>OY728161.1:1980934472-1990934472 GCA_963277665.1 Viscum album | reverse complement strand
TTGATCATATTTATTACTTAAAATTCCATGATACTCTTTGATTATATTATTTGGTGTGTTTGGGACTTCAACTATGTCAACATTACTAATCATATTTCATGATATCTAGTTTGGAATAATCACAGGTTTTGTCACCCCATCTCTATGTTGGAACCATGGCTATTCTATGCGTTAATTATAGTATGGTTTGTGTTTGTTGTCAATCCTCAGTGGAAGTTCAGAATGTGTTCCAGCAAAGTGATCATATAGTTTAAGCAGACAACAATATTTAAGGTGCCGCCATTTCCCAGTGTTTTTCAAATTTTTGGGCTTTTAAATCGGAAAATGAAGACATAGGTTGTTGGTAAGAGGAGGTGTGTGAAAAATAGAAGTGGTGCACAAAATAAAATAGGCGTGCATAGAAAAATCAAGGGCTGCGTGAAAAACTACGGGTTTGCACAGAAAACAGCGGGTTTGCACGAAAAACTGCATGGTGCGCAAAATTGTGGAATTAGGTTTTTCACACAAGGTGTGTTTTGGAATCAGAATGTAAAAAAATGTAAAAGGAATGGGCTGCATGAAAAATCTATAGATGTGTGCGAAAAACGATACCTGCGCGAAATATTACGTGCCAAATTATAGTTTTTTAATACCAAATGGGATTTTGTGCGCGGGGGTTTGAGATGCCTATAAATAAGAGGCAAACCCCTCATTCTGTATGGTTGAATACTTAGAGAATATCTGAGTTATGGTGCACGTAAAAGGTTTGTGTAAAGGGTGTTGCGTGAAAAAAGTTTGAGTTGCACGAAAAGGGTTCAGCTGTGCGAAAACACAGACATTGCGTGAAAAATTTGAGGTTGTGCAAAAAACTCTGAACTGTGCAAAAAAGGACAAGATGTGCGAAAAAGGTGTGGCACATAAAGCTGTGCATAAAGGAAGTTGTTGTGTGAAATATTTTCCATGCCAAAATCAAGTATTTTGCACCAAAGTCAAATATTTCACCCAAAGGGTGAGAGTTGTGTGAAATCTTCAGTATAACCTGTTTGCGCATTCATAATTATCCGGTTCAGTGGTTCAGTGCATTTAAGTGCATCATTTCCAAACTTCAATGCAAGTAGAGTCTCATGCTAAGTAGAGGGAATGACTTCAATGAAAATCTATTGAAGAAACCTTAATGTCTATAAACTGACTGGGAATTCACCAAAGGCAGTGAGCCAGGGGGAATCAATGGGAGTGACCAGAGGGACGCAGTGAGCTATCCCTGAACTTTTGTTAAGGCAGTGAGCCTGGGACAGAGTAACTGTACCCAAACATTTTAATCCATAGATAGTGAAGTTTAGTGGATTTATGTATGACTGAAAACCTATCGGCATATACTCCTTGGATGTATCCCTTTGTGGTGAACCAAGTAAAAGTGTTGTGTCAACTTCCTGTTTTCTTTTGTTTGACAGGTTTTACAAGTTCCTACCAACATGGGAACAAGATCCACAAATTTAAAAAGAAAAATTTGACACCCTGATTCACCCCTCCCCTCTCAGGGTGTTCGGGGGTCCTTCCCTCTCATTTTGATGGGTTGTTCATTTAGGTAATCTCTACATTTTCCCATACACCTATTGTTCCATATTGTTTCAGCTATTACTAAAACCAAAAGGGTTAGCATGAGTGATGAAAAATTATCATCATAGAGGGATTATCATAATCAATAAAATAAAAGGGAATCAACCTTAAAACATTTACCAATTTACATCATCACATTATCCCATAATTCCATTAGTTCAACCCTATATATCTTATTTTATCCTAGGTTACTTTAAGTTGGGTTATCTTATAATTCTTAACCTAGTCCCTCAAAGTAAATAGATAATTATTCCTTTATAGAGGTTTATAAGGAGAATATGATTTACCAAATCATATCCCTTAGGATTGTCTGTCTAGGTGTGTAGTCTTAGGCCCACTCATAATGCATCAATGTGACGATAGATTCATTTCTCAAAAAAACCGTTTCAAGGTGATTACCCCTATGTGAAACTATACCATAACCGCATCCAATTTATAGTATCCAGACATGGATATAATTATAAGAAAACCACAATCTCAAAACTTTTCCAAAATTTTAAGATTTCATCATATATATAATGCTACCCATTAGACTTATCCATATGGTTTTCAATAATGTTATTTAATTCTAATATCTAAAAATAAATAGATTAATCCTTAAAAATAACTAAACACTCATTTTATACCAACGAAGGTGATCTATGCTAAACATATCTTTAATTAACATCATTTTCATAATTTAAACATGAAATTTCATAATAATACCATATTTATTAGACAACCATTTTATTTAGTGTTTTTGAGGATGAGTTTCATAGAAAACTTATTTTACAAAAGTTTTGAAGATTTATCCATAGTTGAAATCATCTTGACCCCTTCTAGAATTCTTATAAGTTTAATTATATTCATAATCTTAGGAATAAAAACATAAGAAAGGATTGAACTTAAATGATCAGTAAGTTAAATATTATCAACATGGGATCAAGGGTCATGTCATAATAAAATTATAAAACAAGATCATGGAGAAATTTCTCATTAAAATAACATGAAAAAATTAATATTTTCCACAAATCATTAAAGAAATTCAAATAATATCAAAATAACAAAAATGAACATTAAATAAAGGAACGAGATAAGAATGAAAACATGAAATTAAGAAATGAAATCATAAGATCATGTAATCATATAATATGTGGAAACAATATAATACATGATATCATATGTTTAGGGTCACTCCCAAGACCATCATCATAAAGTGGAAAATTTCCCATGGTGGATTGGGTTTATCACCATTCCTATAAAGATAGAAGAAAAATTCTTGTGGAAGACTAAGTTCACTCCCAAATCCATCACATAAAATCTCATGAGATATAAAGTATTACACAATTGATTTGAGGGCTATATAATTATGGGGTCACCCATAACATAACATAGTATGCTTAGGTTAACCACTCGTGCAACATACATAGTGGAAAAAGTTGCATAGTGTATTAGGTTAACTCTATAATCCTATACATAACATCTTATAATATATAAATAATTACCCAAAGCATTAGAGTTCTATATAATTTGGGGCCCACATCTCTCAAAGAATAGTGTTATTAGGCTAACTGCCCATGCACCATACATAGTGGGAAAAGTCCCATAATGGATTAAGTTCACTATCTTATGCCACATATAACATATCAAAAGATATAAATCCTTACCCAATTCATTAGAGGTATATATAATTATGGTACCACCCATCACATTATATTATGTACATGAATAAGTGTTCTATATAGGGAAACATATTAAATTTCATAAAAGAAAAATTAACCCAATAAATGAATGGGTTTCATGATTATTTCCAAAAATCATGACAATAAACCATCTAGATAAATAAGGTTGATGGTTTTAAAAGAACATGTCCATAGTAAAATAAATAAATTTAGAATTATGTTGACATATATGGAAAAACACCCTTGAAAAAATAATGTTTCAAATAGTACCACACTAGAGGATAAGAATTGGGTTTGTTATATACCCTAAGTTTAATTATTCAAAAAAATAATAGTATCATGTAAGTTAGAGGATGCATCATGAAAAATAAATCCCATGAGGGTATTCTTTTTTAATACGCAAACTGGAAAAAATATAAAAAAATATAAAAGAGTTCTTGGAAAAACACTTTTAATATTGTCATAAAAGATGATGTTATGTGTCATTATCAAAATTAAGTTTAAAAAATGTGATGTGAAATATTTCTAAAACATTTATTTTAATAGGAATAATAAATAATATTGAATTTAAATTGACCTAATTTTTTTTCTTGAGGAATTTTAGAGAGGAATGCAAACTTATGATTATGAATTAGAAGAAAAACCATTTTTAAATACCTTTATTGGAATCCCACATCATGAAAATAATAGAAAAAAAATATTTTTGAAATTAGGCAAGGAGAATTTTGAGTGACATAGGAAATAAAACATTACTTTATCCCACATATTAATGTAAAACATTTATGAGATGGTGAAAATATGGACATGGATGATAAACCATCATTTAAGAGGATGAGGATTACTCTTAATATAATATCATTTCTAGAAGGAATATGACAAATAAATAAGGAATATTGAATCAAAATTGATTCTCCCTTGTTAAAATAGGATATAACATGTGAAATGAAATACAAAAATTAAGGAGAATCATTATAACTCAAGAAAGTATATTGAGTTATGAATTATCCTTATATTATAGAGAATATATTAATCATAGCCCACAAAAAGTAAGATCATGAATGAAATTTATGTTTATAAGTTCAAAAATAATATATTATATTATAAATTATGGGAAAATTAGTTAAACCATAAAAAATAGAATATGGTCATAATATCAAATCATGCTTTAATGAAAGGTGATTGTGATAGAAACATTATAAATTTATAAACATACGAATAATAATCCCTTTAAAGAGAGGGGACTTGAAGTTGAAGTTAACATACAATGAAAAAAAGATAATAAATCATATTATATATCCAAATGGTAGTAGAAACACCATTTAAAATATATTATGTGAATAAAAAATGTTTCCCAAAGAAATAAATTTGGAGATCAAACCATTACAACATAAGAGGTATTATAAAAAATCCCATTTAAAGGGAGATATAGAGATATATACTGTAATTAAAATTAAAACAACATAATTAAAATATAATTCACGATATCCTTCCTAAAAAAATAGTATATTCACCACATAATTGAAATTATATTCATATTATCAAACATATTTCAAAGAGATGAGTTTGAGATGAAGACCCGTATGACTTAAGAGACGTTCTAATAAAAACCACTTGAAAGAGAGAGAGATTAAATTTGAAGTTAAAATAACATGAATAAATATAATAAATGATATTATATATCTAATTGGTTTTATATATACCATTCAAAATAAATTAGGCGAAAAATATAAAGTGTGTCTTAGAGAAGGAAATTTTGAGATTAAACTCTTATAGATTAAGAGGGATTCTAATAAAAACCCATTGAAAGAGATAAATAGCTCTTAATTGAACTTAAAATATAATTATTAGAAGATAATTCTTGATATGATACCATAAATATGTATTAGATACACCACTTAAATGAAATTATATTTATATTATAATAAATTTCTCAAAGAGAAGAATTTGAGATGAAAACCCTTACATTGTTTCAGATTCATTCTACACATGTGCTTATCCTCCAGAATAACCAAATTATATTTATTATATATCTTCATAAGAACATTATTTATATATATTTAATTTAATATGGTCTATTTATTATTATATGATATTTATTAATTAAATAGTTTTCTTTCATATTTCGGTTAGTTGAGGTTGTTTAGTAATTTTTTCCCTAACTCCTTTTGTATGTTGACCATGTTAGAAAGAATTTTAAAGTATTTTAATAATATATAAAAAAATATTGTTATAAATATAATTTTTATATATAAAAAATATTTTTAGCGCCATCCGTGTGTAGGATCGAAATAGAGATGTATATGTTCAAAATACAAGAGGGGGGGGGGGGTGAATTGTACACTTTAAAAATTCCTTTGGAACCTTTAAAGTTGGTTATGGATAACCATGTTTTCCTTAGACAAGAAAAGTTATCAGTTTAACAAAGTTAAACTAAGAAGATTCACAACACCTCTAACACCAAATGGAGAATTGGAATAATATTTACAATATGAGATTCTACCTTAAAGCGTATAGAATCTAAACTTATCAGAGTACAAGTGTAAGGAAATATAAGAAGGTTATACTTTCCTTACAATACAATATGCAGCGGAAACAAACAAGTCATAAAACTGCAAGTAACAAGATATAAGTATTTTAACCAAAAGAGTAGGGTATCCAACAACCTTGGATAAAGGTCCCTTGATTTATACTTTCAAGAAAGTCTGTCTTACCCACACCAGGGTAAGCACTTGATACGAAGATCAGTGTCTCTGTCTTTCTATCCCAGCAAGCCCTCAACTTCAAGGTAGTTGGAACCTCTGTCTTCCTCAGCAAGGAAGGCCTCGAACTTCAAGGTAGTCGGCACCTCTGTCTTCCTATCCCGGGAAGTCCTCGAATGTAATCACCAACATTCGGAGTCGCACGAAGCAATCTGAACGAGCAGTTCAGTACGCACAAGGCATGAAAAGCTTCTCTCTCTAGAAATCACCGTAACATCATGTGGTCTCTAGATCGATCAACTTCATTATTTAGCTCTTTCAAATGAGCTCCTATTTATAGGCAAATTTCCAACGGTCGGCTCCCTCCTCCAACGGTCATATTTTCCATGAAATTCGGAGGGACCTGTACACGTGTAACTCAAACAATGGTTAATTAGAAATAGAATAGCTGACATCATTTAATAATAAATCATGTATAACTGAATCCATGACATCGTTTTGAAATGTATCAAAAGTAAGTAAGAGACATATAAAATTTTGGAGTATAAGAAAATTAAAAGTTTGGAGTCTAACCAAAGTGAAATTCAGAGTCTATGTTAAGAAAAGTTCGGATTCTGTTTTATAGGAATTCGGAGTCTGGTTTCACCAGAGATCGGAATCTGAACTTTCAGAGTTCGAATTTGAACTAGTAAAAGTTCAGAGTCGAAGTTCATAAGAGTTCAGAGTCGAACTTCATAAGATTTCGGAGTCGAACTACTTAAGAGTTTGGAGTCGAAATTCTTAAGAGTTCCGAGTCGAACTTCATAAGAGTTGGGAGTCAAACTACTTAAGAGTTCGGAGTCGAACTACTTAAGAGTTCGGAGTCGAACTACTTAAGAGTTCGGAGTCGAACTACTTAAGAGTTCGGAGTCGAACTACTTAAGAGTTCGGAGTCGAACAACTTAAGAGTTCGGAGTCGAACTACTTAAGAGTTCGGAGTCGAGCTACTTAAGAGTTCAGAGTCCAGAATTTGGATTGGAAATTCATAACAATTCACATCCGGAATTAGGATCCTAAAAACAGAATTCTCCAAATCTTTACATTATATGATTCCATAATTTTGGTTAAGAATCCGTTTTTTGTACTTATGAAAAATATTTCTATGTATAATAAAATCTAGGTTAGGGTAAATTTCCTTAAAGAAGTAAATTTTCCTTATGGAGGTAAAATTTATATTTTCTTTAGTATAAAGCGTTTGTGATTTTCAAAACAAGAAGAAATGGAAAAGTCATAAGGAAAACCTTATTGACTCAACAATCTCCCCCTTTCTATAAAGCACAAACATCCTTTAGAAAAAGAATATAAGGATTTTGAAAAATTTCATTAGACTTTGAAATTGAAAATTATCTCCCTTTGTTCATGGATGAAAATGAATACAACTAACTCCCCCTTAGGCATTGAAACACTAAGTATTGTATTCTGAATTTCCGGAGTGGTGTTCTCATTATCATGGGAATGAAAAACTTTGAAGTGAGAAACTCCCCCTTAATTTAAGAATATTTCTCTTAGAAATTTTTCTTTCTCCTCCTTAGGAGTTGTTCTTTTTTCCTTCTCCCCCTTTGTGATTTTCAAAAAGAATAAAAGGGTATGGAAAAGAAAATATGGTACCTGAAACATTAGTATATGATAAGATACAACGAACCAAATAATATTTCATTATATTTGAAAAAACCTTTACAAAGAAAGACAACTACAACAAAAAATCATAGTGGGTTCATTTGTCTTCCTTTTCCTTCAAAATGAGCTTCTTTAACAAGGTTTTAAGCTTCTTTAGGTCTCTTTGGTCTTCCTCGACATTACTTTCCAAGGATTTTGTCTTTTCTTCTTCGACTTTTAAAGCTTCTACCTGAGCTTCTGCCTGAGCCTCCATGGCTTCTTTCTGCAACATTATTATTTCATCTTGCTGAATGAATCTTTTCTCAAGCTCAATCCCATGATTTATATTATTTATAAGATTTTCAGCCAGAGAATTTTACTTGTCATTTAGTTCCTTCACTTGTTGACTCTGGGAACTCTACTCAATAATCATCTCATCTTGAAGATTCTTAATATTTTTATCTACTATGTCAAAGGCATTTTGAACTTTAGCCTGAAAACTTTCAAACTGAACTAAATCTTCATCAACTCTCTTATAACACTTAATCACCTTACTGCGGGACTTTCTATACACATCATAATCGATAAAAAAACTTTTTTTTCATCTTTGAGCTTCACTAACTTATCCATGACCATGGATAAGGTATCCGATTTATGATTCATACATTGTTGTAGCATCTGGCATCTAGAATCTATTGTTGAAAAAATCGGAATGGTTTCCACCAACTTCCTCAGAGATTGAACCACAAAATCATGCCCATGAGATGATGATTCCGAATCAGATACATCTCTTTGAGATTGCTCTTATTAAACTTGCACTAGCTTCCTTCTAGAGGTACCACCGACCTCTTTCTTCCTGATGACATATTTTATAGGAGTATCCATGAGAACTTGATTCCCCTTATCATATTTCGTAATGGGTTCCTCATTAGGAGATACTTCCACAGATTCAGAAACTTGAATAATCTGGTCTTCATCTGGTTTCTGTTTTTCTTGTCCTTCCTCAAGGAAATTCCTCTCATAGGATTCTTCCTCATCATACAAGACATCTTCTTCTTCTTCTTCTTGCTTTTTCTTTCTAGCTTTCTCATCTCCCTTTCCCGGAGTTACTAACTTTGCGGATCCAGCCTTATCTTTATAGTCATGTACTTGCTTGATCAGGGTATCCAAATATTCACTTACCTCCTCCTCCTATTATTCTTCTTCTTCTTCTTCTTCTTCCTCTACCTCTTCTGAAACTTCTTTTTCAGCTTCTTCAACTACTTCTTTACCCTTGAATTTTTCCAGAGTGGTGTAGTTCTTGGCTGGAGTTTCTGGTAAAGAAGGATCTGTAAGGAAAGATTTTAGAACTGGAATTATCTCAGACGCTAACTCTGTAGCTCTCAGCAAAGATTGCACCACTTCAACTTCAGACACTTTCTTTTTCATTTTCTTCTCTTTCACCTGCTTCCCTAACTCTTATGCATCTTTTTCTTTTAAGGATTTAGCCTCTAGAGGGTCCAATCCAAATTGTGGATCCCCTTATTTCCTCTTCTCTTTGTCTTCCCTCCACTTGGCTTCCACTTTATCTATATATATTTTCTGCTTCTTTGGCTTGGGGGGAGCAGATTGAGTTTCCTTAACCTTAGGACTTTCTTCATCAGCAAAAACTTCCTTAACCTTTCTCTTCTTCCTTTGCTTTTTGGATGGTTCCAGAGTGTGTGTTTCTTTCTGAGCTGCTTCAACCTCTTCCAATGACAGAGGGTAAAATTTTCAGGATTCACTAAAAAAACCCATCTTCATCCTCTTCAAGGTATCATCACTAACCAGCATAATCTTGCAATTCCGAAATTTTGATTTGCATGCCACCTTAAAGGATTCTAAGAACCGAACTATCAGCTTAGATAGTACGGTAGGGAATATGATTATCTGAGCTCTTAAATTGCCTTCTTTGATGTTCTTGATCGTAACCAAGACATGCCTCATCAGATTTATCTTTCTTAGATTTACCAAGAAATCTAAGACATAGATATCACTTTTCTTCAAATTGTCTTTATCACCTCTTCCTAGAACCAGAAAGTATTGTACACAAAGATAAAGGATTCTATTGTTCATAGTGAGACGAGCAATCTTAATGGTTGAATCATCCTTAAGTCCAAGACACTTCAGTGCCTTTTCCTTGTTGAAACTTCCTTGCACATCGTGAAGTTTGTGTGAGTAGAATTCAGATTCTTCTTCATAGTATAAACCCACCAAGCTCGCGTCCTTGGTGTAAGATATCTTATAAGTCTTCCCATAAGACTTGAAAGAAAACCACTCTCTGCTATCTTCCATTTGGAAGGAAACAGACTCGTAGAACTCGATCAAAAAATCAGTATAAACCAGATCCTGTTTATCTGACTTTACTATGTAGACATCTTCCCATCCATTCAGTCTTATATTCTTTGAAATAAGGGAATTGAGCTTATAGAAATCTGGATGGACTAACCTTTTCCTGAAGACTAACCACTTAGAGATTGGTTTTGAAGTTGACATATCTTGAGATGTTGCTTTAGCAGACATTCAGAGTGAAGAATCCTGAAAGATTCGGAACGACTTTGGAACGTTCAGAACTGGTCTTAAGAAGAGCAGCAGAGATTCGAGATGCAAAAGATTTCAAAACCGATGTGGGACGAGTCTTTGGGGACCCCTTTATATAGGCGATGGATGTGACCGTTGGTCTTCCAAAAGCGATGTAACGGTTGAAAAAGCTTTGATCTGATCTGACGGTCGAAAACACTCCTGTAAGGAAAACCTTGACTCCGATATTTTGAGGTTTTAAAGAAAACATTTGGATTTGAAGAAAACTAGAATCCAAACTTTTAAAAACTCAGGAAAATACCAGTAAGAAAAAATATGATTACGAAACTATACGTAAGAAAATCATAGCTTTCAGATTGGCTAGAAAGATTGTTCGTAATTGGTAATATTATTCTTTAAGAAATAAATTTAAAAACAAACTCATTACGAAAGATCTAGTACGAAAATATCGTTACGAAAACTCTAGTATAAAAATCTCCATTCCCGAAGTTCTCAGTACAAAAATCTCCATTCTGGAAGTTCTCAGTATGAAAATCTCCATTCCGGAAGTTTCAATTCTGAAAGTTTCAGTTCTGGAAGTTTCCATTCTAGAAATTTTATTTTCAGAAATTTCAATTCCAGAAACTTTAGTTCCGAAAATTTTGAAAAACTAACTACGAAAATTTTAGTTACACTAAGTTTGAAAAAACAGATTACAAAAATTTTAGTTACACTAACAATCAAATGTACTCCCCCTATGAAAAGGAGTTTATTACTGTTAGGATAATTGTTTAACAAGAAGTTAATAAATAATGATTACCTTATGGTTATCATTCTTAACTTTTGTTTAATGTATTCATATCTATCAGAGGGTAATGATTTTGTGAAAATATCCGCAAGTTGATCTTGCATTCTGATAAACTGAAGAATGACATCTCCTTTAAGTGTGTGATCCCTAAGAAAGTGATGCCTAATATCTATGTGTTTTGCACGAGAGTGATGTGCAGGATTCTTACTTAGGGAAATGGCACTTGTGTTATCACACAAAATTTGAGTCTTAGTAAAACTCAGTCCATAATCTGTGAGTGTGTGTTGCATCCACAACACTTGATCACAACAGCTTGCAGTTGCTACATATTCAGCTTCAGCAGTGGAAAGTGCTATAGAATGTTGCTTCTTGCAGGACCAAGAAACTAAATAATCTCCTAAGAAAAGACAAGTTCCATATGTAATTTTTATATCCATTCTACATCCACCAAAGTCAGTATCATAAAAGCTTTTTATAACAAAATCATTTCCATACGTATAATAATAATCCTAGATCCATGGTTCCCTTAAGGTAGCAAAAAATTATTTTTTACTACCTTTAAGTGAGATTCCTTTGGATTGGATTGATATCTTGCACATAAGCATATTGAGAACATTAAGTCTGGTCGACTAGCTGTTAAGTAAAGTAAACTTCCTTTCATACCTCTAAAAGATGTTTGATCTACTGGTTTCCCAGCTTCATCAAGATCTAAGGTGTTTGAGGTACCGATGGGAGTACATATACTCTTAGCGTTGTCATAACCATACCTTTTGAGAAGATCTTTAATATAATTATGTTGATATATATAGGATCCTTCTGGTCTTTGAGAAATTCAAAAACCAAGGAAAAACGTTAACTCACCCATCATACTCATTTCAAACTTATATTTCCTTATACTTGCAAAAGAATCAGTTAGAGATTGCTGTGTTGAACCAAATATAATGTCATCAACATAAATTTGAACAATCAAAACATTTTTATTATCTTTCTTTATAAAAAGGGTTGGATCTGCATTTCCCTTAACATAGTTATTTTGAAGCAAAAATCCTGTGAGTCTATCATACCAAGCTCATGGGGCTTGTTTAAGGCCATACAAATCTTTGGTAAGTCTAAAAACATGATCAGGATGTTTTGTGTCTTCAAAGCCAGGAGGTTGTTAAAAAAACCCTCTTGAACATAAACATTAAGAAAAGCACATTTCACATCCATTTGAAAAATTTTAAAATTTAAGAAAGCTGCAAAGGAAACTAGAATACGAATAGATTCAAGTCTAGCTACTGGAGCATAGGTTTTTTCATAGTCTATTCCCTCTTGCTGGTTATAGCCTTTAGCAACGAGTCTAGATTTATTTATTACTATGACTCCATTTCCATCACACTTATTTCTTAAGACCCATTTTACTTCAATAACAGATGTTTCCTTAGGTCTTTCAACCAAGGTCCAGACTTTATTCCTCTCAAATTCATTTAGTTCATCTTGCATGGCTTTGATCCAATCATCATCACCTAAAGCTTCATCAATGATTTTTGGTTATAATTGGGAAAGAAATGCTAGATGTTATACTTTATTTCTTAAGGAAATTCTTTTCCTTACAGGTTGATTTACATCACCAATGATGCTATCACTGGGATGATTCTTAAGAAACACCTGATTTGGGTTTTGTAAAGCTTGTTCATCAACATATGGCAGAAAGTCTTCTGAGGTAAATGTTTCAGAAGTATCTTCTTGAACATTTTCCTTATCAGAAGGATATTCTATCAAAGGTTGACAATCAGTTTTTGAAAACACATCCTAGGATGTAGGTTGGGATGGTTTAAAAACAAAAGGATCAGATTCATCAAATTTTACATGCACCGTTTCTTCAACAGTACAAGTATTTTTATTAAAAACTCTATAAGCCTTAGAAGTTGTGGAGTAGCCTAAGAAAATTCCTTCATCATATTTTTGTGCAAATTTATGTAAATTATCTTTAGTATTCAGAATGAATACTTTACAACCAAAAACCTTGAAGTAGGAAAGTCTTGGTTTTCTACCGTTCCATAACTCATAAAGAGTTTTATTAAGAAAAGGTCTAATCAAAACTTGATTTATAGTATAACAAGCAGTTCTTATAGCCTCATCCTAGAAATGTCTAGCTATAGAATATTCAATAAACATGGTTCTAGTTATCCCTTGAAGAATTATATTTCTTCTTTCAACTGCACCTTTTTGTTGAGGAGTTCTAGGTGCTGAAAAGTTGTGATTAATACCTTTTCTACTACAAAAAGTTTCAAAATCAGAATTTTGAAATTCTCCTCCATGATCACTATGAATAGTTTTCAGTGAAAGATTTTTCTCATTTTTAACTTGTGCTCTAAAACTTTTTAAATAAAAAAAGCTTCAGACTTCTTTGCTAGAAAATAGGCCCATGTAAATCTAGTGTAATCATCAACTAGAACAAACACATAGTATTTGCCTCAAATGCTTCCGGTTTGTGTTGGACCAAAAAGATCCATGTGCACTAACTATAATGCATCATTTTTTGAGACTTCACCGATTGATTTAAAACTAGATTTATGTTGCTTGCCATATTGAAAAGGATCACAAACTTTAGAAGAATCAAATCTAAACTCTGGTAGATCCTTAGCTAGTTTCTTCTTAAAGAGTTTACATAAGTTCCTAAGGTTACAGTGACCTAGTCTTCTATGCCATAACCAGGAATGATCTTCCAATGCACAAGGGCAAGGTAAATCTTGGCTTCTAAGGTCTTCTATGTTCAAAGTGTAAACATTCTCTTTCCTATTGGCTGAGAGAATAAATTCTTCCTTGGAATTGTGAACTAAGCATTTATCATTCCTAAAATTCACAAGGTATCCTTCATTACATAACAGACTTATGCTAATGAGGTTGTTCTTAAGACACTTAGCAAATAAAACATTTGAAATCAAGGTTTTTCCAAGAAGAAAAATATTACCTATAACAACAATTTCTCCCTGAGCATTATCTCCTAAAGTTACATTTCCCCCTTTCATTTTGATAATCTTTTCAAAATAGATTTTGTTACCAGTCATGTGCCGAGAACATCCAATATCCATGTACCATGTATTGTTGTTGGTACTCCCTTTATCTTCCTAAAATCAAGAAAAGAATTAGACTTTCGGAATCCAAACTTGTTTGGATCTGAGATTTCCAGACAACAAAATTTTAGGAACCCACACTTTCTTAGAAAAATAGGCTTTATGAAAACCTAGAGATTGGGTTTTATTTAAAGAACAATTATTTGCCCAGTGACCACCACATTGACACTTGGTACAAAATGGAGCACTTTTTGGAACAAATTAGTTGTTACTAAGAGTTGGTTTTGCATGGGTATAACCAAATCCGGATTTTTTTATTAAAGGTCGTATTTGAGAATACATTTTATCAAAATTTTATTTACCATGGGTAAAGTTTGATAAACATTTATTTAAGGAAAAGATTTCGGACTTGGGTTTTATAACCAAGTTTTTATCTTCAAAATCATTAGATTTAGAACTAGAGCTAGGCTAGAAGACACTTTTCTTATAAATTACGTTTTCTAACCCTTTAGAAAGTTTGTTCTTCTCAGAACTTATTTCCCTAATATTTTTTGAAATATTTATAAAATCAGAATTTTTCCTATCAAGATCTTTAGTAAGATCTGATATTTCTTTTGTAAGAATATAATTCCTAGAGTTTTCCTTACCAAGTTTTTTATTTAGTTTGGAATTCTCAATTTCAAGAAGTTCAGCAAACCTAGAAACCTCTTTATAGGTAGGTAAAGTATTATATTCATCAGAAGAGTTATAATATTCTCTATCATTAGAATTTAAAGAAACATTGGTAAATGACTCAGCATTTCGAAACATATCCATAAAACAATGATTGTTAATGGGTAATATGGCTATAAGACCAAGATTCTTCTGTCCTGAAGATTC
The DNA here is from genome assembly GCA_963277665.1 of Viscum album. Lineage (NCBI taxonomy): Eukaryota > Viridiplantae > Streptophyta > Magnoliopsida > Santalales > Viscaceae > Viscum > Viscum album. The sequence goes on along the minus strand of OY728161.1, from coordinate 1,990,919,600 downwards.
ACAATTAAAAGATTTATCTGAAGAGTCACCACCACTGGCACTCTAAGTGTCATTTTCTTTCAGAAATTTCTTAGATTTGGTTTTGTAGTACTTCTTTCTATTCCTTTCAGAATTCCTTTCTTTCCTTTCTTTCTTTTTGAGCAAAGGACGATCTGGTCTAATATGTCCAGCTCTCTTTCATTCATAACAAGTAACTTCTCCATCTTTCCTATCTTTCCTTTCCTTTTTCTTATACTTGGATTGGAAATTTCTCTGGCCAGATATCTTGTTCATCCTACGAGCAGGATTTTCTAATTCATTTTCTGAGATTTAACTCTCACTAGATTCTGATTAAATAACAACTTTCTTAGACTTGGATCTGGTTACTCTCTCAGGAGTCTTAGCTTTCATATAATTTGATATTGTTGTAAAAGCAACAGTACCATTTCCATTCTTATTATTGATGTTGTCACCATCTCTCTTCATTCTTGTTTCATGTTGGAGAAGAGTTCCAAATAGTTCATCTAACGATATTTGGGTGACCTTCCTATTCTCATCAATAGCTGTTCGGTTGGATTCCCACTCATTGGGCATAATATCAATTATTTTATCTACAAGAGCTTCATCATCCAAAACTTTCTATCACATAGACTGAATAATGTTAACTATAGTCATAAATCTTTGTTGAAATTTACAAATTGGATCACCATAAGGAAAATTGAAGCGATGGTATTCAGCTCTAAGCATATCCCTCCTAGTCTCAATTACTTTAGAAGTGCCAAAGTGTGTAACCTCTAACTTCTTCCAGATACAATTAGCTTCTTCACAAGAATAAATTTGGCTATATATATTTCTAGTCATAGAACAAATTAAGGTATTACGTACCTTATAATTGAGTTGATACTCTTGCTTTTCCTGGTTCGTGAAAGTTCTAACTTCCTTATCAGGAATTTTATAATCACCAGTAAGCATTACAAAATTATCCACACCAGTATTGATAACAAAATTATTCATTCGATCTATCTAGTACTCATAGTCATTACCATAAAATATTGGTGGTCTTGTGGGATTTAGATTGTCAATAGAACCAACATTGACTCTTGCCATTCTTAAAAAAAAATCTTGGCAACCAAACTAGTTAGTAGAAAAAGTTTGTAACCACAAAGTTCGGAATGACAAATCGGAATGACAAAGTTCGGAATGAAAAAGTTCGGAATGACAAAGTTTGGAATGACAAAGTTCGGAATGAAAAAAAACTTTCTAAGTAAAGAAGAAGAACAATGAAAAAGTGAGCAAGAAAAACGTATATACGAGTATAAGTATTTCAGAGACCTGCTTTGATACCAATTGTAGGATCGAAATAACGATGTAGATGCTCAAAATAAAAGAGGGGGGGGGGGGTGAATTTTACACTTTAAAAATTCTTTTGGAACCTTTAAAGTTGTTTATGGATAACCATGTTTTCCTTAGACAAGGAAAGTTCTCAATTTAACAAAGTTAAACTAAGTAGATTCACAACACCTCTAACACCAAATGGAGAATTGGAACAGGGTCTACAATATGAGATTCTACCTTAAAGTGTGTAGAATCTAAACTTATCAGAGTACAAGTGTAAGGAAATATAAGAAGGTTATACTTTCCTTACAATACAATATGCAGTAGAAGAAAACTAGTAGTAAAACTACAAGTAACAAGATATAAGTCTTTTAACCCAAAGAGAAGGGTATCCAATAACCCTGGATAAATGTCCCTTGATTTATACTTTCAAGCAAGTCTGTCTTACCCACACCAGGGTAAGACCTCGATACGAAGTTCGGTGTCTCTATTTTTCTATCCACGCAAGCCCTCAACTTCAAGGTAGTTGGAACCTTTGTCTTCCTCAGTAAGGAATCCCTCGAACTTCAAGGTAGTCGGCACCTCTATCTTCCTATCCCTGGAAGTCCTCGAATGTAATCACCAACATTCGGAGTTGCATGAAGCAATTTGAACGAGCAGTTCAGTACACACAAGTCATGAAAATATTCTCTCTCTAGAAATCACCTTAACAACATGTGGTCTCTATATTGATCATCTTTATTATTGAGATCTTTCAAATGAGCTCCTATTTATAGAAACATTTCCAATGGTCAGCTCCCTCCTCCAACGGTCATATTTTCCATGAAATTTGGAGGGACCTGTACACGTGTAACTCAACCAATGGTCAATTAGAAACAGAATAGACGACATCATTTAATAATAAATTATGTATAACTGGATGCACGATATCATTTTGAAATGGAGAAAAAGTAAGTAAGAGCCATATAAAATTTCGGAGTGTAAGAAAATTAAAAGTTTGGAGTCTAACCAAAGTGAAATTCGGAGTCTATGTTAAAAAGTGTTCGAATTCTGTTTTATAGGAATTCGGAGTCTGGTTTCACCAGAGATCAAAATATGAACTTGCAGAGTTCGAAGTCGAACTAGTAAAAGTTCGGAGTCGAACTTCATAAGAGTTCGGAGTCGAACTACTCAAGAGTTCAGAGTCGAACTTCATAAGAGTTCGGAGTCAAACTACTTAAGAGTTTGGAGTCGAACTACTTAAGAGTTCGGAGTCGAACTTCATAAGAGTTCGAAGTCGAACTACTTAAGAGTTCAGAGTTGAACTACTTAAGAGTTCGGAGTCGAACTACTTAAGTGTTCGGAGTCGAACTACTTAAGAGTTCTGAGTCGAACTACTTAAGAGTTCGGAGTCGAGCTAATTAAGAGTTTGGAGTCCAGAATTTGGATTGGAACTTCATAACAGTTCACATCCAGAATTCGGATCATAAAAACAGAAAATCCAAATCTTTAGATTATATGATTCCAGAATTTTGGTTAAGAATCCGGTTTTTGTACTTAATAAAAATATTTTTATGTATAAGAAAATCAAGGTTAGGGTAAATTTCCTTAAAGAAGTAAATTTTCTTTATGGGTGTAAAATTTATATTTGCTTTAGTATAAGGTGTTTTTGATTTTCAAAACAAGAAGGAATGGAAAAGTCATAAGGAAAACCTTATTTACTCAACACCGTGAAGGGTGGTTATAAAAAATGAAGCTTATTGCTCGTAGAGGCAGTAGTCCACACGTGGTCATGATTAATGTTTCCATTTCTCAATGAATGAGAGGGAAATTAAGTATATGATAATTTTAAATTTTAGAATTATATTTATATAGTATATATAATATTTATTCATAAATACCATAATTAAATCAAACCATGAGATATAATTGTAGAAAACAGTTTACGTCACTTTGTGGAGGCAATAGCCTGAGAAATTCACGAACGACATGTTTGTTTTTCTTAGAGAATGGAGAGGAATAAAAAGTGGTTGTTAAATTAATTTAATAACAACTAAGAATAATAATTATTTTTATTTTATTATATTTTAGGGATATAATAAATTTTTATGAGTAATATTAAAGAAAAAGTTTTCAAAGAAGGTAATACTTACATTGGAGGCTTGATCTCCTCTTAGAGATCTCCTTGGAAAATAAGTCCTTAAGACAACTTCTGGAGACTAGGGTATTAAGGATTAAAAATGGAATTATAATTTATATATTTATATTAGATGTTCATGGAAAATTATAATGGTTAGGGTAACCATGAAGGGGTGGGATTGATCCACTTTTATAAGTGAATAAAAGGTCTCTTTTGGGAATACCTATTACAATTCCAGGATATCATTACACTATTCATTGGTCATGACTCTAGAATTTCATAATAATGGAGCGTGCCATGTTATTTGGTCTAGATATCCTTAAAAAGACTTTTAAAAAATGTTCTAAACATTTTTCATGTCTTTTTATAATAGTTTTTAAAATTTTACCATTTTGATTTTTTCCTTGGTAAATAGTTTTTAACTAAGAATTTTTTATTTTATTTAACAATATAAGGAAACCAATATCATGAAATTGTTATATTTTTAACCAATTTTTTTATTAATTTATTTTAATTATAAATCTAAATATGATAAATAAACTTTTAAATTAAAATAGAGAATATATAAAAAATTGTTTTTTTAGAAAAATAAAGTTTAACCATTATATGTTCTTAATCTCATTTATTATTGATTACCAAATTAATTTGTGTTAATATAATTATATAGGTTTAAAAATAATATTATAGTCATAATTAAATTGGATAAATTTAATTTATTAGACAATTTTTTTCCAATATTAATAAAACAATTCATTTACAAAAAAATGTTTTTATATTATCATGGTAATTATGTTTAATATAACTTATATTATCTTTATAAATAATTATTAATTTAAAATTATTGAATAATATTTACATTTTTAAATAAAATAGTAAATAATTTTCTTTATATTTACTTTTTAAAATTGATAAATTTTAATTTTTAATATAAGCAGATAAAAATTATTTATAGTGCGAAATTTTAATTGAGCTACAAAAATAATAAACATGTGTTTTATAAATTAAACATAGTATTTTTAAATTATTTATATTATTTAATATATATATTATGAAAAATGGGTTTCTTACTTTTTTTTGTTCTTGTGTTATAAAAGTGATAGTATTTAGTTAAATTTGTGTTTTTCACTATTGACCTAGAAATCAATTATTTCAGAAAATCTAAAAAATTGAGCTCAAGAAAATATTTATATTCTAAATCAAAAAATGAATTTTATTTTTTAAAATTCAATTTCTAAAATTTTATATTTTATATTTTTAATAAAAACTATAAAATACAATGAGAAACTATTTTTATAGGAAAATTACTTTTTAAAATACTAGATGTCTTTACACATAATTTTTATTAAAAAATAATAATGCTAGAATTAATCAATCCAAATTATATTTTATTAAAATAATAATTTATAAATAAAATACTAAGTTTTATTTAATAAAAATTATACAGCATAAAAAGATAGATTCTTAACCATAATAATGAATTAAGTAAAATTGTATAAAATTTCGTTTATATATATAAACATATATATTAATATATTTCATAATTTAATTACTTATACTAATACATACTAATACAAATTATAGGTTTTAGGGTTCTAGAAATATTACAGTTTCATTTTTTTCAATTTTTTTTGTGTAACAATCCATTTAACACATTAACTTAATTATAGGAAAACATATATTAAAATCCCAAGTCATTATATTCTTTCCCCCTTAAATAAATTTTGACCTTAAAATTTTTATTATTATATACTAATGAAAAAATATAAGGGTGTGTTATAGATTGATGTGGATCGATGTATAATTTTTATAGTGATAAAAACCTTAAAAACTTAGAAAACATATCTTTTTCCATAAAATTGGATTATCCCTAATATTGAGTTATTTTTAAACTATTTGATTGAAGAGACTATTTTTATTCAGAGTCTAGACCCATATTATATAATAAAATTCCAAAGGGTATTAATAATCATCCTTTCATTTTAAAAAACCAATGGTTGATATGAAATGTGATCTAGTTATTTCAAATAGTTCTTCCTCTAAGTTTAAACAAATGATAATTTTCCAAAATAGAATTAAATTTATCTAATGGAATAATGATAATATTTTCATGAAGAATTTTTTTACAAACATTTACTTAGGATAAAATATCAATAAAACTATAAATTTTCTTCAATAGTAGAATAATTGGAGTGATGATTTAAGAATCTTAAAAAACTTGCTAGGCTTACTAGGGTTTCTAGAATATATTACAATACTCAAAAATATAAAGTATAGGGTAAGTGTACCTTTAAAAATTACTTTCATTACCAACCATCAGTAGTATATTTTTCCTCATTCAAGGAGATTTTTGATGTCTATTATCTATGGTAGTTCAGTGTTTGTGAATCGATTTTCATAATACCCAAATTCCTCATATTTGAATCATTGAAGTGTGGATGGTGTATTGCTTGTGACTTTTATACATTACAGTTTATTAGTCAGTATCCATTCCTCTCTTTCAAAATCAAAATATTGATTTAAAATATTTCCAAACTTGAAACATTTTATTGTTCCGTTGAGATAATACCCTAGATGCCTCTTCACACATTTTTAACATGAATAAAATTGAATATTTTTTCCTCCATCATATTTATGACCTAAAAATAAATGTGGATCTTTTTTTATATTATTTTATATGTTTTAGACTTCAACTATGTCTACATTTTTAATCATATTTCATGATAGATCAACTGGAATAATCATAAGTTTTCTGACTCCATCTCCCATTCTGATGGGGTTTCCATTTGGGAAATCTTCACATTATCCCTCACACCCGTGGTGCCTTCTAGTTTCCTCCATTACTAAAACCAAAAGGGTTAACATGAGAGATGAAAATTTAAAATAATAGGTGGATTATAATATTCAATAACATAAAATGGATTCAACTTTAAAAAATTTCCCCTTTTATATCATCATGTTAACCCATAATTTATTCTATTCAACTTATATCAATATTAGTTTAACCTAGATTAATTTAAGGTGGGATATCTTAAACTTATCAACCTATTTTCTAAAATTAACTAGGAAATTAATCCTTCATAGAGGTTTATAAAGGACATATTATTAAACAAATCATATCGCCCAAGAGTTTCAAGACAGGGGTGTAGTCTTACTCCCACTCATCATGCATCAAAGTAATAATAAATTCATTTCTCAAACAATAATTTTTGCGGTTACTACACCTAGGAAAATCTATGACACATCCACATCCACTTTATAGTATCTAGACATGGATTTAATTTATAGGAAAGTAGATACTCAAAACATTTTCCAATGTTTCAAGATGTTATCATATATATAGGCTTATCCATTAGAATTATCCCTATGATTTTCAATAATATTGTCTAATACTAATATCCAAAAATGACTAGACTAATCCTAAAAATAACTAAATAGTCTTGTAATACCAACTAATATAACCATATATAAACAAATATTTATTTTAAATCATTTCCATAATCATTAAATCTCAAAATAATTTCACATAGCTTATAGAATCTTTTAGTTTAGTTTCTTTGAGGACTAGTTACAATGTAAAATTATTCTACAGAACATGTGAATATTTATCCATAATAAAACTCTTATACAACCCTTCTATAACTATCACAAGTTATACTAATATTTAAAACCTGAGGAAGGAAAATAAAATAAGGGGTGAGATTAAATTATCACTAAGGGAAAAATTATCAACTTTTCATTAAGGATTATTTCCTAAGAATATGATAAAATAAAATCATAGAGAAATTTATTATTAAAATAAAATGAAAAAATACAAGTTGTTCATAAATATTTAAGTATGTATAGTATCATAATAAAAATCATGTACCAAGACATTAGAGTGCGATATTAGCATGAAAACATGGATTAAGGAACTAAAATCAGAAGATCATGGAATCATATAATATGTTGATACAATATAAAACATGATATCATAAGTCAAGGTTCATTCTAAATACCATTACCATAAAGTGGAAAAATACCATTGTGTATTGGGTTCACTCACCATTACCATAAACATAGTAAAAAATGTCCGGTAGTGGATTAGGTTCACTACATATTCCCTTACATAGAATCACATAATATAGAAATAATTACCTAATGCATTAGAGGCCTATATAATTCTAGGACCACCTATCACATAACATAACATGATTAGGATTATTTTTCATACACTATACATATAAAAAAACTCACATACTAGATTATGTTCACTCCCCAATCCCATACATAACATCTTATGATATATAAATCATTATCCAATTCATTGGAGGTATATATAATTCCAGGACCACCCATCACATAACATAATGTTCTTAGGCTAACCACCCATGCACCAAACATAGAAGATTAAGTCCCATAGTGGATTAAGTTCACTCCATAATCACATATATAACATATCATGAGATATAAATCTTTACCTAATGCATTGGAGGGGTATTTAATTTTATTCTCATCCATAACATCATATTATGTACATGAATAAGTTTTCAACATAGAAAAACATTCATAATTTCATCAGTGAAATATTAACATGAGAAAGAAATAGGTTTCATGATTATTTACAAAAATAATGACCATAAACCATATATATAAATAAGGTGGATGGTTGTAAAGTAATATCTCCCCAAATAATAAATAGAACTTATAAGCATGTTGACATAAACGAAAAAAAACTTTATAGAAAGAATACATCAAATGACACCACATAAGAAATTAATAATTGGGGTAATTTGATAATATGAGTTTAATTTATTAAAAAAGTAAGAGTATCAAGTAAATAATAGGGTAAATAATGATTCATTAATCCCATGAGTGTAATTAATTTTGAAAATGAAAATTGGTATATGGATCTAAAAATGTATACAATTTTTTTGAAAAAAAACTTTAAGATTATCATAAAAGATAATGTTATGGGTTATTTTAAAAATTAATTTTAAAAAATGTGAAGTGAAATATTTTGAAAATATTTCTTCTAAGAAGAAATAAAAAATATGGTGGCTTTAAAATGACATGAATCTTTTTCTTGGGAAAGGGTAGAGTGAAATAAAAACCTTTGATTATGAAGTGGAACAAAACCTTTTTTAATTAATTTATTGAAAACTGACATTGTGAAAATAATACAAAATGATATTTTTGAAATTTTTTAGGGATAATTATAAGTGAAATAAGAAATAAAACATTATTTGTATACAATATATTAATGAAAAACATTTGAGAGAAGAGGAAAACATGGAAAGGCATGATAAACCATCATTTAAGATGATGAGAATTATTCTTAACATATTTTCATTTCAATATGTAATAGAACTAGTCAATAAAATCTGTCTCAATCAAAAGTGATTTTACCAAGATATAAATAGTGTATAAAATATGAAATGAAAAAAAAATCAAGGAGAAAAATTATAACTCAATAAATTAGATTGAGTTATGAAAAACCCTTATATTTTAGGGAAGACATCCATCACAGCCCATAATAATGGATAACATGAATGTAAGTGAAGTTTCTTAGTTCAAAAATAATTTATGAAATTATAAATTAATCGATAATTATTTAAACTATAAAAATTAAGATTTTTTCCTAATATCAAAGCATGATAGAATCCCATAAAACTTTAGAAACATACTAATAATAACCCCTTGAAAGATATAATGAATAAATTTGAAGTGTAAATAATAAAAATAAAGAAAATACATAACTTTATATATCTAATCGATAGTATACACCCCATTTAAAAGTTATTTGGGGTATAAAATAAATTGTGTCTCAAAGAAAGAAAAATTGAGGTGAAACTATAATGACTTAGGAGGTATTCAAATAAATACTCCTTGAAAGAGAGAGATAGATCTTGTAATTGATCATAAAATATCATTATTAAAATAAAATTACTTTTATCATACCTCAAATATAAAATATATACAACACATAAATTAATTTAGGTATATATTACCAAACATGTCTCAAAGAGAGTAATTTGAGATGAATAACCTTACAACTTAAGAAGCATTCAAACAAGATCCAATTTAAAGAGTGAGATATTGATGTTGAAATTAAAATACAATGAAAATTTATAATCCATGATATTATGTATCCAATTGGTATAATACACACAATTTAAATGAAATTAGGCGCACAAAAGAAAATGTGTCTCATAGAATAAAATTTTGAGATGAAACCCTTACAGTCTAAGAGTTATTCTAATAAAATACCATTAAAAGAGAGAGAGATTGAAAATTAAAATTATAATAATATTATTAAAAAATAATTCATTAAATTATACCTAAAATAGGTAGTATATTCATCACAGAAATGAAATTAGGTGTATATTACCGTACTTGTCTCTTAGAGAGGAATATGAGACAAAAACCTATACCATATTTTAGATTTGTTCTGTCCATGCACCTAAAATCTTGAATAATCAAATTAATTTAATTATATAACTTACTAGTAACCTTATTATTATATATTTAATTCAAAACACACCATTTATTATTATATTATATTTATTTATTATATATTTTTCTTTACTACATCCGTTACTTGAGGTTGTTCAATCAATTTTTCTATAACTCCTTATATATGTTGACCATCATAAGAATTATTAGAAAATAGTTTCATAATATATTAAATATTAATATTTCAATATAATTATTTTTTATATATTAAAAATATTTTTAAATCCATCCATGATTTTTTTTGAAGAAAAATGAAACTCATTGATCGTGGAGAAAGTAGCCCACACATACTCATGGTTAATGTTTCTATTTCTCAAAAAATGACATGGAAATAAATTATATAAACATTTCTAATTTAATAATGATATTTATATTGTATATATATTATTTATTCATTAATAATGTCTTTAAATCAATGGATGAGGGGATGTTATGAAAAAAAGGAAGACATTGCTTTGTGAAGGAGGAATTCAATGCAAGGTACTAATGACCCATTTATTTGTATTAATATAGAGAGAAGAATAAATAATGGTTATTCCATTAATATGATAACATATAATTATAATAATTATAATTATATAATTATATTTTTATGAATATAATATATTTTCAAGAGGAATATTAAGGAAAAATGATTATGAAGAAGGTAGTACTTACATTGGAAACTTGATCTTCTATTAGAGATATCATTGGAAAAGAAGATATTACACTAACTTTTAGATACTAAGGTCTTAAGGATGAATAAAATACTAATATAAGAGGTAGTTTTGGTAGAGTTTAAAGTAAAATTATAATGGAAAGATTAATAATGGAGGGGTGTAAGTGATCCCCTTTTAAAAGTGAAGAAAAAGGTACTTTTGGGAATACCCTTTACAGTTTCATGATATCATAACACTATTCCCTGATCAATGACTCCAACATTTCATAATAATGGAGTTTTTAGGGGGTATTGGGTCAATAAATCCTCTAAAAAAGAGTTTATAGACATGTTTTAATCACGTTTCATGTATTTTATCAGAGATTTTAATATTTTAACATTTTCATTATTACATTGGTATCTAGTTTTTAATTAGTAATTTTTATTTTTTATAAAAATATAATATTTCACCTATTAATTTTTTTTTATTTTTTTAACCTAAAATTAATATCCATTTAGTCAAATTAAATTTATAAATATGATGAAATCATCTTTTAAATTAATATATATATTATATAAAAAATAATTTTTTTAGAATAAATGAATTTTAACCATTATGTGTTCTTAGTCTAATTTTGTTTTGATAACAAACTGATTGAGTTTTAATATAACTATATATAGGATTAAAAATCATATTGGAGTCATCATTTAAACAAGTTCAGTTTAATTGATTAGATAAATATTACATAATATTAATTAAACAATTCATTTTAAAAACACTTTTACCCTTATCACGATAATATACTTTAATATAAAAAATATTATATTTATACATAAAATTGAAACTAAACTTATTGAATAATATTAATATTTTTAACCCAAATAGGAAATAATTTTTTTTATATTTAATTTCTAAATGTGAAAAATTATAATTTTCAATATAATTGTGTAAAAACAGTTTTCAGTGTGAAATATTACTTGAGTTTTAAAAATGTTAAACATGAGTTTTATATATTCAACATTGAACATATAAATTCTTAATTTCATTTAATAAATACATATTTTGTTTATTAAAATGGTTTCTTAAACTTTTGATCCATTCTTGTATTATAAAAGTGATAGTTTTTAGTAAAATATGTATTTTTACAATTCACCTATAAATTTTTTATTTCAGAAAAAACTTAAGAAAATCTTCAAAATATTGAAATATTAATTTAAGAAATGAATATTATTTTAAATAAAAAATCTATAATTTTTTTTTAAAATTTAATTTAAATTATAAAATATAATGTGAAACTATTATTATAGGAAAATAACTTATTAAAATACTAGTTTTTCTTATTTATAATTTATATAAAAGAGTAATAATTATAGAGTTAATCTATAAATAATAAATTTTATTAAAATAATAATTTATCAATAATATACTTGGTTTTATTTAATAAAAATTGAAACGAATGAAAATGATATATTCCATAACATAATAATGAATTAAGTAAATTTAAATAAAATAACCTTTATATATATACACACATATATATTGATATATTTCATAATTTGGTTACTCCTACTCAAATCTATGAGGTATCAAACAAAGCGACAAACTAACTTATCCTCCAAAGGGTCTATCTCTAATACCTTTTGTGAGGTATCAAAAAATAGACAAACTAATATATCCTGAAAGGGTTAAGCTATGATACCAATTCTCAGGTATCAAAAACATTTAAAAACTAACCTATCCTCAAAGGAATAAACACTAATACCAATTTAGAGGTATAAAAAATTAACAAAGTAACATATCCTTAAAGGGTATTTCTATGGTACCAATTTTTTGTCCTAAAGTGGTGATGATAATGAACAAGAGGGGGGGGGGGTGGTGAATTTTACTTATTTTAAAAAATTAACTAGAGTTTAAGCATTATGTACATAAAGTGATCAGTTCAAATATTAAAAAAATTTAACCACACTTATATATGAGAATAAAGAGCAATGAAAATACAAGAAATAATAAAATGAGCTCAAGAATTTTATAGTACTTTGGGTTTAAATGATCCCATTTATACTCTTCACACACTAACACAGTGTATGGTACCCACTATAGTGTATCCATTTTGAATGAGAGTGAAAAATACATACATATGACTTTTTCACACCTATAGGCTTTACCCAATTACCTTTAATTTTACAGTTTTAGAAAAAAACATATTCTTTAACATGATAAGACCCAACCTATACTTTTATAGGATTTATCTTAACCTCTTTCCTTTTTTAGGTATAGATAGAACTAGTATTTTACGGGTAGAAACCTGACCCATAATTTTTTTGGTACAGACCCAAATTAGACTTTCAAATGAATAATCCAAACCTCTTCTATATTATAGGTCAAGAGGAAATCACTTTTCTTAGGTGATAAACTAAACCCATAATACTACATGATAAAACCTTTCATATTTTTTTATTGGTTAAGCGTAACCTAATCATGTAAATAGATAAACTAAACCCAATATTCTAAGGGGATAGAATAAAAATTGGAAAAAATATTGTTTGGGTAGTATTACCCCATGAAAGAAATAATAAGTATGGAATATACAATTCAAATATCTAAAACATAAGGAAAAAACAAAAAATGTAACCTAATGAATGATTATCGAGGATGATGTTGGTGTTAAGATTAGTTAGTTCTTATGACCTTTAATATTTTGAATCAATGAAGCTTGAGAAAATATTAGTTTACTTCTGAAAATAGTTTAATTGATAATTCTCTAGGAAGTTATTGTGAAATATACCACAGGTAATAGTAAATTATAGTCATGTATGAATTTCATCACTCCATGGTTTGGCCTTCTATATAAAAAATAGCAACGATAATTTTTTCCCATTAAAATCCATAAATAATTAAAAAAATAAAATATTCACATGGAAGTATATTTCAATTTGATTCAATATAATGTAATAATAAAAACCATGTTGTAAAAATAATTTTGTTAGGATAATAAATAAACAATTAAAACAACAGTGAATACATCCATTAAAGATCACCATAAATTCCTCCAAACACTCCTTAAATTTATGTGAGACTGACTCTTAATTTTTCAAAATAATTCTAATTTTAACTTTACTATTTTTCATACACTCATACTACTCTTGAATTTTTTCTTGATAAATATTTCACATCTATTTTTAATAAATGAGGGACAATTAATATCATGATGAATTCTTTCTCGATATTATGTAAAAAAAATATATTATGTATATAGAATCAAGTTTAGAAAAATAAATAGAGTAATTAAAAATAAATGCTAGTTTTGTTGAAAAACTCGCTATAAATATTCAAGATAAACTCTTTATATTTATACTAGTTTGTATTTGAATATCTGATGTTATAAAATATCAACATGAATATCCACAAATGATTAATCCCATGTAGATCTCATTTAATTCATCATAAAAAATTTAAAATTTATTCCCATGGATTCTAAATAATAAATAAAATAATTTTTTAATAATTAAAACATTATAAATATTTAAAATAAACATGCAAAAAAATGAAATAAAAAAAGATCATAATTACAGGTTTAAGGACAACCTGTATAAACTCAAAAAACAACATAGGTGAATTTTACTATATGGGTGATTCTCACAAATGTGAATTCACATTGATGAAATATACAAAGAACTAAATTTTACCACATAAGGGAATCTGTCTACATAGCTGATTTCCATATAACCAAATTCACATGAGGGAATTTTCATAGGTGAATTTACATAGGTGAATTCACACAACTAAATTCACATAAGTGAATTAACATAGCCAAATTCACCTATGTGAATTCATGTAAGCGAATTCACATAGCTAAAATCACATAAGTCATTTTATATTGCCGAATTCACATAGAAAAATTCATATAGGTGAATTGATCATGTATCCTAATTATTTTATCCAATATTCAATGCAGCTAGTTTCACATTTCCGAAATTCTAAAATCTATAAACTGAATGAGTTATCAAACTTTAGACCAAAATTATACCTTATAAATGGAATAATTATCAATAGGTCTAGTTGACTTATATTTATAAAATTTCATTATATTTATAAATAATCAGTAATAACCTTAATGAAACATCTATAGATCAAGTTATCTTTAAAATATAGTTGAAGAAAGGGTTTAAAAACTATTAATTTCAGATTGAAAATATATAATTTATTATAATAAAATATTGGACATAATAAAATAGATTAATAATCTTATTCCTTCTAATGAAATATACATAATATTATTTTATTTACAATGAATAAATAATCACCCAATTTAGAGTTATATAGACCACAACCTGATCAAAACATAGAAGGTAACCAAATCTGAAAATTTGGCTCTATGTTTTGGGACTTGTCTATGAAAATTTGAATTTGTCTATATAAGAATAGTGAAAAAACATTTATGAATGATATTTTAAGGTCTTAAATGACATATTTTTCATAATAACATGTCATAAAACTTTTATAACATGTTTTAAACCATAAATACATGAATTAAAATGATTAATTATCAAAATAAATTTTAGAATCAAAGTAAAGTCTACCTAATATATAAGATAACAATATAAAGATTCCACTTAATTAAGCTATGGTAAATTTTAATTACCCAAATCAATGTATTAAGAAATATATGAAAGGGACTAAAATAAGTAAATGTTATTAATTATAAAAACATGAATTGGTTTAAGGATCCACTCAATATTTTGTATTAGAGCATAACTCTTTTAAGGATATATTGTTTTTCTTTTAGCTGTTTATATTAATTATGCTAACTTTTTTACTTATATTGAACAATACTAAGGGAGATATATTTCTTCAGTGATGGAAGAATTAAGGAATATAAATGGTTTGAATCTAACATTGAAACTAAATTTGAATGGTATTATATACACTTAATGGAAGATCGAGATATAAGATTATCAAAAGATTATAGATATTCTATTTTAGGATATTGTTACTAAATATTATGTTTCAGCTAAATCTAGTACAATTTATTTTAAAGGATTAGATATTGATAAAAATGTTATTAATTATATGGTTATTAATATTATTTATTTCCATTTTTTGGAAATATTTTTGACAAAATTTATAGTTGAAACACTCATGAAATTTTTAAATAGATTGAGTTAGTTAATAATGAATAAGGAGATTCCAAGAAATATGTTTTATTTAACTGTAAAAATTATAGACACATGAAAATGTATTTTCTATACAAGAAAACGGAAATATAAAATTTTACTAAAAGAGATAACACTCAAGTTGATTCAAATTATAATTTAGAATGTTCAAATATTATCTGTTATAGTTACTCGAAGAAAGGACATATTAAACCCAATTTCTCAAAGATAAAAAATTTGAGGAAGGTAAAAAAGAAATAAAAGAAACTTTTGAATTCATATAGTGATTCTAAAATATTATACAACTATTATGAAAGTCCAAAATAAACTGGAAATGTTGCATTTATAGAAATATATTCTAAGGTAACATATTCACATCTTAATTCATCTTTATCAAGTGATCTTGGTTTATATTCTATAATGGATAGAAATATATGTGTTACATGTATAATTAAAAGCAGTGGTTTTATTTATTATTCTCAGGATTCTATCAATTCTAGAAATAATTATCTAAGAATTGGAAATATAAAGGAAAACCTGGATTCATATAAAGATCAAATTTAAGGAACGAATTCTATACATGTTTCAATCATATAAAAATAAATAAGGGTCTAGAAAAATAAAATGAACTTATATTTTAAATTAAATAATTTTGGTGAATAAAATTTAAAGTTTAAGGAAGAAAATTAGATATTAAATGAAAAATATAAAAAAATATTCTTATACACTAGAAACAACTTATAGTAATTTGGAATATGTTGAAATAAAATAAAAGGATGAAGTGTGAACTGATTAATGTTTGAAATGAAGATATTTTTTTTGAAAAATCCAATTTGTAATAAATATTCTTCAAATTTAAATATTTAAAATATTCATTATTTCAGTAAATGTTATGATAAATAGAATAGATTTGATTATTATTATTTTTGCATACTATGATTAAAAATATTTTTTGTGAAAGGAAAGTCTGTTACCATTTCTTTAGTAAATTACATTAAATGTGTATCTTATGATTACTATACTTATGATTTTCCTTTTTAAGTCCACTCAATCTTTTGGTCATAAAAGTATTTTTATGTCAAATTTTGTTTTTGAGGCCAAACAGTATAAAACTACTACTACTTGGATACCTATAAGTCTGTATTCAAACTCATGTGAAATTAACCAACTTTTTATACCTAGGTAATATCTATTTAACTTGAAATTTTTAGGTCCAACATGCATGCCATTAGAGTTTTATGCTTGACATGTTGTGATTAGAATAATAATCATTATTATTTCATTTTGTCCTAGCTTGGATACCATGTATCATTTTGAGATGTTACCATACAATTTAATATTTTACTTTTGTTTTGGTTGTAAATTTGAGTCATTTTTTTCATATACCATGATCATAAATTTTCATTATTAAATGGCCTATGAATATGTTATTTTAGCTGTAAATTCTAGTTTAATTGTATGATATTATAATTTAGTTACTTTTAGAATTATTATAAGGTCACATATAATGTTTTGTGTCTCCTTGTGATATTAAATTATATTTTTGAATTATTTCTTGCTACTAGAATTAAAATCATTATTTTACTTCTTTGATATTGTCATTTTTAAAGGTAAACATAAAAAAAAATATATGTTTCATTTTTTAATTTTTAAAATATGCATGAATAGTTATTTTGGAAAGAAAAAAAATAAAATTAAGTGGGAATAAATTCTTGTTTTTTAATTTTAAATTTATTTCCTACTTTTTTTCTTTTTTAATATTCATTTTGTAGATCTGTAATTCACTTTTTAAAATCTTTGTTGTTTAATTTTCAAGTCTTTACATTTTATAATATGTTTTAAATGTTTAAATATGCATAGTTTTTAAAATTTAAATTTGATTCATCAAGTTAAATGTGTTATTAAATGGTGTCTTCACTATTTTATCTATGTTAGAATTCAATTTATATATAAAATAGTTTTTATTCAAGATAAGGTAGCTGGAAATGAGGTGGAGATTTTTAATTCTCAAATTTTTCCTAGAGAAGTATTCCTGTATGAAGTATATTTCAATCACATTATAATATGATTTATATTTCATTGGGTATGCTGAAATCTTAAATATGTACTTTATTGTATATAATGATAAATAAAGGATAAGTTTATGTGTTGTAGTTGTAAATACATTTATTTATACATGATTAACATCTGAATTTTTAAATTAATTAAATATGTTTTATATTTTTTTATCAAGAAAAATCTTGTTTCATATATAGTGCTCAAATTCAGGGGGAGTTGAATGTTTTTATATTCTATCATTTGATTTTCATGAAATCTATAGTAACCTAATATTTGATTTCAAGTTTAATATTTTTAATTTCAATAAAAGTTTGTTTTCTATATCATTATTCTAATTTTTATCATACATACTAGTTGAAGTATACTTATTTTTAAACTTCTACTTTGTATAAAAGGTTATATTATGAAGTATTTCTCATTGATTTTTTATAATTTTTTTTCAAAGATGATCACTTCATACAAAATAATATGATAATAACATAAATCAGTATAGTGGATCCATGTAATTTTTTTAAATGACTATGGTATAAAAAATCTTACCATTTCTCTTAAATTAATTTTTATAAAGTATTATTCTTTTTATTTTAGTTTAATCATATGAAATTTTCTTGAATATGAAATTTGTTGGATTTGATTTCAAGAATGTTTTAAATTTAGGGGAGTAAATTTGTGAATACATTTTCTGATATTTATTTTTGGAAAAATTAGTTTCATTCCCATTAACATTATAAATATAATTTATTGAAACATTATCATTTTAATAATTTAAAAAATTAGGAGAATCTTTGATATTATAGTTGGTTTTGTAATTATAAAAAATGTGGAGAATATTGAGTGACTCCTTGAACCAATTTAAATTTTTATAGTTACAAAACTTTACTTGTTTTATTCCTATTAACACATGTCTTAATACATTTATTTGTGTAATTAAAATTTCACATTGCTAAATTAAGTGTAATATTTAGGTTGTTATCATAAATAATTATTAATTTTGAATTTACATTGATTCTTATATTTATTTTATTAAATTATATTTATATTCATTTTTTAATTTTTTAAAACATGTTATAAAAGATTCATGAAGAGTTATTATGCTAAATATATCCTTTAGGACCATCAAATATCATTTATACCTATTTTTTTCCACTATTAACATCTATATAAATTAAAATGAATGTAGTCAAATGATCATACAATTATCACGGACCATAGTGAAACAAAATGTCTATTTAATCCAAATGTATCCTAATGGATGAAAAGGGTCATATTTCATGGGGGATGGTTTGAGAGTTTCACTATCATATCACTTATGTATTTTTGTTTTTGTATTCTTAATTTTGAAATTATTGATAAATTCAAGAGGGTATGTAAAATGGAAATGTACGACATGATAGATGTAAGAAAGGGAGACACCAGTAGATTCAACTTTATTATCCTTACTTATCTCACAACTATGACCATTTGATTTTATTATCTCTGTGTGTCAGTTGGCTACACACAACCATACTTTCTAAATTATATTAATGAACACCACACTCTAGGGGAATCTCCTTAGTAAAATGGTTCAAAATCATGACCCTATCCTCTATTCATATCACTGCTAACATTATTTAACATAAATTATAATAGAGGGAGATGAATGAATACTTAAATATAAGAAAGAAAATTGGAAGGTGAGATACATGAGATATGATCATCTCCTCAGCCTCTCACTATCCAACAATACTCAGATAAAATTTGAAAGAATCAAGAAGGGTGTGAAGACTCTACCTCATTGGGTTTCATCTAAAGGGTGATCTTAGGGTTAACTTCTCCTCATCAATGAGATAACGAGATATCACAATATTTCAAAATGTGTGAGAAACAAAAATAACATGGAGAGAGAAAGAAAAAAACTAAATAATAGTAAAAAAGAATGTAATTAGAATGTATAAATTTTGAAATTAATTACATTTGGAAGATACAAAATTATTTTACTAGGATTTGGGGAAAGATATTTATAAGATACCGGGAACTTTCAACTGGAATTTAGTTCCCAATAGTGAACTTAAATTTATTCAGATTGAATTTATGTGTCACAGATGGTAATCATGATTAATTCAGTTAAAAGAATCATTTTACCATGATCTCCCATGATCTCCCATGATGTCCCCTGATCCCACCCATACTCCTTCAAATGTATGGTCCCCATATGGAAAGTTAATTTGATAATTTTCTAATTTGGATGAACTAGTGAAATGTGAAAGTGATCCCAAGTTGATCTATGAATCAACTACATCTATCTTCCATTAGAATTTGATTAAAACACTACTTAAATATTCAACAATTCCTCTCTTCCTCAAATACATCTATATCTCTAATAAAATATTAAGCTATGTTTTTTTGGTTACATAACAATCAACGATGTGGTAATCAGCAATGTCACTCACTTCATCTATATTGGTCACTTTGACTATGTGATTTTTATATAAAATACCTACATGGAATATTTTCTCGCATGATCCGTCTACATGGACATATACTTGGATACATCACTCCTACTTGGAAATTTCGATACATGGTTGTCTTAGAGATTCTTCTATGGAACAGTCAAACCTCCCTTTACTTTTATCCTGCTGCCTGACACAGATGTCCTCTATTTCAGTAGAGTAGATCTTGAATTCTTTTAGAGATATTGTAGTTGCTTCATCCCTTTATGATATTTTCAGTTTGCAAGATTTAACATGAGAATAATAAGGAAATGTTGATTTATGCTTGTGATTTATTGAACTTTTTTATATTTCCTTGATTTCTTAACTGACCACATATGAAATGGAGAGCGCAGTTGCTTCATGTCTTTGTCATTTTTTTGGTGATTGAATTGACCAAAAGAAGGAAATTCATGGTCAATCCATGAATTTTACATTTTTATTGGAATATTAATTGAGGTTCCTTCCAACGATCTCTCAAATTTCTCAACTCATAGTCTCTTCAGTCCTTTGATAAATTTCTATGAAATGAAATTTAAAAAAAAATTCATAATATACACATCACAATTTCATTTTTTAGTGTATGATTTTATCCTATAAATTATAAAATAATTAAATTAGAATTTAATATTTTGAAGAATTTATTCCAAAAAATGTACAGCATCATAATAAATCATTAAAAACAAAAAATTAATACATTTATCAATTAATTACAAGATTTTTCAAAAGTCCCAAAATCACCAATTTAAATAGGATTTCATTAATTAATGGGGGTAATTATCAATGAAAAATAGAAAAAATATTATAAAATTTCATCTCACATAACTCCCCCATAGTTAAACAATTTCACCCACATTCAATTTTATCATTGAATTTCATTTATTGAAAATAAAAACAAAAATATGTGCATTAATGTTGATGCTCCTTTCTATCATAGATTCTAATGAATTTAAAAGGGAAATACCTTGAACCCAAAGTGATTCATCCTTTGAAGAAAAATCAAAAATTGAAAAAGGCATGAACAAGGGTTCTTTTTTATTTGGGTCACGCAAGTTCCCTCATAGTCGCACAAGTACACTTGCGCGCCGCTTAATGGTCGCGCAGGTGACTTGCGCACCCTCTTTGAAAATTCTCCCAGGGTCCATCCGGCCTATAAATACCCCTGTGCCCCCCCATTACAGGACGGAGAAATTCTAGAACTGCACATTTGAGCTCCCAGCGCCCTAGTCTCTTCTCAAAGCTTCCAAATACTTATATGGTAATTTATTACCTAGAATGGAATATCTAAAGAGAGGGAGGAAGGCCTAAGTATTGAAATTCATCAACACTTGTGCACCTAGGTGGCCATCCCTTAAGGGAAATGGCCACACTTGTGCGCAACCTTACTCCTTCCACATAACTTGCGTGCCTCTCTTCTGGAAGTCCCCAGGGTTAGTATAAAAGGCTTGAGCCAAGCCACACCCAAAATCTACCCTAAGGATTGAAAGTTGTGCAAGTACCCAGATGCCGCGCATGTATACCTGCGCGACCAGTACTTGTGCGCCCACACAGTACTTGCACATCCACGCAGGACTTGCGCCCCCCTCTCTTTTTGGGTTCCCCTCCTACCTATTTCACCTCTCTTATGCTTATACACTCATCCTCTTCAAGATTAAGCCTTCATAACTCTCTCTAAAGTCATTTATGACATGATTTCTTTGATTGGATTCCTTATCTGAAAGGAATTCTGTGAAAAATTTCTCAAAAACCTAGTGATTTACACATCTTTACATCACTAAAGTTAGAGAGTTCATTCATTCAACCTCATCCTTTAAGATGAGAGAATCCTTAACCTGGGCCTTCTTTTCAAGAGTAATCCCCAGTCCAAATTCTCATTAATTTGGGAATCCTCCTTAAGAGTAAGCCCCAAGTCCTCATTAACTTGGGCTTCCTTTTCAGGAATAATCCCCAAGTCCCCTAATCTGGGAATCCTCCTTAGGAGTAATCCCCAGTCTCCAAAGTTACCAAAATATGGGCATCCTCTTTAAGAGTAAGCCCCAACCATGGTACTCTTAACTTGGGATTCCTTCTCAAGAGTAAGCCCTAGTCTTAATTTCTCTTAACCAGTTTTAATTTACTTTTGATCTGGGCTTCCTTCTTAGGAGTAAAACCCAATCATAAGTCCCCTCATAATTTGGGAATCTTCTTCAGGAGTAAGCCCCAAGTTATAGTATCCAAATGTCTATAAAGTACATACACCTTTATGGACCTTGTTCCTGGGTTTCTTCCCTAAAGTAAAACCCAATATTCATCTATTTTGGGTAGTCATGCATATATAAGCCCCACATCATTGCATCTTTCGTGGCACAATTGTCAGGTTTCACTAATACCTCTTGTTTCTCACACCAAACATGACTCATGTGAGCTTAGAGTGTAAAAGTAATCATGAAATCTTTCATTGAGCCATCAATCATGCATAAACATCATACCCCCTTACTCAAACTACGTGAGTTCTGATTCCTTTTCTAAATAAAGGATACGTAGGTAGCCCATCTGTGGCTACGATCCCAACTCTGAAATAATCCATGTCCTTCTGAATGACAATAAACTTCAAGTTCCCCACTGAGTGGCTTTAAAACCAGTATGGTCATCATAATGACCAAGAGAATTTTATGTATTGAAGGATACCATTGACTAAGAATCTCTAACAAATACAGATGATTATTTATTGATGAAGAACCTCGAACACATATAAAAGATTCTCTAAATTTCCTACATATCAATCATTGATTGTTAGATCTAAAGGAAAGCTCATTTTATAATTGGTAATGTAATAAGGATTCACGAACATAACTTAAATCTATAAAGAGAGTCCTGGAGTAGAAAATAATTCCCCTCTAAAAGGTGTGATGAGTCCGACCTCCCATCCTCTCGACCAATGCAAATTCCTAAGCCTCATCAGTCCACAACTAATGAGCACTTACCTTTGGAAAGTAGGTCCAAATGGATATGGAATCATTGTATGTTTCCGGTTCTACGAAAAAACACGTTAGAAACTGATTGGAATGTTTGAACCATTAATCAATAAGGTCATCCCCAATTCCAAAGGAAATAATTACTATATCTAAATATTCAAGATAGAGAAGAAGATATTCATTAGTTCCATCATTGATTGAATTATAATCCCCCATATGTGATTAAATTAAATAATCACTTAAACGAAATCAATGTTCCAAGTCGAAGAGTGGATCAAATTATATTTAATTGGAGTCAATATTTTAACAAGAAGCACATCCATTTGTCCCTATCTCCTGAGTTTCTTTAACTAGATTTCAATTTTATAAATGATTCATAAAACTCAAATGAATTTATTATAAAATAGTTATTCCATTTTTTATTTTCATTCAACATTCCCCTCAATTTAATGAATTTATTTTTGACTATTATGAACTTATTTATCATTTTTTTCTTTTTACCATCCATGTATGTGTGAAGAACTCTGCAAAAGAAAATATTGAATTTTTATAGAGGGATTACTTACAAACCTGGTGCCTAATGTACCATAGATTTACTATGGGATCCCAATTACCCATTTAACTCTAGTATAAAGGATTTCTATCAATTTGTTTTTATTTGGATACCAAAGGTGTTATTTTTTTTAAAAAGGTCAAGTTTTCTCATATTAAGATAAAAAATTCTAGTGAGCTCAAGTTGTAATTATGATTCTAAAAAATATTTTCTCTCACACTCCCTTTTTGTTCTAAAACTAGATTTTAATGATAATAGTATAAAATTTAATCATCATTAATCTAATTATTACTATGTTAGAAAAAATTGAATACTTAACTCCAGTATAAAATTAAACAAGGAAGGGTAGTATTTTACTCAATGAATATTTGAGAAAATAAAAACAACTACTAGACTAAATATCAATGTAAAAAATTTAAAAGAAGGTTAGTGTTTTTTTTCAATTTTTATCTATATTTTTATTTAATATTAATTTAATTTGATTAGTTAATTTTTTATTTACACTCTTAATATTTATATAAAAAAACCGAAAAAACTATGTATCATTTCTTAGAAACTGATTTTGAATTTTATTTATTTATTTAGAGATTCAAAAATAGTTCCTAAAAAGAATTTAAATATAGTTATAAATAGGTTTTATGAAACTACCCCACACTTATTCAAAACTATCTAATTATGTTCAAATAAATATTTATAAAAATTAATGTGATTAAATAGTGAAAAATGATAGGTATGACCAGATGTTTATTGAGAGCATGTACGAGTGAAGATCTTTTCTTGATAGTTGTGGAAAACTCATCTATCCTCCTATGTTTCTGTATATTTAAGGAAAACCTATAAAAAATATTTAAGTTTTATAATTTTTTATTATAATGAAAATTGAAAAAGAAAGTGAAAATAAGGGAGGATTGGGGTTTTCCCTCCTAAGAGGGGATGTATTTAGACTGTCCACAATTTTAATGTCATGTGAGTATCCCAAATACATTATAGGAATAGGTTTTATGATTAGAAACACCACATCGGGTTCCCTCTAAAATGTAACATCTCATTACCCAATTTTAGGTATCTTTCTTCCCCGTTCTCGTTTTCCTCTTTTATTGGGTGTGTCTTGTGACTCCCAAGGAAGGAGAAAATTTTCTAAGAGAAATTTCCTAATGTTTTTGGATGTATGTTTTTTTGAATTAATATAGTTTGTCTATAAACATGTAATGGATTTATGAGGTTCTCACTGAGTTCAGAGAATAGATGATTTAATTTTTGTTTTTTGTAATGAACCTTCATTTTTCACTTTCTATAGAAAATTTACATGTCTTTAAATTAGAGTAAATGATGTGTAATGGTTTCTAAGATCATGTGGTAAGTTGAATATAAAGTATAAAGGAGTACATGTCGTGTAAGGGTTACATGATGTGTATTGTTAAAAAATCAGCTCTAATGAAAACATTATGCATTTTTAGTTTATGTGTGATGCCCATGGATTAAACGATGTGTATAGGGATTACATGACATGTAAATATCATAGACAATGATTTTAGGGAATCATGTCAGTGATATGTTGGTTCATTTGACGTGGATATGCATCCCTCTAAACCTAGAGCCTTCTCTGATGATTTTGGGATCCACTATTTATAATGAATCACTTCATTAAGTGATTTATCACCTTTACGGTTGGGTTTCATCACTATAGGTTAGAAATCACTTATGTCTCTTCATTTACTTTGATTGTGGTAACACTGTTTCATTACAATATCAGATCCATTGAACCATGGAGATGATTCTTCTGGATTATTTTTAGATCCATTGTGTGATCTTATTCCAATAGTTGATTCCTTTATGTTTTGGTGTGGAGGGTGTTCATTCATAAGTTATGTGTTATTTCCCCTTATACAGTGATCCTTTTGTTAATTTGAATAAGTTCTAATATGTATAGCTTGTGTATAATTCTTCAATTTTTGTTTTGTGGTTTTCCTTATTGATAGATCCCATTGCGATCATGTGCAACCCAATTATAGTGGGTGGTCATTCCGTCTCTATCCTATGTTTGTGAATTTAATTGATTGGGTTATTTTATAAGGTATTTTATAAATTAAATAAAATGATTTACTTAATAATTTTTGTGTGTATAAATAGGTTTTTATAAAACTTGGGTTTTCCCTAGTTGGGTAAATGAAAATGGTTTTCCAAAACATTGTGAAATGATTTTCAAAGTAGGGATTAATGAAAATGAGTTGATTGAAATGGTTTTTAAAATAGAGATAATGGAAATCCTTGGTTAATTAGGTGGAAGGTGTAGTAATATTCCTCATCCACTGTCAAGGGGATTCCTCAAGGGCCTTTCATCTACTCCCTAGTTCTATTGTTATAAGGACTTGTTAGACCTGGGGGGGGTTCACTTTATAGGGTGTTTATCTGCTCTCTAGACTCTATACATATATCTAGAGGCTTCATGTGTGAAAAATTGTTGATGCTGGGTATGAGTGTACTATCTATCCTAACCTAGTGTGATCCTTGAATGGTGTTACCTTTACTTTTGGCTGATTTGGGATATTTGATTTGTATTGTTTGTATAATACTACCTTGGATATGATATTATATATGATACCTAATTTTGTTTGTTTTGATATATTTTATATGATATATAGATATGGAATGCTATTAAATAGATTTACCATTTTTTTTGAAAATGTGGTATAAGGGGAAATAGAATTATTTTTGCATGATTTTGATATAAAATCTATTAAACGGTTATCATGCATTGTTTTCTTTAAATTTGAGCATTCTTAAATTATTGAACATAAACTTATTTTGGAACTACTAGGTGAAACCCTACTGAGCCTATTATCTCACACCCTGCACACCCCTTCGATGGTACATAGAACTTGTTATATCTTTCAATATAGGGAAGACAAGGTGCTATGGTGTGGCAGCATGGTTTCCTATCAGCTGGATTTTTTATATCTGGTGGTGAGATGATGGGAGTTTTCCCATGCTATCACATGGAGATGTTAGAGTATAAGTTTTAGTTTTTTATCCATTATAGTTGGACTTTTCACTTAGATATTCTTGTAGCTACCCATTTAGTTGTATCATTTTTACTATCTTCTTTGTGTTATGACATATAATTTTATCCTCCATTGTTTCTATTTTTTGTGTGTACATATTCCATGTTGTTTCTTCAATTTGGGTGAAATCATTCCCTCTAATTGTTATAGATTCCCAGAAGCTAGTTTCCAAACTACAGGGATCTAGAATTCCCTTTGGGTATGTGGAATAATGGTTTGGGTTCCAGTATTGAGAGGGTATGTGAGTTAGTTTGTTAAAAGGTGGTATTAGAGCCCTATGTTTCCGAACTTCCCCTTAAGATTTCTTATCATGTGATGTTTAAAAGACTGTAGATAGAATTTTCAGAACTTTAGGGGTAGGTTGCATTGAGTTCTTTTCCAACTATAGTCAAGACGAAACTCAAGTTATTATGGGATGTTGGGATGCATGTCTCCTGTTTTGAGTTTTTATGTCAATATTAGTTTTTGACTTTTTTTTTGGTTTCAACTGAGATTTTTCTATTGTATTATCATTTATTTTATTTTGGTGTATAGAAATATGACTCCGAGACATGTTCTACTAGTTACTTAGGAGATTGTAGCTAATTCTCCTCAACGGAATTCCCCATTAAAAGAATTTTATCGAGGCTATCATGTGGGAAGTTTGTGTTGTTAACTAGAATGTACCAAAATATCATAATAGAATTGTTGAAGTACATCTAAGAGCTGTAGGTGAAAGAGATCGATCACATGAGTTCTTGAGTGAGAAGAAACCATCCTTTTAAGGTATGAATGAACATCAATAGGCAGAGGATTTGATTGACAAGATCGATCAAATATTCAACTTTTGAGATATATCTTAGAGTATCTAGGTGAAGTGAACAATTTTCATACTTGAGGGACCTAGAAAGTGATGATGGTATTTTATGGTATAGCCTAATGGGAACATGGTATTGGAATGGAATGGCTTCAAGACTCTCTTATTATAGTAGTTTTTCTAGTGTCACTAATGATGAATAAGTCTCAAGAGTTCCTCTCTTTGCAGTAGGGATAGTGTTCTGTAAGCATACACCAATCCATTTACTAAGCTAGTTTGTTTTTCACTATATTTTTTAAAGAATGACCAGATAAATTCTCCGAAGTACCTGCGTGTTTTTTACAATTGGATATCATATCATACGTATTTATGCTAAACCTTTCAACAAATGAAAAGTTGATAGAAAGAGATATAATGGATGAGATGAATATGATAGGAAAGGTTGGATATTCTTCCCCTCATATTCTATATAGTGGCTGCTTCAGTAGTGATCTAGGGATTAAGAGGAAGCGTCAAGCTCCTCATAGGAGTGTTGGAGGTGGTTCTTGGTAGTCTACATATTCATCACCACCAGTTATAGCTAGCAATGTGCCTCATAATTTCTATCAATATGGAAAGGTTGGACATAATAGAAATTATTTTCCTTCACATTAAAATATGTGTAAATTTTTTGGATGTTATGGTGATCTACATCATTTCAACCAGGATATGTGTACTCCTCGATATGGTGAAGGATCATCATCTCTAAAGGATACTGTGCAGAATTCATATGCTTTAATGACTTCAGGGCTCCAACCATATGCCTTAAGAGTGAAGAACCTTCATGCCGTAGATGAGTTTCTATCAGAGGAAGATGTATGTCTAGCGATAGTTATAAGTACTATCTATATTTAATCCTCTATAATGATTGTTTTATTTGATACTAGCGATTCCCAGCCATTTATACCTATACATTTTTTTTCAAATACTTAAACATCCAACGGAGCACATGTTTTTTGTTATGGAATTAGTAAAACCTCTTGTGAAATTAAAAGAGAAGGGTTTTTGGTTTCCTTCTTGTGTGATGTTGATAGATGATGTAGAGTTAGTATGAGATTTTATTAATCTCAGTCTGGATTTTTTTGACATAATCATCAGTGTGGATTGTCTTCTTGATCATTACACTAAGGCTGATTGTTATCATCAGCATGTCTCATTTCTTATACCTGATGGGAGCTTAATGGTGTTTTAGGGAGAGTGGGATTTGAGGTCTAGTCATGAAGGGGCTTCCCACCCAGAGATTAGAAGTTTGCTATCTTCTGTAGTATCTATGCCCGATGATGTTTCCTCTCATGTTAACCTTCACATTATTGTTCAGGATTTTCCTAATGTTTTTACATAAAATTTCACTAGGATTACTTTAGGGACTTAGGTAGAGTTTTTTATTGACTTGGTTCCAGGTAAAAATTTTATTTTGATACCCTATTATCATTTTGAACCAAAAAATATGAAAGAGATCATGATTTATTTGGATGATCTGGTGAAAAAGGTTTTTTTCTCCCTAGTATCTCAACAATTTTTTGACCGTGTTCATGGATGATATTTTTTTATTCAAGATCTAAGCATGAGAATGATCACCATATGAGTTTGGTTTTGGAAATACTAAGGATTCACCATTTGTATGGAAAGATTTAGAAATGAAACTTCTAAATTCAAGAAGTGAAGTTTTTGGGGAATGTAATTTGTGATCATGGATTATTAGTTTATCATGAGAAGGTAAAGGTTGTTTTGTCCTATGAATAACCACAAAATGTTTTTGAGATTTAGATTATCCTTGGTGTTTCTAGATACTATTGATAGTTTTCCAAGGATTTCTCTAGGGTGGTATCACACTTGAGTGATCTTACAAGGAAATATGTGAAATTGACATTCGATGAAGCATGTAAATATTCTTTCAAAAAGATGAAAAGTGTTTTGGCAATTGATCTTATTTTAATCTTACTTGAGCCTGATAAGAGGTATTTGGTTTTCTATGATGATTCTAGTTTTGGTTTAGGTTTCATGCTCATGAATGATGATAATGTGGTAGCTTACATATCTTTTTATATTATATCATGTAGGATGAATTGAACCACTCATGATTTAGATACTTATATAGGTATTCATGCGCTAAAGTGTTGGAAACACTATATTTTTTGGGATAGGTTCATTGTTTTCTCTAACTATTAGAGTTTTATCTCTATCTTTTCTTAGAAAGAATTGAATCTCACACAATTTGGTGAGTGGAATACCATCAGATGTTTGATATTATTGTTGCCTACACCCCGCATAATTGGATTTTCATTATAGATTATCTTAACAGAAAATTTCCACCACAATCTATCTTGGCATCAAAGGAAGTGTGAAACCTTATGGGTATTTCTTGTCAACTACATCTAGATGAAAATGATGATGTTTCAAGAATGGTTATGACATGTGTTTAATTATCATCATCTCTACCTGAGTCTATTATGTAGATTCAATAGTAGGATGAAAAGATTAGAGGAATTTAAGGGGTCATATATGATGGGAAGAATATTTTCGGTTGGCCTCTCTCTTCAGATGGTATTCTCAATTTTTGGGATTTGATTTTTATCCGAGCATCAGTGAGGTGGTTGGTTTTGTTTTAATGTCATAGTTATTCATGGTTCATTCATGTAGTAACTATAAAGATGTATCATGACATGAGTTGAAATTTCTGGTGTCCAGGTATAAAGCGTGACATTGTTTATTATGTGTCCCATTGTTACACATTCCAACAGTGAAAGGTAGAGCAAATGAAACCTTAAAATTTTATCTATCATCTTTTAGTGTAAATTTAAAATGGGATGAGGCATCCATAGATTTATTAAATTACCAAAGACTCCCTGGTAGACAAATTATATATGGGTGGTGTTTGATTGGTTGAAAAATTTATCTCATTTCATTTTGATCAAAGACACCACAAAATTTAAAAATATAGCTAAGATGCATGTGCAGAAAACTGTGGGGTTAAATGGAATTACTTATGACATTATTTCATACATGGATCCTAGGTTTACCTCATGATTTTTGATAAGTCACCAATGCATGGGGGGATCATATCAAATTTATTAAAACAAATCATCTACAGATAGACTTCTAGATGGATCATGCTATTCATGTTTTGGAGGGCATGCTTTGTGGCTGTATCTTTGATTTTGTTGGATCACAGGACTTCCATATATGAATGTTTAAATTTTCTTATAAAATTAATTATTAGTCATCGATCATAATTTTTCCTTTCGAGGATTTGTTTGATCACTCGTACAGACCACCTTCTTCTTGGGCAGAGGTGGGTGAAGCTTCTTTAGTGGGATCGAGTTTTGTTCAAGAGAAATCTGTGAGGATTAAGGATATAAATTAACATCTGGTTGTAGATTAGAGTTGATAGAAACATTATCTAGATCAAGAAAATCATTATATGGGATTTTTCATAGGTGATTGGATTTTATTGAAAGTTTTTCCTTGATTCAGCCACCATCGTCTTGGAAAATAGGGAAATATGGCTCCAAGATATATTGGACTATTTGAGGTCACTGAGAATCCTGTGAAGGTTAATTATTAGTTAGTAGATCCAGTTCAATTGAAGAGAATTCATGATGTTTTCCACATATCACATCTCAATAAATAAAATCCAAATCCATCTCATGTTATGAGTTGGGAAGATATTGAGTTAGAGACAGATGTTTCTACTATTGAGAATCCAGTAGAGATCATAGAATCTAAAGTAAAGGTCTTTCATGGGAAGTCTATTCCATTAGTAAAAGTGTTGTTTCACCATAGATCATATTCTCATGAGACTTGGGAGCGTGATTATTTGATGAGGGAGTAGTGGCCTCACCTATTTACTATAATTCATTCTTCCACATGAATTCCTAGGGATAGAAAGCCTTATGGTGGAGCATTTGCAACATCCCATTAACCTATTTTAGGTAATTTACTTCTCTTTGTTGGTTTCCTCATTTATTGGGCTTGTCTTGGGAATTATGAGGATGAAGACAATTTTATGATAAAAATATCCTAAATTTTGGGGATGTATGTTTTTTTTAAATTAATGGAGTTTGGTTATAAACGTGTAATCGATTTGCGGGGTTCTCCCCGAGTTTGGAGAAAATCTGAGTTAGTTTTTGGTTTTGGTAATGAACCCACAGTTTTCACTATCTGCAAGAAATATACACATCATTTAATGGGAGTACATGATATGCAATGGTTTCTAGGATCATGTCATGACATGAATAAAAAACTTGAAGGAATACACTCTTTTAAGGGTTATATGAAATTTAAGGTTCAAAGACCAACTTTTAATTAAAAATTGATGTGTTTTTAGAGTATGTAATATCTATGGATTAAACTGTTGGGTCGGAACAAAGCGGGAATGATGGAAAGAGGGGGGGTGAATTGCCTTTTAAAAAAAATAATAACAAATTAAAATCAAAGTTGAAATGCAGCGGAAAGTAAAGAGGCAAGACACACGAAATTGATAACGGAGTTCGGCCAAAAACCCGGCCTACGTCTCCGCTCCCAACTCAACCGTTGAGAGATTCCTACCGCTTGCTTTTCAATGGTTTTAGCAAGAAACCCACTAGGCTTTGAGGTAGCACTAGGACCTATTACAGCTTGCTTTTGGTGGTTGAGCAAGAACCCACTTGCTTTTAATGGTTTAGCAAGAACCCACTAGCCTTTTTAACGGGTGAAGGCTAGCTCACCGAAAACTCAAGCCTTTTAAAAGGAAAGGCTTGAAGAAACCTCTTCACACCTTAGTGGTGATGTGAAACCCAAAAGAAAGGGAGGATGAGAAAAGGTTGGGGTTTGTAGGCACAAACCCAATTTTATGCTCAAAATAAATATACAATAAAAACCATATTTTGAGAAGCCTTGGGCGCCTTTGATTGATTGGAGATGTTGAAGGCCGCTTCCAAGCTTCTTTGGAGATGCTCCTTGGATGTGGAAGTTGTTGGAGCTATTGAGGTTCCTTTGAAGGAAGTCGCCGGAGGTACGCCAAATGATGAACAACGTGTCCGTGGGCTTCCGTATAGTTCCGGTTGGTGTCCGGGGCTTCCTCAGCCTTTATTTATAGGCATGGAACCCTTGGGGAGTCTTCGGAGCCGTTGGAGAGGCTAAAAGAGCCGTTGGGAGCCAAGTGGGCCAGCCTGGTCAAACTGCAATGGCTAGTTTGACTGGCTCCACCGGCTGGCCGGTACAGTCCCACCGGCTGGCCGGTGCCTTGAAAAAGGATGAGGATTTCTGGCCAGGGGACACCGGCTGACCGGTGCCAGAGCTACCGGCTGGCCGGTGCTGGGGCCACCGGTTGGCCGGTGCTGAGGCAGTGGCTGAGACTGTTTGGAGAGGGTGACACCGGCTGGCCGCTGGTGTGACACCGGTTGGCCGGTGGTCTGGACAGAGGAATCCCTCTTGTCCAGTCCTCCATCGGCTGGCCGGTGGTCTTCCATCGGTTGGTCGGTGGACTGAATTTCAGTCCACTTGATTTGCTTCATGGCCCATTTCCTTGGCAATCTTTTGCCTATAAAACAAAAACACTTAAAACAATGTTAAACACATATGAAAGTGATTGTGATCATGAAAATCAAAGAGTGTGGGGTACAACAATCTCCCCCTATTTTGATGATCACAATCACTTATCTAAGCAATGTAAAAACTTAAATGAAAGGAATGCTTTAAATGATAAATTGAAAATAAATACTAATCATGAGAGAAAAGATTCTCCCCCAATCAATCAAGAAATTTCTCCCCCTTTGTGATTATCAAAATAGAATGGGGCATAAAACTTGATTGAGGGAAAATTGAAAATCAAGACCAATTGAAATTTGAAATTTTGAAACCAAATAAAATTTTTGAATTGAAAATTTTGATACCAAGAGTTGAAATTTGAATTCACAAAAAAGGCTTAAAAGAACCTAACTCCCCCTAAATAAAAACAATAAATCACCGAGGAAAGGAAATAAATTTTGGCCCGGAGAGACTCGCAAGAAGGGATTTTTCAATCCAAACTTGTCTCATGGCGGGTCTTCTCCTATAAAACTCGTCACTATAGTAAATAGACTTGGGTTGGCCATACCGGGCGTTTTTACAATTACATTCATAAATAAGGTGCCCGGGTTTTTTACAATAATTGAAAAATTTATAACAAGAGCTCCCCCTTACAAAAACAGTTGGAGCATGGGAGGAGGAAGCTATATTGGTGTAGCCTAGCCCTTGGGTGGTTCGGGAAACGTGTTGGGAACCAAGTAAATTGTTCAAATTTTGTTCCCCTTGGGTGAACTTCGCTAGAGTTTCTCTAAGGTCCTTGATGGTTGATTCCAAAGAATCAACATTGGGGAAATTTTGGATTTTTAGGGAGAGTTCCTCCTTCTCTTTGAGAAGTTGGTCTTTTTCGGAGGAAAGTTTTTTGAAAGACGTTTTTAAAGCAGCAAATTTTGATGATAATTCATGAAAACCTTTTTCTAGTTGGTCTCTAGCATGTGAGAGTTCTTCATAAGAAAGATGATTTAAAGAATTTGAATTTGAAGAACAAGAGGAGGAGGAGTCGGAAGATGTTACCTCATGAAATGCCATTAGGCATTTTGTACCTTGGTCACTCGAGGAGGAGGAGGAGGAGGAGGATGATGAGGAGGTGTCACTCCATGTCGCCTTGAGGACCTTTTTCTTTCCTTTTTCGTTTTGCGTGGCCCGTTTTTTGTTGAGTGGGCAATCGGGCTTGTAATGGCCCTTTTTCGCCGCACCCGTAGCATTTTACCTTGGGCTCGGATCTTGCGGTGGGTTCTTGCTTTCGCGCCTTGCGAGATTTCTTCTTCTTCTTGTGCTTCTTCATAAATTTGTGCATTTGGCGGGCGAGATTCTCCATTTCCGAGTCGCCGCTTGAAGATGAAGTAGATGAGGAAGATGAGGATGAGGAGGAGCTTACTTCTTTTTGAACTTTGAGGGCAATGTTCTTTTGTGTCTTGATTGGTGTGCCCTCCTTTTGAGCTTGCCTCCTCATCGTGATCTCGTACGTCATTAGGGATCCAATGAGCTCCTCGACCGGCATGTTTTTGACATCCTTAGCTTCTTGGATTGCCATCACTTTAGGTGCCCATGAGCTCGGAAGGACCCATAGGATCTTCTTGACCATTGTTTCTGCAGAAATGTCATCTCCAAGAGATTTTCTACCATTTCACACATCAGTAAATCGAGTAAACATTTCAGAAATTGATTCATTTGGGTGCATGGAAAAAGACTCAAAATCCTGACGGTACATGTCCAATCGAGTATCCTTTACTTTGTTGGTCCCCTCATGGGTAACCTCCAAAAGTTTCCAGATTTCATGTGCGGAGGTGCATGTGGAAACTCGATTGAACTCATTTCGGTCAAGGCCGCAATGAAGAGCATTCATGGCTTTGCCATCAAGCTCAAAATTTCTAATGTCGGCTTGGGTCCATTTGGATTCGTCGGGGGTAGACAAAGTGTAACCTTGCATGACTATTTTGTAAATGGGATATCCTATACTTCTAAGAAAAGTGGTCATGCGGGTTTTCCAATAATTATAGTCGGACCCATCAAAAAATGGAGCCCGACCCAAAGAGTAGCCCTCGGGGGCGAAAGAGGTGGATGCCATCACAATGGATCTTTGAATTTGAATCCTTTTAAGGTATTACTCAAATTATCCCTCTGATACCAATTGTTGGGTCGGAACAAAGCGGGAATGATGGAAAGAGGGGGGGGGGGTGAATTGCCTTTTAAAAAAAAAATAATAACAAATTAAAATCAAAGTTGAAATGCAGCGGAAAGTAAAGAGGCAAGACACACGAAATTGATAACGGAGTTCGGCCAAAAACCCGGCCTACATCTCCGCTCCCAACTCAACCGTTGAGAGATTCCTACCGCTTGCTTTTCAATGGTTTTAGCAAGAAACCCACTAGGCTTTGAGGTAGCACTAGGACCTATTACAGCTTGCTTTTGGTGGTTGAGCAAGAACCCACTTGCTTTTAATGGTTTAGCAAGAACCCACTAGCCTTTTTAACGGGTGAATGCTAGCTCACCGAAAACTCAATCCTTTTAAGAGGAAAGGCTTGAAGAAACCTCTTCACACCTTAGTGGTGATGTGAAACCCAAAAGAAAGGGAGGATGAGAAAAGGTTGGGGTTTGTAGGCACAAACCCATTTTTATGCTCAAAATAAATATACAATAAAAACCGTATTTTGAGAAGCCTTGGGCGCCTTTGATTGATTGGAGATGTTGAAGGCCGCTTCCAAGCTTCTTTGGAGATGCTCCTTGGATGTGGAAGTTGTTGGAGCTATTGAGGTTCCTTTGAAGGAAGTCGCCGGAGGTACGCCAAATGATGAACAACGTGTCCGTGGGCTTCCGTATAGTTCCGGTTGGTGTCCGGGGCTTCCTCAGCCTTTATTTATAGGCATGGAACCCTTGGGGAGTCTTCGGAACTGTTGGAGAGGCTAAAAGAGCCGTTGGGAGCCAAGTGGGCCAGCCTGGTCAAACTGCAACGGCTAGTTTGACTGGCTCCACCGGCTGGCCGGTACAGTCCCACCGGCTGGCCGGTGCCTTGAAAAAGGATGAGGATTTCTGGCCAGGGGACACCGGCTGACCGGTGCCAGAGCTACCGGCTGGCCGGTGGCAAGACAGTAGCTTGCCATTCTGTGCAGGTGCCACCGGCTGGCCGGTGCTGAGGCCACCGGTTGGCCGGTGCTGAGGCAGTGGCTGAGACTGTTTGGAGAGGGTGACACCGGCTGGCCGCTGGTGTGACACCGGTTGGCTGGTGGTCTGGACAGAGGAATCCCTCTTGTCCAGTCCTCCATCGGCTGGCCGGTGGTCTTCCATCGGTTGGCCGGTGGACTGAATTTCAGTCCACTTGATTTGCTTCATGGCCCATTTCCTTGGCAATCTTTTGCCTATAAAACAAAAACACTTAAAACAATGTTAAACACATATGAAAGTGATTGTGATCATGAAAATCAAAGAGTGTGGGGTACAACATAAACAAAATGTAATCAGATTAACACCATGTAAATGTCACAGACATAGATTTTAGGGTGTTGTGTGAGTAATATGTTTGTTTATTTGATGTACAACCACTTCCCTCTCGACCTAGAGCTCTTATTTGGAAATTATAGAAGCCTATATTCATTATAAATCACTTCCTTTAGTGATTGACCACTATTGAGGTTGGGTTTCATATCTCTAGGTGAGTGATATTTTCTATTTCCTTATTTCCTTTTATTTTAGTAGAACTGTTGCATTGAATAATCAAATCCATTGATCCATGGTAATGATTTTTCTTGGATACATTTCACGTTCTTATTCCAAGAGCCAACTCTTTATTGGTTATTTTGTGGAGGGTGTGTGTTGTTGAGTTATATGTTATTTCTTCTTCTTAATTGATTTTTTTAAATTAAATAAATTATAATATGTGTATATTGATTCTAGGGCCTCTATTTTCATAACGTGGTTATCCTTGTTGGCATATCCCATTGTAGGTGTGTGCACCCTCTATTTTCTGGTAGTAGGTTTCGTCTCTAGGCAGTGTTAGTGAATTTATTTTTCTAGTAATTTATTAAATTGTTTTATAAATTAAATATCATGATTGAATAAATAAATTTGTGTGATTGGAAATGGGATTTTTTATAAGAGATGATTTTCCCTAGTTTGGGTAAATAAAAAGTGTTTTTCAAATCATTATGAAATGGTTTTCAAGGAAGGGTTTGATGAAAATTAATTGATTGAAATGGTTTATAAAATAGATCACATGGGAAGACTTGGGTTCTTAGGTGGAAGTTTTATTAATAGGACACATTCACTATTGGGTGGTTTGGTCATGGGGTTTTCATGTGTTCCCTAGGCCTATTGTTCTAGGGACTTGTTAAACTTGTTAGGGGGGTTCACTTTCTGGGGTGTTTCTATGATCTTTAGACTCGATTCATATATATATAGTCCTGATGAACACATGATTTTCTATGTTAGGTACGAGGGTCCAAGATATCTTGAATAAGTGTGATCATTGGAATGATGTTTCCTGTGATTTTGGTTTATTTGGGTTGTTTGGTTTGTACTATTTCGATTACACTACCTTGGATTTGATATGATATGTGATACCTACTTTGGTTTGTTTTGATATATCAACTCTCATATATGGATATGAAATAATTTGAAACTAATTTTCCAGTTTTATTTGAAAATGTGGAAAAGGGGTAAATTAAATTATTTTCAATACTTTTGATATAAAAACTATTAAACTATTATCATGCCTTATTTTCTTTGAAATTGAGAATTATTGGATTATTATATAGATACTTGTTATACAACACCTATATGAGACCCTACTAATCCTATTATCTTATACCCTACACACCCCATTAGTTATGAATAGACATTTTTTATGTCTTTTGATATAGGGAAAGACAAGGAACCTCATCGAGGTAGAGATATTTTCTATCAGATGGGTTTTGGATAACTGGTGGTGGGATGGTGTGAGTTTGACCATGTTATCTCATAGAGCTGTTAGAGCAGCTATTTTAGTTTTTTTGTCCTTTGCAGTTGGACTTGTCTCTTGATAATTATTGTAGCTTCTTTTTCAGTTCTATCGTTTCCATTGTCTTCTTTATATTATGGAATATAAATTTATCTTCCACTATTTCTCTCGACTATGTGTGTATATTACATGTTGTTTCTTTAGTTTGGGTGAAATCATTCCTTCTACAAATTGTAGATTCTTGGGTGCTTGTTACTAGCCTATGGGGACCAGGAATGCCCTTCGAGTATGTGGTGTATTAGGTTAGGTTTTAGTATTGAGAGGGTATCTAGGCCTATTAATTATATAAAAACATTCAACTTTACTTTTAGAGTCCCCCTTTTAATGATTTTTTAAATTTCCACCCCCATATCAATGTGGTGTATCTTATGAGGTGGGGATAAAATGATGATACAAAGGGTCTCGTTAGCCTCTGAAAAAGATTTCATGACTTCTTCCTATTCTAGTAGAAGTTATAATTGCGATTCTTGAACATGTTCAAATAAATATGTTTCAATAAATAATTCAAATTTTGTAGAATTAAAATAGGTTTATTTCATATTTAAGTTCCCCTATATACTGTAACTTGTACTTTTGTTTCCTCGTGAACTACCTCTAGGAATTTTTATTCTACCATGACTCCCTCCAATTGATGTTTGGGGTGGTTTTTATAGAGTAGTATCTTCCCAATATGTCCTAATGTTTCTGTTTATTTTGCAATCAATTCATTTGTGTCATCACATTAAAACACTCCAAGATAAAATTTGAGTCAATTTTCCAAGCAGTCCTCATCCTCCACTATTTCTTCAACAACTTGGGTAGTCTCTTCTTCTATTTCTAGCTCTTGTTTCTCTTCATGGAGAGCTTCCACAAGTATTTTTTCATTTCCATCCATTATGGGAATCTATTGGGATGAATTTATAAAATTTAAAATATATATTAGAATATAATTTATCATTTAAAACATAAAATGAAATTATTTGTGGTTAGGGGTATATGCCTCATCAATTTTATCATGTAGGTCATTCTCTATGTAAAATTCCATTTCAAATATTCCATGTGTTGATGGGGAAATAGTGGGAATTTTAAATTCTCTTCAATTATGAGATCATAAAATTCATCATCATTACAAAAGAATTATAATCATTCTAATCTTTTTATTTTATTTATATTAGAATGGATATCAATAGACAGTTGAGTTTCAAAAAAATTAGAGAATGAAAAGTTCAATAAAGAGTATCCCTCAAGAGTTTTAACTTTTATTTTATTTTCAAGGTACACAAGATCTGGGAATATATGTTCAATTGTGTATAGTGGAATGTCTTCTATTTCAAAAAAGTCTCCATCCTTTGGTTTAATATCTTGTTGAGAAAATACCATAGGCTATAACTCTTAAACTTCATATTGTTTTCCTTTTTATACAAGTTCTTAGAGGGAAATATCTATCATAGATTATATTTTGTTTAGTTATACATGAATTTCTATATGTTTCTCCACTTTTGTCTCTTATCAAAAAGTTATTGATGCAATATTGAATCTCTTATGGTTTAGGATAATCTTCAGTGTGATGGTGTGGGTGCATGTATTGTTTATGGTAGTTAGGTCTGCTCATGTTGTTGCTTCCATCCTACCACCCATTGGTGTGTGCCAATGGTTTCTCTAATTGGTGAGGTATTTGAAAATTCATCTCATTGGGTTCCTTTAGAAATATAAACTGAGAATATGGGTGAGTGTATATTAATAAATGGTCCCACTATTATTATTTTCTCATTTAGATAGAAAATAGAGAAATAAAAAAAATGAAAAAACACTAATTATAGTTTTGTTTAGATAGTGAAAAATCAACCATTCTACTTAGAAATGATTCTATGTTTATTTTATAGTTATCAAGGACCATGGTTAGAAAAAATTTCTATTTACTTATAATGTAGCCTAGTGGTTATCTAGGGTCATATATCAAGGAGGAGGGTTTTTGAGTTTCATTATCCTATCCCTCATTTATTTTTATATTTTACTTTATTAATTTTTAAAACTGCCATGGATGATGTTTTGTTTTTGATAAATGAAAGAAGGGAAGTGAAATGTAAATGTAAGACTGGATGTATGCAATAAAGGGATAAACCAATAGCTTCAAATTTTTGATCCATACATTTCACACTACCTTGAACCTTTGATTCTATTATCTATATGTGCCAATTATCTACACATAACCTTACTTATTAAATTTTGTGAATGAACATAACAATCAAGGAGAAGATCCTTAGTGATCCGCTCATAACTCTCTTAAATGGGTAACAATCATGATCCCACCCTTCTAATAGATGAGTACTCCCATATTATTATATTTATTTGAATAGAGGGAGAGGAAAGAATGTTTAATAGTATAAAAGGAAATTAAAATCTAAGAGACATAAGGTATGATTGTCTCCTCATCCTCTCACTATCCCAAGATCCTTAGAACAAATTAGAATAAATCTGGACAATTTCACAGACTATACAACATTGGTTTTCATTTTAAAGGTAATCCTTGGGCCAATATCTCATCATTAATGAGAGATAGAGAGATCACATGGCATCAAAGTGGGTGAGAAACATGAATAACAATGGGAGATAATGAACAAAATATAATAATAGAAAAAAATAATTGAAGTAGAATGAAGAAATAAAAAATTAATTGCAGTATACAGATGATGAATTATTCATCTAGGATAAGGGGAAATATATTTATAAATCACAGAGAGAATTATTCTAGAATTCAGTACTCGATAGAGAACTTATTTTTACTTGGATTTCCTCCAGATGTCACAGTTGATG
Organism: Viscum album; assembly: GCA_963277665.1. Taxonomy (NCBI): domain Eukaryota; kingdom Viridiplantae; phylum Streptophyta; class Magnoliopsida; order Santalales; family Viscaceae; genus Viscum; species Viscum album. Next base: position 1,990,878,624 of record OY728161.1, on the reverse strand, counting down.
GTCATGATTGATTCAGTTGAAAGCATATTCTTCCGGTGATCTCCCACAATCGCGTCCATACACCTTTAAAAAGATATCCCCGACATAGAATGTTTTCTTGGATATTTCACAATTTATCTAAATTAGTGAAATGTTAAAGTTATACCCAGTGAATTTATAATTCAACAATATCACTCTTACATGAAAATTTGGCTATGTTAATACTCACATATTTATCTATGCAACTCTTCCTCAAATATAGGTATGTAATTACTCATATATTTGGATATGTCATATTCAATTACTTATAAATCAACTACATGTTAATTTTGTACTATTTATGCTTGTAAAATGAGCTTTGGAAAATTCACAAGGGAATAAATACTTGAATATGGGTATTATTTGCCCATAAAAATCCAAGGAAGAAGAAGATGACTGAGACCTGCAGATCGCGTGAACCTTTAAGAGATTTGTGATCATATGACCATTATAAGGTCACACAATGACTCCATGCATAATACATAACCTATAGTGGATCCTGTAGACCCCCCTTTCAATGAGCCCCTCTACCTTTGTGAACGTGCTTCAGAAAACTAGTAACAACATGGGTGGTATCCAGATGATCTCCTCTAGGCCACATGGGTTGTTGGAAAAAAGTACCTATAAATCCAACTTGAAAATCCATTGGAAATGGGATGAAGGAAACCCAAATGGTAGAGGCCTCTAGTAGCCATAAAGATCATGCAACTTATCGTCATAGGGGAGGATAATTATCCTTGAACACATTTGATAAAAATCATGAACTCCTAAAACCTTTATAAAATAAAACAAAGGAGATAAAAGGGAAAAGTTGGGAGCCACTCATGGTCACTAAAGGACATGTGGTATGCCCCCAGGGATCTTCAAGTCACCATGAGTCCATGGTGATAAGCCAACCTCATATTAAAAAGTCCCTTTGGCTTTACAACATCATCGTATGAAAATACTCGGGTATGTTCGAGCAACCATGTGCTTCCCTTTGGTTCCCTAAGGAAAAATTGATGGACTTGTTTATGAAATTCTTGCATACCCCCATATAATCCATATTGATCAGGCAATGCATCACAAACAAAGAGTAATTATCCTAGACATTACTCATAAAATCTCACATGAATCCCAACATTTCTCATATAAAAACAAAAGGGGATAAAATAGGGTGAGGTGGAAGCCTCTTGAAGTAATAAAATGCTTGAAGAGTGCTTAGAAAGCTCCCAATGTGGTCCCATGAGACCCCTAGACAAACCATCCTTATATCAAGGAAAGTCCCAGATAATTCTTCAAGCATCATGTAGATTCCTTTCAACATGCACTTTAATCTCGTGAAGGCCCTTAGACATGTAAAAATGACAATAAGAAAGTCATTTGACACATCCATTTGATCAAATAAGTCCCTATTACTTGCAAATAATCCAATAATAGAGGCGTTAATGAGAGGGACTCATGGTAACTGAAGATCAGGAGACACCCTCAAAGCAGTCCATGGTAGAGACTTGTGAAGATGTGTGGTGCCAGATCCCCATGTCGACTTAATCCTGGACTCATTCTAGATATAATGCATAAATAACCAAACAATTGGGGTGGATATTACTACAAATTCCCCACCGCAACATAAAAATATATTGGACTCTGGATGGTTTGAATCTCAACCTCCAGACTCTTAGGCACAAGGTCTAGAGCAGACTTCCTGGAGTGGCTGATCTCATAATGAAAAATCCTTTTTTCATGTAATATACTAGGAAAATAGTTGAAGCAATCATGGGACATACATAAGGCACTTCACATGATCATTCATAGATAAAGAGAAGGACTACTGGAAGGGCATGAAAAGAACATACCACAAGTCCTCCATATCACATGAGGATCAAAGAAGATGATATTGAATAAACATAAGGCCTTCATGATACAAGGGTTAGAACCAATATTAAAAGTGAAAGAATTAAGGTAACAACATGCTCGCTAGTCCTCAATCGCTTCATGTGAGTCATCCAAAGACACGTAATTGTGCCGAGACATGTCACCTAAGTCTTGAGACTCTCTTTAAACATGCTATTTGGGACAAAAAAAATCCTCTAGACTCATCAAATCAATTCATACGGTCCCCCGAGTTACACCACGTTTATCTTGAAAGACCTTCTGGGTTTATTACTCGAGCCTTACGAAATATTAACCACCTCCTTGCATGGCAGGAAATTCTAAAGCACTTGGTTATATGGATTCGGAATATAAGTATCTATCCATTATTGAAAAATGGTTGAGAACCTCAGATACCTCTAGATGGATTAAATAAAGATATCCCAATGTTTTACACATGAAAAATAATTAACCAATAGTCATTTTTTAGGGTAACTAATCCCATATCAATTTTATGATGGTATTCATGAACATATCTTAAATCTATATGAGAGTCCCATAATAGGCAAAAATTCCCCCCAAAAGGGTACGGTGAGCCTGAAATCCCATCCTCTTGACCAATGTGTGTCCCAAAGAGTCACTGTACCTGAAAACCTAGGTGACCACTTACCTTTGGAAAGTTGGTCCATGCCTAGCTATGGATGAGGGAACCATTAGGAGTGTCTGGGAAATATGGAACAAATGGAAAACCCAATGCAAAAAATTGAGTGAGGCCCTAAAATCCCCCCCTCAACTAAAACGTCGAGAAAAACCGATTCCATGCCTCAAATCCCGAAGAAAGAAAATATTGAACCCAATGTGAATCTATTAAATAAAAAAACGAACTGGTTATAATCCATTGGACCATTTTGTTTTCCAACTATACGCAAAAAAAATGGTGATCCTGATGTTAATTTGTATAATAACAACAATTGGGTTATAACCCATCAATTATTTTTTCCTCCCTATATGCAAACAACATTGTCAAAATCGATGTGAATCTCTTAGGCCACTTTTTTTTGAAAAAACTATACAAAAACGAATTAAGATCGACATGATCATATAAATGATCTTATGTAACCAAGATTCTTATAAGTCCATCCTCGCGTTGAAATGTCCATGTGATCATAAGGGAAGGATTATAAAAATAGGACAATTATGTTAACCATACATATCTAATTGATAATTTTTATGCCTATGATATCACACTAATAGGTAACCTTGTTCTTTTTTTCTACATGATTTTAGATACTTCTCTCATCGGCAACATCCCAACGTGAGGAAATATCTTCATCATCCAGCGTTCTCTCCAGTAAATCATCTAAGATTGCGACCCCATGGGACACAAAGTTATATCACTTAATCAAACACTGCAATGATAATTGGAAAATACAATGGTCCTAGAGTAACAAAAACATAGTACAATCCCAACCATGAAATATTCCTATGAGTCTCTCTAAGAATGAAAACTGGTGAATCTGCATCACCCAACGAAGGCTGCTGCTAAGCTAGTATCCCTCATTTTTATAACCAAATGCTTTGAGATATTATCCCTGGAGCATGAAAATTGAAACCTTTCATATCTAGTGATGGTAGACCAGGAAACCAAATATGGTTCCGTTTTAGTTTCAGATCCACTAAGGAGGGAACCTACCAACCTCTATCACCAGAATCATCATGACAGTACCCAACAGTCACCTACTGTGAGTAGCACCCGACACGCTGACACGTCTTACACCCATGAACCAGAAAGAACTAGTAATCAAGGTCATATCCCTACCATCTTAGAAAACTTTTGTTGGAATATTCCCACAACAAGCATGGGGGGGGGGTGCATATCCCTAACCACATGCATGAAGACCATTGGCATACTCTGATGGCACAAGGAGGAAAAACGTGGGTGTATATCCCCGCTTCAATCGAAGAAATCTATCAGTGCATAATTGGGACATAAAATGCATAGGCTTATATCAACACACTTTGATAAAATGGAAATATATTTTAGAAATAGTTGAAGATCTCTACCGATATATTCTGGAATTATTGCAGATAAAGGGACATGCGCATACTCCTATCCCAATAGCCAAGGCAACTCAGCACTTTGATCATCATGAACAAGTGGTTGTACTAAAGAAAGAGAACACTCTTGCTCCAATACAATAGTATTATAAGCATATTATAATAAATGACAAGGCATAGGACTGATCTCATACTACCATTCCAATCGGGGCTCACCAGGTGTGAGCGGAACATACCTCGAGACAAGGGAACATGCCTGTCGAAAAAGTCTGGAAGCATATTCCAAAGGCCCAAGATCAGGCTCATATCCCTATTCTAGCTAGGGCTCACCATGTGATAGGGGAAAAAGCCTCAATACATGATCATACTTCTATCTAAGAAGTCTGACAGCATACTCCAAAGGTATAGGATTGACCATATATCCCCATTATGGCCAAAGATGACCATGTAATAATAAAACAAGCCTTAGGATAGGCTCATATTTCTGTTAGTTAATCTTCCTGGAATACTACAGTAGATCACAGAAGTAAGGAACATATTCATACTTCCACTGGTGAATAACTGTGCCAACATCATTCTAAGGAAACACATAAGGAGGGTCACATTCCTTCTCCCATTTCAGAGGTCTATCGGTATATTATAGCAGGGAATGTATATTCGGACCAAGATAATATTCCTATTCCAATTAGGGATCACCAGGTGAGATTAGAACATGCCTCGAGGTAGGATCATACTCTTACCAAGAATGACCAGAGGCATATCCCGAAGGCTTTGTATCATGATCATACTCCTTTATTGACTGAGGCTCACCAAGTAAGAATGGTACATGCCTCATGACATGATTATATTCTTATCAATAATGAGACAACTTATTGGAATAGACAAATATCTTATCAATAGTGGTATCATACCCCCGCAGAACCCGACCATTATATACAAGTTTTTGAAACTGTCACATAGCAGGCTGACATCCCTGCACAATCAATAAAGACAGGTAGGCATATTCTAACCACATTGCAGAACATGAACCACATCCTTAATATTCCCAATGCTAGTGTCCCTAAGGTCATCTAAGACACATTCTTAGTAGCTCAATGGTCCATAGACTCTTATATTGAAGCAGAAGAAAAAGATGTTCCTTACTATGATAGTCCTCCTTATGGTAGTGTGGTGAGGGATCACAGGGATTCTACTCCCAACATCTACCATGGTCGACCTCCCCATAGTGATATCTCCCATAAACAAGGAAATCCACACCTTTCCCAGACACCTCTATATATAGAGGTGTCCAAAACTCATACACCTTCATATAGAGAGGTTCTTGAAACATAAGGGTCTACTATATATGGTTCCCTCCATCAACTTCTAGTAACAGTCCACTCCCATCAGTAGGTGACCATCAGTGCCATATTCTATGGTCTGACTGTATGGAGGCATGTAAGTTTAATGAGGAGGAGGCTGATATTGATATATGGAGAGAGTTATCCTGAAACAACCTCCCCATCAGGTTCTGTCCCCTCTCTACTTTTATCTATAAGATATAATATGAGAAATAAAAGGAGCACATTCTTTACCTATGAGAAAATAAGTGGGATAATCATCATTGACTGAAGGATTGATATCTACCTTTTCCAAGATATAAGTGTCACCTTTAGAGAATCAAGATATTCTGTTGTCATCTTGACCTAGCTTCTATCTCCATGGAACGAGATCCCAAATCATAAAAACACAATACAAATCTGCAATACATTTGCATCCATTATATCATGACACTTCGACATCTAATCTATGAAGCCACACCATGCATCTTTTTTCGAGGATGTGGAAAGTATGGATAATTACACCTTTTTTCACCCCTATAACAAAAAAACCCTCAAATTCAGTGTCTTTTAATATTATATTCTCTACCAAAACATGGTGACTGGGTAATGCTTATACCGTGTGGTCACTGCAATGGAATGGCCCCATGTCAATGATGCCCAGAAATCACGAACTGAGGAAGAGTAAATACAAAAGGATATAAAAATTTCCCCTTAAAATTAATTAGAAGACATTTCAAACATAGGTAATGAAGTTGTGATAGAGCGTCTGATTTCATAGAAAGGTGGAAATGTTTAACCTTTTTTCTCAGCATTTCCCTCTCATCAGAGAAACTGCTGGAACTCTATGCTGAGAATATCAGGGATGAGTTGCAGACGCCCCTAATCCCCATGAAATGTCTTGGTTTTAAATGGAATAACATCTTGAAGAGGATATTCAATGAACACAATCAAATTCTTGACTCATTCCCTAATATAGGGGAAAATCCATATAGAGTAGAATCTACAACTATCACTCTCAAGCTTGCAGTGATGCCCATCCAAGAACTCAGGTAGGTCCCAAACCTCCGAACACCTCCTATCAAGTGGTGGAAGCCATAGAATATCCCTCAAATAGAATTACAGAGAAATCAGGGTCACACGAGATTTGAGGAATGAATGAACAAAGTATACTCCTTATGAAATGAACAAGTCCCCAATTATTTCTTGGAAGCCATGGATAATAACCTACTCAAACTTTCAGAGACTAGAAGGTCCAATGAAGTCAACCTCACCGAACATCCCGATTACTACCCTTTCCATATAAGGATGGGTCATAATATCCAGTATTTATTCATCTTAATGGATTTATTTCAAGGAATTTTCGTCTTTGGATAGGTAATGTTAAATAACTTCCCAGAGCAGGTGGCTTGCATAACCAACGTCTTGTCAGAAGAAGATGAAGGTTCAAAGAAAATTTCGTCCAGGTGTGTACAAAAGTTCAACAACTAGATGACTTGAAAAATAATTGATTGAGCCCATGCCACTATAAAATCAAAGTTTCAAAGACTCATGATAGCTCCACCACCCAGTAAGGATACATAATATGTGCCTACCAAAGGTGGGTGCGACCATCAGAAGTTGGAAGAGATATAGGAGTAAGAGTCATATTAAGCTCTAAAGAAAGCCTTAACTATTACATATTTCTTCCCTTACACATTTATAGGACGGGCACCACCTCACCAAATTGAATCCTCATCAAAAATATATCTCACATTTGGTTTTTCCAATGTGATACACTTAGAATACCCCTTCTTTGATGATGAATATTCTCTAGAATTTGGTTTTCCCACACATAATTGGGGAATGGGAGGCCACATGCACCAAAACCTAGGATACATGGAATATTAAAGATGTGGATAGACTCATAATTATGTTCATATCTCATAGAAGACATATATGTAGCTGAGAATTGTGGTAAAACACTCCACCAGGTTCAAAAGAGGCAAAGAGGTGCCTCAGAACTCTCTATCAGTTTCCTATGTAACACCCCGACCCTAGTTACCCAGATTGGATGCATTATTACCTAAAATTCTCATGATACAAGGAATCATGTCCTAAAATATCAATCGATTTAGTATCCTTGGAAGTACTAGATACATACATAAGTTTTACAGTACATCATGAAATAAAAAAACAACATTGTCTCTCCTTTTAACACAATCATCTCCCTTAGACTATCCCTATAGGTCAGTTATAATACACTTCTTCGCATCCTGGGAAAAATAAAACATAGGAAGGGGTGACCTCAGGTGCTCAGTAAGGATAACAATATAACGTAAAATTTTATAAATAAGAAAAAACAATTAAGGAAATGTATAAGACTAAAACACAAGCCTTTTAAACTTAAACATGAGCAGAATATGGTAAAGATAAATCAAATAATTCCATTTACTTATTCACATTAATATTCTACTAGTCGAATAATCACATGTAATATCAATAGCCAATTTCATAATGATGGAATGCATAATGCCAAATATCATTACCATATAGTCAAGGCCTCATGCCAGGAATAAAAATAAGATTTTGTCAAGGCCCTTTTCCAAGACACTAGTTTGTCTCATTAGACCTACCGATGAACCGAGGATCTATAGTAGGCTCCACCCATCACTTACTAAGTCCAATGAATTCCTCATATGAAATGTTTGAAACATAACAGAAACATTTGTATTAAAATTAGCATACAAAATGTTAATACTTTATCCATAAAAATGAATGGTATAAAAATAATACATCCACATTCAAACATATCACAAAACATCCAACACAATATAGAATATTGTATTATAATAAATCAACTTCAAACAAGTGTAAAATCCGTCAAAGGGCGTTGACATAGATGAAATCAAAACTTTTTGAGAGAAATATCTCTTTCTATTTTGAAATAATTTAAAATACACATAATTATAAAAGAAAACATTTATTTTGAAAATATTCTTATAATATTATAAGGGAAGCTTCTAAGGTGTTATAATGATGGAAAATAGCCACACTCGCCGTATAAGTTAAAAAAACATTCTTTCCTTAATTTTCTCAAAAGGGTCTAAAAGGAGCTTGTTTGAAAAAATGACAGAAAGATTTATTAATAAAAATTTTATAAAAATTCAAAAAAGAGTATAAATTAATTTAACCCATATTCTAGGAAATAGTAAGAATGTTTTGAAATACATTTTTAAGAATCCCGGATGAGTATGATAAAGAGGCCCTAGTAGATAATCCCATATAAACAACCTCAGATAATGAAGAGATTATAGAATTAACCCTTACCTTGTACTTTTACTTGATAGAGGGTATGTTAACCTCTTGTATAATAGTAAAATCATTTTTATTAAATTATACAATAACCAAATACATAAATATGATATCATATATGATCTTCTAATATTTCTTTGTTAGTAATATTTCAGTAGTATCATTGTTTCGGGTGTTAACTGATTCGTTTTTGTTTATATGCTTGGTTATGTAAGCCATGTATGTTATGGATAATATATATTTTATTCATATCCAGAATTATATTAAGTTCTTAAAAATTATTTTTAATCATAAAATAAAAATTATTCCTTAATGGTTATGATAGGTAATGAATTTCATCGCGTTCATGGAGACGATAATCTGTACGTACGCACGGGTGACAATATCATTATATTGACTATGAAATCATATGTAATTGGATGTAATATCATATATAAAGAATAATTAACATGTTATATTTATTATTTACATCAGTTATACTCATTATTATACCCATCAAAATAATGAAGTGTTTGAATAACAAACTACACCACGACGTGGAGACAGTAAGCCATACGTACACACATATGGTGACTTGTCATTCAAAGGGTGGATAAAATAATGAATATGATTGTACCATATTTATAATAACATAATAGTATGTATAAGGTATTGGAGTTATTATTTTGGTCTGGAAACAACAAATAAAGAGGAAGTGGAGGAAGAAAAGAAATTTGAAAGAGGTGGTGAAATTATTACCTCTTCTTCTGGTGTTTCTTTTTTAGTTGATCAAAAAGGCTCCTTAGGTTGGCTTTATAATAAAATTAAGGCCTCTAGGTAGAAGTAAGGGTAGTTGGGAGGATATTTGAGCAGGGTTTGGCCAAGACAAATGGAATTTGAGGTGTGATTTTGAGAGAAGTGGAAGTATCCTTTTATAAGAGAGTTGTGGGTCACTTTAGGAAAAGCTTGAAATATTATTTTATTTTCAATAATATTCATTTTATAACGGCTCCAAAATGATTTATTTCAAGGATAAGGTGAGTATGGGGAGAAAAAAATCTCAATCAATAGGTTTTATACAGGTTTATGTCACCATATTAACCTTATCTTTTAGATCTAACTCTTAGTTAAATAGTTTATCTTTTGTCATGTATTTTTGTATTATTCTAATAAATGGTTAATAAACTTACTATAACAAGACAAGAGAACCCCAAGTGGCTCATTATTAAGGTTTATAACCTTATCTAAGTCCTTTTTCTGGACCATAGATTTTTATCAATATTATATCAATTAATAATATAGTATTCTCTTTAAAAACTCATTTGTGTCAATTTTGACACTATTTGGTATTTTGTTTTTGTGAAAGTCATAAAAACTCTATCAATTCGAAAAAAAATTATTTAATCAACCCTAACATGTCATATTAACCTATAAAATTAGTATAATTCATCAAAAGTCTCAATTTAAATTTATTTGGATATTTATAATATAAATTATTTTCATATTTAATTAATAAGATAATTACTGCATCATCACTGTATCAAAAATAAATTTAATTATTTAATGTCTAAAAATTATAATTAAAATACCATTATGTATGAAATATTCTTATATTTATAATGAATATTTATAGTTGAATTTATATTATTTATAACCCTATATTAAAAATATTTTAGTTATTTAACTTTGAATTTAACACATTTAACACTTATTTAAATAAAATAATAATAAATGTCCTAATCTAATCCAAGTGAACCAAAATGATCATATATTATTTTTAAGGTTTATTTTGGTCTAAATACACTTATACAATAAAATCAGGATATGTTTTAAGGTAATTATAATATCATTTTTACCTTTAATTAACCTATTTCATTTTAACCGTGGTAAATAAAAGTCAAAAGTTACTATTCACCAAAAATTACATTCATCTTATTGAACCAAATTTTACTTACTGATTTCAACTGTGTCTCTCAGATTTTTGAAATTCAATTCAAAAAATTGGTAAAATTACGTTTTATGCAAATTTTCAAATGCTCCTAGAATGTGGGTAAATGATGGTAAAAAGTTTGATAAAATTTTATATATCTAATATTATTATAAAGTGAATCCAATGAATTAAATTGAACATATATAAGTATTATGTATCCATTTTTACCTAATATAAATTTAAATAAAATAACTAATTATTTAAATAAAAAGTCGATTTTAAACAAAAGCGCAATGTTTTTTCACTATTCATAAAAAAATGAAAGTTTTCAGAAAAATACCAAAAATTCACCCTAAGCTAATTTTGATATTCTAAATCCAAAAATGAAGTCCATTTTGAAAAATAAAAATTATAAAATTTCAAAAAGTGGGTATTACTATTCACAACGGCTAGTTTGATTTGCCGTGGTGTGTTAGAACTTGAAGTTACATACAATGCAATTTATTGTATTATTCAAAGAAAAGCCTACCGTGGAAGCTTTAGGTGTTTAGTTTTTCCCTCCTTCAAATAATTTCTTCCTCAAAATTTTTAGAATATTAATGCATAATAAGATTCAGGTGGTTCTTCATCATAAGTTCCTCAGGTTCCCACATTGCCTCTTCCATCTTATTGTTTCTCCATAGAACTTTTACCAGATGAGTCATCCATTTTCTCAACACTTATTCTATGGTATCATGAATTCTGATAGGCTCTTCAAAATAAGATAGGTCAGGTTCCCATTCTATTTCTTCATAGGTGAGTATATGTGTTGGGTCAGGCATGTATGTTCTCAATAGTGATACGTGGAACACATCATGAAATTTGGAGAGATTTGGTAGCATGGCAAAACAATAAGCTACAAATCCAATTCGTTCTACAATTTCTAAAGGTTTGATGTACCTGAGAATTAATTTACCCTTCTTACCGAAACATATAACACCCTTCCATGGAGATACCATCAAGAAATTATAATCTCCTACTTGAAATTACAAATCTTTACTTTGGTTATCATGATAACTCTTTTTCCTACTTTGAGTTGCTTTGATGTGGGTTTGGATAACCTTCACCTTTTCCATTGTTTTCTCAACAAGTTCTGGGCCTATGAGTTTTCTTTCACCAACAGCATCCCAACAGGTTGGTCTGTAACATCTCTTTCCATATAACGCTTTATATGGTTCCATATGAATATTTGAATGGAAGATATTGTTATAAGAAAATTATACAAGAGGTAAATATTGATCCCACATACCTTGAAAGTTAAGTGAGAAAGATCTCCACATGTCTTATAAGGTTTGAATAGTCTATTCTAATTTACCATCAGTTTGAGGGTGATAGACAATGCTTAAACGAAGTTCATTATCCAAGGACTTCTAAAGACTTTTCCAGAATCTTGATGTAAAATGGGGATCGCGATAAAAAACAATCGACAAAGGTACTCAATGAAGTCTTACAGCTTCATTAATATATATTATTGGTAGACGTTCAAGTGGTAAATCATCTCTTATAGCAAGAAAATGTGATGACCTGGTAAAATGATCAACAATGACCAATATTTCATCATTCCTTCTAGGAGTCTTTAGTAGTCCATGAAAAAGTCCATCAAAATATCATCCCATTTCCCATCAGGTATGGGAAGAGGTTGCATGACTCCTCTAGGATGTTGTCTTCTAGATTTCACTTATTGAAAAAACATACATCCTTACACATAATCAGAAATCTCTCTCTTCATGTTGTTCCACCAAAAATGTTCCTTGAAATCTCTATACATCTTAGTGATACTAGGGAGTATAAAGAAATTGGATCTATAATCATCATCCAACAATTCCCTTTTTAGATTAGGTATGTCAGGAGCACAAAGTATCTTTCCAAATTTCAAAATCCCATCTTCATATATGAATTTGATCAATATCCCATCATTCACAACTTTAATTTTCTTTTGAAACACCTCATCATCAGTATGAAAACTTTTTATCCTTTCTCAAAAATATGGTTCAGCAACTGTTTGAAAAAGTATTGATGTTTTACCTTCAAGGATTATTCCAATATCTATCTTTACTAGATCCATGAACATAAGATCCCTTTCAACACTTTTATTGTTCAAAACTCCATGATCCTTTCTACTCAAAGCATTTTCCACCTTATTTTCCTTCCCTGGGTGGTAGTGTATAGTTAAATCATAATCTTTGAGTAGTTAAAGCCATCGTCTTTGCCGCATGGCTGAGTTCTTTTTGTAAGAAAATATAATTCAAACTATTGTGATCGGTATATATCTCACATTTTTCACCATAGATATAGTATCTCCATATCTTCATAGCAAAGATTAAAGCTACTAACTCAATATCATGGGTGGGATAGTTTTTTTCATGAATTTTTAGCTATCGTCATGTAGAGGAAATAAATATATCATTCTGTATAAGGACATAACCAAGTCCTTTCTTTCAAGCATCACTATAAATAACAAACCCATCATTCCCCGATCATAGAGTCAAGATAGGAAAATTGACTAATGTTCTATTCAGTTCTTTAAAACATTCTTCCCACTCTTTTGTCTAAAAAAATTTAAACCCTTTACGTGTGAGTTTGGTTAATGGGTTTTCCAATCAGGCAAAATTCTGGACAAAACACCGATAATAACCAGCTAAACCAATAAAACCACATACCTCAGTTATACTCGTCGGTGCTGTCCATTATTGTATTGCTCTCATCTTAGAAGGATCAATAGAGATTCCATCCTTAGAGACAATATGGCCAAGAAAAGAAATTTCCTAAAGCTAGAATTCACAATTGCTAAAATTCCCATATAATTTATTTCTTATAAGGGCTATTAGAATAGCGTGCAAGTGATTTTAATGATCTTTATAGATTTTGGAGTATACCATGATATCATCAAAAAATACCACTAAAAATTCATCAAGATATTACTTGAAAACTCTATTAATTATATCCATGAAAACAAAGGGTGCATTAGTCAGTCCAAAAGGCATTACTGTAAACTCATAATGCCCATACGTAGTACAAAATGCTGTCTTTGGAATTCTTTCCTTCTTCACACACAACTGATGATATCTAGATCGAAGGTTAATCTTTTAAACATATTGATCTACATGAATTTGATCAAATAAATCATCAGTGTGAGGTAGGGGATACTTGTTATTTATTATTATAGGATTGATCTCCCTATAGTCAATGTACAACCTCATAGATACATCTTTCTTCTTAACAAAAAGAACAGGGGCTCCCCATGAAGAAACAGTAGGGCGAATAAATACTTCATTACTCAATTCCATTATTTTTTTCTTTAGTTCCACTAATTCCACAGTGTCCATTCTATAAGGGGTCTTCGATATGGGCCTTGAACTAGGAATTAAATAAATTGAAAACTCAATTTCCCATTCTAGAGGATGTCCAGGTAAATCCCCTGGAAACACATCAACATATTGTTGAACAATAGGTACATCCTATATTTGATAATTTCTTTCCTCCCTATAGTTATTTCACTCTCTTCCTCCCCAATAATTGAATTTAGTAGAGCTACTGGGGGTGGATCTAGATAAGAATCAAGTGGGGACATTTCTTCTCTAAAGATAAGGTACTCCTTATCATGATATAAAATTTTAACCTCCTTCTTCTTACAATAAATTTTCACATCATGGTCCGAAAGCCAATCCATACTGAGGATTATGTCAAACTCAATCATGGTTATGATGATGAGATCAGCAGATAAAGAAAATTTATATGCCATAACAGGAACTGATTCACAAAACTCTATTGAAATGATACTTACCTTAAAAGTTTTGACTAAAAACACCCTTTTTAATCAAATTGAAAATATTTAATTTAACTAGAAAACCGGTAAGATATGAAACAGTGCGATGATCCAGAATCAAATAAAGCATTGGATAAATTTTAGGAAACCATTAAATTACCCTCCACCATGTCATTTGAAGCTTCAACCTCAGGAGTAGTGATCTCATAAGCTTGGCCTTTATCCCTTGGCCTTTTCTGAGGTAAGTTTCCTTGGTGCATAGGAAATTCATTCTCATAATATCCCATTTCTCTACAATTATTGCATTCAACATTGACAACCTCTTTCTTTCCCGTACAATCATGAGCTTGGTGGAATTTTTCACCACACATATAACATACTTCCATTCCATTCAAGAAAGTACCGAGGTGTTTCTTCCCACATTTACCACAATATAAAAATTCAACTTTTCTCTTCTTCCCCTTATTTCCATTTATAGAGTGTTCAACAGATCTCTTATTCTATTAATTTTCTTTAAAGTCATAAGACTTAGAGAATTCCTTTTCTATATTGATAGCACATGAGATAATATCTTAGTATGATGAGAAGGATTGTGAGACTAATGCTCAATAGAGAAATGTTTTTAACCCATCAAAGAATCTATCAATCTTACTTCATGGGTTATTTATATAATATTCTTCATGCCTTTCTAACCTTGTAAAGTTAGCCTCATAATTTGCGACATTCTTATCCTCTTTTTTCCTTAGACTCAGAAATTTTATTTTCATATATTCTTGATGGTCACAAGGAAATTATTTTTCTAAGAAAATATATTTAAACTCCCTTAATTACATATTTGATACTTCTTCATCCACCTTTGTATTTTGAACTAATGACCACTATTGATCTGCATCTCCCGTGAGGTGATAAACTACCATGAAAACTTTTTCCCTTTCGCTATTCCCCAAATCATGAAATATTCTTTGTAAGGAACTTATCCATTGCTCAGTTAAAAATGGATTTGTAGTCCCATTGAATTTTGGTGGTGGTTTCCTCATGAAGTGGTCTAACATTGATACTCTGTTTTGTGGATCAAGGTGCTCCATATGGGTAAGGTTATTATTCATAACCTGAGTGAGTTGTCCTGGTATGGTGATAAGTTGATCAGCACTGGTTGCATCACCAGCTCCACTATACTTATCTTGAGTAAGAGTAAAATTACTATATGAATTATGTGTGTTGATATGATTTCCATTACTTCCACTAGGAGCCATTTTTAAACAATGTAATACATTAAATTAGTTTATGAATCGCAATACATAATTCCAAACTTGTAAAACACTTAACATAAATTGAATAGTTTATGGATATAATCCATTATTGTAAAAATGTTTTCTTTGAGGAGGTATATACTCATAAATTCTTCATAATGTTTTGTAAATAAAATGTGAAGTATCTTAAGCATATCTCTCGGGAGTGTCATAACCAAGAGTGCAGTAAGGCCCATTGTCGTGTACCAAGATACCCCAAGGAAAGACTGAAACTCCTTGTCAGAGTTTTCAATCCTTAGTACATCTGTGCTAGAGAAGCCTCTAGCTGCTCATATCCAGACATGGATTTATTTCTTGGAAAACTCGAAAAATCTCTACATATCCAAAATTCTAGGATTTTCTTCTATACTAATCCTCAAAGTATATCTTAGGGTAATGTTCTTAATCAGAGTTTTTCTAAGTCTAGTTTCCAAGGTTTTTACTAAACGTTTTCTGATACTAACTATAATTCCCCAACCCCAGTTACCCAGAGTTGGGGAATTATTACATAACATTGGAATGATACAAGGAATCATGTCCGAAAAGACCAATAAGTTTAGTATCCTTGGAAGTACTAGATACATACATAAGTTTACATTACATCATGAAATAAAATACAACATTGTGTCTCATTTTAACACAATCATCTCTGTTAGACTATCCCTGTAGGTTAGTCATAATATAATTCTTCACATCATGGGAAAAACAAAACATAGAAGGGGGTGAGCTCAGGTGCTCAGTAAGGACAAAAATATAGAAAAACACTTTCTAAAAATAAGCGTAAATAATTAAAGAAATGTATAAGACTAAAAAAAAATCCCTTTAAACGTAACATGAGAAGAATATGGAAAAGATAAATCAAATAATTCCATTTACTTATTCAAATGGATATTCTACTAGTCGAATAATCACATGTAATATCAATAGCCAATTTCATAATGATGGAATGCATAATGCCGAACATAATAACCACATAGTCAAGGCCTCATTCCAAGACTACAAATAATATTTTATCAAGGCCTTGGGCCAAGACACTAGTTTGTCTTATGAGACCTACCGATGCATCCAAGAGCTATAGTGTCCTCCACCCGTCACTTACTAAGTCCAATGCATTCCTCATATGAAAAGGATAAAACATAACAAAAACATTTTTTTTAAAACTAGCATACCAAATGTCAATACTTTATCCACAAACCATGAATTATATAAAAATAACACATCCACAGCCAAAAATATCACAAAACATCCAATACAATATGGAAGAATGTATCATAATAAATCAACTTCAAACAAGTGTAAAATCCATCAAAGGATGTTGACATGATGAAATCAAAACTATTTGAGAGAAATATATCTTTCTATTTTGAAATCATTTAAAAGTCACATAATTATAAAAGAAAACATTTATTTTTTAAAAAAAATTATAATATTTTAAGGGAAGATTTAAAGGTGTTATAGCGGTGGAAAATAGCTACACTCTCCATATAAGTTAGAAAAAACACTCTTTCATTAATTTTTTTTCGAAAAGGTCGTAAAGGACCTTGTTTGGAAAAAGGACAAAAAGATTCCTCTATAAATTTTTTATAAAAATTCAAAAGAGTGTATATATTAATTTAACCCATATTATAGGAAATAGTAATTTTTTTTAAAATACATTGTTAAGAAACAAGGATGTGAATGATAAAGAGGTCCCATTAGATACTCACGTATAAACAACCTCAGATAATGAAGAGATTTTTAAATTAACCCTTACCTTGTAAATTTCCTTGATCAAGGGTATGTTAAACTCCTATATAATAGTTAAATAATTGTTATTAAATTATATAAGAACCAAATACATAAATATGATATCATATATGGTCTTATAATATTGATTTGTTAATAATATTTCCGAAGTACCATTGTTTCAGGTGTTAAATGATTTGTTTTCCTTTATATGCTTGGTTACATAAGCCATGTTTGTTATGGATATGATTTATTTTATTAATATCCAAAATGTTATTATGTTCTTAAACATTATTTTTAATCATAAAATGAAAATTATTCTTTAATGGATATGATGGGGAATGAATTTCATCACGTTCGTGGAGACGGTAATCCATACGTACGCCCGAGCGATAATATCATTCTATTGATGGTTAAATTGTATGTAATTGAATGGTATATCATATATAAATAATCATTAAAATGTTGTATTTATCACTTACATCAGTTATACTCACTATTATACCCATCCAAATAATGAAGTGTTTCAATAACAAATTACACCACGACGTGGAGACGGCAAGCCCTACGTATGCACATATGGTGACTTTTCATTCATAGGGTGGATAGAATAATGAATATGGTTGTACCATATTTATAATAATATCACAGTATGTATAAGGTACTGTAGTTATTATTTTGGTATGGAAACAACAAAGAATGAGGAAGTGGAAGAAGAAAAGAACTTTGAAAGAGGTGGTGAAATTATTACCTCTTCTTTGGGTGTTTGCTTTTGAGTTGATCAAACCGTATTATTAGGTTGACTTTTTGATCAAATTAAGGCCCCTAGGTATAATTGAGGGTATTTGGGAGGATATTTGAGCAGGATTTGGCTGATTCAAATGGATTTGGAGGTGTGATTTTGAGAGAATGGGAAGAACCCTTTTATAAGAGAGGTGAGGGTCACTTTAAGAAAATATTGAAATATTATTTTATTATACAATAATATTCGGTTTATAATTGATTAGAAATTATTTTTTTAGAGGATAAGGTGGGTATGGGTCAAAAACCTCTAAATAAATAGGTTTTAGACTCGTTTAGGTCACCATATTAACCTTATCTTTTACATTTAGCTCTTAGTTAAATAGTTTAACTTTTCCCATGTTTTCTTGTATTATTATAATAAATGGTTAATAGAATTACTATAAAAAGCCAAGAGAACACCAAGGGATTCATTATTAATATATATAACCTTATCTAAGTCCTTTGGACAAACCTTAGTTTTTTACGAATATTATATCAATTACTAATATAGTATTTGTTTTAAAAACTCATTTATGTCAATTTTGACACTATTTGGTATTTTGTTTTTATGAAAGTCATTAAAAATTTATAACTTTGAAAAAATATTATTTAATCAACAATAAAATTTCATATTAACCTATAATATTAGTGTAATTCATCTTAAGTCTTAATTTATATTTATATGGATATTTATAATATCAATTATTTTAATCTCTCTATAATTAGGTAATTACTGCATCATCATTGTATCATAAATATATTTAATTATTTAATGTCTAAAAATTATAAAGAAAATAAAATTATGTAGGAAATATTTTTATATTTCTAATGAATATTTATAGTCTAATTTATCTTATGTATAACCCTATATTAAAAATGGTTTAGTTATTAAACATTGAATTTAACACTTTTAACTCTTCTTTAAATAAAATAATAATAAATGTCCTAATCTAATCTAAGTAGAACAAAATGATCATATTTTTTTCCTAAGGTTTATTTTGGTCTAAATACACTTATCCAATAGAATTAGGACATTTTTTAGGGTAATTATAATATAATTTTTTACCTTTAATTACCATATTTACTTTAAACCATGGTAAATAAAAGTCAAAAGTTACTATTCACCAAAAATTATTTTCATCTTATTGAACCACATTTTGCTTAATGATGTCAACCGTATATCTTAGATTTTTGAAATTCAATTCACAGAAGCGGTAAAATCACGTTTTATGCAAATTTTCAAAGGCGCATAGAAGGTGGGTAAAAGACGGTAAAAAGTTCAATAAAATTTTATATATCTAATATTATTATAAAGTGAATTCAATGAATTACATTTAACAGATATAATAATTATATATCTATTTTTACCTAATATAAATTTAAATAAAATAACTAATTATTTAAATAAAAATTTGGATTTAAAAAAAACCGTAGTGTTTTTAATTATTCATCAAAAATTGAAAGTTGTCAGAAAATACAAAAAATTCACCCTAAGCCAATTTTGATATTCCAAATCCAAAAATGAATTCCATTTTGAAAAAGAAAATTTAAAAAATTTAAAAAAATTGGGTATTACTATTCATAACGGCTTGTTTGATTGGTCGTGGTGTGTTAGAACTCAAAGTTGCGTACAGTGCATGTCACGACCCATCCTCGGGGCCTGTGCTGTGACTACCCCAAGCCCGCATTCCATAGGCCAGGGGATGGTGACTAGAACCAAAGGCGTAAATCTCAAATGAAGGGAAGACATTGCCTTTATGAAGTAACACACACAACAGAGTACACAAGTGAAGTAAACACTAAGTAAAACTGGGTACAAAGTATGTGGTGAAAGTAAATGGGCCAGTATTCAAACCCAACTGAAAGTACAGTACAACTGAAAGGAAAGTACAACAGTAGTAAGTAAAATAGCAACACCGAGTCATCCTACGGAAATACCACCTGAAGGGTGGGTACAGATAGTCTCCTCAGCTCCTTGGGTTTGGCCGTCTTCTCTGTGTATGTCCCGCTAAGTGGTCCACCTCCGGGTACCGTCCATCTCCACAAGCCTCCACCTCGATCAGTACTCTCCATTTTCTGCATCCAACACAACGTAGTGCGGACATATCTCGTGTAGGGGTGAGTATACGATACTCAGTAGAGACCCCGAGACCCCCGAAGGTCTCTCAGAATCCACGAAGGATAAACCACAAAGGAAAGATACAATCACGAAGTATCAACAACACAATATAGGTATATGCCCATACATATACCTAATTCATCAGTTACAGTTCGTCTCCAACTCTCGTGCCCAAGCACCATCCAGTCCACAAAGGAAAGCACAACTCATTCCACAAAGGAACAACACAACCCAGTCCACACAGGAAAGCAAGTCAATCCCATTGATGATAATGATTGAAGTACAGACTCAGCTCATACAGGTATACACTTCGTAAGGCGATAGAGATGATCAGATGTAGCCACTGATTCATCTAAGTTGTCGGACCCACATAGGATACAAGACCAGCTAAGATGTCAAACCCACAAAGGATACAAGACCAGCTACTCTGCCAGACCCACACATGATACAAGTACAGAGGTTAATACTACCAGACCCACATAGGATACCAGAACAGTAGTCATCACCGTTGAACCCACGGAGGATTCCAGTACGGTCGTCGTCGCTGCCGAACTCACAGAGGATCCAAGTACAGCCGTCCTCGCTACCAAACCCACGGAGGATCCAAGTGCAGTCGTCATCGTCGCAGTCACAACCAGCTCTAGGGTTCCCACACACAACATGCTCGATTCCGGGAGGGTATGATCCTCGAGAAAAAGATTCGATACATCAACTGTCCTGAAGTCCAGAGTTTATGTATCCAAAAGTTCCGTCTCGACAAAAGAAACGCAATGCGACAGACGCTGCGTCAATCAGACGCCCGATCTGAGAGTTATTGGCTTTTCCGTTCCAGGGGCCCGATTGGTTTTTAAGCTAAAACCAACCCGACTATACTCTAGCTGCATCCATAACTCAAGCGGAATAATCCAAAAGGACCGTCTCAACAAAAGGATCCCAACACAATTGATGGCACCTCAATCGGATGTCCGGTCTTTGAGATATAAGTGTTTCCGCTCCAAGGGCCCGGTTGGTTTCGAGTTCGAACCAACCTGACCATACATAAACTTTTTTGAACCCTTAAGTGTAATATACCGAAACGACAGTATCGGTCCATGTATTCCTACGCAATAGACGGTGCATCGATCGGAGGTCCGTAGCTCATGTTATGGGAAAAAGACTGAAAACAGTCCGAAGTGGGGGGTCTGGGCCCGGCCTGACCCGACCCAACCCCCCCAGGTCGGCCCGAACCTGGGCGACCCGACCCGGGTCTGTGTGCAGCCCGGTAGGGTGCTGCCCGATCCGGCTGGGCACGGCCCGACATGGGTGGGCGTGGCCCGGCCCTGTCCGCGCGCCCCGCCTCAACCCGGACGGAGGGTGCGCTGGCTCGGCCAGCGGGCCGAGCAGGGGGGACGTGGTCCCCCCTTTGTTCCGTGAACACGACGATCGACGTCGCGTCTCCCCCAGATCCTGCATTTCTGCGGGATCTGATTCCTCACCACCGCGGCTTCAGCCACGGCGGGCTCCTGCCGGCGGCGCGCCGGGGTGCCGCCGCCTCCGGGCGGCCGGCTGGCGCCAGCCACCGCCTCCGGTGACTTTTGCGGGCCATATGAGTAATTCCGGTGGTCCGATTTCTATCATGTCTGCGCTAGTGGTCGTCTCGGGTCTCGCACATCACTGTGAAGGCTTCCAAATTCCATTTCGGTCCCGATTCGTTGTTTCCAAACGTTCCGCGCATCAAGAACAGAATAGTAGTGGGTTCAGACTTATTCATTGGTCCCCACCCACCGCATTAGTGGTTCAAAACAACTCCCGACAATTATACGTCATTCCTAGGGTATAATTCACATAAAAAAAATAAACCAAAACCCTACCTCAACAAAGAAGACGTTCGTTGGCGTCGCGGGATAAGGGGTTTGTAGGCGTCAACGGAATGCATCGAGGAGGAAGTGGCGTCTCCTCTCTTGTCGCGGGGAAGAGGATTGGTGGCATTCCGTTGTTCTTTGAGGAACCAACATTCTTCGTCATTCTTCATTGAAGAACGGTTCACCTCCATTCTTAATTCCTTCCACATCCTTCCTTAAAAGTGTTTTTCCAACGCCAAAGGTTTAAGGTAGCCCAAAAATTAATGAATTGTCATGCAAATATTATTAATTTCAACGTGGGGAAAAATTAATTTACGCTAACATAAATTAATTGGTTGGCTCGTTTAAAAGGATGAGGAAGGTAGGAAGGCTCCATCATAATCAATATGTGGAGTTACCAAAGAATTAAACAAGGGGTATTAATAGGGGAAAAGTCAAAGGAAACAGCACGGGAATAAATGAGATCAGAGGAAATTAAATAGTGGGGGTCGTGTGGGCCCTACCTCTCTAACACCCACACTTGGGTAGTTAAGTGGATGTGGGACCCACCCTTAACTACCCATGATAGGGAAAAACCACCTTTCAAAAAAAAATTGTTCCGTCAATTTTTTATTTGTTTCTTGAGTAAACCCACAGAATTAACTTCTCCTCCTTTGCGAACGCAACTGTGGTAAGTGTCCCCTTAAGAAATTACCAGCGCTGCGAGTTCATCGGTGCCCTCAGATTTTAATTCCAAGCACTGGTTCAAAAGTTAGAAAAACCCACTCGTTCATTCACTGAACGTACCTGAGCTAAACTTCAAAAATTGATTCAGGGCATGCCGGGCCTTAGAATCAAGTGCCGTCAGAAACCACAGACTCCTAAAATTCCAAAGTATTTTAAAAAAAATCCCTTGAAATTTTTGGGTCATTAAATTACTCCCACCTCAGGGATTTGCGTCCCCGTAAAGCTATAACATAAACTAGGGGAACAAAAGTGGGCACTGAGCATACTTCTGAGCCTCCCGCTCCAACGTGATCTCCTGGAGGTTCCTGTGCTGCCAACGAATGCGCACCAGAGGTATCGAATGTCCACACATGACCCGATCCTATCGATCCTCGATCTCCACCGGGACCTCTGCAAAAGTCACCTCGTCATCGATGTCCAGCTCCCCGGGGTCGATGATATGCGTCGGGTCGTGCACGTATCTCCTCAGCTAAGATAAGTGGAAGACATCGTGCACCTGGTGCAATTGAGGTGGAAGGGCCTGGAAATAAGACACCTCACCTACCCTGATGAGGACCTGAAAAGGTCTGATGAAGCGCGGAGATTACTTGCCGCCGTGAACAAATCTTCGTAAACCACGTCGAGGTGAGACCTGTAAGAAAACGTGGTCGCCATCCTCAAACTCCAGCGGTCTCCGCCTCTTATCAGCATAGGACTTCTGTCTGCTCTGTGCAGTCCTCATCTGCTCCTAGATGATCTGTACCTTCTCCGTCGTAGCCTGAACCATCTCTGGTCCTACGAGTGCTAACTCCCCAGGGTCAGTCCAGCACAGAGGTGATCTGCAAGGCCGGCCATACAGTGCCTCATATGGTTCCATCCAAATGGTGGAGTGGTAGCTGTTGTTGTACAAAAACTCCACCAAGGGTAGGTGATCCTCCCAGCTGCGACCAAAGTCAAGGACACATGCATGGAGCATGTCCTCGAGTGTCTGAATGGTCCTCTCCATCTGGCCATCCGTCTGTGGGTGAAAGGCAGTGCTCAGGCGTAGGTGCGTCCCAAAGGCCTCCTCCAACCCCTTCCAAATCAAGGAAGTAAAGAGAGCGTCTCGATCAGAGATGATAGACAATGGAACACCATGAATTCATACGATCTCTTGAACGTAGAGGCATCCCAAGCTCTCTACTGAGCCCTTCTCTCTGATCGGTATGAAGTGGGAAGACTTGGTGAGTCGGTCTATAATCACCCAGATGGTGTCGTGTCATCTGTAAGTATGTGGAAGCCCCATCAAGAAGTCCATGGATATCCCCTCCCACTTCCACTCCGGGACCTCTAAGGGTAGTACCAAGCATGCAGGTACCTAGTGCTCTGCCTTCACTTGCTGACAAGTGAGGCATCGAGAAACGAACTCTGCCACAACCTTCTTCATACCCGACCACCAGTACTGTCGTCTGAGGTCCTGATACATCTTCACTAATCTAGGATGTACCACTAGAGTGGAAGTGTGGAACTACCTCAGCACCTCCTCTTACAGTGCAACTGGTACCATGGTACGTCCCTGGAAGAGGATTATGTGCTCCCCGACTTCAGTAAATACATAGGGTTCTAGCCCTGAGAATATCTGAGCACTTTGTGCCTCATAGTCAACGTCCCCACGCTGTGCCTCTCTGACCCGCTGAAGAAGTGGAGGAGGGACTGTGAGGGACTATAGATAGGTTTCCCCATCTCTATCCATGAAGGATATCTACAAAACGGCTAACTACTCCATCACCTCCCCAAGTATCTGAATACCCGATCTCCTACTGAGAGCATCAACCACAACGTTCCCCTTCCTAGGAGTATAGACAATCTCGAAGTCATAATCCTGGAGGAACTCGAGCCATCACTGCTGTCTCAGGTTCAGGTCCTTCTGCGAGAAAATGTACCTGAGACTCTGGTCGTCAGAGTAGACTATAAAGTTCTCACCCATGAGATAGTGCCACCACAAATTCAGGGCGAAGACCACTACTGCTAACTCCAGGTCATGGGTAGCATAGTTCTGATCATGCTGCCTCAAATGACTTGAACCATAAGTGATCAATTCTTGCTCCTGCATTAGGACACACCCGAGTCCGGTCCCTGATGTGTCCCAGTAAACTACGTACCCTACGCCCTCCTCCAGTATCCTCAAGATGGGCACGCTGGTCAATCTCCGCCTCAGCTCCTGGAAGCTCTGCTGACAACTGTTTCACCACACGAAGGGTTTCCCCTTCTTCGTCAAAAATGTAAGTGGTGCTGCAACTCTGTATAATTCTGGAACAAATATCCGATAGTACCCAGCCAGAGCTAGGAAACTCCGCACCTCCGTCACGCTCCTGGGTGGCTCCCAAGCAAGTACCGCCTCGAACTTCACGGGATCCACTGCAAATCACGCCTCTGAGATGACGTGCCCCAAGAAGTGGACCTATCGATGCCAGAACTGGCACTTTGAGAGATTACCATAAATCTGGTGCTCTCGGAGTGAATCTAGTACAACCCGTAATTGGTAGGCGTGCTCCTCCTCGGTGGTCGAGTAAATCAGTATGTCGTCAATGAAGACTACGACAAACTGATCAAGGTAGGGATGGAAGATCCTGTTCATGAGAATCATGAACACTTCTGGAGTGTTGGTCACACCGAAGGGCATAAACAAGAACTCATAGTGGCCATATCGACACCTAAAGGTCGTCTTCTGCACATCCTCGTCCCGAACTCAGAGCTGATGATAGCCTGACCTGAGGTCTATCTTCGAGAACCAATGTGCTTCCTTAAGTTTATTGAAGAGGTCGTCAATCCTTAGAAGAGGATACTTGTTTCTCATGGTCACCTGGTTCAGGCGACTGTAGTCGACACACAGTCGCAAGCTCCCATCCGCCTTCTTGGCGAACAGAATCAGAGAAGCCCAGGGTGAAACAATGGGTCGGATGAAACCTTTCCCCTGTAAGTCCTCCAGCTGTACCCGCAGCTCATGTAGCTCGGCAGGAGCCATCCAATATGCTGGAGTAGAAAACGGTGATGTCCCGGGGTATAGGAATATATAGAAATCTACCTCCCTGTGAGAATGTAGTCCTAGAACATCGTCAAAAAAAAAACGTCAGCATACTGATCCACCACTACAGGAAAACTCGGACTCTGCATGTCAACTACTCTGAGTATGAGACTATCCAACTGATGTGTGATTGGCTGCCCTCTCCTTTGCGTGAGTCCATCCTGGGCTGAGAAGGTTCCCTTCTCACCGGTGAAGGTGAACCTAGTCCCATCCGTGCGGACACACAACACCTTGCGCCTAAAACAGTTGATCTGATCATAGACTATAGATAACCAGCCCATACCCAAGATGACGTTGTAAGGCCTCGACGCTGCTACAAGAAGATCCCAGCTGAAGCTTTCACCTCCTAGAGTAAGCTCACACTACCGGCACCAGTGCGTAATCGTGGAGTCTACTCCTGTAAGAGTCTCTCGTCGCAAGGATCGATCCAACAGCTCCATCTGCATCTCTAAGCTTCGAATAAGGGAAGTGGTAATAAAAGAATGACTCACACCAGTGTCTATAAGAACTGCATCAAGGGTGGAGTAGACACATATAGTACCTTGAATCATCTCGGGTGTGCTGTGGTAGTAAGACTCTGCCGCCTAGAGCTGAGCCTGCCTCTTCCCGCCAGCTCCCTGAAGTCGGGGTGGACCTCCTAGGGGTGGTGGTGGTAGAGCCTCGAAGCGTCGTCCACCACTCGCTGCTCGACCATCTCTTCTGCCTTGTCCGCCTGCTCCCTGCAGACTGCCACGGTCGAACCTCTACCTCTGCCTAGGAGGTCCCTCCACTGTCTGCAGCTCGTCTGCATGGCGGGTCAGGCAGTCACGGGACATGTGGCCCTGCCCGCCGCATGCATAACACTGTCTGCTCCTTGTAAGTCTGGCTCTGCGCCGTGTGCCCCGTACAGCCAAACCCGTGTCCTGAGGTCGCCCACCAGACGGCCTGGTCCTCTTGGACCCCTGCGTCATCTGTCGACTGCCAGCTGCAGAAGACTCCGCTCTGTGCCATCCTGCGGTGGGTCTCGCTGCTGATGGCTACTCGGTGAGAAATCTCTCCACTAACAGGGCACGCTCCAGCACCCCCACCTGCGTCGGGATGCTGAGTGGAATTTCCGAAGCTCCAATATCATGCCTCAGTCCCTGCTCAAAGGTCCAAGCCCGAAAGAATGGGTCCCATACCATGTCCATGGAGTAGCACGAGAGGTCGGTAAATCTCACCGAGTACTGGGCTACTGACATGCTTCCCTACCACAGCTGTAGTAACTCCTGGATGTGCACCGCATGGAGGGTGGCTGGAAAGAACTCCGAGTGGAAGAGTCTCTCAAAATCCGTCCAAAGAAGAGATACCTCGTCATGCACCTGGAGCATCAAGATCCACCATCTACCTGCTGCTGCGTGTAAGAGACTTGCGACAAGGATCATCATGAGGTCTGCTGGTGTCCCTACCAATCTGAAGACTCTGACGACAGCCTCCATCCAATCCTCGGCAGCCTGAGGATCCGTCTCTCTATGGAACCTGGGTGGCCTCTGTCTCTAAAACTCGTACAACACGCTCAGGCGGTGTGCACTCTCCGCTGCTGGGGCTGGTATCATCGGTGGCTCGATGGGTAGAGATACCATCGGTGCCTCCGCTATAATGGGCCCCTGCACCGATGCCTCGTCGCTCGGTGGGCTGCCATCTCACACAAATCTTGGAACCCTAGCTGGCTGCCGTCGTGGGGCCATCCTGAAAAGAAACAGGTGTGCCACGGTTAATACAGTATACCTGGTGAGCTGACACAAAGTAATCACAAAGAAAACTTTTGAAAGGAAACACACACGCAATCAGTGTTTTCGTGCACTGAGTCAGAAATCAGAAGTCAGGGTCCAAGTGTATAGATACGTAGGCCGCCGCACCAACACTGGACTCCCTGGACTGAAAACCACACTCAATACTCTTAACACTATAGCTTCACAGAAAGGAAATATCAGAGTCCTACGTTCTATGGTAAAACGAACTCCCCTGATACCAATTTTTCACGACCCGTCCTCAGGGCTCATGCCGTGACTACCCCAAGCCCGCCATCCATAGGCCAGGGGCTGGAGACTAGCACCAAAGGTGTAAATCCCAAAATAAGGTAATGCATTGCCTTTATTAAGTAACATACAAAACAGATTACACAAGTAAAGTAAACACTAAGTAAAACTAGGTACAAAGTAAGTGATGAAAGTAAATGGGCCAGTATACAAACCCAACTGAAAGTACAATACAACTGAAAGGAAAGTACAATAGTAGTAAGTAAAACAGCAACACTGATTCATCCTCCGGAAATCCCACCTGAAGGGTGGGTAAAGATAGTCTCCTCAGCTCCTCGGGTCCGACCGTCCGCTCTGTGTATGTCCCGCTAAGTGGTCCACCTCCAGGTACCGTCCAACTCCACAAGCCTCCACCTCGATCAGTGCTGTCCATCGTCTGTATCCAACACAATGTAGTGCAGGCATAGCCTGTCCAGTGGTGAGTATACGATACTCAGTAGGGACCCCGAGACCCCCGAATGTCTCTCATAATCCACGAAGGATAAACCAAAAAGGAAAGATAAAATCACGAATTATTAACAACACTACTTAGGTATATGACCAGACATATACCTAAGTAATCAGTTACATTTTGTCTCTAACTCTCGTGCCCTAACACCATCCAGTCCACAAAGTAAAGAACAACTCAGTCCACAAAGGAACAACACAACCTAGTCCACACAGGAAAGAAAGTCGATCACATTGATGATAATGATTGAAGTCAAGACTAAGCTCACACAGGTATACACTTCGTAAGACGATAGAGATAATCAGATGCAGCCACTAATTCATATAAGCTATCAGACCCACATAGGATACAAGACCAGCTAAGCTGTCGGACCCACAAAGGATACAACACCAGCTACTCTGCCGGAACCACACATGATACAAGTACAGAGGTCAATACTGCCGGACCCACATAGGATACAAGAACAGTAGTCATCGCTGTCGAACCCACGGAAGATTCCAGTACGGTCGTCGTCGCTGCCGAACCCACGGAGGATCCAAGTACAGTCATCCACGCCGCCGAACCCACGGAGGATCCAAGTGCAGTCATCATCGTCGCAGTCGCAGCCAGCTCTAGGGTTCCCGCACACAGCATGCTCGATTCTGAGAGGGTCCACTCCTCAAGAAAAAGAGTCGATACATCAACTATCACAAAGTCCAGAGTTTATGTATCCCAAAGTTCCGTCTTAACAAAAGAAACCCAACGTGATAGACAGTGCGTCAATCGGACACCCAGTCTGAGAGTTATTAGCTTTTCCGTTCCAGGGACCCGGTTGGTTTTTAAGCTAAAATCAACCCAACCATACTCTAGCTACATCCAAACCTCAATCGGAGTAAGAAAAAAGGACCGTCTCAACAAAAGGATCCCAATGAAATTGAAGACACGTCAATCAGATGTCCGGTCCTTGAGATATAAGCGTTTCTGCTCCAAGGGCCCTATTGGTTTCAAGTTCGAACCAACCCGGCCGTACCCAAACTTTGCCCAAACCTCAAGTGTAATATACTAAAATGACCATCTC
Organism: Viscum album; assembly: GCA_963277665.1. Lineage (NCBI taxonomy): Eukaryota > Viridiplantae > Streptophyta > Magnoliopsida > Santalales > Viscaceae > Viscum > Viscum album. The sequence continues at coordinate 1,990,849,282 of OY728161.1, read as the reverse complement.
GGTCCAAGGATTCCTACGCAACTGAAGATGCATCGATCGGAGGTCCATAGATCAAGTTATGGGTAAAAGACAAAAAAAGGTCCGAAGTGGGGGGTCTGGGCGCGGCCCGACCCGGCCGCGCGACCCGCCCCGGCCCGGCCGGGGGGTGCGTTGGCTCGGCCAGCGGGTCGAGCAGGGGAGACGTGGTCCCTCCTTTGTTCCGCGGATGCAGCGACTGACACCACATCTACCCCGGATCCCGCGTAGCCGCGAGATCTGATTCCTCACCGCCACGGCACGCCGGGGCGCCACCGCCTCTGGGCGGCCGGCCGCTGGCACCGCCAGTGACTTCCATGGGCCACTGGAGTCATTTTGGTGGTTCGATTTTTCTCCCGTCTGCGCCCTCGGTCATCTCGGGTCCCGTACATCACTGCGAAGGCTTCCAATTGCCATTTTGGTCCCGCTTTGTCGTCACCAAACATTCCGCACATCAAGAACAGAATAACGGTGGGTTCGGACTTGTTCGTTGGTCCGAACCCACTACATTAGTGGTTTAAAACAACTCCCAACAATTCTACATCATGCCGAAGGTATAATTCAGATAAAGAAAAATAAACCAAAACCCCTACCTCAAAAAAGAATACGTTCGATGGTGTTGTGGGAGAATGGGTTTGTAGGCGTCGACGGAATGCGCCGAAGAGGAAGCGACGTCTCCTCTCCTGTCACGGGGAAGAGGATTGGTGGCGCGTCGTTGTTCATCGAGGAACCGACATTCTTCTTCGTTGTTCGTTGAAGAATGGTTCACCTCCCTTCTTAATTCCTTCCAGAGCCTTCCTCAAAAGTGTTTTTCCAATGCCAAAGGTTTAAGGTGGCCCACAAATTAATAGAATTGTTATGAATTTATTATTAATTTCAATGTGGTGCCCAATTAATTTATGCTGACATAAATTAATTGGTTGGCTCGTTTAAAAGGATGAGGAAGGTAGGAAGGCACCATCATAATCAATATGTGGAGTTACCAAAGAATTAAACAAGGGGTATTAATGGGGGAAAAGTCAAAGGAAACGACAGGGGAATAAATGAGATCAGAGGAAATTAAATGGTGGGGGTTGTGTGGGACCCACCTCTCTAACACCCACACTTTGTTAGTTAAGTTGTTGTGGGACCCACCCTTAACTACCCATGGGAGGGAAAAACCACCTTTCAAAAAAATGTTCCGTCAATTTTTTATTTATTTCTTGAGTAAACCCCTAGAATTAACTTCTCCTCCTTTGCAAACGCAACTGCGGTAAGTGTCCCCTTAAGAAATTACCGGCTCTGCGAGTTCATCGGTGCCCCCAGATTTTAATTCCGAGCACCGGTTAAAAAGTTAGAAAAACCCGCTCGTTCGTTCACTGAATGTACCCGAGCTAAACTTTGAAAATTGATTCCGAGAACACCGGGTCTCAGAATCAAGTGTCGTTAGAAACCCCAGACTCGTAAAATTCCAAAGTATTTAATTTATTTTTTTAAATTTTTGTGTCTTTACAATGCAAGATATTTTATTATTCAAAGAAGCATACCATGGAAGCATGGGGTGTTACATCCCACATCCAATATTCTTTCATGAACACTTTGCAGGGGATCAATCTGATAAACCTAAAAAATTGGGAGGTTTAACGTGACCTACATTGATGGAAAAAAATAATCACTAAACATTTAAAAAACACCAGGTCCATTTACCTCATATTCTTCAGCTACTAAATCACATAGCCAGAAGTAGCCCCATATCGAGAAGCACCAACCTTTGGCACAATAGTAAGATGTTTTGAAATTGATAGCTTCAATACCAACCAAGATCTCAACCCTCAATGCACTCCATATTTCAAAAAAACTTATGGAGGAACACATTTATGCCCTTTGGATCTCATAGGAAATCGAGATAGAAGTCACTGTAGATGAGGTCTATCAAGTAGAGACTATGTACTCATAATGTAATTACACTATCTCATTCAATGATCAAGATCAGGAAGAGGCCATCCAAGGTTACATCAGGTCCTTAAACATTTTAGGTAGACTAAATAATTTCAATGTTCAAAGGGTTATGATTGATAATAAATCTCAGATCAATCTCATCCCAATTTGAACTCACCGATGTTAGGGATATAGTGGAGGAAACTCATTCCCTACAAAATTGGCGATTCCATTGTATGATAAGCATGAGCAAAGATCTCTTGGTAAAGTCAAACTCAAAGCCCAATTTGGGGAACTCACATCTGACACTGAGTTCATGGTTATCTTGCAAGACACCACATATATTGTCCTACTCATAAGGTCTTGGATACATAGCTACTTGGAAGTACCATCAGCATTCCGACAATGTCTAAAGTACCCCATCAATGGAAAGGTCGACATACTACATGGTGAAAGTGCCACCCTTTAAGACTTGAGGAGCCACATTTGATGAATTATATTTCTATTAGAAGGTATTTAAGCTACCAATGGTGGATGATGATATACATGTTGCAACTCCCAATGGATTGGAGACTGCCCCTGTGAATCCCGAGATCATGCTGGGTGGTGACTATGTGCTCCCCATAAACATGGTCGATGTAGAAGATCTAATCCCAAAGGTCCAAGACTCTCCTCTAATCAGCAACAATGTAAAAAAACAATTAGTTCTGACGTATCTCTATAATAACTCAGATAGAGAGGAATGATAATGTCTTGTAAAATAGTGCCCCTCACCCTGATAGTGACAGAGAATCCCCCAGATTTTGATCTTCACCTGGAAATGACTCTACAGACTCAGGGATGTATGAGGATGAGGATGACCTTAAGAACACCCCTCCATAATTGGTGGATGGTGTCTCCACTACCATAGATGAGATTAGATAAGTAAATATGGGAAAAAAATAAGACTCAATACCTACTATAATTATTCCACTCTTCCCCTTGAAGAGTAAGATATGTACATTGAATTTATAAAGAAACACCAATATGTGTTCATTAGGAACAATAATGAAATTCCCAGACTGAATCTAGATGTAGATACACACTATCTAGGACTGCCTAATGAGCATCCAAGCTTCATATAGGTAGCCTAGATGATGCACCCCTATCATTACACTAATTTAGAGGTGAAATTTGACAGGTTTATCAAATAAAACATTGTACAAGAAGTGTAATACCCAAGACGTATTTATGAAATCATCCCCGTCAAGATAAATAATGAGCATGTTAGGGTTTGTATTGATTTCATAGAACTTAATCAGAATTTACTAAAGGATTATTTTCCATTTCCAATCAAAAAACTCTTTATTGAGGCAAATGATAGCTTCTAAGACCTTTTCTTGATGGATGGGTACTCAAGGTACAATCAGATCAAGATGGACCTCCTGGATGAACAAGTCACCACGTTTATAGTGCTTCAGGGGATCTTCTTCTATCGGGTCATTACCTTTGTAGTAAAGAATGATGGAGACATATATCAGTACACAATACATTTCATATCTAATCCATTCTTAGGAATAATAACCAAGTGTTATGTCGATGATCTGGTTGTTAATTCCTGACAGTTATGTAATCACTTCATAGATCTCCAAACAATATTTGACAAGATTTAACAACATAGTTTAAAGATGAATCCAGTGAAGTGTACATTCAGGGTAACATCATGAATGTTCTTTGGCTTTGTGGTATGCTACCGTGACATTGAGGTTGATCCAGAGAAGACTAGTGCTATTTTAGTAATGTCACCCCTAGAAATCTAAAAGAATTGGGGTGAATCCATGGGCACCTCGACTACATTTATTGATTCAAAACCGACTTGGCTAGGAAAGATCTCCCCTTTACCAGAGTAATGAAGAAGGGAATCACCTACCAATGGGATGATGACTGTTAAAAATCCTTTGAAGGTATCAGGTAGTACTTGCTACACCCACTGGTTTTGATTCCTCTAATGGAATAGAGGCAACTCATCCTATATGTGGCACCTATATAACACTCACTGGGTGCCCTCCCCAAACAAAAAAAAATGATTCGAGAGGCGAGAATAGTCTCTACTACCTCAGACTAACGATGCAAAGTACTTAAACAAGATATTCTAATGTTGAAAATAATTGACTTTCACTCATCTTTGTAGTGAAAAATCTAAGTCATTACTTGTAGCACCATGAAGTCTACCTGGTATCTTGTATTGATCTACTCAAGAATATCTGTGGCCTCCCTATGTTAACTGGGAGCTTGGATCGATGGGTGGTCATTCTCTAGAAATATGACATTCAGTTCATATCATCGAAGTTAGTGAAAGGGAAATCCCTGACTGATTTCCTCGCAACACATGCTTCACTAAATAATACACCAGAATACATAAAGCTCCCCAATGAAGAGGTATTTTATGACCTTGACACTCATAAGAAATGGAAGATGTACTTTGATGGAACCTCTCGGAGCCCTGTTGGCATAAGGATAGAAAACCTAAATCTCAACAGGGTTGGACTAGGGATTGTATTTGTCTCTCTAGACTAAGCAGTTTTTCCTTAATCTTTCTCACTATCTGAATGCTACAAAAATAATCAGGTAGAATACGAAGCCCTAATCAATGGATTGGAACAATCCCAACAACTACATATAGTCTACCTGAATATCAAAGGGGAATCAGAATTGGCGATAATGAATATCCAAGGTGAAAATTCCATTAAAAATAATGAATTAACCCATCTCATTGGATATATTAGGGTATTGATGATTGTTTTCCGTTTTTATCCCACATTGCATCACGTCCCCTGATCATAGAATGCTCATACTGACAGACAATCTAATGAAACCGACATCCCAGATGAACCAAATAAGGAGGAAGCAATCTTCCGTATCACACATCAAATAATGGTCTCATAAATCTTCATATATGATATGGTAGAAATCAATTAGCTCAACACCATCCCGAAGCATGATGAACCGATGAACACTCCTGGATGGATAGATAAAATAGTTGATTACCTCCAAAATAGGATTTTCCCTTTAGATCGTGCCAGAAGAAAACATGTTTGAAAAAATGTAGAAAACTTCACTCTGAAGGATGGTCCAAATTAGAAAAAGCCTTCTATAAACATGGATTTGACAGAATCCTCCTCAGGTGAATATTAGAAGGAGAATTCTTTTCCATCATGGAATAAGTCCATGTAAGATCCTACAGATCCCATAAATCTGGAACTAGGCTCTCACAACAAATAAATAGGTTGGGATATTAGTGGAAAACCATGATATAAGACGACATAAAATTCACCAGGAAATGTCAGGCATACTAGATTCTTTCAAAATTCATCCATCAGCCACCATAAATTATACATATAGATAAATATTCCTAGAAATTTTCCATTTGGGGGATGGATTTTGTAGGGCCATATACCCCAGCCACAACAAAGTAGTTTAAGTACATCTTTACTATTACCGACTTCTTTTCCAAATGGGCAGAGGAAATTCCTCTCAAGGAAGCCAAGATGAAGAATATCATGAACTTCATGATGTCCCATATCATAACTAGGTTTGGAGTCCCTAAAACTACATTAATAGAAAAAACACCATTTTTTGTTCCATGGAGTTGAAAAATCTATACCAGGAGTTCAATATTGAGTCTAATCACTCATCCTTCTATCATGCGGCAAAAAATGGACAGATATAGGCCTTTAATAAGACACTATCAAACATACTCCAAATGATGCTGAACTAGGATAAGAAATATGGTCTGGATATACTCCTCCATTCTTTATGGCCCTACCGTACCTCCATGTATACTGCCACACAACAAACACCATACTCATTGGTGTATGGTACTGAGGCAGTATTACCCATAGATGTCCAGTTTACTTCACTTAGAATAACAATTTGATGGAAGCTATCAGATGATGAACAATCTTAGAGGAGGCTAGATGAATTGTGATGGATAGATGAGAATATGTTACACACATTTCAAAACCTGGTATTCCATAAGAATAAGATAGAATGAGCCTTTAATAAAAATGTCCACCTTCATTCATTCCTACAAGGGGAACTAGTGTTGGTTCTCAGAACCATAGTGATACCAGGAAAAAAGCCCCCAAAATTGGAGCCCAAGTGGGAAGGGCCTTATGTAATACATAGTGTTTATCATAATGGATCCTATTTGCTAGAAACCATAGATGGGGATAATCTCACAACACCCAAAAAATTCATATTTCTCAATAAATAATTTTCATAAGATGTCAGCATGGGAATCCATATCAGAGTGAACCCCATAATTCATCATGAGTACATGATGTTAAAATATGAAAATTCTCCCTAAGTACATGATGTTAAACTGTAAAAATATGTCCTGACCACATGATAATAAACTATACAGAGTATGTCCTAGTCACATGATGTTAAATTGTATGGTTTCCTAATAACTACATGTGGCTTGATTCCTATAACCATAGGATACATAGTGACACCCGAATCATTATTATTGGTTCTATTCATATGATTACTTTCCTTTCATGTCAGGTGATCCAATGTCCTTAACACATGACGTAAATATTTACAGAGCTACAATATCAATCTTCATTCATAGTGAGTCACCCACATATTTATCGCATGATGTTAAACTACCCGAGTTTCCTAAAACTACATATGGATTGATTCTCATTTTCAATGAGATACATAGGGATTACTTGATCATATATCTTGGTTCAACCACCACATGATAAAAAAATCACCATACTACTCTTAAATGCATTTGCATAGGACCCTTGTTATTCCATGTTTCTCAAACCGATCATGGATCGTGTGCGATTAAGAATTTCATCAAGGGATTCCCCATATGAACAAGGAATACCATCTTTGATAGGATCATCTTAGTCATGAATATGATACCTTAAAAGGCATACCATCAGTCCTCACCATAATTCGTTAAACACCATGACTCTTTAGAACTACTTATGGCTTGATTCTCATTTTCATGAGATATGTAGTGACACCCAAACTTCCACCCTTTATCCCAACCACAATGTTCCCACAAATTCACATCGTTTCACCTCTATCCTCACCATATGACATAGAACTATATGGGATTTCAAGAACTACGTATGGCTTGATTCTAATTTCTCATGAGATACGTAGCAATGTCCAAACGTCCATCCTTGAGTTGAACTGCATCATTACCACTTTTTTACATCATTCCATATTTATCCTTGGAAAATTATGCTAAAATTAAAGATCCCTCCATGAACTACGTGTGTCTTGATTATTTTCATTATAGGATATGTAGTGTTTCCTAGACCACTAATACTAGGCCCAAATATAATAATCAATGGAAAAAATAACCACCTCTCTGTATGGGCTATACCAGTGAAGAGAGATTTTCTCGTTTAAGAACTATGTGGGTTTAATTATCACTTTTATGAGATATATAGTGACGCCCATACCTTCACCCTTGGGCCAAACCAAAAAAATTTCATCAGCTCATGTCAGTTCAAAATTCCTTACCACATGATGAAAAACTTCATGGGAATATATCCTTACCACATGATGTTAAACGGAACGGAAAATATCCTTACCACATGATGTTAAAATGCATGGAAAAAATTCCCCATAACATGATTATAAATTTTGCAGACCATCTCCCATTTTCCATTCCTTATCAAAGGACTATAAGAGACTTACCATGGTTAACCATAGTAAGGGGTGCTTCAACTATCTATTAAAATCACCTTAATCTATGTGCCACACATCCTGTATTTTTCATATCAGGTCACCATTAACCTTCCATGGCCCTTGGAAATGACATCTAAATTCAAGAGACCATTTTCATGACCATGCATGCATGAATATGCCTCTTTCATGTGATCTTATGGCCATAATTGTTTTTTCCATTTTTCAAAAAGGAAATTCCAATAATTAGGATCCCTAACATTGCTGCAACATCAATCAACACCTCACTGTTTCTGAACTAATCTTGGTATAATTGTATCATATCACTACTCACAACCTGATAAAACTCGATTTGTGATTTACAATATCTCTATCCCATAACTGGGAAGATTTTGGAGTACTTATAACCTTGGTTATCCTAATTAGGCTCTTGTGTCACATCTCCCATATTAGGTCCATGTGATTCATGACCTTAAATAGGCTGATTTTTGGTCAAAGATGTATGAAATTAAACTATAGCCTATAATGGTCTAAATAAAAATACCTTTAACTACGAATGAAAGATAAAAAAACTTATCCATTTGAAAACCTGCAAAGGGAAACCTGAAAAAAAGTCAAGTCTCTACCCACTAAAATCTTCATCCTTAGAGTTTGGGAAAAAATTAGGGTGAAAATGTACATGGAATAAATATCACATAACTCAATTTGTATCCTTAATTAAATCGAATCTATGCTTGATGGACCCACTTTTCCCAGAAAAAGTTAGATAAATGTTTGTCACATCTCTCTACTGTGAGAATATGTTTTCTATGTGGTGGCACAATCTTTAGGGTATTAAAATCCTTCTTGGGTATTACACTTTCCACAAATCAGACTTCAAGATTTTGGTGCCTTATATCACCATAAAACTTTAATGGGCCATGGAAAATATATCTGGCTTCAAGGGAACATTTTCTTGATTATGCATACATGCCCATGGTTTCGACATATGCACCTATGGCCATCAACCAAATGAGTCACTCTCCAAAAAGGACATTCCAATCCTTGTGAACCTTAACATCATCATGAAAATACTCAACAACTTAGTGTTTCAAAACTACACCATATATGAGTGTCCCATATCATCCTCCCGATCTGAGCACTTTGGACCATGATTTATAATCCATGTACCAAACTATCTGAGTTCATTCAGCATCCTCGACATTACATCACCATGTTTTGTATCCTTTATCATAGACAAAATTTGAAACTCCATTCTCAAACCTTTGATGGACCATGCCTCATGATTCGAAACCATAGGGAATATATCTCATGCTTCACATTCAGAGCTAAATTTCCCTAGGGTTCCATAACCCTTCTAAGATAGATTTCATTCCATACCAAAATTTATCATCTAGACATTTGAGTCTTCAAAAATTCTTTATATACATCATTTAAAAGTTTAGATCATCTTTTCTTGGCCATGATTTAAATGAACAAGGGACCTAACCTACCAACTAAATGAATATCCTCCTTGTAAGAAAGGAGCTTCTAATCCTTGCGAGCTCTGACAAGACTGAGACCAAACCGAACAACTAAAAGTGTTATGGGACATAACCGACCTGTATGCTCCATCCGATATTCACATACTAAATCATTTCGGTTGGGATTTATATCACACACAATTTAACTATCCAAGTAGGCCTAGTATCCCTGGTATTTCACCCTCATCCATATTTCCTTCCATAATTCTTCGATAGCCCCTAGAAAAGATACCCGACTTCAAGAGACACTTTTCTTGAATAAGAATGCATTCATATGGATTTTTCATATATGCATATGGTTATTAACTAAATACGTCACTCTAAAAAATATATTTTTGATCCAACCAAGCCTTAGAAACACCACACTATAAACCAACACCTCAGAGTGTTTTTGGTCATTCCTAGAATGTCTTCACTATATCCCATGGTCATATAGAAGGTCCGAGCTAAAAAACCTTAAACTAAAGTGATAGAAGGTCTATGAAAAAAGACCTTAAACTAAAGAGATAGAAGGTCTGAGCTAAAATAAATTAAAATATAGTAATAGATGGTCCAAGATAAAAGCCCTTAAACTAAAGTAATTAAAGGTCCGAGCTAAAAAAACTTAAACTAAAGTGATAGAAGGTCTAAGATAAAAGACCGAAAACTAATGTGATAGAAGGTATGAGCTAAAATACCTTAAAATAATGTGATAGAAGGTCCAAGCTAAAAGACCCTAAACTAAAGTGATAAAAGTTATGAGCTAAAAGGCCTTAAACTAAAGCGATAGAAGGTCAGAGCTAAAAGACCCTAATATAAATAAATATAATATCTGAGATAAAAGACCCAAACCAAAAGAGATAGAAGGTTTGAGAAAAAAGACCTTAAACTGAAGAGATAGAAGGTCCGGGATAAAATACCTTAAACTAAAGATATTAAAGGTTTGAGATAAAATATTCTAAACTAAAGCGATATAATGTGTGGGATAAAAGACCCTAAACTAAAGAGATATAAGGTCCAACTTAAATGACCATAAACTAAGGAAACATAAGGTCTGATCTAAAAGACCTTAAACTAATGAGAATGGCAATTATTTAGCCTTTGAAAGCTTGTGAGGACCACTTCATGGCCTTAACACAATCTAACTAACATAGCCAAAAGGTTATCACCTTTGGAGAAAATAGAAATCACTCACCCTTTAGGACATATCTCCTACCTGGAAAATACCTCTAAAAATCAGGTGATTTCAATATAGCTGAAACATATTATAAAAAAAATCTTGTAATGGTTGAAATTTTATAGCATCTCTTAGAGGGAAATTGTTAGAGTTTCAACATTCAATTCCAGATATTTGTGATCATTAAATATAAATCAAGGTATGGGTATCGATAGTGATTTTATAAATGTTAGGGCAATGAGATATCGTACATGTCATGAGGGGAAGAAAAATGAATAGTATTATAGAGAGTTTAGAAAACTCATCGATTGAAAGTATGAAAATAATGGAGGAATATCGAAATTTTGGAGTCCCTTAAGGCCTCATAAAAAAATAGTGCAGTATAAAATTCGAGTCAAGCTAACATGTGGTTGGCTACGCTGGTATGATTAGAAAGATCTTGGGGAAAGGCATCAACTGAACATTGAAGTGATGCTCTACCTTCTTCTTAGACTTATTCCCCAAGACATAGATCTTTGACGAGAGTAGTCAACTATTCAACCCTCCTCTAAGCAGTGTCCAATGAGGATGATGATGTCTAAAGGTTATACATCATATGAGAAATCATCTCCTCACATCTCGATATCTGTATAGTCCAAGCGTCCATATGATCTTTCAGTTTAGATAAAAAATGACAACCCTACTCCAATGCCTCCACCGTCTCCCTCATAATCTTAGCAAGGGAAGCCTTATTCACAATATCATTTTGATTCCTTTCATTCATGGCCATGTCTCTTCAGGTTAATAATATTTTCCAAATAATTTCATACAAAGAATTATGATCAAACCCACCTACCCCCCAAGTCATGAAATAACTAATATAGATGTTCCACTTGGTCATAGAATATTTCAATGGGGTCTCTGTAATCAAGGAATAAATCTATTCCCAAATCAGCCGATGATGTGACTATGCCTCTACAACAAACAAGGTGGGCATGGTTGAAGGATGACTAACGACTCAGATCAATACAGAATTGGGATAATAAGCCTCATATTTTCTTCTCTCAATAGATTCATCATCCATATCCCATATTGGAGGATTAACTTTCTTAATATAACCCGATTCACCATCAGAGTGTTCATCACTCTAATAAGGTCTATTTCTAAATGTCTCATCCAGATCATTAATCATTTCCATATTTTCCTATAATAAAAGAATTTGAAAGGAAAAAGGATTATCTATATGAGGGACTAAATGGATTAGAACACCATTAAGATAAGCTGCTACCCAAGACTAGGAATAATATTGGATGAAGAAGGTGGAAGAAGAATCAGTAGGTAGAAGCATAATCTCATCCTCGGTGTCTTCACGTGTCAGCATCCTCTAAAATTGGTGACTAACCCTAGGATGTTGCTCCCCTCAAACACCGACCAAAGGAAGAGGGGATACCCTTTATGTACAGCCAAACTGACAAGAAAATTGATACAATGTATAAGGATCGAAGATGACCAGATCATCCACCATGAATGTGAGAACCCCATCAAGACGGGAGATCATATAATATCTTTCATCAAGGGAGTAGCTTCCATCATCAGTGATCGGCCCAGCTTGTGCATGAAAGGAGATAAAGTCAAAATTATCAGGATGTCCCAATGCATCCTTAACCTCAGTAGGGTATAGAGATATAGCCTTGACCCCAGAGATGTTCATTAAAATAGGATGGTATATGGATTCCAGGATCCTGGAATCATTTTAATATTCATAACAATGGAAATGCTCCCCTATCCATCCAAATAGGAACTAGTGAGGGCCACTGATCTTGTAAGGGTAGCGACACCCAATTATAAGAGGGATTCTTATGTATAATACATAATGTGGAAGTAGTAGTGTGAATTTCCCAGAGTATGGTAGATTTGAATCACAAGTATTAACAATAACATCCTCCTACTTTCTGAGGGGATGAAGGACCACTTGTTGTAGAGTCATGGATCAAGGAAATCCTATATATCTTCGAGCACATAGAGATGCCTCTAGAGTTCAAGGCTAATCTAGCTACTTACATGATACACGTTTATCCAAGAGGTGGTGAGATGTCATCACCCAGTCAATCCATCATAAAGAGATGGTTTGGGACGACTTTTTGGCTATCTTCTATGACTACTTCTTCCCCCAGACTATAAGGGATAACAAACATAGAGAGTTCAAGAATTTATAGTAGAGGACCATGTCAGTTATGGATTACTCATCCCATTTCACTAAGATTTATAATTTCACTCCTACTCTAGCTATTTATGATCTAATGGATACTAGGAGATTTTAGGATGGGCTGTGTTACACAATTCAGTCTCACGTCAATGTGTTCAGATTGAAAACTAATTCAAAAATCACCAACCAATCCCTATTTATGGAATGAAATATAAGAGAGGAAGACAATGTGATCCATAGTGGTTTAACATGTAAGGCTTCCAGTGGATCTTATTATGGATGAAAGAAATGCATAGAGGAATATTGTGGTGGTAGCGGAGGTTAGGCTCCCTTTACGAGTAGTTCTCCTCTCTATCACCAGTGTGGAGTGACTAGAAATTTTAGGAGGCAGTGTATGAGGAATCTTGTTTAGTGAAGATGATATGGTAGGATGGGCCATCTCCATAGTTTCTGTAGGAAATTTCCACTAGTTCCTAGTAAGAAAGGATCTGCACCCACTCCTTAGTCAGAATATGGGTCAGTAGGGTCATGATAGACAAGTAGCTGGAATACCACTAGTTGGTTTGGATGAGGTGGTGTTCAAGGCATAGGTAAACATGAATATGATTCTCAGGGCCAGCATAGCGGGCTTACTAAGGGAAGTCAGACAATGACCATGGGCCACGTTATAAGACAATTTTATGTAGTCTAGCCTATGTTGCAAGATTATAGCACTAGACCATCTACGATACGAGGTACTATTCTAGTATCCTACACTTTAGAGTCTTATTTTTTTGATATAGGAGGGTCTCACTATTTTATATTTTAGGAAATCAATGTTAGTATATGTCTCAACATTGAGTCTTATCATTGCTTCATGACTCTAGATATACCCTTAGTTATCCGTTCAGAGGGTGTTCTCCACTGTCAGAATTGTACCCTTGAGGGGCGGTTACCTAGTCTTGTGGAACCTGTACATTCTCAAAATGACAGGCTTCAATGTAATGGTCAGTATGGATCAGTTAGTTCTGTAAAGATATCTTATTGAATTCTATCATTAGATGGTGATGTTTACATCAACATAGGATGTTACGCACATACATAAAGAAGAATGGGATCTTTGTGTGACATGAGTAGGACCCAAGAAGTAGAAGCTTGGTAGTGTTACAACCCAGGTCACCAGTATTTACCTGGATGATCATGGGTTACAAGACACTATTTTTCCTCCTGTAGTGGAGCATTATAGAGAAATTTTTCTTGACATATTATCTAGTCTACCTATGGTGAGAGAGGTAGAGTTCACCCTAGAACTTGTTCCAAGAGCAGCACATGTGACCATTCCTTCTTATAGGAAGACACCTAAGGAGCTTATGGAGCTAATGAATTAGTTGGAGGATATGAAGGTGGAAGGATTTATATGCCCCAATGCTTCTACTTGGGGTTCACCTGTTATTTTTTCCAAGAAGGTGGATTATACTCTTAGGATTTTGTGGATTACCATTAGTTGAATCAACTGAGTATCAAGAACCTGTATCTATTTCTTAGAATAAAAGACCCCTCTGATCAGATCCATGGTGAGAAGGTGTTTTAAAAGATATATCTAAGGTTGTGCTATCATCAGGTGCATGTCAAGACCTCAAACATACCACACATAGATTTTAGGAGTAGGTATGATCTATAATAGTACCTGGTTATGTTGTTCGGGCTCCCAACCACACTTGAAATCTTCATGGATCTTATGAATCAGGTTTTACACAAATATATGATTTCTTTTATGGACATATTTATGGAATATATATTAGTGTATTTACACTCCATACATGACCATTAAAACCATCTTGTGATAATGCTAAATAAATTGAGAGAGCATAAATTCTATACTAAGCCCAGAAAAGGCCACTTACGGATCGATAAAGTCTACTTCCCATGACATATCATCTTAGAGTCAGGAGTTTCTATTATCCCAGAGAAAGTGAGGGATGTGGTTTATTAGGAGTATACTAAGAACATATTTGAAAATTCAGAGGTTTTTGGGTATTAATGGATATTATAGATGCTTCATTAAGGATTTCTATCACCTTGCAGCGCCGCTTACAGGCTTGACAAGGTAGGGTGTAAAATTTGAATGGTCTGAAGATTGTGATGCAACCTTTTAGGAGTTGAAAGGAAGATTGATCTCAACACCAATAATAATTCTATTGGATCCATAAAGGGCCTACAAAATCTATTGTGACACATCAGGTATCGATCCAGGAGATGCTATGATGTAGGATGAGTGAGTTGTTGTGTATGGTTCTCGTTATTTGAGGCCACACGAGAGGAATTACCTGATGAATGACCTCGACCTCATTTCCATTATAACTAGATTATGCTGTTGGATACACTAATTATTGGGAGATAATTTTTTGGTTTTCATATATCTCACAAGCCTTAAATATATCTTAACTCAATGGGATCTGAATCTTAGACAAAGTAGGTGGGTCGAGTACCTACAATCGTCTGATGTTGAGTTTGCCTATACTCTAGGGAATGGGAATTCAGTAGTCGATGCTCTGAGCCAAAAGGCTCAGACATTGGCAGTTCAAAAGTCCTATGATGAATGGAATCTTATGGACTTATTCTTGGAGATGCACATTGAGGTTGAGGATGAACATGGTCAGACTATTCTTATATCCTTAACAGTTCCATCTACTCTTCTGGAATGAGTAAAGTCAAGACAAATCTCTAATCCTGAAGGCCTTATCATATAGGAAAGTGTCTCAGATGGAGATACTTCTTCTGGTTGGATATTCACTGGGGATGATACTCTTTTGTTCTGTGGGTGTGTGTGGGTCCCACTATACATTAGTGATGAACTGATGAGGGATTTCCACACCTCATCATGGACAGTTCACCTCGATGTAAACAAAATTCATCGAGATCTATGATGCCAATAATGGTGTCCTAGTATGAAATTTTAGGTAGCTGGTTCCATCGTGTGATGTTCTACCTATCAGTAGGTGAAGACATATCATCAGTGCTCGATTGGGATTCTTCAGCTGTTGTCCATTCTCGAGTTGAAATGGGATGATATTTCAATGGACTTTTTGACTGATTTACTTAGGTCACCTCATGGAAACAAAGAAGTTTGGGTTGTTGTTGATCATCCTATGAAGGTTTCACACTCCTTAAATGGTCGAGAGACCCTATAGGTAGATAATTTGGTAAGGATGTATGTCAAGGAGTTGGTATGTCTTCATGGAGCACCTCATTCTATCATTTAAGATAGAGACTCTCATTTCACATCATGATTATAGAAGGGGTTACATAATGACTTGGGTACAAAAGTACTTTTAAGAATGACTTATCACCTTCAGACTGATGGTTAGATGTAGAATACAATTCAGGTTCTAAAGGATATTATCCATCCATGCATTCTAGACTTTGGGGGTTCTGGGGAGAAATGGATCCCCATCATTGAGTTTTATTATAACAACAGATTACTGGCTACCATTAGATGGCTCCTTAAAAATCCTTGTATGGTAGGCCTAGTTTCCATCCTTTATGATGGCTAGAGGTGGGGGGAAGAAGGTGATCTTGGGAACTATCTTATGTAGGAGACTTCAGAGAAGGTCCAACTGATTAGGAACTGCATAGTGACAGATCAGTCTAGATAGCAATCTTATACCAACAGTCTCTGATGACCTATTGAGTTATAGGTCAGAGAATATATTTTATTGAAAGTATCACTCAGGATAGGGAATAAACGTATTCAAAAGTAGGGTAAGATACCACTAAGATTCATTAGAGCCTTTGAGGTTATGAAGAAGATCGGGCCAGTGGCTTACTAGCTGGAACTTCTTTAGAGATACCAGTCCATGCATAATGTATTTCATGTATCTCAATATCATTAATATTATCTAAACCCATCTCACATATTTCAGCCTGATGAGGCTGAGCTGGATAAGGATTCTTCTTTTGAGGAGTATCTTGTGCATATTGTCGATCAAAGTGTGAAGACACTCCGTGGTAGGTCTGTTCCTCTTGTATGGGTTCTATGGTAGCAAAATTGAGTACAAGATGAGACCTTGGAGTGGGAATCTGATATATGATCTCAACGTATAGAACTTGTTTCTGACAGTACCTCCTTACCCACATTAATGAAACTCAGGACAAGTTGCTATAAAGAGGGGAGGTTGTAACGAACCAACATTTGACCAAGGTTCAAATAATTGGTTTTTTATTTTGAATTATTAATTTAATCATAGAAAAGGTATTATATAGGCTAAAAAAATCACAAGGAGTTTCTTGGGATGTTTTGAAGACCAGAGGTCAGAACAAGTGGGATACAGGATGGGCCGCACAGTTTGTTGAAACCGTGCATCCCAGGCCACCCAGTTTATGTAAACTATGCAGTTGAAAATAGGGGCACCTGTATCAGTCTGTGTGACCATTATCCAAGTCCACATAGTTGTATAACCATGCACAATAACCGTGCGTAATGGGTTTTGGGAAAAAATTACAATCCCCCCACTTAAAATCTTACCTATTTATTCCTTTTTATATTCCTTATAGTGGAAAAATCCTCATATTCCTACTCCTCCTTGAGATCAATAAATTCTCCAAGACATGATTTGTGGTAGAGGCTCCATCCAGTGTCTGATCCTTGATCCATCAATGGTATTGGAACCCCAACAGTAACTCTCCCTAGTCTCTCTACTCTTGTCTTTGTTCTTCTCTCCATTTGTTGTGAAATTTAGTTTTAGGAACCTATGCTGTAATTTCATGTCCTTATACTAAAACTCATATCTCATTCAACATGATTTCAATCTTAGGTCGATAAGAAAAGAAGCATCATCTATGGCCATATGGTAGGTGGTCACATAGTTTTCCATTTGAGTGTTGGCTATTTCCTATTTATTCTCATCGTTATATAAGCTGACGTTTTCCAAGATTCATAATTGTTGTGGTTCCTTCATGTATAGATAAACCCAAAGCATTGATATAGGTGAATTAGTTTTGGTTTAGGGGTTTAGAGACCACCCTCACTCAATATGGACACCCTTAGGTGTGCCACTTTGAAAATGGTCATTTTGGAAAAATGGTCCAAAATTCTTGGAACCCAAATTAACTATCGTCTTGAATTTTAATTGAATTAACCTTTGTAACATATATAATTGATATATAAAAAGGTTCCTCAATTGTTCTTATCCCCTTTTGGATGGAAATTTTCCAAATTGGCATGTGAGTATTTTACTTTGTCACTTTGGCCTTAATACCTTGTCTTGAAATGAATTTTCCATTTTAGGAAAATTGGATGGTTGGATTTGTAGGTTGGTTAGGATGACATGGACTCAAACTTATAAATGAATTAGGTTAAATGGAATTGTCCCAAAGAATGGAATGTCCTTTACCTTGTTATTATTTATTAAAGGCATAACATGAAATGCTTTGTTTGTTTAAATAGAAATGATATAATATGGTTCTGTCTTATGTTATATGATATGAATGGTTATGACACTGCTATGAGTTTTAGATTATGATATGTATATGGATTGAATGAATTCATACCCCATTCCAGCTTATTATATGTGCATGGGTGGGAGACATTCTTACCCCATGTCAGTTGAAATCTCTATATAAATTTATGGAGGGGAGGCATTCTTACACCATTCCAGATGTAATATATAAGGATGTGAGGAATTGTTACCCAATGCCTACTTATCTAATATATATGGGTGTGGGGATTATTACCCCATGCAAGATATGGTATATATGTATGGACGAGAGGCATGCTTACCACATGGAAGTTATAATATACATATATATATACATATATACAAATGGTGACTTGTTCAGACTTACTATCTTTGAGCTGAAGTAGGTAGACCTGCTAGGTATCCTTTAGGAACCTGAGCAGGTAGTTATTTATTAATTATGAATTGTTTTACTTACCAATCCTTATTTCATACTATTTACTTATGAGCGCCTACCATATTACATTTAGAAACCATTGGTGGTGGCCTACTGAGATGTTTATCTCACACCCTACTCGGGCCTCCCTTGGCACCTAAGAAGACTATTTTCCTATAGTTATGGATATAAAAAAACCACTCTTTAGTATATTGATTCTTATTGAATAAATGGATCTTATGGGTAGAGGATCAGGCTTAGGCTCAATATTATATGGAGCATCTTTTGGATTTTTTTCTCTTTTGTACTTTTGTTTGGAATTCTTGTTCTATGCTTCCTATTTTTCTTTTTTACTAGTATGTCATGCATATATGTTGCATCAAAAAACATCCTATGAGGATTTTGGATACATTATCTGGTTATTCAGACTTCTGCTATATCTATTTATGATTTTTCTATTTATTTTATTTATAAATTTGTTTAAGATTACACTAATGTTATTATTTGTTGCATCCGATGCATTACTCATACATGAGGGTAAAGTCTCCATGCTATATTTCCTTTACACCATCGTTGATAGTTGACAGCCTCTAACTTATGGGGAGATGCTCTAGGGGTTATGTGGCCAACCATGATTAGAGGAAGGGTTAAGTATAATCCAAGTCTAGGATGTCATAATAAATTTATGAATCATTATTTTTCATGTTCTAAATTAATTTACAATACATTATATGTTTTCAGTCTGAATTTTATAATTTTTCATAAATTTATTATACATTTTTCTAATGATAACTTGAACTAATAAATTTAGATTAAGGTGATTATTGATTCTTTGGAAATATTATAAAATTTTATAAATATTATTCAACTCAACCAAAAGATGATCCTTCAAATTTAAAGGTATTATTTTGGACTAAATTTTTTAACTCGTGTTTTTTATAGATTTCATAATTATGGATACATGAATTTGGATATGTCAAATATTTTTTTATGTAGATTCAGGTATGTGATTTATTTGGATACTTTATCAATTTACCTATGTTAATTTAGCTACATGAATTTTCTTATGTGAATTAAACTACATGAATTCAATTACATGAATTAAGCTACATGAATTCTACTATGTGAATTCACCTTTCTAAATTCGCTTATGTGAATTAAGTTATGTGAATTCGATTACATGAATTAAACTATGTGAATGTTCCAACATGAATTCACCAATGTGAATTCACTTTCATGAATCTAGCCATGTAGAAATCAGCTATGTAGACAAATTCACTAATGTGGTAAAATTTATTTGGGTGGATATTTTAGTTACATGAATTCACATATGTGAAAATCACACATATAATCAAATTCACCTATGATTTTTTGGGTTTTAAAGGATGTTATTAATCCTTGAATTATAATATTATTTTTAAATTATATCATATTTTAATTTTTTTATCTTTATTTTAAATAATTTTAATGTATTATTTATTATAAAATTAGTTATTAATTATTTAGAATCTATGATAATAGGATTTAAATTGTTTTATGATGAATTAAATGAGATCCATATGAGATTATTAATGTATGGATATTAATGTTGAAATCTTTAAACTTGAGATATTAAAATAGAAAACCATTAAAATTTGAGGATTTTTTCTCAAATATAATTAGGGAGTGTTTGAAGGATATTAATATTGATTATTAATTACTAAATTGATTATTCTAAACTTGATTCTGTATACCGTTTATGTTTTGTTTTATATAATATAGAGTAAGATCTTCTTGAGATATTAATTGTCTCTCATTTATGAAAAATGCATGTAAAAAATTTTCATAAAAAATAATCATGAGAAATATATCTGTATGAAAAAGAGAAATGATCAAATCAGAAATATTTTTTAATATTATGAGTTAGTCTCACATAAAATTAGGTAGTGTTCCAAGAGATTTATGATTAAATTTTATGAAGATTTCATTGTTTTTCTTATTATCCCAATGATATTATTTATACAACATGTTTTTTCATTTTTACAGTATATGGAATAAGATTGAAATCATCTTACATATACATATTTTTTCTAGAATTTATCATATCTTTTAAAGTAATGAAAATAGTCATTTATATTTTTAATATAAAATGACCAAGGCATTATGTGAAGAAATACATTCATGACTTTTCTTTTATCTAATGTGTTTCATAGTTCGAAACTGAGTCCTATAGCTTCATTGGTTCAAATACTTGATGAAGTAAACTACTGGTTTCCCAAGGTGCATTGTATCAATAATTTGAATGGCCTAAGAACAACTTGATCCAAACACTAGTATCATAACTGGGAATCATTCACTAGGTTCAATTGTTTTATTATTTATTTATTTAGTAAAAATATATGTTTTTTTGTCCACATTTTTTACATGTTACATGAGGATATACTAACCTATAAAATGGTACAACTTGGTTTAGTATTCCCCCTTAGAAGAAAAGGTTTAGTACACCCCTTAGAATACTGGGTTTCACGTAATCCATAGAAGGTAAGGGAAATGACCACTCCTGTAAGAGTCCGATTTTAGTTTGTCCCCTTAGAATAATGGGTTTCTCTTGACCCCTAACATAAAAGTGGTTAGGAATTTACCTGTGAAATTATAGGTTGGGATTTCACCTAGTAAATACATGGTATTGTTACAACCCATAAAAGGATTTGTTCTGTATAAAACTGAGAAATTCAATAGGTTAGAATTGAGCCTATAAAATTATGGGTTGGGTATTCTCCTCTACATGGTTGGGTTTTTATCAAAACTTTTAATATTAAATAAAATTGGGTTAAGCCTCTAGGTGTAAAAAAGGAAGGTGTATAGAGTTTTCACTCTCCAAAAAAAGTGATATATTAAAGTGGGTACCATACACTAGATTGGTGTGTGAAGAGTAGATGTAAGATCATTTAGATCTGAACCACTTCAAAATTATTATGCTCATTTTTTTCTTTATGATATTATATTTTTTATTTATTCTGTTATATTAGTGAATTGAGGTTTTTAATATTGGAACCAATCAATTTATGGTAAAAAGGTTTAAAGTCTGATAATTGTTTTTTAAAAATGAAAATTAACCCACTCTTGTATATTGCAATCATCCCTTTGAGACCTAACAATACCTATTAATTCAAAGACATGGTTTTAATGGTCTAGATATATCATTTTTTGTTTTATTTTTGAGTTGCATGGGGAGAAAGATATTGATCACATTAACATTATTAGAATAAAACATATATGAAAATATTGGTTCATTATATTTAATATCATGTTTTGAGGTTAAATCTTAGCCAAAACAACACCCTTAATGTTTAAAGAGTAATCATTTCCAAATGTAACTACTCCACCTTCATGGGTTTTAATTGTATTAAAGATAATTTTATCATTAGTTATGTGGGAGGAGAAAACACTATCAAGAATCCATATTTTTGTTTTTCTATTAGCCTTCAATGAAACCTCAGGAAGGAATGTTATCACTTCCTTGGGTTTCTAAATCCACTTTCCTTTCTTAGTATAATATTTTTTCATGGTAAGTTATCAAACAGTTTTTTACATATTATACCTATTTATCACACCTTCCACATATATAATTAATAAATTTAAATATGTTTTTAGTTTTTATACTTGAAATGTTTAAAGATTGAGTCTGTATCTGTTCAATATTAGGCTTTCTCTCATCTATATCACTTCCCCAGAATTCATGCCTGATCCCATGAAATAAAAATTTATAATGACATGTGTAGGATTTATTCCCAAGCACTATATAGCACAAAAATCTCACTTATAACCTAAATATTCTTTTTAATAAAAATTATTCATGTATTCCTATCCAAAATAATTTCCTTTATATAATTTTTTTTGTATGATTTTAAAAATTATTAAGTGTTGAAGAGCTTAAAGAGTTTATATTTTCTACAACAAAAAGGGAGAATATTTTGCCATAATTTTCTATGACTGATATATAATAGATTTTGAGATAGAGACTAAATTTTTAGTATATGTATAATTATAGATATATTTTTATAGTACTATTTTAACCTGATCTTTTAGTGAAAGTCTTATCATCTAATTTAAAGGATTCATCTTTGAATTCAATAGAATTTTTTAAATCATCCATAAAATTATTTAGATCTTTTTATGTTTTAATACACATAGAATATTTCATAAATAATTATTATTCTTTCAAAGAAAACTTTTCTTTTAAATCTTTTTTCTTCTTCTCATGTTCGGAAGCTTTCAACCTGATTTTTTATCTCATAAAAAAGTATTGATTATTTCATTTAAAAATAATTATTTCCTTCATTAATATTACTATTATATTTCATTAAACTTATATTTTCTTTATGGAGAAAGGTTTTATACTCAATAAATGATTCAATATCATAATTCAACATTTGTTTGAACTCCACATTTATCACTACTCAAAGTGTTAAACTATTTTTCAAAATGATCCATGATGTCCTTAAATTTCTCACAATAATCACTTTCATGTTCACACCTAGACGAGTGATCACTCCTTTTTCAGTACTCATAAAATTTTATATCCTTCCTTTGAGAAATTTCATTATTCCTCTCCCTTATTTTGATGATTATTATGAACTTTTAATCCACTTAATATCATAAAAACTCTCATCATCTTTAGATTTAGAATCTAGTTCCTTCTTATTAAGGTAGTTAACAGAAAAGTTTCTTATTCTATTACATTTATATCATCTGAGAAGATAATTTTCTTTCCCTTTCCAATTTCCCTTATAAAATATCTTTTAGAGAAGAGAAATTATTCATTTAAAATAACTATCATCCAATTTATTTTTAGAATCACTTAAATCAATATTGTCAATAAGTTCATTAATTCTCAATTTTCTCATATACTGAAATTCCATTTCATCTTTTTTATTTTTATTAAATGATATAATTTTTCTCATTTCATAATCTATGATAATTTTATATAGTTAATTGATGGAAGGATCCTCTCTATCTTTTATATTTGAATCTTTGGATCAATCTTTCCATGATAATTCCTCTTGAGCTTATTATGAATTTCAAAGTCTTAAATTTTTTCCCAAAATCCATGGATATTACCAACATGTTCATTCACCTAAGTGAAATAATCATCAATTATTTATTCCTAAACCATTTTTATACTTTCAAAATTGCTTATCCTTTTTTTAAATTTAGCGTCCTTGAATTTTATATTTTCTTCATAGATACTTTCAAGATTATCCTAGATTATTTTCACTATTTGAAGTTGCATAAAATTTTTATAGACCTTATCTATCAAGGAAATAAGAATATAATTTGTGACTTTCCATTATTTTTGATAGTTATTTTTTAAACTAGGTTCATTAAGTAATTCCATTCAATGGTTAGTGAACCAAATATATCTGCATCAATTACTTTTATTCTGAGAGATAAAATATATTAAAAAATTCTATTATTCAAAATATGAAAAAAAATTCCATCAGAAGCATTCTCATGCTATTTTTCTAGAAATTTATATGATACATTCTAAGAACATGATTGAATTAAACAAATGGACTCACTCTGATACCAATTGAATTCCCAAGGATTTGATTACTCCACTAGGGGGGGGGGATATGGATCAGTGGATACAAATTTCTATAATTTATTATTTATTAAATAAACCCCTATAACATATTAATGTTAAATTCCCTCATGTAAATAGTCTCTACATCACTCATGTATGTATAAAATAAAGAGACAATGGAAAAAAATATTTTTTACAAGTTTTGTACCCTTCCTAGGAATCCTAATACTTATCTTGTTTGGATAGTCTCCACAACCACATATTCATAACTATAATAAATAATAAATCACAAGATTATAGTGATGGCATAGAGTCACAATATGCCTATATAGTGTGATATAGGACACCATAATTTTACCATACCTTTATACATAATATGTAATTAGGATGATATAGATCTTTATTGAATATCAATTTCTTTAGAAACAAAAAAATTATATTTAACTCATTGATCCTTTAAATATATTCAATAACAACTTTTGAATTCATAAAGAACAAACGTAGAAACTCTTCTTCATCTTATTATCATGAAATATTAACACATAGAACAAATCTAAAATCGAATCTTGGGATGAATTTTACCATTATTCAAGGAACTCACACACTATTATATTCTTAAATATATTACATAGACACTATATTATCACTTAAAAACATCATATCTAATCGGTTTTCTTACTTCACATAACTTCAATATTATTTGTATCGATATTTTTAGAAGGCATTTTATTTAATAGAATTAAATTGAACCCATCAATTTGATTATCCATAAAAATAAAACCGTGCTGACATTATGGTTTCTAAAAAAACGCATCATTATATAATTCCTGTTTTTTGTTTCCCGTTACTTTATTTTCAAAACTTGATAAAGTAAATTATGTGAAGTTTTTTCACATTTCTTTAAACTCAGATGACTAAAATTACCTTGAATACTGATATTCAGCACAAAAACTTCTTCTTCCTTATCTATATATGATAACAATAGAAATCATACTCATATTCTTTAGTTTAAACATCTTGATAGAATTAGATCAGTCTCATAATTCCATTTTCTTGTAAATAGATCATGCAATAAATAATATTTCACAACCTTTCTTAAAAAAACCCAAAATCTCATTTTACATCACTTCTTTAGTATAAGTTGATTTTGGATATTAAGAACAAGATAATATAATTATAAAAATTCCAAATATAACTTAGGTATCTTCTTTTTGAACATTATAAAATTCAAGAAACTCAATGTATTTTCAAATAAAATTGCTTGGAACATTAAAATTACCTGAAAACTTGTTATCATTATCAAAATATAAATGGAATTATCTTGAATCACATTTTTGATGTAATGTTTTTCATGTTGATGATCAGTTATTCTATTAATGAGTTTTATTTCTTCAAAATATTCTAATTCTTGAATCTCATAATTTCACCAAGTAGAATCTTTGAATTTTAAAAAGCATGGAAGTCATATACTGGGTTGATTAAAGTCATAGGATTAATAAATTATAATGTCCAATACAAAAAGTCTTATTCATATGGAAAATTTCCACACTATCAAATTATTACACTCATGATATATGATTGAAAAAATTATTATGATGAAGTCTTATAGTCATATTCAAAGACTTACAATCGAACATGAAGTCCTATGTTCATTAGAATGTTCTTATAATCATCCTGTTAATCCTTACACTCAACACTCAAATCATTATTCTTAAATATGAAGTCTTACATTCTGTGTTTGATAAAACACATTTTTATTGAATATTTTATTGATAATAAATTATATAATTTCCTTACATTGTGGTAAATGTGTTCATTAATAAAATATTTGGGATTAGATCATTTATTTGAAAATTTAATGAAAATACTAGTTTTACCCTTTAAAATACACTATAGAATTTAAGAAAGAAATATTTTTATATATATTATTTGAACATAATTTTTTTAAATATGTTATTGACTTAATGGGATACATCTTTCATTGGGAACATTGAATCTAAATCATGCATTTTGTTGGTGAAAATGGGCCATGAAGTCAAAGTTGTGATAGACTCGCCAGATTGGACATTAGTTCTGTATTTGGGCCACAACTTCTTAATCCATGCTTGAATTAGACCCCAATTTTTGGAGGAGCTCGAGGAATAATTTTCACAAAAATCATACTTCTTTAAGGACAATTGATTCATGTGTTTTGGTGGTCAAATGGGTGGTTCAAGTTGGATTAAAATATTTGGCCGAGATTCCCTATTCACACTTGAAACCACTTTGAACCTAGCCTCCCACCACTCCATAAATTAGTTTTTTCCTCATTTGGAGGGGTTGGGACGTGAATTATGAGATTGAATTTAGAGTATAATTGGTTTCTCTCAAATTATCCAACCATTGTAATAGGGGTAGCTCTTGAAGCAAGGATCCCCTCATCAAAGCCTTCTTTTCTTCTTCATGTTGTAATGTTTTCATTTGTGTAATATAATTATTTGTTCTTATTTTATTTATTCTCTTTTCATATATTTTGTTAAAAATTATTATTCTCCTAATCTTCCTATTTGTTATGGAAATCAAAGAGTAGAAACGATATTGGGTTATACCCTTTCTAAATCTTTTCAAATGAAATTTGTTTCTACGATTACTACGCCGCCCATGGAAGAGTAGTTTTCTTAGTAATCGATCTATATATTATGGTCATCATTCATTTATTTTGAATCAATGAGATACTATAATTCACTTAATATTATCTATTAATTTATTTTTCAATTTAAATAAAACTAAGAAAACAATTGATCAATTGACACAAAAACACGTGAGGTCGAGATTTGTGTAAATTATTAGAGTGTGATCTTAATCGGTAATACAAGACCGTAAGTGATAAATTTGTAGAGATAAAATATAATCCATAAAATAAATTAATCCTTGTTTTTATAGTGGATATGTTCTCTAATTTATCACTGACCATAATGTATATTTATAACATCAATCAAAGCAGGGTGCTACGATTGCATGTTCCGAAGCTAGCCTAGGGTTTAAGTAATTTCATTTTGGTGGTTGAGTTAACTCTTATAGGGTTAGAGAGATAAAAAATTAGGGGATTATAATTAAGTGGATGTTAATTTAAATTATAATGATTAATAATTGAGTAAAGAGGTAGAGTTAGATCGATTATACATTTTCAATATTTTCTAAAAAAAATCTTTTTGTTGTGTCATTTTAATTGAACTTCATTTCAAAAATAAAAACAAAAAATAAAATATTCTTAAAAAAAGTTATTCTAGATTTATAAATGATAAAAAACCCCATGATTTTAATTAGTGTTGTTATTTAGTTTTATTTTATTTTTAAAATACTTTTAATATGTTGTTAAATTTACTTCCTCCTTTGAGAGATGACTTTGGTCAGTCACTCTGCTGCACCTAAGTACCAAACAATCACATATCATTTGAAAGCGCCCATGAAAATACCTTTAAAATTGGTGCCATTTCTAGGGAGTTATGTAATTATTTTTACCATTTAGATTTATTCCTTTTATTTTTCATTTTATTCTATTTTTATCTTATTTCTTCCTTCTTTACCCGATTTGATTTTTTCTTCTTCTTTTGTTTTCTTATTCTTCTTCTTTTTGGACCATCAACTCAAACTTCTCATTTTTATTTTATTATGGTACACTTTTCTTATTTTTATTTTTATTTTATTTATGACATGAACTAATCCTGAATATCTATTAGATCTTGATCCTGAGATTGAACGTAACCTTAGGGATCAAATCAGAAATTCTCACTCTATGGGAAGTTTCAACATTCAAAAAATTGGAGAATTCCTCTACTCCCAGAACATTGAAATTAGAATAAATTCAAATTCAAACATAAAACAAGAACCAATGGCTGAGAATAATGGAAATGAACTTAATAGAACCATTCGAGAATTGGCTGCACATGATATTAATTAGCAACCAAATTGTATTGCATACCCAAATCTCAAATCAGAATTTGAACTAAAATCTGGGTTAATTAACCTTATTCTAAAGTTTCATGGATTATATGGTGAGGATCCAAACAAAAATCTAAATGGATTTAATGTTGTTTTCTTGACCCTTAAACCAAGAAATTTTTTTGAAGATCGAATCAAACTAAGAGCATTAGCATTCTCACATGATGGAGTTGCAATGGATTAGATATATTATTTACAACCTTAAGATGTAATATGTTGGACTGATTTGAAACATATTTTCTCTCAGAGATTTTTCCAATATCAAGGAACACTTCCATTCGCAAGGATATCTCGTGGATCAAGTAAGATCATGGGGAGTTAATGTATGAGTACTGGGAGTAATTCAAGAAGTTGTGCATAAGCCATCCACATCCCCAAATCAGTGAGAAACTACTCATCTAGTACTTCTATGAAGGACTCACACTTATGGAGACAAGAATGGTGGATTCCATGACTAGAGGATCATTGCTCGAAAAAACACCAGTAGATGCATGTTCATTGATTGACAAAATTTCCTAGAACTCCAAAAAATTTGGCGATTGAGGTACACCGCATGTTAGGGGAGTACATCAGGTAAGTACTTCTTCTCTTGAGAATCATTTAATTGATACCAAGTTGGAGGAATTGACTACTATGGTGAGTCAGATTGCTTTGGCTCAAAAGGTATCCTAACCCACTCTTATGTTTCTATGTGGCATGTTCACCGAAACAAACCACCCAACTGACTATTTCCCCCAACTATAAGAAATAGAAGATTGTGCAGCAGTGTTTCCAGGGCAACCATATAGGCAACAACAATTACCATATCCCCAAAACAAGCTTGATTCCATTGGTCCAACATACAACCAAGGGTTGAAGGATCAATCAGGCATGAGCTATGGCTCTGGACAATAACAAAGTACCCCTTTTCAACAAAACATCCAATAGTGTCCACCTTACCAACATGGTTTCCAACAACCCAAAAGGAAATTTAAAGCTCAATCATCAAAAATTCAACAACAAGAGAATCCCCAAACCAAGGTAGATTATAACACTGATGATATTTTGAAATAAATTGTTCTTAATCAAAAGGATGTGCTGAAGAGTCAAGGTTCGAAGCTGAGGGAGTTGAAGACTCAAATGAGCCAGATTTCCACTGCCCTCCATGAATTGGTAAGTAAGAATTCTGTAAATCTACCTTCCCAACCTACTCCAAATCCCATGGGGAATGTCAGTGTCATCACATTGAGAAGTGGGAAGAAACCAACTGATATATCTGCACCTATTGTTCCACCAGGATTCACCTCAACTCCAAAAAATCTCTATTCAATACCTACTGATGAGAAACCCAAGGAGAAAGATAAAGTTAAAAAAAGATTGATGATATTCCTCCTAAACCCCCTCCTTTTCCAAATAGAGTTGTTCAAAAAAAGGATCGCTGAAGAGATAATTCAAAAAGAAGTTTAAGATACATTCAAGCATGTGGAGATCAACAAAAATTTACTTGATGCCATTAAAAAAATCCCAAGGTATGCCAAATATTTAAAAGAACATTATACCAATCGAAGAGGGATTAAAGGAAATAAGAGGATAAATCTTGGAAGGAATGTGTCAGCACTCATTACACAGACTCAAGTAATTCCAACGAAGTGAAAAGATCTAGGGAAATTCACCATCCCATGCACAACAGGAAAGTTACACTTTTCTGATGCACTTTGTGATTTAGGAGATTCCTTAAATGTGATGCCTCACTCTGTATTCTCTTCTTTGAAGGTTGGTGAGTTGAAGTTGACAACAGTAGTGGTGAAATTTTCATATAGAGCTACAATATATCTAGCAGGAGTCCATGAGGATGTACATGTTTGGGTAAGATGCATGATCTTCATAGCATATTTATACATTCTTAACATGGAGGATGATCAGGTAAGTTATCATGATCCCATAATCTTAGGTAGGACCTTCATAAAAACTACAAAAAATATCATCAATATCAACGAGGTTACATTTTCCATGGAGTTTTGGGATGAAGTTGTGATATTTAATGTTATGGAATCCATGAGGTACCCCTCAGAAGACCATTGTTCTTTTGTTATCTCCCATTTTGAACCACCATATAAAAACCACATAGATTTTGATGTCCTATACTTAGGAAGATTATTAGTATTGGTTTGAGTTTGATGTCTAAGAACACTTTCACACCGGTTTCTAATGCACAATACTCTCTTATATTTGATTTTTAAATAGATTGATATTTTGGTTTTGATCATGTTCAATCCGATTATGACAAGGCTATCGAGTATGATGATGGTTTTGATGAATTATTCTATGATTTTGATGATTTTTGTTCTAATACTAATGTTATTTGTGCACATATTTTGGTTCCTTCAATGTCTTCATCCATAAATCACCCCCCTTAATTGTAAATCAAGCAATTTTTACCAAATATCAAATACTCATACTTGTTGAGTGGTGAGAAATTACCTATTATAATTTCTAACAATCTCCCTTTTGAACATAATGAAATGTTTTTGAATATTTTTAAGGAGAACATCAATGCAATTAGGTGGAACTTGGATAACATATCAAGTATTTGACCCTCCATTTTGATGCATAGGATTCTTTTAGAGGATGGGGATAAACCAATTAGGCATCCACAAAGGAGACTGAATCCAACTATTCTAGAAGTTTTTAAAAAAGAAGTTGGAAAATTTCTCGAGGTAGGAATAATATATCCCATTTCAAATTCATAGTGGGTCAGTCCTATTCAGGTTGTGTCGAAGAAAAGTGGTGTTACTATTGTTAGAAATGAAAAGGATGTGTTAATTCCAATGAGGGTACAAAATAGTTGGTGTGTGTGTATTGATTATAGGAAACTAAATCAATCTACTCACAAGGACTATTTACCCCTTCAATTTATTGATATGATTCTTAAGATACTAGTTGGGAAGACACATTATTGTTTCTTGGATTGTTTTTGGGATATTTTTCAGTTGCTATTACTCTAGAGAATCAATATAAGTAAACATTCACCTGTCTATTCAGTACGTTTTCTTACCGGAGGATTCCATTTGGACTTTGAAAGTCCCCAGGAACCTTCCAAAGATGCATGGTGAGTATTTTTTTTTGATTATATTGAGACCTGCATGGAGGTATTTATGGATGATTTTACAGTGTATGTATCCTCATTTTATGAATGTCTAAATAGTTTGGGAAAGGTTTTGAATCATTGTATTGAGAAGAATCTGGTCTTAACATTTGAAAAGTGTCATTTCATGGTAGAGCATGGCATTGTCTTAGGGAATGTAGTGTCAAAACAGGGGATAGATGTTGATAGATCTAAGGTTGACATTATTTCATCCTTACCATATCCTTTAAGTGTCCATGATGTTAGATATTTTCTAGGGAATGCATGATTTTATCGGTGCTTCATCAAATATTTCAGTAAGATTTCTCTTCCTATGTCATGATTACTTCAAAAGGATTATGATTTTGTGTTTGATGATTATTGTAGGAATTACTTTGATGATCTAAAACAACATCTTACCAATCCACCTATCATAAAACCCCCACAGTGGTATATTTCTTTTGATCTTATGTGTGACGCCTCCAACTTCGCGGTCAGAGCTGTCTTATCTCAGAGGGTGGAGGGACGTTCACTTGTGATTTCATATGTATCGAGGACACTGGATTCAGACCAATAAAACTATAAAACCATGGAAAAGGAGTTTCTTTCCACTATATTTTCTTTAGATAAATTCTGTTCATATTTATTGGGCTCTAAAGTAGTTCTTTTTTTCTAACCATGCAGCTCTAAGGTACCTATTGAAGAATCCAGAGGCAAAGCCCATACTTATCCGATGGATGTTCCTTCTTTAAGAATTTGACATTGAGATTAAGGAAAAGAAGGGGTCAGAAAACCTGGTGGCAGACCACATGAGTAGGCTTGCTCACACACTAGGGGATGCCACCTTGGACAAGGTACCACTTCAAGAAACATTCCCCGATGAACATCTTTATTCAATATTAGGTATGAATCCTTGGTATGCTGATTTAGTGAACTACCTTGTTACATCTAAAATCCCTACAAATTTAAAGAAACATCATGTCTGAAAATTAAAAATTTAGTCTCGGTATTATGTGTGGGATGATCCCTACCTTTGGCACATGTGTAGTGATCAAGTCATTAGGAGGTGTGTTCCAAACCAATAGTTTGATTCTATTATAAATTTTTCTATAAAATTCTATATGGAGGAAACTTTGGACCCCAATGGATATCTGGGAAAGTTTTAGAATTTTTATTATATTATCCTAGGTTATTCCATGATACTCATCTATTTTATAAGTTTTGGTCTCACTTCTAACATACTGGTAACATTTATAAGAGACATGAGATGCCCCAACAACCCATACTATTCTGTGAGATTTTTGATGTATGGGGCATTGATTTTGTGGGACCTTTTCCAAGTTCTTTTGGTTTCTTGTGAATTTTGGTTTCTATTGATTATGAGAGTAAATGGGTGGAGGAAAATTCCACCAAGACGGATGATTCTCATTTTGTAGTAGACTTTTTAAAGACATAGATTTTTTGTAGGTTTGGATTACCAAAGGCCATCATCAGTGACCAAGGGACACACTTCTACAATTATAATTTGGCTTCCCTCCTTCGGAAGTATGGGGTGACACACACAACATCAACACCATACCACCCCCAAACAAATGGCTAGGCTAAGGTTTTAAATCGCGAGTTGAAACAAATTTTGGAGAAAATTGTGCAGCTAAATAAGAAGGATTAGATAAAGCACTTAGATGGTGCGCTATGGGCTTATAGGATAACATACAAAACTCTCATTGGCATATCCCCATTTTGGATTGTTTTTGGGAAAGCTTTTCATCTTCCCATGGAAGTTGAGAATTGTTCTTTTTGGGCTATAAAGAAATGCAATATGAATTTAGACCAAGCCGGAATTCAATGGAAGCTGAAAATTCAAGATCTTGAGGAGATTCGATTATCTTCATATGATAATTCAAGGATATACAAGGAACGATAGAAAGAATATCATTAAAAAATAATCCAAAAATGGAATTTCATGTTGGAAAGAATGTCCTTATCTACAGTTCACGACTAAAGTAGATGTCTGTAAGTTGCATTAAAAATGGTTAGGTCCTTATACTGTATCTAATATTTTTTTTATGGTGCTATGAAGATTGCACAAGAGGACACTAGAAGGAGATTTAAAGTCAATGGGAAACGTTTGAAGAAATACATTGAGGGACTTCTAACTGATGCAATAGATTTCATTACACTACATGAACCTAGTATCACTTGAGAATATCTTGATATTCTTAACCCTTTCACTTTTATATTCTTTTTCCTATTTAAAATTATACATTTAATGGGAATATATCATCTCACGGGTTCATATTGATGGAAATACAATATTTTAAGTGTGGGGGATGTGACAACAGTTTGGGGTTGATATTTAGGATTTTCATTTGTGTGTATATTCTATTAAGTTTTTGGTTAAAATTTTCAAAACAAAAAAAATCCATAAAAAGGAAACAAATATATCATATAACAATATCATGTGAAACATATGAAAAATGCATATTTTCAAAATTCATTGGTAGAATTATGAGAATGAGTAAGATTTCATAATCAAGGGTTGATTTTTATAAAAATTGAAGTCGTAGATAATATGAATGGTAGTGTCATTATAAAACCTTTTAGATTATGAAACAATTATTTATGATTTTTGTTCATGGTAAATTGTGTCATTGATTTCTCCACACATCTTTTCACACAATAATGACTTGTGAGTTTCTCTTACCCAATTGAATCTATATTCAAGGTAAGTAATTCTTTTCAGCTTATAACATGGTATTTCCGTACATTCGTTTCTCTTCTGATTGTTTCCATCACTGTACCAGATTGACCTATGCATGTGCACCAAATATCTAACTGTTGTACACCCTAAAAAAATTAAAAAAATCCAAAAAAAAACAATCAATAAAGAGGGAGTAATAAAATATACAACATGTGGGGATATTTAGGTTAGAAGCTCATGGTTTGACTTCTGGGAATGCTTAAATGAGTGGGTTTTGGAATTTGATTACAAAGGATGTTGAACATGTTCGATGGAATAGAATAAGGTAAGAAGAAAAGTTTTTATTGTCCTGAATATACTAGATAAAGTGTGGAGAGACAAGCATGGAATGGTTGTCCAACACACACGTGGATAATTAGTGGCATGGTAGACCCGTGACTTTTTTTATATGGTTAGTGTTAGGAATCTCACTGGAATTTGTTTTGACCCAATTTATAAGACAATGAATTTAAAATTTATTGATATTGACTCTTGATGTAATTCTTAATTTTCCTATATTTCCACTGTGGATTGATAAATATGAACATGCATATCTTGTCACAATTTTTTCAAATACATTATATGCGGTTTTTCCTAGGAGTGCGAAAGGGTAAGTGTGGGGGAGTTGATAAAACAAATTTTTATTGCATATTTAATTTATGATAAATGATATAATTTCCTCACATTGTGGTAAATGTGTTCATTTACGAAATATTTGGGATTATATCATTCATATGAAATTTGATTAAAATTTAAGTTTTACCCTTTAAAATTTACTGTAGCATTTCAGACATAAATATTTGGATATGTATTATTTGAACTAAAAATTATGTAAATATTTCTACAAAATAATGGGATAAAACTTTTACGTAGGACATTGGAGATAAATCATGCATTTGGTAGGCGAAAATGGGCCTTGAAGTCCAAGTTGGGATGGACTCAGCAGATTGAATGTTTGTTTTTTAATTGGTCCATAACATCATCATCTGTCGTTGTATTAGAACAAAATTTTGAGAGGATCCTGAGAAATCATTTTCTCACAAATCATCCTTCTGGAAGGGCATCTGATGCATGCATTTTTGTGGTCAAATGGGCAGTTCCAGTAGGCTTAAAATATTTGGCTGATATTCCCCATTCACACTTGAATCCACTTTGAACCGAGCCTCCCCACCACTCTATAAATTGGTGTTTTTTCATTTGGAGGGGTTGGTATGTGCATTAAGATATTTAAGGGAGATTATAATTGGTTTTGATCAAATTATCCAACCATTGTAATAGGGGTAGCTCTTGAAGCAAGGATCCCCTCATTAAAGCTTTATTCTCTTCTTCATGTTGTAATGTTTGCATTTGTGTAATAAACTTCTATGTTATTCTTTTAATTATTCTATTTTCTTCTATTTTGTTCAAATTTCTTATTCTCTTAATCTTCCTCTTTGTTCTGGAAATCAATTAGTATAAACAGGATTGGGTTATACCCTTTCTAAATCTTTGCAAATGCAATCCGTTTCTACGATGACTACGCCTCTCATAGAAGAGTAGTTTTCTTAGTAATCGATCTACCTATTACCAAATTCATTAATTTATTTTGAATCAATAAACTAATGTAATTAAATCAATATGATATATTAAATTATTTATCAATTTATGTGAAACTAAGAAATAAATTTATCAATTGACACAAAAACATGCGAGGTTGAGATTTGTGTAAATTGTGAGAGTGCGATCTTAATTAGTAATACAAGACCATAAGGGATAAATTTATAGAGTTCAAATATAATACATAAACTAAATTAATCATAATTTCTAGAGTGGATATGTGCTCTAATTAACCGCTGACCATAATCTAGATTTAGAACATCAATCAAAGTAGGGTACTACGATTGTATGTTCCGAAGATAGCCTAGGGTTTAAGTAATTTCATATTTGTGGTTAAGTTAACTCCTGTAGGGTTCGAGGGTTAAAAAATTAGGGGATTATAATTAATTAGATATTAATTTAGATGATAATGATAAATAATTTAGTGAAGAGTTATAGTTATACTGATTATGCATTTTAAATATTTTCGGAAAAACATGTTCTTGTTGTGTCATTTTAATTGAACTTCATTCCAAAAAACAAAAAACAAAAAAAAAATACAAAATTCTTCCAACATACTTCTTCTAGATTTATAAATGATAAACAACCCCCATACTTTTAATTAGTGTTCTTATTTACTTTTATTTTATTTTCAAAATAAATTTAACAAGTTTGTTTAAATTTACTTCCTCCTTTGAGATACATCCTTGGTCATCCACTCTACTACACCTAAGTACCCAACAATCACATATCATTTTAAAGCACCCAAGACAATGAATTTCAATGTTATAATCCATATTCTCAATACTTTTTCAATTTCTCAGGTTAGAAAGAATACTATAATATTTAAAAAAACTTCAGTTTTTATTACAACTACCTTCAACCAGTCTGAAACACATTCTAAACATATCAAAAACCACAAATTTTTTTTCATGTTCTTTAATTATGTTGAAAAAAATGAAAAACATCAATAAAATCAATAAAATTTCCAAAGGTTCTTCAATAAGGAATAAGAATAAAATTATTTAATGGTTAAAAATATATATATTTTTTCATTTTTGAATTTACAACTAAATCATTGAAGTATACTTCACATGAATCAACATAAATTTCTATAGGACCCAACACTATTTCCACATTCAATCTAAAATAGTGAATAAAACATTATAATCAGCATGGAATTTATGTTCATAAAGAATTTTACCTTTACCAGATGTATTTTCATTATAGTTATTTTCATGACACATCATAATTCATTTTTACTTAATAGGTAAGTGTTTCTTAGTGTCACATTTACACTGCATCAGTTACACAACTCTTTTTCTATATAAAATTTTATAAAAATCTATCTTTCTAATTTATTTATTTTAGTAGAGTTCTTCTAGTAGATTCAAATATACCAAAAAATAATTTATACTATTTTCAATAATTTGTTATGTAACAACCATTTTGACTTTATAAAATTATAATTTGCATTAATTTTCCCTTTATGATTCCATAATGAAATATCTTCCAGAGAAACAAAAATTCTTCATGAAAATTATCCCTAAAGAAAACCATTTTAATCCATTAAATAATATATATATATTATTCCTAAAAATACTATTTTTCAAATTATATAAGACTAATATTTAGACATTTAAAACATATCTAAAACTATATACTTATTTGAAATCATTTTCAATAACCACCGTTGACCACAAATTCAATTCTAATAACTTAGGGATGAAAAATTATATATATATATCTTTATATAATTTGATATTTGAATGTTTTTAAACCTTAAACACTAAGTGGTGTGAAAGTAACAGGTGATTACCAAGGGTACATTGAGGATTCATTATAGGTGT
Organism: Viscum album; assembly: GCA_963277665.1. Lineage (NCBI taxonomy): Eukaryota > Viridiplantae > Streptophyta > Magnoliopsida > Santalales > Viscaceae > Viscum > Viscum album. The sequence continues at coordinate 1,990,812,106 of OY728161.1, read as the reverse complement.
TTCTTAAAAATAAGAGGGCCATTGTCTTTTGAAGGCCATCACCACCACATTATCATATAATGATCATGTAAAAGATTTTATATCTCATAAGTTATAACCATTATTCTATTCATGAAATTGAATCAAGTTTTTGGAATTTTATTGATCCTTTTGTGTGGTATAATATATGTGTTCAATGTCACTTATCTATTTTTTTAAAAACTGACTTTACTTGCTTATATTAATGCATTAATCAAACTTATAAAAATTATTATTTTGGTGGTGTTTTTTGGTTATTGGATAGTGGAATTTTTTTTTGAGTGAGAGTGTAATTGGGGGAAGTATATGTCACAATGATGTAAGGGCTCTATTTAATCCCGTAACAACCCCACACATGGTGGTGGTTGTCACCACATTCCCTCTATGATCTCTTAAAGACCGGTATTTCTCTTAAGATAAGAAACTAGAGAGTATCTATAATATTTCCACTTTAATTTTAAGCTTTACCCTATATATACATGATCTTTAATGTTTCACTATCACCCTCATGACTTTACTACTATACACTATCCATGATTGGATTTATTTTGTAATTATTTTCCTCACTTATTAATTTTGTTTTGTTTAGTTTGGTTTTATTCTATCTAATTCATTAATTCATTTTTATTTATTAACTTAAAAAATAAAAATTTTCAGTTTTATCTTTCTAGTGTTAAAATATATCATTTTTTTATTTAAAATACATCCAAACCTAAATATGGTAGAATCTCATACATACTTGTTGTGGATCTATGAAAAATTATCTTAGTTTTAAATTCAATATACATGTTCCTAAATGTGTATGATTGATAAATTATTTTTTAGTCATTTTATTATCAATAATTTTGTATTTTTCTTATTTAAAATTTTATAATTTAAAAATAAATTATTTTATAGATAGTGATGTTTTCAATTTTTTTATAATTTTTAAAAATTTATGTGATTTTAATAGTCGAGTAATTTTTTTTTAATTTTTTTAATTTAAACAAAATTTTATTTTAATATTTAAAATATGGTAGTTTTATTTTTTATATTTTTTAATATTTTCAAAAAATAAACAAATATTCATATTTTTCGTGATGCTTTTAACTATAGTTTTTTCTATGAAAAAAATTAAAAAATATATAAACACCAAATTTCAACTCAGAGACTGGTTACTTTTCTAACTAGTTGTACCAACTCTACTAAGACTAATAGATTGATTTTAATTTATTATTTATTATTTATAATATGTTAAAAATTTTAATTTTTATATAATTTTATTCAAAAATTATAAAAACATGTAAAAACAACATGTATTAATTTTTTAAAAAACAATACCTTAAAAAATATTCAAATATAAATATAAATTATTTGTATATATATTTTTGTGTTTATAAATATAATATATATATTAAATAAATTTACTGATTATGAATAACACATAATAGTGTTTATTATATATAATTATTAAAATAAATGGATTATATTTATTTTTTGTCAATTTTTTATTAAAGTCCCACTTATATAAAGTGACCACCAATTATAGATAATCACAAAAAACAATTACAAGAACATATAATCTATTTTTGAAACCAAATTTCAAAAACCTCTACAAGCTAAAACAAACTAAACTTACATAAGACAAAAGAAGCCTTCTCATTTTTGAGTAATGGAGTGCGAGTAGATATAGTCCATCATCAAGGGATAATCGTCTTAAACTAACTGATTTTTATCATTTCATTTATAAAAAAAATATTTGGATAACTTCACTAATTTATGTATATAAATTAGGAGATCAAAATGTAGGTATATATAAAAATAGTGAAATAAATATTATAATGATTAGATGATCAATGTATCTATCTTATGAAACATTATTTTTGTATTGAGAAACATCAATGATTTATTTGTAATCTATGTCTTTATCAATCAATTAATCTTTAATATCCTTGATCTTATATCTACTTGATATTCCTAGATAAAGGATCAATTATACCCTCCTCAAATTTCATCATTCTATAATGAATTTTTTAGTGACCTCAACTGTTTCAATATGAGAAGAAATAAACCTCTAATTCGAAAATGATGGGATATTTATTATATAATTTTCCATTAAATTCAAACCTAACATAATCATGAGGTATCTTAGAAATCTTTACTATAAAAATTTGGCAAACAATGATATGGTTTTAGATACTCATTCTATGATCAACTCATAGAAACCTACCAATATAATTTCCTAGAAGTTTTAGAATTGCAAGGTTTTAGAACTTGAGAGGAAAAATGTGAATCTAAAACCAAAAAAATGCTGTAGATGGACTTGGTTTCATATGGAAGGTAAATTATCATATAAATATATGGAATAAAAATAATTTGGTGGACTATGAATATATTTACTAATCTCTGTTCATATATTCTTTAGTAGAAAATCAAATTAAAAGATGATGGGGATGACAAATCCTAACCATTGAATGATTAATCAGGACCCATTATTTATTGATGAATTTGTAAAAATCATAAAATTTGGTTATATGATTCTAAAACATCATAACCAAAGATAAATAAATAATTCATGTCACTTATATGATATCTAAAATTGAAACTGAGGTAATTTATTTTCTATTGAAAATAATTGTGACCATTGGGATAATTGATATTTTAGTAAAGATAGATAGTCATACAAGATTTAGAAGGAGATACAATAGTTTTATGTTTCTAATATGGGATATGTGATCACTGTATTATGTATCCTCTCCCGTTATGAGAGGAAATGTATGTATGATCCCTACAATCTCTAATTAGTTCATCAATGGAAAACCATAACAAGAACAACATAGGGGGCCTGTGGTCTAACCCATGTTATAATTATTTAAAAATAACATGAGTATATAAAATTTTTATTATAAATATATTATAATTATATAAAAAAATTCATGTATACATGGTTCATTATTTGGACCACATGACTTATGATAAAATCCACATATATTGTGGTTTTTTGAACTAGATGAAATGAAGCCAATGTTTGTAAGAAAATTGCAAGCTAGCAGCCCAACATGTTAGCCCATGAGATATTTTTATGACTCTATTAATCACTAATTATAATTTTAGATACATTATCAATGATGTTATTGTTTAACTTAACATTAATTATATTCAACATCCTAACTATAATCGTCCAACACACAACTCATAGGCTATAATCTATAACTTTCACACTAATCCCTCTTCATATTCATCCACACATCATTGAAATATAATTTCTGATAATAAATAAAAACGACTCACAATCATCTCACGTTAAAAAGTGAAAAAATAAATAAATATAATTTTTTGTCACTTTACTCTTAATAAACAATTAGTATCATGTTATTATCTTATAACAAAATAGTACAAATAAAATTTATATAATAATTTTGACTATTATTAATAAAGGTGGAATTAAAATAAAATAAAACATTATTGATACAATTTAAAACTTTTTTATGGTTAGTAATTAACAATCAATAACACTATAAACCATAACCAATAGTTAATTAACCATTAACAATAAATTAAACATTTTATATGGATATGTGATGAATTTATATTGAATTGGATTATGAAATCAGTTATAAGAGAATTTGTTGGAATGATAGGGAATAAGGAAGCCATTATGTGGCCGTTGGAAGTTTCCATATGATAAAAATTTAAAATCCATTTTAAGTTACTATTAAAAATCATAAATAATAGTTTTAATATATATATATAAGAGTTAAAAATAAAAAAAATTACAATCAAGTTTTTCATGAATCTCTCAAAATAATAAACAATTATTTTAATTATTTTAAAATGTCTCTTACTTTCAATACTTTATTTTTAATTAACAGAACATATTTAATTAATAATAATATTTATTATATTTAGAGTATATTTTCATTCAATGATTTGATAATTTTGAATTAGGATACCATAGTAGTGAACATAAATAACAATTCTTTAATTTTTTTATTCAGAATTACAAACCACCTCACCTATGATCCCTTTAGTTAGAAAAATGTTTTCTAGTATAGATATTGTTTTTATTAGGAAATTTGAGAGTATATAGTATATGTGGTAATAATTGATTTTTTTATATAAATACAGAACATCGTTTCTCATCCTGTAAGAGTTTCTATATGTTACAATTTTATTAGATTTATGAAATATGTATCATTAATTTTTGAGTCATTATTTCTTCATTATCAGAATGATAATACATTTATATAATTATTTTAACCAATATAATTTAATGATATTATTTTCTTTAGAGATTATTTCCATTATGAATAATTTATTGATTGAAGGGTGAAGTTCCCGGGTAAGGAAACACACCTGGGTGAGTGTTTTCATATGAGGGGGGGGGGGGTGTGATGAATCGTTGGTGGATCACTTTCATAATTATTTTAAATAAATCATTGTAACTTATTTAGGTTAATAATCAACATAAACTTCTTCTTTTATTACATTAGTGTTGAAATAAAATAATACAAAGAAATAACCAAACAAGGACCCTTCGAATTTATAAGGTTTCCCCTAAAAACAAGTGACTAAGTACCTATTTTGAATTTATTGTTATCTATTTAAAAGAAAATATTCTAATATGATCTTAATATTAATAGTTTTTAAGGAAAATTATCATCCATAAGTTTCTTTTAATTGCCTAGGTCCCAATTATTTTTTCATACATGAATATAATATGAAGTAACTCAAAATAAAAAAACACATAGTGCTTTATAGGATATATCTACATCAATATAAAAGGCCTTCTCCAGTTGTGTTAGAGACTTGACATTCTATTAAGAGTGTTTAAACCTATCATTATGTATGTAACTCTAAAATAATACCTAGGGAATCATTATATCTCCAAATTTCTCAAGATCCTCTTCTAGTTTCTTACAACTCTCACTTCCTGAAAACACTATCATATTATTTTTCAAACCATTTAAATCAACAACATATCTAATCATAACTTTTAAATAGATTCTATAAATATTATTCAACTTTTAGTAATTAAATAAAAATACTTATTATATGAGGATGAGATTAAATTTACCTTTAACTATCTATGATTTTAGGTGGTTTGTTGAAGTTTATTTACTTGAATAATAACTCCAATGATCTATGATGTTTCCAAAAAAATAATTGATGAATTAAGAAATCACGGTTACCTAGATTTAAGTGGATAAAGACTTTAACTATTATTTATAATCAATTTATATAACATTCACGTTTATTTAATGACATTTACCAAATTTTAGTATCTCATGGTATGTTTAGGTTACTAAGAAAGATAGTCAAACTCAATTCAATCGATTGTCTATTTTTCATTCATGTTTAAATCATATCAAATGGATGATCTATTATTTACTCTATATATATTAGTCACGATCAATTACCAATAAAATTTATGTATCATTAACTCATATGTCTTGTGTTATTGTTCTTTTACATTCCCTTAATTATTTTAGTCCTCAATGAAAGGGAGTGTAACAAACCCATTTTTAGAAAGAAATTACTTTTCATTGGTCATAATTACATACATGTTACACCAAACTAAAATGAAAAATTCCATATTCAATTAATGTTGAATAATAAAATATAAAATTTAATATAATTTAAGATATAAAAGTGAAACATAATTAAGACAATTTTAAAAGGAATAAAACCAAAAGTAATTAAAATAATACATGATTGAAATATTCTTTGTCATGATCACCCTTGAAGATCACACTGCTAATTACAACTATATAAAGAATATATAACATTATATATATGATAAAAATATTGAGAAAGTAAATTTGGAGTTATATAATTGATTTTATATAATTATATAAGTCATATATAGGAATTTAAAAGATAAATGTGGCTGTTATATAGCCACTGGATATATATGGTCATTGAACACATATATTCATTGAACATATACAATCATTGGGTATAAGAGTTATTATTGAGATAAATTATATTATTATATGGTTAATGGGAATAATATTTGATTCTAAATTAAAATAATAACGCGATATAAATATTTTAATATAGACATTGATATGGTTGGTATAAATAGAAGTAATCATGCTTTTAAATTTATGTATAAAGAGATAATTTTTGGCATAAGGTAGTATAAGTCTTTCATATGAGTTTTAGTTTTCTGATCATGATAAGTAGGTATCATCAGTATGATTATTTCCATGATAACCACAATTTAAACATTAAAAATTATAACTTGAGAAAAAATTTCTTTTGAGAGGTTCAAGCTCATGAAAATCACTATGAGATCCATGTTTTCTAAATCACATACCACATCTTCTATCATTTTTATCTCACCCTTAAGGATTTCCTTGATGTATAAATGGATTTTTTATATAATTAATGATGATATAAATATTTAAATATTAATTTAGTTAATTAAATTTTGAAAATTTTTATTTTTAAAATTATTATTATTATATATATTTTCACTACTGGAAAATTGGGATATAGCCCTAGGCAGGACCCCACCCGTGGCCATATATTTTCTCAAACCTGTGTGTGATGCCACTATAACCATAGGTGGGGCCTGATCATGAATATAGGTGCATGATAAATCCCTTATCGCCATATTTTTGTTAATAACATGGCTATAGGATAGAATATATCTAGTATCATTTAAAAATGATGCTATAGTGAACATGTTGGTATATATTTATAATAATAATAAAATATATTTATAAATTATTTCACATCGACACACAAATATAAATGTTATGTATATATATATTTATATATAAAATATATTTTCCAATTTAGTGATAAATATCTCCATATATATAAGGGAGATATAGGTTCAAATCTCACCAGTATAAGGTTTTTTAACCTATATCCACAATCATGGATCCCATGGCAATAAAATGGTCCAAGTTGATGTATCTATTTCCCTGGGCCAAGAACATGGTTTTAGGGTTTATGTTATAATTCCTTATACCCTAATAAACCCATAATTATATGATTTATGACAAGGGTCACTTACATACATTCTAAGACCATTTTATTTATAATTTTAGAGAATTTAGAAAAATTTTTACTCAGAAAAGTGAATATTTCAACATGGTATCCATTTTTCCAAAAAAAAAAGTTCTTTATAAATACACACTTTCTTAGTTTAGGGTAACTCCCATATCTGGAAATCTAATTTTATTAATTTTTTTAATCACCATTAATCCTTATGTAAAAAATTTTGATAATATAGAATGTGGAAAATAATAAGCAGTAATGGGCATATACAAAAAAGAAAAGTATATATTAGTCCATTTCAAAACCCTTAGATTATATAAGATATTTATATTATAAAATAATAAACTTTGAGATCAAATAATAGTTTACCTACAAATGAAATTATATTTACCACTCATTTTTTTATAAAACACTTTATAAGAAAAAATAAAGGAAAAATCATAATCATGGGGGTTTCTTATAAAACATGGTAATCCATGGAATTTTTTTTATTAAAAACATACCTTCTACCCTTAAAGGTCATAATCATTCCTTTCAAAAATATTATTATCTTACCAAATAAAATAAAAATATTTTCATGAAAATTCATTTTCAAGCATAGAAAAGTCATGAAGTTTCGTTGATACATCATCTTTATAGAACCCTTAAAAATGGAATATCCTTCTTGGTTAATTACAAAATAATAATATAAAGAATGTTACCATTTCCAAATTTATTAGATATATATATATATATAGACAAATCACCTATCATTATAAAAAATTAATACGTACCCTAAAATATACAAAGCACATAAGTTATTTCATTTTTATCATCATAAAAATATATTTTTTAGCGTATAAGTAAAACCTTTTGAGAAGTTGATATATATCCTTCCTTTAAAACCAAATTTTCAGAACTAAAATAATCAGATAAAGGGAAAAAGGATATTTATTTAAAGAAAAAATGGAATAATGTAAGGGAATCCAAATATAAAATAATGATTTTGGTGTCGAGAAAATATATTGACACTGTATATGTTAAAATTCCTTCCTTTTATATTTTTAAATATGTATACAAAATTCCACATGAAATACATAAAAATATTACTTATGATATCCTTTGTAATAAAGTAAAAGGAGAGGTAAAATAGGGGTTTTAATTAAATTGTTTTAATATTTAAAAATACATTAAATAATATGGATATGGGGGAAAATATTTAAAACAAATATTTAAAATATTATAAAACCAGGTTTTAAGATAGAGTATCCCTTATGACTTGATAACTTCTGAACCAATGAAACATTAAAGAAATTAAATTTGAATGGATTTGAAAATATTGTATTTTTTAGATAATAATGATAAAATAAACCAATAAGAAAGTTTATACACCACTCAAATGATAAAATGTTTTGTAAATCACATAAATCTAAAAGAAAGGTAATTGAGACTAGAAATACCTTTCCTCATGTCCCAACTTTCCACATAAATTATTTAACTCCTACATAATGAATTTTAATAAGAATTTTTTTTATGCTTATTAACTTATTATGATATACTTTATTTCATTAATTACAAAGTATTATATAGTTACTAAATTAATTAAGTTCATGTCATATGTTTTGAGGATGTTCGGTTAATAATCCCCAAAACAATTTTGGTAGGTTTTAAAAATCAAATTGGTCATTAATATATCATATATAGATTAATAATAATTAAATAGTTATAATTTTTATACATTAAATCCATTTTTTAGATCCATTTATGAAAAGTGGTCATGAAAATAGAAATACACCAACTCATATAGAAATAGTCCACACACACACAAAAGTGATGTTTTTTACTTTTTTTGGATGGAAAATAAATAAATAAATAAAATATTATCTGTCAAAAATAATAATCATGTTATAAAGTTCAAATAAATTCATTAAATATATACCCATGAACATCCATGAGTGGGGTTTTTTGAAAAAAATTACATCGCTATGTGGAGATGATAGTCTCTATGTACACACATGTTATGATTCTATTTTTATTGATCGAAATAATATATAGATAGATGATATATTATATTTCTAGAATCATGATTATGTAATTAATTTCATATATTTACATTAAAAAAATAATAATAAATCACCATGAGAAATAATGATGAGAAATGAAATATATCGGTTCATTAGGTGGTAGTCCACACATATAAAAAGACAATGAATTTTTCTCCCATTTTATAGAATAAAGATATGAATAATGTTATTCCATTAGAATAATAACATCCCACTGTATGGTAGTTAATTATTTTATTATATTGGAATAGTTATGATAGAATTTAAGGGGGTAGGAGATGATGTAAAATGAAATGAATCGGTTGGCATGATTACCTCCTCTTTGAAGAACCACCTTTCGATATCACCTTAAAGACCTCAGAGATGGTATTTTAATATGACTATAAGCTATATAATGCATATAAGGAAGTTAATAAAATGTTTTTAGGTGTTTTTAAATATAAGTGGATCAAAAAGTGCTAGGTAAATAGGATTGGTAGTTTTCATATATAGTAGAGGAGTGGGGTACCCACTAAATTACTTTAAGTGTTAAATTAATATAAGTTATTTTTTGTATTCATGCAGTACAAAATTAAAATATTTATAATATATGATGAAAATAAGTTAAAATTATCTAATATAATAAAATATATATATTTTTAGGTGATTATTTAACCCTTATCTATTATTATTAACCCCCATTAACCATTTAAAAAAAATACCCTTATAACATCTTGATAATTTGAAATATATATTTGTTAAATAAATTCAATCTCTTCGATAGCCAACAATACAAGAAACACTGGGTTCAAAAAAACCCTAATAATTTATTAAAATATTATTATATAAACATATCCAATATAACAAAACTATTATGTTATAGGTCATGAATTTTACTAACCAAATTTTGAAAATTATGGTTATCTATTTATTACAAATAATATAAGAATCACTTAAAAGAAAAAGAATGTTTTCTAAAAAACTCTATTTTTTCTAGAGGAAAGATTAGTCATTCTTTGCGCACATGCTTGAAAATTAATTTTTACCACTAAGAAAAAAATTATTTGAAAAAAAAAATCATTTATGAAAACATAATATCAAAATTATATTAGGTTTAATTTTTGGGATTTTTTTGAAAAGTTTCTTTTTTTTATGAATAGTGAAAAATGATGAATTTTAATTTAGAACTAAATTTTAGTTTAAATAATTTATAATGAAAAATTATATTTTGAATTAGTTTTTGTATAAATTTATTTAAAATTCATATCAATTATTTAAATTTAGTTCATTGGAATAATTTTCATATTGAATTGTTATATAAAAACTTTGTAAACATTTGAACATTTTCCCTTAAAAAACTTACTTCTCATCACGTATGCGGTTTTAATTTTCAATTAATATTTCCAACAATGTGAATGGAATTTTGAAAAATGGATTCAATATTTTAAATCATCATAATTTATATTTTCTAATAATTTTAACATAATTTTTGACCAAAATGAAGAGTGAAAACCATAAAAATAAATTACCACAGTTATGTTAAAAATGGATTTATTGAGGGTTAAAATGAGAACATAGGGGGTGAAAAATGACCTAAAAACATTTTCTACACCATGTTTATGGAAATATTTCTAAATTATCTCTTATAGGTTCGAGAATATCTAGTTTTGGAGTCTTGTGTTTGGATAAAAATGTGGGTATGATTGAGTCTTTTAAAAACAATTAAAAACGTTCCCCTCACCTCACTAATAAAATATCACCCACTGTCCTCTCTGATTCACTTCTTAAAACCATTTTTTAGACAATAATTACTCAAATAACTTCTAAACATCAATCCTCTCATTAAAAAATACATACTTTGGGTATAAATTCAACATATGAAGTATTTTTGTGAAAAACTAAGGATGATACCCGAAGAATAGGTAATGTTACTCAACAAGCATTTTTATGTTATTTATTTCTCCAACTACTTTAATTATAATTAAAAAATGATGATATAATAAACATAGGATCTTAAATATAATATTTTTTTAAAATAATATAATTACTTAAAAACACCTTTATTTCCATCAAATAAGTTACCAAATCATCATTTGTGTATACAACAGACTACCGCTATGCGAACCAACATCATTTGTTTTTCCATTACCACCTATAATAGTTGATTATGATGATGTATATAAAGTTTATATATGATATTTATAACATAATTATATATATGGTATCATTATTTCATATAAACCTTGAAATTTCTATTCTTTAGGGGATACAATAACATCACTCGTGTGTACGACGAACTACCACCACACGAAGCGATGAGATTATTCTTTCACTAAAACATTACATAAAAGGTGATAAGGTTAAATTAAATGATTATATATAATATATATTAAATAATTATGATATTAATGTAATATTTATCATTCTTAAAAGATAATATATCATTTTCTTTTAACAAACATAAAGATGATAACATCGTTTATGTACATGTGGTTACCACCTCCACAAAGAGATGTGACTCCCTTTTCATCACCAAAACACATAGATGATATATATATAAGTATATTTAAATAAATAATATGATATATATGATAATATATTAATTATATAAATATTAAATACTTCTTACATTCTTTTCATTATTATCATTGAAAATTTGAAACGTTACTCACATGTATGTATAATCTACCACCTCCATGGTCATAACACACTTCATTTCTCAAAACCATCAATAATGATTGGTATTAAAAGTATAATTGATGCATAAATATGATAATAATGTCATTATTATTATTCTGGATATGTTGAAACTTAATAATATGTACAAGAACCATAACATTCATGACAAAACATGAATGAAAAAACACGAATGAGAAAACAAGCCAATTAACACCGAAAACAATGAAAATAATGAAGTATTATTAATGAAAGTGTGATAAGATGTTATAAAAGGATCACATATGATATTATAAATATTATTTTGGTTCGGTTATAAGTTAATAACATGTGTAGAACCACTATACATGATTTTAAATTAATTTCCACTAAAAGGAAGTGTGAGGTAAGGGATTTCATCTCAATTTACATTCCACCGAGACTTATTTGTTATTATAAAACAACGTACCTTTACGTGGTGTTTATACTATACATATTACATGTAATATCATGATTAATTTATAATTCATGGTATTATAAGTTTCACTTTGAACCATTTCATCCAATGGGATTTGATATGAAAATTAACAAGTGGTAAGAGTTATTGTACAATCTCACTCTCTTTAGTGATTGTTCAATTTCTATTGAAAAAATAAATTTATTGTGATAATTTTCATTAGATATTACATTTTTATTACAAACACATATTATTTTATGATGGATATGATTATTTCATAAATCTTATATCATTTTAACCTATGGGTTTTACTTTGAAATTTATTTGATTAACTGGGGAAATATCGATAAATCCATATCCTTTACTAAATATAGATATTTGATGATAATGAATATTGACTAATGAGTTAAATCAATTATTTTATATATAAGGAATGATTTGGACCTACAGTGATAGTTGGGGCCCCAATATTGTAAATCCACTTGATGGATTATTATGTCTCATGAGACAAAATATGTTTGGTAAATTATTAGAGTTTTTACCTATAGTTTAAACCATCTTGTAAAAGGTCTTAATGGTAGAGGTATCATATAACTGAGACATGAAATCCAATAATTAATGATTCCCTCATTAATAATTTTGTTATTAATATCCATTTCATTTTCATAATGATACTATCTCTGGACGCATTTCATTATCATTTTATTGATTAAATGGCTTGTATTTTCATTTATTTACCTTCCAATATTGATTATGTCATATCTATTAATGCAGTAAAGGTATTTAAATTGAATTTTTGTTTGTTTATTTACCTTTCCATATTGGTTAATATTTATTGATTCAAGATAGATTTACTGTAATTAACCATTGCTGATAATTTGGGATCACCCTTATTTTGTTTCCTTTCACTAGGATATGAAGAAGAAATCTTTGCATGAGTTTTCAAAGATACAGTTCATTTTTTTCTATTATGTATTATGTTTTATTCTTTACTCCTAATGTAAAATGGGTATCAGGTATATATATAGTTATTAAAAACTACTAAAATGATTGGTCCTTCTAGGTTTTACCCCTTGTATCTATCCAATTTTAAAAAAGCAAGACAATGGATCCAAGATACTGTGGTTGGGGTTGTTACAGTCTATATTAGAGGAATTTTAGTATAACTATTAGGAACTAGATTAAGGAAAACATAGATTAGTGAAAATAAAACTATAATAAAATTTGAGGATAAGTATTTAATAACATCCTATAGTTTTTATAAGGAAGATATTTTATTGGTTTTTTAAATAATACGTCTATATCTAGATACTAAAAGTGGATGTGGTTCTAGAATAGAGGTACCTAGGGGTAATAACTTTGAAAATGGAACATTAGACTAGAACCAATCACCAAATTAAAACTCTTGGGAGAATATTCTTAGGATAATATTCATCTTCTTTATGAAAAAATATAAAGTATTTGAAAATAATTATTTCCCCCAAGAAACCAAGTTTAATATTATAGGATTAATAATGAATAAAGTTTAATTTATGCGAAGAATTAAAAAATATTTATAATAATGCATTATGATTTCAAATTAATAATTTTATGAACAAATATAGTATATGAATTTTTTTTGAAATTGTGTCTGGAAGGAAGAACAATATCAATATTCATATCCAATATAGATATTTCCTTGTGGAGGAAGCCAATAGAGCTGGTATTATAACTAGGAAAAATATGGCTATAAGAGGGTACCTTAATCAGGTTATGAAAAATAGCCTTTCTAAGATGGAGAAACCTATTAAATGGTGTTTTTTATTTGTTGTATCACTTTATGTTACAGTATCACCCATTATTTAATGGTACTATTAGTCTAATGAAATCTGTAAAGTTGATTAAGTATCTGGAGAAGATGCTTATAGAATTGAGGTGTGATGAAAAGGAAAAAGTTACAGTTTCATTGAATTATATCAAAGGATATTCTCATCAATAGTGGTTATTTCTCTAGAATATTAGGGAGGAAGAGGAAGTATAACTCATGGAATGAAAATATTTTAAGTATACATTCTTTGACAAATATTTCCCTCATGATCAAAAAAATGATATGAAGAGAAATATCCATAGCTTAAATAAAAATGAGGAATATGTTATTTCAGAGTACAAAGCTACATTTAAAAGGTTATATAGCTATTCTATGGATTGAATATGCAAAATGGAATGCATGACTGACCATTTAATTGAAAGGATTAATCCAAGTCCATAAAGGGCGCCTATCTCTTAGAATTTTTCATAATATGATGAAATAGTTTTATTTTAGATCATATTAGAGAAGGAAGTATCTATAAATTATATATTCAATGGAAATTAATAGAAAATGAGGTCATACAAACACCCTGGAAAAGGGAATGCGTCAAAAAAGTAGAAGAAAAGAAAACAATTTCCACCTTGTGAGAACTATGAAAAGAATTTCCATGAGAAATGATTGAAGGGATTAAGAGTTTATTACAAGTAAAAATATAAGGGGTATCTAGATCACGAATTAAAGGGAAATTAAAAAATCAATGATGTTCAAGGATTTAGTTATAATGAAATGGGGAATTATTCACATTGATATCCAAAATTTATGGGAATTACCCACATTAGAGGCCAAGGGTAGAAGCCCAAGCTTTTGAAATCACTAAAAATGGGGTGAAAATACCAAATTATGATACGATATATACTTTAAACCCATATTTAAATTTATATAATGATTTATTTTATTTCGGATACTTGCACACTTTTATATCTACCCAGTTTTTTTAAAATATTTATCCATTTCCCTTTTAATTTATGATGGTTATTGTCTGTTAAATTCCTAGGGGAAGTCTCACTTCAAAAATGATGTTTCAGGCTGTCCCCATTATGACACTGTAGGGTCCTGAAAATTCCTCCAAGGGAAGAAAATAATCCCACAATCACTTTTTACAAGGAAGAAAGTACTCATAAAAGTCTAGAAAGGTGAATGAACTCAAATTGAGTTAAAAATTTCAGAAAAAACTTGAAGGAGTTCAAGTTTTCAAAGGATTTTAAATGTCTTGAATAACATCACCAGGAAGGGTCTATAGAACAGCTGGATCACGAACCATCGGTACGTCAAATGATCTGTGGGGTGCTGTATCACGGAGTGATGGACAACGAACACGACCGACCATGAACTGCATAACTAAAGAATCATGCGCGTGAAAGATATCCACATACCATATTGCAAACTCAGCAGTTCGTCGGTGAATCAAACAAGTAGGGTTCCATGGATCATGATCATGAACCGTAGCCTCCGCAAACTATAGTTTACTGATTCTTCCATGGGTTGAGATATCTATTCATGGGCCTCTGAAAATGGTGCTTCATTCCCATAGATACGACTACCCTAACGCTCTATAAATGGGATCATAGAAGGAAATGAGAAAGGACAGATGAAGAATGCTTGAAGGGGACCCATAGGTTAGAGTAACTCAAGGAAGATTCTGGATTTAATCTTGAATCACCAGTGAAGCCCAAATTGCGAACCACAATCACCGCAGGTACAACTATCCGTGAACCATAAAATAGGGGAAATGAATAATAATAATAATAGAACCAGATACCTAATTGGTGAAACTGAGAACCACATATTTCTTGCGGATGATCTCCCCTTGAATGATAATCCCCCAGACCCTCCTTCAAAATGGTGTTCGGTGTAGTGTATCGCTGTGCAGATTTAACCCGACGCCACGTACTGCATCAGTATGTAGATGGAACCCGAAGAGGCACGATGGATTACGTACCACTGTAGTGAATGATGGTCTATACCCATGTCTGTGTCCCACATTAGCACACAGACAACCCCTCTGTCCTCATACTACTACGATATGCGGAGCTTCCCCAATCCCACATAAGAAAAAAATATGCATTATGAGGCGTTTTCAGGTATTCTTTCCTCCAATTCCGATCTCTCACATCTATTATCGTCCAGTACCACATAATCCATCTGTGAACCATTCCCCTGGCATCAAGCCAAAGCGTCCTCCAAAGCCATTGAACCCGTTCAATCAGACCATTGGGTTCATCATCGTGCCCCTTTGAGTCTACATACCTATGGTAAGCGGACTCCCAAAGGCTCTCCCCACAATGGTCCGGGCTCTAGTGATGCCTTTGAGTATACATTTCCATGGTAACATGGAGTCCAACCTTGGGATGCCAATGTGAACCTCCACGTTCTAGGGATTAAGGTTGATCACCTTCTTTTCCTTTCAATGTGGAATAGTGATCAATTAAAGGGGATATGTTTTCTCCCCCATTTGACAAGGATGAAAATCCTCTCCATCCCAGAACGCATTTTGGGGAACTCCCACTGAGGTATGTACCCAATTTTCCAAAGGCAAGGCTACATGACCTTTAATGTCATTTCACATTAAAAGGTTCATCACTCCGTGCCCTCGCCCACGGTCACCCCGACCTCTTCCACCGTAAGGTCGCTCTCTCCCACAAACAGGAGAGGAAGCATGTGGTTGGTTGGATCTCTCATATCCTCTTGTTTCTCACACTGCACATGAATCATGTGGGATTAGAGGTTTGTGATGATTACAATGTCAGCATAGTTATTAACTACAAGAACTTTGTTTCTTGATCAAACCAGGATACGTAGGATTCCTACTCGATGGTCCGAACATAAAAGGGTGCCCATCCAAAAGGGTTCACCCAATCATGTCCTCTTAAATAGCCAACTTCTATGCATAATCCCCAACAATTCTGAACTATGTGGGTTTTGATTCCTCTCTCGAGAATATGTAGGATACCCATCTTACGGGTCTGAACCCAACATCAAGTCACCTTTCACCCCCTAGATGATGATAAACTCCAGAGTTCCTTATTTCATGGATTAAGTCAGAATTTCCACCATAGCATCAAATCCATGTATTCCTATGTCGATCCTACAATTCAGGGGTATCCCGTTGACACACTATTTGGGAATAAACCAAGTATTCAATAACATATGAACACGACTTAAATCTATAATAGATTCCCAAAATAGGCAATAATCATTCCCCAAAAGGGGTGTGGGGAGCCCAAATTCCCATACTCTTGACAAATGGAGTCCTTATGTGTCATTGGATGAATCATAAACCAACGAGAGCTTTCCATTGGAAACCAGGTCGATGAATAATGGATACTAGGGTCGTTGGGTGTTTTTGGCTCCACCAATAAACCTATTGAAGACCATCCAAGAAATTTATATCATAGGAGGACCAATTTCTCAAGTAATTAAACCCCTGAAATCACCCAATTAGATCATCTAACTATGGAATCAACATGGAAATACGAAAGGGGTAAATTAACCTGTCTCTATAGGGATAATCCAACCTTCCTTTAAATAATAATGACGTAGAATGGGTCGAAACGAATGAAATGGTGAATTTTACAAGAAATCGTCTCTTAAAAAAGAGATGGGAGATAATTCTCATCAGACCATTTCCTCATCACCCAGAATGCACCACCTCAGAGGCAGAAAAAATGGTGAACCCAATGTGAATCCTTACCCAAGGCGGCGGTTCTACCCTAATGATAACATAAAAAAGTATAATGCATGTTGGACCATTTTTACCCTGTATGCACCAAAACACAACACCTCAGAGGGAAGAAAATGGTGAACCCGATAAGAATCCTTAACCAAGGTGGTCGTCTTACCCCACTCAAGCCCATTTTCCCCACAACAAAAAATAGAGAGGGTAAGTGGTCTAAGATGAATTATTAGATATTCATATGTTTAAAATAATTCTACATTGACAAGGTTTGGTTCTATGCATGTTATATATGTATTTTGTAGGTTTTCATAAAGCAACCTTTGATACTAATGATATCCCGATGACTAATGAAGACACATGCATTAGCGACCCCATAGGTGGATGGGGCCCCGACGAAGAGCATGACCCCATTGCATACCCATCATCTTCAACATCGAGTATCCAACACGATGATCAAATATTACCCCCAAAATAGGTACTCTCCCCATGATAGAGGTTGTGAGACAAGACTGCCAGTATGAAAAGGTATGCCAGTCGCCTCCTTAGCCGCGGCTAGCACACCAACACAAGACGACTCCAGTGGTTTTCTCAAACTATTTCAGGATCCTATCCTCGGAACGTGACAATGAGTACCTCCCTTACCTTATGGAAGCAGATGAAGTAAATGCTAAAAACTTCATCTCAACTACACAAGTGGTATAATCTCGGGCCCATGCTAGAGAGAGTCACCGCCAACATCAGATGACCAGACCTCTTACTACCGAAGGGGACTTTATGATGATGGAACCTGCTAAAGTACAGGAGACCTGGGCCCCTCGTACTACCCTCCAAAGGTGGAAAATATATAATCAGGAACACACTATCACCCTAGTTCTTGAGGAGCGACTCTTCCATACAAATGTGATGGTATTCAACGGGCATACATATGAATCTGCCCCCTTCACTCAAGCCCGCCATATAAATAGGGTTTCACAATACGAGCACATGCACATTACTGCTAGTGCTCTCCAATCCCGCCATGCAGACAAAGTGGAAAAATACAGCCATAAGCATATATCTGTTGATGCACAACAAGCCTGTCAACCAAATAGGGTGAAAACTAGCTACAAACAAGCACAAATACCTGCTTATGCATATTAATCCTACCATCCAAATAGGGCAGAAATAAATTATTAGAAGATTCAAATTCTTGCAGATGCATAAAAAGCCCATGAGATAAATACAACGGCAAGAGAGAAGATGAAAATTCCCACTCATGAATATGAAGGCCACCTGTCAAATATGGTTGTAATTAGAGAAGAAAACCGACAACAAACTCATTCTTCTATCCTGGAACAGGAGAACTGCCTGTATCTACTAGCAACCCATGGGAGACCAGAGCAGGCACAAACTCCTACTTAGATATCGGAATGGGCCTTCATACCCGTTATATCTAAAGATGCCTCCCATCACATCCTGACAATGATGGAAGATCAAATTTCTATTCTAGACCATATCCTCAAAACATGTCAAGATATCATTGCATCAATGGAAAAGGTGAGAAACCAAGACCATAACCTAGTTCCCTTGAATGGAATAACTTGCTCAAGAAATGGGCCAGTCACTCCACATCAGTCAGGAATTCCTACTCCAGTCTAGGAGGATCAATGGAAATATCCTGCGATGCACGGACAACCAGATCTGGAACAAATACCTGTTCCAATTGGGGGACACCGATCAAACGTGGTGGCCACTCTAGGAAAGTTATATATCCCTGCCAAAATTCATGATGTCCATCAGTATATCCCAACAACATCACGTGACTCAAAGAAATAATGACCTGTATATGAATGCCATTACCAATAGCAGACATCCCCAGTTACCTGCAAGAGATCGCTCAAAAATAAAATGTGCCAAAGGAAATTAGAAAATGAAGAGCACATACATGATCCTGCTCTACTGGAAGCTAGGGTTCTAAACACCCTCGAACATATATCAATAGAGGCTGGAGACCCTATCAGTCCATTACCAAATTATAGAAGTGGCAATAACAGTTGCGAAGGGACTCCCCAAAATGTCGCTACCAACATCTCTGAAGGTCCTCCCCAAAGCACCCATGGGGGCTCACTCCGTGGTCCAAGAATGATCAATCACAATAGCCTATATCCTCATGCGTGTCAGAGTAGCCATTCCATCGACCTAAAAATTAGACAGAAAGGAGGTCCTCCCCTTACTGTTGTCCTCCCGGATGTTCCTCCCAAGGGTATATGTTGCAGATATGCTTCTCCCTATAGTCAGACATCAATCCATAATGTTAGTCCTCACCATGATGATGTTCTTTGTGAAGGCCCTACCCACAATGGAAGTTGCTATGAAGGCTCTCCCCATAGTAACTTCAAGAAATGAAAAGGTCCTCCTCTCCTTGTAGTACATCCTGGGGGCACTCCCCAAGATGTGTAGTGTAGAAATTCTCCCTACAACCATATATCAAGCTGTGATGGCAGTCCTCTCCATCATAGCTGCAACCGAGAAGGTCCTCCCTTCAGTGAAATCAAGAAACAAGAAGGTCCTCCCCTCACTGTAGCCCACCCTAAAGGTCCTCCCCAGGGTATATTTCTGAAATAATTTCTTGAGGTTGGGAATCAAATTGCAATAATATCCCTCTCCATTGCAACACCAATTGCAAAGGTCCTCCCCACAACCAAAATCTATACCAAAAAAGAAGGCCCTCTCCTTTTTGGAACAAAGATGAGAAAGCCCTCCCATGCTGAGGCACTTGAAAAGATGAAGTCAGATATATCGGGCACTCTATATATAACAAGTGATATCATTTCTCAATAAGAGGATGGACTGGGGACACACTCATCTTCTAAGCCACCCCTACACCATTCACATATCAATGAGGCTCCCACCAACCCAGTTTCCTAGAATGAAATTATTGAGAATCAGTCAAGTTGGGAATATCAAGTAAAGGAACCTCTATAAGAACAAAAACATGATATGTTTCTTGTGAGAAGACAAATATATATGGATAATATACTAGTGATGTATTGGTCTATGGAAAATTCTCACTTAGACATACTAGGAGAGTTTTTTGGGGAATGTATACATGCCATTTTCCAGAATATATTGACAAATATTCATTAAATGAAATAAAAAATCTTACCCTATGAAGGGTATGCAGACCACGTCAACACGATAGGGGATATTTACCATCTAATAGAACTAGAATCCCTCACATCCGCATGACAACAAAAATTAGAAAGGTGAATGGAAAAAATTGAATTGGATTTCCTCCATGCACTGCAGAAGCTGCGTTGCCTCAATGGTGATGCCCAGAATGGAGTTCATATTAGGAGATGAGGAGAAAATGGATCTCTATACTTCACCCCATGTCCCATCTAGAAAAAACCATTGGAAATGACATTGCACAACATCATTACCCAAAGGAAATAATAAAATGAAACCCTTGCTCAAGAAATATGGGATACATGAAAAAAACTGGCCCTGAGTAAGTCCCAAAAGCATGAGGACCGAAGAGTTCAAGCCATCAAAAAGCTTCTGAGTTAGGCAACCAAGAACAACCAGTAGGATTCCTGCTTAAGGGGATCCAACTAGTTAGCAGTGCTCATATGCAAGACTAATTCCATACTTGGCTAAAAACCATGCGGTATTGCGTGAAATCGAAAAGGATACAATATAAGAGACTATCGCCAAAATGCGGGTACAAACCCAGCCCACAGGGCTGGTGGAAATTTTAAATCAAAGTGCCCCTGTAATACCAACAAATCCAAGTCGTAGTACATCAACATAAGAACGAGAACAACCCCATCCCGTAGGGCAGAGAGAATATTTACCTCATGTCCCCACACAAAAGACATCTGTCTGCTCCCATCTAGGAAGAATTATGAATAGAGGAGTCACCCATTCCACCCCTTCTCATGGTTCACACCCTCCGAGACAAATTCACATTACGAGGTCAGATCAGAGCTCCCTTAAGGTCAATATTCACCAGTAAACCCAAATAATACCACAAAATAGAAAGATAAAATCCAAAAAAGGATGATAAAAGACTTCCTACAATTCAGAACCGGGTACACCACCCCCAATGTGGTATGCCTCAGTGAACGTTGTAAATGTCAACCCTACAGATCTCATAGGAAATGATGTATAGGGGGATGACACGAAGGAAGATGGTTCCCTCCTAAAGGCAACCCTCACAAATCCTGATGGTATGCATACTCGAAATCAGATAGCGGTACTAAATTTGGGAGCCCCCTCTGTTAATCTGACACTACCTCCCTTATAAAACCACAAAAAAGGAGAAGAATAAATCCAAGGTCATCTATGAACTGCCTCCTTCTCTCCATGAGAATGTGTTCCTCACTCTCAAGGAAAGGCTCGCCAAGTAGGAGGAATAAATAAAAGAGATCAGGTGAATTAACACTGATATGCGTCGTGGGAGATACCTTGCTAGATGTGTTCCCCCTATGGAACATCAACAGGGGTTCCCAGAAGAGGTTCCCTTGCCACATGAACTCATCCCAGAGAATGAATCCAAGCTCAGAGGCCTATCCAATCCAGCATCGGGATCAGTATCTTACTTGAACCCAGCCCTAGAAGGACATGAATACTTTCCCCTATTGGGAAGGTGACCAGAATATATTCAGGTAAACCCACAAATGATACCTCCAGCTGGCTATCAACCCCAAATTCCAAAAGTACAGGCACAACTAGTTTTGGACACTGCCGCACCAACCCAAGCTCAAGCCCGACATGATATGCATCAAGGGATATTAAACATCGTTGAACAATTAACAGCTCGACTAGAATCTATGGAGGGGCAACACACTCCGATACAGCCAGAGAGAAAACCCTACCCTGAGTGGGTGACCAATGTTCCACCACCACCAAATTTTGGAAACCCTGTATTCCCAGTATTCCACAGCACATGGGACCGAGAACAACATCTATTGAACTATGCCTCTTATTATGACTCCATGATGGGTAATAATGAGCATCAATAAGCAGAAAAATTAGGTGATTCATACGAACCCTGAAGGGCACAACCTTAATATGGTACACTAGCCTACCAACTAACTCAATCACAGGTTGGGAGGACCTCCGGTGACAGTTTCCCTTCCAGTTCAGTTCAACACTACCTAATATGACGGTCAGTGATCTCATGAACTGCAAGCAGCGAGAGAACAAAAGAGTCTCAGACTTCATTTCTAGATGGAAAGGCCTAACTTAGTACTTGAACCAGCCACCCCCTAGGATAAAATGCTCACTATGTTCATCAAAAATCTTCGTGATGAATTGTTAATGCCACTCAACCTAGTGAATTACACAAGTAGGTTCCGAGAATTCTTTTCCATTTCCCAAAGAATATAATAATCCTTTCAATGGACCAACATCAAGTCCCGAGTGGCCCCATCATCCCCAAGGAAAAGAACTGGAAAAGATAAAGAGACTTATGTCATGCTTAAGCCACCCCAGCACTAGATCCAGTTGTGAGGCCCCCAACAAACCCTGTAGGACCCCCCTGGATTCCAAAAACCACCCCCACCATAGCAAGATGCCCGACGAGGTGATAAAATAAATCATTTCAAAGAATGAAGAAATAAATTCTACTTGTTCCAAGATGACCAGGTCTGCAGCTATTTCATAGCCACTAGGAATTGAAATTTTCTCCAGCTATTAGAGCCATAGCGAGTCAACTAAGTGGGTCTTGAAGTCCATCCAAATTATTATCCATATAACTAGATAATGGGACACACCATCCAAAAATGATTCATTTTCAAGGATATCCTACAAAAGATTATGTATTTTGAGCAAGTCATGTTGGGACCTGCACCATAATAGGTGGCCTATGTTTCCACTTGAGACTCAAGAGCGGAAGAGGAATGGAAAAAAATCACCAATAATCAAGAGAATTTTTTTGACAATTAGATGACTTGGAAGACATTCAAAGGAGTCCATGTAATCCTCCAGGAATAGTTGAAACAACCAACCATGCCCCCAAAATCTCATAATATAGAAAAACCATCCTCCTCGGCCCTACAGTCTTCTAAGGGATAGAAGGGTAGAAAGAAGGAGCAAGAAGATATACTGACACCAAATCCAAAGTCTGTGTTAACACTGGCGGATTTCATACCAATAGACTTGGTATAACGGGCATCGCCCTTCCAAATGGTACAACGGGAACCGCCCCACCAAACGGTACCATCAGAAGGAGACCATCAGACAGAAAAACTGTCAGATCAAGAACTAATATTTGGCTCCATTAATGTCATTAACTTGATGGACCCCTTCTTAGATGGGGACTATGGCCACAAACCCACATTCACCCAATCCAATCAGAGAGCTGAAGGAAGAGGTCAGAGAGGCCGCAGGTTTCCTAGAAGTCATGATCATGGAAGGAGTCAAATTCCTAAACACACCATAACTCAAACCATTAACATTGAAAAAAATCACAGAAGGACCCTCCAACAGACACAATATGAACTGAAATGCTACTTCGAACCCGTCAGAAGAAATAAAAGTCAAGTTATCTTCAAATATCCATCAGGGGAAGAAAAAATATTAAATTTCCCAAGGCATATGGGTGGACCAGTTTGGCCAAACCCAGAAAGGTCCGTAGCACCGCCGGCCCCGATCACAGAGGCCGAACAATCCACATCCAAAGCCCAAAGCCCTAAAGTGTCTGTGAAAGAAAAACCCTGAGTTGGGAAGCACCAAACTTTAGATTAGAAGTATGATATTATAAATCAACTGTCTTCAGTAACAAAAAAGATATCAAACCTGGATGCATTAATCCTATCCGAAGATCTTAGGGGGACACTCATCAAAGCCTTAGAAAGTCCCCAGGAGTTTGAGGCTGAAGTAGCAGCATCCGACATCTATCAGACAGAGACCAACCCCGAAGGATGTCACGCCATCATCTCCTTCACAGATAGGGATGAGGAAACCATCACTCAAGTACACATTAGATCCTTATATGTGTCTAGAAAGATAAATGGAATTGATGTTCAGAGGATTTACATCGACAAAAACACTAAAGCCAACATTTTACCGATGTGAAAACTTCTTCGACTGGGCTATGATGAATAAAACATGACACCCTGCACCACAACTATGCTGGGGTATGAAAAAAGTGAGTAGAAGAAATTGGGACTAATGAAGCTTAAAACTCATCTTGGAGACCTCATGTTGGATTCTGAGTTCCTCTTAGTACCGAAAAGTATGACCTTTAACATCCTATTAGGGAGGCCTTTGCTGCATAAACATGCTAAAATTTTGTCCTCGTACCATTAGTGTGTTAAATATTTCCTTAATGGAAAAAATGGGTCCTTGCTTGCTGATAAATCTATATTTTAGTACTGTGAGTCGCATTATATCGGCACAGGGTTCTATGAGTCGGAAGAAAAACATCCATTGACCGACGACGTTGATTGGATTACTACTTTGAATGGATTTTAAATGGCTCCTGCCGACCCCCTCCTACAACATGGGGAATATTATGTATTACCCATCAACTAAGTTGAATGCATAAGTGAAAGTACAGATGCATACTCAATTGTCTACCTGATCTCTATTGTGTCCACCAAGTCCAAATATACGGGAGAACGGGCTGGCTTCTATGATGACTGGAAAATCCCTACCGAAGATGCTCTTGAACCATCCACAGGACCCCTAACTGCACTCGCATTACACACTAAGGAAAAAGATGATTTATCTCCCAACATTGGAGAGTTCATCTCAAGAATCCTCTCTTCATCAGAAGAGGAAAAAGAGGAAGAATATGAAGATGTTGAAGATGATGAATATGATGAAGAAGAAGAAGAAGAAGACCTCAGAGATTCCACTCCCGCGTTCGAAGAAGGTGTCTCCCCCAAAATCAATGAACTTAAAAAGATAAAAATCGGAGATGAAGATGACCTACGGCCCGCACTGTTCAGTGCGGACATGCCTTTCGAGAATCAGGAGGCATATAACCCCTTCATAAAGAAAAATATAGACGTGTTTTCCTGGAATTTCACAGAAATTCCAGGCCTTGATTCTAAGGTCACCACTCATTATCTAGGCTTACCAGAAGATCAACGGGTCTATAAGCAGGCAACCAAAAGGACCCATCCTATGCATGATTCCAAAATAGAGGCTGAAGTTGACAAACTGATCCGAGACAACTTTATATGAGTATTCCAGTATCCGATTTGGCTGGTGAACATAGTCTCTGCCAAAAAGAAGAATGAATAGATTAGAATCTTCATTGACTTAAGGTACTTTAATCGATATTCCCCAAATAATGATTTTTCCATCCTGATAATATAATTTTTGATCAATGCAACTTCTAGATTAGAAGCCTTATCTTTCATGGATGATTATTCTAGATACAACCAGATCCGGATGGCCCAGGGGGATGACGAAGATACTTATTTTAGGGACCCTTAGGGGGTGTTCTGTTATAAGGAGATGCCCGTGTGCCTAAAAAATGTCGGCACCACATAACATCATGCCATTAATTTCATCTTCAAGACTTTATTGGGAAAATTTGTCGAGTGTTATGTTCATGATCTGGTGGTTAAATCACAACAACGCTCAAATCACCTAGCCGATCTTGAAACTGTCTTAAAAAACTACAACAACACAATTTAAAGATAAATCCCCTAAAGTGATCCTTTGGCATTACCTATGTATAGTTCCTCAACTTCATCATATACCATTGTGACATCGAAGTCGACCATGAAAAGACAAAATTCATCCTTGGAATTTCCCCACCTCACAACCTCACCAAGTTGAGAGGTCTCTTGGGGAACCTATTTTACATTCTATGTATCATATCCAACTTGGAAGGTAAATGTTTACCTTTCACAAAGCTGATGAAGAGATGGGTTACATATGAGTGGTATAATGACTTCAAAGAAGCATTCGACAATATCAAAATATATCTTCTAATCCCACATGTTCTAATGCTTCCAGTTGAGGGGAGACTATTAATTTTGTACATAATCACCCTGGAACGGTCATTATGAACCTGTTTCATGCAGAAGAATGATGCTGATAGTGAGAACAAACTCTATTACCTCAGATGAAAAATGATTGACGATGAAACTCAAAACTCAAAAATTGAAAAGAACCGCCTATCCCTAATCTTTGCGGTTCTAGAACTCAGGCATTACCTACAGCACTGTGAGATCCACCTTGTCTCGCACTAAAAACGGCTCAAATATATCCTTAACCGTCACATGCTAAATGGATGCCTATCACAATGGGTGGTCATACTAAAATAGTTTGACATAAAATATGTTACCTAGAAGGCCATAAAAGGCTAGGATTTAGCATAATTCCTAGCTGAGAACCCCTTGAAATAAATAACACCATAGGATTCTGAAATTCTGGATGAAGAAGTGTTCTCCATCCAAGAGGACCCCCGAACATGGGAATTGAACTTCAATGGTTCTTCCAAAGGCCCAAAAAGAAAAAATAGGGAGGATACCATGCTCAACAAAGTGGGGATGGGAATTATAATGGTACCCCCTAAAAGGTCGTCTTTCCTTACTCTTTCCTACTTTTGGAAGGGTGTACAAATAATGAAGCAGAATATCAGGCCCTCATAGCTGGCCTGGAATTGGCACATAATGCACAAGACAAGAACCTAAATATAAAGGGTGATTCAGAGCTAGTCACCAAATAGGTCAATGGTGACTATGCCATTATGAAATAAGTATTGACCCTCTTGATGAACCATGTTTGAGAACAGATTGTAGAATTCCCATCAGATCCCACATTGACCTATGTCCCCCATTATCAAAATGCTCAGGCCAATGATATTGAAAATGCAGCCATGACCTTGGCTGATCATGGATGGGATGAAACAATCATTAGTATTTCCCACCATTTCATGTTCTTTCCATTTATCTAGAGCAGTACAGAGGATATTTATGAAATTAGCCCTATGTTTGAGCCTTATGGTCACACCACTGGCTGGATGATGCCCATTGCAAATTTCCTTTGGAAGGAGGAACTCCCAAAAGGTAGGCCTGGAAGGGAACATGTCCGAGGATGGGCAATCAACTTTGTCTTGTACAATGGGGAAAACCAAGAAAATGTTCTATAAAAACGAGGCCTCAAACGAATTCCTTCTTAGGTGCATTGATCGAGAAGAGACTATTGCCTTCATGAAGGAAGATCCCATCGTAGCTTGTACAGAACACCAATCAGAAACCAGGATCTCTCACCAAATTTGAAGGCTTGGGTACTACTAGCCCACTATGATACATGATTGTGCCATATTCACCAAAAGTACCATTCCTTCCATGTTTATTCCAATTTTATACAACAACCCCCAGAGTTACTTCATACAGCTAAGTACTCCTAGCCATTCATAGATTGGGGGATGGATGTTGTGGGACCATATCCTCCCACCATAGCCAGGAAATTCAATTTCATACTCACAACAACCAACTTCTCTTCCAAATAGACCAAATACATACCCCTTAAAGAAGTTTGGGAAAAAACATCATTAGCTTTGTGAAAGACAACATCATTACCGTATTTGGTCTCCCTCATACAATGCCTATGGACAATGACACCAACTTATTCTCTAATGAGTTGGAAAAGTTATACTAGGAGTATGGAATCAAAGCCAATTGTTCATCCCACTACCACATGACGACCAATGGGAAGATAAAGGGTTTTAATAAGACTTTGTCCAGAATACTCCAAAAGATGGTTGATAAGGATAAGAAATCATGGCCAGAAAATATCCTTCATGCTTTTTTGGCAAACCATACCATGACCTGTACTGTCACCTAGGTGACCCTGTACTCACTAGTATACAAGGTAGAGGCAGTTTTACCTATCTAAATCCAAGTTCCATCACTTCGTGTGGCTATTTGTGATAAAATGTCCATGGACAAGCAATCTTATAGATGGTTTGATGAGTTGGAGAAGCTATATGAAAAGAAGATGCACACATTACACCATTTGTAAGTATACCAAAATCAGATTTCATGTGCCTTGAACAAAAAGGTCCGCCTTCAATCATTCCTCGAAGAAGAAATGGTGTTAGTCCTTAGAACCCCAATGATACTCAGGAAGAATCCCGGAAATCCTGAAGCAAAGTGGGAAGGACCATATGTCATACATAGGGTCTATTCCAGTGGGGCATACTCCCTAATATAAATGGACAGACAACTCATCATAGATCCAAAAAATTAAATGTTCCTGAAGAAGTACTTCGCGTAATAGCAACACCCATGAAATGGTCCAAACTCTATGACCCTAAACTATGAGTTGTTGTCCTAACCAACATTATGATAAAATGTATGGTATTATCCCCATGGTTCAAGCTCTAATACCTTAAATTATTATTAGTAATACCATGAAGTCATGGTCCAAACTCTAAGACCATAAACTATGAGTCATAGTCTTTTCCACATGACATTAAACTGTAAAGAAATCATCCCTAAAAAATGACATTAAACTATGACTCATGTCCTTACTGTAAGGCGTTATATTGCATGGAACAAATCATCCTAATCGCATGGTGATAAACTGAATGATCTCTCAAAGAACTATGTATGGATTAATTCTTTCCCTCATAGGATACGTAGAGATGCCACGATCCAAGATCATGTCCCAACCACCACAAAATATGCGTCTTTCATATCGTCTATTTCCCCACACTGGCACAAGAAACCCTTTTCACTCCTTGTTTCTCACATCGAGTATAACTCACGTGAGTTTAGGATCAGTGGTAAGGATTTATTTACACAATCAAGTTATAAAGAAGTATGGTATACCTGACATCCATAGGGAATGAAACAAAAATGTTCCTACCCCCATGGACCGAGCTAGATCGGTATGGGGAACGTTCAAGAATTATGTATGGCTTGATTTCTACTCTTAAAGGACACATAGTGATTCCTAGATTTAGAATCCTTGCCCAACCATCATTAAAAAGAAATCACTCACACTTCCTTACACATGAACATAGCGAGATTGGTAGAGGGAATATTTAGAACTATGTATGGCTTGATTCCTTACCTTGAAGGATATGTATTGACGCCCAGGTTTTTCATCCCTGATCAGCCACCATAAAAAAATGACACTTTCCCCGTGTTGAGTTCAGAATTATAGAGGGAGTCTGTGAAAGGTCCAAACCGCATAACAATAAACTGTGAAATTATTTAATAATTATGTGTGGCCCAATTATCAGATTCACAAGATCCCGCACATGGACCCCCACTCATAAGAGGCTAGAAGGTCCTACTTCCCCTATACATATGAGTCATACCAATGTAGAAGCTCCAGTAGTTCACAATTAAATGGTCTGAGTATTATTTACATTCCCAAGCACATCTTTCCCATTTTTCGAACTCTATATTTTGGGAAAACCTAAATCCCCATAATCTTCCATGGCCATATGAGATGGAAGACCAATGTCCCAAGGACACCTTTTTGCTGGATATGCATATCATTCCCTAGTGTATCTACATATGTTTCCAACAAAGATGGCTGTCAATCAAAGGAAAATTTATCCTCAGGAGAGTCCTCTCCTATATCAGTACACCCAATGGCTTCCAAGACCAATGGCATCCCTCCTGATCCATGTTTCCCCTCGAGACTATGGTTTACACCTTCTAACCTCACTCACGTCTAAATAATGTCATAACATCCTGATTGTGATTAACTCAAAGATATTGAATATCTTTATGAAAACATAATCTTCCTCACTGTATGACTCTAAACGGCACAACATCATGTCCTCACCACAAGACATTAAAGTACAAGTCCAAAATTTTCCTTGTTGTACGACGTTAAACTACATAGTAATCATTTAAGCCTAAAGTACTCTCTAGTGTTGATTTTTTCATTCTTAGGTGGTGATTTGGAACCCTCAGAATCCCTTGTTTCTCACACCGATCATAGCTCATGTGAGCTTATGGATCTTAACAAGATATCCACCAGGACATTATTTCAAAATAGTCTAGGAATTTGGTCCTAGTAGCATGACCCTAAAACAGATGTTACAGTTCCCTTCCCTGTAAGGAACCTTACGTCCTGGCTATATGACATTAAATTATAGGGTTCCCCAATGATGGGACGAATTCCTCACCCTATGTATGAGTCAGATCTACATAATGGATATCTAATTCCATGAGAAAATAACAGCCCAAATGTCTCCAATTTATCCAGATACACTTCTTCCATTCCTCAAACTCTGTGCTCTAAGCAATCTTCAATCCCCATAATCAGACATGGCCATCTGAGATGAAAGGCCAGTGTCCTACGGAAAACATTACTTTGGCTATTCACATCATTCCCTTATTTCTCTGCATATGTCACTTAAAAAACGTATGTCAATCAAAGGAAAATTCATCCCTAGGATAGCCCTCTCCTATCTCAGTACACCCAATGGCTTCTAAGACTTGTACACATCCTGATTCAAGGGTACTCAAAGTTATGGTTTAAATTTTCCTTCCTACACACATCTTGGATATATCAGATCATACATGCCCAATTCATCTGTGGTATCTTTTTGAGGTTTCTAAAGATACCACATCAATATGCATAAAGATTATCCACATAAAAAATAAGGGTGCTCCCACTCATTTTCGGGTTTCCTGGAGAAGTTCCGCTAAAATTACCCTTTTTGTGTTTCAGTTCCCCCATTATCAAAGGTCACATACCATGTTAAAAAAGTTTCTAATCTCCATAACCCTTCATATCCATCAGAAATGGAGGGACAACATCCTTTAGACACCTTTGATTGACTATGCATATCATGCATTGTGGGATTTGCATATATCACCTACAAAATAGCTATCAATAAATGGAAAATTCATTCTTAGGAGAGTCATTTCTAGTTTTTGTATGATTGGATGATATTCATGTCCTGTCACACACCTATATTTTGAAGACTTATGGATGAAGAATTACATTTCTTCCTTTTCCAAATTCCCCTTACATAAAAAAAATATTTCTAACTAAACTGACCATTTACCATCTCTCCCTTATATAATTAAGAACTGTGTGGGAACAATTTCTGTCTCAATGTCGATATAAATGTCCCTAATATTTTCAATCATAATTACCCATACATTCCACCCACCATGGTTACCAACATCAAAATAAATTCAAAGTGTCACAAATCCTACCAGGCTGTCAGAAATGGAAGTCTAGTGTCTAGCAAACACATTTTTTTCTATACACATCATGCCCCAATGGCTCTGCATATTTCGCCTGCAAACAAACCATAAATCAAAGGAAAATTCATTCTTAGGGGAGTCCTTTCCTACCTACGTATACCTTAAACATATCCCTGGATTTATTAATTTCCAAAATTAACAAATTTTGGGTGATGAAAAATCCTTAATCCTTGTTTCAAGGATTTTAGAACATTCTTGACCGACGATCATGAATTAGGTCCCTACCCCGTTAAGTTTGGTCACAATTGTTCAAACAAAAACATTAGTAATAATTTTGATTGGAAGGACTATGAACTACCAAATAAATAAAAAGACTCCATACTTTCCAGAGGGAAAATCCACAGAAGGCACCTCTGGGTAAAAGTCAAGTATCGGTTTGTTAAAACCATTGAGCCATAAAAAGAGATGTAATGCTTGTTAGGTCAAAACCCGTAAAGGGAATCCTAAAAAGAAGTCAATTTATACCCTCTAAGCCTGTGTCAAGCATGTTTAGGAAACAATTAGGGTAATAATGAAAAAAATACATGAATTTTTGTGTGGTTGTTCTATAAAACCTCAGCAATAGTTAAACTACGCTCGATGAGTCCTATGACTCAGGAAAAAATTATATCCTGAGTTGATTATTTCAGTTTAATGGACATGGATTAAAATTAATACCTAATCGGAATGATGTTTTGTGATCAATTTTTATGATAGGAAATGATAGAGAAGAAGTATTTTAAGGAAAAAAAATTTCATTGAGTTCAGCAAAAAAAGGAGGAACATCCCTAGTTTGGAGTCTCTCTAATGTATCCAAAAAAAGGAAGATTACATATCCTGATGTCAGATGGAGGTACAATAAGTATCATCTCTCCCTTTTTAGAAAGATGGAAAGTGATTTCCATGAGCCTTTAAGAGTCTGATCCAAGAAATCTCTCTCTTTCACTTCAGCCTTGATCGTTGGACGTACCTGTTCCATAATGACTTTAAGGTCCCACCCTTTATTCTGGATAGCATTTTAGTTGGAACACGAAGAGGATATTTGATCCCTAAAACATAATTCATGGGCCTCACATTCTCTCAACACTTCCATATGAGTGAGCAATAAATCATGATCCTTTGACTCTTCGGCCATTAGGTGATCGAGTTCCTTTGAAACATCTCGGAATATCATCACCTGATGATGTGAAGAATTGAACTAAGAAGGTTTTCCAGCACAAGAAGAAAGGTCCTCTTAGGCTATGATGATTTGGTAGATGTGGAGGTGTAAGTGCCGTTAATAAAATCCTAAGTAACCCATCTCGGTGAATTACCACCAAAAGTTGTCAGACTTTTCAGAAAAATTGGCCATAGGTGTCTCTGCGGCAAGAGTACATAATTGGCACCATGCCTATTTTCGCACTGCCTGGTGCCTCATCACGACACCAGTACCTTGATTATCCCCCATCATAATGTGTCTATAAGTATTAAGAATCATAAAATTAGTGATAAGGGATCTAATATAGGTTACCCAAGAGGGGGGGGGGGCTTTCCTTTCCTTCAGATGGTTCAACCACTTGATCAAGGTGTGGAGGAATAACTGCAGCATATGGGGTGGCTGGTGATACTCTACTGGGGCCATCCTCATTAAGGTCAATGGAAGTACCTATAGTAAGAAATCAGTATGAATCACTCCCCATGAAGATTGGTTTTACGGATGAATCCCCTCCCAGATGCTTCTGTTGGTGAACCGAGCGTCTTCTTACCATAATGATAGGAATAGGTGGTGAATTT
Organism: Viscum album; assembly: GCA_963277665.1. Taxonomy (NCBI): domain Eukaryota; kingdom Viridiplantae; phylum Streptophyta; class Magnoliopsida; order Santalales; family Viscaceae; genus Viscum; species Viscum album. The sequence continues at coordinate 1,990,778,490 of OY728161.1, read as the reverse complement.
GTTTTGGATGCTGCAGGGATAGGATTAGATGGTGTAGCTATCGTGCTCTTCACAGTAGAAGGAATGTGTGGCATGGTCATTGGGGTAAGGATAGGGTGGATAATGGTTAAAGTTTTCTATACCCACCAGAATGGTTCTCTCAGCACCCCATTGGGGTAACAATCCACCCATAGTTGGGCATACTCCAGTGACAAATAATTGGATCTCATTTTGTAATGGAGGATAAATTCCATAGCACCACCTTCATGCATAATCATAATACATAACTGGTGAAGAGTTATGGGATGAGAATATCACCTTAACTGAGTATCAGGAACAAGTGCATCTTGTTAAAGGCATTCAAATTTCCTGGAAAACTGGTAAGGGTGGTATGGCTCACAAATGACTACTCGATCTATATGAGTAGTGAGAATCCCATCATGAAGTGCAATTAGGTATGATAATTACTCAAAATAACCACCCCTTTCTCATCTTAATGACACATGAGGGGTAGGATTTGGTGCAAACGAGAAGTGAGAAGCGTTGCTCAGCAACCCAACCACATCAATAATGCTTAGAGTCCTGGGACAAACATCAGAAATGTTGAGAAGGACGGGTTGAAATTCAAAATAAGGAACCTTTGAAGTATGATGATATTCATAACAATGGAAGTGTTATTCCATCCATCCATAAAGGATTTTAAATGTTCTTCTGAGGTGATGTGGGGGCTTGCTTTCCTATATTTTTCCCAACATCTCATAAAGTTGGGCGAGGATAGGAAGGGCCAAATTAATAGGTTGACCCTCTTCCAATACAACCGCCAGCATTAAAATACATGCCAAAACCACGACATATAGATCATGGGATTATAAAATCCATCCACTAAAAAACATGTCAAAGAAACTTATTAATCTAAGTGCAGATGATATGTCGGGTTAAAGATCATCTCCCCATGTGGTATATTGTCCCGCTTAAAGGGTAGTAGAATATGACCATGGAGTCTGGTTAGACTGACGAGATGGATGAGTTTGACTGAGGAAATCCCTCGGCTTGGGTCCTTTGACTTGCAAGAATAACCCTATCCATTACTTTAATGGGATAAGAGAGCGATCCTGGAGGGTATGATCAAGTAATCCCTCTGCCATAACAAGTAAACTCCTTGTCAAAGGGGACACGTGGTCAGTGTCATCCCAAGTAGCTACTATCGGGAGAAACTCGCCATACTTCTCTCCTAGGATGGGTATTCATACATGCTGGTGGATATCCCATAAGATTATTACCACCTCCCCATGAAATAAATGGATGTTTTTGGTTCTTGAATACCAGTGGCTCAGCAAATCAGGAAGGATTTTCCCAGGGGATAAGGCTTCAAACTGAGAAACCTAGGCTGCCTGATACAAGACCACCACCTCCAACTGGTCAGGGGACTCGAAATAGGTCTGATATACCCAGAATGTCCAGGACCATTTGTCAGAGAAACATCCTTTGGCTCGCAGATCACACTTGGTGATCCACCCACTGTTAGGGTTTTCTTGGGAGATGTTGATAATGGATGGGTACTCTTGAGTGACTAGTTTTAGGAAAACGTTGAGACACTTTCAGTTTCCCTGAATCCATTCCGATCCTCCTAGTATAAAAAGGATCTGATGAATTAGAGGGACTATGAATTCTTCTTATGGGAAAATTTTGGCTTCATCATGTCCTCACAGAGCATCTAAGTGAAAGAAAGGGGTATCAGGGTCAGCCAACTGAAGAGGAATGTCATCAGGGAGACCAAAGCCATAAAGTGGAAACTATATAGATAGTGGGTAATATAAGAGCTCTGTCATCAAGAAATCATTTAATAAGTTTTCACAGGGAATAACATAGGCTCCAATATGATACTCACTATTCCCCACCATGGTCACCCTTGTCTTCATCGATTTTATTGCAATCTGTGAAAGAGCCATTGTAGCCTGCCCAGGAGGATCTAAGAGCCGATAAAAATTAGTCTAATGAATGTTTTTGAATAAAGGATACAAAAGAATGGATAAAGGAATAAAAAATACGTCCATATAAAGATCAACATAATGTTCTCAGAAATGGTATGCAGTAGGAAAATTCCCCGTACTGCATGATGAGTGAAATCAACCACCACATACAACAATGTTACACAAAAACATTTTACCACGTACAGTCATGGTACATGAAAAAAATGTGAGGTTCTAGCCCACATATCATTGTACAGAAAATAGAATGGTTCGTTGGAGGTGGATACCACAAACCTAGTCCTTGATTAAGTTCATTTTCAAAGATTTTAGTTTAAAATTTTAAGTTCAGATTATTAATTCTTAAATATTAGATTTCTGATTCAAGTTCGGTAGGCAGACAGATGAGTAGCGTAGCATTATCCTATGAGGAATTCAGATTTAAAATTTTATAATTCCACAATTAAATTCACGAAATCCAAAATTTGGTTCACAGACAGAGAAATGGTGGAAATATTGGTTCGCGGCACGTACGAAGAGGTTTGTAAAATGAATTTTTGCAGGAAGCACAGTATTGAAATGCTGAGGAAGCTAGAAAAGTCAAGAGCACTTTTCTCTACTAGAAATAGTAAAATAAAAATGAAATAGTCCCCTATATATAGGTGTGGTCCCCTTCTATTGGGTCTATCTATTCTACCATGAACCATTTTAATTCAGGACCGATTCTATATCGGAATAGTCCCCTTTTCATTACAAACATACACTATTCTGATGGGGGGCATTTGTAGGAACCTGAAAATTCCTCCAAGGGAATAAAATACTCCTAAAATCACTTTATAGAAGGAATAAGGTACTCCTACAAGTCTAGAAAGGTGAATAGACTCAAAATGAGTTTCAAATTTCTAAAGAAACTAGAAGGAATTCAAGTTTTAAAAGGATCTTAAATAGCCCGCGTACCATCATCAGGAAGGGTCCATGGACCGCTTGGATCACGAACCATCAGTATGCGAAATGATCCATGAGGAAGTAGCCCACAGAGTGATGGAAATCAAACACTATGGACTACGAACCATGTAGATGAAGGAATCATGCACTCAAAGGCCATCCACATACCATCTTGCGAACTTAACAGTTAAAGGGTGAAGAAAACCGATAGGGTTCCACAAACCATTATCGTGAACTACAGCCTCTATAAAACCTGGTTGACTGAGTCTTCCATGGGTCGGGATATCTCTTCATGGGCCTCTAAAAATGGTGCTACATTCCCATAGATACGATTTCCCCAATTCTTATAAAAGGTATCACAAAAGTAATTGATAGAGGACATATAAAGAAAGACTGAAGGGGACCCAGAGGTTGGAAGAACTGTGATAAGATTCCGTCTTCAATATTGAATCATCGGAGAAGCCTGAATTGCAAACCACACTCTCTGTAGGTACATGATTCCATGAACTATAAAACGGTAGAATTGAATAATAGTAATAGAACTGCAGACCTAATTGGTGAAACCACAAACTGCACATTTCTCACAGATGACCTCCCCACGAACAATAATTCCTTGGAACCTCTTTTAAAATTGTGTTCCGTGTAGTGTATCCCTGCATGGATTTAACTCGATGTTGCATACTGAATCAATACATAGATGGAATTCAAAGATCCATGATGGACTTTGTACCACTATTGTGCATGGTGGCCATACCCATGCCCGCGTACTGCATCAGTACGCAGATGACCCCTCTGCCTGGTTACCAATACTGTATCATGCCAAAGCCTCCTCCAAATCTACCAGACCCGTATGATCAAAACATTTGGTGCATCAACGTGCCCCTTTGAGTCTACATATCCATGAAAATCAGAGTCATGAAGGCCCTCCCCATAACGGTTTAGGCTCCAAGGATTCCTTTGATTCTACATTCCCATGGTAACCTAGAGTCCAACCTTGGGATGCCAACGTGAACCTCCCTGTTATAGGGATTAAGGGTGATCTACTAATTTTACATTAAATCAAGAGTGGTGATTAGTCAAAGGGGTTATGTTTTATCCCCCTTTGATGAGGAAGAAACTCCTCCCCTTCCCAGAACATGTTTCAGGGAACTTCTACTGAGGTAAGTCCAAAATCGTCTGAAGGCTGAGTTGCATGACCTCTAAAGCCATTTCAAATTAAAAGGTTAAACGCTCCATGCATTAGACCATAGTAACCCAGATCTATTCTATCATAGGCTCTCCCTCCCCCACCAGCAGAAGAGGAAGCATGTGGTTGGTTGGATCTCCCATATCCTCTTGTTTTTCACAAAGATAATTACTCACGTGGGCTTAGAGGTTTCTAATGATTACAAGATCCACACAGTTCTGAACAACGAGAAATATGATTCTTTATCAATCCAGTATATGTAGGATGCCTACTCAAAGTCCCGTGCTGAAAAGGGTGTCCATATAAAAGGGTTCATCCAATCATGTCCTCTCAAATGGGTGGCTTCTATGCGTAAGCCCCAGAAATTCTGAACTACGTGGGTTCTGATTCATCTCTCAAGGATACGTATGAAACCCATCATATGGTCCAATCCCAACATCAAGTCACCTTTCCCCCCTAGACGATGATAAACTCTAAAGATCCTTATTGCATGGCTTAAGTCAGCATTGCCTCTGTAGCATCAAATCCATGTATGCCTATGATGATCCTACAAATCAGGGGTATCTTGTGGACACACTCTTTGGGAATGAACCAAGGATTCACGAACATATGAACATGACTTAAATCTATAAGAGTGTCCTGGAATAGGAAATAATCCTACACCAAAAGGGGTGTGGTGATCCATAATTTTCATCCTCTCAACCAATGGAGTCCTTAAGTGTCGTTGGATGAATCATCAATAAAAAAGCATCTGAATTTGGAAAGAAAGTCCATGAATCATGGATAATAGGGGCATTGGGTGTTTTTGTCTCCACAAATAAACCCGTTGGAGACCATCTGAGGAATTTATATCCGAGGAGGACTGATTGCACAATTAATTGAATGCATGAAATCGCCCCATTGAGATCATATGACTATGGAATCTCTATCAAAATATGAAAGGGGTGAATTAACTAGTCCCTATGGGGTTAATCCAACCTTCCTTTAAAGGATAATGACGTAGAATGGGTTGAAACAAAAAAAACGGTGAATTTGAAAAAATATTGTCTCTGAAAAAAGAGACAGGTGATAATTGTCATCAGACCATTTCCTCATCACCCAGAATGCGCCACCTCAGAGTAGAAATAGACACATAAGTGTGATTTATTTTCTCGCCTTATTATTATACCTATGGTTGAATTTGATATAATACTTGGTATGGATGGGATTTAAAATTATGATTCCAAATTTTATTTCAAGAAGTAAATCAAAATTTGTGAGGGAGATTTAGAATTCCTTATATTTAGAGAAGATATTTCATCATCCATGTCATATATAGATCCTCACCTAGTAGCTCTACGGAATGAGATTCTTTGTGAAAAAAGAGAAAATAATAACTATAGATAAAGAAGGTTATCTTAATATTGAGGATGTATCAATTATACATGAATACATTAATGTATTTCACAAGGAATTACATGGACATCCCCTTGAGTGTGAAGATGAGTTTTTCATTGATTTAATCCCTAATACAAGACCATTATAAATTTATCCCTATAGAATGAACATTATGGAACTTGTGGATTTGAAGAAAAAATAGAGGTGTTGGGCGATAAGGGATCTATTCACCCTAGTGTTTCACTATGGGGGTCCCCTATTATCTTTATTAAGAATAAATATGGATCCCAATGGTTGTGAATTTATTTTAGAGAAATCAATTCTATTATTATAAATAACTAGTACCCTCTAACCCACATTGATGACTTATTTGATAAAATTCGTAGATTCCAATATTTTTAAAATATTGAACTTCATTTGGGGTATTATAAATTGCAAGTAAAGAAGGAATACATTTTGAAGATATCTTTTCGAATTAGGTATGAACAATACAATTTCACAGTAATTCCATTTGGATCGACTAATGCACCCTACAGTTTTTTTTGAATCTAATGAATAGAGTACTCAAGGATTATCTTGATGATTTTGTTGTAGTATTTAGTGATGATATTTTTGTGTATCATAAAATCTATGTGAACCATGAGAATTAATTTTGGATCATTCTTGAGACTCTTAGAATGAAATATTTATATGAGAAATTTATAAATTGTGATTTATGGAATCAATGAGTTTCTTTTGATGGCCATATTGAATCTGAGGATGGAATCTCAATTGACCTTGTGAAGATGAAGGCAGTTATAAAATGGCCTATACCAACAAACATAACTAAGGTATGTAGTTTCATTGGTTTGAAATGTTACTATTGATTATTTATTTATTATTTTTTCCAATTGGATACCCCGTTAACCAATATGACACATAAAGGGGTTATGCTTGTCTGAAAAATGGAATGTGAATAATGTTTTGATGAAATAAAGAGGATACTGTTAAATTCCCTAATTTTTACTCTACTATATGAAAATTATGGGGTTATGATATATAGATAAACATCATAGAGGGGACTTGGTTTTGTACTAATACAAAAGGATACAGTTATTGCATATGAATTATAGAAATTTAGGACTCATGGATAGAATTACAAAACCCATGATATTGAGTTGTAACTGTAATCTTTACGTTAATGATAGAGAGATATTATATCTATCGTTAAATATGTTAGATATACACATATCATAAAATACTATAGTATATTTTTTCATATAAAGAGTTAAATACTTGGAAATTTTATGGCTTGATCTACTTACGATGTATGATTTCTCAATACAATACCACCCTGGGAAATCAAATATGGTATCAGATGCATTGAGTATAAAAGATAATGGAGTTCTAACCCAAATTATGATTGAGGTGGAGCCTTTGTTTATAGATATAGTAAAGATAAATATGGGAATTATTAAGTAAGGTAAGATATAAATAAATTTTCAAATGATTAAAAACCCATATTTATTAGAAAAGATAAAAATTTCTCAATATAATGATGAGAATAAAGAAAATTAAATCTATGAATGATGGGAAATTAGAAAAAAAAAATTGTGAAGATGTTGTTAGGAAATTTGGAAAGATATTTTGTGTTACATGTATACCTGATCTAAAAATGAAATTTTTAGATGACACACATAATAAAAATTTATATATACACCATAGTTGACTAAAGATGTGTAGGTATTTGAGGGAACATTTTTAGTGAGAAGAAATGAAGCATTAAATTTATGATTATGTGTCTAGATGTTTTGTTTTTCAATAAGTGATAGCCGTGATACATCATACTATAGGATCCATGAAACCCCTTCCCATCCCTATGTGAAAATGAGAAGACATTACTACAGACTTTTTTATAGGACTATGAAAGGATCCTAGAAAGAATGATGCAATATGGGTAACCATTGATCACCTAAAAAATCTAAACATTTCCTCGCTATAGGAAAATATTTATCACTTGAGTTCTTTAAAAGGCTCTATATTAATGAATTTTTGAGACTTCATGGATCACCTCTTTCAATTGTGTGTGATCACAATTACTATTTTACATCAAAATTCAGGAAGAGTATTCAGAAGGATCTTGATAATGAGATTCATTTGAGCATGAACTACCATTATAAAAATAATTTATAGTATAAAAAGATGATTGAAACAATGGAATACTTGGTGAGTTCATGATCACTTGACTTTCAAGGAATGTTGGATTATTATTTATCGTTGGTATTGTTTTACTATAACAATAGTTTCCATTAATGTTTTCAAATGTCGCTATATGAATTATTATATGGAAATTTATTTCTTAATTTAACTTCATCATAAGTTTTTGGTGAAGGGAAACTTATAGGCCTAGAACATGTTGAAGATACAGAAATGGTAAAGGCTATTCTAGCTCACATTAAAGCAGCTCAAAGTAGAAAAAGTGTTATGCTGATAACCAGAGGAATGATTTTGTATTCTAAGTGGGAGAGAATGTTTTATTGAAATTATATCCTTGGAAGGGTGTTATAAGGTTTAGTAAAAAAGGGAAACTAAGCCCTAGGTACATCAAACCCTTTTAAATTCTTGAAATAATTATAGTTTCATCTTATCATTTTTTGGTGCCACAAAATCTCTCAATAGTACACGATGTGTTCCATATATCATTGTTAAAGAAGTACATTCCAAGACTAATGCATGTTCTAGCCTATAATGAAACAAAATTGGAACCTAATAAATATTAATATGAAGAACCCATCAAGATTCATTATACTAGAGAGAAAATATTTAGGAATCAGACAGTCAGAATGGTAAAGGTACTTTAGCAAAGTAAAAAAGAGGAAGTTGTGTGAGAATTAGAGGATGTTATGAAGAAGAAATACACTCATCTATTTAGAAAGACATATCCAAAAATTTTAAGGATGAAATATTTATATGAGGGAATAATATAACATCTCATTTCTTTATGATATACTTATCTATTTTGATATAAAATCAATATCTTCGATAGCTTGTAATGCACACAACACTAGGGTTGAATGAAATATGATACATTATTAAAATATTATTATTTAAACATTAATATTATAACCTATACATTAAGTTTTATCATCTGAATAGTAATAAATAAATTAGGAAAATTATGGTTATCTACTGATTAAAAATAAGATATGAATCATTGAAAATAAAAAGAAATGTTTTCCGAAAAACTATATTCTTTCTAAAAATAGTTTTTGTCGTTATTTACACATATAATTCAAAATTAAATTTTAAAATGTTTAGAAAATTTATTTGAAAAAATAACAATTTTTTTGATCATGATATCAAAATTATATTAGGTTTATTTTTTGGATTTTTTATGAAATGATTTATTTTTTTGATAAATAGTATAAACTTATGAATTTTAATTGAAAACTGCCATTTCATTTAAATAATTTATAAAATTAAACTTTATTTATAATTGAGTTTAAAGTAAAATTATTTCAATTATATTTAAATTAATCCAATTTAGGTCATTAGAATAATTTTTATATAGAATTTTGATATAAAATCTTTGTAAACTTTTCAACATTTTCTCAGAAAACATGCTTTCTCATCACGTTTGCGGAAATAATATTAAACAAAAACTTTAAACATATGATAATGGAATTTGGAAAAATGGATTAAATATTTGGAATAAAAACCATTTATAATGTCTAAAAATGTAAAATTAATTTTTGACTAAAATGAATAGTGAAAATAGTAAAAATTAATTATTATTGTTAAGATAAAAATAGATTTACCCGGGGGTTAAACAAATAAATTAAGGGTTAAAAATGAAATAAAAACATTTAAAATACCAATTTTATGGGAATATATTGAACTTATATCCTCTAAGTTTGATAATGGTACATTTTGATGGGTTTTTCATGATAAAAACGTGGTTATGATTGAATCTTTTCAAAAAAAATTACTAGTGTGCTGCTCACCTAACTTATAAAAGGCCACACCTCTCGTATCTTTTTTAAAACATCAATTTTTTTGGTTTGTCCAATTTATACCAAAATAAATTCCCTAATTCAAATATATAATAATTAAAGACCTATTTTTTTGAACAAATCCATCATAGAAGGCTTTGGTGCAAACCTGTAGATGATACCTGAAGAAGAGGTAGCATTTTCAAAGAGCATTTTTATTTTATTTGTTTCTAAACCTTATTAAATAATTATTAAACCATGATGACATAATAACCTTAGTATATTATATATATTGAGAGGTTTTTAAAATAAGTAAATTCCTTACAACCTCCACCACATCCATCAAATGAGTTATGAAATTATCATTGATGTGTATGGAGAATTATCGTCTCACGAGCCAAAGTCATTCATTTTCCCATTAACACATATCAGGGTTGGGTATAATGATGGATATAAATTATATATATGATATTTAAGACTTAATTATACTTATTTAGTAATTATATCTGATGTATTTTTTAACTTTTCATTCCCTAGGGGATATGATAACGTCAGTCGTGTGCATGGCGAACTTCCTTCTCACGAAGTGATGCGATTCGTTTTTCACTAACAATTTACATGGAGGATGATTAGGATAAAGTGAATGATTAATTGTGATATTTGTGAAATAATTATTATATTAATGAAATATTTATCATTTTTAAATGATAATATGTCACTTAATTTTTACTCACTTAAAGATGATAACATCATTCGTGTACGTGTGGACTACTACCATTATAGAGCGATGAGATTTTTTTCATCACCATAACACATGGATGATATCTATAAGTATATTTAATGAAAAATTATGGTATGTATGATATTATGATCATTATATATTGATAAAATATTACTTATATATTTTCAATAATAATCAATGGAAAATGAAAACGTTAAACATGTGTACGTATGACCTACCGTCTCCAAGATCATAACATACATAATTTCTCAAAACCATCACTCGTGATTGGAATTAAAAGTATAATGGATTTATAAATATTTTAATTATTAAATTATTATTATTTTTTAGATTATGGAACTATATAATAGGCACAAGAACCAAAATAGTCATGACAAAACCTGAATGGGAAAATAAGGAAATTGACACCTAAAACAATGAAAATAATGAAAGGCGATCAACAAATGAGTGATAATATGTGATAAAAGGATAATATATGATATTATAAATATGAATAAGATTCTAGAATAAGTTAATTACTTGTTTAAAACCAATATACATTAATTTAAAGAAGGTTTATTCAAAAGGAAGTGTGAGTTAATGTATTTCGTCTCAATTTACATTCCATTGAGGCTTATTTGTTATTATGAACCTATTCAATTTTATATGGTGAATATACTTCCACTTTGAAGTATAATATTATTATTCTTTCATAATTCATTATATTTTTCTGTTTCAATTTGAATCATTTAATCTAAGGGTATTTGAATTGAAAATAATGAAGTGGTAAAAGTTATTGTACAATCTAACTTTATTTTGTGATTGTTATATTTCTCTTGAAAAAATCACTTTCTTATGACAATTTTTCATTAGAAATTAAATTTATATTAAATATACATATCCTTTTATGATGGAAATGATTATTTTCTAAATCGTATATCATTTGTACATATGGTGTTTACTTTAAAATTTATTTTATCAATTGAGGAAATATTGATAAATCTATATCCTTTACTCAATACATATATTTGATGATAATACATATTAATTCGTGAATTAAATAAATTATTCAATATTTGAGGACTAATTTAGACCTATAGTGATGGGTGTGTCTTGAAATTATATATCCCTTTAATGCATTGGTAGGTCTCATGGGACAAATAAAGTTGTCCAAATTAAATAAGTTTCTACCTGTAATTTAAATAATCTTGTAAAATGTCTTAGCAATAGAGGTATAATGTGTCTGAGACATGACATAAAATAAATAAGAATTCCACTCATTAAGAATTTAGTTATTATTATCCATGATATTTTCACAATTATATTATATCTAAATACATTTCATTCTCATTTTATTAATTTAATGGCATGTGTTTTTAGTTATTTACCTTACCATATTGATTATACCTTATCTATTCATAGAGCCAAGTTATTTAATTAGAATATGTGTTTAGTTATTTACCTTGAAATATTTATTATTATTTATTTATTCCTGATAGATTCCACTGTACTTAAACTATACTGAGTATTTGATCCCACTGTTATTATTTTTTATTTCCCCGGCATAAGAAGAAGGGATATTTGTATGAGTTTTCAAGGATGTAGTTCATTAACTGTTTCCATGTATTATATTTTAATTTTTACTCCAAGTGTAAAATTGTTATAATGTGTTTATATAGTGCTTAAAAATAAATAAACTAATCCGTGCTTTCTGATTTTAAACATTGTATCTATGCCAAAGTAATAAAAAAGACACCAAATTTGGGATAATGGGACCGAGGTCATTACAACCGTGATAATAATTTTTTTACTCTTTATGGGTAAATAATGTTACCGTAAAAGGAAAGGTTACCCATAAGTTGATAATGGTTGATATTACAAACAATGTACCATTCACTTATACAATGATATAATTTTAATGAATTTTTTAAATCATTTAGTAAAATATTATTTAACATAAAATAACATTAAATGTATTTTCTAGACTATTAACATAATTATTTTTAAAAAAAATATTATAATAGTAATTTAATTAAAATATAAACTCTTAACACATATAGAATATATTATATTTACTTAAAAATTTCATGGAACACAATAAATTACCAAAAATGTCATTTTATATTTTTTAAAATAACTTACTTGATTTTTCTACCACCTGAAGAAGCATTGTGTGACAATTGTGTTAGTAATTAAGGAAATTATATAATCGCTAAAAAGTAAAATTTAATTACTATAATAATTTTTTTATTCATATTAAAATAAAATTTTATAACATTTCATAAATTATTTTTATCCCTATCAGAAAATATTATAAATATTAAAATTAAGAAAGAGTTATTTTTTGGAAATTTAATTAACATAAAATAATATATATGCCTTTATCAATAAAAAGTGGTTCCATAATTCCATATTTTAAAATATTTTAAGGGGGGGGGGGTATAATGAAAATTATCTAATGAAATATATACAAGTTTGTAGATGATTTAGAATCCTTATTTCATAGTTTTAGCATGGTTTTACCTGTTTTACCATTATTATGGTGGGAAAATTTTCACCATGGAAACTATTGATTATGACCAAAAATAAATATGAAATATCTAAAAAAATTAGAAAATTATAAATCCACATATGGCATCCATTTTATCAAATTAAATCCTTATAATTTGTAGAAATTACTTTTAAAATAAACTTGTAAAATGTGTTGAAAATAAATTTTATTGAAAAATGCACTTTTGAGTTTAAAAATGTTCTTACAAAAAAATTAATAACAATGTAAATTAAAATGATATTAATTGGATAATGTTAAATAAAAATAAACTAATTTTTTTAAATCAATTCAAAATCAAATGGAACTTTTTAAATACTTGAATGGGAAAGATATTTTCTATAAAATTGGTATTTTCACTATTCATTATAAGTTTGATATTGTGTATCGTATACACTATCAAACATATTAATATTTTTAAATATCATGTTGTTACATACATAGAAAATATTCTACAAGGATAGAATATATATCCTATGGCTTTACTCATGGGATATGCTCATGGATATTTCCCTAAGGGCTATAGTCATGCCAACAGTCTCTATGAGCAGCCTGCCCGTGGTTATAAAATACAACCATTATCAAAATAGAAATAGCCATGGTCATGGATAGTGTTTGTAGTGAAATTTTCCACTTAAATGTTATATTTTAATTAAATTTATTACTTTTAAAAAATTATTTTAATTATATTATTTTATACAATTAAAATAATTATTTTAATATAAATGGATTGATAAAAATAAACTAATAGTTATTAGAAAAATACTCAATTTTAAATAAATAAGAATAAAATGATTTAATGGTAAAAGGTTATTTTTTCTATGTGACGTGTATTTTATCCTAATAAATTAAATTCATCCAAATTATAGAATCATATTACTTTAATATTAAGCTAATTAAATGATTATTATGATGATAAGAAATAAGCATAAAACCATTTAATGGTTAAGAGTTTTATTTTGAAAATTTGTTTTTTATATGAATTACACATTTTTATTTTGAAATTAATTTTTATAAAATATAAAAATTGAATTTAATAATATGGATTTTATATTTTAAATTTAAATTCAAAATTGTGTAACTATTAATTTAATTTTTTGAAAAAAATATGTTTCCTAGGTAAAAAATTTAGTTACTACGGTAAAGGGAAAAATGAGATAAATTGTTAAACAAAGGAGTAAATTGATAAAATATCCCTATAATTATCACTAATTTTTTTACATGTGGTTTTCGCCAAGACATCTAAATTGAATGTTCATTTTGGGCATACTTTCCATGTAAAATTACATTCCTTATACAATAATTAATGAGTGTTTGGGTCTATTTCTATGTAAAGACCTATAAATTTCAAGGAAAACTTTTTCTTAAATACTTTGGAATTTTACGAGTCTGTGGCTTCTGTCGGCACTTGAATCTAAGGCCCGGTGTGCCCAAAATCAATTTCCGAAGTTTAGCTCAGGTATGTTCAGTGAACGAACGAGCGAGTTTTTATATCTTTTGAACCGGTGCTCAGAATCAAAATTCTAGGGCACCGATGAACTCGCAGTGCCGGTAATTACTTAAGGGGACCTTTACCATAGTTGCATTTTAAGCAGGTTGAGAATTAATTTTGGGGGTTTTAGTTTAAAATAAATAAAATTGGTGGCACAATTTTATTTTTATGGTTGGTGGTTAATTCCTCCCAAGGGGATTTGAAAGTGGGCCCACACCCACATAACCTCCCATGGGAGGATATTTGTGGGGTGGGGCCCACACGAGACCTAAACTCTTGATCTTCCCTAAACCCCTTTAAACCCCCATTAAACTCATTTGTTTAATGTTGATAACCCTGTTGAATTTTAATGTGTAACCTTTCCATTTCCTCTATATCTCCCTCTTTAATTCTTTCTAACACACAAACCTTAATTAATTGTTGAACCTCTTCAATTATATTAATTAAGTGTTCTATTTTTAGGTTTTGAATGCTTGGCAAGATCAAATAAAATAAGAATAAGCCTTCTTTTATTTGGGGGTTGGCAATTGTTGTGTTGAGAGAATTTGGGGGAGAGATCTTGAGTTTCGAAGAACGCTTCATCTCCTTTATTGAAGAACTCCAACTCTCTGACGAAGAACATCGACTCGGAGACCCCGGATTCACCATTATCTCCATGATAAAAAGGGGAGACGTCGCTTCCTCCTCAGACGCTCTCTATCGATGTCTACGAATCCTCACCTCGCGACTCCGTCAACCACGACACCGACGTTTGTCATGATTTGTGGAGGTAGGGGTGTGTTATGATTGAATCTTCTTTCCTTCTTGTTTTGTTCTCTTTAACCGCCTACTACCAAACTAATGCGGAGAGACCGGGCCAAACTAACATGGTCATAATTCTCCGCCAATCTTGTGATTGTTGGAGGTTCTTCATGTTCTTCATGGGTAATGAACAATGGATCGTTACGAGTTTTTTAAGAGATGAAACGATCCCAAATTGAATACTCATCATCACAGAAACCTAGCAGAGGTGCGGCAACAATAGAGGGTGACGGTTCGGACCAGAACGGGATGGACCGTTCCTCGACCGTTCTTCAAGAGACAATTCAAAACGTGTTTTCGGAGCCGATCAGAAGCCCGAGAATGCCAGAATCGACTTCGGGACAACAGGGTGACCTAGAGTCTGATGTTTCGTGATGAATAAATGATCAGAATGAAGAACCTTCATCAAGGGAGGCATGCTGGCTAGAGGCATCATTTCTAGAAAATTCTAGACTAAACGGCGTGCACTCCTGGAGAACAGGCCATGTAGTATGGGTTTTCAGAGGCTAGGGTTTCGGACGTCAGACGGCTAACACACGGCGTGTGACCTATGTCACATGGTGTGTACTCACCACACAACCAGGAGGTGGTGGCTATGTGAGACTCGGTGTATATTTTGGTAAATACACAGACACGGTGTGGAGTACACGGGCATGTACTCTACCACATGGCCAGACATGGCCAATTGTGCGGCCTAACCCATGTACCAATTACACGGGTTGGAGAACATGGGTTGAGGCTATGTACGGGCACATGGCCAGCGTACACGGAGTCGACCCCATAAGTTTGGACATGAAATGTAACCATAACACACGCCGTGTACATTTTACACGAACAACCCTTCGACACAGGCTATGGTACACGAACAGTACCCAGGGACTGAAGACATGGCATGTAACCGTACCACACGCCATATACATTTTACACGAACAGTACTTCGACACCGGCTGTGGTACAGGGACAGTACCTGGGAACTGAAGACATGACGTGTAACTATACCACACGCCATGTACTTACTTTTTACATGAACAACCCTTCAACATGGGCCGTGGTACACGAGAAGTACCTGAGGTCTGAATACACAACATGTAACCAAACCAACACACCGTGTACTTTTGGAAAATGGATTGGTCATCTTCTACTCAGTGTCTTGGACACGTTTTTTTGGTTTATCCCCCTATGAAGTGGCGGAACTTTTGGATACATCAACTCTGGACTTCGTGACAGTTGATGTATCTACCCCCTCTTTACTCCTGGAGCGGACCCTCCCGTAATCGAGAATGCTGTGTGCGGGAACCCTAGAGCTGGCTGTGACTACGACGAATACCGTGCTGGGATCCTCCGTGGGTTCGACGACGATGACGATTGTACTTGGATCTTCCGTGGGTTCGGCAGGGATGAAGAATATACTTGGATCCTACGTGGGTTCGGCAGCGATGATTACTATTCTTGGATCCTACGTGGGTTCGACAGCGATGAATTCTGTTCTTGGATCCTTTGTGGGTTTGACAGAAGAGATGATTCAGAGGCTTCATCTAATCATCTCCACCTCTCTTCGAAAGTAGTAAACCCATGTGAGCTGAGTCTTGACTTTAATTCATTATCATCGATGTGATTGACTTACTTTCCTGTGTGGACTGGGTTGTGCTTTCTTATGTGGACTGGGTTGTGCTTTCTTGTGTGGACTGGGTTTTGCTTTCCTGTGTGGACTGGGTTGTGCTTTCCTGTGTGGACTGGGTTGTGCTTTTCTGTGTGGACTGGATGGTTCTTTCTTGTGTGGATTGGGTTGTACTTGGGCTCATGAGTTGGAGCCGAACTGGAATTGATTACTTAGGTATATGCATTGTAATATACCTAAGTAGAGTTGGTTGATACTTGAGTTTGTATATTTCCTTTGTGGATTATCCTTTGTGGATTTTGGGAGACCTTCGGGGGTCTCAGGGTCTCTACTAGGTATCGTATACTCACCCCTGCCTGGGCTATGCCCGAACTACATTGTGTTGGATGCAGATGACAGACAACACTACTCGAGGTGGAGTCTTGTGGAGCGGGATGATACCTGGAGGTGGACCACTTGGCGGGACGTACATGGAGCGGACGGCCGGACCCGAGGAGCTGAGAAGACGATTTTTACCCACCCTTCAAGTGGGATATCCAGAGGATGACTCTGTGGTTTCTGGTTTACTTTAATGTAGCTATTATTTCTTTACTGTTGTACTGTACTTTCAGTTGGGTTTGTATTCTGGCCCATTTACTTTCCAACACTTACTTTTGTACTCAGTTTACTTAGTGTTTATTTCATCTTGTGTACTCTGTTGTGTTTGTTTATTTATATAAAATAAATTCCTTCCCTTTTATCGGGATTTATTCCTTTGGTTCTAGTTTCTAGCCCCTGGCCTATGGAAGGCGGGCTTGGGGTAGTCACTGCACGGGCCCCGAGGACGGGTCGTGACAAATTGGTATCAGAGGAGTCTGTTATACCGCAGAACTTTGGACTCTGATAATTTCTTCCTGTGAAGCAATAGTGTTAAGGGTATTGAGTGTGGTTATCAGTCTAGGGAGTCCAGTGTTGGTGCGGCGGCCAAAGTATCCATACACCAGGGCCCTGACTTCTGATTTCCGACTCACTGCACGAAAACATTGGTTGCATGTGTGTTTCAAAAGTTTTCTTAGTGATTACTTTGTTTCAGATCACCAGGTATACTGTATTAACCATGGCACACCTGTTTTTTTAGGATGGCCCCACGATGGCAGCCAGCTAGGGTTCCCAGTTACATGTGAGATGGAAACCCACTGAGTGATGAGGCCTTGGTGCAGGGCCCCATTACAGCAGAGGCACCAGTGGTACCTCTACCCGCTGGGCCACCGATACTGCCAGCCCCAACATCACAGAGTGCACGCCGCCTGAGTGCGCTGGACGAGTTTCAGTGACAGAGGCCACCCAGCTTCCACATAGAGACAGACCCTCAAGCAGCCGATGATTGGATGGAGGCTATCGTCCGAGTCTTTATATAGGTAGGGACACTAGTAGATCTTATGGTGATCCTCTGTGGTGATTCTCCTACACGCAGAAACAAGTAGATGGTGGAGCTTGATTCTCCCTGTACATGACGAGGCATCACATCTTTGGACAGACTTCGAGAGCCTCTTCCGCTCGGAGTTTATTCCGGCCACTCTCTATGCGGTGCACATCCAGGAGTTACTACAGCTGCGGCAGGGCAGCATGACAGTATCCCAGTACTCGGCGAGGTTTACCGACCTCTCATACTACTCCACGGATATGGTAAGGGACCCATTATTCCAAGCTCGGACCTTCTAGCAGGGACTGAGGAATGAGATCAGGGCTTCAATGATCTGCCTCAGCATTCCGACACAGGCAGGAGTACTGGAGCGAGCCCTTCTTGTGGGGAGCTTCCTTGTTGAGCCTATACCAACACTGAGGGCTACCACAAGGCGAAACGTAGCAGAGTCTTCTGCAGCCGGTAGTAGACAAATGTCACAGAGGTCCAAGCAGACCAGGCCATCAGGTGGGTGACCTCAGGATACTGGTTCAGATGTGCAGGGCATATGCAGCCTAGCCGGTTATATGAGAGGCAGACAATTCTATGCATGCGGAGAGAAGGGCCACATGGCTCGTGACTGCCCGAACCACTATGTAGAGGAGCAACAGACGATCGAGGGACCACCTAGGCAGAGGCAGAGGTTAGACCGTGGCGGTCCGCAGGGAGCAGGCGGACGAGGCAGAGGAGCTAGCAGAGAAGAAGGTGGTGGACGACGCTTCGAGGCTCTACCACCACCACCACTACGAGGTCCACCCCGACCACAGGGAGCTGGCGGATAGAGGCAGGCTCAGCTTCAGGTAGTGGTGGATTATGACCACGGTGCACCTAAGATTATTCAAGATACTATCTATATCTAATCCACCCTTAATGCAGTTCTTATATACATAGAAGTGAGTATTTCGTTTATTTTCGCTGCCCTTGTTCGGAGCTCGGAGATTCCGATGGAGCTGTTGGCTCGATCCTTACAGCTAGAGACTCCAACGGAAGAAAACTCGACAATTACACACTGGTGCCGACAGTGTGAGCTTACTCTAGGAGGCGAGAGCTTCAGCTGGGATCTTCTTGTAGCAGCGTCGAGGCCTTATGATGTCATCTTGGGTATGGACTGGTTATCTACAATCCATGCCCAGATCGACTGTATTAGGTGCAAAGTAAGGTGTGTCCGCACAGATGGGAGAAGGTTCACCTTCATCGGCGAGAAGGGAGCCTTTGCAGTGCAGGATGTACTTATGCAGAGGAGAGGGCAGCCGATCAACCAGAAAGTTGGCTAGTATCATTCTTGAAGAAGTTGATGTGCAAAGTCCAAGTTTTCCTATTGTGGTGGATTAGTATGCAGATGTTTTTCCTGACGACGTTCCAGGACTACCTCTTCACAGAGAGGTAGACTTATACATTGACCTGTACACTGGGACATCACTGATATCTACTCTAGCATATTGGATGGATCCCTCTGATCTTCAAGAGATGCGGGTACATCTGGATGACTTGTAGGGTAGGGGATTCATCCGACCCAGTGTTTCACCCTGGGATTCTCGGATTTTATTCACCAAGAAGGTGGATGGAAGGTTACAACTATGTGTCGACTACCGTTTCCTGAATCATGTGACCGTAAAGAACAAGTATCAACTCCCGAGGATTGACTACCTATTTTATTAGCTCAAGGGAGCACGTTGGTTCTCGAAGATAGACCTCAGGTCAGGCTATCATCAAATCAGAGTTCGAGACAAGGATGTGCAGAAGACTACCTTTAGATGTCGGTATGGCCACTATGAGTTCTTGGTTATGCCTTTCAGTGTAACCAACGCTCCAGCAATGTTCATGAGTCTCATGAATAGGATCTTCTAGCCTTACCTTGATCAATATTTCATAGTATTCATCGATGACATACTGATTTACTCGACTACTGAGGAGGAGAACGCCTACCACTTGCGGGTTGTACTGGACACACTCAGAGAGCACCAGCTTTATGGTAAGCTCTCGAAGTGTCAGTTCTGGATTCGAGAGGTCCACTTCATAGGGCACGTCATCTCTGAGGTGGGAGTTGCAGTGGATTCTGTGAAGATCGAGGCAGTACTTGCTTAGGAGCCACCCAGTAGTGTGATGATGGTGCAAAGTTTCCACGGTCTGGCTGGGTACTATCGAAGATTTGTGCCAGACTTCTCCAGAGTTGCAACACCAATTTCAACTTTGAAGAAGAAGGAGAAACCCATCGTGTGGTCAGATAGATGTCAGCAGAGCTTCCAGGAGCTGAGAAATAGATTGAACAGTGCACCCATCTTAAGGATACCGGAGGAGGGCGTAGGGTACGTAGTCTACTGCGATGCATCAGGAACCAGAATCAGGTCTGTCATGATGCAGGAGCGGGCATTGATCGCTTATGGTTCACGACAGTTGAGGCAGCACGATCAGAACTACGCTACCCATGACCTGGAGTTAGAAGCAGTGGTCTTCGCCTTGAAGATGTGGCGGCACTATCTAATGGGCGAGTACTTTACAGTTTACTCTGACTACCAGAGTCGCAGGTACATATTCTAGAAGAAGGACCTGAACCTGAGACAGCGGTGATGGATCGAGTTTCTCTAGGACTATGACTTTGAGATAGTCTATACTCCTGGGAATGGGAACATTGTGGCTGATTCTCTTGGCAGGAGATCGGGCATTCAGCTACTTAGAGAGGCGACGAATAAACTAGCCATATTGGAGATATCATTCGTGGATAGAGATGGAGCAGCCTTTCTACAGTCACTCACAGTTACTCCTCCACTACTTCCGTGGGTCATAGAGGCTCAGCGTGGGGACATTGACTGTAAGACACGACATGCACAAATATCCATAGGACAAGCACCTGATGGATTTTCTGTAGGAGGAGAGCATGTCATCCTCTTCATGGGACGTACCATGGTACCAGTTGCATTACATATTGAGGTGATGAGGGAGTTTCACACGTCCCGTTTGGTGGTACATCCAGAAGTAGCGAAGATGTACCAGGATCTAAGATGATAGCACTGGTGGCCAGGTATAAAGAAGGTTATGGCAGAGTTCGTTTCATGATGCCTCATCTTCCAGCAGGTGAAGGTGGAACACTAGGTTCTGGCAGGCTTGGTGTAGCCCTTAGAGGTCCCGGAGTGGAAGTGGGACGGGATATCTATGGATTTCATGACATGGATTCCACGTACTTCCAGAGGACACGACTCCATCTGGGTGATTGTCGATCAACTCACCAAGTTGGCCCACTTTCTACCTATTAGAGAGCAGGGCTCAGGGGAGAGCTTGAGATACCTCTACATTCAGGAGATCATACGGATTCATGGTGTGCCATCGTCTATCATCTCCGATCGAGATGCTCTCTTTACTTCCCGGCTTTAGAAGGGGTTGTAGGAGGCATTTGGGATGCAGCTACTCCTGAGCACTGCCTTTCATCCTCAGACGGATGGCCAGATGGAGAGGACCATTCAGACACTTGAGGACATGCTCCGTGCATGTATCCTTGACTTTGGTCATAGATGGGAGGATCACCTAACTTATGTGGAGTTTTCGTACAACAATAGCTTCCACTCCACCATTGGGATGGCACCATATGAGGCACTGTATGGCCAACCATGAAGATCACCTCTGTGCTAGACTGACCCTAGGGAGTCAGCACTTGTAGAACTAGAGATGGTCCAGGATACGACAGAGAAGGTGCAGATCATCCAGGGGCAGATGAGGACTGCACTGAGCAGACAGAAATCCTATGCTCATAGGAGACAGAGACCACTAGAGTTCTAGGATAGCGACCACATTTTCTTACGGGTCTCACCTCGACGTGGATTACGGAGATTTGGCCAGGGTGGAAAGTTATCTCCATGCTTCGTGGGACCATTCCAGGTTCTCAGTAGGGTAGGCGAGGTGGCTTATCACATGGATCTTCCAACTCAGTTGCACCAAGTGCACGACATCTTCCACGTATCTCAACTGAAGAGATACGTGCACGACCTAACGCATATCATTGATCACGGGGAGATGGACATTGATGACGGGGCTACATTTGCGGAGGTCCCAGTGGAGATTGAGGATCGACAGGAGTGGGTCCTACGTGGATGGTTGATTCCTCTGGTGCACATTCATTGGCAGCATGGGAACCTCCGGGAGAGAACATGGGAGCGGGAGGCTCAGATGCGTGCTCAGTACCCTCATTTGTTTCCCTAGTTTACGATGTAGCTTTACGGGGACGTAAAGCCCTGAGGTGGGAGTAATGTAAAGACCTACAATTTTCAAGGAATTTTTTTTCTTAAATACATTGGAATTTTACGATTATTTTGCTTCTAACAGAACTTGATTCCGAGGCCCAGTGTTCCCGGAATCAATTTTCGAAGTTTAGCTTGGGTACATTCAGTGAACGAACGAGCAGGTTAATCTATCTTTTGAACCGGTGATGGGAATCGAAATTTGAGGGCAACGATGAACTCGCATCACCAGTAATTTCTTAAGGGGACCTTTACCGCAGTTGCGTTTTAGGCGAGTTGAGAATTAATTTTTGGAGTTTTAGTTTAAAATAAATAAAATTGGTGGCACAATTTTATTTTTATGGTTGGTGGTTAATTCCTCCCAAGGGGAGTTGAAGGTGGGCCCACACCCACATAACCACCCATGAGAGGATATTTGTGTGGTGGGGCCCACATGAGACCTAAACTCTTGATCTTATCTAAACCCCTTAAACCCCCCATTAAACTTTTTTGTTTAACATTGAAAACCCCCTTGAATTTTAATGTGTCTCCTTTCCACTTCCTCTCTCTCTCCCTCTTTAATTATTGCCAACACATAGACCTTAATTAATTGTTGAACCTCTTTAATTAAATTAACTATGTGTTTGATTTTTATGTTTTGAATTCTTGGAAAGATCAAATAAAATAATGATTAGCCTTAATTTATTTGGGGGTTGGCAATTGTTGTGTTGAGAGAAATTGGGGGAGAGCTCTGAGTTTCGAAGAATGCTTCATCTCCTTTGTTGAAGAACACTAAGTCTCTGATGAAGAACATCGACTCGGTGACCCCGTATTCACCATTCTCTCTGTGATAAAAAGGGGAGACGCCGCTTCCTCCTCAGATGCTCTCCGACGATGTCTATGAATCCTCACTTCGCGACACCGTCAACCATGACGCCGACGTTCGTCATCATTTGTTAAGGTAGGGGTGTGTTATGATTGAATCTTATTTCCTTCTTGTTTTGTTCTCTCTAACTGCCTGCAACTGAACTAATGAGGAGAGACCGGGCCAAACTAACACGGTCTGAATTCTCCGCCAATCTTGTGATTTTTGGCGTTTCATCGTGTTCTTCATGGGTGATGAACAACGGATCATTACGAGTTTGTTAAGAGATGCCACGATCCCAAATTGAAGCCTCATCATCACGACAACCTAGAAGAGGTGTGACGACAATAGAGGGCAACGGTTCGGACCGGAATGGGATGGACCGTTACTCGACTGTTCTTCGAGGGACAATTGAAAACGTGTTTTCAGAGCCGATCAGAAGATCGAGAATGCCAGAATCGACTTCAGGAGAATGAGGTGACCTAGAGTCTGATGTTTTATGACTAACGAATGATCGTAATGAAGAACCAGCATCAAGGGAGGCGCGCTGGCCAGAGGTGTCATTTCTAGAAAATTCCAGACTACACGGAGTGCACTCCTGGAGAACATGTCGTGTAGTACGGGTTTTCAGTGGCTAGGGTTTCAGATGTTAGACGGCTACCACACGGCATGTGACCTATGTCACACGGCATGTACTTTCCACACAACAAGAAGGTGGTGGCTACATGAGACTCGGCGTGTATTTTGGGAAATACACGGACACGGTGTGAAGTACACGGGCATGTACTCTACCACATGGCCAGACATGGCCAATGGTGCGGGCTAACCCATGTACCAATTACACGAGTTGGAGAACACAGGTTGAGGCCGTGTACGAGCACATGGCCAACGTACACGGAGCCGACCCAGAATTTTTGACACGGCGTGTGACCATACCACACACCGTGTACATTTTACATGAACAACCCTTTGACACGGGCTGTGGTACATGGACAATGCCTGGGGACTGAAGACACGATGTGTAACCGTACCACACGTCGTGTACATTTTACAAGAACAGTCCTTTGACATGGGCTATGGTACATGGACAGTACCTGGGAACTAAAGACACGGCGTGTAACCATACCACACGCCGTGTAATTACTTTTTTACACGAACAACCATTCAACATGGGCCGTGGTACACGGGCAGTACTGAGGTCTGAAGACACGGCATGTAACCACTCCAACACGGCGTGTAACCACTCCCGGAATCGAGAACGCTATGTGCAGGAATCCTAGAGCTGGCTGCGACTACGGCGACTACCGTGCTGGGATCCTCCATGGGTTCGATGATGATGATGACTGTACTTGGATCCTCTGTGGGTTCAGTAGTGATGACGAATGTACTTGGATCCTATGTGGGTTTGGCAGTGATGGTTACTGTTCTTGGATCCTATGTGGGTTCGACAGCGACGACTTCTGTACTTGGATCCTACGTGGGTTCGGCAGATAAGATGATTCAAAGGCTACATCTAATCATCTTCACCTCTCTTCAAAAGTAGTTAACCTGTGTGAGCTGAGTCTTGACTTTCAGTCAATGTCATCGATGTGATTGACTTACTTTCTTGTACGGACTGGGTTGTGCTTTCCTGTGTGGACTAGGTTGTGCTTTCCTATGTGGACTGGGTTGTACTTTTCTGTGTGGACTGGGTTGTGCTTTCCTGTGTGGACTGGGTAGTACTTGGGCTCGTGAGTTGGAGGAGAACTGGAATTGAAGACTTAGGTATATGTATGGGCATATACCTAAGTAGAGTTGGTTGATACTTTGAGTTTGTATCTTTCCTTTGTGGATTATCCTTTGTGGATTCTGGGAGACCATCGGGGGTCTCGGGGTCCCTAATAAGTATCATATACTTACCCATGCACGGGCTATGCCCGCACTACATTGAGTTGGATGCAGATGACGGACAACACTGATCGAGGTGGAGTTTTGTGGAGCGGGACAGTACCTGGAGGTGGACCACTTGGCGGGACGTACATGGAGTGGACGACCAGACCCGAGGAGCTGAGAAGACCATTTTTACCCACCCGTCATGTGGGTTATCCATAGGAAGACTCAGTGGTTTCTGGTTTACTTTACTACAGCTGTTCTTTCTTTACTGTTGTACTGTACTTTTAGTTGGGTTTGTATTCTAGCCCATTTACTTTCTAGTACTTACTTTTGTACTTAGTTTACTTAGTGTTTACTTCATCTTTCATACTCTATTGTGTTTGTTTACTTATATAAAGGCAATGTCTTCCCTTTTATCGAGATTTACACCTTTTGTGCTAGTCGCCATCCCCTGGCCTATGGAAGGCAGGCTTGGGGTAGTCACGGCATGGGCCCCGAGGAAGGGTCGTGACATTATAACTTTATAAAATATTATTTTTGAGGTGTTTCCTACCACCTAGATGAATGATACTATAAAATTTCCAGCATAAACAATTAAAAAAAATTAAAATTAGTAATATAAGGATATATTGATGTATTTAATATGTTTTTATTTTTCTAGAATGGTAATATATAATTATATTCATTACTATTTTTTTGATTATTAATTCAATATTCCCAAAAAAATGAATTAACAGTTGTTATTTATGAACCAATTATAAATATTCCATGAAATAATAATGGGACTCTATAACCATATAAAAAACATATATATTCTCCCTGAATATTATGAAGGTGATGGACACATGATCAAGGGGCAAGAATCGAAACAACAAAACCAAATTAAGTGTGGAACAAATTGAATAGTTAACAGTCGATGATTAATTTTAATTATGAATGATTAATAAATAAATTATAAAAAATATAAATAAATGGTAATAAGTTTAATAAATATAAATATGGTTTATATAAATATGAATAATAAATCTAAATTATTTATATAAGAATTTAGAGCTCATCTGACCAAGAGGCAATCCAATGTAAGGGTTTTTTTCTCAATCTCTCTTTTGATTTGATAATTTTTATGTTTTATTGTTATTTGGATAATTTTTATGCATTTTCATGAAAAATATAATATATTATCCCCTTATAGTCACTTTTAGTTTTTAAAATTATTTTTGTAACTCTACTTTGATTTATTCATATTTCACCATTCTTGATGTTTGTATATGTTTTCTTGACCCAATTTTATTTCAATGGGTCATACTCTTTCATATTTTATTTTTTCCTTAAATGTTTTAAATATTAAACCCATTATAGACACCATATGGTATTTCTTATTTAACAATAAATTAAATTTATTAATTATAGTTCTCTTTTTATTGATCATCACTTCATAAAAATACATCATTATAAATGAAAATTTCATCTTTTTATAATGGATGTTTATCTTTGATGTACTTATTATTTCTAAAATAATATATTTTTGATTATTTTGAAATTGAAATATGAATTAAATTATACTGCTGTACTTTTTTATTTAATTATATTCAAAATTAAATTTTATATCAAATTTAATGATGGTAGTTTCATTAAATTGTTAATAAACTTTAAAATGGTATTATTTACACTTATATAAATTTTAGATATCCTATATAATAATTCCAATTATTTACCTTTATTACTTTTAAAGGTTACATTATATTGATTTTTATTATTAAAATTATTCCATAAAATTATTTTTCAGCCTTTTGAAAATAATTTGATAGTGACTTATAACATTCTTTTCAAGACAAAATCACTAAAATGTAATGAAAAATATTTTCATAATTTCATTTCAATTTTTATATCTTAATATAAAAAATCTATCATATCTAAATATTTCATGTATTTCATGTATCACTCTCCAAAATATATTATGGTATGTTTCTTTTGGATGATTAAATTTTGGTTATCATTCAATACAAATATTTTTTTTATACCTTTTGAAAATGTTTTGTAACTCATTTATTTTTAAAGGATAATCATGATATGATGTCTAATTTATAAAATGTTATAATAAAAGGTATGTTTTCTCCTTATCTTATAGATAGGTATAAAATTATATCTCGCTCTAATGCATTGGGTAAAGCCTATATCGAATGAGATATTTTTTATGGAACATGGGAGGTTATCCTCATAAAATATATTGTGAGACATGGGAGGTTGTCCATGTATATTACATTATATATGTAAATGATGTTGTTATCCATGTTAATAATGTTTTGATGGTATTGATAGAGATCGTTAACATATATTATAATTTTTATTCTTATTCTTGTACCATATTTCTATGACATATATCCATGGATCACAATTATTACCTTATGATTTCATAATCCCATTCTATGATAAATTTGATTCTTTCAGGATAATCCCTTTAGAGTTTACATTTATACACCTTTATCAGTGATTATGATATCATGCCTCATGATTATATCCCTTCTTTAAATGATCTTATTTATTTCATCATTACATTTTTTATGTTGAGTTTTCTCTCTTGTTTATGATATATTCTCATTGACTTATTAATATTATTTTCCCCTTAATTAGTGTTTTAAATCATCATTTTTAAATTTTATCCCCTTTACCTAAATAACAAAGAGGAATATTATGTATGATGTTTATGTAATGGAAATAATTTATGAATAATAGTTTTAGAATAATTGAACAAAGTTTTATAAAATAAGTTGGTTATCTAGATGATATCCAAAGATACTAATTTTTTTTTATTTTTTTGAGTTTCTTTCATTCATGAGAAATAATGTATATTTAGGAAAAATAATGTAAAATATTTTTATGTATTGTTTGGGCTATATTAGTTGGTCTCAAAGTATGGTTGAGTTATTTTTTAGGACTTGGTTGAGAAGTATAAGAGCAAAAAATTTATTTCTAAATAGGTTGAACAGAAAGTATCATAGGTGGATATGAAGGTTTACTATGATAAGTCTCATTAAGATTTATTTTACATATTCATTCGATTTTTTTAATATATTATATTAATTTTTTGTCGTTTAGTTATCATGTTAACTCTTTTGATTTTAGTAAATAGATGGAACCAAGAAGAACATAATGAACCCTGAACACAATGTAAAATGTTTTGATTTTCCCAATTAATAAATAAATGGATTGAAAGATACTCTGCAATCATTTATAAATATGCTATATCTGGTTATCAATAAAAAATAAACTATGTAGAGATTTCAGGACCCCCTATTCTGGTACCCCTCTTGGGAGGGAAATAAAGAGAAAGAGTTTCCCCCAAACCCCACCTCTAATAGGCCCCGTGTTGGTGACTAGAACTGAGGGTATAAAAAAAATGGGTGGAATTACCCACATAATTTATATCAAGGAAAAGATATAAGGGAAAAAATTATTGAAAATACGGAATAAAAAATAAACAAAGATCCATAGAAATAGATACAAGAACACATGTCATGTCATACAGAATGAAATCTCCAAAATAAAATCCCAAACCAATCCTAAGAAGAAGCTCTAGATAATTCTTCTAGCTCCAAGCTACCATTGTCCATAAAAATCACTAAAACCGTAATAATCATATCAACAAAATTTATATATACACAGGGTGATCATAAAATTTATACTCAATGGGATCCTCCTTAGAACATCTCATGAAACTGTTATAAAATTATAATAATTCTCCACTGAGTAAATAATACAACCAACTTTGATGTATTAGGTCAACTTACCATTTCCAATATCACCAAGAATCATTAACCAAGTATCAAATCCATGGTATTATAAAATAATATAATGAGATCATAATCATAGGCACCCTCTAACCACATCCCCACTAGTTTAAAACTCATATACAGTAATGTCAAACATCTTGTGCTCCCATACCTTCCTTTATGATGTGGGTCGGGATGCATCCCTACATAACCCAAATCTAAAAAGGTCCAACACCTCATGTTGTAATTTGGTAAAATCAATATATCAAGTACTATATCATCATAATAAACCACAATCCACATCCATGATGTCATAAAAATAGAATTAGGGTATCATGAACATGAATGGAATCAATATCATTCCTTCCTAAGACCATTCTTGAAACCTACTATATAACCATCAAACCATCATCACCGATTCACTGGGTTTACCACATACCACTCCCAAACCTTTCATGACAATACCAACCTTTATTTATCATATCTAGTAAACTTATATAGGGAAACTAGGGAAGAGGGTGTAGTCATCTATCTTCCCTCTCCAACTAGGATATTGTGGAAAACACTTAGAAGAAAAAAAATTTTGTTGGTATAAAATACTCGAATCAGGTGGGATGAATTTAGAAATCAAAAATAAAATTAATGGTATAATAGATACATAGAAATCCCAAACTAGGGTTATGTAAAAACATACCTATAAAAATTTATCTTTTTCATGAATTTATTACCACTTCCCATCCATAACCATACTGATTTTATAACAGTAAAAAACTAATTACCATTTAAAATCAAGCTAAAAAACCCACATCTTCTCATTTATTTGTACATTAAAAAAGTAATAATTTACTATTTACATCCATATTATATTCATTTTAAATTTTATTTCCCAAATTTAATGAAAAGATACTAACAAACATAACCCAAATTTATCCCTTCCATTATTCACTCATTTCAATCATTTATATTCCAATTATAACCTTTTCCTATTTATTTCTAACTATTTCACTTCTATAGAATTAATCAAAAACCCAAAATATCTTATTCCTTACACAAACTTGTTTCAAGATTAATTATTTTAACTATACCATACTACCAAACATCAACAAAAAACCACAAATATAATACCAACCACCTAAAATTTCACATCCCACATAGCAGTAAGTAATC
Organism: Viscum album; assembly: GCA_963277665.1. Classification (NCBI taxonomy): domain Eukaryota; kingdom Viridiplantae; phylum Streptophyta; class Magnoliopsida; order Santalales; family Viscaceae; genus Viscum; species Viscum album. Next base: position 1,990,748,562 of record OY728161.1, on the reverse strand, counting down.
ATCATATTTATAAGCACAAGAAATACATATACCAACATCGTTCAAGTCACTATTTTCCAAATAACCCATTAGATTACCATATGTAATTATTATTCATTTATAAGAGGTGTTTACAGTAAAAAAATAAAAAAAATTAGTATCTCAATTTCAATCAATACACAAGATTCAAGGATCTCATAACAATATATAAATTGAACCAAAATAACTCATCAGATTCAAATGGGCATACATGTCATAGAAATATCTAGACATAAGAATCACATTGGTTAAAACAAATTCCATAACTTTTAATGTTTTATTTTTTCAAATATATTAATTTTAGTTAACTAATGATATTAGAAAAATCAAGCATAACTAAAATAATAAAGAAATATTAATACAATTAATACATAAAACTTATCTTTATTTATTTTAATCTCCCAATTTATTTAATCTGATTTATGTTCATTCATTATAATTACACATTGAAAATAAAAATCATTATAATATAAAAAATTTCAAAAAATAGCAGAGAGAATTCTTGAATCCCCTACCTAAAGAGGCACTTCATGTGATAGAAGAAAATGAGGAGATAAAGAATGATGTATGTTCTAGTAACATGAATTAAGGAATCATGCCAATTATGGATGGCTCACAAGACTCAAATGTGAGAGTTTGGACAACCTAGAATTTAAGAATAAATCCAGGAAATAAAACAAGAAATACTCTCTAATTTAGAAGATAACAAATATGGTTTGTAGGTAATTTCTAGAATGCTCATATTACTCCCACATTTTATTTCATATTAATTAGTTTCAATTTAATTTACCTCACATGACCCATTTTAATCTCAAATAATTTAGGAAGTCAAATATTTTATTAAATATTTTCATTACTGATATAAATACATGAATTTTTAATAACAAACCCTTTAAATATCAAAAAATGAGAGTTGTAGAATGGAACTAGGTATAAAAATAATATTCCTTGAAAATTATTTATAGCCTCACATGACCTATATACACTATGTAAGGGTAAGTTCGAAAAACCCTTATTTAACTTCAAATATTTGATCTCCATGTGAAAATTAGGATTCCCACTATACCCTTACACAAGTCTACTACTAACCATATGCGAGTTATCTACCTTCAAGAATTTCATACACACTGTTCTTGAATATGACTTTCATGTAGTGTTTACCCTAATACAACTCCCAAAATACCCTCACAAAGATATTGGAAACAACTATTAACCCTTATGAAACTCCACTTCAACACTATGATCCAATAATTTACCCTTACAAGACTATACTCTACACACACACACACAAAACCTAACCCTACCCTCACATGACTTAGAAACTTCACCTGACCTCCACCATAGCCTTCACTAGTGCAAGAATTCTAGCTACCTCAACTTATGATGCTAAAGAACCAATTGAAAAGATACCTTGATCGCTATTTCACTACCTCACCCACGTTCTTGAACTCAACACACCCTCACACACTGACTTACCCAATGATTTGGGAGTTCCCCTTTCTTATTTCACATAGGTGTATTACCCAGAGAAAAATCATATAAAATGGTTTCCATGTCTGTTTCACTCCCTATAGTTAACCCATCACCTCATAAGCACTCAAAAATAATCACCCCTTACAAAACGCCCCTAAACACCTGGAAAAACACAAAGGGTATAGTCTATAAATCCAAGACCTTACATCAAATACCTCTCAAACTATTCTCACCCTCTAGTATTAAAATAAATCAATGACATAAAAAAGAAAATGGATTTATAGAACCCCTCCATGAGGTACATGTCATAATCCTTACTATAAACAAAATACAACCATCAAATGAGAAGGAAATGATTCTTTATACACCAAAAAATAACCTCCATGATAATATTTACAGGTAATATACCATTTAAATAGGAATGATGCTACCAAAAATACAAAAGTGATAATAAAATATCAACAGTTCAAGGATTTCACACAACCACAACAATTTTTATTAAAATAAAATAATTTACAAAGAAGGCTAGTTAGTAAATTGTAGAAACCCAAACCACAATTCATATAATTTACTTCTTTTTCAATTTTTTCATACTAATTATGCATTAAAAAATAATATGAAATCCAAAAAACATATTTACATGAAACTACTTTCATTTACAATATTAATTTTTTTCCTTTTATGTAAGGGGATACCAAAGTTTTATCCATAATAACTACAAATGATCAAATGTAACCTCATCACATTGATTCCAAATAAAATGAATAATAATTTTGGACAATAATTTTATTTAAGAAAATAAATCATTTTATCCATATTTTATCATGACACTTTATGGTTAAGAAAATATATTTTTAGAAAAAAGATAACATAACTTCAATAAAAACATTAACCTAACATTACGTTAAATCCAATTTTTGATCTTATTAGGTACAATAATAAGAATCATCAGGTTTAACAACTCAACAGTTTTAGTTAGGTTTGATCTCAAATGAAACTTGATACATAATTTATCTTCATATATTATGCTCTATATGCTTAAATTAAAAATTATTGAATTGTTTTACCATAAAACAAACATGCTTTAGGGTAACAAATAAATGACATGGTTCTACTTTATCAATTAATTTCTACATGTTTCCTAACTCAAGATTTATAATTAGTCAAAATAAAGTATAATGAATCATTTAGTAATTGAATTCATAAAATTTGGAACTTAACATGTTTAGAATGGAATGAATAATGTTTTATAAGATATAATTCTTTCATAATACATTGGCTATAAAATTTCTTTAATAATTTTTAATATATTATTTACCAATTTAAAATTTTTATCATAAATTTATTTTTTAAATATAGTATGCAATAGGAATTCATTACGAATCCTCCTTAATTCACATAATAAAAAACATAAATTCAGAAAATATATTGTTCTCTTTAATAAAATGAATCAAACTTACCTCTTGTTGTTAATTAAAATAAATTTAGTTTGGAACTTGTAATTTAATTTAATATTAAGGAATGTAAAAATATAAACATTTTGTTCCAAACATTATATTTAAAATCAAAAATTTACTTCCAAAGTACCACTTAATTTATAAAAACTTTTGGCAAATATTTTCATTGAATTTATAATTAACTACTTAAATAATAAAACCCATTAACAAACTACATACACCATTTTTATACATTTTTTCCAATTTATAGCATGATCCAACATGTTTTTTAATTAACACACTTTAAATTTTATATTTTTATACAAACATGGAATATATTTAAATAAAAACAAGTATCTCATTATTTCATGTTTTTTATGAAATAATACTTTAACTACAAAGAATCATTTTATTAAAAATAATTCATTCTAATTATAAATACCCTAACATATCAGAAAAACGTGGAATAAATAAAAAATCTATACATACTCCAAAATAAATCCTAAAATTTAATAATGATAAAGGTTCAAGAACTCTATAAAACTTTAATACCTTAAAGCAAAGTTGAAATGATATTAAAACAAAATATAATTTTTAAAACATAAATAATTCCTACAAATTAGAATCTCTAAAAATATTTCGACAGTTAAATTTTAAATAACCTTTAAAATAATTTTCAAAAGAATATATTAAACTTATTTTAATTTAATATGCTAAAAAAAATTCATCAAAAATCATAAACCATTTATAAAATTATTTTTTAAAATCATCAAAACATTTATTAAAATAAAAATTTTATCTCATTAATAAAAAAGTATATCAACGATTTAATGAAATTCAAATAGTTATGGTTACATATGTTAACCTACAGAAATTATTATGTAACATAAGGTATTAATAGATTATATATAACTACATTAAGAATTTAATCGGGGTTAAAAAATATAGAGTTGAAATAATTTACATTAACAAGTTAAAATATCCTCCATGTTATTAACATATCTACATTTATTACGGACACACCCAAGAAAACACTAAAACAATTTAGTTGTTCCATTTACCATTTAATACAGTTAATTGTAACTACTTTACAAGTGTTTTAGTTTAACACCACATTATATTAGTTATAAAATACTCCCATATATATCATTATAGATAGATCTTATGTAAGAATAAAAATAAAAAAACTATCGAATATACTATGATATTGTCCACTTTGGGCGGCCCTGTCTTTCTTGTATGACCTTAAAACACATCATAGAATAATGAATTATGATTGGACACGTGTCCCATTGTTGATTTGTTTGAATCCATAACATAAATTAACATCATAAAATATTCCTAATCCTAGTAACAAAGATATTATTTAATTCATTTAATTAGGTTCATTTAGTTCATAAGAATCACTCATTCAGAATAAGTGCAAGAACATATGATGCATGCACATTTCCTAGGTTTCTACATTGAAAATATTAAAACATAAATTGATTGTTTGATATACTTATATTCCATGTATCAAACCATGATGGGCCCTAAAATTTCATGTCCCAGCTAGTTTCTCATGCCCATGTCAAACAACAAGTTCAACTAACACTGTTTCCCCATTAATACATGAAATCTACATAATTCCAATGTCCATTCCCAATCATATATCTCAACCATCAACTATGATAACACTATATCATGACTCCCACTTCTGGTACCCATCATATAATGATAATAAAGAGGAGTGCCCCCTTGAATCCCCCCATCGATAAGACCCTGTTGGTGAATATAATCGAGGTTATAAAACACATGATGAGAGTTTTTAACCTTATAATGAAATTAAACAAAAATATATAAGAGGAGAAATAATGATCAATACCAAATAATAAAAAATAATCCAATATATATAGAAATAGATAAAAAAACACATTTCATGTTATATAGAATGATGTCTATAAAATAAAACCCAAAACCAATCCTAAGAAGAAGCTATAGAAAATAACTCTATATCCAAGCTATCATGGTCTAGATCGGTTACCAAAACCCTCCTGATCACCTAGAAATTTTTTTATATTTAAATAGGTTATAATAAAATGTAAACTTAGTAGGATACTCCTCAATAACTCTCATGAAAATGTGATAAGAGCATTCTAATTCTCTAGTGAGAAAATAGTATAACCAACATTCAACTATTATGTCAACTACACATTCCCAACCTCACTAAGGATTAATCACCAAGTATCGCATCCAAGTTATACTAAAATAATATCAAAATAAAATTATCATAGGTACCCTATAACCACTTTCCCACTGGTGTTCTACTCTCACAACCCAACATAAAATTTCTTATACTCTCATAAGTTCTTTCCTGATGTAGATTGGGGTGAATCCATACCCACCACAACTCTACCAAGGTCCAACATCTCATGTTAACATTAAGAAAAATCCATATATAAAGTACCATATTCTAATAATTAACCCCAAATTATGTCTATAGAAATATAAAACTACAACAATATATTACCATGAATGTGTAGGACATTAAACGCATGCCTTCATAAGACCATGCACAACCCCCATTATATAACCATCATCCCATAATCATTACTTCATCAGGTACATCACATGACACTACCACACCTAGTCTGATTGTACTAACATTGATACATCACAACTAGTATATTAATAAAGGGAGATCATGGGTGGTCACACATCTTCCCTCACTAACCTGGATGTTAAGGAAAACCCCTGGGAATAGAAATTTTTTTGTCAATATAAAATACCCGACATTGGAAATGTTTGTCTATAAATCATAAGAAAATACATGGTATAATTGATACACACAAATCCAATCCTAGGGGTGGATACAAACAAACCTATAATGATTAATTTAATCAACCACTTCATCACCACTGCCTATCTACAACCATCAATACTTCTGTAACACCAACCAACTAATAACCATACAAAAAAACATTAAAAAGAACCACCCATTCTCTTATATTCATTATTTTAGTAAATTCAATATTAATTTCATCAAAAATATATATTAATTATGACATTTATTTCCCATATTTAATGATATACCACTATCATCCATCACCAACATTTTTACATTGAATTATTAATTCATTTTAAGTATTTATATTATAGTTACATCCTATATCTATTTACTTATATCCATGAAACCTCTCTGGATTGAATTAATAGACCATAATATATAATTCCAAACACAACTTAGTTTCCGAATTTATTAATTGATTCATACCGTACAACTAGGTATCTATAATAAACCAAAAAAATCACACTCCTACCATCTTAAATTTCCTAGCCCACATATTAAAAATAAATAATCATATTTCCAAGAAATAAAAATTCATGGATCAACATCATTAATGTCATGATTATCCAAATACCATTAAATTTATAGATATAATAATTAATCATTTATATGAGGTGTATCTTGAAAACTAACAAAGATAAAATTTATCTCTCAACAATAAGTAATTCTCACCATTCAAGGGGATCATACCAATAAATAAAATGTATTATACAAATTCATCGAATTTAGAAGGGCTTACATATCACAAAAATATCTAGAATCAAGAATCACATTGTTTCCAAAAATTTTACATACTCTTTATTTCAATATTTTACCTTTTTTATTGAGGAAATTTTATTTATGATAGTAGCAGTAGAAACAATACATCAAATAATGAAGAAATATGAATAAAATACATGCACATAACTTCTACACATTTATTATAGTATCAATTTTTTATATTATTTATGTTTGTTTATGCTAAATATCCATTTTAAAAAATCATGATAACCTCACAATTTAAAAAAAATAATAGATAGAATTATAGAATCCACTACCTAGAGAGATACATTATATGATACACAGAGACTAGGAGAGAGAAAACAAAGGTAGTTTGGGAAAAACACGGGAGGAGCTCGAGCCAATAACATAAGACTAAAAAACATAAATGGAGGATTTTGGATCATATAAAAATAAATTAGAACCCCAATAACTCTAATGAGATATAATCCATGATTTGGAATATAAAAGATACGATTTTCATATATTTTCTAGAATACTTATCAAACTCCCTTATTTTAATTCATATTAATTAGTTTCTATTTAACTCACCTCTTATAACCCATTTTAATCTCTTATAATTTTGGATGTCTATGATTTAATTCAGTAATTTTATAATAAATTTGAAACCCTAAATTTTCAATAATAAAACCATTAAATACGATTAAATAGATGTTCTGAAATGGAACTAGGTATACAAATTATATTCCTAGAAAATAATTGCCAGTCTCATGTGACCTATATATTCTAATTAAGGGAAAGTGGGAACTAACCATTCACAAAATTCAAGTGATAAACATTAAACAATAATTAGGAATATTTTTTTTACCCTCACATGAGCTTTATAATACACCCAGTCAAGCTATCTCTCAACACACAAGGCCTATACAAAATGCTTAAATAAACAACTCATCCATCACATAATCTAATGAAATTCCAAGAAGAACCTTATGAATATTTTGGACATATCCCATGACCCTTACCTGACTCCACTATACCATTATGTGACATCAATTTAATCTTATACAACTCCACTCTATCCACACATAACTTAGCTATACCTTCATATGACATTGAAACATCAATCAACCTTCACCACAACCTTTTCCATGATTTATTGGAATAATTATTGTTATCTCAACTATCCATGATGAAGACCATGATTTAAAGACCCCCAAAACTCTATTTCCCTCCATCTATCATGAACTTGGCCTCTCCATTCCCTAGTATGACAATAATCCCAACTCCTTTGGAAGTTTATAATTATCATTTCACATATGAAGAATCCCTAAGAAAAACATCCTCTAAAATGGACACTTTATCCATTGCACTCCCTGTAGTGCAACCAACACCCCACAAGCACTTCTAGATGCTCACCCCTTTCAAAAATCCTTCAAACAGATAGAAAAATGGTGGATTCTATAAATCTGATTAATTAAAATATTTCATAAATTTTTCAAAGATGGATAAACTCATTATTGAGTCCTTCACTTGACAATGAACATCGAACATTAGTGGATATTTTGATTAAAAATTGATGAGAAATGGATCAATATGTTAAAAAAATATTTTATTTTCTTAAATAGCCATTGTGTGAAAAATGTCATTTGGATATTTATCATTTAGAAATTGATGTTGAAAAATTGTGAAATTTGATCAAGAACATGTGGGAAAAGTAATAAATAAACTACATGGAATGAGAGTATTTTAATAAATTATTTTTCAATAAATAAATTTCCTTAACTCTGTACATAAAATATATATTTTAAATTCACTATGATTAATCAATAGGTGGAGGAATTTATTGGTTCCAATAAAGAAAACTACACCAAACTTTCAATTAAATACTTTTTGTTTTATCATTAATCTTAAAAAATAGATCGTTTATTCAATGGATTAAAATCAGATGTCTTCGGTATTTATAAAAATATTAATTCAATGTTCCCATAATATGGAAATGGAAATTGGTGACTCTAATTATTCTAGATTTGCAGATAAGAAATGAAAAATGAAGTATCATGGATTTTCAAATTATAAATCCCATATAGGATATAATATTCAACTAATTATATGTGAAACTATGGGAGAAATAACCCAAGAAGTTTCCTTAAACGAATGAGAAGATTTTTTATGTTTGGAATAGGAAGTTATCAATAAATAAATATAAAGGAAATATAAATATTCCAATTAACCAAATAGATGAGAAAATTTCTCTATCTAAAAAATAACCCACACTTTAATGTTTCAAATGTATGAATTTTAGAAATTATGTGATTCAATACACAAATAAATGGGATAATGAGGAAATAAATTTCAAAAACCCCTAAAAGAAAAGAATAATGGATGAGACTTTGAAATCACTATTATTGATGTGAATAATAAAAATGTATTGGGGAAGGGTATATTTATTAACCACGCATGACTATTAATATATTATGTGATTATTCATCTTCACATTTGTTTTCCTCTTTCATGTTTGCAAAGATTATTGATTAACCACCTAAAATATTCATCATTCAGTTGTCGGTGATAACACTCAGTGGTGAAATGATTGCATTCGAAGTGTATAAATATTATTTTTATTAATATTTTTTGGGAATATAGTTCATATAAATATATTTATTATTCCATTATTATAAATTTTTTGAAATATTGGTCATTTATTTTATCTCTCAACATATAAATTATACCAATTTTTGGGATAGACAAATATGATTTCATATATATAATTATACCATGATAAAGTATCTATTTTAGGATAAATATTAAATTCAATTGTAAACTAATTACTTAATATGAGTCTTGACATGAAATAATGATGGTTATTTGGATCAGATTGTTAGGTAGGAAATCAAAATTAAAAAAAAATGGTATTTTTATTAGAATATTTAATTGTATTTGATGAGGAGTTGCTTGGTCTTCCCCTAGATGATGTGTTTTAGTTTTCAATTGAACTCATAATTGATTCTATGAATATATGAACGAGTCATTATATAATGTCCATAATTAAATTTTATTAATTGATGATGAAACATTATGATAAATTGGAAAAGGTTTTTATAGTCCCAAGTGAATATTTATGGAGTGATTAAGTAAAATTTTTTAAGAATATGGATCAGTCAATATATCTTTTTATTGATTATCATGACCTTAATATGATAGTAATCAATAAAATTACCCTCCACCACTTATTGGTCAATTTTTAAATCAAATTAAAGGGGTTACATAGTTTTAAAATGTGGATATTTGATATCAATATCAATAAATTCTGATGAAAAGGGATTATATATCTAAGACTAACTTAGATATAAGAAATGGACACTATTAATTCTTAGTGACGTATTTTTGACTTAAAAATTATAGTGTTATTATTATAGATATGTTGAATAAATTATTTATCTATTATTTTAATAAATTTTTCGTAGTCTTTAATGATGATATATTATCATATATTCTAAAAGTAAGGAAAAATAAGAAGAGAATTTGTGGTCTATTCTAAAGAACTTAAGAAAGCGGAATTTTTTCCCAAAATTTTCAACATGTGAATTTTGAAATAAAAAATTATTCATCATGGTTCATATAATAAAAACAGTGGGTATATCTATAAATCCTTAAACTATTTAGGTAATTAAATAAGTAGCATGAAAAATATTTATAAAAAAGATTCATAGTTTTCTTATATTTGTTATATACTATCGAATTTTTGGAAATAAATTTCTCATGATTATCAAATATAATAACTAAGATAACTTAATAGGGAGAAAAGTTTCTATGGAAATAACAATTTAAAGATAATTTTATAGAGTATAATAAGAGGATAGTCACTGAACCAGTACTCACACTATCTTGTAGTCGAGAATATTTTTTTATATATAGTTATCCAAAAAATATGGTATTGGGTTGTGTCATTTTTCAAAATTATAAGGTTATAGCTTATGGACCATATCGATTAATTACCCATGATAAAAATAACTCGATACACAATCCGGAGTCAACAATGTTAATTTTTACATTAATGTTTTTGAGTAATTTTCTATATAGAGAGAACTGTGGTATATATACTAATCACAAGAGACAAAAGTATATATATATTGAGAATGAGATGGAAATTCACCCAAGGATATGATTATAGTTGACCAAGTATTATGATTTCTTAATACATTACCATCATGTGACGGAAAACAAAGTAGAGGATTATTTGAGAAGAAATTGTTGTACTACCTTATCAATGATATAGATTGAAACGGACACAATAATCATATAAATTCAATGGTTTGACATAAAAATCATAAGTGAAGTGGTAAAATAATACATTTGACAAATAATTTCTCAACCATCCATCAATGAGAGGATAAAAGAGGATTAGAAGTATGATATGGAGCTATAGGGAACATATAGTAAATAATTTTTTTTAAATAATTTATATAACATTAAATGTAATGGTTTATTTTATATTCAAATATGCAGTCGAACAACCCGATGCTATAGTGTTCGATGTTTATAGGAGGATGTACAATGATATGGTCACTGGAGAGATTAGAGGTGACCTCCATCATTAGATTGTGGTTCATATAATATATTTATGAGTTTTAAACTTAACTGCATATAATATTTTAACTATTTTAATTTTAAATTGTAATTGAAGGAGTTAAATAAGGCTGAAATATCTCTATCATAGACTGAGAGTCAGTCTAAGACTGAGGATCAGAGTAGTACCCACTAATTTGATGAGGTATCATAGATGCAAACGACTAAGTATGCCTTCGAGAATGGCCAAGTTGTTAGTATCAACTCTCGATTGACGCCTAAGAGTTATTATGGTACTACTATGATGTCGGCATCTATATCGATAGGAGATCATAGAGAGTCATCACCATATGCAGCACAGTACCGAGAATAGTTGTGAGCTTAGAGTAAGGTCATAGAGAGTATGCGTAAGGATCGGGAGGAGATGTGTAATGAAAGTTGAAGGAGATGCACTAATGGAAGCAACATTAGGAAGAGCTCCAACAATAGTAGCAGCAACATAAGGAGAAGATGCATCGATGAAAATAGTAGTAGCAGGAATAGATGGAGTATGTAAAATGTATGGATCATGGTTTTGGGATGGAGTTCCCTCCATTATCTCCTCCATCTCCCCCAGAGGATCCCCTCTCCGGGAATTTTTTTTATGATAAAACATTTGAATGTAATTTTTTTTGTAATATTAACTATTTATATTTCTATATAGCGCATTTTTAACTTGTTACATATATTTTATTTTTTACTATTTTATCAATTTATTTAATTTTTCAATATTTTTATGAATATCGAGGTTTTAATTATTTTATAATTATTTTATTTTAATAATATTAATATTATTATTTCATTAATATTAATAACAATATTATTATTATATTAATAATATTATTAATAATATTATTTTATTATTTTACTAATATTTATATTATTATTTCATTAATATTATTAAAATTAAAATTAAAATTATTATTATTATTATTATATTGATATTATTTATAATACTAATATTAGTATTATCATTATTATTTCAAATATTATTTTATTATTATTTACTAATATTATTTTATTTCAATTAATAATATTATTTTATTCAATTTTTTTTATTTATGATATTTATGATGGGGGGGAACTATCACAAATAGTATTTACAACGGACCATCACAAATAGTTTCTGTGACAGACTATTGCAAATATTTTTTTTAAAAAAATATCACAAAACAAATTTGTGATAGGAATTTGTTTGACGGGGAACCCCATCACATATGTGTTTTTTAAATAACCTCGGGAAACATATTTGTAACGGGACCACGTCCTGTTGCCAAAAAAGATTTTTACAATGCCATTTTCTACAATGGGCCATTTATGACGGGACCCCATTGCAAATTCCCTTTTTTGACAGGGTCCAGCCACAAATGGCCTGTTGAAAATGGTCTAATTTTCAGTATAGGGAGGCTTAGACATAAATAATCCTAAATAATAAAGAGATTTTGAAATAAACCCCTACCATTGGTCCTAATTACTTTGTTAGTGATCTTAACCTCCTATATAATAAATTAAAATTTATCATAATTATATAATAGAACCATATATATAATTATAATATCATATATAACCCCCTTATAATTTTTCAATTCTCTTATAATAATAATTATTTACTAAAATCCCCAATTTCAAGTGTTAACTATCTCATTTTTCATGTATATTTCAGTTCAATAGTTCTGATCCATGTGATTAGACCAAATTTCCCTAAAAAAATAATTATAATCATGATATAGATATCCTATATATTCATTATATACTTATTTATACTAATCTATGAAATATAAATATATAAAAATGAATTACACTGTCCATAGAGACGGTCTACCATACGTACACATGAATACAGTTTTTTATTTTTTAATGGATGGAATGAATGATGTTAAAATAATAATTAACCTTTAAAAATAATTTTTATTTCCTATATATCATATATATTCACAAAATATATCCTTATTACCATCCTTTTAAAGGGAAAATGAAAAACCAGTCACATCGCTTCGTGGAGGTGGTACTCCACACGTACACATGGACAACATTATCATTTTCCAATGGATGGAAAGGTAATAAGGTAAATGATATATTATATTTATTGAAACATAATTATTTAATAAATATCTTATATACTAATTATTTTCAACTTTATAACCGTAGAAGTAAAATGTTGTTGACAAACAAATTACACCTCTAGGTGGAGATGGTAAGACATACGTATGCACAAGCGATGTTTTTTCTTCTCATAGGATAGAAAGGAGGTGTATAATGGTTGCAACTTCATCATAATAAAAATTTTGTATATTTAAGATATTTAATTAATTATTTTTAATGGATACTATAGAATTATAGGATATTGATGAATGCTTACAATTAAAACCACACGGTTAAGAGTTATACCTCTTTATTGAGAAACATCTTTTTTGCATACAACATAATACATGAAGGGATGATCCTTTCATTAGATAAAATTATCTATGATTTGGTGAAGGAATAAAGAAAGGTATTATGTTTTTTATTGGACAATATATAATGCTCAAAATTTGCGAGGAATAGAGCATAAAAGGTTCCCTTTTATAATTGCGGGTAAGGGTACTCAGGGAATTTAATAAAGTAATAAATCAAAATAATTTTTTTATATTCAAGTGACTAAAAATTTAAATATATAAAATATAGTATGAATATAATTAAAATCAATATTATCCAATAGAATTTGGACAAGTTTGGGTTATGTTTTAACTGCTATCTCATAGTTTTAACCCCCGTTAACCCTATTAAACATTACCGCAATTTCAATATGTTTTACACTAAATGAGAGAAGAAAATTACTATATAAGGAAAAATGATCCATAAATTTAAAATGGGTGATATTATAAACCATATACCATTCAGATGGCTTAATATATTATTTTTATAAATTTTTAATCATTTAATAATATATTTTTTAATATAAAATATCATTAATGTTATTTTTTGAAAAACATGAAATATTATAATATAATATGTATCCAACTCATGTTAAATAATTACATAATGTAATTTATTCAGAGGAAAAAGAAATATAGACTTAATATATTCATAAAATAAAATTTTTATAGGTTTATATATCATTTTAAACATTTTTTTTCAGTTTAACCCCTTGGTTTACCGATATTAATCATAAATGTGGTAATGAATTTTTTAATATTAAAGGGTTATAAATATAAGTTAAAAATTGTATCAGAAATGGAAAAGGGATGAAATTATAAAAAATTTATATTCATATTTTTTCTCCAGAAATATTTTTCTATTTTTTGAATAATTCAATAAAATATATTTAACAAAAAAAACTACTCATATCATTTTAAAAACTATTCACATAGTTTGACATTGAAAACAACATGCCAATAATGGAATTATAATATAAAATTTTCAAACATCCATATTTTGTAATATTTATATTAAAAATTAGTGGAAAAAATAATTCATCTAAATTTTATTACTTTTATTATTTTTAAAATCATTTATTTTATATTTCTATTAAATGAATAAATATCGTCCTCATGCGACAAAAGAATTTAAGGTAATTTTCCAATAATAAAAATTTAAAATAAATTACTATAATAAAAAAATTAGTTTTTATTTATAATACAAATTTGGAACTTAAATTTACCTGTTTTTATCCTCACATAAGAATTTCAGTGATATTAATTTCAAGAGAGTTACAATTTAGAATTTTCTTTACTTGAAATAATTTAAATGCCATTATAAAGGTAACATTGAACCATAATGACATATATTAGAATTTGGGATGATTATGTTCAAATTTCTCCTTTGAAATAAAATTAAGGCATTTTTTTGGTAGATTTTTAGACATTATTTAATGGTTTTAACCATATTTTACCCATTTTACCCTTATCGTGTTGAAAAATATTTACCATAATTACTATTGATAATGATAAAAAATAAAATGAAACCATTTATAAAATTTGATCCTAGAGAATCCAAATATGGTATCAAATTTTCACCATTCAATATTTAGAAGTGGTGTAAATTATTTTTAATATAAATTCATCCAAAGAAAGAGAAAACGGTTAAAAAAATGTGTTTTATGCATAGAAATTTACTTATATAAAAATGATGAATAATACAGATTCAAAGAGAATTAAATAAATTTTTATAAATCAAAAAGGATCCTAAAACAAATTTTAAATATAAGTTTACTTTTAATTTATTTTATTTTATGAAAATAAATGAGAGTATTTGAAAAATAATTATTTCTCACCATTCATTGAAAAATCAATTATTTCAGAAAAATAAAAAGATTTCTCCTTAATGAAATGTTAATATGATTATTTTAAAAATTATATTCATTTTATAAAATAAAATTTCTATAAGTGGAAGAAATTAATTATAATTTCCCCACACAAAAGGAAATAAAATCATTTATTAAATAAAATATATTTTTGAAACATAAAATAACTATAATAAAATTTGACGGCTTATTTCATAATAAATAATCAATACATTAGTATTGAATAAGAACAATATATATATTTTTTATAATGCGATTACTCATATTTATACCCACCAATTCAATGACTATTTTATAATGGTCACAGTTAAATAATAATATTTTAATATTATATCGTAATTTTTTTAAACAGGGTGTTGCACGTGATGCAAGCCATCAAAAAATTAAATTTATTTAAATAAATATTTATTCTAAAATATTAGGGTGTTTCATGTTGTCTATTCCTAGTTCCTTAAACCCCATCTAATGTCTTTGCCTCTAGTTATTTCTAGGTTTCTAAGTATTCATTCTATATTCTCTCTATTTGGTACTCAAAACCACTGAAAGAATGTTTATTAGAAAAGATAACACTATTTATACTTTTTGTTTGAGAATATATTTCCTTAATATCAACTATAGTGAACTAACATTTTCATATATAAATATAACATCTTCTTTGATTTATATTCATCACATAACATAAGGATTGATGCTTGAATTGTGTAAGTCAAGTGCCTTTGCAAACATGGGCATATAAAAAAATTTATCATAAAAGAAATACATAATCTCCCACTATGTTATTCATGAATAGAACCATTGATAGGAATATCTTACTGGGTACTTGTATTCATATCCTTGGACATAGAATAAAGGGTGAGCTAATTTGGTCATTAAGGGTAAACAAGGGTGATATCAATGATCCCTTGTGAATAACATGACCATAAGGGTATGAGAACATGATAATAATATTTTAAAATCATACCATTCATATCATAGATCATAATATTAATTCATGGTATAAATATAGCCTATCTATAAGACATGAATCATAAATTAATCAAAGAACATGATTCCATAGAGAATAACATTGGCATTAAAAATAATTTTTTGGCATATACATAAGTATAGAAAATCATTTTCAAAGTTTTCAAGTATCATTTCTAAGACTATAATTGTAAAATTAGTTCACTACCCAAACCATCTTAGTAGTCAAGGTTCACTCCCAAGTGAATCATAGTGGATAAAGTCTATTACTGAACTAGGTTCACTCCCCATTCAAGTCCTATTTATATCATAAGATATCAATCATTACCTAATATATTAGAGGGAGATGTAAGTATGAACCATTGCATAATGAAAAACCTAAATATGTGTATCAAAAATTATAAAACATTCATCATATTAGAACCCATGAAAAAATGGGTTTCATATCATAACCCATGGAAATGGAATGAGTTTCATAAATAGAACATCATTTCATTATAGCATAACCCATTGAAAAGGAATGGATTTCCTAAAAATCATATCATAAATATAAATAATATAGGGAAAGAATAAGGATGATATCCTTGGATTATAAACCAAGTAAATAATAAGTGAAATCAAGGGTTTCTGTTCTTTATAAATAGAAATACCATTAAAATATCTATAATACATTATTGAGGAAATAACCATTCCATTTTGAAATAATCAATTTTAAAATCTATTTTTTTTAAATGTTATGGAAGGTTTTTTAAATTAAAATAACCATGGAAATATGTAAAGTAATATTCAAATCATCGATAATTCAGGATGGTGGGAAATTCTATTCATGTTTTATATGTTAAAAAATCATTTCTTTCATACTATTGTAAAAAAATTAAATAAGTACTTCATTCAGAAAATTTAAAAAAAAGATTAATTTTATAAACGTTTTGTAAAAAGTAAAATAGGAGTTAAAATGACTTTATAAAATAATATAATAATTGTAAAAACATTCCTTAAAAAATATACCAAAACAAGGATATGTACGAGAAAAGATTTTTGACCGATGAGAGAAATAAATTTGATTTTCCATAAAAACATATTTCAGTATTTTGATTAATTAAGGTGAGGAAATTGAAAGATAAACCACTATTCTTATGAAATGATTAGAGTAGAAGATAATTCATGAGTTTCTTAATATATATATTATATTATTTCATCATCATAGACTTAATAATATACAATCCTAATAAAAAAATGAAAGTGTGATATAAAACTATTACAACTTTTCTGACATTTGAATCATAAGACCCATGTAAAATGAAACCTTATATAAAAATTTAAATCCATATAAATTTTATAATATGAATTATAAACTTCATTCAGGGTTAGAATACACACCACAAAAAAGAAACAAGTGGTGAATATGACATGTGTCCCATGAAAATTAATGTGAGATGAAAATCCCTTACATTATGTATGGATTTATTAATAAGAATTTGAATCTCCTGTATAAAAAATATAGAATTATTTTAAATAAATTTATAAATAATATTAATTTTTATCATACCATATATGATTTACTTATCACCTTTTATCACCTATTTTTTGACACTTCTTTGTTAAATTCATTGTTCTTGGTGATACCTACTTCATTTTTCTTGTATGTTTTGGTTTAATAGTTTTAGTTATGGAATTATGATCATGGTTTCATCATCTCTATAATGTTAGTAATGATATTAATATTATGTATATTCAGTATATATATGTTTATAGTCATTCATAAAAGATATATATAGAGAATTGAATTACACCATCCATGGAGATGGTAGGTCGTATGTATGCATGAATGTTGTTTCCATTTTTCAGCGGATGAAATTATAGAAAGGTAAATAGTAAAAAAAACTTACTAGAATCATTATTATATCATATATAAAATTTATATTCATTAAAAATATCCCTATTACCATCAACATAAAACACAAATTAATAAGTAATCATACCTCTTCGTTGAGGTGGTAGTCCACATATATGCACGATCGACGTTATCATTTTCCAATGGTTGGGAAGGTAAAAGGTAGATAATATATTATCAATCAAGAAGTATAATTATTTCATAGGTATCATATAAAAAATTAAACCTACCATAACACCCTTCCATAAATTATGGTGATGGGAAATGAATTGTATTTCTATGTGTAGTTGGTAAGCCATGTGTACGCAAGCCCGATGATGCATGTTGGATAATATAAGAAGGACAATGCATTGGGCCTTTAGACCATATTAATGGAACAATGTGAAATTATAAGAACTCAGATCTTCTTTTAGGTACTGATCCTTTATTTTCCGTCAAATTTTATTTTAAATGTTTTAATATGCCCTAATATGATCACCCTTTTAGTTCATTGAGGTATAAACGACGTCCATAGCTGGTTCATAGCCCAGAACCCAAGTTTTGTGGTGAAATAATCCTTGAACATGGTTAGTGGAAACTTTTCAGGGCTTGCTAAAATGTTACATCAAACCATGAAAGGCTGAATAGTCAGGAGCATCAGGCCACACAACCATACCAAACTGTAGGATTTGGGGTGCATAGCTCTGCAGCAATGTCTACAATTTTAACAGTGGGGTATTGTATGATTAGTCGAACAATGCAAGGTAACCACAGGGGAGCCCTTATCCTACAACTAACCATGCATGATTGGCACACATTTTTTCAAATCGTATTCTCAATCCATACAACCACTTAATTTTGGGAAAATTTATAATTTAAAATAAAATTAAAAATCAAATTTAAACCAAAACTCGCATTTGATTATATAGAAAATAGAGGCACATTTTGAGAGCCCATTTGAGTGCCTATTTAGGGATTTGACGCACAATCTCCATCCAATCTCAAATTTATGCATGGGACATCTCATTGGATCCATATATTAGATTTTCTAATTCATTTTTATCTATTCTTTTCTCTTCTGGATATCGGCTATGGTATTTAGGTGAAAGGTAATATGACCTTATTTCAGGTTCTTCATTTGTTATTCATTTTTCTCCCAATATGATTTGAATTATAGGTTGATGTTGGATGAGAACTATACTACCAATCTTGGGTAGGAGGTCTATACATTTCTTGTTGGGTTTGGTGATTTATAGGGAAACCTATCGTTCTTCCATCTATTGGACTTTCCGGTGAGGCCACAAAATTGACTAATTAATTGAATTAATTCAATTGGACATGTTAGGGATTACCTTATGTTCCTTTGAGATGTATTGGTTGTTGTTTCCCAACCTAGGGCCACTGATGGGGTATTATATATGAACTCACATTTTTATACCATGTTAAAACATCCATGGTATGTGGTCTCATGATTTCATAGTTAGTGGAAACCCATTAATAATTAAATGGAATTGAATTGCTTAGTTATGAGATGGTTTGCCTCCTTGCCTTATGTTATCATGGCATGCCATGCTTGGTTTTGATTAAACTTATTAGATTTAATTGGTTGAATGAGTGGGTATACTCATTGGTTTCTTGAATGTGAAATGTGAAATGTGAGTGGGTATACTCAAGAGTTGTTAATTAATGTGAAATGGATACATGAGTGGGTATACTCATGGTATGGAATTATGAATGATTATTTGGATTCTTTGGAAAATTATCCCAAGATCTTGAACATAGTGATGGACACCTTGGATAGAGTATTCTCCCTAGGTCTTGATTTCATGGGATGCCTTTGGCCTTTCTACCCCTTGGATATGGAAATCTATGAATTCTTTAGGAAATGTTCAATTGAGATGCTCCTAGGACTCCAACCAATTATGTTACTGAGTTTCCATTGACATACTCCTAGGACTCAATGAAGATGCCTTGGTCTTATACACCTTGGATATAGCCCTTTGTGGTCTGCGAATTCTAGTATATAGAGAAACTGTGGTATTATGACATGTATGATTAAATAGCTTTACCAGGGTTGTTCAATCTTTTCTAGTTGTACAGAATGGATGTGTAGACTTGACATGTATGATGTATGACAATGCTATTTTGGTTATTTCTATTTCTATTATAGCTACCATGTTAGGATATTGACACTTGTTTTCCATGGAGAGTTAGGAGGATAATTAGTATTACTTTTATATTAATTGACATTCTATGGTCACTTTACATTTAATTACTGCTTCCGTGATTTAATTTGAAACTACCTAACTTTTTATATTACACAACATGAAATTTTATAGATATTTGGGTGGTTACCTACGGGGATTGTATCTCACACCCTATTTTGTCTGTTTTTGGGTACCTGAACAGACTATTTAGATATAGGTAGAGATGGAGAAAAGATACCATAGTTTGAGAGTTAATTTTGATCCATTATTAAGAGTAGGGGTGTGTGGGATCGAGCTAAGGGTCATGATACTATTCAAAGATACCAATTTTTGTTGTATTTATTTTCCATATATATTGTATTGTACTACTGTGTACCTATTTTGGATGCCTTGTATATACATGTGTCATCATCATTGTATGTGGGACAATTTTGGATTTGTTATGTATTCCTGTCTTATTTATTTATTAGTTGTATTTAGTTTTACTATTGACTATTATTGCAATTTTGTTGTGTTATACTCCAGTAATGAGGGAATATTCTCTCTATGGACATAACCAAGGCCCTCGCTATTAGTTGGATGCCTCTGGCATTCTGGGAGATGCACTTGAGGCTATATAGAAAACCGGGTTTAGGAAACTATTGACTGGAATCTAGGTCCATGATGTTACAAAGTGGTATCAGAGGATTTTTTTCTGGTTTTATTTACTATTTGTAGACAAGAGACAAGGATATTAAGGTATTAAAGATTGGTAATGAGTTTTCCCAAGGAATAGTTTACCCATATTTAGGAAAAATACAAATTACCTCTAACTAAATGACTCTTTTATTGGTTTTTAATATTATAGTTTATTTCATTCCACCATTGGGTGACGCACTATCATTGTGATGTTATTATTAATACGACTATTGGTTCTATTAAATTGAAACCAGATGAGATGAGGATATTTTGTATCATGCATCATATTGGGCACTTTTTATAAATCGCATGACATGTATTATGCCATTTCATTTAGAATGAATTATTTTTTCATGCCGTTGTGATAGGTGTTATGATATCTATGACTACTATTTTAATAGATTTTGTGTAGTGTATAGAGAAAGTGTTTCCATATTGAAGTTCATAAGGAAATGGTTTTGTGTTGTGACCTCATTTTAGGTAGTTTTTGACCTGTCCTACGACTTTGAGTAGTGAAACTTGATGGTGTTCTTTTCTGAGGAATTTGTTTTTCATTATAGAGGTATGCCGCCATGATGAGATAAATTCATATTCTAGGAAGATGTCGATGACCACAATCTAAAGGTAGTGGACCATGGGATACTGGTGGATCATTTTTTAGTTCCAGCTACAGAACAAGATATTTTTCCTGACACAAGTGATGAGGCACAGTTCTGCGAGGGATTCTATCACTTCATGTAGACTGTTCAGGGAACACTGTATCCTAACTTCTCTATGGATGAACTGAAGCATGTGTTCCACCAGCTGCATCCTCCCATGTTTATGGGAGATGGTATCCCACATGCTCTTGAGCTATAGTTCGATACTATGCTATCAATTTTAGAGAACATTGTGACACCTATGGAGAGTAGAGTGAATCTATCAACTTACATGATTCATGGATCTAAAAAGTGCTAGTGGGATGTTTTGAAGTAGTTTGACAGACTGAAAAATATGGTTTGGGATAATTTCCAAACAATTTTATATGATTAATTTTACTCTGAGACTTTGTGAGAAGAGTGGGAAAGTGAATTCATTCAACTGGAATAAGGCTCTATGACAGTTATGGAGTACTAAGTATGCTTTACAGAGTTGCAACATTTTGAACTGATGTACCTTATTTAGGATCTATTAAGAGCGAGACTCTTCGAGGAAGGTATCTAACTTTATATCATTTCTGAGGTCAAAATGATCAAATTTACATCTATTATTGAGATTCTGAATCAAGCATTGATTACAGATCATAACCTAAAAAATATCGGGATGAAGAGTAGGGTAGTTCCATTTCTCAACCCAGTAGTTTGACTTATAGTGGTATGAAGTACCATTTTGAGGATTAACATGAGATGATTACCAGTTAGGTTGTGAGTACTTCAACTTAGTTTTATTTCATCAATGTGGTAGATGGGGACTCATGAAGAATAAGTGTGACTGCAACCCAAGAGAGTCCCAATCCTGTAGAAGGGTTGGCCACAAGAAACATTTTTTCTGGGCCTTCCCTCTTGCCGGGAGTGATAGGGGTAATATCCAAAACCATGTCCAGGAATAATATTTTCAGATCCATGTCAAGTAGGATGATGGAGTCATACATGTCGATCAGGGTGAGGAAGTGGTGGCCATGTGTGAGGAATCCAGACACTAGTTACATCAAGACATCAGAGTGGACCTACTCCAGGCAATGAGTTTATGTCATAGGGTTACAGTTCAATCCTAATATATTCTATACATCCTACCCTAAGGATCAAGATGTCAGACTATCTATAGTGAGAGGTATGATCTTAGTAGTCTCTACTGTTACATCAGCTCTGTTTGATATAGGTTCATCACGTAGTTTCATATATTCACCTGTGGTGAAAATCCTTGGGCTTGTGGTTTTGTTTTCTGAGAGAGTTATGATTTCTGAGACTCCATTGGGGATTAGAAAGAAGGTCATATTCTAGTGTAGGGAGTTCCCCCTTCAGTTATTGGGTGTCACTTCCTTTAGAATATTTATGTCATCCAGATGACAGGGCTTGATGTCATACTTGGGATGGACTGGATAACATGTTATCGAGCATTCATTGACCTCTATCATGGAATTGGAACTTTCAAATCACTAGAGGGAATAATGTATACTCATAAGTTTGAATGGGATGTCAAGGAGAGATAAGTTAGAGCAGAACATCGTGGGATAAGTGAGATGAAAACCCATATTTCTAGATTGTATCCAGATGATTAGGGAGCACATCTGATAGAATTTACTCCAGTGGTATATTGTTTCAGGGATGTGTTCCCAGATAACTTTTTTGGTTTACCTCTTGAGAGATAGGATGATTTATATAATGACCCATACTTTACATACATTGTTAATACTTCAAAATTGAATCACACTTATTACAACATATGACAAAACCACAAAGGACCGTATATGCATAGTGTCTTTAGAAACTGGGAAACATAAACAACTGGTTCATAAATCTTCTACAGTGTCTCCCATTTATTTCCTCATATCTAGGGTCCCTTTTAGCATATTATACTTAATATCCATTTTCCTGACCTGGGGAAAAGAAAACATACAAAAAAGGGTGAGCTCAAATGCTTAGAAAGGGCAATAAAGGAAATAAAAATCATATCGTATCTTTTTGAAAATCATAACCTGCAAAAGAGATCATAATATCTTAACATGGAATAAATCATAGAAGTGAAAATGAGATCCCCATAATCATAACATAAAACTTGAAACTTTGTGGCATGCACACATAATCATGGAAAATCATTTCTTGTTAGTCATGACTCATTGCCAAAACTATCTTAGCGGACAATGTCCATTTCTGAACCGAGTTCACTCCTCGTTTCAGTCCTGTATCACTGAACCGAAATAACCTTCTGTTCCAGCCATGTCTATCTCATGAGATATAAATCTTTACCCAATGCATTGGAGGGAGATATAGGTCCCACCCATCTTATAATGAATCCTTTCTTATGTGTGCCACATAATCATAAATCATACATCATCACATAACACATGTATCAAAAATGGGATTCTTGAAACATCATGACATCATAAAACAAATCATATAAGGTAAATGACTTCATAAAAATAATTTCCTCAAAACATAATCAAATCAATGTAATAATAGGGATAAAAATAGAACCCTATATTATCTTAGATGGAAAATAATTTTGATAAAACATTTGAACTCCATTCTTGAGGAAAATATCCTTTCTACTTCAAAAACACTTTTCTTTTCTTAACATGTCATAAAATTATAAACTAAAAGAAGTTGATTAAAAATAAACTTGGAAACTTATAAAGGAAGATTTTTGGAATTAATTTTTTAAAAATCCATTCTTTCCGTATAAGTTAAAAAAAACATTCTTCGTACTTTTGTCGGAAAAGTCAAAAAGTACCTCGTACGAAAAACGACAAAAGATTCCTTTCATATCTTTTACTAAAAACTCATAGAAGGGTAAAATTGGATATAAACTATTGTATAAGGATGGAAATAATATTACATATTGAGGGAACATCGATGTGGATGATAAAATACACCCCAGTAATTACCAAAGTAAAAACAATCTCGGATAAAAGTGAGATTGTGATATTTCCCTTACCTTAGGTCCGATTTGCTTTGTATGTGTCCGAAGCTCCTGTATAATGGTTTAAATAATGTTATTGACTTATTACATAATCATAAATATTGATATGATGTCATATATGGTCATATTCTTAGCTTCTTATTAGTAATATTTCATTGTTACTTGTTACTCGAGTCTTTATTGCCTTTTGTTCTTATGCGTGTTTTACCGAATAAATTCTTATTCTTCTTTTAAGGTTATAGATACCTTATATCCAGAATGGTATTAGTGTAACATATATCATATTTATTCATTCAATTCATTTATATAATTACTATGTAATGATGATCATGTAGAACGAGTCGCATCACATCGTGGAGACGGTATTCCGTACGTACGCACGAGCGACGATATTGTTCCCATGATTGTGGAATTGTATTTATACTATTTTAGTATCAATAACACTTTATAATAATCATATATAGTTACTCATTACACCATTATACCCATCCTTGTAAGGTGATGGTGGAAAATAGAGTACACCACGGCGTGGAGACGGTATTCCGTACGTACGCACGCGCGGTGATTTTATTTTTCTGTAGGATGGATAGAAGGTGAATTAGGGTTGTTTCATATTTATAATAACATATCAGTATGTAAGTAATACTTATGTTATTACTTTATCATGAAACAACTAAAGAAGAAGAAGTTGAAGAAGAAAGAAATTGAAAAGATCGGTAATGGATATTACCTCTTCTTTGAAACGCCTCTTTGAATCCTCCACTTAGGGAACTAAGATTGGTCATTGAAGAAGACCAGGACCTCTAGGATTATTCTAGGGAAGTGGAGAAGGGATTTTGGCAGGGGCTGGACGAGCTTGAGTGCTCAAATTGGTGTGAGGAGGAGGGGGAGGAGGTGCCCTTTTATAAGGGAGGAGAGGGGCACCTTAGGAATATCTCAAAATATTATTTTATATTAAAGTCAAAATCGGATTATAATGGTTCCAAAGGGTCTTATTTCAAAGGTAAAGTGGGGATGGGTCGAAATCCTATCAACCAATATGATTTAGACAAGTTTAGGTTATTATTTTAACCTTATCAATTAGATTTAACTCTAAGTTAAATAATTTAACTTTTACCGTGACTATACTTACTATAACATGCCAAACGAACCCCAAGTTGTTTATTATTAATATATATATCCTTATCTAAGTCATTTGTTCGAACCTTAGATTTTTAGGAATAAAATAACAATTAATAATATAATATTTGATTTAAAAACTATTTTGTGTCAATTTTGACACTATTTGATATATGATTTTTTTGAAAGTCATAACAGAATTATATGTTCGAACCAAGTTGATTAAATCAACACTAATATATCATAGTAACCTAGAAAATTAGTGGAATTAATAAAAAGTCTCAAATTACATTTATTTGAGCATTTATAACTTCAATTATGTTAACATTTCCTTAAAAGGGTAATTACTGCATCATCGTTGTGTCATAAATAAATTAATTAATTTAAAGTCTAAAAATTATAAATAAAATATCATTATGTAGGAAATATTTTTATCTTTCTAATGAATATTTATAGTCGAATTTATCTTATGTATAACCCCATATTAAAAATGTTTTAGTTATTAAACTTTGATTTTAACTATTTTAACTATTCATTAAATAAAATAATATTAAATGTCATAATCTAATCCAAGTGGACCTAAATGGTCATATTATATTCATAAGGTTGTTTTTGGTCGAGTTACACTTATCCAATAGAATTAGGACATGTGTTAGGGTAATAGTAATATCATATTTACCCTTAGTTACCCTATTTACTATTAACCGTGGTAAAAATAAGTAAAAAGTTACTATTCACCAAAAATTATTTTCATCTCATTGAACCACATTTTAGTCCTTGATATTAACCGTGTCTGTCAGATTTTCGAAATTCCATTCACAGAAGCGGTAAAATTAAGTTTTATGCAAAAATTCAGTTCTTAACCTACCACTTAGTGGTTTCACTATTCATCAAAAATTGAATGTTTTCAGAAAAATACCAAAATTTCACCCTAGGCTAATTTCGGTATTCCGAATCCAAAAATGAATTCCATTTTGAAAAATAAAATTCACAAAATTTCAAAAAGTGGTTATTACTATTCATAACGGCTAGTTTTAATAATATTTTAATAGCATATCGTTGTTTAGTGAAACTCGGTATTGCGTACGACGCAAGCTATCGAGGAAGGTCGCGATTGCGTGTAAAACAAGCCAAGAAAGTGTTGTGTAGAAAAAGATTCCTTTGATGATAACATAAAAGTCTTGGGTGTTACATTCTACCCCCCTTAAAAAGAATTTCGCCCTCGAAATTCGTCACTTTGTAACAAACAAATGAGGGTACTTCTCCCTCATCATATCCTCAAGCTCCCATGCAGCTTCTTCAAGTTGGTGGTTCCTCCATAAAACTTTCACCAATCGAGTGGTCTTGTTTCGTAGGACTTTTTCGCTACGTTCCAGAATCTCTATCGGTTGTTCTTCATAAGAAAGATCTTGCTCTAGCGGTACAACTTCTAAGCTGAGTACATGTGAAGGATCAGGTATGTACTTTCTCAGGAGAGATACATGGAACACATCGTGAACTTTAGAGAGATTTGTTGGAAGCGCCAATCGGTAATCTACCTTCCCAACACGATCTAGTATTTTGAAAGGACCGATATATCTAGGGCTCAACTTCCCCTTCTTTCCAAATCTCATAACCCTCTTCCAGGGAGATATTCGTAAGAACACTTTATCACCCACTTCAAACTCTAGGTCTTTTCTTCGGTTGTCGGCAAAACTTTTCTGTCGACTCTGAGCTGCCCTTATGTGTTGTTGAATAGATCTGACCTTTTCTGCCATTTCATCAACGAGATCAGGTCCTAATAGCTTTCTTTCCCCAACTTCATCCCAGCAAGTTGGAGTCCTGCATTTCTTTCCATAGAGAGCTTCATAAGGAGCCATCTGAATACTGGAGTGAAAGCTATTATTATAAGAAATTTCTACCAAAGGTAGGTGTTGATCCCAACCTCCTTTGAAATCCATAGAGAAAGCTCTCAACATATCTTCTAGGGTTTGAATTGTTCTCTCAGACTGACCGTCTGTCTGAGGATGATAAGCGGTGCTGAAACTCAACTCTGTATCCAGAGTATGCTGAAGACTTTTCCAGAACTTCGAGGTAAATCTCGGATCCCGATCAGATATAATATAAAGTGGTACTCCATGCAATCTTACCACTTCCTTTACATATATCCTGGCAAGCTGATCTAGAGAAAAATCCTCTCTAATAGCAATGAAGTGTGCAGACTTTGTAAGACGATCAATTATGACCCAGATAGCATTATTGCCTTTGGATGTTTTAGGAAGTCCTGTGATAAAGTCCATAGTGATGTTTTCCCATTTCCATTCGGGTATAGGTAATGGTTGTAACATCCCCTTAGACTTCTGTCTCTCAACTTTAACTTGTTGACAAACCAAGTATCGAGAGACATATTCAGCAACATCTCTTTTCATGCCATCCCACCAGAAGTACTCTTTCAGGTCCCTATACATCTTCATGCTTCCAGGATGAATAGAGAATGAAGAACTATGAGCCTCATCCAGCATATCCTTCTTTAATTCGGGGATGGGAGGAACACAAACCCGATTCCTGAACTTTATTATCCCATCACAATCAAGGTTGAATTCAGGAAGATTTCTCACCTTCTTTTGTAGCTCAACATCTTCTTTCTGTGCCTCTTTAATCTTCACATGTATAGATGGTTGAACATTCATTTGAGAAAGATAAGAATTTTCCCCTTCCATTATAATTCCAAGATCCATCCTTTGTAAATCCATAAATATTGGATCTTTTGTGATCCTCATCATGGATAAACTAGCATGGTCTTGTCGACTTAATGCATCTGCCACCTTGTTTTCTTTCCCAGGGTGGTAATGGATTGAGCAGTCATAATCCTTAATTAGCTCCAACCATCATCTTTGACGCATATTCAGCTCCTTTTGTGTGAAAATATACTTTAAACTTTTATGATCAGTATAAATATCACACCTTTCACCATAAAGGTAATTCCTCCAAATCTTTAATGCAAAGATTACCGCATCTAACTCCAAATCATGTGTTGGGTAATTTTTCTCATGGATTTTCAACTTTCGTGAGGCATAAGCTATCACCATATCATTTTGCATAAGAACACACCCGAATCCCTTCTTGGATGCATCACTGTAGATCACAAACCTTTCTCCACTACAAGGCAGTGTGAACACAGGTGCACTGGATAACCTTCTTTTCAACTCCTTGAAATTCTCTTCACATTCCTCTGTCCAAACAAACTTAACTCCTTTCTGAGTAAACTTGGTGAGTGGGTTAGATAATCGTGAAAAATCTTTTACAAAACGTCGATAATATCCAGCCAAACCAAGAAAACTTCGGATCTCAGTTACTGTTGTTGGTCTCGACCATCTTTCGATAACCTCTGTTTTTGAAGGATCCATAGATATCCCCTCTTTTGAGATTATGTGACCCAAAAATGAAACTTTTTGATGCCAAAATTCACACTTGGTAAATTTGGCATAATGCTTCTCCTTTCTCAGGGTCTTCAATATAATTCTCAAGTGATCTTCATGCTCTTCCTTGCTCTTTGAATAGACAAGAATATCATCTATAAAGACTACAAAAAATTGATCAAGATAGTCTCTAAAGAATCTATTCATTAGATCCATGAAGATAGCAGGGGCATTAGTAAGACCAAATGGCATCACTATAAATTCATAGTGTCCATACCTTGTACGGAAAGCCGTCTTTGGTATATCCTCCCTTTTGACCCTTAATTGATGATACCCTGAATGAAGATCAATCTTGGAAAAGTATTGATCTCCGCGTAGTTGGTCAAATAAGTCATCAATGCGTGGGAGAGGATATTTGTTCTTGATAGTGATCTTGTTAAGTTCTCGATAATCAATGCAGAGTCTCATTGATCCATCTTTCTTCTTAACAAATAGAACAGGTGCTCCCCAAGGTGACGCACTAGGGCGTATGAATCCCTTATCAAGATTCTCTTGGAGTTGCTTCTTCAATTCCTGTAACTCAATTGGGGCCATTCTATAAGGTGTCTTTGAAATAGGCAAAGCACCCGGTACGAGTTCTATTGAAAACTCAACTTCACGATTTGGTGGAAGACCCGGTAATTCCTCTGGAAAGACATCATCAAACTCCCGTATGATGGGCATATTCTTAATCGCGAGTTTCTCACCAACCATTTGAGATAAATAACCTTCATTTAGTGGAATCAATACCCATAAAATGGATGAAATTTCCACTGGAAGGTTATGTTCATCCTTGCATTGATAGATGATCATAGATTGATCTGGAATATGAAATGTGACTTCCCTTCTTTGGAAATTGATATGAGCTCCGTATAAAGAAAGCCAATCTATGCCAAGAATCACATAGAATTCCACTAAAGGAAGGATCACAAGATTTGTAGGAAGCACTTTCCCACAAACGTCAATTGGAGAAGAATTATAAACTTTTGATGCGATTGATGTGCCATTAGGTGTTGTCACAGCTAACTCAATATCTAATTGTTGAGGTAATACGGTGATACCCTTATAAAATTCTTCAGAAATAAAAGAGTGGGTGGATCCAGAATCAAATAAAACATTTGCTTCTTTAGAGTGGATGGTAAGTGTACCTTTCACCACATCGTTATCGTACTCCACATCGCTGATAGAAATTGCATGCGACTTTCCTTTGTCTTTAGCCTTAAGAGTTTATTTACGTCGACCATCATCATCAACCCTTGGATTTTTGCATTGATTGGCATAATGCCCCATCTCCTTGCACTTGAAACATTGAAGTGTAGTAGGTTCATTCTCTGTATACCTTCCTTTGTTTGCATCATTAGACATCTTCTTCCCATCATCACGGCATTCAAATGCCCGATGACCTTCCTTTCCACATTTGAAACATTTACTTGTCCCTTTAAGACAACTCCCTCCATGTTTCTTTCCACACTTTGAGCATAAGGGAAAGCTCATATTCTTTTCAGTTTTCTCTTTAGATTTTCCTTTAAATTCCATTTTCCTCTTCTTATCAAACCCATATGACTGATGGGTTACTCCAATCTCCATCTCGACTTTGAGAGCACATCGCACGATTTCCTCATAGCTATTGAAGTCCCTTATGGCTAACACCCTTCGAAGACTTGGTTTTATGCCACTAAAGAATCGATCGATCTTACTCTCAGGTTGGATAATAATACCTGAAGCATACCTTGCAAGTCTTGTAAAATTTGCTTCATAGGTACCAATAGATTCATCATCCCTTTGCTTTAGTTCATGAAACTCTTTCTCCATCTTTGTTCGGAGAATACGAGGGAAGTACTTATTGAAAAATAAGTTCTTGAACTCGTCCCATTCCATGGACTCAATTTCATCCCTTTGCCTCATATTCTTAATAAGATTCCACCATTGATCAGCATCTCCTTCCAAACGATACACTGCTAGGATGACTTTATCATGTTCAGAACATTGAAGAACTGAAAATATCTTTTCAGTAGTACTAATCCATTGTTCATAAACTAATGGATCAGTAGACCCGCTGAAAGAAGGGGGACGCTGCCTCATGAAGGATTCAACAGAATGTTGCTCCTTCCTTTGCTCGTTTGGAAGTCCTGCATGATTCATAGCTTGAGAAAGTTGTGTGAGCATGGCTACAAGATTTTGCATTCCAGCTCCCATATCGTTTGGTTGCTCAGGGGGACAATCATTGCATTGTCCATCACATTCTGCATTAACACGGTTCCTTCGGGTTCCAGCCATTGACTAAAACCAAGAAGAATAGTGTGAGCAACACTAATTATAATAGGAAAACCACATAATTCAAGAATAAAATTTTCACACTTAAGGTCTTATCCTAGGTTATTCATGGCCATTTCTAAAACACTAAGATTGTTTTCTATGCTTAGACTTATCCTTAGGGTTCTTACTAAGGCTTTCACATCCTAGTTTCCAAAGGTTGACTATACCTTTCCTCTAATACCAACTATAACAACCCATACTTTACATACATTGTTAATACTTAAAAATTGAAGCACACTTATTACAACATATGACAAAACCACAGAGGACCGTATAGGTATAGTGTCTTTAGAAACTAGGAAACATAAACAACCGGTTCATAAATCCTCTACAGTGTCTCCCATTTATTTCCTCATATCTAGGGTCCCTTTTAGCATATTCTACTTAATATCCATCTTCCTGACCTGGGGAAAAGAAAACATACAAAAAAGGGTGAGCTCAAATGCTCAACAAGGGAAATAAAGGAAATAAAAATCATATCGTATCTTTTTGAAAATCATAACCTGCAAAAGAGATCATAATATCTTAACATGGAATAAATCATAGAAGTGAAAATGAGATCCCCATAATCATAACATAAAACTTGAAACTTTGTGGCATGCACACATAATCATGGAAAATCATTTCTTGTTAGTCATGACTCATTGCCAAAACTATCTTAGCGGACAATGTCCATTTCTGAACCGAGTTCACTCCTCGTTTCAGTCCTGTATCACTGAACCGAAATAACCTTCTGTTCCAGCCATGTCTATCTCATGAGATATAAATCTTTACCCAATTCATTGGAGGGAGATATAGGTCCCACCCATCTTATAATGAATCCTTTCTTATGTGTGCCACATAATTATAAATCATACATCATCGCATAACACATGTAACAAAAATGGGATTCTTGAAACATCATGACATCATAAAACAAATCATATAAGGTAAATGACTTCATAAAAATAATTTCCTCAAAACATAATCAAATCAATGTAATAATAGGGATAAAAACAGAACCCTATATTATCTTAGATGGAAAATAATTTTGATAAAACATTTGAACTCCATTCTTGAGGAAAATATCCTTTCTACTTCAAAAACACTTTTCTTTTCTTAACATGTCATACAATTATAAACTAAAATAAGTTGATTAAAAATAAACTTGGAAACATATAAAGGAAGATTTTTGGAAATAATGTTTGAAAAATCCATTCTTGCCGTATAAGTTAAAAAAACATTCTTCGTACTTTTGTCGGAAAAGTCAAAAAGTACCTCGTACGAAAAACGACAAAAGATTCCTTTCATATCTTTTACTAAAAACTCACAGAAGGGTAAAATTGGATATAAACTATTGTAGAAGGATGGAAATAATATTACATATTGAGGGAACATGGATGTGGATGATAAAATACACCCCAGTAATTACCAAGGTAAAAACAATCTCGGATAAAAGTGAGATTGTGATATTTCCCTTACCTTAGGTCCGATTTGCTTTGTACGTGTCCGAAACTCCTGTATAATGGTTTAAATAATGTTATTGACTTATTCCAGAATCATACATATTGATATGATGTCATATATGGTCATATTCTTAGCTTCTTATTAGTAATATTTCATTGTTACTTGTTACTCGAGTCTTTATTGCCTTTTGTTCTTATGCATGTTTTGCCGAATAAATTCTTATTCTTCTTTCAAGGTTATAGATACCTTATATCCAGAATGGTATTAGTGTAACATATATCATATTTATTCATTCAATTCATTTATATAATTACTATGTAATGATGATCATGTAGAACGAGTCGCATCACATCGTGGAGACGGTATTCCGTACGTACGCACGAGCGACGATATTGTTCCCATGATTGTGGAATTGTATTTATACTATTTTAGTATCAATATCACTTTATAATAATTATATATAGTTACTCATTACACCATTATACCCATCCTTGTAAGGTGATGGTGGAAAATAGAGTACACCACGGCGTGGAGACGGTATTCCGTACGTACGCACGCGCGGTGATTTCATTTTTCTGTAGGTTGGATAGAAGGTGAATTAGGGTTGTTTCATATTTATAATAACATATCAGTATGTAAGTAATACTGATGTTATTACTTTATCATGAAACAACTAAAGAAGAATAAGTTGAAGAAGAAAGAAATTGAAAAGATCGGTAATGGATATTACCTCTTCTTTGAAACGCCTCTTTGAATCCTCCACTTAGGGAACTAAGATTGGTCTTTCAAGAAGACCAGGACCTCTAGGATTATTCTAGGGAAGTGGAGAAGGGATTTTGGCAGGGGATGGCCGAGATTGAGTGCTCAAATTGGTGTGAGGAGGAGGGGGAGGAGGTGCTCTTTTATAAGGGAGGATAGGGGCACCTTAGGAATATCTCAAAATATTATTTTATATTAAAGTCAAAATCGGTTTATAATGGTTCCAAAGGGTCTTATTTCAAAGGTAAAGTGGGGGTGGGTCGAAATCATATCAACCAATAAGATTTAGACATGTTTAGGTTATTATTTTAACCTTATCAATTAGATTTAACTCTAAGTTAAATAATTTAACTTTTACCGTGACTATACTTACTATAACATGCCAAACGAACCCCAAGTTGTTTATTATTAATATATGTATCCTTATATAAGTCATTTGGCCGAACCTTAGATTTTTAGGAATAAAATAACAATTAATAATATAATATTTGATTTAAAAACTATTTTGTGTCAATTTTGACACTATTTGATATATGATTTTTGTGAAAGTCATAACAGAATTATAAGTTCAAACCAAGTTGATTAAATCAACACTAATATATCATAGTAACCTAGAAAATTAGTGGAATTAATAAAAAGTCTCAAATTACATTTATTTGAGCATTTATAACATCAATTATGTTAACATTTCCTTAAAAGGGTAATTACTGCATCATCATTGTGTCATAAATAAATTAATTTATTTAAAGTCTAAAAATTATAAATAAAATACCATTATGTAGGAAATCTTTTTATCTTTCTAATGAATATTTATAGTCGAATTTATCTTATGTATAACCCCATATTAAAATTTTTTTAGTTATTAAACTTTGATTTTAACTATTTTAACTATTCATTAAATAAAATAATATTAAATGTCATAATCTAATCCAAGTGGACCTAAATGGTCATATTATATTCATAAGGTTGTTTTTGGTCGAATTACACTTATCCAATAGAATTAGGACATGTGTTAGGGTAATAGTAATATCATATTTACCCTTAGTTACCCTATTTACTATTAACCGTGGTAAAAATAAGTAAAAAGTTACTATTCCCCAAAAATTATTTTCATCTCATTGAACCACATTTTTGTCCTTGATATTAACCGTGTCTGTCGGATTTTCGAAATTCCATTCACAGAAGTGGTAAAATTAAGTTTTATGCAAAAATTCAGTTCTTAACCTACCACTTAGTGGTTTCACTATTAATCAAAAATTGAATGTTTTCAGAAAAATACCAAAATTTCACCCTAGGCTAATTTCGGTATTCCGAATCCAAAAATGAATTCCATTTTGAAAAATAAAATTCACAAAATTTCAAAAAGTGGTTATTACTATTCATAACGTCTAGTTTTAATAATATTTTAATAGCATATCGTTGTTTAGTGAAACTCGGTATTGCGTACGACGCAAGCTATCGAGGAAGGTTGCGATTGCGTGTAAAAAAAGCCAAGCAAGTGTTGTGTAGAAAAAGATTCCTTTCATGATAAAATAAAAGTCTTGGGTGTTACAATTTATATATCAATCTAGTTCCATGAGCTTCATTGGTATCCATTCCTCATTACAGCATAACTATAGAAGATTTACAGGAGCTCAAGAGGTAGCTAGACTATTTGAAGTTAATGGGTTTCATTAGACCCAGTACTTCTCTCAAGGGTCCCCCAGTCCATTTTCTAAAAAAGTTGGACTATGCCCTTTGGCTATACGCAGATTACCAGAAACTAAAATAGATTACGGATAAAAACATGTATCTATTCACTTGAATAGATGATCTATTTTATCATGTTTGAGGTGATCATGTGTTCTTGAAAATTTATTAGAGATCCATATGTCACCTGGTATGTGTTTGACCTGCAGTCATACCTCATACAACCTCTTATTGAAGGTATGGTCAATATGAGTATCTAGTTATTCCATTATTTCTTAGGAACTTTCTGGCGGGTTTCATGGTGTTGATGAACCGAGTCTTCCATCTTTACCTTGATTTTTTTGTGGTGTTTTTCATGGAAAATATGTTAGTGTATTACCACAATCAACATGAAAATGCCCAAAATCTCGAGATCATTTGAATACATTGAGAGAGTGTCAATTATATACTAAGCTAAAACAGATCCACTTATGGACGGATCAAATGTAGCTCCTATGTCACATTTTCTCAGAGACATGAGTATCATTCGAACTAGAGAATAAAATAGAGATATTATCATGGGATCATCCTAAGAAAATATTTATAGTATATATTTTATTAAGGACAGAATGTTACTACAATAATTTTAAATAGGAAATATCATGCCTAATAGCACCACTTATGAGTTGTACTAAGAAGGGTATTAAGTTTGTATGGTCAGATTTTTGCGAGATGACCTTTGAAGAGCTAAAAGAGAGATTTAATTCAGTATCGATACTGAATTTTCTAAATCTAGGAAGAAGTTACACTATCTACTATGATGCATTAGGTATTGGGATAGGATAAGATATTATGCGGATGGATTGAGTCATGGCATACGAGCCTCATAATTTGAGGCCACATGAGAGGAATTATCTGACATATTATCTTGAGTTGGCTACAATAGTTCATGCACTGTGATGCTGGATATATTATATAATTAGAGAGTATTTGGTGGTGTACAAGGAACAAAAAATCCTCAAGTACATATTTACATAGTGTGATATGAATCTGAGGCAATGAAGGTGGTTATAATACCTACAATATTTTGAATTCGAGCTTGCCTACACATCTAGTAAAATAAATGCAGTGGACAATGCACTAAGTGGGAGGACTCAAATACAACCAGTGTAGTAGGCCATTAGAGAATGGAAGATTATTTCTTTTTATTATATGAGATTTACTTGAATGTTTAAGATAGATAGGGGAATAATTTTTTGTCATTTGTAGTTATGGCATATACTCTACTGAATAGAGTGAGGATGAAAATACTATCAGATTTAGAGGGCCTAGTCCTATGGGAGAGCATTGCTGTATAGGATCCACCTCCTTATTGGACTATAGGAGAAGATGGTATTCATTATATCCCTGGTCTATTCTGGGTTTCAGTGGATACTTGCAAGGAGATGATGCATGATTTTCATGCCTTTGGATGGTAGGTGCATCCCGATGAAACCAATATGTACCATATCTTGTACCATTAGTATTGGTGTCTGGGTATGAAGTGTGAGGTGGATGGTTTTCTTATGAGGTGTTCCACCTGTCAGCAGGTGAAGGAAAAACATGAGTGACCAGTAGAAATTTTACAACAATTACATATTACCAAGAAGAAATGGGATGATGTCGTAGTGGATTTCATGACCAATTTACAAAGTTATCCTCTAGGTAGAGATGTTTTATGGGTTGTTGTTGATAGGTTTATGAAGTTTTCTCACTTCTTTCCAATCAAAGAGACCTTTATTTTGGATGATATTTGGAGGCTGTATATCTCTGAGATTGTAAGACTTCACAAGGTCCCTCAAACTATCAATTTATATAGGGAAACCTATTTAATTTCCAATTTATGGAAGAGGTTGTAGAGGGCTTAGGTTACACAGGTGTTCCCAAGAACAACATACAACCCTCATAATGATGGCCATTTAGAGCATATGATACAGGTGATTGAGGACATGAAGAGAGCATGCATCAAATATTTCTGGGTCTTGTGGGATATTAATAAATCCAAGTATGATTTTGCTTACTATAATTGGTGTCAATAAATTATAAATATATAAAATTATGTGTATTTTTATTTCAGTCCATGTTGATCTCCCCTGTAATGGTTAGAGGCCGGCGGGGTAGCTTTACTGGGACCATATCTCATACAGGAGACTTCTGAGCAGGTCTAGTTGATTTAGAAGTTAATGGCTACTACAAAGTCTTGAAAAAAAAATTACACTGATTACCGAAGATGACCTATAGAGTTCAATATTATAGATCAGGTCTTTCTATAGTTTCATTGATTTTGGGACACTGACTGATCGAGAGACTGGTTAAGCATTCACTATGATACTTTGGGCTGTTCAAGTTTTTGGATAGAGTTAGTTCAGTAGCCTATTATTTGTGGTTACCTCAGAGGTATTGATCCAAGCATGATATATTCCACATATCTTAGATTTTCCGTTATCGTTTGAACCTTTCTCATGATTTTTACCCTAAGAAGTTTGAGTTATAGAAACATGCATCCTTTTTGGAGCATCCTATTCGTATCACTGATAAGAGCATGATGGTCTTCCGAGTCTAGTTAGTTTCTATATTATGAGTGATATGGAATCATGACCATATAAAAGATAATAATTGGGATTTGGAGGTCGATGTATGTGCACAATAGACACATTTTATCTAAAATGAAACTTTACCACCCTTGAGAGGGTAATTTGGGGACAAATATATTTAATGGGGGAACTTAGTAAGAAATCGGATATTATTTTAACTATGCATAATTTAAACTCTATAAAATTTAAGTTTAAATGTTTAAATATGGACTAATATGAATGGAGTTTGGGTTCATGGAGGTATCAAGGGTGTCCAGGGATGGTTCAGAGCCCGAAACCCATGATTTGGGGTGAAATAATCCTAACACACATTTAGCTGAAATCGTGTAGGGTAGGCTATGCGGTTAGCTCAAACCAAGTGAGGCCAGATAGTAGAGAGAGGTAGGCTGAATGGTTAGACCAACCCATATTATTTGAGGTACATGACCATGTCACCTTGTCTGCAATTTTTACAATTGAATTTTTCACTTATCCGCATGTTTAGTCAAACTGTGTGAGGTAACTATGTGGGTGTCCTTCTATAGATAATAATGCACGATTAGAATATGGTTTGTCAAACCATTTTCTCAAACTATGCAACCCATGAATTTTGAATTTTTTTTAAATTTTAAATAAAATTAAAAATCAAATTTAAACCTATACTCTCATTTTCTTCTATGGAATCTGGAGGCACATTTTGAGATCTCCTTTGAGAGAATATTATTAGATTTGAGGCACAAAACCCTTCCATTATTAGATTCTATCATGGAATGTCTCATTGGATCTACATCAGTGAGTTACAAATTCCTTTTTATTTGTTCTTCATTCTTCTAGTTATCAGATGCACTTTTTAGGTGAAAGATAATATGCCATAATTTCATGTTATTCATCCTTTATTCATATTTATCCCGATCTGCATTGAATCAAGAGTTGATACTAGATGATCAATCTACTACCGAGCTATGGTAGGTGGTCAATACATTTCATGTTTGGTTTGGTTATTTATAGACATACCTTCCACTATACGGCTCGCTAGACTTTCAAGTGCAGCCCTGAAATTGAATGATTAACTGAGTTAATTGAATTGGACCTGTTAGGGATGCCCTTATGTTTCTTTGATATGTATTGGTAGTTTTCCAATCCTAGGGCCACCCATTGGGTGTTCTATATGAAATCAACTTGTATATATGTTTTTAAACCATCCATGGGATGTATTATTGTTCTTTCATAGTTAGAGGAAGCTAATTAATACATAAATGGAATTTAATTACTTATTTAGGATATGATTTGACTCATTGCATTATTTTATCGTGATATTCCATGATTTAATTTATTAAATGTCTTAAATGTAATTTTTTGAATGAGTGGGTATACACATTGGTTACATGAATGTGAAATGTGAGTGGGTATACTCATGAGGTGTAATTGAATGTGAAATCGCTACATGAGTGGGTATACTCCGGGTATGGAATGATGAATGATTCTATAGATGCCTTGGAAGATGATCCTTAAATCGTGAATACTGTAGTGGATGCCATAGATAGAGTATGCTTCTTGGGTATTGATTCTATGGGATGCCTTAGGCCTTACTACCCATTGGATTCGACTTCCTTGGACTTGCGTATGACTTGTTTTGTTAACATAATCCTAGGAATACAACTAGTGCCGCTACAAATTTTCAATCAAGATGATCCTAGGACTCAATGAGGATGCCTTGGTCTTCTAAAACTTGGATCTATCCCTTCATGATCTAACACTTCTAGTATACGGTGCAACCATGGTATTATGACATGTATGATTATACAGCTCGACTGTGGTTGTTCTAGATTTTCTGGTTTTACAACAAGGCTATGGTGACTTGACATGTACAGATGTATGGTGAGGCTGTTGTTTATTATTTATGTTTCTATCATAGATACAATATTATGATCTTGACACTTATTTTATATAGATATTTGGGATTCTAGTTAGTATCACTTAATTAGTAGTAGACATTCCATGGGAACTTTACATTTCTTTACTAATTACTAGCTTTACATACACACTACTTATATTGTTATATTGTATAGCCTATAATTTTATAGATATTTGGGTGGTTACCTACTGAGAATGTATCTCACACACTATACTAAACACCATTGTGTACCCAAATAGACTATTTGGATATAGGTAGAGAAAGGGAAAGTTCCCATAGATTGAGAGTTTATTTCATGCCATGTTTAGGAGTAGGGGAGGATGAGATTGAGTTAAGTATCATGAATATATTTTGGGATAGAAAGTTTTGGTATTTTTCATATTTTTATATATGCATTGTACTATACTACTTTGTACCAATTTTGAATGCTGTTGAGATACATGTACCATCATCATTGTATGAGAGAAACTTCTGGCATTGTTATGCATTCATGTCTTGTTTATTTATCAGTGGTATATGATTATTATATTGACTATTATTATTATTCCACAGTGTTACGCTCTGGTAATTAGCGAATAGTATCCCCACAAACACACCCTAGTCCCTCACTTCTAGTCGTAAGTCTTTAGGATTTTGGGAGATGTGCTTGAGGCCATGTTGCTAACCAAGATTGGGGCAATGTTGAGTGGAATTTGGGTCCAGGATGTTACATCCTTGGGCCTAAGGGAAATGTAATGGGTCTCCCTTTACCCAAATAATAAATAGATCTTTTATTTCATAATAAAAAGGGGCTTTAGCCTCACCTTTTTTAGAAAAAATTCCTTTATATATTTTCTTTAGGGATATACGGTTGGTATTTTGGGAATAAAAACACTTTTAGAATGTGTATATGGGAGTGGACAAGAGAAATTGGGGGATTTTGGTTTATCTAGATGTAAGAACCTAGATATTC
Source organism: Viscum album (assembly GCA_963277665.1). Classification (NCBI taxonomy): domain Eukaryota; kingdom Viridiplantae; phylum Streptophyta; class Magnoliopsida; order Santalales; family Viscaceae; genus Viscum; species Viscum album. The sequence continues at coordinate 1,990,707,638 of OY728161.1, read as the reverse complement.
CTTTCAGGTATGGAGCTTGATTTAGGGTTGTATTTGATGAAAAAGGAAGAGAAGAGTTTTTTCTAAGTACACTTCGTGTTCTCTTGAGTACATGCTGTGTACCTAGCATGCCACGTACATCCATGAGCTGACCGTGTAACGGCCGAGTACATAGCCATGTGGTGACCTGGTATACTGCTTAAGTTGGGGGCTAGTTAAGGATACTATATGACATGTAGTTTAAATGAAAACACCATGTACTTTTATTTTTTATTTTATATATCGAAGTAGGGTTGTGTCATATGTCCGTAAATATCTTCATCTCACCATGGTTTGTATAAGAGAGCGATGGAATGACAGATGAACTCTAAACCCCTCCTAATTCTCCATTTGAGATCCTATTGAGACATCATCAGGTGTATTGGAATCCCACCGGTGAGTTATCAAAACCCCTAGAGCCTTTCTTCATGATTCATCCTCCCTTATGAGTTATTTAAGGTTGGGAGATTTTCACCATTTAGTATATCTACAATGTTATAGGATGATTCAAGGTTAGACGTTCAAGTATATCAATCGTACAAAATTATAGTAGGTTGTTTGTGCCTTTAGTTGTTTGTACATAGATTATATATTGTAAAAGTTCCGCATACCCACATTTTGGGTATTGCTTGATTTGGAATTTAACCCTATTTATTTCCTACTATGGTTTTGTTGATTGATAAAGGTTTTTTCCATATGTATAAGGTCAGATACCTTGATTATGGGAAACCCCATGGGTGCATTTCCCTTGACTGACTATTTATAGACGTTTAGTCTAGGATACCTATTAGGATTTCCTTTTTTTCCATGCCTTGTCTTGTTAAGATAGAGTTGATGATTATGTGCAATTTCTGTAATATGTATTTTAAATGTTGGACCAAAGGGTATAAACCGTGAGAGCTTCTGAGAGGGTCTTTATTTAATGAATTGATGAAATGTTATACTAAAGGGTTTTTCGACCGTGAGATATTTACTAGGTGGTCATTTATAATTGATTGGTTAATAATGTGAGAGTTTCTTAAGTGATAATTATATTTTAATAAATGAATGTAGGACCAAAGGGGGGTTAGACCATGAGAGCTTCCCATGTGGTCATCTATAATTGGTTGGGTTAGACCGTGAGATATTCCCAAGTGATCATTGTTATTTGATTAAATGAATTTTTTACCCAAGGGTTTATACCGTGAGATATTTCCTAGGTGGTCATTTTCAATTTATTGATTCTATTTTAGAATAGAGGGGATAAACTGTTAGAACTTCCCATGAGGTCATGTATGAATAATTTTATATTTGTGATGAGTCTTCCAAGCCAAAACAAAAGCTTGGACTCGGTCTTACTTCATTGTTTAGATGGTCATCTGAGACATCTATTTTGTTAATTTACAAAGGGGATACAAAGCATAGGGTAGATCCTAGGGCTACATGATTAAATGGATTGAATAATTGCTAAATGTTTATGAATGTAATTGGAAACTGTAGGATTGTTCACTTTTGAGTACTTCCTAGTTTATTGCTTCATTTTTCTTATTACATCTCACGGACAGTTAAGCACATATATTTTTGCGGTTGCCTACTGGGATTCATCTCACACCATGTTTGGGTCATTGTTTTGTACCCAAATAGATTATATGATTGCAGGTATAGATAAGGGAATGCACCCTTCTTCATCAGGTACTTTATTGTTGTTTGAGCTGGAGAGCATGGGACCATGCTGAGGCTTGCGATGCTATTGGAGTTTACCTGTATCTTTTTTTACATTGGTTTCTGTATTGATTCCCATAATTGTGACTTGTTTGGATATTTTCTTAGATACATATTCCATGAATTATATATATATATATATATATATATATATTGTGTCCTCTATTGGATTTACTTTCAGTCTTCCACTGTTTACTTTTGTTGGAATTACTGCTTCTGCTATTATTTACTATTTGTTTTCCACAGTGTATACTCTGCCAATGAGGGCATAGTTTACCCAGTATCACACCTTATCCCTCGCTACTAGACAGAATCCTCTCACGTTTGGGGAAATGTGCATGAGGTTATGTGAGAAACCGGGTTCGGGTCACCTTTGGGAGACACCCAAATTTGAGACGTTACACTAGAAGAAACGAAGTGGTGTTAATAAGATAGAATAGGGGTTGCATTTTTATAATTAAAGGGAGGAAAACCCTGATAATTTCTTAAAAGAATAAAATATATTAAAGTTATTGTCACACCTAATGGTTTCAAATGGCCAATAAATGGGAAAGGGATGAAATATTAGACCTTATATTATCCCAATTGTCCATGTTTAATATTTTTATCATTTTAAATAAACTAAATAGAATATTATTTTCATAAAATATCAATATTTCCAATTTAGACACTATTAATTTAATACGACTTAAAATTCATAAACAAAAATTTTGAATTAGAATCTAATTATTTTTCATAAAAGTAATTTAATATTTATCTACAAAATTCATGGAATAACTAAACTCACTGAAATGATATTAATTTATTATTTTTAAATTTAGTTATTATTTTTTAAAAATTAGAGAAATACCGAATTGACATTGAATAAACATTTAAGGTCATTATATAATTATGAAAAATTTAAAAATAAATTTCTATCAAGAAAACAATTGTATAAATATGATAATATAGATGTAATTTTTGGATAAATTTATTTTTCTCTATATGGACACATAAGATATATTTAATATTAAGAGAGTGACATTGTGTAACTTTATATTGATTAAATATTATATAGGTTATGTTCAAGTAAAAGTGTCTATTAAAAACTAAATTCTGAGCCTAAGGTTATAAGGTTTGAATTTACTTCATCTAATAAGAATTATGATGAAAAAATACATCATTATCATTAATTTATTACCTAAATTAACCTAATTTGACCTTTATCGTGGTGATAAATTTTACCATAGTTACTACTTATATTGACAAAAAATAAAAGGGTCATATTTAAAAAAATATTACCACCTAACTAAAAATATAAAATCCATTTTATAATATTAAATTTATATAAGTGGTATAAATTAATTTTAATATATGTTCCCATCAAGTGTAGAAAACAATTTTTTATAAAAATACATTTTTAAGCATAAAACATGATTTATTCTAATCTATCTTTTTAAAAAATAACAAATGAATTTTAAATAATCATATTTAATATATAATTTATAAATTTTATCAAAATCATTCAAAAATGCGATTAATTTAATTTATAAATATATAAATACATTTTTCGCATCAAAATTGATTTTAAAAGAATATAAATTTTACTTTCCAATGTTTTTTATTTTTATTACGAATTAATTCATACCCAAAGATTTCATTTATAATAATTTAACAATAATTTTTTTATAATAAATTTACTCCAATTAATACCCTATAATTTAATGGTTAGATGATAATTATAATATAATTTTATATTGCGGTTTGTTTAATCTCATTGTTTCATGTAACATAATCTATCAAAGAAATTAAATTTATTTAAAAAACATATTTCATAAATCTTATAGTGTTATATCAAAAATTATTATTTTCAAAAAGAGTTTTATTCTAAAAAATTTAATTATTTATAAAATTTATTTTCAATTAACATTGAATTTCATTTCAAAATTTTTAAATGAATATTTTTAATATTTTCCAAATCCTAAATTTTTGACTTTATGTAAATCTTTTAGAAGAGAATAACTTTTTAAACTATTTCAGCATGAAGGTTTTTTACCATAACCATCTCAATTGTATGGATTTATATTAATTTCCATGTTTTTATAACTTTTAAAATTAATATCTATTCCCATTATTATATAATTTTTTAAAAGAAATGATATTATTTTCTTAATAGATTCGAAAAGGTATTTCATTACACTTTAGTATATTTTTATATTACACTATAAATTTTCTTACGTAATTATAATTTATTTTTAATATTCCATTATTATTATTTATTTTAAAAATAATTTTAAAATTATTATTGACATCTCATAAAAAGAGTTTTGGAAGTGAATTGTAACTTTTTTTTACAACTATGTTTCAAAATCTTTAAGGGAAATTCATTTTAAAGTGTTGCTTAAATTTTTCTCTAAATTTACAAAAAATTATTACCATTAATAAAAAACCTTCATTTATGTTTATTTTATTATATCCTTACATTCCCTATTGAATTAAGTTTTATAATATAATTTTCATGCAATGATTACACTTAATTTACTCACTTTATTAGGATTATGTTCTTTGTCTCTCTACATCTCCCATTTAACTCTATTTTTCTCATTAATGTACTTGGTCTATATTATCATGAATTTATTCTATATCATTTATAATATTGAAATCAAGGTATACTAATTTCAATATAAAATTTAAATACCACATCACACTCAAATATTAATGGATGATGTTAATCGAGAAAGATAGTTCAGTTATTGGCTGGGGAAAATATTGTGATTTTATACAATAGTTTTACAATAAGAATTTTTATTACTAAGGTATAATAAATATGTATTTTTTTCTCGTCAATTACTTTATATTATGAATTTATTATAATTATTTATTAATAGTTAGGGCCCAAAATTAGATATCACCTTGATGCATTGGTTTGTATACTGAAAAAAACCATCCAGTGTATTAAATTTAGGCTTGTGCAATTATTTTTTCAATCTTAGATAAGGATTAAATAGTATGTATGGTGTATTGTATGAGACCTTGATGGTAAGAATATGATGTCCAAAATTATAAATTAAATAACCCTGAAATAATCCACTGATTTCTATATGATATTTTTTGTTTTCATAGATGGATATATTTCTATTTTATGAGATTAGTTTTATGGAACAATTTAATATTCATTTATTCATTCCATATATTCATGACCTATTTAGTCTATGATAGATTCCAAAGAATGTTAACCCTTACTATGTGTTTGAGATCACCCTTGTTACGTTTTTGATTTAATCAAGTTTTAATGAAGAGTAATACATATTATTTGACTATATGGGTATTATAAATAGATAATTTTGTGAGAGATATTTAAGAGTTACTATGGAATAATTTTTTTTCATAATGGAATAAATGTTTGTTGGTTGAGAAATGTGAGGGTAATTTATGTATTGTTTTTCATTATACGTTAAATATCTTAACCTAAAATGGTATTGGGAATGAAATAGAATAAATAATTTATTTTGATTATGGATGGATGGAATTAAGTATTATTAATTAGTATCAAGATAATTTTTTTATCCCAAAATTCAGATGTATATGACTCATCTACTAAAAAAGTTATCAAACTCTAACCAATCATCCATAACCTAAGGATCATCCTTTTCTTTCATCATAAGACACTTCTTTATTGTAATACATGATTCTCTAAACAACTTATGAGTAGTCTCATCAGTGAGAACTAAAATATTCTCTATAATATGGTTTACACAAAGCAGAAAGTGTAATTTTCCTCTACTAAAAAGGAAAGGATACATATTAGGATTTACTCTAATATAATTCCTTATCCCTTGTCTAAACTAAAATTATAGGATCAAGCAGTAACATGTTCTCTTTATATCCATTCTTATACTTATAAGATAACTGTCTATGGGTGGAATCTATCCTTAGATTCGATGAACCCAAATAGTTTTAGAATATCTGGATAAGATAACACATGAAGGATATGAAATATCATAACTAAACACTATATAATGGATTCCCCATCCAAATTATATATCACAACTGATGAAATTAGAGTCCTAGTGAATAGATATGTCATCCACCAAACTAAGACATTGTTCCCTGGTCAATAAACCAAACTAAAAACGCATTAAAACCATCACATAAATTACCAAATCAAATCCTAAAATAACTACTAACTATAAAACCCATAATATAAGAGTAAACAACTAATATACCACTATAAAAAAAATCCAATCCACTGACCCCCCTCTAGGGATGTTGGTACATTGAGTGTGCCAAACCATGATGACCAAAAATAGTATAGGGGTGGTTGACTGGAACTGAGAATATATAAACATACCTCAAAGTCTTTATAGTATATCAACCTATAATAGACATAAATATCTACTATGTGAAATAATCAACAATAACATCAGTATAATTATATAACAAAAGTTATTTTTTATAGTTAATACATGTGAAATGATTTTATAAGTACATAAGTGCATAGGAAAACACCATAGGAACTATACATTAGATAGAATATATAAATAGGAAGAATGAGAAAAAGGAAGATATCCTCCTCAATAAAAACAATCCTAAACAATATCTTTTTACAATAGTCACCTCCACCATGATGAATCTCCAACCACCACCAAGCATCACCAAGAACCATCATTGAAAAACTACAATAGATCTATGACCACCAAGTACCTATCTAAACTATGTGTCATATACACAAAAACACCATGTGTGTACATTAATCTATTCAAGGGTGAGTATAACATAGTTAATAAAATTCCTGAAAATCATAAAGGAAAGAGAAAAACAACATATCATCTTAGAATCTTGAACAATATAGGAATCATAGTGAAGTCAAGAACCAAAGTATTATATACAACTATTTGTCTCAAATATATTGTGTAAAACATGTCATATCATATCAATTCTATAGAGTATTGTATCTCATGATCAAATAAGGAATATCAGAGTACCAAAAATATCACAAAGTATTAAAATGACAACCCATCTATAAGTGACCTGTTGAAGGTAAATAATAATTAATGATGAGTCCTAAATCTAAAGAAATATGCACTATTTGGAAATTTTTTACCCCCTCCAAAATAAATAGTTGGAAACCCCACCCACTGAGGTAAATGAATTATCTGATAGAGTACCACACCATAAAAATAGTAACTACCATATCAACATTCTAGAATGATATTGGGGGGGGGGGTACCCACACCATTTTCAATAATAATTTCTGGTTAAGGGATTACTGACCCTACCATTAATAACTATCCATCCAAGTGAAACACATACACCTCATATAATCCATAGTCTATGACCCACACTTCACAAAAAATAAGTAATAATAAAGGGAGTAAGAAATATTAGTGATGAAAACTCTCATCATAAAGTATATGACATCAGACTAGGGAGTACCTAACTCCACAGATATATGGAGCATACCTTGTAAGTGAGGGAGTACCTGAATCTGTCTTTTATGTGGGGGACCAGTGCCTTTTAAACACCAAGGGTGTACCACCCCATCACCAAGTTTCAGGCATTTTTATCCCTTATTCTGATCATCCTTTGTTTGGATGTTTTTTTGGGTCATATCTAAGTATTTTTGAATAATTTTATAGTTCATTGGGAATATTAATAGTTGAAACATGGTTATATAAGACTATGTAATTTGGCCCAGTTAACCGTGTTCCCCATTGATGGGGCCTTGAGGGTGGAATAATGTTTTTTCAAACAGCCTAGACTCCCCTATAAATTGTGTGGCCTTGGATAGTGGGGGTTTTCATTTTTGGTGCACTATTAGTATAGAAATATTGAAAAACCATTAACCCTTTTCAGAATCCTAGTATGACACACTATTAGGAACAAGGTTAGTACTAACCATGTAGCCCGACCATGAAATTGTGAAAAATTGGTTTAAATCCATTGAAAATTACAATTTAAATCCTAATACCCCCATTTTGACCATAAAACCCACCATTCGACCCCAACTCGATCCTTTGCCTTTTTTAGTCTCTTTAGATAGGATTTTGGTTTCTTAAACCCCTTTTATCTTGGATTTATGTACAAATGGATGTGGTTTATTTCCATCATGTAAGTTAATCATCACTTTCTTGGATTTCACCTTTCTAATCATCTCTCCTTTGTTGAGAGTGATAGATCCTTATATTGTTGGCAGATCTAAACCCTAATTTTATGGATCAATATTCTTGGGATTATTATTTGATATTCCATAAATTTTTTTCTTCATTGGTAATTCCCATTTCGAGTGATTGATCATTTGATCAAGTGACCTAATGATATGTGGCTCCATATGGCTTTTCCTTGAAATTGAATTTTTTTTCTTTACTTAATAGAAATATATTTTCATTTGTTTTCAAAAAATTGAATTTATATGATATTGATGATTGATTTCAATGGTCTGAGAATTTTGAAATAAAAGCCATTTTCAAAAAAAAATTATGAATTTATTGGATTTTAAAAAAGATGAATTAAATTGATAAATTATTTGATGAGATGGTCGATTTATGATCATTGATAGAAAATTATTTAAATGAATGATTACATTGGAAGGAGTGAACTCAATGAAGACCCATTATTTGGTTTTAATATTAAAATGGAATAGTTGAATATTGAAATTGGGAATTTGAACTTTGAATATTGAATTGAATTGAAATTTACCATGTTTGATTGATTAATTTGGTTGATGAACATGTGAGACAAAGCATATAATGGAGGATTAGGAAAAGCATGCTGGGAATCTGAGTCCTTGGAAATGGATTGATTATAATAACTCTAAATAATCCATGTTCGATATTATTTTCTAGATGGGTTGTTGATTGATTCATTTTTTATGGTCTGAGGCTTAGAGAATTGTAAATACATCTTGAGTTTTGATGACTGACCGAGTAGTGTGAGGATCCTATAGAAAACAATAATCTGAACCCATGTTTTATGATCATGGTGCTTTGTTTTGTTTTAATTCGATTATTACATGACAATTATTATAGATTCATATTCTTTATTCATGACCTTGATTTATGAAAATGTTCTTTAGAGACTATTTTTGATATATCTTCCATCTTCCTAATTTTGAAATCGTATTTTACTGATAAATCTAAAATATATTTTTCATAAATTAACATTATTTAAATCATAACATAAATGGGTTATTTGTATTATAACTAGTTATAGAAGTATTTGTGATATCCTACTAGTTTATTTAGATCACACCATAATTTTGTTTTTTTAGGAGTTTGTAGATTATTTTATTCTAGGTATAGTAAAAGGGAATGTACCCAGTGGATGTGGGGTGTTTTCATGATTCATGGGACCTTTGGTGATGGTGGTGACCAGTGGATCTGCTGTACACTTGTAATGTGGGTATTATAAGAGTTTTTTTAATGTATATTATGGGATTTTTGGATAATTAATTAACTTGGGATTTATATCAGTTTTTTTGGAAATTTTCTCCTTGAGGAGTATTTTGGATCATCAACCATTTATTATTTTTCTCTTCAACTGTTCTATCTTATTTTATTGTCATCAGGAAAAAAACATTTCCCTTTGTCTTATTGTTAGTTCTAGGTACTAGTCACCAACCCGTGGATATCGAGAACTCCCTTCAGACTATGTATGATATGACTCATGTATAAATGTTCCAAGCTATCTAAGATGGTTCATGAAAAAATGTCATCAAAGGATGAAAAGTTGAGTATCCTTCCTTGATTTTAGCATGAAACTTGGGATGTCCTGGTAGACCTGAGGTGGGATTTTCATTATTCAAGGGGTATTTATGAGTGAGTACCAACAATAATGTCATAGTATAGAGACTTAAGTCTCCTTGGGTATTTGGGAAAGTTATTATTTGGGGATAAACTGAAATTATTATAGAATTTTTCCTAAATTTGATCTCATTATACTGAAATTACAATATTTTAAGATTTGTTGATGGAAATAATATTCTTTTGACTCTTGATTGATTTGATGAACTTATTAACCTAGCAGATTTTTTTGTGTTTCATGTTGATGGTGTGAAGTACCATACAAATAAGAAGAAATTTTAACTAATATTAGGAGGGAGATTGAGATGATACATAGAAAGAAAACCCTCTCATTGACTAGAATCTTGTTGAGATAGTAGTGCATGTTATCCAATCTCTATGACATTTACCCACACTTGTTCTTGTTCAGGATCTAGTAGTGGATCCTCAAAGTGATGAATCTCGAAATTATTCTCAGGAGTTTATTTGGAATAATCTAATAGCATTTCAACTCTCAAATAATCTTTAATATGGATAGGACTATTGTAGAGACCCGAAGCCTGACGTACATGGACATTACATCACATTTGCGGAATACTTAGTACATAACAAAAACACACGCACAAGGATCGTAATAGTTTAGTGTCTTTGGAAACTCGGAATATAATCTTCTAATCCTGGTGAAAGATCTTCAACATCTCCCATAAATATCTTCCCTTTTTTTTACCTAAAACCTTTCTTTATATCCTGGGGAAAAGAAACATAAAAGGGTGAGCTCAAATGCTCAGTAAGGGTAAACAAAAGAAATATCAATCACATCATATTCATAAGAACATAACATTTTTGAAATCATAACCTGCAAAAGAGAGCATAATTTCATAACATGAGATAAATCATGGCAGTGAAATGTAATCACAATAATCATAACTTAAAACATAAAACTTTGTGGAATTCACACATAATCATAGAGAATCATTTCTTGTTAGTCAAGACTCATTGCCAAGACTATCTTAGTGGACAAAGTCCCTTTCTGAACCGAGTCACCCTCGTTTCAGTCCTGTTTCACTGAACCGGTATAACCTACCATTCCAGCCATGTCTATCTCATGAGATATAAAATCTTTACCCAATGCATTGGAGGGAGATATAGGTCCCACCCATCTTATAATGAATCCTTTCTTATGTGTGCCACATAATCATAAATCATACATCATCGCATAACACATGTAACAAAAATGGGATTCTTGAAACATCATGACATCATAAAACAAATCATATAAGGTAAATGACTTCATAAAAATAATTTCCTCAAAACATAATCAAATCAATGTAATAATAGGGATAAAAACAGAACCCTATATTATCTTAGATGTAAAATAATTTTGATAAAACATTTGAACTCCATTCTTGAGGAAAATATCCTTTCTACTTCAAAAACACTTTTCTTTTATTAATATGTCATACAATTATAAACTAAAAGAAGTTGATTAAAAATAAACATGAAAACTTATAAAGGAAGATTCTTGGAAATAATGTTTTAAAAATCCATTCTTGCCGTATAAGTTAAAAAAACATTCTTCTCGTACTTTTGTCGGAAAAGTCAAAAAAAGTACCTCGTACGAAAAAACGACAAAAGATTCCTTTCATATTCTTTACTAAAAACACACCAAAGGGTAAAATTGGATTTAAACTATTGTAATTAGATGGAAACAATATTACATATTGAGGGAACATGGATGTGGATGATAAAATACACCCCAGTAAATTCCAAAGTAAAAACAATCTCGGATAAAAATGAGATTGTGATATTTTCTCTTACCTTAGGTCCGACTTGCTTTGTATGTGTCCGAACCTCCTGTATAATGATTTAAATCATGTTATTGACTTATTCCAGAATCATATTCATTGTTATTATATCATATATGGTCCACTTATGACTTTATATTACCTGTTATTTTGTAAATTCATGTTAAAGTAGCGTTTTGGGTAAAATCGTCTCATTTGTCGTTCGTGTTTTTAACTTGTAATTATTAATATGATTACTTGGATCATGATTACTTATTTCCAGAATGTAAAACATGATTTATATATAATATATATTCATAATATATATATATATATATATATATAATATCGATAAATGGAATGAAATACACCATTCATGGAGACGGTAGTCCGTACGTACGCATGAACGCTGTTTTCGTTTCCTTATTGAAGTGAATGGAATTAAGTAGATGACATACATATAAATTTACATAAATCCAGTATCATTATTATGTCATATATTTCATTATTACTTATTATATATACTTTATAATCATTCATGAATGGTTAATCATTGAGAATGAATCTCATCGCGTCGTGGAGACGGTAGTCCGTACGTACGCACAAGCGATGATATCATTCCCATGGTCGTGGAATTGTGTTTAAGTGTATGTAGACTATTTCAGTATCAATATCACTTTATAATAATCATATATAGTTACTCATTACACAATTGTACCCATCCTATTAAGGTGGTGGTGGAAAATAGATTACACCATGGCGTGGAGACGGTATTCCGTACGTACGCACGCGCGGTGATTTCATTTTTCCGTAGGATGGATAGAAGGTGAATTAGGGTTGTTTCATATTTATAATAACATATCAGTATGTAAGTAATACTGATGTTATTACTTTTTCATGAAAAAACTAAAGAAGAATAATTTTAAGAAGAAAGAAATTGAAAAGATCGGTAATGGATATTACCTCTTCTTTGAAACGCCTCTTTGAACCCTCCACTTAGGGAACTAAGATTGGTCTTTGAAGAAGACCAGGACCTCTAGGATTATTCTAGTGAAGTGGAGAAGGGATTTTGGCAGGGGTTGGCCGAGCTTGAGTGCTCAAATTGGTGTGAGGAGGAGGGGGAGGAGGTGTCCTTTTATAAGGGAGGAGAGGGGCACCTTAGGAATATCTCAAAATATTATTTTATATTAAAGTAAAAATCGGTTTATAATGGTTCCAAAGGGTATTATTTCGAAGCTAAAGTGGGTATGGGTCGAAATCCTATCAACCAATAGGATTTATACAAGTTTAGGTTATTATTTTAACCTTATCAATTAGATTTAACTCTAAGTTAAATAATTTAACATTTACCGTGTCTTTTTGTTTTCTTACACTATATGGTTAATACACTTACTATAACATGCCAAACGAACCCAAAATTGTTTATTATTAATATATATATTCTTATCTAAGTAATTTGGCCAAACCCTATATTTTTAGGAATAAAATAACAATTAATAATATAATATATGATTTAAAAACTATTTTGTGTCAATTTTGACACTATTTGATATATGATTTTTGTGAAAGTCATAACAGAATTATATGTTCGAACCAAGTTGATTAAATCAACACTAATATATCATAGTGACCTAAAAAATTAGTGGAATTCATAAAAAGTTTCAAATTACATTTATTTTGGTGTTTATAACATCAATTATGTCAATATTTCATTAATAAGATAATTACTGCATCACCATTGTGTCATAAATAAATTAAATTATATAATGTCTAAAAATTACAAATAAAATACCATTATATAGGAAATATTTTTATATTTCTAATGAATATTTATAGTCGAATTTATCTTATGGATAAACCCATATTAAAAATGATTTACTTATTAAACTTTGATTTTAACTATTTTAACTATTCATTAAATAAAATAATATTAAATGTCATAATCTAATCCAAGTGGACCTAAATGGTCATATTATATTCATAAGATTGTTTTTGGTCGAATTACACTTATCCAATAGAATTAGGACATGTGTTAGGGTAATAGTAATATCATATTTACCCTTAGTTACCCTATTTACTATTAACCGTGGTAAAAAAAGTAAAAAGTTACTATTCACCAAAAATTATTTTCATCTCATTGAACCACATTTTAGTCCTTGATATTAACCGTGTCTGTTTAATTTTCGAAATTCCATTCACAGAAGTGGTAAAATTAAGTTTTATGCAAAATTCAGTTTTTAACCTACCACTTAGTGGTTTCACTATTCATCAAAAAAAATGAAAGTTTCCAGAAAAATACCAAAAATTAGGCCTAAGCTATATTTGATATTATGTATTCAAAAATGATGTCTATTTTATAAAATTCAAAACATATCAGTTACATTAATTAATATAAAAATTAATTCCCGTCATCAAAACAAATAGCATGTTTTTAAGAGATAATAACTATCAAAAGATTGACACTTGTTTATGTCTGGTTTAAATGTGAAATTACATCCAATGACCAAAATTGTATTAAATTGTAAAAATATATTATAAATATACTTTAAAACCACTCAAATTAATAATCTATCACTATTAATTATTTCTATTAAAAAAGTTGTTTTTAATTAAAATTTAGTAATTTTCACTATTCATCAAAATATGAAAGTTATCCGAAAATCACCAAAATTTCACCCTAAGCTAATTTCGATATTCTGAATCCAAAAATGAAGTCCATTTTGAAAAATAAAATTTACAAAATTTCAAAAAATTGTTATTACTATTCATAACGGCTAGTTTTAATAATATTTTAATAGCATATCGTTGTTTAGTGAAACTCGGTATTGCGTACTACACATGCTATCAAGGAAGGTCGCGATTGCGTGTAATGAAACGTAAGTCAAGGATGCGTGTTGTGCAAGCTACTTTTGGTGTAGCGTACAACACAAGACATTAATGAAATTAAAAAGAATATATTTCATAAAATCTCGGGGTGTTACATTCTACCCCCTTAAAATGAATTTCGCCCTCGAAATTCGTCGGGGTTATAAATAGTTTACTATTCGAAAGTTTCTTTAATCGAAACCCACATCGTAAAAAGGAATACCAAAACCAATATTTAAAAACAAAAGTATGAAATGTAACGGTTACCCAAATAAACTAATCACTGGGTTTCCACATAGGTGAAAATATGGATATGGAAGAGAAATCTAAACATCATGTTCTGATGGAGAGTGGTAGAGAACATGGCTATGGAAAAGCTAGCAATCACAAAGCCATAAATTTTTGACGATCTAAGGTACCATCTGATTCATCAGATATAAGAGCACTAAGACAAAATTTTTGGTTTTCAAGATCATTTCCCTAAAGTTGATGAAATTAGAATTAGAAGAAATACTTTTGTGATTTTGGTATAGTCTCACCGTTTGTCGTTCTTTGGACAATTTCCACTTTATCTCTTAAAGAAATGAAGTTGAATTTTTCATTGTTATCAAATCATGTGATAGAATGACGGGTCATTCCATCTCTTTCAAACAAAAGGTTAGAAAAAGTTATAATTCCATCTTATGGTTAATCGTATATGGTTCCAAAAATGAACTTATAATTCATATATCATACCGCTTAATAAAATAAAACTAGTTTCTACTAAACAGGGACTTCCTGTAGGCCAGTGGTAGGCGATAAAGGCCAATCACATTTCGGTTGTGGGTTCGATTCCCACAGCCTTGTCCGATGCGATGGGTTGTCACCCGTCTTGCAAGTTGTCCTTTTTCTAAAACTATATTACTATAACATCCCATCAATAATATCGAAAAAAAACTTCTATCCTTAAACAATACTAACTTATGTCCAACATATTCCATTCCAATCTTTAGGCTTACCCATAATACTGCAGTCCACTCTCATAATATAGTGAAAACAATTACCAGAGATTTAATACCATCGTTGATCCCCATATATCATAAGATATGTCTTGTTGGTCACATTCTAAACATTCAAAGTCCTTAATCATGTATTCTCTTGAATACCCATTGAACCTTAGTGAAAACATGAATGCAGTTAAACGTTAACACTTTCCACATACCAAAATCCTCAAAATTCTTTATAATCAAACCATGATATCACTTAGTCCTTATATCAATCATGAGCTCATGAATACTGTTAAACATTTCATTTTCACATTTTCCCTTCATTATGCGCATATCGTCTTATTTCCAAAAATATCTCAATCACTTTGAATACCACATTAGACCAATACATAAATATTCCAATACTCCATGATACAACATTATTTTGGAATCCCATTACATAAACACTTAATCATTCCACCGCATCGTTGTCATATTCAACATCGCCAATAGTGATCGCATGTGACTGCCCTTTATCCTTTGCCTTAAGCGGTTGCTCATGTCGATCATCACTAACCCTTGGATTAGGGAATTTATTAGCATAATGCCCCATTTCCTTGCACTTGAAGCATTTAAGTGTTGGTGGTGCATTCTCTATGGTGTTTGCTTTATTCACATCATTAGAAACCCTTTTTCCATTACTTCGACACTCAGCTGCTCGATGACCTTCTTTTCCACACTTAAAACATTTTCTAGTCCCTTTAAGACAATCTCCACCATGCTTCTTTCCACACTTTGTGCATAAGGAAACATTCATATTCTTTTCACCATTATTCTGAGATTTCTCCTTGAACTCCATCTTTTGTTTCTTGTCAAAACCATGAGATGGATATGTAACACCAACTTCCATTTCTACCTTGATAGCACAACGCACAATTTCTTCATAGCTACTGAAATCTCTTATAGCTAATGCCCTTCGAAGACTTGGTTTTAAGCCACTGAAAAATTGATCAACTTTACTTTCAGGTTGGATGATAATACCAGATACATACCTTGAAAGTCCTGTAAAATTCGCTTCGTATATACCAACAGATTCATCATCCTTCTGCTTCAGCTCAAGAAACTCCTTTTCTATCTTTGTTTGAAGAATACGAGGGAATTACTTACTGAAAAACAAGTTCTTGAACTCGTCCCATTCCATGGACTCAATTTCATCTCTTGGCCTCGTATTCTTGATAAGATTCCACCATTGATCAGCTTCACCTTCCAAACAATATACTGCTAAGATGACTTTATCATGTTCAGAACATTGAAGAACTGAAAATATCTTTTCAATGCTACTGATCCATTGTTCAGCAACAAGTGGATCGGAAGACCCATTGAAAGAAGGTGGACGTTGCCTCATGAATGACTCAATAGAATATTGTTCCCTTCTCTGTTCATTTGGAAGTCCAGAATGATTCATAGCTTGTGTAAGTATAGCAATAATATTTTTCACTCCATATTCCATAACATTTTTTTGTTCAGGATGGCAATCATTACATTGTCCATTGCATTGATCAACATGGTTCCTTCGGGTTCCAGCCATCGTCTAAAACCCAAAAAGAATAGTGTGAGAGGCAAAAATAATGCTAGGGAAAACAACATAATAAAGGGGGAGTACCTTCAATATCTAACATCTTAGGTTTAATTCTATGATCATTAGCGTAATTATAGTACTATAACCTATACGTATACTTAACCTTAGATACATCCCCAGACACACCTTAGAAATATCTCTAGGGATCTCACTAAAGTTCTCGCATCCTAGTTTCCAAAGGTTGACTAAACCTTTCCTCTGATACCAACTGTAGAGACCCAAAGCCTGACATACATGGACATTACATTACATTTGCGGAATACTTAGTACATAACAAAAACACACACACAAGGATCGTAATAGTTTAGTGTCTTTGGAAACTCGGAATATAATCTTCTAATCCTGGTGAAAGATCTTCAACACCTCCCATAAAGATCTTCCCTTTTTTTTTACCTAAAACCATTCTTTATATCCTGGGGAAAAGAAACATAAAAGGGTGAGCTCAAATGCTCAGTAAGTGTAAACAAAAGAAATATCAATCACATCATATTCATAAGAACATAACATTTTGGAAATCATAACCTGCAAAAGAGATCATAATTTCATTACATGGGATAAATCATGGCAGTGAAATGTAATCACAATAATCATAACTTAAAACATGAAACTTTGTGGAATTCACACATAATCATAGAGAATCATTTCTTGTTAGTCAAGACTCATTTCCAAGATTATCTTAGTGGACAAAGTCCCTTTCTGAACCGAGTCACCCTCGTTTCAGTCCTGTTTCACTGAACCGGTATAACCTACCATTCTAGCCATGTCTATCTCATGAGATATAAAATCTTTACCCAATTCATTGGAGGAAGATATAGGTCCCACACATCTTATAATGAATCCTTTCTTATGTGTGCCACATAATCATAAATCATACATCATCGCATAACAAATGTAACAAAAATGGGATTCTTGAAACATCATGACATCATAAAACAAATCATATAAGGTAAATGACTTCATAAAAATAATTTCCTCAAAACATAATCAAATCAATGTAATAATAGGGATAAAAACAGAACCCTATATTATCTTAGATGGAAAATAATTTTGATAAAACATTTGAACTCCATTCTTGAGGAAAATATCCTTTCTACTTCAAAAACACTTGTATTTTCTTAATATGTCATACAATTATAAACTAAAAGAATTTGATTAAAAATAAACTTGAAAACTTATAAAGGAAGATTCTTGGAAATAATGTTTTAAAAATCCATTCTTTCCGTATAAGTTAAAAAAACATTCTTCTCATACTTTTGTCGGAAAAGTCAAAAAAAGTACCTCGTACGAAAAAACGACAAAAGATTCCGTTCATATTCTTGACTAAAAACTCACCAAAGGGTAAAATTGGATTTAAAATATTGTAAGTGGATGGAAAAAATATTACATATTTATGGAACATGGATGTGGATGATAAAATACACCCCAGTAAATGCCAAAGTAAAAACAATCTCGGATAAAAATGAGATTGTGATATTTTCCTTTACCTTAGGTCCGACTTGCTTTGTAAGTGTCCGAACCTCCTGTATAATGATTTAAATCATGTTATTGACTTATTCCAGAATCATATTCATTGTTATTATATCATATATGGTCCACTTATGACTTTATATTACCTGTTCTTTTGTAAATTCATGTTAAAGTAGCGTTTTGGGTAAAATCGTCTCATTTGTCGTTCGTGTTTTTAACTTGTAATTATTAATATGATTACTTGGATCATGATTACTTATATCCAGAATTTAAAAAATGATTTATATATAATATATATTCAGAATATATATATATATATATATATATATATAATATCGATAAATGGAATGAAATACACCGTTCATGGAGACGGTAGTCCGTACGTACGCATGAACGTTGTTTTCGTTTCCTTATTGAAGTGAATGGAATTAAGTAGATGACATGCATATAAATTTACATAAATCCAGTATCATTATTATGTCATATATTTCATTAGTACTTATTATATATACTTTATAATCATTCATGAATGGTTAATCATTGAGAATGAATCTCATGGCGTCGTGGAGACGGTAGTCCGTACGTACGCACGAGCGATGATATCGTTCCCATGGTCGTGGAATTGTGTTGAAGTGTATGTAGATTATTTCAGTATCAATATAACTTTATAATAATCATATATAGTTACTCATTACACCATTATACCCATCCTATTAAGGTGGTGGTCGAAAATAGATTACACCACGGCGTGGAGACGGTATTCCGTACGAACGCACGCGCGGTGATTTCATTTTTCCATAGGATGGATAGAAGGTGAACTAGGGTTGTTTCATATTTATAATAACATATCAGTATGTAAGTAATACTGATGTTATTACTTTGTCATGAAAAAACTAAAGAAGAAGAAGTTGAAGAAGAGAGAAATTGAAAAGATCGGTAATGGATATTACCTCTTCTTTGAAACGCCTCTTTGAATCCTCCACTTTGGGAACTAAGATTGGTCTTTGAAGAAGACCAGGACCTCTAGGATTATTCTAGGGAAGTGGAGAAGGGATTTTGGCAGGGGTTGGCCGAGCTTGAGTGCTCAAATTGGTGTGAGGAGGAGGGGGAGGAGGTGTCCTTTTATAAGGGAGGAGAGGGGCACCTTAGGAATATCTCAAAATATTATTTTATATTAAAGTCAAAATCGGTTTATAATGGTTCCAAAGGGTCTTATTTCGAAGCTAAAGTGGGGATGGGTCGAAAGACTATCAAACAATAGGATTTAGAAAAGTTTAGGTTTTTATTTTAACCTTATCAATTAGATTTAACTCTAAGTTAAATAATTTAACTTTTACCGTGTCTTTTTGTTTTCTTACACTATATGGTTAATACACTTACTATAACATGCCAAATGAACCCGAAATTGTTTATTATTAATATATATATCTTTATCTAATTCATTTGGCCGAACCTTATATTTTTAGGAATAAAATAACAATTAATAATATAATATTTGATTTAAAAACTATTTTGTGTCAATTTTGACACTATTTGATATATGATTTTTGTGAAAGTCATAACAGAATTATATGTTCGAACCAAGTTGATTAAATCAACACTAATATATCATATTAACGTACAAAATTAGTGGAATTCATAAAAAGTCTCAAATTACATTTATTTTGGTGTTTATATCATCAATTATGTCGATATTTCATTAATAAGATAATTACTGCATCATCATTGTGTCATAAATAAATTAAATAATTTAATGTCTAAAAATTACAAATAAAATACCATTATATATGAAATCGTTTTATCTTTCTAATGAATATTTATTGTCGAATTTATCTTATGTATAACCCCATATTAAAAATTATTTACTTATTAAACTTTGATTTTAACTATTTTAACTATTCATTAAATAAAATAATATTAAATGTCATAATCTAATCCAAGTGGACCTAAATGGTCATATTATATTCATAAGGTTGTTTTTGGTCGAATTACACTTATCCAATAGAGTTAAAACATGTGTTAGGGTAATAGTAATATCATATTTACCCTTAGTTACCCTATTTACTATTAACCGTGGTAAAAAAAGTAAAAAGTTACTATTCACCAAAAATTATTTTCATCTCATTGAACCACATTTTAGTCCTTGATATTAAACGTGTCTGTCGGATTTTCGAAATTCCATTCACAGAAGCGGTAAAATTATGTTTTATGCAAAATTCAGTTTTTAACCTACCACTTAGTGGTTTCACTATTCATCAAAAAATGAAAGTTTCCAGAAAAATACCAAAAATTAGGCCTAAGCTATATTTGATATTATGAATTCAAAAATGATGTCTATTTTATCAAATTCAAAACATATCAGTTACATTAATTAATTTAAAAATTAATTCCCGTCATCAAAACAAATAGCATGTTTTTAAGAGATAATAACTATCAAAAGATTGACAGTTGTTTATGTCTGGTTTAAATGTGAAATTACATCCAAGGACCAAAATTGTATTAAATTGTAAAAATATATTATAAATATACTTTAAAACCACTCAAATTAATAATTAATCACTATTAATTATTTCTACTAAAAAAGTTGTTTTTAATTAAAATTTAGTAATTTTCACTATTCATCAAAATATGAAAGTTATCCGAAAATCACCAAAATTTCACCCTAAGCTAATTTCGATATTCCGAATCCAAAAATGAAGTCCATTTTGAAAAATAAATTTACAAAATTTCAAAAAAAAATTATTACTATTCATAACGGCTAGTTTTAATAATATTTTAATAGCATATCGTTGTTTAGTGAAACTCTGTATTGCGTACTACACACGCTATCAAGGAAGGTCGCGATTGCGTGTAATGAAAGGCAAGTCAAGGATGTGTGTTGCGCAAACTCCTTTTGGTGTAGCGTACAACACAAGACATTAATGAAATTAAAAAGAATATTTTTTATAAAATCTCATGGTGTTACAACTTTTTTAAAAATATTGTGGTCCTCTTCAAGATCTCAGACACACCTGAAAAATATAAGTGATGTATGATACATTTAAGTATGAAGGTACTAGAAGTATTAGGTGGAATTTTATGGTTACGATGAAGAAACATATTTTCATAGAGCTGAAATACTTCAAGGAACTCTTTAAAGACTAATTATATTAAGAGTTTATGGTTCTGGAAAAGTCTATATAGTGTCTTAACCTTCAGTAAGGTGATATGATCCTGACTCGATATGAAAATTTTATTACATAAATCTTTCATATTTCCCTAACGTAGTGATGAATAAGATTATGAAGGATTAGAGATTTGAGATGGAACTTTGATACGATATTTCAACTTTGGTTTTTAGGATGAATCTCAAATCTTATGAGAGATGATTGATATATATTTTAGGGTTTTTCTTGAACTGGATGGTATGTTAGGGTTAACAGAAGTTCCTCTTAATCTGAGTGGTAGTTCTATTAGTTCCTTCAATAGAAATAGGAAGCATGATGAGTATCATGCTGGATTATGAAAATATTCATAATGTAGACCTCGTATATAGTATGGAAGAGGCTCACTGATTTTATTTTAGTGTGGAATGGTTTGGTATTCAAAAAAAGTTAATAATGAAGCACCAATGATCCATGGTTCATGTGGTCACTTAGGCCACCTAAATAAGTTCTTTCATGACTTTATATATTTTTTTCATTGAATAATACCATCCACACCTAAAATTAATTCATTAAAACTAGATTCTTCAGGAACTAATGGAATCTATCCTTTGGAATATGGAATGAAGGTTCCTCACATAATAGAGATGTCTTTAGACTAAGCTAATGTGGGTCCAGTGACTGTGAGAGGTAAAATCACTACAGATTTATCTATTATGTATACTTTATTTGATACCTATTAAACTCATTTGTTCATTATTAATCATGTTTTTGATGTTCTAAAACTTACTACTGAGCTTATGAATTTTTCATAGACATTTCTATGCCCCTCAGAATAAAGAGAGAGCGTTTTTTGCAATGTTGTTCTTTTGAATTCTATTTTTCTAGAGATCAAGATCACCTAGGAATTTTGGTTTATCAACATATAACCTGTATATTTAACTCTTTGAATGGATTGAATGATTTAAGAGAAATACCAAATTTTCTATTGTCTTCGGTGGGTCTCCTTTACTACTTCTGATGGGTTATGCCATGTTTTTTTGGAGAATGTGACCTGAGGTTGATAAAATCTCGAACTCCTTTTATATATTTGGGTAGGGAAATTATTTTGTTTTATTTTCATCTAGATAGAAAATATTTGATCAATTATATTCCTCTAGTAGTCATCAAGTTTCCCAATGTTTTTCTATATGTTTTTTCTATCCTTCCATCGGTGAGGGAGGTATATTTTTCTATTTAATTTGTAAAAAGTACCCAAACTATCTATAATACTATAAACCACATAGCAGTAGATGAATTTAAGGGGTGAAATAATCAGTTGGATTATTTTTTAGACAAATTATTTCTATGCACAACATGTCACTTTGGGTGGTGATAATTCTTTTTTTCAATGAAAGATGATGGAACACTTTTACTTTGAATCAATTACCCAAAAAAATCAACCGATCCACTATAAAAAACAAGTGTCTGTTGATATGGATTAATGAACCGTTTGACCAATTGAAATGGGAGAAGTGGATATCGAAGATTGATCTTAGATATAGTTATTAACAGTTGATAATTAAGGAATATGATATCCTGAATACTTCCTTCATTAGTACATATGGTTATTATGGGTATCTTGTTATCCATTTTGGTCTAACCAATGCTCATGTAGTTTTTATGGAACTGAAGAATATTATTTTCTATGATTATATTGATACAGTCTGGGTTTTATTTATGGATTATATATTGGTTTAATCTAAAACTGAGGAATACCATGTGCGTCCTCTAAGAGCATTTCTAAAAATTGTGAGAGATCACCATCTTTAAAGAAAACTATTGAAATGTTATTTATGGATTATAGAAGTGAAGTTATTAGTAATTTTAGTCTCAGGTCAGTGTATTTCAGTTCATCCTGAAAAGGTGAGTGCTGTTATGAAATTTGGAAACCATTATTTAATTCAGTAGTTGGGGAATGTTTGTTTTTTCTTATTATTACTAATGTTTTTTCAATTATTTCTCCATGTCATCTCCTCCAATGATGGATCTCACTCATAAAAGGGGGAATTTATTATGGGATGTGAAATGTGATTATTATTTTGATGATTTGAAGTACCTTTTACTTCTACACTAGTGTTTACTCTTCTAGAGGATTTATGGGGCTATGTTTTATTTTTTGACCTAATAGGTTTGGGTTTGGGATATATTCTCACACAGGGTGATCACATGGCTGCTTACAGTTCCTAAATAATTAGGCCACATAAGAATAACCATCCTACATAATACCTTGAACATAAATCCTCAAAGAATTATCATAAGGGTTTGAGGAATTACTATTTCTAGGAATGTTTTACCATTTATAATGCTGAAAAAACCTTGAGATATATCTTATTATAAAATTATTTTCATATTTAAAAGATGTGATGGATGGAGTACCTGATGTACTTCAATTTTGACATTTCCTATACCCCTAGAAAGGTGAATGTTCTTACAGATTCCTTGATTAGGAAACTTATGACCTAGTTTATGAAGGAATCATTATAAGTGTATAACTTTAGGGATCTATTTGCTCATATACACTTAGGATTAAGAGAGAATGAGATCGAGACTATTCTAGGAAGAATTTAGTTAATATCCTCTCTTCTTGAGGTGATAATTCAAGGGAAGAATCTTGATGATAAGTTCCATTTCATTAGGGTATCTCTTTATGGTGTGGAAACCATTGGTGAGTGTTCTATATATTCTATGGTAATTCTATGCTTTTGAAATTGGTATATTGTACTACTTCCAATAAGAAAGTCTATGATGTTTAATTTAAAAAATTCCTATTTGTTGATGCACCCAGGAACAAAAAATGATCTACTATTATATGGAGACATGATTTTGGTGGATAGTTATTAGACATGACACCACTGACTTGTTTCTTGTTTTTATACCGGTAAGAAGGTTATGGTTGAGCACCAGAGACCTTCGAGTTTTATTCATCACCTTCTAGTGCTAAATTGAAAGTGGGGAAATATTTAGATGGAATTTGTAGTTCGGTTTCCTATCACTCTTTGTGAGAACATCGTGATATGGGTTGTGATCGATCGACTGGCCAAATCAGCTCACTTCTTACCCATTCACGATACAACCAATGTTATAGACCTGAGAAGCTTATATGTAAAGGATATAATTATATTTACTGGAGTTCCATATGTTATATTTTATAATAGGTATCCCTATCTCACTAATCATTTTTTAGAGAGGCCTCCAAGAGGAAAAGGGATCCAAGGTTATCTTGATCATAACATATCATCCATAGTTGGATTGATAGATAAAATGAGATATACAGAATCTTGAATACATGCTTTGTGGTTGGATTCTCAACTTTAGTGGATCTTGGCATAGATAGTTGGGACTAGTTGAGTTTTCCTATAATAACAAATAATAGTATTCCTTTAGGATTAAACCCTTTAATCCATTCTATAGTCAGAGATGAAAATATTTATTATGTTGGTCAGAGTTTGGTGAAACATCATTTGTTAGTCTTGGTTTGGTTTAAGAGAAAACAACAAATATCTAACTAATTTATAATATAATGGTGATGAAATATAGAGAGTATAAATATTATGTTGGTCATCATTGACATCCTTTGGTATTTGTAGTTGGAGAATAGGTGATATTGATATTTTCTCTACGGTTTTGTCATGGAAGGCCAGGGAAAAAAGGAAATATTTCATTGTGATACATTATCCCATTTGAGTTTTTTGAGAAAATTAGAAGTATGGATTTTCATTTGTACTTTCTACCATGGTTGATATCGATTCATAATGTGTTCCATGCGTCATGTCTCATAAAGTTAAACCCTAGACCATCTCATGATTTGAGTTGGGAGGACATTGATGTGGAACATGAGTTATCAGTGACTGATAAACCAATACAGATTGTTGATTTTGAGATAAAGGTTCTTTAGGGTGAGCCAATAATTATGTTCCATGCGCTTTTAAAGCATGGTTTTGAATCACATGAGGAATGTGAGTGCAAGGTATTTATAAGAGAGTAATGGACTCATAACTTTGATATGGTGTCTTCTTGATAGGATTTATAAGTATATAAAGTATTTATGGTGGGATGTTTATAACATCCAATTAAATTATTTTATTTATATGTTGAACCTTATTTTGATAACCATTTGTTGGGATCTTATACTGTGCCATTTGTTTGTAATTTGTAAAATTGTTGGAATTTTTTTGTAATGACCCCAAACCCAATAGATCAGAGTTGGTGCCTTAAATTATTAAATTTTAATCATTATAAAATAATTACATCCCAAAGGATATAATTGTTTAGTATATTTATAAAACTAGATATAAACATATTTATTACATTACAACGTGAAATGGAATACAACATAGTAACTCTATTGGAAATAACCCTATTCTCTTAGATATTCCCTTGATGTGAATTATAATATACATCTAGGAATCCTGGGAAAAATAAAACATAAGAAAGGCGTGATCTCAAATTCCTAGTAAGTGTTAGAATATAGAAGAAGATATCATAAATAAACATAAATAATAAGTCAAGGTAAATAACTAAAAACACATGCCATTAAAACACAATCTTGATTATAATATGGTATTAATAAAAGTTTATTAAATAATTAAATATAAATAATCACATGAGAAGGAAACATTACCATGGATATTATACTAGTCAAAAAATCACATGGATTATCAATAACTAATCTCATAATTAGAGAATTTATAATAAATAACATCATAAACCTACCGTTAAGGATTCTCCCAAGACACCATACATAATCGTGTCAGACATCAGCCGATACCCAAACTTGGTTGTCTCATGAGACCTAACGTCACATTGGTGGGATATAATGGGACCCGCTTATTGCTTAATTAGAATAATTAATTCCACATATAAAATTGGTGAAATATAATCAATATATACATTTATATTGAAACTAGTATATGAAATTTTAATAACTTCCGCAAAAAAATAATCATAATCATTAACCATCTTGTGTAATATGATGAATGATATCAAAATTGCACATCCACAATCAAAATTACCATAAAAATAAAATAAAATAAGGTATATGTTATCATAATATATCAACCAAAGTTAACAATAATATCCAATAAAGGGTGTTTAAATAGATAGAAATACTCTAGTATAATCATTGAGATTTTTTTGATATAAATACCACTTTACATAGAAATAATTTATTTAAATAGCTATGAAAATAATAAATAAATAATTTTCTATTTAAATTACCTCTTAAAATTGTATAGTATTCCTCATGAAATTAATGTGTAATAAAATTGGGAAAACCCTCTCATTCTGTATAAGTTTAAAAAAATATTCCTTTTAAATTTTGAAAATAAATATTTAAAAGAGTATTTTGAAATGAAATTTTGAGTGTTAAAAAAATTAATCTATTATGTCTATCATCTATAAATCCACATAAAAAATTGGAAGTACAACATAATATAATCAAAATTACTTTCACATATAATCAAATCATGAAATAATGAATGGAGTATAAGTTCATCCCAAATAATTGAATTAGGTTATGATTTCCATTACTAATTTTCAATCTGTTGAACTATATGCCCCATAAAATTAATGATCATAAAATAAAACATTTAATTACATGAAGATAAATTGATTAAATATATGATATATTAAAATTTAGTATGTACAATAGACATAAGAAATAATGTTTGAATAATGAATATATTTCATAGAAGTAAAAGCGAGATAAGAAACCCTTACCACTTTGTATTCAATAGAACCGTATGCCCCATAAAATTAATGATAATAAAATAAATTATTGAATGTAATAAAGATAAATAGATTCATGATATGATATATTAAAGGTAATTATGTACACTACACATAATAAATAAGGTTTGAATAATTATTATATCTCCTAGAAGTTAAAGTGAGACGAAAAACTCGTTGCTTATATCATAAACCATTCTTCACTTGTAATTCATACCATGGATAATAAAATTAGATTAATTAATTAATTAATTAAAACCTATTCAAAATATATTTCATTTATTATAATTTTATTAATTTCTTTTATTGCTATTTTGATGAGTTATATTGTTTAATTTTATTGTTTTGGGGGAATTCATTTCATGGTTTTATTGTTGATTCCGTTGAGTATAAATATGTGAGTTCTTCTCAAATGGGAATAAAATCTCTAGAAGTTTAATTATTTAGTATTAATTAACACATTTTTTACCCGAAAGGTCTCCTATACAATTTTATTATATGGTATGAGGATGATTCATTAGATTAAACGTTAATGAAACTAATTTAATTTATTTTGGAGATTTTTACGACCATCACAAAATTGTGTCATTTTATTTAATATTATATTTAAATATTGGTTCCATAACATGATATAACTTATAATATGTTTATTAAAATATTATTTAACAATAATAATGGTTTTATGAATAGCCTTGAATGTGTTAATGGAAAATGATAACTCACCATCCACGAAGGTGGTGAATCGACACATCATGAACGATGCTTTCATTTTATAAATAAAAGGAGAGGAGAAATAATTTGACGATGGATAATACATTATAAAAATAAATTATCGAATATTTATGATAATTGAGATAACATTCCACTTTACATATTGGATTTGAGGATATGATAAGAAAGTAAAATAAATTAAAAGAGAAAGAAGGTGAATTTTACCTCTTGAATATCGTATCCTTAGGAACCTCCTTAGGACACTTGGATTTGGTGTTTCCGTAAGACCATAAGGTCTTGGATATGAGTAAGAGGATTGGTAAGGTAATTGTGTAGAATTTATACTAGATTAAATTCTTAGAATGTGTTAGGATAAGGGTTGGTGAGGTGTTGTATTCATAGAGGAGGAGTGGGATATTTTTTATTATTTTATTGATTTATTTGTTATTTTGGATAAAGACAATAAATTGGGTTTATTTTTGTGACTAAGTATAGTAACTAATGCATGTGAGTTAAAAATAATGGGTAATTAAACTATTAATTACTCAAAAATCATATATTTAACTTTTAATGTTAAATACAATAAATTACCATTTTCACTATTCATAAAAAAATCATCAATTTTTAAAAAATTCACAAAAAACACCCTAACCATTTTTGAACACATAGATTTCAAAAACAGACTCCATTTTATCAATTTTTTGTTTTTATAAATATGATAAATTTAATTTTCAAGTAAAATCATCATTTTTTTTTGAAAAATACCGATTGTAATATGATAACTGATTTGAAGACACTTTGAAAAATTAATTATGGTGTCATAAAATTATATTATAATTATAATGCAAAAAAATATTAATTTATGAATATATTTTATGAAATGTTTTTTAATTGTTATATTAATTATAA
The DNA here is from genome assembly GCA_963277665.1 of Viscum album. Taxonomy (NCBI): domain Eukaryota; kingdom Viridiplantae; phylum Streptophyta; class Magnoliopsida; order Santalales; family Viscaceae; genus Viscum; species Viscum album. The sequence goes on along the minus strand of OY728161.1, from coordinate 1,990,678,907 downwards.
AATTGTAAATAAAAATTTATGTTTTATAAAAATACCAACACTTAATTTATCATTTTAAAAGCATTAATTTAATTATTTAATGATATAAATGTATCATATTTTCATTTATGAGATACCTATATTTTATTTATACTTTCATTGGTGAGGTTATTATTCTAATGGATAGATTACTATTTCTAACATCCGCATTACTATTCCAATGGCCATGTTAATATTTAATATTATATCATGGTTTGTTTAAGGTTGGTGTTTCATGAAAAGTAATCTATCAAATAAATTGAATTTATTTAAGAAGATATATACTGTAAAATATTGGGGTGTCATATTGTTCCCTCCAAAAAATTTCATCCTCAAAATTTTCATGAGTATCACCTTATAAATAGATAAAGGTGGTTCTTCTTGATACCATCCTCAATTTCCCACATTGCTTCTTCCTTTTTTTGGTTTTTCAAAATAAATTTTACTAGTCGAGTCATCTGATTTCTCAATAATTTTTTTAGTGTCAAGAATCTCGATAGACTCTTTTCAAATAGAAAAATTAGATTCCAACTATATTTCTTCATGGGTGAGTACATGATTTGGGTCTAAAATGTACTTCCTTAAAAAAGAGGTGTGGGGATCTTCATGTAATATATAATGTCTTGGTGGAATCACTAAATGATAAGACACATATCTAATTCTATCCAAAATTTCAAAAGTTCCAACATACATGAGGATTAGTTTCCCTTTCCTTCCAAATCTTATAACAACCCTCCATGAAAATAAATTTAAGAAAACATGATATCCCACTTGAAACTCTAGATATTTCCTCTAGTTATCGGCATAGCTCTTTTTCCTACTTTGAGCTACTTTGATATGGGTTTAAATAGTGTTTACCTTTTTTTATTATTTCCACTAAAATTTTTTGGCCTACAAGTTAAATTTCACCAACTTCATCCCAACAAGTTGGTGGAAAAAATCTATTACCATTTAATGCTTCACATGGTGCGATTTGAATACTTGAATGGAAACTATTATTATAAGAAAATTATAATAATGGAAAATACTAATCCCACATAACAAGAAAGTTAAGTGAACATGACCTCAACAAGTCTTATATGGTTTGGATTCTCCTTTAGGACTACCCGTCAATTTGAGGGTGATATGTAGTACACAAATGAAGCTTAGTATCAAAATAATTCTAAAGAATTTTCCAAAATATTGATGTAAATATTGGGTCATGATAAAACCCATTATAAATAGGTTCACCATTAAGTCTTACAACCTTGTTAAAATAAATTTGTGAAATGCGTTGTAGAGGAAAATATTCCCTTATAGTGAGAAAATGTGATGAATTTGTAGGTCAATCAATAATTACCCATAATTAATCATTCTTTCATGGAGAATTTGGTAATCCAGTGAAACATTCCATAGTAATTTCATCTAATTTTCTTACAGGAATAGGTATAGGTTTCTTAACTCCTCTAGTATGTTATTATTTGGCCTTCCTATGTTGACAACTAAACATCTTGATATATAATTTGAAAATTCCCACTTCAAGTTATCCCCCAAAAAATATTCCCTTAAATCTCTATACATATTAGTGTAATCAGGTTTTATAGAGATATTCAAACTATTAGAATCATCTAATAAATCCTTTTTTAGCTCGGGTATAGAGGGAATACAAATACTCATCCAGCATTTAGAAATTACATCTTCATATACAAAGTATACCAATTTTCCATTATTCATAGCTTTAATTTTCTTTTAAAATTAGTATTCACCAGACATAAAACTTTTTATATTTTCTAATGAATATGGTTTGGAAACTATTTAAATAGTAGTTATGTTTCACCTTCATTGATAATTCCCATATCTATCTTTACTAGATCTATGTACATATGATATCTATAAATTAATTTTTTGTTTAGAAATACATGATCCTTCATGCTCAATTCATATTCTAAATTATTTTCCTTCATTGGGTAGTGTTGTATTGAAAAATAATAATTATTGAGTAGTTAGATCAATCTAATTTTATTTATGTTGAGTTATTTATATGATAAAAAATATTCCAAATTCTTTTGATCTATATATATGTCACATCTTCCACGGTAGAGATATTATATTAATAGATTAAAAGTAATGATTACAACTGGTAACTCAAGATAATTAGTTCAATAGTTCTATTCATTAGTTTTTATCTACCTTGAATAATAGGCAATAAATTTATGATTTTTCATAAGGAAACAACCAAGTCCTTCCTTGGATGCATCACTATAAATCACAAATTCAACATTTCTTGGTTATAGTGTCAAGATCAGAACAGTCACTAATATACTATTCATTTCTTCAAATGATTCTGCACATTCCATTTTCTAAATAAGTTTATCCCCTTCGTGAGTAAGATTGGTTAACGAGTTAGATAATTGGTTGAAATTATGAATGAAACTCGGATAGTAGCCTTCTAAACCAATGAAACTATATACCTTGATTACTTTCATTGGTGTCGGCTATTTTTGGACAGCCTCTGTCTTCATAGGATCAATTGAGATTAAATACTTGGAGAAAATATGTCCAAAAAAAAGAAACTATTTGTATCCACAATGCACAATTATTAAACATCCCATATAACACTTTTCTTCTATGAGTCTCTAGAATAATCCATGAGTGGTTCTCATGGTCCTCATATATTTTAATGTACACCAAGATATCATCAATAAATACTAGAACAAAATTATCAATATATTACTTGAATTATCTATTAATTTTATCCATAATATATAGGGTGAATTAGTCAGTCCAAATGGAATTACTATAAACTCATAATGTTCATACCTTATTCGAAATGTTGTATTTAGAATATCTTCCTTATTTACATGTAAATCTCCATTTAGTTGGTCAAATAAGTCATCAATGCGAGGGAGAGGAAACTTGTTTTTTTATCTTAATATAATTTATTGCTCTATAGTAAATTAATAACTTAATAGATCCATATTTATTCTTAATGAAAATAACATGATATCCCCAAGGTAAAACAGTAGGGAATATAAATCCCTTATTTAATGGCCTTAACATCAACAAGGATATTTTTCAAGATATTATTCTTAAAGTTATCACTGAAGAGTATAAAACTTATCTCTTATCTATTCATATGGACCATGAAATTAAAGACACTATTTTTAGCCTGAATCATGGTAGAACTCTTGGTACTTATGGTTTTCATATTGGATTTTACCAAGATTATTTGGATTCCATTCATCTCGATATTTGGAAACTCGTTAAAAGTGTCTTTTCTAGTGGAATTATTCCATATGGTTTTAATGCACAATTCCTCAATTTTATTTTTAAGGTAGAAAATGACTTTGAGAATCAAATTCTCAGCCCCATATCTCTTATCAACACTCTTTACAAAATCATCACCAAATTTCATGCAAAGAGGCTTTCCAATATTACTGATAAAATAATCTCTTGGAATCAATTTGATTTTGTGAAGGGAAAATAAATCCAAGATTTAATTTTTCACTCCTATGAATCCACTAACACTTTAAACAACAAAAATAGAGTTGGTAAAATAGCCATTAAACATTACATTATGAAAGAATTTAATACTATAAAATAGAATTTTATCTTCAAATTTCTACAAGTTTTTGGATTAAAAAACTCCTTTGTAACTAAAATTAATAATATTTTTAACTCATACTACATTTATATATTAATAAATGGTTCCCCAAAAGCTTAATTCAAATTAACTAAATGTGTCAGATAGGGTGATACACTCTTTTCCATCCACTTTTTTATTACAGAGGACTATTTAATTTTCATGCTCACTCTTCTAGTGGATCAAAATAAACTTAATCCCATACACTATTCCTGGAATGTGAACACTTCTACTCTTCTTTTACATTATGATGATATTATTCTATTCTTATAAGGTGACAAAACATACCTGAACTCTCAAAAATGATCAAACTCACTATAACGAGGTTTCGGGTCTGATAATCAGCTGGAGAAAATCATCTATATTCTTTGGAATAAAATATATGACTAATAGGAAAAAAATATTATCAATGTCATGGGAATTAAAGAAGTCCCTTTCCCTTTCACTTACCTTGGGGTTACCATTTTTTAGGCAAGGAAAAATCAAGCTATTTCACTAACATTTTTGATCAAATACTTAACAAACTCTCATCATGGAATGGTAAAACTCTTTCTATGGTGGGAAGAATTTCCTTACAAAATTAGTTATTATTTCTAAAATGGTTTACTCTATGATGCTTTACAAATTTCCTGCTGGTCTTTTAAAGCAAATGAATGCGTGCATAAAATTTTTGGACTAGAAGAACCTTGGACATGAAATTGGTAACTATTACTTGGTCTTCTTGTTGCAAACCATTAGATAAGGGTGGTATTGGAATTAAAAACAAGACTCCCTTTAATGAAACTCTTCAAGCTATACTTACTTGGAACCTGATACATAATGATGCCCATTCTATTGATTTTATCAAAAAAGGTTTCTTGAAAAATTGTAAAAAGGAAATATGAACATCTTGAACTCCATTATCTGGCCTTCCATAAAAAAATGTATGCTCACCTTATGACCAATTCTATATGGTTGGTCTCTAGGAACTCTTCTATGAACTTTTTCCTAGATAACTGGACTGGTGATCCACTTATTACACTGATACCTGACCAATCTCAATAAAATATTTATATTTCTATTAGATATGTCATGAATTCCTATCCTGGTAGCCTCCCTAAGAATGATGTACATTATACTAATAACTATAATTTCACGGGAACATATGATTTTCATAAATAGGAACTTTCTCCCAATGGTTTGCTTGATTCCAAGAATTTTTACAAACACTACTTTAATAATACTGAAACCAACTTTAGTTGGATAAAATATTTTGATAATCTGTGGATAAAACCTTCAAGGTATACTCTTATTTGGATAATTTACTCCAATAGGGTTCTAATATATATTTTTCCCCAATCATTTGGAATCCAAATTTGTTCTGAATGTCTCTTATGTAATCAACATATAAAGGATTACAATCATTTATTTCCTTCTTGTGACACAACCACTGCTCTTTGGAGATATATTTTTGATATCTTTGATTGTAGATGGATTATTCTTGACTATATCAATGCTCAGATAAAGCATTTTGTGAATGTGGATAGCTCCCGTCAAATTAAAAACATTTTTCTTGCAGCTGTTGTGGAGCTTCTTCCTGTGAACTCGTATGATAGAAATTAAATCTTACAAAATAATTGATCATGAAAAATTAATGTAGGTCGAATGCAGATCCTCATCCCTATTCAAAAATCTACCTTGATTCAGAAGAGATATTGCTACAACATAATGAATGATTTTATGATCCTATGAAAACATTAGGTTGATGGCATTTTTTTCCAACTGCGGTACACATTTGAAGTTTTTTTTAAAACCACCACCTCCTCGTTGGATTAAGAATATTGTTGACGGTGATTATAAAGGAAAACAAGACCCACGAGATATGGTTCCATCTTTAAGAATCATCATGGTCAGATCCTCAAATGCCTCCTTGGAGGATGTGGTACTACCTCTTCTTTGGAAGATAAAATGATGAGTGTCATCCATGCTATCTCTTTTTCCAAGAAAAAAGGTTGGAACAACATATATATTGAATGTGACACAACCACAATTGTCCATGAAATTTGGAATGGTGTGGCACATCTAGCATGGTCGATTACTACACTTTGGATGGATTGTCTCTGTTTACTCCAAGACATCAACCATGATACAATTCATACCTATTGGGAAGAGAAAACAGTTGTTGATGGCCTTTCCAATAAAATAGTGAGTTAGGACTTAAATTTGTTGTAGGATCTCCCTGATGACATTCTGCCCCTTCATGTGAAATACAGTAATTTGATCCCATATTTTAGACTCTTATAAGCTTACATTTTAAATAAATTGTTCTTTGGTTTTTAACCAAAAGACCACATTCATAAAAAAAATATTGCTTAGAAAATAATTTCTCTCTCTTCATGACACATGATACTATATCATCATTTTCTTAGAATGCTTGAGATTCTAGTTCCCTCATAGAATTGGATTAAGAATATCAAAGAAGTTAAAAATCTTGCTCTTTTGATTACGTGTATAGTCCATGACATGAATTGATAAAATTGTAAAGTTCACTTCGTACTTAGAAATGTTTTCATCATCTTTCTTTCTCAAAATCAAGAATTTTCTCTCCATATATACTCACTATTCATGGGAGAAATATTTTTCCAAGAAATATTCCATAAAATCATTCCACTCTATATTTTGAATTTCTCCCATATTCATTTTTTTAAATTAATGGCCACCACTGATCTGCATCTCTAGAGTGATGATTAAATTCCATGAAATATTTCTCCCTTTCGTTACATCCCAAATAAATAAATATCTTCTAAAAATAATGTATCCATTTCTCTACTAAAAATGGGTTTCTATCCCCATTGAATAAAGGAGTTTTTGTCACATGATGTGGTTGCACATTATTTCACCATGTTGTGGATCAGGATTCTCTATTTGAGTAAGGTTATTGCTCATAACATGAGTTAAATGTCCCATTATAGTTATATTTTTTTCATATCAAGTTTCATTTATTGCTCCAATGTCATTGTCTTACTTAGGTGGGATGTCCCCACATTGAATATGTGCATTGGTATATTTTCCATTTTTTTCACTAGGAACAATTCCTAAAAAAGTCATACACTATATTAGATCATAAAATTTTGAAACATAATAAACAATCTCAAAAATAGTTAGCCACATTATCATAAATTGAAAATTTAGGAATAATTAATATCTAAATCATAAAATTTTTTACCTTGGGAATATTCTCAAAGTTCTTTAAAGGGTTATATTCTCCTAATATATGTTTTCCAAAATCTTGTTTCTAATGTTTCTTCTAAACTTCCTCTGATACCAACTATAAATACCCCGACCCTAGTATCCTAGAGCTGATTCCTTACTTTATTACATTGAAATAATAAACAAGTAATCACACTCCAAAGGACCAAATAGTTTTGTATATTTTGAAACTATTTAAAAACATAAGTATTAAATTATAACATGAAATAGAATACAGCATTGTAACTGTATTGGAAATACCCATATTCTCCCCGATTATCCCTGTATTCCAATTATAATATATATCATGGAATAATGGGAAAAAATAAATCATAATAAAGCGGGGATCTCCAATGAAAATTATGGGTGAGAATACAGTGGAAGCTATCATATATAAACATAAACAATATGGAATGGTGATTAATTAATAATACATTCCCTGAAAACATAATCTTGTGAATAATATGGAAGGAATAGAAACTGATCAAATAATTCCATATAAATAGTCATATTAGAAAAAAAACTTAACCATATAAATTGTTATAGTAGAGTAATCACATGGATTATGAATAAGTAATATTATAATGATGGAATGTAGAATACAGGACATCATAAACATACTGTCAAGGCTTCATCTAAGACTCTATACATAATCGGGTAAGACATCACCCAATAACAAAACTAGTTTCTCTCATGAGACCTATCGATCCATCGAGGGGATATAGAGGAACCCTCCCATAAATTAATATTTCCAATGAATTACTCATATTAATTTCATGAAACATAATCATCATATACATTCATATTGAAACTAGGTTATGATATGTTAATAAATTTAAAAAAGAATAAATGTAATCATACATCATCCAGTGTCATATGATGTATGGAATCAAAATAGGGCATACATAGTCAAAATGGTAATAAAAATTTAAATAAAATATGGTAGATGGTATAATAAAAGATAAAGCTCAATTAAAAACAATATCCCAAAAGGATGTTGATATATATGAAAATACTCTAATAAAATCATTGAGAAATTGTTGAGAGGAATACCACATTAATTTTAAATCAATTATTTTTAAAAAATAGTGTAATTATAATAGAAAATATGTTATTTTAAAATAACTTTGTAAAGGATTATTCAATACATTTTGGAATCATTAAATCCGGAAAAGTTTCTCATTCCGTATAATTTATAAAAAAATTATTTCTTTTAAATTTTGGATAATTAAACATTAAAAAATATTATTTTTAAAAGAAAGTGTGGACATTAACCAAATGAATTAATTATGTTTAACAGATATAAATAAACATAAAACAAGTTTAAATACATCATAATACAATCAAAAGTAATTTCAAACATAACCATATCATTAAATAATCAATGGAGTATAATTTTATCCTAAATAATGGAAATTTGGTTAAGAATTCCTTTACCACTTTGGAATCAATCGAATCATATTCCCCATAACATTAATGATTATAAAATGAAAAATTGAATTTTGTGAAGATAAATAGATTCATGATATGATATATTAAAGGTTAATATATACACCACACATAATAAATAATGGTTGAAAAGGGAATATATCTCATAGAAGTTAAAGTGATACTAGACCACTTCGTAATCAATCGAACCATATTCCACATAAAATTAATGATCATAAAATTAAAGATTGAATACCAAGAAGAAAAATAAATTCATTATATTATATATTAAAGGGAATTATTTATACCATAATTAATAAATAAGGGTTGAATAAGGAATATATCCCACAGATTTAAATGTTAGATGAGAAACCCTTACCTTATGTTCGAAAGCATTCTGTGCTTATAATTAATGTCATTGATAATAAAATTATATTAATTAATTTAATGATTAAGAACCTATAAAACCTTTATTTTATTTTTTATAATTTTATTGAGTTCATTTATGTCCATTTTTAGGATTTATAATGCTTAATTTAATTGTTTCGGGATCATTCATTTCATGGTTTTATAGCCGGTTCCCTTCAGTATAAATATGAGAAGTGGGAATAAATTATATAAAAGTGTAATTATTTATTATTATTTAAATAAAATTAGTTTAAAGGTCACATATATCATTTTTTATATTTTATGAGGATTATTCATTAGATAAAATGTTGATGAAAATGTCATACTTTATTTTGGCAGTTTTTACAACCATCATAAAAGTGCGTAGTTTTGTTAAATATTATATATATTTATTGGTTAAAGAAAATTATATAACTTATAATATATATATTATAATATTATTTAACCATAATAATTATTTTATGATGAGACATGAAGGCTATAATGGAAAATAAAAACTCCTCATCTATGAAGGCAGTGAATCGATACATCACGAACGATGTTTTAATTTTCAAAATAAAAGTTTAGGAGAAGGGTTTTTATGATGTATAATAAATGAAAACAATAAAATTACAGTATATTTATTATAATTTATTTAAAATTACACTTTAGATAGGTTTGGTAATGAATGGATAAGAAAATAAAAGAAATAATAAGAGAAAGAAGGTGGATTTTACTTCTGGAATATCGTCTCCTTGGGAACCTACTTAAGACACTTGGATTTGGTATTTTGGTAATACGAGTAGGTCATATATGTGGGTAAGAGGATTGGAAAAAATTTAGACAAAATTAAAGTCCTATAAGTTGGGAACGAAATGGGTGGTGAAGTATGGTATTTATAGGGGAGGAAAGGAGATTTTTCTGTTATTTTAATCATTTATTTATTATTTTGGCTCAAGATAACCAATAGTGTTGATGTTTTTGAATAATTATGGTAAAAATTTCATGTGAGTTTCAACTAATGTGTTACTAAATCATAAATGACTCAATAATTCAAGTATTTAAGTTATAATGTTAAATACTGTAAATTAAATTTTTTTACTATTCATAAAAAATTCATCAATTTTAGAAAAATCCCAAAAATTCACCATAACCATTTTATAACATCCAGATTTTAAAAAAAATCTATTTTTGGAATATAAATTTCTAAATATGAGAAATTTAATTTTTAAATAAAATTATCATTTATTAAAAAATACTAATTTTAAAATTATAACCGATTTTACGACATTTTGAAAAATTAATTATGATATCATAAAATTATCTGATAATTATAATGAAAAAAATAAAAATTTAGTAATATATTTTTTGAAAATCAATTTTATTCTAAATAATTATATTAATTATAAAATTTTAAATAAACATTCATGTTTTATAAAAATAAGAACGCACAATTAATCTTTTTAAAAACATTTATTTACTTATTCCAAGATAGAAATGTATTATTTTTTTTATTTATGAGATACCTAAATTTTAATTAGAATTTCATACGTGAGGTTATTTTTCTAATGGTCAGATTACTATTCCTGATGGTCACATTACATTTCCAATGATCAAGTTAATATTTAATAGCATATCATGGTTCGTTTCAGCTCGGTGTTGCATGCTATATAAGCAATCAAATAAATTGAATTTATTTAAGAAGATAAATACCATAAAATATTAGGGTGGTATGTTTTTAGTGCTATTAACAGTAGTTGAATGGTTAAAGAAAACCTTTGGGCTTGGCCTAGCAAACTATGCCCATAATTGATAGTTTATAGAGGGAGGCACCCAGTTGGGGAATAGTTTCTTCAAACCATGAAACCTCCCATGCCAACCATGTGGCATTGGATAATGGGGGGTTTTATGATTTGTTTATGGTTAGTCTAAATATGTGGCCAAACCATGCCCTCATTCTTGAAACTAAGTAAGGGTTCACAATTAGGCATACTATTAGTGAAAACCGTATAACCTGAACAGAAAATTCTGTAAAAATGTTTTAAATCCTCAAATGTTTTTAATAAAAATTTTAAGAATGAGATTTTTAAACCTAAACACCCCCATCACTAACCTAACCCAATAATTTGCCTTCGAGAGGTTCTCTAGAGAAGATTTGGGCTTCTTAAACCTTTTTTCATGGATCAATGTGCCCATGGATGTTATTGATTCATATTCAGTAAGTGACTATTCTCTCGTATAGATTTACCAGTTATTTTTTACACCCCTTAATTGAGAATAATGTATCCTCATGTTATTTCTTGATCTAAACCTTGAATTTATGGATATTTTTTTAAAAGGTTGTGTCCAAATCCTCATTTAATTATTAAAGCAAAGAAAAGACCTCTTTAACCAGGTAGAGGGAGACCCATTACATAGCCTGAAGGCCCAGTGTGCATTTTATCCCATTACATAGCTCGTAGGCCAAATATTTTGGGCCAAGACTTATTCTATGAATATTACTACTGCAGTATCTGCATGGCTACAATGTCGCATAGTACCCGCCGCTACTATAGTGCCCCTACAGTCGATACATTGTCTTGTTGCCGCTACAGTACCACCGTTACTGTAGCATCTCGACTGCTATATCGCTGCTATATTACCTCTTTCTAATGGGTTTTGAACCCCCATTTTTCATGTAGAATTATGGGGTGATTACCACTAAGCCAAACCCCAACTACTTATTATTATTTTTTCAAAGTATATTGATGACTTGATTTAATTTTTATAATGATGGATTCTATTGATAAATTATTTTATGAAATTATTTTAGGATTTATCTTTGGAAAAAATGATTTAAATTAAAAATGAAAATGAAAGTAATGAGCTTGGTGAAAACCAATGATTTGGTTTTGAATGTGAAATGGCATGTTGAATCTTTAAATTTGGAATTTAAAATATGAATGATAAATTAAATTGAAATTTCTCATGTTTTATTGACTGATTTCATTGAATGACATGTGAGACTAAGTATTTAGTGGGTAACTAAAAATATCATTCTTAGACTATAACTCCATATCAATGGATTGACGATGAAAAATCTATATATTTTTTTATGAATTACCCACATGTGTTATTGAAAAATTCTATATTGATGGACTAGAACTTAGTTACATGTGATTAATTCTTAAGATGTGATGATTTATAGAGTAGTGTGAGTATCCTATAACTAGGAACTAATTGACCATAAGTATTATGAGCATGATGCTTTGTTTTTTTTGATTTGATTATTACATGACAGTTATTATAGAGCTATTTTCCTTATTCACGCACTTGATTTATGAAAATTTTAATTAAATACTATTTTTGATATATCTTTCATTTTAATGATTTGAAATAATGTTTTAATGATAGATGTAGAACTATGTTTTCATGGCATAACTTTATTTAAATTAATTTATAAAATATTTATCTATATCGGAACTACTTATAGAATTCATGGTGAGATAGTAATTGGTTTTTAGCTCAAACCCTAATTTTTTTCCTTTGATCATTTGTAGATTATGTTTTTACAAGTCTAAAAATTGAAATAACCACATTAATGTGGAATATGTTCTTGATTCATGGGACCTTTGATGATAGTGGTGATTGATGGAGGTATGGTCGACATATTACATGGGGATTTTTAGGCATTGTGATAATGGATATTATGCTAAGTTTTTATGATATTTTGATTTGGTATTTATATATTATTTCATTAGGTAATTTTATATATGAAGTGTTTTGGTATACCTAATATGTATTCTTTTTCTCTTGCACCATTCTATCTTTTTTCTTGTTATCCTGAAAAAACTCTCAACTTTCTCTTATTGTGGATGCCAAGTTCTTGTCTCTAACCAGTGGAGACTAGGAATTACATTCATGGTATGTGAAAACTGACTAAGGTATTAGTGTACTAGGGTTTTTGGGTTGGTTTATGACAAAGGAAGTGTTGACCCCATGCCCAACCTAGAGAACCCATGTCCTGAGTATGTGGGTGAGTACATAACCTAGAGAATAGTGTGGTTGACCTACTTACTATGATATTTGAACTTCCTAAAAACTCTCAAATGGTCTTTTAAGGCTAAGTTGATCAAACCATCACACCCTATATGAAAAACAATCATAATAGAAAATTTACATCTCCAAATTTTAGTTACCGGAAAGATATCATTAAATAGCCAATGGTCAGACAATGATTGAATTGTATGGTAGTGAGAATAATTTGTGACTCTATATTAGTATCCAAGTCATGTAATAATTATGGTTCATCTATTTGTGTGTGTGTGTGTGGGGGGGGGGTTACCTATATGATTTAGGTTATGTGGTACATGATGTGTGAGACCCATAAGATACTCAATGTGTACAACTAGTTTCTTGAGTAATGTACTCTCAAACTACAAGAAATTTCATAGTGGAAACATAGAGTGTGGTCTATAAAGATAAGCCTAGGAGTTTAAACATCCATGTATATGTCATACTTTCCACACATGTAATTTAATCCAAATATATTCCATGTTTTCAAAAATGGGTGGTTCAGAATCTACTCAACTACACCTTAGGTTATGTGGACTAGTATTACAAGATGTCTACCCTAGATATACATGGTGTGTTTAAAAAAATCATGTAGCCTAGTCATGTACTATATATCCTAATCCATGTGACCTATAACTAGAATAATTGTGTAACAAATTCATATACCATATGATATTTATAATCCAATGAAACCCCGTCATCTCTATCCAAGACCCTATGCAACATGTTATTTATGGAAAAATGATATGTTATCATGTTTTTCATTTATAAAAAGTATTATATATGTTTTCTTCACCAATTATATGATTTTTATTTCCATCAATACTTGAAATTTTGTTCACCAATATCCCCACCCAATAGTGAGTCTACTGGATTCCATTTTCTATCATCTTGTGAATCCAAATAAATTCATCAGATCCAAAATTCCATTTTACTACCATAGAGAAACAAAATTAGTGTCAATATGATTACATAAACCCATTAAACATTAAAAAATGGTTTCCTCTCCATATTTATCACCCAAGGATAAACCGCCAAACAATTTGAAGGCTAACAAAGTCCATTCACCACATTGGGGAAGATGGGGAATTGATATTCCTGGGATGTTGTGAATACCGACCACCCGAATACCCATATACAATATTAACCAAAAAGAGTAATATATAATGAGAAATAATTAAAGTTAAATTTAGTGATTATATAATGAAAATTATATAAGGAATCACAGTTAAAAAAATATCTTTAATTTAGGAAGAAAACTCCATATGAATGATCATCCAAATAGTATAACACTTTTATTATTTTAAATTTTATGAATGAAATATCAATTATTTGTCATTAAGTGAGGGATGATTAGTCACTAAAAAATACCTTCAGATAGGGTTTTATTATGTAGATGATCATTGGGGGAGACTTGTTAACTGCCTCTCAAAAATCATCTCCACATTTTCCTCCTTACTTCTCCCTTCTGTTAGTCCCCCCATCTTCCCCAATGGTTGCTCGATGGTCCCTAGTTGGTATCCTAATTCATTGGTGTTTATATTTCACTATGGAATTTATTTATTCCATTGGGCTAGTTTCTTCTCTTTTCTAACATCCACTAATACCCTATTCCATTTTACCTTCCCACCATTCTAAAACTCTCATTAGTTTTCTAAAATTGTTCTTATAATGAATTAGGATAGTGAGGGGGTTTGTGTACCTAAATTTTTAGAGGTGTTAATTCTATTTCCCGACATAATAATTCTTCTATGTTGAATCCCTAATCAATTATTATTTTTCTCTTACTGTCTCATTCCTTGTTATAACCCCATCTTGGTCCAATATAGAGTTTTTTCAGGGTAGTTTGGGATGTAAGGGATGATCCATAACTAATGTATTAGGAGACAGTGATCATGATCATTCTCCTTTATTCATAGGGGATTCAGTTTTCCTCTAAATGTGTCATTTTGAGAGGCCTTATGCCTCCCACTTTTGGTGTTCTGGGTGCATGTTTTTGTGTGGATGGCATTTGATTGATTTTTTATTCAAGTTCCCTAGTATATTAATAGTTAAGGTGTATGATATTTAGAAAGTTATTTTTTATATATGGGGTTATATCAAGTTATTTTTAGTTTCTAGGGTAGTGATTAAAATGTTTTTTCTGATTAATTTAATTCTTTGTAAAAATGATATTGGTTGTATATAATAGTGATTGGGGTATTGTTTTATTTCACTTTATTTATATGGTTTCTTGATTTTAAGTAATGTTGTTAAAGTAATTCTTTGTCTAGTGGTGTTAATTTGGAGTTCTCTTAGATCTGGTGATGGTGGTTTTGATATTTTTGGTGTCATCAATGATGGAAGCGATCACCATTTGGGATTTTTCTTCAATCCCATGACTAGAATAGTTCATGGAATGAGGATGTATATCTCAATGTGTGAATTTTAAGGTCTATGATTTTTGGATCATGGGAGACCTAAATTTTGTGGCTGATTCAATTTTTCTATTTGAATTTTGAAGTTGAATTTTGGGTATGGTTAAATGGTTTAATGTGATGTTTCTTGTGATATAATTTAAGATTGATAATGTGTGTGTGTTCCTACTTTAAACCTTATTTGTTTTTTATGTTGAAAATACAAAATGTAATTTTAGATAAAGGGTGATTTAAATAATCTAAAAGGTAGAATAAATTGAAATTCCATGAATGAAAATGCTCAAAATTTAAGAATAAATCCCTACCATTTATATAATCATCATTGCTTAAAAGGTTTGTCTATGTAATGGTTCTATCCACCCTTTCCACATGATCCGATCCTTGATTCCTACTCCCCATAAAATCCTTTATTCTATCCCATCTCTCTTCCCAACTAGTGTTCTTGGTGAAGCTTTGATAGTTTTCCAAAATTAAATGGAGTTAAAGGGAGAATGTATACGGAAATATGGGTCAATTGAGCCTCTAATTATTTAACTAATTTAAATCCAAAAAATGCGCTATATCCAGGGACCAAACACTAGAAAAAAAATAATATGTTTTTGAGGGTTAACACACTATTCCAAACTCAACCACATCTATATAATTTAAATCCATGATTTTTTTTCAAAGATACAATAATTTAAACCAGCCAGATAATTATTTATCTAAATTGTATATATTAAAAATATTATAAAATTATCTATAATTTGGAATTCCGTAAATCTTAGCTCTGGGGTGAAAACCATGCCTCAAGTTCAATGGAACAATTGTAATTTTTTAAGATCACATGCTAAGGTAAATTTACTACGTATATCATTAAAGGATACGAGGCTATAGAACTCAAAATTAATTTATTTTTAGTTTGGAAAAAATCTTGTTCACTACATAAATTTATTATTTCCATATGTATAATATCATCCCTATAACACCCCAAGATTTCATAGTGTGTTATTTCTTCAAAATAATTCAATAACTTGCACTACACGCAACACCGAGTTCAATCACACCATGACTTAACAAAAAAAAAGCCATTCAAAAGAGGTTATGAATAGTATTAACTAAATTTTAAACTTTATATAATCCTTATAATTTTAGAATCCATATTATGAGTTTCTTAGACATAATGCAAGAACAGATTCATTTTCAGTATTGCACTTTTATCAACTTTTAATAGTGAAACCTTTTTAAATATAATATTTTAAACTTTTTGACTAAATGGGGACATCAAAAAATTTAAAATGAAACATCCCAAGCTTCCACGGTACGCTTTCCTTTGAATAATACAGTAGCGTGTGTTTTACGCAACTTCGAGTTCTAACACACACCACAACCAATCAAACTAGCCGTTATGAATTGTAATACCTACTTTTTGAAATTATATATATTTTATATTTCAAAATGGACTTCATTTTTGGATTCGGAATATCGAATTTAGCCTAAGGTGAAATTTTGGTACATTTCGGATAACTTTCATATTTTGATGAATAGTGAAAATTACTAAATTTTAATTAAAAACAACTTTTTTAATCAAAATAATTAATAGTGATAAATTATGAATTTGAGTGGTTTTAAAGTATATTTAGAATATATTTTTACCATTTAATATAATTTTGGTCATTGGACATAATTTTACAATTAAACCGAACATAAACAAGTGTCAATCTTTTGATAGTTATTATCTCTTAAAAACACGCTTTTTGTTTTGACAACGGGAATTAATTTTAAATTAATTTCTGCCACTTATGTGTTTTGAATTTAGAAAAATGGATTCCATATTTGGAATCAGGATGTTCAAATTGTTTAAATAGGTAACTTTTATTTTTAGACATTTTGAATAATTACTGCGGTAAATATTTTATTTACCATGGTTAAGGGTAAATTCGGTAAATAAGGGTTAAAAAATAATATTATAATAATACTAAATTAAATCAAAACGTGTCATATCCTTATTTGTTGATACATGTTAGACCATAGGCATCTTTGGGTCGATTTTGGGACCCCATGGTGCCACTTATAGGTGATAAGGACACTTTATTTTAATTAAGTTAAAATGAATACAAAAATGACACAAGCATATATCGTTTAGAAAGACAATTTTTTACATAGTGTTATATATGTTGGATTTTAGATTATAATTATTCATTAGAAAGATAAAAATATTTCCTACATAGTGATATTTTATTTATAATTTTTAGACATTAAATAATTTTATTTATTTATGACACAATGATGATGAATTAATTACTATAATAGTGAAAAATTAAAATAATTGATATTATAAATACCCAAATAAATATAATATGAAACTTTTAATGAATTAAACTAATTTAATAGGATAATATGATATATTAGGAGTGATTTAATTGACGTTTTCTGAAGTAATCAATCTGTTATGAGTTTTACAAAAATCAACTATTGAATAGTGTCAAAATTGACATAAAAGAGTTCTTAAAACAAATATTATATTATTAATTGATATTAAATTCCTAAAAATCTAAGGTTCGGCAAAAAGACTTATATCATGATAGGTTCATCATTAATGGACCACTTGGGGGTCGCTTGGATGTATATAGTAAGTTTATTAACCATATTATATAAAAATACAAAGGGACATTGTAAAAGTGAAACTAATTAACATAGAGTTAATACTTAAAGATAAGGTTAATATAAGTACCCAAACCTGTCTAAATTCTATTGGTTGAGTTGTTTGATACCCATACCAACCTTAGCATTTAAATAATCAACTTTGGAGCCATTAGAAACCGAATAATAATTTATTATAAACTAATATTTCTAGCTTTTCCAAAGGTTCCCCTCACCCCTCTTATAAAAGGGCACTCCTCCTTCTCTTTTATTCACACCTTCAAAGCCTTTTGGTTCGGCCAAACTCTACCCAAATACTCTCCCAACTTCCCTCACTACAACCTAGAGGCCTTAGTTTTATCAGAAAGCCATCCTAAAGATCCCTTTTGATCAAATCAAAAGGAAGAAACCGAAGAAGAGGAGTTTAACCTACCCCAACCAAGGAAAAGTACAAGGTAAGGGGTTTTCATCTCACTCCTTATTCCCGTGAGATTCATGCCATATTGCCACCATCACCTTTTGTGTGGTGTATGTACTGCCCATAATTATATTCTTTGTGTAATACACTCTAATTTATGTGTATTTACATATTCATTGTATGATACCTCTTTTATAGGTTGTATGTTTCATAAGTTACCAAATTGGTAAGGATTATTTCACAATCTCTTCATTATCCGAGGTTGTTTATACATAATAATCTACTAGGATCTCTTTATCATCCACATCCATGTTTCTTAAAAATGTATTTCAAAACATTTTTTCTATTTACAAGAATATGGGTTAAAGTCATTTATACCCTTGTTTGACTTTTTATAAGAGGTTTATAAAGGAATCTTTCCGTCGTTTTCCAAACAAGGTGCTTTTTAACCTTTTCGACAGAATTAAGGTAAGAATTTTTTTTTAACTTATACGGCGGGTGCGGATATTTTCCGCCGTTATAAAATCGTCGAATCTTCCCTTACAAGTTTATAATAATATTTTCAAATTGAATGTATTATTTTATAATTATGTTACTTTTGAAATGATTTAAAAAAAAGAGATATTTCTCTAAAATAGTTTTGATTTCATCTATGTCAACATCCTTTGATGGATTTTAAGCTTATTTGAAGTTGATTTATTATGATACAAAACATTCCTATTTTATTGAAGGTTTTGTGATATTTTTGACTATGGATAAGTTATTCTTATGTCACTCATGGTTTTTGTTTAAGGTATTGACATTTTATAAGTTATTTTTAATCCAAATTTTTATGTTATATTTCAATCTTTCATTCAGATGAATGTGTTAGACAAGTATGTTCCGGGTTGGGGACCGGTAAAAGTAAGCCCTCCGGTTTGGTCTCCGGATATTAGAGGAACTCCGGTTTGGTCTCCGGTTATTAGAGGAACTCCGGGTTTGTGTCCGGTTATTATAGGCACTCCGGGTTGGTGTCCGGTTATTAGAGGCACTCCGGGTTGGGTTCCGGTTACAGTTATCCCCAAGGTCTTGGGATGAGGCCTTGAAAAGAAATTAAAGTTTAGCATTATGCATTCCATCATTATGAAAGTGGTTATTGATTTTGCATGTGATTATTCGATTAGTAGAATATCCATGTGAATAAGTAAATGGCATTATTTCATTTTACTTTTGCCATACTATGTTGAAGTTCAAGTTTAAAAGGCTTTTGTTTTAGTAATTCATTGCCTTAAATGTTTATGCTTATTTTGAATGTTCCGCTATATTGTTATCCTTACTGGGCATTTGAGCTCACCCCTTTTCTATGTTTTATTTTCCCCAGGATGTGAAGAAGTAAGTTATGAATGACCTGCAGGGATATTATGAGGGGATAATAGTGTGGACTGTGGAGACATTATGTTGTTGTAGTAGTTTTTCATTTTATGATGTAATGTAAAACTTATGAATATATCTAGTGTTTCCAGGGCTACTAAACCAATCGGTCTTTCGAGATTTGATCTTTCTTGTGATCATGCCAATGTTATGTAATAATGCACCGACTCTAGGTAACTGGGGTCTGGGTGTTACAGTTGGTATCAGAGGAAGTTTAGTACAAACCTTGGAAGCTAGATTTAGATAAACTCCGATTAGAGCACATAGATTTAAGATGTACTTTGAGGATTAGTATAGAATAACTTCCTATAATTTTGGTATTGTAGAGATTTTGTGAGTTTTCTGAGCAATACATCCCTGTCTGGATACGATCAGGTAGAGGCGACTCTGGCACAAATGTACCTAGGGGTAAAAACGGAAAACACCGCTTTGAGCTAGACTCGAACAGGAACTGGTGCACGACAACGGGCCTTGCTGCACTCTTGGTTACGACACTCCCGGGGGATATGCTTAGGATAATTCTCATTTTCTTTACAAACCATTATGAAGGGTTTATGTGGATTTACTTCCTCAAAGGAGAAATTTATATGATTATGGATTATATCCATAAACTATTTAATTTATGTTATGTGTCTTACAAGTTTGGGATTAGGTATTGTTATTCATAAACTAATCTAGTGTATGCCATTGTTTAGAAATGGTGCCCAGTAGAAGGAATGAGAACTCCAGCAATGCACATGATCCAAAGAGAAAGAAGGATCATATCTTTCTTGGCCTTAAGCTAGAATTTATAAGAGAAATAGTCTCCCATGTATTATCATCATATGAAGAAATGATATCATGTGTTGATAAGATAAGTAAAGATTTTACTGAGTCCGATGGCTTTGAAGGGAAGCAAGATAAGAAAAGGATGGAAGAGAGAACGATAGATAAAGGGAAGAGGGAAAATAATAATTTTCCAATATGTGATAACTGTGGGAAGAAACACCCTGGAACTTGTCTGAAAGGAATAGGAGTTTGTTATAAGTGTGGAGGAAAAGGGAACAAAGTACGTGACTGCAAGAGTAAGGAAATGGTTTCAAATGTACAATGCTTCATTTGCAAGGAGTTTGGACACTACGCGAACCTATGTCCCAGTCATCAGACTATGTCGCAAATGATGCTATTGGATAATAATCAAGTTATGATACTACCACAGATGAAGAGGAATTATTAGAGTTCTTATGTTGATTATGTCATTTGAGTGTTGTATCAACAATGTACTTGTTATAATAATTCTGGAGTATATAAGGATTGTACTGCAGTACTATTTCATTAAGGACTTGAGATTGTGTGGAACAAAGAAAAGTGACTCAATAGCAGGTTATATTTTTGGAAAATATATGGTTGAGAGAAAGATAAACCATAATATGGTTCTGATACCAAGGTAGTGATTTTAGAATAATACATGATTGATTTGGATAAATTATATTGGATATTCTTGACTACCTTAATGATTTGTATATTCCATCATTATTGGGGTTTAGAACATTTTTGGATTGATGAAGTATATCCAGCATTCTATATAGAATAAGGGAGCATGAATGCAATCAATAAGGAATATGGTAATTCAGGATGTTTCAGTGTATTAAAAGAATACATGATGAAGGTATTCATAAGCTATTACGGGGTAAAAAGGATCTACATTATGTTTACCTTCCTTATAAATGTTGGACTGTGAGTTTGGACAGAAGTATTTTGGATAGTTCTAGTTTGGATTATTTTGGATTGCCATAAAAGGACAACCCAGAGGTCGGGCGGCAACCCGTCGCGTCCGGCAAGGCCGCGAGACTTGAACCCGCAACCGAAGGGTGACAAGGGTGTATCACCTACCACTGGCCCACGGTATGTCCTGGATTAAATAATGTAGTTTTTTTAAAGATCTAGTAGATGAATAATATATTTGTTTATTTTGGAACCCTGTATGAATAGTATAAATAGAATTTTTTTTACAAGTGAAATATGAGTTTGTGGTAGAAATATATTAATGGATAAAACTCTAATTAAAAAGTAAGTATATCTCCTTATGATCTTAGCCAATCTCATAAATAAATTCCTCAACATTGAGAAAAGGAACTTAGAACAAAAATGTTGTCCTAGATGGTACCTTAAATCATCACTAATTTATGGCTTTGGGATTGTTGGCCTTTTCATAGCCATGTTCTCTACCACTCTCCATCAGATAATTGATGGTTATATTTCTCTTCTATATCCATATTTTCCTACATGGAACCCTAGTATGTGTTATTTTCAGTAATCTTCATACTTTCCACTCTTTATTTTAAATAGAGGCCTCATTAATTCATTTTTCGATGTGGGATTTCAACTAAGATATTTTGAAACGTCAAAAATGTGTTATCCCAATACCCTATGTTTTGTTGAACCGATGGTATTTCAAATCATCATAGATTGATGAGTTTAAGGACCTCAATTTTATACTTGTTTGTTATTGATGACCTCAATCACTACCTATAAATATTTACATTTATTTCTCCAATTATATGTCTCTAATTTCCACCAATGTTCTCCTAATCGAGATCATAATTTGGTGGTGACCCTTTCATTTCATTTTTCCTCATATTAAGACTAAATTTTAGTAACCGAATTTCCGATGTGGGTTTTCCCACAAATATATTTTCTATTTTCAACCTTTTATTTTCTAAGAACAATTTCAAATTGCGAGGACGCAATTTATTGAAGGAGGGGAGAATGTAACACCCCAAGATTTCATAGTGTGTTATTTTTTCAAAATCATTCAATAACTTGCACTACACGCAACACCGAGTTCAATCACACCATGACTTAACAAAAAAAAGCCATTCAAAAGAGGTTATGAATAGTATTAACTAAATTTTAAACTTTATATAATCCTTATAATTTTAGAATCCATATTATGAGTTTCTTAGACATAATGCAAGAACAGATTCATTTTCAGTATTGCACTTTTATCAAGTTTTAATAGTGAAACCTTTTTAAATACAATATTTTAAACTTTTTGACTAAATGGGGACATCAAAAAATTTAAAATGAAACATCCCAAGCTTCCACGGTACGCTTTCCTTTGAATAATATAGTAGCGTGTGTTGTACGCAACTTCGAGTTCTAACACACACCACAACCAATCAAACTAGCCGTTATGAATAGTAATACCTACTTTTTGAAATTATATATATTTTATATTTCAATATGGACTTCATTTTTGGATTTGGAATATCGAATTTAGCCTAAGGTGAAATTTTGGTACATTTCGGATAACTTTCATATTTTGATGAATAGTGAAAATTACTAAATTTTAATTAAAAACAACTTTTTAAATCAAAATAATTAATAGTGATAAATTATGAATTTGAGTGGTTTTAAAGTATATTTAGAATATATTTTTACCATTTAATATAATGTTGGTCATTGGACATAATTTTACAATTAAACCGAACATAAACAAGTGTCAACCTTTTGATAGTTATTATCTGTTAAAAACACGCTTTTTGTTTTGACAGTGGGAATTAATTTTAAATTAATTTCTGCCACTTATGTGTTTTGAATTTAGAAAAATGGATTCTATATTTGGAATCAGGATTTTCAAATTGTGTAAATAGGTAACTTTTATTTTTAGACATTTTGAATAATTACTGCGGTAAATATTTTATTTACCATGGTTAAGGGAAAATTCGGTAAATAAGGGTTAAAAAATAACATTATAATAATACTAAATTACCCTAAAACGTGTCATATCCTTATTGGTTGATACATGTTCGACCATAGGCATCTTTGGGTCGATTTTGGGACCCCATGGTGCCACTTGTAGGTGATAGGGACACTTTATTTTAATTAAGTTAAAATTAATACAAAAATAACACAAGCATATATCGTTTAGCAAAACAATTTTTACATAGGGTTATATATGTTGGATTTTAGATTATAAATATTCATTAGAAAGATAAAACGATTTCCTACATAGTGATATTTTATTTATAATTTTCAAATATTAAATAATTTTATTTATTTATGATACAATGATGATGAATTAATTACTATAATAGTGAAAAATTAAAATAATTGATATTATAAATACCCAAATAAATATAATATGAAACTTTTAATGAATTAAACTAATTTTATAGGATAATATGATATATTAGGATTGATTTAATTGAATTTTTTCTAAGTAATCAATCTGTTATGAGTTTCACAAAAATCAACTATTGAATAGTGTCAAAATTGACATAAAAGAGTTCTTAAAAAAAATATTATATTATTAATTGATATTAAATTCTTAAAAATCTAAGGTTCGGACAAAAGACTTATATCATGATAGGTTCATAATTAATGGACCACTTGGGGGTCGCTTGGATGTATATAGTAAGTTTATTAACCATATTATATAAAAATACAAAGAGACATTGTAAAAGTGAAACTAATTAACTTAGAGTTAATACTTAAAGATAAGGTTAATATAAGTACCCAAACCTGTCTAAATTCTATTGGTTGAGTTGTTTGCGACCCATACCCACCTTAAAATTTAAATAATCAACTTTGGAGCCATTAGAAACCGAATAAGAATTTATTATAAACTAATATTTCTAGCTTTTCCAAAGGTTCCCCTCACCCCTCTTATAAAAGGGAACTCCTCCTTCTCTTTTCTTCACACCTTCAAAGCCTTTTGGTTCGGCCAAACTCTGCCCAAATACTCTCCCAACTTCCCTCACTACAACCTAGAGGCCTTAGTTTTATCAGAAAGCCATCCTAAGGATCCCTTTTGATCAAATCAAAATGAAGAAACTGAAGAAGAGGAGTTTAACCTACCCCAACCAAGGAAAAGTACAAGGTAAGGGGTTTTCATCTCACTCCTTATTCCCATGAGATTCATGCCATATTGCCACCATCACCTTTTGTGTGGTGTATGTACTGCCCATAATTATATTCTTTGTGTAATAAACTCTAATTTATGTGTATTTACATATTCATTGTATGATACCTATTTTATGGGTTGTATGTTTCATAAGTTACCAAATTGTTAAGTATTATTTCACAATCTCTTCATTATCCGAGGTTGTTTATACGTAATAATCTACTGGGATCTCTTTATCATCCACATCCATGTTTCTTAAAAATGTATTTCAAAACATTTTTACTATTTACAAGAATATGGGTTAAATTCATTTATACCCTTGTTTGACTTTTTATAAGAGGTTTATAAAGGAATCTTTCCGTCGTTTTCCAAACAAGGTGCTTTTTAACCTTTTCGACAGAATTAAGGTAAGAATGTTTTTTTAACTTATACGGCGGGTGCGGTTATTTTCCGCCGTTATAAAATTGTCGAATCTTCCCTTAGAAGCTTATATGAATATTTTCAAATTGAACGTATTATTTTATAATTATGTTACTTTTAAAATGATTTAAAAAAAGAGATATTTCTCTAAAATAGTTTTGATTTCATCTATGTCAACATCCTTTGATGGATTTTAAGCTTATTTGAAGTTGATTTATTATGACACAAAACATTCCTATTTTATTGAAGGTTTTGTGATATTTTTGACTATGGATAAGTTATTCTTATGTCACTCATGGTTTTTGTTTAAAGTATTGACATTTTATATGTTATTTTTAATCCAAATGTTTATGTTATATTTTAATCTTTCATTCAGATGAATGTGTTAGACAAGTATGTTCCGGGTTGGGGACCGGTAAAAGTAAGCCCTCCGGTTTGGTCTCCGGTTATTAGAGGAACTCCGGTTTGGTCTCTGGTTATTAGAGGAACTCCGGGTTTGTGTTCGGTTATTAGAGGCACTCCAGGTTGGTGTCCGGTTATTAGAGGCACTCCGGGTTGGGTTCTGGTTACAGTTAGCCCCAAGGTCTTGGGACGAGAAGAAATTAAAGTTTAGCATTATGCATTCCATCATTATGAAAGTGGTTATTGATTTTGCATGTGATTATTCGATTAGTAGAATATCCATGTGAATAAGTAAATGGCATTATTTCATTTTACTTTTGCCATACTATGTTGAAGTTCAAGTTTAAAAGGCTTTTGTTTTAGTAATGCATTGCCTTAAATGTTTATGCTTATTTTGAATGTTCCTCTATATTGTTATCCTTACTGGGCATTTGAGCTCACCCCTTTTCTATGTTTTATTTTCCCCAGGATGTGAATAAGTAAGTTATGAATGACCTGCAGGGATATTATGAGGGGATAATAGTGTGGACTGTGGAGACATTATGTTGTTGTAGTAGTTTTTCATTTTATGATGTAATGTAAAACTTATGAATATATCTAGTGTTTCTAGGGCTACTAAACCAATCGGTCTTTCGAGATTTGATCTTTCTTGTGATCATGCCAATGTTATGTAATAATGCACCGACTCTAGGTAACTGGGGTCGGGGTGTTACAGTCCCTAGTCCTATTATAAAGATTAGTGTTTGAAATTTTCTTTAGGTTTATAAATATCAAAATATTTATATAAATCTATATAAAACTGTCAGTGCAAATCATACCATCATCTTCGAATGTATTTTAGAAAGAAACTATATCTCAGGGGGATCTTCCTTTGAAATTGAATGGGACATAAACTTCTTTTGATGACTTACCTCTAGATTTCGAAATTAAACATATTGAGAAACCTCATTAGGTATATTCATATTATTATTGTCAACATCAGCTTGACTAGGTCAGTAAAATCCCCAAGTGGATTCCTTATATGGACCAAATAAATCATCAATCCCAACTCCCTCAATTGATGGATTTCAATTATGAATTCCAATAATCTTGGGGTAATCATATTTATCAATAAATTTAACATAAGAAATTTGTATTACCTTATTCGTATTTGAAATAAAACATTATTTATTATTCATCATGATTTTATTTCTAGTATGTCTTTATTTAATTGAGTTCCTAATACTAGCCACTAGAGGATCATATTTCTTATAATTCATCACTGAGTGACTCTTCATCTTGAAATGAGTACAAAACCTGAACTTTGTGTCATAATAGATACCCTACCATAATTTCTTGAGAGAGCATATAATTATTTTTAAATCCTCATGAATAGGGATCTTGAGGTATATTTCTATAAATATCCCCACTTAAGTATGAGATTTTTGTGTAATTATATGTTTATAAACTTGAAAAAAACCTACCTAATTTACTTTAGGTTGATTAAATGATGGATGGGTCTTGGAAAGGAAGTATAAATCCGAGAAGACGACATAATATCTCTATGAACTCAGAGTTATGAGTCTTTTCTAGACATTTCAACCACCCAAGAATTTAAAATTAGTTATTTTAAAAGATCTTAGTCTACTATGGTGACGATTAAGAGAATTTTTCCTTTGATTGAAGATAGATGAAGATATGTATAGAATCTAATAACCCCATAATCTCTAGATTGGATAGACCCTATAATAAATTATTTTTTCTTTTAAATTGTTCCATAGAGAATAATATTTTGAAAAAATATCCATAAAATTCAGATAATGATACAAAAAAACCCTATTAATTTCAACTTTCTAGATATTTATAATTTTTTTATATCACATAATTAAAATGGATTTAGTTTGAGTTAAATTAATCATATTAATGAAAAATAAATGAGAGTATTAAAGGGGGAATAATAAATTCTTCCAAGTATTGGTTAAAGGGAATGTTATTGAGTATAATAACCATTAAACCACCCCCACTCCTAAAGGAACAAGGGTTTCATATAATTTAATGACTTTTAGTTATGTTCCCCTAAAATAAGATGAGAGGTTCTAGAAAAATTAGCTTTCATGATTTGATTACTCAACATGAGTATTACATTTTTATTTATATTCTTCATCCACCTCTTCTAAAATAAAATTTAACTCTATGGTAAAAAGTAACTAAAATCATTATTCTCTATAAATGAGATACTACAGTTTTATTACAATATATTCTTAATCATTCATCCATTACAACATGTTCTTGTTTTGGTCAATTTTACCACCTACATGAAAGATGCAATAAAATTTCCTTCAGGAATGAATATGAAATCTTAAATAATTATAATATTTTTTAATAATGAATAATTTGAGATGTCTTTATGATTTTTTAATGGTAATATATATATGTTTATTTATTTATAGAATCAACTATTTTTATTGATTCAATATCAATTAAAAGTTAGTTTATAACTATACATTATGAAACATTATCATAACATATATGAAATAATTATAGGACTCCCAAATTCAATCCAACACATATATAATCTCAATGATTTTTGAGGTTATTAGCACAAGATAAAGGAGTAAGTATTGAAATAAAAAACCAAATAATGCATAAAAAATTGAAAAATTAGAAAATAACGATTAATTTTAACATAAGATGAGTAATAAATGTGTTCTAAGAAAATATAAATAAAATAATTTAAGTTAAATAAATATAATTAATGATATTAGTTATGGGAATAACAAGGAGAAATTGATTATATATTAAGTTAGAGTACCCCCAATTGAGTGAGAATCAGAGGTAAAGGATTTCCTCTTAATCAGTCCTATAAGTTGAGATATTACATGTTTTATGATTACATAGAATATTTTTATGCATTCCCCTTAATAAATAACTTATTTTATCACCCATTTGTCAGTTTATTTCTTTAAAATTATTTTTATTACTCTCATATGGATTATTTATGTTTCACCCTTTTTGATGTTTTAGAGGGTTTCCTTGATTAGACGTCCCTTTATTGGGTTATACTATTTATTCAGTGAAGTTTCAATTTTATACATTAAATATTTGAAATATTTTATATTACATTTGTATTTTTCTATTTACTTTTTTGATTAAATTACTTTTTTATCAAGGTACCTTTTTTTGATTCTCACTATATAAAAAATTTACTTATAATGGAAAACTTCCACAATCTATAATAACTAACTCTCTTCCATATAAATGTTCCTTATTGCTAAAGATGTTTGTTTTGATTATTTTTTAATTAAAATATGTTTTTTAGTAATTCTTATATTTATCATTAATTATATTTAGAATTATATTTTATATCCATTTTTTTAATATGGGTTTCATTAGTCCAATAAAATCCATTAAAAATGTACTCCACTCCACTTCCATAGATTTTGTATCTTAAAATTTGTAATCCTCAAAAATTATATTATTTCCAATAAAAGTTACACTATTTTTATATTTATTATTAAATTAATGTTTTTAAAAGTATTTTTCCTGCATTTGAAAATGAATTTGAAATAAACTTATAATTTTGTTTTTAAGATAATAAAACTAATATTTAATGAAAACTATTTTCAAGATTTCTCTTCCTTATTAATTTTGGAATTTATAATACTCATCATATTTCAATACTTTTTATCTCCCATGTATCTCTCTCAAAATAATCATATGAATATTTTTTTGGGAAATTGAATTTGGGATATAATTCAATCTAATTCATGATTTATTCTTTTGTGATATCATATGATTTTTTTTTCCAACCCATTTTAATTTCATGAGTTGATTAAGATATGATGTATGATTGATATTATGTGGTATATATATAAATACAGTTTATTATTAGATAAATGGTTCTCTCGAAAATATATATCCCATCAATGGATTGGGTAAATATTATGTCTCATGAGATATTATATTATAAGGCATGGGAGGTTATCCTAGTCCACTATGTTATGGGATATATGGGGTTGCATTAGTTTATTATGTTATGCATAGATATGATATGGTAAGATTTGGATATAATGCTATGATGGTATTTTTAGAGTTATTTGACATATGATATGATTTTTTGTGTTTATTCTTGTGCTATATTACTATAATATGTATACAAAGATGAGGATTATTGTTTTATGATTTCATATTCCCATTCTATGGTATATGTTAGGCTTTATTAATAATCCTTTGTGGATATATATTCATATACATTATTCTTTGATTATGATATCATTCTATATGATAACATATTATGTTTTCATGATCTTATTCATTTAATAATTCCATTTATTCTTAGTTTTCATACCTATCATGTTTATGATATGTTCTCTATAACTCAATTATATGTTATTTCCCTTATTAATAATTTTATCTCATCCATTTTTTCATGTTTCACTATTACCTAAGAGACAAAGTGGAATATTATGTATGATGTGTCTATAAGAGAAAACATGTATAAAAAATGTGTTCAAATTAATTACATAAAGTATTATGAATTAAGTTAGTTACTTATATAATCTCTAAATATTCTGATATTTTGGGTTCAAGTAGTGTTTTTATTTATGGTATATAATGTATAGATATGAGAAATTGTGTAAAATATATGTATTTCATGTTTGGTTTATCTCAATAAAAATTTTATACTCATAAAAAAAACTCAATAAAGAATGTTATATAGATACTTATTAATATGTTATGCCAGTAATAAATTCCACCAAAAATTAAGAATATATTCTATATTAATTTACTTATTCTATATTTTCAATATTCAACTTAAGATCTACAAAGAACCTTAAATTATATTTTTGATAAATAAAGTGTTATTCTTTATAAAATTTGATATACATGATTCAAATTTTCTTTATATATTTTTGTGTTGTCCTTTAACTTATAATTACTTAAGTTATATAAAATCAATATTTTAAGTGTCCTTATTTTAAATAATTTTTTATTATCACATGATCATCTATATAAGACAATAATTTAATATATAAAATGTATATATATGAACTTATTTCAAATATTAATTGAATATTTAAATATCCTATTAACTTTATAACATTCTAGAATCCATCAATCCTTACTAAAAATTTCTTTCAATAGACACTCAGAAATTTTGGTTTATTATTAAAAAATTATATTTTATAACCACTCATATGTATTATGTGGCATTTGAGGAAATAATTTTTGATAGCCAGGATATTCTTTGTAGACCATGTGTTTTAAGTACACTAAACATATCTTTCTTTACCAAAATGTTTTGCACATGTATCGAATATTATGTCAACAATATAAATGTAACATCTCAGTTAAATAAAGAAAATAACCTTTTCATATTTATTAAAATTTGTGAATTAAATATTAAATTTACTTTAAAGGGGATGCTATGTTCGATGGCATACCTGACAAGCAACAACATGTTCCATTGAAAACTTACATTGCACAAAACGTTGAGTTATACTGAAAAATATTAATATAATATTATTATCTTAAATAGAATTTAACGCATAGTCGTTGTATTGGCGGGAATGAACAAAACTAACCATATCATGATTAAATATGTTTCTCAAATGTTTTTATTTTTACCCACTAAATTTTATATGATTAAAATGAGAATGAATCCAATATTAAGCATGAAACACTCTAATATTCTTTAATAGGTCGTTTTAGCAGCTTTTGATGGCGAATAATTTTTAAATTTAGTTTTTTTCACTTTTATATATTCTATTTGACAAAATAAAATTCTTTTCTAGAATCGAGACATCAAAATTTACTTTGGGTAAATTTTTGGTAATTTTCTAAAAAATCATTTTTTAATGAATAGTGAAAAATACTTTATTTTAATTCAAAACTGCCTTTTAACCTAATTTATTTATATTTTTATATTATATTTTTAATTCGTTTTAACTTGTAATTAGATTATATTTTTACCATTTAATCCAATTTTGGTCATTTGAATTTATTTCACATTGAATTTGGACATATAAACAAGTGTCAATCTTTTGATAGTTATTATTTCCTAAAAACACATTTCTTTTTTGAAAGCGGGAATTAATTTTAAATTAATTAATGCAACATAAATGGTTTTAATTTGGTAAAATAGAAATAATTTTTGAATTTGGAAAATAAAATATAGCTTAGGATGAATTTTTTGTATTTTTCTGAAAAACATCAATTTTTGAGGAATAGTGAAAACACTGAGTGGTAGTTAAAAACCCGACTTTTTCATTTAAATAAAATTTTACCGCTTCTCTGAATTCAATTTGAAAAATCCAGTGTACATGGTTGTTAATAGTAAGTAAAATTTGGTTTAATAAGATTAAAATAATTTTTGGTGAATAGTAACTTTTGACTTTTTTTTACCGCGGTTAAAGGTAAATATTGTAATTCAAGGTAAAAACAATATTATAATAATATAAAATTACCTTAACACTTGTCATAACCTTATTTAATGAGTAATGGTTGACCAATTAAATCCATGGGTAAGACTTTTGGACTTTTAAAGCCACTTTGGTTAAGATAATGACATTAATAACGTTTTTTTGAAGTAAAAATAAAAATATCATAAACAAGTATTATTTTGCTAAACCAATTTTAATGTTGGGATATATAATTGATATTTTTTATTAAAAAAATTAATTTTAAAGCTAAAAATATTTCCTACATCATTATTTTTTTTTATATTTTTTTAGACATCAAATAAAAAAAAATTATTTATGACACAATAATGATGCAATATTTACCTCATTAATGAATTATTAAAATAAATAAGATTATAAATATTAAAAAAATATCTAAAACCTGTAAAATTATTATTAGATGATTTTATTTCAACCATGAGTCATCGTATATTTGAATTTAATAAGTTTTGGAACTTTATAAACTGAATATCATTATATAATAGAATAATATTTTCACCCTTTCATAAAGAGCCCCTCCCCCCTTATAAAAATCTCTCACTTCTAAACCATTATTCACTCCTCTCAAGCCTCTTGGATATTCCAACCCTTTCCCACATAAGCTCTCAATATCCCTCTATTCCATATAGAAGAAATAGCTTAGGCAGAAGGCACTTCAAGAATTCCTTTTTGTTCAATCCAAAGGGAGTTACCCGAATTAAAGGTAACTGTTTCTCTTAAATTATTTTCTTTTATTTTACTTCTCCAACACCTAAAATCTTTTTATTCCTTTTTTTATAAAAACAATAGTATCCTAAATATACTAGGATGTTGTAATTATAAGTATTAGAACTACACTTACACACACATCCATATAATTGGTAAAGAACATACTGTTTCTGTGGATGGAAAACTAACACCTCACGAAACGTTGATTGCTCAATTATCTACTACAGACTCTCATGGTGGCCATTAATATGGAACTATATTTACATATGATATATATTATGTTTATTATTTTTTTATGCTTCTGTATTTTTCATTTATATCATACCTTTATTGTTTCCATATTGGGTAAACGCAATAATTTCATTTGAGGAAGTGCGGACTACCGCCCCCTCAAACTGATATATCTTGTTAATTTCATATGTTGGATGTATAAAGGATGGAGTTAATGATATTATATATGATATTATAATGGAATTATAATATACCTATGTATCATTAATTTTTCATTCCATTGAATATGAAATAGAAATGAAAGTAGCGTTCATGCGTACGTACAACTTACCATCTCCATGAATGGTGCATTTCATTTCTAATCTCCAAATGTTATGTAATATTATAAATACATAAATATACTGGATATATATGATATATATGATATCTAAATCATGAATATGATTTTTTATATAAAATATTTTTGACCACATGGAGAATTTGTAATTATAAGAAGTTCATTTTTGACTCAAGTACCAAATATCGACAAAACGACCATTATTAACTTAACTAATTATATAATATTTATAATGTGGTAATAAGTGATATAAAAGGAGTAATAAAATTAAAAAGGTTCTTAATAACATATAAATTAACTTTAGTTTATTATTCAGGATATTAAAGAACAAACAGGTCAAGTCGAACATGAGGTAAAGAGTTTTCTTATCTAACTTTTAATTTCGTGAGATTTTCTATTATTCGACACTTATTTCTTACAAGTAGTGTATTGTGTGATGCATTTTGATATATATTATCATTATTATCTTTATATTCATTGTAATATTTGATTTATTTGGTCATTATTAATATCGGTTCATAGGACTCGATTGATTACAACGTGGTAAGAGGTTTTCATCTCACTTTTTTTCCCATCAGATTCATGCTATGTTTTCCACTATTTCCTTTTGGGTGGTGTATGTACTTACCATGATTTTATTAATTTTATAATATAATTTAATTTATGGGTATTTACATCTAAATTTTATTATACTTATTTCATGTGGTGTATGTTTCATAAGTTACCGAATCGGTAAATGAACTTTTTAACCTAATTTCTATTCCTTGGGTTAATCTTCTAATTTTTAATTATGTCATGCTATGATTATGTGTGGAATAACTGTTTATTTATTTATGTTATAATTTTCATTCCAATTTTTGTGGATACACTTTTTATACACATAATCACTCCATTGATAAATTCTCAAGTCATCGATATGAACTTGATACGAGTAATTTTAACTCAATTTATATTCATTGAGTTAAACATCCAAGTCCATGGTGCCGTTTTTACAAAACTATGTGTGAATATTATATGATTTATTTTCACTGAATATCCAATAATATTGAGTGTATTTATATTTTCCACAAATTATTATGTAATTGATTTATCCTAAATCTAAGGATACATATTTTATCAGGGATTTCGTCTCAATTTACATTCCGTTGAGACTTCATTTTTGTTATACATCAATTCACTCTTATATGGTGTATATACCATCCTTTGAAATATTATATCATGAATCCCTTTATTCTCATGATATTATAAAGTCCTGATTAAATGTTATTCCTCAATTATTTGTATTCAAGCATCTCTTGTTTTGTTAAAAACTCTTTAACTAAAATATTGTTTTAAATTTTATAAAGATTTAATCTTATAAATTTTTCTCATTAATGTCCATGTTTTAAAAATGGTTTTTAAGGTTTATTTATATAGACATTAATATTTTCAAATGATAATTCATTTTAATGTTTCAAAGTGTTGTTGGACACTTTGATTCAAAAATCTTTTTATTAAATTTTTTCAATGGTATTGGAAAATGGATTGATAAAGAATTGATTATGTCAATATCTTAAAATAATATATTGTTAAATCAGTGTTATAATGTGATCTTTCCTTTATATTTTTTATCTGTTCTGAATATATTATGTTTCTTGGGAATTGTTTACGTATACGGGCGGTTCCGTGATAAACCTAGGGAGGGTGAGCCCGAGATACCTCTCCAATGTATTGAGTAACATGACAGAGGTAAACATTAATGTTTCTCCTAAGAGATTTATGGAATATACTATGATGGGTATTCCAATGTAACTCCCTACATAGCTGTGATAGCTATAATTTAAGTATGATATGGATTCCACAAGTTACCTTTATGATTTATGTTTTCTATATGTTATTCATAAATCATATGTTTTGATGAGGTATGTTATGATTGAAAATTAAAGTTTCATTAAGTCGTAATTATTGATGGGTTAATGTTTCCTTTCCGTATTTTATAACCCTTACTGAACTTTTTATGCTTATCACAAGTTTTGAAAAAAAAAATTCATAGGACTTAAAGATGAATATGGTCAAGGATGGGATCAAGGAAAAGTCATGATGTCTAAAACATGGAACTTGACATGTTTTTTAGAGTTTTTTATTTTATAAAAAATGGAAATAGAGTATAAGTATCTAATTTTTGATTTTTGAAATATAATGTAATAGTTATGGCCTAATTCTCTAAAACTCTAAACCTGAAAGGATCCTTAATTTTAATTCATGTTTTAACCCTATATTATGTAATGTTTAAGGATGGGTCTTTATAGTTGGTATCAGAGGTCCGTTTAGATAACTTTAGAGGTTAAGGAGTTATTTAAGAATAAGTGACATCACCATAATGTTTAACATATTAGAAAGATTCATAGTTATTTCAGAGGTGATAAATGGTTATTACATTTTGGGGTGAAAAATGAAAGGTACTAGATAACCTTTGAGGATAAAATATGGTATGGTTATTTTGGAGGAATTTATCTCTTTTATTTGGAATGTTATGAAATTTTATATTTTTTGAAAGAGGACAACACATAGACCGTGCGATAACCTGTCGCGTTGGACAAAGATACAGGAATCGAACCCACGACCAAAGTGTGATTGGGATTTATCAACTACCACTGGACTACGTGAAGTCCCTGGTTAGTATGACTAATTATTTTTAGTTAATTTATTTTATGGATCATGAATAAGATGATTTTGGGTCTTATGTTTTATCAAATGGACACTCTTAGTATAAGAAAAAGATTTTGTGATTAAGTGATAATGGCTATTTTGGAAGATGATTGCTCTTTTGGAACATTATATGCTTAAGGAAAATATAATACTATGGGATTTAAATTGTGTATTAATGTTTGAAATATTATTTTCTAAGAGCCTATGTTTTTCTTTTAGACATAATTTTATTCGGGTTATTTATGGAAATGATTAAATTATAATCGAGAATATGTGATTAGGTTAATTACACTTCAATATGAGACTTTAAGAGTAGTCGGTGTTTTTGGAGATAAATGTTTAGATTTACTGTGGAAGACTATGTGATTAAATCCTTTTGAGTATTAGGTTTCAATATTAGTATGGGTTATTTTGAATAATTTTAAGGACAATTGTATATTTAATTGTCTTTCTTGAACTTTGGGTTATTTTTTATATATTTTGGAGAGTAAGAGTAGTATGTCTTTTAATAACGAATTATCATTTTGGGAATTATCTGATCTTGTACTAACCAATTTTGGTTTTGGTTGATGTCTAAAGATAGGGGAAATATATAGTTAAAATTTTGTAGATTATTTAATACTCTAGAAGTTGATTCAAGCACTTCAGGTGTGACCAAGTCATCATGAATACTTACTATTTGGAGAAAATATGTGATTGTGGTAGAATTTTATTAAAGGTTAACACTCTACATTAAAAGTATGTATATTTCCTTAGGATCATAGTCTAATTATAAATAGAATTATTCAACTCTATAAAAATGATCTTGAAGAAAAAAGGTTATAAGCACTCTTTTATCATCAGAATTTTACCCTACCATAGATTTATGGTATTGTGCTGGTTAACTTTCCGTGATCAAGTTCTCTATCACTCTTTATTAATCTACGAGAGTTAGTTTCTCTTCAAAATCCATGTTTTCATGGAATCGTTGTATCTATCATCTCAGGTGAACTTTGTAGATATCTCTCTTTATTAAAAATTGATATTTTTATTGACTCTTTTTTTGATGTGGGACTTTCAATGATGTTTCCAAGCCCAATTTTAAAATTTCGAGGATGCAATTCCCAAAAGGGGAGAAGGACGTAAAATCCCAGGTAAATAATGAATATAACCTTTTTATATTTATTAAATTTTGTGAATTAAATATTAATTTTACTTTAAATGGGATGCTATATTCGATGGAATACCTGATATGCAACAATAGGTTTCATTTAAAACTTAGGTTGCACACTACATTGAGTTATACTAAAAAATATTAATATAATATTATTATTTTAAATGGTAGTTAATGCCTAGCCGTTGTATTGGAAAGAATGAACAAAACTAACCATATTATGATTATATATGTTTTTTAAATGTTTTTACTTTTACCCAATAAATTTTACAGGATTAAAATGAGAATGAATCCAATATTAATCATGAAACACTCTTATATTCTTTAAAAGGTCGTTCCATAAACTTTTGATGAAGAATCCTCCTTAATTCTAATTTTTTTCACTTTTATATGTTATATTTGAAAAAATATAAATATTCCTTAGAATCAGGACATAAAAATTTACTTTGCGTAAATTTTTCTTATTTTTATGATAAAATTAAATTTTTAATGAATTGTGAAAATTACTGCATTTTAATTCAAAACTGCCTTTCTACCTAATTTATTTATATGGTTAGATTATATTTTTAATTAGTTTTAAAGTGTAATTAGATTATATTTTTACCATTTAAACCAATTTTTGTCATTGTAATTAATTTCACTTTGAATTTGGACATAAACAAGTGTCAATCTTTTGATAGTTATTATTTCTTAAAAACACGTTTTTTGTTTTGACAGCGGAAATTAATTTTAAATTAATTAATGCAACTTATATGTTTGTAATTTGGTAAATTAGATATCATTTTTGAATTTGGAATATCAAATATATCTTAGTATGAATTTTTTTTATTTTTCTGAAAAAACATTATTTTTTGATGAATAGTGAAAACACTGAGTGGCAGTTAAAAAACCGACTTTTTCAATTAAATGAAAATTTTACCACTTTTGTGAATTTAATTTTAAAAATCTGACATACATGGTTGTTATTAATAATTAAAATGTGGTTCAATAAGATGAAAATAATTTTTTGTGAATAGTAACTTTTGACTTTTATTTACAGCAGTTAAAGGTAAATAGGGTAATTCAAGTTAAAAAGAATATTGTAATAATATAAAATTACCATAACACTTGTTCTAACCTTATTGGATGAGTAATGGACGAATAATACAATCCTTGGGTGAGACGTTTGGACTTTGAAAGCCACTTTGGGTAAGATAATGACATTAATAACCTTTTTTAAAGTAAAAATAAAAATATCCTAAACATGTATTATTTTGCTAATAAAATTTTAATGTGGGGTTATATAATTGATATTTGTTACTATAAATATTAATTTTAAAGATAAATATATTTCCTAAATCTGGGTATTTTTTTAGATATCAAATAAATAAAATTATTTACGACACAATAACGATGCAATGTTTACCTCAATAATGAATTATTTAAATAGATAAGATTATAATGATTAAACAAATATATAAAACCTATCCAATATTAATTTGATGATTTTATTTCGACCATAAGTCATCTTATATTATACTTTAATAAGTTTTGGACCTTTAGAAACCGAAAATCATTATATAATAAAATAATATTTTTACACTTTCCTAATGAGCCCCTCCTCCACCATATATAAATCCCTCACTTCAAACCCATTACTTACGCCTCTCAAGGTTCTTGGATCATCCAAAACCTACCCAAATAATATCTCACGATCCCTATATTCCACATAGAAGCCATACCTTAGGTAGAAGACACTTCAAGAAGTCCTTCTGATTCAAACCAAAGGGAGTTACCCGAATTAATGGTAACCATTTCTCTTAAATTATTTTCTTTTATTTTACTTATCCAACACCGAAAATCATTTTATTCCATTATTTTATGACAACACCAGTATCCTAAATATACTAGTATGTTGTTGTGAGAATTATTAGAACTAAACTTCCACACACCTCCATCTAATGGGTAATGAACACACTGTTTCTATGGATGGAAAACTAATGCCTCACGAAACGATGATTCTTCAATTATCTCATACCGCCTCTCATAGTGGCCATTAAGATGAAACTATATTTAAATACGATATATATTATGTTTATGTTTTCTTTATTCTTATTTATTCTTCATTTATATCATACCTTTATGGTTTCCATAATTGGTAAACGCGTTAATTTCATTTGAGTGAGTGTGGACTACCGCCCCCTCAAAGTGATTTGACTCGTTAACGCCATATGTGGGATGTATAAAGGATGTATTTAATGATATTATATATGATATTATACAGGAATTATAATATACATATTTATGATTAAGTTTTAATACCATTAAATATGAAATAGAAATGAAAGTAGCGTTCATGCGAACGTACGACTTACCATCTCCATAAATGGTTCATTTCATTTATTATCTCCAAATGTTATGAAATATTATAAATACATAAATATACTGGATATATATGATATATATGATATCTAAATCATTAATATGATTCTAGAGATAATATAATTTTGACCACATAGACAATTTGTAATTATAAGAAGTTCATTTTTGACTCAAGTCCAAATGTCGACAAAATGACCATCATTAACTTAACTGATTAAATAATATTTATAACATGGTAATAAGTGATATAAAAGTATTAATAAACATGAAAAATTTTCTTAAACAAGTATAAATTAACATTATTTTACTATTCATTATATTAAATAACGAACGGGTCAAGTCGGACATGAGGTAAAGAGTTTACTTATATCACTTTTAATTCCATGAGATTTCTATTGTTCGCCACTTATTTATTACATGTGGAGTATTGTGTTCTGAATTTTGATATATATTATCATGATTATCTTTATATTCATGGTAATATGTGATTCATATGATCGAAAATTAATTTTTTTTCATACGTCTCAATTGATTACAACGTGGTAAGAGGTTTTCATCTCACTTTTTATTCCTATGAGATTCAGGCCATGTTTCCCACTATTTTATTTTGTGTGGTGTATGTACTGACTATGATTGTATTTTTTTATAATATACTTTAATTTATGGGTATTTACATCTTCATTTTATTATCCGTCTTTCATGTGGTGTATGTTTCATATGTTACCAAATCGATAAAGGAACTTTTTAACCTAATTTCCATTCCTTGGGTTAATCTTCTAATTCTTAATTATGTCATGCTATGATTATGTGTGGAATCACTGTTTATTTTTCTATGTTTTAATTTCCACCCCCATTTGTGGGGATATACTTTTGATACACATAATCACTCCATTGATAAATTCTCAAGTCATCGATATGAACTTGATAAGAGTAATTTTTACTCAATTTCCATTCATTGAGTTAAACATCCATGTCATTGGTTTTGTTTTTTAAAAAAATATGTATGAATGTTATATTATTGATTTACACTGAATATCCAATCATAATGAGGGTATTTATATTTGTCATACATTATTATTTAACTGATTTATCCTTAATCTGAGGATACATATTTTATAATGGATTTCGTGTCAATTTATATTCAATTGAGACTTAATTGTTTTTATGCACCAATTCACTCTTATATGGTGTATATACTATCATTTGTCATATTATATCATGAATCCCTTTAGTCTCATGATATTACAAAGTTCTGATGAAATGTTATTCCTCAATTATTTGTACTCAAGCATCTCTTATTTTGTTAAAAACTCTTTAACTAAAATATCATTTTAAATGTTATAAAGATTTATTCTTCTAAACATTTATAATTAATATCTATGTTTTAAAAATTGTTTTTTGGATTTATTTATAAGGACATTAATGTTTTCAAATGATAATTCATTTAAAAGTTTCAAAGTGGTATGATACACTTTTATTCAAAAATCTCTTTATTTAATTTTTTAAATGGTTTTTGAAAATGGTTTTGATAAAGAATTTGATTATGTCAATATCTTGAAATAATATATTGTTAACCCAATGTGGAAATGTTATCTTTCCTTTATGTTTGTTTTAGGTGTTGTGAATATGTTATGGTTCTTGGGCATTATTTATGTATACAGGTGGTTCTATGATAAACCTAGGGCAGGTGAGCCCGAGATAGAAATCCAATACACTGGGTAATGTGACAGAGGTAAACGTTAATATTTCTTCTAAGAGATTTAGGGAATATACGATGATGGATATTCCAATGTAACTCTCTACGTAGCTGTGATAGCTACAATGTTAGTATGAAATAGATTCCACAAGTTACCTTTATGATTTAAGTTTTCTATGTGTTATTCCTAAATCTTATGATTTCATGAGGTATGTTAAGATTGAAAAGTACAATTTCATTAAGTTTTAATTATTGATGTGTTAATTTTTCATTTCCTTATTTTATAACCCTTACTGATCTTTTTATTCTCATCCCAAGTTTTGAAATGTTTTTCATAGGACTTAAAGATGAATTGGTTCAAGGATGTGATTGAGGAAAAGTCATGATGTCGAAAACATGGAACTAGACATGTTTTTTTAGAGTTGTTATTTTATCAAAAAAGGAAAAAAAGTAGAAGTGTCTACTTTGTAATTTCTGAAATGTAATGTAATAGTTATGGCCTAATTCTCTAAAACTCTAATCCTGAAAATATCCTCAATGAGAATTCATGTTTTAACTCTAGATTAAGTAATGTTTAATGTCGGCTCCTTATAGTTGGTATCAGAGGCCAGTTTAGATAACATTAAATGTTAGGGTGTTATTTAAGAATAAGTGACATAACCATAATGGTTAGCATATTAGAAATATTCATAGTTATTTTAGGGGTGATAAATGGTTATTAAATTTTGGGGTGCCAAATGAAAGGTATTAGATAACCTTGGAGGATAAAATATGTTATGATTATTTTTGAGTAATTTATCGCTTTTTTTATAATGTTATGAAATTTTATAATTTTTGAAAGAGGACAACTCATAGACCGTGTGACCACTCATCACGTCGGACAAAGCTACATGAATTGAACCCATAACCAAAGTTCGATTGGGATTTATCTCTTACCACTGGACTACTTGAAGTCCCTGATTAGTATGACTAATTATTTTTAGTTAAATGATTTTATGGATCATGAATAAGTTTATTTGGGATCATATATTTTATCAAATAGACATCCTTAGTATAGGAAAATGATTTTTTGATTAAGTGATAAAGGTTATTTTGGAAGATGATTTCTCTTTTGGAACATTATATGCTTAAGGAAAATAGAATACTATGGGATTTAAATTGTGGAGTAGTGTTTGAAATATTATTTTGTAAGAATATATGTTTTTATTGTGGACATAAAGTGATTTGGGTAATTTATGGAAATGATTAACCTATAATCGAGAATATGTGATTAGGTTAATTACACTTTAGAATGTGACTTTAAGAGTAGTGGATGTTTTTGGAGATAAATGTTAATATTTACTATGGAAGACTATGTGATTCAATCTTTTTGAGTATTGGGTTTCAATATTAGTTTGGATTATTTTGAAAAATTTTAAGGACAATTGTATATTTAATGGCCTTTCTTTAACTTTGGGTTCTTTTTGTTAAATTTTGGAGATTAAGAGTTGTATTTCTTTTAATAATGGATTATCCTTTTGGGGATTATCTAACCACATACTTACCTATTTTGGTTTTGGTTGATGTACAAATATAGGGGAAATATATAGTTAATCTTATGTAGATTATGAGATACTCTTGAAGTTGATTCTATCACTTCAGGTGTGACTAAGTAATCTTGAATACTTAACATTTGGAGAAAATATGGGATTGTGGTAGAAATTTATTAAAAGATAACAATCTACATGAAAAGTACATACATTTCCTTATGATCTTAGTCTAGTTATTAATAAAATTCTTCAACTCTATAAAAAGGATATTTATGAAAAACTGTTATAAGCTCTCTTTTATCATCAAAATTTTACCCAAACACAAATTTATGGTATAGTGGTGGTTAACATTCCATGATTAAGTTCTCTATCACTATCTATTAATCTATGATAGTTTGTTTCTCTTCCATATCCATGTTTTCTTGGAATCCTTATATATATTGTCTCGGGTGACCTTTGTACTTATCTTACTTTATTTTAAAGTGATATTTTTATTAACTCTTTTTTCGTTGTGGGGCTTTCAATGTAGATTCCAAGCCCAATTATAAAATTAAAAGGACACAATTTCCAAAGGGGGGGAAGGATGTAACATCCCAGGAAAATAAAGAATATAACATTTTCATATTTACTAAAATTTGTGAATTAAATATTAATTTTACTTTAACGGGGATGCTATGTTTGATGGAATACTTGATATGCAACAACAGGTTTCATTGAAAACTTACATTGCACACAACGTTGAGTTATACTAATAAATATTAATATAATATTGTTATTTTAAATGTTAGTTAACGCCTAGCCGTTTTATTGAACGGATTGAACAAAACTAACCATATTATGATTAAATATATTTCTTAAATGTTATCACTTTAATCCAATAAATTTTAGAGGATTAAAATGAGAATTAATCCAATAT
The DNA here is from genome assembly GCA_963277665.1 of Viscum album. Taxonomy (NCBI): domain Eukaryota; kingdom Viridiplantae; phylum Streptophyta; class Magnoliopsida; order Santalales; family Viscaceae; genus Viscum; species Viscum album. The sequence continues at coordinate 1,990,635,535 of OY728161.1, read as the reverse complement.
TATGCATGAAACACTCTAATATTCTACAAATGGTTGGTTTATCACCTTTCGATGGAGAATCATTTTTAAATCTAGTTTTTGTCACTTTTATATGCTGTATTTTAAAAAATAAAATTCTTCTTTAGAATTTGGATATCAAAATTTATTTTGGGTAAATTTTTGGTATTTTTCTGATAAAATTCAAATTTTAGTGAATTGTGAAAAATTTTGTATTTTAAATCAAAACATCCTTGTAACCTAATTTATTTATATGGGGAAATTATCTTTATAATTGTTTATAATGTGTAATTAGATTATATTTTTACCATTTAATCCAATGTTTTCCTTTGGAATTAATTTCACTTTGAATTTGTACATAAACAAGTGTCAATCTTTTGATAGCTATTATTTCTTAAAAACACGCTTGTTGTTTTGACAACATAAATTAATTTTAAATTAATTAATGAAACTTCTATGTTTTGAATTTGGTAAAATAGTCATTATTTTTTAATTCAGAATATCCAATATAAATTAGGCTGAATTTTTGGTTTTTTTCTGAAAATCATCAATTTTTTATGAATAGATAAAATAAAAAGTGGTAGTTAAAAAAACCAACTTTTTTAAGTAAATGAAAGTTTACCAATTCTGTGAATTGAATTTCAAAAATCCGACACAGATGGTTGTTATTAGTAAGTAAAATGTGGTTCAATAAGATGAAAATAATTTTGAGTGAATAGTAAATTTTGACTTTTATTTACAGCGGTTAAAGGTAAATAGGGAAATTCAACGTAAAAACAATATTATAATAATATAAATTTACCTTAAAACTTTTCCAAACCTTATTGTATGAGTGATGTCCGACCAAGAGAATCCTCAGGTGATACTTTTGGCCTTTGAAATCCACTTGGGTAAGATAATGACATTAATAACTTTTTTAAAGTAAAAATAAAAATATCATAAAGATGTATAGTTCTGATAAAAAAAATTTAATGTAGGGTTATATAATTGATATTTTTTACTATAAATATTCATTTTAAAGATAAAAATATTTCCTACATCGTGGTATTTATTTATATTTTTTTAGACATAAAATAAATAAAATTATTTATGACACAATAATGATGCAATGTTAACCTCATTAATGAATGATTTAAATAAATAAGATTATAAATATTAAAAAAATATCTAAAACATGTCCAATTATTATTGGATGATTTTATTTATACCATGAGTCATATTATATTTCACTTTAATCAGTTTTTGACCTTTAGAAACTGAAAATCCTTATATAATAAAATAATATTTTCACACTTTCCTAAAGAGCCCCACCTCCCCCTTATAAAAATACATCACTTCTAACCCATTACTCACACCACTCAAGACCCTTGGATAGTCCAAACCTTGACAAAATAAGCTCTCTAGATCCCTCTATTGCACATAAGAGACATACCTTAGGAATAAGGCACTTCAAGAAGACCTTTTGGTTCAAACCAAAGGGAGTTACGCGAATTAAAGGTAATAATTTCTATTAAATTCTTGTCATTTATTTAACTTCTCAAACACCTAAAATATTTTTATTCCTTTATTTTATAACAAAACTCATATCCTAAATATACTAGGATTATTTTATGAGAAGTATTATAACTACACTTACACACACCTCTATAAAAAGGGTAAAGAACATACTATTTCTGTGGATGGCAAACTAACGCCTCACGAAACGTTGATAGTTCAATTATCTCCTACCACCTCTCATGGTGTCCATTAAGATGGAAATTTATTTATATATGATATATATTATGTTTATTTTTTTCATTATGCTTCTGTATATTTCATTTATATCATACCTTTAGGGTTTCCATAATGGGTAAACACGATAATTTCATTTGAGGAAGTGCAGACTTCCACCCCCTCAAAGTGATATGACTCATTAATGCCATATTTGGGACATATAAAGTATTGAGTTAATGATATTATATATTATATTATTTTAATTATAATATACCTATGTATCATTAATTTTCCAGTCCATTAAATATGAAATAGAAATGAAAGTATCATTCATGCATACATATGACTTACCGTCTCCATGAACGGTGCATTTAATTTCTTATCTAGAAATGTTATATAATATTATAAATACATACATATAATGGATATATATGATATATATTATATATAAATCATTAATATGATTCTGGAGATAATATACTTATGACCACATGGACAATTTGTAATTATAAGAAGTTCATTTTTGACTCAAGTACAAAAAATCAACAAAATGAACATTATTAACTTAACTGATTACATGATTTTTATAACATGGTAATAAGTTATATAAAAGGAATAATAAACTTGAAAAGGTTATTAAGAAATTATAAATTATCTTTAGATTATTATTCCAGAGATTAAAGAACGAACGGGTCAAGTCAGACATGAGGTAAAGAGTTTTCTTATGTCACTTTTAATTCCATGAGATTTCTATTGTTCGCCACTTATTTCTTACATGTGGTGTATTGTGTTCTAAATTTTAATATATATTATCATGATTATATTTATATTCTTGGTAATCTATGATTCATTTGGTCGTTATTAATTCTTTTTTCATACGACTTGATTGATTACAACGTGGCAAGAGGTTTTCATATCACTTTTTATTCCCGTGAGATTCATGCTATGTTTTCCACTATTTCCTTTTGTGTGGTGTATATAATAAAAAATATTGTATTATTTGTATAATATAATTTAATTTATGGGAATTTACATCTTCATTGTATTATCCTTCTTTCATGTGGTGTATGTTTCGTAAGTTACCAAACCGATAAAGTAACCTTTTAACCCAATTTCCATTCCTTGGGTTAATCTTTTAATTCATAATTATGTCATGATGTGATTATGTGTGAAATCACAGTTTATTTATTTATGTTGAAATTTCCACTCCCCTTTGTGTAGATATACTTTTGATTTACATAATCACTCCATTGATAAATTCTCAAGTCATCGATACGTACATGATAAGAGTAATTTTAACATAATTTTCATTCATTAAGATAAGCATCTTAGACATTGGTGTTTTTTTTTAAAAAATATGGGTGAATGTTCTATAATTTATTTATAGTGAATATCCTATTATATTGAGTGTATTTATTTTTTTCACACATTATTATGTTATTGATTTATTTTTAATCTAAGGATACATATTTTATAATGGATTTCATCTAAATTTACGTTACATTGAGAATTCATTGTTGTAATGCACCAATTAACTCTTATATGGTGTATATACAGTCCTTTGGAATATTATATCATGAATCCTTTTATTCTCATGATATTATAAAGTTCTGATTAAATGTTATTCCTCAATTATTTGAATTCAAGCATCTCTCATTTTGTTAAAAACTCTTTATCTAAAACATCATTTTAAATGTTATAAAGATTTATTCTTCTAAATATTTCTCATTAATGTCAATGTTTTAAAAATGGTTTTTCGGATTTATTTATATGGAGATTAATATTTACAAATGATAATTCATTCAAAAGTTTCAATGTGGTATGGGACACTTTGATTAAAAAATCTCTTTATTAAATGTTTTAAATGGTTTTCGAAAATGTTTTGATAAAGAATTGATTATGTCAATATCTTGAAATAATATATCATTAAATCAATGTGGAAATGTTATGTTTCCATTATGTTTGTTTTATGTGGTATGAATATGTTATGGTCCTTGAGAATTTTTTACATTTACAGGTGTTTCCATGATTAACCTAGGGCAGGTGAGCCCGAGATAGCTCTCCAATGCATTGGGTAACGCGACAGAGGTAAATGTTAATGTTTCTCCTAAGAGATTTAGAGAATATAATGTGATGGGTATTCCAACTTAACTCCCTACAGTGTTGTGATAGATACAATGTAAGTATGATATGGATGCCATAATTTACCTTTATGATTTATGTTTTCTATGTGTTATTCATAAATCTTGTGATTTCATGAGGTATGTTATGATTGAAAAGTATAGTTTCATTAAGTTGTAATTATTTATGGTTTAATGTTTTTTTTCCTTATTTAATAATACTTACTAATATTTTTATGCTCATCCCAAGTTTTTAAATGTCTTTCATAGGACTTAATGATGAATAGGGTCAAAGATGGGATCAAGGAAATGTCCTGATGTCTAAAACATGGAACTAGACATGATTTGTTTGAGTTTTTTATTTTATTAAAAAATGGAAACTGAGTAGAAGTGTTTAATTTGTAATTTTTGAAGTGTAATGTAATATTAATGGCCTAATTCTCAAAAACTCTAAACCTAAAAAGATCCTCAATGTGAATTCATGTTTTAACTCAAGATTAAGTACTGTTTAAGGTTGGGTCCTTATAATAAATGTTCATATAAAACTCTATTTTTTAGAATAGAGTTTATATTTTGTGATAATAATTTTTCATGAGATTTCATCAAATATATTTTGAGTTTAATTTTCATTGATTATTCTCAGACTGAATTCAAAAAAAATTACAAAATAATTCCATTGGTATTATAATATCCCCCATTAGAAGTTTTGGTATAACTTAGAAAATCATTTAGCTCTAAACAATTTACTTATACCCATTATCTATAACAACCATTTAAGCTTCATTTCATAGCCCATTATCATTGAAAGAAACTTTACCAAAAACACTTGATTTTGAGAAATACCCATACGTTGGTAATAATAAATTTTGTGCTTATGAATCCTTCTCACTTTCATCATAAATCCTATTTTATATCTTCACTATCTGCTAAATATCATTTACAATAAATATAGATTTATACTATTTCGAAAAAAAGTACAACATTTAATACAACTTGAAATTAATGTCATTTTAATAGATATTTATTCCAGTTATCCTCCTTTTACAATAAAATCCAAATCAATATAGACAGAATTTGATTATTTCTTCAAACATAAAGCTAGAGGGGAGAATTATAAACATTCATTTTTATCCATAATTAATGAAATATTTCATTTGATTGAACCATAATGAAATTTTTTTAATACAAGCTTGTGTTGTAATATATCCATGTTTTAAATTTTTTAATCTAGCTTTATCTTTGATAAAATGAAATTTTAAATAATTATTATTGGTTATAGAAGTTTTTACTAGATTTTTAAACATACAATTTATTCTTTGATTGTCATTGAAAATTCTAAATAGTGACATTACTTTCAACATTATGTTTTTAACTTCAAATTGATTCAAATTACTGGTCCATATTCTCATAGATAATCCAATTAATCAAATTATACAATGATTAATATCAATAAATTCTGCATATTATAATTATAACCAATTCAATTATTTCCCAAGAATAATTTTCAACCATATATGGTTTTTTTAATAAAATTTCCACTTTAGATAAAATTTATACACCAAAATGAATCATGGTTCTCATTTATTTTATATTGTATACCATAATTGATAGCATGTTTCACATATATTAATATCATATTGTTAGATTACTAGTATGAATCCCTTTAATCAAATTGAAATAATATTCTGAGTTTTGAAATATATATATTATCTACCCAATAAACTAATAAATGTAATAGGATCCTAAAAAATTATATAATAATTTTGATTCATATTATAACCTTATCTATATTCATTGTATTTATACCGACTGACATGGCATGGATACTTTTCTTGAGTCTTCCATTAAAATTTTCGTAACAGTTTTTTGAGATTTTAATCATGAACTTGAATATGATATTCTAATTTATTCATAATATCCCATATAAAGAAGAATTTAATCTCAAACCATATATACATTTCAAAGTTATTTTTATCATATAAATAAACTTGTAACAAATGTACTTGTAACACCCTAGAATGTTAAAGGGTTAAAATGATAAATGATATGAATCAAGTCCAAAAGCTTCACCTCTATTTCCCGAATCCCACAAAATCAGAACTCCACAATTAAGTATGCCTATCTTGGAGTAGAGATTAAAATGGGTGACCTTCTGAGAAGTTTCCTTGGTTGTGTATGAGTAATGAAAATGAAGACTTGAGAAAACATGTGTTGTCCTGTGGGGGCAGTCATTAGTCTGATGACCAGTTGAGGCATGTGGTTGGGACCCAAGGAGGACACCATGTGTTTTTGGGGGAAACTATTGGTTCCTAGCAGGACAAGACCCATCAACCATGTTAAAGAGGGTTTTTTGTGCTGTCATTAGGAAATAATTGTTACATTGGTATCAAAGGAACAACGCAACCATAATTGTCATTTCACTTTATAGGCTAAAATGTAGGGCCCAAAATAAACACTTTGTTCTCCGGGGGCGGGGGTGTAACAACCATAATGTTAAAGGGTCAGAAGGATAAATGTTACAGACCATGTAACTAAGGTGAAACTATATTTTTAAAGAACTAAAATAATTAGAACTCTACAATTAATCATGCTTGGCTTGGAGTAGAGATAATCATTGGTGGCCTCCTAGAAAGTTTCCCAGGGTGTGTGTGAGTGAGGAAAATGCATACTGAAAGAACCTTTTTTGGACTATGCGGATAGTCATTGGTCTGATGTTTTGTTTGGTCATGTGAGTGGGCCCGTGGAAGGGGGCCACGTGTCTGTGGAGAAACTAGTGGTTCTTGGAGGTCCATTACCTAAAAAAATGATAAGGTGGTGTGTTTGTGTTGTCAGTAGGACCAAATTATTAAATTGGTATCAGAGGAGGAACCTAACACGAAGTGTGGTGGCATTGACTAGGTTGATATGTAGGTTTACCAATGAGGATTTTGTTAACTAAAGGGGTGGGGGTGAATGTAACAACTCATAATGTTAAAGGGTTAAAAGGTTAAATGTTACTACCTATGTCAATACGGGGTATATTTCTTTTTTGGGATCCTACTTGATTAAAGAACATAATTAATCGTGTTTTTCTAGGAGTAGTAATCATGATTGGTGACCTCCTAGGATGTTTTCCAGGGAATGTTTCAGTGAGGGAAAAGTAAAATGAAAGAATATGTATTGGATTAAGAGGAAATTCATTAGTATGATGATTTTTTCTGGCATATAGGTGGGCCCCAAGAAGGGGACCACATGTTTATGGGGATACTGGTGGTTCTTGAAGGGTCATGACCCCATAAACATGATTAAACGAGCTGTATGTGTTATATGTAAGACCGAATTATTAGATTGGTATCAAAGGAGGAACCTAACCGAATGTGTGGGGAAACTTCCCGAGATGAGATGAAGAGTTCACAGTGAGGATGTTATGATCTAAAGAGAGGGGGTAGGGTTAATTTAACACCCAATAATATTAAAGGTATAAAATGATAAATCCCACTACATATGTCAATATGGTTCACCATTCTTTTTCAGATCCTACATGATTAGAAATCCATAGTTATTATGCTTGTCTAGGAGTACTGATCAGAATCAGTGAACTCATAGGATGTTTTCTAGGTTGTTTATAAGTGAGGAAAATTTAAACTAAAATAATATTCATTGTATTATAAGAAAATTTATTAGTATGATGATCTGTTTGGGTAAATGGGTGGTCCCCAGGTAGGGGACCACATGTCTGCGAGGATACTGGTGGTTCTTAGCTGGCGAGGACTCAATGAACATATTATGGTAGGGTGTATGTTCTTTCAGCATGGACCAATTATTATATTTCTTTCATAGGAGGAACCCAACCAGAAGTGTAGTGGTACTGCATGGGTTGAGATATATGGTCAAAAATGAGGATGTTGGCATCTGGGGGGGGTGAATGTAACACCACAAAATGAAAAATGGTTAAAAGAACAAATTTCTCTACCCATTTCGATAGTGTGCACCTTTATTTTTAGGATCCTACATAATTATAACTCTAGAGTTAATCATTATTGGCCATGAGTAGTGATTAGGCCAACACATATTCTGTATAGGCCAACACATATTCTTTAAATATAGTTGACATCTTGGGAATTTCCCCAGGGTGTGTTTGAGTGAGGAAAAAGAAAAATGATAGAATATGTGTAGGCTAATGGGGATAGTCATTAGTTCAATGATCCATTTAGGAACATGGGTGGGCCCCATGTAGGGGACCATGTGTCTTTGAAGAATTTGGTGGTTGGTCTTGGACCCGACAACCATGTTATGTAGGGGTGTCTTGGCTATCAGTAGGGCTTCTTTATTACATTGGTATCAGAGGACGAACCCAACTAGACATGTGTTGTAACTGACTGGGTTGAGATGAATAGGATAGGACCCAAAGACCATGGTAAGGCAAGGTGTTTCTACTATCAAAAGGTCCTAGTTGTTACATGAAATGTAACACCCCATATTGTTAAATGGTTAAAAGGCTAAATGATAATATCCATGTCAATAAGGTGGATTTTTTTTGGATCATGCCTGATTAGAACTCCAAAGTTATGGGTGCTTGTCCTGTGTTAGTGATTTGGATGGGTTTCCTCCTAGGATGTTTTCCAAGGTGTGTGTGAGTGAGGAAAAAACACTAAATAAACATGTGTTGTCTTGTGGGGACAGTCATTAGCCTGATGATCCATTCAGGGAATTTGAGTGGGCCCTAGGTAGGGGATAATGTGTCTATGGAAAAAATGGTGGTCTCTAGTGAACCGGACCTGGAGGCCATGTTAATGTAGTGTGTTTGTGCGGACCACAGGGTCCAATTTTTACATTGATATCAGAGGAGGAACATAGTCATAAGTGTTTTGGAACTATATGGGTTCAAATATAGGTCCCATAATGAGGATGTTGTGCTCTTGGGGGGGTGAATATAGCCCCACATAATGTTAAAAAGTTATATGGATAAATGATACAAATCATGTTAACAAAGAAAACTTTTCTTTTGGGGAGTCTACTCGATTTGAACCCCACAGTTAAGCATGCTTTTCTTGGAGTAGTTATCAGGATCGATGAATTACGGGAGATTTTCTAGGGTTTCGGGAGTGAGGAAAAAGAATAATAGAAAGATAATTTATTGGCATGTGGGGATAATAATTATTTTGATTACCTATTTAGGCATGTGGATGGGCCCCACGTAGGGGACCTATTGTCTATAGGGAAACTAGTAGTTCATGGTGGGTTAGGACTTGATGACTATATTAAGATGGTGTGTCTGTGATGTCAACAAGGCCCAATGTTTACATTGGTATCAAAATAGGATCCCAGTAAGATGTGTGGTGACACTGTTTAGGTTGAGATATAGGTTCCACAATAAGGTTGTTGTGCTCCAAAACTGGGGGTGAATATAGCACCACATAATATTAACAAGTTAAGAGGATAAAGGATAAAAATCATATTAACAACGATAACCTTTATTTTTAGGATCCCACATGATTAGAACTCCACAGTTAAGTGTACTTGTAATAGAGTAGTTATCAAGATCACCGACATTATGGGAAGTTTCCTAGGTTGTGTACGAGTGAGGTAGAAGTACACTAGAATGAACATGTGTTTCCATGTGGGGATATTCATTATTCTGATAACCTTTTTAGTCATGTGGGTGGGCCTTTGATGGGGACTATGTGTCTGAATGGAAACTGGTGGTGTCTAGAGGGAAAGTACCTAATGGCCATGATAAGGCAGGGTGTTTGTGTTTTATCAGGGCATGGCTCTCAGAGTAATATTGATCTTTTGAAAATATTATATAATTAACATAAATAATTACCATGAAGTCACTTTTTGGCATCAAACTAGTAATTTCTCATCCCAGTTACTATTTTCACCACCATAGATGAGTCTATAAATACCCTATGTGAGACTCCATATATACTCAAGACTGTTGAATATTAGTGAGGGACTAATGATAACATATATGGAGACTATAAAATTTATATCATGTAATAAAATAACATACCCCAAAAAATCAAAAAAATATAAATAACATATTCTTATACTTCATAAAGTTACAATGGAAGGCCTACCACGATTAAAAACATACCATGCAATAATATAATGGAAATTACACATCACAAAATCACAAATTAGAAAGATGATATCCTAAAAGATTGATTATATTAATGAAATATAAATAAAGGAATATTCAGTGGGGAAATATTTCTGATAATGACCTCAACATCACCATGGTCCTATATCATAATCCCCTCAAGCTATCCAAGATCCGCAACCTATACAATGGTTTAAACCTTAACATTAATATCAAATGTAATAGGCGCCAAGGTGAATATATAGAGTGTGAGTATAAAAAATATAATGACACCTAAAATAGTGTCCCTATTATAATCCATTATTTATATGATTACATAAATGATACTAATTGATATATAGTAGTAACATAGAGAAGGTAGACAAACATATAACAATAATAAGATATTTATATGCTCTGACAAAAAGGTAATAAATATCTATTTCTTCTTTACATCAAAATAAATAAAATATATACCTTTTGTATTTGTTTCCCATGTTATGACCAATCCATTGTGGAAACCAACCATAACTAATTTGATCTATAATCAAGATCCACACCTTAGATCAATTCCTTGGTGGGTAACCCCATATAAAGTAAAGGGAAAATATGAAGAATAATCCAAGAACCTTACTTTCCATCCAATTCTATATAAGGGTACCATAACACCTATTTTATTATATATACACATATTCATTCACATATACATGCATTCATGCATCCATACTCACACATAAACACACACACACACACACACAAACTATTGCGCACATGTTAACATACTATAACTATCACTAAATTACTTTTTATCATGGACCTATTCAATAATTTATAACAATATCTATTCCCCTCAAACCTACTCAGATCACCTTAATAGTATGTATATAACATAATAATAATAACTAATAAGAATAAATATATAAGTATAAAACCCTGAGATTTTGTGAAAAATATATTTTTTCAATTTAATTTAATTTTTTTTATATTTTTCAATAAATGAAACACCATTTAAAGATTTCATTATTCACAACCCTGAGTTAGCTTGCATTACACAACACATTGTTTTAACAAAACTACAATATACTATCAATATAGTTATTTAAATGTGACTGTTATAACCTATCCCTGGAACATAGAAGCATGAATAGTAATAATTAATTTTAAAATATTTTTTATAATGGTTTTATATAATTAAAATACATTTATTGAAAAATACGTAATTTTTCAATTTCGTTTATATGTTTTGAAAATACTATTTTCTAAATTTTTATTTCGTTATGTGAACTTTAATAAAATTTATATTCACGCTTCTATAAATTTAATTTGATAAAATAAAAATCTTATTTTAAATCTAAATTTCAAATTTATCTTAGGGTGGATTATTTATATTTTTTTTGGAAAGTTTCATTTTTTGATGAATAGTGAAAAATATTGAATTCTAATTGAAAACAGCCTTTTATTTTAAATTATTTATAAAGTTAAACTACATTTTTAATTAGATATAAAGAAAAATTATTTTAATTATACATCTTTTAATCCAATATAGGCCACTGGGATCAGTTTCATGTTGAATTTGGACATAAAAACAATTTAGACTTTTCATCCTTTTCTCTTAAAAAACCCACTTTCTCATCGCATCTGTGAAATTAATTTTAAATTTACCTTTTTTGATTATATGAATTTAATTTTAAAAATGGATTCCATATTTGGAATACTCAGAATTTCTAATTTCTAATAATTTCAACTTAATTTTTGAATAAAACGAATAGTGAATGGGATAAACATTAAATTACACAGCTAATGTAAAAATTGATTTTCTGAGGGTTAGAATAGAATTATAAGAGTAAAAATGAATGAAAATGTTATATTAATTTTATTTAATGAATATATTTTTATCTATTCCATATATCTCTTTTAAATGTGGAAATTTATTACAACTTTACTTTGAATATCACACATATATTATGTTAAGTAAATAAAATAAAAAATATATATTTTTCATACTTTTAATATATATAAAGACTTATGATATTGGAAAAAACAAACTATATTCTATTATATATATAATTTCGAAATATAAATTAGTTTTCTACAATGATATTTTGAGATGAAATAATTTCTTTTAATTTTTATGAAATGCCAACGCATGAATTTTTTGGTTAATAATAAAATAAAATAAAAGATACTAAATTTATTAAAAGTGATGTAAATTGAATGAATTATTGAGTTTCATTAATTTATGGGATGATTTTTTCATGTTACACATTATTGAACATGATATATTTTAATTCAATCATTTTCATGATATTTTTAATCTAAAAAAATGAATAATTTCAAAATGGACATTAATGTTATATTATGATAAATGATATTTCATTAAACGATTTGAAATTACTAAAAATTCAATATTCATACAAGTAAATTTTAAATGATAATAAATAGAAAATATTTTCCATTTTTGGAAATTTTTTTTTATAATGACTTTATTGACCACTGAATAATAAAAAATATGTAAGCACAGTTAAGGTTAAAACAATGTTTTTTCAACTTATATGCACTTATGTTAAAATTAACTTCCAAAAAAATAATATATAGGTTACAAATTAGATAAAATATTTTGAATTAGTAATTCCAAATTTTATAATAAGTACGACTCTAATTTTTTTCTTAATGGATAAATTATCTTTGTTAAAAAGGCTAGTTACAATAATGAAAAAACAAGATGGTAAAAATAAAGAGACTTAGGATTTAAGGAACCAAATGTATAAAACATGTTTTTTATTTCAATTTGGAGGTTTGGTTTTACTAAATAATCCATCCAACACATTAATAATCAATTTTTGTTCCACATTTGCTTAGATTAACCTCCCAATAGTGTATACTTTTTAGTATTTACAAGAATACCACCCCCCAACTATAAAAGGGCACACACTCTCCCCATTTCTTCAGACCTATCAAAAAAATTTTCTTTACCAACACCTAAGGAAATCACTTAATATATTACCTAATATCTTCCTATAATACTTTTTTGGAAATTAATCCAACCAAGAAATTCTTTAGTGCAATCCTAAAGAGGATACCCGAAGACGACGCAATGTTCATCAACAAGCATTTTTATCTTATTTAATCTTCCACACCCTTGAATTATTAGTATACCATGATTATATAATAAACTTAGTATATTTAATTTACTTATATTATATTATGTAATGTTTATGACAAATACTTCATATAATTCCAACAAATGTGTTATGAAATCATCATTCATGTGTATAGTGGACTACCACCTCACAAACTGATATCCTTCGTTTTTACATTACCACCTTTCAAGGTTGGAAATCGTGACATATTTAAAGTTTATATATGATATATATGATATTTATGTGGTTATTATACTTCTAAAATTATTATATCACACATAACTTCATGCTTTCCATTTTTTGGGAATACAATAAAGTCATTCCTGTGTACGACATATTATGGCCTCATAAAGCGATGTGATTTGTTCATGATTTACATGGAATGTATTAAATATGGATTTAATAAAAATATTTGATATATAAAAAATCCATTTTAATTATTATATATATATATTATTTGTTTTCTTTGAATATGATAATAAAATGAAAAGAGTGTTCATGTGTACGTACGACCTACTGTCTCCATGAATGATCAATTTCATTTACTATCACAAAATAGTATGGATTAATGTAAATAAATATATACTATATATATATTATATATATCATGGCTTAAATTATATATATTATTAAATCGTGATCAAATTAATAAGACTAAAAATAACAATTAAAAAAATATACGAAATACAAAGCAGTTATCTTTTGAAACACGACTTGAAAAAGGAATTGTTAATAAATGGGTAATAAAAGGTCATAAGAAAATTATATATGCTCTAATATATATAATTAAAATTATTAAATATATTTATAATCAAATTATATATATTATATTGGATGTATGAACAAGTACGACAAATGTCATGACTTAAGGTAAGGGGATTCTAGTCTCACTTTTATTTCTGAGAGACTTATGCCATGTTCACCACCTATTTCTATTATATAGTGTATATAATACCCATGAATGTATTTTATAATGATTATACATAAAAATATTTGTGTTTAAATATCCATTTTATTATTTCTCTTTCATAGGGTTTATAGTTTAAATGCTAACAAATCAGTATGGGATTTCCGTTTCACTTTTTACATATGTGAGACACATTCCATGTTCAACACATATTAAAATTATGTGATCTGTATACTTCCCATGAATGTATTTTATTATTATTATACTGATAATTATTTGGATTTAAATATCCATTTTAATATCTCTCTATTATTGGGTATACAGTTAAAAATTTAGCAAATTGAAAAGGGATTTCTTCGTCTCAATTTTCTTCCTTTGAGACATAAGTTATGTTATGCACCTTTAATCTTATATGAGGTGTATATTATAACAAACATTAACTTCATTAAAAATTAATATATGTTTTATTATAAAAATTACACATAATAAAACCCCAAAATCCCGATAAGTATAGTGTCTTTTGAATTTTGGTACATTACATAACAATATACAACATGGGATACAAAACTTTATTGAACACTTACCTGACATGGTCATAATATTCCAACAAACTTAAAACTACATGGGATAATAGAGATAAAAACATAATAAATGGTTGATATGTAAAGCCTAGTAAGGTAATAAACAAGTAATACAGTAAAGAAGACGATAAATGTTCATAAATAAGCATCTCAATGGGTAATAAATAGTGTAGGAATCATAAAAATGAACAATAAGGAATGATATAGCATGGTAATCATAAAGGCAACATAGGACATGTGGAAAAAACTTAAAACACTACATCAAAAGCATAAGTCAAGGGTAAATCCTCCAAGAATTCATGGTGTACAAAGTCCCGTAAAGGAATCAGGTACACCCATGTCCATACATGATGTATCATGATATTAAACATTACCCAATGAATTAGAGCTCCATCTGGGCACATCAATCAAATTCATTTGATTATCATGATTAAGTGTTCCATATATATCATAAAACAAGGATTCATTCACCATAATAATTTATTACATGATTAATATGTGTGGAATTCATATATTTATGTCCCAAATAAAACATTATATGTGCATAAATCTAAACACCCTTGATGGGAAATATATATGGTTTCACTACATAACTATTTTGGCATGGAAGATCGTGGTGAAATTTTGGCAGAATAACTACACCACATAAAGATTTGGAAAATTGATTTTATGAGATAGAAAGGGTTATATCATCATATATACTTAAGATTTTCAGTAATACGGACATGTAAAATAAAATCCCAAACTTAGAAATTTGTAAATAGAAGGCATAAGGTAATGAAGAATCGTGTATAGATAAAAGAATCCTTAAGAAATTTCAGTATGGTAATAGGTGTACATAAAATATAATAAGAGTATCAATGAGAGTGAAAATAATATCAAATTATTTATACAAAAAATGGAATCTAATGGGAATATAAAATATCATATCCCATAAAAAACATGAAAAATAAAAGAAACAACATAAATGGAGTGCTTGATAAAAGAGGAGAGTGAAAGATCCCTTACTTGAGTGTGTAACTATGAAGGCTTGGGAGGGGCTTATTGAAATATTTTGGGAACATTGTGAGGAATCTAGGGAGTCGATGTAAGAATTTGGGCATGATATAAGGAGATTTTGTAGAGATAAATAGGAGCTTTAGTGGGTTTATATAGGTAAATAGGGGGATTTATTTAATATTTAGGTTTCAGACTCTACATAATAAAATATAAAAAACCAAAAACCATCCCATAAATTTTTCACATGGTTAATGAAAATTGGGAGTGGTTTAAATTAATTTATATGGAAATGAGCCTAACTTATTAAAATATTACCATTGGTGATGTGGAGGTGAGTCAAACACTTAAACAAATTATTTTAAAATCATAAAATATTATATAAGTCATGGTGGATTCATAATGGATTTAAAAAATAAATAAAATAAATATAAAATAAAATTATTTTAAAGGGAAAAACAAATATTTTACCTTGGATCCAATTTATATTACTTATTACATCCCATTTGGGTCATTATGATAACATAAAACACAAAGTATATTTATATGCTATTTTTTTACTCAAAAATTCGACCATCTTAGAAAATTATGAAAAAATAAACATTGGATAATTTTAACATAATAATTCCACAAATATTATTAATTTTATCTAAATAAATTTTTAATTATGTTGACTTTTACTTTTAAAATAAAAACCGACATTTATTGAAAATGATGGGTTTTTGACAATTAAATTTTTTAAACCCATATAAAAATTACATTTGAATTCATAAAAACTATATGATCATTTATATTTGAAAAAATTATATAATAATAATATTTCCTTAAAATATTCTTTATTTCAAAAATAAATTAATTCATAAATTTATTAATTGAATTTGAATATTAACTAGAAATCAAATTTGTGATTTATTGTATCAAAATAAAAACCATTTAAAAAGTAACCATAACAGGATGAAAGTACATTCATTATTATATAAAAAATAATTCACATGATCATATAACTAGGGTTTTGATACATATCCCTATAATACACCAGCAAAAACCCTTAGAGTAAGGCGTGCTATGGTGGGACTTTCATGGGGCAGTTTGACGAACTTGGTTTGGATTGTGACCTCGATGTCATTGAACTTATCCCATAAATGGTTTATATCATGATTAAGTTGTTTGATATCATCTTGGTATTGGTCTTGGGGAAATCATATAAATGCTATCACTATAGGAAGCTCTAATAAATGGGCTTCAAATAGTTCATTCCTACTGGTTCAGGCCATCATTTCTTTTTCCTGTGTCAATTGGGTTTGTTAAAACCCTATATTTATACTAGTCATGTAGTCACTATTAATTTGATATATTATGAATGGAAATGATACTTAACAGTCATTTAAACCCAATTGTATAAGAAAAATAAGTTCATGTGTTTTCTATATTATATAGTAATATATTAAATTAAATAAAAAGGGGAATTTTATTTGTAATATTTCAGGTCATTACAATACCCCACCCCTTTAGAAATTTCACCCCTGAAATTTTATTTTCCCACACTAAATAAAATGAGGGTAACTCTACTTAACCACCTCCTCCATTACCCATGTCACTTCTTTAAAATTTTGGTTTCTCTGCAAAACTCTTATGAGGGGAATTGCCTTATTTTTTAGAACTTTTTTATAAGATATAAGATCTTCACTAGATTGTCGTCATAGGAAAGATCATTCTCCAATGGTACCACCTATGGATTGAGTACATATGAGGGGTATGATATATACATTCTCAATAGGGATACATCGAATACATCATGTACTTGATATAGGTTTGGTGGGAGTGATAGTCGATAGGGTACTACTCTGATGTGATCTAGGATTTCAAAAGGACCGATGTACCTTGGACTAAGCTTTCCCTTCGTCCCAAACCTCATCACTTTTTCTATTGAGTTATTCGGAGTAATACCATGTTACCAAAATCAAACTCTAAGTCTCATTGAATATTTTCAACATAGATCTTATGTCGACTCTGAGCAGCCTTGATGTGATGCTGAATGGTCTTAACCTTTTCCACAATTTCCTTATCCATTTTAGGAACTAGAAGTTTTCGTTCCCCAAATTCATCCCAACAAGCCGGAGTTTTGCAACTCTTCCTATAAAAGGGCTTAATATGGAGCTAGTTGGATGCTCGAGTGGAAACTATTGTTGTAGGTGAACTTGACCATAGGTATATGTTAGTCCCATCCTCATCTGATGTCCATAGAATATTCTCACAAGATGTATTCAAATGTTTGAATAGTCCTCTTATATTGGTCATTAGTTTGATTACGAATGGTCGTAATGAAGTTCAAATCATTTTTTAGAGCATGTTGAAGAATTATCTAGAACATGGATGTGAATATTGAATGTCTATTAGATACAATAGATAATGGTAATCCATGCATCCCTATCATTTATCTGTTGTATATCCATGCAAGTTAATCTATTGGTAAGTTCTCTCAAATTGAAATAAAGTGAGAAGTCTTTGTAAGATGATCCACAATAACCTATATAGCATTGTTTCCCCTAGATGTATTTAGATGTTAATATAACAATACCATAAAGATGTTATCCCATTTCCATGTTGGTATGGTTAATGGTTGGATCATCCCCTTATACTTATTCCTTTCAGCCTTCACTTGTTGACATAACAGACACTTTGATGTATATTCAGTGATCTCATTCTTCATATTGTCCCACCAATAGTTCTCACAAAGATATTAATACATATTTTTTTCTTCTTAGGTCAACGGATAAGGTCAAACTATGTGCATCAAAAAATAGTTCATTCTTCAACTTAGTATTTTATGGGACACATAGTCTTGAATTAAATCTCACAATGCTTTTTTCATTAACCATGAACTCTTAGGATTTACCTTTTCCATATAGTTTCTACTTACTTTTTAATTCTAACATCATATATTTTAGCATCCTATAGCCTGTACAAAAGAGATAGTTGATCAATAATTTGTGAAAGGATTGATGATATGACTTTCTATATGATTCCCATGTCCATCCTCTTCAATTACAAGAAGATTAGATCCTTCTCAATTCCCATCAATGATAAAATTGTTGGTTCTTTTATAATTAAGAAATCCACCACCATATTTTCTTCACCAGGATGGTAGTAGATTGAGTAGTCATAATCCTTGATGAGATCTAACCATCTTCTCTAGGGTATATTAATCTCTTTATATGGGAATATATATTTGATGATCTTGTGATCCGTATATATCTAACACTTCTCCCCATAGAGATAATGCCACCACATTCTCAATGAAAAGATCACAAATTCCAAATCTATATCATGCATGGGATAATTTTTCTCCTGAATTTTCAACAACCATAAAGCATAGGCTATGACTTTGTCATTCTACATTAACACACAAACTAATCCCTTCTTCAAGTAACTACTTAAAATTATGAAATGTTCTCTACTTGTGGGTATTGTGAGCACAAGGGAAGTCATAATCCTACTTTTCAACTACATGAATATTTCATCACATTAATCATTCCAAGAAAACATGACTCCCTTATGAGTAAGCTTGTTAATATGGTTTGAAAATCATGAGAACTTTCTCAAAAATCAGCGTTAATATCCAGAAAACCCAAGGAAGCTACATATATATGTCATGGATTTGGGACTTGTACATCATTCAATTTTTTTCGTTGAAGGATCTAGAGTTATATCATTAATTGTGAATACATTTCACAATAATGATACTTCCTTCAACCAAAAATCAAAATTTCATTACTTGTTAGGTCAAAATAACACATAGATTACACATGGGGGGTGAATTATGTCTTTTTGAATAAACATGATAGAATCTAGATTTTAAATATATTTGCGATTTATATAGATATGTATAATTCTATTCTAGATGAAATATGAGTAGATGGTAAATAGAAATAACGAAGACATCAATTTTATAGTGGTCAGGGCACAAAGATCCCCTAGTCCACTCCACTAACGATCTCTCTCTTTGAGCTTGGTGAATTTCCCTAGTAAAGTCCTATGATCACAAGAGCTTCAAATCCATAACTAATTGAATGCGGTTTAAACTTTTATAACAAGGATAAAAAAATCATTCTCATTATTTTATAGGGACCTATAAAACCCATAGATTATATCATGAAGATGATTGTACACCATAATTAAATCCATGTAGTAAAAACTCTGAGAAATCGAAAGAGTTTTGATTTGATGATAGTTCAGGTTGAACTTCACAACTCTAATTAAAGAAAGAGACTGTACATGGATATTATTCTTCAAAAATAAATGTCAAAAAGAATGTATAACTCTAAAGATATCTGGTTTGAAAATTATCTTCAATAAAAGTAGCAACAAAGAGCTGCAATAATCTTACAACGGTACAAGGTTGAAATATATAGAACATTAAAAGTATAGCCTCTGTTTGAAAACAATAGAATTGATCATTCATTGAAGAATATCTATATAGAAAGGATATACACAAATATGTATTTTTTTGTTTTAATCACGTATCACTCGTATATATAATTCTAAATACCCCATTCAAATAAATATCCCTCTTTCGGTTAAAAAGATCTAGGAAAATAGCTTCATCAATCATATATTCAAATAAGAAATAACAAGGGGAGATATAACGTCCCTTAAGAATAATAGTTATTTTATCTAATTAATATGGTTCTTTGAATCAATCAAATTGGGCCAATTCATTGGTCATAAATGAGCTTTTATCAGATATTTAATTTTGTCAAGACCATTTCAGAAATATTAGAACAAATTATGATTTTAAATTTCTAACACTTAACAGTCAAACATAGGGTTCCTTTATAAAAAAACAAAAAACCAAACATATGGTTTATCTACAGATAATTAATTCATTGAATGTGAGGTTTAAAATGTAATGTTGATCATAAAATTAATGTTTATGAAACATAGTTTCTCTTAAAAAACATATGGTTCAATCCAAACATTAGGTTCCATTTGTGTAGCGTACGATTCCTGAACCATATTTTCTTCTATGTAAAACATAAAGAACAAAATTAATATATGGATAATAATCCATAATATCTTCTTCCAATGTAAGTTTGAATACAAATTTAGGGTTCATGATTCATATGTGTTGTTCCAAGCGGAAGGTTTATTCCTTATGTTACGTTTATCAATGTAGGGTATCTGTCACACCCTGTTTTTCATGTCTTTGTTTTGATCCGGTTCATTTGAAATCCCGATACTTTTCCTGGGTCATTTATGAGATTAATGTTGAGTTTTTAAGTTTCATCTATGTCTAATCACCTGAATTTGGGTTCTCCATTTCTTGTTTAGGAGTTTTTGGAGAAAGGATGGTTACTTCATGATTTGGGCCAACCGTGAGCCCATTTCCAGTTTTAAAAACCAAATTTGTTTTTTTATAACTCCTTTGTTTTTCATCATATTCACCTATTCCACTTCCCACATGTCCTATACTGATATATTAAAACTTCATTATCCTTTTTTACCCCATATAAATTTATAAGCATGGTGAATTGGGGCTACTTATTTAGGTATTGGGCCAGCCCATTGGCCCATTTCCTGTTTTAAAAACAATATTTGTTTCTTTTATATATAATAAAATTTTAAATATTTGTTAGTTATTATACCTCAAAATCTAATCCAACAGCCCTATCATCACCCCCATTATCAATTTACCCTCTTTGGAGCTCATATGGGTGGCAGATTGTGGTGAAAGTTATCAGGTTACCTCAAATCGCCCAGAATTGATAAGGTAAATCGATTTTTACATAAATCATTAAATTAGTGCTATTTTTCAAAAAAATATACTTTAACTGTTTTTTACAGACCTTAAGAGACTCTCTATGATGTTTCATCCCATTAACTTTTCTCTAGGGGTGCATATTTAATGGAATACGAAGAGTTTTTTGTGGAAAAGGTGAGATTCCATCTCCTTTATCCTCCATCTTCTTCCTCCTTTCATTATTTCTTGGTTTTATAATCTACCTGACTCATGATAGACCTAGTGTTCTATTATTACATGGTTTTTTATGGATTTTATATTCAATTATGCCTGTTCTTCGTAGTTTTTTGGTTTATAAACCCACGATGGGAGTTTTCAGGTGTGCTTTTCCGTTACGCTAAGGTTTTGAGGTAGGATGTCCCTTACACAAACCTTTATCATTTAAGTTTCATCATTTTAATTCAGTTATAACCTTATTTATATGATATTTGCGGCTATGAAACTTAGGTTCTAACGGTTTTTTGTGCAAATTATGTTTTATTACTTATTTTTATAAAGATATAGTTGTTTTGGTATAAATGTGCACTCCTATTGTTTGATAAATTATTCCCTGAGATTTCGCACTTGGTTTATGGTATTTTGAATATGTTTCAGTATCTTGAATAACATTATGTAATGAAAATGGTATTTTATCCCTTTTTAAGTTCTTAAAATAAGTTGTTTTTTTAAGACTGCATGCCACGTATTCTTTAAATTGCTCAGTTGGCTTTTATGTTTCTAGTGCAATTTAAAATGATTTGTTTGGATTTATAAATACATTGGTAGCATGTAAAAAATTATTTTTGGATCCTTTTATGGATTTCCAATTTTTATATGGTTTTAAAAATAAATGGATTTTGTTTTACAACATGTTTTGGCCCATGTTGCCGGAAAATGGCATGTTTCACATTCTTATGAAAATGGTTGTGTTTTGAATATTTCACCTGAGTGTATTAAGGGATTTATGAATTTGGTTTTATTCAGTAAATATTTTGAACACAGATCCTTAATAAAATTAAAATGCATAACTTTGTCAAATGTTAGTCTTCAGAAAATGTTTAAAGGCCTGTTTGGCCTTTCCTTAAAATGAAGATTGAGTGTTTTACTTGTATATACCATTTTGTGTCAATTGGGATTGTTTTATAATCCATGAAATTATTTTATTAAATGTCTTTAGGGATTCCAAATATGGTTGTGTATGGTCTTATTATGTGTTTATAATTCAAATAGTGTTTTTGAATGAGTTTTATGTGCAAAGCCTCAATACACTCCTTGAAATTATTTTAAGAAAATTTGTAGTGGTTTGTTGATTCGTGAAAGAAATGTAAAAAAGGTTTATGGGATTTTTGTGTTTTTATGGTTTGGGAATCGAATTTGGATTTGAAATGTGTGTTTGATAATATTTGTAACTTTATTGAGCACTAAAGGGAATCCCGGGTATCTAGATGGGCGGACGTGTACTAGTATGCTAGTGATTATGTGGGGTTTGGCCCCTGTTTCACGTAACAAGTTTGACGATGATAACACTAACTAAACTATTATGATGATGATGATGTTGGGGGACCACAAGGTTATGGGTATGTTCCCTACTATTGGTCCATGTTCACGAGAACAGATATTTATTATGGTTACTTTCATAGAGTTACGAGGTACCTGGGGCTCACAACTAACTAGTGCCTAGGGGTGTTCCCCTGAGTTGTGCTCATTGGCTATTTTGTACTCACCATCAACATATAGTGTGTTTGGATGGTAAATTCAGTACTGTGTGTTATTTATTTAAAAGTGTAAAATCTTTAAATCAGCCCTCATTAAAACAATTTTCATTTTGAAGTTGAACCTCTTTGGAAAATTGTTAGTTGCATTTTTTATTTATAAAACATGAAAGTTTTAGTCTGATAACTATTATAGGTTGGAACATCATTTGAAAAAAATAATTTTATAACTTGTATTGAAAACATGAAATTGATGTTTCTTTTATTTTAATGGAAGTGCATTGGGAATAGAATATCGGGCTAACCTTCTGAGTTTTAATACTCACGCCTATAGTATTATTCTTTTTTTAGCCCTTGTACATTTTTCAGCTTGAGTTCAATCACCTTGGGAGATGTTTGATCATTGTGTTGGAGAGTAACCAACGGTGTCACATTGAATTAGTTGGTCATCGGGTTTGTTCAGTTGAGTTGTTGGTTTTCTTCTACTTTTAGTTTCTTGTACAAATAATGTTTAGTTCAATTTTTATATAAATTCATTTTGGGCTGTCCATTTATTTAAACTATTTGTTTGATTATTTATATATGGGCGAAATCGTTCACTTTTGTACTCTATTATTTCCCTCGGTGCTTGTCTCCATTCCTAGAGGATCAGGAATGCCTCTCGGGACTTGTCGTGGGCTGGCCTGGGTGACCGGTTCAGGGTCGACTCGGGTTGGTTCATGACAAAATGGTTTCAGAGGAGGTCGACTCTTAGCAAACCTTTATTTTTAGAGAGCCCTTGTTATTTTGGGGATGTCAAGGTATATGGAGTAGGATTTTTGGGACTTGAGGGGTAAGTATAGGAAGATAGTCTCAAACTCTTTCTCATTCTAATCCTCGGGTTTCCAAGGGAAGTCTGGTTTTATTAGTGTCCTTCTTTCTTATTGATTGTTTGGTGTTGGGATATGACAAGGGGAGTCTGGCTAATGGCCTCCATGAGCTCGCAGAGCCTGGTAAGCCATTTGGATTTGGGTAATGGTCCTAATAAGTCTCTCTGTGTTGGTTTTGTGTTTGACATATGGCTGCCAACCACATGGTCAAGTCACCCACCAACACTAGTTCCCTTTTTTGGGTCTCTTGAACCTTTCTTGAATTATGAATTATTGTTTTGAAAATCCTTGTGTGAGAATGGTGGAAATGAGTTTTAAAGGAAGGATTGGATTTTGAAAATTAAAAAATGGGGTTTTCAAAAATTAAATATAATAATGGTTTTAAAAGGTTGTGTTTTTGTGAATTTCATTTGGAGGGATGTGGAAATGATTTAATAGGATTGGATTATCCATAATCTAAACTTGTGGTTTGTTGGAATAAAATGTTTTGAAATTGTGAAGAATTTTAAGGTGATTCTGAATAATTGTTTTAAATGGTGTATTTTGGGATATTAAAAGATTTTTGAATCGGATAAATTAGTTTTGGAAATTGGTTTTAACCGGTTGGTGTTTTTTAGAAAGGGTATTGTTCTCAATGGACCTCTGATTATGAAAATATACCTTGCTGAATTTTAAAAAAAATGGGAAGGGGTTGTTTAGAGTGGATTAGTTATTTTAAATTTTGTTAAAAATTAAAAGGGGTAGGTTTTTATGAAATTGGTTCTTAATTAATTGTGGTTTTTTTTGTGAAATATGAAAAGGGTTTTTGACTTGGTGGTTGGTGTTCCTTTTGAAGGTAAATGATTTTTTGAATTATGTTGTTTTCTTTTAGCCTTTGGTGTTTTCATGGGTTCTCACATACATGGTTTTATTAATATCTGGAAGGATGGACTATATGGCATGGTGGTTCGGTTCTTGGGGTGGTATGGAAATGTGAAAGTGGGTGAGACTTGATGAAACACCATTGGTGAATGTGCAAACCCACCAAGTTATTTTGTTTTTCAAAAGTGTTTTGAGCTGAAAATTTGTGGCCTTTTTTTAAACCAATGGTTATGTGGCATGATTTTTAAATATCTTAGAAGATTTTTTATTCAGTAAGCTTCCTTTTGATATAGAACTCATACTCTTGTTTTATCTTGAGATGATATCTTATTGGGGGCTCGGTTTTGGAGTAATGTTCATTTGCTTCCAAAAGATGTGTTTGTTGTTGTTATGTGGTCATGGATAGTTCTCCGTTGGAAATCATTCCTACTGATCAACCTAAGGATTCATTTCAAATGTTAAATCCACCTCTTTTGATGATGCCTCAACCTGTTTGTTGGAATAGAGAGCTGTTTGGGATTGATTAAAAGTGCTTCTAGGTCATCATAATTCTTTTGGACATAGTAGTTGTGTTTGGTGATGTTGATGTGTTTCGCCGTATTCTTTTTTCGTTCTTCCCCTCATTCATAGTGAGAGAGAATTTTGATATTAATATATGAGTTCATATTTATATGAAGGTGTTTTGTTGAGAATGTGAGTTTTTTTGAGCGGTGTAATCCTTAGAACCCTCACTGCGGTGCAACAAATGCTTCAATAATTAGGGATCCAGCCATAGGCCTCAGAGTGAAGCTTTTCACACAGTTAGGAAATCTCAAGCGGTATGGGGATCTTGACCAGGCTCCCATCTCCACAATTGTGGTATGGTAGTTTCTATGTATCTATATTGTGGTTCCTCATTACTGTGAATTTCCATTTTTCACAACCAGTGTGGTGGACTTACCCCTCACACAGTGCCTATGGTTATACCTTTATGGATGCAGGTTTTCAATCAATGTCCCTTTGTGGACCGCCTCTGTAAATTGAGTGTAGTCTTGGTGTTACCTATTAATAGGTGGAGAGTTTTGGGCAGTTCCATGTTTTCTTTTCTGGTTCAAGTGGACAAATTATTGGGTCCCCTTCCCTCCCCTCCCCGACTGGTGGGGGTCTGAATCCGTTCTGAAAGTGTTGGAAAAGTTCTCATCCCCTCTGTTCAGGAGTGGGTGGTTTATATGTTCATGTTGTAACCCTCTTAACATGGTTTGTGGGGTTGTTGTGGGAGAGTTTTTTTTGGACTTGTGAATGTGAGGCCCAGTTCTAGTTAATGTTTAGTTCTTTTTTTGTAGCTAGTTGGGTTCTAATGGTGGGGAGACCCACCATATGTCTCGTTGATTTTTCTTCCTAAGAACTTGTCTAGTTCTAGTTGTTTTTTAATGGTGGTGTGTCCATTATATAATTCCCTAGAGTCTCTAGTTTTCTTGAGTTCTCTTTAGTTTGGGTGATTGTTGGGTTCATTGGGACAAAGCCCAACAATCAGGTTCATTTCTTGGTTGTGGAGGTGGTGGCTTGATATTTCCATTGATTTTTTACAAAGTGGTTGTGAGTTGGTGTTTTGTATGAGAAAGAGGATTAAGTAATGTTAATGAAAAGTGATATTTAACTAGATTTATAGGATACATCATGTTGATAAGTAATCCTTAGGTTTTTATCTTTTAGTTGGAAAGTGTTATGGCTTTCCAGGGGAGGAAAGCTTTAATGGTGGGGAGAATTGTCACACCTTGTTTTTCATGTCTTTGTTTTGATCCGATTCATTTGAAATCCCAATACTTTTACTGGGCCTTGTGTGAGATTAATGTTGATTTTTTAAGTTTCATCTTTTTCTAATCACCCTAATTTGGGTTCCCCATTTCTTGTTTAGGATTTTTTGGAGAAAGGGTAGTTACTTCATGATTTGGGCCAACAGTGAGCCCATTTCCAGTTTTAGAAACCAAATTGTTTTCTTTTATAACTCCTTTGTTTTTCATATTTTTTGACCCATTACACTTCCCACTTGTCCTATACTGACATATTATGACTTCCTTATCCATTTGGACCCCATATAAATTTATAATCATGGGAAATTGGGGTTACTTATTTAGGTATTGGGCCACCCCATGGGCCCATTTCCTGTTTTTTTTAAAAATAATTGTTTCTTTTATATCTAATTAAATTTTTAATATTTTTCGGTGATTACACCTCACCCTCGAATAAAACAGCCCTATCTTCATCCCCATCATCTATTTACCCTCTTTGGAGCTCATATGGGTCATAGATTGGGGAAAAAGTTCTCAGGTTACCACAAATCTCCTAGAATTGATAAGGTAAATCGTTTTATACATAACTCATTCAATTTGTGCTCTTTTTCAAAAAAATATTATTTTCATATTTCTTAAAAACCTTAAAATACTCTCCTTGATGTTTTATCCCATTCTCTTTTCTCTAGGGGTGCAGATCTCATTGAATACGAAGAGTTTGCTTGTGGAAAAGGTGAGATTCCATCTCATTTATCCTCCCTCTTCTTCCTCGTTTCATTATTTATTGGTTTTAAAATCTCTCATACTCCTGATAGACCTATGGTTCTGTTATACCATGGTTTTTGATGGAGTTAATAATAATTTAGCTCCGGTCTTCATTGTTTTTTGGTTTATAAACCTACGACGGGTGTTTTCGGGTGTGCGCTTCCATTACGCCAACATTTTGAGGTAGGATGTCCCTTGAAAAAACCATTATCATTTAAGTTTCATCATTTTAATTTATTTATAACCTTATATATATGATATTTTATTATATTATTCTTTGTTTCTAAAGGTTTTGTGTGAAAATTATGTTTTATGACTTATTTTGGTAAAAATATAGTTGTTTTGGAATATATGTGCACTCATATTGTTTGATAAATTATTCCATGAGATTTTTCTTATGGTTTATGGTATTTTGAATATGTTTCAGTAGATTTAATAACTTTATGTAATGAAAATGGTAGTTTATACCTTTTTAAGTTCTTAACATAATTTGTTTTTTTAAGAGTGCATGCCACGTATTCTGTAAATTGCCCGGTTGGATTTTATGTTTCTAGTGCAATTTAAAATGATTTTTTGGATTTATAAATACATTTTCAGCATGTAAAAAATTAATTTGGGATCCTTTTATGGCTTTCCAATTTGTATTTGGTTTTAAAAATAAATTGATTTTGGTTTACAGCATGTTTTGGCCCATGTTGCCGGAAAATGGCATGTTTCACATTCTTATGAAAATGGTTGTGTTTTGAATATGTAACCTGAGTATTATAAGGGATTTATGAATGAGTTTTTATTTTTTAAATGGATTGAACACACCTCCTTAATAAAATTGAAATGTATAACTTTGTCAAATGTTAGTTTTGAGAAAATGTTTAAAGGCCCGTTTGGCATTTCCTTAAAATGAAGAATGAGTGTTTTACTTGTATATACCATGTTGTGTCAATTGGGATTGTTTTATAATCCATGAAATGATTTTATTAAATGTCTTTAGGGATTAAAAATATGGTTGGGTATGGTCTTGTTTTGTGTTTATAATTAAAATAGTGTTTTTGAATGAATTTTATGTGTAAAGCCTCAATACACTCCTAGAAAGTTTTTTACGAAAATTTGCAGTGGTTTATTGATTCGTGAAAGAAATGTGAAGAAGGTTTATGGGATGTTTGTGTTTTTATGGTTTGGTAATATAATTTGGATGTGAAATGTGTGTTTGATAATATTTTAAACTTGATTTAGAACTAAAGGTAATCCCTGGTATCTAGGTGGGCAGACGTGTACTAGTATGCTAGTGATTCTGTGGGGTTTGGCCCCTGTTTCACGTACCAAGTTTGAAAATGACAACACTAACTAAACTATGATGATGATGATGTTGGGGGACCACTAGGTTATGGGTATGATACCTACTAGTGGCTCGTGTGCATGAGAACAAATATTTATTATTGATACATTCACTGAGATATGAGTTACTTGGGGTTCACAACTAACTAGTGCCTAGGGGTGTTACTGTGAGTTGTGCTCATTGGCTATTTTGTACTCACCATTGGCCTACGATGTGTTTGTTGGGTAAATTAAATACTGTGTTATTTATTTAAAATTTTACAATCTTTAAACAACCTTCATTAAAACAATTTTCATTTCGAAGTTGCGCCTCTTTGAAAAATTGTTACTTACATTTTTTGTTTGTAAAACATGAAAGTTTTTGTCTAATAACTATTATATCATGGAACATCATTTGAAAAAAAATACTTTTATATCTTGTATTTAAAACATGAAATTTATGTTTCTTTTATTTTAAATCAAGTGAATTGGGAATAGAATATCAGGCTAACCTACTGAGTTTTAATACTCACGCCTATAGTCTTCTTGTTTTTTTAGCCCTTGTATAGGTTTCAGACTGAGTTCGATTGCCTTGGGCGATGTTTGATAATTGTGTTGGACAGTGACCAGTGGTGTGACATGGAGTTAGTTGGTCATTGGTTTTTTCAGTTGATTTGTTGGTTTTCTTCTACTTTTAGTTTCTTGTACAAATAATGTTCAATTTATGTTTTATATAAATTTATTTTGGGATTTCCATTTATTTCTACTGTTTGTTTGATTGTTTATATATGGGATAAATCATTACCTTGTGTACTCTATTGATTTACTTAGTGCTTGATTCCATCCTAGGAGGATCGGGAACACCTCTTAGGACTTGTCGCGGGCGGTCCGGGGTGACCTGTTGAGGGTCGACTTGGGCTGGTTCGTGACAGTATCAATAAAGTTTCTAGAATATACTAAAACATGTTCCGAACCCTTTAACCAATATTCCTTGGGAATTAAAATATTGAATATAATTTCAAAATAAATATTGGAATGAATATTAATTTCTTGAAATACTCTTAATGTAATATCATTAGTAAAACAAACAAGGGTATTTGTGAGCATCAAAATCATTAAGATTTATATAGTATTTTTGAGAAAATTCATTCCCAAAAATATACCCCATTTTGATGATCAAAAAACTCATAAATTAATTAACAGAAAAAATATAGGATTTTGTAAACACTAAAGAAATAATATTTTAAAGGAAAAATTGTTGCTTTAAAGATTAATTTAATTGAAACAATATTTTTATTTGACAGAAATATTTCTATTAAAAAATATATTTGAATGTTGTGTTTAACTAATTGTATTCTCCTTTTGTGACATAATAAATAAAGTTTAATAAAAAGAAATAAAACACTATCAATTTTTCATAGAATAATAAATGAATAATTATATTATGATGTTTCGATAAATAAGACATGGGTTATGGAAGTAGAGATAAACAAATAATAACATATATAAAGTATGAAAAAAATTAAAAACATTGAATTTATTATAAAAATAGTATAAATAAAATAGATTATTTGTCTTGATAAAAGGGTTTAAACAACATGACTGGTAGAAGTTGTGGTTTAAACTTTATGAAAGATTGTCTTCTTCTTTCATTCATATCTTCCATTTCTGATGTGATTGATTTAAATATTCTGATTATGTCTGGTGATTTTGGAGGTGAATAGGTAGAAGTTGTGGATTTTTTTATACTCCCATTTACCAATTCAAACATACTTCCAAAATACCCTTTCAAATATCTAATTTTTTTAGAAATATATTATGATTTTAGTTTCCCAATCTGATCAAACATCTATCTATTAAATTCATTAAAATCCCTTTTTGAAATCGAATATTCTTGTAATTCTTGAATCTGAGTTTGAGGAGACTATAATTCTAATCATTAAGAGGATGAATTTGTTGAATATTCTAATTATTTCCTTACATCTTCAAGTTCTTTTTGAATATGGGAGTTCTCCTCCATAACATAGATAAACTTTATAACAAGATTATCAATCTAATTACTCTGAGAATCATAGGTTTCTTCTTCATAATTCTATAACTCTGTAGCCTCTTCCATAACATCTAGATATTTATCTAATGTTTTCTAACTTAAAAAAGGAAAACCATAAATAACTTATGTCCTTTATCTAGAAAAAAATGTTATGATTTCCTTGGATTGAACAATATTAGAGAGATACTCAATCTAAAAAATCTCAATGATTTCAGTTACTGATTTCTGGGGTATCACTTCTTTTTTATCAGTTTCATTCTAATGATATGGTTAAAAAACAACTTGAATTTATTGTGATTTATTTTCTTCTTGTTGATCCATATAATGATATGGTTCTTCCAAATTCACTGAAAGAGTTGCATCATCAGATCCTAAATCTGAATCCGCAAGCTTTAGTTCTTTTCAGATCCTTGGTCTTAAGACAAGTACATCATGATTTCCTTCTTGTGAACATTCTTCAACAAGATCTGTAGCATAATAACAATGTTTTATTTTAGTGGTATGAGAAACATCTTCTATTATATATTCTTTAATATCTCTATTTCTCAATCAAACCGAACCTATAGACTTAAGGTTTCCTTTAACCCATTGAGAAAAAATTTTAGATACTCATTGATAAGTTGCAGTCACTAGAAACAATTTACCTTTTACTGTAATCCAAAATAAAGAAAATTTTATTAAATTAACATCATTTAAAACACTATTGTGATGAATTTTGGTTTGAAAATAAAAAGTAAGAATCAGATTATTTATGAACAAAGGAAGATATATTTTTTTTAATTAGGATAGAATGACATCCTTGCCTATGAATGGACACAACAATTTATAAATTTCAGTATATATATGGGAATGTTCAACTTAATTTCACTGATAAATAGAAATATAATATACATGTCTGGGTACAAAATCATATCCATCTTAACAAACCTTGGAGAAAAATAATTTTGAATAAAATTTATCAACACTTTATGGTCTGCCTTAATATCTTTTACAAAAAATTTCCTAATATTTGTTGAAATAAAAAACAATTCCATGATATCTTCTAATTTTATTATCCAAATTCAAAATTTATTGAAGATAAAAATGGAATAATCCTTCATGGGGGAATTTTAAAATTTGAGAAATTTATAATGTGGATATTGAAAACTTCTTTTCATCAATTAAAGAAGAAATAAAATCTTCTAATTCACTAATACTAAAGTAAAGATTTCTATAAAACTACTTCAGTTATATCTCATAAATAAAATTAGTATTTTCCTTATTAAAAAGAAATTTAAAATTATGAATCTCAAGATCATGCTTTATCGGAATATTTATATCATAAAACCGTCCAAAATATATGGCCATTCCATTAATAATCTTCCTTAAGGGGGCATGCTGATGCTCTAGATCACTTGGTTTACCTTCATCTGTTCATTTGGTCTTCATAATTTCTATTAATATAAAGGATTTAAGGTTTTCATATTCTAAAGTTTGGAAGAAGGATGTGGGATCTAGTAGATGAATGGATTTAAAAACAAAGGGTAATGAAAGATGAAGAGTTTTCTGAAGGATTATGACACAGTCAGGATACTCTTTCCTATTACGAAGGTTAATCATTAAAATTTTAATTTTAAAAACATGTAGTTCAAAACTAAAATTGATACAGAAATTTAAAAAAATAAATGAAAAATCATTAACAAAAAGTAATTGATAAAAAAATTTAAAAAATAAATAAAAAAATATAAAATAATAAAGATTTATTTGAAATCAAATATCCCTAAGTCTCCATTAATAAAATGAATACTTAAAGTGGGAAGTGGTTTAAAAACAATACCATCTGGTTGATATTCATTATTTAAAAATTCTAAATATACATGCATTTTAAGAACATGATCTCTTAGAAAATGATGGATTATATCAATATTTTTAGTCCTAGAATTACTTATATGATTTTTGGAAATATTAATAGAACTAGAATTATCAAATAAAATAGTTATATTATTAAAATTTATTCCAAAATATTGTAGAGTGTGTTTCATCCATAATACTTATGCACAAAAATTGCCAGAAGATACATATTATGCCTCGTCTATTGATAGGGAAATTGAGTGTTTTTTCTTACTCGACTAAGATACTAATGGTTTTCCTAAAAAATTACTTCTTATTGAGGTTATTTTATATATAATCTACATATTTTAAATTCAGCATCTAAATATGAAATTAAATTTAAAGCGGATGTTTTTTGGTAATGTAGAGATTGAAAATTATTTACTTTTAAATATAAAAAAATTCTTTAACTGAAGCAATATGAGATTATTTTGGATATGACTGAAATATAGAACATGAATATATAGAAAAAATTATTTCTAATCTACTAGCAGTAAGATACAATAGACTACCGATCATACCACTATATAAATTTTTGTCAACTGGTCATCCAGCTTCTTCCAAATCTAGTTTTATATTGGTACACACAGAAGTTGTGTAGGTCTTATTATTTTCATGTCCAAATTTTTTTAATAAATCAATAAAATATTTACATTGATTATAAACATTTCTATAATAATTTTGATATTTATGAAATCCTAAAAAGAAATTTATTTATCCCATCACACCCATTTAAAATTCTTTTCTCATTATATTTTAAAAATCAATACAAAGATTTTTATTTGATGAATTGAAATAAAAATCATAAATATAAATTTGTTATAATGAAATATTAGAGAAAACAATTTTCATTAAAAGTGTTGGATTTACTAATCCAATAGAAGATCCACATTCCAAAAAAGAGCATAACCTTTAATACCAAGCCAAAGGTGTTTGTTTAAGGACATAAATAGATTAGGTAAGTTTAAAAATAGAATTTGTATTTTAAGGGATTAAAAAACCTGGTGGTTGTTTGAAATAAATTTTATACATTAAATAACCATATAAAAGGATGTTTTAACATCCATCTAACATAATTATAAAATCATATGAAATTCATAATCTGAAAGGGTTCTAATTTCTTTTAATCTAGTAACAGGGGCAATTATTTTATCATAATCTATACCTTCTTTCAGATTATATCCTTTAACTACTTATCTACATTTTTTCTAGTTATGATCCCATGGTCATCCTATTTATTTCAAAATATCCACTTAGTTCCTATTATAGGATAATTGGATGGTCTTTCTACTAATTCCAAAACTTCATTTCTTTTTAATTGGATTAGTTTATCTTGAATTGCTAACAACCAACTTTCATGTTAGAATGATTCTTAAATATAATTAGGTTCTAAGAGATATAGAAAGGTATAAAATTAATATAGTTTCCCAATATTGATTCTATTTCTAACTCCTATGTATAGGTTTCCTATAATGGGTTCTAAAGGATGGTCCTTTAATGTTTTAAGTTGTCATGGTAAGACACTTTCATGTTCCTTAATATCGTTTTCTTATGAACCAAACTGAATTCCATTAATATTATTTTCAAATACAGCATTAGGGATTTCAGTTTTCATGTTCTCTAAAGAGTAATTTTTATTATTAGTTTTATTTTATTATTTAATAAAAGGATTAGTTTCATCAAAGGTCACATGAACCGATTCTTCAATAATCATTGAATTTTTATTAAACACTCCATAGGCTTTAAAAGTAGTTGAATAATCTAGGAATATTCCGTCATTAGCAATTAGATCAAATTTACTAAGTTTTTTTGAGTATTCAAGATATATATGTTTTATCTAAATTCATTAGATTAATTTACTTTAGGTTTTCTATTTCTTACTAGATGTAGGTAGGAAGACTGTACTCAATCAACATAGTCTATTCCATTTCTTGAATTATTCTATTTCATTTTTCAAAAATTTCATCTTGTCGAGGTATTCTTGGGGAATAGAAGTTGTGTTTAACTACAATATTTGAGGAAAAAGAATTAAATTATCGATTACCAAATTCTCTACCATGACCAATTCTCAATGAAATTATTTTAAAATATTTTTCGTTTTGAATTTTTTTTCAAAATTCTTCAAAAAATTGAATACTAAACTTTTGAGTTTTAGAAAATATACCCAATTAAATTTTGAAAAATCATCAACTAAAACATAAAAATTTACTTTTCCTGCCAATATTTCTATGATAGATGGTCCAAATAAATCCATATAAATATGTTCTAATGGTTTAGGTGTATCAATTTTTTAAATTTATTTGAAAGATGATTTGTGTTTTTTTTTCTAATTTTACATGCATCACAAAATCTTTCATCTTCAAACTTAAGACTACGAAAATAAGAAACACATTATTTCTTAGATAAATTGTGTAAATCATATATATTTCAATGTCCAAGTCTTCTATACTAGATCTATGAATCATTTTTCCTAGTAGTTAAAAAAATCAATTTATGTGTACATAAGGAATTTAGATCCAACGTATAAACATTATCAGTTCTAGGTGATCTAAATTTAAATAGGTTATCTTTTAAATTTGAGTAATAAATTTTTAGAAAAATAAACATAAAATCCATCATCACAAAGTTGATAAATACTAGTCATATTTTTCTTTAACCCTTTTATATACAATACTTTGTTAATTGAGATATTTTAAGGATCTACAACAGTTGCAACTCTAAAAATATTTCCATTTTCATTTTTAGAAAAAGTGACTAGGCCACTATCTATTTGAGTAAGTGTATGGTAGTTTGATGAGTTTCCACTCATGTGTTTGAAACAACTACTATCCATATACCATATAGCCTTTTTGTTCATATGGATTTTTTACTCCAAAATAAAATAATAATATATTTGTTTTGGTACCCCTATCTTATTGGGTCCATCAGTGTTAATGAGCAATGACCTGGGAATCCAGATCAACCTTATTTTTCCAAAATTTGTGTTATTAGCTTTAGAAATATTCTTTGAAACAAAATACTTTTTAATACAACTAATTTGAGTATTACTTAAATAACATCTATTAGAACAATTTATTTTTGTTCCATATTAATAAGAGGTATCATTTTTTAAATTAGGCACTAAATAATTTTTATATAATGTTGATTTTTCACACTTATTTCCTATTCCAAAATTTTATCTTTTAATAAAATTATTTCGAAGAATATTATTCAAAGTTTTCTCTTTATTAGTTAAAATAATAAAAACACTCTTATAAGATTCTACTTCATCCTATAATTATTTTATAATGTTTTCATGATCAATACAGTTTTTTATAGATGAATTTAATTTTTCAATTAGTTATTAGTGTTGTTTTGTCATAATGTATCTTTCACATAAAATTGAATTGTTAAATTTTTCATTGATTTATGATTCTTTATTAAAGAAACATATTTTTATTCTAGCATTTAATAGTAAGAAACCAATGTACTATTTTAATAAAGAAATAGAGTAATAAGATTGTACATATTCTTCTTCTTTAGCCATAATGCACATGTTTGCTTTGAGATTTAGTGGTTCTTTTTATGAATCATATTTTTAAGAGCTACTGGAGTCTTCATATATACTCCACATAGTTTTTATGGCTCTTTTATCTTTGTGTTCATAATCATATTTTTTTTATATTTCTTTTATATCATTTTTCTTTCATCTTTTAATTAGGGGAAATCAGGTCTATTGTGACCCAAGATATTTCATTTTTAGAATCTTACTTCAAAGGGTTCTCTTTCATTATTCTTAAATTATTTTTAAGTCCCTTTTATTTTTATAGAATCTAATTAATTTTCTAGATAATTGAGCTAGTTCCATTTTAGAGTCTATATAATATAAAGTTCTGTTTGGTGTGACATTTTTTTCATAATTCTATGATTTCACTTTATGGACAATATTTTACCTTTTTACTAACTTGTTATCTTTAGCTTTATTTTTAATTTATGTTTAATACATCATCATTGTTCCAATTAATTATTTCATTTCAAAATTCATGATAGGTGATGATTGAAAAATAGTTATAGATATTACATTCCATTTAGAGGGGATGAATTTGAGTACTTTTAGAGCATGATTTGATTGATTAATGGGATCTCCCAATGAAGTAATACAATTGAATGTCTCTGTTAAGAATTCATTCATTTGAGTGATGATATATCCATTGAACATTACAAGGGTGTCAAACCTGATTTTTTAAGCAACATATATCATCTATCTTATATTGTCTGTTCCTTCATATGTGATAGCTATTTTCATCCAAATTTCACCAAAAATTGGGAACTCTAATAGACTATTAAACTCCTTAAGTCTGAGTCCATAGATTATGTAATTCATTTCCTTTGAATTGGTGTCATATTCAGCTTTTTTACAACATCCCAAGTCTCTAAATTTTTATGAATCACATAATGACTGATGATATTCAAATAGACTTTGAACCCAAAATTCTTCATATAGATAATTATTTGTGATTTTCATAATCCATAGTTTTCACCATTAAATATGGATTACAAAACATAGAAATACCTTTTATCCCATTTTATAT
Source organism: Viscum album (assembly GCA_963277665.1). Lineage (NCBI taxonomy): Eukaryota > Viridiplantae > Streptophyta > Magnoliopsida > Santalales > Viscaceae > Viscum > Viscum album. The sequence continues at coordinate 1,990,598,461 of OY728161.1, read as the reverse complement.
TGATATCTTATTTTTATAGAACATTTTTATTTGATATTTCTAGATCTTTTTCAAAAATAAATCTTTTGATACCAATTATAAGGACAGAATAATACAAAGATAACACAAGAGGGGGTGGATTATGTCTCTTCAAAAAAACAAGTCAGATTTTGGATTTATATCTCTTTTTGATTTAGTTAGATATATAAAGTTCTAGTTTGTATTAAAAATGAGAAGTAGATAAATATAAAGAATGGACTCATTAATTGTATAGTGTTTTAGGGAACAAAGACCCCCTATTCCACTCCAACTCTCTCTATGAGATTGATGAATTTCATAATAAAGGTCCTCTAATCTCAAGACCTTCAAATCTGCAACAGAGTGTAGGAAGTTGACACCATTATAACAAGACTAAATAGAGCCTTTTGGTTATTTTATAGGGAACCATAAAAATATAATCTTATATTGAGAATCTAACACTCCTCCATGACTGTGTCTAAATAGTAAAAAATCAAATAAATGAAAAGATTTTTGATTTATTGACGGTTTAGGTTGAAATTCACAATTGCAGTTGCAACAACTAATGGTAGATGAATCTTCTTATTCAAAAATAAATTTCATCAAGAAATAGTAACCCTGAGGTGATACTAGTTACAAATGATCTTCAATAAAAGTAGTAATTAAGAGAAGTAGTAATCTTATAGTAGTATGAGGATGAAATACAAATAAATTTCAATGTATGGCCTCTTTTAGAAAACAATAGATTCGATCTTTCTTTTCTTAAGATCTTTATATTAAGGATATACACAAGTATGATGTTTTATTGAATCACATATCACAAATATATATAATTTTAAAATATTATGTTCAAATAAATAACTCTCTTTCTTTTGAGATGATCCAAGAAAATATCTTGATAGATAACATATATTCAAATAAGAAATAATTATGGGAGACATAACATTCATTAAAAATATTAGTGATTTTATACAACAAATACAATTCTTTTAATTGATCAAAATGAGAATTTGACTAAGTAATAAATGAGATTTTATTAGATCTTCAATTCAATCAAGACTATTGAAGAAATATTAGATAAAATATTTAATTGAAATTTATGACGTTGAATAGTCAAATGCAGAGTTCCTTTGAAAAACGAATAAAAACAAACATTGTGTTCTGATACGTAGAGTTAATTCTTTGAACATATGGTTAGAAATGTAAGGTTGATCATAAAAGTACGGTAGATGAACCATATATTATTCTCTTAAAAAACATAATATTCCATCCAAACATAAGGTTCCATTTTCATAATGTATGGTTCTTGAACCAAAATTTCCTCTATGAAGAATGTAAGGATAAAAAGTAATTTTGGGATAAGAATCCATACTCTATTATTCCAACATAAGGTTGGATAAAAATGTTGGTTTCATGATCCATACACACTTTTATAAGCATACATTTTATACCCTACATTATGTTTATCAATGTAGAATATGAAAAAAATTTCTAGAATATTGTAAAACATGTTCCAAACACTTTAACGAATATTCATTGCGAATAAATGCTTGGAAATAATTTAAGAATAAATATTTAAATGAATATTAATTTTCAGAAATAAACTTAATGTAATATCATTAGAAAAATAATAGGGTATTTATGATCATAAAAAATAATAAGATTTATATAATATTATAGAGATAATACATTCCCAAAAGTACTTTTCACAGTACTTATACCTTCTGAAAGTTCTTTAGAATGTTGCTCAGATTCTCCTCATTCCCCTCATTGGTTTTGGAGTATACTAGAATATCATCTATAAATACTACCACATTTGTTCAAGTTAATCTCTAAAGACTACTCATCAAGTCCATGAATATTTTTAAAGCATTATTGAGTCCAAATGGAATTACTATGAACTCTTAGTTCCCATACCTTATACAAAAAGTAGTCTTGGGTATATTCTATTTCTTCACCCTAACTTATTAATATCCTGACTACTGATCCACCTTAGATAAGTATTGTGCTCTATGTGACTGATCGAAAAGGTTTTCAATCCATGGAAAGGAATTCTGGTTCTCTATCATGATCTTGTTGAGTTCAGGATAATCAATGTAAAGGTGCGTTGACACATCCTTCTTCTTGTTGAAGAGGATTGGTGAACCCCATGGTGAAGTAATTGGGTGTGTGAAAACTTTATCTAGGTTATCCATTAGTTGTTTTGTTAAATCCTCATGTGCTAAAAAATACATCCTATATGGAAAATTAGATATTGGAAATTTCCCAAGTATAATCTCGATTGAAAATTCAACCTCTCGGAAAGGAAGAAGACCGGACAATTCATTTGGAAACCCATCAACGTATTCTTTCTAAATTGGCATGTATTCAAGGATATTTCTTTCCTTAGACTAAATCATATAAGAAAGATATGTTTAATAATATGGTAGTAATATACATACTTGAGATGATGGTTCTAAATAATATTCATCCACCTCCTTGCACTTGTACAGAATCTGAGGTTGATTCTCCGTATGAAGAGTGATTCCCTTATCATGGAAATTTATATAGGCTCTATATAGGTAAATATAATCCATGCCAATAATTGAATCAAATTATACAAAGAGAGTATGAAAATGTTTTCCAAGAAGTTCATCCAACAAAAGTTGACAAGGGAGGAGTTATATACTTGGGATGAAATAATTTCCCTATTTTTCGTTTTCACCTACATTTCTAATTACATGCTTTACGGTGGTGTTTGGATAGTTATACAAAATTTTCATGGTATGAAAGAATTTGAAGAACTCTGGATGATAAAATACATCTCACTTTTTTATTCTAGTTTTACATTATCCAGTACATACATAGTGATGAGTACTTTTAAACTGTTAAACACATAAAGGGGAATCCAATGACATTAAAGGGATAAATTATAAATTACATTTATTTCATTAACTGGTGAATTTATAGTCTTCAATCTATATACCCTATGATATATTCCTTAAAATATATTATTATTAATTTTTTGTTCCCTTAATAATGCTTCATAATTATATTATGAATTTACCAAATCGGATCCCTCTAGAATGTCAAAAGAGGTGCACATAAAGGTCTATTTTTGTGTACCAGATTACCCCAAGTCAAGATTGAAACATCTTTTCAGAGTTGTTACTCTGAGGTACATCTATGCCAGAACCACAACTACTTGTAGTATCAAGATAAGGATGTATTTTCATGAAAAACACTTACTCTATTCTATATAAAATTTAGGTAAGTTATCTTATACTTAGTCTTATCTCTAAGGCTTTCCCATGAGTTCTCTAATCCTAATCCAAAAAATAACTAAACTTTTTCTATGATAGATACTATGAAAACTATGATTTTTATTACACATTAATACATGGTTTTTTTACATAAAATTACACATAATACAACCTCAAAAGGTTGATAAGTATTTTGTATTTGGGAGTTAAGTACATTACTTAACAACATATAACATGGGATACAAAACAATATGGAAGACTTCCTTGGCATGATCATAATATTCCAAAGAACATAGAACTGCATGGGATAACCTGGGGAGAAACATAATAAATGGGTGAACAATAATTCCTAGTAAGGGAAGAAACAAGTCATAACATGATGAAGATGATACATGTTGGAAAATAAGCATATCATTGGGGTGTAAAAAGAGTAGGAAATATAAACATAGACAACAAGACATGATATGGAATCTTAATGATAAAAAAACATGGGACCTGTGGAAACAACTTAAAACACTACATCATAAACATAAGTCAAGGCTAAATCTGCCAACACATCATAGAGAAAAAAGTTACATAAAAATCAGGCACATCCCTATCCCAACATGACGTATCATGATACTAAACATTACCCAATGCATCAGAGTACTATCTGTTTGCACCCACCATATTCATTTCATTCTCATGCGTAAGTGTGCCATGTTGATCATAAAACATGGATTCATTCATAATCACAATTTATTCCACAATTAAAGAGTGTGGAATAATTATATGTAATTCCCCGGTCAAAAATTATATGTGCATAAATGTGAACACCCTTGATAAGAAATAGGTATGGTATTCCCTACATAATTGTTTTGTCATAAAAGATCATGGTGAAATTTCAACAGCATAAAGATATCACATAAAGATTAAAAAAAGGGTTAATGATAGATAAATTGGTATCTAATCATGTATAATATAATGGGATGTAATATGGACATGTAAAAACATATCTCAACATTATAAATTTGGAAATAGAATACATAAGATAATGACGAAACATGAATAGAGAAAATAATCCTTACCAAATTTCGTCATGGTAACGAGTGTACATAAAGGATCATGGGGGGATTAATGAGAGTGAAAGAAGGATATAATTATTTATAATTAATATTAAATTTAACAGGAATCTGGAATATCATAACCCATCCTATGAAAATGAAAAGTAAAAGACATAACCTAAAAGTTGTTCTGGATAAAATAGGAGAATAGAAGATCCCTTACTTGAGTGTATGACTCTAAAATCTTTTTAGGGTCTTGTTGAAATTTTGGGGGTGCCTTGGGGGACTATATATAGTGGATGGAAGAGTTTTTAGCGATATAAGAAGTCATAGTGAAGAGAAATGAGATCTTGGGTGGGTTTATATAGGAAAAAAGTTGAATTATTTATTTTTTAGGTTTTGGGCTCTACATAATAAAATATCCAAAACCATAAACCATTCCATGGTTTATAAAAAATTGGATTGGTTTAAATTAATTTATATGGAAAAAGTAATAAATTAATAAAATATTGTGATTGGTTATTTGGAGGTGAGTCACACTCTTAAAGAAATTATTTAAAAATCATAAAACATATTGTAGGTCTAGGAGGATTCATAATGGGTTAAAAAAATATATAAAATAAACAAAAAATTATATTATTTTTAATTTCAAAAATATATTTTGTTAGTAATCCCATTTATATTACTTATTACATCACATTTTGGTAATTATGATGTTATAAATTGGGAAGTATATTTATACGATATTTATGTTTTACCCAAAAATTCGACTATCTTGAAAAATTATGAAAAATTCACCATTGGATAATTACAACATATAGTTTCCAAAAATAATATTCATTTTATCTAAAGAATTTTCTAAATATTTGAATTTCTACTTAAAAATAAAAGATGACATTTATTTAAAATGACCAGTTTTTGACAGTAACATTTTTTGAACCCTTATAAACATTACATTTGACTTCATAAAATATATATGATCATTTATATTTGGAAAATTTTATTTTATAATAATATTATATTAAAATATTATTTGTTTAAAAAATCCATTAATCCAAAAATTCATTAATTTAATTTGAATATTAATTATAAATATAATTTTTTTCTTTATTGTATAAAAATAAGACTCATTTACATAGTAACAATAATTGGATGAAAATATATTCATTATTATATATAAAATAATGTACATACTCATATTTATATGGTCTTGATACATATCCCTTTAATACACCAGAAAAATCTCTATGTTTAAGGTGCATGATGGTGGGACTTTCATGGGGTTGTTCGACGAACATGGTTTGGGTAGTGATCTTGATGAGCGTAAAATTTTTCTTTAAATCGTTTCTCTAATTCTTAAGTTGTTGGATCTCATCTTGATATTGTTTTATGGAAAATCCTATAAATTCTATATCCTTTATAATATCCAATAAATGGGATTCATAGGGTACAATTCTACTGGTTGAGGCCATCACATCTTTTTTTTTTGTCAATTGGGTTTGTTAAAACCCTATATTTATACTAGTAATATGATCACTGTTCAATGGATATATTATCAATGGTAATGATACATAAAATTAATTTAAATAAAATTGTATATAATAAAAGAAAATAATTTTTTGTTTTTTCTATTTTATATATCAATACATTCAATTAAATAAAAATGATAATTTCATTCATAATAGTTTGGGTCATTATGTATATACAACCCATTTTACATGTAATGTCATAATTTTTTTAGTTATTATGATATTTTATTTTTCATTTAATGTATTACTTCATGGGAATAATTATAAAATGTTACAAAAGTGGTAAATATTTAATGTGACAATGTTATCATTTATAATAATTGTTTATAATTAAGTCTCTAATGAGGAAATATAATGATATACCTCCCAATAATTCCCAATAATTTTATTATACAATATTAATTCAAGATATCTTCAAGTAATGGTACCATTTTTCTATTATTTTAAACATAAACTTAATTAGAAAATATTTTTATGAAAATATTACATTATTTATCTCTTCGATTGGAAATATTTTTTATTCCACAACAATATTTTCCATACTAACTTATAATTTTTAAAAGATTATTTTAACCATGTTTGACTTTAATAATTTTTAAAGTAATATTAATTTCATTATTGAAAACAATTATAGTTTGGTTTTTACTAAAAATCTGAAAATAATAATTGTTTTTAACAAGAATGACATGAATAATATTTTCCGTTTTTGTAACCACTCTATAATTTCATGTTTCACTTACAAGACTGCAAATTTCTTTTCAAAGAAATTTTTTTCCTTAATAATTGGGAAATTTTTATATTTTAAATATATTATTTCAAAAGGATATTAGTTTAAAAATGTTTTGTGTTTTTAAAGTATTATTTTCGAAGTGAAAATTACATTTTACTCAAGAAATGTTATAACTGATTTTTAAATGTTACCCTATATATATTCAAGTTTATTTCAAAAGAAAATTATTTTCAAATTAATTTATGTTTTATAAAGTTTTTTTTTAAGTTAAAAATATATTTTCCTCGTGAAATGTTTTAAATGATATATCAATATCATTTTCCATGTATGATTTTATATATTTATGTTACCTATCGCATATTAGGCATATTAACCTGAGGTACCATTCATATTATTTATTTATATATTTTATGTTTTGAGGTCATGATATTTATGAAACTTGTTTCTTTTACACATTTTATACCATGATAAGATTCTTATGAAAACCATTCATTTTGATAGGTTATGTTATGATGAAAGTATTATGAAACCTTCCACTTTTCAATAGGTTACGATATAATAAAATGTTTATGAAACAAATATCATTTCCTAAGATATGATATGATGAATGTTATGATATTATGGAACAAAGAAGTATGATTTTCATTATGTAATGGGTGGGATCTATATATCTCACTAATTCATTGGGTAAAAATTAATGTTATATAATATCAAAGGGTATGCAAGAGGTTATCCCAATCCTGAAAGAGGGTACACGGGAGGTTTTCCCAAGCCTGAACTACATAAACATGTGGTTTTCCTAATCCCATCATGTTATGTATGTTTTGGGGTTTATCTTTGGCATAGGGTTTTCTATGCTTATGTGTACTCCAAAAATAAATCTCTTATGCCAATTTTATGCTTACATGGATCATGTTATTTGATTTCATTATGACTCATGCCATATTAACTACCAATATTTGTTCCAAGACTCAATTTTGTGATCTCTGATATGAATGGTATGGTTTTCCAATGTTATTATCATTCTATAATACCCATGTAATCAAGTTATTATTACATATATTCCTTTATTACCCTTATTGAGAATTTTAGCTCACCTTTTCTTATGATTCCTTTACATTAGTAATGAAGAAATTGTTTTAATTGGGTTTTTTTCAAATAAGTACTAATGGGGAAGATCTTAATTGGAAATGTTAAAGATATTTCACCACGTAAAAAAGATTGTATTCCAATTATCTAAAGTAACTAAACTATTATATTTCTCACGAATTTATGCTTGTAAGATATTTAATATTAATAGAGAAAGATATAATATCAAAATATGAAAAATCCAAGGTCGTTATAGTTATTATCAAAGGAAAGGTTTAGTTATACTTTGTAAACCAGGATGATAAAACCTCAGTGAGATCCCAAAGGACATGTCTAAGGATAATTTTAAGGATATGTCAAAGTATAGAAAAATATCTTGGAATTTTGGTTAAGGATTGAGAGATTTATTACCTAGAAATAAATCCATGTATGGATACAACAAGTTTATGTGGCTCTGGAATAGATGTACCTAGGGGTAACAACCCCAAAAACATCATATTGAGATAGACTTGATTAGGAACTTGTGCATGAAAATGAGCCTTGATGCACACCAGGTTCGACACTCCCGAGGGATATGCTTTGGAAATTCCCAAAAAAATTATGAACCATTGTGAAGGATTTAAATAGAATATGACTATGAATGACCTAGGGTAAACATAAGGTGTTGTAGATTAAAAATAAGGTGTCTTTATTTATATATCTAAAATGATTTTTCATACTATGTGATTTTCCATTATTATTATCATTTCTCACACTATACTTTTTGGCCTTAGTCAATAGTGGGAACCAGAAAGAACTGGATTATCAATGAATATGATAAATGATTTATTGATGAGAATCCAAATTGGATGATGATTGGGAAGATATATATTATTATTATTCCTAATTGGATATCAAAATATATTATTAAAAATATGATCTTAAATGATATTCTTAACATATCAAATAGTAGGAAGACATAAATTTATGAAAGTTCATGTGGTAATGAACATTGAGGAAATAAGAATCAGTTTCTCACATGTGAAGAAGGTTGGAAGGAAAACATGAAGGGATATCTCAAATAGAGGTGAAGATGTTATCTATGTGGAAAAAGGGCTCATAAAGTGATAAATTTTCAAGGATTTCAATGTCTTATCTTTTGGGAACATTGGAGTTTCCCAAATCAATTCCTTGACCCAATAATTCAACCTATTCCATGCTTCTTCCCTTACAGTTTTGTTTATTCTCTCTAGAGTGGTCCTATTTTCCACTCTTTCACATATGATCTACTGTCCTGGGAAAACACACATTAAACCATCTTGGTTGGGTGTGTTGTTCTCTTAAAATTGGTTTGGTATTGTGGTGGAGGTAGTGGTGGTGCTATGAGATTTTTCATGTTGTCATCTCTTCCCTTGATCTGCCTTCATCATTCAAATTTTCCTATTGCTATTTATCATCTTTATTTTTGGTTCTTCCTGTTTTTTGTTCTTCATCCCCAGATAACATTTCTGTTACTTTATCTTTATGAATTTCTAATGTTTTTGGGTTATTCCCGTTCACGCCTTAGCTCTTATGTATGGCTTGATTCACTTAGTGTTTCTTCCGTGATGCCAATGGTGGTTCTGATGTTTGTGGTTCATGATTTAGTTGAAGGTCGCCTCTCCATGATTAGGCCTCCCTTCTCCAAACATCACTCTAGAATCTGATTCCTTTTTTCCATGCCTGGTCATCCTGGTGTGGTGGATATTTATAGAATCCCACCTTTTTATAACATAACATTTCATTATATTTTACAAAACTGGGGATCTTTAAGGTTTAGTGTCTTGGAAAACGGAAACATAATACATGAAAACAACATAAATTTTTTTTCTTAAACACTTGAAAAGCTTATTCATTGTTCAACCTAAGTTCATTACAGCATCTCATAACCTGGGAGCATACATCAAAGAAAAGGGTGAGCAGAAGGCCCAGTAAGGGAAACAATAGAAACATTTTACATGTGAACTTGAGATACATCAATAAGGTCATGATAAATAACTTTAAGGCATGGGAAAGAGATCATGTGGAATATCATAATAAAAAGAACGTGTTTAATAAATTGAAGATGTGGCTACAACATTTAACATATACAATAATTTCCATTTCACCAAGTTCCATCCCCATGGTTTCATTAAAAATTACCAAGGTTATTCACCAACGTGTCGTTATAAATGGTCATCTCTAGAGATGAAGTCTTTACCCAATGCATTAGAGAGCTATCAGGGTGCACTCTTAAATTTGAATTTATTATCATGTGAGACACATATATCATCATCAAAAATTTCATAAATAACCCATATACCATAAAATAAATGGGTTTCCTTTCATAATCATAACGTTTTAAAAACTGCTTTAAAGACATGATATTTATGTCACTTTAAACCCACAGAAAAGGAACGCGGGTTTCATGTATGTAAATACAAGAATTTAAAATAGAAAATTTTGATATATATGTGATTACCTCTGTAGAAAAGAGAGCTTTGATTATTCACTTAATAAAATAAAATAATTTGAGAAAAAGAGAGAGGCATTTTGAGACGAAAATTCTACAGCATAACGACTATGTTACAGGGTTATAGAAAATAATGAAAAGAGAGGGAAAATGGGTCACCCACTCGTAAATGATCCATAAAAAAGTATAGGGACATAATATAATGGATATAAGAACATGGTAATGAAATTTTAAATACATACCATATGAAATGAAAACATTGAAGGAAGACAAAAATAAGATTTTTCTTATGAAAATTCAGCAGCCTAACGACGTCACTTAAAACTTAAAAAAGAGAATTGATGAGATCAAATAGGGTCTCTCATAATATGAAAATACAATATTCGTATGATAGATATAGATATCATACCCCAACATAATAAAAATTAACTTGAAATACTTGATAAGAAAATAGAACTTGAAAATGAGAAGGGTGAAAGAATCCCTTAAAAATTCGGAAGCCTAACGATGCCACTTAATCATTCTTAAAATGAATTGATGAGATCAAGATGGGGTATCTAATCATATAAACATGAAAATTAAAGTAGGATGAATATAAAAGAACATCCCCAACATAATAACTTGGGGCTTAAAAGAAATGACATAACTGAGAGTACTTGAAAAGAAAGAGAGAGATAGTATCCCTTACCTTAAAATGTAACTCTTAAAATTAAAAGTTTGGGACCTTGAGGGGCTTGAGGGGTCATTGGGAGGACTCCTTGTGAGGTAAGGATACCAGAACTTTGTTGAGGATGATTTTGGAATGGAAAGGATGAGAGAATGGCTTGGTATTTATAGGGGAGGTGAGGGGACAAGGCATTAATGGCCAAGGGACACCTCATTGGTGGTATTGGAAAAACCATGGGCTTGCCCATGGTATTGGCCACTTGGGACACATAATACTTTAGCTTACTATTCATAAGTCCAACATATTGATTACATACTTAATACATCATTTAATGATGTCATTAAACACCCATAACTTAAAAACTGTATTTTCACTATTCACCGAAAATTCATTTTTTTCGGAAAAATCCCCAAAAATTACCTTAACATAAAATCGATGCTCTGAGTTCAAAAATGAACTCCATTTTATAAAAATATTTTTCTAAATATTTTTAATTTAATTTTTAATTAAAAACACTATTCACCGGAAAAAACTAATACTTGACTAATAATTTCTGAAACAGTTATTTACCTATTTTATTGAATCACATTACTTAATCAAGGTCCCTATATTATATTAATACTTTTTTAAGTGAGATTACTAATCCATTTGGTCACATTACTAATCCTAAGCGTAAAATCATTATTCATAAATTATTATTCACCGAAAATTATGTTTATCTTATTAGACTCCAAATTTCTTACTAAACACATTTGCAGAAGGCAATTTTTTGAAAATCATTAAACATCATTAATTATTTAAGGTTTAGATAAATATTTTAAAATATCATTTTCCAAAATTCATCAAAAATTTACATCCTAAAATTATCCAGAAATTTGAAAATTTGCAACTCCACTAAAGGAAGAAATCACAATTTTATTTATTCCAAAGGATTACACAAAGTAGTTATGGTCTTGTCACATAGCCACTTATAAAACTAGTATATAACCTAAGTGTAAGGTGTGCTATGGTGAGAGAATCTGGGGGAGGATCATATAACATTTCCCTAGTGGTACTCTCCACTAACTTGAACTTCTCCTCTAGGCGGTTCCGTTCAAGCTTGACACGCTGGAGTACGGCTTAGGCTTGGTCCAAAGCGAAGCCCAAATATTCCACCTCCTTCCCAAGCTCTGATAAGTGGTATTTATAAGGTTCGAGTCTAATGGATGAAGCCATCGACTCTTCTTTCTACATTAACCATTAACATCTCTATTAAATCATTTAAGAGTAAATTAAAATACTATTCAAAAAGTTTGGGTCATTATATTCTTCCCCACTTATGAAATTTCCTCTCCAAAATTTTAAACCAATGGCCTAGTCGAAAAGGTGAGGGTACTTTTGCTTCATTGTTTCCTCAGGCTCCCACATCGCTTCTTCATACTTATGATTCCTCCACAACACTTTCATAAGGTGGGTAGTCTTGTTGCATAGAACCTTGTCTATATGGTCTAAGATTTCCACTTGCTGCTTCTCATAAGAGAGGTCATGTTCCAGTTGTATGGCCTCTGGGTTCAGTACATGCGAAGGGTCAGGTATGAACTTCCTCAAGAGAGATACGTGGAAGGCATCGTGAACTTGAGCTAGGTTTGGTGGAAGTTCTAGACGATAGGCCACTGCTCCTATGTGATCAAGGATTTCATAGGGGACAATGTACCTAGGGATGAGCTTCCCTTTCTTCCCAAACCGCATGACTCTCTTCCGTGGAGAAATTCGAAGGAAGACATTGTCGCCAACACCAAACTCCAAGTCCCTTCGACGGTTGTCACCATAGCTCTTCTGCCGACTCTGAGCAGTCTTTATGTGTTGTTGGATGGCATGAACCTTTTCTGTCATATCTTGCACAAGTTCAGACCCAAGAATCTTTCTCTCACCGGCTTCATCCCAACAAGTAGTATTTCTACATCGCTTTCCATACAGAGCTTTATAGGGTTCCATTTGAATACTTGAATGGAAGCTGTTGTTTTATGAGAACTCACCTAATGGGAGGTGTTGATCCCAACGACCTTTAAATTCCATTGATCATAATCTCAGCATGTCCTCAAGTGTCTGAATAGTCCTTTCAGATTGGCCATCAGTTTGAGGATGATAGGTCGTACTAAAATTCAATTTATTATTCAGAGCATGTTGAATACTTCTCTAGAATTTTGATGTGAATATTGGATCACGATCAGATACGATGGATAGTGGTACCCCATTCAGTCTTACCACTTCCTTCACGTATATCTTGAAAAGTTGTTCCAAAGAGAAATCTTCCCGAATGGAGATAAAATGGGCAGTCTTGGTGAGACGGTCCACAATAACCCATATCGCATTGTTTACTTTGGATGTTTTTGGGAGACCAGTGACAAAGTCCATAGTGATATTATCCCACTTCCATGCTGGTATGGGTAGCGGTTGTAATACCCCCTTAGGAAGTTGTCGTTCTGCCTTTACATGTTGACAAACAGGCACCTTGTAGTGTAATTAGCAATCTACCTCTAAATGTTATCCCACCAATAATGACCATGAAGGTCTCTATATATTTTAGGGCTTCCTGGATGTATAGAGAAGGTAGAGCTATGAGCTTCATCCATCAGTTCTTTCTTTATCTCCAGAATAGATGGAACACATAGTCTTGTATGAAATTTTAGTACACCTTCTTGATCAATATTGAAATCTGGAAAATTCCCATCCTTCACAGCCTCAAACTTCTCCCGCAACAAAAGATCTTCTTTTCGAGCCTTTTTTATCTTCTCTATTAATGATGGTTGAGAAATCATTTGGATTAGGGTTGATGATGTCCCTTCCCTTACAATTTCCATGTCCAGTTTTACTAGATCCTTAATCAAGGGATCTCCTAGGATCCTCATTATTGTTAGAACAATAGGGTCTTTCCTGCTTAATGCATCCACGACATTGTTTGATCTTCTAGGGTGATAATGAATGGAACAATAATAGTCTTTAATAAGCTCCAACCATATCCTTTGTCTCATGTTCAATTATTTCTGCGTGAAAATATACTTTAAACTTTGGTGGTCGGTGTATATATCACATTTCTCCACATAAAGATAGTGCCTCTATATCTTTAGAGAAAAAACAACTGCCGCTAGCTCTAGATCATGCGTAGGATAATTCTTCTCATGAATCTTCAACTGTCGAGATGCATAAGCAATGACCTTGTAATTTTGCATGAGGACGCACCCAAGCCCTTTTAGAGATGCATCGCTGAAAATAACGAATCCTTCTCCGATAGAGGGTAGTGTTAACAAAGGTGTAGTAAACAATCTCTTCTTCATATCTTGGAAACTTTCCTCTCATTACTTTGTCCAGATGAATTTAACCCCTTTTCGAGTCAACTCGGTTCATGGATTATAAAGTCGTGAAAAGTTTTTCACAAACCTCCTATAATATCCTGCTAAACTAAGGAAACTACGAATCTCAGTTACTATTGTGGGTTGAGGACACTCCTCCACAACCATTGTCTTTGCAGGGTCAACTAAGATTCCTTCATTAGTTACTATGTGCCCCATGAAAGCCACTTGTTGTAACCAAAACTCACACTTGCTGAACTTTCCAAAGAGCCTCTCCTTCCACAGAGTTTGAAAAATGACCCTCATATGATCTTCATGCTCCTCACGAATTTTTGAATATATTAAAATATCATCAATAAAAACTACCACAAAGTTATCAAGGTAGTCCTTAATGACTATATTCATCAAATCCATGAAAATAGCATGAGCATTAGTCAAGCCAAAGGGAATAATAGTAAACTCATAATGCCTATATCTTGATTAGAAGGCGGTCTTTGGAATATCTCCCTTCTTTACCCTCAGTTGATGATAAACAGATCGAAGATCAATCTTGGAGAAGAATTGAGCCCCATGAAGTTGGTAAAATAAATCATCAATTCTTGGAAGAGGGTATTTGTTCTTCAATGTGGTCCCATTCAGTTCTCTATAATCAATGCATAGCCGCATTGATCCATCCTTCTTCTTCACACAGAGAACTGGTGCTCCCCAAGGAGACACACTCGGTCGGATAAACCCTTTATCCAACAAGTCTTTTAGTTGTTTCTTTAACTCCTCTAGCTCCACATTTTCCATTCTATACGAGGTCTTTGATATCGGTTGAGATCCAGGTACGATTTCAATGGAGATCTCTACCTCTCTTTCTAGGGGAGGTCTAGGTAACTCCTCAGGAAATACGTCCATGTATTCATGAACAATCGTAACATCTTTGATTTGTATACTCCCTTTTACTTCTTCATCCTCGCTAATTAACTCCATAAAAAAGGCTATAGGAGGTGCCTCTAGACAAGGATCAGGTCGGGATATCTCTCCTTGGAAGATAATTATAGGTCGTTCATTCAAGACTACTGAGATTTCCTTACTTCTGCATTTGATCTTAGCATTATACTTTGAGAGCCAGTCCATCCCTAGTATAACATCGAATTCCAACAAGGGAATAACTACTATATTTACGATAAGATTATGCTCACTAAAGTAAACACTAGAGTCTCTAAACACTGTTGATGCATGGATAATCCCACTTGGAGTCTTGACTGACAACTCTAGCTCTAGCAGTTCAGGGATTGATTCTATATTCTTTGCAAACTTGGAGGAAATAAAGGAATGCGTAGAACCAAAATCAAATAATGTACTTTCTAGTTTTGAGAGGACAACAAGATTACCTGCTACCACATCATTTGGAGCTTCAAATTCAGTTGTTGTGATAGAAAAAGAACGAACTTGCTCCCCTGGCCTTTGCTGAGGTTGATGGTGATTCCCCTCTACTGGCCTTGGATTTGGACAATGATTAACAAAGTGTCCAAGCTATCCACACTTGAAGCATTGGACTTCAGGTAAGGCCAGAACCATCTTTCCTCTATCATTAGTGTAGGGGAGTTGAGGCTTCACCTCACTACGACAATTTCAAGCAATATAGCCTCCTCTTCCACACTTTTAGCACTTTCCACTTCCAATCAAGCAGTTCCCCGAATTCTTCTTCCCACATTTATTGCATGTGGCAAGTTTCATTTGCTTTCCTCCTCTTTCCTAATCAAATATTATTCCCAGGATTGGTTCTAGATCTCTCTTCTTCTCATTAGATTTGTGAGACCATTGTGTCTCACCAAACTCCAGTTTGACTTTCATAGAACTCCGCACGATTTCCTCATAGAAATCATAGTCTCGGTTGGCTAGATTCTTCCACAGATGAGGTCTCAGCCCACCGAAGAATCTATCAACCTTCCCATTTGGATCCATGACAACGATAGAGGTATATCGTGAAAGCCAGGTGAAGTTATCTTCCTAGCTTCTAACAGATTCATTCTCCTTCCACTTCAGCTCTAGAAACTCCTTATCCATTCTCGTTCTCATGGAATGAGGGAAATACTTATTAAAGAATATTCCCTTGAACTCTTCCCACTCCATAGCTTCCATCTCTCCTCTTGGATTTGTGTTTTTGACCAGTGACCACCACTGATTAGCTTCTCCCTCTAGGCGGTAAACAGAAAGTGTGACTTTTTCTTGTTCTGAAAAATGGAGTACAAAAAACATCTTTTCAGTGGATCTTATCCATTGTTCCGCAACCAATGGGTTAGTCGATCCACTGAAGGTTGGTGGTCATTGACGCATAAAGGACTCAAGAGAATGTTGTTCCCTTCGTGGTGAGATCATCCTATCAGCTTGATTCAAGTTATTTCCCATAAATTGAGTCAATTGGTTTATCATGCACATGAATGTTTCCATTCCGGCTTCCATCAGAGGGTCATCAGCACATGGTGCATTTCGGTCACCATTTTCACGGTTCCTCCTATTGCCCTCCATTTTCTAAAAGAATAAATCTTTAGTGAGAAACTTGTTTCATTTATGAATCTTTTAACTATATAGAATTCTACGTCTTAAAACTTCATGCTTAAACAATTATATTTCTCTATAATTCCTTCATAATGATTCATAAAAAGGTTGTGATTAACCAAACATATCCCCCGGGTGTGTCGTAACCAAGAGTGAAGAAAGGCCCATTATCGTGCACCAGTTCCCATTCGAGTCTAGCTCAAAGTGGTGTTTTCAGGTTTTACCCCTATGTACATCTATGCCAGAGCTGCCACTACCTACTCGTATCCAGATAGGGATGTATTTTTTTGATAAACCACTAACTCAATACTCACAAAAATACCAGGAAGATTTCCTATATTTAAACTTTTATATAGGGTTCTTCCTAATGATTTCATATCCTAATTTTCAAAAATAACTAAACCAACCTTTGATACCAACTATAGCATCCCTCCTTTTTATAACATAACTTTTCATTACATTTTACAAAACCGAGGATCTTTAAGGTTTAGTGTCTTGGAAAACAGGAACATAATACAGGAAAACAACATAAAACATTCTTTATAAACACTTGAAAGGCTTATCCATTGTTAAAACTAAGTTCATTACAACATATCATAACCTGGGAGCATACATCAAAGAAAAGGGTGAGCAGAAGGCCCATTAATGGGAACAAGAGAAACATTTTACATGTGAACATGAGATACATCAATAAGGTCATGATAAATAACTTTAAGGCATGGGAAAGAGATCATGAGGTGTATCATAATAAATATAACATGTTTCATAACATGAAGATTTGGCTACAACATTTAACATAAACAATCATTTCCGTTTCACCAAGGTCCATCCCCAAGGTGTCATTAAAAATGACCAAGGTAATTCACCAAGGTGTCGTTAAAAATGGTCATCCTTAGAGATTAAGTCTTTACCCAATGAATTGGAGAGCTATCAGGGTGAATTATTAAATTTTACTTTATTATAATGTGATCCACATATATCATCATCAAACATTTCATAAATAACCCATATAGCATAAAAGAAATGGGTTTCCTTTCATAATCATAACGTTTTAAAAACTGCTTTAAAGACATGATCATTATGTCACTTTAAACCCACGGAAAAGGAATGTAGGTTTCATGTATTTAAATCACATAATTTAAAATAGAACACTTTAATATATATGTGATTACCCCTGTAGAAAAAATAGCTTTGAGTATTCTCTTAAAAAAATAAAATAATTTGAGAAAAAGAGAGGGGCATTTTGAGACGAAAATTCTGCAGCATAACGGCTATGTTACAGGGTTTTAGAAAATAATGAAAAGAGAGGGAACATGGGTAAACCACTCATAAATAATCCATAAAACAGTATAGGGACAGAATATAATGGATATAAAAACATGGTAATGAAATTTGAAAGACATACCATATGAAATGAAAACATTGAAGGAAGACAAAAATAATATTTTTCTTATGAAAATTCCGCAGCCTAACGGCGTCACTTAAAAATTCAAAAAGATAATTGACGAGATCAAATAGGGTCTCTCAGAATATGAACATAAAATATCAGTCTTATAGATATATATATCATACCTCAGCATAATAAAAAGAAACTTGAAATACTTGACATGAAAATAGAACTTGAAAATGAGAAGGGTGAAAGAATCCCATAACAATTAGACAGCATAACAACACCACTTAATAATTCTTAAAATGAATTGATGAGAGAAAGAGGGGGTCTATCATCATATAAAAATGAAAAGGAAAGTAGTATGAATATAAAATAACATCCCCAAAATAAGAACTTGGGGCTTAAAAGAAATGATATAACCAAGAGTACATGAAAAGAAAGAGAGAGGTAGGATCCCTTACGATAAAACGTAACTCTTAAAACTCGAAGGTTGGGACCTTGAGGGGCTTGAGGGAACCTTGGTAGGACTCCTTGGGAGTTAAGGAGACCAGAACTACGTTGAGGGTGATTTTGGAATGGAAAGGATGATAGAATGACTTGGTATTTATAGGGGAAGTGAGGGGACAAGGCATTAATGGCCAAGGGACACCTCATTGGTGGTATTGAAAAAACCATGGCCTTGCCCATGGTATTGGCCACTTGGGACATATCATACCTTATATTACTATTCATAAGTAGACCATATTTATTATGTACTTAATACATCATTTAATGATGTCATTAAACACCCGTAACTTAAAAACTGTATTTTCACTATTCACCGAAAATTCATTTTTTCAGAAAAATCCCCAAAAATTACCTTAACATAGTATCGATGATCTGAGTTAAAAAATCAACTCCATTTTATAAAAATATTTTTATAAATATTTTTAATTTAATTTTTAATTAAAAAACTCTATTCACCTGAAATAACTAATACTTGACTAATAATTTATGAAACAGTTATTTACCTATTTTATTGAATCACATTACTTAATCAAGGTGCCTATATTATATTAATACTTTTTTTAAGTGAGATTACTAATCCATTTGTTCACATTACTAATCCTAAGCGTAAAATCACTATTCATAAATTACTATTCACCAAAAATTAAGTTGATCTTATTAGACTCCAAATTTTTTACTAAACACATTTGCAGAAGACCATTTTTTAAAAATAATTACACATCATTAATTATTTAAGGTTTACATAAATATTTTAAAATATCCTTTTTCCAAAATTCATCAAAAATTTACATCCTAAAATTATCCGAACATTTGAAAATTCTCAACATCACTAAAGGAAGAAATCACAATTTTATTTATTCCAATGGATTACACAAATTAGCTATGGTCTTGTCACATAGCCCCTTATAACACCAGCATATGACCTAAGTGTAAGGTGTGCTATGGTGAGAGAATCTGAGGGAGGCTCAGATAACATTGCCCTAGTAGTAATCTCCACTAACTTGAACTTCTCCTGTAGGTGGTTCCTTTCAAGCTTGACACGCTGGAGTTCGGCTTGGGTTAGTCGAAAGAGAAGCCCAAATATGCCACCTCCTTCCCAAGCTCTGATAAGTGGGCTTTATAAGGTTCGAGTCTAATGGATGAAGCCATCGAATCTTATTTCTTCATTAACAATTAACATCTCAATTAAATCGTTTAAGAGTAAATTAAAATACTATTCAAAAAGTTTGGGTCATTAAAATCATGGTATGGTTTTGGGATAGTTTTCTTTGAGCTGTGATAGGCGATTCATGAGGTGCGACCTGAAAGACGGTGGTTGTGCAAATCCATGTTTGGTGTATCTAGATTTTTTGTTACTTCTGGTATTAATTATCGATGTCTGCTAGTGTTGACTCATCATGGAAGGGTTTCTCCTTTTGTGGTGCATTTTTTCATAGTTGTGATGGCTCTTTATGTTTCAGTATGTTTTTTGTTCAGAGTAGTGATGTTGCTGAGACTTGGTTGGGTATTTCCCAGCGATGGGATTGGATTGATGATGATGGTGACTATTGTGTATGGTGTGAAGCTCAAGGAGGCCCTCATCCCCTAATTTCTATTACATGTGTTGACATTGAAATGGTTTTCAATTTTAATATGTTGGTGATTTGTGTTGTTTTCCGCCTATTTGTTTTTATTATGGTGTATGAAACTATGGAATGGTGGATGTTGTGAGGTTCCCACTCATCCGTAAAAGTGTATTTTATTTAGAAAATGAAAAATACGAGATTTGGAAGATTATAACCCAGAATATGTTATAGATATTGAGATAAGTATGTCAATCTAAAGAGATGTTGGATATGAATAAGTAAATTAGATAGTACCAATTACATTGGAACTGATTAATGATTTTTTGATAGGGTTTATGCTACGATAGATGGATTTTACAACATTTTTTGATTTAAGGAATATATTCAACAATCTATTTTTTTATATAAATAATAAAAAAGAATGTATATTTTCAATAGGATTTTATGGAAATTTAGGTGATTACCATGTTTCAAGAGAATATATGTTGAAGGTATTCACATGTTTAGTATGTGAAAATAAAAGGATACTTTATGATATATGGGGTATCAGTGTAAAACTGGTTTTGAGAAATTTAGTGACCTTCTTTCTATATGAAATTTAGGATTTTAAGGAAATTTAGGTGATTACCATGTTTCAAGAGAATATATGAGAAATTTAGTGACCTTCTTTCTATATGAATATTTATAATAATTGGATAACCTGTTATAACCATTTTGTTGAGATGACAACTAATGATATATGGAATGAATTATCATTATTTAGATAGATTCTATGATCTATTAGGGATTCAGGCATTAAAAAGTTACTTACATTTCTTGTATTATGATATTAAGTGTAAATTTATCATGGCACAATCAAACAGTGAGAATATTTTTATGAAATGGAATAAAATCATGTAAGCATACATTCTCATAAAAATATCACCTTTTAGAAAAGGATCTTCAAATATATATTTTTCAATTCTCAACATTTTTGATGATATCAATGACCTTTTTCATTATACTTTGGTTTATTCATTTTTGATTCTTAAATTTCTCCTAAACATGTTATATATCACTCTCCATCAATATATGGGTGTATGTTTTTACATGTATTACTATGTTCTCACTCCCCACCTATATTCACCAATTTGTAAACCATGTATGTGTTTTTATATATTATCTTCAAAAATACCTTTCTCTTTTTCAATTAGGTGTTTATTAAAGCTTTTTATGATTTGGGTTTCTATAAAAGAATTTTTCAATTATTAAACCATTAATGAATGACATGAATTTTGAAGGAAAATAATATTTTAAGGAGGATAGAATATAAAACCCATGTTTTTTTTGAAATATTTCATTCAAATTAAATTCAATCTTTTTGATATTTTGGATTATATAAAAAACTAATTCAAGGTTATGTTACATGAAACTCGGAGTTAGCTAGCACTACACGACAATGAGTTTTAACAGAACCACGTTATATTGTTAATATAGTTATTTAAATGAGAAATTTTTAACCTAGACATAAAACCTAGTGAAAAAAGAGTAAAAAATAATTATTAAATATTATATATAATTTTTCATTATAGAGGAAATATATTTATATAAAAATACATAATTTCTTAATAAATTTTTTATATGTTTGAAAATATTATCTTCTGAAAATAGTTCCATTTTATTTATTTTTGAGAATGGTAGTAATTTCATTCATAGTTTTAGAAAATTAATTCAATAAATTAAAATTATTTTTTGAAATTTAAATTTCAGAATTATCTTTGGGTGAATTTATAGGATTTTTAGGATTTTTTTTATTTGGTAATGAATAGTGAAAAAATCTAAATAGTAATTGAAAACTACATTTTATTTTAATTTATTTATAAAGATAAAAAATATTTTTAATTAGTTTTAAGTAAAAATTATCTCAATTATAATCAATTTAATACAATTTAGTTCATTGGAATCAATTTCATGTTAAATTTGGATATAAAAACATTTCAAACATTTGATTTTTTTTCTATAAAAACCAATTTTCTCGTCTCGTCTGCAGGATTAATTTTAAATTAATTCTTTTTGATTCTATGAATTAATTTTGGAAAAATGGATTTAATATTTGGAATTAGAATCATTTATAATTTCTAATTAGGCCATCATAATTATCAACCAAAATGAATAGTGAATGTAGAAAAAATTACATTACCATGGTTAAAGTAAAAAATTATTTATGGGGGGGGGGGGTTAAACTAGAATGATAAGAGTGAGATTGACCTAAAATATTATCTTTATTTTATTGAATGAATATATTTATATATTTGACATCAAATTATATGAAATATGCAAATTTTTTGCAACTTTACTTTTAATGTGATCCATATAATATGTTAGGTAAATAAAAAGACAAAAAAAGATACTTTTCTTAATTTTAATATCTACAAAGCCTTCATATAAGGAAAAAAACGTATGTTTGGTTATATATATCCTTTGAAATAAAAATTAGTTATTTTTATCTTTATTGTTTATTGAATATTTTTGAGATGAAATAATTACTTTAAATACTCAAGAAACACAAAAAATGAATTATTTACTTAATAATTAAATAATGTAAATGATTCTAGTAACATTAAGTGATGTAAATTGAATAAATTATTATGTTACATTAATTTTATATATTTTTATATCAACATAAAAAGGTGTAAACATGATATATTTTAATTTAATAATTTTATTTATTTATTTTTTATATTGAAATCCAATGAATAATATCAAAATTGACATTAATTTTTTCTAAAGGTTATTAAAGAAAAAGGCCTCATTTTGTCTGGGTTCAGGGGACCCATTACATAGACCTAAAACCTAATGACATGTATTCATAATACAAGGCTTTAAAATGCATTTTTTGGCCTAAAGGGCCCTTCGGTGAATAGTACTGCCTCAATACCTAAGCCGATATAGTACCACCACTACTATAGTTCCTGCTACAGTACTGCTACCACTATAGTTCCACCACGGTTACAATAACTCAACTGCTATAGTCTGTTATTGTACCTACTATAGTACTGATATAGTGCTTCTACAGTGCTGTTATAGTACTCATGAATTCCTCCTATACCAGGATTTGATCCTAGGTCCTTTGGATGCCAAATAGGAGCCTTTACCAATTGGGTGTAGGCTCATTGGCAAAAATTGACATTAATGTTATATTATAAGAAATAATATTTTATTAAATTTTATAAAATTACCAAAAATCATACATAATTAAAAGTTATTATTAAATGGTAATAATTATAAAATATATTCCATTCATGGACCAATTATTTTTTTAAAATGAATATATTGATGGCTAAATTGTAAAAACTCTGTTGGTACAGTTAAGGATAAAAAATGTTTATTCATGTTAAATGCACTTATGTTAAAATTAATTTCTAAAACATATAGGATTTATGTTTGATAAATTAGATATAATATTTATAATCTGTAGGTAAAAATTTTCTAATAAGTATCACTCTAATTTAGTCTTAATGTAATGACCCAGTGTTTTTCAATGGAAATTACCTTCTCTAATGTATGTCATAAAATCACATGAAAACACAACATAATGAACTAATAAGTTCTAAGTGACCTTCAAACAGAATTTCGTCACTTATATGTTTGGAATTTTGAAAATCCAGTATACACAGTTGTAATCTACAAGTTATTTGGAGTCCGATAAGGAAAACTTAATTTTTGATGAATAGTAACCTACTCTTATGAATAGTAACATAACATTATGAATAGTGATATACCATAATGAATAGTAACATCACCTATGATAGTATAAAAATAATATTCAAGTTGGAAGTACAATATACCTATATTTTAGAATAAGATAATGAGTGTTTTAAAACTGGTTTTTGATAATAAATTATGATTTTAATTAAATATTAAAATAATCATATTTATAAAATTATTTTTGAAAAATGGACTTCATTTTTGGATTCTACACATCTAAAAATGGTCAGGGTGAAATTTTGGGATGTTTCTGAAATACTTGAATGTTTGATGAATAGTAATATACGGTAATTTACCGTATATATACATTAGAAGCTAAATAGACTATTACTAGCATCATGGATGATGTCACCACCCATGGTTCGAATTCACATGACCCATTTAATATTCTTGGTCATGGAATACCTACTATTCCTTGTCTTGTGATGAAATAATAAATTAATGATTATAATATTATGAAATCCCTCCTCTCCCCCACTATAAAACCCCCCTTCACTCCCTCTTCTCTCCGATCATCTCAAGCCTTGTGCCTTGCCTTTATTCTGCCCTAATATCTCATCAAGGTCCTCCCCCACGTCCAAAATCTCTCATTCTCCTCAAAATATGAAAACCTCTCCCCTTAAGAGGTTCTCAAAGGATGAAGTCTCAAGAGGTAAATTCCTCTTCCCAATTTCTTCTTTTCTTTTAAGTTATTTTATTTTTTATTTCTTTCCTCACCTCCCATCACCATAATAGTATGATAAATCTAGTAAAACAAATTTACTATAATTTCTTAATTCTATTGGTATATTTCATTATCTTCGCTCCTTTCCTGGCCCTTTTATTTTAAAGAAATGAAAGCATCGTTTGAGATGTGCTAATTTAGCACATTCAAGGACAACGATTTATCAATTTCTATTATTATCATTAATTCTGGTCATGAAACCATTTCTGTTATGTTTGAAAAAGATTAATATATATGTAATATATCCTATTTTTTGTTCTTTAAACTTTTGGTACAAATGGAATTAATTTATAAAGCAAAACACATTCTTTGTAATCAAATCCACCGATTAACAAAAACTGTTATCACTATGGTTATATATAAAATAATTCAACTTCACTCTAAGTAAACCAATTAAAATTAAAACCATGTATTCTACAGGATATTAAGTAAATAATATAACTTTAATTCTATACAACCACTTTCATCTTGCATATAATCCAAACTTGAATATAAGTGAACTGGTCTTTTAAATCCATGTAATCAAATGAGCCCAAACAATAAATTTGAACCTTGTAACTAATCAAAAAGGATTTCAATGAACTAAAAAGTGTTATAATAAATAAATTAATATAGAAGAGTTTATGGAATTATTCATTAATAAACCTAATTTTTTATTCAGGCCATTAATAACAAGTGGATAACACCAATGGATTTAAGGTAAGGGATCCTCCCCTTTTTACTCTTAATCATGATTGTTCTCTATGCTATGCCTTTTTGTGTAATACCAAGTGTTGGGGTATGTTCATAAACATTCCCCATACATACATAATGTTTTATAAGTAATAATAAATCCCTTATCTTTCTCATAAATCCCTCTTAGTTACACCTGATACCTTTCCAATAAACCATGATGGATTCTACCCGACCTTCCATTATTCCTTCGGGTTGCTCTATCTTTATTTTTGCCAAAATTTTGTGGTATTTTATTTTATTTAGAACATCAAAATTCTGTTTATATGCTCCAAAATAATGTTCCAAGATCCATATATCATTCTCTTTTGGGGATATACATTCTTTTAAGTGAATCTCTCTTAGATACTTCCCAATAAGCACACTCGTTTTAAAGGAACTTCTCGAACTTTTACCCAATTTCAAGTGCACTCTATATTTTGTCTTAAGACACCATTATCTTTGTAAATTCAGTAATTTTATTATGAAAACCTTCTTGGTTTAATTATGGTTTTATATAAAATAATTTTCTCTTTACTATTTTAAAAGCTCTATAGTATTTTCCTTAAAACCGCACAAAAATGTTTTAATGCTAATGTTTCTAAAATACATTTCTCATATGTTATCACTTATGTTTGACACAACTTACCATGTTATATACTTATTTTACCATATGAACGTCCATGTATTTTCTTATTCTTTCCTAACATGGACACTTTCATGATATGCCCATTGGTTATGATTTATCTCATGATTGTGGTACCCAATTCTTTCCGTGGGTACCCTTATGTTTGTGTATAGTTGATTATGTATGATTGTATATGTGGTAAGAATATTTATGTGGAAAGAATATTCATGAAAATGTTGATATGAGTGCAACAAGATAGATCTCCAATGGATTGGGTAAGGATAAGTCTCATGTGATGCGATGTGAAATGTCATTGGCGATTAGCCTTTAACCGTATTGAAATGGGAAACGTGATTGGCAGTTAGCCTTGACCCGTACTAAAGAAATGTTTTTTGATTCTGCCACATTTATATGATTCAATGTTTATATGATCCCATGTTATATTAAATGATTTTATAAGTTTCATGCTTTGGATATCATTATGTAATGCCTCCTAACTCACGTGCTTGAGATGTATCCTTATGTTCATTCCCTTACTGGGATTTTTAGCTCATCCCTTTGTTCATGTGCTCCCCAGGGTACCCTATGAAGATGTAAGGGCTCAAAGGAAGTCAGAAGCTCTTTGTGGAGATTAAATAAAGATGTTTTTTTGCCCCATGTTTTATGTTATTTGTACCTAGTCTTCCAAGACACTAGACTTAATGATCCTTGTCTTGTACTCTGATGATTAATTATGCTTAAAATCATGAAATGTTATATGTAAAAGACATCGGGTTGGTATAGTTGGTATAAGAGGATGGTCTAGTTATTTGTGGAGATTAGGAATAGAACACCTTAGTGAGAACCTTAAGTATGAGACTAAGTATAAGAAAACAATCCTAAATTTTGGTGAGTATAGATTAAGTGGTTTATCAAGAAAATACATCCCTGTATAGATACGGGCAGGTAGAGGCGGCTCTGGCGCAAATGTATCTAGGGGTAAAAACCAAAAACACCGCTTTGATCTAGACTCTAATGGGAACTAGTGCACGATATCGGGTATGGAAATCTTGGGGGATATGCTTTCGTAGATTCATGAGCTTAGTACAAAGCGTTATTAAGGGAAAAAACGAAGTCCATAAGAATATAAGTTAAGAAATAGATCGAGGATAACCTAGATATAAACCTAAGGAATCACAAGGCAGGATATACTTCTTCTTTAAAGGTTTATACTTTTATGTTCAAAGTTTATTTTTATGCTCAATAGATATGTATACAAGACCTCTAATTATACATTCTTTTTCTTAGTAAATGGTGGGAAATAGAATAAAACATTCCAGCAACCAATGTGATAGGCAATATGATGATTTCCCTAATGACATGCCTGATGTGACGGAAGCGGGTGCTCAAAACTTCATTACAGTACTTGCGCAGTTGGCTCGAGTTATGAATAATAACTTGAATCAGGTGGAACGTCCCCTTTTTCCAGGGAAAGAGAAAGTTGTCATAGAATCGTTCATGCAGTAAAGGCCTCCCATGTTTATCGGGTCTTCAGATCCCCTCCTCACAAAACAATGGATTAACTCCATTGAAAAGATTTTCTCTATCCTCCAGTGCTTGGAAGAAGAGAAAGTTGTACTGGCAGTCTATCATTTTGATGGAGAAGCTGATCAGTGGTGGACACTGATCAAGAATACAAATTCCCAAGAGGAAATTGATTTCATAGAATAGGAGGAATTCAAGAGGATGTTTTTCAAAAAATATTTTCCTCGAAGCCTCCAACTCAAGATGGAAAGAGAGATCCTTGGACTCAAGCAGAAGGAAGATGAGTCTATCAGGGCGTATGAAGAAAACTTTACAAGGATTTCAAGGTACGCCTCTGGAATTGTCATGAACACCGAAAGAAAGGTGGATCGATTCTTTAGCAGACAAAATATGAGTCTACGAAAACTGTTGGTGATTCGAGACTTCGACAACTATGAGGACATTGTCCATTGTGCCCTCAACGTTGAAATAGAGATTGGAGAATCTTAGTGGTCTCATAGGCCTAGTGACAAGAAGCAGAAAATGGAGAACAACATGGGTGGTTCATCAAAAAATCTCATGATGGAAAGAAGCCCCACTTTCCCCTTTGCAAAAATTATGGGAAGAACCATCTTGGTGACTGTCTCAAGGGAACTAAGAATTGCTTCAAATGTGGAATGTTTGGTCATCTGGCCAAGAACTGCTGAAGGGAAATGAAAAATCCTGCTAATGTTGAAGAATAAAGGAAGGTTCGGATCAACACTCATCCTGCAGTGCAGTGTTATAATTGCAAGGAGCTTGGGAATTATGCGAACAATTTCCCTAAGCCGAGGGTTGTCGGAGGTAATCAACAATAACCTCCAAGGAAACAAGGAAGGGATTATGCTATCACTACTACTGATGTGGAGCCATAAAATGATGTGGTGATAGGTACACTTGTTATTCATTCAAGAATAGTGAACATACTATCTGATTCTGGTTCTACTTATTCCTTCATATCTTGCATGATTAGTAGAACTATTCACACACCACCTCAAAATTTGGAGGAAAAGTTATCTGTGAGAACAGAGAATGGGAAAATTATTGCATCCATGGTTTATAACTCTTACCTGGTTAATGGTTGTGAACTGAACCTCCTAGAAAATATTTTCATACTTCCTTTGGTGGAGTTTGATGCTATCTTGGGCATGGATTGGCTATCTTTGTACAAGGGAACCATCAATTGTTGGGAAAGGGAGATCAATTTTCACATCCCGAAGCATCCACCGATTCTTGAAAAGTGTAAAGAGGAAGATGAGCCTCCTTTAGAATCTTCGTCTCGAGTTTCGATATTACTTCCTTGTGAGAAAGAATATCTAGCTCAAATTATTGGGAAAAAGGATAGAATCATTATTGAAGACATGGACATCGTGAGGGATTACACTGATGTATTCCCTAAAGAGTTTCATGGTCTTCCTCCTGACCAAGAGGTTGATTTCTCTATTGAACTTATCCCTAGATCTCTGCCAATCTCAAAGACACCTTACAGAATGGCCACCATAGAGCTAGAAGAGCTGAAGAAGCAGTTACAGGAGAATATGGAGAAGGGTTTTATATGCCCGAGTGCTTCACCATAGGGTTCTCCAGTCCTCTTCATTATGAAGAAGGATGGATCCATGCGCCTCTGCATTGATTATCGTGAGCTGAATAAAATCACTATAAATAACAAGTATCCCCTTCCATGGATAGTTGACTTGTTCGATCAGCTTAGTTGGGCTAGTTATTTCTCTAAGGTGGACCTTCGGTCAGGATATCACAAAATAAAGGTGGGGAAGGAATATATTCCCAAGACTGCCGTTCAAACGAGGTATACACACTATGAGTTCATAGTGATGCCCTTCAGACTCACTAATGCTCCATCAATTTTCATGGATTTAATGAATAAAGTCTTTAGAGATTACCTTGACAAATTTGTGGGGGTATTTATTGATGATATTCTGATATACTCCAAGAGAAAGGAGGAACATGAGGAGAATTTGGAAACTATGTTAAAGACTTTGTGAAGGGAGAAGTTGTATGCAAAGTACAGTAAATGTGAGTTTTGGATAGAGGAAGTATCATTCTTGGGGCATGTTATATCCAGGAAAGGGATATATGTGGACCCTTCCAGGACAAAGGCAATTGAAGAGTGACCGAGGCTAACTTCTGTAACGAAAATCTGTAGCTTTTTAGTTCTAGTTGGGTATTATCGATGATTAGTGAAGAAATTTTCTCGATTGTCAAACCCAATGACCAAGCTGACACAGAAAGGAGTAATGTTCGTCTAGACATAGGAATGTGAAGACTGTTTCAAGGAGTTGAAAAAGTGTCCTATCACTACGATGATACTCACACTCCCTTCAAGTGGAGAACTCTTTATAGTGTATAGTGATGTTTCTAAGAAATGCATAGGATGTATGCTAATGCAACATGATAAATTGATAGCCTATGCCTCAAGGTAGCTGAAAATCAATGATCAAAACTACCCCATACATGATCTGGAGTTGGAGGTTGTGATCATTGCATTGAAAATCTGGAGGCATTATCTCTATGGGAAAAAATGTGAGATATATAATGACTAAAAGAGTCTCAAATATATATTCACGTTGAAAGAGCTTAATATGCGCCAGTGAAGATGGATAGAGCTCATCAAGGATTATGACTACTCAATCCACTACCATCCCAGTAAGGAAAACACGGTGGAAGATGCTCTAAGTAGAAAGGATTCTGCATCTTTATCAACGATGAGAATTTAAAAGGGTCCGATCTTCTTAGATTTTCAGATGATTGAAATAGGAATAATTAAGGTAGGAACATCATCAATCCTTTCTCAAATGATTTCTCAACTATCCCTCTTGGAGAAAATAAAGGATGCTCAAAGAAAGGATGTGGAAATTTAGAAAAGGGTGGAAGCTGTTAAAAATGGGAAATCCTCCGATTTAAAAATTGATGAGGAAGGAGTTGTAATATTTGGGACATGATTATGTGTACCATCTGATCCAGAGATAAAGAAGGATCTATTGAATGATGCACATAGCTCGACCTTCTCTATCCATCCTGGGAGTACCAAAATGTAACGAGATCTCCGAGAACACTTCTGGTGGGATAACATGAAGAAGCATATTGCGGAATATATATCAAGGTTCTAGGTATGATAAAGAGTTAAAGCTATGTAAAAAAATTCCAAAGGTATGATGCAGCCATTGCCTATACCCATGTGGAAATGGGAAAATGTTACTATGGAATTTGTCATGGGTCTCCTGAATATGTCAAAGGGAAATAATGTGATATGGGTGGTGGTTGATCGACTCACCAAGACATATCATTTAATCTCTATTCAGGAATATCTCTCGTTTAAACAACTTGGAAAGATATATATGAAGTAAGTGGTGAGGCTACACAGTGTTCCACTCTCAATTGTCTCTAACCGTGATCCAAGGTTAACATCTAAATTCTGGATGAGCCTTCAACATTATTTGAGTACTGAATTAAATTTTAACATGGCCTATCACACCCAAACTGATGGACAATCTAAAAGAACTATTCAGATGCTTAAATATATGCTTAGAGCCTGCTCTCTTGAATTCAAAGGTGGATGAGATCAGCATCTCCCATTGGTTGAGTTCTCATACAACAATAGCTTCCACTCGAGTATTCAGATGGCTCCATATGAAGCTCTGTATGGAAAGCGATGTAGAACTCCAACCTATTGGGATAAAGTTGGGGTATGAAAGCTACTTGGACCTGATCTTGTTCAAGATATGATAGAGAAGGTTCAAGTCATCCAGAAACACATCAAAGTTGCTCAAAGTCAGCAAAAGAGCTATGCTGACAACCATCGAAGGGACTTGGAGTTCGATGTTGGAGATAAAGTCTTCCTTCGAATATCTCCATGGAAGAGAGTCATACGATTCGGGAAGAAAGGGATGCTAAGCCCAAGGTATATTGTCCCCTTTGAGATCCTTGACCGCATAGAAGTCGTGGCCTATATTCTTTAACTTCCACCAAATATGGCTCAAGTTCATGATGTTTTTCACATATCACTCTTGAGGAAGTACATACCTGATCCCTCACATGTACTAAACTCAGAGATGGTGCAGTTGGAAGATGACCTCTCCTATGAGGAGCAACCAGTGATGATCTTGGATCGTAAGGACAACATTCTACGCAACAAGACTACTCATCTGGTCAAGGTACTATGGAGAAACCATAAGTACAAAGAGGAAACATGGGAATGGGAGGAAGTAATGAAGGAAAAGTACCCATATCTGTTTTTGGCCTAGAATGTAAAATGAAATTTCGAGGGTGAAATTTCTTAAGGGGGGAAGAATATAACGACCCACTGTTTTTCAATAAGAATTCCCTTCTCTTAATGATGTCCTAAAATCACATTAAAACACAACATAATGAACTACTATGTGCTAACTGACCTTTAAACATTAGTTCATCACTTCTGTGTTTGGAATTTTAAAAATCTGGCATACGCGGTTGTAATCAGTAAGTTATTTGGAGTCTGATAAAGAAAAACATAATTTTTGGTGAATAGTAACTTACCCTTATGAATAGTAACATACCCTTATGAATAGTGATATACCTAATGAATAGTAACTTCACCTATAATTGTATAAAAACAGTATTCATGTTGAAAGTACGATATACCTATATTTTAGAATGAGTTAATGAGTGTTTTAAAACTAGTTTTTGATAATAAATTATGATTTTAATTAAATATTAAAATAATAATATTTAGAAAATTATTTTTTTAAAATGGAATTTATTTTTGGATTCTACACATCGAAAAATGGTCAGGGTGAACTTTTGGGATTTTTCTGAAATACTTGAAATTTTGATGAATAGTAAAATACAGTAATTTACCGTATATATACATTATAAGCTAAATATACAATTCCTAGCATCCTGGCTGATTTCACCACCCATGGTTTAAATTCACATGACCAATTTACTATTCTTGGTCATGGAATACTTACTATTCCTTTTCTTGTGAAGAAATAATAAATTAATGATTATAATATTATGAAATCCCTCCTCTCCTCCAATATAAACCCCCCCTTCACTCCCTCTTTCCTCCACTCCTCTCAAGCCTTGTTACTTGCCTTTATTCTGCCCAAATCTCTCTCCAAGGTCCTCCCCCACGTCCAAAATCTCTCAGCCTCCTCAAAATACCAAAACCACTCCCTTTAAGAGGATATCAAAGGAGGAAGTCTCAAGAGGTAAATTCCTCTTCCCAATTTCTTTTTTTCTTTTAAGTTCTTTTCTTTTTTATTTCTTTCCTCACCTCCCATCACCATAATAGTATGATAAATCTAGTAACATACATGTAATATAATTTCTTCATGATAGTGGTATATTTCATTATCTTCTCTCCTTTCCCGACCCTTTTATTTGAAAGAAATGAAAGCACCATTTGAGATGTGCTAATTTAGCACATTCAAGGACAACAGTTTATCAATTTCTATTATTATCTTAAATTCTGGTCATGAAACCATTTGTGTTATGGTTGAACCATATTATTATATATTTAATACATACTATTTTTGGTTTTTTAATCCTTTGGTACAAATGGAATTAAGTTATAGAGCAAAACACATTCTTTGTAATCAAATCCACCGATTAATAAAAACGGTTATCATTATGGTTATATATATAATAATTCAACTTCACTATAAGTAAACTAATTAAAATTAAAACCATGTAATCTACTGGATATGAACTAAATAATATAACATCAATTCTGGACAACCACTTTCACCTTGAATATAATCCAAACTTGAATATAAGTGAACCGATCTTCTAAATCCAAGTAATCAAATGAGCCCGAACAATTAAATTGAACCTTGTAACTAATTGAAAAGGCTTTGAATGAACTAAACAGGGTTATATTAAATAAATTGAATATATAAGAGGTTCTGTAATTATTAATTAATAAGCTTAATTTGTTTATTCAGGTCGTTAATAACAAGTGGATAACACCCATAGATTTAAGGTAAGTGATCCTCCCCTTTTTACTCTTAATCATGATTGTTCTCTATGCTATGCCTTTTTGTGTAATACCAAGTGATGGGGTATGTTCATACACCTTTCCCATACTGACCTAATGTTTTACATGTGATTAGAAACCCCTTATCTCTCATCAAGCCCTCTTAGTTACACCCAATACCATGTCAATAAACCATGATGGATTCTACCTGAACTTCCTTTATTCCTTAAGGTTGCTCTATCTTTCTTTTTACAAAAGTATTGTTTTCTTTTAGTTTATTTAGAACTTAAAAATTCTGTTTATATGCTCCAAAATCATGTTTCAAGATCCATCTCTCATTCTCTTTCGGGAATATACATGCTTTTAAGTGAATCTCTCTTCGATACATCCCAATAAGCAAACACATTTTACAGGAACTTCCCGAACTTTTACCCAATTTCAATTGCACTATATATTCTATTTTAAGACATAATTATCTTTTTAAATTATGTATTTTTATTATGAAAACCTTCTTGGTTCAATTCTGGTTTTATATAAAAGAATTCCTTCTTTACTATTTTAAAAGCTCTATAGTATTTTCCTTAAAACCGCACAAAAAAGTTTTAATGCTAATGTTTCTAAAATACATTTCTCATATGTTGTCACTTATGTTTGACACCACTTACCATGTTATATAACTATTTTACCCTATTAACGTCCATTTATTTTCAAATTCATTCCTTACATGGACACTTTCATGATACGCCCATTGGTTATGATTTATGTCATTATTCTGGTACCCAATTTTTTCCATGGGTACCCTTATGTTTGTGTATGGTTGATTATGTATGATTGAATATGTGGTATGAATATTTATGTGGAATGAATATTCATTAAAATGTTGATATGGGTGCACCCATATAGTGCTCCAATGCATTGGGTATGGATAAGTCTCATGAGATGCGATGTGAAACGGGATTGGCAGTTAGCATTGACCCGTACTGAAATGGGAAATGAGATTGGCAGTTAGACTTGACCCGTACTAAAGAAATGTTTTATAATTCTGCCACATTTATATGATTACATTTTTATATGATCCCATTTTATATTAAATGATTTTATAAGTTTCATGCTTCAGATATCATTATGTCATGCCTCCTAACTCATGTGCTTGAGATGTATCCTTATGTTCATTCCCTTACTGGGATTTTTAGCTCATCCCTTTGTTCGTTTTCCCCCCAGGGTACCCTATGCAGATGTAAGAGCTCAAAGGATGTTAAAATCTCTTTATGGATATTAAATAAAGAAGTTTTTCCCCATGTTTTATGTTATATGTACCTAGTCTTCCAAGACACTAGACTTAACGATCCTTGGATTGTACTCTGATGATTAATTATGCTTCAAATCATGAAATTTTATATGTAAAAGGCATCAGGTTTCTATACATAAAGGATAAATTATCTAGGTTGAAAAGACTAGTTGTCATAATAAAAATCCAAAATGGTAAAAATAATGAAACATAGATGTTAAGGAACAACATATTTAAAACATGTTTTCTATTTTGTGATTTAGGTGTGTATCAACCAAATAATAACTCAAACCCAATAATAATAAATTTTGGATCCCCATGTGGTAATATTGAACTCCCAATAATGAATACTTTAGAGTATTTACAATAATGTCACTCCTACTCAACTATAAAAGGAACCTCAGTCTCCCACTTCAGAAAAACTCTAACTTCATTTGGATCAACAAAAATGAAATCAAAATATCCCTATCTTATTCCTATATTACTTATTGGGGATATAATGTAATGAAATCAAGGATTTATTGCAAAGATAAGGTGGATAATTGAAGAAGATGAAACATTCATCAGGGATGGTTTTCGTCTTATTTCTTCCACCACCAACTTCAATTATTATTATTCAATGATTATATAATAACTAAATAGTATTAAATATACTTTAATGTTTTTATGTTTATGGTAAAATATAAAATTTCACACACTAAAATCATAAGGGTTATAAAATCATTGTTCATGCGTACAACAGACTACCACCTGACAAACTTATGTCGTTTGTTTTCCTATTAACACCATTATAGATTTTGAATAATGATGGTTTTAAAGTTTATATATGATATATACAAAATTTAAATTGCTATTTTGTTTATGGAATTATTATATCACACATACCTTCATGATTTACATTTTTGTGATTATGTTAATGTCATTCGTGTGTGTGGAGGACTATCATCATGCGAATCGATGTTATTCGTTCATGCATTACATGGAATTTATTAAGTATGAGTTTAAAAAAATATGTGATATATATGAAATAAAAAAAATATTTTAATGAAAAAACACACACACATATATATATATATACATATTATTTACTTTTCTTTCTTTCAATACGATAAGAAAATGGATACATTGTTCATGCGTAAAAACGACATACCATCTCCATGAATGTTGTATTTAATTTTTTATCACTAAATGTTATGGATTAATATAAATACATATATAATGAATATATATTATATTTACATCACATGTCACATCTGGGATATGATGAGTCCATGATCAAAGTCAGAGGACCAAAAATAACAATTCAAAACATATAAAAAATGTGGTTATTTCCTGAAATGTAACATTAACATGGAATTGTTAATAATTGGGTATTAAAAGGTAATAATAAAATTTTATATTTTGTGATATATATAAGTGTTAATATATAATATATGTATAATAAAATATTATTTATTATACATGACGGTTTAATGAGTATGATAGAAGTCAAGACTTAAGTTAAGGGGGTTTCTAGTCTCACTTTTATTTCTAATAGAATTATGACATGTTCACCACATATTACTTTTATGTTGTCTGTGTACTACACATTAATGTTTGTTATGATTATTATCATTAAAAATATTGAGGATTAATTATCCATTTTATTATGTATATTTCATGGGGATTATGGTTCAAAATTTAACAAATCAGTAAGGGATTTCAGTCTCACTTTTTGCTTCTATGAGACACATACCTTGGTCACCACAATTTTCTTTTATGTGGTGTTTTTAATTACTATGAATAAATTTTATTATTATTATTATAATAAATTTTTGGGTTTTCATATCCATTTTAGGATCTCTCTTTTATTGGGTTTTTTGTTCAAAAGTTAAAAAATCGATAAGAGATTTTTTGTCCCAATTTTCGTTATTTTGAAAATAAGTTATGTTACAAACCTATCCTATTATATGATTGTCTAAATATCCCCCATTTTCATTTAATATCATAAAATTATTCACACTCATGATATTTTAACTTTTATTTTATGTGTTCCTTCACGGGACTTATGATTCAATATTACAAAAGTGGAAAACATTCTATGTTACAATCTCATCATTTATCGGGATTTTTTTATGATTAAGTCTCCAATGATGAAATATCATAATATAGGTATCAATAAATATCATTAATTTTCTTATTATATGGTTATTCATGAAATATTCAAGTAATGGTACCATTTTTATACAGTTTGGTACTTAAACATATCAATAAAATGTTTTTATATAATTCTGACATTATTTATCTCTTCGGTCGAAAAAATGTTTTCATCCAAAACCTGGTATTCTAAAAATGTCTTCAAAATTTTTTAATACTATATTAATAATTTTAAAAGAATTAATTTACCCATGTATGAATTTTTAAAAAAATATTTTTAAATAAATTTTCATGTTTTTTCCAAAACAATTCATGTCTAGGATTTTTAAAAAATCTGAAAAGAATCTTGGTTTTTAACATGCACAACATGAATAGTATTTCACACATTAAAAACTAATAAATGATTTCTTACTTCCATTAAAACTTTTCAAATTTCTTTTCAATGATGTTTTTTACTTAATATTTTTGAAATTTTTATTTTTTAAATAATTCTATCCAAATGGAAATTATTTGTAGCTTATTTTTTAAAAATTACATTTCAAAGTGGAAAATATATTTTCATAGAGAAATGTTTTAAATGGTTTTAAAAGATTATTTTTTAAGTTTTCAATTTTATTTTAAAATAAAATTATTTTGAAATATATTTTATGTGTTAATATTTTTTTTCAGAGTAGAAAATTTATTTCCCCCAGGAAAAGTTTTAAATGATCGATAAAATTCATTTTCCATCTAATATTTCTTCTGTTGAGTTCACCAATGTCTTATTTATTATATGATCTAAGGGAACAATTAATATTGTTTATTTTTATGGTTTATGTTTTTTATTGAATGTTTTTAATGAAACATGTTTCTTTTCTATGGGTTATACCGTGATAAGATTATTATGAAACCTATAACTTTTCATGGGTTAGGCTATGATGAAATTATTAGGAAACCAATGTCTAATTTGTAAGTTATGATATGATTAAATTATTATGAAACCCATATCATTTCATGTGTTTTGATATAATTAATTTTATGATCTTGTGGCACTCATACATATTATTTTCATTAGATGAATGGTGGGAAATATATCTCCTTACAATGCATTGGGTAACGATTACTATTATGTGAGTTTAAAGGGTACATGGGAGGTTATCCCATGCTTGAAACAGGGTACACTGGAGGTCATCCTAACTCCGAAGAAGTTAAATGAGTGGTTATCCTAAGAGTATCATGTAATGTATTCCATGGTGGGTAACTTTTACATAAGATTATTTAGTATTATGTGTATTAAAAGTGTCTATTTATTAATTCAATGTTACACTCTCTTGTATCATTTTCCTTGATTCCCCTATGATTCATGCCTTATGAACTACCAATCCTTTTTCCATGATTCAAGTTTATGATGTTAGATAAGTACGGTATGGTTTTCCAAGGTTATGATCATTTTCTCAAACCCTTATTCTTATTTAATTCTTATGTATATTCATTTCTCACCCTTATTGAGAATTTGAGCTCACTCTTTATTTCTTTCTTTTCACAGGTTATGAATAATGTTTTTAAATAGGGAAGGTTTGTGAAGAGTACTAAATGGGGAGATATTTATGGAGTATATTGATCATCATTCACCAAGTTAAGAGATTGTTTTCCATGTTTCCAAAGGAAATAAGCTATTATAGTCCCTGGGTATGTACTTTTATAAAGTGTTGAATATTTATCTAAAAAGATGTAATACCCATGTATGAAAATCTCGGGTCACTATTATAAGAGCATATAAACCATCATTCATGGTTTTTGGAAATTTCATATGTAATATATAGAAAAATAAATATAATAAAATCTAACTTTTCATAAAATGAGAAAATATTTATGTCATAAAATTTATAAAAACAAACACCTAGAAAGAATAAAAAATTACATGCTAAAAAAAGGAAACCACAACACGTTGTCATTGAATAAAAACAAAGTTATTTTATTAATATAAGTAATAAATAAAACAATTTTTTTAAAAAAAATTATTAAAAGAAAATTTAATTTTCCTAATATGACTTACACGATCTCATGACACTTACCGCATATAACCCAAAAAAACATATATGAGATAAGGGGCCAACCTCTCTGGATATGTTATATTTTACTAACATAGAGGATCATCCCTAGTTATTTTAAGAAATACTTCCCATATAAAAAATAAAATTTTTAACCATGAAATTTAATTTATAAAATGGTTCCAACCTATCCATAGTTAGTATATTAAGACAAATCCTACATCGAGAAAACAAAATCCAAATTTAACCTCACATGGTCCATCTCTCATGCGAAAAAGTCCGAACAACACCTCTTACTAAAAATGTAACTGAATTGAGAAAGTATCATTACCAATGAACTCACTATAATCAATTACCTTTAAGTGAACCTAACCCATTTACCGATTATTACTCATGAATTATGATTTAATGTCAAACATCACTCTACTAAACCAACAAAGGTCACAAAGGACATAACTTATGGATGAAAACACTTCATAAATTCCATTATCAATTATATGAAGATACCACCCATTGATTTAATTAATGGATGTTTTTGGTTTGATATTTTATGTTTTTTAAGGTGTTTATGAAGGGGTAAATAGTTTTGTCTTTTGTTTTTTTAAGAACTCGTGTCTTCATTTCAGGTATGGATATTGATTTCTGGTGTTTTTTAGAAAAAGATGAGTTTCTGGAAATTTAAGGAGTACACGTCGTGTACTTAAGAGTACACACAATGTACCTAGTTGTCACGTGTAGCCGTGTACTGGTCGTGTAACAACTGAGTACATGTCCGTGTGAGGTGACTTGGAGACTGCTTAAAGGGGGGCCCTGTAGAGTCCCATGATTGACGTACAAGGACATTACATTACTTTTGTGGAATACATAATACATAACAAAAACAGATACCCAAGGACCATAACTGTTTAGTGTCTTTGGAAACTCGGAATATAATATTCTAATCATGGGGAAAGATCTTCAAAATCTCACCTAAAGATCTTACCCTTCTGTTTTCTTACCTAAAACCTTTCATTATATCCTGGGGAAAGGAAAACATAAAAGGGGTGAGATCAAATGCTCAGTAATGGTATAAATGGAGAAAATAAAACAAACCATATTCATTTGAACTTAAAAACATGAACATAAAGTTTAAACATCAAAATATTTAGTTGTGAAATAAATAATGGTAGTACGTAAGGCACAGATCATAAAGAAACATTAAT
The DNA here is from genome assembly GCA_963277665.1 of Viscum album. Taxonomy (NCBI): domain Eukaryota; kingdom Viridiplantae; phylum Streptophyta; class Magnoliopsida; order Santalales; family Viscaceae; genus Viscum; species Viscum album. The sequence continues at coordinate 1,990,558,371 of OY728161.1, read as the reverse complement.
CCTGATAAAATTTCATAGGAATAAAACATATAATTATGGAATCCAATAAGCACATGTTATGATTTCTATAGTATCCAAGGAATTTCTTCCAAGACCATCATAGTGGACAAAGTCCATTACTGAACCAGGTTTACTTGCCATTCCAGACATGTATTGCTGAACCAGATTCACTTTTCATTCCATCCATGTCTATGTCATGAGATATAAATCTTTACCAAATGCATTAGAGGGATATATAGGTCCCACCCATCTCATAATGAAATCATTCTTACATGTTCCACAAAATAAACATAAATCATTCATCATAACCCAAAGAATAAAATGGGTTTCATTAACATCATCCCATCATAACATAATACATATAAAACAAATGGGTATCATTTCATCATAAGAAAAATAAAACCATTTAAATAACAGAGACATTATACTTGAAACTTAAACATACTAAATAATGTCATCTTAGATAGAAAATAGTTTTGATAAAACACATGAAATGAATTCTTGAGGAAAATATCATTTCTTCTTCAAAATCATTTTCATTTCTCAAAATTCCATGAAATTTTAAAATAAAAGGATTTTTTTGAAAAGAATCCTGAAGTCTTGTATAATAAGCTTCATGAAAATAAGGTGTTATGAAACCGTAAAAATCCATTCAGATCAAAAGAGTTTTAAATACTTGTTCACACTGAAATAACTCAACATGAGGAAAATATGATGGATTGAGTTACTAAAAGATTATTATTTCTCAATATAATACCACCTAGTGAAGGAAAATAAGGTATAATATGCATTAACCAAGGAAGAACATGGAATTCTAACCCAAATGAGGGTTGAGAAAGATATTATGATCCTAGATCTCATAAAGATTGATATGGTAATTGTTAAGGATGAGAAAACATCACTCCTTTCCTAAATAATTTATAAACAATCTGTATTGGAGAAGTTAAAAAACTCTCAATCTAATGATGATAATTTTCAAAAGATAATTAATTCCATCATGGATTGAATATTAAAAAACTTTGTGTATGAGGATGGAGTTTTGAAATTTATAAAGAGGTTATGTGTTCCAGTAATAACTGATCTAGAAATGGAACTATTAGATGATTCTCAAAGCTCTAACTTCTCTATACACCCCTGTAGTACCAAGATTTATAGATATCTAAAAAACACTTATGATAGGACAATATAAAGTAGGAAATTACTTACTATGTGTCAAAATTTCTAGTTTGTAAACAAGTGGAGGCTATGAGATAGAATCATAGAGGAGTCATGAAACTTATACCTTTTCATATGAGAATGTGGGATGACATTAAGATGAAAATATTCATTGGAATACAAAGGAAACTTGGAATGAATTATGTAATATGGGTTATTTTTTATCATGTTTCAAAATCAACACATCCTTATTTTATAAGAGCAGATCTACCTCATGTGTTCCTAGAAATACTCTATGTTATTGAATTTGTAATACTTTATGTTTATCCTCTATTAATTGTGTCTGATCAAGATCCCCAATTTACATAAAAATTATGGAAGTGTATTTAGGGGATTTTGAATACAGAGCTTCATATGAGTGATGCTTATCACCATCCAACCGATGGATAGTCTGAAAGGACTATTAAAACATTGGAAGACATGTTGAGATCATTCTCACTTGAATTTCAAGGTACGTAGGATCGATATTTAATTTTTATGTAATTTTTTATAATAATTTTTCCATTATAGTATTTAAATGGAACCATGTGAAGGATTATATGGAAAGAGATGTTGAACTCCAACTTGTTGGGATGAATTTGATTAGAAGAAACTTATAAGACCAGAACATATTGAAGATAAAAATAAAAAATTCAAAGACTGTTCAAGCTCATATTAGAGTATCTCAATGTAGTAGTAATATTTATCCTGATTACTAGAGTGGGGATATATAATTTAAAGTGGGAGATAACTTCTTTCTAAAATTATATTCATGGAAGGGTATCTTAAGGTTTGGTGAGGAAGGGAAATTATGATCTAGGAATGTTGGGCCACAAGAAATTCTTGAAAGAATTGGAGATGTAACATACTGATTAGTAATGCTGCCAAGTCTCTCCAGAGTGCACGATGTGTTTCACATATCATTGATAAAGAAGTACATGCCAGACCCAATACATGTACTCTTTTATTAAATAAATAGAACTGGAATATTATTTGACTTACTGTGAAGATTCTATTGAGATTCTTGACATAAGAGATCCAACATTGAAAAATAGGATGACTTGAATAGTAAAGGTTTTTTAGATAAACCATAAAATTGTTGAAACAACCTAGGAACCAGAATATGTTATAAATAATAACTACCCACATTTGTTTAGAGGGAAATATACATAAAAAATAATGGGGTCTAAATTTTTGAAGGAGGGAAGAATATAACACCCCAAGATTTCATGGTATGTATCCTCTTAAATAAATTCAATTAATGCAATAGATTACATTGCACAAATAATTATTTCATATATTATAAATCATATAAAATCACATAGATAACAGAAACTAAACTCTATAATTAAGATTGAATGAAATATTATGTTTTTTAGAGATTAAGAAACTTATACCAATGAAATAGTAACTTGATCGTTGGAATAGTAATGTGACCCATAGGAATAGTAATTCATACAATGGAATTATAACCTCACCTACAGAAGTATAAATAAAATTTAGGCATCTTAAAAATAAAAATATGATATAATTATATCATAGTAAAAGTAAGTAAATATTTTGAAAATGATAAATTAAGTATCGGTATGTTTATAAAACATAAATCTTTCTCTAAAATTTTAAAATTATATAAAGATTTAAAAAAATAATTTTCATAAAATTGAATCATATTTTAATATTTTTTTATCTTATGATTATATGATAAATTTATTTGACCTTAATTACTTTTTCAATGTGTTATGAAATCAATTTTTTAATTTTAAAATTGATATTTTTCAAGTAAATTTTGATTTTAATTAAAAATTAAATTTATCAAATATAGAAAATTAGTTTATCAAAATGGAATTCATTTTTGAAATCTACACATCAAAAAATGTTTACGGTGAATTTTTGGGATTTTTTTAAGATAGTTGAAATTTTGTTGAATAGTGAAATACATTAATTTACATTATAAGTTAAATACAAGAGTTATTGAGACATAGATGATGTATGAATTTTTTAATAACCATCATCTCAAACATACATGCACTAATTACTATATTTATTCATAAGAATCCTCACTATTTATTGTCTTGATCCAAAATAATAAATTAATGAATAAAATATTCAAAAAACCCCTCTCTTTCACTTTAAATAACACCCCTCACCGCCCATTCTACACAAAAATAAAAATACTATAAGCTTGATTATATTCTTAAAATTAACCCCCCCCCCCCACATTATGGTATTTCATTCCTCACTTAAAGACCATTTCCAAGTCCCTTAAGGAGGTTCTAAAGGAGAATAATTCAAGTGGTAAATCCATTTTTGTTCTCTATCAATTACAATTAAATTATTTTTCTTCTTATTATATCATTAAAGATTCTGTCTAAAAATTCATGATAAATCCAATATGTTATTTATATAGTAATTTTATTATGATATAGTATTATTCATCACCAATATTTTTATCCTCTCTCTTTTTTTCTAAAAATGATAACATCCTCTTTGAGGTGCCAATTTACCCTGATTGTGGGGGATGTGTTTTCATATTTAAAGTACACCTTCATGGATGGTCATAAAACCATTTTATGGTTAATATTATAAAATATTTATCATATATTATTTTATGTTCTAGAACCAGTATATATGAATAATATTAATTAATAAAACAAATCTAGTTCATGATGATCGAAAAAATGCCAAAATAATCACAATTATCACTAATGTTTTATCTAATGATTCAACTTACTAAAATATATATGAATGAAATATATATAAATTTAATATTCTTTAATTTCATTAATAATATATAATTTCAATTCTGGATAACTATTCTCATTTTAAAAGGTTTTTTCCATACATGTATACAAGTAAACTGAACATGAAAACCAAGGAAATGATGCTCCCGAATGATAAAATTATATCTTAAAAATAATTAAAAAAGGTCATAAACGAACATAATAAAATTATAATCAAATAAATACAGGTATAAAAAGTTCTGAATTAATTAATTAATGTATTTAATCTAACTATCTAGGACATTAATATCATGTGAAGAACGCATTCAGACATAAGGTAAGGGATGTCGTCCCAATTTCTATTTCATTGAGACTTACTTGGAATTGTTCACCTAATAATTTTATGTTTTGTATTTATTGCCCATTTGAGATCATTTTTTCATTTGAAATTATAATTCTATTAGATATCCATATTCTTGTATCATGGTTATGATTATTTTCCAAGTCGTATACCATTTTACACACAATGTTTACTTGGAATGTTATTTTAACTGGGGAAATATTGATGAATATGTATCCTCAAATCAATAAAGATATTGATAATTCATGTTGATATTGAATTAAATCTGGGTATTAGTAATTATTTGGATTTTTATTGATTTTTGGGGCCTATTATTTTTCCATCGATGCATCGACGAGTCTCATGAGAAAAATAGTTGGCGACAAACGCTTCGTGTTTGTTTCCAGAACATAATCAGATGAGTATCTACCCATTGAATTAATCCTTATTTATGGTATGATGGTTCATGTTCTAGATACACTACATCCAATAATAAGGATTTTTTTTCCATCAACATTCAGTTATCATTATTAAAAATTTTAACTATGACAAAATCTACAGATGGATTTTTCAATATTAGTGTATTAATGGAATGTGTTTTTTAGTTATTCACCATGCTATATTCATTATTCCTAATTGATTATGATTCCTTTATTATTGATTCATGTATCCACGATATGTAACCCTTACTGAGCATTTGATCTAACCCTTTTATTTTTTTCCCTTCCCTGATTTTGGAAGATAAAATCTTTGAATAAGCATCATAGAAGAAGTTTATTTTCCTTTATTATGTTGTATTTTTTTACAATATAATAAGGGAACCATTATGTATCTAGTTTCTTCGATAATACTAAAAAGATCAATCCTTAGTTATGTGATATTTTGTATCTTTGAAATTGTAATAAAATAACCACCGACTCTTGGATACTGGGGTTAACATTGTTACACAAGAGACATAACATTATTAAAGAACTTGATTTCGAGACCATGTATTTCCTCAATGGTCGAAAATATAAAAGAGTGTTATTCACCTATTTCAAAAATTAAAGATGATAAAGTAGAGGCTATAAAGATAGTACCTATAACTATATATTCCCTTAGACTTTGTCCTATGGAATTGGATGCACTACAAACATTTGGCCCAAACTCCGGCCTAGAGATGTTTCTTGACTAGCCAGAGAAGACCCACTATGGTGCTACTAATGTTTTAGAGCCTAAATACCTCAAACATGGCCTACACTACCTCGTACCGATTGCCTAATGGGGGACCAAATCCCATCTTTATGTGGTGTCATATATCCTTTACCTGATAGACGTACAGGAATAGATCCCCTACCACTGTATACTGGAGGAAAAATGGCAGATGCGCTAAATATGACCCATCCAACAACTTTCTCAGAATTCCATTAGCTTCTTCATGCAATGGGACTTTGTGTAGCCTATCATTCCACAAAAATTACATATGAATGAAATGTTTGTACATGTAATTTTTCTAAAACTGGATTAGCATGCACCCTTAAGAAAACCCTTTCTATTACATAAATAACCATCAACCTGTATCATAACTAAACCGCACTGACTCATAGGACCAGCTAATCTATGATTCAGTTATTTAATAAGGTGTTGGTTCACTATATCTATAACAATATTCAACTGAATAATTTTACTTACAAGAGGACATCATACCTAATCTCTTCCTCAAATGAATCACAAACGTAAATTCTTCATCAGTCAGAGATGAAGTAAAATTATGATGCTATATGAAGTAAGAAGAATACTCTAGCACCATAATAGAGACTTAATGAAGATAGATAAACTCCCTAGTGTTATCCTATATTTGATTCTATGTGAATAAGTGATCATACGAAGTCCTTTAGAAGTTTTCCCAAACTGTATCTTGCTAAACCTCTAACTAAGAAAAAACCCCTTCATCACTTGGAAGATTCAAGAAGAATATAGATTGAAATCTTGACCCTCCTCTATGGAGGCTTCTCAAGTTTTTTGAAGATGGATATCATAGTTTATATCATTTACTCTGTAGCATGAGGACCACTATCCCCTACGAATGGGGGAAGATGTTGTTGTGGAAAGTCCCTTGTAATCTCTTCCTTAGTCGGGGATGGCATGGGATCACTCTGAAAATAGTGAATGGACCTAAGAAAACTATCCTTGAACTGAGCATCAGTTCCTAGTGGAAGATCAGTAGGATGTTCCATAAGAAGAAGAATAGGAGGCACTAGAGGTTTCTTAGGGTCCACGACCACCAGAATGTTCTCATCACTATTATATTTGTGTATGACATGAGGAATTCATGGTGGAAATTTTCTACAATTTCCATGAGTGAACCTTAGAAAATATTTTATAACAGATAGAGTAGACATATAAGGAATAAAATAAGGCGGTTAGGTACACGGACTTCCTCTCAGCATAACGCAACTGACAACCTACATCAAGATCCATGTCCATCCAATAAGAAAAGACACAAGATGGATCATAAAGACACACAATCTATAACACACTTCCAAGGTAAATTCATGTCATGTTCTCACATTTCCATCTAAGTTGTCTATTTAATTTTTTGAAAAGGGGTATTCTTTTCAGCTAATTTAAGGATTTATTTCTTTTTTGAAGATATCAAATTAATTCATTCACCATTTTAATTTAAAAGTCCCCACACACATTATAAATTGAAATTTTATTTCAACTCAATCCAATTCAAAACATGTATCTTCAAAATCAATAGGCACATTTCTATATTTACAGCAAAATAATTACTACTAGATATAATAGTTAGGAACAATAGCTATCACTTGAAAACATGAAATTCACTCTAAAATTAAATATGTCATGCAATACATCATTTCAATTAAATTACTACATTTTCTAGTATGATGTAAGATATTTAGTTCCCTCCTATCATTGGTTTGAATTAATATAAATTTTCATCTTTATAATACCTATAACAATAGAAGAAAAAACAAGTACTTCATCCAACGGTGAATTACAATCAACGATAAATGGAATAATCAATAATATCACTTTTCATCCTATAAAATTGGTTTTTCGCATAACCATGGGTTATTTATGTCCAAGCGCATGGTAATATTTAAATTTCTATGTCCCAGTTCCTGTCTAAACCTCAGAAGTAAGAAAAAAATGAAAAAATATCTCTGATACCACATTATAGCATCCCACTATGAGTTCCACTGAATCGGGTCCTAATATGGTCGGACACAGGACCTCAAGAACATATCTTTGAATTATAGAGGTTTCCAACTTGCAGTGAGGTCCTTAGGTGTGTTTGTGGGGAGACTATACCCTCATTGGATTAAGTATAACACAATAGTTAAAAATATATAATAAGTAGTATAAGTGTAAGAATAAGTAGAAAACCAAAGAATAAAATAAAAAACCCAAGAATAATATATAGAAAATTGAAGAAACTTAATAATAATACTAGATACAAAAATCAGGATGGTGATTTCAATATTCTATAAAAAATTTGAGTGCAGGGGAACATTGGTACAAGAATATAAAATATGCTATGAAAAAATAAAAAATTGGAATGAAATTCTACAATAGCATCTCGAGCATAGGCTTAGTCCTCTGGCCCCAATCTCCATCCTAAAATACACGCAAACACCTAAGTATTTCAAGAATCACACATACCTTTATCCATAACTACATGCATAAATTATACTTGGGTACCAATCAGCAACTGATCAGGGTGCGAGATATAATATCAGTTGGCCAGCACCTACTATGTCTCAACCCTTCCATTCTGTTTTGTAGACAGATAACAATGTGCCATATATAATAAATGTAATAAGTTAAATGAATAAAATAACTACAACTTGGTTTGGGTTCCCAAGTGGAAACCTGCCCCATACCACATACTCTAGCCTAAGAAAGAATTATGAATAAAGAAACTTTTCAAGGTAGAACATGTAACTAAGGGACAAATTAAACACAAAAAATCCAAAAAGTCTTACCCCCCCAAGCTTGTGCTTTTTCTTGGGGTATATTCATATGTCATCATCCAAGTGTTCTAATAACCAAATGAGAAAGTTTCAAAAATTCATAAAAAACATTTTAGTAATATGTTTTTCCTACCACACAATTATAAACAAACAATTCATTCAATCTGTCAAATCATGTGGTGGAATACGAGCTCATCCCTAGAGATATAAAAAGAATCCTATGTATCACTACCTAATATTTGATATAATCCAATACCACTGAGTATATAAAAGGTGATCCTTTTGCAATACCAAGTCTCGCTTGAGGCATGGTGACTCTGAGTCCATCCTATTAATCTTATATAGGGGATAGAGAATCACCCAACGAATGGCATATCCATCTCTTAAATGGTTCCATCCACAGTTTCTCTTATAGGGTACAAGTGTCACTCAGTAGTATAATAAATGCTCAGGAATCACTTGCCTAGAAAGCTAAAGCACCACCACTGGTGCATCAAGACATAACCCACTGGGCATGGAGGTTCCATACATGAGTCCTTAGTATAAAACCAACATTCTCTCCTCAGCCCATAATAAGTTTAATAAACATGAAAGAACATACCGAGGCAATTCATAAATATATAATTGCATGCCAACAAATAAGAATCTCAATATCACATTCTTACCATTTAATCCAGTTGTTCAAATCAAGCCAATCTACAATGGATAAATTTATATAGAAAGGCAATAAGAAACTATGAATTTCATTTAAACTATTTCATGTAATCACATTTAATTCAAGAGCATAAGCTAAAAAACTAACAAAAACATTTACTACAGTTGATACCATTTAAATGGCTCAGGCATAGAGCACCGAACAAAATAAGGCTACTAGAATAATATATGGTGAGAAATTGTGCATGGTTTAAATCTTATAAAAACACCAACACCAAGAAGGAAATAAATAATTAAGTCACTAATCATTACTTTTTAGCTTAGAAAACAATGCACCTCCATTGGAGGAGTTTTATTATTGAATATTGACATTATTCATCAAGAATTCATTTGGTTAAATTTAAACATTTACTCTAGAATCATAATTCAACACTAGTTAACTAGAACACACAACGTATCACATGAATATGAGAAATACTAAGGAATTAAGAATAAGATAAGGCCTAGAGAATAATGAGAATTCATAGCCTAAAATCAAGGAAAGACATATAACAGAAAGAAAGGGATTCAATAATATCATGAGCAATTAAATATAAGACATGTTACATTAAAAAGGATAATTCATGTAAGACCAAGTAATATAACATTAAACATGGGAAAACATTAATAACTGGTCATAGGAATTACCCATGTGTTCGGATTCATGTTTCATTACTCAAATTCAAACCATTTATCAATTTAAAACATCAAACCATGGTGAAGCACAACACAAGAAAAATGAAAATTTTTATTAATTAGATGTATCATCCAAAAATGGTGGATGGAGGAAAAATTAGTAGCCAATTAATGGGGTTTTCATAATTTGAGGTTCACTAAAAACACTAAAAAACATTTCAATTAATTTATTTTTAAATATCAATGCTTTGTTAGAAGGTTAGGACAAGAGACACAATATAACGACATCAAATAAGAGACAAAGTGAAAGGAAAAAAGATGTAGTCACCCTAACGCTATGTCATAGAACTCAAAAAATTTAATTAAAACCATTGATTGAACCTAAAATAAAATAAATAGAAATATTTAACAAAACCTAAAAATAGAAAAAAAACCCATCACACCAAAATATTGTAGCGTATGATGGAGGAACCATCCACTAGAGGGGTGTGGGAGAAAGAGTGTACCAAACAAAGACTGTTGCTTCTGACATAGATGAAAATAGATTATAGATAGAGGATAAATAAAAAACTCCCATTAGTGGAAGAGGGAGCTTTCACCCTTCATAAATCGAGGGGGGTTGTGGGGTAGGGGGTGTTGTGTTCCACTCCTAGAATAGGAGTAAAAAAAATAGATGGATGAAGAATATAAGGAAAATAAAAAGAAAGAAATTAAAGAATAAAAATAATGGTGAAAGCTTATCCCATTCTATTTACCCACAATTTCAATATGCACAGGCAAGGTGCATGATTTTACTAATCATGTTAAAAATGTGCATTTTCCCACTACCTGGAAGCTGCACCAGGCCACACGGGCATGTGCCATGTGCCACATGGTTTCAAAAAACCATGAAGCCTAATTTTTCTTCCTCCATTTCGGTACTCCTGGCTTCAAATGAGCCTCGAATGCACTAGCGAAATCCTTTAACCTTCTAAGAAATATTCCAAGGTCCATTTTAAATAATTATACCAAATATTTAAACCATACACACCTTTGGATAAAGCGAGGACATTTCATTAAAGTTGATATTGGGAGTTCGACATTATTAATTTTATATCTAAGGAATGATGATCCATCTCTTATCTCATTGATTATTTGATTTTTTTTCAAAGGGGGAGAAATTATAGAAACATAAATCCACATATATATTCTTTTGTAAATCAAGGAGGAATATCATATTAAGGTGTAGAATATATTTAGTGGGAGTTTTTCAAATGGGAATGTTGTAAGGACAACATTAAGATGTTGTTGTTGTGCTTGTTAGGTTATGAATTCAATGTGGTGTTTCAAAGAAATTTTTGAACTATTATAACATGTGTGGTATGTTTGTGTTATGGAGTGTTTTTGGAACATGATTGCATATAGTTCTTGAGAATATTTGTTTTAAATATACATTGATTATGGCTGTGAAAGATATATAAGTTACCTTAATGTAAAAATTTTGTATTGTTATTAATAATTTATGTTTCTTATATCATGTTTAGTCAAATAAGATTAGAATGATTTAATTATTATTAATTTCTAATTTGTAATAGTGATTTATGGTTGATGGCTTAAAAAAATAAAATGAGGTAGATGGCTTTGATGGGTAACTTGTTTTATGTTAAATGTACCCCTGAAGGTATTTGTGAATAAGGGATATTATTTGAGGATAATGTTAGATTCTATATGATTTGTATATTGGTGTTTTATTTTTTCACTAAATTAATAATATTAAAATTCATTTGGATATTCATAATCCAGTTGAGGTGAAAATCTTTTTTATGTTTTATAAATGATTGGAATATGGGTTTTAAGTCGCTAAATAAGTTTAGAGAAGGATAAAGTGAGTTGAAATCACTTCGTACGAAGAAGTCAAAAGCTCTAGTAGATATATATAATTACATATGATATTATTAATATCATATATGATTATATAGGGGGATATGTATGATTAAGTCTTAAATCCCACAGTCCGTGAATGAACAATTTTTTTGAGGAGTTTGGTAATTAGAGACTAAATCACATTTCATGGAAGGATATCACAGAGTGATGATTATTTGTAAGACTAAAATTAAAGTGAGATAGATATAATACCATTGAAAAGTATATGGTTTAACTATGATTGATGTCTAGAACTTTAATATGTTTTTACACGCTCCTTCATTACATGTAGATCCTACTTTAATAGTCAATCTATGATTTTTTGTGTACTTATTACTTAGTGTAGGAAAACATATTTTGCTATAAGGGAGATACTTTTTCTATTATATAATATATCATGTTGTAGTACATGTGGATGTTAAATTTTAATACTTATTTGTATTTATAAATTTTAAATATAACACCATAATTGTAAGGGGTCAGTTCACAATGCCCATAGAAGCTAAGAGCAGTTCGTGGAAAATTCACTTCTCTTATTGAGAAGTATATTTATATGCCACAAACACTTTAAAAACACAATTTTTGATCATTTTGATGATGTGAGACAATGGATAACTCAATGTTTACTACAAATATAATTCTTAAGAAACCAATGCAGATCAAGGTTAACTAGAATATTTAATTTTATCTAGTGGATTTAATTGAAGTAATAGATGTTAAGAATGTATGCTATATTTGGATTTGAATTTGAAATTTAGACTTTTATGGAATAGAGAAGGCCTAAAATGGTATTTTATAAGTATAAGTATAGTATATATATATATATATATGATAATGGTGTGTTGTAAGTATTTTTTGTGTGTGATAGAAAAATAATAATCAGAAGAATCCCCATAAGATCTAATAATCCTAATCATTTGAATTCTTGATTATTGATTACTTATAATATAAACATCGAATCCCTTCTCAAGGGGAATGAAGTCTTTATTATTTTACATTGTTTTCTTCTAAGATCCTTCTTATTTATTGAAGTTCATTGATCTGTTTTTCATGAGTACAAATCAATGAAGGAGAATATATTTTTTTGGGGTTTTCAAAAAAACGATAATTCACCCTTTTGGATAAATTTAATTTTTGAGGATGAAGAGTAATGGTGGAACTCATATGTAGTAAATTAGGGTCACTATATAATTTTAAATATTATTCTTACAATAATTTTGAATATAATTTTCTATTATTTGGGATAATTTTAAATTAGTCAAGATAAATTTATATGTAATAAAAATACAAGGATAATCCCATATCATTTTTAATCCATAATTATTAGTAGATCAAGTGATCATCGGGTTTCTAAATCTCACCAATGATGTAGATATTCATTTTGAGTGGTGGACCATTAAAATTTTATCTCCCTACTATATTGTTACTTCATGAAAATGTGTATAAGTGATGAAAATCTATATTTATATCACTTTAACAAGGGATGAATGATTTTTAGTGGTGGAACACAATAATTAATAGGATTCACTAATTTACCCCTCTGAGTGAATAAGTGTAGATCCTAATACCTATAGGTATCTAGTTATATTCTATTGGAATAAAAAAATTAAGACACACTATATGTGTTCTAGAAATTATGGATCTAATTATTCCTAATCACTCTTATCTTAGACCCTAAGAGACATTAGCTTTATTCTTAGTTGGATACACCCACTTTAATTCCCTCACAATCATACAATTCATGAAAACACATATAAATAGATGAAAAACTAATGGGAACATATATCATGTATTATACAAAGAAAAACCAGCCATTATCATGGGTTGAATTATCCTAAATTTCCTGAAGTAAAAGAAGTAAAAGAAAAAACCATAAAAATAATTAAAATAGTTAATAAAAATAAAAAATCATGAAAATAAAAGAATGAAAGTAAATGTGTAGTAACCCTTATATCTAAAAGGACACTACATAAAATTGATAAATGATTATAAAATTAATGAAGGAGATAAAAGTGGGTGAATGGAGGAGGATATGAGAAGAATATTATGGCTCCCTCTCGGTATGTGTCAATTAAATTGAGTGTAAGAGTAATATATGTTTTGAATAAATAATTTAATGTTTTTATTAAAAATTTAACATAATTTTGGTAAGGGATACATCATACTAAATGGTACCACTAGGTATTTTTATCCTACCATAACCCTAGTGGAATGGATTGAATTAAAACTCCACTTCTCACCAAATAGCTAGTACCTCCCATTAGTTATCTTATCCCCTTTACAACCCTTTGTTTTATTCCAATTTCTCTTAATAATTCATTTGATCCTCTATATAGCCATTAATATCTAAAAAATATATAAAACCTCCCTCAAATTAGAAATCCAAATTTATAAATTCTATTATAATCATAAAATGAGAAACAAAAAAACCCTAATTTAGATAAAACATAGTTTTCACCAATTCCACTGACAGACCCATACATATGTCATTTCAACTCTCATAAAGAGTATTTTATCATTTATTACCTTATTAAATTTAATTCTATTCTAGTAATAACTGACATAAAATTTAATCCCTTTATTTCTTGTTTCAATATATATAAATAATTCCTTGATTTATTTACTCTTATTCTATATGAACCTCACATAAATCCATTAAATAATTCAAAAAGAAAATATTCCTCTATTCTTATTTTCTATAATAAAATATTTACATCCATTTGATATTATATTATGATCCTTTGAAAAATAACAACTTAAAATTGTTATTTTATTATGTTTTGCAGTATGAGAATGTTTATACTCAAAATAAGTCCCATAAACTTGGGAATATCTATTTCATAATAACATTGCTTCATTTCATAAAACATCTGATTTTGTATTCAGCCTATTTCTAAATACCCTCTTGGTTTTAGTGATATTTATATCTTTTATCTTTGGTAAAATATCTGAATTGATATTTTTATCAATTTAATTCATCTCTTAATTCATAACACTAACTCATTACTTGTGTCAAAAAGCCTCATCAATTGAACTTGGCTCAATCATTGATAGAATGGAAGTTTGACTAGATATATTCATTTTTTTGGTTTTTACTCTTCCACATTGATCATGAATAATGTTTCTTGATTCAAGATGGTTGTTAAGTCTCACAAATAAATATTGATTTATTAATTCAGTTATAATATTCATCCCTATCAACTTTTATTTTAATCTAATTATATTCTAAATATTGTTCAAAGTCATTTTTATTTTGTTATTTACTAGTAAGTAATTTTAATAATTTTCCAAATATCACTCTCTTAATGATGAATTAATATCATTGATTTTTTACATAATAAAATTTAATTTTTTTAATATTATTTTGTTTTAATATTTATAAACTATTAAACATGATAAATAACCCATAATCACTCATTGAAAAGTCATCTCATAAAATTTTTAAAGTTATAACCTTTTTTTTATTATATAGGGAATCGTATACACATTGATCTACTTAACTAATATTAATTTTTAGACAATGCCTCATATGGAATTATGTTTGAATCCTCCATTAGCATGCAATTGTTTTATACATTCAGAAATGCTAGCCCAATAACTGTAAAGAATTGACTTGTTGAC
This sequence comes from Viscum album, assembly GCA_963277665.1. Taxonomy (NCBI): domain Eukaryota; kingdom Viridiplantae; phylum Streptophyta; class Magnoliopsida; order Santalales; family Viscaceae; genus Viscum; species Viscum album. The sequence goes on along the minus strand of OY728161.1, from coordinate 1,990,543,285 downwards.
TTGTGCTTAACCTCTATTGTTATACAAATTTCAACCCAAATTATATCTTCAATTCACTTTACTTTAATGTATTGTGGAGTATATTAATTTTTTACGCAAGACTAATTCCATGTTTTGAAACATAATATTCAAAATCCATAGATGTACAATAATTTTTTATTTTTATCTTATAATTGTTTATATATATATATTTATATATTCCAAATCCTGTATTATGATTATTTTAAAATAATTTAATTTTAAAAAGGAAGATGTATTATGATTCATGAATATAACTTGTGTCAATTTGGTATAATTACTGATAAAATATATGGAATTCTATTCTCAATTTTATTATTAATGTTTCATATTACTATTCATATTAGAGATAAGAAATTAAAATTACCACATGGATTTTGTTTCAACTCATTTAAGGAATGAAAGAACCATATTTCTATTTTTATATATTTCCCACAAAAAATATCATTCACTATTTATCTTTAAATGTGTCATACTACATATTACATTATGAATTTTTACTTCCTCTTTCAATTAAGATGACCATGTATTCTATACCAAAAAAATTTCTCTTAATTTGTAATAAAACGACTATTCTGATTGGTTTGTTCTCATTTGAAATAAACTTTCATCAGTTTACTCCTAATTACTTAAAAAATTCTATATTTTAATATTTTAATTATGTAACTATTTTTTTAATATGAATACATTTTAATCATCACAACATTGATTAACATAGAGTTTGTATTTTTAATTTATTAAAAAATAAAATAAGCTTTGACTTCAAAATTGAGCCAAAAATTGTACTATGCTAGTGAAGTTTATCTTAAAGGAACTATAATTTCAAAATATAAATTCATGTTCATTGTCAACTATATATTGTTCATGATTTTTTGCATCCACAGTTATATATGAATAATAAAGACTACCCTGTATCAATTAATCTTCAATCAAGGAATCCTTTTTGAAAACTTTTACAACCATAATTATATATAATCTTCTTTTTCAAACATGTCATGATGTATTTTATTTATTTAATTGAACTAGAAAAACAACAATTAATTGTTTTAAATATTAACCAAATTAATCAATTCTTTCACACATTTTAGTAATCCTATTAATTTCATTTTAAATATTTATATTTGAGGCCATCCTCTTAGTTAACCCTCTTAATTTCAAATATGCTCCTATTATTTTAATATAAATCCACTAGGCCATTAAAATTTTCAATACCGTATAAAAGGGAAACATTATAATTGAAAATATATGTTTTATTCCACTAACCACCGTAACATTAAACATATATATTGGATTTTGAAATTCATTCATCATTCATATTTATTTTACATGTTAAACTCTATGAATTTCTTGAGATATGTTTTCTCATATGATTCATTTTAATTTTAGACACACTTTTCTAGATTTTTTATCTCACTTTATTTTAAAATAATTCTTACCACTATTAATGTGAAATTAAATTTTTATATAGATATATTTTGAACATGTAATACTTTGGTAAATATTTTTAAAAACAGTTTATCTTCCTTGATCAATTTTTATCATTTTACCTTTCAAAAATTACAATATTAATTTTTAAAAAAATCTTTGATTTTGGATAGAGTATGTTCTTTATAAGTTAATGAAATTATTTAATATATTGGACATGATAATTATCTTTTTTATTTGTCTTTGAGAATTCATGATTTATTTGAGTAGGTTTGTTTAATGATTTCTATAATCTAAGTGTTTTTTATGTATAAACATTACAATTCATTCTCCTTGATTTTCTCGTTAGCATCATGTTTTATATAATTTTATAAAATTAAAACATATGCTTTTTTAGAATAAATATAATTTAAAAATATAGATCTTATTTCTTTAGGAACTAAAAATAATTTTCCATCCCTATAATTGATTCATTCATGAGAAACCATATCTTCTATTCATGTATAGAATTTTTATCAATAAATTATTCAAATCCATCTCTCAAAATATGTTCCACATTTTTTTCACTACCTTATTCTTCCATAATTATAGATAATATTTCCTTATTCTAAACATGATCTATAAAACAATTTTTCTTTAAATTTGTTCTTAATCTTATTCATAATTTATTTATTCATATGTACTCTCATCGTCTAAATTTATTATAGTACACCATATATTTTTAGATAATTTATCTTCAAATTATAAATTTAATTGTTATTTATAGAGTTATAATTTTTATTACATCTCATTATTTTAATATAATCCTATCTATTTTATTTATCAGTTATTTGTTATTTCTTGGATAGTCTACGAAAAAATATGAAATACCACTAAAAAAATTAATTTAAATAAATTTTTATCTATAATCCCCATTTTATGTTATAAAATTCATAGAAATAAAAAATATGATATTATCATAATAATAATTATCTTCTTCCATTTAATATTGTATAGAAGGATCTTCCTCTTTATCATTTAGCCACAAACACTTCATGTATTTGGAATAAATTTCATTCCATTTTTTTGAAGACAACATCTCTCCTTAAATTATGGGACGTTAAAATCCAAGGTATATCATCTAAATAAAATGTATTAATATCTAAATCCTCAATAACTAAATTCTTAAAATACAATTAAAAAGGTAATATTCAATGGATTTTATTATCAATTGTAGATTTAGTCAGTTATTCACTATATCATCTTATGGAACACATAATATAATAAATTATAGTGAAAAAAGTTATCAAATAATACATCGTTTATTATCCTAAAATTATCAAAATATTTTTTATTCTGAATCTTAGCTTATTTTACTTTTATTTGTCCCAAGGTCCTATAGGTGTACCGACAACATGATAGGTGGGTTAAATTATTGTTTAGAAAAATATAAAAATTTCATTTTAATAATAAACATAAAATATAAACTTCTCTCAGGTTACCAGGATGAAAATTAATATAACATTTACTTAAGAAAATATAATGAATATATAAAGAGGATAAACAAAAAAAGTCATAACACTAAATGAGATTGAATCATTCTATTGGTGATATTGAATAACCATTGATAAATTTGTTGTAAAAGGTTAGAAATTTTTTCAAGAAATGAGACATTTTCAATGTAGTATTTTTCTTTCAATTGAGGGATGGATTTTTCTCACAAAAATTACATTTTCCAGTGATGTGGTATTTAAATAGCTCTTACATTGGGTGTATATTATGACATAATTTCTTAATTTACCCATTCCTGAGTTGTAATTTTTTTTAATGTAGTATGTATCTTGAATATGTTGATGGATGTTTTTTATTTTGATTATAACTCTATAGATAAAAAAGAAATATGGGATTCATAATAAATAGAAAATCATGGAATAGTGGAATTTTTTATTTTTTTATTATTTCAATAAGGAAATTGAGAAAGAATTAAATTTTATCCAAGGAAAAAAGTTAATCTAAATGAATATGAATTCTCACTTTCTTGAGAATCATGGAAAAGATTCTATAATCAGGATGTAAATTTTATAAAATGAGTTCCAGAAACTTATAAAATTATAGATCTTTAAGAGGAAAATATATGGTTGCAGTTGAATAATACTCAAATGATAACATGTTAAAATTTCTAGAAAAATGCCATAATTTACATGACGACATCACAATTTCAAAAATATTATTTCAATAAGAAATTGATATTGCTACTAGAGTTGAAGAAAATTCATGTCATGACATAAATTTCATAACTACATAATGGTTTTTATGACAAAAAAAACTCTTCAGAATAATATATGAAGAAAAAATAAACTATTTACTATAGTTTGATAGAGAAAAATCCTAACAATGACTTCTAAACTACATAGTAATTAATTTTTAGTGTTTATTATATTCTATATGGGAATGAATCGAGTCCAAAATTCAGAAAATATTAATTGATGGAAAAATGATTATATTGTGATCGAATAAATCAAAGTGTAATGTATTTTTTTTATTTTAATAGACTTTGGGAGATTTGGTTATTCAATTCTAGGATTATAATAAAATTTTTAATTTATGATTTTTGGATATGAGTTTGATAGAAGAATATGTCCTAACATAAAGTATCATGTTATGATTCTTTGATATGTATAAATATTTAAATATTCTCTTTGAGAAGGAGAAATATATCTTCCCAAATATTTTCAAAATATTTTTTTGGGTATAAGATTATTTTTAGGGAATAAAATGTGAATACTTATACAACAGATCAAAGGTACTTGTAAAGGAAGTTATAAGATCATACTTTCGTAATATCACTCATTTGTTATGATTCTTTTTGTTTTTTTGATTTCAATATCTTGTAACATAGAGAAGTAATGTTGTATTTATTGGGGGAAATCAATGTAAAGTATACATGGTTGCATTCCTTCTTGATTCACCAATACTTAATAATAAGACAAATACAATGAGACATGATATATAATCCATCAATCACATAGAACTATAAACTAATAAATAAATGAATAAACTTTTAAAAAATAATTTATTAGTGTTATATTCCTTCTTATTTTATCATATCTCACAATTTCATAAGTCATGTACAGAATCCTATACATTAACCGACAACAAGAGTGAAGCAATTTATGGTAAAATGTATTATGATCACTGATTCGCCTCCACTTAGTTCTCATCATTCTTACTTGAGTGTATTTATAATTATATCAAACCCTAGGTTCTCTCTCAAATATCCTGTTCTTTTTAATTTTTTAATATCATTTTCATTGGAATTATTTTTCTGGAATATTTTTAATTACAAAAATAATTTGAAAATTCCAATGTTTTTTGAAAATGGATTTTATCTATGAAAGGATATTATAATTCCATGCTTGATTTCATTAGGAATAGATATACCTAACATCACTTTGAATAGTTTTATTTCATATAATATTACAGTGAATTATACTTTCATGGATCTAAATAATATTTAATCCAATGTAAAATATATCAATACATCGCTCTCATCAGTCCCATAGAATGAAATAACAAAGTTAATGGGTTTCAAGATATAATATTTTGTATGTAATAAGTTAGATGTTATTAATGAAGTAGGTATAATGAAAAGTGTCCTGAATTCAACCGTAACATCCCAACCCATATGTTACTATACTGATGCATCGAGATGATTCACCATATGACCTCAAGCACACATCCTCATTTTTTAGAGGCATTTGACTAGCACCTGAGGTCTAAAGTCAATATATGAGATGACTATAACACCATATCAAAGTGAAAAATTAGAAGTAAATTACTGAACTTGATACATATCAAATAAATTTTAAGAGTAAATAAACCAAAAATGATACATAATGTAATAAAATATAGTAGAGTTAAGGCCCAAATAGCTATTCCATACATAAAAAAACAATACCCCCTAGTATGATCACATATAAGAAAATAACTCAAAACTAAATACATTAGGAAATACTACCAACTCCAGTCCACATGACATACCCGGTCTCTAGTACCCTGTCTAGTTTCTTTATCCAGACCAGTCAACTCCACACAAAAATCCTATTCAACCATGAAATCATGGGCCCCAGCCCTATCCTGTGTGCATCTATGGTGAACCTGAAAGTACGCATAAGGTATTCACATAAAGTGTGATGAATTTACATGGGGTGAGAAATTAATTTCCATAGGCCACACCTAAGGGTGAACCTATAAAATGTTCTCATAAGTGTATGATATTTCAATATGATCAGCCTAGCCGAAAAATAGCTTAAAATAAAAAAAACATTAAATACTTAGGTTCATGAACTTGAATGATCCTACCTTCTTCAACCATTTCTAGGGTGTCTCTGAGTACACATCAATGATTGTGCCACCCATACAACCTCCGATATCTACATCCATATCTATCACAAGAAAAACTGAAAATTCCAGGGACCCATTCTATGATAGTACAATCATCTAGGATATTAATAATAGTCATATCATACCATTTCCTCAAGACCAAACAATTTCCTCGTACTCAGCACCTAGACACCTCTATAACATTTACAACATAAATACACTACAATGCTTAGAACATTATTATGAAATATATCTCATGGATCAAGAACAATAGTGACTAGAGGATCAGAATAGAACTAAGACCAAATATCAAATAAATCATGATTGGAGCATCAATACAAAATCTAAACCATTGATTTAGAGCATCATTCCACCATCCATCCTGGCTAGTATATCATCATTTACTATATCATCATTCTGGAATAGAAACAAAAAATATACTATCTGTATCTAAAGCATCAGTTTGACAATTAATATGCATATTACACTATCCATGACAAGAACCTCAGTATGGTATATATATATATATATATATATATATATATAATTGGTGGTGCCCAAATAATCAGTCTATCAGAACCCAAGGAGAAGAAAAATTAGTTCAAGATCCTATTCTACATAGTATGCAATCATAACATAGAGCATCAGTATAGTACTCTAACCATTAAGTATAAACTTAGTGTATAGAGCCTCACTAAAACACCATATACTTATTATACCTGTTATACATAGTGATTTATTTCATCACCGAACCATAGACATGTGACATCACATCTAAGATACTCAAGAAGAAAAATCAATGTGCCCAAATCCTCAGTCTGACACTCAAACTGTAAATAAAACTATTTCTACAGTGACAGATCCTCAGTCCAATAATTTCAATCAAAAAAATCCAAAACTATAATTAGGCATTTTCTATCCAACTCTCAAAACCATAAATCCTTACTATTAAACCAGGTTCCAAAATGTGGAATCCTAAACATAACACACTACCATGTGGGTGTAATACATGGCTCAACCTCAATGAAGTAAAACATAACATGAGCTAGCTATACATCCCTCTCGGCCAGAAACATCTCATCCCCATAAGATCATACATTATCTCGGGTCCCAATTAAACAACCATAACCAACTACTCAACACATGCCCCCACTCAAGAGAGTCCTATCAATCTGACCTATACTTGGTCCTATGAGACCCCACATAACTAGATAAATCATTCCTTTGATCCCAAAAAATAGCACTCAAGTGTAGGTGTCCCCTCTAAATCCCTGGTAACAAAAAAACACATGGAAAAAAACCTATAACAATAAACATCCTCAATTGGACCTTAATGGACTCCAACTAATCCTCTATAAATATCACATCAACAAAAAATTAAAAAACATCCCATCTCAAACGGGCATTACCAAGAACCACTATGGAATCCAAAGACTAGTTTACTAGAAACCTAAACACCAAGGCATCCTCAAGAGTTCCTATGACTCAAATAAACACAACAATTCCACCTAGACATGACCATAGTACTATGAGGTCATACTAGCCCAAGGTCTCTAACCACCTTGATCCTCAGTCATATGATCTAATATTAGGGCCCAGCCTTAAACATTACTTAATCTTGAAATAAGTTGCTAATTTAACTTTAATTAAAATTGAGGATATTTTTAGGTTTATAGTTTTATATAATTAGTTCATAATACATATATAACATCTTGAATATTACAAGTAGACACTTCTACTCACTAACCTTTTTTTACAAAAAAAACAAATACTATTTAAAATAAAATATGAAATTGTTTGATGTTTTAACAACATTTCTTTTACTTGATCCCATCCTTGACTATATTATCCTTTACGGTCTATGAAATATTTTTCAAAACATGGGATGAGGAAAAAAACATCAGTAAGGGATACATAAATAAAGAAAACTAATAGTCTTGGGATTACATGAAAAACATGAATACTTTATTATAAAGTAATAATTTTCCCCTTTAAGAAGAGGTAAATATAATTCATTGAGTATAATCTCATTGCATACCATTTATATAATAAAAATATTACCATAATCCCATAAAAAGAAACATATAATATATAATGGTAATATGGGACATAAAAATACATAAATGGAATAACCATACCATCGACGTCTACAGATATCCCTAAATAGAATAGCCATACAACCGACTTCCATACCCAATGCATTGGATGTTACAACAGAGCCACCTATCCATAGTTTATCATGGAACCACCCGTCATTTGGTTTATCAAATAACCATCCATAATTGGTTTTTCATGTAACCACCCATCAAATGTCCAAGTACGAATATATAATCATAACACATAAAATCTTGCAAATATCAACATTTCACTGATAACATTACATTTGAAATCCCAAGAAATCATTTCAAGATATTGAAATACTCATTCCATTTCGAATACCATTTTCAATACCTAAATAACCAAAAAAATAATCGGGTATTTCTTTTCCTTTTAAAAACATTAAGGCTTATATAGTAAGCCTAATAACGATTATGATGGAGGAGCGGCCATTATCCCCACATACGTTAAAAACATTACTTTTGTCATTTAGTAAAATGATTCGTAAAAAAACATTCCATTAGAATCAAAGTAAAATTAAAAGGGGCTTATTATGCACTATGTAAAACAATAATGTGTAAATTATTAAAACATGCTTCAATTAAAGGATATTGAGATGAAGTCCCTTACCTTGTGTCTGATTCATCACGCATGTTCCTTGTTATTCCTGAATAATAAAATTAATTTTATTTATACTTGATTAATAACCTTTTTTAATATTATTATTCCTTTTATATCACTTACTACCACATTATAAAAATTACATAATTATTTAAGTTAATATCAGTCATTTTGTCGATATTGGGTACTTGAGTCGAAAATGATCTTGTTATATTTAAAAATTGTCCATGTGGTCAGAAGTAAATTATCTCTTGAATAGTATTCATGATTTAAATAACATATATATTCAGTATATATATGTATTTATAATAGTCTATAACATTTGTAGATAATAAATGAAATGCACTGTTCATGGAGATGGTAAGTTGTACGTATGCATGAACGCAACTTTTCTTTATCAGTCATATTAAAGAAATGAAAATAAATGAAAAATTTGTATATTATAATTCTTTTATAATATAATATGATATATATGTTACATAATTTCTTTAAATTCATCTTTTATATGTTCCATATATGGAATGAATGAGTCATATCACATTAAGGGGGCGGTAGTCCGCACTTCCTCAAATGAAATTATCATATTTACACATCATGAAAATATTAAAAGTATGTTTGTAAATAAAAATTAAATAATAATACAGAAAATATAAATATAATATTTATCATATATAAATATAGTTCCATTATAATGGCCACCATGAGAGGTGGTATGGTAAAATTGAACAATCATCGTTTTGTGAGGTCGCAGTTCGTCGTACACTGAAACAGTATATTCGTATCCATTAGAAGGAGGTGTTTGTAAGTGTGGTAATAATAATTCTCATAACAGCATCATAATAAATTTAGGATACTTTTTTTGTTTTTTAATAAAATAATAATAATATAATAGAGTTTGAATATGTAAAATAATGGAAAGGAACTTTAGAGAAGACGCTACCTCTAAAATGTGTAATACCCTTTCATTTGAGCCAAAAGGATTTCTTGAATTACCTTCTGCCTAAGTTAAGGCTTATTGGAGTAATAGATGGATGTTGCGAACTTATTTTGGCAGATTATGGGCGATCTAAGTGGATTGATAGGTGTGATTAAATGGTTATGGGTGATGCCCTTTTATAAGAGGGAGGAGGGGCACTTTTGGAAGGTATTGACATATTATTTTATTATAAAATTGATTTTTGGTTTCAAACGGTCCAAAAGCCATCTATTTCAAATATAAGATGTTTTGGGTCTAAAAAACACTCAAAAAATAGGTTGTAGATAAGTAGAGGTCACAAATGTAACCTTGTCTTTTAGCTTTAACCCTTAGTTAAATAATTTTACTATTACCATGTCTTCTTGTATATTCATACGATATGATTAATATAGTTACTATGAAATGTCAATAGAACATTGAGTGGTTCATTAATGACATGTTTAACATTACATAAGTCATTTGGCTGAATATTATATTTTTAGGGAAATTAAATAATATAATAAAATAGTATTTTTTTTTTAAACTCATTTATGTCAATTTTTATACTATTCACAGAATGAATTTTTTTAAAATCCATAATAACTTGATTCTTTTGAAAAAACATCATTAATTCAAATATAACAAGTCATAATCATCCTTAAATTTTATGTATGTCATAAAAAGTTTCAATATAAATTTATTTTAATATTTGTAATATCATTTATTTAAATAATTTATTAATAAGGTAATCACTACATCATCATTGGGTCAAAAATAAATTTCTTTATTTGATATATAAAAATTATAAAATGTCATTTTCACATCTAAGTTACTCCATGGGGTCCGAAAATCGACCCAAAGATTACCATGGTATGAAATATCTCATATAGTAGGATTAGGACACCTTTTAGGATATTTTAATATTATTTTAATTTTATTTTAGTATTATTTTTACCTTTATTTACCAGATTTATCCTTTAACCATGGTAAATAAAATAATTACTGAAGTTACTATTAATAATGTCTAAAAATATAAGGTACCTATTTAAACTATTTTTACCTCTTGATTCCAAATATGGAATCCATTTTTCAGAATTCAAAATAAATAATTGGAAGAAATTAATTTAAAATTAATTCTCGTTGTCAAAACCAAAAAGAGGATTTTTAAGATGTAATAACTATGAAAAGATTGACAGGTGTTTATGTCTAATTAAAATGTGAAATTATTTCCAATGAACAAAATTGGATTAAATGATAAAAATATAATCTAGTTACACTTTAAAACCAATTAAAAGTATAGTCTAATTATATCAATAAATTAGATGAAAAGACAGTGTTGGCTTAAAATGTGGTATTTTCACTATTCATTAAAAAATGAACTTTATCAAAAAATTACCAGAAACTTATTCAATGTAAAATGTTATATTCCTATTATATAGAAGAATATTATTTTATAAAATATAATATATAAAAGTGACAAAGACTAGATTTAAAATGGGTTCTCTATCAAAAGGTGGTAAAATGATGTTTTAAAAATATTAGAGTATTTCATGCTTAAAATAGGATTCATTCTTATTTTAAGAATCTAATTTTTTTGAAAAATGTAAGTACATTTAAAAAACATGTATAATAATATTTTAGTTAGTTCTGTTAATTCCTGTCAATACAACGACTATGCGTTAACTACCATTTAAAATTATAATTATATTATTTTTCGATATAACTCAACGTTGTGTGCAGCATAAGATATCGGAGAAACTCGTTGTTGCGTGTTGAGTATGCTATAAGACATAGCACCCCCTTTAATGTAAAATTAATATTTAATTCACAAGTGTTAATAAATATGAAAATGTTATATTTTTTATTTACGTGGGATGTTACATCCTTCCCCCCTTTTGGGAATTGCGTCCCCACAATTATATTCGATTATCTAATAATTGTGGGGTATTTATCCATCATAGAATTTTCAAATTCCCACATTGGATCTTCATCCATATGGGTTTTCCATAATACTTTTACTAGATGAATTACCTTATTCTGCAACACTTTCTCTCTTTAGTCAAGAATCTGCAGAAGTTGTTCCCTATAAGAAAGATTCTCTTCCAACTGATCTTGCACAGGACTCAAAACATTTGATGGATCCAGAATATACATTATAAACATTGACACATGAAAACATTTTTACTTGGGTAAAATTGGAGGTAAATCCACCCTGTAGGTAACTTATCCAAATTTTTCTCTAGGATTTCATAAGGTCTAATGATCCTTGAACCCAACTTTCCCTTTTTAGAAAAACACATCACACTTTTCCATGGATGATCGTTGAGAAAGACTTGATCACCTACCTCAAAATAAAGATCCTTCCTTCAGTTATTTTCATATCTTTTCTACCTGCTATGTGCTGTCCTCATGTGATTCTGAATCAACTGAACGTTTTCTCTCATATCTTCTACAAATTCTTCTCTCATCAACTTCCTTCCACCCACTTCATCCCAAAAAGATGGCTTTCGACACTACATTCCATATAATGTCTCAAATGGTGCCATCTTTATACTGGAATGAATACTGGTATCATAAGAAAACACAACCAAAGAAATATGTTGATCCTTGATTCCTTGGTAATCCGGTGAACAAGAACGTAGCATATCCTCCAAGGTATGAATTTTTTGTTTTGAGTACCCTTCTGATTGAGGATAAAAAGCTGTACTGGAATTTAATTCAGTTCCCAATGACTTCTAAAGGTCTTTCCAAAAGTTATATGTGATCATGGGATCATGATCATATAAAATGGAGAGAGGATTTCCATTTAACCAATGTATCTCTTTAATATACAAATGATAATTTTGATCTAGAGAAAGAGTATCTCGAATAGGATGAAAATGAACAAATTTAGTCAATCGATCAACTATAACCCTGACTACATTGTTACCTTGAGATGTTTTTGGTAACCACACTTCGAAATACATGGAAAATTTTTCCCATTTCCACTTTGGCACATGCAAGGGCTGAAGCATCCTTTTCGGTAACTACTGCCCGACATTAACCCATTGAAAAATAAAACCCTTCAATGTAAAGTAAAAAACATCTCTTTTCATTCCATCCCACCATAAGTACTCCAAAATATCCATATACATCTTAGTACTATTAGGATGAACTGAAAACAGAGATCTATGAGCTTCACATAATAACTCTTTCTTCAACTAGAAATCACATGGCACACAAAATCTCTTCCCAAACCTCAATAAAAAATCATTATCAATGTTAAATTTAGGCAACCTACCATTCTGATCCAATTATACATTTTTATGCAACTCACTATCTTCTTTCTGCACTTTCTAAATTATTTATGATAGAGCTTATTTCACTTCCACCTGAAACAAAACAGAGAAATTCCCTACACCGACAACTTCCAATCTAAAATTCATCAAATCAGAAACCAAAGGATCTCATTCCAAACATAGCATGGTTAGTGTAGCATTACAATTTCAACTCAAAGTTTCATCCACGTTATTTTCTCTTCTAGGAAGGTAATGGATCATGAAATCATAATCCTTGATTAATTCTAGCCATCTCCTCTGTCTCATGTTTAATTATTTCTAAGTGAATATATACTTTAATATTTTATGATCAGTATATATTTCACACTTTACACCATACAAATTATTCCTCAAAATTTTTAATGAAAAACAATAAAAACTAATTCTAAATCATGTGTCGGGTAATTTAACTCGTGGGGTTTAAACTGACGTGAAGAATAAGTGATTACCTGATCATTATGAATAAGGACACAACAAAGTCCTTTCAAATAATAATCCCTATAGATAATAAATTCACCATTTCTGGAAGGCACTTCCAAAACTAGATCATTTACCAATATCCTTTTCAATTCTTGAAAATAATCATCACAATATTTTGTCTAGATGAAATTAATTACCTTACATGTTATCTTAGTTAGTGGGCTCGATAAGTAAGAAATTTTTTCAACAAACCTTCAATAATGACCTGCTAAACCAAGAAAACTACGAATCTCTTTGATATTGGTAGGTCTCAACCACTCTTCCCAAACTTTTATTTTAGAAGGGTAAACAATTATGCCATCTTTAGAAACAATATGAACATGGAAACAAATTTGTGGCAACCAAAATTCAATCTTAAAAAATGTTCCATATAGTTTATATTCATTTAAGGTTTCGAAACAATCCTTATGTGACATTCAGGTTCCTATCTACTTTTATAATATATCAATATATCATCTATTAAAACAACCATAAATTTATCTAAAAACTGATGAAAGAATCCATTTCTACCTTCTTATATCATAGGACAGGTTTCTCATAGTTTTTGACTCAGTAGAAGCTAACACCCTTCGATATTTCAGCATCAATCCAGAGTAAAACTGATTTATCTTACTATCAATATCCTAGATAAAATTTGGGACATACCTTGACAAACAGGTGAAATTTTCTTTATATGAAGCCACTGAATCTTCCTCCTTTTATCTCAAATCCAAGAACTTCTTTTCCATCCTATATTGAACAGCCTTAAGAAAATATTTCTAAAGGAATATATTATTAAATTAATCCCATTCAATAGAATCAATCTCTTCACTTCCTATGATATTTTTAATCATTGGCCAGCACTGATCATCTTCACCTTCAAAACAATAAATAGAAAGACTAGGCCTTTGATTGTCTGAACAATTGATTGCCTCAAAAATCTTTTCCAATGTTGTAATCCTCTCTTCAGCTTCCTGGAGGTCAAATGATCCACTTAATTATGGGGGCGTTGCTTCATGAAATTCTCCATGATCTACATATTCCACTTTAGTTGGTCTAGTTGATCTCATGCATTGAAACCACCACTATTTATCACTTGATTCAACTAAGACTTTATTGCAACAAACTGTCTAGTTATGATTCTGACCATCTCAGGATGTTGATTTGGAAGGTCATTTCCCTCTATATTCCCTCCCAGAACAACTACCATGTTTCGTCTATGGAAAACCATTCTGAACAAATATATATTAGATAGCGCAAAGCAGTAATCTTAAAATTCTATATCATTTCAGTTTGACCATAAAGTAAAAATCTTTTATGGATATTCTATTAATAATATTCTAAATCGTAAAGTTATCTAGACCAACCTATAATACCAACTATAAATCCCCAACCTTAAACATTACTTAATCTTGAGATAATTCTATAATTTGAATATAATTCACATTGAGGATCTTTTAAGGTTTAGTTCTGTATAGAATTAGTTCATAACTTATATATAACATCTTGAATATTACAAGTAAACACTTATACTAAATATCTTTTTTTTCATAAAACAAAAATTCTTTTAAATGAAATATGTCATTGTTTCACGTTTTAACAGCATAACGCTTCCTTGATCCCATCCTTGACTCTATTCTTCTTTATGTCATGTGAAAAACATTTCAAAACATGGGACGAGGACAAAAATTTCAGTAATGGATACATTAAGAAAGAAAACTATTAGTCTTGGGATAACATGAAAACCATGAATACTTTATTATAAATAATACTTTTCACCTTTAAGAAGAGGTAAATATACCTCCCTGAGTATAAGATCATTTCTTACCCTTTCTATAATCAAATGACTACCACAAGCCCATAAAAAGCAACATATAACATATAAAGGTAACTTGGGAAATAAACATACTTAAATGAAATAACTATATGGTTGACTTCTACACATATCACTAAATTGAGTATTTATACAACCGGCTTGAATACCCAATGTAGTGGTGGTTATAATGTAACCACCCATATTGGGTTTATCACAGAACCACCCATCATATGGGTTATCATATAACCACCTATCATTGTTTTATCACATAACCACCCATCAAATGTCCATGTACCATTATATAATCATAACACATTAAATATTTCAAATATCAACATTTTATTAATAACATTACATTTGAAATCAAAAGAAATCATTTAGTTATATTTAAATTCTCAATCCATTTCAGAAACTATTTTCAATACCAAAATACCCAAAAAGGTAATAAGGTATTCCTTTTCCTTTTAAAAACATTATGGCATATAGAGGAAGCCAAATAATGATTATGGTGGCAGTGAAGTCATTGTAGCCACAAATGTTAAAAAATCCTTTTATCATTTAGTAAAATGATTTGTAGAAAAACTATTCCAATTGAATGAAAGTAAATATCATAGGGGTTTATTATACATTTTGTAAAATAATAAGGCTAATATTATCAAAACATGCCTCAATGAAAGCAGATTGAGACGAAGTCCCTTAGCTTGAGTCTGATTCATCACGTATGTTCCTTGTTATTTCTGAGTAATAATCTTAAGTTAAATTATATACTTTCTTAAGGAAATTTTCCAACTTTATTATTCTTTTTAGATCACTTATTACCACATTAAAATAATTAAATAATTATTTCATTTAATATCAGTCGTTTTTTTCATATTGGGTACTTGAGTAGAAAATGATCTTGTTATATTTAAAAATTGTCCATGTGGTAAAAAGTACATTATCTATAGAATAATATTCATGATTTAAATATAATATATATTAAGTATATATGTATTTATAATATTCCATAGAATTTAGAGATAATAAATGAAATGCACCATTCTTGGAGATGGTGAGTCGTACGTACGCATGAACGCTACTTTCATTTATCTGTCATATTAAAGAAATGAAAACTAAATGATAAACATGTATATTATAATTACAGTATAATATCATATTATATATATGTTATACAATTTCATTAACTCCATCCTTTAAACATTCCATGTATTACCTGAAATAGTTATATCACTTTGAGGGGTCGGTAGTCTGCACTTCCTCAAATGAAATTATCATATTTACACATCATGAAAAGCATAAATGTATGGTTGTAAATAAAAATTACAGTATCATAGAGACAATATGAATATAATATATATCAAATATAAATATTGTTCCATCATAATGGACACCATGAGAGGTGGTAGGGGAAAATCGAACAATCTTCGTTTCATGAGGTAGTAGTTCGTCGTACATAGAAACAATATGTTTGTATCCATTAGATGGTGGTGTGTGAAAGTGTAGTTCAAATACATCTCATAAAAACATAATATTATATTTAGGATACTTGTGTTGTTATGTAATAAAAGAATAAGAATATGATAGAGTCTGAAGAAGTAAAATAATGGAAAGAACTTTAGAGAATATGCTACCTCTAAAACGTGTAACACCCATTGATTTGAGCCAAAAGGATTTCTTGAATTACCTTTTGAATAAGGTATGTCTTCTCAAAGGAAGATAGGTATTTTGGGAGATTATTTGGATAGAGTTTAGTTGAAAAAATGGGCTCGAGAGGTGTGATTAAATGGTTAGGTGTAATTCCCTTTTATAAGAGGGAGGAGGGGAACTTTCGAAATGTATTGAAATATAAGTTCATTATAAAATTGATTTTTGACTTCAAATGGTCCTAATGTAATTTAATTAAAATATAATATTCTTTTGGGTCGAAAAAAACTCAACTAATATGGTTTAGACATGTCTAGGGAACAAATTTAACCTTATCTTTTAGCTTTAACACTTAGTTAACAAACTTGACTCTTACCATGTCTTCTTGTATATTCCTACTATATGTTTAATATAGTTTCTAAAAAATTCCAATAGAACCTCAAGTGGTTAATTAACGAAAATTTTCAAAATTATCTATCTCATTTGGTCAAATATTATATTTTTAGGACAGTTATATCATCTAATAAAATAGTATTTGTTTTAAAAACTCATTTATATCAATTTTTATACTATTGATATCATGAATTTTGTAAAAATCCAAAAAAACCTGATTATTTTTAAAAACATAATTAATTAAAAAATACCAAGTCATAGTTATCCTTAAAATTTTTGGATGTCATAAAAAGTATCAAAATAAATTTATTCTAATATTTGTAATCTCATTTATTTAAATCTTTCATTAATAAGGTAATCACTACATCATCACTGTGTCATAAATAAATATCTTTATATGATATCTAAAAATTATAAATAAAATAAAATATTTTTGGAAGTATATTTATCTTTATAATAAATATTTTTAGTTTGAATTATTAATTATATAACCCCTTATAAATTTTTTTTATTAAATGATATATTTTTTTTGTTATCTTTTTATTTACATTAAATTAATTCTTATAAAAGGTCATTTTCACATCTAAGTGGCCCCATGGGGTACCAAAATCAACCCAGGGATATCCATGTATGTAAATATCTCATCCAATAGGATTAGGACACCTTTTAGGGTATTTTAATATTATTATAATATTATTTTTTACCCTTATTTTCCAGATTTACCCTTTATCCATGGTAAATAAAATAATTACTGAAGTTACTATTCACAATGCATTAAAATAAAAAGGTACCTATTTAACAAATTTAAAAATCATAATTACAAATATGGAATCCATTTTTCCAAATTCAAAACATATAATCAGCAGAAATTAATTTAAAATTAATTCCCGTTGTCACAACCAAATAGCGAGTTTTTATGAAGTAATAACTATCAAAAGATTGACATGAGTTTAGTTTAAATTAAAATGTGAAATTATTTACAACGAAAAAAATTATATTAAATTATAAAAATATATTCCAATTTTCCTTTAAAAATATATAAAGAACAATATAACTATATAAATAAATTAGTTGAAAAGGCAGTTTTGACTAAAAATGCGGTATTTTTCACTATTCATTAAAAAAATGAACTTTATCAGAAAATTACCAAAAATTAATCCAAAGTAAATTTTGATATCCTGATTCTATTTTAGAAGTTTATTTGGTCAAATAAATATATAAAAGTGATAGAAACAAGATTTAAAATGGGTTTCCATCAAAATGCCGTAAAATGACATTTTAAAAATATTAGAGTATTTC
The DNA here is from genome assembly GCA_963277665.1 of Viscum album. NCBI lineage: Eukaryota > Viridiplantae > Streptophyta > Magnoliopsida > Santalales > Viscaceae > Viscum > Viscum album. The sequence continues at coordinate 1,990,524,879 of OY728161.1, read as the reverse complement.
ATGCTTAAAATCAGATTTATTCTTATTTTAAGCTTCTAAAATTTATTAGATAAATGTCAAGACATTTATCAAACATGTATAATTATTTTTTAGTTAGTTCTGTTCATTCCTGCCAATACAATGACTACGCATTAACTACCATTTAAGATAATAATTACATTATTTTTGGTATAACTCAACGTTGTGTGAAACGTAAGTTTTCGAAGAAACCCGTTGTTGCATGTTGAGTATGATATCAGACATAGCATCCCCTTTAAAATTAAAATTAATATTTAATTCCAAAATATCAATAAATATGAAAATGTCATATTCTTTATTTACCTAGGATGTTACATCTAAAACTCAACTGCTCTAACCTTGAGCAATTGGTCCCAATATGCAGGGACAAACCAAGATCTCCACAGATAAACTACTCAATCCCACAACTTGGGATCCATCCAAGTAACTTCAAGCATGTATCCATTAGACACTCAGGCTAGGTGAACCATTGTCCTTATAATCCTCACTCAATATCATATCTCACAACCCAACCCACTAGAGGATTCTTTATCCAAACCTCATAGAAATACTCTTACTAAACATCCATGGTCCAAAACAACATCTAGATATCCTCTATTTTCTGAAAAGATCCCACCATCATTATATTTGAAAAAAACTCATAATGGACAACTCCCAAGAACAATTAGGTATCTGTGGAACAAAAAACCAAAATACCCCCTTAGAGAGTAATAAAAGAGCATCACCCAACATGTATGACCAAGAATAGAGAGTGTTCTCCAATAGTCCCACATGGGAATACACTCCAACAATAATTAGTGTGTAAAACCCAAGTACACGATCTATAAGTAAAGTACATGGTGTGTACCTTACATGGGGTACCTACCCATGTACCTCACAAGGCCTTGTCATATATCCCTATCTAGCCTTGTACTCACACACTGTGTGACACCCACACACGGTATGGTGATTTACCTTACACAGAAATGTCCCCCAAACAAGTGTTGTCTGGCCATGTACTTGAACACATGTTGAGTCACACTATAAGTTATTTCATATAGAATACATGCCATATAGTCATATTATTCTCTTCAACCTAAAATAGGAATAACATATTACAGGTGTTCTTAAAACCACATGTTGACCGGAAACCCCTCAAACATCATCCCCCAAAATAAGGGCAGATCAACCTCTATTGGGTCATTAGATATCATAATAAGTCTTTATAACTTGAATAATAGTAATCTATAAGGATATGGGAATAAAACACAAATACTTTCCTACCTTATGGAATAAACGTTGAAGGTTTAGGTCTAAATCCACTCTAGGAAGATACTAAGCCTCGATCTGGTCCAAAACTATGCCAGGGAAGTAGTCTGAAGGAATCTTCCTCCCCCTTCCCTCTCGGTTCGATCGTCACACACATGGATATCCCTTCCCATTTCCTACTGTGTGTGGACTCCAAATGGTTGGGTGAGTCTTTTAATTAATTAAATCAATTAAATTCTTACTTAATTAAATTAATTATATTACTTAATTAATTAACCATTTAAATACTATACTTGTTCCAGGAACTTAAATCAATTTTATACTATACCTAGGAAAAACCCCCCATTCCATTCTCAAACGAAGTGTCAAAATCATAATTGGATACTTCATTTAAATGATATCACCGAATGAACTAGAACAAAGAATTTAATATTTAATTAAATAAATATTAAATATTTATACAAGACTTTAATGGCTTATAATTCCATAAACATAATATCCTAGGGTAAATGATCTATTTTGGGAGCGATGAGTTGGTCATAAAAACCCATCCAAGGTCATCTTCTAGGGTAAAATAACCATTTTAGACCTTATGATCACCTCAAAGAAAAAATTAAAAAGTCTAGTCATTTTTCAAAACCCATTTATATTTAGGTCTCTATAAACATCCCCACAATTAAACTTGTATTCCTCAAGAGTATATGGTCACATTCCAACCTCACATCATAACCCAACTTGGTCATGAACACTTGATCAACTTGTTGCGTTGTACTCGGGGATGCCAACAGAGTTTCTTTTCATGACTCCTATGATAAGGAATTCAATCCATTAGATGCCAAGACACCTCCTTATATCATCAATAAAGAATTAGGATAGTTAGTTCTTATACCCTTTATTTTTTGATACATCACATCATAATTTGAAAATCATTACAATTATCATGGTTCTCACCACTATATAAGCATCCTTAGTGCGGCCTCACAACCAAATATATTTTTATAGCCCATAAACCAATCATAACAAAACCTTAAAACTCGACATGGACATTTCAATCCCACTAGAGAAAAAAACATGGAATATACTATCACTTTTTCTTAGTATCCAAGAATGAAAATATGAATTTTTTATATATTTGATCCTAAATTGGGATCTCACTCACAAAAATTTGATGATGCACTTCCCGTCGTACGACCTCACACACATCACTCCATGAGAGAAAATTCTAGGAGGCCCCTTTTCATATGAAAGAAAAATCTCTATAGAATGGCATAAAGAGAGTAATATCTTAGAATGCATAAGAATATTTTAAGATATTGGTCATGATTGGCTCTAAACTGTGAGTATACTAATATGTTATAGATGAATACAACCACAACCCATCCATTTCAGAATGTCATAGTTTTATCCCAATGGCCTCAGGTCACCATGCCCACAAGCCTCTCATGACACCCAAAACGGGTCTTATCCTACTCATTATAGCCTCTACAACTCTAGGACCTTATTCATATACTCCCATAACATCTACTCCACAAGCACAAGGAAAAAACGCTTCACCATCACTTGATCATCTATGATTCCTCTGTCAGAAACCTGTGACACACTCTTTTGTAACCCAACTAGAAAACCTAATATGAATCCAGTAAGTCACCTCTTAGAAATATCTTCTAGAAATCTCTAATTATTTAACCTCAAGAACATAATTTTCTCTCGATCCAACTCAAAGTCACTAGGATTAACTCTCACACACAACCATTTCCTAGTATAGGAACCTAAATAAAAACCCCCTTGAAACGAACCAAAAGAAAAAATAAACTGGGAAAAAGTGATTCTTAAAAAACAAATGGAATCCAACAATCCTAAACATAAAACATAGATTCAAACTTCATTCATCACTATCAGATGTACCAAACATTAATCTGCACCTCACTCTGCCAACCCCTATCACAGAAGACCACAACTCACATGCCATAAACATGCACCCATCTCATCGTAACATGAAAATAAAAAGTTAAAACATCTTCCCCTAGGGTCTCACACCATAAGAGAAACATATACCAAAATACTTCCCACAACTAGGGAGCCCATCCCCTCCAAGCATATTCACATTAGACTGCTCCCTGGAGGATCTAGACATACCAGAAACCTCTAACGAAACAAACCACATGGGGTTCAATGATCCTATACTTTCACCATACTAACACATAATGGCCACTGCAATATACATTCTTGAGAAATAGACCTACAAACTCTTTGATGGGAACCTCACCGTGGATCCACGTAACCTTCCATCAGAAGAAAATCCATAAAACCACACACTAGTAAGACTATAACATGTGTATTATATGTTCCTATCATGATGCATGAGATGTCGCTTGCCTCTATAAACCAAGATTCAAAACAAATTCATATGACTATTTTCAATGACTATGAAAAATAAACCCTTAATAAACCATTAAATCCAATAAACATGGACATCGCTCAAAGGGAAAATCACACCAAACCAAAGGATCTCTAATCTAGAACATCAGTCCAGCCCCCGTTGACATGGAATTCTAAACAAAATAGGTGTTCAGAACACACTAGCCCGATATCCATCATTTGATTTAAATAATTCTTATTTCTTATGTCTACAAAAATAAATTGTGAAATAATAGGAAAGTAACTATTCTGATACAACTTTGTAATGTTTCGGTCTAGATGCCACTAAACTAATGCACTGAGTTGGTTCACAGTAAGACCTCAAGAACCCATCCTCACATGCCAGAGGTTTCTGACTAGCAGCGAGGGTCTAAAGTGGATCTGTGTGGAGACTATACCCCCATATCAGAGTGTACAACTATATGTAAATAACACAACATCATACATATTATCTAAATTAGAATAATAAATAAACTAAAACTAATACATTCTATAATAAAATGGAATATAGTAATGGCCTGAAAAACTATACCATATATACAATAATATTTTATAACTATCTTGATCACATATAAAATATAAAAATAACTGAAAAATAAATATGATAGGCCCTACTGTCAACTCTAGGTCACATCACATACCGAGCCTCTAGTACCCTTTCATGCTGCTCCATCCCAACCAATTAACTCCACATTAGCATCCTCTCAACCATGAAATCCTAGGACCTATCCTGATCAAGGGATCATCCTTGATTAACCTGAACGAATACATAATGTTTTCACGTACACTAAAGAGAACATACTGGGGGTGAGAAGGAAATATTAATAGAACATTCCTGATGATGAACTTATAAAATGATTCCATAAGTTCAAGCTCATGATATATGCTCAGCCTAGTTGAAACAGAACTGAAAAGTAAAAATAAAAAAAATTGATTATTGTGTTGAAGATCATGATCTAATATACCTACATCTAAAAAGTTCAATCTATTTTTGAGATCATATCAATGACTGAGCCACCCTAATAACCTCAAGACTCCACATCCTTGGTAGATGCAACCAAACCTGAAAATTCTGGGACCCATCCTACGATAGTCCTATAATCTGAGATACTAATAGAAGATATACCATAAAATGTTCTCCAAACCCGAACATTTTCTCATACTAAGAACTTTGAAAACTATTTTCAATTTTCCTCACAGAAGTACTACCAATCTTACACCATTATTCAGACATCTATCTCATTGATCATAAACAATAGTGTATGGGGAATCTGTCTTGAACCTATACCACATATCAAATCAATAATTCCTAGAGAATTTGTACCACATCTAAACCATGGATTTAGAGAATAAATCCACCATTAATCCCTCATGTTATACCATCATTTCCCAGAGAACTTGTATGGATCCTAAAAAATAATGTATATTATATGTGTCTAGAGACTCAGCCTGCCACCTAATCTATATAGTATAATATCCTTTCCTAGAACCTCAATATAGAAACCATATATATATATATATATATATAACATTGGTAGTTCCTAAATCACTCATTTGGCCCAACCAAAGTAGAAAGAGCATCACTACAACATGCTATTACACAAGGCATACCATCATCACCCAAACAATCAGTATGGTACTCTAACCATGGTGCTTACTATCAATGTCTAAAGCATCAGTATGACACTATATAAATTGTATACCTCATATTCCTAGATCATCGGTCCATTATCAAGACACACACACATGTGAATTCACATATAAAATAGTAAATAGTATACAGAAATGTGTCTGAAACCTCAGTCCAGAACTCAAACAAAAAACAAACTATTGGTTCTGATATAGAGAATCAGTCCAACAAAATCAATCAAAGATATCTGGAACCGTTCATAGGGACTGTATACCTTACACTATATTATCTATCATAGCCCTTACTATAAAACCATGTTCCATAATTTGAAAAACCCACCCTAACAAACCACCTTGTGGGCATAATTCAAGTCTCAGCCTCAATGATCTAAAACATAACATGTTCTAGCTATATTTCCCTATTAGAAAGAAATATATCAGCCCTGTCAACTCATATATCATCCCATATAACAAAAAAACCATAACTAACTACTTATCACACATGCATGCTCGGGGCCATTCTATCAATTTGACTCATACTTAGTCCTCTCGGACTACACATAAAAAAGGTACCCCTTCTTGGATACTCATAAATATCACTTGAGAGGAGTAATTCCCTCCAAATCCTTGGTAACAACCAAACTATCTAGCCAATCCATATAACAAGAAACATTCTTCAGCATCCCTTAGTGTCCTCTAATCAATCATCGATTAACATCATGCTAATAAGGTTTAGAAAAACCCATAACATGCAGAAATTCTTAATAGCCACTAAAAAAATCAACAATCACTTAACTAGATTACATACCATTAATAAATCCTCAAAATTCTGTCAAAATCAACTCAAACCATAATGAAACCTGAACATAAACACCATCCTGCAATGTCAAACAATCCCAAGTTCTCTAAACACACTGATCCTCAAACATATGATCTAAACATCACCTCCTTTAAGTATGGGAAACATGTCTTGATATGTAGGGACAAACCAAGATCTCTTCAGAGATATGACTCAATCCCACATCCCACGATCCATCCAAGGAACCTCAAACATATCATCATGGAACAATCATCCCAAGACAACCTAATATCTCTCAAAACTCACCTATAATAATAGCTCACAACCCAAACCACAAGAGGATTCTGAATCCAAACCTCAAGGAAATCATCATAATAAACTACCATGGTCCAAAAAACCATCCAGAATACCTCTATATTATGAAAGGATCCCACTATCTTGATATATGTGAAAAATGATCCGAATGGAATACTACAATTTCCAATTACATATCTAAGGCACAAAACACCCGACCCCCTATAAGGCAACACAAGATCATCGCATGGCGTGTATGCCTGAGAACACATAGTTTTCTCTCATAACCTATCATGGGAATATAATACAACCATACTTAGTGTTTAAAACCCAAGTGCACAGTGTTTAATTCAGATAAAAGGTGTTTATGTTACATGGGGTACCTACCCTTGTGCCTCATATGTCCTAGCTATGTATCCTTGTCTGGATATGTACACACACCTGGCATGTCACCTACACATGATTTGGCCATGTACCCTACATGTCCATGTCATATTACATGGGTTATCCTAGAATATAATTGGATATAATACAAGTGAGACTACATGACATTTCATCTGTAATACCCAATTTATAGTTCAATTATTCGGTTCTTCAACAAATTGGAAGAACACACAACAAATGTTATTAAAACCTCACATAGTGTAGTCGGGTTTTCCAAACCGAAAACCCCTAAAACCTTCTGAGACCCCTATTTCCCCCTAAATAATAACATGTCAGTCCCCATGAGGTCATTATCATCCATAATAATAATTTAAAACTTAAAAATAATTAATTTATGGGAATCATGTCATAAAACTATAAAACCATTTTATCTCATGGTGTAAATGATGAAGGTTTTTGTCTAAATCCACTTTAGGAAGCTACTATGCCATGATTCGGTCTTGATCTATGCCATGTACAATGTACGGAGGCATCTCCCTCCCCCTTCCATCTCAGTTCAGCTATTTATTATGGAGAGATACCTCCCCCTTTCCTACCATGTTTGGGGATCCAAATGGGGGGGCTCTTATAATTAATTTAATTTATTTATTTAATTGATTAATTACCCTTTTTAACACCTGACCCATGTCCAAAAACTCGACATGAATTTATACATAACCTTTGAATCCCAACCATTATAGAATCATCTATGGAGTTATAATCTCATTTTTTTGGACCATTTAAAAGATATCATCACCCAATATTTCACTAATAATCTAATATCTAATTATTTAAATATTAAATATTTCAGCAGAACATGAACATCTCAGAATTCCAAAAAATATCTGTCTTAGGGTAAAAACATCATTTCAGGGCACCTGGAGTGGTCTAGAAACTTATCTAAGATCATGTAATATAGAAAATGACCATTTATCCCTCATCGGCTTCCAAAAGAAAAAAAATCAAAATTCTGCTCAAATTTGAAAACCTATAAAAACTCGAGTCTCTACATGGATCCATCTTACTCAATTAAAAATATTTAAATAATGTGTATTATAAATTATTGAAAAAGTATTTTTTATGACTAAACATGGTTGTTATATTTATTCATAGCTAACCATTCTACACATTAGAGAATGATTTAATATTCTGTAATAATAACTCAATCATTATTTTCTAAAAGTCAATTATTTCATAATGAGCAATTTCAATGTTGATAAAATTTCTCATAAACATGTAACCAAAATAATCCACAAAAATATCTCATAAATTTAAACACTATATGAATAGACTCATATTATTCCATTACATAATATGACTCACAAAAAATAAGGATTTTGTTAGAAAATATATTCAATTTTTATGTCTTCAGATGAATAAACTAATATTTGAAGTCATATAATAATTAACAATTTATAATGTAATATAAAACTATAAATTTAATTTGATATGAGTTATTTTTAAATTCCTAGACAAAAAATCATTAAATAGTAAATTATAACTTGATTATCACATATATTAATAAAATTAAACTTTTTAATATTTTATACATAATATATTTCATCATGTAGGATTAAATCAAAACATTAATAACTTACATAATAATAAAATGTTTTTATGTAAGGAGTTATAGTTCTAAAACATGACCATATATTTTAAATTATAATTATAAAAATAAGAATAATTATTGATAAACTTCATAATAAACTTAGTAAATAACCTTTCACTAAATTATAGTAAAGTCAGTAACAAAATAAATATTTCTTTTTTATGATTGTCAAAACATTAATCTTGTTGGATATTTTTTATAGTATGTATTTATAATAAAACATATCCTATGTTTGATTCTCACAAAAGAAAATGTTTTCTTTACTAATGGATGTATTTTAAGTTAGTGATAGGATATTTATTAAGTTTATTTTTATGTTTTTCAATGGTTAAACCTATTTGAACTATAATTATTAAATATATTTAAGAACATTTTAAAATTAAAAATAATTATGTAAATAAAGGTTATTCTAACATAAGCTATTAAAGAATATGATTAATTTTACATGAATAAATATAAGTATAAATACTTATGGAGTTTTATTTTATTCAAACATGATCCTTTCAAGTTATAGTTTATTCTTACATGTTAGTTTTTATACATAGAGAAAATATTACATAACTAGTTATATCAATATTTTAATATTGCATGAATAAAGTTGAATTCTTACATGAGATTAATGATCTACTTATTCATACATAGATACAAAAAATATGAAGTTATTATTATACAAGTTATATGTTTTTTTAATTATAACACATTAAGGAAGAAGATGAGTTTATTCATATAAAGATTGAAATTTTGGGAGATTTTTATTGAATATTTTAGTTTCTTATTAAGGAGAAATGATTTTATATACATTGATATTTTTAGTTAAGTAAGGAATTAATTTAAGTAAATATTGAATTAGATATTATTGAATCTATTATTACTAATTAATGAAGTATAATATACTAGTTTTAATGGTTACTTGATTTAATGAAGAGGATATTTATATGAAATAAATACTTTTAATTTATTATTTAAACTTGTTTTTATTGTTATGGTAATTAATAACCATATAATTATAAATAAACATGATTTATCATCAATATATTCTGATATTATTCTAAAAGTTATTTTTCATTAAGTATTACGGTTATTTCTAATTAGACGGAAGAAAATAAGAATAAAATAAATAAATAATTAGTCTACTTGTTCTGTGCCGTTATGAAAATTACCCTATAGATTTAGATCTTTTTTTCAGAACTGATATAAGATATAGTGATTTATTTTCTAATTAATATGTGCATATGAAAAAAATTTATTACGATTTTACATTAAATCTGTCTTCAAAAAAATTATTTCTATTTATTTTATAGTGAACCATATTAAATCATGTATATTGGTCAGAATGAGTAACACTTTTTTATAAGTGACATGTTTATATCCATTTTAATTTTATAGACACTAGGTATCAATATATTATACTTATCTATTATAATCAATAGTAAAAACTATAATAATATCTTCAAATATGTAGTTGGTGTTAGTGTATTTGGGTAAGGTATTATATTGGTGGCCCAAAAATATTATAACGATTCTGGTGTGATCTATGATTTATATTTCACTACATATATTATTCAATAGAGAGGGATAATAAAAGTAATAAATTTTTGGGCTGATATTAATAAAATTTAAGAGTAAATCTAATAATATAATTCACCTCTACATGGGTCATTATGTTACTTGAATATGTGAAAATGGATAAAAGGTCCTATATTGATAAATAAAGAATGAAATATTATATTTATTTTAAATAATTAAAAGGTTTCAAGATTAAAAATAAAAAATAAATATCATGACTAATATATTGATTATGATATAGGTGGAAAGAATCAAAATGAGTTTATATTCTTTTTCTCAAAAGTATTATAGAATGTTAAAGATAATTATAATGGTTAACTTCATTTATAAATGTTTTCATTTTGAAATACATTTTCATTTTTAAATTATTTTACTAAGAATAATTATGATGAGGATGAGTACAATCAACATAAAATTTCATTATAGGATAAATACATGGTTGATATTAATTAAAGTGGAATAAATTTCTCTAAATAAAAAATAAAAAATACTTCATAAAAAGGATGAATTTTCAATCGAAATATGAATTTTTATTATGTGATAAAGAAATAGAAGAAGAGGTGAAATAATTTATTATTTATGGTGTTTATTATTTCATGGAATAAGGAAAAAAAATCTAATAAGTCTTATATAAAACAAGATAATGGTGAATATAATAATGATGAATAAGGGATGAATACAGAATATATCCAGATAATGGATATAATAGTTATTAAAAAAATATCATAAAACTAGTAAAGGAGAATGAATCAAAGAATAAATCCACTAGAACATAAAATGTTAAAATATATATTAATAAGGAAGGATAAATAAAAAGATAATTTGATGACCTTAATGTAATGTTTCTTAAATAGAATATGATTGTTAATGATACAAACACTCTTTTAGTCATAATGTAATAGTAAGTTCATTCAATTAATGTATTTCTAATTGATCCTAGAAATTATTCTAATATAATTTATTTTAAAATTTATAATATATTTGAATTTTTGGGAAATAATCAAAATCACCAGTGAAATTTACCAAATCCTTTGAGAAGCATGATGAATATCTTAACTAGTTAAGAACACATAGTTTGGTTATAAAATAATGGGAAATGTAACGTTAGAAACAATATGAAGGAGTTGAAGGATCCTTCCAAGGTTAAATATACTAAGAATAGAATATCATCCTTTTATGAGAATGTTGAGAAAAATCAATATATTTCATAATAATAGAAATTATAATAAGTTTTTTTTTTAATTTTTAAAAAATATTTTTTTATCTTTTTATCCATATACAAGTTAATCCCTAGGTAATATAGTATGATATCACCTAGGTTTATCTTTAGTGATGTTACCAAATTGTTTTTAATTTTATTTTTTTAATATTTATATGAATTATAAATATTTTAATATTTATTTTGATGGAAACTAGGATTGAATTTATGAAACATATTAAAAACACATAAATTATAATAAATATAAAGAGTAATGGTTGAAAAATGATCTAAAACAACTTTTCATATAGGCGATGACCTACTTTTAGGTTAGACTCATACTTCATTCCTTCTTCATTATCTAGCAAAGTCATTACCACAAGAGTTTTCAAAATTTCTAGGCTTAAAATCATAATCTTTACACATTTATCTATTTATAAAATTTCAAATGTTCCACTAAACTGTATTTGGATGATCTATTTTAATTGATAAATAGTCACTTTATTTATTAATCACCCATTATAATGAAAATACCTAGTAACCACATTACTCTCAATTCAAAAACAAGAGTTATATTATTTTAAGAATAATTACATGATGTATTTCACAATCAATCATCCTTAAATAATAAGGACTTAATCAATAATTTTCATTAATTTATTTATTAACAAACTTATTTTAATGGAATGAGAAAAAATGTCACAGAATAATCTATAATAAACAATAAAAAAATTTATGGAAGAAATATTCCATAAAAAATAATGAAGTGAATAATTCATAAGGACTTAGAAATAATCCACCATGACTCCTTCTAATTCTGAACCCAAAATTTTAATCATAAAATGAATATGCACATAAAAAATAACAATCTGCATGACCATATAGTCATTATAGAAATAAGACATGGTATAAGTTAGAAAATGGGAGATAAAATGATGGAATATTTTCTATCAAAACTAAATTTACACCCCATAAACTAAAAAAAGAAATTTATTGAATCAATCTAAACTTTATAAAACACTTCAACAGATATTTAAAAGAAAAATAAGAAATATTATTTGGAATACCTTACATTTAACTAAGGAACTACATGGAATTAGATCGATTTGAAGATCATCTCAACTCTTGCAGCTCTAAATTTACACTCTAATTAGATGATCCTCCCCATACATGCATAAAGTTAGATCAAACACAACAAATATATAGAATTATATGTTAAAATTATTAATATTTCAATAAAATTAAATATTTCTTCAATTTTTACTCATCTAACCATATCTATTGGGTCATCATTAATTGATTCTCCTTAAGACTAATCTAACTTAGACATATTCATATCTAAAACAGTGAACCACATAGTTGAGTTCATAAATAAAAATTCAAAAAAAAACAATTTTAAATATCTTTATATTACCAAACCTCTATCATATCATATACCACCCACTCTCATAACAGATCGAATGAATTTCAATCAAATTAATAAACACCTTATAAAAAACACCAATTGTCTGATTTAAGTGTAGAAGCATTAAAAAATCTAGCCATTATTAATTAATAATTTAATGATATGTATATTTAAAGTATTTCATAGGGTATATACTTGAATAACTAATAACCATTCCCTTAAGAATATTATTATGAACTAGAAAGAAGTTAAACACCCTGGTTTGTAATCATGTGAGCTAATATCTCATCTTGGTTCCTCCTTGAACACAAATTGAACTAGATACAAACACAAACCACTTATGTTCATCTAATAATTTGAAAAAAAACTTCATATCACTCAAAGACATGATCTAGAAGGAACATACATCCTAACATTAACATGAACCATAAACATATTAGAAATTTTATTCTCAATCATCACATAATTCCTATGTGAGTGGATGAGTACAAAAATATAAAGAAAAATGAGAACTTTGTTGAACAATCACCCTAGTATATTTCAAATTTCATGGTTGAGATTATTATCTAGATATAAATTTGAATACTAAAAAATCATAAAGATCAATCACCCTAATATATCCCCATATGGCTCCCAATGTTGATGGATTGTGCATCTCGAAACAAGCTCTGAGACTAAGCTTGAGTTAGTTTGTGGATTGAACTAGTGAAATTTAAAATTATTTTGAATCCCACATAAAATAATCACTATCCAATATGAATTTATCATCCATATATATACATTAATTAAAATATTTTCAAAAAATATTTTTTTCAACCATCAAAGACTAATAAAATTAAAACAATATTTTTAATTTATTATTTAACAAGAACACTTAAAATGAATTACTATTATAAAAAAATTAATATCAAACAACCTTAAACTATTTAAATTGATTAAAATATAAATACTATATGAATTCAAAAAATGAATGAAAAAATAGTAAAAAAAACTAAAGCGTTATTATACGGATTGATAATAATAATTACTTTAACTTATAGTTATTAAAAATTTAAAATCTAATGATATTTTCATTCTTATAAATTTCACAAAATACCAAATCCAAAATCTTTTCTCAAAGTCAGTAAATCATGAAATTATAACCAAAACCAAGATAATAATACCAACTAATGAAATATAATCAGTGAATTCAAGGGAAAATATAAGAAAAATTCATTCTTTATCTACTCCCCCACAATATTATTTTCTTTTCCTTCTCAAAAAAATCATAAATCATAGCAAACAATTTTATTGAATGAGAATATTGATTGTTTAAAACTCAATAAAAATGTTAGTTCTAGGTGAAAATGATTTTTTATAATTATGAGGAGTATCCATAATTTTTTTTCCTCCTTCAAATCCAACTATACTAAAGAAAAAATTTCTTTATGAAAATATATGATTTTTAGAAAAAGTAACATCCATTTTGTAAATATTATCAAATCATAAATTAAATTGAAATTAACCTATTTTTTCTAAATATTATTTAAAAAATAATCCTCTTCTACACCAATGTTGAATACCTATGGAACTATTCATAACCAATAGATTATTCAATGAATTAAATTAATTAAATAAACACCTTAATTTAAATGCATAAGAATAAAAAAAAAATTATAAAATATATTCAGTCATAAACTTAATAAAAAATAAAACACTTACACAGATCATCAAATGTTCCAAAGATAACTTACATGAAAATTCAAAATCATAATTTGACTATTTAAATTCTTAAAAAAATTATTTATTTAATTGAAATAATTTTAAATAAAAAATCTAATCTCACCATGTCAATAATTTAAATAGAAAATTGTTTAATAGTGTAACCATAAGGATATCATAGAGAAAATAAAATATAAAATCACTCAGGAATGTGTTCAAATTTTATTTTCTATTGAATATGTTACCCATTCAACTCATATTCATCATATAAAAAAATTATGAGTGAACACAAATTTTGATTGTTAAGGTTGAAAATAATTAATCAAAAACACCTAGGCGATGACATGAATGATACACATTCTAGTATTTTTATAGATTCAAATAAATAAATGTAGATTTAATTTAGTAAAACAATAGGATGTTTCAAGGAAGTTAAATAATATAACTTCCCTTATATTTATGTTTTGATATTTTTAACACACTATTAAGGATATATTTCCCAAAAGTATTTATAAATAAATACAAAAAAAGATTAAGGATGGGGAGATAAATAACCCAGTTTTTTATTCTCTATAATGGAAAAACTTCATTATTTAAAATTTATGATGATTGATAATACTAAACCAATAGTTTTTTACCTAGAATTAAATGAATAAAATCATTGAATTGAAAAAAAATAAAAAAAATAAAAACATGAGGATTTTGTTTAAGTAGGGACAAAAACTTCAATCAAATATTGTACATTTAATGTTTTTTCAATATTATTTACAATTAATGAAAACATAAAAATAAGATAAAAAATCATTTATCTTGGGTTATACCTTCCCTCCATACTAAAATTCTAATATAACACTAGTGTACAATAATTATTGATGAGAAACTATAACCAAAATTAAATAGGTAGCACAAAAATAAGAAATAAAAAATGAAAAAACCTAAGGATTTCAATGATATACAAATTCTTTTACAATAATTTCATCCACCATATAATCTCGAAAAACTCTTTAAAATTATTCACCACATATTCTTTAAAATTAAATACTGAATCTTTCTTAAAATTATTCATTGTTATCTTACTAATGGAAAAAAAATGAGTGACTATAATAGGTCTATTCAATTTTGAATGAAATTTACCTAGGTAAGGGCTATGTCATAATTTGAGAAATAATACTTTTAATCCATCTTTGAAGTACTTTTTCAATATTAAATCAATATATAAAACCTTATATTTTTCATTTTAAATATATTTTGTCTTATATGAATCTACCCTAATCTATTTTAACTCTTATTAATATAATTTTACCACCTTTCCAACTTCAAAAGATTAAAAATTTATGTTTTCAAAAGTCAGTAATCCCTATTTTCCAACTCAACTGGTGGGTGATAATATCTCCCAAACATTAAAATATATGGTGTCATCATAATTTTAGTTTTATAGTCTATCCTATTTGGACAAGGAGAATATTTTAACCATATAATCCAATACATTATATTTTTATAGAGATGTTTTTTGGTTTTTTTATTTCCCTATTTGAAACATCATCCAAATAAGTATTATTTTATTGTATATTTAGAAGGATTATTTTTTAATATTATATTTTTTTCATCAACATTTCTTATAGAGTTTTGTGCTACCCACTTAGAAATATAATCCAAAACAATAAGGATATATATATACCTAAATTAATTATGAAATAGAATCATAAATTACATACATTAAACATAAAATAAATCATATAATAGTAATTATAATTTAGACATATCATTTCACTTAGTTATGTTTCTATTCAACTAGAATATATTACATTTTTTAAAAAAAATAAAATGACTCCTTAAAAATAGTCGACCAAAACATCCTATAATATGTTTATTTCTTTATTATTTTTAGTGGTTTAAAAATTACACCATATCACAATGTATGAAAATGATTTTTTAATTGGATAGAATTATAAAAATATAATAAACCTTAAAATTATCCTAAGAATTCAAAAGATCTATAAGTACATATAATCCCACATAAAATTAATTAAATAAATAACTAATTTGGTAGTGATATTAATTAAAAAATAATTTGGTATTTAATTCCATAATAGGTTGTTAAAAATAATAGGAAACCACTGTTCTTTTCTTATAATAGTATAATACAATATTTTCACTGTGAACAAGTCACGGTTAGGCACAACATTTAGATCTTATTTACCTAGAAATGTATAAACCTTACTCAAGTGATACACAATTAATTTATATATCCCTTTAATATATTGAAATTAAATATCAAACTCATGATTCATTAAAATATACATAATCATCCTTGTATCAGAATTTTGTTTCTTTATGAGGTAACTAATGGTTAGCAGGTTTTTAGAGTCAACTTATTTACAATCAAGAATGTTATATTTGTACCTACCATGATAAAAGATACCAGGAAAAATATTTCTACATATTAATGTATTAATTTTGAGATGAATATATATATCTAGATTTATATTCTATGAAATTAGATTTCCTATCCACTTTACATCCTAAAACAACCGAAATAAAAAAATTTGAAGGATTATTCATTAACCAAATTGGTAGGGAAAAATTGTGTGGTTGAAAAAGAAGTGGGGAAACCATATTTTTTATATATTTAAAATTATCTTATTCATTTCATAAAAGATAATTTTATACTAATTTTGATATATTCTAGATAAAGGAAGAGAAACTAGGCTAAATTATTTGATAAATAATATGTAAAAGTTTTTATGGGTGAATAAAAGATCCAACACTAAAACATAAATTATAGTATATGAATTTTGTTTTTCATAAAAATATAGTAAAAATAACATTTTAAAATTTTAGGGAAAAAAATTCTTTATTTTTTAGTATGAATATCAATCTTGAACTTAATTTTTTCAAATAAGTCTAGAATGAGGTTTTCATATTTTCCTTTTAAAATAAGCTTTTATGAATATTAGATAATGTTGTATTTAAATAATAATAATTTTATTTATAATATTTCTTTATAATATGTATATTTAACTATGTATTTATTATCAATTTTATATAAACAATTAAATGATAAATTGGTGGTAAAAGGTATATTTTTTCAGAAAGCTGTTTTTAAGTGCCCAATGTTTTTCTGTTTTAATGAAAATAAATAATTTAAAATAATGAATGATTTAAATTAAATTTATATTTATTATATCTATATATAAGTATATAAATTCATATAATTATTATTACAATTTATAGAGTTAATTTACGATCAACTTATCCTTGAAAAGGTTCATTTTCATGAAAACCCATTTTTATCATGTTTTGCATGTTTAATTTTAAATTAATTTATTTCAGATATATTAATGCAATTTGATAAATTAGTTTCACTATTTTCAATCATCATATAATAATTTTTAACTATTTTTAATTTCATTTTTTATCTTTATTAATAGAAATAAAAATTGGTTACCACGCTTAAGGTTAAAATGGGTTTACTAGGGGTTAATATATGATTATAATGGTTAAAATAGTTATAAAATTTGTCTAAATAAAATATTATGATGTTATTTTGAACCTATATCATGTAAAATAATTTATATAATCAATTTTTTGATACTTTTTCAAGAATTTGACCTAATAATATTTTAGAACATTGAAATATTATAAGTGTTACACCCTCATCACTTATAAAAGGGATCCACCTCTGGTCACATATTCAAAACATTTGAACCATTTATCTTAACCAAAACCTACCAAAATATCTCCCCAAAATCATTATACATGTGCTAATGGTGGTGTTCTTTAAAAAATATTTACATAAGGTTATTTAATAGACTATCTAAAGGATCACTTTCAAATAAGATGTAATCATCTTAACCAAAAACATTCATTTTTTTCTAATTATAACATCATAAAATATATTGTAACAATTAAAAAATAATTAAACCATTACATATGATATGATAAGACGTTATTAATTTTATTCCATATTATCTACACATATCCTTCTCCATTAAATTGTTAAGGAAACCATCACTCGCATGTATGGATAACTTCTTCGCGAACCAATGTAATTTATTTTCCAACATCGCCTCACATGGAGGGTCATAATGATGGAACCAATGAATATATTTTATATTCATAATATAATCATTATTATTTAAATGTAAGATATCATCTACTTACTTACCCTTCTAACTATTACAAAATGAATCATGTATGTATATTGTTCTCCAAGACTACTAAACTAATCAATCCTTGGAGATGTATTCCCTTATATCTTATGGAAATGAAATAACGTAAACACTTACTCATGGTTACTAGAGTTTCAGTTGTTACAGTTGGTATCATAGAATGTTTTGTAGAAACCATGATAACTAGATTTTGGAAAACATAGATTTGGTTACAAATCTCTAGGATAACCTTTGAGGATATTTTCAATTATAGAATAATATAAAAAGATTATGGTAAATTAATGATTATTTGTTTCCAATAAAAAACATCCCTCTATCTATACAATAAGTGGAAGTGGTTTTGGAATTGATTCATCAATGTGTAATAACTACAAAAAAAATTGGTCAAGTATACCTTGTTCATCAGTATGATGTAAGGTGAATTGTCCCTTATTGCACACCTAGTTTGAAAATACTATGGGATATTCTAGGGTTAATTCACACAACCATTATAAAAAATAACGAATGTTTGAAAAATATTTTTATTATTTGAGGATATTCACAAATAAACCATATCTTTAATATTGATATTAGCTACATATAAATTTTCGATTTTTTTAAGTGTTTATCAAATTATTTAATGTGATTTAAAATTCATAATGTTATAATCTAATTTTACAAATTCCATTGATGATATATTATACCTTATAGAATTAATGGTATCAATACACATGAAAAATGTGAAGAATTACCCACAAATAAATACAATTCAACTGTTGTTGGAGTTGAGAAGATCATGGGAATATTAGGTAAGATAATTGATTTTATGATGAATAACAATGAACATATAGAACAACATGATGTTATTTGACATTAATCACTAATATTGGATCATTTCATGTGATATAATCCTCCATATTTTAGTAGAAATATTAATCCACAAGTATATGAGCAATGAAATTCCCTTGAAAAGATATTTATGGAATTGGTATAAAAAGAAATAAAAAATATTAGATTATTAGTGTATGGTATTAAAGATGCTTTTAATAAATCATAGGTATTGATCAAGAATAATTGGGTGGAAGAAGAAATAGAAGATATTAAAAAGAGATAATTTTACGTAACATTCTTTGAAAATATTTCCTTTCTTCATGAACAACGAACTGAATTGAATATAAAGTTCATCAACATGAAGAAAAATTAAGAAATTAGTGTTGTAGAGTATGTTGAAACTTTTACTGAAATATCCTAGTATACTATAGATTAAAAAAATAATTTAGAACTTAAAACTGACTAATTATTTAAAGGGATTAAGATAATCCAATGAAAGGGAATTTATTTATGAAACTCTTTCATCATATGATTAAATAGTGTTATGTTCCATCAAAATAAGAAAAAAATTCAAAGACCCTATATCATCATTGAAAATCAAGAAAAGAATAGTTTTAATGAACTCTAAGAAAAATGAAACTTGTCAAATGAAAATAGAGGAAAATTAAAATTCAATTATGTTTTTTTTGTAAGAAACATCTTGGAAAATTCATTAAGGGAATAAGATTTAGTTATAAGTTTGAAGATAAGGGCCATATTTCTTATAAATGAAATGAAAAGAATGAAATTAATTTTAATCATAACCTAAAATTTATATATTTCTCTACTTTATTTTAGATCTTTACACTATTTTATATTTTCTGCATTTTCCAATAAAATTAGATACACCACAATCACCTTAATAAGGGGGTTGTCAGTCAAGTCTCTTAGTGAAAATCTCATAGTAACAATGATGTGTCATTTTGTTCCCATTATAACCCAGAGATATACCCTATTTTTTGAATGGATTAATATAAAAACAGTTAAATTTTTTATAATTATTATTGTGGAATTGATCAAAAAATATATTGATAATTTTTATTACTAATAGAATGAAATTATTATTTTCAATGAAGATGTGGAATTCCTCATCCTTATAGGGGAGTCTTCATAATCTGTGTAAATACCTCGGAACTAGTATCCCAAAGTTAATGAATACTTTATTGAATTGGATACAAAAACAAGTGATCATATTTAGAAGAAAAAAAATGTTTATTAGTCTTGGTAATACATATACAAACATTATTTCCATTTTATGTTGGTAATGAAATATAAAAACAGTGGAAGTAAATACTATGCAACCATGAAACCATTCAATGACTCCTTCATGTCCAAGGGAAATGAAGAGAATAATGGTGAGATAAAATGATCAATAAGGGTTACATAAAGTGGAATATCTCATGAGTAAATAATTCATAATCAATATGGGAATGTAAATAACTAAATATAATTTCCATTTAAACTATAACTTATGAAAGAAGAATAATATAAAAAGAAAAAACGATGATCAAATAGTACTATAGAAAGAATCATACTAGCTTGAAACATATTCATGTATAAAATATCTATTCAAATAAAAACATGGTATTTAATAACAGATTTCATAATGATGGAATTTATGTTGTCAAATATCCTAAAATTTCTATCGATTCCTTATACCAAAAGAGGATACATAAATATGGAAATTGAATGTAAAATACTAAATCTAGTTTGTGTCATTATACATACTGATATATTAACAGGATATATAGAACTATGACCTTTTCATCACTTATAAAATCAATGTAACATATCATATAGATAAATAATTCATATTAATCAACATTCCTTAATAATCCAAAAATTATTGCATATAAATATTTAGACTAAGTAATGTCTATACTTTTTCCTATAAAAATAATTATGAACTATATTGATAAATAATAAGGATGGTATCAATACAATATATCCATGGTTTATCTTAAATAATATAATAGTTTTTTACATAGATGAATACAAATACCATAAAAATTTCATTAAAACTTTCTTGAGGAAAATATAGTTTTCAGTATAAAAATATTTTTTTTATATTTCTTGGGTATTAATGAAACATTATTTTCATTGAAAATAAAAAATTTTATTCTAAATGAATCTTAAAATGATTGATCGTTTATGATGGTGGGTAATTTGTTTTCATGTTGAGTATGTTAATATAATTTTTTCTTTCTTAATTTCTATAAAAATACCAAATACCTTATTTAGAAAATTACAAAAAGATTCTATTCAATAATTTTTATAGATTGTTAAACATGGATATTAATGAATTTATTAGATAACTTTGGAATAATAAAATAAATCTTGAAAACATTTTATTTAAAAATTTTATATGGTGGGAAAGAAATCTAACCAAATATAAGAGAAAGTCAGTTTTCCATAAAAACATTTTGTTGGTCTCTTGAGTACTTAAAAATTGAAATGAAAAGAAAAAATTATAATTTTCAAAAATAACTATAAGAGAATAAAATATATTGGGTTTAGGATAGAATGATAATATAATCCCCCCCACTAGATACTTAAACATAATGAATCCCAAATAATGATGAGATTGTGAAATAAACCCTCACCACTTTGGTAACATTAAAATAAAAACAGCATGAAAGAGATAACCATAAATGGATAGGTAATTCATCAAAATTTTCATGAGAATAATCCTACAATACATTATTTTGAATTATATAAACCACATTAATAAAAAAATGGTGAATTTAGCATGTGTCTCATAGAAATAAATGTGAGATGAAAATACCTTAGATTAGTTTTCACTTACTTCGAAAGTGATCTAACCTCATGTGTAATAAATTTTAAATTTATTATAATAATATAAAATAATAATTTACATACATATAATATCATATATGATCCAATTAAAACATTTAAAAAATCATTTATTAATAATTCCTCATTAAAATCAACATTTCTATGTTCTAACTGTTCATTTTTCAAGGATGTTTCTGCTATGCAGTTCTGGTCATTGTACTTTCATCCTGATTCAAACATCCATAATATGTTTAACCTGATATAAATATCACATATATTTATTACATATATATATATTTATTTATTCATCCATAAGAGGTATATTTAAAAAAATTATGTAAACTCTTCATGGATATGGTATGTTGTACGCACACATGAACACTATTTCTATTTATCTATGAATGGAACAAAAATAAAGGTAAAAAATGTTATACCTTTAAATTATAATAAAATTTCCATTTTTAAAATATATATTTATTAAATTCAATATTAAAACCATCCAAATAAATTGGGTATGAAATATGAATTACACCACTTCATAAATATTGAAATCCGTATATATGTACAAGAATTTTTTTTCTATTTTTATATGACAGAAAGAAGGTGGATAATAGTTGTAACATCATCATAATAAAAATTAAATATATTTATGATAAATAATTAATTATTTAGAGTGTATATCATAGATTATATGATTTATAATAAGAAATTAAAATGAAAACTCTTGGTTAAGAGTCACACATATTTATTGAGAAACATATATTTTTTATTACACCTTTATCCTTAAAGGGTATTTTTGGAAAAAACAATAGCTATATAAATTTAAACCATAAAATTTAGTTAATTGAAATTAATTAGATAATTAACAATATAATATATGAAATATTAAATTTATTTCATTTTAAACAAAAAATAACTCTATAAATTCTTAGAACAAAAATACATTTTAACACAATTCACTATTTACACTATTCACTAAAAAATCAATCATTTTAGAAAAATAAAACAAATTCTTCATAGTATAATTTTGATATGATGATTTAAAAAAATATTTTTTTTATTACTTAAATTGTTTAAATTTTATATAAATTAATTATAATATAATATCTCAAAAATAAATAAAAATAGTTTTCTTTATGAAAATGTATTTTGGAAATATAAAAGGATTCTGCAAAAAATTAACTTCTTACTTACTATGAATTAAAAAATAAACTTTAATTGAGTCATAAATTTATATATATTTTACAATGTGGTTAATAATATTCATATCCATAAATTCAAAGGCTAGGATATAACTATAAAAATTAAACATTAATATTTTATTATTTGTTTAGGATCAGTTTTGCATGTTGTATATGTTATCAAGCATCTTGTTCTATAAATACTCTTGGATTTTATATTATCACCCATTTAATAAATTTGGTCATCATAATTTATGTTTTTTCTCAATAATCAGGGGTTTTACATTTGAAAATACCTTTTTTTCAAAGCTGACATCATAAATAGTGTTAATAAAAATTCCTCTTGAAAGGAGGGAACCATAAGTATAATTGTTACCTAGAATAAAACATAACATCATTCACATATATGATAACATTAGTGGGATGTGAAAAATTGGTTATTGAGGAATCATTAAGATCCAAATATTTATTAAGAGTGAGAGATAACATTGTTCACAAGAAAATGAATGATTGTGATAAATTTAACAACCACAAAACCATAAACCAATGAGGGGTGAAAAGACCATCAATTCAGCTGTAATGATGGTAATAGGATAAATTTTTTATTTCAATATCCATTTCCTAATTTTTAGGAATTAATTTACAATATAGTGTTAAAAAACATGGAAATATACTTACTCAAAATGTATAATTTCACACCATAGTCTATTTCCACCATAATCTCATTTTTTTTCTTCAAACAATGATTATTCGAGTTGTTTTTTTATTACTGAATTACAAAAAATAAAATTCCAGTGGATCAAAATATCCATATAATTTTTTTCTTATAACATTATTCATTAACTACAACCAAAATGGTTATCACATATTTATATTATATGAATAAACCTTCATATGATGAAATACAATATTAATATCTAATACCTCAATAATAATACCCAAAGTTGAACACGAATAATTTGATTAATAACATTACATAAAATTATTCACAATATTCATAATTAATATATAATCCTAAAGATTAAAATTATTGGATAAAATATTCTTCCATGATAAAAATAACAATTATCTCCATATAACATGAATCACTCATAAAATCTCATACTAAAATAATGAATATTCCATTGGTATAAATTCTCTAACATATCATAATAATTTCCAAAAATATATTCAAAATAAAATTATTTATTCTTCCAAAAGATAGATAAAAAAATATTCCTCAATAAAAACCAGTCTTAGAAAAAATAATTTTCTTTTTAACTAAATCTTATAATGTCACAAAAATAATGAACTTCATAAAAACTAAAATTACTCCCATACTCACCAAATTAATTTTCAATCCCCTAGTTTTCTAAAAGATAAAACATATATTCCCCAAAATAAAATAACCCCTTTATCTTGATTTACCAAATTAACCCCATATATCTTATTAAACTAAAAGGTAGTCAATACCCTTCAACCTATGTACACAGAATATGAAATTATACTTCCTAAAATAACATTTTTACTAAAACTCGTATTAATCCAAAGTGTTTTATTCCATAAATGTGTATGAATATATCCTCAATCATCATATATTAAAATCACATAAAACCTAAAACCAGGTATTTATGCCTTTAAAAGTATTCTCAATTTTAGACTTACCAAACCAAGACACATTAGGTTTGTCCCTTATTACTATAAAATATCATATTTTTCTATATATTTTAACCTCTCATTCATCATAATGGTTCGTAAGGAA
Source organism: Viscum album (assembly GCA_963277665.1). Classification (NCBI taxonomy): domain Eukaryota; kingdom Viridiplantae; phylum Streptophyta; class Magnoliopsida; order Santalales; family Viscaceae; genus Viscum; species Viscum album. The sequence continues at coordinate 1,990,499,832 of OY728161.1, read as the reverse complement.
GATTTAATTAACCAAAGAAAGTCCCATGGGAGTTTCAAACCAGGCTCATAGTAAAGGAAAACTCACTGTGTTATAGAATAGTGAATGATATATATTCAACCGACTATTATCAGTGTAAATATCCTAAGATGCATATAAGGAAAATCCATGACCACTTATAAAATCTAAATGGGCATGTATTTCATTAAAATCCAAAAAATATATACCTTATCAAAAAATATATTATATTATCAAACAATTAGACATATCATTAGAGTTTTTCATAGGACTATATTCCCTAATCTATTTTATGAAATCTGGACCAATGTTTTATAATAAAATTTCTCTAATACCAAATATAAGGACCCCAACAACATTATACCAAAGTTAGTGGTTACATTATAAAACCGGAACTAGATACCTATGATAAAAATCTATGGTTTATAATAGTTTTGTAGTCTTTGAAAACCATATACAAACATGCTTCAAATTTCACATTGGTAAAAATATAAAAGAATAATGAAATTGAATATTATGTATCCTTCAAATCATTCAAATATTTCTTCATTATATCAAGGGGAATTAAAACAAAACAATTGTGAGATCAAATAACTATTAAGGGTTAGGTGTAGAGCCCTATGAAATATTAACAAAAGATAGGGGATGGGTGAATCATCAGTTCCCTTTTCTGATGTCCTTTTGTTTTGAATTCAACATTTGAAACTTTTAAAGGTTATTTATCCACTCAATATTTTCTATAAATATCACCTTGTGTGTAATTGTAATCATGGAGAGAGTAACACACATTATTTATGTGTTTTAGTTGAAATACTACACCTTGTTGAAACTGATTATACCCCTAGTTAAAGATTCATAACTATAAAACAAATTGTTATAATTTATCTTAGTTCCAACTAAGAGGGTTCTAATTCAAATCTAATCGAGAGACTTTATTTCCTTCATGATCAACCAAAAATAATTATTACTCTGTCTCTAACCAAGACACTTTTTCTTCTCCTAGATCCAACCATAATACTTCACCTACTCCCAAAACCAATTAGAATACATAAAATTTTTTAAAATAATGATACATAGTAGGATGATTCTATGATCATTCCCTACGAGCATGTTGGATTTTAATTACACGTGTACATATTCATATACCTCGAACAACCACTGGTTGGGTCTACTGGTCTTTATCAAATAATTATGATCAACTATAATTGTTAATTTTACTCATTGCAACTATTCTTGGGCTATGATTCCATCTGATGTAGAAGTGTATACTGGACTAAATGTGTAAAAGAGATGAAGACAAATTATTTACTGTTATTTTATTCAAGATAAGGCTTGAAATATCTTCATTCATTCAAGAAAAATTCATGCATGAATTTTATGGAATTATTATTAAAAAAAATAATATAAAATATAATATTCCTTGTTATTTTTGTGATTATTAAAAATTTATGATCTTTAGGTTACTCAATGTTCTCAAGTTATTACTCTCGGGTACATGGCCTTGTGAACTGTCCACCTTTAAGCTTCAAAATCTTGGGAAACAAACTTGAATGGCTATGAATATGTTTTTTTCTCTTATTAACATATTGAATGAAATGTATTTCATGAAATTATTCTCTTTCTATATTACATTATCCTTCAAGAAATAGATATGCACATACACACACACACACTGTATTCCTTCTTGCATGAAACAAGATTTGTGCAATATCTTCTTCATGTACACCAAGCGTATAGGGCTATCACAGTAATTCCACCTTCGAAAATCAATACTCTATACATTATCTCGCATCTATTAAATAGTTCATAAAAATTAGGAATTATAAAACTTAATGATATCAAAAAATCCCTATTGGATTCATGAAACTATTCTATGAGGCTTCTTAGAGATTGTTAAACGTATGGTGAAGGATAGAAAAAGTTTCTTCACCATCACATAAGTATATTATGATGGATTCCTTCTTCATTAAACATGTTCTTTGTATATTCTCTATTTCATTCCCAACATAATATCTCTCTCAAAATCATAATGGAATTATCACCTTGGTGTTATCTTCTTTTATAGGTCACCATCACCATTACTCACATCACCTAAACACAAAGTTTTATACTTTGTTGAGATCATGAGATATAAGATATATAATTACTTTCATAACAACCCATAAACCTCAGTGTTTCTCAAAATACATATTCTAAAATATAAATCACCTCTTTCTTCTAGAAAAAATTAGCATGAACATGGGATAACAATAACATGTTTCTCTATTATATTCTTGAGCTCAACCATGTATGAAAATGGCCATATATATCTATGTTTTCATTCAGAAAAATCATTCTCTTCTAATATCCCAATGTGTGAAATAAATTTATTTCATTAATGGTATTTGAATGATCATGAGAACCTCCTTAATTCAGAATGATCATCAATGATGGGAATAATTGAGGATAGAAGTGATAAAAAATTTCCTCGAGTGTGCATAGGGAATTCAAAGGTTGGTAGGTTGAAGATAATAGCCTTTGATGATAAGGAGACATAGATTTATTTGATCAGACACATACAAGAAGTTTGTATATATTTAAACTAGGGAATGGAAAGTGACATGAACTTTAACCACATCATAAATTCATCTTTTTGGTCCACACATTATTAGTCAATCTGTATCTCAATAGCCAATTTGTGAGTAGCTCAGGGTCTGCTCCTAGAACTAATCATGCACCACAGGACACACGTGACACACCAACCCATATTGGCCCATTGAAACTAGACCAAATTAATGTTCTCTTACTTGAACACACTCTTCTATGCCTTATACATGAGTCCCCACTCACTTTTCACCATGATGGTTTTGTGGACTGATTCTCCCACATGGTTGAGGTCTCCCCCGACATGTGTGGGTAAGATTTTTTTGATGTGTCTAACATGGTTAGAACTATTTTTTTATATAAATAAAACATCAAAATAACATATAGAACATTTTTTAATTATTCAATATAATTCCAAGATATAATAGTTATTTTCAAACCTCATCAAAATGCTTCTTATTACATAAATGATTCTTAACTAAAAATAGAAACGTCATTTTCTCTATTTATAGGGACTTTTAAATAATGAATGAAAATGTATGTTTTTCATGGATTCATGATTATATAATTATATAATACTACTAATATTCCACAAATAGATGAAACTTCAATCATCATCTTTATTATTGAAAATGTACATTCTCCAAACACCAATAGTGCATACCATTTACATAGAAGATCATTTCAATCAATCATTAAATTTTATATGGAAAATTTATCAAGAATGATGTACAATAACATAAAGTGAATCAATATTAAATTTATAATCATAACCAATGACCACTATCAACTTACCCAACAAATATTTATGCTTTATTGAAAAAAAATTCAACACTTGGACTAACAATATTACCCATTGTATTTTGATGTCAATATATGTTCACATATTAAAATCTCAATAAGTGTGATCAAACACTCCCCCATTATTAGCAACCAAATGAAAAGAAAAAGTGGGATTTTCAATGATTAATCTCATGTTTTTTAAATACTAATGATATCACATGGTTCTCTTAGATACTAGAAAATAATTTATCAACTCTAAGTCTACATGGGATATCCCAATGTAGAAAATAAGAGAGATACAACTAAGGATGTCCAAACTATCCAAAAAATACCATTCATGTGAAATAATTCCAATAATTACCATGTATTATTTTAGGGGTTTCCAATAATAATATTTTTAAATGAAATGAAAAATATTATACATACATCAATAAAGTTATCATAAATATCAGGTGTAGAGAAATAACTCACACTTTTCCTCATCTTATCATCAACCAATAACTCATCCTTAATTGATATGATTAATAAAATTAATAATTAAGAATAAAATTGTGATTAGAATGCCTCAGATATTATGTTAGAAATATGTCTTGAATTTATAGATTCCCTGGAATTTAGTAAAATTATAGATTCCTCTTATGGTTGTTCCCCCTTTAGGTAAGCACTATTCTTATTTCATATTCATGGAAGTTAGTAGACTCCATGACATATAGTCTCTTCGTTCTCTATAGACATGAAAACCTCAAACATATCCTTCAATTCCTTGTAATGTAAGTTCTAAATATATAAATTAATTGGGAATTAGGTGGAAAATCTTGTTTTTTATTTCATAGGTAGCATTCATGATGAGAGCTTCCAATATATTTGGGACATTATTTTCTTCTAATCTTAGTATGGGAAGATATATTTGGAATATTTTTTTGAGCCTCATTTATTTGATTATCTTCGTTCATCCCTTCTTCGTATATGTGTTTAATAATGTTTTCAACCGTATAACATTTGGATATTCAATTTTACACCAGGGGATGAATTATAATCAAAATTAAACTCATTTTCTAAAACCAATTTCATTCCCTTGATGTTGAATATTTCTTCTCATTATTCTTATCACAAATATCTCAATTTTTTTACATCTACATTATTATAAATAATAAATTCATTAAAATGATTATGTGATTTTTTACCTTAATTGTCTCTATCATGATAAGGTTTCCCCTTGATATAATTAAATTTATTGAAATATTCTATAGCATTATTCAACACATAAAAAAGTGTGACACATATTGCTTGTGTCTCAAACAAAACTTCTTAGATAGAATTTATCTTATCTTCAAGATCATATATATTATTATTTTGTTTAGTAATTTTCAATTCATGCTAATTGATCTCATTAAAAAAAGATTAATCATTCTTAATCAGATTCATATTTTATTCATAAAAATGTATTATTTACAATTAATTTTTTCAACACTTAATTTATTGTATTTTTTCACAAGCATATTATTTTCATTCTTGAGATATTGAACCAGTCACATGAAGGATTATAATTTTCATTCAAATTACACTCAAGTTTTATTCTTTCATTTTCTTCATCACTACTACTTGAAGAATCATTTACTCAATTTTAATGAAAATATAAACCAAATTAATTATATTAATAAATAATTTATGAGGATTATTTCTTGTTCTTTCCCATAAGTTTTCTCCTCTTACAATGTTTCTTCTTCTCCTTCTCACCCCATTCATTTTTATGAAATCGATTATTATATTATTTTTATTCTAATTCTGATTTATCAAAATACTTATTTGAAATCATTTTAAAAAAAACAAGTTCCACCACTTTTAAATCACATTGGTTCTTTTATACCTTTCAAATTAAACATTACCATTTTAAATCCTTTTGATATATGAGAAATAGACCAATTTAATTAATCATTATCCTCATCACTCTTTATATAATCCAATTTATTAATCTATTATTCTTTACCTTTCCCCTTTTTTACTTCTAAAAAATCCTTATCAAAATTATCTTTATTTTTCAAAGTGGTAAGTTTTCCAATCTCATATGCAATGAGAGTGTTGCCTTGTTCATGAATTGAGTAATCATATATTTCTTATAGGGATGAAAATTTTAAATAAAAAAGATTTATAAAATTCTTAATAATTTTTTATAATGAAATATTGATCCATTTTCTTAGAAAATCCATCGATATTACATAAAATAGCATTTACCCATGTAAAATGGTCATCAGTAGTCTCATCATCATCCATATTTATATATACAAACTTTCTCCTCCAAACTTGATGTTTTTCCTCCTTAAATTTTAAAAAACCATTGTAGATTATTATTAATTTATAAATGATCTCCTTGGTATATTAGAGTCCCATGACCTTTGTGTATACCTAATCTGATAGAACCATTAAAATGGAATTTTTATCTTTTACACATAACTTGCTTTCTCCCTTAGTAGCTTGTTTCATGGGAGCATCATCAAAAATACTTGTGGGAAACCAGTTGTTTTAGTATCTATCACTTTTAATCTATGTAACATGAAGTTGGGTAACATCTTATTCCCTAAGTTATGATAATAGTTTACATCAAAGGTTGAAATACTCTGAATATTGATAGAATTATGACCTTCCATAGTTAGAATATTTCATGGATATTCAAAGGGGACCTATTCTTTGATTACACTTATAGAACCCTAGGATGAAATAACCACTGAGAGAAGAGGGGAGAATTAGTTATTTATTTTTATTAATTATTATTATTTATAATTAAACCTCTAGAACAAGTTAAGGTTATTTATTGACACAATATTATATCAAAATCTCACCTTATGTGTAGTTTTAAGGATGGAGAGAGTAGTACACATGATATAAAAGGTTTTGAAGAAATGATAATGCGTGTGTAACCAGTTATTCCCCCAATTTAATTATTATTCACTATCAAAAAAGTGATTATATTTTCATTTAGATCCAATATAATGACATATAATCTGGATCCAAATGAGAGACACCATTTTATTTTGGCTCTAACCAAAATACTTATTTCTATGGATCCAAATGAGATAATAATTCTACTTCTCAGTCCAACCAGAATACTTCACTTGATCCCAATATGAACTAAAATACTTCACCATTTTTTGAAGGATAGATCAACTATATGATGATTTTTTAATCTTTAACTATGATCTTGTAGGATCTGAATTGCTCATGTAACTATTCAAGTACCTTCAATATCCACTTGTCCATTCTATCAGTCTTGCTAAAATAATTATGATCACCTATAACTGATCAGTTTACTTAGTGAAACTATTTTCTTGTTATTATTGGTTAGGATGATAAATAAATAGCCCTATTAAATGTGTGAAAGATATGTACACAAATTCTTCATTATTATTTTATGCATTATTTGACCTACACAATTTAAATTATTCCGAGAACTCTTATTGGATAAATTTAAATGGATTCTCATTAAAAAATCCTAGAAAATATAATAATACCTATTATTTGATGTTCTCAAAAATAGTTATTCTATTTTTGGTACTCAATGTACTCATATTATTATTCACATGTGTATGTGCTCATTCACTATCCACCTTCATGATTCATTGTATTATGAATAATCAGGAATGGGTGTGAAATTTTAATTCTGTTTTATTCACATAATACATGTAATTAATTAGAGAATCTTATTATCCCTATATATTGAACTTTCATTCACGCAACTGATATTTGAAGAAACATTTTTTGGCAAAAATACCTTAAGGTAATGTTGCATCATTTTTGGGTTGATTGTGTTTGTTGACAAAGCAGGTTTCCATGGTGAATTGTCATGTTCCAGAATTGTTGTTGGCAATCCATGTTGACAAAGAACCATGACAAAGGAATGAACAATCTGGGGGTGTTACAAAAAGAGCAGTACAAGGTGGCGTTGTTTTCCAGTGTTTGCCAAATTTTTGGGGTCAAAAATTTGGAGTTTGGTGAGCATCACGAAAAGTGGATATCCTTGAAGATCTTATTTATATGTGGAAAAGGTATGAGTTTCACGAATATAGGTGTCATGGATTTGAGTTCCCGAAGAACAGAAAAATGATGGCAGTGATTCTTCGTGAATGCGTTAAGCTTCGTAAACGGCAAAGGTTGAAGCGCATCATGGTAGTGAAGGGATTTTCAAGGGAACTTCGCAGTGAAGGCATGAAGGGATTTATGGTGATGCTCTACGATTACATCAAGCTCCGCAATGGGAAAATTGCCGTGGTGATTCGCGATTTTGAGAGAATTTTGGAGGGAACTTCAGAGTTTTGTGATTTGAGATTACGTGGTGTTGACTTTGCATGAAAGGTTCTAGGGTCGGTGGAATCGCCTATAAATAGGCCTTGACCCCCTTGGGAGAAGTATAACATAGATAAGTGAAGATAGAATTTTCAGAGAAAATATTTTGCTCTCGGTTCACAAAGTTAGTTCACGAAGGCAGTGTGATTCACGAAAGGAAGGTTCTTCGCAGTGACTATTATAGCTCCGTGAAAGTTGCGAGTTCCATGTTGGCTCAGTGAGCTATGTGAGGAAAGTATCTCTGCGACGACTTGAGCTTCGTGAGAGTGCTTTGCGAGGGTGCTTCATAAAAAGGTAGGAGCTTCACGAAGGCCTATTTGAGCTTCGCAAAATTGGAAGTCGCGCGAAGTAGGGTGCTTTGCGAAGGTATTTCCAAAAGTAATTGCCTAGTGTTTAAAGGCAAATAAGTATTCATCGGTGGATGAAAGTTGGACTTTAACATATCATCTATCAACAGTTGAGGATGCATGTATTCATGCATATGAAAAGACCTACAGGTCTATAAACTGTGAGTGGATCCCTTCCAAGTGCAGTGTTCCAAGGAAGAGGAAGAAGGTTATCCTTTATACCGACAGTGAGACAAAGAGAGAGGAATAGGGAGTAACCCTTGGGAGGTAGTGAGTTAACCCTAAACACTGTAAAGGTAGTGAGCCTGGGCATAGAAGTGATCTAGCCCGAACATTGTTGGCAGTGAGATTTAGTGGATTTGGTATAATGCCACATCACCATTGTATGCTCCTTGGATGTAGCCCAATGAGGATGAACCAAGTAAAAATCTATGTGTCTCCCTGCTTGCTTCCCGGAATTGCATCTAAATCATAGCCATCAAATAAAGATAAAAAGAAGTGATCAACATAAACACATAAGAGAAAACAAAGTGACCCTTATAATATAGAGGAAAAGATCTAGTGGGGTAAGAATAATTATGAAATAGAATATCCATACCCTGATTCACCCCCCCCCCCCCCCCTAAGGATATCTAGGCCCCTATTGGTCCTAATAATTGGTATCAGAGTGAAGGTTTCTTTTATAGGATTTTTTTGCTCTGACTTGGTTCAGTCGATTGCTCAAGTTAAAAATCCAGTCTGCTCTTATCTTTGTGTGTCATGTGAAAGGGATGAACGTCAAGGAAGAAACAGAAGTTAGGTGGTATCCCTCGGTGCAGAAGTGTCTATGGAGACTGTGTAATTCAGTTAAAGGAATCTAGTAGTGAACCAAATATTTACTTGGATAAATTGTACGGTGAAAATTGATACTCATTCAATGATGATGAAGGAATGAGTGAAGAACCTGATATTCCAAGTGATGTTAGAATTACTGATGATGACGAAGCTCCCAAAAGATGAAAAGTAGAAGTTTTCCATAAAAAAAGAAGTGGATCGAAAGTTAGATGAAGAAGTTAAATCTAAATACATCTTAATCCAAGTATTAGAAATTGAGGTCAATAAGCTAAGAGGATTAAATCAAAGGCTTATTGATGTGGCTATTGGCCTAAGGGAGAAGAATGATTCTCAAGGTGAAGAACTACAAAAGATTGCTAGAATGAAAGGAAAACAAAAGGCTGATGAATATGAAGAGATCAGAAGTCATATGAAGTTCAGAATCAGAAAGCCAGAAATGAAGATCTAGCTACATAGTTGTCTGAACAAGTTAAGAAGAATCAAAGCCTACAACAAGAGAATGCATCAGTCTCTGATTCGGTTGCTCAGGAAAAATTGAAAATAAAGGAGCAAAGTGATATGTTGGATAATCTGAAACATGAAATGGAAGATGAGATATGTAGGGGGAAGGATCTCAAGAAAGCACTCAATCCTCAAATTGAATCAAGGGATATGAAGATTAAACAACTGGGAGAAGAGATTGAATTATAAAAGAATAAAAAGGATAAATTTAGTACCAATAGAAAGCCCAAGTTAAAGGATTCCTTGCACTTACTATTTGATTATCCTTCGGTAAGTGATGATAAAATGAAAAAAAAAATATGATATTTCTAAAGAGAAACAACATCATATTTTCTCATCTCAAAGACCATACAGTTTGGGAAAAACTGGTATTGTATTTGATGAATCCCCTACCATTCATGAAATAAAGAGAGCTGTGAATAGTTCTAGAAAAGGAGAAAATCGTGTAGGTGTTGGAGATGGACTTAATAAGACAGTTACAAGAAGTAGTGACGACATGTACTATTTCTGCGGGATTCTTGGCCACACATCAAACTTCTATTTAAAGGCTCAGGAATACGTTTCAGGCTATGAAAATAGAAACTTCCCTAAATCTGAGAAAAAAAAGAAGTGATATAAGAAATCAGAAAGAAGAGTATCTCAGAGGAAAGGATTTATTAGGTGATTCTATTGTGGAAGAATGGGACACACCATGAGTATGTGTCAAGAAGCTCAATAGCTCAATGTCCAAATAATAACTCAAGGTGTATCAGCATCTCGACATAGTAATGACGAAATGAGGTATGCCTTTGATGGAAAATGTTTTACTTGTTCAGATTATGGGAATTTGGCAAGAAATTGCAGCAACAAGAATGCAATAAAGGAAAAGGAACTTGAAAAGAGATTCTCAAATCCCATTGTGCCTGATAAGAAATTGTGCACTGGAAGACAATGTGAACAATCCCGGAAGATTAAGGGGAGATTAACTCCAACTTTGATGAATAAGAATTCACATTCAGTGTATGACTCACCATCTGTGAAAAATAGTGTGGTGACTAATATATCTGATAAAAGAAAGATAAAAAATGAATGCGTTGAAAAATTCACATTTCGTGTGCCACAGAGAGAACTGGAGGAAAGAGGAAGATCCCTACATTGGTGGAAGAAGCAAAGGAAGATGACAAGAAGATAGATTCCTACTCAGATAAGGAATCAAAAAGAGTGGCATATTGGTGGAACATCAATGATGGAAATGTATACCAGTGGGATTAAACCCCAAACTGTGAGAAAAGATAAGCATGTAGAATATAAATATCAGAAAAAGGCTCAGCGTGTGGGTAATGAATGCTTAGTCATTTGGACAGAGCAACTGATGTTGGCTAGGTAGTTAGAAGAATAAAGGAAGGACTGTGATGTTTTTCGAGAAAGAATCAAAGGGTTGACCCATCAAGATCTACCACAATCCTCATCTTGAGGAGTCTAGAAGAGCCCCTCTCCCTATGTATATGAATGTTGTTAACAGATGATTCAAATGTTTCGGGTTTTAGGGAGATACGATCCAATGGGAAGTTTCATCTAAAGATGCAAATTAGAGAGGTGATATGATTCAGAGTTTTAATTGACTCATATCAGGTACTAGAGTTGATAAAGAAAGGGAGAAACAGAGCGAAATAGGAAGTGATTATGTTACTAAATTTATCTCTTGTTTCCTACACCAAGTTACAACTCAGTAGGCTTATAGATTTTGTTAATGGATCAATGCTGAGTGCCAGATAAGAATAAATGATGCACCAGAAGAAGAATGTTTATGGGCCTAACACTAGGAAGTCTTTCATAACACATGACGAGCATTCAAATAACAAAATCAGATGCAAGAGCCATCAAAGAAATAATCGGATGACTCATCTCAGGTGTTTTATATTGCAGAAAGAAATATTGTGTGAGAGGAAGAAGAATTCATGCATTTCATAATCATCTATTATATTCTAACAATATGGTATCAACTGACAGTTTTCAGGATTCCAAGAATCTCTGAGAGAATGTCAGCCTTGTTTCAACAAGAAACATAGAAAAGTAGCTGAAAGAAATGATGCCACTGAACAATGAAATGGTGAGAAAGTTCTTGATAAATGTGATGAGTAGGAAAGCAACAAAGGGGGAGTAGAAATGGTAGATTCTGATTCAGAAAATAATATGATATGGAAGATTGTTTTGAGGCCAGCTGATAAGAATATCATCGATACTAAATGGGTTTATTACAACAAGATGAATGAAGATTGAACAGTGAATCGAAACAAAGCATGACTAGTGTGAAAAGGATACTTCCAGATATATTGAATAAATGTTGATAAGACATTTTCACCGGTTAAAAGGTTGGAGACAATAAGATTATTCCAAGCCATTACAGTGCATCAAAATTTCAAGGTGATCCAGATGGATTTCAAATCTGCATTCATGAATGGGATTCTGGAGGGAGAAGTGTATATCAAGAAACCATATGGTTTTCTCATTCCTGAGGATGAGAACAAGGTTTGTCGGATGAAGAAGGCATTATATGGGTGGAAATAAGCACTGAGATCATGATACTAAAGTATTGATTAGTATTTCAAAAATCTTGGTTTCCAGCGTGGTGCAGTTGATTACAATCTATATTTCAACAACAACAATAATCAAAGGATGATGGTGCTAGTTTATGTTGATGACATAATCATCATTGGGGCATCAGATGAATTACACTATAGACAATTTTATAAATTCATGAAACATGAGTTCGAAATGATGTTTCCCCTTCATTTATAGGTGACACAAGGAAGGAATGGCACATTCATTTTTTAATCCAAATATGACAAGGAGGTTCTGAGAATATTTGGAATGGAAAATTCCAAGGAGATGAAAACTCTGGTTGCAACCCAGATTAAATTATCAAAAGATGATAATGGCAAGGAAGTTAATATCACAGAGTACAGGCAAATCATTGGAGGTCTATTATACCAAACTGTGACAAGTGCTGACATTTTTTTGCCACATGACAAGAAGTGAGATATCAAAGAAATCCCAAGTAAATTCAAATTATTACAGTGAAAAGAATACTTTGGTATATCAAGGGAAAGGTGGACTTTGGCATAATGTATAATGGAAAATCTCAGATCGAGTTATTGGGATATTCTGATGCAGATTGGACTAGTTCAGCGGATGATGGGAAATCAATGTCAGGAGGTGAATTTTATCTTACTGGATTGTGTGTTTCTTGGATAAGGAAGAAGCAATATTTCATTTCATTGAGCACCGTATAAGATGAATATATTTCCACCAATCAATCTTACATATAGTTATTTTGGATGAAGCAACAAATTGATGATATGGTCATTTAAGTGAAGTCTCCGATCGGAATCCAGTGCCATAACTCAAGTGCTATAAATCTCAGGAAAGATGCCATACATCACTCAAGGACAATGCCTATTGACATAATGTATCATTTTATCAAGGAGAAAGTTGAGCAAGGAATTTTGAAGTTAGAGTATGTGCCTACAGAACTACAGGTTGCAGACATTCTGAAAAAGGCCTTACCTATGGAAGCATTTTAAAGGCATCAACTTGCTCTGGGAGTTTAATCAACTCCCCAAACATAAAAGAGTGTAGATGTGGAAACCCCCTCTCCCCGAGGTATGGTGTGTTTTTCTATAATGCACTAGTCTATGTTCTTTCCAATGTTTCAGACTGCAAAGGGGTGACCTTTGGGTTCATTGAAAAAGGGGGAGAAATAGTGACTCCTCAAAGGGGAGAAACTGTGGCTAATAAATGGAGAAAATTTCTTTGTCAAAGAGACGGGAATAAGATGAAAGGTGGATCAATGAGATAGTGGGAGAGTAATGAGATAGGTGGAGTGTTTCAAATCTGACAATGCTAGAAGTGATCGATCAAAGATTAGATATCAAAATAGCTACAGATTCTGACAAAAGCATAAGGGTGATGTTGGAATGGTGTGAGAAGGGTTCCAGAGATCAAAAATTGGTATCCATTTGATAATTGGTATCCGATTGGTATCAACAATTGGTATCAGTTTTTAAATTGTTATCAGTTGTGTGTCAACAGTTTGTGGCAGAAATGAATTGATTCATTGATGATCTTTTTCGTTACTCTTATATCTCAAAACGAGTATTGATCATGTGGGATTATAGTATGTGGTGAGTGAATCTTTGGTCACTACCTGAATCACAAGAGGCAAATGGTGGTAGATTATGGAAGAAGACATAGTGATGTATCTACGTGCAGAAAATCATTCTGAGAATATTTGTGAAGAGTTTTCAACAAACTCAAAGGGAGAGATTGTTGGGAAAAAATACCTTAAGGTAACATTAAATCATTTATTGTCTGATTGTGTTTGTTGAAAAAGAAGTTTTCCATGGTGAATTGTCATGTTCCAACATTTTTGTTGACAATCCATGTTGACAATGAACCGTAACAAAGGAATGGATGATCTGGAGGTGGTACAAAAAGAGCAGTACAAGGTGGCATTGTTTTCCAGTGTTTGCCAAATTTTTGGGGTCCAAAATTTGGAGTTTGGTGAGCATCGCAAAAAGTGGATATCCTTGAAGATATTATTTAAATATGAAAAAGACATGAGTTTTTCAAAGATAGGATTCATGGATTGGAGTTTGCGAAGACCAGAAAAATGATGGCGGTGATTCTTCGTGAATACGTCAACCTTCGCAAACGGTAGAGGTTGAAGCACATCGCAGTAGTGACGGGATTTGCGAGGAAGATTCACGGCAAAGGTGTGAAGGGATTGGAGGTGATTCTCTACGATTACTTCAATCTCTCTGATCAGAAAATTTCCGTGGTGCTTCATGATTTTGAGAGAATTTTGGCGGGAACTTCGGAGCTTCGTGATTTGAGATGACGTGGTGTTGACTTCGCGCGGAATGTTCTAGGGTTGGTGGAATCACCTATAAATAGGCCTCACCCTCTCTGGAGAAGTAGAACACATAGAATTGATGAGATAATTTTCAGGAAAAACATTTTTCTCTCAGTTCGCGAAGGTAGTTCGTGAAGGCAATGTGCTTCATGAAAGGAAGGTCCTTCATGTCAGCTATTCTAGCTCTGCGAAAGTTGCGAGCTCCGCGTTGGTTCAGTGAGCTACACGAGGGAAGTCTCTCTATGATGACTTGAGCTTCATGAGAGTTCTTAGTGAGGGTGCTTCGTGAGAGTCCTTCGCGAGGGTGCTTCGCGAAAAGGTAGGAGCTTCACGAAGGCATGTTTGAGCTTCAAAAAATTGGGAGGCTTGCGAAGTAGGGTGCTTTGTCATGGTATTTCCAAAAGTAATTTCCACGTGTTCAAGGGAAAAGGGGTATTCTTCAGTGGATAAAAGTTGGACTTTAACAGAACATCTATCAACAGTTGAGGATGCATGTATTCATGAAAATGAAGATACCTAAAGGTCTATAAGCTGTGAGTGGATCCCTTCCAAGTGCAGTGATCCAAGGAAGAGGAAGAAGGTTATTCTTTCTATTAGTAGTGAGCCAAAGAGAGAGGAACAGGGAGTGACCCTTGGGAAGTAGTGAGCATGGGCATAGAAGTGATCTAACCCAAACATTTTTGGCAGTGAGCTTTAGTGGATTTGGTATAATGGAACATCGCCATTGTATGCTCCTTGGACGTAGCCTAGTGAGGGTGAACCATGTAAAAATCTCTATGTCTACCTGCTTTCTTCCCTGCATTGCATTTAAAGCATAACCATCAGATAATGATAAAAATAAGTGATCAACATAAACACATAAGAGAAAACAATGTGACCCTTATAATATAGAGGTCAAGATCTAGTGGGGTAAGAAGAATTTTGAAATATAATATCCATACCCTGATTCACCCCCCTCTCTGGGTATCTATGCCCCTATTGGTCATAACACACATTGTCTCTATTCTTGTATGTAACAAGATTGATGCAAGAAATTTTTCATGTAGAACTAGTGAACATGACCTTCTCAATCCTTTAAACATCGAAAACAAGTGTTGGATTCATTTTATTGTATGTGTAAAATGGTTCACAGAAATTAGTAAGACTAATGCATAAGTATATCAGGAAAACCCTAATGGATTCAAAAATACATTCTTCATGATGATTATTCAAGTGTTAATCACAGGTTAAATACATATGAAATTTTATTCTTCTTAGCGTAAGAATATCATGAGGGATTCTCTCTTCATGAAACATGATATTTGTCTATGCTCTATTTTCTTCAAAAAATGTGAGATCTCTCAAAATCACAGTGTTGTTCTTGAATTAGATTTAGATCATTTTATAGGTGAGAATCATTGTTCCTCACATCGACTAAACTCGGCATTTTATGCTGCATAGAGATCCAAAGATATAATACATATCACAACTTTTATAAACACTAATAAATCTCAGTGTTTCTATAAACATTGATAATAAAAATTAATCTTCTTCTGCATTTGTGAAAAACTCCCCATGTGTATTAGATAATGATTATGAGGTTCTCTTTTATAAGCTTGAACTCACCCATGTTTTTGAATGGCCATTTTCAACAACATTTTCATGCATCAAAATAATATCTTTTGAATATACACATGAATGAAATACATCGATTGAATTTGTAGAGTTTATTTAATCAATAGTACCTTATTCATTTATAATGATCTTTGATGATGGCCATAATCGAGGATAACAGTGACTTCTTGTTGCTTCGATCATTCTCTAGTACAAAAAAGGATGGTATAATGAAGCTGATGACCTTTGATAGTCAGACATTACAGATTTAAATGATCGGAAGAATAAATAAATGTAAGTACCTTTTTAAAAAAGGGAATAGTAACCCACACACACTTTTCCTGTATCAAACATTCATCTAGTTGATCCATAAATTATTTATTAATCCATGTCTTAATGACCCAGTTGTGAGAATCCTGGGGTCTGCTCCCAATTCCACACCTACACTAAAAGACACATGGGATGCGTCGACCAAAAATGGTCCATTGATGCTAGAACAACCCAATGCACACCTATGAGTGTATTTTCTTCTGACCCTTATAAAATGGCCCCCACTCACCTTCTATCATTTGGGATATAGTGGCTAATTTACCGACATGGTTGAGGTATCTTCTCTTATGTGTGGGTTCGAGTTAATCCATGTCGCTTATAAGGCTGGGAATGTTTTTTATGTCAAAAATATATAAATAATAATTAGAATATATTATGAGTGTGAAATATAATTCAAATCCTTAATAATTATTTTCAAACCACCTCAAACTCCATATTCTAAAATAAATGATTCTTCATGTAAAATAGATACCTCATTTTATTTTTTGAAAAGTGAATTTTAAATAATTTATGAAAATTGATTTTTTCATGCTTTCATGGTATTCAAATTATTTAAAACTTATAATCATAATCAAATGGAGGGAGATTTAATCATCCTCATTGTTATTGAAAATGTTCTTAGACCAAGCACCACTAGAACATTTCATTGACATTGGTGAACAGTTCTATTAGTCATTTCATTTTACATGGAAAATTACTCAAGAATGACATCCAATTCTATCAATTGATTCCATAATAATTTTCTAAGCATTAAAACTTATAAATATTAAGTTAACAAAAAAATATTGACACTTCATTGAAAAAAATCAACACTAGGACAAAACTTATATACAAAGGCATGTATCTTGAGTAAATAAGGCATAATCAATATGTCAAGGTAAATAAATGAAACAAGTTACATTTAATCTATAACTTGATCCCAAAGATTAATATGGAAGGAATAAATGATGATCCAACAACGTCGTATAAAGAATCACCTGAGATTGAAACTTATCCATGGATATCATAAGTATTCAAATTATAACACAGACATTAATAAATGATTTCATAATGATGTAATGCATAATATTATACATCATAAAACTACTCTAAAGGCCTTGTTCCATGACACCAAGCATAAATTGGTAGGGAATATTACAAATACGAAGAATAGTTTTTCTCATGAGACCAATCAATTCATTAACTAGAAATCTATCACCAGTATCCCTTCATCACATAATATTTCCAATGAATTCAATATACGAATAAACAAGACTACTTAATTAATACGCATTAAAAATAAAAATTATATTGTATAAGAAAAACTAGAATACAAATTTTTAGAACCTAACAATGTCAAAATAATGATAAATGATCTATAAAAATAACAAGGATGTCATATTTACAATATATCCCAAATATAACTTAAATAAAATAAATGTATGTTGTTTTTTATGAATATAAATACCATAAAAATTGATTTAAAAATAATTGGCAGAAATACCATTTTCACTATGAAAATAATTTTTTTTAAAAAAATTTAAAAATATTGGGAACAAATATTTTCGTGGAAAATAAACACGAAATTTTTTAATGTAATACTTAGATAAATGAGTTGTCATGGAATTAGGAAATTATGTTCATACTGAGTACGTTAAAACAAATATTCTTTTAACATTTTTTTTTAAAAAATAAAAAATATCATCATTAAGAAAATGAAAAGAATATTCCTTTGAGATTATTTATTAAAAAGTAAAACATGGATAAATATGACATTAAAAATCATTGAAAAATAATATATATACTTTATAACATCTCAATGAAAATATATATAAGGAATAAAAATATTCCCGCCAAAATAGAAACTAATGTCAGTTTTCATAAAAAAAACTTCTTCTGGTCTCCTGAGTACATAAAGGAGGAGAAAAAATAAAAACAATATTATTATTATAAATAATGAAAATTGAATAAAATATATTGGGTTTATTATATAAATATCATATAATTCCCCGAACTAAGAATTAAATATAAATAACCTGAATAATTATGAGATTGTGAAATAAACACTTACCAGTTTGTTAACATTCGAATCAAACCCTCATGGAAGAGAGAACCATATATAGATATGTAAATAGAAAAAAATTTCATGATAATCATCATAAAATATATTAATGGTAATTATATACATCACTTAAATGATATAAATAGTGAATATAACATGAGTATGACAGAAATAAATAGGAGACAAAAATATATTATCTTAAGTTATACTTTCTTCGAAAGTTATCTTACCACCTATTTAATAAATTTGAATTTTAATAATAATTATTAAATCAATAATTTAAATTATAATACAATAAATGATCAAATAATTACATTTATACACCCATGTATTAATAATTCTTTATCAATACAGTCATTTCTTGGTGCTAACTATTTTTTTCATGGAAGATTCATTTATACAGTTCCGACCCTTGAAATTTGATAATGGTTCCATAATATAAAATTTTTTTACCATGATATAAATTACATATATATTAATTATATATAGAGATATTCATTCATAAAATGGATATATATATATAATTGTGAATCACACCATTCAGGTAAACTACATGTCATACGTACGTATGAATGTTTACGTTTTTCGAGGGATAAAATGAAAGAAAGATAAATAATATTTCATATTTTTAGAATAATAATAATTTAATAGATAAAATATTTTTTTAATATATCCATCATTATAACTATCCTATTAATTTAGTGATGAAAAACAAATTACACTGCTATGTAGAGACAGTATGCCATACGTACGCACGAGCGATGTTTTCACTTTTTATAGGAAGGAAAGAATGTGGATATTTATTATTACATCATCATAATAAAAATTTAGTATTTTTAATATGGATAATTAATTATTCTAAAATGGTTACCATGGACTTATATGAGGTATAATGATAAATAAAATATAAAATTCCAGATTAAGTTTTATACCTCTTCATTGAGAAACATTTTTGTATCACACCAAAAATCCTTAAAGGGTTGTTATTCGGAAACAAAAGTATCTATATAATTTGGAGAATAAAGATATTAAGGTATTATTTTATGGAATTTGTGACCTATAGGGACAAAAATTAATGATGAATAAAGGAGAATAGGTTCCCTGTTATAGGTGAGGGGAGGTATATTCTTCAAATTCATTAATATATTAAATTATTATAAAATAGTTTTCACATAAAAATAGTTTTAATAATAAATAATTAAAACATAATATGAGGATGAGTTTTATTATTCTCATAATATAGTTTTTTTATAAATTTAGGTGTTTTTTTACCCTTATCTATTTTTTAACCTCTGTTAACCCTTTTGACAATTACAGTGATATCAACGTTTTTTACATTTTAGGGATTATGAAAGTTACTATAAGAGGGAAAGTGACCCATAAATAGAACATGGTTGATATTCCAAACCATAAATAATTCATTATTCTAGGGATTTCATATTTAGTAATTTTAAAACATTTAATAAAATATGTTTTTGTTATGAAATATCATTAATGTCATTTTTGGAAATAGATGAAATATTAAAATATTATATGTAATTAACTCATGAAAAATGGTACGAAAATTACATTTATTAGATGATAAGGAATATATAGTCTTGATATAATTATAAAATAATATTTTTGTAGGTTAAATATCATTTTAAATCTTTTAAATTTCTTTTACCCCTTGATTAATGAATTTTTATCTTAATAGTGGTAACATCTTTTTTTTAATATTTAAGGGTTATAATTTTATTTATAAGGTAGAAATTGGTACATAAACGAAAATTTGACTATGTTTTAGACCATTAATAATCCTAATTTACGTATTTTAATATTTAAAAAAAGTTTTTTAATAATTTAATAAAATATTTCTAACATTAAATATTATTAATGTCATTTTAATAACTCTTAACATAATGTTACATTGATAACTACACAAAAATAATGTAATTACAATATAAACCATTAAAATATATAAAATTTTTATATTTATATTAATAAGTAATGTTAAATTTTAAATTTTCCAAAAAACATCACTTGTATTGTTTTTTAAAATCATTTACGTGATTTTGCTACTATTTTCACAAGTGATTTGACGAGATTAAATTAGAATTTATGGTAACTATTTTATTAAAAAAAATTCATAATAAATTACAATGATAAAAAATAATTTAAATTTACAATATCAATTTTTAACTGGACATATGGTTTTTATCCCTACCAAACAATATTACAGATATTAAACACAAGAACGAATTTTTTTTGACATTATCTTTTTCTTAAATATTATAAGGTCAAAATAAAATTTAAATTGAAAAAAGGGAATATTTTCAATGTTTTCATGATTATGGATGATTTATAATCATAAAATTAAATAAATTGAAGTTATTTAATGAATCATAATCTAAAAAACATTAGTTTTATCCCTAATTAATGCATTATACCTTGGCCATGGAAATAAATATTTACTATGGTTATTAATAGTGGGAAAAAATAAAATTGGACTAACAACCCAATATCGAACTCCTAATAACAAATAAGTAATAAATTTTTAAATATTACATTACCGAAGTGTAAAAAATAAATTTATGATAATAATATAAAATGTGAGGATAATATTTTTTTGAAAAATGTCTTTTTTAAGTACAAATATATTTTTATACCAAATCCAACAATAAAATTAATTCAAATTAAATCAATTGGAATATTCATAATATTATAGAGCTAGTGATACATTGAAACAATTTTTATAAAAAAAATTGTTCTTTTTAAATTCTTTATATGAAAATATTTTTTTCCATATAAATTATTATTTTTTCACTATTCGCCAGAAAATCTAACTTTTCAGAAAATTCAAAAAAATTGCCGTAAGATAATTTTTATATGATAATTTAGAAAAATTTATTTTTTTTATTAAATAAAATTTATATATGTAATATAAATTATTTTTAATATCTTCTAATAAAAAATAATGAAAACGGTTTTTGACTAAAACATATTATTTGGAAAATAAAATGACTTCTAAAAATTAAGTTTTTTCTTACTAAGCATTAATAAAAAAAATTTATCAATTATGATATATATATATATATATCATTTTGTTGATAATACTTTTTTAACCCACTAATTCATTAACTAGGTTATAACTGTAACATTTCAATAATAATATTTTTTGGTTCTTCTTGGCCCAATATTGCTTGCTTAATACACCCTAAAAATTTGTTTTATTTTAAAATATTGGGTTGTTATAATATGGTTCATGTAAATATATAACTCTAGTAGATCTTATAAATTAGATTCTTGGGTACTAATAGATACATAATCTAAAGATGGGAAATGTAATCATTAAATTGATGATGTACCAATTGTATAATAATTCATTGATGTATTTCGAGAGGAATTACCTGGACATCCACCATATCATGATGTTAAATTTTAATTTTATTTATTCATTGATTAAGGACCTATATCAAATAATAATTATAGGATAGAAACTATAAAAATAATATATTTAATTAAAAATAACAAGTAACTACTACAAAATAGTCCCTTAACAGTATTAAAATTGGCCACTTTCCGTGTAAAAAAGTGCTAACTATGAGAGGGAAGTTAAAGTAACTAGTCTTTTATCAGTGATAAAAAAGAACTGATAATGTTCTAATTTACCATGGAAAAAAAGGGATGTTAAAGGGTGCCTCAATTAGCACATTTTGTAGCACAAATAAAGGATTCAATTTATCAGTGCGTTTATTTAGCACTGAAAAGGTTTCCTTTATTAGTTATTTTGATAGCACTAGTAATGGAATACTTTATTAGAATATTTAATAGTGATAATAAAGGGATCCTTTATCAATTATTCTAAAATCACTGATAAAGTGGAAAACTAAAGTGTTCTGTTAAATTTAAATCACACTACAATAGTAGAAATAAGAGAAAAAACATGTGCAAATATAGATTTTTAATGAAATAAAATTTAAAACACAATGTTTGTCAGAGTAGATAACTCAAGAGGGGGGTGAATTGAGTATCTATAAAAATTTCTTTTAAATTGATTCTTTACAAAATAAATTCCCCCTAAAAATAAACACAAATCAGTTTGTAGTGAATTTATAAATTTCATGACGGTTCAATTTGATTCTCAAAAGATTGATTAGTTCTCAGTTTTACTAACCTATTGATTAACAAAACTTTCGAAGCAAACCTACTTGTTCAAAAAAAATGCAAACAATTTCTAAACTAACTATCAATTTTCAGGTTATCTTAATCCAGGAAATACATATCACATAAGAAATATAAGATAATCAACATAGCAGATAAAACAAGAGGATCAGTCTCAAGGAGAGACTTAGTTCTATCCACCCGGTGATCATCTTCCACTAACCAGTTTATATTAATAAACTTTTGATCCACACCCTGGATTGGGGTTCACAATATCACACCCGGCTATCTATGTCACACATGATCTCTACCACAATTATTCACGGGAATAAGGTAAATAGATCACACATGATCTCTTCCATAGTTTTTTATGGGATATAAGTGTAAGAAGTGACTGTTTTTGAGAATAGTTTGATATCCTCCAATTATTCTCAAGAGACAGTGTGTGTGGTACAAAAAAATATACACACTGCTCAATTAGTGAAGATGAAACACAAGATACTTAAGAAAGGTAATAGAGTTAAGAATTCTTTGTGTTCTGTGAAGTAATGTTCTGAACTCAATGGATGTTGAGAAAATTGTATTTGAGTCTTCTTCTGGAAGTTGTCTTCAGAATAGAGTATCACAGTTTCTGTAATCCATCTTTGAGGAGTGAAAATGTTCATCTCTTCAAGATCTCGATGTACACTAAGATTTTGGAGAAAGTTACTTGTTACTATCTTCTGGTAATCTCAATAACTCGGTTCCTCTGTTTTTGTATTCTCACAGTCGGTGTCTTAGCGTGTAATATTTCATGTACTGCACTTCTTTAAATTGAAAGATGATGTTCTTTTATACTCCAGGATCCTCTAGGCATGAAGATCTTCGCACGTGCATGTACCTCGTACTGTCTGTGGATTGTCGTACAGACAACATTAAAAAAATTTCAGAAACATCAATTTGTCCAAATATGACTGTTAGAAATAAATTTGAATTAATAAACTCAAAATAGTTGTTTATAATAATCAGTGAGTCATCTTCGGTCTATTGTCTTTGATTTGATAACATCGGTCTGTCATCTTCGATGTGTCATCTTCGGTGTGTCGACTTCAGTCTATCATACTTTAGTCTTTAAAACTTTAGTGTGTTATACTTCGGTATATCTAACTTTTGTGTGTCGACTTCGGTGTGTCATACTTCAGTCTGTTTAACTTTAGTGTGTCGACTTCAGTGTGTCATACATCGCGCTTAGTTCTATCCATGAAACAGCTTCTGATTCCAGCTGTTTTGTGTGGTCGAGAGTCGAGAGAGAGTGTGACTAAATGTAGAAGGCTTTATGACAGAGGAGAAGGTAAAAGGTCAGGACGGATTGTAATAAATATATCATTTTGGGATTATAAATCATAAAACACAAAATTTAAATGCAGAAAGTTAAAATAGATAAAACAACATTGTTTCATTTAAAGCAGACTGAATTTACAAAACATCCCTTAAATATATCGGTGTCAAAGAATCGGTTTCAAGAAGATCAGTTTCAAAGAGATCGGTTTTAGAAAGATCGGTTTCAAAAAGATCAGTTTTAGAAAGATCAGTTTTATAAAGATTAGTTTTAGAAAGATTGGTTTTGCAAAGATCGGTTTTAGAAAGATCGGTTTTAGAAATATTAGTTTTACAAAGATCGGTTTTAGAAAGATCAGTTTTAGAAAGATTGATTTTAGAAAGATCGGTTTTAGAAAGATTGGTTATACAAAGATCGGTTTTAGAAAGATCGGTTTTAGAAAGATCGATTTTCGAAAGATTGGTTTTAGAAAAATCGGTTTTATAAAGATTGTTTTTAGAATGATTGGTTTTAGAAAGATCAGTTTTAGAAAGATTGTTTTTAGAAATATT
This sequence comes from Viscum album, assembly GCA_963277665.1. NCBI lineage: Eukaryota > Viridiplantae > Streptophyta > Magnoliopsida > Santalales > Viscaceae > Viscum > Viscum album. Next base: position 1,990,475,579 of record OY728161.1, on the reverse strand, counting down.
TTTTTTACAAAGATCTATTTTAGAATGATCAGTTTTACAAAGATCGGTTTTAGAAAGATCAATTTTACAAAGATTGGTTTTAGAGAGATCGGTTTTAGAAATATCTCACACTGATTTATCATTCCTAGTTCATGTATGATGTAATTAATTCTCTCACAATTTAATGGTTTAGTGAATATATCAGCAAGATGTGTTCAGTCCCAATAAACTCAAGAGTTATATCACCTTTTTGATAATGATCTCTAAAAGTGATATCTTACATCAATATGTTTTGTTCTAGAATGAGAAATTGGATTCTTAGAAATATTAATAGCACTTGTGTTGTCACAATTTATAGGGATATGTCTGAATTGAAATCCATAATCTAATAAGGTGTGTTTCGTCCACAAAATTTGTGAACAACAACTACCAACAGCAATGTACTCTGCTTCTGCAGTTGATAATGCAACTGAGTTTTGCTTTTTAATACACCATGATATTAGTGACCTCCCCAAAAAGTGACATGTTCTAGAGGCACTCTTTCTATATAAATTACATCCACCAAAGTCAGCATCTAAATAGATAACTAAATCAAAAAGTTGTCCTTTAGGATCGAACAATCCTAAATTAGTTGTATACTTGAGGTATTTGAAAATTATTTTAACACTATTTAGGTGTGACTTCTTTAGGTTTTCTTGAAATCTCACACACATACACACGCTGAACATAATATCCGGCCTACTAGCAGTTAAGCACAACAATCTCCCAATCATTCCTCTATAAGCAGTTTGATCAACTAATTTTCCATTCTCATCTAGATCTAACTTACATGAAGAACTCATAAGAGTTTCACTGCTATTAATGCTATCAAAGCCATATCTTTTCAAAAGAAATTTTGTATACTTACATTGATTTATGATAATACATTCTTTATTTTAAAATATTTTAAATCCAAGAAAATATTTAAGTTCACCAATTAAACTCATTTCAAACTCACTTTTCATTATTTTTAAAAATACATTACATAAATAATTTTTAGAATATCCAAAAATAATATCATCTACATATATTTGGGATATTAAAAAAATTGAAATTCTTTTTATAAATAAAGTGGGATATTCTAGTCCTTATGTAAAACCTTTAGAAATAAGAAAATTACTCAAACTTTCATACCAAGCTCTTGGATCTTGTTTCAAACCATATAAAGCTTTTGATAATTTGAACATGTGATTTGGAAAATGTGGATTTGAAAAACCTGGGGGTTGTTCAACAAAAAAATCCTCAATTATATAACCATTTAGGAATTCAATTTGGACATCCATTTGATTAGGTTTAAAATCCATGTGTGCTGCATAGGCAAGTAAGATCCTAATTGCCTCAAGTCTAGCTGTTTGTGCAAAGGTCTATTCTTAATAAATTCCTTCTTCTTGATTATATCCTTGTGCAACTAGTATATCTTTATTTCTAACCATATTTACACTTTCATCTACCTTATTTCTAAACACCCATTTGATTCCAATGGTTAAAGTATCCTCAGGCCTATCTACATGTTTCCAGACTTTATTTATTTCAAACTGATTAAGTTCTCATTTCATGGCCATTACCTAAAATTCATCATTGATAGAATCATTGATATTTTTAGGTTCATGCTGTGACAAGAAGTCTTGATGTTCAACCTAGTTTATCAAGGAAGCTCTGGTGTGTGTTCCTTTATCTAAATCTCCAACAACAGCATCTATGGATTGATTCTTAAGGGTTCTATTAGGTATTGAGAAAGTATAACAAGATATTTCAAGTTGATCAGGTTGATCTGGTTCACTACGGTTAAGGTGAGGAGAAATTTCAGAACTGGATGTTTTCACAAAATCCTTCTCATAATGATTTTCGATTATATCATTATTGTCCAGATTGGACATTTGCTCTTTAATATTTTCCGGTGTGGTCTTGGGCTCATGTGGATTTGCTTCATCAAACTTGATGTGCATAGATTCCTCCACACATTTTGTCTTCCTGTTAAAGACTCTATAGGCTTTACCTGATGTAGAATATCCAAGAAATATTCCAGCATCACTTTTCAAGGAAAATTTATCTAAATTATCTTTAGTATTTAAGATATAAAATTTACATCCAAACACTTTAAAATAACCTACTTTGGGTTACCTATTATTCCAAAACTCTTAAAGAGTTTTCTTTAAAATGTGTCTAATTAAGACTCTATTTATTATGTACAAAGCTGTATTAAAATCTTATTCCCAAAAATAAATGGGTTGATCATATTCATTGAACATAGTCTGGGAAATTTATTGCAAGGTTCTATTCCTTCTTTCTACCACACCATTATGTTGAGGTGTTATAGGTGCAGAGAAGTTATGATTATATCCATTTTGTGAGCAGAAGGATTAAAAATCTGGATTCTAAAACTCATATACAAGATCACTTCTTAAGGATTTAATCTTAAGTCCACTAAGACTTTCTACAGTCCTAGCATACTTGGTAAAGTGAGAACATGCTTCACTTTTATGATCCCGGAAAAAGGTCTTGGTATACCTAGGTAAATCATATACAAGAACACAAACATAGTGTTTCTTATTGAGACTTGAAACTCTAGATGGTCTAAAAAAGTACATGTGAACCTACTCAAGAGGTTGAGAATTAGTTACTTCTTTCTTTGGTTTCAAATAGATATTATGTTTCTTATTTTTGACAAAGATTACATACTTTATTATCTGAAAACTCTAATTTGGGTATGTCTCTAACTAAGCCTTTTCTAGTTAACTTCCTAAGAGAGTGTATATTATAATTTCCTAGTCTTCTATTCTAGATACAATACTCTGTGAAAGGCATTTAGACAAGAGACATTCTGTGAGGCTAGTGTGTCTAAATTTATAGCATATACATTATCATTTCTAAAAGTAGTAAATACCAAATTATTTTTGGAAACAAAACATGGAATGAATCATTTTTAAACTTAACATTAAATCCATCATCACACAATTGGGATATTCTAAGAAGGTTATACTTATATCCATCGACATATAATACTTTAGAAATTAAAATAGAGTTAGGGTTACCAATCTTGCATAGGCCGATGATTTTTCTTTTACCATTGTCACCAAGTGTAACATGTCCTCCATTGATCTTGATAAGACATTTAAATCTTGAAAAATACCATGTCATATTCCTTGAACACCCACTTTCCATGTACCACATCTTTTTATCAGAAATTTTTAAGCAGTTTACTGACAAAATAGTTTAACCAAGAAACGATTTTGGTAACCATATTTGTCTGGGTCAACAAACATTATTAATAAAAGTTTTAGGAACTCACAATTGTCTTATGGGTTTCATATATGAAGAATAAAATTTATTTGAAAAATAAAATTTATTTTCTCATGTAAAATTAGATATAGTAAAAGAATTTGAGGGATTGGAACTTGCAGTAAAATTCTGTTTTTTGAAAATAGTAGCATATTTTCCAAATTTGGATACAAAATGCGATTTAGATAAATTCCTTTGACCTGGTTGATAAACTATCCTAGAATTATATTTTGGGGCAATCTGTTGTCCTAGAAATTGATTCAAGGTATTTCTACTAGCAGTAAACTTCTCAATATCTCTCTTTAATTGCTCATTTGATAATTTGAGTTCAATATTTTCTTTTAACAGCTGAGCACATTTTTCCTTTTCAATATCCAGATCAGATTTGCTGTTAACATTTAGAGCATGATGGCTTTTTAATAATTCATATTTATCCTTGAGCTCATTATAGGTATTCTCAAGCATTTCACAGTATTCAAATAATTCATCCTTAGAAATATCTTCATCATTATGTGACTCAATATTATTCCCAGAATAATATGCATTATGCATAGGAGAGTTAAGAGTTACCTCAGATGTTTCTATCATGAAACATAAGTTGGAATGATTGTTCTATTAATTATCAGAAGCATCAGATCCACTGGAGTTGTCTTCTGAAGCACTCCAAGTAGCTTTCATAGTCTTTTTATAACCCTTTCCTTTATCTTCATATTTATTCTTAAATTTTATCTTGGGGCAGTCTTCCTTCACATGACCTTTTCATTTTCACTCATAGCAGATTATTTCATTTCATTTTTCATTCCATTTTTTGTCTTCCTTCCATTATCCTTTACTATAAGACTTTCCCTTTTAGTTATACTTCCTAAAGAATTTATTCTTTCATTGAACTTTTTGAACCTTCTAGCAAGAGGATCCATTTCCTCATCACTGTCTGAATCTGACACTTCACTAGTGGAACTTTCTATATGAACTTGAATCTTTTATTTGCTCTTTGAAGTTGAAGTCTTGAATGATACTGGCTTCTCCTTTGGTTCCTCATCTACTTCTTGATTTCTTTTAAGTTCTTCTTCATACATCATATGATTTCCAATTAGTTCCTTCACTGGAAGTTTGCCTATGTCACAAAATTCTCAGATAGAAACGGAAGTTCTTCTCCATCTATTAGGTAAGCATCGAAGTAGTCTCGTGATTTGGTCCTTGTTGTCCACTGGTTTCCCAAGAAGACGCATGGTGTTCACTATTTCATTGAACCTAAGATACATTTCAGAGATCGGTTCATCATGCTTCATTTTAAATTTATTGTATTTAATAGTGTATGTATTTAATCTCATTTATTTGACATTATTTGTTCCCTCATGAGAGATAGCTAAAGTATCCAAAATTTCATATGCAGTTTTACAGGTAGAAATACGATTAAATTATTCATCCCCTAGAGCACAGTACAGAGCATTCATTGCATTACAATTATTGTTATAGGATGATTTGGTAGATTCATCCCAAGTGCTTCTAGAAGTTTTAGGTATTGTATATTTACTTTCAATAGAAGTCCAGATTTCAAAGCCCATACTTTCTAGATGCATCTTCATTTTATGCTTCAATTGACCATAGTTAGTTCCATTAAAGAAAGGTGGTCTATTAGTAGAAGCCCCTTTTAGTCTATTTTCCATGATAAAGGTTGTAAAATAATTTCAAAGAGATAAAGATTTAGAAATAACAGAAATTTGAAGATCTTTGACATAACTATAATCATAGTTGATACGATTTCAAAACCTAACAGTAACTTTCAAAATATTTTGATACCAAATGTTGGTCAGAGTAGATGAATCAAGAGGGGGTGAATTGATTTTCTATAAGAATTTCTGTTAAAAGGATTTATTTTAAAATAAATTCCCCTTCAAAATAAATTCAAAGTCAGTTTGTAGTGAATTTATAAATTTCTTGAAGGTTCAATTTTGATTCTCAGAAGATTGATTAGTTCTTAGTTTTACTAACCTATCTATTAACAAAAGTTTCGAAGAAAACATAATTATTCAAAACAAATGAATGTAATTGCTAAACTAACTATCAAAGTTTAGGTTATCTTAATGCAGAAAATACATATCACCTAAAAATATATGATAATAAACACAGTAGATAAAACAAGAGGTTTCAGTCTCAAGAAGCGACTTAGTCCTCTCCACTTGGTGATCACCTGCCACCAAGAAGTTTATATTAATAAAGTTTTGATCCACACCCAAGATCGGGGTTCACAACAGCACACCCAGATGTGTAGGTCACACCTAACCTCTACCATAGTTATTCGTAGGAAAAAGATAAACAGATCACACAAGATCTGTTCCATAGTTTTTCATGGGATACAAGTGTAATAAGTCACTGTGTTTGAGGATATTTTGATATCCTCTAGTTATGCTCAGAATACAGTGTGTTTGATACAAAAAAATATACACACTACTCAATTAGTGATTCATACTAGGAACACCATTTATCAGATTGTGTTGCGATTGATTCTTGCACATTACACCAATTGGTGCTTTTATTCAATCACTATCTCCTTAGAAATTCACTACATAAGTATAAGAAAAAATGATAAGGAAATTAATTAATTAATAGTAGATAAAATGTTGATAAAAATATATGATATTGTTTTCTTGTTTTGGTAATGTGATGAAGGTTTTTTAAGAAAATTGCACTTATAAAAATGAGAATACACACTTTGAGCCCTACCGATGACATCGTGTGTCAGATTGAAGTGAGGTCAATTTATATATGTCAAAAATTAATTATTTATCATTTTAATAAAGTATAAAATCAATTCAAATGCGTTTTCTAGGTTTTGAGTATGTCACTTATGTTTATTTACTATAATGTCATTTTAAACTAGTAACATGCACTTTTATTCATATCGGTGACATAATGTGTCGATTTGATGTGAGAATGATTCCTAAACATCAAAAATGAATTATGACTATTTTTTCTAAATTATCAAGAAAATTTGAGTGTGTTTGATTATTTTTTTGTAAGTGATAGATTTTGAACTAAAATGTCAATTTTCAACACATAAAGGACTCTTCGAGTCATACTTGGAACATCTTGTATCGTATTGAGGTATATATAATTTTTACACATCAGAATTTAATAATGTACTTTCTCATAAATTATAAAAACAATCTGAGTGTTTTCTCTCTATTTTGAGTTTTTCAATCATCTTTTTTACTAAAATTAATGTTGATTTTAAATAAAAAGGGACACTTTGAGTCATAAAAGTCACCCCATGTGTCACATTGTGGTGTGGATGTTTCCAACACATAAAAAATGACTTATGGAAAAAATTTAAACTTACAAAAACAGTCCTAATGAATTTTATTAGTTTTGAGTATGCCACTCATCTTTTATTATAAAATGAAATTTTAAACTAGAAACACTCACCTTGAGTAATACCAGTCACATCATGTATCAATTTAACATGAGACTATTTCCTACATTTCAAAAATTAATTTTGAATAATTTTCCAAAACTAATGAGACAACTTGACCACGTTTTCTTGGTTCTTAATGTGTGAAACTTTTTTGGAAAAAAATGTCAATTTTAAACAGATAACAAACACATTGAGTTATATAGGGGATAATGTGCATCAGATTAATGTGAGGATAATTCCCATAGGTCAAAAATGACATATATATCATTTTACTAAAGTATCAAGACAATTGAATTGTGTTTTCTCAGTTTTAAGAATGTCACTTTTATTTTTTACTAAAACTAACATCAATTTTAAATAAAAAGACACACTTGGAGTGATATTAGACATACAATGCATCATATTAAGGTGTGTATGATTCATAGTTTGCCAAAATTATTTATGGATCATTTTCCAAAGGTATCAAAGCAATTTTAATGAGTTTTCTTGGATTTGAGTATGTCACGTTCCTTTTTTACTAATATTCATGTCAATTTTAAATAAAAAGTCACACATTGTGTTTTACCAGTCTCACCATGCTTCATATTGAGGTGAGGATGATTTTTAAAAATCAAAAATGACATATGGATTTTTTATTAATGTATCAAAATTATTTTAATGATTTTTCTCAGTTTTGTGTATTCCATATGTCTTTTGTTTTCAAATATTAATGTAAATTTTAAATAATGAGGCACACCAGAATTCATACATCTCACATCGTGTGTCATATTGAGGTGCGGTTGATTCCTAAACATCTAAAATGACTTATGAAATTTTTTTCTAAAGTATCAAAACAATTCGAATGAATTTTCCTGGTTTGGAGTCTAAGAATTTTATTTTTTTACTAAAATTGCATTTTATGTTGGAAACGTGCAATTTGAGTCATACCAATAAAATCATGGGTCACTTTGGTGTGAGACTAATTAGTACACATCAAAAACGACTTATGAATAATTTTCATAAATTATTGATACAATCTGAGCATGTTTGATTTTTTTAGTGAGTGACACATTTTTTGAACTAAAATGTAACAAAAAAATTGAGTTATACTGAGAACATTGTGTATTATATTGAGGTCATTACAATTCCTACATATCAAAAAATGAATTATATATATTTTTACTAAATTATCAAAACAAAATTAACTCATATTTAAAGTTTTTATTTTTTCACTTGTCTTTTTTTATTAAAATTGATTTCAAATTTAAATAAAAACACACACATGGAGTCATATCGGGCATACCATGTTTCAGTTTGATGTTCCACTAATTCTTACTAGTGAAAAATGACTTATGAATCATTTTCATATAGTATCAAAATAATATTAATTTTTTTTCTTTGTTTTTGAGTTTATCCCTTGTCTTTTACACTAATATTAATGTCAATTTTAAACAAGAAGACACGCGTGGAGTTATACTAGGCACAATGTGCATAATTTTGAGGTGAATATGATTCATACATGTCCAAAATGACTTATATATCATTGTCCTAATGTAAAAAAACAATTAGAATGTTTTTTTTGTTTTGATTATGTCACTTGTCTTTTTACTAAAATGTCATTTTAAACTGAAAACACACACTTTGAGACATATCAGTCACATGGTGTATTAGTTTCATATGAATAATGTTTACACATTAAGAATGAGTTATGAATTGTTTTCATAAATCATCATGAAAATATAATTTCATTTTCTTGGTATCCAGTGTGTGACACACTTTTTGAACTAAAATGTCAATTTTAAACTAATAAAGAAACATTTGAGGTATAATAGGCACAACATGAATCAGATAGTGTTGCGAATAATTCTAGTAAATGATAAATTACTTATGTACCATTTTCTTAATGTATCAAAACAATATGAATGCATTTTATTAGTTTTGAGTATGTTAGTTTCCTTTTTTACTAAAATTAATGTCAATTTCATATACAGAGGAACACTTGGATTCATAGTGGGAACACCACATATTAGATTGGCGTGTGTTTGATTCTATAAAATCAAAATGACTTATGTATCATCTTTCTAAAGTATAAAAAATACAAATATGTTTTCTTAGTTTTAATTATGTCCCTTTTTTACTAAATATAATGTCATTTTAATATAAAAAGAAAAATCTAGAGCTTTAACGGGCACCACAAGCATCAAATTTAGGTGTGGATAGTTCCTACACATCTAAAATTACTTATGGATTGTTTTCTTAATGTATAAAAACAATATAATATTGTTTTCTGGGTTTTTATTATTCCTTTTTTATTTTTTCACTAAAATGTCTTTTTGAAGTAGAAATTGTACTTTGAGTCATACCAGTCACATCTTATATCAGTTAGATGTGATAATAATTTACACATTTAAAAAATGTCTTAAGAATAATTTTACTAAATTATCAAGACAATCTACGCATGTTTTCTTGGTTTTTAGTGAGTGAAACTCTTTTTGAATGAAGAATCCAATTTTAAACCAATAATAAAAAATTTGTATAATATTGTGAAAACTATTCATCAGATTAAGGTGTGGTTGATTCTTAAATGTCACAAATGACTTAGGGGTCATATAAATTATCAAAACAATATAAATGTGTTTTTCTGGGTTTGAGTATGTCATTTTTCCTATTTGCTAAAATTAATGGCAATTTCAAATAAAAAGCCACACATGGAGTCATATTGGGCACAAATTCTATTAAATTGGGGTGAGAATAATTCATACATGGAAAAATGAATAAAGGATCATTTCATTAATGTGTAAAATATCCAAATGTTCTTGAACATTTTTTATTATCCCATTCTCTTTTTACTAAAACTAATGTAAATTTTAAATAAAAATATGCACTTTGAGTTATACCTATCACACCATGCATTACATTGAGGTGGGGCTGACTCCTCTAGATGAAAAATGACATATGAGTCATTTTTCTAAAGTATCAAAACAAGATGAATCTGTTTTCTCAGTTTTCAATATGTCACTTGTGTTTGTTACTAAAATTAATATAAATTTTATATAAAAAACAATATTGGAGTTATAACAGTCACACTGTGTGGCCAATTAAGTTGTATATTATTCCTACACATCTAAAATGACACATGGATCATTTTAAAAAAATAAAAAATAATATGATTTTTTTTTATCAGTTTTGAGTATCTAATGTTTTTTTAGAACAAAAATATAATTTATAAACAAATAAAATACAACTAGAGTCATGTCGAGCATACTATATATCAGATTGAGGTGCATATTATTGAGTTTGTGAGGTGTTTTTTCCTTTTAAATATTTGAAAAAAGTAATAAAAGAAAGAAGACGTTCTATTTTTTTGGGCTTGTTGCAGATAATTAGAATAAGAATATTACTTCCCAAAATATCTTTGAAAAAAATTAAATAATTAGTAGATAAAAATGATAGAGAAATTAACTTCAAAGTTATAGATAAAATCATGAAAAAATAACTAAATAAGTAGTATTAATTCACCATTTCATGATGTTTTTATACATTGTTTACCCTTTTACTTATTGTGATTATCTCAGTTGTAGCCTTGAAGTCCAATCTCTCATTTATATGAGCTGCTTCGAACAAACCATCCCAACTCACGAAATAGAATCCATCTGTATAAGAAAAAAATTCTTAAGTTATTAATACTATAAAGAAATAAATTAAACATTAATATGAAACCACAAATTAATAAAATGACCATTATAAACTGAAAAAATCATGAAATATTAACTAAATAAGTAGTATTAATTCATCATTTCATGATGTTTTTATACATTATTTACCATTTTACTTGTTGTGATTATCTTAGTTATAGACTTGAAGTCCAATCTCTCATTTATATGAGCTACTTCAAACAAACCATCCCAACTCAATAAAAATAATCCAGCTGTATAAGAAAACAATTATTATGTTATTAATACTATAAAGAAATAAATTAAACATTAATATGAAACTACACATTAATAAAATGACAATTATAAACTGAAACCACACAAATTGAGTCTTACCGGGTACATTGTGTATCAGATTGAGCTATGATTGATTCTTAAAAGTAAAAAATGAATGAGTTATTATTATCCTAATGTCTCAAAACAATCTGAATATGTTTTATAGGTTTTAAGTTTTCTATTGAATTTTTTACTAACATGTCAATTTTAAACTCAAACCTCACAAGTTGAGTAATACCAGTCACATCATGCATCCAATCGATGATCGGTCAATTCTTACATGTAAAAGAATGATTTATGGATCGTTTTCATAAATATTGAACAAAATACATGATCATTTTCTCAGTTTTATCTATTTGATGTTAGTTTTAAACTAAAATGACACTTTATTATTGAAAACACATACGTCAAGTCATACCGAACACATAAGGTTTCATATTGATGCACGATATGTTCCAAACTGTGAAAAATAAAATATAGATTTTTTTCTTAATGTTTGAAATCAATCCATGTTTATTTTCTCAATTTTTACTATTTGATGTATGTTATAAAATAAAATGAATCTTTTTCATGGAAAATACATAATTTGAGTCATATATACCACATTGTGTTATGAATTTTTGTGTGGTTAATTATTTTTAAGTCACAAATTACTTGTATATACTTGAACTAAATTATGAAAAAAAAATATGAGGTTGTTTTCATGGTTTAGAGATTATGATGTTTGTTTTTTACTAATGTCTACAATTAACAAAATATATATCATATAAGAATGAAAGAGAAATTAAATAAAAAAATTAAAAAAATTATTTGGAAATTAACTAAATAAGTATATGTAATTCATATCTTTATGCTGACTGTATACATTATGACTCCATGTATTCTGCCCATTCATTTATAAAAAAATGATTTCCTCCATTATTATTCTCCAAGATAAATAGATCCAAAATAATATATAATTATTTTGATACTAATTATTCACACACAAAATATATTTATATAGACGTATCCCATAATAGATCACAAACATAGCAGGCAATATCCTAAATTTGATGTTATCGAACATTATGATACCATGTACTCTACCCACTTGTCTCTAAACAAATTTACTTCTTCTCTTGAGTATGAAGTTTATAGGTAATCTTTGTAGTAATTAGAAAATATAGTCAAACAAAAAATATAAAAAATTAATAAAATTTTAATTACCTTTATAAATTAATAATTTAGGGATATCGGTATTTTAATGGTTTATGATCTATCTCATCGATTTTCAAAAATAATATCCATAATCATTGTTATTAGCTTTCTTTAAGAGCTATATAAAAGTTGAGCAAACTAAGTAAATTGTTTTGAAATATTTTTTATATTTAAATAATTATATATACATGTTATTCTATTTCCATTTGAAGTAATATATAGTCTTTTCATATTCCCTCATAAACTTCATACTATGAGTTAGCCTATATTTAGCAACCACCCTATCAATTATTTTTGTTTTAATAAAAACTAAAACATATAAATTTATGTTTATATATATAATGTCTATGATAGTGTATTAAAAATGCACAATACACATCATGTTTGGTTGGTTTATTGGATATCTATTCATCAGATCCAAAAAATAAATATTTGGTGATCCATATTGACTACGATCAGCATTCACTTTTTCCTAAAAAATATGTAATGAAAAATATAATTTATGTGACTATATTTTAGAGTTCAACACCTATTTTTTTGGTATAAAAAAGATACTATGTTATGTTATTTTTTTCTCAATCATATCATTTATCTAATTTTTTCCTTTTCAATTTCATCCTTCTCTAAACAATATTTTCCATTTTAATGATACATGGATTAATGAATACAAATCAATATTCACATTGTTTTCCATTTATACATTATTAATATAAATTAATATAAGAAATATAAATATTTTTTAACTTTAATGAACATATTAGATCATTATTTTGAAATACGTGTTATAAAAATTTATATTATGTATGCATTCATAACTGAGACTCTCATCCATTCAAACTTTAGAATCTCATTAATAATATTGATTCAAAATATGTTGGAAATGAAAGTTCAAAATATTTCTTCTTTATATAGAATGTATGACATATTTACTTTTTTATGTGTCGTATCTATATGAATTTGAATGATAATAAATGTTTATGTGGAACTAGTAGGGTGAAGGTACTCCTAGAAGGTCCTTTTGATTTCTTGGTCAATTCACTATATTTTGTTGATATGACCTTCTATTTCCCCATTTCACTATCCATATGTAATACAATAACGAAATTTATACCTTTTTTAATCATATGTTATAGTATTTTCATAAGAAAATTTTTGTTAGATACATACTGAATATATCATTAAAATATTAGAGAACCTTTCTGTGCATTTGCAAAATACATCATTGACCACTGTAATATCTAGATAATCATGTTGAATAAGAAACTCAGTATACATATCTTGAGAAAAATAAATCCACATTATCCTATGATATTCTAGGAGTTATTTATTATGTATCTTGTCTCTAAGGATATTATACACTATACCCTTTTCAACAAGGTGGTGCATGGGAGTTAAAAAATATAAATCACATACAACTATACCCAGTCTAATTTTATTAATATACATTTATAAAAAGTAGTTTGATTCACATTTAAGAGAATGATTAATAATTTTTTTAATTAAATCAGGTAAGGTATGTGGTTGAGTGTAATGACAAGCCTCAATGCTAGTGGGGTTATTTAGTTCTTCATTTGTAGATATTTGTTCCAACACTAGTTCATATTGATTCTTTCTCATGTATTGGTCTGATGAATTGGGCCGAACAATAATATATTGAAAATAATATATTTATTTATGAAATCATTTCATCATTTTATATGTATATTCATGTTGTTTTATCTTTTCAAACGATGTTTGAGGAGAAACTGAAAAACATACACCTCTAACCCAACCATATTTTTTCATGCATATCAAAGCTATTGAAAGTATTTTTTTCTTCCAGTATGATCACTGTCGATTTTGGACTCTTAACCGTATAAAAAATATAAAAAAATAGATATTTTTATGTAATAATTTTATAATTCATAGCGATGTACTATTATGTCAAAGATACACATTTTTACCATACTTATTTTTTGTTTTCATCAACCATATTAAACTCTTTATTTACAAATAATTCCTTATATTTCACATGATGTGGGATGGAAGTGGATTAGGATTTTGATTCATCAATATGCATATAAAAATGGAACATATGTTGTTTCATATCGCATAATTATTTTATTATTGATATAAAGTGAATACAAATTTCTTATTTAGTGATGCATACCCCATCCTTCTTTGCTAAAGGGGTATATTTTCTAAGATCTTGGACCCGAATTCCACTGCATAGTTCTCCAAGCCTGGTTGGCCACATGGCCTCAAGAGAATCTCCCCAAAATCCAAAGGTTGCTGACTAGAAGAAAGGGACTAGGTGTGTCTTTGGGGTGACTATTCCCTCGCCACCAGAGTGTATCAAAATATAATATAAATAAAAAATAGGTAGTCTAAGTAGTAAAACATACAGACAATAGATATACATTAGGTATAGATAACAATCAAAAAGGAATCTCACAAACAATGATGATGATGATACATGTCATTTGTCTCTAATAAAGTATCCCAAACTTGTATATATATAAAATAAAACACATGTAACCAAATTAAAAGAATTCCAAAACTTTTATACTATCATCATGAGCCTAAGCTCAATCCCATGCTCCCATGCTATTAAGAAACATTCAATAACCTTTGGTAGGACTCTTTCACTTATCGATACATACTATCATATAGAGTATTTGGGCACACAAATGTGGCCCATAGATTCTGTGAGATATAACAACATTAGGAAAACACCCAAGGTTTGTTCTAATCATTATGTAAATGAATATAAAAAACAGTTTGCATACAATAATATAATATTAAAAAAGGTACTCAAAAGTAAACATCCTATAAAACTGGGTCCTAATTTTTGATCCATCAATTTTAATCCATTTAATTTAAAAGGTAAATATCTGATTTAATATCTAGGCCAGTTTCATTAAATCATGTTCATTTATGAATTCAAACTCATTGAAATTATAAGTATCAGGACATGATGCATACCCAACATCCCCTTTATAATCATAATCACATCAGATGCATAATTAGACCATTTAAAAGGTATAAGTCAGAGACCGACTCCAAAATTGTTCTTTGTCTTCGACGATGCATCATAATTAAATTCATTAATTAATACATTTAGAACCTAAGCCTTTCCTTGGCATACCTATGTTGGAATCCAAGTTCCACTCCAGCTAGAAAATAACCCAACACCCTACAATCTTTTCCATGGGGATCCTCAATAATCGATGAATCTCTCTAGGTGAAGTATAATATTCCTTCTAATTGAGTCCATAATTCATGGTCCACTAAGGGATCCCAAGTATCTCCCATGGATATATAATCAATTCCCTTTAGTCTATCCATATAATTCTCATGTGAATCCATATATAACTTTACACATAACAATCAAAACTCTGATTCAATCCTTGGAAGTCCTCCTGGGAGTCCATCTATCACTCAAGAATAATCAAATTCAAATCCAATTGAGTCTATCCATGGAGTTCTCATATGAATCCATGTATCAACCAAGGAAAATAATAAGTCATTAAACTCTCTTATATTTAACCAATATCAGTTAAGTTTGTCAAGGTCAACACCAATACCATATCAATGATAACAAACCTCAAAGGTATTCCAACTCATTTTCCCAACATAAAAGGCTTGGCTCATAATTACCCACATGGTAAATTTTTTTACAATTATCATATCAATCCTAGTCAACCAATACACAACATAATATTCATTTATCTCACAAGGGAATATCAAATAAAATAGAAATTCATAATAATGGTCAAGGGTCAAGTAAATCCATTCTTTTCCTTTATTATATTACTAAAATCATTTCAAAATTGATGTAATAATGAATTCATAAACCAATTCACCATTTATAATCAATATTAATAATCCCTTGTCAAGGGGTAATGGGAAGAACCTAAGGTATCAAAAGCATACCCCATAGCATTGGCCATTTATTTAACAACACACCCAAAGGGGTGGTTTCCATTTCAAGTACTTCAACATATAAACAACCATTAACAAGCCTCAATGATTACATATTACATGCCTAGAAATTTAATGATTCAATTTCATTTCAAGGTGATGCCTGAAAATTGTACACACGAGATGACAACATATATAAATAGCTTGTATTTAATATAAAGGAATTATACCACCTATATCGTACTCATAGGACTCTCCTCATATAGTAACAACCATTAGTTTATCCTAGATAGAAAGAAATATAAAGAACATATCAATTCCCTAAAAAGAGGGTATACATGCCATCACTAAAATAGCACAAAAAAAGTCAAATGAAGGATCGATCAAGAAGAAGAGATGTCTCTCCTTCATTATTCCAATATAAGAAAACATATCTATAATAAGATTCACTAATCTGGAACAGTGGAAAAACCTACAATTGGTTCCATGGGGGTTCCCCTACACAAGAGACAAGCGAGGTGAGGGATTATATCTTAAAATATGAGGCCTTAAATTCTTTTTTTAAAAATAATGTGGGAATTTACATGACATGTAAATTATTTTCATTCCATATAAATATTAGGATATTTACTAAGGAAAAACCGTTTACACAATGTGAAAGGCTCTATACAGACCATTACACATCATGTAATTAATACACGTCATGTATTTGAATTACACATCACATATTGGTCTCCAACTAGCCTACTACCCTCTGCACCATTATTTCCAAAACCAACCCACCGGCCCACAACGTCCCTTAGGGTCTATGACAAAAATAATGTAAAAATGTACTTAATGTGGAAATTAAAATGGCCTATGCCTCAAGGCAGGCCTATGTTCTTATCAATATCCCGCTTAAACAATTCATCCCAAAATTTCTATTTTAAGGGTGGTGAATCATGTTCTGAGAGTAACTCCAGCCACTATGATCATACATCAACTTCCCACTCCATGTTCTCATCATGTACATGGTCGTGATATTAGATAACCCACACCAGAGGAATATATCGGCCTTAGAGATCCTTCATTCTACAATCCATAATAAGATTTGGATTCTCCTCAAAGTATGCATTTACATTTAACTCATCCTCCTAGAATTGAAAGAATGGGATGGGTTAGAATAATAGTTTCATAGCTAAGAAACTTGGAATATGTCATGCATTGACCGGTACCTCTATGGTAATGGCAACCGATATGCTACCAACCCAACTCTCTCAAAAATCATGAATGACCCAAAATATCACAGGGAAATATTACATTGTCTTCTGATCCTCTTATGTCCTAGCCTCAAGGATCCATGCACAAAAACCAAATTCCTATGGTCAAACACTAGAGGTCATCAATGACGATTGAAGAATGATTCCTAATGAGACTACGTTGTATACATCTTCTAGTAAATCAACTGCACATGCCCTCTGGTTCTATGAACAATATGAGGCCCATGTATAACTGCCTCTCCTACCTCTAACCAATATAAGGGTGATTATAATGGCCTACTGTACAATTCCTCATAGGTTACTATTTTAGATTATCATTAAAGATATTGTTGTAGGTGAATTTGAACAAGGGTATATTCCTCTCTCAAGAGCCCTTGATATCAAGGATGTGTTCCCATAACTTGTTCCCAAGCACCTGAATCATTCTCTATGAATGGCCATCTATCTCGAGGTGGTATGTCATTCTTAAAAGAACCTGTGCACCTAAATCCCTCTACAAACCTTTCCAGAATCCATGAAGTAAATTGGGTTTCCCTATCTGAAATAATAGTATGCGGGACCCCATGAAGTGTTAATATCCCTCAGATGTAGAACCCCCCAAGATCATCAATACTGATGGTTTAATTTATAGGTATTAAATGTGAAACCATCATGAGTCTATAAAAAACCCATATGAAATAATTATATCAAGGCAAGCTCAGATAACCCATTAGGAAATCCATCATGTCATCATTCCATTTCCACTTGGATGTAGAACCTCCCAAGCTCATCAACACTGAAGGTTTCCTTGATAGGTAGGAAATGTGAAACCATCATGAGTCTGTCAAAAAAACCCATATGAAATCATTACATCGAGGTGAGCTTGGTCAACCAATAATGAAATTAATCATGTCATCATTACATTTCCACTCAGGAATGGATAGCTTATGTAAATGTCCATCTCATCACTAGAGTTCACCTTCACCTGATGACTGGTGGAACATCTCACGACCAAACCAACTACATCTCTTTTCATACTAGGCCACCGGTACTAGAGATGTAAATCCTAATTGATATTGGTGACTTAGGGTGAAATACCCATACTGAAGCATGAAAATCATACATCATCTCCTTGCACATGACTGAAGAGACCCATATGCGACCATGAATTTGCATAATCTCATCTTCACCTAAGGTCCAACCAGGTGGAGGGTCCTCAATTTCCACACTCTCCTATATAACTAGGACTTTTGAGTTTGACATATTCCTTATCATAAATCTATCTAGAAGGGTAGAGGTAACAATAAAAGTTGAATGAATGTTCTTCCCTTTACTATCCAGCACTTCAAAGAGCATATCATAGAACAAATCCATAACATTCCACTCATTAGTGGCCTACTACACTGCCTCTACCTATGTCCTCCTACTCATTTCATAAACCACTTCATTTCCTTTACTAGGCATCTAGGAAACATCAAAATTAAAAGACTATAGGAATTACACCCACATTTTCAATCTCAGGGTCTGATCACGCTATGTAAATATGTACATCAGTATTTTTGGGTTGGTGTACACCACAAATCAATCTCCAAGTAAATACCACTTCGAACAAGCAAATTCATGAACAACTATAGCTAACTCAAGATCATGCATTGAGTAATTCCTTTCATACAACCTCAACTACTCTGGGTCAACTAATACTCCTGTCTTTTAGATAATTTGACCTAATAAGTGAATTTTTTTTATCCATAAGTGGATCATTGGGAGCCTAGCATTTTACTAAGTCAATCTTAGTGTATTCTATAAGATATCAAAATATTTAGAAATTTGATGTCGATTATGAGAATACACCAAGATATCATCCATGAAAAAAATCGAGATAAGTATAGAAAACTCAGTTCATCAGTTCCATAAAGATTGTTGGCATGTTTCTGAGGCCGAATTGTGTAACCAAATACTCATATAGACCATACCTACTATGAAATGTTATGTGAGGTATGTATGAAGGTATAATAAGAACCTGATGATAAATGTATCTCATAAAAATATTTTATATGACTTGATCTCCTTGGATATGGTATAAGAGATCATATATCCATGGTATAGGATATCTATTATTAACTATTAACTTGTTCAATTTCCGGTAATATAAATATAGCTGGAGAATTCAATCCACCTTTTTCACAAAAAGAACCTATGAGCCCCATGGGGAAGTTATAGGTTGGATGAAACCCTTTTTCTCTTAATACTCTATCTAACTCTTAAGCTCTTGAATCTTAGTAGTATCCATCCAATATTATGGAATGGATATATGGGTATATACTCTCACTAGATTGATATAAAACTCGACCTCTCTCACTAGAGTTAATCTTGTAATGTTATCCAAGAATACATCACTAAAATTATCAAACTCTAGTGGGAAATAATCCTGACATGTCTGCTAATAATATAGAAAACAAATCACATGATATGCTATCATCCCTCCCACCCCACGATTCTCATGTCCATCTCGGCTCGGCTGGACATCACATTCATGCTTTTGAAAGAACTCATCGTCGTCTAGTGATCTGAAGGTCACCCTTAGGTAATAGAAATTAATGAAAGCATAAAATATGATGAACTATTACATCTAGATAATGATTTAAAAACTATTCATATCTAAGATATACTGGTCCCATTTTAATTGAAACCTCCCAATATAAAGGGGAACTCCCTTCACTGAAACACACCCTCCATTCTAATCCCAAATGGAGTGTCAAGTGTCAAAACACCATCATATGTCTAAACACTAATCCTGAGGATAACTATAAAGGGAACAAATATAAAGATATGTGGAGACCATATATCAAAAAGTAAATAAAATAATGTATAGATACATTAATTGTGCATATGGTAGTACAAATTCTAGGATCTTGCTCCTCAAGGGTCTGGTAAAATATTATATCTGGCCTGAAAAATGCCCTCATGATACTGTCTGGTTACCCAAAATAGATCCACCATACCATCTATTTAATTATGTTGTATGATTACAATAGACATGACCAACATATTGGCATGATCAACCATATATATTCCAAATACATGTGTAATGAGAAGATGCTGACCCTGATTTGGAATGTGGAGTCGGTGCAGGCCCACTCTCATTGACTGTTAGTGGGAACATTTGATAGAATCACTATAGATGGACCATTGTTTCACAAGATAGATAGTAGAAAGGATCCCTCATATATTGTGGCGTCATATTTCTTAACCAAACACACTGTTAGAACCTCACCTAGATACCTGAGTGTGTGATCTAACTATAGATATCACTATGCAGAATCTCTAGACAACTCTTTCTGCTACTGGTTGATCTAGTACCAGATCTATTTGTTGAACCACCCGGGATCACACCTATAAAATTCCTTAGGTTAAACCTGTTAATAAGACCCAGATTCAGTATCCAGAAATAGTTGTCAGTCGAAACACATTGACTTACGATTTAATTTCATAATTGAGACCATCTTCGAATCGTATAGTTCTCGATAACTCATCACCCATAGGAGTAGGTACTAGCTGATGGATCTTAGTAAAACGGTCTGGGTAATTCATACTTGTTAGGGAACCCTTCTCCATGTTTAAGAACTCATAGGATCTATCATTACTTAATGTATCTGGAAATAAGTAATCATAGAAGGATGTATGGAAATCCCACCAAACCATATTCTGTTGAATATCCTTCTAAGTGATAACATCCCACTATATCTTGGAAGATCACGTATCATATACATATTGAGCTTGAATCTGATCCCAGGAGGTTTCTGAAAATTATTGAATATAGATATCTAGGTCTCTATCCATGACTGTACAACATGTGGTCCTCCATCACACAAAAAATGGGTAGATTCTACTACTGAAACTCACAAATCAACACTTCTATAGTCGGGATAGGTCACAGTGCTTCCTGAATGGTCACTAGATAGCATAATAACCCCTCATTGAACTATTCCTTATCATCTGGGTCTGATATAACAACTAGTTCCGCACCTGGAACAATTGGATTATCCCATTGTATCCCATGTCCGAAAACCATTAGAGTGTGATCGTCGCCAAAATATTGGAATATGACTAGAGGTATTCATGGAGGTAGGACAATATAATGAAAAAAACAGGCCTCAGATCAAGATTTTATCAATGTTAGCATCTCAAAAGCATGGATATAGAAATGGGACTGGTACAATCCTTCCTCTATAAGAACAAACCTATATGCCTGCTTCATGATTCAGGTATGGATGTTATATAAATCAGCTATAAGAGAGATACACTGCAAATTTCTCATTACTAAGGTCGGTTATGGTCAAATTATCTACCTTAAGAAACTCATGTTCATATCTTATTCACATATATTCATTTCCCCTTTCATTTATTCCATATTTATATCACAATTTATTTTAAATGGTTGAACTAATGGTCAGGAAAATTCTTATCCATGAGGGAACATACTCCTTAGAAACCATAGCATGGAATTCACTTGATTCACACCATCACATCCTAAAATAAATATCACAACATCATGTATATGTCTATCACAACACCTATCACAGCAACATAAAACAAGTAATGCATCTTAAATGGTATTGCATAATTCAAGGAATGTGAAATCTGGAAGGTTCTTATATGATGCATGAGATGGAAAACCATCATCTCATCAAGTAGAAACAAAATAGAAACAAAAATCATATCAATTATAATATCATAATTATCATTTGTCTCCCAATAGTGGAATCAAATAAAATATAACAGTGAAAATCCAAAAAACAACTATTTAATTAGAGGTATTTGGGATTTTTTTCTATATGCTGGGTAGCATCTTCTAAGAATAGATCTTTACTGAACATTATTTAATTACTCTCCCTTTCAATAGTCATAAAATAGTAAATAACACTATAAAATACCCTCTGATACCAATTTTTAACATCCTAGATCTGGATGCCTCTCAACAGTGCTCCAAGCCCGGATGGCCACATAACATCAAGCGTATCTCCCAAAATGATATAGGCTACCGACAAGTAGTGAGGGTCTAAGTTTGCCTATGAGGAATAATATTCCCTCATCACGAGAGTGTATAATTGTATAATATCAATAAAAATTACGTAGATAAAGAAATAAAACATACAGATAACAGATATGAATCAAGAATAGATAATAATCTAAAAAAATATCATATACAATGATGAAGAAGATACATGTCATATGCCTCTAATAAAGAAGTAGGAACACATATACATAGTAGGTACCACACTTGGAGAAAAAAACCCTAAATATTTTCACTATAATCACATGCCTCAACACAGTCCCATGATCCTAAGCAACAATCAATAACTTGTAGTATGATGTTTTCCCACATTGACAATTGCAATCATATAGTCTATTTCAGTACCTAAAGGTTACTCAATTAGGGTGTGATAAATAATATGAGAAGGAAATCACCCAAGTTCTGTGCTAATCAGTTAGTGAATATATAACAGAAATAGTGTTTAGGAAACAAAAAAATATGTCAAGGACGTACTTAAAAGTAAAAATCTTCTAAAATTAGGTTCTTGTTTTTGATCCATTGATTTTAATCAATTTCATTTAGAATGTAAGTATATGATTTAATATTCATGCCTATGTCATTTAATCAAGTTCATTTAACAATTAGACGTCATTTAAATTATATATATCAAGACCCACAATAAGTCTAACACCCCCAACATAATCATAATAATGGTAGATGCCTAATAATGCCAAAGTATAAGTCAAATACCGACTCCATGCTTGTGCTATGTCTTGGATGGAACTTCATATTTCAGTTCATTCATTAATCCATTTAGAATACGTTCCCATCCTTGGAATTCCTATGTTGAAATCTATGTGTCACTCATGGTATAGAATAACCCAAAACCATATGAGCCCTTTCATAGTGATCCTAGAGAACATAATTATAATTCTAGGTGTAGTATAATATTCCATCCAATCAAGTCTATACATGGAGTTCCACTATGTGATACCCAGTATAACCAATTTCTATATAATCAATGACATTGAGTTCATCTATGAAATTCTCATATGAATCCATTTGTCACTTGATATATAACAGTGAAGCCATAGAGTACATCCCTGGAAGTCTTCAGGGGTTTCTAAGTATCACTCGAGAATAAGAGATGTCCAAGACAATTGAGTCTGTCCATGGAATTATGAAATGAATCCATGTATCACACAAGTCATATAAGTATTCATTCAAGTAAGTTAAATTCAATTAACTATTTCAAGGTGAACACCTAGAATGCCTTAATTACAACACACCTCATAGGTTTTCTAAGTCATTTTCCAGGATTAGAAGGCTTGGATCACAATTACTCACAAAGAAAAAATGATAATAATTACAATCTCAAGTATAATCAACCAATATGTGGAATACACATCATTTATCTAAAAATTTAATATCAAATAAAAGGAAAGTTACTAACATGGGCCAAGGGTAAAGTCCATATATCCCTTAAATTTATTCCATTAATCTAATCAATTAAAAATTGGTCTACAACTCCATTCATAATACAATTAACCATTGATAATCAATATTAAACAACCCTTGGAAAGGGGTAAAGGGAACACCCTAAGGTATTCAAAGAATACACCATCACATTATTCTATTTTTTTAACAACACACCCAAAGGGTTGGTTTACATTTCAAGGTATTCAACATATAAATAACCACTAACTAGCCTCATTAATCACGTAGTCTATTCCTAGAAATTTAAGGATTAAATTTCATTTCATGGTGATTCTCATAAATTAGGAGAGAGGAATGAGGACACATATAAATATATTGTATTTATGCAAAAGGAACACGACCACCTAGATCGTACTCATACAACTCTCCTCATCCAGAATCATCATTTTTTTGGCATGGATCAGATGAAATACAAAGCACATATCAATTCCCTTAAAATAGGGTATAAGAGTCTTCACCAAAATAGATCAAGGGATATGAATCCAATTGCTGAATGACTCAAAAATAAGTGTGTAATTACTGGTGCACATGCAACTTGACAAAAAGATCGAGAATTCGAGTCCAGATATAGGAAAGATGGAAGAACCTACCTTAGGATCCTTGGGGTGGTTATTTTTGAGATAGAATGGAGGTGATGGCATCTGTCTAAAAATAAATGGCACTTCCTCCCTTATTAAAAACATACACAAACATTTACACGATGTGTAAATTCCTTTAATGTTATGAAAATTTTAGGATATTTATCCCATGGTAAACCCTTTACACAATGAGTAAAGTTCTAGATAGACCATTAAAATCATGTAATTAATACACGTCATGTATTACAGTTACACATCATGTGTTGGATTATAGCCAACCTATATCCCTATGCCCCATCCTCTTTCAAACCAAACCAATTAGTCCATAACTCGACTTAGGGTCTAAGGAAAAAATAATGTAAACAAGTGATTAAAATAGAAATTAAAATCAACCATACCTAAAGGGATAATGAGGATCTTACACATTAGTTTTGATGTGTGTTCTTTATTTTCATCAATCGATTTCTATTTTATAAATTATCAATTATGGATCAAAATAAATAAACTAATTAATATCAAATAATATATTATTGACTATAATTCACCAGAAATTATTTCGCATCACGATGACTGATGAAGGAATTCCATGACTCATTTTTTATAATATGGGGATAATTAAATGGTGGGTGGGTATTTACATTCCCCTCAACAAACCTCAGCATCCCTCAGATGAAGTTTTTTAATAAGAGTCTGGAAGATTATATAGGGTTTTCCAGTGTACATTAAGACAAATCTAAAAATATATACACTATAAATAATGGTGAAAATTAAATAAAATGTTTTTAATCTAATTTTTTAGTAAAATAAAGAATGTTTATTGTAACATTACCATTATATTTTCCCAAAGGGTTTCCTTCATTATAGGTTGTACATGGTTCTAAGAATATATTTCAATCTACACATTAATCTTTATTGTAACCCTAATACAACTAATGAACATTGAGTTCTTGGTATCCACATGTTTTCTTCTTTGATTCCATCCAACCAGACATTTTATTCCCTTAATTATTTCCTTGATAATTTCATTCAACACTGTGATGTTTTTTCATTGTTTTTTTCATCAACATGGTATTGATCCACTAATAATTCTATAGTTTTATCATCATAAACCTGTTATTCCCTTTGATTGGTAGCATCAATGTGTGAATAATATATTTTCTACATGGGTTGTAAAACATTCAATTTACATTATGTTATTACTTTAGAGAACACATAATACTATAAGTAAAATAATAGTATATTAAAAATAACTTTAAACTTCTCATTGAAATCTCATTATTTTTTAAATGTTTAAGGGATTTTTCTCCTCTATCGAGAATCCAAATCCTCTATTTGTGGTACCCACAAATAGAAAATACATTTTCTATAATGGGACCACCATGAAATGATTGCGATCTCCCAAAGAAAGGGTCGTCCTCTATTGAATATGAATATGGACCTATAGTTGTTTTAGTAACCAATAGTAAAACTAACCAATTCATGTTTTCTTGATCCAAGACATAAAATACATGCAATTCTTGTGATTCCATTATAAACAACTTTTACTTTTCCCCTTTAACACTATAATTCATCTTTTTGAAGCCCTTTTCATCAACTTTCACGTTAGTTCTGTTGTCAACACATTTCCAATGGAAAATTGGAACTTGAAATTTTGTATAATTGAACAAGTATATCAGTTAGATAATGATTTAATATGACATATTCACATAAATAGTGTTTATATTCATGGAACCTGATATATGCATCTCTTCCTCCACAAGCCTAACTCCATTTCTTTCATCATACTATAGTAATCATGTTATTTTGTATAGAAATTATAACCATTTATTAATAATCCAATATATGATATAACATGTGCATTTTGTCCCCTGGCTAGAAATCGACGTCATTTGAAAACTGAATTTGAATATTCAGATAACTCCTTATAAATATGATATTAGATCCATCCTATAATATTTTGATTATTTGTATTTGATATCCATCCTTCAACCCTTAATAGATTCAAATCACTACAAAAATTATTTTGGGGATTCACTGTATGGGTCATCATCTCAACTATTATGTAAAATGTAGTGGTGTTATTACTCTCACTCTATGATGGTGATAGTGAATAAACATCTTCTGGAAATACCTTCACCCATAATTCATCTACTAGGATGAGACTTTGGGAGATCGATTATATCACAATATAATAGGTAATTAGTATAGAATTAAACAGCTTCTTCAATAATATATCATTCTATAATAAAACCTTTTGGCTGACTCTGATTCTTAACATACCCTTTAAAAATATTAATATATCATTAAATGGAGTACATCCATCTGTAATGGAAAATACCACATAGATGAATCTTTTTGACCAACTGAACCATCAGATGGACTTATATTCCAAAGAATGATGGTTGAAAAAAATCTCTAAATCACACAATTTTACTGCAACCTCATTATTCATGATTAGAATCTTAGATGATTCTATAAATTTACTACATATTTCGTTGAAAAAGAATCATATTATAGTTAATGTATGTTATAAATTTTTAGGATTAATGCGACATAAAATTGTAATAATCAAATGATTCATCAATACATGACAATCATATGATTTTTTTCTTGTAACTTTAAATTAGGCATTGAAACAACATTGTTGATATCTGATGAATACCAATCTGGAAATTTTACAAAATAAAGGAAAATTAAATATTTTAATTTTTCCATTATAGAGAGTGTCTAAGCTACTGGAGGAATAAAATTACGACCTTTACCCTCCACTCATGTGAACTCTTCCCTTATCCATATATCAGTAATATACAACCTAGAATTGATTCCATATTTTTTTTTCTCGGAACATTTTGTAACTTTATAATAAAACTATAAAATACATTTATTCTACATGAATAAAATCAAAAAAATTTCTTTCCTGTAAACAATTCAATTATGTTAATTCATATAAGTATGATCAATATTTTGAACCTGATTTCATATGATTTTTTGAAATTTATTTAATATAAATAGTGTCAATAACGTTTACATTATCTAACTTTTTATTTAGCATTAGTGGAGATGGTGTTGTTCATTTTTTTTTATTCCCATCTAATAATGTCATCCATGATTATCATTTTGTTCATTAAATAAAAAATTATTGATTTCCTAAAAACACATTCTTTGGGGAATGTTTCAACCAGACTGAGTATGTCCATTCTTTACAAATGGGACACCCCAACATTGTTCTCATTCTATATCTTGAAAAATATCCATAATAACGAAATCAATTTTTCATCCCGTAAAACATGGACCTAAAAGTGAAATCTTCACTTCTAGGAGAATAAAACATTTAAATAAAAGTATCCCACATCAATTTTTGATCTTTGATAAATTGAGCTAAATAGACATCATGATCATTATTGGGTTGTTTTGGTTAAGTTCTAAGAAGAGAATACATAATGTATTTTCACTTCATGCATAACCATGGTGGAAAGTAATAATTTTCCAACATCATGGGCCAGGTACTATGCGTAATAAGTTTTATGCCAAAATGATTTATTCTATCTGTAGATAACTCAATATGAAATTTTATCAGATCATTTCAAAATTCAATATACACACAATCAATATTATTCAAATTAGGAGAGTCTACTAGATTACATAGGTTACCTTATTTCATTCTATTATCTACATTAAACGCCAATTTTATCACTATTTTCTGACATCCATATAGAATTTGAAACCATGGAATGATATCAATGTACTATACAACATTTGAAGGAATTGATTCATCTTTCTTGAATTGATCCACACTACAAATAGGAAATTTTAAAATTGATTCATGGTATATTTGAAAAAATATGAAATCATTAGAAATATAATTTATTTTTTAGAGAACAATCCCATTAAATCTAGCATTTTTTAGAGTCATATTTTCAAAATGGAAGTTCATTTTCATCAGGTAGAACATCATTCCAGACACCAAGTAGTTCTGTAATGTCAGTGTTGCTCCATAGACTACAATATTTCAAATTATATAACTTCAATATAGTTGAATTCATTGTGTATTTATTACAATAAGTATACAATAGTCTTTTAGAAAAACTATTTATCTTCTTTAATAACTTTTGAAAATAATAAAGGTCATCTTTTAATTTCTAGGGTAATTTCTTCCATGTGATATCCATAATCATTTACACTAGTGTTCATATCAAATTATCTATTAAACACAGTATCATCCTAATTGGGGTTCACATTCATTTTTTCCATGCATTTAGTCCCACATTTATAGCTATGATCTATTAAATGAAAATTCAATTGTTCCTGAAACTGTTGCAGAAAATTATTTCTTGAATAACAAAAACATAAACAAATAAAATGGATTTGATAAGGGTTATATGAATGTTATATTGAAAACTTGATCAAATCATTAACTCCATCTCCATACTTTGTTTCCATAAAATTATATTTCAACTATTTTCAATTCATATCCTTTATATTTGGTTCATAAAATATTCATTTTTTTTAAAAAATAAACATAAGATATTCAAAATCAAATGTGAAAGTTATAAATAATTATAATAAAGTGAACCCAAATGATCACTAGTACCCGGTATGGAATCATCACTTCTCAGAGTATTTCAGGAAACACAGATGCATGTTTAGGAAAGATGGGGTTTGAGTCTCAGTCAAAATATTCAATAATAACTTCTTAGGAGATGAAGCTGATGTGGAAGAAAGTGGTCTTATTATATCAAAATGTTATCAGGCATGGAGTTGGTGGGAAAGAGAATCCAACATAAAACTAACACATCAAAATAAGGTACCTTCTATTAGAATCATTTTCCAAGTCCCATTATAAAATTACTCACTATTTTTTTGACACAAATACCATTTTTAGTAAAAAAAATCCAAATTACATACTGAAACCAACCACTTTACAAATAACATTATAACTATGAAAAAAATTTTAAAGTACAACTTAATAATTTAACATTCCAAATCAAATCTCAAATAAACTTTTAAAAATAAAAATGATTCTTTTTGATTTTTTTAAACACCACTTGAAATAAGTTTTTATAAATTCCACATGAAAATTGACCAATTTGTTTTTAAAAAACATAAGGGTATACAAAACCCCTATTTCATAAAACCATTATCATATAGTGAAAAATTTTAAAATTATATTTAAAATGAATAAATAATAAATTAAAAGTTTAAAACTTTTTCAAGGGAATGATGTACATTTTGAAATGGTTAAAACATTAAAAGTTCACATGGAAATCACATTGTGGGTCTTAAGTCACCGAATCCATTTTAATTTTTTTAAAGGAAAACCTAGTTTTTCATTTTGAAAAACCACTTTAACATTTGAAAACACGTTTCCATTTAAAAAGATAAATTTAAAAGAAGCATGACCATGAAAATGATAATTAAGATACCACTAAGTCTAATGTAAAACATGATTATTAAAAATTTCCAAAACATTTTATAAAGATGTAAAGAATAAAAATATTCCAAAATTCACGAATAAATTTTGAATTTAAATCCAAATTCCATAGTAATGTATTTCTTAGGTAATTTTGTTCATGATACAAGGATCCTAAAACTAATAGTGATCATGGCTACTTTGTGCACACATTAGCTTAGGGATAAATGCCTAGGGGTAGGATTCCACAAAAACAAGTGTCTCCATACATCACCAATTTTTAGTCATTTTTGTCATTTTATATTCCATTTTATATAGATATAAATAATTGTAACATGATTTTCCTAAACAACCCTCATAAATAACAAGGTTCCCATGGTCTTCCTTTAAAATTCATTCAAGGTACTATTCATTAATGGAAAACTAGTTTCATAAAATATTGCATAAGAAGACACAAATCAAATAATTAAAATTCTATAAAAATTATTCAAGCGTAAAAATGAATAAGGTTTTAAAAATATTCATGAAACTGAGAACAATTTTCTAAAATATCATGAGGTGTTAGACAGAGTCTGTGTTTATTATCAGGATTGGTATTGATTTTAAATTAGCTGAGTATACGTTGAATGGGAGGTTCTTTAGTACCCATGTTGAGAGAATGACAGAGGATTTTGTTTTTTTAGCTAGGAACCAACTATGATGTTACACAAAGTTTCCATTTTAATATTGTTTTTGGTGTTTTGAATATCATTGGATGATTTGGGTTGTCTAAGAATTATGAAGAATCCATGAGACTGCACATCAGAGGGTGAAACTAATATTTTTCAGTGAAAATATATCCAAAGGAGGACCAAATAATATTTTTTTAATATTGGGTGTGGGGAAATGGAAACCACATCATGCGTGTTGTTCAAAATATATATTTATTCTTAGTTTATTGTGTATATTCTATTAAACATGTAATTACCAAACCCTATAATCCCAGAGCTGCTACACTATTTTAATACTAGTTTAATTATAAGGAATCAAATTATGAATGACCTATAAGTTTATCCATCTTGGAAAATTTATTAGATATATAAACGTTACATTATAGTCCAAAAAATAAAATACAACATAGATAGTCCTTTGATAACACACTAATTCTTCAATCTTAACTCTGCATATCAATCATAATACACCTCTTTGAATTATGGGGAAAAAAATATTAGAAATGGGTGAATTCAGATGCCCAGTAAGGGTTTAAAATATAGCATAATCTATCATAAATAAGAAAAAACTTTTAAGTCTCGGTATAAATCTAAAACACAATACTCTTAAACAAAATCTTCAGCATAATATTCCATGAATAAATTTTACCATATAAGATAATCATAACTGTGGATATCATACTTGTTGAATAATCACATGAAATATATATAACTAATATTATAATCAGGGAGTGCATAATGTCAAATGTCTGCACTATGAAGATATATCCTCAAAATATCCACTGTCAGGATCAATCCTCTTGACAATTTATGTCTGTGGGTAGAAACTCATCTGATTTGTGTCAAGATCTATCATACTGATAATGTTAACCTGCTTGAAAAAAAAACATGAAGGGTTTATAACCAAATAGTTTCATATCATGAAACCTACCAATGCATAGAGGGGCTATAGTTGGCCCTTCTTGTCACTTACTAATTCCAATACATTCCTCATACGAAAATGGTTAAATATAAACAACGTAATCTTATCTATTAAAAAATATTATATGAAATATGAATACTTTAACCATAAACCAAGAATGGCATCTAAATAGAACATCCAAAATCAAACTGATCATAAACTATTCAATAAAATATGTTTAATGATATCATAAGATATTATCCTAAATTAAACATAATATCCAACAAAGGATGTTTACATAGATAAAAATACTCTATTACAATCAATAAAAATATCTTGAGACAAATAACCATTTTTCATTGAAAAAATATTATTCTAAAAGGCATGTACTTATAAGAGAAGAAATTTAAAAAAGTGATTTTTGAATCAAATTGTACCATACAAATTTGAAATTGTTTAATGGAATTAACATTTTAAAACATTCATGTCCATTTATGTAAATCGTTAAAAACATTTTGAAATCATTGACATTAATGAGAAATATTTTTAGAAGAATGAATATTTAAAACATATAAAATTATGTTTAAGTTAGAGTCCCTTACATAAATCATAAAAATATTCATTTTTAAAATATACTTAACAAACATATACATAAATGATAAATATGTCCCAGTAAATAATTACGTGTAAACAATATCAGATAATAAAGAGATTGCAAAATTAACCCTTATCATAGGTCAAATTCACTCTGTACATGCTTAAAACTCATTTATATTAGTTTTAACCATATTATTAACTTGTAATAGAATCAAAATAATATTTATTATGTCATATATAATCCATTTATGACATTATATTACCTGTTTATTAATAATTTCGTGTTAAATCATCATTTCGGGTAAATTTACATTGTTTATCATAGGTGTTTTGAAATGTTATTCTTGATGGTATCCCTTGTATCATGATCTAATTACTTACATAATATAAAAAATGATTTATATATCATATAAATTCCGTATATATATAAATATTATATGGAATGGAATACACCATTCATAGAGACGGTAGGTCGTATGTATGCATGAATAATGTTTCCATTTTATTGTCATACTGAATGGATGAAATTAAATAACATATATATATATATATATATATTAAAATCATTATTATGTGATTTATTTCATAAATATTCATTATATATTTTTATAATCATTCTTGAATGGTTAACACAACAGATGGATCTTATCACGTCGTGAAGATAGTAAGGCGTACATACGCACGATCGATATTATCATATACTTAATGACAAAGGGGTAAGGAAATGGATGGTATGTTAATTATATAGAATAAATATCATGTAATATTTATTATTTATATTATATTCATCATTATTCCCATTTAAATAAAGTAAAGATGAAAAATAGTTTACACCACGACATGGAGAAGGTAAGTTGTACGTACACACACGTAGTGATATTGTTTTCCCTAGTATGGGTAAAAGAAGTAATATGGATGTCGTATAATCATAAAAATAACTCATAATATATTATATTATGAATTAATTACTCTATTATTGAAGCAACTAAGGTAAAGGATGTAGAGGAAGAAAAGAACATTGAAAGAGTTGGTAAAACAATTACCTCTTCATCGAGTATCTACTTTTGATTTGCATAAAAGGATGCCATAGGTTGGATTTATACCAAAATTATGTAATATAAGATGAATTTAGGGTAATTGGGAGGATAAATGGGTATGAATTTTCCAATCTAGAGGGATTTAGATGTTTTAATAAAAGAGAAGGAGAGGTGTCATTTTTTAAGAGAGGGGAGTGACACTTTAGGAACCCCCAAAACAATTCTTTTATTATAAATATATTTTTGATCTCAAATATATTAAAAGTGAGTAATTTAGAATATGATATGATTATGGGTCTAAATACTCTCAACCAATTAATTCTAGACATGTTTGGGTCACAAAATTAACCTTATCTTTTGGATTTAACCATTAGTTAAACAATTTAACTCATACCATTACAACTTGTCTTATTACACTATATGGTTAATATATTTCCTATAAAATATCAAAAAAACCAATAGGATCATAACTTACATATATAACAATAACCTAGTTAATTGAATGAAATATTGATTTTTATGATTTTTTATCATTTAATAAAATATGATTTATTGTAAAATCTCATTTATGTCAATTTTGACATAATTTATTTCATGACATTTTATAAAATCATAACAACTTTATTCCATTATAAAAACAACCTTATCTCATCCCTAATATATAATAG
This sequence comes from Viscum album, assembly GCA_963277665.1. Lineage (NCBI taxonomy): Eukaryota > Viridiplantae > Streptophyta > Magnoliopsida > Santalales > Viscaceae > Viscum > Viscum album. The sequence continues at coordinate 1,990,442,128 of OY728161.1, read as the reverse complement.
TGATCTAAACAATTTTTGTATTAGTTTTGGCCCGATGTGACGCGTTTGGGGGAATGTAAGATGGTCCGGTGGGTGATCAGATTTTGTCTATTTATACAGAATCTCTCATTAGATTCTCTATTTTATGGTTTGACCCAATTTTCACCATTTATAATTTATGGGGTGGATTATATTAATTTGATCCCATGGGGACTGTTCAGTGTATCCATTTTTAGTTGTGAAGGAGGTGCCACAATCGAATGGTCTCGATGAGCGATTGTTGGGGTTAAGCATTGGTGCAATCAGTACACTTAGGATAAGATTTCCTTTGACGGTCTCCAACTAGTTTATTGGTCGAGATAGAAACACCTAACTAACCTTCTATCCATGATTCATGGACCATATTTCCAATGGATAGCACTCATTGGATGGAGATTTGGCCAACTACACATTTGGACTCTATTGGTCGAGAGGATGGGAGGTCGAGTACATCAAACCCCTTGGGGGGTGCACATTCTAGGACTCTATTATAGATTTAAGTTATGTTAATATATTCATAAATCCATTTTTTAATCTCTAATAGTGTATCCATGGGAGACCCTAGGATTTTAGGATCTTCATGGATATACAAATATTTGATGCTATGGGGGAAATGCTGAATTAATCCATGTAATAAGGCGCTCCAGAGTTTATCATCATCCAGGAGAGATGGGAGGTGGTTTTATGTTATGGTATAACCCATAATATGTCCTTACAACGTATCCTTGAGAGAGTAATCAGAGCCCTCGTAGTTCGATTATCAGTACTTACACCTAAGAGGAATCCCATTGTTTGGGAGAACAATTGGGTGAACCTTTTGGGAGGGCACCCATTTGAACCCGGTCTTTTAAGTAGAAGTCCTACGTATCCTGGTTGGGAGAATAAGCAATGTTCCCATAGTTCATTTGGGGTGGGGATTATTCATCAAGGATTCCCACTTGAAGGGGTAATGATCACTCATTTCATGGATGAGATGATATAGATCTTGGGCCCAACTAAAGGCTTTCTATGTATCCTAGTTGTGTTGGGAATCAAAGTTCTCATAGTTCATGTAGCTTAAGGATTACACCTGGTAAGAGGCCCATTTTCAGGAACTATGATAAGAATATCATCTAATGAATATTTGATGGTTTGGTTGGGTCATACACCTAGAAGGAATCCCACTTGAAGGGAATATGAAGATGTCATAATCACCACCAACCTCTAAACCCACGTTAGTCATGATCGGTGTGAGAAATAAGAGTAGGCACCAGATCTGAAGGTCAAATGTCCTACATCATCTACTAATAGATGATACTAGATCTGGGAGATAGGGGGGATTTGAACACGCATCCCTCACTCGTATTGATACCCAGTATAGTCAAATCTTGGTGATCTACCTAGACACATCTCGAGATGAGGCAAAGAGGGTGAAGATTGAAACCTATTACAAAAGTATAAGGGATTACCATAGGGTGAGTTCCCTTTTAAAGGTTCTTGGGGAATGGAAGGACCATCATCCATGGTCAAAGGGGAAGGAAAGAGTGACCTTCTTGCTCGTCACTAGAACTCATCATAGGGAAAGGCTAGTGTTTACCCAAAAACATGAGAATGAGAATGTTCATGTTGGAATCCCAAAGTTGGTCCACAATTTTCCTTGAGAGTATAGACTCAAAGACATTCTGAGGGTCCACACCATTGTGGGAACAACCTTCATGACTGTGATTATATTATGTATGTAGATTCAGAAAGGCATTCGTGTGCATTGGATGAACTGGTCATATAGGTCTGGTGGCTTTGGAGGAGGCTTTGGCCTGATGTCGGAATACATGTTTAAAGAGGGGATATAGAGAACAGGATGGTGATGGAGAGGAATGATTGGGGATAGAGGGAAGGGAACCCAAAGACACCTAATTTTGCGTACTATTTTCTCAAGTGGGATGGGGGCATCCCCGCATAGCAGAATGTTATGCGGGTAGTGGGGTTGTCTGCGTACTGAAGCAGTATACAGACATGGGTAAGGACCACTAGGTACCAAAGTTGTATGCGGTTCTAGATTTGGTTCACCAGGCTATTCTGGGTTCCATTCACATATTTATATAGTACGCTACAAAGTGTTTGATCTGAATAGAGATGCACTATGCAGAATACAGAATTGAAGAAGGGTCATGGAGCCTGTGGTTCCTGGGGAATTAATCAGAGAGGGACTTATGGTTCGTGATGGCACCAATTAGGTTTGAGGTTCACAAATTAATATTAATTTACTTCTTTTTATAGTTATCATATGGTTATACATGTAGAAAAGTGATTCTTGGTTCACAATTCATCCATGATTTGAAACTGAAGTTAGAATATCCTCCAAACCCAAATTCTTTCTTCTAGCATCTAGGGTATCCTTCATTCTCTCTTACACTCATCATCCTTTATCTCTCCTCCCATATACCTTCTTCTATTCATCATGTTATCCTTTTATAGAGCACTGGTGAAATCATATTTATGGGAATTCGGCAATATTTGTGGAAGCCCATGAAGATATATCTAATCCTGTAGAAGACTCAGTCAACCAAGGTTTTCAAAGGCTGTGGTTCCTGGGACGTGGTTCACAGAACCCTACCAACTTTCTTCATCCACAAACAGCTTAGTTATAAGGATGGAATGAAGATGGCATTTTTGCGCTCGTTTTTTCCAATGACACAGTTCATGACATCCTAGGTTTTCTATCCATCGCCCTGCAAGCCATTATCTATGCAGCTGCCGCTATACAACTTTGGTCTTTCTGATAACATCATCTTCCTTTGGCTGACAAAAATACTCCATTCGTTATCCTAGAATCACCCCAAGGGTGTAATCGAGCCATCATTTATTAAATAGGAGAAATCATCACAACTCCCATTCAAGATAATGTGTTAATTCTAATAAGAGCGACATGGAATCGGAGAAATCACAGTTTTCACAACACTTCTTTGAGACTAGTTGCCCAAGAGTACCCATATTATTGTCAACCTTTCACGAGAAAACCATAATTGTTGGTGGAGTACCAAATGGGACCTGAGAGCCAGGGGATACTTTTCTGAAAAATGGGACTTGGAATTTTGGGGTACATAAACTCTATTGGGAGTCCCCCCAATTAGTTGTAAGTTGTGAACTTGTACCAAGGAGCTTGGGCCTCCCAATTTACAGTTTTATCTCGAGGAAAAATCCTACCAGAACTATTGACCCGCTAGGGTTTAAATTCCCATACATTCCATTTATCATATAGAGAGGTGGGGATAAAATTACAGGACATTTATCAACTTAGATGGGTCCCCATTATCAGAAATATGTGTGATGAGTTCCTTTCGGAAGCCACTACTTTGGACAATGCCAACCGAGTGTCCCCGTTGGCCAGGAGCCTATTGGTCATAACACAAGGACTGCTTGGTCAAACCCTCCAAGCTCTCTCTTTATTCCATTTGAGGATGGATATGGTTAGTTTTGAAGGTGAATAGTACTAGGCCAAGGGCCCGTTGTAGTCAGACTCATCCAACCTGACAATCTTGAAAAATTATAGGGTCATATTGTGCCGTCCTCGAAGCATGAGGATACACTACCCAGGGATACTAGATTTGATAAAACGTGCCACCTGAGATTAGTTTAGCACATTTATTCATGATTTCATGGAGCAGATGGATTGTTCCGTCTCATGACGTATACATCGGGGTCAGAGTTTTCACTCTAATGATGGAAGCTATGTTGGTAGAGGGTCAACCAATCAATCTGGCCATTCCTAATCCTTCCTAACTTTATGATCTATTTTGGAAGATACCAAAATGTAAACCTCCACATCATCTCAGAAGACCATTTCAATATTTATATGGGTGGTTATGAGAGAATTTTCCTTACTATGAATATTGAAATACAGTGAGGGTTCCCCGTTCCAACATTCACCCCACCCTTCTTAACATTGTCGATGTTTGTCCTATAACCTTAAGAATTATCGAGGTAGTCAGGCTACTGAATGATGCTTCTCTCTTTTCTTTTTCACCATATTATGCCCCACATGGTTCAGTAAGGTATTATAGAGGTGTTTCCTTAGAGGGTCGCTCATATATCATTGCACTTTGAGATGGGATTCTTACTACTCACAAATATTGGGTGGATATTTGTGAACCGTACACCCCCTATGAGTTTTCTTGGAAATTTAGATTCCTTCAGTATGAAATTATTCTTCCCTCTATTCAATTGAGGGGAGAATCTCATCCTGAAATTGTACTCTAATTATGGCTTATAATGATGTGGTAAGGTGGTACCATGGAGGTAACAATCCCTAATACAGAGGGATCCACCTTTCTATCATTGTAGTATGCCCAGATGTGGGTGAACTGTCACCCTGAAAGGGTGCCGGGAAGACCAATTTTATGGTCCAAAAGAGATTAAACATCCTTCATAATGTCTTGAATTTGATAGCCACATCACCTATTCCTCTCCATGTGGTAAAAAGATGCTCGATCCACCATCTGATGCATCTATAAGGAGATTTATCTGTGCAGACCAACTTGGTAGGGACTAATTTAGTCTATTGCACTCCTATGGATACCATTCATAACCCAATGAGGTTGGCCCCAACAGAGTGTCCCCGGATATCCCAAAAGTCACATCCAGTCCCCCATATCTGACTCTAGGGGCCGAACCATTTGTGGGGAGGGAGAGCCCCCCACCCCGCCTGGGTAACCTATCTTAGGTCCTTTATTACTATCGTAAAGATGCTTTCACCTATAGACTGATTTTTAGGGGGAGGACCAAGGTCCTGGTGTCACTAAGAGGCATCAAGAAGTGTGACAATTGGCATGGCGTCAGTTATGTGCCTTTCCTATGGAATCCCCTCTAGCTACCTTCACCGATGAAATAGAAAAATTTCGGTGATTATTTGTTTAATTGGGTTTGGGTGAATTTGATTACTGGCATATACACTTTCTTATTCACTAGACTGTCATATCTTGAGAAGACCATTGTTTTTGTGAGGACAACCTTACCAGATTCAATTCTTCACATCCTCAGGCAATGACCTTTCGAGATGTTTATGAAGAACTTGATCATCTAACGGCTGACGAGGCGAAGGATCATGACTTAGTGGTCACCCAAACAGAATATCTATAAGAATGTGACGCTCATGTGGCAAGGTTGAAGGCTCAACTATCCTACTAGAGTGTTTAATATGATTTTATCATATAGAAAGGGTGGACCTCAAAGATGTTATGAAACATGTGTGCTCGATGGTCGAAGCTGAGGCGGAATAGAGATCAACTTTAGAGAAAACCCTTGACGGCCCACAATAGTCTCTTTTCATTTTTCTATAAAGGGAGAGATGATCCTCACTAAAATTTTCATGAATTGTGATGTACTCACTTTGTTTTGATACCATGGAGAGACTCCAAACTAGGAATATTCCTCTAATTTTTTGTTTTTCCCTGATAGCAAATAGAATTATTTCTCCCTGCAATACTTCTTCTTTTATTTCCTGTAATTTCAATCAACCACAATTGACCATATAAACACCATTTCAATCAAGTATTAATTTTTAAATCGTGATTGAAAAATATTAAATTGAAATAATCGAATCAGGATCTAATTTTTTCATGACCCGCAGGACTCAGTGAACATAGTTTGATTATTAACAGGGTTACTTGGAAAACCTCAAGAACTTTTGTTCCTTTTTCATTATTGCCTAATTTTTTCCTAATCATATTTTGTACAGGCTTAGCAAATACATCTTTATTTTTCTATTCTACCCATTTGGGGTTTTTAACCCATCATGCTTTATGGATCTTTTGAATATTTTATTGGCCAAAATTTTTTCCTAAACCATACATAGGGTAGGTTTAACGAGCTAGTACTTGAATTTTATATAGAGGTTCCCTTTGTGGGTTTCCACTCCGGTGATTATTGTGTCATTTCCATTGATAGTTTATAGTCTTACCAACTAGACTCATTACTAACTTTTTATGTTGGACATCATTGAACAAAATTGATGGGTAAGGGGCACTAATTTGGGATTCATTATCTGAGAATGTACTAATAACTCTCATGCATGAATGAAGGATTTTTCTCCACCCGTAATTTGCAATTTTGGTAAGTATATGGGTATTGGAAGCCATTTTAGGCATACAGTGGTTGGAAAAAACTCTCTTGAGGAAGAATTTCCCTTTTAATGATGGTTGTTTTGTAGGAGACATGTGTATAACCACTAGGGAATGATGTTCATGGGAAAACCAATGTTTTCCTAGGGTACTAGAAATCCATTTCTGATGGCCTGGGAGATTTATAACTCTTTGGATTTGTTTTAAGATTGGGTACTATAGTGGGTGGCCTGTCAGAGGGATGGGGTCTAAAAGTATTATGGACATTTGTATCATCTTTGAATAATAACCCACTCCTAGATGTAGTTTTATTGTGTAATGAGAGCCTATGAATAGTATAGTTTAACATTATACAACCAGGACACATACAAATTCTTTTGGGAGATCATGTTTCTCAAACCAAGATAGAGTAAATTATTCATCAGTTCAACTAGAAATGCTTTTCATCTTTGGGAATTTTAAAGGAGAAAATTATATAAACCATAATCTAGGGGGTTTCTGAATCCGTGGAGTGATATGGGACACAAATTTCATTTTTGAATATGAAAATAGGTAAGGGCTCTACTAAGGAAGTATTTTTCTTTGGTTGATGTCCATTTTGGAGGTGATATATGAAGATCCACTAGGGCATGATGTGCATAGTCAAACAAAGGCATCCGCAAAAAACTAGGCCTCTATCTACAATGGTCATGAATGATTATGCGGATTAGGACTTTTTTGGGAACAAAATATGGCTTATGAAAGGGGGTGATCCTAAACATGAAAGGGGGAATTTAATTTTCTGAAATTTATTAGGTAAACAAGAAATTAGTGGGGGATTATTTTTGTACGCAGATCAACTTTTCACATATAGATGAAACGTCTTTATTTTGTAGAAGTCTTCAGAGGCCATAAGAGAATCATCCCAGAAGATTATGATATATCTAGGACATGGGTAGGAAAGGGATTCAAAACCATGACTTCTAGGGTGATTTAATCAGGAGGGATGTCACGGGGCATGGGAGCTGTTAGGCGTATCGAGGTAGGATAGGACTCTCCTAAGGATGAATTTTCCTATGATTGACAGGAATTTTGTAGGAAACATTTGCAGATCCACGAAGGAATGATGTATATAGCCAAACAAAGGTGTCTGTAGGACACTAGCCTTCCATCTTAGATGTCCATGGATGGTTATGGGGATCCAAGCTTACACAAAGCATGGAGTTTTATGTGTGGAAGGAGTGTATCCAGTTACATTATAAACATCAAGGATGTGAATCACCCATGGGATCATGTAATCCCCAACATAGATATGGCTCATATTTAGAGTGATTCATTTGTCCCATATTTGGAGTAACCTGTATTTTAACATCATAAGACTAGGGAATAGGGTCCCTTATGGGGAAGGTAACCATAACAAGCATTTTAAGGTCATGATAATAGGACCAAAATCCAAGACTGATTTTCCATGATGTCTTGGTGGATCTCATGTTGTGGTACCTAATCTCATGTGAGATATGCTTAGTGTGAGAAACAAGGGACTATAAGGATTTCAGGTCACCATTTAAAAATGGTATAATGAATGGAAGGGCGCGTTTTATGCTCAGACCAACATCGTGCAGTTAAAGGTTGTGCAACATGGACAAATTCCACACAATTTATTTCCATGTGGGGGTGGATGTAGGGTAACCTCTTCATGAAATAGGGGAGATATGGTTACCCTTAATCATCCCTATTGATAGGACTATGGGGATTCTATTCATTTATTCAATTCATGGGTAGATAAGGGGACATTTCAATACATTCTAGGGATGATATCGGGTCGTAAGATTCAATTCTACCACACATTTATCCAGGGGAAACGGAGTCACACATGATTCCCCATGAACATTCCTCATGGAGGTCTAACCAATACGTAGGAAGGAAAGATATTTTTTTTGATGAGGCCGAGCCTAGATAAGAATATAAGAATTTCTATTGTGTGATGAAATTAAATGTCATGCAGTTGGGACACTTCTAGCCTTGTAGTTTAGCTTCATGTGGTAAAGATGTTGGTGGAACAACTTACCATCATGTTTCAGAGACAATTTTTCACAAAGACCGTAAATAGCATTGAGTTAATCAGGTTTGGGATATTTAGGTATTCCTAGGACATGAATATTGGTAAAAGTGGTAAACGATGGTCCTAGGGGGCCTTAGATCAGGAGGAATGAGAAGGGTCCTAGAAGCCATTGGGCGTACATAATTATTAAAAGCCTCTCCCAAGGATTAATTTTCCTTTGATTGATGGATACTTTTTAGGGAACATATGCAAATCCACAAGGGCATGATGTTCATAGTCAACCAATGGTGTATGTAAGACATCAGCCTTCCAAATCTGATAGACATGGAGAGTTATGGGGACCCAATATTTCGCGGATCATTAAGTTTGACAAATGGAAAAGATGCATATGGGATCATAAGAAATACCTAGACTGTGATTATCTAAGAACTATAGAAGCATCTACATAGATCTGACTCATATGTAGGGGAAGCATGATATTTTTACTCATTTTGGGTGTCGGAATTCAAACATGGAACTTCTATCACCTCTTTGCATTTTTTGTGTAGGGAATTGGGATAATGTTTGGGATCTTGTAACATAAATAATTGGGCCACACATGATTCTTTAGGAACCTTACAGTTTAATGTCATACCATTAGGACCTTTCATGGATTCCCATGTGAAGGTATGTCCTATGTATAGAGAAATAGGAATTTCCATTTTGGTTTTTTGGGTGGCTGGACTAGGATGGAGGATCCGAGCATCACTATGTATCCTTCAAGGGTAGTAATCAATCCACGCATAGTTCTATAATAGAATACCTTATATAATTCTCTGTTATATGTAGGGAAAAGGGGCATTTTTGTTTCTTGGTGGCTAGACAATGATTTTGGGTCAAGGTTCTACTACATATCCTACATGGGTAGGAATCAATCCATACATAGTTCTTAACATATCTTCCCGATAATGGTCTAGTCCATGAACAGTGAGGGGGAAGGCATTTTAAATGATGGCTAAATCAGGACATGAGATACAGACATCACTATGTATTCCACTAATAAGGGAATCAATCCGTACATATTTCTAGCAGATTGCATGTATTTTAACGTCATATGGTAATAAATAAGGTAAACCTATTTAAATTATAGCCTTATTTTGGCTGGGACCAAAACTCTGGATTTGGGTGTCACTACACATCCCACTGAGATTGAAATCGAGTGGTATATAGTTCTACAAATTCCCTCCCTGTATAGTTCTATTCCATACATAGGGAGGGGGGGGGGGGTTTATCTCTTGGTGGATGGACCAAGAGTTGGGGTCATGGTGTCACTATTTATATTGAAAGGGTAGGAATCAAGCCACATGTAGTTCTGGAAGTATCCCTACAGCGGCTAGTCCATGTGTAGGGAAATGAGAGAACATTTTTCTTTAATTAGTGGCTAGGCCAGGATGCTAAATCTAGGGAACACTGCATATATTTAAAGGATAGGTATCAAGCCATATGTAGTTCTGTAAATTCCATCCCTGTATAGGTCCATTCGATACACAGGGAGGGGGAATTTTGGTTTCATCCTATATGGGAGTCGAGTCTATCAAATTCGTCTATGATTTATTTTGGTGGGGGAACCCTTACCACCGGTACTATGCACACATGAGTTATACTCAATGTGAGACACAATGATCAAAAAAGATTTATCTTGAAGTTTGGGGTGATAAAGGATATAATAGGGGAATTCTATTTCATGTGATGGGTGGGCCAAGATCTAGGGACTAGGAATCCCTACATATCTCGCAAGGGTAAGAATCAAGGCCCACATAGTTCTAGAATTCTCTTCCTATGTTGGTCTGACTTGACCATATATAGGGGGAGGGTATTTCTATATTTTATTCATATGATCTTTACTTATATGTGATAGATTGTTATATGGAACACAATACCTACCATGTAGTTTAACATCTTATTATTAGGAATAAAATGCTATGCAGTTTAGCATTATGCATCGAGGAAGATTTTGGCCTTGCAGTTTAACAACATGTGGTAAGGAGGATTTTTTTTCTATGTATTTTAACGTATTGTATCTAGGATTTAGGGGTATCTTTGAAGTTTACCATATTTTATCTAATATTTCTGTGTTGATACTATGAAATATTTCTTCAAAAACCTTGCATTTATGGGAGCTGTGATGAGCTGTCCATCCATTTATTTCAAGGAATTTCCTCCATTGGATTAGAAATTATATATGGAATATGGTCTCTCCCTTTATAGATCAAGATTTTGGGTTTTCTTCCTGAGTATCATCAGGGTTCTAAGGACCAAAACCATCTCTCCTTCGAGGAATGACCGAAGGAGAACCTTTTTTTGATGGCTCATGCGATTGGATTTTGGTAGACTTCCAAATGGTGCAAATTGTGCATCCTTTTCTCATCCAGTTGCTCTAACTCATCAAATTGTTTTTGGGATTTCTCATACATGGACAGTTTATCACAAATGGAAATGTAGAGTAATTTAATTTGAACATTGATTGTTAAAAATTCCTCTGTCTCATTTACTAGTGAGTACGGTTTTGTCTGGCTGGAAGTGCGGGTCGTGGTTCGGTAAGCCCATAAAGAACAAAGGAGATTTTTTGTCCTTGATCTCTTATCCCCATCTACCAACTTCTGGAGTATGTTGGATAGAGTCTTTTGTAAATACTATATATTTATTTTGGCCACTGCACGGTAGTGGGATGAATAGCTGGATCTGATTCCATATTCCTTGTATAACATGTCCAACTCCGCAGAGAATAATTTGGTGCCATTGTCTGTCAGTATTGTATGAGGGACACAAAATCTAGTAATTATGATGGCATTTAAATTTCTAACAAAGTTTTTTCCCCAACCACTTTAATGGGTATGACGTCAGCCTATTTGGAGAATAATTCAGTTGCAATGAGAATGAACTTAAATTTTCAAGATTGGGTGAGAGGATATGGTCCCAGAAAATCCATCCCCCATACGACAACTGGATAAGAGTACTAAGTTGGGTAAAGTAGCTACAGTGTTTGTTGAATAAAATTTTCATGAACATGGCTGGGGTGACACTTCTTGGTGAATATGGCACAATCATGTATCATAGTGGGAAAATAGTATCCAAGCCTTTGAACATGATGGGAGATATTGGATGCTAATTTGTGTTCTCCACAAGCTCTGACATGCACTTCTTTCATGATGGAAGCAATCTCTTATCCATCGATTCACCTGAGAATAACTCCATTAAGGCCACATTTGTTGAGAACCTTTTCTTTGTTTGTGCCATTTCACAAGAAAAAATTGATTGCCCGCCTATGGATTTCTTCTCTTCTAGCCATATCTATTGGGAGTTCCCCCCTTCAGAGGAAATTTGAAATGGGTGTCATTCAGTCGGTGGTTCGATTGTAAGGCTCATGAACATGGATAATCTCTTAGATTTATTCTTTATTATACTAAATTAATGACAAGGCCATCAGATGGGGGGAAATGCTGATGACTATTTCATCCCAGTTTGGATCATCCAGGGTTGTGTCTGCAATTACGACTTCACCAGCTTGAGAATTTTGTGATTGGGGGACATAAGTCAGTGATTGTTCTGATGATAATACTACTATCGTCTCTTGGAAATTGTTTATCAAAGGTACCAATACTTATTTCTTAATCGAATAGTTACCATTGACTATCTTGATGACAATGTTTGAATTATCTTTTATCTTTAGGCATCTAGATTGGGCATGAATTGCTTGCTTTAGTAATGCAATGATGGTCTGATATTCTAATTCATTAATTGTGCACCCCTCTGAATGTAGGAAGGAGTAAAGAAAGATGGCATTTTCTAGAGATATATGTTTAAATCCCAAACCTACTTTTTTGATCTTGGTATCCTCCATACTTTTCCCCTTTGGGCTTTTGGAGGCACCACCAATATACATTCCCATGCATGGAGGCCTTCATGGGTGGGGAATACTTCTTGATCAGTATTTTTAGTATCCAGTGGGTTAATTTCTTCTAAGGGGTGATCCTCTAGGAAATATGCTAACTCTTAGATTGTGATAAATTTATAGGGGACGTATCATATGTAAAATATTTTAGGATAACTTTCCACCATGATAAGCATCTATTCAATAAAGGATGGCTGCAGATATACTTGAGTGGGTTGGAGTGGGAGACCAGATAGACCTCATGGTGCTGCATGTAATGTATGTGTTTATAAACAATAAATATTAGGGCTAGGGATTTCTTTTAAATTCTTGAATATCAATTCTTAGCATTGATCATTGTTTAGATGAGGTAATAGAGACTATTCTCACTGCTAACATCATTTTTCTGTGTGAGGAAATTGTTTAATGACCATTACAAGGAAGTTACGTACAACATGAGCAGTCTTCCCTCAATTGGAGGAATCATCACCGGTGGCCTTAAGAGACACCTTTTAATATTTTTGAATGCTTCTTTAAAATAATCATCCAACTAGTATGCAACCCATTTCATCATCAACCTGGTAAAATGAAAACACATAACTGCAAGGTTGTCTATGATGCGCCGAATGTAGGCTAGGTTCCCTTGGATACCCTTCAACTCAGTGAAGTTGTGAGGTGGAGAAATTCTAAGGATGTATTTTTTCTTCGCATGGTCAAATTCATTGTCGTGATGGCGCATGAAAAAGTCTATGAATTCCCTGGAGGTAATTCCAAAAGAGAACTTTAGTGGATTCATCTTTAGATTGTATTGTAACCATTTATTTAATAAGTCTTCAAGATCTATTCGTTGGTTTGAGAACTGTAGTAATTTAACCACCAATTCATTGACATAGAACTCCACAAATATTCCCAGGAAGGGATTGAAAATGTGATGCATGTAGCACTGATATGTAGCACTGAAATTTTTCATACCTAAAGGCATAACCTTATTGCATATTACTCCATATGGGCCTTGAAAGAAGTGGATTCTTCATCTTCTAGGGCCATTCAGATCTAGTTGTATCCATAGTAGAAATCCATGAAAGAGAGGGGATCATATCCAGAAGTTTCATCGATCAAAAATTTTGTGATTGGGATTGAAAAATCATCTTTTGGGCAGTTCCGATTATGGTTCCGAAAGTCAATGAAGACTCAGATATGTCCATTATTATTTTTGATAGGGACTATATTTTCCAGCCTGATCAGATATTGGACTTCCTGAATGAATTTAACTTTGATTATTTTGTTAACATCAGCCTCTATTTTGGTAACATGTGTCAGGTGGGTCCTTATGGAAGCTTTCTTGTAACCACAATGGTCTTCTAGTAGACATAGGTTATGAGTGGTAACCTCAAGATTGAGGCCTAGAATTTTTGTGTAGTTCCAAGAAAAAACATCTTGATTCTTCTTTAGGAATGAAGTATATGAAACCAAATCTGTGAAAGAAATATCTGTATTAATCATAGTGGGCCTTAGGTTGTCTTTGGTGCTCGGGTTTATCTCCCTATGTTCATTGATCTTGGTGGAGATGCCTTCATCGAATGCAGAAAATTAATATTTGATATTTTCTTCCTCTTATTCTCCATTCTGTTTATCCACTTCTTCCTCATCTTATGGGGAGAAAATTCTCAAATATAACTCTCTTGTGTTGTGAGAGGAATCACAAATTTGTTTTATGGAAACATAAATAACTACTTTTCCCCCAACTGACATTAGGGAATTTTTAGAGGGGGATTAAATGGGGGTTGGAGGAGTTTCCTCACTTTATTTAAGTGACATGACAGCTTCTTCTATCTTAGGGAGTAAAGAAGGAACTTTCTGGGGGCCAAGGATAGACTGGGAGAATTTTTTATTGAGCCTTCAGTATCAACATGGGGTTAGCATGCTTTTCAGCATCATTAGACATGGTGGCCACAACAGAAATCATTCAAATGGTTGATTCCATGTCTGATCATGAACTTATGCACTCAAAATGATTGATGGGTAATACTAAATCATCCTCGAGATGATTGAGGGGATTGGAGGAAGACATTTCTAATCCTTTTGGTATGGTGATCCAATCAATTTTTTCATCCAAAGACTGCTTCTCTTTTGGTTCATAGAACCATGCATCAATTTAATGTGACCCACATGATTTGAATGGGTATTTATTAGTGTTAAATGTCATGTTTTTCCAATTAGCTCAATATTTGACACACTGATGGTATGATGATGGAATCACAGCATGCTGATGAAACCATGGCATCCCCAATAGGACGTTGAAGGTTGTACTTTACCGCACTACCAGAAACTCAGAACCAGACACGAGGTCACCAAGCCATGTTTCAAGCTTGATTAATCCCAATGGATTATTCTTTATTTTTTAATATTCTAGTATAGTTGTGGTATAGGCTTTCAAACTGTTCTCATCATAGCCCAAATGAAGAAGTGTTTGCAGTGGGACATGGTTAACTCCAGAGCCATTATCGATGAAAATTATACAGACATCAATTTCATTTATCTTTCAAGACAAATATAAGGGTTTGATGTGTCCCTACATGATGGAATATTCATCCTGATAAATAAATAATTTGATAGTGTAAAATTCATTGGAATTGGTCTCAGTACGATAGACTTCGACAGCTTGTAATTAAGGCTTGAATTCTTGGGGATATAGTAAGGCATTGATGAGTGCCCCCCTAAGGTCTCCTAATAGACTCAAGGATTTCTGAATTGATATCTTTTCCAGTACTGAGGCTATCTACTTTAGAATATCATATTTATACTCTAAAGTCTAATGATTCTCAGCTTTAGTATGCTCTTTCATGGGCATGTTAGAGGCTTGAGATTTTAATATAGATGGTCTGGCCTCTGTGACAGGATCTGATGGTGCTGCTATCCTTTTCATGTTTTTCTGAACTGGTCTGCCTTTATGCCATGGGTGATTAGACTTCTTCTCTTCCCCATATTGATAATCCAGGATGATTGGTCTAATATTTCTTATGTTAGGAGCAGATAAATACCTCGGTTCTGGTGGTGTTGGTTGGAGGGTCCTTCTATGAGTTTTCACAACATTAATGGGTTGAGTTAAGGTGTGGTTGAGAATTTGACTCCTCCCAGGATGATGCCTTCCTGGAAACCCTTGGCCTCTATGACCTCTTCCTCCATATCTCTGGTTGGATGTATGGAATTTGGGATTGTGGCCATAGTCTCATTTAGATAAGTGGTTCATCATGCGAATGACATTAATGGAGTTGGAGACCAGTTCTTGATTTGAAAATAATTCGATCTTCCTATCTTCTTCTAATGGTTCTATTTGGAGGGGTAGTGCCCATTGTCCTATTTGGCGAGTGGTTCTTGTGTTTTGCACTCGGGTTGCATGTTGTCTTAAATTGTTAAGACTAGTTTCAGATTTGGTGCAAGATCATCTTCTTTCTCATGCTTTCTTCCTTTTCATCCCATGGAGGATGGTGGGTTTCATGATGACAGCTGTGTTTCATCAAGAACTATTAGGGTAATGGTTGGTTTCTTTAACTATGCCTAGAGGATTCCATGAGAATGGTTGACCATTTTCTGAGTCATACAAATGTCAAATTTTTTCTCTTTTTTCCTGTGACTGTTTGACACACCACTTACTCTCTTGGGTTTAAGTTGGAGACATACCCCACCTATGCTAGCGGCATACCTAACTTTACTTTTCACAAATCAACAATCCTTTTCAAGAAATCCTTGAAGATGAAGCACTCTGATATGGTGTGTCCTAGTATTTGGTGGTAGGGAAAATTATTTTAATGGTCATCGAGAACCACTTAATCGGCTCTCTTTGGATCTGGTAGCCGGAACAAGTTGCAATTCTTAGCAGATATGAAGTAGCCATAGACAAGGTCATCTCAGAATGAGTAGAATTTATTTCTTTGTTCCTCAAACTAATTTCTTTTATAAGACCTTCACTCATATTTCCGAGGAAGGTATGGATGTTGGCATCTAGGGGGTTATGCACAATTTGGTGGAGTCCTAGAAACTAGAGCTGGTGCAGGGGTGGCTTAAGTGAGATATAGGCCACTTTATCTTTTCAGGTTATTTTTCCTAGGGCTGATTAAGCAACCCAGGACATGATATTGGTCCATTTCAAGGCATATTATATCCTCTGGGAAATGGAAGAGAAATCTAAGAACCCACTTGTGTACTTCCTTAGGATGAGTGTTGTATCGAATTCATCACGCATTTTATCAATGCACATAGCGATAATTTCATCATGGGGGAGTGGTCGATTCATGGAGTAATTCAAGACCTTCCATCTGGAGATGAATTTTCAAACTCTTTCATTCTCTCACTGCTTATAGTTAATAAGATCACTGACTGTTGTCTTAGGAAATTTCTTACTAAACTTGAAGAGAAACTATAATTGGAGGTCCTCCCAGCCTATGATTGAATTAGATGGAAAACTTGTATACCACACAAAGGATAGACACTATAGATTTCGCACAAAGCATCAAATTTTAAATACTTATTGTGGCTCTGGGGTGCCCATCATGGAGTCACAATAAGATGCATAGTAAATTGGATGCTGTTTTGGGTCTCCTGAACCATTGAACACTAGCAATATGGGGTTCTTGAAGATTGGTGGTGGAGGAACATTGATCACTCAATCAGGTTAAGGTTTGTGTTTGGGTTTTATCGAAGCGCACCGCCCTTCCATGGCTTCCAATGGGGCTGTCAATTTATCGACGGTATTCAAGAGCCCTTGAGGCCTATCCTATAAGACTTCATCTTGGGAGGGTGCAGCAGGGGTATAAACTGGATGTGCCAGCACTTCTTGAATTTGGGGAGGATACCCAATCAAGGTTATCCTTTATGGGTTTTCTTGAATATATTCTATATGATTTCCTAGTTTATGGAAGACTTGATGTCTATATATGACTAGATTCAAGTAGATTGATGGTACCAGTACTAGATTAGACTGGCATATGAGCCTAGTTTTATTTATCGGGATGAGTGAATTTGGAAGAGGCACATATTATGGGAACACCTATTGATGTTCTGTTTGAAGAATATATATAGCAAGATATCTTCCTCGATGTAGCTCGATATTAATTCACCTGAGCTCTTTCATTTATTCCTCCTGGTTTAAAAATATTTCCCCGAGTGTGAGGGACACATTCTTAGGGGGAGGATGATATGGACCATATACAACCTATGATTTATTATTCTCCTTGTTTGGGATAAATGAGGGAGGTAGTAATGGGTTTACTGAGGTGGAAACCAAATTTTGGGCATCTCTTTGATTCTTGGTATGCACACCATCAGGTCCGGTGTGGGTTGCCTTATGGTGGGAATCATATTTTCTTTCATCCTCTCCATTTGTATCATTTCTTGTGAGATCTATGGGACTTTCATTCACCAGGTTCACTGATGCATACTGCATTGGGGGTGGTGTACCCAGTGCTGAATGAAAGGATATTTATTTGCGTTCTTAGTTGTAATTTCTTCTTCCATTATGTGGTACACTAAATATTTCTTGGTGAAGATCAACCCAAAGGGATACCTGGTATGACCTCATAATAAGTATTCATCTTGGGGGTATGAACCATGTGATAGGACTGAACGGGTGACCACTCTTCTCATCATTCTTCCCAGATGGGAGAAGAAAAATGTCTATTGGGCGGGAAGATGTGGTAAAAATACCTGTATCCCGGTGTGCTGGGATTGCTCCCATTCTTCCTTTGATACACTATGGCCCAGATTTGTTGGTCCTATAGGGGGGATTTGGAGTTAAAAATTCTTCCTACCTTATGGGCTAGGGCTATTTCGGTATTACGATGGTATCCACTTCTATTACCACCTTTTGTATTTCACACACTCTCATGTGGGTGTGAGCCAAGTATGTTTTTGGATATTCATGGTATTTATTTTCTTTCAAGGACATGAGAATTTATTTCTAGTTAGCTTACCTTATGTGGGAAGCCGATTGGATGTTCTCAGTTCCCTACCTCTGAAGCATCTCAATGGCTTGATCTCATTGGGCCTAATGATTTTGAGACTTACTAAAGTCCAGTTCTTGTTGAGAATTCCACCTTCCATGAGCATGGATTTCATTTCATTGCTTACTTTCGATAATGACATTGCTATATGTCATTTCTGATGAGGTTTTCTAGATAGGTAGTGGGGTGACGCATTGAAATCCATGTTCTCTTCATCCCCAGATATGAAATTCAGATGAGGAAGCACTGATGAGGCAAGGAAACTTGTGCAGTGTGTTGAGATAGGCTAGTTTAAGGTCTTTCTTTTTTCCTTTCGGATCGTGGTTGTCGTTCAGATGAGAGGGATTCCAGGTCAACTAGATGATAAAGATCTCCTAATTTTTTTTGACATGGTCTAGATACCCTTCACAGGGAAAGAAATTTTCTTTTAGTTGGTGGAGAGTTTTCCAGATATTGAGTAAAATGTTATGCATATATTCCTCAGATAGCTCCCTTGGTATGTCAAAGTGAGAAGTAGATGTGGGCTAATACATCACATGTATATCATCCTTATCTAGTTGTCTTATCACAAGAACTATATCCTATTTTTTTCTTTCAGGGACTCCTCCACTTGATATTCACAACTTGACTACTTATTAATGATTTTTTTTCCAAGTAGGTGGGCTGGTAGAAGCCTCATTGATATGTGAGCAGCGTGGGGGTGGATGGGAAGATGAGTGTGGCCCCGAACCATCCTATGGTTGAGAAAGGATATAACTTGTCATATACATAGAATCTAACATTTTTTAGTCCATATTTCTGAGAAACTTGGTGTACGGGGGATTTCTCACATTTGTCTCATAATGGGGAGGAATTTCTTGCTAGTGTGAATTTTAACTATGGGGAGGACATTCAAAATCGATACTACAATAGTGAAGGTTGCCATTGCAATTTGATTCCTGACCACATTGGATGTCCCTATAGTTTATATCTTGGGGAGGACCTTAAGGTTGTGCTATAGTGAGGGGAGGACCTTCTTGATAAATGATGTCATTGAGGGGAGGTCATTGTTGATGATTTCTATAATGCAAAGAACTACAATCACAACATGATATCAGGATGAAGGGAGAATTTATGCATTGAAAATCCTGGGGAGGGCCTTTAGGATTCACTAAAATGAGGGTAAGAACTAATATTTTAATGATATTTCTATTGGGAGGTCCTTCACAACAACAGCCATTACGGGGAGGGCCTTCGTAATGGCTGTCATCATAGAGAGGACTACCATCATGACTTGACATCCAACTGCAAGGAGAACCATATCTGTAGCGTATACCCTTGGTAGAACCATCAAGGTTGATTACAGCAAGGGGAGGGCCTTCTTGCTATCTGATATTCTAGTAAAGGTGAGGGATACCCTGACAGGCATCAAGAGATAGGCTCTCATGATCGATCATTCTTGACCCATGGAGTAATCCCCTTTGGGTTCTTGGGGGAGGACCTTCAAAATAGCTAGTAGCAATAGTGTAGGTAGGTCCTTCACAACTACTAATGCAAATTCCATAATTTGGTAACTGACTAATAGAGTCTTGAGGCTTTATTTATATGCCCACGATGGTGTCAAGGACTCCAGCTTCTAGCAGAGCAGAATCATGTATATGCTATTCTTTTTTTAGTTGCCTTTGGAACATTTCATTTTTGGGTGCTATCATGGGGGTAATAGGGGTTTTATTTTGTTGGTAATAGAATTCATATATAGGTCCCTATTTTTTTGGATCCCATGATGCTTCTAAGATATGCTGATAGACATCTTGAGTTTTGGCTAGGATATATGCCTACCATAGAGTGGCCACCACATTGGACCGACATCTCCCCGTTGGAGCTGGTATTTGTTTCCCAATCTAGTTGTCCATGTATCTCAGGATATTTCCATAGACCCTCCTAGACGAGATTAGGGATCTATAACTTCTCTAGAGTGACCAAACCATTTTTTGGGTATGTCATTTTTTTAGAAGAAACTAGTTTGTGGGCCAGGTTCCTTGCCTTTTCTTCTGATGCAATGCTGTCTTGACATGTCTAGAGGATATGGTATAGAATAGATGTATGATCTTCGATCATTTCCAAGATGTTTTGAGATGCATATTTGGATAGAACATGTATGAAGTCTGATTCCAATTTCGGATAAAGAGTTTTTACCTTCTCTGGTCCTCCATGAGTTTCTAGTGAGTACTGGAAGTTCTCCAATATGGGGATATAAGAATGAGTTTTCAAGTTGTCTAATCTCGTTTCCACCATATTTAACTGGTGGGATTCATATTTATGAGCATTAATTTTCATCTTCTCACTTTCTGTTTTATTTTTTTATGGAATTTGTATGCATCTATAGAAATTTTACTATACTTATATATGTTTCCACCCAATTTTGATAGAGGGATTAAAGAACATCAGCAGGTATTTGGGCCTTCCTGTACCTAGTTTTCTTCTTATTTCGATGAAAGGCTTCTAGTGAATTGGTAGATATTTTCATATTCCTATAATTTTCTTATTTTTCTGTGCGGAAGGATGGACGATTATAAGAATGAATGTGAATATTCTCATATTGTA
This sequence comes from Viscum album, assembly GCA_963277665.1. Taxonomy (NCBI): domain Eukaryota; kingdom Viridiplantae; phylum Streptophyta; class Magnoliopsida; order Santalales; family Viscaceae; genus Viscum; species Viscum album. The sequence goes on along the minus strand of OY728161.1, from coordinate 1,990,421,482 downwards.
CCACCCAGTTTCCACAGTGGTCTTGAGTGGAGGGGGTAGAGTTGTATTTCAGTCCGTTGAATGCCACCACATTTTTATAGAATAGTTACTACTCAAGATTTTGGGTGATGGCCTTCTCTTCATTGTATTTTTTATTCCCTCGATGGGCAGCCTGAGGGGTCTATGTCATTTAGACTACAACAAGTTCCCTATGTATATGATCATCTTTAGTGTGAAAATACTTTGTCACCCGGTGTTGGAAGTGGCGATCTCAGGCATGAGCCTATTAGTAGGAACCCTCTACATCTAGGATGAAGTAATCCACACTGACTTCATCTTCCTCTCTGAGATAAGGAAGTTAATTGTTGTCACGATTTGTGGATAGGCTCCCGAAACTATTGGAGACGACCACTGGGGCTGCCTTTTATTGGGGTGCCAGCCGCAGGTAAGAAGGTGGCTGGCAAGATTTTTCATATTGGAGGGATTGTATTGAATCCTACAATGTGGAGAGAGTAGAGTTTTATTTTTTACTCTCTAATCAGCATGTTAGATACCTAGTGTTGAAGATGCTAGGTTGGAAAGGGGGTCCTGCTCTTCATCAGGGGCTTGACCGCCTGTGGGATCGTTGAGGTGTGTGTGTGCATTAGTTGTCGAGATTCCATTTAGATCGAATGTTTCTCTAGAAACCTAATATATATATATATATATATATATTAGGATTCATCTTGGCCCCCCTTCATTTTTTGTGATGCGGAGGGGCATGAGTGCGGTAAAACCACCACTTTGGTTGAGGATTCATATCGATTTCACAATTTTTGTTTCTTCCCGAGGTGATGAATTTGGAGGAATGTCAGATGGTCCTAAAGGTGACAAGTATTTTTCTGTTCTTACATAATTTCTTGTCAGATTCACCATTTCTTGTATCGACCCAATTTGCACCATTTGAATTATGTTTACCCCATGGGGACTGGGTAGTGTATCCCTTTTATATTTTGAATGAGGTTCCACACTCAAAAGGTCCTGGAAGGCGATTATTTTGGGTTAATCATTGGTGAAATCGGTCCACTTAGGATAATATTTCCTCATATAATCTCTGATGGGCTTATTCATGGAGCCATAAAAACTCAATGACCATTCTATCCATGATTCACATAACTTATTTTCAAAGGTGGGTACTTTTTGGATGATAATTTGGACAACTACACTTAAGGACTCCATTAGTCGAGAGGATGGGAGGTCGGGCTCAACACACCCCTTTGGGGGGGAATTATTTCATATATTGTGACTATATTATAGATTTATTCCATGTTAATTTGTTTATAAATCCTCAATTAATTCCCTGATATTGTATCTATGGAAAAACCTAGATTGCATGGTCATCATGGATATATATGGATTTAATGCTATGGGAGAAATGTTGACTTAATCCATGCAATAAGGTGCTATGGAGTTTATCATCATCAAGGAGAGATGAGAGGTTGTTTGATGTTGGGGTCAGACCTATAAAATGGGATTCCTACATATCCTAGGGAGATGAATCAAAGCCCATATATTTTGGTTATCAGGACTTACACCTTGGAGGAAGCCCATTTGTTGGGGGCATAATTGGGTGAGACTTTTGGGAGGGCATCCATTTGAGCTCAGGCCTTCAAGCAGACATTCTATGTATCCTGGTTTGAATAATAATAAGAGTTATCTCAAATCATTTGGGGTGGGGATTATACATGAAGTCTACCCACTTGATGGGTAAATGATCTCTTATTTCTTAGATGAGGTGATATAGATCTTGAGCCTATATAAAGTCTTCCTACGTATCCCATTTGTGTTGGGAATCAGAGTTCTCGTAGCTCTTGTAGCCTAGGGCTTACACCTAGGAGGAGCCCAATTTGTAGGAACTATGAGAAAGATATAGACCCATGAAGATTTGAAGGTTTTGTTTGGGATTTCACCTAGAAGGATTCCCACTTTAAGGGACTATGCAAATGTCATGATCACCCCCAACCTATATGCCCATGCGAGTCAGGACCGGTGTGAAAAACAAGAGGAGGAAGCAGATCTGAAAAGCGCATGTCCAACATCAACTGATGGTATATAGAACTAGAGATGGGATAGAGAGAATGTCTTTGAACATGAATCTATCATGTGTATTGATACCCAGGATAGTCAAATCTTGGTGATCTCCCCGAACACATCCCGAGTTGAGGTGAAAAGGGTGAAATGTGACACCTCTCGAAATGGATATGCTCTTAACTCAGGATGAGTTCCCTTTTAAAGAGTCCTAGGAATGGTGAGTACCATCATCCCTGGTTAAAGGAGAAGGAAAATGTGAACTTTTTTCTTGTCACTTGACATCATTGAATGGAAAGTCTAGTGGTTACCCCTAAACCCTAGAACCTGATGGTCCACATTGGCATCCCAATGTCTATCTTTAGCTCACCTTAGGAATGTATACATAGAGACATTGTAGGGGTCCAAACCATTTTGGGGAAAGCCTTCATTACCACACTTACCTTAGGTATGCAGATTTAGAAAGGCACACCGTTGTTCCCGATGAACTAATCATACGAGTCTGGTGGCTTTGGAGGAGGCTTTGGCCTAATGCTGGTGGACTAGTTCACGGAGGGGCTATGGAGAACTAGACGGTGATGGAGAGACGTGATTGGGGCTAGAGCGAAGGGCACTCTAAGACACGTCATTCCACATACTATTTTCTCAAGAGAGATAGGGGAATCCCCATATAGCATAATGCTATGCGGGTAGAGGGGTTGTCCATATACTGAAGTAGTACACGAATGTGGGTATGGACCACCTAGTACCAAAGGGGTATTTGGTTCAGGATGTGGTTCTCCATGCCGCTCCAGGTTCCATCCACGTACTAATACAATTTTTGATGCAGGGTTCGATCCAACCAGCGATGCACTATGTGGAGTACAGAATTAAAAAGGGGTCCTGGAGATTGTGCTTTGTGGGGAATTTATCCCGCGAGGAACTTAAGGTTCATAATAGAACTAATTTGGTTTGTGGTTAATGAATTATTATTAATTTCTTTATTTATAGGGTTCAGGTCAAGTTATTCCAATAGAAAAGTGATTATCGGTTCGCACTTCGTTGATGATTCGAAACTGAAGATGGAATCTTCTCCATATCATAATTCTTTCTTCCACCCTATAGGGTCTCCTTTGTGCTCTCTTCCACCAGTCTTCATTTGTATCTCCTATCATATGTCCTCTTATTCAATTCCTCGTGTTCTTATTTTATAGAGTACTGGGGAAATAATATCTTAGGGCATGTGAAACCATTTGCAGAAGCCCATGAAGATACATCTCAACCCACAAAAGACATAGTAAACAAGGTTTTTCAGACATTGTGGTTCATGAGACGTGCTTTTCGGAACCCTAATAGCTTGCTTTGTGAATGAACTACTTATTTTTCGGGATAGTATGCAGATTTAATTTCTACGCTCAGTTTTTCCAATGACATAGTTCTCAGAGTCTTGGGTTTGTTGGTCATCTCCCCACGGGTCAGTGCCTCACGAGTCCTTTTGCGTACCGATGGTTCGTAGTTCATGTACCCCACAAACCTTTCCAAATGATGGTACACTGTACACTAAAACTCTTGAAAATTTTGATTTCTTCAAGATTCTTCTCTTACTTGAAATATCATTTTTATCCATTTTCCATGCTGGAACAGTAGGAATGTTTTCTTACCTATGAAAATCACTTATGGGAGTATTTACTACCATTTATTAAGTTTTTAGGACCCTACATTATTACATCAAATATTTAAAATTATATTTATTTTAATACTATTAATAAAATTTAATTAATTCTTCCCTTAACTACTCATTTACTTCATCATTATAATACAATCCCTTAATTAAAATAATTATAATCTAAAAAATAAAAATAAATTACCTTGATTAATAATTTTTTTATGTTTATATTGAACATATATAGTCTAATTTAACATATGTATAACCCTATATTAAAAATTATTTTGTTATTAAAATATTGAGTATAAAATATTTAAATAAAACATAATAAATGTATTATTCTTACCCAAGTGGCTTAAAAAGATGATAATTTTGACCTAGGGTTGATTTAGGTAAAACACACTTATCCAACGAAATTAGGAAAATTTTTACCATAAATTTTAGATACTATAATATTATTTTTACATTTTATTACCCGATTTACCTTTAACCATGGTAAATAAATAAAAATTTACTAAATTAATATTCTAAAAAAATTAATTTGATCCTATTAGATCAAAAAATTTATACTAATTACTAATATCTATGTCCATTTTTTGAAATTCCATTCAAAGAAGTGATAAAATTACGTTTAATGCTACTCCCAGAAATGTGGCTAGAAGTTGGGTAAAAGAGACGTTCAAAAGTTTAATAATTTTTTTTCTAATTATATTATAAGAACGATTATAATGAATTGAATTTGATTAATATATGTATTATTTATCTATGGTGACATTAAAATAAAATTAAAGTAAAATGATTATTTAAATGAAAAAGGTTGTTTTTGACAACAATGTTGTATTTTTCAGTAATCATAAAAAATTAAACTTTTTAGAAAAAAATTTACCCTTTGATAATTTTTATATTAAGAATAAAAAAATTAAGTCTATTTTGAAAAATAAAATTTATAAATTTCACAATGAGGTTAATACTATTCATTACAACTTTTTTGATGGCTAGTTTGATAGATCATTTTTCACTAGAACTCAATGTTACATGCAATGTAAGATATCAAATTTCTTTAAAAATATAACATACCATGAAATATTGCGGTGTTAAATTATCCCCTACTTTAATAAATTACATCCTAACAGTTTGAAATTGTACCTAGAAAATAAAAAATGATACTAGAAAATACCTTTTTGGAAATCCCACATAAGAAATAGGGTTGATAAAACATACTAGTAATAGAAGGTAAAGGGAAATGTGAAGGTCACCACCAAATTTTTATTTTGAATTGGAGAACATTAATGGAAATTATATATACATACATGGAAGAAAAACATTCATATTTATAGTGAGTGATTGTGGTCCTCAACCAAAAACTAGTGAATGATAATTTAAGGTCCTAAAATCCGTAAGTCTATAATGATTTAAAATTACCATTTTTGAAAGAAATTAAGGTATTTGGATAACACATTTTTAGATACTTTTACATAGAGTTGAGGGAATATTTTACTATCCAGATAAGAACTCAAGAAAACATACATTATTCCATTCCATGTCTCAATATTATCCTTTGGTTATGATTCTATCTATTTTTTATTCATTTTGTTCACCCAGATATGGTTATTCAAGATTATTCTATATGCATAATGAAATTTTAACAAATCATACAATCCATAAGTATTTCATTTATCTTTTAAATTCATTCTAAAACAAAAAAATTAACACATATTATATAATAAATTGTACTTAATCCTCAAACAATAATATTCAATGTTCAACATAACCCATTCCAAACATAAGACAAGACCAAAATACATCCATCCAAATTAATTATCCAAAAATTTCTCTAAATTTTCAAAATAGATATTAACATTAGATTCCAAAAATGACGTATTGTATCTCTTATTGTCACATACCAAATATTTGAGCACCTTTAAATACTTAATGAAAACTCTTATGATTTCAAATCCTTTAATAAGATGTACCACATCAAAATCCTTAAATATCTCATGTATCTTATAACCAAAGAACCATTAAAGTAATAATAATTTAATATAAATAAAAAATAACATTAATCATTGAATCTCACTCTTAAAAAATTAACTATGCTTCAACACATTATTCATTAATACCTCCTTTATCTCATTTTTCTTTTGTGTCATCTTCATTATTTATAGTATAACCATTTCTTGTATAACCTTGTTCATTCTAACCATTGACCAAAACTCAAAGAATAATGTCAGAAACACTAATCATAGTGATATAGTGATGAAGAATCATTTATAATATCTATAAATGGTGAAATATTCTTCTCAATCCATAAGTCAATAGGTTTAACCATTTTAATCCATGACTAAATCTAAAGTATGCTATTATACTCTTATTCTTATCTTCAATTTCATTCGTAGATTTATGTTTTCTAATCCATGTATTATAAATCTAATCTCCACATTTGTTTCTAAACTTCCTTTGATACAAAATATAACACATCAACCCCAGAAGCTTAGAGCTGGTGCATTATTTTAATACATTGAATTGATTAATTGGAATCAAGTTCCCAAGGAATGATCAGTTTAGCAACACTGGAAAATAGAATAAATACATGAACATTAAATTAAAATTTAAAAAATAAAATACAGTATAAATAATAATTTGAGAACACCATTATTATCCTATCTTAACCCTGTATATTAATCATAACACAACTAATCGAATCTTGGGAAAATAAAACATAAGAAAGGGGTGAGCATAGATGATCAATAAGGGTAAACAATATATTCAAAGAAATAATAAATAAGAAAAAAATCATGTAAAGGTATAAAGGTGAAACACATTCCTTTTAAACATAATCATCAACACAATATAGAGGTAATAAATAATACTATAAAAGATAAGCATAACCATGTATATTATACCAGTATAATAATTACATATAATATCCATAAATAATATCATAAATAGGGAATGCATAATGTCGAACATCTTCACTATCAATATATATCATCAAGATAGCTGCTTTCAAGATCTATCCTCATGATATTTTACATCTGTGGGTAGAAACCCATCTAATTTGTATCAAGACTTATCCTCGTGATAATGCTAAACTTCATGAAAAACAAACATGGAGGGTTTTTATCTAACTAATTTAATCTCGTGAGACCTACTGATGCATAGAGCGAACATAGAAGGCCTTGCCCATCACTTACTAAGTCATTTTCATTCCTCATATGAAAATGGTTAAATATAAACAATATATCCATTTGTATTAAAAACTAGTATACAAAATATGAATACATTAACTATAAACCAAGAATGGTATTTAAATATCACATCCACAATGAAACTGATCATAAAAACTTCAATAAAATATGGTAAATGATATAATAAGATAACAACCTCTATTTATAATAAGATCCAACAAATTATGGTTAAATAGATGAAAATAATATATTAAAATCATTAAAATACTTGATAAAAATACCCATTTTTCATTGAAATAATTTATTCAAAATTTGAACACCTATAAAATAAGACATTTAAATAGATATTTTTGAATCCAAGTGTCCCATACCACTTTCAAACATTTTAAAGGAATTAAAATTTTAAAACAATCATGTCCACATAAATAAATCCTTCAAACAATTTTGAAAACATAGATATTATTGAGAATAAATTTAAAAGAATAAATCTTTAAAACATTTAAATTGATATTTTAGTTAAAGAGTCCCTCACATAAACCATAAAAATAGTCTGTTTTAAAATATTTTTATGAAACATGGATATTGATGATTAATATGTAGCAGTAAATACTTATGTATAAACAATCTTGGATAATAAAGAGATTGTGAAATTAACCCTTACTGTAGGTCTGATTCCCTCTATACAGGTCAGAAACTCCAATATGGTTTTTTTAAACATATTATTAAATTGTAAAAGAATAATAATAATATTTATCAGATCACATGTTATTCATTTATGACTTTATATTACTTTTTTATTAATAATTCCATGTTGAAGCATCATTTCTGGTAATAAATGCTTTGTTTATCGTACGTGTTTTGACTTATAATTATTGATTGTATTTATTAGATAATGATTTAATTACTTCCATAATATAAAACATGATTTATATATCATATCATCATAATAATTCATTCCTTTATTGATCATAGAAAAGGTACAAGAAAGAAGTGTGAAAGAGAACCCCAAGAGGAAAGGATTTTTGGGGGTCTAAAGTAATGAAGTCCTAGAGCATCCCCTATGATCAGGTTCCTCCCTTAAAGAGGAAAAGACAACACCTCCATAGGAGAAAACACACTGAGACCTTGCACCACCAATGAGGCTAGATAATCCGCACCTCTGTTACCCTCCCACCATGTGTTAAAAATGGAAGTATCACTGCTGATGATGTTCCTGTATCTCCTTAGAATATAGGTAACCAACTAGGGGGTGTTGTGCTTATGGTGCATTGAGTCATGGAGGATGAGAGAATCAGTCTCTATTACTCCTAGTGTGATACCCCGATGCCTGTAGAGATGAAGACCCGTGAGCATGGCCATGGCCTCATCCAGGGGAGAATGACCCCTGCCAAAATGAGCAGTAAATGTGAGGATGACATGTCCTCTAGGGTCTCGTACCACACCGCCACTCTTCATATCATCCGAAGAGAAAGAGCCATCAAAGTTGATCTTCAGTACAAATCGATGGGGATTCTATCTGACCCAATGGCCAGCCATTGGAGGGATCCTCTCAGGAAGGCCTTCTTGAATAAAACAGAGAGAAGGGGCCTCATTCCATTTGTTGTATGATCAAACCAGATCAAGAAGGAGAAAAATTTTCCTGACCACCAGAGTCCTATCGGAGTAGTGAAGCCCCTCAAACCTGGCTTGGTTCCAAGCTTTCCAAATGCACCAGCAGCTCGGGATGAGAATCATGGTGCGATCATTCATCTCCGGTCCACCTCCCCCATCACTATGGAATAATCGATCGAGAAAGGGGAGGTCCCTTAGAACCACTACAGAAAAGCCAGTGAAATCCCCAAACATCCACCACACCTGGAAAGCCCATTCACTGAAAAAGAAGAGGTGGGCAGTGCTTTCCTCCCTAGGAGTCATGCAGCATAGGAAACGGAAGGCCAATCTGATTCCTGAGCGCTTCACATTTTCATCTATAGCCAAAGCCATGTTCCTGATACACCAGAAGAGAAAGTTTCATTTCACAAGGATGTCTTTGACCCAAACAATCGAACCCCATGAGTTGACCTAGTTCGCATTGGTGAGCACCTGCCTATAATCCTTAGAAGAGAACATACCTGAGGAATATGTGGTGAAAACACAGCGGTCAGTTTCATTCGATGGGTCGATCATATCGAACACCTGGCATTGCGTAATATCAAGCACCGAATCGATGAGCTCTGGATACCTTCTTGCCTCCTTGAACGTGAGTTGGGTGCCATAGAATCCTGGAAACCCAAGAACAAACCCAACCCAATTTTGGTGCTAGAAATAGATGTCCCCCACTCCCAAAATCCATCTAGAAAAGGGAATCAGGGCCTGCATGTGGGAGAGAACAGCCATACAGAGCGGCGACTGGTGGTCATTCCCTCCTCTGCTAAGCTGGGCAGCCATGTACTTACCATAGAGTGTGCGCCCCTCAATAACCCCCCATGCCAGTTTTACCTGCATGCCATGCAGCGAATCCGACATGCTCTTGACACCAATTCCCCCCTCCTGCACTGGCTTAGAAATTCTTTCCCAGGTTGCCCAGTGTTTCCTACCCTCCTCGTGCGCATCCCAAATAAAGGAAGAGAGGATAGAATCAACATTTCTGAGCACCCCCTTCAGAACCTTGGAGGCCAAAAGTGCATGGTATGGGAAAGAAGATAAGACTTTGTTTGCTAAGGAGATCCTGCCTCCAAAAGACAAAAAGTGGTTCTTCTAGTTTAGAGTCCTACTGGTCATTTTCCTTACAATTTTATCGAAATGGAGGATACGAATCCTTCCAGGAGAGACCGGGACACCGAGGTAATACATGGGAAAGGAGGCTTGCTGCATGCCAAGCTGCGTGATCAGGGAAGCCACCCTACTGTCCAAGCATCTCTTTGGGACATAGAAGGTGCTCTTGGTGTGATTGACAACCTACCCACTCCATCGACAAAAGTCTTCAAGGATCTTGGTAAACCCCTAAACAGACCGCATACCTACATTCATAATAATAATGGAATCATCTGCAAACATCAGATGAGAGATATTTCTTAGACTGGGGCTACGCTGGTAGGGCCTAATGGTTCCCTATAAGATATCCCTATTGATAAGACGACTGAGGACGTCCTGTGAAAGAATGAAGAGGGTCATCGAGAGAGGATCCCCCTGCCTCAAACTACAAAACAGCCTTGAAGAACCCATAATTCCAACCCATGAAGCATACAACCATCCATGCAGAGATAAAGCATCAGAAAAGTAGGTCCACATCCCACCCATATAGGTCCATGCCTGACAAGACCTTGATGATAAAATCCCACTCCACTCTGTCATAGGCCTTATCCATTTCAAACTTGACCACCATGTTATCTCCATGAACCCGTGTGTTGAATCCGTCGATGATCTCTTGATCCAGCACAATTACCCCTTGAATGGACCTATGTTTAACTAAGTCATGATATGCAGAGGATACTCATTAATGAAGGTAGGGGCTAAGTCTATTGTTTAGAATTGAGGTGAGGATCTTGTACGAAAAATTGCACATGCTCACGAGGCGATAATGGTGGAGCAGTGAGGGATCTTTGACCTTAGGAATAAGAACCATAGTGGTGGAACTGGCGGCATGAGGAAGAGTAACTCCACGAAAGAAGCCTTGAATGGTGAGCACAACATCCTCCTTGATCACGCTCCATGCGACATAATAAAAGGAGCCCGAAAACCCATCCGGGCCCAGAGCATTGTCTTGGTTAAGGTTCATATTATCCCAATGGATATTATCCTCCTGCAGTAAGGACTCGAGTAGTGTGTTGTCTTGATCAGATATCACCCTGGGAATAAAGGCTATGATGGCTTCGTGGCCCTGTGGGTACCCTCGGGCATCCTAGGATTCACTCCATCCACTGAAGAAAGCCTCCGCCAAACCACCCACAATGTCTTGGTCATCAGTATACGAACCATCCTCCAACCTTATATTGGGTCTTGCATGCCTTCTTCTTTCCTTGATGCATTCATGAAAAAAAGCGGTGCTGCGGTCCCCCTCACGAAGACATCTCACCCTCGATTCATTGCGGGCCACACGCTCCTCTCTTAGGATCATTTCCACCCAAGCATCTTTTTTAGCGCCCAACTCTCCGAACAGCTCCTCATTCCATGCCACTTCCAGATTAGACTCGAGGAGATCAATCTCCGACTTAATCCCCTCTAAATCACACATCTACGGAGGCTGTCCACTAACCCACTCCCGTAGATCCTCTCGAAGACGCCTTAACTTGTTCTGTAGATTTTCCTATGGATTCCGATGCATGCACCTATTCCATGAGGAATCGACAGTTCCCAAAAAGTTTTGGTAGTTTCCCCAGAGGGAAGAGAATGCCATGGAATAGCTCTTATCCTGTCCGGACAGGATGTCAACTAGAAGAGGTGAGTGGTCCGATAAGCTGCAGACCAACTGAGTAACCTTGGTATTCCGAAAGGTGGAGACATCATGGACATTGTCCAGGCAACGGTCCATCCTGCTCCAGGTACGATGGGGACCTCTCTGGTTGTTGCACTAAGTGAAACGTCTCCTTGAAAACCCCATGTACATTAACCCTTTGCGAGACATGAATTGGTTGAACTCGAGACTGGTGCGGCGGGGGAACGGACCCCTACCCTGATTCTCAATGGGATTGGCCACAACGTTGAAGTCCCCCCACCCCATAAACCAGGGGAGGTTCCCAGGGTCGAAGGCCTCCAAATCTCACTATAGACGTGCTCAAGCATGGATGTCACAGTTACCATGCAGAAACGAGAATAACAAAGTTTGAACACCATCCATGATCTCCGTACTGATAAATTGATCCAAGAAATGAACCATTCTCACACAGATGGCTGTATTCTAGAAAATCCAGATGGAGGGACCAGAATCTCCAGCATGCAGGAAACCACTCATCCATATCTTGTGGGAAAACTCCCCAAGCTTGCTGCTATCTGGTTTAGGTTCCAACACCGCAACCAAAGAGATCTATTTGGAACAAACTTCACTAACGATGAAATATGATTTAACCCGGGCTCCCATGCTGCGAGTGTTCCAGATAAGGAAGGAAAACATTAAAACAACTTCATCCTGGCACTGGCCCTAGGATTCAAGGCAGATGAGCAAGAAGAGGAAGGCTTCCCCTGAATCTTCGAGTGGGATCTAGTCCATGCCACTATAAAATCCAAGGGAGGAGTCGACGGGAGAGGGGAAGACATCACCAGTGCACTAGAGGGAAGTCTTGGGGGAGAGGAGGCATGGGGCGCAGCATGGGCCAAGACAAGAGAAGGCTATACCAGGGGAGAAGGCTGGATGGATGGGCTAACTGGGGGGAAGCCTGGAGGACCGCCTCAGTAGCATCCTCACGTTGAGGAAGAACCGAAGTAGGCAGAAGAGGTGGGTCGCCACTGGAACGCCCAACACCAAGAGAGCCCGTGGGAAAATGCTCCAAGGAGGGATCCACCTCAGGGGAAGGCAGTGTGAAGGCCTCATCCCTAGGAGATCCTACCTCTAGGAGAAGAGTAATAAATCTCATGGGTAGGCCGAGGAGATATGATCCTTCAGAGAGCCAAGAGAAGTCCAAACATGCCTGAAAGTGGCCAGAGGAGTTAAGACCGCCTGGTGCGCAGTAGGGGACTAGGGCCATGCATGGAGCCTCAGAGACAGCCTGAGACGAAGAGACCACCGAGACCAGAGGCTCCAGGCCCCCCGGAACCACCGCCACATCCGAGGAGTCTGGGTGGGGGGGAACCTCCCCCACCTATCTTGACGAGGAGGTTGAGAGACTGTAGCCAGACCACATAGGCGGGGCCAGAGGAGCACAAGAGGGCAGGGCCGATGAGACAGACTTCCCAGACTCCACCTGATGCTTCCTCCAGCAAACAGAAAGCGAGTGCCCTTGGAGATGGAAAAAGGAGCAAAAGCATGGCATGGCTTGGTAGACAAGGGATTGACTCCAGTCAAAGCTATCCTGAATGCAGAGTTGGATCCGATCAGTAAGGGGAGTAGCTAAATCCAATTCCACGTAGATTGAAGCCCTGGATGGGTCATCCATGAGTGGCGTCCTTTCGTCCACACACAAAAAAATGGCTAGAGAGTTGCCTATAGCCCTATGGAGATCCATATCCCAACGCATCAAGTTGAACCTCCATATACCCAAAACCCTCAGAGCAAAACACCAGACTGAGATGAATTCCTCCTCCGAGCCCAGGACAATGCTGAAAGACTTCCGATTCAAGGATGAGACCTTTGCTGGCAAAGCTAGATTCCACGATCCAATAATGTTGTGAAATGAGGGAAGTGGAGGATGCATCGCTCCAAATCTGGCCATGAGAGTCCAACGAAGACCCTCCGAAGCAGCAGAGAAGGCCTCCAAAGGTATGACCAGAGATGGAACAGAACCCTCCAGGCGGGCAGCATTAGCGGTGATGGAAATCTCTGAAACCAAAGGAGAGTTCCTCACTGCAGGAAAGCCACAGAGGGCCTCCCTAAAGGAGATACCCCTTGGGGAGGGAAGCGGAGTAGGCAACTTCGAGGGGGAGGAATCCGAAGGCCCTGCCGAAAAGGGGGAGGAAGCTTCAAGCCCAGCCGGTGAGGAACCAGAGTTAAATGGAGCGAGGACGACCGCCACCGATGGCGGAAGCATTGGAAAAACCGCCCTAACGGTCAAAAATTTTGAAACCTCCGGAAGAGTGTGTGGTGCGTCCATTATATATATATAATATGGAATCAAATACACTATACATAGAGATGACATGTCGTACATACGCATGAAAGATATTTTCATTTTCTAATCATATTTAATTGAAGCAAGTAAATAACACTAACACAAATATATATATATATATATATATATATATATATATTATTCTAGTATATTTTTTATTTCATATATTTCATACTTATACATTATATATATTTTTATAATCATTCATGAAAGGTAAACGTGGAAGATGAATCTCATCGCATTGTGGGGACGGTAAGCCATACTTATGCACAAGGGATGATTTTATTTTATTAATGGTAAATGGGTAAGTAAATAGATGTTACGTTAATTATACATAATAAATATCATGTAATATTTATTATTTATATTATATTCACCGTTATAACCATTTAAAAAATTATAGATGAAAAATAGTTTACACCACGGTGTGGAGACGGTAAGCCGTACACACGCACGCATGGTCATATTGTTTTTCGTAGGATGGGTAAAAGGGGTGATATAGTTGTCCCGTAATCATAAAAAAATATCATAATATAATATATTCTTAATTTATTACTCTAGTATGGGTACAATATAGTTAAATACTATAGAATTGGAAAATAACTTTGAAAGAGTTAGTAAAATAATTACCTATTCTTACTGTTTATTCTTTAAATTTTCACAAAAGGACTCCTTAGGTTGACATTATGCCCAAATTATGGTCTTTACGATGATGTGAGGAATGTTTTGGGAGAAATAGTTAGGGTTTGGCTGATCTATATGGATTAAGAGGTTTGAATAAAATAAAAGTAGAGGTACCCTTTTATAAGAGAGGGGAGGGGAACTTTAGGGAACTCCAAAATTATTAATTTATTATAAATTGATTTTTGATTTAAAATAGCTCCAAAGTGAGATATTTATAATATTATATGAGTATGGGTTTAAATTAGCTAAACTAATTAATTTTAGACAAGTTTGGGTCACAAATTTAACCTTATTTTTTGTCTTTAACCCATAGTTAAACAATTTATCTCTTAATGTTACAACGTTCCTTTTAACACTATAGGGTTAATATAGTTACTATAAAATTTAAAAAGAACCCCAATTGGATCATAAATGATATATTTAACATTACCCTTATTATTTATCTAAAAAATATATTTTTACAATTTTCTTATCATTTAATAAAATATTATTTATTTTAAAATCTCAATTATGTAAATTTTGACACTATTTGTTACTTGGCTTTTAATAAAATCATAACAACTTGATTCATTTGAAAAAACGACCTTATATTATCCATAACATGTAATAGTCATCAAATTTTTCTATATGACATAAAATATTTGAAATTATATTTATTTCAATACTATTAATATCATTTAATTAATTCTTCCTTTAATAAATTATTTACTGCATCATTATTATACAAGCCATTAATTAATTATTTCTTCGCAAAAAATTGAAAACCAATTATCACGATGAAGATAATTTTCTTATATTTCTAATTAATATTTATAGTTGAATTTCAATTTTATATAACCCTATATTAAAAATTATTTAGTTTTTAAATGTTTGAGTGCGACATCTTTTAATTAGATATAATAAATGTATTATTCTTACCCAAGTGGCCTAAAAAGTTCATAATTTGGACCTAAGGTTGATATTTGTATAACCCCTTTTATCCAATGAAATTATTACATGGTTTATTTTAACTTTTAAATATTTTAATATAAATTTTATCTTTAATTACCCGATTTACGCTTAACTATGGTAAATAAATTAAAATTTACTAAAGTTACTGTTCAAAAAAATAAGTTTATCATATTAGATAAAAAATTCATACGAATTACAATAATGTGTGGCCATTTTTTAAAATTATATTCTTATAAGTGGTAAAATTATGTTTAATTCCAATCTAGAAAATGTAGCTAGAAGGCGGGTAAAAGAGACTTTCAAAAGTTTAATAGTTTGTTTATATATTATTAATTTATAAGAATGATTCCAATGACCTAAATTAGATTAATATATGCATTATTTTTTTATTTTTACTTTAAAATAAATTTGAATTAAAATGATTATTAAAATGAAAAAGTCATGTTATAATAATATTATAGTATTTCTCCCTAATCATCAAAAATTGAAACTTTTCAGAAAAATAAAAAATATTCACCCTAACCAAATTTTGATTTTAAAAGTTAAAAATGAAGCCTGTTTTAAAATATATAGTTTATAAATATCAAATTGATATTAATACTATCCATAACCAATTTTTTAAATGGAAAGTTTGATAGATCCCGGTAAAATAGAACTCGGTGATGTGTGCAGCATAAGCTATTGAATTTATTTTAAAAGATAATGTACCATGAAATATTTGTGTGTTAAAAAACATGTTTACATGTTTTAAAATTATTTATCCTATAAAATTATTATTTAGACATGTGATATTACATTATTTACATTCTATAATTAATAAAGGATCATGCTTAGAAATTATACATGCTCCAAATCAATTTATAATCTATAAAGGAATGTAGCTATCATATGTTTGGGTTATGTTACCTCACACGATTTTGATAAATTAACCTGATTATTCAGATGTCTTAGACCATTTTCTAGAATTATAAAAACTATTTGGTATATATTTATGTTATGATATCTTGATTACTTTTATTAAAACAAAATTTATTTTTTAATCATGAGTTTAAATGAAATAAATATATTTATTTGAGTCTTCCCATTTATACGTTGTTTTATTTTACAAAGAAATTCATTTTCTTTCACAATTAACTAAATTAACTATTAGTAAATTAGAAATAATTAAAAATTATTTGGTCATTTCATCAGTGATAATATAATGGATGGGTTGATTACGTGGGAAAAAATGATTTTTTTATAAAAAATTATTAAGTATCATTAACTTGTTTGATTTTTGAAACTAATCTAAATACTATTTAAGTACAAAATATTTTTATTTTATAAATGAATTATGTATAGATTTAGTTTTATATGAATAAATTAAATAAATATTTTTTTAATGAAACTGAAACCTTAGGTATTTTTATTCTTTAAAAGAATTTATTAAATGATATTTTTTTCATTATCAACTGGACATGTTCTTTATACATTCTAAAAATAATAATTGTAAAACTAAATTTTCATCAAGTATGAGTTATACATGTGTATATTAACTATAAATAAACTTTATTCCTTAACATAGGTAGTTATTATATTTTGTTTTAAATATATAAAATTTATTTAAATTTGAATCATTCAATTTTTCGGTTAGAACATCTTTATTTGTACTAGAGTCACACCTTATTCTGTATTTGGGTTATTATTAATAAGAATTGGTATTTTCTAATGATATGTTTAATAATTTACCTATATTAATAATAGGATACATTAGAAATTTCTTATTAAATGTTTAATAAATTTTTTTGGCTTTAAATTAGTGGAATTTAAACTATAAATACACTACAACTTATGACTTAGGTGGATTAACATAAGGGTATTTGGAAGGTAATGATTACACCTCTGTTGAATTGAAATTTATATGATATATAATTTTATATTTTGTAACCCAATAATTTAATCAAAATTTTATATTTTTTTATTAGGAAAACTAGTTTAAGGGTTTAGTGGGAACCCTCGTAGAAATCAACACACATAAAAGCACCATTAAAAACCAATGCATATTCCAAAAAAATAATGTAATAAAAACCGAAAAACATGATCAACCAAAAGCTAGAAAACCTACCAGACTCAATCTCATATATGAAGAGTAGTAAAATGATAAAATAAAATGAAAAATGAATGAACATGTAGTTCTAACCATATCCCACCCAAGAACCATCGTATTTTTTTGGACATTAGCAATGCTTAGATTTCACAACTCAATGCACAAGGGAAGATAAAATAAAAGGAAGAAACCAATTGCAATCCAAAAAATACAAATAATATCTCTAACCCAAATCACTAAGATGATGTAATATCAACTCCAAAATATCATAGATATAGTGAAATGGTCATCAACCAATGCGTCATTTTTTATGCTGTAATTTTTATATTACAAAAATAAAAACAAATTTGGACTAAATTTAGTAGGTAAATGGGAAGAAAAACTCAAAAACCATATACCATTGTTATATTGCATCTCCAAATATGGCTCTAAAGTATAGATTCACTTAAAAATAGCATGGGGAATGGTTCCTAGTTGGAATAAAATACATTTTCCATTTTTTTCACGCTAAAATACCACTGGATAAAGATGGTCTAAAGAAGGAACCAACACCAATTTCAAGGGGCTCATTGAACATGAAGGGTGATGTTTTGATCAGTCTGAAGTATGAAATCAATAAGAGTTTAACAATAAGGAGTATAATCACTAAAATTTGAAACCCATGATAGCATCGAGTGAATAAAACACTATAACAACTCAATCTACAAAATGTGAACAGGAAGGCAACAAGACAAGGGGAGAAAAAACTAACATTCCTTGGATTCAAGGATTGATTTTCTTGAGACAAATTTGAGGAGGAAAACTTGATGTAGTAGAATTCTATGAAATCTTGAGAATCATGATTGAAATCAGTGTGGTAAGGGTTCTTTTAAATACATCGTGGAGGGTTTTATCTACGCTTCGAAAAATGTGCTGAAAATGATACCTTTAATTATCACAAAATTGATAAGCGTTGATAAATGATATCTTTATCAGTACTGATAAAATGTATATCATTATAAGTGGTAAAGAAGTTCCAATAAAAGAACTACTTATAAGCGCTAAATTCTAGCACTGATAAAAGAATTATAAATATAATTATAAATAATTATTTTGAAATATATTAATATAGATATATATATATAATTATAAATGTATTTATATCCTTATATATTCATATAATTATATATATGTGTGTTTTATATATTAAATTTATAAATATATTTAGTATTATTTTAAAATTATTTAAATATTATATTTAAATAATATTTATTAATTTATAATTATAAACATAAAATTTTATAAATATAGTAAATATATAATTATATATTTATTTATGACTAATTATATTTATAATTATATTTATAATTATTTATTTATAATTATAAATTTATTTATATAGTTATATAATTATATTTAATATAAATAAATAAATATAGGTATAAATATATTAATTATATTAATTATATAAATATATTTATGGCCCACTTTTGGTGGTTGGGAGGTAATGGTTGGGGGTGAGGGGTTGGTCATGGGGTCATGTCCCTCGACCAACAAGTTTACTTCAGTTTGTTTCCTTATCTTGTGTTCTACAGTGACAGATGTAATCAACCTTATATTATTCACATATATTTATTATAATTTTATAATTATAAATATATCTATATAATTATATATGTTTATATTATTATTATACATATTTAATAATTATATATAAATATAAATATAAATACAGCAATCCAATTTTAGAACTAGGTTCAAATCTAGGAGAGAGCAAATTTCCGCTGGCAGGCGGTGACGTGGGCATGATATAGGTAGACAATAACACATATTTGATGCAGAAAATCGATGACACTTGCATGATGTTTAAATGGTCCTTTGGGAATGTTTTTGGGCCTCTGGGTCATGTAATGGACTTCATGACCACTAGGTCTTCGAGCCATGTACTGAATAAATAAGGCATGATGGTTCATATCACTACAGGTTCAAAAAATGATCCATCTTCGGCCTCTGTTGATGCAGTTTCTCCAGTGAATATACTCGACAGTGCAGGTACTACTGATTTAGTTTCTATTTCATCTGCTTTGAGTACACCTATGGCTACGGACTCTATCACACTACCTGCTTCTCAGTCGCCCCTGGAAGCTAATGCAGGTATGGTCTATATTGGGGAAGTAGACTCGCCCTCAGCTCCTACTGCTCCACAAATCTCGGGTTCATCAAATGATACACCTGTTAAGAACCATGTGAACAACAATGCTGACAAACATGACTCTCTTCCTATTAAAGTTGTTGTCGATTTCACAAAAAAAACTGATTTGTTGAGTAAAAAGGAGTTGAATTCCTCCCCAGATTTAGCCTCTACTCTCAGAAGATCTAAGAGGAAGAAAAGCTCAGGGGGCTCTAAAAAGCAGAAGAGGAGTGCTGGCTCCAAAACCATGTTTTAATAGATATAATTTTTTGGAACTACTAGGGTGTAGCTAACCCTGGCACCATTGCGGTACTTAAAAGACTTGTTTCAACCCATAATCCTAACCTTTTTTCTATTGCTGAACCCAAAACTTGCTTTACTAGACAATATATGCACTTTGCCTCTTTTGGTTATTCGTTTCTAGGTGCCTGCAAGAACGACTCTCATATCGATTCTCTTTGGGTTTTCTATCATAGTTCTTTGCAGAATATTAAAATCTTTAACTTTTCTGATCAATACTTTACTTTTGATTTTAATCTTGATAGTCTGCATATCTTCTATTCTTTTATCTATGAAAAGAATAGATATCAAGATCTTCGTCCTCTTTAGAATGACATTTTAGGGATGGCTCCCGCCATTAATGACCCTTGGTTAGTTTTAGGTGACTTTAATTCTATTCTCTCACCTAGTGAAAAAATTGGCCCTACGCACTCGCACATTGCTTCTAGAGATTTTAGGGCTGATTTTTAGGGAAGTAATCTAATTTAATTCAATCTGACTGGTGCTATGTTTACTTGGTATCATCGTCATTACAATAGGACTGTAGCTAGGAAACTTGATAGAGCCTTCGTGAAAATCTCGGCACTGGATGCTTGGGACTCTATTTCCAGTGCTACTTTACCTAGACTAAACTCTGACCATCATCAAATTCTTTTAATCTTCTTCCTAAATGGCCCAAACCCAACATTCCTTTTAAATACAATAATTTTTGGTCCATGGATTTGGTATGTTCTGTTCTCATCAAAAAAAATTGGGATTCCATGAGTCACCACTCTAATTCCTTTGCAGGTAATACTAAGCTCAGACATCTAAAACAAAATCTCAAAAGTTGGTGTGCGACTAAATCTAAACAAATTTATAAAGACATTGTCACTTTGGAGGCTGACCTTAATCTCATTCAAAACAATACTACTAATTCCAACTTTGTTGTAGATCCCCATAATGAAATTAGCATTGATTTAAAACATAATTCCCTTCTTGTTCTCAAAGACAACATTCACAATAATGTATTCAAAACGAAGTGGCTTACTGATAGGGATATAAATTCCAAGTTTTATAATTCCTTGCATTGTATTAGGAAAGTTTCTAGACCTCTTTCCTTACTCAAGGATAATGATATTATTTTGGACTCTGAGGCGCCCATTACTAATCATGTTGTCTCGTATTTTGAAAACATTTTTAATGGTCTGCCCATTAAAAAAGACCTCATCCCTGATATTATTATTGCTCTTGTTGATGAGGAGGATAATCATTCGCTCCTGTGAATCCCTCTTGATCATGAAATTAAAGACACTGTCTTTCCTCTTAATTCTGACAGTTCCCCTAGTCCTGATGGTTTTAATAATGGTTTTTATCAACAACATTGGGACGTTATCCAGGATGAAGTTTGTAAGCTTGTTAAATCTTTCTTTTCTCATGGTTACCTTCCTCATGGTCTCAATGCTCAATTCCTTACTTTGACTCCTGAAGTGGCTAATGCATCAAAGATTCATTTATTCTAGCCTATTGCTCTTTTAAACTCTCTTTATAAAATTATTACTAAGATCTTGGCTAATCGTGTCACTCTTTTCTATAACAAAATAGGATCTTGGAATCAATTCGGTTTTATCAAAGGAAGATCCATTCATGATTGTATCTGCCTCACCTCGGAATGTGCCAATGTGCTTAATAAAGTTTCAAGAGGAGGCAATGTGGCCATTAAGCTTGATATTAGGAAGGCCTTTGATACCATTGACTGGAACTTCATTTACAAAGTTCTTTATCATTTTGGTTTTAATGAGCTCTTTATTAATAGGATCCACTCTTTGTTCACTTCTTCTTCTATTTCTGTCCTTGTCAATGGATCCCCAAAAGGATATTTTAAATGTTCCAAGGGTGTCTGACAAGGAGACCATTTATCTTACATCCTTTTTTCCATTGCTGAAGACTATATTAGCAGACTTCGAGACACTTTGGTCTCTCAAGAAAAGTTGAAACCGATCAAAGCTGCTCGGGTGTTTATTCTCTGACCCATCTTCTTTATGCAGATGACATTATCCTCTTCATTAATGTTTGCAAAAAATTATTCTGAATCTTAAGAATGTTTTAACTCATTATGAGGAGGTTTCAGGTCAATCCGTTAGCTGGAGTAAGTCTTCTATTTTCTTTGGAAAAGGCTTCCCATCCAACCGTAAAACTAACATCATTGAAAGCCTTGGCATTAAAGAAGGTATCTTCCCCTTTACTAAATTAGGTGTTCCCTTATTTTGGGGAAGACCTAAAGCTACTTATTTCACCTCTTTGGTGGACCATATTCTTCATCAACTCTCTTCCTGGAAAGGGAAATCTCTATCTATGGCTGGTCAGATTTGTCTTGTTAGATCTACCATTATTTCCAAGATGGTTTACTCTCTTATGATCTAAAAATGGACAGCCTCTCTTCTCAAAAGAATTAATGGTTACATTAAAAACTTTTTTTGGACTGGCAGTAATGTTTACCATAAGCTTGTCATTATTCCTTGGTCTATATGCTACAAACCATTGGAAAAATGGGGCCTTGGCATTAAGAATATTAAACTCTTTAATGATGCGCTTTAGGACAAGCTCACTTGGAACTTGATCAACCATAACACTAAAGCCACTGAGTTCCTTTGCAAAAGGTTCTTAGATAAGATTAAAAAAGGTAACTTGAGTTTTGTTAGCTCATCTACTTGGCCCTCTATCAGAGATTCCTTTCATAACATTATGCATAACTCTAGATGGTTGGTCAGTAAAAATTCCTCTTTGAACTTGTGGCTTCACAACTAGTCTGGCTCCCCCCTGATCTCTTTGTTGCCTCCGCAATCTCTTTCGGACACCATTAATCTCTCTATTCAGGAAATGATGAATGAACACCTACCCAATCTCTCTGCATCCATTATGCATGTGGTTGATAGTCATACCTTTATTAATACAGATGATTTCCTGGTCTGGAAACCTTCTCATAATGGTATCTTGGACTCTAAATCTTTCTATAATCATAAATTTTTTTCTTCTGATAATTCTTTTGGGTGGCTCAAACATTTTTATAATCATTAGATCAAGACTTATAGACTTAATCTTATCTGGGGGATTGCTCATAATCGTCTTCCTGCTGAAGTCTGCCTCCAATCCTTTGGAATCCAACTTTGCTCCAAATTTCATATGTGTCATCAACATAGGGAGGATACCAATCACCTCTTCCTATCTTGTTACACTTCTGCTACACTCTGGAACTTTATTACTGATATGTTTGATTGCATATGGATTTGTTCTGACTCAATTATTACTCATCTTAAACGCTGTGTGGAGATCAGCACATCGAGGCAAATCAAGAACCTTTTTCTAGTGGCGGTTTCTGAGCTCCTCCACATTATCTGGTATGATTGTAAGGATATTATTCATAATAGGAACTCATTTAATCTCAGTGCAGGTCACTCGAGAATTCTCACTGCTATCAGAGATGCTACTTTGATTCAAACTGCCTCTTGCAACAATTCTGTTGAGGACTTTGTGATTCTGAGATGTCTCAGGGTTGTTGAGATTTTCAAAAAACCACATCAATTTTTTGAGGTCTTCTGGAAACCTCCCATTCTAGGGTGGATCAAAATAAACGTTGATGGAGCCTCGAAAGGAAACCCGGGTCCAGCTAGTTTTGGAGCGGTCTGCAGGGATTATCTGGGATATTGTCATGGGTGTTTCTATGGAGGTTGTGCTATCGCCACTTCCTTAGAAGATGAGATGATGGTGGTGATTAAGGTGATTGATTTTGTTCAAAGGAAGGGTTGGGACAACATTTGGATTTAAAGAGACTCTACATCCATTGTCCAATAAATCTAGAACAGTGTGATCTATCTTTCCTGGTCTCTTACCTCTCATTAGATGAGCTATATAGACTCTCTTCGAAATATCAGATATATTGCCACTCATGCCTACCGGGAAGAAAATATGGTGGCGGATGATCTCGCTAATAAAGGTATCAACTGGGGCGTTACGTGGTTCGATAATCTGTCGGTTGACCTTCTGCCTCTTTTTGAAAGAGATTGTAATAAAATCCCATCTTTCAGACTTTTGTAGCTTCCCCCTATTTTTTATTAATAAATTGTGTCTTGGTCTTTAACCAAGACATTACCCAAAAGAAAGGCATGATGGGTGGGATTTCTCTTAGTTAGGATCTGGCCTTCCTTTCCAGCATGTGTGTGGTGTGTGTGTGCTTAATGTAATTGTTCCCCCAAGCACAATATATATATTTATATAAAATATAGATAATATATATATATAACAAAAATATAGAAATAAAAATAAAAATAGAAATATAAATAAAAATATAAATATAGTAAATATATTAATTATCTAAATAAACTTATTATAAATTTATAATTATTTAAATATATATATATATATAATTATACAATTAATATTTTTTTAGAAATATTTATTTATTTATAATTATAAATATATAAATTATATATATAGTAAATATAAATTTATAAAAATACTTACCTATAAATTTTTATTTACAAATATAGTTTTATCGTTATGAACGAATGTATAATCTTAAATACATTCGAGTTCAAAATGAGTGAAATTGAATAATTAAAAAGAGTACATAATAATAGTAGTGATGGAATTGAAACGTTTTATTATTTTAAAATATGATATTGAAAAATATTGAAATATATTGAAATAAATATGAATAGATATTGAAAATATTAAAGCAAAGTAAAGAAAATTATATAAATAAATAATAGAAAATGAATAAATTCGAAAAAAATAATTTATAATAAAAATTAAAAATGAATAAGTAATACCCAAAATTTATAATATTAAAAATAGAAAATAAAATTTAGCAATTAAAAAAATAATATATTAAATGTATCATGTTACTAAATAAAATTTTAAAATGAATACTAAATTCTCAATAAATTACATAAATATTTTTTTACGTGTTTCTATATTAGATTTCATTAATTACATAAATATTTGTGTTTATGCATTGAATAAAAAAATACATTAATAACGTATATGTAAGTGTGAACTCAATTTAATACACATTTTATATATGTTAAATTGAAAAATCAAACGACATTCAATTAATGTCCAATACTTGATACAATTAGTCATTATTTTTAATTAATATTAATTTTTAATTATACTCCATTATTCCCTAAATATATGAATTATTTAATGTAATTATAAATATTTTGTATTATATGAAATATATTTTAGTAAATATTATATATAGTGATATATATATATATATATGAATATATTTCTATATAAAAGTTATTAATGAATAATTATGTATAAAAACCGTTAAAAAAGTATAAGACATTAATATGATATTAATTATTACATTTTATTAATTTTCTAAAATTATATTCCATATAAATTAATTTTTATTTTTTATAAATAATATATATATATATATATTAAACATATGAATTTTGATTAATAAATTTCACATAATTTTTTAATGTATTCAATTTTATTTTTTTGACTAATTATTACAATTTATTCACATCAATTTGTTTTTTAATTATTACAATATATTAATTTTATATATTAATATTTAATATTTAATATTTATTAATATTTATAATCTATATAAAGGTTTATTAATTTTATTAATTTTTATCAATAATTTTTTAACTAATAATTATTTTAATATTTTTCTTAATTTAATCATTTTTTATTTCACTTTATTCATTAAATATCTATATATATATATATAATATTATATTTATTAATATTTGTAATTTCTATATATTAGTATTAAAATTATTCATTTTTATTAATAATTATTTGTTTATAAAATTTTTAGTATTTTTTTACAATTTAATTATTTTTAATTTTTATTGGTTTAATTATTTTATTTTATTAATTTTATATATTTATATTTAATATATTCTATTTATTAATATTTTTAATATATATATATATATATTAAATTTATTATTTATTATTTAATTATTTTTTAAGTATTATTTTAACTTATTCATTTTTAATTTTTGTTTGTTGAACTGTTTATATTTATTATTATTTTTAATACTTGTATGTTTTTATTAGTCTGTAAAAAAAATGGTGATGGACAGGGTTGGGTCCTATAGGACACGAATTTGAAGTGGGCGAAGGCTCGGGTAAAGAATAGGGTGAGGTAGGTTCTATGGGGGCCAGGGGTAGGCCTATGGTGGGCCCATATAAGTGTGTGCAGTGTATGCGAAAGTGCATCCCCACAATAGGCTTCTGATCCACGAATGTAGTGGAATGATATCTAAAGGAGCACCCTCCCTTGCGCTATCTCAATGGGGAACATGCATATTTATTGAGACCTTTATCAGTGCTAAAAAAGGGCTAGTAAAGGATATCCTTTAACAGTGCATATGATAATGCACTAATAAAGGATTCCCTTTAATAATGCATCATTTTTAATGCTGATAAAGGGAACCTTTATATATGAATTTTTCTAGTGTTGATAAAGCTTATCACTGTTGTTGGCCTATTTTGTAGTTGTGAGAATTTTTTTATATGGGATTTATATGACGTAGTTTTTCACCTTGTTTATCACTAATTTTCTTCATTAATAAGAATGAAGGATTTATGAGTCTGTGAATTGATTATAGGGAGATCTATTATATTACTATAACAAATAAGTATCTTCTACCTCCCATTGATTACTTGTTTGGTCAAATTCAATGAGATTAATATTTATCAAAGATTGAACTCCATTCTGGACATCATCAATTGTGAGAAAAAAAGGATGATATTCTAAAAAAATTTCAATCATTTTATGTATATTATAATTTAACAGTATTTCCATATGGTTTGATTAATTTACCTCATATTTTTATTGATATGATGGAAAAATTATTCATGAAATATCCAGATAATTTTTTTTGTTATTTATTGATGATATCATTGTATAATCTAAAATAATTTAAAACTATGAGAATCACTTGAGGATCACTCTTGAGACTCCTAGAGAAAAAAGGGATATATGTGAAAATCAACATGTGTGAATCTTAGTTGATCTTATAAATACATAGGCAGCAAAATAATTTTATACACCGATGAACATAACCATTGTATGTAGTTTCACTAGTTTGATAGGTTACTATAATATATTGTTTAAAAAATTTAACTGATTAGATAACCAATTAAACAAGATTACACATAAGGAGGTTAAGTTAATATGAAAATTGAATATGAAGAATGTTTTGATGAATTGATTTTGATATTGGTTAATGCTCCGGCATTGGATCTGCTGTTGAGAAAATATGGATTTGTGAAATATGGTGATTTTTTTTTGGTTATGTACTTATAAAGAATGATATGTTTATAAATTATACATCAATTTAGTTAAAGAAACACGAATAGAATTATCCAAATCATGATCTTGAGTTAGAATCCATAATAATTTCTTTGAAGATACGAAGACATTATCTTGGTAAAGAAAGATACAAGATATGCACATATCATTATATTATGGAACAAATTTTTTCAAATAAATTTCCATATATAAGGAAATGGTCATGATTTAAGCTACTAATGGATTAATATTTCCCAATACACCACCACTAAGGGAATGAAAATATGGTTATAGATTCATTGAGCATGAAAGATCGTGGAGTACTGACCAAAATGTGGATTGACAGAGATCTCATGTTCATAGACTGAGTAATTATGGATATGTGAATTATTAGTTAAGGTAATATGTTACTCCTTTTTGATATGTCTTCCAAAAAAACATTATTGTATAAGGTAAAAATTTCCCAACCAGATGATGATAATTTTAAAAATAAAATTAATGTTGTGAATTATGGGAAATTGGTATAATTCATTTATAAAGACTAGGTTTTTAAAATATTTAAAGAGGATAGTGTTCTATCTATAATTAATATGAAAATGGAATTATTACATGATTATGATATTTCAAATTTCCTTATAAACCCTGGTAGAACCAAGATGTATATGAATTTGAAGGAACATTTTTGGTGGGATAATATGAAGTAGAAAATTACATATTTTTTATCACTATATTTGGGTTTTAAGTAGCTAATGGTTGATAAAAAATCATAAATGAGTTATTAAACCTCTATCTATTCCTTGATGTAAATGTGATTAAATTATTATTTAAATTGTCACTATATTTATAAATACTCTTAAGAATAATTATGTGATACGTATTATTATTGACCATCTTACCAAAACTATACATTCCTTCACTATAAGAGATGATTTACCTCTTGATCACCTCACACCTCTTAATATTAATTAATTTGTAATATTTCATGGTTCACCAATTAAATTTTTGTCTAATATTAATCAATTACTCACATAAAAATTCTTAAAAATTCTTCAAAAGGTTCTTGATACAGAAATTCATATATGAATCAGTTTTCATCTTCAAACTGATGGACAATTTGATAAGAATATTAAAACCTTAGGATAAATTTTATGATCAAACTCACATGGATTTAAAGGTATATGGGATCATTATTTATCTTTGGTGGTTTTTTTCTATAATAATATATTACATTCATGTATTCAATTAGTGTGGTATGACACATTATATAGTAAGAGATGTTGTACAACAACTTGTTGAGAGGAAGTTAGTG
Organism: Viscum album; assembly: GCA_963277665.1. Lineage (NCBI taxonomy): Eukaryota > Viridiplantae > Streptophyta > Magnoliopsida > Santalales > Viscaceae > Viscum > Viscum album. Next base: position 1,990,393,078 of record OY728161.1, on the reverse strand, counting down.
AACGAAAGCTTATTGACCTATAACATGTCTATTAGACAATGATATAGGTAAATAATATTAACAACCTTGTTAATTAATCTAAAATTTGGAAAAATATTTATGATTATAATTTATGGAAAGGTTTTTTATTTTTTGGATATCACGTTTCATGAAATTATCCCCATGTAAGTGTATAATAAGGCTTATAAAGAAAGGAAAAAATGAGGCCCTTGTACATCATAATTTTTTATTTCAAGAAGTAATTAGAGATGTTTCCTACAATTTGAAAATTCCATCGGGCCTCTCTAAAGTACATGATGTGTTCCATATCTCATTGTTAATGAATTATATTCTTGACCCAATACACATGCTCACCAATAAAGAAATTGAATTGGGATATGATCTATCTTACTATAAAGAGCCTATCTAGATTCAATACACTAGATACAAAGTTTTGTGGAGTCATATTACTTAATTTTTAAAGGTAATTTTGAGAAATCATAAATTATATGAAGAATCATTGGAACCTGAGGATGTTATGAAGAAGAACTACACTAACTTTTTTAGAATGTAATATCTATGAAAATTTTGAGGATATAATTTTTGAAGGAGATAAGAATATTACACCTAATAAAAAAGTATAGTAAAAGAAAGTATTATTTTCTTGAAACTATTTTATAATTAATATTTTAATATTTCATGGTATAACAAACATAAATTTGATAGGATGAATATAGATTTTGAACTTACTAGGATAAATGAAGCCTAAGATGTATTTTTAAAAAATTTACTTAGAAATAAGATATTGTGGATAATTGATAATTTAATATTTTAATAATACTACTTATATTTTTATTAATGTTTTATAATATGTATAATTAACCATTTATTGACTATTAATTTTATATAAATAAATACAAGATAATTTTGAAGTGAAAAGGATTATCTTTCAAAATTCATTTTTTAAGTGAAAAATGTATTCCCATTTTAACTAATTTAAATAATTTCTAACAATGAATGATATAAATTAATTATATATATTATATATATATATAATAATTTAAATTTATAAAATGATTATTAATGGTCATAGAGTTAATTTAATATTAACTTATTATTAAAAAATGTATTTTCATGAAAAACTATTTTTTCACATTTTCACGGTTATCATCAATTTATTTTATTCCATATAAAGGAATTGAATTTTTTAAATTGGATTCTATGTTTGAAATTAGTGTGTCAAAATTTTCTAATTTGATAAATTTCATATTTGGGCTTTAACATTAGTCAGATGGTAAAAATTGGTTACCACGATTATGGTTTAAATGGCCTTAAAATTTTACAAATCCTATCAAATGTAAATATTTCAAGGATATTTTATATTACCATATAAATATACTCAATATTGTGCCACATTTTATAGAAAGTGACTTAACAATATATTAAAATTTGGTAAAATTACATGTGTGTACTCTTCCCGCTTATATGAGGGACTATACTCCCTTCACTTCTTCTTATCAATTGTTCCATATGGATTAACAAAAAACAAAGAAAAAAGATCCCAAAAATTCTTATCCATATTATAGTGGTTATTGTATTCCCAAAATATGAACCCTAGGGTCCTTAAGAGGAGATGTAAATTATATCTTTGAAAGAAGATGTAATAATTTTCCAAACACTTTCATTTTTATTTTTCATTTACTACCATAAATTATTTCATAACCATTATAATTTAATAAAAAGTGCCTACAATATTATTATATTATATTATGTCAATGACATAATATCCATCATTCTCCATCTCATTCAAATGTGATTCAAAACCAATGCTTGTGTGTACGACAGACTACCAGAACACGAACTGATTTTTTTCTATCACTACCTCAAATGGGTTGAAATAATGATGGAAATAATGAATATATATTATATTTATTAAAAAAAATTATTATTTAAATGTGTGATATCATCTACCTCCTTAACCTTTAAACCATTAATAAATTATAACATCGCTCATGATTATGTGTGGACTACAACATCCACAAAGCGATATGATTCATTTCTCATGTATGGTTCTCATGGATGCTTAAAAATATGTATATAATGAAAAGTGTAATGATTTTATCTTGATAAAAATTATTTATATTACATAACCATGATCAAGACACAATAACCATAACTTCAGAATAAAAAAATACCTGAAAAAACAATGTTGTTAAAACCCAAAACAATTATAACAATGAAATATTGTAAAAAAATTATGATAAGATGTTTTTAATGATTAATATATGATGATATAGATATTTAACCCCACCAAAATGGGTCTCACTTATTTTAGATAATCATAAAATGGAGATTAATGATGAATTTGAGAATCTCCTTCATTAATTTGAGCAGTACAATATGGTGGTACATGCAATCAACAACATTTGAGTGATTTAGAAGATATTCAAGATATTTAGTAGAGATACATCTTGGAAGGAAGATTAAAGATGAATTAAGATTAAACATGTGACTTATAGGGAAAAAGATACATATAACCCGATGAAAAGAGTGATTGAAGATAAATATGTTCCTAATAATTCCTTGTGGGGAACTTTAGTTGAAGAAGAAGTGTAACTACCTGAAAATTATGTGAATCCATCTTGTACAACTGAAACCAACAAGCAGGGTGATCATGAACCCCACTCCCTAGAAATATCATCATATGTTTTTTCTACTTCTATCTCTTCTCAAGTTAAGGAATACATCCTTGATCTTGTCTCATTATATATTAATGTTTCCATTCAATTGGAAAACCCCCAGGATATTCCAGCAATCACTCTTCATGCTCTTGAAATTAGGGAGGGTGAAACCAAGACTCATGCTATGAATGTATTTGACATCCCTAGTGAAGTATTTACCATCCATGTACCCATGAAAGAGGATATAAATTCCACCATATAGACCCATCACACCCTGGAAAACATAAATGGACTAGACGATACTTCTATCCAGAACACAACTGGAATCCATAATGAATACATTCATGTCCAACCCCCCATGAAATAGGGTCCCAGTGTTGTCACATAAATACAAATTGTAGATGATTATAAAGAATTAAAATTTTCAATATTCACCTCAAAGGTTGGGTCTTCTAGGAAGTCAAAATTAAAAATGGATACGATAGATAAAGGGGGACTCACCCCAAGTCACAACACAAATGATGATTCTCTTTTGGAACTATCCAGGAATAGACATCCCTGACACAGAAGGTTCTATCAGGATCCTTTTAGGTATTTACAAACCTGAATTTATTTTCATATCTACGCCAAAAATTATTTTGTCAAACCAAACCACTATTTTCAATAGTATGTGATATTTTAGGCTAGGTACTTCTTGAACTAAATCATGATTTGAGGGAATGTGGTTATTAGTTCATGAAATGGTGAAAACCCTATCATTATTCATAAGGATAGTTAAGTCATCACCTTTAACTTTTATAGATCTAGATAGAAAATGTAATTCTCAATTGTCTATTCTTTTAACAACTACATGGATATGAGATCTATACATACTAAAATCAGGAATATGTCCAATATTATAATAGCTCCGTAGACTAAAATGGGTGAATTCAACTCAATTTATCATGAAGATGAAAACTATGAACCAATGTATAGTTTTATATGTTTCAAGGACCTCTGAACCTATTTTATTGAAGAATAGATAAGTTAGATCAACCTAATTGGGGCCATGTTTACCCGGTATATGACACATTTACATCGCATGAGGGAAAGCAGAATTGACAGGGCCTTTGTCAATGATGCTTTCCATAAAAAAGTGGAAATCAATAACATGTGTAACTTTGGAAAATCACAACTGTGATAATCATGCTATGATGATTAGTTTTTTTGAAAATGATAGGATGTTACCTCTTCCTTTCAGATTCAACAATGCATGGGATTCTCTACCAGAACCCTAAAAAATGTTTACGGTTCTTGGGTTATGAATGAATGAACTTACAACCCTTTAGCATGTATCTCCAAGATCAAACTACTCATGAAAAAGAAAAAATAATGGATAAAATTCAGGTTCAGCTTTCTCTATACCAAAATTGATGTAATTGAGTTATCATTACATGAAATAAAATAATCATTCACAACTAACATCTTCTTTGGGGATTTAAACCATGAAGTTGAGATGTCATCCGAGCTACAAAATCTTATCAAAATCAGATACAACATCAATAACTACATCTTCAAAGTCATGTGTCTTGATGATAGAGATAGAAAAACTAAATTCTTCAGTTCTTTGCAATGTAATTGTACGTAAAATTCACCCCTTTTATTACTAAAATAAGAACAACATCATATTGAGGAAAGTAAAGATATTTCAAATCAAATTATTTCATTCAACATGGATCTTTTTAATGAGACACCAAGAAATATGATCCTAAAGGAATACATAATTCTCAAGATGATAACCTAGGAGGATAAATCTTTACTAACATCATTAACTCCTGATATTGAAATCAAGGAAGCATTATTTGTACTAAAGAAAGAAATCTCACTCGATCCAAATGGATTCACACACTTATTATTCTAATCATTTTGGGATAAAATAAAAAATGATGTGTGTAATATTTTCATGTAGTTTTTCAATGGTGGGACCTTTACTCATGGATTTAATGCTCAATTTATTTCATTGATACCCAATTTGGAGAATGATATTGATATCAGTCAATTCTTTCTAGTGGCTCTGGCCTAGAAAATCCTCAAAATTGTCATGAAGAATCTTTCGAATAAACTTTCTTGAATATCAGATAAAATCATATCCTGGAATCAATTAGGGTTTTTTGAAAGGAAGAATTATCCAGGATTTCTTTCTCACTACCTCAGAGTGTGTTAACATCCTTCGATTGTCCACATAGGGGGGTAACATTGCTCTTAATCATGACATTAGAAAGGCCTTTGACACAATGTCTTGGAATTTCATAAACAATGTGCTCCATAGTTTTGGATTCAACATGAAGTTTATAAAATGGATCACAACAGTTTGGGAATCTTCCCACACATCCGTAATTACTAATGGATCCCTATAAGGGTACTTGAAATTCTTTAGGGGGTAAGGCAGATGGACCATCTTTTAGCCATCCTTTTTGCAATCGCAAATGATAATCTTAGTATACATCTACTACACATGGTTGATATAAGTGAAATGGAAATGATTAGAGTGGATAGAGGTATTTTCCCCTTTATGCCTATTGTTTTTTGATGATATTATCATTTTCACTCAGGGATACAAGAGGAATATCAACAACAACAAAAAAGATCTCTTGCACTATGAAAGTGTTTCAGGCCAAGTGATCAACTGTGGGAAACCATTCATATATTTTTGAAAGAATATATCAACCTCGCAAAGGAGATGTATCATTAATGATCTGAGAATAAGAGAAAGTTACATCCCATTTACTTACCTTGTAGTTTCAATGTCATAAAAAAAGCCTCATGCTTCCCACATTTCTAATATAGTGAGTCAAATTATAATTACAATTTATCTTGGAAAGGAAAGTCACTCTTGATGGATGGCCATATTTTCCTTGTCAAGATTGTGGTGATTTATAAGTTGGTATACCCATTTATGATATATCTCTAGCCCTATGTGGTCATTAAATCCATAAAATCTATTCTTATTAATTTCATTTAGAGTTTAAATGTGATGGAATGAAATATTACAATATAATCTTGAAAACATTGTTATACGACTCAAGATTTAGGTGTACTTATAATTAAATATATGAATTTATTTAATCAGTATCTATAGGATCAATTTTTTTGTCGGTTAGTCAATAAGAAATCATGTTTATTGGACTTAATTAGATAAAGATTTATTGAAAATATTATTACAAAAAAATATAAATATATTGAGTCCTCCATTTGCATAGGTTTTAAAATGATTTTCCAAAAAATACACTTGCATTCTAATTGGCATGTCAGCGCAAATTAATCTATTAAGATCTTGCACACCAACTATATTGGATAACCTCTAATCAATTAGGTTAGTCCCTTGGGTCTTAAAATTAATCAGAGCATCTTGATCAAATACTAGTTTAAAAATCTAGGCTTTCCCCCTGTAGATATCGCTGCAACTGTGGAAAGACATGACTTTTTAATTCTGGATGATATGCTCATTTGGGATCAATATCCAAATTCCCATATTGACTCTATAATATTGTATATACACCTACTCTTGGGATACTAAAAATGGATTGGTATCTTTAATAAAATATGGATGGTTCCTTCAAGATTCACCCTATTATAGATGCTCTCGCTCAATAAAATTCTAGTTGATGAAAATATTATACGAGTTAGTATCTCCATGTGCTACAAATGTGATCTTTTTAACCAAAACTATCAAGAAATTATTCATATATTCATGTGTTTCAAAACTACTAAATCCTTATGAAAAGCTGTTATTGATATATTTGAGATGCAGACACCTCAAACAGGTTAACTGCAATAGTTTCTACATGCGATTCTGGATTTCAAGCTTTCCAAACAGATCAAAGACTTCTTAAAGTTTTATTGTGTATAATTGCTACACACCATATGGAGAGGTTGAAATGAATCCATTCACTCTTGTGCTCTCTTCAACTCAAATCTTGTGTTGGATACTATTATCACAACTATTCAAAATGAAAAGTCACACTATAATGCATGTTGCATTAATTCGATTAGGGACTTTACTGTTCTTAGGAAATTAAATATTTTTGAAATGTTCCTAAACCCACCACCACCCATGAATTATTCTAGTCTCCCCCATTAATTGGATGGCTGAAATGAAATAATGATGGTGCCTTGAGGGGCAATATGGATCGATCATGATACATGGTCATCTTCAGGGACTATAACAGTGATATTGTGGAATGTCTCCATGGTCCTTGTGGAAATTTCACTTCCCTAGAAGAGGAAATGATTGTCTTTATCCAACTAGTTGATCATGCACGCCAAATAGACTGACACAACATATTGGTTCAAGTGTTACTCCTATATAATTGTTCAAGCCACGAGGATGGGAATTATTTATCTCTCAATAAATCTGACATCAAAATGAGTGAATTGTGTTGAAATTCTTTCTTCGATGAAATACATCATCACTAATACCTTTCGGGATTCCAAATACCTTGTTGATGGTATTGAAAAAAGGATTCTCTCAGGAGGGACCCATATGATCTAGCATTCTTCCTTATGACCTGCCTCTAATATTCCTTCGTGAAAAATGTAAAATTCCTTCATTCAGACTCTTGTATCCTATTTTTATTCACATAATAAATATCCTTTGAGCTCAACTATCTAAAAAATAATTATTGAAGAATTATTATAATTTGACCTTCCTAAAATCTATATATCTTATTATACTATAGATTATTTATGATATTTCGGACTTTATTCTATCATTTCTTCTATTTCTAGTTAAATCATGGAAATAAATGTTCAAAATATATGTTGATTATATTTATATTTTTGATCATGTATATTTTTCCTCTATGTCCATATTTTTTAATTTTTTTTCAAGAGTCCATTTTATTTACTCAAATTATTTATAATGTAAATTTTATTTTATCCATGAAATTTTATACAAGGACTAAAATGAATCATTCTAATTATTTTTTAAATTATCATTTTTTAATATTCTATACAAAATATAAAAATTAATATTTATATTTAATGTATATAACATTAAAATATTTTCTTGCCTCTATAACTATTTTATGCAATTTTGATTCTTATACAAGTTTTAAAAGATTTTACAAAGAAAAATGATTAAATAAAATTTTATGTAAAACTCTTCATGTCCATTTTCTTGAAATATTATATCAAATTAAATATATAATAAAATATAAATTTTCTATTAATCGATGGAAATATTTTATAAATTTTTGTTTCATTAACATTACCTGCAATTATTCAATTTCTCATGAGAATATTTAATTGAAAATTACATTTCTATTAGATATCCATATTTTTTTCATCATGGGTATTCTTATTTCCTAAATAATATACCATTTTCATATATAATGATTTAATGTGAAAGAAATTTGATAAAATATGTAAATACTCATATTCAATTTTCATTGTCAATATAGATATGTTTTGATAGAAAATATTTTCTATGAGTTAAATAGATCAATCAGAATATGAAGAATTCATTGGACATACACTTGTGGGTGAGACCCAGTTTTAGATAGCCTATAGATTCATTGATAGGCACATAAGAAAAACCAATTGGATAGTGTTTTTAATGGGCTTTGGTGTATATATAAACATATCAAAAAATATATTAGCAGAAGGCCTTGATCAAGGCCTCATAAATTGTATCACCCAAAGAATTGTGAATATATTTATCTTTAAATAAATTATATATCTTTGGTAACATGTGTTACAAGAAAAATATAGTTTAAATGAACCGTGATATAATATTAAAATATTATTATTTAAACCTGACCAATATAAAATAGCCATTAAATTGACAACTTTGAATAGTATTAACTACTTTATGAAATATATATACAGTTCCTAGTAAATATAAATTTATTTACAAATTCTTAATATATAATAACATATCATTAATAAATATAGTTTATTCTACCAAAAAATAAATTTCCTTTAAAAATAAATATTATATATTTCATGAGAACATATTATAATAAATTTTTTGATCTTTTCTAAAACTTATTTGATAAAATGGAATTCATTTTTTAAATAATCATATCTATATTATCATAGGGTCACATTCATTGGATTTTATGGATAATATTACCCTTTCTATGAATAGTGAAAAATACTACCTTTTATAGAATTGTAAATTCATTTTAAGAAATTATTTAATTTTAATGTCTAAATATTATTTTAATTTATATTATAGTTAAAAAAAATTATTTCATTTTAAAAATCCAATTAATTAAATTTAACTCGTCTTTATAATTTATTTTCATATAAGTTTATTGTTGGTCTTAAAAAAATTATTTTTCTAGAACTCTTTTAAAGTAAAAAATGATTCTTCATTATAATTATTTTTAAAAAAACTAAATAGGAATTATTTATTTGGAAAGTATTTATGATGTTTCAATAAATATTAATTAAAATTAATTTAATTATGAATACTTGTCATATTGTTATTATAATATCATTTTATGCTTCAGAAAAATGTAATCCTTGACAACTTTTTCGACACGTTTGTGGGATTAATTTTAAATTAAGTTCTTCCAATTATGTGATATGAATTTGAAAGAATGGATTAAATATTTTGAATTATCATAGTTTAAAATATATGATAATTTAAAATTAATTTTTTACCACAATTAATAATTATCTTTGTTAAGGTATATGTGGGTCTTCCATGGGGATAAGCTAAAAAGATAAGGGTTAGAAATGATCCAAAATTATATAATTACTATTTTATTGTGTTATTTAGATATTTTATCTCATAAATTTTAAAATGTTATATTTTGGATCCTTTTTAATGTGAAATTATTTTGTGTAAATCTTTCCTTTAGAAAATTCCACGTGTGTCATCTCCTCCACTTTTAGAAGGACACCGCTATCCTCTCCTTTAGACACTTTCAAAACCCATTTTTGTCTAATAAATACCAAAATCCATCTATTACATCCCTCATAAAATATTATATTCCTTGGTGTGATTATAAATACAACATATTAATTCATTTTTTTCGAACATAAAGATGTTTTATAAAGAATATGTAATGTCCTTGACCGATCATCTTTGTATTATCTTTTCTTTATCACACTAAAAATAATAAAAAATCATGGAAATATAATAAAATAAGTTTCTTTCATATACTAATATGTTATTATTCTTATTTCATAAACAAATTTCATTTCTACTCAATTAAATGGGAAACAAAACTGTTGATCTTGTGTATATCGAATCACCACCTCACGAAGAACCATAATTCGTTTTCCATCACTACTTCTAAGAACTTGAAAAAATTATGTATATAATGTTTAAAAATGATATTTATGATATAATTGTACTTTTTGAATTATAATATCACATTTACCTTCTTCTTTTCTATTATATAGGGTAAACGATAATGTAGCTCGTGTTTACGACACACTACTTCCTCGTTAAGATATACAATTCATTTTTCTCATACTCTTTACAAGTAAGGTAAACGGATAAATTTTATTTTTATATGATATTTATGAAAAATTAATAAATATGTAAAGGAAATATATTATATTTTTTCTTAATGTTCAATCCATTTTATAAATGATAATTTCATTCATGCATACGTCGGACTACCATATCGTGAAGTGATGTGATTCATTTTTATTACCACATCACATGGATAGTATATATACTAGAATATAGAGAAATAATATGATATTAATGATGTCAAAATTATTTTTTAAAATATAATATAATTATTACCTTTTTTCCATCATGATCTATGAAAAATAGAAAGGTTACTCATGCGTACGTGTAGCCTACCACCTCTATAATTGTAACATAGTTTGTCACTTTAGATATATGAGTTTTTAACGTTAAAATGACCGACATAAAATTAATTGGTTATGTAATTGAATGTGATATTTAAAAAAATAAAATAAAATTAATAATAAAAAATAAAAGGATTAATTATAAATTAAATAACAAACATAACTATATTTTTCATGAAAATAAAGAATAATCATGATGATTCAGACTGGAGGTAGGGTTTTATCCCAAAACATTCTTCTTTGAGTCACAAATTTTTTTATGCACACCATTTATTTTATATGTTTTATATACTACACATTTAAATATTTTATCATAAATCCTTTAAAATTAATGTTATTTTATGTTATAATTCATTACCTTTATTCAAGGGTGATATGATTCAAAAATTACAAATCGGTAAGAGTTTATTTCACAATATCATTTTAGTTAGGGATTTTTAGGATTGAATTTCAATTGAATGAAATTATTTTATCATTTTAAAATAAAAAACAATAATTTTATTCTCCTATAATTATTTATTAAATATAAATGTAATACTACCAATCTCTTATCATTAGTAATTAAAATGAGTGATAAAATGTTTTTAAGTAAAATTTATATTATTTTTCTCTTCAACCGAAACAAATTTCTCTTCCATGTCTGGGTTTTTATTAAAAAATCTTTAAAATGTTTTAATATAAATATATCAATGTTTATATTAATTTTTACAATATTTTAACTACTAAAAAATTATTTAAATGGAATCTTCTTGTCATTTTTTAAACAAGTTACTTTTTGAATTTTTACACATGCGTGAAGGAAATATTTTTTTAACTTTTAATGAATATAAAAAATTAACCACTGTCATGAAAATTATTGTATTTGAAGATTAAATTTTTATATTTCTAGTTTTATTTTCAAATAAATATATTTCAATACTTTTTTTGAATTTTTTAGTTTTCAAAAATTGTTTTTGTAGTGGAAATTTTATTTTCCTCAATAGTGTTTTTTATCTTCTTAAAAGTACATCTATTTATCAATGAAAAAAGTATTTAATATTATATAATTTTTCTAAATTATATATATATCTCAAATATATACCTAGTTTATTCTACCTTATATTTATGGGGGAATATATTACTTATAATCATTTTCATATGCCTTCATTGTAAAATTTAACATGATTTTGATAGGATTCAAGAATAATAAACCCATTTTATTTACATGGGTAAGTATTATGTTATTCCTTTTCATTGATTTCAGATATGTGGGACATAGAGCTGAAGAACATTTTATTATTGGTGTACTTAGATACCTCTTTAATTCGTTGGTTAAGTATTTAATCTCATGGGGTGCTATGTATATGATTAGGGAGTAAACCTATTATCTTATGGTACTTTTTCCATAATGTGATGTTTCCTTGGTAGCTATCCTTGAATCATGTATATGTAATGTTTTTTATTGTTTACACATTTACTATGTCACCATGATCTTATTAAACCATGTTCTTTATGTTTTTCATCTATGTAATTATTCAGGGGATTTCTATTTTTGGATATCATGTTATACCTTTGACATACATGTTACATTTTCATTATTATGTTTATTCCCTTATAAAGATTTTCATCTCACCCCATTATTAATGTAATCTACAGGTTATCCTCTTTAGTTTAAAAAGATTATATTTATTTAGGATATCATTAGAAAGAATAAATTGAAGATTTTTTATTTTAGTTCCATTTAATGTAATATAAAATTATTCTTAAAAATACACTTGGAAATTATGATCCTTGTATAAAAACCCTACTCTTTATTACACACATAAATGTGATTTATTACATAAACATGAACTTAATATAACTCTAAGGATCGATGAGTCTGGTGTCTTCAGAAGTTGGAAACATTACATAACAACTTAGGGTATAAAAACAACATCTTTATTGAAAACATCATTTATATGACCACAAAATTCCTTCGTACTTAGCATTGCATTGGATAACCTAAGGGCATGTATAATAAGGGTGAGCTATAAAGCCCAGTAAGGGAGTAAAAAAGCTATAACATGAATAAAATATTAAATTTTATGAAATATTAATGTCAATGGAGAACAATATAAACATGAACATAAAGGCATGATATAGAATGATCATCATAACATGAAAATGTAGCAACAATATTTAACATGATATTAGTATGAGCCAAGGATCATTGCACATAGAGCATGAGTAAACCCTCATTGCACTTGAATTAGCATGAGTAAAACCTCATTTAACTTTAATTATCATGAGTAAACCCTCATTTCACATGGTTTATCATGATTCTATTCTTCACCCAATGCATTGGAGTGCTGTCAGGGCGCACCCTTCTTAATCATTTCATTTCATGCATAAGTGTGCCACATGGAACATATAACATGGAATCATTCAAAATAATAATATATTCCACAATTGAATAATGTATAATACATACATGAAATTAACATTAAATAAGTATATCTACATGAAGGTGAATACCCTTGATAGAGAAATGGGTATGGTATTCACTACATAATATTTTTAGTTTGGAAAATCGAGGTGCAATTTCAGCAGCATAATGGAATGACATAAGGATTCATAAAAATGGTTGATGATAGAGAAAGGTTTATCTAATCATATGTACATGAAAAATATATTAAGGGGTTCACATAGATACTTGTCCCAACACATGGAATTTGGAAATAGAAGGCATAACATAATAAAGAAACCTGAAGAAACATGAGAAATGGAATAACTCTTATGAAAATTCGGCATGGTAATGGTAGTACATGGGAGTAATTAATGAGAGAGAAATAGGTATCTAATTTTTAAAACATATGGAGGGAAGTATGGGGAGAGACTAAATCATAACCTAGCATTTTTAATTGAAGTTACAAGGGTATAACAACATCAATAAACTTCGACCAAAATGAGAAAGGAAGAAATCCCATATTTGGAAGTGTGATATCAAAGGCTTGGGAGAGGCTTGAGAGAGGCTTATTGGGAGAATGGGGCGCCTTGGGGGATTATAGAGATTTTATTTCAGAGTTTGGTAAAGATACAAAGGTTTTTAGTAAATAGTAATGGGAGATTTAGTGGGTTTATATAGAAAAGGATAGGTAATTCTTTATTATTTAGGTTTTTGACACAACACATTAAACTAATCAAAAACAAAAACCATACCATTGTTTTTTCCCATGTTTTTTACCAATTTGGAGTCGAAAAAAATATTTCATAATTCCAATGGCCTAAAATAATAAAAAATTAGGCTTTATTATGTGGAGGTGAGTCAAAATCTCAAGGAAATCATTTTTAAAAATGTTAAAATAGTTTACAAGTCTTCGATGGACCACTAAGGCATTGTAAAATTAATCAAAAAAATTTAAAATAGAATTATTTTAGAGGTAAAACATATTTTGGACTAATATTATTTTTATGTAATTTTATTACATCACTATTGGGTCATTATGATGTTATAAAACACATTATATATTTAAATTGTATTTAAATTTTACCTAAAAAATCCATTATCTCAGAAAATTTTGAAAAATTCACTAGTAGCTAATTTCAACATTGTGAATCCAAAAATAGTATTCATTTTATCTAAATAATTTTCTAAATATGTTAATTTTTTACTTTAAAAATAAAAACCAGCATTTATCAAAAATTCATGGGTTTTGACAAAAACAACTTTCAAACCATAATAAAAATTAAAATTATATTCATAAAAATTATACAATCATTTATATTTAATAAAAAGTAATTTAGTTGTAATATTTTATTTAAATATTCTTTTAATTAATAAATCCATTATTTCACTAAAATATTTTTCTTAATTGGATATTAACTAAAAATACTATTTGTTCTTTAAAAACCATTTACAAAGTAAAAATAATATAATGAATGTAATATGCTTATTATATACAAAAATAATGCACATAATCATATTTCTAGGGTCTTGTTACATAAATATTTATAACACCCGCATAATACTTAAGCGTGAGGTGTGCGATGATGACAAAATATTAGGTAGACTCAGATAACATTCTTCTCGTTGTAATCTCTATAAACTTCAACTTCTCCCGTAGGTGGTTCCTATCAAGCTTAATGTGTTGAATCTCAGATTGCACTTGGTCGAGAGAGAATCCCAGAAACACTATATCATTTCCTATATCTGAAAAATGGTCTTCGTATGTAGAAATTATAGTAGATGAGGCCATCGCTTCCTTTCCCTGAGTAAAATGGATTGGTTAAAGCCCTATATTTATATTGATCATTTGACCACTATTCAATGACTATATTTTCAATGGTAACAATTCATAACTGTATTTTAAAATCCAAAAACATAAAAACAAGGAAGTGAATATGTTTTATATAACCATCTTACATAATAAGACATTTAATTAGATCAAGAGGAATTTTCATTAACAAAGGTTTGGGTTGTTACACATTTTATTGAATTATTACATATTTATATTTATAAATCATGTAATAATATGAGTAAAAGGCCTGAGTCACTATAGTGGAAATTTAAGGAAATTCTTAGTTAACCATTAGAAACTTATATGGGAAAAATTTATTAAAACCCTCAGGATAATTCTAATGGTAATAATATGTTTTGAAAAATATTCTGGGATCTTCAGGAATTATAGAGAGAGTGGATTCTGAGAAATTAAATTCCTATACCGATACTTAAAGTTCATGTGTTTCGGGAATAAATGTTCTTAGGTGTAACAAATCTAAAAAGGTTGTGTTGAGCTTGACTTGAGCATTACCTAGTACACAAAAATAGGCCTTACAGACCACATGATTTTACACTCCTAGGGGATATGTTTTGGAAATTCACAAACTCCCTATGAACCATTATTAAGGTCTTGAAAAATTGTTATGTTATAAAACCTAAAAGGAATCATTACCATGGATAACCAATATTGAATCATAAAGACTCATATGTTTAGATATACTTATTATTTATAAGTAATTCCCCAAATTTTTGTTCCTTTACTTATTTTATGTTTATTAGTTAATGAAATATCATCTTCTATTTCATTTTTTCTTTGGACAGAAATAGGAGAAATCATTACAACAACCAATGTAATAGATAATGTAATTATTTCCCTAAAGAGGTTCCTAACCTAATCATAGAGGAAGCTAGAAATACTATGATCAAGCCAAATGATCATTGTCGAGTTACAATTATCAAATGAAACATATTATAATTTACCTACACATAAAAGTGGAAAAGGATAGTGTCTTATGGGAGTTTAAGTGATAATAATGAAAAAGAATGAAAATTAAATTTAATACATGAAAAAATATCGCAAGAGGAACTACATAAAATTTTTTAATAGAATTGGAAGATTTTTTAAGTTTGAAAAAGGAGGTAATAAATCAAAAAATTATCAAAGAAAGATGAAGAAGCTAGATAAAAATATTAATGGAAATAATGTTCAACCTATTTTACCACTAACAGTTCACTATCACAAACATGGAGAACTTTGTCATTATCTAGGTCAATTAAAAAATACAAGGATTGTATCCTAAGGGTCTATGTCTTGAAAATCATTGTAGTGTAATTATTGTAGTCTTTATGTTTTAGAAACCTATAACCATGTTGTTGGACTATTTTTTATCAATTTTATTCTATTTATAAGAATCATGAATCTTATAAGGATTATTCTACAATAGTTTTTATATAAGTATTATCAAAAAAAAATTGAATGGATATAATTTCCAAGAAAGGTTAGTTAATGGTAAGGTGATACTAAAAGAAGAGATATATAATTGAAGTAGAAATGACTGGATTTATCAGATATGTTTTCATTTCATGGAAAGATATTTAGATAAACATATGGCTTGACTTCGACTATATTACCATTTTTCAATCATTCAAGATGGGAGTGGTTCACCTTTCCTAGAATATGACAACAGGAAGGTATAATTATATAGTTTCACTCTATTCGATGAATTACATTATGACTCACACCTTTCTTGAATAAAACATCATTGCTGATGGTCTTGAAAGTAAGGGAGTGAACGAAGAGGTTTGTTGTAAAACCAGCTCTCTCCCTAGAGATATGCTTCCTATCTTTCAATAGGAAAAATTTAAAATACAATCTTTTGGAATTTTGTAATCTTTATAATATTTTATCTAAGATCATCTAATATCACTCACCTAAAAAAGGGAAAATAAATAATTAAGGAAGATATAGTCTTAAATATGTTCTTGGTTATGAGGTAATTATAGATAATTAAAATTAGTTGATTTTTTAGAAAATAATGATACAGATTTAAAACATAGAATGTTAAAAAAGTGATTTTATTACTAATGTTATTTTTTAATATGTTTTTCATATTATTGAAAACATTATAGGATCAAGGTGAATTATGAATATTATCATAATATATATATATATACATATTCATATATATGGAAAAAGGACAACCCATATAATGGGAGACAACCCACCGCATCCGGTACAGTCACATGGATTGATCCCAAAATCTAAGGGAGATAAGGGTGAAACACTTACCATTAGCCAATGTGATGTAATGGTTAGGGTGAAGTATTTTTTGTATAACCATTTTGGGGGATAAATATTAATTTTATTTTGGTAATTATATTATATAATAAAACCTTTTTGAATATTTAGGGTTTTGTAGTGATTAATAATATTTTCAGAAACAATTTATTAGGTTGAGATGTATATAAATATTATGTATAACGTAAGAATGTCATTTTTTTGGAGATATAACATAAAGGTTATGAGATAAAAAATTTTGTTAAAAAATTATTTAGTGATGATGTTATTGATATTATTTGAGATATATTGTTTTTTATTTGAAGAATAATATATATATATATATCATTATTTTTTATTTTTTTATTTTGGAGGATAATTTATTCAAATTTATTTTGTGTATTATTTTAATTTTTTATAACCATTTAGGTTTCAATAAATACAGTATGAATATATCTTACCTATTTTATAGATATTTAGATATGATAAAAGTTAATTTTAGTGCTTTAGGAATAAGAACAATTCATATCTAATATTCATTCCATAGAGTAATAGGTGATATGTAAATTGAAAAAAGCACTATTAAAGGTTGAATTTTTGTTCTTGAAATAAAAAGATATAAAGTAAGTATATTTTATAGTGTTACATATATTGATAAATAATAATACATAAACTCTAGGAGAAGGATATTGAAACAAAATTTTTATCCCAATACGTTCATATTTGATGAATCAATGGTCATTTAATTAATCAATTATTTATGGTTTTGTTGTTGTTTACTCTATTTTGACCATTGAATTCCTGGTGATCAATTACCTCTATAACTATCCATAATTATTTATGATTATCTTTCATATCCATGTTTTCACTTCCCACAAATGATATATTATGTTTAAACCTAGTTATGTGATGAACAACATATTTCAGGTTCCTTCTATTTTATTGGATGTTTTATTAACCTCTTCTTCTATGTGTGTTTTCCAAAAAAGTAATTTTTAAATGTCCAACCTTGTTTACTAAGAAAAAGTTTAAAATGTGAGGAAATTAATTTTTTAAAGGGGTATAATGTAATCCATTTTTTGGAATAGGTTTATCATAAGATAGTTTCTATTTCATTGGTATCTCTCATTACAAACAACACTCAGTTTAAAGGAACTACAATATAATATTAAAATATTATTATTTAAACCAGACTAATATAACCATGATGTGAAATTGAAGGGAATTAATAATAACAAATTATTTATGAAATATATATAAAGGTATTAATAAATATTAATTTATTCACAAATTATTAATAAATATGCACTCACCTTTAATAAAGATGTTTTATTCTATAAAATATATGATTCTTAAAAAAATGAATTGTATTTTATTTTTATGAAAATATTATAATTAATTTCTATAACTCTTAGAAAATATATTTTATAAAAATAAATTCATTTTTGAAATTATAATTTTGATATTAACTTGGGGTTAATTTTTGGGCCATTCGTATTTTTTACCTTTTAAGGGAATATGAAAAAAATCATATTTTTATAAAATTTTCATTTCCTTTTAATAAATTATTTAATTTAAGAGTCCTGTTATTTTTTTAATTAGATTTAATATGAGAATATATATTATTTAGTACTATTAAACCCAATATATTACATTTATATTATCATAATACATTATTTTAGTATTATTTTATTGTTATCCCTAAAAACCTATTTTTATGAAATCTTTTTTAAATTGAAAAATGTTTCTTCATTTAAATTAATTAAAATGTCCCATAGTGTGGAAGGATTAAAATTAAATGTGTAGATAATATAATATATATATGAATTAAAATTCATTTAATTATTACTACTGATATAATTATTATAAGAACATATTATGTTTGAGAAAAATGCATTTCATAAAAATCCATTTTTCAAACACGTTTGTGGGTTTAATATTAAATTAAATATCAACACTTTTATGATTAGAATTTGGAAAAATGGATTTTTAAGGATAAAAATTTATATTATCTAATAATTTAAACTTAATCTTTTTCAATAATGAATTTTAAAAATAGTAAACATTAATTATCGCGATTAAGGTAAAAATAGTTTTACTAAGGGTTAAACTAAAATGATAAGGGTTAAAATGAATAAAAAAATTGTGTAATTTCTATTTTATGGTAATATTTTGGCTTTAAATCTTATAATGTTATAAAATTGGATATTTTTTATCCCTGTGGAATGTGAAAAATTTGGGTGTAATTCATTCATTTAAAAAATTCAAAGTATGTTCTCTCTCCCACTTATAGAAGGCCACCACCTCTATTATCCTTTCCACAATTAAAAAACCCATTAGTTTAGATAAACTAACAATTAAACCTTAAATAATTCCTTCCTAATATCATATATTCTAAATTTTTATATAAATACAACCTATGATGTATTTTGGTGAAAAGAAAATGAACTTTTTTGAAGAAGAGCTAATGTCCTTAAGCGATCATCTTTGTTTTATTTATTTTTCCCTTCCATAGAATCATAATAAAAAATGATAATATACTAAAATTAATATATATCATATATTTATATGTTATTATTTTAATATAATAACCTAAATCTCTCTTTATTTCAATTAAATGTGAAATGAAATCATTTATCATGTGTAAGGAGATCTCCCACCTCACAAACCAACATAATTTGTTTTCCAACAATACTTATCAAGGATGGATATAATGATGTATATAATGTTTATATATTATATATTTTATATAATTATACATATATAATTATAATATTAAATATAATTTTTGATTTTCCATTATGTTGGGAATATAATAATGTCGCTCGTGTGTACAACAAATTGTTTCCTTATGAAACGATGTGATTTTTACATATGATTTAAATGGAAGGTAATAAGGATAAATTTTATCTTTATATGATATTAATTAAATATTTATCATTATGTAAAATAAAAATTACATATAAATTCTTACCATACCATTCATTGAATAAATGAACCGCCATTCGTGTTTACGTTGGACTATTGCCTCGAGAAGGGATGTGATTAATTTTTATTAAGGCATAAAATGGATGGAGTATATATGTATATTTAATGAAATTATATTATATTTATTGTTTAATTATCATACTATAAAAGTTAAATAATAATTAAATTCTTTCCATCAAAATTTTTGAAAAATAGAAACATTAGTCATGTGTATATTTGACCTACCATATCCATGATTGCAATGTCTTTCGGTTTTAATAGCTATATTTCATTGATTTTTTGAAAATTATAATTTATCTATAAAAATGATAATTTTTTCATTATTTAAATTTTATAGAATATTTAACAATAATCTATTAACCCTTAGTAAAAAATAATAGTGATTCTGGATATATGATACATTTGTCATTAAAACATCTGATGTGGAATTAATTTGTAAAGTAATTGAATATGATATAGTAAAAAAGTGAAATAATAAACATTAAAAAATTTATTAAAAAAATTAAATAGTTAAAATATTTTTATTATTTAGTAATATAGGGAACACATGTGATGATTCAGTCTCAAGATAAGTTTAATATCTCAAAAGTTTCTTTCATTGAGACACATGTTATTTTATTCACCTAGTTTATTTTATATGGTTTATATACTAACACATTAAATATAATACCACTAATACTTAATAATTAATGGTATTTTATGTTACAATTTAATCCATATATTCCTAAGGGATATTATTAAAAAATTACTAATCTGGTTGCGGTTTATTTTCAAAATCATTTGAATCGGGATTTTTTATTCGTGAATTCCCATTAATGGAAGTTATTTGATCATTGCATAATAAAAAAAATTTAATTTTTTTTCTCCAATTGATATTAATGATATTTTCAATTTAATAAACCATTTATCTCTCCCTAGAACATAAAATATTTGAAATTTTGTTTAAGGAAAATCTACTTTATCTTCCTCTTTGTTTGAACCCTTTCACTTACATGTCTATTTTTTCTTAAAAATATTTTCAAAAATGATTTAACATTTTTATATAAATGTTTAAAGAAAATTTTATCCATTTTTACCATTTTATAAAATGGATTAAAATTAATCTTCTTGTAGTTTTTTAATGGGGTACTTTTTGACTTTTTCTTAATGTGTGAAAGGAATGATTTTTAACTTATATGACATGTTTAGAATTACCCACTTTTATAACCATTATTGTATTGGATGCATAATTGATAATTATCTAGGGTTTTTTTGAAACAAAACTATTTGTACAATATTTTGATAATTTTTTAGTTTTTAAAAAATAAATTCTAAAGTGGAATTTCTATTTTCCTCAAAAATGATTTTTATTTTTGAAAAGTATATATATTCATCAATGAAAACAAAATTTATTGTTAGGAAATGATTCTATATTCTATGTAAATTTCTCTCACATAAATGCTTATATTATTCTCCCATATTTTTATGGGTTAACACATTCCTTATTACCATCTTTTAAATGCCTACATTTTGAAATTTCCTTTGATTGTGAAATGAAGCAAGATTATACAACACTTTTTTCTCATGGGTAATTATTATATTATGCCTTATGATTGATTTTATTTATATAGAAGTTATAAAACATGGACATTTTAGGATTGGTGTGGTCATATGACTCTCTAGTGCATTGGGTAAAACTTTATTCTCATTTGGTTTCAAGTATGGGATTTGTAGTAAACCAAATTTGTTATGGTACATTGTCCCCCATGTGATATTTTCTAGGTAGTTATCCTTCACTCATGTTAATGTCATGTTTTGTGTTTCTTACACATTTCCTATATTACCATGATCATATGATACAATATTTACTATTATATGATTCAATGTGATTACTCATGATCCCTCTCTTTTATGATATCATGTTATACCTTTAAGGCACATGTTATGCTTCCTTATCATATTTATTTCTTTAATAGCCTTTTAGCTGACCCATTTATTTAAGTATTACCTCAGGTTATCCTATGTTGTTTTAGGAGATCAAATGTATTTAGGAACTAATTATGTAGAATAAATTAAGTATGTCATGTTTTAATTGGAATTAATATAATATGAACCTAGTCTTCTATTGAAACCCATAATTTATGATCATTTTGTTGTATTAATGGATATTTATGTTTATAAATCATGTATTATTATGTTTAAAAAGAATTTATTTCTATATTAATTATTTATTTAGTTCGTTTATATTTTGTCTATTAGTATCCATTATATTATGACATTTATATTGTTGATGTATGAATTTTTTTCTTAGGTTTTTGAATAAATATTATGTTTTTTAGTTATATATATATATATATATCTTTTTAATTATTCCTTATTTAATTATTGTATCTTCTTCTATAAGTAACCCTTACAAATAGTTTTATCTTTCCATTATTGTTTTCCTTTTATTGGGATTTGAAGAAGTAATAAATTAATGAGTTTTAATAATTAAGAAGTTTAACATTTACAATGTTTTATATTTTATTTCCAATATAAAAAGGGAATTATATATGTATCTTGTTCTTAAATAATACTAAAATGATCAACCCTTAGTTATATGATCTTTTGTATATTATGAAAATATAATAAAGGAGACATAAACTTTGGGTTACTGAAGTTTTGGGTTATAATAAAGGCAAAGAGTAAATAATGTATGCCCTAGAATATTAAAAATAGATTTCACCCTTAGAATTCACATGTCCTAGCACCACACATATCTCAATTAAGAAAGGACACGTTTTTAAGTGACAAATTATATTTATAGATGAATATTATTAGGTTAACCACTAAATTATTCAAATATATCCTAAATGATATGACATACACATTGAAATACTCTATAATATCTAGTATACA
Source organism: Viscum album (assembly GCA_963277665.1). Taxonomy (NCBI): domain Eukaryota; kingdom Viridiplantae; phylum Streptophyta; class Magnoliopsida; order Santalales; family Viscaceae; genus Viscum; species Viscum album. The sequence goes on along the minus strand of OY728161.1, from coordinate 1,990,370,220 downwards.
CTCCTAATGGAACTAAAAAATGATTCTGAATATGAATATTTAGAATGTGGACTATATATTGGACAAACCAAATATAAAATATAAAAAAAGGTTTCAAAATGAAAAGTAAAGTAGGTTTTTTAATCCTTAGTTACTATATTAATTTAAAATCATCCTGAGAATACATCTATGAAATAATAGTGAGATTTACCAACTAACCTATTTATGATTTGGTATAGGAATGATAACGGAATGTGGTAAATCCTCATCACTCTATTCAAATTATTATGGTCTAGAAACACACACACACCATTTATTGAGAATCCATGTAGGAACCCAATTAAAAAATTATTATTTTTAAAAGTGAAAAAACTCTTATTAAGAATTATTTTCATAGGTCTGATCCACAAGATATCTAATAATGGGAAAATAATTCCAATAGATAGTGGTGTGGTTATATACTTTTTAAATAACTTTAAAATTGTTGTATTTGACCATATTCAACACTATATAATAGTTTTGAAATTTTCCTCTTAAAGTATATTATATATACATAATAAAAGAGTTATTATAGGTATGTTAGTAAGGGAATAACATTTAGTCATCATTTTTACCTAAAAATTTAACAAATAAATTACTTATTCCACGGAAAACACCTTTATAATAATCATATAATTTTTTTTATCCCTTCTCTGAAGGAATATTAAATATTTTTAGGTTTTGGTTTGAGTTATAATAACATTAGAAATGGAATGGGTTTTACTAAATTTAGGGCGTCTACACTAATTAAAACTGGTTTTAAAGACTCAACTACTCTAAATCAACCCCTTTAGCCAAAAATAGTACATACAAGTTTATAAACAATAGAAAGCTTAAAAAACTATTTATCATGTAGTAAAATAATTTCAAACATAGTGAATATATTAGTTTCAAAACTATAGGTCATGTTCAAAATAATTATTTTCAATAGATTCATAAAATGTCGTTTTTTCATAAAAAAATTTAATTTATATAATTGATTCAATAATTGTATTAGTTTCAGGATAAAATTTATTAAATACACCTGTGTCATCATAGAATGTTTCAAATGGTTCACATTACTTTTTATTGTATATTTTTATAAAATATATAGAAAAGTACTCAAATCTTGATTCAGTCTTAAATTTGTTATCAAAACCATAAGATGACTCGTTATTTTCAGTAGTTTTAATATTGAAAAAATCATTTTAAGAATTATTTAATTATTTTTAACTAATGAAAAAAATATGGAATTAATTTAGTGAAAAATATAGAAATTATATTCAGTTTATATGATGAATATTTCTCCCCTAGAAATTTCATTGAGTGAAAAATATTTAAATGAACAATCTATGACATAAATTATTGTGAAAGGGTTCTATTACGAACATTTATAATCTCTTTGGATGTTTATAGAAAAGGCCTACCTAAAATTAAGGGTGAATGTGTACTGAATTTATTAATATCCATATGAAAAGAATTAATGTTAGTATGGGAAAAATATTTTACCCTCAATAATGCATCCTCAATTTCAACATCGGGTCTATCTATGATCTTATTATCCAACTAGATCAAATACTAAAGGGGTTTAGTTCTCTAACATGCAGTGAATAAATATAGCATGTAATCTCATTAAGAAATGAAACTTAGTCTAACATTTCATGTTGAAACTTGTACTCCTAAAATACAGAAGGAATTATAATGGCCATTGAATCGTTTCACTTTACATGGAGGGAATGTTCAATCATTATAGAAAGATTACACCTATGGTTCAAAATATCTTTTCTTTTTAGATACCTCTTGTGAATGTATATCTCCTTAAAATATTTACTAGATATAGGGTTTTTTAACTGCATCCAATAAGAGAATAGTGAATTCTACCTTCTGAAAATTATTTAATACCTCTCTATCCATCTCAATTTAATCATTTTTCATCATCAAGGGACTACCTTGAGGGTAAGGAAAAGGTTATTCAAATAATTTTATGACATCTTCTACCCAATTTTTCCCATCTCATGTTCCCATTTATTATTTAAAGTCTTTTTGGTTCCTATCATGTTGAAAATTAATCTTTTCCACTTTTTCACTATAACAACAAGTTCACCTATTTCAGTAGGTTCAAAAGTGTTTTTCTATTTTCTACAAGAAAAAACCCAAGGATTTACTACAGGAAAAATCAATTTTTGTTATGAGGGAGGACTACATTGCCAAAAATTAAATATTTCAGGTTATTTGTGATGGTGATCTTGTCTGATTTCAAATGATAAAAAATTTATGGTCATTGTTGACATGATACAAGCCTCGTTGCAAATACTTTTGACGCAGCTGCACACTTAAACCCGACAAAGATTTATTTGTGACAAAATTAAAAATTCCATTGAAAAGTAATATTTTTTACAATCAAAACCTCTCCCATAAAAAAATTCATAAAGTGAAAAAAAATTAAATGACATCAAAAAATAGTAGTAACTGTAATGGAAGTAAAAATTCCATCATAAATACTCTATTAGAAAGGTAAATAATAGGTATTAATGATGGGTATAATTTTTGATGGGTGGTCAAATCCACCAAAAATTCTATTTGGACCACTTCCATAAGTAATTGTAGTGGGAACTATTTGAGATAAATTCCATAAATAGTTATTGTAACCCATATATTCTTTTTAAGCCATTTCCCCAATTCTTCTAACATATGTTCTAAACACTTCTTTTGTTTTCTATTTGGTTTCTCTCCGTATAAGTTTAAATTATTATGGGGAATTTCCACTGAAACGTCTTCATGATGGCATCACATATTTCATTCTCGTAAAGCATCATTTTAAGGTATTTATTTTAATTATTTTTAATTTTTGGTTTAATCACATTATTTTACATTATAAATATTTAAGAATAATTTTTAAAAATTATTAGTATTTGATATTAATTGTAGATGATTGGTAACAATAAGTAATATTTATCTATAATTAATAATTAATAATTGTAATTAAAAAATAATTAGTAATAATTAGTAAATAATTTGTAATGAATAAAAATAATTAGTAAGAATTACAAATAATTAATGGAAATCCGTAATAATTAGTAATAATTGATGAAAATAATTAATAATTAATAATACTTATCAATAATTTTCACTAATTATTAGTAATTAAACGTAATTAGTAATGATTGTCAATATTTATTAATGATTTGTAGTTTTTACCAATAATTCATAATAATTAGTTATAATTACCCATAATTATTAATAATTATCAACAATTAGAACTAATTTGTAATAGTTGTCAATAATTAATGATAATTATGAAACATTTAGTAAAAATTATTCCAAATTACCAATTATTAGTAATAATTAGAAGTAGTTACCATTGATCCATAACAATCGGTAATAATTATTAATAAATATGAATAATTTGTAATAATTTAATTTAATTTGTGATAATTTGTTCTAATTTAAAATAATTATGAAAAGTTATTAACAACTATATATAATTTATAATAATAAATAATAAATATCTGTAATTCCCTCATAATTAGTTATAATTAGAAAGAATTAGAAATAATTAGTAATAATGTAAAATAATTGAAAATATTTATTAAAAATTATAAATAAATAACCAAAATTTATAATAATTTTACAAATAATTACCAATAATTTGTAATAATTAAATATAATTACCAATAATTAGTAATAATTGTTAATAATTTTTAAATATATACTAATAAATATGAATAAATAATAAAAATTTGTAATAATTATAAATAATTAGTAATAATTACATATAATAATTAATAATTAATAGTTATTTGTAATAATTAAAAATAATTTTAAATAATTTCTGATAATTACCAATAATTACCAATAATAAAAAATAATCTGTACTAATTTTTAATAATTAGTAATGATTAATTCTAGTTGGAAATATTTAATATAATTACCAATAATTAGTATTAAGAGCCAATAATTTTAAAAATTAGTAATAATCAATTAAAATTAGTAATAATTGCCAATAATTACCAATAATTTTTAGTAGTTACAAATAATTATTAATAATTGGTAATATTTAACTATAATTGGTGACAATGATCAATAATTAGTAATAATTAGTATTCTTTAGTAATAATTTATCAGAATTAGTAATAATTAAAAATAATTATCAATAATTTGTAATAATTAATGAAAATTTGTAATAAGTATCTGAAATTATTAATAATTTTTATTAATTATCAATAACAACCCATTAATACTAATAACCACCAATAATTAAAGATAAATATAAATAATTACTATTAACTACAGATAATTTGTAATAATTAGTGTTAATTATAAATAATTATTAATAATTACATATAATTATAAATGGTTTCCTATAATAATAAATAAATGCTAATAATTAATGAAAATTATTAATAAGTAGTAATAAATAAAATAATTATTGATAATTAGATATAATTACTACTAATTAATGAAAATTACCAACAATTAGTAGTAGTTATCTATAATTATCAAACAAATTACTGATAATTACCATTAATTACCAACATTTACTAATAATTAGTAATAATTGGAAATAATTAGTTACGATTACCAGGAGTTGGTGATAATTACAAATAATTTGTGACAATTATATATACTTAGTAACAATTACTAATAGATGGTAATAATCACTGATGGTTATTGAAATCATCTGTATTAATTTATAGTATCCCTTATGCAATCTTTTTATTTACTATTATTTTCTAGTTAGTAATATTTTTTATATTTTTTATAAATATCAGTAATTTTCAATATTTTTTAATAATTATAAATAATTTTTAATTTTCGTATTTTTCTAATATTTATATTAGATCATCCCTTTTATAAAGTTAATCATATGAAATATTTTTTATTTTCTATTTTTAGAAAAATAGGGAATAAGGAAGAAGGTAAAAGGTCTTATTTAATATCACAATTGGATAACTAATCAAAAAAATTAAAAGGGTTATGGTATAAAGTAAGTATATATTGGGTGTGTTGAAACATTTTTACCAATTTTAAATTAAAAAATAAAATTTGTTTTAGATGTGATAATTTGGTATCCATGACTGAAATGTAATTTGTAGAGATTTATAACATTTGATTGAGTTAAGATTTATCAATTATGTTTTGGTTTTTAGAAATATTATTTTTTTTGGTTATCAATATGGTGGACACACTTCAGAAGAAGATACTAATAATTTAGTTCCAAATTCATCACAGTTATAAAAAATAGTTCATGAAGTTTCTATCCCATATTTCCATTAAACGAAAACTCAAAATGATGATTCAAATCTTGATTTAAAATCAGATCATTTTTATTTATTTTCTGAAGTTTTCTAATGATTCTTTATATTATGGTGGTAAGAGAATAAAATTTGAAGCTGTTAGAAAAATTATTTATATTAAATCAGATAATTGAATGCCAAAGAGTTATTTTGATTAGATATTATCTTCAGTTAAATCACTATTACCTAAGGGAAATATGTTGTCTAAAAATTTTTATTGATGAAAGAGGATGGTGCATAATTTTGGTATTGGTTATCAGAAGATCCAAGATTGTTCCAATGATTGTATCCAATATTTTGGTAAAAAGAGTAATTATTTAACTGTCCTATATGTGGAAAATTGAGATATAAAGTGGAACAATAATGCAATTACAAATTGGATTACATTAACAAATTGAGGAATTTCCCACTTACAACTAGATATGGGTATTTATTTGTGTAACATAACATAACATCATTTATGAAATGGAAAAAATCCAATATTTCAACTCATAAAATAAGAAATCATCATTGTGATGGTGATTTTTAGAAACATATTGATCAGGTGCATCATTATATAGATTTAGAAGATAATAAATTGGGATTTACTCTATCTAATAATGATTTATATCCATTTGAATCTTATAGTTATAAATATTTTTATTTTTCTGTTATTATAGCTCCATACAAAATAACTCTTTGGATGTTTATTAATAAACCATTTTTTAACATTAATACCACCAGGAAATCAAAAAATATTGGTTTTTTTAATACATTGATTGATGAATTGATTTTATTATGGATTAATGGTGTTACTATATACAATGTCATTGAGAAACTAAATTTCATAATGAAATTTTCATCAATGCTAACAATTAGTGACTTCACAGTATATAGAATATTATATGGGTGGAGTATACATGGTCTATAATCATGTAAGAATTGTATGAGTGATAGATAATTGGTTTTTATTTTTAGTTTAAGAAAAGGTTTTTAGACCATTCATCATAGGTTTCTTCATACATACCATCGTTTCTGAAGAAATAGAAATATTTTCCTATAAGGTATAATTAAAATAGATGGTCCTCCTACAATTATCTCATGTATTGATTTAAAATCTATTTTCTCTTAATTAACTCTTACTACCTTTGTTCTAAATATAAACCAACAAGATAATATTTCTTTGGGAAAGATCACAATGGGATAAAATGTGTATTTATTGGGATCTACCACATTGGACTGATTTTTTCATCTATCTCCTATTAAATTTCATAAATATTGAGAAGAACTATTTTTATAACATATTTTATATAGTTTTAGAAAAAACATGTTATGACTAAAGATAATGTTTTGAAATTATTAGATCCTACCCAAACTTATAGGCATCCAGAACATGAGTTATTTAAAAATGAAAAATAAAAGAAGTCAATGAATTAAAAAGGAGACTATACAATATTAATGAAAATAATTTATTATTCTACAAGTATATTTTATATTTTAAGTTACCAATTGTTTATGATTATAATTTAGGTTGTTGTTTCATAAAGGGTCATATTAATAGATTTAAAAGTCAAGATTTTCCTTTTATAATGAAATGAATACAACTCATAGGTCTTATAGGTTAGTCAAATTATTTTATTTGGGATGTGCTGAAAAAAATATCATATTTTTTCCAAGTCATTTGTTCAGTGAAGGTAGAATGTGATGCATAAAGTATATGGGAAAAATATTATTTTAACTTTTTTTTAAATTGGAAAAAAAATCCCCTTTTATTATTTGATTCAATAGAACATTTAGTGATTCATTTTACATATTAATCAAAATTTCGAGGACTAGTAATGTTTTTGATGGATGTACCCATACAAGAAAAAATGAATAAATTAAAGAAAAAGGTACGTAGCAGAGCATCAGTTGAAGGTTAAATTGTATAAGTGCTTTTTAAAGAGGAAATTTAACTTTTCTGCTGTTATTATTGTCAACTTGAATATCCTTGAAAACAAAATCAAATGGTTCATAATGAGATAAATATTAATGATTTAATGGACCATTAATAGTAAGTTTTTAATCTATATGAACATGAATTAGGTGGAGTTAATGAAAAATTGATTTCAGATGATAAACAATTATAAAGTTTGTATATATGTTCTGCTCAAATATAAAGAAATTAAACGATGTGTATAGTGAGTGCTAATTTCACCTATTATTTTTTATTTATTATATAAATTAATATTATTTCAGTTTTAGATAATTTTATGATCATTTCTAGAGATATTTCCATAAATTACACAAAATGATATTGAATGTGATGAAAACATAATTTTTTCCTACTGGTTTTGAAGACAGGTAGATCAATATGAATTTAATTTACTACATTATTAATTTATAATTGTTTTCAAAAAATTTAGGTATCATGGAATGAAAATAACACTAATAATAAATTATGGTTATTGAGTAACCCACCATATAAGTTGGTCAAATATTATAATTAAAATATGGATAACGGTTTTCAACTTTATACACATGCATATGGGGAATGAAAAGTCAATAAATATTTTTTTTATTAAAAGGATATCATCATAGAGAGAGTGATGCTGAATTTTAAGGAATGATTAATCAAATATATGAGTTTTTTATATTGTATTGAAATATATAACAATGTTTAAATGCCATTGGTTTGATAATAATTTAGGCTTTCAAATTCATTGATTCCATAAAATCATTGAAATTAAATATCAAATTGATATTGCATTAAAAAAACCAATTTTTTTCTCTCATGAATTATAAAAAATTTATTATACATGTTATTTTTCAATATCAATATATTTAATTAACTAGTAGAGAATTATAAAAATAAAATCTCTTAAAAATCGTTGTGTGAAAAGTGAATGTGGTTCTTCTCAAGTGAAAGGAATTGAAAATTTTCTAGATGAAACTCCAAGTAATTTTTTACACGAATAGATATAAATATATATGATGAAACATTATAATTATGTGATGAAGCTATTGATGATATCGAGGATTTAATAAATTAATTTGAATTAATAAGATATGATGATGTTGATTATCCTATGAAAATTGATTGTGTTTATGGGGAAGATGAAGTTTTTAACATCACTAAATATCATAACAAGGATATAAAATGATGATTGAATCAATTAAATGCTAATTATAGAAATAAATATATATAATTACCATTTTAATTATTTATTGACACTTGTCTTTTTGTGTTTCAGATGGATAGTAAATATTTCAATGATTTTTTCTATATACTTGACTATTATTTTTCATCTAGTGGTTAGAATAATGCCTCATCATCCGACCAACAGGTTACTATCATTACATCATAAAATCATAGGGGTTGTGGCCTTCTGTGATTGATGATTATCCACCATGTTTTTGAGTGACTTCTACCTTAGGATTTGGATATAGATATTCAATGGAATGTTCAGTCTTGAATTTTATTTAATTTTCAGTAATTTATTTATGTAGTAATTGTTTCATTATTTATTCCTTTTACGCACAATATTTCACATATAGCTATTGGATTAGGGGTGTGATTCTAAAAAAATATATTGCAAGATTATGGGTTTCATGGGATCAAATTCCCATTCATTTTCATCATCACATATCTGATAATTATATGATATATAACTAAATATTATTATTTAAAATTTATTTTCTTCTTTACATGATATTATTAATTATATGGAGGGTTTTTGGTATCCATTTAAATATAGTAAGAGAGAAATGGTCTATATGTCCTAAGAGATCTTTATGTATGATTTTTTTCATCCGTTTTTTATAATTATCGAACGGGGGTCATGGAGAAAGATGGATCCATAATTTGTGATCACACATGTTACAACCATATAACTGATTACATCTCATCTCATGTTTGGGATGGATTTTTCCCCTAATGGATGCAAGATATTTTTTAGAGGATATCATCATTAGTCTAACTGAACTGGGGGAGACAGGAGGTCACACATTGGGCTAGTATTTTTAAATTTAGTATTCATCATCAACATATGGTAAGTAATTTTATTTAATTATTTATAAATAATTTAAATTTATAATGTTTATTTTATATTAATATAGAAAGTTTGGCATCAATATGTTACAATGTTACATATTTTTATGTAGATATACACTGATCCTTCTACTAAAGAGATTATCGGTAGTCGAAAACATTATATTTTGGTCTATATATATGTTTTTAATTTTTAAAATTAATTGAAATTAATATTTTAACAATTTTAGTTTGAAATCATATTTTTAGAAGGCATACACGACCATGATTTCTCAAACACATAATGAGACTTAGGTCAAGATTGATGGTTAGTACACCAATGCATAAGTATTTGATAAGGTATCATGGATGAAGGTGTATCAATATGGTATCAAGAATTGAAAAGTGGGTTGTATCATTTTTCTATCAACACCTTTTAATTATTATGGCAGTGTATCTTGGTCGTCATTTAGCTACATGATATTGGTTGCAGTGTTTTCATTATCTTCTGTAGAGTATTAAAAAAATTAATATCATAACGATGTTATCGAGAGCCTACATAGAGAGCAGGAGGAGTTTCATTAACACCATTAGTAGGAGAAGGAGGATCAACATTGATGGTCGGGGAAACAACATGAGAAGATAATGGAGTAATGTGATGACTTTTGTATGGTATATGGATTATGTTCTCTCCACCTGGTCCTCCATATGATTCACCACCATAATATTGATTGTTATATTTTGTTGATAAAAATATTTTGATGAGTTTTTTAGGAACATATTATGTGTAATATCGAAATTAATTAATATATATATATATAATGTTTTTATGTGTTTAATTATATTTATAATTTTTTAATAATTTCTTTTCATTTTATTTTTTACAGTAAAGTATTTATACCAAAATATTTTATTTATGAAGAATATTTATTTACATCACAAATTACTGATTGGGATAGAAATCCAATTCCATGACAAGTAAAAAAATGATTTATATTTATCCAATAACTATTTGAGATAGGAGATTGTTCTGTCAAAAATAAAATATTTTTTATGATGGTCTATCGAAGAAAAGGATTTTGTGAAACCATTTTTAGCCACGGTTCAATTGTAGTGAGATCACATAACAATTGTCAATTTATGACGAGATCTCATGACAATTGACCACTAAAAAATATCATAATTTATTGTTTTGATTATAATTATGTAAAAAATTTCAAGAGGTTATAGTTTAGTAGATACAACATAAGGGTTATAGATTTTATGTCTACTCTTTTGATCTATAACATTCAAATTCTCTTATCCTATTTTTTTAATTTCATTTTTTTGAGGGAGTAGTCCCACAATATTGATTCCTTTAGCTACTAATATCTGAATCTATATGATCAATTATATTTTCCATGTCTTATAATAGTATCTACTTCTATATAATAATTTCTTCTAGTTTTGGTTTAATTTTTTAGGATTTTGAGTGAACTAAAATATATAAACAATTTAACTATTCTAATCTTGACATGGATGGAAATTATTAGAAATTGTATTAGATGTTTATTGATAGTTTTTATAACATTGGTTATTGGTTTAGTTTCTCAAAAAAAAAAATTTCTATTCATATTTCCTATTATTATTATTATTTTGATTATTAATTCCATTATTGTAATTATAATTTTATTGGTATTCCTTAGGTAGATTTTTTTACTAAAAAATTATTTGTGATGGGATTACACTATAATTTTACATTGAATCGTGCAATTGGGGTAAATGGTCACTGTAAAGATCATAAAAAGAACATATTCCATATGTATGTGACTTGGATAACCTATTTCTAATTGGGTTTCTGTTCGAATAAGGGTATAATTGGTAGACATCATGTGTCCTACCATGGTAGTAAAATCAATCAATTGACTCACGATTTGGATGTTTTTAGAACTTAAAGTAGTCACATTTATGGTTTTTTGGATATAAATAATACTCCCTAGACCAGATAATTGTGAATTTGATCCATGTTGGATGATAAATATCTAGATTTAGTTTTCATTTTACTAGCTAAATCACCCTTAGAAGAAGCATTAATCATACTCTAGTAATTAAAAAACTAAACTGTTAAATTAGTATTGGATTATAATTTCATATTTGATAGGTCTAGAGGTAGCTAGATCATATGTTCATAAATCTTTAGAAACATTAATATAAATTCTCACCTTAAAATTTTCTAATCCCACATATTTCCTTCATGATGGATGTTGTTCTAGTGGTTAAAGAAATTTTATTTTAGATTAATTTTTACACTGATTCCAAGTTCCTATATAATATTATTAGGAGTATTAAAACTATTATTTAGTAAAATAATTTATAAATATGGGAATAATTTCATTTATATTTAATCCTCAATAAACCTAAATATTTTAATGGTAAGTTAAAACATATAACACTATTTTAAATGATTATATAAATCTTCCCCTGAATGAATATGAAGCATTTTTTGATGATGAGTTTACTTAATATAATAAAAAAGTTAATAAATGAATCCCTATAACTATATAATTTTGTTAGTTAGAAGAATTAAGCGACATTATCCCCTTAGGTTTTCTATTTTATATGAACTCATCGGAAGGTTCCTTGCACTTATGTTTCAGTGAATTAATGTTTTTACAACTAGAAAAAAATATTTAGGATTATCTTACATGGTTTATATCCTAATAAGTTCCATGATTGACTAAATTTATATCCCTTTATAGATAAACTTTCTCTCAGGTGGTATGTTCTATCATCATCAGTGTTAAATGGTATACGTTTAATGTGTGGTTGTTCTGAAATACATATAATAGTTATTATAAAAGTATATTTTAATCACCAAAAATTAGAGTATGTTAAACAAATATATATCACAAAGAACACAACCATAATAAACAGGAAAAAACTAGTGAATAAAAAATATTTACTGTAGTGATAATATTTACATCGATAAATAGCATGATTAAAAGAAATCAGTAAGAATTTTCAAAAAAAAAATTAGCAGTCAAAATGCATTACAGCCATATTATTAGAATTAAAGTTATATATTTGAAACATATTTTAGGAAAATGATAATTAATATTTATATATTGAAATTTTTATTAGAAAATAATTTATTTATGTTGATAATAATTTAGTTTTTTCAAACAATATTTTTAAATAATTGTCAATTAATTCCAACATACAAATACATATATATTTTTTAAATTTTTATATTAATGACATATAAAATATATTTCTTTCATTTTTTATTCACATTTTAGAAACATTAATTGTAATAATTATTTTAAAAGAGTCATTTTGAGCCTCTATAACCCTCTTCATCTTAATATTCTTAGTAATGAAATATAACAACATATAGATTTGTGTCAAATGAGGTTATTTTTTTTTTATTATCAAATTTTATATTTTAATCAATTATGACGGTTCAAATGAGAATTTTTTTTAAAACTATAATTTAACATAATAAGTGGAAAAAACATAAAAGATAGAACAAATATGACTAAAAATAGGTGAAACAATATTTAGAAATAGTTTTAGGAAGAGGTGATGGAAAAAAATCAGGTTAGACTCATAGTTCATTCATTATTGAATGTCTATGTGAGTTATCTACACCAAATTTTATTCTATGTAAGGCTGAGAATCATAATCCTCACACCTCACACTATTTAGTAAAATGATATTCATATACTAAAACCTTATTGAATGTCCTATTTTCAATGGGAGATAGTCTCTATATTAACAAATCACTAAATTTAATAATAAGGCCTAGTGATCACAATAGTCTTATCTATTAATCTATAGTTAAGAAGTTTAAATAGTACATATAAGATTTCCTCTACACACACTCATACTAAAATAAAAAATAACACTCAATTAAGAACTTCATAAATTTATTATGATTATATTTTTTTTAATGTAAAGAAAAGATAAAAAATATGATTCAATCTTCAATAAAACAAAAGTAAGGAATTTTTTTAGAAAGAAAAATTGTACAAAAAATAAAGAGTATAATGATTTATAACTCAAAAAATGCACCAAGACTCTTATTATGACAAACCTCTAAAATATTTATCCATACATAGATAATCACAACAAATTTTATATCATCATAGAATAAAAACATCAAAAAATCCAAAAAAAGAGATGGAAAATAAAGTGATATATTTGGCTAAAAAACATAATTACAACACAACATTCCAAAAATAATAAATTAAGTGAATCAATATCCTTTTCATAGAACCCTCCACATTTTATTTTAAATAATGAAAGTAATTATTATTTATAATAGATGATAGATATTTCGAGTTCAACATTCAATCATATCTTATGGAATTTTAGACGAACTCATATATCTATAAATCAAACCTCCAATCAAAAGGGGATCAACACACATTAAGTAGTTATATCTATCATAGTTAGTATCTTGATGTATCTCCATTCTTCAATTATAATTAAATTAAATTAAATCATGTTTCAATGTTAACATGACCAACCACATCCATTGGTTTATAATCAACCATTTAACCTCTATATTTTGTCAACCTAAACGAAATTATCTTTAAATATAGAACCTCATGGTTAATTTCATTAATATTAGCTAAAAAACAAGAATTTCCATCTGTTTCAAATTCTGAAAATCCAAAATATCTTCTAACTCTCACCAGTATAGCATATTAAATGTATTTAAATGAATATGACTGAATTTAAATAAGTATCACAAATTTTAAAAAACAATTTCGAGTTATATCAAACTATACAACCCTTATATACCAACTAGTTGCAAATCTGTATCTCCAATGGTCATAAAATATAATAATTATGAATAATAAAAAATCGAGACCTTCGATATTTGGGTAAAATATAAGGATAAATACACCACCATTATTCTCAATAACACAATCCAATAAATAAAATTCAGTCCTACTTAAATCTAATAAGCCATGAGACAAATAAGAACCTCTAGTTTCCATATTAAAATATACACCAAGGAAACTCCACTGAACCCAAAAGCATGAGAATGTAAAAAAAACTTATCAACTTGAGAATGAACCTTTTATGCCATATAACTCTGAAAATATTTTCATGCATCAAACTATTCCCAATATAGTGGAAGAGTTTGAATAACCAACTATGAACAAGGACATTATATGTTAATAATATTGTTGTAAAATAATTTTATTTCAAAAAAATTGATCCTAATAAATTTATAATAATAAATCATGACATCATATCCCTACTTGATACCAAAGTTAGATTGATCATGAATCTCAAAATAAAAAACAGTACTAGGCTTTAGTAGGTGTGTGGATTGGAATATATTTAATCCTAACTCAAATGATTATGAAACCCCATTCATTTAAAAACCATTTATATACAAAAATCAATGTTTATGAATTCATAAAAATTTTATTTATTATGAATCAAAATTAGGTAATGTTAAAAGAATTACAATAGATTATTAATAAACAAAACTGAATATGCATTAACATTATCTATACACACATTAATTAATTTAAAATTATATTAAAATATTTTAAATAATTAAATTAAAAAATTATTAGGAATTTAAATAGTATATTTAAATATTGTAAAAACAAAAAATAAAACTATTATCCCAAATTAGAATAAAAAAACATTTTATATTTCTCAAACATTAAATATCTTATTATATTTTCATTATTAAAAACAACATAAAATTATAAATTAATATTATTCAAAAAAAGACACCAAATCATTATATTTTAATCAAAATCGATAAAATAATATAAAATAAGTGAATAAAATTAGTTAAATTGAGAGAAAATATTTTAAAATTTTATGCTCTATCATTGACTATGACAATTTTTTCCAATGAGATAATTTAGATTTTTGGGTAGATGTTGGTATTGTTGTGTATGTGTCCATGGGGTTTATTTTTCTAATAAGATATATTATTCTCAAAAAAATCGACTGTATATTACTTAAAGGAAGGAAAATATGTAAATATTTTGAAAAACATAATATCCCAAACAAGAAGGGAAGGTGAAAACAACATTTGTTTAATAACGGAATCCTATTATAGGTGAAGACAATAATGGCACATCACCAATGAAGATATCACAATTCCACATGTATTATTGAAGTAAACTATTAATTATAATTATCATAATAATAGGAGTGATTCGAATTAAGTAATTTTTATTAGGGTTTCCTATAACACCTTAAAGGGTTAAGTCAATTAGATCTTGGATAATGGGTTCTCATCACAATAACCAAAAATAAAAGTGTTTTATAAAAAATTTGAATATATTATGGAGGTGTTGTTTTATTTGGTAATGATATTTATAAAATTGTAAAGGCATTATAAATATTTTAGTTGGTGATAATAAAAAAATTCAAATTATTTTATATTCATTAATGGATTGAGATAGTATTTAATGAGTTTATGTCAATAATTTAAGGGTGAAAATGATTTTATATTTCATAAATAAGTTTGTTTTATTATAATATTGATGCATGGAATTATAAATATGAGATAAAAATAAACATCAATAAATATTCTTAAAATATTCTTCTATAAAAAATAATAATTATTAAGATAAAAAGAGGGAAAAGAATAATTATATTGGAGACCAGGTTATTTTGGTGATAAAAATTTAACGAACACTTATTCATTAGGATGTTGTGAGAAATATTCCAATGATATACTAGGAGAGAGTCAAATACTATGATGTTTTTTATAAAAGTAAGATAGTGGATAAAAGTAATTAACTTATAGTGATCAAAGAAATGATTTCATCTGAACTCATGAATTCAATTATATGTGCCACGATGAGTCTAAAATCTCGAAAGAAATATAAATAAATAATAAATTTTAATTACAATTTCACTCATATGAATAATGTTTATTTTATTTCGATAAAATAATAAACAATTTATATGTTTAATTTTTTTTAAATAGATATTGAGAAATAAATTTGGTATGTTATCAAAATATTTTAATGAAATAGTGGATTTGAATTAAAATTTTGAATTTTGAATCATATATTAAGAAGAATAGAATATGTTGTGGATTTATATTTTTATACATTAATTAATAAAATTGAGTAATAAAATGGAATGAATAAATGTTTTCTTGATAATAGAACAACCATGTTTTTAAACCATCTAACATTATTATTATTGTTTTGATAAAAGCCACAAAATAACTATTTTAACTAAAAACTAATGTTTACTTCATCCAAATCATATTAATATGACTTATAAAATTAATATTTAGAAGAATAAAAATATTAATATTTTGAGAGTGTATATCATTACATAATTTTTCAAAATCATTGAAATAAATTTTCATAAATTTTTTGAAAGATATGTGGATGGTTTTTTTCGTAGATGTACACCTAGTAAATAAAGATTTAGGGTTTTAAACAAAAACATAATAAAAATTGTGGAAATATTTATTTTTATTACTGTGGAATAAAATAAAATATAATGAATATTATTTCTACTAAAGATAAAATTAATGTCACCCAAATATAAAAAGAATCATTATGTTTATAAATAAATTATCAGAGAATATTTCCATGAAATGAAGTATGAATGTGATATTTCAATTGTTGAAGAAGTCATGGAGAAAATAGTATATAATTTTTCAATACTTGAAAATTTTGTTAACCTAAAAATATTATTGGTGATAAAAGTTATGGAATCCAAACATTAATGATTTTTAGGAATTCCAGTCACAGAAGATTAATTTCCCATATTTAATTAAACAATGTTGAATAATCATTACATATAAGGCTTTAATAACCATAATTAATGATATGTTATGTTATGTTGAGAATAATGGTGTAACATATTACCCCTAATAATTTTATTGAGAAGGTGGAAGGATTTTACATGGCTATAAGTGGCATCCCTAAGGTGAAAAATAATAAAAATAAATGCCATGGGCTTCAAAACAACTAGGGGATGATTTTATCAGTTAAAATAAAACAACCTAAAACACACATTTAAAAAATAACCACTAAATTATTCATGATAATAATTTATACAACTCAAATTATACTGAAAAAACCAATCTATATCCAAGAACCAAGCATGAAACCAGATTAATATAATCAACAAACCAGAAGAATAAACCAAAAAACTCAAAGGATCCATGAAACCAACCCAAAAACCCAAAAAATACTCTAAACTCCAACTAAAACTATATTACCAAGTATAAAAAAGTACCACTAAATAAATTTGATACCTTTAATTTACCAGTGTCTCCAAAAACCATATCTACAAAATCACCAAAGTTCCAAAGTAGTGGAGAGTAATGAAACTGAATACGCTTTCCCCAAATGACTTCTTTAATCACAACACTAGGATAGAACATGTTATAACATTTATATAAAACAATTTATATAAAACAATTGATAAAAATTTATATCAAAGAGAACCCATTGATAAAAAATAGTTTGACATGAAAAAGGTGTCAAAAAAACCCTTTTCAAAGAAAAAACCCAAAAAATCTTTAATATTTTTTCTCAAACTTAAATTTTTATTCTACCCATTCTATTACACACATTCATATATCTACACATGTATTCCTATGTGTCAATTCTATACCCATGAGAAATCTCTTGTCAATCCTCTAAGTCATCATATAGAAACCAATATCCCTTATGCAATTACTTTTTTGGAACTGAGTACCAAGTCATATTTTAAGGCCTTATAAAATACAACATGAATACACCACCATGTATGCCAAAAATCATGACAAATACTATTTTTCAACAATTTCAATAAATCCTCTCTTTTAGTGAAAACCCTTCAAAAAAACTATTTCAATAAAATAATCCTCTTATTGAAAATATTTTCAAAAAAACTTTTTCCATGAATGAAACAAGTAAATATTCTAAAATAAACATTTTAATGACATATATCAATGTATTATGAACAAAAATTTTACAAATCATCATTAATAATGGTTTTGACAACATTTTCACAACTAAAAATGTTTATAATTTCAAAAAATTCCATAAAGTAGGGTTTTCAGTATGCACATCACAATAATTTCTTAATAAATTCCATAAAAAATTGAAATCATTTCATTAATTTATAATAATAGGAGTCGAGATTAAGGCCACCTACCTCTTGAATTAGGAAGAAAAAAATAATGATATTAATATGCCAACACAGCCGGGTTGAATCTCAAAAAATCGATCTTAGATCTCTACCCCTAACATATAAAAGGCCATATCTCATAAATATTGGAATAAAAAATAGTATATCTATCCAAAACGAACTATATTTATTAATATGAGAGAGGGAAGGAAGGTGGATCTAAGAAAAACTTTGAAAAACTAAAAAAACAAAGTTTTACAAAGGGAATCAAGATTTAACACACTAAGAAAATCCGTTAGATTACTTCATGTTCAATGGGTAGAGGTTACCAAGACTTGTGTTAGGAATAAATATCTAGTTAGGGATGGTTTGGAGGTAAAAAATGGACTTATGTGTGAATAAAAGTGAGACCTACTTTTTTAGGATCTCACTATTAAAGTGTGTACAGTTAGTTGCACTATTAAGAATATCATACGCTAACCATGAACTATCCTCTGCCTCAAGAAATCCTATCATGGTTATCATACAAGGTTAGACAAACTATGTGACAACCATGAAAAATACCCCTATCCCACTCTTCACAGTTTCTCCAGAGTGGCCACTCGATTTGGCCAAACTGTGCATCAAACTGTCCACCTACCCACAATCCCATGTTTCACTATGAAATATTTCTTGTAAGAGTTTCATTGTTTTAACTAACTGTTCTCTAACCATGAACCTTTATATAAAACCTGAAAACACTCCAAAAGTATTCCACCCCCCACCCCACAAATTCCACAAAACATTAAATACTTAGAAATCATAGAGAAAGACTTACTTGAAATCAGAAGTGCTACATTCTCCCAACCATTGGCCTTTACATCCTCAGAAAGTAGAAAACCACTACTATCCTAAAAGAGATCAGACCCTTGATCGACCATTTCTCTTCCCCATTCCCATGTATCCTCTTTAATATGACCTTGTCACCACTAAACCCACACCAGACCGATGATTTTCACAATTAACACATTCTATTTCCAATCCACAATACACGCGAGGACATCCATGAATGAAGAATCCATATCATTTTTAACATGATCCCATCGCATCACCTGGTCAAGATCAAGATTATACCTTTTCAACTGAGATATATGAAATATATTATGCGCTGCACTGAACCATGGTGGTAATTCCAACCGATATTCCACCTCTCTACCCCATTCTAATATCTGAAAAGGGCATATGAATTGGGGAGATGACATTCCTTGCTTCTAAAAAATGATGCATGAGACTTAAAAAGATACCTATGAACACATGAACACTCATCTAGATTGAAAATGGACATAAAAAATGATCCAAATATGATTTCTTGTGACTCTAATCCATCTCTATTCAATTCATAATCAATAGAATCTTCTCTATTTTTTCAAGGTAAATGATCTTCCCAACTAGTGAAGTGTCACCTATTTCTACCCTACAATGTGGGGAATGACAAGAACAACAATACAATGATTCAAAATGATCCATATGTATTGAGTCTTAATAAATTTTTGTTATATGATAACTCCACTAGCATTATGTACTATTCCCATCATCAAAAAAATATATAATACACAAGTCTCTAACATGTATTCAAAAATTATTATCATCCTTTAAGATTTTACATCAATATGAAGAAGCCACACAATACTCATTTTCAATTGAGTTCCAAGGTATTTCCATAATATTTCCAGAAAATATATGTAAAACTCAGATATCTATCTGAAACTATCAAATTGGTATTCCATGCATCTTATACATCTTCTATATTCTAGGATGAGTAGCCCATCTATAATGGTTATATCCATGGAGAAATTGTTGCTAATAAAATTAAACATGAAATCCATGTGATTTTGAAATAAAAAAACTGAACATCATCTAACTTCCATCCTCATATGGTCTCCACAACATTGATTTTTGACTGCATAGTAAAACATTCAAAAATCATATTTCTATGACTCTTTAACCATATTCACCAAATCAGGAACCACCACAACTTGAATGAAAACTACAACATCATATTAGTCTTCACATTACAAGTTCATGTCATTTAGGTCTGATATCAATTTCCACCGATTTGAATCTGCTTCTTCCAACTGAGCATATGACATTCTGCTTAATGAAATTTCCACAAAATTGCATCTACTCAGTGTATAAATCAAGTCAAATTCAAACATTTATAGATACTCCATCAATATCCTTTGCCTCATATTCAACTATCTTTGTGATGAAATATGTTTCAAGATATTATTATCTATAAACACTGTGAATTCTCACTGAAGAGATAATGATGACAATTATTCAAAGAATAGACAATAGTAGTTAACTCGAAATCATGTGTTGGGTAGTTATTCTCATGTAAATGTATCTTTATTGGTCCATAAAAAAACATGATATCCCTCCATGAAAGAATATCTCAACCATGATCCTAAATCATTATTGGACACCTCACACCGTTGTCCTGATTCTGTAGAAATCATGTTTAGTGGTGATATAAGGAGAACATTAAACTCTTGAAAAGACTTCTGACATTCATCTCTCTGTTTGAATGGAACATTTTCCCTTGTCAATGATATCATTAATGAATCTAGTCATGATAAATCCTATACAAAATACCAATAATAACCAGCTAAACAAGGGGAAATTCATATCTTAAATACATTAGTTGGTGGTTTCCAAGAGACAATATCCTATATTTTCCCTAGATCCATAGAAACACCCCCTTTATAGATTACATGTCAACAGAATTGTACTTATTTTATAAATACCCAAAATTGAATGTTTAGAATAGAATAAATGATCTCTCAGGGTTCCCAAAACTATCTCGGATTGTTTCTCATGCTCGTCCCTTGGCCTTGAATACACCAATATGTTATCCATGAACACCACCAAATTAGAATCCAAATATCTTTTAAATATCAAATTCATCAATACCAAAAAATTCACTGGTGTATTTTTAATTAGAAAAGTCCTTACCACATATTCATAATTTAAATTTCCACTTCTAAATGTTGTTTTTTTAATATTCTCTTTCCGAACTCGTAATTGGTGATATCCTGATCACATGTAAATTTTAGATAACCACCGAAATCCCCTCAATTGATCGAATTGATAATAAATTCATGAATTTTGATACTTGTTCTTTAATATAAATTGGTTTATCATAAGATAATCCCCACATATCTAAAGAGTCACATCCACCTTTTTATAAATGAACCTGGTGCTTCCCATAGAGATGTGCTAGTTTGAATGAACCATTTTCTTTCAAGAACTTCCAATTTCACATTAATTTTTCTTAATTTTGTTGGTAACATTAGATAATACAAATGTGAGATAATAATTATCCCTAGATGAAGATCAATCATAAACTCAACTTCCCTTAGTGGTGGCAACACAATGAAATTGTTAGGGAAAATATCTGGAAACAGATCAAAACCCATAGGAAAACTATTATTCTAGATCTGTTCTACCGATTAAAAAGTAAATGTTAACAAATGGTATGATATTTTCCCATCTCTTGGTGCCAACAATCCCATTTCACCAACCTTTACATTTATTTCCCATTTAAAGAGATGCTCAACACCATCCTCAATTGTAAAATTGTACCATTGTGTATAATAGATGATGTGGGCCTTGAAATATTTTCAGAAATACATGCCCATTATTACATCATATACTTACATGTCAAGCATTGGGAAATCCCATTGTAATTTAGCTCCACCAACAGTGATAGAATAAGCTTTAGACATAAATTATCGATATTCTCTTTGTCCAATAAGAGTCTGCAGTTTCAAAACAAAAGACAGCATCTCTACATTTAAACCCAACAAATCAACAACACAAGATGAAATAAAATAATGGGATAAAACCATATTAAAAAATATTTCAAAATGGTAGAATTAAAAAGAATAATATCTCACATCTTTGATGGTCCATATTGATCATCCATAATAACCTTCTCATCTCCATACAACTTTGTACTCACTGTACTTTGATCCCTATTGACCTGTTGAAATTTCCCTTATAGAGGAGTCATGGTAATATTGGAATCACCATTTCTAGCTTTATTTTTTTAATAGAGGTGGTCTGTGGACCTCAAACCATCAAATAATTCAATTTCTGTTCCACACATGAAGTGTCCCGAAGACCCAACCTTGGAGCACTGTAAAAATAGCACTAAAGATGTACCATCTTGTTGTTGTTGTAACATTCTCTAGGTGGTGTTGTAAAATATTGTTTAATGTGATTCAGTGAACCACACTAAAAAAATCTCACCTTACATTTAAGTCAATCATGAAAACTTACTAATCTTATGGTTTGATTTTGTGGTGTCCGGCCACTTTGGAGGTAGTTTTCCCTCTTTCTCTTTCAATTAGTGTTAGAGTTCTCACTTTTGCTCATTAAGATAACACAAATTCCTCCAATTGGATTTTTAGTAAAGATAGATACCATAAAAATAGTATATGGTTATAGTCCTAACTCAGTGGTCTAAAAATCCAAAATAATTAATTGAACTGAATCTTGGTTCTCATGTGGCTTAAGTGAAACCACATTCTCAATAGCTTCTTCCAGTTTGTTTGTTCTGTGCTTATAGAGTTCAATTTTCTATCAACACAAAACACACCAGAAGTCTCACTCTCTAAAAATGAATGGTTTAACAATTTCTAAATATACTACATCATAACTATCACAACATTATTTTAAAAAAAAATCAACAATTTTCCTATTTCAACCCATTTTTGATAAATTTCACTATTATTTTGAAAATCAACCCATTTTTAAAATTCTATTATCATTCTATTATCAAAATAACACATTTAAAAAAAATTTACAATAATTTTTCAAAAATCAACACCGCTACATTAATTCATCAATCATTACTCGAAATAAATTATTCATTCATAGTGGGAAGTCATTTCTATAATGCTTGTCATTCTCATCTCATTAGCTAAACACATGACAATGAGATTAAAAATACTATAAGTGTCTCCAAAACACTTATGTGTCAAACTCCATAAAAACATGAAGTTTAATATAAAATGGTTAGATTTATATTTTTGTGATCTATATTTCATGTCCTAAAAATCATACTCTTTTCTATCAACCCAACACAAGGAATAGACCGTAATGAATTTCAAATCAAAGAAAAAAATTGAATACCATTTTCCTAAAATGAATGTTGTACTAGACATAACTGATACCATTTGTAACATCCCACCCATACTCATAGTCTTGAGAGGGAGGAAGGATATTACATGGCTTTAAAAGACATCCCCATGACACAAATGGCAGGAAAAATGACAAGGTATTGAAAAATGTTGGGGGACAATTTTACCTCTGAAAATAAAACAATCCAACCAAACACACCGAAAAATATAACCAATAAATGATGTATGATAAAAATATATACATATCAAAGTATACGAATACAAACCAAACTATATTAGAGTACCAAGATAAAACCATGATCAATATCAACAAAAAATTGGAAGACTAAAGAAAAAAACACAATGGATCCAATAAACAAACCCTATAACTCCCCACACACTCCATCCTCGAACTCCATCTCTATTACCAAGTATCATGAAGAACCACTAAATAAGTTTGATACATTAACTTTACCCATTTCCCGATAAACAAAATCTTCAAAAGCACCAACGTGAAAAAGAAGGGTGACTAATGATACTCAGTAGGCTTTCTACAAATGAATTCCCTACTCAAAACATTGGGATATAACATGTTAGAACATTTAAATAAAAATATTTATATAAAATAATTGAAAATAGTTTATAGCAAAGAAAAACCCGTTATAAGAAAATTATTTTTCACACAAAAAAGGTTTTTCAAACCAGAATCCTCTCCATTTAAAACAAATATATAACACTTTAAACCATTTCTAAAACATCTAGTTTGGAAAACCCATTCCATTATCAACATACGTATATCCACACATTCATGCCTAGGTGACATTTTTATACCGATGAGCGATCTTTCAATGATCTACCAATTCTTTACAAGGTAACTAATATCCCATGATCCATTACATCTTTGGAACCATGGAACAAGTCAAATTTCAACCAGGCCTTGTAAAATGAAACATGAACACACAATACAAATTATGCCCAAAAACATTCCAAATCCACACTTTCAACCATTTTAATAAAACCTTTATTTTATTAAAAACCTTTACAACAAACCATTTCAATCAAATAAACCTTTTATTAAAATCATTTTCTCAAAATATTTTTCTATGAATCAAATAAAAAACTATTTAAAAAAATTAATTCATTTATAAATCAACATTGTACAAAACTTTTACAAACCATCGCTAAAAAAGTTTTCACCACTCTTTACCCAACTACCAATTTTTAAAAATATCAAAAACCATCACTAAAGAGGGGCTTCAAAATACACTTCAAAAACATTTAACAACCAATTTCAATAAAAATAATCAATTTAAAATCAAGCCTTCAAGTTCTAATAAGATGAGTTGAGTGTGAATATACCCACCACAAGAATTCTGATGAAAACTAATAATGGCACAAAAAAACCACAAAAAAACCTTGTTAAATATCAAAAACCCGCCTTAGATATCTTCCAAAAACATCAAAATGCATATATCATCATGATTAGAATAATAAATGTAGATATATTCACATGGGAATAGATTTATGAAAATGGGAGGGGGAAAATTTATATCTCAGATAAACTATGAAAAACTACTAAAAACGAAGACTTACTTAGGGAATCATGATTCAACACACTATGAATATCCATCCTATCACTATTAGTTCAATGGGTAGAGCTTACACATCCTTTGATTAGGATAAATATCTTATTAAGGCCATTTTTTTGGAACAAAGAGGGCCTTAGGGGTGGAAACAAGTTAGATCCGTTTTTTTAGGATCTCATTTTTAAACCATGCACGGTTAGGAAAAAAATGCATTGACAATGCATCAAACTGTCTATCAAGAAGCACTTTGTATAATTGGCCCGCATAGTAATACAAACCATGGAACAAACCTGAAAAATCTCTCTATCCCACATTGAATGGTTTCTTCTGGGTGGCCACTTGGTTTGGAAAAACCATGAGCCTAACTGTGCACTAGACTAGAAGGACTTGTTTCACTATGAACAATTTTATATAGGAGTTTCACGATTTTCACTAACTTTTCTCCAACCAAGCACCTTTATAGAGGGCTTGAAAACATTCAAAAAGTCTTCCAACCCATCTTAAACATCACCCAAACACTTTACATTCTCAAAAATAATAAATAAAGGGTTAGTTTTTTGAAACTGGGGGTGCTAAAAATTGAACAGTGGAGTTACTATAGTCTAATAAAGAGGAATATTTTATAGGGATAAAGTATTTTTCCAAATAAAACACACAGAGAAATGTGTGTTATCATAGGGAAATATCCCCAAGATTGTAAATTATATTATAAATATGAGTGTATTGTATTTTTGAAACTATAATGTTTTATATTATATTTATTGATAATATATATTGATCTAGATTAAATTTAGGATTATTAAAACTTTTCACATAATACATGTCAGTATTAGGGGGAAAAGAAGTGGACTTGTGAAGAAATGAAAAAGATACCCCTAGATATTTTTTCATCTCCATATGTATTAATTTTTTTGTAAAATCATTTGATATTTGTTTGAGAATTGAATGGAGACACCTTGATATTTCTATATATCAATGGTATAACATGTGAATAATTTCTATGGTTTTAAGAAATGTGTGGTTTATTTGGTAAATTTACAATGAAGACAATATAATGTAAAAATGAGCCTCAATATCCCATAATAGATAAAACTAAAATTGAAATTAAGTATGTTTTATATTACATCTATTTTATAGTGATTTTTAAATTTTTTGGTGTTAAAAAATCTTTTTTTTTTGGTAAATTTGTGTGAAGTATTTTAGGAAAAGGAAGATTTTATTTGTAAAACTAATGTTTTTTATAACATTTACATGATATTTATAAGATGTTTTTAGATGGAAATTCATTTTAAAAAGCAAAAAAATAACAACAGGTGTTAATTAATGCAAACATATTTTCTGTTCAAGAGGTGGTAATTTTATACGACCCACATAAGATCTCCATGTAGAGGCTAAATTCATTTATAGAGATGTGATAGTGATTTTCTGTTTCACATGTTACAATTTTGTAGAATAAATTTTTTTAAAGGAAGTATATCACCATAAATTACATCATGTGGTTCACATAAATGGTAAATAAAAAATAACACATAAAGGGTTTTCATTAGTGGAGCATTGTAAAGACAGTACATGAAGGTTATTTAACAACATGATTGATTAGAAATTTTGTTGGTTAAATAATTTAATTTAGGAAATTTATTATAAATAAATCTATAATTAATTTATTGAAAATTGATTATATGTTAAATAAGATATAAATTTTGATATGGGTAAAATAATCCACAGAGTTTGGTAAATGTACTTAGTACTTGGGGAACTATTTGAGAAATCTATCTATGAAGGATAACTTCATAATCAGTTATAAAATGGTAGTCTACTGAGGGATTTCATTTAGTTAGTTCACAAGGGATGTACATAGAAGGAGACAAGTGAATGATTCAAATAGAGGATTTACATACAGATTTATTGTGAAAGTAGTATACGGAGTAAGTGTGAAAATGAAAATATGTGGAGAATAATCATGTAATGGAAATACAGAATTTTAGTTTTTGGGTCATTTTGTATTGAATTATGGCTCGCGTTAGGCTTATGTGCCACAAAATGTTTTAGTAATGATTTTTATAATGAAATTTCCATAGGCATTCTGGAGATCAAAGTGTAATGGAGTATTATTGATGTGTCCGGTTTAGAGGATGAAAAAGAAGATTCGAATAATCACATGGGTAAAAAACATGGCAGTATAAGAGGAGGAAAGAAATGTGATTATTACATTGAAAAATATTATTCATCTAGAGAGAGAATTACGTCAACTAAGATATAATTGAATAAAAAACCCAAGTCTCAAATTTTGGTTTTGGTCTTGTTATGCTTTTACAAAGGATGGTGAAAATAATCTGAGTGAAATAGGGAATCTTATTTATAGATATAATGCAAGTAAAGTCTTAGGCTATGTAGATATAGAACATATTATCTATTATATTTTGGAAAGAACTATATATCTAAAATCTATGGAAGATCCTTCACTAATGTAGCAATTAGATGAGAAAAATTGAGTTCCTCTTTGTAGAGGATTTAAAAACCCTAAATATTATAAAGGTAGTGATATTTCCATCTAGTTACTATGAAAAAACATTGTGTCCACAAAACCAGAAATGATTATTGGATTCCATTACACTGAACGAATTATGTCTATATGTTTCTTAGAGTGTCCATAAGTGGTAAACCAAGTAAAATACATGTGTTCTATGATTACACTACTTTCCAACATATATGTATTTATTAACATTAATGATCCATTAATAGTGATAGGTTAGTCACAATTCCTTCAAATTTGGGAGCATGATCCAGAAAAAAAAATTTAAATAGATGAAAGGGAACAAGTTGTATAATAGCATAAATTTTGTGACATGGTGTTAAAAATCTAAATCAATATTGGATTTTTTATGATCATGGATTCAAGTATGAATAAACTATTTTTTCAATATAAAATATTTGATGGTATTTTAAAAAGAGATGATCTTATTTAGTGGGATTTTAGAAAACATTTTATGTAATATATTATTCATGATGCATATTATTCATGGAAAATTAAAATAATTAGAAATGAATACATATATATGATCTTGGTTAAATTATTTTATGACTAATTCTAAAATAATTATATTAGGTTTTTAACTAATTTTAGGATATTTAAAAACATGGGTGTCGTTTATGGGAGAACAATGGAAGTTAATAATAAAGTTATTTGTTCCTTAATGAATGATGATTGTTTCATTATAGAACAATCTAATTAGAAAATGATAAATATGAAGAAGAATATTAAAAACATTAACTATCTGACATAGTTGAACATTTTTAAACATATAGGTAAAACTAATTACCCAAATGTTTTGAAAGTTTATTACAAATAAAAATGTTCACATTTCCCATATAGAATTATATAGGTAATGATTCAATGGGCATGGATGGAAATATATTAGGTAATTAATTTATAGGATGTTCATACAACATCCAGGAAAATATCCAAGCCTTACATGAAGGATTGGATCAGTGGGGGATTATATATGAAGTGTCATATATATTAATTAAAACCCTATTAATGGAGAGTAAAATGATAAATAGAGTGGAGGAACATAAGAGTTTTGATATAAATATTATTGGTGTGAATATGAAGGGAAAATTTGACTTGTTGGAAGAACCCTAACAATAAACCAAAAAGTACTTGGCCACTGAGAAGGGGTTGAAAGATAGAATTATATATCTCAAGGAATAACTTGAAGAGAGAAGAATCCTTGGTGTAGAAGAGAGTACTTGGTAGGAGATAATTTATACCCAACTAAAATATAAATATAGAATATTTAATAACATTTAATGAATCTCAGTTCTGTAAGGAGTGAAAAGAATCCGGAGATTACTTCTTTAACTTATTTAGTGAGTACGTCAAAGAAGGATCTAAAACTTGAATATGTGAGTATATAGAAATTTATTTCTAAATATAAAATAGATAACTAAAAAATGTGGATTCTAGAGAAATAATAATTAAAAGATAAATAGAATAGGGTATACATAAAGTTATACTAAAAAGGAAGATGTTGGGAATAATATATGGTCATATAACTAATCCAAGAAGCCAAATGATGTTAGAAACATTGATGCATACACATTTGAATAAAATTAATAATATATGGGGTATAAATATCATCAGAGATTCATTATGTGTTCTAAATTAATTCATTTATAAAGGACGTACAATTATAAGGATGAAATGAAAGAAAAAGAGGCCATAAAGAGGACCTCCACACATATATATAAAATGAAATCTTTTTTCCTGGAAAAAATATTATTTTGTTGGATAACAAGATTATTGTGATGATTAGTAATATATATAGAACACTGCAAGGGATACATCAAGAAAAAAATCATTTCACTCAAAGAGTCCCTCTTGGAAAGAAAGAAAGAAAGAAAATATAAATTATAAATATGAAAGCTGATTCAGTTATCAGTAAGAATAATGAAAACTCATACAAAGACTCATCTTAAGTGAAAAAGTGTGTGGTGTATCTTAAGAGTGATAAAATCAAAATAATGAAGAATTAATTTGTGGATTCAAAATTCATTTAATAAGGTGAGAAATAAAGTCAATAAGAAGAACCCTCTAATAGAGAAAGAAGTGTGGATAGAATATAGGTGGACCAGATCATGTATAGAGAAATAATTATGACAAATGGTGAATGTGTATTGAAACAATGAATAAAATATATACACATTTTCATAATACCAGGAATTTATATAAGACCAATCCTAAGAATGATAATATATAAATAAGGATGTTGAGAAGGTGAAAAATGAATTCTTAATCATATGGATTGATCATCTAGAATAGGATAGGAAGATGGAAGTGGTATAGAAAAATAGATGTGATTTAATTAATATTGTGAATAATACATAACAAATAAATGATAATTTAAATGAATCCATCTATAAATAATGTTGTGATGTTTGTTATTAAAAAATAAATATCATAATAAAGGCATGGAGTAAAGATAAAAACAATGGTTTTGTTAATCATAACCAAAAAGGAGCATCCTTTTTAGGATTATAAAGGTAAATCACTCTCAATTGATTTAAATGTATCAAACTATTTTTGAAGTGGTGAAATCTAAGGGGGGATAGTGTGGATATTCTAGAAAATGGACACATAATTGGGCTAATGTAAGATATAATCAAATAGAGGAGTTAGAAATATTGAAATT
Organism: Viscum album; assembly: GCA_963277665.1. Lineage (NCBI taxonomy): Eukaryota > Viridiplantae > Streptophyta > Magnoliopsida > Santalales > Viscaceae > Viscum > Viscum album. The sequence goes on along the minus strand of OY728161.1, from coordinate 1,990,339,884 downwards.
ATTATTTTTTATTAGTCCATTATGAAAGACATGAATTTATATCAAGAATGATTTAGTGGTATCAATAATTAATCTACAATAAAAATTGGTGATGAATAACCACTTAAATTTTTATATCCACAAAAAATTCATATGTTAAATAGAAGAAGTTCTAATGATTTCAAGTCTGATATTAAGGGAAATGGTGTCAATGCCTCATCAAAATAAACCAGTTGTATGTTGATGAATGTGATACTAAAAAAATGAGAGAAATAATCTTATGTTGCCTAATAACACCATGAATTAAAGAGCTAATTGGTGGTAATGAATCAACATCTTTGATTTCATGTCTATTAATTGTGGTATAAAAATATGGTATTATATGACTACATTTAGGATACCTACAATACTCTGGATAATTATTTAAACTAACAAGTGGTTCCCTTTCTTGGAATAATAATTCAATATTTAGTATCAATTCAATAATTGGAATCAATAATTGCTATTAGTCTGAAACAAAAGATAATTAGGGGGAGTTAGTGATGATTTCTTAGTCTATTTAACCTCATAGAGTAATTTTGTTTCCCTATGATGAATTAATATTAACTATGTAAAGTGATATCACATGTAATTATTTAAAAAGTGATATAAGTTAGATCAATATGTTGGATTTCCCACACACTTGTGCTTTATTGATTATTTATTAATGGATTGTTTTCTTATTATTGAGATCATACGATGTGATGGAGAAGGGAAACATTCACAGTGATTTTTTACTATAGATGTGTGTGAGTTATGTGTATGGATTTGTTGTTTTCAAAATACACATTTATTTCAAACATTGAATTTTGACTTGGTGGGATTAGAGGATTTTTTGAAGGATAAAATTTTTAGCGGATAATTCACTCACTAAAAATCATTTAGAAGAATGTAACTACAAAAAAGAATCCATTAGATTCATAAAAGTTATCAATAAATAAGTTTTTTGATGAACCAATACAGGAGTATTGAAAAATAAATGCGTAAATATGGGGAGACATACACTGTTATAGTGACCAATAATTTTATACATATTATTACATGATTTATTAAAATAAATATCAAACAAGTACAATCAAAAAGTTCATGAGACCATGTTTCATTGGAATACTATGATCACAATGCATCAAAGGAAACTAAAAGATGAAATACTTATTTTTTCTCCCTCTGTGAGCTCTTAAATTCATTTGTGCTCCAAAAAATGCATAGGATAACCTAGGGAATAAATAATATAATGGTGTGATCTACAATGTTAAGTAAGGTAATAATGACTATAATGAAACAAAACGTCGGTGTTAATGATAAAACATGATATCATAAAAGAGAAGGTGCACAAGTAATCCCATGGAAACATAATATAATGGAAATCATAGCCTAAGATCATAATGGAATAGGAAATATGGTAGAAACATATAACATGACATAATAAATAGTCAAGGATAATTTAAGAGAAAATATCACATGGAAAAAATTTCCCATAATGAATTATCTTTACTCCCTAATCCCATACATGACTTATCATGACACTAATGCTCTACCTAGTGCATTAGAGTATAATTTGGTCACACCCATCATAAAATGTTTAGGATCTATTAGATACTCATAAATGAAATCAATTATAAATAATAATATAAGAAATACCGAAGGAAAAAAATACTATAAAAAATTTCTTCGTATCATAATCTAATGAAATTTCATAATTACAGAATTAGAGAAATGATTATGGGGAATGTATTAATATGTAAATGGAAGGGACAATAAACTAGGAATATATATGATATAAATATATAAATATTATAAGAAATCCATTACATCAATGGCCAGTGTATTTTATGGAAATATTTTTGAAAATATTAAAAACATTCTTGAGGAAAATTTAATTTTCACATTGAGTAATATCAATGGATGTCATCATAGAGAGAAAATTATTTTGAATGTTGACATTGAATTTTTTTTGAGTAAAATATTATTTAAAATTTTAGAAAACATTTTTTTAATAAATTTTAATGGAATTTATTTTTTAAAATAAAATTTGAATCATAACAATGATTGTTTAAAATATTAATTTTTCATGATATTAAAAAATTTCTATTCAATCCCTGTACATTAGAAGAAACTAATATTCCTTTCACATTTTTATGAAATGTAAAAAAATTATCATTTTCAAAAAAATACAGAATGAGTCCTTTTAAAACATTTTTTAAGAATCCATTTAAGGCTAAAACTTATTTTTAACAATACTAGTATGACAATATTGAATAGATTTTTAGAAAACATGGATTTAAAAGAAAATGTATTTTCAATCGAAGCGAGAAATGATGTTAGATTTTATTAAAAACATTTTCTCAGTAATTTTATGTACCAAAGTTAGGATAATGGTACTATCACGTGAAAACTAAATGAATAATATGATTAAATGAAAATTAAAGTTCATTAATATATATTTATCAAATAATTTCCTTCAATGGTCATTCATGCATAATAAGTCCCAAATAAAATTTGATTGAAACATAAACTCATACGACATTCATAACTTTCCAATAATAACATCCCATTAAATAATTATATAAATTTAGTTTTAAAATATAATGAATTTGGAATAATTCATGATATATCATGTAAAGGGTTATTATAAACACTATTTAAAATAATTTAGGAGCATAAAAGAACACATGTCTCAAAAGAGGATGTAAGATATAAAACCATTACATTGAGAGAGAATCATCACGACTATTACTTATAAAATGGAATATTAAACATATGATAATTATTGAATTACTTAAGAAATTTTTAATTTTTTATTATTTATATTATTTTCTTTGTTACAATTTAATATTTAATTAGTTTACTAATTAATTTCACATTGAAAATTTTAATGATAAATGACTCATATGTCCAAAATCACATTGGAATATTAACTAACGTATAAGTGATTAATATTTAATAAAATCCAAAATGGTAATAATGAAATAATAATAATTTTATATAAGAATTATACTTCATAAACCAACCAAGAAATATTGTTATGAAAAATAAACTACGTTACAATCATGGAGGTGGTAGGCCATATATACGCATGAGTAACATTTCCATTTTTTGAGGGTCATGGTGGAAAGAAGAAAAGTTTTATGTTATCTTTTCACAATGATAATTAAATAAAAATATCATATTATCCCTTTAAATACACATACACATACCATCTATGTGATGCGGTAATAAAAATGAGTCATATCACTTCGTGAGGTAGTAGTCTACCATACAAACGAATCTAATAATCATTTTTCAGTGGATGAAAAAAATAAAGTATGTGATATATTTAATTTAGATAATTTTTAATATTTAATTAATATACTATATAAACATTAAATTAATCTTCATTACCTTCCATTTAAAGAAAAAGTGTAAACTGAAACACATCTCTTTGGGAGGTGGTAGTCTGTTGTAAACACGAGTAATACAATCATATTATTTATAGAATGGAATGTTAGAATATATAAATGATAATATAATTATAAAATTATAATAATATCATAAAAATATTATTTATAAATTATATATATCATTATATTGAGTCTTGATAACTAGGGATGGTAAAAGAAATTCACCGGTTCACGAGGAGGCAGTCCTTCATACACATGTTCCACTGTTTCGTTTCTAATTTGATGGAGGAGATTGTTGTAGTTCATGACCTTAAGATAACAATATCTATGTATATATAATATAATAAGGTTTTTATATCTACATGATTTACCAATATTTTATGAAGTTTTAACAATAAATAATATAAATTGCTCGATTATGGATGTCACATCTTCTTTAGAACAATTTTTAAGGTTTGGAAAAAAATATTTCTTAGGTTCAATTTCTTATAATACAATAGATCCTAGGATGATGGGAGTAAATTTAAGAAGTTATATAGGTAGGTATTGGAAGAAAAAATAGGTATTTGATGTGTGGAAAGAATAAGAGTGGGGTTGTCCTTTAATAAGTGGGAGAGAGGATATATTTGGAATATTTTAGAATAATGAATTCCTCAAAAAAATCATATCTCAATGAGATAAAAAATAGACCATTTTATGACCTTAGAAAATAGAAGGTAATTTTTTCCATAAAATATGAATTATAAATCTTTTTGGATATTTTTGATTCTAAACATTTTTGTTTAACCACTGATAATCTTGTTTTTACCTTAATAATTGTAAATACTTTTTAATTTTTCAATTATTCTATATTGTTAAAAATTAATTTTATTTTATTGGACAGTGTAAATTTTTTTATTCTAAATATATAATCCATTTTTTCAATTTAATCTCATATAAGTAGGAACTTTTAATTTAAAAATTAAACCCATGGACATGTCTAAAATATGGGTTTAAAGAAAATGCATTTTTAAGGAATATATGATATCATATATACTATATGAAAAGTTATCATAATTAAATTAATTTAAATTAATATTTAAATATATTTAATTTATAAATTTAAATTAAATCATTACTCATTAAGGGTTATTTTAATTATTTAAATTGAGTAACATTATGCACCTTATAATTGTTTTTTACTAAAATTTGTTTTAAATCCTAAAAATAAACATATAATAAAATAAAATATAAATATGATTTAAAAATAATTAATTAGTTGAAATATAAATTGAAAATAATTATTTTAATTTAAATTTAAATTAAAATAATATTTGGAATTAATTTATTAAAATGAGATAGAAATTTTATAAAATTTGTATTTTCAATATTCGCTGAAAATTTAATATATTCTAAAAACTCCCAAAATTTTACCCTAAGATAATATTTGTATTATAATTTAATAAATTTTTTTAATTATATAAAATATATTTAATAAATTTCTGATAAATAAATTTATTATTTGTTCTAAAAAATTGTAAAAGTCATTTTGTTTCGCATGAATGTATTTTTTGAAGAATATAAAGACTCAACCAAAATTTAAGTACATACTTCTCAATATATATTCTTAATATAAAAAAATATACATATTTTTTAAAAATTAGTTATTATTATTAATTACACCATGTATAACCACAATGTTATAATGGTTCTATTTAAATAATATTGTTAATAGTATATCACGGTTTGTTAAAACTCAGTGTTGTGTGTCACAAAAGCTGTCAAATTTATAAAAAAAAATATATCATAAAGTATCTAGGTACTAAATTCCCTTCTAATATTAATTTTGTTTGTAATATATTTTATCAACCATAATGTTAATATTTTATGATATCACAGTGTTACATTCTAATTCCTTAAATAAATTGCATCCTTACAATACATAAATACTTCTACATCGTAATTGTTGAATCCCAATACATAAATACTTAAAAACTTTTATTAAATTAATTTGTTATAATGTGGTACCTTCCTTGGCCTAGCAGATAATATTTATTTTAGGGAATTTACATGGATAATTCCTAAGTTTCCCACATATATGACATTGAATTCCTTGGGAAATCATTCCACTATGAACTACATTTAAAAATAGAAAACAACTTTCCCTCCATTTGAGAGATTATTCTATGTGTTTCTTTCCTCATTTGTGAAATGTTTGAAAGTTAATATTATTTCTTGTAAGTTCATTACCACATGAAATTTCATAAAATTTCATTATCCCCTTTATATATTTTGTTAATAATCTTACAGAAGATCTGTTGTTAATCATATTTCATGATTGCTGATTCGTCATGATAAAAAAATATTTTTATGTATTCATCATCCAATTTTTTTTCTTATAATCACCAATGTTTCCAACACATTCTATGATAACATGATTCCTCATTGTTTCAACAAATGACTAAAACCACAAGGCATAGTATGTGCAATAATAATCATAGTGGCAAACCATATAATCCTGAAAAATCATTTGTAGGATATCTAAATCATGGAAACTAATTTTTAATATATGGACCATAAGGTTTATCCTAGTTCATTCATGATCATAATCTATTCAATTCCATAATTATGGTTTTGAAAGAGTTTGTGAATCTCCAATGCATATCCCCTTGGAGCGTCAAACTAGGTGTGAATTCACGCCCGTTATCATATACCATGGAACATTCAAGGAAATCCCAATGCACCTTTTATGTTGTAATATCCTTGAGGTAAAAATTTTACAGGCACACATCCACATGTTATATCTAAATAGGATGTAATTTGTTTAAATCCACTAGAACTATCCTTTAACACGTTCTAGAATTCCTTTCTATAAATAATTTTGTCTTTATACTTATTCCAAGGGTTCTCGGTAATGTTTACTCTTCCTATTTCTCAATTTTATCTAAAACTAATCTATGATACCATGTATAGAGACCTTAGAATCTCACAAAAATTATTATATTATTTTTAAACATAAATATCCAAAAATTAAAATCTTAATGATTGTGAGGCCTTGTGTATTTAGGATACGGGGATCATAATTCATCAATGGAAACTAAAACATGGAATCTTTATTTATTATATTTCTCAGTCAGATCCAAATTCATTTTATATATAAAGGAATCATAGTAGATACTAAATAATACATAAATTAAAGGGTTTATCATTAAATATCAATAATGGGAAAACCCGATAAAGAAACAAAACGTGTGTGTTAGAGGTATAATATGATATTAAAAAGCAGAAGGCACATATGTAATCACTTGAAAGAATAACATAAAGAACATGATATCGTGATTTCATGGTAGTGTATGAAATGTAGAATAAACATATAACATGACATAAAAATTACTCAAGGGTGACTACCTATACAATATCACTTGGCGGACAATGTCCCATAATTGATTAGGTTTACTCCCTAATCCCATACATGGCGTCTCATGAGACAAAAGATTTAATCAATTAATTGTTGGGATATATGGGTGTGTAGGTCATAACATTTTCATGATATATGTTTTCTACATAAAATAAATAAATCATAATTAATAATTTAATAATTAACCATGGAATGAAAATTGGTTGAAAAATATTTCATTATAACATAATCAAAGTAAATTTAATTGTGAAGGAATTTGATAAATGATCATACGATATGTATTGCCCCATCAATAAAAGGGAGAATATACTAGGAATATATGTGAAATATATACATATAATTTAAAATAAATTTATAACATCAATGGTTATTTTTAATGATGAAAATATTTTTACAAATATTTAAAACATTTTTGAGGAAAATAACATTTTCAGTCTGAGTAACATCAAAGGAAGTCATATTAGATGGAAAATGATTTTAAATGATCACTATCATCATTTATCTATGACAATTATCATTTAATTTTTTGAAAAATATTATATAAATTATGATACTTTGTCATTTTCTTTTAAAAATATTATTTGAAACAAAAAACGGAAGCTTCAAAACATTGATTTGTCATGAATATGAAAAAAAATTGTTCATGTTTGATACATAACAAAAAACAACGATTCCTTTAATATTTTATCAATAAAAGTAAAAAAGTAAATTTTATTGAAAATGTTTGGAAATTTACTCTTAAAAAACATTCTAAAAAACCCATTATGCATATAAATTAATTTTAAAAATGATAGTAAAATATTTTTGAAAATATTTTTACAAAATATGTATAAGGAATAAAAAATATTTTCAAAATAAAAGATAAATGAAATAAGATTTTCATAAAAAAATTATAATTAATTTTAACCAACAGAGATAGAATATGGTATTATAAATTAAAAAATTCACGAATAACTAGATATTAAGACCATTACTATGTTTTATTATAGAATGATCAAATAATTTCCTTTAATAGAAATTCATACATAGGAAATGATGATTAAAATGACATTGATGAATAAACGCTTAATGTTTTGGTAACATTTGAATAATAACGTACAATGAATTAAGAAGATGAATTGAATCTTAAAATATCATGATTTATGAAATATTTATGATATAGTATGTAAAGGGTCAGTATATAAACCATTTGAAAGAAATTATGAGTATAAAATAACATCTGTCTTAAATAAGGAAGTTCGAGATGATACCCTGACCTCAAGCCTGAATCATCACATAAATCCCTTATATTAAAAAATAATATTTTAAATAAATATTTTCATAATATACATTTTCATGTTTATTAATACTATTATTTTATTTCAGACCATGTCATAATCAATTACATTACCAATTAGTTTCACAACTGTCACATAGTTGAAAAATATGTTTGAAATCACATTGGCAAGTTGAATAAGGTTAAATGGATTATTATTTAAAAATATATATAATTTTATTCCTTAAATAATGATAAATTTTATATATAAATTATAATTTTTAAACCATCCATGAATATGGTTATAAAAATTGGACTATGTTACAATCTTGGAGACCTTAGGCTATATGTACGCTTGAGTGACATTTTTATTTTTTGATAATCATGATGGAAAGAAGATAAACGTTATTTTATATATATAAATGATAATTTTATCATTAATATAATATTATTTCAATTAATAACCCAACAAATATAATCCCTTTTATTTGATAATAAAAAAAATCGCATAGCTTCACGAGGTGGTAGTCTGTCGTACACACAAATGAAGTTATCCATTATTCAATAGATATTAAGGTAATAATGTATGATATATATTTAATTTATATAATGTTTAATATTTCATTAATATCATATATAAATTTATAATTAATCCTTATTACCCTTCATGTAAAGCGTAAGGGAAGAATGAATAACATCGCTTTGCGATGTGGTAGTCTACTGTACACACAAGCGACATTATCATATTCTCTATGGAATTGAATGTATGCGGGTATCTGTGATATAATAATTAGAAATTTATAATTAAATAATGAATATAAAATATAAAAATTATATACATAATTATATCTATCCATGATAGGTGGTGATGGAAAATGAATTTCATTGGTTCATGAGGTGGTTGTTGGTCATTCAAATGATCAATAATTTCATTTCCCATTTTAGGGAGTAGAAGATGGTTATAGATCAAGAAAATAAAAAAAATATATTCACAGATAATATAATAAGGTTATTATATAATCATGATTTAATAATATATAATTATGTGGAAGAAGAATTAAAATAGAATGCTCGGTTATGGACATAACCTCTTATTTGGAAAAAATATTTGGGTTTGCACCAAGATCCTTCAAAGGATGAATTTATGCTCAAACCATGTATTATAGGATGAGGGGAGGTATTTAAATAAGTGATTTGGTAAAAATATTTCTAATCCAATGGTTTTTTTATGTTTGTAATGGAGATAAGAGGGGGTGACCTTTTATAGGTGGGGGAAAGGACACATTAGGATTTTTTGAAAAGAAAGATTCCCAACTAGATTTTTTGATGAGAAAAGGACCCCAATTAGACCATTTTAAATAAAAATAAGATATAAGGTCAAAATATGACCATTAAATAGTAAATATAAAATTATGGTTCATTTTTCACCCTTATAATTTTTTTTAACCCCAGGTGAACCTGTTTATACCTTAACAACTAAAATTTTTTTTTTACTGTTTTCACTTTTCAATATTGGAAAATATTATTTTGAATTTATTAGATAATAAAAATTATCATTGATAAAAATATGGAATTTTTTTCCAAATTCATCTCATATGTGTTTCTGAATTATATTTTAAAATTAAACTCGCAGACTTATAAAAAAAGGTTTTTCAAGAAATGCATTTTTTAATGAAATGATGATCTCATATTAACAGTATGAAATTTTGTGAGAAATAAATTAATTTAAATTATAATATATATATATAGTAATATAATATAAATTTCCTTTAAATTATTCCTCTGTAGAGTTTATTTTAAATATTTAAAATGGAGAAATATTATTCAGTTTCTAACAGTTTAAAAAAATGCGTTGTAAAGAAAAAAATAATCATATATTAAAATAATTTGTAAATATTATTTAAATATAATTAATTATATTCATTATATGTATAATAATTATCTAAATTTTAAATCAAATTAAATAATAATTAGTCTCAATTTATTAAAAAGTAATATTAATTTTTATAAAAATTAGTATGTTTCATTATTCACTAAATAATTAATATTTTTAAAAAATATAAAAAAATTAACCCTAAGTAACTATTGATATGATGATTTAAAAAATGATTTTAAATTTTTAATATAATTTTTTTAATTTTTGTATTATTTATTCTAAAAAATAAATAAAAAATCATTTTTCTAGAAAAAATATTGTTTCGAAGCATATAAAGGAATTACAAAAATAAAAGTAATCATTTCTCAGTATATTATATTTACCTAATATCATTATCTTTATTGTTTTTAAATTTTCTTATTCCTATTCAATCAAAAAATTTGAACAGGTATGTAATAATGGTTTAATTTAAATAATTATTTTTATAGTATATAACAATTTTCATTAACTTAGTGTTTCGTTTCACACAAGATATAAAATTTATTTAAATAAATATATCATAGAGTATCAGGGTGTTGCATTCCCAAATAATATTGGTTGTGTGTGTCAAATATGATTTCAAACATAAAGTTGTTATTTTAAGATCTCTAGATATTACATGAGTGAAATTCAATGTTGGGTGTTAAATTTAGTTATATAGGTGAAAGAAGTCATTGTATTTTTTCCAACATGTGGTGTCAATAATAAGGAGTTCCCTAGTGAGAGGAAAAATGGATATTTAACATTGATCTATCGATACCCCATTAAGGATATAACACAAATTTAAATCTGGATGTAAAAAGACCAAGTGACCCTTTTTATTTTATTCAAAAATTAGATAAAGACATAAATATTACTAAAATCCTCATTAATTATTGATTACATAATGTTATAATGAGAATATAGGTTTCATGGATTTTAAAAAAACTATATGATGATAATATTGTACCCAAAATGTTCTGTGTTGTATTTTTTGATAATAAATATTTGTCTTGATGAAATGTAAGAGTTATAGAATATTTCTTCAATGAATATTACTTGTGTGATGGAAAATATAGATTGATTATAAAGGAATGAAAATGTGACACATTGATATTATTTAATATCTATATATTTTAATGGTTCTTGAATGAATATCACAGTTATAGTGGATAAGTATAAAAATATTCCTTGATATTTCTACATATCAAGTGTATAAAATATTAAGTATTTACGATGTCAGAGGAAATGTATAGTATATCTATTAATGTTTCTATAATTCCAAGGAAATTTATACAGGTACCTTGATATCCCATAAAACAATAAATAAAGATTTTTTCGATTAATCCATTTTCAATTGATTTTCAATTTTTTCGACTAGTAAAATATAGAGATTTTTGGTATTTTTGTGAGAATTATTTATGAAAAATGATTATTTTCTATTTATAAGAATTATTTTTCATATATAATTTCCACGAACAATATAATAATTCAATGGTTATCATTTTAGGTAACAAATTACATATCTCATGATGGGTATTTATGAACAGTCTATGTCATTTTTGGTCAAAAGGTGGTAATTTTATGCATCGTGAATAAGTGGTACACATGGAGGCCAAATATATTTTCAGAGACATGATAGTGATTTAATATGTTCAATATAGTAAATTTAAATAATAATTCTTTGTGAAGGGTGTATAAAAATGTGAAACACATTAGAGGATAAAAATGGGAGGCCCTCGAAGGATGATTCACGAAGGTGGTACGCAGTGTGAATAACATAAATATAGTTTATTAAGGGTATTTAACATATGTATTTATCAATAATTTTTTGTTTTTATATAGTTTCATTGATGATAATTACTATAAATACATATTAATTCCATTCATTATGTATTGATTGGAAGTTAAAGAAAATCCATAGATCAATAATGGAAAAATCATTTGTGAAGTTGGATCTGTGTAGTGAGTATTCATAAGACTATTCACAAAGTCTATCTATGAATGAAAACAACATAATTAGTAGTTATAAGGAAGAATAATGAGGAATTTCAGAAATTTAATTCTTTTGGGAAGTATATAAAAGTCATAAAATGGAAGAGTCACATGGATGTAGTGGATGAAGGAGTTATCAAAAGGTTTTACATAGTTGATGTGTGTGAAGGAAATATATGAAGGAGAATAAAAAAATAAAATATATAGAGGAAATTCATTTGGCCATTACATGGTGAATAGTTTCTAACATAAGATTTCTGCTAATATAAAAAAAATCAATCATATTTTTTACATGGAATTTTTAGGAGGGTATTCTAGACATTGAAGAGTGGATTGGGGCATTATTGACCAATAGATTTTAGTGGAAGAAGAAAGATATCCAATGAATAATACATGATTATATTTTAGTAGTCAACGATGAGGAATTGAACTTGAAAATTTTAGTGTAAAATTATTCTCATTTTGATGAAGAAGTGTTTCTTTTGAGATATCATTGAAGACATAACTCAACCTTCACAATGGGGATCTGACATGATTTGTAATATTATAAGAATAGTGCCACATACTAGATAGAAACTTAGAATCATATTAGAATATATGATACAAGAATATCTTCATACTGAATAGAGAGAGACCCTTGTATCAATTATGTATTTTAGATACCTATAAGTCTACAAATAGTGGATGATATTACATCATGTTAGTGAGTGTAGGTGAAGAAGTGGGAGTTCCCCTTTGAAAAAGAGTGAATGTGCCATTAATCTAGTAATGTTTGTGATCCTAGAACAATGTGGCCATGATCAGAATATTTTATCCATAATAATAATGATTTTTTTAGATTTTAGTAAATAGAAACATTGATGTGTGTATAAAAATTGGACAATCCCCTAGTGATGAGCCAAGTAAAAACTATATATTCCAAGCATGTGTGTTCTGTTCTTGTTTTACTTCCAAAATATTTATGTTTTTTATAGAGAATGTCCCATTTAATGTTATTGGTTTAGAATAGTTTCTTCCAATAATATAACAAGATCCAAGAGAAATTTAAAAATATTAAAGAGAAAAGTTTAATTTTTTTAACTGTCTGATACAACCCCTTATCATATTTACCTGGTTTATAATAGTATTGGATGTAATTTTTCTTAATGTTTAAAGGATTCAAATGTTATTAATATTTTATGAAATTTATTATTAAAATAATTTTCTGATTTTACAAGTAGAATTTATGTTTTTTACTCTTATATGATAAATTTGGGAAGGAGGTATACATTAATAAATTTATTGATTAATCTATGATTCTGATTTTATCTGAGTGTAAAAACATAATTAATCACCTTATGGTGTTAAATAACTTCCCCAAGCACAGTATTAAAATCTCTAATGTTCTTTTAGGATCATATAATTTAATACGTTAAATGTGTACGAAAATCATTATATTAATAAAAACAACATAAATTCAGTCCTTCTGATAGTGTGTATTTATGAAATCATTTATTTCATAGATAAGTGAATGTATATGAATATATTTCTTTAAAATGAAGAAACACATTGATATTCCAATGAATATATAAATGATAATTTTCAGAAAATTTTAATTAGTTCATAAAAAATATTTCATTTAAGAAAATATGTTCATGAATTGTAAGGATGGTTTATAAAAGAAGAACAAATAGAGGTATCTACTCACATATCTATTTATATTAATATTTTCACATGTGATGATTTAATGGGTGTGGATTAAAATGTTTTTAGAATATTTATTGGACATTTTATATATTGACGACATCATGAGCATGAATTTTGTATGATATTAGAATATATTAAAAATTATAAAAAATTTAAATAATCATATATTATTCTAAAAAAATAAATATTATATTGTTTTAAAGTGAATTTTGACTATAAATTGAGGTATGATAATCATAAATCATTTTAGGTCAATTATTATTTAGATGATGATTAGACAACTCACATTAGAGATTTAAAGTTATATTTTTAGGATTATTTCTTATCTAAGGAAGGTTTGTAAACTATAAGATGAAAAATAAAGTCACAGATACTAAAATAATACTAGATTATACTGTTCTATTAGATAATATAATGAAAATAACATGGATTAAGTCACTAATTTAGGATATGAAAGTGGAAGTCACATATATGTTACTTATTGGGAGTGACAAAAAAATTTATAGCAAATGTTTCAAATAATATAGTATAATATTAGAGGTTAAAAAATACTAACATCAAATACAGTTTCCTGAATGAGATAGTAGAATGTAGTGATATCAAATTCGATTATGATTAAATAAGGGAACATTTGAGGAACATTTTGATAAATCCCTTAATGAATGATGAATTCAAACACATTCTAGTGTTTTTAGTCAATATGTTTCTTTATAAATATCGTCATGTGCATATTTCATATTTCCCCACTTAAATTAATTTAATTTTATTAAAATATAGGGGTAATATTTAGGAATTTTCCTAGAAATGGTTATAATCCCTTATAAAAACTGGGGAAAGAAAAGGGGGGCAGAAGAAAATATTCGTGGAGAGTTTCCTTAAAGGGGGATATTTAAGGTAAGGTTAAAATAATTTACTGAATTCAATTAAATTTTAAAACCCTTACAAATTATTTGATTGAAGTGACCATAATGATATTGAATGATTTAGTGGAGGAGATTCAATAAACCTTAAGAGGAGTATTAATACGGTTAATTTATTTATCCTGGTAAGTATTCTTGGTAAATGTATTATTTTTATTTGATCTGAGATATGGATTTATCTCAAAAGCATTACTCTATTATGTTATGTAGTGCTTTAATTACCTACATATTGGGAGAATATTATGAATTAATTTATTTTATTGATTATTTATGATTGATGAACTTTATTTCATTTTTTGTTCATTTTTTATTTGAAAATTTATTTTATTTGTATAATTTATCATTATATGTGTAAAATGAATATATATTTCAGAATTTATTTTGAAATAATGATATAGAATAATTTAATTATATCATTTTTCAAAAATAAACTATAAAACTAATCTCTTCTGTGTGAGGGTAAGAGTTGATTAATGTGAACATGAATTCTACCTTATAAAATAATCATGTTGTGGTTTTTATAATGAAGTGATAAAAATTTTTAGAATGATTTTGGAAGACGTAGTGATGTTTTGGAGAGTGAATTGACTGGGAAAGTGTTTTAGGTGATTAATACCAGTGTTATATCATATCATAATTTCATAGAATAAATTATATTTTTCAGAACTCATGCTAATTTATTTAATATTTTTTTATGAATATGATGGTATATGTAATGGTGTTGAGGAGCATTCATGTCACAATGTAATTTTTATAGGCATGTTGTGTTTTTTACGTCTATGTCAGTATTCATAAATGTGATAAATAAGGAAAACCCATATAACCATAATAATTAAAGGATGAAAAATAATGACTTAGTATTCAAAATTATTATTTTTTGAATTTATTGTGTTACTTTTATTTAATATGATTAAAGAGTCATTTCATGATTTTATATAAGTTTATTAGAGGAAGAAAATTAATATTCCATGTTTGAATGAATCAAAACATAGTTATTTTAATATTTATTTTAATATAATTTTCTATTAATTTTGAGGATTAAAATAAATTATTTGATTAACTATTTTTAAATATACTTTTAAATAAAAATTAAACCATGAATCCAAGTATTATACAATGATTATTATCAATATTTTCTGATTCTCATAGATAGAGATGAACAATATCATAATTTTTTCATAGAACATTCCTAAGAGAAGTCAGATGATTTTAGAGATAATACGTTTTTCACACTTATATAGTGTAATGAATGAACTTGTTGATGATGATGGAAAAATATCAGACATTTTAGTGTTCATTATTGATAATTCTTCATATTATTTTCATATTATTATCTTATAATGTATATAATTCAGCTTCAATTTTTTAGGATACAAAATTGTAAATAATTTATCTAATGTTCTCAACATATTCAACATAAAATGAAGAAAAACATGGTCTCCATGTGATCTCATATAGATATTCTCATATTCCATAGTATTCCAGTAATAAATGAGGGCTGATGAACTAATTATGGGGTTTCTATAACCTATATTGGATAATAATTTAGAAATATGGTTCTATCATGATCAGAAAGTGTAGTAAACTGCAAAACTATACTCGAGTCTCGATCAAATACAATATCCCAATGCTAACTATTAAACTCTTACTAAAACATCAATTATAGGAACCTTTCTCTTACTTTCATCTCGAATCATAATGTTTCCATGTGAATCAAGGTTCCCATGTAGGGTATGACTACAAATTAGTAGGTCCCCACCAATAGTGTCCCTCCATAAATCCAAAATATATAATTTTATTTTTGGAATAAAATTAAAATAAATAAATCATAAAAAATTACCAAATTCTTATAGATATATCTATAGCCAAGCCCATAAATATATATTCCAACTTCAGCCAGTGTTGAAATAGGTTGTTGAACACATAATCCAAACACTACTCAAGAGTGAAGGATCTATCACCTTTTTTCTCATTAACACATAAAAATTAGTTTTCTCCATACCTATTTACCATGGTGAACAACACATCATGAGTACAAAATTATATGGTGAATGGTACATCACTAATACATACTCTCCAAGTTGAATGATACATCAATCTAACATGAACTCTAGGTGAATGATACATCACAAATACTTAATCCTTGGTGAATGATATATCACCAACATGACATTACCATGTGGATAATTTTCACCACATAATCCATAGGTAAATAATACATCACTAATATATGATTTCCTAGTATAACAATACAGCACTGATCAATGATTTCCTTGGTTACTAACACTCCATCGATACATAACACACATATTATCACCAATCCATAACCCCCACACATATATGATGATATAAATCCAACATAATAAGGGTGGATGATATACTAATAAAAACAACCCTATGTGAATGAATCATCACCCAACACATAAAAATATGTGACAATATACTAAAAAAATTAATATAATGGGGTTTGACTTATCAAAAACATTCATTAGGTGAAAACATTTAATAAATAATTTCGTAATAATTTTAAGTGAATAATCCCTGAAATTAATGTAATATAATAGAATTATTTATCACATCAATCTTACTATTTTGGTGATTGAGAAATTTACCTTTACCGATGGTTATAATAAAAATAATCATTACATTACATATAGTGTCACTCTCACAAGGCTACTAATCTAACTGAAGATCCACAAAAGGATTTTTCCACTATACCATCCTTATCCCCTAAATTATTATATAAATTGATAGTCTATAACACCTCACACGTCTCCTACTTTCATACCATAAGTGAATAGACTATTAACATGTTCCATGTAACATTTTTATAACACTTAAAATAGTGAACATGGTCATTAGTGACCCTTTTTCCATTAAAAAATTACCAAATTACCACTCACACTATTAATTGAACTTTTATTATATTTAATGGATATAATAAATAGATGAAAACAAATTTCATGGCATTCACACATATTTGACGAAACCCACATATCACATGTAGCATAAAAACTCAAATAAATTGATAAAAAAGTTTTAGGACAACCTACCTTAGATAAGTAGGAACAAGATCATTTACTATTATAAGAGGAATTAAAATCTAGAAAATTAAATTAGATAAACTGAAAGAAACCCTAAATTTGGAATTATTTTATAATAATTTTAAAACAACAAAAAAGAACAAAACTATGTTAGATAGGGTTATCAGGTATACCCACAGTGATCCTATAAGACATATAGTTCTTCTATCCAACCATGAATGTGTGCAATATCACTCCTTAAATTAGGTGGGAAGGTGAGAGTTTGAAGGCGTCTTGCTGCTATGAGGGGAGCAATGATGGGGGTAATAATTTTTACAAATTGTAAAATTTTAATTAAAATATTTTTTTTTAAACATATTAGGTCTCTACAGGGAACCTTATCCCTTATCATTTGGTATTTATGACCTATCCAGTACCCACTTCTGGGCCATTGGGTGGTCATTATCCCTCTAGGTCCTTTCCCAATATATCTAATCCAACAAGGTACCCAGTTCTATTTATCATCAAAGAAACATGCCTTACATGGGGACTAACTCCATAAAATATGGCCCCATACTCCAATAAAACCTCTAATAACACTGAACGATCAAATTACATATATTCTATAAAACTATGAACCAATTACATACATAAAAAAATATAGGTGTTATAGTTTAGAACTATATTTTTTTCATCCACTCATCATTAGTAATAAGAAAAAAAATCCATAAGATATGGGATATCACCAATATATCACTAATGACTAACCATTTATAATGGTTTAATGAGCCTTGTAAAATATAGAATTCATGTTCTATTTTTTAATCTCTTATAATGTGAAAATTGGAATAAAGAAACATGTACACTAAATGAAAATTAATGTAAACTAGTTTATAAGAATTTTGTTTTTTGAGATTTGATTTACCCCCCCTCTCAATTCTACTAATTCACACATTAAAACATTAATATGCCGATGGATATGAAAATTAATATGTTTATCATGTACTTGACTATATATATAGAGAAAATATAATCCCTTCACCTGAATCATTATTTTAGAGATTATGTTACACATTTCAACATACATGCCTCCATATATGTCTGAGGATTCCAACTAGTAGTGAGAGTTCAAGTGCTACGAGTAGGGAGACTATACACTCTTTATAAGGAAGTTAATCATAAATAATAATATAGTATAATTAAAAATTTTAATAAATAGAATTAAATGTATCTAAGATCATAAAAAATAATAAAAAATTCCCTCCTAAAGTTTCATGTAAATAACAAAATTAGGTAAGTAAATACAGACAATGTAGTATAAATCTATAGTTCATCTCGATGCGGCCTCTGATCACCATGCTCCATATATTACTTTTTTAACTAGGGAGTTTCCCTTTATTATTTCACTGACCATGAAGTCTACACACATTGAGATTCCAGTGAAGGATATCAGTATAAACATAGAAATACACCACCTATAATGACCCATACTTTACATACATTGTTAATACTTCAAAATTGAAGCACACTTATTACAACATATGACAAAACCACAAATGACCATATAGGTATAGTGTCTTTAGAAACAGGGAAACATAAAAAACTGGTTCATTAATCTTCTACAGTGTCTCCCATTTATTTCATCATATCTAGGGTCCCTTTTAGCATATTCTACTTAATATCCATATTCCTGACCTGGGGAAAAGAAAACATAAAAGGGTGAGCTCAAATGCTCAGCAAGGGCAAATAAAGGAAATAAAAATCATATCATATCTTTTTGAAAATCATAACCTGCAAAAGAGATCATAATATCTTAACATGGAATAAATCATAGAAGTGAAAATGAGATCCCCATAATCATAACATGAAACTTGAAACTTTGTGGCATGCACACATAATCATGGAACATCATTTCTTGTTAGTCATGACTCATTGCCAAGACTATCTTAGTGGACAGAGTCCCTTTCTGAACCGAGTCACCCTCGTTCCAGTCCTGTTTCACTGAACCGGTATAACCTACCATTCCATCCATGTCTATCTCATGAGATATAAAATCTTTACCCAATGCATTGGAGGGAGATATAGGTCCCACCCATCTTATAATGAATCCTTTCTTATGTGTGCCACATAATCATAAATCATACATCATCGCATAACACATGTAACAAAAATGGGATTCTTGAAACATCATGACATCATAAAACAAATCATATAAGGTAAATGACTTCATAAAAATAATTCCCTCAAAACATAATCAAATCAATGTAATAATAGGGATAAAAACAGAACCCTATATTATCTTAGATGGAAAATAATTTTGATAAAACACTTGAACTCCATTCTTGAGGAAAATATCCTTTCTTCTTCAAAAACACTTTTCTTTTCTTAACATGTCATACAATTATAAACTAAAAGAAGTTGATTAAAATAAACTTGAAAACTTGTAAAGGAAGCTTCTTGTAAATAATGTTTTTAAAAATACATTCATGCCATATAAGTTAAAAAAACATTCTTCGTACCTTTGTCGGAAAAGTCAAAAAGTACCTCGTACGAAAAAAACGACAAAAGATTCCTTTCATATTCTTTACTAAAAACTCACCGAAGGGTAAAATTGGATTTAAACTATTGTAAGTGGATGGAAACAATATTACATATTGAGTTAACATGGATGTGGATGATAAAATACACCCCAGTAAATACTTACGAATAAACAATCTCGGATAAAAATGAGATTGTGATATTTCCCCTTACCTTAGGTCCGATTTTCTTTGTACGTGTCCGAAGCTCCTGTATAATGGTTTAAATAATGTTATTTACTTATTCCAGAATCATAAATATTGATATGATATCATATATGGTCATATTATTATCTTCTTGTTAGTAATATTTCATTGTTACTTGTTACTCGGGTCCTTATTGCCTTTTGTTCTTATGCATGTTTTGCCGAATAAATTATTCTTCTTCTTTTAAGGTTATAGATACCTTATATCCAGAATGGTATTAGTGTAACATATATCATATTTATTCATTCAATTCATTTACATAATTACTATGTAATGATGATCATGTAGAACGAGTCGCATCACATCGTGTAGACGGTATTCCGTACGTACGCACGAGTGATGATATCGTTCCTATGATCGTGGAACTATATTGGAGTATATATATATTATTTCAGTATCAATATTACTTTATAATAATCATAAATAGTTACTCATTACACCATTATACCCATCCTTGTAAGGTGATGGTGGAAAATAGATTACACCACGGCGTGGAGACGGTATTCCGTACGTACGCATGCGCGGTGATTTCATTTTTCCGTAAGATGGATAGAAGGTGAATTAGGGTTGTTTCATATTTATAATAACATATCAGTATGTAAGTAATACTTATGTTATTACTTTATCATTAAACAACTAAATAAGAAGAAGTTGAAGAAGAAAGAAATTGAAAAGATCGGTAATGGATATTACCTCTTCTTTGGAATGCCTCTTTGAATCCTCCACTTAGGGAACTAAGATTGGTCTTTGAAGAAGACCAGGACCTCTAGGATTATTCTAGGTAAGTTGAGAGGAGAAAATGGTAGGGGTTGGACGAGCTTGAGTGCTCAAATTGGTGTGAGGAGGAGGGGGAGGAGGTGCCCTTTTATAAGGGAGGAGAGGGGCACCTTAGGAATATCTCAAAATATTATTTTATATTAAAGTCAAAATCGGTTTATAATGGTTCCAAAGGGTCTTATTTCGAAGATAAAGTGGGGATGGGTCTAAAGCCTATCAACCAATAGGATTTAGACAAGTTTAGGGTATTATTTTAACCTTATCAATTAAATTTAACTCTAAGTTAAATAATTTAACTTTTACCGTGTCTTTTTGTTTTCTTTCACTATATGGTTAATACGCTTACTATAACATGCCAAACGAACCCCAAATTGTTTATTATTAATATATATATCATTATCTAAGTCACTTGGCCGAACCATAGATTTTTAGGAATAAAATAACAATTAGTAATATAATATTTGATTTAAAAACTATTTTTTGTCAATTTTGACACTATTTGATATATGATTTTTTGTGAAAGTCATAACAAAATTAAATGTTCGCAAAAAGTTGATTAAATCAACACTAATATATCATATTAACCTAGAAAATTAGTGGAATTCATAAAAAGTCTCAAATTACATTTATTTTGGTGTTTATAACATCAATTATGTCAATATTTCATTAATAAGATAATTACTGCATCATCATTGTGTCATAAATAAATTAAATTATTTAATGTCTAAAAATTACAAATAAAATACCATTATGTAGGAAATCTTTTTAGATTTCTAATGAATATTTATAGTCGAATTTATCTTATGTATAACCCCATATTAAAAATGATTTACTTACTAAACTTTGATTTTAACTATTTTAACCCTTCTTTAAATAAATTAATAATAAATGTCCTAATCTAACCCAAGTGGGCCTAAGTGGTCATATTTTATTCCTAAGTTTGTTTTTTGGTCGAATTAAACTTATCAAATAGAATTAGGACATGTTTTAGGGTAATAGTAATATCATTTTTACCCTTAGTTACCCTATTTACTATTAACCGCGGTAAAAAAAAGTAAAAAGTTACTATTCACCAAAAAATTATTTTTATCTCATTGAACCACATTTTACTTACTGATATCAGCTGTGTCTGTTGGATTTTTGAAATTACATTCACAGAAGCGGTAAAAATAAGTTTTATGCAAAAATTAAGTTTTTAACCTACCACTTAGTGGTTTCACTATTCATCAAAAATTGAAAGTTTTTAGAAAAAAACCAAAATTTCACCCTAGGCTAATTTCGGTATTCCGAATCCAAAAATGAAGTCCATTTTGAAAAATAAAATTTATAAAATTTCAAAAAAGTGGTTATTACTATTCATAACGGCTAGTTTTAATAATATTTTAATAGCATGTCGTTGTTTAGTGAAACTCGGTATTGCGTACGACGCAAGCTATCGAGGAAGGTCGTGATTGCGTGTAAAGTAAGCCAAGCAAGTGTGTAGTGAAAGATTCCTTTGATGATATATAAAAACAAAATATTACTCATAAAAATCTTGGGTGTTACATTCTACCCCCCTTAAAAAGAATTTCACCCTCGAAATTCGTCACTTTGTGACAAACAGATGAGGATACTTCTCCCTCATCATATCCTCAAGATCCCATGTAGCTTCTTCAAGTTGGTGGTTCCTCCATAAAACTTTCACCAAGCGAGTGGTCTTGTTTCGTAGGACTTTTTCGCTACGATCCAGAATCTCTATCGGTTGTTCTTCATAAGAAAGATCTTGCTCCAGCGGTACAACTTCTGAGCTGAGTACATGTGAAGGATCTAGTATGTACTTTCTCAGGAGAGATACATGGAACAAATCGTGAACTTGAGAGAGATTCGGTGGAAGCGTCAATCGGTAAGCTACCTTCCCAACACGATCCAGTATTTCGAAAGGACCGATATATCTAGGGCTCAACTTCCCCTTCTTTCCAAATCTCATAACCCTCTTCCAGGGAGATATTCGTAAGAACACTTTATCACCCACTTCAAACTCTAGGTCTTTTCTTCGGTTGTCGGCATAACTTTTATGTCGACTCTGAGCTGCTCTTATGTGTTGTTGAATAGATCTGACCTTTTCTGCCATTTCATCAATGAGATCAGGTCCTAATAGCTTTCTTTCTCCAACTTCATCCCATCAAGTTGGAGTCCTGCATTTCTTTCCATAGAGAGCTTCATAAGGAGCCATCTGAATACTGGAGTGAAATCTATTATTATAAGAACATTCCACCAAAGGTAGGTGTTGATCCCAACCTCCTTTGAAATCCATAGAGAAATCTCTCAACATATCTTCTAGGGTTTGAATTGTTCTCTCAGACTGACTGTCTGTCTGGGGATGATAAGCATTGCTGAAACTCAACTCTGTATCCAGAGTATGCTGAAGACTTCGCCATAACTTCGAGGTAAATCTCGGATCCCGATCAGATATAATAGAAAGTGGTACTCCATGCAATCTTACCACTTCCTTTACATATATCCTGGCAAGCTGATCTAGAGAGAAATCCTCTCTAATAGCAATGAAGTGTGCATACTTTGTAAGACGATCAACTATGACCCAAATAGCATTATTTCCTTTGGATGTTTTAGGAAGTCCTGTGACAAAGTCCATAGTGATGTTTTCCCATTTCCATTCGGGTATGGGTAATGGTTGTAACATCCCCTTAGACTTCTGTCTCTCAGCTTTAACTTGTTGACAAACCAAGCATCGAGAGACATATTCAGCAACATCTCTTTTCATGCCATCCCACCAGAATTACTCTTTCAGGTCCCTATACATCTTCGTGCTTCCAGGATGAATAGAGAATGATGAACTATGAGCCTCATCCAGCAGCTCCTTCTTTAATTCGGGGATGGGAGGAACAAAAACCCGATTCCTGAACTTTATTATCCCATCACAATCAAGGTTAAATTCAGGAACATTTCTCACCTTCTTTTGTAACTCGACATCTTCTTTCTGTGCCTCTTTAATCTTCACATGTATAGATGGATGAACATTCATTTGAGAAAGAAAAGATTTTTTCCCTTCCATTATAATTCCAAGATCCATCTTTTGTAAATCCATAAATATTGGATCTTTTTTGATCCTCATCATGGATAAACTAGCATGGTCTTGTCGACTTAATGCATCTGCCACCTTGTTTGCTTTCCCAGGGTGGTAATGGATTGAGCAGTCGTAATCCTTAATCAGCTCCAACCATCTTCTTTGACACATATTCAACTCCTTTTGTGTGAAAATATACTTTAAACTTTTATTATCAGTATAAATATCACACCTTTCACCATAAAGGTAATGCCTCCAAATATTTAATGCAAAGATTACCGCAGCCAACTCCAAATCATGTGTTGGGTAATTTTGCTCATGGATTTTCAACTATCATGAGGCATAAGCTATAACCATATCATTTTGCATAAGAACACACCCCAATACCTTCTTGGATGCATCACTGTAGATCACAAACCTTTCTCCACTACAAGGCAGTGTGAGCACAGGTGCACTGGATAACCTTCTTTTCAACTCCTTGAAATTCTCTTCACATTCCTCTGTCCAGACAAACTTAACTCCTTTCCGAGTCAACTTGGTGAGAGGATTAGATAATCGTGAAAAATCTTTTACAAAACGTCGATAATATCCAGCCAAACCAAGAAAACTTCGGATCTCAGTTACTGTTGTTGGTCTTGATCATCTTTCGATAACCTCTGTTTTTGCTGGATCCACAGATATCCCCTCTTTTGAGATTATGTGACCCAAAAATGAAACTTTTTGAATCCAAAATTCACACTTGGTAAATTTGGCATAAAGCTTCTCCTTTCTCAGGGTCTTCAATATAATTCTCAAGTGATCTTCATGCTCTTCCTTGCTCTTTGAATAGACAAGAATATCGTCTATAAAGACTACCACAAATTGATCAAGATAGTCTCTAAAGACTCTATTCATTAGATCCATGAAGATAGCAGGGGAATTAATAAGACCAAATGGAATCACTATAAATTCATAGTGTCCATACCTTGTACGGAAAGCCGTCTTTGGTATATCCTCCCTTTTGACCCTTAATTGATGATACCCTAAACGAAGATCAATCTTGGAAAAGTATTGAGCTCCGCGTAGTTGGTCAAATAAGTCATCAATGCGTGGGAGAGGATATTTCTTCTTGATAGTGATCTTGTTAAGTTCTCGATAATCAATGCAGAGTCTCATTGATCCATCTTTCTTCTTAATAAATAGAACTGGTTCTCCCCAAGGTGACGCACTAGGGCGTATGAATCCCTTATCAAGATTCTCTTGGAGTTGCTTCTTCAATTCCTGCAACTCAATTGGGGCCATTCTATAAGGTGTCTTTGAAATTGGCAAAGCGTCTGGTACGATTTCTATTGAAAACTCAACTTCACGATTTGGTGGAAGACCCGGTAATTCCTCTGGAAAGACATCATCAAACTCCCGTACAATGGTCATATTCTTAATCGTGAGTTTCTCACCAACCATTTGAGATAAATAACCTTCATTTAGTGGAATCAATACCCATAAGATGGAAGAAATTTCCACTGGAAGGTTATGTTCATCCTTGCATTGATAGACGATTGTAGATTGATCTGGAATATGAAATGTGACTTCCCTTCTTTGGCAATTGATATGAGCTCCATGTAGAGAAAGCCAATCCATGCCAAGAATCACATCAAATTCCACTAAAGGAAGGATCACAAGATTTGCGGGAAGCACTTTCCCACAAACTTCGATCGGAGAAGAATTATAAACTTTTGATGCGACTGTTGTGCCATTAGGTGTTGTCACAGATAACTCAACATCTAATTGTTGAGGTAATATGGTGATACCCTTAGAAAATTTTTCAGAAATAAAAGAGTGTGTGGATACAGAATCAAATAAAACATTTGCTACTTTAGAGTGGATGGTAAGTGTACCTTTCACCACTTCGTTATCATACTCCACATCGCTGATAGAAATTGCATGTGACTTTCCTTTGTCTTTAGCCTTAAGATTTTGTTGACGTCGACCATCATCATCAACCCTTGGATTTGGGAATTGATTGGCATAATGCCCCATCTCCTTGCACTTGAAACATTGAAGTGTAGTAGGTTCATTCTGTGTATCCCTTCCTTTGTTTGCATCATTAGACATCTTCTTCCCATTATCGGGGCATTCAAATGCCTGATGACCTTCCTTTCCACATTTAAAACATTTACTTGTCCCTTTAAGACAACTCCCTCCATGTTTCTTTCCACACTTTGAGCATAAGGGAAAGCTCATCTTCTTTTCAGTGTGTTCTTTAGATTTTCCTTTGAATTCCATCTTCCTCTTCTTATCAAACCCATGTGACTGATGGGTTACCCCAATCTCCATCTCGACTTTGAGAGCACATCGAACGATTTCCTCGTAGCTATTGAAGTCCCTTATGGCTAACGCCCTTCGAAGACTTGGTTTTAAGCCACTAAAGAATCGATCGATCTTACTCTCAGGTTGGATAATAATACCAGAAGCGTACCTTGCAAGTCTTGTAAAATTTTCTTCATAGGTACCAACAGATTCATCATCCATTTGCTTCAGTTCAAGAAACTCTTTCTCCATCTTTGTTCGGAGAATACGAGGGAAGTACTTATTGAAAAATAAGTTCTTGAACTCGTCTCATTCCATAGACTCAATTTCATCCCTTTGCCTCGTATTCTTAATAAGATTCCACCATTGATCAGCATCTCCTTCCAAACGATACACTACTAGGATGACTTTATCATGTTCAGAACATTGAAGAACTGAAAATATCTTTTCAGTAGTACTAATCCATTGTTCAGCAACTAATGGATCAGTAGACCCGCTGAAACAAGGTGGACGCTGCCTCATGAAGGATTCAACAGAATGTTGCTCCTTCCTTTGCTCGTTTGGAAGTCCTGTATGATTCATAGCTTGAGAAAGTTGTGTGAGCACGGCTACAAGATTTTGCATTCCAGCTCCCATATCGTTTGGTTGCTCAGGGGGACAATCATTGCATTTCCCATCGCATTCCACATTAACACGGTTCCTTCGGGTTCCAGCCATTGACTAAAACCAAGAAGAATAGTGTGAGCAACACTAATTATAATAGGAAAACCACATAATTCAAGAATAAAATTTTCATGCTTAAGGTCTTATCCTAGGTTATTCATGGCCATTTCTAAAACACTAAGATTGTGTTCTATGCTTAGACTTATCCTTAGGGTTCTTACTAAGGCTTTCACATCCTAGTTTCCAAAGGTTGACTATACCTTTCCTCTAATACCAACTATAACGACCCATACTTTACATACATTGTTAATACTTCAAAATTGAAGCACACTTATTACAACATATGACAAAACTACAAAGGACCGGATAGGTATAGTGTCTTTAGAAACTGGGAAACATAAACAACTGGTTCATTAATCTTCTATAGTGTCTCCCATTTATTTCATCATATCTGGGGTCCCTTTTAGCATATTCTACTTAATATCCATCTTCCTGACCTGGGGAAAAGAAAACATAGAAGGGTGAGCTCAAATGCTCACCAAGGGCAAATAAAGGAAATAAAAATCATATCATATCTTTTTTAAAATCATAACCTACAAAAGAGATCATAATATCTTAACATGGAATAAATCATAGAAGTGAAAATGAGATCCCCATAATCATAACATGAAATTTGAAACTTTGTGGCATGAACACATAATCATGGAACATCATTTCTTGTTAGTCATGACTCATTGCCAAGACTATCTTAGTGGACAGAGTCCCTTTCTGAACCGAGTCACCCTCGTTCCAGTCCTGTTTCACTGAACCGGTATAACCTACCGTTCCAGCCATGTCTATCTCATGAGATATAAAATCTTTACCCAATGCATTGGAGGGAGATATAGGTCCCACCCATCTTATAATGAATCCTTTCTTATGTGTGCCACATAATCATAAATCATACATCATCGCATAACACATGTAACAAAAATGGGATTCTTGAAACATCATGACATCATAAAATAATCATATAAGGTAAATGACTTCATAAAAATAATTCCCTCAAAACATAATCAAATCAATGTAATAATAGGGATAAAAACAGAACCCTATATTATCTTAGATGGAAAATAATTTTGATAAAACACTTGAACTCCATTCTTGAAGAAAATATCCTTTCTTCTTCAAAAACACTTTTCTTTTCTTAACATGTCATACAATTATAAACTAAAATAAGTTGATTAAAATAATCTTGAAAACTTGTAAAGGAAGCTTCTTGGAAATAATGTTTTTAAAAATACATTCATGCCATATAAGTTAAAAAAAACATTCTTCGTACCTTTGTCGGAAAAGTCAAAAAGTACCTCGTACGAAAAAAACGACAAAAGATTCCTTTCATATTCTTTACTAAAAACACACCAAAGGGTAAAATTGGATTTAAACTATTGTAAGTGGATGGAAACAATATTACATATTGAGGGAACATGGATGTGGATGATAAAATACACCCCAGTAAATACTTACGAATAAACAATCTCGGATAAAAATGAGATTGTGATATTTCCCCTTACCTTAGGTCCGATTTGCTTTGTACGTGTCTGAAGCTCCTGTATAATGGTTTAAATAATGTTATTGACTTATTCCAGAATCATACATATTGATATGATATCATATATGGTCATATTCTTAGCTTCTTGTTAGTAATATTTCATTGTTACTTGTTACTCGGGTCCTTATTGCCTTTTGTTCTTATGCGTGTTTTGCCGAATAAATTCTTATTCCTATTTTAAGTTTATAGATACCCTATATCCAGAATGGTATTAGTGTAACCTATATCATATTTATTCATTCAATTCATTTATATAATTACTATGTAATGATGATCATGTAGAACGAGTCGCATCACATCGTGGTATTCCGTAAGTACGCACGAGTGATGATATCGTTCCTATGATCATGGAACTGTATTGGAGTATATATATATTATATAAGTATCAATATTACTTTATAATAATCATAAATAGTTACTCATTACACCATTATACCCATCCTTGTAAGGTGATGGTGGAAAATAGATTACACCACGGCATGGAGACGGTATTCCGTACGTACGCACGCGCGGTGATTTCATTTTTCCGTAGGATGGATAGAAGGTGAATTAGGGTTGTTTCATATTTATAATAACATATAAGTATGTAATTAATACTGATGTTATTAATTTATCATGAAACAACTAAAGAAGAATAAGTTGAAGAAGAAAGAAATTGAAAAGATCGGTAATGGATATTACCTCTTCTTTGGAACGCCTCTTTGAATCCTCCACTTAGGGAACTAAGATTGGTCTTTGAAAAAGACCAGGACCTCTAGGATTATTCTAGGGAAGTGGAGAGGAGAAAATGGCAGGGTTTGGCCGAGCTTGAGTGCTCAAATTGGTGTGAGGAGGAGGTGGAGGAGGTGCCCTTTTATAAGGGAGGAGAGGGGCACCTTAGGAATATCTCAAAATATTATTTTATATTTAAGTCAAAATCGGTTTATAATGGTTCAAAAGGGTCTTATTTCGAAGCTAAAGTGGGGATGGGTCGAAATCCTATCAACCAATAGGATTTAGACAAGTTTAGGGTATTATTTTAACCTTATCAATTAAATTTAACTCTAAGTTAAATAATTTAACTTTTACCGTGTCTTTTTGTTTTCTTTCACTATATGGTTAATACACTTACTATAACATGCCAAAAGAACCCCAAATTGTTTATTATTAATATATATATCCTTATCTAAGTCATTTGGACGAACTATAGATTTTTAGGAATAAAATAACAATTAGTAATATAATATTTGATTTAAAAACTATTTTGTGTCAATTTTGACACTATTTGATATATGATTTTTTGTGAAAGTCATAACAGAATTATATGTTCGCACCAAGTTGATTAAATCTACACTAATATATCATAGTAACCTAGAAAATTAGTGTAATTCATAAAAAGTCTCAAATTACATTTATTTTGGTGTTTATAACATCAATTATGTCAATATTTCATTAATAAGATAATTACTGCATCATCATTGTGTCATAAATAAAATAAATTATTTAATGTTTAAAAATTAAAAATAAAATACCATTATGTAGGAAATATTTTTAGCTTTCTAATGAATATTTATAGTCGAATTTATCTTATGTATAACCCCATATTAAAAATGATTTACTTATTAAACTTTGATTTTAACTATTTTAACCCTTCTTTAAATAAATTAATAATAAATGTCCTAATCTAACCCAAGTGGGCCTAAATGGTCATATTTTATTCCTAAGTTTGTTTTTTGGTCGAATTAAACTTATCCAATAGAATTAGGACTTGTGTTAGGGTAATAGTAATATCATTTTTACCCTTAGTTACCCTATTTACTATTAATCGCGGTAAAAAAAAGTAAAAAGTTACTATTCACCAAAAAATTATTTTTATCTCATTGAACCACATTTTACTTACTAATATCATCCGTGTCTATTGGATTTTTGAAATTCCATTCACAGAAGTGGTAAAATTAAGTTTTATGCAAAAATTCAGTTTTTAACCTACCACTTAGTGGTTTCACTATTCATCAAAAATTGAAAGTTTTCAGAAAAAAACCAAAATTTCACCCTAGGCTAATTTCGGTATTCCGAATCCAAAAATGAAGTACATTTTGAAAAATAAAATTTATAAAATTTCAAAAAGTGGTTATTACTATTCATAACGTCTAGTTTTAATAATATTTTAATAGCATATCGTTGTTTAGTGAAACTCGGTATTGCGTACAACGCAAGCTATCGAGGAGGGTCGTGATTGCGTGTAAAGTAATCCAAGAAAGTGTGTAGTGAAAGATTCCTTTGATGATATATAAAAACAAAATATTACTCATAAAAATCTCGGGTGTTACACCACCAATCCATCCATGACCAGAGGTCACAATCAGTATAGTGTAAGTCATGTTACAAAACAAACAAATAAAAAAACATTTAATATTTTTCAGAGTGGTCATATAACAACCAAGTGGACAAAAATTATTGATCATTCATTCATAGGATCCACAATGAAAACACAGCCATTATAGATGTTGTGAACTAAGTTCGACCACAAGTTCATGACATATATTCCACATCAACTACAAGGATAATGAGTTTGTAAAGAAGATCATCTATTCCAGAAAATACCTTTGGTCATGCCATGAAACAATCATATCCCAACACTGTGTCCCATGTTAATATCACTAGACCATCCTATCCTAATGTTTCCTCTCATGACAAATCAAATGACCAAAATTTCTCTATTTTATTCCATAAGGATATCATATCATGCTATCTATATCATCCCTATCATCATGTCACATGAAATAGAATAAATCACTCCCCCTATAGGTCTACTAAGACTCAAATGGTCCACCTAGCACTTAATACCATGAATATAACAAAAATATATCATATACAAAACATGTATCTAGGTAAAAGTGTCATAAAATACATAGGCACACCATATTATATCAAGGGTGAAAGAAGATATCCAAATATAAACATGTGATCATAATTTAACATGGTATCATGATCTATGAACACAAACATGTGATAAAACCACAAATATGGTCTCATGGGCTATGCACACACATCAGATCCAAATCAAGCATGGTATTATAATAATATCACACAAATTTATGTCATGATAAAATTTAAATACATGAACTCTATGTGGTTAGAATCTTTCTACCTCAATCATATTAATTTCATTTTCAACATTCATTGATAGTGTTGTCACTCGAACCCTATTCAAACACCAACTGAAACAAGATTTCAGGGAAAAATAACTGGAAAAAATTTCATGAAATTATAAGAAAGGTACTAGAACTACATTTAAGGAATAATTAAGTTTATTTGTATGGAAAACATACCAAACATAATTTACCAATAACATAATCATTATTTTCATTTGAAGGGTATATAAATTCATCACTCAGAGAACATTTAAAAATAATGAGTGATAATGCTTCCATGGATCTGAATCAATGAGAATATAATCTATCTTAAATGGAATGATCTTAGAGAAAGGAAGGGTGAAAAAAATTGAGAGGATTATAGTTATCCAAGATAATAAGTCAGATGCAAGTATAGTTTCCATGTTCATCCCTGGAAAATCTAGAAAATCATCTAGATATAAATTAATCAACAAGAAATATAATTTCATTGATTAATAGAGGTAATAAATGAAATAAAAATGAATTAAAATACCCATAATTAATGATATATTATTCCCCCATTAAAATTAATGATATCTCAGGAAGTAGACTACAATTTGGTCTATTTAAAAATTATCACAACCACTTCCATACCCTACACCATATCATGGACATCACCTTAATATTCTTTGTGACATTTCAAAATTACCACCCACCATGAAATTTTTTCCAAGATCAAGGGAGTTTTCCTTCACCATGTCCTCCACTATAGAATTAGTGAGATAATTATGAAAGTATTCCACAAAACCATTCATCAATAACTGTAACTTGGACACACCATAACCTCCCCATTTCCCCCTTGGTTGTTTTACACATAGGAACCACTACAACTAGCACTATGACCTTAGTGTTTCACATTTCTTCCAAGAAACCTCTAAAACAAACTTTTAAGAATTCAAAGGATACTCCCTGTCTAATAAGCTTCACCAATTCTTGGCGCGACCCATATAATCATATACAATGATGAATAAAAGGTATTTATATACAAGAAAATACTTTTGAGGCTTTATAATCCCCCCTATAAGGAGTTCTCGTCATTAAGAAGTGTATATAGAGGTATATACAAGAAAACTATGGACTCTATGCTAAAAAATAAAACTGCCACTTCCATGTTTTCCCACAGATCTATGAATCATTTAATTTAACATGAACATGTAGCATCTTCTTCCCCCATAAAACCATGTCACCCCACTCTATGATCTGCACTAAGCACTCCAAAAAATATGTTTTTGTTTCCAACTCAATATCCTCATTGTCTATCACATATGTAAGATTGCGAATATACGTCCAAAGATAAACTAGCATGTAAAATATAATGAAAGCATTGATAATTTGTAAGAAGGACTAGTCGGTAACATACTAATCGGATACATTCGGTAATCCCCAATAGACCAATAAATATAGGCACTTACATTCCATTCTTCCATAATCGATGATGTCTGAATAAGGTGAATCACAAAATAATAACCAATAACCAACAAATAATTGTAAAGGCCATCTCCATCAGTCAAAAAAAATTCCTACTAACTATAAGTGGAAACCAATAACTTCCAGATCAACTGCACTCTCTTAGAGGCCTCATACACCATAATGAACTTCACAACTACATCATCACCCACATCATCCAAAAACATAAATGAGCAGGAATGCCGTTTATAGAGAGCCTCAAAAGGTTCCATCTAAATAGAAACCTAAACACTATTTTTTTTTATGTGTACTCAACCAGGGTTAGGTACCCATCCCATGATACATAATGGTTCAAGAGGAATTAAGTTATCATATTCACAATGATCTAAATTTTCCTCTCTTATTTACCATTATCATACTGATGGTACATTGTACTCATCTTCAACTTAGTCCACAAAGCCTTCTATAAGCCTTTACAATATTGTGACATCATATAAAAATCCTTCTATGACATGATATTATAATTTAATAAATATTTTTATAGAATCACTCGAACATATTGCTTCCCCTACTCCAAAATAGAGTGTGCCTCTTATATTGGAAGGAAATGATCAACTGTCATCAATTGATTGAATATCACCCAAATAATGTCAAGACTACTTGGTGTCCTGGGTAACCCCATCATGTAGTCCATCCTCACATCATCTCACTTACATATTGTCATGGTAAGTGGTTGAATAAAAAAATCAAGAAATGATTCTTATCCATAAACCTCTAAAATGTAATTCATTGTAAGGAAAAAAACTTTTTCAAATAAAATTTCCTTTGGGATGAATAAATTCTTTATTAAATAACAAATTTATAAAAAATACATTAAAAAAATTTGTAAAATTTTACAGTGAAAAAAATATCCCCCGTCATATTTAAAACAACATTAAAAATCTTTTCTATTGATAATAAATCCAATTTATAGTTACCATTAATATTATTATATATTAATGGTTTTTAAAAAATCTAATCGACATAGTTGAATGAAGCGACAGACTCAATATTTAGGATCATACCCTATGAACCCAATTTATCAGAGCATCTGAGGGAGATGCAATCATTGAGAATTAACCTAAATAATGCCTAATGAGAGATTAAATAGGTAAATATTGAGAATAATAGTTTGTAAGAGAAGTTAAATCTTATCAAGATTACGACCCATACCATGTTCATTGGACAACCCCCAAAAAGTACCACCCTAAAAAATACCCATAGGGCGTACTCTAGCGTAATAAGGAATTATATATTTAGAAAATAATAGTATGATTTTCTATAATATTTTTTAAATAAAATGATTATTATATTTATCCTTTTAATTGTTACATTATAAATTATTTTATAAAAAGTTTGAAAAAATTTTACTTTGATTCGAAGAAACTAAAAATTTATTTTTAGAAAACATATAGTTTCATATCAAAGTCACTATTGATAAATTCCTTAATTTTTCAAATAAATGTTATTTTTAAAATATATATATTATTAAAAAATATTTATTAAAATATAAATGATAATATAATTTAATTAAGTCCAGTGTAATTTTTATATGGTTCATAATATTGTTAGTGTTGTAAATACAAGTATCGTCCGGTAAATAAAGGATTTTCATTTAAAACTAAAAATTATCGTATTTTAAAAACTATATTGGAAAAGTAAACATTTTTTTAAATCAACACATTTAAATTTTATAGTGGATAATTTTTATTAATTTTATGAGAGATTTGAATTTTTGGTTAAGAATTTAATACGATATAAATATACGGTATCTATTATGGCATCATAATAGCCCGAAAGTGATGTAATAAAAAATATAATAATGAATCCATGAAAATATATATATTTTCACTTGAAAATAATGGGTTTTTTAAATTTTTTGATTAATTTTTAAACAATTAATTATTCCTCTAAAACATATACTAGATTTTAAAATAAATTCACTACCACAAAAAAATTGTATTATTTAATCATGTTTGATTCCTAGACTTATAAAATATTTAATCATACTCTTATTTGGTATAAACCATGGGTAAAAACTATGGAAAGATTTTTTATATTTATTTTCTTACCATATAGAGTCCAAAACGAAAGTGAAGAAACTAAAAAATAATTCCACACTATTTTTCTATAAATACCCACCCAAACTCCCAATCCACTCAAATAAAAACCCATTGAACATAATTTTTCTCTCCCGGTCCTTCTATATATCCATCTAAATCATTATAAAACTTTTAAGAATATACTCTAAGGATTTTATAAGTACCCTCTAAAGGTAAGAGATGCAATTACCCTTCCTTTTTATTCAATTGCTTTCATTGTATTAGGATTTTTGATTTCCAATTTTTAATATTGTATTGTATTTTTACCTTTTTCTTTACCATACTTATGATTCCCATGTAATGATATTAAGACTTTCACTCTCATAATACCTTACAAGAACCTTTATGTACACCCGTTATACTGCCTAAATTACACTATTATTTTTCTCGTGTAACTTTTTTATTGAATATTCATCCTCATTTCTAATCAAGGGTATTCACCGAGATTTACTTATCCTTAATTTACTATTGAATTCAATGTATATGAACCATTCTCTTTAGTTATGAAATTTAATGTTATTAATGATTTTCATATGTTTTATGATCTATATGAAACACAAATACATGTATAGAATATTAATTTGATGGGTGGGCCTTAAATTATATATCCCTCATATTCATTTTGTAATGTTTTTATTTAATGAGATACCCTTTATAGTTAATAGTAGTGTATCCTAATAGTACATAGTTATGAAGTCTCAGAGGTTATCCTTGAATTATTATTATTATGCCATGTTTTATGTTTTATCCACATTCATGTGTTTCCTTGACATTATCATATTAAATCATGCTTTGATGTTATTTCCCCTGATTCTCATCTTTTTTTTCAGCATGATATGTCTCTTATATTAATTTCATCATTTTATGAATTAATTATTCCCTTGCTAGGATTTATAGATCAATTTTTTTTATATACATCCCTAGGTTATCGCATGTAAAATTCCAAAATTAATGGAATATAATGGCATGTTTTGGAGTTTTTAAATAATTTCTTGTTACCCATGTTTCATTTTACTAGACTATGTATTTGATTACCCAAATTTACTATGTGTAATAGTATTTTTGGATTTAAATCTAAATATATTGATGTAATAAATCAAAAAATAACATGTATAGAAGATATGAGTTTTGTTTGTTTGTATCAGAGAATGTTCTAGTTAGTTTTTTGGATTAGGATTAGAAAAGCATAGATAAAGACTTTGGGATAGAATAAATATATGAAATCATTATTTAATTTTGGTAAAGTATAGATTAATTCAATTCCATGATATAAAATCCATGTTTAGATACTAAAAGTGTATGTGGTTTAAGAACAATTTTACCTAGTGTTAATATCCCTGAAAAGGGTGCATTCAATATTACCTCAATCTCTACATAGTGATTGTAAAAGAGGAATTATTTCACAACTTGTTTAACTGTTCCACGAGATATGATTTGGTGAATTCAAAAACTATTTATGATCCATTATTTAGGGAAAAAATTCCTATGAATTCTTATTTAGGACATAGTTAATGGTTATGTTAGATTAAAACATAGAAATTCACATGTCAGGGAACATGTTCCATTTAATTTTCATCTATTAAATGTTAATATATTAAATTTTATGTTTGTAAAAGATTTAATATTCTCATCCATATGTTTATTTTGGAAGAAATAAATTATTAGAACTAGAATATAAATATTATAAAATCATGAAAATAAAAATTTTCAATGAGACTATATTTATATGAATTGTTTTATATCACACAAGTTCAGTAGATTTATTCAAGAACCACATCAATACATAGAAGTTCAGTTTCTATTGATAATGAAAAATGTGGCAATAATTCCATCCCAAGCATATAACTCATCTGCAGAAACAATTTGTGGGTTGAAAATCACATAAAACATTTTGGTGCTCCATTTAGTATAAATTGGTGCAATTATAGGTAGAGATTATATTCCATTGTATAAATAAAACATATATTTCATAGAGAATAAAACCACCATCTGTATCATGAATCACATTCTGATTATATATAAGTAAAAGGAATATGATTAATCTATATTGAAATCATTATCATAATAATTCATATATTTCATTATGATACAGTTTATCTAGATAAAGTGCATGAGACTATAAGAAAATAATCCTTGTTGGGATGCCCATTATAAGGAATGATTTTGATATATTTCTGAAATAATGTCTCTATATTCCTCTAAAATGAGAGGTTGAGTTATCATTCAATCTCACACAAGAATATTTTCCAATATCCAAGAATCCATATATAATTTATACTATTTATCATGAGGAGATAAAGAAGAAACTACAACTGAATCAAAATAAAGTGTATATATGACCCATTGCTTTACCATTGGGTTCACTAGTCCTCTTTTCAAGAAGAAATACGGGTCAATATGCTTCTACATTGACTATCGTGAGATTAAAAATATCACAAATAAATAAAATGTATTATCTAACATAAATTGATGAATTTTTTGATCATCTATGTGGACCCTTATAGTTCATTAAGGTGGATGTTCATTTTAGATATTATTATGTAATGATGAAGAAGGGATATTTACCAAAGACATCATTTTATAAAAGGTATATGAACTATGAGTTTGTAGTGACTCAATTTGGACTCACTAAAGTTCTAACTATCATCATGTACTTAATGAATAGATTCATTAGGGATTACCTAGAAAAATTTTGGTAGTATTTCTAGATAATATCATTATCTACTCCAAATCTAGGGATGAATGTGAGGACTATTTGAATGTAATACAAAATTCATTTTGAAAGTATTATTTATATGTGTAGTATATTAAATGTTAGCTTTGGGTTGAGAAAGTAACATTTCTAAGGTAGGATATCATCAATAAAGTGTTTTCCATGGATCCTTC
This sequence comes from Viscum album, assembly GCA_963277665.1. Lineage (NCBI taxonomy): Eukaryota > Viridiplantae > Streptophyta > Magnoliopsida > Santalales > Viscaceae > Viscum > Viscum album. Next base: position 1,990,301,563 of record OY728161.1, on the reverse strand, counting down.
TAAAATATAGGCAATTTATGGATGACACATACCAAAATATGTGATAGAGATCAACATTTTCTTTGTATTAGATGGGTTTTATCATAAATTTTTGAGAAACTTCTCATGAAATTCAAGCCAACTAACAATGATTTATCGAAATGGAGTGAAGTTTGTATGGATTGATGAATTTGAGTAATTATTTAATAAGTTAAATAAAAGTATAATAACTACACCAATTCTCATATTACCTACTAGTGTGGAAAGACTTATGATCTACAATGAAACAACAAAAAAGTATTCGGTTGATTTTCCAGGCAAGATAGCAATGTGATATCCATTTTTTATCACCAGGCAACAATCTAAGAGTATGACTACCTAGAACATGATTTGGAATTTCTTTTTGTGATATTTTACATAATGATTTAAAAAAAATATTTACTAGGAAAATTGTGACATTTATATTGACTAAAAAAAATTCATTTATATATTCACACAAAATTATATCATTATTCAACAACAATGGTTGTTAGTGGTGATCAAGGGTTATGATTTTTCATTCCATTATAATAATATGAGAGTGATTAAAGTTGAATAATCTCTGATTATAGAGTATCCTACAACCCTACCCATGATTATAATTTTAAGGGATCCAAAATTGTAAGTCGTGAAAATTATTAAATTTGAAATCATAATTTAATTTCATCCTATGTTTCACAAATAACTTCTCAAAAATTCATTCTTTAGAGGATCTAGGAGGCCCAAAAATATGATGAGAATATATATAGAAATTAATTCAATATTCCAAATTTCAACTTTTATAATGATATAGTTATAAGGATTTGTAACCTATATATGTATCCCATTAAAATAAGAACTAAATTTGGAGCTTCTAGATGAAGCATATATCATATCCCTGTCTATTTTTCTAGGAAGCACTAAGATATATAGAGATCTAGAGAAAAATAATTGAGTGTGATTACATTAAGTGGTAGAATGTGGAATTAATATCATAATGATTAGGATTCAAAAAAGTCAAGGATGAAAATATAAATCTAAGGGAATGATAAAACCATTACCTATAATAGTATGTTAATGGGAAATCAATATCATCTATTTTATCATAGGATTACTCAGGATAACTACAGGAAACAACGCCATCTGATTGGTATTTTAACTCTTTTAAAATTCACTGGATTTCATTACTATTAATAAATATTTACCTTTAGAAAAAAAATTATAAATATATAACTCCAGTATATCCTATCAAGAAATCTAGTTTATATAGAGGTTTTGGAGAATCCATGAGTATATATTGGGTAAAAATATGATTTTAGTACTGATTATCACCCACAGAGGGATGTCAATTTTGATAGAACCATTCAAACACTATAAGATATATGTATATCATGTTAAATGGATTTCTATGATTTTTGGGATCATAACCTTATCCTAGTTTTGTTCCCATATAATAATAATTCCCGTTATATTATTCAAATGGAACCTTATGAGGGTCTATATAGTAAGAGGTGGAAGACACTGAAATTTTTGTAAAAAGTTGGTGATAAGATGCTTATGGGAGATGATATTATTCCATATATAAAAGATAAGTTTTAAACTATTATAATTCATACAAATCAGTATAAATTGTTTAGAAATGATTTGTTGAAAATATTCTAGGATACATGGATCATGAGGATGGAGACAAGGAGTTCAATATTTCATCGTAGTGGAATAAAGTAAATAGGGTTTTCAAGAAGGAAAATTTTAAGTACTAGATACATTTTCCCCTTTGAGATCCCTGATCACATCAAAGTAGTGGCCTATAGACTATCACTCGTACCTAACCAATGTAAAGTACAATTTTTGTTCCATGTATTCCTCTTCAGTAAACACATAACAGACCCCTCACTTGTACTAAATCTATATGTGGAACCCTTATAGAATGATACTTCATATGAAGAGTAGTTGGAGAAGATCTTTGATGTTAGATAAAATTTTCTATGAAATAATAAGACCCACCTAGTGAAAAAACTGTTGAAAAAGAATTATTTTTTGGTTGAACTTTGGGAACCAAAAGTGATAATGAAACAGAATTACTTTCATCTATTTCAGTGATTGTAATTAAAATTGAAAGGAAAAATTTTATAATGGAAGAAGATTGCAATGAAACAAACTTTTATAAATGGAATTTCATTTTGAATAAATAAATCTATAATTAAGTAATGTAGTTATAGAAAACACTTGTACTAAATTGGTAAATTTGGTCTGTTATAAAATATATCCTATCATATTTAAAAGACAGTTAAGCATCATAACCATTGATAATAAATAAAATGTACATGAACATTATGATTATTATATATTAAGTGTTACGATAAAGTCTAATTGAAACATTAAAAATAATTGATGGCCTCAACTAGTAGAAGCATACCCTATGAATCTCATTTATCAGAGAGTTAGAGGGATATTGTTTAACTATGATTTTCCATTAACCAATTCTTTGCAAAGATTCAATAGCTAAAGTTATATTGAAACTATTTATAGTATAAGATCAAATATATCGAGATCATGTACCAAACCATAATATTTGAACCCCCATAAGAAAAAACAACCATCGTACACCATACGCCTATGGTATATACCAGTGTAATAAGATGTTATGTATATATACCATAAATGCATAATATTTATATAATTTATTTTTAACAAAATAATGAATATATTTATCTATATTTATTATTACAATAAAAATAATTTTATAAAGAGTTGGATAAAAATTTGATTTTTATATGATGAAACTAAAATTGTATTTTTACGAAATATATAGTTTCAATTAATAAATTTTTTTTATAAATTAAATAATATTTGAAATAAATTTTATTTAAATAAAATTTTATTTTCAAATAATATTTATTTTAGTATATATGATCATATAATTTAATGAAATCCAATGTAATTTTTACAAGGGTTAGAATGTTTTTACTATTGTAAAAACTATTATTTTCCAAAATATATATATTTTCATTCAAAAGTTTATTTTTCATATTTATAAATATAGTTTTTTAGAATAATTAATATTTTTGAAATCAACATGTTGAAATTATCCAATGGTGAATTTTTCATAATTTTCTGAGAGGGTATAATTTTTTGGAAAAGAATTACATACGGTATAAATATATTGTCTCCTTTATGACATCATAATTTACAAATAAGTGATTTAAAATATAAAATAAAAGGTATCCATAAACAAATATAAATTTAGCTTTTAAAATTTTTTTAATGTTATTTTTTAAATTTTATAAATTTCAAATGAAACCTAAAAACCAATGTTATATTTTAGTGTGTTAAAATCAACCCATTAGGAAGATGACACACCTTCACATCAAAAATACTATTATTTTAATATTATTGGTTCCTAGACTTATAAATTATTTAAAACCACTCTTATATTTGAGAAACCTAGAGAAAAACCCATAAAAATGTTTGTGGTTTTGATTATTTTAACAAATTGATTCCAAAAAGTATGTTCGGAAATTAATAAAGAACTCCCCTCTCTTTTCCTATTAATACCCACCCAAACTCCCACTACTCTTAACTCAAAAACCATTTTGTAAAATTTAATCTCCTTATATCTCTCTAAATCCCTACCACAGTATTTCCAATCTCTGAAGAAGCTACTACCAATAATTTAGAATAACTATGTAAATGTATGGGATTCTCTTCCTCCTGATTTTTATTCATGTACTTTATTTTCATTAATCCTTTTAATTTCCAATTTTTCATGTTTTAATGTGTTTATAATCATATATTTACCATATTTATAATTCCCATGTAATTATTTTCAACCTTTCACTCTCATTAAACCCTTATATAAACCCTTATATACACATGTTATGATTCCAAAAATTTTTAGCGATTTTCCATGCCCAACTACTCTGTCGTGAATATCCAACCCGATTTCCACTCAAGGGTATTCAGCAAGATGTGACCATCCTTCATTGGTTAGGAAATTCCATTTATATTACCCACCCTCCATTATCAAATTTTTAAAATTGATGAAATATGTTCTTATGTTGATTGACATATGTGACACCCAAATTCATGTACATAATATGAATTTGATGGGTAGGTGTATAATTTTATAGACCTCAAATGCATTGGGTAATATTTTTAAATTATTAGATACAATTTATGGTAAATATGAGTTTATATCAAGAACACTATTTTATGGTTTATTGGTGGTTATCCATGAAAAATGTTTATGAATTCATGATTTATGGTTTTTACACCTTCTAATTTTACATTTAGGTTATTATCTTATATTTTGACATTTTTGTAATGTTCATGGTTGTCACCCTTTTTTTCCTCATTATTTGTCTATCGAAATAATTTCATCATTTTATGATTTCATTATTCCTTTTATTGGAGTCAATTATCACCACATTAATATGTATGTCCCCATGTCATCTTATGTAGTATTAAAAGATCGATTTAATAGTAGGTAATGTTATGGATTTTTAAAATATTTTTGTTGTACCCATGATTCATGTTATAGTGCTATGTTTCTAATTAACTAAGAAAAATATAACTCAATAACTTGTTGGATTGTATTATTTGTAACATTATGTAATATATTGTTAAATAAATTATATAAATGTGATGGGTTTTGATAGGCATTATGAAGTAAATCCAAGGACGTACCTCTTCATGCCAGTCCACCAAAACAGATGTTGGATGTTATGATATATTATTGTAAACACTAGATGCACTAACCACATTAAATGATAAGAATACCCCATTAGATTTTCCCTCAATGATACTGGAACTATTAAACTATCATGAAAATATATCACATCATCATAATAAACTAAACATATGAAATTTAATCATCCCCAATCAACCATTATTTCAACATTACACACCCAAGTTGTGAATCCATGTTGACTTTTACATGGTCCCCCAAAGTAGACATGATCATAAAAGGTGGAAAAGTCATAAAAATGATACTCTAATGCTTCCAAAATACTCTCAGCCGTAAAACTCATCATATTCCATTCATCCTATGATGATCTCTCTCCAAGATCCTTTGAATTTTCCTATTAATATCCTCTCAATGAAATTATATTTCCCTATATCATAAACTATATTAATGACTATTATTTCTAGAAACTCCACCCAATGCATCCAAATAAAGACAAAATCCCATTAATGGAATATATATCAAAGTCTCTTGTGGATTTTTTATTGAGAAAACATCTCACTGAATAGATAATGTCACCAAAACATAAGTGCACAGACCATAGTTTTCTACTATATGTAATGTGTCAGAGATTTTCACTAATATGTTCATAGATAACATGTAGAATAACTAATACAAGATCTATCTTCATCAACAGAACTCCCAAACCAACAATTATGAGATTTTAGTAAACTGAATAGCCAATCCAATTATTTAGAAAATCTAAGATCAATAATTTCATCAATATTTTCCTTTTCTATAAGAGAACCACCTCACACTGATCTATCCATTTTAACATCACTACCTTATTTGTAATCTATATCATTATTTCATCCAAATAGAAGAAAATATAGTATTAATAGTTTTTATAACCAAGTAAAATAAAGGAAAATATTTATCTTTAAAAGGTTACATAGATGATCTTAAGACATCACTCCATACACCTTCTCTAGGTCCATAGAAATTATAGCCTAAAAAATTACATGTCCGAGGAACCGAACCCCGTGAATCCAAAAGTGTCACTTTTATTGTTTGAAATGAAGATGATGTGATCTAACTATACTCAATGAATCTCTATGAGTATGGAATTCATATTTAAATTCTTAGTATATATTAGGATATGACATAAAAATATGGTGGAGCCTAGTTATAGATCGAAGATCTTTTTAATGATAGACAAGAACACTAATGGTGAATTATTCATTCGGAATGGAATGAACAAAATACTATAATTATCTATATCAACTATATAATGTTTCCTTAGGAATATCCAAAAATATATTCATAGCCTAACCACAAGTTAATCTTAGAGAACCACCAGGATCCTTTAAACTAGTCAAACAACTCATCAGTCATCGAAAATGGTTAGCAGTATTTCAATCTCACTTGGTTATGATTTATATAGTATACACACAAGTTTAAACTACCATCCTCTTTTAGAAATCAAACCAGAGAACCCCATAGTGGTATGATTGGTTGGATAAGTCCATTATCTTCCAAATCCTCAAGATATGCACAGACTTCCTTTAACTCAGATAATTCTATATGATATGGGTAATCAATATAGGCTAATATCATGGTATGAGTTTGAACTCATATTCAATTCATCTATCTAGAAGGAGACCTGAAAAATCACCTTGAAAGAGGTATTTACACCGAATCCCGTAACCTAGAGCTAGTGAATAGTTTATTTAAATGGGATAGATACAAAGGGTCAAATCACTATGGATCAATAGGTTTGGTTGTTATAGAGAACTAGATACATACATTATACCCATTTTATGTTTGGATTAGAAAATAAATCATAATAAATAACAACAAGAAATGAAATGTATCCTTGAAATATCATTCAAATATTTCTTCTTCATATCACATGGAAAAGAAAAAAAATAATGGTAGGATAAAATTATTAGTAAGGGTTATATTTTACAAAATCTATCATGAATCATTTAGAATAACAAACATCTGAAGGTAATTAACTGGGTACATATTACATTTAAATGTCCTGACTATCTTGAACATAAAAGGATTATTCAATATATAAAAGTGTATAACTGAAAATAAATCCCATTCAATCTTTAAAATGAGAATTAAATTCATCAAGAGATAATACCATTTTGAAAATATCATGGATAAAAATAACATAATTCTTAATGTACGAAATTATTTATTATTGGATTTCCTAGCTTAAGAACATTATTCCACTACCATCAAGATATATCCCCATGAATGTTTAAAAATACTGAGAAAAAATACTTTCGATTTGTCTCATTATACTTGTCAATGCATCGAGAGGATATCTATAATCAGGTCACCCCCATATCTTCATTTTCAAATAATTAATCATATATTAAATAATCTATTTCATACGTGAACAATGTTCCTTATAAAAAATATCCATACAGGGAAAATGATATAGATTTATCAATAATTCCATAGTAAATCAAATTACATTAAAAGTATAAACTGTATTTAAAAATTGTATATGGTTCAGAAAAAATATAAAATAAATTTAACTATAATAGTAGTATTTAAAATAAATTAAATTTTAAATAAAAAATGATCACAATTAATGATTGTTTTAATAGAAACCTGATTATATGAAGATAAATTGATATTGTAAAATAAGTTTTAAAACATTTTAATTTTAATGTTGAATACACTAAGGTAAAATGATTTAAATTGAATCACAAAATATGTTGAATAATTAATGAATCATGATATTAAATTTCAAGGGTCAATATATAGACTATGTAAATAAATTTGGTGCATAACCTATCAATTTTCTTCCATGCAATGAAATTGGGATGAAATACCTTACCTCACACTTCAATTTGGTCCAACATTCTTTAACATGATAATTAATGGTCATAAAATATTATTAACGTATTAAATAACCATGTTAATATTTATAATATCAAATATTATCATTTAATAACATATTATCACATGTTTGTTAATAATCGTTCATATTTTCATTCTTTCGGTTGTTAATTCCCTTGTTTTCTAATTCATTATTTTTCTTGAAATCCATGGTTTGGATAAGAATTTTATATTTTCATCATATATAGAATACTTATAAATAAATAATTATCTTAATTTTATATAAATTATTATTTTAAGATGAATAATGAATTATGGTTTTGAAAAAAGAAGTACTTTATGATCATGGAGATGGTTGGTCGTATACATGCATGAGTAACCCTTAATTTTTTCAATGATCATTATGGAAAGAATGAAAGTAATGTATTATAATTATATATTGATCATTATATCAAATATATCATATTTTTTCTTTAAATATTCTAATATATACAATCCATGTGGTGTGGTGATGAAAAGAGAGTAACATCATTTTGTAAAGGTGGTAGTCCACACATATACGAATGACATTATCATATTTCTTTGAGTGAAAAGGAAAGAAATAAAATGATATTTATTACCTTTTAATAATTATAAATTTATCATAAATATCATAACATAATTTATATGACATATAATCATTAACTTTATCCTTATTAATTTTCATGTAATGTATTAGTGAAAGACGGATCACATCGCTTCATGAGGCGGTATTCCACCGTACACATGAGCGACATTATCATATATCCTATAGAATGGAATGTAAAAAAGTTAAATATATGATATAATTAGTAATTAAGTATAATTATATTAAAAATATCATATATATATATATATATATATATACTTTATATCAATAATCATACCCAATAGAGAGGTTCTAATGGAAAAAACTAATGACATCAGTTTGCAAGGTGGTAATCTACTGTACACTTGAATTTTAATTTACAAACCAATTTGATTGAAGAGGGGCATTTTTTTGAAATAATATATCATCCCAAGACTTTAGTATATTTTAAATTTATAATAAATTTAATTTTTTATATAGTTCAATTCATGACACACTATTTTATATTTCGTTACACAGAAGACCGAATTTGTTCGGTGGTTTACGTTACAAAGAAGATAGAGTTTTAACAAAAAATAATATATTAATAAGGTATTATTATTTTATATAATAATATATAAACTATCTGTTAATTTTTTTGTTATTAATATGATTAAATATCTTATGAAAATATATATATTTGAATTCATTAGTTACAAATTAATTATATGTGAATATATAATCCAAATGAATATAAAGGTAATGATTTTATAATGAAAATATTTTTATTCTCCAAAGGCATATTATCTTAATAAATTATATTAATTACTATTATGGAATTATATTAATTAAATATACACATATATATTACATATTAATTACAATATTTTTTATATTTATTTTATATATTTGATATGAATAATATAATAGGAAACCCAACTTTACACATAAAAACCTATATTTTTATAAACGTGGTTTTAACACCTTTAAATAAAAACATATACTAAATAAAAATTATGAAACTTTTATAAAAATTTATGTCAAGAAATATTCATTTTTTAAATTATATTTTTGATGTTTTTTTACGGATATTTTTTTGAATTTTTATGAGAAGTATAATTTTTTTATGAATACTGAAAAATACTAGATTTCAATTAAAAATGGACTTTTATTCTAAATATTTTATGTGGATAAATTAAATTTTAAATTGTTTTTAGAGATAAATTATATCATTTATATTTAAATTAATACAGTTCAGGTATTTGGAATCAATTTTACTTTTTAATTGGAAATAAAAACATTGCAAACTTTTGAACATTTTCACATTGAAAACCTGCTTTGTCGCCCCATCTATGAGATTAATTTTAAATTAATTACTTCCATTTATGGGATTGGAATTTTGAATAAGGTATTAAATAATTGGAATCATAATGATTTATAATGACTAATAAATTCAACAGAGTGTTTTTCAAAAATAATAGTGAAAGTAACTAAAATTGATTTCTACGATTAAGAAAAAATTAAGCTTAACAAGGGATTAAACCTTAGTCATAAGGTCCAAAATGAATAATAAACATGTACAAAACCAATTGTATGGAAATATTTTGACCATATACTATTTTTATCAAATTTAGTTCATTATTTTAGTCATATGATGTAATATAGACCTTTCAATAGTGTTTACATATTTTATTTAAAAAATGAAATTCCTCCACTATAAAAAATAACTCACCCCACCATTTATTGACACCTCTAAATTCCTTGGTAACATCCAAAATATGACCAAATAAGATCCACACATACCTAAAATACGTATATAATCATCCCTCTGTGAGAAAATATAACCAAGGAAAACTTTTGATATAAACCAAAAGGAGTTACCCTAATAAGAGGTAATGGTCTTGAATGATCAGTTTTATTTTATTTACTTCTTCACCATTTAAATTATTTTAATAAAATAATTATATAATAAAAAAAGTATATTAAATATAATTATTTTCATATTCTATGAGTTATACATAAACTTTCACACACATCCATCACATGTGATACACAATCATCGTTCCTGGGAACGACAGACTACAACTCGTGAATTAATGTTGTTTGTTTATCCATTACCACAATTCAAGGTTGGAATAATTTTCTATTTTTAGTATATATTTAATATATATGATATAAATTATGTATTTATTATTATATAATTTTTCTATAACACATACCTTTTTTCCATTTTATGGGGATATAATAACATCATTTGGGGATGTGGGGACTACCACCACCTCAAGGAAATGTGATTCATTCAAGATATACATGGAATTAATTAAATATAAGTTTAATATAATTATGTAAAAGATATGAAATAAATATGATATTGTGATTATAATATACATATATATCATTTAATTTTCAATCTCTTAATATGATAATGAAATGGAAGCTGCGTTCATGTATACATACGACCAACTGTCTCCATGAACAGTGCATTTCATTTCCTATCTCCAAATTTTATCTATTATTATAAATATACATATATAATTTATATATATTATATATAAATCATGTATTAAATTATGTATATTATTAAATCATTATCTAATTAATAGGAATAACATGTAATAAGTCAAAACATACTTGAAAAACTAGGCAATTAACACCCAAAAATGTGAAAATAATGAATGATTTTTAACAAACTATTAATAAGATATTATGAGAAGTTAATATATGAAATTATAAATATGATTTTGGATATAGTGTATGTTAATAACATGATTAAAAAATTATAAATTAGTTTAACATACGCTCACCTAAACAGAAATGAAAGGCAAAGGGTTTTCATCTCACTTTTTACATCTCTGAGATAAATGTCATATTCACCAATTAATTATTTTGTGTGGTGTATATACTTCACCTTTATAATTTAATATCATTATTAAATCATTATTAATGATATTTTATGGTCAATTTTAATTTTCCCATCCAACGGGTTTGAATTGAAACAATCACTTACTTATGATCATTTGTATTTATATTAAATTTATCTTAAATATAAATATTCTCATGTAATGGATATTATTATCACCTAAACCATATAATTTTTTTTCATACGGTGATAAATTTGGCAGTTATTTGATTAACTAGTGAATTATTGATAATTATTTATCTTTTACTTAATACGTATATATTGATAAGGGATATTGTGTTTTAATTAAATTGATTACTCGATATATGAGGAATGATTTGGAATGGGAGTGACGGGTAGGTTCTAGACATTATATAGCCCCACAATTCTTAAATAATTTCCCAAAATAAAAATATATTAGCCAAATTAAATAGGGGTTTTCCTACAGTTTGAATCCTTCTTGTGAAAGGTCTTGATAGTATAGGTTTTCTTATGACTCGGACATGACGTCAAATAATTAATTATTTCCCTCATTGAGAATTTGGTTATTATTATAATTTTTTATCCATGATACTCTCTCTTTGAAAATATCTTGAGATGCATTCTATTCCCATATTATTGATTAAATGGAATTTGTTTTAGTTTTTTATATTTCTATATTGATTATTCCTTACCATGTTATTTGAATGACACGTGTTCTTAATTATTTACCATTCCCTAATGTATTATTTTCATTGATTTATTATTACTTCCATTATACTTACCCTTACTGAGCATTTCTTACCACCCTTATTATGTTTCCTCTCCCAGTATTATGAAGAGGAATCCTTTGATTGAGTTTTAGAGATGTTAAGGTTTTATATACATCATGATTTATTTTTGTTTCCCAATGTTTTATCGATATCATGTATGTAATTTGGTTTTCCAAAACTGCTAAACTATTCAGTCCTTCTGGATTTCATTCCATGTAATCATGTTAATTTAATGGTAGTGGAAACTAACTTTAGGCTTAATGGGTTCGGGTATCCATAGTTTTTATGAAAGTGAGGTTTAATAAAAACCTTGGAAACCAGATTTATGAAAATATATATTAGTAAACAGTACCCTATGTTTAAATTTGATGACATGTATACAAGAACTTCATTGAATTTTTTAAGGTAAAGATTAAGTAGGTGTTCCTAGAAAAATATCCATTTCTGGATACTACAAGTGGAAATGGTTCAGCTGTAGATGTACATAGGGGTAACAACTATGAAAAGGTGAATCAGTACTGACCCGAGCATAACTTGGAACCTAAAAAAAGGACTTATCGAGCACTAGGTTTGACACTATCAGGGGATACTCATAGGATAATTAAAATTTTATTATATAACATTATGGAGGATTTCAAAGTAACGATATCCCCAAAGAAACCATATTTATGATTAATAGATTAGATTCACATATATTTCTTAATTTATGTTATATATCTAAACAGTTTTGGGATTATACATTATGTTAAATAATTTTATGATCTAATATTGTATATGAAATTTTTTAGAAATGTTTCTTGGAAGGAAGAATGGTATCAATGAACGTAGATAATATAATGGTTTCCCTACTGAGAAATCCGATATATAAAGCACGAGAACAGAGAAAGTTATGGATATATTCAGGTAGTTTAATCATTTTATGACACATATCCTTTCCCAGATGAAGCAACCAGTTCCACAATGATATTATCTGATGTTGTGTCTAATTATGTGAAAAATTACACCATTATTTAGTAGGACAAATAATATAATTATAGTTGATCAATTGATTTAGTATTTGGAGAAGATATTAATGGCATTGGGATGTGGTGAAAATAAATGTTAGAATTTCAATATATTGTCTGAATGTAGATGCAAATTAATGGTGGTTGTTGATATATAATACTATGGAGGAAGAGGAAATAGAACTAATTTAATGGAAGGTTTTTAAAGAGATGTTATTAAAAAAAAATTCCCTCATGATAAAAAAATTACGATGAAGAGAAACATCATTATCTAAAAGAAAAAATAAATAATAAAGCATTTCAAATTATAAAGCTACCTTCACATGGTTATCCATGTATTCTACATATTACATACACAACACATAGTGTAAGATTGAACACTTATTTGATGTTATGATGGAAAATATCTGAAGGGAAATGGTTTTATAGGTTTTTTCATCATACAAAGAGATATTTTTATGTCTTGTATATATAGAGAAGGAATTATCAATATATTACATACTCATAGGTATCCAAGAAAATATGATTAATTTTGAAAACCATGAAAAAGAGAATGGTTGAATGAAGAGTAAGGGAAACAATAAATTTCCAAGTTGTCCTAATTGTGGAAAAAATCACCCAGTGAAATTCTTGAAAGGATTGGGAGCTTATTTTAAGTGTGGAGAAAAGGGTCACCAGGAAAATGAATGAAATGGAAAGAAGTAAAATGATGTTATTAGGTATTAAAACTACACGTATATGGGCCACTATGAAAATGAATTATCCAAAAATCAAGAGAATATACCTCAGAGGAAGTTAATTGATCAAATTCAACCATATGTTATTGATATAAATAAAGTGGAATGACTAAAAATCTTGTATTTGGATTAAATAATTATGTTATTTCATTATTTTATCAATGATGTACTTATTATAAGATATCTGAAATATATTAGTATTGTACTGTAGTATAATTTCATTAATGATTTTACATCACGTGTTGAATGAGGCCAATAAAAGTGAATTAGTAGAATGTTTTTTTGGAAAATATATGGTTTATGGATATATAAGACATAATATATTCTCAATGTTGAGATAATTATGTTTGATAATTAAATGATTGATATGGATAATGTACACTAGATACTACTAACTACCATGGAAATTATTGTAAAGTGTTGTATTATAATATTTTCTAATTATAACCGTTTATGAAATTGTTTATGTTCATAATTGGAGGTGGTTTTATAGGTTAATGTATTACATTACTATATGATGCAACATGTGATATGAAATGATGTATAAATAGTCCAAGGCACAACCAAACGATAAGATTGTGCTTAAGAAAACATTTCTCAAAAAATCTCCCTTTGAACATGATAGTTATCTTTATCTTCCATATTCATGTTTTCACAAATGTTGTCATATTTGAAAGCCTTTTTTTGTGACCTTTTAATTTACTTTTCCCTCTTATTATTAATATGTGTCATTATCCCTATTTATGATAACGGTTTTTGAAAAAAAAAATTATTTTAAAATATAAATCTCTTGATTACCGAGATCAAGGTTGAATTATGAGGACAAAATTTATTTACGATTGAGAGAATGTAACACACCAATAATTTACAATATTTTCATTTTTGAATAAATTTAATTTAATTTATTTCTTTTAATGTATAAAATACACAGTTATATTGTGTTACATGGAATAGTAACTTTGTTAAGTGGTTTTCATTACATACATGACCAAGTTTTATCTAACAAAAATATATTATAAAGATATTATTATATAATATAATAAGATAAAACCTAGCTATTAAAAATGAAGTTATTAATATTATTAAATAAATTATGAAAATATATAGTTTAATACAGTAGTTACCAATTAATTATTAATTAATATAGTGACCAAATGAATATATAGCAAATGATTTTATAAGAAACTACTTTTTTACTCTAAATGCATTTCATCTTAAAAAAATAGATTAATTCCTATTATTGAATGTTATTAATAATATATATATATTTATATTACAAACAATAAAATATTATTTATATTCATGAAATATATTTTATAGTCAAAAGATAAGAAAAACCAATTTTACAACATAAAAACCAATATTTTTATAAAGACAAGTTTACCACCTCTTAATGAAACACCTATTGTAAATCTAATTTTTAAAAAATTTATAAAATTTATATGTAAAAATAAAATTTATTTATGAAATAATTTTTTCAAAATTAGGTTATGGTTAATTTGTCTAATTTTTCTAAGTGGTTTCTTTTTTTGATGAGTAGTTAAACAGATTGGATTTTAATTATAAACCGACTTTTCTTCCCAAAAATTAATAAGGTTAAATAATATTTTAAATTGGATTTAAAGTCAAATTATATCAATTATTAATCAATTAATCCAGTTCAATTCCTTTTAATCAATTTCACAATGAAATTAGATATAAAAACATATCAAACTTTAGAACATTTTCACTTCAAAATCATGCTTTTTCATCCCATATGTGGGATAATTTTTAATTATGTTTTTCTAGATATATGATTGGAATTTTAAAAAATGGATTCCATATTTTGAATTAGTATAATTTATAATCTCTAATAATTTCATGTTTGTTCTTTACCAAAATATATGTGAAAGTAATTAAAATTAATTACCAAGATTATGGTGAAACCAATCTTAACAGGGGACTAATCCTTGCACTTAAGGGGAAAAATGACCTAGAAACAAGTCCAAAACCAATTATATGTCCATATTTATACCCTACACTCCATATTATATACTTTAGTTTATCATTGGTCGCACATTATTATGGTATAACTATAAATATTGTTTAAATTTTTCATATTTACCCAAATGTAACTCCTCCTCCACTATTAGAAGGCACTCATCCCTCCCATTTAGTAACCCCTATTGAGAAATTTGGGTCATCCCATATATGAAAAATAATCTACCAAAAATACATATTCTACTTATAGAATCCAAACTTTTGGTATAATTCTATAAAAGCATGTCTTGTAGTATAAACCAATTGGATTTACCCTAATAAGAGGTATCATTATTCCACGATCACTTTCATTTCATTTACTTTTACACCCCTTAAATTTTTTTATGTAATGATTATATAATAATCTCATTATATTAAATATACTGAGATTTTTTTATGATAATATTATTTCAAAAATTTCAAACACATCCATTAATTGGGATACACAATCATTGTTTGTGTTTACGACAGACAACCACCTCACAAACTGAGGTAGTTCTTTCTTCCATTTCCACCTTTAAAGGATGGAATAATGATGTATTTATAGTTTATATTATATATATGGTAATTATGATTTATATATGCATATTTAATTTTTATATAACACATATTGATATGAATTTTTTTTTTTGGAATTCGATAACATCATTTGTGGACGTCCGGACTACCGTCTCCTCAAAGAGATGTGATTATTTCACGATATAAATGGAATTTATTAATGATGATTTTAATAAAATACATGACATATATGACATAAATATGATACTGGAATTGTAACGCCCCAATTTTTTATCAATGAAATTCCCTTTTTATAATTAAATATTATAGTATAATCACATTAGGATGAACAATGAAATATAATGATACTAAATTCAAAGTGACAATTAAGCATAATTTTTACACTTCTATGTTTTGAATTTGAAAAATATTATATACACGATTGTGATCAGTAAGAAGTTTGTAGTCTGATAGGACACACTTAATTTTTGGTTAATAGTATCCTACACTTATGAATAGTAAGATACCCTTATGAATACAAATATAAACATTATGAATAGTAAATCATCTAATATAATAGTAACCTTACACATAAATGATTAAACAAAATTTAGGCATCTTATAAGTGTAAATTTAACCATAGTATAAGTATTTGTGGTTCTGTAAATCATAAATAATTAATTATAATTAATTAATTAAAAATAAAATGTATTTTCCTAAAATGTGTTCATAAATTTACAATTTTATGTCTTATGGATTTAAGATGTTTTTATAAGACCTTATGTAATTTTTTAAAACATTATAAAATTAGTTTTAATTATAAAAATCGTATTTTTCAAGTAAATTATGATTTTAATTAAAAATTAAATTAATCGTATATATAAAGTTATTTTTAAAAAATGGACTGAATTTTTTGATTCTACACGTCTAAAAATAGTTAGGGTCAATTTTTGTTATTTTCTTAAAATACTTGAATCTTTTATAAATATTGAAATACCATAATTTAAAAAATAACCTAAATACACTCATTATAGAGTCATGTGTGAGTTTCTCTTGATTTAGCCCATTTGTTTCAGATTCACATGATAGAATTACTATAATTAGTCATGGAAGACTCACTATTACTTATCTTGTGGAGAAATAATAAATTAATCAATATTATATTGAGAAAACCCCTCTCCCCTCAACTATAAATACCACCCTTCACAACCTCATTTCATCACACCACTAAGTCTTCGAACCTTATCTAACCTCTTCCCAAACATCTTCCCTATACCCTCACCTATATCCAGGAATCCTCTGGTCTCATCAAAATACCAATCCAAGGTGTGTTGTGCTGGATCTCAAGAGGATAACTCAAGAGGTAATTCCCCTCTCTCTTTTCCTTTAATTTTTTTCCACTTCAAGTTCTTTTCTTATTATCTCCCCACCTATATTCATACACATGGTATGGTAACTCTATTATTATAAATATACTATAATTTTATGATACTAATGGGATATTATCAAACCCCTTCCCCTCTTATTTTTATTTTTGAAAGGAAAATGTTGTTCGTGTGGTGTTAATTTCTCACCTTCAAGAACGACATGTTTTCAATTTTATTTTCCGAATTCAGATATGGTCATGAAACAATTAGTATGGTTGAAAAATATTATGTTATATTTAGTATATCTTATTTAATGTTCTCGAACTAAATTATTTACAGATTACTAAATTATTAAAATAATATTTTTTGTGGCGGACGAAAAGCCGCCTGAATTAACCCAAACAATCTTCATTAAACTCATATCTGAATATTCATCCACATGGTATAAAATATAATAAATTATAAATAATTTAACTCCTGGAATATCATTAATAACATGAATGATTAGTTCTGGATGTTTATCCATGTTCTACATGAACTTCCATTCAGGAATACAAGTGAACCGTTCAAGAAAACCATAACAATAGACATTACCAAAAAATGGATTTATACCCTATACCTCATAAAAAGGCCCATAAAATGACATAATGAAACCAAAATGAACCATATTCATGTAAAAAAGGTTCTTTAATTATTAATTAATTAATCTAATATGGTTATACATGACATTACAGTGACAGAAGCATTCAAATACAAGCTAAGGGGAAATTCTCAAACCCATCCTTATTTCTTTGGGTTCTCCCTCTTTCACTCTATTTTTGGTATGGTTACTTGATAAAAATAATTTTTTCATCATTGTCTATCTTATTCTAGAATATACATGTTTACCACTAGAGCTTATGTCAAAAAAATGTTTTCCAAAATAACTCTTCGTTAAAAAAACACACCTTTTACTTCTCACTCAAGATGGGGGTTCTTGTATCAAGAATGTTATTCACACATTCTTTTGGGAACCCAAATTTTATGAATATTTTAATATATGATGAAACACATTCCTTTTATTGGGTCATTTATTTTAATTTTTTATATATTTTCTATGTGGGATGAATGATAATGATAATGTTATGGTGTGACGGGTGCACCCAAAATTACATTACGCAAAATGAATGTTATCATGTGATGGGTGAGCCTGGAATTATACAATGCTCCAATGAATTGGATAAAGTGATGAATCTCATGACTAAAAGATAAATGATGTGTTAATAAGATCCTTTCTTTGTTCAAAACTATGTGTGGTAGTTGACCACAAGACATGATGTTTCATTTTATGCATTGCCACATTACATGTTTTTTTTATTAATGATTCCTCTCATGTTCATGATACTTTTCCTATGATATGATTATTCTCACCCATTGATGTATTGTTCTTATCAACCCTCTTTCTGGGATTTTAGCTCACCCATTTTTGATGTATATCCTCAGGTGACTACTTGTACTAAGGATAGGTCAAGTGCCAATAAGAAGCTAGAGAAGAATGAATTAAATAAATAATTATGCTTGATTGTAGAGACCCGGAGCCTGAAGTACATGTACATTACATTACTTTTGCAGAATACATAGTACATTACAAAAACACACACACAAGGACCATAATAGTTTAGTGTCTTTGGAAACTCGGAATATAATCTTCTAATCGTGGTGAAAGATCTTCAACATCTCCCATAAAGATCTTCCTTTTTTTTACCTAAAACCTTTCTTTATATCCTGGGGAAAAGAAAACATAAAAGGGTGAGCTCAAATGCTCAGTAAGGGTAAAAAAAGAAATATCAATCACATCATATTCATAAGAACATAACATTTTGGAAATCATAACCTGCAAAAGAGAGCATAATTTCATAACATGGGATAAATCATGGCAGTGAAATGTAATCACAATAATCATAACTTAAAACATGAAACTTTGTGGCATTCACACATAATTATAGAGAATCATTTCTTGTTAGTCAAGACTCATTGCCAAGACTATCTTAGTGGACAAAGTCCCTTTCTGAATCGAGTAACCCTCGTTTCAGTCCTGTTTCACTGAACCGGTATAACCTACCATTCCAGCCATGTCTATCTCATGAGATATAAAATCTTTACCCAATGCATTGGAGGGAGATATAGGTCCCACCCATCTTATAATGAATCCTTTCTTATGTGTGCCACATAATCATAAATCATACATCATCGCATAATACATGTAACAAAAATGGGATTCTTGAAACATCATGACATCATAAAACAAATCATATAAGGTAAATGACTTCATAAAAATAATTCCCTCAAAACATAATCAAATCAATGTAATAATAGGGATAAAAACAGAACCCTATATTATCTTAGATGGAAAATAATTTTGATAAAACATTTGAACTCTATTCTTGAGGAAAATATCCTTTCTACTTCAAAAACACTTTTCTTTTCTTAACATGTCATACAATTATAAACTAAAAGAAGTTGATTAAAAATAAAATTTAAAACTTATAAAGGAAGATTCTTGGAAATAATGTTTTAAAAATACATTCTTTCCGTATAAGTTAAAAAAACATTCTTTGCGTACTTTTGTCGGAAAAGTCAAAAAGTACCTCGTACGAAAAACGACAAAAGATTCCTTTCATATCTTTTACTAAAAACTCACTGAAGGGTAAAATAGGATTTAAACATTTGTAGGTGAATGGAAAAAATATTACATATTGAGGAAACATGGATGTGGATGATAAAATACACCCCAGTAAATACCAAAGTATAAACAATCTCGGATAAAAATGAGATTGTGATATTTCCCTTACCTTAGGTCCGACTTGCTTTGTAAGTGTCTGAAACTCCTGTATAATGATTTAAATCATGTTATTGACTTATTCCAGAATCATATTCATTGTTATTATATCATATATGGTCCACTTATGACTTTATATTACCTGTTCTTTTGTAAATTCATGTTAAAGTAGCGTTTTGGGTAAAATCGTCTCATTTGTCGTTCGTGTTTTTAACTTGTAATTATTAATATGATTACTTGGATCATGATTACTTATATACAGAATGTAAAACATGATTTATATATAATATATATTCAGAATATATATATATATATATATAATATCGATAAATGGAATGAAATACACCGTTCATGGAGACGGTAGTCCGTACGTACGCATGAACGCTGTTTTCGTTTCCTTATTGAAGTGAATGGAATTAAGTAGATGACATACATATAAATTTACATAAATACAGTATCATTATTATGTCATATATTTCATTATTACTTATTATATATACTTTATAATCATTCATGAATGGTTAATCATTGAGAATGAATCTCATCGCGTCGTGGAGACGGTAGTCCGTACGTACGCACGAGCGATGATATCGTTCCCATGGTCTTGGAATTGTGTTGAAGTGTCTTTAGACTATTTCAGTATCAATATCACTTTATAATAATCATATATAGTTACTCATTACACCATTATACCCATCCTATTAAGGTGGTGGTGGAAAATAGATTAGACCACGGCGTGGAGACGGTATTCCGTACGTACGCACGCGCGGTGATTTCATTTTTCCGTAGGATGGATAGAAGGTGAATTAGGGTTGTTTCGTATTTATAATAACATATCAGTATGTAAGTAATACTGATGTTATTAATTTGTCATGAAACAACTAAAGAATAAGAAGTTGAAGAAGAAAGAAATTGAAAAGATCGGTTAATGGATATTACCTCTTCTTTGAAACGCCTCTTTGAATCCTCCACTTAGGGAACTAAGATTGGTCTTTGAAGAAGAAAAATACCTCTAGGATTATTCTAGGGAAGTGGAGAAGGGATTTTGGCAGGGGTTGGCCGAGCTTGAGTGCTCAAATTGGTGTGATGAGGAGGGGGAGGAGGTGTCCTTTTATAAGGAAGGAGAAGGGCACCTTAGGAATATCTCAAAATATTATTTTATATTAAAGTCAAAATCGGTTTATAATGGTTCCAAAGGGTCTTATTTCGAAGATAAAGTGGGTATGGGTCAAAATTATATCAACCAATAGGATTTAGACAAGTTTAGGTTATTATTTTAACCTTATCAATTAGATTTAACTCTAAGTTAAATAATTTAACTTTTACCGTGTCTTTTTTTTTCTTACACTATATGGTTAATACACTTACTATAACATGCCAAAAAAACCCAAAATTGTTTATTATTAATATATATATCCTTATCTAAGTCATTTTGCCGAACCTTAGATTTTTAGGAATAAAATAACAATTAATAATATAATATTTGATTTAAAAACTATTTTGTGTCAATTTTGACACTATTTGATATGTGATTTTTTTGAAAGTCATAACAGAATTATATGTTCGAAACAAGTTTATTAAATCAACAGTAATATATCATAGTAACATATAAAATTAGTTTAATTCATAAAAAGTATAAAATTACATTTATTTTGGTGTTTATAACATCAATTATGTCAATATTTCATTAATAAGATAATTACTGCATCATCATTGTGTCATAAATAAATTAAATTATTTAATGTCTAAAAATTACAAATAAAATACCATTATGTAGTAAATCTTTTTATCTTTCTAATGAATATTTATAGTCGAATTTATCTTATGTATAAATCCATATTAAAAATGTTTTAGTAAATAAACTTTGATTTTAACTCTTTTAACCCTTCTTTAAATAAATTAATAATAAATGTCCTAATCTAATCCAAGTGGGCCTAAATGGTCATATTTTATTCCTAAGTTTGTTTTTGGTCGAATTACACTTGTTTAATAGAATTATAACATGTTTTAGGGTAATAATAATATCATTTCTACCCTTAATTACCCTATTTACTTTTAACGGTGGTAAATAAAACTAAAAAGTTACTTTTCACCAAAAATTATTTTCATCTCATTGAACCACATTTTAGTCCTTGATATTAACCGTGTCTCTCGGATTTTCTACATTCCACTCACAGAAGCGGTAAAATTAAGTTTTATGAACAATTCAGTTTTTTTTAACTACCACTTAGTGGTTTCACTATTCATCGAAAATTGAAAGTTTTCAGAAAAATACCAAAAATTAGGCCTAAGCTATATTTGATATTATGAACTCAAAAATGATGTCTATTTTACCAAATTCAAAACATATCAGTTGCATTAATTAATTTAAAAAATTAATTCTCGTCGTCAAAACAAATAGCGTGTTTTTAAGAGATAATAACTATCAAAAGATTGACACTAGTTTATAACTGGTTTAAATGTGAAATTACATCTAATGACCAACATTGTATTAAATTGTAAAAATATATTCTAAATATAATTTAAAACCACTCAAATTAATAATTTATCACTATTAATTATTTCTATTAAAAAAGTTGTTTTTAATTAAAATTTAGTAATTTTCACTATTCATCAGAATATGAAAGTTATCCGAAAAGTACCAAAATTTCACCCTAAGCTAATTTCGATATTCCTAATCCAAAAATGAATTCCATTTTGAAAAATAGAATTTACAAAATTTCAAAAAGTGGTTATTACTATTCATAACGGCTAGTTTTAATAATATTTTAATAGCATATCGTTGTTTAGTAA
Organism: Viscum album; assembly: GCA_963277665.1. Classification (NCBI taxonomy): domain Eukaryota; kingdom Viridiplantae; phylum Streptophyta; class Magnoliopsida; order Santalales; family Viscaceae; genus Viscum; species Viscum album. The sequence continues at coordinate 1,990,278,547 of OY728161.1, read as the reverse complement.
AACTCGGTATTGCGTACTACACACGCTATCAAGGAAGGTCGTGATTGCATGTAATGAAAGACAAGTCATGGATGCGTGTTGTGCAAGCTCCTTTTGGTGTAGCGTACAACACAAGACATTAATGAAATTAAAAAGAATATTTTTCATAAAATCTCGGGGTGTTACATTCCACCCCCCTTAAAATGAATTTCGCCCTCAAAATTCGTCGGGGTTATAAATGGTTTACTATTAGAAATTTTCTTTGATAGAAACCCACATCGTAAAAAGGAATACCAAAACATGGCTTTAAAAACTAAAGTATGAAATGTAACGATTACCAAAATAAACTAATCACTGGGTTTCCACATAGGTGAAAATATGGATATGGAGAAAAAATCTAACCATCATGTTCTGATGGAGAGTGGTAGAGAACATGGCTATGGAAAATCCAACAATCACAAATACATAAATTTGTGACGATCTAAGGTACCATCTGATTAATCAGGTATAAGAGCACTAGGATGACATTTTTGGTTTTCAAGATCGTTTCCCTAAAGTTGATGAAATTAGAATTAGAAGAAATACTTTCGTGATTTCGGTATAGTCTCACCGTTGGTCGTTCTTTGGACAATTTCCACTTCATCTCTTAAAGAAATGTAGTTGAATTTGTCATTCGTGATGTGTTAGCAGATCATGTAATAGAATGATGGGTCATTCCATCTATCTCAAACAAAAGGTTTGAAAAGTTATAAGTTCATCTTATGGTTAGATTAATCGTATATGGTTCCAAAAATGAACTTATACTTCATATATCATACCGCTTAATAAAATAAAACTAGTTTCTACTAAACAGGGACTTCCTGTAGGCCAGTGGTAGGCGATAAAGGCCAGTCGCATTTCAGTTGTGGGTTCAATTCCCACAGCCTTGTCCGACGCGATGGGTTGTCGGCCGTCCGGCAGGTTGTCCTTTTTCTAAAACTATATTACTATAACATCCCATCAATAATATCGAGAAAAAAACTTATATCCTTAAACAATACTAACTTATGTCCAACATAATCCATTCCAATCTTTAGGCTTACCCATAATACTGCAGTCCACTCTCATAATATAGTGAAAACAATTACCAGAGATTTAATACCATCGTTGATCCCCATATATCATAAGATATGTCTTGTCGGTCACATTCTAAACATTCTAAGTCCTTAATCATGTATTCTCTTGAATACCCATTGAACCTTAGTGAAAACATGAATGAAATTAAACATTAACACTTTCCACATACCAAAATCCTCAAAATTCTTTATAATCAAACCATGATATCACTTAGTCCTTATATCAATCATGAGCTCATGAATACTGTTAAACATTTCATTTTCTCATTTTCCCTTCATTATGCGCATATCGTCTTATTTCCAAAAATATCTCAATCACTTTGAATACCACATTAGACCAATACATAAATATTCCAATACTCCATGATACAACATTATTTTGGAATCCCATTACATAAACACTTAATCATTCCACCACATCGTTGTCATATTCAACATCACCAATAGTGATCGCATGTGACTTCCCTTTATCCTTTTCCTTAAGCGGTTGCTCATGTCGATCATCACTAACCCCTGGATTAGGGTATTTATTAGCATAATGCCATATTTCCTTGCACTTTAAGCATTGAAGTGTTGGTGGTGCGTTCTCTGCAGTGTTTACTTTATTCACATCATTAGAAACCCTTTTTCCATTACTTCGACACTCAGATGCTCGATGACCTTCTTTTCCACACTTAAAACATTTTCTAGTCCCTTTAAGACAATCTCCACCAAGCTTCTTTCCACACTTTGTGCATAAGGAAACATTCATCTTCTTTTCACCATTATTCTGAGATTTCTCCTTGAACTTCATCTTTTGTTTCTTGTCAAAACCATGAGATGGATATGTAACACCAACTTCCATTTCTACCTTGATAGCACAACACACAATTTCTTCATAGCTACTGAAGTCTCTTATAGCTAATGCCCTTCGAAGACTTGGTTTTAAGCCACTGAAAAATCGATCAACTTTACTTTCAGGTTGGATGATAATGCCAGATGCATACCTTGCAAGTCTTGTAAAATTCGCTTCGTATATACCAACAGATTCATCATCCTTCTGCTTCAGCTCAAGAAACTCCTTTTCCATCTTTGTTCAAAGAATACGAGGGAAGTACTTACTGAAAAACAAGTTCTTGAACTCGTCCCATTCCATGGACTCAATTTCATCTCTTGGCCTCATATTCTTGATAAGATTCCACCATTGATCAGCTTCACCTTCCAAACGATATACTGCTTAGATGACTTTATCATGTTCAGAACATTGAAGAACTGAAAATATCTTTTCAGTGGTACTGATCCATTGTTCAGCAACAAGTGGATCGGAAGACCCATTGAAAGAAGGTGGACGTTTCCTCATGAAGGACTCAATAGAATATTGTTCCCTTCTCTATTCATTTGGAAGTCCAGAATGATTCATTTCTTGTGTAAGTATAGCAATAAGATTTTGCACTCCATCTCCCATAACATTTGTTTTTTCAGGAGGTCAATCATTGCATTGTCTATTGCATTGATCAACACGGTTCCTTCGGGTTCCAGCCATCGTCTAAAACCCAAAAAGAATAGTGTGAGAGGCAAAAATAATGCTAGGGAAAACAACATAATAAAGGGGGAGTACCTTCAATATCTAACATCTTAGGTTTAATTCTATGATCGTTAGCGTAATTATAGTACTATAACCTATACGTATACTTAACCTTAGAGACATCCCTAGACACACCTTAGAAATATCTCTAGGGATCTCACTAAAGTTCTCGCATCCTAGTTTCCAAAGGTTGACTAAACCTTTCCTCTGATACCAACTGTAGAGACCCGGAGCCTGACGTACATGTACATTACATTACTTTTTCGGAATACTTATTACATTACAAAAACACACACACAAGGACCGTAATAGTTTAGTGTCTTTGGAAACTCGGAATATAATCTTCTAATCGTGGTGAAAGATCTTCAACATCTCCCATAAAGATCTTCCTTTTTTTTACCTAAAACCTTTCTTTATATCCTAGGGAAAAGAAAACATAAAAGGGTGAGCTCAAATGCTCAGTAAGGGTAAAAAAAAGAAATATCAATCACATCATATTCATAAGAACATAACATTTTGGAAATCATAACCTGCAAAAGAGAGAATAATTTCATAACATGGGATAAATCATGGCAGTGAAATGTAATCACAATAATCATAACTTAAAACATGAAACTTTGTGGCATTAACACATAATCATATAGAATCATTTCTTGTTAGTCAAGACTCATTGCCAAGACTATCTTAGTGGACAAAGTCCCTTTCTGAATCGAGTAACCCTCGTTTCAGTCCTATTTCACTAAACCGGTATAACCTACCATTCCAGCCATGTCTATCTCATGAGATATAAAATCTTTACCCAATGCATTGGAGGGAGATATAGGTCCCACCCATCTTATAATTAATCATTTCTTATGTGTGCCACATAATCATAAATCATACATCATCTCATAACACATGTAACAAAAATGGGATTCTTGAAACATCATGACATCATAAAACAAATAATATAAGGTAAATGACTTCATAAAAATAATTCCCTCAAAACATAATCAAATAAATGTAATAATAGGGATAAAAACTGAACCCTATATTATCTTAGATGGAAAATAATTTTGATAAAACATTTGAACTCCATTCTTGAGGAAAATATCCTTTCTACATCAAAAACACTTTTATTTTCTTAACATGTCATACAATTATAAACTAAAAGAAGATGATTAAAAATAAAATTGAAAACTTATAAAGGAAGATTCTTGGAAATAATGTTTTAAAAATCCATTCTTGCCGTATAAGTTAAAAAAAACATTCTTCGCGTACTTTTGTCGGAAAAGTCAAAAAGTACCTCGTACGAAAAACGACAAAAGATTCCTTTCATATCTTTTACTAAAAACTCACTGAAGGGTAAAATAGGATTTAAAAATTTGTAGATGAATGGAAATAATATTACATATTGAGGAAACATGGATGTGGATGATAAAATACACCCCAGTAAATACCAAAGTATAAACAATCTCGGATAAAAATGAGATTGTGATATTTCCCTTACCTTAGGTCTGACTTGCTTTGTAAGTGTCTGAACCTCCTGTATAATGATTTAAATCATGTTATTGACTTATTCCAGAATCATATTCATTGTTATTAAATCATATATGGTCCACTTATGACTTTATATTACCTGTTATTTTGTAAATTCATGTTAAAGTAGCGTTTTGGGTAAAATCGTCTCATTTGTCGTTCGTGTTTTTAACTTGTAATTATTAATATGATTACTTGGATCATGATTACTTATATCCAGAATGTAAAACATGATTTATATATAATATATATTCATAATATATATATATATATATATAATATCGATAAATGGAATGAAATACACCGTTCAAAGAGACGGTAGTCCGTACGTACGCATGAACACTGTTTTCGTTTCCTTATTGAAGTGAATGGAATTAAGTAGATGACATACATATAAATTTATATAAATCCAGTATCATTATTATGTCATATATTTCATTAGTACTTATTATATATACTTTATAATCATTCATGAATGGTTAATCATTGTGAATGAATCTCATCGCGTCGTGGAGACGGTAGTCCGTACGTACGCACGAGCGATGATATTGTTCCCATGGTAGTGGAATTGTGTTGAAGTGTATGTATACTATTTCAGTATCAATATCACTTTATAATAATCATATATAGTTACTCATTACACCATTATACCCATCCTATTAAGGTGGTGGTGGAAAATAGATTACACCACGGCGTGGAGACGGTATTTCGTACGTACGCACGCGCAGTGATTTCATTTTTCTGTAGGATGGATAGAAGGTGAATTAGGGTTGTTTCATATTTATAATAACATATAAGTATGTAAGTAATACTGATGTTATTAATTTTTCATGAAACAACTAAAGAAGAAGAAGTTGAAGAAGAAAGAAATTGAAAAGATCGGTAATGGATATTACCTCTTCTTTGAAACGCCTCTTTGAATCCTCCACTTAGGGAACTAAGATTGGTCTTTGAAGAAGACCAAGACCTCTAGGATTATTCTAGGGAAGTGGAGAAGGGATTTTGGCAGGGTTTTTCCGATCTTGAGTGCTCAAATTGGTGTGAGGAGGAGGGGGAGGAGGTGTCCTTTTATAAGGAAGGAGAGGGGCACCTTAGGAATATCTCAAAATACTATTTTATATTAAAGTCAAAATCGGTTTATAATGGTTCCAAAGGGTCTTATTTCGAAGATAAAATGGGTATGGGTCGAAATCCTATCAACCAATAGGATTTAGACAAGTTTAGCTTATTATTTTAACCTTATCAATTAGATTTAACTCTAAGTTAAATAATTTAACTTTTACCGTGTCTTTTTGTTTTCTTACACTATATGGTTAATACACTTACTATAACATGCCAAAAGAACCCCAAATTGTTTATTATTAATATATATATCCTTATATAAGTCATTTGGCCGAACCTTAGATTTTTAGGAATAAAATAACAATTAATAATATAATATTCGATTTAAAAACTATTTTGTGTCAATTTTGACACTATTTGATATGTGAATTTTTTAAAAGTCATAACAGAATTATATGTTCGAACCAAGTTGATTAAATCAACACTAATATATCATAGTAACCTATAAAATCAGTGTAATTCATAAAAAGTCTCAAATTACATTTAGTTTGGTGTTTATAACATCAATTATGTCAATATTTCATTAATAAGATAATTACTGTGTCATCATTGTGTCATAAATAAATTAAATTATTTAATGTCTAAAAATTAAAAATAAAATACCATTATTTAGGAAATCTTTTTATCTTTTTAATTAATATTTATAGTCTAATTTATCTTATGTATAAACCCATATTAAAAATGTTTTAGTAAATAAACTTTGATTTTAACTCTTTTAACCCTTCTTTAAATAAATTAATAATAAATGTCCTAATCTAATCCAAGTGGGCCTAAATGGTCATATTTTATTCCTAAGTTTGTTTTTGGTCGAATTAAACTTTTTTAATAGAATTAGGACATGTTTTAGGGTAATAATAATATCATTTCTACCCTTAATTACCCTATTTACTTTTAACGGTGGTAAATAAAACTAAAAAGTTACTTTTCACCAAAAATTATTTTCATCTCATTGAACCACATTTTAGTCCTTGATATTAACCGTGTCTCTCGGATTTTCGAAATTCCACTCACAGAAGCGGTAAAATTAAGTTTTATGAACAATTCAGTTTTTTTAACTACCACTTAGTGGTTTCACTATTCATCGAAAATTGAAAGTTTTCAGAAAAATACCAAAAATTAGGCCTAAGCTATATTTGATATTATGAACTCAAAAATGATGTCTATTTTGCCAAATTCAAAACATATCAGTTGCATTAACTAATTTAAAAAATTAATTCTCGTCGTCAAAACAAATAGCGTGTTTTTAAGAGATAATAACTATCAAAAGATTGACACTAGTTTATAACTGGTTTAAATGTGAAATTATATCCAATGACCAACATTGTTTTAAATTGTAAAAATATATTCTAAATATACTTTAAAACCACTCAAATTAATAATTTATCACTATTAATTATTTCTATTAAAAAAGTAGTTTTTAATTAAAATTTAGTAATTTTCACTATTCATCAGAATATGAAAGTTATCTGAAAAGTACCAAAATTTCACCCTAAGCTAATTTCGATATTCCGAATCCAAAAATGAAGTCCATTTTGAAAAATAGAATTTACAAAATTTCAAAAAGTGGTTATTACTATTCATAACGACTAGTTTTAATAATATTTTAATAGCATATCGTTGTTTAGTAAAACTTGGTATTGCGTACTACACATGATATCAAGGAAGGTCGTGATTGCGTGTAATTAAAGGCAAGTCATGGATGCGTGTTGTGCAAGATCCTTTTGGTGTAGCGTACAACACAAGACATTAATGAAATTAAAAATAATATTTTTCATAAAATCTCGGGGTGTTACATTCCACCCCCCTTAAAATGAATTTTGCCCTCGAAATTCGTCGGGGTTATAAATGGTTTACTATTCGAAATTTTCTTTGATATAAACCCACATCGTAAAAAGGAATACCAAAACATGGCTTTAAAAACTAAAGTATGAAATGTAACGATTACCCAAATAAACTAATCACTGGGTTTCCACATAGGTGAAAATATGGATATGGAAGAAAAATCTAACCATCATGTTCTGATGGATAGTGGTAGAGAACATGGCTATGGAAAAGCCAACAATCACAAATGCATAAATTTGTGACGATCTAAGGTACCATCTGATTAATCAGGTATAAGAGCACTAGGACGAAATTTTTGGTTTTCAAGATCGTTTCCCTAAAGTTGATGAAATTGGAATTAGAAGAAATACTTTCGTGATTTCGGTATAGTCTCGTCGTTGGTCGTTCTTTGGACAATTTCCACTTCATCTCTTAAATAAATGAAGTTGAATTTGTCATTCGTGATGTGTTAGCAGATCATGTAATAGAATGATGGGTCATTCCATCTGTCTCAAACAAAAGGTTTGAAAAGTTATAAGTTCATCTTATGGTTAGATTAATCGTATATGGTTCCAAAAATGAACTTATACTTCATATATCATACCGCTTAATAAAATAAAACTAGTTTCTACTAAACAAGGACTTCATGTAGGCCAGTGGTAGGCGATAAAGGCCAGTCGCATTTTGGTTGTGGGTTCGATTCCCACAGCCTTGTCCGACGCGATGGGCTGTCGGTCGTCCTGCAGGTTGTCCTTTTTCTAAAACTATATTACTATAACATCCCATCAATAATATCGAGAAAAAAAACTTTTATCCCTAAACAATACTAACTTATGTCCAACATAATCCATTCGAATCTTTAGGCTTACCCATAATACTGCAGTCCACTCTCATAATATAGTGAAAACAATTACCCGAGATTTAATACCATCGTTGATCCCCATATATCATAAGATATGTCTTGTTGGTCACATTCTAAACATTCAAAGTCCTTAATCATGTATTATCTTGAATACCCATTGAACCTTAGTGAAAACATGAATGAAATTAAACGTTAACACTTTCCACATACCAAAATCCTCAAAATTCTTTATATTCAAACCATGATATCACTTAGTCCTTATATCAATCATGAGCTCATGAATACTGTTAAACATTTCATTTTCTCATTTTCCCTTCATTATGCACATATCGTCTTATTTCCAAAAATATCTCAACCACTTTGAATACCACATTAGACCAATACATAAATATTCCAATACTCCATGATACAACATTATTTTGGAATCCCATTACATAAACACTTAATCATTCCACCACATCGTTGTCATATTCAACATCACCAATAGTGATCGCATGTGACTTCCCTTTATCCTTTTCCTTAAGCGGTTGCTCATGTCGATCATCACTAACCCTTGGATTAGGGAATTTATTAGCATAATGCCCCATTTCCTTGCACTTGAAGCATTGAAGTGTTGGTGGTGCGTTCTCTGCAGTGTTTTCTTTATTCACATCATTAGAAACCCTTTTTCCATTACTTCGACACTCAGCTGCTCGATGACCTTCTTTTCTACACTTAAAACATTTTCTAGTCCCTTTAAGACAATCTCCACCAAGCTTCTTTCCACACTTTGTGCATAAGGAAACATTCATCTTCTTTTCACCATTATTCTGAGATTTCTCCTTGAACTCCATCTTTCGTTTCTTGTCAAAACCATGAGATGGATATGTAACACCAACTTCAATTTCTACCTTGATAGCACAACGCACAATTTCTTCATAGCTACTGAAGTCTCTTATAGCTAATGCCCTTCAAAGACTTGGTTTTAAGCCACTGAAAAATTGATCAACTTTACTTTCAGGTTGGATGATAATGCCAGATTCATACCTTGCAAGTCTTGTAAAATTCGCTTCGTATATACCAACAGATTCATCATCCTTCTGCTTCAGCTCAAGAAACTCCTTTTCCACCTTTGTTCGAAGAATACGAGGGAAGTACTTACTGAAAAACAAGTTCTTGAACTCGTCCCATTCCATGGACTCAATTTCATCTCTTGGCCTCGTATTCTTGATAAGATTCCACCATTGATCAGCTTCACCTTCCAAATGATATACTACTAAGATGACTTTATCATGTTCAGAACATTGAAGAACTGAAAATATCTTTTCAGTGGTACTGATCCATTGTTCAGCAACAAGTGGATCGGAAGACCCATTGAAAGAAGGTGGACGTTTTCTCATTAAGGACTCAATAGAATATTGTTCCCTTCTCTGTTCATTTGGAAGTCCAGAATGATTCATAGCTTGTGTAAGTATAGCAATAAGATTTTGAACTCCATCTCCCATAACATTTGTTTGTTCAGGAGGGCAATCATTGCATTGTCCATTGCATTGATCAACACGGTTCCTTCGGGTTCCAGCCATCGTCTAAAACCCAAAAAGAATAGTGTGAGAGGCAAAAATCATGATAGGGAAAACAACATAATAAAGGGGGAGTACCTTCAATATCTAACATCTTAGGTTTAATTCTATGATCGTTAGCGTAATTATAGTACTATAACCTATACGTATACTTAACCTTAGAGACATCCCTAGACACACCTTAGAAATATCTCTAGGGATCTCACTAAAGTTCTCGCATCCTAGTTTCTAAAGGTTGACTAAACCTTTCCTCTGATACCAACTGTAGAGAACCGGAGCCTGACGTACATGTACATTACATTACTTTTGCGGAATACTTAGTACATTACAAAAACACACACACAAGGACCGTAATAGTTTAGTGTCTTTGGAAACTCGGAATATAATCTTCTAATCGTAGTGAAAGATCTTCAACATCTCCCATAAAGATCTTCCTTTTTTTACCTAAAACCTTTCTTTATATCCTGGGGAAAAGAAAACATAAAAGGCTGAGCTCAAATGCTCAGTAACGGTAAAAAAAAAATATCAATCACATCATATTCATAAGAACATAACATTTTGGAAATCATAACCTGCAAAAAAGAGAATTATTTCATAACATGGGATAAATCATGGCAGTGAAATGTAATCACAATAATCATAACATAAAACATGAAACTTTGTGGAATTCACACATAATCATAGAGAATCATTTCTTGTTAGTCAAGACTCATTTCCAAGACTATCTTAGTGGACAAAGTCCCTTTCTGAATCGAGTAACCCTCGTTTCAGTCCTGTTTCACTGAACCGGTATAACCTACCATTCCATCCATGTCTATCTCATGAGATATAAAATCTTTAACCAATGCATTGGAGGGAGATATAGGTCCCACCCATCTTATAATGAATCCTTTCTTATGTGTGCCACATAATCATAAATCATAAATCATCGCATAACACATGTAGAAAAAATGGGATTCTTGAAACATCATGACATCATAAAACAAATCATATAAGGTAAATGACTTCATAAAAATAATTCCCTCAAAACATAATAAAATCAATGTAATAATAGGGATAAAAACAGAACCCTATATTATCTTAGATGGAAAATAATTTTGATAAAACATTTGAACTCCATTCTTGAGGAAAATATCCTTTCTACTTCAAAAACACTTTTCTTTTCTTAACATGTCATACAATTATAAACTAAATGAAGTTGATTAAAAATAAAATTGAAAACTTATAAAGGAAGATTCTTGGAAATAATGTTTTAAAAATCCATTCTTTCCGTATAAGTTAAAAAAACATTCTTCGCGTACTTTTGTCGGAAAAGTCAAAAAGTACCTCGTATGAAAAACGACAAAAGATTACTTTCATATCGTTTACTAAAAACTCACTGAAGGGTAAAATAGGATTTAAAAATTTGTAGGTGAATGGAAATAATATTACATATTGAGGAAACATGGATGTGGATGATAAAATAAACCCCAGTAAATACCAAAGTATAAACAATCTCGGATAAAAATGAGATTGTGATATTTCCCTTACCTTAGGTCCGACTTGCTTTGTAAGTGTCCGAACCTCCTGTATAATGATTTAAATCATGTTATTGAATTATTCCAGAGTCATATTCATTGTTATTATATCATATATGGTCCACTTATGACTTTATATTACCTGTTCTTTTGTAAATTCATGTTAAAGTAGCGTTTTGGGTAAAATCGTCTCATTTGTCGTTCGTGTTTTTAACTTGTAATTATTAATATGATTACTTTGTTCATGATTACTTATATTAAGAATGTAAAACATGATTTATATATAATATATATTCAGAATATATATATATATATATATATATAATATCGATAAATGGAATGAAATACACCGTTCATGGAGACGGTAGTCCGTACGTACGCATGAACGCTGTTTTCATTTCTTTATTGAAGTGAATGGAATTAAGTAGATGACATACATATAAATTTACATAAATCCAGTATCATTATTATGTCATATATTTCATTAGTACTTATTATATATACTTTATAATCATTCATGAATGGTTAATCATTGAGAATGAATCTCATCGCGTCGTGGAGACGGTAGTCCGTACGTACGCACGAGTGATGATATCATTCCCATGGTCGTGAAATTGTGTTGAAGTGTATGTAGACTATTTCAGTATCAATATCACTTTATAATACTCATATATAGTTACTCATTACACCATTATACCCATCCTATTAAGGTGGTGGTGGAAAATAGATTACACCACGGCGTGGAGACGGTATTCCGTACGTACGCACGCGCGGTGATTTCATTTTTCCGTAGGATGGATAGAAGGTGAATTAGGGTTGTTTCATATTTATAATAACATATCAGTATGTAATTAATACTGATGTTATTAATTTTTCATGAAACAACTAAAGAAGAAGAAGTTGAAGAAGAAAGAAATTGAAAATATCGGTAATGGATATTACCTCTTCTTTGAAACGCCTCTTTGAATCCTCCACTTAGGGAACTAATATTGGTCTTTGAAGAAGACCAAGACCTATAGGATTATTCTAGGGAAGTGGAGAAGGGATTTTGGAATGGGTTGGCCGAGATTGAGTGCTCAAATTGGTGTGAGGAGGAGGGGGAGGAGGTGTCCTTTTATAAGGAAGGAGAGAGGCACCTTAGGAATATCTCAAAATATTCTTTTATATTAAAGTCAAAATCGGTTAATAATGGTTCCAAAGGGTATTATTTCGAAACTAAAGTGGGTATGGGTCGAAATACTATCAACCAATAGGATTTAGACAAGTTTAGGATATTATTTTAACCTTATCAATTAGATTTAACTCTAAGTTAAATAATTTAACTTTTACCGTGTCTTTTTGTTTTCTTACACTATATGGTTAATAAACTTAATATAACATGCCAAACGAACCCCAAATTGTTTATTATTAATATATATATCCTTATCTAAGTCATTTGGCCGAACCTTAGATTTTTTAGGAATAAAATAACAATTAATAATATAATATTTGATTTAAAAACTATTTTGTGTCAATTTTGACACTATTTGATATGTGATTTTTGTGAAAGTCATAACAAAGTTATATGTTAGAACCAAGTTTATTAAATCAACACTAATATATCATAGTAACCTATTAAATTAGTGTAATTCATAAAAAGTCTCAAATTACATTTATTTTGGTGTTTATAACATCAATTATGTCAATATTTCATTAATAAGATAATTACTGCATCATTATTGTGTCATAAATAAATTAAAGTATTTAATGTCTAAAAATTAAAAATAAAATACCATTATGTAGGAAATCGTTTTATCTTTCTAAGGAATATTTATAGTCGAATTTTTCTTATGTATAAACCCATATTAAAAATGTTTTAGTAAATAAACTTTGATTTTAACTCTTTTAACCCTTCTTTAAATAAATTAATAATAAATGTCCTAATCTAATCCAAGTGGGCCTAAATGGTCATATGTTATTCCTAAGTTTGTTTTTGGTCGAATTACACTTTTTCAATAGAATTAGGACATGTTTTATGGTAATAATAATATCATTTATACCCTTAATTACCCTATTTACTTTTAACGGTGGTAAATAAAACTAAAAAGTTACTTTTCACCAAAAATTATTTTCATCTCATTGAACCACATTTTAGTCCTTGATATTAACCGTGTCTCTCGGATTTTCAAAATTCCACTCACAGAAGTGGTAAAATTAAGTTTTATGAACAATTCAGTTTTTTTTAACTACCACTTAGTGGTTTCACTATTCATCGAAAATTGAAAGTTTTCAGAAAAATACCAAAAATTAGGCCTAAGATATATTTGATATTATGAACTCAAAAATGATGTATATTTTACCAAATTCAAAACATATCATTTGCATTAACTAATTTAAAAAATTAATTCTCGTCGTCAAAACAAATAGCGTGTTTTTAAGAGATAATAACTATCAAAAGATTGACACTAGTTTATAACTGGTTTAAATGTGAAATTACATCCAATGACCAACATTGTATTAAATTGTAAAAATATATTCTAAATATACTTTAAAACCACTCAAATTAATAATTTATCACTATTAATTATTTCTATTAAAAAAGTTGTTTTTAATTAAAATTTAGTAATTTTCACTATTCATCAGAATATGAAAGTTATCCGAAAAGTACCAAAATTTCACCCTAAGCTAATTTCGATATTCCGAATCCAAAAATGAAGTCCATTTTGAAAAATATAATTTACAAAATTTCAAAAAGTGGTTATTACTATTCATAACGGCTAGTTTTAATAATATTTTAATAGCATATCGTTGTTTAGTAAAACTCGGTATTGCGTACTACACACGCTATCAAGGAAGGTCATGATTGCGTGTAATGAAAGGAAAGTCATGGATGCGTGTTGTGCAATCTACTTTTGGTGTAGCGTACAACACAAGACATTAATGAAATTAAAAAGAATATTTTTCATAAAATCTCGGGGTGTTACATTGATGTTGTAAATGTTAGGTTTGTTCCTAGTTTTCCCAAGACACTGAACCTCGAGATCCGAGTGGTGTAATAATATTATTTTGTTTATATTTATAATGATTTAATATTAATGTAAGAAAAGTATGGTTCACTATAGTCGGTATCAGAGGTATGGTTTAGTAAATTTGGGAATCATGATTAGTGAACCCTAGAGAAAACCTCTAGTGTGAGACTAAGTACAAATATTAACACAATAGGATTTACATAGGGATCCCATAAGTTATGATTTTAGTGAAAATTGTACTAATGAATAACTTATTCCTTCATGACTTTTTAACTTCTATTTTTTTCTATCCTTTTCTATTTTTGAAAATTATGGGAACTATGAGAAACCAGGATAATCACTCGTGTGAGGTACAATACAACGATTGCCTGAATGACATCCCTAATTCTTTGGGAGGTGGAGTTAAAAACTTCATGGTGATGCATACCCAAAAATATCATGTTATGAACAATAACCCGAATAATGGTTAACGTACCCCTTCACCAAATAGGGATCAACTGGCTATCGAATGTTTTATATGGTAATGACCACCAATGTTTAGTGGATCTTTTGATCCACTAGTTGCGGAATAGTGGGTCAAATCCATGGTGAAGATATTTTTTGTGATTCACTGTTCTGAGATAGAGAAGGTGACACTATCCATTTATAATCTAGATGGAGAGCCTAATCAATAGTGGGATTTGATTAAGAACACCACGCTAAGGTATGAAATTGAAGAGATGGAATGGGAAGACTTTAAGATCATGTTTCTTAATAAGTATTTCCCATGAACTCTTCATATTAATATTAAGAGAGAATTCACAGAATTTAAGAAAAATGAAGGATAACATCTCACAAAGTACTAAGTTAATTTGAAAAGACTTTCAAGGTACACTTCAGATTTTGTTATCAACAATGATAGAAAAATTGATGGATTCTATAGTGGATTAAAACCACACCTTCGAAAGGATCTTGCAATTAAAGACTTTGGGAGTTATGAAGAAGTTGTTTGTTGTTCTCTCAGAGTTGAGATAGATTTTGGAGAATGATCCCATGACTATGGTTATAATAAAAAAAATACGGAGTTTCAATCCGGAGTATCTAATGATAAAGTTGAGAAGAAAACTGAATGACCCACATGCCAAAAATGTGAGAAGTTGCATCATGGGAACTGACTCAAAGGGACAAGGAAGTGGTTCAAGTGGGGTAATAAAGGACACCATTCTCAAGAGTGTCGAAAAGACATGAAAAGGAATGAGATTGTAGTGGAAGAAATGGCAGAACTACCCATGGTTCAATGCTAAAACTGTAGGGAGAAAGGGTACTACACAATCCAGTGCACTAAAACTTGATTTCTCGAGGGTAATCACCTTCATCATCCACCAAATCCAAATTAACAAGGGAAGTCTTATGCCATCACAACTGAGGATGTGGAGAAAGATAATTCATTCGTACATGGTACACTTTTTATTCACTCAAGAATGGAAAAAGTCATATTTGATTCTAGTTTTATGAATTCATTTATATCTTGCAAGTTTTCAAGAACTATAGAATCAAATCCCAAAAACCTTGAAGTAGAGATATCTGTAAAAACACCAAGTGGTGAAATCATTTCAACCAAAGTGTTTGACTCTTCTCATATTGGCATATGTGGGAATATTCTTCCAGCGAATCCCATAATACTTCCCTTGGTATAATTCAACACTATAATGGAAATGTATTGGCTCTCTTTATATAGAACACATATCAACTTCTAGGAAAAGGAAATATCTTTTCATATTCCAAACCATCTCATTCTTCTCTAAAAATAAAAGGAATATCATGAATATCCTTTGAAAAATCCTTCAACGGTATAGGTGTTGATTCCCTATGATGAAGCAAAACACTCCCAAATGGTTGAGTAAAAGAAAAGTTCCAACCATGTGGAAAATCCCATCATGAGGGAATACAATGATGTATTTCCCAAAGAGTTACCCAGACATCCCCCGGATCATGAGGTAGAGTTCTCAATAGAGCTCATAATCCGAGCTACTCCTATCTTAAAGTGTCTCTATAGGATGGCTCCTATCGAACTTGAAAATTTAAAGAAGCAACTAAAAGAGAATTTGGACAAAGTGTGCACATGCCCTAGTGCATCACCTTGGGGTGAGCTATTGCTCTTTGTGAAGAAGAAGGATGGAACAACGAGGTTGTGTATCAATTATAGGGAACTAAACAGGATCCCCATAAAGAACAAGTATCCTCTTCCATGGATTGATGACTTGTTCGACTAGTTAATAGGAGTTAAATACCACTCAAAGGTGGATCTTCATTCTAGTTATCACCATCATAAGGTGAATAAGGATGATATTTATAAAACTGCCTTCCATACAAGGTATGGGAACTACGAGTTTCTGGTGATTCCCTTTGAACTTACTAATTCCCATGAAATTTTCATGGATTTGATGAAAATATTCTTTAGACATTACCTCAAAAAATTTATGGCAATGTTTATTGATGATATTTTCATATTCTCCAAGATCAAGGAGGAATATGAAGAACATCTAAGACTTGTGTTGGGGATATTGAGAAAGGATAAGTTGTATTCCAAGTTCAAAAAGTGTGAATTTTGGATGAAGCAAGTCACGTTATTGGGACATGTGATCACAAGTGAGGGAATTTCGGTGGACCCATAAAAAACAAAGGCATTTGAGGAATGTCCTAGTCCCACTAGTATCCCATAAACCCATAGTTTTCTTGGATTAGCTAGTTACTACCTATGTTTTTTGAGAACTTTATCATGATTTTAAATCCCACTAACTAAGTTAACAAGGAATGGGGTAAAGTATGTTTGTAAAGAAGAATGTAAGGGAAGCATAAAGGTTCAAAATAGAAGGCTGACCACAGAACTTGTACTCACATTACCAAAGAGTGGATAATGTTTTCTGATATACGGTGATGATTCAATGAATGGATTGGGTTGCGTACTCATGAAAAATGATAATGTGATGGCCTATGCCTCACGATAGTTGAAGATCCATGTGCCGAACTATTTGATTCATGATCTAGAGTAGGAATCCATGATATTTGTCTTGAAATCATGGTGTCACTACCATTATGGTGAGAGGTGTGACATATACACTGACCAAAAGAGTGTAAAATATATATTCACTCAAAATGATCTCAACATGCGTCAAAGGATATGGTTAGAGCTAATCAAGGATTACGATTTATCTATTATCTATCATCCTAGAAAGGCAAACAAGGAAGCTAATGATCTATGAAGAAAAGAACCTACTACTCTATCCATGATACAGATAGATAAAGACCCTATTTTCATGGATATGCAAAGGATGGATTTGGAAATTATAAGGTCAGGGGATACATCCTACCTTTCCCAAATGATTTCGCAACCATCGATCCAAGAGAAGATTAAAGAGGCACAAATAGATAATATATAGTTCCAGAATATGGTGAATACAGTAAAAGAAGGGAATCTGCATGAGTTCCATATCGATGATGATGGTGTGATTCAGTTTTGAATATGACTTTGTGTTCCTTCATCACCTATGATAAAGAAGGATCTATTGGAAAATTCACATAGCTCAACATTCTCTATCCATCTTGGTAGCACCATGATGTACCATGATCTCTGAGAACACTTCTATTAAGATAACATGAAAATCTCAAGGTGCTTGGTATGTCAGCAAGTTAAATCAGAGTGAAAAAAGTACAATGGGTTGATGTAGATGTTACCTATACCCATGTAGAAATGGGAGAATGTCACTGTTGACTTTGTCATGGGTCTCCCGAGGACATGGAATGGAAATAATGTGATATGGGTTGTGGTTGACCGAATCACCAAAACATACCATTTTTTCACTATTCGAGAAGATCTCTCGCTTGAAAAAATTGCAATGATATCAGAGAAGGAATTGATGAGACTTCACGGTGTTCCACTCTCAATTATATCTGACTGTGATCTAAGGTTCACATCTAAATTCTGGAGTAGTCTTCAACATTTTTTTAGTATTGAATTAAATTTCAGCATAGCCTATCACCCCTAAACTGATAGCCAATCTGAATGGACTATTCGGATGCTTGAAGACATGCTAAGAGAATATTCTTTATAATTCAAAGGTGGATGGGATCATAGTCTCTCATTGGTTGAGTTATCATACAATAATAGTTTCCACTTTAGTATTAAGATGGCTCCATATGAAGAATTGTATGGAAAGTGATGTAGAAATCCAACCTTTTGGGATGATGTTGGAGAAAGAAAGATAATTGGACCTGATCTTGTGAAAGAGATGACAGAGAAGGTTAAAATAATCTAGAAACACTTCAAAGATGTGGATATTCAGAAAAAGATCTATCCTGACAAATGTTTAAGGGACATGGAGTTCGATGTTGGTGATAAAGTCTTCCTTCAAATATCTCCAGGGAATAGATTCATGTTATTTGGAAAGAAAGGGTAGCTAAGACTGAGGTACATTGGCCCCTTTTAGATCCTTGACCATATAGGATCCATGGACTATTATCTTTCACTTACACCGAATATGGCTCATGTTCGTAATGTGTTTCATGTATCACTCACGAGGAAGTACATACCTAATCCCTCACATGTACTAGACTTAGATGTGGTGGTACTAAAAGACGATATCTCCTATGAGGAATAAACAATACATATTATGGACAAGAGATATAAGGTTTTACGCAACAAGACAACCCACCTTGTCAATGTATTAGGGAGGAACCATAAGTTTGAAGAAGCTACATGAGAACTATAGGAGGTGATGAAGGATAAGTACCCTCACCTGTTTGTGTAAAATGAAATTTCGATGGTGAAATTTCATAAGGGGTAAAGAATGTAACGACCCAATGTTTTATTAATGGAATTCCCTTCTTATAATTACACCTTATATTATACAAAAATTAGTATGAAAAAATGACATATAATGATACTAAATACAAATTAACCATTAAACCTAATTTTTCCACTTCTATGTTTTGAATTTCGAAAATCTAACATACACGATTGTGATTAGTAAGATGATTGGAGTCTGATAGGAAAAAAATAATTTTTGGTGAAAAGTAACATACCCTTAAGAATAGTAACCTACCCTTATGAATAGTAATATGACCCTTATGAATATTAAATTGTCTAACATAATATTAACCTTACCCATAAATGATTAAATAAAATTTAGGCATGTTATAAGTGACAATTTAACCATAGTATAAGTATTGGTATTTAAGTCATAAATAAATAAGTATAATTATTTAATTTAAAATAAAAAATATTTTCTTAAAATGTGTTCATAAATTAACAATTTTATTTCTTATGGATTTAAGATAATTTTATAAGACCTTATGTAATTTTGTAAAGTATTATAAAATCAGTTTCAATTTTAAAAAGTGTATTTTTCAAGTAAATTATGATTTTAATTAGAAATTAAAATAATCATATTTAGATACTTTTTTCTTGAAAAAAGATCTTCATTTTTGGATTCTACACATCTAAAACTGGTTAGCATGAATTTTTGGGATTTTTATGAAATACATGAATTTCTTATGAATAGTGAAATACCATAATTTACAAAATAAGTAAAATGCCCTAATTATAATTTCATATATGATGTTTTTCATATGTAAGCCCATTTGGTTAGGATTCACATGATTGAATTACTATAATTAGTCAGGGAATACTCTCTATTACTTTTCTTGTGGATAAATAATAACTTAATGAATATTATATTGAGAAAACCCCTCTCCCCTCCACTATAAATACCACCCTTCACACCCTCATTTATTCACACCTCTCAAGCATTATTCCTTGTATAATCTCTACCCAAAATTCTTCTCTAGACCATATACCATGTACAAAAATCTTTTGGTCTCATCAAAAGACCAATTCAAGGTGCCTTGTGGGGGATCTCGAGAGGATAACTCAAGAGGTAATTCCCCTCTCTCTTTTCCTTTAATTTCCTTTCAACATCAAGTTCTTTTCTTATTATCTAACCACCTATATTCATCCACATGGTATTTTAACTCGAGTATTATACATATAATGGAATTTTATCATACTAATTTTATATTATAAAACCCTCTTCCCCTCTTCTATTTATTTTTGAATAGAAAACGTTGTTCATGTGGAGTTAATTTATCAGCTTCACGAACGACAGGTTTTCAATTTTTCCACCTTCTAATATGGTCATGAAACCATTTTTTGGTTGAATAACATTATTTTATATGTATTATATCCTATTTAATTTTCTGGAACTAACTTATTTACATATTAAAAAATTATTAAAATAAACTAGTTTGTTGTGGACAAAAAACTGCCCGAATTAACCCAAACGATCACCATTAAATTCTTATCTACTGATTCTTACACATGGTATATATTATAATCAATTATAAGATCATTAAAACTCCTGGAATATTATTAATAACATGAATGATCAGTTATTTATGTTTATACATGTTCTACATGGACATCCATTCATGAATACAAGTGAACCGTTTAAGAAAACCATATCAACAGACATTCCCAAACAGTGGATTTAAACCCTATAACTCATCAAAGCCCCATAAAATAACTTAATGAATCCATAATGAACAATATTCATGTACCCAAGGTTATGGAATTGTTAATTAATTAATCTAATGTGTTAATACATTCCATTAAATTGATGGAAGTATTTGGATACAACGTAAGGGGAAATTATTGAACCCAACTTTCTTTCTTCGAGTTCTCCCACTTTCGCTTCATTTTTCGTATGGTTAATCCTTAAAAATAATTTTTTCATCATTATATTACCTATTATGGGATATAAATTTTTACCAATGGTGTTTATGTCAAAAAAATGTTTTCCAAAAGGACACTTCTTTCAAAAACACAACTTTTACTTCTCACTAAAGGTGGACGGTTCTTGTATCAAGTATGTTATTCCAGATTTCTTTTGGAAACCCAATGTTTATGAATGTGTTATTATGAGATGAAACCCATTCATTTACATGGGCTATTTATGATCATTTTTTATGTATGTTCTATGTGAAATGCAGGATAATGTTAATGTTATGGTGTGACGGGTGCACCCGAAATTATAAAGCGCAAAATGAATGTCATGATGTGCTGGGAGCACTCAGAATTATACAGCGCTCCCGTGCATTGGGTAAAGTGATAAATCTTATGATATAAAGTGAAATTATGTGTGAAAAAGTTGATAGATTTGTTCACAACCATGTGTGGCAGTTAAACACTAGACATGATGTTTCATTTTATGCATTGCCACATTACACGTCTTTTTTTAATGATTCCTCTCACGTTCATGATACTTTTCCTATGTTATTATTATTCTCACCCATTGTTGTATTGTTATTATCAACTCTCTTACTGGGATTTTAGCTCACCCCTTTTTTATGTATATCCTCATGTGACTACATGTACTAAGGAGAGTTCATGTGCCAATAAGAATATAGAGAAGAAAGAATTAAATAAATATTTATGCTTGACGTTGTAAATGTTATGTTTGGTCCCAGTTTGGCCAAGACACTAAACCTATGGATCCTCATGGTGTAATACTATTATGTGTTTTATCTTTATATTAATGTAACAGTAATGTAAGAAAAGTATGGGTCACTATATGAATTATATTATAGATATATATAATTTAATTTTCATTATTTTAATATGTAAAAGAAATGGAAGTAATGTTCTTGTGTACGTACGACCTACCCTCTCCATGAATGATGCATTTCAATTTCTATATAAACATTTGATGGATTATTATAAATAATTATATACTGGATATATATGATATTTTAATCATGGTTTAAATTTTTTAGATTATGAAATCATGATATAATTAATAGGAACAACAAGTAACAAGTCAAAACATACAAGAAAAACTAGGAAACTAACATCCGAAATAGTAAAAATAAATAATGATTGTCAACAAATAGGTAATAAGATGTTATAATAAGTTTATATATGACATTATAAATATTTTTATAGTTATTTTATAATTTAATAATAGGGTTCAAACCATTATACAACTGTTTAAAGTACCTTAACCTAAAAGGAAATGCGAGGTAAGGGATTTTCATCTCACTTTTTACATATGTCAGATAAATATCATATTAACAAATTAATTATTTTGTGTGGTGAATATATTTCTCCATTGTTATTTAATAGAATGATTAAAAAATTATTCATGGAATTTTACGTTTAAATTTTACTTATCTAATCCATGGAGGTTGACCTAAAAATTCTCAAGTGGTAAACATTATCTTTGAAACCTCACTTTCTTTTCTGATTATTAACTTTATCTTTAAACAATAACTTCCTAAGGATCATTTTTACTGGAAATTAAATTTATCAGAAATAAAAATATTATCATGAAATTTATATTATTATAACCAAAACCATATACTATTTTTACACATGTTTTTCACTTTGACAATTATTTGATTAACTAGGGAATTATTGACAAATCCATTTCTTTTATTAAATACAGATATTTTACAAGGAATATTTTTATTTAATTAAAATGATTACCTGATATATGAGGAATTATTTTTTTTTTGTAGTGATGGGTGGGCCCTACACATTATATATCCCCTCAATGCATCGATAGGTTATTATGAGAAAAATCAGTTGGCCAAATTAGACTAGTTTCAACCTATAGTTTTAAAACATATTGTGAAAGGTCTTGATAGTATATATTTTGACGTCCCTTATACACGATTTCAAATAATTAATCATTTCTCTAATTTATAATTTGGTTTTTTTTATTATTATTTATCCATTATATTTTCTCTTTGACATTTTCTATGGATGTATTTCATTCTCAGTTTATTTCTTAAATGGCATGTGTTTCAGTTATTTTAATTTCCATATTAATAATGTCTTGTCAATTTATTTTAATGGATCGTGTTCTTTTTTATTTACCTTTAAATGATGATTTATTTTAATTGATTCATTTTTTATTGTACTGTTTGTACCCTTACTGATAATTTGATCTCACCCTTATTATGTTTAATTTTCCCAGGTTATTAAGAGGAATCCTTTGAAAGGGTTTCAAGGATATTGATATTTTACTTATATTATGAATTATTTTATTTACCAATGTATTATCTGTATCATGTACATAATATGGATTTCCAAAACTAATAAACTATTATGTCCTTTTATATTTGATTCTGTGAAATTATAATAAATATAATAATGTAGGGAATCGACTCTGGGAAACTAAGGTCAGGGTAATAAAATTACCTTATAATAATAATATATCAATATATGGAAGATTATAATATTATTATATCATCATGGTTTAATAATAATTTAATTGGGAGGAGGAGGAAATAAAATAAAAACAATTGTGGAAGAATTTTACCTCTTCTTCAGGTATCCACCTTAGGTTTTCAGAAAATACCTCCTAGGTTGGATTTATACCCAAAAATAAGGCCTCTTGGATGAAAGGATGGATGTTTTCATGTGATTTTAGTAGGTGTTGGCAGAACCAAAATGTTTTAAGGTGTGAATAGCAGAGGAGAGTTGGTTGCATTTATAAGTGAGGTGATTGGAACAATTTTAATTTTTGGTAATAATATGTCACAGCCACATTTTCTACAATCCACGTATAATATCCCATACATTTTATACATGGATATTAAATTTTTTGGACAATTATTCATTACATTACAAAAAGCCATGCATGGGGACTATAATTTTTTAGTTCCATTGGAAACTTGGAAAACATTATTCTAATTTTTTGAAATATCTTCATCATCTCCCATAAATAACTAACCCTTTATAATTTTTTAATAAAACCATTCTTCATAAGCTTGTGAATGTAAAAATTAGAAAGGGTCTGCTCAAATGATCCAATATGGTAAAAATGGGAGATATATAATCATAAAATAAGTGTATTAGAACAGAAACATAACTTTTTTAGATCATAAGATTCATGTAGAAAATATTATAAATGAGCCTTGGAATAAATATTGGTAGTTCATAAGACATGAAACATAAGGGAATCAAAGAAAATAACTATTAGAAAAGTACCCTATATCGACGGTTTCAAACCGTGGGCTCCCGAGGCGTCGTGATTACCCTATACCCACAGTTTTACAGAAACCGTGGGTATAGCCTACTAAAATTTCAACTTACCCATGTTTCTAGTAAATCGTGGGTATACATATATGCCCACGGTTTAGAGAACCGTGGCTATACATTTTAATAGTAGAAATTTCATACCCACAGTTATGTAAACCGTAGGTATAGAGGGTTCTGTAGCATCATATTTACCCATGGTTTAAGAACCATGGGTATAGAGGGTTTTGCAATAGCATATTTACCCAAGTTTCTCAAACCATGGGTATATATTGTTTTCCTAGAAATAGCAGTTGCCCCACTGGAGAGACCCCCTACAGCCCCTCCCTTCCCCCTTAGACAGATCCCCTAGCACACCCCTCCCCCACTCTCCCCTCTGGACAGAACCCCCTTTCACACCTCCATGACACCCTTGGACACCCCAACTAGACACCCCCTTGGACACCCCCTAGACCCCCCCAACTGGACCCCCTTTGACCCCCTGGACACCCCCAGGACCCCCCATGGACACCCCCTCCCCCTGCCCCCTTCCCCACTCACCCCCACTACCCTCTACCCCCTTCACCCCAACTTCTCCCAACCTTCAACCCACCACTACCCCCCCCCCCCCCCACCTGCACCCCCACTGTCCACCCCCCCCCCCCCCCCTCACCTGCACCCCCACTTCCCCCTTCTTGGACACCCCCCTGCACCCCCAGTACCACCTGCACCCAGAACCCCCTCCCCCCTGCACCCAGCCCCACTACCCCTGCACCCAGCCCCCCATCCCCCCTACTACATCCTGCACCCAGGTCCCCCTCCCCCCTGCACCGAAATCCCCCCCCCCCTGCACCCCCACTACCCCCATGCACCCAGCCCCCCTGCACCCTCCCCCCCCCACCCCCTGTACCCCCAAGACAACCTACACCCAGCCCACCATCCTCTCCTGCACCCAGCCCCCTCCCTACACCAAGCCCCCGCACACCCATAAAACCACTATGAAACAATGCAAACCAGAATGCAAAAACAATTGAACCATAATGCATTGTTTTTACCAGTTATAATATAAGCAGAGTAGGAAAAATCATATAAAAAAGATAAAAATTCTTATAAAAAAATTCCAAAATACATTTTTTATGAAAAACCATCACAATCATTTATCTCGTATTTATGCCAAAGAAAGTATGAAGTGGAAACCACTATATTTGACTTACCTTTCTGGTTATTTGAAGAAATCGGTCATTTCTCTTGCTAGTAATTGAAATCCACCTCATCTTTCACATCATATTTCATTTCATATTTACTATTCTTGGATTCTTCTCCAAGCTATTCATCAGAGATGACCCTTGATAGAAAATATTTAAAATAAATTACCTCATAGGCTGGATGAGACACATCTACTATATCATCTCATAAGATAGTAATTTTCACCTTCTTCTGAATGGGAGGAATAGGGCCATTAACCTCTCTACCAAAGGAAACTAATTCAAAAATAGGATCATCCAAAGGGGGGATTATTGAAACCCAGGATTTATTGGTTAGATTTGTGGAAAATATATGAGGTATGTTTTATTAAAGAGGCATGGGATTTGTCAAGAATAATGGAATGAAGATTTATTTCACGAAGATGTGTTGAAAATTTATCTATGAAGAGTGCATTCGATGTGTTAACATAAAGAATAAGTCTTATAAGAGGACCGAGGGTGAGGGTATGCATGGATGAATTCCATAATGAAATGAAATTCATGATTTGGAGATATTGATATGTGTTTGGTGTCTTGAATAAGGGATTAATCGCCCTTCATCTGGGTGAAATATGATTGAAAGTTGAAAGTCTTACAAGGGGAATTTAGTTTTTTCCTGCAGATATTGACAAGCCAATCCAGAGAACCCAATTATCATGAGGCATTTACTAGTCCTTTTCCAGATGAGTGGATTTCCCTAAAAAAAAGTATGTGGGGTGGCTCTACGAATGAACAAAATATTCATTGAAGAACCAGTGGGAAGATTCACCCTATTACTGACATTGTATCAGAGAACTAATGTAGCTTCAGACAATCTCAGGTACTTATTTTAGGGATATTGTTGTATTTAGGGTTTTGGGGCACTCCACTCAGGATATGTGATAAGGGAATAACTGTCTTTCCCCCGGTTGCGATCTGCTAACAAATCCTGAGCCCTGCCATGAGGTCAATGGAGGTTTTACTAGGAATTTCAAACCAAACTATCTAGTGTATGATAGATTATTTTTGGCACCAATTTATTTCTATAGTTGCATGGGGATTGAGTCTAATCATCAAATCCAAAAATGTACAGTAGCTTATGATCTGATATTACATTATTAAATTGGTTATGAATGTGAATTTCCATTTATTAATCCCAACACATTATCATTTCATCACCTTTTATACCCATATCATTTTCAGAATAAATATATATTGCATAGTCTCCCATATCTTCTCATTATAAATTCCAATTTCCTTGATCCTTATTCATGGAAATTCATAATTCATTTCTAGACATTCTCAATCCTTCCATAATTATCCGTGTTTCCTTGGCCTTCCCATGGTTCAGACATAGACTTTGATATAGGAATACTAGAATGGACTAAGGTGGATGAGCTACTCCCATGGATGGGAACAAGTGTCCGGACATCAAGGAATCACCACCTAGGAATGATTTCCCCTACAAAAAATTAATTAAAACAACAGAAAAAAAATAAAATTTTGGAAAGACCCAATCGAATGTCGGACATTCATGCCGAAGGAAAAGAAAATAAACAAAAGAAACACAGTAAAAGAAGACAAAAATGAAACACACTGTCAATCCCTCAACTACCCTGATCGCCCTCCTTTGCAAAGAAAACTGCATAGTCGCCTCCAGTTCCCTTCTGGCCCCTTCATAGAATATAAGTACCCTCCGTCCGTAGAAAGTGGTAAAAATTCTAATTGTCTAATGCGAAAAATAAAATAAAATAAAAACTCAACTACCACATACCTGTCTCTGATGATTAAACAAGTCACCACCCAATATATAAGAACCACAACACCTCATGGGTCCAATCATGGCCCTACAAGCATGGCAGAAATAGATCCAAGCATCAAAATGATTTTGTCAAATAGTAGATTCTTATTAATTAAGAAGCACTCTTTTTATTAATGTTATATAATCAGTTTGGCTCTAGTTTCAATGACTCATGGGTCTTTCCCCCTGGAAAGACCCCCCCCAGCACAACCCTCCCCCTTTGCACACCCCTACCCTCTTCCCCATCACTGTCCCCCCTAAATACTTGTAACCCCTCCCCCACCCATCACACCCCCTTCCCAAAGGATATACCCCCCAGCACATCCCATCCCCCATTGTACGCCCCCACTCTCACCTATGGATAGAACCCCCTTGCTTAGCCCCCCCCCCCCCAACACCCCCTCCTGGACATCCCCCTCCCCTTCCCCCTCCCTGCACACTCCTAGAATGACCCCCTCCTTGCCCCCTACACACTCCTGGATATCACCCCTCCCCCTACACCCTTCCCCCTCCCAGAAAACTCTTGGAATACCCCCTCTCTGCCCCTGAACACTCCTGGACAGCCCCCTCCCCCTGCACCCCCACACCCCTGCCCCCTCCCCCCACCCCTGCCCCCTCCCCTCCACCCCACTGCACAAAACCATGACCTCTTCCCCAGCACCCCCTTCCCTCTTCCCTAGCACGATCCTCCCTGAATACTTGTAAACCCCACCCCCACCCAGCACACCCCTTACCCTTGGACAACCCCCCCCCCCCCCCAGCACATCCCCTCTCCCTTTGTACATCCCCACTCTCCCCTCTAGATTGAACCCCCTTTCACACCCCCTTGACCCCCTCCTGGACAGGCCCCTCCCCCTGTACCGTTCACCCTACCTGCACACTCCTGAACTACCTCCCCCCCTCCCTGCCCCCCGCACACTCCTGGATGACCCCCTCCCCCTACACCCCACACCCCTGCCCCACCCCCACCCCTGCTCCCATTCCCCCCCCCCCCCACCCCTGTACACATTCTTTCCCTATTCCCCAGCACCAACCCCCCCCCCCCCCGCCACCCAGTACACCCCCTCCCCCATCACCCCTTCCCATAACACACACCCCTACCCTCTTCCCACATACCAGCCCCACACACACCCTCCCTGGAACACCCCCTATGTCCTCTTCCCCGGCACCAGTGAGTGGTTTGCTCATGTCATTGCAGATAGAGCTTCAGCAGGATTCTTCCCATGTTTCCTAGATTTTTCACCCTTGTATTTCCCAAACATATGCATTATGGAAAGGTTCTTGTAAAGGTAATGTTGCTACGAATAGTTCCAGTGTAAGCATTTCTATTCTAAGAACTAATAGTGTAATAACTTCTACTGTAATGATGTTAGTATAAACATTTCTAGTGTGAATACCACTCGTGTAAGAAATGATAGTGTAATGTTGATTTTAATGAAGCCAAATGTGTATATATGTAAAAAAAATTGATATAAACATTGTTGTTAGTATGGGCTGCTAGTGTAATAACTTCTAATATAATGGTTACAGTAGAAGCTATGCTAATGTAAGAAATTCATCTTAACCACTTCTAGTCTTATTTTAGTGATAATAATGTAAATATGTATTCAAACCTACTTTTGATGGTGTCAAATAATAGAATATTGGGATTTATCATCAATTTCATTGCGTTTAAAATTGCTACTAAAAATAAATAAACCTGCATAACAGGATTGGTAAAATTATTAGATGTTTTATTTTTTAGAAATTCAAATGTTAAATAATATAGGAGTAATAACTATGTAATATTTCATCTCTCACAAGTTTTAATACAAAAAACAATGGATGAATGTGTCAAAAATGTACTCATTTGTCTTGCAAAATAATCCCAAAGCATGGAATTAATACCAATACTCATTTTTCAAAAATTTACTCATTTTTCTTACTTATAATCATCATCATAAAGTTATCTATATCTACTTCATCACTGGACAACTATTTTTTTTCAAGAAGACTTGATGGTTTACTTTTTATCACAGTTTCAAGTGATTTATTAGGTAATCCTTCCTACAATAAAACTTCAAATGCAAAATTAGTTACCATAATTGCAAAGATTGTATAAAATATAACAAACTAAAAACCAATGGAACTATTTATATAATGAAAAATCATTAATAAGAACCCTCACATCTTCATCAAAATCACTTTAGATGAGCCGGATGAATCACTTCTCTCAGAAACCTTAGTGGCAGAAAAAATGACTTTTTTAGAGAGTAGACTACCCTTTCAAAGAAAGAGAATCCTTAGAAAGAGGATCTTGAAATATAACATAGTTTAATAATCATTAAAAAAGAATGAAACAAAAAAAAATTCAGATTGGTAATGGTTTTTAGCAGCATACCAAGAAATGAGAACCATATACCACTCATATTCATAGTTGAAAAATGCTCACTCCTTCAAAATAACTTTCAGAAGAGCATGACAAATCAGAGCTACTGTTGGGCTTCACTTTCTTATCAAAAAAAACAATGATGTTTTTAGTACCAGTTTGGTATGGCTCAGTTGAAATAGCATGATTGAAAATAGTATCCTATAGAAATTCATTCAAGGAAAATACACCAGAGCCTCATCCAGTCTTCCTTCATTGTAGTAAGTAGCAATCAACGGAGTAAACGAAGAAAAATTTAGCTTTTGGATCCACGGATAGAAGTTGTAGAAGGAACTCTGACACCACTACAATTTGATTCAGTTTTTAGAGACATTTTATAGTATTAATACAAGTAATACTACATGGGGTAAAGCCACTTTCATTCATCGTTTTGTGGAAATTAAAGACATGGTCTTCTTTTCCTTTTCTAAGAAAATCTTGCATGACATAGTAATATATGTTGATATTAGCACACCCTTGTCTTCTTGTTTCCCTATACATGTATAGAATATAATTAATATGATTTGAATACAAATTGAAAGGTGTTTAAATTGTATGCCTAATTCATTTCCATAGTTTAAACTAGTTTTAGAGTTCATTATGCGAACACGTTCATTTGAATACAAATTGAAAGGTGTTTCTTTTATTATGCTATGAGCAGTTTGAATGTAATATTAATTTTATTTTAAACAATATACAAACATAGCTTACTAAATACTATAATTGATAGAAAAAAACCATGAAAAGTCTTTGAAAACACTCATAAAAAACAAAATTTAAACATCCATGTCATACAAGCACAATAATTATGAGAAAGATTTATTTAAATTAAATATTATATGAGATAAAGTTAAAATCATCCATACTCACTGGCATATAAGAACCATCATTAATGATATTTGTATCAGCTTCATCACTGGACTCCTTTTTGTTTCAATAAGACTTCATGGTATACTTTTCATCACAGTTCCATGTGATTTCTTAGGTAATTTTTCCTACACAAAAACATCAAATGCACAATTAGTGACTGTAATTGAAAAGATTATATAAAATATATCAAACTAAAAACCACTGGAACTATTTATATAATGCGCGAGAATTAATAATAACTCTCACCTATTAATTAAAATCACTTTAGATGAACCAGAAGAATCACTCTCAAAAACCTTGGCAGTAGAAAAAGTGACTTTTTTGGAGAGTAGACTTCCCATTCAATATAGGAGAAGCTTTAGCAGGAGGCTCCTAAAATAGAACATATTTTAATAATCATTAAGAAGGAATGAAAAAAATTCAGATTGTTATTGGTTTTTTAGAATCATACCAATCAATGGGAACCATATACCCATCCTTTTCATAGTTGATAAATTCTCACTCCTTCAAGATCACTTTCACTAGAGCTTAGTGAATCTGAGCTGTTGTTGGGCTTCATTTTCTTATCAGAAGAAACAGAGAAATTTCTAGCACCGATGTGGGATGGATTAGGTGAAATAGTAGGCTTGAAAATAGTATCATAAAAATGAATTCAAGTTAAATACAAAAGATCCTCATCCAGCCTTCCTCCATTGTAATAAGTAGCAATCAACAGAGTAAATGAAAGAAAATTTAGTTTTTGGACCCATAGATAGAAGTAGTAGAAGGAACTCAAACATAACTATAATTTGATTTAGTTTGTAGAGAAATTTTACAATATTGTTACAAGTAATAATACCTGGGGTAAATCCACTTTCCGTCATCATTCTACAGAAGTTAAAGCCATGGTCTTCTTTTCCATTTCTAAGAAAATCTAGCATGACATAGTCATATATGTTGATATTATCACACCCTTGTCATATTGTTTCCCTACACATGTACAGAATATAATTAATATGATTCGAATACAAATTGAAATGTGTTTAAACAATATGCATAATTCATTTCCATAGTTTAAACTGGTTGTAGAGTTCATTATGCATACACGTTCATTTGAATAAAAATTGAAAGGTGTTTATTTTATTGTTCATTGAGTAGTTTGAATGTAATATTCATTATATTTTAAACAATATACACACATAGCATACTAAATAGAATCATAGATAGAAAACAACCATGATAATTATTTGAAAACACATGTAAGAAACAAACCTTAGTGAAACATACCTTCAGGAAAGACAAGATCCATGGAATCCCATACCTGCAACACAGCTACAAATAATGTCATGAAACCAAACACATTTAAAGCTCCAGTCATACATGAGCTTATAACATTTTCATGAACACTGAGTTGAGTTTCCAAAAAACACCAAAATTTAAAAATGAAACCATGACTGTATAAAAAGAATTACCTTGCATACTTTTTTGCCTCTAAATCTCAGTTGTCCATCACGAACATCAGGCTTCAGGGCATTCACAAGAACAACTAAACTGTCACAATATTTCCGAAATCCTGAAACATCATTGCATTTTTTTTCTTAAATGATAAACAAAATAAGCACATGATTATCATAGTTTCAATGGAATAATATAACATATTCCATGTTTTACAAAAAGTGTGGGATTATATTTAATCTGGAATTATTTTAAACAATATCGTGTGTAACTTCATAAACCAAGAAAAACCTAATGGAGAGTAAAACAAATGAAAGACTACATGAAAGAATGTAGTGAGCCGACCTAACTTTATTATTATTGATCATAGTCTTGTAAAACCAAACACGCTTTATGTTGAATCCAATAATAATCATTTATAATGTGTCTGATTTTCAATATTATTCTATTATTTTTTCATCAAAATCCTTGTAATACAATGTAAAAACATTCAATGCATAACACCTTCCATGTTTCACACTGGGATCACATGTATGTTAGCACCAAGATGGAATGAAAATAATCCTTATATTGCAAAGGAGGATAAAATAAAATCATCTTGGAAAGATAAAAATGGCATCATATAACATGTTATAAATTTTACTTTATGATAAATTTTATATAATGATCGGGTAAGTCCAATCCTTTCTATCATGAAACTACTATACAATTGAGCATTAAATTAAATTTATTTACATGCCATTTCATTACATAAGGTTCCATTAATGATAATTCTATCTCGTTCAATAAAAAATACAAACATGGCCTAAAAATTTGTACCAACATTTCAATAGAACACAAATGCAGGGAGTGGGAGCGGATAAGAGGGGAAAACAGACAAACAATTGATGAATGCTTAAGTAGCTTATAAATTCACAATTAATAAAAAAAATACATTTGCACAAAAATTGATAGGAAAATATACATATAGATTACGTGATTTTCACCAGAAAAATTATGATCGCCTTGCTCAAAATGAATCTCTTAGTAGTGGGAACCCATTGCCCCCCCCCCCCCCCCACCTACACCCCTATCCCCCTACACCCAGACCCAACCCCTAGAACCCATCCCCCCTCCCCCCTCCCCCCAGAACCCATCCCCCTCCCCCCCTACACCCAGCCCGACACCCTGCACCCAGCCCCACCCCCTGCACCCCCCACATGCAACCCCACCACCCCCTACACCCAGCCCCACCCCCAGCAACCAGCCCCCCCACCACCCAGCCCCTCAGCACCCAGCCCCTCCCCCCTCCCCCTACACCAAGCCCCACCCCCTACACCAAGCCCCATCCCCAGCACCCAGCCCCCCATCACCTAGCCCCACCCCCTGCACCCAACCCCCTTCCCGCTCCCCCTCCCCCTACACCCAGCCCCACCCCCTACACCTTTCCCCACCCATACACCCAGCCCACCCCCAGCACCCAGCCCCACCCCCCAGCACCCCCACCCCCACACCCACTACCCCCTCCCCCATGCACCCAGCGCCCCCCAACCACCCAGTCCCACCCCCAGCACCCAACCCCCCTCCCCCCTCCCCTTACACCCATGCCCACCACCCAGTACTTAGCCTCCCTACATCCAGCCCCACCCCCTGCACCCATCCCCCGCCCCCTCTGCCCTCCCCCTGCACCCAACCCCCCCCCCCCCTCCCCCCCCTCCCCCCTCCCCCTACACTCATCCCCACCCCTCTGCACCCATCCCCACCCCCCGGCACCCATCCCCCTCCCCCCTGTACCCTTCTTACAATGCTACCTATAAACCCAAAAAAATCTTTAACATGTACCATATCATTCAGGGAATTGAGATCTCAAAAAACCCAACCAGTTCAATAAATAAAACCACTTTAGATTTCACAATATGAAAATATTATAAATAGAAACTGAGGAATATATACCATTTTTACCTACATTAATTTAGATTTGTCAATTCAATAATTTATGAAAAATAAAGAGATAATAAATGGAATCCAATGTGACTATATGGGATATCATTTAGAGCTAAGTATTCTATGGTACTAAGGTCATCACTTACCCATATGCATGAATAATGATTCTAATGTTAGATTTACGTAAATGCATACGAAACTTTATGCAGAACATTTCAGAAGAAAACCAATTAACCATTCTCATTAATACAAAAATTCAATTCAAGTTCTTAAAGTACATACATAAGTATACCTACTAAGTCAAAAAATGGAGGGGATTAATATCCCCCCATCTCCAACATCCCCATACCCATTTCCATTCCCATCATCATCAACATCATCATCATCATCAGAAACATCGTTAGCAGCCTCATCACCAAAAACAACATCAGCAACATCCTTACCACCAATAGCTCTATCTCCACAGCCTTCATTTCCACTAAGACCCTCATTGGCATCACCCGACACATCATTTAAAGAGTGCATTGGTTTCATATATGATTCAAAATTAGTAATATCCTCTGATGGAAGCGTCTGATTCAAAACTGCCATAGCTTTCAGGAAAGTTTCACTCATCAGCTTACTTCTTTCATGCTCCTCTAAAACTATTCCCTTTGCCTCAGCTGCTTCAGTACGAGCGATTTCTATCTCAGAGTTCTTGGTGTCTTTAGAGGATCCCAATGATGAAAAATACTTAGAGGGGATGATTTTTTTCCCTGGTCGACATCATACTCTCCCTGGGTGCTCCTCACCTAATACCTGACTTAAATGATCATGTGGCCCAAAGTTGTCATCTTCCTAACCATCGAGGGCCTCCAAGGCAGAATGATGAAATTATAAACATATTAAATTATAAATTTCGTATAGATATTTAAAATATAAATAAAAAACCTTACAATTTTATCTTGTTTTTGTGCATTTACTGCACTTCCATCCTTTTTCTTTCTACAAGAGAAAAATAATTTGGAACGAGGTACATGGCCTTCAATGCCCAATTTAGTTTTCAACAAATGAGAAATGAAAAAATCTATATTAGTACCATATATGTGAAATGAACAAATATGACCTATGTCTATTCAATAATATTTTCAGTAGAACATCATGTATAACATCTCAATACCCGGTTAAAGTACCTGGTGCTTTTCATGATCGGGCAGTGTAGTACGCCCCAAAGTGTAAAAATATGTCATTGAATCCTTAGTATTTAGGTTTTTCTATGAAACTTCCTAAAAAAATTACAATACAATTAATAAGAATTAAATTTTATATTTCAACCATTAAAGATTGATATGACCTTAAACATATCAATCTACCAATGTGCAATCATTTTTTCATATTGACTTTTTGGACAATCGAGGAATATGGGTACCCCGTCGAAGTCAGAACCAACCCTAATCTTCCAACCAACATACAAATCATGCTTGTATGAGCACCAAAATTCCCCAACATCCATAAACCTTAGTATCTTAGCAGCTTATCCATCAAGAATGTCAAAGTGAATCTGCAATGAACATGTTATTTCATTTAAATACACCAATAATATAGATATGGCTTTATATAATTTTATTAACCATATTTTCTCCCATGATTTGTCCTTAATCTCTTTACTGATACGCCTCCATGACACCGGTTCCACAAGAATGATATAGTGATACTTGTCCAAAGTGGCCATGAAACTTCTACACAGTGTTGCAGTTGGACCTACCATCTGATTTTGTCAATTTTAATCCACCATTAGTTTTTTCTGGTGATTCCAAGCTTCTTTCATCTGAGTGTGCCCACGTCACCTAGCCAAAGATCCCACTGCATAAGAAGGGGGGAGAATAATTAAGTCACAGTACAACATGAAAAAAATAAAGTGATATAATTTGAAACAGTTATAATCAAAAAACCGTCTACAGATTGCTCAATAAACTATGATGGATCTATGGGTTGTCCTGGTGCAGCAGCCACGGTAGGAAGTGTCTATGTCGGTGCATGCTCTGGGTAACCTTCATGCACTGGAGTGGAAGCTAATGGAACAGACTCATTAGATGCTGACTGGATGGTAGGAATTGGAGGTGGTGTAGAAATGGCAGCATATGGGTAGTAGGATGGGGGATACATCATCAGATATGGATATGGTAAAGGTGGAAAGATTTGTGGAGGCGGTGTAGTCATTGTATGGGAAGAAGAGGCGAAATGAGATGATGGAGGCATTAGTGGGATCATCTCTGAAGGTGGAAAAGACATGGAATGTGAATAATAGGGTAGCTGAGATGATGATGGGGGCATGGATAAAAACATCCCTAAAGACTCAAGAGGATGATAGAAAGGTGCGGTGGAAGGGGTGTCCGATGGTAGGTCAGGGTGGAAACAGGTATGAAGGGTGCACCGTCTAGGTCTAGGAGCATCCCCACTCAAACCCATGATAACCAAATTATGATTCAAATCCAGTAGAACTGAATGTCCATAAAAAATAGATAAAGAATATTAACATGAAATTATATGTAATGCAGGAAAAAAACATTACAATTATAATACTCACTGATGGAAGTGAAGGCAATGCACGCTCATGCCCCGTTTGATTGGGATCAAATATTCGCTCCCTTTGACCATCTTTAGTATTTTTCATAATATACATAATAATTATATTTAATGTTTTTAGAAATATTTTTTAAAAATAATGTATACAACTTAAATCAATTATCAATTCATGAAAGGATCCAATTTGAATTATTTTAATTAATAATTGTACAAATTATTACAAGGAAATAACTAATACAGTTTTTAAAATTACATTACCATGTTATACATTTTTTAAAAACAAGATTTAAACCATAT
This sequence comes from Viscum album, assembly GCA_963277665.1. Lineage (NCBI taxonomy): Eukaryota > Viridiplantae > Streptophyta > Magnoliopsida > Santalales > Viscaceae > Viscum > Viscum album. The sequence continues at coordinate 1,990,241,905 of OY728161.1, read as the reverse complement.
TTTGTACATTGAAATAAATCTGATTTAATGAAACAAAACCAGAAAATAAAAAATACAATCATTTCATTCCCAACTAAAGCATAATTAAAGTAATTACAATATTAATAACCTAATAAACGCATGTCTATATAAACTGAATTAATAGTGAACATATATTGTTGCTTCTATATATTACTGACCACTACTTCAGGTTCAACATCATCTCTCACAATGGGACAATTTGATTAATGAAATGAAATATTTTTTCCAACACCAACACGGATGTCAATGGTGGAAATTTCATCACCAGCATCAGGAAAAATATGTCTGGGAATTACGTCATTAATGACACCATAATCGGGTCTCAGATGATCTTTTACATAAAACACTTGTTTATCCAATGATGTCAAAATGTATGGTTCATAAGTACACATGCATTAACTCATATCAATAACTCTGAATCCACAGTTATCAATAAATATATCATTTCATCTCATTAAATCAAACCATTTACATTTCATCATATTGACTCTACCTTGTGTGTAGTAATCTAATAAAAATATTTTATCCACTAGCCCATAATAATACACATCTTCATATCGAGGATGACTATCTGATACACTAGTATAATAATCTATTGTAGAGGTTAACATAATGACATAACGTGTGTTCTCATTTTCACTGCTCAATCCATTGTAACAAATTTATACCCATTGATTATTAAAGATTTACATTCATGAACCAAAGAATTCGGACCAAAAACCAAAGCTCCCAATTCTTGAGAAACAGAGTCAATAGGTAAACTAAACACCTTAAATATATATGAATAATACAATTAAATGGATATCTATTTTTTAAACTAATTAAATTAATTTTAATACCTTCGATTTCAACCAATAAGGACACACTAGGATATGCAAAGCCTCTCTCCATCTCAAAGACAAATATTGATGAACACTACTTATAATTTGTTTATGTTCCCTACATTAAATTATAATAAAAGTGTAAGGTATATGTGAAATTTCATAATATGAGATAACATATAAATACCAAATTACTTACTTGATATAGTCATCAAACAAATCACAAAAAATAAGACTGTGTGATGTGCCATCTTCTGCTCTCTAAGGCTCAATGTATCCAATGTATAAGACCCAACAATTCCTTATATTTGAGGAAGAGATAGAAAAAAGGGATCAATTTCCCTATACTGGTAATCTTCATTCCTCATTGGCTGATTATGTCTTGTGTTGACATCAGAAAAATACATTTAACAAAAATCAATACAGTCTTCAGCCAGATAACCCCTCACAATCGAACCTTCAGGATAATTCTTGTTTCAAACATATGATTTCATTGTGCACATATTTCTTTCAATAGGATAAATCAACTGAAAAGCAACTGGTCCCCCAAGAAGTGTTTCAGTTGGAAGATGAATTTTTAAATGCAACATGCAAGTGAAAAAAATGGAGGATAAATCTTTTCCATCTCACATAAAATTAACAGCGCCACCTACTTAACTTTTATTAAGAATGACTTGTATAACCTTTTAGCACAAAGGTATCAAAAAAATGGCACAAGCGAATCACTATCACCCTTAAATTATTGGATAAAAAATGCCAAATTACTATTGGAATCAATTCATGAAGAAGGATGTGATAATCATGAGTTTTTAGTGATTTTAGTTTCACATCTCTTCTATTGAATCATTTAGATATGTTTCTAGAATAGCCATCGAAAACTTTGATATTCTTCAATACTGCCAAAAATTTATCTTTATCTGATGGTTTCATCACATAAGAAGCACAAGGAATATTCCATTTTTTTCACTAATACACACAGGATGGAGTTCGGGTTGAATACCCCAATCCAACAAGTCTCGACGAGATCAGAAGCCATCTTCGGTCTTCCCATCGATATTAAAAATAATTGCAAGCAACATTTCACATATATTTTTCTCAATATGTATTATGTCTATACAATGACGTAACATATTGGTTGACCAATATGGCAATTAAAAAAAATACTTATCTTTTTCCAATTGTATGTGGTTTCAGTGTCAACATTCTTCCACTTTTTATATTTTAACTGATCTTTACCTAATGAAAAACTGAAATCTTTTAATTCATTAAGCACATCACTTCCTGACATACGTTGAGGTGTTTGTTCAGTCTCAACGGTACTATTAAAAATCCGAGGATTCATCTTGTATTGATGATCCATTGGAAAGAATCATTGATACCCCATGAAACTGAAACTATGATGATATTTAAGCCTTTTTATCGTGTATTCTTCACAAAAACAAGACATGATAGTTTTCCCTTTGTGCTCCACCCATACAACATTGCATTAGTGGTGAAAACATTTATGGTCCATAGAAGGGCATCACGAATTTGAAATGTATTCTTTGAAGAAGCACCGAATGTTCGCACACCCAAATACAAAAGTTGTTTCAACTCTCTTATTAAAGGATACAAGTAGACATATATATCATTATGGGGATGAAAGGTCCAGATATTAGTATACTCAAGAAAGTGAATGGTTTTCTCATACACATCCATGAAGGAAGATTATAAACATAAATAAAAACTGGCCACGTGCTATGAGAAGTAAGCATCTGACCAAACAGATTAAAACCATCACAGTGTAGACCTAACCTGAGATCATGCACCTTAGCTACAAAATCTGAATGTTGTGAATCAAATGTCAGCCATCCTAATCCCTCTGCAGGAAGAATGAAATCATCATTAACTTTAATTCTCTTAGGATCATGCCATCACATATTGGAAGATATTTCTGCAGACATGAATAGATTTTGAAGTATGGGAATAAGTGGAAAGTTCCACATGACATTATGTGCAACACGTGATGGTGTTTTATCTGCATTTTTCTTTCATCAACGTGTACCACATTCTTTACAGTCATTATAGTCAGTTGTTTCCTCCCAAAATAAATTGAAATATTTTGGACAATAATGAACATTATTAGTATCAAATCCAAGATTCTTAATTAACTTTCATTCCTTGTAATGATTTAAGGGAATATCTACACCATTAGGAAGCAAGTCCCACAAAAATGTAAGAATGTAATCAATAGAGGTATTAGAAATTCCAGAAATGGTTTTCACATGATATAACCGCATTAAAAATTCTATCTTGGTAATTTTAGTACATTCTTGATATACTAGAGTTCTGGCATTATCCAATAAAATTTTCACTCTATCATCATCATATTTAGTATTTTCCTCTTTTGTATTGATATCATTTTCTTCTTGCATTGGCATACAATCTCTCTTGGGGTGATGTAAAAATGGAAACTGATAGAATATCAAATTCTCCATGCCACTTCTTACATTTTTTTCATGACCAGTAGAACATTGACTCGTCTCTCCATAGTGATACCAAACATAATAGTTTGTTTGAAATCCAAATTTTGTTATATGGTAGATAACTTCTTCCCAGCTTAACTATGGTATTCCAACATATTTATAGCATGGACACTGTATACAACCTCCAACTGAAACATTTTCAAATGTAAAATCTATAAAATTCTCCAATTTATTTTGAAACATGGTCGAAATTGTATCGGTACAATACATCCATCTTTTATCCATTCTATAACAAGAAAAATAAAAGTTATCTTCCAATCAACAATGTAAACCATAATTAAAAAAGGGATATGTACTATTGAAAATAATACTATTAGAACATAAAAAATTAATTGTTAATTCACATTTGTATTGCAAGTGCCTTTATTTTTATAACCAATTTGAACCCTTTCAGTATCAGAGATAAAATTATTACCTCTATCCTATAAGGGGATGATCAATAAGGTAAACCATAATGGGACAAAAAGGGTTTCATGTCTATGATAGAGTGGAATGTGTAATTATAGTTGAACTAAGGGAGAGATAAAAAAGTTGGTCCTCCCTTAGGTGTAACATAAAAACATCTACTTTTAACATTAAAACACACCCTTAAACATGGGTTACTTCATTTAAAAATCAAGGGAGAGATAAAAATATTCAGCCATCATCAAAAATATTTTAAATGAGCCCCATATTTATGTAATTTAATATTTTCCATTGGTATAATTTTAATTCATAGAGGTAATGTTTTTTAAAGAAAACCAATTCATCTACAAGAATTAATGAAAATCATTTAGATAATTTATATAAAACAATCATGGGTATCAAATATTGGTATAAATATACTAGAAGATGAATTTAATAAACTAAATCACTTCATGGTTTTTTTTAATAAAATAAATACCTAGAAACACCTACTGCATACAAAGTGGAACAATTCACAACAAGACTCTTAAAAAGGAAAAGGTCATTTTGGTAAAATAAATGAGTTTAAAATCAATTGAAAAATCAAATACACGTTATTAGATTAATATCGAACACTAAATTTTACACACACCGTGATTAGGGTTCTCATAAGAAATGAAAATGAGGGAAATTGAAGTGAAATGACTAGGGGAATCTCCCATAAGATTTAGGTAATGTCTTCTATATCAAATGTCATTGATTACTGTTTGGTATTCTTATGGAGTTCCCTCATTTAATTTTTAATGATGAGTTAACTATATTAGACTTAATCTATTTGTTTAGAATACCTCCATCGTAAGCTATGGGTTATAATACTACCATTATTATAAATGTCAAGGATAGTTCCTTGAGTTTAGATGAGAAGAATGGTTTAGGAATAATGAAAAGGCTCACCTATTTGTTTTATTAAGAGAGAATTCTATATTTAGCTTTCACATAATTTTTTTCAAGTAACTCAATTAATTTACAAGTCATAATTCAAAATCACATATCCTTTTTCATCATTTTAATTTAATTAATATTTACCCATTTATTATAGTTAAATATTAACATGGTAAATCAAATAAAATAATATAATAAATAATGAACATCTTAAATAAAATAATAATTGTTTATAAACTTCTCTAAAATCTAAAATTCTCATTTTATAATAATTTCACAAAACAAAAAATTATTAATTAAATAATTTCCTAATTCTATAATATTTATTTTCTCATATTATTCCCCTTCATTCATCCATCAATTAATTTTTTTTCATTTTTAGGAATACCAAATTTATGGGTTTGGTGTTAACCCACATAAAAAGATAAATCCAGATATAAAATTAAATTATATAGGGCATCATTATACCTGTCTAGAAAAATTAAAATATTTGAGTCTTTCACCCTATATAATCTATATGTAATAAAACTTACCCTATTTTTTGGATCACCTTTAATGAGGTCCATAAATAAATAGACCATATTGTCCAAGGTCTTGATAAAATATTCCATGTTAATATTCCCTTCATTAAATAGTCAAGGAAAAAAATTTGATATTGTTTCTTGATACACTATTTTTATTCCTCAAATGTATCAAATTACATCATTTGATTTTATATTAAATCAATATCCTCTGGTAAAGGATTGATGGTAAATGACTCTATCTATTCCTTAGAGTATATAATAAGATCCAAATTATATTTTGGATCAGTTTCATCTTTTCATCTGTGGTCCAACTAAAAACCCTTAAATGTGTTTATTGTAGTATAATGCTTTCCCTTAGAGAATATTTCAGGTTTAAGTTATTTGCATGTTATTTTCTTCGACAATTGGACATAAGTAAACTTATATATTAACCTACCTACATATTCTACCTTCATTCTTAGTTTGTATTTGATCTTAAAAGGCCACTGAATCTTCCTTAGGAACGTCACTTAGAATAGGGTGTCTAGGCTCAAGGTATTAATTCCACATACCCTTAATGATAGTAAATGTTCTCATTTATATTTTTTCTATAGGTTTTGAAAAAGATAATAATTATTACACCTCCATATATTCATCCCTTATTTATACATTTTTATCATTTGATGGTTTCTTATTCAAATTACATTTCTTCTTCATAATAAAACAACATCATTGAAGTGTTTTCATCACCTAAGTGAACCTCGTGGAAAGGAAATCCTTTAACATCTTTCTTCCCTACCCAAACCTGATCAATAACTGAGCCTTCTACCCATTAATTTTTCTTTTTTCTCTATTCTACCACTTTTCATTATACCTTATCATTATCTAAATAGTCATCCTACAATCCTTAGGATTGTTTCCTAAGATCGATGCCTCCTGACATGACATGACCCATCAAGAACTTCCCAATACATTAGTAAGTCGGTATTTTTACCACATGCTTGATTCTAATAGGTCAGGGGATAATTATTATAACTGATTAAGAATATATCATAATATGGGACTCAATGTCCTATAAAACCTGTAATAGAAACATATCTTCAAAACACTAGTATGATATACATAAATTATCAACTAAAAAATAATTATAACATACATGAGATGAAAAGTGAAAGAGAAACCCACAAGGTAAATACAATAGAAACGATACATCTAAAAAGCCTCTGAAATGTAAGTATCTAAAAATATCCCACATTTTATATAAACTCTTGGATCACACTCCAACTATAGTTTTCACTACCACAATCACAAAAAAATCATGTTCCATAAAACATTGATAAGCATCACTAGGAATCATCCTTGGGCAATTCACACCTACTCTATACAACCCAAACCATATATGAATCTGTGATCCATATTCACAGACACAAAACATGTGGGAATAAGGATCATATATGGGTGACTATACACATACTCAGTAGTATTCCACAAAAATGGTAAAAGAAACCTAAAGTAATAATTCATCTCAACTCCTAGAATGAGAGATTTTTAAGATGTAGATGAATAGGAAACCCATAACACTATGTAAGCTCATATATTTCATTAAAAATTTGTAGTTTAAAGGATTTCAATATATAATAATCCAAATATGACTAAACACTAGTTGTCTCAAGGATATAGTGTAGTCCTAGTGATAGAAACTAAAATTCTTGAATGGAACTACACATGAGAAACATGAGGTTCTCAGAACACTGAAGGTTCTCTGATGTTTGAGTTCATTAGCTAGTAGTATACCACATATCAAAGGAAACCCTCATGGTATAAAAGAATCTTGAGTCCCATAGAGGTTTATACTTCACAGATTATAAATATCCATTTCACTTCCCAAACCCATGAAGAGGAGGAATCTCATTTTTAAATTATTCTCATTAAGAGAGGGAGAAACCAAGCCTGTGTAACATCAATACTAAACCATCAATCATATATCAAAATAATAAACACATGTAACATCTCTGAACCCAGAGCATAGGATCTCATTCCCCTAGTAGTTAAGTGGAAATAATGACTCTGGTGGGGGATCCCACTCCCCACCCAAGTTCTTTAGACAATGGTAATACAAAATACATATATTGAGGATATCTCACCCCATAATGGTGGGGGGAATACCAACCCTATCTGATCTATAGGTAGAGGATCTTATGCCCCAAACCCATGGGGTTAATTTCTAACCCTTACTAGGAATGGTGAGATGAAATTATTTCCTTATGTAACTTTATCATCAATGAGGGATTATATTTACAAATAATTATTAATAGATAAGATTTTTTACTATAATGCTGATACGATCAACCATATGATAACCCTGCTCTTTATTACACACTAAAACATGATTTATTACATAAACATCACTTGATAAAACATATAAGATCAAGAGTTATAGTGTATTTGGAGCTTAATATCATCACATGAAAACTTAAAACATGAAATAAAAAATCTTTATTGAAAACTTATTTTACATGACCACTACATTCCCTCATACTTAGCATTGCATGGGATAACGTGAGGACATGCATACGAAAAGGGTGAGATATAAGGCTCATTAAGGTAATAAACATGGAATAAAATGAGGAATACAATATAATTTAGAAAATAAGCATATCAATGGAGAACAACATAAACATGAACATAAAGGCATGATAAAGCATGATAATCATAACATGGATATGTGGCAACAACACGTAACATGGAATTAGCGTGAGCCAAGTCTCATTGCACATGGAGCGTGAGTAAAACCTCGTTACACATGAAGCACAAGAAAATCCTCATTTAACATGAATTAACATGATTCAACACCCATTTCACATGACGTATCATGATACTATAATTTACCCAATTCATTGGAGCGCTATTAGGGTGCATCCTTCTTAAACATTTCATTTCATTCATAAGTGTGCCGCATGGATCATAAAACATGGATTCATTAAACATCATCATTTAATCCACGATAAAGGAATGAGGAGTTCATACATGAGACTCTATAATAAATAAGTAAATGTGCATAAAGTTGAATACCCTTGGTAGAGAAATGGGCATGGTATTCACTACACAATGACTTTGGTTTGGAAAAACGTGGTGTAATTTCGGCATCATAACGGCGTGACATAGAAGTTAATAAAAATGGTTGATGAGAGAGAAATGGGTGTCTCATAATATTCACATGAAAAAGATAATAAGGGTTCATATAGATATATGTACCAATAAATGTAATGTAATTTAGATTCATGATACAAAAGAATTTCTTGAATTTAAATGAGGAGAGAGAAAATCCTTTCGGAATTTTGGCATAGTAACAGGTGTACATGGATGGACTTAATGAGTGAAAAAGATGATATATAATTATTCAAACATGAATAGGGATGTATGGGGAAGGTTAAAAACCATACCAAAACATTTATAATTGAAATTAAAATGTCATATCAACTAAATGAAAATTGGACAAAATGAGAAAGGAGTAAAACCCTTACTTGGAAGTGTGCTTCAAGAGGCTTGAGATAGGCTTGAGAGAGGCTTCTTGGGAGCTTGGGGTGCCTTGGGAGGATTATATAGAGAAGAGGAAATATTTTGTACTAACTTTAAAGTCTTAGAGTGTAGATTAAGTGGGATATTTGGAGGGTTTATATAGGAAAGGTGAAGGAATTCTTTATTATTTAGGTTTGGGACACCTCACATTAAACTAATCAAAAACACAAACCGGACCATGGATATTCCCATGGTTTTTTCCAAAGGGTAGTGTAAAACAATATTTTATAAGTCCAATGGAAGAAATTCTTAAAATAATAGGGTTTCTTATGTGGATGTGAGTCACACTCTCAAGAAAAATAATTTAAAATGATTAAATGTTTTATAAGTCATATAGGGTCCACTAAGGCATCACAAAATTAATAAAACCAATATAAAATCACATTATTTTAAGTATAAAACATATATTTTCAGAAAATATCATTTATAGTATTTTATTACATCACTATTAGGTCATTCTGATGTAATAAAACACATTATATATTGAAATGATATTTAATTTTTACCCAAAAATTTTACTATCTTAGAAAATTATGAAAAAATCACCGTTAGATAATTTCGACATCCTGATTCCAAAAATACAATTTATTTTTTCTAAATAAATTTCTAAATATGTGAATTTTCACTTATAAAATAAATACCGACATTTATCGAAAAATCATGGGTTTTGACAAAAACAACTTTCAAACCTTAATAAAAATTACAATTACATTCATAAAATTATATAATAATTTATATTTAATAGAAAGTAATTTAATAATAATAATATTTTATTAAAATATTATTTAATTAAAAAATCCATGAATTCATCAAAATAGATTTTGTAGTTGAATATTAACTAAAAAATATTTTTGGTGCTTCAAAAACTATTTACAAAGTAACTATAATAAAATGAATGTATATTCATTATTATATACAGAATAATGCACAAAATAATCATGCTATGGTATTGTTACATAACCCCTAATAAAACCTGCATAAGACCGAAGAGTAAGGTGTGCGATGGTGACAGACTCTTGGGGTGGCTCGGATAACATTGCTCGGGTGGTCATCTCTATCAACTTCCACTTCTCTTATATGCGGTTCTCCTTGAGCATAATGTATTCAGGCTCGGCTTGGGATTGGTCAAGAGCTAATCCCAATGATTCCAACTCCTTTCCAAGCTCTGAAAAATGTGCTTTGTATGGGGCAAATCTATGAGATGAGGCCATCACTTCCTTTTTCTGAGTAAATTGGATCTATTAAAGCCCTATATTTATACTAATAATGTGATCACTGTTCAACAGCTATATTATAAATGGTCACAATTCATTACTATATTTAAAAATCCAAAAACATAAATCAAAAATAGGTTCACAGTTTATATAACCATTTTACATAATAAGAAATTTAATTAGATCAAGATTAATTTCCATTAATGAAATTTTGTGTCGTTACAATCTTCCCCCTTAAGAAATTTCTCCCTTGAAATTTCCTTTACCCACACTAAAACAGATATGGGTAACTCTGGTTCATCATTTCCCCCGATTCCTACGTCACTTCTTCAAACTTGTGGTATCTCCACAACACCTTGACGAGGAGCATTGTCTTATTTCATAGAACTTTTTTTCTATGATCTAAGATCTTCACTGGTTTCTCCTCATAAGAAAGATCTTTCTCTAATTGTACCACCTCTGAATAGATTACATGTGAAGGGAATGGTATGTACTTCTTTAAGAAGGATACATGAAATACCTAAATTACTTTGGCCATGGTAGGTGGATGTGCTAGTCGATAGGCCACATCCCCAACACGATCAAGAATCTCGAAGGGGCCGATGTTCCTAGGACTTAACTTCTATTTGTTTACAAACCTCATCACCTTCTTCCATGAAGATATTCATGGAAATACCATGTATCGAACCTTAAACTCAAGGTCTCATCGATGGTTATCTGCATAAATCTTCTATCGACTCTGGGCTACCTTGATATACAGCTGAATGGTTTTCACCTTATCCACTATTTCATCAAAAATTTCTGGTCCTAGCACCTTACGCTCATCGACTTCATCCCAACATGTCGATGTTCTGCACCACTTCCCATACAAGTCTTTATATGGTTACATTTGGATGCTTGAGTGGAAACTCTTATCATAGGAGAATTAAACCAGGGGAAGATGTTGATCTCATCCCCCTTTAAAGTCCATTACGCATGATCTCAAAATATCCTCAAGTGTTTGGATAGTTTGTTCGAATTGGCCATCAGTTTGAGGATGATAGGCCATACTAAAGTTCAGTTCAGTATTCAGAGCATGTGTAAGACTCTTCCAAAACATAAAGGTGAATCTTGGATCTCGATCGGACACAATAAATAGTGATAATCCATACAGCCTTACCACTACCCTGATATATATCTGTGCCATTTGATCCATTGAGAAATCCTCCTGAATTGAGATAAAGTGTGCATACTATGTAAGATGATCCACAATAACCCAGATTGCATTATTGTCATTGGATTTCTTCAGATGTCTAGTGAAAAATTCTATGGTGATGTTCTCCCAGTTCCATGCTTGTATGGGTAGCAGTTGCATCATCCCCTTAGACTTCTACTTCTCTGCCTTCATTTGCTTACACACCAGGCACAATGATGTATACTTAGCAATATCCTTCTTCATATTATCCCACCAATAATGTTCTCAGAGATCTCGATACATCTTTGTGTTTCCCAGGTGAATAGAGAATTTAGAACTATGTGCATCATCCTAAAGTTACTTATTCAGCTCCAAACTTGATGAAACACATAATATTTTCCCAAATCTCACAATTCCTTCTTCATTAACATTTAACTCTAAGGATTACCCTTTTCTGATAGCTTCTACTTTTTTCTGAACTCCCACATCATCATTTTGATCATCCTTTATCCTTTCCTAAAGAGACGATTAAGAAATCATTTATGAAAAGATTGATTGTGTTTCTTTATTTATGATTCCCATGTCCATCATTATAAAATCTAAGAAGATTATATCCTTCTCAATTCTCATCAGTGATAGAATCGCTAGGTCCTTTCTACTTAGAGCATCTTCCACCATGTTCGCTTTCCCAGGGTGGTGATGGATTGCGTAGTCATAGTCTTTGATCAGTTCTAACCAACTTCATTGGCACATATTCAACTCTTTCTGTGTGAATATATACTTGAGGATTTTGTGGTCATTATATATTTCACACTTCTCCCCAAAGAGATAATTCCACAAAATTTTCAAAGCGAAGATCACTATAGCCAACTCGAGGTCATGTGTTGGATAATTCTGCTCATGAAATTTCAATTTCCTTAAAGCATAGGAAATGGCTTTGTCATTTTTCATCAACACACATCCCAAGACCTTCTTCAAATCATTACTAATACCACAAAAATTTCTCCACTTATGGGTAAAGTGAGTACAGGAGCGGTGATAAGCCTCATTTTCACCAACTTTAAGAATTATTCACATTCATCACTCTAAGAAAACTTTACTCCCTTATGAGATAGATTGGTAAAAGGGTTGGACAATCATGAGAAATTTCTCACAAATCGTCAATAATATCCAGCTAACCCCAAGAAGCTACAGATATCCATTACCAATATTGGCCACGACCATCCTTCTATTGTAGCTATCTATGAGGGATCCATAGATATACCATTTCTTGTGATGATATGGCCCAAGAATGATACCTCCTTCAACCAGAACTCACACTTTCTGTACTTTGGATAGAGTTTCTCCTTTCGTAAGGTCTCTAGTACAGTTATTATATTCTCCTCATGATCCTCCTTGGTTTTGGAGTATATTAGAATAATGTATATAAAGTCTACCACAAATTTGTCAAGGTAATCTCTAAAGACTCTATTCATCAAGTCCATGAAGATTGCTAGAGCATTAGTGAGTTAAAAAGGCATTACTATGAATTCATAGTGCCCATACATTGTATGAAAAGAAGTCTTGGGGATATCTTACCTCTTCACCCTTACTAGATAATTTCCAGACCGCAAATATACCCTGGATAATTATTGTGCTTCATGTAGATGATCGAATAAGTCATCAATTCGTGGGATACGATACATGTTCTTTATCGTGATTTTGTTAATCTCACGATAATCGATGTAAAGGCGCATTGACCCATCTTTCTTCTTGATGAAGAGAACTGGTGCACCCCATGGTGAAGCACTTGGGTGTATAAACCCTTTATCTAGATTCTTCTATAGTTGTTTCTTCAGCTCCTAAATCACCACAATAGCCATTCTATATAGATTCTTGGATATTGACAACGCCCCATGTATAAGATCAATTGTGAATTCAACATCTCTTCTAGGTGGAAGACCAGGAAATTCCTCAGGAAACACTTCAGCAAATTCCCTCACAATAAGAATGTCTTCAAGGATGGTTACCTCCTTAGACTCAATCATTTGAGCCAGATATGTGTGCTCATAGGGTAGTAATATCCACGCTTGAGATGATGGAACTAGAGAATATTCATCTTCCCCTTTGCACTTGTATATAATTGGGGGTCGATTCTTCACATGGAAAGTGATTTCCCTCTCATGGAAATTTATGTTGTCTCTATATAAGGAAATCCAATCCATGCTGAGAATTGCATTAAATTACACTAAAGGGAGTATGACAAGGTTCGTCGGGAAGTTCAGTCCACAGATTATGACAGGGGAGGAGTCATATTCATGGGATGAAATTATTTCCCTATATGTCATACTCACTGACATCTTCACTTCCATGATTTGTGGTAGTGCTGAGATTGTTCTACTAAACTTTCTGGATATAAAATAATGCGTAGAACCAGAATCAAAAAGTATGTTTTCTATTCTTGAATGAATAAATAGCGTACCTATAACCACTTCATTGTCGAGGTTCACTTCAACAGTAGTGATGGAAAACACTTTCCCTTGCTTCCTTGAAGTTTGTAGGTTTCCTTAGAAAAATCTTTTCTTAGGGAACAGATTTTCAAGGTTCCCTGTTTATTTGCAGTTGTAGCAATGAACTACGCGTTGAGGTTCGAATGGAGTATTACTCTCCTCTTTTTCAGGCGTAGGTTTTTCTTTCAGACATTTAATATCTAGGTTCTCTTCTCTTCCACACCTAAATCATTTCCTCATCCCCTTGAGGCAATTTTTTAGGTGATTCTTTACATACCTTGGGCTACTGGGGTGCTAGATCTTCTTAGCACTATTGGATTTTACCATAGGACCGCTAGCATTGAACTCAACTTATGATTATTTTCTCCTTGATACCCCTGAGATTATCTGAACTCTATTTCGACCTTGAGGGAACATCGGAGAATTTACTCATAGCTATCGAAGTCACGAATCGTCGAGTATTTCCGCAGGCTAGGTTTCAGCCCCCCAATGAAATGGCCAACCCTGCATTTAGGGGTAACGACAGAGAAGGAAGCATATTTTGAAAGCCTTGTAAAGTTTTCCTCGTATGATCCAACAGATTCATCATCTTTTTTGCTTGAGGGCAAGGAATTCCCATTCCATATAAAGACGGAGGGTGCGTGGAAAATATTTATCAAAAAACATTTTCCAGATATCCTTCCATTCCAGCGCCTTGATCTCCTCTTCTGGCTTCATATTTTTGATCAACATCCACCATTGATCAGCTTCACCCTCCATAATATAAGCAGCTAGAAGAATATTATCTTGTTCATAATATTGAAGGATGGAGAAGATATTTTCAATGATGTTGATTCATTGTTTTTTGATTGAGGGATCAGATGATCCATTAAAATTATAAGGTCATTGTCTCATGAAGCTCTCGATAGCTACTTTTTCTTTCTTAGGGGGGGAGGGTTGAACATTCCTCTTAACCCATGTTTCTATTCAAATCTTGAGTTAACTGATAGAGAGGCGTTACAATGTGTGCGATTCCTACTCCCATCGGATTGGGCATATCGTTAGCATAATCATCACATTGATCTTCACATCAATTGTTAGCCTGAGTCCTCCTATTACCAGCCATTGACTAGAATAAAAATAAGGGGTAACACATAAAGGGTAATACAAGGACAAAAAATGAATGACATATAAATAGATTTTATTTCCTTATCTTATGAATCTATTGGCTTCAGTCTATGTTATCCATGATATACATCCCAACATATATTCTTAGGGAATTTTTTTAGTCCATTAATAATGGTTCATACTAAGCTTGTGAATAAACAAAAGCATTTCCCCCATGAGTGTCGTAAATAAGAGTGCTACAAGGCCCATTTTTGTGCACCAGTTCCCGTTTGATTCTACCTCAAAGTGGGTTTTTTGGGTTTTACCCCTAAGATACATATGTGCCAGAGCTGCCTCTACTTGGTCGTATCCAGACAGGGATGTATTTTCTTGATAAACCACTTACTCAATACTCACAAAAACATAGGGATGTTTTTATTATAAATAGTTTGTCTTTAAGGCTTTACTAGGGTTTTCTAATCCTAATCCCAAAAATAACTAATCTTATCCTCTGATACCAACTATGACAACCCTACTCTTTATTACACACATAAACATGATTTATTACATAAACATCACTTTATACAACATAAAATATTGAGAGGTCTAGTGTATTTGGGGCTTAGGATCATTACATGACAAATTAAAACATGAAAACATTCTTTACATGACCACTACATTCCCTTGTACATAGCATTGCATATGATAACCGGAGGACATGAAAAAGAAATGGGTGAGCTATAAATCACAGTAAGGTAATAAACATTGAATAACATGAGAAATACAATACATGTTAGAAAATAATAATATCAATGGATAATAAGATAAATATGAACATAAAGGCATGACAAATCATGATAATCATAACATAGAGATGCGGAAACAATGCTTAACATGGAATTAGCATGTTCCAAGACTCATTGCACATGGAGAATGAGTAAACCCTCATTGCACATGAAGCATTAGTAAAACCTCATTGCACTTGAATTAGCATGAGTCAACACCCATTGCACATGAAATATCAAGATACTATACTTTAACCAATTCATTGGATCGTTATCAGGGAGCACCCTTCTTAAATATTTCATTTCATGCATAAGTATGCCACATGGATCATAACACATTGATTCATTAAACATCATAATTTATTCCACAATAATGGATTATGTAATTCATACATGAAACTATATAATAAATAATTAAATATGAATAATGGTGAATACCCTTGATATAAAAATGGGAATGGTATTCACTATACAATGACTTTGGCTTTGAAAAACATGGTGCAATTTTGGCAGCATAATGGCGTGACATAAGAATTCATAAAAATGGTTGATGAGAGAGAAAGGGGTGTATCTTCATATGTACATAAAATTAACAGTAAGGGGGACATATAGATACATGTCCCAAAAATTTTAATGGAATTTATGTTCATGATGAAAAATAATTTCTTGAATGTAAATTAGGAGAGAAAAATTCCTTTATAAATTTTGGCATAGTAACTGGTGTACATAGAAGGAATTAATGAGAATGAAAGGGGATATATAATTATTCAAACATGAAGAGGGAAGTATGGGGAAGGTGAGAAACCATACCACAACATTTACAATTGAAATTTAAATGGCATAAGAACTTAAATAAAATTTATCAAAAATGAGAAAGGAGGAAAACACATACTTGGAAGTGTGCTTCCAAAGGCTTGAGAGAGGATTGAGAGAAGCTTCTTGGGAGATTGGGGAAGATTGGGAGGATTATAGAGAGAGGAGGGAATATTTTGGACGAAATAAAAAGGCTTTGAGTGTAGAGGAAGTGGGATATTGGCTGGGTTTATATAGGTAAGGAGAAGGAATTCGTTATTATTTAGGTTTGGGACATCTCACATTAAACTAATAAAAACCACAAACCAGCCCCTGGATTTTTCCTGTTGGTTTTTTTCCAAAGGGTAGTTGAAAAAAATATTTTATATCTTCAATGTCATAAATTCTTAAAATAAATGGGTTTCTTATGTGGAGGTCAGTCACACTCTCAAGAAAAACAATTTAAAAAGATAAAATGTTTTATAAGTCATGGAGGGTCCACTAAAGAATCAAAAAATTAATCAAACAGATCTAAAATCACATATTTTAATGTTTAAACATATATTGGCCGAACATATCATTTATAGTATTTTATTACACCACTATTGGGTCATTATGATGTCATAAAATACATTATATATTTAAACAGTATTTAATTTTTACCCAAAATTTTGACTGTTTCAGAAAATTATGAGAAATAAACTATTGAATAATTTTTACATCCTGATTCTAGAAATAATATTCATTTTATATATATAATTTTCTAAATGTGTTAATTTTAACTTTTAAAATAAAAAACCGGCATTTATCGAAAAATAATGGGTTTTGACAGAAACAACTTTTAAACCTTAATAAAAATTATAATTGCATTCATAAAATTATATGATCAATTATATTAAATAAAAAATAATTTAATAATAATAATAATAATAATATTTTATTAAAATATTATTTAATTAAAAAATCCATTAATTAATCAAAATTGATTTCTTAGTTGAATATTAACTAAAAAAATACTATTTTCGCTTCAAAATCTATTTACAAAGTAAAAATAATAAAATGAATGTATATTAATTATTATATAAAAAATAATGCACATAATCATAGTTATAAGTTCGTGTTAAATAACCCCTTATAACACCCACATGAGACCGAAGAGTAAGGTGTGTGATGGTGACAGACTCTTGGGGTGGCTCAGATAACATTGCTCGGGTGGTAATCTCTATCAATTTCCACTTCTCTCATAGGTGGTTCCGCTCGAGCTTAACGAATTTAGGCTCATCTTGGTCTTGGTCAAGATTGAATCCCAAAGACACCACCTCCTTTCTGAGCTCTAAAAAATGGGCTTCATATGGGGAAGGTCTACTAGATGAGGTCATCACTTCCTTTGTCTAAGTAAATTGGATCTGTTAAATCCCTATATTTATACTAATCATGTGATCACTGTTCAATGAAAATATTAGAAATGGTCAAAATTATTAATTGTATTTAAAAATACAAAATTATAAATCCAATGAAGCCCAAATTTTATATAACCAGTTAACATAATAAGACATTTAATTATATCAAGATAAATTTCCATTAATGAAAGTTTGGGTTGTTACAAATCATGCCAGATTTAGCACATTCCACATATCTATCTTTAGAAGTAGCTCCACCATCATTTCCAATGTTTAAGGTAACTTTTAAGGTACTTTTTATATGTAAAAATATAATCTTGAATGAAGATTCTAGATCGCCATATAGTCTTGGTATTGGTATACGATGTGTTCCCAAGGTAAACATCATATATCCCTTAGGAACATGATAGCCCATGTACAAAACCCAAAAAGGGGAAGTAGAAATATGACTATAATATGTGTAGAAAGGTGAACATGGTTTGTAGGATCCATAAGGATAGTTGGAAGGTTATATATCTTTACGGGTCTTTTTCTATCAAGGAAAAAAGGAATGTGGTATTAGACCTCATGGTTTGTGAGGCTACTCGGGCTTCTAGGGTGTGTATTCCCTATACACAAAAAAATATCTAGATAAAGGGAGCATATTTCATTATTTAACCACACAATGTGTGGTATTTAACATATCCTAGAATTCCCATCTATTGTACCTAAAAAAGTACATTATGCATGTTCTTTCGAACTATACGCCTTGTAGTTGGGTCCTAAGATCTAAACATTACTCTAGTCCTCGATTAATATCTACTTCCTCTTATTTTCCTTCATATATCACTTGAATTTCATTTGTCCATGATAAACCTGATAATTCCACCTATGTAAAGTGGTATCTATCCTTTGGTAACTAGATTGATGATTCGTATCACAATTTTGTCGATGTGCATATTATTATTCATGAAGAAACCCCAAATCCAGACTCCCCTATCCTATTTTATCTTATCCTATAATCCATCCTCACATTATAATCCTACATAAATAACACACAATTTAAATATATGGAACCTATTTTAATTGTGCAATAAAATCAATCCTTGATATTAGTTGAATCATCAACTAAAATCAAAATTTATTGATGAACATGTAAAGAATGTTGGGATAAATAGATGAAACCACAAGAATGGAAATGGTGATCTTTTATGATTAGTAATTATCTACGTTCGCAAACAATAAATAAAAAAAAAGAATTAATTTCTAGTCCTAATATCTGTTATCCCAAAATCATAATTTCAACCAAATATCATAAGTTAAAAAGGCCATCTGCTACCTGAATATTGATTCAATTTTAAGTAAATTATTCCATGTTCAAATCATGAAACAAATGGGGATAAATCTATATATATAAATTCCCTACCATGATGGTGAAATGATGTTTATTTGATTCTACTTTACAACCAAGGTACATTTTATCGACATCACAAAAAAATGATATTTCTTCCCTGATTTGTCATCACCACAAATCCCTTGCCCCATCTTCTTCTTCCTCTCCCTATAAGATTCATGTGGTCATAGAAAAACTAACCCTATAAAGATTTCATAATATGGATTAAATAAAGAAATCCATGGGTTTCTCAGTATAATAACCAATTAATTAAATAATTTAATAATTTAATTAATCATCTCATGATCGAAAACTCCCAACAGTCCAAATTAAAATGAATCTTAAGCCATGAATATGGTAAAATTCACATTTTAGATTCAATATATATCTTGGTTTCTTAATATGAGACTCTATTTAATGTATATAATAATCTTTAAAAAACATACAATTCCTGGACTAAAAATAATATAGTATATTTTTATATTGTTTCTGAAGATCCTTGACACTATATTTTATATGAAAAAATAGACATGGGGTAAAGATCACAATATGGAACCAAATAAACCTTCAAAACAGTTTTGTGAAGTTGCATACTATAGAAAAATTACCTTTTTACCCATAATAATGTCTTAATACTTTTTTTATACATAAAATTCATCTAAGTATTATCTGATGAAAACATAGGTCCATACACCTCCCTATTGGTTTACGCTACTTGCATAACTACCCCTTATCTTAGAGTCTGTTAGAATGGATTCCTATAAAGAGATGGGTCACTCTGTAACAATGATTATAGAAACCCGTGAACAAATTCCTACCCTATTTTGTGAATTACATGTAGACCACCTCCCACTAAAAATAGTGTTATCATTAATACTAAGAAAAACTCATTACAGAGGAGGCTAGTGAGATTCCCTCTCCCCTCACCCCACCCCATGAGGGAGAACTACTACCAAAAGATCCTTCCCTCTAAGTGAGGAAAAATTTAACCTAGGATTTCCTAAGGGATCCTCCATTTCTCCATGCCATCATGGGATTCACAACAAATATCAAATTTACTTTCTAAATTAACTCCTACTATATATCTAAAAAAGAATTAATAGATACCCCATCCCAAATGAAAATCCTAGACTCAGTACACCATAATTAGTTGGTCAATTCTCTACAAAACTAGTAAACATATTTTAGGGGGCTCTTTTACACCCATTTCTCTCCTGCCAAAGCCACCACCCAGCTCGCGAATCTGTGGAAGAGCCTCCATCCTTAGCTCCAGAACAACAACATATAATTCTACTTCAAGCATCTAATTAGTAATTGACTCTCTAAGACCATAAACATTCATCAAAAAATTTAAATGATGTATATATCAAACCACTATATGAATTTTGAGACAACAATACATGTGATTCTCCAAAAGGTCAAAGTGATGAAAATACATATTATTACCTTCATAAAAAATCTTATAGATAAGACTAGTACCATAATCAAAACTAAACTAAATGAAATCAAGGAGAGTTTGATATAGTCTTGATTAAATTCATAATCTATCCTGAATGGGTTGCTTCCTTATCATTTCCAACTAATCATCCTATATGAACACCCTGAATGCATCACCAAAATGCTTAAGAACTCTGAATTTCTTGGAATAGAGCTGAATTATTGGGATCGAAATAAATAATATTCAAAAGAAATATATTTCAATGCATGAATCACCAGATTCCAACACATCATAAAATAATATAGAGGATGAAAAGAATGAATTATATGAGACCAAAAAACCCCAAATTCTTCTTTATCCACTCATCTAATATAAAATGAGCGGGTCCTGATTCTCCCTAGCATCACTTTTTTACTCCAAACCTCACTATAGGTTTACTTGTTGATCAAACACATATGTTAAAGTCTATCATAAGCTTCATATTGAGATCAGGATAAGTTTGAGAGATGATATCTCAAAAAAAACTCAACGGAAGAGATCTCAACTACTGGAAAAAAAAGGAAAAAAAAATTTATAACTAGTTTTCGGAGCTGGGGGTAGGGAGGCGGAGGTCGGGATGGGATGTTTTCAGATCTGTGGGGAGTTGAGGCAGAGGCCAAGGCTAGGATGAGAGGGAGGCGAGAGGGGTGGAAGTTGCTGGAGCTGGGGCCAGGGAGGCGGAGGCCGGGATGTTGAGGCTGAGGCGAAGTCCGGGAGGGAGGTCGGGAGTAGATGCTGAGGCTGGGGAGGGGAGGATATGGATGGGATTCGGTGGTCAGATGGCTGGGAGGAAGAGGTCGGAAAGGGGAGGAGAGGGCTGAGTGTCGGAGGTCAGATGGCCAGGAGGCAGTGGTTGGGGAGGAGAGGAGAGGGCCAGGAGTCGAGGAAGCGAGGAAGAGTGCGATGGAAGAGGTTGTTGGAATCCAGGGTAAGGAGGAGTGTGATAGAAGAGTAGAGGATCATGAAGGAAGAGGGAGGAGGAGCGCGATGGTATTCAGAGAATTTGGTATTGGTTTCCCACAGTTTTATTAAAACCGTGGGAATAGATAATAAAAAAAGAGATATCCCCATGGTTTTTTAAACCATGGGGATAGATGAGTGGGTAATGATCCCTATTCCAGTAGTGCATAATCCATGAGATCTTAACCTTGAAATAAGACATCAAATTGCGGTATACACAAAAACTTCTGACCTTGTGAACATGTATAAATATTTTTCTTCACACATTAAGTTAAGTAAATGAAATAAGGCCATTTCTTAAACATATGGAAATTAAAACTAGGTCCATATATAAAATTATGGACATGAAAACTGGGTCCACACATAGAATTGTGAACATGAAATCTGGATCATGAATTACATATAAACCTCATGAGTAATCCATCCTTACCCAATGAATTGGAGGGAGATTTATGGCCAAACCATTGCATAAGTAAATCATACATACATATTCCACATGATCAAAAATCATTCATCAGATCAGAAATCATGAAAATAAAATGGGTTTCGTAGACATTTCATCATAGCATATCTCATTAAAAAGTAATAGTATTCATAAAAATCAATAAATGAAAACATAAAAAATTTATTTAATGAATATGAACGGTATCCTTTGATCATATCCCCATTACATCCAGATTATAGCCAACATAAGTCATCATTGACAGAAAATTATTTGGAAATATCTTTTTAAAATATTTCTTGAGGAAAATATCATTTTCAATTCAAAAAACACTTTTTAAATCATAATACATTAATAAAACCTTATTAATTGAAAATTAAATTTATAAATTATAAATTAATATTTGAAAACCATTTTAAATATCCATGACATCATGTTCTATGAAAATTATTAAAATATACTTAAATAACATTTTTTTTAATTTGTTTAGAAAAAATGGTATTTAGATAAAATAAAGTTCCAACCGAAGAGAGAATAAAATTACATGAAAGTTATAATATAATTAAAATAATGATATTAATTAAACAACATGTTAATGATCATTAAAAACACATCATATAATAATATAGGTGTATCACATAAAATGTGTCTCAAAGAAGGAAAATTGAGATAAAGTCACATTATTGGTTTGGTAACTTCTAAAACGTAACCCCCATTAAAGAGAGATAAAAAATGGATATGTAAATAAACATATATTTCATGATAATGATAATATATTAAATTCATTTTCAGTTTATATAGAACAAAAAATAAATAAGTAGTTTATAAGTCATGTGTCCCATAGAAACAAAAGTGAAACAAAAATCCATTACCATAAGTCATTATTTTGTTCTTACATGTTCAAACAACTTGTATAATAAATATAAGTTTATTATACATCTAAAAAAATATTCATATAGATAATATCATATATTATTTACTTATTACTTTATATTACTCTTTTATTAATAATTTCATGTGTAAGTAATGTTTCGGGTAATAATCGATTTGTTCCTCCCACATGTTTTGATTTTTTATTCTTATTACTCATACATATATCAATATTTCATGATATTAAAAATAATAACCATGTTATAAATATAATATATATTCATTATATATGTATTTATGAATATTAAAAAAATTATAGGTAGAAAATAAAATACAATGTTCCAAGAGAGGGTAGGCTATACGTACGCATGAACAATGTTTTCATTTTCCAATAATATTAAAGAAAATTATGAGATATATTATTATTGAATAATACTTTTTATATCATATATATCACATATTTTTACTAAAAATATCCATAATACATTCCATGTAAATCATGGCCGAATCACATCGCTTCACAATGCGGTAGTTCGTCATAAACACAAACAACATTATCATATTCCCAAAAAATTTAAATCATGATGGTATGAGTGATATTAAAATTAGAGAATAATAATAACATTATAAAAATAATTTAAATAATATGTAAACTATAAATCAGTCATTATTACCAACCATTAATGGTGATAATGGAATAATTAATGACATAGGTTCATGAGGTAGTAATCCACCGTACAGATGAACGATGATTGTGTATCCCATTTTATGGAAGTGTAAAAATTTGAATGTATTAACCATAGAATAAAAACATCTAAGTATATTTAATAAATTTAATTTATTATGTAAAAATGATATAAAAAATACTTTATGGGGATTAAGGAAGAAATAAAAAAATGTACTTTGATGAATATTACCTCTTATTCGGGTATCCAATTTTTTTTTGTACCAAATGACTTCCATGGTCATATTTATGCCCAAATGAAAGCTTATATGAATAATTTAGTTAATTTTGAACATAATTTGGAATTTTTTTGGAAGAAACAAATAGGTTATGTAGTGTCATGAAAAGAGAAGAACAGGTTCCCTATTATAGTTGAGTTGTGGGGAACTTTTGGATTTTATCAAAATACTAATTTATAATTAATTAAATAAAAATAAAAATAATTTAAAAATTACATTAATTATAATATAAGATATTATAATGTTGTAATCTCATAAACCAATATATTTTATTCATGTTTTGGTTTTATTTTTAACCATATCATTTTGATTGACCCTTAGTTAACCCATTTTAAATTTAACAATGGTAACAATGTTTTCAATATTAATAAGATTTAATTGTTACTTATAAATTGTAATTTTGACCATAAATAGAAAATTATTGTTATATTATACCATATATAATCCTCTTGTAACACCCCAGGTAAATAAAGAATATGAAATTTTCATATTTATCCATATTTTTGAATAAAATATTAATATTACTTTAAAGGGAACGCTATGCTCGATGGTGTACCCAATACGCAACAACAAGTTTCTTTGAAATCTTACGTTGCACTCTAATAATAAAATAATATTATATTAAATGGTAGTTAACTCCAAGCCATTGTAATGGCGGGAATGAACGGAACTAACTACAAAATTATTATATATGTTTGTCAAATATTTTTACTTTTATCCAATAAATGTTAGAGGCTTAAAATGCAAATGAATCCAATTTTAAGCATAAATCTTCTAATATTCTTTAAACGGTCCATTAATCGCCTTTTGATGGAGAACCCTTTTTAAATATACTTTTGAAAATTTTATATGTTTTATTTGACAAAATAAAATCCTTCTTTAGAATCTGGACATCAAAATTTACTTTGTGTAAATTTTTGTTATTTTTTCGATAAAGATCATTTTTAGTGAAAATGTTGCATTTTAATTCAAAACCACCTTTTAATCTGATTTATTTATATGGATAGATTATATTTTTAATTGATATTAAAGTGTATTTAGAATATATTTTTACCATTTAATCCAATTGTGGTCATTGGAATTAATTTCACTTTGAAATTGGACTTAAACTAGTGTCAATCTTTTAATAGATATTGTTTCTTAAAAACACGCTATTTGTTTTGACAGCGGGAATTAATTATTAAATTAATTAATGCAACTTATATTTTTTGAATTTTGTAAAATAGAAATCATTTTTGAATTCGGAATATCAAATGTAACTTAGGGTGAATTTTTGGTATTTTTCTGAAAAACATCAATTTTTGATGAATAGTGAAACCACTAAGTGGTAGTTAAAGAAACTAATTTTTCATTTAAATGAAACTTTACCACTTATGTTATTTGATTTTCAAAAATCTGACATACATGTTTGTCATTAGAAAGTAAAATGTGGTTCAATGAGATTAAAATAATTTTTTGGTGAATAGTAACTTTTAAGTTTTATTAATCGCGATTAAAGGTAATTAGTGTAATTTAATGTAAAGATACTGTTATAATAATATGAAATGACCTTGAAACATGTCCTACCCTTATTATATGAGTCATGGATGACCAAGAAAATTTTTGAGTCAACTTGGGTACCCCATGAAGACACTTTGGTTGGAAAATGACATTAATAACTTTTTATTTAAAGTTAAAATTAAAATGTCACAAACATGTATTGTTTTACTAAAACAATTTTTACATGGGGTTATACAAGTCATATTTTTGACTATAAATATTCATTCGAAATCTAAAAAGATTTAATACATCATGATATTTTTTTATAATTTTTATACATCAAATAAATTAACTTATTTATGACACCCTAATGATGCAGTGATTACCTCATAAATGAACGATTTAAATAAAATGAGAAGATAGGGTAAAATATAAGTCTTACACTTGTCACAAACATTTTGTATGGGTACATTTCGAAACCTTATCACCTTATCCTAGAAATATATCCATTTGGGACATTTAAAATCCGAAAAGAATTTTATAATAAAGTAATATTTTATAACTTTCCAAGAGTTCCCCTCCTCTTCTCTTATAAAAGGCCCCAACCTCTACCACCTTACCCAAACCTCTCAAGCCTTTGGCTCGGCCAACCCCTGCCCATTTCATCTCTCCACATCCCTATATTCATCATTGAAGCATCATCTTTGGCAGAATTCTCTTCAAGAAACCCTTTTGGTTGAAACCAAGAGGAGTTACCCGATTTAAAGGTAATGTCTTCACTTATATTATTTTGTTTTATTTTGCTTCTCCAAACCCCTAAACTCTTTTTTTTTCTTTCTTTTGTAACAACACCAGTATCTTCAATATAATAAGATGTTGTTATGTGAATTATTCTAGCTACACTTACACACACCTCCGTCTAATGGTTAAAGAACATATTGTTTCTGTGGATGGTGAATTACTGCCTCACGAAATGATGATTGTTCAATCTTCTCTTAACACCTTCCAGGGTGTCCATTATGATATCACTGTATTTTATATTTGATATATATGGTATTTATGTTTTCCATATTCTTCTTTATTTTATATTTAAAACATTCCTTTATGCTTTTCATGTTGTGCAAATGCGATAATTTCATACGAGGAAGTGTGGACTACCGCCCCCTCAAGTGATGTGACTCGTTCATGCAATACATGGAATGTATAAAGAATGAAATTAATGAACTTATGTGACCTATAAAACATATATATTATACTGTAATTATAATATATATATCTCTCAATTATTTTTAATTCCATTAATATGACAAAGAAATGAAAGTAGCGTCCATGCGTACGTACGGCCTACCGCCTCCATGAACGGTGAATTTCATTTTTTTTATCTCCAAATGTTATGGAATAGTATAAAATGAATATTTACTAGATATATATGATATTTAAATCATTAATAATATTCTGGAGATGATTTAATTATAACTATATGGACAATCATTTTCAAACAAGTTCATTTTTGACTCATGTACCAAACATCGACAAAAACGTCTGATATGAACTCACATTATTAACCAATTATTATAACATTATAATATGTGATATGAACTGAATAATAATATTTAAAAGATTAATGAAAGAAATTATAAATTGACCAAAGTTTATTATTCAGGAATATAAAGAAACGAACAAGACAAGTCGGACTTGAGGTAAGGGATCCTACCTCTCTCTTTCTTTTTAAGTACTCTCTTTTATGTCGTTTCTTTTAATATCCTCTTTCTTAGTTGGGGGATGTTCTTTTATATTCCTATTAATGTAATTTCTATTTTTATATTATTAGAGACCCTATTTTATTTCATCAATCCATTTTTTGGAAGTTTTAAGTGGTGTCGTTAGGCTGTCGAGTTTTCGTAAGGGGTTTTTCATCTCACTTTTATTCCCGTAACATTTATGCTACATTTGCCACCATTTCCTTTGATTGGTGTATGTACTGCCCATTATTATACTATTTGTTTAATATAATTTTGTTTATGATTATTTACATCAATTTTGTATAGTCCTTATTTCATGGGGTGTACGTTTTGAAAGTTACCCAAATCGGTAAGGGAACCTTTCACCCTCCTCTTTTTAAAAGACTTATTTTGTTATGTCTTTTAATTTACATCTTTTTATGTTGGGATATGTTATTCTATATCCATATTGATGTAAATTTTATTTCCAAGTGATGAGATACCATTTTCTCTCTCATCAACTAATTTTATGAATTTTAACGTGACGTCGTTAGGCTGTCGAATTTTACCAAGGGAACTTCTTAACCCAATTTCGATTTCTTTGGGTTCAATATGTAGTAATTGAATATGTCATCCTTTGAATATGTGTGAATGAACTTTTATTGTTTTAAACTTAATATCTACTTATATTTGGTATATTTATATTTTTCACACATAATCATTAGATTGATTTATCCATAATTTAAGGATACCTTTTTTATAGGGGATTTCATCTCAAATTACATTTCTATTGAGACTTCATTGTTGTTATGCACCAATTCACTCTTATATGGTGTATATACTGTCCTTTGGAATATTATATCATGAATCCATTTATTCTCATGATATTATAAAGTTCTGATTAAATTTTATTCCTCAATTATTGTATTCAAGTGTCTCTCATTTTGTGAAAAACCCTTTAACTAAAATATCGTTTTAAATGTTTTAATGATTTATTCTTATAAATATTTCTCATTAATATCTATGTTTTAAAAATGGTTTTAAAGATTTATTTATATGGATATTAATGGTTTAAAATGTTAAATTCTTCAAAAATGGTATGGGACACTTTGATTCAAAATTCTCTTTATTAAATATTTTAAATGGTTTTGAAAATGGTTTTTAGAATGGATTCATTATTTCAATATCTTAAAATGTTATATTGTTATTGCAATGTGGTAATGTTATCTTTCCTTTATTCTTAAGTTATGTGCTATGATTATTTTATGGTTCTTGGGCATTGTTTATGAAGACGGTTGGTTCCGTGATAAACTAAGGGCAGGTGAGCCCGTGATAGCTTTCCAATGCATTGGGTAACGCGAAGGGGTTAAACGTTAAGGTTTCTCCGAAGAGATTTTAGGAATATACTGTGATGGGTATTCCAAACGTAACCATGAGGGTTACTCTCTATGTAAGAATATTATGAATGCCTCAAGTTAGTTTTATGTCTTATGATTTCTATGATTTATTCATGATTTCATGAGGTATGTTAAATTGCTTATGTTTTATGAGTAAAGTATGATTTCATTGATTCTTATGTATACATGGACTAATGTTTTCTTTCCATATTGTTATAACCCTTACTGAGATTTTTATGCTCATCCCAAGTTTTTTTGAAATGTTTTTCACAGGACATAATGATGAATAGGGTCAAGGATGGGATCAAGGAAATGTCAGGCTATCTAAAACAAGGAACTAGACATGACTCTTGTGTTCAAGATTTTTTATTTTCTGAAAAAAAAAATGGAAGCTGTGTAGATGTGTCTACTTTGTAATCTTTGAGATGTAATAGTTATGTCCTAATTCTCTAAAACTCTAAACCTGAAAATATCCTCAATGTGAATTATTCATTTAATTCAATAATAAGTAATGTTTAAGGCCGGGTCCTTATAGTTGGTATCAGAGGTCGGTTTAGATAACTTTAGAGGTTAGGGTATTCTTTAAGCATAAGTGACATTACCATAATGGATAGGATTTCAGAAAGAGTCATAGTTTTTAGATAAAGTGAATGAGTAAGTATATCTTAGTGTTTATCTTCTTCATTAATACATGATGATTTTGTTGATATACTCACACTGACATTTTTGGTTTTAGTAAATGGATGGATCTAGAAGGCACCAAAGAGACAATGGGTTTGAAGGAAATTGTGGTGCTTCTATGATTAAGAGACTGGATGAAATGGGGGATTCAATGAGAAAACTCGTGGTTATTCTAAACCAACTATCAGGAGTCATGATCAACCACATGAACCTTGGTGAGTTCTCTAATGCATCATGTACGAGAGAACCAACTCGACGTGGAAGTTCAGGTAATAATTATAAAGGTAACCATTAGGGTTTATATGATCCTTACTTTTGAGGTAATTATGGGTTACTATATGTTATGATGGAATATGAACGACATGAGATAAACTTGAGGTTAAATTATGTTATGGTTATTTTTGAAGATTTTATCTATTTTTGGGGAATGTTATAAGAATTATTTAGTTTTGGAAAAAGGACAACATGTAGACCGTGTGACAACATGTCGCATTTGACGAAGCTACGAGAATCGAACCCACAACCAATGTGCGACTGGTATTTATCACCTACCACTGGACTACGTGAAGTCCTAGGTTAGTTTGACTAATTATTTTTAGTTAGATGATCTTATGAATCTAGAATAAGTTGATTTTGGGTTATCTATGGAAATTATTAACCTATCATGGAGGATATGTGATTAGGTGAATTACTTTTCAGTATGAGACTTTAAGAGTAACTGATGTTATTTGGAGATAAATGTTAAGGTTTATCTTGGAAGACTATGTGATTAAATGCTTCAGAGATTTGGGTTTTAGTCTTACTTTTGATTACTTTGAAGAATTTTATGGATAGATGTTTATTGAATGGTCTTTGTTGAACTTTGGGTATTGTTTGAAAAATTTTGGAGATTAAGAATAGATTTTTTTATAAAGGATTATCCTTTTTGGGTATTATCTGATATCATACTAACCTTTTTGGTTTTAGTTTTGGTTAAGGTCTAAATACATGGGAATTATATAGTTATCTTTTGTGGATTAGGTGATCCTCTAGAAGTTGATTATAGCTCTCTTAATGTGAACAAGTCATCCTAAATACTCGTCTTTTGGAGAAAATATGAGTTCATGTAAGAAATATAGTAAAAGTGGAAAGTCAGCATGACAAGTAATTATGTCTCTTTATGTTTTAGTTAAGCTCATAAATAAATTTCTCAATGAAAAGTAACTTAAAACAAAAATGTTGTCTGTTAATTTTTCCTACTTGGGAATCAAATACCGTTTAACCCATCACAAGTTTGTGATTTTCTTGTGGTTAACTTTCTCCTAAACATATTTTCTATCACTCTCCATCAGAACATGACCCTTTGTTTTCTCCTCCATGTCCATGTTTTCCTACATGGAATCCAAGTATGGGTTAACTCAGGTGACCTTTTTACTTCTCTTTATTTATTTTAAAGTGATAGTTTTACTGACTCTTGTTCTGATTTGGGATTTTCAATGAAGTTTCCAAGCCCAATTTTTAAAATTGCGAGGACACAATTCCCCAAAGGGGGGAAGGATGTAACACCCTAGGTAAATAAAGAATATGAAATTTTCATATTTATCCATATTTGTGAATAAAATATTAATATTACTTTAAAGGGAATGTTATGCTTGATGGCGTACCCAATACGCAACAATGAGTTTCTTTGAAATCTTACTTGCACTCTAATAATAAAATAATATTATTTTAAATGGTAGTTAACACCTAGCCATTGTAATGGAGGGAATGAATGGAACTAACTACAATATGATTATATATGTTTGTCAAATATTTTTACTTTTATCCAATAAATGTTAGAGGCTTAAAATGAAAATGAATCTAATTTTAAGCATAAATCTTCTAATATTCTTTAAAAGGTCGATTAACCACCTTTTGATGGAGAACCCTTTTTAAATATAATTTTTACAATTTTATATGTTTTATTTGAGAAAATAAAATCCTTCTTTAGAATCTGGACATCAAAATTTACTTTGTGTACATTTTTGTTATTTTTCCGATAAAGATCATTTTTAGTGAAAATGTTGCATTTTAATTCAAAACCACCTTTTAATATGATT
The DNA here is from genome assembly GCA_963277665.1 of Viscum album. Classification (NCBI taxonomy): domain Eukaryota; kingdom Viridiplantae; phylum Streptophyta; class Magnoliopsida; order Santalales; family Viscaceae; genus Viscum; species Viscum album. The sequence goes on along the minus strand of OY728161.1, from coordinate 1,990,210,750 downwards.
TATTTATATGGATATATTATATTTTTAATTGATATTAAAGTTTATTTAGAATATATTTTTACCATTTAATCCAATTGCGGTCATTAGAATTAATTTCACTTTGAAATTTGACTTAAACTATTGTCAGTCTTTTAATAGATAGTGTCTCGTAAAAACACGCTATTTGTTTTGACAGTGGGAATTAATTATTAAATTAATTAATGAAACTTATATGTTTTTAATTTTGTAAAATAGAAATAATTTTTGAATTCTGAATATCAAATATAGCTTAGGGTGAATTTTTGGTATTTTTCTGAAAAACTTCAATTTTTGATGAATAGTGAAACCACTAAGTGGTAGTTAAAGAAACTGATTTTTTTTAAATGAAACTTTACCACTTATGTGATTTGATTTTCAAAAATATGACATACATGGTTTTCATTAGGAAGTAAAATTTGGTTCAATGAGATTAAAATAATTTTTTGGTGAATAGTAACTTTTAATTTTTATTAATCGCGATTAAAGATAATTAGTGTAATTTAAGGTAAACATAATGTTATAACAATATGAAATGACCTTGAAACATGTCCTACACTTATTGGATGAGTCATTTCCGACCAAGACAATCCATTAGTCAACTTGGGGACCCCATGGAGACACTTTGGTTGGAAAATGACATTAATAACTTTTTATTTAAAGTTAAAATTAAAATGTCACAAACATGTATTGTTTTACTAAAACAATTTGTACATGGGGTTATACAAGTCATATTTTTTACTATAAATATTAATTATAAAGATAATAATATTTAATACATCATGATATTTTTTTTATAATTTTTAGACATTAAATAAATTAATTTATTTATGACACCGTGATGATGCAGTGATTACCTCATAAATGAACGATTTAAATAAAATGAGAAGATAGGGTAAAATATAAGTCTTACACTTGTAAAAAACATTTTGGATGGGTGGATTTCAAAACCTTATCACATTAGACTAGAAATATATCCTTTCTGGACCTTTAAAATCCGAAAAGAATTTTAGAATAAAGTAATATTTTATAACTTTCCAAGAGTGCCCCTCCTCTTCTCTTATAAAAGGCCCCCACCTCTACCACCTTACTCACACCTCTCAAGCCTTTGTCTCGACCAAAACCTACCCATTTCATCTCTCCACATCCCTATCTTCATCATTGATGCCTCACCTTTGGAATAATTCTCTTCAAGAAACCCTTTTGGTTCAAACCAAGAGGAGTTACCCGATTTAAAGGTAATGTCTTCACTTGTGTTCTTTTGTTTTATTTTGCTTCTCAAACCCCTAAACTCTTTTTATTACTTTATTTTGTAACAACACCAATATCTTTAATATACTAGGATGTTTTTATGTTAATTATTCGAGCTACCCTTACACACACCTCCGTCTAATGGTTAAAGAACATACTATTTCTGTGGATGGCGAATTACTGCCTCACGAAACGATGATTGTTCAATATTCTCTTAACACCTTTCATGGTAGCCATTATGATGTCACTGTATTTTATATTTTATATATATGGTATTTATGTTTTCCATATGCTTATGTATATTATATTTAATACATACCTTTATGCTTTTCATGTTGTGCAAATGCGATAATTTCATACGAGGAAGTGTGGACTACCGCCCCCTCAAGTGATGTGACTCGTTCATGCAATACATGGAATGTATAAAGAATGATATTAATGAACTTATTTGACCTATAAAACATATATATTATATTTTAATTATAATATATATATATATATATATCAATTCTTTTTAATTCCATTAATATGACAAATAAATGAAAGTAGCGTTCATGCGTACTTACGGCCTACCGTCTCCATGAACGGTGCATTTCATTTCTTTTTTATCTCCAAATGTTATGGAATAGTATAAAATTAATATTTAATGTATATATATGATATTTAAATCATTAATACTATTCTGGAGATTATTTACTTATAACTACAAGGACAATCATTTTTAAACAAGTTCATTTTTGACTCATGTACCAAACATCAACAAAAACGTCTGATATGAACTCACATTATTAACCAATTATTATAACATTATAATATGTGATATGAAATGAATAATAATCTTTAAAGGAGTACCTTAAGAAATTATAAATTGACCAAATTTTATTATTAAGTAATATAAAGAAACGAACAAGACAAGTCGGACTTGACGTAAGGGATCCTACCTCTCTCTTTCTTTTTATGTACTCTCTTTTATGTTATTTCTTTTAATATCCTCTTTATTAGTTGGGGGATGTTCTTTTATATTCCTATTACTGTAATTTCTATGTTCATATGATAATATACCCTATTTTATTTCATCAATCCATTTTTTGGAAGTTTTAAGTGGTGTCGTTAGGCTGTCAAGTTTTCGTAAGGGGTTTTTCATCTCACTTTTATTCCCGTGAGATTTATGCTACATTTTCCACCATTTCCTTTGAGTGGTATATGTACTGCCCATTATTCTACTCTTTGTGTAATATAATTTTGTTTATGATTATTTACATAAATGTTGTATAGTCCATCTTTCATGGGGTGTACGTTTCGAAAGTTACCCAAATCGGTAAGGGAACCTTTCACCCTCCTCTTTTTGAAAGACTTATTTTGTTATGTCTTTTAATTTACATCTTTTTATGTTGGGATATGTTATTATATATTCTTATTGATGTAAATTCTATGTCCAAGTGATGAGATACCATTTTCTCTCTCATTAAATAATTTTATGAATTTTAACGTGACACTGTTAGGCTGTCGAATTTTACCAAGGGAACTTTTTTACCCAATTTCGATTTCTTTGGGTTCAACATATAGTTATTGAATATTTCGTCCTTTGAATATGTGTGAATGAACTTTGATTGTTTTACACTTAATATATAATTATATTGGGTGTATTTATATTTGTCACACATAATTATTAGATTGATTTATTCTTAATTTAAGGATACATTTTTTATAGGGGATTTCATCTCATTTTACATTTCTATTGAGACTTCATTGTTGTTATGCACCAATTCACTCTTATATGGTGTATATACTGTCCTTTGGAATATTATATCATGAATCCCTTTATTCTCATGATATTATAAAGTTCTTATTAAATTTTATTCCTCAATTATTGTATTCAAGTGTCTCTCAATTTGTTAAAAACCCTTTAACTAAAATATCATTTTAAATGTTTTAATGATTTATTCTTATAAATATTTCTCATTAATATCCATGTTTTAAAAATGGTTTTAAGGATTTATTTATATGTATATTAATGGTTTAAAATGTTAAAATCTTAAAAGTGGTATGGGACACTTTGATTAAAAAATCTTTTTATTAAATGTTTAAAATGGTTTTGAAAATGGTTTTTAGAATGGATTCATTATTTCAATATATTAAAATGTTATATTGTTATTACAATGTGGTAATGTTATCTTTCCTTTATGCTTAAGTTATGTGCTATTATTATGTTATAGTTCTTGGGCATTGTTTATGAAGACGGGTGGTTCCGTGATAAACTAAGGGCAGGTGAGCCCGTGATATCTCTCCAATGCATTGCATAACGTGAAGGGGTTAAACGTCAAGGTTTCTTCGAAGAGATTTAAGGAATATACTGTGATGGGTATTTCAAACGTAACCAAGTGGGTTACTCCCTACGTAAGAATGTTATGAATTCCTCAAGTTAGCTTTATGTCTTATGATTTCTATGATTTATTCATGATTTCATGAGGTATGTTAAATTGCTTATGTTTTATGAGTAAAGTATGATTTCATTTATTCTTATGTATACATGGAATAATGTTTTCTTTCCGTATTGTTATAGCCCTTACTGAGCTTTTTATGCTCATCCCAAGTTTTTTTGAAATGTTTTTCACAGGACATAAAGATGAATAGGTTCTAGGATGGGATCAAGGAAATGTCAGGCTATCTAAAACAAGAAACTAGACATGACTCTTGTGTTCAAGAGTTTTTATTTTGTGAAAAAAAATGGAAGCTGAGTAGATGTGTCTACTTTGTAATCTTTGAGATATAATAGTTATGTCCTAATTCTCTAAAACTCTAAACCTGAAAAGATCCTCAATGTGAATTATTCATTTAATTCAATAATAAGTAATGTTTAAGGCCGGGTCATTATACCTATTTTGCTAATTTAATATTTTTATGTTTTTAAGTATTTTAAAGAAAAAATATTCTCATAAAAAATCAGTAACGTCTGTTTTGAATCAATTCATTTCATTGAATTTCAGAAAATAAATACAGCAAGATAACATCAAAAAAAAATAATTTAATACAACACTAATATTTCTTATTCACCTATAAAATTTGTTTATAACCTTATTTAATTTAAATTATATTTCTTTTAATATTTCTAATATAATTTATTTGATTTTTTCATTAAATGAATAATTACTGACTCATTATTGTGTAATTATTTAGGATAATTATTTCTTAAAAAATAATATAAAAAATTACATGATGTACATAAAAATTAAAAATTTAATAATAATATTTATTTAAATTATATCTTATATTTAACATCATATTAAAAATGTTATACTTATTAAAATTTAGAGTGACATTTTTTCACTCTCTTTTATTATAATAATATCTAAGTCATTTTAATGGAAAATTGCCCATAAAATAATTAAATTTAGAGACTCTGGTTTTAGGGTTTTAATTCAATTAATCCTATAAAATTTGGTTAAGTGTTAGGGTCATTTTATTGTCATTATCACATTATTTTTTACTTAAATTTCCCAATTTACCCTTTACCGTGGTAACAAAAATTATCATGTTTACTATTCATATTGTCCCCAAATAAAAGTGACCTATTTACTAAATATGTACCATAGGATTAAAAACATGGAATAATTTTTTCAAGATTAAAAATAAATATGTGGCTAAAATTAATTTAAAATTAGTCATGCTGATGGGATGAAAAAGTGCGGGTTTAAAGTGTAAATGTTCAAAAGCATACTATGTTTTTGTAAGTAAATTCAATGTAAATATGAATCCTATGACCGAAATTTAATAAATTGGTGTAAAAGTGAACTATTTTCACTTTAAAACCAATTTAAAACATAATAAAAAGTATAAATTATTTAGATGAAAAGGCCATTTTGAATTAAAATTCCGTATTTTCACTAAACCTAAAATGATGAAACATTTTTAAAAAAACAAATAATCCACCCTTGGATAATTTTGATATTATACATTGAAAAAATATTTTTATTTTTTCAATGAATATATATTAATTTATCATATTTAGTTTTAAAATAATCATTCCATTAAAATGTGAAAAAACTACATATTAGAAAAATACATATTTTATGCATAAAAATGAATTTGTTTTTATTTTCTTCATACAAAACATATTGGATTTAATTGAATAAAAACATATAAATTTCATTAATACAATTCAATAAAAGTGATTAATTTAATTTAAAAATATAAAATTTATTTGTGGGAATAAAAATAGTATTTCCTAAAAACACATCCTTTATTTTCAATTGGTTTTTATCTTCATTTATAATTACTTGGTAACCAAATAACTCATGTGTAAAACATGTTATTGTAATTATGTTAATCCTATTAAATTTCATAATTCCAACAACTAGGTTATAATTTAAATGATAAATAGTTTATTATTGTTTGGAAAAATAGAGTCTTGTGTGTAACACAAGCTACTGAAAGAACTAATTGTTGTGTGTTATATAAGAAAAAACAAGCCTTGCATATACCAGAATAAAAATCCCATTATTCATGTAGTAAAAGAATTTATATAAGAAAGATTAAATTTATGTAGTATAAAACATATGAATAAAAATTATTTTAATTTATTTGAAAAAAAAATTAATTCATAAACACTCGATGTGTAACATTCTACCCCATTTAAAACGAATATATCCATTAAAATTAATTACTTAAATACTAAAAAGAGAGGATACATATTCCTCATAATATCCTTAAGTTCCATTATATATTCCTCAAACTAGATTTTCTACACCAAACAAAAAACATGTGAGAAGTCTTGTTTTGTAGAACTTTATCTCTACAGTCCATAATTTATACCAGTTTCCCTTCATAAGAAAGCTCTTGCTCCAATGATACGACCTATTAGTTTAGAACATGTGTGGAATCTGGTATTTCATTCCACAAAATAGATACATGAAACACATCAGGATATTGATATAGATTTTTAGCTAGTTCCAGTCAATGAACAACCATTCCGATATAATCAAGAATTTAAAAGGTAAATCACATCTTTAAAATTTGAAATTTCAGTTCAAAAATCAAAGGTGGATGTCTAAGAATTATTTTGTGGTAATAGAACTTCATTAAATGGTTGAAAAAAGATCATGGTTAAAAATAGGTAAACTGAAAGGTAAAATATCACCAAATTACTAGGATTTTTATTAGGATAAAATTTAAATAATGTGAAAAGAAGGGCTTGTAAATGAATTCAACTACCATATTATGAAGGGGAGATATAGAGAACATGGTCAATTAAACGTCAATAAATATATAAGGATAAATTTTTTATGATCCAAGGGACCATTTTATTTATTTTAAATGAATTTTCTAGGATAATTTTTTGGTTTCTAGATGATTTCCCATCATGTTGATGAATTTTCACAAGAATATATACTTGCTTGTTTTAGTTCCATTTTGTAAGAATGATCTCATGAATTAGTTTTTCCTTGATCAATTTATCCTTAATATCATAATCTAAGAAATGAGGTTGAAATTGTAATTCCTAGATAACTAGTGGATCCTAAGATCCCTAATTTGATGAAAAGCTATTCCATCTCTCTCTAGTTATCATCATAAAAAAACTTGTACAGATTATCAAATACACATAAATCATTATTTGGTGAAGTAAGACAATAATATCTACAACCTTATCCAAATTTCAACTTAAACAATTTCAAAAATGGATAACCATATGATCCTTCTAGAAGATTAAAATTCATAACATTAGAAGTAAGGTTACTAAATTCATAAAATCAAAATATCATTAAACCCCCAAATAACATGATGTAGCTATTAATTTTCATATTCCAAATATGAAAAGAACCTCATCTTTTAATATCTTTAAAGATAGTAATGACCTGAAATCCCATATTTAATACAAGAAATATTATCTATTCATTATATAATAAATTCACTTAAACAAATTTTTTATATAATTCTTGGGTTCATTTTTATACCGATATTGTATATAATTTCATTATTCTAGACTTGAAGTAGATTGTCAAATGAAATATCATTTTTTTAATGATCAATAATATTTTTATAGGGACTATTAAATAATAACAAAACATTAAATTATCAAAATAGTATAGGAGGATATGAAATCCCTAATTATCATGGTTTACTTCATCCATTATGTTAACATAAGATTTACCTTTTTCCTTTATCCTCTGTGGTTTTTGTGTCTTGACATCCATATTTTTCCTAGGATTAGGGAACTGGTTAGCATAATTTTTCAACTAATTGAAATTGAAACACTGAATTGAAATAGATGAACTATTTGGATATTTATCTTTATTTCTATTAGATCAGTATTAAATCACTTGATAACCATTATCTCCATCCATAAAATATTTAGTAGTTCCCTTAAGATAATTTACTTCATATTCCCTTCTATAGATGATCGTAAAGTAAAAATAATCTTATTATCTCTATCAGTTTAGAGTTTACTTTTAATTATAGCCTTATGTTCTGAAAATAATGATGAGATTAATTGGAATAATTTATCTCACTTTTTGTAACAAGAATATGAGGAAGGTACTTACTAAAAAATCTGTTCTTAATCTCTTCCCAATCCATGTAATCAATTTTATTGTATTTTCTCATATTCTTATTAAAGTTCCACCATTTATTCACATCACCATCTAAGTGATAAGTTCCCAACAAAACTTTTTCACTTTTTAAAAAATGGAGAATGAAGAATATATTTTCAGTGATAAAGATCCCTTTCATAGAAACTGATGTATTAGTCATTCCACTAAAATAAGTTAGAAGTTTCCTTAAGAAGGATTCAAGAAAATTTTTTTCCCTACTTTGGTAATTTGGAATATCATCATAATTTATGGATTGGTAGCAATAAAGTTTTTTAATTCCATCTTCCATAACATTTGGTTTCTAAGAAGGTAAATCATTCCATTGTCCATTTAATTACCCATTAATAGGGTTCTTTTATATTCCATCCATTGAATAAATCTAGAAATAATAACATGAGGAACACTAATCATATTCATAAAACCACATATCCAATGGATATATCTTATATAATTTCAATCTATGAAACCTCATGTTTAATTATAGGCTATTTATAATCATTACCAAAACACAATGATTAAATATTATAAATAGACTTATCCTTATGGATCTCACAAATTTATTCTCATCCTAGTTTTTAAAGGTTTAATGAACCTTTCCTTTGATACCAATTATAACAGAAAATACTTTTTATACATATACATTATAGCTATTTATATAAATATTCATTACATTACAGAAATTCATGCATGAGGACCATAACAGTATTGTGCCTTTATAATCAAGGAACACATTAATCAAATTTGGTTAAAGATCATAAATATCTCCCCTAATGATCATCCCCTTTAGTATTCCTGCTTAAAACCTTTCTTCATAACCTGGGAAAAAGAAACTTAAGAATGGGTAAAATCAGATACTTATTAAGGGTAAACATGGGAGATACATAAGTATAAAATAAATGTATGAGAATATAAAAAGAAATTTTTGAGATCATACTATTGATGTTAATGATCATATGTATAATTTATAAAAAATGATTTTCAATTCATAAGGCCTGAATCATAAGGGAATCAATGAACATAATCCATGAGATCAAAACATTTACATAAGAAATGAAATTTGGGAATAAAAAAATTTAACTTTGTGAAAATGTATAAATAGACACAGTTTCACTCATTAAGATAATGAAATAAAATCAGGTCATTTCATAATAATATAGACATGAAATTTAGGACCACAGATAAAATTATGGACATGAAAACCATATCCACGCATATAATTATTAACATGAAATTATGTTCATGCATAACATACATACCTCATGAGTTATCCATCATTACACATTTAATTGGAGAGATATATAGGTCCACCCCTTCACATAATCAAATAATATATATATGTTCTACAATATCATAAATCATTCATCATATCATAATTGATGAAAATAATGTTATTTCATAAACATTTCATCATAGTATGTTTCATTGAAATTAATGGTATTCATAAATATCATTAGATAAAAAAATTAAACATTAAGTGAATGGATAATAATGGGTTCCTTGGATCATATATACATTAATGAAAGAGTATTTCCAAATTAAGTTATCATATATAGGAAATAATTTTAAAAGATATTTTATAACATTTCTTAAGGAAAATTCTCATTCCTCTTTGAAAATCACTTTTTAAATCATAATACATTTTTCAAACATTTTTCATTAAAAATAGAAATGAAAAATTATAAAATAATATTTTAAAATCTTTATAAACATCTTTGAATTAATTTTCCCTTAAAATTTATAAAATATCATACAAAATCATTTTTTAAATCCTTTTTTAAAGACATGGTTTTTGAATAAAATAAATTTCTGAACGAAGAGAGAAATATTTTTTGTAAAAATTATTATACCATTAAAATAATGGAATTCATGATAAAACATGTAAAATATTAGTATATACACATCATAAAATAATATAGGTTCCAAACATAACATGTGTCCGAAAGAAGGAAAATTGAGAAAAAATTACCCTACCAATTTGTGTACTTTTGAACCATAACCACCGTGAAAGTGAGATGCTAAAATATGTGTATAAATACCAATATATTTGAGGAAATTAATCATATATTACATTCATGGATAGTACATACACCACACAAAATAAATAAGTAGTGTTTGAGGCATGTGTCCCATAAAAATAAATGTGAGGAAAAAATCCCTTACCAAAAGTCATGAATTTTTTCATACATGATCAAACATAAGGTAGAATAAATATAAGTTTAATATAAATATAAAACATAAAAAAAATTCATATAAATAATACCATATATTATTTACTAATGACTTTATATTACTTGTTTACTAACAATTCCATGTTTAAGTTATGTTTCGGGTAATAACTGCTTTGTTTCTCATACATGTTTTGACTAATTATTATTGGTCCTAATATATATTTAAAGAATTTATCATATAAAAAATTATAAAAATGATATAAATATCATATATATTCATTATAAATGTTTTTATGGACATTCATAAAATATATAGGTATAAAATAAAATACAACATTCAAGGAGATGCTGGCGGTAGATACGCATGAATGTTTTTTCAATTTATTATCAGATTAAAGAAAGAATTGTATATGATATATTATAAGTATAGAATAATTTATATTTCATATATATCATATATTTTTGTAAAATAATCCTTAATACATTAAATTTATATCATGAACAAATCACAATTCTTTGTGAGGTGGTAATCCACCGTACAAACGAATGATAGTAACATATTCCCAAAAATGGAAATCATGAATGTATGTGAGATATAACATATAATGTGTAATAATAAAATTATAAACATAATATATATCATATATAAACTATAAATGAATCCTTATTTTCAACCATTAGTGCTGGAAATGTAAGAATGAATGACATCGGTTCGTGAGGCGGTAGTCTACTATACACACAAACAATGATTGTGCATCCCATTTGATAGAAGTGTGTGAAGTTTTAGGTCATAAAAATAACATAAAAAATCTCAATATTTTATTTATACTTTTTTTATTATGTAATTTAATATAAAAATAACTTAATTGGATTATGTAAGAAATAAAAATACCTTCCTTGATTAACAATACCTCTTCTTCAGAAATCTCCATTGGGTTTGCCGCAAATGACATACTTGGTTGGATTTATTCCCAATGTAAGGCATATAGGTTTAGGGGAGGATAGTTGGGTGGATCTCTAGATAGGTTTTTTCTGAAAAAAAATACATTATTAAGTGTTATGAAAAATGAAGAAGAGGTTCCTGTTAATAATCAATGTGAGAGGCACTTTTGGAATTTCTCAAAATATTAATTTATAATAAATTATGTCTCAATAAAAATACATTCAAAGTCCATTTCATTGAATATAAGATTTTATGAGGTTTTAATATAATTAAAAAAAATATTTTATCCAATTTTTGAGTTTACTTTAAACCTTATCATCGTGATTAACCCTCAGTTAGCCCATTTAGTTTTAGCTACAGTAAAAAAATCAATATTAATAGGATTTGATTTTTACTTATAATGTGTCAATTCGACCATAAGTGGAACGTATATGATATTTTATACCATATATCATCACCATGTAATTATATAATGATTTTATGATATTTTAATATTTTAATAAATTAATAGTTTCATAAAATATCATTATTGTCATGTTTGAATCTATTCATCTCATTAAAATTAAGAAAATCAATACAACAAGATAATATTAAAAAAATATTTTAATAAATCCATAATATATCATATTAATATTTAAAATTCATGGATAACATTATTTTATTCAAATTATATTTCTCTTAATATTTATAATATCATTTAATTGATTTTCTTCATTAATTTAATTACCACTACCTCGCCATTTTGTAACTATTTATGATAGTTATTTCTTCACTAAAAATTAAAAATAAATTTCCATGATGTTGAAAAAAAAAATTATTTCATAATAATATTTATAGTCAATCATATCTTCTATTTAAACCCATATTAAAAATATTTTACTTATTACAAGTAAGAGTGTGATATTTTTTCACTCTCGTTGATTTTAATAATATCTAATTAATTTTCAAGGAAATGTTTCCATTAAATAATTAAATTTTTAAAAATAAATTTTAAGGGTCAAATTATATTTATGCAATAAATTTTGGGTATGTTTTAGTTTCATTTTATATCCCTTATCACTTTATTTTTAATTTAAATTACCTGAATTACCCTTTTCCATTGTAACAAAAATTATCTTCTTTACCATTCATATAATCAAAAAATTAAAGGGATATATTTACTAAATTTGTAACACCCAATTCCAAATATTGAATCAAGATTTAACAATTAAAAAAACCTAATTGGATAAAAATAATTTTATTTTCATTCTGCTGACGGGGGGAGAAATCATATTTTTTAAGTGAAAATGTTCAAAAGTTTACAATGTTATTATATCAAAATTAAATGTAAAAATGACACCAATGAACTATAATTGATATGTGGATTAATAAGTGAAATATTTTAACATTAAAACAAAATTAAAACATAATTTAAAATTATAAAATATATTAAATAAATGATCATTTTGAATTAAAATTAAGTATTTTCACTATTCATTTAAAGATGTTAATTTTTATAAAAAAAATTCACCACGATATAATTTTGATATTATTCTTTCAAAAAAAGAAGTTTTATTTTTTCAAATAAAATTCATAGAATTTTTAAATTTTTTCAAACAAGTATCCTTTTAAAAGGTGAAAATATAGCCGTTTAGAAACACACAAAAATTGATATTTATTTATGCCTATAATACTTATTAGATTCCTTTGAATATATAGAATATAAATTTAATTAAAATCAATCAATAAAATTTAATAATTTAATTTAATATTACAAAATTATTTTTGGGAATAAAAATGGTTTTTTTCATTAAAACACATCATTTATTTTAAATTGGTTTTTATCTTCATTTCTAATTACATGGTCAACAAAGAATTATTCTACAAACCATATTTTTATAATTTAGTTATTACTATTCATTATATCTATTAAAAAAACTAGGTGATAACTATCATGATAAATAGTATATTATTGTTTGGTAAAACTCAATCTTGCATTTAATATAAGCTATCCAAGAAAGACATTATTTTGTGTTACAGAAGCCAAAATTAGTGTTGTGTGTACTAAAATAAAAAAATTATTTTGTGTATATTGTAAGATTTTATAAAAATAAATATTGACAAGGTATATACCACAATTCATATAATGGCCCATAATTTTCATATATATATTCCTACAACATTGAAGATTATTTGTTACATAACATATCAAAACTATGCCAGGACCATATAGGTTTATTGTCTTTAAAAACAAAGAAATATAAACAACTAGTTCATAAAAGATCCACATTTTCTCTAATTTATTTCATAAAAACATGACTCATTTTGACATATCTTACTTAATACCTTTCTTCATGAACTAGGGAAAAGAAACATATGAAAGGGTGATCTCAAATTCATGTCCATAACTGAACTGCGTTCAATACTTATTCTAACCTTGTTTTACTGAACTAGATTTACTTTTCATTCCAGTAATGTCTAACTCATGAGATATAATTATTTACCCAATGAATTTGAGGTAGATATAGGGTCCACTCATCTCATAATTATACCATTATTACATGTTCCCCAAAAACATAAAAACATTTACCATTGGATAACTAATGAAATAAAATGGGTTTCTTAAAAATAATTCCATTATAATTGATATAAAACCAATGTATTTCTTAAATAATATTTCATTATAAACATAATAAAATCATAGTAATAATAGGGATACAAATATAAGCCTATTTAAATAGTTTCCTCTTAGATGGAAAATAATTTTGGGGAAACAGTTGAAATTAATTCCTGAGAAAAAATATATTTTCTTCTTCAAAACCATTTGCCTTCATCAAAATGCCAAAAAATTATAGAAGAAATATTTTTTTTTAAATAACTTTTTAATATTTTAGGGTAAATATCAAGTAAATAAGGCATTATGATAGTTTAAAAATCTGTTCATGTCATACAAGTTAAAAAACATTCTTCTCATACTTTTGCCGAAAAAGTCAAAAAGTACGTCGTAACGAAAAAAACAAAGATTCCATTCATACAATTTAGTAAAAATTTACCAGTTGGTAAAATTTACTTTTATCCATTATATAAGAATATATAGAATATTTATAAATATATATTTTAGGAAACAAGGATGTGGATGATAATATACCCCAGTAAATACTTATGAATAAACAATCTCACATAAAAATGAGATTTGCGAAGTTATTCATTACCTTGGGTCCAATATGATTCATATGTATCCGAACCTCCTAAATAATTATTTAAATAATTATACTGATTTATTTCAGAATCATAATCATTTTTATGATTACATTTTTTATCATATTTTTCCTCCATTTGTTAGTAACATTTCATTATTACTCGTTATTCGGGTATTAACTACTTTATGTTCTTATGAATGTTTCGTCAAAAAATGTATTATTAATATTTTTAGGTTATACTTATATGATTTAAATAATGATATTAGTATAATAAATATCATATTTATTCATTAAATTCATGTATTTAATCATGATTTAATTAAGATCATGTAGAATGAATCGCATTGCATCGTGGAGACGGTAGGTCGTACGTACGCACGAGCGATGATATCATTCCAAATATTAATTAATGGTATTTAATTGGATGGTGTATAATATTAAATAATCTGTATAATGTTAAAATAATCATCTATATTTATTATTTCCATAATTATACCCATCCATGTATGGCGGTGGTGAAAAACATATTACACCACGACGTGGAGATGCTAAGTCGTACGTACGCACGCACGGTGATTTCATTTTTCATATGATGGGTAGAACACTGGAATATGGTTGTTTCATATTTATAATAACATATCATTATATGAGTGATACATATTATATTACTTTATAATGAAACAACTAATGAAGAGGAAGTATAAGAAGAAATATGTTTGAAAGAATTGGTAGGAGAGATTACGTCTTCCTTGGCGTGCTTCCTCTAAATATATTCATAGAGAATAAGAGTTGGTCTTTGAAGATGACTAGAACCTATACAATAAAAATATAAAAGTTTATAAGGAAAATGGTCTGGGGATGGTCGATCTTTAATGCTCAAAATGAAGTTAATAGGTTATAGAGTAGGTTCACTTTTATAATTGTGGTGATGGGAACTTTTGGAAACTCCATAAATAATAATTTATAATAAAATTAAAACCTAACCAAAAACCTCCAAAATGTTGAAATTGTTTAAGATAAAATGGAATAGGTTTGTAATATCATCAAAAAATAAATTTTGGATAAGTTATTTTGTCAATTTAAACCATATCGTTTTAATTGGCACTTAGTTATTTTATTTAATTTTAATTGTGGTAATAACATTATAAATATTTAATGGTTATAAATATTTACTTATATAGTGTTAATTGACCATAAATTGGTACTGAATGAAATTTTAGATCTTATAATTATCACTCTGTAATTTTTAATATTTTTATGATTTTTAAATAAATTAATAAAATGTTTTTTTATAAGATATTTATAATGCCAATTTTTCCACTATTCATTTATTTTTATTTGAATAAAATCCATACAAAATATAAATTATAAATAAAATATTTAATTAAATCCTATCAATTCATATTAACCTATAATTTTTTTGAGCACATTAATTAGTTAATATGATATTTTTTTAATATTTTTAAAACCATTTATTTGATATTCCTATTAATAAAATCACTTTTATCTCACTATTCTATCACCATTAATGGTAATTATTTAATATCTAAAAATTATAAATAAATTTCTATGATTTATGTAATCTATTGAGATTTCTAGATACTATATAGACTTGATATTATCTCACAGTTATCCATATATTGAAATTAATATACTTATATAAAATGAGATTGTGACATTTTATAAAACTCATTAGTTTTTATTACATTCATGTCATATTCATAGGTAAGTGACCATTAAGTGAATTCATTTTAAAAAAGTAAATGATAATGTTCTAATGTAGTCATCCAATAATATTTTTACAGGTTTTGTGGTAATTTTATAATATTGTTTTACCCTTAAGTACTAGATTTACCTTTAACCGTGGTAATGCAAATAATGACCAAATTTACTATTCATCATGCCCAAAAATAAAATTATCCTTTTAACATAATTTGGACCTACTGATTCCAAATATGGAATAAATTTTTCAAAATTAAAAACACATAAGTTTCATTAATTAATTTTAAATTAATATCATTGTTGAAATGAAAAAAATGGGTTTTAAAAGTTAAAACATTGCAAAAGATTGAAATGTTTCAACCTATGAATTAAATATAAAATTAATGCTAATGACATAAATTATATTTAATGAAAAAAATATATCTTATTTATACTTTAACATCATTCAATATTATAATTTATCCGTACAAATTATCCTGATGAAAAAAGTTGATTTTAACTATAATTTAGTATATTTTTACTATTCATTAAAACATGAATGTTATCAGAAAAATATTAGAAATTTATCAAAAGTAATTTTTTGTCTCCTTTAAAATAACATGTTGATGTTGTCATATAAAAGTTATTAATGTGTCAAAATATTAATTTAAAAGGGGTTCCCTATTCAACGGTGTGAAATTAAACTAAAAAATTTGTTTTTATACGTCAAATAGGGTTTTATTCATACCCTGTGAGTAAAATATCGACTGGATGAATATAAAAAACTATTTTATTAATTATATAACACATATATATATCATTAATTTCATTTCCAAATGTAATTCACTGAAAAATAAAAATATATAATTGATTTATATTTTTCATAAATAATTGATAGTCAAGGAATTAAAAATACATTTTCCTTAGTTAGTTATAATTATTCCCTTTATCCTAATGGATAGGATATAATGGTAAATTAATAATAAGATAATCCCACATTTTGTTTAAACTCATTATTACGTGTAAGGAAATCTATGGAAGAATAAAAATTATTTAAATAAAATATTTGATAAAAACATCCAGATGTTACATTCTACCCACCTTAAACTGAATTTCACCCTAGAAATTCATCACCTAGAAAAAAAAATGAGGATACCTCTCCGTTATCATATCCTCAAGTTCCCATGTATCTGCTTCAAATTGGTGGTTCTTCTATATTACTTAAACCCAGAGAGTGTTATTGTTTTGTAGAAATTTTTCTCTACAATCCAAAATCTCTATCGGTTGTTCTTCATAAGAATGATCTTGATCCAGCAGTACAACTTCTGATCATAGTACATGTGATGGATCAAGTATGTACTTTCTCAGGAGATTTATATGGAACATATCATGAACTTGAGAGATATTCATTAGAAGTTCCAATCAGTAATCTACATTTCCAACAAGATCTAAAAATTCAAAATGACCAATATACATGGGGCTCAACTTTCCCTTCAATCCAAATATAATTACTCTCTTATAGGGAGATATTTATAGAAACACCTTATCACCCACTTAAAACTCTAGGTATTTTCTTTAGTTTCCTTTATATATATTTTTTCTATGAGCTGATCTTATGTTTTGTTGAATAGATCTGACCTTTTGTGCCATTTACTTTACATGATCAGGTCCTAATAGCTTTCTTTCCCCTGCATCATCCCATCAAGTGGAGTTCTGCACTTCTTTCAATATAGGGCTTCATAAGGAACCATATGAATACTGGAGTGAAAGATATTGTTGTAAGAAAACTCCACCAAAGATAGTTTTTGATCCCAACCTCCTCTAAAATCTAAAGAGCAAGCTCTCAACATATCTTCTAGAGTTTGAATTTTCCTCTCATACTGACCATCTGAATGAGGATGATAAGAAGTGATGAAACATAACTCTATATCCACATGTGGCTGAAGATCTCACCAGAACATTGATGTATACATCTGATCCTAATCAGATATATTAGTGAGTGGTACTCCATGAAATCTAACAACTTCCTTTTCATATATCCTAAAAACTGATCAAGAGATAAATCCTTTCTAATAGCAATAAAGTGTGTCTACATCATAAGGTGATCAAATATAACACAGATAACATTATTTCCTTTGGATTTTTTGGGACGTATGATGACAAAGAACATAGTGATGTTTTCCCATTTTGATTATGGTATGGGTAATGGTAGTAACATCCCCTTAGACTTCTATCTCTCATCCCTAATTTATTAACAAACCAAACATCGATATACTTATTCGATGGCATCTATTTTAATTCCATTCCACTTGAAGTACTCATTTAGGCCCCTATACATATTTTTAATTCTAAGGTGAATATAGAATTATGAACTATGAGCCTCATCCAATAGATCCATATTTTATATTGGTATGGGAGGAATACAAACCTGGTTCTTAAACCTTATTATTTCATCACAATCAATGTTTAATTTAGAAACATTTATCACCCTATCTTGTAACTCTACATCTTCCTTTGTCACCTCCTTAATCTTCACTTGTATAGATGGTTGAACATTCATTTGAGAAAGATAAGATTTCTCCCCTTACATTAAAATATTAATATCTATCCTTGGAAAATCCATAAATATTTTATATTTAAAAATCCTCGTCATTGATAAGATAGCATGGTCTTTTCAACTCAAATCATCTGCCACCTTGTTCACATTCCCAAGGTGAAAATGTATTGATAAATCATAATATTTAATCAACTCCAACCATATTATTTGGCACATATTCAACTCTATTTGTGTGAGAATATAATTTAATATTTTATGATCAATACAAATATCACACCTTTCACCATAAAGATAATTCGTCCATATCATTAATGAAAATATTACCGCATCTACCTCCAAATAATGAGTTGGGTATTTTTGCTCATGAATTTTCTACTGTCATGAGGCATAAGCTACCACCATACAATTTTTCCTAAGAACACATTCTAGACCCTTCTTGGATTCTTCACTTTAGATCACAAATCTTTCTCCACTACAAGATTGTGTGAGCACAAGTGCACTGGCTAACCGTCTTTTTAGATATTTGAAATTCTCTTCCAATTCCTATGTCCAAATGAACTAAACAATTTTCTGAGTCAGCTATGTGAGAGGATTAGATAATCATGAAAAATATTTCACAAAATGTAAATAATATCCAGATAGACCAAGAAAACTTCCGATCTCAATTACTATTGTTGGTATCGATCATCTTTCAATAACCTCTATTTTTGCTAAATTCCAGGATATTACCTCTCTTTAGATTATGTGACCCAAAAATGAATCTTTATAATGTCATAATTCACACATGGTAAATTTGGCAGAAATAATCTCCTTTCATAGGATCTTCATTACAATTCAAAATTGATATTCATGTTTTTCCTTGCTCTTTGAATTGACAAGAATATCGTCTTTAATGACTTCAAAAAAATGATAATGATAGTCTCTAAATACTATTCTTTATATCAATTTAGATAGCAGAGGAATTAGTAAGACCAAAATACATCACTATAAATACATAGTGTATGTACCTTGTACAAAATTACAACTTTGGTATTCCCTTAATTGATAATATTCTGAATGAAGATCAATTTTGGAAAATTATTGAGCTCTGCGTAATAGGTCACATAAGTAATCAATGCAGGGAAGATGGTATTTTTTCTTGATATTGATCTTGTTAGGTTCTCAATAATCAATGAAGAGTCTCATGGATCCATCTTTCCTATTAAAAAAACTCATGCTCACCAAGGTGACACACTAGGGAATACGAATCCCTTATCAAGATTCTCTTAGAGTTTCTTCATAAATTCCTACAACTCAATTGGGACTATTCAATATGGTGTCTTTGAAATAGGAATAACACCCAGTATGAGTTTTATTGAAAAATCAGCTTTACTATTTAGTGGAATACCTATAAATTCCTCCAAAAAGACATCATCAAACTCCCACACAATGGGAATATTATTAATCATGAGTTTCTCCCAAACCATTTGAGATAAATAAACTTCATCTATTGGATTCCAGACCCATATAATGGAATAAATTTCTACTATAAGGATATATTCATCCATTCATTGATAGATGATCACAGATTAATCTAGAATATGAAATGTGACTTCCCTTCCTTGGCAATTGATATGAGATATAGAAAGAAAAATCTCATTCATACCAAGAATCACATCGAATTACATTATAGGAAGGATTAAAATATTCACCAGAAGCACTTTCCCAAAAACATCAACAAGATAATAATTATAAACTTTTGATGTGACTGTTGTGCCATTTTGAGTTTTCACAACTAATTCAACATCCAATTATTGAGGTAATATGACAATACCCTTAGAAAAATTTTCAGAAATAAAAATGTAGGTCGATCCTGAATCAAATAAAACCGTTTCTACTTTAGATTGGATGGTAAGTGTAACTTTCACCACTTTATTATCGTACTCCACATCGCCGATAGTGATTTCTTGTGAATTTACTTTGTATTTGGCCTTAAGAGTTTGTTGATGTAGATCATCATCAATAACCGTTAGTTTAGGGAATTGATTGGTATAATTACTCATTTCCATGTACTTGTAACATTGAAGTGCAGGAGGTGCATTCTATGTATCATTTTCTTTGTTTGAATCATTATACTTTTTTTCTGTCACATAGGCAATGAATTTCTAGATTACCTTCTTTTCCACACTTAAAACATTTACTAGTCCCTTTAAGGAAATTCCCTCTATGTTTCTTTCCACACATTGAGCATAAGGAAAAACTTGTATTGTTTTTAGTGTGGTCATTAGATTTTCCTTTGAATTATATTTTTATCTTATAATCAAACCCATATAACTGATGGGTTACTCCAATCACTAAATCAACCTTGAAAGTAGATCAAATAATTTCCTTGTAGATAATGAATTCCCTTAGGGATAATTCCCTTTAGAGACATGGTTTTAAGAAACCAAAGAATTGATCAATTTTACTCTCTGGTTGGATAATAATTATAGAATCATACCTTAAAAATCTTGTAAAATATTCTTCATAGGTATCAATAGATTCATCATCCTTTTTCTTAAGTTCAAGGAACTCCTTCTCCGTCATTGTTCAATGAATATTAGGAAAGCACTTATTGAAAAATATGTTCTTGAACTCATCTCATTCCATGGACTCTATTTAATCTATTTGGAACATATTCTTGATATGATTCCACAATTCATCAACTTAGCCTTCCAAATTATAGACTACTAAGATTACTTTATCATGTTTATAACATTGTAGAACTAATAATATATTTTCATTGGTACTGATCCATTGTTCATATACTAATATATCAGAAGACCTTTTGAATGAAGGTGGACGCTGTCTAATGAAGGACTCAATATAATGTTACTCCCTCCATTTCTTGTTTGGAAGACCTTCATGATTCATAACTTGAGAAAGTTGTGTGATAATGGATACAATATTTTGCATTCTCTCACCCATTACATTTGGTAGCTTAGGGGGACAATCATTTAATTGCATGTTGCCTTTAGCATTAACGTGGTTCCTTCAGGTTCCATCCATTGACTAAAACCAAAAAGCATAGTTTGAGAAACAATAGCAATTAAAGAGAAACAACATAATCAAGAATCAAAATTTCAATTTTGGACACTTTAGGTTTTATCCTAGTTTATTCATGAACCTCTCTAAAACACTAGGATAGGATTGTAACCTATAATTAGAAATATCCTTAGGGTTCTTACAAAGGTTCTCTCATTATAGTTTCCTAAGATTAATTATACCTTTTCTCTCAAACCAAATATAACGGACCCTAATTTATATATAGATATTACTTCAACATTGAGTAATATTTATTACATAACATTAAAAATCTACTCCAGGACTGTATAGGTTTAGAGTCTTTAGAAATTGGGAAACATAAACAACTGGTTCATAAAACATTCACATTGTCTTCCGCATATTTATTAAAAATTAAAGTCCTTTTTGACATATATTACTTAATATCCTTCTTCATGACCTGGGAAAAATAATCATTTGAAAAGCTAAATAAAATGATCATTAAGTTTATATAAAGGAAATATCATTCATATTATAATCATAAGAACATAACATTTGAAAATATTATCATACATATAAAAGATCATAATATCATGTCATGGGATAAGTCATAAAAGTGTAATGTAATCCCAATAGTCATAACATAAGACATGAAATTTTTTCACATACCCACATAAGAATAGAAAATCATTTCATATTAGTCATGGTTCATTTCTGAGACCATCATAGCAGACAATGTCCATTACGGGACCGAGTTCACTATTTGTTCCATCCCTGTATTACTGAACCATATTTAATTTCCATTCTAGTAACGTCTATCTAATGAGATATAAATATTTACCCAATTCATTAGAGGGAGATATAGTTCCCACCCATCTTATAATGAATCTATTCTTATGTGTTCCAAAAAAACATAAATTTTTTTACTATACCCAAGAAATAAAACAAGTTTCTTAAACATCATTACATCATAATTGATATAAAACGAATGGATTTTATTAATAACATTCAATCAAAAAACACAATCAAATCATAGTAAAATATGGGATATAAATATAACCCTATTTAAAGAGTTTCATCATATATGGAACTTAATTTCAAGAAAACAGTTGAAATTAATTCATGGAAGAAATATTATTTCTTCTTAAAAAATGTTTTCCTTCCTCCAAATGAAACACTATTTTAGATGAAATATTTTTATGTGAAAATATAATTGTAATATTTTATGGGAATCTTAAAGGATATATTGCATTATGAAAGTTTAAAAATCTATTCATGCTTTACATGTTAAAAAACATACTTCTCTTTTTCAGAAAAGTCAAAATGTACCACGTACTAAAAACGGAAAAATATTCCATTCATACCTTTTAGTAAAAATTTATACATGGGTAAAATTGAATTATAAAAGTTATATAAGGATACAAAGAATATTTTCAAATCCATATTTAGGGATCATGGATGTGGATGATACATATAACCCTGTAAATACTTACAAATAAACAATCTCGGATAAAAATGAGATTTGCATAGTTATCCCTTACCTTCGGTCCAATATGCTTCGTATGTATTTGAACATCATGTATAATGATTTAAATAATTTAATGGTATACTCCAAAATAATAATAATTTTTATTATATTATTTATTATCATATTTTCAACCGTTTTTTAGTAACATTTCATTCTTACTCGTTATTCAGGTATTAACTGCTTTATGTTCTTATGCATGTTTTGTCGGATAAGTTCTTATTACTATTTTTAGGTTATTATTATATAATATAAATTATGATATTAATATAATATATATAATATTTATTCATTAATTTCATGTATATAATCATGTTTTAATGAATATCATGTAGAATGAATCACATCTCATCGTGAAGAAGGTATGTTGTACGTACGCACAAGTGATGATATCATTCCAAAAATTGTTGAATGGTTATTAAGTGGATGGTGTATAATATTTAATAATAATAATAATGTTATAATAATAATATATAGTTATTATTACATCCTTATACCCATCCATGTAAGTTGGTGGTGAAAAAAAGATTGCACCACGGCGTGGAGACAGTAAGTCGTACATATGCACGCATAATGATTTCATTTTTCGTAGGATGGGTAGAAGGTGGAATATGGTTGATTAATAGTTATAATAAAATATTCATATATGATTGATACTAATTTTATTACTTTATAATTAAACAACCAATGAAGAGGATGTATAATAAGAAATAAGTTTAAAAGAATCGGTAGATGAGATTACCTCTTCCTCGATGTGTTTCCTCCAAATCTATTCTTAGGGAACTAGTGTTGGTCAATGAAGATGACTAGAATATCTAGAATGAAAATAGTGAAGTCGAGAAGGAAATATTTCAGGTGATGTCCATGCTTGAAGGCTCAAAATGATGTAAGGAGGTGAGGGAGGAGGTTCCCTTTTATAATTGAGGTGAGAGGCTCTTTTGGAAACTCCATAAATAACAATTTATAATAAAATAAAACCCTATAAAAAACCTCAAAAATGTCCTAAATTATGAATATTATATGGTATAGGGTTGTGATATCATCATCCAATAAATTTTGGACAAGTTATATTGTTAATTTCAATCTAATCCTTTTAATTGACACTTAGTTATTCTATTTAATTTTTATTATGGTAATAACATTCTAAATATTTAATGGTTATAAATATTTACTTATATGGTATTGATTGAACATAAATCGGTATTTTATGGCATTTTTGATCTGAAAATAATCAAATTTTAATTATTAATTTTTTTTATGATTTTTATGTAATTTAATAAAATCATTTTTTTATAAAATATGAGTATTACCAATTTGACACTATTCATTTATTTGACTTCAAATAAAATCATCACAAAAGATAAATTCTAAATAAAATATTTAATACAATCCTAAAATTTTATATTAATCAATAAAATTTTTGTATCACAATAATTATTCTATATTATATTTATTTTAATATTTTTAAAACCATTTATTTGATATTTCTTTTAATAAAGAATTTTTTACATCACTATTGTGTCATCATTAATGGTAATTTTTCAATCTCTAAAAATTATAAATAAATTTATATGATGTATATAATTTTCTTATATTTCCATATACTATCTATAGTAGATATTAACACATAGGTATCAATATCTTTAAATTAATATACTTATACAAAATGAGATTGTGATATTTTGTCACATTCATTTGTTTTTATTACATTCATGTCATATTCATAGTTATGTGTCCATTAAGTGATTACATTTAGAAAAAAGATTATAAGGGTATAATTTAGTCATAAAATATGATTTTTATAGCTGTTATGGTAATTTTAAAATATTATTTTTATACATAATTAAACGATTTACATTTAACCATGGTAATAAAAATAATGACCAAAGTTACTATTCATAATGCACAAAAATAAAATTAGCACATTAACATCATTTGGAACCACTGATTCCAAATATAGAATTCATTTTTTAAATTTCAAAACACTGAAGTTTCATTTATTAATTTAAAATTAATCCCGTTGTTGAAATGAGAAAATGTGTTTTAAAAGCTAAAACAATGCAAAAGATTGAAATGTTTTTACATATGAATTAAAATTAAAATTACTTATAATGTCATAAATTATATTGAATGATGAAAATATATTCTATTTATACTTTAATACCATTAAATATTATAATTTAACTATGTAAATTATCTCGTGGAATAAATATGTTTTTAATTAAAATTTAGCGTATTTTTACTATTCATGAAAACATGAATGTTACCAAAAAAAATTCAGAAATTTATCCAAAGTAAATTTTTATATACTGATTCAAAATAACTTTTATATTTTTTCATATAAAAAATATTAATGTGTGAGAATGTTAATTTAAAAGGGGTTCACATTCAAAGGTGAAAAATTAAACATAAAAATTAAGTTTTTATATATCAAATTGCGTTTTATTTGTACCCTATGACTAAAATATCCATTTAATGAATAGATAAAAATATTTTATTAAGTATATTACTCATATATATCTCATTAATTTAATTAAAAAAATTAATTCACTCATAAATACAAATATATAATTGATTTATATTTTTCATAAATAATTGATATCCAATGAATTCACAAAGGATTTTCATAAGTTAGTTATAATTATTCTCGCTATCCTAACAAATTGTATATAAAAGGTAATTTTATAATATGGTCATCTCATGGTTAGTTTAAACTATTGATTATGTGAAAATAATGCTACTGAAAAATAAAAAGTATTTAATGAAAATATTTCATAAAAACATCCAACTGTTAGAATGTAAGACATCAATTTTTATTAAAGTTTTTTGAAAAAAAAATGAAAAAACATAGGGTTATACATTATACGCCCCTTAAAATGAATTTCTCTGTTAAAATTATTCCCTATCATAAAAATTAATATTGATACCTCTTCAACATATTATTCTCAATTTCCCTTATAGATTCTTTAAACTTTTTGTTTCCGCATAAAACATTAACCAGGTGAGTGATCTTATTTTTTAGAAAATTTACTCTTTGATCTAGAATTTCTACTAGTTTATCTTTTTAATAAATATCTTTCCACCTTAGTACGAAATATGGGTCCAGTAAATGTGATCTATCAAGTCTATAATTACTTAGAAGAGATACATAGAATAAATCATTAGATTGAGAGTGATTTGGTGGTAGATCCAATCAAATAAGATTCTATTCCAATACAATAAAGAATTTATAAATGAAATCAGGTCCTTTAAATTTGAAATTGGGATTTGAAAATAAAAGGTGGATTTTTGTGAATTTATTTGTGGGAATACTACATCATAAAAAGGGTAAATAAAACATCCTCTTAAAAAGAGGGAATGTTAAAGGATAAAATTACCATATAACTAGGATTTTGATTTGGAGATAGGTAGTTGAAATGAAAAAATGGAAATGGAATAGAATTACAACTATCATTTTCTAATAGGGATTGATAGAGAACATGGTAATAATAATTGTGATCATCACATAATGATGAATCTGTGATGATATAGGAGACCATTCGATTCAATATAAATGATGGAAACCAATAATAGTTTTTTTCAAGATACTTTTCCTAAATTTAAATAATCTTCAGAATAAAATATACATACATGATTTAATTACATTTTGTAAGTAAGATTCATCAATTGCTTGTCCCTTGAACAATTTCTTCTATATCTTGTATTCCATGAGATGAGGTTGAAATTTTAATGCATGCATAACTTAGGGATCATAATATCTAGAATGGGATGACCAGTTCTTCCTTATTTCTATAGTAATCATCATAAAAATGTTTATTTATTGTTATCCAATACGAAGAAATTTTTCATTTGGTGAAGTGACACATGATTGTCATATGTTGTGTGAAAAGAAAATTATTTACCTAGTGCAGAAATGTGGTTGGCTCAGGTCATCTCACTTGAGGAGCGTTGTTTCCGATGCTTTCTCCAGGGTGCGCGCATCCGTCTTGTCTGGCAGGACGGTGGTGCTGTCTGTTGCCCCGCATTCCCACTTTCCCAACGTGAGTGGCATCCACTCCTTGATTAGGTACATTTTATCCTTGATCAAAATGGGATGTCGGGATGTCGGTTCTTCCTTAGATTCCTCCTAGGAACTCTTCACCTAGTCCGGGTCTCCCTTATAGATTTATGTCATTGTTCATGAAACTCTTCCTGGTGCCATATCTTCATGGACACCAGTTAATTACACTGTTTCTTTCAGGACATTCCAAGGGGTCCAGTCAGGGCAGCAACCTTCGTTTAGGGTAGTAGTCACGTTGGACGTCACTGGCATGTATGGGCGCTGGGACACTACTGTGTATGGGTTTCTTCCCCCTTTTATAGGGCTTCTCAAGGGCGTGGAAGCCTAAGGAATCCCACATAGAATGTGAGGAATTTGATTCTATAGGCATGTTTCTGAGGTTTTCCTAATCTTCCCATGTTTAACACGGGGTATACAGCAAGTTTAATGTCCAACGAAGATGGATTGGACTGATCAAAACACTGATTAGAGTGGATCAGATGAGCATAACCTCTAGAGGGAACAATGATGTTGGGGCCAACATTTGGTTCACTTCTCGGTCACTGTTGAGGGGAATGGGGAATGATATGGAATGATTTCACTGGGATGTGGCGGACCAGATAAGAATTAGGATGGATGATGGTTTGATTGTGTGAAGTGGATGGTGATTGGGATGGATCCGTCATGAGGATGATGATGGTTTTGGGCTTGAGCCTCAAAGAGAATTTCTACGTATCCCCGTGGCAGGGAATCAAAGTCCATGTAGTTCATCTGACGACGGATTACCGCCAATTAGGGTTTTCAATGGCTTACCAATGGATGGGGTCGCAACGGCTTACCGCTGGATAAGAATGTCAATGGATTACCGCTGAATAGGATCACAATGGCTTACCACTGATTGAGGTCCCAATGACTTACTGCTAGATGGGGGTCAAACAGACATAAAGTTGGTCGGGACGACCGGTGGATGGTGGGCTTGAACCTCAGAGAGGCTTCCTATGTACCCTACCTTGGCAAGGATCAAAGACCACATAGTTCAAGAATGGTGTTTGGGGCTTACAATCTAGGTTGCCTAAGGTATTGGTGAACTGACGCGAAAGAGGACCTGGGGTCCAATGGGTGGTGGTCTTGAACCTCGTGAAGTCTTCCTACGTACCCTACCTTGACAAGGATAAAAGACCACATAGTTCAGGTGGGTCGGTGAACCGACGTGAAGGAGGACCTGGGGTCCAATGGGTGAAGGGATTGAACCTCGTGGAGGCTTCCTACGTACCCTGTCTGGGCAAGGATCAAAGACCACGTATTTTAGGTGACGACGGTGTGGGGCTTACACCCTAGGCTACCCAGGGTGTTGGTAAACTGACATAAAGGGGGTCGGAGCGACCAATGTGTGGTGGTATTGAACCTCATGGAGGCTTCCTACGTACCTTTCCTTAGCAAGGATCAATGACCACGTAGTTCAAATTATAGGGCTAGGTACACCAATGTGAAGATGGTCGGGACCAATAGTTGTTGGGCTTCAACCTTAGGTAGGCTTCCTACGTACCATGCATGGGAATTGATCAAAGTCCCTATAGTTTGGATTGGTGTGTGGGGATTACACTCTAGGCCGACCATAGAGGATGTCATGGTCGATGCTTTCTCCAAGCCCACGTGACTCATGCTCTGTGTGAGAAACAAGAGGCAGCAGAGACCTGACGATCATGTTGCGAAAGGTGCATTCATGAGAGGTGAAGTGGGGCTTACACGTGATCGCATCCCAAAGAGGATATAGAGGCTTATGCATAGTTAGAATCATGAAGAGTTTGGGACATACTCTAAGATGGAGGCCCGGTGGTGACAAAGCCCAGCGAAGAGGGATTCGACATGGAAGAGAGGAGGAGCACCGTTTCCCACCACACCCTTTGCTGGCCTTCGGCACCAGAAAAGAAAGGAGGAGCAGGCATGCTTCCTCTTGCATGAAAAGATAGGGGCTTACACCAAGGTGGTTGCCCATTCCCCACATAGGATGTATGGGGGAAAGTCAGAGTTTAATGTCATGTGCTGAGGACGATGTTGCTTGTTAGTTTAACGTCCTACAGCTTGGATGAGGGAGGGTTCACTCTGCACCCCTAGGACTTACATAAATGGTACCCTCTGCACCTTGGTGATGGGAGGGTACATACAACACCATGGATGGGGGGTTTCATAGAGTGTGCCATTGGCGGGTCCATGTTATCATGACTATACGAAGAAGCAATAGCCGTTAGCGTGCCTATGCGAAGAAGCATGAGGCGAAGCAACGCAATGGGAAGTGTCGTCCAAGGGACTTTGAAATTGTTTCGTGCGAACCTAGGAGGTGGTACGGGAGAGGGGTTGCAGAGAAAAGGGTTTTATGAATAGAGGCCTCATAGAGATCTGGTTCTCCATGTAAGGGAAGGGGTTCGTGAAGGTGTGGGATTTGCGAAGTGAAGTGGACCAGCCTAGGCATGGGGCATAGGTGCATACAATACATGCCTCGCTAAGTGGAAGGGAATTCGCTAATCGAAGCCCTACGAAGCAGGGGTGCCTCATGAAGCCAGGTCCAGTGAAGCAATGTGTTTCACGAGGCATAGTGAATCTACCTTAGAATTTGATTCATGTGTGCATGGGGGGTGCTTTGCGAAGCATAAATGCTCTATGATGACCCAAGTCCCCGTGAGGATCTCCTTCCTTTGCGAAGGCCTGTGGGATTTGCGAAATGCATTCCTCTCAAAATAGGGGGTGAAAACAAGGCAAAGGGGAGGCACATCACAGAGCAAATGTACCTTGAATAGCTCATGGTTTGCAGAGCAGAAAGTGATTTGTGATTTGAGAGCTTAGAAGGTGAAAGGTTGGATGATCCGTCCGTTGGTCCTGGGGGAGTCTAGTATTTATAGGAAATAGGTGCCATGAAGCAGAGCTCGCTTGGAGCGAAGCTGGATTCCACTTCACGACAGGCTCGTGAACATCAAAGGGCCTCGCGGAACATCTCGCCTCCTGGCTTCGAGGTGGGATCGTGAACTTCAATGGTGCTTGTGGAGCATCCCACCTCCTTGCTTTGTGGTGGGCTCGCGAACTTCAAAGGGGCTCGCAGAGCATCCCACCTCTTTGGTTCACGATGGGCTCGCAGAGTCATGGATCTCCATGAAAGGTCTTCATGAGGCAGCTTTAGAGACTTTATTATTATTCTTATCCCTTTAAAGTTTTGGTGTCAAAAAATTCCCCCACTTAAACATGGAGCTAAGCAGAAATCAAGGGTCAAAGTCTGAGGGTAAATCGCCAAAATTCCTCTGTCATTTGCAAAGCCCACTCGTGAAGGAGGATTGTTGAGCGGGAAAGTGAAGGGTCGGTTGGGTGCGCCACAAAGCTCCCTATGGTCGAGACGTGCAGCGAAGCTATAAGGGTTTCGCCTATAAATAGAGGGGATGACTTCTCTTTTTTCCCTTCGCTCCTTCGAGATTTTGGATTTTAACGCTCTCAATTCGCGAAGCTCCACATATTCCATGATTGCTCTCCGCGAATGGGTCTTTCATCTTCGTGACGCATAGCATGTCTTTGACTTCTCTTCTATGCGCTTCGTGACTATGTGTTCAAAGGCCAAAGCAGGGATCCGCGAAAAAACTTTGTGAATGCGCTCTGTGATTGAGATCCGCGAACGAACCAAAAAATTGTCCAAACCTAAAATATTGAATGACTCAGCAAGAAAATTCCCAGGGGGTCCTTTCGGATACTACCTGAAGGAATTAGATAGCAAACAGTCTAGGTTTAGGAGAGCTAATTCGGTGCCACTCTGACCATGGTTCTTTGGTGGATCTCTTATAGAAGAGCTAAAGGAACTACCTGTTATGCAAGAGGTTGCATTTGTATGGCTTCAGGCTGAGGGATGACGTATTCATCCAGATGGAATTCATGATGAACCAGCTTACTGGTTCAAGAGCATGCCATGCCAATGTCGATGTTTCAGGGTGGCTGATGACCATGCCTGGGAGGACTTCACACTCGTCATTGCTGACTACATAAAGAACCACCTGAATAATTTTTACGGGAAGGAGTTACAGTTGGATACGTCTCCCCCCATGCATCAGACGATATTGAAGGCAGCTCTAAGGAACCCAGATAAGGGGTGGTCTGAGGAGTGGGACCTGCGCCAGGGCGGCAACTTCACAGATGATTGGGCATGGGCCTACTAGGTAGGTGCCTCATGTGAGGAGTTTGAGGCGGAGTTGAGAAGAGTGGGCCTGTATGAGGCAGTTTGGTCCTCCGAGTTTCACATCTACCAGCTGAAGTAGCTGATGCCAGAGCTATTGATCAGGTGGTCGTCGAGGACTAACACATTCCATTTTCACCACAGGGAAGTCAACATCATCTTGTGGGACGTCCACCAAATCTCAGGGGTCTCGATACTGGGGGATACATATGATGAATTCTTCCCCATCATGAGTGTATGGGATGACCCAGAGAAAATGTGGCTGCTGGTGGTGGCTTTGATAGAACTTGTGCTGGGAGAGGACAATGAGGCATTGAGGGACATCTATTTCAAGCGGTGGTACAAATAGTTCTAGAACTTCCCAGAGAACAGACAGTTTTTGAAGAGGCCTCAGACATGCCCGAAGGGGGCCAGGAGTAAGGAGCACTCATATGGGTGACTTTTGGAGGAGAGCCAGTGAAATAAGTGGGGATTTAGTGTCATCATCGAACAAAAATCGATAGTCAGGCTAGCAGCGTTCATCGCGGCTCTAATCTGTGGTTAGATCCTGTAAGTGACAGACAGCAACATAGGAGTGAGACCAAGAACATTTATTATGGCGTCATTGTTGGCGATAGGAGGGCGGGTCAACCTTGGGATCTCAATGCTTTCCAAACTGTATAAGATGTTGTGGCATATTAGTGAGGGAAATAGGCCAAAGAGAATATGCAGGCCATTCCACCTCTTGTATGGGTGGATGGAGGCACACGCCAGGGGGGTTTACGAATACCCTAACCCCATTTCCCATCCAGAATCGAACTTCCACCCATCCATCCAGAACACTTCTAGGATCTTTCCAGCCAAGTTGACTGCACCTTCAGTTCTGAACCAAGTGTGGAAGGTGGAGCAGTTCAATTTCCACCCATTTCCATTACCGAAGGGGGTATTCACTGATGATTTTCGGGGGATAAGGGATCATCGTGCCTATCTCCAAGCCTTTCGGGGTGGAGTTTTGGTGGAAAGGGTGGGTTGTGAGCCTCTCTATGAGTCGTACACCCCACACCAATTTGCTCATAAATCTCAGTGCATGAAGCAACTAACCCCACAAGTCTATCTGGGGGTGCACTCCGAGGAACACATGCATGTGATGAGTTATATGTAGCTTATATTCACACGGTAAGATGGGAAGATGTGGAACTAGCTACATCTACTTACCACTATCGTCAGGTTAGTGAAGGAATGTGGTTGGAGTTTGGAGGCCGCCTACCTAGGGAAAACACTGATGAAAATAACCATTCGAGCTGATGATGGTGTGCCTACCAAACCTCGGGTCCGAGGTTAGAAGGCAGTAGGGAAATCTCGTAGTGGTTGGGCTACCGTAGCGGCGAGGCCTGCACTAGTTGAGGGAGAGGCAGAAATGACAACAAACCCGGTGGTCCCAGAAGATCATATCTATCCTGAGGGGAGGCCACCTAGAGGGTCCCATAGAATACCCACTCAGACTCTAGGGAAGTGGCTATGCCAAATTGATATTCCATAGAATGATGTCTTCCCGGAGGCTTGGGACATCTGGGAAGTTAACTGACAATTTGTCAACCCGTTGGAGATGTGGAAACATATGAACCATTTCGGGATGGATTTTCCAGGGATAGGCCCTATCAGGGCCGGCTTTGTGGTATCCCAGGCAGAGGCAGAGAAATACCTGGCAGAGATGGAATACATTGTGCACTCTCGGGGTACTCCGCATCCGATGATGGATCGATTCAAGGTGTTTTTTGATCGCACCACTCCACCGCAGTTGTTGGCTGCTGACTTAAAGGAACAGTTATCTCTGTCGGAAGAATCAGATGAATACTTTCGGAGAGACGAGGCTGGGAGAGGGAGCCCATTGGAGGATGGTGATGTTGGGGATCAAGAATCGGATCTTGAAGAGTTCACCAAGTCCCTTCAGGTAAAGAATCAAAAACCCTTCTTCAGGGACTACTTTTAGGTCATTCTGGACTCCTTGCTAACATCTAAATTGTACAGGAGGTCCTTGTGCATAGATCTCATTCTCTCCCTTTAAGAGATACAGACGCAGGACCTTTGGGGTCCACGCCTGTTGCCAGGGAGATCATCATGTCAGGAAGGACTAGAATACCCGAAGTGGATCTTGAATCTTTAGACCTTACAAAAATATATGGAGGTCCATGCTTCGGGGTCCCGATGGCATCAACCCAAGAACGAGACCAAGAATTTGATCTATGTAAGTCTCCTCTACCAAATTAATGACTGTCATCCATCGACCATGTTAACTGACTTTCATGCTTCCTTTTTGGTATACACAGTCCTCCAAATGGCGTGGGTTTCCATGGAGAGTTCGTTTGGTACCATCGGTAGTGACTTTCCCTTGGGAATGTCGGTGATTATGAAGGTGGAGGTCCAGATTGACCAAACAGTGGTGCTCCCGATTACTAGTGGGACTTTCAGGGAGGTTGAGCCTAAGATAATTGAGGTGGGGTTCGACGATGAGGATTGTTCAGAAATCCCAAGTCCCACCATTCTTGATCAAACACTGGATGCGGACCTGGCTGATGAGTTTCGGGGGGAATTTTCTATATATGAGCCTACCAACCACGCATACTGGGATGAGACAACATCTGATGAAGAGGATAGCAGAATAGTCTGTCGCTGATCATGGGAGCGGATCAAGATCTTCATTGATGACACCCCCCAAGCACTATGGCATGATGAAATAGACATACTTCACTCGTGGCTACGTGAACTGTGTTCTGGGGGAGTGGATGCCCAACATACTCATATGCTTATCTGAGATCTTATGGAGGAGAAGATTCGGGAGCATGACCGTGGCCTCGGTGTGGGTTGGTAGCAGAGGAAAGCGGTGAACATTAAGAGGCTCTAGGAGGATAAAGATGTGGTATGACAGCTGCAGAATTGGGCAGACGAGCACTCGACCTCCCTCAACGTGAAATCTGAACTAATATTGCAATTGAGGGCCTAGCTGGTAGAGGATGAAGAGGGAATGAAGCGAGCCTCTGATGAAATGATTTTCATCTAGACCGACATGGAGCGGGCCCAGATTGTGGTTGATGAATTGCACCCCACCACTACGGAGGAGGATCGGGAACTGAACAGGCGACAGCAAATCCTGGATGCCACCATCCAGAGGGTGGCGGAGCTGCTATGCTCTTTTGACGAGGTCAACCTGTCCATGGGAGGGATCGATCCTAGGGTGTTGTGATGCCTGTAACCTTTGAATGCACTTTCATGATTTTATTATTTTATTCCAACTTCTTGCATGAGATCCATTATTTTTGTTGGTTAATTGCATTCATGTGATATTTTTGGAGTGTCCAGCGGTCAATCCCTAAGTTCATGTGGGTCGGTCCTGATGTGAGAAACAAGGGATGATGACCTTATTGTCCCATTAAAATGTAGGAGTGAAAACCAGGATTCATGCATCCGGGGGTTTGAACAACCAATCCAGATTCATGGGAAGAGAAGGGAGAGACCTGAATAGAGAATGAAGCTCTCATAACAGTGTTTTCCCAGTGTGCTCTTGTGCACGAGCGGGGTAACTCTAGGGGAATAGGAATAAATCCAAAGATAAGGAACTGGAAAGTGAAAATTACAATACCCCAAATTTAGAACACTGTGGGGATGGCACAAAAATAAAAGATAACTATTGATTGTGTTTGAAACAGAGCATCTATATTGTGTTTGTCTAAAATGGGGATGAAAATGAGGGTCGACCACCGACTAAGTTCGAAACATAGGGCCTGACTCAGAATGTCATCGATTAGCCTTCCGGAACATTGGTCCAGGATAGTAGGCGAGACATAGGCAGAGCATCCATACTGTTAGGGGGTTCCTTTAGACGTGAGAGAGGAAGAGGGTCTGAATGAAGGGCACGCAATGCGTGGAGAGTGGGTTGATGGGTTGTTTGACTAGAGTCCATCACTCTTGAAATTACGCCAGCATAGTGGAAACTCATTAGGTGGATACATCGGCCTGATCAGGGAAGAAAAATACATCTAAAATGGGCCTCCCTGTGGATGATACTGTCATCTCCCAACATTTTTTCATGGAGAATCCCGAACTTGTTTGGGGTAAGGACACAATTTTGTGGTTCCCCAAAAGAACTCAGGTCAAGGGACAGAAAAAAGAGGGGGAAATGCGAATTAGGATTCCTGGGGATAGACCTGGAGATAGGATGTCTGGGGGTTCTTATGTATCCCATGAGAATGGGAATCCAGACACACGTTGTTCTTGGGGCACAGTGTGGTTAGAGACTAGCACTGGTAAGGAGAATTCTCTCTGGAGGGGAAACTGACGCATCCAATGATTAACAAAGGGCATCCCGAATATGTTTAGGGTAGAACCATAGTTTAGTGCCATTCCTTGAGGACATATAAACTCATGTAGTTTAACGTCATATGATAGAATGTAGAGTAAAAGGGAATATCACTGGAAGGGAGTATGTGGCGCGGTAACTATCAATCCGATGTGAATGAGGACTTGGAGTCCAAATCTAACCATGTATCCCCAGAGGAAACTTTTCAGGTCATGGGACCAAGAGTGAGAATTAGGCTGGGCCCAAGGCAAAGTGTTCAGGAATTCCAACGTACCCCATGAGGACAGGAATCAATCTATACGTAGTTCTGAGAGTACAATTTAACGTCATGCGGGGTGAGGAAAGGCATGTGTGGAAATGGCTGCGCCAGTACACATCCTACCAGAACTACTAAGCTCACGTGAGTCATGCTTGATGTGGGAAACAAGAAGTAGTGATGGGACTTTCCTAACATAGGGAGTAATGTTAGGGGTGATGGGGAAATAGATGAATGATGTCCCACTAATGTTTACCTGCCTATATAATGCACCTAGATGCACTGTAGAGTAAATCCATGTATGTTGGAATTCCACTTGAACATAAAGGAGTGGAAACATGTGAATCATGATGCATGAAATCTGTACTGCCATGATGGTGGTGTGATGATAGGGGATAGTTGTTTACCGTGTTTGAAACACAACATCCATATCGCGTTAGCCTGAAATGGGTAAAAACAAATGAGGGTCGATTGTTGACCTTTTTCAAAACACAGGACTTGTCGCAAATGTCGTCCAGGGTATTTAGGGACATCGGACTGAAATGGTAGGTGACCCAAGGAGGCATTAGACCAGGTCGTGAAGGGGGTCCCTTCAGATGAGGAATAGGATGAGGATCCAAATAACAGGCTCATGAAGCTCATACATGGAACAAGGAGGATGTCCCCATGAAAATTCCACACTTTGGGCTCTTTGCTTAAACGCATCTAAATACGACTATAAGATGTATTAGAAAGAGGGATTCGAGTCCCCTCTCATGGACAAGGGTCTTGGGGCTGCACTCTTCCATCTTAAGGTCCTAGGGTGGACCATTAAGGTGGGGATCGATTTAACGGACTATGTGCAGGGCGGCGAAACATCCAAACGTGACACGCAGTTCCCATATAGAGATCTTAGGTATGGGTCATAGAATTCTGACCAGACTGGGAAAAGGTATGGGAAGAACATGATGTAGCTATTGAAATAACGAACGTGAACGAGAACCTAATAGTTACTCACCCCCCACCATATATTCCCAGATGAGTTCAGGCCAAGGGGCTAAAAAAGAAGGGACATTATTTGTCGATTCCTAAGGTTGGACCTCGAGGAAAGAAATGCCTGGTCGTTCCTACAAATCCCATGAGAATGGGAATCAAGACATAAGTATTTCTGAGAGGTGGCACGGTAAGGTACCAGTGCGAGGGATAAAAGGGGCATGCGGGTTTGGCCCTCACACGAAAAGAGGTGACATTTAATAGGTCTTCTTTGTCCTTTAGGGTGAATTGATGTGTTTTTTGTGAGGTGATGGGCCTAGGAGAAAAAATCTAGTCTTTGCAATAGGAATAGATCCAAATGAAGGCATTGATGAATGGTATGGTGCTTGACCGATACCAAAAATGGTGTCCCTTGAGCGAGGAAATCACAATGCTGCTCCATTTTTCATCATGCGGCCAGGATGATACTATCACAGTTTAGGGTCATATAACGGGACCAGCCATGTATTTTAACGTTGTGCAGCACAGACATAGTAGAGATGAGGATAAATGGGGAATGTGCATGGTTCAATAAAGCATACCTGATGTGAATGAGGATGAGGTCCACACCACACCGTGCCCGATTCTGAGAAAGAAGCCTTAGGCCAAGGGGAAAAAAAGAGGTAAAATGGTATATTGTAGGGGAGACTAGCTCTCAATTAAGTTGGACCCATAGATGAGGTTTTTGGGTGTTCCTACGTATCCCATGGAATGGGAATCAAGCTGTATATAGTTCTACAAAGGGGCAATATGAAAAGATCTTAGTTTATGGTCTTAGAACATGGACCATGGAAAAGCAGGACTATTCCAAGTATGTGCAGACCCTAATCTGATACCTAAGCCTACGCGAGTCAAAATCGGTGTAGGAAACAAGGGAAGACAAAGTATTTGCAATACGTGAAATACATGAAAAGGGGGAAAATCAGTGGATCCCGAAATGATTGCCTTATAGAAGCTTTTTTCCTCATAACATGCGGATTCACACTGAGGAATAGTACCAAGAGTCTTGAAATTCTACTCAAACATGATGAGGTGGAGAAGGATGTGAGTCATGTAACTAACATTTTGGGCTTAATGGGGCTGGCGTGATGATGGAGGATAACTATTGATCGTGGTCGAAACACATCATCTATATCGTGTGACCTGAGGTGGGAACAATAAACGAGCATCGACCACTAACCAAATTCGCAAAGCGGGACTTGTATCAATTTGTTGCTTGAAACCCTTGAGGACGTTGGCCTGTAATGATAGAAGGGCCCTTGGTCCTAGAATCCATGCCATTAGGGGGTCCCTTTGGGTGTGAAATGAGATGGAAGCCCTAATGATGGGGAACACAAAGCCTGAGAATATGGGTGAAAGCATGTCCGGGTAGAATCCGACATTCCAGGTGCCAAACCAGAGTACACTTTGGCACATTACTGAATCGCCGAATAGGGTCGAGGGGCTCATCTTGAGAGCGGAAAATTTGAAAATATGATTATAGAACAAGGGGATTAAAAACTCTCATGGGGAGGAGGTAAATGGCTTGGTTTTTACAACACCTGACATGAGTGAGAACATAATCCCATACCACACAATATACCCCTCTCCTTGGGGGAATGTAGGCCAAGGGGCCAAGATGAGGATGGTCCTGAAGACTAAACTTCTTTCCAGTCCTACATATCCCATGAGGATGGGAATCAAGCCATACGTAGTTCTTGCAATGAGTAATGTGTAGTTTAACGTCATGTAGTAAGGACACAAATGGGTGAGGTACCCCACACGGAGGGGGTGTACGGCGCGGCGAGTTACCCGATGTGAATGAGAACATAATCCCATACCACACCATACAACCCTAAATGAGAACATGGGATTGAGGCTTGAAAAGGCCGAGGGCCCTATGGCTGTGCCTCAGACGGAAAGTCCCAACCAGCTTGCAGTTTAATGTCTTGCAGTACGGAAAAAGATAGGGTTAAGGTATCTCATCCAGGGATGTGTACAGCACAGCGAGTAACCTGGTGTGAATGGGGATATAATCCCGCACCACACCATACAACCCTAAGTGAGAACTTGGGCAAGGGGGCTGAAAAGGCTGAGGGTCCTGAGGCTGGGCGTCAAACAGAAAGTCTCGGCCAGCTTTCCGTTTGATGTCTTTCACTATGGACGAAGAAAGGGGAAAGATACCTCAAACAAGGGAGGTATATGATGCGGTGATTAAACTGACTTGAATGAGTACATAATCCCATACCGCACCGTACAATCCTGTAAGAGTTAAGACTTGGTCCAGGGGCCCGAGATTGGGCATGCGAAGCACGGTAGGGCCTGGGCTCGTGGTATGGACAATAAATAAAGGGAGGGATGTCTCAAGGGGACATGTGTAGCATGGCAAAATATCCTGATGCGACTGAGGACATAAGCTTGCTCCACACACACAAAACTAAATGAGAACTTGTGCCAGGGGCCGGAAAAGGCCAAGAGGCCTGAGGCTGGGCATCCCGACCAATGGTATCCATACAATCTCTTGTGCGGTTACCGCCTCATCACTGCTCTTAAGCCCATGTGAGCAGTGCTCGGTGTTGGAAACAAGGAGTCGGACTCGGCTCTCCCTATCATATGGGGGGGGCTAATAGCTGGCATCGCCCGAAAAGAGTTCATCGCTTGGAGATACAATAGGTTAGAATAGACCACTACACTTAATGTTTGGGATATCTTGCGATGGATCTAATGACAAAGGATTTCTTTTGACCATGTTCAAAACACAGAGTCCCAATAGTGGTGGACTGGGAACAACAAATGAGCATCGACCACTGACCATATTCACAATGTGGGACTTGTATCATTTTTTTGCTCAACATCCTTGAGGTCGTTGGCCCAAAGTAGTAGAATAGCCCTTAGTCCTAGAATCCTTGCCATTCGGGGGCCCTTTTGGATGGGAAAGATGATGGAGTCCCAATCAAAGGAGTGGGTGAATCATAGTTATACCCATCGGTGAAAGAGGCGAACACCTCTAGGGAGTGGTACGTATGGAGGGATCGGCATGAGATCAACGTGAATTGAGGAAAAAACCTACATCACACTATATTTCCTGTACTGAGGGGAGATTCTAGCATTTGGTCTAGGCCAACAGACGAAATGTCGGGTGCTCCTACGTATCCAATGAGGCTGGTAATCAAGTCGTACGTAGTTCTTGAGGCCATGCAGTTTAACATCATTCAGGGAGGAAGTGGGAGGATATAAGAACAGAGTGCGGGCACATGGTGTGATCATTTTAATCCTTGCATGAGTGGTGCTAATGAAGTATACACCATATCATGCAAGGATCCTCCAAGAGAACTATACCCAGGGGGGATAGTCAAATAGAAGAGTTTGGGGTTGGGCACAAGACGAAACACTTGAGCATTCCTACGTATCCCTTACAGATGGGAACCAAGCCACACGTGGTTCTAGGGGTGTAGTTTAACCTATTGAAGGATGAAATACAATTTAACGTCATGTGGGATGAAGCAGTTTAGGATCATGCAAGACCAGACAGTTTAGGTTCATGACGGACCCAGCAGTTTAGGGTCATGCAAGCCCAGAAAGTTTAGGGTCATGCCAGACCTGGTAGTTTAGGGTCATGCAGAACCAACTGGCTCAAGAAAAGTATTTCCTGAGAAACATGGCATTGGTGGGAGGAGTTATACGCTCACCATCCATGGTCACCAGGGAGTATGCACCATTGGGGTAAACCCTATGAATTATATAAGGTCCTTCCCATTTGGACTCTAACTTGGGCGGTTTCCTGCCAGGGATCATTGGTGTTCAGAGGGCCAATACCAAGTCTCCTTGCAGGAAAGAGCTAAGGCGAACCTTCTTGTTGAAGGCTCTAGATATCTTATTCTGATCCCCTTCCAGATTGTGTAGGGCACAAAACCTATTCTCATCAAGTGCTTCCAATTCAGCCAGACGAATTTCAGCTACCTTATCGGGCGTCTTCTAGTCATAGACCATGGTGCGTAATGAAGACAACTGGATCTCGATGGGCAGGATGTCCTCAGCTCCATACACTAGGGAATATGGGTTCACCTAGGTGGAATTACAATTTGCCTTCCGATAATCCTAGAGGGCATTGGGGATATTTTCTGTCCAACTCTTTTTATTCATACAAACCATTTTCTGCAAAATGTTACATAGGGTTTTGTTGAATGCCTTGATATGTCCATTTTCCTACATGTGATAGCGGGAGGTATAGTTAGAACGGATGTTGAACTTGGAGTACAATGTTTTCAACACATCTGCACAAAAGTTGAAGTCATTATCGGTGAGGATGGCATGAGGGACTCCAAATCGGTAGATGATATTGGAGCTCATGAAGTCAATGATAGAATGGGTCTTGACCTCCTTGAGTCGAACTGTCTCTACCCACTTGGAAAAGAAATCTGTAGTGGTCAGGATGAACCTAAACTGTCGAGTTGTCACCAATGGATATGGTCATATGACATCGAGTCCCCATACAGTGAATGACCAAGAGTACTTGGTGGAGTAAAGATGTTATGGCGGCTTATGCATGAAGTTAGAATGAATTTGGCATGCGTGACATCTTTTGGTAAACTCAATGCAATCATGGATCATGGAGGGCCAAAAGTACCCCAGTATCTGGATCTAGTGAGATAGCTTCAGACCAATCTGGTGGGCGCCGCAAGAACCGGTATGAACCTCTTGCTTGACCTGAGAAATCTCAACTCCTTGGATGCAACATATGAGAACACCATTGAACCCATGCTTGTAGAGGATCTTCTCAAGACTGGGACCACTCTGGAGGGTAAACTACAATGCACAATGTCTGATTCACTCACGCTCGGCCCGATCAGCTGGGAGGTAACCATTTTGGAGATACTCAACAAAGGGGGCTCTCCAGTCAGGGGTCACTTCAACCACTGCATCTGAGGAACCTAGGGGTCCTGACGTGGAGGCTCGAGTGGTAAGATGGCTTACCTGCAGGCCATCATCATCATATGGGGTGACGGGAGCAATGACTCTCCAATATTCTATGTGTATGATCAGATTATCCTGCTCGTGTTCTACAAGTGATGCAACTAGGCCTTCCAAGGCATCCGCTCGACCGTTATGAGATCAAGGGACATGAGTAACTTTCGGCCGAGATGGGAACTAGGCCATTGTATGGAGAGTGTGCTCCAATAATGGTAATAGATCTATATTTCTGACGATGTAGTCACCATGACTAGTTCAGAATCTCTTTCACATGAAAATGGGGCACATCGATCTTGAGGGCCAGCTCGAGGCCAGTGATAAGAGCCTGATACTCTGCCTCGTTGTTGGTGAAGCCTTCTGACAATAGGAATGAGTACGGTAGAATGGATTGCACCAGGTTAATAAAGACAATACCCAGGCCTACTCTGTTGAGCCTGAGATCATTGATCCTCTTTCTAGTGGGCCTTCGGGAGGCACCATCGAAGTGCATCTTCCAACACCGGATGACATGATCTATTGAGAGGACTTCCTACTCGGGAAAATCCAGGTCCAGGGACTAGTCCATGGGGGTTGGATGGTCAGGAATAAAATATAACAATGATTGTCCCTTGATAGCCTTCTAAGGCATGAACCTGATGTCAAACTGCTGGAGGATTACTACCCACCATTCTAGATGGCCAGTCAACATGGGGTGGTTCGGAATGTACTTCTTTGGTTCTACCCGAGACACTAGTAGTACCTCATGGTGCTTCAAGTAGTGTGGTAATTTTTTTACTATGAATATC
The DNA here is from genome assembly GCA_963277665.1 of Viscum album. NCBI lineage: Eukaryota > Viridiplantae > Streptophyta > Magnoliopsida > Santalales > Viscaceae > Viscum > Viscum album. The sequence continues at coordinate 1,990,168,222 of OY728161.1, read as the reverse complement.
AGCACAAGGAAGCTCTTTTCGATGGGGGAGTATCTATTCTACATATCATGGAGCATACGGATGAGGTAGTAGAGACTGTTCTCTGTCCCCTCATTGATTTTCTAGGCAATAAGGGCGCCAAGAGATCATTCCAGGGCAGTCATGTATAGGATCAGTGGTTTTCCGGAGATGGGTGGCATCAAGACCGGAGGCTGGAGCAGATCCTGCTTGATTTTCTTGAACGCGGTCAGACACCCTTCATCCCACTCATAGGATGAGCCTTTCTTCATGAGCCGAGAAAAGGGCATACACTTACCGTCCAGATTCTCAATGAATCGGCGTATGTAGGCTATGTGGCCTTGAAAACCTTAAAGCTCCTGAATATTGTTCGGGGGAGGCATCTGACTGATGGCCTTGATCTTTTTTGGGTCGATCTCGATGCCCCCGTACATGAAAAAAAAATCCAAGGAACTTCCCAGAGGAAACCCCGAAGGAACATTTCAATGGGTTCATCTTCAGGTGTTGGGAACGGAGGAAGCTGAACACTTTATCGAGGTCCTTGAGATGGTCCTGACATTGGTGGGATTTTACCACCAAGTATTCCACCTAGAATTCCAACAATGTACCTAGGATTGACTTGAATATGCGATACATGGTTCACTGATATATGGAACCTACATTATTTAAGCAGAAGGGCATGACCTGGTAACAAAACGTACCTTGCGATATCCTGAAAGCTATGGACTTTTCATCCTTGGAAGCCATTCGGATCTGGTTGTATCCGAAGTAGCCATCCAAGAAGGAGAGGTCTTGGAACCCAATCATATCATCGGTCAAAAATACTGTCACAGGAAAGGGAAAATCATCCTTTAGATAGTGATAGTTGAGATTGTGGATGTTGATGCAGACTCTGATCTGTCTATTCTTCTTCCTGACAGGCACAATGTTGGCTAGCCATTTAGGGTATTGGACCTCCTTAATGAAGTTGGCTCTGAATATCTTATTAACTTAGGCCTCGACCATAGCACCTTGAGAAGGGTTCATCCTTATGGGAGGCTTCTTGAACCCACGATGATTTTCCGGAAGACCAAGGCGGTGGACGGCTACCTGAGGATCTAGCCCGGGAATCTCGCCATAGCTCCAAGAAAATACATCATGATTTTGTTTTAGGAAGTCTGTGTACCACTGCTTCTATTTGAGGTACATGGAAGCACTGATCAATGTGGGTATTGAATCTGCCCCGCTACCTAGGTTCACCTATACCAGTTCATCATCCGTGGTAGAGACTCCCTCTTCAAAGGTAGGGGAGCATCCTCCAGATCCTCTTCTTCGCTTGCGGAGGGATCCCCCAGTAGGAGGAGCTTCCTCTAGGTCATAAAATTATTATGGAGGCTAGTACCAGCTTGAGCAGCAACAGTCACCACATCAAAAGATTATGGTACAGCTGAAACCATAGTGATAGAGGCTATCGACCCGATCCCATCTAGTCTTCGACCCATGGGGCCACGCTTGATGATATCAAAGAAGTAGTGATGCATTGGCTTGAGCTGGTTAATTCTATCCTGGCGAAACAGGCATGTATGACGTAATACTGTTTCCATGGGGCAGATATCCCAATACCTTACGGGGGTAGAAGGCTCTGGGATCACTTAAGCCTGATTTGTGTTGGAGTATGTGGTGATTTTCCACTGTCATTGGTACTTGGGCATATGATTCTCCTTTGTACCAGAGACAACAAAAAACTGCCCCATGTCGGGGGTTGTGGTCTCTAATTAATGGATCAGGAAGATGTAGGTGTCATCCAGACCTACCCACTGGTCGGCTGTAACCGCGACAGGTTCAACCTTGCTGGCCTCAATCTACTTTTCCTTGCTCTTGTAATAGTTGACATCCAGGTAGCGGGCTTTACAAGAGGAAAAAGGAGATGCGTCACCTTTGAGCACGCACACTCAACCATTGAGGGAGTACTTGAGGAACTAGTGATATGACGAGGGAATCGCCGAGTGCAGGTAGAGCCAAGGTCTATCCATTAATGCATTGTACGTAGTGTCTTGAGAGACAACCATAAACTCAGTGCTGGAAACTATGCCACCGAACTGGGTCTTAAAATGGATCTTACCAAATGGGGTGTTCTTTATCCTATCATATCCTTGTATTCTTAAATCGGAGGGAGTCAGGTCATCTTCAGATAACCTTAGCTTCCGCAGTGTTCGGGTCGAGATTAAGTTGATCCCAGATCTCGTGTCGACAAGACAGCAGCAAACCTCCACGCCATTAAATTGGTCGGTGATGTAAAGTAGGTGGATGTTCCCCTGTATGGAAGAGTGTTCATATTCTTCAGAGAGTGAAATGATGGCCTGACATTTAGCATTCTCGACCGCTTCAGCATGAAAGGCTTCTACAGCTGCTACCTCTATCTCAAACTGGAGGGGGATTCTTAAAGCCTCAGCGAGGGCCTCACACATATCTGATGACAGGTAAAGGGCCCTGAGGTTGTAAAGACTCACTGGGATGATAGAAAGGTTCTTGATAACATCATACTTTCATGCTAGGCACAAAATTTTACTTGCAGGAGGTCGTTCTGTGATAGGAGGCTTGGCGGGCCCTGTTAGCTGGGCCAACAGCTGACTGGAGTTGTGCATATCCTACTGCTCACTAGTCAAAGCCCTCAAAGTAGCTACCAGATGAGGGATGAATGATTGAGACAATCCTATAGCAGGGCGAGGCTGGTTGCAGCATGGTCGTAGTGGCTCTGCCTGATCCAGCAACACAAACAGTGGTAGAGGCGGGCCTGATGACACTGGATGAAGAGGTTGCGCATGCTGAACTCTACGTTGGGCCTATTGTCTTGTCTTAGTGGCATTTATGGCCTAGCTAGAGGTTCCAAATGATGTGCCTCAAATAACCATATGGCCGCAGATCCGTCGAAATTGGCATCGGTAGTGGACGTTGGAGAGGTTATCCAAGTGCTCCCCATCATCGGGAGTCATATAGGGATTTACCAACTCCATGGTATTAATCGAAGTGTACCCTTGACTATCACTTGAAGATTCATCCATTTTTGGGAAGATTCTTGGAGGAATAATTATCTAGAGAGGCATGAGGTCCTAGTGAGTTCGGAATGATGATGGCATTTGGGGGCGCGTTGCATTCCCTTGCGTTACTGATGCTTGCTCTTTGGGGAAGAGGCCGGTTGAGATGTTGATGTAGAAGCATCGACTATGGCTTCTGAAGGATCCGGCTAACTCAGGTGGGCACAAATGATACCATGGGCATGAAAACCCATTTTTTGATCCATCTAGTTGTCATACATCTGGGTCTCGCGGTTAGAAACCTGCTGCCAGTCACCTTCGTCATCACTGCTGCTGTCTAGCCTCATGACAACGCATGCCACTTGTGCCGGAGCCGGGACCAGCCTGACTATGTTGTTATCAACCTGGTCCTGAAGCCAGTCTTTGAACAAATAGAATTTCTTGAGAGTGTGCCCTAGGATCCAGGGATAGGGGCAGTAGTTGGGGAGATTATTGAGGTTCGCCTCTTCTGGGCTTCTGCACTCAGACAAACACACAATCCCTTGTTCCAAGGCACTTCGGAAAAAGACGGGGACCTGATTCTCATTGAATGAGTAGTTCCGGTTTCTCTTGTCTAGGAAGGGGGACTTGGATCCTATTTCTGATGAGGATCTGGATGAGCCTGTTGAGGAGGTGGAGCCTAGTTGTCAGGCATAGTCGGTGGTGGCTCATTTTGTGGGGGGCACCTACAGATTCTGAGGAAGTCGCTGCTGGGCTGGAGGCTACGCTTGTGGTGGCATTCCTCTACGAGGCTGGAGTGGTGGCCCCACTGAAAATAATTCCAGCTGTCTAAGGGCCTCTATTAGGGCCATCGCGGTAGGCTCAGCTCTGACATCCCATCTCGTGGGAATTGCGGGAGGCAACAAACGTGTCTGGTTGGCCTGTTGTCGGGCTTCTTCCAGAAACTGGGTCTTATCGGAGAAGTCTCGAAATACCCTAGTGTAATTCTAGGTTATCAGAGATGGAACCATCTCCGTCTTGACATTTCCTACACACATCGTCAGTAATTGCTCCAGAGTCAGTGTAATTTCAAGGGAATATGTAAGCCCTTTCCACTGGATGTTAAAGTCTGCAACACACTCATCTGGCCTTTGTTTTCACTTGAAGAGGTATGTGATGCTCTTTTTCCGCTTGGTGGAGCTGAACTGGTAGAGGAATTTCCAACGAAGGTCCTCCCACCTGGTTTCAGATCCAACGGCAATCTAGTTGTACTAGATGAATGTTGGCCCCTCCAATGTCTGAAAAAATAGCAGAGCTCGGCAGCCACATGTGGTGATGGAGTCCCTAACATGGGCCCACACCTTGAGTTGAAGTGGGACAGGTGATGTGGCGGGTCCCCCATCCCTTTAAAGGGGGAGAAGGTGGGATTCCTGAAACCCAGAGGTGCCGACATATCATCCACCCATGATGGATATAGCTAGCCATCAGGCGAGATTGTCACCTATCATGTTTCCAACGCCTCAAGATGAGCAATGAGTGCCGGCATTGGATCATCTAGGAAGGGGTCCCTGTCTTGACAGGGATACCTAACCACAAGTGCGTTGTCAGGTTCTTCAACACAGTATGTAGGCCCAGTGGCTCATGGAGCGGCTGGCGGCACGACCCTCGGGGCGGCTGGGGGAGCCCAGACTGGGTCCCTTAAATTATCGCGCCATTCGGGAGGGTTTGGCGAGACATATCGTGCCCTATTACCATAAGTTTTAGCCTTAACCCTATCTGCGAGGGTAGGATAGTCAGGGTCTCTTGGAGGCAGCTCGTCGAGGGGAAGTTGTTCCTTCCCCTGCTAACCTGGCCTTGGTTCACCGTAGTCCAGCCTTTGCTCTGAAGTGCATTCAGCCAAGAGGTTATAATCCAACTTCTTCTACTTGGAAAGTTGTTGGCACAATTTTGATTTCTCAGGGTCCTCCCCCGTCTTCTACACTGATACAGATGGGTCGGAGTGCTTGGCAGCTCCGACGTGCTCTTTACACTTACCGACATTTTGGCTAAGTACCAATTCCTTGGTGGGCGCAGGGAGACATAGTAAGTTCCTCTACTTATGATTAACCCTCCCCGATTGGTCCAATAGTGGTGGTACACCCTCGGGGGGTAAGTCCCCATCATGAAGTTCCAACTAATCCTCCTAGTCCACTATGTCAGCCATGTTGACTGTGACCCTTCCTGGGGGAATGTCCTCGATATCGCCTAGAAATTCAGGCTGCTGCTGGATAGGACTGAAGAGGATGGAAACATACTGCCCCCAACAATGGATTTTCACATGGGGGAAGCCTCCTTGATGATCTTTCGGGGTATCTTGAAACATTGAATTCATTTCTCTTGGAGGGCCTTACGGTGGCCCGGTGACTCGAGGTGCTGGTCCACAGGGAGTGCAACCAGATCGACTAGATGACATTGATCACCAATGTATTCAAAATAAACTTGGATCCTAGGAAAAACCACTCATAGATAATGAATGAGAAAGTGCATCACCCAGAGGGTTTTGCAGAAACATTCAAACTCCTCTGGGGTGAGGGATTCGGGTGCGCAAAAATTCTGCACTACCATGGGCCAGAACATCTTGGGGAAGTGGTCTGCTGCGAGGATGTTCTATAAGCTCCTCATCTTGGATTCAAGGTATGGCCCTTGATTTCCACATTCGTCAACTAGGTATGGCTAAGAAACTGGCAGCAGTACTGAGGTAAACCACTAGGACGGCAGGCTGGCCGGTGGAGAGTACGGTGAACAGGCTGACTGACCGTCGAATCTCAGGTTGTCCTCCAAAGATTATAGAGACCTTGCTACTACATCATGATAAAAATGGATGATGCCCGCATTTCCTGGATCATGGGATATGGATACTTGTGATAGGTCGCGATGTTGTTCTCCCTCCATTGGTCCCCAAAATAGCTCTATGTGATCCCTTGTCGAGGTAGAGAGTGCTTCTGGAGGCGACAGTGGTGATTGCACGACCATGATCTATGAGGTCGCCAAATTTTCATCCTCATGGATATACTTGCGGAGGGAGGCGGGAATCCTATGGACCTCTCATTTCGGGAGTACTAGGCTGATGTGCCTCGTTAATGCCCTAGCCCTTTACTCGGATGAGTGAGAAGAGGGTTCCCGTGCGGAGTCGTACTCCACTTTAAATCCTGAGAAGTCGACTGGTTTGATCTTTGTCCGGACCTTCCCAGAATTCTTCTTATGGTGGCGACAACCCACCTTCCTACCCCGAGGTGTCTCCTCGGGACAGGGCTGATTTCTGACACAAGGTCCTTCCGCTACACTGGTGCTCCATGGATAGTGCTGGAGCGGGAAAGACCTTCGCTGGAACTGGCTTGAGCATTGGGATGACTTCCATGCTTGTTTCCCCTGGCAACCTTAGTACGAGGAGGCTCCTTATACCGGTCTAGATGAACACTGGTAGGACCTCCGTGTTGGGTGCTAGTGAGGTGAGGTTGGCCTTCACCCCTCTGGTTTCCGAGGCAAGGAGTACCTTCACCAGCTGTTAAGAGCACACGGTTAGGATACCCATGTTGAAAAGAGACCGAATGGGAAATGTCCCTACACTGGAGGTCGGGGGTAGGAGGAATGACTCCACACCCAGTATAATGGGCACGAGAGTGACTTCCATACTGACTGTCACCGCTGCAGGGAAGACCCTCATTTAGATTAAGGGTGGCACAGGGCGGACCTCCATGCCGAGCCTCGAAGCGGGGAAGGCTCGCGTTCTCCTTGTTAGTGGTATGGGGAGGACCACCGTACTTGGTGGCATCACTGCGGGTTAGTTCACAGCGGCCACTGCCTGTGCTGGTGACCAAGAGAGTCGACCCAGCCTACTCGTGGGGCTGTTGGGGACTTGATCCTGGTCTGGTGTATAAGTGCCCTTTCTCAGTGTATTCATGGAACTGATGGTATGAGTCGGCGGTGGCTTAGGCCACAGTTGTTGTCGGCGTTTGACACACCATAGTAGGCATCCTCCTCAGCTTGCGCCCAACGCTGGTGTCAGGTTGGACGAATTAGAGATAGTGGTGTAGGTACGTATCTGACCTGCTCCTCATCCAACAAGATCGAGCGGCAGTGCTGACGAGGCCGGGTGGGATCCCCTGTTGGGAGCCCCTGAAATGAGACTTTGAACGGGCTGGGCCGAACGTCACCTACCTCATCAGCATAAGGCTGGGAGTCGTCAAAGCGTTCCAGGGAGAAGCTCCCAAAATGGTTATATTTCGGCATGGGGAGTAGCGGATCCCTACACAGCCCTCAGGGGCGGCGCTGACGACGGGGCGCAGACGCCTCCAGATCCAGGCGGGCCATATCCAGAGTCAGTATTATGCCCTCCTCCTCATAACAGCACACAAGGTCATTGATCACCCTTCGTTGGATGACCTTAGACATAGAGATGGGTTGTGGGTGCCCCATGTTCGTGGGTGTAGAGGCCTTCATGGAAGAGGCAGAGCTACGCAAGACTGCTGCGTTGGAACTGCCCCTACGTCGGTACGCAGGCAGTGATCGCGTTCTAGATGCAACAACTTGATTCTTGAGGATCAGGGAAATTAACTCGTTAGTGCTGAAAGAAAAAGGAATCAAGGACCAATGCCCCAGTGTCATTCCATCTTCCATGATTGGTTAGGGGGATCCACGCTAACAACGTCGTGAAACAGTATGTCCAACATTATACTACCCCAACATCTGGTGAGTTTCATGCCAGGCCCGCTATTTTCCTGGTGGGTCCTGGTGCCGGATAACTTGATCCGGTAACACACTAATCCATTGATTCCTCAAACTATACTAATCTCTATATTGAGGAGAATAACTTCACATAGGGTTCACCATTTTTATTTCCAATGCTTTCACCATGGTGAGAGTGTTCGTCTTGTTGGGCGGTACGGCGATGCTTTATGTTGCCCCTCATTCTTGCTTACTAAAGGCAGGAAGAATTTGCTCCTTGTTTAGGGATGTTTGGTCCTTGAACGAAAAGGGATGATGGTATGTCTGTTCTTCCATCCTTGGATTCCTCCTCAGAACTCATCACCTAGTCCGGGTCTCCCTTATAGATTTAAGACGTTGTTTGTGAAACTCTTCCTGGTGCCATATCTTCATGGGCAGTAGTTAATTACACTACTTCTGTCAATACATTCCCAGGGGTCCGGTCAGGGCAGCAACCTTCGATCAGGGGAGTAGTCACATTGGACATCACTGGAGTCTATGGGCACTGGGACACTGGCGTCTCTGGGTTTCTTCCCCTTATTATAGTGCATCTCTAGGTCATGGAAGCCCGAGGCATACCACGTCGAATGCGAGAAATTATATTCCATATGCATGTTTCTGAAGTTTTCTTTAGCTTCCCATGTTTAACACTGGGTATGCTACAAATTTAACGTCCAACAATGATTGATCGGACTGATCAGAACACTGACTAGAGTAGATCAGATGAGAATAACCCCAAGAGGGAACACTGTTGTTGGGGAAAATGTATGGTTGACTTCCCGATCACTATTGAGGGGAATGTAGAATGAGATGGATTGATTTCACTTGGATGCGGTGGCCTGGATAAGAATCAGAATGGATGATGGTGCGGTTGTATGAAGTGCATGGATAATGGGATGGATCTATCATGAGGATGATGATGGTTTTGGGCTTGAGCCTCGAAGAGACTTCCTAAGTATCCCCATGGCAGCGAATCAAATTCCACATAGTCCGTATGACGACGGCTTACCTCTAATTGGGGTTTTCAACGGCTTACCGCTGGATGGGGTTGTAACGGCTTACCGCTGGATAAGAATGTCAATGGCTTACCGCTGAATAGGATCACAATGACTTACCACTAATTGAGGTCCCAACAGATTACCATTGTATGGGGGTCGAATCGACGTGAAGATGGTTGGGATGACCGGTGGATGGTGGGATTGAACCTCTGGGAGGCTTCCTACATACCCTGCCTTTGCAAGGATCAAAGACCACATAGTTCAGGATGGTTTTTGGGGCTTACACTCTAGGATGCCCAAGGTGTTGGTGAACCAACGTGAAGGATGACCTGGGGTCCAATGGGTGGTGGGCTATAACCTCATGGAGGCTTCCTACGTACATTGTCGTGGCAAGGATCAAAGACCAAATAGTTTAGTTGGGTCAGTAAACCAACGTGAAGGTGGACTTGCGGTCCAATGGGTGATGGTATTAAACCTTGTGGAGGCTTCTTACGTACCCTTCCTTGGCAATGATCAAATACTACATAGTTCAGGTGATGACAGTGTGGGGATTACACTCTAGGCTACCCAGGGTGTCGGTGAATTGACGTGAAGGGAGTCGGAGAGACCAATGGGTGGTTGGCTTGAACCTTATAGAGGCTTATTATGTACCTTGCCTTAACAAGGATCAAAGACCACATAGTTCATATTATAGGGCTTTGTACACCGATGTGAAGATAGTCGGGAAAAATAGTGGTTGGGATTGAACCTCAGGGAGGCTTCCTACGTACCATGCCTTGGCATGGATCAAAGTCCTCGTAGTTCATATTGGTGTGCGGGGCTTACACTCTAGGCTTTCCAGAGAGGATGTCATGGTTGATGCTTTCTCTAAGCCCACATGATTCATGCTCAGTGTGAGAAACAAGAGGTACCAGAGACCTGACAATCACATCGTGAATGGTGTGTCTGTGATAGGTGAATTGGAGCTTACACGTGATCACAACCAAAATAGGAAACATGGGCTTATGCGTGGTTAGTAGCCCGAAGAGGTTGGGAATTACTCCAGGATGGAGGCCTAGTGGCGACAAAGCCCAGTAGGAGAGGGATTTAGCATGGAAGTTATGAGGAGCATCATTCCCCACCACACCCTTTGTTGGCCTTGGTCACCGAAAAATAAAGGAGGAGCAGGGATGCTACCTCCTGCAAGAAAATCTATGGGCTTACACTAGAGTGGTTGACGTTTTCCCATGTAGGATGCAAGGGAGGAAGTCACTGTTTAAATTCATGTGCTGAGGATGATGGTTCTCAACAGTTTAACATCCTACAGCTTAGACAAGGGAGGTTTCACTCCTCACCTCTAGGACTTACATAATCGGTACCCTCTGCACCTTGTTGAAGAGAGGGGACAGTAAACGCCGTGGTTGGGGGTGTTATGGAGTGTTCCATTGGGGGGGTCCATGTTAGCATGGCTATGCAAACAAGAAATATCTGTTATCATTCCTATGAGAAGAAGCATGAGGCAAAGCAATGCAGTGGGAAGTGTCATCCAAGGGACTTTGAAATTGCTTCGTGCTAATCTAGGAGGTTGCATGAGATAGGGGGTTGCAGAGCAATGGGGTTTATGAATAGAGGAATCGTAGAGATTTGATGCTCCATGCAAGGGAAGGTCTTTAGAAAGGTGTGGGATTCGCGAAGTGAAGTGGCCCAGCCTAGGCATATGGATTAGGTGCATACAAGACGTGCTTAATGAAGTGGAAGGGAATTCATGAAGCAAAGCCCTATGATGCAGGGGTGCCTCACAAAGCAAGGTCATGTGAAGCAATGTGCTTCGCAAGGCACATTGACTCTACCTTAGTATATGAGTCACGTGTGCATGGGGGGTGCTTCGGAAAGAATAAACACTCCACGATGACCCAAGTCCTCATGAGGATCTCCTTCCTTCGCGAAGGCATGTGAGATTCGTGAAAGGAATCCCTCTCAAAAGATGGGGTGAAAACAAGGAAAAGGGGAGTCGCTTTGTGGAGAAAACGTACCTTGAGAAGCTCATGGTTCACAGAATAAAAAGTGCTTCGTGATTTGAGAGTTGAGAAGGTGAAAGGTTGGATGATCTATATGTTGGGCCTAGGGGGAGGCCGGCATTTGAAGGTAAGAGGCACCACAAACCAGATCTCGCTCGACGTGAAGCTGGATTCCACTCCCCAGCGGGATCCCGAACATCAAAGGGGACCGCAGTGCATGTAATACCCGTAAAATTCAAGGAAAATTTTTGCTTAATTTTCTTTGGGATTTTACAAGAACGTGGTATCTGACGGCACTTGATTCTGAGGCCCGGTGTGTCCGGAATATCTATCCGAAGTTTAGCTCGGGTACGTTCAGTGAACGAACGAGCAGAAATTTCTAACTCTTAAACCGGTGCTCGGAATCGAATTCCGAGGGCACCGATGGATTCGCAGCACCGGTAATTGCTTAGGAACACCTTTTCCGGAGTTGCGTTTTCTCGAGAGAAGTTGATAAATATTGTGGAGGTTAAAATAAAAATTTAACTACAATTTTTATTTTACTCTAAGTGGTTTAAATCTTGGGGTGGAAGTTGGGGGAAACCACCCAACTTCCATTTGGAGGTTATGAGGGTGGTGGGTCCCACACGAACCCTACCCCTTCACCTTCCCTAACCTTCCATAACCCTTCATTAATTTAGACAACTTGTGTAATTTAATTATGTGGTTTAATTCAAACTTTTGAATTTCAAACCTTATGTTGTGTTAATAAAATAAGTAAGGGACTTATTTTATTTTGGGTTGGAGGCTTGTTGCTTGGGAGCTTTGGGAGAAAAGCTAAGGGAGACTTGAGTATCTTCATCCTCTTCGTCGAAGAACACGAAGAACGCGAACAACGTGAAGAGCATCGGATTCCTCGGAGGTCGACGTCTCCTTTCGCGACGCCTCTTCCCGCGACAGTTATCTCTGTGACGAATCCTCACCTAACTTGTTCGACGAGGTAGGGGTTATGTGCATTTTTATTTCATGATTACTACCTTGAGGTTCTTCGTGAGTTTGACATTTTGATATCGATTAACGAGAGGGGGTCGGACCACACAAACACGGCCGACCCTCCTCTCTTATCTATGTTGTGTTTCTAATTTGGATTGGAACAGGAATGGTGTGGTGTTGTCGCACCGCACGGGATCATGTGGCAAGGAATGCACGGTGCCGTCGCGCCGCGCCGTGAAATCGAACAAGGATGCGACGCCGTCGCGCTACGTCGGAGAAACCCGAAGACATCGCGGCCGGAGCGGGGCCGCGGCGGAGGGGCGCGGCACCGTCGCACCGCGCTGGACGAACCAAGGTCGCGGCCGGATCCGGGCCGCGGCAGAGCAGGGTGACCGGCGGCCAGTTCCAGGCCGCCGGCGTCGGAGCAGGGGGGGACCGGCCGTCGCCGGTCCGTGGCGGCAGAAGCCGGCCGGCCAGAGCGGGCCGGCCGAACAAGGGGAGGCTGGGGGTTACAAACCCCCGGTGGCCAGCTCAAGCGGCCCCCCCATAATGGGGGCCGCGATTACAAAAGACAGGGGGGCAGGCCCCCCCTTCAAACGGCTCGGCCGTTTGGCCGAGCGCCTGGCCAGCGCGCCGCGCCCAGGCCGGGCCGGCTGCATGGCCAGTCCGTCGGGCCGGGCCGCTCCGCGCCCAAGAGGGCCGGACCCGGACCCGGTTCGGGCCGACCCTGGGGGTATCGGGTCAGGTCGGACCGGGCCCGAACCCCTTAATACCGAACCTCTTCCGGTCGGATGTCCATAACTTGAGCTACGGGCCTCCAATCGACGCACCGTCAGTTGCGATGAGATACTTGGATCGAGACGATCGTTTCAGTATATTGTACTCAAGGTTTCAGAATACTTTGGGTTCGGCCGAGTTGGTTCGTACACGAAACCAACCGGGCCCTCGGAGCGGAAACACTCTTATCTTGAGCTCTGGACGTCCGATTAACGTGCCGTCGACTTTGATGGATTCCTCTTAATGAGATGGATCTTTTGAATTACTCCGCTCGAGGTTTGGATGTGGGTGGAGTACGGTCGGGTTGGTTTTGACTTAAAAACCAGCAGGGCCCCTGGGACGAAAAAGCCAATAACTTCCAGACCGGGCGTCTGATTGACGCGCCGTCTGTGACGCTGAGTTCCTGTTGACGATATAGAACTTTCGGATACATCAAATCCGGACTTTGTGTCAGTTGATGTATCAGTCTCTCGGCTCGTGGAGCGGACCCTCCCGAACGAGCTTGCTGTGTGCGGGAACCCTAGAGCTGGTTGCGTTTGCGACTGTGACGACGACGACGACTGTACAGAGATCCTCATTGGATTCGACGGTGACGACTACAGCACTCAATGATCCTACGTGGATCAGTGCTACCGATCCTGTGTGGGTCCGATCCTATGTGGGTCAGCGCTCAGCGGTTCTGTGTGAGTCAGCGCCTACAGATCCTGTGTGGTTCCGATCCTGTGTGGGTCTTTGTGGGGGTTAGTTACCTATCAATCCTGTGTGGGTCTTTGTGGGGATTAGTTACCTATCGATCCTTTGTGGGTCATTGTGGGGGTTAGTACCTATCAATCCTTTGTGGGTCCGATGGCTTAGATGAATCAGTGGCTACATCTGATCATCTTTATCGTCATACGAAGAAGTATACCTATGTGAGATGAAAACCTGTTTTGCTTTCCTATGTGGATTGTGTTGTGCTATCCTGTGTGGATTTACGTTTTTCTTTCCTGTGTGGACTGGGTTGTACTTAGGCTTGGATGTTGGATCCGAATGAGAATTGATGACTTAGGTATATGTATGGGCATATACCTAAGCAGTGTCGGATGTTACTTCGTGATTGTATCTTTCCTTTGTGGTTTATCCTTTGTGAATTCTGGGAGACCTTCGGGGGTCTCGGGGTCCCTACTGAGTTTCTTATACTCACCCCTTCATGGGCTATGCCCGCACTACGTTGTGTTGGTTGCAGACGACGGACAGTGCTGATCGTGGTTGAGGCTTGCGGAGCAGGACAGTACCTGGAGGTAGACCACTGGGCGGGACGTTCTCGGAGCGGACGGCTGGACCCGAGGAGCTGTAGAGGCTATCTGTACTCACCCTTCAGGTGGGATTTCTAGTGGACAGCTCGACGTTGTGGCTTTACTTTTCAGTTGTTGTTTTCCCTTCCAGTTTTACTTTACTTTCAGTTTGGGTTTTTATACTGGCCCACTTACTTTTCCGCACTTACTGTTGTACCAAGTTTTTACTTAGTGTTTACTTCTACTGCTAGCTTGCTCTGTGGTGTTTGTTTACTTTAAAAAGGCAATGCCTTCCCTTTTTACCGGGATTTATGCCTTGGTGCTAGTCTCCAGCCCCTGGCCTATGGAAGGCGGGCTTGGGGTAGTCACGACACAGGCCTCGAGGACGGGTCGTGACAGTGCATCCCACCTCTTGGCTTCACGGTGGGCTCACGAACGTCAAAGGGGAACACGGAGCATCCCACCTCATTGCTTCATGGTGGACTCGCAAACGTCAAAGGGGATCATGGAGAATCCCTCCTTATTGCTTTGTTGCAAGCTCGTGGAGTCATGGCGCTCTGTGAAAGGTCTTCACGAGGCAGCTTCAACTACTTTCTTATTATCCTTCTTCCTTCCGATTTTTGGCATCAACAAGCGTCTTCATTTGTTCACTCACTTATTCAAAATCAACTAAACTATTTTTGTTTTTAATATTTTATGAAAAAAATGATAAATATTGTTTGTGGTTTGATATTTATTTTCTAAAACAAGAAAATTATATGAAAAATAGAAATTCTTAATATATACTAACAATCAATGCTAAATTGAATGAGTTAAATACCAAAAAAAATCGATTTTGGGTTTTGTTTTTGGTTTTATAATTATTCTCGTTTATTTTTTTGAATTTATTTTGATAATAAAAACATTAAAAATCATGACTAATTACTATTATTTTTAATTATAATTTTTTAAATCTCGAATGCTTAAAGATATCTAAATTCCACCCCCTCCTGTAGTTAGGGTTGGTGAAACTCCTTATTCTTGGGTGTGACATATTTCTGGACCTGGATCTACCGATATTGTTTTATCCATTGTTCACTAAACTCCATAATGTGAAGATCTGGACAATGAATATATGGAAATGATATTGAAAAAAATGATGTAAATGGATTGAGTTTCATGTCATGAGGGTAATTTTCCACATTGGGGAAATTTTACTCACCCATGTATGCTAATAATATCTACCAAAAACGTAAAATAAACTTTAAGGAGAATTTAATACCACCTTAACCTCACATGGGACAAGCTTGGGGTTATCCCCTCATTGTAGATGGTAATAGATCACATTGGTTTATAAGAAGAAGATATGAAGAAGTAAAATTATAGAAAATAAGAGAGAACAAAAGGGAGCAAGATGAATAAAAATGGATGAATAGAATATGAGAAGAGATAGGGAGAGAAGGAATGAATTAAAATAGAAAAATAAGAGGAGGAGAGAAGAAACAAATAATAATATAAAAATATAAAATTAAACATAAAGAAGAATGAAACTAATAATAATAATAATAAAATGAAAGTGGAGGATGATAAGAAGAAGTGATGATGGTGTTGGACACAAAATTATGAAAATTCATTAATTAAAATTATTAAATCTAAATTAAAATTAAAGTTAGACTAAAATTAAAACAAAATAAATAAAATAAAAGAAAGAAAAATAAAATGAAAAACTAAATTTAGAAGCTTGTCCCAGCCTCTTTGGTGGCTTCCCTTCCTGGATGTTGATCTCTCTCTTTAGAATGGTCGAGGCTTCCTTTTATAGGCAATGAATGACCAGCATCAACCCCCCCCCCCCCCCCCATTCATGGATCTCCCCCAAGACTGGGGGATCTTCATATCTTCAAACAATTTAAACCCCCATGAGACTCATGGGTTAGAAATTTAAAACTACCAAGGATCTATGAGGATTTATGTTTTTATGTGGAAGAAATCCATTTGGGGTGACATGGAATTGGTATTTCAAGGATATAAACCTCATACATGAGATAAATGGGCTCGATGTAGACATTTCCTCATGGAAGGGGTGAAACATGATAGCAGTGACAAGAAGTGGGTATTCTCATCTCCAAAATACTTCATAGTGGTTGGAGGATGCTCGAATTGACAATCATTGGCATTTGATGAGTCCCAGGAGGTGATACATGGTGATTATAGGCCTCATATTTATTGGATGCATCAAATTTGAGCTTCGGGTTGTGGATGTTAGGGCGTTTCTTGGTGATCAACAGTGGAGGTCGGTGGATGTTAACAAAGAGAAGTGGTGGAGATGGCTGGTGTGGTCTGTTTGAGGACGAGTCATATGAAAATCAGGATGAACATATATGTTTTGATTAAAAATGAAGAGTACCCTTAATTATCACCATCCTATTTCGAAACGGGGATGCAGTTGGTGTTGGGTAATAAGAAAAGTCGTGGGATCTTAGTCCTAAATGGCTAATTGGATGATGGCCTCTGCATTTACACAGACACACATGGACATGCATGTGATAGATAAACATGTCCTATGTGAGAAATTGGGCTCACTATACTCCCTACGGGTTTCATCACCCATAAAACACATATGAACATGTATTTATCACCTGTGCACCACTGTATAAAGCGGACCTTCTTGGGATGGCTTGGATTGATAACTCGTGTGGGTTGGCTAAATGGTGAGCTATCTTGGTTGATGGTCTAGCTTGATCTCTACTTATTTTTAAGATAAAACATTTGAAAAAGACGTAGAAAATTTTATAATGATTCATAAATTTCATAAAAATTCTAAATTTAAAATTCACTAACCATTGTCTAATTAAATCCATTTTTATTCGACATCTAAAATTTTCCATTTTCTAAAGGAAATTGAAGTATAAGGGAATTATCATTAAATACCATTAAAAAATTCATCAAATATTGATGAATGATATGTAATAAAAACGACTTTGTCAGATAATCCTACACTGAAATTGAGCTTGTACTCATGAATAAAATTTAATCATGGAAGGACATAGGTCACTAATGTATTTATTATTCAAATTTCATGGAAATAAAATTAAATAACCATCAATGTCACATAAAATTTCAATTTAGTTTATTATTTTCCCAAGAAACAATCACATCATGTATTTTCGATATTCCATTTTTAAATTTATGGAACTTCTCTTATCATTATTCCAAGTACTTTAATTCTTTATTATTAAACTATCTAAATCCTGATTTACCTCACTTTTGATTATTTTCACTCAATATTCATGAAATTAATTCCACTAGAGTTATTCTCATAACATGAATAAACACTCTTTATCCACAAGCTTGTAAATGAACTACTTTGCATACTTTTCAAAGACAAAATTCACATAAAATCATAGGGGCTTTCATTTAAGGATGAAATGTGTCTGAATATTAAAGTTGGACTAAAATGTTGTCTTAAATTTTAATGCTATAGGATGAGGTTTATCTCTTAAATAAAAAATCATGATATTAAAATTATAAGATTCATGGAATTATCCACTTCAAATTGTAAAAACTCCCCAAAACACAAAGTAAAGATCCGGATAAAATTAACAATAAATATTGAATTTTTCACCCACTAGAAAGTATATCTAGTTTTATACTATTTTCTTTTTTTTAATAACCTTTTTTTTATTTTTCAGAAGTTATTCATAGAAATTTCCACACATCCTCCACCGAATCACATATGGAAAAAAATTATATGTATAGTAATCGTGATTCCTAGTTTTCCCAATTCACAACCAAATTTTCTCATTTTTTGGTTATTTTTTTCAAATTCTATTGTTTATTCAAGAGGAGAAAAACAATAAAGTGTAATGTATAAATCATTAACCGTACTCAATTCCCATAGTATCACTTTGACATGTTTTCCTTACAATGTAATTATTCCCATTGTTTATGAATCCATTCACCTCAACACATCAGCTTTAAAATATCATGAAAATACTATGAGGAAGTAATGAATTGATAAAAATGGATTGAAGCATGGATCAATCCTAAAAAGGTCATTCATGGTCTCTATGGGATAAATAAGGATTTATGTAAAGGTTTGTTTTAAGGATAATGAATTTTTAAAAGACTCCCCCAATAGTGCATAACTGATTTTTAATGTCATGTTTTTTTTTGATTTTTTATGTTATTTATGTGGTGTCTTTATTGAAGGAGACATTGTAAATATGTATTTAACATCGCTTAAAAAATTTGGACATTGTAAATGAATCATAAAATTGTTTTTTATATCGTTTATTTTATAACCGACATAAAAACCCATTTAGAAAGGGTTATTTCATAGAGTTTATTTAATAAGTGATGTGATAAAAGGTATTTTGGGTTTTTATTGAATAACTAGTGTGAAAAACTGACATCCAAATGGATTTTTCACATAGATTATTTAATAACTAGTGTGAAAAACCATTTACCACATATTTATTTAATAATTGACATGAAAAACAATATAATAATGGTTTTTAAGGTCGGTTATTTGATAACCGACTTGAAAAATGTTTGATTTTAATATATTTTTTTCACTATTCCTCTCCAGAATCGACCAAAAAAGAGAACAAGAAGAATCAGTAGCATAACAACTATTAATACATTTACAATTACAATATTCAAAATTTTAAAATTTATAAAAACAAACTAAAATCCAACCTATCCTATAAAATGACTTTCACATTCCACTTTTAAGTGTGTGCGGTATTTTTCACTATAAGGGAGAGGGTCATAAAAATTCTAAAGATTAAAAGGAAAACATTTAACATGTATTATGCATAAAAATGAAATATTAAGTAATAGTCTACAAATAAATCTAACCCGATTGAACTTTGTAACTATCCCAGTAGAAATTATTTAATACATAAATCTTAACACATAATATCCACACTATTTTATGCCTTATAGTTTATGAAAGTTTTCATTAAATGATTTGTTCAATTCAAAATAACATTTTTATGTAATTTATCAAAAATTTACAAATTATTTTTTAAAAATCACCTTTACTTTTAAATATTTGATCTTGGTTCTCTTTTTCTATGGTCTCTCAAAATAAATTCCATACCCTATTATAAAATTCAAAAAATAAAATCAATTTATAATTCATTATAATTTAAACAAGTATTAATAAATTCAAACTTACATTTTTAATACATCCTTATAATTGTGTCCCACTTTACAATGGATAGAGCATAACCAGTAAATTGTCTTCTCCCTTATAAAAAACACCTAACAATAAATATCCACTGATATTAAAAAAAAGTTACTGTTAGTGGACATTATGTTGAAAAATATATATCACATTATGAGATAAAGTTTTTCTACTCTTGAAGATATAGAAACATCCATCACTAAATAATTTTATTCTTTTTTAAATTTTCAGCAATATAAAATGTTCTTTCTACTTGAGTCGTAGTTCTCTCTACAAGTGAAATGAACTATGGGTCAATAAATCCATAAAAATATCAATCATCTCATTCTCCTCACACATTGTATGAATATACATAATACAAAATAAACATAAGTATCAATTCTCAATAAATTAAATTGAGATAATGATTTATGTTAAGACATGTAGGGAGAAAAGTTTCATCATCTTGATCTCTAAAATATCTCCATTTACAAGTTCCATGATATCTTTTTTCAAAATCCATATAGTCATTACACGCCCAAGAACATAAGCTTCCATTGGAATATCATAAACACCCAAAAAAATTCAATATCTTGAAAATCTATCAAGATGACTAAAACTTGTATATGAATCATAACTATTTATTTTTTTTTGACTAAAAAATATTTCTTTACCATTAATGTATTTCTGTAAAAAATCAATAAATGTATATACTTTATAAAGTTAAATAAAATTTAATACATAAATGAAATAAAAGATTAAATATACACATACCTCTACAGTAATATTTCTTAGAAATTTAGATGGTCAAACTAAAAAGTGTCCAATACTTTGTCCAACTATAGTTACCTCATATATAGGTATCGGTAATCAATATAATATATTTATAAAATTGTATATAGTAACCCTATGATGATCTATCATTATCCATTAATAATGAATGATATCTCCAATATTAAATATTTATCCACATGCAATAACATGATACTGAGGATCATCAACATATAACTCATATTAACTGGGATGTTCTGGTGGAGGTTGTGTAGATGTAGGATAAAGAGTGGGGTCTGTAGGATGAAGTGGAGGAGAGGGAGATTTTGGTGGAGGTGGAGGATTGGGAATTGCAGTCTGAAACTGTATTTGAATGTCTGCAATCATCGATTGTACCAACTCTCTGATCTTATCCTCCATCATCACATTATTATTCTGAACATGAAACTCCAATGATTCTATTTATTTTTAATAAAATCCATCCATTTTAGAAGATGAAGATGGTGGAAACACATTTCTCGTCACTACACCCACCGGGTATCATCATACACAACTTGGGTGTTTGGTCTTTCCCAATGCATTAGGTAAGATATCCTGCCTACACGCAGCAACAAAGAACCCTTGTGTTCTCTTCTCCCCAAGAGAATCTTGTATGAATTATTGGAAAAAATTATGCAATGAATCAAAATATATACAGAATTAAATTAACTTAAATAAATAAATAAAGTAAACATCTTAAAATTATCACGACTAAAACCCTTGACTCTTTCGTAAGATATTTCCATTGCTTACTTATCTGGGACCTATTCCATTTTTCATGTCTATACTGGGGGATGGAGTGGAAACCTCTCCAGATCTTAAAGACTCAGCTCTTAGATTTTGAAATTTTTCATCCATCATATGTTCTTCTAATAACATATACCCTCCCCGATATAATGTATCAGGATATACATTTCTAGATTGGATCTCCTGACGATATCGCATCAATTACTGTAAATTAAGAATATAAAATCATTAATATAAAAAACATTTAAAAGTTTATGTTATAGTTACAAAAAAATCATCTTTAACTCTACTTTCAACAAGTCTCTTCTATGTTTCATCATCTATAAAAGGAAATATATCACATGGATTATGATATTTCTTATTCCCATAAAGAAAATCAGATGTGGGGGTTGATTGGAAATCCCTCCATCTCCTATCATCTAATGATAAAAATTTCCTCTTGGCATCATCGGTTTAAGGTATATCATGTATCATCTAATAATAATGGGAAAACATATATTACTATTAAAATTTCAATACTAGTGAAATAATAACAAACGAGATTACAAAAATGGTCCTAAAAAACTGAGATACTTTCACTTTTTCAACACTTCTCTAATCATCAATAAAAAAACTGACTTTTCTTTTTGCAGAAATTGATATAAAACTATTCAATTGTTTTTAATTAGGACCTCTTGAAATATCATTATCATCAAAGTCTGCCAATATCTTCTTATACTGGATACGATAAAAAAAGAATTTTGGTAAATTGATCTTTCATTATCTTACAATGGTCCCAAAAAACTGAGATACTTTCACTTTTTCAACACTTCTCTAATCATCAATAAAAAAACTGACTTTTCTTTTTGCAGAAATTGATATAAAACTATTCAATTGTTTTTAATTAGGACCTCTTGAAATATCATTATCATCAAATTCTGCCAATATCTTCTTATACTGGATACGATAAAAAAAGAATTTTGGTAAATTGATCTTTCATTATCTTACAAATCAATGAAAAAACAATTATTACACCAATATACAAATTCAACTATTATAGTATTAATATATATAAAAAAAGAAAGTTTTTGAAATAAAAAGGTAAAATAAATTAAACTGAACACATTATTATTCATATATGTTATAGTTAACTAAAATTATAACAATAGTAACGATATATGAAATTCTATGTAAATTATTGAAAAAAACCAAAAATAGTGTATGAATAGTAAGAATTATACAACATAATAAATCATTTTTACACAAAAAATAATATTTTTTTAACATACTCCTATAAAATATTTATGTTTTTTATAACATATTAGATTTAAAATAATTATATTTCAATAAATTTATTAATTAGATAAGTTACATAAGGGTAAACATGGTAAACTAAACAAAAATAAACTAATAAAAAATATTTTGACATATTATTTTTAATACATGTTTTAATAAAGAAAATAAAATTAACATATCAAACATTTTATAACATTTATAAAAGTGAATGATAAATAAACATATGTTACCTATATTATTAGGAATGTTCTAAATGATTGTTTTCCCAAAATCCATCGTCATGATCATTCCTTATAGAACAAACCATGTCTACTATGTACTCATCATTAATATCTATTAATATTTCTATAATGGTATGGATATCACATAAATCAAAATCGTATTCATGTTTATCATCCCCAATATATTGTTTTTTTCCTCATAAAAAATATACCATTACATATCAAATTGATCAAGAACATAGAATTTTTTTTGCATGTGTTGGAATTATAAAAGGATCAATTATGTATTCCAATCTATTCATATTAACATGTGACATTGAAAATACCTTAATACACCACTATTCTCAACTACACTTTTATTTTCCTGATATTTCATATGAACTGTATAGCCATTAATTTCATACCTGGACCATAATATCAAATTTAGACAAGGACCACCCACAAAACATTTCAATGTTTCTGAAGTATCAGATCTACCAATAACAGTCTCTTTAAAACATGGGATTTTTTTTGTTATGGTCACTCAAAATCCATATATCGTTCTTCTTCAGATTAAATTGTTTCAACACATTAATATTCAATGATATATATAGTTGAAAATCACTTATGTTATTCAAAATGTAAAAATGTACCTTCTTTATCAATTCACGGGATTAAAATTTGACTTTAAATCCTTGAATTCCCATTCCCACGTAATTAACTTATTCATGGTGATATATAGACAACCTAATGTGCTCCATCATAGAAATATATCCTGTAAAAAACTCTACAACTTCCTCAGAAATATACTTTTAAATAATATAGTCTTGAGGTCGATATGGATTCTTAACATAACCATTCAATATCTTCACATATCATTCAAAAGGATACATCCAATGTATATATAAATGTTATCAAAGCATTATTTCTCAAACAGAATGAACCATTAAATAAACCATTATATCAATAAATAAAGAGAAAAATACATTTCCATTTCAAAAAAGTATATAAATTACGTTTTTTTTTTCAAAATGATCAAAACATTCAGATTAAACAACTTGTTTAAAATTTAATTGAAATAATAACACACCTTTCTAATAGTCTTTATGAAATGTATGGGAAATATTCCATGCAATTAAACTAGAAGAAGTTGTTGCATCATGATGTGACAATCATGAGATTTCATACCTGTCAACTTCAAATCTATTAAAGAAAATTTCATTTACATTTGATGAATAACCCAATGATACTTTGATATCTTGAAGTCACTAGAAAAAGCTAATTTTCTCCCCCTTGGATAATGTATTAAAAGATGGGGGTAGAAATATTCTCCTTCCATCAAGAGTGAGATATAACTTCAAATGTACTCCCATTGACGGTATGTCAAATCTTGAATTCAACCCATATTTAGTCTTTTCTTTAATATCTAAAAATGATCCAATCTTGCTGCCATATATATTCTTCTACATGTGCATGAAATCAATGTTATGTTTCACCTCATGAAATATCCAATATGGTATGTCAAAAAATATTGACCATTTCTTCCAACTATTTGTATCTTTAGCAGATTTATGTGAATTTCCAAATGTCACATCAAGGTTTTGTACACTCTCAATATACTGATCAAAGGATAATGGTTTTAGAGAAAAATATGATTCTTGTGACCCATTGAATTCCTTTTTAAATATTTTATAAGAGTGATCCATAGACTTAAATTTTTGTTAACCCAGGTGTACTATTTTTCTCTCATGAAGGAGTTCCATCCAAAACTGAGAAAATTTTATTAATGAAAATAGTGTGCCAAAGCCCAAAAAAAATCAAGGAGGTCTAAAGTAGTGAAAACCTAAGGCATCAGTGTAAACAACACTAACACACTCGGGAGGAAGGGAGCCAATAAAACTAAAAATAATACAAGGATTCGTTTGAACAGACCATGATGCTAGGTAGTCCGCAACTTTGTTGCCTTCCCTCCATGTATTCTTAAGAATAATATTATTAGGACGAAGACATATACCGTTGCAAATTAAATATGTAACAGCCGAGGGAGAACTAATCGCACCATAAATGTACTGGATAAGAACCATTGAGTCAGTTTCCACCTAATGGACAGAGAATCCACGGGAGTGACACAATTCCAAACTCTTGATCATCGTATAATCTCAGCTATGAGGGAGTCACCATGCGCTAACTAGAAGCTGAATGCATAGACCACTAAACACTACCAATCACGGATAACTCCCCCTCCCCTCATTAAACCATTAATACATGGACTTTAGATGTTCAGTTTATCCCCAACCGCAGGGTTGTTCCAATGAACCCAGTTACCGAGTAACATCACCCTAGGAACTGTGAGGGAGAGGCTACTGCTAGGTGTAAGATTCTGCAGTGAAGGCGAGAGAGCACCCCACTTGAGCTGTGGTGCGAGATCCATCACAAGGACCCTATCCCTAGTCATCAAGGAAGTGTAGGAGTTGTAGAGACCCTCATGAGGGTATATATTGTGAGTGATCCATAAAATCAAGAAAC
Source organism: Viscum album (assembly GCA_963277665.1). Classification (NCBI taxonomy): domain Eukaryota; kingdom Viridiplantae; phylum Streptophyta; class Magnoliopsida; order Santalales; family Viscaceae; genus Viscum; species Viscum album. The sequence continues at coordinate 1,990,143,764 of OY728161.1, read as the reverse complement.
ATTTTGCAGGAATCATAGCCTGAGCCCAATGTTCTTGCAAACATTCTTCAAACCCGAGGAACCAAGAATAAATGAAGACATCCCCAGAATGCTCTTGAACCTCTCGCCCCACTGCATCACTGAAGAACTTCTAGATATATCCAACCTAGTCACTCTCGATGAAAATATGAGAGGGTGATTCCTCCTTTGGCCCCTGACAGCGATAACATTTGGATACAATATAAACACCTTTCTTACATATCTCTTCATCGGTGAGGAGAGCACTATTGTGAATCCCCTAGACAAGAAAGTTCAATTTTACCAAATTTTCATTGCACCAAAGAGTCCCTCACATTGTATCATGACCATTATTAGATGGTAAACCTCCACGATAAGCCTTAGTCGAGAAGTATCCAGATTGGGAGCTTGTGAAAACCAGTCGATTAAGTTCATTAGTAATCAAGATACTATGAAATAAATCTGGGAGAGGAGAGTTCAGAACCACTTGGGAGAAGGCAGGGTATGTGGCGGCCTGCTGGAATGAATGATTAGGGATCGGGCAACCTGGAAAACTAAGGATACTCCTAGACCAATTATGGCTCAAAATTTTGACCAACCCCTCTCCAATAATCCACCTAGAATTTTTTTTTTGTAGATTCCAGATATGACACTGAGTAACATTCCAAACATAGAACATATCAACCTTGAATCATTTAACCGAGGTCCATATTTATTATTGGAGAACTTTTCCCATAAGGATTGTCTCTCCATGGAATCCTTGGCCAACATTTCCTTTAGGTTGTACATGGAGTTTGATACACTCTTGAGGTTGATTCTTCCTCCTCAACACCACAATCCAATCTATTCCATGCGGCCAAATGATACCTTCCATCTGCTTGAGGAACCCCTTTGGAGGAAGGATCACCCTGGACAACAATGTGCTTTCTAGGGCGATCCTTCCTCCAAAGGGGAGGAATCTATTTTTTCCAATTTGAGGATGTGTGCGGTGATTTTATCAACAATTCCATCATAATGGTCGATTCGAATCTTACCCAGTGAAATTGGTGATCCCGGGTAATCCATGAGAAACTGTCTCTATTCAATCCCCAATTTATTTTCGATCTTCCTACCCCTTGCGCTTGAGCATAGTTTTGAGATGTAAACACCACTCTTCCCATGATGACATACCCACTCTAATTTAAATAGAAATCAAGAATATGATTGAGATCTTGGATGTTCCTTCAACTCTCATTGTGAAATATTATAAGGTCATCAACATTGAAAGAGTGGGAAATACCAAGGGAATTTGTCTTGTACCAGAATGTCCGGAGATGCCCATAACCACTACATTTATTCCAGAAAATACTAAAGGTATCTTAAGCCATGATGGAAACACTGGTTGAGAGGGGATCTCCCTACCTTATCCCACAAACCAATTTAAAGAATCCATATATATTACCCATGAAAGTAATAGAGAACCATAGAGATCGAATGCATCAGAAGAATAGATCAACCACCTTTTAAGAGAATTCCATACACCATAGGACTCTCATGATGAAACTCCACTCGACACAGTATTATGTTTGGTCTATATCAATTTTGATGGCTATGTTAGAGACCGAGACTTTCTTGTGGATATCACCCAGAATTTCTTGGGCCTAGAAAATTGTGGTTTGTCTGGACCTACCATGAATGAAACCTTGTTGCTCATCGAATATCCACTTATGAAGATGCAACACAAGTCTTCGATTGATAACGGTGGTCAGAATTGTATAGTGAAAATTGCACATACTGATTGGCATGAATTGATTCAAGGGGGAAGGATCTTTGACATTGGGGTGAGAATAAGAGTGGTAGAACATGCCCCAAGAGGTAGATTTTTCAACATAGAAATAATCTTGAATGCATTATACCATCCCATTCTTAATTAAGTTCCAAGATATAGTATAGAACGACCTCAAAAATCCATCTGGACCCGAATCAGTTTCGAACTTAAGTACCGAGACTCACCTCTTTCTCATCCGAAACCTTTTTAAAGCTTCCATTGATGTCATGGGAGATCACACACACAATGGAGTCAAAAAGGAAAGAACACCCTATGGGATAACCATCTTGTATACGAGGGTTAACATCCTTAAGAAAAGATTGAATATGTGACCCAACCACACCTCCCACAACATGTGGGTCATTGGTAAAAGTATCGTCTTCAAGAAGGAAATTTGGAGCTTTGGAGCTCTTTCTCTTATTGATGCAGGTGTGAAAGAAGGTGGTATTTTTAGCACACTCCATGAGCCAAGTCACTTTATATTTTTCTCTAGAACTCCTTTCCCTCTCTAGAAGAGGATCCATAAGCCGATTCTTCAAGCACACAAGGTTTCTAAAGACATCATCATCCCATTGAGATTCAATCCCTTGTTGAGCATCTTCGATTTTGGATTTTAATGAATCCAGGTCCAAGAAATGTGATGGCTTAGAGTTTGCTCATAAACGTAGATCCTCTTTCATATTTTGAAGTCGGTTGTGAAACAACACCAAAGATACCTCATGCACCAGTTTTTTCCATGAAGAGCGAGCCACATGAGTGTAGTTTGGGTCTCCCTCCTAGTATTGGGAAAAGAAAAAATAGTCCAAAAAAATATTGGAACCTACAAGGCAGAGGAGAGGGGAGTGGTCGGAGACCACATGGATTAATTGTTCCACCCCAGTAGCAGGAAAAGTTAAAATGAGCTTCGGATAAGCTAACATGTTGTCCAAACAGCCCCACATATGACGGTTTCCCTTCTTGTTATTGTACCATGTAAACTTGTCCCCTAAAAACCGAAGGTCAAGAAGACATAAATGAGCCATGAAACCTACAAAATCCCATCTTTCTGGAAAAGTATGAACACCTCCATCTTTCATTTCATGGAGATCAAGGATGCAATTGAAGTCACCAAAAACAAACCAAGCCTCATGGACTAGATTGAGGTCACTCAGATTTTTCTAGAGGAGATCCTTGTCCATCGGGTCACATTTTTCATAAAAGAAAGACAATAAATAGGAGAACATACCTAAGTTGTCATTCAACAAAATATAATGAATAGATATAGACAAATAATAGATCAAAATGGAGTTATCCCAAAAAATCCAAATATGCTGATTGTCCTGGTCACCATGCATGAAGTGATGAAAAAAAAAATCATTAGAAAAATCCAGAATTTTTTACTATTGCTGTTTATGCTCAAGGATAGCAACCTAGGCCACCTACCTACACCTAATCTCGAACACCATGTAGTAAATCTTTACCCGAGGCCCCAGACCTCAGGATTTCCATATATGGAAAGTGATCATTGCAACTGATAAGTTCGATCTTTGGCCCCTGACGCTAAAGAGAACTATGGCATCGTTCACCAGGAATATTTTCTCGATTAACTTGGGCTCAAATGCGCACTCAGGTTACCGAGGGAGAGGAACTACTACCCTCCATGTATGTATCCACCTGCACTAATAGGATAAAACAATTTGATAAGGATAAGGAACTGGGATCTGAAGACATGGGATAAGAACCATATTTTTTCCCTTTCTGTGACCATGATTCTGATCTAATAAGGGATCATGATACAGAGATAATGTATGATCCAATAAAACATTCACTTACTCAAATATGTAGTTAGGACCTAGAGGAGGACAGAATAGAACCATGTATGTAAAGGAGTTATGTTGGTTGCTGCTATCCAAACTAGTCTTGGAAGACGACTCCCACAAGGGAGGAAAATTCTGAACAGAGGGAGAAACAAGTGGAAGGGAATGTAGGTCACGTACAAGAACTGAAGGGGGGGGGGGGGGGGGGGACATGGTGATAGGTCGAGTTCATATCCACCACCAAGGGCTCATCTTAGATAGGGGCATTAGGAGAGGTGCATAAGCGTTGAACATAACAATGCCACAAATAGAATTGGAGTGGCCCTGCAACATGCCTGCACTACAGAACTGAGTCGGAGAGAGGTACATGAGGTCTTGCGACCAAGACACTGCTTCTACCGCCATAGTAAAATTCAAGGAAGAGGAGAATGAGATAAATTTAGCTAAAAAAATGTAGGCCATGCCCGTATCTTGGAGGTGTAGAGTCTGATCATAAGCACACATGAATGATCTCAGGGTGTCCCTAATATCGAGGAGGAAGGCCAGGTTATGGAACGGGAGGGGGAGGCATGGTAAATTCACCTAGACCGCCGCTTCTAGGGAATCCTTGCTTAATTGGGCCTCCATAGACCACTGAAAAGGTTTGAAATGCCATTTGCTGATAGAACGTGGGCTCTAGGACCAGGATTTCACAAAGTCTTTGCATGAGGATAGTACAACACAGAATGATTTGCAGTTAAAAAATGAGACCGCCAGCAGTGAATCCTGCCCCCAAGAGGGTAAAAAGTTATGGAAGTGGAAAAAACGAGGCTTATCTACTCCAAAACGAGAAACCATGGTCCAAATATAGAGATCCACAACCGATTTAAATGCTTCAGTAGGAAAATCAATCACCAGGGCTCCAGCGATGGATGACGATTAGATGCTGCTTAGCGGGATTTCAGGAATAGAAGAACGGGGTGGCGCAGGATGAAGAAGAAAATCCCCCAACATTTGCTAGTTTGGGGCTACACTAAAAGGAAGAGGATCATTCTGAAGCATTAGATCTGGCAGGATGAGGGAAGATGGACGATATGGGACCATTGGAGGAGTGATGGCATTTGGGGGAGGAAAAGCCGACAAGCCATCTGGTAGGGTAGGTGAGCCGGATGCGGGCGGCGGACCAGGCATGACACATGAACCTAGCGGGCCGAGGTAAATCATGACCCCTAGATCTAGGGTGATGAGGGTAGAATGGAGAGAAAGGGCAATCGGTGGAGCGAAGACCATCGCAGGAGAGAGCGTCGGTGAGACGTCTGTCATAAAACACGATCTGGGTGCGGGTGGAGGAATTTGAAAATGGGGAGGCACATAGTGCACATTCTCCTGGATCATCTTCAAAGATGAATCCTTCGATGATTCAGTTGATAATATGAATTCTATTATTTGCAAATTGGACATGTTTTATACCCCTTTTTAATATATATAGTCAAATTTTCATAGGTTAGGAAGTTATTTATCGTGAGAATAATCATTTCGAGTAGTTTAATATATTCCATTTTATAATAATCATACAACATACCATCCTCCCATATGTTTTTGAAATCCTCAATTAATGTGAAAAGAAACCATAAATATCATTTCCAAGTTATTTTTGTCCGTAGATCATTAAACTCCACATGAAATATTTTTTCTTCAGACAAAATTCACGAGATAAGTTGTAAATTGACAATAAAATAGGTCATTAACATTGTGTGATGCTAAGGATTCAATATGGATTCGTTTGATCTGTGCATAGTCTTAGTCTACGATTTCTTGTTTCATTTCCGAATGTAGGGAACTATTAATCAATTTTCTTCCCTTATGGAAAATTAGTTAGATTCCATATTATTTCCATCATAAATTCTTTCATCAGTATTCCATCTTAACATTTTTTTCATTGTGTGATTTATAAAATAAGTGCTTTAAATGAGGAATTATAGGAAGATAACAAAATGTCTTGGCAGATGTCTTTATAACTACTAAATCAGCCTGTGTGTTTTCTTTCAAATTTTACTTTGATGTCCAACATTTAGGACACTCAAACAAAAATTCATTTTCCTCCCCATTTGGAAGAAAGTAATTCGGGAAGGAACGTATTTTTTTTGCACCATAATCTCATCAGAAATAGTATTTTCTTCACTTTACAATGTGAATCAAGAAGATCATTGTCTTTAGGAAGAATATATTTCCACAATTCAATAAAATATATATTACATTTTTCACTTCAATCATGTTTTTCCTTCAAGTTAATCAATCTTAACACTGACAATAAAATCATAAATTACATACAACTAAGATACAAATGTTTTTCAGCATCACCATATATAAACTCATGTTTCATTTCTTTCTAAATCATCTCATCTTTAATATCATGAAAAATTTCTAAATTTATATCAGATTTATCAACATGAAAAACATCGTTATTAATAGATCTGAAAATCTACCTAGTTCCATCATTCCAAATCCAAGGTATGTAACTTGGAATGAACAATGAAAAATTCAACGATCTTTGATCTCTATACATTTTAACATCTTCATATTTAAGAATTTGATTCATTTATAGAAAAAAAAATTTAATTATATGGAATATTTCGTTCTGAAAATTCCAAAAAAGAATCAACACTTTTCACATATTCATCACTCATTTGAAGTGTCATAATCCAATTTCAACTCATTATTAACTATAAAAAATATCAGAAATATTTACCTTTTCAAGAGAAGCCAATTTTAAATCTATATGAAATTTTCAATAATTTTAAAGTAATAAAACTTTGAAATATATAAAAACTATATGCGTATTTGAAAAATATAATTATAAATTATATTCTATAATAGAAGAAAAGTTTAAATATAAATTGTAAATCATAAAAATATATGCAATGAAATAACTTAACAAATAAAATCTAGTTATACTATAAATTTTGGAATCTAATATATAATCATTGTGATATTAAATATTCACATTCCTTATGGTTGTAAGTTGTTTTGTTGACGATGGATTCAATTAGGGAACCATATGGAATGAAAATTATATAGGTGTGGGTGTCAAAAATATATATTAATTCTCATACATTTAATGATATTTCCCTAACTCAACTAATTATGTATTGGTAGAATATAAAATAAGAACACATGATTGGTTTGTTTTTTATCAATTAATACCCCCCAAATTCTTGTTGATCTAGTCCCTTGTTAATTTAAATGACTAAAAACCCATAAATAGGCCATCAAAACATTGATTTGCATGATGTATAAATATAATTTTTCAATACAGACAAGTGGAATACTGAACCATTGGTTAATTTCAAACTATGATTCCATAGTAAATTTCCTATCTCATACAATATTACATCATTCACATACTATTATGTGATACATGATGATATAAATTTAAAATAATGTTTGTAGATTGAGCACAATTAAAACAGAGGATCTTATCAAATAAAAATCAATAGCCTTAGGGAATTAACTTGATCCCATACTTAATTACCTAGATTTTCTAAAACCTAGTAAAATGGATTGATCCATCAGTAAGAAACTACATTATTCAAACATCTATAAAAAATAAACCATAATAGATAAATATGAGATCATTTCCAATACCCTCTCAAACAATATCCCATTTTCACATTTATTAATGTATCATGTAATAATTTAAATCTTCCCATCGAGGTAAATATTATATAAAATACATATTATATAATAAGAGGAAAACAAATGATGGCATCACAAAATAAAAAAAAATTGTTGTATCAAATAAGACATTGAAGAAAAATTTGAAAACAAAATCACAACCATCTATTTAAAAAAATTGATCAAAACATTAGAAACAAAGCATACCTCTCATATTAGTTAGTAAAAAATGGTCAATTAAAAATAAAACATTAAAAATTTGGATAAATTCATTAGAAAAAAATAGGGTAAAAAATATACTTTTAATATCAAATTCATTTGAAAATATCCCCATATTATCTTTTTTTAAAACATAGCATACACAATGAAAGGAGATCAAAATTTATCATTAAAAATAATCCATCAAGATTAAAGGAGACAAATAATTATAATTGAAAGCAAGGATACATGTAAATGGAATATACAATACAACATTAAGAGATTAAACATGTTGGTAATGAGATATTTTAGCAAGTGAAATCAAAAAATGAAGTGTTAGGGAATATGAGACATTGAACGAATGAATAAGAGACATGTGAGGCTTACTTGAGAGTTGAGAGTCGATCAAGTCAAATACGATGATGAAAATGAGGACATATGAAGTTGGAAAATGAAGTTAGAGGCCACCTAGATTAATGAAATGAGTATAGGGTTATCGCAAGAGAGAAAACTAAGTTTTCCTTTGCCTGAGAGAAAAACACTAAAATGACACAAATCAGGAAGTCATAAAATTTCAAAAGATTTATCATAGCGGTTATTATATAACCGAAGTGATAAATAAATTTTCATTAGATTTGCGACATCTATTATATAGAAAACAACCTGATAAATCGATTTACACTGTTGGTTATTTTATAACCAACATGATAACGAAATGATATTTTCATTATCAGGTCAGTTATTCTTTAACCGTCATAAAAAATGTGTTTTATCACATTGGTTATTATAAAACTAATATGAAAATGTTGGATAGTTTATTTATCACATCAGTTATAAGATAACTGATGTGATAAATCAATATACATGGCTTTGCACATTGGTTATAAATAATCAATGTCGAAAGGCTGATAAGATAAATCAATTTTGTACTATTTCTAAATAATTTTAAATGTTTTTTCCACAATTATAGATTACAAAAGTTCAAATACATGTTTTGATCAGTTATATTTCCCATTATCACTCAAGTAATATGCTCAATAACAAATATAAAGTAAATTTTTTAGATTTCCTATTAGGAATGGGAAATATGATATTGTACATTCACCTGTGGAAAGATTCATAATAACAAATCATTTCACATGAATTTCTGAAATTCGACGCATGAAAAATAATTAGGAAATTTAATTTACATGAAAAAACTAATTACCTCAATCCACACGTCCACATTTTATTATCCATGTTTTAATTAAATCATACAATTCTTCATTTTAATCATCCAAATTCATTAACATTGAAATATATAACATATAATCACAAGATTCATAACAAACTCATATCTCATACATAATTCAAGGAAAACACAATTCAAGAATTGGCATGAAATTTTCTCTTTAAAGCTCAAAACATGTTGTTAAGGCCCAAATTTAGGGAGTTTAGAAGATAAACCTAAATAATTGAACTCATATTTGAAAAGAATCTTTTTTCCTCTTTATCTAGTATTTTGGGCTACCTTTTTCATTCTTTAATCTTTATAAGAGAATTACTCAATTAATCATGAGGATCATGTCATTTAAACTCAAAAAGTTAACAGGGACTCAAACTCTTACTGGACTATTCCTAAAAATAAAACTAAAATAAAATTTACTAGAAATAAACTAGTATGATAAATCTTGGTATGATCCACCAAGTGGGACATGAATTTTTACTACCTCTAGAGGGGGAACCTACTATTATCCCAAGTTGGTTTGTGGATGAAGATTCTATGATTTGAACCACAACATGTGGCTTTTCAAAGCATGTGCTTCTTCTTTCTTGGTGAGTAATTATCTATGGAAAGAGTATACTATATCTATCTACATCACAGTTTGGTACAACATTTATGGAAGGGGTAGGATAATGTATAAATCAACCTTCTCCTTGGTTTCTATTTATGAAACCTCCTATTCCATGTCAAATGTTGGATTCACATTGACCACATGAAATGAATGATCAGAGTGAGAGTCCATACAACCCTACAGTAGAGGATTCTCTATGGAGGCTGAGGATATTCTGATTTCCATTTTCCCTTTGTTTTATATTTCTTTTCTATTAATTTTTATTTATTTTTATTTTAATGTAATATTAATATTATTTAATTAAATAAATCATTCTTTATTTTTATAAATGTTTTACCTCCATCCATTTTATTATTTTTCTTCCATTATTATTCTTGATTTTTTCATATAATTATTACTATTTTAAAATTCTTATTTAAGTTTTATTTATTTATTTATTTATTTTCTTATTCTTATTTTCTCTATATTTCTCTCTCATCCCAATTCTTTTTATTTTATTCATTTTATTTTATTTATCTCAACCTCATTTTTTTTATTTTCCCTCATTTTTTTTATTTTATTTCTTCTTTTCTCTCCTTATTCTCTATTGTGACCTCTTACTACCAATAATAGGAGGCTAACTCGAGGATTGTCCTGGGGGAGGTCAAGGTGTTCTATACTTTTTTTTCTTAAAGTTTATTTTACATTTTTAGTAGATATGAGTAGTATTCATGGGTGAAGAAAATGTCCTTGGTGTGATGAATTCCCCCCAGGACATGAAATTTAATCTATTTCTATTATTTTGTTTATTCCCTTTTCTCTCTCTTTATTAATTATCTCTTCACATGATGGAGTTAATATAATCAATGGATTAAATGGAATCAATAGATCCGGGTCTTGGAATATGAAACACCCTTGAACAAGGTCTGTCATCTACCTCAATTATAGGAGTTGGCAGAATTGAGATTTCTTCGTAATTCAAAGTTTTCACAAATTCTAAATAAAAAGAATAGAAATTCATCATGAGATTTCATGTTTGTATTATGAAACTAAAATTGAAAAAAGGATAATAATTATTGAACATAAAACCAAACACCAAACCATGTTGTTTCGCACGTAACTCATTCTTTTTAGAATTGTATTTTAGTTCAGTTTAAATTATCATATTGTATGTCAGATCATTATCTATAAATAGAAAAAAAATATTGATTTCTTTAAAAAATAGTCAAAATAATAATTAATTTAGGTGATTTATAATAAGCGAGTTAAAAAATTGATAATATACCTTTTTGATACTACCATGGTCAGACATTATCCTAAAATGCCACAGAAAATATCAATTCAATTTCCCATTTTTCAAAGAAACAATGAATTCAAGAATTTTACTTCTATCCTTTTGAAATTTATGGAACTTCTCTTCTCATTCATTTAGTTCCATAATCCATTATTATTAAACATTTCAAATCATGATTTACCTCACTTTTGAATCTTTCCAATCATAATTCATGATATTAATTTATGTTTATTTATACTCAAATGATGAGTACAAACTAATTTTCCATAAGATAATTAGGGAACTAATTTATCCACTTCTTAAAGAAAAAAGTATTATAATATCATGAGGGATTTCATTTAAGGTTCATATTTATTTGAGGCTTAAGGTTGGTTGGAATTTTTGTTTTAAAATTTAATGCTCAAGCTATAGGTTTATATCTTAAATCATAAAGAATGATATTAAAAGTATGAGTTCCACGAACTTATCCCACTCAAATTCTAACAACTCCCAGCAGACCTAAAATTCAACATAAATGGTATGATCAAATAAATCATAATAACTGATTTATGCACCCTTTATGTTTTTTCTCTACTTTTATACATTTTTTCAATGAATTTTTTCATTTTTTTTATTTTTCAAACATTATACATAGAAATAATATCAAAACCGCTACCTAACAACATATGATAAGAATTATAGGTCTAGTAATGGTGTTTTTTGGTTTTCCCAAATAAAAATGCATTTTTATCATTTTTGGGTTATATTTTCCTTTTTTTCAAGAGGGGAAAAATAATGAGTAGTGAACAAATCATCAACCTTCATCAATTCCCACAGTAGCACCCCCGATATTTTTCTTTAAAATTTAATTCATCCAAATCTTTATGACTCCCATCACCCCTACAATTAATCATTAAAATATGATGAAAATACTATGAGGAGGGTAGGAAAGGATAAAAATGGATTGATATATGGATCATTCAACACCAGGACATTCATGGTCTCTATGGTATAATCAATGATTAATGAAAAGGTGGTTTTCAAGGACAAAGACTTTTCAAAATATGACATAGTCATTTCAAATGTGTTTTTCACAATCAAAGATTTGAAATGTTCAAATGAATGTTCTAGGCAGTTATATGTCCCATGATCACTCCAGAAATATGTTTAGAAAAAAAAAGTTTTTAGTCTATAAATAGTCATGATTATGAAAAAATATAAAAGTATATAATTAATCCGACCATGATTCATAATAAAAAATTAAATTCACATGAATTTTAGAAATTCAAATCATGAAAATTCATTGGGAAATTTCATTTACCTAAATCTTCTAAATAGGTCAAATATAGAGTCTCCATTTTGATATACATATGTTAATTTAATTATCTAATTATCCATTTAACTCATCTGATATCATTTACATCAAAATCTAGAACAATGAATCATATGATTCCTAACAAAATAATTTCCCCTAGAAATTTTAATTAATGCACAATTCAAGCATTGGCTTGTAATTTATTCATTAATTATAAAAACATGTTAATAAGAAGAAAAATGAAGGGAGTTTTGAAGATAAATAGAAAAAGTGAACTCCATATTGAAATGAATTGTTTTCTCTCTTCCTATATATTTTTGATCTTGTGTCTTTTATCATGATCCTATATAATATAATTACTCAATTATCCACAAGGATCATGTCATTTATGCCAAAACGTTAATTGGGAGTGGGTTGAAATCTGCAATAAACCAAAAAATTAAATTGAAATATAAATATCAATAAATAAATAAGTAAGATAAAAATTGGTATGATCCCCCAATCGGGCCCTGAATTTTTATATCCTCTAGAGAATAATACCATATATTATCCAATTCCTATTGGTGTTTAAACATTCCTTGATTTTAGCCACAAATTTGGCTTTTCCCATCTTGTGATTCTTCATTTTTCATGAGGAATTATCCATGGATAGAGTATACTGGATCCACCCCCTTCACAATTATGTAAAACTTGAATGGAATGGGTAGGATGCAGTATGAATAATTTTTCTTCTTAGTTGTTACTTGTGTTGCATCATCTTCCTTTTACATCACTGGTTCCACAAAGGCTGCATGAATTTAATGATAAAAGGGATAATAAAAAGGTATTTTTACATGTATATAAATAAAATTTGGTTTTTTAATAAGTTATTTCTCCCTTTCAATGTGAGCATCATCTATCACTATTTCCTCAAATTTAGCAACATGGATTTCATAATGGGGCTCATTAACTGTATGTTCATCACAATTAGGTAGCTCCTTGTTTTCTTTAATAGCCGAATGTCCATTTTTATCTTCTTCCAATGTGGCATAGAATGACATGAACAAATATGAAAATTCAAAAAAATAATTATTGTTACTCAAATAAGATTGAATAAAATCACAAAATAAAGAGTTCAAATAAATATTGATGACTTAAGTTTTTTCATTTAATAAATGCCTCAATGGAATGTTTCTTATGTAGTTTTAGATTAATAAGTGGAGGAAGGTAGTTCAGATCCTACATATATTTTTTAAATTCCCTCACTCATGTGGCTTCATACTATTCCATGGTTAGAGTGATATGTAATTGTACTGGCTATTAAACTTTATAGGGATTAGGGAGGCCATGATCTAAAAAACATTTATTCTAGAAATCATCTAGATATTTTTTTATCTCCTATAGTTTTCTTAAAAATAATGTTTTTTTCATAATGAAACCACTTTAACTCATCATGGTGTTTTGGATTTGGTGCTTCTTATGGTGGGGCTATGCATACTCCCCAAGAAAGGCCTCATCCTATTTGACGTCTTTAGTGAAACTGGGCAACTCTGGTGGAACATATTTATTGGTCTTCAGTCATTGATAATAAAATTTGACTTCACCAAGAATAAATAATAGGTCATGAAATGAAATTATAGTTTTATGACCAATAATCATAATATTTATCAGGTCAATAAGTTCATCATGATTCTTAGGAGATCCACCTCTACAACATTTTGAAATAATGATTCTTGAACCTGAGAAAAATTTCTCCACGAATTGAAAAAATGATCATTTGAAAACATCACAGAGAATGATTTTTTATGTTATTTTAAACAAACATCAATTTAAAAAATATATTATATGAAATATAAAATGATAATAAAATAAATTACTGGAACTATAGAAACAGTTCTAGTTTTGACGCATACCTATCTTAAGTTCTAAAAAAAATAATTTTCTTAGTGAAACAAAGTGGCTGACATCTCATTTATTCATACACTTATTCTAAAACACCTAAAATATTTCATTTTGTTTTATTTTTTTATTTTGTGCAAATATTATAATAATTTTTAGGTTTTTATTTTTATTTTATAAAAAAATGTAATGAAATAATGAATAGAAATTATAAATTTATAATAAGATGCAATGATAAACGAAATGATGTTAGGAATAAAGAACTTGTTTTTGGGTTCATTTTGGGGTTCAATCATTATTCTCCATTATTTTATTGATTTTATTTTGATAATCAAAACATGAAATCGAGTGATTAATTACTATTATATTTATTTATAAATTTTGAAATCTCTAATGCATATAATAATCTAAATTCAACTTATTCTTGTAATCAAGTTTGATGACACACCATGGCCCAGGGTGTGCCATCTAATAGGACCTAGCTCTATCAACTCTATTTCATCCATTGATTCTATCAACTACATAATCTGAAGAGTTTTCCAATGATGAGAAGGAAAAGAGATTAAGGAAAATAATATAAATAGATTGAGTTTCTATCCTGGAAGACACTTGACATATCAGGGACACTCGACTCACCCATACATACTAATCATATATACCAAAAATGTAAATAAAATATTAATATAAATTCAATAATACCTTAAACTCCCTTAGGCCAAACATCATGTTAACCCCTCACAATCTAGGGTATGTGATAACATTGGTGGACAGGAAGATGAGATTAGTAAATAAAATAAAATTGAAAAGAAGAGAGAAAAGAATATAATAATAGAAAGAATACAAATGGATGAATGATGAATGAGAAGAGATATGGAGATAAAGAATGAAATAAAATAGGAGAAGTATAGGGGGAGGGTAGAATTAAATATGAAAATAAAAAAATATGAATAAATATTTTATAATAAAAATAATTATAAAAATAAAAAAAATAATAAAGAGGATGATTATGAGGAGAAGATGAAGTGGTGATGGTGGTGGACATAATATTATGAAAATGCATGAATTAAATTTAATAAAAATAAATTCAAATTACAATTAAAATTAAACAAATTAAAATTAAATTAATGAATAGTATGAAAAATAAAATGAAAATAAAAATACAGTATCATGGATGAGCCTATATAGAGGATTCTTCCTTGGATGTCAAACTCCCTCTTCATCACGTCTGAGGCCTCATTTTATTAGAAATGAAGGACCAATCCTGGATTCCCCATAATTTAGGGATATCCCCCAAGAGATAGGTATCATCATATCTTAAAACATTTAAAACAACCCATGACACTCATGGGTGAAAAATCTAAAAGACATACTAATCAGGGGTGTTTATGTTTTAGCATGGAATAAATACACATGAGGAAATGTGGGTGGGACTTTCATAGATCTCCTCATCATGAATGAGATGCATGGGATTGATGTGGACTGTTCCACTTGAAAGGGAATAAAAATGGCAGTGGCGGTTAGCAGCAGGGCTCTTCTTCCCCTCCAACCATCATAGTGGTTGCATGATGCTTGAATTGATGTTCATGGGTGTCAGTTGATTCATATGAGATCCATGGTGATCAGAGTAATTTTAATAGGTTTATAGCTCATGTTTTAGCTCAAGGTGGTAGCTATCATATCATTTCTTTATGATCAGAATTAGCGGCCAGGGGATGAGAATGAAGGTGGGTGATGGAGATGGGAGGCGTGGTCTATCCGAGGATGAGGTGCGCAGAAATCAGTATGAATGGTGATGTTTTTCATAAAGATGAATAATTCCATGAATTATCACCGTCCCACATCGAAAATAGGTTTCATATGGCACTATATCATAAGGAGTGTCTTGGGATCTTTGTCTTAAATGGTTACTCCGTGGATGTCCTCCTAGATTACACCACCACACATGGACATATAGGCTGCTGATACACGTGTCCCACACTATTCTTGGACCTCACTATACTCCTGGTGGGGTTTATCACCCATGAGCCACCTATTCACATGACATCATCCCACTTACACCCCAGACTAGAGTGGACCCTCTTAGGATGGACTGGTTGACTAGACCTTTGGGGATTGATAAATGGCTGGCAAGAATGGATGATGGGATATATCGAGCTCAACTTATTTTTTAGATTATACTCTTGAAAAATAAATATAAATATTCATAAATATTCATAAATATCACAAAAAAATAAAATTAAAAATTAAAAAATCATTAATTCAATTAAATCTATTTTCATTATCCAATTCAATCATTCTATTTTCTTATAAAAAATTATTATATAAGTTAATTATTATTGGAAATAATTAAAAAATCAATGAAAATTGATAAAAAAAATATGCACTGGAAATTAATCTATCATGATGTAATTCATTAATCTATAAAACCTCATCCAATGTGCAAGTCTAAGAATTTCATAAATGGTCACCATTATGATCATTCATAAATATTAAAATCAAATCATCAGAAATAAGGTTTGTAAATTACCAAAATCAACATATCATTAATCTCTAAATTAACTTAATGCAGCTCTTAATTGTGACATACCAAACATGTGAAGTCCATCATCATGTATTCTCTTGATACATAGTATTAACATGAAAAACCATATTGAGTGCACAAATTCTTCTTCATTATTTATATAAACAATTTTCTTATATGATTTAAATTTCATTGAATGCATGGTTTAATCCTCATACCAATAGAATTTGGGATTTCATTATTCATGAATACAAGTAAATAACCACATGAAATTTCACTAATAGAAGAATAATAATATTTTAATAGGGTTTATTCATTCAAAATAAAACATGAAATTATCAATAAGGGAGAGGAAGATAAGTATTCCCTAGTTATCACAGTTCACTTCATACATTATAAAATGATAATATTTCACGTTTTTCCATTATCCATAGAAATTTTTATGGATTTACATCCAAAATTCTTCCATGGATTGGGTAAATTGTTTGCATAATTCCTAATCTCCTTGCAATTGAAACACTAAATTGTTGGAGGTTCACTCCTTGGATGTTTCTAATTATTCCAATTACATTAGAATTCAATTTTATGATGTCCTTTATTTCCACACATAAAACATTTAGCAGTTCCCCTAATATATTTTCCATAATGTTACCATTCATACATTGAGAATAAATTAAAATTAATCTTACTATATCCACATTTTCTAGAGTTTTCTTCTATTTTTACCCTTATTAAATTATCATTACCATTAGATTGACTGGAAACATCAATATTAAATTTTTAAGAATAATATGAGGTTTTTATATAATTAAAAATATGTTCTTAAACTCATCCCTATCCTTGGAGTAAATTTTACCTTATTTCATTGTATTCTTGATAATGTTTCACCACTTATACACTTAAAATTCCAATTGACATGTGCCCACCATTATTTTTTCATGTTCTAAATAATGAATAAAGTAAAATATATTTTTAGTGGTATAGATCAATTTATCAACAACTAGTGGGATTGTTAGTCCACTAAAATAAGTTGGAGATTTCATTAAGTATGATTTAGAAAAACATTGTTCCATACTTTTTTCATTTGGAATCTCATCATGATTCATGACTTCATAGCAATGAGATTTTTTATTCTATCTTCCATAACATTTAGTTTCTTAGGAGGGCTATCATTACATTGTCCTTTTAATTACTTATTAACACTATTCATTTTGGGTCCATCCATTGACTAAATCCATAAATCATATCAGGAGAAACACTTACCGTAGTTGAAAAACCACATAATCAAAGGAGTTTTCTTATAGAATTTCATTCTATGATACCTTAGGTTTAATTATAGGTTATTCATGATCATTACTAAAACACTATGATTTTAACAGATACATAGACATATCCTTAGGGATATCAATAAGTTATTATCATCCAAGATTCCAATGGTTGACTAAACCTTTCTCATGATACCAACTATAATACACCATGTTTGTTATACATCAATATTAAAACGCTTTATAAGAATATTATTTACATTAAACAATTCAATGACCTATGACCATTACAGTTTAGTTTTTTTGGAAAGTTGGAAGCCATTATCTGAATTTGGTGAATGATATTAAATATCTCATATATAGACCTTCCCCTTTAGCATTCCTATAAAAAACCTTTCTTCATAAAATGGGGACCTAAAACAGAAGAAAGGGTGTTCTCATATGCTCTATAAGGGTATACATGGGTGATATATAAGTATAACATAAGTGTATGAGAACATTAGATAAAATTTTGGAGATCCTAACTATCATTTAAAAGATCTTATACATAAGTCATGCCATAAATATTGGTACTTCATAAGATAAGAATCATAAGGGAATAAATGAACATAATCCATAAGATTGTAACATTGACATAAGAATTAAAATTATGATACACAAAGAAGTTGTCACATTTTGAACATTTATAAATAGAATGATGATTACTCGTTACATTAAGGACTTTAATGTATTTCATTTTGTAAACATATGACCATGAAAACGAGGCCCATACATAAAATTATGGACATAAATACCAGGTCCAAGCATAGTTGTGAACATGAAATCAGGTTTATGCATAACATATATAACTCATGAGTTATACATCAATGCCTAAAGAATTTTAGGGAGATATAGGTCCCTCCCATAACATACTGAAATAAAAACATATTTGTTCCATTATATCATAAATCATTCATCATGTCATAAATCATGAAAAGAAAATGGGTTTGTTAAATATTTCATCATAGCGTATCTCATTCAAAAGTAATGGTATTCATAAAAACCATTACATAAAAACCAAAACAATTTAGTAAAACAATATGAATAGTATGCTTGTATCATTTCCATAATAAGTCAATACTATCACCAACCATTGTAATCTTAGATAGAAAATAATTTTTAATGGTCATTTTAAAACCTTTATAGGGAAAAATATTGTTTCCATTACGAAAAAAACTTTTTAAATCATAAAAATTTTATCTAACCTTTTTCATTGAAAATAAAATTTAAAACATATAGGGGATGATTTTGTAACTATTTTAAAAATATTTTAAAACCTTTTCCATGAAAATTATGAACAATTAATTTAAAAACATTTTTTTGAAATCATTTTTATAAGACATGGTCATTGAAAAAAATAAATTTCCATCCAAATAGTTAATAACATTATATGAAGATTATAATATCATTAAAAGAATAATATTTATGCTAAAACATGTTAATGAGAAATATATACATGTCATAAATTAATATACATGCATAACATAACACGTGTCTCAAAGAAGGAAAACAAAGACAAAATTACATTACCAATTTGGTAATAGTTGAAATGTAATGCCCATGAAAGAGAGATCATCAAATGGGATTAAAAATACCCATAAATAAATATATAAGGATCTTATGTTACATTCATGGGTAGTTTATAGACCACAAAAAATAAATAATTAGTGTATAAGGAATGCGTCCCATGGAAATAAAAGTGAGACAAAAATCCATTACCTTATGTCTTGAATTCTATAGTACATGTTCAAAGCTCCTGTATAATAAATATATGTTTATTATAAATCTAAAAATGAACAATATTCATATATATAATACCATATATGACATACTTTCAAATTTATATAACACTCTTAAAAAAACTCTATGTTTATGTTATGTTTCAGTTAATAACATCTTTGTTTCTCTTACAAGTTCTGAATTTTTATTCATGGTCCTCATACATAGATATTAATTAATTCATCTATATAATGATAAAATTGAAATAAATTTAATTTATAATTAGTATATATGGTGATTCATAAAAGTGATAGGTAAAAAATAAAATATAAAATTCAAGGAGACAGTAGGACGTATGTACGCATGAAAGATGTGTTCATTTTATTGTAATTTTAATGAAATAAAATTATATGATATAATATCATTACATAATAATTTTTTATTTAATATATATCACAGATTATTATTAATACATCCTCAATAAAACCCATGTAAATAATTAATTAAGCACATCACTCTGCAACACGGTAGTGCACCATCCACAAAAATGACAATATCATATTCCCAAAAATGGAAGTCATGATGGTACATGCGATATAAAAAATAAAAAATAATAATAAAATTAGAAACATAATATATTACATATATAAACTATAATACTATAATTATTCTCAACCATTAGTGGATGTAATGGAAGAACGAACAATATCAATTCAAGAGTCGGTCATCCTCCTTACTCACATACGATAATTGTGTATCCCATTTGATGCAACTTGTGGAAATTTTAGGCCATAACCATAAAATAAGAACATATTATTACATTCATAATACTGTTTTTATTTTTTAAAAATGTTATAAAAATGAATTTATGTGTCTTATGGAAAAAATAAAACACAAACATCAGTTGATGAACATTACCTCTTCTTTGAGTATCTCCTTCTAGTTTTCACCAAATGACATACTTGGTAAAATTTACGACTAAAGGAAGGAATATAATATTATTATAGGTAAGTTGGGAGGATATTGGGTTAGGGTTTTAGCAAAACAAATAGGTTATGATGTTTAAATAATAGAGAAGAAAAGGTTTCCTTTTATAATTGAGGTGAGGGGCACTTTTGAAATTTCCAAAAAGATTAATTTTTAATAAATTCAATGTTAATAAAAATACATCCAAACATGCATTGATTAAAATTTTAGATATTATATGTTTGTAATATCATCATAAAATTGATTTTGTCCATGTTTTTTTTATTTTTTACCATATCATTTTGATTGGCACTTGGATAGTGCATTTTTTTAACTACGATAACAACATTTTATACATTAATAGGATGTATGTTTTACTTATAAAGTTTAAATTGGATCCTAAATTTCTAATTTTTGAAATTTTATACCATATAACATACCCTTGTACGTATTTAATATATTTTCAATTTTTAAATATTTCAATTAAATATTATACTAATAAAATATCATTAGTGACAGTTTTGACAATATTAATTGTATTTACTTTAAGAAAATAAATAAAGTGAGATAAATTCAAATAAAATCATTTACTACACCCCTAATATTTTATGTACTAAAAAAAGTAATTTAGAACCATATTTTGTTAAAATTATATTTATTTCAATATTTCTAATATCATTTTTTTATTTTGTGTTTTAATGAATACTTGTTGCCTCATCACTGTGTAATTATTTATGATCATTATTTCTTTACTAAAAAATAAAAATAAAAGTTCATGATGTCAATAAACCTTTTATATATCATAATTATTTTTATTGTTGATCATATCTTATATTTAACCCCATATTAAAAATATTATACTTATTAAAAGTAAGAGTGTAACATTTTGTCACTCTCTTTGATTTTAATAATACATATGTAATTTTCAATAACCAATGTCAATTAACCAAAAAAATTTAGATTTAGATGCGTTAAAAGTTGAATTATAATCATATAATAAAAATTTGGTATGTTTTATAGTCATGTTATAGTATTTATCAATTTATTTATAACTTAAATTACATAATTTATCATTTATCATGGTAACAAAAATTATCACATTTACTATTCATATTATTCAAAAATAAATGGGGTAAATTTAAAAAAAATTAAATTATGATTCAAAATATGAAATCATATTTTAAAAATTAAAAACACATAATTACATACAATTAATTTAAAATTAATCTTATTGAGTGGGAGAGAAAGCAGGTTTTTAAAATGAAAATGTTCAAAAGTTTTCTATCCTGTTTATATCTAAATTCAATGTAAAAATGCATCAAATGATGTAAATTTATTAATGGATGTATAATTGAAATATTTTTACTTTTAATCAAATTTAAAACATAATTGATCATTTTAATTTATATATATGAAAAGACCATTTTGAATTAAAATTTAGTATTTTTATTATTAAGGAAAAGATGAGGGATTTCAGAAAAAACCCAAAATTAACCCTAAGATAATTTTTATTTAGTTGTTTCCAGTTTTCCTAGGAAGATATTGAATGTTTTATTCGATAATTTATAAAACTGTTTTTGATAGTCTATAAGCATCTCAACATGAAAATTTAGTAGTATTTGTGATTTCTATGAAATTAGATGTATTTATTTTTATTAAAATGTATTGATAGTCTGATGTAGTTTTAGTATTGGTGATATTTAGAAATATTAATTTTATTTTGAATGAATTTTCTGGATTTTTGATTATAACCCATTTTTAAAACATGAAAGATGCTCATGGATTAATAATATTTACCCCAAATGGAATACATATGAGCTTCTTTGTTGATATGTCAATAGAGATGATGAATGAAAATTTTCCATTCTATGCAGATCAATTTTTTATATTTTCATTTATTTCTATTTTGGTTACAATTTATGTAGATATGTTTCACTAATCTGTGGGTATGGTCTTTGGTTGTGTGTGGTGTAGATCATAGAGTTGATGGGTGTGGCATAAAAGTTATTTTAGGATCCTCACTATTACCAGAGCTAACTTAATTTGTTTAGATGTTAATGGGGAAGATGAATGAAAAATGGTCACTCTATGTAGATCCAATGTTTATACATTATTTTTTTTGGTTTCAATTCATGTATATATTTTTGACTGATTTTTTGGTATGATTTTTGACTGTGTACGGTGTATATCTTGGGGTTGTAGACGTGACATAACAATGATTTGAGGTTCCTCATTTGTACTGTAGTTGACTTGATTTTTTTCATCTTATGGACTACTTCGGGGTGATTAAATATCTTTGGTGGAACAATTCTTCTACCATGATGGGTACTGGAGGATTGTAGTAAAGAGAAAGAATGCCATTTTTCGTTGGGGGGGATTTTTCATAGATGGATCCTAGTTTTTTGATGGTTTTATGATCTTTTAGGTATTAATGAACATCAAGTATGTATTGATTCATTTTTCATTATTTTCCATTATTAATATAATTAATCTTTTTTAGAATTTTCAACACTTTTGAAAGTATTGTTCAATTTTTTAATTAAAACATGTGTATTATATATAAGAAATTAATAAATATAATATTAAATTTTACTAGTTATAAAAATTTATTATTGTTATTTAAATATAATTTAAAAATAGATATTATATGTTGTAAATATTATTCCCAACCGATATATGTGTTATATGAATTCGTTTCTAATCACATTGAAAAACATATATATTATCTATTTCTATTATTATAACTGTAAAATAACTATTTTATCTATCTCAATTAAAGTTAGAGACAATTTTTCCCCAATAGTTTAGTAAGAGGACAATTTTTGTTGGGAAAAAACTTTACTGACAAAAAACGAACTTTTACAAATAGATATACCCATGTTGAAAAAAAATTATTTTCGAGTGACTCTGGATACTAGGAACGTACGTTAGACTCTCAATCCCATGTCTCATCCAATACATGATAGTGTAGCCATATCACCTATACTAAAGGGATAGACCGACCTTGGAGAGCCTTTGTTCTCTGATCAATGATGCATATAGGACAATCCTCAAAAGAAGCATGAACATCTTGATCAAGCTGCTCAGGATCAAAAGTATGAGATAGTATGGCATGAAAAAGGAAAAGTTATAAAAAATGGATGACATCATTCAAGGAATGGTACCTCTGGAGTAGTAACTATCGATTGGCTACCCGTCAGATTCTCTCTATAATCTCAAATGGCCCAACATAATAGGGTGATGTGTTCCCTTACCACTGTATCCATCTATTTTCTAGCCAGGATGATACATGTAGGAAAACATGACCCATGAACTCTAACTATATAGTTTTTCAATGGACATTGACATAAAATTTATGTCTATCCTAAATAATAGGCATATGCTTTCTAATCACCTGAAATTTCTATGAAGTCTATTGTATGATACGAGGACGTAGTAGTGCTTCTAATCTTGCCTCTAACCATCACATGGGTAAATGAAATGGCCTACCATACAAGGCCTCAAAAGGATCCCTCTGAATTATTTCTTGAAATATATTATTATAAGATAACATGATGAGGGAGATATGGGTTTCCCAAGAATGGTCGAATCCAAGGTTTCATGATTGGAGCTTGTCTGATAGAACTTGTATCGTCCATTCAATTTGGATATTAGTCTATGGGTGAAAATATCTGAATAGAAGCACATGTATTTCAATAAAATTATACAACCCCATCTAGAACCATGACATGAAATGAGTTTCCCTATATTAAATGATAGTTTTAGGGACCCTGTGTAGTCAGGTTTTGTCCTGAACATACACTATTCCAATATCATCAATTGAGATAGACTACTAGATATAAAAGAAGTTGAATAATTTTATTAATTGGCCAATGAATATGCATATTGTGTTGCAACCTCTAAGAGAACTTGGTAAGACAAGTATAATTTCAATGGGAAATATTCCCATTATTGGGATGGAAGTGGCTGTAATAAGCCTACAAGTCACTAGTGCTCCACCTTCACTTTCCAATAGGTGGAACACCTAATTACAAAACATGTTATTTGAAATTTCATCCTTGGACACCAATACCAATGTCACATATCTTGACACATCATGGAGATGCCTTGATGAAATTCCCAATGAGAAGTGTGGGAATCATACATCAGTTCCTCCCTCAAATCATTAAGAACCCAAACATTCCCATGTATATTCAGATCAACATCTCTATCCATATAACAATCCCTAGGTGGGATATCTCCAGAAATACTATCACGGACAACCAAGCCTTCAAGATCTGAAAACTGCATGATTTTTACCTTCTCAAGGAGGAAAGAGGTAATTATCATGTTTGAGGGATAATAATTCTCATGAATGTCATGAAACCCATGATGCAACTCAAAAATTAGATCCATCAATTTCAAATAAAAACTAGATTCCCATATGACATGTGCCTAAGTTTTCTTACGCAGTTCATCAGCTTCTGCATTTCCGTTTACCAGAATATATGAGAGATCTAAAAAGAAGGAATGAATATATTCACCACATATCCCCTATTTGTGATTAACTTTATTCTATTTTTAGATATATTTTAGTATTATATTTTCATTATACAGAAAAAAGTAATAACCCATTAGATTGTGTCTCCATTAATGTAAGGTGTGGAAAAATTCTTCCATCTCACGGTCATGAGTTGGGTAGTTTTTCTCATGACACCTCAAATACCAAGATCTGTATAAAATAACTCTATTCTATTTCATCCCCATTACACCTAGAATAATCATAGATACATCACAGAATACAATATAAACTCTTCCAATCCCTTTTAGAATCATAATATGTTCCAATAAAAACCTCCCATTCAT
Source organism: Viscum album (assembly GCA_963277665.1). Taxonomy (NCBI): domain Eukaryota; kingdom Viridiplantae; phylum Streptophyta; class Magnoliopsida; order Santalales; family Viscaceae; genus Viscum; species Viscum album. Next base: position 1,990,118,677 of record OY728161.1, on the reverse strand, counting down.
CTCTTTAATGGATTTAACACACTATTATGACCATGGGATCCAGACACCCTTGTTTGTAAGACTGGTAAAAGGTGAAGGAAGGTGTGAGAAGTCCCCTATGAAATTCCTTCAATATCTACCTAGCCTTAAGAAATATCATATATCAAACACGTTCATGAGATGATCCCAAGAAACAAAAACACTCAACTTCTCTATGTCAACATGAACCCCTAATTCTGAGATAATATGACCTAATAAGTGAACGTCATCAATCCATAAGTGGCGCATATCAATATTTATATAAAGCTAATGTCCACTCAGTGTACTCAAAATGATCTCAAGGTGCAAAGAATTGTCTTTATGAGTGTAAGAATATACAAATATATAGTCCAAAAATTCTATGTAAAATTAATAAAGGTAGGGGTAGAAAACCCTATTCATGCGGGCCATGGAAATGACCACCATGTTTATAAGACTGAATAAAATAAAAATAATCTCATATAGACCCAATATAATATGTATTGGTATATAATGTATGTATGATGGCCTTAATCACACATGATGATATACTGATCTCTGGTCAAACATAGAAAACACATAAGATCCTCATAGGTGTTCAAAAAGGTCATATATGCTGGGTAGTGGATACAAGTTCTTCACCATAAGATGGTTCAAAAATCAATAGTCCATGCATAGATGAAGGGTCCCATATGAGCTCTTATAGAAAAGCACATGTGAACCCAAGGGGATGTTCTAGGCCATATAAAACCTTTGGTATCTTGATCCTTCAACTGCTAATTGAGCTCCAAGATCTCAGTAGATTCCATTATGTATAAAGGAATAAACATAAGAGATGCTCCTAGAATGAGCTGAATTGTAAACTCTACATCTATATTAGCAGGTAAGAAAAAAATCAATGGAAAAAATGTCCCAGAAATGGTATGCTTCTGAAGGGAACTCAATATGATGTAAACCATGATCCTTCATGATGAGATTAGCTATCTAGGCAGTCAATCTACCTTGGCCATGAAGCTATGGTCCAACTCTACTATCCTGGACATCCTTCTCATCCTTGTGTAGATATGTTCTTCCCTCTAGTGATGTAAATGATAACCTATGAGGATAATAGTGTAAAATGGAATAATATATGGCCAACCAATCTATTCTAAGAATGAAAATGAAACCTTCCATATTTAGAAAAAAGAGTTCCCACAAGAAAGGGTAACTTCCAACATCATTGGGGTAGTCCCTACATTGGTGTATACCCTTTGACTATACACCTAACAATGTGTATAGGGTCATTACACCATTGTAATACCGTATTTCTAGAATTTTACCTGATACTATCAATGTTTATGCACCATGATCCTCAGGTACCAGATGTAATGAATGAAACTGATGTAACGTACGGGTTCCTGAAGCCACCTAGAGTAGCCCCGTACTCGGTTGGTCACATGGCCTCAAGAGCTTTTCCCCAAATGCCAGAGGATTTTGACTAGCAGCAAGGGACTTGGGTGTGATAGTGGGGAAACTATGCCCTCATTGTCAGAGTAACACAGTGGAAGAAAACAACAGCAATAGAGGAAGCAGTAATAATCCATACAAAATTAAACAGCGGAAGACTGGAAAATAATAAACTGGAGCACACAAATATATATATATATATATATATGAATGATGCATGTTACATATGTTTAGGAAAGAATCCAAAAAAATCACAATGATGGAATAAAACGGTACTAAACCAAATACAAAAGAAAAAAAATTAAACTCCTCAGCATCACAATCCATATCTTGGTACCATGCTCGCCACCTCCACAGTCAATCAGGAACCTGAAGTAGAAGGGTGATTACCCTTGTCTATACCTGTAATAATATAATCTGTTTGGGCCCCAAATCATGACCCAAACCGGGTGTGAGACTAAATCATAGTATGCAATCACCAAAAGATTTGTCCCTAATAGTCAATAAATAAATATTGCAGGAAATAAGTAACAGAGAAGTAAACAATTCCACAGTTTCAAGCATTCAATTTCGCATACGAAATAAGAAGCTAATCAAAGTAGGAAACCCTCTGTGAATTACACAAAACCTATCCCCTATGGTTCACCTATAAAAATATACAAAGACTATCTGAGGAATAACTCACAGTCAATTCCCTTTATATTATAAAGTGATAAATGACTCTCCAAGGAAGCTCACATGGTCAATTCCGCTTATATCCAAGTGTGGTCAATGACTCTCTGAGGAAGCTCACACGGTCAATTCCCATTATTTTCAAAAGTGGTTTAAATAATCTCTGAGGAAGATCACATAGTCAATTCCCTTTATAGTCTAAAGTAATCAAAGACTCTCTGAGGAATCCCACACAGTCAATCCCCCTTATAGTCTACTACACCAGGTTCCCACGGCCCTGTGTAATTTAAACAAGCATAGTAGTTCAATACGAAAAAAGTAAACCTCTTGAACTACTTGGTTAAATAGTTTATAGCATATCAAGCATGTGAGATAACAATAACCGTATCATCCTACAACTAGGCATGGGAAAGCATGGCAACGCGGCCTAATAGGCTAAACAGGACCAATGGTCGTACACAGAACAAAGCATGGGAAAATAGATCCAAGACAAATCCAGCCACCCTATTCATATCCAATTAACTTCTACGCAGACATACAATCATGTAAGACAATTAAAAATGGTAAAATGGTAAATTCTCAATACTGCGTTCAAGGTTATTGGGAAAAATTTCACATATTACTTAAATAATTTCAACTGAAAGGCACAAACTAACTACCTCTACATTGGGAGATCTCTATACGTAAACCTCAAGCGTTGAATCTCCCAAGAACAGCGTTGATCTACAAAAATGTCTCAAACATTAAACCAAGGATAAATTGAGAAAAGAGAGGAATCATGAAACAAATCTCAAGAAGAAGGAAGAGCTTACCATGGTGATCCCAATGCAATTGACAGAGGTCGAATCAGAGATTGGAAAAATGCTCGGGGGCTTAGAGAAGGATTGCAGTTGTATAGGTTCTCTTGGATGAATGAGACCTAGAAGAAGTGTTTTCTGTCGATTAGACACGACCCCGATCCATTTAATGAAAAAATAGACGGTGTGTACTTTTGAAGTACACAACGTGTACTTGCTATTTATGTACTCCGCTTTAGGTGGCCTTAAAGTTACCCCCACACGGCCGTGTGTGGCCAGTACACGGCCATCACATGGCTACCCGTGGTAACCGAGTACAAGGCATGTACTCATAAATTACACAATGTGTACTTTGGAAATTTCCAGAAATTCCTCTATTTCTAAAAAACGACCAGAAAAGGAAAGCATACCTGAAAGAAGGTCTGGGTTATTACAAACATCCCACCATAAAGAAATTTATCCCCAAATTTCTCTAGAGCGGCGTAGAAGAAGAAAACCCAAATAGCTTCGGCCACTGTTCTCATACATTGGCCTCCCTCTCCAAAGTCTCGTCCGGTACTTGCTCGTGCTGCCATAACACCCGTACCAGAGGAACAAACTGGCCATGGAGAACCTTTGTACTATGATCAAAAATCCGGATAGGATGCTACTCAAACAAAGCATCCACTTCGAGCTCATCCTTCTCGGGTTGAAATACACGATAAAAGTCTGAAAATTAACGTCGGAGCTGAGAAACATGAAAACCATCATGCATATCCTGGTACCTATGGGGTAACTGCAACCGATAGGCTACCAGACCAACTCTATCCACAACCTCAAACAGCCCGACTTACCTCGGTAAAATAATACCCCGTCTCCTAATTCTTCTGTGCCCAACCTCGGTGTGACACCTAGGAAAACTTGATCCCCTACCTCGAACTACCGAGGTCATCTCCCCTAATCAGCATAAGACTTCTGTCAGGAATGTGTAGTAGACATCCTATTCCAAATCAACTCTATCTTCTCTATGGTCTCCTGAACCAGATGAGGTCCCAGCAAAGTTGCCTCTCCTGCCTCCAGCCAACATAAGGGTGGTCAACATGGACTACCGTACAAAGCCTTATAAGGTGCCATCAGAATATTTTCTTGAAAACTATTGTTGTAGGAGAATTCCACAAGAGGTATGTGATTCTCCCAAGAACCTCCAAAATATAGGATGCATGCCCAGAGAACGTCCTCAAGCACCTAAATCGTACGCTCGGACTATACATCTATCTGGGGGTGGTAAGTTTTACTTAAAAGTACCTGTAAACCCAAACCCTTTTGAAGCCCCTTCCAGACCTAAGAAGTAAAACGTGCATCCCTATCTAAAACAATGGAGTGTGGAACTCCATGCAGACATACAATCTCACGGATGTACAACCATCCCAACTCTTCAACACTAAAGGTCTCCTTGATCATTAAGAAGTGGTAAACCTTCATGAGTCTGTCAATGACAACCCAAACTGCATCATTCCCTCGAGGTGACCTTGGTAAACCTGTCACAAAATCTATCGCAACATCATTCCACTTCCACTCGGTAATGGGTAACTGCTGCAAAAGACCTACTGGCCACTAATACTCCGCCTTCACCTGCTGACAGGTGGAACACCTCAAGACAAAACCAGTAACATCACTCTTCATACCTGGCCTCCAATACTAACAGTTTAGGCCACGATAAATTTTGGTGACAGCAGGATGAACTGCCCAAACTGAGGAATGAAAGTCCCACATTATCTCCTCGTGTATGCCTATTGGTAGCCATACACACCCCTAGAAACACTAGATATCATCCTTGACTATGGTCCATCTCAAAACAAGGTCCTCTCCTGAAACACTCTCCCATAGGACTAGGCCTTCAGAATCTGATAGCTGCCTCATTAGAACTCGACCAAGAAGAGTAGTGGTGACAGCTATAGAAGAAAGAAACATCTGCCCCTGTCTGTCGTGCAGCTCCAAATACATCTCAGAGAACAGAGCCATAAGCCACCACTCACTTATGGCCACTTGAATTACTTGTATCTGGGCCCCCCTGCTCATCGCATCAGCCACTAAGTTTCCCTTCCCTGGTGTATAAGCAAGCTCAAAGTCAAAAGACTGAAGGTACCCAACCCACCTCCGCTGTCTCAAATTCAATTCAAGCTGAGTGAAGATGTAGTTGAGACATATGTGGTCGGTGAAAAACCCAAAATTCTCTCCTAAAAGATAATGTATTCAACAACATAAAGCATGAAAAAATGATACCATCTCGAGATCATGCGTCGGGTAATTCCTCTCATTTGGCCTCAACTGCCGAGACCCATATGCAACGAATCCTTCTCCTTGAATAGATACAACTCCTAGCCCAATACCAGATTCATAACAGTAACTAGTATAGCTATTTCTCGTCTCTGGAGAGACTAGTATCGGTGATGAAGTCAATCTCCCTTTCAGATCCTAAAAGGCTGACTCACAAGAATAAGACCACAAGAACCTTGAACATTTCTTATTCAAACTGGTGAGTGGTGCTTCTATGTGTGAAAAGTCTTGTATGAAGTGTTTGTAGTATCCAGCCAGCCCTAGGAAACTTTTCACCTCAAAGAATTTCTTCATCTGCTCCCAGGAAACTACAACTCTCACTTTCTCTGGGTCTACTAATACTCTTGTCTTTGAGGTAACATGACCCAGGAAGTGAATCTGATCCATCCATAAGTGTCATTTTGAGAGCTTAGCATATAAATGATTCCCCCTCAATGTACTGAAAATGATCTCAAGATGGGTAGCATGGTCGTGTTGAGTGTGAGAGTACACCAAGATATCGTTCATGAAGACCACAGTGAAAGAATCTGAGTACGGATGGAGCACTCGGTTTATCAATTCCATGAAAACTACCGGTGCGTTCATAAGACCGAACGACATAACCATATACTCGTATAGGATATACCTGCTCTTGAAGGCTGTGATAGGTATATCAGATGGTCTAACTCACAACTTATGGTAACCAGATCTCAGGTCAATCTTTGAGAACACCTGGGCTCCTCGAAGCTGATCAAGGAGATCATCAATCCAAGGCAAGGGATATCTGTTCCTGACTGTCAACTGGTTCCACTTCTGATAGTCCACACAAGGCCTGAGGGTACCATCTTCCTTCTTCGCAAACAGGACAGGCGAACCCCAAGGAGAAGTACTGGGTAAGATAAATCCCTTTGCCTGCAACTCCTCCAACTGCTTCTTGAGCTCCTACAACTCTAGTGTAGCCATCCTATAAGGAGGAATGTATACTTGTGTCATTCCAAGAATGAGATCAATATAAAAGTCTACCTCTTTCTTCGGAGGCAAACCTGAAAATTCCTATGGGAAGACGTCCCTAAAATGATCCACCACTAGAGGAAAGTATAACTATGAAGTCCCCTGGTCATCTAGGTATAGACTAGCAATCTGGGCCGTAACTCCTCCTAGATCATGATGCTCGAGTCCTACTCTTCTCACCTGGACATCTCACTCACCCCTATAAAGAAAAGATCAACCCTATAGTGATGTGAAACTCACCCTACGACGATAACAGTCGATGACTGCCTGGAAGGGAATTAACTAGTCCATCTTGAGAATGAAATCATAGCCTGTCATCTCTAATACATAGAGGTCCCACAAAAAGTGACACCCACCAACCTCTAGAGGGCCCTCCCTGCACTGACGTACACTAGCTGTTCTTGTCCCCAACAGAGTGTCTAGCATCAATATATCAGCAAAAGTAAAGATGAAGAGACCAAGTCTCTCCACGGCAGCAACAGATATAAATCTATGAGAAGACCATGTGACGAAAAGAGTAGAAGCTAAAACTGAGGCTATTAAGATCGTACATCGAAATGTAGAGGGTCAGGGATCCTACTCATGCTGGTTCTGCTCCACTGCAAAAGTTTGGCCTGCACCACGTCCCTGTGACCCTGCCTGACCATTCTGAGCTGATCCATGATCTTGTCACTGAAAGACCGGTTACTGACTACCACGACCACGATCTCCACATCGGCCTGAACAACCATAAGAACTACAGTTCCCAGACTAGTGATAAACTGGTGGTGCTGCTCTTGAAAGAGGAGTCATCGAAGAACCCCTATCACTAGCTGCTGGTGAGAAGGTCTGACAGAAACGCTGATGGTGACCCATATTTCCGCATGATCGGCACTCCACTGGGTCTCTCAGGAAATGTGGCTTCCTATGATCGCTCTTTTCGCACTGGTAGCACACCACCTGGCTACCAGAAGATGCATCCCCCCTTACTCTGATCTCTACGTGCAGTCTCCCGGTGGTGCTTCCTACTATTAGTAGGAGGAATAATTACTCTAGATGCCAAACTGTCCTAGCTCACTGCTCCAGAATACCTCATGTTACACTCTATAATCAGCGCTTGGTTGACAATAGAGGATATCGAAGTCAACCTAAATATGTTCACCTGGGATCAGACATCCTACCAGAGACCATCCACAAAACTTCCGTGAAAGGAACAACTCATATCCCCCATTAAAGGGTGTAAAGAATTGTAGCTCGACAAAGCAAGAGGAATACTCAATAATAGAAAAGGTACCCCACTCCAGACTCAAGAACTCTCTAGCTCGATCGGCCCTTATGGTCTCTGGATATAAGTAATCATAGAAGATGCACTGAAATTCATCGCAAGCCATAGTCTTCTGGCGTCCCACCTGTGAGAACACATCCCACCACCACTTGGTGGAGTCTCTAATCATGTACATAGAGAGATTCACCCTCATATCTAGAGATATCTTCAGATTCTTGAAGATTTTCATCTTAGATTCTATCCATGACTCTGTATCCTTGGGTCCTCCATCCCCAGAGAAAGTGGAAGGCTGCTGCTGCTGAAAGACCCGCGTCCATTCTGCCATCAAAGGGGCAGGAGACGACGCTACCTTAAAGGTCTGCATCATCCTCATGAAACCCACTCTGAACTATGAATCATCTCCTATATTAGGTACAAAGGCTGGTGCCAAGGCTGACACAACTGGAGGATCTGCTGGAAATCCATGATTAACCTTGTCCGGTGTCTGATCACCGCCTGGAAACTAGTGTACAACCGGAGGACATATCAGTGGCATAACTCTGCATGGTCAAGCGAACACATTAGAACAATATTATCAAGGACATAAAGTTATAATCATAATAAGGGAATATGAGAAAGGAAGCCTTCATGTTTTACAAAACATGGATACATGACGTGTATGTCCACTACACGGTGTGTATGTAGATCCTTTTTCCCTGCCCGAGTTCCCTTACATGGCTAAACCACACAATTTATCTTAGAACAAGACTACATGGTGTGTTTGTTCCAGACACAGCGTGTTCTAGACAAACATCACCAACTCGTGTTGTTAGCTACATGGCCTATTACACGGCTCACACTACACAGCGTGTTCCAGACGGACATGGCGTGTACTTAAAGGATTTCATCGATATGTGTTGTTAATTACATGGACAGACTCCAGGATCACACTACAAGGTATATTAAAAAATGAAACTATGTGTAAAACATAAGATTTTATACCTTCGTGTCATTAGGAACATGGGTGAACACAGGTTCTAGTCGCACAACTTGTACATCCGGTACACGGTGTGTTCCCATGAGAATTTCTCTATCCCGTGTCTCTTCCCACATGACCTATGACACGGTTAGAGACTAAACAATGTGTACATACATTACACGACTTGTACTTAAGAAAAAAAATTTCTTCCCGAATAGAAGAACACATGGTGTGTAGTCAAAACTACACGGTGGGTATTCCATGTTTTTTCAGACTACAAGCCTTAGAAACTACCCCGGATCCCAGAAAAACACACAAACAGTCCCTTAAGTGCCAAATTCTGATCATTGAGGTCCCATACACTCCACGAATCAAATCTTGACATCTTATACATGTTATAAATAAGGATAACAGTGCAATGATCCACCAAATTCCAGTCCATGAGGGCCCATAACACCTCATGAACCAAAGTTTGGAATTAATTCAAGAAAAACCTTACACAATCAATGCTAAAGAAAGAAGGTATTCAATCATGATATCTATCACAAAATTATGCCTATTCTACACAACACATATCACAACAACATGTAATCGCTAATTCACCCTAAATGGCATGGCAAGAATGCATGACATGTGATTTCTAACAAGGGCCTATATGATGCAAGAGATGGAATACCCTAATCTCATAGATTTGTGACAGATATAGAACCTCAATAAAATAAACTATAATAGTACAAAACATGTGAGTCACCTAATAGTGAAAATAAAATGAATCGTAAAGTTTAAAAACCATAAAAATTGCCTTAAACGAGGTAGATTGGATTTTCCTTGTGCACGAGTTAGCTACTCCCGGGCACAACTTATTACCAAGTACCTATTCCGTCCTATCCATGGTTAAGCGCTCCAAATAGTAAGCCAAGAGAAAAGAACTTACCTCAAATACCCCTTTGTAATGTCCCGGTTCCAGATGCTACCCAAAGGCACCCCATACCCGGTTGGTCATATAGCCTCAAGCACATTTCCTCGAATACCAGAGGCTGACAACTAGCAGCAAGGGCCTTGGGTGTGATAGTGGGGAAAATATTCCCTCATTAGAAGAACAACACAATGGAATAAAACAATAGCAATAGTGGAAGAAGTGATAATCCATAAAAAAGTAAATAGTGGAAGATTGGAAAATAATAAACTAGATCACACACACACACATATATATATGAATGATGCATGATACATATGTCTAGGGAAGTAGCCAAACAAATCACAATGCTAGAATACAACAGTACTAAACCAAATACAAAATAAAGTAAGTAAACAACTCCTCAACATTGCAAACCATAGCTTGGTCCCATGCTCTCCAGCTCCATAGTCAATCAAGAACCTAAAGTAGAAGGGTGTTTTCCCTTTTCTATATCTGAAATAATATAATCTGTTTGGGCCCAAAATCATGAACAAAACCAAATGTGAGACTAAATTTCAATAGGCAACCACCCAAAGATCTGTTCTTAATAGTCAGTGAATAAATACGGAAGGAAATAAGTAACAGAGTTGTAAACAATTCCATAGTTTCATGCATTCAATTTCGCATACCAAATAAGCACCTAATCAAAGAAGGAAACCCTCTGGGAAGTACACATAGCCTATCCTATCTAGTTTAGCTATAAGAATATACAAAGAATTTATGAGGAAGAACTCACAGTCAATTCCCCTTATAGTATAAATTGATAAAAGACTCTCTGAGAAAGCTCACATGGTCAATTCCCCTTATAGCCAAGTGCGGTCAATGACTCTCTGAGGAAGCTCACATGGTCAATTCCCCTTATAGCCAAAAGTGGATCAAAGACTCTCTGAGGAAGCTCACATGGTTAATTCCCCTTATAGTCTAAAGTAATCAATGACTCTATAAGGAATCTAAGATGGTCAATCCCCCTTATAGTATACTACACTAGGTTCCCTTGACCCTGTGTATGTCAAATAAGCATAGTAGTGCAATACGACCAAAGTAAACCTCTTGAACTACTTGGCTAAACAGTATATAGCATATCAAGCATGTTAGATATAAATAATCCCATCATCCTACAACTAGGCATGGAAAATCATGACAAGGTGTCCTAACTGGGCTAAATAGGACCAATGGTCATATATAGAACAAAACATTGGTAAACACATCCATGACAAATCCATCAACCCTATTCATATCCAATTAACCTCTATGCAAGCATACAAGCATGGCAAACAATTAAAAAGGGTAAAACGGTAAATCCGAAATACCCTGTTCAAGGGTATTGGGAAAAATTGCTCTTATTACTCAAATACTTTCAACGAAAAGGCACAAACCACCTACCTCGGCATTGAGAGATCGCTATACATGAACCTCAGTCCTTGAACTGCCCAAGAACACTGTAGATCTAAAAAAACATCTAAACGTTCAATAGAGGATAACTAGAGAAAGATGAGGAATCATGAAATGAAGATCAAAAAGAAGGAAGAGCTTACCGAAGTGATCCGAACACAATCGACGACGGTCGAATCGGAGATCAGATGGAGGCTTGGGGGCTCAGAGAAGGATTGTGGCCGTATGGGTTCTCTCAGACGAACGAGACCTAGAAGAATGGTTTTCTGTCAATTAATTATAAATTAAATTAAAAACTATTTGAAAATAATGAAATACCTTCGGTAAAAAATAGTTTTATTATACAGAAACACATTTTATCTCAGTAAATTAAAAAAACAATTTTTATGAATTATTTTCATTAAATGTGTACATTATATATTCAAATAAATATCTAAAATAGATATTATTAGTTTTCTATACAAGATATAGGAATAAATAGTAATTTAATCATAAAAATATTTTTTTTCTAAAAGGAAATTTTACCGACTTTTTTTGGTAAAATTATTTTAAAAATAATTTTTAAACATTTTATAAATAATATTTGATATAATAAACATGATTTTTGGAATATAAACTTTAAAATTGTATTATGGTTAATTTTAGGTGTTTCTATCAAAAGTTCTATTTTCTAATGAACTGCGAAAAATCCTGAATTTTAATGGAAAACTGACTTTCTGTTCAAATTTTTTATATAGTTAAATTATATTTTACTATTTTTTTAAATTATAATTAGATCAATTATAAATATATTAATCTAAATATTTCATTAGAATAAATTTATTTTTGAAATTTTATATAAAAATCTGTAAATATTTGGACATTTGCACTTTAAAAACATGTTTTTTCGTCACGTATACAAGATAAATTTACAATTAAATTATTCTAATTATACAAGTGGAATTTGAAAAAATGGATTCATTATTTGTAATCATAATAATATATATTTTATAATAAGGATGAATTAATTTTTTACCATAATTAATAGTGAAAAAATTAATATTAATTATATAATTTAAGGGACAAAATGAGTTTACTTAGTTGTCAAATGTAGAATATAATGCTTATGAATTTCCCAATACTTTTAAAATTTTTTTTCTCAAAATAAGTCATACCGTGTGACCATATTATATTTATTTATAAGTTTTTGGGATAATATTTATGAAATTGACCCATATAATAGTTTAAGTAATGAAAAAGACAAAATAATCTACCTTTCTTCCTTTTAATTTCTATAATGTTTGGAATAAGAAAAAATTACATAGGTTTGGTTGTAAATAATTTTTTTTGGAATATAAAAGAGTTTATTTTATAATGATATTTTATTTTATTTTTTAGATATTATATAATAATATTAAATGATTATGAAATAAAAACATAGTAATTATTCAGTTAATAATTATGTTAAATAAATGATACTAAATTTTTTAAAAGTGAGGTAAATTGAATGAATTATTTCCACCATAAAGTTATTAGATGAATATATCATGTTAAATAGGTGTGAACATAATATATTAAAATTCCATATTTTTTATTTGTATTTTTAAATTATAATTTATTATATAATGTCAAAATTGATATTAATTCTACTATATAATAAATGATATTTAATTAAAAGACTTAAAATTAATAAAAATAAAATATTATTCCTATGGATTTTTATATTTTAATTAATATAATATATGTAACACCCCAAGATTCCACGGTACGCTTCTCTTTCAATAATGTAATAGCTTGCATTGTACGCAAGTTCGAGATTCTAACACACCGTGACCAATCAAGTAGCTGTTATGAATATTAATACCCACTTTTTGAATTATATAAATTTTATATTTCAAAATGGACTTCATTTTTGGATTCTTAATATATAAATTATCCTAATTTGAATTTTTGGTATTTTTCTAAGAACATCGAATTTATTCGATTAACAGTGAAAAATACTTAAAAACAACTTTTTTATTCAAAATAATTTATAGTGATAAATTATACTATTGAGTGGTTTTAAAGTGTAATTAGAATATATTTTTACCATTTTATCCAATGTTGGTTATTATAATTAATTTCACTTTGAAATTGGACACAAACAATTGTCAGTCTTTTGATTGATATTACTTCTTAAAAACCCGTCTTTGGTTTTGACAATAGGAATTATTTTTAAATTAATTACTGAAATTTCTGTGTTTGGAATTTGGTAAAATAGATTCCATATTTGGAATCATAAGGTCCAAATTATGTAATTAAGACTCTTTTTTTAGACATTATGAATAGTAACAACGACAATTATCTTTAATTATCATGATTAATTAGTAATCTGGTAGTTAAGGGTAATGAAATAATATCATAATAATATAAAATGACCCCAACATGTGTCCTAATGCTATTTTTTGTGTCATAGCCGACCATCGGATTACTTGTTCCAACTTAGGGACCTCATGGAATCTTTTTTGTGTGATAGTGACATTTTATCATTTTATTTTTTTAAAAAAGGGAAAATATAACAAAAGTATGTAACACCTAAGTAATTTTTTTTTAATTTTGTCTACATAAATTATATCTTAGACTATAAATAGTAATTGGAAATCTAAAAATATTTCCTACATCATGGTATTTTTTTTATAATATTTAGACATTATATAAATAAATTTATTTATGAAACCATGATGATGCAGTGATTAACTCATTAATGAACGATTTAAATAAAATGAAAAGATAAGGTAAAATATAAGACTTAAACTTGTCTAAAGACTATTTTATGGGTGTATTTCGAACCCTAATCACCTTATCCTTGAAATATATTATTGTGGGACCTTTAAAATCTGAAAAATCATTTCATAATAAAGTAACATTTCAGTCTTTCCAAAAGAGCCCCTCCTCTCCTCTTATAAAAGGCCCCCCACCTCTACCACCTTATTCACACCTTCAAAGACATTTGGCTCGGCCAACATCTGACCAAATAATCTCTCAACTTACCTCTATTACTCCTATAAGCCTCACTTTGGGTATAAGTCTTCCCAAGTAAGCCTTTGGCTCAAATAAAAAAGAGTTACCTGATTTTAAGGTAATGTCTTCTCTTATATTCTTTTGTTTTATTTTTCTTATCCAACTCCTTAAACCCTTTTTATTATGTTATTTTATAACAAAACTAGTATATTAAATATAATAATATTTTTTTATGAGAAGTATTTGATTTACACTTACACACACCTATGTCTAATGGTTAAATAACATACTGTTTCTATGGGTGGCGAATTACTGCCTCACGAAACGATGATTGTTCAATCTTCTTTTAACACCTTTCATGGTGGCCATTAAGAAGTCACTGTATTTATATATTATATAAATTATATTTATGTTTTCCTTATGCTTCTATATTTTTCATTTATGGCATACCTTTATGGTTTCCATTATGGGTAAACACGATAATTTCATTTTAGGAAGTGCGGACTACCGCCCCGTCAAAGTGATTTGAATCATTAATGTCATATGTGGGACATATAAAGGAAGGAGTTAAATGATATTATATATCATATTATATTTTAAATATAATATACCTTTATATCATCTTGATTTCATTCCATTAAATATGAAATATAAATGAATGTAGCGTTCATGCGTACGCACGACTTACCATCTCCATGAACGGTGCATTTCATTTCTTACCTCTAAATGTTATATAATATTATAAATGCATGTATATCTTGGATATATATGATATATATGATATCAATATCATTAATATAATTCTATAGATAATGTATATTTTACCACATGGACAACTTGTAATTATAAGAAGTTTATTGTTGACTCAAGTACTAAAGATCGACAAAACGACCGTTATTAACTTAAATGACTATATAATTTTCATAACATGCTAATAAGTGATATAAAAGGAATAATGAACTTGAAAAAGGTTCTTAAGAAATTAGATATTAACTATAGTTTATTATTCAGGAGATTAAAGAACGATCGAGTCAAGTCGGACACGGGGTAAGTGTTAATTCTACAACTTCTTCATTATTCAAGGTTGTTCATATGTAATTATCTACTGGGACCTATTTATCATCCACATCCATGTTTATTAAAAATGTATTTCAAAACATTTTTACTATTTATTAGACAATGCATTAAATTCATTTATACCATTATTTCACCTTATACATTTTTCAAAAGAATCTGACCGTCATTTTCCAAACAATGTACTTTTTGACATTTTCGACAAAATTAAGGTAAGAATGTTTTTTTAACTTCTACGGAGGGTGCAACTATTTTCTGCCATTATAAAATCGTTGAAGCTTCCCTTACAAGATTATAAGAAGATTTTCAAAGTAAATGTTTTCTTATACAATTATGTGACTTTTAAATAATTTCAAAAATGATATTTCTCTCAAATAGTGTTGATTTCATCTATGTCAACATCCTTTGATGGATTTTAAAGTTATTTGAAGTTGATTTATTATGATTCAAAACTTCCATATTGTATTGAAGGTTTTGTGATATGTTTGACTATGGATGTGATATTTTTATACCATTCATGGTTTATGGAGAAAGTATTTACATTTCATATACTAGTTTTAATACGACTGTTTATGTTATTTTTAAACCTATTCATATGAGGAATGCATTGGACTTAATAAGTGACGGGTGGATCCTGCTATAGCTCATTGATGCATCGGTAGGTCTCATGAGACAAACTAGTGTCTTGGCACGAGGCCTTGACAAAATCTTATTTTTAGTCTTGGCACGAGGCCTTGGCTACGTGGTTATGATAGTCTGGCATTATGCATTTCAACATTATGAAAGTGGTTATTAGTATTGCATGTGATTATTCAACTAGTAGAATATCCATGTGAATAAGTAAATGACATTATTTAATTTTATTTTTGCCATATTATGCTTAATTTCAAGTTTAAAAGTCTTTTGTTTTAGTTATACATTACCTTAAATGTTTTTGTTTATTTATGAAAGTTTCTGCTATATTTTTATCCTTACTGAGCATCTGAGCTCACCCCTTTCTATGTTTTATTTTTCTCAGGATGTGAAGAAATATTTTATGACTAACCTGCAGGGATAGTCTGAAGGGGATATGAGTATGGACTATGGAGACTATGTTATTGTAGTTTTTCACTTTATGATGTAACGTAACATTTATGAATGTATCTAGTGTTTCCAAGGCTACTAAACTAATCAGTATTTCGAGACTTGATCTTTTGCGATCATGCCAATGTTATTTAATAATGCATCTAATCTGGGTAACTAGGGTCGGGAAGTTATAGTTGGTATCAGAGGTAGTTTAGTACTAACCTTGGAAGCTATATTTAGATAAACTT
Organism: Viscum album; assembly: GCA_963277665.1. Taxonomy (NCBI): domain Eukaryota; kingdom Viridiplantae; phylum Streptophyta; class Magnoliopsida; order Santalales; family Viscaceae; genus Viscum; species Viscum album. Next base: position 1,990,102,521 of record OY728161.1, on the reverse strand, counting down.
TGATTAGAGCACATATCCCTAAGATAGTCTTTGAGGATTAGTATAGAAGAACATCCTATAATTTTGTTAAAGTATATATTTTGTGTATTTTCTGAGAAATACATCCCTGTATGGATATGAGAAGGTAGAGGAAGCTCTGGTACAGATGTAACTAGGCGTAAAACCTGAAAAAACCGCTTTGAGCTACACTCGAACGGGAACTGGTGCACGACAACGGGCCTTGCTGCACTTTTGGTTACGACACTCCCAGGGGATATGCTTATGATAATTCACGATTACTTTAAAAACCATTATAAAGGGTTTATGAGTATATACTTCCTCAAAGAAAACATTTTTATGATTATGGACTATATCCATAAACTGTTCAATTTATGTTAGGTGTTTTGCAAGTTTGTTATTATGTATTTCGATTCATAAACTAATCTAGTTTATGACATTATTTAGAAATGGCACCTATTTGAAGTAATAGAAACCGTTTCAATGCACGAACTCCATGTTGGGATTTACCTCCTTATCAAGATAATTATAGTGGAGCTGGTGATACAACTGGTGCTGATCAGCTCCTCACCATACTGGGACAACTCACTCAGGTTATGAATAATAAACTTACTCATATGGAGCACCCTGATCCGCAACGTTGAGGATAAATGTTAGATCACTTCATGAGGAAACAACCACCAACATTAAATGGGATTACAAATCAATTAGTAGCTGAGCAATGGATAAATTCCCTAGAGAAAATATTTCATGCTTTAGGGAGTAGTGAAAGGGAAAAAGTTGTCATGGCAGTTTACCGCCTCACTGGAGATGCTGATCAATGGTGTTCATTGAAACAAAATAAAAAGGAAGATTAAGAAGTATCAAGTATGGAATGGAGATAGTTTAAAGTTATTTTCTTAGAAAAATACTTTCCTCATGACCATCGAGCGGATATGGAAAGACAATTTTTGAGTCTGAGGCAAAAGGAGGACGAGAATGTTGAAAATTATGAGTCTAACTTTACAAGGTTAGCAAGGCATGCTACAGATTATATACATAACCCAAGAAGTAATATTGATCGTGTCTTTTATGGGTTAAAACCATTTCTCCATCGAGATTTAGTATCACAATCCTTCTCATCGTACGAAGATATTGTCTCATGTGCTATCAAGATAGAAATGGAATTCTCTAAATCTTATGACAATAAAGTAAAGCAAGAGAATAAGACAACGTTGGAACAAGAGACAGATAAAGGGAAAAAGGGAAAGAAGGATTTTCCATTATGCGATAATTTTGGGAAGAATCACCCTGGTACTTGCCTAAAAAGAATGGGAGTTTGTTATAAATGTGGAGAAAAAGGTCACCAGGCTCGTGATTATAAGGGAAATAAAGAGGCTATCAATATTTAATGCTATAGTTGTAGAGAAATGGGTCATTATGCAAATGAATTCCCTAATCACCAAGAAAATTTACCTCAGAAAAGGCTAAGGGAGCAAGGACAAGCTTATGCTGTTACTATAGATGAAGTTGAATAATTATTGTATTTGTGTTTTTGGACTCAAGAACTATATTATGGTTGTAAGAATAATGTGATATATATAAGGATTGTACTGCAGTACTTGTTGTTTTCATTAAGGTTTTAATATGATGAAGGTAATCATATTTTTAGTATGTGACAATAAGAGAAACTATACTTTGTTTGGGGAATCTGATGTTACAGTTGATTTTGGAATTTAGAGACCTTTTAGAGAAAGTCTGGACAGAGGTATTTTGGAAAATTATAAAGGTTGGAATGGATTAAGTTGAACTTTGGATATTTTTGTTTAATGTTAAAACATTTCTAAAGATTATTTTTGAAATATTATAATACTATAGTTTTAGGAAAAATACAACCTGCAGGTCGGGGGATAACCCGTCGCGTCGGACAAAGCAGCAGGAATCGAACCCACAACCATAGTGCGACATGCCTTTATTACCTACCACTATGCTACAAGAAGTCCCTGGTTATTACAAAATAGTTATCCTAATTTAAATGGTATGTGTTAATATTTAGAACCTTATACAATTAGGATAAATAGAATATTTTTGAGTTTTATTACCTTTTGGAGTGAAAGATGGGTTTGTGGTAAAAATTTAATAAAGAATGAAATTATAAATGACAAGTAAGTATATTTCATTATGTTCTTTGTAAATATCCTAAATAAATTCCTCAACTTTATGAAAGGTAACTTAAAACAAAAATGTTGTCGGTTAACTTTTCCAACTGGGGAATCAATGACCGTTTAAACAATCAAAAGTTTGTGATTTTCTTGTAGTTAACTTTCTCCTAATCCTGTTTTCTACAACTCTCCATCAGACCTTGATGGTTTTTTTCTCTTCCATATCCATGTTTTCATAGAATCCTAGTATGGGCTATCTCGGGTGACCTTTGTACTTCTCTTTCTTTCTTTTAAAGTTATATTTTTGTTAACCCTATTTCCGATATGGGTTTTCCGCAAAGGTATTTTCTATTTTCAACCTTTTATTTTAAAAGAACATTTTCAAATTGCAAGGATGCAATTTATTGAAGGAGGGTAGAATGTAACACCCCAAGCTTACACGGTACGCTTCTCTTTCAATAATGTAATAACTTGCATTGTATGCAAGTTCGAGATTCTAACACACTGCGGCCAATAAAGTAGCCGTTATGAATAGTAATACCCAATTTTTGAATTATATAAATTTTATATTTCAAAATGGACTTCATTTTTGGATTCAGAATATCTAAATTATCCTATGTTGAATTTTTGGTATTTTTCTAAGAACGTCCAATTTATTCGATGAATAGTGAAAAATACTTAAAAACAACTTTTTTAATAAAAATAATTTATAGTGATAAATTATACTATTGAGTGGTTTTAAACTATAATTATAATATATTTTTACCATTTTATCCAATTTTGTTCATTAGAATTAATTTCACTTTGAAATTGGACATAAACAATTGTCAATCTTTTGATTGATATTACTTCTTAAAAACTCATCTTTGGTTTTGACAACGAGGATTATTTTTAAATTAATTACTGCAATTTCTATGTTTGGAATTTGGTAAAATAGATTCCATATTTGGAATCATAAGGTCCAAATTATGTAATTAATACTCTTTTGTTTTTGGACATTATGAATCATAATGACGACAATTATCATTAATTATCATGATTAATTAGTAATCGGGTAGTTAAGGGTAATGAAATAATATCATAATAATATAAAATGGCCCCAAAATTTGTTCTAATTCTATTGGTTGTGTCATGGCCGACCATGGGATTCCTTGTGCCAACTTAGGGACCCCAAGGAATCACTTTTGTGTGATAGTGACATTTTATCATTTTATTTTTTTAAAGGGAAAATATAACAAAAGTATGTAACACCTAAGTAATTTTTTTTTAATTTTTTCTAAATATATGATCTCCTAGACTATAAATAGTCATTGTAAAGATAAAAATATTTCCTACATCATGGTATTTTTTTTATAATTTTTAGACATTAAATAAATAAATTTATTTATGACACCATGATGATGCAGTGATTACCTCATTAATGAACGATTTAAATAAAATGAAAAGATAAGGTAAAATATAAGACTTAAACTTGTATAAAGCCTATTTAATGGGTGGATTTAGAACCCTTATCACCTTATCCTCTAAATATATCATTTTTGGACCTTTAAAATCCTAAAATCATTTCATAATAAAGTAACATTTCAATCTTTCCAAAAGAGACCCTCCTCTCCTCTTATAAAAGGCCCCAACCTCTACCACCTTATTCACACCTTCAAATCCATTTGGATCGGCCAAAATCTGTCCACATACTCTCTAAACTTTCCTATATTACTTCTAGAAGCCTAAATTTGGGCATAAGTCTTCCCAAGGAAGCCTTTGGCTCAAATAAAAAAGAGTTACCCGATTTTAAGGTAATGTCTTCTCTTATGTTGTTTTTTTTTATTTTTATTCTCCAACTCCTTAAACCATTTTTATTACATTATTTTATAACAAAAAAAGTATATTAAATATAATAAGATGTTTTTATGATAATTATTTTATTTATACTTACACACACCTCCGTATAATGGTTAAAGAACATACTGTTTCTGTGGGTGGCGAATTACTGCCTCACGAAACGATGATTGTTCAATATTCTTTTAACACCTTTAATGGTGGCCATTAAGATGTCACTATATTAATATATGATATAAATTATATTTATGTTTTCCTTATGCTTCTTTATTTTTCATTTATGTCATACCTTTATGGTTTCCATTATGGGTAAACACGATAATTTCATTTTAGGAAGTGCGGACTACCGCCCCCTCAAAGTGATTTGAATCGTTAATTCCATATGTGGGACGTATAAAGGAAGGAGTTAAATGATATTATATATCATATTATATTGGAATTATAATATACCTTTATATCATTATTATTTCATTCCATTAAATATGAAATAGAAATTAAAGTAGCGTTCATGCGTACGTATGGCTTACCGTCTCCATGAACGGTGCATTTCATTTCTTACCTCTAAATGTTATGTAATATTATAAATGCATGTATATAATAGATATATATGATATATATGATATAAATATAATTAATATAATTCTATATATAATGAATATTTTACCACATGAACAACTTGTAAGTATAAGAAGTTTATTGTGGACTCAAGTACCAAAGATCGACAAAACGACCGTTATTAACTTAAATGACAACATAATTTTCATAACATGGTAATAAGTGATATAAAAGGAATAATGAACTGGAAAAAGGTTCTTAAGAAATTATATATTAACTATAGTTTATTATTCATGATATTAATGAATGATCAAGTCAAGTCGGACACGAGGAAAGGGTTAATTCTACAACCTTTTCATTATTCATGGTTGTTCATATGTAATTATCTACCGGGACCTCTTTATCATCCACATCCATGTTTCTTAAAAATGTCTTTCAATTTTTTTACTATTTATTAGACAATGCGTTAAATTAATTTATACCCTTATTTGACCTTATACGTTTTTGAAAGGAATCTTTCCGTCATTTTCCAAACAAGGTACTTTTTTACATTTTCGACAAAATTAAGGTAATAATGTTTTTTTAACTTATAAGAAGGGTGCATCTATTTTCCACCGTTATAAAATTGTTGAATCTTACCTTATAAGATTATAAGAATATTTTCAAAGTAAATGTTTTATTTTACAATTATGTGACTTTTAAATAATTTCAAAAATGATATTTCTCTCAAATAGTGTTGATTTCATCTATGTCAACATCCTTTGATGGATTTAAAGCTTATTTGAAGTTTATTTATTATGATTCAAAACTTCAATATTGTATTGAAACTTTTGTGATATGTTTGACTGTGGATGTGTTATTTTTATACCATTCATGGTTTATGGAAAAAGTATTTACATTTCGTATGCTATTTTTAATACGAATGTTTATGTTATGTTTAAACCTGTTTATATGAGGAATGCATTAGACTTAATAAGTGACGGGTGGAGCCCTCTATAGATCCTCAATGCATCTGTAGGTCTCATGAGACAAACTAGTGTCTTGGCATAAGGCCTTGAAAAAATATTATTTGTAGTCTTAGCACGAGGGCTTGGCTACGTGGTTATGATAGTCTGGCATTATGCATTCCATCATTATGTAAGTGGTTATTAATATTGCATGTGATTATTCAACTAGTAGAATATCCATGTGAATAAGTAAATAAAATTATTTCATTTTATTTTTTTCCATATTATGCTGAAGTTCAAGTTTAAAAGGCTTTTGTTTTAGTTATACATTTCCTTAAATGTTTTTTGTTTATTTATGAAAGTTTCTGCTATATTGTTATCCTTACTGAGCATTTGAGCTCACCCCTTTATATGTTTTATTTTTCCCAGGGTGTGAAGAAATATTTTATGACTGACCTGCAGGGATATTATGAAGGGGATATGAGTGTGTACTGTGGAGACTATGTTATTGTAGGTTTTCACTTTATGATGTAATGTAACATTTATGAATGTATCTAGTGTTTCCAAGGCTACTAAACTAATCGGTCTTTAGAGACTTGATCTTTTGTGATGATGCCAATGTTACGTAATAATGCTCCGACTCTGGGTAACTGGGGTTAGGGTGTTACAATATATGTTACATTTAGGGAATAATCTATGGTTTATAATGAACATATTAGACACTATATTGTAAAATAATATTTTCACAGTTAGGGTTAACGCAGTTGTTTTAAGCATTACATGTGGTTATGTAAAAATTAATTTTAAATACAAATGGGTTCGTTTTAATAAATTATATATAAAATTTTATAATTAATGGTTCTAGGTTTTTTAATATTATAAATTTTATTTATTGCTAATGGATAAAGAACCTAGGCTATAATATTAGGAACATTAATACAAAATGGAAAAAATAGGAAGAATTCAATGTTAAGGAAGATAATCGTACGAACAGTTTTGTGTGTGTGTGTGTGGAGGAGGTGTGTATAAAAAATAGACCATAAAATACATTATTATTCTTATTTTAGGTCACATGAATTTAGGGAGACTTCCCAATAGTGAATAATTTTGAGTATTTACACTAATGTCACTCCTCCTTAACAATAAAAGGGAACTAACTCTCCCCCATTCTTTACACCTCTATAGAAATTTCTATAGACAAAACCTTCCAAAATAACCTAAAAACTGACCTACCTCATTATGGAATCCATAATTATTTCATAAATCCAACCAAGAATATAATTTGTTAAAATACAAAAGAATATACCCAAAGAAGAGGTAACATTCATCAACACATGTTTTTGTTTTATTTCATCCAAAAACATATTAAATTATATTTATATGATGATTATATAATTAATTATTTATATTAAGTATACAATGTTTTTTATGTTATGGGTATGACTTGAAAAACTCACATTTCCATTTAATGGGTTTGAAAATCATCATTCATGTGTATGCAAGACTACCGCCTGGATAACCAATGTCATACGTATTTGCATTACCACATTAAAAGTATTGGAATATTGATGGAAATAACATTTATATATTTTATATAATATATTTATGATATATTTATTTTTCTCTATTTTTTATATAATACATAACTTCATGTGTTCCATTTTACTGGAAAATGACAGTATCGTTCATGTGTACTGTGGACTACCGCCTCACAAAGTGATGTCATCATTCACAGTATAAATTGAATGTATTAGGGATTTGTTTAATAGAAATAAGTGATATATTTGAAATTAAAATTATTCCATAATGATAATATATAATATAATTTTATATCTTTTAATACAATATAAAAATGAAAACAGTGTTCATGAATACTTACTACCTACCCCCCTGAACGGTGTATTTCATTTCTTATTTAAATCATTTATAGATTATTATAAAAATATTTATACTGAATATATATTATATTTATATAATTTTTATCATTTTTGAGATGATTAAATAATTAATAATTTTATATAACCAAATATATAACAAATCAAAATTTATATAAAAAATGTAGTATTTACCCAAAACGTGGCTTCATAATGGTATTGTTAATAAATAGAAAATAAAAGTCATAAGAAAACCATATATGGTATGATATTTATGAACATGGTTCTGGAATATATTTATAATAAACATATATTTATTATAAATTAGGTTTTAGTGTGTATGAAGTATTCATGTCTTATAGTAAGGGATTTCCATCTCACTTTTTATGTTTGTGAGACAAATACAATATTGACCGATTCTTTCTTATTTATTGTGTATATAGTACCCATGAATGTAATTTTTGATTAATCAACATAATTTTTTTGGTATTTACATATCCATTTGAGGATATATCTTTCATGTGGATACAATTTCAATGTTACCAAAATGGTAGGGGAATTGTTTTTCTCAACATTCTTTCTTTGAGACAAATGTTATGTTATGAACCTATAATATTCTATAATGTGTATATACATCCCCTTTGACATGTTATATCATAAATCTAATTATTTTCATGATATTTTAAGATTAATGTAATTTTTTATTTCATGTGTAATATGATTCAATGTTACCAAAGTGGTAATAGTTTATTGATATAATCCCCTCATTTGTCGAGATTATTTTTTATTATTCTTCTATTGATGAGATATTATTATCCATATATCAAATATTATCCTTAATTTTCAAAAGATATTGTTATTAGTGAAATATTTAGCTAATTTTATAATTGGTATACTCATTGGTATTTATGATAATTAAGGAAATGTGTTTAAAAAAATCATACATTATTTCTCTCTTTGGTTGGAAATATGTTTTCTTCTAAAAAATGATTTCTAAAAATTTATTGGACTTTTTAAGAAATTTAAATTTTAAGCTCATTTTCACATAAAATGTTTTTTAATTTATTTATGTTTTAAAAGTATATTTAAATTATTTTACAAGCATCCATTATATGATTTCTAGTTTATTTTCAATGAAAAAGGTTTTCAAAATGTTGTATGTTTTAAAAATAATTTTTTCAAGTCAGAAAGGTTGTGTTCCTCAATAAATTTCTTGAAGGATTTTTAAAGATTAATTAAAATGTTTTCAAATAGGAAATCAATGAATATTATTTTCACATATTTTTTTTCTTTAGAAATTTATTTTCAATGAAATGTTATTTTCCACATAGAATATTATAAGTTATATTTAAAAATCCATCTCCATCTAAGATGACATACTTTATTTTATTTTAGGATTTACTAGGGATATGATCCAAGTAAATCATTATTATTATTTATTTGAATGTTTTATTTTAATGATAAAAAGTTATTTATGGCTCATGTTTCACTTCCATAGGTTATACTATGATAAAATGATTTTGAAACCCACTTCTTTTCATAGATTATGATATAATGAAATGATAATCTATCCGGTAGAATTTTTACAAGTAATGATATGATGAAATGTCTATGATTCCAATATCATATCATGGGTTAATATATGATGAATTTGTATGATCTTACAAAACAAAATTTTATGATTATTATGAAATGGGTGGGACTTATATCTCCCTCCAATGCATCGGGTAAAGATTAATATATCTCATGAGATAAATGTAGTTGGAATAGGGAGAGATCATGGTACAGTAAGGGACCTTGTCGATTATGATTATTTGTGGATTAAACCCATTCCTCTATAATGAAAGTTTTGTGACTGGGGATTGTGGTTTTTCCATCCTAGTAGGCATATCCCTCTGAAGTTCCCTGATACATTTTGGCAATGAGCATTGACTTTTAGGAAATGATTTTATATGATTATGTGTATATAAAAAAAATTCTCTATTTTTCCCAGTTTATGCTATAATGAATCATTTATTTTTTTACCTTATGATTCAGGTCTCATAAACTACCAATATTTATTCCATAATTCATGTTTATGATCATTGAAATGTAGGGTATGGTTTTTAAATGTTATTATGATGATCTCACACCTTTATATTGATGTTATGATTAGGTATATCTTTTATTTACAATTAATTAGAATATATTCTCCCGCTTTATTATATTTCCCTTTCCAAAGTTATGAAGAATGGTATTACGTGGTAGTTCTAAAGGGGAAATAATTGTTGGAAACATTGAAGATCATTCAGCGGAATATAAGATTGTGTTCAAAGTCTCCAAATGCACTAAAATACTATGTTAATAAGATAAGAGTTTGATTAATGTACTAAACATTTATCTAAAAATATGAAATATCAATGAATGTTAAGCCTGGGTAACTATAATATCTTCTAGAAAGGGAGATCAAAAAGGGCTGATAGGATCAGAGTTATCCATAGAGGAAACTATATCAAAAGGAGGGATTATTATTTAATCCAAGGATCATTTTGAAATTCATCTAGATATGAAGGAATCAATAATGTTAATTTTTACCAAATCAGTTATTGTAAGAAACATCTTAATAACCCATTAAAATTCACATTATTTACAATATAGTGTTTTCCCATGAAATGGATGAGATCCAAGGACTAATTGAATGTATTTTTTCATTTTAAAAAAATCATGATTGCCACCACAACCTCTACCATGGAATATCCATAGACATGGTGTTATATGAACACCAAAAAATATCAAACCCACCATGCTGTGTTCTCGATCTCTAGGGATGATTCCCTCACCAAGGCCACTATAACACCAATGGAGATATTTTTTGGCTATGACACAAAACACCTTTCACTGATAACCATGATTGGGCCCCACCATGCTATCCCCATTTCCCTCTTATTTATTTTACTCATAGAAACCACCATAATCATTGTGTTACATGTTTCTCCCCAAATCCTCTAAAATTCGCTTTTCATCTTTCAGAAGCTACTCAAATGCAACTAAAATTATCCCAAAGAAGGCTCAACTAATATATTGAAATGTAAAGGATGAAAAAAAGTTTGTTACATATACAAAAAATTTCATGAATATTTACACATAAAACTAATAATGTTTTGATGTACCAAAATATACTAACTCTTTATTGTGAACACATAGTTTAATAAATAGAATTCCTAGATAAGGGTCATGGCATATACAATTTTTTCAGATAACAAACTATATCTTAAGGGTCACTCTATTAACCTCACTATCATCGAACAAATTTATGGACTATATTTATGAATTTTAATCATATGGGTATTCAATAAATCCTTGTATAGTAACTAATATAAGAAATCATCAAAATATCAAGATTTTCTACTTCAATAATATCCACCTCGGTGCTTCTACCATTAATAAGTGTATATAAATAACTCTATATTAAGTGATTTATTCCACTATAATCTATATAAATTATCCTTCTCAATAATCCAATTATTATTAAGAGTATATTAAGATATTTATTTAAATTTATTCATAACATCATAATAATATAAAATTTCCTTCATAAGAAAATTTAACAGTTTAGTCCCCTGATAAGAAAATCAATAATTAATGAACATAATAATTATTTTAAAGACCCGTAAAATTCAAGGGAAATTTTTTCTTAATTTTCTTTGGAATTTTATAAGAACGCGGTTTCTGACGGCACTTGATTCTGAGGCCCGGAGTGCCCAGAATCAATTTCTGAAGTTTGGCTCGGGTACGTTCAGTGAACGAACGAGCGGGAATTTCTAACTTTTGATCCGGTGCTCGGAATTGAAATCCGAGGGCACCGATGAACTCGCAACGCTGATATTCGCTTAAGGATACCTTTTCCGAAGTTGCGTTTATTGCGGGACGAATGTTAGATTTGGGAGAAATTATAAGAAGTTAAATAAAAAAAATGTGGAAACACTTTTTTTTATCTTGTTGGTTAACTTCTCTCAAAGGAAGTTAGGGGTGGGACCCACACCCACTTAACCTCCCTTGAGAGGATTAAGTTTGGTGGGGCCCACATGAACCCTAACTTTTCATCTTCTCTCAAAACTCCCTTTAACCCCTCTTTAAATGACATGACAACTTGTTATTTATTTTGGAGTTATTTTATTTGAATTTCAAAACTTTGAAATTCATTTTGATTAAGTGTGTGAATAAAATAAGACTCTAACTTATTTTATTTGGTTAGATTTCTCTAGCCTTCTTGAGAGGATTTTGGGTTCTCCTAATTCTTCTTCAACCTTGACGAAGAACGCGAAGAATCTTCGAGCTCCGACGAAGAACGCCGCTCCTCTCTTCTTTGTAGCCGGTTGTCTCCGAAGATCAACAACGTCTTCCGTGTCAACAAAAGGGAACGCCGATTCCTCCTCGGACTTCCTTCGTCGGCTTACGAAGATTCTCCAACGACGTACCTCTTCGGACGTACCTCTTCGTTAACGGTTTGACGAACGATTACCGCGACGCCCGACCTCTGCGACGTTGTCTTCCGCGGGTCGTTGACGATCATCGATCTTGAAACCAAGGTAGGGGTTGTTGTTGGTTATTTTCTTTCTCGATCTTGGTTATAGCATGATAGTCTTGTGGATAATTATTTAAGAGTTATCATCTAACGAGAGGGGGGTCGGACCGCACAAACACGACCGAATTCCCCCTCCTTTGTTCGTGATGATTATTATTTTCTTGTGGATGACAAGATGGCGTGGTGCCGTCGCACCACGCGGGAATTCGCACGGTCGTATTATGCGGCTCCGTCGCGCCACGCAGTGGAAGGATCATCATGAACGCAACGCCGTCGCGCTGTGTCGAAGAAAACCGAAGGCGTCACGGACGGAGCGGAGCCGCGGAGGAGGGGTGTGGTGTCGTCGCACCGCGCCGGACGACGAACACCGCGGCCGGTTCTAGGCCGCGGTGGGACGAGAAGACCGGCGGCTCGCCGGGCCGCCGGTGTCGGAAGACGGAAGGGGACCGGCCTTGCCGGTCCCATTGAGGAAGGACCGGCCGGCCATGTCGGGCCGGCCGGAAGAGAGGTGCCGGGGGAATTAATTCCCCCGGCTGGCCACAAGAAAGCCCCCCACGTGAGGGGGGGGGGGTTCACAAAGGGGGGGCAGCGCCCCCCCGTTTTTCCAAACGGCAGGCCCCCACGAGGGGGGCCGGTTTCTTCAAAAGGCACGGCTTACGCCGCACCGCCAGCCAACAAAAGCGGGGGCCTTGCCCCCTGCGCATTGCACCCGTGCGACGCCAGGCCGCACCGCTGCCGGCCGGGCCGCGCCGCCGCGCCGGACCGCGCCGCCGTGCCGGGCCGCGCCGCCGCGCCGGACCGCCGCCGGCCGGGCCGGGTCGGACCCGGGTCGGGTCGACCTGGTTCGGGTCGACCCAGGGGGGGTCGGTCCGGGTCGGCCCGGACCCGGACCCAACGTTTTCGAGACAATTTCGGTCTTTTGGCCATAACTTGAGCCACAGACCTCCGATTGAAGAACCGTCAGCGGCAATGCGATCTTTGGATCGAGACGGTCGATTCGGTATATCGCACTTAATGTTTCGGAATACTTTGAGTTCGGCCGGGTTGGTTCGTACACGAAACCAACCGGGCCCTCGGAGCAGAAACACTCATATCTTGAGCTACGGACGTCTGATTGACGTGCCGTCAGCTTTGTTGTGTTCCTCTTAGTGAGAAGGATCTTTTGGCATACTTCGCCCGAGGTTTGGATGTAGGTGGAGTACAGTAGGGTTAGTTTTTCCTTAAAAATCAACCGGGCCCCTGGGACGAAAAAGCCAATAACTCTCAGACCGGGCGTCCGATCGACGCGCCGTCTGTTGCGTTGAGTTCCTGTTGACGATACGGAACTTTTGGATACATCAACTCTGGACTTTGTGACAGTTGATGTATCAGCCTCTCGGCTCGTGGAGCGGACCGTCCTGAACGAGCTTGCTGTGTGCGGGAACCCTAGTGCTGGCTGCGACTGTTACTGTGACTGCTACTACTGCTACTACTGCTACTGCTACTGTGACTACGACGACGATAGTACAGAGATCCTGTGTGGATTTGATGACGACTACAGCACTCAGCGATCGTACGTGGATCAGTGCTACAGGTCCTGTGTGGGCCCGATCCTGTGTGGGTCTTTGCGGGGGTTAGTTACCTATCAATCCTTCGTGGGTCCGACAACTTAGATGGATCAGAGATCATCTTTATCGTCTTTCGAAGAAATATACCAGTGTGAGCTGAATCTTGTTTCTTTCCTGTGTGGATTGTGTTGTGCTATCCTGTGTGGATTTCGTTTTGCTTTCCTGTGTGGAATACGTTTACTTTCCTGTGTGGACTGAGTTGTACTTGGGCTCGGAGGTTGGAGCGTATTGGAATTGATGACTTAGGTATATGTATGGGCATATACCTAAGCAGTGTCGGTTGTTACTTTGTGTTTGCATCTTCCTATGTGGTTTATCCTTTGTAGATTTTGGGAGACCTTCAGGGGTCTCGGGGTCCCTACTGAGTAGCTTATACTCACCCCTGCACGGGCTATGCCCGCACTACGTTGTGTTGGTTGCAGACGAAGGACAACGTTGATCTTGGCTGAGGCTTGCAGAGCAGGACGGTACCTGGAGGTGGACCACTGGGCGGGATGTACCCGGAGCAGACGGTGGGACCCGTGGAGCAGTGGAGCTATCTGTACCCATCCTTCAGGTGGGATCTCCAGTGGACAGCTCGGTGTAGCGGCTTTTACTTACAGTTGCTGTTTTCCCTTTCGAGTTGTACTTTACTTTCAGTTTGGGTTTGTATACTGGCCCATTTACTTTTCCGCATTTTCAGTTGTACTCTGTTTTTACTTAGTGTTTACTTTCCGCTTGCTTACTCTGTGGTGTTTGTTTACTTTACAAAGGAAATGCCTTCCCTTTTTACCGGGATTTACGCCTTGGTGCTAGTCGCCATCCCCTGGCCTATGGAAGGCGGGCTTGGGGTAGTCACGGCACGGACCCCGAGGGCCGGTCGTGACAAATAAAAATTTCCCTTGAATTTTACGGGTCTTTACATTACTCCCACCTCAGGGCTTTACGTCCCCGTAAAGATACAACAAAAACTAGGAGAACAAATGAGGGTACTAAGCATGCATCTGAGCCTCCCGCTCCCATGTTCTCTCCTGGAGGTTCATCTTGTGCGCATCAGATGGCAGCACAGGAACCTCCAGGAGAGCACATGGGAGCGGGAGGCTCAGATGCGTGCTTAGTACCCTCATTTGTTCTCCTAGTTTTTGTTGTATCTTTACGGGGACGTAAAGCCCTGAGGTGAGAGTAATGTAAAGACCCGTAAAATTCAAGGGAAATTTTTTCTTAATTTTCTTTGGAATTTTATAAGAACGCGGTTTCTGACGGCACTTGATTCCGAGGCCCGGAGTGCCCGGAATCAATTTCCGAAGTTTGGCTCGGGTACGTTCAGTGAACGAACGAGCGGGAATTTCTAACTTTTGATCTGGTGCTTGGAATTGAAATCTGAGGGCACCGATGAACTCGCAGCGCCAATATTCGCTTAAGGAGACCTTTTCCGAAGTTTCTTTTATTGCGGGACGAAAGTTAGATTTGGGAGAAATTATAAGAAGTTAAATTAAAAAAAATGTGGAAACACTTTTTTTTATCTTGTTGGTTAACTTCTCTCAAAGGATGTTAGGGGTGGGACCCACACCCACTTAACCTCCCTTGAGAGGATTAAGTGTGGTGGGGCCCACAAGAACCCTAACTTTTCATCTTCTCTCAAAACTCCCTTTAACCCCTCTTTAAATGACATGACAACTTGTTATTTATTTTGGAGTTATTTTATTTGAATTTCAAACCTTTGAAATTCATTTTGATTAAGTGTGTGAATAAAATAAGACTCTAACTTATTTTATTTGGTTAGATTTCTCTAGCCTTCTTGAGAGGATTTTGGGTTCTCCTTCTTCTTCTTCAACCTTGACAAAGAACGCGATGAATCTTCGAGCTCCGACGAAGAACACCGCTCCTCTCTTCTTCGTAGCCGGTTGTCTCCGAAGATCAACGACGTCTTCCGTGTCAACGAAAGGGAACGCCGCTTCCTCCTCGGATTTCCTTCGTCGGCTTATGAAGATTCGCCAATGACGTACCTCTTCGGACATACCTCTTCGTCAAAGGTTTGACGAACGATTACTGCGACGCCCGACCTCCGCGACGTTGTCTTCCGCGGGTCGTTGACGATCATCGATCTTGAAACCAAGGTAGGGGTTGTTGTTGGTTATTTTTTTTCTCGATCTTGGTTCTAGCATGATAGTCTTGTGGATAATTATTTAAGAGTTATCATCTAACGAGAGGGGGGTCGGACCGCACAAACACGACTGAATTCCCCCTCCTTTGTTCGTGATGATTATTATTTTCTTGTGGATGAGGAGATGGCGTGGTGCCATCGCACCACGCGGGAATTCGCACGGTCGTATTACGCGGTGCCGTCGCGCCGCGCCGTGGAAGGATCATCATGAACGCGACGCCGTCGCGCCACATTGAAGAAAAACGAAGGCCCCACGGCCGGAGCGGGGCCGCGGTGGAGGGGTGCGGTGCCGTCGCACCGCACCGGACGACGAACACCGAGGCCGGTTCCGGGCCGCAGCGGGACGAGAAGACCGGCGGCTCGCCGGGCCGCCGGTGTCGGAAGCTGGAAGGGGACTGGCTGGCCATGTCGGGCCGGCCGGAAGAGAGGTGCCGGGGGAATTAATTCCCCCGGCTGGCCACAAGAAAGCCCCCCACGTGAGGGGGGGGGGGGGGCAGCGCCCCCCCGTTTTTCCAAATGGCAGGCCCCCACGAGGGGGTCCGGTTTCTTCAAAAGGAGCGGCATAAGCCACGCCGCCAGCCAACAAAAGCGAGGGCCTTGACCCCCACGCGCTGCACCCGTGCGACGCCAGGCCGCACCGCCGCCGGCCGGGCCGCGCCGGACCGCGCCGCCGTGCCGGGCCGCGCCGCCGCGCCGGACCGCGCCGCCGTGCCGGGCCGCGCCGCCGTGCCGGGCCGTGCCACCGCGCCGGACCGCGCCGCCGTGCCGGGCCGCGCCGGACCGCCGCCGGCCGGGCCGGGTCGGCCCGGACCCGGACCCCCCGTTTTCGAGACGATTTCGATCTTTTGGCCATAACTTGAGCCACAGACCTCCGATTGACGAACCGTCAGAGGAAATGCGATCCTTGGATCGAGACGGTCGATTCGGTATATTGCACTCAAAGTTTCGGAATACTTTGAGTTTGGCCGGGTTGGTTCGTACACGAAACCGACCGGGCCCTCGGAGCGGAAACACTCATATCTTGAGCTACGGACGTCCGATTGACGTGCCGTCAGCTTTTTTGTGTTCCTCTTAGTGAGACGGATCTTTTGGCATACTCCGCCCGAGGTTTGGACGCAGGTGGAGTATGGTCGTGTTGGTTTTGCCTTAAAAACCAACCGGGCCCCTGGGACGAAAAAGCCAATAACTCTCAGACTGGGCGTTCGATCGACGCGCCGTCTGTTGCGTTGAGTTCCTGTTGACGATACGGAACTTTTGGATACATCAACTCTGGACTTTGTGACAGTTGATGTATCAGCCTCTCGGCTCGTGGAGCGGACCCTCCTGAACAAGCTTGCTCTGTGCGGGAACCCTAGTGCTGGCTGCGACTGTTACTGTGACTGCTACTACTGATACTGCTACTGTGACTGCGACGACGACAGTACAGAGATCCTGTGTGGATTTGACGACGACTACAGCACTCAGCGATCCTACGTGGATTAGTGCTACAGGTTTTGTGTGGGCCCGATCCTGTGTGGGTCCGATCCTGTGTGGGTCTTTGCGCTCAGCGGTCCTGTGTGAACCAGCGCCTACAGGTCCTGTGTG
Organism: Viscum album; assembly: GCA_963277665.1. Lineage (NCBI taxonomy): Eukaryota > Viridiplantae > Streptophyta > Magnoliopsida > Santalales > Viscaceae > Viscum > Viscum album. The sequence goes on along the minus strand of OY728161.1, from coordinate 1,990,085,273 downwards.
AGCCCGATCCTGTGTGGGTCTTTGCGGGGGTTAGTTACCTATCGATTTTTCGTGGGTCTGACAACTTAGATGGATCAGAGATCATCTTTATCGTCTTTTGAAGAAATATACCTGTGTGAGCTGAATCTTGTTGCTTTCCTGTGTGGATTGTGTTGTGCTATCTTGTGTAGATTTCGTTTTTCTTTCCTGTGTGGAATACGTTTACTTTCCTGTGTGGAATGAGTTGTACTTGGGCTCGGAGGTTGGAGCGTATTGGAATTGATGACTTAGGTATATGTATGGGCATATACCTAAGCAGTGTCGGTTGTTACTTTGTGTTTGTATCTTCCTATGTGGTTGATCCTTTGTGGATTTTGGGAGACTTTCAGGGGTCTCGGGGTCCCTACTGAGTAGCTTATACTCACCCCTGCACGGGCTATGCCCGCACTACGTTGTGTTGGTTGCAGATGACGGACATCGTTGATCTTGGCTGAGGCTTGCAGAGCAGGACGGTACCTGGAGGTGGACCACTGGGCGGGACGTACTCGGAGCGGACGGTGGGACCCGTGGAGTAGTGGAGCTATCTGTACCCATCCTTCAGGTGGGATCTCCAGTGGATAGCTCGGTGTAGCGTCTTTTACTTACAGTTGCTGTTTTCCCTTTCGAGTTGTACTTTACTTTCAGTTTGGGTTTGTATACTGGCCCATTTACTTTTCCGCACTTTCAGTTGTACTCTGTTTTTACTTAGTGTTTACTTTCCGCTTGCCTACTCTGTGGTGTTTGTTTACTTTACAAAGGCAATGCCTTCCCTTTTTACCGGGATTTACGTCTTGGTGCTAGTCGCCAGCCCCTGGCCTATGGAAGGCGGGCTTGGGGTAGTCATGGCACGGACCCCGAGGGCGGGTCGTGACAAATGCCAAAAGTTCCGTATCGTCAACAGGAACTCAACGCAACAGACGGCGCGTCAATCGGACGCCCGGTCTGAGTGTTATTGGCTTTTTCGTTCCAGGGGCCCGGTTGGATTTCAGATGGATAGTGGCCGGGTTGGATCGCATAGAAATCCCACCAGGCCCCTGGAACGGAAAAGCTGATACCTTTCTGACAGAACGTCCGTTTGACGAATCGTCAGTGGAGTTGGTGATCTCATTGAGAAACGGTCCCTATGAATATACCCTATGAGAGTTCGGGGTACAGTTGAGATACGGCCGGGTTTGGTTCGCTCACGAAACCAACCGGGCCCCTGGGACGAAAAGGCTAATAACTCACAGACCGGGCGTCCGATTGACGCGCCGTCTGTTGCGTTGAGACCCCTATGACGAGGCCGTCCTTTGAGATACTTCTTCGTGGGACTTTGAGATACTTGGAGTATCGACCTGTAGCTCGTGGAGCGGACCCTCCCAGTGACGAGCGTGCGGAGTACGGAGATCGTGTAGCTGACTGAGACCTGACGACTTCTTGACCGACTCGACTTGGAGTGAGTCGACTAGACCAGTGGACGGAGCACTACTTTCTGGGGTGCAGACCCATGGCGGACGGAGCACTACCTGTGTGACAGTGCAGACCCGCGGTACTCATCCGGAGAGTACCTCAGCAGGCTACTAGGGGGTGTGCACTACTGTGTTTGGGTGACATACCTCGACGGGAAGCACTACTTTGTCTGGGTGGCTGACCCGCGGTACTCGACAGGAGGAGTACTTCAGTAGTCTTAGGTTAGTGACCAGTACCTCAGAGTCGTGATAGGACCACTGTACACTCCATAGACGGAGCTCTTCAGCAGTTACGGTTTCGATAATGAAAATCCTGGTTTGAGCTGAGACTTTTGACCTTGTGTTTACCTCATGATTGAGATGGGTCACTTGATAACTTAGGTATATGTATGGACATATACCTGGGTAGTAGTTATCCGTTGATTTCACAATCCTTGTCTTTCCTCATGATTGAGATGGGTTACTTGATAACTTAGGTATATGTATGGGCGTATACCTAAGTAGAGGTTATCTGTTTAGATCTTCTATGTGGTTATCCTTGTTGGTTTTAGTGAGACCTTGAGGGTCTCGGGGTCCCTAATGTGTATCGTTATACTCACCCCTGCACGGGCTATGCCCGCACCTCGTTGTGTTGGTTGCAGACGACGGCCAGTACTGACAGAGGCCGAGTTTTCGAGGACTGGACGGTACCTGGAGGTGGACTATACGACGAGATGGTACCCAGAGGTGGACGTGACGACGAGGCGGTACCCGGAGGTGGACCACTGGGCGGGACATACTCAGAGCAGACGGCGGGACCCGAGGAGCAGAGGAGCTGTCTGTACCCACCCTTCAGGTGGGATTTCCAGTGGACAGCTCGGCGTAGCAGCTTTACTTTTCAGTTGCTGTTTTCCCTTTCGAGTTGTACTTTACAGTTGGGCTTGTATTTCTGGCCCCTTTTTACTTTCCGCACTTACTGTTGTACTCAGTTTTTACTTAGTGTTTACTTCTTCCGCTTGTACTCTGTGTGATTGTTCACTTTACAAAGGCAATGCCTTCCCTTTTTACCGGGAATTACGCCTTGGTGCTAGTCGCCAGCCCCTGGCCTATAGAAGGCGGGCTTGGGGTAGTCATGGCACGAGCCCCGAGGACGGGTCGTGACAATTATTTTCTTATTACTTTATTTTTATTAAAAGATGTACCAATGTAAATCCACCCATATAACTTTATTTCACCTTAATATGAATTTTTAATTATTTTAAACAACTGTATATTAATCTTCATAATCCCCTGAGTAATATATTTTCTTAACTCACTAATTTCTTAATCCTTCTTTCCTCATATACTGTGTCAGAAATTCGATTTATATGGAAATAAATATATATTAAAATAAGAAAAAATAATTGAAGGAATAAATGATTTATAGAAATATCATCTTCAATATTATGGGTATTAAGAGAATATATTTACTTAAACTCCATAAAATATTAACCAAAATACAATAAAATAATCTAGATATTTATCTATTTAATTATCAAAAAAATATTCATTGAATATATGGATTAATTCTTAAGATTATGAATAAAAATACCTTATATATATTTATTCTAAACATTAGAAACCATTAAAAATGAATCACACTATTATACAAGTCTCTTGAAACAATTATAAATATATCAAAAACATTGATCCAATATTGTGAAACTTCCAATTAACTATTATGAAACAAATGTTATTATAACATATCATTCAAATGCACCAGTAACTATTACACATCCAATGAATAGTTTCAATAACTATTACATGTTGACACTTACAAAAGAAATTGAGGATCAAAATATCAGACATGTTACTTTCCTTTTACAACATTAATACAGCAGAACACTTCAACTTATTCAACACTTATATAGTCAATGTATTTTACAATCAACACTAACATAGTGAATTTATTTTTAGGGAAGTCTTATAAAATGCCAAAATAAAACATGACATCATAAATATCTTTCTTGAATAATTCACTCAATCCAAATATATATATTGTTACTTAATTCTATAAAAAATCCATCAATTTTATTATAAATAATTAGTTAAAAATAATTTTCACATATAAAACATTAATATAATATATATTCATATTTAACATCATTATGTTGATAAAAAATAAAATCCTTTATATTGATAATGTATCGCCACTCACTTATTACTTTACCATGATCGATATAATACTTAAACTTGAAGTTAATGGAAAATCAAACATATAAAACTTGATTGGAACATTTTAACACATCTGATTTCATTATCAAAACTACAATAAATCTATATCTGTGAAATATTCAAGAATGACATTTTCCTCTTTACATTGAAGAACCAACCTTTAAAATATTGATTTTTGGCTCAATATCTCCCCTTAAACAAATTAACCCTAATTTTTAACGATATCTACCCATTGACACTCTTAATAATAATTTCTAAAAAAATAGAATTTCTTCCCTTTTGATAGTAAAATTTAAAAAGGATATCTTAACCAAAAATAAAAATATCTTGTGTAAATGAGTGACCATATAATGAATAATGTATCATTACATATCTTATACAATGTTTATAAAATTTCATAATATTTTTTCATATACCAAGGGCTAAAAAATCCAAAAATTGTAATTGAACAATACAAGAGTAATGAATTGGAGTGAAAATCATAAAATAACTATTTTTTATTCACAACCATATTTCAATGATTAACCCCAAAGAGTTTTTATTTATATATTACACTTAATTTAGATTTTTTTTTACAAAAATATTTATATTTCTTTACCGTATGATTACAACTTGTTATTACTACTTATAAGTATTAAATCTCGTTGATGTATTTATCGACTATAATAGTTTGACTTCAATTAAATTTCACAGACTTCATAGAAAAAATAAACATTATTTTTCACCTTTTGAGTTCAATATTAAAGTATCTAATAATTATATTATAAATAATATAGTACCTTATACTAAACGTCCTTATTAAATATCCAGATTGTACATTTTTGAAATATATTTTAATCTCTAGGATGTTGATCAATGATTCAGTAGTTTCTTCACTTATCAACATGATTATAATTGTTGAGAGATTCTATATTTTGTAATTAAATTCAACATTAAAGCAACATGAGATGTTTTTTACATCACTATTATATAGTTCTATATATTTAATTATTAATTGATTATACCTTAAATGTGACTCATAATGATCACTTTTTACATTGTTGATTACCATGTTTTTCAAACATGTAATCACATTCCACTTTACCAAACTCTAATTTCAAGTATCCAAAGGGTATTCGGCCTCAGTAATTCTTTTGATTGACACAACTACCGATAAGTTCAATCTTATTCAAAAAATATATTATTTATATATTTATATTATAAAATAATTAAATTACCTAATATAAAATTTTAAACACTCAATATCCCCCCATTCATTATATATATATTTTATAGAACATATGTTCTTAATGCCTCTTCAAAATTATTATTCTCCTTTGATATAGAAACCCAAATGCTAGATTTTTTTTAAAAGGTTCAATAAAATGTAACCTTCTAGTCATTGGGAATCTTTATCACATATTATAACATCACATGAGTCAAGGTACTATTTCTGAATTATGAGTAAAATTACTTAAAAACCTTTCAATAATTTACCATTAAATTCCATAAAATATCCCCTAATTTTATTTAAACTTTTATTCTTTAAGAGACAACATCATCCATGAAATATTTAAGGTAATTATAGTTTTTTATAACTTTAGTTTTAAAAAACCCAATGATTATATCTCTCTTTTTTATTTCATTCATATGAAATCATTATTTAGAAAAATAAATCCCATGTGGAGTAGTGTACCATAAAAATATTTTCATTTTCAAGATTTGATTGGACTTTATTATCCATACCTTTTCTTATATCTCCAATATTTTTTAAATCCATATTTATAATAGTAATTCTATGAAGAAAACTTTTTATCGAAAATTAATTTATTTTATATAAATTTTCTGCATATATTTTCCATATTTTGTGATTTATATTTTATATGGTAATATTCTAATTAATATCACTAAAATAATTCTTTATTTTTTAAGGAGATATCATTCACTACTTATTTATGTTTCTTCATGTTATTCATCTATTATATTTGTATACAATGATATTTTATTCACATTTTCCTTTCACACTAAGTGCTTTATTTTTGTTTTATTAATCTTTAAGATTGTTTCTGTATTTTTCACTTGTTGATGTCCTTATTTATAGATTAACATTATTTTCAAGTCCTCTATTTTTTATATTATTAATTTTTTTTCATGATACCCTAATAAATATTCATTAAATACAATTAATACATTATCCACTAATATTTTAATGTAAATTATTTATTTTTTGATTTTAAAGATCCTGAAAATCATTATAAGAATAATTTTAATATTAATTTTTATTTTTTTCATCATTATTTGATATAACCATATTTTCCATAAGTTGAACGACCTTAAATGTATTCCCATCACATATTCTACCATCAAATCTAGTTGGGAATGATATTATTTACAAATGTAATCTTTTTTTCGAATTATTTCATTAGAGAATGCATGTTAACTCCAAGGGTGTTTTTGAACGAAATATTAAACATTATTTTTTCAGAAATAACATTCATCAAGATAAGATTCTATTTCAAAAGGAGGTAGTGTTGAATAAATTATGTATTGGTTTGATATCATCAAAAGGTTCATGGGTCCGACACATTAATGTATGTTTTATAATGGGTTTTAGGAGCTCATTATTACATAATTTTTTTTACTGTTTTTCTTTGACCGTATAAGTTGAAATTGAACCCATAAAATTGGTTTTTATAGGAAATAAAAAATATAATTTAGTGGAAGTATTAAATTATGTATTTATATTTTCAAATGTTTCTTTTTCAACCACATCAATCTATTTTATTTATTATAATTTTAATTATAATATTTTTTTAAAAAAATATGATTTTCATGTTAATATATGATAAAAATTTTAATATATATATTGAATCACGTATTTTTTTCTATTGAATTAAATTTTATTTATTTTATATTTCATATTGAAAATCATATATTGTCAAATTTATTTCGGCATCATCATCATAATTTTAGAAACTCGTAGTAAAGTGAAAATCTATAATTTTATTTATGAAATGATATTTTAAAAAATTACAGTTATATATTTATTTAATATTATATCATCAACAACTATTACTGCATTATTCTCATTCATTATTATATTTTTCTTATACTTACTATTCATCCATTTTGAAATAATATTTTTTTTGACCATATTAATGTGAAATTAAAACAATCAAATTCATATTCAATAATTATAGATAGAGTCGCATCACCTTCTTTTTGACTTGGTTTCTCTATTTATTATCTTTAACATTTCCCAAATATTATGTAAAATATCACTATCTAAAATCCTTTTAAATAAAATGTTTTTTAATATAGGATTAAAAATAATTAGTGATTTTCCTTTAAAAATCATTTTATATTTATTTTATAGATAAATATCAAGGTAAAAAACATTATAATATTACCATGAAAGTTTATTGATAAAAAAATATATCCATCCATTAAATTTTATTGTTAGATCTATAAAATATTGGGAAATTAGATATGAATCCATATATAAAATAAAATTCAAATAAAAAATTTCTGTATCCATATCCAAATTAAAAACCCTTAAGACCTGATACAAATTACTAGTACCTAGAGAGGGTATGAGGATGAATCATGGTCAACATATATTAAAACATTTTTTTCCCGGTGAAAAATATTATGTAGACATTTCATCCATTTTAACATGAATATAATTTACATTTTCTTTCACATGAAATCATATAATAAATATAGAACATTGATTAGAAAATTAATAAACAAATAAATAAATATTTTACATTGTTTAATATGATTGGACTACATAAAAATTAGAATAAAACTAAATGTGTACGAGTGTACCAAAAATTCCTTATTAACTATAATTAATACAATTTTTAGGAAATGGAACTCCAAGAAAAGGATAATTGGTTTTACCAATTTTAGGGGTGTCACAAAGCATCTAAAGGGTCAAAACCTTAACATGTCCTTCATAACACCACTCTAAGGTAGGTATTATTTATATATTTTTGAGACTTAATCTAATTAGTATATAGGATATGATATAATATTACACTAGAAACTCTAGACTTGGTAATGCAGTTAAATTCTTTATGTTTCATATACCATTAGTTGATGGATTCATAATAATCCTTGATATGAGAGTTATTAAATTTATTATGTGTAACATCCTTTAAAATATAAATATGAACAAATTTATATTAATAATGTTGAACAGATTTCTTAAAATCACCCCAATAATATATTCTTCCTCAAGAGTAATGGTGAATAAGAACGTTTCATGTTTAGATAGTTGATCATCAATGCATATTGTTTCCATATATTTTATACTTCTTCTAGGATACAATATGAATCAATGTAGACCAATTAATATACGTTTCTCTCAAACTATGATGGATTATTCTTTATGTATAATAATTATTTATTTCTCTTTATACACCCTCGATTAATATCTCATATTCTTTTTTGTACATCAATTCTTCTTCAAATATCGTATCTATATTTATAACCATGTAGACCCATAAGATATGAAAACCATGTATTTATAAAAATTAGATAAAATATTATATTTGAATAAAACATCCATAAAAATTTCAACTTTAATATTACAAATTCTGAGACAAATTTCTTCTATTGAACTCCCAAAAATATCTATCAAAACATTATTCTACTATTTTTTATATTATTAATCTGGATTTTTTTAGAAAATTTGGATTAATTCTGATGATTTTAAATAGAACTCCAATATAAAAATTTATTCTATATTGACATATCCTTTCAAAAAATTATCCTCAAAATTATGCATAGTTTAAAATATCTATTAACATCCTTTAAAAAAATCAATATATTCATAAAAAATTGAAATAATTTTTTTATTAACTGATGATAATTTTTATATCATTTAATGTATATTCTCTACAAAAATATAATCATTGAAATTTTTTTCTCAGTGTTATGAATCAAAAATTATGTTACACACTCATAGAAATTTAATTCCACCATATCGATATTTAAGAATCAAAACATCTACAACAGAAAATATTAACTATTAAATTTATTTTCAAATCATTACCAAAAATAAATATTTATTTACATAAAATAGTTATGTAACCTCAAACTGATATAATGATTATATAATAACATTATTCTAATAATAGATTTACTAAAATCCATATATGAATCTTTTAATACAAGGAATATGCATAATATATTTCCTAAATATTTCACTAATGAAATTTAAAATAGTTCAATTTTTTTTTAGAATATAATATTATTTAACATCTTTATATACATTAAGAAATATTAAAATTGCAATCTGTAATGCATTTAGACTAACATATTAACTCACCATTATTGATATATATCTAGAATATGATATTGAGTTCAATTATAATATTTAAATCTCAGATGACATAACATTATTTATTTACATTAAATTTTTTGAATGTCTGTTTTGGATTTATTTTTCATTATTAAAAAAACTTAATTTGGTAAATTTTTTTTCATATATTGATGAGATAGTTAATTTTTTAGTTTTTTATCAATATATTAATTTTTCTTACCAATATTATGCATGAATCATCTTTATGAAGTTAAAAAAATACTATGATAGAACCAAATACTTCCAACATATGGGATAAAAAATACTGGATCATCCCATCCTTCTAAACATAACTATTATTTCACTCAAAGGTTATTATATGTTTACTATTAATCTATTGTAATAATCTTATTCTAAAATAAAAAATTATAAATGAAAATATATAATATAAATATGAATATGAAAACGTTTTTATCAAAGAAATTAAATAGAATTATATATCTAACACCACATGATGTTATCAAAGAATTTAACACAAGTCTATGTAGGAAAGGGGGTAAATTAATGGTGATTAATTTTCATAATTATTTTAAAACAAATTATTATATATTTTGGGGTGATATATTAACATTACATTCAATTTTTTTTACATAATTTCAAAAATGAATTCGCAAAAAATATCCATAACCGACCACTAAATATTCAGAAGGGTCGCATTTAGAATGGGTGGCTACATCCTTGATGTAAATTTTGTATAATGTAAATCATATATAATACACTAATATTATATATGAATCAAATATTTAATGTTAAATTATTATCCTTAACTCTTTAACAAAGAATTCTAAAAAACATACATGATTACAAAAAATAATAACTCAAAATGAAGAAGAATAAAAATGTTCTGAATGATGTATCTGAATCAATATGAAAGACCCTCTATGGTTTTTTAGATTTGCTGTTATCGTCAAATATTGCTGAAGCTTCTTAGTCAATATTTTACTCAATACGTAATACTAAGTGTATTTTTATATCTCTAATTCTTTTAACAACTTCTATTAGTTTGAAAAAAAAAATTTAGATAAATAATGCTCTTATATTATTCTTTACATTTATTGGATAAACATCATAATAACTCCCAAAATCCCTGATATTTTACTAATAAAAATTACAAAATTAAATAATCTTGGTTATATTCTTTTGTAGGAATGATCAATTCATCTAAAACTCACAAAAAATTCATATAAATTCAATGAAACCTTATAGAATTTTATAAAACATTAGTAACTTATGACCCATTTCAGTATATGTGAATGGATGTCGAACTCATATCATGATTTTATTAATTTTTCATTTAATCTTTCCTAATGTAAAAAACCCAGAAACAATTGACTATATTTTAAAATTTTATTCACTATAATTTATTAAAAAATGTCATATCCAATTAAATAAAATATTCTATGATCTTATTAAACAACATAATTTCATTTATATAGCTCTCATCATAATGAAGTATGTTAATAAGATCATCTATTCTAATATCTATACCAAATTATGTAAAGTTATAGGCCTTTATAATTTATTAGTATTCTTCAATTTGGTATTTTAATACTACTTTCAATGTAAATATGAGTGAAGATAACGATTAAAGGAGTTTGGTAGGGTGTGAAAGACATGAAATGGAGGGCCTAATGATCTAGAGTAGAACTAAGCAACATACATGCTGTTACTAGATACTTGGTGATCCCTAGTGGGATGCATGTGTTCTCTTAGAAGCACTAGGCACCTAGTGTCCTATACTTTGTACAAAAATATAGTAATTTTTTAATATATTAGGGCAATTATTTATTTCTATCTAAAATTAATTAAAAACACTAAATCAGGATTTCCCATCATTTAATTCATGTACCAACTCAATGAGGCTCTCCCTCTCCTCATACCCCTCTCAAGATAACCCATATGTCTACTCTAGTTGAATCACATACCTAAGATCATTGGTTTTCATTTTTAGTAAGAGGTATTTTTAATCCTTATTTAATCCACTAGTCTCATTACTTCTTAGATACTATAGTGGTTTAACTAAAGTGAACACTAGGTTGGTCTAATAATTTTTGTTTTCATATCTCCTCTTCCACAGGATTTAAAAATGTCCTCCCAAAATTGTTTTGGTTGGTGAACCATTATTTCAATCATACTCAAAAAGTGTCTGGATAGAAAATTTATGATTTTGATTGAAATAAATAATAATAATTATATTTTAAATAATATGAATAAATAAATTGTCTCACAAAAATTAAAACTATTTGGTTAACTTTAATAATGTTATCATGTTATTGGAATACCTTTAATATCATAACTATATATTTTACCATGTTTACTATTTAATTCACATTCACAATATTTTTTCTATATTCAAGGATTATTATACTGGAATAAGAATTTCATCCTGAAATTTTCTATATTGACTTAGTTCATGCTTATATTTTATATTAATTTCTTTATTTATTTATCATTTAAAGAAATATGATTACATGAATTTTTATATATGGAATTCAGTTTTAAAATATGTGGAAATTATTATTTTTTGTAATGAAATAAGTATTATTATTCTATAAAAATTATGAGTAGTTAACCAGGTGTTAATAAATGTGTGGGTGGAATGAAAGGTCTCTCAACATCCAAACACAGTATGTCACATTCCGCTGCATCCAAAGATATAAGATTCCAGATTTCACTGAATTGGTATAAATTATTCCCTTTCTTTCTGCTGATACTATTATTACAACCTAACTTAGTTAATTTTTTTCACATATTGAAAGCATGGAATAGGACTTTTGGGAACTTTTTTAGACCCTCCATATGTAGGGAGTATTTTTTATCACTAATGTTTTTGTAAAATATTACTGAATTTATATGTTTATTTTTTTCCTTATTATTCTATATTTAAACTATTTCTAAATATCTTTTAATATATGTTATATTATAAAGGATGGGGTGGTGAAAACCCCCATAAAACTTTTTATTTATTAAAAAAATATTAAATTCACGAACGGTACTCAAAAATAGAACTACATCTGAAATAGTGGAGGCCCAAAGCATGTTCTCGCACTAACTTGATCCCCTCCTTGAGAAAGGATCCAAGGTTGATGAAGTATGGGATCCATTCATTTTCCATCACCTTGGATTTTAGGAAATCAAACACCATGCCACATTCATTCCATGTGCGTGAAATCTACATTTTGTTATCCATGATCTCCTTGAACCCTCTTATTATGCACACGATTGCCCAAGGGATACTACCATTGTCAAATAGTGTATTGTAAATAATAATGGATTCAATATCAATTGTTCGAAGTGTGATGTTCTTTTTTTTGTAACATCCTTAGGCCCATGGACATAGGTAGTGCTTCATCCTTAAGTGAGTCTAATATTCAATAGTATTCTAATAATTCCTCTATAATCAAGCCACTCATATCCTCAAACACCCCTCCACCGTGCATGTGGACCTGGTGGCAAGACCCATACATGTTAAGATTAATTACCTTACAATGGGGTATCCACCTTAACTATATACCCAACCCCAACGTAGTGGTAGTGTTGCAGGAAGAACGTGCTATAAGAGGTCTTAATGGGAGGGGGATGTCTTGCATTACTTTCACAATCTATTCTGATTCAGAATAATGTTCTTGTTTTTGTAAATGATACATATTATGGTCCCATATATATTTTTATAGTGAACATCATTACATGAATTCCAATTACACCAACATCCTACTATAAGAATAACATATCTAGATTTTTTCTTTGAAATATAATCACATTCACCCTAAAACCATTAGTTAAGAATGGAATAATGCTCTATATCTTATGTAGAAAAACTAGTGAATCCCCCAAATGTATTCCACACCAAGCTAGACTGTTCACTTTAAAAAAATATGGATAATAAATTCAGTTCTAAGAACTTCACAGGAATGACATCTTGACTCCATGGAAATAACCATATTTTGAATGTTCTCCTTTGTAGGAAGTTCATTATTCATAATTCGTCAAAGAATACAATAAAACATTTATGAAATCTTCTTACACCACAACATTAAACCCCATGTATATCAATTGTTCATAACCATCCTTAATTTTATAAATTATTTTTTTGAAAGGATCTAAATGTTGAACCAGTGAAAACAGGTACGCATTAGAGTATTTATAATTCCTTTGGTTGTTATATCCGCCATCTAAAAAGGTCAGTAGTAATGATTCAATTGCCTTCCTATTAATATTCATAAAATTAAATAATAAAACAATAATCTAATTTAGCTACATAACTTTGTGTTTTAGCTAATCTTTGGTAATCAATAGGTGTGGATAAGGTGTTTTGTAAACTGGTTTGACACAATTTAGGTAATCATGTCATGATCATTATAAAATGGTATTAATATCTTCTAAGGGATATTTGGTATTTTATTTGAGTTTATTTTGGAGGTAGAACAATTGGAACATAATAATCAAACAATAAATATATATTTCTTGCATTGTTATGGAAAAATATCAGGTCAATAAGGGTAGCGTGGATTTTTTCTTCCTTTATTTCATAATAAGAAACTATATTATTGATTATCATGATTCATTCTATGTGTAAATAGGTATGAACATGTGGGATGTAATGGAATACCATATAAATTCATGTCTCAGATTATTTATCATCATTGTTGTTATTCAATCCATTTTATAATTTATATTAACTAAAAAATTAAAAATATATAAATTTTTATTAGAAATATATTTATTGTCAAATATATGGTCTATAAAATTCATTAACCAAATATTAAAATAGTACCCAGATCATGAGGACACATTAACATAAGAACACCTTCGGATAACTACCGATTGGAATAAATACATCAGGATAAGTCACAGTCATATGGGTAATGGTTTTACCACATAATTTTTTTGGAATAAAAAATATAAGGGGAATGATGCATATTTTGAATGATCGTTATAGGAGGGGGATATAACAACCATTATTCAAGTAAACTTACAATTAGTTATTTTCTTTGGTTTAACAAAACAATAATTAAAGAAAAAATATATATACCTTTAATACCATAAAACCAAGAGACAAAACACCCATACAGTTTATAAAATACGACAAGATAGAAATATATATATATATCAGGTGATCTAAACACTCCCTATAGACCTAAAATGGAAGTCAAAATTTTGGGATCCACCTAATTTATTCAAATAGAAAATAGATTTTCACTTGAATTATGTATTATAAAAATACAAAAAGTAATCCCATCCCAAAAAAATCAGGCTCGATTTCATATGATTCCCATTATGTAATTCCCTAGATAAGATCTACCAAATGGTACCATAATTGAACTACTATCATTCTATATGGATTCCTCCATATATTCTTAAGGATATTGATGCACAATTGTTTTCTATGACAATTACCAAGTGACTAGACTATTATTACCATCAAATCCAACAATAAATTAATAACATAATCTCCATAAAACATCATTGAAAATGTAAAAATCCATAATTAAGTGATAACTATAAATAACATTATGTATCAGCAATAAATATAAAATGTGAAACATTCTAGAACTTGTACAACATAAAATAAAAAATAGAAATTGGCCAATTCATATATAAAATAAAATTTATATATGAAACCATGAATTTATGTCTAAAAAATTGATTCCCCTTTGATCCAATCTCCTAACAAGCATACAACTACTCAACCAGATTCCCTTGTACATCATACAACTCAAAATCAAAAGAATATGTTTTCACATGATCTAGATTTCTTGTGTTGGATATGTGAAAAATCATAGTAAGGAATAAAAAATGAATCCATTATATATTCCATATTTCCAATGTCTGTATTTTTAGTAAAATATATCCACTAAAAACATAATATATTCCAGAAAAAGAATCATTCCATCATTTTTCAATTAGGCCACCATGATATATGAACCCATCAGCTTCAAAAAAATTTGGTAATCCTATCTATTATATCCACATATCCTCTGTATCCAAATAGATAAAAGATTCTCAATCAAAAATCCGAGGAAAATAACAAATCCATATTTGAAAAGAATCATAATAACTTGTCACATGCATATTTGTACCCTATTACCTGACATAAAGGAATTGATATTGGTTGGGAATATCAATAGTGATCCCCTTGAATACACTAAACTATTCCCTCAAGGAATGGTCCTATGGATATGTATTTTCATTAAATGTAAATGTAGAATGAATTTTGGGGAGTGTATATAAATAGCCAACCTACCGCATAAGACAAAAAATTACCTCTTTGGGATGAGGTCCCATGGATGATCATATATACATTGGGAATCATTATAAGTTTTATGAGGAGGGAATTTAAATATTAAACCCCTTGTGCAATCCAATCCATCATAAAAAAGAATATCTAATAAATAATAACATATATGAGGAGATAATCCTAAGGAAGGAAATAATATAGAAAACCTCAAGTATGACCTAAATCACCATCATGAGGTTGGTATCATGGAGAAGTAGATATCCTAGATCACAACATGGATGAGAAAATATAATAATAATTGAAATCTTATCCTATAACATATCCATCTTCTATCCAAACCACCAATCATTTCCATTATCTAGAAGCTAGATCATATGGATCAGTATAACCCCAAATTTCGACTATTAATATATACGATAATAATAAAAATAATACTATAATACCTATAGGATTATTATAGTCCATAGGATATAATCATGTCCTAAAAAATCTATGGTCCTTCCAAAAATTATTATCCTCTCAGGCTAAGTATTATCCCAAAATCTAACAACCCACTAGAATCTATCAATATTTAGAGGTGTAACATTGGATACATTGTTTCCTTACCAACACCTTTTATACTCTATGGTATCATGGAGACTGATAAAAAAACATTAGACTACTTGTAGGTGTCAAATTCCTTCCTCAATACAATCACTTCATGGATTTCCACTATATATCTATAATCATATTATGTTCTTATCCTTATCCCTTATGAGCCCCATTCCTAAGAGTTTCCCTGATGTTTAATTAGAATCATTCCATGCCACTATGCAAACCAAAATAGAGTTATTAACATCTTCTATAACTAGACAAAACATATATCCCATGTCCAATAACATTCCTATAATACTATATTTATTCCATCATCACACCATTGTCACCTGAGGAGTTGGATGGTTCCAAATCTATTCCCATAACATTTAATAAATAGTTCCCATGTGATAATGGTAAGCAATGAATTCCTTAAGGCAAAACCATTTGAAAGTATTTACCCCCACACACTATGGACTACTATAGGTCTTTATGAATTCATCCCAAAAGCTGATACCACTTTTATTTTTGTAGAGAAATCCTAAACATTTTTTCCTATGTATACCTAACAACTAAGAACTTAACAAATCTTCATCCAAATCACAACTTACATAATTCACTATCGAAGGGATTGAACTAAGCCTACCTCACAATTCCATAATACCAAAAACCCATTAATGAATCCATAAACCTTTAGAAAAGCAACCAATATTAATGAACATACATACATGAATATGGTTAATTATTAAAGACACCAAATAACTCTAAATTATTGTTTTAATAATTAATCATGTTTGAAAAATCCTCATCTAATACCTCACTAAGCCATGATACAATTTAGGACATTATATTAGACCACCATTCTCATAACTATTTTTATAAACATTTATAATTAATTTCCCAAATTAATTGAACTGATAATAATAATCAAATATATACTAATTATCATCCCTTAAAAGGAACCCTGAATAATGACATTACAGTGGTCCATGTAATTCCTCTGACTCACTTATGAACAAAATCACTATGAATAATACCTGAGTGATCACCAATTAATAGAAACATTAGAGGAATACTTATAAAAATTCATCTAGAAATGATCCTAAATAAGAAAAGAGGGAAAATTAAATAATTATCATTATTATGAATCATCTAGATAACGTACCATGAATCCTCAACATAATGGGATTATTCTACATTGATATGATGAAATATTGATAAAAAATAGACTATAAAATCAATGAATAACAAGAGGATGTGTGGGAAGCAAAGTGGAAGAGAGGGAATAAACTGACATATGATGATTAAGAAAACCCACACCAGTAACCATTATTTGAATAAATCATAAGGAAGAAAATTTATATGGGGAGAGAGTAACCATGCCCCATGTTTGGATGTATGGAGGGAGAAAACCCTAAAGCGGTGTTAAAATGAATATGGGGTGGAATTATAATCCCCTCTAAACAAACAAACATATTTCAGAATTTGCATCTTGTATGTTGATACTGGGGAAATGGTTTCCATCGACCACTCATCCATGTCATACTAGATGGTTAGTATCCCATACATAGGGAATAAACCCCTATATTTTACATCGAGTAAATAATGATGGGGAACATGGTACCTAATAGCTCCTTGCTACTTCATAATCCTGCAAGGCCATCCTGACATCCTCTAAAGATTTTGAGACTAATAAATACCCTTGTAATCATGTTAAAACAATTCCAAGAGTTTCTAACACCCACATAATTCTAATAAATGTCTAAAATTGGCAAATCCAAATGATTTAGAGCATAAAATTCAAATTTTCCATGAATTTTACGAACCTATAATTACAAAAGTCATTCAAAAACATCCACCATGGGGATTGTTATCATTGGAATGCATCCTTTTTGATTTCCCAATACCCGATCTGACCATTAGAATCCAAATCTGCTACTCCTCCACAATTATTCTCTATCATGGATCCACTACGTCATTTCAAAATGTAATTAACCATCCATTTTAAATTAAATTTACCTTTTTATTGATAATTTTCTATAGATATTTAAAATACATGAACTACTTTAGTTAATTTGGACAAGTATAACATGTTGGATTTATAATAT
This sequence comes from Viscum album, assembly GCA_963277665.1. Lineage (NCBI taxonomy): Eukaryota > Viridiplantae > Streptophyta > Magnoliopsida > Santalales > Viscaceae > Viscum > Viscum album. Next base: position 1,990,067,345 of record OY728161.1, on the reverse strand, counting down.
CGTTACAGATCTTAATCATTCATAACATAAAAATTGCACAGTGACTGTTTATATTAGTATATTGGGTTATGATAACATCTAATTGATATCAAAAAAATAATAGATGGCATCAAATAGTAGGATATTACCATATAAAGCCCATATATCAGAGATTATAAGGGTTATAAAATCACTTGGCTTCAACCATTAGCAAGACCAATTAATGATTTAATAACTAAACCTTGATTGAAACCCTTTATAGTTTAAGTTCAATCTTATCAACAACAGGAACCAAAAATTGTTCACCAAACCACACCATGAAGCATCACCATCACACACCTTTCCATTAGCGCATGCTATATTTAATAAGGGGACATGTATATAAACCCTTTTAGTGTGAATTTTTGTTTTGTATTATTAATGAAAGAAGGGGTATATTTACCAATTTTTATAAATAATTTTTTAAATGATTATATAATTTTGTTAACCCCCTTCATAATAGTCTTATTAAAAGTGAGAAAATATGTCATTATGTTTTATCATCTATGTGTAATATAAATTCATGTACAAGATAAAAATGTGATGGGAGGGACTATAATTATATATCCATTTAATTCATTCAGTATTGTTTTTATTCAGGAGACCCCATGTGTGGTGAATGTGGCATAATATTAAGAACACTATGTTATGTTGTTTTGATGGTTAGCCTTAACTTATTCTTATGATGTAATGTTTTATATTATCTCTACAATCACATGTTGACATTAAATTATAATTTAACATTATGATCTATTGTTCATGTTTACCATTATCACACCTTTTATATAACCAATACATACCTCTTGGATAACATTTATAAAATTCATCACGTTTTCTTTATTTATTACCATATTGGTATTTATAGGTCACCCTTTTATTATGTGTGTCCCCCCCAATTATCTATTTCAGTTTTTGATGATTCATGGAGTATAAGTGAATGTTAATGAGATTTTGAATAACGTTTTTGTTTCTATGTTTCCACTATTGGGTTATGTATCTAAGTACCAAAATACTCTAGGATTCATGATATTTCAGGATATTAATAAGTGTATAATTATTTAATAAATCATGAATTATGGTTTATTAAAGATATGAGTTTTCATAGATGTTATTAGATTAATCTCTGGCTAATTTTGGGGATTAGGATTAGAAAACATTAATTAATTGCAAAGGGATAAGAATAAAAAATTTAAAATATTTATAAATTATGGAAATGTATATATTAAGTAGTTTCCAAGAATCAAAATAACTATTTAGATACTATAAGTTGATGTGGCTCTAGAACCATTTTATTTAGGTGTAATGACCTATAAAATGGTGCATAAGAAATTGACTCGATTTCCACCTCATATATAAAAATGAGGCACATATGTGAACTATATTTGAATCTCCCCTTGGATTTCCTTCAGTATACTGAAAATATATTTACAAACCATCATAATGAGAACAAAAATTCCCATTAAATTTGATTTTTTGAAATAGACCATGAATAAAATAGATTGAAACCTAAAAATTTAGAGGTTATGTAATTAATGTCATTTATCAATTATCCCTTTAATATACATAGTTTCACTATTTTTTTAATAATTTAACAATTACATCTATAATTTTAGATTTATTCTATTAATGTTTGTAAATAGGAAGAACCGTGTCAATAACCAATGCTAGGGGATGTGTAATGACTACCTAAATGACATTCCCAACCCAATGTGAGAAGGAATTGAGAACTTCATGATAATTCATTATCAATTAACATAGGTTTATAAAAGAAACATGAAATAGGTGGAACACCCACATCACCCAATGATATATAAATTTGAAATTGAGACATATATGTGATAAATGAATTTGACATTTAGTGGATCTTATGATCCTTTAAACACAGAAAAATAGATATACTCTATCAAAAGGGTCTTCTATATCCTTCAATGTTATGAGTAGGAGAAGTTATTGTTATATATTTATCTTATGGAGGGTGAATCTGATCAATGGTGGATGTTGATAGAAAATACAATGCCCAATGAGGAAATGGATGCAATGGCGTGGAGAAAATTTTACAAAAAAAATTATGATAAATATTTCCATCTTAGTCTATGACTTAAATTGGAGAGTGATTTCATTGGACTCATTCAAAGGGATTGAAAATCTATTGAGGTGTGTGATGGAAAATTCAAAATACTTGAACTATAATCCTATATATTATTCATTTACCTCAAAATTAATGATTAAAACACATTTTTTAGGATAATACTATGTCTACAAAATGGTTTTATGATTTGAGACTTTGACATATATAAAGATATTGTCCGATGTTCCCTCAATGTCAAAATCATAATCAGTAAATCTCAAGGGTATCATGGGTATAGTGACAGGAAGTGGAGAATATTTTTTATTTTTTCTAGAGGGATGAATATATATTATTGGGGTAATAATGTTTAACATATCTATTTTATAAAGTGTGGGAAAGACCAGCCTAGAAATATCCTAAAGGGGAATATGAAAAGATCTAGGTGGGGGTAGGAAGGACATATAGATAGAAAATTCCATCAAGATAAATCCACCAATATGATTGAATTATGGAACTATCATTTAAACCTTCATGCTGTTGTACAATGTTTCAAATAAAAGGAATAACAAATTTATAAAAGCTAATTCACAAATACAAGGGTTTTTAATTAAAACAGATGACAAAAATATCCAAATCCTAGAGAGAAATGGAGAGATTATTCCATCATAACTACTATTGTGGATACTAAAAAATGATAAGGAAATTGATATAGTATATATTAATTCAATGATAGATAGAATATTAATTGATTTTGGTTATTTACATTTATTTTTTATCACACATGTTTAGTATAACTATTTAAAAACAACTAAAATACATGAATGTGAATCTATCAATGAAAATGGAAAATATTGAAATTATTTTATCCCATGTATATAAATACTCTTATGTGGGTGGAACTTCCAAGAGAAATTTTTGATACATAATTTAATGGAAATTGAGGCTATTTTAGGGTTGAATTAGCCCTTTTTATACTAAAAAAACATAAATGAATTAGTGAGGGAAACCACCCTCCATTTCATAAAAGACTATATGCTATTATAAAAGTTAAAAGAGGGGGATAAATATCATTTGATATCATCATATCAAGTACATATATTATTTACTTATGAGAATATATATGTAACTCAAATGATTGAGACTAAGGAAACACTAATCCATGATTATAGTCTTATTGTAAGGGAGTATTCTTATGTGTTTCCTGAATAATTTCATAGACTCCCTAGAAGATGAGAGGTTGGGTTTTTGAATTAACATATACCCAGATATTTTCTAATATCCATGAATCTATATATAATATTCACTTTTGAACTTGAAGAGTGAAGGAAGTTACTTCAAGAGATTGTAGATACATGGTTTATATGGACAAGTGCATCACCATGGAGTGAACTGTTCATTTTTTTAATGAATATGTACTTTTGAATGCACATCTACATTGATTTTGATGAGACAAAGAAGATAAAAAATAATTGAATGTATCCTCTAACACGCATTGAAGTCTTTTACGATGAGCTATATGGATCCTAATACTTCTATAAGGTGAATATTTGTCCATGATTTTATAATGTAAATGGTAAGGGGGATGATATCACCAAGACATCATTTCATACAAGGTATAGGAACAATTATTCTATAGTGGTTTCATTTTGAATAAGAAATTCTTGAGTATTCTTTATGAGCATAATGAATAGAGTCATTAAGAATTACTTCAAAAAATTTGTTGTAGTGTTTATCGATGATATTAATATATAATCAAAAATCAAAGAGAAACATATAGTACATTTTTATGCTATAATGAGGACCTTGAAAAATGTAATTTTTTTTGAAAATTATAGTAATTTAGAGTTTTGGACAAAGAAAGTAACAGTCTGGGTGCATGTTATGATGATAAAATGTATATATATATAAAATCTAAAATAATATAATTGAAGGATGTCCATTAACAGCATTCAAGATAGAGAACTACAGGTCCTTTATACTATCTAGGTAATATCATAAATTTGCGAGAAATATTTCATACTTTTGTAGAACACAAAACAAGATAACATAGATGGGAGTACATTTTTAATGGACTGATGAATGTGATGATATATTTGAAGAGTTAAATAACAGAATAATCACATCACCTATCTTCACAATAGCCACTAGTTGGGATGTATACAATGATGAATTCAAAAAAATATTTTTATGTTTACTCATGAAAGATAAAAAAGGGATAGCTCATGAATCACACTAGTTAAATAGTACAAGTACTGAGTAATTTATTATTAATTGGATGTTATAAATATAAAATTGATGATTTGGTGAAATTTTCTCTATAAGGAAAAGTGAGATATATATACCGATTATGTAATTCTCTATTATATATTCACACAAATAGAACTCAATATACACCAGAGAAAATTGTTAGAGCTAATCAATGAATATTACTATTCAATAAACTATTATCATGTGAAGGAAAAAGTGGCATATGATTTGAGTAGAATAGATCATACAACCATAAGATTGATAAGAATTTAAAGGGTCTAATATTCTTGGAAATGTTATGAATTCACATGAGAATAATAAGTGGACTAACATCTTACCGTGCTCAAACAATTGGTTAACAATTTATCCTTGAGAGGATCAAGGAGGCACATATAGATATTGAGGTGGAAAATAAGAAGGTAGGAAATATTCTTGTTTTCAATATTGATAAAGATGTATTTTTTTGATACCTCGAATATATGCCCCATTAAAACCAATGTATAATAAGAAAATTACTTATGGCACATTTTTTTCATCCTTATTGATTCATCCATGATGATCTATCATGTACAAATGTATAAAAAAAATCATATAATGGGGTAACCTAAATAGGGACATTTCAAATATTTTATTTCAATTATTAGAATGAAAACAAGTTAAGGTTGAATGACATAAGACTAAGGTTGTGACACGTCCATTTACTATACCAGTATGTCAATGATAAAACATTACCATTGATTTTATTATTAGAATCTCAAGGAAATCGATAGGTATTATTTCATTCTAGAATTTAGTTGATTTCCTTTCAATTTTAGGGAATTTAATTGATATCATGGAATATTTCTCTCTAGAATGACTCACTATGACAAAAACAAGGTAAGTGGTATAACTATGTAGAGTAAATCTCTACATTGTATCTAATTGAGTTATGAGGTTTACCATGAGGTTTAGGATAATCCTTTAGAAGGAACATGATATATATTTTAGTTTCATTACTTTTAATCAACCTTAGAAGGATACTCATTCATCATAAACCATAAATCTATAGATGATATGATGAGATCATGTCTAGTAGATTTAAAAGGATGTTAGGATCATCACTTTCTCCTAGTAGGGTACTTAATTAATAAATATTTCCATTATATAATTAAAATAAATCCTGATGAGGATATTTATGGGAATAATTATTATAATAAAACTTATTTTTTTATATTTTGAGAGTGGAAGTTTATGGGACATGATCTTATCTAATAGATGATAGAAAAGGTTGAAACAATTAAATATCATCTGAAATCCTCACAAATTAGTTATAAAATCTATGAATACAATCATTAATGAGACCTGAATATTGATGTTGGAGATAAGATATCCCTTTATATATCATCATGGAATAAATTCATGTGGTTTTGGATGAAATTAAAGATTAGTCCAAGATACACTATCTTTAGTGAGATCCTTGATCACATTAAAGGTGTGGCCTATAAAATAATACCCATCCTAACCTTTATGAGGTACATGGTGTATTAAATATATCCCACTTGATGAAGTTCATACTAGAACCCTCACATGTATTGAATCCAGTGGTGGTACCATGAGATAATTATCTTTTATATTTTGGTAAGATGGTAAATATCTCAGACCATAGAGGAAAAGTTATATGAAACAAGACCAGCCACCTATTAAAAGTCATATCGAAGAACCAATTGTTTGTGGAAGAAACATATAATATGGAATAAGTGATGAAATTAAATTTACATCATATGTTTTAGTGTATGAAAAAGAAATTTCAAATGAAAAAATTATGAATGTGGAATAACCTAACAAACCAGAACATTATAAATTAAAATACAATATTATTGAGAAAATATGTTATTATTATCGAAAAAACAAACACTAATTTGATTATATTTTAATTAATATATCATATTGGATTTAAAATACTTCAAATAATCCAAACATTTAATAATATAAATGTTTTATAATTACTATTAAGATTAATATATAGGGTTATGACATTGTTTAACTAACAAAGATAAAAGAATCTACAACCCAACTTGTATGATTTTACCCTATGAATCCTATCAATTAGGTCTTATATGAGGGATGGAATCATTGTGATTTTCCCTTCACCAAACCAAAAATGAGGTATAATAACTAATTCTTAAGTGAAAGAATTTATGGTAAAATTTCTATCTTATAGATATCATGACCAATATCATATTTGCTAAACCACCCTAAGAATGCACCACCGTCGCACACCTTACCCTTATGGAAAATTATGTTATAATGAGGGGATATGTATCCAAACCATAGCAGTATAAATTCATATTTTTTCATTTTTAATTAAATAATTTTTATATTTACCACTTTTATTCATATTTTATCAATGATTATATAATGTGATAATAAAAATTATATTTTGATACAATGAAATCAAAATTTTATGTTTAGGAAATATATTGTTTCAATTAAGACACTATATTGAAAAAACCCTTAATTTTTGAAATATATAATATTTTAATAAAATATTATTATTATATAATTAATATTTATGTATAAATGATAATATTATTCAATTCAATCCAATGAAATTTTTATAATCCCCAAAAGAGGTTATTAATATAAAAACCAGTATTTCACTATAAATTGGGATTTTTAATTAAATGTGAAAATTATCATATTTGAAAATTTATTTTGAAATAATAAATATTATTTTTGAAATATTCTCATAAAAATTATTCGAGGGTTAATTTTTCATAATTTTATGAAATAATCAAAATTTTGGATAAAAATTAAATACGACAGAAACATACATTCTGTATTATGACATTATAATGGACCATAAGTGTTTCAATATACTTCATAAAAGGAAAAAACATAATATAAATTTATAATTTAAAATAATGTATTTTATATGTTATTTTATATATTTTTTAAACCCTGATGAATTATCCAAAACCTATATTATATTTTTAGGGTTTTAAAATTAATTATTCATAAACATGACTCAATTCTACATCACTAATGGTATTATTTTAATGAGTTTGGTTAATATAAAAATAAATTATCTAAAAAAAGATCTAGTTGAAATAAAATATAGGAAAAAACTATTATAAGTTTTTTTATTTTGGATTATTTTATCATACAGAGTCCAACTTCAAATTTAAGAAATTAATAGAGAATTTGTCCCACTTTTTCCATATATAACCACAAAAATTTCAACTCACTCCACAGAAAAACTCATCGGTAAAAAAGTTTTTATACATATCCTTCTCTATGCCCCACCCATATTGTTACCATGTTCATAATAATCTCCAACCAATATCTTTGTAACTCCCTCTCATGGTAAGTGACTCTATCCTCCTATTTTTATTTCATGTACTTTCATTGTACTAGGCCCTTTTTATTTATAAATTTTTATATTTTAAATTTTTTATATATAAATTATCTATCTCTATGATTCCAATGAAATAAAAAACCACCTTTCACTCTCATTAATCCCTTCTATATACCTTTTTGTACACCTATTATTCTTTCGAAATTTTTATCTGATTTTATATGAAAAATATTTGTGTAGTGAATACCCATTATAATTTCCACTCAAGGGTAATCAACTAGTTTTAAATGTATTTTATCAATTTGGTATTTAAATATATGTAAAAAACACTATTTAATAATGAGATTAAAATAAATTAAATGTTCCTTATGTTATATGATATATGTTCCACAATAATGAATGAACATGATATGAAAGGGACAAGTGGAAGCATAATTTTATAGCCCTCCAATGCATTGGGTAATGTTTTTATCGCATGCAATAACATTTACAGTTCACGAGTGGTTATCATAAACACACTTTTTTATGTCTCTATGGTGTTTATCCATGAAATATTCTTATGATGTCACATTTTATATTATCACGACAATCCCATGTTTTCTTGGTGTCACCATCATATATTATGCTTTGATCTTCATGTTTGTCATTATCACTCCTGTTATGTCACTAGGAGATGCATATTGGACTACATGTATTACTTTCATAATTTTATTCCTTTATTATTACCTTAATAGGATTTATATATCCACTCTTTCTTTTACACATCCTCTGGTAATCCCATGTGGTTTTAGAAGATCCATGGAATATTAACACTTGTTATGGAGTTTTAATGTAATGTCAATGTATTCTTGTTTTATGTTAATGTTCTCTCTAACTAATTTACATAATACATGACACCTAAGTATTTTTTTCTATTATAATAATTATATATTTATGTAATTAATAACAAATGGAGGTTTATTAATGATATAAGTTGTGATACTAAATCCTTCCTAATTGTTTTTTAAACAAAAAACATCTGGTTCAATGATCTATATTAATTAATCATTATCTAAACAACCTAACCAATTCCAAAACCATTTTAACATACAAAAAAGTTATATAAATCACTCATTAAATCCTCCATGAATTGATATCCTCAAAACATAAATTACAACACCATGATACCAACATCCAATTCACAATATGATGCCACCCCAATATGACATCATAGATCACATGAGAATCAACAATCCCATTCACCGAACACAGTCCCTATAAGCCATAAAATAAATTAATAGAAACCACCACTAAAGATTAATCACTAGATCATGCAAAATACCATGAATAGACATGATCTGTAATATCTTTTATCTATATAAACATTAGCCTCTTAATTTTACCAGTAATTCCCAATATCTTCATATATTTGGAAGTCTATAATAACTTACTTGATCCTATGTTTTCAAAATAAATGATTATCATGATTCCTTACATTATCAGATTATTCATACCACCATTACACCGATATAGCCTTCTTGAAACACTTACAAAAAATCATTATTTCCTAAACATTATACACTCTCATCAAAATTTGATTACATAAATCTATGAGACACACCCTTGGGTCCCAAAATCTTAAGCTTCCTCTAAATAGAAATATGACGACCTAGTAGAACCTCAGTCTATACAACCAGAGAATAACATGTACCAACCATAATGGTCATGTCATCAACATCTGTATCAAAAATATGGATTCATATTAGTGTTCCCCATTTACTATTTCATGATTACATAATCACCCTTTATGGTAAATCAATTCTCTCCCATAGAGATATCAAAAATCTGTTCTAGTGTCCCAAATCAGCCAAAAAATGATTTCTTTTTATCTATATCAATCTAGTAACACTCTTAAAAACAAAAATACCAACCCAATATTGATATTTCAAAATACTCTAGAAGAATAGAAGGATAATTTTAGGAAACAAACACCATAAATTCTCTCTTAAATAATTCACCATTAAGATTTACAATATCCCATAACAATCTCACTCCTAAATTAGTTTCATTAGGAACTACTAATTGAATATGTTTCTAACCACAATCAATGTTTCAGTATAAAAATCATACTAAGAATTTCTAATAGACACTATGATACAAACCATATTAACATAACTCAATGAACCATATTATCTTCTATAGACAATTGACTCTCCAAAATACTATTGTTCCTCAAACCTCTTATTTCTAATCCCAAAAATCATCTAAAAATTTCGTTATGAGCATGTTACACCACGCAACTGCCCAAGACCACTGACCCCCACATGGATTTTAAAACCCCAATCCAACACTATTAGCTTAAACCAATTATAAAATTAAACCATATTCTTCAAACTAAAATCATGATCCCAAACAAATATACCCAATCCAATAAGACCACCCCACCAATTTAAAAACATTGAATGTTACTTTTCTCCATTAATACATACAGAATCACCAAAGAAAAACTTAAAACTCAATTACACCTCTCTCTAGTATTGATCAAAATATAGAGAATCTAACCATACTCATACCAAATAAGGATGAATCCTACTAGGGATCTAGGAACAAGTATAGAAACCATTTTCATTGCCTCATAGAAAGGAGAACAAAAAAACTAACTCTCCCCTTTGGGATGTGAGGTCCAACAATCCCCTGCACCAATGACCTACACCTAACCATTTATATCGTATAGTCTTTAACATTTTCCCAATAATCAACCAAAAGACCATATACTCAATATCCTACAACCAAAATACCTTAAAAAATAACCACTATACCTAGTCATAATTTCAATCTATACTCACTCTAGAGAGAGTCACACAAAAATATCACATTGGAACCATTATGACCATATCATCTTGCCTCAAGTTACTTCAAATAACTAGACCCAATCCTAATGGTATGAAAAATCACCTAGAAACTCATACAGAAGCCCCTACACAATACATATCAAAGCTTGAATAGGAAACTCTAGGGATTCCATTTACTATATAATAACCCTACTCTTTATTTCACTCTTAAACATAATTTATTACATAAAATATTCACTTCATACAAGATATAAGATCAATAGGTATAATAAATTTGGGTCTTAGGAACATTACATAACAACTTAGAACATAAAACACAACATCCTAATTGAAAACTTCATTAACATGACCACACACATTCCTTCGTACGTAGCATTTCATGGGATAACCTGAAGAAATGCATAATAAAAGGGTGAGCAATGAATCCATTTAAGGGAGTAAACAAGGAATAACATGAAGAATATAGCACATGTTAGTCAATATGAATATCAATAGATTATATTATAAACATGAACATAAATGCATGATATAACATGATTACCATAACATGGAAATGTGGAAAAAACAATTAACATGATATTAGCATGAGTCAAGGATCATTTCACATAGATAATGAGTAAACCCTCAATGAAAATTAATTATCCTAAGTAAATCCTCATTACCGTTGATTTATCATGATACCAATATTTACCCAATGAATAGAAGCACTATCAGGGCACATTTTTCATAATCATTTCATTTTATGCATAAGTGTGCCACATGGATCGTACAACAAGGAATCATTCAACATCATCATTTATTCCATGATAAAGGAATGTGTAAGACATACATGAAATTATATAATCTATAAGTAAACGTTTTTAAAGGTGAATACCCATGATAGTGAAATGGGCGTGGTATTCACAACACAATGACATTGTCTTGGAAAATCGGAGTTCAAATTCAGTAGCATAACATCATGACATATGAATTCATAAAAATGGTTGATGATAGAAAAAGTGTATCTAATTATATTTAAATGAAAAGTATAGTAAGGGGGAATATATATTCATGTCCCAACATAAGTAATGGAATTTAGATTCCTAATAAAAAATAATTTCGTGAATGTAAATTAGGAGAGATAAATCCATTACAGAATTTCGGCATGGTAAAAGGTGCACATGGAAGGAATTAATTAGAGAGAAAGTGGTATCTAATAATTCAAACATAAGGAGGTAATTATGGGGAGGTTAGAAATCATACCCCAACATTTTTAATTTAAAATAAAATGGCATTACTATATAAACAAATTTGGACAAAAAATAGAAAGGAAGAAATCCATTACTTGGAAGTGCGATACCAAAGGCTTGGGATAAAATTGAGAGAGAATTATTGGGATATTAAGGAGACTTGGGAGGATTCTAAATAGATTAGGGTAAATTTTTGTAGAGCTCCAATGGTTTTGAGTGAAGATGATGTGGGATCTTGGGTGGGTTTTTAAAGGATAAGAGAGGGAATTATTTATTATTTAGGTTTTGGACACTACACATTAAACTGATCAAAACTACAAAACATATCATGGTTTTCCCATTGTTTTGGAAAAATGGGAGTGTAAAAAATTATTTTATATGTCCAATATAAGAACTTATTAAAATATTAGGCTTTCTTATGTTGATGTGAGTCACACTCTCAAGGAAATCAATTTATAATGTTAAAATGTTTTATATGTATTGGAGGGTCCACTAAGACAACATAAAATTAATCAAAAAAAAGAAAATATATTTAATTTAAAGATAAAACATATATTTCCTATAAATATTATTTATATTATTTTACTACATCACTATTGGGACATTATGATGTAATAAAACTCATTATATATTTAAATGATATTTAATTTTTACAAAAAAATTCTACCGTCTGAGAAAATTATGAAAAATTCACCATTTAATAATTTATATGTCCTAATGTTAAAAATAATAATCATTTTAACTAATTAATTTTTTAAATATGTGAATTTTTACTTTTTAAATAAAAGCATACATTTATTAAAAAGTCATGGGTTTTGGCAAAAATGGGTTTCAAACCTTAATAAAAATCACAATTGTATTCATAAAAATTATATGATCATTTATATTTTAAAAAATTAATTTTGTAATATTATTTTATTAAGATATTATTTAATTAAAAAATCCATTAATTCAGGAAAACATATTACTTAATTGAATATTAACTAAAAATAGTATTTATTCTTTAAAACCCATTTACAAAGTAACTATAATAAAATGAATACATATTATTTATTATATACAAAAAATAATTCACATAATAATAGCTCGAAGGTTATATTATATAACCCCTTATAAAAACCATGTAATACCTGAGGGTAAGCTATTCGATGGTGATAGACTCTTGGGGTGGCTCGGATAACATCGCTCATGTGGTTATCTCTATCAACTTCCACTTCACCCAAAGGCGGTTCTATTTGAGATTAGTGTGTTGAAGCTCAGCTTGGGCTTGGTCAAGGGTGAATCCCAGTGACGACACCTCCATTCCGATCTCCAACAAATGGTCTTTGTATATGGAAATTCTACTAGATGAGGTCATCACTTCCTTTGTCTGGGTAAATTGGATTTGTTAAAGCCCTATATTTATACTAATCATGTGATCACTATTCAATGACTATATTAGCAATGGTAAAAATTATTAATGGTATTTGGAAATCCAAAAACATAAAACCAAGGATGTATATATGTTTTATATTACCATTTTACATAATAATACATTTAATTATATGAAGAGGAATTTTTATTAATAAAAGTTTGGGTCATTACAACATTCCCCCTTAAGAAATTTTGGCCTTGAAATTTCTTTTTCCCACACTAAAACATATGAGGTAACTCTACTACAAAACTTCCTTCGATTCTCATGTTGTCTCTTCAAAATTTTGGTTTCTCCACAACATCTTCACATGGTAAATTGTCTTATTTCATAGAACTTTCTCCATACGATCTATGATCTTCACCGAATTCTCTTCATAGGATAGGTCATTCTCAAATGGTACCACCTCTGGATTGAGTACATGCGATGGGTCAGGTGTGTACTTCCTCAAGAGTGATACATAAAATACATCATGTACATGAGATAGGTTCTGTGGGAGTGTTAATCGATAAACCACTGCTCCAATGAGATCAAGGATCTCAAAAGGGTTGATGTACCTCAGACCAAGCATTAACTTCTTATCAAATCTCATAACACTCTTCCATGGTGATATGCCGAGGAATATCATGTCTCTGACATCAAACTCTAGGTCCCATCGATGATTATAAGCATAGATCTTTAGTAGACTCTGATAAGCATTAATGTTCTTCTAGATGGTATTAACCTTAACCACTTTTTCTTTGACCATTTTTGGACATAAGAGTTTTCTCTCCCCAACTTCATCCCATCATGCTGATGATCTGCACCTCTTCCCATAAAGGGCTTCATAAGGATCCATTTAGTTTCTTGAGTGGAAACTATTATTGTAAGTGAACTCAACCGTAGAAAGATGTTGATCCCATCCTCCTTTGAAGTATATTCAGTATTCTCTCAACATGTCTTCAAGTGATTGGATAGTTTACCAAGGTTGGCCATTATTTTGAGGATTATAAGCTGTACTGAAGTTCACCTCAGTATTCAGAGCATGTTGAAGACTCATCCATAACATAGAGGTGAATCTTGGATCTCGATCGGATACAATAGATAATTTTACTCCATGCAGCCTTACCACATCTCTATTGTATATCCATTCTAGTTGATCCAATGATAAATCCTCTTGAATTTCAATAAAGTTTTCAGTCTTTGTAATAAAATCCACAACAACCCAGAAAGCATTGTTTCTTTTGGATGTATTCAGTAGTCCGGTGACAAAGTCTATGGAGATGTTCTTCCATTTACATGATGGTATGGGTAATGGTTACATCATCCCATTAGTCTTATTCCACCCAGCCTTCTCTTGCTGACATACCAGGCACTTTGATGTATATTAAATGATCTCCTTCTTCATGTTATCCCACTAATAATGCTCTCAGAAATCTCAATACATCTTTGTGTTTCCTAGGTGAATGAAGAAATTTGAATTATGTGAATCATCCAAATGTTCTTTATATAAATACGGACATGATGGAATACATAGTCTGGTACACATATTACAATTCCTTCTTCATTAACATTGAACTCTGAGGAGTTACCTTTTCTGACAATTTCAATCTTCTTCTAAATTCCCACATAATCCTCTTGAGAATCCATTAACCTTTCGAAATTTTATGGTTGTGAAATCAATTTTGAAAGGATTGATGATGTTCCCATTTTTAAGATTCCTATATCCATATTCATAAAATCTAAGAAGATTAGATCCTTTTTAATTCTCATCAATGATAGAATTGGTGGGTCCTTTCTACATAGAGAATCCGACACCTTGTTCTCTTTCACAGGGTGGGAATGGATTGAGTAGTCATAGTATTTGATAAGATCTAACCATATTCATTGTCACATGTTCAACTCCTTCTCTGTGAATATATTCTTGATGATTTTTTGATACATGTATATTTCAGATTTCTCCCCAATGAGGTAATGTTGGAAAATTTTCAAAGAGAAGATTACTACATCCTACTCTAGATCATGTGTTGGATATTTTTTCTCATGAAAGTTAAATTACCTTAAATCATAGGAAATGACATTGACATTTTTCATAAACACGCATCCCATTCCATTCTTTGAAGCATCACTAAATACAACAAAATGTTCTTTACTTGTGGGTAGTATGAGCACATGTGCAGTGATAAACCTCCTTTTTCAACTCCTTAAAGATAACTTCACATTCATCACTCACAGAAAAAATTATTCTCTTATGAGTTAGTTTGGTAAGAGGGTTGAGAAATTGTGGGAAATTTCTCAAAAATTAGTGATAATATCCAGCTAACCCTATGAAGCTACGGATATCCGTTACCGATGTTGGTCTCGACCATCCCTCAATTGCATATGTCTTGTAAGGATCCACAGATATCCCATTTATTATGATGATATGACCAAATACTAATACTTCCTTCAACCATTACTTACAATATTTTTACATTTCATAGAGCTTATCCTTTAGTAAGGTCTGATGTACAATTCTTAGATTCTCCCCATGCTCCTCCATCGTTTTGGAGTACATTAGAATATCATCTATAAGGACTGGTTCAAATTTTTCAAGGTAATCTATAAAGAATATATTAATCAAGTCCATGAATATTTCTAAATAATTAGTGAGTCTTAAAGGAATTACTATGAAGTCACAGTGCCCATACCTTATACAAAATGCATTCTTGGGGACATCCTTCTTCTTCACCCTTACCTGGTAATATCCAGATTGCAAATCTACCTTGGAGAAGAATTTTACTCCACGTAGCTGATAAAAAAAGTCATCAATTCATGTAAAATGATACTTGTTCTTTATCTTTATTTTGTTGAGCTCATGATAATCAATGCAAAGGTGCATTGACCCATCCTTCTTCTTGATTAAGAGGATGGGTGTACCCCATGGTGAAGCACTTGGGCTTATAAAACCTTTATCCAGATTCTCCTATAGTTCATTATTCATCTCCTCAAGCTCCATAACTACCATTAAATATGGAGTCATAGATATTTGAAACAACTAAGGTATAAGATCAATTAAGAATTCAATATCTCTTCTACGAGGAAGACCAGACCACTCCTTGGGAAACACTTCAATGAATTCCCTCACAATCGACATGTCTTCTAGGATGGATGCCTCCTTAGAATAAAATATCTATGTTAGATATGCATGCTCATAGGTCAGTAATATCCACACGTGATATAATGGTGCTAAATAAGATTCATCCACATCCTTGAACATGTACATAATTGGGGGCCAATTCACCATATAGAGAGTGATTTTCCTCTCATGGAAATTTATATTGTCTCTAAGGAAAGACAATCCATGCCCGGAATTGCATAAAATTACACCAAATGGAGTTTAAAGAGGTTCTACGGGAAGTTCAAAAACAAATTATGACAGGGAAGGAGTTATATTCATAGGATGCAATGATTTCCCCATTTTATGTTCTCACCGACATCTTTACTTCAATGATTTGTGGTGGTGTTTGGATTGTTCTACTAATATTTTCAGATATAAAAGTATAAGGCCCCAACCTTAAACATTACTTAATCTCGAGTTATTACAAGAATACACATTGAGGATCTTTTCAAGTTTAGAGTTTTAGAGAATTAGATCATATATCATGCATTACATTCCACATTTAAACAAGGTGGTTACATAAAAGACAATATTCACTTTTCCCATGAAAGGAAACATATCTAAAATAAAACATGGATTCTTTCTTGGCACTTCCTCGACACTATCATCACATCATGTACCTTTACCTTAACCTGTGAAAAAAATTTCAAAAACATGGGATGAGCATAAAAATATTAGTAAGGGATATAAAAATATGGAAAGAAAACATTAGTCCATGTATACATAAGAATCATTGAAAACATAATTTACTCATAAACATAAGCACTTTAACATACCTCATGAAACCATAATATTTATTAATAACTCATAGAAAACATAATACATAAAGGTAACTTGAGGCATTCATAACATTCTTACATAGGGAGTAACCCTCATGGTTACGTTTGGAATACCCATCATAGTATATTCCCTAAATCTCTTTGGAGAAACCACAACGTTCAACTCCTTCGCGTTACCCAATGCATTAGATAGCTATCACGAGCTCACCCGCCCTTAGTTTATCAAGGAACCAACTATATTCATAAACAATTCCCAATAACCATAACATAATCGTATCACATAAAATATGCATAAAGGAAACATAACATTTCCACATTTCAATCACAAGATATCAAAAACACATTGATATAATCAAAACATTATCAAAACCATTTTCAATAACAAAATAAAAGAAAATTAAAACATGGTATTTATTTTTCATTTTAAAAAATAGTTATGGCTTGTAGAGGAAGCCGAAACTCAAATAATGGTCACGGCGGCGGAGAAGTCGTTGTCGCCGCATACGGAAGACAAAAACATTCCCTTTTTTCGTTTAGTAAAACACTTCGTACAAAAATATTCTTTTTGAATAAAAGTAAAATTCAAAGGGGTTTATACACCATATAAAAGAATGTTTTTTACAAAACAAAATATGCATCAATGAAAGGATATTGATATAAAGTCCCATACCTCGTGTCCGACTTGACTCGATCGTTCTTTAATCTCCTTTAAATCGGGTAACTCCCCTTGGTTTGAACCAAAAGGGTTTCTTGAAGAGCTTTCTGACTAAGGTAAGGCTTCTATGATGAAGAGAGGGATGTGGAGAGATAAAATGAAAATATTTTGGTCGAGCCAATGGCTTGAGAGGTGTGGGTAAGGGGGTAGAGGTGGGGGCCTTTTACAAGAGGGAGGAGGGGCACTCTTGGAAAGTCATGAAATGTTACTTTATCATAAAATGAGTTTCAGATTTTAAAGGTCCCACAACGATATATTTCGAGGATATGGTGATAAGGGTTGGAAATAAACCTATACAATAGGTTTTTGACAAGTGTAGGTTTCATAATTTACATTATATTTTCATTTTATTTAAATCGTTCATTAATGAGGTAATCACCGCATCATCATGGTGTCATAAATAAATTTATTTATATAATGTCTAAAAATTATAAAAAAATACCATGATGTAGGAAACATTTTTAGATTTAAAATTAATATTTATAGTCTAAGGGATCATTTATTTAGACAAAAGTAAATTTTTTTTACTTAGATGTTACATAATTTTGTTATATTTAACTTTCTTTAAAAATAAAAAGATAAAATGTCACTATCACAGAAAATTGATTCCATGGGGTCCCAAAGTTGGAACAAGGCATCCAATGGTTGACCATGACACAACCAGTAGAATTAGGACACATGTTGGGGTAATTTTATATTATTATGATATTATTTTATTACCCTTAACTACCTAATTACTAATTAATCACGATAATTAAAGATAATTACCGTCGTTACTATTCATAATGTCCAAAAATAAAAGAGTCTTAATTACATAATTTGGAACTTTTAATTACAAATATGGAATCCATTTTACCAAATTACAAACACAGAAATTTTAGTAATTAATTTAAAAATCATTCCCGTTGTCAAAACAAATAGCGGGTTTTTTGGAAACAATATCTATCCAAAGTTTGACACTTGTTTATGCCCAATTCCAAAGTGAAATTAATTATAATGACCAAATTTGGATTAAATGGTTAAATATATTCTAATTAAACTTTAAAAACAATTAAAAATATAATCTAACCATATAATTAAATTTGATGAAAAAGCTGTTTTAAAGTAAAATGCAGTATTTTTCACTATTCATAAAAAAATGAACATCGTCAGAAAAATACCAAAAATTTATCCAAAGTAAATTTCAATGCCCCAATTCTAAATAATAAGTTTATTTTGAAAAATAGAGCTTATAAAATTGTCAAAATAGAGATTTAAAAATGGTTCTCCATCAAAAGGCGGTGAAACAATCTTTTAAAAATATTAGAGAATTCTATGATTAAGATTGGATTTATTCTCATTTTAAGCCTCTAAAACACTATCTAATTTAAAAATAGACATAGATATGAAAATCAATAATTCTTTACTTACTTGGGATATTACATCCTTCCCCCTTTAGAAAATTGCGTCCCCGCAATTTATTTACTTATCGAATAAGTGGGGGTATTCATCCCTCATTGCATTTTCAGATTCCCATGTTGCCTCTTCAATCATGTGGTTTTTCCACAAAACCTTTACTTGATGAATCACCTTATTCAGCAATACTTTCTCCCTGTGGTCAAGAATCTAGACCGGTTGTTCCTCATAAGATATATTCTCTTCCAGCTGAACTACCTCTGGACTCAAAACATGAGATCGATCTGGCATGTACTTCCTTAACATTGAAACATGAAAAACATTGTGTACCTGAGATAAAATCAGAGGTAAAGCCACTCGATATGAAACTGATCCAACTATCTACCTAATTTCATATGGTCCAATGAACCTTGGACTCAGCTTTCCTTTCTTACCAAATCGCATCACACTTTTCCATGGTGAAAATTTAAGGAAGACATGATCACCTACCTCAAAAGAGAGATCCTTCCTCCTATTGTCCGCATAACTTTTCTGCCTGCTCTAAGCTGTTCTCATGTGTTTCTGTATCAGCTGAACTTTTTCTACCAACTCTTATACCAATTCTGGTCCCATCAACTTCCTTCCACCCACTTCATCCCAAAATCTAGAGTTAGACACCACTTACCATATAATTCCTCAAATGGTACCATCTGTATACTGGAATGAAAACTGTTATTATAAGAAAACTCAACCAAAGAAATATGTTGGTCCCAAATTCCCTAATAATCCATCGAACAAGCACATAGAATATCCTCTAAATTCTGAATTTTATCATTCTGACTACCCATCCGATTGAGGATGAAAAGATGTAATAAAATTTAATTCAGTACCCAACGACCTCTGAAGGCCTTTCCAAAAGTTAGAAGTAAACCTGAGATCACGATCAAATACAATAGAGAGGGGAACTCCATATAACATGAATATCTCTTTAAGATAAAAACGTGAAAGTTGATCTAGAGAAAAAGTATCTCGTATAGCAAGGAAATGAGTAGATTTAGTCAAGCGATCAATAATAACCCAGATTGCATTATTACCTCGAGGTGTCTTCGGCAATCTCACAACGAAGTCCATGGATATATTCTCCCATTTCAACTCTGGTACTGGTAAAGGCTGAAGCATCCCTTTCAGTAACTACCACTCTACTTTAACCTGTTGTCTAGTCAAACACTTCACAGTAAAATCAGCAATATCTCTTTTCATTCCATCCCACCAGTAATACTTCTGAAGATCTCTATACATCTTAGTACTGCTAGGATGAACTGAAAATAGAGAACTATGAGCTTCACATAACTACTATCTCTTCAATTGTGAATCACAAGGCACACAAAATCTCTTCCCAAATCTCAAAACACAATCGTTATCAATGTTGAATTCAGGTAACATCCCCTTCTGAACCAGCTCTACCTTTTTCTGCAACTCACTGTCTTGCTTCTGAGCTTTCTTAATTCTGTCTGATATAGAAGATTTCACGGATACCTGAAACAAAACAGATGAACATCCTGCACCAACAACTTCTATGCCAAAGTTCATAAAATCATTAACCAAAGGATCACGTTACAAACGTAACATGGTTAATGAAGCATTAATTTTTCGACTCCAAGAATCAGCCAATTTATTTGCTTTTCCTGGATGGTAATGAATTGTACAATCATAATCCTTGATTAATTCTAGCCATCTCCTTTGTCTCATGTTCAATTATTTCTGAGTGAAAATATACTTTAAAATTTTGTGATTGGTATTTATTTCACACTTTACACCATACAAATGATGCCTCCAAATTTTTAAAGCGAAAAAAACAGTAGCTAATTCCAAATCATGTGTAGGGTAATTTACCTCATGAGTTTTCAACTGAAGTGAAGCATAAACAATTACCTGATCATTTTGCATTAGGAGGCAACCAAGTCCTTTTAATGAAGCATCACTGTAGATAACAAACTCAACATTCCTGGAAGGTAGTGGAAAAACTGGAGCATTCACCAATCTTCTTTTCAACTCCTAAAAACAATCATCACATTCTTTGTCCAGATAAACTTAACACCCTTCCGAGTTAGCTTAGTCATTGGACTAGATAACTGTGAATTTGTTTTATAAACCCTCGGTAATAGCCTACCAAACCAATAAAAATACGTATCTCAGTTACATTTGTGGGTCTTGGACATTCTTCAACAACCTTTGTTTTTGCAGGATCAACAGTTATTCCATATTTAGAAACAATGTGATCAAGGAAAGAAATTTGTTGCAACCAAAACTCACACTTGTTGAATTTCCCATACAATTTCTTTTCTTTTAAGATTTTCAAAACAACCCTTAAATTAATTTCACGCTCCTCTTTACTTTTAGAAAACACCAAAATATCATCAATGAAAACAACCACAAACTTATTCATGAACTCATGGAAAATTCTATTCATAAGGTCCATGAATACAGCAGGTGCATTGGTTAACCCAAAAGGCATAACTAAAAATTCATAATGGCCATATCTTGTATGAAATTCAGTCTTCGGAATATCTGATTCCTTTACCTTCAACTGATGGTACCCCGTTCTCAGGTCAATCTTTGAAAAATACTGAGCTCCCGAGAGATGATCAAACAAATCATCGATATGAGGCAAAGGATATTTGTTCTTAATAGTGATGTTATTCAAGGCTCTATAATCAATGAAAATTATCATTGAACCATATTTATTTTTAACAAATAAGGCAGGAGCACCCCATGGTGATGTGCTAGGTCGAATGAAACCTTTCTCTAATAAATCTTGCAATTGCTCCTTCAACTCTAAAAGTTCAATTTGAGCCATTCGATAAGGGGGTTATGAAATTGGCTTAGAATCAGGAACTAAGTTAACAGTAAATTCAACTTCACGATCTGGTATTATTCCCAGAAACTCGTGAGGAAAAACATCAGGATACTCATTTACCACTGACACATCATTAATATGAACAGTTCCTTTGTTTTCAACAATATGTGCAAGGTAACATTCATTTCCATCTTTTACAAGTTTCTCAGCCTCTTGATATGTTATCAATAGTAAGGGTTCATTCTTGTACACAAAATGATAGTATTTCTGAAATGAAACTTCTTTAGCTCTACAATTAATCTTAGTATGGTAAACAGAGAGCCAATCCATACCCAAGATAACATCAAACTCTACTAGAGGTAAAACAATAAGGTTTTCAAGTAGATTCTTTCCACGGATAAGGATAGGAAGATTCTTATAAATTATTTTTGCGTCAAAATTTCCCCCAGGTGTTTTTACCACAATTTCAGGAGTCATTTCTTGAGATGGAATTCCAAATTTACTAGATAATTTTTCAGAGATGAAAGAATGTGTAGACCCAGAATCAAAAAACACATTGGCATAATCTGAAAAAACAAACAAAGTACCTGATACCACTTCATTTGATGGCCCGACATCTGTTGAAGTAGTTGCAAAGGATTTCAACACACCTTTCTGCTTATAGTCTGACTTCTTCCCATCATTTGAGCTCTTTTTCGAACACTCATTTTCATAATGACCCATCTCATTGCACTTGAAAAATTTCACTAACTTTAAATCAAATTTGGTCTTACCATCACCCTGATATTTTTCAGTGCAATCACGAACCTTATGTCCCATCTTACCACATCGGTAGAACTTTCCAAAATTCAAAATACATTCCCTAGAATGCTTTTTACCACATTTATCATAAACTAAAAACTTATTTTTCTTACCATCAGACCTTTTTGAAGGATTCTTCCCTTTCTCCTGCCACCTCGGTCTCTTCTTCTGTTGGTTGTTATAGAACACTTGATCATTGGAAAACTCCATTTCCACCTTCTCAGCACATTGAACAAGCTTTTCATAACTCTTTAACTCGCGAGAAGCTAAATCCCTTCGATATTTTGTCTTTAATCCTAAGTAAAAATGATTGATTTTACTATCAAGGTCTCGGATAAAATTTGGAGCATACCTTGATAATCGAGTGAACCTTTCTTCATAAGCAGTCACTGAGTCGTCCTCTTGACTCAATTCCAAGAATTTTTTTTCCATCCTAAGTTGAATAGCCTTAGGAAAATATTTCTCAAGAAACATACCTTTGAACTTATCCCAGTATAGAGCATCAATCTCATCAGCTTCCATGATATTTTTAACCATCGACCATCACTAATCTGCTTCACCCTCTAAACGGTAAACATCAAGACTAACCTTTTGATTGTCTGAATGCCCCATGACATCGAAAATCTTCTCCAGTGCTTTAATCCACCCTTCAGCTAGCATAAGGTCAGATGATACTCTGAATGATGGGGGATGTTGCCTCATGAAATTTTCCACCACTGACATGTTCCTCTGCGGTTGATCTGGTTGATCTCGTTCATGGATACCACCACCATTTATCACTTGATTCAACTGTGCCATTACTACAACAAAATATTCATTTCCAATTCCAACCATCTCAGGATGTTGATTCAGATGGTCATTTCCTTCTGCATGCCTTCCTAGAACTTCTTCCCTATTTCCTCTGCGGAAAACCATTATTAACAAACATGTCTTATATGAAACAACATGGTAATCTTCAAATGATATATCATTTCAATTTGACCATAAAAAAATATTTTTGGATAATCATTTAATAGAATTCTAACTCCTAAAGATATCTAAACCGACCTCTGATGCCAACTATAAGGCCCCAGCCTTAAACATTACTTAATGTTTATTTATTACAAGAATACACATTGATGATCTTTTCAGGTTTAGAGTTTTAGAGAATTATATCATAAATCATGCATTATATTCCACATTTAAACAACGTGGTTACATAAAAGACAATATTCACTTTTCCCATCAAAGGAAACATATCTAAAATAAAACATGGATTATTTATTGACACTTCCTCGACACTATCATCATATTAATTAAATTTCCCTTAACCTATGAAAAACAGTTCAAAAACATGGGATGAGCATAAAAATCTCAGTACGTAATATAAAAATACGGAAAGAAAACCTTAGTCCATGTATACATAAGAATCTTTGAAAACATACTTTACTCATAAACATCAGCACTTTAACATACCTCATGAAATCATAAGATTTATGAGTAACTCATATAAAACATTAGACATAAAGGTAACTTGAGGCATTCATAACATTATTATATAGGGAGTAACCCTCATGGTTACGTTTGGAAAACCCATCACAGTATATTCCCTAAATCTCTTCGGAGAAACCAGAGCGTTTAACTCCTTTGCGTTACCCAATGCATTGGGGAGATATCACGGTCTCACCCGCCCTTAGTTTATCACGGAACCACCCGTCTTCATAAACAATGCCCAAGAACCATAACATAATCATATCACATAAAACATGCATAAAGGAAACATAACATTTCCACATTTCAATCACAAGATATAAAAAAACATTGATATAATCAAAACATTATCAAAACCATTTTCAATACCAAAATAAAAGAAAATAAAACATGGTATTTATTTTTCATTTAAAAAAAGTTATTGCTTGTAGAGGAATCCAAAACCCAAATAATGGTTACGGCGGTGGAGAAGTAGTTGTCGCCGCATACGTAAGACAAAAACATTCCCTTTTGTCGTTTAGTAAAACGCTTCGTATAAACAGATTCCTTTTGAACAAAAGTAAAAGTCAAAGGGGTTTATAAACTGTATAAAAGAAATTTGTGTATAAAACAAAATATGCCTCAATAAAAGGAGATTGCGACGAAGTCCCATACCTCGTGTCCGACTTGACTCAATTGTTCTTTAATCTCCTTTAAATCGGGTAACTCCCCTTGGTTTGAACCAAAAAGGGTTTATTGAAGAGCTTTATGCCTAAGTTAAGGCTTATATGATGTAGAGAGGGATGTGGAGAGATAAAATGAGCAGATTTTGGCCAATCCAATGGCTTGAGAGGTGTGGGTAAGAGGGTATAGGTGGGGGCCTTTTATAAGAGGGAGGAGGGGCAATTTTGGAAAGTCATGAAATGTTACTTTATCATAAAATGAGTTTGGGATTTTAAAGGTCCCACAATGATATATTTGGAGGATAAGGTGATAAGGGTTAGAAATACACCCATTCAATAGGTTTTTGACAAGTGTAGGTCTTAACATTTACATTATCTTTTCATTTTATTTAAATCGTTCTTTAATGTGGTAATCACTGCATCATCATGGTGTCATAAAAAAATTTATTTATTTAATGTATAAAAATTATAAAAAAATACCATGATGTAGGAAATATTTTTATATTTCCAATTACTATTTATATTCTAAGAGATCATTTATTTAGACAAAATTAATTTTTTTACTTAGGTGTTACATACTTTTTTTATATTTAACTTTCTTTAAAAATAAAAAGATAAAATGTCACTATCACACAAAAGTGAATCCATGGGGTCCCAAAGTTGGAACAAGGAATCCCATGGTCAGCCATGACACAACCAGTATCATTATAACACATTTTTGGGTCATTTTATATTATTATGATATTATTTTATTACCCTTAACTATCCGATTACTAATTAATCATGATAATTAAAGATAATTACCGTCGTTTCTATTCATAATGTCCAAAAACAAAAGAGTCTTAATTACATAAATTGGACCTTCTGATTCCAAATATGGAATCCATTTTACCAAATTTTAAACACAGAAATTATAGTAATTAATTTAAAAATAATTCCCATTGTCAAAACAAATAACGGGTTTTTTAGAAACAATATCTATCAAAAGTTTAATACTTTCTTATGCCCAATTCCAAAGTGAAATTAATTATAATGACCAAAATTGGATTAAATGGTAAAAATATATTCTAATTAAACTTTTAATCCAATTAAAAAGATAATCTAACCATATAATTAAATTAGATGAAAAAACAGTTTTGAAGTAAAATGCAGTATTTTTCACTATTCATAAAAAAATGAACATTGTCAGAAAAATACCAAAAATTTATCCAAAGTAAATTTCAATGCCCCAATTCTAAATAATAAGTTTATTTTGACAAATAGAGCTTATAAAATTGTCAAAAGATATATTTAAAAATGGTTCTCCATCAAAAGGCGGTAAAACAATCTTTTAAAAATATTAGAGAATTCTATGCTTAAGACCGGATTTATACTCATTTTAAGCCTCTAAAAAAATATCTAATTTATAAATAGACATAGATATGAGAATCCATAATTCAATATTTACTTGGGATGTTACAAAAAGAATGCATAGAACCATAATCAGAAAGTACATTCTCTTTTCTTGA
The DNA here is from genome assembly GCA_963277665.1 of Viscum album. NCBI lineage: Eukaryota > Viridiplantae > Streptophyta > Magnoliopsida > Santalales > Viscaceae > Viscum > Viscum album. Next base: position 1,990,040,899 of record OY728161.1, on the reverse strand, counting down.
ATGAATAACTAGTGTACCTATGACCACTTCGTTTTCGGGGTTCACTTAATTGGTAGTGATTGAAAAATATCACCCTTTCAACCATGGAGGCTGTCGGTTGCCTCCAAAAACCCTTAGGTTAGGGCACTGGTTTGAAAATTACCCTAGTTCCTTGAAGTTGAAGAAATAGAAAACATGTTGAGTGTCGAACATAGCATTTCTATCCTCTTTCGGAGCCGTAGGTTTTTATTCTCAGCATTTAATGGCCTGGGGCCCTTATCTTCCACACCTAAAGCAGTTCATCATCCCATTTAAGAAATTTCTTGGGTGATTATTTCCACACCATTGGCATGTGGGGTTGTGTATTTTCTTAGCACCATTGGATTTATCCATCGAACCATTAGAATTAATGTCCACCTTACACTTTTTATCCCCATGATACCCCTAAGATTATCCGATTTCAATTTTGACTTTCAGGGCACATCGAACAATTTACTAATAGATCTTGAAGTCACAGATTGCTTGGGATTTCAATAGGCTAGGTTTTAACCCACCAAATAAGTGGTAAACCATTCATTTGGGTTTAACAACAATGTCAGAGGTGTATTATGAATGTTTTGTGATGTTTTCCTCATATGCTCTGATGGATTCGTTATCTTTTTTGCTTGAGTTCAAGGAAGTCCCTTTCCATCTTAAGTCAGAGAATGCACGAAAAATATTTATCGAAAAACATTTTACCGAATTACCTCTTTTCCACAACCTCGATCTCTTCCTCATGATTCATATTTTTGATCAATGTCTACCATTGTTCAGCTTCAACCTCCATACAATAAGTATCCAAATGAACATTCTATTATTTTGAACATTGAAGGATAGAGAATATCTTTTCAATAGAGTTGATCCATTGTTTGGAAATTGAGGGATCAGATGATCCATTAGAAGTAGGAGGCCATTGTCTCATGAATCTCTCGATTGAGACTTGTTCCTTATTATTTTGGGTTGAACGTTATTCTTGACCAATGTTTCCATTCAAAAAAATGAGTTAACTGAGAGAGTATCGTGACAAAGTTTTTGATTCTCTCTCCAATCGGATTGGGTATCTCATTAGAACAGTCATCACATTGATTGTTACATCAGTTGTTAGCCCGAGTACTCCTATTACCGACCATTAGATGGAATAAATGGAATGTTAGGGATAACACATAAAGGGTAATACAAAAGAAAAAACTGATGACTTATAAATTACCTTTATTTTCTTAACTTATGAATTTATAGGATTCAATTTTTTTAATCCATGATCTATTTCCCAACATATATTCTTAGGGGCATGTTTTTCTCTTAACAGTGGTTCATAATATGATTACAAATTTACCAAATCAGACCCCCCAGGAGTGCCATAATCAAGAGTGCAGCATGGCCCATTGTCATTCACTAGTTCCCATTCGGGTCTATCTCAAAGCGGTGTTTTCATGATTTACCCCTAGATACATCTATTCCAGAGCCGCCTCTACCTAATGGTATCCAGATAGGGATGTATTTTCCTGATAAATCACATACTCAATACTCATAAATGTTTATGGATGTTTTTATTATACATAGTTTTATCCCTAAGTCTTTCACTGGGGTTTTCTAATCCAAATCCTGAAAATAACTAAACCTCCTTCTAATATAAACTATAAAAACCATGCTTTATATTTCACACTTAAATATAATTTACTTCATAAAATCTTCACTTTATGCCAGATAGAAGATCGATAGGTCTAGTGTCTTTGGGGAATAGGAACATTACATAACAAATTAGAACATAAAACACTATATCTTTATTGAAAACATATTTTACATGACCACACACATTCCTTCGTACTTATCATTGCATGGGATAACCGGAGAACATTCCTAAGAAACATGTGAGATATAAAGCCCAGTGAGGAAGTAAACAAGGAATAACCTAAATAATATGATTCATGTTAGGAAATGGGCATATCAATGGAGCATAAGAGAAACATGAACATAAAGTTATGATATAGCATGTTTATCATAACATGGAAATGTGGCAACAACATTTGACATGATATTAGCATGAGCCGGGGATCATTGCACATGGAGACTGAGTAAACACTAATTTCACTTGAATTAGCCTGAGTAAGACCTAATTTAACTTGACATATCATGATTTAAATATTTACCCAATGCATTGAAGCGCTATCAAGGCTCACCCTTCTTAATCATTTCAATTGATGCATAAGTTTGCCACATGGATCATATAGCATAGAATTATTCAACATCATCATTTATTCAACGATAAAGGAATGTGGAATAAATGAATGAAAATATATAATCGATAAGTAAATTTTCATAAAGTTGAATACCCTTAATATAGGAATGGTCATGGCATTCATAACACAATGACATTGGCTTGGAAAATAGCAATGCTAATTCGATAGCATTACGACGTGAAATAAGAATTCCTAAAAATTGTTGATGAGAGAGAAAGGGTAATTTCATAATATTTACATGAAATGTACAGTAAGGGGGTCATATAGATACATGTCCCAAAATATTTAATGGAATTTAGATTCATAATACAAAAGAGTTTTTTAAATATAAATGAGGAGTGAGAAATCTGTTACAAAATTTTGGCATGGTAACGGGTGAACATGGAAGGTAGTAATGAGAGAGAAAGGGATCTCCCATCATTAAAAAATAAGGAGGAAAGTATTATTAAGGTGAAAAATCATACCCCAACATTTATAAATGAAACTAATCGAAAAAAAAAACATAAATAAATTTGGACAAAAAAAAAGAGAAAGGAAGAAATTCCTTACTTGGAAGTGCGATCCCACAGGCATGGGAGAGGCTTGATATAGGCTTCTTGGGAGCTTGGGGAACCTTTGGAGGATTATAGAGAAAGGAGGGAATAGGTTTGTGGAGAACCAAAGGTTTTGGGTGAAGAATATGTGGGATATTGGGTGGATTTATATAGTAGGAGAGAGGAAATTCTTTATTATTTAGGTTTTGGACACTACACATTAAACTAATAAAAACCACAAACCATCCCATGTTTTTTTTATAAATGGGAGTTTAAAAAATTATTTTATAAGGCCAATGTCAAAACTTAGTAAAATATTAGGCTTCTGTATTTTGAGGTGAGTCACACTCTCAAGGAAATCGATTTTAAAAGGTAAAATGTTTTATAAGACTTGGAGGGTCCACTAAGGCACCTTAAAATTAATAAAAAAAAATCTAAAATCACATTATTTTAAAGGTGAAAAATATATTGGTCGATAATTTCATCTTTAATATTTTATTACATCACTATTAGGTCATTATGATGTCATAAAACACATTATATATTTAAACGGTATTTAATTTTCACAAAAAAGTTATACTGTCTCAGAATATTATGAAAAATTCACCATTAGATAATTTAGATGTCTTGATTCCAAAAAATAATATTCATTTTATCTATATATTTATAAAAATATTTGAATTTTTACTTTTAAAATAAAAAATGACATTTATCGAAAATTCAAAGGTTTTGGAAAAATGGGTTTCAAACCATAATAAAAATTAAAATTGTATTCATAAAAAATATACAATCATTTATATTTAATAAAAAGTAATTTATTAATAATATTTTTTAAAATATTATTTAATTCAAAAATCTATTAATTCATCAAAATAGTTTTCTTAATTGAATATTAATTAAAAATAATATTTGTCCTCTAACAACCATTTACAATGTTACAATAATAAAATGAATGTATATTATTTATTATATAAAAAAATAATGCACATAAACATAGTGTTGTGGTCTTGTTACATAACCCCTTATAAAACAAACATAATACCTATTTGTATGGTTTGTGTTGGTGAAAGACTCCTGGGGTGGATTGGATAACATCGCTCGAGTGGTATTCTCTATAAACTTCCACTTCTCTTGTAGGTAGCTCCATTAAATCTTAGCGTATTGAAGCTTGACTTGGTCTTGGTCAATAGAGAAGCCCAGTGACACCTCATCCTTTCCGAGCTATGAAAAATGGGCTTCGTACCGGGCAATTCTACATGATGAGGTCATCGATTCCTTTGTTTGAGTAATTTGGATTTGTTAAAGCCCTATATTTATACTAATCATGTGATCAATGTTCAATGACTATATTGGAAATGGAAGCAATTATTGACGGTTTTTTGAAATCCAAAAACATAAAACCAAGGATGGAGATATGTTTTATATTACCATTTTATAGAATAAGACATTTAATTAGATCAAGAGTAAATTTCATTAATAAATGTTTGGGCCGTTCCATACTATCAATATACTATAGGGGTCCCAACTTCAGAAAAAAGAACATGAAAACCACCACAAAATATTTTATTAATTAATAGACAAAAAAAATCTATTTAAAAAAATGACTAATTTATTTTTAAATTACTAATTTACCAAAACTCATTTCTCATCCATCTCTGAAATCGTTTCATTTTATATGTTTTCTAAAAACAATTTCCCATATTTTACCAATTATTTTGTATACACATGTTGCAATGAAAAATTCCTTGTATATATAAAAATCAGAACAATTTTTTATAGAAGTATTTAATTCTATTTTAAATATAATTTTTTCAATTTTCAATCATTATAAGGCACCTATTTAATATTTTTTTTACCAACTATATGTAAAACTAACGTCAAAATACTTATTTTGGTAAAAATATTATGACTTTAGATATTTTTTTAATAATGAAAATGTTATAAATAACTTACAAAATTATAAATAAAAATCACAAACATTGAAATTTTCAATTTTTTTATTTTAAATTCATATTAATCACAAGGATGTAAAGAAAATATTGGTAAATTAAAAAATGTCATTAACCAATTAAAATCCAGAAAAGTTAAGTTAAATATTTTTCTTAAACTCCCTATATGTTGTGGTATCATTTAATTAAAAATATCTGTTGTTGATATTAAAATTATTATGACGAAAGAACACCTGAGGTATACTAATGGGAAATTTTAAACTTTAGATTAAAAATATAATGTGTAAGGTTTATATTTCTATATAGATCAGAAGAATTATTCAACATCATATAGAAATAAATCATAAAGGAAGAAAATTAAGTGAAAATATTAATAAAATATTGATAATGAGATAATAATTATAAATTCCATGATAAAATCATTTAATGATGAATCAGTGAAAGAATAATAAGGATCGAAGGAGGGGTTTTTGTAAAAATTAAGAAGTGGTATCATGAAATGAGATGGGTGGTTCTTAAAAATGTTTTCCATGGAATATAAATTTTTGGATGAAATTTAAAAAGTGAATGGTGTCCCATGAAAAAATTTATAACGATGTGAACCTTTACTTCTAATTTTGGCTATTAAAATATATGAGATTAAAACACTTCTCAGTGGTGGTTTTAATATCAATTAATAATGTAAAAATGTTGAAACTTTTAATTTAAATTGGTTGTTAAATAATCCACATAAACAGTTATTTTTTTAACACCAGTTATTTAGTAAAAGATATTAAATCCCACATGGGAGGGGATTTAACATCGATTATTTATATTACTGATATTAAATGATCAATATAAAATCCATTTTTATACTACTGTATATATTTTTATGGATTTATAAAACATTTAATCTTGATATTATATGATAAGATAAAAAATTAAACAATAATATCCCCCATAATATCATTTTTGTGTAAGTACATTAATCAAAAATATTTAAACAATTGAATGAAAATCCCTTAATTAGGTAACTTAGACATTATTTGTACATATTTTCCTCTGTAAAAGAATAAGGTCCATCCAAATATTTGAAAAAATCATACTCCAAATACTACAACCAATACTAATTCAAACAAAAAAAATCTATATTACCATTTTTAATACCACATTTAATGTTTCCAAAATGGTAACCTTGATAGATCATAACAAGACCTTAGGTGTAACTCCTTGTACACTAAAAACATTTGATTAGTAGTAAGAGTATAAATCCAATCCAGAGAGAAAATAATCATTATTCAGTCACATAGAATAAAAAATAGAAAATTCAATAATTAAAAAACCTCAAAGTAAACACGTAGAACCACAAATATGTGCTAACCACAAATAAAACAGAGTATCAATATGATCTCTAAAAATAACACATTCAATTACACATAAAATATTCAAATATTACAAAATACTTTACATGATATAAAAATATAGAAAAATTTAATTATCCCAAAGGTATGACCACAAACCAGAGGGACCCTTGAACCAATTTTTGAACAACCATCCAACTACATAGCTAGATTCCATTATAAAACATTCGACGCAAAATATAAACAAGAGGCATACTCATATACAATAGTAAAAGTTAATGGGTTTTGAAAAATACTCAATATAGATCCACCAAAACATAACTTGTATACTACATCATATATAGTGTAATCATATTTTGGAAAATAAATCAGGTGTAAACGTACAACATATAAGAAAATACTTTCAGGTAATCATGTGCTAACTTGGTCACCATGACCCTTGAACCCACATGCTTCAACCAAATATGACAATCATGTTTTTCATAAACACATTTAATTATAATTGTAGTAGGGAAATTCACCTCAACATGATATCATAGGAATATAGAAAAACCATATTTTAGAGTAATAAACATATACTGACAATGTAATATAATGAGGACATCACATGACATTAAGTAAGTGATATTAATAGGGGATGATAATAGATAAAATCTAACATAGGACAAACTATCACCTCATGGTATGAATCTTAAAGAAACATATATTATCCTATATTTAAGGTAGGTATTGGATCAAGGATGGAATCTCAATAGATAACACACTACACAGTTAAAACTATTACCCTCCTTGATATAATGCCTAATATATTATAACATATTCATTTGGCATCAACAGAAGAGATTTGTGGATTTTATCTCAATATCCAACAATCTAAAATAGAAAAACCACCAATAAAATGTCAGTACCATGGATAGTTTCATATATAGGAAGAATATCACAAGGAAGGAAACCAAAATTCTAACCTTCCATACAAGACAAACCGATAACAAGAGGCAAGTCCCATAGATAAATTGACACATTAGAGCATTAAATTTTAATAAACAATAATAACAGGAATATAAAATAAGACCCACATCCTAACCCTAATCTAGAAAAACATCCGAAAACAGCTACAAACTAGAAGGTACATAATATTACTAAGCATAACTAGCACTAACTAGTGGTTTTATTTATGATCATCATAAAACTACAAATTAATAACCTGTAACATCCCATGTAATTATAAAATAAGATATTTTAATATATATTAATATTTATGAATTATATATTAAGTTTACTTGAAATATGATTCTTTTTATTATAGCTTACTCAACATGCAACAACGGTTTTATCCAAAATATTTTGTTTCCCACAAGGCTGAGTTATAATAAAAAATAATACATTGTTAGTGTTATTATATTAAATGGTAGTTATCACCTAGATATTGTATTATATGGAATCAACATCACTAACCATATGATGTTTAAACATGTTTATTATATATTTTTACTTCTGTCTAATAAATTTAAGTGTCGTAAAATGAAAATAATTCCATTTTTAAGCATAAAATTCACTCATATTATTAAAAAGATAGTTTTACAACGTTTTAATGGAGAAAAATTTTCAAATCTAGTTATTTTCACTTTTATGTGGTCTATTTTTCAAAATAATCTTCTTATTTATAATCGGGACATAAAAATTTTCTTTTCTTGATTTTTATAATTTTTATGATAAAATTCATGTTTTATGAATAGTGAAAAGTACATCATTTTAATTCAAATATTCCTTTTCATCTAATTTATTTATATATTTATTTTATCCTTTTAATAGGTTTTAAATACTAATTGTACTATGTTTTTATCATATAATACAATTTTGGTAATTGAAGTAATTTCACATTGAAATTTGATATAAACGCAAGTCAATCTTTTGATGGTTTATTTTTTTAGAAAACATGTTTTCTCATTTTGATAAAGGGGATTAATTTTAGATTAATTACGGAAACTTCTATGTTTTGAATTAGAAAAAATGGATTCCATATTTGGAATCAAAATTTCCAAAATATTTAAATAATTACCTTTTATTTTTGAAAATTATTTTTAGTAACTTTAGTAATTATTTTTATTTACCACAGTTAAATGGTAAATCAGGTAAATAAGGGTAAAAATATTATTATAATAATATAAAACATCCATAAAACTTGTCATAATCCTATTATATGAAATATGGACGACTATTAAAACCCTTGGGATAAAAATGTAGCCTTCAGAAGCCACTTGGGTGTGATTATGACTCTTGTAACTTTTAATTTAAAGTAAAGGAAACTAAGTTACAAACACATATATTCTTACTAAGTTTTTTATTATTTGTTAATATAAGTGATATCTTTGACTATAAATTGTAATTATAAATCTAAAATTATTTCCTACATCATGGTATCTTATTAATAATTTTTAGACACTAAAAAATTAAATTTAATTATGACACAATGATGATGTATTGAATGCTTTATTAATGATGGAATCAAATAAATGATAGTATAAATATTAAAATAAATAATATATGACATAATTAATGACATAAAGGATTTTTCTAGGTGAATATGAAATGTTATAATACTATTAAATAGGTTGGTTTGAAGTTATCTCTTGGTTTATAGTTTATTTAAATTAAATAAAATGAATAGTATAACAAATGACGTAATTGATGTTTTATAAAAATATAAAAATATTAAATAATTTTAAAATGATAAAAAATATTTTAAAATCAAAAAGATACTATTATAATGTATAAAAGTTAATTATTCATCCAAATATGGAAATTTTTTCATATAAGTAAAATTAATTGCCTCTTAATAATTAATATGTTGTTACCACTTTTAAAATTAAAATAAAATAATTAAGGTTAAGCAAAAAAGATATGGTTTAAAATAAAATTAGTACTTGTATAAAAAATATTGAATGTGGTGGTATTGAACCATTCTCATATTAACTTTGACTTATTTCAATTTGGAAGATTTTGGATTAAAAATGTAATTTATATTAATTTAATATTTTATGAATTTCAAAGGGTGTCCCTCCCCTATCTTATAAAAAGGCACCCTCTATTATATTATACTCACTCATCCAAATACTTTTGGAGCTTTCAATATCTACCCATATCTCTTATTATAATACCACCCACATTATTGAGTCCTTAGTTTAGGCATAACATCTTTCTTATAGGTGTTACTGTGATCTTTAAAGGCGATCAACCGAAGAAGATGTTTCATTTTTTAAGAGTTTCTATTTTATTTCTTCTTCCACTTCCATTAAATATTCCTCTTCCAAGATGAAATAACAAATAAAATATCCTAAATATACTAATATTTAATTACATTAATATCATCCCCTAAATCCATCTCTACATCTAGCAAATGGGAAAGGAATTAATCGTTCTTTCATACGTGTGAATTATCACCTCCACAACCCAATTTAGTTTGTATTCCAAACAGTCTATCTAGATCGGTTATAATGATGGAATTAATATTCATGTGTTATATTAATGACATATTTATCAATTTAAAATAATAATATTTCAATTATTTTCTTACCTTCCATGCACATAAAAACAATAACTCCATTCATGCGTACATGTGAACTTTCTCCTCCATGAAGCGATGTGAATAGTTTTTGTTAACCACATCACTTTTATGATAGTTATATGTATATTTTAATTATTATTATGATTCTAATAAAATTATTATCATTATAGAAAGATAAAATATTAATTTCCATTTTTCCATAACGATCAATGAGAAATGAAAATGTTACTCATGCGTATGTACGGCCTATCGCCTCCATGAATATAACATTGTTCATTTTTCATTACAATAATCAATGGATTGATTTAAAAATTATTACTAATGGATAAAATTGATTATTATTTAATAAATAATATTTTGGTGATTATGTAATTATTACCACATGGTAAAATGATATCCCAACTACGTTCATTTTTTACTCAAGTACCGAATATCGACCAAACATCCGATATAAACTTAAATAATTATATAATTTTTATAACATGGTATTAAGTGATATAAATAAATTAATAAACCTGAGAAAGGTTCTCAATCAATTAGAAATTAATTTATGTTTATTATTTAGGAATATAATGATTTTATGTGACGCGTTAGAATCACGACAAGGGAATTCATCCCATTATCCTTTCATTTATTATTATTTTGATGTTATACAACACATTATTTTATATGGTGTATAATAAATACATTTGAATTTAAATTTAATTCAAATATTTCCAAAATTAATTTTTTATATGAATAATTTTACTACAGAAGGCAATTTTTTTTAACAAATGCAGTGACAATGACCTTTCTGCCACTGTGAACATTATTTGGTGTTTGGATTCCTCTTGAATCCCTAATGTTTTTAAATGAAAAGTAAATAACACAATAAATCTTTAGGTATTTTTGTATTAAAAATATCTTTTAGAATGAATTGATTATATATTGAAATGATATATTATGATTTCAATGTGGAAATGTTTTTTCCTTTTTGAAAATTTTATATGCTATGATTAAGTTATGGTTATTTGGAATTTCTTATGTATATGAGTGGTTCCATGATAAATGAGGGTGGGTGAGTCCTGGATAGCTCTCTAATGTATTGGGTAATAAAACAGAGTTAAACAATAAATTTTATCCTAATATATTTAGGGAATATACTACGATGGGTATTAGAAACATAACCCTGATGGTTACTCCCTGTGTAGATATGAAATCTAAAATGTAAGTATGATATGAATGGTATAGGTTAACATTATGATTTATGATTTCTATAATGTTTCTAGGATTCTTATGATTTCATGGGATTATCAATATTCATCTTCTAACATTTCCTTTCATTATTTTATATACCTTATTGGGATTTTTTTGTTCATTCCAAGTTTTTAAAATGTTTTCATAGTGTATAATGATGGGTAAGATAGAGGAAGAAGTCAAGAATATTTTTATCAAAAAAAATAAATCAGGTTTTCTTTTTAAAGATTTATATTGTGTAATAAATGGATACCATTGTAGTGGTATCCAATTTATATAAACATGAGTTGTTATGTATTAGTTATTTCATAATTCTCTAAAACTCTATACTTGAAAGGATCCTCAATGTTAATTATTTACTTGACTCAAGAATATATAATGTTTATGGAGGGGCCATATAGTTGGTGTCAGTGGTCAGTTAAGATAAATTTTGGTATTAGGATGTATTTAATAGAATATCCATATATTATTTTTACTTTATGGTCAAATTGAAATGATACAAACTTTGATGATTTCCATGTTACTTCTTCTGATATATGTTTGTTTAGAATGGTTTTACTTAGAGGCAACAAGGATGCTATATTGGGATGAAATTAAGAGGAAAAAAAACTTCCAAATCAATAACCTGAAATGGCATGAATCCAAACTGAACATTTTGTGGAAGTGATGGAATAGTTGAATCGGGCTAAAAATTGTGGTGGTATCCATAAATGAGATCATCTAGATCAACCAGATAGTGGAATGTCAGTAGTGGAACATGTCATGAGAAAACATCCTCTATCATTCAGAGGGTCATCTAACCATGTACTAGATAATGGGTGGATTAATTAACTGGAAAATATTTATAGGTTATGGGGTGTTCAGAAAATCAAATGTTTAGTCTAAATATTTACCATTGTAAAGTTGAAGTTGATTGGTGGTGGTCTATGGATAATAATATCTGGGATAGTGATGATATTGATTACCTTGATAGGCATGAATTCAAAGGCATGTTTCTTGGAAAATATATTCCTAAGGATGATCAAGTTAGGATGGAAAAGAATTCATGGAATTGAGGCATGAGGATAAATTAGTGTCGACTTATGATGAAAGTTTCAATCGACTATAAAGGTATGATGCAAATTTCATCTAATATCTTGATAGTAAAATCAATCATTTTATACTCAGGATTAAATCCAAACTATCAAAGGGTGTTTTATTCTTGTGTGTTCAAAATTTATTAAAGGATTCTTCTATGTTTGGAGAAAGTGGAAATGGATTTTGTTGATGATAATGTGTTCATTGAAAAAAAGAAGAATAAGAGGTTGGGGTGGAATGATAATGGAATGAATTCTTCAAAAAATATTGATGGTTAGAATATTAAGATTACAGTTTGTGAAAATTGTGGTAAAAAGAACAACTAGAAAAAACTTTTGCATTTTTGTAAGTGCTTTCAATATTGTAAAATAAGACATAAGGCTCGTAATTTCACTAGAAAGGATCAGGGTAGTTGTAAGACAAAATTAGATTTATAGTTAGTAAAATGTTTTACATGTAATGAGATGGGTAATTATAAAAATGAGTGTTTTAAGAAGAACTCAAATGATGGGAAGAATCCAGAGTATAAGTAGAAATGTTTGGTGAAATCCTTGGAAACTACTTCATCAGATGTTGGTCCATCAAATGAAGTGTTATCAGGTACATTTTTTTGTTTATTCAGATTATGAAAATGTGTTGTTTGATTTCAGATCTACACATTCTTTCATTTTTGAGAAATTTTCTGGTGAATTAGAAATTTGACCTCAAGAAATGAATCCAGAACATATGGAAAAAATACCTGGGGAAATTTTAAGACAAAAAAAAAATTATAAAAATATTCACGTTCTTGTATATGGAAGGAATATACCTAAAAAACATATTGTTTTTCCTCTAGTATAGTTTTTATGTTATTCTGGGCATGGATTGGATTTTTGTTTACTATGATGTGATTTAATGTAGAGATAAAAAAGTTTATTCTTATAAATAAATTCAGTATGTGTAACAGAATTAAACTTTACCTCTGATAACATATCAAGATACTGAGAATTTACTAAAACATGGTAATGAATTATACCTTTCACATATTCTTGAAAACAAAATAATTGTTCATATTAATGATGTGGTAGAGGTAAATCTGTATATTGATGTTTTTATTGATGAATTTATATGTGTTATACCTGATCGGGAAGTTTATTTTTCTATTGAATTAATTCTTATGTGAAGACAATTTAAAAACCACCTTATTGAATGGATCAAATAGAACTTTTCTAGTTAAATATGTAATTTTTGGAGTTATTATATAATGAATTCATTCAACCTAACACATCACCATGGGGTTCCCTAGTCTTCTTTGTTAAAAATAAATTTGATTCAATGGTACATTTGATTGATTATAGATACATGAATAACATCACTGTTAATAACAAGTATCCTTTTCCTTATATCAATGTTTTATTTGTGTAGCTCAAGGGATTCCATTATTTTTTGATGGTTGGTTTGAGGTTGGGGCACCATTAGTTGAATATAAAGGAAGAGAAAATTCCAAAGACTCTGTTTTATATTAGATATGGACATTATGAATTTGTAGTTATGCCATTTGGTTTAACTAATGAACCTTCTATATTCATATATCTTATGAATAGAATACTCTATGAGTTCTTGGATATGTTTTTAATTTTTTATTTATGAAATTTTCATTTATTATAAAAGTAAATAGCATCATAAATTTAATTAAAGTGTTTTCTTGAATATAATAAATGAAACCAAATTTTATAGGAAATTTAGAAAGTGTGAGTTTTGGTTATAACAATTTTTTTCTTTGTTCATATTGTTTATAAATATTGTATAACTGTTGATCCTGATAAAAAAAATGTCTATGAAGAATGGCCAAGACCCACAAATATAACCTAGATTCATATTTTTATGGGTTTATTAGGCTATTAATGGAGGTTTGTGGAAACTTTTGTACATTTATCTAGCTCACTGACTAAGTGAACTCAAAAAGGTGTTATGTTTTTCCTTAAAAACTAATGTGATGGTTGTTTTCAGAAATTTAAAACAATATTGGTGAATACTACAGTTTTGGAATTATCTTCTAGGAATTGTGAAATTTTTATTTAAAAAGACTATTCATTGAAATGACTTGGTTGTTTCATAATGAAAAATGATCAGGAAATTACTTTAAGTTTCACGTGAGTTGAAAACTCATGAGTTAAATTACCCTACACATGATTTTTAATTAACTACTAAATCTTTTTCATTAATCAATTTGAGCATCATTTTTATGGATTCAAATGTTAAATATATACTGATCACAAAATTTTGAAGTATATATTCACTCAAATATAATTGAACATGATATAGAGAAGATGGTTGGAACTTAACAAGGATTACGATTTCATGATTCATTACTATCCTGAATTCAAAACAAATTGGATGATGCTTTGAGTCAAAAAATTAATTCTACATTTACCATGACACATTTAGAACATGACCCTTTGGTCAATGATTTGATGAATTTTGGATTGGAGGATGTTGGTTTGAGAAATTATACTTTTTTTAGGGATCAATGAAATCATCTACATCAAGTATAATTATATAAGGGCAGAAGGAAGACAATGAGTTGCTAAAAAATGTAGAATTGGTTTAGAATTTTAAGTTTCCTAAATTTTAAATTGGTAAAGAATATGTTTTGAGATTTGGGAAAAGATAATGTGTTCCTTGTGATTCACAATTCAAGAACAAGTTGTTATGTGAAGCTCATAGTTCTCTATTTTTAGTTCATCCTTGCAGTACTATGATGTACATAGAACATTGAGAGTATTACTGGTGGGATGGAATGAAAAGATATATTGATTAAATTACTGTGAAGTTTTTGACTTAACAACAGGTGAATGAAGAATGATATTTTCCAAAAGGGATGCTTATACCTTTTCCAGTATAAGACTAGAAATGGGAAAATATATCCATGGATTTCATAGTTTTATTACCAATGACTTATCTAGGTAACAATACAATTTGGGTTATTGATGGTAGATCGACTAAATCTTATCATTTTCTTCCTATTTTAGGTACTCTATGTCTACATTAACTTTCTCAGTTGTATTTTAATGATATATTCAGGTTACATGGAGTTCCTCTCTCCATTGTATCTAATTCTAATCTTAGGTTCACGTTTAAATTTGGGAAATTCCATTGGAACTCATTCGGTACTGAATTAAATTTGATTTTAGATTTTCATCCTCAATCTGCGGGGTAAATTGAGAACTAAATTTAGAAATTGGATGATATGGTTTGAGCTTGATAAATGGATTACCATGGAAGTCAGGACTAACATATTTCTTTTGTTGAGTTTTCATATAGTAATAGTTTTCATTCTAGTATAAATATGGCACCATTTGAGGAATTATATGGAAAACAGTGTCGAACTCCATCTTGTTGGGATAAATAAGGTGAAAAGAATTTCATGGGACAAGAATAGGTAGAATAGATAGTAGAAAATTTTTAGTTGATTTTGAAACACATGATAACATCTCAGAGAAAGCATAAAAGTTATGTGGATAATCGGAGGAAGGACCATTCTTTCAAGGTAGGTGACCATGTTTTCACAAAGTTTCACCATGGAAACATGTGATGCATTTTTTTAAGAAGGAAAATCCAAGTCCATGGTTCATTGGACCCTATGAAATCATGGAGAACAATGGATCAGTTTCTAATAGTGGATTTACCTCTAATTTTATCCCATGTACACATCTTTTTTCAGGTTTCTATTTTGATAAATTATTTTTTGGATCCATATCATGTTTTGAGTGAAGAAGTAGTTCAGTCAAAAGGGAATCTTTCTTATGAGGAACAAGAAGTATATATTATTGAGTGCAGAGAGAAGGTGTTGGTGAATAAGGTGAATCATAAAGATAATATTTTATGAAAAACCATATGGTTGAAGAGGAAACATGGGAATATAAAAATTCTATGAGGGAGAAATATCCCCACTTATTTGATAAGTGAATAAAATTACAAGGATGAAATTTTCAAAAAGGGGAAGAATGTAACATCCAAGGTAATTATGAAATAATAAATTTACATATCTATTAATATTTATTAATTAGATATTACATTTAATTAAAATGGGACTCTATGTACGATAACATCCTCAAAATGGAACAACGGGTTTCTCTGAAATATTATGTTGCACCCAAGACTAAGTTATACAGAAAACTATACATTATATGTATTGTTATTTTAATTGGTAGTTATCACATAACCGTTGTATCAGAGGGTATAAAAAAAACTAACTATATTATATTTAAACATGTTTATTAATTTTTTTTACTCTCATCTAATAAATTTTAGAGGATTAAAATGAGAATAAATCCTATTTTAAGCATAAAATACTCTAATATTTTTAAAAGGTAGTTTTACCACCTTATGATGAAGAACCATTTTTAAATATATTTTTTGTTACTTTGATATATTATATTTGTAAAAATAAACATATTATTTTTAAATGTAACTTTAAAATGTTCTTTTGTTGATTTGTTTTTTATTTTTATGATAATTTTTATGAATAGTGAAAATACTACATTTTAATTCAAAATTGCCTTTGCGTCTGATTTATTTATATTGATAGTTTATAATTTAATTTTTTTATAAAGTGGAATTGGGCATTGTTTTTATCATTTAATCTAATTTCTTTTATTTTATGTAATTTCACATTGAAATTATATATAAACACATGTCATTATTTTAATGGTTTTTACTTCAAAAAAACTCGTTTTTACATTTTTTTCAACGTAGATTAATTTTACATTAATTATTGAAACTTTTGTGTTTCTAATTTTGAAAAATTGATTCTAGATTTAAAATAATAAGTTAAATACTATTTAAATATGTAACTTTCCTTTTTTGATATTATGATTAGTAACTTTAGTTATTATTATTACATACCACGGTTAAAGGGTAAATTAGGTAAATAATTGTAAAAATAATAATATATTAATATAAAACATCTATAATAGTTTCCATAATTCCATTGTATGAGATATGGCCAACCAAGATAACCCTTGGGATGGAAAATTTTCCTTTCGATTCCACTTAGGTGGGATTATGACTCTTGTAACGTTTAATTTACTGTAAAGAAAAATGTGTTATAAATATAGATCTTCTTACTAAACAAATTTTAATATTGGTTTATATAATGGTTACATTTGACTATAAGTAGTCATTAGAAATATAAAAATATTTCCAACATCATGGTATTTTTTTTAAATTTTTAGACTTTAAATTATTAAATTTAATTATTACACAGTGATGATGTAGTGATTTATTTATTAATGAATGAGTCAAATAAATGATATTATAAATATTAAAATAAATGATATTCGACATAATTTATGACATAATATATTTTTATAGGTGAATATGACATGTTATAAGACTATTAATTTTTTTTATAGAAGTTATCTCTCTTTTTATATTTTATTTAAATTCAATAAAATGAATTGTGAAAAAATTCAAAGAATTGATGTTTTATAAAAATAATAATTTATTAAATTATATAAAAATACTATTTTTTAAAAAGAAAGGTAATATTATAAGTTCTAAAAGTTCATTATTTTTTCAATTATGGGTAATTGATCTCATATTAGTACAATTAATATTCTCTTAATAATTATAAAGTTGTTACCACTTTTAAAATTAAAAGAGAATAATTAAGGATAAATCGAAAAGATAAGGTTTAAAATAAAATCAGTACATGTATAAAAATTATTAGATGATAGGATTTCGAACCATATTCATGTTATATTCTACATTTATCATTTTTTGATATTTTTTATCGGAAAATTAATTTATATTAATTTAATATTTTATGAATTTCCAATGGTGCCCCTATCCTCTCCTATAAAAAGGTACCCTCTATTCTATAATAATCACACATAAAAATACCTTTTTTGGCCTAAATCTGACCAAAAATCTTATGAGAATCCCAAACCACATTCTTGTGGCCGTATTTTAGTAATAACACCTTTTTCTATAGGTGTTAATGTGTTCTTCAATAGTGATCAACCGAAGAAGAGGTATCATTTTTAAGAGTTTTAATTTTATTTTTTCTTCCACTTCCTTTAAATATTCTTCTATGAATATGAAATAATAACTCTATTATCCTAAATATACTAAGATGTTATTATATTAATATCATCCCCAAAATCCATCTCTACTTCCATCAAATGGGAAATGAATTAATCGTTCATATGCACCTGTGAATTATCATCTCCACAAACCGATTTAGTTCATTTTCCATTAAAATATATCAATATTGGTTATAATGATGGAATTAATATTCCTATGTTATATTCATGAAATATTTATCATTTTGAAATAATAATATTTCAATTATTTTTTCCCTTGTAATCACATAAAAACAATAATGTTGTTCGTGCGTACGTGTGAACTATCAAATCCACGAAGTGATGTGAATATTTTTTATTCACCACATAACTTTTATGATATATATAATTATATTTAAATTATTATTATTATTATTATATTATTTTGATCATTATGGAAAGATAAAATAATAATTTTCTTATTTCAATAATGATCAATGAAAAATAGAAACGTTAATGATGTTTATGTATGACCTATCGTCTCTATGAATATAAAATTATTCATTTTTGATTCCATAATAAATAGTATGGTTTAAAATTTACGATTAATTTATAAAAGTTATTATTATTTCATGAATAAAATTATTGAGACGATGGACATATGACCACATGGACTAATGACATCAAAACCATGTTCATTTTCAACTCAAGTACTGAATATCGACAAAACATCAGATATGAACTTAAATAATTGTATAATTTTTAAAATAGGTTAATAAGTGATATAAAAGAAATAATAAACTTTAAAAATGTACTCAAGAAATTATAAATTAATCAATTTTTTTATTCATGAATTTAATGATTGTAAGTGATGAGTAAGACTCACGGTAAGGGACTTCATCTCAATCTCTTTTCATTGAGGCATATTTCATTGTTATACACCACCTTCTATTATACAGTGTATAATCAACCTCTTTGAATTTTAATTTCATTCAATGGTTTCAAAAGGAATATTTTTTATATGAAGAATTTTGTTAGTAGAAAAAATAAATGTTTTTAACATATATAGTTACAACAACCTTTCTACTATTGTACACATTATTTAGTATTGGTCTTCCTCTACAAGACGTAATGTTTTTAAATGAAAAGTAAATTCAATATTCTCTTTTTCATTATTTTGGTAATAAAAATGGTTTTTATAATGAAATGATTATATCTTTAAATGACATATTATTATTACAATGTTGAAATATTATTTTTTTATGGATAGTTTATGTGTTATGATTATGTTATGGTTCTTGGGAATTTATTATATATACGGGTGGTTCCGTGATAAACCAAGGGTGGGTGAGAAAATGATATCTCTCCCATGTATTTTGAAATGAGATAGAGTTAAATGATAAGGATTCTCTTAAAAGATTCAGGGAATATACTATTATGTGTATTCCAAACATAACTATGAAGGTTACTCCCTATGTAGCTATGAATGATAAAATGTATGTATGATATGAATGAATCATGTTACCTTTATGATTTATGATTTATATATTTTTTATGTATTCTTATGATTTTATGGGTTTATAAATATTCATGGACTAATATTTTCTTTCCTTATTTTATAACCCTTATTGAGCTTATTGTTATCATCCCATGTATTTAAAATGTTTTCATATGGTATAAGGATTGGTAAGAGAAAGGAATAAGTCAAGAATGTTTTTTATTAAAAAAAATCATGATTACTTTTAAATGTTTTATATTGTGGAAGAGATGGATATTGTTGTAGCAGTATCCAATTTGTATAAATTTGAGTTATTATGTATTGGCTATGTCCTATTTCTACAAAAATATATACTTGAAATGATACTAAATGTGAATTCATGAATTAAATCAAGATTATTTAATGTTTAATGCTTGGGCCTTATACAACCTCCATGATCCTATCAACTCTAAAACCATGCTTATGTCAGAACCTAACCCCCAAGGGTTTATTCAGAACTCAATCCTCCCCTATATCTTTGTAATCCCATAAGACCGAACACACATATAATATCTATAAAAACCTATACTTGGCTCACTATATTCTTATTACCCTCCTCAAACCTTCCCATATTCTAATTCCACAGATTGAATGACCAAAAAATCCATTAGATCTACCCATAAAAGTCACATTCCCTCTTATAAGTGAGTACTATAAGGATTCCTTCTAGAGGTCTACTCACATATCACATTCTCACCCCATTACCCTAGGATACCCATACCCACGAGATCCTATGAACCCGTTTAATAATCACCATGTTCCACTAATAATTCATAAGGAGAATAATTACCATTATCCACAACATGAAAACACATATATCCCAAGCTCACTATCTTACATTTCCAACTATACTTATCCATTCATCGTGACCATATCCCATAAGGTGTTACAAGGTTATAAGGATATTTATATAGCCTTTCCCACATAGTTCCCAATGACCAATGCTAAACAATACATTCTTTAAGGTATAACCACTTTGACGATTCACTTTTCTCACTAGGGCCCACTAAATCTATTTTATAATTCACCCCATATGGTGAGACTATTATAAGGCATGATATGTAATTCTAAACATGGTTACCCATGGTGGTATAACCATATTGTGGCTCCCAAATATACCAATCATGAAATAAATACTTAATCCACTAATAAAAGGATTAAAATATTCTATCCCAACAATTCCAAACCAACTCACCCCCTTCATAGAATTCCTAATCCAAAATCCAAGAAACAAAAATATAATTTCACACACATAGACACATATATTCATTATTAATGTGACACCCAACCTATAAAATGAAGTTTCAATCCTCATAAAACCTCTACAAAACCTATTCCAAGCCCATACCACGATATGTCAATATCTGAACATGTATTTAAAATAACTGGGATTGTAAAATTAATTATAAATAATAAAAATTATTTATTCAATTTAATATTATTGGGAATAATCACCAAAAAATCATGGATCACCCTCCCATGGTTATAACCATTAGAAAAAATAGCCTAATGTATCATATAATCCTTTAGACACTCATATTAACTGAATCACTATGAATCAAAATAAAATAAAACACCAATTTAAATCTATATCGGTGTAATTATTAGAAAAATTCATCTAATGATGTACATCCATCAAAATTATAGGTGATAAGTGGAATATTTAGTCTATATGAATACATTATCCACCTCACCATAAAACCCAAAAACAATGGGATGATTCCCTGATTATCTAGTTTAATTTTTATCAAACCCCTAGATAAAGACATAAAAATTAGGTTGTAGAGGAATAGAGGGAATAAAATTATAAGAAAGGGAAGGGAAATAAATTTAATTATGAAGGAAACCCTATTTATTCACCATGTATCAAAGGAAGCGAAGAGAGAAACATGATATGGGTAGAGAATCCCAACTCATAGTTTTGATGGATGGGGGTAGAAGGAACCAATGTGGAATAAAATAAAATTTGGTTAGAATTAATATTATTACACCATTAAAAAATCTAGATTTAATGGACACCCAATTGACTGGTATCAGTTACTTGGTACCCCTAGGGCATCCTTTTTGGGCCTATCAACCCATGGTGGCCCATCAAAGTGTCTATTACCTGAATAATTCACACTCGGTACCTAGTTTGGGGCCATAGGAAACACAGTGGGTCATTTATACTTTAAACACCACAAGAAAAATCCATATTGTCTTTCCATTTTATTACCAACATATAAAAATAATTCGAATGACTAAAAATAGAACCCATATATTTTATAATAATTAGAATCATAAACTGAGTATGAATTATCAATATAATACTTTTGAAAGGATCAAAATTAAAAATTCCATTCAATTTTTTCATATTTTAACCATGTGGGTCATTACACCATTCCCCAATTCTTTTCCATTACTTAATCACATAAAAACTATCTAAAAGAATATCAAAAATGTATTATTAGTGTATGAGTATAATAGAGAAAGTATCCAAGAAAGACCCCACACCTTATTACTTTTCTTAAACTAATATGTATATAGAAAACATTCAATGTTAGAGGAATAAGAAAACTAAACATTCATAATGATTTATTAGAGATGTGAATCATGTTTTTAAATGATAATAAGAAACCCTAGACACCTATAGTGTCGATATCTCTTTTAATTAATTCAATCATTATCCTGGGATTTTAAATTAATGAATGTACTTATTTTTTGTGAAAAAATTTTTAGATGAAATATAATATTGTATAATGAGACTAAAAAATATTAATACCCATACTAGGGGTAAATGGAAGTATTAAAATGATTCAGGGTGTTGTGATCCCATCCAAATCCCCATCTTATTTTTAAACAGGATGTGAAAATTCAGATAATTATATGAAAGTGATATACAAACATACAAAAAACTCATAGAAATGATTAATCAATAAAAATCAATTTAAAATTCACATCAAATTTTAGAAATTAATTAACACTAAGTTTTGTATGTAATCCATTTAAATAAAATAAAAACATTAATAAAGAATATAGAGGTATAAATCAATTAATATTTTTTATCCCTATTTTAAGTGATCATTAACATATAAAATATCTATGGGATGATAATAGATAACAGTGGAGAAGATAATATTTTATTTTACAACCCAAAATAATAAATAGATAAACATAAAGCATATATATTAAAATGATCCTCAACATTAGGAAAATTTTTACAAAAAAATCCTTATTAATTAAAAACATATATTTTATCTAATTTCAATTAGTCCAACAAGGATAATAATCCAACCCTTTACGAGAATGACTGAAAAATGGGTCCCCTGGTTATGTAAATGAAAAAATAAACATTTATTTCCTCCTGGATAGAGTTGACCTCAACACGAATTAATAGAAATACTTGGATAAGGTGGAATAAGGATTGTTACTTCTCCTAACATTGAATATTGAATCCAATAAACATAATCGAAGGGATAAATTCATTTTACTAAAGAGAAACATATGTAGCAATAATAAATGATATAAAACAATGTGATCATTTACATTCAAAATCCCTAGATTTAGTAAAGTTGATATTAAAGGCACTACCATGAAGAAATAAAATAGAAAATGAGTTGAATGGGAGACACCATACCTACTTCACTAAGGATGATCTTCCTTGATCAAAATAAAGTGACATTGATCATGTTTGATAGGGGTTTTGCTATAAGAAGATGATAATATAGGGATACCACATAGGGGACAACCTTGATTATAGAATAGAGATAAATAATGAATATAATGTCTTTTAAGAGATTAATTCCATATGGAAATAAAAAACCCTCCTAATATTTAAAAAAATATAGATTTATACATAGTACTCCATAAAACACACCACATGCCTAGAGGAGGTAAAAAAATTATTACATCTCACCAGGTAATTCTAGATACATATTCCATATTCTCTAAAAACTAGATTATACTCTATCTCTAGGGTCCCTTCTTCCTTCTTCTACCATTCTACCCTAATATCCTCTAACATGTTACAAATTATTAATTATATCCAAAAAAATTAAATTATAATAATTAAATGTGATTATAAACCATAAAGGTCATTTTATTTAAAAGGTTAATAGGGATTAATAATTTATTCCATTGGGTTAAATAACTCTTATATATTATTTATATCTTTTTTATTTTATGTAAAATTATCTAATTTTTTAACTATTTTAAAATAATATCAATAATTATATGAATATTATTATTAAATATTTACAATGAGTATTTGAAAATGAAATTTATTTTTAAAAATGGAAGTAATGGAAAGAGCACAAGGGGGTTAGAATTGAATCAACAATTTTATTTAAAGTTATTAGTTATCACTTTTAGGAGGAGAGATTTAATTTCATTCTATATTGTATTATAGGGTACACCACATTGATAAAATCCTTTTACAATAATTTAAGGGGAAGATGACCAATAACTAATTTATCAACATGCATTTAACCCTTAGGATTTAGAAATACATGCCTGTTTCTTTTAGGTAGATGCTGAAAGTGATTATTGAAATGATCCCATAAAGGTTTATATTATAATTGAATTCCAATTCCACCATCCCCAATATTTTTTCAATTTCTATTTCCCATCAACAGTAAAATGAGTGTATTGCCCATTTTTATAAGATTTTGAGTGCACGGTGTCCCTAAATAATCACCAAGTATAAATAGAAACCATCATGCTATAATATGTATCTCACCAATGATGGGATAACATAATCAAGGCTATGAAAGACCATTACTTACATGGAATAACTTTTGAGATATATTCTATATGAAATTTTACACAAACACCCTTTAATGGGTGAAGGAATGAGATTCTATAGACTTGAGGTATGTATTGTTGTATTTATTCAGTATGATTCCAAATTCCTAGTCATACTTCACTTCAGTCTCAATATTATTAGAGAAATATAATTCATGGAAATTATTTTTTATAAGGGAACTAAAGACCCACAACAAACTAAATAGATTCTATTTAATCCTTCTACCTTCTATAAATTTTTCATGAAGGTTATCCTCATTGAGATAGAATCTAAGGGAGGCTTTAGAGTAGGTATCATGCCATCAGGCTGAACCATATATGATAAACCATCTTGTTGTCATATTTAACTATAGTAATAATTTAATATAGGTGCCCACCATTATGGATTTATGGGTAGTGGGGTTCCACTATATCCAACCATAGGAAGACCTAGCATTTAGTGATAACGTGGTGGATTTTTTTTCCATAATAATCCTAACTATAACTTTGAGGAAAAATAATGTTACTCTTTTTTCTAGTATTAAAATATTTATTGTATTTTATGTTAAATTATATAAAAAATAATTTTTCAAATATATCATCTAAGCAACGAGTCATTTACATTTTTTATTGCTCAGTCTACTAGAGGTAGATGAAAACCCTTTGGGAGATCGAGTTATTGTGATCATTGTGGTAGTCATGACTGTTTATCTATGGTGATATTGTTTACATAGGGATTTATACCATAGGATTCATATGGGGGATTAAGAAGTATGTATACCATAATATAATCTTCCACAGATACTATATATGACCTTTTTATTATTATCATTACTATTTTGGAATATTTTACAATATATTGTTCTTTATTTGATATATGTGATTAGCATTACATTAAACATAAATAACCGATTAATTAAATTAACTTGATTTTTATGTATCACACATATTTATTTGTCTTGATACTCCACTATTTATGAAAATAAAGGCTTCATATAACTGATAATATGATTCCAAAGAAATGGAATTTTTCACGTATCTCTATAATTTTATGTACAATATAATGAAATCCATTAGTGTTATTATATGAATGTACTAGTCATAAAAAATAAAAGATTTAATAGATTTATATAAGAGGAATGTATCTTTCTCATCATAGGTTTTTACCAAAATATTGTCCATAAAGAGTCAATGTTTATGGATATAAGGTAATGTCCTCACAAAAAAAGTGTGGGTGATCAGACTAAAATGGTCAGTCATTTTGTCTGAGAGTTAATTTTAAATATCATTAAGATTTATGTTTTATGATAGAAAATTATCTTAATGTGTGAAGTGCCCGGATCAGTGTGATCACTAAGAGGGGGAGGGGGTGAATCAGTGATCCTTTTAAACTTTTTACTAATTGATTCTTTATCAATTAAACCTCTATGGCTTGTTAAGGACTCAATCCACTTTTCTTGTATCTCTCAGCCTTTCCTTGAGTGATTTAGTAAATTTAAAGGCACATGACACAAGGATTTACAAGGTTCGTCTCCAAAGGCCTACATCCTTTCCATGTTGGTTAAACGCCCCCACATGGTTTCTTCACTATAATTCGGTTAGTAATTACAATGGCCAGTACAGAGTCACACTGTACCTCTCTTGAGTCCCACATGAGGGTCTTTATACTGCATCCCATAGTGTTACCAGAGTCCCACTGGCCTGCTTCAGCTTCCACCGAAGACTTCTCCACCCGAAGTCTCACAGGGGGTCTTCTCTTGGTTCCTCGAGTCACACGAGTAGCTATTCTTCTTTAAGATCTTCAAGAGTCTTGAACAGCCTTGAGTAAGTTCTATTGTCCGTGATAACTTCTTCTGATCACTTGTGGTGATCAGGACTCCTCTTATTTTCTCAGGATTTATCTCCTTCTTCTAAGGATGACCCGACCTCTTTCTTCAAGAATCTTGATGGGAAAATATGTTCTTGCACTGAGTACGCCCACTCAATATTCTTGGTCTTCTCAACTACTGAAAACTCAGATGAATAATGTCTTTAACTTCAGTCTGGCTTCAGTCTCTCTTTAATTCAACTTCATGCACTGAGTGCATGGCATCTCTAAATCTTCATGCACTGATTGCATGGATTCTCAATTATCTTCAAGAACCTTTATTCTTGTACTTCTCAAATGAACACACACTGATTTAATCTTTGTTTACATGTGCATGTGCATGCATTGAAAGCATTCTCTCCCCTTTTCTTCTTGGTGTGATAAACCCTTAAAGGGTGTAATCTCTTTTAGCACACACACCTTCTTCTTGGAGTCACACTCTTTTATTATTTCTCTCACACACCAAATTATGTGTTATTATTTAGTGTGAATTTATCCTTCTCTATTTATTCTCAAGGTGTTCACGCACTTGTTCACTTATTTATACATGCATTCACGTATATTCTTCCTTTACTTGGGCACACACAAGAGGTATGGCCTCCTTCACTTGTGCACACACTAAGGCTTCAACCTTCTTGTTTCTTTGCACACACACACACACTCAAAGATGGTGTGGCCTTCCTCTCCTTTTGAACACACACAAATAATTCTTTATTTCTTCTTCTTAAAAGTGTGCACAATCCACTTGTACACACACCCCTTCTTTAACCCGTGCACACACAACCCATAGGTTTTCACTTTCTCTTCATCCCATACACCTCACCAACAGAGGGCGCGCAAATGATGCGGCCAACTACTATCTTCAACCACGTAGGGTGCGGGAGTGGCTTCTATCACGCGGGTGGTACAACACCTTCTTCTTCCACGCAGGTGCGGCTGCTCCCTCCTACCACGCAGGTGGCGCGGTGGCTTCCTCCTGCCACGAGAGTTCGCAGGCAAAAAGGGCGTACAGGGTGCGGCCACTTGCTACTGCACAAGTGTTGCAGGCAGCGGGCGCACAAGTTCACATGGCTCGGATTCTTCCCTGTCACGCAAGGGGAGCACTAGGGTGGCCTCCTCCTCAACTTCTTTCGCATAGGGGTTGCGCAAAAGGCTCTCTCAAAGCCCCGGGTGGCTCCGAGCTTTTCTTCCACGCAAGTTGTGTGCAGATATTTTCTTCGTGTTGATCAGAGCTTCGTGGGACTTCTGTTTTTCTCAAGTGATCAGCAGCCTTCTTCAAGGAATCAGATCCTCCTTTTGTAGGCATAGTATGCCTCAGATCTTCTACTTAACTAAATCTTGATTTCCAGAAAACTTCAGGATTTCAGGATTTTCCTCAAATCTTGTTTTTCTTCTCTGTTCAACATGAGTCCATTATTCTTCACCTTCCTTCACATGCATGCGTCTATGAACGCATGCAAACCTTCTTCAAGACCGATCCATGCAAGAACACACTACCTCAAAACTCCGTTTGCTTCGGCCTCATTAAAATTCTTTATCTCATTTCATGCATGAAACTTTTAATTCATGCATGTATTCGGTTCGTCAAAACGATCATCATGAACTTGATTTGAGCTTCAACAGTGGTCAAGAAGTCGATCACGGTGGATTGGCAGTGGCAACGACGACTGGTTCACGTCGGGTGGAGCTCGGGTGTCCGGAGGTTTAAGACAACCTCGGTTTGTCACCTCGGCTGTGGGATCGACATTTAATGATCTCGTACGGTCAGGATTATTGTAACGAACCAAGTCCAGAGACCCTCCACTGATACCCCATATCCGGTTCGCCACATGACCTCAAGCGCGTTTCCCCGAACGCTAGAGGCTGCCGACTAGTAGCGAGGGCCTTGGTGAGTCGTTAGGGAAACTGGTTGCACCCAAATTTACCCTACAGGTATGCGGTCGTTGTAGTACAGGTAGGGGTCGAATCCACAGAGACCGAAGAAGAAACCGAGAGACACTCTGATTTTGGAAGGATTTGGCTATGGAGTGGCCAGCTATTTGGATTCATTTTATTTGAATAACTACTGATTTAATTTAAAGAAAATAAATTAAAACATACACTTACTTAGTCTAAAACAATTAATGGAGATGAGTTGATCCTAAGTTGTTACTAGGGTTAGATTGGATGTATTTATTATCTTATAACGTTCGTTTCACTAATTCAAGATGTGTCCACAAAATGATATAATTCCTCAAAATCATTCACCAATTTAATCCCTCACAATTCCAAGGCTAATCACCAATGCACTTAGAGGATCAATTTAATGATCACTCCAAGGAATTGGATCGTACTAGCACTCGAAATGTGTTATTGTTAAAGTTGGCGAAGATGAAGAAGAAATTAATCATCAAATGGAAATCTTAAATTAATGAAATGATTAAAGAATTTTAGATCATAAAATAACATCCAATATTCCCCATGCAACTCCCTAGGACCAACCCATAAGGGTTTAGCCCTCCATTTATGATATTAAATAAATGGAAGCGGGAAGTCGACTTAAAGAAGCAGAATTGGAGAAGAAAAATAAAACAATGAAACGATCACTCCACCGTTGTGTGAATAAATTCACAAGTGCTGGTGTGAATAAATTCACACCTTAAAGCAACGGTATCAAAGTGATAAGAAGAAAAAAAAGAAAAAG
The DNA here is from genome assembly GCA_963277665.1 of Viscum album. Lineage (NCBI taxonomy): Eukaryota > Viridiplantae > Streptophyta > Magnoliopsida > Santalales > Viscaceae > Viscum > Viscum album. The sequence continues at coordinate 1,990,012,049 of OY728161.1, read as the reverse complement.
ATGAAATGAAGAACTTTTATTGAGAACTAATGTGATTCAAATAACTTACATGAGAATGAAGAACGATTACAACATCAAATGGACAGCAAAACATTACAATGAAAACAAAGCATCCAAGATGATAAGAAAATTTTCCACCCCTATTCCCTTCACCAATAGCTCCTTATATAGGCATATTAGGAGCCTTAGGTACATCCCCCAACAATTAATTCACCCCCCAACAATTAATAGAGTCAAATGGAGGGTGAATAATCAAAAAGAAATTGATGTTTCGAATTTGACCCGGAAAACTGTCCAGATTCATCCACCACATTGACGTGTGAATTCGAAATTGAAGAAGGCCGAATACGGAGGGGCTGTAGAAGAGACATATCTTCATCCATCTGTCCTCTATGAGCTGTAAAAATTTCAGGAAATTGCGCTCATCCGTTTGGAAGTTATAGTCTAAATGGTGGGACGGATTTCTGTGCATTAATGACGAGTCCTCCATTTAAATCTCAACTTCAGATCCCTTTATCATCATGAAAAAATCGGAATTAGCTCCGGCCACAGTTTAATAAAATAATCCTCATATTTTTATCTTTCTACTGTATAAATTTGAGCTTCATTGGGCTTGGTTTCTGGGCCCCACATTTGTTTGATGGGCCTTAGGCCCATTATGCTTTTTCCAGCAAGTTTCTGCCTTCAGGCGCAAAATTCTCCATCTTCCTTTGGGATTCATCCATCGGACCTAAAAGATAAAATGTTCCAAACAAAGTGATAAATCATATCCCAAAATTTCAAATTAAAATGATGAATATGGTAATTTCCAAAAGCAAAGTATTGAGTGGGCCCAAATTGACATTTTAAGCACGAATTGCACAATGATGGGAAATGAAGTTCAATTTCTGAATTGGACTAAAATTGATGTTTATAAATTTTTAAACACATTAATATTAAGAACTTAACAATGAATATTAGCCACTTTAAATGACTAATCACACCCCCCAACTTGAGTTTTTCTAGTCCCGAGCAAAATAAATTACAAATATGAAATCCAAATCCCATTTTCCAAAAACATTTAATTACACATTACTCACCCAAATATCTAATACCAAAAAAATTATGAAAACCCATCAAAATCATTTAAAACAAGCTAGGTCCATAAGCATATCCCAAGCCCAAGCCCATTCATTTGTTCAAATTCATTGCCACATTTCATCCAATTCCAATTAAGCATGATAAAGTGTTGTGCATCATAAAAGATATGGGGCCCATTTTATTGTTCAAGGGGGAAAAAATGGAAGCGCTAGGTGGGAATCACATTAAACCTTAAGATTAGTATCCCTTTTTTTCATTTATTTTTATTTATTTTTATTTTTTTAACCACAATAGATATGAAAAGACTAACTCTGGGCAAGACAACTATGGAGTCACGATCCCCAAGTGCCGGACGCCACACATATTGTCAATTTCATGCTCTAAAATAGAGATATAAAGCCTAACTCTGGGAAAGACAACTATGGAGTCACGATCCCCAAGTGTCGGACGCCACGCATTTGGAAAAAACATTGCTCTATGTGGTCTTTTTTTGTTTTGTTTTTTTTGTTTGTTTGTTTGTTTTTTTTTGATACTCAAATTAAACTAAAAGTGACCCCAGAACCCTATGCTATAATGAAAGGGACCCAAGAACTCAAATTTACACCCACAATCCAAAAGACGTGCATTGTGGCATTTTTATTAAGAGGATGAAAATGTAAACTTTGAAAAATCACATCGGACAACCGCACTTTCCAAAAACTATGCTCATGAACTTAAACTTGCATTAAAATCAGAATCAAGGCATGAAAAATTTATTTGATATCCAATTTTAGAGTTTTCAATGTGTGTTTATCATGTTTATGGTTAATGAAATTTTTCTTTTCATGCATGTTTTTATTCAAAAAGAAAAAATCATTTTTATCCCCCACCCAACTTAGAATAACACTGTCCCCAGTGTTTAAAGAAAAGAAAAGTTAGAAGGGGGTAGGATAGGAGTTCAAAGAAGAAATTTAAAATGAAAATCATGGAATGAAGTCACCTGGTGGTTTATGTTGATAGCATATGCCATAGTCTCCCCTCAATCCTGGATTTGAGTCTCAGTGGATTGGATGGTGGTGAATGGATTTTCCTTATGGATTTCAGCATGTCCTTTTATTTTTTAACCTATAAAAACATAATAATAAACAAAACAAAATAAACTGATGATACATTGTCTTCTTTTAGATTTCTGGGTAAGGTATTACTCAGAGATCACGCCACGTGACACGGATGAATATGGAGCTCCCCTTTCATACCCATCCTTACTCATAAAAGAAGAACAGGTCAACAGTCTATGGTAATTTATTATATGAAAAAGAAAATGATTCAAAATGATTAGAAAACATGAAAACCATGGGTTGCCTCCCATGCAGCGCTTTTGTTTAACGTCGTTAGCTCGACTTGTACCCCCCAACTTATCCAATTCCAACTTTCAAAATTTTCATTAACCCATCTTTCTCCACTTCAACAAGATTTAGATTGATTGTTTTTTTGAAATTTGTTTCGTATGAAATCCTATTTTCTAAAATGATTGGTAAAATCCAAGGAATATCTAAAATGGTTGATCATGTTTTATCCGGATTATTTCCTATGATTTCAAGGTTCATTCCTACATGGTGATATTCTTGATGAAAATTGTTGATAATTGAATGGTGTTGGTTATCATAAATAGAGGGATTATTGAGTAGAGAAGGAAGTATTAAAACATCGAGTTCAGTTTGATTTAATTTTCCTAAAGAAGAATGATAATTTGAATCAAAAATTGTTTCTTCTTTAAAAACATTTGAAAGAATTGGTTCCTTTTGAAAAGATGATTCATCCACAAAATTTTCCATTTTAATATCATGAGTGGGTATAGACACAATATTAGTTATATCTCCCAATGGTTCAATGATCGGTGATTCTAAAAAATTGTTATTGGAGCAATATTCCGAACACTCAATCCATGAAGACAAATTTTCCCCTTGTGAATCCAAAAAATTAATTTTCTCCTGATTCAAGCACCCATCAACAATTCCTTGATTATCTTTAACTATCCCAAATTCAATGGTTGGTTCTTCAATAAATTCATGTGAGGTTTGTGGGAGAAAAGATTCTTATATTAGTGATGAGGAAGAAACAACCTGAGTGGGAATGGGTTCCACAACCATTTCAATGCTTTGTAGTTCTAATCTGAAAGATGAAACCTCTGAATTCATTTTTTCGATTTGTTCACACAATTTTTGAAGAATTGTTTCAGGATTAGGATTGATAGATGTTTTGAAATCATGGACTTCCTCATTATTCATCTTTTGAATCATTCTTGATAGGTATGGAAATTGTTCTTTTAAATCTTCATCATTACAAATTTCGTTCATGTTATCAGGGGTGGGGTATTCATTCAAATGTTGATTAAAAAAGGTTGGTGATTCCCAATGTGAATTTTCAAACTGATTCCATCCTGAGTTTTTGAAGGGATATTGTTGATTATACTCCATTGGATTTATTTGAAAATTTGGAATCGTGATTTTCATGGGTCAAAAAAAAGAAAGGGGAAAAGATAAGAGAAATGGGGATGAGAAAATAGAAATGAGGGAGAATAGAAAGATGTTCTAAGGTGACTTACTTGGTCCCCGGCAACGGCGCCAAAATTTGGTTGCGCCCAAATTTACCCTACAGGTATGCGGTCGTTGTAGTACAGGTAGGGGTCGAATCCACAGGGACCGAAGAAGAAACCGAGAGACACTCTGATTTTGGAAGGATTTGGCTATGGAGTGGCCAGCTATTTGGATTGATTTTATTTGAATAACTACTGATTTAATTTAAAGAAAATAAATTAAAACATACACTTACTTAGTCTAAAACAATTAATGGAGATGAGTTGATCCTAAGTTGTTACTAGGGTTAGATTGGATGTATTTATTATCTTATAACGTTCGTTTCACTAATTCAAGATGTGTCCACAAAATGATATAATTCCTCAACATCATTCACCAATTTAATCCCTCACAATTCCAAGGCTAATCACCAATGAACTTAGAGGATCAATTTAATGATCACTCCAAGGAATTGGATCGTACTAGCACTCGAAATGTGTTATTGTTAAAGTTGGCGAAGATGAAGAAGAAATTAATCATCAAATGGAAATCTTAAATTAATGAAATGATTAAAGAATTTTAGATCATAAAATAACATCCAATCTTCCCCATGCAACTCCCTAGGACCAACCCATAAGGGTTTAGCCCTCCATTTATTCTATTAAATAAATGGAAGCGGGAAGTCGACTTAAAGAAGCAGAATTGGAGAAGAAAAATAAAACAATGAAACGATCACTCCACCGTTGTGTGAATAAATTCACAAGTGCTGGTGTGAATAAATTCACACCTTAAAGCAACGGTATCAAAGTGATAAGAAGAAAAAAAAGAAAAAGATGAAATGAAGAACTTTTATTGAGAACTAATGTGATTCAAATAACATACATGAGAATGAAGAACGATTACAACATCAAATGGACAGCAAAACATTACAATGAAAACAAAGCATCCAAGATGATAAGAAAATTTTCCACCCCTATTACCTTAACCAATAGCTCCTTATATAGGCATATTATGAGCCTTAGGTACATCCCCCAACAATTAATTCACCCCCCAACAATTAATAGAGTCAAATGGAGGGTGAATAATCAAAAAGAAATTGATGTTTCGAATTTGACCCGGAAAACTGTCCAGATTCGTCCACCACATTGAAGTGTGAATTCGAAATTGAAGAAAGCCGAATCCGGAGGGGCTGTAGAAGAGAAATATCTTCATCCATCTGTCCTCTATGAGCTTTAAAAATTTCAGGAACTTTCACTCAGCCGTTTGGAAGTTATAGTCTAAATGGTGGGACGAATTTCTGTGTATTAATGACGAGTCCTCTATTTAAATCTCAACTTCAGATCCCTTTATCATTATGAAAACATCGGAATTAGCTCCAGCCACAGTTTAATAAAATTATCCTAATATTTTTATCTTTCTACTGTATAAATTTGAGCTTCATTGGGCTTGGTTTCTGGGCCCCACATTTGTTTGATGGGCCTTAGGCCCATTATGCTTTTTTCAGCAAGTTTCTGCCTTCAGGCGCAAAATTCTCCATCTTCCTTTGGGATTCATCCATCGGACCTAAAAGATAAAATGTTCCAAACAAAGTGATCAATCATATCCCAAAATATAAAATTAAAATGATGAATATTGTAATTTCCAAAAGCAAAGTATTGAGTGGGCCCAAATTGACATTTTAAGCACGAATTGCACAATGATGGGAAATGAAGTTCAATTTCTGAATTGGACTAAAATTGATGTTTATAAACTTTTAAACACATTAATATTAAGAACTTAACAATGAATATTAGCCACTTTAAGTGACTAATCACACCCCCAACTTGAGTTTTTCTAGTCCCGAGCAAAATAAATTACAAATATGAAATCCAAATCCCATTTTCCAAAAACATTTAAATACACATTACTCACCCAAATATCTAATACCAAAAAAATAATGAAAACCCATCAAAATCATTTAAAACAAGCTAGGTCCATAATCATATCCCAAGCCCAAGCCCATTCATTTGTTCAAATTCATTGCCACATTTCATCCAATTCCAATTAAACATGATAAAGTGTTGTGCATCATAAAAGATATGAGGCCCATTTTATTGTTCAAGGGGAAAAAAATGGAAGCGCTAGGTGGGAATCACATTAAACCTTAAGATGAGTATCCCTTTTTTTCATTTATTTTTTTTTATTTTTTTAACCACAATAGATATGAAAAGACTAACTCTGGGCAAGACAACTATGGAGTCACGATCCCCAAGTGCCGGACGCCACACATATTGTCAATTTCATGCTCTAAAATAGAGATATAAAGCCTAAATCTGGGAAAGATAAATATGGAGTCACGATCCCCAAGTGCCGGACGCCACGCATTTGGACAAAACATTGCTCTATGTGGTCTTTTTTTGTTTTGTTTTTTTTGTTTGTTTGTTTGTTTGTTTTTTTTGGATACTCAAATTAAACTAAAAGTGACCCCAGAACCCTATGCTATAATGAAAGGGACCCAAGAACTCAAATTTACACCCACAATCCAAAAGACGTGCATTGTGGCATTTTTATTAAGAGGATGAAAATGTAAACTTTGAAAAATCACATCGGACAACCGCACTTTCCAAAAACTATGCTCATGAACTTAAACTTGCATTAAAATCAGAATCAAGGCATGCAAAATTTATTTGATATCCAATTTTAGAGTTTGAAATGTGTGTTTATCATGTTTATGGTTAATGAAATTTTTCTTTTCATGCATGTTTTTATTCAAAAAGAAAAAATCATTTTTATCCCCCACCCAACTTAGAATAACACTGTCCCCAGTGTTTAAAGAAAAGAAAAGTTAGAAGGGGGTAGGATAGGAGTTCAAAGAAGAAATTTAAAATGAAAATCATGGAATGAAGTCACCTGGTGGTTTATGTTGATAGCATATGCCATAGTCTCCCCTCAATCCTGGATTTGAGTCTCAGTGGATTGGATGGTGGTGAATGGATTTTCCTTATGGATTTCAGCATGTCCTTTTATTTTTTAACCTATAAAAACATAATAATAAACAAAACAAAATAAACTGATGATACATTGTCTTCTTTTAGATTTCTGGGTAAGGTATTACTCAGAGATCACGCCACGTGACACGGATGAATATGGCGCTCCCCTTTCATACCCATCCTTACTCATAAAAGAAGAACAGGTCAACAGTCTATGGTAATTTATTATATGAAAAAGAAAATGATTCAAAATGATTAGAAAACATGAAAACCATGGGTTGCCTCCCATGCAGCGCTTTTGTTTAAAGTCGTTAGCTCGACTTGTACCCCCCAACTTATCCAATTCCAACTTTCAAAATTTTAATTAACCCATATTTCTCCACTTCAACAAGATTTAGATTGATTGTTTTTTTGAAATTTGTTTCGTATGAAATCCTATTTTCTAAAATGATTGGTAAAATCCAAGGAATATCTAAAATTGTTGATCATGTTTTATCCGGATTATTTCCTATGATTTCAAGGTTCATTCCTACATGGTGATATTCTTGATGAAAATTGATGATAATTGAATGGTGTTGGTTATCATAAATAGAGGGATTATTGAGTAGAGAAGGAAGTATTAAAACATCGAGTTCAGTTTGATTTTATTTTCCTAAAGAAGAATGATAATTTGAATCAAAAATTGTTTCTTCTTTAAAAACATTTGAAAGAATTGGTTCCTTTTGAAAAGATGATTCATCCACAAAATTTTTCATTTTAATATCATGAGTGGGTATAGACACAATATTAGTTATATCTCCCAATGGTTCAATGATCGGTGATTCTAAAAAATTGTTATTGGAGCAATATTCCGAACACTCAATCCATGAAGACAAATTTTCCCCTTGTGAATCCAAAAAATTAATTTTCTCCTGATTCAAGCACCCATAAACAATTCCTTGATTATCTTCAACTATCCCAAATTCAATGGTTGGTTCTTCAATAAATTCATGTGAGGTTTGTGGGAGAAAGGATTCTTGTATTAGTGATGAGGAAGAAACAACCTGAGTGGGAATGGGTTCCACAACCATTTCAATGCTTTGTAGTTCTAATCTGAAAGATGAAACTTATGAATTCATTTTTTCCATTTGTTCACACAATTTTTGAAGAATTGTTTCAGGATTAGGATTGATAGATGTTTTGAAATCATGGACTTCCTCATTATTCATCTTTTGAATCATTCTTGATAGGTATGGAAATTGTTCTTTTAAACCTTCATCATTACAAATTTCGTTCATGTTATCAGGGGTGGGGTATTCATTCAAATGTTGATTAAAAAAGGTTGGTGATTCCCAATGTGAATTTTCAAACTGATTCCATCCTGAGTTTTTGAAGGGATATTGTTGATTATACTCTATTGGATTTATTTGAAAATTTGGAATCGTGATTTTCAGGGGTCAAAAAAAAGAAAGGGGAAAAGATAAGAGAAATGGGGATGAGAAAATAGAAATGAGGGAGAATAGAAAGATGTTCTAAGGTGACTTACTTGGTCCCCGGCAACGGCGCCAAAATTTGGTTGCGCCCAAATTTACCCTACAGGTATGCGGTCGTTGTAGTACATGTAGGGGTCGAATCCACAGGGACTGAAGAAGAAACCGAGAGACACTTTGATTTTGGAAGGATTTGGCTATGGAGTGACCAGCTATTTGGATTGATTTTATTTGAATAACTACTGATTTAATTTAAAGAAAATAAATTAAAACATACACTTACTTAGTCTAAAACAATTAATGGAGATGAGTTGATCCTAAGTTGTTACTAGGGTTAGATTGGATGTATTTATTATCTTATAACGTTCGTTTCACTAATTCAAGATGTGTCCACAAAATGATATAATTCCTCAACATCATTCACCAATTTAATCCCTCACAATTCCAAGGATAATCACCAATGCACTTAGAGGATCAATGTAATGATCACTCCAAGGAATTGGATCGTACTAGCACTCGAAATGTGTTATTGTTAAAGTTGGCGAAGATGAAGAAGAAATTAATCATCAAATGGAAATCTTAAATTAATGAAATGATTAAAGAATTTTAGATCATATAATAACATCCAATCTTCCCCATGAAACTCCCTAGGACCAACCCATAAGGGTTTAGCCCTCCATTTATTCTATTAAATAAATGGAAGTGGGAAGTCGACTTAAAGAAGCAGAATTGGAGAAGAAAAATAAAACAATGAAACGATCACTCCACCGTTGTGTGAATAAATTCACAAGTGCTGGTGTGAATAAATTCACACCTTAAAGCAACGGTATCAAAGTGATAAGAAGAAAAAAAAGAAAAAGATGAAATGAAGAACTTTTATTGAGAACTAATGTGATTCAAATAACTTACATGAGAATGAAGAACGATTACAACATCAAATGGATAGCAAAACATTACAATGAAAACAAAGCATCCAAGATGATAAGAAAATTTTCCACCCCTATTCCCTTCACCAATATCTCCTTATATAGGCATATTATGAGCCTTAGGTACATCCCCCAACAATTAATTCACCCCCCAACAATTAATAGAGTCAAATGGAGGGTGAATAATCAAAAAGAAATTGATGTTTCGAATTTGACCCGGAAAACTGTCCAGATTCGTCCACCACATTGACGTGTGAATTAGAAATTGAAGAAGGCCGAATCCGGAGGGGCTGTAGAAGGGAAATATCTTCATCCATCTATCCTCTATGATCTGTAAAAATTTCAGGAAATTTTGCTTAGCCGTTTGGAAGTTATAGTCTAAATGGTGGGACGGATTTCTGTGCATTAATGACGAGTCCTCCATTTAAATCTCAACTTCAGATCCCTTTATCATCATGAAAAAATCGGAATTAGCTCCGGCCACAGTTTAATAAAATGATCCTCATATTTTTATCTTTCTACTGTATAAATTTTAGCTTCATTGGGCTTGGTTTATGGGCCCCACATTTGTTTGATGGGCCTTAGGCCCATTATGCTTTTTCCAGAAAGTTTCTGCCTTCAGGCGCAAAATTCTCCATCTTCCTTTGGGATTCATCCATCGGACCTAAAAGATAAAATGTTCCAAACAAAGTGATCAATCATATCCCAAAATTTCAAATTAAAATGATGAATATTGTAATTTCCAAAAGCAAAGTATTGAGTGGGCCCAAATTGACATTTTAAGCACGAATTGCACAATGATGGGAAATGAAGTTCAATTTCTGAATTGGACTAAAATTGATGTTTATAAACTTTTAAACACATTAATATTAAGAACTTAACAATGAATATTAGCCACTTTAAGTGACTAATCACACCCCCAACTTGAGTTTTGCTAGTCCCGAGCAAAATAAATTACAAATATGAAATCCAAATCCCATTTTCCAAAAACATTTAAATACACATTACTCACCCAAATATCTAATACCAAAAAAATTATGAAAACCCATCAAAATCATTTAAAACAAGCTAGGTCCATAAGCATATCCCAATCCCAAGCCCATTCATTTGTTCAAATTCATTGCCACATTTCATCCAATTCCAATTAAGCATGATAAAGTGTTGTGCATCATAAAAGATATGGGGCCCATTTTATTATTCAAGGGGAAAAAAATGGAAGTGCTAGGTGGGAATCACATTAAACCTTAAGAAGAGTATCCCTTTTCTTCATTTATTTTTATTTTTTTTTTATTTTTTTAACCACAATAGATATGAAAAGACTAACTCTGGGCAAGACAACTATGGAGTCACGATCCCCAAGTGCCGGACGCCACACATATTGTCAATTTCATGCTGTAAAATAGAGATATAAAGCCTAACTCTGGGAAAGACAACTATGGAGTCACGATCCCCAAGTGCCGGACGCCACTCATTTGGACAAAACATTGCTCTATGTGGTCTTTTTTTGTTTTGTTTTTTTTTGTTTGTTTTTTTTTTGGATACTCAAATTAAACTAAAAGTGACCCCAGAACCCTATGCTATAATGAAAGGGACCCAAGAACTAAAATTTACACCCACAATCCAAAAGACGTGCATTGTGGCATTTTTATTAAGAGGATGAAAATGTAAACTTTGAAAAATCACATCGGACAACCGCACTTTCCAAAAACTATGCTCATGAACTTAAACTTGCATTAAAATCAGAATCAAGGCATGAAAAATTTATTTGATATCCAATTTTAGAGTTTTCAATGTGTGTTTATCATGTTTATGGTTAATGAAATTTTTCTTTTCATGCATGTTTTTATTCAAAAAGAAAAAAATCATTTTTATCCCCCACCTAACTTAGAATAACACTGTCCCCAGTGTTTAAAGAAAAGAAAAGTTAGAAGGGGGTAGGATAGGAGTTCAAAGAAGAAATTTAAAATGAAAATCATGGAATGAAGTCACCTGGTGGTTTATGTTGATAGCATATGCCATAGTCTCCCCTCAATCCTGGATTTGAGTCTCAGTGGATTGGATGGTGGTGAATAGATTTTCCTTATGGATTTCAGCATGTCCTTTTATTTTTTAACCTATAAAAACATAATAATAAACAAAACAAAATAAACTGATGATACATTGTCTTCTTTTAGATTTCTGGGTAAGGTATTACTCAGAGATCACGCCACGTGACACAGATGAATATGGCGCTCCCCTTTCATACCCATCCTTACTCATAAAAGAAGAACATGTCAACAGTCTATGGTAATTTATTATATGAAAAAGAAAATGATTCAAAATGATTAGAAAACATGAAAACCATGGGTTGCCTCCCATGCAGCGCTTTTGTTTAACGTCGTTAGCTCGACTAGTACCCCCCAACTTATCCAATTCCAACTTTCAAAATTTTAATTAACCCATCTTTCTCCACTTCAACAAGATTTAGATTGATTGTTTTTTTGAAATTTGTTTCGTATGAAATCCTATTTTCTAAAATGATTGGTAAAATCCAAGGAATATCTAAAATGGTTGATCATGTTTTATCCGGATTATTTCCTATGATTTCAAGGTTCATTCCTACATGGTGATATTCTTGATGAAAATTGATGATAATTGAATGGTGTTGATTATTATAAATAGAGGGATTATTGAGTAGAGAAGGAAGTATTAAAACATCGAGTTCAGTTTGATTTAATTTTCCTAAAGAAGAATGATAATTTGAATCAAAAATTGTTTCTTCTTTAAAAACATTTGAAAGAATTGGTTCCTTTTGAAAAGATGATTCATCCACAAAATTTTCCATTTTAATATCATGAGTGGGTATATACACAATATTAGTTATATCTCCCAATGGTTCAATGATCGGTGATTCTAAAAAATTGTTATTGGAGCAATATTCCGAACACTCAATCCATGAAGACAAATTTTCCCCTTGTGAATCCAAAAAATTAATTTTCTCCTGATTCAAGCACCCATCAACAATTACTTGATTATCTTCAACTATCCCAAATTCAATGGTTGGTTCTTCAATAAATTCATGTGAGGTTTGTGGGAGAAAAGATTCTTGTATTAGTGATGAGGAAGAAACAACCTGAGTGGGAATGGGTTCCACAACCATTTCAATGCTTTGTAGTTCTAATCTGAAAGATGAAACTTCTGAATTCATTTTTTCCATTTGTTCACACAATTTTTGAAGAATTGTTTCAGGATTAGGATTGATAGATGTTTTGAAATCATGGACTTCCTCATTATTCATCTTTTGAATCATTTTTGATAGGTATGGAAATTGTTCTTTTAAACCTTCATCATTACAAATTTCGTTCATGTTATCAGGGGTGGGGTATTCATTCAAATGTTGATTAAAAAAGGTTGGTGATTCCCAATGTGAATTTTCAAACTGATTCCATCCTGTGTTTTTGAAGGGATATTGTTGATTATACTCCATTGGATTTATTTGAAAATTTGGAATCGTGATTTTCAGGGGTCAAAAAAAAGAAAGGGGAAAAGATAAGAGAAATGGGGATGAGAAAATAGAAATGAGGGAGAATAGAAAGATGTTCTAAGGTGACTTACTTGGTCCCCAGCAACAGCGCCAAAATTTGGTTGTGCCCAAATTTACCCTACAGGTATGCGGTCGTTGTAGTACAGGTAGGGGTCGAATCCACAGGGACCGAAGAAGAAACCGAGAGACACTCTGATTTTGGAAGGATTTGGCTATGGAGTGGCCAGCTATTTGGATTGATTTTATTTGAATAACTACTGATATAATTTAAAGAAAATAAATTAAAACATACACTTACTTAGTCTAAAACAATTAATGGAGATGAGTTGATCCTAAGTTGTTACTAGGGTTAGATTGGATGTATTTATTATCTTATAACGTTCGTTTCACTAATTCAAGATGTGTCCACAAAATGATATAATTCCTCAACATCATTCACCAATTTAATCCCTCACAATTCCAAGGCTAATCACCAATGCACTTAGAGGATCAATTTAATGATCACTCCAAGGAATTGGATCGTACTAGCACTCGAAATGTGTTATTGTTAAAGTTGGCGAAGATGAAGAAGAAATTATTCATCAAATGGAAATCTTAAATTAATGAAATGATTAAAGAATTTTAGATCATAAAATAACATCCAATCTTCCCCATGCAACTCCCTAGGACCAACCCATAAGGGTTTAGCCCTCCATTTATTCTATTAAATAAATGGAAGTGGGAAGTCGACTTAAAGAAGCAGAATTGGAGAAGAAAAATAAAACAATGAAACGATCACTCCACCGTTGTGTGAATAAATTCACAAGTGCTGGTGTGAATAAATTCACACCTTAAAGCAAAGGTATCAAAGTGATAAGAAGAAAAAAAAAGAAAAAGATGAAATGAAGAACTTTTATTGAGAACTAATGTGATTCAAATAACTTACATGAGAATGAAGAACGATTACAACATCAAATGGACAGCAAAACATTACAATGAAAACAAAGCATCCAAGATGATAAGAAAATTTTCCACCCCTATTCCCTTCACCAATAGCTCCTTATATAGGCATATTATGAGCCTTAGGTACATCCCCCAACAATTAATTCACCCCCCAACAATTAATAGAGTCAAATGGAGGGTGAATAATCAAAAAGAAATTGATGTTTCGAATTTGACCCGGAAAACTGTCCAGATTCATCCACCACATTGACGTGTGAATTCTAAATTGAAGAAGGCAGAATCCGGAGGGACTTTAGAAGAGAAATATCTTCATCCATATGTCCTCTATGAGCTGTAAAAATTTCAGGAAATTTAGCTCAGCCGTTTGGAAGTTATAGTCGAAAGGGTGGAACGGATTTCTGTGCATTAATGACGAGTCCTCCATTTAAATCTCAACTTCAGATCCCTTTATCATCATGAAAACATCGGAATCAGCTCTGGCCACAGTTGAATAAAATGATCCTCATATTTTTATCTTTCTACTGTATAAATTTGAGCTTCATTGGGCTTGGTTTCTGGGCCCCACATTTGTTTGATGGGCCTTAGGCCCATTATGCTTTTTCCAGCAAGTTTCTGCCTTCAGGCGCAAAATTCTCCATCTTCCTTTAGGATTCATCCATCGGACCTAAAAGATAAAATGTTCCAAACAAAGTGATCAATAATATCTCAAAAGTTCAAATTAAAATGATGAATATTGTAATTTCACAAGCAAAGTATTGAGTGGGCCCAAATTGACATTTTAAGCACGAATTGCACAATGATGGGAAATGAAGTTCAATTTCTGAATTGGACTAAAATTGATGTTTATAAACTTTTAAACACATTAATATTAAGAACTTAACAATGAATATTAGCCACTTTAAGTGACTAATCAGAAACTATGCCCTCATTCGGTAAGGTATACAAGGTAAGAAAACAACAATAAACAGCGGAAGCAGTAAACAACATGCATAACAACAGAAACCAAACAGCGGAAGCAATGTAGATATATAACTATGATGAAAATGATACAGCAGGTACAAGTATCTAAGGAAAACAGAAAACACAACAACAAGATGAAATACAACTGAAACCAAGTGCAAAAGAAAACAAAGTAAGCTCCTCAGAATCGCGAGCCACGGCTCGGTCCCATGCTCCCCAACTCCTAGTGCAATCAAGATCCTGAAGTAGAAGGGTGCTTGCCCTTGTCTATACCTGCCGCAACATAGTCTAATTAGGCCCAAAAGCATGGACCAAATAGGGTGTGAGATAAAATTCCTAGTAGGCAATCAACCAAATATTTGTGCCTTAGAGTCAAATGAATACATGGCAGTAAATAAACAAGAATCAGTAAATAGGAAAGAACAAGCAGCTACAATCCACAATTCTAACACGTAAAGCACCCAAGTAAGCAGTCAACAACAAGAAGAAAACAGGTAACCCTCTGGGTAGCTCTCACAGCCTAACCCCTATGGTTCAACCTATAGTACTAGCAACCCTCTGGGAGGCATACACAGTCTTACCCCTCTGGTTAAGCTACGTAATTAAGCAGACTCTCTGGGGAAGCACTCACCGTCAATTCCCCCTATAGTCTCGTATCGTGCTAAAGGCTCTCTAGGGAAGCACTCAACGTCAATTCCCACTATGAACCACGTTGAGGATCTACAGACTCTTTGAGGAAGCACTCAACATCAATTCCCCCTATAGTCTCGAATCATAATTAAAAGACACTTTGGAGAATACCTTTCGTCAATTCTCCCTTTGGTCTACTACTATAGGTTCTCACAGTCCTGAGTATAACTAAATAGGCTCAGCGCGTGTATATCATCCAAGTAACTCTCAAGAACTACTTGGCTATCATTCTACGGCTCAACAACAATAACAAAACAACAGTTCTGCTATCCTACAACTAGGCATGGAAACTAGAAAAACACCCAACAGGAAAAACAAGCATGGCAAAGTAATCTAAGCACAAAATAAATTACTCTACTCACAAGAAATAACCTCTACTAAAGAAAACAAGCAAAGTAGGAAAACAGCAGGGGCAAAACAGAAAACACACAATACCCCTTTCATGGGTATTGGTGGAATTTTCATATAATATTCATCAAATTTCTATAGAAAGGCACAAACCACCTACCTCGATCCGAGGAGATCGATATATGTGAACCAAAATGATAGATTCCTCTTAGAACAACGTAGATCTAAGAAAACACACAAAATGTTCATCCCATGAAAACTTGGAAACGAGGAGGAATCAAGAAACAAGGCTAAATTAGAAGGAAGAACTCACCGCTGCGATTCCAACGCAATCGACTGTGCTCAAATCGGAGAACGGACGGCGAGGCGGGAGCTCAGGGAAGATTCGGCCGTATGGTCACTCCCGGGTAGACGAAATATGGAGAAGAATATGAATCTGGGGGTTAGGCGTGACCCCGGCCCGTTTAACAAAAAAAAAGTACATGGCGTGTACTTCTTGAGTACACGGCGTGCAATTCAATTTTTCCGTACTCCGAATTAACCGGCCTCCACCTCAGCCTTACACACCGTGTGTGTGGCCCGGACACGGCCATCACACGGCTTCAAGCCAGAAAAGAGTACACAACATGTACTTAGAAAGTACACAGTGTGTACTTTGAAAATTTACAGAAAAATCATTTTTCTTAAAAACTTTAGAAAAAAGGGAAAACGTACCTGAAAAGAAGATCCGGGTTCTTACAAACTTCCCCCCTTAATGAAATTCGTCCCCGAATTTCCCTAACGAGACGGAGAAGAAGAAACCACAAACAGCTCCGGCCATTGCGATCATACATCGGCCTCCCTCTCCCAGGTCTCGTTCTGTACTCGGCCGTGCTACCATAGCGCCCGTACCAGAGGAACAGACCGCCCACGGAGAACCTTCGTACTGCGATCGACAATCCAGACAGGATGCTCCTCGAACGATGCATCTGCTTCAAGATCGACTTTCTCAGGATGAAAGACGTGAGATGGGTCTGAAAAGTAACGTCGGAGTTGAGAGATGTCGAAGACGTTGTGCATGGCCTGATACCTCTGAGGTAGATGCAACCGATAGGCGACCAGCCCCACTCTCTCCAAGACCTCAAATGGCCCGACGTACCGCGGTTAAAGCTTACCCTGTCTCCGAATCCTTTTGTGTCCCAACCTTGGTGCAACATGTAGGAAAATATGATCACTGACCTCGAACTCCAGAGGTCGTCTCTACTGATCAGCATAAGACTTCTGTTTAGACTGTGCTATATCCATCCTCTTCCGAATCAGCTCTACCTGCTCTGAAGTCTCCTGAACAAGATGAGGTCCCAGCAAAGCTACCTCTCCTGCCTCTAGCCAGCATAAGGGTGATCGACATAGACTACCGTACAAAGCCTTGTATGGCGCCATCTGAATGGTCGCCTGGAAACTATTGTTGTAGGTGAACTCCACCAAAGGGATATGCTTTTCCCAAGAACCTCCAAAGTCAATGATACAAGCCCGGAGCATATCCTCAAGAAACTGGATCGTACGATCGGACTGGCCATCAGTTTGGGGATGGTAAGATGTACTCAAAAGTACCTGTGTACCCAAGGCCTTCTGAAGTCTCTACCAGAATCGAGAGGTAAAGCGCACATCCCTGTCTGAAACAATTGAGTGTGGAACTCCATGCAGACGCACAATATCCCTGATGTAAAGTTGTCCCAGATCATCGACACTGAAGGTCTCCTTGATCAGCAAGAAGTGAGAAACCTTTGTAAGCCTGTCGACGACAACCCAAATAGCATCGTTTCCCCGAGGCGATCACGGAAACCCGGTCACAAAGTCCATCGCAACATCGTTCCACTTCCACTTAAGAATGGGTAACTACTGTAAGAGCCCCGCTGGTCGCTGATGCTCTACTTTCACCTGCTGACAAGTAGAACATATCATGACAAAACCAGCAACATCCTTCTTCATACCTAGCCACCAGTACTGGAGATTAAGATCCCGATACATCTTGGTGACGCCAGGATGAACTGCCCAAACTGAGGAATGAAAATCCCGCATCATCTCCTCGCATATGTTTGCTGGCACCCATACAAGTCCTTGGAAATGCAAGATCTCATCCTCACCCACTGTCTATCTAGGAAGAGGATCCTATCCTGACACACTCTCCCGCAGGACTAGTCCTTTCGAGTCTGATAGATGCCTCATCCGTACCCGATCAAGTAACGTGGAGGTAACAACTACAGAAGATAGAAAAGTCTATCCCCGTCTGTCGTGCACCTCCAGATGCATCTTAGAGAACAGAGTCATCAACTGCCACTCACTACTGGCCTCCTGAACTGTCTGAATCTGAGTTATCCTTCTCAACACGTCTGCCAAGGCGTTTCCCTTTCCCAGTGTATAGAAAAGCTCGAAATCAAAAGACTGAAGATACTCGACCCACCTGTGCTGCCTCAGATTTAGATCACGCTGAGTGAAGATATACTTGAGACTCTTGTGGTCAGTGAATACCACAAAGTGCTATCCCAGAAGATAGTGTCTCCAACAACGAAAAGCATGAACAACAACTGCCAACTCCAGATCGTGCGTAGGGTAGTTCCTCTCATGTGGCCTCAACTGCCGAGACCTGTACACAACGACTCCATCTCCCTGCATAAGCACAACTCTTAGCCCGATACCCGAAGCATTACAGTAAACAATGTAGCTCTTGCCTGGATCTGGCAAGACTAGTATCAGTGCTGACATCAACCTCCCTTTCATATTCTGAAAGGCTGACTCACAAGAATCTGACCATAAGAACTTTTCCCCCTTCTTGGTCAGACCTGTCAAAGGTGCTTCTAGACGAGAAAAGTCCTGAATGAAGCATCTGTAGTATCCATCCAGCCCTAGGAAGCTCCGTACCTCAAAAACGTTCTTCGGTTGCTCCCAGGAAACTACAACTCTCACTTTATCTGGGTCCACAGATACTCCTGCCTCTGAGATGACGTGACCCAAGAAGTGAATATAATCCATCCAGAAGTGGCACTTCGAGAGTTTAGCATAAAGCCGATGCTCTCTCAGTGCACTCAGAATGATCTCAATGTGTGTGACATGGTCGTGTCGAGTGTGAGAGTACACCAAGATATCGTCCACGAAGACCACGACGAAGGATTCTAAGTAAGGATGGAACACTCGGTTCATTAGTGCCATGAAAACTGAAGGTGCGTTCGTGAGTCTGAAGGGCATGACTGTATACTCGTAAAGACCGTACCTGCTCCTGAAGGCTGTCAGAGGTATATCTAATGGTCTAACGCACAAATGGTGATAACCAGACCTCAAGTTGATCTTCAAGAACACCCAAGATCCTCGAAGCTGATCAAAAAGGGCATCAATCTGTGATAATGGATATCAGTTCTTGACCGTCAACTGGTTCAGATTTCGATAATACACACAAAGCCGAAGGGTACCGTCTGCCTTCTTCGCAAACAGAACAGGCGAACCCTAAGGAGAAGTACTGGGTCAGATGAATCCCTTAGCCTGTAGCTCCTCCAACTGCTTCTTGAGCTCCTGCAACTCAGGTGTGTCCATCCTTTAGGGAGGAATGGACACTGGTGCCACTCCTGGAACGAGCTCAATAGAAAATTATACCTCACGCTCTGGAGGCAAACCTGAAAAGTCCTCTGGAAAGACATCCCTGAAGTGATCCACCACTGGAGGAAAGTCCAACTGTGGAGTCCCCTGATCATCCAGGTAAAGGCTAGAAATCTGGGATGTCATCCCTCCTAGCCCAAGACGCTCGAGTCCCGCCTGACTCTCCTGAACGTCCCATTCGCCTCTATGAAGGAAAGATTCACCCTTTGGTGAAATGAAACCGACTCTGCGGCGATAACAGTCAACGACTTCCTAGAAGGGAATCAACCAGTCCATGCCGAGGATGACATCACATCCTGTCATCTCTAGGACATAGAGATCCCATAAGAAGTGATACCCTGCCACCTCGAGAGGGCACTCTCTACACTGGCATACACTAGATTTCCTCATTCCCAAAGGTGTGTCTAGTGTCAACGAGTCGGTAGAAGAAAAGATGCAGAGTCCAAGGCTCCCCAAAACGACAACATAGATAAAACTATTCATAGCACCAGAATCGAAAAGGGCTAAAAATAAAACAGAGGCTACTAAAATCATACCTCGAACAGTAGAAGGGCCGAGATCCTGCTCATGATAAGTCTGCTCCACTGTAAAAGACTGGCCCGTGCCGCGGCCCTGCGCCCCTGGCTGACCACTCTAGGCTGAACCTCCCTGCTGGTACTGAGGAACTGGTAGCTGAATGCCACGACCTCGACCTCCACCTCGTCCCGAATGGCCGGAAGAACTCCAGTTTCCCGACTGGTGAGAAACTGGTGGGTCTGCTCCTGAACGAGGAGTCATCGAAGAACCCCGGTCATCAGCTGCTAGTGAGAAAACCTGGAAGAAACGCTAAAGGTGACCCACCTTGCCACAAGATCGGCACTCCACAGGGTCCCTATGGTACTACAGCCTTGTGTGCTCTGTCCGGCCACACTGATAGCATGTCACCTAGCTGCCTGCTGATGCATCTCGCTTCCTCGAATCACCGCGTGTGGGCTCCCTACATCACTTCTTTCTATCATCTGGAGGAAAGATAACTCTGGAAGCAGAACCGCCCTGACTCGTAGCTCTAGAGTCTCTGAGATTGTTCTCCGCAATCAGTGCCTGATTGACGATGGAAGTAATAGAAGTCAGCTGGAAGATGTTCACCTGTGAGCGGATCTCCCACCTGATTCCATCCTCAAACTTCCTCGCCAAGAACACCCCAATCCCATTCCAAAGGGGTGTAAATGCTGCAGCTCAGTGAAACGAGAGGAATACTCTATGACAGATAGAGTAACCTGCTCCGAGCTCATGAAATCCTGGGCTCGATCGGTCCTCAGGGTCTCCGGGTAGAAGTAGTCATAGAACACGTGCTAGAACCCCTCCCAAGTCATAGCCTGCTGCTGACCCGCCTGTGAGACCACGTCCCACCACCTCTTGGCGGAGTCTCAGAGCATGTAGGTGGCGAGCTTGACCTGCCTCTCTGGAGGCATCTCCAGATGCTCGAATATAGTCAGCATGGCTTCCATCCATGACTCTACAGCCTGAGGTCCTCCCTCCCCCGAGAACGTGGGAGGATGCTGCTGCTGGAAAACCCGCGTCAAGTCTGCCATAGATGAGGCATGAGGAAATGCTCCCGGGAAGGCCTGCATCATCCTCATGAAACCCTCCATGAACTGCGCATCAGCACCCGCAACTGGTACAACAACCGTTGCCAAGGTTGGCTCGGATGGGGGATCGACAAGAAGTCCCTAATCAGACATATCTGGCATCTGATCATTGCATGACGACATACGTACAACTGGAGGAAATCTCAGAGGCATAGCTATGAAAGATCAAAAGCACACCTTAGATCCGGAAAACAAGGACATAGATCAAAAGGGTACAAAACGGAAACAGGGGAAGAAAACACAAAAGATTTCAAAACACGACTACACGGTGTGTATAAAACTACACAGTGTGTCTTCTTAAACCACTGACATTGGCATGTACTCTCACCCTAAAAGTTGTGTAACACCTCAACTACACGACGTGTTGCACCCACACATGGCGTGTACTTGAAAACCGTTCCCCTGCCCGAGTCTCCTTACACAGCTAACCCACACGGTTTTAGTTAACCCGAGACTACACGGCGTGTTCGAAACAAAAACGGCGTGCACTAGAAAAGGCTTCGGAGGTCCGTGTTGTTGAGTACACGGTCGTCTACACGGCTGGACCTTACACAACGTGCTCCGACCAAGCACGACGTGCATAGGTGAAGGTGACACCGTCTTGTGTTGTTTGTGACACGGACGGGTACCTGGAAAGACTACACGGCGTGTTCCGAGCAAACACGACGTGTGGAAAGGAAGGTAACGCCGGCCCGTGTTGTTCGTGACACGGCTGGGTACCTGGACAGGACTACACGGCGTGTTCCCTATGGACACGACATGTTCTACCTGAGATTCCCTGGCCCGTGTTGTTAGTGACACGGCTGGGTACACGGATCCGAACTCACACGACGTGTACCAATGGTACACGGCGTGTTCCCGAAGTTACTCCCACGACACCGTGTTCTGCTCACACGGTCAGTGAAATGTCATGAAAACTATACAACGTGTATCTAAAAATTACACGCCGTGTATTCTGGGTTTTTCTAGGCAGTAGCTCAGAAACTACACAGAACTCTAGAAACACTAAAAACAAGGGACAAGATGCCAAATTTCAATTCGGGAGGGCCCATAACACCTCAAGAACTAAAATTTGGTGTTCATTTTAAGTAAGGAACAAAACAACAGTTTTCTAACACAACAGTAGAGAATCTATCAAGCATATATCACAACAGCATGCATAATCTACACAGAGCCTATCACAACAGCATGCAATCGCTAATGCACCCTAGATGGCATGGAAAGAATGCATGACATGTGATTTCTACAAGAGCCTATATGATGCATGATATGGAATACCCTCATCTCATTGGGTTGCGACAAAAAATAGAACCGAAATATCAAAACAATAACCGCACAAGTCATACGAATCACTCTAGGTGAAAACATACCAACCATAAAATCTCAAAACCAGAAAACTGCAATTAACGAGGTAGTATGGCTTTTCCCTGTACACAGGTTAGCTACTCCAGGGAAAATCTTAATACCAAGTACCGAATCCATCCTATCCCTGGATAAAGTCTCCAAATAGTAAGGCAAGAGAAAAGAACCCCTCTGATACCACTTTTTAACGACCCGAGTCTGGAGCCCCTCCACTGGTGCCCCGTACCCGGTTCGCCACATGACCACAAGCGCGTTTCCCCGAACGCCAGAGGCTGCCAACTAGCAGAGAGGGCCTTGGTGAGTCGGTGGGGAAACTATGCCCTCATTCGGTAAGGTATAAAAGGTAATAAAACAACAATAAACAGGGGAAGCAGTAAACAACATGCATAATAACAGAAACCAAACAGCGGAAGAAATGTAGATATATAACTATGATGACAATGATGCCACAGGTACAAGTATCTAAGGAAAACAACAAACACAACAACATGCTAAAATACAACTGAAACCAAGTGAGAAAGATAAAAAATTAAGCTCCTCAGCATCGCAAGCCATAACTCGGTCCCATGCTCCCCAGCTCCTGGTGCAATCAAGATCCAGAAGTAGAAGGGCACTTGCCCTTTTCTATACCTGCAGCAACATAGTCTGCTTGGGCCCAAAAGCATGGCCCAAACAGGGTGTGAGATAAAATTCTCAGTAGGAAATCACCCTAATATTTGTGCCTTATAGTCAAATGAATACATGGAAGTAAATAAACAAGAAGCAGTAAACTGGAAAGCACAAGCTGCTACAATCCACAGTTCTAACACGTAAAGAACACAAGTAAGCATTCAGCAACAAGAAGAAAATAGGTAACCCTCTGGGTAGCTCTCATAGCCTAACCCCTATGGTCCAACCTATAGTACTAGAAACCCTCTGGGAGGCACACACAGTCTCACCCCTCTGGTTCAGCTACGTAATTAAGCAGACTCTTTGGGGAAGCACTCACTATCAATTCCCCCTATAGTCTCGTATCGTGCTAAAGGCTCTATGGGGAAGCACTCAATGTCAATTCCCCCTATGGCCCACATCGAGGATTTACAAACTCTCTGGGGAATCACTCAACATCAATTCCCCCTATAGTCTCGCATTGTAATTAGAAGACACTCTGGAGAATCCCTTCCGTCAATTCTCCCTTTGGTCTACTACTCTAGGTTCTCACAGTCCTGAGTATAACTAAACAAGCTCAACGTGTGCATATCATCTAAGTAACCCTCAAGAACTACTTGGCTATCATTCTACGGCTCAACAACAATAACAAAACAACAGTTCCGCTATCCTACAACTAGGCATGGAAACTGGAAAAATTCCAAACATGAAAAACAAGCATGGAAAAGCAATTTGAGCACAAAATAAATTACTCTACTCACAAGAAATAACCTCTAATAAAGCAAACAAGCAAAGTAGGCAAACAGTAGGGGAAAAAAAGGAAACATGCAATACCCCGTTCACGGGTATTGTTGAAATTTGCACATAATATTAATCAACTTTTTACAGAAAGGCACAAACAACCTACCTCGATCCGAGGAGATCGATATATGTGAACCATGACGACAGATTCCTCTTAGAATAATGTAGATCTGAGAAAAAACACAAAAAGTTAATCCCACGATAACTTGGAAACGAGGAGGAATCAAGAAACAAGGCTAAAGCAGAAAGAAGAACTCACCGCTGCGATTCCAACGCAATCAACCGTGCTCAAATCGGAGAACAGACGGAGAGGTGGGAGCTCAGGGAATATTCGTCCATACAGTCGCTCCCTGGCGGATGAAATCTAGAGAAGAAGATGAATCTGGGGGTTAGGCACGAACCCGGTCCGTTTAACGAAAAAAAAGAAAGTACACGACGTGTACTTCTTGAGTACACGACATGTACTTCAATTTTTCCATACTCTGAATTAACCGGCCTCCACCTCAGCCTTACACACCGTGTGTGTGGCCCAGACATGACCATCACTTGGATTTGAGCCAGAAAAGAGTACACGGAGTGTACTCAGAAAGTACACGGCGTGTACTTTGAAAATTTCCAGAAAAATCATTTTTCTTAAAAACTCTAGAAAAAGGGAAAACGTACATGAAAAGAAGATCCGGGTTCTTACAATTATAATGTTGCGCTGTGGATGAGATGGACGACAGCGATGAGACGCGCGATCGGATGAGCGGCCAAGATTTCCTCCGTGTTTAAAAAACTTGTCCCACATCTAAACGCATTGCGGTTCTTGTGCGGTTTAACAAACAGCTCCTCCCGAACACAACTCAGATTACTCCTCTCCCCCCTCCGGTGCCGCCCCACACCGGTTCCCCTACAGGCGCGCTCTAGCGCCCACTATGCTCCTCCGGGCGTGCTCTTGTGCCCACAATGCTCCTTCATGGGTGCGCCCTTGGCGCCCACGCTGCGCGGGCTTGACCTGTGCATGGCTCGGGGTTACACACGGCCTGGCCGCTATTGGGATGGCCCCTGCGGTTTCCCTATGGGCATGGTGACCTAGTCCCACATGTGCCTTGGGTTGAGGCCCTAAGGCTGGCCCAATAGTTGGTATATTTTCTGCATAAGCTCCACCTTGTATACATGGTTAAATCTCCAAGTAGGAACAAGTCTTATTCATGCCATTCTCCTCTCCTTAACCTCCTCTTCTTCATTATAATTCCATACTCCTCTCAACCTGTATTCTTCACTTAAAAGGGAATTCCTGAAGGTTCTTCTTCAACAATTACTCTTGAATCAAATGTTTCTTCAGTGTTCTTCAATGATCCAATCAGAGATTAGGTTGGATCATATTCAAATCCTCATGCACTAAGAGATAGTGCATGGTCTTCTTCAAACCACTTCATCCACTTAGTAGTTGTGGATGGTTCATCTTAACTTCATCCCTCATCCACTCAGTAGATATGGATGGAACTTCTTCACTTCATCCACTTAGTGATGTGGATGGATCTCCTTTCTTCATTCCTCATCAACGTAGTGATTGTATATGGATCAACTTTATCTCCTCATACATGGACTTCTATCAATGTTGTGACATTGTATCTTCTTGATACAAGTTCTTTGAACTAATGATCAACTCTACAATCGTCTAATTTGTATGGAGAATGTTTCAACCATTACCTCCTATTACACTTAGTGATTCTCCTAAGTGACATGTTTCTTAGTACCATGGTCATTCTCCAATCATCACCATCACCATCACTTCCTTTTTCATTCACATATTGACACTCCTTGTCATCCATTCAATCCTTGACACCTTATTGACAACAAATGCAACACAATGCACAACAATCCCCCCCTTTGTATTTGTTGTCAATATCACTAGATCACATATGAATGGGTCAATATGTGTTCCAAGCTTTTATCTCCCTTATTGGAAACCAAATGAAAAGGTTTGGTGTGGTTCTCTTCAAAATATTTCTTCCTCCCTTTGAATAGCATCTTCTTAGAGAGGGATGGTGTCACATGTTCACTTTAGCAATGATCCTTTAGTAAATCATCTCTAAGTCTACTTGGGCTAACCCGGTGTAGAAAACAAGAGTGATGTAACCAAGGAATTCAATGCTATCCACAATTCACTATACATTTGAGATCATGATTAGGCTTCAAGGGGTTGAAATTTTTCAGGTATATCAATGAATTTCTAAATCCTGCACATACTTCACCAAACTCATTATAAAGTTCAGGTGCAAAGATAAAGTTCCCCCTTTCATCCTTTTATCTTCAATCAAACACTCCCCCTTAATTGAAATGTTAAATACAATTAAGAAACAAGGGATGAAAGTGTGATTGGAATATCTATATTTTTCACAAGATGATATGAATATCAAAATATCATCTTCTACAGATTGGCTCCCCCTCAAGGGGTGCACTCCATTCTGTCCATAACATTTTCAATTTGAGAGTGATCATCATCTTCAATTACCTGAAATGTAAGCACATGTATATACCAGTGATTAGGGAATAATATGGAACCTCCATGGTTCATCAGTTTGAACAACAAGGTTGAGAAGATTCTCTCAACCGAGATGTTCCACTTTCTCCATTCTTCACACTTGCGCATTTGATCTTTAATGATGTTTGCACTGGTGTGGATCTTAACACCTCTTCAACTTCTTTGTGTGTGAATCCTCTATTTCTAAGTGCCTTCTAAGCACTAGAATCTCCTGGTGCAATCTTCATTCTCTTGATGAAATCTTTTTGAGCTGGAATGAGTGTCTTGCATTTATTACTAATATGACCAGCTTTATTGCACCTCACACATAGAACTTCATCTTCATGTGAAATCTTTTCTTTTCCTTTTTCACTAGCTTTAGCATGGGAATTTTTTTCCTTTATCATTCTTTCCAAATCTTCTGGCTAGATGATTAATATGTATTTTGGAAGTGAGGCATCAGATTTGGATGTTCCACATGGTTCCTTTGATGATTTTAAGTTACCTTTCTTAGGCAGATTATTTTAAATCAATCCCTTCTTCTTCTTCTGGATGGATTATCCTTTTGAGTGCAGTTTTCTTCTATTTAGTTCCATGACTTGTTTACAAAGATCCATGGTATGACCTTTCTTTCCACTATAGAAGAATTTTTTCTTGGTGGTCCTTCTGGATGCATCACCCTTCTTGGATTTGGAATCCAAGGACTTCTCTTTATTTTTCAAAATCTTCTTGGGAGCATTTTCAACTTTCTTCTGCTGGATTCCCAAGGATACTTCTTCTTTCTTAGCCAGGTTCTGTGATATTCTCTTCTTTTCATCTTTGGATACATTTGGAGATTGGCATGTATCATTCTTGTGACCACTTTTGCATTCATCCCAGATGTTATCAAACATTCCAAATCTGTTTGCAGTAAACAGATGTTTCTGGACCTGTGGATGTTGCTTCTTCTTCTCTGGCTTGATACCCCTTGGCATGGGATTCCTTTGTGATTTAACATTTAGAAGAATGTACCAAAAAATCCATTGCACAATGCCCATACCTGTTGCAGCACCAACAATGACCTACAAATCTTGTCTTCTTGACTTCTTCTGATTGTTGGATCTTTCTCTTGAATTGCTGTGTCTTTTCAGGAGAGCTCTATTTCTTCATCTTCTTCATCCATACTTGTTTAGAGTTACTCTTCCATCCTACAATTTTTTTGAAAACACATTTTGAAACATGATCACAAGATGGGATGGATGGTACCTTCTTCTTAGTAGATGTTTCCCTTTCATTAGAGGATGTCCTTCTTTTGAAATCATCCTTCTCAATGCACACTTGAGTGGAAACATTTCTACTTCCAGCTAACTGGGAGGTTTTGGCTTTGGGTAATTGCTGATTTTTCAATATCACCTCTAGTTCTAAGCATTTCATGTTGAGAGAGTTATTCTCATCCTCAACAAATCTTAGCCTTCCTTCCCAATTCTCTTTCAGTTGTTTCATCTGGTCTTCATGCACCTTCTTCATTTCTTGTAATGAATTGTCAAGCTCCTTTACCCTTTTTTACTTTGTCTTCTAGTTGAGCATATTTGAAAACCATTGACACTCTGTGCCACTTTTCTAGTGCATGGAAAACTTATATGAACACTATCTCAACAAATTCTTTCTCACAAATTCTTCTTTGAAATTCTTCACTAACATCTTCAATTCTTTCATTTCAAAGGGAAATTGTTTCATCCTTGGCCTTCACCAGATTTGTGAGAGTGTTGGTTATGCCAACCCTTCTTGAAAATTGATCTTCCATAGAATTGGATTCTTCTTATAGATGTAATTTTTCTTCTTTAATATCACACATGCTTGTTGTAATACACATTTCCACTTCCCTCGGGACTGTCTTCCGAAGATATTTGAGTGCATTTAAAAGATCATTGATTGTTCCATCATCATCACAACTAGAGCAGGCTTCATCAGAAAAGTGATAAAAGGAATTGTCATCTGTTGTGACTTTCACATTACCTTCAATAGAAGGTGTTTCTTTATTAGTAGCAACCTTATTCTTCATCTTCTTGGCCTGTTTCTTCTTTCTATTTTTCTAAGTTTTGGAAGATATCTCCACTTGAGGGTGTTCACTCATTTCCTCAAATCTTCACTTCATAAAGACTCCCTCGTATCTTTTATAGTCAACCTCCCTCTGATACCAATTGAAGTGCCCGGATCAGTGTGATCATTGAGAGGGGGAGGGGGTGAATCAGTGATCCTTTAAAACTTTTTAGTAATTGATTCCTTATCAATTAAACCTATATGGCTTGTTAAGGCCTCGATCCACTCTTCTTGTATCTCTCAGCCTTTCCTCGAGTGATGTAGTAAATTTAAAGGCACAAGACACAAGGATTTACAAGGTTCGGCTCCAAAGGCCTACGTCCCTGCCATGTTGGTTAAACTCCCCAACATGGTTTCTCCACTATAATTCGGTTAGTAATTACAATGGTCGGTACAGAGTCACACTATACCTCTTCTAAGTTAAATAGTAGGGTCCTTATACTGCATCCCACAGTGTTACCAGAGTCCCACTGGCCTTCTTCAGCTTCCACCAAAGACTTCTCCACTCGAAGTCTCACATGGGGTCTTATCCTGGCTCCTCAAGTCACACAAGTAGCTCTTCTTCTTTAAGCTCTTCAAGAGTCTTCAACAGCCTTGAGTAAGGTCTGTTGGCCTTGCTCACTTCTTCTAATCACTTGTGGTGATCCAGACTCCTCTTCTTTTTTCAGGATTTATCTCTTTCTTCTAAGGATGACCCGACCTCTGTCTTCAAGAATCTTGATGGGAAAATATGTTCTTGCACTGAGTACACCCACTCAATCTTCTTGGTCTTCTCAACTACTGAAAACATAGATGAATGATGTCTTTAACTTCAGTCTGGATTCAGTCTCTCTTTAATTCAACTTCATGCACTGAGTGCATGGAATCTCTGAATCTTCATGCACTGATTGCATGGCTTCTCAATTATCTTCAAGAACCTTTGTTCTTGGACTTCTCAAATGCACACACACTGATTTAAACTTTGTTTATGTGTGCATGTGCATGAATTTCAAGCATGATCTCCCCTTTTCTTCTTGGTGTGATAAACCCTTAAAGGGTGTAATCTCTTTTAGCTCACACACCTTCTTATTGGAGTCACACTCTTTTATTATTTCTCACACACACCAAATTGTGTGTTGTTATTTAGTGTGAATTTCTCCTTCTCTCTTTCTTCTCAAGGTGTTCACCCACTTGTTCACTTATTCATACATGCATTCACGTATCTTCTTCCTTTACTTGGGCACACACAAGAGGTATGGACTCCTTCACTTGTACACACACTAAGGCTTCGACTTTCTTGTTTCTTTGCATACACACACTCAAAGATGGTGTGGACTTCCTCTCTTTTTTCACACACACAAATGATTCTTTATTTCTTATTCTTCAAAGTGTGCACACTCCACTTGTGCACACACTCCTTCTTCAACCCGTGCACACACAACCCGTAGGTGTGCACTTCCTCTTCAGCCCGTACACGTCACCAATGGAGGGCGCGCAAATGATGCGGCCAACTCCTATCTTCAACCACGCAGGGTGCGAGAGTGGATTCTACCACGTGGGTGGTGCGGAACCTTCTTCTGCCGCGCAGGTGCGGAAGATCCCTCTTACTGCACAGGTGACGTGGTGGCTTCCTCCTGCCACGAGAGTTCACGGGCACAAAGGACGCGCAGGGTGCGGCCACTTGCTACCGTGCAAGTGTTGCGGGAAATGAGCTCGCAAGTTCGCGCGGCTTGGCTTCTTCCATGTCGCGTAAGTGGAGCTCCAGGGTGGTCTCCTCCTCAACTTCTTTCATGAAGGGGTTGCGCAAAAGGCTCTCTCGAAGCCTCGGGTGGCTCTGGGCTATTCTGCCGAGCAGTTTGTGTGCGGAGCTTTTCTTCACGTTGCTCAGACCTTCATGAGACTTCTATTTTTCTCAAGTGATCAACAGCCTTTTTCGAGGCATCAGATCTGTTGGGTCGGAACAATCGAGGAAAGGATGGCAAGAGGGGGGGTGAATTGCCTTTTAAAAAATGATTAACAATTTAAAAATCAAAGTAAAGTGCAGCGGAAAATAAAGAGGCAATCACACAAGCAATTGATAACGGAGTTCGGCCAAAACACCCGGCCTACGTCTCCGCTCCCAACTCAACCGTTGAGAGATTCCTACTGCTTGCTTTTCAATGGTTTTAGCAAGAAACCCACTAGGCTTTGAGGTAGCACTAGGACCTATTACAGCTTGCTTTTATTGGTTAAGCAAGAACCCACTTACTTTTAATGGTTAAGTAAGAACCCACTAGCCTTTTTAACGGGTGAAGGCTAGCTCACCGAAAACTCAAGCCTTTTAAAAGGAAAGGCTTGAATAAACCTCTTCACACCTTAGTGGTGGTGTGAGAACCCAAAGAAAGAGGGGATGAGAAAAGTTTGGGGTTTGTAGGCACAAACCCAATTTAAGCTCAAAAAGGATAAAGCAATGAAAAACCGTAATTGGGAAGACTTGGGCGCCAATTGGATGATGGAGTTGATGTAGCGTGCTCTCCCAAGCTTCTTGAGTGGTGCTCTTGGATGTGGAAATGGATGGAGCACTTGGGGTTCTCTTGGAACAATCCGCCGGAGCTTCGCCAAAATGATCAACAATGTGTCCGGTGGCTTGGGTGATGTTCCAGTGCTTCCTAGGCCTTTATTTATAGGCTAGGAACCTTCAAGTATCCGTTGGAGGGCTTTGGAGCCGTTGGAAAAGGCCTCGAAGCCGTTGGAGGCCAAAAGATGGTTGACTGGTCAAAGCCAACGACTAGTTTGACTGGGCTACCGGCTGGCCGGTACAGTCCCACCGGCTGGCCGGTACAGTCCCACCGGCTGGCCGGTGCCTTGGCAGAGGAGAGGAGAATTGGTCCAGGCTCTACCGGTCGACCGGTGGAGGAGCCACCGGCTGGCCGGTGGCAAGACAGTAGCAAACACTATTTGGGCTGGATGCCACAGGTCGACCGGTGACAGAGCCACCGGTCGACCGGTGGAACCTGGCAGTGGGCAATCCCTCTGCCAGTTCCACCGGCTGGCCGGTGCTATCACACCGGTTGGCCGGTGGACTGAATTTCAGTCCATTTCTTGTCCATTCTTGGGCCAATCCTTTGGCAATCTTTTGCCTATCATCCACAACACTTAAAAAAAAGTTAAACATATATGAAAGTGATTGTGATCATGAAAATCAAAGAGTGTGGGGTACAACAATCTCCCCCTATTTTGATGATCACAATCACTTATCTAAGCAATGTAAAAACTTAAATGAAAGGCATGCTTTAAATGAAAAATTGAAAATAAATACTAAGCATGGGAGAAAAGATTCTCCCCCAATCAATCAAGAAATTTCTCCCCCTTTGTGATTATCAAAATAGAATGGGGCATAAAACTTGATTGAGGGAATGGGGATTTGAAAAACAAGTTGAGATTTGAAAATCAATTGAAATGAAAATTGTAAATACAAATTGAATTGAAAGTTTTGAATCAAAAACCAATTGAGATTTGAAATTTGAAACCAAATGAAATTTTTGAAATTGAGAGTTTTGAATCAAAAATGAATTAAAAATTTGATACCAAGAGTTGAAATTGAAGGTTTGAATTGAAAATTTTGAAATTGAAATCAAAAGGGCTTAAACGATCCTAACTCCCCCTAAATAAAAACAATAAATCACCGGGGAAAGGGATTTTGAAAAGAGACAATTTTAGGCCCGGAGAGACTCGCTAAGAGGGATTTTTCAATCCACACTTGCCTTGTAGCGGGTCTTCTCCTATAGAATTCATCTGAATAAAAAATCGATTTGGGCCTACCATACCGGGCGTTTTTGCAATTACATTCATATATCATGTGCCCGAGTTTTTTGCAATAGTTACAAAATTTAAAACTAGAGCTCCCCCTTACAAAAACAGTTGGAGCATGGGAGGAGGAAGCTACATTGGTATATCCTAGCCCTTGGGTGGTTCTAGATATACGTTGGGAACCAAGCAAATTGTTCAAATTTTGTTCACCTTGGGTGAACTTGGCTAGGGTCTCCCTTAGGTCTTTGATGGTTGATTCCAAAGAATCAACATTTGGGAAATTTTGGATTTTTAGGGAGAGTTCCTCCTTCTCTTTGAGAAGTTGGTCTTTTTCGGAGGAGAGTTTTTTGAAAGACTTTTTTAAAGCAACAAATTTTGACGATAAAGTATGAAAACCTCTTTCTAGTTGATCTCTAGCGTATTGGAGATCTTCATAGGACAAATGATTGAAAGAATTAGAAGAACTGGAAGATGAGGAAGAAGAGTCGGAAGATGATACCTCATGATTTGCCATTAAGCATTTTTTACCTTGGTCGCTTGAGGAGAAGGAGGAGAAGGAGGAGCTATCACTCCAAGATGCCTTTGAAGCCTTCTTCTTTCCCTTCTTTTTCTTGGCCCTTTTCATGTGAAGTGGGCAAGCGGGTACGGATTTTGCATCGGGTTCTTGCTTTTGAGCGGGTTCTAGCTTTTGATTGGATTCTTGCTTTGGAGCCTCGCTAGTACCTTCATAGGTTAGTTCTAAAAATTTCCAAATATCATGAGAAGATGTGCAAGAAGAAATACAATCAAAAACATTACGATCTAACCCACAATGTAGAGCATTCATGGCTTTGCCATCAAGCTCGAAATTTGCAATGTCTACGGGGGTCCATTTAGATTCATCGGGAGTAGAAAGTGAATAACCATGCATGAAAATTTTAAAAATAGGATAACTAATGCTTTTAAGAAATGTAGTCATGCGGGTTTTCCAAAAAGAATAATCGGCTCCATCAAAGAATGGAGCACGATCCAAAGAAAAACCTTCGGGGGCGTAAGAGGTTGAAGCGGTAGAAGCCATCAAAAAATAAGATCTTTAATTTGAAACCGGTTAGGGAATTATTCAAATACGCCCTCTGATACCAATTGATGGGTCGGAAGAAACGGGGAATGATGGAAAGAGGGGGGGTGAATTGCCTTTTAAAAAATGATTAACAATTTAAAAATCAAAGTAAAGTGCAGCGGAAAATAAAGAGGCAATCACACAAGCAATTGATAACGGAGTTCGGCCAAAACACCCGGCCTACGTCTCCGCTCCCAACTCAACCGTTGAGAGATTCCTACTGCTTGCTTTTCAATGGTTTTAGCAAGAAACCCACTAGGCTTTGAGGTAGCACTAGGACCTATTACAGCTTGCTTTTATTGGTTAAGCAAGAACCCACTTACTTTTAATGGTTAAGTAAGAACCCACTAGCCTTTTTAACGGGTGAAGGCTAGCTCACCGAAAACTAAAGCCTTTTAAAAGGAAAGGCTTGAAGAAACCTCTTCACACCTTAGTGGTGGTGTGAGAACCCAAAGAAAGAGGGGATGAGAAAAGTTTGGGGTTTGTAGGCACAAACCCAATTTAAGCTCAAAAAGGATAAAGCAATGAAAAACCGTAATTGGGAAGACTTGGGCGCCAATTGGATGATGGAGTTGATGTAGCGTTCTCTCCCAAGCTTCTTGAGTGGTGCTCTTGGATGTGGAAATGGATGGAGCACTTGGGGTTCTCTTGGAACAATCCGCCGGAGCTTCGCCAAAATGATCAACAATGTGTCCGGTGGCTTGGGTGATGTTCCGGTGCTTCCTAGGCCTTTATTTATAGGCTAGGAACCTTCAAGTATCCGTTGGAGGGCTTTGGAGCCGTTGGAAAAGGCCTCGGAGCCGTTGGAGGCCAAAAAATGGTTGACTGGTCAAAGCCAACGGCTAGTTTGACTAGGCTACCGGCTGGCCGGTACAGTCCCACCGGCTGGCCGGTGCCTTGGCAGAGGAGAGGAGAATTGGTCCAGGCTCTACCGGTCGACCGGTGGAGGAGCCACCGGCTGGCCGGTGGCAAGACAGTAGCAAACACTATTTGGGCTGGATGCCACAGGTCGACCGGTGACAGAGCCACCGGTCGACCGGTGGAACCTGGCAGTGGGCAATCCCTCTGCCAGTTCCACCGGCTGGCCGGTGCTATCACACCGGTTGGCCGGTGGACTGAATTTCAGTCCATTTCTTGTCCATTCTTGGGCCAATCCTTTGGAAATCTTTTTCCTATCATCCACAACACTTAAAAACAAAGTTAAACATATATGAAAGTGATTGTGATCATGAAAATCAAAGAGTGTGGGGTACAACAAGATCCTCCTTTTGTAGGAAGAGGATGCCTCAGATCTTCTGCGTAACTAAATCTTGATTTCCCGCAAACTTTGGGATTTCAAGATTTTCCTCAAATCTTTTTTTTCTTCTCTGTTCAACATGGGTCCATTCTTCTTCACCTTCCTTCACGTGCATGCATCTACGAACGCATGAAAACCTTCTTCAAGACCAATCCATGCAAGAACACACTACCTCGCAACTCCGTTTGCTTCAGCCTCGTTCGAATTCTTTATCTCATTACATGCATGAAAATTTTAATGAATTAATGTATTCGGCTCGTCAAAACGATCATCATGCACTTGATTTGAGCTTCAACAGTGGTCAGGAAGTTGATCACGGTGGATCGGCAGTGGCGACAGTGACTGGTTTACATCGGGTAGAGCTCGGGTGTCCGGAGGTTGAAGACAACCTCGGTTTGTCACCTCAGCTATTGGATCAACGTTTAATGATCTCGGATGGTAAGGATTATAACGTGGCGCCACAGATGAGATGGATGATAGCGATGGGATGCACGATCGGATGAGCGATCAGGATTTTCTCCATGTTTAAAAAACTCGTCCCACATCGAATCGCGCCACGGTTCTTGCGCGGTTAAACAAACAAATCCTCCCGAACACAGCTCAGATTACTCCTCTCCCCCCTCCGGTGCCGCCCCGCACCGGTTCTCTTGCGGGCGTGCTCTAGCACCCACTATGCTCCTCTGGGCATGCTCTAGCACCCACAATGCTCCCTCACGGGCGCGCCCTTGGCGCCCACGCTGCGTGGGCTTGACCTTCCCGTGGCTCGGTCTTACACACGACTCGACCGCTATTGGGTTGGCCCCTTCGGTTTCCCCATGGGCTTGGTGACCTAGTTCTACATGTTCCTTGGGTTGAGGCCCTAAGGCTGACCCAATAGTTGGCATATTTTTTGCATAAGATCCACCTTTTATACTTGGTTATATAACCAAGTAGGAACAATTCTTCTTCAGGCCATTCTCCTCTCTTTAACCTCCTCTTCTTAATTAGAATTCCATACTCTTCTCAACCTGTATTCTTCACTTAAAAGGGAATTCCCGAAGGTTATTCTTCAACCATTACTCTTGAATCAAATGTTTTTTCAGTGTTCTTCAATGATCCAATCAGATATGAGGTTGGATCATCTTCAAATCCTCATGCACTAAGAGATAGTGCATGGTCTTCCTCAAACCACTTCATCCACTTAGTAGTTGTGGATGGTTCATCTTAACTTCATCCCTCATCCACTCAGTAGATATGGATGGACCTTCTTTACTTCATCCACTTAGTGATGTGGATAGATCTTCTTTCTTCATTCCTCATCCACATAGTGATTGTGGATGGATCACCTTTATCTCCTCATACATGGACTTCTAACAATGTCGTGACATTGTATCTTCTTGATACAAGTTCTTTGAACTAAAGATCAGATCTACAATCGTCTGATTTGTATGGAGAATGTTTCAACCATTACCTACTATGGCACTTAGTGATTCTCCTAAGTGACATGCTTCTTAGTACCATGGTCATTCTCTAATCATCACCATCACCATAACTTCCTTTGTCATTCACATATTGACACTCCTTGTCATCCATTCAATCCTTGACACCTTATTGACAACAAATGCTACACAGTGCACAACAATGCGTTTCTTTAATATTTGAAGGAAAAACTCTTAGGTTAGAGGTTAGTTATACCATAAATTTGATGTTGTAGAATTAAGATATCGTAATTATTCTATATCAAATGAAACCAACTAATTTTATGTAATTAAAGATTAATTGTTAATGGTTCAAGCAAAGGGATATACTAGTCCAATCACCTCTACTGGGGATTATATGATTACTTATGATATCCAATGGAATTATACATCTATGTGAGGAATTCCAGAAGCTAAATCAATTAATGGTCAATAATAATTACCATTTTCCTCAAATTTATTTTCACTTTTATTAGTTAAATGAAGTTAAATGGTTTTATAAAATCAGAAAAAAATTAGGTTATCATAAACATTGATTTTCATGGGAGGATATTTAATGAAAAATTTATAGAGTTCTTATAGTCCTTATGATACAAATTTAATTTATTTAGTTAGATACATATTATATTTATGTTCATGGAATTGATGAATAATATATTTAATCATTTCTTATATTCCTTCATTGTACTCATTATATAAAATTTCCTTATTTAATAAAAGTCTACTAATGAGCCTGTTCAATATATTCCTACGGTCTTAATAGATTCATATGAATTATAGTAGTATTCTATTCCATCTAAATGATCATTTTATATATAGACTTCATGTACCATAGTTATATAATTTTTAGAGATATAATATTAATAGATTCTATAAATAAGGAATCAGTGATATCCTTGAAGCTATCTTTAAATGTGATTGAGACATAAAAATTTATTATACAAGAAAGTTATTATTTTCATTTAAATCATGATTTTTACAAGATAAATACTCTAATAATATAAAAACAGATAAAATGAGATATGTTTCTATAGTTTATGCATTTTGAATTATATTTTCAAGGTCTAAAGAATAGGTTGAACACATCTCTATTTTTATATTGAATAAAAACTATAAAGGATTTGATGTGTTTTGTGATGTATCTTTATTTGGGCTCAGTTACATTCTCATACATGAAAATAAGGTAGTGGAATATAGTTCTAGATAGATTCATCCCAATGAAATGAACCACCCTACTAGTGACTCTAAATTGGATTTTATTATTAAATACCTAAAGTGATAGAGGTACTATCTCATTAGATAACATTTTTTTATTATTCATAAGGCATAAAATCCAAAAATTAATATTTCATAATGATATTTAAATATAAGATAATTTAATCATGTATAATATTTACAATAATTTTATTTCAATATCCAACATACTCGTTGCAATGTAAATGTACATTTTTATGTTCTCACTAGGATGATTCACCATTAAAGAGTATACAAGGAAAACATGGAATGAAAAATAAGGTATAATATATCTAAAAATTACATATAATTTGATGAAAAGTCATGGTGAAATTACTATATACTACATTAACACAATATCATCTCTTGTGGACTGATTTGAGGACTCCTAAAAATTTGACCAGGATAAAATCACTGTTTATTAAAAAATATAATATTAAGGATATCCTTAATGATTGGTTTAAGGATTGATCTTCTTTATTATATATCCGCATAATTATATTAGTCCCAAATGGTAATATTTAGGATGTGGTAAATGAAAATCTTACCTCCCGATTGGTTGTATATCCTTGAATCATGAAAATGTATATCAGTATTGTATTCCAATTATAGTTGCCTAACATGAGTAAATATAATGTAGGGTTTGTTTCTATATAATTTATTCTCCAATAAGTTAAGTAATAACAAAAGTTTTATTTAAGTGAAATTTTAAAAATTATTTTTCTAGTGTATTAATGGGATAAAATTACTATGGTATCTATTAATATGATTCAAGATATTATAAAAGGTTGTGATATTTTCTAGGTGATTATGGATATTTTTACTACTTTATATAAATTTATTACAATTCAAAAATTATCTTCTATTTATGATATAATTATTTGTATTCAAAAAATTGTATATTGATTCATGGAGTGAAAGGTCATATAATATCTGATAGAGATCCATGTTAAATGTCTCTATTATAGATAGTGTTTTAGTTATATTTTTAATATGAAGTCAAATTAAGTAAAACCTTATATACTTGGATGAATGGAATGACAGATTGTACCATATGAATCTTGGAAGATATGTTACTAGAGTGTATTCATGACTTAAGGGAATCATGGGTGTATCAAAACTGATGAGTGGAATTACATTATAATAATAATTATCAATCATTGATTCAAATGGATAAATTTGAATATCTTTATGGAAGAACTTTTAAAATTAATATATATTAGAATTTAATAAGTGACACATAAATGATTAGGCCTAGTGTAATTCATCAGATGATAGAACATGTGATATTTATTAATTAATGATTGTCAATGGCTAGTAGAAACAATGTTTTCTTATAAAGTTTTAAAGGTTTCAATTGTAATTGAATTGTTTTGTTAATTTATTTCTAAGCGTGTTACTAAATATTTGACACAAAATAATGGATGAGTAAGAAAAATTAAATCCATAGTATTTCTACCAATTTAATGTCTTTGGATGGTATTTTGGGAGTTCATGTTAGCTAACTCTACCATTCAAATTATGTCTCATTAATGATACCAAATATGTTTCTCAATCAAGGATGTATGCATCAGAATCTAAACAAGTGATATAATATGATGTCATTAATATGAAATATGATTTATCGTATATAGATTACCCCTTTTGTGTCTTTTAATGAAGGAAAAAGGGGTTTTGGTTAAAGGTGATCACTTGTGTTTTTGTTAAGAGACAACATGAAAAGAATTATATAAATCTTTGGTGAAAGAGGTTAAAATATAACATATGTGACCAAACATTTCCCCCTAGTAATCTAGTTGAGGATTTTTGTGGATGAGAATATCAATAATGGAAAAGTTGTAAATATCCAATTATTTTTTTAATATATATATATATATATAGATTTAATATGGTATTTTAATGACATTGTAGTTGTAAATCAGAGTTAGAAGAAAAATTTAAATGTGTTTGGTAAAATATGTATGGTAAAAAAAGGTGTACCTATGTTATTAAAGTATCATTAGGTTAGAGTTGTTTTTACTCAGTACATGGTGGTTCCTAAAGATCTCTAGGCATTCTTCCATCTCCAATAGTTACCTGATGGATTCTATCTAGTACTCTGTAGGGAGAAGTTTTTTTTATTTACATGGCGAGGGGGGGGGGGGGGGGTTTCTCAGAAATATCATCCCCAAACCCCTTAATTTTATATTTTCACCTTATTTTATCCTTGTACCAACTCCATGAGTTTATTCCTCTACTTACTTCCATAAATATAACTTATCTTCTTCTCTTAACAAAATCACATTCCATGTTAGGCAAAATAATATCATTGAATGTGTTTTTATAAGACTTATTTAATCTTCTAATCAAATTCGTTTCAATATACTATGGGGGTTTATCTAATTGAATCCAAGGTTGTGTACAAAATTATTATGTAGGAATAACCTCTTATTTAGAACCTACAAGGATATTTTTTGATCTATTTTGGTCAGTAACCCCTCCTTTTCTCATACGTTTATGTAGTTGGTCAAGAAAATTAATGTGCAGAGCCCAAGGATCTATTAGTTACAATTGACCGAGAGGGAGGGTGTTCAACTGGTACAATTTTTTGTGAAATATAATATTTAATAAAAACAATTGAACTTGTTAGGGTTCTTGATCGATCCAATTGAATAACACAACCTCACCTCATTTGAAAAAATCATATGAGATAGAGAAGGAGAGAGGGAGAGAGGGAGAGAGATAAACACACACTATTTAGAGTGTTTAGTTAAATGGAATAATCTTTTCCATGTTTGTTATACCCCTAACATGGATTCTATAGAAAATTCAACAATCATATACAACATAGAGTCCAATTTTATCTCCTTGAATCATGGTGTTCATTATAGGATGCAACCTCAAAAGATGATCCATCAATGACTGTAATTATCCATGATTTCAGATATATTCTTGTAAAATTAATACCATATTTAATTATTTGTTTCACATGTAAAACCAATCTAAAATGATCCAGGAAAATTTTAATATATTTAAAATTTAACAATAATAAAAGCAGTTGAAAATTAAAATATTTTCATCAATTTGAAATTAATAGAATGTTGGTTTAAGAACACATAATGTTTTAAAAGTACATTTTTCAATAAAATAAGTTTTTATTTTATATTTTAATTTCATATAGAAGATAAATTTTTAAAATTTACAAATTTTACTCTATAAAATTAATTTCGTTTATGAATTATACATATCAAGATTATCCTAAGATTATTTGTTTAAATTTTTCAAAAAAAAAAACAAATTTTAGAATAAATATTAAAAAAAAAATTTAAATAAAATTTTAAAATTTATGAATTTCTAAATATATGAGAAAGACCAAGAAGTTTATATAACTTTTCAATTTTTTAAATTAATATTTATGGAGTAAAAATATTAATTATCAGAATATCACTTTGAACTTAAAAATCCATTATTCATTATTTTAAAACATAAGTAATAATTTTTTATAATTTAAAGTGTTTAAATTTAATTATAAAATTTAAATATAATATTAAGTTTTGTATTAAATTGGAATAAATATAACTCATATTTTTTAATAATTAAATTATTTATATCATAAAATTCATTTAAACTTGTAGTTCCCAACCCAAAGAGCCACTAAAAATGGTGCTCGAGCCAGTTGGTCCCATGGACTCAGGAAAGCCTCTCCATATTCCAGAGGTTGCCAACTAGAAGTGATGGTCTAGTGGTTAGGTTTTGAGAAGAATATAAAAATTCAATAAATAATAAATATATTATAATAATTAATTAATAATAAGCTATTATATGATAATAATAATTGAAAAGTGATAATAAAAAGATAACTACGGAAAAGTTAAAGAATACAACCATGCAAGAATATGTTGTGTTATAAATTCCAAAAAGATATCATATAATAGGTAATATATAGAAAATAACTTTACTAAAAATTGAATAAATAAAATACCCAACTGCATTCAGTATTTTGATTACTTTTCACACTCTTCTCTATGCTAAGTCCTAATCTATATAGAGAAACAAAAAGAAATTACATTCCACGAACCGATCCTAAAAAAAGTAAATATATCCAAGTTCCAATAGGTTTCATGAATAGGGTGTGAGTCAAAATATATTTTACACCACCAATGGGGTCTCTAAAGAATCTACGTATTTCATATGAGTTGTAGTAGTGTACATTTTTAATAGTAATAAGTCCATAAATTATAATATAAAAAATTCCCAATCAACCTACACATACTATTTCAAAAGAAATATATGGATGAAAAATAAATATACACTATATTAAAAAATCAACCATGGAATATTTCAAATGTATCACATCTCAACCTTATGAAGGATGGGTCCTATGGCCATTAATTAAGACATCCACTTTATTTCCACAAAAATCATCTATAGAAAACTCAGTATAATGCAATCTTATAGTGGCCAAGAACCAAAGGCCTAAGGTTGATGAATCCTCATCGATATTGTGAATAATCTCCAATGGTACTCAATATTGACTTGGTTTGAGCCTAAATAATAATTCCATGGTGGTCCTAGAAAAAAAAATCCTTGCTAATAATCCAAAGAATCAAATTTAAATGAATAGTCAGATCCATACCACGATGTTGGTATAATATCATGATGTTGGTAGAAACCAAAGATTCCATAATTGATCATATTAATTATAGGATAAAGGTTCCATGATAGTATCTTATCCCTTATCAATTTAATTCATCACATTATCTTCATTGTACTTACACATTATCACAGTATAACTGGTATTTAACTATGATGATTCCAATTAAATTCGTATATGGATTCAAGTCATGGGTGGTATGATCAATGCATCCAAAATGGTGCCACAGTCATATAATGTCAAAGGAACCCACCCTAGGTGTTTCTAGGGTCATGTTTAATGAATTGAAACCATGTTAGGGGAAACATAACCTTAATAACATGCTGTAAAAAATTTAATCTAAGGTATTTCATATTCTGAAAAGAAAAACATGGTAGTTCTGGCATGAGACACTACGACACGATCCATAAACATCATTATGTAAGGGGAAAACTCATATACTATATAAATTTTACCAAGGATTCCTATATAATCCATTAATTGTCTTTGATTCAAGATAATTTGTGAGAAATCAAAGTAATAGACAAACTCCCTAAAAATATGGCATATGACACCGCATGGAAAAAATATATAATATAGAAAGATAAATAGGGAATGGATAAAATAGTAATGAGAGACTAATTATGTAACACCCCGAGCTTCCATGATACGCTTCTCATTCAATAAAGCAATAACTTGCATTGTACGCAACTTCGAGTTCTAAAACACCGCGACTAATCAAAGTAGCCGTTATGAATAGTAATAACCACTTTTTAAAATAATATAAATTTTATATTTCAAAATGGACTTCATTTTTTTATTCGTAATATCGAAATTATCCAAAGTTTAATTTTTTGTAATTTTCTGAGAACTTCCAATTTTTTATGAATAGTGAAAATTACTTAAAAACAACTTTTTTAATCAAAATAATTTATAGTGATAAATTATACTATTTAGTGGTTTTAAATTAAAATTAGAATATATTTTTACCATTTTATCCAATGGTGGTCATTAGAATTAATTTAACATTGAAATTGGACATAAACAATTGCCAATCTTTTGATATAAATTGTTTCTTAAAAACACGCTATTGTTGTGACAGAGGGAATTAATTATAAAATTAATTAATGCAACTTATATGTTTTGAATTTTTTAAAATAGACATCATTTTTGAATTCGGAATATCAATTATAGCTTAGGGTGAAATTTTGGCATTGTTCTGAAAAACTTCAATTTTTGATGAATAGTGAAACCACTAAGTGGTAGTTAAATAACTGATTTTTTGTTTAAATGAAATATTACCACTTCTGTGATTTGATTTTAAAAAATCCGACATAAATGGTTGTCATTAAGAAGTAAAATGTGGTTCAATGAGATTAAAATAATTTTTTGGTGAATAGTAACTTTTAAGTTCTTAATCGCGATTAGAGGTAATTAGTGTAGTTTAAGGTAAAAATAATGTTTTAATAATATGAGATGAGCTTGACAATTGTCCTACTCCTATTGGATGAGTCATGTACGACCAAGACAACCCATGGGTCAACTTGGGGACCCCATGGATCCACTTTGGTTGGAAAATGACATTAATATATATTTATTTAATGTTAAAGTAAAAAATGACACAAACATGAAATGTTTTACTAAAACAATTTTTACATGGGATTATACAAGTAATATTTTTGACTATAAATATTCATTGGAAATCTAAAAGGATTTACTACATCATAGTATTTTTTTTATAATTTTTAGACATTAAATAAATTAAATTATTTACGACATCATTATGATGCAGGGATGACCTCATTATTTAACGATTTTAATAAAATGAAAAGATAATGTACAATCCAAGGAATACACTTATCCAAAGACTATTGTATGGGTATATTTAAAACCCTTATCACCTTAGACACTAATTATATAAGTTTGGGACCTTTAGAATCCGAAAATCATTGTATAATAATGTAAAATTTCCTTACTTTCCAAGAGTGCCCCTCCTCTCCTCTTATAAAAGGCCCCCACCTCTACCACCTCATTCACACTTTCAAGCCATTTGTCTCGGCCAAAATCTTCCCAAATACTCTCCCAACTTCCCCCTCTTACTCATAGAAGCCTCACTTTGGGAATAACTCTCCCCAAGGAAGCCTTTGGCTCAAATCAAAAAGAGTTACCTGATTTTGAGATAATGTCTTCTCTAATGTTGTTTTGTTTTATTTTTCTTCTCCAACCCCATAAATATTTTTATTCATTTCTTTTGTAACAACACCAGTATCCTCAATATACTAGGATGTTGTTATAATAAGTATTTGAGCTACACTTACACACACCTACATCTAATGGTTAA
This sequence comes from Viscum album, assembly GCA_963277665.1. Lineage (NCBI taxonomy): Eukaryota > Viridiplantae > Streptophyta > Magnoliopsida > Santalales > Viscaceae > Viscum > Viscum album. The sequence goes on along the minus strand of OY728161.1, from coordinate 1,989,968,126 downwards.
AGAACATACGGTTTCTGTGGATGGCGAATTTCTGCCTCACGAAACGATGATTGTTCAACACTCATACAACACCTTCAAAGGTGGCCATTAAGATGTCACTATATTTATATATGATATATAATATGTTTATGTTTTACTTATGCTTCTGTATTTCTCATTTATGGCATACTTTATGATTTCCATTATGGGTAAAACGCGATAATTTCATTTTAGGAAGTGCAGACTACCGCCCCCTCAAAGTGATTTGAATCGTTAATGCCATATGTGGGATGTATAAAGGATGGAGTAAATAGTATTATACACTATATTATACTGGAATTATATTATACATTTATATCATTATGATTTCATTCCATTAAATATGAAATATAAATGAAAGTAGCATTCATGCGTACGTACGACTTACCGTCTCCATGAACGGTGCATTTCATTTCTTACCTCTAAATGTTACGTAATATTATAAATGAATGTATATACTGGATATATATGATATATATGACATCTAAATAATGAATATAATTCTGGAGATAATGGATATTCTACCACATAAACAACTTGTAATTATAAGAAGTTTATTGTTGACTCAAGTACCAAAGATCGACAAAACGACCGTTATTAACTTAAATAATTACATAATGTTCATAACATTGTAATAAGTGACATAAAAAGGATAATGAAATTAAAAATGGTTCTTAATAAGGTATATATTAACTCTAGTTTATTATTCAGGAGGTTAAAGAATGGTTGAGTCAAGTCAGACACAAGGTAAGGGAACTTCTTAACCCAATTTCTATTCTTTGGGTTAATCTCCTACTTTCAAATTATGTCATGATATTATTATGTCCTATTTTGTATTTTTACTTTATTTATGTGTAACTATAGTGAATACACATAATAGATCTATTTTATTTTAAAAATGATCTTTTTAAGGACTTCATCTCAATCTCCTTTCATTGAGGCATATTTGGTTTTATACACAACTTTCTTTTATACAGTGTATAAACCCCTTTGACTTTTACGTTTATTCAAAAGGAATATTTTTATACGAAGAATTTTTCTAAACGAAAAAAGGGAATGTTTTTCTTTCCGTACTTATGCGGTGACAACGACTTCTCCGCCGCCGTGACCATTATTTGAGTTTCGGCTTCCTCTACAAGCCATCTTTTTTTAATGAAAAATAAATACAAAGTTTTAACTTTCTTTTATTTTGGTATTGAAAATGGTTTTGAAAGCGTTTTTATTATATCAATGTGTTGTATTAATATCTTGTGATTGAAATGTGGAAATGTTATGTTTCCTTTATGCATGTTTTATGTGATACGATTATGTTATGGTTTATGATATGTTTAAACCTATTCATATGAGGAATGTATTGGACTTAATAAGTGACGGGTGGAGCCCTCTATAGCTCCTCGATGCATCGGTAGGTCTCATGAGACAACTAGACGTGGAATTGGCCGAGGCCCTTTCCCAATTTGATTTATGGTTTTGGCCGAGGCCTTAATCATTTTAGACATCTTGGCCGAGGCCTTGACAAAATGTTTCAGAATGTCTGGCATTATACATTCCTTCATTATGAAAGTGGTTATTGATATTGCATGTGATTATTCGACTAGTAGAATATCCATGTGAGTAAGTAAATGACATTATTTAATTTTATTTTTGCAATATTATGCTGAAGTTCAAGTTTAAAAAGGCTTTTGTTTTAGTTATACATTGCCTTAAATGTTAATGTTTATTTATGAAAGCTTCCGCAATATTGTTATCCTTACTGAGCATCTGAGCTCACCCCTTTCATTGTTTTAATATTTTCCAGTATGTGAAGAAGTATTTTATGAATGACCTGCAGGGATTGTCAAAAGAGGATATGAGTGTGGACTATAGAGACTTTGTTATTGTTGTTCTTCACTTTTTGATGTAATGTAACGTTTACAAATGTATCTAGTGTTTCCAAGGCTACTAAACTAATCGGTCTTTCGAGACTTGATCTTTTGTGATCATGCAAATGTTACGAAGTAATGCACCGACTCTGGGTAGCTGGGGTCGGGGCGTTACAGTTGGTATCAAAGGAAGTTTAGTACTAACCTTGGAAGAAAGATTTAGATAAACTCTGATTAGAGCACATAGCCCAAAGATAGACTTTGAGGATTAGTATAGAAGAACTTCTTAGATTTTTTTTATTGTAGAGATTTTGTGAGTTTTTCGAGAAATACATCCCTGTCTGGATACGAGCAGGTAGAGGCGGCTCTGGCACAAATGTACCTAGGGTTAAAACCTGAAAACACCGCTTTGAGCTAGACTCGAACGGGAACTGGTGCACGACAACGGGCCTTACTGCACTCTTGGTTACGACACTCCCGGGGGATATGCTTAGGATAATTCCCATTTTCTTTACAAACCACTATGAACGGTTATGAGTATATACTTCCTCAAATAAAACCTTTTTATTATTATGGATTATATCCATAAATAGTTCAATTTATGTTAAGTATTTTACAAGTATGGAATTATGTATTTTGATTCATAAACTAATCTAGTTTATGCCATTGTTTAGAAATGGCGCCTAGTGGAAGGAATGGAAACCGTATCAATGCACTCACTCCGTGTAGGGATTTCCCTCCTGCTCAAGATAATTATTGTGGATCTGGAGATACAACTAGTGCTGATCAACTTATTACCATACAGGGACAACTCACTCAAGTTATGAATAATAACCTTACTCGTATGGATCACCCTGATCCACAACGTGGAGGATCAATGTTAGACCGTTTCATGAGGCAAAAACCACCAACATTTAATGGGGGTACAAATCCGTTAGTAGCTGAGCAATAGATAAACTCCTTAGAGAAAATATTCCTTGCCTTGGGGAGTAGCGAAAGGGAGAAGGTTGTCATGGCAGTTTACCGCCTCACTGGAGATGCCGATCAGTGGTGGTCACTGATTCAAAACACAAAGGAAGATGATGACATATCGAATATGGAATGGAGGGAGTTCAAAGAGATTTTCATAGAAAAATACTTTCCTCGTGACCATCGAGCAGATATGGAAAGGCAATTTATGAGTCTGAGGCAGAAGGAGGATGAGAATGTTACAAAGTATGAGGCTAACTTTACAAGGTTAGAGAGGCATGCTACCGATTTATACATAACCCAAGGAGTAAGATTGATCGTTTCTTTGATGGGTTAAAACCATTTCTTCGTCGAGCTTTAGTATCACAATCCTTATCATCATACGAAGATATTGTCTCGTGTGCTATCAAGACAGAAAAGGAATTCTCTAAGTCTTATGACAACAAAGTAAAGCAAGATAAGAAGAGAACGGTGGAACAAGAGACAGATAAAGGGGAAAAGGGAAAGAAGGATTTTCCATTATGTGATAATTGTGGGAAGAATCACCCTGGTACTTGCCTAAAAGGAATGGGAGTTTGTTATAAATGTGGAGAAAAGGGTCACCAGGCTCGTGATTGCAAGGGAAAGAAAGAAGCTATCAAAGTTGAATGATACAATTGTAGAGAAATGGGTCATTATGAAAATTAATGTCCTAAGAGTCAGGGAAACATACCTCAGAAAAGGCCAAGGGATCAAGGAGAATCTTATGCTGTTACTACAGTTGAAGCAGAATAACTAATGTATTGGTGATTTTGGACTCATGGATTATATTCTGGTTATTAGAATAATGTGATATATATATAAGGATTGTACTGCAGTACTTGTTGATTTAAGTAAGGTTTTAATATGATGAAGGTAATTATATTTTTAGTATGTGACAATAAGAGAAACTTTACTTTGTTTGGGGAATCTGATAAATTGATTTTGGAATTAAGAGACCTTTTAGAGAAAGTCTGGAAAGAGGTATTTTGGATAACTATAAAGGTTGGAGTGGATTAAGTTGATCTTTGGATAGTATTGTTTAAGGTTAAAAAATTTATGAAGATTATTTTTGGAATATTATGATACTATAGTTTTAGGAAAAGGACAACCTGCAGGGTGGGGCTTAACCCGTCGCGTCGGACAAAGCTGCAGGAATCGAACCCACAATCATAGTGCGAAAGGCCTTTATTTCCTACCATTAGCCTACAGGAAGTCCCTGGTTATTAAAAAATAATTTTACTAATCTAAATGGTATGTGTTAACATTTGGAACCTTATACAATTAGGATAAGTATAATATTTTTGAGTTCTATTATCTTTTTGAGTGAAAGATGAGTTGAAGGTTGAAACTCTAATTGTCAAGCATAAATATATATATACCTATCTCTTATTCAATGAATAAATTAATTCTTAAACTTTAGTAAAGGGATATTAAAACAAAAAAATGTGTTATCCTAATACCTTATGTCTTGTTGAACTGATGATATTTTAAATCAACATAGATTGAAGGCTTTGAGGCCCTCAATTTGAAAGTGGATTGTGATTGATGAACTCAATCACTCCCTACAAATATTTATGTTTTTCCTCCAATTATATGTCTCTAATTTCCACCAATTTTCTCCTAATCGAGATCATAATTGGGTGGTGACTTTTTCAGTTCCCTTTCCCTCTTATTAAGGCTAAATTTTATTAATATTATTTCCGATGTGGGTTTTCCTCAAAGGTATTTTCTCTTTTCAACCTTTTATTTTCAAATAAAAGTTTCAAATTGCGAGGACACAATTTATTGAAGGAGGGGAGAATGTAACACCCCGAGCTTCCATGATACGCTTCTCATTCAATAATGCAATAGCTTGCATTGTACGCAACTTTGAGTTCTAAAACACCACGACTAATCAAAGTAGCCGTTATGAATAGTAATAACCACCTTTCAAAATTATAGAAATTTTATATTTCAAAATAGACTTCATTTTTGTATTCGTAATATCGAAATTATCCAAAGTTGAATTTTTTGTAATTTTCTGAGAACTTCCAAATTTTTATGAATAGTGAAAATTACTTAAAACAAATTTTTTAATCAAAATAATTTATAGTGATAAATTATACTATTTAGTGGTTTTAAAGTATAATTAGAATATATTTTTACCATTTTATCCAATGGTGGTCATTAGAATTAATTTAACATTGAAATTGGACATAAACAATTGCCAATCTTTTGATATAAATTGTTTCTTAAAAGCACGCTATTGTTGTGACAGCGGGAATTAATTATAAAATTAATTAATGAAACTTATATGTTTGGAATTTTGTAAAATAGTCATCATTTTTGAATTCGGAATATCAATTATAGCTTAGGGTGAAATTTTGGCATTGTTCTGAAAAACTTCAATTTTTGATGAATAGTGAAACCACTAAGTGGTAGTTAAATAACTGATTTTTCGTTTAAATGAAATATTACCACTTCTGTGATTTGATTTTCAAAAATCCGACATACATGGTTGTCATTAAGAAGTAAAATGTGGTTCAATGAGATTAAAATAATTTTTTGGTGAATAGTAACTTTTAAGTTCTTAATCGCGATTAGAGGTAATTAGTGTAGTTTAAGGTAAAAATAATGTTTTAATAATATGAGATGAGCTTGAAACTTGTCCTACTCCTATTGGATGAGTCATGTACGACCAAGAAAACCCATGGGTCAACTTGGGGACCCCATGGATCCACTTTGGTTGGAAAATGACATTAATATATATTTATTTAATGTTAAAGTAAAAAATGACACAAACATGAAATGTTTTACTAAAACAATTTTTACATGGGATTATACAAGTAATATTTTTGACTATAAATATTCATTGGAAAGCTAAAAGGATTTACTACATCATAGTATTTTTTTTATAATTTTTAGACATTAAATAAATTAAATTATTTACGACATCATTATGATGTAGCGATGACCTCATTATTTAACGATTTTAATAAAATGAAAAGATAATGTACAATCCAAGGAATACACTTGTCCAAAGACTATTGTATGGGTATATTTCGAACCCTTATCACCTTATCCACTAATTATATAAGTTTGGGACCTTTAGAATCCGAAAATCATTGTATAATAATGTAACATTTCCTTACTTTCCAAGAGTGCCCCTCCTCTCCTCTTATAAAAGGCCCCCACCTCTACCACCTCATTCACACTTTCAAGCAATTTTTCTCGGCCAAAATCTTCCCAAATACTCTCCCAACTTCCCCCTCTTACTCATAGAAGCCTAACTTTGGGAATAACTCTTCCCAAGGAATCCTTTGGCTCAAATCAAAAAGAGTTACCCGATTTTGAGATAATGTCTTCTCTAATGTTGTTTTGTTTTATTTTTCTTCTCCAACCCCATAACTATTTTTATTCATTTATTTTGTAACAACACCAGTATCCTCAATATATTAGGATGTTGTTATAATAAGTATTTGAGCTACACTTACACACACCTACATCTAATGGTTAAAGAACATACAGTTTCTGTGGATGGCGAATTTCTGCCTCACGAAACGATGATTGTTCAACACTCATACAACACATTCAAAGGTGGCCATTAAGATGTCACTATATTTATATATGATATATAATATGTTTATGTTTTACTTATGCTTCTGTATTTCTCATTTATGGCATACTTTATGATTTCCATTATGGGTAAAACGCGATAATTTCATTTTAGGAAGTGCAGACTACCGCCCCCTCAAAGTGATTTGAATCGTTAATGCCATATGTGGGATGTATAAAGGATGGAGTAAATAGTATTATACACTATATTATACTGGAATTATATTATACATTTATATCATTATGATTTCATTCCATTAACTATGAAATATAAATGAAAGTAGCATTCATGCGTACGTACGACTTACCGTCTCCATGAACGGTGCATTTCATTTCTTACCTCTAAATGTTACGTAATATTATAAATGAATGTATATACTGGATATATATGATATATATGACATCTAAATAATGAATATAATTCTGGAGATAATGGATATTCTACCACATAAATAACTTGTAATTATAAGAAGTTTATTGTTGACTCAAGTACCAAAGATCGACAAAACGACCGTTATTAACTTAAATAATTACATAATGTTCATAACATTGTAATAAGTGACATAAAAAGGATAATGAAATTAAAAATGGTTCTTAATAAGGTATATATTAACTCTAGTTTATTATTCAGGAGGTTAAAGAATGGTTGAGTCAAGTCAGACACAAGGTAAGGGAACTTCTTAACCCAATTTCTATTCTTTGGGTTAATCTCCTACTTTCAAATTATGTCATGATATTATTATGTCCTATTTTGTATTTTTACTTTATTTATGTGTACCTATAGTGAATACACATAATAGATCTATTTTATTTTAAAAATGATCTTTTTAAGGACTTCGTCTCAATCTCCTTTCATTGAGGCATATTTGGTTTTATACACAACTTTCTTTTACACAGTGTATAAACCCCTTTGACTTTTACGTTTATTCAAAAGGAATATTTTTATACGAAGAATTTTTCTAAACGACAAAAGGGAATGTTTTTCTTTCTGTACTTATGCGGTGACAACGAATTCTCCGCCGCCGTGACCATTATTTGAGTTTCGGCTTCCTCTACAAGCCATCTTTTTTTAATGAAAAATAAATACAAAGTTTTAACTTTCTTTTATTTTGGTATTGAAAATGGTTTTGAAAGCGTTTTTATTATATCAATGTGTTGTATTAATATCTTGTGATTGAAATGTGGAAATGTTATGTTTCCTTTATGCATGTTTTATGTGATACGATTATGTTATGGTTTATGATATGTTTAAACCTATTCATATGAGGAATGTATTGGACTTAATAAGTGACGGGTGGAGCCCTCTATAGCTCCTCGATGCATCGGTAGGTCTCATGAGACAACTAGACGTGGAATTGGCCGAGGCCCTTTCCCAATTTGATTTATGGTTTTGGCCGAGGCCTTAATCATTTTAGACATCTTGGCCGAGGCCTTGACAAAATGTTTCAGAATGTCTGGCATTATACATTCCTTCATTATGAAAGTGGTTATTGATATTGCATGTGATTATTCGACTAGTAGAATATCCATGTGAGTAAGTAAATGACATTATTTAATTTTATTTTTGCAATATTATGCTGAAGTTCAAGTTTAAAAAGGCTTTTGTTTTAGTTATACATTGCCTTAAATGTTAATGTTTATTTATGAAAGCTTCCGCAATATTGTTATCCTTACTGAGCATCTGAGCTCATCCCTTTCAATGTTTTAATATTTTCCAGTATGTGAAGAAGTATTTTATGAATGACCTGCAGGGATTGTCAAAAGAGGATATGAGTGTGGACTATAGAGACTTTGTTATTGTTGTTCTTCACTTTTTGATGTAATGTAACGTTTACAAATGTATCTAGTGTTTCCAAGGCTACTAAACTAATCGGTCTTTCGAGACTTGATCTTTTGTGATCATGCCAATGTTACGAAGTAATGCACCGACTCTGGGTAGCTGGGGTCGGGGCGTTACAGTTGGTATCAAAGGAAGTTTAGTACTAACCTTGGAAGAAAGATTTAGATAAACTCTGATTAGAGCACATAGCCCAAAGATAGACTTTGAGGATTAGTATAGAAGAACTGCTTAGATTTTTTTTATTGTAGAGATTTTGTGAGTTTTCCGAGAAATACATCCCTGTCTGGATACGAGCAGGTAGAGGCGGCTCTGGCACAAATGTACCTAGGGTTAAAACCTGAAAACACCGCTTTGAGCTAGACTCGAACGGGAACTGGTGCACGACAACGGGCCTTACTGCACTCTTGGTTACGACACTCCCGGGGGATATGCTTAGGATAATTCCCATTTTCTTTACAAACCACTATGAACGGTTATGAGTATATACTTCCTCAAATAAAACCTTTTTATTATTATGGATTATATCCATAAATAGTTCAATTTATGTTAAGTATTTTACAAGTATGGAATTATGTATTTTGATTCATAAACTAATCTAGTTTATGCCATTGTTTAGAAATGGCGCCTAGTGGAAGGAATGGAAACCGTATCAATGCACTCACTCCGTGTAGGGATTTCCCTCCTGCTCAAGATAATTATTGTGGATCTGGAGATACAACTAGTGCTGATCAACTTATTACCATACTGGGACAACTCACTCAAGTTATGAATAATAACCTTACTCGTATGGATCACCCTGATCCACAACGTGGAGGATCAATGTTAGACCGTTTCATGAGGCAAAAACCACCAACATTTAATGGGGGTACAAATCCGTTAGTAGCTGAGCAATGGATAAACTCCTTAGAGAAAATATTCCTTGCCTTGGGGAGTAGCGAAAGGGAGAAGGTTGTCATGGCAGTTTACCGCCTCACTGGAGATGCCGATCAGTGGTGGTCGCTGATTCAAAACACAAAGGAAGATGATGACATATCGAATATGGAATGGAGGGAGTTCAAAGAGATTTTCATAGAAAAATACTTTCCTCGTGACCATCGAGCAGATATGGAAAGGCAATTTATGAGTCTGAGGCAGAAGGAGGATGAGAATGTTACAAAGTATGAGGCTAACTTTACAAGGTTAGAGAGGCATGCTACCGATTTATAAATAACCCAAGGAGTAAGATTGATCGTTTCTTGGATGGGTTAAAACCATTTCTTCGTCGAGCTTTAGTATCACAATCCTTATCATCATACGAAGATATTGTCTCGTGTGCTATCAAGACAGAAAAGGAATTCTCTAAGTCTTATGACAACAAAGTAAAGCAAGAGAAGAAGAGAACGGTGGAACAAGAGACAGATAAAAGGGAAAAGGGAAAGAAGGATTTTCCATTATGTGATAATTGTGGGAAGAATCACCCTGGTACTTGCCTAAAAGGAATGAGAGTTTGTTATAAATGTGGAGAAAAGGGTCACCAGGCTCGTGATTGCAAGGGAAAGAAAGAGGCTATCAAAGTTGAATGATACAATTGTAGAGAAATGGGTCATTATGAAAATGAATGTCCTAAGAGTCAGGGAAACTTACCTCAGAAAAGGCCAAGGGATCAAGGAGAATCTTATGCTGTTACTACAGTTGAAGCAGAATAACTAATGTATTGGTGATTTTGGACTCATGGATTATATTCTGGTTATTAGAATAATGTGATATATATATAAGGATTGTACTGCAGTACTTGTTGATTTAAGTAAGGTTTTAATATGATGAAGGTAATTATATTTTTAGTATGTGACAATAAGAGAAACTTTACTTTGTTTGGGGAATCTGATAAATTGATTTTGGAATTAAGAGACCTTTTAGAGAAAGTCTGGAAAGAGGTATTTTGGATAACTATAAAGGTTGGAGTGGATTAAGTTGATCTTTGGATAGTATTGTTTAAGGTTAAAAAATTTATGAAGATTATTTTTGGAATATTATGATACTATAGTTTTAGGAAAAGGACAACCTGCAGGGTGGGGCTTAACCTGTCGCGTCGGACAAAGCTGCAGGAATCGAACCCACAATCATAGTGCGAAAGGCCTTTATTTCCTACCATTAGCCTACAGGAAGTCCCTGGTTATTAAAAAATAATTTTACTAATCTAAATGGTATGTGTTAACATTTGGAACCTTATACAATTAGGATAAGTATAATATTTTTGAGTTCTATTATCTTTTTGAGTGAAAGATGAGTTGAAGGTTGAAACTCTAATTGTCAAGCATAAATATATATATACCTATCTCTTATTCAATGAATAAATTAATTCTTAAACTTTAGTAAAGGGATATTAAAACAAAAAAATGTGTTATCCTAATACCTTATGTCTTGTTGAACTGATGATATTTTAAATCAACATAGATTGAAGGCTTTGAGGCCCTCAATTTGAAAGTGGATTGTGATTGATGACCTCAATCACTCCCTACAAATATTTATGTTTTCCCTCCAATTATATGTCTCTAATTTCCACCAATGTTCTCCTAATCGAGATCATAATTGGGTGGTGACTTTTTCAGTTCCCTTTCCCTCTTATTAAGGCTAAATTTTATTAATCTTATTTCCGATGTGGGTTTTCCTCAAAGGTATTTTCTCTTTTCAACCTTTTATTTTCAAATAAAAGTTTCAAATTGCGAGGACACAATTTATTTAAGGAGGGGAGAATGTAACACCCCGAGCTTCCATGATACGCTTCTCATTCAATAATGCAATAGCTTGCATTGTACGCAACTTCGAGTTCTAAAACACCACGACTAATCAAAGTAGCCGTTATGAATAGTAATAACCACCTTTCAAAATTATAGAAATTTTATATTTCAAAATAGACTTCATTTTTGTATTCGTAATATCGAAATTATCCAAAGTTGAATTTTTTGTAATTTTCTGAGAACTTCCAAATTTTTATGAATAGTGAAAATTACTTAAAACAAATTTTTTAATCAAAATAATTTATAGTGATAAATTATACTATTTAGTGGTTTTAAAGTATAATTAGAATATATTTTTACCATTTTATCCAATGGTGGTCATTAGAATTAATTTAACATTGAAATTGGACATAAACAATTGCCAATCTTTTGATATAAATTGTTTCTTAAAAGCACGCTATTGTTGTGATAGCGGGAATTAATTATAAAATTAATTAATGAAACTTATATGTTTGGAATTTTGTAAAATATTCATCATTTTTGAATTCGGAATATCAATTATAGCTTAGGGTGAAATTTTGGCATTGTTCTGAAAAACTTCAATTTTTGATGAATAGTGAAACCACTAAGTGGTAGTTAAATAACTGATTTTTCGTTTAAATGAAATATTACCACTTCTGTGATTTTATTTTCAAAAATCCGACATACATGGTTGTCATTAAGAAGTAAAATGTGGTTCAATGAGATTAAAATAATTTTTTGGTGAATAGTAACTTTTAAGTTCTTAATCGCGATTAGAGGTAATTAGTGTAGTTTAAGGTAAAAATAATGTTTTAATAATATGATATGAGCTTGACACTTGTCCTACTCCTATTGGATGAGTCATGTACGACCAAGAAAACCCATGGGTCAACTTGGGGACCCCATGGATCCAATTTGGTTGGAAAATGACATTAATATATATTTATTTAATGTTAAAGTAAAAAATGACACAAACATGAAATGTTTTACTAAAACAATTTTTACATGGGATTATACAAGTAATATTTTTGACTATAAATATTCATTGGAAAGCTAAAAGGATTTACTACATCATAGTATTTTTTTTATAATTTTTAGACATTAAATAAATTAAATTATTTACGACATCATTATGATGCAGCGATGACCTCATTATTTAACGATTTTAATAAAATGAAAAGATAATGTACAATCCAAGGAATACACTTGTCCAAAGACTATTGGATGGGTATATTTCGAACCCTTATCACCTTATCCACTAATTATATATGTTTGGGACCTTTAGAATCCGAAAATCATTGTATAATAATGTAACATTTCCTTACTTTCCAAGAGTGCCCCTCCTCTCCTCTTATAAAAGGCCCCCACCTCTACCACCTCATTCACACTTTCAAGCCATTTGTCTCGGCCAAAATCTTCCCAAATACTCTCCCAACTTCCCCCTCTTACTCATAGAAGCCTCACTTTGGGAATAACTCTTCCCAAGGAAGCCTTTGGCTCAAATCAAAAAGAGTTACCCGATTTTGAGATAATGTCTTCTCTAATGTTGTTTTGTTTTATTTTTCTTCTCCAACCCCATAACTATTTTTATTCATTTCTTTTGTAACAACACCAGTATCCTCAATATACTAGGATGTTGTTATAATAAGTATTTGAGCTACACTTACACACACCTACATCTAATGGTTAAAGAACATACGGTTTCTGTGGATGGCGAATTTCTGCCTCACGAAACGATGATTGTTCAACACTCATACAACACCTTAAAAGGTGGCCATTAAGATGTCACTATATTTATATATGATATATAATATGTTTATGTTTTACTTATGCTTCTGTATTTCTCATTTATGGCATACTTTATGATTTCCATTATGGGTAAAACGCGATAATTTCATTTTAGGAAGTGCAGACTACCGCCCCCTCAAAGTGATTTGAATCGTTAATGCCATATGTGGGATGTATAAAGGATGGAGTAAATAGTATTATACACTATATTATACTGGAATTATATTATACATTTATATCATTATGATTTCATTCCATTAACTATGAAATATAAATGAAAGTAGCATTCATGCGTACGTACGACTTACCGTCTCCATGAACGGTGCATTTCATTTCTTACCTCTAAATGTTACGTAATATTATAAATGAATGTATATACTGGATATATATGATATATATGACATCTAAATAATGAATATAATTCTGGAGATAATGGATATTCTACCACATAAACAACTTGTAATTATAAGAAGTTTATTGTTGACTCAAGTACCAAAGATCGACAAAACGACCGTTATTAACTTAAATAATTACATAATGTTCATAACATTGTAATAAGTGACATAAAAAGGATAATGAAATTAAAAATGGTTCTTAATAAGGTATATATTAACTCTAGTTTATTATTCAGGAGGTTAAAGAATGGTTGAGTCAAGTCAGACACAAGGTAAGGGAACTTCTTAACCCAATTTCTATTCTTTGGGTTAATCTCCTACTTTCAAATTATGTCATGATATTATTATGTCCTATTTTGTATTTTTACTTTATTTATGTGTACCTATAGTGAATACACATAATAGATCTATTTTATTTTAAAAATGATCTTTTTAAGGACTTCATCTCAATCTCCTTTCATTGAGGCATATTTGGTTTTATACACAACTTTCTTTTATACGGTGTATAAACCCCTTTGACTTTTACGTTTATTCAAAAGGAATATTTTTATACGAAGAATTTTTCTAAACGACAAAAGGGAATGTTTTTCTTTCCGTACTTATGCGGAGACAACGACTTCTCCGCCGCCGTGACCATTATTTGAGTTTTGGCTTCCTCTACAAGCCATCTTTTTTTAATGAAAAATAAATACAAAGTTTTAACTTTCTTTTATTTTGGTATTGAAAATGGTTTTGAAAGCGTTTTTATTATATCAATGTGTTGTATTAATATCTTGTGATTGAAATGTGGAAATGTTATGTTTCCTTTATGCATGTTTTATGTGATACGATTATGTTATGGTTTATGATATGTTTAAACCTATTCATATGAGGAATGTATTGGACTTAATAAGTGACAGGTGGAGCCCTCTATAGCTCCTCGATGCATCGGTAGGTCTCATGAGACAACTAGATGTGGAATTGGCCGAGGCCCTTTCCCAATTTGATTTATGGTTTTGGCTGAGGCCTTAATCATTTTAGACATCTTGGCCGAGGCCTTGACAAAATGTTTCAGAATGTCTGGCATTATACATTCCCTCATTATGAAAGTGGTTATTGATATTGCATGTGATTATTCGACTAGTAGAATATCCATGTGAGTAAGTAAATGACATTAATTAATTTTATTTTTGCAATATTATGCTGAAGTTCAAGTTTAAAAAGGCTTTTGTTTTAGTTATACATTGCCTTAAATGTTAATGTTTATTTATGAAAGCTTCCGCAATATTGTTATCCTTACTGAGCATCTGAGCTCACCCCTTTCAATGTTTTAATATTTTCCAGTATGTGAAGAAGTATTTTATGAATGACCTGTAGGGATTGTCAAAAGAGGATATGAGTGTGGACTATAGAGACTTTGTTATTGTTGTTCTTTACTTTTTGATGTAATGTAACGTTTACAAATGTATCTAGTGTTTCCAAGGCTACTAAACTAACCGGTCTTTCGAGACTTGATCTTTTGTGATCATGCCAATGTTACGAAGTAATGCACCGACTCTGGGTAGCTGGGGTCGGGGCATTACAAATTAAGTGTTACCCATTTAAACCAATAGAGTTATATCCCAATGAAGGATGAAGGATATACCTCCCTTCGTAGAGAAGAGGGAGAGGGATAACTCATGCAGCTGGTGGGTGGTTTTGTTTGTGAATGGGGAAGGAGAAGTGAGGAGGAAATATTAAAATATGTATGGGTATAATTGTATTTTATATTCCATTTAAAAGCATAATGGCTTGCCCATATTGTATTTTTAATTTTTCTAACAACATTTGATTCCACATTTTGAAGGGTCACCCCCCTTGCATGACGTGGAACATGGTTAGTCAAACATTGTGCACCCTGTGTGTGGCCACTTCCAGGAGATATATCCAAACCATATGGTTACAGTGCATGGTTAGACAAACCATACACCAACCATGATACTACCCTTTCACATAATCTCCAATTATCAACACTTAATAGGCTTTTTTAATGGTTAAAACAAACTGTGTGCCTATATAATTATGAGATATGGTATGAGAAACATTGTTAATGCTAAAAAATTTATAACATCGTTCCTCAAGATGCCTCTCCGAATACTATGTATACAGATCTCAACTATTAGAAAATTCATCCAGAATCCCAAGACACCTCCATATACTTAAACATCATAAAAAAATAAAACTTCTATGTGTCCCGAATATAATCACATTCCAATGGTTAGTTTATAATTTGGCCCTTCCACCAAATGAAAAACAAAAATTAATTTGAAAAATTTAATCAATCCAAAACACGAGACCTTACCTTTGAAATTTTTATCTTAGAGATTTCTTGAGGAAATAACAAAGTGTCACCCAACCTACTTGGGTCATTATGTCAATTTTAATTGATATTTCTTCCATTCTTAGCACCAAACATACCTCCAAGAACCACACCAATCAAAATATACATGATACTTTAAGAATAAATCCAATTCTTATAACCAACAATGAAATGATAATACAAGGTTTCCACCTCTTTGTTCTATCATCCTATGGTGGTCCCTAATATAAGTCCTATATTGTAACAGAAATTTAAAAACCATGGTATTTCCACCATCACAAATTTCAATTTAGAACACCCTTAATGTCCTAGAGATACTCTTTTAATGATTATTAGATCATAGATATAGATTGTATCCTTAATCCCTGATTTGATTGAAATAATTGATGTCTAATAGAACACACTCAAATTAGATGCACTTACTTCTCCTTGAAAAATCATGACCAAATTTTAAAATGAGACCCTCTCATCCCATGGTATTATTAAGAAATTTACTTAATGATTACATTATATTTTTAACGGTCTAATTTAAAACCATGTCCATCTAAATACTTTAAAAAATTATCATCCTCACAGATTATGTGGCATGAAACCAGATTCGAAATCATTTATCTGATGTGTAACTGAAATTAATATGATAATTATCACTGAACCCCGTACCAAAATTTTAGTGATGAATCCTTCAACAACTATCCATTTCTAATAATCATTTATGTGATATATAAAATGAACCAAAACATATATGATTGAATATCTAGGTATTTTCATAAGACATACAGAGATAATTATGATACTCGGATTTCATCAATTTTTGTAATTAAACATATATTTGAAAATTTTCAAGATATCCAACAGTACATTGTCTATTTATTCAATGGAATAAAAGTTCCCAAATGACTTCCGCACAACCACTATAAATGTCTAGTGACCCTCCTCGCATGATGGTCACCCATCAATGATCGACATACTTCTCACCACCTTAGAATAATCCATGTCATTTCATTAATGAAATGAAATCTCAATTATCATAGCCCATGATCACTCCATCCCCACAAAAATTAATGGAATGTAGAAGAGCCCAATCATCATTGATTTATTATGTAAAATTCACCCATCCCTAATCCCAATTCCCAAAAATGGATTCTATAATGATTGTTAAAATTGGAGTCATAACAAGGGTCACCATCCTAAAACATCTAATGGTGCACAATAAATAATCTTTTTTTAGTTTAAATAATTTATTTAGTGTACCCACAAGAATTATATCTATCTATAATAGTAAAATAATTATATATATTAGTATTTAGGCACGTATTAATAATTGTTTTTATGAATATGTCAATATATAGGGCTTGATTTCCTCCGAATAAAGTGTAGAGACCCGTAGCTTGACGTACATGGACATTACATTACTTTTGCAGAATACTTAGTACATAACCAAAACACACACACAAGGATCGTAATAGTTTAGTGTCTTTGGAAACTCGGAACGTAATCTCCTAATCGTGGTGAAAGATCTTCAATATCTCCCATAAAGATCTTCCTTTTTTTACCTAAAAACCTTTCTTTATATCCTGGGGAAAAGAAAACATAAAAGGGTGAGCTCAAATGCTCAGTAAGGGTAAACAAAAGAAATATCAATCACATCATATACATAAGAACATAGCTTTTGGAAATCTTAACCTGCAAAAGAGCTCATAATATCATAACATGGGATAAATCATAGAAGTGAAAATGAGATCCCCATAATCATAACATGAAACTTGAAACTTTGTGGCATACACACATAATCATAGAAAATCATTTCTTGTTAGTCAAGACTAAATTTCCAAGACTATCTTAGTGGAAAAAGTCCCTTTCTGAATCGAGTAACCCTCGTTTCAGTCCTGTTTCACTGAACCGGTATAACCTACCATTTCAGCCATGTCTATCTCATGAGATATAAAATCTTTACCCAATGCATTGGAGGGAGATATAGGTCCCACCCATCTCATAATGATACCATTCTTATGTGTGCCACAAAATCATAAATCATACATCATTTCATAACCCATGTCATAAAAATGGGATTCTTAAACAACATGACATCATAAAACCATTCATATAAGATAAAGGAATTAATAAACATAATTCCATCACAACATAGTCAAATCAAGGTAAAAATATGGATAGAAACAGAACCCTTTTATTATCTTAGATGGAAAATAATTTTGATAAAATACTTGAACTTCATTCTTGAGGAAAATATCCTTTCTACTTCAAAAACATTTTTCCTTTAATAACATGTCATACGACTTTAAAATAAAAGAAGTTGATTAAAAATAAACTTGAAAACTTGTAAAGAAAGATTCTTGGAAATAATGTTTTAAAAATCCATTCATGCTGTATAAGTTAAAAAAAACATTCTTCGTACTTTTGTCGGAAAAGTCAAAAAGTACCTCGTACGAAAAATGACAAAAGATTCCTTTCATACATATTACTAAAAACTCACCGAAGGGTAAAAATGGATTTAAACAATTGTAGGTGGATGGAAATAATATTACATATTGATGAAACATGGATGTGAATGATAAAATACACCCTAGTAAATACTTACGAATAAACAATCTCGGATAAAAATGAGATTGTGATATTTTCCTTACCTTAGGTCCGATTTGCTTTGTACGTGTCCGAAGCTCCTCTTCTTTGAAGTGCCTCTTTGAGACCTCCTCTTAGGGCACTAAAATTGGTCTTTGAGGAAGACCAGAACCTCTAGGATGTTTCTAGGGAAGTGGAGAAGATATTTTGGCAGGGGTTGGCCGAGCTTGAGTGCTCAAATTGGTGTGAGGAGGAGGGGGAGGGGATGTCCTTTTATAGGGGAGGAGAGGGGCACCTTAGGAATTCTTAAAAATATTAATTTATAATAAATCTAACCCCACTTAAAAACCTCCAAAAATGACTCATATTCGAAGATTAGATGAGATAGGGTTGTAATCTCATCAACCAATCAAATTTAGACATGTT
Source organism: Viscum album (assembly GCA_963277665.1). Lineage (NCBI taxonomy): Eukaryota > Viridiplantae > Streptophyta > Magnoliopsida > Santalales > Viscaceae > Viscum > Viscum album. The sequence goes on along the minus strand of OY728161.1, from coordinate 1,989,949,560 downwards.
TGGATATTATTTTAAACCTTATCAATTAGATTTAACTCTAAGTTAAATAATTTAACTTTTACCGTGTCTTTTTGTTTTCTTTCACTATATGGTTAATACACTTACTATAACATGCCAAACGAACCCCAAATTGTTTATTATTAATATATATATCCTTATCTAAGTCATTTGGCCGAACCTTAGATTTTTAGGAATAAAATAACAATTAATAATATAATATTTGATTTAAAAACTATTTTGTGTCAATTTTGACACTATTTGATATATGATTTTTGTGAAAGTCATAACAGAATTATATGTTCGAAACAAGTTGATTAAATCAACATTAATATATCATAGTAACCTAGAAAATTAGTGTAATTCATAAAAAGTCTCAAATTACATTCATTTTGGTGTTTATAACATCAATTATGTCAATATTTCATTAATAAGATAATTACTACATCATCATTGTGTCATAAATAAATTAAATTATTTAATGTCTAAAAATTACAAATAAAATACCATTATGTAGGAAATCTTTTTAGCTTTCTAATGAATATTTATAATCTAAAATCCAACATATATAACCCTATGTAACAATTGTTTTGCTAAAAGATATATGCTTGTGTCAATTTTGTATTCATTTTAACTTAATTAAAATAAAGTGTCATTATCACTTACAAGTGGATCAATGGGGTCCCAAAATGGACCCAAAGATGCCCATGGTCGACCATGTATCAACCAATAGGGTTAAGACACGTTTTAGGGTAATTTAATATTATTATAATATTATTTTTTAACCCTTATTTACCGGATTTACCCTTAACCATGGTAAATAAAATATTTACCGCAGTAATTATTCAAAATGTCTAAAAATAAAAGTTATCTATTTACACAATTTGACCATCCTGATTCCAAATATGGAATCCATTTTTCTAAATTCAAAACACAGAAGTGGCAGAAATTAATTTAAAATTAATTCCCGCTGTCAAAACAAAAAGCGTGTTTTTAAGAGATAATAACTATCAAAAGATTGACACTTGTTTATATTCGGTTTAATTGTAAAATTGTGTCCAATGACCAACATTATATTAAGTGGTAAAAATATATTCTAAATATACTTTAAAACCATTCAATATTATAATTTAACCACATAATATATTACGATGAAAAAAGTTGTTTTTAATTAAAATATAGCGTGTTTTTACTATTCATTAAAATAAGAAAGTTATCGGAAAAATATCAAAACTTTATCTAATGTAAATTTTTATATCCTGATTCAAAAGAAGAATATTATTTTGTCAAATTGAACATATAAACATGTCAAAAACTATATTTAAAGTGGGTGCGCCATCAAAAGGCGGTAAAACTGCATTTTTTTGAAAAATACTTATTTTACCCGAAAAATTTATTTTGTTCTTATAACATGTTCTAGAAATGTGTAAGATGAATAATAATGTTATAAAATTCAAAATTTAGTTAATACTATTCATAACGGCTAGTTCATGACAATATTATAATAATATAACATTGTTTATTAAAACTCGGTATTGCGTACAACACACGCTATCGAGGAAGGTCGCGATTGCGTGTAATGCAAGCCAAGTCAGGGTTGCGTGTTGTGAAAGAATACTTCATTGTTTCGTATAACAGAATCCAACCATATTTCATTTATACATTTAATATATATATATATATACTCAATGTTGCGTAGAATAACTATTATCAAAATTGTGTGTAACACGGTCCAAGAATAGTGTTGCGTATACTACAAGCTAATACGGTGTTGCGTATAGCGCAAGGTAATCCTGGTGTAGAATACAACACAAGAAATTAATGAAATTAAAAGAATATTTTTCATAAAATCTCGGGCTGTTACATTCTACCCCCCTTAAAATGAATTTCGCCCTCGAAATTCGTCGAGGTTATAAATGGTTTAATATTCAAAAGTTTCTTTAATAGAAACCCACATCGTAAAAAGGAATACCAAAACTTATCTTTAAAAACAAAAGTATGAAACGTAACGGTTACCCAAATAAACTAATCACTGGGTTTCCACATAGGTGAAAATATGGATATGGAAGAGAAATCTAACCATCATGTTCTGATGGAGAGTGGTAGAGAACATGGCTATGGAAAAGCTAGCAATCACAAAGCCATAAATTTGTGATGATCTAAGGTACCATCTGATTCATCAGATATAAGATCACTAGGACAACATTTTTGGTTTTCAAGATCATTTCCCTAAAGTTAAAGAATTTGAATTAGAATAAATACTTTCTTTATTTTGGTACAATCTCACTATTGTTCGTGCCTTTAACAATTTCCACTTCATCTCTTAAATAAATGAAGTTGAAATTGTTATTCATGAAGTGTTAGCAGATCATGTGATAGAATGACAGGTCATTCCATCTGTCTCAAACAAAAGTTTAGCAAAACTTATATACATAAGTCGATCTATAGTGAGATTAATCATATATGGTTCCTAAAATGGACTTATACTTCATATATCATACTGCTTAATATAATAAAACTAGGTTCTACTAAACAGGGACTTCCTGTAGGTCAGTGGTAGGCGATAAAGGCCAGTCGCACTTCGGTTGTGGGTTCGATTCCCACATCCTTGTCCGACGCGATGGGCTGTCGCTCGTCCTGCAGGTTGTCCTTTTTCTAAAACTACATTACTATAACATCCCGTCAATAATATCGAAAAAAAACTTCTATCCTTAAACAATAATAACTTATGTCCAACATAATCCATTCCAATCTTTAGGCTTATCCATAATACTGCAGTCCACTCTCATAACATAGTGAAAACGATTACCAGAGATTGAATACCATCGTTGATCCCCATATATCATAAGATACATTCCAAACATTCAAATTCCTTAATCATGTATTCTCTTGAATACCCATTGAACCTTAGTGAAAACTTGAATGCAGTTAAAAGTTAACACTTTCCACATACCAAAATCCTCAAAATTCTATATACTCAAACTATGATATCACTTAGTCCTTATATCAATCATGAGCTCATGAATACAATCAAACATCTCATTATCTTCTTATCCTTTCATTATGCACTTATCATCTACTTTCCAAAATTATCTGAATAACCTTTCATGGTTACTGGTACCATTCATCATACACTTTCAAAACTTAAGGAAAGACAACAGTGTAACAATCCTTAGATGTCTCTTTATTCCATAGTACCATGAGATTACTTATACAACATTACACTTGATAGACATGTAATCATTCCACTACCTTCTTAAACCATTGACCAAGCTTCAACAATTCTTTCATCTCACATATCATTTGTAGTCTCTTCATCATCATCAACATTAATACTTCCCATACGACCATACTGATTCTCTTCACGAGACTTTCCCTTAGGGCATTGGTTTGCATAATGCCCGTACATTCCACATTTAAAACATTTAACCATTGTTGATGTCGTAGCAATACCATTATCCTCATCTATGGTGTTAACTGAACCTTTCCCTTTGCACTTACTTGCTTTGTGTCCTTTTTTTCCACACCCAAAGCAACTTCCAGTTCCTTTGAAACATTCTCCTTGATGCCTCTTCCCACATGATTTACATAGGGGAAATTGAACTTTCTTTCCTCTATGATCATCATGAAACTCCATCTTTCTCTTATTAGTCGAGTCAGGAAACTTACCAAATTTTACTTTATTGATCATATTATGAGATTGCTGATTCGGCATAATAATGATGTTTGGACATCCAAATCTCATTTCATTATGAAGAATATCATTCCATTGTCCATCATATCCTCCATTATCGTGAATCATCTTGTTTCCAGCAATTTTCTAAAACCCAAAAAGAACAGTGTGAGAGGCAAACATCATGCTAGGGAAAACAACATAATAAAGGTGGAGTATCCTCAATATCTAACATCTTAGGTTAAATTCTATGATCGTTTCCGTAGTTCTAGGACTGTATCCTATACGTATACTTATCCTTAGAGACATCCCTAGACATACCTTATAAATATCTCTAGGGATCTCACTAAAGTTCTCGCATCCTAGTTTCCAAAGGTTGACTAAACCTTTCCTCTGATACCAACTGTAGAGACCCGTAGCTTGACGTACATGGACATTACATTACTTTTGCGGAATACTTAGTACATAACCAAAACACACACACAAGGATCGTAATAGTTTAGTGTCTTTGGAAACTCGGAACGTAATCTCCTAATCGTGGTGAAAGATCTTCAATATCTCCCATAAAGATCTTCCTTTTTTTTTTACCTAAAAACCTTTATTTATATCCTGGGGAAAAGAAAACATAAAAGGGTGAGCTAAAATGCTCAGTAAGGGTAAAAAAAAGAAATATCAATCACATCATATACATAAGAACATAGCTTTTGGAAATCTTAACCTGCAAAAGAGCTCATAATATCATAACATGGGATAAATCATAGAAGTGAAAATGAGATCCCCATAATCATAACATGAAACTTGAAACTTTGTGGCATACACACATAATCATAGAAAATCATTTCTTGTTAGTCAAGACTAAATTGCCAAGACTATCTTAGTGGACAAAGTCCCTTTCTGAATCGAGTAACCCTCGTTTCAGTCCTGTTTCACTGAACCGGTATAACCTACCATTTCAGCCATGTCTATCTCATGAGATATAAAATCTTTACCCAATACATTGGAGGGAGATATAGGTCCCACCCATCTCATAATGATACCATTCTTATGTGTGCCACAAAATCATAAATCATACATCATTTCATAACCCATGTCATAAAAATGGGATTCTTAAACAACATGACATCATAAAACCATTCATATAAGATAAAGGAATTCATAAACATAATTCCATCACAACATAGTCAAATCAAGGTAAAAATATGGATAGAAACAGAACCCTTTTATTATCTTAGATGGAAAATAATTTTGATAAAATACTGGAACTTCATTCTTGAGGAAAATATCCTTTCTACTTCAAAAACATTTTTCCTTTAATAACATGTCATACGACTTTAAAATAAAAGAAGTTGATTAAAAATAAACTTGAAAACTTGTAAAGAAAGCTTCTTGGAAATAATGTTTTAAAAATCCATTCATGCCGTATAAGTTAAAAAAAACATTCTTCGTACTTTTGTCGAAAAAGTCAAAAAGTACCTCGTACGAAAAACGACAAAAGATTCCTTTCATACATATTACTAAAAACTCACCGAAGGGTAAAAATGGATTTAAACAATTGTAGGTGGATGGAAATAATATTACATATTGATGAAACATGGATGTGGATGATAAAATACACCCCAGTAAATACTTACGAATAAACAATCTCGGATAAAAATGAGATTGTGATATTTCCCTTACCTTAGGTCCGATTTGCTTTGTACGTGTCCAAAGCTCCTCTTCTTTGAAGTGCCTCTTTGAGACCTCCTCTTAGGGCACTAAAATTGGACTTTGAGGAAGACCAGAACCTCTAGGATGTTGCTAGGGAAGTGGAGAAGATATTTTGGCAGGGGTTGGCCGAGCTTGAGTGCTCAAATTGGTGTGAGGAGGAGGGGGAGGAGATGTCCTTTTATAGGGGAGGAGAGGGGCACCTTAGGAATTCTTAAAAATATTAATTTATAATAAATCTAACCCCACTTAAAAACCTCCAAAAATGACTCATATTCTAAGATTAGATGAGATAGGGTTGTAATCTCATCAACCAATCAAATTTAGACATGTTTGGATATTATTTTAAACCTTATCAATTAGATTTAACTCTAAGTTAAATAATTTAACTTTTACCGTGTCTTTTTGTTTTCTTTCAATATATGGTTAATACACTTACTATAACATGACAAAAGAACCCCAAATTGTTTATTATTAATATATATATCCTTATCTAATTCATTTGGCCAAACCTTAGATTTTTAGGAATAAAATAACAATTAATTATATAATATTTGATTTAAAAACTATTTTGTGTCAATTTTGACACTATTTGATATATGATTTTTGTGAAAGTCATAACAGAATTATATGTTCGAAACAAGTTGATTAAATCAACATTAATATATCATAGTAACCTAGAAAATTAGTGGAATTCATAAAAAGTCTCAAATTACATTCATTTTGGTGTTTATAACATCAATTATGTCAATATTTCATTAATAAGATAATTACTGCATCATCATTGTGTCATAAATAAATTAAATTATTTAATGTCTAAAAATTACAAATAAAATACCATTATGTAGGAAATCTTTTTAGATTTCTAATGAATATTTATAATCTAAAATCCAACATATATAACCCTATGTAACAATTGTTTTGCTAAAAGATATATGCTTGTGTCAATTTTGTATTCATTTTAACTTAATTAAAATAAAGTGTCATTATCACTTACAAGTGGATCAATGGGGTACCAAAATCGACCCAAAGATGCCCATGGTCGACCATGTATCAACCAATAGGGTTAAGACATGTTTTAGGGTAATTTAATATTATTATAATATTATTTGTTAACCCTTATTTACCGGATTTACCCTTAACCATGGTAAATAAAATATTTACCGCAGTAATTATTCAAAATGTCTAAAAATAAAAGTTATCTATTTACACAATTTGACCATCCTTATTCAAAATATGGAATCCATTTTTCTAAATTCAAAACACAGAAGTGGCAGAAATTAATTTAAAATTAATTCCCGCTGTCAAAACAAAAAGCGTGTTTTTAAGAGATAATAACTATCAAAAGATTGACACTTGTTTATGTTCGGTTTAATTGTAAAATTGTGTCCAATGACCAACATTATATTAAGTGGTAAAAATATATTCTAAATATACTTTAAAACCATTCAATATTATAATTTAACCATATAAGATATTACGATGAAAAAAGTTGTTTTTAATTAAAATATAGCGTGTTTTTACTATTCATTAAAATAAGAAAGTTATCGGAAAAATATCAAAACTTTATCTAATGTAAATTTTTATATCCTGATTCAAAAGAAGAATATTATTTTGTCAAATTGAACATATAAACATGTCAAAAACTATATTTAAAGTGGGTGCGCCATCAAAAGGTGGTAAAACTGAATTTTTTTGAAAAATACTTATTTTACCCGAAAAATTTATTTTGTTCTTATAACATGTTCTAGAAATGTGTAAGATGAATAATAATGTTATAAAATTCAAAATTTAGTTAATACTATTCATAACGGCTAGTTCATGACAATATTATAATAATATAACATTGTTTATTAAAACCCGGTATTGCGTACAACACACGCTATCGAGGAAGGTCGCGATTGCGTGTAATGCAAGCCAAGTCAGGGTTGCGTGTTGTGAAAGAATCCTTCATTATTTCGTATAACAGAATCCAACCATATTTCATTTATACATTTAATATATATATATATATATACTCAATGTTGCGTAGAATAACTATTATCAAAATTGTGTGTAACACGGTCCAAGAATAGTGTTGCGTATACTACAAGCTAATACGGTGTTACGTATAGCGCAAGGTAATCCTGGTGTAGAATACAACACAAGAAATTAATGAAATTAAAAGAATATTTTTCATAAAATCTCGGGCTGTTACATTCTACCCCCCTTAAAATGAATTTCGCCCTCGAAATTCGTCGAGGTTATAAATGGTTTAATATTCAAAAGTTTCTTTAATAGAAACCCACATCGTAAAAAGGAATACCAAAACTTATCTTTAAAAACAAAAGTATGAAACGTAACGGTTACCCAAATAAACTAATCACTGGGTTTCCACATAGGTGAAAATATGGATATGGAAGAGAAATCTAACCATCATGTTCTGATGGAGAGTGGTAGAGAACATGGCTATGGAAAATCTAGCAATCACAAAGCCATAAATTTGTGATGATCTAAGGTACCATCTGATTCATCAGATATAAGATCACTAGGACAACATTTTTGGTTTTCAAGATCGTTTCCCTAAAGTTAAAGAATTTGAATTAGAATAAATACTTTCTTTATTTTGGTACAATCTCACTATTGTTCGTGCCTTTAACAATTTCCACTTCATCTCTTAAATAAATGAAGTTGAATTTGTTATTCATGAAGTGTTAGCAGATCATGTGATAGAATGACAGGTCATTCCATCTGTCTCAAACAAAAGGTTAGCAAAACTTATATACATAAGTCGATCTATAGTGAGATTAATCATATATGGTTCCTAAAATGGACTTATACTTCATATATCATACTGCTTAATATAATAAAACTAGGTTCTACTAAACAGGGACTTCCTGTAGGTCAGTGGTAGGCGATAAAGGCCAGTCGCACTTCGGTTGTGGGTTCGATTCCCACATCTTTATCCGACGCGATGGGCTGTCGCTCGTCCTGCAAGTTGTCCTTTTTCTAAAACTACATTACTATAACATCCCGTCAATAATATCGAAAAAAAAACTTCTATCCTTAAACAATAATAACTTATGTCCAACATAATCCATTCCAATCTTTAGGCTTATCCATAATACTGCAGTCCACTCTCATAACATAGTGAAAACGATTACCAGAGATTGAATACCATCGTTGATCCCCATATATCATAAGATACATTCCAAACATTCAAAGTCCTTAATCATGTATTCTCTTGAATACCCATTGAACCTTAGTGAAAACTTGAATGCAGTTAAAAGTTAACACTTTCCACATACCAAAATCCTCAAAATTCTATATACTCAAACTATGATATCACTTAGTCCTTATATCAATCATGAGCTCATGAATACAATCAAACATCTCATTATCTTCTTATCCTTTCATTATGCACTTATCATCTACTTTCCAAAAGTATCTGAATAACCTTTCATGGTTACTGGTACCATTCATCATACACTTTCAAAACTTAAGGAAAGACAACAGTGTAACAATCCTTAGATGTCTCTTTATTCCATAGTACCATGAGATTACTTATACAACATTACACTTGATAGACATGTAATCATTCCACTACCTTCTTAAACCATTGACCAAGCTTCAACAATTCTTTCATCTCACATATCATTTGTAGTCTCTTCATCATCATCAACATTAATACTTCCCATACGACCATACTGATTCTCTTCACGAGACTTTCCCTTAGGGCATTGGTTTGCATAATGCCCGTACATTCCACATTTAAAACATTTAACCATTGTTGATGTCGTAGAAATACCATTATCCTCATCCATGGTGTTAACTGAACCTTTTCCTTTGCACTTACTTGCTTTGTGTCCTTTTTTTCCACACCCAAAGCATCTTCCAGTTCCTTTGAAACATTCTCCTTGATGCCTCTTCCCACATGATTTACACAGGGGAAATTGAACTTTCTTTCCTCTATGATCATCATGAAACTCCATCTTTCTCTTATTAGTCGAGTCAGGAAACTTACCAAATTTTACTTTATTGATCATATTATGAGATTGCTGATTCGGCATAATAATGATGTTTGGACATCCAAATCTCATTTCATTATGAATAATATCATTCCATTGTCCATCATATCCTCCATTATCGTGAATCATCTTGTTTCCAGCAATTTTCTAAAACCCAAAAAGAATAGTGTGAGAGGCAAAAATCATGCTAGGGAAAACAACATAATAAAGGTGGAGTATCCTCAATATCTAACATCTTAGGTTAAATTCTATGATCGTTTCCGTAGTTCTAGGACTGTATCCTATACGTATACTTATCCTTAGAGACATCCCTAGACATACCTTATAAATATCTCTAGAGATCTCACTAAAGTTCTCGCATCCTAGTTTCCAAAGGTTGACTAAACCTTTCCTCTGATACCAACTGTAGAGACCCGTAGCTTGACGTACATGGACATTACATTACTTTTGCGGAATACTTAGTACATAACCAAAACACACACACAAGGATCGTAATAGTTTAGTGTCTTTGGAAACTCGGAACGTAATCTCCTAATCGTGGTGAAAGATCTTCAATATCTCCCATAAAGATCTTCCTTTTTTTTACCTAAAAACCTTTCTTTATATCCTGGGGAAAAGAAAACATAAAAGGGTGAGCTCAAATGCTCAGTAAGGGTAAACAAAAGAAATATCAATCACATCATATACATAAGAACATAGCTTTTGGAAATCTTAACCTGCAAAAGAGCTCATAATATCATAACATGGGATAAATCATAGAAGTGAAAATGAGATCCCCATAATCATAACATGAAACTTGAAACTTTGTGGCATACACACATAATCATAGAAAATCATTTCTTGTTAGTCAAGACTAAATTGCCAAGACTATCTTAGTGGACAAAGTCCCTTTCTGAATCGAGTAACCCTCGTTTCAGTCCTGTTTCACTGAACCGGTATAACCTACCATTTCAGCCATGTCTATCTCATGAGATATAAAATCTTTACCCAATGCATTGGAGGGAGATATAGGTCCCACCCATCTCATAATGATACCATTCTTATGTGTGCCACAAAATCATAAATCATACATCATTTCATAACCCATGTCATAAAAATGGGATTCTTAGACAACATGACATCATAAAACCATTCATATAAGATAAAGGAATTCATAAACATAATTCCATCACAACATAGTCAAATCAAGGTAAAAATATGGATAGAAACAGAAACCTTTTATTATCTTAGATGGAAAATAATTTTGATAAAATACTTGAACTTCATTCTTGAGGAAAATATCCTTTCTACTTCAAAAACATTTTTCCTTTAATAACATGTCATACGACTTTAAAATAAAAGAAGTTGATTAAAAATAAACTTGAAAACTTGTAAAGAAAGGTTCTTGGAAATAATGTTTTAAAAATACATTAATTCCGTATAAGTTAAAAAAAACATTCTTCGTACTTTTGTCGAAAAAGTCAAAAAGTACCTCGTACGAAAAACGACAAAAGATTCCTTTCATACATATTACTAAAAACTCACCGAAGGGTAAAAATGGATTTAAACAATTGTAGGTGGATGGAAATAATATTACATATTGATGAAACATGGATGTGGATGATAAAATACACCCCAGTAAATACTTACGAATAAACAATCTCGGATAAAAATGAGATTGTGATATTTCCCTTACCTTAGGTCCGATTTGCTTTGTACGTGTCCGAAGCTCCTCTTCTTTGAAGTGCCTCTTTGAGACCTCCTCTTAGGGCACTAAAATTGGTCTTTGAGGAAGACCAGAACCTCTAGGATGTTTCTAGGGAAGTGGAGAAGATATTTTGGCAGGGGTTGGCCGAGCTTGAGTGCTCAAATTGGTGTGAGGAGGAGGGGGAGGAGATGTCCTTTTATAGGGGAGGAGAGGGGCACCTTAGGAATTCTTAAAAATATTAATTTATAATAAATATAACCCCACATAAAAACCTCCAAAAATGACTCATATTCGAAGATTAGATGAGATAGGGTTGTAATCTCATCAACCAATCAAATTTAGACATGTTTGGATATTATTTTAAACCTTATCAATTAGATTTAACTCTAAGTTAAATAATTTAACTTTTACCGTGTCTTTTTGTTTTCTTTCACTATATGGTTAATACACTTACTATAACATGCCAAAAGAACCCAAAATTGTTTATTATTAATATATATATCCTTATCTAAGTCATTTGGCCAAACCTTAGATTTTTAGGAATAAAATAACAATTAATAATATAATATTTGATTTAAAAACTATTTTGTGTCAATTTTGACACTATTTGATATATGATTTTTGTGAAAGTCATAACAGAATTATATGTTCGAACCAAGTTGATTAAATCAACATTAATATATCATAGTAACCTAGAAAATTAGTGGAATTCATAAAAAGTCTCAAATTACATTCATTTTGGTGTTTATAACATCAATTATGTCAATATTTCATTAATAAGATAATTACTGCATCATCATTGTGTCATAAATAAATTAAATTATTTAATGTCTAAAAATTACAAATAAAGTACCATTATGTAGGAAATCTTTTTATCTTTCTAATGAATATTTATAATCTAAAATCCAACATATATAACCCTATGTAACAATTGTTTTTCTAAAAGATATATGCTTGTGTCAATTTTGTATTCATTTTAACTTAATTAAAATAAAGTGTCATTATCACTTACAAGTGGATCAATGGGGTCCCAAAATCGACCCAAAGATGCCCATGGTCGACCATGTATCAACCAATAGGGTTAAGACACGTTTTAGGGTAATTTAATATTATTATAATATTATTTTTTAACCCTTATTTACCGGATTTACCCTTAACCATGGTAAATAAAATATTTACCGCAGTAATTATTCAAAATGTCTAAAAATAAAAGTTATCTATTTACACAATTTGACCATCCTGATTCCAAATATGGAATCCATTTTTCTAAATTCAAAACACAGAAGTGGCAGAAATTAATTTAAAATTAATTCCCACTGTCAAAACAAAAAGCGTGTTTTTAAGAGATAATAACTATCAAAAGATTGACACTTGTTTATGTTCGGTTTAATTGTAAAATTGTGTCAAATGACCAACATTATATTAAGTGGTAAAAATATATTCTAAATATACTTTAAAACCATTCAATATTATAATTTAACCACATAAGATACTACGATGAAAAAAGTTGTTTTTAATTAAAATATAGCGTGTTTTTACTATTCATTAAAATAAGAAAGTTATCGGAAAAATATCAAAACTTTATCTAATGTAAATTTTTATATCCTGATTCAAAAGAAGAATACTATTTTGTCAAATTGAACATATAAACATGTCAAAAACTATATTTAAAGTGGGTGCGCCATCAAAAGGCGGTAAAACTGCATTTTTTTGAAAAATACTTATTTTACCCGAAAAATTTATTTTGTTCTTATAACATGTTCTAGAAATGTGTAAGATGAATAATAATGTTATAAAATTCAAAATTTAGTTAATACTATTCATAACGGCTAGTTCATGACAATATTATAATAATATAACATTGTTTATTAAAACCCGGTATTGCGTACAACACACGCTATCGAGGAAGGTCGCGATTGCGTGTAATGCAAGCCAAGTCAGGGTTGCGTGTTGTGAAATAATCGTTCATTGTTTCGTATAACAGAATCCAACCATATTTCATTTATACATTTAATATATATATATATATACTCAATGTTGCGTAGAATAACTATTATCAAAATTGTGTGTAACACGGTCCAAGAATAGTGTTGCGTATACTACAAGCTAATACGGTATTGCGTATAGCACAAGGTAATCCTGGTGTAGAATACAACACAAGACATTAATGAAATTAAAAGAATATTTTTCATAAAATCTCGGGCTGTTACATAAAGAGTACTCTAAAATTCCATCGATAGGAATGTATATATCTCATTAATCCATTCACATATCAATGTATTATATATTTCAATGACAAAATCTTAACACCTCATCTATAGGAAGTTTTTGTCATGTCTCAATAATGGATTAGTCATCTCATTGTACCTGGTTCTACACTAGATTTTCACTCACCATTGGAAATATTTCTTTAATTTACCTAAAAAATGGGTTTCCTGGACCATGAACATTCTATTTGAAACCATTGATCCTCATACCATACCTGACTGTTCATTAACATTCAACTTCAACTGATTGTCATGTGAAATATGTTTGAACTAAAATTTCAAGACATAGAGGGTATATATCTCATGCCACTCGATTTGGGACATAACCCAAATTTTAATGAGTTTTTTTATCAAAAAGGATGAGATGAATGTGTAATACAACATTCTAGTATTTAATTTTCTAGGATACCTCTTTCATCACTAGTTAAAATAATGGGAATGTATATGTTTCATGATTTATTGAATGATCGCCTAGCTCAGAGTGCCATTTCCGAAATCTAATAGTTAATCACACAACCACTTGTCAACCAGTCCAAGAACCTGAATATTCCTGCCATCAATGGTAGTCTTGATATATGATCAACTTAGGAAATTCTTAGAAATCCACAAGCATCACCTTGACAATATCACATAACTTGACCACTCTCCATAACCATGTATTAAAACAATCTTATAAAAAATATCATTGTCTTTATAGATTACATAGACACAAAGAATCCTCTATCAAAGGATCCCTTTTATCAAGTGAAAATAATCTAACCAACTATTTCCTGATTCATGGATGATGGCCTATTTTTCTCCCACCCATCCATACCAATTAAAAATAAAAATAGGTCCACTAGTTCCACCCACCTAGATCGAAGTTCCAACACATAAGAACAACACCCAACTTAAATGAATTTATTATATGTCATTTAGTACACCAACAAAATGTCCTCTAAGGGAGGTAGAATTGAAGTTGAGGGTATCATTGACCCATTAGGGTCGAACTAGTCTACAAATATTTCACAAAACTACCTACCAATCATCAGGAAACCATGCCATAATCCTCTCTAATCATCATTATTGGGAACTAATCCCTAGAGTGTTAAAACATAGATATAAATAGGATAAGTATCTGACAATCATCAGTTATCCATATATGGAAATACCCCATTGAGGTTCAACTCACTTGAAAATCACTGAACTCCATGGGTTGTCTCTTCACTAACTAAGAGTCCTACAAAATCAAGTCATCAATAAAGTCATATAGTGTGCCTAAAATATACGATAAAAGTCGATCACCATTCTATTCTCAAGTTCTCTACCACAATGAGATAACCCCTCATTTACCTAGGACATCGATCATTAAACTATATGCATGCATATAAACTCACTAGGTACTATCACATATCCATTATATCAACAAAGTATAAAAGGATACTAAAAACTATGGGCGTCATCCCTATTCCATTTTATGGAAACCATTCCATGGAATAATTTAACCTAACACATACAAAATATTAAAAGCTATTGAAACCATTAATGTTATTATTTAATATATTTTAGAATATAAAATTTATTTAAAAATTAAATAGGCTCAAGAACATTCCTTATAAAATAAAAATTATTATTGAAAATTTCCTCAACTATATTTACAAATTCATTTAGATGATCCAATAAAAAATTAGTAAAATTATCTCACAATTCACATTTGGCCATTTATATATATTTTTATCACATATGGGATATGTTAAAAAAATATCAAACACACGATATAGAAGAAAACCCCATTTAGGTTATAACAAAAAATTTCATTAACTAAATCCTCATTTCAATAATGCTTAAAAATAAATAAAATATCAATATCTAGTTAGGTGAAATGAGAATGTATGATGATCCACAAATTTATACGTAACAACATATTTGTGGATACTGATACATTAAATAAAAATACCTTTATATGTTATACCCATACTCCCATGGGGTTATGTACTAAGGGTTAAAGAACATAAAGGTGAATTGTGTGGCTACCATCAATCCATTCAGGGTTTTTTTATTAAAGAAACCACACCCAATTTATGGAGTAAAAGATATTTAAATTATAATTGGAATACAATTTATATACAAACCATTATTTTAAAATTGTAATGATTTGAAACTTTAAACACCCTATATGTGTTTATCTCAATGGAATATAGTGCTAAACACAACTACAAGGGTCGGGCATATCATACATGGATTAAGTCACATGGGTTATCATTCCCATGTAGAGGATGTAATAGCCTTCATAAATTCAAATCTTATAACATCATTTACATGAAACTATTTTATATAATAATTTACACTAAGCATATATCATGGTCATGTTAGATTCTCTCCTCCAATGGCCTGAGGGCCTTAATTTTTTATTGATTTTGATAATCCACCTTTCAAGGGGTGAGGTGGAACCCTTACAAGGCATGTTGGCATAAGTATTACATGGCCCATAGGCCTTAGAGGAATTCATTTCCTGTAGGTTTCAAACATTACCTACAACCTAGACTAACTTCTTGGAACTGCACCTCCCCATCATCATCATCATCATGAAATTAGCTCTCCACCTTCACATGGCTGTTCAACTAGGCTTTCTCTTTCATGCACAGGCTTATCCCGATGGCAGGTTCCATACCCTCTCATTCTTGAAATCTGTTTAGCGTCTGCACTGGTGAAAGCTCCTTGCTCATCCTCCTTCTGAATCTTGTTCCTTTTAGGTTGTCTAGTTTTCATCCGAACTTAAGGTGGCCCGAAGGCCTTGAGGTGTCCCAAAGTCCTTAATGACTCAAAGGCCTAGTTGGCCCAAATGCCTTAAATGACTTAGGGGCCAAATCAGTGTTCCGAAGGCCGAAACAGGGGAATATTCCCAGCTGTTACAGTTCCAAACAATAACTGTTACAATTCCCGCTATAGTACCTGCTATAATACTGCACAGTTCCCTCTAAAGTAATGCATATTCCCACTACATTACCATTCCCAAATTATAAAGGATCTTTCCTTTATTAATTAAAATGGGAGTTCATATAACTACAACTAATTATTATTACCTTCTATATTAAAATATAAAAATTTCATATATGAATATTTTATTAAATGGGTCACCATTTTCAATTTATAAAGGCACAAAATCATTATAAATTTCATTTTTCGCAAGTTTAATTATAACAACATACATTTTAGTCTATGTAACCAATGGTTCATGGTTGAAATGCTTCATAATTCGTTAGTTAATGTTCCACCATAATGATATATGGGAATAAAATTTTATATTTATGTGTAAAATTTAATAACCAATCATATATCAAGCAATAAGAAGGCATTATATCAAAAGATATGTAAATAATACTCATGGAATGATACTAAATAATAAAATAGTGCTGATACACAAGGAATGAAATGATATAAGAATGTTCTGTTGGGAATCATGTTAAATTTTTAAACAAGAATAGAGTATAGATGAGAAGGATTATTATTAACCAACCAAGGTATACAGAAAAGAATGTCACATAATTAAACAAATATGGAATACAGGTAAGAATTCTAATGACACATTAAACCAATGTGATTGAAATGATGCATGAATAGACCCTTTTCTTTCCCATACCAAGCTATGATAAAATATCATGAATCTATTAATTAATAACCTAGGATGTTTCAAAATAACTCAAGGTGAAATTATAATCAACTAATAAGATGAATATCCATAGAAAAAATACCATCACAGAAATCCTGACCATTCCACTAAGAATGTGTTTGTGGGACCTAGAAATGATCCATTTACAAAGTTCTTACATCTTCATATCCTCCTGGATATCATCCTAAAAGAGAAACACCAAAGAAAAATAGTCTTTGATAGCATTTATAATATACCAAACAAATAGAAAATAAAAATGGTGCCATGATTTGGTTGGTTACATAGGATCAAGTTTGCGTTCCTATACACCAATGGTCATCGGGTAACAACGAGTGTCTAATGGTGGTACAATTGGGAGACTGCACCCTCATGATAAGTAATAATTAAAATAAAATAATAAATGATTAATAATGGAACCAATGAGAATAATAATTGAAAAGTGATAATAACTAGATAACTAGTCAAAATCCAAATAACCCAACCATGAATTTATATGATGATTGATGAATACAAAAAAATCATCATAAAATATGTAATATATATGAAATGAATATTTTGATTAAATTATAAGTAAAATACCCAACTTTAGTGGGAAATATGAGAAAATTTTCATCCACCATCTCCTTTACAACTCCTAGTCTATAAAGGGAAACAACATTCAAGAATATTCTAGGATCATATCCTCTAACCAAGAAGTATGTCTGGATACTAATTGGTTGCTTGAACAGGGTGTGAGATAATCTCAATAGGCCACCACCAATGGTGTTTATAATTAATCCAGTTAGTACATATAATATTTATTAGTGTACAAGAATAACATTAATAAGGATGTAAATGGTAATGTAAAATTATACTAATCAACTTGTACATGATGTGTCAAAATCTGTATATGAATGAGAAATAACTATAAGCCCAAGTAAATAATCAGCCATTCTATATGAAAAAAATATAAATTATCAAACATCCAAGTTCCAAGACCAGCAACCATTTTCCAAGGAATCCAATTCATTTCCACAGAGTTTATCCATATACAATTTGGTATAACATAAACCTACATGTCCTATGAACCCAAGGCCAATGATTGAGCTATCCTCACTGAGTATGAGTGGTAAATTCAATGGTACTCAATATAGACTAAGGTGGATCCCAAGGAATAAATCTTCAGTGTTCCAAGAATTCCATATCAAAGATAAAAATTCAAGACGTCCAATGTAAATGAATCATCGGTTCCATACCGTGATACTGGTATCATATGGTGATGTAAGTTCAACATCGATGTATCCATCATTGAAAATTTAATATAAATGATCAAAGCACCATATTAGTTTCTATGTTATCACTACTACAAAACCAGGTTTATGTAGTTCTAGAAAATTAATAGTTCTAGCTAAAATAATTTTTAAATACACCCTATGTCACCGCTATAAAAAGTGCTATTAATGGGGTCCCTTAATAGTCCCTTTTTAAGATATGTTAAAGGGGGTATTTTATAATTCCTAAAAAAACTGTTACATGGGACTTTTATCAGATATTGAAAAAAAGAGATAATAATGCCCCTTATAGATGCTAAAAAAGATGAACTGATAAATTGCGTGCCTCTATCAATGCTAGAAAAAAAGTATTGATATTGGGGGGCCTTTATCAATGCTCAAAAAAGGCGCTGATAAAGGCCACCCTATACTAGTGCTTTTTTAAAGCATTAATAAAGGCCCACCTTTTATTAACACTTTTTTCTAGCACTGGTAAAAATTTTATTTCATAAAAAAATATATTTCATTTTAAATAATATATTAATATATAAATATATTTATATTGATATATATATTATATTTTTAATATGATTTATATATGGATAAATTGGACTTTACACTTAATATACATGAAATTTAGATAATATTTTTTATAAAATAACTAAAAAATATTATTAATTAATAATTTTAAAAGTTTTATCATGTAATAGAAATTTAATAACAATTACATGAGGTAAAAATTAAATTAATTAATTAATGGTGTAAGATAAGTTGAAAACCCGACATGAACTTCAATTGATCATAACTTTTGATATGTGTGTCAGTTTTGGCACTACCACATATAAAATTGAACCATGCGATGATCTCTGTCATATGGTGACCATTTAGAACCATAGAACCATTTTCTAAGGCCAAAAAGTCTCATAACGCCTCCTAAACCGAGTTTTTCATCAGAGTACCCCATTTTCAAAAAATTTAATGGTATTTTTGACACATTTAAGGTTGTATTTTTATTATTTTTTAGTGGGGAATGAATTTATTCTGAGGTCCTACATTCATATTGAAATTATTTTTTTGTAATATTATTTTTTCTTAATGAATTTTTATTTATTATTAAAAATATTCATATTTTCTTTTATTTTCTTATAATAAATCACTTTTAAAAATAAATTTTTAAACATATTAGAAAAATTTATTTTTAATTATATAAAATATATATTTATTATTCATTTTATTAATTTTATTTAAATAAAAATTTTATCAATTTTTAAATTATAAATTTTCATTAATATGTATATATATACCTATAAAATTATTATTTATATATAAACATGTGTTTTCCAATAATTAGAAAATATATATTTATATTTATATTGTATTATATTTAAAGAAATATATATTCTAAAAATGTATTGAAAACAATATGTAACCATTTTTTACATTATTAAAATATTCATATAATGTTTATATATACATATATGAGTATTAATAAAGAGATATATATTTTAAATATATTATAGTATATGTAAATGAATATAACATATAATATGTTTAAATAAATATAAGTATATATATCATCAATATAAACACATATTTTATATAAATTTATTTAAAAATAATTATATGAATATATGAATAAAACATATATATGTAAATATATTTATAAATAAACATAAATATCACTAAATAGACAACAAAACAACACAGTGCTGGGTTAAAGGCATTCTATCTTCAAATAATAGGGGTAATGATCAATTCTAGGCATGCACATGAGGGTGTAAATTTTAAAAACACTTTTAATTGGGTTAATGAGTGAAAAGCGCTAATAAAGGTGGGTTAGAGAACTATTAAAGGGATTAGGGAAGAATCTATAAAGAGTTCGGGCTCATAGAGGTTTGAGAAAAATTTAATTTAACCCAGTTTAACAGCGCTAATGAAGAGTTATTAAAGGGTTCCTTTAACAGTGCTCAAAAAGTATTTTTAAAGGGGGCCTTTAATAGAGATTTTTTAGTGATGTTAAAGGATCAATTTAATAGTTCTTTTTTAGCCTTGTTAAACCCTCCCTTTAACATCGCTTTTGTAGATAATTATTTATATGTGTTATTAAAGGCACTTTACATGAACTATTAAAACCATGTTTTCTAGTAATGGATTATCAATTTAATTCATCACATTTATTTCATCTCAAAAATAAATCAACATGAGCCAATATGTATTTAAATTTATCATTCCAATTCAATTATTATATGGATTCTAATCATGGGTTTCATAGTCAACACACCCAAAGGGGTCGAAAATTCACATACAGTCAGTAAAATCCAACTCAAGGGATAGTTCATGTTGAATTCATTGGCCTCCAATCGTGTAAATGTGTAATAAAAAATCACACCATGTTTATCAATTTTTAATTAATTTTATTAGTTATTTTGATAAGAAAATCATGGGGTTTAAATGTGAGGTAGTAAAACTTGATATATAAACATCAATACTTTAAGTGAAAAGGTATAGACCCATACCATATACCAAGGATGCTCCACTCTTCCATTATCAGGCCTTGATTTGACCTGAAACAAGATAAAACTATGTAATTGAAAAACTCCTTGAAAGTGGGGAATATGTTAGCCCATAGAAATAAAATATAATATGATAAGATAAATGGTGATTTTAATTAAGGGGGGTGGTATACTAACAATGGTAGATCCAATGTTATCAACGATGTTTTAATCCGATGCAGGATGAAAGATATAGCACCATTCATAGAGAATAGGGACAAGGAGAGAAATTAATATTAAAGAGGGGAAAGATATATCTAAAGGGTAAATAGAAGGTATGGGAAATATTAAATAATTCACGAGTATAATTTTATTTTATACCCCTTTAAGAACATCATAGTTTAGCTGCATGGTTTTTCTAGCTGTGAAACAACTCTATATTTCCACTATCTGAAGAGTCACTCCCTTAGATGGCTAGAAACAATGTTAATAAAATCTTGCATCTCACATTCATGTCCAATTCTATGAGCTCCATCTACTTCGTATAGTTTCAACACATGATTAAGGAAAACTATGCACCAAAATTTTGGTTACCGTTTCACCTTTTATCTATTTCAGACAATTCAATATGAAATTTACAAAGAAAAAAAAATTGTGCCTATAAAATTTGGACACAAGGTTTGGGCTACACATTTATTACTAACCATGCACCAACTGTGCACCATGGGATACATTTCCAAAAAATAAGATTAATAAGAAATTTTATATTGAAATATATCTAGAATCATGATATAAAGATTTATTTAATGGTCTAATTCTTTATATCTATATCTATTCAACTAATGTTCTTCTGTAGTTCAATCCTTCACTATGTGCTTCTTTCTATTATGATATGTTGGTATATTTATTTAGATTAATGTGAGACATCATTCATTTGAGTACATGAGTTATCACTTGAATGAGAGGGAATAATACATGGTTGAATAAAGTTGTTGATTTTTATATCAATTCAAATATCATATTTTGGTATGTAATTGAAGTCACCAGTGAGGATAAAAAGGGAAGAAAATGTACTATTGTAGTGGAATGGAACAATCTGAGATTCTCTTATAGGTTTTTTTACTATTTACTGATGGATGTCCAAAAAATCACCACGATTATCCTTATCACAATCATTCAAAGGATATTTTATATACTCCACCTAAAAGTATCAAATCTGGGTTATAGCGATAACTAGATGAAGCTTGAATGTATTCGTGAGTATTATTCACTTGATGAACCCAACAAAAAACATTATTTCATACTTTTTTATATCTAAATGGATTTTTAAAGTAATTTTTTTCAACAATTTGTGAAGAACTAATCATTTGGAGAGCTGTAACTCATTGGATACTTTAGAAGATTCATGTTTGACTACCCCAGAGGTACTGAGATTCATATGGGGTTGGCTTGACAAGATATATTAAATGGAACCATGTTCTTATTTTTCTTCACTAATATTTATATCATGTACTTTTTTTTTCTGCAATATTTTTTTTAATTTGTGGTGTAATCTTATTACAGCTTGGGTTTTAAAAATATACATCATTTTATTGAATAAGTTTTTTTGGGGTATGGTTTCGGAAACCAACCTAGGTATTAGGTCATTTGTTTGATAAAAAAATGTTACTATAGTAATAAAAATAGATATTAAAAGAAAAAAATATAAGGTTACTTAGTTCTAACATGTTTAATGTGTAGAAAAGGATAGTTGAAGACCTGTCAAGAAAATATCACAATAGAATCCCTTTTCTATCACTTATGGAGCTTTTAACCCCTTAATATTTTCCATATATTATTAAAAATTAATGTACGTTCGAAAAAGTTCACTTTTATTCACTTATAAAAGAGGAAACTTCCACCCCTTCATGCATCACCCTTTAATTCTAATTTCATCCTAAAATTCTTCCATTTTTACATACTAAAATACTTTATCAATTTAATTATCCATGGGGTCTCAACTGGTTATCTTAATATCATTATTTAAATGGATAATTTCATGGGAATATTCAATGTGGAAAAGTGAACATTACACCCCCTTACCATTTCATCATAATCATTATCCAACAAATCTACCCTAACCATAGTAATATAATGAACTCAATATCATTTATAAATAAATGTGTTATTATATCATTGTAAAAACCATGATTTATTCATTTACATCCACTTATTTATATAAAATAATATTAACCATTCATTTTTTATACTACTACCTTCATAAAATAATTTTTTTTCATTTTTCATAATGTTTTTTATTCATTATCAAAACCACATATAATATGAATCACCGAATTAAAAAATCTAAATAATATAATTGTTCTTCAATTTTAGTGATACTATAAACTTATTAAAGCATAATCACCCATAAAGATATAGCATGTTGGTGTTTAGGCTTCATTTTACCATAAAATTAAACAATGATATAAAATTATATCATTGATGACTATGATAACATAAATAAAAATGTTATTATAAGTTAATAATAAAATAATTATTGGTTTATGGTTCTATAAATTTTATATAATTTATTTAAAATTTTATTCAAATATTTTCACTAATTTCTAAAATTACAATAAAATGATGACATAGATTCAATTTTCATGGTAACATAAGTAAAAAATATAATAAATAAGTATCTAATAACAATAAAATGTCCATATTAAATTAAATATTTATGAATATTCTTACTAAAAAGGTATCTAATAAACTTAATTTTAATATTTTTTATGTTCAACTTATGGGCAGAGTGAATTGGGAATAAGGCACAAGATTTCGTTATAACTTTTCAATCCATTGAGAAAACTTTTATATTTTACACAATGTATTCTTTTGTATAGTATAACTACTTACCTTTAATATTTTGTATCATGACTCCCTTATATTTCCTGATTTTCAATGATTTATTCTATCTTATATCTATTATTTTTGTTTTAATAAAACTTTACAAAAGCTGTAAGGGGTTATTGTCTCAATTGTTTTCTTGAGACATATTTCTTATTATGGATGATGAAATCATTAATATGGTGATTCTACTACTTAGTCAATGTATATTACCATTTTAATGTAATTTTGGGGATTTTAAGATCCATATTAGGTTCTTTATTTGTATAAGTATTCATTCAATGGATACCAAGGTTTAAGGGTTTCAAAAAACTCAATTTATAGGCATTTAGTTACAAGAATTCTTATTAAACTCTACTATTACTGGTTTTATTTATTATAATTAATGAATACATTATAAAGTAGTTACTAATTATTTTTTATTATTTGAATATTATTCACTATGACCTCACTATTATATGACCCTTACCACAATAATTAGGCTTTTTATAAGAGTTTTTGGTCTCAATTTCTAATTAGTGGGGCATGCTTATTATTATAGTACAATTTTATTTTATTTGCCCAATATATTGCCTAATTTTTATATTATAATAATAAATATCTTTTATTCATTGCATATGAAGTTTAAAATCAAAATATTTATCCCCCAAGGATTATGAATTAAATTTTACTCAAATAGTAGGGGTCTCATCACCATTTTTATTTTAAAATCAATTTTGTTATTAAAATATTATACATATCCGGAATTTTATTATTTATAAAACCAATCATAATTTTATTTGGTTATTAATAGGGTTGTACATGTACTATAAAAATATAATATATTATTGATTAATATTTTACCTAAAATGTTTCATGTAAGTGAAACTAAAAAAATCAAATCATCTTGGATTGGAACATCTCTTTTTTGATATTCGTATTCATGGAATGATTTTAAAAAATTTCTTATCTATGATTAAATAATTTATTAAGTTCATTCTTTATTACTCGATGTTATTTAAAAGTATAAAATGTTTTTTTATTTTTATTTTTCAATATGGTTTGTATTCATCAATTTTTAAAACGAATCTCTTATTTACATTATCTATGTGAACATGCCTTTCCACAAAATTTCTCATTTTATTCGCAACAAACTTCATAAAAACTGATTATTTTTCAAAGAGAACATTATTATAGTTAGTTTGTAAAATATTTCTATCAAAATAAATGTTTTTCTAAATGATGTGGATGTTTCTTATTTCAAAATCAATTTTACCTATTATTCCTAAAAAATGTTTTCTCATATAAATCCACATAATTTGACATATGATAAATTTATTGATGATATTTTCTATATTTTACCGTCCATCTTGTTTCAAACGTTGTGTTTTGTTATATCCCTTATTTTATAGGAATGAAGCATCACTAAAATTCTCATTCATGAGAATCTTCTATGGGTAACAAAACTTTTTATTTTTATGATTCCCTCTATAAAAACAATATTTACATCATTTTATTAAAGGGTGATCGCAGAGATTTCATAAATAGATTGATTTGTGTAAGTTATTAATATCACATACATCATTTATCTATACAGTGTAAGTAACATATTCTTTATTTTATTCATTGGTTTGTATTTACTAATAAGGATTCATGAAGTCATTTGATACCCATTTATTTTATTTGGGTTAATAATTTGATTAATGTTGATGGAATTATTAAAGATTTATTTATGTTATTCCAATTTAGAAGGAAATGAAATTGATTTTTTTTTCAATTTTTCTTTATGATGGGTTGAATAAAATGAATTTCCATTCTATTCGTTATCTACAAATTGATGAATGATCAATTTCATATAGAAATTATATAAAGATATTATGATGGGTTGGGACCAATATAACCCACTAATACATTGGTTAATGATTTTTATCTAATGAAATAATTAAGGGAAATTAGTATGAAAGGCTTGATACACTACAAGAATCAGCTAATGAAACTTACACCACTATATTATGGGAATTAGATGGTGAAGCCTGCTCCACCGTGATATATATAACTATTCTTAAGGTAGTTACAAAATTCTATTATTCCATTCATGAGAGGCTATACAACATTTATTGTTGTCCCACATTTTGATTCATATTCTTAAGACTATAGTTATAATTTTCTGGTGCCTTTTTATTGAATTTAGTTTCCACACTATTTGATACGTGCCTTATATTATACCATGACTTATTTCATGACATTTACTTTTGATCTATGATTTATTGGGTTTTATTTTCTTATATTATTTCATTATAACCATATGCTCATATTATGATCACTTATGATATTTTATTGTTATTTTTTATTTCACCCTTACTATGTAGATGAGTTTTCCAAAGTTATATATTTCCATTTATATAGGACATGAATAAAATTATTATATATGATTAATCTAGAATAGTAAATTGTGTAGAGGATTTGTGGGAGATGTTTAAGGATTATAATAGATTAAGAAGTAGCTTATATAGTTTAAATGATTTTCTTTTTATAAAAAGGAAACAGTTTCTACTAGTTAAATAATTTTCAAAAATATTTAAAAATCTATAACTAAAAAGGACCTCAGAATGAATATTTTACATTATTAGTGAAAGATATTTTAATTATGGATGTTTACCAAATCAAGTGTGAAAAGGGTTTTCATTCTACATCTGAATATGTGAGATTGGTTAGGGGAACCTCAATTAGTATTATATGAGGTTTAAGGTTGCATTTTAGATCAGAATGATATTTTTTAAAGATTAATTATGTGTTATAATGGTTATTAGTGACTGATTAGTTATGGTTTATGACTGTATCAAAGGTATATATAATAACTTAGAAGGGTTATACTGAATATATTATATTAAATGGGGGTTATAATATAAGAAAATTTTTCAAAACCCTATATTAGGTGCATCAAGGATAACATATATAAATGTTACATAATTTTAAAAGAATATTAAATTCATGTCATAGTTATAAATTTCCAAGTATCAAAAATAATTAGTGTATTTATAGGCTAAATACATAGTTAACTAATTTGATAAAATATTTTCAACATATCCTACAATGTTCCTTATAGTAGTACCCCTCTAGAAATAGCATAAATAGATAATTACATTAAAACCTGAGTTAGAACAATATAATAAAGGGCGATTTCAAATGCTTAACAAGGAAAATCATGATAGATATCAGTCATAAGAACATAAGATGATAATAAGTGTATGATATCATAATCAACTATGTATTATCAACATACAAGATTTATATCTATAAAATAAGATATCATTAACAAAAAAATCACTTTATATATAGAATCATGAATAATAAGGGTTTCAATGAAGTAATAATCATTCAAGATCCATGTCATAGGCATTTTGTATCATAAGTATATAAAATTATATTTTTGTGAAAATTTCTATTTACAATCATGTCCACACATAATCTTATAAGAATTTCTAAGTAAAATCTTACTCATTAATCAAAATGTGAACATAGAATTTTAGAATAATGCCTATAAATAGTCTTGTAAGAATAAAATGAAGAAATTTAAATGGAAATAAAAAAGTGAGAATACATGTTTTAAATAATTTCCAAGACATCATCATAATCATCCTATGATATATCAATATAATAATTTCCAATTTGTTGGAGTGATATAAATGTACCAATCTTCAAATTTTTATAACATATTCATATGTATTCTATAATTTCATGAAAAAAATATAAATTTTAATTACATCATAATTAGTGGAAAATAAATTTAGTTTCATAAAGAATTAATTATCATTGTAAAAACCATAAGAAGAAATAATAAGTAGTGTATAGTTGGATCATGTAACCAATGTACCATTAATTATTTCAACATTAGTTTTCATAGATGGAAATACAATTTAAAAGATTATTGGATCATTTATTTAATAAAATACAACATTCAAATTTAAATAAATTATTCAATGTCTATACTTTTCTTGAATATTAGGAAACACATTTACCTTAAAAAGAACAATAGAAGATTGTATATAAATGTCAATGGAAAGTGTAGTCATGGTAGTGGAAAAATACATCCATGTAGTTTATGTTAAAAAAATGATTCAATTCACATGTTTTGGTAAAAAGTATCACTTTAAAAAAATTATCAGATTATTACTTTTAAATCATTTTACAAAAAATAAAATATTGATAAAAATGAAAATTTTAAATCATTTGAGAATATTTAAAACATTAATGAAAACATGTTGAAGAAAATTTGGAAATTTAGGACTAATATTTTTGACTAAAGGGTAAATATTTGTAACTATTCTACAAAATCTTTTCTTAAATGTTTTATTACAACATCTCCAAAACCATTTTCATTGACCAATAAAGAGATTCTATGAACCTTTGGTGACATCACTACGACACTAATGTTTTAATGTAAATGATAAGGGAAAAAATAAGCATTAGGGTATTATTTTACATTTTAAAAAATGTAACCTACTAGGAAAAAATAAGAAAACTAGTGTAACAACATCGATTTGGTGTCACTAAAAAGAATCCAAGAGATAATCTCCATGATCTAAACACAATCCATGTAAGTAGAACTACAAGATCCACTAGAGGTATATCAGGCATTTCTATTATATATGTCGTGAAAAATAACATATCTATACAACAGAATGTGCATATGATGGGTGTTAGTAATCATACACGGTATAATTTCCCCTAGATAATTGTCACGACCTGTCCCCCAGGGCCCGTTCCATGACTAACCCAAGCTCGCCTTCCATAGGACAGGGGCTAGTGACTAGCACCAGAAATGCATATCCCTAAAACCGGGAATGCATTTCATTTATAACCTCTAAACTCACTAAAACCAAGCACACAACAAGATACAAGAAAAAAATAAATTGTATAGTAAAAAGAGTGTGTACAGTAAGTAAATGGGGCCAGAATACAAGCCCAACAAGAAAGTTCAAGTAAAAATGAAAACAGATCCAGGGAACACCCTCCAAGGATCCTACCTGGAGGGTAGGTACAACTCTCAAATTTCTATCTATGCTATTATTCTCATCTAATGTCCACCTCCGAGCAGCCTCCAATCGTGATACCCCCATCCTCAGTCAGCGCTGCCTGTCATCTGCATAAGACACAACATGGTGCGGGCGTAAACTGTGCATGGGTGAGTATAAAAATACTCAGTAGGGACCCTGAGACCCCCTAAGTTCTCATAGAGTGCCATAAAGGAAAAACAACAATGCACATAAAAATATACATCAACTCTACTTAGGTATATGATCATACATATACCTATGTTATAATGATATACTCATCTCACACAAGAGGGAAGAATATCATAAAGGTAACACCACGAAGGAACAAGTACCACACAGGTAACACCAAACAGGTAACAGACTCTTCTCACACCAGGTATAACTTAAGTATAGAAGTATAGATGATTAGTCGAAGGCTAGATCATCTTATTATATTAAGTAGCACTGTTGCTAAACCATGAAGGATCGATATGTGACTAACCCCCACTGACCCACACATGATCGTTAGGTATCTAACCCTCCCTAACCCACATAGTATCTGACCCACACAGGATCAGTATGCGCTGACCAACATAGGATCGCTGAGTACTGACCCACATAGGATCTTACCCACACAAGATCAGTATGCGCTGACCCACACAGGATCACTGAGCGATGACCCACACATGATCGATGTTCTTATTTCAAGTTACAGTCAGCCACATGGTTCTCTCACAATGCATGCTTGATTTTGGTAGGTTCCTCTCTTAAAGCCTTTGTTCAATACTTCAACTTCCAAGAAGTCCCACAAATAAGTATCCCAAAGGTACTTCCTATTAAAAGGGACCTAATTTAACTCACGACGAGTTAATCAGACGCTCGGTCTGTAAGTTATTAGCGTTTCCATTCTGGGGGCCCAGTTGGATTCAGGATCGATCCAACCCAGTCATACTCCAACTTTATCTAAAACTCATGTGGAGTATCCCAAATGGAATATCTCGATCCAAGGATTCTAGAGCCACTGACAATTAATCAAATGGACTATCGGTTCACAAGTTATGGCCAAAAAGGCGAAACAGGGTACGGTTGGGCCCGAGTCCGATCCGACCCGATCCGACCATCCTGGCCCGACCCAGCTTGACCCTAGTCCAGACCAGTTGGACTCGTCCGTAGTAGGCCTGGCCTGCTGGGCCATGTTCCTGCCCGGCCTAGCCCACTGGGCGTGACCCTATGGTGCGACCCGCTAGGCTGCGTGGTCTGACCAAGCTGGCGCCGAAGGGGAACGGACACCCTTCCGTTAGAAATAGGAAGTGGCAACGCCTTAAGGCACGAACATGCCACACGAGGGAACCGAGTGGGTTATACCTATCCTCTACAGTCGGCTGGTGCTCCGAGCGGCTCTCCTCATGGTGGTGTGATGGTGCCGCTGTCCTCCGCGGCCGGCCGGGTGGCAGCCCCCCTTCGGCCACCACTACGACCAAGTGGTCATGGTCGCCAGATTTGGTGGTATGGACACGTGCTGCAACTTTTCCATGCGGATATCTTCCATGCCGACAGCCACCCTCTTCCACCGTAGCTGACGAGCCACGACCTCCTACTCATCCAGCCATGCGGGTGCGCGCCGCCCTACCTCCACACGGCCGGCTGGGTGCTGACCACCACCTTCCACCGCTACGACCGATAGTCCGTAACCTTATTCGGTACCGCTCAATTTTTTAATCTTCTCGCAAGCACATCAATCAATGAAGAAAAAATTGTGGAGGAATCAGGCCGTGTTCATGCGACTGGAACCCCCCACAATAAATCGGTAGCATGCTGTTCAAGAGTATTGGAAACAACATAAAAATCATGAATAATGATTTAAACAACCACTACCTCTTTCATCCATTGGAGGTGCCATGAGTAAGAGGATGATGTCGGTGAAGGGGATACTGACGTTCATCACTCCTACAACATGTTTCCGATCTGTGCTCGTGCGTCGTACTCGTTCTTGATCCAGGGAAAGTTCTTCATTGGAGGATATTTCTCCCTAAGTTCTCCCAATATCTCCTTTCCTTTTCCATTGATTTCTTCCACCAATGGTGTGATGCCAATCCTAATATGTTAATTATATTAATTTACTTAATGTTGGCACTTTAATTATATTAAATTTGGCACATTATTTTTGGAGGATTCCAAGGGTTTCTCCACAATAAATGGGGGTTTGGGTGGTTACCACCATCATGAATTCAAATGGAATGTTTCAAAAAAAATTATTTTATTTTATTTTTATTTTTTAAACTCTCTCATGAAAATCTAGAAAACAAATTTTCCCGCTTAACATACTATGGTCGAGGTGTAGGTCTCCTTATACAAATATCGGTGCAGTGAGTTCAACGGTGTCCTCAGATTTCAATTCCATGCACTAGTTCAAAAGTTACGAAACGATGAACGTGCGTTTACTGAAAGTACATAGAAAAATGTTCAGAAATTCATTCCGAGCATAACAGGCCTCAGAATCATGGGATATCATTTTTCACGGACTCAAAATATTTCCCAATAATTTTAAAAAAAATTACATGGAAAAAAATCTTGGTCTTTACAATAAATACCAAATGAAACACCTAGTATAAGAAAACGTCAGATCATTTCTTAAATTTAATTTAATTAAAACAATGGAATATAAAAATATTATATCAATTTAAATTAGGAATATCTACCAATTTAAAACCTTATAATTATATTAATTTACTTAATATAATTAATTAAACTAGGCATACCCACACCAGATATTTCCATAGATTCCCACAATCATGAATAGTTAAACATAAATCCACCACTTATTCCCTAGGTTACTAGTTCCCATGTTCTATTTTTAGTCTAGATCTGAGCACCTAGTTTAAACCTATGGCCCCCCCATGCAATATGAACACAAAAGATCCTATATGTCTAGTTCTCATATTAATTAATACCACATAAAATATTTTTCCATTTTAAATATTTCAATAAACAAATTTCATTTATAAAACCAAAAATATGATATTAAATCCATAGTTTATAATTATAAATCAAAGGGTTTTTTTTAAAGACATTAAATTTCCCATGATTCAAAATGATATGAAAAATTGTTTCCCTTTAAGAACAAATTAAATTTATTCACTAATAATATAATAAAACAACTCAAATAAAACCAATCATTCATTTTCAAGAATAAGTGGAGAAGAGAGAGAAGCCACCTACCTCTCAGTGGGTGATTATAATAGTTAATGGAACTATAAAACATCTAGATCTAGGATATGAACCAATTTACATCATTTTATTCAATAATAATATCATAAAAACACATC
Source organism: Viscum album (assembly GCA_963277665.1). NCBI lineage: Eukaryota > Viridiplantae > Streptophyta > Magnoliopsida > Santalales > Viscaceae > Viscum > Viscum album. The sequence continues at coordinate 1,989,917,610 of OY728161.1, read as the reverse complement.
ATGAATCATATATATATCCACAATGGATTATATATAACATTATGGGTGATAGAATTTAAGTAGATCTAAAGGGAAAGGGAGAAGAAATAGAACTACTGTTAATTCCAGAGATCAAAAATACCTTGATTTTTCAAAACCTACTTCCAAATCAAATGAAATAAATAATATCACATAATTAAGGATATGATATTTAGTTCTAGAGTGTGAATAGAAAAAACGAAGGTTTTAGGGCTAAAAATAGAGTTAAAATAAAATTTTGGGAGTATTTAATTCATGGTGTATAATTAGGACACATAGTCTGGGAAAATATATAATGAATGTGTGCATGATATCATCTCTATAATACACCCACTCATGATTGTCTCAAATTATCTTCCAAACCATGCACCAAGCATGGTTTTCCCAACTATGTCAATTTTCATGGTTTCTCCTAGAACCAACACGTTTTTTCCAAAAAATGTTTCAACCATGAAACTTCATAGAATGTAATAGAGTTTATTTAAATTTTTTGGATAAGATTACTTTTTTCCCATAACTACTCTCAAAAAATGAACCCATAAAATCCATTCAAAATGACTTTGAAACCCTCTATAAATGAGAAAATTAAAAAAATTATATAACATAAACTTGAAAAATAAAAGTATAAATTACCTAAAATAAATTGGTTCACATTATTCTATCCATTAGGATTTCCATCCCCAAAAACATGGATATTTAGGGTGCTTTGGAGAATTTCAGGCTATTAACCCAGTATATAGTCTTCATGTTAACATGTCTATTATTGAATTTGATAATGATTACATAATAATCACACTAGAAAAAAACTATTCTCATACAAAAACTTCTATTATATATCTATAAATTTTACTAGTACAAGGATAAATGTAGAATCTAATTCAATATCAATGTGGTCCCACTGAATAAAAATTCTTGGATTAGGATAGTAATTATACAAAAAAGATACATAAAATACCTTGTGTAGTGATCTAAATCATGGTTGTAAATCCAATTGATTAGACACATCACCAATTTTTTCTTCTATTTCAAAAGGGATAATATACTAATGAGATAATTTACAATTCATAGCCAAACATCCATTCCTTATCCCTAGAGAGAAATTTTGGAACACTTATTATCCTTAGTAAAATGATAACAACCTGCGATGAAAATCTACATAATAATTATGACGACTCTGAGATATCACCATCCTTTTCCTAACCATAAGAGTTTCTTAGTAATCTCGTATAAAAATATTGTTCTAAAAAACAAAGAATATTTAGTGTCTACCTAACAAAGCGATGTCTAAAAATAATGGACATATAATGCTTGAAAAGGATCAATATGTATCTAGTATTAAAAGATATTATTGTATGAGAATTAAAAAAATTCTATATGATCCTCTAATGAGCTTAAGAAATCCATTACACAAGCTCAGATAATATCTTCTAATTTTCTTTGTTATTGGTTAAAACTATCCGTCCATTTAAAGATGATAAACCGTTCTCATAGTCAACTGAGTAATGAAGGGTTTTTAAATAATTTTAAATAAGAGAGGAAAAATGAGGATATCTGTCTGAGATGAATAAAACAATAATTAAATGTAATATTATAACTAAAAAATCTTGGTGTTTTTCCACATCTTCCACCTTATTTGATCCATGTATAGGGTTAAATTGATTCAAATTGGGGTCTCCATCTGTGATCACCCATATGGAACCATGTTTCCAAACAATTAATGGAATCATTATTACCAAATCCATAGTTATGTTATGAAATTTATTGATGGGAATAAGTTATAATTTTAATATATTGGCTTGTTTTTTGGTCTCAATTATGACATACTAATAAGTGATGCATATAAATATCTACTCAACCACATTTTATTTCATTCTAAAGTAGGTGATATTGCAAAAATAAATAAATAACTAAATTTGATATAAATACAGGGAACTTCATATTGGTTGAATATTATGATTTTAATGCACATAAGGGTATATTATTTTATTCAATATGCGATGGTAGAAAAGGTATACCAATTTTTATTTTATATTTCCCCCCTGTATACTATTATTTAATACTCCATTATATAAGATTCCACTAATAAGGGAGTTATATTCTTGTGTATATGATGAATGAACTAGACATGAGAATTAACTCAAGTGTAATAATTTATGAGTTAATACACGAATCACTTAGCATAATCTCTATGTTTTATATAAACCCTACTTCCATTGGATGGAATATGGGTGTGGATTGATATCCACAGACTTGGGAAAAAATACCAGAGACCTATATATCTATTTCATCACCCTCAATTTCATATATAGATACTATAATTATGTGGAGAAAAGGTGAATCCCATCCAAAATTCACATTATTTAGATCAAACAATAGATACAATAAGAATATGGGATACTATTTTTTGTGACTTTCATGATCTCTCTCACATCCATGTGATGAAGTTCGAAGATTATGGAGTGGATTCATTAGATTAAGGAATTCTAGATTTACAAAAGATATTTATTTATGATTTTACATTTATTTAATTTATCATTCATGAGAGATCCTCATATTTTTTCTATAATTTATTTTTTATAATAAGTGATATTATATTCATAAGAAACCTAACTGTGCTATCATAGGGATAAATTCTTGTGATCAATTTTTTTTCATGAAATAAATAAGAAACCAAAAAAATAATACATCATTTCATTTTCATAAAAGTTGGTTTCTTAAGAGGTTTTACCCTTACATAGCTGGGCAACAAAATGTTACACAAAATGTTATCCATAATATTTTGGGCAATAAAAAGTTAGCCTAGGCTTTACCCTTATGAAAATTAGTCTATGTCAGGGTCACTGCACCTCACCATTAAATAGATAGGTATATATAAGGGTCACCAGATATTACCCTTACACGTAAAGGGACATGTAAATGTCATAAACATACATGAGATGAATAAATAAAGGTAGCGTAGGGTTATAAACAGTTATGTAATCGTAAACTACATCATACAAATACACAAAACATTATTACATAAAGGTAACAAAGAACATAACTTTACATGATGGAGTTCTCATAAAGGTAAGAGCTCTGTACCCTTATATCTTATGTGCAGTATATGGTTCATTCCCATTTATCCTTAAACAAACACTCTATGTAATGGTTTAAGGAGGTTACACTTATGAAGAATCAGGATTTTTTATAAGGTTAAAAAATGGATACCCTTATATAGTAATTGGTTTGTAAATAATAGTAAACAAAAATGAATTTAAAAATTTATTTCAAATTCTAAAATTATTTTAATGGTTTATAAGATTTTCATAAATAATTATAAAATTTTTTTAAGGAAAATTTAATTCTAAATGATTTTATTAATTAATTAAATAATTATTAATGGTTAATAATTAATTAATTATATGTTTATGAATGTGTATTTTTTATAAAATATTTAATGTTAATATTTGTAATAACTTCTTTAACATTTTATAGAAGGACACATGATCTATAAATATTAGTGTTTATTTATAAATAATAAGTGGTAATTTAGAATGGGTTATAAATTTTATAATATGGAAAAAAGTATAAAATGTTTATATATATATTTTTAATTGTTCATAATTTTTTTGAGTCATTAAAAATAAAAAGAGGCCTTATTTTGTTATTATTTATGATAAATTAAAATGTTTTTTGATTAGTAACAAAATTTAGGTTTAAATAATTAATAAGTATATCATATTTAGATTATGTAAAATGTGTACATTATAGAAACATGACTATAAATACAATCATTTGAGAATATGAAATGGATAATGGTCTTTTATTCTAAGGTAAAATTATTGTCAATGTATTTATTAAAACATATGGGAATGTTTTCCCACCACCCATTAGTTTTATACTTTAATATAGTCATCCTTTAAATGAACAATGTTCCAAACAAATTGAATACCATATGTTATTCAGATTCAATAGTGTATTTTTAAAATATTCATACTAAAATTATATGAATGTTAGTTTGCATCACAAAAAAGTTTGTGTATATTAACACGATATTACAAAAAAAATATAGTTTATAAGACACTGATGGGAGTATATTCAGTGTTAATTAATTTGAAAACTAATTGATAAAGGAAAAAAATATAAATTTATGTAATTTAATTAATATCCTAAAATGTTTAGGATATGAGATAGTGAAGAAAAAATTAAAGTTTTACATTTAGTTCCCATATAGAAATTCATTATCACTATATTATAAAAAATTATACCAATATAAAATTATAATGAGGGTTTACTCAATATCTTAAAAGAGTTTTGAATTTTTGAAAAATAATGAAAAAAGAAAAGTGTTAAATTTTTTATCCTAAAAAGTGAAATATAAATTTTCATAAAGCATTATTACTCTATAAATAAAATAGGAACAAATTATTATATCTTAAAAGAGATTAGTTTATGGTTGTACCTATAAATGTCACCTTTAAAATAATTTAAAATAGTAATGTTCTTGTCACATTATCCTAAAATAATTTCGGATGAATGGTAAAAAATAATGTAAGAAGTTAATTTTTTTAATAAATAACATTTATAGGGTTACAATGATGATGATGATGAACTTAAAAAGTGTTTGAAGAAGAAAAAAAAGTTGACCACATAATAATTAATGTTTTCAATCTAAGAAGATTGAATTTGATCAATAAGTTAAATAATTATTAATATAACTCCTCATTCTCACCATTATTCAAACCATATTATATGATATATTATTCTTACTAAAGAGTTTAGTTAAAGGGTTTTATTATATGGTCACACAGAGATGTGACATGGATAACTATGTTGAAATGAGGGAAAAAAAATCAAAAAGTAGAGAAAAAATAAGTTGGATCTTGTAGTTTATCAAATATTATATGGTAAAATAGTATTTATTTTTGGTTTTTTTTAAATATTATTAAATATATTAAGAATATTAAAATATATCATATTATGAGGAATCCAAAATTTTATCATTCATTCTTATTTTCTATATATATATATATATTTCATAAAGTGAAATGAAAACTATATTCTCAATGTAAAACATTGGTTGTATCCCTAATTTATGTTCATCATAGATTATTATCGGTTGTGATGAAAATTTAGGGTTATCATGAGAATGATTCATTTATAGAGATACAAAATATGCTTCTAAGGAACAAGACAATGAATATGATTCTTTGGGTATACTAGATGACCTACTAAGTCAACTCTATAGACTATCATACAAAATTTTATTGGTATACAGGGGTTCATGGATCATATTTCAGTCCCCAATTCCTACGGTTGGTGAGATATTAAGCATTAAACCCTTTATATTTTTATACCCTATATAAAAAGTCAACATATTGATGCAGTTAATATGGGTGTGGTTTGGTATGGTGTAGTTTATGTTTTTAGTTGGGAATTAAAAAAGATAGATTTTTTTCCTCTTGTATGATGAGATTTAAATTAAGTACATTGATTGAGAAACACTATGGGGATGTGAGACAACAACACAATATTATATATATCGATGTAAATTTATGAAATGTGATGTTATTTAACATAAGTATGAATATAATTTAATGTATTCACCAACATGTTAAGAATACTCTATGATAATTGAGATTATATGAGTTAGATATATGGGATTGAAATGTTACATGTCTAATGGTCATATGATGTATTGGAAAAAGAAAAATATGATAAAGCATGTTTCATAAAATGATGACTTGTGGACATTGGTATAGAGATACATGTGTTTTATGGAGACCATTCCAAATCCATCTATATATTGTGTACCATTGACTATTTTCTAGAGGTCAATCATTTCATACATAATGGATTCATAGATTAATATTTTTTTTTCAATTATATGATGGCCAGTAGGATGATAATTTTTGGTTTACAGAAATGGTTTGTGTTTGAATAATAGAGCGAATTGAATTTTTTTAGAGTTAATCCAAAAATGTTTTGCATTAGAATTAAAAAGGTATCCCGTATGATTTGAATCAAGGTGTAGTTACTGATATATTTCCAAAAAAATGGAAGATATATGAATTGTGTTTTGGATTTGTTTTCACATGTTATTGTATATGATATTATATAAGGTGAAATTTCCAAAAAGTAAATTAGGATTTAAAAAAGGTGGGATCCTGATGGTGATTTTCATTGAATCAATATAAATAGATATAAGATATATATTTGATAGTTCATATTGCATGGAAATTATAATTTTCATACATATAATCACATATTACTCATGCAATATGCAACATCAAAAAAATTATCATTATTTTCATTATATGATTCACCCCCGTATGCTATCATTCAATTAGATGTTACATTAGATAAAATGGTTTTAGGGGTTACATTATTTTATATGTTATTCATAAAAAACCCAAAGGAATTAAATCATTCATTATAACAAATGAGTTAATTGTTTCACCAAACATGAGTTCGTTTGGGTGATATATACACCATACATCTATATGATGGTATATGGGTGAGGATTGAGACACTTAAACATGAAAAAACTCCAAAACACAAATAATCATCTTTTACCTTCCTACCATGAATATAGAGTTACTAGAATACCATGGAGAAAAGGATAACCCCATCTAAGAATTAGATGATTTAGATCAACTAATATATACAGTTTGAAGGTGGGATTCTTTTATTTTCCACATTTTTGATATAACTCAAACACATGCGACTGAGTTTTAAGATGATGTTTTGGATTCATAGGTGTATGTTACACCCTATTTATCAATGTTATTCACTAATATTTTTACATCAGATTCATTTATTAGGCATAAATGATCCTCATTATTGGGGTTTTAATTGATTCTTGTATTTTAAAAAAGTTTTCTAATATTTATAAGAAACCTAATAGCTATCCCACTAGAGATGAGTTCTCAATTACTTATATATCTTCGATGTTCGAGGTTGAACAAACCATTTAAATTTGTGTTAAAAATATTTGAGATAAACCTAAAATGACATCAGAAAAAACATTTAATAAAAAATAAACATGGATTTATTATCTTGTTTTGATCAATTAATGTTCACTGCACAAATAAGTCTTGATGTAATGGTAATTCATTCATGATAATTTATTTAATCATTATTAACATAATAATTCATGTAAGTAATAAAATTTATGGGATATAAAAGTGAAGAGTCATTTTTATTCTGGAAAATAAGGGAAGATATACAATAATACTCATCAATTTCTAATTATAAGAAGCCTATTTGGATAATTGATTGTATGACATTTGGATAAATGAATTTTCCATAGATTTTCTGTTCATGGTGGATAAAGAAAATTTGAGTTGAACATTTGAAGATATTCTATCCATATAAATATTTTCAGATTAAAATATATTTGTGAAATGATGTGTTTTGAAATATTATATTGTTTAAACACAATTAATTTATCTCTAAAAATATAATGATGAATTTTTTTTGAAATCATTAACTACCAAATATATTTAACAATCACTAGTCATATAATTATTCCTATGAATTAACAACAGTCACAATCCATATGTTACCACATGATCCCCTTCACTGAAAACACAACCAAGTCTCGATAGAGATGTGTAACAATAAACCACAATACCCTTGCTTTATTTTAGTTAAAAATATAGTCCAGATGTTAACCTTTCTTAATGTTACAAAAATAATTATTGATAGTCATCACTCCAATATAATTTAGTACCGTTTCTTCTGATAACCTTCATCAATGATGCATGTTGTGAGAGGTCCTGAACGAATTGATGTCAATAACCTAATATTTCTATAAATTTATTCATCTCAATGATTTTCATCATTGGTTCCGATAATATAAGTATTATATATTTGTAGGGACAACTAATAAACATTTATCATAAATTAAATTTCCTTGTAAATAGAATTTTTATACCCATAATGACATTTATTTAATTTTGAATATAACTGATGGTCATGTAAGATACAAAACATAATCCTTATATGTTATCCATATTCTTTATGTGTTCATTCATATCTCGGAATATCATCCAAAAACACCAAAAAGATATATTCTTGGTACTATTTCATGTCAAGAGTCATCAATACTAAGAAAACATCTAGTTCTTATGGCAGAAAAAGGGCATGACCATATATTCATAATGAAAACAAAGAATACTAATTGACATATTCGGAATATTATCTTTCTTTACTCAGATTTGATAATACCTAAAGTATATATTAATTTTGGAGAACCATAAGTCTCCCTTAAATTGATAAATTAGTTCATCAATCCATGATAGTTGATAACAATTCATTATAATAACCTGATTTGTCATACAATAGTCAACACCAAGTCATAATGATTGTGGGAATGTAAAATTGCCATAGATTTTTTATTGTGTTTTTAGTGATTTAATAATCCATGGTACAAACCCATGAAGGTTTCTAGTGTTCCAAGTAAATGAAACATGGTTAGGACATAATTTGTCAAACAGTGATCCAAAATATTTCATGTCCCTCCTGGTTAAAAAATTTCAAATAGAAAATAATGAAATAACAACAACAACAACAATAATAATAATAATTCCAAAACCGTCCCCCTTCCCTCATACATCTTATGAGACACCCATCCCCTATATTCATCATCCTCTCGTGATCGACCCCCCGGTTTGACCCATATCCTTCATTACTATTCCTCTTGATTTGGTGTGGAATCATAATTGGTAAGTGTTTCATCATATTTATCCTCTTATTATTCCATTTTATTCCATCCTCTTACTTTCCCCTATGGAATTTCAGATATGTTCCAAACCCTAGGTGTTGGGTTGATAGATTTTTGGGTATTTTTGATACACTTATATGGTGAGTTCTCTTTTCCAAGTATCATTGGATTGATTAATGGGGATATAAGCCTCAATTATCAATATTTAAAATTTATAGGTTATTTTCCCACGTGAATGAAAACTTAATTTTATAAAATATGATATCCCAGATTTTAAATTATTATTCTTGATACCTAAAAGTTTTACAATGTATGTTTGTAAAATATATCAGGATAAAACCTTGTTTCAACTTGGTTTTCACTAAAAAATCCTTTTTTATTTCTAATGATTTTGGAAAATGTGTTACACATTTTCTTGAGAAATAATTTTAATTTCATAGGAGTAATTTATTATTATTATATGCACTATAGTGGGATCCTTATTGAACTGGTATGCTTTATTCCATTATATTTTAATTATAACTTTTGTTAAAACAATTTTTTTCTATTCCCTACTAATTATAATATATATATATATGTGTGTGTATGTGTGTGTTTGTTTCTTCATGTGTATGTTTATATATACAGTAATCTACTCCTTCAGTGTTTGAAGACTCATTTCAATAAATTGTAATTGATGCTATGTAATTTCTTATTAGGTATCCGCAATTATTCAAATATATATATAAGGGTAATAATATATATATATATATATAAAAGTGTAAAACATAACTAAGAATAAATATAATGTGTGAAATCAAAGGAATATAAATATATATATATATATATGTAATTTTTTATGTTCATAAATAAAGGAAGAATTGAGATTAAAAAACAAAATTTTAAACCCATTTTCAAAAAATTATTTGAATGAATATAAAATTAATTCTATAGTCGTAGTTCAGGAATTTTAATGTATTTTTATGGTAAAGGAAACTCTAAAGAAATAGTATAATTTTATGTAATTTTGGGACTAGAATTTGATGCGATTGGAATGATGGTATGATTTTATGAATAGGGTTTCACAGAAGTAGTAGCCGGAGGTGAGGTGTTATTATAGGGTTAAATTTCATTGTATTTGGATTAAAAATTGGTTAATCTAATACACCTACTTTATATAATTAAGATATAGGAATGTAACATGAAAATACTAGGTAAATAGGTGGGTGTATTAATGACTAATTTACTGGATGAGCTGGCATGGCCTCAACCCTATCTCCATAGCATGTTTATGATACAACACTAACTAAAAAACTTGATGATAAAGTGGGTTCTGCTTGAACTTTGGATTCATCTTATATAATGGATTATTCATGATGAGTATGAATTCCATGGTTGATAACTGAGTGAATGAGGATCCTAGGACAATAGTTAAACTTGTGACATAGGGACTTCATATGGCTCTTTCTCGTACTCAATCTTGTTTTTATGTTATTTTATTGAAATATTATTTTATTTAGTTTCATTTTATATGTTAGAAATAAATAAAATATTATTCTCTTTACATCCATATTTTGTATTTTTATATCATTTTGTTCCTAAATCTTAACTATCTTGTTATTTTGGATTTTTATTTCCCTTTTTACATTTATTGTTATGTACTATGAATTCCATTGGTGACCACCAGCAATCTCAACTTATTGGTAATATTTAAAAATTATCAACATTTTTATAAAACGAATGAAAAAATAGGAAATAATTTATCTAAAAAATCTTGTTTTAATATGTTTTTATATAATATTTAAAAGCATTGTTTTCAATGGACTTATTTAATAAATGGTGTAACTGGCCAAAAAGTATTATCCTAGAAATAGTTTGTATCTATGAATGGAAAATGAAATGTTTATAAAATATGGATGATGTGTGATTTCATATGAAATGAAAATCATTCTTTTATTATATTATATTGAATCTATCATGATATTGGATATTTGATTAGAAGAGAATCATGTGGAATGTTGGGTACTATTGGCCCACAAAGAATTATTTTTTATGCCTATATATATCATCTAAATTTTAGGATTGTCTCACAATCTTAATTGGGTTGTTGGTGTTCTAGTTTTTCTAGGAGAGTGAACTTGGGACAAATGGGTTGGTTAATTTTGGCATGTAATTTTGTTTATGTTTATTTTATTATATTCAACCAGGTTTACCTATTACATGTATTAAGTAGGAACTATTTATATTTTTCAAGAAATATCCTCAAATTTCCCATTAAATGATTTACATTTCCCAATTAACATTTTATTTCATTCTATAAATGGAGGGTAGCTATAATAGCTGATTGGAAAGGGAAATCCATCTGGTGGGTATCTTTTCAATGTAGGATTTGGAGACCTAGGTGGAGAGGGATGTTTTTTATTCTTACTTGTTGTTTAGTGATATCATAGTTCGTTATTCATTTGTTTTATTCTTATATTTCTCTAGCATGGACACAAGACTTACACATGGGTCATGTTTGAGTTTTATTGGAATTACCAACGCTTATTTAATTAATGTTTTTGGGAGAATGTTTTCTCAGTCAGTTATTTCATGATGCATAGACACATGTTCCATCAGAGTGATATTGGGAATTTCCTTCAGGCTATATCATGAATGAAGTCGAGAATAATCTAGAGGAAAAACTTGGGTTGGTTGAGTACATGATATTTAAACTAGCCAGTTTTATAAGTAAATAAAAAATTTGGTTCATTATACTTATCATCACTTCTAATATTTTCATTTCTAAATCTACCCAAAAGATTAATAGATTCTATTTTTGAATGAATACAAAATTATTCACTTATCTAGGTTCTTCATTTTAGTTTTCCTTTTAAATAGCTTGAATGGATAATACTATTCATTGAACAAGATGTTGGTTCACTTGTGGCTAAATTGATTCCTTGTTTTCTACATTGTCTTTTTGTGTATTTCTATGATATCTAACAAATTCCATTTCACTATAAATTGAATAAAACAGCACATACTCATGATTGTAACAAAACTAAAGGCATAAAATATTCTAAATAATCAAAATAAATAATCATTATCAATAATTACAAAAAATAATCAATCATAAAACGATAAATGTTATCTTAGAGAAATGTATCAGCACTAATTCATTATAATAAAATCTCATCAGTAAGCCAATGGTGATGAGTGGAAGACACACCTAGAAGTATCTTATAATTTTTTTAAACTGGAAACATCCTTGTAAATTTATTCTCAATAAAAATAGTGTATATATATATACACACACCCATATATCTTTTAGTTTTATTAATTTTATATTTTGGAATTCCAATCATTATGATACCATACCAAGACTATATATTGATCAATACTAATACCACATGTAACATCATGGCTCAACCCATTGGATTTGAACTGGTCAGTGGTTCAACTAACATTTTGTGACATCATCATCATCATTTTTTTGTTAACAAGGCCCCTGGAAGGGAAGAGACATGGAAAACTGTAGGGGACTAATGAAATGTAGCCCAAGGTCTTTCCTAATAATTATATGAACCCTCTTAGAAGGAAGTCACCCTAGGATAGAAAAAAAGTAAAAGAGCCATCAAGAGGATCCTTGTAAGAATGGTAGTCAGCCACTCTACTACCCTCATACCATGTATGAAAAATCTTTAGGCCACTACCAATCAAACTTCTAATTTTTCTGATATGATACAAGATAGACCATAGAGTGGATGCATTATCAAAAAGAGACTTATGGTTGATCAGGGAGTTTGTCTCTAAGGCTGCTACGGTAATGTTATCCCTTCTTCATAACTCAAGACCAGACACTATAGTGTGAGATTATTCCTTTAAATAGGTTTCATTGTTAAAGAAAACTGAGAATGAAAGGATTATAGAGCCATGAGTATCCCCAACCAAACCGCCACCATATAGAATGCCCAATTCACACAAACCATCAGAATTAGGTTTCAAACAACTTTTTGGTGGGTGCCATATGATCCATCATCCAGAAGGGGACATAAAGGAATAATATGAGATCCAAATAGGGCCATGAACAACATAAAATGAGAGGTTGGAGTCCCAGTTTGGAATGAGGTGGGAAAATAATGAAACTATGAATCTTCCTCGGGCGATAGTGGTTGTCCTAGAGAATTATCTCTCCTATAAGCTATCATTGTTTATAGCCTACAATGATAACTAAATAATAGATGATAGAATGGTCACACACACGCGTTAAGATCAATTTTTTTCCTCCCCACCCATTGAAACTAACAATCGAGGAAACATTCCCCAATAGACCCGAGAGGAAGCTGTCCATAAAGGACATAGAGGGAAGACCACACTAAGAATTACCATTTCCTCGGAAAAATAAATGATGAATGGATTCCTAAAGAGAGTTTCTGCAACAGCTAAATTGGGACCCAATGTATATACTAAGTCTTTTAATATTCTCATCAGTGGGAAGAGACTTATTCTTCATATGTTAGAAAAGGAAATTATATTTATTAGGTATATCCTTACAAAATGTCACCTCACTTTATTAAATTATACCGGTGAAGACAAGTAATAGTTTGCAGTACTCCTTAACCAAAAGGCTCCAGACACTACTCTTGTGAAGAAATAAACATTGATGGATTTCAAGAGTTCAATAAGGTTGAATACCATTCATTGGATTCTGTCCAAAACATCTTGGATCAGCATCAGATAGTTGAAAGATTGAAGGAATGTAAACTACGAGGTGGGCAAACCTGGAAGGCCTAGTTTAATGCCTACCCAATTACAAAACTAAAATATAATCAGTTATGTCCCGAACCTGGTGCCACTAAATGGTGCCCCCAACTAGTTGTCCACATTCCCTTAAGCATGCCTCCCCATACACCATAGGGTGTAGACTAGCTGCTAGGGTCTGGTAAGTTAGTCTTGGGGAGACTACACCCTCTTTTATCAGAATCAAAACACTAATAGAAGCCAAAAAAATAACCAAGTACAAAAGCATATAAATAACTGGAAAAAATACATGTCATATGATAACCAAAACATGAAAATACAATACTCAACTAAATTTTGAAACATGATATGACAATGCAAATGCCATGTGTCTATAATGAAACTCAATGAAAAGACACAAAAACTCCAAAATGGGTCCCAAACCACATTTGGTTCCCTCTTCCATTATCCAATCCCAAATATAAACCTATCCCAGGGCCTTGACCATATAATTTCCTTCCATAAAAAAGTTAGATGTGGTGCTGATCAGGCGGCCTGAATAGGGAATGAGTATGACTCAGTAGGCCACAACCATTGTTGTCTAGAATGAGTCCTGTCAAAAGATAGTGCATGAATATTTATGAAGAAATAAATAAAATTCATAATTTAATAAGTTATCACATTTTAATTTAATATTTATTCATCACATTAGGACCAGTTCCTATTCTTGTTTCCCAATTGAATCATCATTCAATATCATTAAATATTTGGCATAGGTCGTCATTCCTAGCACCCCAAATCTCAGTTGAATAATCATTCATTATTATCATTCATTTGGTGTAGGTTTCCATGACCATTAATTAATTTTTCATTCGGTGTATGTATTCATGCCTAGTTTCCCATAATCTCATTTGGTGTTGGTCTTCATGCCTATCACCCCATAATCTCAATCTTGGATATCTATTGGAGAGGAATTCCATGTCCAAGTCCAAACTTCTAATCTATCTACAACACCATGTCTAGCACTAAAAAATCTCAGCCATTTAATAATTCATTAACTCAAAAGAATTTTTCATATCCTTACATTACTAATCCAATGATTAGTTAAATAATTCAAAGGTCATTAGTTAACTCAACTAATAACTAAGCACAAAATCCATTAATTAATTCCTTAATTAATTAATCAATCAACACCATTATCATTCCATAATAAATTATTCATAATTAATTATCCATATCAAATATATACTTGAAATAATTAATTCTCAAAATTAATTATATTTTATCAACATTATAATGAATAATTATTTCTCCTAATTAATTCTCTTTGGTCAAAATCATGGCACACAATTAATTCTCACAATTAATTATCTTACATGGATTACATCATTATTTCATAATCAATTCCACCCAATTAATTATATTATCATAATAAACCCAATATCTCAATTACAATATCTCAACCAAAAAAATCTTAAAAATATCTATTTGGGAAACCCCCTTAATTTTTTCAGTGATTCAATTCTCAATTAATCATCAAGGAAACCTCAAATCAATTCTAAAGTCCTAATTACTCCAATTTAGGAAATCAATCATCAAGAGAATCTATAATATCCCATACTCATACACATGTCACAAACACAACTATAGGAGTTATATTTAGACCACCTACCTCGATTTATTAATGGTTGTTAGCACAATAGAAATCCCCAACATCTGAGTGGAACAAGGTCGTCGACCAAACTTCGGATCTAAATCCCTAAATAAAAAATTAAGAGAAAAGGCATTAAGATCTTTCAAATACTAATCTAGATCCAAATTCCTAGATCTAGATATAAAATCATAGGTTTAGATCCTAGAAAAAGAGGGAGATATTTCTTGAAAAGATATTGAAATGATAAGAGAAATAATTGGAGAAGCATTGAGTTGAAATTCACTTAAAAAGAGGAGATTGGATCATCAATATGGGATTTCTATCTCAATGAACAGTGTTCAGACCACCTTGGAATACCTTTAGAAGGATTTAGGAACACATAGAAATTGTCAAGCCTGAGGCTAGGTAAAATTAGATAGGTTTTGGTGGTTTTAAAAACAATTTTCGAATAAACTGGGCCAGGCGCATGGTTTCACCCGGGAGGACACATAGTTTAACCAAAAATTGCACCAACCATGCAGTCTTCCACTATTCTCACAACTTTATGGAGCACGATTCGGAAAACCGTGTGCCTTCTATTCTGACTTCCACTATCTGCACATTTTTGAAAAACTGTGCCCAAACTGTGAACAAACCACGGTCTTCCCCATTCCATAGAAACATCACCCAAATAGACCCCAAGTCATACCCCATCCCAAAGGTACATAATATACAATAAAAAGTTCAAGAAAACACACCTGATATTACCCCATAAATGGTCAGGATCTTACAAACTCCCCACCTTATAAAATATCATCATATATCTGTACTCTTGAACATCTCTATGATTTCGGGTGAAAAATATTGGGACATTGAGCCATCATTTTTGATTCCCATTCCCATGATTCCTCCTGACCACATCCAAGTTTCCGTAACACATGAACTAATGACACAATATTTCCCCATAACACTTTCTCATTACGACCCAACACACATATCAGATGCTCCTCAAAGGATGCATCTATCTTGAGGTAAATCTCTTCCATATCAATCACATGATAAGGGTCTGAGTGATATCGTCATAGTTATGAAAAATGGAAAACATCATTTATAGTGCTGATTTTTTTGGAAGTTCTAATCGGTACCCCACCAACCTGATTCTCTCTAGCACCTCAAATAGTCCCACAAACCTAGGCACTAACTTTCCCTACCTCCATATAATATGGTGACCCAATCTAGGTGAAACTTGAAGGAATACCTAATCACCCTCTATAAACTCTTGGAGTTTTCTCTGTCTATCAGCATATGACTTATGTCTACCTGGAGTTGTAGCCATAAGTTTCCTAATCAACTACACCAACTCTGATGTCTCCTAAATGATACTTGGTCCCAACAGATCTGACTCACCCATCTCTAAACAACATATAAATGATCTACATGGTCTAACATAAAGTTCCTCATTTGGTTCCATATGTATAATTTCTCGATAACTATTGTTATAGGTGAAATACACTAATGCCAAGTGCTTCTACCAAGAACCCCCAAAGTCAAGCACACATGATCTTAGAATCTCTTCTAACAACTGTATGGTATGCTCCGACTACCCATATTTCTGCGGGGGGAAGGTTGTACATAATAGAACCTATGTACCAAGCGTCTTCTATAAGCCCTACCAGAAGAGTGATGTAAAGTTCATATCATGATCTGAAAATATATTCTATGGAAAACCATGAAAATGAACTATCTCCATCTCATAAATCTCTCCAAACTATTCTACTGTAAAGGTTTCCATGATAATAAAGAAGTGTTAAACCTTCGTTAGTCGATATAGAATGACCCAAATATAATAATTTTTTCTAATATTCTTTGGAAGTCATTTCACGAAATCCATAGTCACATCATCTCACTTCCATTAGGTAATAGGTAATGATTTAAATAGGCCTCTAGGCCATTTATGTAATGCCCTGACCCTAGTTACCCATATTCGGTGCATTGTTACATAAAATTGGCATGATCGAAAGATATCAAGTCTCGAAAGACTGATTAGTTTAGTATCCTTTTAAGTAATAGATACATACATGTGTTTTAAATTACAAAATGAGATAAGAAACATTGTTTCCCATTTGAAAAAATTCATATCCTTTAGAATATCAATTCAGGTTAATCATAATAAACTTCTTCATATCCTGGAAAAAGAAAACATAAGAAAGGGGTGATCTTAGATGCTTAGTAAGGATAACAATATAGCTAAAACATTCATAAATAATCATAAACATTTAATAAAATTTATAAGACTTAAAAACAAGCCTTTTAAATGTAGAACTAAAAATAATATGTCAAAGATAAATTAAATAATGTCATTTACTTATTCACATGGATATTCTACTATTCGAATAATCACATGCAATATCAATAGAAATTTTTATAATGAGGGAATCCATAATTCCAAACATAATAACCACATAGTCAATGCGTTTTTCCAAGAATACAAATAATATTTTTTAAATACCTTGGGTAAAGACACTAGTTTGTCTCATGAGACCTACTAATGCATCAAAGAGCTATAACAGGCACCACCCATCACTTATTAGGTCCAATTCATTCTTCATATGAAAATGTTGAAACATAACATAAGAATTCATATTAAAACTAGTATAAGAAATGTTAATTCATTAAACACAAACCATGAATGTTATAAAAAATAACACATCTATAGTCAAACATGTCACAAAACATTCAATACAATATGGAAGATTGAATCATAATAAGTCAACTTCAAACAAATGTAGAATCCCTCCAAGGATGTTGACATGGATGAAATGAAAACTATTTGAGAGAAATATCTCTTTCTATTTTGAAATAATTTAAAAGTCACATAATTATAAAATAAAACATTTATTTTGAAAATAATATTATAATATTTTAAGGGAAGCTTTGAAGGTGTCATAACAATGCAAAATATCTACACCCACTGTATAAATTAAAAAAAACATTCTTACCTAAATTTTTCGAAAAGGTGATAAATTACCTCGTCTGGAAAACGATGGAATGATTAATTTCAAAACATTTTATATAAAGTAAAATAAGGGTATAAATGAATTTAACCCATATTCTAGTAAATAGTAATTTTTTTATGAAATACATTTTCAAGAAACACAGATGTTGATGATAAAGAGGTCCCAATAGATACTTACTTATAAACAACCTTATATAATAAAGAGATTGTAAAATTAACACTTACGTTGTACTTTTAATTGGTCGAGGGTACATTAACCAAATATATAATAGTTAAATAATTGTTATTAAATTATATAATAACCACATACATAAATATAATATCATATATGATCATCTAATATTGCTTTGTTAATAATATTTTAGTAGTATCATTATTTCATGTGTTAACTGATTCATTTTACTTTATATGATATGTTACATAAGTCATGTTTATTATGAATAGGATATATTTGATTCATATTCATAATTATGTTAATTTATTATACCTTATTTTTAACCATAAAATGAATATTATTCTTGAATTGTTATTATGCGGAATGAATCTCATCACGTTCGTGGAGACGGTAATCCGTATGTATGCACGGGCGACAATATCATTCTATTGATGTTAAAATTGTATGTAATTGGATGGTATATAATATACAAAGAATCATTGAAATGTTATATTTATTACTTAAATCAATTATACTCATTATTATACCCATCCAAATAATGATGTGTTGAATAACAAACTACACCACGACGTGGAGACGGTATACCGTACGTACGCACGTATGGTGACTTGGTCATTCCTAGGACGGATAGAATAATGAATATTGATGTAAAATATTTACAATAATATATCAGTATGTATAAGGTAATGGATTTATTACTTTGGTGTGGAAATAACAAAGAAATAGGAAGTGTAATAAGAAAATAACTTTGAAAGAGGTGATGGAATTATTACCACTTCTTTGGGTTCTTCCTTTTGATTTGAAAAACATAGCTCCATAGGTTGGATTTCTAGTCAATGTAAGGCATCTTGGTTAATTTAATGTATTTGGGAGGATATTTGAGTAGGTTTTTCCTGATCCAAATGTCTTTGAAGGTGTGATTTTGAGATAAGGTGAGGTACCATTTTATAAGGGATGTGGGGGTCACTTTAGGAAAAAGTTCGAAATATTTATTTATTATAAAATCATATTCAGTTTATCATGGATAAAAAAAGATTTATTTCAAGGATAAGGTGGGTGTGGGTAGAAAACCTCTCATCCAATAGGTTTTATACAATTTTAGGTCATGATATTAACCTTATCTTTTAGATTTAACTCTTAGTTAAATAGTATAACTTCTACAATGTCATCTTGTATTTTTATATTACATTGTTAATAAACTTACAATAAAATACCAAGAGAACCTCAAGTGGTTCATTAATGTCATATATATAATTATGTAAGTTATTCTTCTAATCCTCAACTTTTTCGGAATATTATGTCATTTAATAATATAGTATTTGTTTTAAAAACACACTTATGTCAATTTTGACACTATTTAAAAATTGATTTGTGATAAAGTCATAAAAAAATTATAACATTGAAAAAAATAAATTCGATGAACCCTAAAATTTCATATTAACCTATATAATTCATTTATGGCATCAAAAGTTTCAAATTATATGTATTATAATAATTATAATATCATTTATTTGAGTCTTTCATTAATAAGGAAAATACTGAATCATTATTGTGTCATAAATAAGTGTATTTATTTCATGTCTAAAATTTATAAATAAAATATCAAAATGTAGGAAATATTATTATATTCCTAATGACTATTTATAGTCTAATATATAGATTATATAAATTGTTATAAAAATTATTTTACGGAAAGATACATGATTTTGTTAGTTTTTTCATTACTTTAAATTAATTAATATAAAACGTCATTATCACTCCCAAGTGGCTCTATGGGGTACCAAAATAGATCCATGGATTCTCATGGCCGTACATGTATCATCCAATAGTGTTATGATACGTGTTAGAGTAATTTAATATTATTATAATATTAATTTTTATCCTCATTTACCAGATTTATCCTTTAACCATATTAAACAAAATATTTTCTAAAGTAACTATTCATAATCTCTAAAAATAAAAGTTACCTCTTTACACAATTTAGAGCTCTGAATTCCAAATATTTAATCCATTTTGAAAAATTCAAAACAAAAAATTTCATGAAAGTAATTTGAAATTAACTTCCGTTGTCAATACAAAAAAGTGGGTTTTTAAAAATTAGAAACTATCAAAAGATCCACATGTGTTTATGTACAATTTAAATGTGAAATTACTTAAAATGACCTAAATTATATTAAATGATAAAAATATAATATAATTATACTTTAAAACCTCTCAAATGTATAATTTAACACTATAAATTATTTCTATTAAAAACGTGGTTTTTAATTAAAAGTTAGTGTTTTTCATTATTCATCAAAATATGAAAGTTATCAAAAAAGAACCAAAAATTTATACAAACTAAATTTTTATTTACCGATTACAAATAAGAATTTAATTTCATAATATTTAATATATAAAAGTGTCAAATATTGGATTTAAAAAGGGGTCGTCATTAAAAGGTAGAAAAACTGTATTTTTGAAAAAAATACTTCTTTTATCTGAAAATATGAATTTGTTATTATATTATATCTAATAAACACAAAATATGGATGTTAAAATTATATAGGATCTATATTAAATTATAAATGTGGTTATTACTATTCATAACCACTTTTTAAATGGCTAGTTTGATAGGTCGTGGTACACCTGAACTCAGTGTTGTGTACATCACACGCTATTGTATTATTCAAAGAGAAACGTACCATGGAAGCATGAGGTGTTACAAACCTCCATACTTAAATAAATTGTGTCCTAAAAATTTTAAATTCTTATTAGAAAATAAAATGTTAAAAAAATAAAAAATACCTTTTTGGAAACCCACATCGGAAATAGGGTTAATAAAATTTAGTCTTAATAAGAGGGAAAATGAAATGAAAAAGTCACCACCAAATTAGGATTTTAAATAAGAGAACATTAGTGGTAATTATAATTATAGGAAAAATGTAAATATTTATAGGGAGTGATTGAGTTCATTAATCACAAACAAGTGAATGGAAATCTGAGGACCTCAAATCCATAAATATATGATGATTTAAAATATCATCAGTTAAAAAAAACATAAGGTATTATGATAACATAGTTTTGGTTTTAAGATAATTTCCCTAATGTTTAAGAATTAATTTCTTCATTGAATAAGAAAAAAGATATTACCTAACAAGTAGAGTTACATCCTTTAACTAATTTCAACCACAAACTCATCTTTCACTCCAAAACATAATTGAACTCAAAATTATTTTATTTATACTAATCATATATGGTTCCAAAAAAAAACTTATACCATTTAAATGAATAAAACTATTTTTTAATAACCAGGGACTTCTTGTAGGCTAGTGGTAGGTGATAAAGCCTTGTCACACTTTGGTTGTGCGTTCGATTCCTACATCATTGTCCGATGTGATGGGTTATCGCCCGACCTTAAGGTTGTCCTTTTTCTAAAACTATAATATTATAATATTCTAATAATAATCTTAAGAAATGTTTTAACCTTAACCAATACTATCCAAATTTCAACTTAATCCATTCCAACCTTTATAGTTATCCAAAATACTTCTTTCAAACCTCTGTCTAAAAGGTCATTAAATTCCAAAATCCATTGTAAGATTAGATTCCCCAAAAACGTAATGTTTCACTTATTGTCACATATTTAAAATATGATTAACTTCATAATATTAAAACCTTAATGAAAACAAAAAGTACTGTAGTGAAATCCTTATATATATCACATTCTTCTTATAAGAAGAATATAAATCTTGATTCCAAAAACACAAATACATTAATTATTCCACATCAATTGTAATAACAACATAAGGTTGTCCTTGCTATCTTATCCTTTTTTGAGGTAAGTTTCCTTGGCACTTAGGACATTCATTTGAATAATGCCCCATTTTTTTACAATTGTTGCATTCAACATTGATATCCTCTTTCATTCCCTTACAATCATGAGCCTAGTGACCTTTTTCTTCACATTTGTAACAAACTCCCATTCATTTTAGGCCAGCACCAAGGAGTTTCTTCCCAAAATTATCATATAATAGAAAATCCTTCTTTCCCTTTTTACATTTAACTGTCTCTTGCTCCAGAATTATCTTCTTATCTTTCATTACTTTAATGTTATAAGACATAGATAATTCCTTTTCTCTCTTAATAACACATTAGCCTATATGTTCAAATGTCAAGAAGGATTTTCATACAAATGATCAATGGAGAAATGGTTTTAACCCATCAAATAATCGACCAATCTTACTACTTAGACTATGTATATAATCTAAATCATGCCATTATAACCTTGTAAATATATCCTCATACTTTTTGATATTCTCATCCTCCTTTTTCCCAGACTCGGAAATTGTCTTTCCATATCCTCTCGATGGTCACATGGAATGTATTTTTATATGAAAATATCTTTAAAATCCTTCCATTCAATATTTGTTACTTCTTCATCCTTCTTTTTGTTTGGAATTAATGACTACCATTTATCTACATCTCTAGTGAGATGATAAACTGCCATGAGAACTTTTTCCATTTCGCTACTCCCCAAAGAATAAAATATTTTCTATATGGAACTTATCTATTTCTCCACTACAAGTGAATTTTTATTGCCAATTAAATATGGTGGTTGTTGCATCATGAAGCAATATAACATCGATCCTCCGCATTGTGGACCACAGTGCTTTATATGGGTAAGGTTTTTATTCATAACCAAAGTGGGTTTTTATAGTATGGTGATAAGATGATCAACACTAGTTTCATCATAGGATCCACTATAATTATCTTGATTAAGAGGGAAATCCCTAAATTGATTACGTGTGTTTATTCGGTTTCCATTCCTTCCACTAGGTGCCATTTCTAAAAAATAGAATACACTATATTAGTTTATTAATCACAATATATAATTACAAACTTGTAAAAAACTTAACATAAATTGAACAGTTTATAAATATAATCCATAATCATAAAAATGTTTCCTTGAGAAAGTATTTACACAAAAATCCTTCATAATGGGTTGTAAAGAAAATTTGAATTATCCAAAGCATATCCTGTGGGAGTGTCGTAACCAAGAGTGCAGAAAGACCTGTTGTCATATACTAGGATACCCAGGTCAAGCCCAAAACACCTTGTCTGAGTTTTCACTCCTAGTTATATCTATGTGAGAGACGCCTCTACCTGATTGTATCTAGACAATGATGTATTGCTCGAAAAACTCACAAAATCTCTATGTTACAAAAATTCTAGGAAGTTCTTCAATAATAATTCTGAAATTCTATCTTAGGGTAATGTTCTATAATCAAAGTTTTTCTAAATATAGTCTCTAAGGATTGTACTAAACTTATTATGATACCAACAACAACGCCCTGACCCTTGTTACCCAAATTCAGTTCATTATTACATAACATTGGCATGATCACAAGAGATCTAGTCTTGAAAGACCGATTAGGTTAGTAGACTTTGAAGTACTAGATACATAATTGAGTTTTATATTACATCATGAGATAAAAAACATTGTGTCACCTTTGAAAACACTCTTATCCTATAGCATATCCCAGGAGGTTAATCATAATATACATTGTCACATCCTGGAAAAAAGAATACATAATAAATGGGTGAACTCGAATGCTCAGTAAGGATAACAATATAGAGTAAACTTTTATAAATAATCATAAACATTTAAGTCAATGTATATGAATAAAACATAAGCCTTTTAAACTTATAATTCAGCATAATATGGAAAATATAAATCAAATAATTCCATTTACTTAATCACATTGATATTCTACTAGTCGGATAATCACATGCAATATCAATATCCAATTTCATAAATATGAAATGTGTAATTTAGGACATCATAAAAACATAGTTAAGGCATCATTCCAAGAATAAAAATAATATTTTGTCAAGGCTTGGTGCCAAGACACTAGTTTGTCTCATGATACCTACCGATTCATTGTGGAGCTATAGCGGGTTCCACCCGTCACTTACTAAGTCCAATGCATTCCTCATATTAATAGGTTGAAACATAACATAAGAATTCGTATTAAAACTAGCATATGAAATGTTAATACTATAACCATAAACCATTAATGGCATAAAAAATAACACATCCATAGTCAAACATACCACAAAACCTTCAATACAATATGGAAGATTGTATCATAATAAATCAACTTCAAACAAGTGTAAAATCCATCAAAGGATGTTGACATGGATGAAATCAAATGTATTAGAGAGAAATATATCCTTAAATTTTTAATTCATTTAAAAGTCACATAATTATAAAAGAAAACATTTATTTTGAAAATATTCTTATAATCTTGTAAAGGATGCTTTGAAGGTGTTATAATGGTGGAAAATATCAGCACCCACTGTATAACTTAAAAAAACATTTTTACCTTAATTTGTCGAAAAGGTCATAAAGTACCTTGTTTGGAAAATGAAAAGATATTTCTTTAATACCATATCATAAAAAGTCAAACAAGGGTATAAATGAATTTAATACATAGTCTAGTAAATAGTAATAATGTTTGGAAAAACATTTTTAAGAAAGACATATGTGGATGATAAAGAGGTCCTCGTAGATACTTACGTGTAAACAACCTCAGATAATGAAGATATTGTAATATTATCCCTTAAATTGTAATTTTCCTTGGTAGAGGGTACATTAACATATTTTATAATAGTTAAATCATTGTTATTAAATTATAAAAGAACCACAAACATAAATATGATATCATATATGATCTTCTAATATTGCTTTGTAAATATTATTTTAGTAGTATCATTGTTTCTGTTGTTCACTGATTCATTTTCCATTATATGATTTATTTAGTAAGTCATGTTTGTTATGGATAGAATGTATTTGATTCATATCTAGAATTATATTATGTTCTTACAAATTATTTTTAACCGTATAATGAAAATAATTATTGAAGTGTTACGATGAGGAATGAATCTCCTCGGGTTTGTGGAGACGGTAATCCGTATTCACGTGCGAGTGACAATATCATTCTATTGATGGTGAAATTTTATATAAATAGATGGTATATAACATACATAGAATCATTAACATGTTATAATTATTATTTACATCACTTATACTCGTTATTATAACCATCCAAATAATGAAGTGTTGAATAACAAATTACACCACGACGTGGAGCTGGTAAGCCGTATGTACTCATGTATTGTGACTTTTTCAGTACTAGGATGAATATAATAATAAATATTGTATAATCATATTTATAATAACATAACAGTATATAGAAGGTACTAGATTTATTACTTTTTTATGGAAACCACAAAGAAAGAGTAAGTGTAAGAAGAAAAGAACTTTGAAAGAGATGATAAAATTATTATTTCTTCTTCGGGTTCTTCCTTTTGATTAGAACAAAAGGGCTCCATGGGTTGGATTTCTGATAAAATTAAGGCCTCTAGGTTGAATTGAGGGTAGTTGGGTGGATATTTGAGCAGGTTTTGGCCAAACCAAATGGAATTTATGGTATTATTTTGAGAGAAGCGGAAGTACCCTTTTATATGAGAGGTGATGGTCACTTTAGGAAAAGCTTGAAATACTAATTTATTATTCAATCATATCTGGTTTATAAATTACCCAAAAGTATTTATTTCGAGGCTAATGCGTGTATGGGTATAAATAATTTCATCTAATAGGTTTTATAAAAGTTTATCTCACCATTTTAACCTTATCATTTAGATTTAACTCTTAGTTAAATAGTTTAACTTTTACAACGTCTTCTTCTATTTTTATATTACATGGTTAATAAACATAATATAAAATGACAAGTGAACCCCAAGTTGTTCATTAATGACATGTATATCATTATTTATGTCCATTTACTGAACTTTAAATTTTTTAGAATATTATATTATTTAATAATATAGTATTTGTTTTAAAAACTCATTTATGTCAATTTTGATTGTATTTAATAATTGATTTTTGATAAAGTCATAACAACATTTTTACTTTTCAAAAAATACATTAAATCACTCCTATCATGTCATATTTGTCTATAAAATTCGTGGATGAAATAAAAACCTTTATATTATATTTATTTTAAAAATTATAATATTATTTATTAGATTCTTTCATTAATAAGGAAAATACTGCATCATTATTGTGTCATAAGTAACTATATTTATTTTGTGTCTAAATATTAGAAAACATATATAATGATGTAGGAAATATTTTTATCATTCTAATGAACATTTATAGTCTAAGATATAAATTATAAAACCTCGTATAATTTTTTTTACAAAAAGATACAAGCTTTTGTTAGTTTTGTCTTTATTATAAATTTTTTAATATAAAATGTCATTATCACTCATAAGTGGCTCCATGGGGTCCCAAAATCAATCCAAAGACGACCATGGTTGGAAAAGTATCATAAAATATAGTTATGAAACGTGTTAGAGTAATTTAATTTTATTATAATATTATTTTTTACCTTTATTTACCCGATATACCCTTTAACCATGGTAAATTAAATATTTACTAAAGTAACTGTTCATAATGTAGTAAAATAAATGTTACCAATTTACATAATTTGGACCTCTTGATTTGAAATATGTAATCCATTTTTACAAATTCAGATCACAGATGTTTCAGAAATTAATTTAAAATTAATTCCCATTGTCAAAACCAAAAAGCGTGTTTTAAAAAAGTAAAAAATCTTAAAAGGTTGACATGTGTTTATATACAATATAAATGTGAAATGACATAAAATGACCTATATTATATTAAATTATAAAAATACAATCTAATGAAACTTTAAAACCTCTCAAATTTAATAATTTTCATTATAAATTATTTCGATTAAAAAAGTTATATTTAATTAAAATTTAGTGCTTTTTACTATTCATCAAAATATGAAAGTTATCAGAATAGTACCAAAATTTTTTCTAAAATAAATTTTTATGTACTTCTTCTAAATAATAATTTAATTTCATAAAATTTAATATATAAATGTGTCAAATATGGGATTTAAAAATGGATCGTCATTAAATGGTGGAAAAACTGTATTTTTTTAAAAAATACTTCTTTTTATCTGAAAATATGAATTTTTCCATATATTATTTCTATGTAACACAAAATAAAAATGTTAAAATTATATAAGATATATATGAAATTCAAAATGTGTTTATTAATATTCATAACCTCTTTTTAAATTTCTAGTTTGATAGGTCGTGGTGTGGTTGAACTCGGTGTTGCACACATCACACTTTATTGTATTATTTAAAGAGAAACCTTTCATGGAAGCTTCAGGTGTTACAATTGATGCTATGACTTCACCTGCTGTTAGGGAAACATCTTTTTACGAACACTGTTATGTCCTTTTTTATGCATGGCCACCAAAACTGTCATTTTAGTTCATGATACATTTTTTTTCACCCAAGTATGTAACGCCCACCATGAAGCATGAAATTTATGAATGAGTTCTTCTCACATATTTAAGGGAACAACAACCCGATTTTTCATATAGATGATCTAATCCTAATATATTATCAAATATAATGGTGTCTCCCCACCTTTAAGGATTTACCTCATGGGTAAACACACTATATCCTTGTACTTCCTGTCCCTAATCAATCTCATGATTGTAGAATCTACTGCTAGAGAAACCAAAGCCTTCCTCTTTTTACTCTCACGATCTAGCACATACACTTCCACCAGAAAATTCATTTTCATCCACTCTCCACTCAACACTTGTTCCAAATGAGTATGATTTTTCCTGCTCAGTGTATTAGCCACACTATTCGCCTTCCCTGATGTATATGCCAGTTCAAAATTAAAGGGCTATATATACTCTACCCATATTTTCTACAGAAGATTCAAGTCGTGCTATGAAAATATACACTTCAAGATTTTGTGATCTATAAAAACTGTAAAATTTTCACCCAAAATATTGTGTCACCAACACTTATGAGCATAAAATACTATTGCAAACATGAGGTCATTCATAGGGAAATTATGTTCATGTGGCCTCAACTGTCGAGATCCATAAGCAACGACTCTATCCACTTGCATCAACAGAGCTCTGAGTACAACCCCAAAAGCTTTATAATACACCATTTAATCCTCACCTAACTCAGGTAAGATCAAAATTGTTGTCAATGTCAATCACTTCTCCAACTCCTAGAAATTATTCTCTTATTGTTCATTCCCAAAAAACTTTATCCATTTTTTTGTCAAACCAGTTATAGGTCCTGCCAATCAAGAAAAGTATTGGATAAACATTATGTAATATCTAGATAATCCCGAAAAACTTTACATATAATAAATATTCTTGGGCTTCTCCCAAGAGATCACTAACTGGACTTTTTTTGGGCCCACTTCCACGCCTTTTTCCGAGATAGTGTTCCCCAAAAAGTGTACTTTGTCAATACAAAACAAATATTTAGATAGATTAGAATATATCTTAATCTCTATTAGTATTCCCAGGATGATATCAAGATATTGGTATTGTTAATCAAGAGTCTTAGAGTACACAAAGATGTCATCCACAATCACCACAACAAACAGATCCAATTATGGTTGAATGATTATGTTCATCAAGGAAATAAATACTGCTAGATCTTTTTTCAACCCAAAGGACATTAAGAAAAACTCATAATGGACATACCTAATACTAAAATAAGATATTGGTATATTAGATTCCAGAAATCTCACCTGATGACACACTGATCACATATCGATCTTTGAGAACACACAATCCCCCTTCAGTTAGTCAAATAGATCATCGATACATGGAATAGAATATTGGTTCTTCACTGTCATTTTATTCAACTTCAGATAACTGAAACACAAGTGTAAAATACCATTGAACTTCTGTGCAAAGAAAACTAGTGACCCCCAAGGCGATGTACTTGGATGGATAAACCTTTTATCCTCCAACTCCTCCAACTACTTTTTGAGTTCTTGAAGCTCAGTCAGTGCCATTTTTTATGGTTGAATAGATACAATCTTAGCCCCCGATATGTGATCAATAGTGAATTAAAAATATTTCTCAGGAGGAATACCTAAGAAGTGTTTAAGAAAGACATCCTGAAATAGTTCTACTACTGGTTGAAGGACATCTTTCCGAACACTCCCATCATTGAACAAAAGACTAGAAACATGGGTTGTGAGCTCTCCCAGTTGCTGAGTAATTAGACCATCTCTACATGCATGGATATCTCATTCTCCTTAGTAAACATACGAGTCACCCTTGAGAGATAAAAAGGCCAATATCCATCGGTTAAAATCTTCATCTTCTCTGTATGAAACTATCTAGTCCATACC
The DNA here is from genome assembly GCA_963277665.1 of Viscum album. Classification (NCBI taxonomy): domain Eukaryota; kingdom Viridiplantae; phylum Streptophyta; class Magnoliopsida; order Santalales; family Viscaceae; genus Viscum; species Viscum album. The sequence goes on along the minus strand of OY728161.1, from coordinate 1,989,888,088 downwards.
CATAATTTGGTCATAGACCATTATATCATGAATATAAATATCCAAAAAGAAATGATAATCTTTTATCTCTAGTGAACATCGCTTGTATAAATAGGTATCACTAGACCATGTTCCCAATGGTGTATCGATATTCGTCTCCCCGATTACAGAATACACCTCTACGCTCTATCCATTAACATGATATGAAGATATAATTGAATGTGAGGCACACGTATCAAACAAGGCAGCAGCTAATGTAGAAGAAACTAGAATAGCACCTCTCATCGTTGAGGGACCAGCCTTACTCTCCAAAACTGTAGGATGCACTGCCTGTAACTGTCTTCCCACTACCCAGTGGTGTCGTCTGACTCCTCTGAGTAGAACCACTATGATGATACATGAAATCATACCCTAAAGTGACAAATCCACTGCTTCTACCCCCTCTTCCTGTATAAATCTAGTTTCCAAACAAGTATGGTGTAGAAGACTCCCTTCCCACACTCTGAGTCGGAGAAGATTCTCCCTCAGCACCAAATTCCCACTACTTCCTGCAGAACTTCTGTAGGTGACCCATTATGCCGCAAAACCATAACTCCACTGGTTTTTATGAAAATGTGTATGATAGTGTCCCTACCTACTGTACATGTGGAAAAGCACATGATAAATATTAGGTGAAACTATTCCTCCTAACTATCCACCTTGCATTACACTATCCTGACAAAGGTTCTCGTGATGACACTTCCTGCTCTCAGAAGGCTCACGCCCTGATCATCTAGTATCATGTCTAGTATTGGATGCCTCCTTCTAGTTCCACTTTGAATTGTGATTATAATTAACCACTTATGAGAATTTCATCAGCCTAAATATATTTACCTTGGACATAATTTCACAAATATGTCTGTCTTGAAATCATTTTACTGAAGAAGCCTCATCTTCCACCAAAACAGGAGAAAAATGTTTTAAATCCATGAAACGTCCAGCGTATTCTATTATGGATATGCTTTCTTGGGTTAGATGAATATACTATTAATCCTTCTATTATCACAATATCTCTGGATAGAAGTGTCCCAAGAACTTATCCAATAATTTCTTCCACAACATCTCATCAGTCTTTCCAGATCGTACCTGAATGCCTCACCACCGCTTCCCTGAACCTTGTAGAATATAAGCAGCTAACTTGACCCTTCTCTCAACCAGAGTCACCAAATGGTCAAGTATCGTCTCTATGGATTCCATCCATAATTCATCTCCCTCTGGTCCACCCTATCTAGTAAATGTAGGAGGGTATTGCAGTTGAAACTCCATTTTCAACTCTGACATGCTTTTCTAAAACCACCATGTGTCTTTCTAGATGAATTGCATGAACAAAAAATTTTCTTTGGGAATTGTTCCCCTTCTTCCCCAGTTTGCACCAATGGTGCTTCCAGACCCCTTTTTGGATGTTCGTTCCAGGCCATACCCATTAGTCCCTCCCTCAACAAGTGTCTTGGAAGCATATCTCTACAAAGAGAAACACAAGTCTTAGGTATCATAATGCGACATTATAACATTTATATAAGAGGTGAAACTAACACAACAAGTATCAACATGTCCTTTCCCCTTTTTCATTCCACATGGTTAACACCAAGGCCTTTTCACTACCACTATCCACCCTACTCATAGGTCATGGTTAACAAAGGTATATACATTATTATTAATTAATTCAACCATTAATTAATTTGATTATCTCAAATTAATTAATTAAACAATTAATTAATTAATCATACCCATTTAATCAATCAAGGTTCTCATTAGACACCCATTTATTCTCATTTTTCATAGTTATTTCAATCTCAATACATGGAAAACAGTTCAAGTTCAACAACTTACCCACAACCCATTTTCCCGTGAGTTCCTAGAATGATGCATGTTACAATAACCCTTAGTGCCTAGAATGATGCATGCAGACTCAAGTATCATGGCTCTTTAGTATATGAATAAAAAATCAAAAATTTTCAAAACAAATATCACATCACACCACAAGTTCATCACCCAAGGTGAAATAATATCCAACTATAACCACAAATAAAAATAACAAAAATACAACCCTGAGTACTCTGATTTATCCCCAACATGGGTTTGCAACTCCCATACACAAGATCATTACTAAGTCTCAAATCATTCTATTCTCCTATCTACCTTTCCCAAAACATTAATACAAATGAAGAAGAATGAAAATAAAACTCCTCTGATACCACTTTGTGAATTCCCAACTAAGGTTCCACTAAATGGTTCCCCTAGCTGGATGTCTACATGACCTCATGTCCACCTCCCCATATTCCAGAGGGTGCTAACTAGAAGTGAGGGTCGGGTAAGTCATCCTTGGGGAGACTACACCCTCTTTTATTAGAATCAAAACACCAAAAGAATAAATCAAAAATAACCAATTACGGAAGTGTATAAATAACAAGAACAAATCCATGTCATATGATAAAAAATAATGAATATACATAACTAAACTAAATGGAAAAACATTCTATGAAAATGAAAATGTCATGTGCCTACAATATAACTCAAAGTAAAGACACAAGGACTCCAAAGAGGGTCTTGAATCACATTCGGTTACCTCTCTTATGCTTCAATACAAAATACCATTTTATCTTAAGGCCTTGACCTTATCTTGTCCGGCAACAACAAAGTCTTCTCGGGTGACGATTAGGCAGTCGAAATAGGGTGTGAGTACGACTCAGTAGGCCACCGCCAATGATGTCTAAAACCAGTCTGGTAAAAATATAGTGCATGTAGATTTATGAAGAAAAAAATACAAGGAATAATTTAAACAGTTATCAAATTTTCATTTAATCATTAACCATCACATTAATACCAGTTGGAATTCATGTTTCCCAATTGAATAATCATTCAATGTCATAAATTATTTAGCGTAGGTCATCAGGACTAGAAACCCTAATCTCAATTGAATCATCATTCATTATTATCATTCATTTGGTGTAGGTATCCATGCCTTTAACTTATTTTATCATTCAGTGTAGGTTGTCATGCCTAGCACCCTATAATCTCATTTGGTGTAGGTCGTCATGACTAGGACCCCATAATCACAAGCTTGGATATCTATTGGGGTGGTACACCATGTACAAACACCAACTTCTTATTGGTCTAGAATACCATATCTAGCACCAAAAAATCTCATCCATTTAAAAAATAATTAATTGAAACGATTTTTTCATATCATTTCATTTTCAATCCTATGATTAGTTGAAATGTTCAAAGGCCATTTGTTTACTCTACAATTAACTAAGCACCAAACCCATTAATTAATTCATCAATTAATTAATCAATAAACACCATTCTCATTCCATAATTAATTTTTCACAATTAATTATAAATATAAAATATCAAATTTTAATAATTATTTTTCACAATTAATTATTTTTGATCAACATTATGACACATAATTAATTCTGACAATTAATTATCCTTGGTCAACATCATGGCATATAATTAATTCTCACAATTAATTATCTTACATGGAATTCATAATTTTTTATAATTAATTTCCCTAATTAATTATATTATCACAATCAATCTAATATATAAATTTCAATATCTCAACCCATAACAAATATCCAAAATTTATAATTGGGAAACCCCACTTTGTTTGTTCTGTGATTCAATTTTCAATTAATAACTTAGGAAACCTCAATTCAATTCCACATTACTAATTACTAAAATTTAGGAAATAAATCATCAAATGAATATAGAAAATAATAAACTCATACACATATCATAATAATGTCTATAAGAGTTATATTTAAACCACACAACTCGATTTATTGATGGAATTTATCCCAACATAAATCCCCAAAATTCGAGTGGCACAACGTCATTGATCAAGTTCTAGATCTAAATCCCTGAATAAAAAATCAAGATCAAAGGCATAAATATATTGTAGATCTAGATCTAGATCCACAATCCTAGATCTAGATCTCAACTCATAGGTTTAGAACTAATAAAACGTGGTAGATCTTCATAGAGAAGATCTAGAAAAGATAAGAGAAAGACCGAGAGGAGCATCAGGATGAAATCCACATACAAGGAGGAGAGTAGATCTTCAATCCAAGCATTAAATCTCAAGTAATGGTGTTCAGATAATATTGGAATCCCAGTAGAAGGTTTTGGGAACACCTATAAATTGTCAAGCCCAAGCCTATGTCGAATTAGAGAGGTTTCAGAGGTTTAGGTGGTTTTAATATCAATTTTTAGAATAAACTGTGTCGCGCACATGGTTTCACCTGGGAAGCCGCATAGTTAGACAAAATTGTGCTCCAACAATGAGGTGTTCCATTCCCAACATAGCTTGATGGCACAAGGTTTGGAAAACTGTGTGCCAACCATGCTGACCTCCATTGTCTGCACGATTATCTTCCGCATGGTTTGAAAAAACTGTGTGCAAACCATGCCCAACCCCTCATCTTCCCAAGTACATAGAAACTTCTACAAAACGCACCCCTATTCATACCCCATCCCAAATGTACTTAAACACAACAAAAATTACCTAAAAATACACATGATATTTCTTTAGAAAAGTCCATGATCTTGCATAATCTCTCCCTCACCAACAATCCAATGGGAATAACTTTCCAGTATAGGGATGTGGAGTTGTGTTGAATTCCAGATAAAAGAATCACAAGAATGTGGAGGCCCATAAATATCCTTGTATTTCCTACCCTCAAAACGACCTCCGAGGGACTTGCCGACCAGAACCTCCCATGCCAGCTTGCCAAGAAATCTCTACATCGTCTCCGAGATTATTCTAACACCAGCACCAAACTCACCAACTAGATGACCCAACATACCCCATGATGCCCTGTGATGATTATCCTCATCATGGTCATACCAGATCAAAGAGTCCATCGATTTCATTATCCTAGAGACAACTGAGTTTTGAACTCCAAAGGATGACGGAACCTACATGGGAAGGGAGTAAAAAATAATGTTGAAGTGTGAAAGCCTCCATCCAAAGAGAAGAAAGTGGCATTTTCAGTTTCCAATATCTTTTAGGACTTTAACGAAAAAATTATCAAAGTGATGCACACGAAGACAGCCCTAAGAGAGTGGGGGCACCAAGGTACTCAATTCGAAAGCCCCATATATTGAATCCCAATATAGATTCAATAGATCTCACTCTTTTATATGGACATTAGTTCATAATTAGAACAATTATTTTATCAATACTCACACACTAGCCACTCCATTTTTAATACTCATCAATAACCTACTTGATTCCCAGATTGAGCACTTACTTCAATTCAAAATGATCATTGTGTCATCGATGTACATATGATGAGAAAACCCCTAGAAGCGGGATTTTCACCAGAAAGGATAAACTCTGCCGACATTGATTTCCCTATTGATAGCTCTGATTGGGATGTCCTGCATTGAAACAAAGAGATACATGGACATAGGATCACCGTTCCGATGGTCCCATATGGATTTGAAGAAGCCAAAATTCTTCCCTATGAACGAAATGACCATCCACATAGAGCTGAAACACCAGAATAGAATGTAAATTGTGTGAATAGGGAATCCTTTGAAGGATAAGACACAAATTATGAAGGACCAATTAATGCATTTGTACAACTTCTGTCATGACCCATCTGCAGGGCCCGTGCCGTGACTACCACAAGCCCGCCTTCCATAGGCCAGGGGCTGACGACTAGCATCAAAGGCATAATCCTGATAAAATGGAAGGCACTACCTTTTTAACCTATAACACACACGCAATCTGAACACAAGTGGTAGAGGAAACAACTAAAAATAAACACAAAGTAAAACTGAATACAAAGGTAAGTTCTAAATGTAAAGGGGCCAGAAATAAAAGCCAAATTTTAAAGTAAAACTATAGAAAAGTAAACATTAACTACTTAGTTGTCCTCTGGGAATCCCACCTGAAGGGTGGGTACAGATGGCCTCCTCAGAACCTCAGGTCCATCCGTCTGCTCCATGTATGTCTCGCCAAGTGGTCCACCTATGGGTACCATCCAAATCCATAATAGTCTGCCTCGATCAGTGATTCTCGTCGTCTATAGCCAACACAACGAAGTGTGGGCATTGCCCGTGAAAGGGTGAGTATAACGATACTTAGTAGGGACCCCGAGATCCCCGAAGGTCTCCCAGAATCCACAAAGGATAAACCACAAAAGGAAAGATACAATCACGAAGTATCAACCAACCATACTTAGGTATATTCCCATACATATTCCTAAGTTATCAACCACAATTGAGCTCCAACTCTCGAGCCCAATTACAACCCAGTCCACACAGGAAATTAATGTCAATAAAATCGATGATAATGATTGAAAGTCAAGAATCAACTCACTCAGGTATACATCTTTCGTAAAGCGATAGAGATGATCAGATGTAGTCACTGATTCATCTAAGCTATCAGACCCACACAAGATACTAGAACAGCTAAGCTGTCAGAACCACCCAGGATACAAGACCACCTACTCTGTTGGACCCACATGGGATACAAGAACAGAAGTCAAAACTGTTAGACCCACACAGGATACAAGAATAGTAGTCATCGCTGTCGAACCCACGGAGGATTCCGGTACAATAGCCATCGTCGCCGAACCCATGGAGGATCCCAGTATAGTAGTTTTCATTGCCGAACCCATGTAGGATTCCGATACACTATTCGTCGCAGTCACAGCTAGCTCTAGGGTTCCCACACACAGCACGCTCGATTTCGGGAGGGTCTGCTTCTCGAGAAATAGGTTCAATACATCTACCATCACGAATTCCATATTTTATGTATCTCGTAGTTCCGTCTCATCAAAAGGAACCCAATGCGACAAATGGTGCGTCAATCGGATGTCCAGTCTGAGAGTTATTGGCTTTTCCGTTCCAGGGGACCAGTTGGATTTATGCTCATTCCAAACCCGGCCATTTTCCAAAGTTGTCCAAAACTCACTTAGAGTATCGCAAAAGGACCGTCTCATCACAAGGATCCCAAAGTCACAGATGACTCGTCGATCGGGTGCGCGGTCTAGAAGTTATTCACGTTTAAGTGAAACGTGACTGGCCCATCAAGACCAGTGGGCTGGCGGGTCACCCCGACCCGGTTTGGAAGGTCCAACTGAACAGGGGGTCGGCCCGGCCCGGTGGAGCGTGACCCACCCAGGGACCTGACCTGGTGAGTCCGACCCATTTTGGGAGTCGGCCCAGCACGATGGGGCGCGACCCACCCGCGGACTCAGCCCGGGTCACAGGCTGGTTCGGCTCGCCTGGCAGCACTGAGTAGCGCGAAGAGGGTTCCATAGTCCTCCAACCCAACCGGTAGGTGGCCGGTCGGTTCGGTTTGTCCGAGCAATCTTTGGTTGCGGGTCGTGCCTTCCTCCACGCTGCCGGCGCGACTGCGCCGGTCCTCTACCGCCGCGGCCCGACCCGGGCTTCGGTCGCCTCTGCCTTCGGTCACTGCCGCCTTCGGTCGCTGCCACCTGAAGACCGTGGCCTCATTTCTCCAGCGTGGTGCGATGGCACTGGACCCTTCCAGCTCTATATCCATTTTTAATACAATCATGAATCTACGGAGGGGCGTCGGGCCGTGTTAATTCTGCCCGCGTCCTCCACATTAGATGATAATAAATGGCCAAAGACGAACCAAATCATTTATCAAAGAATGCGGTATAAACATTATTCATTTAAAAAGATAAATGAATTTCCCCTACCTCTTAATTAACGTTGCGTGTCGACGAGTCGCGGAAGATGGGCGTCGCAGAAATCGGGCTCTGCTGAAGATGGACGTCGTTCCGTCAACGTTTGTCATTGGCGATGGTAGCGTCTTCTCCCATGACACAAAGGAAGAGGAAGGTATATGGCGTTCTTCATGGCATCGCCTCACCTTCTTGCCCCGATTGAAGAAGTGGAGGAGATGTTCTTCATGGGATGAATATTATTCCTTCAAGAATTCTTCTCCTCTCCTTTGTTCTCCCAAAAAAAATTATGCCACCCCAAATAAGAGAATGTAATCTATTCATTTAATGTTGGGAAAAATAAGTTCAAATTAATTCAAAAATAGACTAATTAAGTGTGGAATTAATTAATCTTATGTGTGGCCACATTCATGAGAGGAGGTAAAAAGTTTAAAATTTAATAGAAGGAAGGTGAAAGATTTTAGGAGATAAAGGGGGGTTTCGAGGGCAGTTGAGAGGTTTGTGTTCATGTGGGACCCACCACACAATATCCTCTCATGGGTGGTTATGTGGTGTGTGGGCCCCACCTCCAAATCCTCTTTGGAGAAAATAACCACCCCTTAACAAAAACTATGTAACACATAATTTTTTTTAAATTTATAAAGAATCCCCAAAATTATCTTCTTCTCTTGACCAAATGCAACTACGGTAAAGGTCCCCTTCGGAGAATACAGATACTGTGCGTTCATTGGTGTCCAGGGATTTTAATTCTGAGCACCGGTTCAAAAGATAAAAAAACCCGCACATACGTTTACTGAACGTACCCGAAAAAAACTTCAAAAATTGATTCCGGGTACACTAGGCCTCAAAACTAGGCACCGTCAGAAATTACAGATTTGTAAAATTCCAAATAATTAAAAAAAAATTCCATGAAAATTCCATGTCTTTACATTACGCCAACCTCAGGGCTTTACATCCCCGTAAAGATACTACACACACTAGGGAAACAAAAGTGGGTACTAAGAGCGCATTTGAGCCTCCCGATCCCATGTTCTCTCCTGGAGGTTCCCGTGCTGCAAACGAACGCGCACCAGAGGAATCGACCATCCATACAGAACCCTCTCCTGTCGATCCTCAATCTCCACTAGGACCTTCGTGAATGTCTCCCCGTCATCTATGTCCATCTCTCCATGGTTGATGATGTGGGACGGGTCGTGCACATATCTCCTCAGCTGAGATATGTGGAAGACGTCGGGCACCTGAAGCAACTACGGTGGAAGGGACAGGTGGTAAGACACGTCACCTACCCTACTGAGGACCTGAAAAGGCTCAATGAATCACGGTGATAACTTGCCGCCCCGACCAAATCTCTGTAGACCTCATCGAGGTGAGACCCGTCGGAAGACATGGTCGCCATCCTCAAACTCCAGTGGTCTCCATCTCCAATTATCATAGGACTTCTGTCTACTCTGTGTAGTCTTCATCCAATCCTAGATGATCTGAACCTACTCTGTCGTAGCATGAACCATCTTCAGTCCTACAAGTGCTGACTCCCCTTGGCCAGTCTAGCACAGAGGTGATCTACAAGGTTGGCCGTACAATGCCTCATAAGGGGCCATCCCGATGGTGGAGTGGTAGCTATTGTTGTATTCAAACTCTACCAAGGGTAAGTGATCCTCCCAACTATGACCGAAGTCAAGGACACATGCACGAAGCATGTCCTCGAGAGTCTGAATGGTCCTATCAGTCTGACCGTCTGTCTGAGGATGGAAGGCGGTGCACAAGCAAAGCTGCATCCTGAAAGCCTCCTACAACCCCTTCCATAGCCGAGAAGTGAAACGAGAATCTTGACCAGAGATGATCGTCTATGGAACACAATGAAGTCGTACGATCTCCTGTATGTAGAGGTGTTCCAAGCTCTCTAATTATCCCTTATCCCTGATCAGTAGGAAGTGGGCCGACTTGGTGAGTCAGTCGACAGTCACCTAGATAGAGTCGTGTCCTATGGATGTACATGGTAGCCCCATCACGAAATCCATGGATATCCCTTCCCACTTCCACTCTAGAACCTCTAAAGTTTGAACCAAGACAGATGGAACCTGGTGCCCTGCCATCACTTGCTGAAAAGTGAGGCATCGAGTGACAAACTCTGCTACTGCATTCTTCATACACGACCACAAATGCTGCCGTCTGAGGTCCTGATACATTTTCTCCACTCTTGGATGTACCACTAGAGAGAAAGTGTGGAACTCTCTCAACACCTCCTCCTGTAATGAAACTGGTACCATGGTACATCCTCTGAAGAGGATGATGTGCTCCCCACCTTTTGAAAACCCATCAGGTTCCTGCCTTGAGGATATATGAGCATGCCACGTCTCACTATCAACGTCCCCTCATTGTACCTCCTTGAATCATTGAAGAAGTGAAGGAGTTACTGTGAGAGAGTGTAGAAAGGATGCTCCATCCCTATCTACAAAGGATATCTACAATGCAGCTAGCTTCTGCATCACCTCTCCTAGCAGCTGAATGCCCGATCTCCTGATGAGAGCATCTGCTACAACGTTCCCCTTCCCATGAGTATAGACTATCTCAATGTCATAGTCCTGGAGGAACTTGAGCCATCTCCACTATCTCAAGTTCTGGTCCTTTTCTGAGAAGATGTACTTGAGACTCTGGTGGTCATAGTAGACTGTAAAGTGATCGCCCATCAGATAGTGCCTTCAAATCTTCAAGGCTAAGACCACTACTGCTTATTTCAGGTCATGAGTAGCTTAGTTCTGCTTGTGCTGTATCAAATTCCATGAACCATACGTGATCACCACTCTCTCCTACATCAGGACACACCCGATAATGATCCCTGATGCGTCACAGTAAAATATGTACCCTATGACCTCCTCCGGTAGCCTCAAGATGGGCACACTGGTCAATCTCTGCCTCAGATCCTAAAAGCTCTACTGGAATCTCCCTGAACACACGAAGGGTTTCCCATTCTTCAGAAATGCTGAAAGCGGTGCTGCAACTCTGTAGAAGTCTGCCAAAAATCTCCAATAGTATCTATCCAGACTCAGGAAACTCCGTACCTCATTCACACTCTTGGGTGGATCCCAAGAAAGTACTACCTCATTCTTCGCTGGGATCACTACAACTCTAGCCTCCGAGATGACGTGTCCCATGAAGTGAACCTCTCGAATCCAGAACTGGATCTTCGAGAGCTTACCCTAAAGCTGGTGCTCTCAGAGTGTATCCAGTACTACCCTCAAATGGTAGGCGTGCTCCTCCTCAGTAGTCGAGTAAATTAGTATGTTGTAGATGAAGACTATGAAAAAGTGAACGAGGTAAGGCTGGATGATCCTGTTTATGAGACTCATGAACACTGCTAGAGTGTTGGTTATATTGAAGGGCATAACCAAGAACTCTTAGTGGCCATACCGACACCTGAAGGCCATCTTTTGCACATCCTCATATCGAACTCTGAGCTGGTGATAGCCAGACCTGAGGACTATCTTTGAGAACCATCGTGCTCCCTTGAGCTGATCAAATAGGTTGTTAATCCTCGAAGTTGGATACTTGTTTTTCATGGTCACCTGATTTAGGTGAAGGTAGTCGAAACATAGTCGCAAGCTGCCATCTGCCTTCTTAGAGAACAAATTTGGGGATGCCCAGGGTGAAACATTGGGTTAGATAAATCCCTTCCCCTGTAAGTTCTCCAGCTGTACCCGCAGCTCACAAAGCTCAGTGAGAGCCATCCGATATGATTAAGTAGATACCGGTGTTGTCCTAGGGTACAAGTCAATGTATAAGTCTACCTCTACGTGAGGAGGTAGTCCTGGAATGTCGTCAGGGAAAAAATCCGCGTACAAATCCACCACAACAGGAAAACTCGGACTCCGCACATCAACTGCTATGAGTATGAGACTAGCCAACTAATGTGTGATCGGCTTCCCCCACCTCTGTATAAGTCCATCCTGCACTGCAAAGGCTCCCTTCTTGACGGTGAAGGTGAACCTGGTCCCATCCATGCAGATACACCGTACTTTATGCATAATACATTCAATCTGAGCATGAACTGTGGATAACCAATCCATACACAAAATGACGGCGTAAGGCCTCGACGCCGCTACAAGAATATCCAGCCGAATGTATCACCTCCTATAGTAATCTCACACTGCTGGAACCAGTGCGTAATCGTCGAGTATGCTTCCGTAGAAGTCTCTAGCTATAAGGATTGATCCAACGACACTGTTGGAATCTCCAAGATCTGAACGAGGGCAGTGATAATAAAAAAATGACTCACACCTGTGTCTATAAGTACTGCAACAAGGGTGGAGTATACCCAGATAGTACCTAAAATCATCTCAGGTGCGCCGTGGCCATAGGCCTTGACTTCATGGAGCTAAGCCGGCCTATGTCCGCCAGCTCCCTGTGGTCGGGGGGGGGGGACCTTCAGGTGGTGGTGGTGGTAGATCCTCGAAACGTCGTCCACCACCCGCTGCTTGGCCAGCTCCTCTTCCACATCCACCTTCTCCCGACGGACCACCACAATCAAACGTATGCCTCTACCTGGGAGGTTCCTCTACTGTATGTTGCTCGTCCGCATGGCGGGTCGGGCAGTCTCGAGCCATGTGACCCATCCCGCTGCATGAATAGCACTGCCTGCTCCTCACATGGCTTTCTCTATTTCGTGTGCCCTGCACAACCGAACCTATATCCTGAGGTCGCCCACCTACTGGCCTGGTCCTCTTGGACCTCTGCATCAGTTGCCTACTGCCAGCTGCTGAAAACTCCGCTACGTGTCGCCCTGTGGTGGGTCTCGCCACTGGTGACTTCTCAACGAGAAAACCCTCCATTATAAGGGCTTGCTCTAGCACCCCCGCCTGCGTCAGGATGCTGAGGGGAATTGTTGAAGCCCTGATCTCATGCCTAAGTCCCTACTCGAAGGTCTGGGCCCTAAATAACGGGTCTCGTACCATATCCGAGGAGTAGCGTGAGAGGTCGGTGAACCTCGCTAAGTACTGAGCTACTGTCATGCTGCCCTATTGCAGATGAAGCAACTCATGAATCATTACCACACAAAGGATGGTCGTAAAAAACTCTAAGAAAAAGTGACTCTCGAAGTCTGTCCAAAGTAATGATGCATCGTCCTACACCTGGAGCATCAGGCTCCACCATCAAGCTTCTGCTGCATGCAGGAGACTCCCGGCAAGGATCACCATAAGGTTGGCTGATGTCTCTACCAATATGAAAACTCTCATGACAGCCACCATCCAATTCTCATCTTCATGTGGGTTCGCCTCTCCTCGAAACCTAGGCGGCCTCTAGCGTTGGAACTCATGCAACACACTCAGGCGACGTGCACTCTCCACTGTTGGGGATGGTGGTATCGGTGGCCCAGCGGGTAGTGGTACCGCTGGTGCCTTCGCTGTGATGGGGCCCTGCACCAAGGCCTCTTCACTTGGTGGGCTACCATCTTTTACGTAACTTGGAACCCTAGATGGATGCCTTCGTAGGGCCATCTTGAAAATAAATAGGTGTTCCATGGTTAAAAAAGTATACCTGGTGAGCTGACACAAAGTAATCACGAAGAAAATATTTTCAAAGGAAACACACATGCAATTAGTGTTTTCATGCACTGAGTCAGAAATCAGAGTTCAGGGTCCTGGTGTATGGATACGTCGGCCACCGCACCAACACCGGTTTCCCTAAACTGATAACCACACCCAAAACACTAAACACTATTGACGTTTAAAGAATCAGAGTCTAAGTTCTGCGGTAGAACCAAATCCTCTGATAACAAATTTGTAAGAACCCAGTTTTTTCTGCGAAAGACTTTGGAATATTTTTTATGTTATTCCACAGCAGCGCCTTCAGACGGCGTGCAATTCCGAGCCCCGGAGTGGCCATAATTAAATTTTCAGTGCGTTCAAAAGGGACACGCCAAATAAATGGGATAACTCCTAAATGGAGCTTTATATCCGATATTTGAGTGAACGAATGGGTCCGGAATGGGGTGTTTACTCTAGAAACCACAGAAAACATGTCGGCTAGGGACGTTTGGACCCCTCACTCACTTTCGGAATGTTAAATAGATAAATTAAATAATTAATTTATTCGTTTAATGGATTAATTCATGTATCTTTTAAATGGTGGCTCGTATTGGAAAACCGAGGGCGCCGTTGAGTCTGGAACGTGCCTTTTACCCTAGGAGGGGTGTAAGTTTCGCGGGCACGGGCCATCTGTGAAAAAATGGCCCCAGGGGTGTTTTTGTAATTTGGCAGCCTCAGGTGTTCAGTTTTATAACTTTTGAACGGGGTCTCGGATTAAAATTATGAGACCTCTGTTGTGCTCGGGAGGTGGTGTTTACCCTAGGTGAGGCTTAACCTCGACCCCGTCGGTTGTTTTGGATGCGGGTTAATTTGGGGGTTTTAAATTAATTAAATTGTAATTAATTTTATTTATTTAAACTCTCCCTCTCCCCCATCCCCTTCCTCCCCCTGGTGAAACCCCCCTCACCATAACCTCCTCTCATCCTCCTACTCCTCCCTCCCAACCAAGGTGGAAACGACAATGGCAGAGTGCGGATCAATGAAGAAGCTCCGGGCTACGCCCCAACAGGTAAGAGGTTGCGTTTTGTATTTTTCATTCCTGTACTTAACTTCGAATGCAAATTTACATGTCGAATTACTGCCGAATTGTCAAGAGAGGACCATATTTGCGTAACACATGTTCTGAGCTTTCAAATTCTTGTTTCAAAATTGAAATCTGAGTTCCGAGGAGCTCGTATTTTTTCGGAGAATTTTGCGGGTCTTGGAGTCTGTTTTGGGTTCTCCGGCGGGTTCGAGCAGCGGTAGGCGGCAGCGCGGCGGCCGACCACGGCCTGTCGCGGTCTGCAGGAGAAACCCAAGGCAGTCAGCGCCTCGGGCTAGCGGAGGGAACCAGGACCCGCGCTTCACAGGTCCTGTTGGGCGACGACGCGCGGACCGGCCAAAGGGCCGGTCGGCCTGTAGAAACTGGACCCGAGGAGCGAGTCCGGTGCCGAGGAGCGGGCCGCGGCTGCCAGTCTGTGGTGGTTCGAGCCGGACCCACAGCTGGTCCATGGGCCGACGGCTCGGTCCAGGCCTACCGGTGTCGGTTCTTCTACCATGTTTGTAGTGGACGTTTGGCGTGTGATCGTGTGTACTCCTGGGAGAGTGAGGTTGGTGTTTAAAGAGATATGGTTGGTTGTGCCTCAGCCGTTGAGGTGGCAGATTGGAGTTGTTACGTTATGCCTTCACGTTGACGTTGGGTGCTGTGTGCACAATAACCTTTGGGCTGGAACGTGGTATACTCTGGGAGTATATGGGAACTCTTGGAGGTACCTATGGATGTTTTTACCTGAGAACGTTTGTGCATTCGTTTGTGGTTGACTTGGGGCCACACGTCGTGTGGGCCCCATGTGCGTGTCATGTTCTGATTTACGTACTTTTGACCTCTCGCGACGTAGAGGGCTCCTATGTTCTTGTTTGTTGACCAGAAGGGTTTAGTTTTCCCCTGGTCCTGTTCTAAGGTTGTTTCCAATAGGGATAAGGTTGTTTCGATCATGGCCCACCAGCAGTACCATTCAGTAGAGATGGCCAGAGCAGTTCTGGGTTTAACCTCCAGCAGGGCTGGGCAGTGGGTTGCTCGTTGACTTCTCAGGGTTTACCCTCTAGCAGAGACTAGGAAGTGGGTCACTCTATGACTCTTGAGGGTCTACCCTCTAGCAGGGCTGGGCAGTGGGTTGCTCGTCGTCTTGATTAAGGTTTACCCTCCAGCAGGGCTGGGCAGTGGGTCACCCGTTTACTTCTTCCAGGTCTACCCTCCAACAGGGCTGGGCAGTGGGTCGCCTGTCAGCTTATTCCAGGTCTACCCTCTAGCAGGGCTGGGCAGTGGGTCGCCTGTCGGCTTATTCAAGTTCTATCCTCCAGCAGGTCTGGGCAGTGGGTCACCTCATGACGTATTAGAGTTTACCCTCCAGAAGGGCTGGGCAGTGGGTCACCCAATGGATTTTCAGACTCATCCCTTCTTAATAGGCTAGTCGGTGACTTTTCTCCGTGACTACCGGAACGAGACCCTTGTTTGAACGGGTCAGTGATGTGATGACTTTGACTTTGAGGAGACCTCTCGACTGCGAGGCAGTGATGAGGTGTGTTTTGACGTTACCCTGGAATCCTCAAGTATGAGGGGCGCTTTCCCCACCGAGACGCATCCTTTCAATGCGACCTAAAACCGTGCAGATGAGTCAGTGCCGCCCAAAGTGGATAATGTCAAGGTGCGGTGATTTGAGCCCCTTTGACTTGTAGTTCGGGGCATATGTGCGGGATGCTGGGCATCGATGGTGTTACTTCTATAACTGTTGGTGACTCACATTTCTTGGGCTGAGCTACGTGACAGAGATCCCCTTATGATCTTGTTCGGGTTTCTAGTTTGAGCATATGGATATGTATATACCTTGTTCCGGTACCCACTTCTTGGGTTGTGGTTACTCTCCTTCCAGGAGAGGCGAAGACGCGCGAGGTATGCCACGTGCTTTCTGTGTCTAGCTTCTCGTGGTTGGATGAGTCTACTCACCTACTATAGGTAGAGAAGACTCGAAGAGAAGTTCATCTTATCACCGTTTCCAGCTCCTTTTGTCTGGATGAGTCTACCTCCTTTCTCTTGTTGGGTTGAGTTGGACTCTCTATTGTTACTCTTCTGCACTCTCTTTGATGTACTCCTTTACTTTTCCCTGTTCGCTCTACTTCTCACCCTTCGGTACCTCCTGTTTTGGTCCCTCGATCCTTCGGGGTATCCTACTGAGTATTTTTATACTCACCCCTGCTTGGGATTTTCCCGCACATGGTGTGCCCTTGCAGACGACGGACAAGTTGGTCGTGACTTCAGTGGAGCTTAGGAGTTCAGGAGCTTGGACCGTGTGCGGTGGTCTAAGTCGGGTTCTAGGAGGGGGATCCTTCCAGCTGTTTTCTTTTGTTTACCTGTTGCCAGGTTGTGGCACTTTTCTGGTTGGACGCATGTTTTTCCCCTTTTCTTTTCAGTGTACCTTCAGCTATTACTTTTTACTTTTAGAGGTCGATGCACTTTGTGGTTTATTTATAGAAGTTTCTCTTTTTTTGTACTTGTCTTCTCTTTTACTCTACACTTTTGCATTGAGTGTGCTACGTGTGTGTGTGTACAGGTACTCAGGCAAAGGCCTCCCTGAGTTGTTTAGCATTCGGCGCTTGTCGCCAGCCCCTGGCCTATGGAGGCGGGCTTGGGGTAGTTGCGGCTTGAGCCCGGGTAGGGTCAGGTCGTGACAAAGTGGTATCAGAGGTGGTTCGTTCCTTAGGACATTGTTCTGATGTCCCTAAAAAGGAATTGGTTGGGATTTAGGGCAACAGTGTTAACGTGTCTCGAGAGCGGCTCTCAGGCCAGGGAGTCCAGTGATGGTGCGACAGCCGACGTATCCATTCACCAGGACCTTGATAACCCGCTTGTCGACTCGGCATGCTGAGACACTTGTTGCAGGGAAATTGGTTTGTGCATCGCATAAGATTGAGTCTTTGACTGTCCTTCTTGAGTTAGATCCCCATTGTTGTTATTGGTATATACATATATGCTCATTTGACCGCGGCACTCCTTGATAATATTCAGTATGCCTCCGCGAAGAAAGCCATCCAGGATACAAGATTTGGTTCGTGATGACGACCCTGCGAGCTATGAGGCCACAGTCCAGGACCCATCATGTGAGCCCTTTTCTCTGGGTGGTCCGGTAGCAGCACCCCCGCCTATTGAGCAGCAAACAGCTTCAGCAGAGCAGGCTGAGCTTGAGCGCAGGTTGAACACGCTCCGTTAGTTCCAGTGGTAGAGACCGTTGAGGTTCAGTGGTGAGCCAGACCCTCAGGCAACAGAGGTTTGGCTAGAGACAATGGTTAGCCTTTTCAGGCTTGTGCAGACACCGACAGATCAGAGAGTGGCTTTGGCAGCCAACCTTTTTCGTGGAGCATCTCGGTGTTGGTGGAGTCTGGTGACTTATTTTTTTTATAAGTTAATGCTTTGGTCAAAGACCAAAGCATAATTTATTGATAAGAAAAAAAGATTACAAAATGAGAAAGGAAGGTATTTTTTTACAATATCTATCAAAAAGATATAATAAGTCAGAAGGAATAGAGTCCAGCCAAGTCATGCTTTGATGGACTCCTTTGTTGGCAAGAGCATCAGCAACGACATTTTCTTCACGGTAGGCATGAGTACCTATATAATCAATCCCATGGAGCAAATTAAGGTAGTTCATCCAACAAGCGGTGAGAGACCAGGCTAGGTGGATGTTTCCATTCCAGATGGCGTGGATGATAGTGGTTGAATCACTTTCAATCCATAGCTTTCTCCAACCTCTTTGAAAAGAAAAATCAACAGCATGAATAACACTGAGCATTTCTGCCTCCAGAGATGAAGAGTGACCACATCCAACAAAGAAACAACCCTGACATTGACCAGCTGAGTCTCTGAAGATAGCACCACAACTGGCAGGACCAGGGTTACCTTTGGAAGCGCCATCAATGTTCAATTTGATCTATCCTGGCATTGGATATTTCCAGAACACTTCAAAGGAGCATTTAGGCTTTGGGAAGATTCCAGGTACATGAAGTTGACGAAGGACCACAAAGTCACCAACCGAGTTATTGCAAGAGTCCTTTTGAATTGCGGCTGCTTCATGAATCGCAAGAAGAATTCGGGACTTCCCTGTATTAATATTGAGAGTGATTATGGTGAATGAGATCATTTTTAACATACTAGAGTTCATGCAGGAGTTCCGCCACTACAGCAAGAAACATATTTTTGACCTGCATAGAAGCGTCATGTCTAGTACAATTATTTAAAAACAAAGAAATTGAATCATTAAAGGGATTTCTGCGATTAAAAAGATCAAAGATGTAATTAAAAAGGGAAGAGGCCATCACACAAGATAGAAAGAGATGATTGGCATCTTCCCTATGCTGGTTACACAGACGACACTTAGAACAAAGAGAAATGCCAACGTTTTGCAGAATAGTTTCCATAGGTAATCTATTGTGCGCAACGTGCCAAATAAGGGTAATCTTGGAAGGTTTAATCCAGGGTTTGTTAAATTGATTCACCCAAAGAAAATTAGATTCATGATCAGAGAAATTATGTTTATAAAATCTTTTAGAATCAAGAATTCCATTAGTAGAAGGTTCCCAAACAAAGAAATCACCAACAGAAGAAAAAGGATAATTCTCAATAGCTTGCATAATAATATCAGGGAGGTCACAATCAGGAGATTGTAAGACCTCCTTTATAGACTGATTAGTATCTTCAGGAAGATTACTAAAGGGTAAAAAAGAAATCATAGGGCTACCACACCATTTACCACACCAAAAATTAATGGAAGAATCAGCACTGACAATCCATCTATCATTTTGCATGATTTTGTGACAAGAGTCCCAGATGGAAGGCCAGATGGAAGAGTTAATGAAATTAATATTTCCTTTTGAAAGCTTAGAGAAAAACCTATGTTTTAGAAAATCAGTAGATTTAGAAGTGGAGTTAATGATGCGCCAAGTAAGGCAGGCCTGAATAGCATCATTGAACATCTTTAAATTTTTAATGCCAATTCCACCATTGGAAATGGGTTTACAGCAAGAATTCCAAGGAATTGTAACAAGATTATTTTCAAAAATGCTCCCAGACCAAATGAAGTTTTTAATAGAAGTATTAATTTTTCTAAAAATACCAACGGGCCATTTATAGACCATAAGGGAATAGACCATTTTAGAAACAATGGTCTATTTAACCAAACAGATTCTCCCAGCCATGGATATAGACTTCCCTTTCAAATTATCTAGTTGATTTGTGATATGAGAAATGATATTAGAAAAATAGATAGATTTGGGACAACCCCAAAATAGAGGAACACCCAAATAAGTGAAAGGTAAAAGGCCCTCTTTAATACCCAGATAATTTATAATACCAGGTTTCCTTCCTACAGGAAAATTCTTTCCAAAATAGATATAAGATTTGTTCCAGGAAATTGCTTGACCAGAGACATCCTCATAGTGAGATATAGTTTGATTGAGAGCATTTAGATTTCTTTGATCCCCTTTTATGAATAAGATAATATCATCAACATATAAATGATGGGTGGGGGCATTTAAGTTCCTGGCCACCTGAATAGGTTTAATCAAATTTAATTCAACCTAATTGTTTAGGAGTCTGCTAAGGTAATCTTCAGCAATAACAAAGAGGATGGCAGAAAGGGAATCTCCCTGCCTGACACCTTTAGAGCATTTAAAGAAACCTCTAGGGGTACCATTAATCAGGATAGAGATATGAGCTGAGTGAAATAGAGTCTTGATTCTACCAATGAAGGAATCATTAAAACCAAAGTTTTTAAGAACTTTGTAAATAAAATTCCAATCAATGGTGTCAAAAGCCTTTCTAATATCCAGTTTGATGGCCACATAACCACCTCTAGATTTTTTGTTTAAATTATTCGTACATTTAGAAGCAAGACAAATACAGTCCTGAATGGATCTTCCTTTAATAAAACCAAATTGGTTCCAAGAGACAATTCTATTGAAGATAGGTGCAAGTCTATTTGCAATAATTTTGGTGATGATTTTATAGATGGTGTTAATCAAATCTATAGGTTTGAATTGATGGATCTCAACAGAATTCTCAACCTTAGGTATTAATGTTCGAAATTGAGCATTGATTCCATGAGGAATATATCCATGAGTGAAAAGGATCTTAACAAGATTACAAACATCATTCTGTATTATATCCCAATGATTTTGGAAAAAACATTATTGACGAGTTATCGCTTTCGTGGGGTGACTTTCAGTTGTTTTTTTGTGAGGATTTTTCCCCTCCTTCTTGCACTCCGTTCGGACTCAAGAGCTCCTACAGTTTTAGCAGGGAGGGATGACGATAGCCGAGTACGCGGCTAGTTTCGCAAACCGTGCACGCTTTTACCCGGACTTGGTCCATGATGACAACATCCGAGCGTGGAAGTTTGAGCAGGGTCTCCGCCGAGAGATTTGTGCTGTCATAGTACCCTTGGGAATTTCCACATATGCTGGGGTACTAGAGAAGGCGCTGGTGATAGAGATCTTCCTGTAACCTTCTAGAGTTGGTGGTGGCAGCAGGCACGTTGAAGTCGAGACGTCTGCCGCAGCTAGTAGGCGTCGGAAAGTAGAACCTCGACGCAGGTGGCTTTCTAACAACCGGACTCAGGGGCGTGGTTGTACACCACAGTGGCGCTGGAGGGCACCAGTGCAGCCCAAAGAGAGTCGGTTCTATGATTGCGATTGGCGAGGTCACTTGGCATGGAACTGCCCGACCAGGAATATAGAGAGCTTTGGGCAGGCAGCAAGTGCAACACCACGACAGAGGCGGCGCCGTGATCGGGGTATCACCCAGAGAGGTGGTACTAGCAGAGGAGCGGGAGGAGCTGTTAGTGGGGGACGACTTTACGAGGTCTTTCCATCACCACTAGGTGGTCCATGTCAGGCTCCGGGAGCTGACAGTTGGGATCGCAGACAGCCGCGAGCTTTGGGTGTCTACGATCCAGCAGAACATGAGGTGGTAAGAGGTACGCTCGACAACTCTTCTACCTTTTGCATTAGAATTGTTAGACTCTGTTTGTAGAATTCCTTTTCTCCCTTCTCCTTGTTTGAGTTGTTACCAGGGTGGCGCGGGGCGTCGGTGTAACCCTGTGTTGGTATGGTTAAGAGGCATGGGACCTTTTTCTTTAGTCGATGGTGTTGACTCCTTCACTATCCAAGCGTGTAAGAGAGTCTTGGTTGTGAGACATTGATGGTGAAACCTTGCGCAACCAGATATCCTTAGGTGTTTCACCATATGTATATTCCGAAGGAGGGAATCACCAGGCCTTGTCCTGGGAGCTGGCGGTGATTCTAGTCGCGGCGTGCGACGTAGAGGTTCGGTCGGGGAGGTGAGCTACCCCCATGGTCCTTTGGATTGTTTGAGACCGTGCAAAGGGATGATGAGGTTCCCTACCGCCTTGCCCTAACCCCAATGTCTGGAGTGGGTGCATGACGTCTCCCGCATGACTTGCCCGAGACGATGTGTGCATGCCTCTATGCACATCATTAGAGAGAGAATACCTCATGTGGATAGATCAAATCCTTTGGTCTGTGTGCGGTGGCGCAGATCTGTGCATGAGTTCTTCTGGGTACGGAGGAGCTAGGTGGGGGCTGAGTACCCTGAATTATTCCCTAGTTTTTCTTTTCGGGGACGAAAATCTTGAATGATGGAATGATTTAAGAACCCAGTTTTTGTTGAGAAATACTTTGGCATATTTTTGATGTTATTCCAGAGCAGCGCCTTCAGACGGCGTGCAATTCCGAGCTCCGGAGTGGCTGGAATTAATTTTTCAGTGCGTTCACATTGGACACGCCAAATAAATGGGATAACTCCTAAACGAAGCTTCAGATCAGAGATCTGAGTGCACAGATGGGTCTGGAATGGGGTGTTTACCCTAGGAACCACATAAAACATGTCGGCGCGAGACGTTTGGACCCCTCGCTCGCTTTCAGAACGTTAAACGGATAAATTAAATAATTAATTTATTCGTTTAATGGATTAACAAAAGTATCTATTAAACGGTGGCTCGGATTGGAAAACCGAGGGCACCTTTGAGTCCGTAATATGCCGTTTACCCTAGAAGGGGTGTAAGTTTCGCAGGCGCGGGCCGTCTGTGAAAAATGGCCCCAGGGGCGTTTTTGTAATTTGGCAGCCTCAGGTGTTCAGTTTTATAACTTTTGAACGGGGTCTCAGTTTAAACTTCTGAGACCGCCATTCTGCTCATGAGGCGGTGTTTACCCTAGGGTAGGCTTAACCTCGACCCCGTCGGGCGTTTTGGATGCGGGTTAATTTGGGGGTTTTAAATTAATTAAATTATAATTAATTTTATTTATTTAAACACTCCCTCTCCCCCATCCTCTTCCTCCCCCTGGTGAACCCCCCCTCACCATAACCTCCTTTCATCCTCCTCCTACTCCCTCCAAAATAAGGTGTAAGCGGCAATGGAGGAGTGCAGATCGACGATGAAGCTTCAGGCTACGCCCCAACAGGTATGAGGTTGCGTTTTGTATTTTTCATTCCTCTACATAACTTAGAACGGAAATTTACAAGTAGAATTAATGCCAAATTGTTGAGTGAGGCCCATATTTGCGTAGCACATGTTCTGATCTTTCAAACTCTTGTTTCGGAATTGAAATCCGAGTTCCGAGGAGCTCGTATTTGTCCGGCGAAGTTTGCGGGTCTTGGAGTCGGTTTTGGGTTCTCTGGCGGGTTCGAGCAGCAGTAGGCGGCAACGCGGCGGCTGGGTGTGGTCGAGCAGAGGAGCCGGCTGCCGGTGCGGCAGGGCGAGCTCGAGTGACAGAGCGCGGCGGCTGACCGCGGCCTGTCGCAGTCGGCAGGCAAAACCCAAGGCGGTCAGTGCCTCAGACCAGTGGAGGGAACCAGGACCCGCGCTGCGCGGGTCCTGTTGGGCGACGATGCGCGGACCGGCCAAAGGGTCGGTCGGCTTGTACAAACCAGACCCGAGGAGCGGGTCCAGTGTTGAGAGGCGGGCCGCAGGCAGCGGGCCGCAACGGTTCGGGCCAGAACCGCGGCTGGGACGCGGGCCAGTGGCTCGGTACAGGCCGACCGGGGGGGGGGGGGGGGGGGGAACCGGCCCGGTTAGGCCCCCCTTGCGTTCGAGGGGCCGTAACTTGCAAACGACGCGTTCATTTGACGTGCCGTCAGTGGCTGGGGGATCGTGTCGGCAAGGCGGCTTTGTTGAAGTGGTTTCTGGGTTTTTTGGGTTTCATTCCCAAAGGCGGGTGATCGAAACACATTACTTTAATAATAATAAATTTATTATTAATGTTGCGACGGACGTGGCTCTGCATTCGGACGTCTGTTTGAAGCGCCATCAGAGGCGTAGTGGCCCCGTAGCTGACCCGACCATTCCAAAGTTGGTTGGAGCCCTTGCGGTTTGGCTTCATTTCTCGGTGGCACGAAACGCTTTATACGAACAATTAATTAATTAATTATTTAATTAATTGATTGTTGCATCAGACCTAACTCCAGCTTGGGATGTCCGATTGACGCCCCGTCAATGACAGCGTGATCCCAGTCCTCCTGCGGCCTTTTTGAGGAACTTTCCAGAGCGTTCGGGTTGGAGACGAGGTGCAGGCCCCACGGGGCCTAGTTCGCACATTTTACGGTGAAACGCCACTTTTTCACCCGACATCCATTTGGGGTGTTTGAGTACTAATTTCAGAGTGTTTTTCTGAGGGGATTGCAATGGTGCAATTCACCCACTTGAATTCGGGCCCGAGGTGTGGGCCCCACGGGGCCCCATTTTCGTATAACGCGGGGGAGTTGCAGCTTCTGCATTCAGAATTCATTTTAGGCGCCGTCAACAGCATTGTGACCCTGGCATCGAGGAAAAATTGACCGGGGTGGTTTCAGGTGTTGAAGCCGGAGTTGAGGTAGGGTCCCCATAGGCTGTCTCTTGAGCTATGTGCAGTGCTTTCACACCCTTTTTCACCAGACGTCCATTTGGGGCATTCGAGTAGTCGTTTCTGCATGTTTTTCTGAGAGCATCACGATGGCGTAGTTCGCCCGACGAGTATCGTAGTCGGGGTGCGGGCTCCACACAGGTTGTTTACAGTGAACAATACCCTTTTCACCGGTTGACCGTTTCAGGCGAGTAAGTAGTCTATCTCGCGTGTTTTTCCACGGGGATTATAACGGTGTAATCTGTTCCAGCGAGCGGGGCCTCGTACGCGATCTTATTAAATGTGGAAATATGAAAGGTCCCCTGGTGGAGGTTCTTCTACCGTGTTTGTAGCGGACCTTTGGCATGTGATCGCGTGCACTCCTGGGAGAGTGAGGTTGGTGTTTAAAGAGATATGGTTGGTTGTGCGTTAGCCGTTGAGGTGGAAGATTGGATTTGTTATGTTACACCTTCGTGATGACGTTGGGTGCCATGTGCACGATAGCCTTTGGTCTGGAATGTGGTATACTTTGGGAGTATACGAGAACGCTTGGAGGTACATGTGGTTGTTTGTACCTGAGAACTTTTGTGCGTTCAGTTGGGGTTGACTTGGGGCCACACATCGTGTGGGCCCCATGTGCGTGTCGTGTTCTTCTTTACGTACTTTTGACCTCTCGCGACATAGAAATCTCCTCTGTTCTTGTTTGTTGACCAGAAGGGTTGAGTTTTCCCCTGGTCCTGTTCTGAGGTTGTTTCCAGCAGGGCTGAGGTTGTTTCGAGCATTGATTTCCAGTAGTACCATTCAGTAGAGATGTCTAGAGCAGTTCCAGGTTTACCTTCCAGCAGGGCTGGGAAGTGGGTTGCTCATTGACTTATCAGGGTTTACCCTCTAGAAGAGACTAGGAAGTGGGTCACCTGAAGACGCTTGAGGGTCTACCCTTCAGCAGGGCTGGGCAGTGGGTCGCTCGTCGTCTTGATTTAGGTTTACCCTCCAATAGGGCTACGCAGTGGGTCACCTGTTGACTTCTTCCAGGTCTACCCTCTAGCAGGGCTGGGCAGTGGGTTGCCTGTCGGCTTATTCGTGGTCTACCCTCCAGCAGGGCTCGGTAGTGGGTCGCCTGTCAGCTTATTCCAGGTCTACCCTCTAGCAGGGCTGGGCAGTGGGTCACCTGATGACATATTAGGGTTTACCCTCCAACAGGGCTGGGCAGTGGGTTACCTGATATCTTATTATGTTTTACCCTCCATCAGGGCTAGGAAGTGGGTCACCCGATGGCTTTTCAGACTTAGACCTTCTTATGAGGCTAGTCGGTGACTTTTATCCTAGACTACCGGAGCGGGACCCTTGTTTGTATGGGTCAGTAATGTGACGACTTTGACTTTGAGGAGACCTCTCGACTGCGGGGCAGTGATGAGGTGTGGTTTGACATTCCCCCAGAATCCTCGAGTACGAGGGGCACTTTCCCCACCGAGATGTGTCCTTGCGATGCAACCTAAAACCATGCGGGTGAGTCAGTGCCGCCCAAAGAGGATAGTGTCAAGGTTCGGTGATTTGAGCCCCTTTGACTTGTAGTTCAGGGCAGACGTGCGGGATGCTGGGCATCGATGGTGTTACTTCTAGGACTATTGGTGACTCACATTTCTTAGGCTGAGCTATGGGATAGAGATACCCTTACGATCTTGTTCGGGTTTCTAGTTTGAGTATATGGATATTTATATACCTTGTTCCGGTACCCACTTCTTGGGTTTTGTTTACTCTCCTTTCAGGAGAGGAAAAGACGCGTGGGGTATGCCACGTGCTTTCCGTGTCTAGATTCTCATGGTTGGACGAGTCCACTCTTCTGCTATAGGTAGCGAAGACTCGACGAGAAGTACATCTTCTCACCATTTCCAGCTCCTTGTGTCTGGAAGAGTCTACCTCCTTTCTCTTGTTGGGTTGAGCTGGACTCTCTACTATTACTCTTCTACACTCTCTCTGCTGTAATCATTTACTTTTCCATTTTCGATCTACTTATCACTCTTCAATACCTCTTTTGTTGCTCCCTCGAGCCTTCGGGGTATCCTACTGAGTATTTTTATACTCACCCCTTCTTGGGATTTTCCCGCACTTGGTTTTCCCTTGCAGACGATGAACAGGTTGGTCGTGACTTCAGTGGAGCTTAGGAGTTCAGGAGCTTGGACCGTGTGTGGTGGTCGAAGTCGGGTTCTAGGAGGGGGATCCTTCTAGCTGTTTTCTTTTGTTTACCTATTACCAGGTTGTGGCACTTTTCTGGTTGGGAGCATGTTTTTACCCTTTTCTTTTCAACGTACCTTCAGCTTTTACTTTGTAATTTTAGAAGTCGATGCACTTTGTGGTTTATTTATAGAAGTTTCCCTTTTTCTGTACTTGTCTTTTCTTTTACTCTCCACTTTTTCATTGAGTGTGCTGCGTGTGTGTGTGTACAGGTACACAGGCAAAGGCCTCCCCGAGTTGTTTAGCCTTTGGTTCTTGTCGCCAGCCCCTGGCCTATGGAGGCGGGCTTGGGGTAGTTGCAGCTTGAGCCCGGGTAGGGTCGGGTCGTGAAAAATTTGTCACGCCCTGTCCTCGGGGCCCATGCCGTGACTACCCCAAGACCGCCTTCCATAGGCCAGGGGCTGGAGACTTGCACCAAAGGCGTAATCCTGATAAAAGTGAAGGCATTGACTTTTTAACCTATAATACACACACACACACTGTATGAACACAAGCGGTAGAGAAAAAAACTGAAAATAAACACTAAGTAAAATTGAATACAAAGGTAAGTGCTGAAAGGAAAGGGGCCGGAAATACAAGACCAACAGAAAAGTAGAACTGAAGAAAAGTAAAAAGAAACTACTAAGTAGTCCTCCAAGAATCCCACCTGAATGGTGGGTACAGATGGCCTCCTCAGCACCTCAGGTCCATCCATACACTCCATGTACGTCTCTCCAAGTGGTCCGCCTCTGGGTACCGTCCAGCTCCACAACACTCTGCCTCGATCGGTGCTATCTATCGTCTGCAACCAACACAACAAAGTGCGGGCATTTCCCGTGTAGGGGTGAGTATAACGATACTCAGTAGGGTCCCCGAGACCACCGAAGGTCTCCCATAATCCACAAAGGATAAACCAAAAAAGGAAAGATACAATCACTAAGTATCAACAAACCCTACTTAGGTATATGCCCATACATATACCTAAGTTATCAACCACAGTTCAGCTCCAACTCTCGATCCCAAGCACAACCCAGTTTACACAGGAAAGTAATGTCAATCACATCAATGATAATGATTGAATGTCAAGAATCAGATCACACAGGTATACATCTTTCGTAAAGAGATAGAGATGATCAGATGTAATCACTGATTCATCTAAGCTATCGGACCCACACAGGATACTAGACCAGCTAGGCTATCAGACCCACATAAGATACAAGACTGGCTACTCTGTCGGACCCACACGGGATACAAGAACAGAAGTCAAAATTGTCGAACCCACATAGGATACAAGAATAGTAGTCATCGCTATCGAACCCATGGAGGATTCCGTTACAATAGCCATCGTCATCGAATCCATAGAGGATCCCAATAAAGTAGTCGCTATTGCCGTACCGACGTAGGATTCCGATACAGTAGTCATCCTAGTCGCAGCTAGCTCAAGGGTTCCCACACACAGCACGCTCGATTCCGGGTGGGTACACTTCTCGAGAAAGGGGGTTGATACATAAAATATCACGAATTCTAGATTTTATGTATACCAAAGTTCCGTCTCATCAAAAGAAACCTAATGCAATAGATGACACATCAATCGGACGACCGGTCTGAGAGTTATTGGCTTTTGCGTTCAAGGGGATTAGTTGGATTTACCCTCGTTCCAAACCCATCCTTTTATAATGTTTTCCAAAAATCACATAGAGTATTTAAAAATTACCGTCTCGTTTCGAGGATCCTAGTGGCGTAGACGGCGTGTCGATCGGACATGCGGTCTAGAAGTTATTCACGTTTAAGCGAAACGGGCCCGACCCGTTAAGCCTAGTGGGCTGGCGGGTCAACCCGACCCGGTTTGGCGGGTCCAACCCATCTGGGGGTTGGCCCAGCCCAGTGGAGCGCATCCCACCGAGGGACCTGGACCGGTGGGTCTGAGCTGTTTGGGGGGTCATCCCGACTCAGTGGGGCGCAACCCACCCACGGACCCGGCCCGGGTCACGGGGCCGGTTCGGCGTGCCCGGCGGCGCCGAGCGGCTCCGCCCCTCCTTGCTGCCCGGCTGGAAGATGCCGGCCAGTTTTTTCCAGTGTGATTGGCCCATGGTTGTGGGCCGCGGTTTCTCCATAGCGTGGTGCCAAGAGGGCACCGCGGTCCTCCAGCCCGGCCGGCAGGCAGCCGACCGTTTCGGTTCGTCTGAATGGCCCAGGGTTATAGGCTGCACCTTCCTCCATGTGGTCGACGTGACGTCCCCAGTCCTCCACCGCTGCGGCCCGGCCTAGCCTTCGGTCGCTGCTGCCTTCAGTCACCGTTGCCTTCAGTCGCCACCACCTTTGGTCTCCGCCACCTCAAGACCGTGGCATCCTTCCTCCAGCGCGGTGAGACGACACCACGCCCTTGCGGCTCCGTCTCCATTTTTAATACAATCAAGAATCAATGGTGGGGTGTCGGGCCGTATTAGTTCTACCCACGCCCTCCGCATTAGATGATAACAAATATCCAAAGACGAACCAGATCATTTATCAAAGAACGATGTATAAACTTTTTTCATTTAAAAATATAAATGAATTTCCCCTACCCCGAAATTAACGTTGAATGTTGATGAGTCACGGAAGACGGGCGTCGTGGAAATTGGGCACTATGGAAGAAGGATGTCGTTCCATCAACATTTGTCGTTGGCGATAGCGGTGTCTTCTCCCTTGAAACAAATAAAGAGGAAGGTAGATGGCGTTCTTCATGGCGTCGCCTCACCATCTTGCCCTGGTTGAAAAAGTGGAGGTGATGTTCTTTGTGGGATGAATATTATTCCTTCAAGAATTATTATCCTCTCCTTTGTTCTCCCAACCAAAATTATGCCAACCCAAATAAGAGAATGTAATCTCTTATTTTAATGTTTTTAAAATAAGTTCAAATTAATTCTAAATTTGATTAATTAAGTGTGGCATTAATTAATCTTATGTGTTGGCACATTCATGAGAGGAGGTGAAACGTTTAAAATTCAAAAGAAGGAAGGTGAAAGGTTTTAGGAGTTAAAGGAGGGTTTTAAGGGGAGTTGAGAGGTTTGTGATTTTGTGGGACCCACCAAAAAATATCCTCTCATGGGTGGTTATGTGGGGTGTGGGACCCACCTCCAACTCCCCTTTGGAGAAAATAACCACCCCTTAACAAATATTATGTAACACATAATTTTTATTAAATTTATAATGAATCCCAAAAATTAACTTCTCCTCCTGACCAAACGCAACTGCGGTAAAAGTCCTCTTAGGTGAATACCGGCGCTACGAGTTCATCGGTGTCCTCAAATTTCAATTCCGAGCACCAGTTCAAAAGATAGAAAAACCCACACGTACGTTTGCTGAACGTACCCGAAAAAACATCAGAAATTGATTCTGGGCACATCGGGCCTCAGAATCAGGCGCCGTAAGAAACTGCGGACTCGTAAAATTCCAAATAATTTAAGAAAAAAAATTTCCTTGAAATTTCCAGGTCTTTACACCTTGTCCATATCTATCTTGATGGAGACATTGAACTGGGTGATTTCTGACTGATATCACTGATCATATCCTACACTAAGACAATTTCCCCTTGAATATTTCCGCCTCTAATAAAGCCATGCTATTCAATGTAGATCCAATAAGGCATATAAGAGGAGATAATCTTGTTAACCACCGATTCCAAAATTTTATAGGGAATGTTACAAAGGCTAATATGTATGTAATGAATTAGAGAAGAAGGGTTTTTAATCTTTAGAAGCAAGACCAGAGAAGTTGTAAATGCCACGCGAGGGATGCTGCCAACACGAAATACATTCTGTACATCAACTATGATACTCTCCTTGATCAGATCCCAATAAGTGGTATAGAAAAATACCATGAAACCATCAGGACCAGGAACACAAGTGAAATTAGGATAGAGAACCACATCTAGAAGTTCAAGTTTGTCCAGAATTTCTTCTAGGTCCGTGTTAACATCTGATAAAAGAATTATTGGAATAAAATCTAAAAATATACAATGGATAGATGAGTATCTTGAATGAAAATTCTTTTTCTACCCCACTAGAATATCCTTGAAAAACTCAGCTACCATGATACCCACTCTATCGTGATCCATGGAGAAGGACCTATCCTCCAAGAGACTGTTTTGTCTCACCAAATCACATCTTTCTTGATGTAGCGTTGAAAAAACATGGTGTTCCAGTCTTCTTCATTAATCCATTGGATCCTTGATTCCTCTTGAGTCGAATTTTCTAGTTCCTAATGCTTCTTCGCCAAATAACCCTTGTTATGGATTAACACATTAAACAGATCGTCATTCTTTATTTCTTCAAGACTCACCTCCATATGTTCCATATATGCGTTCAAACTGTCCAAATCCCTAAAATTGGGAGGTTGATTCCAATGAGATGTTTTGTATATATTTTTTCATATGTTTAGGTATGTTGTGTGATCTAGTTCAAAAACATCCATTATAATGTTTTTCCAAGAAGAAGAAATGCCCGGATGGAAGCCAGAAGAAATTTTACACCCCTAATATAAAACAATTGCCCACCCTGGAGAGAACACATTATATCAAAATTTATCAATGATACTTCCTAGCTATCACCACTGGGATAAGAACACATTAGATCAAAAATAAAAATATAATTTGAATAAAATTTAATAACATCATAATAGTTTATCAATTTAAAAAAAAATTAATGATGAACAATTTATCCATTAAAAACAATTAAATTTAATTAATTCAATGAAATACATTATTTATAAATGGAGTACTAGAACATATCCATTCACATACACACAAATTATTTCTAGGTTATAGTCCCATACTCATGATTGGTTACTCCACAATCTAATAAGTCATCACTTGGTTACCAATTACTATGTCCCATTTCCTGTCTGGAACAAGCGTTGTGTGCAGACCAACAATGTATTGTATGCACAATTAAAATAATAAACCACAAATTCAAGGATCTCATATCAATTAATACCTTGTAAAATAGTTAATCCCATAAATATATTTAATTAAATAACTATATTTCGTAAAACATAAACTATAATTTAAAAAACATAATTTTATATTTAAAAAATGGAACTTAAAAATAAATTTAAATATACTTGTTCCAAAATAAAAAAAATGAAAGGTTCCGCATCAAGAAATGATTTATCATTTAATTTTATAATCCAAGAAAAAAATTTAAATAAAAGATACCCTTAATGTTCTAGAATATGTGGAGAATAGGGAGAATCCTCAACATCTCAATGGGTGATGAAAACAGAAAAAGACTCTACAAAACATCTCTATCCAGAAAAAAAACTATATACATTAATAAATCCAACAAATAAATCCCCAAATCACTTAATATATCAAATATCTATTAATAAAATATTAGATATAATATTTTGGGTGAGAGAATATGGGATCTATGGAGAAATGGAGAAAATAGAGACCTAACATTAAATCTAGATATCCATCACACATTGATTCCTCAAAATGATCTTATTGATAAAAATGAACAAACGAGAACACATAAAGAAGGATATTATTTTTTAGTGACTAATATAGGAGACGAAAAATAAGTGTTTCAGGGTTAAAAATTGATTTGAACAATAATAATTGGATAATTTGGCATGTAATACATGGTTAATATATACTTTCTAGGATACATTATGTTAAACATACACATTATACTATCTCTAAACCAACAAATAAGTTTGTCGATGCTGATGCTTTGAAAACAAATTCTCAAAATATTCATTCTCTACTTTCCCAATATTCATGGTTTCTCTTTTAATTCGTGTGGATTGGTTAATCCATGCCCCAACCATGAGACTACAAAAAAATCCTAAAATATATTGCAAAGTTTATTAGAGAAGATTTATGGTTTCTATTATTCATTTCAAAATTTAAATTGTCAAAAAAACATCTAAAACAAGAAAAATCCTTCCAAAAACTATTTAACTCAACACAAGTATTATATATCCTTAAAATACATAATAAACGGGTAATGTACTAAAAATTGGGGGTGTTAAAGTTTTATGTTCTAAATAGATGAGAATGAATTGAAAAATTGAAAACCATATTAATTACTATAGTATAAGAAAATATATGGGGTTTTAATGAAAAATGTTAATATAATTTCTCCCAATGAAAATTTAACATAAACATTCTATAAATAAAATTAGATTATAATATAATCTCCTACATCAAATATTGTTTTTCTTTACACAAGTTGAAAATACATGTATAATAAATATATTTTTATTAAAGATATATTTTAAATCCATATTAATATATATGATTCTATTTTTTATTCCTTTATAATTATCATTTATCCATTTATTACCAGTTCTTCCTTAAAATGGATATTCTGGTGAAAATGGTTCTGATTTCCTTTCATGTTTTTGTTAGATGGTTTGGGTACTTGAAACATGGTCATGTTTTAATCATATATAGAATATTAATAATTATATAATTATCCTATTTATTAATTATATATACTTTTATATACATTTAAATATTGTAGAAATGAAAAATAAGGTACATCTCCTTATGGAGATAATATTCCATATGTATTAAGAGATAATGATTCCAGTTATCAATGGATGGAATGAACAAAATTTACATTATAATAAGCCATTATAGAATCATTATTATATAATAAATATCATATATATTAATTAAATACATAATTATTTCAATCCATGTAAATTATAAATGAAAAAAATTTCATCGGTTTGTGGAGGTGCTAGCCTACACGTACCCCCATGCAACATTATCATTTTCTAAAGGAAGTAAAGGTAAAAAGGTAGATAAGACCATATAATTAATTTTAATAATTATATAAAAAATATACTATAAAACATTAAATGAATTATAAAAAAACATGAATGAAATATATTGATTTAAAATAAATGATATAGCTATGTGAAGGTGGTAGTCAACACGTACGCAAAAGTGATACAATAATTTATCTTTTGATAGAAATTAATGGGAAATTTGTTTTAACATAGTCATAATATCAACAAATTATATTTATGATACTTGATTAATTATGTTATGATAAATATACATAATTATAGTAAGTACAAGTACAATGGAACTTGAAAAAGTTCGGTATGAACATATACCTATTCTTAGAGAAACCTCATTTGAATATTTTCTTAGTGACCTTTGGGTTGGTCATTTAAGAATAATGGAACCACTATGATAGGGATAATAAATTTTTAAAAATATAATGATATGTTTTTTTTCAAATAATGTATTTTTGTGGTGTGAAGAATAGTGTATAGGGGGTACCATATTATATGTGAGGGGAGTTGAATTGATGTAAATATCAAGAAACACTAAATATAAAAAATCCAATATTCTAGGAAACTGGATCAACATTAGATCAATTTAGAATATATGAAGATATTATTTTGGAATAAATTAAAATAATATATTTTTTTTTATATTTTTAGGCCATTATAACACTAATTTATATAGTTTAACCCCTTGTTAACCGCAATTAACCATTAATGTAGTAAGGAATTTTTACCATTATTACAATTCATAATGAAAAAATGAATCTAAAATTATTACAGAATATAAATTATTTTTATTATATATATATAATAAATTTTAAAATTTACAATTCCTATAATTGATATAAATCCGTTTTATAATATGTGTGCATAAGGAAACAAAACCGTTATTAAAAAAATTTATTTTAATCATAATAATGAGTTTAACTTCGTTTGTCCCATGTAAAAAACTATTAGAGGAATGTTAAAATATTTTATTGAATATAGAATCTAAATATTAGATTAAAATAATTTATAAATAGAGATTAATATAATTTATTTAGATAAAATCATGTTATACACATAAAGGTATTTTTTATAAAAATATATCAATTTCATCTAAATTATTTTATATCAATTTTTTAAAAAATAAAAAAAATTATTTTATTTTATATATATGAAAAAGTGTAATATTTTATGATTTATTTAGTCATATTCATACCCACCAATCCAACAATAAATAAATAACTTTCAAATTAAATAATTTTTTTTAATAGTATATCATATTTCATTTAAACTCATTGTTTTTATAATGAAAATGATAAAAAAATACAATTTTATTTAAAGAAAAATATACCATAAAATTATGATTTTTTATACTAGGAATATTTATATGTATAGGATACCATCATGATGTTATGATAAAGTACAGATTGTGTGGTTCTCCATGCAATAAAATATCAATCTAGATACTACATATGGATGTGGGTGCCGACACACATATACCTAGTGGTAA
Source organism: Viscum album (assembly GCA_963277665.1). Classification (NCBI taxonomy): domain Eukaryota; kingdom Viridiplantae; phylum Streptophyta; class Magnoliopsida; order Santalales; family Viscaceae; genus Viscum; species Viscum album. Next base: position 1,989,853,394 of record OY728161.1, on the reverse strand, counting down.
TAACCCTGAAAAGTACATGTTGATTCTTAACATAATAATCACCCAATGAATGGAAATAATACCTTAATAAACACTTGGATTGACAACCATGAAATATATTCTCTATTTAATTCATTTTATCTATAATTAACCATTATGAAGGATTTATGTATGATGCTAACTAATTAGGTTAGAGAACCTAATATGAAAATAACCATGAATAACCATGGACTTAATATAATGAAATAATAGGTTTAACCAAAATTATCACATGTTAACACAAAGGATTAATAGATAATTAAAACTCTAAATTGATGTTTTTATATTCATATTTTCGATATTATATTAACCATTTTGGCTTAATGGTTTAGTTAAATTGGGATCACCAAAATGAATTAATGAAATCCATGTATCTAGAAACCACTATGAAATATTACCAAATAAGGTATATTAATTAAATGGTTTATAGTCTTAATATATGACCATTTTGATAGAAATGTTAATTTTATTAGTCTTACCCATGTTAGTGAAGTTCATATCTTAAAAGAAATTAAATCTTGATACCCTTAACTATTTTCATTAATGGTTGATATTTATTGATTCTATTATGGTGTTTTAAAAATATTTATAATGATTTTGAAAAGCATATAAGGATTTTTCTTCAATAGTTTTTATTTAATGGTTCCTAAATATATATTAAATTATATCAGTAACATTGAAATGTGATTTTATTGGAAGGTTTATTTTTTTTGGGATTACAATTGAAGAATATATATTTGAGGGATGGATAAAACTTAGGTTTAATGTAATGAATGATTTGGTAATATGAGATTTATATAGTATTGATAACCTTTGAATTTATATATGATTTAATAAAATTTTAACCATTAATTATTTTGTGAGTTTCATCTCATTTTTTGTGATTATGATATATATTGAGTAGTGTGTGACCATAAAAAATAGTGGTTAATACAGTATGAGGGTAAAAATGAATGTTAATTACTAAAAGAATATATTATTTCACTATGGTCAAATATTATAATGATTTAAATTTTTTTACGAGAGGTATATTTTAGAGAATTTATTACTTGGGTGTATACATAGTTGAGTATATGATTGTACCGAAAATTATTATAAATTTTTTTGTTAATAAATAACATGATATATCTTAAGTGAATAAGATAGATGCAATATTTCAATTTATATATGGAATTATAAATATTTTTTGAAAGCCATCACTTACATACATTAGTAATTAATAATACAAATTTCTAGGATGCAACATTTTTAAGGTGGTATAATGTAACAACCCCAGGTTAAAAATTTATTCTACTGTAAATTACTACTAACATCAATTGATTTTTTCACGTGAAACACAAAAATAAATTGCACTAAAATGAATTTATGGTTAATAATATATAATAATATAAAATCTACTAATTTAAGCAATTGTAACCCATTATGAATTTGTATAATATTAGATTAAGTACACATAATGTTTCAAAATATAATTTTTTCAATACAAACTATTTTTCATATATATATATATTGTATATTCATATTAAATATATATTCATATAATTTATAATTATAACTCTTAAACATTAATTTCATTTTTTAATTGAATATAACAAAATTATCATAATATTTATTTTTGATATTTTTCTAAATTAATTTATTTTTATGTTAATAATGAAAAATAATGTTTATTTTGAAAATTTCAAATTTTATGACATTCTCAAAAATATGAGAAACACCTAGATTTTTAGAAAATAATATATTTTATTTAATATTTGATTATTGATTAAAATTATGTATTTCTAAAAATTCATATTGAACTTATAATACTTTTTCTCTACATTTTAGTTCTTAATTGACATCTTATTCTAATCATCATTGTTTTCCTCTAATTAGACATTGTAATGGTAATATAATGTTTTGGGATACTTTATTTTCCATAGGAATGTTAAATTTGTTAATAAAATAATTTAAATTTTATATTCTAGAACACTAATAATGTTTTACTATGTATAAATATTACGCTTAAAAACTCACTTTTTCTAGAAACGATTTTTATCGTTTATGTCAGCAAATATTAAAATTATCCTAAATATTATTTTTATATATTATTTAATGTAATTATTTGTGTATTTTATATCAATATTTTTCTATCATGTACTAATTTAATTTCAATTTTAGTAATAAAAATATTATTATTAATCTTGATGCTATTTAACATGATAATGAAATTTTTTTCAACGATTTTTTTATTAATGTTGTGTAATTAATTTGATAATAAATTAAAAGGATATATTTTATATAATGAATAAAATATTATGTTTTCACATTTATATGAATATTTTATCACACATTAAATAAGTATTTAATTTTTTTTAATGTTAAGAACACTTATTGTTGAAAAAAACATTTTTCTAAAGAACAAATATTCTATATTTTAAACAATTTAATTTTAATGTTATTTATTCACTTATATAAATTGAATTAGTATAATTTGGGTATAGGAAATGATTTTTTTAATAATGTTTTTATATATTTTTAATAAACACTATGTTACTTGTGTAAAATCTAGATACTGGGATAAAGAAAGGTAATAGAAAACATATTAGGGAAAACTACAGACAACACATTTAGAAAAAATATCAAAATACTTAGTTGAGGCTTTATCAAACAAATATCAACCAAATATCAATTATGCATCACTTTTTGAGCCTTTGAAAAACGAATAGTGTCATTCTATTGTTGAAAAATAATGGATACTCATAAAAGTTCCCTTTCATCACATATAAAAGAAGACACTTCCACCCCATCATGCCACACTAACTACTTCGAATTTATTCACGAAATGCAAAAATATTTATCCACCTAGAAACCTCTAAAATTTTCATAAGTATCTTGTCTCTATTATATATACTAAGACAATAATGTCCATGGTTAATTTCAAGACAATGATAAATGTACCATAATGATCATTACTTGCTCCATTCCATTTATTTTTAATATTTACCTTCAAAAAATACCCTATCCATTGTCAGATAATGGAATTAATATTATTATTATAATAAATTTTTATTATATTAAAGTAAAAAAGCTTTATTTATTCATTTTTATGCACATATAAATACAAAATAATACTAACCATGCATTTTTCAAACTATCACCTCCCAAAAGTAATGTTATTCTTTTTTCTTCATGATTTTAATTATTTATGAAAACTAATTAAAAATATATTTTCAAATATATTTTTCTAAATAATATAAATATTCCTCTATTATAATGATTTTTTATACCTCTTTATCTATATTCACCTATTTAGATATAACGTGTTAATGTTTAGGGTTGGTTTAACCAAAATCATAAACAATTCCATAAAAATATACAATAGATGGATTTGGGAATGTAAATAATTATTTTATAATATTATAATTTGACAATGAATATTTTTTAATGGTTTTTAAGGTTATATTAAATATTTAACTTAGCATTAAAATATGTTCTTCAATCACTAAAATTTAAAAAATAATCTGAGACATATAAAATTTTCACGTTAACATAAGAATAAACTATATAAAAAATAAATAAATTATTATAACAAATGATATGTAGTAATTGAAATATAATTGAATATGGTTTTTAATAAGGGATTTTACAATCATAATTTTATTCCCCCAGAAGTTTAGTGTATACATAGCGCAAATCAGAAATCATGTAATGTTTTCTAATATTAATTTTCAAACTCTTGAGACATACATCTAATTATACACAATCATTTCATTATCATGGTGTATATACTACAATTTACTATTTTGTATCATTATTCCCTTATACTTCATGATTTCCAATGTTTTATTCAATTTTTTCTCTCACGGGATGTAGTCATCGAGGAATATATCTATAATACCAAAAAAACGTCTTAGGAAACATTTCACAACATTAACACATTGAACAAGAGGGTTCACAGAAGAGAATAAAAAGTCATTCCACTTTTTCTATTAGATGGATGACAAAGAGGAAATTTAACAATCATTAACCAACCTACATTTGGGTCATTCTAACCATGGGTGAACACATTATCATTATTAAATATTATCTTTAGACACCCATTTTACACATTTTGCATCATTTTATAAATTTATATTTCGATCCAGGAATCATTTGTAGTTATATTTCACAAGAAAGGAAAAAAATTAAATTTAACAACATAGACAAAACACAATTCCCACACATTCCTTAAATGATTCAAGTTACAAAAAATTATTTATTTCTGAGAATGAGGCATGCATACTCAAATATCTTTCCTTATCTTTCCACGAGTCAAATATAAAAAAACTGAAAATAATAATCACAAAACACTATAAGTGCATCGGTAAATGTGAAAAAACAACCAACTATAACAAAAAACAACAATAATAAAAATCCCTCAATAGTTTATTGGATTTACCCGCATACCTAATTTAGTTACTCAAATGAACAAGATATTATCCAAGGGCTGACTCATCCAATTCTCATGTCTACCATTCCTAAATAATATGAAACGAAAAAAGAAAATAAAACTCCCTCTAATAACTCTTTTTAAAATCAAAACCTAGGTACCACACACTAGTTCCCTGAATCTATTGGTTGCATGACCTCAGGATTCCTCCCCATATAAAAGATTCTACCCACTAGTAGCGAGGGTCTAATATAGATCATGAGTATACTATACCCACTTTATCAAAGTTTAAGAACCATATAAATGAAATAAACAAACACTAATAGATATAACCATAACCAAAATAATACCAATATAACATGATGACCAAACAAAGAAAATACAATATCCACACTAAATAGTAGATATGTCATCGAATGTATGTATCATGTTCCAATATGGAAAAACAAAAATAAATAGGGACACAAAAACACTCATGTGGGTCTTAAATCACATCTGGTACCTTCATCCATCCTCCATCTCAACTCTTCCATCTAATATATGGCTTATTCTATTATCTTGTTCTACAAAAATATATATATTCATGTACCGATCAGGCATTCTTAGTAGGGTGTGTGTAAAACATAGTAGGCCACCACCAACATCATAAAAAAATATCCTTCTAATTAAAATATTTACAGTCAAATAAATAATAAAATAAATGTAATGAGGTAAATAATTTACATTTATTCAATTACTCATTATTTAACAACATAACTCTCAGGTTCTTAAGGACACTAAAACTCTCAATACCTACTTTGGACCATGGTGGAGACTCAAGAATATAACATATTATATTAAAAATTAATCATAAAAATGGTATTTCATTATCCATCACATTCTAATTTATAATATGGCCTATTTGAACCCTAGTCCAATGCCAAAATTTTGGCCCAGATCACCATACCTAGGAACCTATGGGATTTTGTAGCAGCTGTTAGTACCCAACATTCATTTATCAAAAAATTAAGCAAGTGTGCTTTTGAAGTGGTAGTCTATGTCCCACACTCATTAATAGCTATGGGATTATAATATAGTTGACCATTTCCCACCAAAAGTTATCATAAATTTATCACTATGGACTTTTGATGCAACAGACCATATTCCACACACATTTTCCAATCAACTTATCACTGTGGTCTTTTAATACATCAGACCATGTCCCATACACATTCATCAATAAATCAAAATATCACATATATCACATCGATCAAGCCATACAAACATTAACCGTTTTATCAAATTTATTAATCAAAACATCAATTAAATTATTAAAAAACTAATCATTCCAATTTAACAAATTGCATAAAAACAAAAATTACCACTCATTATTCTAATAATTAATTAAATCCAAATAAAATTACCAATATATTAATAATTAATTCACAAATTATTTATTCCAAATTATATATTCACAAGATGTAATTAATTAATTCACTAAATAATAAAATCAATTTCACAATATCAATTTTTCATTAATTCACCAATCAAATGATTTTATTAATTAATTAAATAATATATTAATCTAATTATATGATAATATAAATTTATAAATATATCATTTTAGTCAAAAAAAGATTCAATTTACAAACATTCTAATTAAATTATAACAAACAATACATGATATAATAATAAACACAATGGGAATTATAATTTATACCACCTACCTTAAATCATTGATGAGTGATCGCAAAACAGAAACATTGAAAATTGAAACGGAATTGTAAAAACAATGACAAAGAGTGAGATCTTGATTCAAATCCAAGAAATAAGATAAAAAGGTTCAAGATCCATAAAAACAATATCTAGATCCACAAAATATGGGAAAACAACCCCTCAAATGAAAAGTGAAATATGGGAGATGGATGAGAAACCATATAGGTTGACATATTCTTACTAGGAGAGGTGGATATCATCATTATAGACTATGAATCATCGTGAATAGAGGTCAGTATACCTATTAACTACTCAAATAACAAAAAAAAAACGACAGGAATAGGTTAGGGAAGATTTGGGTACAGTTGGGGTGAAGTCTAGGGGTTCTGGAATTTAATATCTAATTTTTGGTTTAATTAAAACTATGAAAAAAAATTTAGGCAGGGGTGAACAATTATCCAAACCATGAACCTTAACCATGAACCTATTCTGGGGGGGGGGGGGGTTCATGGTTTCTCCTAATAGTATGAACTATTCGACAAACCTTGTGCCAACCATATAAATCCCTCTGTTTGGGTTACCTGGTTTGTTGGGTTGGGTGGATGGGTTTTTCAAACCATGCGCCAACCGTGCACAACCCCACATTCTTTCTACTATCCCCATTTTAACCCAAAAACTACCCAATGAAAAAACCATACAAAAAATTACTCAAAATAAGGAACAACACTATAAATAAATGATGTTGATTCAACTGTATAATAGGTTGAGATCTCACATTAACTAACTAAATTTCCTTCCATTGAGTTTGAAGCATTTTTATGGATCTATATTGTTCAATGTTTGATTTATTGCACCAAATTAATTAATTATAATTTATTTACTCATACATTTCAATAGTTATATAATTATTCCTCATGTCCACATTATAAATTATTCTTATGTCAATGATTATTATTCTTATAAGGGTTTCTAGGTATCAATTCATAATTATTGGGATATAATTATTATTATTATCCAATTTACATTTATATAATATTTAAATTACTTATTTGTTATATTATATTTTTAATTATCATTTTTATGGTATTATATGTTCAATTTAAAAATAATTATACATAAATGAGTTTTATTTAAATGTTTCTCAATCTGTAAGAGTTTCGTTGTAAATAATATTTTCAAATTGTGATTTTTTTGAATGATAATCCATTTGGGTGATTTTTTATTCTCTCAATACTCTTAATCGTTTTCTTTTATTATTCATAGGGATTAAAATTCCCTATCAATATTTTGTTCCCATTGGATAAAATTTTAACATAGGTGTTTCTTATATGTAAAAAAGACCTTGACTCTTCTTCTTTAGAAACCACCATATTCCATGTTCATATTCATTAGATTCATTTGAAAATTCCCCCATAAATGAATCAATAGTATATTAGTTTTATTTAAACTATTTTAGATTCTTAAAAAAGTTTTAATGAAATCATAATTATTTTCTTTATGTTTAATTTTCATCAAAATATTGAATTATTACCTTTTTAATGTGTTCTAGGTGAATGCATCTTTCTACAATCATGGATTTTACTGTAAAACATCCTTTCTATGATTTAATGGTTTAAAAAAAATAAAATCTTATTTTAATTTATTTATATTATATTTCGGTCTAAATCAATGTTTTCAAATTCTTATGGATATTTTTTATTTCCAAATTGATTTTTAATAATGCTCATGAAAAATTGGTTTTATATAATACACATACATACATATTCTATATGTCTGGTAAGAGATATTCATTAAATTTTACCATGAATATTCTTCCTTTGGATGTATTATGTTATATCGTTACATTTTTTAGAAATGATTTATCTCTATGATTGTATTTCATAATCTTATTTAGTGTATAACTATAATTTTCAACTAATGTTTTTCTTTTTTGAGCACTCTATATTTACTTCCTTTGGTTAAACGGTGTTCTCATAGATTCCATACATAGATTGATTTTGGGAAACTATTGATATAAATATAATTCATTTATCTATATGTTGTAAATAACAAATGATTAACTGTCATTATTTAATGGTATTTACCCATAATGTTACTTGATTTAATTAGATACCCATTTAAATTCCATTGTTTTATCATGTTATGATTATTGATGGAAATTTTAATGAATTCATTACATTATTAAATTTTAATGTATATAAATCCACTATGTTCCCATGTGTATTGATGATTAATTTAATGAGATACGTTTTATATAATTGGGTTATTTATGACAAGATGAATTATTGATTTATTATGGAACACATATATATTGATAATGAAATGTGAGGTGATACATGGTCATATAATAGAACTGTTAAGGATTTGTATCTCATGAGATAATTATGGGAATCAAGTGTGGAATTATTAGTCCATTATGAGAATTAAGTAGTGACACAAACTAAACTATGTTATTGAAATAAGATAGGGGGGGGGCTTCTCCACTATTATTTGTTGACATATTTTTATGGTTGTTCCATTATTCTATGATTCCAATAAATATAAGATTTACTAGATTTATTATTATTCCATATTATTATTCTTATTATTATGACTATGTTATGATTTTGTGGTTCATGTTTATTAATTCGTGTTTCCACATACAATGAATTATGAATAGTATTATACATAGATTTATGATATTAAACATGAAATTTTATCTATTATCTGTTGGGTATGATTTTATTTTGTTCATTGATTGTACTCATATGATCATATTATACTCAATTATGATATTTTTTTGTCATCTATTATGTTTAAACTTATTAATAATCTATGATAACCCGTTTATTATGATTCAATTTCAAAAATTTATGATGAATGATAATATGTATGATTTTTATAGTAGTGTATCTTGTGTAGTAAATTTTAGGGAGATGTTAAAGGTTTCTTTTGGATTAATTATTTTTCCTATACAGTTTTAAAAATTTATTTTTGATACAATGAACATGGGTTATATATGTTATGAATTTACTACTATATAAAACTCTAAACCTAAAAGTGTACATGGAATGTAAATGTAAAAATATTTTAGAAATATATTTTAATTATAGAGGTGTATCAAATCCAATTTTTAAAATATGCTATTTTTAGCACTAGAGTTGTGGGTGATGGTCAAGGTTTCCTCAAAGATAGACATTTATATTTTTATTAGTATCCTCTAAACCAATATATGTTGGTCCTATTATATAATTAGATGGATAAAAAAAGTCAGTAGGTATACTCCTTGAAGATATTAATCAACATTCTTAGTCCTGACACTTCTTCCATATCACATGTTATACAGAGTTTTTATCCTTTATGAATACAAACTTGTAAATCATATATCTATTTTCATTAATAGATCATGGATTTGAATAATTTTAGCACTCATAGTTTTTATGATTTCTCCCAAATATCAACCACACTATATTATTTAATACCAACATATCTTTATATACACATATAATTATATCATTTGATTATTATTCCCCATATTTGATATATTGAAATAAAATTATATTCATATGATGGTGCAATATTGAATTTTAAACTGGTCCAAGATATTCCTAGTTTATTTCCCCATTCAAACACTTTTGAATTATTATTCAATGCATCTTTTAGCTATCTAAAAGAATCACTTAATTTTTATCATTTAGTTCATAAAAAAACTCAATTATTTAAACTCATTTTAAATATCAACATCCCTAATATCATGTATATCTACCATGTAGAACTCATTCTTAAGCCATGATTATTATCTCAATATTTTTTTATTCGTAGAGAGACCACATTCATTAGAATAATTGTAAAAAATACAACAGTGTGGTGGATTATTCATATGAAAACTTCAATTTTGACTGTACTTATTCAAACTCAACAAACCACCTTTAGTTTGATTACTTTATTCTCAGTTGATTGGATCACGACCCATTTAATAAATCATGAAACTTGAATGGATCAATACAATCATACAATTATCAACAATAAATATAAAAAACTTCAAGAAACTATATTAAGGGATTGAATACAATTATATGATATCAACCAAGAATAAATCAACCATATGTAAAGTAAAATAAACATATAGTTCGATTGTTCAGAGTAGAAAATTGATCATAAAATTTTATTAGCCACATGATTTAAAACATGATTATACTAATTAACCACATGGGAAATCAATATAGTGGTTTATAATTTTCTTCATTCACATTAAAGGGAATATTTTTTCCCTCATATGTTGTATATAATTATTTAACACCAAAAAAAGCATTCCTTTATATTCCTTAATTATTAAAATATAAAACATCCTATAAAATTTGTCACATTTCCTTGAACCACCCAATTTGAGATCATTTTGAAATAAACTTTAAAATCCATTTCCATTACTAATGGAAATATATTACCCAACATATGGTCTTAGAAGTATTATCAAGCATGAAATACCATTCCAACTCATGAATCCTTCAATAATCGATACATTATACACCAAAAACAACTTTATATTGTGAAAATAATGAAACCAAACACTTTTGGCATAAATATCCCCCAATTTATGTTAAAATAATATATATGAAAAATATCTATTATTAATATGTGATCTAATCTTCTTACACTTCATAAAAACTTAATTAAAATAAAAAATTTTGTGGTCATCTCACCTCAATTAATTTTCCAGAAAATTGAAAATATTCTTCCTCAATCAAATAAAAATTTTAGTTTGAGGGATATTTTGAAAAATTTGGTATAATATGGTTTTAATCATAAGTATCCATTTGTTATAAAACTCTATGTCTACATGGTGTAAATATTTTTAACAAAAATGAGTCCATAACTATGAATTTTAACTCCAACAATTGGAAAAAATTTTCATGTGTTACCGCGATAAAAAATTTAACATATGTGATTTACTTCATAGATTTATAAAAATCATATATTCCTACACACATTTAGTTTAACACATTACAAAGATCAATTTAAGGACATTGAGCTCCTTCATTTTTTCATGTTTTTAGTAACCACCAATACCATTAAAAATTGAATTTAATATGTTCCAAACAAGGGTTTTAAGTGTGGTTTTAAAACCAGAATCCTACATTTTAAAAATATATCATGAATTTTGAGATTCACTCATTTTTTTGTAAAATGATAAATTTACATAATTTTTTTCCACTTCATTGGATGTAATGAACTTCCTCCATTACATGGTACTTAGTAGAATCTATGAAGGATAATATATTGAAACAATATGGAAGGGGAAAACTCGAAAAATTGTAATTCAAATCTCTAAAAGTTGGTTAAAAACTAGAAAACAAGGTAATATAGTGGGACATATTGAATATTTTAGATGAAACATTTTAGTTAAGACTGATATATCAAGATTTTCATCTTATTCATTATATTATATTAAAATATCTTCATATAAATACCCTCAATAAGTTATTTTTTCATCTTTTTATCATGAAATTATTCAAAATAATGAGTAGTTTTTTCACCTCAATGGTCAAGGAAACATCATTACCATATGATTTTAAACATATTTTAATCAATTATTATATACTTAGTATTATTTTTATGCAATTATTTGTGTAATTCCTAGTATTTCTACCCATTTTATAAGTTCTCTTTTGAATATTTAGGCCTATATTTTTGGGAAAGTACTCATTAGAATTAATTTCACATATTTTGGATGATTTATTTTCTACTTTATCCTTTTTATCTATCTCCACTGTCTTCATTTATCCCAAACAATCATTTTTTATTAATGATATTTTATCATTAGATATTTACAGAATATATAATTCCAGATAATATTTATTTCAAGTATCTATTTTCTTAGGTTTCTCAAACTCCTTTATAACAACCTCATCGTTTCATTATTTTTATATATTTGAAAATATTTTATCCTTTTAAACCACATAGATTTTTTTTTGGAAAAATATTCCTACACCTATTATATTGGATACCATTTAGTTCAAATCCACAAAAAAATCATATATGAATCCAAATCTATTCTGGTTGGATAAATTTAGTGTAGATTTTATTATATATATTTTTTTAAATCAATTCTGATATTCAATATCCCCTTGATTTATGAGTCTTTATTGGTAATGAAAATTTAAACAAAAAGGAATAGGATATATCTTCATGCCTTCCACATCACAAGTAAAACCTCATGAAATTGAATATTAAATTTTGATAATATAAATATTTATAATAATTATGAAAATATTATGCAAAAAAAACTATTATTTTGTTTTCTAAGGACTGGTATAATCCTTGACATATTATTACCATTATTATATTTTGAAGAGTTTCACTAAGTATTCTTAGTCCACATTGGTTCAAAATCTTTACTTTCTCCTATAATAATATAATTATAAGTCATATATTGAGGTAAATTTGTTGGAAATTCCACCTGCCTACATAAAACTATCTTCTAAATAGTGTGCAATAATTATAAATTAACCTTAAATGGGTTTCTCATGTATTATAATACTTTGTTTGTTATTTTAAACAAAAAACATATAGATTATTCCACACCTAGTTATTCTACATGGAATCCAAATTCTCATCAAGGTCCCTGATAATCTTCACGTTTTCAACTTCTATAATATTGTGGTTCTTAATATAATCATAAAATTACCCCTCCTTTCAGACAAGAATATATTTTTATTTATAACCCCTTTCTCCCATTCAATAGTTTATTTTTTTTATGTGATCATATTAAATGAATATTTTATTTCCTCCTTTAGCTCCATATCATGTTATTTAACATTTATTTCATGATCATTACAACCTTATGAATATAACCCTTTAAATATATGATAAAATAAATGTAAATAATTTTCTAAACTAAAAGATGATTCACCATTAATTTTCAATCATATAAAAATTATTGTTTTTTTTGATTTATTTTTGTTTCTTATTCATAAATTTTTATATTACTATTTCATCTCATATTCCTATTTTAATTTATATTCTTCAATATATATCTTTTGGAATTATGTTCAAATATGATTAATATTAATTTTTTTTAAAAAAATTTATGTATTTTTTATTAATATCCTTTTCATTTTCCATTGTCGAATTATTTTGATAGAAGGTAAATAGTTTGGTTGATGTATTCATTATTGCCAAAATCAGAATAACTAGATTTTTAATTTAATTATTTTCTTACTTTTACTTTTATCATGGATTAAAAATCCATCTAATCATTTTTCATTATTCTTTATGGTTATAGATATTCTCATATCATAAGTAATTATGATATTTTAAAGATCATACAAGGAGATATAATCCCATTCCTGCAAGGATGAATTCATTTAATCAATTCCATATAGAAATTTTCTTATAATATTCATAATTATGACATTATCCCCTATCATATCACTAAACCATTGAATTATTTCTAATATCCCATTAAAGATAGTGAAATAATCATATATATTCTCATCGTAATTCATTTTAATATCTTAAAACATACTCCTTTAATTATTTCACTATAATTATATCACATTTATATTATGTTCATAATTGACTCTAAATTATTACTGCATAGCACTTTCTAGTTGTAGTACCTTTACATATGAAAATATATTTTCATATAGGTTCATAAAGATGGAATTTTAAATGTTTACATATAACTCTCTATTTATATTATTATTTCGATTAACAATAATAGCTTTAACAGTGGGTAGAAAAATAATTATAATAACATATCCAAACTCTATAATGATAGAAATGAGTTAGTATAGAATCCTATTCCAACAACTATGATATTTTGTGACATCTAATGTTACAAAACCTAGGATGATTAAATAATTCAGACTATCCATTTCTTAGTAAATTCTTTCTTGGTCTATAGTTACAATAGGATTTTATGAAACCAATTGTATAGAACATGGAACTGTTATGTACCATTAAGAGGGGGGATGTGGGTGAATTGATATAACACTCTTTTTATGAATTATTATTTTTAATTGAACCTTATAAGTTTTCTTTTCATTTTTCATCCAATCAGTTTAATATCAAATTCAAAACTCATGTGAAAAATAATAAATGAGAGGGAGATAGAAGAACACACTATTTATAAGGTTTAGAATAATGTTTTAGTCATTTCTATGTTGGTAATACCCTGATATATTGATTCTCTCTTAACATATGCAATAATATATCACATTATTTTCATTATTCCACAAATTTCTTCCAAAATCCACTAAAATATACACAAAGTCATTAATAAACGATCCTATGAATATAGTATATCAACATTATCCAAAAGATCTGTGCACAAATGGATTATGGAAATCCACTATGAGAAGATGGATAAGATTATTTTACAAATTTCTCTATTAAAAACATTAGTAATACTATTTCTTTGGAGTTTTTTTTTCAGATATTGAGTGATATGGATTTTAATCATTCATTATGAATACTTAGGATGATATTGGATCTCCATTTTTCTAAATAGATCTGGAAGATGAATCCTTCTTTCTTCTTAATAATAATGTATTTTTTTTCTCATTATTTTATCAAACTTATTGTTTATTAATTATATCAACCTCAATCACACATTTTTCTTTGATATCAATATATTTATGTGTACATTCAAAAATATGACATGAATATTTTACCCCAAATTAAAAATATAGAAACTCCAATATCATTTGATGTAGTTCAATATTTAGACTTAAATCAGTAAAATAATTACCTATTAATTTCACCATTTTAACCTTTTTATTTACTATTAAAATCATTATTTATGTCCCCTAAATTCTCATGAAATTTAATACAATTAAAAAACCAAAAAACATTCATATTTAAACTCATTTTCAATATAAAAATGAATGTGATCATGAATCTCATCCACATCAACCACCTACTTATAAAATTATTCTTTTCTCATTATTTTCCTCATTATTAGGATAAGAAAATCATAAAAAAAAAATTTAAAAATAACTTAGGTTTGGCGGAGTCTTCACATTAGATCATTGATTTTTTTAAAATTTTCTTCAATATCAAAGGATCACCTCATATTTAAATCATTGATTAAATGCATATTGGATTTTTATCCATTTGAAAAATCATGATACATAAATCTTGGAAGAATATAATTTGTATAGAATAATCATTTATTTATTCATAATGTAAAAATTCATCAATCATAGATAATATCCTAAATGATCAACCATGTATAAGGAAATGTATAGATCAGAGGTATAAATCAATAGATCATTCACACGAACAATTTATTTATAATGAATCTCGACTATCTGTGAAATCCATTTAAATGGATCAAACATTTTTATAAAATATTTACCATGAATTTATTGAACTCATGTACCATTAAATGAACATTATGATTAAATTTGTAGAGTATAAAATTGAGTGTAGTAATGGAAGGGCCACCAAAAAAAACATATCAGCATTCCAATTGACTACATGAATAGACTTTAAACAACTTCAATAGTTTCTTCTTCCACTCCCATAAGATTCAATCTTCTATAAAATGTCGTATGTAATATATAAACACATAGTAATATTTTCTTTAGTTAACTTGAAGATCATCACATAAATAATTTCATATAGTTTTTTAAATTCCCTTGATCATCTCTAAATGAATTGTTCCTGCTATTTTTGAAAACACAATTTTACATTTATCATGGAAGTAACTCACCCAACTTATGGACATGGATGTTTCATCATGTATGAAATCTAATGTTATCTAATTAATCCACCATGAAATTGAAAATTTTCAACAAATAAATATTAAAATATTTATATAAATTTTAGTCATTAACTATGGGAAAAACAATATTAAGATGAGTTGCATAATTGACTATAAATATATTTCATCTTTTATCGTTTCCTTGATTATTTTTATAAAGGATGTCAACTATTTTGGTAAATTTATATCATGTTTTGAAGTCATTGGAGGTACTAAACCTTAACTCATATATATTATATAATTTTTATATATTTAATTATAATTTATTATGTGTTTTCAATATTCAAAGATTAATATAAATATATAATCTTATTTTTATAGTATAATCCTCAATGGTTTAAAGGGACATTTCTATTTATATAAATTTCAATGTTATCATGTTATGTTAGGAAACATTTTTTATTTAACTTTTTATTTATGTTTGGTATTTTCATAATTCTTGGAATATATATTTGAAATCATAATATGAGGTATATTGGATAAAATAATGTATTTTTAGGTACCCACATGTTGACATAAAACTGGTTTGAATGGGATGATCTTGAAAAAACCTGACTTAGTGTACCCATTCCCCTATTCCCAAAGTGAAATGATAAAAGATTTCCATAACATGGAATACATGATTCCATTTCCGATGATGTGATAGAAATTTCCACATCAATTAGTTATAAATTTTTTTCGTAAATTATCGTCACAAGATCAGATAAAGTAGAAATATTATTAACCCTACCCCCTACAGGGAGATTCTTATTAACTCATATATTTATATATATCAATCATCTGTAATATTTCATGTTGTTTATTTTTCTACTTAATCATATATATATTCATTTTTTCAACATAAAATTTACTTTTTTCAGAGGCTTTCATGGGTGGAGTGGTGAGAACCTACTATGAATATAAATGTTACACCTAGGTCATACATTTTTAGGATTCATGAAAATACATTAAAATGTAATCTAAGGAAGAGAAAATAATTAGATGTGGATTATATGGATATATACTATTGAGATAAGGGGGTTTCTTATGAATTTATGGTTAACAGACTAGGCATGGAACTATTGGTGGTCCATTGGCATAAATATAGAAATTCCCACTATCTAAGCATCCATTTTTCTCATAGTTATTGTTTGTCCAACCTAATATTTATATTTTGTTTCAATTTTAGAAAGTTTTATATAATTTTTTTCCACTTTGAACATTTTTTCGTATTGTATGATTTAACATATAGTATTGAGTCAATTATTTGTCTTGTATCCAAATGATTAGGTACCCATTTTAAATTTTATTCAACCTTTGGATGCTATGTCAACAACCCATCGATTTAGTAGTGGAATTGAAACATTTTTATGAATTAGGGATGTTGTTTGTGTAATCATTTTATAATTGGTACAAAATAATTATTTTTGTAAAGTCTTATAAATATTTTTTGTTTTTTATTTTTTATATATCATTGAATGAAAGTAATTTATCTCATTTTATATATTGGAATTATTAACCTTAATATATACACAAAAACTAATAGTTTTATATGACAACTCAAGTGTACTACCACAATAAAACTTTTAGGCAGGAGAAATAATGTCCCATGATTTTTATATGTTAAAATTAAACTAATAATTAATTATCTTATGTGTATAAAACATATAATTCTATTATATTTGGAATAAATCAAATTTAACACACGATACATAGTATAAAACATTTTTTTTGCATCCTTCAACAAATTCAAATCAATATATAACATTTTATGTGGGATTTATCTATATTTTTTGTAAACAGAAAAATGTTATATCAGATGTATACCGTTTTATAAGTCATCCAACCTTATAATAAACATATTCTATTGATATGTTTTTAAGGTAGGTGTTATTTATACTAGATATATATTACTTTTTAAATAAAAAAACGTTCCATGCCTCCCATAATTTTCTATATCAGTCATATGTTTTGAGTTTATCTTGTTGATCTATATATATCATAATATTTTATTTCAAATCATTAAATATTTTAGTATAAGAAAAATCTAATTTATAATTAAGGACTTTTTTTTGATACAGAGTGTGCATAATTTTACAAAAAGGCTCAATGGAAATGTTGAAACTTGATACCATAATGGAGAGAAATACTTGGTAGTATTTTGATAAAATCTATCTAAATTAAAGAGGTTATTAAAATAAGTGTATCAAACCACAACACTAAAATCAATGGATTTTACTATTTTATAATTATTTGATTTTTTGTGATGTTATTTGAGGGACCAAAGTACATCATGTCTGTATAAAACCATGTCAAAATTGTAAGTCAAGGTGTTTATCCATGTTGTAATGAGTATTATAGAGGACTAAATTGATTTATAGAAGGAAAAAGTATTTAATCATAAGTTATAAATCTATAATTCAAATGAGTTTTATATAATTATACCTCTTATATGATACATCTCATTGGAAAAGGGTATGATTTAATAGAAATCCAATTAAAATTAGGTGAAATATAGTCTTAAGGGAATTGCGACACATAGCATAACATCATGTTGTAGTGATATTGAAATTTTAAGACCACTAATTAGTGGATTTATTCAACATTTGGTTACTATTATTTGATAATTACGGTTAAATAATGTGGGTACTGTGAAGAAAATATTTACACAGTTTTCAAAATTCCTATCTCATCCCCAAATTAATAATTTTATTAAATAATAATTTAAATAGAAAACCCAAAAATAGAAGGGATACCTAATGTAATTAAGGAAAAGGGAATCATCTAGAAAGAAATCAACACACTTAGGGTGTGGGGGAGCCTAGTCTAGAAAATATTATTTGAGGATTACTATGATAACCCATTGAAGCGAAGTAGTCTGTAATTTAGTTACCTTTGGGAAATGAATATCTCGAAATATCTCAACCAATGTGGCTCTTGTATGTTATGAGTAGGTAGAGAATGGACCAAGGATGACATTTTTTCAATGGAGGAAATTGATAATATTTAAGGAATCTGTTAAAATCTCAAAAAGGGTCTTATTGGTGTCAATAAAAATATAAATTCAATTAAACAATGAATTACCTATATTACTAAGATAATATTTAAATCCATAGAATCTAATGAATGTGATGTCCACCATACAATGAGATTATGAATAATACCTACCCCTCTTATGACACCAAGATTATAGATACCATAAATTATATTATTGGACACACAATGAGTAGAGTTCTATAAGAACTATATAATTGGAGTAATCTCCCTCTAGGATGTATTTAAAATCCTCTTGCTAATGATGACCATCCTCATGGACTAAGAATTTTACCATTACATAAAAAGATAACCAATTTCAACTAAATGTTATTTGGATTTAGTTTTTATGGAAAACATGAGATTATGAAGCCTTTAAAGTGTGAATTATTTTGGGAATTCAAGATACACCGACAACCAAGAGATATTAGAATCTCCCTCCTTATTCACTGTAAACTATTATTCCCTATCCCATGAAACTATGATTCTAAAAAACTATCACCATCTCATAACGATATTAAAATTTTCCCGAGGTTCCAAAAATTATCCAAAAAAACATAACACATTCCCCTAATTAAAAATACATCAAAATTTGATATGTCTAGAGTTCAAATAATAATTTGACATGGATAAAATAATGAATCCCTTTCATCTAATTTCCTCATCCATTTCAATAAAATAGTTCAAAATAATATATCAAAAAAATTTCACATCATAGTAATTTCATCACAGTATATGAGGCATCCCACTCTCAATTCACGGATTAAATTTATAGAAAGATGATATTCATAGACATAGAAGGTTCTCATCAAGGCTCTTGTGTACATGATTAAATCCAGATCATAAGATAACTGGATAAAGTTGAAGATGTCATGTTCATGTTAATCAAGAGTGGCCATCGTGAATTTTTAGTATATGAAATCATGATAAAAGTTAATTATAATGCTAGGGAATTCTATAAATCCAAGTTTTTAACCTTAAAAATTTTGTTTCAAGTATTTAATCCACCCACATACAAAAAAATTGAGATTGACCATTGAGATTTTAGAAAATTCCCATGAAACAACTTCCAAAACATATAATTTTCCCCCTTAATCTCTCATAGGACAACCCCATATTTCCACACTATAAATTACCCTGGAATAAATTCCCTTTAAGAACATCCCATGTCACATTGGTTTGATATCTATTAATGGTGTCAAAAATACCTCTAAGACTAATACCTCATACCTTAATAGGTTTGGAAATTTTATTCTACGATTACCATTAGAACTAAAAATCCATAATATAATTCCAAATTAAGGATGTCATGAATTTTTAAATATTACATACAATTTTTTTGGAACCATTATAATAGAAAATACATTTATTAGAATAGATGTGAGTACACTCTTAGCCATTGTGTTTTTACACTTAAATATTATAGGTGATACATATAGTTGTTAATGTATCCAATGTTCTTGTAGCCCAGGATATTATAGTGATGAATATTAATACTTCATGGAGGAAATATATCTCTCACATAGAATGGAAATCTTCTAATTCTAATAAGGCCCTTAATTCTTTTGACAAAAATATCTGATGAGGAACACATAATATAAACACTTCTCTTCTATTAGGAGATTTTTTTCCACTAAAATTATAATATTCCTCTATTAAATTGATAGTACCATGAATATATCTCCTAAAATTGTTAAAAAATAAAAGTTTTAGTTTTTAAAGATAATGTGGGAGACAACCTCTAAATGGATACTTAACTAGTAGGGAATGATGCTTCCACTATGAATATACATAGGCAAAAGCCTTATAATAGAGTCCTCTACCAAAATATAAGACTTATAGAAATATGATTAATTTGACTTATTCATAAAATTAATTTTACAAATCCACATAACTTGACCATATATTTAAACAATAACCTTGAGGACTTAAAACACTAGAAGAACAAGTTAGTAACCTATAGAGAAAAAATTATTTCATTTGGACTTTCAAGATGAAAAACCAATCAATAATATCATATAACATGTATATTTATGTTTTAATTACAATTTTGGAGTAAAGAATATTCATATTAATGTCCCAAATCATTTATTATTCTAGATCATTGGTATCCTAGGAGAACCTCCCTCTAATAAAGATATTTTTCTCCTCCAATATTTTTTAGTGAATTTGAGATGAGAGGCTTCAGATAAAAACAATATAAATAATATTGAATAGAAAATTACACAAACTTGTAGGCCTATATTTCTTAATATATGAGGTAACTATTGCAATTGGGATGAGGATCAACATGGTTAAACATGCTACCTGAGGCAGACTACCTCCCAGAAACAAATCATGAATGGATTCCATTATATAATTCATAATAAAACAAAAATATGACACAAAAAAAGATCCCATGAACCCATTGGGATTGGGAGATCACTCTTAGTTGAGAGGGGCCACCACAACCCAAATATCCATATCTTTTTGAATTCCATAAAACCATGTGTTAAGAGAATAAAAAAAAATTGAATGGTATGAATAACATAATTTAGAGTAACCCCTTAGGCATCTCACCTACATGATAGGTTTAACACAAAAAATTAAATATTTAATGTGATTTTACAAATATAAATCCCACCACATTAATTTCATTGGTGAATTAATATCTTGTATGATGTTGTTAGGAGAGACACATAATTTACTCCCTTTGATACATTCCTAAAACATTTTGTGTTATTATCTCCAACATTAATCCTTATATGTTTATATTTCTCAATATAAATATAGTCCTATTCGTGCATCATGTAAGATAATTTGACATTACGTTAAAATATCATTGAAAAAATCATCATTCTAAAATCTTTCATGACTGAAATCCAAGAATTTAATATCTTTTGTGACTTACTATAAATCCATGAAATGAGGAGGTCAATTCCTCTTCTAGGTTTATACATCACCATTCATCTATGAATGTTTTTTAATGTAATATAACCCATGATTGACCTTTCATGGGTTTAACCAAGGATGAGTGAACCACATAGTGACAATCTGGATCAAAATTCCTCCACACTGAGAAGAATAAATTGTTATTGACATGTTCTCTAAGAACCAGATGCACAAGAATAGAAGATTGGTTAGATAAATCCTGAACCAATTTTGTGAAATCTTCATTAGGTTAATAGAAAATTGCTGGGATATTGTTTAAGAAGCAATGATTCCTATAAGAGGTGTGTTGAACTTCCTTTTTGTTATTTCAGAAGATAAAATTGTCTATATAGAACCAGATATCCAACATTCCTCTATGAGGCTCAAAGGATGATTAATATTGTTTTAAATCCATGATTATATCCCCAAACCCTTATTCATTTATAGATCCACAATATTGTTGATTTCACAACTAACTAACCAAGGCGTGTCCTCTAGATAGTTGAAATAGATTTATAGGATCATTTTGGTTGAATTTTCTTATCATTAATAAGACAAATATATATTGAAAAGAAAGGGAATGATGTTGAATCTATAAATGTGTATGATATATAATTATCTAAAAAAGAGGAGTTTTTTTGGAATAATAGGGGAAAGGAGAATAATTTCAAATCATTCTTGAATTAATAGTGAAGTAGTATTTATATGTTTTATATTTTATGTTCATTGGGATACATTTTATAATGAATAATGCATGGATTAGACATCATAAATGGTGTAATAAAAAATATTTTTTTTGTGGATGAGAATTGTTTTTCACTCAATGGAGTAGTGATCATTATGAATAAATGAGAGAACAATGTTATCATTTCATATGAGGGTTATAAACCCATAGGATTGGGGAGAAAACTCTAAATTGTAATAATTGTGTAGTGAACTTAGTGTATTTGGTACATTGAAACCCAATCATTGTATTACCCTTAGAAATAGCCTAGTGTGGGTGAGAAAATAAAAAACATCATGTATCACCCTTTATTTCCATTATCAAATCCATATTACTTATGAGGAATATAAGGAGTGTTTTGATTAATTGAGAGAAATGATAGTTGGAAGGGATATATTGGATCAACACACCCAAATTAACCCTTATTGGGGTATCATCCTTTTTTAAAAGACATATGGTATCTAAGTAGAAGGAATATTTTTTTGAATATTATTCTCTCTTATAATCCTTCAAAGTGGTCTTTAATCCCAAAATAATACTGTTATTTGATAAACAAAAACATTGAACTATAGTAGAATCAAATACCGGGCAATTTTCCATCATTGGATGTTGATGTATATTCAAAATTTATACATGGGATATCAATAAAAATGGAAATTATATATTTGTTAAAAATATATCAAAATGGTTCAGATTTTGATATAAATTGAGTCAATGTGTTATGAAGATATTTTTCCAACACAATATACATGAAGGTGATATCGATTAAATACTCTCTTTCCATAGGGAAAAATATTTCTACAATTTTTATGGGTAAAATGGTAATGAAACTAATTATGAATGTTATTCGGAAAATTTACTAAGACTTTAGGATAAATCCAAATAAATTAATTGATGTATTCTATGACTAGGTGAATATGATTATGGAGAAAATTAATGGACTTCTACAAAAACTTGATGATTCCATGTTCATAAAGACAATACTTAGAAGATTACCAACTTGTTTTAATTTATAGGTCTAAATTTTTGAGTGAAGACATCCTAAATTTGTTATAATGGATTGTCATAAAAATACACTATTTTTATAAAAATAATTAACAATGGATCAAATGAAGAGTTAACCACAATTAATGGATGAGTTAGGGGAGAATAAGTCGTTCAAAAAAAGAACTAGAACTCAAATAGTTATTTCCCACTATCCTTTAGTCCATATGGATACCAATAGTGATGATGTGCTAATAATAGATAGAGAGAGAAAGAACACACATTCCACAAGGGATGATACAAGGTTCAATAACTCCATTTATCAAGTAGAGAATATTTATTGTGAAAATTTTCAAATCCTAATACACACAATTCCATTTTAGATTCAATAAGAACATATAAAGGATTAGGGAGATATACATGATCTCCCATGTACATGAAATAAAAATTATCACCAATTAGTTGATTGATCAGAACATACTCTATGTCAAGTTCCTATTGAATTTGGATCACATTTCAATCGAAATTCCTATAATTAAATATCATCTAAACCCTCATTAGAATTATCATTTGAAGATT
The DNA here is from genome assembly GCA_963277665.1 of Viscum album. Lineage (NCBI taxonomy): Eukaryota > Viridiplantae > Streptophyta > Magnoliopsida > Santalales > Viscaceae > Viscum > Viscum album. The sequence goes on along the minus strand of OY728161.1, from coordinate 1,989,829,313 downwards.
GGAAGGATAACTAAATTTTTCATCTCAATTTTTCTCTCCTAATAAGTTAAAACACTCTATTTATTTGTAGATACAGAACCTCCACAACATTGAACTTCTCAAAATTCCAATTTTACTTTTTTTCCTGAACTTATAAAAGCAAATATTTATCCTAAAACTATTTTTTAGTTTTTTCATATCAACATATATAAATTCCAATCAAAATACGCATTGTAATTCTAATTTTATTTTGTGTGGTCTGCCTACGATTTGTTCTATCTTGTTTTTTAGTATCTCCATCTAAAATTTTTCTTCAAATAATGATTATATGTTGTTGTATTTATGATTTTTAATCACCAATAGATGAAATTACATGAAAATTATATCTATTATACTTTTTTTAATCATTTATTACCATGGTTTATCTTAACACTCCTTCAAGCCTTGAAGGTGTAAAATGGTTCCATTCCAAAATTATTTTGGTTGTTTTGATGGTCTAAAATAACATATAAAACATATGTTCTAGTGATACATGATGTATATAACATTATATCTATTATAGAATAGACACTAAAATTCTAAGGTTCACTTAAACACTTCCCAATTAATTTTAGAATCACCAAAACAACTTGTCACAATGGCAAAGATAATGTTATATTTTGTATCACCCATTAATTCATCATATGTTTTCATCTCCAATAAACACCATTGTGGATCTAACATATCCATGTCCATGTTTGATATAAATATATCATGAAACCACTTTCACATGAAATTAATTAATTTCCACATGATTCTATTCATGGGGAGCCACTAATGTGATTGTTATCCATGCATCATTCCATATGATAGAAAGATAACTATGAGATTAATAAAAATATTAGTATAATAACCATTATATATTGACCATGTATCAATTAAGATGAACTAAAATAGTTCCATTGTTAATTATATTCATGAGTGACTTCTCCACAATCATTGACTACCCAATCTTAAAGGTCTCTTAAATCACTCTATTAGGTCCATTTAATATCCCCATTGGTATTTTTTGTAAATAAGAGAATAAATACATGATATATCATCTAAAATGTAGCTAAAAACTATTTAATTATCTATATTTATTATCAAATGAAAAAATAAACTATATTTTATTTCATTCTCAATATTATCTCATTTCTTATTCTCTTTATTTTATAAAATCAGTGGTGAAATAAAATAGGTGAAACAAACAAGAAATATAATAAGGAATTTTGGAGAGATCCCAATATAAAACAATATCATATATGGAAAGAAATATTTTATTAGTGTCTACATAATGATATGTAAAAAAATCACTATCATCAAAACATTCTCTATTTAAAAATTACTACGCTTCACCATCACCTTAATTATGTTCTATTTGATGTCAATGTGATTCAACATTTAATATTTCATTATATTATTTGATGATTTTATTTTAATTTAGTCTTCACAACTACTATGTAATGTGTGTGATAAATTCACCATAATTTTATCAAAATTAAACTATGTGTATATAATTTATGTAATAGAATAGGATTCAAAAGAAAAATCATTTTTTGGTCAATGTGAAATAATGTTTCTTTTTTGGGTGCCAAAAAATTAATTTTAATTTGATAAAGAAAGAACCTACAAAATTAACCTTCCAATATCATATATATATATATATATATATATATATATCCCAATTGATATTAAAATAACCATAAATCCAATATAATGGGTTTTTATTATACATAAAATTTCAATCTTGTGTCTCATTGGCATAGTAAAATATGCATTTTATCATTGGAAGATGCATGTCAATTGTATTTTCTTGGAATCATGTATAAACAATACCAAAAAATACTATGTCATGTTTTGGAACCATCTAATAAAGTAGGCTACATGTAATACTTCTAATATCAAATTTATCAAGACTTATTCCTTTTTTTATAAATAGAAAACGTGGTCCTAACATATTTAAGTATAAATACCTCTCTAGATTCTCCAATTAAAAACACTTTCTACAAATCAAAAGAAATATTCACTTGTGATAAAATGATAGAACCAACCATTTTTGACATTAAAAACTATTAATAATTCCATCTAAAAAACCATAAACATCTATTTGTGTTTCTTTATTGTGGAATTATATTTCTAAAATAACTACACATTTTTTATTGTAACAAATATTTAATAAAAATATATAATCCCATTTAGTTCATATATATAATGTAACTTAACCTATAGATTAGAATTAACTTTTCCTTTCCAAAATTACCTTCCCCTTAGGCTACTTCACAACTTGGAATACTATTCCCAGTGAACTTTTTTTGATCCTATACAAGGTCTTTTTCTACAATCCAATATGAGAACCATTGTCTTTGAGGAAAGCCATTTTTATTGCTCAATATATACCTCTACCTCAAGTTAATAATTTAGAAATTCTAGCATAAAATATATTTATTAAATATATTATTTATATTGTGAAAAAATATCATGAAATATGTAAATTATGTAAATCCATCTAACTAGAGAAAAGGTCCCATCAAAATCAATACACTCAATATTAGAGTATCCTTTGAAAGAATGATGAGATTTTGTCTATGCTAATTATAATTTAAAGATTCATTTTTTCTGAAATACACACATTATGAAAGGACCCATCAAGTTATTTTTGATGACTAAGAGTGGGATTGGGTGAATCTTTAATATTCTATTTCTTATGTTTTTATTACTTCAAAACTACATTCACATCCTATTAATGATATTTGACTTCACATAAAACAAGAACATAAGAAAACAAATGGAATAGATTTATTTACAAGGTTCTATACTCAATAATATTATCCATTAGTATTTATGCTTTGTAAAAAATCTAATACAACACAAACCACTATAAAACAATCCATTGTTTGTGGTTATAACAACATGGGAATATCCTTACTCTTTACTCATCACATTAATCAATTCATAGTGCGAAAGTTTCCTCACATAGGTAAATGGTGTAATTTTTTTTAAAAACTCTATGAAAATTCACAAAAATGATTCACTAAATTTTCAAAATGATCCTTGATATTTTTTTTCACACTTTATCTTATTGTAAGTACTATTTAACTTTCATTCCCAACAGTAGGAAAGAACCTACTTCTGTCTGATAAACATATAAACTTGAATAGATATATTACTATATTCTTATTTTTCTTATTTTAATTTTATCATTGATTTTTTTGTTCATGTTATATTTAAATTTGATTAATAATTTACGATTTCATGTATACATTCCTGAACATGATCTCATCCTTACTACATGCACTCTCATTCTTCTTGGAAGAATAAACACCTAATATAAATCTTCCCCTTCATACATAATACCATCATGTAATATCCTCATTTGAAATAGTGTTCTTCATAAAAATAAACACAAACAATGTGAAATTTCATTTTATATTTTGTTATCCATGTTTTTTTAATGAAAAAATTAGTTCATGAGATCTAAACTCATCGCTTAAAAAAATATGGCTTCATAGAGAAATTTCACGAAAAAATCATGAGTGTGAGAGTTGTAAGTCAAGTGGCCACATGTTCACCTAATTATTATTTGTCTAAGGAAAACCACCCAAAAACACTTTTCTGTTAAGAAGGTATTTGCAGGTATATTTTTTCTCTTTGGAAAAAGAGAAACTTTATGAATAGAAGTAGCACTTATCTTATGCAGTCCCTCATTACATATAGATTGGTCTTTACCAACATTATTCTAAGTTTCATCCATCATAATGGAAGGATATAAAAGTCCAAAAAATATTACATATATACTATAATTTAATTTATTTTAATATCTTAACATTACACAAATACACATACACAAAAATCCTGGTTTTTTCATAATAAAATCTGTACTACAACTTTATGTAGGTACATTTTTTTAGTTACCCTTACTTTGGTACCTTTAAAAAGACTCATTGTAAATTATTATTATTATTAGTAGAATCATAAAATGTAATCTCATAATAAAGTAATGATCCAAGAAATAATATATTAAGGTCTGACGCATTTTTATGTTAAGATCACATCATAGAAAGAATCTTAACATGATCAAGTATACAAAATTCATAGAATGAAAAAAATATGGAAATTAAAAAACATTCATGTATCAAATGTTTAATGATGAATCATGTAATGATCGAATGGTTTAGATTTAATAGATTATAAACCAAATATTAGATTATTGTTATTTAAATGGGTGAATGGTCCTAATATGCCTTCTCATACCATATCAGTTCCATGTCTGGTTGAGGTACACTAAATAATTAAAGAACCACATTCAACTACTTGATTTGAGAGACCAGATGTCATCTCAATGAACCACACAACGTACACCAAGATTCACGAGCTATGCCACTATGAATAAGCCCACCTACACATTATCACCTATGCACAACCACAAGGGGTATTCACCCACTATGATTTCACTTTTATAAAATCTTTAACTTTATAACCATGAGTGATGATTAGACTGGATCTCCCATATGGTAGGTATATATCACATAGTAAGGTATATCAAGATATCACTTCAAGCATCTTTGGTTGTCTATATTTTTACTAAAATCAATAAATTCTTAATTAAATTCATTATTAATGTATTATATACCATTTCAATACACATCAATGGAAATATAATCTATTATTTCATGGCCTACATCCAATTATATTCATGAAAATAATTATTTTCACAGTTTTCATAAATCCTCAATTACATAATTTTTTTAATTATACATTCCCACCTAGTGAAATAGTAACATGTCAATTGGATTTAAAACATAATCAACAATATTAAATATTTTATTTATTAAACAATTTTTCTTTTTATAATTTTTTAACAATATATAAATAAAAAATTTTCACACACCATCAACTCATAAAATGAAAAAGATACCCTTCATCAGATTGAATCTCTCTGCAAAGATCAACTAGATCATCTCCATCCAATAAACTATATAGGAACAGTTATCAATGTTAAGTTACTTATTTTTCTAACATGATGAAGAAAATAAAATAGTTCAAAAAAAGTAAACTCCTTTAGAAAACCATAATCCAAGTAACATATTCTTATCCTATTCAGAATCATTAAAACATCTCCAAAAAATTTAGTCCTAAAACATTGTCGTAATAAAATTACTTGATTTTGTATATAGAAAAAAATTCAAATTATTATAAATTTAATAAACAGTTCAATTTTTATTACAATTAAATCCTCATGTTGCAAATCGCCTTCAATGTATATTGGTTCAATATGTGAAATATAGTTGGTATGATTATAATTTTAGAAACTCCATTATGTAGGAAATCATTAGCTACAAGTTTTAATTATTTTCATATCCTAAAAAAGATTTCTATGTATTGATAAATTAGTTTCACATTTCTCAAGGTGTTCCACATTATTGGATATTTAATATTCATTATGAGAGTTTTAGATTTTGGTTTCTGATTCTATAATACTAAAATTATGTCTAACATATTCTAAAATAACTTAATCATTTAATTATTAGTTGGTTGTGATGTTTGTGATGTATTTTCCATTTCCAATATAATTTTATCAAAATTTTAGTTATTTTTCTCATAATTGAAAGTTCCTAGTCCTCATATATGTATCAATGAGAGGGGGATGGGGAGAATTAGTGATATTCTTTTCTTTTGTATTTCCTTACAGGAGAAACAAACTTTATCTCCAATTAAAAATTTGTCACCTTTCTAAAAATAAAACAAACACAAATCTATTTGAACGAATGAATTTACAATGTTCAATTCTCAACAAGAGTATCTTCTTCCTTAGTATGGTTTGGAAACAATCCAATACCACTCAATACACTACAAAATTAATTATTTGGAGTGGAATACAATGTGTTGGATATTCCCTTACATAGATATAGAATTGTGTTCAATACAATAGTGCATCTTCTTCAGGTAGAATTTAATGAAGTTATATAATTTTAGTAAAAATTATTTTATGGTGCTACTTAATCAAATTTTACAAAATATATATTGAAAACATTATTATTAATTTCCATACCATATAAAAGGAAGGGAAGTATTCAAGAATTTAAATGATACTCTTTATGATTATGCTGTCCCATTTTTCAAGATGGAAATGAAAACTCTATCAGAATGTCATGGAAAAAATTAAGAATTGTTTCTATATTAGACTAAAAATACCATTCTAGTTACTCTGTTTGATTCCAAAAAATTTGATTACGGTCTCATATCTTCTCATTTTTTTTCTTATGTCTGTGATACTTCCTAAGGTAAGACCAAACAAGAAAATTATTCTCACTAGAACTTTATACCTTCTCTCTATACATCCATACACAATACCTATTTCAGGAATGTAAAAAGTACTTCCACTATTTATAGGCGGCCCAAATATGGTTATAGTTGGATTAAAAAAAATTTCCCGCTCAAAACAATTTACCAAAATCTTTAAATTACAATAAGTTTTGGCTTTATCTTGGACATATTAAATGATTCTCAAGTATTCTCAAAACATCATAACATCATCTCACTGTAGAATTTATTAAAAAACATTAGACTAATTCTTATTAACATTCATATATTCTCATTATGATACTCTTAATCAGTTGAAACACTAACATTCCCATTAAAATTTATTCTTAATGATGATTAAAATAGATTATTCATAACTTTTCTCTGAACAAAATGAATGATAAACAATAAAACATATGAAACAAATTCTTCTTATTATGATCGTCAGAACTATTTTCTCATCCAGATATTCCCCTAGAAAATACTTCAAAAACTACTTCAACCATCCATTCACGATCCTCCTCGAATGTTTTTTATGGATGGTTAAAAATAATATTATTTTATTCTATTCCTTAGAAAAATTATCCAGGATCTGATATTGTCTAGAATTTAAATAGGTTTATGAGTGTCATCCTATTACTCAAGGATCTGTCCCAACTTTACTATGATAATCAGGGTTAGTGTCACTCTAATGACTCTAGAAAAAATTATAATCATATCTGAGTTCTTATTTCTATAAAACTAGTTATTATGACAAAAGACGTTCCCAATGGGGAAAGAAATAAAAAATTCAACTAGATTGAAATGATTAGATAATTTTTTTATTGATCTCTAATTTACTCCATTACATTAGTCCAAAAAAAAATTATTAATCAATTTTCCCAACAACTTTCGAAACAATTATGCGTTTGTTTTTCTTTCCCAACTATCATTATATTTGAAAATCGGTGTTGGGGTAGCTTTGATTATCGGTGTAACGCTATGTTCAATGGACCAGTATCAGGAGCATTGACTTCAATAACTTATTTTACTATCTTATTACGATACATACAAACTTATTTCTCTAAAAATTTATTTCGTGAATATTATTTGTCTATCTGGAACCTAGAATATTCATCTTTTAACATTTCAAAAAAAAACATCACACCCATCAAATAAATATTTATATGATGATCACACACTAATGAAATAAGACGAGGAATGTTTTTATATTCTTCATCACACTCATCTTATGAAATGACTTCATTCATGAATTAGAGAACTTTTAATTCTATATTCATCATCCTATGAATTTTATGAAGAAGAATTATAGCTTCTTATACTTCTAGGAATCCACCTAACCTTAATTCAACAAACCAACACCCCCATTCATTCATAAGGCTAGCAATATATGTTTTCAAACGACATATTATTTTTTTGAATTAAAAAATAGGAAATCATCGTCATATTTACATTGAATCCAATATTATTCTAATACAACTACCCATTATTGTTTTCATTCATTTTAGACCTGATTCGATTCGAAAGAACCTATCTTTGAGAAAAATTATTCTCATGATAATAGAAATTCTTAATCGATTATAGTGTGATTTTCTCAATATTATGTTGAGATATATTATTATATTTAGAAAATAGAATTTACATCTATTCTTATTTGACAATAAAATAAAAAACACTCAAAATTAACATCTTCAACTTCCCAAAAAACCATTTTTCCAATGTGGTACCAAAAATTCCCCCCTTTGAATTTTATTTCCATCCTAGGTTGATAAATCACTGAAATTTTTAAATTCATGATTTGGATTACTTATAAAATAATTGATGCCTATATGATCTAAATTATTAAAGGAAAAAATAAACATTGATCGAAAACCTATTTTGTCCCAAAGTTATGACTCTGTAAACTTCATCCACTTGTCATCACATCCTTCTACAATTCATAATTTTTCCTAAAAACCAACGTTTCCTTCAACCACTCCAACAAAAAATTAGAATAGTTCACAAATTTACATGTTGAGATCATAACTTACGCACAAATCCCCTAATAAAAATTATTTCATAAATGGTTTATCATATATAAATGGATAGAATTATGAAACAATTCTCACCCTTTACAAAACAAAACAATGTATAGATGCGATAGAAGAAAATTACTTAATCTTGATGAGAAAGAGGTCGGATGACCATGTTCAACCTTAATTTTAAAATGATTAATTTGATAATGGTTCTGTGAAAATGTTACTTACTTATTATGATATAAGAACATACTACCACATTTATTCATTATTATTCACATTCTCTTGGATGAAGTGGAACCTAATTTCAATTTTTTTTTTAATTATAATGTTGTAAATTTTTTTTGTAACATTGATTTAACTTTTATTATCACAACCACAGATCAAGGGTATCTTTACATCAATAAGTAATTATACCAATTTAGTCATCATCCACATAAGTCTAGTAGCGTCTTGAGTGGAGGAAACATACTTAGATTCAACCATATTAAGAGTTACTGAATTTTGTTTCATTGTATGCCTACAAAGCCAATTTTTTTAAAGAACACTCCACTAGATTAGGATCTTTTTTATCAATATTTATTTCCCAATCAATATATTAGTACCCAAAACAAGTCAATAATTTCTCAACTACCATACATTATTCTAATTTTTTTTTGTGTATTTGATATATATGAGAATTATTTTTCCATACAATATATGTGATTCTTTAGCATCATCTTAAAATATTATATAGATGGTGAGAAAATGAAAAATGAATATTCATGAGGTTGTAAAATAAATCATACTTCTTATAATTTTCCAAAAAATATTTAGAATAAACAACCATGACTATTCCATATTTACACAACATTATTCCCACTAAAATAATTATGAAAAAATGGTAAATTTTTTATATGTTTAACATCATAAAAAGTTCCTTATAATAATATTCTTTAGAAGGAAAATGTGCTTCTTCTTTTGTGAGATTTTTATCCCAATATAGTATTTGATTTGAACCATTATGGAGATCTCAAAAAAAATTTATTTTATTTAAAAAACAATCAATATTACATTCATCATTCACAATAGAGATAATTTCATCGACATAAACAATTAAAATGATGGAAAACTCACAAATTTCATTGATGTACATATTTCTACCAATGATTACATTCGTACAATTATTTGTTGTCAAGAAATTATAAAATTTATAATACCATGCCCTTAGATACTTTTTTAGCTGATACCAGGATTTCATTAAATAACTCACATTACTATAAAATTTTTGAACAAGAAATTGACATTATTTTTCAATATATACATCCTCATTAAGATCCCAATTCAGAAATGAAGACCCTACATCCATCTAGAATATATTGTAACTTCATTTTATTACAATAAGTAAAATGTTATAATATAACCATTCCACTAGAGAATTTGTTTCATCAATGTCAATACCTTAAATTTTTTTGTAATGTTTGTACACTAATATAACACTGTATCTTTTCAAATAACCATTTTCATTCATCTTTTTTTTGAAAAACCCAATTTTTTTCAATAATATTTTTTTATCTAGCCTGGGTATAGGTTCCCATGTATCATTATTTTATATCTAATCAATCCCTTAATTCATAGCTCTAACCTATTCTAGATTCCCAAAATCTTTGTCCACATATTTGGGCTCAACATTCGGATAAAATAAGTATTTTTAATTGAATATGATGTTCTTCTTGATTGAACCATTTGATGTTGATCACCAATTATGTTTTGAGATTCCACATGCTTACTCATTCCAGGATGAGATTTTTGAGATAAATACTTATCAATAGAAATAGTTGAGTATGATTATTATTCTTTAGTATGACTACAATTTCCATAATCCTTATTAAAACTTTCAGCTGGAAGAATTTTATTCTATTCATCTTCATTATCTTCATGAGTCAATTTATATTCCACATATTTTACAATAACATTCACATTAATGAAGTTAATTAATATTCTTTAATATTTTTTTTGAAATTTATATATCCTCTTCTATTCATAGCCTTGCCATTAAAACTCCTTTTTCACCTCTCTTCTCAAACATTACAAGGTTTCCACCGTCCATCATTATGATGCATGGTCTCCCACAAATTGTTAACTTTTTTAAACATGGATTTTTTAAATAAACAATTTCATATGGAATCATATCTAAACATGGTTTGTAGAATCATTGGTTTCAAAAATATATAGCATTTCTCATGGCTTTCCACTAAATGTGTTGAGAAAGACCATGCTCATGTAACATAGTTCTTCCCATTTCAACCAAAATTCTATTATTCCTTTTATAAACACCATTTTGTTCATAATTTTATAGTGTTATTAATACACGATGAATTCCATGATTCTCAATATAACATTGAAATTATTAATTATTTTATTTACTAAAATTATCCACTTTCAAATGCTTTACTGAATACTCACATTATTTCTTAGGTTTCCTCGTGAAACATTTGATCATTTTCAGAGCATATGGATTTTATTTCATATAATTAACAAACATAATGTGACTAAATCCATCAATGAAAAAAACATTGCATATCTCCATGTGTTTATTTCTTGATCATTGTACCATTGATATTAGAGTTAATATATTCCATTGGGGGGGGGGGTAAAAAAATCTCAAATTTCTTATGTGTTGAGATTTTAATTTTTCCCATGTGACTAATAGTGCATCCCCAATCTCATATTCTTGACATATCAGAAATAACATAGAAATTTTCTAGTTTTGATAAATTGCTCATGAATAATTGACACTTTTACCAAAACTATTTATTCCCTAACTAACTTTCTTCAACCATTCCCATGTTACAAGAGTTTTTATTTCACCAACATGAATCCTGTTTCATTTTTTACATTGATCTCTTATAACTATAATTCCATCATCCTATAATTTCTCAAAAAATTATTTTTTTGGCAGGAAAATTCTTTTCTTTATCACAATGTTATGAAACACATAGAATTTTGTGTTTTAACCGATCAAAAAAAAAATCCTTTTCAGATTTTAACTTTTCTTCCACAATGATGGCCGATCCCACACCTTTTATTCTGAGAGATTCAAAATTCCCAAATGTTGGCATTCATTTTTTCATTCATTCGCATTATTTAGTAATTTTAAATCTCTTATTATACGAGAAGAACACCCATAATCAAATAACTAAGGCCTTTATCCTATTATAACATTATGACTTGTTTCTTTTACAAGATCCTTTTGGTTTCCTTTATCCATATTCATTTATGGATATTGACAATTGTTAACAACATTTGGTGGTGCCAGTATAAAAACAAGACATTCTTTGGAAACATGTCCAGGTTGTTCACATACTTCACAACTGGTTTCCAGAAGTTGGAATATATATTTAACATTCAAATTTACCTTCCCATTTGTTTTTTCATAATATCCTTATCATAATTCTTCTTTTGAGGGGATTGAATCACCCTCCCACTTTGCCTTCTATATGTTTTGGAATAGTTGTAATAATGTTTACTGAACCCACAAATATATTAATTATGTCCAAATCCAGCACTATAATAACAGTATCCAAAGAAGAAATATTTTCCTCTGAAACTTCCATACTGACTAGAGTTAGGATAATAATTATTAATAATATTATTATCCTTTTTAATAGAACTATTTTGAACACCAAAATATCTATTAACAACTAGAATCTTCATTTTTGTCTTGGTTTTCTATTCAGCCTTATCAAAACCAGAAGTCAAAGAATATTCTACAGACTCTAAATGGTTAGGAACATTTGACATCCTAACAATGTTGGTGTTGGACACATAAATAACATTATCTTATTTCTAATTCTCAGAAAATCATATAGCATTACTCATAACCATTGAAGGTAAATTTTGATACTTACGAGGTTTTCCCTTTCTACATATTTCACTAACATTAAGGATAGTGTTTTTGAAATTTTCATTATTCTGGTCAAATTTATAATTTTTTATTGGACAAGTTCAAACTATTCTACTTTTACCTTTTATTTAACATCTATATTTTCCTTAATAAAATTTTAATTATTAAGAGATTTCCACAAATCATCAATCTATTCTAATGGATAAACATTATCATCAAAAAATCCTTCATGATTATTTGTTTTTAGAGTTTTCACTTTTGAAATTCCGGATTTATTTTTGCGGCCCCCTAATCCTTCTCAAACACTCATTCAATTATTCTTTTAGATGTAATTATAATTTGGATTCCTCTTATTCATAACTAAAACATATTAATTATTCATTGTTGATAATGGAAATTAATGTATTATCACCATCATTATTAGTGTATTTTTTGGATTCAGTTTCACTACCTTCTTTCTCATCATCTTTATATAGGTAACTTTTCATTTTGTATTTTGAGAATTATTTATCTTTACCTATAGAAAAATATTTATCCTTATCACCCTTTTTCTTACATGACCTTCTTGGCCTTCATTCGACTTCATCACTACCGTCTTATTTTATTCTTTAAAGAAATATAGCTATATAGTTTCCAACAAATCCATATTCAACACACTTCATGGGAAGTTTCCCTTTATATTTAGATTTACCTCTTCTCATGTTATTTTTATAAAATATGGATACACTATCATCAATATTTTTTTGTATATTTCTTTCATAGTTAGAGTTATAAACATTATATTCATTAATAATATTCATAGAAATTTATTTCTAGGTAGCTTTGAACAACATTTCTCTATCATATTCTATTTTTTCTCTTCATGGCATTCTCACTTCTAATTTCAAGGGTAATGAGTGTACTGTTATGATTATACGAAGATAGAGTTTTAGGTTTTCTATCTTTTAATGAGGGGACTTTAGCGCCAAACATTTTGAGAATAATTTTTAATATCTTTTCAAAATCATTAGAATCCCCTAATTTTTTTAAAAAATAATAGTACTAACTACATCAAGTTCACAGATATAAAATTATCCAATAGCTTCATATTCAAAAATGTTCACATCTTTATACTTAAAAATCCATATTTACATTTTTTTCATTTTTCAATATTTTATTGCCTTTAAAAATATTCTTTAGATTATCCCTTGTAACTTTTGTAGTGGAAACAGTATACATTCTTAAATACCCAGTTTAAAAAATTGATGGGAGTAATGAATTCTTAGCTCTTCCGTCATTCTAAAGATTATTCTTGTTAATAGATGTCATAAGAACATTACTATAAATAGGAGGAAATTAACCTGTCGTAGTTTCAAGAACATCATACCAAATAGAAATATGAAAATACAAAAATTTATCATTCCATATGTGATATTTCATAAAATCATAGACCAGAATACCATTACTTTTTAAACAATTCATATTCTTCATCAACATCTCTTCAAAACATCGTGAAAGATTTAATAAAGGGAACCTTCACTCTTATACCACATGAAAGTTCATATACATGATATAAGTATAACTTAGAGGGGGATGGGGTGAATATGTTATTTCATTTTATTTTATGTTTCCTATCATGGGAGACAACATAAAACTCTTATTAATGAGTTTTTACCTTGTTGAAAACCAAAAACACACATAAAAAAGAACACATTAATTTAAAAGGTTTACTAATACAAAATAGTAGCTACATCCCTGGAATGGTTTCGAAATAATCCAATAACAAAAACTATAATAGAAAAATATCATTTTATGATGAATATAATGAGTAGGATATTCCCTTAAATTTTTATAGAACTATGTTAAATATGATAGTTAATGAGCATAATGTAGTAGAAAATGATGAAATAAAATTTCTGTAGAAAACATGATATGGTTTTTCTTGATTAACATTCAAAAATTAGATCATAAAAAAATCTTATCTTTCTTACCCAGATATAGGAAAGAACTTATTCTAAACATCAGAATAATATTCAGTATGATTTTCCAGTCCCGTACCAATTTTTATTTCTCAGTATGGAAAATATAACTCAAGAATAATACCACAGAAAAATTTGTGAACTTCATTTGCTTTAGGAAATAAATAAAAATCAAATTAAAAGATATGATTATGTAAACTATGGTTATCATCTTGTATCTTATTCTATATTTCTTATTTCTAAAAAACATTCATAAGTAATACAAATAAAAAAATTCTTCATCCTAGAACATCAAAGATTCACATTCTTCTTCTTTTCATAATACTTTTTTCAAGAAAGTACATTGTACTTCCTCTATTTATAGGAGACCCAAATATAGTTTAGGTGAGATTCAAAAATATTTTCTTGCTTTACCAAAATTTCCTAAATTCCAAAAATTCTGTTAAGTATTTGATTAAAATTGTATTTTTTAAACCTTCTAAGAATTTCTTGAATCTTCAGAACATTAACTCACTCAATACAGTCCTTACAATCTTAAGTCTAATTCTAATATACATTCTAATTTTCCCATAACGATGCTCCACAACAACCGTAACACAAGTTGGCCCCTTCCAATTTCGTCATTATTATGGTGAAATAATAGTTTTCATTACATTAATCTTCAAAAAATTGAATATGAACATGAAATATGAAAAAATGTTTTTTTATTACGATAATCATAACAAAATACTCATACTGATGTCCCCATGACAATACATCGACACCTACATCAACCATCCTTTCATGATACCCATTGAAATCTCTTTTTTTGGTTGGTTGAAAAAATATTTTCGTATTCTTTTCCTCTAACAAATGATCTTGTGTCCGATAATGTCTAGCATCTAAAGTGTTTTATCAGTGTCCACCTATACATACTAAATATGTCTTAGATTTACTCAGATAATCGGTGTTAGTGCTAGTCTAATGAATCTAGACCCAATTGAAATCATATAAAATTTATTATTTATCTTTACCCACGTGTTATGAAAGCAATTCTATTATCTATAAAATATTCAATAATCCATCTTTTTGAAAATGTTTGACTATATTTTTGACTGATCTCTAATTTAATTCTTCACATAGGTACCCAAAAAAATTCGTAATCCATTTTCATAAAAAATCACAATAAAATTATTCCTCTACTTTTATTTTCCAACTATTTATAAGTATAATGATTAATTTTTGGGCATCTCAAATTATTGGTGGAACAACACTTCTGATGGAATGGTTTTAGTATCTTCGAATTCGATAACATCTTCTATTTTATGATTACTGTAAACAAAAACTTATTTCTACAATGATTTATTTCTAAGGGATTATTGCTCTAAATGAAAATAGGAATATATATCTTATAACATTTTTAAATAAACATCATAATCTTCAAATAAATAGGTTTTCGGTGATCTCATGTCAAAAAATTGTGACTGAAATGTATTTCCTTTTCTTCTTCTTCTTCAAACATAGAATTTATAATCAATTCCATCATAAATTTGGGAATTTTTATGATCATTCTCAGCTTCAACTGATTTTTATGAGGAATTATTAGAGCTTCTTATTCATCCATTAATCTTGCAAACCTTACTACAATTGGTTGTACTCCCCTTTTCCTTCATAAGTCTAGAACTACATGTTTTCAGATAACATATGATTTTTGTGAATTACAAAATAATAAAGCATCATCATATTTCCATCGAAGCCAATTTTAATCCAATAAAATAACCCATTCAGATTTCATTTAATTCAAGACCTATAGTGAGTATCAGGAATATATTTTCCAAAAATATTATTCTCAAGATGATGGTATTTCATAAGAAATTATAGTCTAATTTTCTAAATATAATGGTGAGTCCGATGATCATCTTTTACAAGGTTGATTGATTTCATTTCATCTTTGACAAAAAAACACAACATAAAAAAATAACTTCTTAAACATGAAATAAATGTTCAATTAAAATTATTATAAATAATATTATTATTTTAACACTAGTA
This sequence comes from Viscum album, assembly GCA_963277665.1. Classification (NCBI taxonomy): domain Eukaryota; kingdom Viridiplantae; phylum Streptophyta; class Magnoliopsida; order Santalales; family Viscaceae; genus Viscum; species Viscum album. The sequence goes on along the minus strand of OY728161.1, from coordinate 1,989,813,126 downwards.
ACTCATTTTATTAAGTGTGTGTCCATTAAATATAACATAATTAAATCTCTCACACAATTAGTACACATGTCTAAATTTCATCATAATATATGAAGGGATGAAAAAAACATCATGCTCTAAAAGAATGTATTGTTTCAAAACCATTAATCATAATGAATTAATTTTTAATAAGTTTATAGTAGGAAATAATTGAGAATATTGAAAACTGTAGTTGTAGAATCTCTCTAAATGTACTTTGAATATTTAGGATTTTATAACATGGTTTTATCCTTATTTACTAAGATCTCATTATTTCATTAAAAATATAATTTTGGAAGATGAATTTTAGAGTAATATTTGTATATTTAATTTCATTATTCTTAAATATATACCTCAAATTCCAAATTTTTATATTAAAATCCATTCTAAGACCGAATATTTATAGAGAAAATCTAGTTATTTTTTAAAAAAACTTCTAAAATGTTTTATATTCACTAAAGTGCTTCTTATTTTATCATTTTATAATGGATAAAATTCATAAGAGTAAAATAATCACAAAAAATTCCTGAAAATAATATTTCCATTTGTTGAAATAAAGCTCATTGAACCACATACACCTGAGTGTATCAACTCAAAAGGATTCATTGCCTTGATTTCTACAGGACTATTATACATTATTTCCATTTTCATCTTTGACATGTGTTACATGTGTTGTAATTATGAAATTCATGACATTAATTTTCTTATTATATCCATGAAACAATCTTAGTCAGAAAACACATGTTTCATTTTAGAGATATATATCTCCAAACCCATAAAAGAAGAATATGATGAAATTTTTATGTGCTATATGAATTTTAACACACTTTGTGATAAATTTTCTTCATCAATTTTTTCCAGTCCAATAATGTTGTGGAGAGACCCTTCCACTGGGATTAGGTTATCGATTCAACTCATTATTTACAAATGTTTTCAAATAAAAAACTCATTTTTAGGCATTTCAATAACTTTATGGCCATAGAAAACACTAGTTATGGGGGAACAATATTTAATGTGATAAATAACTTCACAAGCCTAAATTTTACTACTAATCAAGAAAAAAAGGTGTTATACATCAAATTTTTTAGATATCTGAAGCATGAATTAATTAAATAAAATGAAAAAAGATATTGAAACTACACTGTGGGATCCTAGCCTTTTGAAGAAACTAACATAATTAATTGACCAACATTAGATAGAAATTAATCTATGATATATAACCATGAAGTCACAAACCTAATGGTAAACCTATAACATTAAATTCCCAATCCCATGAATCTAAGAAACCACTAGGTTTCCCCATGATGGAACCAACTCATTGAACCCCTTAGAGAAATGAAGTATCCAACTTAGTATTTCCATATTTTAATTTTTCAAAGTACAATGTTTTTTCATTCTGGTTAGACCATGTTTGAGATTGAATTTTCACCTTGTGAGACACTCTCATTGTTAATTTCTAGAACATATGAAGCATTAAAACTCACTATGAGGAAGGAATAATTTTCATCACATATTGTGGCTATTATGTAGAGATTAATCACAATCATAAATTCTATCTTTATCCACATGGATTCTACACACATACATCAATTTTTGGGGATAATTTTTTCCAGCTATGCCTATAAATACCACCACACTCGCCTTAATTTTATAAGGTGGAAAAATACTTTGATACAGAGGAAAAGATCATACTATCAAATAAATTTCTAGGTATTTTCAAATCCTAAAGAAGGAATTTAATATTGAATTCATCTCACAAAGTTTCATTTTTAGGGATTACCTATGCTGTACCTTTGTGAAGATGATCCTATGAATATCATTAATGAGGTAAAACCCCTGAAATATCATTTTTAGTTTCATCACATGAAGTTACTTTGAAAGGTCCATCCCACGATGTTACAACATAATCTTCATCCCATTAAGTGTCATTACATGTTCTATCCCATAATGTTCCATCTCAAGGTTCATCCCATTAATTTACTTTGTGATGTCCATCATGAAAAGTTCCTTCACAAGGTCCATCCTATAATGTTAATTCATAAGGTCTTTCCTAGAATGTGACATTTCATGGTTAATCCCACAAAGTTTCTTCATGCTGTATATCTCGTGAGGTGCCTTAAAAAGTTTTATACTGGGATGTTCCTTCTTGATGTCCATCCGATAGAGTGAATAAATGTTTTTCATCCCATGAAGTGTGTTCATAAGGTAAAACACATTATGTTCATCATGCGGTCCATCCCAAAAAGAGTCATGGGAGTTCATTCCCATCATGTTCCCTCATTTGGTTAATCATGCGATGTTACTTTATGAGGTCTATTCAATGAAGTTCCTTTTTAGGTCCATTTTATGGTTTTTATTCATAAAGGACTTCCAGGAAGCTCCCTACATTGAAAACTCAATTTGGAATCACTTTATAAAGTCCCTTAAGAATATTCAACCATTTGAGGACCCTATATAGAGGTGGCTATTAAAAACCTCTATGTAGGGACTACTTCATGAAGAACATATACATGGATGAATTTGAATGAGGAACTATATAAACACACTACATATATCCTCCCAACACAAAATAAATTCATGAATCCATGTTACATAATTATCTATACGTGGCTCTAATAAATATATCATGTGAAAACACTATCCACTTCATGATGAATTCACAGAGATAATTTTTCCCTCATTCACTTTTTCAATATAGCTGGGGATCCTCCCGAATAACTCGTGTTAGTATATATGTTAGGTGAAATTATTTTTTCCTTTAGATTAGTCCCTTCACTTCTATCAATAACCACAAGATAAATCAAGAGTCTTATAATGGTCTTTTTGTGAAGGGTTAAACAAATTTTGGGTTTCAATATCAGTGGCCCCAACTGTATCCTATTCAACAAATTGATTCGAGGTACTTACCATGGATTTGGAAAACAGATTTAGTCGAGATACACATTATTATTACTTCATCTACCTTTATACATGATACTACACTTAGTTTTTTAAAATTACTTGATTCTAGATACACCTATTAGTTATCATATATGGACCACTTCATAGGTGTAATCCCCAAAACAAACATTAACATTAATCACCTACTAGGCCATCTATCCTATGTAGGTATCCTGAATTCTTAAATCCAAATAGTCACATTGCGTCAAGATACATTTCCTAGTTATATAAAATTCATTGAGTTTATATACTATTATATTTTTCCTCATATCACATAGAGTAGAGATACCCCTCTTATACTTATCCATGGGCTTCCTATTAAGCATAAACCGCAACCCTACCTTAGAGGTAACTACCATGTATAATATTTCACTACTATCCTATTGTCTACCAATTCACAATATTTAAAATATAATTTCCAATTACAATGCCTATTAACCACTAAATATCCTACAGTGAACTCTCATTCAATAAAATTGATGTTATATTATCAATTATTTTATGACAGCAATAATGAATCACATGGGATTATTAGTTTAGTTGATCATTTTTATCATAATTGGGATACATCCTATGGATCACATCTAGTCATCGTGAAATGACTATGAACTACAAAGAGAAATTTTTTCTATATGATATAATATTTTATAGACCAATCCAATCACATGACCATAAACAATACAACTTAAAACACATGGATTTTTTTATCTTGGATACATAAAAACCCTCTATAAGGTTCAGTCCCATCATTCCCAAACAAACCATTCCCATATGTGATGATCTTAAGATCTATTCCCCATATACCTAAATATGAAATTCTTCTTCAAAAATCACTCATAATCTTTAAGATGATATTGTCATTATGGTTTTCATCATTTAACATGAGTTGGAATACTCATCTTGGAACATAAAATACATTCCATTATTCTACCCTCATATTTTTAATAATATAATGTGGGATCAATATCAACATATGATCCATCTAATATGTGTAACCACCAATCAATCATTCAATTATTGAGTTACTAAACAATACGACTAATCAAAAGGGCCTCTCATACTTTAGTCCCATGCTAACCATTTTTAGGATCCTTTTTCTTAGTTGTACATTCTGTATGACTCTAAAAAAACTGGATTAGACCTTTTCAAAAGAAATTAATAGCAATTAAATCCCTTAGTAAACAACACCAAATGATATTATTTCAAATTCCCTTCATATGGATATGTTGGAATCCTACTTTACGGGCCCTGTTGCAACATTAGAGCACCGAATACCATCCTATATGATGATAAACTCTAGAGTTCCTCCATATATAGTTCTCATATATTCAGTACACAAAATTAGTGCATTAAATGGGAAATAATATATTCCCCATAGTTATATTTCTGATCAAGTCATTGTAACCTGAGTAATCAATCTCTTACTAAAATTTGGGAAGGATTTATGAACATAATAAAAATATATATGTGCTTCTATAATTAGGAAATATTTTCACCCAAAGGATGTGATGATTCTTATCATCCATCATCTCACTAATGAAAAATTTGAAGAATATCTTGCATTTAAACCTAGTGACCACTTACTTTAGAAATTTAGTTCACAACGATGTTTACGCTAGACTATCATAGATACAAGATACATCAAAAGGTTTAATTAGAATGAAAACATATTTAGTATTTAATAATATATTGTTAATATATTCCTCAATATTTTTATGTTATTATCACAGGATTGTCTATTTTACGCAAATACAAATCTCTCCTATGTCACAAATTATTATTCATATCTATACTAACATAATATGTATCTTGATTATTGGAAATATGAAATGGATTTTCACCTATATGCAGTCCCTTCATCATTATTTTTTCATCATTTAACATCATTATGAAAAAAATTATCCTAGAAAAATATAAACACATCCTCATTGTGATAAATGGATACAAAATAAATGGATTTTACATCAACCCAAATAAAAATAAGATATTACTATATTTTTTTAACTGATTTTGGTTAATCAAAATCCTCTCAAATTTATTGATCCATCATTAATAAATATATTACTTTTCGATCATAAATTTTGATGCCAATCAATATATTATTAGTTGTGATCATGTGTGAAAAGAAAACACTATTTAGTGTTTAGTAATTATTTATTTTTAATGAATTATATGAAATCACAACCTCCATTTCTTAGCCTGATTTATTTATCCTTCTAATATGTTTAAAATTATTATTTTGTCAAATTATCTTGTAGAATTGTGGGAAAATTTCTGGGGGTTTGGTGTGTGTTGATTACACAACCCCCAAGTATCATCAAGGGAATCGAATGTGTTATAAAATTTAAAATATTCTGTTTTCTTCTATCTCAACAACATTCAAATTAAATCATGTTAAGCCCATATAAATTCAAACCCACTCCTCGATAGGAGATTTTATCAATTATTCCAAAACATATAATATTTGTGTTCATACACTCCACAACACATGGATCATCATTAATGTGAATTTAGATATAAAATTATGTATATTAATTAAATTATACCCATTATTATGTCATATAATTTGATATTATAATATTTTTTTTATAATTGGTTATGATATTTATGCATTAATATAACTTTACATTTTGGCCTATCCTAAATTTTGTTCTTTAGAAACACCAATGTGATTTTGTAATTTCTAAAACCACCACTAAATTTTATAGTTGGTGTATTTTCCTTCTTGAGTGATGAAACTATATTTTTTTTCCATTTTAGTCTCTATTTACACTACCTATATTTCATGTTTGGGTCTCTAATAATATATTTCTATGAACAGTGGGATAATTTAAAAGTTTATTTATTTAATCAACAACCTTTACTATTGTTTTATAAATTTAATTGACTTAATTGATAGAATATTCGAACATAAGATGAGGAATCCTCAAAATAATTTCAACATCAATTAAATTCACCTCAATAAAAACTATTCATTTTTTATAATAAGAATCACTTTTTTAATATCAATAATATTTTCAAAATTATAAAGGATTGTTTCAATATATCTTATCATTCATGTGATGTCCATTTAATTATTCTCAATAATTTTAGATTTTGATTAGTTAATGTATTTTCATAATGAATCATTCTCCGAGTCTGATGATTTTTTCTCTCTCATAATATTTTGATTTTCCTTCAAATATCAAATAATATATATTCTTAGTAAGAGATTCAATTACGTTTACACATCACTACTTTATTCCTTTTCATTAATGCTTTCATATTCTTCATCATTCGATATATCATTTTTTTTAATTTTATTTATCTATTCAGAATATTTGGCCTTCAGAATCAGAGTCCTCTCAACATTCTTCAAATACCACATCAGAAGATGTGGAATCATGTTTTGAAGTAAAACTATTTTTCAATTTATTGGAATTCAATTTGGATTTCTAATAATTTTCTCTATTGTGAAATATTTCCAACCCTTTTCTCCTTTTTGATGATCACTGGGATTTATTATCATCATATTTTGCTTGGTTTTTCTGAAGGTAACAATCTAATTTTTTTCCATTTTCTATATAAATGAGACACTTTAATGGACTTATATATTTTTATTTACCTTTTTTTAATTTCACATATTTCAAAATATTAAGATGTTTTTTTAAATCAATGGAAGTGTCATAATAGTTTGATTCATACACATGAAAATTAATTATCACATGTTTTTTAACCCTAAAATTATAAAAACCACCTTCTTCTCAGATTTTCATTTTCTCCTAGTGTATGTCACTCTCCACATATTATGATAAAAAACAGTTTATTAATGAAACTCCCACCCATTTCATTTTTTATGTATTGAAATCATTAAATCAAATTTATGTATGATGATTATAAATTGTCTCTTCACAAAATTTTAAAGTTGAATAATCACCCATATCTTTGAATTGTGATTATATGTGGGGTTTCTAAAATGAAGGATAAATCAACATTTTATCTCCTCCCATATATATCATTATATTTTCCTTGAAAAGTTTGTAATAGTTACTCCTTAATATTTTGGTGACCCTCATGGATATATTGAATTTCCCTCTATATTACATTTCTTACTTTATCATCCTGAATTTTATTAAATCCTTATCTATGGGGGATAAAAGTAATGGATTGTCTGCTCTCCCATCAATTTTTTTATTCATATAATCAAGTACGGTGTTTTATTTCACAAACTTATGAATGTGAACACCATACTTAGTGATGTAAAGATACTCTAATCTATGAAACAAAAGACAACCCATAAAATATCTCAATAGATGTAACCCATTATAGTGACAATATGAAATATTTAGTTTATATCATTGTTAAGAGATTATATTGATCTCATTAATAAATAATATAATTAGATAAATGAAATAAATTATAGGAATAACTACATTTATTTAGAGAATGATTTGTTAACAACTAACATGATGAGGATAATATAAGCCAGCACTAAGATTAGGGTTGATTAAACAGTTGACCAAAAGATAATACTATAAATTGTCACGAACCATCTTCAGGGCCCGTTCCGTGACTACCCCAAGCCTGCCTTCCATAGGCCAGGGGCTGGAAACCATCACCAAAGGCATAAATCCTTAAGCTGGGAAGATAGTGCCTTTATTAAAGTAAAAAAACACAACTGAGTACGCAATAGTAGTAAACAATAAGTAAATACTGTATACAAAAAGTAAGTTCTGAAAGGAAAGGTGCTGGAAATACAAGCCCAACAGTAAGTACAATACAACTGAAAAACTACTACAACTACAGTAATGTAAAATAGCAACCGCCGAGTCATCATATGGAAATCCCACCTGAAGGGTTGGTACAGATGGCCTCCACAACACCTCAGGTCCGACTGTCCGCTCCGTGAACGTCTTGCCAAGTGGTCCACCTTTGGGTACTGTCCAGCTTTACAGGCCTCCACCTCGATTAGTGATGTCCTTAGTCCGCATCTAACACAACTTAGTGTGGGCATAACCCGTGCAGGAGTGAGTATACGATACTTAGTTGGGACCCCGAGACCCCCGAAGGTCTCCCAGAATCCAAGAAGGAAAAACCACTAAATAATGATACAATCACGAAGTACCAACCAAATCTACTTAGTAATATTCCCATACATATACCTAAGTTATCAATCACAATTCGACTCTAACTCTCGAGCCCAAGTACAACCTAGTCCACACAGGAAATCAAGTCAATAACATCGATGATAATGATTGAAAGTCAAGACTCATCTCACACAGGTATACATCTTTTGTATAGCGATAGAGATGATCAGATGTAGTCACTGATTCATCTATGCTTTCGGACCCACGTAGGATACTAGACTAGCTAAGCTGTCGGACCCACGTAGGATGCTATACCAGCTACTCTGTCGGACCCACGTAGGATACGAGAATAGAAGTCAAACTGTCGGACCCACTTAGGATACAAGTACAGTAGTCATCGCTGTCGAACCCACGGAGGATTATAGTATAGTTGTCATCATCATCGAACCCATGGAGGATTCTAGTACGGTTGTCGTCGTCGTCGAACCCACAGAGGATTCCAGTATGGTAGTCGTCGCAGTCGCAACCAGCTCTAGGGTTCCCGCACACAACACGCTTGATTCCGGGAGGGTCCTCTCCTCAAGACAAGGGGTCGATACATCAACTATCACGAAGTCTTGATTTGTTGTATCCTGAAGTAAACCCAACGTGAGAGACGACGAGTTAATCGGACGCCCCGTCTGAGAGTTATTGGTTTTTCCGTTCTAGGGGCTCGGTTAGAATTACGCTCGTTCCAAACCCGGACATTTTCCAAATTCATCAAAAAATAACTTAGAGTATCACAAAAGGACCACCTCATCATGAGGATCCCAGTTCTACAGATGGCGCATCAATCAGACGCACGATCGTGAAGTTATTCGCATTTAAGACTAATGGGCCCGACCCGTTAAGCCCAGCTGGCGGGTCGGGTTGACCCGGTTTTGGCGGGTCCGACCCGGATGATATCAGATAGTCCCGATAAAGCACGCGGACCGGCCCGGCGGGGCGCAGCCCAGACCGAGGGGTACAGCACGGCCAGGCGGGGCGCAACGTGACCCGACGCGGCCCGGTGCGGCCCAGCCTGGCTGGCCGCGACCCGGCTTGGCCAGCCGAGCGGCTCGGCCTGGGTGGCCTAGTGATGCATATGGGGGGGGGGGTGCAGCCCCCAGACTTCCAGAACCGGCCGCGCAGAGCAGTGCTGCCCTCCTGTCCGGATGGCCGAAGCCGGCCGGTGTTCCCAGCGTGAGTGGCCCGCATTGGCGTGCTGTGGTCCTTCTGCGCGGCACCTGCGGGTGTTGTGGCCTTCATCCACCCGGCGGGCCGACGAGCCGGCTGGTTCACCAGCCGAAGCGGCCCATGCAGCGCAGGCCGCGGTCCAACGCAGTGCGGCACCATGGGTCACCGTGGTTCCACCTGCACGGCCGGCTACGGCTAGTCGGTTCTTCTTCGGCCGAGCGGCCCGCGGATGCGGGCCGTGGTTCTTCTCCACACGGCCGACACAAGAACACTTCTTCCTACGGTCACAGCCAACTCTTCCATCAAAATAAAACAGGGGTCAACGGAGGGTCATCGGGCCGTGTTCGTTCGACCCGCGCCGTCCGTGTTAGGTGGTACCATAAGGTCGAAGATAAAACATGGTTTCAACGAGGGACACAGAACAATTTTATTCAATTAAAATTGAAACAAACCCCCTACCTCAAAATAAGGTTTGTTTGTAGATGGAATCGCGGGGAGGCGGCTTCAACTCGTTGATGTCAGGGAAGAAGGGGCCAAGGATGGTACTTCGTCAGCGTTCCTTGTGGTTGGATCATTCTCTTTTGGATTGGCTAAAGATTGAAGGAGATGATCGTCATTTTTCAGTGGTTCTTCATTGAAAGAAGAACTCTATTCTTCTATTTCTCAAGAGATCTCCCAAATTTCTCTCAACACAACGAGTGCCAAACTAAAATAATAGCTAAGGATATTATTTTATTCACACATGAATTGTCAAAATTCAAACACTTTAATTAATTAATTGTAGGTTTCAATTCATTAATCAAAAGTGTTGGAAAAAATTAATGGGAGAGAGGGAGGTGAAGAGATCACATTAATTAAGGGGAGAGTTGTCAAATTAATTAAGGGGAGATGAATGGGGAGTTTAAGGGAGTTGAAAGGTTAGGGGTTTGTGTGGGACCCACCTCACATTATCCTCTCATGGGAGGTTATGTGGGTGTGGTCCCCACCTATAACTTTTCCTTGTAGGATATAACAAACATCTTTAAATAAAATTATGTACTACAATTTTATTTATTTTATTCTAAATCCCTAAAAATTAACACTCAACCAACATAAAACGCAACTGTGGTAATGGTCCCCTTAAGCAAATACCGGTGCTGCGATTTAATTGGTTTCCTCAGATTTCAATTCCGAGCACCGGTTCAAAAGATAGAAAAACCCACATGTACGTTTACTGAACGTACTCGAACAAAACTTCAGAAATTGATTCTGAGCACACCGGGTTTTGGAATCAAGTGCTGTCAAGAAACCAAAAACTCGTAAAATTACAAAATATTTAATAAAAAATTTTCCTTGAAATTCATGGGTCTTTACATTACTCTCACCTCATGGCTTTACGCCCATATAAAGCTACAACACACACTAGGGAAACAAATGGGAGGTACTGAGCTTGCATCTGAGCCTCCCGCTCCCAAGTGCTCTCCTGGAGGTTCCCGTGCTACCAACGAATGCACACTAGAGGAATCGACTGTTCACATAGGACCCACTCCTGTCGATCCTTGATCTCCACCAGGACCTCTGTGAATTTCGCCCCGTCATCGATGCCCAGCTCCCCGTGGTCGATGATGTGGGACGGGTCACGCACGTATCTCCTCAGCTGAGATATGTGGAAGACGTCATGCACCCGGTGCAACTGAGGTGGTGGATCCAAGAGGTAATCTACTTCACCTACTCTATTGAGGACCTGGGAAGGTCCGATGAAACACAGAGATAACTTTACAAACCGACCAAATCTTCGTAGACCTCATCGAGGTGAGACCCGTAAGAAAACGTGGTCGCCATCCACAAACTGTAGTGGTCTCCGTATCCTATTAGCATAGGCCTTCTATCTGCTCTGTTGAGTCTTCATCTGCTCCTGGATGATCTGAACCTTCTCCGTCATAGCCTGAACCATCTCTGGTCTTACAAGTGCTGACTCCCTAGGGTCAGTCTAGCATAGAGGTGATCTGCATGGTCGGCCGTACAGTGCCTCGTATGGTGCCATCCCGATGGTGGAGTGGTATCTGTTGTTGAACGCAAACTCCACCAAGGGTAAGTGATCCTCCCAGCTGCAACCAAAGTCAAGGACACGTGCACGGAGCATTTCCTCGAGAGTCTGAATGGTCTTCTCAATCTGACCATCCGTCTGAAGATGGAAGGCGGTGCTCAGACATAGCTGTGTCCCAAAAGCCTCCTGTAACCCCTTCCAAAGCTAGGAAGTGAAACGACCATATTGATTGGAGATGATAGTCAATAGAACACCATGAATCCGTACAATCTCTTGAATGTAGAGGCGTCCCAATCTCTCTACCAAGCCCTGCTCTCTGATCGGTAGGAAGTGTGCCGACTTGGTGAGTCGGTCTACGATCACCCAAATAGAGTCGTGCCCTCTGGATTTATGTGGATTCCCTGTCATGAAATCCATGGATAGTCCATCCCACTTCCACTCCAGGACCTCTAAGGGCTTCACCAAGCCTTCTGGTACCTGGTGCTCTGCCTTCACTTCCTGACAAGTGATGCATTGTGAAACGAACTCTGCTACTGCCTTCTTCATACCCGGCCACCAGTGCTGTCGTCTGAGGTCCTGATACATCTTCGCCACTCCTGGATGTACCACTAGAGGGGATGTGTGGAGCTCTATCAGAACCACCTCCTTTAGTGAAAATGGTACCATGGTACGTCCCCTGAAGATAATGACATGCTCCCCTCATTCAAAAAATCCACCAGGTTCCTGCCTTGAGGATATTTGAGCACGTCTCGTCTCACAGTCAACGTCCCCATGCTGTGCCTCTCTGACTCGCTGAAGGAGTGGAGGAGTGAATGTGTGAGACTGTAGAAAAGCTTCTCCATCTCTATTGATAAAGGATATCTGCAATGTGGCTAGCTGCTTCATCGCCTCTCCTATTAGCTAAATGCCTGATCTCCTACTGAGAGCATTTGCTACAACGTTCCCATTCCTAAGAGTATAGACTATCTCGAAGTCATAATCCTGGAGGAACTAGAGCCATCACCGCTATCTCAGGTTTAGGTCCATCTACGAGAAGATGTACCTGAGACTCTGGTGGTCAGATTAGACTGTAAAACGCTCACCCATCAAATAGTGTCTCCACATATTCATGGAGAAGACCACTGCTACTAACTCCAGGCCATGGGTAGTGTAGTTCTGCTCGTCTTGTCTCAAATTACATGAACCATAAGCGATAATTGCTCACCTTTTCATCGAGACGCACCCAAGTATGGTCCCTGATGTGTCGCAGTAAACTACGTACCCTACGCCCTCCTCCGGTAGCCTCAAGATGGGTGCATTGGTCAATCTCTGCCTTAGCTCCTGAAAGCTCTGTTGGCATATCTCTGACCATACGAAGGGTTTCCCCTTAGTCATCAAGACTAAAAGTGGTGCTGCAACACTGGAGAAGTCTGGAAAAAACCTATGATAGTACCCAGCCAGACCCAGGAAACTCCGCACCTCTGTCACGGTCCTGGGTGGCTCCCAAGAAAGTACTGCCTCGATCTTCGCTGGATCCATTGCAACTTCAGCCTATGAGATGATGTGTCCCAAGAAATGAACCTCTTGAATCCATAACTGACACTTTGAGAGCTTACCATAAAGATGGTTCTCTCAGAGTGTATCCAGTACAACCGGCAAGTGGTAGGTGTGCTCTTCCTCAGTAGTCGAGTATATCAGTATGTCATCAATGAAGACTATGAAAAAGCGATCGAGGTAAGGATAGAAGATCATGTTCATGATACTCATGAACACTACTAGTGTGTTGGTTACGCCGAAAGGCATATCCAAGAACTCTTAGTGGTCATAATGACCCTTGAAGGCCGTCTTCTATACATCCTCATCTCGAACTCTGAGGTGATGATAGCCTGACCCGAGGTCTATCTTTGAGAACCATCGTGCTCCCTTGAGATGATCAAAGAGGTCGTAAATCCTCAGGAGTGGGTACCTGTTCTTCACGGTCACCTGATTCTGGCGATGGTATTCGACACACAGTCGCAAGCTCTCATCCACCTTTTTGGAAAACAAAATTGGAGACGCCTAGGGTGAAACACTGGGTCAGATAAATCCCTTCCCCTGCAAGTCCTCTAGCTGTTCCCGCAGCACACGAAGCTCAGCAGGAGCCATCCGATATGCTAAAGTAGATATCTATGTTGTCACAGGGTATAGGTTTATATTGAAGTCTACCTCTCTACAAGGATGTAGTCCTGGAACGTCGTCAGGAGAAACTCCCGCATACTGATCCACCACAACAAGAAAAATCGGTCTCCGCACATCAACTGCTTCAAGGATGAGACTAACCAACTGATGTGTGATCGGCTACCCTCTCCTCTATGTTAGTCCATCCTATGCTGCAAAGGCTCCCTTCTCGTCGGTGAAGGTTAACCTGGTCCCATCCTTGCAGACACACCGCACTTTGTGCCTAATTAAGTCAATCTGAGCATGAACTGTAGACAACCAGTCCATACCCAATATGACGTTGTAAGGCCTCGACACTGCTACAAGAGGATCCCAACCACAACTCTCACCTCCTAGATTAAGCTCACACTGTCAGAACTAGTGCGTAATCATCAAGTCTGCTCTCGTAGGAGTCTTTAGCCGTAAGGATCGATCGAACGACTCTATCAGAATCTCCGAGCTCCAAACAAGGGCAGCGACAATAAAATAATGACTCGAACCTGTGTCTATAAGCATTGCAGCAAGGGTGGAGTAGACACAGATATTACCTCGAATCATCTCAGGTGTGCCTTGGTCATAGGCCTCGACTGCCTGGAGCTGAGCCCGCCTTTATCCGCCAGCTCCCTGTGGTCAGGGTGGATATCCTAGTGGTGGTGGTGGTAGAGCCTCAAAACGACGTCCACCACCCACTGCTCGGCCATCTCTTCTACCTCGTCCGCTTGCTCCTGGAGAACCACCATGGTTGAACCTATACCTCTGCCTGGGAGGTCCCTCTACTATATTCTTCTCATCCGCATGGCGGGTCTGGCAGTCACGAGCCATGTGGCCTTGCCCGCAGCATGCACAGTATTGCTTACTTAACATATAGCTGGCTCTGTTCTGTGTGCCCCGCACAACCGAACCTGTATCCCGTGATCTTCCACCTAATGGCCTAGTCTTCTTGGACCCCTACGTCATCTGTATACTGCCAACTACAGAATACTCCACTACGTGTCTCCATACGGTGGGCCACGCCACTGGTGTCGGCTCAGCAAGAAAGCTCTCCAAAAGAAGGGCTTCCTCCAGTAGTCCCGCCTGCGCCAGAATACTGATCGAGATCATTGAAGCCCTGATCTCATGTCTGAGTCCCTGATCAAAGGTCTGGGCCCTGAAAAATGGGTCCCTTACCATGTCCATGGAGTAGTGTGAGAGGTTGGTGAAACTCACTGAGTACGTAGCTACTCTGATGCTGCCCTGCTGCAGATGAAGTAACTCCTAAATCCACACTGCACGAAGGGTAGCTGGAACAAACTATGAGCGGAAGAGACTCTCGAAGTCTATCCAGAGTAAATATGGTTCGTCATGAACCTGGAGAATCAAGCTCCACCATCTACCTGCTACTGTGTGCAGGAGACTAATGACAAGGATCACCATAACATCGGCTGGTTTTCCTATCGATATGAAAACCCTGACGATAGCCTCCAGCCAATCCTCAGCTGCCTGTGGGTATGTCTCTCCACGGAACCTGGGCAGCCTCTGTCACTGAAACTCATGCAACACACTCAAGCGGCGTGCACTCTCTACTGCTGGAGCTGGTGGTATCGGTGGCCCAGCGGGTAGTGGTATCGCTGGTACCTCCGTTGTGATGGGGACCTGCACCAAGGCCTCGTCGCTTGGTGGGCTACCATCCCATACATAACTCAGAACCCTAGCTAGCTGCCTTCATGGGACCATCCTGAAAATAAATAGGTGCGACACGGTCAAACACTATACTTTGTGAGCTGACACAAAGTAATCACAAAGAAAACTTTTGAAATACACATGAAATCAGTGTTTTTGTGCACCGAGTCAGAAATCAGAGGTCAGGGTCCTGGTGTATGGATACGTCGGCTGCCGCACCAACACTAGACTCCCTGGACTGATAATCACACTCAATACTCTTAACAATATTGTTTCACAGAAAAGAATAAACAGGGTCCTGAGTTTTGAGGTAGAACCGAATCCTATGATACCAATTTTTCATGACCCATCCTCAGGGCCCGTGCCGTGACTACCCCAAGCCTGCCTTCCATAGGTCAGGGGCTGGAGACTAGCACCAAATGCGTAAATCCTCAAGCTGGGAAGGCATTTCTTTTATGAAAGTAAATAAACACAACATAGTACGCAACAGTATTAAACACTATGTAAATACTGTATACAAAAAGTAAGTGCTGAAAGGAAAGGGTCCGAAAATACAAGCCCAACAGTAAGTACAGTACAACTGAAAAACTAGTACAAATGCAGTAAAGTAAAACAACAACCGCTGAGTCTTCCTCCGGAAATCCAACCTGAAGGGTAGGTACAAATGGACTCCACAACACCTGAGGTCCGACCGTCCGCTCTGTGAACATCTCGCCAAGTGGTACACCTTCGGGTAAAATCCAGCTCCACAAGCCTCCACCTCGATCAGTGTTGTACGTCATCTGTATCCAACACAGCATAGTGCGGTCATAACCCATGCAGGGGTGGGTATACGATACTCAGTATGGACCCCGAAACCCCCAAAGGTCTCCCAAAATCAATAGAGGATAAACTAATAAATAAGGATACAATCACGAAGTACCATCCAACTGTACTTAGGTATATTCCCATACATATACCTAAGTTATCAATCACAGTTTGACTCCAACTCTCGAGCCCAAGTTCAACCCAGTCCACACAGGAAAGCATGTCAATCACATCGATGATAATGATTAAAAGTCAAGACATAACTCACAAAGGTATACATCTTTTGTATAGAGATAGAGATGATCAGATGTAGTTACTAATTTATCTAAGCTGTCGGACCCACATAGGATACTAGACCAGGTAAGCTGTTGGACCCATGTAGGATACTAGACCAGCTACACTGTCGGACCCACGTAGGATTCTAGAACAGAAGTCAAACTGTCAGACCCACTTAAGATACAAGTACATTAGTCATCACTGTCGAACCCACAGAGGATTCTAGTACAGTTGTCTTCATCATCGAACCCACGGAGGATTCCAGTATGGTTGTCTTCATCATCGAACCCACGAGGGATTCTAGTACGGTAGTCGTCGCAGTCACAACCAGCTCTAGGGTTCCCGCACACAACACGATCGATTCTGGGAGGGTTCGCTCCTCGAGCCAAGGGGTCGATACAAAAACAATCACGAAGTCTTGAGTTGTTGTATCCCGAAGTTCCATCTCGTCAAAAGAAATCCAACGTGACAGACGACGCGTCAATCAGACGCCTAGTCTGAGGGTTATTGGATTTTCTGTTCCAGGGGCCCGGTTGGAATTATGCTCGTTCCAAAACCGGATGTTTTCCAAAGTCATCCAAAACTCAATTAGAGTATCGCAGAAGGACCGACTCATCATGAGGATCCTAGTGCCGTAGATGGAGTGTCGATCGGATGCAGGGTTGTGAAGTTATTCGCATTTAAGAAAATGGCCCTGACCCGTTTAGCTTAGTCGGATGGCAGGTCAGGTCGACCCGGTTTTGGTGGGTCTGACCCGACTGGTGTCGGATCGGCCCGATGAAGCGTGCAGCCAGGCCCGATGGGGCACAGACCAGTTGGCCGAGCGATGCGGGGGGGGGGGGGGGGAGGGGACTTACCAAAATGAAGGCGCTGAGCGGCGCCACCCTCATGTCTGGCCAGCCAAAGCCGGCCGGTCTTCCCGGCATGAGCGGCCCACATGGGCGGGCCACGGTCCTCCTGAGTGGCACATGCAGGTGCCTCGACCTTCATCATCCCGGCCGGCCAACGATCCGGCTGGTTCGCACACCGAAGAGACCCACAATCCTCCGCAACGTGGCACCAAGGGGCGCCACAGTTCCACCATCCCTGCCTGCTATGGCCGGCTGGTTCTTCTTCGGCCGAGCGGCCCGCAGATGCGGACCACAGTTCTTCTCCATGCGGCCGGCTCAAGACTGTCGCTTCCTCCAGTCACCGCCACCTCTTCCATCAAAATAAAATAGGGGTCAACGGAGCGTCATCAGGCCGTGTTCGTTCGGACCGCACCCTCCGCGTTAGGCGGCACCATAAGACCGAATATAAAACATGGTTTCAACGAGGGACGAAGAACAATTTTATTAAATTAAAATTGAAACAAACCCCTTACCTCAAAATAAGGTTCATTCGTAGATGGAGTTGCAGGGAGGCAGCATCAACTTGTTGACGTTGAGGAAGAAGGTGTAGAGGATGGAGCATCATCAGAGTTCCTTGCGGTTGGATCCTTCTCCTTTGGCAAGGTCGAAGATCAAAGGATATGATCGTCGTTCTTCAGCAGTTATTCATCAAAAGAAGAACTCTATTCTTCTATTTCTCAAGAGCTCTCCCAAAATTCTCTCAACACAACGAGTGCCAAACTAAAATAATATCTAAGGCTATTATTTTATTCACACAGGAATTTTCAAAATTTAAACACTTTAATTAATTAATTGTAGGGTTAAATTCATTAATCAAAAGTGTTGGAAAAAATTAATGGGAGAGATGGAGGTGAAGAGATCACATTAATTAAGGGGAGAGTTTTAAAATTAATTAAGGGGGGATTAATGGAGAGTTTAAGGGAGTTGGAAGGTTAGGGTTTCGTGTGGGCCCCACCTCACATTATCCGCTCATGGGAGGTTATGTGGGTGTGGGCCCCACCTATAACTTCCCCTTGTAGGATATAACTAACATCCTTAAATAAAATTATGTACAATTTTATTTATTTTATTCTAAATCCCCAAAAATTAACTCTCAACCCGCATAAAACGCAACTGCGGTAAAGGTCCCCTTAAGCGAATAACAGCACTGCGGGTTCATCGGTGTCCTCCGATTTCAATTCTGAGCACCAATTCAAAAGATAGAAAAAACAACTTGACGTTTACTTGAAGTACCTGAACAAAACTTCATAAATTGATTCTGGTCACACCAGGACTTCGAATCAAGTTTCATCAGAAACCACAGACTCGTAAAATTCCGAAGTATTTAAGAAAAAACTTTACTTGAAATTTCCAGGTCATTACATCAATTAATTACTTCCCATAAGTTGTTAACTTATATAGATCCTGATTGAGATGATAAATCGATGATAGATAGATAGTGAAATATATCACATGGAACACATTTTTATATATGGTCCCCTAACTCTTATTATTATTTTCATAATCCTAGGTGATAAAACATTGAGGTCTTTCCACCCAAACAATTATTTTATTATCAATAAAATTATTAAAAGGATAATAGAGATAAACCTAAACAATATGGAATATGAATGAAATCTGGGATTCAAAATGTAAAGTAATTATTAATTTCTTAACATCATATACCTCTATAATATAGATATTTAGATTTACTTTTTTATTATTTAGAAATCATTTCCAAAGACTCTGTGGAAATATACCTATAATGATTGGAATGATATATCAATGTTTTATCTCAATCACTCTATAAAATAACCTCACCATTTATTTATAGATAGGGTTGAACCATTACATGTAGCTCATTATGATTCCCATTTTTCTTCTATTTACTATTTATTATTTGTTTTTCTCGATTATTTATATCCCCCCCCATTAATCCATTTCTTGTATTTAGATATAACATCAACTCAAAATGAACTCTCTAATAATTTATTTCATATCATAGTCTTCTAATAGCCCATTAAAGATTATTATAATTTAGGTTCATCTGTAATTTTCTTGTAAAAACTAAATACAAGTTCACATTTTTTCTCTTTGAAATTTATATTGGGATATCTCTCATCTGATATGAGATCCATTAAGAGCAGTTCATGCATTCGTTATATGGTTAATCGTAGATCATTCTTCAACCCATGGAAGAGAAAATATTCTGAATGGTCTTAATATGAATTTAATATTTATAAATATCTCCAATTTTATATATTAAACATAATTACTAGATTTTTATATTTTATGTATATTTTAGACTCAATTGTGGAAACAATTTTTTTCAAACATTTTTGACATTGAATCTACTTCATATTTTGTCCACAACTTTTAATAGAATGATAAAAATTATGAAATTATATTTTTAGGCTTCTACGTTCAATTGGATTAATTTTATTCAAATAGATCCATATCTAAATCCAAACATCCAGGCTGAAAGGAGCTCATAATTTAGGCCTATATATGTATTTATAGTTTTGAGTGTTTCAAATCTAGCCCAATATCCCATGAAGTACCAAAATAACTTATCTGAAATTTTACAGTAAGATATATCACACTCGATGGATGATTTTTGTTTAATGTTACCTATCGATATTCTAGCACATTCAAGGTTATTATTACATGGGAATCCATCACATTGGAATTTGAAGAGTCTTCAGGGAACAATTATTTTCTTCATTAAAATTTTTATAACATTTTCTGTAATTGCACAAATGTTTCTAAATTTTTATTATAGACATATTAGAGTTATTATAACAATGTAAATGAATGATAACTCATAGAGTCATTCATTTAATGTGTCTACAACTTGAAAATATTCAATGAATTGATATAGATAAAAAATATTTCATTATTATTACATATATATGTACACTTCATCTTACATTATAAGATTTTGTCATTTTTATTTGGGGATTTTTTATCCATTTTCATTTAATAAATAGGGTTTTTATATAGTATGACTATTATAAATTTTTCATATATTAGTCTTATTAGTATCTCATTATTTGTTTCAATTTTTTATTTTTCCATGATACCTCTTTAATACTCACTACGCTGAGTAACTAATCCTATGATTGGAAATTGGGGAGATTTTTTCTCTGATTATTATTTATTATTATTCAATTCTGAATATTAATTTTATGTTAATAATATGGTAGTGGTTGTATTGAGTTGGGATGAAATTATTTTTCGTCATTTAAAAATATTGTCAAATTTATTATTTTATTCTCTATCAATACTTTATTCCCTCATTTTTCTTATGAATATATTCATACTGTAGAGTTAAGTGTGGTTAAGGGATGAAATGACATAAGACAAAGTTGATTAAAACACGATGTCATACTCTCAAGTGTTCCATGTTCATCATTCAAAAATATTGAATGAGATAAAAATTACCATTCATAAGAGATATTTACGTAATGATAAATTACGCAGTCAGTTTAGGGGTAATAGTTCATGTATGATGGAATGGAATATTGAATAGAAGTTTGACTATAATAATTAATAATAATGATACCATAGTCCCAAATTTAGATCCAATTTAATTTTTTAAATGTGACCATTCATTCTTCATTGAATCTACCCGTTTATTTTCTCATTTTTTATTATACAAAAAATCCCTTATATTTTATCTATTTTAATAAATAAAAAAAGAAATAATATTATATGTAAATTAAGAATATTTAGTAGTTGACTATAAATGATCTTCATGTGAGAATTCTTTATTCATCTAATGATCTATATCATGAAAATAAATTATTTATTTTGATTCACTTCTTGATAAGAGTGAATAAAAAACATGTTATTATTACTATGGATCGATGTGGTCATTAACTCACTATTATATTCACAAAATAAATAAATAAAATATTATTTTATTTTTTCAAAACAAATGAAACTCCCCATGATGTATTTAAATTTAGATTTTACTTAATTGATAAACTAATATCAATTGAAAAAAAGAATTTCATGATGTTGGAGGAGGCTTCCTATAAGTAGTCAATTAATATATAAAATATACATATAGACAAATAGATATTTTAACTGAATATATATATATATACACTCCAAGAGTAGTAACTATAGAAAAAAGAACTAGATCTTGTCATGGAAGAGTATTTTTTAGGTCCACAAGGCTGAATACCCTGAGAGGGGGGGGGGGGTGAATCAGGGTATGACTAATTTAAAATTAACGCCCGTTATGATCTTGTTTCGCTATTAAGAAAAAAATATTCTCTCTATTTCTTGTGCACAAAGTAAATAGAATGTAAAGCATGCACAAGACATATAGATTTTACTTGGTTCACCGCAAAGGGATACGTCCAAGGAGTATACGCCGACAAGTTGTCGGTCGTACTAAATTCCACTAAACTTCACTAGCTGTGGATTACAAGGTTTGGGATAGATCACTTCTATACCTAGGCTCACTTCCTTTACAAAGTTTAGGTTAAGATCACTGCTTTCCCAAGGGTCACTCCCTGTTTCTCTCTCTGGCTCACTACCGGTGGAGAGGATCACCTTCTTCCTCTTCCTTTGCTCACTGATCCACAAAGGATCCACTCACAGTTTATAGACCTGTAGGTCTCTTCAATTGCATGAAAGAATTCATCCTCTTTTGTATGTGGATGCTCTGTTGAAGCTCAACCTTCACCCGTAGATGAATTTCCCTTTGCACCGAAGGTACCGTGCAATCACCCAGCTTCCACGCAACCCTAAATCACTGCCGGAAATCAACCTTACTTGGAGCCCTTCTCTAAGGCGGAACGCAAGTCTCGGTGCGCAAGTCAATACTGGCGCACAAGTATTTCATAACACTTGCACGAATCAAGCTTAATCTTCTCCAAACTTACGCGACACACTTCCTTTGCTGCCCAAACCACCTCAGGTGCCCAACAAACACTTGGCGTGCAACTTCCTTCTCTGGAGCGCAAGTCCCACTTGCGCGACACACCACCACTTGCGCGACCACCAAACCTGCACGAAGGGAGCTCTGAATCTTCAAAGTGTTGAACTATGGTGAATAATGAAGAGGGTTGGTCCAGTATTTATAGGCATTTGGTCACCCCTACGCGACGACGCTCAACTCTCACCTCGATGCACAAGTCTCGGTGCACAGATCTCTTCTCTTGCAAGTCACTTGCGCAACCTAATTGAAAACTTGCATGGACCTCTTTCCTTTTCCATATTTTGATCTTCTGATCTTGAAAAACCACATGAGCGCAAGTTCTCAAGCTTCCAAGGCATCGGTGCGCAAGTATCTTTCACGACGCGCAAGTCACTTGCGCGACACCACCAATACTTGCATGACACATATCCCTTTGCCATATTTTGATGATCTGATCATGAAAAACATTTGGCATGCAAGTTTCCAAGCATTCAAGTATAGTGCGCACAAGTCCCTTTGCCAAAAACCTCTTTTCTTCATTTGACGATTTTCAGGCCCAAAAATTTGGAAAACACTGGAAAATGGCGCCACCTTGTATCTGTTCTTTTGTACCGCCCCCAGATCATCCATTCCTCTTGTCGACATTCTTGAATCAAACATGGATCATTGACCTCAGATCTTGAAATCTACATTCCATCATGAAATACTCTTTGTCAAAAAATTCATATGTCATTATTTTTCTTTGTCAACAATCCTCACTCAGATGTCCACTTTGTCAACAAACACAATCACCTCAAAATTGATTCAATGATACCTTGAGGGATTTTTTCCCAATAGTATTCCCCAATTATATTTTCTATTTAAGAAACATGGAGGATGTTAGGGAACTATTTGAAGGTTTTCTACTATTCATGATTTATCACTCTTCTATATGATGACATGAAAGAATACATTTTAGATGATGTAGTTTATCATGATAAACGTGACTTGAAATAATATTTTTAAATATTTGTAGAAGATTAAAATGTCTGTTATTCTCTTATATTTGTTAACGAAGAAACAGAATCCGAAAACCAATTTTCTAATTTAGAAAAAGGAAAATTTTTAACAATGGTCTTTGGAAATAATATTGATCATATTGAAAACCTAAATTCATCCAAAATAACGTAACACAATGAGGGATTGAGTAAACAAGTGTAATTAAAATTTGATCCAATCATGGTAGGTGATAATTTCTTAAACCTGTATAATTCTAATTTTTTAAATGATTAATTATATATTACCTCCAAATTTTAAACTTTTTCATATTTGGATAAACTAAGGAATTGTTTTTGAATGATATAAAAATGAGTATGTGAAATTTTTTAGGAATCAATGGATGATGCCGTTGAGATGTACTATGGTTCATCTGAGGATGGTTGTATAAAATAAGAAATCATAACATAATTTTTTTTGAACATAAACATGAAGAGAAGAACCATCCTTTCATAATATCAGTACCATTAAAGGAATTTCACCTCCAATTGAACAAAATTGGAAGGAAACCTATCTTTTCTTTCTTCCCTTTCCTCACCTCAAATTATATATTTATTATCCCTTGTGGGTTGGGACATTTTCTATTTTATTTTATGGTTTAATACTCTTTGAATCCAATTATATATTGTGGGATAAGTCTTATTTTGTGATTAATATCAATGAAAACTCATCCACCACTATATTGGGAATAAATTTGTATAACTTCCAATTAGAGACAATATAAAATTAATACCCACTAGGGGGTCTACACAATGTATTATCCTTATTTTCCCTTTCCCTTTATTTTTCTTATTTTATTTCTTTTTATTAAAGGAATATGTGATAGTGATAAAGATATTTACTCAAGGCTTCCACTGGTAAAAAATTTATAATGTTATCTTTCCTTCTCTTTGGTTTATTTAATCTTATAATACAAAATTATGTTTGAAATGAATTTAATAGGTTATTAAATATTAAATATTATGGGGATAGTAAATTTTATTTGGAATTTTTTATGTGTTTCCGTTATATTATCAATATATTTTATAAAATTATGTTTTTTAGGATTTTAACGATTTTGTTTTGTGATTTAAAGTCTAGAAATTTAATTCTTAATTGCTATCTATCCTAATAAAAAATAAAAATATATGTTTATGAGTTTCAATGATTATTAACATTTTGAAGTTATATGATTTCATACAATATTTTTTTTCAATATAATCATTTAAATATTTTTTCGAGAATGGGGAAAATTTTCTAAATGGATGAAAATTTAGTGGAATTGGAATTATACATTTACAAAATTGGAATTTATGTATCTTCCTTGATTAAAATCACTATTAAAATAAATCCATTTGGTATCCATAAATTGATAAATTCATATATTAAATTTTAAACTAGAGTGTAATGGTGAATAAAGATCCCACATGATGGTCTCATACATTTCAACAATGAAAAAAATACAAAAATATGTATTTTTTAATTGTAAAAAATAAATATATTTTTGGTAAGGAAAATATTTAATGATAAATGAATAAGTAGTAATTATTTTTTACTAATTTCATTTTTTTGTAACAAATATGTGTGAAAAATAGATTTGGATTAATGATATAAGGAATAGGAAATCATGATATTGTTACATGATAACATATAAATCATGAAAAAATTATATTTAGTTTACAATCATATAACATTAACATGAGATCTTATTGAAGTTAGTTAGTTTTTGAAATTCAAAAAGGATTCATGAAAGTTTCCATTGTAGATAAATATTTTAATTTCATATTTTTTGGAATGTGTATAGGAACATAGGTTTCATATACTGTATTTGTTGAATTTATGGAATCTCACCAGAGTGCATTGATTTAGTTTTCTTGAATTGATAAATATACGTGTTTCAATGATTTCAATATGACTTTAAATATTGTAAATATGAAAATATTATATTTCAATTGAAATTGTCAGATTTTTAAGGTTCTGAAAATTTAGAATCTATTGTGTGAATGGATTACTTATAAACATCAGTGACATTAATTTTTTTTTCTATTTAGTACTTAACATTTCTATATTTATCAAAAATTTAGAATTCATATTTCTTAGGATTCTATATTTTGTGGGAAAAATTTAATTCATCCCTATCAAGATAAGTTTCATCACATGAACTACTATAATATTTGTTATTATTTTACTAATTGCTATACATTTGTCAATTTTGGTTGTTCTCTTTAGGTGGAAGGGAATTAAAAACCATAAAATAGAAAAAATGAATAATAAAATAAGTGAATAAAAGATAAAAAATTTTAGGGTGGGGTTTTTGATTGAATTTTGAAAAAAATATAATCAAGGTCTCAATATCATTAAAAACAATTTATGATTCATATGTGATTTAATCAAAATAATAAGTATTATTTTGAAAATTACCCATATGATTAAAATCCATTTAATTGTGATCCTTTCATTTTTAATACATATAACCCTATGAAAATTAACATTACCATAAGGATTGTATGAAATGAAATATATGTTAACTTTTAGACATCCAATTTTAGAACACTTATTTGATTGTGATCTAAAAAAACATCGATCGATGAAATATTTGGGAAGAATATCCTCCTTATAAGTGATAATTATTTGATTATGGGGATTAGAATTTAAACTTATTATTCTATCCCATGATGATTATATTTATTTATAATTGTTTCTCTCTCATGATTCATGCTAATATGACCTCGTGGTCAATGGGAAAATCGTTCGAGTTCTAAAAAAATAGACCTAAAATAAATGATATAAAATTCTAAATTACAATTTCATCATGGATTCAATAAAATAATTTCAAGGGATTTTAGATTAGATCAACTAATAGTAAAATATACTCTACTATTGGAGGAGTTTTCATCATGGAGATGATTTGAATATGAAATGGATAGAAAAGGAAAAAACCAATCTCATCAATACTCTTATAATATGGCACCTAGAATTTATAGAAGGAAATAAAATGGGAATAAAAAATATGAATTATTGAATAAAAATTTATTTTAAAAACCAAAATACACAATGAAACACAACAAATATGAGGGAGATGTGTGATTTATTAAAGGGATCATTTTATTAATAATTTATTATTCAAAGTGGATAGAGATGTTTCCTAGAACCAAAATTTTATCCACACCTTCCAATTTTTTATTCCTAGACTCCAAGTGAGTAAAAATAAAATTTGAAAATAGTTTGGGAGGGAAAGTGTTTCAAATTATTAAAGGTTACAAGAATAATTCTACCTAAAATTATTAGAAAATTTAGATCGGACTTGGATATCAAAATTACGCATCACACAAGTTGAAAAAAATCTTTTTTTTGTTCATTTAACACCACAAAATATTTCAACAATGTCCAAGTGGTAATAAAGATGCCAAAGATAATTATTTAGGATAGTTTCATTCATATTAATTTAGTACAACACAACATTAGTGGCCATTTTAGTCACTCCAAATTCTTAGTTTAGTGAATTGGAAATAGAGGGATTCCTATGGATTAGATTATTAAACACTTGGATATCAATATGATGTCCAGGTGCTCATGTTGCGTGGATCACCAGGAGGATATCTTGGTTCACTTATTATTTGAAGGAGGATTGGATCATGAGTTGTGGAATACATTTGGTATCCTCACTTATTTTTCATTATATAATATTTTGGGGTTTTATTTTCATAATAAATGGTTACAAGGAGATAAGTATGTGGGGTTAAAGATGAATGGTAGCACAATGGTCCTTTCAGCCGGTTGTTAGTGAATCTAGTTGGCATAAAACAATGGCCAATTTGATGGCATTTCTTACACATGTAAGACTATTGTTAACAGAACCTACAACCTCCATATCTATATGGTATATCTCCTTAAAAAATGGGTGTATTTTCCTTCCCTATGACCACTCAAAGCTAGAATTTAACACACATAGCCTAATTTTCTTATCAAC
Organism: Viscum album; assembly: GCA_963277665.1. NCBI lineage: Eukaryota > Viridiplantae > Streptophyta > Magnoliopsida > Santalales > Viscaceae > Viscum > Viscum album. Next base: position 1,989,786,158 of record OY728161.1, on the reverse strand, counting down.
CATGGTCTATGGGTAATATGGTGTCCTCATAACTTAGATCATAAAAATTATATGTACAGTTCATATCTCATGGTATCTAGGAGGGAAGGTGGAGTGGTTAGCTACCATTGGGGTGCTGTTATTTTTTAATTTAATTCATAATTTGGTAGTAGAGACTCATTGAAGGTAAAGCCTGGAGCATTGGATACATGTCTACTATTTTGTAGATAGAATTAAATCGACCTGGTGGAATTAAAAATTTCTTCCACATCACTATAAAATTCTATGCCTGGCTTAGGTACTATCCCTTGGTCAAATTCATAGATCACTAGATGATGTATGGTTTTATTCCATAATCAGATGATTATCCACCATAACTGGTGAGAGGGTAACAATGTAGTATATTTTGTTGCATCAATGGTGGATCAATGAACTAATATTTCATTCATTACCAGCATGAAAAATTATTGATTTGAGGGGATTAACCTTATGATATTGGATTCACTTTTTCTTAATTTTTTTAGCCCCCCTAACTTTTTCCTTAGTTTACATCATCTTCTTTTATTTGTATTATTGTTGGATTCATGTGAAAAATCAAATAAGTATGATGATGATGATATATAATTTCCAAATTCAAGATGGAAGTATATATTTTAAATAAATAATAAAATAAATATCAATGTAGGGAATATATATCAATTACTATAAAAATAAAATAAAAAATCAAGTCTTATCAAATCCCAAACACATAACATTCTTTACACTTTGATGAAACCCCAAGCCGTTTAATCTAGAAATTGATGCATGATGTCATTTAGAAATCATAGATGATTGTATGATAAGAAAATGAATAACCAAAAGGACATCAATATCCAAAAGCTGTGAATTCATTTATTTAAAAATAATATCAAATAAATATCCAATAATATCAATCAAACTAATTAGGTGGAATCAATTTATGAGTCAACTATACCAAAAATTTTCAACGTGTGTCTATGATAACCATTCTAAGATTATCACTTCACATTTTTTCCATAATATTAATTCCAAGTAAAATGTAAATAACTACCAAATTCTATTCCATAATACTTTTCCATTATAATATTAATTCAAATTCTAAATCAAACTCAATTGATCGTTACGAGAAGTAAAACCTTAAGGTAACAACTTAGACATCCCCACATATTGTAAATTTTATCACTCCCTACATTATTGTTTTTTAATATATATTATTTGGGGACTTAAACTATTAGATATTGGATGAACACATATATTTCAATTATAGATAATAGTATAATTGAACAGAAGAGAAAATATCATATGGAAAGTACATGTTATAAGATGAAAAATATTACTTAACGTGGATTCAAATTCAATTGGGTATGAGAAAATAAAAATTAATTAATGTGTGGGAAGTTAATGGAGATATTAAATGACACAATTTTCAAACAAAACCCCCTTAATATTTTTTGTCAAAATCTAAAAGGATTAATAATGAAACGATCAATTATTTCATTGAACAACATCCATTATCACTAAAATAGACTACCAATAATGTAAACTTTCCCATGCGTAACATGATTCACATGAAATTTTAAAAATGAAATGTGTATTTTAAATACATTCCATTGATTTAATGTCAATGTGACATGGTATAATTTTGTTTTTCTTAAATTTTCATTATACTGTTTTCATTTTTTTAATTTATTTTGAAAACAACAACAATTTAATGAAGAAATAAAAAAAAGGAAATTCCTAAAGATGCTACCCAATATTTCACCCACACACATAAATTAAACAAAAAAATATGAATTAATTAATAATAAAGTGTGTAGGTTATGAATAAAATAACATGTTGAGATACAACTTATTTTGGTTTTTTATTTGGAAAAATGATGTTAGGATTCTTATTAAAACAATTCAAAATCATAATATTAAAACAAATAAAACCTTGAAAATTAAATAAATATGTAAATTTTAATAGGTAAATATAAACATGGGTTATCCCCAAGAAGTTATGTGTTTATAAATCCTATTGGTATACAATTATAGTTTTTCATCCATGATCAGAAGGTGGATTATGTTTTTTAATGGAACCGCCACATGTTTTTTCTCCTGATATAAAGAAGTGGCTACCAACAGTATTGGACAACATTAAAATATAATAATTGTCCTACAACTATAATAGGATAATAAAATAAATTAAAATTTTAAAGAGGGGTAAAATGGATGGGGTACTCCCTGTCAAAATTGATAGTGTTCTCTTCAATTAGATTTGTATGTGTCGATTGGGGATAAATTTACATCACCACGAGATTCATGAGAAAATCATCTTATTATTTTAAAACCATATCATGATTAGTTTCCCTAACAAAATCTAGATTATATTTCAATAGAATTTACTCTGCATTAAAATATTTGGATAAATCATTAAAATATTCCATTTGAATATTATTAAAATTGAGATAATTGTAATCATCATGAACCCATTAATTTATATTTATATTTTACTCATCATTAAAAAATCCTTTAATTTATTCATAGTTAATTTATAACACCAAATTAGCATTTCATATGGACACTACATCCTCAGTATCATCACTTACCATGGAAATAATAGGAGATGATAATAAAAAAAATTCAGTGAATTGGATATGAAAGTAAAAAAAATATATGTTAATTGAAGCTTTATTTTAATACCTTATATTGAACAATATCATGCTATTTCCTCTTTAAGGACCATTGGGAGGTTTTCTCAGAGTTATGGCAGGGAAGGATTTTTCATCATAGCAACCACCTCCGAAATTTCTTCTTCAAATATAAGAATCTCCTTATGATCAATGTCCTCATATTGATGGAATTTTGGATAATATTTTCAAAACTCATTGATATCATTGGGAAAGGAATCCAGATATATTTATTCAGGAGATTCATTGTGGATTTTAATGAAATCATTGATTTCATCATCTCTACAGGAATACTTGTAAAACCATTTAAATTGTTTCACTAATTTTTTTTCTTCTTTACTCTAGGAAGGTTCATCTATAAGGAATTAAATTTTTTAATTAAATATAAATGAAATTAATAATTTAAAATCATTATAATTGTTGTTGAATAAAAAACATTCCTCCCCCAAAATGGAACCAAAGTTATGTGTGTTCCATATATGTTATGAAAATATTTTTGATTTATTACAAAGTAAACCATAGTGGCTAAACATGGCCACTCACTTAAGAAGAAAGAAAGTTAAGGAAACCCTAAAAGACAAATGGAATAAAAAAATAGGTCAATAAAAGGATAAAATGTGGGGGTGGGTGGTTGAGTTATTAATTTACAAAAATGAAATTAAAAGAATCAGTCAAGGATATATTTTATCTAAAAACCACCAACATGAGAATACATAATAAATTTAATATACACCTTAACCATTCACTCATAATTAAAACATGTGGTTAAAAACTATTTAACTAGGATACCCTAATCATTTCAACCCTCAATACCTATGAAAATTAACATGACCACAAGGATTATAAAAAATGAACTCAATTTTTTCATTAAGATATCCAATCATATCACCCTACTTTGATTGTGGTATCAAAAAAACCAAGGGTAAATCGAAATTTTTTATCATATACTGAATGCAAATGAGAAAATTTTATTTTTGTTACTAGACACTGACCCAATAATTCTTTCCCAATATATCTATATTTTTTTTATCAATTTTTCTCTCTCTTGATTACACAATTATAACGCCAATGTTAAAGTAAAAAATTGATCAAGAACCATTGATATTTAAAATTAAATAATAGATCATAATTTATGAATTAATTTTTTATGGATTGAAAATAAATAAATTATGGGTGTATGAATTACACTGACTATGAAGGATATCTTATCATCCCTAGATGGATTTTTCATCATAGATATAACATGATTAAGTAATCAATTGAAAAGGTAACATCCTAAAATCAAAAAAACACTTATATTGAAAAATAATTAAGTAAAATAATGTTTTGAAAATGGAATAACAAAAAATTTTAATTGAAGAAAAATATACGTTTTTAGAAGAAAAGAAAGGAAAAAATATAGAATAATGAGATGAGCACCTTCTTGACAGTGATATTTTTGTAAATCCTAACTTATTTCAAGAGTACAATGATATTTCCTAATTCAAACCAATCAGTCATACATTTCTATGACATTAAGCCACCCCAAACCCAAAGTGTGATAAACTCATTTTAATAATGTGTGGGTTGGATTTGGTTTAATATTATAGGAAGGGTAAAAAAGATATTTTTCCAATAAAATTTAACCAATTTTGATACAAATTTTTGAAAACCATACCTTGTGAACCATGTTTTACTATAGATCAATGATATTATATAAATCTAGTATGTTAAAACACTTTAAAATATGAAAAAAATATAAGAATTGTTAAAAAAATGTAAGGAATAATTAGTGAGGTTTCTTCCATTCTACCAAATTCAATACAACTATGTATTAATATCAATTTAAGACCCCCAAATATATGATCCAGATTTCATGATGTAAATAAAGACGATAAAAAATTATTTATCAATAATACCACAAAAATTAAAATAAAAAGTCCTCACATTCAATTTTTTAATGGAATATTACTAAGATGAGGTTAAAATTTTAGACACAAAAATTTCAAGGCATTTCCAAATTCAGTATAAAAAACATATATTTTTATTAAATATTAAAAATAGTTTAAATTTGGAAAATAAATATCAATTATTATAAACAAAAAGTCTTATCAAACCTTATACTTATTCAAAAAATTAGGGGTCCAAAAGGATCTCTTAATACAAGCATTGAAATCTCAGTATAGTTCTATATAAACTCAAATATTGTACTGTATCTCATGAAGTATGAAACTAATTGAGATAAAATTTCACATATAAGTTGAGAACATGGAAAGGATAGTTTTTCAAAACTATATCCACTTTATTTTCTAGTGATATTAATATTATTAATGCATTAGAAACTAACACATTTTAATTATAAACGTCTATAGACAAGAAGTACTTTATCTCCTAAAACTATCATAATATTACATTAACATTTCAGAGTGATCCTATTTTAAAAAAAAAATATATAATAGATTATAGAATAATTTCAATAATTGAATGAGTTCCATATTACACTATTTAATGTAGTTACCTTGTAAAAATAGTTGAAATAAATATTAAGAGTAATAAAATTTCACTAACATTTCCCATAAATGCACACCTTCTCTTCTATTATAGGACTTTATCATTTTTAGTTGGAAATATTTTTTAAAATTTTCATTTTATAAGTGTAATTTTTTGTTTATATTATGCATATTTAATATATTATTATTATTCTAGTCTCCTTCATTCTTTTTACATTTGTGTACTTCAATTGTAAACCTCTAATAATTATAATGGTTTTATTTAACCATATTAATATCCTTCATGGATACTTTCATGGCGATATTGATCCCCTTTTCTCCAATTCTCAAATGTTATTTTCGGTTTGTAATAGGATATAGTGTTTATTAAGGTGTGAGGTGGTGAAAATCCATCAGGGAATGATAATATCCTCTATTTTAATTTTTCCCTTATAGAACTAAATTCGTTATAAAAAACCTGTCATTATTGAAAAAATAATGTTCAAGTTTATTAATATTAATTATTTTTTTATATTCCTTATAAATATAAGAATTAATTTTTATATCAATAAAGAAAATAGTTGAAGTTCAAAATATTTTATTGTAATGTTATATATAAGATATAAATTAATAAATTATTGAATTTTATTTAATAAAATTAAATTCCATTTTTTAAATAATAATATCAAAATTTTCATTGGGTGAAATTTTGGGATATTTTGGAAAATATTTATTTTTTAGTCAATAGTGAAAATACCAATTTTTGTGAAAATATATTTTCCTACAATAAATTACCTAATTTAAAATTAACATTATTTTTTATTATGATATAATGTAAAATAAAAATTCTTTATCTAAATTTAATCCATGTAATTTTATTTTAATCTACTTAATATTGGATTTTAGTCTATTTTTTGTAGTTTAGAAATGGGTTTTTTCTGAAAGATATTTTAATGTACATAAAGTTTATCTATTTTAGTTTATTAAAATAATAACTAATTACGAATGATTTAAATGAAATTTATATATTATATATTTATAATTATTAATTTAAATTAATATATTAATTACTAATAGTAATAGATTTAATATAATTTTATATTTTTCTTCAAAAATACACTTCTTAAAAATAGCTATCTAATGGAGTTTGTTGGTTCGATTTTAAATTTTTATTCATCATTGAATTTAATATAGAAAAATGAACTACATAATATGAGTCAAAATATTTATATTACCTAACAAGTTCATATAAATTTTTCACAATAATGAATAGTTAAATGAGTAAAAATTAATTACCTTGATTGAGGTAAAAACAGATTAACCGGGGGGGGGGGAATAACTAAAATGATAATGCGAAAAATGACCTTAAAATTTGTATAAAATGTACTATATGAAAACATTTCAACCATAAATTTTATATTTATTTTTAATGGTCAATTATTGAGCATTGTGTCATGTAAAAAATGATGGTACTCTATTTTCACCTCAGAAATTACAAGGGATCCAGTCACCTCACTTATAAAAGGGTACCCTTATCCCTTCCAATTAAAATCTTTAAATACCTCCATATTGGACAAAAAATCCAAATATATTCTATATATCCTTACCAAGAACATATTTCACTTACAGTGACGAAATAACCATCCAAATAAGGATTTTTGTACTTACTTGAGAAGGTTTTCCAAAAAAGATGTATAATATTTAAATGAGTGTTTTTATTTTATTTATTATTCCACCTTCATTATATATTATTAAATTGTTATTATATAATAATTATATAATATTAAATATATTTATATTTTATTATTTTAATGTAATAACATAATTATGTCTCTTATTCTATATAAATGGATAAAAAATCATCATTATTGTGTACGATAGACCACCACCTCGCGAACTGATGTTATTCTTTTTCCATTATCACCACTAAAGGCTATAGATAATTATTTATTTAAATAATATATTTTATATATTTATTATATTTATACAACTATAGTTTTTATATAACATATACATTCATATATTAAATTATATGGAATATGATAATGTTGTTTGTATATATGATGGATTATCCCCCACCCCCCATGATGTGATCTGATTAATTATTCACTTATGTTTCACATGGAAGTAATAAAACAAAATTTTAATGAAAATATGTATTATACATGAAATAATTATGATATTAATGAAACATTTATCTATCTAAAAATAGAATTTTTTTCTTACATTGAAAAATGAAACATCATTCATTCGTAAGTTCCAACTTCTACATCCACAAAGTGATGCAACTATTTTCCCTCACAAAATCAATGGTATGATATATATATATGTTTATTAAAAGAAATAATATAATATTTATGATATTATTATAATTATAGTAAGATAAAATATTACATACCTTCTTTCTATAACGATTGTTGAAAAATGAAAACATTAATCAAAAGTACATATGACCTACTCTCTCAAAGATCATAACAGAGATCATTTTTGATAACCATATATCATGATTTTTTTAAAATATAATTTTTTTCAACTAATATTACTTCATTATAATTATTTTTTATTTTTTAAAAATGAAATCATTTATCACAATCAACCAACCGAATTAATTTGGGATATTTCAGCCAAATACCATCAAATAATACAATGTAAACCTAATTGATTCAGTAATTGTATATAAAAAATTAATTCATGAAATAAGACAAATAGTAAAATTGATAAAGGTTTTTATAAAATATGAAAATTAGTAAAATTTTCTTATTTTTGATGAGTAGAAACCCACGTGACGAGTCATAATGAAGGTAGGGGAATTCATCTCAATTTATTTTTCTGGAGGAATATTTTGATTTTATTCACCCATATTATTTTATAAGAAATATTTGAACAACTTATGTCATATTATATAACAAATTTATATATTATATATATATTTTTATATTTTCAGTGATGTTATTATTTCATGTGGAGAATGATTCTAGCATTCCCGAAGTGGTAAGATACTTTTCTTTAAAAATATCATCTTTTAATGTTTTGTTACAAAATCTCCATTCCATCCATTAAATCTTTTTCAAAGATGATTTTAAGAATTAAATTATGTGCACAGTAAATTTTTATAAATGTAAATTTATATCTCTCCTTCTATATTTTTCAATAATTTATCTTAGTATTGAATGTCCAACTATCATTACAAATAAAAAAATAAGTTTCCTTTTGAACATATATATTGGAAATGACTAATCATATTTTCATAACCATTATTTAATTTTTTAGTAATATTAACACAATTCATATTTTAATAAAATAAATAACTTTATTTTAGGATATATTTTATTTAAAATGGAATTTTAATAGAAAATTTTATTTTTATATCTGAAGGATATTTATATTTGTGTTTATGAGATTATTTTATATGTTTTATTCTAAAAATGTGAAGGAATAAATTTTTTTATTCATGAAATGGAAATTTATTACTATATTAGATGTGAGTGAAATTAAATAAATTTATAATATGGGTGTGCCTAGATAGCTTTGGTTGATCCTGATTTAACTTAAACTATGGGTGTCCCATATATAACTCCAATGCATTGAGTATTTGTCATTATCTTAAAAGGAAAGAAGGAGGGAGTTACTATCGGGTTTATCCAATTTATTTAACTAGGATCTATTTATTTATGACACATGTTTAAAAATATTTTGAATTTGTTTCTATATGCTTCCAAATGGGATTTTATTTTCATGAAATAGGTTTTAATAAATTTCATTGAAAACTTTTTATGTGTGTTTATCGTATAAACTTTCTATAATTATTTCACTCAAGTAGCACTAACATAAAGGTAAAACACTTCATGGGTTTTCATGGTTTTCCAAGGAATAATGATTCTTATTTATTTTTATCTCCCTTACTTCTATTTTTGTGCCCATCCCACATGTTAAATTTTGTTATAGGGTTTAAGGATGGGTAAGGGAAAAGAAAAAGTCATGTTAAAAGATGTGAAAATTGTCTATGAAATAAAATCATGTTTTATTTTGAATTTTTTATATTATGGGGGAAATGAATAATGATTATAAAAGTCCACTTTAAATATATATAGAGGTTTTATGTAATATTTATGACCAAAATATCTTAAACTCTAATCCTAAATGTTTTTTGGGAAAGTAATAGAGAGAATTATATGTCAAAGTAACTTTAATTTTTAATGTTTATGGATTGGTACTTATAGTTAGTTTTATAGAATGATATAAATTACATTAGAGGTGTGAGAAAAATTAATTGTATTTTATTTAAATATTTTACTTAGTGTATAATTTTTATTTTTTTAGATATTTAATATTACAATGTTTCTTCCTCTAAATTATGCCTTTTAAGAGTGGGTTTTTAAATTGGAAATAGGTATGATATAGTGAGAATAAACTGGGAGGACAATTTATTTCCCAATAACCATATTAAGATGGTTTTAATTGGAATAGGACAGTTTTTTTTGTAGTGATGTATTTGTGAAGACAATATATAAATTGTAGTGGTATTCATGCTAGGGTGAAGATGCATCGACCATAATAGAACGTGTCACTAGTGGAGAATTTTAGGAGAAACAATCCCCAATAATTCAGTGTTTTATCGAATCTTGTGGTTTCATAAGTACAAATTAATTTTGGGGAGAACATATTTAATATCCTGGGCTGTTTAGTTAAAAAATGATAACCCTTTCCATTTATTGTTATTAAGGTGATCAAGATCAATGGTGGAATTTGGTTAAGAATACCAGAGAGAAAGATGATCTTGATTCTATGGAATGGGAAAAAATTATTTATCTTTTTATTGAGTAATATTTCCCTAATGTTTTTTTTGGATTAGGATAAAGAAAAAATTCTAGATACTATGGAATGATATGATTATTTTGTATCTATATTTTAAGAAAAATTAAAAATATTGGCAATATATGTGTCAAATTTTTTTGAGGACACTATTAATAAAAATAATAGATTTTACATCGGGCTGAAACCAAGTTTACAAAGAGATTTCACCATATTAGAATTCAAATTTTCGGTGAAATTGGTTAATAATTATGAGAAATTTGAGACAGAGTGTGTTGGCACATATATTCCTCGGGATGAAAACAATTAGTTAAGTTCAAGAATATATGAAATTGAGAAGAATCCACAAATGAATCCAATATTTATAGACATCAACTATTCATTGTTTGGTAAATAAATTTTATTTATTTTTTGATAGTATCAAGAAATTGATTTCTTTATAGTCCTTTTGGTCACAAGGCTCATGGATGTAAAGAAAAGAGTTCTGAACAACTATATAATGGGGTAGCTAATAGAAAAAAAATTCTAAGGTGTTTTATTTGTAATGATTTTATTAATTATGATAACATGTGTTCTGAAGTCATTTTTATTGGATGGAAATCACCATGATTAGAAATAAAATGGCGTGTAAAATTAATTTGATATTGATATAGTTGATGTTAAGCCATAAAATGAAGTGGTGTAATGTATGAAGCATGTTTGTTTGAAATATTCCATTACCCTATTTTAATCTAGAAGTTTGAATTATTTAATTTTTGAGAAATATAAAAGTAAAATGGGAATATCAATGCATGAAATGATGATTTATCTTTTGGCGAGAACACTTGGAGGAAATATTAAAGAAACCAATATTTGTTGCAATCTATTTATTTTAATTTTTGGAATGGTCATTGTTGTAAATATTTTTGAAATACCTATAGTATACTATGATATAATTCATGGTATGGATTGTATTTCATTTTATTATGTCAATATATACTTCATAGATATGAATGTTAGGTCCATTGATTTAATTACTTTGATAAATTACTAATAATATTAGATATTGATTAGATATGGTAGTGAAAATTTCCTAGATAATATTATTAGAATGAAATAATATATTAATATTAGTGATGTACTAAAAGTAAATGCATACATGGATGTATTGCCTAATGATTTTCCTAGTATTATTATGGATTTGGTGGTTGATTTTACTAATGAATTTTTTCCTAATAGTAAGCCTATTTATTCACTTTATTTTCATATTTAATAAGTAATAGTTTTAGAATTGAAATAAAAAATGATGTATTTTAGATATAGTTTTGGATCAACAAATCCCTTCACCATTATGTGTTCCTGATTATTTTCTAAAAAAATTATTGTTCAATGAGACATTGAATTGATTATATAGCCATGAATAACATCACTATTAAGAAAAAATATACGTTTCCTAGAATCCATGAACTGTTGGATAATCTCCATGAAGATCAAAATTTTGAGAAGGTTAATCCATGTTTCAGGTACCATATTATAAAGTTAAAAGAGAATAAAATTTCAATTATATACTTTCACACTAAATATAGGTATTATGTGATTTTGGAACATCCCTTTGGGTTGTCTAATGTATCTTCTATATTTATGGATCACATAAATGGAGCTTTCCCTGAGGTCATCGATAGGATTTCAGTTGTGTTTTTAGATGTTATTTTGATAAATTCTAAATATAAGGGGAATATGAAAGACAAATAAGGATTCTATTTCATTCATAAAAATAATCGAAATTATATGGGATTTTTATTATGTGTGAATTTTGGGTATAACATATTTCAATTTATGAGAATATTATTTCTAATGATTATATCCCAAGTAAACCTATTAAAATGATTTTTTTTGATGATTGGATGAGACCAATAAATGTAACATAGATTTAAATTTTTTTATTCAATGGGTTACTGCTAATGGTTTATTGAAAACATGGGTAAGATTTGTAGCCCATTGATTTAATTAGCTCAAAAAGTAGTTAAAATCATTTTCACAAATAAATGTGTTGATTTTTTTTGAACTAAAAAAATATTAGTGAATAATATAGTTTCTTTATAATCAACTAGATATTGATAAATTGTCATCTAAAATGATTATTCATTGAATGGACGTTGTTGTGTTCAGATATAGAATGATTTTGAAATTGATCATTCCACATGTTAGTTGAATCCTCATGTTTAGATTACTATAAAAATGACATGGAAATAGTTTCAGTCATTTTTTGATTTAAAAATTTGTTGAAATCATATATTTGGAGTCAATTGTAAAATATATACTAATTAAATTGATTGAAGTATATATTCACCCAAAAAGAAATGAATATGAAATTGAGCGGATGGATGGAAATAAACAATAATTATGATTGTATGATTCATTACCACGTGTGAGAAGAAAACAATATGTATGATGATTTGTGTGAAAAATATAAAGAAATATTAACCATGTTATATTTGGAACATGACCCTTTGTTTACATATTTGATTAGTTTTCGTCTAGAATTTCTAGAAATAGCTATATCCTTTATATTTTATTTGGTTTTAGTGATTTAAAATTTATCAAAAATTATTATGCTTTCTCAGAAGGATGATCATTTTTTGAATATGAATGTAGAATAAGTTATTAAGGGTATGATTTCTGATTTTAATTTTTATGAATAATTTTTTTCCAGATTTTGAATAAAAATATTGGTTCTGTGTGATTCCATGTTAGGGAAATACTTTTTGTGTGAGGGTCATAGTTACCTATTTTATATTCATCGTTTTAGTAATATGATATACAAATACCTTCATAATTATTATTGGTGGGATGGATTGAAAAATATATCTATAACTTATCCATGAATTTTTTTAATTTTATATAGGTTAAATCAGAATGACATTAATCTAATGGAATTATTAAACCTTTTCTAGATCCAAAGTAGACATGATAAAATATATCCATTGATTTCATGTCTGGATTTACTAGACATTAGGAGCAAACAATTCTATTTGGGAAATTGACAATAGATTAACTAAATATACAAATTTACTTCCCATTATAGATAATATATATATATATATATATATCATATTTATATAATATATACTAAATATATATTTTTCATTACATGGAGTTTTTATGTCCATTGTATCAGACTATGGTCCTAGGATGAAATCTAATTTTGGGAAAGGATTTCAGAAATTGTTTTGTACTGAGTTAAATTTTATTATATCTTTTCATCCTCAAATTTATGGTAATATAGGGAAAAAAATTCAAACCTTAGTAGATATATTTATTATTTTTCAATATACTACCAAGGAATTTGGTATAAATATATTTCTCTGGTGGAGTTTTCTTATAATAGTAGTTTTTATTATTGCATATAAATTGTATCTCATGAGGAAATAAATGAGAAAAGGTTTCATATGGAATATTTTTGGGATGATGTAGGAAAAGATATTAGAATGAAACCAAAGATTGTGTAGAAAATGGTTGAGAAGTTTTAGTTAATTCAACGACATATGATGATAGATCAAGGAAGGGAAAAATGTTATACAGATATTTAGAGGAATGATTATTCATTTAATGTCAATGATTCAATATTATTTAAAGTATCAATGTGAAAATTTATTTTTAAATTTTGTAAAAATGAGATGTTATGTACATGGTTCATTGGATGTTATGAAATATAGGTCAAAATTGGATTATTTTCATACTGAGTGTCCTTATGTTTGGGTTCATACTTGGTACGCAATGTGTTTCATGTTTCAATGTTAAGGAAGTATGTTCTGAAATTACCACATGTTTTTATCCCTAAAGTAAACAATTTGTAATATAGAATTTATTATTAGAAAAATACTATTAAAATTCATGAAACCATGGATCAAGTGTTATAGAATAAGGCGATTCTACAGATTATGGTTTTTTGGGAAAATAATATTATTTAAGAGGCAAAAAGGGAATCTGAATATGATAAGAGGGAATGATATTCCCACTTATTTAGTAGGTGAATAAAATTTAATAGAGAAAATTTATAAAATGGATAAGAATATAAAAACCCAGCTAATGAGAAAATACATCATGTTAGGATTATTAAAATGATATAGATTGTTATAATTATTAGAAAAATATAAAGAAAGTTTTAAATCAAATGTAAAATGTTTTAAATAAATATATTCTATTTTAATGTTTTATTTAAAAATATAGTTTCATTATTTTATAAATAGAATTTAAAAAATAGAATATAATATTTAACATAGCATATCAATGTTAATTTTTGGATAAATTTAGGGATTTCTCAGAAAAATATGTATTTCTTTGTTAATAATAAAAATACCAATGTTTTTAAAAATGTATTTTATTTTAAATAAATTTATTAATTTAATTCTCCAATTATTCATTGAATTTTGTTTCATGTAACATAATAATTATGTTTTAATATTTAATAAAATTAATTTATGATGAATCAACATCATATTTTATTTTAGAATATGTTTAATTTTATGTGGTAAAATCATGATTTTTCTAAAAACTATTTCAATGTAAATAAATTTTCATCATTTTTATGCAATTAATAAATACTGAAATTAATATTTGTTTAAATTAAATTTAATATATATATATATATATTAATATGAATATTAATTGATATAATTGTTTTTACAAGTCATAAATTTAATATAAAATCATATTTTTCATCCAAAAACACTTCTTGAGAACTCACTTTTTGGCAATGTATACGAGATTAATTTTAAATTTAATTTTTTCACTTATACTAGTTTAAATTGGTAAAACGGATTATAAATTTGGACGAATAATAAATTATATAACATAATAAGGTAAACATAACTTTTAACAATAATTATTAGTGAAACAATATACATTAATTACTGTTGTTATGGTAAAAACGAATTTACAGGGGGGTTACAATAAAAGAATAAGTATTAAAATAACCCATGAACATATTAAAAATACATTTTATAAATATATTTCAACAAGAACATGTCTAGTTCTAAATTATGATTCATTTTGGAACCTTTTTTCTAGTTAAAAATAGGGGTACACATTTTTCTCCTCAGGACATACAAGTGTTCCACTCAACTCACATATAGAAACCTCATATCCTCCCATATTCACACCTGAAACAACCTTTTTATTGGAAAATAACATCCAAAATATCTTACTTAACTATATCCCAATGACATAGAGAAAATATTTTTATCATAAATCCATCCTTTTAATGGTTTTGGTGCTTAACAGAGGAAGTTTTCCTAAGAAGAAATATTGTGACTAAGCGTGTTTTTATCTTATTTCTCCTTTTACCACATTAAAATAAGATTTATTTGTGATTATATAATTAAACCAATATCTCCTATATAATGAGATTCTATTATGTTAATGAAATTATGTAAATATTTCTCTTCCTATATAAAATGGTAAACTGAATCACCATTCATGTGTACGATAGACTACCTACACAAAAACCAATGCCCTTCATTTTCCATTATCACCTCTCATGGATTCTAATAATGATGGAATTAAATTATATAGAATATATTATTTAAATACCTAAACATATTTAGTTATAAATGAATGTATAACTTCTTACATTCTATTTTGTGGAGGATACGATAACATCGATCGTGTGTACGGTGGACTACCGCCTAAAAAAGAAATGTAATTTGTTTTTTAGTAACAATTTACAAGGAAGATAATAAGGATAAACTTAATTAATATACATGATATAAATCACATAATTTTTATATTTATGGAATATTTTTCTTCCTAAAAAAATAATATTTTATATTATTTTATTAACTATGTGGACGATATCATCATTCGTGAATACATGTTGACTACTACCCCAACAAAGCGACATTACACTTTTTCATAACAAAATTAAATGGATGACATAAATAAGTAAATTTAAAAGAATTGAAAGTATATTTATTATTTTATTATCATTATGTAAATATTAAATATTACATACCTTCTTTATATAATGAATTTTGTAAAATGGAAACATTTATTATGTCTTTGGATTACCAACCATCTCCATTATCAGGACATAGTTAATTTTTCATAAACACATATATATTGGTTTTAAAATTAATATTTATGAATAAAAAATATAATTACATCATGGTTAATATTCTGTAGATATTGAGAAATGACCCATTTAACCATATTCAACCTACTCAATCCATTTTGGACATAGAATTTATATTTCATAAAAACATATTATGTAAAATTAATTTATAAATAAATTTAATATAACATGGTAAAAAGTGAAATAATTTGAATAATAAGCTTTTATTGAACCACCACCCCAATCCATTTTTTAATTTTATTGAAAATAAACTTTTAAGGTATATGGGAACCTACAGAACCATTCCTCCAGCATCAAGACACAACCTCATAAAACACCCTTATAGAAGAAAATTTTAAAATCTAAAACACAACCATTCACCATGCCTTGTCTATCAGATGCAACATGATTCAAAATTAAAAAGATAGAAGCATCCAAACCCCACATATACTCAAAAATACTAAAAATGAAAGAACCAATTCAAAATAAGAAAATAAAAATGCACTAAACCATCTTCATGTCCCTGTCACCATCGCCTCAAGAGCACAAATTGACACCGAAGCATTAGATCGATGTTCCACCACATACCATTGTCATCTCTGTTGAAAGAACCCATCGGAAACCATCATCTCTAAGGAGTAGTCGACATCATCAGCACTGATAATAAACCCATAATTGACATAGCAACAAAACCTGAATCAAAAAATAGAACACCAATGAACATGCATCGAATAGATCGGCCACTAAGAAGAATTGTACAAACTTTCACTGATAGCATGAGGAAGAGAACCAAAAAACCAAATCCAATGTTCAGGGGATCCTGCTTATAATATTTCATTAGTAAAAATATAATTAACACATGTTTATTATTCATGAGGATGAAGAACATATAGGATGAGTTAGACTCATGGTGAGGGATTTCATCTCAATTTATTTTAGTTGTGGAGTAATTTAATTTTATTCAGATATATTATTTTATGAGATGAATATAATGACCATTTAAAATTTTATTTCATGAATTTTACTATTATCCTGATATATAAAAAATATTTAACCTTTTTATTTCATTGGGATTATGATTCATATTATTTCAATGTGGTAAGTGACTTCTCTTTAAAAAATACGCACTTTTAAAATTGTCTTTCAAACCATCTTTTTCTTCCTTGTAAATGATTTTTTGCAAATTATTTTAAGAATTAAATTTCATGAAATTTAGAATTTAATAGAATTAAATTTATATATTTTGATCAATATTTTTTATAAAATGAATCATTGTATGGAATGTTTGAATTTCTCTACGAATTATAGAAGAAATGTTCTACAATAATGTATACTTCCACAATGACTTTTTTTCTTCAAATATAGTTTTTAAAGATTATCATCCTTTACATGATTTCATGTTTTATTCAAAAAACCCCCCATTTGGTTATTTTTTTTTAAAATGGGTTTTTCAAATATACTAATATTTTGATATCTGAATAGATTCACATACATGTTTAAATGTTGTTTTTGATTTTTTATAATGAAAATGTAAAATCATAAAATGATTTATTCATGATATGAAATATTGAATAATATTATAATTGGGAGAGATTGATATATCAAATATGTATAATGTACCCGCCTAGTACCAAGTGAGCCTGATATAGGTTATATGATGTATGCACCCATAGAGAAACAGTGAGGCCAATATTACATATATGATGGATGCGCCTTGATAGTATACCAATGAATTGGGTAATGTTCCTTGTCTAAATAGGAGAAAATGAGGGAGTTTACTAAGGGTTTCACATATATATTTTATGGGGCTCTAGTTATTATTGGAAAATGTTAATAATAGGATATGAATGTGATTCCCTATGATGAGAACAAGCACTTAAACTTTAATGACATTGTTATTAATGATTTTACATGAGAAAAAAGTTTATTTATTTTTCATGTGAAAATTATTGATTTAGTTTTCCAAAATATTATTATGATAAAGAACATAATTTCCACTTGATTTCATATCATTCACTAAAAAAATTCATTTTCATTCTTTTTTAAGTCCGTTAATGTGATTTTTTACACATCCCATGTTTTAAAAGAGATCTCATAGGATTTAAGGCTGGGAAAGGTAAATGAAGAAATCATGACCATTGATATGATTATTTTCCATGAAAATTAATCATTTATTATTTTAAAAGATGTATACTTTGGAAAAGAAGAATACAGATTAGACGCGTGAACATTTTATTTATAAGGTTTTGTTATGTGATGTTTACACCCTATATCTATAAAAATATAAATTTAAAAGATATTTTGGAATGTAAGAAATTTAAATATAGTTAAAATTCAGATGAATATAAAATGTTCAAGGCTTGGCCCTTACATTCACTACCCTCTCTTAGGAATCTCTTCATCATATGGAGTTGATTGTGACCGAGAGATGGAATGACATTTGACGAAGTCAGGTTATTTATATTGTCACACTCTTGATTTACTTGTGTAAATAATTTATAAATATTTGAGGTTTTGATGTTTTTTGTTACAAATAGATATCCTTTGAATGATTAATTTCATATTCCACAATGGGGGTATTATTTCTTAAATGCTGTAATATATTATAAAATAGAATTTTCAAAATAATAATGAATTATTAAGGAACTAAAGTACCCAACCATATGACTAATTTCATTGTTTCTTATAAAAATAAATTAGGTCCAATTTCAATATTCATGTTTATATTTTTTTTCTCATTCCACAATCAAACACCTATACTTCATCTCCTTTTATAAATAGAAAAATAAAAAATATATTTAGCAAATTCAGAATAACAAGTGATTGTTTACAAATGATTTTCAACTGAGATGAAACTTGGTAGAGGTTGTGATATTGTTGGAAAATAAATTATTTCATTTTCTTAACCCCGTGATTTTCGTTCATCAAAACAGTTCACCATTTTAAGAATTACTATTATACATTCCCAACTATTTTAGTTTCATATTTTAAAAGAAATATTTCCCAATTTCAATAAAAAAATTAAAAATAAGTTATCTTATATATACATATTAATATTATGATTATTCTCCATGGAATATCAAATCATAATTTTAATAACAAAAATATTTTCATGATATAGGTGGATACTTGTTGAAAGGACTAAATGAATATATAAGATAAATGAAGTGACAAAATTTAATTCTTAACTGAATACATATGCACATATCACGAGTAGTAACTGAACCTACAATATCAAAAAAATATCATACGAGATATACCTACTTATATATTTTTTGAGGAAACCAAGGAGGCCGAGAATGAATTTAATATTTTTTTTCTATGAATAATAATTTATCCATTGATTCAATAGGATCCTGAATACAAAATTTCACTATAATAGTTGTCAGATATCAACATGACTTGGATGAATATTTGTAATATTTTGTAGAAAAAAATATAATTGATTCTCCTTTAACTAACAATGAAAAATCAGAAAATTATGAATATATATTAATTTGGTACCTTCAATGATAGATGTAATAGAGTTTTAAGACAAGATAGAGAAGATTGATTATTCCTCGATCTAAAAAAACCCATCTCCAAGAAGTGCACTTGAATGAAGAGGAATTAAAGGTTGAAAAATTCAGGATTGATAAAATTTTCCAAAAAATATTTCATTTTTATTTTATATAAGATTAATTTATTATTACAACCTAATGAAGTGATATTTTTTTTTAATATTACTCAATTATTTCCCAAAATATTGAATAAAATGATTAAAATGCGATATATTTTTATGAAACCTAAGAGGATCCATGTGAGGTATATACTGGTTCATTTGATGACGATGGTACAAAATTTGAAGTCATTACAAATATATTTTATAAACCTAAAAAAATAGAGACCACATATTATTATAATATATTCACCAACAATGTTCATTACTCCCATATTTAAATATAAAAGGTATGCCCCTATCTTCCCTTCCATGGACTTATTTTCCTAAAATTATCTGTTTCATAACTATTGGGGGTTGATAATATTTTTTCTTTTCTTTGTGGTTTCTTAATATTTTAACTTACATATAGATAATAGAAAAATTTATATATGGTGGTCCATCTTAATGAAATATCATATAACTTCTGATTTGGGAGTAAATTATAGAACATTCAGTAGGAGGGAGTAAATGTGAGTACCAAATTTGGGGGTCAATGCTGTTTATTTTTCTTTTTTTTACTCTGTATTAATTATATTATGTTTTTTCATTAATTATAGGTAAAATTGTCACCATTTTGGTTCCATAATAAAGACATACACAAGAAAATAAATCCATACTGTATCATTTATTTTATTTTCTCCTACTATTATCTTTCATAATTTTATTTAGGAAGAAATGGAAGGGTATTAAAATCATTTGTATTTGTCTGTGGGGGGGATGGGTATATTAACCTATATTTTTTTAATTTTTATTTTTTTATAATATATATCATGTATTTTTAGATTTTAATCTTTTTTTATGATTTCCAATTTTCATGTGTTATTAGGTTAGAAATTAGAGTATTAAATTCTCTAATGACAAATGAAAAATTTCATGCTTGTTTTGATGATTTCAATGATTCTGAAAATATTAATTTAGTGCTATTATTGAGAATTATTTTCGAATTCGTTCATGGATTTTTTTGAACTGGGAAGAGAACTGTTAAGGGATAACTATCTTTTGAATACAAATATAACATGAGGAAAGTAAAATGTTTACTCTACCTATAGGACCATTACCATTGGGAAAAAGAATAGATAAGAGATTCAACTAAAAATACATTCATAATTTAACTTTTATTCTACAGTAAGAAGGGTAATTTTGATTACACATGAAGTTCTATGAATCTTCTTTATGTAATAACCAAGGGAATAATTTTGTGGATTTTTTTTGAAAAAATTAATGGATTTATATGTAGGGAATAATGAATTCAAAATTAATAATGGTATAATTTAATTTTATAAATTTCATTTTTTTATATCATAGAAGTTAGAAGTAGATATTTTTTATAGAGTTTAGTATTGTTTTTTATAATGGAATAAGATGAAATATAATATCACTAGATTACATTGCATTTAAAATTGTTGAACATGGATTTTTAAATTTATTAAGTGAATTATTTAGTGAAATTTATAAAAAAAGGCATGGAATTTTTTACAATGGATGAATTTTTGGGTTCATTATTTTCTTGATAGTGCATTACTACCTGGAATATTTACATTTTATTTTGGTTGACTTCATTGAATTACCAAGAAGTTCAATGATTATTTTTTGGGAATTAACATAGCTAATAATTTTAGTGATTTTAATATATATATATATATATCAAAATAAAAAATCCACAAAATTTGATTTTTAAGGGATATTAAAAATTTATTTTTCTTTTAGGAATATATTGGCCTCAATTATTAAACATGATTTTTTTTAAATTTTATATACTTTAAATACCATTCATATTTTATTCATAAATTTGAAAATATAAACCATGTTAATAAATTATTTATTTCGATACTATATTTGATGGTATATGTTATCATTAAATAATACCTCAAGCTAAAACCATACATTGGTATCTCAATAAGATCTTGGGGGTCATGCCTTGAAATCAGTTCAATGTTCATGTAATTCTAATAGATATTCTCATGTCTCATAAATTAATCTAACTGAGTATAAATTTTATATTATTTGAGATAGATTTATTTGTAATATTTTAAATTACCATGTAAAATTCATATTCCATTTTAAGGTCATTAATTCATGGGTAACCAATAGATACGTACTTAAAGAGTCTCTATGAAAAAGATTCTCACATAAAACTATTGTAATTTTTTTTAAAAATTAATAAATAATCTGAAAACATGATGGTAGATATATGGGATATATTGAAACAATATAAATAGATTTAAATGTTACAAATTCAATCATTTCATAGGTATAAGATGATAAATTTCAATAAATATTGGTTTTTAGAAAAATATTTCACAAATATTACCTAAAAATTTACCCCTCCTCTTCCAATCATGGATTTTTTCATTTTTCTTATGACATTTTAGTTATAAATATTCATTTTATATTTTGGGTTTTCTATTTTAATATCATTATAAATATTTAATATGTTACTTTTTTATTTAATCATTCATTGTTTTAACTTTCGTGTTCTTCCACTATACTCACTTACTACCCAAGATGGTTTTTAACTAACCCTATGTTTGGACTTGAATAATAGTTAATAGGTTTCCTTGGTTTTTTTCATCCAATTATCAATGTTTACTTTCTATTTTTAACATGGTAGTGTGATTACAGATGGGTTGTTTGGAGATTCTCCATCATTTGAAGATATTATCCACTATTTTATTATGTTGACAATAAAATATTAATTCCCACTATTTTCTTAGGAGATTCATTATATGATGGATTTGAGTGTTTTAGGGATTAAATTGCATATAGTATATCATGGATTTATAAAGTTCCACACTCTTGATTGAGTTGCGCTCATCATTCTTTACTATTAGAGGAGATATGATTTGGTGTTTTTGTGAGATGTCTAAGAATTCTAAATTTCACACTCAATGTAGAGATTATTTGTTCTTAAATGAAAATATATTCCAATAAACAAAATTTAGATATTAATAATGAATAATGATGGTCTCTATGTAACTAACCATATAAACAAGTTCTTTATTTAAAAATGCATCCATTCTATCAACATTACATATTCATGTTTATTTTCTATTTTTTCATTCCACAATGATACCCCTATATTTCATTAATATTCATACATATAAAAACATATAATAAATTATTTAGTAATATTTTTTATTGAATTAAAATTTTCCTCATCTGAGATAACCCGGGACTACCACCTTGTCACACAAGGGAAATAAATAATTTCTTTTTCCACACCACATGATATGTGTGTGTTATGATTATAAGGTGAAATCATATTTATAACAAAAACTACACATTGAGAATATTCATGGTCATTAATGACATACTGAAAAAAATTATATTATCCCCATTGAATAATACCAAATTTCAAATATATAATTCCCACAATTTCTCTTGGGTCCTCTAGAACTACTCAATGTCTATTTTGGCCTCTTTAATAAACCTTGTTTACACGACATAGAGAAGGAAAAATTAACTATTTATTATTATTTTTACATTCATTTCTATATCTTCTCTACTATATTGATTATAATAGTCTTATATGAGAATTTTCTACAAATTAGAATATAAAACAACATTTATATCCTAGGAGTTAATTTACTCAAGAAAATAGTAATATAAAGAATCTAATGTGAAGGTTATATCAATATTAAACTATAAAATATAATGGTTCATTTGAGTGTAATAAAAATATTATTATATTAATATTTATATATTTACTATGCCTCAATTAAGATAAAATAATAGGTACTTTTATAAATTTACATAATGCGGGGCTCTCCAAAATCATCAACTACACATAATCATCAAAGTATCTCAATTATTTCTATTGGGTCCATTAAAAAGACTCAATACAAATGGATAAATAATAATATATGGTCTTTAATGATTTTTTTATTCTTTTAACAAAAGATGATAGTGAAGAAAATGTTGTTTATGATATAATTTCATTCATTTCCTTAACATTGAATGAGGGAAATGGGAATTCTATATAAAACATTAACTAACATAATTTTTATGTAGGAAGTTATGGATTATGGTTCAAGATAATACTAAAAACTTTTGTGGTGAAAAATTAAAAAAATTATTAAAAAATAAATTATAAACACAAGTGATAAGAAATTAGAGTCCACATTAATAATTATTAAAAAGACAAGAAATTAATTTTAATAGAATATATTATCTCTTATGAGATGCATGTGATAAGGATTTATTATTATCAATATCTCAATTAAGAAGTACGTAATTTTTTACAGTAAAACCACAACATTATTATTACAATAATGATTACTATGGTGATGTTGAAAAAAGATCTAACCAGATGTAAAGTTAGTGGATTCAGTAGAAATAATACGTGTTGGGAGAGAAAAATAAAAAAAATCAAATGGTGTCAATTTTTACTCCAATATTTATTTGGATCTCTAAAAAAGGATATGTCTGAGTGGATGGATAAAATTGAGATGGTCATCAAAAGTAGTATAGAAACAATTGAGAATATTATTAATATCATTATCAAAACTAAACAGATTCTTAGGATAATCGATAGTTTTACTGATTGTATGAATGAATATGTTAAGGGAATCATGGATATTGAAGGAAAATGTGTTAATTAATGGTAAAATCAAGATGATCAAGAGGACTCATGAATCCTTTCATGAAATTGAGAAATTGTATTTTCTAGGATGAGATAAGAATATAAAGAAATAGAAATATTAAATATAAGATATTAAATATTTACATAATAAAAATTTAATAAAAAATCAAATAAGGAGTGGCGGTTTATTAATAATTTAAATACCTCATTGTTTATTCCATACCAAAATCACATACTCCTAATAGAATGGAATTTTTGGGTGTTATTAAATATAAGAATTAATAATTGGATCAAAAGGGTACTAGTTCAATATTAAGAAAACACAAGAATAATCCATAGATTTAGTGCTATTATAGTAGAAATATGGGTTTACAGATTATGTGTGTTCTAAATAAAAGGGTCACTTAAATGAACAATAAAAACAATGATATCTGAGTCCAATTTAATAATATTTATACAATTTGACAAATGATTCTTTTTGTGTAAAGGATATGGATACATGGGGTCAAATTAATTATTAGTTATAAGATTATGTGAGGACAATATAAATAAAAAAAAGAGATATCTGATTATATAGAGGATTCAAAAAAACTTTTCTAGACATAATTTTCATTTTCATTCATAAAAGATTAAATTCATCAAGTGGATATGTATATAAAATAAAATTATGTACCACAAAAATGAGATCAAAAGTATACATTGATCAAGATGGAAATAAATGAGAATGTAAGTGTTTGGAATATTTCATTAAATGATATATAATAAATTGAGTACGGATAATTGAATGTGGATGGATTTGGAATTTAATGATAAATAATGTTATTTTTATGGGTTTTATGTACAACAGGGAATATATTTTGTTTTTTTAATTAATTATTTAATATCAAAGAATATAAAAATTAAAAAATTAATGTCTAATACCAGAGGGAATATATTTATTTGTTATTAATAGTCTTGGTCATAAATTTTTATGTGTGATCCAACAACGTTACATAAGTATTTCAATCAATTTCACCTCAAATTTATTTTACATTAAATGAAAAATGTTACAATTTTGATAAAATAAAATAAATGAAAAATAATATATACCTATTTAGTTTAGAAAACTACATGTTCATCCTATTTAAGGGTGATTAAATCAAGTTCTGACTAAAATGTTTATTCAAATGAATTGATTTTTTTAGAATTATTGATTAATAATTAATGATAATGTGACATTTATTAACATTAACATGGTAGAACACACATGGTAATTTTTTTTTCAAAAGGGAAAAATATTTTTGAATAATTATATGTTGAAGGACAATAAGTCCATAAGGATTATTTAGTTTATGCAAATTATTTATTTTGTGCTAATATCCCCATGTGCCACTAGTAGATGTCGGTATTATATTCTATTCAGTGATGATTCCATAAGTATGATATTATTTATTGAGATCAATAAAATTTAAAAATTGTTCAAATTCATTACATAATGTTATATGGTAGTTTAAAACTTTTCTCCGAACCAATATACAAATTTGAAACAAAATTTGAATAACGTTTATGAAAACATAGTGAATAAATATCTTCATAATAATGGTATAAGGAACTAATTATCAATAGTAAGGACTCCATAACAAATAAATACTGTTTGTAGGAAGAAACATACAATCAAGAAAACAAATTGAATGAAGACTACTGATAAATATATATAGAATATATTTTTAATGAAATATGTCTTGAAATTAAAGTATATATTAATAGATTGATGATTTGTATTGGTAATGAAAAAAATCTATATAATATTTAATATGGGAAGAATCAAATATTAAATAACCCTGAAAATTTTACATATAGGTGATTAATTATATTCATAGATATTGACTACTTAATGTTTGAACCATATGGGGAAAATTTGGATTTTATAGTCTAATAATCAAAGACAAAGTCATACATGTGTTTAAAAAAAACAGATTCAGAATATTCCATAAATCTAGGGAATTACTATTGTGTAAAATGATTAGAATTATAATTGAAATAGAGAGTTATTTATTTCATAATGTGGTTCACAAAAAATAATATTAATGTAATAACAAGGGGTTAAGGTTGATTTATATGAATTCATTGATAATAAGAAAGATAAATCAATGTATTCCAATGTAAGGAAGTCAAAAAGTAGGTATAAAATAACTGAGGAAAAATCAATAATGATCAATGAAATATAGTAAAACCAAGATAATAAATACACATCAATTCTATCACAGGAGGAATATTTTTTAAGGGTCTATTGTGAATGAAAATTAGGTTAATGAAATTCCCAAAGGTATTGAAAAATTATAGATTAATTTTTCATAGGAAATTCTTACAAGGTTGGAGAATAATATTTTTTATTCGAAACAAACATATTTTATTGTGGAACCTACTTTTCATTCATAATTTTCACTACATATTAGATAAATATTATTTATATAACATGATGATTCATCCCAAAATAATATAGGTTTAGTTCCACTAAAAATATGGATACATAAAAAATAGATTATAATTGAACCACATCATCTCCTACATATCTCTTCAAAACTAGCACCCTTCTTATAAATATCATAAATAATCCCATTCTAGATAACCTGGTAAATGGAAACATAAGAAAGGGTGATATATAATGATTATTAATGGTAAAGAAGAAATATATCTATGACCACATAAGCATAATATGATAATAAGTGAATGAGAATATGTGATTATTTTTTAAAATCCATGCCCTGGGTATTATAAATCATATTTCAGAATCATGTCCTAAAGCCTAGATTTTCATAAGAGATGAATCATAAATGAGTCAAAAAACATTATCCCCAAGAGAATAAAATTTCCATTAGTCCTCGAATTGTGGAATTCATATATGTAATAAAAAATGTATATCAAATTTATATATCAAGACATTAACAACATGTTAAGATTCAAATAAACACTTGTGTACCCACTTTAGGAATGGATAACCGTAAGTTTACCCTATTTTGTGCTTGAGATATCATCTCACGTTCCTTTTGACCTCATAGAATATTAATAATTAACCAATTAATTATAGGGAGACTTAGTTCCCACTAATAACATAATGAAAATCATATATATGTGTGCAAAAACATAATAAAATATTCATCATACCAAAAAATGAAAGGAAATAGGTTTCATTTACATTTTATCATAGCGTGACCCATGAAAAAGAAACGTGTTTACAAAGAATATCATCATAAAAACATAATTTATCTAGAGAATTAATAAGGATCACATAATTGGATAATTACCATATTATATCTTAAGTAACATTAATGGGTGCCATCCAAGGTGGAAAATTATTTTTGAATGATCACTTGGATCCTTTGTTGAGGAAATCAACCTTTCCATTTCTGAAATTAGTTATTTAAAATTTATAAATATCCAAAAATTTATATAAATATTTTTATTTTAGAATAAAAGTTGTAAATTTTAATTATATATTCAATGAATTAAGTGGTTATGAAGGTGGTAAATTCCATTCATATTATATAGGTTATAATAAAACATTTATTTACAGATATTTTATAAAAAATCACAAAGTACCTCATTCAGAAAATTCCAAAAATATTTTGTTTGAAAGATTTTACAAATAAAAAAACATGAGTAAAAATTAATCTAAACAATCATATCATAATATTAGAAATATTAAATAATTTTTTTAGAAAATATTTATTTTTAATAAAAGGTTTTATAATTGATAATATAAATAAATTTTATTTTCCATAGAAAAATATTTTGAGTCCCTGGAGAGCTTATTATGAGGAAAATGAAAAGAAAACATGTTTTTAATGATATAACTAGAGTAATAAACAATTAATTAGTTTATTTAAAAGTTTATAATAAGTAATCATAAATAAATTATAATAATATAAAATCATAATAAATAATGAGATTGTAACATTAACCCCCTACCAAATTGTAAGATTTTAAATCATATATCCCATGAATGAAATTGGCATATATGGATATATAAATCCCCTTAATATTCATAAGAATAAAAATAACATAAATTCATAGGAAATATATACCCCACTAAATGTAATCAAGTTATTCACAAGGCATGTGTACCAAAGAAATAAAATTTATAAAAAAACTCATACATTGAGTTCCAATTTGTTCTAAAGTGTTCTAACCTCCATTACAATAAATATTAATTAATTAAATTTAAATATCATAACAACATAAAATATTAATATACCGTATAAATTCATTATATATATGGATTCATACATAGTGGTATATATATAAAATGAATGACACCATGAAATTAGATAGTAGGTCGTTTGTACAAAAGAACACTTTTTCCATTTTTTGATGGATAGAAAAAAGGAAGGTAAATAATAATTAACATCTAAAAAATCTTAATAATATCATATAAATCGTATATATTCATCATGTAGATACTACTTACCATCTATATTAAATTAAAACTAAAATAAATCACATCACATCATAGAGGTGGTAGTCTACATGTAAACATTAACGACATTATGATTCTCAATAAGTTTGAAAGGAAATAATGTAGATATGAAATTATCATTAATGAATAATGTTAATTTATGAAATAATATAAATAAAATATAAATACATCACAATAAACATTGATGAATGAAAATGATGTAAAATGAATTGTACCGCTACGTGGTGACGATAAGTCTTACTTACGCACAAGAGATACTTTTACTTCCCATTTGATAGAAAGATTGTGGATAATTGTAGATTACTAATCATAATAACATATAATAATATAACGGATTATAATTTTTTACTTTAGGATAAATAAAAAAAATTTATATGAATTAGATGAAGAAATAAATTCAATGATGTTTTTCAAGACAACAACCGATATTTTAGGACACCTCATTTAGATCATTCATTATTGAAAATTGGGATTGTATTTTTGAAGACATGAAGATAAATAAATTTATAAGGATATAAAAATACATATTTATAGGTTATGGTCGAGAAAAATGGATTAATGTGGTGTGAAAAATAGAAATTAGGGGTTTCCAATTATAATGGATAGAGTTGACACATTTGGAATTTTAAAAATGATTAAAATATAATAAATGCATTATAATGTAATATTGTTCCAAATTGAATATAAACTGGTATGAGATGTCATTTTAGATCATATTTTATCCCATTTACCCATGATATCATTTTTATTATTTTTTTTAATTTAAAAAATAATTAATTTTGTACAATATGAATAATTTAATTTTTTAACCTATTCATTTAATTTGACCTAAAAGACATAAAAATAATTAAAATAGAATATTATTCATTGAAATATCCCTATTATTTCATAATAATATAAAATATCATGGAAAAAATTAATTCACTCAAATTATATTAATTCTATTTTTTATCAATTATTATATTTTTTTATTAGTTGGTAAAATACTTCATCGTTGTTGCATAATGTCATTATATAATTACAAATAAATAATATCATTAAAATTATTTCATTAATCTCAAAATTTCTATTAATATTCATTCATAACTATTTTTTTTTCACTTTTTGAATACATAAAAGATATTTAAAATTAAGAGAGTGACCCATTATAACATCCCTTATTTTTAATATTATTAAAGTAAATTTCATGTATGAGTGTCCATTAAATAGATCAATATCATGATTATAGGGATAACAGTTTAATTTTATTTTTATAATAAAAATTATGATATAAAATTATGGTCTTATATCATAGTATTAACCTATATTAACCTGATTTTCCCATTACTCAAATGATAAATTATTCCATATATACTATTTAATTTTTCCAACAATAAATGGAACTATTTTTCAAGTCTTTTCCATTTAGTTTAAGTACAAAATTAATTTTATCAAATTAAATACCAGTAAGTGGAAGAAATTAATTCTAATAGAAGTATGAAAAACATGATAAAAACCAAATTTTAGAGAAATATTGTTTTTAAGATTAAAACCAGATTTCCATTAATCCCATACTTAATATATCGATATTTTAAAAAATTGATTTAATATATTATATATAATATTTATCAAAATCATTCACCAATAGTGAAAAATATAATTCTTTTAGATAAAAATATATTTTGTGCCTAAAAACGAATGTTTAGTGAGATATCTATTTTATTTTCAAATGGTTTTTATTTTAATTTCTTGTTAATTGATAAAAAATGAATTAATATTTTAAATTTGTAATCCATAGAGTTTTATAATTTAGGTAGTCTTATTTATACCCCCTAATTCCATAAATAGGGTATTAAATATAGTAATAATATTTAAATAGTATATTTCAGTATTTTTAGACATGTTGTTTCACGTAATATTGGATATTAATGAAATAAATTTATTTTAAAATATGATTTCATATAATATCATGGTGTTATAGGTAAAAACACAAAATTAATAAAAAATGTAGTTTTCAACGAGTGACTACTGAATATGGGGCATTTAAAAATAATGTGTATCAATGTCATTGAGACATTTTCCCACATGAATTGGAAGGATAAGATTCAATAATTTTTATTATAGTAGTGAAAAAGATGATTAAGCTGTTCCATGTGGATTTTAAATTAACATTCCTTAATTTATTTCGTAAATGATTAAGTTAATTGAAAAAAATAATCTTTTCATGATGATTTAGATGAGAAAGAAGTGTTCCAATTGAATAAATCATTTAGAATACTAAAGCAATCACCAAGGTATTAATATTATAGGAATGACAAACACATGGTAATGATTTAATTTTAAAGTATAAGAGTTGATATTTATGGTTCTAATGATTGAATTAGTTCATATATTTTTTTAAATTTTGTGTAAAATCATCTAAAATGGGTTTGTGGATGGTTTCCAATAATTAGGGATGATTATGGGGGTGTGATGGTGGTTGAGGCACTAAAAATAGGAAAAAGAGGCCAATATGTTATGGGATTATAGTTGGAGCATGGTTAGTTATAACCATTCCCCACAATCATGTGACTTTCATAATGAGGTGGATGGTTAGGAATACAAATTGGGGTGGCCTAGGAGAAAATTGAGATTCTGATCCCCTTTGTACAATGGCTAGGACATTTCAACCATAATGTTTGTTAGACCATGTGGGTGGTCAGGAAAACCATGAAACTCTAGAAAAGTTAGGCTACATGGTTGGTGCATGATTTGGGAAACCACACAGCCTTATCGGGTGACTCATTATTGGTGAAGTATTCATAATTTTACCCCACCCAACTTAAATATTTCCCCTTAATGTATTACCTTTTCAAACCCTAGTATCCAATTGTGAAAAACGGGGGGATTTCTACTTCCAGATGGATGTTTATCCTTCAATTCATTTGATTTTAGAGTGATATTGGTTTAGAATCAATGTTCCTAATAATTCATAGACTCTAATTTATTCCATTTTATAGAAGACTAATTATTGGTTGAATCCATTATTTCAAAAGAAAATGAAACTTAATTATTAGGGGTTCTTTTCCTTAGTGTTTTGGGAATTTTATATTCAAATCAATGCCCAAGTATTGATTTGTGTTTTCCAGAAATAATTAATTAGGTGGTCTATAATATTTTCCCTGTTGTCTAGATATTACCCTTATATATGTGGTTGGCCCATTTTGTTTCCTTGTTCGGTTTTTATGTACATGGATAGTGAATGAAAATTTGGCATGTAGAATATCTGAAAGTCTCACCATGGACCCCATTAGGTTCGTTTAAAATTTTACACTAGACTTAAGGCTAACCATTTAGAATTTGAGGTACCAGAAAATAGTTAAATGAATTTGAAAATTATTGAGATAGTGTACTTATATAAGAGAATGGGCTGTAATTGGTAATTATTATTGTAGAATGGTTAAATGGAATATTTAAATGTTTATATTTATGACGTTGTGAAATCCCTAAGACACTTCTTAATTGTTTTAATGGATGTATATTATAATTTTATCTGGTTAGGATTTTTAAAAAAAGAAAATGATTATTTTCAAAGTGGGTAATGTTTTATAAATGTGGTGTTGAGAATAATGTTATTATTAAGTATTCATTATTATATTCTAATGTATTTTTTGAATATTGTGTGTGGTATAAACCTTGTGAAAATATCATGGTTGTTTATTATGCATTAATTTAATGGAATGATTAATTTTTTAAATAATATTGATTTTAAAAGATAAATAGACATATTTATTGGTTGCTTTGAAATATTTTATGTTCATGAAAAGTTTTATCCTCTCAAAATATTTTAAGTTGGTTTTGTGAAATGAAAAAGGGAAATTTTTAATTTATTTGTGGTTTTTAATAACATCTAATGGATGTGTGATATGAATGAAGGTATACATGCTTTGATGGTGAAATAATGAAATAGGGTATGGGCCTTATTGAGACATTTTTGGTTTTAAAATTTATTAAAGACCTTTGTAAAGGATGAATGATTAAGGGTATTAAAATTTAAAAAAATGATGTGAGAATGATGGAAATGATTGATTGTGACATCGTTTTTGGATGTTGGACTAATGGTCTACTACCTAGTTTTGGGCGAACTAGAATGATGTTCTTATAACCCTAATGAATTATAGTTTTTAGAGTTTTGAATGATGATCCTAACTCCAAAAGTATGGAAATAGAATTCCTTATTAGGGATGGGATGGAAAGAAAGGATGTTCTAGATACCGGCGGGATACTTGGGCATATTATATTTTTTTTCGACCTATGAACCCTACAAAAAATATATGGGGTGGTCAGGCATGATGTTCTAAATTATAGTTGGGTACATAAGATAATGTTCATGGTTTTATAACATGTTACCTCAATGATATATAGTTCATAAAATTAGTAATGTATTAATAGGATTGATGGGTTTGGGAATCACTAAAAAATCTATAATGGTGAATTTATATTTTTTTTAATAATGAAACGTTTTTATCAACAATTATGGATTGATTTTTGTACCACACCAAAAATTGTTGATATAATGGTCATTATTTTAGACACCATTGTTGATGGATTATATGCTTTAATCACAACCTTCTATGGGCTCCATGGAACTCGGGTAGCTATGTATATGCTATTTGTTTTAATATACACGTTTAGGATTGAAACCTATTAGTTGGTTTATCCATGGGATAATGGGTTGGGGCATGGACTTTCAAGATAGGGTTTGTACATGGGACCCCATTTCAGGTATTGTATGGTTTTAATACTAGGGGTTTTATTGTATTGCTTCCTGACATGTAAAGTATACATAACATTATTTTATCATGATTCCCTTTGCTGATCATTGTCACTATTTATTTTATTCCATTTTTCATTTATACATATTTTTATATCTGTTGATATTATTTCTATTGTTCTTTACTTTGATAAGCGGTTATAGTTTATCCATTATTCCACAATAATCCTACATTGATAGTTGGTAGGCTCTAGTGTATCAAGAGTCGTTCCAGAGGTCATGTGGTTACCCAACTCGAGGAACTGATTACAGTGGTACCCAGGTGAGGATGTTACAAAATGGTTTCATAGGTATTTTGTTCTATCAAAATATTTGGGCATTGTAGATAGGAGAATACTATTATGTTAGGGTATGGAAATTATCTCATTCATTGGTTCCTACAACCCCATGGATAGGGGAAAACACTATTCCAATGATGAGATTGATGTTCATTTTATTATTTTACCATTGATTTTTATTTCTGACTCGATCGGTGAACTAGAAAGTGTTGTAATTTATTTATGAGGTTATATATCATAGTCTGGTATGGTAATAGAGAATGTTTGAGCCTGCACATCATTCTATGCGGAATAGGATTGATAGTTCATCCATATGATTCCTATGATATAATTGTGAATGGAATGGTGACTATGAAAATATAATGAATTTTAAAATTGAATAAAGCTAGGGTTTATGAGTTTTTGGTTAAAGTGAATTTTTTGAATTGTGAATTATAAAGTTTTTAAATGGGGATAGAAATTAAATAGAAATTTATAATGATGGGCCCATTAGAGACACTTATAAGGGTATCCCTAGTGATTTTATTGTACCCTACGTATTAGTTATTTCGAAAGTAAGGGTTTTCTAGTTTTTAGACCTTCAGTTACAAATTGTGAGACAATAATGGGTTTGGATGTCCCAGATAGTGGAATTTTTCGTTTTGTGTCTTAAGTTAGGCTGTGAGATAGATATGGAGAAATTTCATTTTTTAAAATAGATGTGGCAACACATTGTGTTGCAGCTATACAAGTTGTATTGTAAACCCTTGAGTTGGTGTATGTTTCATAGTATGGATTTATGTCGCAAAATATCATATATTTTAGAACTAGTTTAAATAATCACTTTATGTATTAGATGCATTGTATTTCAGAATATAAATAGTAGTTCCATCCGTGAGTAGTGAAAAATTGGAAGTTTTATTTTTATGTATTTTTGGGAAAGCTGGGGACTATTTCTAGAAGTTACTCTATTTTAAGGGTCTGGTTCCATTTGAACGTCAAGGGTGACCCGGGAGGGGGGTTGGTCATATTTCTATTTCCTTTGGGTGCATATATAATTGGTGTATTTGTTATAATTTTTCTAGTGACATATGGATAACACTATAATGAACGAGTACACCCTTGTTGACTAGGATCGAATGTAAATGGTTTTGGGGACATTAAGGGTGACCTTGAGGGAGGTTATCCTAGTGTTGTGGGTGAATTTAAAGGTGGGGGAATATTTTTATTCTTAATAACTGGAATAGATGAATGTTAGGTTAGGTGTAACTTGGATGGGTAGGAATTTGTTTCCCTGGTAGGGAAGCAGATGTATAGTTATGGTCAGTTTTATGGTTGAAATCAATGTGAAGATACATTCAAGTTTCTGGCACTAATATTTTGGAATCTTTTTGTGGAGGTATTGATGAAATATTTAAATGGATATTTTGAAATATAAGTGACCCCTAGGGGAGGTAAGGTAACATGGTTAGGATTATATTAGAAAAACGTTTGGTTATTGGGTAGGAACACTGGGGATTCATCGTGTATGATGATTATGAGGCATGGCTAGTCATGTAAGTGGGAATTTGGGCCAAGTTCTAGTGAATGATCATAGAAATATATGTGACCTTGAGGGTCCTGATGATGAGATGATTTTGGGAAAGTGATAATGATTCATTATAATGTTTGGGACGTGTGGCCATGTATCTCTAGATAAATATCCTACTATTTTGGGTGGAATTAAGTTGGTGATCGTAGGTTTTGCATGATACTATATGGTTCTGGATCAATGTATCATAGAATTTTAGTTTCATAATAAATCATTTGAGTCATGGTGCAAGACCTTGACTAGTGTGGTGGTTATACTTCCTGTCATAATTTTATGTTAAAAATATCAGGGTAGAGTGTTGTGAGGAAGTGGTGAGTTTTGTTTAATGAAACCCTCTTTAATAATGGTGGATGGGTATAGATGAGATTTTTTCAAGTGAGGAATCCTAGAACTTATTTGTGGGTTAATATGTCCCAATGGTGAGATATTACATCGATAATGAATTAATCATGGTAGTATTTTTTGATGAAATATCAGTTTAATCATATATTAAATATGATGAATCCTAATATCCTAACATCATCATGAGTACAATAGGAGAGAATTTTCAACACTACAAGTATCATAAATGATTTATTCTAGTTAAATGATGTCCATACCTGAAGGTTATACCAATAGGGTAAGGTAATTGAATCCATGTTGTGGGATGTGCACAACCTTCCAGCTCTAAGTAAGTTTAGTGTGGTGCATTTCATTTCATAAAATGGTAAATATTCTATTTTCATTTTTTGGGAATGAGTGTTATTTAACGTTTTGTTTTGTATCTCATGTGGGGAGAGATGACCATGCACACTTACATGGATATAAAATGATGGGGGCCTGAGATGTGGTGGTTGGAAGTTTTTGTGTGAAGTTGGTGGTGGGGAAAATGACACTTTTAGGGTGGAGAGTGGTGTGTTATTTGTGGGGGGGGGGGTGATTCTCATGTATGGTACTAACCATGGGTCGGTCAAGGTGGAACTATTGTGTTAAGGGGTAACTATAAAGTTTCTAGATTGTGTTTTGTGTGGAATTTTATCTTGGTATAAAATGTGTTGGTTGATGCAGCTAAGCATTGGATTTAGGCTTGGTGTGGTTTGAAAATAAATCTAGGGTGTTTGTGTTAAATACATTCTAGTGGATACTATAGAGTGTGCTGATGCTTTGTGGATAAGTGGATTCTTGATGGTGGAATTTTATCATAATTTTGAGACAATATTTTGTAGGTGCATTCATATGGGTGTTGTTATTCCGGAAGTGAGAAGCCATCATGGGTACATAATGTGGAAATGTACCAGAAATTGGATTTTATAGATTTTAGTTAGATTTATCCAAGGTTGGTTTGACATTAAATGGTAAAATAATTGGAAGTTGTAATTTTTAATCCTCATTCATTAAATTTTATAAATTATATATTCATTTCTTGAATTTAATATATCTTTGAGAAAAATATTGGGTTTCTTTAGTTCATGTATGGATATAAAATGTGAGTCCATTTTGATTGGTTTCAATTGAAAGGGTGAACATCATTTTTTGTGTGATCATTTGGATGTTTGGGAACGATTAGTTGAGAAACACATTTAGTAGGTTTTTGATGCTTGAGTATTAGGATCTTGTGGACCTTTCCAATGGAAGAAGTTCCAATCACCGAAATTTTTGGGTTGTAAGAAAAATATTATAGTGGGGAGCACCATAAAACCGATGAGGTGTCCGGTGTTGAAGTGACCTATTTTTCAGGTTGGTTTTGTTTTTTTAATTTCCATCTTAGAGTTCAGGTCTGATAATAGTTGTTAGCATGGGGTATGACTAGTTGAGTGTTATGAAAATTTGGTCGTGCTTTTGTTGTATTTCAAGTGTCCGTATATGGAATGAGGCCCTTGCGAATTGAGTTGTACACCGATGTAGGTAGAGGAATTTGGTTGGATAAAATCATTATTAATGGGTTAATAGTATGTTTCTATTGATTATGGATGGTCATATGGTTGTCCTATGGGTTTGGGGTATAAAAGAAATAGAACAGAGGCCAATCTATTCTAAGAGCATAGTTGGAACATGATTATATTTAACCATGTAGCTCAAATGTGGACACAAATAAGGGTCTACATGGTTAGTAAAACCATATGGGAATGCTTAGGATATGGTATGGCTCAAGCTCCCCATTATATAGTTGAATGAAAATTACTATTATAAATTATTTCAAATAGTATAGGTTACTAATAAAATCATACAACTCCAGTTAGTGCCGGTAAGATGGTTAGTGCATCGTTATGAACATAGTGTGGCTAAACTGTGAAATTCAATAATGGAGGAAGAATTACCATTTTTCCACTCACGATTATAGATTTCACCACTAAATTTCATCCCCATTTTACCCCCATCATCCAAAGGTGGTAACTAGGGTAATCTACCACTCCATAGACATTTTTACTTTGATTTATATGTGATTGTAGTGTTTTTGGTTTCAAATCAAATCTCTTGGTAAGTCATTAAATCAATTTAATTCTATTTTTATAGAATATGGTTTTTTGGCTATACAAATTCTTTCCAAATCCCATGAACCTATTTCCAAGGGTTTATTTTACATTCTACGTGAGTTCTTTTAATTCAAATCAAAGCCAAATGTTTTATGAGTGTCAATCTAGGAACATGTAGTAGGTGGTATTAAATATTTTTCTTATATTATTGATATTTCCATTATGTATATGGTTGTTACCTTGAATTTTCATTCTAAATTTTCATTTCATTGGATAAGTAATGAAAATTGGGCATGCAGTTGACATGAAATACCTTTAACAAACCCCTTCCGGTGCATTGATGATTTGATATCGGACCTAAGGCTACACAATGGTTATGCCAAAGCATTAATTATTTTGAAATTAATTTGAAAACATTAGAATAGTGTAATTATTAGAGTTAATGTATTTTAATTATATATTTTTATGTATCCTTTTTCAGATGGAAAATTCAATTGTTTATATTCTTTATTTTTTAAAATACCTAAGAGGATTTTCAAATGGTTTAAAGGATTTGTTCTGTATTTTTATCAGGTAATGGTTGTAAATGGAGTAAATTGATGTCTTAAAAGTGGTTTTTTAGAAGGAGGTGTTGATATTATAGTGAATATTAATTGATTATTTGTATATTTAAAATGATAGTTTTAATTCTATGTGTGGTTTAACTCATGTGAATATGTCTCTATTGTTTCTTATAAATTAATTAAAGATAATGGATGGCCTTTGTAATTGTTTTTATGTTCAAAGAGAAATAACCTTGTTGAATGGAAGTTTTGAATTTTTTTATAGAAGTGTGTGGTACGGTAAATAATATAAATAAATATTATGTGTGGGAATATAAAATTAAATTTTTTCTTGTGTTTGTGTTATGTGGTGTTGAGAAAAAAAATCCAATGGATTAGTTATATGAATGATGGTGGAAATGGTATGATTATTAAATTTTAAAAAAGGGGTTGCAAATTTTTGAGAAGTGATTGGTTATAAAGGTATGTTTGGATTTCAGTATAGGATGAATGATTAATGGTATTTAATTTTGATAAATGATATAATTAAACATAAACATGTTGATAATGATATGGTTTTATGATTTTGTAATGATTCTCCTCTCCTTGGTTTTGGGTGGGAAAAACTGATGCTCAATGTTCCTGTGTATAGATTAGTTTTCTAATTATGGAGTGATTATCCAAAATACAAGTGCATGAAATATATTTTTATATCATGGTTGGAATTTTCATAAATGATGTTTCAAATATTGGTTTGATATTTGGAATTATTCTCCTTGTTTACCAATTGGTGACCCTTATAATGAATAGTAGGGATTTTTAAACATCATATTTAAAATCCCAATTGGATGCATGGATTGATTCTACTCATTTGAAGATTGAGGAACATTGTGATATATGGCATGTTTGATTGGAATGGTTCAAAAAACTATTTGTGGGTTTGGGAATTATTAGAAAAAGAAAATATTTGTGTTCAATAATAAAATTGATAAATAATAAAATATGGTTTATCTACTATTGTATGTTGATTTTGGAAATACTGCAAGAACTATTATTAGACTAGATATTTTTTTTACACATCATAGTTGGTGGAATACTGATATTTACTAACACCATACTTTGGGCTCCATGGAACATGGGAACCCAAGAAAATGTTACTTTTTTCCTGGTACAGGTTCACGATAGGAACCCGATTTCTGGTTTATGCAAGGGTTGAAGGGTTAGTGTGTGGGATATCTGGACAACGTTCGATCTTAGGATCATATTCAAAATCTTTTATGTTTTTTAGGTATTGGATGTTTTATTATATTACATCATGACATGTAGTTTATATTTATCAATGATGAATCATGTTTCATTTTTTATAATTATTGGAACCTTCCATTCTTACTCCATATTCAGTTTATACTTATTTTTATATATTTTGATATTATTTCTAAAATTTTTGAAATTGATAAGTAAGTGTAGTTTCAACATTGTACCACCACAAACCCACAATACAAGTCTCGAGTCTCTAGCATATGGGGAGGCATTCTTGAGTTCATGTGGTGAACTAGCTCAGAGAACTATTTATAGTGGAAATTGGGTTAGGACATTACATGATCAAAATCTATACCTAAAAAATTTGATTGTAAAACATTTTTTATTTTTATATTAATCACTAAAACATTAGAGGATCAAATAATACATAATTTAATCCTTTTTTAGAATTCATGGAATAATATTTTAAAATGTTAGTTTTCAAAGGGTTTCTATTCTTCCTTGGTTTATATGTGACTTAAGGAAGTCAAGAAAAATTTATTTCACAATATATGTATGCCAAATAGGATTAAAATATATTTAAAATAGAGTATCTCAAGGAGATGAAAATAAAAATTTCTTCTAAATGATTTTGATATGGTTTGGACATAAAAAATTTGTAAACAACAAGGATTATAGGAAAATAATTTATATGCTTAAATACCTATTCGGGATAAGTCTAAAATGGTATTTTCCACTTATTAATAATTATAGTTTGAAAACAATCATATTGAAATAAAATTCATAATGATAAAAATAAATCATTAATTAAAAAAAAAATAGATTTATATATAATTTATCAAATACATATCACAACATGTGTCATTTGGAAATAAATATTAATAAGGTTATTTCAATAGATGATCATAAGTAAACATAAATAATTGACTTTTATGTTTGAGGATTGTGTATATCCCAACCAATAAGTAAAATAGATAAAATTTCATTGAGAAACATGAATTCTAAATACATTATGGAACTAAAGCTTATACATAAGTACTACGAATGAGGGGACTTCCTGAAGATGTTGTAGTTGAGGTGAAATATCATATTACAATCAATATTGATATTATATGTCCTATTTATCAGGAAAATATATTAACTATTAGTAAAGGACTAAGAATATTGACATTATATATCGCATAATTAAGGTTAATTTTTATATGAATGGGGATGTTTGTGTACATGTCTACACCAATTCATGTTTTATATATCATGGAAAAGAAAATAATTTTACAATATATTGGGAATTATTGGTCGACCCATGCTGTTTAACCATATCTATTTTAATATCCTTCCCCACCTCTGTTACTTAATGAGTGAAGGGGGATACTAGGAATTAAGTGACATCACTAAGACACCAATGGCTAGAAATAAATTCCAAGGGAATCAAGAAAATTTTGGGGATTTTTTCCCATTGAATAATAAATCCTAAAAACCTCAAAAAGAATAACCAACCAAACCACTATATGATGCATGAGTATAAGAAAAATCAAAACATAACAAAAAAGGAAAGATATAAATACAAGAATAATAAAAAAGAAACACTATAGAGGACTTAAAAGTACAGAAAACACAAAACTGTAAATTGAAAACAACCACAAACACCCCACCCACTACTAGTTCCAACTCCTCATGCAAATAAATAGTATCACGAAGCATATCTAATGAACTAAGATAACTCCACATTACTAATGTCTTGTTAGATGTCACCTAAAAATAAAGAATAGTTCCCAGGTATGGGTTGATACTAATCAAAAATGGATTTACCCAATGACTTCCCAAAACACGCCACTAGGAATAATCATGTTATCATAATTTATAACACATTTTTATGTAATAAAAATAGTCCATATAAAATACATAAACTATTATTCCAAAAAATCCCTCAAAAGTGCCCATAAACCATTTCTCCTGTGATTTAACATTTTATGTTCCATGTAGTAATAGAAAACCACACACACATACACACAATATTGGTTTCATCATAAATAGTAGAAATTAACATACATACTCTGTCGTTCATTGATGGTTATACTTTGTGAAAATTAACCATCCAATTTAACTCAGGCCCAACTGAAAATTATGATATCATGGAAAGTAATTTTAATAAAAAAATTATTTATACAAATTATTTCAACATACAATACGTGAATAAAAAACATAATTTTAATATCACCATAAGAAAATTAAATAGATTGGTTTCTAAAAACCATGTAACTTCACATAGTTTCAAATCATATAGTAAAAAAATATTTCCCTAAAAAATTTCACCAATATTTCAATACAATTTCATGAAAATAATTTAATTAAAACCAATAATTCTCATTATAAATCAATTTTATTTTATAGATAATCCACATACCTTTAAAACATTGATAAAAATGATGAATGGAACATTCGAACATCAAGATCCAATCATTACTCACATTGCATCCACTTAATCCAACAAGATTTTATCATAAAATCTTTCATAAAACCTAGATCTGTCATTAACAAAAAATACATATTTTTTATATGGAGATGAAATTGTATCTAAGAATATTTAAGAATAATGGGATCTTACGAATGAGTT
This sequence comes from Viscum album, assembly GCA_963277665.1. Taxonomy (NCBI): domain Eukaryota; kingdom Viridiplantae; phylum Streptophyta; class Magnoliopsida; order Santalales; family Viscaceae; genus Viscum; species Viscum album. Next base: position 1,989,743,874 of record OY728161.1, on the reverse strand, counting down.
CGGGCCTCAAATTCTCTTTAATTCACCTAAGTATCAATATCATATCAAATAGAATCATCTATCATGCCTTGGGTGAAAACTAAAATTTATTAATTAGGGGATTAGAGGAAAACAATTTATTAATGTTCTAATTCAGATTAGAAACTATTTTTATGAAGGGTATTCTGTATGTCACACAGTTAATATGCACGATTTGGAAAACCATATGTGAACCATGAAATGATACTCTTTTATGTCCCTACCTCAAATGGTTAGGAAAACCGAGTTCCAACCATGAATTTACTTCTATATAATGCGGCATGGTTTCTCTTGGGAATTCCAACTATTTTGAAAAACAATTCAATGAACATGATCCTAAACATTACAAACTTTCATTCTTAAATGGTTTCTAAGAGATATTTTACTATTTAAACTAATTGTGTACAAACTATAAACCTTTATAAATTCCCCAAAAACATGAAAACACTACAGAACAACAAAAAACATAAGATAAATTTTATATACACATAAAATACATGAATAAGGGGTAATGTACTTGAACCCAGGGAGAGGATTATAAATTCTCTCCACCATTATCCCTTTCGTCATAGAAAAGTAGAATAGGATTGTTTTCCTGAATGAGTCTAGGACATTGATCTAACATTTACATCTCACACTCTATGTCTCATCAGGGATATGAACATGTTTACATAAAACATAGAATAAACTAATTATTTTAATCTTCATGATCTGGGATTGTATTTCTATAATTACTATTGGAACATAAATCAATAATAAATGTGGATTGGGGTTAATTTGATGCCAATATATCATATGGTTTGAAAAAAGTGGATAGTTAATTATGGGAGAAACAAAAAACACATTGTGTATTTTCTAAACCTTGTTAGAAAATCAATATTATATAACACCTCACTATATCATTCAAGTATATCAAAAGGACTTATATAATAAGCCGCTGACTTTCCTTGATTACCCTAACAATGATGCCCAGTCCATAGAAATATTATCAAGAGCACATGGTAACTCCCCTCAAATGAAAATGGTCATTGATGATGATCCATATATAATTTCTAATTAATATGACCATTCCTTATTCCCTTTATAATAAACCAAATCATCATCATTTCTCTTGAAAATGGATGGGTCCAATTAATAAATGATTACTTAATTTGACCCAAATTATCAGATTAAAAAGAAGGTTCTCATAAAATGAATAAAAATGACCAATATATATCAAGTACTAATAAATTATATTATATGATAACTCCATTAATAGATAATTCCATCTTAATAAAACAAAAGAATCCATTACAAAATACGTAATAATTTCCTCTAACGTTTGGATATTAGGTACACATTTTCCATCTATTAAAGGATGACATGCCATTCTTAGAGTCAGCTATGGTCCAATGGAATATTGTAAGGATTTTCATAAATGAGAGATAAAACAGGCGGTCTCTATTAGGTAAAATAGAGACTAAAATGTTTTGAATCATTATAATCTGTTTAATATATATTTTGGACAATTTATCCACCGAATTAGATTCATGAATAGGTTTTAATTGTACCAAATATGTGACCCAATCCATTATCATTCATATGGAATCAGCTTTCATAAACCTCCTTGGTAGATATGTTTCATTTTTTATGGATATAATCTCCCATTTACAGACAAGAATTAGTACTTTATACATCATATGTAATGTTAAAATTTTCTATTCCATTACTTAATGATAGGTGAGTCATCTTAAGAAATACTCAGATACAAATATTTTCATTCCATAAAACAAAAATTAGGGTTTAAATGCTATATATATATATATTTTAAATCTCAGTGAGAAAAAAATATCTCAAATGGTTGATGGAAATAAGTCTTTTTCATAAAAACACAATGGTACGAGCATGTGATTTCCAATCTAAGGAACTTAATTACCATACATCTTTTAATACTTAATAGTATCTCCACTATTTAGATTTGAACTCATAAAAACACATTGAATATCAGATGTCTGATCCATTCTAACATTCTCAACCATATCAAGAATTAACAAGACTAGATTTAATACTAAAACATAACATTGTCTGAGAACTGTAGATCCACATTCACTATAACTAAAATTATTTTTCAATGGTATAATTCCACTTTATCCAAATAGGAATATAACTTAATTCTCAATTATTCTACCATATATTCATTTACACTGTTTATATATCACATAAATGTAAAACATATGTAGATACTCCATCGATTTTTATTACATTAAATTCAAATCACTTGGTGTAAAAATGGTCTTTAAGCTCTTATGATTCTTAAACACTATGAATTTATGACTAACGATGTAATGAACCCAAGCCTTCAAATCATAGATCGTAATAGAAAAGTACATATCATGTGTTGGGTAGTTCATATTAGGAAACTATAATATTCCAGATCCATAATAAACAACATGATCTAGCTTCATGAGAAGACATCCTAACCCCAATCATAAAGCAACACAATAGACTAAATATCCATGTTAAGTCACTAGAAATGTGAGAATAGTTGATGATTTAATTCTAAACATATTTTCTTTAATGTATTTCCATCATTCATCGTTATATTGGAAATGAACAACTCTCCTTATCAAAGATATCTTTGTTGATGTAAAAATTGTGAAATCATGTCAATGCATCTGTAGTATCCCACCAAGATAAGTAATCGATGCAACTCATAGAAATTTTTAAGAGGTTCCAATGGGATAATAAGAGTAATCTTTATAGTATCTGTAGATAATCCTTTTTCAAAAATGACATTTCCAATGAAACATTTCTTTTTTTATCCAAAAATAAATTTTTTTAACTTTGTATATAGAATATGTTCCCACATGATACCCAACACTACAACCATGTGTTTCACATGTTCCATTTTTTAAAATAATATACATGTATATATTCAAAAAATAACTAAAAAGGAATATTAATATCATTAAAAGACTTGTTTAATAAATTCTATAAATACTGTTGGCATATTTATGATACCAAAAAGAATAATGATAAATTCATTATGTTGAGAACTTCTTTTAAATATATCATAAGAATATCCTCCTTGAAAACTCGTAATTTTTGATATCCATATTGTAATTCAATTTATGATAAATAGATGGATCCCCTCAAATGATCAACTAGATCATAAATGAATGTAAGAGGATATAGATTCTTTATCGTACAATCATTATGCTTATGATAATCTAGACAATGTCTAAGATTTTTTTCCACCTTATTTAAAAATAGAACCTATGATACCTATAGAGAAGTACATGGTAAAATGAACACTTTTCATTCTAATTTATCCAAATGATGTTTTAATTATCTAAATTATGTTGGTCCCATCCAATAACATTGAATCTAGATAGGAATAGTCCCTTTTTGGAGATCAATATCAAACTCAACTCATATTCTGGGTGTCAAACCTAAGAAACTATTAGGAAAATCATTTGGAAACTTATCAAAAATATTTATAATGTAAATATTTGAAATGTCATCCATAGATTTCAAGGTAATAAATCCTTACAAATAAGTGATATTTCCCACAATCAGTGCTAAAATTAATTCTTACATTCATTAACATACAAATATAATCTAAATATATTGTTAATTATATCAAGATATGTGAAAGTAATTTTTTTTGAATAATAGCCATTGTGAGCATTAAACTATTTCATCAAATCCATAAATATGACTAATTCATAGAAAACTATACCATCCATATATGGATCCAAAATCAACCTAGTACCAGCAATATATATAGAATAATATTTACCCATAAAGGATCAACACTCTATGTACCCAAAATGTGTTTGAATATTTAATATTTAAGGCCTCATCAAAAATGATAGAACAATATTATCCAAAACACGGTAAAAAATAATTGAGATGTATTCACTCTTAAGAAACAATGATTTAAATATGGTGAAATTAAAAAAAATTATATGTCACCATAGAAGGACTATATTGATCATCTATGATCATTTTATTATCTCCAAATATTTTCTTCCTTGCTACACTTTTTGCGTTGTTAATCTATTTATAATTCAATAGTAGAGGATTCATGGTGTTCCAAAAATCACATTGGATCTATCTATTATAATTATGAGATTTATTTTGGCTCAATCATCAATTCAATATATATGATGTCTGATATGCATGCTCTATTCTTTTAGAACCTGATGTTATAGAGCATCAAAAATTATGCTCAAGATGTACCATATTGTGGAAGTTGTGAATTTATCTTTATGATTTCATACAATCTCTGTTCATGTGATCCATTGAGCTATACTAACAATATCCCAGTTAACTTTTTAGATGATGAGGTAGATTTACTATTCCCATGGTCTGTTTATGAGGTGTCCAACCAATATATAAGTTGGTGTCCCTCTTTTTATTATTTCAAACATCATAGTTCCCACATGTTCCAATAAGAATACAAATTATACCACCAATATTATTTCATGGTATATCATTTTCTTCTACAGTCTCTATACTAACCATCTTTATATAACCGATTATATAAATATGGAAAATAATTGATAAAATATATGATAATAATATTGAATAAAAAATTAATTTCTTCAAGGTCTCACTTGATGAAACATCAATGAAAAAGTAGAAAAAATTCATAAATTTTTCCTCACACTCTGTCAATAAGATATTCACTTAATTCAAACATAATAAGTTCAATGTTTCTAAAATCTGAAAGTTGTGAGAATAAACTTTATTGTCCAATAGTTCTTCAAAATCCTCAAAGGTCATGCCTTGGTCTAATTTATCTCGATCTAATAATTATCACTATTGTCATGGAAAATCAAAAAGTATATAAATTTCAAACCTTACTTATTTCGCAACTATTATCCCATAGAAATCTAATATTTGATTCAATATATTTGTATAGACTTCTTGTTTTTCCAACACAAAATTACAGTGAAAATATGGGTGAATTCCCTTATTTAAATTGAGAAAATGGTTTAATTTATAAGGATAATTATTCTTATTACCATTATACCTATCCTGAAAAAAAGATAAAATGATTTGGACTAGCTGTTGGTTCACATATGACTCAGGCACAACCAAATTTTTAACAGTATTCTCTAATTGAATTCTATGAAGCCTACCATGTTCCATTCACTATAACTAGAAGAAAATACATTTAATCTCACTCATTAGAAAATCATGTCTTAAAATTACTGTCTACCACATTATCACATATCACAACCATTCTTTCTCAATTAATCCATTTTCATCATTTTAAACATTTTCTAAAATAATACATCAATAATTTTTAAAATCAACCATTTTCATTATTTTTGGATATTAATAACTATTTTTTTATTTAATAAAACAAAAAAATGAACAATGAAGTCATTCTAGTAAGTATTACTGTTAATACATGTCATATAACCCTGATTAGATAAACTTATGATTACGAGGTGAAAACACACTCAAAAGTGTCTTAAAACCCTCATCAACCCAAAAACCTAGAAACATGAAGTTTATCATAAAATTGTTAGCAAAAAAATTTCCCTAAATTTAATGTTCTCATCTTTTAATCCATTCAACCGTCCCACATAATAGAATTAGACTTTTTTAACTCTAGGATAAAACAAAACTGATGCCATTTGTTATGTACTAGATTAAACAAACTGATACCATTTTTGACGTACTTATACTCTTTATTTGATTAAGGGATGATGATGGATCTATTAGGCCTTTTGGAACAACTCCAAGTCACAAAATGATCTTATAAAATGATATAGGCAACATGAATATTTTTGGGAAACTTTCCGCTTTAAATGATAAAATATCTAAACCAAAAAAATAAATAACCAATGAAATTTTTTTTCATGCATACAAAATATATCTCAAAACATTACCAAACAAACAACCAATATCATTTAGATGTGAAAACCAAAATAAATACTACTATAAATAAAAAAGGCCAAAAAACAATAATGATTCAACAATAAGTAATACCCCACCTGCTAAAAATTCCAACTCAACATGATGATCCATGGTATCCAAAAAAATCTCTAAATAATTGAGATACATTTCCCATACCCATGTATCGATAGTTTGAATCTAAAATGGAAAAATATACCTATGTATGCTATGATTTTAAACTCAAAAATAATTTCCCTAGTGACTTCCCAATTAAAACCAATAGTATAAAACATGATAACACAATTAGATAAATAATTATAATCAGTAAAAATAGTTCATGTTAAATAGATAAACATGTTTCTGATGGAAATAAATAACAATGAAATTAATACATTTCACCATTAATTTGTAACATTAATTTATATGTAAAAACACACTGAAACATACACACAAAAACATTCTTGGTGTTTCCATTTATGGAGGAACATCACTTCCATTATACTTCCAACATTGATGGAGGTACTTCAGAACCATTATCCATTCCATTCAACTCACATCAACTATTTATACCAACATCATGTTAGTTAATTTAAATAAAAAAAATATTTATTAAAAACATTACAAAAACAATCTTTACTCATAAAAAATATATATTTATAAAGAAACCAGTTTGTAATTATAAATAATGTGTTTCTCATAACCAATAAACAATCCAATGTTTCTATATTAATACAAAAAAATATTCCTTTTAAAGAATCACACCAATATTTTACAAATGATTCATGTAAATAATTTATCTAAAACATATCCTTCATTTTATAAATCTAGTGGAGTTGAGATAAAATACACCTAATTATAATGAATTAATGAAAAAATTAATGACTCAACCAAACTACAAGATATTTTTAAAATTCACATTCCATTTACTAGATCCAAAAAAATTCGCCATAAATCATTCATAACACATAGATCAATCCATAACATGTTAGATATATGGTTCTAATATATATAATAACCTTGTATCTAATATCAAAAAAGAATAACATACACATAAAAATGAATATGGGACTCCAAATAATGTTAATGTTCCAAAGGATCCCTCATAGATCATAGGGAAGTTTCTCTCATGAAATTAATTGAGTGAAATTTATGTTATGGGAGGAGTAGGAAAATAAATGAGAGATTATGGGGTTATTTTGAAGTAGATACACCATTTAATGATGTCTAACTATATTTTATACGGGCTAGACATCACAATCTGGAAAACCATGAACCAACCATGTGGTGGTAAAATATTTTGGCTACATCATTCATGGTTGGTTCATTGGATAGAAAAACATGTGAAAACCATGTATTTACCTCTATTTCAAGATTCATAGTTTCTCCTTCATGTAAACACAGTTTTTCTAAAATGTTACCCAACTACGAACTTTCCCAATGACCACTATCTTAACTCATATAATTTTCATGAGATTATTAACGGTTTATACTAAACAAACACAAATTATTATCTTATATTAATCCCTCAAAACCGTTTCATAACCCCTCAAATCCACACAAAACATAACCCATGAATTATATAGAGTTGATATAGAAGAACAAAGAGTTTCATACATAAAACCTAGGGTTATAAATCTATTTAAATTAATAGTTAGGATAAGTTTCCTATATTCCCTTAAGGTGTTTCTGTTACATTATTTGACTAAAAAATTAGTATTTATGATAAGATAATTCATTGAATGTTATGATTTTATAATGGTTAGATTTTGTAAATAACTTTTTTCACTCTTGTAAAATTTAAATTAAGTTCCAATTAGGATTATTAATAAATAGAGATATATAAACTATTTCAAAAGAGGGAGATATAATTTATTATAAGAAATGTGTGATAATTTTCTCGAATAAGGACGTTTTTTTGACTTCCCATGATATGCACAAATGGGGTGTTTGTTTTTATAATGGTTAAAAATAGGTGGAGTATCATTGATAAATTTTATGGAAAAATTCATTGATATAATAATATATAAGATAAGAAGAGGTTTTTTATGGATGATGATAATATAGAAAGAAAACATGATTGATTAATTATCATGAAATTTCAAAAGGATGTTTTTTTGAACAAGTGGTTTCCAAGATCACGAGGTTTAACAGTGTCTTTCATGGATTAATTATTGATGAACTCTTAATTAACATGTCTATCCGGTATGATGTGGTATTAATGATTTTTTGGAATCATTCAATACATATAATCTTATTCTAGTGATATATGAAGTATGATTGTTGAATTTTAAGGATTCATGTTAAATATGATTTTGACTATATTCAATAAACTAAACCAGAGATATTTGTAGAAAAAATACATGTTGATATTTTTTGGCTATGGTTGTTGACATATAAGGTGGATAATATTCTTATAAGGATTAAATGAATAATAAAAAATTGATATTATGATGTATGGATATAATTATAATAATTTATATAAGTTATATCTAAAAAAATATGTCACACTAAAATAAAGGGGATCACACAACAAAATAAAAAATGTTGGATATCATTGTTATGAAATTATTTTGTCGGTTAAACCATGACCATAGAGACCATTCTGCTTCATGTATATATATGAGTATTTAAAATCTAATCATTCCACAATGAGGTTTTATATATTGCAATGAGTTTCACATATGACTATGTTATTCTTGGATTGATAATGGATTCCACTATATGGAATGGAGCCACATCACAATAGTGTTATGTATGATTAAAAGTTTCAAAAGATCAGGAAGATTGGAGAATTTCAATTTAAAACATGATCCACATGAAAATATAATTCTACTCCATCAGAATATGTATGGTATATCTTCCCATAAATTGTATAATTATACTTGGAAATTAAGTATGCATGGTTTTGACGTTTTTATAGGTGTGAAATATCATGAAATAGATAATAGACTACTTCGTAATGAATTTTTTGATGGAATATATAACATGAAGTTATTTTTTGAGTCCAATTCACGATTCTTATAGGTGATGTAAAGTGAACTATATTTCTCTATCTTATGATGTGGTGCGGTAAAAATTTATTTAACTGCAATTTGGAGTTTTCAAGTAAAGTTGGCCCTTGATCATTGATGTTTTTATAGATTATAAATTGATATAGTAAAATATATTTATTTATTTTTTAAAGGTCATAAATTTTATGGGTTTTATGTGATCTAAATTGTGGAATGTTGACTTTGATATGGTGAAGTATTTTGGATGAAATTTAAAATAATAAATAGGGAAAATTGAAGATAAAAAAGAAAATATGGTTATTCAATATATGATTGATTTATTTTTTCCCATATAACTAGAGGGGTAATTTCATGGATTATAAGGGAATAAAATGGATAAATTATAGATCTCACTAGAAATAATAGAGATGGATTCATTCCATTTTACATCTTATATGCCTTTAGATATTCCTCATATTAACGAACGAGGAGTGGATTTGTACACCATAAATAGTATAACCAATATTTCATGTTTCTATATGATATAGTAATTCAAACATAGAGGAGTATTGATATTTATTATTGAAGGAGAGAATTGAGTTCTATTTTCATGTGTTGGTTGTAATCTTATAGGGACAAGGAGATAATGACTAATTATAATATCCAAGAAATGTTCTTAGTGGAATTGGTACATTATACAACTACTATATTATTCTCCTTGGGTATAGATCAAGGGGTTTTAATGAAGTAAAAACAACTTTTGTCTATATTTACATAATATATTTGTTCTATATTCATTAAGAGGGTTAGAATTAGTGTTTTCATAACTGCATGAGTAAAAACCCTTAACAAATCTTCCTTGATCCTGTTTTAAAATCAAAGACATTAAATTTATTGCTTTTATACCTATAAATGTTGCCCAATTTTATCCATCCAAAAAAAAACGTAAAAAAACATTAGATCACTTATTCAAAAAATGATCATTTTATATTATGAATTTTTAAAAGTATGAAAAACCCTTACAAAAACAATACTCATGACCTCATGAGAGTATTTTTTCCCACAATACCAAAATTTTCAAATTCCATATTATGTATTAAAAATATCCCATAAAATTATTCAAATATGAATACTTTATAGACTCATATCATTCCTCATATCCTAGGGTAAAAAAACATATTAAGGGATTAATCAATTTCTCTGTAAGCTTAATCGTAATTATTAACAATTGATTTCCATCAGTGAGAATATGATGAGAATAATGGTATGAAGACATAATTATAGTGAATAATCATAACAAAAAAAAATTAAAACCCATTAATACATGGATAATAAATCATTATACATGGTATAAAGCTACAACAAAGGAAAGAGGCATTGGATTAAAAAATCATGATTAATGTGATGTTAATATTGGTAAGAGGAATCATTATAACCCATGAAAATGATAATGAAAATCTATTCATATATTGGTATGTTATACTAATTACCTATGTTTAAAACATATAAAAATAATTTGTGCATTGTTATATCCATTTGATAAACCCTATGATAACTCACTCCATTTCACCTCTAATGACAAGGAACATTACAGAATGTATTAGAGCACAATCTGGGTTCACCCATTATATAATATATTTTGGAATCACCCATTTATCATAATATATAATAGAGATTAAACCTTTGTATAAGATATATGAATCTCACCAATTATTACTTAATAATTTCTATATACCATTAAAGAATAAAATATTTAGAATATTTCACCATTCAAAATAAAAATAATTATTGTTTATTCATAGAATGATTTATCTATAGAAAATAAACATGTTCCATTTAAATTTCATAATACAAACATAGAAATAATAATAATGGAATAAATACAATATATTCCTAGTGGAGTGGATCTAAAATAAATTATACTTTATGTTTTTTAATGGAGAACCAAATAAAATTTCATAATATTTTATCATATTATATTATTTTCATTTAAAAAAAATTGAACAAATTATTTTAAAAAAATTAATTTCATTGAATATAACCTGAGAAACCTATAATGTAAAATTCAATGAAATGAATAGTCATTATGATGGTTAAATGAACTCATGTTGTAATAATTAAAAATAAACATTCTTTGAATGCATTTTGTAAAAGGATTTTAATGTGACCCATTTGGAGAACATTGAGAAATTTACTTTTTTAATAACATTTAAATAATTTTGAATAAAATAAGATATATCTTTAAAAAATAATTTATGTTTATATGATAACATATTAGAAATCATTTTATAAAACATTGATACTGAAAAGAAATATTTTCGATCTAATGAATGTACAATATCGATATCACTTACACATGACTTTCTCAGTGCTATTAAATAAATAAGGGATAAAATGGAATAGAAAAAGTAAACCGCATTCACTATTAAGGGAGAATAAAAGAGATATGATTTATTAAAATAGGAAAATATGATTTACCCCCAAAAAACATTGAACAGAAACAATCTTAAAATGTAAGAAGATTGTAACATAAATAATTTTCTACATTGGTAATCTTCCATTAATAAGTCACATGAAGGAACAACACAAAAAAAATAATTAAACATAATGATCATAAGGATATTCATTAAAATTACATGAACTTTTATAAATGATGCCCCGTTTATAAATAAATTAAATACCAAATTATGAAATGTGATTATAGAAAACACATGAATTTCATTTTTATATTAAACCATTATAATTTTTGTATTTCCATATTTAATATATTATTAATAATCATAAAAATAGAAAATATTTTTGGTTTAAATTTATCATTAGATTAGTGTATATTATGGGTTATGATAAATTTTATTTGATATTGATAAATGATGTGATGGCTTCTACTAGTAAGATCATACGTTATGATGCACATTTATATGAGATTCCAGGGGATATAGAGTCATTGGTGTTTTTTATAGATCAGTCCCAAATAGAGATTCACTAACTAAATAATGAGTGAAACCATTTATGGTAGAAGTTCATATTCATCGACATCATGGTCCAAACCATGAATGATGAACCACTAAACAAAAATACCACCATTGCACATGTTACCCATAAGGTGTTCACTGGTGTAAAAATGGTTAATGTATCTATATTCAAACAATATGTATTTTTTGACTTAAAAAAATAATTATTATATTTATACATTTTAAATAATAATATTTAAATGAGCAAATAATTAGTTTTATAAAAATAATATTCCGACACAATGAAAAATGTTTATTTTGGGGAAATGTATTATTTGAACTAGGATACTATTTATATAATTAAAGAATTTTCTAAATAAATAATTTCTAAATAATTTTTTCCATTAAATAGAATTTATGAAATATAAATTATAATATAATTTTTTGAACTAAAAAATAATTTTAACATGGGTTAGAAAACTGTTACTGTAAAAAAATATCAAAAAATTGTACCTCTTATTTAAATTTTTAAATTATCATATATAATGTTTTTTAGATAAAATTATTATTATTTTTTATTAAGCTCATATAAATTAGCCAATGTTTTTTTTCATTATTTTCAAAGATGTCCTATTTTTTTAGCCGAAATTAAATAATTTTCAAATATACTATATGTATTATGAAAACATATTGATCCAAAAGTGACACAATATATCCAATAAAAGATATCTAGGACCAAATATTCATTTCACATTTAATATAATTTGTTTTTAAGAAAATTAAATTTTTTATAAAACCTATAAGAATACTCCATAACATATGTTATAATTTATGGATTCAAAATCAATTCTTCATAAACATGACTTAATTACACATCACCAAGGGTTTTATTTTAATGATATAGGTCAAAAAACATGTAAAATAATTAAATACACTCCACTTTGGTAGAAATAAAGGAATAAATGGGATATTTTTTGGTTTTTAATATATTATCATATAGAGGCCAAATCCTACGTTTAGATATTAATAATGATTTCTCCCCTTTTTTCTATAATAACCAAAGAAACTATAATTTATCTTCAATAATAACTCATAGAAAATTATATTTATCATACCCTCTCTATCTATAGCCTTACCAAGGTTCATCTATTCTATTAAGAGTCATCTTAATCTATAGGAAACACCATCTTATGGTAATAGATCCTCCAACTAACTTATTTTTGAAAGGTGATTCCTTGGTCAAAAATAGAAAGTATTATTTATTTTAGAAAATAGATATATAAAATTATAAAAGATGAAATTTTATTAGAATATTTTTAAAAAATATAAAATTAATCTGGAGGACGATCATCTGACCAGGTGATGTCAGTTTTGACTCCATTATTGGAAAGACAATCCATTACTGAGTTCATATTTTTCCATTATTCACATATGAAAATGATTTTATACATCTATTTGAATAACCTTATGATTGAAATCTTATGATATACCCCTTTCACTCCTATTAATCCCATATATGAATTATTTTGTATTGTCATTTTTCTACAGAAATGTACTTATGATTTTTCATGACAATAAATTGTGTAGTGAATAAATATCCCCATTTCTACTCAAAGGAATTCACCTAGAAATACCTATCCATCATTTATTGGGTAAATAAATATATGTGACCCACTCTATGTAATTGTGGGATTAAAGTTTCTGATATATTTCCTTATGTTTAATGATATATGTGGAAGACATGATCCTATGCATATTATGATGGGTGTGAAAATATATTTCTCAAATGAATGAGCTAATTTTTTATTCTCTTGAGATGTGACTAATGAGATTATAGGGTTAAACTAATACATTACGAGACTCATTATATCATGTGATGTTGTCTTGGATGTTATCATTGACTTAAAAATATTACATTATTTATGTCGTTTCCATATTTCGATGTTACCTTTATTCCATCATGTTATGTCATGCCTCATTATTCATGATTATTATTATCAATCCTTTTATATTACCTTGGTCTTCCTCTGGAATAACATGTACTTATTTACCTTATGATAATATTTTTTATTCCTTTTTTTGGATTTATAGGTCACCACATTTTTATGTATATCCCTAGGTTATCCCTTCAATTTTAAAATAATGACTGAAGTTTGGTACCCTAATAAGGATGTTTCCAATAATAAAATTATATTTATATTGAAATTTTGTATTATACGTCCCAGATTTCCCAATGAATCTTGGAGTAAATATGTTTTTTAATTTTATAATGGATACCTCTATATAATAAATTAATAATTAAGGTGTTTTGAAAATATGTGTTCTCATAGTATATATCATGAAAATGTCTATTTTTTTAGTTAAGTAGTATTTTAAAACTCTGATGAAGGCCTTAGGGATAATAATAAGAAGAGGAAAACATCCCTATATTTTGATAAAGTATAGATTATGTGGTGTCAAATAAAATACATCTATTTTAAGATACAACAAGTGGATTTAGATCTAGAAGAAAGGTTTCTTGGTGTAATAACCCCACAAAAGGGTATATTGAGTTACACTCCATCATCATCTGGTGAATGATAATATAACTTCCTACACACCTATTTCAGCATTACAAGGGTACATGCTTTAGGAAATTCGCATGATACATATGAACTGTTATAATGATTATAATAATACCCATAAGATTTTAGGTAAGAAATAGACCATGAATAGTGTAGATTGAAAACCTAGAAATTAAAAGGTTAAAGAATAATATAATTTATGATATACCCTTTTAATATTAATATTTTTATAGTTATGTTCTTTATAGAGTAAAAATACTCATCCATAATTATATTTTTTATGAATTAAATGATTAAAACTAGAATAAAATATTTAATTGTAGTCTTATTATTCATGGTTCATCACATTGTTTCATTCCAACATATTTTTCTAGAACCAATAAATAACCACATAATGAAATGGATGTTATTTTATCAGTGAATATTGAAAATGGTGGAATAATTGTACCACATTTATATAACTCACACTCTATTGAAAAGTTCTAGATGAAAATCCCATAAAATATTTTTTTTAATTCCTTTAGAGGATTTTTGTATAATTATTGTCATATATTGACTTTATTTATATAGATCTACCAAAAATTATCAAGGGAATTAAATCATCATCCACATCCTAAAATGTCATCTAAATATATAAAAATTGCATGGTGTAGGAATAATATCCTTTGGTAACAACATCTCGAGTATGTATATTATTTCAGAATGAGAAAGCTATATTGTTCAAAAGATTGAGACTAAATAAAATATCATCATTGATGACATTCCCATTATAAGAGAATTCACTGATGTGTATCCTAAATAATTTCCCAGTCTTACACCTACATGGGAGGTTCATTTCTATATCAAGAACATGCCTAGATATTTTCCAACAACCATGAACCCATATAGAATTCTCATTTTTGAACTAGAAAGCTTAATAATAAACTATAAAAGAATAACAATCTAGGTTTTATATACATCAGTTCTTCACCGTGGGGTGAAACAACCCTCTTCTTTTAGAATATATATCAGTAAATACGAATCTCCGTTGAATATCCTGAGTTCAACCAGATTATGATGATTAAAAGGTACAATATAACATTTATTGATGAAATATTCAATTATCTACGTGGATAACAATACTTATAATATATGAATCTTTGTTCAAGATATTATCTTATGTGGGGAAGAATGTGGATATCCTAAAGACTGATTTTCATACATTTTGTGGCCACTATGTGTTCATAATGAAAACCTTTGGACACATTAACTCTCTAGAAACCATTATGGACATGATGAATATAGTATTTATGGATTACTATGACAAATTTTTTATATTTTTATAGTCAATATTATTATATACTTCAAAAGAAAGGTGTAATATGAAAATCATTTTGGAGCTGTACTAATTACCACATGAAATGGAAATATGTAAGTTATGTATTGTAAATTTATTTCTAGTTGGAGTATGTAACATGATTGGGATATGTTATCACTAAAAATGGGATATCTATCAACCCTTAAAAATAGATGTATTTGATTTATGTCCTATACTAACCTCTATGATGGATATCCATAATTTCTATGGATTATCTGGGTACTATCGACAATTATTTAAAAAATTATCATGATTTCTAATCCCCCAAAACAAGTTCACTTGGATAGGGGTGATGTTTGAATTGACTGAAGAATGTGATGAATGTATTAAAGAGATGAATAAGAGGCTTATCATTACACTAGTTCAAACATTACCCACTAATGGGGATGTTCTTGTTATATAAAATAATTAATCAAGAATGGATTCAGTTGTATACTCATGAAATATGAAAAAGTGATATGATATGCCTCCAAAAATTTAATGGTTGATTTTATGGACTACCTAATGGATGATCTATAATTGACATAAGTGATATTCACATAAAATATAATGGAGTCATTTTCTCTATGAAAAAAAGAGATATATATAAAAATTATAAAATCCTAAAGTATATATTGAAATATGATGAGATTTATATACCCTAAAAGTATTGTTTATAACTGATCAAGGAATATGATATTTTGATCCATTTCCATCCTTGGAACAAAAACAATATGGGATATGGTATTAGTAAAAAATATACTTCCAACCTATCCAAATATGGATTGTAAGGGATCTAATATTCGTGTAAATTTAACTGATGGACTTATAAATCATAAATTGATCCTCATACAAACATTAAAAAATAACCTCTCAACCATATATTAATTATAGGATCACGAAGTACTATAAAGATAATGCAGTGTTACAAAAAAGGTTGTGAATATTATAGAGTTCAATATTAATGAGGATTGAATTATACAGTTGGAACCCAGATATGTTTCCCACAAAATCTTGAATTAATGAGGGAAATTATACCTGTTGCACATGTAAAATACTTATTAATTTATCAAGGATGTAATAATATGAATTGATATTTGATATAAAACATATGCTCCGATAACATGAAGAAGGCGACTCCAAAGTTGGTATCTATATACATAGCATTGCAAGAATTCAAAAAATAAGAACCAAAGTATAAGGATAGGATTAAACTATTTCATATACATGTTTGGAAATAAAAAATCATAACCATGGATTTATTCATATGAATACCAAAGTAACTTAATGGTAATAATGCCAACTTGGTTGTAGTAGATCACTATACCTAGTCAGGGAATTTCATTACAATAATGTAAGATTAATATCTTGAAAAATTCACAATGATATGTATATGGGAGGTGTTAAGACTGTCTGGAGTTCCTAACACTATTATATTTGATATTGATCCATGGTATACCATCTGGTTATGGAGAATTGTTCATGAAATGTTGGATAAAATACTAATCTTCAACACAACTTTTCATCTTTAGATAGGTGTTCATCAGTAAAGTACCATACAAACTAGGGAGGAAATGTTTATGTATTATTCAATTCATCTCCAAGGAAGTTGGTATCAACCCCTTCTTATCATAGAGTTATCATACAATAAAAATTTAAATTCAAGTTTTAAAATGGAAGCGTATGAGGCTCTGTATGGGAAAAGGATTCATATTCTTAAATAATGGGATGTTATTAGAGAGAGAAAGCTAATTGGAAATAATCTAACTCAAGAGTTAGCAGATGTGGTTCAAACCATCCAATGTCATCTAAAATAGAATTAAATTTGATTAAAAATCTATTCATATAATCCTTAACATGACATGATTTTTAATTTAAGAAATAAATTGTTTCTTCATATATCTACATAGAATAAGTTCATGAGGTTAGGGAATAAGGGAATGAATATTCTAGATATATCATCCCCTTTGAGATATATCATCACATTAGAGAATTGGCCTATTGACTAGCACTATCACTTTCTTATCTCAAGTACATGATCTATTCCATGAATCCCTCTTATGAAATTACATACCATAATAATCAAATAAAAAAATCATGGAGTCATACCATTAAAAAAGATTTTATACAAGGTATATAATGTAAATATATTATATTGTATATGCAATGTTCTATGAAACAATAAATATCACTGGGGAAAAGTGTTATGGAGGAACCACATGTTTGAGGATGTGAAATGGGAATTAGATGATGTAATGAAATAAAAGTACTCTGATCTATTTTAGTGTATGAAATGTAATTTTTTTGGGAGATTATTCTGAAGGGGAATAATGTAATGACCAAAAATTTTAAAAATGAAATTAATTTTATGATTAAATAAAATTACCTATTATGTATTGTGGTTATTGAAAACACATGCACTACTTTGGTTATTCAAGAAAATTATAAGTTATATACTATTTAATTTAAAATATTTTTAAGAATCACTAATATTAATAATATATCCATTTTATAGTGATAATAATATTAGTATATACTAATTTTTATAAAAAACACTAATTTATATAGGCGAAAGAATAGATGACCTCAACCAGTTGAGTCATACCACAAGAAACCCATTTATCAAAGCCTGTGAGGGAGATATTATCATTGAAATTTTCTTTGATCAATCAAAAGATGAGATTCAATAAATAAATCATGAGAAAAAAATATTTTTTTTATAATTTTAATCTCATCGAGATGAAGACCCAAACCATGTACGCCAAACCACCCCAATAAAATATCACCAACACACACATTAATCATAACGTGTTATCTGGTGTAATAAATGGATATGTTTTTATGGCATAAAAATATGAATACATATATTTAATAAATAATATTATATTTATCATTTTTATATATTACTTTTTGAATTAACAAATATTGAGTTTGATAAAAACTAGATTATGATATGATGGAACAAAATTTTTAAATTTGAGAGATATATTTTTTTCTATCACGACACTCATTAATGAATATATATTTTTAGATATAAATTATATTTTAAAAAAATTATTTCAAAATATTTACTAAATATAAAGAAGAATATATATTTTCAATTTTTAATTTTTATACGAGTTGAATAAATTAATTTAAAAAACATACATTTTTCAATAGATATGTTTTTTTATTTATAAGTTTAATTTATCATACTTAGATAATATAAAAGAAAATAATAATATTATTTTTAATATCATAATTAAAAATTATACAACACTTTTTTTATCATTTTTAGAGATAATAGAATATTTTTCAAAAATTAAATATGGTTTAAATATACAGTGTGTATTTTGGAATCATAACGATACAAAAGTGATGTAATATATTACATAAACTGTATACATGAATAATATATATTTTAAAATTTGATTAAAATTTTTAGGTTATTTTATTGTTGTTATAAACCCTCAATGATTCCTATAAAACAAATATTACATTTTATGGTTTTAAAACAAACTCATTGTCAACATGACTCACTTCCACATCACCAAGTGTATGATTTTAATGATATCAGTTATTAATCATGTAAAACAATTGAAGCATCACTGATTTTCCAAAAACATTGTAAAAACCATTGGAGTTAATGTTGTTTTTATTACATTACCTTATAGAGTCAAAAATTAATGTTTATAAACTAATAAAGAATGATTCACTAATTTAAAATATAAACACACCCATCATCCCATTACTATTACCTAAAAACTAATGTATCATGAAATTAATCTACCCTTCCTTCTATATAGACCTCCTAAAGTTCCCCATGCTCTTAATAATCCCTCCTATGCTTTAATAATATCCCCCTTATGGGAAATAATCTCATCATTCCCCTCTTTATTATAGAAACTCCCTTAAATTATCCTTTTTTTAATTATTCAATTTTGAATATGATTTCATATATCCATATTACATGCCTTACAGTTTCCATGTGATAAGTGAACCATTTTACGATCATCAGTCACATATATTAAATTTTACGTTCCACTATAATGCGGTAGAAATGTCCCTATGATTTTTCATGCCAAATAATTGGGTGGTGAATACTCATCTTCACATCTAGTAAATGTATTAACCTATCTGTTCTTATCCTTCATTGATCAGGAACATCAATTTATATAACCCATACAACATATTATTGAGATTATATATGGTGAAAAGTGTTCATATGTTGAATGATATAAGTGGCACCCAAGGATATGCACATAATAATATAGGATCAATTATATAGTTCTCAAATTCATTGGGTAAATTTTTAGTCTCGTGAGACATCATATATGGGAAATGGGAGTAATCCAAATCTATTTTAATTATATGTCCACCATGTGATGTTTTCTTTTATGTTAGTGTTTACTAATTTTCATTACATGATTTATATTTTCACCAAATTTACATGATTACTTTTTGAAATAATATTATATCATAACTCGTTGTATAATATTATGATTCTCATCCCTCTTATATTACATTGATATTTTTATTTTATAACATTTAATACACAACCATATAAAATTACTTTCTTATTTCCTTATTGGTATTTATATATCACAAATTTATTAGGTACAACCCCAGGTTATTCAAAGCAGTTTTAGAAGAATGGTGGCATTTTAAGAGTATGTTAGTGATGATATAATTAGTTTAATTATATTTCTATTTAATTTTGTTATGTTATTTACAAAAATTTTCAATGACATGGGGCATCATGATGTTTTGGGATTTTATAATGTGTAAGATTATAAAATTAATCTCAAATTAAGGTTTATTAAAAATATGTGTTACTATATTATTGATATATCTTGACAAAGGGACAGTATATAAACAAAATAAGAGAAATATTTGAATATCATAAACATATTCCCCAAGTAAAGAAAGTTTGTGATGAATATACCATATAAAAATCATATAATTGAATTTAAATTTAATCAATGGAGATATTTTGTGAAACAGACATAGGATCACAAAATATTTAAATAATGAAGAAGACACATTAAATATCAATTCACTCTTAACAGTCGCATAACAATTTCAATGGAGAAGATTAATAACCAAAATAAGATAAATTGATTTAAAAAAAACTTTACCACTGGTAAAAATAAATTAATATTCCATTTGAACAGATTATTTAAATTTCATATCATTATATCATGAATTATGAATTATTCATGATATTATACGAAAACAGATGTTTATAAAGCACATAACAGAAATTGTTTTCATTGTAGTAAAATATCACTTCATTAAAGGGAATTTAGATGAAATCCCTTACCTTGAGTCTAGACCAACCACATACATCCTTCGACTCATGTATAATAAACACATATACATTATTTTATTTGTTAATAAAATTTTCTATGTTGAACACTTTATTCATAAAAACTTTATTTAATTTAATGTAATAATTTATTTAATTATATAATTAGCTAATCCTACATTAGGTATTTTGGGGATGTTAAGTTCATAATTTTCAAAATAGCATTGGTGTGTTGACTTTGGTCAAAGGTCATTTTTCCATCATCTCAATAATAATAATAATTTTATGATATCAATTATACTTTTAATTCTATCCATGAATGATGGTTTTTAAATATATTTTATTTTACATTCATCGATATGGTAGGATGTATGTATACATGAGTATAATTTCAAATTTTTTAGATCATTATAAAAATAATTTAAGTCTTATTTTATATTTCCATAATTATAGTTATATAAAAAATAACATATTATTTATTAAAATATAATTATATATATTATCCATGTATTGTGGTGATGAAAAATTAATCACATTGCTTCGTTGAGGTGGTAATACACACATATGCGTAGACGAAAATATCATTTTTATATGATCATAAATTTTTTATATTAAATGACATATTATGTTCTAAATTAAATTTATAGGTTTTAAATATCATATATTAATATTAATTCCATAATATTAACCATTCTTGAGAGACGTTTATGGAAAATGAAGGACATCAGTTCGTGAGGCGATAGTCTGTCAAACACACTATTAATAATTTTGTTTCCCTTTTTACAGAAAAATATGGATAAAGATTGTTTCATTCACATAATAATATATCAATAAATGATAAATTTTTTTTATTTATATCACTATGGTTATGAATTATTTGAAGGAGGTGGAAGGCGAAACAAAACTCCAAATATAGTATTATTCCTATTAATAAGACATCCTCATTTTCATTACACCCTAATCCATATAAGAATGATATTTTACACAAAATAAGGCTTTTATAATATATGTAGAGACTTTAGAAACATTATTTTGTGGATACTTCCAAACCAAATGTTTCTGGTTGTGTGAAAAAATGTGAAGAATAAGATCCCTTTTATAAGTGCGGGAAGTTGAATTCTTGGTATTTCTTTAATTATTAAATTAATATAAACTAATTAACTTATTAAAAGGCTAAATTTAGATACAGAATAATAATAATATTAAATTTTATATATGTATGATCATATAATAAAAAATAGGCAAGTTTAGGTCAGGATTTCACCATTATTTTTCGGTTTTAAGACCGTTTATCCTCATTTGAAAATGACAATGTTATTGATGGGTTTAATATTTAGGGGAAAATAATAATCTTATAAAACAAAAAATGGTCCAATAATGGAAAATTATTGATATAATAAACTATATGCAATTTTCTTGGATGATGATAAGTTTTTTAGGAATTATAATTCACTTAATAATATATTATTTAATATAAAACATGATTACTTACACTTTTATTACAATTAATTTAATTTTACATTAAAACTCACATAAAACATATGAATTTTAAATATAATCAAATAAAATATATATATAACATTTTATAATTATATACTAAATTAAATGAAGATAATGAATCACTCAATTTTAATGAATTTTAATATTATAAAATGCATTTATTTTATATATATTAATAATATTATAACTATGATTTTTTTGAATAAGATATTAATGTAATTATTTAATCACCAAAAAATAGAAATAAATTTAAAAAATTAAGAAAAATTATATTACAATGACTATTTATAAATAATCTAGGTAATTTTTAGCCCTTTCATAATGTATTGTAGATATTAAGAGCAAGAAAGGTTCCTTTTGATTTTTTCCTTACATAAATTATTATACAGGTAATAATAATGTAATATGTCTCTAGAATTGGATAATTATAGGTATAATATGTGATAGGGTAAAAATGTGGATATATAATATAAATTTGATAACATTTTAACACATTATGACCCTTATAAACTTATTTTAACCCCCAATAAATATATATTTCCCATAACCATGGTATATGAGTTTTTAATATTTTTTACTATTCATTATGAACCTTATCTATTTATTTTAACCCTCGAATAAACTATTTTACTCTTACGCATGGTAACTAGTTTTTTAGTATTTTTATTATTCATTATAACATAATATAAAGTTAAAATTAAGAAATAATATTAATTATCATGATTTAGAATATGGAATACATTTTATAACATAAATTTCACATAATTACTAGAATTTAATTTAAATTCACATTAAAAAAATCATCAAAAATGGTGTTTTTCAACAAATTTTTTTTTTCTGAATTAGGTCATCAAAAAATTGATTAAATGTATAAAAAGGATTATGAATAATTTAATTGAACAAATTATACTTTTAAATCCATTTCCAAAAAATATTAACATTTATAAATGATTTAAAAGAAAAAGTTGTCTTTTCAAAAAAAATTATTAGTATTTTCCACTATTTACGTAAAAAGAAATATTTTTATAAAATTATAAAAAAACATTGTAAGATAAATTTGAAATGATTAATAAAAAATTAAATTCATTTGATGAAATAATTTTTGAAAAATTCTATGATTCTA
The DNA here is from genome assembly GCA_963277665.1 of Viscum album. Classification (NCBI taxonomy): domain Eukaryota; kingdom Viridiplantae; phylum Streptophyta; class Magnoliopsida; order Santalales; family Viscaceae; genus Viscum; species Viscum album. The sequence goes on along the minus strand of OY728161.1, from coordinate 1,989,720,210 downwards.
AATATTAAATTTTAACAAAAAATTGATTTGTTTTCGAAGAAAACATATTTTTGACAAAAAAATAACTTTTCATAAAATTGTGTTTTTAGATATGAATTAATCAATAAATTTTTATTAATTTTCATTTATATATATCATATTATATATAAAATAATTTTTCATACCAATTTAACTAATATGTGATAATGGTCATATAGAAAATAATAATATTATGTGGTTTGTTTGTGCTTGCACTTATGTATCTGGTAAACTGTCAAATATATTATTCTTTCAAGACATTATATGTTATAATATAACCCATATTAATTAATTTCATCCTCTAAAATTCATCATAAACTCATTAAATAAAGATTTTAAAACTTTATAATACCATTTTTGAAATCCCACAACATAGAAAGTGTTAATTGATCATCCTCTTGATAAGTGAGAAAGGAAATATAAAGCCTCCAAAGAATAACACAAAACTAGAGTTCGAAGTAGGAAAAAACTCATGGGATATGAGAAAATATACGTAGAGGAGAAACATAATGTCCAAATAATGATGTATAGTGATTGGGATCATTGATCATAATAAAATGACTGATCACGACAAAGTTAACAACCAAAAAACCATAAACACATGTGGTATGAAAAAGGAAATCGATGGATCATAAATTAATATAACCAGATTAAATTATTTTCAAGATCATTTTTCATAGATTTGGGGAATTAAATTACCATATAGACTATGAAAATAAGTGAATAAACATATGTAATATTTATAATTTAATACATTAATAAGTTTTACCTACAATATCATCTTTTGATCAAAATTATGAGAATACACGATGCTTTATTAAGTGTGAATCACACAAATGAGCTTCTAATAGATCATGTAATCCACAAATGGATAAAAATATCATCATATTTTCTTTATAGATTTTTCAAATTCAAGATGGTTAGAAAATGGTAATATAATTCAAAAAAATGAATAATCTGTCTCATGATGAAATATCTCATTTATCATTAAATTATATTGTAAAACAAAATGTTTATGCTAAATAATTTTATAAATATCTATCCACAAATTTCATCATGTTATTCGAGAATATTATTAAAACCCAAATATTAGATTGATTTTTTTAAATATTATTCCGAGATAAATTTAACATTTTTCTCTAATCTTATAAATTCATATTCCTGAAAATTTATGTTCCGAAATAATATAACCTCCAAAATATACTAATCTTAACATGAATCACCATAAATACAAATTGAAAACATATATCTTCAAAAATAGAATTATCTCATTATTACTCAATTAAATTACTATTATATTTTTTTTTCAAAGCATATATGTTTCTAAAAAATAAGGAATTTCATTCTAAATAACATTAGTTAATCAATCATAAATAAACTTTCCAATCCCATTATTATCTATATTATAAAACATATTTTCAAATGATCAAAATAATAATTATTTTTCAAACCATTTATGTAAAAAATATTGTCATAATAACCAGAAAAACATAGAGGTGAGGGGTAGCTCTATAACCTTGTCACTCTTGGGTTTTGGGTTCATGTATTGTGGAAAACCTAGATGTGACATGGCATTATTATTTACAAAATTAATATAAATTTAATTCATATACCATTAACAAAAATTATAATTAAAATTTTAAAAAATAACATTATTCATCAATGTTCAAATAAACCCTAATGGTAATGTTGTATTTTAATTTTAATAAAATGGAATTATTCCACAAATAATAATTTATGTAGAACGTCAATTTTACATTTTCCAGATTTTAGTTAAACATCTTGAAAAATTTCGTTAATCACATTAAAATATAAACACATAAAAAATGGGTGATTAAAAATCTAAAACTACCATCATCATCAAAATTATAAACAAATTATGTCATTCATAACTATTTAGATAACCTAACATGATAAAATTATAATGACAAAATTTATATAAATCCTAATTTGATACTAACTATATTAACCCTAAGCCATCACTCTCACATCTTATGATAAAAAAATTTATACTTCATTTATAGATTTGATATAGAACAAGGTGACTGAATTTTATCAGTCCAAAACATAAATCATCAAAAGGAAATATTGGCTCAATTACATAAATAATGAATTTTTTGGGTTAGATATTCATATCCTCAGGAAACAAAAAATGAAATGAATACTCATAACCTCAAGAGGATAATTTTCTACTATTAAATTTTTTTCTTATTCCTTATTATGTCATCAAAATATCCTATAATATTTTTTAGAAATTAAACCTTTGTACACTGAAATTGTTCTTCATAATATGGGTTGAAAGAAATATAATAAGGGTGATCTTAAATTCTCATTAAGGGTACATATAAGTATTTAAATTATAATTTCATTACTAAGAATAATATGATCACAACTTTATGATGAAATAATCAATTTAAATAAGTATCAAACATTAAAATTCAAAATTATCAATACATTGATCATTATAGATGAAACATGGAATAAATCATTAATAATGGAAACATTTATTTTAATCAATAATCATGATCCATGTGATTATAATTTGGTCAATGGACCAATTAAAAAACAAAATAAATCATTAAGAAAACATGTTGGAATCATTAAAAATTATATTCATATCTTATTTATAACCTATATAATAAATAAATATATCCTAGTTTAATTAATAATAGAAACCCACTGATAACTCCATTTTTATTACTTATAAAGAGAAGTAACATTACAAAATACAATATAGAACCAACTTTGTGAACCCATTATATAAGATATATCAGTCTCACCCATTCTTAATGAGATATAATTGGGATCAACCCCTTTTATATAATATCTTGGGATCACCCATTCATTATAAAAAATTTCCACGTACTATTCAAGAATAAAAAAGTTAGAATATTTCACTTTCAACATAACAATAATAATTGTTTATTTATTGCTCAATTTACCCATGTAAAATAAATGGGTTCAATGTTAATCTCATAGTACATATAGTTAATGAATAATTTTGGTATATTGGAACAAATATTTAATTTATTACAATTAACAAAAATATTTCTTGATTTTGATGAATTAAAATACAATCAAAATATAAATAGAAAAATATTTTTATGAAAATATAATTTTATTTTGGAAAATGTTTCTTTTAATTTCCATTTTTTAAAATGTTATGAAAATAGTTTTCTTTAAAAATAATCTAGGAATAATATATTAAATATTAAAATAAAAAAATGGTCATGATGGTTGTAAAATCCATTCTTTTTTAAACATTGAAAATGAACATTGTTTTCAAACATATTAAAAATAAATCCTAAGGTGATCATTCTAAAAATGTTTAGAAATTATCATTATATAACCTTTTAAAATAATTTAAAAGATGTCTTGAAATTTATTTAGTAAATATTTTTGGTCCATAATAGAAAATTTTGAAATAATTTTATAAAAAATAAATATGGAAGAGAAATATTATCAATTTAATGAGGATACAAGATGAGTATCACCTAGAAAATAAAATTTAAATTTTTTATAATGAATAATGATGGAAATATATTTTAAAATTTAAAAAAATATTTAAAAAAAGAGATTGTATGATATATTTTCCAATAAAGTAAGAGAACACAATTTACCCCGAAGGATCATTGAGAAAAAAAAATTGAAAAGAAAAGAGGTTACAATATAAAGATATGTTCATATTGGTTTTTTAGTCATTTGTCTCATGAAAGAATAAAAAATAAAACTAAAATTCATATATGTAGATTCGTTATATAACATTTCAGAGTTGTAGTATATACCCTTAAAATTAATGATATGGACATATCAAAAATATATGTCTCAACGAAATATAATTTTAGACAAATAACCATTATACTGATCATATCATGGATTTCACAGTTAATAAATCAGAAGATTATGTGTAACAATTGAAAATACAATTTTTTAAATATATCGAAATAATTTTGGTATTAATTATGATATAATCAAGGGATAATAATTTAATGAAGATGATTTACAACATGATGAATGAAAATTGAGTTATGAAACTTTTTATCACTTGGTAACCTTAATGTCAAATATTCATGGATTATAAAATAATGATTCGAAATTAAAATATCATGAAGTATGATTTTTTATTAAATGAAATGGAAAAGGGTAGTATATAACCCATATAAAATAAAATATTCCCATAAAAATAAAATATTTTTCAATGAAAGGATATTGATGAGAAATCTTTTACATTAAGTCTAGACATTCCATGAACATCGTTAAAATCTATCAGAATAAAATCATATATATTATATTATTTTTTAATAAAATATACCCTAGTTAATAAATTTCTATTCATCCATTTATTTCATTTATTTAAATTACATAAAATTTTAAATAATTTGTTATCTCTACATCAAATAATTTGAGGATGATTGGTTTGTAATATTCAAAATAGAATCTGTGTGTTGAACTTGGTCAAAAACGTCAACATACAATAATTGATATAAAATTATTCATGAAATAATTATCCTTATAATACATAAATAATACATTTAAAACAATCATTGAATTATAGTAATAAAAAATTAACTATGTTATTATCATTGAGAAGTTATGTCATATGTATGCCAGAGTAACGTTTCTATTTTTCAATGGTCATTATGGATAGAAGGTATGTATTTTTTTACGCTTAAAAAACTATAATTATATAATTTATAAAATTTTAATACTTTAAATATAATTATATATATATATCATCAATTTGATGTGGTGATGAAAAACATATTGTATCGCTTCGTGGATGTGGTAGTTTACACAAACACACGAAGGACATTATCAATTTTACTGAATAGAAATATAATAAAGTAATTAAAATATCATATTTTTATAATAATAAATATTTCATTAATATAATTTATATAAATTAATTCCATAATTATAACCAAATATGAGAGGTGGTGATGGAAAAATAATGACATCAATTTGCATGACGACATTCCACCGTACACAAAATGGACGGGTTCAATTCGAATTTGATTGAATAGAAAATGTGCATATTTGTTTTCATTAACATAACATTATATATTTCTATGGGAGATATTTATGTTATTATAAATTTTTTTATTAAGGATTATTTGAAGGAGGTATAAGAAGAAATAATACAAAACACTTGGTTAAGAACTCAATCACTTCTTTACATAACCTCATTTAATTTACATCGTAACCATATAAGTATGCTATTATTCAAAAAATAAACCCTCTAAAATTTAAAAAGAGATGTTATGAATGTAATTAGGTATATAATGGCTACACCTAATGGTTATTTTTCTGTTAAGAAATGATAATAATAGGTCCCATTTTATATATATGAGAGTGGAAATTTATGAATTTCCTAAATTTATAAATTAATAAAAATTAATTTTCATTTCAAAAGGAAAAAAATTAATAGTTTTATAGTATTAGATTAATCTTGGTTTACATCCTCCAATCTAATAATAATTATAAAAATGGAGGTAATTTTTTAACCTTATCTTTTTTTCGATAACCTCTTTAACCCACTTTTGATAAATTACCATAATATTAATGTGTTTAATATTTTGAGGCTATGAAACATAATATAAAAGAAAAAAATACCATTATTGTGAAATAATTAATATTTACATCATTTAACATTTTATTGTAGGAATATAATATTATTAGTCATTTTTTATCAATTTATAAAAAATTATTTATTTATAAATACAATTAATGTAAGCTTTGAAACTATTAAGTTAACATGAAATTAGAAAAAAAATAAAAATATAGATTTATAATATATTATATTCACACTGGTGTAACATGTTATAATTATACAAAAAATCATCTATCATAGTAATTTATTCAATATATATTACATTAATTTTTTTTATTATCATAAATATTGATTTTGATAAGGTAATTGATTCAAAACCAAAAACTTTAAATAAATTACCATCACATAAAAATAATTATAATTCATATTTATAAATTAACATATGTTGTTTTTTATCCCTATCAGGAAAAACTAGAAATAATAAAAGCAAGGAATGTGCATTTTTTGTCTTTGTCTTTACGTAAATTATGATATAGGGAATAATCATTGAATATTGATCCAATTTGGAATATTTCACGTAATTATATAGGATATGGTATTAATATGGATAGATAATAGAAATTTTTCTAGTTTTTATGTCATAATAACCCATATCTATTTTGTTTAACCAGTAGTAACCATTTTTTACCCATAACTATGGTTACCAATTTTTTAATATTTTACTACTCATTATGAAAAAAAATTAAGTTGAAATTTTTAACCATTATTTATTATTATTAATCTAAATATGGAATAAATTTTAAAAACATATGCTCCTAACATTTGTAGAATTTAATTTAAAAACAATCCATCAAACGTGTCCAAATTTAGTTTTCCAACGAAAAAAATCCTTAGATATAAAGGGGTTTTATATAAAGGATCATCATATAATTCATACAATGATAATAATCGGATTATTAATATTATAATTTAACCAATAAAATATTTAATAAAATTTTAAAATATAATGATTATTTTTAAATTGTTTAAATAAAAATGAATTTTATTTTTTTTTGAAATATTCACTATTAAGAAAAAAATAACGAATTTTGAAAATCCCAAAAATATTCATTCATAGATATTTTTGAAAAGATAAAAAAAATTAAAATTAATTTTGTAAGATAATTTTTGAAAAATATGAAGAAATAATATATAATATTTTCTCAAAACATAAAATAAAAACCATTTTTGAAGGAAACTTATTTATGAAGAATAAAAACACACTACTAAAAATTGAGTTTTTATTTAAAAATAATTAATCAATACATTGTTATTTTTTAATATATATATATATATATCATAATATAGTTAATAATATTCTTTCCCCTCAATTTTACAACTATGTTATAAAGGTAGTTTTTATAACAATATTATTGTGATGTTCGTTTATGATCAGTGTTACATATCTTGTATACTATTAAACATTGTCTTATTTTAAACAATAGAATGTTACATACAGAAATGATTTTCTTATTATTTTTTTATGTTATAATATACTAATTCACCATAAAAATTGGGTATTTTACATTTGTGGAAAAACATGTTTGGATAATACTAAACTTCTATGTGATAATGATTATTTTTATGGCTGTATAAGTATTCATTGAGATTATAATTAATGTGGTTTAAGTTATCTTATCATTTATTCTACTCATAAATAAGTGAAAAATGAATCATAATAATTATAACAAATTTTATGGGATAATATTTTATATAAAAGTATTATTTCATTAATTGGGTATTTATTTTTTATATTATCTTCTTTTTGTTGCCATTGGTTAAATTTTATGTATTAATATATAATTTCAAATTCTTATTCAATTTTACGTCGAATATATTAATAATAACGTATTGAAATAAATTTTTGATTAACTATTTAATAAATGTGTACAAAATTTTATATCTCTCCAATGTATAAGGTAATTATTTATATATAATGATTCTGTATATGGGGTATTTGAAATAAATAATTTCCACAATGATAACCTATATAAATATGAAACCTTAACCATATAATACCATTAAATTAAATATTGATAACATATTTATTATATTTATATTTATTAATTACTTACACACATTATTATTATCTGCTTTTTTGTTTTGTTTTTTATAAAATTATCACCCTTAATCCAAAATTATAGAGTGAATTCAAAAAAAATATATTCTTATAAAAATAAATAAGTACAATATATGATCCCTCACTTTAATCTTCAATTAAAATATCATGGAAAATATGTGTTTTTTGAGTTGTAAATAGTTTAATAATTACATGATAATCTTGGAAAAATACTTTCAAATTTTAAAATAATTTTTTTATTAGGATTTAACAATTTTATTATTAAAATTTCACAAATACACAACACGTATGATTATAAAAAAATAACATAACATAATATATAAAGTGATATATAATAAAAATTTAATAATATAGAATCAAATTATATAGTACCAATATAATTAATTTTACATAGTATAATATCGAATTAAAAAACAAAAAAGGATTATTTTGGGGAAATACATGAGTACATGAATCATAGTTTATATGTAGATATAAAATATATTTAAATCATGTACTTTTAAAATTATAATTCAAATCTATTTTTTGGAAAATTATTATGAATTATGATATGATATAATCTATAAAACATAATATCAATGAAATAATATATAAAAATTGGATTAATGAATAATGTAAAGGTTAATATTCCATGAATGGATTTTCTAATTGTAAAAAAAATTCATGGTTACAAATGTTATAAAAAAAATGAAAGTCCTTCCCCTTATTAAGGTGCTTATGATAAAAAATAATTAAAATATGGATAGACGAATATAAAAAACACAAAAAATTATATTTTTTGGACTAATTAATATTGATATAACCACCATTATTCATTAGTCTATATATTTTTGGGTAGTGGAGAACTATTAGAATGCACTTGAGAAATTATTTATTTTAATAAAATTCCATAAATTAAAAAAGTATTAGAGATTTATTTATTTAAGAGAGAGAATTATATGTGGTGTAATTGATAAAATATCGAATGAATCAGAAAAAATATAATCTCTTTAATAATAATAAATCCACAAATTATTTCATAAAAAATACCCCTACTTATATAAAAATAATATGGAAAAATAATTTACAGAGTTTGTGAAAATGGGAAATTAGATTTTGAACTTATAAAAGATTAACTTACCACTATGAAATAAAAATTCCACTACATTATTTATTGAACCCAATAGAAACATTAATTGTTTTTACTAATTTAGAACAAATTGAATGATTTTTTTTGAAATTTGTGACTTTTTCAACAACGAGGATATTTTTTCAATGATTTGAATGGGAAGATAGAGTTTAAATATTATTAATAGTATTGTGAAATAATTTAAAATATCTAATGCTGTTGAAAAAATTTATAGAATCATCCATTTTGTGAAAAAAGGAAAAATACCTAACATTCAACATGTTAAATGTTAATAATAACCACTGAAGAAACATATTTATTATAAAGTGGACTGTGCTAAAAGCATATCACTTTTCTTAGGTTTTTTAGGTGAAATAATCCTATGACCCCAAAATATGAAGGATGAGGAAGGGAATATTCCCTAAAAATGACCTAATAATTTTTTTCAACTATATATATGTAGGGGATTTTGTAAATAATTGAGCTATACAAAATATTTAGAAGAGGATTTGACATCATCTATAATTGTTGATTAAAGTGTATGTTCATTAGTTTTTATTAATAATCATAATTATTGTGTTTCATAAAAATAAATAGTTAGGTAATTTAATGTTATGATGATATCTCATTCACTATTACATATGAGATGAGGCGTTATAAATAATTCTCCCATGAATTGTGATAAGATTTTGGGTGAATCATTTTATTCTGAGACTAGGCAATACATATATGATCATACTTATTTTTTTATTTATAACAATATAGCATGTTGAATTATTTATATATTTTTTATAGTTGAATTTCTTATTTTTATTGAACGTTAATTTACTAGATTTATAAAGGGACATTGTAGGTGGAAGCCTAACAAGTAGTTCTAATACCTTGCACTGGTGCACTGGTGCTAGAGTTAACTTGATGGTCACATGAAAAGGTAAGGGGTAGGGTTTGATACATGTATGGGTGAGAATGAGGAATTAGACAACCTATCCCATTGGGGACCTATAAGAATAGGTTTTCAGCTGAGTTTTCCACCCACAAAAACATCCCATAGGCTAGGGGATGGAGACTATTGTTGAGTAGTAATATCACATATGATTTGTGGCCCTATACTAATAAAAATGTATACAATATATTTATAAACATTGGTAAAATAATACAATCATAGTAATACAAATAACATTAATATATATAATTCATGTGAACAAGAGTGTTATCCATAATGATTCAACCATAGTAAAAACCATAAAGAAGAAAAATAGTCTCCCAACTACCCAAACAAAAACCAAACTAATACATGATTTTAGGGATCTTGGTAATGGAATACTCATGGGATTTCCATAATTAATGGTCATCACCTAGGGGAACTACTAACATATCACTCCATTCATAAAAAATCCACTAAATTTTCCACTAAACTCCCCTTTATCATCATAGGATACACGACATGTGGGAAAAGATCCCACGAAAGGGTGAGTTTAAAAATTCCCAATGTGACACTAAAAAACATAAAATGAATGAAAAATGATATATCTTATCCGAATAAAATATGTAATCAATATACAACTAATGGATATGTAATAAAATTTACTACAAACACAAATATTCTTTCGACAAATTACAATAGGGAAACAATGTACCACTCATTAACATCCAAACATTATTTATAATATTATTCACCTTGAAACAACATAGACTCTAAGAGATGAAGTTAAAATGAAAACATATCAGCTCTCATTGAGGTCATTTTTGTTGAGTGGGTACTATGTCTCGATTGAGAAAAAACGTCTCACTAAGCATTATACATTGTTCGATTGAGTAATGAACTCTATGTATGGGGGACTAACACCCCATGTATATATATGAGTAATGAAAACTATTAGTTTGGGGTGGGACCCACACATAATCATCAATAAGGGATTGCTGAATCCATACATTATTTGGGAGAGAAATTACCCAATTATATGTTGGATTGAAAAACTTTTAGAAGAATATGGGGGAACCATTCCTGGTTACTCATATGCTAACTGGGGAGTAAATCACCCCATGAATGCGCCAAATTCCTTTACTAATCATTTTCAATAGACTAATGGAGTAAAATCTGAAACCTATTAAAAAAACTATGTAAATTTTCTAAGGTTGAAAAAATATTCCCATCATCATTTTCAATTTCTAAAAATTATAATGACATTCTTTATCCTTATACTAATTTTGTATAAAAATGAAAGGATAAATAATTTTACATGAAGGGAACCTTAATGGAGTTTTATTTTATTGATTTATACTATATTTTTTTCTTTATATTAGTATAGTGAAATCACTTACCTGCTCATTATATTCAGTAATAGATACTCATCGTAGTAAGGATAGGGAAAATTTTCATCCTCATATTTCCACAATCTACATTTTTATGGTATAAATATGACTCTCATGAAGAAAACCGAGCTCATTTTCATTATTACCACACTATAACTACTAGTTTTATAATGCAACTATTCCCACTATTTCAAAACAAATATTAAGATTCCAAAAATAACCCAATATAGGATTAACAAGGTATATGTTGCTTCTATATAATATTAAATGTATCTAATAATAAAAAACCATGGGAATCTTATGGTGATGACACATCATATAATGTTTTTTGTGTGATCATACCTATTAGGGATAAGGGAGAACATGTGACATGTTTATCAAGGAATTATAATACATTTCACATCCAAATTTGACACCCCATAGTACCATCTTAGTTATTTATTTGTTTTTATATTAAAATGTCATCTCCACACTATCCCCTAGCTATTGGACTCCAACACTGTATCCCGAAATCATAAGGTTTGATTGATTCTGCTTAATCAAACCATTATAAGATGAATGGATTTCGAAAAAAGTTTCAATAAGCCAATATTAGATATGGGAAACATAACAACCTAGTTTCAATCCGAAATGGGAAATATCATATGGATTAATCGACATTTAGAATAGATTTATTTCAAGGAAAAGGTTAAAACAAACTATATATTGAAAATCATAATTATGAAATAATGTAGAACGAGATGAGAAAAGAGCCCTACCACATGTTCAATTAATCCATTATATGTATATATACACTATCAAATCAATGAGATCACACCAACAATTCTTCATAAGTTTATAGATTCTTCTAGATATATTGGGATCAAGAAACATGGAACAGATATTTGTGATGATTTATAGGGAAAAGGAAATGTATAGATAGAGGGTGATATTATTCTACAACTATTCATAATGAAACACTAGGTTAGAAGCTTCTTGAAATAATGATAATGGGTTTGGATAAATTGCTTAATATATGAACTAAAATCATGAATACACATGCACCATGACACCAAAATGTCCCTCAGTCAATTTATAATCTATGAATATTAGTGTGATAAAAATATCTTAATAAATCTTCTGAAGATTCGTTAAACTTGTATTAATACCTATGACCCGTTCCCACCATGAAACATCATAAGTAGCCATGATATTCAATCATCAATACAGTGCATACAAAACATGTTGATACCCTTCTTGTATTAGATGAAACCAAGTGTGCATCCCACACAAGATTCCTATTCGAGATTAATTGTATGGAATCGTACTCATTTCACTAAAATGTATTGACCATGAGGTAATGTGAAAATCAAGGTACAAGATATCAGACATTGATATAAGGAATTCTCTATCTCAAAACATAATTTAGGGTATAATATAAAAAATTATAGTTCAATATATCTTCACCATGAATACATTTTTTAATCTATAACAACTTACTGTCATTAAAACATGTGAGGGAACTGGGATCACATCTAACTATCACATTCCAATGAAATCTCATGAACGTTCTCAGGTTTACACAAGTCATGCCTAAATTGTATAACCAGACCATAATGGGACCACTCTATCTATTCATTAGTTTCCACTATGAACTCCATGGTTGTAGAATAATCCTTATTATCTATCTAATCCAATTCAAAGACATGTTATGGGTTGTGTATTAATTTATTCAACTATAACATGTGGAGTATGATCGTTACTAAATTGAACTATGAATGTAACACTAGGTGGTCTGAAAATTTTCACACCATATAAAAGATCTAGAATGGATCAATAATCCTATGAGAAAACATGATCCAATAATAAACCTCCATATATCATGTTAGAGATAGAAATTTATGCCCACATGTTCTCCCACCTAAAAAATCAATGCCCCATGTCATAGGTAAACATAGGAAGTAAGAAAAATCCTTATTTCTATCATCAAATATGGGATCTATTATAATTTCTCTTTCATCTTCCACAAAAACTCTTGTACCTTTAGCGATGAATCCAAAATATGAATTTGTTACTGTGGTCACTTGTAGGTTCTATATTATAATGTATTGAAATGGTACTTGATAATATTTGTGAGATAAATTTTTTTATAGAAACTTTATAATGGGTAAGTGATCCTCTTAAATCTGGAAGAAATCTATCCTGAAATCTCTCAGTATATCTACAAGAAGCTTAATATTTCACTTATTATAACCATCTATCTATGGTTGGAATTATGTACTCATCATAAAATGAGTCAAGAAATAATATTTCAATCTTCTCTACAATTTAGATGTGAATAAATAAACAATATCATAAAATGATAGTTAATTTTATTCATTATTATATAATATATCCTCTACATATGAGATTCTTATAATTTTCAATAAAATATACTCCTAAATAAAATGTATGATTTGTTATTCATAAGTTGGTCGACGAACTCCCATAACACATCATGATAATTGACTAAATGTTTATGTCCTTACATGAGTCGCATGGATATATAATCCCAGTTCTGCTATGAAATGTTTAAGATTCAGGTGGAACTTAGTAGAATATAGCACATATCCTTCACATTCAGACTGGTGAGGTGCGATGAGAAAATATCATCAATTCCATTCTTTATACATAGACTCCCAATATAATAAATCTCTTTGTGATTGACCTTCATCAGTCAATGATGTACCACTAAGTTGGTAGTATGGATCTCTTCCCCCCCCTCACTTTGAGAAACTAGAATCATTATTTATCTAACATATTGTGTGAGATTATCACGAATTTAAAATATTTTTCAGGTATATTACATTATGATATCTTCTTATATATGACATCAAAATTGATATCTCTCAGCCAGGATTTCAATCACATGCTACTGGAGTAATGGTGTTACATGTATTGATAACTAATATTATACTTCTCACTTTTTCACTAAGGATAACATCATAACCACCATCTTATTTTATATATCATCTCTACCATATATTAGAATTTATTATTAAGTGAATATTCAAATTGATACCCATTTCATCATGTATATAACATCATAATCTCATAGTACTGTTATAAATCCCACCAATGCCTCTATATTAGGAAATAATATATTAAGGTAAAGATGTAAATGATGAATATATGGTCCTTGTTGACAGTGAACTAATCACCATGATAATATTTTATCTTTTCTAATACGGATAATAATACAACTTCCTAATACAAATTAATTTTTTGTTAATATTTCATGCATGATACCTCTAAAGACCCAAACCCTAGTAACTCAGATTTGGTGCCTTACTTTATTACATTTTCCTAATAATCAAGGAATCCCATCCCAAATGAGAGCATAATTTACAATTTTTGTAATCCTAGATACAAACATGGATCTTACATTATAATTGAAAATATAAATAACAACATTATAATTCCATTGAAAAAAAAATTATCATCATAGCTTATACATTCATGTTAATCATAATATTTATCTGGACATCATAGGGAAAAACATATGAAATTGGTGTACTAATATGCTCAGTAATGGTATGAGTACAATGAATGTTATCATGAATAAATAGTAATAAACAATATGGAATGGTTAATAACTAAAAAATATTTCATTTAATCAGTAACATGTGAATAATATGGTAGGAATAAAATCACATAAAATAATGGCATATAAATAATCATATAAGAATGAAACTTAACCATGAGTATTTTACTAGTAAAATAATCACATGGAATATCAATAAGTAATCTCATAATAAGAGAATTCATAATGGGGGTATCATAAACATACTATCAAGACTTCGGTTAAGACACCATACAAAAACTGGCAATACATTAGCCAATACCCGAACAGGTTTGTTGCATGAGACCCACTAATGCGTTGAAGGGCTATAGCGGGCCCTAGCAGTCACTTACTAAGTGTAATGAATTCCTATTATAAAGGTGTGAAACATAGTAAACATATATATATTCATATTTAACTAGCATATGAAATGATAATAACATTCCCTAAACAATAAATATAATGACAAACCATCCGAGGAAATATGATGAATGCTATCAAAATGGAACATCCCTTGTCAAACTAATCAAAAGAAAATCAATAAAATATGATATATGGTACCATATTTTTAAAAAATAAATTTAATATAAGATCAAAAAATGGGTTTTCAAATAGATAAACATTTCTAACAAAATCATTACAAATTCTAAAAGGAAATACCACTTTTACACTGAAATCATTTATTTAAAAAGTTTCATAATTACAAAATAAAAAAATTTATTTAAAAATAAAATGTTAAATTTTTAAATTATTTCATAAGTAATTAAGGAAACATGAAAGAAGGAAAATAGATAGATTCTGTATAAGTTAAAAGCCATTTAATTTTAATTTTTTTAAATAATAAATGTTTAAAATAACAGTTCTAAAAGAATGTTCCTTACAAACATCAGATCAATGATGTGAACAATAATAAAATGAATTTATTATGTGTATAAATGGTAAATACACATAATAAAGTGTAATTAAATCATAATATCATTAATATTAATTTCCCAAGTAATGATATAATCACATAATCAATGTTATAGAAGTTTATCCCATAGAATGAAAATTATTTTAAGAATTCCTTTACCTCATTTTCATTTTCTACTATATGTTTCATAACCCCATGTATAATGGTTTTAAACATATTATTAAATAATATTATAATAATATTAATGTTTATAATATTATATATTGACCAATAATGATGTTTTATTTCTCTTTTATTAATATTATTTATTCAATTCACTATTTTGGGCATTAATTTCATTATTTCTCATGGTTTTTTTGTAAAAGTTTGGATTATCTTGAATAGGGTATATGTTCCTCATGTCTAGAATAATATTAATTTCATAAATATCATATTTATACATTAGAAAATCAAACCATTTTTTTTATTTTGAACATAGAAAATGAATAACACAACTATGTGTATATGGTCAGCTGGAAAAAGACATGTGTGGTGTTTTGATTTTTCATAATATGCATGAAATTTAGAATATATTTGTTTCATAATAATAATAATAATGAGATATTAGTTTTTATATTAATGTATGTTTATTATTATTTTATGTAAAAAATTTATGAGGTTGGTAAAGAATAATTTAATATGAATGAGTTGGTAAAACTATTACCTCTTCCTCGACGTACTTTTTTTACACATATTCTCATGGAATAGAGAGTTGGTATGTTTGCATAATCAAAACCTCAAAAACCGGATAAGGATGTGTTTAGGATAAATTTACATAATTTGGTTGATCAAGAATGATCAAGAAGGTTAAATGAAATTAATGGACTTCCCTTTTACAATTGAGGTGAGCGGCACCTCAAGAATTTCTTAAAACATTAAAACATAATTAACACCATTCTAGATTAAAAGACATCCAAAAGGACTACAAAAAAATGTGAGTGAATTTTAGTGATACTAATATCCCATTTGGCCTTACTAAATATTGTAATTATTTTTATGTAATTTTATAATATTTTATATTCATGAATTTTCATTATTTTAAAAATTCTCCCCATTTATTACTATGACTCCAAAAAAATAAAATAAAGATTAAAATTAGAACATAATATTTTATTATATCTTAAAAATGTAATATTTATCTTTATAATACTTATATCATATCAGTTATCTCAAATTGTATTTATTTCAATATTTTTAATACTATTTATTATATTTTAATTTAATTTAAATATTATTGCATCATCATTATGTAAGTATTTTTTTGTTAATTATTTTTTCTATAAAAATTAAAAAAAAATCCATGAATAAGATAAATATTTTATCTTCCAAAATACTATTAATGACAGAATATAGTTTCTATAAAACCATATATTATCATTTTTATACTAATTAGAAACAATAGTGTGAGCGGTTTGACATTCATTTAAATTTGTGAGTATTTTACGTAATTATTTTGGTTTTATTTTTTAAAAAATGATGTTTATTTTATCAAATAAATTGGCTAAAACTTATAGAAAATAATTTTAATATTAATTCATAAAGGGCAATGAAATTTTTTTTTGTAGAAAACTTATTTCTAAATAGTTAAAATAAATTTAATAAAAATTCATTTATTATATTTAGATAATATTACATGATATTTTCATTTTGTAGGATATGTATATTTGTTTCATAAATTGGTATTACCTATCCATACTATCCAATTTAATGGATAGGTTATAACAATCACATAATAATATATCGTTATTTTAAACTTGGGGTTCTATATAATATAAGCTCTCAAAGTTGATTAATTTAAAAGGGACATACCCAAAAATATTGTCGTGTTATATACTCTCCTAATTCAAATATTTCACCATCAATATTTAATATATGTGAATTAAAAAAATGATTTGGAATCTCTTTATCATAATTTCCTCTTGTTCCCATGTTTCATTTTATATTTTATAACTTTTCTAAAGTAATGTTACTATCTAAGTTATCCGATACCTCAACAATTATTCAATAGTGTCCAGAATCTAGTTAAGATCATCATATTATGATAAATCTAGTTCCATTACTATTTCATCATATGTGATAATATGTGTTTCATTTGGAGTTTACATACATAACAAAGATATTTGGAATACATCATGTAATTTCGAATGATCTGGTGTAATTTCCAAATGATAATCCACATATCCAATTATCTCTTGAATTTCAAAATATACAATGTACCTAGGGTTCAATTTTACTTTCTTCCCAAATCATATCAATCCCTCCCATAAATATACCTTAAAAAAATGTTATCTCCCAGTGGAAAACCAAAATCATTCCTTCAGTTATCATCATGAATCTTTTTGCTAAAATGATATGATTTAACATGAGTTTTAATAGACTTAACCAATATTTATGTCTCATCCATATGTTATGGTCCAACAAGACTCTGTTTACCAACTTCATCCTAGAAATATTTCGTACAAAATCTCATTCTATATAACGCTTTGTATAGTTCAATATGAATACTTGAATAAAAAAAATTATTATTAAAAAATTATACGAATGGTAAATACAAGTCCCACATACCTTGAATGTCATGTGAGTAGGACTTTAACATGTATTATAATGTTTGGATTACATTTTTTAACTGGCCATTCGTTTGATGGTGATAAGTAGTTCTCAAATGAAGCTCTATATCAATAGACTTTTAAATGATCTTCCAAAATTTTGATGTATATCATCGTTCTTGAGGAGACCCAATTGAAAGTGGTGCACCATGAATACTTAAAACCTCATTATCGTAGTGTAATACAAGGAATAATAGTCGAATATATTCCCTTACAGTGAGTAAATTTTCATATTCTATAACTCAATCATCAATTAACCATATTTCATAATTTTTTCTAAAATCCTTTGAAAATCTTGTGATAAAATCCTTTCTAATTTCATCCCATTCCGATGTAGTAATTGGTAGTGGTTTCATAAATCCACTAGGTTGTTTTCCTTTAGCCATAAACTTATGAAAAAAATAAACTTTATGATACATAATTAGAAATTTCCCTAATAATATTATCCCACAAAAAAATTCCTTCCAATTTTAATAAATATTTGAGCAAACTTGGTTTCTTGAGAAATTAGATATATGAACTTCATCCAACAATTCATTTTTCAGATCAGATATAGATAGAACACAATATTCTTAAAAAATTTCAAAATTCTATATTCATATAAAAAATCTACATATTTTACATCATTTATAGGGTTAATTTTATTTTAAAAATTACCATCATTAGATTCTGACCATTTTACCTTTTCCAATAAATATGGTGTGTCAACCATTTGAAAAAGTAGTGATGTTTCTTCATCCTTCTTAATTCCCATATCCATAATTTCTATATCAATGGACATAAGATCCATGTCACTCTTCATGTTGTTCATAACTCCACAATCCATCCTTGTCAATTCATATTCTGCCTCATTTTCCTTCCTCGGGTGGTAGTGTGTTGAAAATTATAATCTTTTAGTAGATAGATCCATTATCATTGCCTGATGTTGAGATATTTCTATGAGAATATATATTTCAAACACTTTTAATATGTATATAACTCACATATTTCACTATATAGATAGTTTTTCCATATTTTCAGAGAAATTATTACAACTAGTAACTTAAGATCATGAGTTGTATAGTTTTATTCATGTGTTTTTAAATACCTTGATTCATAGAAAATAACTACATCATTTTATGTAAGAACACAACCAATTCCATTCTTCGATGCATCACCATAAATCACAAATCCATCACTTCATGATGGTAGAGTCAAGATATTATCATTCACTAATATCATATTCAATTCCTTGATGACTTTTCACATTCCTTTGTCGAAATAAACATTACCCCTATAGAAGTAATCTTGTTTAATGATTTTTCTAACCAATAAAATTTATTAATAAAATAGTAAGAGTAAACTATTAACTGATGAAACTATGTACCAAGGTTATATTAATTGGTTTATGCCATTCCATGATGGTCCTTTCATTGTATGTTAAACTGAGATTACATCATTGGATAAAAATTTGGAAATAAAAATAATATTTTTGAAACAATAATTTATACATACTAAATTTCCCATATAATTGTTTTCCTAAGAGTACGTAAAATAATCTAAAAGTTGTTCACATGGTCCTTGTAGATTTTTAGGTTACACCAACATATCATCTATAAATATAACAAAAAATTATCAAGATATATCTTGAATACTCTGTTCATTTTATCGATAAAATCATTTGGTGGATTAGTGAATCCAAATGGTATTACTATAAAATATTAATGTACAAACCTTGTTATATATGATTTATTTGTAATAAAAACCTTATTTAAACACAAATGATTATATATATAATGAAGACAAACCATTGAAAAATAATGAGGTCCCTAAATTTGGTCAAATAATCTAACAACGTGAGGCATAGTATACTTGTTCTTTATAAGGATATCATTAATATCCCTATAAAGAATACAATGCATCATAGATCCATATTTATTCTTAATGATAATAATATGATCTATCAAATTAAAAATCCTAGGTAGTATAAATACATTACTAGTAAATTCTTCTAGATGTTTCCTTAACTCTGTAAATTCCACCGTGGTTATTCAATATGGTTTCATTGATATAGATTATGCATAAAGAATTAAATCAATAAAGAACTCCACATCCATCACTAGGGTATGCCCATGTAATTATTCTAAAAATATATCAATTCATTGTTTTAAAATTGGTATATCTTCAATTAAATGATCAAAATTTTCATCAATATGTTTTGTATTCTCTTATTCTCTAAGAATCTATTTTTAAAGAGCTAACAAAGGTGGATCTAGATGAGAATCAGATGACGGTGTTTTTTATCTAATGATATGGAATTCTACACATTCCTCACAAATCATAATTTTATTATTGTATTAATAAAAATTCACATAATATTATGATAACTATTTCATACTATATATTATATAAAAATCAACTGTATGTATGATAATAAAATCTACAGATGGTGAACATTTTTGTTTCATAATAGGAATTTCATAACACATCATTGTTTCAATGTAGTTTCCACTAGGAGTTTAAACATACATATTACATAGTATGTTGAATTAGAAATATCATTTTTTATTGGAATATTATAAAGCTATAAAATAATGGAATGATCTAGAATCAAATAATGATTATGAAAAATTATATTTATTGATTAATGTACCTTCCACCGCATCATTAGAAACACCACTATAAGATATTGTGGATGAATATTCAAGGACTTAATCACTTTTTAATTTTTTGGAATGTTTCTATATTATCTATGACAATAATTTCCATAGTATCATGTCTCTTTACATTTAAGCATTGACAATTTACAAATTCATTATTTCCCATTGGAATCTCATACTCAATGATCTTTTTCTCCACACTTATAACAAACTCCCATTCCCAAGAAGAACATTCCAAGATATTTTTTCCACATTTATTGTATGTTGGATATTCTATTAATAATTTCTTCCCATTTTCCATATTTCTATTTCTAGAGTACATAGAATCCCTCTTATTATATTTCTACCCTTTGAATCCATAAGTATTTTTAAATTATTTTTTTGTCTTGATGTCACATGATACCATATCCTCATATGATGGGAATATTTGTGTGACAAGTGTCCTTAGAAGAATTTTCTTATTATAATCAAATAAATGATCAATTTTTCAGTTTGTATTATGCATGATGTCTATATAATGACTTTCTATACTTGTAATGTTCACATAATTTGTAAAAACATTTTTATCCTCATTTTATCTTTGACCCATGAATTGTATCCCCATATCCGCTCAATGTTTTTGTGGGAAATATTTTTACAAGGAAATGACCATAAAATCCTTCAATTCCATATTTTCTATTTATTCATCCTCCTTAGTGTTATGAATTAATGAACATAATATATGAAATTTTTCTAAGAGACCATAAAATTATATGTCAACCTTCTCTATTTCAGTACTACCCAAAGAAAAAAATATATTCTCCAAAGAACTTATTTATTTTTATGATACCAATGCATTTCCAGTCCCATAAAATGATGTAGGTTATCGTTGAACAAAAAGGTCAAAAATAATTACACCGCATTTCGTATGTAGATTCTCTATATGAGTAAGGATACTGAACATAACCTGAGTTATTTTTCCCAGTATAGTTATAATTTGATCTACTCTAGTTTAAAGTCCATATTCAACATCACTATATTTCATAGTAGAGAAATCCCTACACAGAATGAATTCATTGATATAGATTCCATTCCTTCCATTAAGAACCATTTATAAATAATTTCATACACTATATTAGATTGTGAAATCTCAAAAATGATGAATCACATAATAATTTATGAATATATTATCTAAAAATTATAAGCATGGTTGTCGTGGGAATATTTTGAAAGTCATTTATAGTGTTTTGTTTACCTAATCTATGTTTTCCTAAATATAGATTCAAAAGTTTCTACAAAACGTACTCTAATACAATATTTTAAGACTTCGACTATATTGTCTAGGAAGTAGTGCCTTAGTTTTGTTACATTGTCATAATAAACAAACAATCAAATCCCAAAGAACCGAATAATTTTGATGTTCGGTAAAACAAGATACAAACATAGATATTACATTACAATTGGAAAAATAAAAAATAACATACTAATTTTCTTTGAAAGAACCATTATTCTCTTATCTTATCCCTTCATGTCAATCATCATATACATCTTGGAATCTGAGGGAAAACCAAAACATAGGATCAGTGTGATCATAAATCCTCAGAAATGGTAATCCTAAAGTGAGATCTATCAGGATTAAAATATCATAAATAATAAAGATTAATGAATAAGTTAAAAAAAATCCATTTAATCGATAACTTGGGAATAATATATAATAAATAGAATCTTATCAAATATTTCCATTTATATAATCACATGAGAATGAAACTTACCCTTCAATATTATACTAGTTGAATAATTTTATGCAATATAAATAACTAATCTCATAGTGATGGATTTCAAAATATGTGACATCATTAACATACCATCAAAACATCATCTAAGACACCAATCATAAATGGGTAAGACATCATTCAATACCCATGCTAGTTTGTCATATAAGACCTAGAAATGAACCAAGGGATTATAGAGGTCCTCAAACATCACTTACTATGTACAATTAATTCCTCAAATAAAAGGGGTGAAATATAGTCAAAATATAAATTTATATTTAAAGTATAACTTGAAATGTTAACAACATTTCCCAAACAATAATAAAAATCATAAACCTTCCCATGTGATGTGAGGAATAATATAGAAATATAATATCAATAGTAAAAATAATCATAAAAATCAATAAAATATGGTGGATGGTATAAATTTAGATCAACCACAATTAAACATATGATACAACAAATATTTTTGACATAGATGAAAATAGTCTGACAAAATAACTAAAAACTGATGAGAGCAATCCCACTTTTACTTTGAAATAATTTATTTAAAAAGTCACACAATTATAAAAGATAAAATTTTATTTAAAAATAACCTTGTAAAAATATAAAGGGTTCCTCAAGGAATTAAGGTCTCATGAATATGGAAAAACCCACTTAGTCCATATTATTTAAAAAATCATTTCCTTTAATTTTTTTAAAATAATGAATTTAAAACGTAATTTCTAAATTAAATTTCCATTTAAATATCATATAATTGATGTGATTATTAATCAAATGATATGATTATGTGTATTACATTTAAATACACATAAAGAAATTGGGAATAAATCATGACATAACAAAGAGTCATTTAACATGTATTCTAAGAATATTACAATCAATGGA
This sequence comes from Viscum album, assembly GCA_963277665.1. Classification (NCBI taxonomy): domain Eukaryota; kingdom Viridiplantae; phylum Streptophyta; class Magnoliopsida; order Santalales; family Viscaceae; genus Viscum; species Viscum album. Next base: position 1,989,696,685 of record OY728161.1, on the reverse strand, counting down.
GTAGATGTTTAACCCATATGGTGGAAATTAGGTTATGAATTCCCTAACAAAAGTTCATATTTCCACCGTACGTGTCGGAACCTCGTGTATAAAAGTAATAATTTTATTAATAACTTATAAAATAATCATAGTACTATTTATGATATCATATATCACCCCTTATAACATTTACCACTTTTATAATAATAATTTCAATTCATATCACTATTTTTTGTGTTAATTTCGTGGTTTCTCAGGCTTATTTTGTAGTAAAAGTCATGACTCACTTGAATATCGTAAAAATGAAAAATTACCAAAATAGTATTAATTTAAAAAATAATATATTTAATCATTAAATACATTTCGTGAACCATTTGAGAATTTTTATCACAAAAATTTAATTACCCCGCTATGTTGTGACAGTATGTCGTATATACGCACATGTAGTGTTTTCATTTTTCATTTGGTGAAAAAAGATAGAATATGGTTGTTTAATAAATATAATAACATATATTTATATATATATGATACTGAAATTGTTTATTTTAGAAGGTAAATAACACATGAATAGTAAGTAAAAATGAAATGAATTTGAATGGGTTGGTTAAAACGATTACCACTTCTTTGAGAGACTTCATTAAGATTACATATCAAGAGATCTACAGTTGTCCTTTTTGGAGTATTCGAACCACCAAAACATGGATAAAATTATATGATGATAAATGGATAGTGTTTGGATGATATATAATTATCAATGTGGTGGAATGATATAAAGTAAGGAGTTCTATTTTATAATTGAGGTGAGGGGCACTTCAGGAAATTACTAAAATTTTAAAATACAATTATGGACATTATAGTGGAAAACACCTCAAAATGGAAAATAAAGAACATATGATTGCAATACAAGAAAAAATATTATCATATTTTCTATATTCATGATTGTAATTATTTTTAAGTAATTAAATAAAATAGTTTATTCATTAAATATTATTATTGTCCAAATTAACACTCTTTATTACTATGACAATACAAGTATATAAAATAAGATTACTATTGAAAAAAATATTATACTATATATTATAAATTCCATAGTTATCCTGATATTTCATGTATTAAATTATTTATCTCATTCTATATTTATTTTAATATTTTTAATATATTTTAATTTATTTTCCCATTAATTTAATACTTACTGCATCATTATTATGTACTCATTTATGGTATTTATTTCATCCCTGAAAAAGAAAAAATAAATTCAAATAAATAACATTAACCTCTTATATTTTGAAATAATATTTATTGTCAAATATATCTTCTGTAAACCCATACATTAGAAAAAAATTATATTAATTAGAAACTATAGTAGGGAAAATTTTTCATTCTATAAAATAAAATACTATATGGGACAAAATGCCAAATAAGTGGGTCCAAAAGGACCTATATTTGACCGCAAGGATTATGTTGGCAGAATATTACTCATATAATATGATTTCACAAATTTTTAGAGCCTTTATGGGTTCTTATAATTTTAATTAAAATCATTTTATTTATTTTTCTTTCGCCTGCACAAGTACGACATCAACATTCCATAAGTAATAAAGTCAATAATTTCATGTAGAAAAAATATTTATAAATTAAAATCATTTTAATAAATTAACTAGTATCAATATTATATTTTATATTATTTACCCATATATTTATTTCTTATATCCATGTCAAAAAAACTTAGTTAATATTCTAATTTTACAGTTATTGCATTGCGATAAATTGCAAAAGATTTTTTTATAGGATTCATGTTATATAAATAATAAAATCAAAAGTAAAAATAAAAATCGTAAAAAATACATAATATTTAATAAAAAATTTGTGAAAAATATTTTTATAATTCGATTTTTATTTATAAGGCACCAAACACGACTTTTTTTACAATGCACAAACACTTCCTTTGGGTTGAAAATGATTTCCACACGCATCTTAAAATAAATTATAATTTAAATGTTATGAATTACTTTTTAAAAAAATTAATATTATAATATATTATTTTAAGAGTTACATAAGTTTAATAAATTATTCAATGATAGTTATATCATTTTTATATCACAAAAAATACCATATTTTTAAAAAATGTATTGTTTAACCTTGACATAAAATTTTCAAATTCTCACTATATAATTTTTTTTTGAATTATGTTTTAAAAATTTAGTTTCATTTTATGAAGAAAAATTCATAAAATTCAAAGAATTATTTATAATATTCACTCCTAAAGAGAAATAAAAATTAATATTGAATAAAAAATATTTCAAATGATTTAAATTGAATTTACTAAAAAATTTATATTATTAACATTATAAAATATATTTAAATTGAATTGGATATATATATATATTTATTTCATTGATAATTTATTTCTTCTCATACCCACCAATTTAATAGCTAGGTCATAATAGTCAAACATTATAATGTCATGGTTTTAAACTCAGTATTGCGTGAAACATATTCTATTGAAGATATTAAATTTAAAAGGGGCATACCATAAAATATTAGGGTTTTCAATGTAAATTTCATGAAATCATAAGAAATAAATTCCCACCTCTACAAGATTACATAACTATTCCCAACTACCAATCCATTATAGGACACTATTTATTTAAATTCCTAACCTGAAAATCACAAAACCAGATCACTCATCATAATCTACCTCATCTCCTGAAAAACATTCTAACATAGTATATACTATATGATAGGATACCCCATTCAGTAATGGATTTAAGGGGAGTATGAATCATGGATAATTATTCCAAAAACTATTTCATAGTTTCTAAATAATCTATAGAAACTCCAAACATCAGACACACTCTTTGGTGCCTCCCATGAAATCAATGCCTCAATCTTCACTGTATATAAATATACTCAATTATATAAGGTGAAATACAATATGAAGTGGATTACATGAAACAACAATAAAATTTCAAGAACATAGCATAAATATAGAATTATAAAATCTATTTCATGAATTTCAAAATAGTAAATGAATATTATTTCAAAAGAAGTAAATAAATGAAGAAGTCATCAATAAAGAGAACCAAGAAAAATTACATGTAAGATTAAGATATCTGGTTCATGAGGTCCATTAACAAATACATGGATTATTTTACACCAAAAGTAATACTTACAAACTAAAAATTTTTATATTGAAATATAAATTATTTATTTTCAGAAGCATCCCATGAACACAAATAAAATTTTAAATAGACCTAAGATTGATCTTAGATAACCAATACACTCTCCTCACCTGGCCAATGTGATTGTTTTGGAGTTTATTCCCTATAAAAAACTTTTTTTTTCACTCTATAATTAGAATATTAATTAATATATTTCAAATTATTATTGTTCTTCTACATAACATTAGTGTGAAAATTTACCTTGAGTATTTGGGATAGTGAATGGTTATAGATTTTTAAAGTTATAAAAGAAACATTGAAATTCAAATCCAGTATTTATAAACAAATGTCTTATGGGATTGGTACATCTATCTTATAAGACCCATATGTTATTTTACACTAAATTACTGGAGGCTAATAAAATATTAATATTTCTTATTATATAATTCTCACATATTAATCTATATGATTGGGGTTTATGAGTAATTACCAAATGAGTAGTATTTCCACATGTGATATGTGTCATTGGATATTCCTGCATACAATCATTTTTATTAGTCAGTAGACTCAAGTTTATTGTTAATTTATATATTGAATCATGTACTTTAATTTTTGGATAAAAATTATGATGACATATTCCCACATGGAGGTAGTATACATTGGGTGAAACATAAGTGAAATGAGATGAAATAAATATGTCAGGGATGGAATTATACAATTAATGTTGATGGAAGATGATATATCCATCCCATTTAAATTAAATCAATATTTAATTAAATACATTCCCATGGTATTTAATTGAGGAGTTAATTTTAGAAACTCAAAGAATGAGAATAAAAATTAAGTGTTGATTACACAAGTATACATTATCCTTGAAAAGATTTTGAGTCAAATAGATTATATTAAAGAGTGGGTTTTATTTAAATGTTGTTTTCTTTAAGACATTTAATTCTTCCTCCTTGGTTTCCTTAGTATGTTTCTAGATATTTTCCTTCAAATTTGGGAATTTTCATTTAATGACAACAAGAAATTTTTATGGAGAGTCACATAATAATGGTATAAAAAATATCAAAAAAATATATTTAATTAATTATTACAAATAAATAAAATTCACATAATATAGTAAAATATTATTTCATGTTAGGTTGGTCATAATAAATTTAATAACATATTATTTGATATTACAATATGTGAATTGAAATCAATAAATTTTTATCATTCAAAAGGTAACAATAATTATTTATTTATTTAGCAGATTATTAAATTGATTAGTATAAATATTTATTTAGATTTGTGAATATTGAAATACGTATTTATCCATGAGTTTAATAGAATATATTTTTTGTCACATAAAGAAATATTCATGTGTATAATAAATTTAATATTTATTTATTTTATTTAATGAAAATTATATTAATTTTAAATAAAATTAATTGTTAATGTTTCAAAAAATTATAGGTGGGTTTATTTGATGAGTTAATTTGTAAAATAATACGATAAATTTATCCATTAGTATAGTGAATTACATGGTATAAAATATTAATAATTTTATTATTACTGACATAAGGAATACAAATAAAAAATAATTTGATAAAGGACCTCATGAAATTATTAATTATTTAACTATAATTATAATATCTCAATTATAAATTTTTTAATTATAATGAGAGTTTTTATTTTCAATAGAATATCCCAATAATTATCTCCATAATAAGAAAGAAAATCTTCCCCACCCTCTATTAACACAGGGAAAACAAGAGATTCATTTTTTAGGGTCAATGCCAACAAATTTTTGGCATTTTTCTTGCTTATATTATTACTTCAATATACATGGTGTGGTAAAAATATCTTATTGAATTTGAGATTTTAAAATAAAAGTGTGATAATAATACATTAATAAATCCCTAAGGGATTATTTCAACCATAATTTCGACACATGACTCATCCCTATGATAGTATAATAAAAGTTCTGATGATACAAATAAACCATCATAGTGTACCAAAATCCATCATAGAGAAACACCAACCATGTAAGATGAATATATAGGAACCAATCCTCTTTTTATTTTTATGTTATTTTAACTAAATGGAACTATACATGTAATGAAAAAACATATATATCATTAAAAAGAAAATAGATCATGGTGGAAAATAACATATCACACTGAATTTCATTCTCTGACTAGAATAATTAACAATGGGATCATGTGAAAAATTCCATGTTTATATAATGAGCATGGTTAGAGTAAAAAAATTAGGATATGTAGAGAATTTGGTCCTGATTTGTTTATTATTATATATTGTTTTGATTATTATGGACTACATCCTATTTTATTTTCCCTTGGTGATCTCAAATTTTAAGTATGTTTGTGTGAAGTAATTGTATAACATAGTTTTGTAAGAATTGTTGATTGAATAACCATGGTTATATAATATCTAAATGGTTCATTTTATACCTTTTAGTGATTTATGACTTATTATTTATTTCACTTGTATTTATCTTTTCCTATAACATGGGTTATAGTTTCCTAATGATACCCTACAAGACCTAAATTATAGTTTTTAGCCTCTAGAATAGATGAATTTGTTGTTGATTATATGTTTCACCTCAAGCCTAGATTATGTTTTAGTAAGCTTATCAAAGATATTAAAATGTGGTTTCAAATCCCCATTATCACTATATCTTAAAATTTTTACATTGTAGTTGTGGATTATATTTTCTCTAGGCATGAGATACCCATAATCATTGGAATAGCTATCCCATGTATGGAGAATGTTATATTTTATTGTAATGGTAATATAGTTCATGGTTTTTGAGTGGCATAAATATGGAAGTTCTTAGAAATTTGAAATATTATTTATGAATTATTGTTATTATATTTTTTTGGGTCAATAAGAGAGTATGGGTTCATGATTAATTATTTAGACATAGGGAACACTTGAAGTTCATATGTTTTCCAATGATTTAGTATCTGATTACTATATAGAGACATATTTTTTAATGTGATAAAAATATTATATAGTGTATAAAAATATTACTTTATGTTGGCATTATATTTGACCAAATAATTGTTTTTGGATATTTCCTAAATAATATTATGAGTGGTCATGTTGAGTTATGTGTATTATATGTGACTTAGGAAATTGAGTATGTTAGGCTATAATCAATGGAGAATTTGTAAAACCCAATTTTCATTGGGTGTGTGTATAGAGTAATTGAGAATATTTCCATTTATTTAATTCCCTAATATGTTATATCGAGATTTGTGTTAGTGTTATTTAGAGACAAGTTTTTATCTATTTATAGATATTCAGTCTTATCACCCTATATTAGATAACTCAGGGGATTGTGATGAGATCTCCCCACCAAAAGATCACCCTAAAACCTCATAACATTTCTTTAACTCCTACAAATGATTATCTGAGAGAGATAATATTATTTGGTTCATATATTCTACGGTTAATGGAACATATAGTGTTGGGATATCATTATAAAATTTTAATCAAGAGTTCAAGATAAAGAACCCACTTCTCTTCTAAGGTCCAGATAGATGACCAGTTACAGAGTTGTATATAGGGTCATCTCAAACCATTTTGGGCTATATCAAGGCACCCCAATGTGGATGGTGAGTATTATATATTATATAAATAATAAAATATCAATGAAATGTGGAGATGTTCTTATTTAAGACTCCTTATATATTATTTTTTGATGAATGTAATTTTATTATCATTTCATCATCTGGGTTTTCCATATATCATTGAAAATTAATAGAGACCAAAAAATTTATCTTCATATCAAGGTCGGAATATCATTAAAGAATTATAACTCCATTATACCATTTTATAATGTAATTTAACTAATTTGGATAGTGATGAGGATGATATAATCATTCATTTTATAAATGATGTATGGTGTATATTCATTTATTATTGATTTAATTTGAGGAACATCATTTCTAAGGTAGTATCCATGCCTTTATTTCTAAGAGGATGCTGATGGTTCATATATTGTATTGTTAGTATGATTAATTTACCATGATTGGGAGGGGTCATATGAATTAATAGATATTCCATAGAGGGGAGGGGTTTATCTCTTCCTCTATGAGGATATGCTTCATTATAGTGCTACTGATATTCACAAAAAACACATATAATATAACAACCCATACAAAACCAACCCATAATTGTGAATTTAATATATTTTTTTTAACATTATTACGTTCCAATTTCTTTTTTATTTTAGAAAAATAATCAATTAAGAAAAAATTTACATTAAAATGAGTAAACGTCTATAAATTATACATTTTTTCACAAAAATAGTTTCCTAAATTGAATATCACATTTCATTCATGACACTATTTCATATTTTAAGGAGAGTATATATAACGGTAATATTGAATTTAATAGAGTTTCTATACATTTTGAAATATTATAATATCATATGAAAATGTAGGATGAGAAATGAAATATATTTAAGGGACATAAAAAAAGACCCCATGAGTCATTAGAGAAACATGAAATCCCATGAGAAAGTTTCAATTTTATATAACTATATAATTACATAGTCCTAAAATAAAGTTTAGTGAAAAATTATTTGCAAATAACATTTCACAAAACAAAATATCGGGGAAAGCATAATCAAGAATGTAACACTTATGATTAAATTATATTAATAAATATTTTCCTTATAAAAAACCAATAATATAATACATTTAGTATTTGTAACACCCTGAGCTCCAATGACACGCTTCTCATTCAATAATGAAATAGCTTGCATTGTACGCAACTTCGAGTTCTAAAACACCGTGACTAATCAAAGTAGCCGTTATGAATAGTAATAACCACTTTTTAAAATTATAGAAATTTTATATTTCAAAATGGACTTCATTTTTGTATTCGTAATATCGAAATTATCCAAAGTTCAATTTTTTGTAATTTTCTGAGAACTTCCAATTTTTTATGAATAGTGAAAATTACTTAAAAACAAATTTTTTAATCAAAATAATTTATAGTGATAAATTATACTATTTAGTGGTTTAAAAGTATAATTATAATATATTTTTACCATTTTATCCATTGGTGGTCATTAGAATTAATTTCACATTGAAATTGGACATAAAAAATTGCCAATCTTTTGATATAAATTGTTTCTTAAAAACACGCTATTGTTGTGACAGTGGGAATTAATTATAAAATTAATTAATGAAACTTATATGTTTGTAATTTTGTAAAATAGGAATCATTTTTTAATTTGGAATATCAATTATAGCTTAGGGTGAAATTTTGGCATTGTTCTAAAAAACTTTAATTTTTGATGAATAGTGAAACCACTAAGTGGTAGTTAAATAACTGATTTTTCGTTTAAATGAAATATTAACACTTATGTGATTTGATTTTCAAAAATCCTACATACATGGTTGTCATTAAGAAGTAAAATGTGGTTCAATGAGATTAAAATAATTTTTTGGTGAATAGTAACTTTTAAGTTCTTAATCGCGATTAGAGGTAATTAGTGTAGTGTAAGGTAAAAATAATGTTTTAATAATAGGAGATGAGCTTGAAACTTGTCCTAATACTATTGGATGAGTCATGGACGACCAAGAAAACTCATGGGTCAACTTGGGAACCCCATGGAGCCACTTTGGTTGGAAAATGACATTAATATATATTTATTTAATGTTAAAGTAAAAAATGACACAAACATGAAATGTTTTACTAAAACAATTTTTACATGGGGTTATACAAGTCATATTTTTTACTATAAATAGTAATTGGAAAGATAAAAATATTTCCTACATCATAGTATTTTTTTTATAATTTTTAGACATTAAATAAATTAAATTATTTACGACATCATTATGATGCAGCAATGACCTAATTATTTAACGATTTTAATAAAATGAAAAGATAATGTAAAATCCAAGGATTAATCTTGTCCAAAGACTATTGGATGGGTATATTTCGAACCCGTATCACCTTAGCCACGAATTATATAAGTGTGGGACCTTTATAATCCGAAAAGCATTGTATAATAATGTAAACTTTCCTTACTTTCCAAGAGTGCCCCTCCTCTCCTCTTATAAAAGGCCCCCACCTCTACCACCTCATTCACACTTTCAAGCCATTTGGAACGGCCAACCTCGGCCCAAATACTCTCCCAACTTCCCCCTCTTACTCCTAGAAGCCTCACTTTGGGCATAACTCTTCCCAAGGAAGCCTTTGTCTCAAATCAAAAAGAGTTACCCGATTTTGAGGTAATGTCTTCTCTAATGTTGTTTTGTTTTATTTTTCTTCTCCAACCCCCTAAACTCTTTTTATTAATTTCTTTTGTAACAAAACCAGTATCCTCAATATACTAGGATATTTTTATAAGAAGGATTTGAGCTACACTTATACACACCTACATCTAATGGTTAAAGAACATACGGTTTCTGTGGATGGCGAATTTCTGCCTCACGAAACGATGATTGTTCAACACTCATATAACACCTTAAAAGGTGGAGATTAAGATGTAACTATATTTATATATGATACAAATGAAATCTAAATCATTAATATAATTCTGGAGATAATGTATATTCTACCACATAAACAACTTGTAATTATAAGAAGTTTATTGTTGACTCAAGTACCAAAGATCGACAAAACGACCGTTATTAACTTAAATAATTACATAATGTTCATAACATTGTAAAAAGTGATATAAAAAGGATAATGAAGTTAAAAATGGTTCTTAATAAGGTATATATTAACTCTAGTTTATTATTCAGGAGGTTAAAGAACGGTTGAGTCAAGTCAGACACGAGGTAAGGGAACTTCTTAACCCAATTTCTATTCTTTGGGTTAATCTCCTACTTTCAAATTATGTCATGATATTATTATGTCCTATCTTGTATTTTTAAATTATTTATGTGTACTTATAGTGAGTACACATAATATACCTACTTTAAAAAAAATGATCTTTTTAGGGACTTCGTCTCAATCCCCTTTCATTGACGCATATTTGGTTTTATACACAACTTTCTTTTATACGGTGTATAAACCCCTTTGACTTTTACGTTTATTCAAAAGGAATCTTTCTTATACGAAGCGTTTTTCTAAACGACAAAAGGAAATGTTTTTCTTTCCGTACTTATGCGGCGACAATGACTTCTCCACCACCGTGACCATTATTTGAGTTTCGGCTTCCTCTACAAGCCATCATTTTTTTTAATGAAAAATAAATACAATGTTTTAACTTTATTTTATTTTGGTATTGAAAATGGTTTTGAAAGCGTTTTTATTATATCAATGTGTTGTATTGATATCTTGTGATTGAAATGTGGAAATTTTATGTTTCCTTTATGCATGTTTTATGTGATACGATTATGTTATGATTTATAATATGTTTAATCCTATTCATATGAGGAATTTATTAGACTTAATAAGTGACGGGTGGAGCCCGCTATAGCTCCTCGATGCATCGGTAGGTCTAATGAGACAACTAGAAGTGAAATTGTCCGAGGCCCTTTCCCAATCTGATTTATGGTTTTGGCCGAGGCCTTAATCATTTTAGACGTCTTGGACGAGGCCTTGACAAAATGTTTCAGAATGTCTGGCATTACACATTCCCTCATTATGAAAGTGGTTATTGATATTGCATGTGATTATTCGACTAGTAGAATATCCATGTGAGTAAGTAAATGGCATTATTTAATTTTATTTTTGCCATATTATGCTGAAGTTCAATTTTAAAAAGGATTTTGTTTTAGTTATACATTGCCTTAAATGTTAATGTTTATTTATGAAAGCTTCCGCAATATTGTTATCCTTACTGAGCATCTGAGCTCACCCCTTTTAATGTTTTAATATTTTCCAGGATGTGAAGAAGTATTTTATGAATGACCTGCAGGGATTGTCAGAAGAGGATATGAGTGTGGACTATGGAGACTTTGTTATTGTATTTTTTCACTTTATGATGTAATGTAACATTTACGAATGTATCTAGTGTTTCCAAGGCTACTAAACTAATTGGTCTTTTGAGACTTGATCTTTTGTGATCATGCCAATGTTACGAAGTAATGCACTGACTCTGGGTAGCTGGGGTCGGGGCGTTACAGTTGGTATCAGAGGCAGTTTAGTACTAACCTTGTAATCTAGATTTAGATAAACTTTGATTAGAGCACATAGCCCAAAGATAGACATTGAGGATTAGTATAGAAGAACTTCCTAGAATTTTGTTATTGTAGAGATTTTGTGAGTTTTCCAAGCAATACATCCCTGTCTGGATACGAGCAGGTAGAGGCGGCTCTGGAACAGATGTACCTAGGGGTAAAACCTGAAAACACCGCTTTGAGCTAGACTCGAACGGGAACTGGTGCACGACAACGGGCCTTGCTGCACTCTTGGTTACGACACTCCCGGGGGATATGCTTAGGATAATTCCCATTTTATTTACAAACCACTATGAACGGTTATGAGTATATACATCCTCAAATAAAACCTTTTTATTATTATGGATTATATCCATAAATAGTTCAATTTATGTTAAGTATTTTACAAGTATGGAATTATGTATTTTGATTCATAAACTAATCTAGTTTATGCTATTGTTTAGAAATGGCGCCTAGTGGAAGGAATGGAAACCGTATCAATGCACGCACTCCATGTAGGGATTTCCCTCTTACTCAAGATAATTATTGTGGATCTGGAGATACAACTGGTGCTGATCAACTTATTACCATACTGGGACAACTCACTCAAGTTATGAATAATAACCTTACTCGTATGGATCACCCTGATCCGAAACGTGGAGGATCAATGTTAGAACGCTTCATGAGGCAACAACAACCAACATTTAATGGGGGTACAAATCCGTTAGTATCTGAGCAATGGATAAACTCCTTAGAGAAAATATTCCATGCCTTGGGGAGTAGCGAAAGGGAGAAGGTTGTCATTGCAGTTTACCGCCTCACTGGAGATGCCGATTAGTGGTGGTCGCTGATTAAAAACACAAAGGAAGATGATGACGTATCGAATATGGAATGGAGGGAGTTCAAAGAGATTTTCTTAGAGAAATACTTTCCTCATGACCGTCGAGCAGATATGGAAAAGAAATTTCTGAGTCTGAGGCAGAAGGAAGATGAGAATGTCGCAAAGTATGAGGCTAACTTTACAAGGTCAGCGAGGCATGCTACTGATTATATACGTAACCCAAGAAGTAAGATTGATCGTTTCTTTGATGGGTTAAAACCATTTCTCCGTCGAGCTTTAGTATCACAATCCTTCTCATCGTATGAAGATATTGTCTCGTGTGCTATCAAGACAGAAAAGGAATTCTCTAAGTCTTATGACAACAAAGTAAAGCAAGAGAAGAAGAGAACTGTGGAACAAGAGACAGATAAAGGGAAAAAGGGAAAGAAGGATTTTCCATTATGTGATAATTGTGGGAAGAATCACCCTGGTACTTGCCTAAATGGAATGGGAGTTTATTATAAATGTGGAGAAAAGGGTCATCAGGCTCGTGATTGCAAGGGAAAGAAAGAGTCTATCAAAGTTGAATGCTACAATTGTAGGGAAATGGGGCATTATGCAAATGAATGTCCTAAGAGTCAGGGAAACTTACATCATAAAAGGCCAAGGGATCAAGGACAATCTTATGCTGTTACTACAGTTGAAGCAGAATAACTAATGTATTGGTGCTTTTGGACTCATGGATTATATTCTGGTTATTAGAATAATGTGATATATATATAAGGATTGTACTATAGTACTTGTTGATTTCAGTAAGGTTTTAATATGATGAAGGTAATTATATTTTTAGTATGTGACAATAATAGAAACTTTACTTTGTTTGGGGAATCTGATAAATTGATTTTGGAATTAAGAGACCTTTTAGAGAAAGTCTGGACAGAGGTATTTTGGATAACAATAAAGGTTGGAGTGAATTAAGTTGATCTTTGGATAGTATTGTTTAAGGTTAAAAAATTTATGAAGATTATTTTTGGAATATTATGATACTATAGTTTTAGGAAAATGACAACCTGCAGGGTGGGGCATAACCCGTCGCGTCGGACAAAGCTACAGGAACCGAACCCACAATCATAGAGCGACAGGCCTTTATTTCCTACCACTAGCCTACAGGAAGTCCCTGGTTATTACAAAATAATTTTACTAATCTAAATGGCATGTGTTAACATTTGGAACCTTATACAATTAGGATAATTATAATATTTTTGAGTTCTATTATCTTTTTGAGTGAAAGATGAGTTGAAGGTTGAAACTCTAATTGTCAAGCATAAATATATATATACCTATCTATTATTAAATGAATAAATTAATTCTTAAACTTTAGTAAAGGGATATTAAAACAAAAAAATGTGTTATCCTAATACCTTATGTCTTGTTGAACTGATGATATTTTAAATCAACATAGATTGAAGGCTTTGAGGCCCTCAATTTGACAGTTGATTATGATTGATGACCTCAATCACTCCCTACCAATATTTACGTTTTTCCTCCAATTATATGTCTCTAATTGACACCAATGTTCTCCTAATCGAGATCATAATTGGGTGGTGACTTTTTCATTTCCCTTTCCCTCTTATTAAGGCTAAATTTTATTAATCTTATTTCCGATGTGGGTTTTCCTCAAAGGTATTTTCTCTTTTCAACCTTTTATTTTCAAAGAAAAGTTTCAAATTGCGAGGATGCAATTTATTGAAGGAGGGGATAATGTAACACCCCGAGCTTCCATGATACGCTTCTCATTCAATAATGCAATAGCTTGCATTGTACGCAACTTCGAGTTCTAAAACACCGCGACTAATCAAAGTAGCCGTTATGAATAGTAATAACCACTTTTTAAAATTATAGAAATTTTATATTTCAAAATGGACTTCATTTTTGTATTCGTAATATCGAAATTATCCAAATTTGAATTTTTTGTAATTTTCTGAGAACTACCAATTTTTTATGAATAGTGAAAATTACTTAAAAACAAATTTTTTAATCAAAATAATTTATAGTGATAAATTGTACTATTTAGTGGTTTTAAAGTATAATTAGAATATATTTTTACCATTTTATCCAATGGTGGTCATTATAATTAATTTAACATTGAAATTGGACATAAACAATTGCCAATCTTTTGATATAAATTGTTTCTTAAAGACACGCTATTTTTGTGACAACGGGAATTAATTATAAAATTAATTAATGCAACTTATATGTTTGAATTTTTTAAAATAGACATCATTTTTGAATTCGGAATATCAATTATAGCTTAGGGTGAAATTTTGGCATTGTTCTGAAAATCTTCAATTTTTGATGAATAGTGAAACCGCTAAGTGGTAGTTAAATAACTGATTTTTCGTTTAAATGAAATATTACCACTTCTGTGATTTGATTTTCAAAAATCCGACACACATGGTTGTCATTAAGAAGTAAAATGTGGTTCAATGAGATTAAAATAATTTTTTGGTGAATAGTAACTTTTTAGTTCTTAATCGCGATTAGAGGTAATTAGTGTAGTTTAAGGTAAAAATAATGTTTTAATAATATGAGATGAGGTTGACACTTGTCCTACTCCTATTGGATGAGTCATGGCCTACCAAGACAACCCATGGGTCAACTTGGGGACCCCATGTAGCCACGTTGGTTGGAATATGACATTAATATATATTTATTTAATATTAAAGTAAAAAATGACACAAACATGACATGTTTTACTAAAACAATTTTTACATGGGGTTATAAAAGTCATATCTTTGACTATAAATAGTCATTGGAAAGATAAAACGATTTTCTACATCATAGTATTTTTTTTTTATAATTTTTAGACATTAAATAAATTAAATTATTTACGACATCATTATGATGCAGCGATGACCTCATTATTTAATGATTTTAATAAAATGAAAAGATAATGTACAATCCAAGGCTTAAACTTGTCCAAATACTATTGTATGGGTATATTTCGAACCCTTATCACCTTATCCACGAATTATATAAGTGTGGGACCTTTAGAATCTGAAAATCATTGTATAATAATGTAAAATTTCCTTACTTTCCAAGAGTGCCCCTCCTCTCCTCTTATAAAAGGCCCCCACCTCTACCATCTCATTCACACTTTCAAGCCATTTGGCTCGGCCAAACTCTGCCCAAATACTCTCCCAAATTCCCCCTCTTACTCCTAGAAGCCTAAAATTGGGCAGAAATCTTCCCAAGGAAGCTTTTGTCTCAAATTAAAAAGAGTTACCTGATTTTGAGGTAATGTCTTCTCTAATGTTGTTTTGTTTTATTTTTCTTATCCAACCCCCTAAACTCTTTTTATTAATTTCTTTTGTAACAACACCAATATCCTCAATATACTAGTATGTTGTTATATTAAGGATTTGAGCTACACTTACACACACCTACATCTAATGGTTAAAGAACATACGGTTTCTGTGGATGGAAAATTTCTGCCTCACGAAACGATGATTGTTCAACACTCATATAACACCTTCAAAGGTGGCCATTAAGATGTAACTATATTTATATATGATATATATGAAATCTAAATCATGAATATAATTCTGGATATAATGTATATTCTACCACATAATCAACTTGTAATTATAAGAAGTTTATTATTGACTCAAGTACCAAAGATCGACAAAATGACCGTTATTAACTTAAATAATTACATAATGTTCATAACATTGTAATAAGTGATATAAAAAGGAAAATGAAATTAAAAATGGTTCTTAATAAGGTATATATTAACTCTAGTTTATTATTCATGAGGTTAAAGAACGGTTGAGTCAAGTCAGACACGAGGTAAGGGAACTTCTTAACCCAATTTCTATTCTTTGGGTTAATCTCCTACTTTCAAATTATGTCATGATATTATTATGTCCTATCTTGTATTTTTACATTATTTAAGTGTACTTATAGTGAATACACACAATAGACCTACTTTATAAAGAAAATGATCATTTTAAGGACTTCGTCTCAATCACCTTTCATTGAGGCATATTTGGTTTTATACACAACTTTCTTTTATACGGTGTATAAAACCCTTTGACTTTTACGTTTATTCAAAAGGAATCTTTTTTATACGAAGCGTTTTGCTAAACGATAAAAGGGAATGTTTTTATTTCCGTACTTATGCGGCGACAATGACTTATCTGCCACCGTGACCATTATTTGAGTTTCGGCTTCCTCTACAAGCCATCATTTTTTTAATGAAAAATAAATACAAAGTTTTAACTTTCTTTTATTTTGGTATTGAAAATGGTTTTCAAAGCGTTTTTATTATATCAATGTGTTTTATTGATATCTTGTGATTGAAATGTGAAAATGTTATGTTTCCTTTATGCATGTTTTATGTGATACGATTATGTTATGGTTTATGATATGTTTAAACCTATTCATATGTGGAATGTATTGGACTTAATAAGTGACGGGTGGAGCCCGCTATAGCTCCTCGATGCATCGGTAGGTCTCATGAGCCAACTAGACATGGAATTGGCCAAGGCCCTTTCCCAATTTGATATATGGTTTTGGCCGAGGCCTTAATCATTTTAGATGTCTTGGCCGAGGCCTTGACAAAATGTTTCAGAATGTCTGGCATTATACATTCCCTCATTATGAAAGTGGTTATTGATATTGCATGTGATTATTCGACTAGTAGAATATCAATGTGAGTAATTAAATGAAATTATTTAATTTTATTTCAGCCATATTATGCTGAAGTTCATGTTTAAAAAGGCTTTTGTTTTAGTTATACATTTCCTTAAATGTTAATGTTTATTTATGAAAGCTTCCGCAATATTGTTATCCTTACTGAGCATCTGAGCTCAACCCTTTTAATGTTTTAATATTTTCCAGGATGTGAAGAAGTATTTTATGAATGACCTGTAGGGATTGTCAGAAGAGGATATGAGTGTGGACTTTGGAGACTTTGTTATTGTAGTTTTTCACTTTATGATGTAATGTAACATTTACGAATGTATCTAGTGTTTCCAAGGCTACTAAACTAATCGGTCTTTCGAGACTTGATCTTTTGTGATCATGCCAATGTTACGAAGTAATGCACCGACTCTGGGTAGCTGGGGTCGGGCGTTACAGTATTGTAAATGAATGTGATTAAAAAATAAATTAAAAAATTTTAAATTTTTAATTTTATGAAATTATTTTCATTTTTTAGTCAATCTGTTTAGAATTACCTTTCGATGAATTTTTGAGAGTTTTCATAAATAGTTTATTATTGGTTGAATATTGAAAACTAATGATGTTACACAAATTTTCGTTTTTATGACATTATAATTATATACGATTAAATCTAATTAAAAAATAATCATTTTATAGAATGATATATTTTTTCTATTTACTATACTTCATAAAAAATATAATGTTTTATATAGAAATATATTCTTAAATTTTTTTAAAATATATGTACTGTTTTAGTTCAAATATAAATAGTTGCTAAGAATGAAATGTGTTTTTAAATTCGTAAATTACATAATCAATATTTTTAAAATGATAATGAAAATTTTCTAGTATGTATTAAATATATTTTTTAATATTCATCATATAAGTTTTATAAGGAAATGAATTAATGTAAATTTAGTTTTATGTTCAAGAAATTTATTTATCAAAAAAAGGATTTCATTGTGTTTTGAGCAATTTTTTAAAGTAAAATTTCTACCAAATTTAGAATTATTATATTTTATAATTTATTCTATATTTGTAATTGTAAACATTAATATAATTTAATATGGTGAAATTATATTTTGTTCATAGTTAATAGAAAAAATAATAAATCTGTATTGTCATGGGTAATGTTAAAACAAGTTTACTGAGGGAGTTAAACTATTACATAAGTGTAATAAATAAATATAAAACTACTAACTCATTATGTTTTTGATATATATATACCACATCATTTCCTTACTGCTAATAATTGGCCATTTTCATCCACTTTTACATGATATTGACCTTATATTATTTAAATATTTTATGTAGTTCATTGAACACCCCTCCCCTCACTTATAAAAGGGTACAACCACTGCTCCGTTATTGAAAAACATTGAGCACAATATCTAAGAAAATACATACCCAAAATCATCCTATATTCTTTATTTAAATTAATTACCTTCATTTATATTACTGAAACAATGATATAATGGTTAATGGTGTCAGCCAAATGTGGTATCTCAAATAATAACTTATCATCTTTACCAACTCATTCAATTTTATTTATTCTTATACTTATAATAACTCTATAGTACCAATCAAAATATAATAAAATAAATATGATCCCTAAAATATTATTTTATTAATATTATTTACAACCATTTTCTATTTCTTTTCCATTACACTAAAATGAAAAAATCACCCAGGCATACATACGAACTACCGTGCCCACATAATAGTGTAAATCATTTTTATCACCACATTACATGGATGATTATAAAGAAGGAAAATATATTATATATGATATTAACTAAAAAGATTTTGTTATGAAAAAATAATCTATAATTTACTTTATTTACCTTCCACCCACTGGAAAGATTGATAATGTATTGAATGCATACTAGTAGAAAACAACTTCTACAAAACTATTTAATTCATATTTAATTTAAAAAAAATTCAAGGATAAATATAAATATAAATGTAATGAATATATATAATAATTTATTTGTGAAACAAATATGGAAATGATAGAACCGTGGTCATGATGTATGGAACAAAAATACTATACTAAAACATATATCAAAAAATAAAACCGTAAACTCTTAAAAATAATGATTTAAATAGTGATTTTTAAGAAAAGGGTGTTTCATTTTTATAATAATATCATATATGTGATTATAAGTATTTATATAGTTTATGAATAGATTTATAATAAATAAATATTATTATATTGGATTTTGATCCCCCTCATGATGTATTTCGAGCCAAAGGTATGGGTTTGTATGAAAATGTCATCCTTGTTCGAGATTTTTTAGGTTTAAGATTCCTTAGAATAATTATATGATATTACTATATTAAAACCCATATATATTATTATTATCGTATAGTAATTTATATTTTATTTATTACATTATATTCATTTTTTCCTTATTTGAAACTCATTTTACCAAAATAATATTTTCATGGATAGCCAAATTGGTTTATCAATTTGGTTGGGAATATTTTTATTCTATGTCTATGTTTTCCATAAAATTTTTTCAAGAATATTTTTTTCATTATAAAATAATTAATTAAATCCATATCTACCCATGTATCAAAATATATAAATTTCTTTTAACGCAACCTTCCTATCCTTTTCAAAATTAGTTAATTCTAACTAAATCTTTGAATAGAATAATTATATTAACATTTGGTGAATAAAAAATTATCCCATAACAATTAATTTTATTTTACTTTACTATTTATTTACATGATTCATAGGTAATTTTAAAATAAATAATTAGTAATATTATTTAAATGATAAATTTTTAAAATTTTATTTTAAAATGGAAATTTTATTTTCCTCAAGAAATATTCCAGTGATATTTTGAAATTATTTTCATTTATAGAAACACCATTTTATGAATTATATTATTTACTATGGATATACTCTAATGACACCAAAAATATTTTTCAGGTGATTTCATAGGATTATATTGTCATTAATAGTTATTAGGAAAATGTTAACATATAATATGGTAGTTTGTAAATATGAGTTTTTTGTGGATTATGTATTTAATTATTATTAAATCATTTCATATGATGAATGCATTGATCATAGTAAGTGATTTTGGCCATGTATGACCCCTTGATGAATTAGTAGGTATCGTGAGGCAATCATGATTAGGTATTTTCATACACATTACTTATTTATATATGATATATTGGAATAATGCATTAATGATAATATTATGATGTATGACATTATTAATTCTATCATTTTGAAATTAGTTAATTTATCATTATGATTATTTATATTTATTTTTCATCCATGGATTTAGTACCCTTTTTATTATATATATTATATATAATATTTAATTATAATTTCTCTCCAAAATTATTCATTCAAGGTTTTTCCAGTGATAAAATTTGTTTACTATTTCCCTCCCCAATCATTTAATATTCAAATTTATTATGTCTTCCATCCCCCAAAATAATAAGAAGGGATCTGTGAAATATATTAAGAATTTACAAGATTAAATAATTCAGTTCTAACTAGAATTTTAAATATGTATTTTAATTTTTTGGATGTAATATGAGAATAATGTATATATACAGTATTTGATGACTAATAAAATATTAGATCATTAAAGTTTATATCCATTGTACTTTGTAACCAGGTATTAAAATAACTACCAGATCATTGTTATTTTAGTCCAAATGTTACAGTGAATATCAAATAGGACTTCATATTCATATATCTCAATAAATTAATAACCTAACCAGTTAATTGTGACATCATCCAAAATATAATAACCATACCATTTATTTCCAATATTATATTTTAATGGAATCATGTAACAAAATAATTAAATCACTATAATTAGTATTACCTTATATCATATTTACTCCATAATAATTACCCATTGTATTGGTGGGCTATATTAGACCCACCTAGCATTATATACAAAATCCATGTAATATTACATAGATCAAATAATAAAGGATTTATATTTCCTAATAAAACACATAAAAACATCAATTTAACCCCATGGGAAAAACAATTATGTTATCCCATTAAAATAAATGAAAATATTATTTTCCATTATAACAATTTAAAAAATGAATAAATTCTAAAAATAATTGGAATGGAATAAATATTGAAAAAACAATAAAACATAAATAATATGATTCATAAAAAATAATATACTTGATAGAGGAAAAATATAGTCATATGATTAACATCATAAAATATTCTTTTCCCACATATTTATGGAAATTAAAAAATGACCCATAAGATTTTTTTAAATATTCCTTTTTAAATATTGGACGGTAAATTAGAATATAATAGAAAGTTTACTTTTTAAAAAACTGCATTATATTTTTAAAAATCATGAATAAATTTTGACACTAATGAGAATACAATTAATGGAAAATTTTGGAGCAATTATAAATATGTTTAAACGTAAAATCCCTTACCTCGAGTCCAAAAGTTCTTTATATGGATTATAAAATCTAGAATAATAATATAATATTAATTATTTTGATCATTAATAACCATTTTTATCTTCTTTAAATTTTTATTTTATCCTTTACTACATTTAATATATTTATTTATTTATGTAATTGTTCATGATAGTCATTTTGGGGTCCTTCGGGGTCAATAGAATTTAGTACGTATTTTCTTATTGGTAAAGGCTTTTTTATATTTTTTCAATAATATATATTCCATTAATAGATTCTAATATATGTCATTATTTTCGGAAATGAGGCTAATATTTTATGAAATAATTACATTCTTTTTTATTTACCTTAATATGTTTTTAGCGACTAAATATGTCCACATTTTTTACTTTAAATTAAATATTTATGATTGATGGTTAAATGTAGTTGAATGATAATAATTAAATTAGATTAATGTTTAAATTATATTAATTCTTAAAATCAATTTTTCAAAATATATATGAATGGAGTATGTTTATGAAAATATCATTGTTTACTTGGGTAGTGTAAAACCCCATATAGTGAGAGTTGTTTTTTAAATGAGATTAAATGATGGAAAAGTAAATAATAATTGATTTATTTTTAAATTATTAAATTAATATTAAAATATAATTTTAAGACTAATTTTTTATGAAATTATCATTTCTTTGAATGAGAGAGATGTTAGTTGAAATGAAATGTAATATTTTTTAAAAGAAAATATTTTTAGACAGTAAAGGTTTGTGAAAAGAGTCCATTTAGTTTTATTGGTGGATATTTAATTCAATATAAATTAAAAATATTCAAAAAATATTTAAATATAATAATTAAATAACAGTAAATTAATATTTTTTAGAATAAAGGATCACAAATAAGAAAGAATTAGGCTTTGAAACCATTACATTTTTTGTTAAAACCATGACTTTTGGATTGACTTAAAAGCCTTTATAAAAGGATGTGATAAAAATAATGGATCCTTGTTAATTTATTATAGCCGTTTTTATGTATTATTTTTTAACATAAGGAGATAAAACTAAAATTGAGATATGGTTTGAGAAGGGTAGTAGAAGTCCCATCATATAGGAAATATCCAGAATAAGTTTTCAAAATGAAAAATTTATAAGGGTCTAAAATGAAAGTTAAATTTTAAACTATTCTTATAATGAAACAATATTTTAAATTATTCACTATTAGCCATCATAATTTAGTATTGAAAAGATTTTATAATTTTATAATATAATTACAATCTTTGTTTTCATCAATAACTATTTAATTTAATTTTCATGATTTTTTTGTAATTTAAATTTTAAAAACATATATATACTACGTGAATTAAAATAAAAATACATAAATAATTATTTTCCATTAACACACATCTATTTAATTTAGTGAAATCCCAAAATTATCTACATAAAAAAACTTTTAATGTTTTTGATATCACCTACTTGAATTTTTTACTTCTCCCACAAGAATCATGTCGAAATTGAAAAAGGGTTTCATATGATTATAATGATATATGAAATTAATGAGAATTAATAAATTAAATATAATTTATTACCCCAAATTACAGTTTTTAATATGAACTCATAATTTATATTTACTCACATCAATAGTGTGGAATCTTTTAAAATACGTTCCTTTTTTAGTTTTTACACATTTCATGAGTCCTACAAAAAACTTTCCAAAATATACCTATTATATAAATAAAAATTCATAAATTTCCATCATTTTGATTAATTATTCTTAATATTTATTTATTATTTTCTGAAAACTATTTTTTTTATAAAATTGTATCTCAATAACACCAGATCCGTCTTTTTCGAATATTGTGTAAGCACTACATCCACATTGATAATGAATCAAATATTTTTATTAGAATCAATTATATTATAAAAAAATTGAATAATTTTCTTACAATATTATTATTATAATATCATGTATGAGCAGTTCTCTATCTTTTATAGGTTTTATTCCATATTTTTTTCATAATTTTATAATAAATTATCTCATATTCTTCAAGAAAATTTAATTTTAATCTAATCAAATAAATCTTCATGCTATAAAATTTTTAAAAATTAAACCAGAGATATTTTTGAAATTATAATACCAAATTTAAATACATATTTATTAAATTAAATTTAATATAATTTAAAATTATATTTTAATTAAAATTATATCATATTGGAAGAAAAATATTATTAAAACAACTATAAATTTTTCAAATTTAAAAAATCAATATTCCATATCATAAAAAAATTATTCATACAATTTTCGTAAGAAATATTAATATTACTCAATATAATTAACATCAATTGATCATAAAATTAAATTTTTAGAAAACATACCTGGGTCATCATATTCTACTCACTTTAATGAAATTTCTTTCATGAAATTTTATTCATTGATAAAAAATTGTGGATATCTTTATCTTACATTCTTTTTTGGTTTTTATTTTTCTTTTCTAATAATTATATTATTACAAAAAAAATTAAAATATAAGTTTATTTCTCAACAAAATCTCTCTATGATTAGTAATAAAAACATTGTTTTATATAAAGAATGTATCTCCTTTATCATTAACATAATAGTGTTGAATATTAGAGATTCACTAGGAGAGAACTTCCTTAACAATGAAACATAAAAAAATAATGAATATTTGATAAATACACACTTAATAGTAATATTCATGTATATGATACCAACTTCTCAATAATTTCAGATGGTATCCAAAAATTTAGGCTATATTTTTCTTTTTTTTAAATTTATCACACCATTCAATGGTTATATTTTTAGAAAAACATAGGATCCTATATCAAAAAATGGTATTTAATATGGTAGTTATCATAACTCATCTATATAATCCATTCTTCCCTTAAATGGTACTTAATTATCTTTAACTTTTTATACATAACTTATACCAATTTAGGCCCAGAAAAGTTTCTCTCACTGATTCAATCCTAACATATTGAATTTAAACATCTATTTACATACAATTATGCGAATAATTCATTCTATATACATCGTTTGAAGTAGTTATTATTCAAAATTTTCACTAATTAAAGGATTTTATCCAAGCCTTGATGATAATCCAATGAGAATACCTTGGGAATATCTTTAAATATTGAATTTTTCACTTTGATTTTTGATTAAATTACATATAGAATGATGTAAAAAAACTTAACACGGTACCAAATGACTTCTGAAATCCCACACAAAAATTGATTATAAATCATTGATAATAATTACATTAAATATATATGGTACCTATTTGTAACATGAATATATACTTATAATAAATTCATGGATGTTGGTCCAAAGAGATATTATTCAAATATCAATTAGATGAACATGCTTATTCAAATGATCAATAAGAACAAATATTAAATTATTATCTAATGTTGATTTTGGCAATCACAAAATGGAATAAATTTATATATGATCCTATTTCTATACTGGTGTTTATATTGGGTGAAATATCTTCTTTGATAGCTTCTAATAAACTTCAAACTATTCAAAAGTAAAACATTTAATAGTATATTTAACAATATAATTATTCATTAAATCCCACACAAAATATTTTAAATGATCTCAATATGTCTTTTTTCTATATGGGTAAATAGAATACAAGGAGATACAAGACACACTCAACAATTCCATTTTAAATATAATGTAACAAGATATACATAAACACATTCCCAATTAAAAAAACACCATCTTTCCAATATTTAACATAGGAAAAATACATTACTTAAATATATATGTTTCCTTGAAATAGATGATATTCCATTTTAGAATATTTAATTATTCCTAGTAAGGTTGAAAATAATGATACCTATGAAAAACAAGTTGATTTTCTGCAAAGAACATCCAATACTAGTTTTATTAAATCTTTAACTATAGGATTAGATTCAAAATATAACATGTTTAATGATGTATTTTCCCTTTATCTAAATGATTTAATTAATATTCATATTCCACATAAATGATAGTGAACTATATAATCAAAATCCATTATGAATTAAAAATATCTTCTATACCACATGTTTAAACCATATTGATTAAAAATACAATTTAAACTTTTATGATCCTTATATATATATATATTAGATTTGTCCCAATATAAATGATGGTACTAAATATTTAATGAAAAATTACCTCCACATGTTTTGTATCTTTCGTTGGATAATTTATCTCATGGGGTTTCAACTATTCTGATTCCAATTCTATTACCCAAGAATTTTCATTAAAACAATGCCAAGGTCCTTCAAGAAAGAATCACTATAATAAAAATTCCCTATTTCATAAATCTATGAAAAAACTGGTTCTTTAACAAAGATTATTTTTAACTGATATAAATATTAATCATATTAATTTTTATAAATGATTCTATAACCTTTTTTATTTACATGGATTATTGGTTTGCTAACATGAAGATATTTTCCATAAACTATCTTTAATATACCAGTTTTCTAACGAAACATCAAATATGAGAGACATTAATAGGACTTTTCTATTATTCCTCTATATTTTTTAAACGAGCTCAACTATTATATAATCCTTAGTTAAAATATACCCATGGAATTAAATCTACTACACCTAAAATTAACAGTTTCTAAATTTTCAAGAAATGTTATATTCATTTAGGGTCTATATAATAATTGATAAATATTTCTCATGATCATGATATCTTTTATAACATAAATTAATTTCATCAATAAATAAAACTATAAAAGTATAAAAATACACATGGAAATATATATTAAATAGATCCATAAATAATTCGGGAGAATTTGTTAACAAAAAAGGTATAACTATGATCTCATAGTGGTTATAGATTGTATGAGACACTATCCTTAGAATGGATTAAATATATACTTTTCTTAAAAATATATATACCTGATGTTGGTCATTGAAAAATAATTAGATCCTCAAATATGACCATACATGTTAACAATATGAGAGAAAAATTATGTATTACTAATATTAATGTAATTTAGTTGTTTATAATCAATTAAAAACTACATAGAAAAATAATTATTCTTAATAAAGAATATTGGAGTAGCGCAAGGATAATTTCTAGCCCAAATGAAAACCTTATCAAGTAATTAATTATAATTCCCTTTAGAATAATAATAACTTCACTAGATCAATTGAATAATGATGTTTTAAAATTTTAATTGTATTAAGATATAATTAGACATTCAATTCAAACTTCTAATCTAAAATAAAACTATAAAAATCCTTATAAAAACATCTAAAATACATTTACAATAAATAAATCACCAAAATGAATTACACCATTTTTTAATGACATGTGAAAGATATGTTTCATCCCCACAAGTAACCAATCTATAAACTTTTTGATACTTTATAAATGGAATGAACACATTCTTATATACACATTGAAACACATATTTAAAATTGAATATGACTTATATATAAGTTCTATATATCATAGTTTGATAATATAGAATATATGCCATAAATAGAAATAAAACAAAAAACTACATAATGGGAAGGGGAAAATATTTTTAGAAAACAATTTCAAAAACTAATTAATTTATGATTTCTATAAATCCTTGTTCATTATAATCTACACTATATGTTCCTATAATATTTACATTTCTATTTCTTGATTTTAATTTCCATTTTTCTATAAAATTTTATTTAAAAAAAATTGCATCGATATTGAGTAAAAAATGATATAAACATATATTGATAAAATTAGTAATGAACCTATCACGAAATAATTCGAGGGACCTACATCCGATGTAAAATTTGATGACAAAATTTCCATACTTTTCTTATTAAGATCATGATTATTTCCATATTTCATATGAGTATTTAAACAATAATTTTTATAAAAGTACATCAAATTAAAATTAAAAAAATTACTACATACTTAACATCATTATATTGACCATTAATATTAATTATGTTATTTGAATAATGTTAGATATTTACATTTTTAAAAAAGTGATAAAATTTCCCTGATCCTATTAGACACCCTCTATAATTATTCTTACCACATTTAAGATAAAAATAATATGAACTCTATGACCATAATAGTTCCTTGTGATTTATTTCCCCATTTTATTCCATTTTACCACTTTTTATCCATGTTATTTTGAGATCTATTAATGTCCCCAAACTCCACTCATACGTCTCAATACGTCAAATAATTTCTCAGAACATGGAAATTCACGAGTAACTAAATGTATCCATAAACATAGTTTCAATCCCAAGAAAGATCTATGTATTATACTTTCATAGTCTAGAATAGAATCTGGTATAACACTAGCCAATATAGAGAAATTAAATTCATTAAAAAAAATTTCCACCCCTTTTTATTTTATTCCTAAAATTATTATTCTCTGTTTATTTAAGGAACATTATTAAAAAAATTCAGGAAAATTGATCTTCAAAGTCCATTCATTCCATGGTATCAATATCATTATTTTCGTAATTAATCTCTATTGAAACCCATGAATGATCGACTTCACCTATAAGATGATAATTAAAAGGCTAAATTTTTTATGATATAATCTTCTCAAAACATAAAATTTATTCCCCGATGAAATTATTGTTCCATTAGCTACCACTAAGAATGAGCTTCCTCTATATTCAAGAGTGTGTTGTTTCTTGAGATGCTTTATTTTTGACATATTCATCTATGAAGAATTTGAACTCTATTACATGGTAACCAACATTTATAGCCTATATAAATTGTGTAAAAAAACAAAAACTTCTCAAATCTAACACTGACTATTTCTAGTTTATAATGTCAAAGGATGTTATCCTCTTATTTATATCTTACATAATTCAATCTTTTACCTCAATGTAAAACCTATTTATAATATATATATATATATATATGAAAACGAAACATGAAGACCCTTAGTGTATTGAAACCACTATCATGATATTAAAACCATAAATTTATATCCCCATATTATCATTCATTATCACCATCCTATCCTCATATGTAATCTAAACCATACTATGATATTAATTATTAGAGCTTACACATAATCGACCCATAATTATGAGTTTAATAACATTGAATGAACATTATAAAAATCTAATGTTATATTAGGTTTATATTGTTAGAGTATATGAAAATAAATTACATTAAAAAGGATTACACATCTACACAATTCTTCTTTAACCATAAAAATATGTTCATAAATTAATATTTCATTTCCTTGATGAAACTTGTTTTCTGAAGGTAATAATTCATAGCACTATGATTGTCCTTGATAGAGTTCTTACACATACATTAATCTTCTAAATTCAAAATAATACACTAGATAAGTAAATAAATATCATTATGGTATATAAAAAGAAATGAAATCCAGCAGTCCAATGAAATATATAAAAACTCATATTAATGTTATTATTTCTTACATAATCAAATACACATTAAATAAAATTCATTTCCCAGATTAATTGATAATAAGTATCATATGAATTCCTAAAAGGAAATTAAATAATCATGAAGATTTCATAGGACATAATATTTATGTCACCATTATAATGTAATAACATAACTGATTAATTAAAATATAATTCATTAAATAATAAAAAATCTGATTACCATTATAGGAGTATAATATATCAAGTTAACAAAAACAACACAAAAAAATCATTAGAGTTATATATTATACCCACCAATTATCAGTACAATTCCTAAAAACTATAACATGAAAATAAAAGATATATCCTTTAACATTCATAAAATTTTCATAGAAACCTTTACTTGATTTGTTAATAATATAATGTTCTAGTTTCCCTATAAATATAGATGGATATATGCATTTATTTTATAATAATTTAAAAATAAAAAGATCAAAAAACAATGTTAATTGAATTTACTTTGGGAAAACGTTATCACTTAATGATGATTCATGAGAAATAAAAAACATTAAATTGGTGAAAGGAGACCATGTAGTGGTCATTAAAAACATTATTTTCACACCTTTTAAAATAAAATCAAATATTAACAATGAGGAAAACAAAAAATTGATTAATTTTTATACCTTTGAATAGAAAGTATAATATAATTAAAAATAACATAGATAATTCATTCATGTCTAGAGAAAAAAGTCATTTAAATAATATTGGAATAGTAGAATTTTTTTAATTAAAAATTATAAAACATTTTAAAAACATATAAAAAACATTGCATCATGTCTTTAATAGGTTTGTAAAAAATCTACTATATTAGATAATATAACTATATTAATTATCTAAATATATAAAAAATTTCAGATTAATTACTTTTTTAATATTATTTTTAAATCATTTATTATAAGTTATATATTATTAATTAATTAGTGTTGTTAAAATCAGTTTCTTTTGGATCATTTTGGTCCAAAATAGAATAAGTATTTATGTTACTATCAAAGGATATTTGAACAATTTTATATAATCTCTAAATATTGTATGAGATTAATTAAAATTTTTTATATCTCTAATTGAGTTTAATAGTTCATGATATTATTAAATTCCCATGATTTTTCTTTAATATGATTATTTTTAGAGACTAGAAGGATCCTAGTTTGATAAATTTCAATTCCATTTTTTGAAAAATATTTCATCCTATAAAGATCAAACCATCAAATAAATTTCATAAAAATTTTAATTTAAATCAGAAAATCAAATTTGGAAATCATACATAAAAGGAATAAGTTTTTTAAAACATCATTATTTACTTAGGTTCTGAAAAACCAGCATGGTGATTATTATTGGTCAAAATAGTTTAAACGAAGGGAAGACAAATAATTATTATAGTTATAACAAAAAATAGTGTAAATTTAAACTCAAATAGTTTTATACTTTTTAATGATTACATATTTATTTTGAAAATGATTATAGGATAACCAAAAAAAATGTTCTGAGAATACTTATATTTGGATATATCAACAACTTATAAAAAGAGTTTGTGGAGAGGTATTTGGGAATATTTCCTACTTAATAGATAACAAAATGACAATAGCAAGTAAATATAATTATTAAATCATATTAAGTGGTTTTTTAAAATTTATTTACAAAAAATAATAACAAATAAGAATGAATAAATACTCTTGCGAACCATTACCTTTATCCTAAAATGACCACCTTTTTATAAAGTCTAATTCCCGTATAGAAGGGAGTTTCTGCAAGTATATAACCGTTTAAATGTGGAAAATTAAGGTTATAGTGTACATTTTTTAAAATAATTAGATAAAAATAAACATTTTTTTAGTTTGAAAAGGATAAAATGAGTCCTCATATAAAGGTAAAATAAAATGAAAATTTAAAAAATTTCTATTTCGTTAAGGGTAAAAAATGTTATCCTAAAATAAAAGGGGATCATAATGAGAAAAACAGGAAATTATACACCATTTCCCATATTAATTGATACATTTTTTTGATTTTATAATGTTATTATGAATTTATAATATTTTTTTACATTAAATAATCATTAAAATAAATTTTTGGGTTTTTTTTATAATTTATAATTTTAATATATATATATAATAATTGAACTATAATATGCACAATGAAATAATTAATTTACTTTCCTAACAACCTAAAAATTTCATGTCACTTTCTAAATTATCTATATCATATGACTTTCAATGTTTTTAAAATCACTTACTTTGACTTTTCTACTCCTTTCAAAAGCGTTGTTTCAAAGTTCCTTATGCATTTTACATAATTATATTGTTTTTTAAAATTAAAAGTAAAATAATGAAATAAGTATAATTTTAAAATAAATATTATAGTCACCAAGATTTATTACTAATGTATAATTCCTCTCATTCATATCATGAAAATATATTTAATATATTATTTTTTACTTTTCTCGCCTTGCACAATAACTTTGCAACAATTCCAATAAGTTATAGGCTATATGACTCTAAAATTCATAAATATACATAAAAATATTTAATTATAAATCATATTTTTTACTCATCGAGATAAATTATATTTACCTTCCTATATTTTATCTCTAGTAAAAGGAATTAGTCTTTTTCTAATGTTGTATAAGCATAATATCACCATTGATATTGATTCTCATATTTTCCTTTTCATAAATATTTATGTGTATATTGATATTAATTAAATAATATTTTTATACAATTTTTATTATATTATAATCAATGAGTCCTTGAAAATATTCCTTATGTTGTTATTCTAGATTTTTTTATTAACATATCATAAAATATTCCTTATTCTAATAACTAACTAATTTTTTACCTGTTCGCCAAAAAATCATCCAACGATAAAAAATCTAAGAAATATGTCATAAATTATTTTTGACTTGTAGAAAAAACATCAAATTTTTTTATTATTATAAATTTGTAATATTTATAGATTTATGTATTAAATAAATTTATATTATATATGATGAACAATTTATTTAAAATAAAAATAATTTTTCAATATTGGAAAATCAAATTTTGTTCCACAACAAAATAAAATTATTTTGACGATTATCAAAATATATTTTAATCTGAATTATAATAATTAAAATGAATAAATATTAAAATTTATTTATTATAAAACATACTAGGGTCATAAAATATACTAAAATAGTCTGAAGGATCATTGAATGTTTGTACTCTTGTCAATAGACGAGGAGTCTCATGAGGTTTTGTTGAATAACACAAAAATTAGCTAGAGGATAAAATTATAATTAAAATCTTGGTTCAAAGTCATGCCTTAGAGTATAAAAATAGTTAGGTAGCTTGGTTTACTTTGTCTATTTGGGTTTTACACAAGATTGTGGGATCAAGGGTTAAGGGTAACAATGGTAGTTGTATGATAGTCCTCAAGATAGTTAGGAGATGAGATAATAGGGCTAGGGCTCTAGAAAACATTACAACATTTAGTAGACACCAAAAAATTACATGTCTTGTAATTGATTATTGGAAGTCCAATTATTAGGGAATATACTCTACTATCAATTATATATTGAATAATTATATCAAACTCATTAATATTCACTCATTTGTCTAATGATGTGAGGCTTCTTTTATGGTATTTATTTATGGAAATTTATATAGATATTCCCTTTTGGGATTTATCAGAGTGTATTATGAGATGTATCTAGTGTTTTATCAAGATCGGTGGGTGTTTTATCTTTTAATATTTCACCATACTGAAGAATATTATCTTAGATATGATTTTCATGATAGATTAGTTGTCATATTTTAAAGAAAAAATTGACTATTGTCATTGATTTATATCATTCATAACTATTTGGTATCATTTCTATTTTTCCTCAAAAAGTTTTACTTTTAGTAGGGATAGTAGGAAAATTATTTAGGAGACTAATGGGGACCTCTACCTAGTTGGATAACATTGTACAAAGGGAAAAGAATGTGAAACAAATGATACACAATTCAATTTTTTATCAGTTTCATGGATTTTTTGCAGATCATTTCAAAATGATTCCACCCAATAGAGAGATTTATTTCATAATTAATATAATGATATACATATATATTATATCCAATATTATATTTAATATTTATATTATTGATATTAGGAATCTATATGACTATCTAGAAAACCATAAGGTGAAGAGTTTCCCATGCCAAATCCTTTCTCCTCAAGTTTCTCATTTTTTACTAACGAAAAATAATGATGGGAATTCATATAAAATTTTGGAATAAAAAGGGTTGAAGTTGGTTAAAATTGATAAATTATATCATATTCCTCATATATATGATATATTTTTCTATTTTAGTGTATTCAAGTTGTTCCCCACAACTAATGTGACATTGCATTACCATTAGTTACTTTTTAGACATTATCATATTCCTCTTAATAATTATAAGAGAATGTATAATATATACGAGTATTTCTGAAAACACTTAGTTTCTTAAACATTTCAATTGTGTTTGTGGCCTAGATAAAATATATCTTTCATAAATATTTGGATTATTTTTTTCTTATTTTTATTAATGCTATTCAGTTGTTCTCTCAATAACAAGAAATCCATGATCTCTATTTAGATATTATCATGAGAATATAAAGAGATACTTTATAATATTCCATGATACAAAAAATTAATTTCTAAATTATTAAGGATTGATATTTTATATATTCCATAATAATGGTAGTAAAATATATAAACATTGATAAATTTAATATTTTTGTCTATTAAGAGTCATCAATGAATATTTTCATGAACATTAGTTACTTTGTATTAAAAGGATAACCTGACTTGGTTATTTGGGACTTATCTTAATCAATTGAATTGATGAATTACATGAGAAATATGTGGGATAATTTGTAGTTTTCCAAGACTTGTGAGAAATTATTTCAATAGTTCAATGATATGATGATATTTACACCAGTTAGAAAATATCTTGACTGATATAAGGATTGTAAATTGTATTATGACACATCATAGGATAATATTATAGCTATTATCATATTAGAAGGTTTATTTGTTTATTATATATTTATAAAAAAAATAACTCATGAGTAAAACCATCCAATGTTTGATATATAGATTATAGCAGTGGTTCATGCACTATGCTATTGGAATTACTACCTATTTGGTGAGTGATTTGTGTCATATAATGACCATATGAAAATAGAGTATATCTTTTTATAGTAATCCTAGATACATTGGTAGGGAAGGTTGTTCAAAATTCAATAGTATATTGAATTTTAGATGGAATATACCCTAGGGAATAGGAACATCATGGATAATACAAAAAATTAGTAATACATAGATATAGGTGGTAGAAGAGGATAATATAGAGTGTAGATAACGAGGCTCCTCATAATGAATCACCTCAACACCATTGAGGATTATGGTTTGTTTGTTCGGACTTCCTTGATTCTTTATTTTTTATCCTATTTATAAGTTTAAATAGAGATAGATGTTTTATTTTTAATGTTTAAAATATTGTAATATATATATATATATTCTAGAAAACAACCACTTGAATGGTCCCATGATTTAGATAAGAACCATTGTGTCAAAGGATTAGTGGTAGTACCTATGAGCGTGCATGGGGAAGTTTTGGGGGAAATTGATGTCTAGAGATGGAATGTTCCCATTTTCATACCATTATTACCATGATATACTCATGAAATATTGGTGGAAAAGAATGTAGATTGATATTATGTCATTCATTTCATGTTACCTTACCTATGATATGGTGAGAACTTATCATTAGTGGAAAGTAGGTATTCTTCATCCATAAAATATTACCAAGTGGAAGTGGGGTGTTGTGAAGATGTATTTAATGATGTGGTTTCAAGGATTTCCTAAGATAATGATTCAACATGTTTTTAACATGTGATGAAGATTATGAATTTACTACCAATCAAGGTGACCCAATGTCAACGAGCTTGTATGGATGTTTGTTTGAGAGATTATGAATTTAATAACATTATATAAAATATTATTTTATATCATGATGCACCATTTTTTTCTTTTATTTAGGATAATAAAAGGTTCTAGATACTCTTGATTGGGGCATGCAAAACCACACAAACACTAATGGATAGTCTGACAATATTATCAGGGTCATAGAAGATACAATTAATGAATGTTTCCATGATTTAAATGATTCTTATAATAACCAAACTTCATTGGTACAGTTATTATATAATATCAGTTGTTAGAAATAAATTCATATGACACTTTATGAGGCCTTTTATGGTAGGTTGTGATGACTGTCTCTAATATCGTGAGATGTTGGGAGACATTATAATATCATGAAAAGTCTCATACTAAAAACATTAGAGGATATTCAGTTTATTAAGATGCTTTAAGAGAACTTTTTGTGATATAAATGTACTTATAATGATCAGTGACACTATCCACTAGAATTAATGGTGGGAACCCAATTTTCCATCAGAATATCTCCATGATAAGGGAAAAACCATATCAAAAATAAGGGAAACTAGAACCTAATTTCATGGATATGTTTGATATTTTTAGTGGAATATATTCATTAGAATATCATTTAGTGCTTCCTTCGAGATATAATGTTATGATTTTTGTTTTCCTTGTATTTATTTTATACATATACCATCTCAATCCTAATTATTTGATCCATATTGATGACATCAAGAAAGAGCTACATGGGTTATTCTACAAACAAATTGTAAACGTAAGAGATCCCATATTTAATATGATAACTATGGTATATTGGTAGTGGAATCATGGGATCATACAAGAGGAACAATTTGAATGAGAAGCCGATACAAGATATTTATAAATGAATCTTTTTCCTATCATGAATCAGTGAGGATTCTCAAGGATGGGTTTCAATATGGCGGGGATTCATTAATATCAAACCCTTTAGACTTGTGAGTTTGATATAATTTTCAAAACATTTTTTATTCGTTTGGTGATTTTTGGGTTTCAATGTTTTGGTGGGTATCTGACATCAAATTCAAGGGGATAGTGATTTTATCTAGACTATTGTTATTAATATAGATTCCAATAGATACCTAGTGGTATAAAAATTAGTACTTGATGGGATGGGGTGGCTCTAGTTATTACACTTGTAATATAGTGGGATTGAGTTTAGTTTTGGGTTTGCCCTAGGTACCCGGCACGTACCATGTACCCAGTGAGAGGGGATCAGGTACTAGGGGCCCCTCCAGTCATTTTTTAAGTTATATCAATTTTTTATTTTTTTTGTAAAATTTTATTAATGATAGGTTCTACCCTCATTATATATGTAGACATAGAACAAGGTCCTCTTCCCCTTTTTCTATATTTTAATTCATCTGATATTAGGTAATTTCCATTTGGGATTCAGTTATCATATTATATTCCCTAGGGGGACATAATGGATAATATTTTCCATCATTTTATATCATATTAATATTTATATCATCATATCTTTGTGACACATCTGATTCCCTATTTTTTTATTTATGGTTTCACATTATAATTTATAAATTTCACATGATACGTATAATATAATGGAATCACAATACGTGTCAACTTAACAATTTTTTTTACAAAAATAAATTTACATTACTTTCTAAGATATTAATGAGATATATTTCTTCCATTAGTAGTCCCTTTTGGGTTATGCGTCAATTTAATAGAAACTTATTTTAATGTATAATAATTTTGTTATATAGAAATGTGATATAGTATACATGTCATATTTAAATACATAAGAGGGGAAACCTTAGGATCCATGGAGGTATCAAAGACCATTCCTACATTCTATGGTGGCAGATAATCCCATTTAAAATTATATATAGGAGATTTTCTATTCACCTATTTGTTAAATTGGGGTGATACATTATTCACTAATACTGGAAGAAAATGATACATTATTCAGTAGTGTTTTATAGTGGTGATTCAATAATAACGGAGGATATGTGATAGTGAAACATCATTAAATAATTTTATATAGTGGTGATACATCTTTCACTAATGTTATGTGATTATGAATTCCAATTCAATAAGACTTCTGAGTGGTTTTTTGATAAATCAATATTCCTTGATGATTTTTAGATGATATATGCACCAGCCCATTATAGCACTGGATAAAGGAAGCATGGGAACACATGGTTTGGTAATTGAGCACTTCACGCTTGGAAATATTATTTAATTAATTTTTCCTATAATAACACAATATTAACATAAATAGATATTACATAATTTTTTCGTAATATATAATACATTACACAAATATACTCCCCAATACCATATTAGTTTATTTCCTTTGTATACTCAAATAAAACATATTCAAACATAGTGAAATATATTCAATTTATTCTAAAAATATCTCATCCCTTGATAATTCTACATAAAAACCTTCCATCATAAAATCAGGGAAGGTAAACATAAGAATGGAGTGTTCTCTATTTTTTTGTAATCCTAAATAATGGAAATTCATAAGTATATCATGAACAGAAGTGTATATGAACGTTATGATGGTCATTAGAAGATCCAACCCTAAAAATAAAATATCATGAACATGAATAATTGAATACATAGTTTTTGGGCATAATAAATGAATCATATGTAATCCAAGAGTATAATCCATGAAATCATAACTGGAACATCCTGATATTTTTCTGAAATATTTTTTTTCTAGTAAATTTAATATTTTTTATATTTTTCATTTCACATGAAATTGAATATAACTAGTGTTATATTAGTGCTCAAGTCATTAATTCTCTACTAAAAACACCGATTAAATTTTTTTCTATGTGAAACACTTATATTATCTTTCATTATACTCAACACTATGATCATCTTGTTTTATACAAAATGTTGAGTTCTTCCGATAGCAGGTGTTACACGCAATACATTGTTTTACCGTATACAAATATTATAAAAAGATTTATTATTTATCACAATAATATATACACTAGTAATTAAATTATAATTTATTATATAAAATATAAAAATATATGGTTTATAAGTTGGATTTAGTAGTACTAATTCATTATAAATGAAAATGTTCACCAATTTAATAAAAATGATTTTTTATTCTCCCAAAGTCCTTATATATTAATAAATTATAATTATTCAATTATATTAATGAAATATATAGGGTTTATATTCAATAATATACTTTTTATATTTATCCAATAGATTTTGTAGGCATTAGATGAGAAGAAACCTAATTTCATGCATAAAACCCAAAATGTTGCAAAAGGGTCACTTTATTACCTTTTAAGGGATAACAAATTGAAATAAAATTTTCAACATTATTGTAAATTATATTTGAAATAATATACTTCTTTAATTACATATTAATATAAAAATTTATTATGATTTATTGTTTGTAATTTTTCTGATATGTTTCATGATTTGGTGGGTAGTAAAAAAATACTAATTTTAATTGAAAATTTATTTTTTCACTGAAATAATTTATAGTGAGAAATTATATTTTAGATTTATTTTAAAGTAATGTTATATCTTTTTTATGTGAGTTAATATAATTTATTACATTTTCATTAATTTTACATTGAATTTCCATATAAAAATATTTTAATCTTTTTCTTGTTTTAAATATAATAACCAGTTTTCCGACCCGTTCAACTTTATTTAT
Source organism: Viscum album (assembly GCA_963277665.1). Taxonomy (NCBI): domain Eukaryota; kingdom Viridiplantae; phylum Streptophyta; class Magnoliopsida; order Santalales; family Viscaceae; genus Viscum; species Viscum album. The sequence goes on along the minus strand of OY728161.1, from coordinate 1,989,658,371 downwards.
AATAAATGAATTACTCCTAATTATGTTTTTTGAATTTTTTGAAAAAGGATTCAATATTTTTAATCAGATTGTCCAAATTATTTAAATAGTATTCGTTTCTTTTTTAGAATTAGGAATATTGACATTAGTAATTTGTTAGCAACACGGTAAATAGTAAGTCATGTAATTAATGGTAAAAAATGTTATAAAAATAGTAAATTACCATAAAACATGTCATAATTTAATTTGATGAGTTATTTTCAACCAAAATAATCCTGTTTTTAAAATTATATCCTTTTTATCCAACTTGAATGAGACTTATACATTTATTATATTCCATTTAATGAAAAGATAAATATGTCATACTCATATTTTCAATAACTATATCATTTTTAATCTTTAGATATACATAATAAAAATTCAAATATAAATAATAATTTTAAATAAAGAATTATCTAATTTATTATGGTAATTTATTTTATATTTTTAAGAAATATATAATTACGTTAATGACTTAAAAAATGATGATTTAGTAATTTTTAATTTAATTGAAATATCAATTAAGTGTTATTATAAATATTCAAATAAATGTAATTTGATATAATTAATGAGATCAATGAATTTTATGGATTAATTTGTAATTTTTGGGATATTTATATATATATATTTTTGATGATATCATGTTATAATATTTTTGAATAGATAAATAATAAATAGTTTCAAAATTGACACAAATGATATTTTATGAATATTTTATTTTATTCAATTATATAAAAATCATAAAAATTTTAAATAAGAATTCAGGGATGATAAATGGTCTAAAATATCATTAATTTAATATTTATTTGAAAATATTAACTTTATATGAAAAAAATTAAATTATCTCAGCATTAAAAGATGTTCTTGCACAATTAGAATTAAAATAGGCTAAATAAGGTTTAATAAAAAAGATAAGGTCCAAAAAATCCCCAAACCCTATAAAAAAATTATTTTATTTTGAGATAAAAACCTTATTTAATCTTATATTAAAATAATTTACATTTTGAGGTATTTTAATTTAGATTTATTTTATCATAAATTATTCTTTTGAGAGAATCCAGATGTTACCTTCCCCTCTCTTATAAAAAGGATCATATCCATGTCTTTCGTCACACATTAGAAAATTTTTGGATCAGAAATATTCTATCCAATTATCCTCCCAGAATCCATATCATAATCCTATAGTCCTTAAATTTGGAATAAATCCTACCGAGTAAGTACTTTTTTTAAAATCAAAATGAGATACCCAAAGATGAGGTAACATTCATCAACAAAAGTTTTTTGTTTTATTTCTTCCATTCAACCCTTATATAATTTTTATATCATACTCATATAATGAAATAAGTGTCATAAATATACTGTTATGTTGTAATATTTTGGGTTTGATGTAAACTCGCACACACTTCTATCTAATGGGTAAATAACATACAGTTCCTTTCTATGATGAACTACCACCTCACGAAACAATGTTGATAGTTTTTTCCTTTGCCAACCATCTTGGTTGTAAATTATATTGGAAACCTTGTTTTATATAATATATATTAAATAATTATACTTATAAGATAATACCATAACATCAAAATTTTACCACCTAATCATCTAGGAAATGATTACATTTCCCATCCGTATATATGGGTTTCCATCTCCACGAGGAGATGTGATTCATTTCTCATCTATATTAAAAATAGATGATCATAAGCGTGTATTTAATGAATATATATGAATTATATAACATAAATATTATTATTTTATGATAATATATAATATACATTTCTTACTTTTTAATATGAAAATAAAATAGAAATAGTGTTAATATATACGTACGACCAACATTCTTCATGAATGGTGTATAATATTTTCTATCTCAATCTTTTATGAATCACCATGGATAAATATATAATGAATATATATATTTGATATATATGTAATGTGTATCTATATGGAGATTATGGATTCATTATAAATTTAATATCACCATGGATAAAAATATAATTCATGAATGAAAAAGAAAGTGTTTATTAATTGAAATGTAGTATTAACATGGCAGTTTAGAAAAACAGTTAATAGAAGGCCATATTCAAATCATATGTCATATGATATAATTAAATAAATTAATGAAATATATGTATAATAAATTTATTTTTATTATAAAGTATGTTTTTCATTATTATGATTAGAGTCAAGACATAAGGTAATGAAATTTCATGTCACTTTTTATTTCTATGAGAGAGAATCCATATTCACAACTCACTTATTTTGTGTGGAGTATATACTGATATACTAGATGTTATATAATAAATTTATTTTATTTAATGATATTAAAATCAACAATTTTTTATATTATTTCATGTTTTAGTTTATTCTAATTTTATTAAAATAGTAATGCATTTATGTCTCAATTTTATTTTTTTGGGACCCATGACCTTATGTGCTACATGTTTCTTTTATATGGTGTATATAATACCCATGATTTTATTTTACATGTCTTATCCAAAAACTTATGGTACATTCATATGAATATAATTTTATTTCTTTCATGGGGAATATTATTATAATTATTATAAAGTGATGAGTATTTATTTCAGCATCTCATCAATATTTGAGATTATATTATTTTAAGTCTCTATTGAAGAATATTTATCTTCCACACCAATATTTTTTATTTTTTTTAAAAAAAATTATTATTATCTTATATATGTTCAAATTCACTTTTATCCAATTTAATTTTTCTATGGTATTTTAAAGTAATCATTTTTTCTTTTTCCAAAAGACGAGTATTGTAACTTTTTTGGAAAAAGTGTGAACATAATTTTTTTCTTAACTTATACTAAGTGAATTGAATTTTATAATGTCATAACATCATAATTATTTGAATCTTCTGTCATGATCATACATTTTTTAATGTAAATTGTTTCTTTAAAATTACCAATCATTTTTTGAAAAAAAGTTTACAAAGTAGAAAAATTATTTTCCTCAAGAACTGTTTCCATGTGATCTATCAAAATTATTTTCCATATAAGATAATGTTATTTGATGTTTCTTACATTATAATGGGAACATGATTTAATTATTAAATTTTCAATTTTTTGTTATTGGTATATTTATATGATGAAAATTTATTTATGAAAACCATTTATTTTCAATTGGTTATATCTTGATTAAATGGTTTTTATAAACTAGTTTCATTTGTTCTGATATGATGAATGATAATTGTTATTGAGGAACACATACCTATGGATTTATTTATATGATTTATTATACATGTATCCCTATTAAATAAATTGATTTAATATTTATATCTCATGAGATAGTGAGAGGAATCAATTCGACGAACTTGATCCACTATGGGATGATTGGGAAGCCTGATCCACTATGGGAAGATAAGGAATCATGATCAACTATGGGGACATGGGGAATCATGATCCCTTAAAATAAAAATACTATGATTGAGGATGGTGGTGTTTCCCTTCCAATAGGTTTAGTCCCCATGATGTTCCCTAAAAAGTAATAGAAATATATCTTGACTTATATGGAATGATATGACATGCTTATGTGTATACAAAAATTCAATGTCCTACTCCTATGATATGATTTCATGGATTATTCACATGATTTCATTATGATTTATGCATTATGAATTAAAAACCATTATTCCATGGTTTATGTTTATTATCATTGATATGTAGGGAATGATCTTCCATTTTCTTGATCATGTTCTAATACCATTATTTATATGATTGTTTTTAGATGCCTCCATTTCATTACTCTTACTAGGCATCTGAGCTCACCAATTTTATAAGTCCACATCCATAAACATTAAATAATCATTAGTTAAGTAAATAATTTTACTTTTAATCACATATAGGATATTTTTAAGTTTATATATTTATGTAATTAGTCCGTAACTCATACATATCAAATTTATTATTACAATGTAGACCCTTCTACTCACTATCCAATTTTTTCATAAATAAAATTTCAAAAAAAAAACATGGTTTGTTGCATGTTTAAACAACAAGAATTTTCTTTGATCTCATGCTTTACTCCATTCTTCTTTTATGTTTTGTGAAAAAAATTTAAAAACATGGGATTATCTTAAAAATATCTGTATGGGATACATAAAGAAGTAAAACTGTTAGTATTGGAAAAACATTAATAAATTATCATAATATAATAATTTACAACATTAAAAGTATTAAATATACATTACTTAATATATTCTCATTGATTTCTGTTTCCATAACCTAAAGATTATCATAATTTCCCTTGAATGAAACATATAACAGATAAAGATAACATATGAAATTAACATACATAAATGGAATACTCATACAAAATAATTCAATATATATCAATAAATGTAATATCAATATGACCGACTTACATACCCCATGCATTGGAGGTTATAACATAACCACACATCCTCGGTTTATCGTAAATCCACCAGTCTTTGGTTTATCACGTAACCAACCATTTTAGTTTATCATTTAACCACCCATAAAATATAAAAGTACCATTATATAATCATAAAACATAAATGATTAAAATTATCAAAATTTCACTTATAAAATTTCATTTAAAATTACAAGAAATGACTTTAAGATATTGAAATAGTAAATCCATTTTCAAAACCATTTTCAAAACCAAAACCCCCAAAAAGGGAATAATGGTTTTCTTTTCCTTTTAAAAACATTTTGGATTAAAGAGGAAGATAAATATAAAATAAATTTTATGATTGTGGAGGATTCGTTGTCCCCAAATATGTTAAAAACATTCCTTTTGTCATTCAGTAAAATTCTTTGTTGAAAAAATATTCCCTTTGAATGAAATTAAACATTAATGGGGTTTATTATAAACCTTATACAAGAAGGTGGTGTATAGCATCAAAATATTCCCAAATGGAAGGAGATTGAGACAAAGTCCCTTACAAAGATCATATCCTTATATTTAGGATAAATTAATGAAATAATTATGTATGAAATTATTTAATAAAACTAATATAAGTGGATATTCTACGTAAATAAATCATAGGTTATTAACACATATATTTTTAAAAACAAAATCAATGACATGGATATTTAACACAATGAATTGAGATTTAGTTACTATTTCCCTTACAAATATCATTTTGTTAAAAAAATATATTGATTATGTGTATTCACTATAATTAAACATAAAGAAAGTATATATAAAATATATGATATCAATTTTTAATTCTCACATAATCATAGCAAGATATAATCAAGAAGTATAAGATTAATCAAAATAATGGAAATTGGGTTAAGATGTTCCCTTACCTTGAATCCGACTTGTCTCGTTCATTCATTATATTCCTAAAAAATATAATTTGGTTAATTTATACCTACTTCAAATGATTTCTTATTTATATTATTCATTTTATATTACTTAATATCTGGTAATAAAATTTTTATGATTATTTATGTTTATATGGGTCGTTTTGATGATATTCGATATAGGAGTTGAAAATTAAATCGTTTTGAGGTAAAATGTCCATGTAGTCAAAATTAAATCATCTAAGAAATATTATTCATAATTCAAATATCATATATATTTAGTATAAATATATGTAGAATAGTTTATAACATTTGGAGATAAGAAGTGAAATGCATTGTTCATGGTGACAATAGGTCGTATGTACGCATGAACGCAACTTTCATTTCATTTTCATATGAAAAGAATGAAAAATAAACAATAAAATGATATATTATAATTCCATTATAATATATATGCTATATATGTTACCAAAGTACACTAAAATTGTCTTTTTTACATTACATGTATGGCATGAACTAGTTATATAACTTTGAGGGGGTGGTACTCCGCACATCCAAAAATTAAATTATAATATTTATATATTATGGAAAACATGATTGTAATGACTCGAAAAAAACTGTGCAATTTTTTTTGTATACATGGGATTTTTAAAAGTCTGTTAATTTTTACGGTGCTTGATTCCGAGGCCCAGTGTGCCCGGAATCAATTTCTGAAATTTTGTTTGGGTACGTTCAGTAAACATACGAGCGGGTTTTTATAACTTTTGATCTGGTTCTCGAAACTGAAATATAAGGGCACCGATGAAATCGCAGTACCGGTATTCGCTTAAATAGACTTTCACCTCGACGACAGTTGGTCGAGAATAAATGTTATTTTTTGGCTTTTTATTAAAAAATAATAATAAAATAAAGTGTGCAATAGTTTATTTTATTTTAAGCTTCCATGAGAGTGTTTTGGTTAAAACCTCCACTTGGGAGTTGGAGGTGGGACCACCACACCCTAATCTCCCATGAGAGGTTATGGTGGTGGGGCCCACCCGAGCATAACCTCCCGTGAGAGGCTATGAAGTGGGGACCACAAGAGGTTTAACCCTATAACAATGGAGGAGGATAAAACCTCCTCAACTCCCCATTAAATGGGGAGAAAATTCTTGACCCCCCTTTAATTAAATGGAGCCAACCCCCTTTATTTAATATGCCAACCTCTCATGGATTAATTGGAGGAGCCTATGTAAATAATTCACCTTTTTGAAATTTGTTCCAATGATTAAAATAATATAAAAAATATTATTTTGGGCACTTTCTTTTCTTGGAGCTTGGGAGAAAAGAGAATTCTATCCAACGAAGAACGCACTCCAATAAAGAATTATCTTTCGGTGAGAAACGCTCTCCCGACAAAGAACGCCAAGGAGTGATGCCTTCCACTATAAAGAATGACCTCTTCTGACCTTCTTCTTCGGTCGCCTTTGATGAGGGGAATGTTCGCCTACAATGGATTGACAACCATCTTTCCGTGATGTCAACAAACGATGACCAGCGAAACAATGGTAGGAGTTTAGTTTATTTTAAGCGTCATGTTCTTCCTTTCATTTAAATTTGAAGAACGACGATGTTCATCATTGTGGGTTGAATATTATGCTTCGTTCTTTAGAACCAATTGCTATCACCCTAATCGCAGAGGGTGCATTCAAACCCAACATGGCCTGACATCATCTGTCGATCTCTCTTCATGTGACATTCTACGATGTTGAGTTAAGGCGCCGACGATGAAGGCGACAATGATGAAGGTTGCGCTACCCACAACCTCTACAAATCGCGCCGCCCCAGCTGCGTACCGATGCACCCGACCAAACCCTGTCGGCCCATGTGGAGCCCGACCCACGTACCCACGGCCTTCCGGCACCCTACCTGGCGCACTGCCCGCCTGCCCGTGACCACCCGGCGCCCTGCCCGTCACGCGGCCCACCTGCATGCGGCCCTCCGGCGCCCCACATCCACTCGGCGCCCCCGCGGCATGCCCGAACCCTGTCACAGCCTGCCCGACATCCTGTCAGAGCCCCACAGCCTGCCTGGTCCCTACCGCGTCATGCTCAGCGCCCCCACGGCCTGCCCGGTGCCCTACCGGCGCCCCCACGGCCTGCCCAACACCCTTCCGGCTCCCCCACGGCCTGACCGATGCCCTGTCGGCTCTCCCATGCGGCCTTCCCATCCCCTGTTGTACCCTGACCGACACTCCAAAGGCAATCCTGCACTCCGCGCGGCCTGCCGTTGGTCTCTCGACTGGCCCGAACTCCCATACCAAGTCGCTCGAGCCACGCCCCTTCCGGTGCTGGCCGAACCATCACCGGACATCGGGCCAAGTCGCCTATGTGAAGACCACCGGGCTGAACCACCCTCGCATTCTGCTGGGCTAGGCCCATCAAACCGGAAAAAAAATCAGCTGGTTGACCTGCCCAATGGGCTAGGTCAGACCCAGCATGTCTGACTGGATCGACCCGAACCAGGGTCGGCCCAGACTAGGTTGGGCTGCATTGGTTTGACCGGGTCGGACCAGACCGGGGCCCATTACAGACCCATTACCTTATTGGGAGATATCTTTGGCACCGGACGTCCATTTGATGAACTATCAGCGACACCTGTATTACTGGAACAAAGTCGTCCATTTTAGAATACCCCGCTAGAGTTCGGGGTATATTTGAGTTATGGTCAGGTTGGATCGTAAACGAATCCAACCCGGCGCCTGGGACTAAAATGCTAGTAACTAACAGACCGAGCATCTGATTGATGCACTGTCTATGCTGTTGAGACCCCAATGACGTGACATACCTTTGAGATACTTCTTCGTGGAACTTCTTGATAGTTGGAGTATTTCCCAGTAGCTCATGTAGCAGATCCTTCCAGTGATGAGAAGATAGAGTGTGGAGACCTAATGCTGGCATACCTGATGACTGCTTGACCGATTCGACTCGGAGTGATTCAACTAGCCCAGTGAGGAGTGCCTGGTAGTTGACTATAGACCCACAACACAAGAGCGCCTGGTAGTGGGCGGGAGACCCACGGTACTCGATAGTAGGAGTACCTCTGCAGGCTATTAGGGGGAGTTCTTAGTAGTTGGTGGCATACCCACAGCAGAGGAGCGCATGGTAGTTGGCAGGAGACCCACAGTACTCAATAGGAGGAGTACCTCAGTAGTCCAAGGTTAGTGAGAAGCGTATCAGTGTCACGACAGGCCCACTGTACTTGACAGAGGAGGAGTTATCCAACAGCCGTGGTTTCGATAAAAAAAATCCTAGTTTGAGCTAAGTCAATGACTTTTATGTTTTCTTCAGGATTGAGATGGGTTACTAGATAACTTAGGTATATGTAGGGGCATATACCTAAGTAATGGTTATCCGTTGAGTTCATACATTATGGTTTATCCTTGTTGGATTTTTGGGACCTTGAGGGTCTCAAGGTCTCTACTTAGTATCATTATACTCACCCCTGCATGGGAAATGCCCGCACCTCATTGTGTTGGTTGCAGATGAAGAACAACGCTGACAGAGGCAGAGAGTAGCGGGACTAGATGGTACCCGGAGGTGGACCCTATGATGCATCAGTACACGGAGGAGACTGACGGACGGGAGTATCGAGGAGGATATCTGTACCTACCCTTCAGGTAGGAACCCCGGAGGACGACCCAGTAACTGCTTTACTTTTCTTCAGTTGTACTTGCTTTCAGTTGTACTTGTACTTTCCTATTGGGCCTGTATTTCTGGCCCCTTTTTACGTTCTATAACTTCTTTTGTATACAGTTTTACTTAGTGTTTTGCGTCTAGTTTTATACTCGATGTGTTTGTTTTCAGTTATAAAGACAATTCCTTCCTAGTTTAGGCATTTACACCTTTGGTGATAGTCTCCAGCCCCTGGCCTATGGAAGGCGGGCTTGGGGTAGTCACAATTCGAGCCCCGGGGATGGGTCTTGAAAAATTAGTATCAGTGGGAGGTTCTATCGCAGAACTTATAACTCTGGTCTTACTTTTTTTTGGAAGCAATAGTGTTATGGGTACTATGTGTGGTTTTCAGTTTATGGAGTCCTGTTTTGGTGCGGGCGGCCGACGTATCCATACACCAGGACCCTGACTACAGATTTCTGACTAAGTGCATGAAAACACTAATTGCGTGTGGGTTTCAAAAGTTTTTTCTAAGTCAGCTCAACAAGGTCAGCTCACATGGTATAATCATTTGACCATGTCGCATCTGTTTTTTTCAGGATGCCTCCCCACGGATGACCAGCTAGAGCTCCGAGAGTTGTACGCCCTAATAGACCACCAAGCAATGAGGCATTGATACATGGCCTTTTTCCAGTGGAGGCACCGACGATACTACACCCCGTTGGGCCACTGATGCCACCAGCCCCAGTAGCAGATGATGCGTGCCACTTGAGCATGTTGCACGAGTTCCAGCACCAGAGGCCACCTAGGTTCAGAGGAGAGATGGACCCACATGTGGCTGAGGATTTTCTAGAGGCTGTGGTGAGAGTCTTCAGGCTACTAGGGACAGTAGTAGAATTCCTGGTGATCTTTACCACGAGTCTCCTTCTGGCAGTAGCTGGCAGATGGTGGAGCCTGATGCTCCAGGTGCCTGATTAGGCGACACTACTATGGATAGACTTCGAGATACCATTTCAGGTGATGTTTTTCCCAGCCACCCTTCGAGCGGTGCAGATACATGAGCTACTGCATCTACATCAGGGTAGCATGACAGTAGCACAGTACTCAGCGAGGTTCACCAACCTCTAACGCTACTCCAAGGATATGGTATGAGACACATTTATTAGGGCTATGTCCTTTGAGCGGCATCTCAGGTGAGATATCATAGCTCCAATGATCTCACTCAGCATCCCAAACGTAGGGAGGGGTTCTTGAGAGAGCCCTCATAGTAGAGAGTTTCCTTGCTGAGTAGTCTCCAATAGCGAGACCCTATACTAGCCTACACAGATCGAAGTCTTTTATAGCTAGCAGTAGATAGATGTCACAAAGGTCTAATATGACAAGAACTACAGGTGGTCAACCACATGACTCATTATCAATTGTGCGGGGCACCAGGAGTGGAGACAGAGCTACTCTTGCCAGGAGCGCACAGTGTTACTCATGCGGCGGGCATGGTCACATGGATCGTGACTGTCCGACCCACTATAAAGATGATGATAAGATAGTTGAGGGACCTCCCGGGTAGAGGCATAGGTTTGAACGAGGTGGTCCATAGGGAGGAAGTAGACGTGGCAGAGGATCAGGACGTGTAACTGGTGGTGGACGACGTTACGAGGTGTTACCAACACCACACCATGAGGTCCACCCCAACCACAAGAAGTAGGTAGACAAGGGAGAGATCCACTTCATGCAGTTGAGGCCTATTATCATAGTGATGCGGAGATGATTCTAGGTATGATCTATGTTTACTCCAACTTAGCTGTAGTTCTCAGGTTCCAGTCACTCTTTCATTGCCACATCCCTTATTCGGAGCTCAAAGATTCTGACCGAGCCGTTGGCTCGATTCTTATGGATAGAGACTCTTATGGGAGAAAAATCAATGATTACTCACTGGTGCTGGAAATGTGAGCTTACACTAGGAGGTGAGAGTTTCAGCTGGGATCTCCTCATAGCGGTGTTGAGGCCTTACGACATCATCTTGGGTATAGACTGGTTATCTACAGTCCATGCTCAGATTGACGATATTAGGCGCAAAGTGCAGTGTGTCCGCATATATGGGACCATGTTCACCTCCACCGGTGAGAAGGGAGCCTTTTCAGTATAGGAAGGACTTACTCGGAGGATGGTGCAGCCAATCATTCATCAGTTGGCTGCCCTTACCCTCAGAATAGTAGATGTGGACAGTCCGAGCTATCCTGTAGTGGTGGACCAGTACGCGGATGTTTTTCCTAACGATGTTCCAGGACTACATCCTCATAGAGAGGTGTACTTATTCATTGAATTATACCCCGGTTTGGAACTGATATCTACTACAGCATAACGGATGGCTCCCATTGAGCTTCGTGAGCTACAGGTACAGCTGGAGGACTTGTAGGGGAAGGGATTCATCTGGCCTAGTGTTTCTCCATGGGCATCCCTGATTCTATTCTCTAAAAATGGAAAATGGGAGCTTGAGGTTCTGTATCGACTACCGTCACCTGAACCAGGTGATCGTAAAGAACAAGTACACACTTCCAAGGATTGACAACCACTTTGACTGGCTGAAGGAAGCATCGTGGTTCTCAAAGATAGACCTCAGATCAGGATATCACAAGCTTTGAGTTCGAGATGAGGATGTGTAGAAGACGAACTTCTGGTGTCGTTACATCCACAATGAGTTCTTGGTTATTCCCTTTGGTGTAACCAATGCTCCATCAGTGTTTAGTAGTCTCACGAATGGGATCTTCCAGCCTTACCTCAATCGTTTTGTTGTAGTCTTCATCAATGACATTATGATCTACTCGACTACTAAGGAGGAGCATGCCTACCATTTTCAGGTAGTACTGGGCACACTATGAAAGCACCAGATTTATGGTAATCTCTCGAAGTACCAGTTTTGGATTCTAGGGGTTCACTTATTGGGACACGTCATCTTGGAGGCTGGAGTTGCAGTGGATCTAGCAATGATCTAGGCGGTACTTGCTTGGCAGCCACCCAGGTGTGTGATAGAGGTACGGAGTTTCTTGGGTTTGGATGGATACTATCGGAGGTTCGTACCAGACTTCTCTAGAGTTTCAGCACCACTATCAACCTTGAAGAATAAGGGGAAACCCTTTGTGTGGTCGGAGAGATGTCAGTAGAGCTTTCTGGAGCAAAGGCAAAGGCTGACTAGTGCACCCATCTTGAGGCTTCCAAAGGAAGGCGTTGGGTACGTAGTTTACTGCGACACATCATGGACCAGACAAGGGTGTTTCGTGATTCAGAAATGAACTATGATTGCGTATGGTTCTCAACAGCTGAGGAAACATGAGATGAACTACACTACCCATGATCTGGAGTTAGAAATAGTGGTCTTCGCCTTGAAGATGTGGCGACACTCTCTGATGGGAGAATGTTTTACCATGTACTCAGATCAAAAGCGTCTCATGTATATCATCTCTCAGAAGGACCAGAGACTAAGACAATGACGTTGAATTGAGTTCCTCCAAGACTATGACTTCGATATATTCTATACTCCTGGGAAGGGGAACGTTGTTTCAGATGCACTCAGTAGGAGATCTGGTATACAACTACTAGGAGAGGCGACAGAGCAACTGGCTACCTTACATATATCCTTTCTAGATAGGGATGGAGTAGCCTATATCCAATCTCTTACAGTCACTCCCCCAATTATTCAATGAATCAGGGAGGCACAACATGGGGATGCTGACTGCGAGACATGACATGCTTAGATATCCATAGGGCAGGCACCTGATAGATTCTCTGAGGGTGGGGAGCACGTCATCCTCTTCAGAGGACATACTATGGTACCAGTGGAACTTCAGGGTGAAGTGTTGAGGGAGTTCAACACATCCCCTCTAGTGGTACATCCATGAGTGGAAAAGATGTACCAGGATCTTTGACGACAGCACTGGTGGCTAGGTATGAAGAAGTCATAAGTGGAGTTTGTCTCTTAGTGACTCACTTTCCAGCAAGTGGAGGTAGAGCACCAGGTACCAGTAGGCTTTGTTCATCCCTTAGAGGTCCTAGAGTGGATCTGGGATGGGATATCCATGGACTTTGTGACGGGTCTTCCATGTACATCCATGGGTCATGACTCGATTTGGGTGATCATTAACCGACTCACCAAGTCGGACCACTTCATACCGATCAGAGAGCAGAGTTCAATAGAGAGATTGGGATGCCTCTATGTGCAGGAAATGGTGCAACAACATGGAGTACATTCCTCCATTGTCTCCGACCCTGATGCACGGTTTACTTCCCAGCTACGGAAGGGGTTTCAGGAGGCTTTTGGGACACAACTTCACTTGTGCACCGCCTTCCATCCTCAGACTAATGGTCATATTGATTAGACATTTCAGACCCTTGAGGACATTCTATGTGCATGGATACCTAACATCGGTCGTAGCTGGGAGGATCACTTTACTTTGGTGGAGTTTTCTTACAACAACAACTATCACTCCACTATAGGGATGACACCTTTTGAGGCCTTGTATGAGCGACCTTTCATATCACCCTTATGCTGGACTGAACTTGGGGAGTCATCACTTATGGGACCAGAGATGTTACTAGATACTACGGAGAAGGTGCAGATCATCCTGGAGTGGATGAAGACTGGATAGAGCAGACAGAAGTCATATGTTGACAAGAGACAGAGACCTCTGGAGTTCAAGGATGGCGACCACCACTTTCTACGTGTCTCACCTCGATGAGATCAATGGATATTTGGCTGAGGTGGAAAGTTATCTCTGAGATTTATCGGACCTTTCCAGGTCCTCAGTAGAGTTGGCGAGGTGGCTAACCACTTAGCTCTTCCTCCTTAGTTGCACTTGGTGCACGAAATCTTCCATGCATCTTAGCTGAGGGGATATGTGCATGACCCTTCCCACATCATCAACCATGGAGATCTGGACGTAGACGATGGAGTGACTTTTACGAAGGTCCTAGTGGAGATCGAGGATCAAAAACAGTGGGTCCTACATGGATAGTTGATACCTCTGGTGCATGTTCGCTGGCAGCACGGGAACCTCCAAGAGAGCACATGGGAGCGGGAGGCTTAGATGCGTTCTCACTACCCCCATTTGTTCCCATAGTTCGAGTTGTATTTTACTAGGACGTAAAGGCCTGAGGTGGGGATAATGTAAAGACCCGAAAATCCCATGGAATGGTTTTTATATAAATGGGTTTTTTGCGAGTCCGAAAATGTTTACGGTGCCTGATTCCGAGGCCCGGTGTGCTTGGAATCAATTTCTGAAATTTTGTTCGGGTACGTTCAGTAAACATAGGATCAAGTCTTTATAGCCATTGATCTGGTCCTGAGAACTGAAATCCGAGGGCACCATTGAATTCATAGCATTGGTATTCACTTAAGAAGACGTTCACCTCGATGGAAGTTGGTCGAGAATAAAAGTTAGCTTTTGGGTTTTTTTTAAAAAATAATAATAAAATAAAGTGTAATACACTTTATTTTATTTTAAGCTACCATGTGAGTGTGTTTGTTAAATCCTCCACTTGGGGGTTGGAGGTGGGACTACCACACTCGAACCTCCCATGGTAGGTTATGGTAGTGGGGCCATCCCAAGAATAACCTCCTGTGAGAGGTTATGACATGGGGACTACATGAGGTTCAACCCCCTAATTATGGAGGAGGATAAAACCTCCTGAACTCCCAATTAAATGGGAAGAAACCCATTGACCCTCCACCTTCAATTAAATGAAACCAACCCCCATTATTTAATATGCCAACCTCTCATTGATTAATTGGAGGAGCCTACCTAATTAATTCACTTTTTTGAAATTTGTGCCAATGATTAAAATAATAGACAAACTATTATTTTGGGCACTTTCTTTTGGAGGAGCCTGGGAGAAAAGAGAATTATCTGCCACGAGGAACACACTGCAATGAAGAATGCTCTTCCGGCGAAGAACTCTCTCTCGATGAATAACGCCAAAGAGGGACGCCTTCCACTACGAAGAACGACCTCCTCTGACCTTCTTCCTCAGACTCCTTTGACGTGGGACATGTTCGTCTGCCACAGATCGACGGCGAAATTTCCACGACGTCAATGAACAATGATCGGTGAATCAACGGTAGGAGTTTAGTTTCTTTCATGCGTCATGTTTTTCCATTCTTTTAAAAATGAAGAATGATGATGTTCATTTTGCGGGTGGAATATTGTGCTTCGTCCTTGAGAACCAATTGCTATCACCTTAATCGTGGAAGGTGCAGGCCAATCTAACATAGCCCGACATCCTCCATCGATCTCTCTTTTTGTGAAATTCTACGACATGGCGTTAAGGAGACGGTGACGAAGGCGAAAATGACGAAGGGCGCGCTACCCATGGCCTTTGCAAATCGCGCTGCCCTCGTGGCATACCGATGCACCTGTACAAACACTGTCGGCCCGAGCGATGCCTGACCCGCCTACCCGCACCCTTCTGGCGCCCTACCCAGCGCGCAGCCCGCGTGCATGCGGCCTCCCGGCTCCCTGCTCGGCGCGTGGCCCGCAGCCCTCTCGTGCCCCCGCGCCCTGCCCGGCGACCTGCCGTGGCATGCCCGACACCTACCGTGGCCTGCCCAGCACCCTGCCGACACCCCCGTGGCCTACCCGACCCCTACTGAGGCTAGCCCGGTGCCCTGCCCGACGCCCATCCGTAACCCACGCGGCATGACCGGCACCCTGTTGGTCCCCCCCCCCCCCCCCGCGGCCCGCCCGGACCCTACCACACTCTGCCCGATGCACCTGTGGTCAGCCCGCGCTCCGCACGGCCTGCCGCTGGCCTCCCGACCGACCCGACCTCCCAGGCCTAGTCGCCCAAGCCGTTCCCCTCAAGGTACTGGCTGAACTGACCACTACCTTGGGGTAGAGTTTCCTACATGGAGACCTCTGGGCCAAACCACCCTTAACGTCCCCTGGGTCGGGCCCAGCGAACCGGGCCAAAAACTCAGCGCGCTGACCCGACCAACGGGATGGGTCAGACCTAGCGAGTCTGATCGGATCGATCCAGACCGGGTCGGCCCATACTGGGTTGGGCTGAGTCGGTCCAACCGGGTCAGACTGGACCCGGGCCCATTACTGACCCATTACTTTCTTGGGTCATATCATTGACACTGAACGTCTGTTTGACGAACCGTTAACAGTGCTGATATTCTTAGAATGAATCCTTCCATTTGATAATACCCCATTGGAGTTCGGGGTATATTTGAGTTATGGTCAGGATGGATTGTACATGAATCCAATTGGGCCCTCGCGACTAATATGCTAATAACTAAAATACCGGGCGTCTAATTGACGCACCGTCTATTTTATTGACACCCCTATGATGTGGCGAACCTTTGAGATACTACTTCGGGGCACTTCACGATAGTTGGAGTATTACCTAGTAGATCATGGAGAGGATCCTTCCAGTAATGAGGAGACAGAGTGCAGGGACCTAATAGCTGGAAGACCTGATGACTGCTTGACCGATTCGACTCATAGTGATTCGACTAGCCCAGTGGGGAGCACCTAGTAGTTGGCAGCAGACCAACGGTTGAGGAGAACCTGGTAGTTGGCGTCAGACCCTTGATAATCGATAGGAGGAGTACCTTTTCAGGCTATTAGGGTGAGTGCCTTGTAGTTGGCAGCATACCCACAGTGGAGGAGAACCTGGTAGTTGGCAGCAGACCCGCGGTACTCTACATGAGATGTACCTCAGCAGTCCATGTTTAGTGAGAAGCGCCTCGGTGTCGCGACAGGCCCTCTGTACTCGATAGAAGAGGAGTTCTCCAGCAGTCGTGGTTTCGATAATAAAAATCCTGGTTTGAGCTGAGTCAATGACTTTTGTGTTTTTCTCAGGATTGAGATGGGTTACTAGATAACTTACATATATGTATGGACATATACCTAAGTAATGGTTATCTATTGATTTAATACTTTATGGTTTATCCTTGTTGGATTTTGTGTGACCTTGAGGGTCTCAGGGTCCCTACTAAGTATCTTTATACTCACCCATGCATGGGCTATGCCTACACCTCGTTGTGTTTATTGCAGATGTTAGACAGCACTGACTGAGGCAGAGAGTAGCAGGACTGGATGGTACCAGGAGGTGGAACCTATAAAGAATCGGTACACAGAAGAGACTGACCGATGGGAGTGCTGAGGAGGCCATCTGTACCTACCCTTTAGGTAGGAACCTCGGAGGATGACCCAGTAACTACTTTACATTTCTTCAGTTGTACTTGCTTCCAGATGTAATTGTACTTTCCTATTGGGCTTGTATTTCCGGTCCCTTTTTAATTTCCAACAGTTCTTTTGTATACAATTTTACTTAGTGTTTTGCTTCCAGTTGTGTACTATGATGTGTTTGTTTTCAGTTATGAAGGCAATGCCTTCCCAGATTAGGGATTTACTCCTTTGGTTCATTCGCCAGCCCCTGGCCTATGGAAGTCGGGCTTGGGGTAGTCACGATAAGAGCCCTGAGGGACGGGTCGTGACAATGATGGTATGTTTTAGATAAATATTACAGAATCATATAGTCTATAAAAATATAATATATATCATATTTTTCACTCCATTATTGTATATAATCATGGATTAATGAATATCATGTAGAATGAATCACATCACATCTTGGAGATGGTCACTCGTACGTAAACACAAGTAGTGATATCATTAACTTAAAGGTTAAACGATACAAAATTTGATGTTATATTATTTATAATGAATAGTTATCTTGTTCTATTCATGATTTAAATCCATTATAATCATCATTATACCAATCCAAATTATGTAATGTTGAATAATAAATTACACCATGACATGGAGATGGTAAGACTATGCACACACACATGGTGATATGGTAATTAGTAGAGTAGATAAAAGGAGGTATAAGTTATTCCCATAATTATAATAATATTTTATCATTTATATGATACATGAGTTAATACTTTAGTGTGGAAATCAAATAATGAGAGGAATTTGAAGCATAATTTTTTTTGGAAAGAGGTGATAAAACAGATACATCTTTTTCAAGTATATCCTTTTGATTTTCAAAAAACGTCTTTTTTAGGATGTATTTTTTCCCAATGTGGGGCCTATAGGAATAAGGGATGTTTGTAGGGAGATTATTGGAGCATATTTTGGATAATCCAAGGGGATTGAGATGTGGGAGTAAGTGGGTATAAGTGGTGTCCTTTTATAAGAGGGAGGAGGGGCACTTTATGAATGTCTTGAAATATTTTTTTACTAAAACTATATTTTTGAATTATAATATCTCCAAAGTGATATAAGTATAGAATATGATGATGATGGGTCTAAATAATCTCTACCAATATATTTTAGGAATTTCTAGTTTAAAAAATTAACCTTATTTATTAACTTCAACCCTTAGTTAAAAGATTATCTCTTACCATGTCTACTTATATTTTCATAATATATGTTTACTATAGTTAGAATAAAATTACCATCAAAACTAAAGTGGATAATTAGTTAAATTTGTAAAATTATATAAGTTAGTTGACTGAATCATAGATGTATAATACTGTTATATCATTTAATAGAATATTATTTGTTTTAACATCTCATTGATGTCAATTGTGACACTATTTTGTATTTGATTTTTGTTAAAGCCATAACAACAAGATTACATAAATGAAAAGGAATTAAATCATCCAAAAAATGCCATTATCATCTCATTTTATTGTGGTATCATAATGTTAATATTACATTTATTTTAATATTTATAAGATCATTTATTTGAATCTTTCGTTAATAAGGTTATCATTGCATCATCATTGTGTCATAAATAAATTTTTTTATTTAGTGTATAAAATTTATCAATAAAACAACACAATGTAGAATATTTTTAAAGATTTATAATATCTATTTATAGTTAATGAGATCAAATATATATCCACACCTTAATTTTTTTAGTAAAAAGATACATGTTTGTGTTATATTTCCATTTACATTAAATTAATTTTTATAACGTGTAATTTTAATACCCATGTGGCTCCCAAATGCCAAAAGTTTAGCCTCAGGATTTTTTTCCTCCCAGGATTCATCTAATACTATTAAGACATGTGTTAGGATATTTTTATATTATTATAATAATTTTATACCCTTATATACATAATTTTCCATTTAACCATTCCAAATAAAAAAAATTAATGAAGTTACAATTCATAATGTCTTATAGTAAAAGGTATATGTTTACAAAATTTGGACCTTCTAATTCCAAAAATCAAATCATTTTTTACAAATTCAAAACAAATAAATTATAGTAATTAATTTAAAATCATGACTTGTTGTCAAAACTAGAAAACATGTTTTTTTAGAAGTAAAAACTATCGAATGATTGACATGTGTTTATGTCCAATTTACTTGCGAAATTACTTATAATGACAAAAATTGGATTAAATGATAAAAATGAATTCAAATTACTCTTTAAAACCAATTAAAAGTTCAATATAACTATATAAATATATTAAATGAAAAGGCAGTTTTGAATTAAAATGTAGTATTTTTCACTATCCATTAAAATATGAATTTTATCCGAAAAAACCCAATTTCAGCCAATGTAAATGTTTATGTCCCACTTAAAAATAAAAATCTTATTTTCTCAAATAGAACATATAGAATTTTCAAAAACTAGATTTTAAAAAGGTTCTCTATTAAAAGGCAGTAAAACAATATTTAAAAAATATTAGAGTATTTTATGCTTAAAATTAGAATCATTCACATTATAGTCCTCTTAAATTTATTGCATAAATTTAAAAACATATAAAAAATATGTAAAATGATAATATAGTTAATTATGTTCATTAATTCCAACACATTTTCTCGGGGTTAACTACCATATAACATAATAATATTATTATTGTATTAGTTTTGGGTATTACTCAGTGAAGTGTGCTACGTAACATTTCACAGAAACCCTCTGTTGCGTGTCTGGTACACTATCAAAAAAAGTGTCCCATTTGAAATAAAATTAACATTTTATTTATTATTATATATGACATAATATTATTTTATAAATACCAGGTAAGTTACATCATTACCCCCTTTTGAAAATTGCATCCTCATAATTTCAAAATTGGTCTCACAAAAAATATTGAAAATACCCCATAGTAAAAAGAGAGTTAATAAAACTACCACTTATAAAGAATGAAAGAGAAGTAAAAAGGTCATCTGAGACAACACATACAAGGATTTCATGTAAGAAAACATGGATATGGAACAAAAACTAATAATTTCATTCTGATTAAGAGTGATAGAACACATGATCAAGAGAAATTTAAGTACCAGAAAACCAAAAATATGCGATGGGTTAAATGGTCATTGATTTCATAGTTCAAAAATAAAATGGAATATATATATATATATTTAGATCCTTTTAATAATTCTAACGAGTTATTTTGCTACATATAATAATAACATAATGAAATATACTAACGTGAAAAGTATAGTTTCATCCTTTAATAAATTTATACCACACACTCATCCTTTCTCCAAATGAGGAACACTCAAGATGACTTGGTCAAACCTAAAGTACTAAAATAAACTTTTTTATAATGACATAATAAAAAAATCTGAACTATATATTTTGAATGTATTTATACGTTAAGTAAAAAATAGTTTATAAAAGATCAGATAATCCCCCAAAAAATAATAATCCTTTATAAGAAGAAGGACTACATTAAATCTACAAAATTCAACAGTAATACTGAAGTTCTACGTAGACCATTCCACAAAAAATGTCATTAAAATTCTTTAAAATATTCCAACATATAATGAAACCCAAAACTCTAAAGGATTTGATCACATAGTTTTCTAATAAAATTGAAGTGCCCAGATCAGTGTGAATCACTGAGAGGGGGAGGGGGTGAATCAATGATCCCTTAAAACTTTTTACTAATTGATTCTTAATCAATTAAACCTCTATGGCTGGTTAAAGCCTCGATCCACTCTTCTTGTATCTCTCACCTTTCCACGAATGATGCAGTAAATGTAAAGGCACTGGACACAAGGATTTACAAGGTTCGGCACCAAAGGCCTACATCCTTGCCATGCTCTCCAAGCATGGATTCTTCATTATAACCTGTTAAAATTACAATGGTCGATACAGCTTCCCACCGTATCTCTCCTGAGTCCCACAGGAGGGTCTTTATACTGCGTCCCACAGTGTTACCAGAGTCCCACTGGCCTGCTCCAGAATCCCACTGAAGACTTCTTCTCCCTGAGTCTCACAGGGTCTTCTCCTGGCTCCTCGAGTCACACGAGTAGCTCTTCTTCACTTTAAGTTCTTCAAGTATCCTCAGCAGTCTGGGATAAAGACTGCTGGCCTTGCTCTGTACCTCTGATCACTTGAGTTGATCAGGTATTCTCGTCTTGCTCAGGCTTTATCTCCTTCTTCAGGATGACCTGGCTTCTCTCTTCAACTACTGAATGCTCAGACAACTGATAGCTTTATCTTCGGTCTGGTCCAGTCTCACTTTAATTCAACATCATGCACTGAGTGCATGGCAACTCTGCTTCCTCATGCACTAACTGCATGGCCTTCTCAAATTCTTCAAGAACCTCCTGGTCTTGGACTCCTCAAATGCACACAAGCTGGTTTGTCTTTATTCACGTGTGCATGTGCATGCATGCATGCATGCACTTCCCTGTTCTTCTTCTAGGTGCAGTAAACCCTCAAAGGGTGTAATTCTTTTAAGCACACACCAACTCTGAACTTCACACACTTTATTTCTTTTGACTACACACTTAAAAGTGTGTTATACTTTAGTGTGAGAGTCTTCCACTTCTTCTAAATGTATAAACTTTTAGTGCACACACTAGGTTCGGCCACTTCTTTAATTTGCACACAATTGTTTCACTTTAGCACACACATGAGTTGGCCTTCACTTCTTCTTGCACATACTTAAATGGCCGTAGGGTGTTCCTCTTCAATTTTCACACACAAAATGTGTCTTCACTTGGAACACAAAGTCACACGTTTCTTGTATTGTCCAAGTGCACACAGCCTATATGGTGTAATGCTTTTATTCTTCTTTGCACACACACCCAAGCACTAAGGGCTCGGTTCTTCCTCCTTTGCACACCTACTGCCAACAACATTTCTCCTTTGTTTGCACACACACAAAATGTGTGGTCTTTCACCTTTCTTTTGCACACACTTCCTCTCGGCCTTCAAATTTTACTTTGCACACACAAGAGGCAAAGCCTCGGGTTCTCTTCTGTTTTTGCACACACCCAAGTTGTGGTCTTCACTTCATCACTTCACACACATAAGAGGTGTGGAATCGGGTTCTCCTTGCACACACAAGAGCCACGGCCTCCTCTTCTTCAACAGCCACACAAGGGTGCAGTGGCAAGGCGCGCAAGTCCTCTGGTGTAGCTTAGCCGCGCAAGTGTAATGACACACAGCCACAAGAGACCTCGGTGCAAGGCACCTCAACCACGGGGCGCACAAGTGCTACTGCCCCGGGTTCTTCCTGCCGTGCAAAGGGAAGGCGCGCAGGGGATCTCTTCTCCTCCTTCTTCTTGTTGCGCAAAGAAATAGCACGCAAGGAACACCTTCAAAGCCTCGGGTGGCTTCGGGACAACAGCCGCGCAAGTGTGTTGCGCGGGGCTTCAAAGCTTCGCGAGGCAGAGCTCTCACAGGACTCGTATTTTCAAGAAAGGATCAGCAAACAAAATGAGAGCCTCTGGCTCTTCTTTTATAGGCAGAGAGATGCCCGAATCATCCGCGTGCTATAAATCTCAAACTCCCGAGATCTTCGGATCTTTAAAGATTTTTTCAAATCTCGTTTCT
Source organism: Viscum album (assembly GCA_963277665.1). Classification (NCBI taxonomy): domain Eukaryota; kingdom Viridiplantae; phylum Streptophyta; class Magnoliopsida; order Santalales; family Viscaceae; genus Viscum; species Viscum album. The sequence goes on along the minus strand of OY728161.1, from coordinate 1,989,635,591 downwards.
TCCCTCTGTTTCACGCGGGATCTTCCTCTTTAATTTCCTCTACGTGCATGCGACTTAGAACGCATGCACGGCCTTCTTCTGATCCATAATATGCACGCAAAAACACCCCACGGCCTTCGGCAGCTTTGCTTGCCTCGGCCTCGACCGAAATTCCTCATTTGTTGCATGCAAGCCAATTTTAAGGCATGGATGTATTCAGTGTAGCCAGACGAGCCGAATGGAGGTCTCGGTTTCGAAAATGGTGGCCGGGAACTCGAAAATAGGTCGTCGGGAGTGCTCTGGTTCAGCGGCTGCTCGCGGGTGGCTTCGGCTCGAGCTCGACGAAGGAGATGATCCGGGAGCCGTTGGATCGAGCGATCAAAATACATCTGACGGCCTGGATTAGATCGCGGCGCCGCGGATGGATCGTGCGGCGCAGATCAAGCGCGCGATGAGACGGACGGCCAGGATTCGCTCCGGGTGAAAAATGCGCGTCCCACATCGAAACCTTCCGCGGATTTTCCGCGGTTTATTACCCTGCCGCTGCCGCCATATGCTCAGTTGAACTTCCTCCCTCACGGTGCCGCCCCGCACCGTGTTCTCTTCTGCGGGCGCGCTCTGCGCCCACTCTTGCTCCCTGCGGGCGCGCTTCTGGCGCCCACTATGCTCTCCTGGTGCGCGGGTTTCACCACCGCGTGCCCTGCGCTCCTCCGGCCGTGCCCCTGGCGCCCATGCGGTTGTCTTGGGGTGCGCCCTGCCGCCCTGAGCTCGCCCCACGGGTTCCCCCTTGGGCGTGGCGCCTTAGGCCCACATGAGCCTTGGGGTTGAACCCACAAGGTGCTCACGGGCTGGCCACATTTTTTGGCAAAGTAACAAATAGGACTTTGTCAAAAACGAAGTCCTCCATGAAAAATACCAATTCAAAATGCCAAATGCCTCCTCCTCTTCTTCTAAGCCATTCTTTCCATTTCTTCTTCATCCTTCTTCCACAAACATCCTCAACTCCTTTCAATCATGTATTCTAGACTTATGAGACATTTGTAGAAGGTTCTTCATCAGCCGAATCACTTGATCAATTATTTCTTCTTCATTAGAATTCCTTCATTCTTATTCAACATTTATTCATCACTTTGTAATGGAATTCACGAAGGGTCTTCATCTTCAACTGAGCTCCTGAATCACTTAAATTCATCAATGTGCTTCATTGATCTAATCAGAGATCAATTGGATCAACTTCAAATTCACATGCACTAAGAGTTAGTACATGGACTTCATTAAACCACTTCATCCACTTAGAAGTAGTGAATGGATCATCTTCTCATCTCCTCATGCATTGTAGTGACAATGCATGGTCTTCTAACATTGTTTTAACATTGTATCCAGTTGATACAAGTTCTTGGAGCTTTAAGAACAGCTCAACAATCGTCTGATTTTCTTAGAGAATGTTTCAACCATCATCTCCTATGTCACTTAGGAGGGAATTTCCTAAGTGACATGCATCTTAGTACCATGGCCATTCTCCCTTCCTCACCAACACCATCACAACCTTTGTCATTCACATCTTGACATTCCCTGACTTCCATTCATTCCAAGACAACTTCATGCCTCATTGACAACAAATGCAACACAATGCACTTCAATCTCCCCCTTTGTATTTGTTGTCAATACACTCCTTCAGCACATATGAATGGGTCAATATGTGTGCCAATATTTTCTCCCCCTTATTGGCAATCAAATGCAAAGTTGTGGTGTGGTTCACTTTCAAAAATCTCTTCCTCCCTTTGAAAAGTATTTTCTTGAAAAACACTAAGAGAGGGATGATGTCACATGTTCTTCTTTAGCAAAGAACCTTTAGTAAATCAGCTCTTAGTCTACTTGGGCTAACCCGGTGTAGAAAACAAGAGTGATATGACCAAGGAATTCAAAGCTATCCAAAATTCACTGTACATGTGAGATCATGCTTCAGGGGTTTGAAATTTTTCAGATATATCAATGAATTGCTAAATCCTGCACACACTTCACAAAACTTATTAGAAAGTTCAGTGCAAAGATAAAGCTCCCCCTTCCATCCATTTGTCTTCAATCCATACTCCCCCTTAATTGACAAGATAAACTCAATTAAGAAACAAGGGATGAAAGCATGATTGGAATACCTTCACTTTCTCAAGATGATATTAATTTTAGAACATCATCTTCTGCAGATTGGCTCCCCCTCAAGGGATGCACTCCATTCTGTCCAAACCATCCTCCAGCTGAGAATGATCATCATCTTCAATTCCCTGCAATGTTAGCACATGTAAATACCAATGTATAAGGGAATAAGATGGAACCTCCTTGGTTCATCAATGTGAACAACAAGGTTGAGAAGATTCTCTCAACCGAGATGTCCCATTTTCACCAGTCTTCACACTTGCACATTTGATCTTCATTGATGATTGTACTGGTGTGGATCTCAATACATCTTCATGTGAAATATTCTTCTTCCCTTTTGCCTTAGCAATTGCCAGAACTTCATCTTCAGCTCTTTGTAGATCTTTGGCAAGTTGCAACTGATTTGGCCATATGACTAGTAAGTCACTTGGAAGTGTGGCCTCAGTTCTGGATATTCCACATGGTTCTTTTGAAACTGTCAAGCTACCTCTCTTAGGCAACTTGTTTTCAACCAATCCCTTCTGCTTCTTCTGGATTGATTGTCTGTTTGAGTCCAGTCTGCTTCTATTCAGTTCCATGGCTTGTTCACAAAGATCCATGGTGTGTCCTTTCTTTCCACAGTAGAAGAATTTCTTGGTGGTCCTTCTGGATGCATCACCCTTCTTGGATTTCAATTCCAAGGACTTCTCTTCATTCTTCAAACTCTTCTTGGGAGCATCTTCCACTTTCTTCTGCTTGCTTCCCAAGGAATCTCTCTGAGCCAGGTTCTGTGATCTTTTCTTCTTTTGAGCTCTGGATACAGTTGGAGATTGACATGTATCTTTTTGACCACTTTTGCAATCATCCCAGATGTTGTCAAGTAATCCAAATCTATTTGCAGTAAACAGATGTCTCTGGACCTGTGGATGTTGCTTCCTTCCTTCTGGCTTGCTCCCCCTAGGCATGGGCTTCCTCTGTGCTTTGGCATTCAGTGGATTGTACCAACAATCCTTTGCACAATGCCCATACTTATTACAACACCAGCATTGACCCACAAATCTTGACCTCTTGAGTCCTTCTGATTGTTGGGTACTTTTCTTGACTTGTTGTGCTATTTCAGGAGAGCTCTTCTTTTTAACTCTCTTCATCCATATTTGTTTGGATTCATTCTTCCATCCTGCACTTTTTGTGGAAACACAATTAGAAACATTAGTACAAGATGGTATGGATGGTACCTTCTTTCTAGAAGATGTTGCACTTTTATTAGAGGATGTCTTTCTCTTAGAATCATCCTGCTCAAGGTTCACTTGAGTAGCAACATTTCTTCTTTCAGCTGACTGGAAGGATTCAGCTTTGGGTGATTGCTGATTTTTCAATATCACCTCTAGTTCTAAGTATTTCATTTTGAGGGAGTTCTTCTCATCCTCAACAGTTCTTAGCTTTCATTCCCATTTTACTTCCAGCTGTTTTATCTGGTCATCATGCACCTGCTTCATTTCAAGCAATGAGTTGTCAAGCTCCTTCACCATTTTGACTTTGTCTTCAATTTGAGCATCTCTGACAATCATTGAAACTTTGTGCCTCTTCTCCAGTGCATGGTAAACATCTTTGATTATTACTTTAAAGAATTCTTTCTCAGAAAGGATTCTTTGCAATTCTTCAGCAGTGTCTTCATATCTTTCATTGCAAAGAGATACTGTTTCATCTTTGGCATTTACCAGCTTTCTGAGAGTGTTGGTTATGCCAACCATTTTTGCCAATTGATCTTCCATTGCATTGGCTTCTTCTTCTAACTGTGATTTTTCTTCATGAAGATCATGGATGCCTGTAGCTATACACTTTGCAACTTCCATGGGAACTGTCTTCTGAAGATATTTGAGTGCACTCTGAAGATCATTCATTATTTCAACTTCATCACAGCTAGGACAAGCTTTCTTCATCTTCTTGGCCTGTTTCTTCTTTCTATTTTTCTGAGTCTTGGCAGATATCTCCATTTGAGGCTGGTTGCTCATTTCCTCAAATCTGCACTTCATATAGACTCTCTTGGATCTTTTAGAGGGAACCTCACTCTGATACCAATTGAAGTGCCCAGATCAGTGTGAATCACTGAGAGGGGGAGGGGGTGAATCAGTGATCCCTTAAAACTTTTTACTAATTGATTCTTAATCAATTAAACCTCTATGGCTGGTTAAAGCCTCGATCCACTCTTCTTGTATCTCTCACCTTTCCACGAATGATGCAGTAAATGTAAAGGCACTGGACACAAGGATTTACAAGGTTCGGCACCAAAGGCCTACATCCTTGCCATGCTCTCCAAGCATGGATTCTCCATTATAACCTGTTAAAATTACAATGGTCGATACAGCTTCCCACCGTATCTCTCCTGAGTCCCACAGGAGGGTCTTTATACTACGTCCCACAGTGTTACCAGAGTCCCACTGGCCTGCTCCAGAATCCCACTGAAGACTTCTTCTCCCTGAGTCTCACAGGGTCTTCTCCTGGATCCTCGAGTCACACGAGTAGCTCTTCTTCACTTTAAGTTCTTCAAGTATCCTCAGCAGTCTGGGATAAGGACTGCTGGCCTTGCTCTGTACCTCTGATCACTTGAGTTGATCAGGTCTTCTCGTCTTGCTCAGGCTTTATCTCCTTCTTCAGGATGACCTGGCTTCTCTCTTCAACTACTGAATGCTCAGACAACTGATAGCTTTATCTTCGGTCTGGTCCAGTCTCACTTTAATTCAACATCATGCACTGAGTGCATGGCAACTCTGCTTCCTCATGCACTGACTGCATGGCCTTCCCAAATTCTTCAAGAACCTCCTGGTCTTGGACTCCTCAAATGCACACAAGCTGGTTTGGCTTTATTCACGTGTGCATGTGCATTCATGCATGCATGCACTTCCCTGTTCTTCTTCTAGGTGCAGTAAACCCTCAAAGGGTGTAATTCTTTTAAGCACACACCAACTCTGAACTTCACACACTTTATTTCTTTTGACTACACACTTAAAAGTGTGTTATACTTTAGTGTGAGAGTCTTCCACTTCTTCTAAATGTATACACTTTTAGTGCACACACTAGGTTCGGCCACTTCTTTAATTTGCACACAATTGTTTCACTTTAGCACACACATGAGTTGGCCTTCACTTCTTCTTGCACATACTTAAATGGCCATAGGGTGTTCCTCTTCAATTTTCACACACAAAATGTGTCTTCACTTGGAACACAAAGTCACACGTTTCTTGTATTGTCCAAGTGCACACAACCTATATGGTGTAATGCTTTTATTCTTCTTTGCACACACACCCAAGCACTAAGGGCTCGGTTCTTCCTCCTTTGCACACCTACTGCCAACAGCCTTTCTCCTTTGTTTGCACACACACAAAATGTGTGGTCTTTCACCTTTCTTTTGCACACACTTCCTCTCGGCCTTCAAATTTTACTTTGCACACACAAGAGGCAAAGCCTCGGGTTCTCTTCTGTTTTTGCACACACCCAAGTTGTGGTCTTCACTTCATCACTTCACACACATAAGAGGTGTGGAATCGGGTTCTCCTTGCACACACAAGAGCCACGACCTCCTCTTCTTCAACAGCCACACAAGGGTGCAGTGGCAAGGCGCGCAAGTCCTCTGGTGTAGCTTAGTCGCGCAAGTGTAATGACACACAGCCACAAGAGACCTCGGTGCAAGGCACCTCAACCATGGGGCGCACAAGTGCTACTGCCCCGGGTTCTTCCTGCCGCGCAAAGGGAAGGTGCGCAGGGGATCTCTTCTCCTCCTTCTTCTTGTCGCGCAAAGAAATAGCGCGCAAGGAACACCTTCAAAGCCTCGGGTGGATTCAGGACAACAGCCGCGCAAGTGTGTTGCGCGGGGCTTCAAAGCTTCGCGAGGCAGAGCTCTCACGGGACTCGTATTTTCAAGAAAGGATCAGCAAACAAAATGAGGGCCTCTGGCTCTTCTTATATAGGCAGAGAGATGCCCGAATCATCCGCGTGCTATAAATCTCAAACTCCCGAGATCTTCGGATCTTTAAAGATTTTTTCAAATCTCGTTTCTTCCCTCTGTTTCACGCGGGATCTTCCTCTTTAATTTCCTCTACGTGCATGCGACTTAGAACGCATGCACGGCCTTCTTCTGATCCATAATACGCACGCAAAAACACCCCACGGCCTTCGGCAGCTTTGCTTGCCTCGGCCTCGACCGAAATTCCTCATTTGTTGCATGCAAGCCAATTTTAAGGCATGGATGTATTCAGTGTAGCCAGACGAGCCGAATGGAGGTCTCGGTTTCGAAAATGGTGGCTGGGAACTCGAAAATAGGTCGTCGGGAGTGCTCTGGTTCAGCGGCTGCTCGCGGGTGGCTTCGGCTCGAGCTCGACGAAGGAGATGATCCGGGAGCCGTTGGATCGGGCGATCAAAATACATCTGACGGCCTGGATTAGATCGCGGCGCCGCGGATGGATCGTGCGGCACAGATCAAGCGCGCGATGAGACGGACGGCCAGGATTCGCTCCGGGTGAAAAATGCGCGTCCCACATCGAAACCTTCCGCGGATTTTCCGCGGTTTATTACCCTGCCGCTGCCGCCATATGCTCAGTTGAACTTCCTCCCTCACGGTGCCGCCCCGCACCGTGTTCTCTTCTGCGGGCGCGCTCTGCGCCCACTCTTGCTCCCTGCAGGCGCGCTTCTGGCGCCCACTATGCTCTCCTGGTGCGCGGGTTTCACCACCGCGTGCCCTGCGCTCCTCCGGGCGTGCCCCTGGCGCCCATGCGGTTGTCTTGGGGTGCGCCCTGACGCCCTGAGCTCGCCCCACGGGTTCCCCCTTGGGCGTGGCGCCTTAGGCCCACATGAGCCTTGGGGTTGAACCCACAAGGTGCTCACGGGCTGGCCACATTTTTTGGCAAAGTAACAAATAGGACTTTGTCAAAAACAAAGTCCTCCATGAAAAATACCAATTCAAAATGCCAAATGCCTCCTCCTCTTCTCTTAAGCCATTCTTTCCATTTCTTCTTCATCCTTCTTCCACAAACATCCTCAACTCCTTTCAATCATGTATTCTAGACTTATGAGACATTTGTAGAAGGTTCTTCATCAGCCGAATCACTTGATCAATTATTTCTTCTTCATTAGAATTCCTTCATTCTTCTTCAACATTTATTCATCACTTTGTAATGGAATTCACGAAGGGTCTTCATATTCAACTGAGCTCCTAAATCACTTAAATTCATCAATGTGCTTCATTGATCTAATCAGAGATCAATTGGATCAACTTCAAATTCACATGCACTAAGAGTTAGTACATGGACTTCATTAAACCACTTCATCCACTTAGAAGTAGTGAATGGATCATCTTCTCATCTCCTCATGCATTGTAGTGACAATGCATGGTCTTCTAACATTGTTGTAACATTGTATCCAGTTGATACAAGTTCATGGAGCTTTAAGAACAGCTCAACAATCGTCTGATTTTCTTAGAGAATGTTTCAACCATCATCTCCTATGTCACTTAGGAGGGAATTTCCTAAGTGACATGCATCTTAGTACCATGGCCATTCTCCCTTCCTCACCAACACCATCACAACCTTTGTCATTCACATCTTGACATTCCCTGACTTCCATTCATTCCAAGACAACTTCATGCCTCATTGACAACAAATGCAACACAATGCACTTCAAATTTTTTTATAATTATCTAAAAATAACATCATCCACTCTTAAGGTCTCATACCAAAAATTAATTAACCTAACCAAATTTTCTCTATGATAAGTTAATCATTTATACAAATAACCCAAATCGCTATTTGTTAAAAATAAATACATAGATTCTATCAAAATTAAATTTAACCATAACTCTTGAAATGAAATCCCAATTTTTTCCTTTGGCTTATAGTATTCCCAAAAGAGCGAACACATTCCAAAATATTGATTGGTTTTTATGTGCAATTTAAATGTGAAATTACTTCCAATGACCCAAATTGAACTAAATTATAAAAAATAAATCTAATTACACATTAACAAAAATGAAAATTAAAATATAACTATATAAATAAATTATATGAAAATTCAGTTTTGAATTATATTGCGGAATTATTTACAATTCATTAAAATATTGATTAAATTGGAAAAATACAAAAATTTCAACCAAAGTAATTTTTTATGTCCCTATTTTAAATAAGAAGTTATATTTGTAAAATATAACATATAAAAGTTATATAAACTATGTTTAAAAATTGTTCTCCATCAAAAGGTGGTGAAATGGGGTTTTAAATATATTTAAGTATTTTATAGTGAAAAATAGATTGATTCTAAATTTAAGCCTATAAAATTCATTGGATAAATGTAAATACATTTAAAAAATATGAAAAATCATAATTTAGTTAATTTTGGTCGTTTCTACCAATACAACAGCTAGGCCTAACTACAATTTAACATAATAATTTTATTGTCTTATTTTTTTTGGTATAACTCTGTATTGTGTCCAACATAAGATTTAGGAGAAACATATTATTGCATGTCAGGTACGCTATAATCCATAATATTACAATTAAACAAAAATTAAAATTAAATTTATTAATATATATGAAAATTTATTATTCTATAAATACATAGCATGTTACTATTTTCATATGTTTTATTTTCACCAGAGTATAAAGAGATGTTTTTTATAGGGGAACTAAAGGGGAATGATATTTTTGAGAAATCATGAAGATATTTCACAAGCATTTATGGTTATAAGGCCTTTTACTTTTAATGTAATGGGAATAAAATTGAAGATCCAAAGAGTGATCCTATCACAAATAAGTGTTTAAAGGGAAAGGAAATTGATCATTATGCTAATAAATGTACAAATCCAAGGGTTAAAGATGATGATCTATGTCAGAAACCATTTAAGGATAAATAAAATGGTGAATATCATGAAATCACTATTGGATATGTTGTGTATAACAATGAAGTGTGGAAATAACTGACTATGTATGTATTGGAATTCAAGAATAATGTTATGGAATTAGTTTTTTAGTATTATGTAATAAATAGATATATAAGGATTGGATAAATATATTTCAAAGATAAGGATTTAAAATAACATGTTTAAGGGTACTAGTAACCATGAGAATTTAATAATGTGTTAAGGTTATATTTTCAAAGAACAAAAGATTAAGGGATTGATAATCGTTAATATGTTTCTTATGTTATGATAATGATGGTCGAATAAATAAATTTTTTGATTGAATATGTAAATTAGATGGTACTCGTTACCTTGTAACTAATTATGAATTTATTTCATAGTGGGTTATTCTATCTTGGATGATGTTTACAACTTGTTGAACTTAAAGACTATATCCAATAAACATTGTAATGTGGAAACATACATGTTTTCCAAAAGGATGGATTGTAATTTTGTTTATTTTGATGTTTAGAGAGAACACACGATTGAGGTATTCATATGTTTTGAATATGACCACTTAGTCCAACCTTATGATATATGAGAGAAAAATGTTGTGCTAATTTAGCGAAATTATTTCTAAATTGTTGGAAATTAATTTACCATAATGATTGTAAGGTTATTTATTTATAGAATGTATATGTTAATCCTCAAATGAAGTTTCTAATATTTAAGTATTATCCCACCATAGGTGGATTTATGAATATTTTATTACTTGTTCTAACCCTTTTCTGCTTTGTTAATGATAGATGGAAAAATCTATCATTCTATTTATGGTTCTCATGATATGTTATTTTTTCATGAATGAAATATTTAACTTTACATCATTGAATAATAGATGATGTGCAAATTGATCATGGTAGAAAAAGGGATAGGTTTTCATGACATCGAGTTTGTATATCCCCTTGTAAAAATTATTCATCATTGGGAAAATTTTCATAAAAGAAACTGTTGTCTTTTTATCATAATTATTGAGGATATCAATGACCTATTTCAGGATTCATTAGTTTACTGTTTAGTAATTATTTAGCTCCTCTAGATCACCCACATTCTTGTGAAAAATAATATTTATCAACATATAAGATTGTTTATTCTCTTCCTATATTACTCAACTATCACCTATGTTCTCTTATATAGAAACATATTTATGATGTACTTTGTGAAATTGTTATGTGTCTAACTGTCTCTTTTTAAAGGTATTTTTAGTATTCATTTATATGATGTGGGATTCTATGAAAGGAAATTTAAAATATGAACCATTGATAACCCAGACATATATGAAGGGAAAAAACACTTTAAGGGGGGGTAGAATGTGGCACCTTGAGAGTTTTTGTAAAATATTTTTTTTATTTAATTTAATATTCTTGATATTTTTCATTTCATATGACACGAAATATAACATGTGTTATATGAATTATTTTATTAATTATTCATACACATAAAAATAAGGTTTCACTACACACAACACTTATGTTATATTTTAGTACACCAAAAACTATTCATGGGTTGTTTTATACAAAATGTCGAGTTTCATCGATATCTTTCACTACATGCAAGACTAATTTTTACCAAAGAACATTATATTATTAAAATATTATTATTCAATATAATAAATTATAACATATCCATAAAATTAGAATATATTAAATAGATTATTAAAATATATGGAATATGAGATGAATTCATTATTTAACTTTAAATTAGGAATCAAAATATACACCTACTAAATATAAAGGATGTTTTTATTTTTATATTCCAAATGTGGATATATTTTCAAAAATTAATTAAATTATAGGTATTTAAATATACTAATGAAATATACATGTTATGTATTCAATCATATATTTTTTATATTTATCCAATAGGTTTTATAGGAATAAGATAAGAACCAACCCAATTTCATCCCTAAAAAAAATAATAATTTTTTCAAATGGGTAATTTTATCCCCTTTTAATAGATAAAAAATTATAAATCCATTTTTTGACACTTTTATATATTATATTTGAAAAAATTATCATTTTATTTTAAATAGGATTATAAAAATTTACTTTGGTTGAATTCTTTTTTATGAAAATTTTTATGTTTTCTTTAATAATAAAAAAATACGAAATTTTAATTAAAAACAACTTTATTTGTCAGAATAATTTAAAGGGTCAAATTATATTTGGGACTGGTTTAAATTTATAATTATATAAATTTTTTATCATTTAATATAATTTAGGTAATTTTCATCAACTTTACATTGAATTTAGATATACTAAAATTTCAATATCTTTCATGTTTTAACAATTATAACTTGATTTCAAACCCCATCAATGAGAATAATTTTAATTCAATTAAAGAAATATATGTGTTTATTGTTTTAAGAAATGGATTCTATATATAGAATTAGAGGCTCCAAATTTTGTAAATCGGGTTTTTTATTTTTCGGCATTATGAATAATAACATCAGTCAATATGGAATATCCCATTGTTCTAATTTGGATCAGCCACGCTGGGCTACCGTTTCACCTTTTCAGTCAATCTAAACTTTTTCCAATATCTATTATTATTTAAAATCTATTGAAACTAGATTCGGTGATGAGTACAATCTCAGGGACTTTGGTTTCTAGAAATTGTGTTGAAATTGATGTCTCTCAAGCTCTTCCTTCTCAAATTTGGATTCATAAAGGTGATTATGGATTATTTTAGAATGTAGTTTATAATAAAATACCTAATTATTTACAATAATTCCTTTTTTCTTGACATTATTCGATGGATTGTGATAATGAGAGTTCAGATTATGAGGACAGGAAAGAATTTTGGGCGGAAAATGGAAAGCACACTATCCAGGAAGGGGTGAATGTTTGTCACACAGCGGATCTTGGACACTCTATTTTTATTCCTTCTGAAGGGAAAATGGTTTATGTGAATAAGGATCTTCTTGTTGATGTTGACCAAACATTTCAATCCACACAACATCTTATTGAACATAAGGGAATGTCGGGTTTTTTATGATATTATTACCTCTACAAGTGCCACAATTTATCCTCCTACCCACATTGAGGATCCGTAGAAGCACAAGGAAGTTCATTATTCAAGGGAGAATGATGGGTTAACCTCCTAGATTCTAGTGGATATTCAGAAGAGACTAAGGATCAACCAATTCACATTGACGAAGCCTTCCTAAAATCAATTCTTAGTAATGTATAATATCCAATTATGGATGCTAGTGAATTCATTTCCCCAAATCCTAAAAAACGAGGAAGAGTAGAGACAACACAGAACTGGAAAGACAATTTTTCACAAGATCGTTTGATACCTCTAGGAATGAAATAATTAAATCCTCAACACTACTAATTGTTGTTTATCTTCCAATTTCAACCTATGGCCTTTATGGGTAAGAATATGAGGAAAACATTATCTTATGTATAAATATAGTTATTTTAATGATTAAAAAATGGGAGAAACAGATGATTCTTGGATGGATCTACAAGATTAAATCACATTCTAGAAGCACTATAATAGTTAAATTACTAGTGATAAATATCTCAAAATCATAAAATTCATGTTCATCATGATGATGGAAGAATAAAAAACCCCTAAAATTAAAATTATATACATAAATTGGGAAAATTTCTTTCTTTTTGAAAAACATTTTTATATTGTTTGGAGTTTTCTTGATGTTCTAGTTCTTTTCCAATTTTCTTGTTTCTTCGTTGTTTGGTTGAATTCTTCTTTTAGATGTCAATCACATATTTTACCTTGGAGTCCCTTTCCTTACTTATTGAAACCTTGTATTTGTTTTTTCATATTCCTAGTTTTTTGTGAAAGGATTCACCAATTGAAATGCTTTTTTGGATGAGACAGTTTTTATATCTTTTGATATCATGTTCTGTTCAATTAGATCTTCTTCGGTTCTTTTTGAGGATTAGATTCTTTGGAAGAAATTTTATGTATCTGTTCTGATATTTTTTACGGTTCAAACAATAACTTTCAATGAGTACATTTTCATTATATTTTCATTATGATCTATTGTTCTATGACTACTGGACTCACATTGGGGTGGTTTTTTTATTCTTCATCCCACCACTAATGTTTTCATTTTGTTGATATTTTTTATATGTTTTCATATAGTGTTTTGAAGACATGGGGTGATTTGTTATAGACTTTCTGGACTTGTTTGTTTTTCCATTATTCCATGTCTTCCTCAAGTTTAGTTCAGGCCACATCCCATTTTGGGGGATGACATTGATAGGTTTATGATAGGATGTTCTAAACATGTATTATGAAACTGATGCCTCCTTTTTTTATTGGTATTTTCAACTTGTATCCCCATTAATTCCTTATTTGTGTAAGATATATACAAATATATCTTGTATGGTAATGTTTGTTTCTTTAATAAATATCATTGTTGTCAAGAATTGGGTGACCAATTCATGTCACAATATTTTTCAGAAAAAATAGTAATTTTTGCAGTTTTTTATTGACATGTTAAATGGTAAATCATGTAATAAATGGTAAAAAATAATATTATAAATAAAATAAAATAACACTAAAACAATTCATAATATCATTTTATGAGTATTTTTCGATCAAATTCATCCTTGGGCTGAAATTATAATCTTTATATGTCACATGGAAGTTATTATGACATTTGTTATATTTTATTTAACAAAAAGTCAAATATGTCATTCCAATATCTTATTTAAAAATGACATTTTAACTATAGGGTTATACAAAAGATAAATTTGAATATATATACACATTAGAATCAAAAAATGTAATTTATTTATATTGGTAATTTATTTTATATTTTCATGAAAAAAATATTTATATTAAAGGCTTCTAAAATGATGACGCAGTAACTATTTAGTTAATAAAAATATCAAATAAGTGTTATTTAAAATATTAAAATACATGCAATTTGATATAATTAAAATCATAAATTAATTTTATGGATTACTCTAACATTTTAGGGATATGATAATATAGATGGATCAGTGATATCATTTTATGATAATATTTTTAAAAAGAAAAATATTAAATATTGTCAAACATGACACTAATGATATTTTATAAACGTAATATTGTATTAAATTATATAAAACTATTAAAAATATTAAATAAGTACATGTTTATTATATATGGTCTAAAATTTCATTAATTGACCATTTATAGCACAATTGGAACTTTATTTTTAGAAATTTTATTTTTTTAACAATAAAAACGTCGTTAGCTTTGTTAAAATTAAAATAGTTTAACTAATGGTTAATATAAAATATAAGAATTAATATTAAATAAAAACTTATATAAAAATTAATAGATTATTAAATTAAAGCCCCATCTCATCTTATAATTTATTAAATTTTATTTTTTAGTAATTGTATTGATATTGATTTTAACATATATTAATATTTCGAGAAATTATAAATATGACTTTTCAATCTCTTCTAAAAAGGTACCACTCTTTCTCTCCTCCTAACACATCAAAAACTTTTTGGCATAGCCAAAATCTATCAAATTATACCCAAAAATCCCTCTTATAAAATTATAATCTTTAATTGGGTCATAAATAAAACCACACAATTCCTTTTGTGAAGATGAAAATGAGATACCGAAATAATAGGTAAAGTTTATCGACGATCATTTTTTTATTTCATTTTTAAACCCATTATATTATTTTTTTGTCATTTCTATAAAAAAATCATTATTATAAATATATATGGATGTTTCTATATTAATATTTTGACCTAAAATCAGAAACACATCCATTTAATGATTAACAAACATATCATTCTCATGTACAACCTACTGTCGCCTCATGAAATAATGTTTTTTTATTACTTTACCACATCTAATGGTTGTAAATTATGATAGAAAAACTATTTTTATATGATATTTAATAAATAATTATACATTTGGAATCATAATTTCATATCTATATTTTTATCACTTGACCATTTGGTAACTGATAATGTCATTCTTCTGTACATATGGCTTAAAATCTCTACGATGTGATGTGATTTGTTTGTCATATATATTTAACATGGGTGTTAATAAGGATTAATTTAACTATTAAATATGTTTTATATAACATAAATATGATTCTAAAATGATAATATATCATATTATGTTTTTTAATATGATATAAAATTAAAACAACTTGCATGCATACATATGACCTACCATCTCCGTGAAAAATGTGTATAATTTTTCCATCTCTAAAAATTACGAATCACCATGAATAATTATATACTGAATTTATATATATTATATATATTGTTATCATTCTAGAGATGATGAATACATCATCTATGTAATTGGATGAAGAATAAAAATTCAAATCATGAATGAAAAACAACAAAGTAATTACCCAAAACAAAACATTGACATGAAGTTGTTTATAAATGCATAATAGAATGACACAACTAAATCATATTTCACATAATATAATTGAATGTGGTTATTTAATATATATATAAAATAAATTTATATTTATAATACATTATTTCTTCATGAGTACGAGGAATTTCAATACATATTGTGATCGAATTTTATATCACTTTTTTATTACCATGTGACAAATTCTATATTCTTCACTCTCTTTATTTTTATAGAGTATATAAAGACATATGACATGTTATATAATTAATTTAATTTGTTTAATTATATTATATGCTTTAATTTTTTTTTATAATTTCATTGGGATCATGATTCTATAGTTTCTCAAATAGTAAGGGATTTATGTCTCCTTTTTTATTTTGTGCGACGAATGCCCTATACACTTATTTTTTCTTTTACTTGGTGTATGTACTACCCATGAATGGATTTTATGTGTCCAATAAATATTATTATTTTATTTTTATATCCAACTAGTTTTATTTCATTAATGGGGAATACATTTATACATAACATAATGTGACAAGTATTTATCTCACAATCTCATCAATATTTGAGATTGTTTCTTTTCAAGTCTCCACTGGAAAATATTTATCATCAATGTGCATGTTTTCAATAAATTATTTCAAATAATATTTTCTATTATATAATGCCTTTTTATATTATTTTTTACCATTTTTTACTTTTTACTATACAGTAGGAAGAAGAATATTTTTTTTATCATTTTTCAAAAGAGGAACATTTTGACTTTTCTTGAAAAATTATGAAGTGAATATTTTCATAAGATATACAAAATGAATAGAATTTTCTACCATCATGGCTTATAAATTATTTTATTATTACGTTATTATATTAAAATTTTCTTTTTAAATAAAATTATTTCCATTAATATATATTGAAATTTTAAGAAAAAAGGTTTTCATAGAATAAAGGATAGTCTTATAATGATATTTTTCTAGTGATTTCTGAAAATTAATTGCCATCTAAGATAGTGTTATTTGATGTAACTTATGTATTACTATGGATATGATTCAATTCTACCAATTTTAATCTTTTTAATAATGGTTAATTTTTATGATGAAAATTTTTGTATGAAATTTATTTATTTTCCATGGGCTATGTTATGATTTAATGATGTTTATTAAACTCATTTAACATGTTCTGAAATGATGAATGATTTATTTTCTTATAGAAATTTTTTTTAATTATGTGATGATTAGGACCTATATCTACCTCCGATTCATTTACTAATGATATATATATCATGAGATAATGATTGGAATTAATTTGATGGGTTTTATCCTCTATGGGAATATTATAATAGCTAATCCATTACAATGAAAATTCATACTAATGGGAATGGTTGGTTCTCCCTCCAATTAGGTGTATTCTCTATAAAGTAAGTTGAAAAGTACATGCAATTCATCTTGGTTTATATAGAATGATATAACTTGTTTATGTGTATGCCAAAATTCAATGTCTTACTCTTCTGTTATGATTTCATTGATCATTTTTTTATTTACTTTTGATTCATGTATTATGAACTAAAAATAAATATTCCATGATTCATGTTTATGATCATTTATGTGTAGGGTATGATCTTATATTTTCATGATATTGTTCTCATACCCTTATGATAATGATTATCTTTATATGTCTCTATTTTTTTACATTTACTGAGCATCCAAGATCACCCATTTCTTATGTTTTATATTTCATAATGTATATTATAAAGGTGTTGAGTAGGGGTACTAAAATGGTAAAATCATTTTGAGAAACATTAAATATCCTTCACCAAACTATAATTTTTTGTTCTATGATTCCAAGGAAACTAATATAATACAGTATTTGGGCATGTGATTGTGTAATGTATGAAATGTCCTATAGAAATTTCATAATTTCTATGTATGAAAGTACACTGTCATTATATTTACTTTATAATAAGAAAAGGAAATGTTGAATACAAATCAGATTATAAAAACCTTTTTCAAGGATTCCTACCAATACCTTTGTAACCTTTTAGTCTTAGATAATCACTTGGGTACCTACTTCAGTCATGGGATTCCCTCTCTTGTACCCTCATATTTCATTAATTTTATTCCATCTGGTATACCACATTGTTTCAGGATTGTTATGCCCTCTTTTATACCCTCTTGTTTTAGTATTGGGATTCCCTCCCCAATACACTCTAGTTTCAGGCATGGTATTCCCTCCCATGTACCCTCTTTTTTCGGGCATGGTATTCCCTCTTATGTACCATTTTAGAACATAAAATATTTACCATTAACCACTGAATTGGAGGGAGAAATACATCATGACCATATCATAATAAAATATTCATCATATCATGAACCATAAAAATATATGGGTTTCCGAAACATCATATTGCAACCCCTAAAATTAAGTTGGTATGATAAAATTTTATCCTACCAAAACCAATAGAAAATTTAAAGGTTTCCTAATCATTTAATACTATAATAAAACATGAAAGGAAGTGGGTTTCATAATAATTTATCATTGAATAACCCTTTGAATATAAATGAGGTTCATAATTAGATAACCTGTGGAAGTGAAATGGGATTCCTAAACATATTACACATGAAAGAGATTTTTTTTTCATAAACGTCATTACACTTAAGAATAATCCATTAAGAGAGTAAACATGAATGGTTATTTTGAACCACTTCCCAAAAAATATGGATTGGAATCAATTTATTTTATCTCATATGGATATCAAATTTGAGGTATCTATTTAAAACATTTAATGAGGAAAATATCCTTTATTATTTGAAAAATTATTTTTAAAACCTCAAACCCTCTGAAAACCAATTTCATTGGAAATAAAACAAAAACATAAAAATATGGATGGAAATAATTTTTAAAACCTTTTTCCATGAAATCATATATAATTAGATTAAAAAAATTTTGAAATCCATTTTCCTTATAAACATTTAAATGAGGCATAAAATCATATTTAAACCTCGTCTCTTTGATAACACTTTGAATATTTATAAGGAATGATTGAAATTGTTTTGAAAAGAAATCCTTCGATAATAATTCTAAATCTTATAAATAAATCATGAAATGTTTTTGAAAACCTTATTAGAAAACATGGGTTTGGAGGAACACATATTTCCTGTGGATGAGAGAGAGGTAAACTCATCCTTTCATAAATTACACATTCTTGATCATCAAAAAACCCAAAGAGTATAAATATGGTACTATTAATTAAATATAACATGCATATACACATTTTAATAAAATTAATGAGATTTCATGAGAGATGGATCATAATATTTCATCAGAGGAAGCATAACCATAAATAATCTTGATAAATTATGAGGTTTTAGTGATAAATTATTTCCACATTGATAAATTTAAATCATAATTTAAAGGAAGTAATAACATTACAAAAAATTTAACATATCATGATAATAATGAGAATCAAGATTTAATATTTCAAAAGGTATTATATACACCACATTGAAGAATATATGTGCAAAACATGACATGTGTCTCAAAGAATCCAAATTGAGGTAAATATACTTTTCTAATTTGGTTACTTTTAAAATGTTATCCCTGTGAAATAAATATAATAAAATAAATATCTAAATAACCATTAATATATGTATAATAATCATTTAATAAATATATGGTATGTATGCACAAGGTATATAATAAATTTGAGGTGAACATTGATTATGTCTCATAGAAAATAAGGCTGGGATGAAAAAACTGTTACTACTTGAGTAACACTTGTATTTTGATCCCCATGAAATAATAAAATAAATTTAAAGATTTTAAACATAATAAAAAAATGTAAGTAATGAAATAACTTTTCATAGGTATGTATATAAACCACACCAAAAAATCAAGAGGTGAATATAGAATATATCTCCCAGAAATAAAGAAATAGATTAAGGTCCTTTACCTTGAGTCCAACTTTTCAATTGTGTCTTTATATTCATGAATAATATAATTATGTTAATTAGAAAAATTACTCTGAACATTTTCATGTTTATTATCACTTTTACTTCAATTATTATAGTTTTTTATATAAATTATTTAATAATTAATTTTACATCGGGTGTTTTGACTAAATTCAGTTTATGTGTCAAAAATTACTTTTGTTGGTAAAATATGGTAAACGGAGTAGTTATATAAACATATCTAGTATAATATTCATGAAATAATTATCATATTTATATATAAATTATAATTTTAAATGGTTTATGAATTTTTTTTTTGAAAAATGATCCAATGTTACATTTATGGAGATGGTAGGATATACGTACGTGTGACAAATGTTCCCATTTTTCAATGGTCATTATGGAATCAATGTAAGTAATAATATATCATTAAAAATGATATTTATTTAAAAATATTAATTTAATTATATATAATTATCTATATAATTATTATGATGTAAAAGGAATCGCATAGAATTCAGGAGGTGGTAGTCAACACGTCCACGAGCGACGTTATAATTTTTCTATGTGTGAAAAAGTTAATAAATAAAATGATGTATTATATTTATATAATGGTAATTATGTCATAAATATCATATTTATTTTTTATTTCAAATAATTTTAATTAAAACTATCTTTTATATGTCCCATGTTTATCTTGAATGAATTCCATCTCTTTGAGGAGGTGGTAGTCCACACTTCCATAAACGATGTTATCATATTTACGCAAAAATTGTATTTACAATGGTATATGTTACAAAATAAATAAAGAAGTATAAATACATAATAAATATCATATATAACATAAATAATCATTATTTACAACATAATTCCCACCATTATACGCATTAATGTAAAAATTAACAATGTTGTTTCATTATGATGTTGTCTTTCACACACATAAACGATAAGTTAATTAACCATTAAATAGAATTATTTATAAGGGTAGGTTTAAAACTTAATATAACTAAATTTAACTGTATTTCAGATTTAGTTGATATTATATGAACATTTAATTAGTACAATTTAAAGAGTTTAAATATATATGAAAATAAAAAACATGAGGAAGGACGTTACCTCTTTTTTCATATAAGAAGTTTTGGTTTGCAACAAAGGGGTTCCATGGATGGATTTATTCAAAAGATGATGATTATTGGTTGAATGGAAGGATTTTGAGGAGCAATTTGGGTAGATAATGGTCGAGCCAATATGGATTGAGATTTGGGAGGAAGGGGGATGGGGTGTCCTTTTATAGAGAGAGAGGGAACTCAATTCCCATTTTTTAAAAATAGGATAGGTGTACCCACATTATTACATAAAAATTCATGAAAAACAAAAAAAACTCAATCATAGATGATTTATTTGAGAAATATGGCCCTAAAATGTTTTTTTACAAGTGGGTATGTCATTTGTGCCCTTAAGTTTATGGTTTAATCTCGGGTTAATCTTAATTTTACCTTAATCTTTATAAATCATTTTAATAAATTTCAGTAATATTTTTTTAGAAAAATTAGGTTGATTTTATTATAGTATAAATAATATACTAACTCAAACTATTTATTTAAATTTTCTCATATTTTATTCATAGAATCAATAAATTTATGTTTAAATCTAATCCCATAGATGTGGAGATAATATGAGTTTTTAAAGTGAGAATGTCCAAATGTTCATTAAGATTTTATATTTAATTAAATATAAAAATAATTCAAATGACCTAATTGGGACTAATATATTTATAATTGATATATTATGAAATTAAAACAACTTAAAATATAAGGTAAATATATAACCAATTTAAAATAAATAGAATTTGGGAATAAAAGTTATTATTTATTATACTTCTAACCAAAAAATTATGATTCCCAAAAAAATCAAAAGAATTCAAGCTATGATAATTTTGAAATTATGAATTCCAAAATTATGTATATTTTATCAAATTAAAACTCAATGTGTGTCTAGAATTAATTTTATTATCATTCACGGAAGGATAGAAAATGAAGTTCATTTTAGAAAACAGTACATTCAAACATATAAAGGCTTTACCAATATTACATGTCTCATTATCAGTATGTTTTATTCATATATTACCCTTATAAATAGTATATAAAAATTATTTATTTTATTCATATTACTATGTTTAATATCTAGGTTATAATTATTGTTGGAACCATGGTCTTCTATGCATGAATTGGAGTATGGTTTTTGTTTTTTGACAATCCTCAGTAGAAGTTCAGAATAAGTATCAGTAAAGTGATCATACAATTCAAGAAGACAAAAGTTTTGAAGGTGGCACCGTTTCCCAGTGTTTGCCAAATTTTGGGGCCTGAAAATCGACAAATGGAGAAATGTGATTTTGGAAAAGAGACTTGGGCGCCATGTACTTGAAAGAGAGGAAACTTGCGCACCATATTTTTTTGAAGATCAGAACATGGAAAAATGGCAAAGGAAAGAGGTTCGTGCAAGTATTGGGTTGGTCGCGCAAGTGGCTTGCGCGCCATGAAGAGACTTGCGCGTTGGTGCCTAGGAGTTTTGGAAATTTGCACGCCTTTTGTTTTTCAAGATCATAACATTAAAATATTTCAAAAGAAAGAAGGTCGCGCCAGTATTGGTGTAGTCACGCAAGTGAGTAGCGCGGTAGAGGCTAGGGCAGATGAGCTGCGCACCGGAACTTGCGCGCTGAGGGAACACTTGTGCGCCACCGCGCAGGGGGTCCATTTTGCCTATAAATAGAGGAACACCCATCCTAATTTGAAAAAAAGTTCAAGACTTAGAGATTTTCCGAGCTCTCATCGCGCATGTGGTAGAGTCGCGCAAGTGGTAGTTGGGTCGCGCAAGTTGAGGCTCCGCACCGGTTGTTGGCTGCACGACCAAGGCAGGTTGGGATTAAAAGGTGAATAGTCATGTAGGTTTGGAGTTGAAGGAGGCTGTGTCTCACAAGTGTGTTGGTGTCACCTGCGTGCCAAGTTTGTACCGCGCAAGTGACTTGTGCGTAGTTCTTGAAACATGCGTGTCGGTCTTGGAGAAGCGCGCCAGGTGAGGTTTTTTTATGCTGGTCATTTTGGAGTTGCACAAAAACTAGAAGATTTCCCAATACCTCTAGTGAAAAATGGGATTATTATACAAGTGAAAGTTGGACTTCAATAGAGCATCTACATTTAATAGAGGATTCATTATTTTGTAATGATGAAGAGACCTTCACGTCTATAAACTGAGTGTGACTTCACCAAGGGAAATGAGCCAGGGGGAGTCAACGGGAGTGACTTGAGGGAAGCAGTGAGCTATCCCTAAACCTTTGTAAAGGTAGTGAGCCTGAGACAGAGTGACTATTCCAGAACCATTGTAATCCACAACTAGTGAAGATTAGTGGAATTTGGTACGACCAACAACTTGTCGTCGTAAGCTCCTTGGAGGTAGCCTTAGCGGTGAACCATGTAAATTTTTTTGTGTCATATCTTTGCATGTGAATGATTCTTTACTGATAATATTCATCATACAGGTTTAACTAGTTTCTATCAACGTGGGAACAAGATCCTTGTTTTTAAAAGAAAAAGTTGACACCCTGATTCACCCCTCCCCTCTCAGGGTGTCCTGGGTTCCTATAAGTGGTATAAGAGGGAGGTTGCTGTTGTTGAATCTGTCCTTTGTCATCATGGAGAATGCAGTCAATGTCAGGGGAGTCCCTCTCTTCGATGAAATTAATTTTAAAATTTGGAAGAACAGAATGAGATCTTATCTAAGATCCCTTGGAATGGAAGTTCTGTTTTCCACTGTGCAAGATATAAATTTCACTGATCCAATAGGGATGGCTATGACTGAAGAAGACAAGAAAATTCTTGTGAAGATCCTAAATCACAAAATGCACTCACCGCAACCCTTTCTGATCAGATCTATCTAAAGGTAATGAGTTGCACCTCAGAAAACACCATGTGGGATAAACTCGAAAATATTTATGAAGGAGATAGAAAAGTGAAGGAGGAAAAATTACAAGTCTTGCACAGTCAGTTAGATGATCTGAAGATGCATCCAGATGAGAATACAGACTCATTATTCAATCGAATTACTAAAGTTGTTGGAGAAATTCAGGGTCTTGGCGAAGAAATCAAAGACATTGATATAGTAAATAAAATATTAAGAAGACTTCCACCCCTGTACAATATGAAGGTTTCAGCCCTTGAGGAAAGAGATCTTTCCAAACTTTCTCTAGATGATCTACTGAGCAGCTTGGTAGCATATGAAATTAGAGTCAAACCAGGAGATTCTACGACTCGTGTGAGTAAGGAAATGGAATTCAAGTCCATATATAAACTGAAAATTTAAAAAGATAGTAGTGATGAAGATTACGAAGAAAAAGAAATCCTTTCTCTCATTGCAATGAATTTCCGGAAGGGAAAAGGGAAATTTGAAGGGAAGTTACCTCTCGCATGTTTTCCTTGTGGAAAAGTTGGGCACATTTCCTCTCAGTGTTTAAGAAAGATCAATGATGAAGATAGTGAATATGAGAACATCGAGAATCCTCAAAAAAGATTTTTCAAAAAGAGAGACTATAAATATGGAAAGAAAATACAGAGGAAGAGTTATGTCTGTGAAGAGGAAGATGAGGATACTGAATTTTGTGAAGAATAAGAACCTAAATTTAAAACAGGAAAGCATGCTTCCATGATGTCTATGGTTGAAAATTCATAACCCCTGATCAATAAAGATAGAGATAATAAAATTACTTCTAATGGTGATTCAAAGACTCAAATTGTGGATGATTTTTCCAAGCTTCATAATAAATGTAAGAGATGTAATAAGTGGAAGGAAATGGTGAAAGAATCATCAGAATATGCTGATGAGCTTGATGCAGAGATTGAATGACTAGAAGAACTATTGAGAGTTCAGTCTTCAATCATTGAAAGCACAGATGATGTGGGGGAAATAAAGCTTAAAATTTAAGAACAAGAAAAGGTCATAAATGAACTTTCATCCAGAATAGAAGAGAAGTCCAAGAATGTTGATGGAATTGAGGAAGAAGTTGTTACTCTTAGAAGTAAAATTGAATTTCAATCAATGAAAAATTAGTGCAATATGAAAATTCATTTTGGAAGATTATCAGATGCAGAATTACTAGCAAGAGCCATGTGTGGTTCAGATGGGGTTGGAAAAATCTTAAGTGATCAAATAACTGCTTGCATGGGAAAGAGTGGAATTGGCTGTGAATATGAGACATCAACTTCTGAAAGTATAGAGAGCCAAAAGAAAGACAAAGATATTAGATGGACATGCTGAAACATTTCCTGAAATTCTGAAAATGAAACCCTCAATACAAACTAAAAGAAGAACTGAAAACTATCCTCAAAATTTCAGAAATGAAAGGCAGTTCAACTATTATCCCAAGGAAGAAGGCATGAGGAGAAATTCAAGTGAAAACACATTTCCTCTCATGAAGTGTCAGTTCTGTGGTTATTTGGGTCATACCATGTCATACTGCGAAGAGGCAAGGAGCTACTTGAATGGGGAAGTTCTTAGAAGTCAAAAAAGGAGACCAATTTCAAATCCTTCATCTTATAGAATAAATAGCTTCTATGGTTCCTATTTTAATTGTTCTATCTTTGGCCATAAAACTATGTATTGCAGGCAGTGGTATGACAGGAGAAATTCATACAACCCTCAAAGAAGGGCTAGTTTTCATCCTCCTGATGGTGTTGTTTTCACAAACAGTTTTTCCCCTCTGGAAGAAGATTATGAGTATGAAGAATCAGATTATGTGGAAGAACGTATTAAAATTCCATCAGTATCCTATGCTCAATACAATATCTCATGGAAAAAAAGAAGAAGATCAAGAAATACAATCTTACAAAATCAACCCTCAAAGCGACAAAGAGAAGCAGCACCTAGATCCTTGATAGTGGATTCTCTTCCCATATGATGGGAAATGATGACCTTTTGAAGAACATTGAAAATAAGTTTGATAGAATAGTACAGTTTGGTAATGATGGTGCTTTTAAGATTAAAGGTAGTGGGAATACTGCTCTCACCAACGGGGAGCTGAAGAAGACTAAAGTTATTTATGTGGACGGTCTACGCCGCAATCTCCTCAGTGTAAGTAAACTCTGTGACTCAGGGCTCATATAAACCTTCAATCAAAAAGGATGCACTATAAAAGGAAAAACATGGAATTCTCTTATGAAAGGCTGTAGAACAGATGGAAACTTATATCAGGTTGACACCAAAGTGAACTCCCGCTATTTGTCTGTTAAAGAGGAAAAAAATTTGTGGCATCGAAGGCTGGGGAACATTAACCAACAAAACAAGGAAAAGATATGTAATCTGAAGATAGTCATGTATATTTCCATTCTAAAACGTGAATAGAAAAAGCCTTGTGATGCTTGTATTCGTGGGAATATGGTCTGTAGTTCATATCGGCCAAAGAAGAATAGGGAATCGCATCTTTTTGATCTCATTAATTCAGACGTATGTGGCCCAATAAATGTTGCTGGAACCCATGGGGAAAGGTACTTCATCCTTTTAATTGATGATTATAGTAGAATGGCTTGTGTAATGGTGATTCACAGGAAGCGACAAGTACTTGATTGCATGAAAAATTATCACCGGATTGCCGAGAATGATATAGGACGGACAATAAAAGTCCTTCCATATGACAATGGAGGGGAATACACGTCCATTGAGTTTGAAAATTACCTAGAAAAACACGGAATACAGCATGAGGTAACTACTGTGATAACTCCACAACAAAATGGAGTTGTTGAGCGTCGGAATCGATAGGTCAACAATATGGCCAGGACTATACTGATCGAGAGTGGTATCTCTCGCCATTATTGGAAGGAAGCTGTTGAAGCTGCAGTGAACACTTAGAATCGAACAGGGCTTTATATGGGAGAAACGAAGACACCATATTAATTGTGGCATGGAAGGAAGCCTTCATTGAAATACTTTCGTGTTTTCAGAAGCAAATATTTCATCCAGAACAATGAAGGAAATCAAGGGAAGTTTGGTGACAATGCTGATGAAGGAATTTTTCTTGGGTATCCAATGAACAATAAATCCTACAAGTGTTTCAACAAGCGATTAGGAAAGATTTTAGTAAGCAATGATGTTAAGATAATTGAAGTGAAAACCAAAAATGCTTTAGGGACGTCATATGTTGATGTGATATAAAGTGAATTAGAAAGTAATCTTGGAGAAAATACAACTACAGAAATAGAGGAAGCTGTAAAAAACACTCAGCAGTCACATCATGATGTTGACTCAGAAGAAGAATTTGAAGAAGTGACTGTGGCTAGAGAGAATGAAACTGAACCACAAAGGAGAAATCGTAGAGCTGAGATTGATCTATCTAACATAATTGGGGATAGGAGTGCACCCACACAAACAAGGAGGATGAAAAATAACACACAGTTTGAATTTATGTCAGTTGTGGAGCCATCCTCATTCGAAGAAGCTGCAATGGATGAATCTTGGGTGAAAGACATGAATGAAGAGTTAGATCAGATTGATAAGAATCAGACATGGGATCTTGTCCAGAGACCCGGAGGTCTCAATGTGATTGGTAAAAAATGGATCTTCAAGAACAAGATTGATGAGCATGGAAGTGTTATTAGAAATAAGGCTTGACTGGTATGTAAGGGATATTCCCAGATTGAAGGTGTAGATGTTGAAGAAACCTTTGCTCTAGTGGCTAGACTGGAGTCAATCAGGATTTTCCTTGCTATGGCACTCTGAAGAGAATATACAGTGTATCAAATGGATTTCAAAACTGCATTCTTGAATGGTGTACTCGAAGAAGAAGTCTACATTGAACAAATAGTGGGTTTTGTTCTTGGTACTGATGAGACAAAGGTATCCAAGCTGAAGAAAGCTCTACATGGTTTGAAGCAGGAACCACGTGCATGGTACTCTCGGATGGAATCTTATCTCAAGAAGCTGGAATTCAAAAGCGGAGGAGTATATCACAATCTATATGTGAAGAATTCTATAGAAGATCAATTCATGGTTCTTTTCTACATTGATGACATCATATTTGGTGGCAGCAGGTAGAAATCTGTGGATGAATTTTCCAATCACATGAAATTAGAATTTGAAATGACTATAATTGGAGAGCTCACATATTTTTTGGGACTGCAGGTGATTCAAAAGAAATATTACACTTTCATTTCTCAGAAAAAATATGAAAGAGAGCTGCTGAATAAGTTTAATATGCAAGACTCCAAACCAATTTCAACTCGGATTTCAATTAGAACTAAACTTGGAAAACATGATGATGGGACCTCTATAGATCCCACCATGTACAAGAGAATGATTGGGAGCCTACTATACCTGACAGCGACACAACCATATATTGTCATTGCCACATGTCTTGCGGCCCTCTTTAAGAGTGATCCAAAGGAGGAACATATGGAGACAGTAAAAAGAATCATTAGGTACATTCAAAGTTTACATAAATTTGGGTTATATTTTGCTGCAGGAGGGGACAGTGAATTATCAGTGTTTTCTGATGCTGACTGGGCTGGTGATGTAGTAGACATAAATTCCACCAGTGGTGGAGCTTTCTATATTAGAAATAAATGTGTTTTCTGGTTGAGAAAGAAATAATAAAGTACTTCTCTTAGTACTGCTGAAGCTGAGTATATCTCCGCCACAAAGGCATGCACTCAACTGCTATGGATGAAGCAACAACTAAAAAATATTGGTGATGAGGTGAAGCAACCAATGGTAATTTACTGTGATAAAAAGAGAGAAATTGATCTTATGAAGAATCTTGTTCAACATTCTCGTACAAATCATATTGAAATCAGGTATCACTTTATCAATGAAAAAGTTGAGCAAGGTTTGATTCGAATGGATCATGTGGGAACTGATGAACAACTGGATGATATAATGACCAAGCCACTGTCAGAGGCAGTGTTTGAGATGCATCGGTTGAACCTCGGTGTTCGGCCACCTCCCAATGCATAAGGAGGTTACGAAAAACCCCTCTCACCGTTTATGATAACTGTTCTCAACTATTTATGGGTGTGATGAAGGTTTGTAGGGGAGATACTATACAGGAGAGTATGGCTTGAGCTGAACAAATGAACAAATTACCGGTCATTGGGTTTATTATCAATGGGGAAGAAAGGAATAAATTCAGGCCTGTTTAGAAAACACTGGAACCCAATTCAAACTTCCTCTCTTGTTTTCTACACTGAGCATTGCTCACGTAGACTTAGAGTGTTGGATGAGTTGATTCTTGTGTTTTTTGGTTTGCACATGGATGAAGATATATTGAATTTATTTTATGATTGCCAACAAACCCAAAGGGGGAGATTCTTGGAACCATGGTATTCTATGCATGAATTGGAGTATGGTTTGTGTTTGTTGACAATCCTCAGTAGATTTTCAGAATGTGTATCAGCAAAGTGATCCTACAATTCAACCAGACATCAGTTTTGAAGGTCGCACCGTTTCCCAGTGTTTGCCAAATTTTGGGGCCTGAAAATCGACAAATGGAGAAAAGTGATTTTGGAAAAGAGACTTGGGCGCCATGTACTTAAAAGAGAGGAAACTTGCGCACCATATGTTTTTGAAGATTAGAACATGGAAAAATGGAAAAGGAAAGAGGGTCGTGCAAGTATTGGGTTGGTCGGGCAAGTGACGTGCGCACCATGAAGAGACTTGCGTGCTGGTGCCTAGGAGGTTTGGAAATTTGCACGCATTTTGTTTTTCAAGATCAGAACATTAAAATATTGCAAAAGAAAGAA
Organism: Viscum album; assembly: GCA_963277665.1. Classification (NCBI taxonomy): domain Eukaryota; kingdom Viridiplantae; phylum Streptophyta; class Magnoliopsida; order Santalales; family Viscaceae; genus Viscum; species Viscum album. Next base: position 1,989,606,453 of record OY728161.1, on the reverse strand, counting down.
GGTCGCGCCAGTGTTGGTGTGGTCGTAAAAGTGAGTAGCGCGACAGAGGCTAGGGAAGATGAGCTGCACGTCGGAACCTGCGCCCCGAGGGAACATGTGCACGCCACCGCACAGGGGTCCAGTTTGCCTATAAATAGAGGACCACCCCTCCTCATTTGCAAAAAAGATCAATACTTAGAGATTTTTCGAGCTCTCGTCATGCAATTGGTAGAGTAACGCAAGTGGTAGTTGGGTTTCGCAAGTAGAGGATGCGCGCCGGTTTTTGGCTACATGACCATGGCAGTTTGGGAGTAAAAGGTGCAGAGTCGCGCAAGTTTGGAGTTGAAGGAGGCAATGTCGTGCAAGTGTGTTGGTGTCACCTGCGCGCCAATTTTGTACCGCTAAATTGTCTTGCACACCGTTCTTGAAACTTGTGCAACGGTCTTGGAGAAGCGCGCCGAGTGAGGTTGTTGTACGCCGATCATTTTGGAGCTGCACAAAAACTGGAAGATTGCCCGATACCTTCGGTGAAAAGTGGGATTAGTACACAAGTGAAATTTGGACTTGAACAAAGCATCTACATTTAACAGAGGATGCATTATTTTGTAATGATGAAGAGACCTTCACCTCTATAAACTAAGTGTGAGTTCACCAAGGGCAGTGAACCAGGGGGAGTAAACGGGAGTGACCCGAGGGAAGTAGTGAGCTATCCCTAAACCTTTGTAAAGGCTGTGAGCCTAGGACAAAGTGACTTTTCCCGAACCATTATAATCTACAACTAGTGAGGATTAGTGGAATTTGGTACGACTGACAACTTGTCTACATATGCTCCGTGGACGTAGCCCTTAGCAGTGAACCAAGTAAAAATTGTTGTGTCATCTCTTTGCATGTGAATGTTTCTTTGTTGATAATATTCATCATACAAGTTTTACAAGTTCCTACCAATGTGGAAACAAGATCCTTGTTTTTAAAAGAAAATGTTGACACCCTGATTCACCCCACCCCTCTTAGGGTGTCCCGGGGTCCTACAACTATCTCATTTAAATAATTATAATAATAAATTATTGTTTTGTAGAAACTCTATGTTGCGTATACCACAATCCAAGATGACATGGTGTGTAGAGAGTGATAAAACAATACATGATTTTATTTTAATCAAATAAAAATAATCACTTTAATAAAAAAAATATTCAGTTTTTCATGATATTATAAATATAAAAATGATTAAATTAATTAAAAAATATATTTCACAAAAAACCCTGGATATTACATTATACCCGCCGTAAGATGAATTTGTCCCTTTAAATTAATCTTTGTTATAAATGGTTTAATTATTTTATGTTTTAATAATCGAAATCCATAACATAATTTTTTTTAAAAAAATACAATTACTAATTTTGAAATATAACAGCTACCTAGAGATTCAAATAATGAGGTTTCCACATAATAAAACATAAGGGGAGGTGAAAACACAGACATTGAAGTGAAATATATCTACAATGTTCGGATGGAGAGTGATTGAGAACATGTTTAGTATAACGTTAACAATCAAATCTATAACCCATAGAAGCTTGAAAATGATTATTTATATAAACAGAAATGATGATAACAAGGCAACCTTTAATTTCATGATCTATTACCAATGTTTAAAAATTTTCACAATGAAATGTATTTTCATGATTTCCTCACAATTTAATATTCTATTGTGCCATGATAAACAACCAATTAATCTCTCATTCTAAAAAATTAATGTGAATTTTTTCATCCCAAAGTAGTAACATATCATAATATTCGTAATATAATGATAGGTAATTCCATTTGTCTTTTTCCCAATAAATGTTTAGAAAAAGTTATTAAATATTCATAAATCCACATATTTATAGATGTTAAATTATGAATTGAAATCTAAATTTTTCATAAATGGTTAACCATGTTACCCTTCCAATATAAAAAACCCCATTTGTTCCTTAAAGAAAATCTTAACTTATTCCAATAACATTTTACTTGGATACATGGGTCTATCATTGTACTAATAGAATATCAAAGGTGATTTTATTATTTCATAATCCATGAAGGGGAATATAATCCCATCAAATCTCTCTAATGGTTAAACAATACAATTTTCATTGGTATTATTCCATACAAAATATAACATGATATAACCATCTTAGGAGGGGAGGACTAGTTTTTCCTAATTACCTTGTATCACTTCATCCGTTATGATAACAAAATATTTCCCATTTTCCTCTTTCTTTAGTTGTTTTTTTATTATCATCCACAGTAGACCTTGAATTATGGAACATTCCAACATAATGTAAAAACACTACACAATTCAAACACTATACTGTGGGAGTATAATTATGTGGGGATTCTAATTATTCACATCATTAGCTAACATCCTCCCATCACTTCCACAATGAACTTCAGGATAACCTTACCTTATACACTTAAATCATATGTTATTCCCCTTTAGACAATTCCATCAATATTTCTTCCAAAAAAATTTCCATAATGGAAGATTTATTTTATTTACTATATTATTGTTAGGTTTTCATTAGAACTCCATCTTCCTTTCCTTTCCAGAACCATGAGAATACTTCAAAACTCCAACCACCAATTGCACCGTTATAGAAAAATAAAAAACATATTCATAGTTTCAAAATACTTTCATATCCATGGCCTTTTGAAAAATAGGATTCAAGATAACAGTTAATCGATCGATTATTCTTTATAGTTTAATGGAAATACCTGAAGAGTGCCTCACAATTCTTGTAAAATTTTCTTCACAAACCAGAATAGATTCACCATCCTTATTCTTAAGTACAAGGAATTTCATTTCCTTATGTTTATGAATAATCTAAGGAATGTACTTTTATAAAAATAAGTTTTTGAACTTGTCCCAATCCATGGAGTCAATTTTGACATGCTTCCTCATGTTCATAATTAGTTCACCACTGATCTGCTTAACTTTCAATCTGATAAACAACCAAAATGAATTTTTAATTTTCTGAACATTGTAAAATTTAAAATGTATTTTCTGTGGAATGGATCCATTGTTCATCAGCAAGTGGATTATAAGAATCTTTTATAGATGGAGGATTTTGTCTCATGATGGACTCAACAAATCATTATTATCCCCTTTTCTCAATTGGGAGTCTAGAATGGTTTATAACTTTAGAAATTTGGGTGATTATAGAAATGATATTTTTCATTATATTTTTTACAACTTTCAGTTTCTAAGGAGGAAAATTATGGAATTATCTATTGTGATGACCGTTAACATAGTTAATTTAGGTTATAGACATTGACTAAAACCAAAATCACATTTTACGAAAAAATTATCACATTGAGTAACCACATAATAATGAAAATCCACTTACAGAATGTCTTAGTTATGAAACCTTCTTTAATGAATGAAACCATAGGTTTATCATAGATTATTAATATCCAACATCTATTTAAATCATTCACAATAGTTCATGATATGTTTTCGAATTTACAAATCATATCCCATAAGTGTGTAAAAATGGGTGTGCAGCAAGGCCACTTATTATATACCATGTTATGATCAAGTCAGGCCTAATGCATCTTTTTGGTGATGTTACCCCTTGGTATGTCTTTCTAGATCCACATCCACTTGTATTATCTTGAAAATTATGTAATTATAGGATACCAATCTCTCCATAATTTTGCAAAAACTCTAAGAAATTTTCTTATAATTTACCTCATCCTTCACATTATCCTTAGATACATCCCATGAAATATACTTATACATCCCTAGGGATATAAATATGTTTTTTCACCGTAGTTTCCAATGATTGACTAAACCTTCACTATGATTCCAAGTATAACTACCCAATACTAGTGTACATAGAAATTACACCATTTTTTAGAATCTGTAATTTATTATAAAAACATACACCAATATATAGTTTTAATTTAGTTTCTTTGGAATATTGGAATAATAAAATTATATCTCAGTGAAATATCTTAAATGATTCCCAAAATGATCTTACCACTTAATAATTATGCATAAAACCATTATTTATAACCTAGGGAAGGGAAATATAATAAATGGTTGGGATTAAATTCCCTGAAAATAGTAAATAAAAGAATTAAATAGTCATATCATGAACTTAAGTTTATGATAAAGTGAACATAATCATTTGAAGATCACAACCTGCATGTCGAAGATCATTTACATGAATAATTACATAAAGATTTATAGTTCATAAGACATGAATCTTAATTAAATCCAGAGAACAAGACATGAAAGAATATCATAGGAATAATACATGGAATCGTGTCACAAACATAATTTAATAAAACCCTTATTCCGAGGATTCCTACCAAGACCATTGTAACATGTTAGGATTGGGATAAACACTTGTGTACCAACTTCAGGATTGGGATCCCACATATGTACCCTTCTATTTTTGGATTGGGATAGCCTCTTACATAACACCTTTTTTGGGCATAAGAATCCCACATTTTCACCCTCTTATTTTAAGGTTGTGATGCCCTCCAATGTAAAACCATATTTCAGTTTTGGGATGCCCACCCTTGTACCATCTTGTTTCTGAAATGGGATATCATGGCATGTACCTTTTGAGGCCATAAAACATTTATCATAACCCAATCAATTGAAGGGAGATATAAGCCCCACCAATATCATAATAGAACCATACATACATGTTCGAAAGACAATAAAACATGAACCATATTATGACCCATAAAAATAGATGGGTTTTATAAAAGTCATATCATAACCCATGGAATGAAATGTGTATCATAAAAATTTTACCATAACCTGGAGTTAGCAATAGTGGTCCTCGCCTTGAAGATGTGGTGACACTATCTGATGGGAGAACGTTTTACCATGTACTTAGATCAAAAGAGTCTCATGTATATCATCTCTCAGAAGGACCTGCACCTAAGACAGTGACGTTGACTTGAGTTCCTCCAAGACTATGACTTCGAGAAATTCTATAATCTTGGGAAGGGGAATTTTGTTGCAGATTCACTCAGCAGGAGATCTGGTATACAACTACTAGGAGAGGCGACAGAGAAACTTGATGCCTTACAAATATCCTTTCTGGATAGGGATGGATAAGCCTATCTCTAATCTCTTACGGTCACTCCTCCACTTCTTCAACGAGTCAGGGAGGCACAACATGGGGAAGCTGGATGTGAGACACGACATGCTTAGATATCCACAGGGAAGGCACCTGATGGATTCTCTGAGGGTGGGGAGCATGTCATCCTCTGCATAGGACATACCATGGTACCAGTGGAACTTCAGGGTGATGTGTTGAGGGAGTTCCACACATCCCCTCTAGCGGTACATCCATGAGTGGCGAAGATGTACTAGGATCTTTGACGACAACACTGGTGGATAGGTATGGAGAAGGCGGAAGCGGAGTTTGTCTCTCAGTGCCTCACTTTCTAGCAAGTGAAGGTATAACACTAGGTACCAGTATGCTTAGTTCAGCTCTTAGAGGTCCTAGAGTGGATCTGGGATGGGATATCCATGGACTTCGTGACGGGTCTTCCACGTACATCCATGGGTCATGACTCGATTTGGGTGATCATTGACCGACTCACCAAGTCGGCCCACTTCTTACCAATCAGAGAGCAGAGTTCAATAGAAAGCATGGGATGCCTCTATGTGCAATAGATTGTGCGACAACATGGAGTACATTCCTCCATTGTCTCCAACCCTGATGAACGGTTTACTTCTCGACTATGGAAGGGGTTGCAGGAGGCTTTTGGGACAAAGATTAACTTGTGCACCGCCTTCCATACTCAGACTAATGTTCAGATTGAGTGCACCATTCAGTCCCTCGAGGACATTCTATGTGCATGGGTCCCTGACTTCGGTCTCAGCTGGGAGGATCACTTGCCTTTGGTGGAGTTTTATTAAAACAACAACTATCACTCCACCATAGGGATGGCACATTTTGAGGCCTTTTATGGGCGACCTTGCAGATCACCCTTGTGCTAGACTGAAATTGGGGAGTCAGCACTAGTGGGACCAGAGATGGTACTAGATACTACGGAGAAGGTCCAGATCATCATGGAGTGGATGAAGACTGGATAGAGCAGCCAGAAGTCGTATATTTAAAAGAGACAAAGACCTCTAGAGTTCGAGGATGGCAACCACCTCTTTCTACGTGTCTCACCTAGATGAGGTCAACGAAGATTTGGCTGAGGCGGAAAGTTATCTATGAGATTTATCGGACCTTTCCAGGTCCTCATTAGACTAGGCGAAGTGTCTTACCACTTAGCTCTTCCACCTTAGTTGCACTTGGTGCATGACGTCTTCCACGTATCTCAGCTGAGGGGATATGTGCACGACCCTTCCCACATCATCAACCATGGAGATCTGGACGTTGATGATGGGGTGACTTTTACGAAGGTCCTGGTGGAGATTGAGGATCGACAATAGTGGGTCCTACGTGGACAGTTGATACCTCTGGTCATGTTCGCTGGCAGCACGGGAACCTCCAGGAGATCACATGGGAGCGGGAGGCTTAGATGTGTTCTTAGTACCCCCAATTGATCCCATAGTTCGAGTTGTAGCTTACTGAGACATAAAGGCCTGAGGTAGGGATAATTTAATGACCCGAAAATCCCATGGATTTTTTTTATATAAATGGGTTTTTTACGAGTCCGTGAATGTTTACAGCACCTGATTTCGAGGCCTGTTGTGCTTGGAATCAATTTCTGAAATTTTGTTCATGTACGTTCAGTAAACATACAAGAAGGTTTTTATAACCCTTGATTTGGTGCTCGGAACTGAAATCTGAGGGCACCGTTGAACTCGTAGCACCGGTATTCACTTAAGAAGACATTCACCTCGATTGCAGTTGGTCGAGAATAAAATTTAGTTTTTGGATTTTAAAAAAAAAATAATAAAATAAAGTTTACAACACTTTATTTTATTTTAAGCTACCATGTGAGTGTGTTTGTTAAATCCTCCACTTGGGGGTTGGAGGTGGGACCGCGACACCCTAACCTCCCATGGGAGGTTATGGTCGTTGGGACCACACGAGCATAACATCCCGTGAGAGGTTTTGACATGGGGACCACATGAGGTTCAACCCCCTAATTATGGAGGAGGATAAAACCTCATGAACTCCCATTTAAATGGGGAGAAATCCATTGACCCTCCACCTTCAATTAAATGAAACCAACCCCCATTATTTAATATTCCAACCTCTCATTGATTAATTGGAGGAGCCTACATAATTAATTCAACTTTTTGAAATTTGTGCCAATAATTAAAATAATAGACAAACTATTATTTTGGGAACTTTCTTTTGGAGGAGCATGGTAGAAAAGAGAATTATCTGCCACGAGGAACGCACTCCAAAGAAGAATGCTCTTCCGGTGAAGAACGCTCTCTCGATGAATAATGCCAACGAGGGATGCCTTCCACTATGAAGAATGACCTCCTCTGACCTTCTTCCTCTGACTCTATTGATGTGGAACATGTTCTTCTGCCACAGATCGATGACAAAATTTCCACAACATCAATGAACAATGACCGGTGAATCAAAGGTAAGAGTTTAGTTTCTTTAATATGTCAAGTTTTTCCATTCTTTTAAAAATTAAGAATGATGATGTTCATTTTGCGGGTGGAATATTGTGCTTTGACCTTGAGAACCAATTGCTATCACGTTAATCGTGGAAGGTGTGGGCCAATATAATATAGCCTGAAATCCTCCGTCGATATCTCTTTTTGTGATGTTCTACGGCATGGCGTTAAGGAGATGGTGAAGAAAAAGGAAATGACGAAGGTCGTGCTACACACAGCCTTTGCAAATCGCGCTGCCCCCGCGGGATAACGATGCACCTGTACGAGCACTGCCGGCCCGAGCGGTGCCTGACCCGCCTACCCGCACCCTTCTGGCGCCCTACCCAGCACACAGCCCGCCTGCACGCAGACTCCCGGTGCCCTGCTCGGTGCGCGGCCCACAACCCTCCAACGCCCCCGTGCCCTGCCCGACGACCTACCGTGGCATGCCCGACTCCTGCTGCGGCCTGCCCAGCGCCTTGCCGGCACCCCCGTGGCCTACCTGACCCCTACTGAGGACTGCCCGGTGCCCCTGCGCCCTGACCGATGCCCATCCAGCACCCCCGCGGGTTGTCGATCACCCTTTTGATTCCCCCCTCTCGGCCCGCTCGGACCCTACCATGCCCTGCCCGGCGCACCCACGGTTAGCCCGCACTCTACACGGCCTGCCACTGGCCTCTCGACCAGCCCGACCTCCCAGGACGAGTAGCTGAAGCCGCACCCCTCACGATGTTGGCCAAACTAGTATCAACCTTGGGGAAGAGTTTACTTCATGGAAACCTCTGGGCCAAACCACCCTTGTCGTCCGCTGGGTCGGGCCCAGTGAACCGGGCCAAAAACTCAGCGAGCTAACCCGACCAACGGGCCAGGTCAGACCTTGCGAGTCTGACCAGATCGATCCAGACCGGGTCGGCCCAGACGGGGTTGGGCTGAGTCGGTCCGACCGGGTCAGACCGGACCCGATCCCATTACTGACCCATTACCTTCTTGGGCCATATCATTGACACCGAACGTCTGTTTGACGAACTGTTAACGATGCAGATATTCATGGAATGAAGTCGTCCCTTTGATACTACCACATTGGTGTTTGGGGTATATTTGAGTTATGGTCCAGATGGATTGTACACGAATCCAATTGGGTCCTTGTGACTAAAAGGATAATAACTAAAAGGCCGAGCGTCTAATTGACGCACCATCTATTGTGTTGATACCCCTATGATGTGGCAGACCTTTGAGATACTGCTTCGTGGAACTTCACGATAGTTGGAGTATTGCCCAATAGCCCGTGGAGAGGATCCTTCCAGTAATGAGGAGACAGAGTGCGGGGACCTAATAGCTGGCAGACCAGATGACTGCTTGACTGATTCGACTCAGAGTGATTCGACTAGCCAAGTGGGGAGCACCTGGTAGTTGGAAGCAGACCAATGGTTGAGGAGCACCTGGTAGTTGGCTTCAAACCCGCGATACTCGACAGGAGGAGTACCTTTGCAGGCTATTAGGGTGAGTGCCTAGTAGTTGGAAGCAGACCCATAGTGGAGGAGCGCCTGGTAGTTGGCAGCAGACCCGCTGTACTCGACAATAGAATTATCTCAGTAGTCCAAGTTTAGTGAGAAGCGCCTTAGTGTCGCGACATGCCCACTATACTCGATAGAAGAGGAGTTCTCCAGCACCCGTGGTTTTGATAATAAAAATCCTGGTTTGAGCTGAGCCAACGACTTTTGTGTATTCCTCATGATTGAGATGGGTTACTAGATAACTTACGTATATTTATGGACATATACATAAGTAATGGTTATCTGTTGATTTCATAATTTGTGGTTTATCCTTGTTGGATTTTGTGTGACCTTGAGGGTCTCGGGGTCCCTACTGAGTATCGTTATACTAACCCCTACACGGGCTATGCCTACACCTTGTTGTTTTTTTTGCAGACGTCAGACAACGCTGACTGAGGTAGAGAGTAGCAGGATTGGATGGTACCAGGAGGTGGACCCTATGAAGAATCGGTACACGGAGGAGACTGACAGACGAAAGTGCTGAGGAGGCCAACTGTACCTACCCTTTAGGTAGGATCCCCAGAGGATCACCCAGTAGTTGCTTTACTTTTCTTCAGTTGTACTTGCTTGCAGTTGTACTTGTACTTTATTGTTGGGCTTGTATTTCCGGCCCCTTTTTAATTTCCAGCTATTCTTTTGTATACAGTTTTAATTAGTGTTTTTCTTCTAGTTGTGTACTCTGATATGTTTGTTTTTAGTTATGAAGGCAATGCCTTCCCAAATTATGGATTTACTCTTTTGGTGATAGTCTCCAGCCCCTGGTCTATGGAAGGCGGGCTAGGGGTCATCACGATACGAGCCCTGAGGGATGGGTCGTGACAATGATGGTATGTTGTAGATAAGTATTAGAGAATCATATAGTCTATAAAAATATAATATATATCATATTTTTTCACTCAATTATTGTATATAATCATGGATTAATGAATATCATGTAGAATGAATCGCATCGCATCGTGGAGACAGTCAGTCGTACGTAAACATGAGTAGTGATATCATTAACTTAATTGTTAAACGGTAAAAAATTTGAAGTTATATTATTTATAATGAATTTTTATATTGTTCTATTCAAGATTTAAATCCATAATAATCATCATTACCCCAATCCGAATTATGTATTGTTGAATAATAAATTACACCATGGCGTGGAGATGGTAATCTTATCCACACACACATGGTGATATGGTAATTAGTAGAATAGATAAAAGGAGGTATAAGTTATTCCCATAATTATAATAATATTTTATCATGTATATGATACTGAAGTTAATAATTTATTGTGGAAATCAAATAAAAAGAGGAAGTTGAAGAATAATTTTTTTGGAAAGAGGAGATAAAACAGATACATCTTTTTCAAGTATATCCTTTTGATTTTCAAAAAAGGTCTTTTTAGGATGTATTTTTGCCCAATGTGGGGCCTATAGGAAGAAGGGATGTATGTAGGGAGATTATTGGAGCATATTTTGGATGATCCAAGGGGCTTGAGATGTGGGAGTAAGTGGGTATAAGTGGTGGCCATTTATAAGAGGGAGGAGGGGCACTTTATGAATGTCTTGAAATATTTTTTTTATTAAAACTCTATTTTCAAATTATAATATCTCCAAAGTGATATAATTCTAGAATATGATGATGATGGGTATAAATAATCTCTACCAATATATTTTAGTCATTTATAGTTCAAAAAATTATCCTTATTTATTAACTTTAACCCTTAGTTAAAAACATTATCTCATACCATGTCTTCTAATATTTTAATAATATATGTTTACTATAGTTAGAATAAAATTACCATCAAACCTAATGTGTATAATTAGTTAAATTTGTAATATTATATAAGTTAGTTGGCTGAATCATAGATTTATAATACTTTTATATCATTTAATAGAATATTATTTGTTTTAACATCGCATTAATGTCAATTGTGACACTATTTTGTAATTGATTTTTGTTAAAGTCATAAAAACAGGATTACATAAATGAAAAGGCATTAAATCATCCAAAAAATGTCATTATCATATTAATTTTTTATGGTATCATAATGTTAATATTACATTTATTTTAATATTTATAAGATCATTTATTGGAATATTTCATTAATAAGGTTATCATTGCATCATCATTGTGTCATAAATAATTTTTTTATATTTAGTGTATAAAATTTATCAATAAAATAACACAATGTGAAATATTTTTATAGATTTATAATAACTATTTATAGTTAATGAGATAAAATATATATCCACACATTAAATTTTTTTAGTAAAAAGATACATGTTTGTGTTTTATTTCCATTTACATTAAATTAATTTTTATAACGTGTAATTTTAATACCCATGTGGCTCCCAAATGCCAAAAGTGCATCCTAAGGAATTTTTTTCCTCCCAGGATTCATCTAATACTATTAATACTTGTGTTAGGATATTTTTATATTATTATAATAACTTTTTACTCTTATATACAAAATTTTCCATTTAACCATTCTAAATAAAAAAAATTAATGAAGTTACAATTCCTAATGTCTTGAAAGTAAAAGGTACATGTTTACACAATATGGATATTCTAATTCGAAAAATGGAATCATTTTTTACAAATTCAAAACATAGAAATTATAGTAATTAATTTAGAATCATGACTTGTTGTCAAAACTAGAAAACATGTTTTTTAGAAGTAAAAACTATCAAATGATTGACACGTGTTTATGTCCAATTTACATGCGAAATTACTTATAATGACAAAAATTGGATTAAATGATAAAAATGAATTCAAATTACTCTTTAAAACCAATTAAAATTTGAATATATCTATATAAATATATTAAATGAAAAGGCAGTTTTGAATTAAAATGTAGTATTTTTCACTATCCATTAAAATATGGATTTTATCCGAAAAAACCCAATTTCAGCCAATGTAAATGTTTATGTCCCACATAAAAATAAGAAGTTTATTATCTCAAATAGAACATATAGAATATTCAAAAACTAGATTTAAAAAAGTTTCTCCATTAAAAGGAAGTAAAACAATATTTTAAAAATATTAGAGTATTATTTGCATAAAATTAGAATCATTCACACTATAGTCCTCTTAAATTTATTGCTTAAATTTAAAAACATATAAGAAATATGTAAAATCATAATATAGTTACCTATGTTCATTCATTACAAGAAATTTTCTCAGTGTTAACTACCATATAATATAATAATATTATTCTTGTATTATTTTTGGTATAACTCAGTGAAGTGTACTACGTAACATTTCACAGAAACCATCTGTTGCGTGTCTGGTACACTTTCAAAAAAAGTGTCCCATTTACAATAAAATTAACATTATATTTATTAATAGATATGAAATTATATTATTCTATAAATACCCGGTATGTTACATTATTACCCCCTTTTTAAAATTGCATCCTCATAATTTCAAAATTGGTCTCACAAACAATATTGAAAATACCCCATCGTAAAAAGAGTGTTAATAAAACTACAACTTATAAAGAATGAAAGAGAAGTAAAAAGGTCACCTGAGACAACACATACAAGGATTTCATGTAAGAAAACTTGGATATGGAACAATAACTAACCATTTAATTCTGATTAAGAGTGATAAAAACATGATCAAGAGAAAGTTAAGTACCAGAAAACCAAAAAACATGTGATGGGTTAAATAGTCATTGATTTCACATTTGAAAAAGAAAATGGAATATATATATATATATATATATAGATCCTTTTAATAATGATGAAGAGTTATTTTTCTACATATAATAATACCATAATGAAATATACTTACGTAAAAAGTAAAGTTTCATCCTTTAATAAATTTATACCACACACTCATCCTTTCTCCAAATGGGGAATACTCACGATGACTTGGTCAAACCTAAAGTACTAAAATAAAATTTTTTATAATCACATAATAAAAAAAAATTGAACTATATATTTGGAATGTATTTATACATTAACTAAAAAATGGTTTATAAGAGATCAGATAATCCCCCAAAAAATAATAATCCTTTATAAGAAGAAGGACTACATTAAATATCCAAAATTCAACAGTAATACTGATGTTCTACATAGACCATTACACAAAAAATGTCATTAAAATTCTTTAAAATAATCCAACTTATAATGAAACCCAAAACTCCAAAGGATTTGATCACATAGTTTTCTAATAAAATTTTTATAATTATCTACAAATAACATCATCAACTCTTAAGGTCTCATACCAAAAATTAATTAACATAACCGCATTTTCTCCATGATAGGTTAATCATTTATACAAATAACCCAAATCTCTATTTTTTAAAAATAAAAACATAGATTCTATCAAAATAAAATTTAACCATAACTCTTGAAATGAAATCCCAATTTTTTTTCCTTAGGCATATAGTATTCCCAAAAGAGCGAACGTCTTCCAAAATAACATTTATCACTAAATCAATAAATCGTTTTAATATAATAAATATATTAATTTTATAAAATAGACGTTCCAAAAATATACTTATTATTAATTAATTAAATCATTTAACTAATGATAATAAGTCATACTTACCATGGACCTCACGTAGGACAGTGGTAGGTTATTCACCTTTGTCTCCCTTCGGTTTTGGGTTCAATTCCCACAGCCTCACCGAATGTGATGGGTTGTCACCCATCATGTGGGTTGTCCTTTTTCTAAAACTATATAATTCATATAAAATTCTCAACATGGGATAAAATAATCAAAAAAACATAACATAATTTAACCTGAATTTTATCTCATGCCTTTCAAAATGTATTAACATGTAATTGCTTTAATTTCAAGGATTATATAAACATTAAAGGTTATTTATAACTATATCCACAATAGAAAAGATAATTCTTCCTCATTTTTACATAACAAACAATAGGGTTACACATAATATAATACTTACAAAGAAATCACCTCATGAATACATCTCAAAATATCATCATCCATAGATCCAATTTAACTCTTCAATTTCTAAAATATAGACATCTTAATCATAAAACATTCTTCAGGATCCATTATCCATGGTTTTATGTTTTATTATTTTATACTTATTTCCTATAAAAAATCATGCATAATTTTCTAAGATTCAACAATTATAAAACAAGGGCTATGAAATAATACATACCATTCATAGGTCATTGTTAGTTTCCTAATCATTGATTGGAATGGAATTAGGTATTGGTGAATATATAATTGTACAATCATGATGACCCCATTCTCAATCCTTCTTCATATGACATATATTTGCATAATGACTATGCACACCACATTTGAGACATTATATTGATCCCTCATAAGGAAATTGTTTCCCTTTTCCTGGAGTCAACTGAATGCTTCCTACTTCCACATTAGGTTATTAATTTATATCCTTCATTACCACATCTATAACATCATCCTAACCCTTTGAAACATTTTTCTAGGTTTTTCATTCCACATCCGTGTCACATAGGTTGCTGAATATACATACCTTAATTATTTTTAACTAAACATCCATATAGATTCACTCTCTCATATATGATGCCTTATAAAAATATCTAATGTTGAAGTGTTCAATCATGATTTTTGGTAGTTGGTTTAGAATAAGCATAAGAGTTCTCATTATAGCTCCCATTTCATTCGGTTTCTTGTTCATAAAACCACCATAGTTTCCTTCACATCCATTTTTACATGGGAGGTTTCTAGATCTAAACATTTATTACAAACAAAAAAGTTTAGTGTTAGGATATCCATAAAACCATCATATACTGTCATATGAGGAGGGTAAACACTGTGATACACGTAGTCATGTTATCTTAAACTCATTCAAATAATCTAGGATAACTGTTAATCTTTCTAATTTGATAACCATTGTGGTTATATATTACGTGTCGTGTATGCTTAAATAACACCTTAACCTCTAAAGTTATCAAAACCGACCATGTGATACTAAATATAGGGCCTCGACCAAAAACATTAAGTAATCTTGAGTTATGTCAATAATTTGTCTTTTAATCCCATCAAGGATATTTTATGGTTTAGAGCTTTAGATAATTAGGCCATAACTCATACATATCAACTAGATCATTAAAAAGTATACACTTCTAAAAACTATTTAACTTTTTCATAAAAAAAGTTTCCAAATGAAACATGGATCTTTTCATATTTAAATAGCATGAAATATCCTTGATCTCATCCTTGAATCTATTATTCTATAAGTATTATTTATTTTATTTTCAACTCATGTGATGAACATAAAATGATAAGTAAGGGATACATAAAGAAGTAAAACAATTAGACATTCGAAAATATGAAAACCATGAATATGTTATTATAATGTAATACCTTTCACCTATAATAAGTAGAAAATATACTTTACTGAAAATAATCTAATTTATAACCTTATTGTAACCAAAATATGATAGTAATTCCCATCTAAAGATACATATATCATATATAGGTAACTTGTAACATAAATATACTTAATTGGAATAACCATACGGTCTACCTCATCACATACCACTAAATAGAAAATCCATATGGCCAACTTCCAAACCTAATGCATTGAAGGTTATAACACTACCACCCATCCTTGGATTATCATGGAACCACGCATCTTTGGTTTATCATGTAACCACCCATCTTTGGTTTACCATGTATCCCCCCATCAAATGTGTAGGTAAGATTATATAATCATAAAACATAAATAATTGAAATTATCAGCATTTAAATTATAAAATTACATTTGATATCATAAGAAATTGTTTAAAGATATTGAAATAGTAAACCCACTTTCAAAACCAGTTTCAATTCCAAAACACTGAAATGGGGAATAAGGGATTTCCTTTCCTTTTCAAAACATTAAGACTTTTAGAGGAATCCAAATAACAAATAATTGTTATGGAGGTGGAGGAGTCATTATAGCTGCATACATTAAAAAAATCATTTTTTTTCTTTTACTAAAATGATTTTCAGAAAAAATATTATGTTTTAGTGAAATTAAAATTCCAATAGGTTTATTATACACTGTATCAAAGAAGTTGGTGTATAATATTAAAATATTATTCAATGAAAGGATATTGGGATGAAATCCCTTAAAAGGTAGTATTCTTATATTAAGAATAAATAAATGAAATAATTATGTGTAAAACATATAAATACATTCAATATAGGTGGATATTTATTTTAAAACAATCATATTTCATTCACCCATAATCTTGGAAAAACAAATCCAATGACATCAATATTTAACTCAATGAATGGAGGTTGAGTTATGATTTCTCTAACAAAGATCATTTTGTTAATAAAATAGATGGATTATGATTATTAACTGTAAATAATCATTAATCATGTATATATAAAATATATTATATCGAAATTTATTTCCCACATAATAATAGCATGGAATAAAAAAGAGTAGAAGATTAACCCAAAGAATGGAAATTGAGTTAAAAAGTTCCCTTATATTGAATCCGACTTGTCTCATTTTTTATTTAAAATATTGAATAATAAACATAGGTTAGTTTATAATGGATTTAGAACCTTTATCAAATTTATTACTGACTTTATATTACTTATATTCATTTTATAAAAATTATATATTTATTTAAGTTCCTATGGTTCATTTTGTCGATATTCTGTACTTGAGTCAAAAATAAACTAATATTGATATAAATTTTCCATGTAGTAAAAATTCCATCATCTATAAAATATTATTCATTATTTAGATATCATATATATCCTATATATATGTATTTATAATATTTCATATGATTTTGAGATAAAAAGTGAAATGCACCGTTAACAGAGTCGATAGGCTGTATTTACGCATGAACGCAAATTTCATTTCTCTGTCATATCAAGGGATTAGAAACTTAAGGATACTTAGTTATATTATAATTCCAGTAAAATATCTGTGCTATATATTTTATATAATTTCATTAACACCATAATTTATATATTTCATGTATGCAATTAAGGATTCATATTATTTTGAGGGGATAGTAGTTGACACTTCATCAGATGAAATTATCGTATTAACACATTATAAAAATCATAAAGCTATATTGTATATAAAAATTAAATAATAATTGATTAATTATAAATTTAAAAATATAATATTTATTCATTACATTTATGTATATAATTTTTTTTATTGAAGATCATGTCAAATGAATCGTATCGCATACGTGAATATGGTAAGCCCTATGTACGCACAAGTGATAATATGATTCGCTTAATGGTAAAACTGTATAGAATTGGATTATATATTAATTAAAAAGAAGAACTCTCATGTGATATTAACTATTTATTTACAATATAATCACCATTTTACCCATCCAAATTATGTATTTTGTAAAAACAAATTACACCACGATGTGGAGACGGTAAGTCGTACGTACGCTCACATGGTGTTATTGTTATTTTTAGGATGGATAAAAGGATGTATAATTTCTTACCATTATTATAATAATATCTAATAATATATAATATAAATTATTTATTATATTATTTTATAAATAACATAAAATATCAAGTTGAATAAGAAAATAATTTTGAAAGAGGTGGTAAAACAAATATCTCTTTTTCGAGTATCTCTTTTATATTTTCACAAATGGTCTCCATAGGATGGATTTCATCCCAAATTTTGGAATATATGAAGAAGTTAGGGATTTTGGGAGCTTATTTTATTAGAATTTGAATGATCCATGGGGATATAGAGGTGGGAGTAAGTGGGTATATGTGGTGGCATTTTATAAGAGGGAGGAGTGACACTTTAAGAAAGTATTGAAATATAATTTTATTAAAAATTTATTTTCAAATTCTAATAGCTCAAAAGTGACATAATTATTGTATAATATGATTATTTTTATAAATAAATTTATCCAATAGTTTTTATATGAGTTTATTTCAAAAAAATTAACCTTATCTTTTAGCTTTAACCATTAGTTTAAAACATGAACTATTACCAAGTCCTCTTGTATTTTCATAATATATGTTTACTATAGTAACTATAAAATGATAATAGAACCACTAGTGGATCATTAATAAAATTTTGAACATTATATAAGTCATTTATTTTAATCTTATAAATTTGGGGATATTATATGATTTAAGAAAACAGTATTTGGTTTAAAATCCGATTTATGTCAATTTTGAGACTATTTTGTAATTGATTTTAGTTACAGACATAAACACATGATTAAATAGAAAAGAAGGCATTAAATCATCTCCCACAAGTTAATTTAATCCAAAAATAATTATTGCATTAAATTTTTTATATTATATTTTTTAATATTTATAATATGATTTATTTGAATCGTTTCTTAATAAGGTAATCACTTCATCATCATTGTGTCAGAAATGATTTTTTTATTTAATGTCTAAAAATTATAAAGAAAATAACTTGATTTAGTAAATAGTATTATCTTTATAATTAATATTTATAGTCAAATAGATCAATTATATAGCACCACTTTAAAATTGTTTTAGTATAATGATACATGTTTGTATTACATTTTTTGTTACATTAAATTAATTACTATAACATGACATTTTCATACCCAAGTGGCTCCCAAATGACACTTATTCATTCTAAGAATTTTTAGGTCTCCAATAAATCATAAAATATGATTATAAAATGTTATAGGGTAGTTTTATATTATTATAATATTATTTTTAGCCGTATTAACCTAATTTACCTTTTAACTATTGTAAATAAAAATAATTAATGATGATTCTGTTCATAACTTCCAAAAATAAAAGGTAAATATTTATATAATTTATAAATTATGAATTATAATATAGAAACCATTTTTCCAAATTCAAAACACATAAATTTTATTAATTAATTAAAAATTAATTTCCATTGTCAAAACCAGAAGGTAATTTTTTAAGAAGTAAAAACTGTCAAAATATTGATTAGTGTTTATGTCCAATTTAAATGTGAAATTACTTCCAATGACCCAAATTGAACTAAATTATAAAAAATTAATCTAATTACACATTAAAACAAATGAAAATTAAAATCTAACTATATAAATAAATTATATGAAAATGCAGTTTTGAATTATATTGCGGAATTATTTACAATTCATTAAAATATTGATTAAATCAGAAAAATACCAAAATTTCAACCAAAGTAAATTTTTATATCCCTATTTTAAATAAGAAGTTATATTTGTAACATATGACATATAAAAGTTATATAAACTATATTTAAAAATGGTTCTCCATCAAAAGATGGTGAAATGAGGTTTTAAAAATATTTGAGTATTTTATAGTGAAAAATGGATTCATTATCAATTTAAGCCTATAAAATTCATTGGATAAATGTAAAAACATTTAAAAAATATGAAAAATCATAATATAATTAATTTTGTTCATTCCTACCAATACAACAGCTAGGTGTAACTACAATTTAAAATAATAATTTTATTGTCGTATTATTTTTTGGTATAACTCCGTATTGTGTCCAGCATAAGATTTAGGAGAAACCTATTATTTCATGTCGGGTATGCTATAATCCATAATATTACCATTAAACTAAAATTAAAATTCAATTTATTAATAGATATGAAAATTTATTATTCTATAAATACCTAGCATGTTACCATTTTCATATGTTTTATTTTCACCAGAGTATAAAGATAGGTTTTTTGTCAGGGAAATAAAGGGGAATGATATTTTTGAGAATTCATGAAGATATTTCACCCGAATATATGGTTATAAGGCCTTTTACTTCCAATGTAATGGGAATAAAATTGAAGATCTAAAGAGTGATCCTATCACAAATCAGTGTTTCAAGGGCAAGGAAAGTGATCATTATGCTAATAAATGCACAAATCCAAGGGTTAACTATGATGAACTATGTCAGAAACCTATTAAGGATAAATAAAATTTTGAATATCATGAAATCACTATTGGAGATGTGGTGTACAACAACGAAGTATTGAAATAATTGACTATGTATGTATTGGAATTCAAGAATAATGTTATAGAAGTATCTTTTTAGTATTATCTAATAATTAGATATATAAAGATTGGATAAATATATTTCAAAGATAAAGATTTAAAATAAGATGCTTAAGGGTACTAGTAACCATGAAAAGTTAATAATGTGTTAAGGTTATATTTTCAAAGAACAAAAGATTAAGGGATTGATAATCGTTAATATGGTTCTTATGTTACGATAATGATAGTCGAATAAATATATTTTTGGATTGAATATGTAAAGTAGATGGTATTGGTTACCTTGTAACTAATTATGAATTTATTTCTTAGTGGGTTATTCTGTCTTGGATGATGTTTACAACTTTTTGAACTTAAAGACTATATCCAATAAACATTGTAATGTGGAAACATGCATGTT
Organism: Viscum album; assembly: GCA_963277665.1. NCBI lineage: Eukaryota > Viridiplantae > Streptophyta > Magnoliopsida > Santalales > Viscaceae > Viscum > Viscum album. The sequence goes on along the minus strand of OY728161.1, from coordinate 1,989,585,989 downwards.
TTCAAAAAGGATGGATTGTAATTTTGTTTATTTTGATGTTTAGAGAGAACAGATGATTAAGGAATTCATATGTTTGGAATATGACCACTTAGTCCAACCTTATGATATATGAGAGAAAAATGTTATGCTAATTTAGAGAAATTATTTCTAAATTGTTGGATATTAATTTACCATAATGATTGTAAGGTTATTTATTTATAGAATGTATATGTTAATCATCAAATGAAGTTTCTAATATTTAAGTATTATCCCATCATAGGTGGATTTATGAATATTTTATTACTTTTACTAACCCTTTTCTGCTTTGTTAATGACAGATGGAACGATCTATCATTCTATTTATGGTTCTCATGATATGTTATTTTTTCATGGATGACATATTTAAATTTACATCATTGAATAATAGATGATGTGGTAATTGATCATGGTAGAAAAATGGATAGGTTGTCATGACATTGAGTTTGTATATCCCTTTGTGAAAATTATTCATCATTGGGAAAATTTTCATAAAAGAAACTATTGTCTTTTTATCATCATTTTTGAGGATATCAATGACCTATTTCAGGATTCATTAGTTTACAGTTTAGTGATTATTGAGCTCCTCTAGATCACCCACATTCTTGTGAAAAATAATATTTATCAACATATAAGATTGTTTATTCTCTTCCTCTTTTACTCAACTATTACCTATGTTCTCTTATATAGAAACATATTTATGATGTACTTTGTGTAATTGTTATGTGTCTAATTGTCTCCTTTTAAAGGTAGTTTTCGTATTAATTTATATGATGTGGGATTCTATGAAAGGAACTTTCAAATATGAACCATTGATAACACAGACATATTTGATGGGGAAAAACACTTTAAGGGGGGTAGAATGTGGCACCTTGACATTTTTTGTGAAATGTATTTTTTTGATTTAATTTAATCTTCCTGATATTTTTCATTTCATATGACACTAAATATAACATGTGTTATATGAATTTTTTTATTAATTATTCATGCCCAAAAAATAAGGTTTCACTACACACAAAACTTATGTTATATTTTAGTACACCAAAAACTATTCATGGCTTGTGTTATAAAAAATGTCTAGTTTCATCGATATATTTCACTACCCGCAAGACAAATTTTTACCAAAGAACATTATATTATTAAAATATTATTATTTAATATAATAAATTATAACATATCCATAAAATTAGAATTTATTAAATAGATTATTAAAATATATTGAATATGAGTTGAATTCATTGTTTAAATTTAAATTAGGAATCAAAATATACACCTACTAAATATAAAGGAATGTTTTTTATTTTTATATTCCAAAAGTGGGTATATCTTCAAAAATTAATTAAATTATAGGTATTGTAATATATTAATGAAATATATATGTTATGTATTCAATCATATATTTTTTATATTTATCAAATAGGTTTTATAGGAATAAGATAAGAACCAACCCAATTTCATCCTTAAAAATAATCATTTTTTAAAACGTGTAATTTTATCCCCTTTTAACTGATAAAAAATTATAAATACATTTTTCGACACTTTTATATATTATATTTGAAAAAATTATCATTTTATTTTAAATAGGATTATAAAAATTTATTCTGGTTGAATTATTTTGTTATGATAATTTTTATGTTTTCTTTAATACTAAAAAAATATGAAATTTTAATTAAAAACAACTTTATTTGTCAAAATAATTTAAAGGGTCAAATTATATTTTTGACTGGTTTTAATTTATAATTATATCTATTTTTAATTATTTAATTTAATTTAGGTAAGTTTCATCAACATTAGATTGAATTTAGATATACTAAAATTTAAATATCTTTCATGTTTTAACAATTATAACTTGATTTCGAACCCCATCAATGAGAATAAATTTAATTCAATTAAAGAAATGTATGTGTTTATTGTTTTAAAAAATGGATTCCATATATAGAATCAGAGGCTCCACATTTTGTAAATCGAGTTTTTTATTTTTTGGCATTACGAATAATAGCATCAGTCAATATTGAATATCCCATTATTCTAATTTGGATCGGCCACGCTGGGCTACCGTTTCACATTTTTAGTCAATCTACACTTTTTCCATTATATATGATTATTGAAAATCCATTCAAACTAGAATCGGTGATGAGGAGAATCTCAAGGAATTTTGTTTCTAGAATTTGTGTTGAAATTGATGTCTCTCAAGCTCTTCTTTCTCAAATTTGGATTCAGAATGGTGATTATGGATTCTTTTAGAATGTAGTTTATAAAAAAATACCTAATTATTTACAATAATTTCTTTTGTCTTTACATTCTTAGAAGGATTTTGATAATAAGAGTTCAGATTATGAGGCCAGGAAAGATTTTTTTGCGGAAAATGGAAAGCACACTTTCCAGGAAGGGGTGAATGTTTGTCACACAACGGTTCTTGGACACTCTATTTTTATGCCTTCTAAAGGGAAAATGTTTTATGTGAATAAGGATCTTCTGGTTGATGTTTACCAACCATTTCAATCCACACAACATCTTATTGAACATAAGGGAATGTCAGGGTTTTTATGATCTTATTACCTCTACAAGTGCCATAATTTATCCTCCTACCCTCATTGAGGATCCATAGAAGCACAAGGATGTTCGTTACTCAAGGGAGAATGATGGGTTAACCTCCCGGATTCTAGTGAATATTCATAATAGGCTGAGGATCAACCAATTCACATTGACAAAGCCTTTGTAAAATCAATTATTAGGAATGTGTAATAGCCAATGATGGATGTTAGTGAATTCATTTCTCCAATTCCTAAAAAATGAGGAAGAGTATAGACAACACAGAACTAGAAAGAGAATTTTTTACAAGTTCATTTGATGCCTCAGGGAATGAAATCATTGAATCCTCAACACTACTAATTGTTGTTAATCTCCCAATTGCAACCTATGGCCTTGATGAGTAATAAGATAATGAAACAATTATCGTATGTATAAATATAGTTATTTTAATGATGAGAAAATGGGAGAAAAAGTTGATTCTAGGATAGATCTATAAGATTAAATCACATTCTAGAAGTACTATAATAGTTAAATTACTAGTGATAAATATCTCAAAATAAAAAATTCATGTTCATTAGGATGATGGAAGAATAACAAACCCCTAAAATTAAAATTATATACATAAACTGGGAAAATTTCTTTCCTTTCGAAAAACATTTTTTAGATTGTTTGGAGTTTTCTTGATGTTCTAGTTCTTTTCCAATTTTCTTGTTTCTTAGTTGTCTGGTTGACTGCTTCTTTTAGATGCCAATCACATATTTTACCTTGGAGTCCCTTTCCTTACTTATTGAAACCTTGGATTTGTTTGTTCATATTCCTAGTTTTTTGTGAAAGGATTTACCAAATGAAATGCTTATTTGGATGAGACATTTTTATATCTTTTTATATCATGTTCTCTTAAATTAGATATTCTTTGGTTCTTTTTGAGGATTAGATGCGTTGGAAGAAATTTTATGTATCTGTTCTGATATTTTTTAAGGTTCAGACAATAACTTTCAATGAGAACTTTTTCATTAGATGTTCATTATGATCTATTGATCTATGACTGCTGGACTCACATTGGGGTGATTTTTTTATTCTTTATCCCACCACTAATGTTTTCGTTTTGATGATATTTTTTATATGTTTTCATATAGTGTTTTGAAGACATGGGGTGATTTGTTATTGAATTTCTGGACTTGTTTGTTTATCCATTTTTTCATGTCTTCCTCAAGTTTAGTTCATGCCACATCCCATTTTGGGGGATGACATTGAGAGGTTTACGATAGGATGTTCTAAACATGTATTATGAAACTCATTCCTCTTTTTATTGGTATTTTCAACTTGTATCCCCATTAATTCATTATTTGTGTAAGATATATACAACTCTATCTTGTATGGTAATGTTTTTTTTCAATAAATATCATTGTGGTCATGAATTGGGTGACCAATTCATGTCAAGACATTTTTCAGAAAAAATAGTAATTTTAGCAGTCTTTTATTGACACGTTAAATGGTAAATCAGGTAATAAATAGTAAAATATAATATTATAAATAAAATGAAATTACACTAAAACTATTCATAATATCATTTTATGAGTATGTTTCGATCAAATTCATCCTTGGTCTGAAATTATAATCTTTTTATGTCACATGGATGTTATTATGACATTTGTTATATTTTATTTAATAAAAAGTCAAATATTTCATTCCAATATTTTCTTTAAAAATGACATTTTTACTATAGGGTTATACAGAAGATAAATTTGACTATATGTACACATTATAATCCAAAAAGGGAATTTATTTATATTGGTAATTTATTTTATATTTTCAGGAAAGAAATATTTATATTAAAGGCATATAAAATGTTGATGCAGTAATTGTTTAGTTAATAAAAATATCAAATAAGTGTTATTTAAAATATTAAAATACATGCAATTTGATATAATTAATATCATAAAAGAATTTTATGGATGGATTTATCATTTTAGGGATATGATAATATAGATGGATCAGTGATATCATTTTATGATAATATTTTTAAAAAGACAAATATTGAATATTTTCAAACATGAATCTAATGATATTTTATAAACGTAATATTCTATTAAATTATATAAAAATATTAAAAATATTAAATAAGTACAAGTTTATTATATATGGTCTAAAATGTCATTAATTGACCATTTATAGCACAATTGGAACTTTATTTTTATAAATTATATTTTCTTAACATTAAAAACATCATTAGCTTTGTTAAAATTAGAATAGGTTAACTAATGGTTAATATAAAATATAATAATTAATATTACATAAAAACCTATATAAAAATTAATAGATTATTAAATTAAACCCCTATCTCATATTATCATTGAATAAATTTTAGTTTTTAGTAATTGGATTGATATTGATTTTAACATATATTAATATTTCGAGAAATTATAAACGTGACATTTCAATCTCTTCTAAAAAGGCACAACTCCTTATCTCCTCCTCACACATCAAAAACTTTTTGGCCTAGAGAAAATCTATCAAATTATACCCAAAAAGTACTTCTTCTAATATTATAATCTTTAATTTGGTCATAAATAAAACCACACAATTCCTTTTTTGAAGATGAAAATGAGATACTGAAATAATAGGTGAAGTTTATCGACGATCATTTTTGTTTTATTTCATTTTTAAACCCATTAAATTATTTCTTTTACATTTATATAAAACAAAATAATTATTATAAATATATTTGGATGTTTCTATATTATGGTTTTGACCTAAAAGCATAAACACATCCATCTAATGATTAACAAACATATCATTCTTGTGTACAACCTACTTTCGCCTCATGAAATAATGTTTTTGTTATTACCTTACCACCTCTAATGGTTGTAAATTATGATGGGAAAACTATTTTTATATTATCTTTAATAAATAATTATACTTTTTGAATCATAATTTCATATCTATATTTTTCTCACTTGACCATTTGGTAACTGATAATGTCATTCTTCTGTATGTATGGCTTAAAATCTCTACGATGCAATGTGATTTGTTTGTCATATATATTTAACATGGGTGTTAATAAGGACAAATTTAACTATTAAATATGTTATATATAACATAAATATTATTCTAAAATTATAATATATCAGATTATGTTTTTTTAATATGATATAAAATTAAAACAACTTGCATGCATACGCATGACCTACCATCTCCGTGAAAAATGTGTATAATTTTTCCATATCTAACAATTACAAATCACCATGAACACTTATATACTGAATATATATATATATTATATATATATGGTTATAATTATAGATATGATTAATACATTATCTATGTAATTGGATGAAGAATAAAAAGTCAAATCATGAATGAAAAACAACGAAGTAATTACCCAAAACATAACATTGACATAGAGTTGTTTATAAATGCGTAATAGAATGACACAAATAAATCATATGTCACATAATATAATTGAATGTGGATCTTTAATATATATATATATAATCAATTTATATTTATAATACATGAGTTCTTAATGAGTATAAGGAACTTCATTCCATTTTGTTATCGAATTTTATATCACATTTTTATTACCATGTGACACATTTCATATTCATCACTCTATTCATTTGTATAGAGTATATATAGACCTATGACATGTTATATAATTAATTTAATTTGTTTCATTATATTAGATTCTTTACTTTATTTTATAATTTCATTGGGATCACGATTCTATAGTTACTAAAATAGTAAGGGATTTATGTCTCCTTTTTATTTTGCGGGACGAATTCCCTATACACTTCTTGTATCTTTTACTTAGTGTATGTACTACACATGAATGGATTTTATGTGTACTATTAATATTATTATTTTATTTTTATATCCAACTAATTTTATTTCTTTAATGGGGAATACATTTCTACATAACATAATGTGACAAGTATTTATCTCACAATCTCATCAATATTTGAGATTGTTTTGTTTCAAGTCTCTACTGGAAAATATTTGTCATCAATGTCCATGTTTTCAAAATATGATTTCAAATAATATTTACTATTATATTATGACTTTTTATATTCCTTTTACCATTTGTTACTTTTTAATATACAGTGGGAATAAGAATAGATTTTATCATTTTTCAAAAGAGGATCATTTTGACTTTTCTTGAAAAATTATGAAGTGAATATTTTCATAAGATATTCAAAATGAATAGAATTATCTGCCATCATGGCTCTTAAGTTATTTTAATATTACTTTATTATATTACAATTTTATTTTTAAATAAAATTATTTCCCTTAATATATATTGAAATTTTAAGAAAAAAGGTTTTCATAGCATAAAGGATAGTTTTCTAATGATATTTTTCTAGTGATTTCTGGAAATTATTTTCCATCTAAGATAGTGTTATTTGATGTTACTTATGTATTACTAGGGATATAATTCAATGATACAAATTTTACTCTTTTTAATAATGGTTAATTTCTATGATGGAATTTTTTGTATGAAATTTATTTATTTTCCATGGGCTATGTTATGATTGAATGATGTTTATTAAACTCATTTCACATGTTCTGATATGATGAATGATTTATTTTCTTAGAGAAAAAAAATATTTTTAATTATGTGATTATTAGGACCTATATCTACCTCCAATTCATTGGGTAATGATATATATATCATGAGATAAAGATTGGAATTAATTTGATGGGTTTGACCCTCTATGGGAATATGAGAAAAGATAATCCATTACAATGAAAATGCTTACTACTGGGAATGGTTGGTTCTCCCTCCAATTAGGTGTATTCTCTATAAAGTACGTTGAAAAGTACACGCAATTCATCTTGGCTTATATAGAATGATATAACTTGTTTATGTGTATACCAAAATCCCATGTCTTACTCTTCTGTTATGATTTCATTAATTATTCTATTGATTTACTTTTGATTCATGTATTATGAACAAAAATTAAATATTTCATGATTCATGTTTATGCTCATTTATGTGTAGGTTATGATCTTTTATTTTCATGATATTGTTCTCATACCCTTATGATAATGATTATCTTTATATGTCTCTATATTTTTACATTTACTAAGCATCCGAGCTCACCCATTTCTTATGTTTTATATTTCATAATGTATATAGAAAGGTGTTGAGTAGGGGTACTAAAATTGGGTAATCATTTTGAGAAACATTAAATATCCTTCACCAAACTATAATTTTTTGTTCCATGATTCCAAGATTAATAATCTAATACAGTCTTTGGGCATGTGATTGTGTAATGTATGAAATTTCCTACAGAAATTTCATAATTTCTATGTATGAATGTACAATGTCATATTTACTTTATAATAAAACAAGGAAATGTGGAATACACATAATATTATAAAAACCCTTTTCAAGGATTCCTACCAATACCTTTGTAACCTTTTAGGATTAGATAATCACTTGGGTACGTACTTCAGTCATGGGATTCCCTCTCTTGTACCCTCTTATTTCATTAATTTTATTCCATCTGGTATACCATATTGTTTCCAGCTTGGTATGCCCTCTTGTGTACCCTCTTGTTTTAGGATTGGGATTCCCTCCCCAATACACTGTAGTTTTAGGCATGGTATTCCATCCCATGTACCCTCTTATATTGGGCTTGGGATGCCCTCTTATGTACCATTTGAGAACATAAAATATTTTCCATTAACCACTGAATTGGAGGGAGAAATACATCGTGACCATCTCTTAATAAAATATTCATCATATCATGAACCATAAAAATATATGGGTTTCCGAAATATCATATCGTAACCCCTAAAATAAAATTGGTATGGTAAAATTTTATCCTACGAAAACCAATAGGAAATTTAAAGGTTTCCTAATCATTTAATTCTATAATAAAATGTTAAAGGAAGTGGGTTTCATAATAATTTATCATTGAATAACCCTTTTAATATAAATGAGTTTCATAATCAGATAACCTGTGGAAGTGGAATGGGATTCCTAAACATTTTACACATGAAAGAGAAATTTGTTTTCATAAACGTCATTCCATCTAAGAATAATCCATTAAGAGAGTAAATATGAATGGTTATTTTGAACCATTTCCCAAAAAATATGGATTAGAATCATTTTATTTTATCTCATATGGACAATAAATTTGAGGTATCTATTTAAAACATTTAATGAGGAAAATATCCTTTATTCTTTGAGAAATTATTTTTAAAACGTCAAACCCTTTGAAAACCAATTTCATTGGAAATAAAACAAAAACATAAAAATATGGATGGAAATAATTTTAAAAACATTTTTCCATGAAATCATATATAATTATATTAATAAAATTTTGAAAACCATTTTCCTTTTAAACATTTAAATGAGGCATAAAATCATATTAAGACCTCGTCTCTTTGAAAACACTTTGAATATTTATAAGGAATGATTGAAATGGTTTTGAAACCAACTCTTTCTATAATATTTTTAAATATTATAAATAAATCATTAAATGTTTTTGAAAACCTTTTTAGAAAACATGGGTTCGAAGGAACACATATTTCCAGTGGATAAGATACAGGTAAACTCATCCTTTCATAAATTACACATTCTTGATCATAAAAAAACCCAAAGAGTGGAAATATGGTACTATTACTTAAATATAACATGCGTATCCACATTTTAATAAAATTAATGAGATTTCATGAAATATGGATCATAATATTTCCTCAGAGGATGTATAACCATAAATAATCTTGATAAATGATGAGATTGTAGTGATAAATTGTTTCCACATTGATAAATTTAAATCATAATTTAAAGGAATGAATAACATGACACAAAATTTAACATATCATGATAATAATGATAATAAAGATTTAATATTTCAAAAGGTATTATATGCACCACATTTTAAAATATATGTGCCAAACATGTCATGTGTCTCAAAGAATCCAAATTGATTTAAATATACTTTTCTAATTTGGTTACTTTTGAAATGTTATCCCCATGAAATAAATATAATAAAATGAATATATAAATAACCATTAATATAAGTATAATAACAATTTAATAAATCTATGGTATGTATGCACAAGATATATAAGAAATATGAGTTGAACATTAATTGTGTCTCATGGAAAATAGGGCTGGGATGAAAAAACTGTTACTACTTGAGTAACACTTGTATTTTGATCCCCATGAAATAATAAAATATATTTAAAGATTTTAAACTTATTAAATAAACATAATTAATGATATAACATGTCATAGGTATGTATATAAACCACACCAAAAAATCAAGAGGTGAATATAGAATATATTTCCTAGAAATAAAAAAACAGATTAAAGTGCCTTACCTTGTGTCAGAATTTTCAATTTTGTCTTTATATTCATGAATAATATAATTATGTCAATTCGTAAAATTAATCTGAAAATTTTCATGTTTATTATCACTTTTACTTCAATTATTATAAATTTTTATATAAATTCTTTAATAATTAATTTTACATCGGGTGTTTTGACCAAATTCAGTTTATGTGTCAAAAATTACTGTTGTTGGTAAACTATGGTAAAATGAGTAGTTATATAAACATATATAGTATAATAATCATGAAATAATTATCATATTTATATATAAATTATAATTTTAAATTTTTTATGAATTTTTTTTATGAAAAATGATCCAATGTTATATTTATGGAGATGATAGGATATACGTACGTGTGAATAATGTTCCCATTTTTCAATGATCATTATGGAATGAATGTAAGTAATAATATATCATTAAAAATGATATTTATTTAAAAATATTTATTTAATTATATATAAATATCTATATAATTATTGTGATGTAAAAGGAATCACATAGAATCCCGGAGGTGGTAGTCCACACATCCACGAACGACGTTATAATTTTTTTATGTGTGAAAACGTTAATAAATAAAAAGATGTATTATATTTATATAAAAGTAATTATGTCATAAATATCATATTTATTTTTTATTTTAAATACCTTTAATTAAAACTATCTTTTATATGTCCCATGTTTATCTTTATTGAATTCCATCTCTTTGAGGAGGTAGTAGTCCACACTTCCATAAACGATGTTATCATATTTACGGAAATGGTATGTACAATGGTATATGTTAAAAAATAAATAAATAAGTATAAATACATAATAAATATCATATATAACATAAATAATCATTTTTTTTAACATAATTCCCACTATGATATGCATTATTGTAAAAAGTAACAATGTTGTTTCGTTATTCAGTTGTCTGTCGCACACATAAATGATAAGTTAATTAACCATTAAATAGAATTATTTATAAGGGTAGGTTTAAACCTTAATATAACTAAATTTAACTATATTTCAGATTTAGTTGATATTATATGAACATTTAATTAGTACAATTGAAAGAGTTTAAAGATATATGAAAATAAAGAGCATGAGTAAGGATGTTACCTCTTTTTCATATAAGAAGTTTTGGTTTACAACAAAGGGATTCCATGGATGGATTTCTTCAAAAGATGAAGATTATTGGTTTAAGGGAAGGATTTTGAGGAGCAATTTGGGTAGATAATGGTCAAACGAATATGGATTGAGATATCCGAGGAAGGAGGATGGGGTGTCCTTTTATAGAGAGAGAGGGAATTCAATTCCCATTTTTTAAAAATAGGTTAGGTTTACCCCCATTATTACCTAAAAAATTCCTGAAAAACAAAAAAACTCAATCATAGATGATTTATTTGAGAAATATGTCCCTAAAATGTTTTTCGGACAAGTGGGTATGTCATTTGTGCTCTTAAGTTTAAGGTTCAATCTCGGGTTAATCTTAATTTTACCTTAATCTCTATAAATCATTTTAAAAAATTTCAGTAATATTTTTGTAGAAAAACTAGGTTGATTTTATTATAATATAAATAATATACTAACTAAAACTGTTTATTTAAATTTTCCCATATTTTATTCATAGAATCAATAAATTTATGTTTAAATCTAATCCTATAGATGTGGAGAGAATATGAGTTTTTAAAGTGAGAATGTACAAATGATCATTACGATATTATATTTAATTAAATATATAAATGATTCAAATGACCTAAATTGGACTAATATATGTATAATTGATATATTATGACATTAAAACAACTTAAAATATAATTTAAATATAAAACTACTTTAAAATAAATAGAATTTGGGACTAAAATTTATTATTTATTATACTCCTAACCCAAAAATTATGATTCCCAATAAAATAAAAAGCATTTAACCTATTATAAATTTGAAATTATGAATCCCAAAATTATGTATATTTTATCAAATTAAAACACAATGTGTGTCTAGAATTAATTTTATTATCATTCACGGAAGGATAGAAAATGCAGTTCATTTTACAAAATAGTACATTCAAACATATAAAGGCTTTACCAATATTACATGTCTCATTATCAGTATGTTTTATTCATATATTACCCTTATAAATAGTATATAAAAATTATTTATTTTATTAATATTACTATGTTTAATGTCTAGGTTATAACTATTGTTGGAACCATGGTATTCTATGCATGAATTGGAGTATAGTTTGTGTTTGTTGAAAATCCTTAGTAGAAGTTCAGAATGTGTATCAGCAAAGTGATCATACAATTCAAGAAGACAAAAGTTTTGAAGCAGGCACCATTTCCCAGTGTTTGCCAAATTTTGGGGCCTGAAAATTGACAAATGGAAAAAAGTGATTTTGGAAAAGAGGCTTGCGTGCCGTGTACTTGAAGGAGAGGAAACTTGCGCACCATATGTTTTTCAAGATTAGAACATGGAAAAATGGATAAGGAAAGAGGGTCATGCAAGTATTGCGTTGGTCGCACAAGTGACATGCGCGGCATGAAGAGACTTGCACGCTGGTGCCTAGGAGGTTTAGAAACTTGCGTGCCTTTTGTTTTTCATGATAAGAACATTAAAATATTTCAAAGGAAAGAATGTCGATCAAGTATTGGTGTGGTCTCACAAGTGAGTAGCGCGATAGAGGCTAGGGCAGATGAGCTGCACACCGAAACTTGTGCGCCGAGGGAACACTTGTGCGCCACCCGCGCAGGGGGTCCAGTTTGACTATAAATAGAGGACCAACCCTCCTCATTTGAAAAAAAGTTCAATACTTAGAGATTTTTCGAGATCTCATTGCGCAAGTGGTAGAGTTTCACAAGTGGTAGTTGGGTCGTGAAAGTAGAGGCTGCACGCCAGTTGTTGGCTACACGACCAAGGTGGTTTGGGAGTAAAAGGTGCATAGTCGCGCATGTTTGGAGTTAAAGGAGGAAGTGTCGCACAAGTGTGTTGCTGTCACATGCATGCCAATTTTGTACTGCGCAAGTGACTTGTGAACCGTTCTTGAAACTTGCGCGTCGGTCATGGAGAAGCGCGCCAGGTGAGGTTTTTGTACCCCGGTCATTTTGGTGCTGCACGAAAACTAGAAGATTTCCAGATACCTTTGGTGCAAAGTGGGATTAGTATACAAGTGAAAGTTGGACTTCAACAGAGAATCTACATTTAATAGAGGATGCATTATTTTGTAATGATGAAGAGACCTTCACGTCTATAAACTGAGTGTGACTTCACCAAGGGCAGTGAGCCAAGGGGAGTCAACGGGAGTGACCCGAGGGAAGCAGTGAGCTATCCCTAATCTATTGTAAAGGCAGTGAGCCTGGGACAGAGTGACTATTCCTGAACCATTGTAATACACAACTAGTGAAGATTATTAGAATTTGGTACGACCGAAAACTTGTCGGCGTATGCTCCTTAGACGTAGCCCTTAGCGGTGAACGAAGTAAAAATTGTTGTGTCATCTCTTTGCATGTGAATGATTCATTGATGATCATATTCATTATATAGGTTTAACTAGTTCCTATAAACGTGAGAACACGATACTTGTTTTTAAAAGAAAAAGTTGACACCCTGATTCACCCCTCCCCTCTCAGGGTGTCCCACGGTCCTACAAGTGGTATAAGAGGGAGGTTGCTGGTGTTGAATCTATCCTTTGTAATCATGGAGAATGTAGCCAATGTCAGGAGAGTCCCTCTCTTCGATGGAAGTAATTTTAAAATTTGAAAGAATAGAATGAAATCTCATCTAAGATCCCTTGGAATAGAAGTTCTGTTTTCCACTGTGCAAGGTATAAATGTCACTGATCCAACAGGGCTGGCTATGACTGTAGAAGACAATAAAATTCTTGATGTAGATGCTAAAGCACAAAATGCACTAACCATAACCCTTTCTGATCAGATCTATCGAAAGGTAATGAGTTGCACCTCAGAAAAATCCATGTGGGATAAACTCGAAAATATTTATAAAGGAGATAGAAAAGTGAAGGAGTAAATATTACAAGTCCTGCACAGTCAGTTTGATGATTTGAAGATGTATCCAGATGAGAATACAAACTCATTCTTTAATCAAATTACTGAAGTGGTTCGAGCAATTCGGGGTCTTGGTGAAGAAATCAGAGACATTGATATTGAAAAGAAAATATTAAGAATACTTCCACCCTTGTACAATGCAATGGTGTCAGCCGTTGATGAAAGAGATCTTTCCAAACTTTCTCTAGATGATCTACAGAGCAGATTGGTAGCATATGAAATGAGAGTCAAACCAGAAGATGCTGCGACTCGTGTGAGTAAGGAAATGGCGTTCAAGTCCATGGATAAACTGAAAATTTCAAAAGATAGTAGCGGTGAAGATGACGAAGAAAAATAAATTATTTCTCTCATTGAAAAGATGTTCCAGAAGGGAAAAGGGAAATTTAAAGGGAAGTTACGTCTCGCATGTTTTCATTGTGGAAAAGTTGGGCACATTTCCTCTCAGTGTTTAAGAAAGATCAATGATGAAGATAGTGAATATGAGAACATCAAGAAGCCTCAAAAAAGATTTTTCAAAAAGAGATACTATAAATATGGAAAGAAAATACAGAGGAAGAGTTTTGTCTGTGAAGAAAAAATGAGGATACTGAATTTTGTGAAGAAGAAGAACCTGAATTTAAAAAGGGAAAGCATGATTCCATGATGGCTACAGTTGAAAAGTCATAAACCTTGATCAATAAAATGATAGATAATCAAATTACTTCTAATGGTGATTCAAAGACTCAAATTAAGGATTATTTTTCCAAGCTTCAGAATAAATGTAAGAGATGTAATAAGTGGAAGGAAATGGTGAAATAATCATTAGAATATGTTGATGAGCTTGATGCAGAGATTGAATGACTAGAAGAACTAATGATAGTTTAGTCTTCAATCGTTGAAAGCATAGATGATGTTGTGGAAATAAAGCTTAAAATTGAAGAACAAGAAAAGGTCATAAATGACCTTTCATCCAGACTGGAAGTGATGTCTAATACTGTCGAGGGACTTGAGGAAGAAGTTGTTACTCTTAGAAGTAAAATTGAATGAAAATCAACGACAAATGAGGGCAAGAAGAAAATTTATTTCAGAAGATTTTTAGATGCAGAATTAATAGCAAGAGACAAGTGTGGTTCTATTGGGGTTGGAAAAATCTTAAGTGATCAAAGACCTACTTGCATGGGAAAGAGTGGAATTGGCTGTGAAGCTGAGACATCAACTGCTGGAAGTAAATAGAGCCAAAAGAAAGACAAGATGAAAATTGGACATGCTGAAACATTACCTGAAATGCTGAAAATGAAACCCTCAATCCAAAATAAAATAAGAACTAAAAATTATCCTCAAAATTTCAGAAACAACATGCAGTTCAACTATTCTCCCAAGGAAGAAGGCATGAGGAGAAATTCAAGTAAAAACTCATTTCCTCTCATGAAGTATCAGTTCTGTTGTTATTTGGGTCATACCATGTCATACTGCAAAGAGGCAAGGAGCTAATTGAATGGGGATGTTCTGGGAAGTCAAAAAAGAAGATCAATTTCATATCCTCCATATTATGGAAGAAATAGCTTCTATGGTTACTGTTTTAATTGTTCTAAATTTGGCCATAAAACTATGTATTGAAGGTAGATGTACAACATGAGAAATTCATACAACACTCAAAGAAGGGCCAGTTTTCATCTTCCTGATGGTGTTGTTATCAAAAACATTTTTTACCCTCTGGAAGAAGATTATGGGTATGAAGAATCAGATTATGTGGACGAACGTATTAAAATTCCATCAGTATCCTATGTTCAATCCAATATCTCATGGAAAGAAAAGAAGAAGATCGAGAAATCCAATCTTACAGAAGTATCCCTCAAAGCTACAAAGAGCAGAAGCACCTAGATCCTTGATAGTGGATGCTCTTCACATATGATGGTAATTGAGGTCCTTTTGAAGAACATTGAAAATAAGGTTGATGGAATAGTACGATTTGGTAATGATGGTTCTTTGAAGATTAAAGGCAGTGGGAATACTGCTCTCACCAATGGGGAGATGAAGAAGACTTAAGTTATTTATATGGAAGGTCAACGCCACAATCTCCTTAGTGTAAGTCAACTCTGTGACTCAGGGATCATATTAACATTCAATCAAAAAGGCTGCACTATAAAAGGAAAAACAGGGAATTCTCTTATGAAAGGTTGTAGAACAGATAGAAACTTATATCAAGTTGACAGTAAAGTGAACTCTTGCTATTTGTATATTGAAGAAGAAAACAATTTGTGGCATCTAAGGCTGGGGCACATTAACCAAAAAGACACGGAAAAGATATCTACTGCTGAAGAAAGTCATGTATATTCCCATTCTAAAATGTGAACGGGAAAAGTCTTGTGATGCTTGTATTCGTGGGAAGATGGTATGTAGTTCATATCGGCCATAGAAGAAAAGGGCATCACATCTTCTTGATATCAATCATATAGATGTATGTGGCCAAATAAATGTTGTTGTAACCCATGGGGAAAGGTACTTATTCCTTTTAATTGATGATTATAGTAGAATGGATTGTGTAATGGTGATTCACAGGAAGCAACAAGTACTTGATTGCAAGAAAACTTATCTTCGGATTGCCGAGAATGATACAGGACGGAAAATAAAAGTCTTACGATCTGAAAATGGAGGGGAATACACATCCATTGACTTTTAAAATTACCTAGAAAAACATGGAATACAGCATGAGGTAGCTGCTATGAGAACTCCACAACAAAATGGAGTTGTTGAGCGTCAGAATTGACAGGTCAACAATATGGTCAGGACTATGCTGATCGAGAGTGGTATCTCTCTCCATTATTGGAAAAAAGCTGTTGAAGCTACAGTGCACACTCAGAATCGAACAGGGATTTATATGGGAGAAACAAAGACACCATATCAATTGTAGCATGGAAGGAAGCCTTCACTGAAATACTTTTTTGTTTTTGGAATCGAATGTTTCATCCTGAACAAAGAAGGAAATCAAGGGAAGTTTGGTGACAATGCTGATGAAGGAATTTTTCTTGGGTATCCAATGAACAACAAAGCCTACAAGTGTTTCAACAAGAGATTAGGAAAGATTGTAGTAAGCAGTGATGTTAAGATAATTGAAGAGAAAACCACAAATGCTTGAGGGACAACATATGCTAATGTGATAGAAAGTGAAGAAGAAAGTAAACGTGGAGAAAATATAACAACAGAAATATAGGAATCTTTACAAAACACTCAATAGTCACATAATGAAGTTGACTCAGAAGAAGAATCTGAAGAAGTTACTATGGCTGGAGAGAATGCAACTGAACCACATAAGAGAAATCATAGAGATCAGATTGATCCATTTAACATAATTAGGGATAGGAGTGAACCCACACAAACAAGGAGGATGAAAAATAACACGCAGTCTGCATTTCTGTCAGTTGTGGAGCCATCCTCATTCGAAGAATCTGCAAATGATGAATCTTGGGTGATATCCATGAATGAAGAGTTAGATCAGATTGATAAGAATCAGACATGGGATCTTGTCCAGAGACCCGGAGGTCTCAATGTGGTTGGTACAAAATGGATCTTCAAGAACAAGTTTGATGAGCATGGAAGTGTTATTAGAAATAAGTCTCGACTGTTATGTAAGGGATATTCCCATATTGAAGGTGTATATGTTGAAGAAACATTTTCTCCAGTGGATAGACTGGAGTCAATCATAATTTTCCTTGCTATGGCACTCCAAAGAGGAGATTAAGTGTATCAAATGGATGTCAAAACTACATTCTTGAATGGTGTACTCGAAGAAGAAGTCTACATTGAACAACCAGTGGGTTTTGTTCTTAGTACTGATTAGACAAAGGTCTCCAAGATGAAGAAAGCTCTATATGGTTTGAAGTAGGCACCACAGGAATGGTACTCCTGGATGGACTCTTATCTCAAGGAGCTGGAATTCAAAAGAGGAGGAGTAAATCAAAATCTATATGTGAAGAATTCTACAGACGATCAATTCATGGTTGTTGTCTACATTGATAACATCATATTTGGTGGCAGCAGGCAGAAATATGTGGATGAATTTTCCAATAACATGAAATCAGAATTTGAAATGTCTATGATTGGAGAGCTCACATATTTTTTGGGACTGTAGGTGATTCAAAAGAAATATTACACTTTCATTTCTCAGAAAAAATATGAAAGAGATCTGCTGAAGAAGTTTAATATGAAAGACTCCAAACCAATGTCAACTACGATTGCAGTTAGAACTAAACATGGAAAACATGAAGATGGGACCTCTTTAGATCCCAACATGTATGAGAGAATCATTGGGGGCCTACTGTACCTGACAGCGACACGACTGGATATTGTCTTTGCCACATGTCTTGCGGCCCGCTTTTAGAGTGATCCAAAGGAGGAACATATGGTGGCAGTAAAAATAATCATGAGGTACATTCAAAGTTCACATAACTTTGGGTTATATTTTGCTGCAGGAGGGGGCATGGAATTATCAGTGTTTTCTGATGCTGACTGGGTTGGTGATGTAGTAAACATGAAGTCCACCAATGGTATAGCTTTCTATATTGGAAATAAATGTGTTTGCTGGTTGAGAAAGAAATAAGAAAGTACTTATCTTAGTACTGCTGAAGCTGAGTATATCTCCGCCACAAATGAATGCACTCAACTGCTATGGATGAAGCAACAACTAACAGATATTGGTGATGAGGTGAAGCAACCAATGGTAATTTACTATGATAACAAGAGATAAATTGATCTTATGAAGAATCTTGTTCATCATTCTCGTACAAAACATATTGAAATCAGGTATCACTTTATCAATGAAAATGTTGAGCAAGGTTTTATTCGAATGAATCATGTGGTAAATGATGAACAAGTGGCTGATATACTGACCAAGCCACTGTCAGCGGCGGTGTTTGAGAATAATTGGTTGAAGCTCGCTGTTTAGCCACCTCCCAGTGCATAATTTTAGAGACCCGAAGCCTAACGTACATGGACATTACATTACTTTTGCGGAATACTTAGTACATTACAAAAACACACACACAAGGACCGTAATAGTTTAGTGTCTTTGGAAACTCGGACTATAATCTTCTAATCGTGGTGAAAGATCTTCAAAATCTCCCATAAATATCTTCCTTTTTTTTTACCTAAAACCTTTCTTTATATCCTGGGGAAAAGAAAACATAAATGGGTGAGCTCAAATTCTTAGTAAGGGTAAACAAAAGAAATATCAATCACATAATTTTCATAAGAACATAACATTTTTGGAAATCATAACCTGCAAAAGAGAGCATAATTTCATAACATGGGATAAATCATAGTAGTGAAAATGAAACCATAACTTAAAACATTACTCATTGTGGCATACACACATAATCATAGAGAATCATTTCTTGTTAGTCAAGACTCATTGCCAAGACTATCTTAGTGGACAAAGTCTCTTTCTGAATCGAGTAATCCTCGTTTCAGTCCTGTTTCACTGAACCGGTATAACCTACCATTCCAGCCATGTCTATCTCATGAGATATAAAATCATTACCCAATGCATTGGAGGGAGATATAGGTCCCACCCATCTCTTAATGAATCCTTTCTTATGTGTTCCACAGAATCATAAATCATACATCATTGCATAACCCATGTAATAAAAATGGGATTCTTAAACAACATGACATCATAAAACCATTCATATAAGATAAAGGAATTCATAAACATAATTCCATCACAACATAGTCAAATCAATGTAAAAATATGGATAGAAACAGAACCCTTTATTATCTTAGATGGAAAATAATTTTGATAAAACACTTGAATTGAATTCTTGAGGAAAATATCCTTTCGTCTTCAAAATCAATTTCTTTTCACAAAACATCATGAAATTTTTAAAAGAAAGAGATTTTATTGAAAATAGTCATGAAATCATTTAAAGGAAGCTTCATGAAAATAAGGCTTTATAAAACAGTAGAAATCCGTTCGTGCCGTATAAGTTAAAAAAAAACATTCTTCGTACTTTTGTCGGAAAAGTCAAAAATTACCTCGTACGGAAAAACGACAAAAGATTCCTTTCATATTCTTTACTAAAAACTCACCTAAGGGTAAAATTGGATTTAAACTATTTCAAGTGGATGGAAACAATATTACATATTGATAAAATACACCCCAGTAAATACTTACGAATAAACAATCTCGGATAAAAATGAGATTGTGATATTTCCCTTACCTTAGGTCCGATTTGCTTTGTTCGTGTCCGAAGCTCCTGTATAATGGTTTAAATAAAGTTATTGACTTATTCCAGAATCATACATATTGATATGAGATTATTAACTTCTTGTTAGTAATATTTCATTGTTACTTGTTACTCGGGTCTTTATAACTTTTTGTTCTTATGCGTGTTTTGTTGAATAAATTCTTATTCTTATCTTTAGGTTATAGATAATTCATTTCCAGAATGGTATTAGTGTAGTATATACCATATTAATTCATTCAATTCATTTATATAATCATTATGAAATGAAGATCATGTAGAACGAATCGCATCACATCGTGGAGACGGTATTCCGTACGTACGCACGAGTGATGATATCGTTCCTATGATCGTGGAATTGTATTGGAGTATATATATATATTATTTAAGTATCAATATTACTTAATAATAATCATATATAGTTACTCATTACACCATTATACCCATCCTTGTAAGGTGATGGTGGAAAATAGATTACACCACGGCGTGGAGACGGTATTCCGTTCGTACGCACGCGCGGTGATTTCATTTTTCCGTAGGATGGATAGAAGGTGAATTAGGGTTGTTTTATATTTATAATAACATATCAGTATGTAAGTAATACTGATGTTATTACTTTATCATGAAACAACTAAATAAGAAGAAGTTGAAGAAGAAAGAAATTGAAAAGATCGGTAATGGATATTACCTCTTCTTTGGAACGCCTCTTTGAATCCTCCACTTAAGGAACTAAGATTGGTCTTTGGAGAAGACCAGGACCTCTAGGATTATTCTAGGGAAGTGGAGAGGAGAAAATGGCAGGGGTTGGCCGAGCTTGAGTGCTCAAATTGGTGTGAGGAGGAAGGGGAGGAGGTGTCCTTTTATAGGGGAGGAGAGGGGCACCTTAGGAATTCTTAAAAATATTAATTTATAATAAATCTAACCCCACTTAAAAACCTCCAAAAATGACTCATATTCGAAGATTAGATGAGATAGGGTTGTAATCTCATCAACCAATCAAATTTAGACATGTTTGGATATTATTTTAAACCTTATCAATTAGATTTAACTCTAAGTTAAATAATTTAACTTTTACCGTGTCTTTTTGTTTTCTTTCACTATATGGTTAATACACTTACTATAACATGCCAAAAGAACCCCAAATTGTTTATTATTAATATATATATACTTATCTAAGTCATTTGGCCGAACCTTAGATTTTTAGGAATAAAATAACAATTAGTAATATAATATTTTATTTAAAAACTATTTTGTGTCAATTTTGACACTATTTGATATATGATTTTTGTGAAAGTCATAACAGAATTAAATGTTCGAACCAAGTTTATTAAATCAACATTAATATATCATAGTAACCTATAAAAGTAGTGGAATTCCAAAAAAACTCAAATTACATTTATTTTGGTGCTTATAACATCAATTATGTCAATATTTCATTAAAAAGATAATTACTGCATCATCGTTGTGTCATAAATAAATTAATTTATTTGATGTCTAAAAATTACAAATAAAATACCATCATGTAGGAAATCTTTTTAGCTTTCTAATGAATATTTACAATCGAATTTATCTTATGTATAACCACATATTAAAAATGATTTACTTATTAAACTTTGATTTTAACTATTTTAACCCTTCGTTAAATAAATTAATAATAAATGTCCTAATCTAATCCAAGTGGGCCTAAATGGTCATATTTTATTCCTAAGTTTGTTTTTGGTCGAATTACACTTGTCCAATAGAATTAGGACATGTGTTAGGGTAATATTAATATCATATTTACCCTTAGTTACCCTATTTACTATTAACCGTGGTAAAAAAAAAGTAAAAAGTTACTATTCACCAAAAATTTATTTTCATCTCATTGAACCACATTTTAGTCCTTGATATTAACCGTGTCTCTCGGATTTTCGAAATTCCATTCACAGAAGCGGTAAAATTAAGTTTTATGCAAAATTCCGTTTTTAACCTACCACTTAGTAGTTTCACTATTCATCAAAAATTGATGTTTTTCAGAACAATGCCAAAATTTCATCCCAAGCTATATTTCATATTCCAAATTCAAAAATGAAGTCTATTTTACCAAATTCATAACATAAAAGTTGCATTAATTAATTTTATAATTAAATCCCGCTGTTAAAATAAATAGCGTGTTTTTAAGAAACAATATCTATCAAAATATTGACACTTGTTTATGTCTAGTTTAAATGTGAAATTACATCCAATGACCAACATTGTATTAAATTGTAAAAATATATTCTAAATATACTTTAAAACCACTCAAATTAATGATTTATCACTATTAATTATTTTGATTAAAAAAGTTGTTTTTAATTATAATTTAGTAATTTTCACTATTCATCAGAATATGAAAGTTATCCGAAAAGTACCAAAATTTCACCTTAGGCTAAATTCGATACTCCGAATCCAAAAATAAAGTTCATTTTAAAAAATAAGATTCACTGGATTTCAAAAAGTGGTTATTACTATTCATAACGGCTAGTTTTAATAATATTTTTATAGCATATCGTTGTTTAGTGAAACTCAGTATTGCGTACTACACACGCTATCGAGGAAGGTTGTGATTGCGTGTAATGCAAGGCAAGTCAAGGATGCGTGTTGTGCAAGCTCCTTTTGGTGTAGCGTACAACACAAGACTTTAATAAAATTAAAAAGAATATTTTTTTTATAAAATCTTGGGCTGTTACATTCTACCCCCCTTAAAATGAATTTCGCCCTCGAAATTCGTCGGGGTTATAAATGGTTTACTATTCGAAAGTTTCTTTAATAGAAACCCACATCGTAAAAAGGAATATCAAAACCAATCTTTAAAAACAAAAGTATGAAACGTAACAGTTACCCAAATAAACTAATCATTGGGTTTCCACATAGGTGAAAATATGGATATGGAAGAGAAATCTAACCATCATGTTCTGATGGAGAGTGGTAGAGAACATGGCTATGGAAAAGCCAGTAATCACAAATCCATAAATTTGTGACGATCTAAGGTACCATCTGATTCATCAGGTATAAGAGAACTAGGACAACATTTTTGGTTTTCAAGATCATTTCCCTAAAGTTAAAGAATTTGAATTAGAATAAATACTTACTTTATTTTGGTACAATCTCACTGTTGTTCATGACTTGAACAATTTCCACTTCATCTCTTAAATATATGAAGTTGAATTTGTTATTCGTGAAGTGTTAACAGATCATGTGATAGAATGACGGGTCATTCCATCTGTCTCAAACAAAAGGGTTAGCAAAAATTATATACATAAGTCGATCTATAGTGAGATTAATCACATATGGTTCCTAAAATGGACTTATACTTCATATATCATACTGCTTAATATAATAAAACTAGTTTCTACTAAACAGGGACTTCCTGTAGGCCAGTGGTAGGCGATAAAGGCCAGTCGCACTTCGGTTGTGGGTTCGATTCCCACGGCCTTGTCCGAAGCGATGGGCTGTCGCCCGTCCTACAGGTTGTCCTTTTTTTTAAAACTATATTACTATAACATCCCATCAATAATATCGAGAGAACTTCTATCCTTAATCAATAATAACTTATGTACAACATAATCCATTCCAATTCTTTAGGCTTATCCATAATACTGCAGTCCACTCTCATAACATAGTGAAAATGATTACCAGAGATTTAACACCATCGTCGATCCCCATATATCATAAGATATGTTTTGTTGGTCACATTCCAAACATTCAAAGTCATTAATCATGTATTCTATTGAATACCTTAGTGAAAACATCAATGCAGTTAAAATCTAACACTTTCCACATACCAAAATCCTCAAAATGATATCACTTAGTCCTTATATCAATCATGAGCTCATGAATACTATTAAACATTTCATTTTCTCGTTTTCCCTTCATTATGCGCATAATATCTCAATTACTTTGAATACCACATTATACAAATACATAAATATTCCAATACTACATGATACAACATTATTTTGGAATCCCGTTACATAAACACTTAATCATTCCACCACATCATTGTCATATTCAACATTGCCAATAGAGATCGCATGTGACTTCCCTTTGTCCTTTGCCTTAAGTGGTTGCTCATGTTGATCGTCACTAACCCTTGGATTAGGGCATTTATTGGCATAATGTCCCATCTCCTTGCACTTGAAACATTGAAGTGTTGGTGGTGCGTTCTCTGTAGTGTTTGCTTTGTTCACATCATTAGAAACCCTTTTTCCATTACTTCGACACTCAGCTACTCGATGACCTTCTTTTCCACACTTAAAACATTTTCTAGTCCCTTTAAGACAATCTCCACCATGCTTCTTTCCACACTTTGTGCATAAGGGAACATTCATCTTCTTTTCACCATTATTTTGAGATTTCTCCTTGAACTCCATCTTTCGTTTCTTTTCAAAACCATGAGATGGATGTGTAACACCAACTTCCATTTCTACCTTGATAGCACAACGCACAATTTCTTCATAGCTACTGAAGTCTCTTATAGCTAATGCCCTTCGAAGACTTGGTTTTAAGCCACTGAAAAATCGATCAACTTTACTTTCAGGTTGGATGATAATGCCAGATGCATACCTTGCAAGTCTTGTAAAATTTTCTTCGTATATACCAACAGATTCCTCATCCTTCTGCTTCAGCTCAAGAAACTCTTTTTCCATCTTTGTTCGAAGAATACGAGGGAAGTACTTACTGAAAAACAAGTTCTTGAACTCGTCCCATTCCATGGACTCAATTTCATCTCTTGGCCTCGTATTCTTGATAAGATTCCACCATTGATCAGCATCACCTTCCAAACGATACACTGCTAAGATGACTTTATCATGTTCAGAACATTGAAGAACTGAAAATATCTTTTCAGTAGTATTGATCCATTGTTCAGCAACAAGTGGATCGGAAGTCCCACTAAAAGAAGGTGGACGTTGCCTCATGAAGGACTCAATAGAATACTGTTCCCTTCTCTGTTCATTTGGAAATCCAGAATGATTCATAGCTTGTGTAAGTATAGAAATAAGATTTTTCACTCCATCTCCCATAACATTTGTTTGTTTAGGAGGGCAATCATTGCATTGTCCATTGCATTGATCAACACGGTTCCTTCGGGTTCCAGCCATCGTCTAAAACCCAAAAAGAATAGTGTGAGAGGAAAAAATCATGCTTGGGAAAACAACATAATAAAGGTGGAGTATCCTCAATATCTATCATCTTAGGTTAAATTCTATGATCGTTACCGTAGTTCTAGGACTGTATCCTATACGTATACTTATCCTTAAGGACATCCCTAGACATACCTTAGAAATATCTCTAGGGATCTCACTAAAGTTCTCGCATCCTTGTTTCCAAAGGTTGACTAAACCTTTCCTCTGATACCAACTGTAGAGACCCGAAGCCTAACGTACATGGACATTACATTACTTTTGCGGAATACTTAGTACATTACAAAAACACACACACAAGGACCGTAATAGTTTAGTGTCTTTGGAAACTCGGACTATAATCTTCTAATCGTGGTGAAAGATCTTCAAAATCTCCCATAAAGATCTTCCTTTTTTTTTACCTAAAACCTTTCTTTATATCCTGGGGAAAAGAAAACATAAAAGGGTGAGCTCAAATGCTCATTAAGGGTAAACAAAAGAAATATCAATCACATAATTTTCATAAGAACATAACATTTTTGGAAATCTTAACCTAAAAAAGAGAGCATAATTTCATAACATGGGATAAATCATAGTAGTGAAAATGAAACCATAACTTAAAACATTACTCATTGTGGCATACACACATAATCATAGAGAATAATTTCTTGTTAGTCAAGACTCATTGCCAAGACTATCTTAGTGGACAAAGTCCCTTTCTGAATTGAGTAATCCTCGTTTCAGTCCTGTTTCACTGAACCGGTATAACCTACCATTCCAGCCATGTCTATCTCATGAGATATAAAATCATTACCCAATGCATTGGAGGGAGATATAGGTCCCACCCATCTCTTAATGAATCCTTTCTTATGTGTGCCACAGAATCATAAATCATACATCATTGCATAACCCATGTAATAAAAATGGGATTCTTAAACAACATGACATCATAAAACCATTCATATAAGATAAAGGAATTCATAAACATAATTCCATCACAACATAGTCAAATCAATGTAAAAATATGGATAGAAACAGAACCCTTTATTATCTTAGATGGAAAATAATTTTGATAAAACAATTGAATTGAATTCTTGAGGAAAATATCCTTTCTTCTTCAAAATCAATTTCTTTTCACAAAACATCATGAAATTTTTAAAAGAAAGAGATTTTATTGAAAATAGTCATGAAATCATTTAGAGGAAGCTTCATGAAAATAAGGCTTTATAAAACAGTAGAAATCCGTTCGTGCCGTATAAGTTAAAAAAAAACATTCTTCGTACTTTTGTCGGAAAAGTCAAAAAGTACCTCGTACGGAAAAACGACAAAAGATTCCTTTCATATTCTTTACTAAAAACTCACCTAAGGGTAAAATTGGATTTAAACTATTTCAAGTGGATGGAAACAATATTACATATTGATAAAATACACCCCAGTAAATACTTACGAATAAACAATCTCGGATAAAAATGAGATTGCGATATTTCCCTTACCTTAGGTCCGATTTGCTTTGTTCGTGTCCGAAGCTCCTGTATAATGGTTTAAATAAAGTTATTGACTTATTCCAGAATCATACATATTGATATGAGATTATTAACTTCTTGTTAGTAATATTTCATTGTTACTTGTTACTCGGGTCTTTATAACTTTTTGTTCTTATGCGTGTTTTGTTGAATAAATTCTTATTCTTATCTTTAGGTTATAGATAATTCATTTCCAGAATGGTATTAGTGTATTATATACCATATTCATTCATTTAATTCATTTATATAATCATTATGAAATGAAGATCATGTAGAACGAATCGCATCACATCGTGGAGACGGTATTCCGTACGTACGCACGAGTGATGATATCGTTCCTATGATCGTGGAATTGTATTGGAGTATATATATATATTATTTCAGTATCAATATTACTTAATAATAATCATATATAGTTACTCATTACACCATTATACCCATCCTTGTAAGGTGATGGTGGAAAATAGATTACACCACGGCGTGGAGACGGTATTCCGTTCGTACGCACGCGCGGTGATTTCATTTTTCCGTAGGATGGATAGAAGGTGAATTAGGGTTGTTTCATATTTATAATAACATATCAGTATGTAAGTAATACTGATGTTATTACTTTATCATGAAACAACTAAAGAAGAAGAAGTTGAAGAAGAAAGAAATTGAAAAGATCGGTAATGGATATTACCTCTTCTTTGGAACGCCTCTTTGAATCCTCCACTTAAGGAACTAAGATTGGTCTTTGGAGAAGACCAGGACCTCTAGGATTATTCTAGGGAAGTGGAGAGGAGAAAATGGCAGGGGTTGGCCGAGCTTGAGTGCTCAAATTGGTGTGAGGAGGAAGGGGAGGAGGTGTCCTTTTATAGGGGAGGAGAGGGGCACCTTAGGAATTCTTAAAAATATTAATTTATAATAAATCTAACCCCACTTAAAAACCTCCAAAAATGACTCATATTCGAAGATTAGATGAGATAGGGTTGTAATCTCATCAACCAATCAAATTTAGACATGTTTGGATATTATTTTAAACCTTATCAATTAGATTTAACTCTAAGTTAAATAATTTAACTTTTACCGTGTCTTTTTGTTTTCTTTCACTATATGGTTAATACACTTACTATAACATGCCAAACGAACCCCAAATTGTTTATTATTAATATATATATCCTTATCTAAGTCATTTGGCCGAACCTTAGATTTTTAGGAATAAAATAACAATTAGTAATATAATATTTGATTTAAAAACTATTTTGTGTCAATTTTGACACTATTTGATATATGATTTTTGTGAAAGTCATAACAGAATTAAATGTTCGAACCAAGTTGATTAAATCAACATTAATATATCATAGTAACCTAGAAAAGTAGTGGAATTCCTAAAAAAACTCAAATTACATTTATTTTGGTGCTTATAACATCAATTATGTCAATATTTCATCAAAAAGATAATTACTGCATCATCGTTGTGTCATAAATAAATTAAATTATTTGATGTCTAAAAATTACAAATAAAATACCATCATGTAGGAAATCTTTTTATCTTTCTAATGAATATTTACAATCGAATTTATCTTATGTATAACCCCATATTAAAAATGATTTACTTATTAAACTTTGATTTTAACTATTTTAACCCTTCTTTAAATAAATTAATAATAAATGTCCTAATCTAATCCAAGTGGGCCTAAATGGTCATATTTTATTCCTAAGTTTGTTTTTGGTCGAATTACACTTGTCCAATAGAATTAGGACATGTGTTAGGGTAATATTAATATCATATTTACCCTTAGTTACCCTATTTACTATTAACCGTGGTAAAAAAAAAGTAAAAAGTTACTATTCACCAAAAATTTATTTTCATCTCATTGAACCACATTTTAGTCCTTGATATTAACCGTGTCTCTCGGATTTTCGAAATTCCATTCACAGAAGCGGTAAAATTAAGTTTTATGCAAAATTCAGTTTTTAACCTACCACTTAGTAGTTTCACTATTCATCAAAAATTGATGTTTTTCAGAACAATGCCAAAATTTCATCCCAAGCTATATTTCATATTCCAAATTCAAAAATGAAGTCTATTTTACCAAATTCATAACATAAAAGTTTCATTAATTAATTTTATAATTAAATCCCGCTGTTAAAATAAATAGCGTGTTTTTAAGAAACAATATCTATCAAAATATTGACACTTGTTTATGTCTAGTTTAAATGTGAAATTACATCCAATGACCAACATTGTATTAAATTGTAAAAATATATTCTAAATATACTTTAAAACCACTCAAATTAATGATTTATCACTATTAATTATTTCGATTAAAAAGTTGTTTTTAATTATAATTTAGTAATTTTCACTATTCATCAGAATATGAAAGTTATCCGAAAAGTACCAAAATTTCACCTTAGGCTAAATTCGATACTCCGAATCCAAAAATAAAGTTCATTTTAAAAAATAAGATTCACTGGATTTCAAAAAGTGGTTATTACTATTCATAACGGCTCGTTTTAATAATATTTTTATAGCATATCGTTGTTTAGTGAAACTCAGTATTGCGTACTACACACGCTATCGAGGAACGTTGTGATTGCGTGTAATGCAAGGCAAGTCAAGGATGCATGTTGTGCAAGCTCCTTTTGGTGTAGCGTACAACACAAGACTTTAATAAAATTAAAAAGAATATTTTTTTTATAAAATCTTGGGCTGTTACAATAATGAGGTTAAAAAAACCTCTCTCCCTATTTATGATAACTGTTTTTATCGGTTTATGGATGTGATGAAGGTTTGTGGGGGAGATACTATCCAGGGGGAGTATGGCTTGAGCTGAACAAATAAACAAATTAACGGTCTTTGGGTTTATTTTCAATGGGGGAGAAAGGAATAAATTCAGGCCTATTCAGCAAACACTGGAACCCAATTCACGCTTCCTCTCTTATTTTCTACACCGAGCATTTCTCACGTAGACTTAGAGTGTTGGCTGAGTTGATTCTTGTGTTTTTTGGTTTGCACATGGATGGAGATCTATTGAATTTATTTTCGGATTTCCAACAAACCCAAAGGGGGAGATTGTTGGAACCATGGTATTCTATGCATGAATTGGAGTATGATTTGTGTTTGTTGAAAATCCTCAGTAGAAGTTCAGAATGTGTATCAGCAAAGTGATCATACAATTCAACCAGACATCAGTTTTGAAGGTCGCACCATTTCCCAGTGTTTGGAAATATTTGGGGCCTGAAAATCGACAAATGGAGAAAAGTGATTTTGGAAAAGAGACATGCACGCTGTGTACTTGATGGATAGGAAACATGCGTGCCATATGTTTTTCAGGATCAGAACATGGGAGAATAGAAAAGGAAAGAGGGTCGTGCAAGTATTGGGTTGGTCGCGCAAGTGACCTGCGCGCCATGAAGAGACCTGCGCGCCAGTGCCTAAGAGGTTTGGAAACTTGCACTCCTTTTGTTTTTCAAGATTAGAACTTTAAAATATGGAAAAGGAAAGAAGGTCGCGCAAGTATTGGTGTGGTCATGCAAGTGATTATCACGAAAGAGGCTAGGGCAGATGAGTTGCGTGCCGGAACCTGCGCCCCGAGGGAACACTTGCGCCCCACCACACAGGGGGTCCAGTTTGCCTATAAATAGAGGATCACCCCTCCTCATTTGCAAAAAAGTTCAAGACTTAGAGATTTTTCAATCTCTCCTCATGAAAGTGGTAGATTCATGCAAATGGTAGTTTGGTCATTCAAGTAGAGACTACGCGCCGGTTGTTGGCTGCGCGACCAAGGTGGTTTGGGAGTAAAAGGTGCAGAGTCGCGCAAGTTTGTAGTTGAAGGAGGCAGTGTCGCGCAAGTGTGTTAGTGTCACCTGCGTGCCAATTTTGTACTGCACAAGTGAGTTGAACGCCGTTCTTGAAACTTCTGCATCGGTCTTGGAGAAGCGCTCCGGGTGAGGTTGTTATACGCCGGTCGTTTTGGAGATGCACAAAAACTGGAAGATTTCCCGATACCTTCGGTGAAAAGTGGGATTAGTACACAAGTGAAAGTTGGACTTCAACAGAGCATCTACATTTAACAAAGGATGCATTCTTTTGTAATGATGAAGAGACCTTCACCTCTATAAACTGAGTGTGACTTCACCAAGGGCAGTGAGCCAGGGGGAGTCAACGGGAGTGTCCCAAGA
The DNA here is from genome assembly GCA_963277665.1 of Viscum album. Lineage (NCBI taxonomy): Eukaryota > Viridiplantae > Streptophyta > Magnoliopsida > Santalales > Viscaceae > Viscum > Viscum album. Next base: position 1,989,555,001 of record OY728161.1, on the reverse strand, counting down.
GAAGTAGTGAGCTATCCCTAAACCTTTGTAAAGGCATTGAGCCTAGTACAGAGTGACTATTCCCGAACCATTGTAATCCACAACTAGTAAAGATTAGTGGAATTTGGTATGACTGAAAACTGTTCGGCGTATGCTCCGTGGATGTAGCCCTTAACAGTGAACCAAGTAAAAATTTTTGTGTCATCTCTTTGCATGTGAATGTTTCTTTGTTGATAATATTAATCATACAGGTTTAAATTGTTCCTACCAACATGGGAACAAGATCCCTGTTTTTAAAAGAAAAAGTTGACACCCTGATTCACCCCTCCCCTCTTAGGGTGTCCCGGGGTCCTACAACTATCTCATTTAAATAATTATAATAATACATTGTGGTTTCATAGATACTCTATATTTCATATACCACAATCCAAGATGACATGGTGTGTAGAGAATGATAAAATAATAAATGATTTAATTTTAATCAAATAAAAATAATCACTTTAATAAAAAAACAATATTCAGTTTTTCAAGATATTAAAAATATAAAAATAATTAAATTAATTAAAAAATATATTTCACAAAAAACCCTGTATATTACATTATACCCGCTGTAAGATGAATTTCACCCTGTAAATTAATCATTTTTATCAATGGTTTAATTATTTAATGTTTTAATAATCGAAATCCAAATCATACAAAAAATTCTAAAAAAATACAATTACTAATTTTGAAATATAACAGCTACGCAAAGATGAAAATAATGAGGTTTCCACATAATAAAACATAAGGGGAAGTGAAAACACAGACATTGAAGTGAAATATATCCATAATGTTCAGATGGATAGTGATTGAGAACATGTTTAGTAGAACGTTAACAATCAAATGTATAACCCATAGAAGCTTGAAAATGGTTATTTATATAAACAGAAATGATGATAACAAGACAAAGTTTCATTTCATGATCTATTACCAATGTTTAAAAATTTTCACAATGAAATGTATTTTCATGATTTCATCATAATTTAATATGTTATTGTGCCCTGATAAACACCCAATTAATCTCTCATTCCAAAAAATTAAGGTTAATTTCTTCATCCTAAAGCATTAACATTTCATAATATTCATTATATAATTATCGGTAATTCCATTTGTCTTTTTCCCAATAAATGTTTAGAAAAAGTTATTAAGTATTTATAAATCCACATATTTATAGATATTACATTATTTTCACCAAATTGATATGAATTTGAATCTAAATTTTTCATAAATGGTTAACCTTGTTACCATTCCAATATAAAAAACACCATTTGGTCCTTAAAGAAAATCTTAACTTATTCCAATAACATTTTCCTTGGATACTTTGGTCTATCATTGTACTAATAGAATATCAAATGTGATTTTATTATTTCATAATCCATGAAGGGGAATATAATCCCATAAATTCTCTTGAACGGATAAACAATACAATTTTCATAGGTATTTTTTCATACAAAATATACCATGATATTACCATCTTAGGAGGGGAGGACTAGTTTTTCTTAATTACCTTGTATCACTTCATCCGTTATGATAACACAATATTTCCCATTTTCATATTTCTTTAGTTTCTTTTGTATTATCATCCACAATAGACCTTGAATTAGGGAACATTCCAACATAATGTAAAAACACTACACAATTCAAACACTAAACTGCGGGAGTAGAATTATGTGGGGATTCTAATTATTCACATCATTAGCTAACATCCTCCCATCACTTCCACAATCAGCTTCGGGATAACCTTACCTTATACACTTAAATCATATGTTATTCCCCTTTAGACAATTCCCTCCATGTTTCTTCCAAAAATTTGTCCATAATGGACGATTTATTTTATTTACTATATTGTTGTTAGGTTTTCATTAGAACTCCATCTTCCTTTCCTTTCCATAACCATGAGAATGCTTCAAAACTCCAACTACCAATTTCATCGTTATAGAAAAGTAAAAAACATTTTCATAGTTGCAAATGCCTTTCATATCCAAGGCCTTTTGAAGAATAGGATTCAAGATAACAGTTAATCAATCAATTATTCTTTATAGTTTAATGAAAATACCTGAAGAGTGCCTCACAATTCTTGTAAAAGTTTCTTCAAAAAACCCGAATAGATTCACCATCCTTATTCTTAAGTACAAGGAATTTCATTTCCACATTTTTACAAATAATTGAAGGAATGTACTTTTATAAAAATAAGTTCTTGAACTTGTCCCAATCCATGGAGTCAATTTTGACATGCTTCTTAATGATCATAATTAGTTCACCACTAATCTACATAACTTTCAATCTGATAAACAATGAGAATGAATTTTTAATTTTATGATCATAGTAAAATTGAAAATGTATTTTTTGTGGAATAGATCCATTGTTCCTCAGTAAGTGGATTATAAGAATATTTTATAGATGGAGGATTTTATCTCATGATGGACTCAACAAAACTTTATTATCCCATTTTCTCAATTGGGAGTCTATAATGGTTTATATCTTGAGAAATTTGGGTGATTATAGCAATGATATTTTTCATTATATTTTTCACAAATTTCAGTTTCTAAGGAGGAAAATTATGGAATTATCTATTGTGATGACCATTAACATAGTTCATTTAGGTTATAGCCATTTACTAAAACCAAAATCATATAGTACGAAACAATTATCACATTGAGTAACCACATAATGATGAAAATCCAGTTACAGAATGTCTTAGTTATGAAACCTTCTTTAATGAATGAAACCATAGGTTTATCATAGATTATTAATAGCCAACATCTATTTAAATCATTCACAATAGTTCATGATATGTTTTTGAATTTACAAATAATATCCCATAAGTGTGTAAAACTAGGTGTGCAGCATGGCCACTTATTATATACCAAGTTATGCTCAAGTCAGGCCTAATTCACCTTTTTGGTGATGTTACCACTTGTTATGTCTTTCTAGATCCACATACACATGTATTATCATGAAAATTATGTAATTATAGGATACCGATTGCTCCATAATTTTGCAAAAATTCAATGTAATTTTCTTATAATTTACCTCATCCATCACATTATCTTTAGATACATCCCAAGAAATATACTTAGACATCCCTAGGGATATAAATAAGTCTTCTCACCGTAGTTTCCAATGATTGACTAAACCTTCACTATGATTCCAACTATAACTACCCAATACTAATGTACATATAAATTACACCATTTTTTAGTATCTATAATTTATTATAAAAACATACACCCATATATAGTTTTAATTTAGTTCCTTTGGAATATTGTTATAATAAAATTCTATCTTAGTGAAATATATTCAATGATTCCCAAAATGATATTACCAGTTAATAATTATACTTAAAACCATTATTTATAACCCAGGTAAGGGTAATATAATAAATGGTTGGGATTAAATGCCCTGAAAATAGTAAATAAAAAAATTAAATAATCATTTCATTAACTTATGTTTATGATAAAGTGAACATAATCATTTGAAGATCATAACCTGCATGTCAAAGAACATTTACATGAATAATTACATAAAGATTTATAGTTCATAAGAAATGAATCCTAATTAAACCCAGAGAACAAGATATGAAAGAATATCATAGGAATAATACATGGAATCGTGGCATACACATAATTAAATAAAACCCTTATTCTGAGGATTCCTACCAAGACCATTGTAACATGTTAGTATTGGGATAAAAACTTGTGTACCAACTTCAGGAATGGGATCCCACATATGTACCCTCCTATTTTTGGATTGGGATAGCCTCCTGCATAACACCTTTTTTGGGCATCAGAAACCCACATTTTCACCCTCTTATTTAAATCTTGTGATGCCCTCTAATGTAAAACCTTATTTCAGTTTTGGGATGCCCACCCTTGTACCATCTTGTTTCTGACATGGGATATCTTTGCATGTACCCTTTGAGCCCATAAAATATTTATCATAACCCAATCAATTGAAGGGAGATATAAGTCCCACCCATATCATAATAGAACCATACATACGTGTTCCACAGATAATAAAACATGAACCATATCATGACCCATAAAAAAAGATGGGTTTTATAAAATCCATATCATAACCCATGGAATGAAATGTGTATCGTAATCATTTAATCATATCATAACCTATGGCGAATATATAGGATTCAGAATCATTTCATCCTAGAATACACTATAAATGGAAGTGGGTTTCAAGATAATATATCAATTCATAACTCCTTGAATAGAAATGGGTTTCATAAGTATATAACACATGGAATTGGAATGAGTTTCATAAAAATATAACACAAGATGTAGAAATGGTTTGTCATAAATATCATTACATAAAAAATTAATCCATTCAAAAATAATAAGAATGAATCCATTGATTAATTTAACAAAATGGAATGATATACATCAACATATGTCATCTAATATAGAAAATTGTATTGATATACCTTTTAAAAACGTTTTATGAGAAAATTATCCTTTCATATTTGAAAAAAAATGATTTTTAAAACATAAAAGATTATGGAAACAATTATCTTTGTAAATACTAAGAAAAAATTGAATGAAGTCATGATATTTGTTATTGAATCATTTTTCCAAGGAAAAATAAAACAATCTTAAAAACATTAGGGAAGATGATTTCCGCGAAATCTTATAGAATATTCTTAAAAACATTTTGAGAACATTTTTATTGTAATTTTTTTTTGAAAAGATATAAATAAATATTTAAAAAAATTTCAGACCAAGTATTTGATTTTTTTTAAAAAATATAAATAAATCATAAATTATGTTTTGAAAACCCTTATATAAAACCTTTTTTTAAGGAACACAGATTTCCAATTGAAGAGACAGGTATTGTCAGGCTTTCTTAAAAAACACATTCTGTATTGTCTTTCGTACCCCAGAGTGGAAATATGGTATTATTACATGGATATAAAATTCACATCCATTATTCAAAAAATTCATGAGTGTTATGGAAATATGGATCATAATATTTCATCAATGTAAGAATAGCCTTAAACAATCTCGATAAAAGATGAGATCGAAGAAATAAATGGTTACAACTTTGTAAACATTAAATAATAAGAAAATGTAATGAATAACATTAAAAGCATCATAAAATATCATTAAAATAATGTGATTAATTATTTAACGTGGAAAAAGGTGTAATATACACTTCATATAAATATATTGGTGAATAACATGTCACGTGTCTCAAATAAAGAAAATTGAGACAAAATTACTTCACCAATTTGTAACTTTGGAATTGTATACCCAACGAAATAAATATCATGAAATGTATATTTAAATACATAATAATTTAATTATAATAATCCCAGAAATAAATTAATCATATGTATAAACAACATAAATAATAAATACTATGTGAAAATGGCTTATGCCTCATGAAAAATTGAAGTGAGATAAGAAAACCCATACTACATGTGTAAAATTAGAATTATAATTCCCATTAATGAATAATATTCATTTAAAGATTTTAATATCATTAAATAAACTAAATTAATGATATATTATTTCATAGGGATGTATATAAACATCAAAAATGAATCGAGTGGTGAAAATGGAATGTATCTTAGGGAAATAAGAAGTGAGTTAAAGTTACCTTACATTGAGTCTTACTTGTCATGTGTATCTTTATATTATCATATAAAAACATCTATTAATTATTTACTTATTCAGAACCTTTTTATTATTAAATTATTAAAATTAATCCAATTATTACAAATTTTAATCAAACTACTTAAACTAGTGATTTTACATCTGTTTTTTTGACTAAATTCGATTTATGTGTAAAAAATCAGTTTCATAGTTCAACTATGGTCAAATATTTCAATGTATGAACATATACAAAATAATAATGATGAAATAATTATAATATTTACAAATATATTATAATTTTAAAATCAATCCTGATGTATTGTTTGTATAAATGAACCAACGTTACAATCATGGAGATGGTAAGTAGAACGTATACATGAGTAGCATTCCCATTTTTCAATGATAAATTTTGAATGAAGGTATGTAAAATTATATAATTAAAGAATTATTATAATATAAAAAAAAACATGTTATTTAATTATATATTTATATATATATATATTTTGTGAGGTAAAAGGGATCACATCCCGCTGGGGAGGTGATGGTTTACACGTCCACAAGCAACCTTATCACTTTTTTAATGTAAAATGAGTAATAGGAAAAATAATGTATTATATATAAAGGCAGGTAACTATGTCATTAAAATATTTTTCATTAAAATCAACATTTATTCAGTCCATGTATAGAATAAACAAATCACATTTCTTCGAGGAGGCGGTAGACCACACTTCCCAAAACGATGTTATCATATTTACCCAAAATAAAAAGTATAAAGGTATCTATTATTAAAAAATTAAAAAAGAATAAGGACATAATAAATTTAATATATTAAATATATAAAAATATTTCTAATCATAATTGTAAAGGCCCAAATTTTCTATTTTTTTTAAATATATGGAATTATTACGAGTTTGTGAAAATTGATAGCACATGATTCCGAGATCCGGTGTGTCTGGAATAAATTTATGAAATTTTTTTGATGTATGTTCAGTAAGCACATGAGTAGTGTTTCCTAAATTTTGAACCAGTGTTCGTATTAGATATCTTAGGGCACTGTGGAACTCACAACACTGGTATTCGATTAAGGTAGGTTTAACCTCAACCACAGTGGGTCGAGAGGAGAAGCTGGTTATTGCATTTTTCAAGGAGGATTAAATAAAAAATATATATTATTATAAAAATAACCTCCCACATCCCCTATTAATTTTTTTGGTGGAGGGGACCACTAGAGGGTGGTCAAGAATTTAATGTTGTGCATTAAATGCCCGGTTACACAAAATGTTTAACCACCATTAACCATTAATTAATTGGATTCATTAATTCTAAATTAATGAATCACCTCTTAAATTAAGATTTATATTAACTCCTCTTGTGGGGTTGGGTGTTTGTTTCCATTGGAGAAAGGAGGATGAGGATCTTGAGTATCCTTATGAAGAACATATCCCCCAAGAAAGGTCGGAGGATCATCGTTCGAGCGGCGTCATTAGAAGCTTGTTGCGGGAATGACAAACACCAACCCACCTCCAATCGCAAACATTCTCCAACAGATTTATGATGTAGGGATTTAAGTTTTTAAAAGATACAACAGATTGTTTAATTTGTTATCTCTCTCATGTTACCAAGAAAACATGGAATGCGAGGGGAAAATGAACAAGGTCTGAACCCTCCGCCTTTTGTTGGAATTGATGCGTTCATCATGGTAATTTTAATTCGGGTTAGAAGGAACCCAGAAAACCAGATAACAGCGATGGCTAACCATAAAGGAAGTGGTAGCGCACTGTCACGCACTGCTAGAGAAGGGGGCCATGATGGGCAATGGTGACCGCACCAGCTGGCCGCGAACGGAGGCGCTGTGGCACACATTCGCGCACCGCCGAAGGAGGCCGTAACGGTGGAGGATCCCCTGCCTCCTGCAGGTTATGTGGAAAACAGGTGGCACCCACGTGGCATCACCACTTCACATGCCGAACGACCGCTCCACCATTCGGGAAGACCGGGGGTCTCACCCACCATGTCAGCTTGGGCAAGCCCCGCCCCCAGTTGGTCGTGCCTGCCCATCAGGCCATGCCACACCGCGGGCTGGGAAGCGTAGGCCCAGTGGGCTGCACCCCACAGAGGGCTAGGCTGCGTGAGTTGAGTGGGCCACACCTATGTAGGCTAGTCAACAAGAGCCCATTGGGCCGTGCCTACATGGGTCGGGAGGCGGGAGCCCAGCGGGTCGCACCTCCACGGGCTGGGCCACGCGGTCCCAGAGGGCCGCCCCCTTGTGCTTCGGGTCGAAACGCTGTCCAAAAGGATGAGCCATCTGTGGCCCAACCCCGCTAGGTCAAACCAGAACCGAGTCGGTCTGACTTGGTCGGACCGAACCCATACCCCACGAGGCCCCATTACTCTTAAAGTGCTATTACTTGGGATCCATGCATTCGTTTGATGAACCATCAGCGGTGATGGGATCCTCAGCATGAGTCTATCCTTTTGGTATAATCTACTTGTGTTTTGGAGATAGTTGGAGTATGATGGGGTTGGATCGAACCCTAATTCAATCGGGCCCTTAAAACTAAATCGCTTATAACTCACAGACCGAGTGTCTGATTGGCGCATTTTCTGTCACGTTGGAACCCTTATGAAATAGCAGTCCTTTGGGTTACTCCTTTGTGGAGAATAGTTGAGGTCGAGGTACAACCAATATATCAAGGGGAAGATTCTATGAATCTCAAGCGCACCAGGTGTGAGGAATTATGTGGTTGGCTCTAACATGGAGAAATAACATTGATCATAATTGGGTCAGAATCTATCGATCCTATGTGGGTCAGTATCTATTAGATACTATGTGGGTCAGCGCTTAGAAATCCTATGTGGGTTAGTGAATACCAATCCTATGTGGGTCTAATACTTTGTGGGTTAGCATGTGTTATTACCTATCAATCCTATGTGGGTCAGAAGTAGTTCCTCATAACAAAATACGATTATCTAGCTTCCAACTAATAATATCCACTTCTGTACTTATTTTATACCGATTTGAGATGAGTCTTCTATATTCATGGTGTTACCTATTTGGTACTTCTATCTTTGTGGTGTTACCTATGTGGTACTTCTACCTTGATGGTGTTGTCTTTGTGGTGTGACCTGTGTGGTACTTCTATATTTATTGTGTTACCTATGTGGGACTTCTACCATCATAGTGTTGTCTTCATTATTTGACCTGTGTGGTACTTCTATCTTCATGGTGTTACCTATGTGGTACTTCTACCATAGTGGTGTCACCATTGGGGTATTCTTACCTCATGTATGGTATTAGTATATCTTGATAACATAGGTATATGTATGGGAATATACCTAAGTAGAGATGATATCTGTCTCTTTGTTCTTTGAGATAGAGGTCTTGATTTGTGGTTATTCCTTTGTTGAACTCTAGGAGACCTACTGGGGTCTCAGGGACACTACTGAGTATCATTATACTCACCCCTACAAGGGATACACCAGCACCTTGTTGTGTCTTGTGATGACGATGTGCATTGTTGATCAAGGTTGAGAGGGCCAAAACTAGATGGTGCTCGGAGGTGGATCATTTGGCTTGACATGATGCATGGACTACTGAACCCGATCTGTACCTACCCTTTCGATAGGGTATTCAGTGGACGATTCAGGAGCTTCTTTTCACTTTTCAGTTGTATTTGTACTTTTTAGTTGTACTTTTACATTTCATTTAGGATTTTATTCCAGCCCCTTTACTTTCATCACTCTTTTTACTATAGTATTTTACATTGTGGTTTCATCTTGTTGAATTCTAGTCAGTGTGTTTGTACATTTTTAAAGGAAATGCCTTCCCATTTTATGGATATTCCCTTATGATGCTAGTTTCCAGCCCCTGGCCTATAGAAGGTGGGCTTGAGGTAGTCATGTCTTGGGCCCCGGGGGATGGGTCATGACAATAATTCGTACAATTATATGTGTTAAAGGAATGTTTAAAGATGTTATTTCATGAGGTGATAGTTCACTGTACAAATAAATATTAAGTTCATTACCATTAGGTAGAAGTGTTTCAAATAGTAGGTATAACCATTAATATATAAAAAAATAATTATATTTAGGATACTATTGATTATATATAAGCATGTAATAAATATAATATAATGATTGTAATGATAAATGAACTAAAGAGATTAGAAAAGGATGTTACCACTTATTCGGGTAACTCTTTTTTTGTTTGAACCAAAGGATTCTAGGGATGGATTTTGACCTATGTTGAGGAATCTATATTAAGGGGAGGTATGATGGGGAGCTATTTGGATAGATATTTTTTTTATCAAAAGTTGAATTGGAGGCATGAGTAAGGGGGAGAGGTGGTGGCCTTCTATAGGAGAGGGAGGGGACACAATTAGAATTATTACAAACAAGTTAGATGTACCAATGATTTTTCATAAAAAAGTTCATCCAAAACAAAAAAAACTCAATAATGGAAAAATTATGTGTGAAATATGGCCATCTAATGGGTTTTGGAAAAGTGGCTAGGTCATTTTGGACCCTAATAAAATGGTTTAGTTCATTATTATGATTAATTTTACATTAATAACTACAATTAATTTTAATAACATTCACTAATCATTTGGGTCAAAAATTAAGTGTATATTTTTACACTATAAATACTTTACAAATAAAAACCTTTTAATTCATTTTTTCAAAATTCAATTCCCAAATGGGGGAAATTATATTTATTTTCAATCTCACACACATGACGAGAAAGCGAGTTTTTAATGTGAGAATGTTCAAAAGTTCATTAAGCATTTCTATTGATAAGTGTATTTCATGCATAAATTTTATGTTTTGTTAATTAATTTATTTATTTAATTAATTGGAAATTATTTCCAATTTTTGAGAAATTTGACTTGTTTTATATTTTATAGTTGGAAACGATCGATGTTTGAAAATTGAATGAAAAGACGTGGAAATTGGTTAAAAAAGACAGATCGTATAGTGAGCAAAATGAAGCAGTGTGACAACAGATATTTGAAGATAGAAAAAGATATAAAATTGGAAAAAATTATTACACATTGTGTAACAAAATTACACATCATGACAATATTAAGTGAATCAGATCCTTCAAGGAAAGTCATGATGAGGTTACCCACTGTGAAAGTATGTTACACATAGAGAGTCCCAATTAAACATTGTGAAAATATTAATATTTCCAAACCATCGATTGAGATTCACAGAACATTCAAAAAGATTCATGTAATGTGGAGGAAAGCTCAGAATAAGATTACTCAATGTTTAACAACATTACATGTCATGACGGCGTTGAGGAATATATAAAAATAGAGATCCATGAAATCAACATCGTGATAGAGATTTTTGAAAAAAAAAACTCTTATAAATACATCCTAGGACACTCCATTGAGGGACATTCATGATGGAGGACCATCGTTATATTCCCATCGAATGAAGGCACACCCACTAAGAAGCCCTTCTTTTCCACTTTTTGTCAGATTTTTCATTTCTATCTTTTTTCACCCTATTAGGGATAGTACGAGGGGCTGATTTCTTTTTGTCCATGCATGAATGTTGAAATTGGATTTAATTTTTGAGGTATTTTATACATTAATGTAATTAATTTTATGAATTCACATTTTTTATTAATTTCAACCTTTTTCATGATTTCTTCTTGCATGATCATTGTGTGCGGGGGTTCAGAATTGGATTTAATTTTTTTCTTTCATTATGACTGAACATTTCCTAAATTAAAGGAACAAGTATTTTTAATATGAGAAATAGGGTTTATATTTACACTATGACAATTATGTTTGTCTTTAACCCATGACTAAATTAGGTTTCTGGTTACCATTTATCTGTACTCTCAAGTATATAGCCACAAGAAAAAAAAATGATGCAGAGCATTTTACATGACCATTCTACTCACTGGGGCCAGATAACTAAAACTACATAATTTTAAATTGATTATATTATACCTTGTAAACCCATGAACTAAGATTCATTTCTTCACGGCACCCATTTTATATTTTCTTCTCCCAGATTCTTCACTAATCAAATGATTTATAGTTTAGATTTCAAATATAAAAATATAAATTAGTTTCGGTTTATTGTTTTTAATTAATATTTCCCCAATCTTATCTTTTTGGGTTCAATATTAGACATGAAAATCCTATACTAACCAATATTTAAACACTTTATTTATTTAGTTTTTTTTAAATTAAAAAATTCAGTAACCCAATAAGAATTAACTATTCCCATAATTCTATCATATATCTAAATGAAATATAAAAATGATTCTAATGAAATTTTTTTTACTATTTGTTGTATAATTTTTTTATTTTGACTTTCTACCCATCTAAAATTATAATTTAACTATATAAATAATTTATATGAAAACAAATTTTGGATTGAAATTCAGGATTTTTTACTATTCACCCAAAAAATATTTTTCCGTCTTAAAAATCCCAAAAATTCATCATAATCTAATTTCAAACGTTTGATTTAAAAAATAAATATTATTTTATCATGTTAAATATATAACATTTTCTAAAATTTATTTAATTATCTTTAATATAAGGACATAAAAAGATCGATCATTTGAGAAAACTATACATTCAAATATATAATGGCATTACCAATGTAAAATGTTTTCTTATAAATATGGTTTATTTTGGAAAAAATATAAAATTAAAATACAAAAATTAGTTAATTATATTAATATTACTTTGTTTAATGGATATATTATAATTATTTCATTTAATTAATTATTACAATTAAATTTTGTTTTGTAGGAACTCGGTATTGTGTGCATTTTAATCCATGTTAGTGTCACATCAAATAAAATCTAATATAAGTATTGTGGGTAGTGTTTGTAGTACCCCCAGTTTCTGGTAGGTGACCCTTAATTCTTTTAATGGTTATAAACATAACGATGATGACAGAGAGAGTTAGGATAACTTGGAATGTTGTTTTAAGGCCAACGGGATGTCGCATGGGCGACACACGATTTTTCTAAACCGTGCGGCCAAACCGTGCATAGTTGGAACTTTTTAGGCAGTGGCTTCCACACAGTTGGACCACTATTCGGGAGACTGTGTGAGGATGTTGTGCGAGGTCCTGCCGAGGCAGTGGCTAACTCACGATTAGCGCACGATTTGTCAAACCATGCGAACTAACCATGTATGCACTTATATGGGATCCTTAAAAAGTGGATATCACACGTTTTTGGTTATAAATGGGTCATTTTTCCTCCTATGCGTCCATAACTCATGATCACTCTTCTTTTAAGGTAGGGGAACCAATCCCCAAGAGTTTTTTAGGAGACTTGAAGGTTTCCCATGTCAAATTGAAGAGGGATTCGTGTGGTATGGGATAGTTCCGCTTCGTTCTTGTTCGGTTCCTTAGATCTACTTAGATCTACTTCTCCTTTTCCCTTGGTTTCTTATATCTACACCCGTCATGGGTAGATCTAGGTGTATAAATTCCAAATATTACGAGTTTTTATCTTGGTCTTTCTATGTAAGGAGATCTACGACGGGTTCTTGAAGAATCTTCCCGGTTTCCTTGTGCGTTCTTCGTTCGTCATGGTTTCCATCAAAACCTTCCATGTAGGAGGCTTCATTCTTCACTCCACTTAGTAGAACTGATTGGCATGATTTCAAATTGAACATGTGGTGTTGAATTTATTGTGATTTGGTTGTTGAACACTTTTTGGAAACCTTCTTGGGTGATGGTTGTGAAACCTGGAAAATTGGAGCTTCTGAATGAGTGCTTATGTTCTTGATTATTAAATATAGATTTTAAAAATGGAATCTTCCTGGATTGTAGACACATGATTGGGATTAGATGTTTTCAATAAAAGGGTAAATTTTTATTGAAATTAAATGTTTCATGGAAATTGGTTTTGCTTTCGTTTTAAATAAAAAAGTTGTTTTATTGAAATGGTTTGACAGAAATGGTTTGGCATTGAATTGGTTTTCATGGAAATGGTTCTCAATAAAAATGGTATTTTACAGAAATTGGTTGACATTGAGATGGTTTGGTACTACAATGACTTTTATGGAATTCTTTTTCAATAAAAATAGAGTTTTATTGAAATGGATGACCCGTTGGTTTTGGAATTGGTGTAATGGCATAATGGTTGTGTGTATTCATATTACATTTGGGATGGATAAGGGTTAGGAGTCTTCCCCATCAGTGTTGAAGTGGATAAGGGTTAGGGATATCCCTCGTCTAACATTCATATTGCATTCAGGACGGATAAGGGTTAGGGGTCTCCCCCATCAGTGTTGGAATGGATATGTGTTAGGGATCTCCCCCGTCAAAAATTCATGTTCATTTGGGTCAAGTAATGATAAGAAGTCTCCCCCATCATTATTGGGATAGATAAAGGTTGGGGCCTTCCCCCTATTCCAGGTATCATGCATAGTTGGTTTCATGGGTTTGTGGAATTGTTGGGTATGCCCAAAAGGTATATTGTAAAATTGTTTTAAAGGTTTCTTAGTTATTTTTCTAGAACAATAACTTCCTGGTATTTTTTTTTAAATTACACATGTATGATTTTGGTTATGTATGGTTTTGGAAACTTGTTTGTATTTAGTTGTAAACAGTTTTTGAGAAATTTTATTTTATAAACTATTTTATATAATTGTTGCTAACTTTTCTATCCTAGTGGTGTGGTTAGGGAAGTCATTGGAAAAAACCTACAGAGTTTTATACTCACACATTCTTTGGAACTTTGGTTCTTTTGCAGATGTCGTATTCCAAGACACAGGTAAAGGTATGTCATCTCATTGCCAGTGGTTTGTGGTGATGCTTGGGAGATGTGGTGGTGCTTGGAGCATGGAGCTTGGGGTGGAGTCGTGGAGTGTGTCTTGGTTTATTTTAGGTCTCTTGTTTAGTCTTATACTTTGTGGTATGATTTTGTGTTGGATTGTATTGGTTTTGGGTTTTATTGTGGAACAACATGGTTGTATCCTGGGAATACATGCTTTAATGTTTTATTGACATGCATCATATAGTGAATGTTAGTCAATGGTTGGTAGGTTTATTGGATTATTTATTAAAGGGTAAATCACCCCCCCACTTATATTTGAATCCCTTCAGCCTTTATTGCCAGCCATTAGTGTATTAGGGATGTCACTTAAGGCCAAGTCACCCTCACTGCCTTCTCAAGACAACGGGGTTGGGGTGGGGTGTTAAAAATGGTATCAGTTTGGTCCTTCCTTGGTAGTACAAATGTTCATCAATGTCCTTGGTCTTGGAGTTGGAATTTCGTTTCATCTATTCCTAATGTTGGAATATTAGATAGGAGTAGGATTGTCAGAACTTGAAATATATAGTATAAAGGGACATAGCTAACCCGTTTATGCTAAACTTCATGTTACCAGGATGTTGGGTACATAAGTGTTTTGGATACACTTCTAGAACTTTGGAAATCTCATTGTCATGGGTTAGACAATGAGATGAGCATGACATGCATTGTAGAGGAATTAATTCCCACTAGGATTACATATATAATGGTGATAAATGATTTATGATTTTGAGCAAGGTGCAATGTTTAGAAATAAATATAGAAATTGTTTTCAAGTGAATGATTTTGAAAAAATGATATTTGGTTTATTTTAAAAATGGGTTGATTTTCAAAAAGCACGTTGAATGTTTTCAAAAATTTCTGAACATGGAAAACATATTTTTTGGAAAATAATGTTGTGATAGTTTATGTGATGTAATTTGAAATGCTAATACATTAGTTTCTAGAGAGTGAGATTGATAGAGTTTGTTGTTGGTTTAGAAAATGTCACACGGTAGGCATCATCGAAACCAACCCAAAGAAGCTGTGGAGAATGTGGTCGCACCTGAACCACGGGTGAACCAAGTGCTGGTTCAAAGTATTGTCCAGGATTTTTAGGCTATGGATATGGGGAACCGGAGGAATGAACCAAGGCATGTGGATCATACCATCCAGTTCATGAAGCAGAATCCACCGAACATTCGGGGTGATGCTGAACCTGAGAAGGCAGAGGTGTGGCTAAGTAGGATAAATTGTATCTTATATTTCATCGACACACCATCAAAGCTCAAGGTCATGTTGGTGATGTATATTATTGAGGATCTTGAACGCCAGTGGTGGGATTTAGCGGTGCAGGCTAAATTGGATGAAGGACTTACAAGGGAGGATTTGGAAGAATTGTTCAACAAACAACTCTATCCTCACACATTCAAAATCCCAAAAATGATGGACTTCTTCAGCATAAAATAGGAGAGTATCTCTATCACAGAGTGTGCGGCTAAGTTCATGAATTTAGTCCATTCTTCACCAGAGGTTGTGGCAAGTGCATCTTTAAAGGAACGCATCTTCGAATCGGGGATAAGGCAGGTGATTCGATAGAAGATTGTGGTGCTCTGTATTATAGATTATACAGAGATGGTGAACAGAGTGGCTATTGTGGAATGTGATATCTCGGGATTGGTAGGAGGAAGAATGATGATACCTACAGGAAATGGTGGGAACTCAACCACTGGGAACAAGAGAAAAAGGGACACCTATTTCCATGGTTCAAGTGGAAATCAGAACCAGATGGCTGGATCAGTAAACCTTCATCCACGACCCTAGAGCAAAGCAGGTTGTTTTCAATGTGGTTTGTTTGACCACATAAAGCGAGATTTAACGGCACAACACAGAGCATGTCATAATTGTAACAATATTAGACATCTTCAGTGCTATTGTCATTGTACTCCAAGGTCAGGTGCTCGAGACACTTCTCATCTGTCACATGCATCGTATGCTTCGAATATATGAGGACAACAGAATCAGTCTCGTCAGAAGAGCAGAGCTAGCCATAGTGATTCTAGAAATACCATGACTCCTCAACCAGGGCTACATCAGCAGTGAAAAAAGGAAAATAGTATAGTGAAGAAGCAATTGTAAGGAGCTGAGTAGATGATTGTCGATGATCAGGTTAGACAATATATAGTCATAAGTATGATTATTTTGAATTCTACCTTTGTGAAAGTGTTTGACACTGGTGCACCAAATTCCTTCATTTATTCTCATGATGTTTACTTGATATGTTTAAAACTAGAAATTATTCCTTATATTTTGAAACTGTAAACTCCTCTTGGTGAAAGAGAACGCCAAGCCTTTGTGTGTAGAGCATGTGATATAAATGTTGATGGAGCTGAGTTAAAATGGGACTTCTCGATGTTGTATATGGATGTCTATGATGTAATCCTGGGTATGGATTGGATAACAACGTTCAAGGCTCAAATTGACTGTTATAGGGGAACAATTAGTTTCAGGACTGAGGACGGTATCAAGCATCTCTTTAGGGGAGAGAGAACTATAATGAAAGGTGAAAAGAGCTTGTTGGGACCAATGGTGGGAACAATATCTTATCAGTTGTAAGCATTTACTTTGGCATCAAGGGAATAGATTGGGGAAAATAGTTTTCCATCTGTTGTGGATCTATTTCTAGATGTCTTTCCCAAGAACCTCTCAGGGTTACCACCTCTAATGGAAGTGAATTTTATGATTGATCTCCTTCCATGGACCAGTCCTATTTCCATTAAATATTATAGGATAACAACAATAAAGTTACGAGAATTGAATGTTTGGTTAGAGGAGATGGAAATAAAGGGTTTCATTAGAACAAGTATGTCTCCCTGGGCAGCACCAGTTTTGTTCGTGAAGAAGGCATATAGGAATCTTCGATTGTGTGTTGATTAACATAAGCTTAACCAAGTTACGATAAAGAATAGATATCCAATTCCATGCATTTATGATATATTCGATCAATTAAGGGGAGCTCAGTGGTTTTCCAAGATTTAATTGTGATTAGAATATCACCAATTGATAGTTCAGAAAGAGGATATTCCAAAGTGATCATTCAGATGTAGATATGGAGACAATGAATATGTATTCATGCCTTTCGTTCTAACAAATGTACCATCAGTCTTCAACGAATTGATGAATTTCATATTTCAACAATATCTAGATTATTTTGTTGTGGTGTTTGTGGATGACATTTTGTTCTATTCAAATACAAGGGTTGATCATGAGGTTCACCTGGAAACAGTGTTACAAATCTTGAGAGATCATCGTTTGTATGCCAAATTATCAATGTCTGATTGTTTGATATAGGAAGTATGCTTCCTTGTCCATTTAATTTCTATGAAAGGAATTTATGTTGATCCTGAAAAAATAGAAGTTGTTATCTCTTGACAAACACCGATGAATGTGTTCGAGATATGAAGTTTTCTTCGTCTAGCTGGATACTACTGATGCTTTGAGCATGATTTCTCCAGACTAGCTTCACTAATGATATATCTGACAAAGAGGAATGCTATATTCTAATGGACAAAATAATATCAGAAGTCATTTTAGGAACTGATTGTTCGGCTTACATCAGCACCTATCTTGACCTTTCTAGAATCCGGACAGGGGTATGTGGTGTATTGTGATGCTTTAGGATAAGTGTTTGGTAGTGTTCTCATGCAAAGAGATCATGTGGTTTCTTATGGATCAAGGTAGTTGAGGGTGCATGAGAAGAATTACCCAACACATTATTTAGGGTTATCTGCAGTCGTACATGGTTTGAAAACATGGAGACATTATCTCTATGGGAAAAAATTTACCATTTTTATGGATCACAAAAGCTTGAAACACATTTTCTCAAAGTGATAATTGAATCTGAGGCAAAGGAGGTGGATGTCGTATCTCCAAATGTCTGAATTTGACTTCATGTACACATCGGAGAATGGAAATTTAGTGGCAGATTCTTTGAGTAAAAATTTATATGCTCAGTTAGCAAAAGAAGCTTCAGATGAATGGAAGTTAATGTTGGTCTTAGCCAACATGCATGTGGAATGTGAAGACTGGGGTGATTTTGCAGTTTTCTTTTTAGCTACGCTTATTCCTAATTTAGTAAAAATGATCAAAGAAACACAAACATATGATGTCGAATGTCTAGTTGTATATTAAAAACTCAATGGAAGGGAGGGCAGTGATGGATAGAAACTTGATGGGGGTTCAGTTTTGTGTTTCAGAGAACATATGGTTGTACCTATGGTTTGTCATGAAAAACTCCTTCATGATTACCACCATTCAAGATGGTCTGTACATCCAAGTACATAGAAGATGTATAAGGAATTGAAGGTGCAATTTTGGTGGGTTAACATGAAGAGGAAGGTGGTAGAGTTCGTCTCACGGTGCTTAACTTGTCAGCAGGTTAAGGAAGAGAATCAGAGACCAGTTGGTATGTAACAATCCATTCCCATCCCAGTGTGAAAATAGGATCGAATAGAAATGGATTTTGTTACAGGTCTTCCATGAACTATCCGGAAACATGATTCCATTTGGGTGATAGTGGATCTTCTAACCAAGTAAGACCATTTCATCCCTATTCATAATGCTCAAATAGTGGAGGATCATTTGAAAATCTATATATGAGATGTGGTAAATAGGCATGGTGTAACAGTGTCTATAGACTCAGATAGAGATCTGAGGTTCACATCTCATTTCTAGATATCATTACAGTAATCCCTTCGAACTCAGTTGATGATGAGCTCTTCGTATCATCCTCAAACGGATGTCCAATCCAAGCGGACAATTCAATCATTGGGAGACATGTTGCGGGCTTCCTTAATGGATTTTGGTGGCTCATGGGAGGATAATATACCCTTAGTAGAATTATCATACAATAACAGCTATCATGCCTTGATACTCATGGCTCTGTTTGAAGCATTGTATGGGCGCCCTTGTCATTCTCCACTTTGTTGGGTGGAAACGGGTGAAAATTCATTAGTCGGGCCAAGACTTTTCCATTAAACAACAAAGAAGATCCAGCTGCTTAGAAAGAGGATGGAGACAGCTTAGAGTCATCAGATATCTTATGCAGATCATCATCGAAGACCGTTGTCGTTTGTTGTGGGTGATCATGTCTTCTTGAGGATCTCTCCAAGGCTTGGACATCTTCATTTCAAAAATCAGGGCATGTTATATCCTAAATACATTGGACCTTTTGAGGTACTAGAATAGGTTGGAGAGGTGTAATATCAGTTGGAATTACCACCACAGTTTAGTTCGGTGCATAATGTGTTCCATGTATCCCAGTTGAAAAGGTATCACCCTGATCCTAACCATGTGATCAGATGATATCATGTTGAGATAGAACCAAATACATCAGTGGTACATATTATAGTGTTGATAATGGATAGAAAAGATAATGTATTTCATGGTAAAATCATTAGACTAGTGCAGGTTTTATAGAAACATGGTCAGAATCAGGAAGAAACTTGGCAAAGTGAGAAGGAGATGAAAGAGCTGTGGCTGAGACTATTTTGGGCCAGCAAGGGTTGTCTACTTTCAATGGATGGAAATACAAATGGTGGGGAGAATTTAGATACCCCCAGTATCTAGTATATAACCCTTACATAATTCTTTTAATGTTTATAAAGTTAATGGTGATGAATGAGAGAGTGGGAGAACATCGAATGACGTTTTGAGGAAAAGTGGAAGTAGCACGGGCGGTGCATGGTTTGTCTAAACCATGCGGCAAAACTGTGCGTAGTTGGAACTTTGAGGTAGTGGCTTCAACACGGTTAGATAACGGTTAGGGATACTATGTGAGGAAGTCGTGCAAGGTTCTGCTGAGGTAGTGGCTAACAAATATTTAGTGCATAGTTTGTCAAACTGTGCGAACTAACCGTGCGAGAAATTAAATGAGATCCTAAAAAAGTTGATCTCATGAGTTTTTGAAAATAAATGACTTTTCTTACTCTTAAGGATCCATAACTTTGGATCACTCTCCCTTTAAGGTATTAGAACCTCTCCCAAGCATTTTGGAGGCGACCCGAAGTCTTCCCTTGGAAAATAGAAGCTGGATTCGTGTGGTATGTGATCGTTCGACATCGTTCTTGTTCAGTTCCTTAGATCTACTTAGATCTACTTCTCCTTTTATATTGGTTTCTTAGATATACACCCTTCATGGGTAGATCTAAGTGTGTGGATTCGAAATATGATGAGTTTTTGTCTTGGTATTTCTAGGGAAAGAGATCTATGGTATGTTATTGAAGAATTAACCCGGTTTCCTTGTGCGTTCTTCGTTCGTTGTGGTTTCTATAAAAACCATCGATGTTGGAGGATTATTTCTTGAATTCACTTAGTAAAACTAAATTTAATGGTTTATAATTGAATGTGTGGTGTTGAATTTATTGTGATGTGGTTTCTGAACACTTTTTTGAATCCTTCTTGAGCGATTGTTGTGAAACCTGGAAAATTGGAGCTTTTGAATTAGTGCCTTGGTTCGGTATTTAAAAATGTGTATTTTAAAAATGGGATTTTGATGGATTATTGGAACATGATTAGAATTAGATGTTTTAAATAAAAGGGTAATGTTTTATTGAAATTAAATATTACTTTGAAATTTGTTGTGCATTGGTTTTCAAAAAAAATGGTGCTTTATTGAAATGGCTTTATGAAAATGGATTGGCATTGAATTGGTTTTGATGGAAATTGTTTTCAATAAAAAAGTTATTTTATTGAAATGGTTTGACATAGATATGGTTTGGTATAACAATGACATTTATGGAATTGGTTTTCAATAAAAAGAGAGTTTCATTTAAAGGCATGACACATTGGTTTTGGCATTGGTGTAAAGGCATAATGGTTGTGTGTATTCATATTGCATTTGGGATGGATAAGGGTTAGGAGTCTCCCCCATCAGTGTTGGGATGGATAAGGGTTAGGGTTCTCCACCATCAAACATTCATATTGAATTCGGGACGGATAGGGGTTAGGGGTCTCCCCCATCAGTGTTTGGATGGATAAGGGTTAGGGATCTCCCCGGTCAACCATTCATGTGCATTTGGGTCAGATAAGGGTAAGAAGTCTCCCCCATCACTGTTGGTATGGATAAGGGTTATGGATTTCCCACTCTTCCATGTACCATGTATGGTTGGTTGCATGGGTTTGTGGAATGGTTGGGTATTCCAAAAAGAGATATTGTAAAATGATTTTAGAGGTTTCTTAGTTATTTTTCTGGAAAAATAACATACTGGAAAAAACTGTTTACGTTGCACTTGTTTTCTTTTGGTTATGAATGGTTTTGGAAACTTGTTTATATTTAGTTATAAACTATTTTGAGAAATTGTTTTATATAAACTATTTTACATAAATTTTGATAACTTTTCTATCCTAGTGGCATGAGTTGGGAAGCCATTTGGGAAAACCTACTGAGTTTTATACTCACCCTTGCTTTGGAACTTTGGTACTTTTGCAGATGTCATATTCGGAGACACAGGTAATGGTAAGGCATCTAATTTCTAGTGGTTTGTGGTTATGATTGGGAGATATGGTGGTTATTGGAGCATGTAGCATGGAGTGGATTCATGGAGTGTGTCTTGCTTTATTTTAGGTCACTTGTTTAGTCTTTCGCTTAGAGCTCTCATATCGTGTTTGATTGTATTATTCTTGGTTTTTATTGTGGGACAACTTGGTTGTCTTTCCAGAATACACACTTCAATGTTTTATTGACATGCATCATATAGTGGCTATTATTCAATGGTTTATGGGTTTATTGGCTTATTTTTTAAAGGTTAAATCATCCCCCACTTGTATTTGAAACCCTTCGGCATTTATTTCCAGCCTTTGGCATCATGGGGATGTCGCTTAAGGCCTAGTAACCCTCATCACCTCATCAAGCCAATGAGGCAGGCGCGGGGTGTTACAATGTTGGAAAAACATACATAGTACTTATATAAAAAAATATTTACTTTCGTGTGAAATCATAACAATCAAAAAGATTATATTTATTTGAAAATAACATTTCACAAAAGGTAGAGGTGTTGCAGTTCTCATATTATTTCATATTGAGAATGAACATAAATTTATTAGATTTTTTAGTGATGGGCCTAATGAAATACTATTGTTTTGTTATCAAACCCTCATTATAAGACTTTATAACTAAGGATAATTAATTTTTGTAAGAATAGGTATGGGTAGGGGAATGTGTGGGATTAGTTAGTGGGAAATGTATAGTTCGAGTCAGGAGACAACATTGGGGGGGTAATCAAGACCCATTTTGGAAGTATTTACATTTTTTACTTATTTTGGACTACATCATGCATGATTAACACATGAGAGATTTCACTTTTAATTTATTAATGTGTGATATAAAAGTTAAATTCATTTAATTATAGAATGATTTGATTAATTATCCATGGGTGGATCATTGCTCTAAAATCCAATTTATAAAATTCATAGATTGGTGTTTTTTATTTTTTTATTCTATTAATTAGGGTTATCTATACATCGGTTTATAGTTTAACCAAGGTCTCCTAAAAACATATACATATAGTGAATAAAAACTTGTTTATGAGGAGGAATTCATGAGGTCACACGAGGCCTCAATTATAGCTATCATTTATGTATGACAGATTTGGATTTTAAAAAAATACTTTGAAAGGATTTTTTTAAGGAATAAATAAATGAAAAAACTAAATATTTATATTACCACTCTTAAGACATTTTAATGTAATTAAATAAATTTCATTGGAAAATTTTCTATTCGCAACATTAGGGGTACTAAGAGGGAACCTTACAACAATATGGCCTAATAAGATTGTAGATAATGAAACTAATTAATATTGTTCCAATAAAATAACAAAAAATTATATTACTTGAAAATATCATTGTATATAAATTAAATTATAAGAAATAAAATTTCTATTCAATAAAAAAATTGAGATAAAAATAAATAAGGGTATGGTTTAAAAATTAAATATAAGAATCATTTTTAGCATCAATTGAATATAAAAATTCTTTTAAATCTAAATCCCTATTTAATTTTCTGAGGAATTGAACATTGATATAGGGGAAGAATTTTAATAAACCTTATAATTTTAGAAAAATTAAGGATAAAAATGCTAAAAAAATAAAATATTAAAAATAAGTAATATAATAATTTTCTATTGTAAAATATTTAAGTGATAAAATCACTATATTTCGAGTTAGATATGTGGAAATTTGGTATCCTAATCAATGATTTAGGTTAATTGGTAGATATTATTTAGGATAACCCCAAGTGTTTAAGTAATATGAATAAGATAACTGAGTATATGAATATTGTAATCAATATGTTTCTAATATAAGTTATGAATTAAATTTTAATATTACGGTTTAATTTAAAATATTTCTAGGAAAATGTTTTAAATTTTTGAAATGTTTTATATGAAACATAAATGGTTCATATGGAAAAGTGATGAGTAACTACATGGTCTCTCATAAATGATGTATAATAGAAATTATTATAATACAATATTTTATGTGGGACATATTATTAATGAGGATTTATATTAATATGAATATTATATCATTAAAGTATAAAATAAATGAAATAAAATTAAACTAAGGATGTGGAATTATTTTGAGCTAATTTGAAATAAAAAAATGAGTTAGAAGATTATTTTTTAGATACTCATGTGATAATGTGAATATGATCTAACCAACCATTTTAATTAATTAATTATTAATTTCTCCTTAAATATACATTTCGTATAATAAAAACCCATATTGTTTTTCCATTAAATTATATGATAATTATAATTACTAAAAAATAAAAAAAATTAATCATTTTTCATCATTAATGTATTGATAATCATGGAACTATACATTTATTTTCATTTTAAATTTATCTCATGGATATTTGTTATTTATAAAAAATATACTCAATAAAAAGAGAATAATTTTTATATGAGAAAATGAATTGAAATCAATAAATATTCTAATAGTTGTAGTGTTTTAATGTTTAAAATTATTCCCTCAAAACTGTCACATACCCAACATTTCATTTCATTTGTAAATTATTCATATACATTATTAATCAAGAAATCACTTTAAAAATTAAAAATTATTAAATAATATAATGATATTGGAGTCAGATGAAATAATTAAAAGTTCTAGGATACATAATTGTTACTAAGAGATAAAGACTCTACAATAGTGGGATGAATCATTAAGGAAACGTTTTACATAAGCAATTGTTTGAAAATTTTTAAATAAAATATATTTTCTAATGTTAATTTACATAAGAAATAACTGAAATTGATATTTTTTTAATTTTAAAAAATTTATATAAAATGGAAAATATAGTGGCCTATGTCACAAAATGATTATAGAACTATAATATAATAGGATGTAACTAAACTAAATATCTATTTATTTTCATTTTAAGTATTGAATAGCTTCATGTTTTTGTGCAATTGAGTGATGCTTTTATGGAATTTGGCATGTATTTTTGAACTATAGAGTCTATTAGGTACCTTCTGGTTATTAACATTGAATATGTTTAGTGATAAAATTATTGGTCATTCCACTATAGACTAGTGAGTACCAAGAGTAATTGTACTAGGTACATAGTTCAGTGCATTTTTATATTTTATATTAATTTAATTATCAAATTGATTATTAATTAAATATAACCCTCACCTATAAAAATTAAATTCTTGAAAAAACTAAGATATACTTGATACCTTATCATCTATTCAACATTATAATTACTCATATTTAATCTATTATTATTCTTAAACATACATTTACAAATAAAAGGTAGTGAGATAAAAGGTATGACTATCCTTAATCACATATTAATTCATATTTTTTCTTGTATTAATTGCAATATTTTCCATAAAATATGAACTTATAATACTTATTTCATATCGGGTACCTAAATACAAATTAACTGGTAATAATATTTTGGTCCATTTCTATTAGTGTTTGGTAGATTGACCTTATAATTGTTTAATGATTTATATTCATTTTCATGTATAATATTGTGAATATGAATAGAAGTTATGAATGAGTGACCTAACATTAGGATAGTAAGGCTTAGGATTTTTGTATAATATTTAATAGTTTACCCTAGAAATTAGAATGATGGGACACATGTGATGAATCACCAGTTCGATGTTATTTTTTATAATTACCAATAAAAGGGTTGAAAATAATTGAATTCATACCATTAGTGTTTTTTGATGATTTGGGTATAATGTAGTTTCTTTTGATCCATTGGTGTTTTGTTTGGAATTTTTTTATTTTGTATGGAGATACCTTTGACTACTAATTTATTTTTAGTTGTGTATCCAAATTGAAGAAGTATTATTTATTTAATAGATTTCATACATGAGTGTAGACATTAAAAAGGATGTCATTTTCTATTGTATACAAAGAGTACGAATCTAATATGAAAATTTGAAATCATAGTTTCTATAGAGTGATTTTATAATAAAACTGAATTGGATGTGAAATGATGAAATGGAATTGTTCATAATCTCAATGATAATAATCCTATGGGTGATTGAATTATAATTTTCAAAATTATTCATGATCTCTATGGGTTATTGAGAGGCTAGTTCTTATGAATTTTTACTATATTATAAGATTATGGTAAATGTAATTTGAATAGTAATATCATATAAGTATTAATGGAATGAATTATGTGACAGGGTATTCATGATGTTCCCTAAACTAGGGATGACCATAGAATAATTTTGTGGAATGACCTTTCTATATAGGGTAATTCATTCTCATGTATTAGTAAATTTTGTAGAATTATTAAAGACACAAAGTATTTGATACATTTAATAATAACATTTCTAATTTTAAATGAAAATAATTTTTTCAATGGAATTATTAAAGCGATTTATTATTAGAGTTGATTTGATATAACATGAATGGGTTATTTGATAGTATACCATGTTATTATTTTTTAAGAGGTGTATCTGATATATCATTACCTAGCATTTATATTGGTCATATATTTTTTATTTTATAACTTATACTAATGTAAATTCTTATATATATATATACGTATTATTATAGACATGTTATGGATTCTCATATGTTCCATCCCATTGCATATATATTTTTGGGATTACACAACATGATATTACTTTTTTTACATATTGATATTCTCTAAGCCGGTTTTTTTATTAAAAATATACTAAACTTTATTTAATAATGTTTTTATATTATTGATGTTGAGTAATTATATGTATGTAACACCGTAAATGAGCATTAGACCATATATGGTGATGCATATGTAAATGATTTCAATGCCAATGATGTATAAATTTTGATATTAGCTAAAATAAATTTCTATTCTTTAATGATTGGATATTTGTTTTGAATATGTAGTTACCCATTATATTTTTTAATATATTTACATGAGATAGGTAAGAGGGCCCCCACACCAAGTTATATATATATAGTATTTCATGATACCCAAAATCCAAGAACGTTATTCAATCTTATACACTATATATTTGTTATTTGTTCAGTCTTATATACCATCAGGATATGCCTTATGAACTCACCTATTTTATAGGTTACTCATCATTTACATTTTATCCCATGTCGTTTATGTCTTTTCATGATAGTCATGCTTCCCACTAGAGAACATATTTCTTTTACTGGGCAATGATCTTAGATTTAGACTACAACCAGGGGTTCAAGTATGCATTATTTGTTCCTATTATCATTTTAATTAATATTGGATACATATATCCATAGTAAAAACATGGTTCAAATTTTACCACTCATTAGATGTAGTGCACTATTTAATAATTCGTTTTCCTAGATTTTTTTAATGAAATTACACATTATTCTTATATCACATACAATTTTAGGTTAGACACACTCATACATATATAAATGTATTTTTAAGGACACTAGTAATGATAACTTATTAGGTTTTCTTCTTACACCATGTATATGCATCTCTGTATATTTATAGTTTAATATGATTCATTTCAGGTATAATTAGAT
The DNA here is from genome assembly GCA_963277665.1 of Viscum album. Taxonomy (NCBI): domain Eukaryota; kingdom Viridiplantae; phylum Streptophyta; class Magnoliopsida; order Santalales; family Viscaceae; genus Viscum; species Viscum album. Next base: position 1,989,527,563 of record OY728161.1, on the reverse strand, counting down.
ATATGATAATGATGAGTACTTATGTAAAAAAACCTCACTTATCATATATAGATATATATCTTTTAAAGATGAATATTTATTATATAACATAAGAAAATGACAAAAACTATTGGGTATCATAATGGTTTAATGGCCAGAATGGCCCGAAGGTATTCATGTTTTTATTATTTTTGATAATTCACCTTTCAAGGGGTGAGGTGAAACCCCTATGAGGCCCCAAGGCTTAATGAAAATTACATGATCCAAAGGTCTTAGAAAAAATCATTTAGACAAGAAAACTTGGAACTACTCCTCCCCAGCACATGTCATAATATCAGCATTCCAAATTCGCGAGGCTAGTCGGCTAGCGGTCTTGTGCCGAGAAGCACATATCGGGTACCTATGGAAATTCCATACCATCTGGTTTTTCTAATTCTGGTTAGATCTTTTTTGGTGAATGTTCCTTCATTGAATCCTCATCTGGTGCATTGTCCTTGTATTCTTATTAGTACATCTGCATATTCAAGTGGGATGAAGACCTTGGGGTGGCCAGAAGGACTTGAGGTGGACAAAAGGCATTGAGAGACAACTGGACCGAAGGCCTTGGGTGGCCCAAAATCCTTGCAATACATGGGGATCAAACTAGTATCCCGAATTCCTAGAAAGATGAATATTTATGTCTTATACTATACGAAACAATGCCTACTATAGTTCGTGATATAGTACAGCTACAATATTGCTATAGTAACCTAGAAATATGTCTCTATCTGGATTTTATCTCAGCTCTCTTGGATGCATTTTTTAATTCCTCACCAACTTGGATGAGGATCTTGTTCCATAAAGGTATAAGGAATTTAGAATCATAGATATATAAAAAAATTCCCATAAGTGATCTATATCATCTCTCACTATGTTCTTTAGAATGATAATCATTTTTAATTATATCATTTATAATTCCTATATTGATATCTTATGAAAAGGAAACATAATAAATGGTTAGTTTATATTCAAATTAAGGGTAAATAATAGAGATATAAATATAACATCTGTAAATGGTTGTGATAACATGGGAATAATATATGAAAACCATACCCTTCATATCATATATCACAAGCACGAGTCCAGGAAAAACCATGAAAAAATATAATATTTGAATCATAGCTGAATTAGAAAACTTGATTTAAGAGGGAATAAAATTGGAATATGACATAGAACTATAACATAAACATAATCATAGAAAATAAATTTAAAGGATATACACCAAGAAATTCAAAATTTGTTAAGTTTGGGCTAAACCTTAGTCTTCTTACTGTAGTCCTATGATAACTTCTCGTGTACCCTATTTTTTTAGGATATACTCTAGTGTTCCAACATTTGGGTTTAAGATAATCTCTCATATAACAATTTTGGGATTGTTATAACCTTTCCCATATCCTTTGATCTTTGGTAACATTAATCATTAATAATGAATTGTTGGTAGATATAGGTCCCACCAATCACATATTCCATAATTTTTTTACACATGATAATAGAGACTTCATCATATTAGAACCCATTAAAAACAAATGGGTTTCATAAAAAATTTCATCATATCATAACCTGTGGAAAAGAAATGGGTTACATAATTACATAACAATTTAATTTTAACAAAATATGTGGATAATATGTGGGTTTAATGAACATATTTTCATCATAAACCTAAACCATTTGAGGATATAATTGGAATGATATCCATGGATCATATCCCCATTAAATAATAAGTAATATCAATGGATTTCATCTTAGTAGAAAATTTATTTTTAATGAAAAATCATAAATAAATTTTCCTAGGGAATATAAACTTTCTAATTCGAAAAAATTCTTAAAACATAAAAAATTTTAAAAAGAATTTTTATTGAAAAAAAATTGAATAATTTAATGTAGTCATTTAAAAATTGATTGGTCCTGATGATTGAAAATCCTTTTCATGTCTTATGGGTTCTGAAAAAATTTCCTTTCAAATTTTTAGTAAGAAACTTATATTATTTTAGAAATGATAGAAATATTCCATTTAATTTTATAAAAATTATAAAATATAAAAATTAGAATTTTATAAATCATTTTTATAATGATAAAAAAAATTTGAAATAATTTTTTGAAAACAAGGATATGGAAGAAAAAGGGTTTTCAACCAAAGAGTGAAATCATGCTAGTTTACTATAAAACATTAATTTTAAATCATTGGAAAAAATAATGAAAAATAAGGGAAATCAAGTAAACTCATGGAATAAATAGAGTAAAAAAATCAATGAGTTTAACGAGATATGGATAATAATATTATGATTAAACTATTACAACTTTGGTAACATTGAATGATAGTCACAATGAAATAATAACATTAAGTGAAAATTAAAATATCATGAGAATATATAAGTTTTTGATATTAAATTCAAAAGGGAATTTATATTCATCTCATAGAAGAATATAGGTGCACAACATAAAATATTTCTCAAAGAAAGAAAATTAAGTCAAAAATCATTTTCCTAAAGTCTTTTCTTATTTCGTATATGTTCAAACCTCCTATAAAATAAATTTAAATTAATTTTAAATAAATTTAAAAATATAATAATATATATCATACCATATGTGAATTACTTATGATATTTTATTAACCATTTATATACAATTCCATTTAAATGTCATGATTGTAGTAATAACTGCATTGTTTTTCATGTATATGTTGATTTTTTAAATTTTTTCTATTATATTGATCATAATTATAACATATGTATAATTTTAACCATGATATAAATATTATATATATTCATTTTATAAGTTTTTAAATATATCCAAAAAATTTAGAGATACAAAACGAAATACAATGTTTATGGAGATGGTAAGTTGTAGGTATGCATGAAGATTATTTCCCTTTCCTTCCCAAATAGATGGAAAGAAAGATAAAAAATATATTATAATTACATAATATTTTTAATGTCATATATTTCATGTATGTTCATAAAAAAAATTCCTATTTCCTTCTATGTAAAGTGTAACAAATCACATTGCTTTACGAGGTGGTAGCCCTCCAAACACACAAGCGATGAAATTGTATTCATGTGAAAAGGAAAGTGAGAAGGTATATGTGATATAATAATTCTATAATAATAATAATATAATATATATAACATATAAAAATTTAATACAACATTATATATATTCGTGATAGATGGTATGGTAAAATGAATAACATCATCTCACGAGGTCGTAATACATCATACACACGAAAAATGATTTCGAATCCCATTTGATGTAAGTGGAGATGGTTTTAGGTAAAATATATATTTAAATAATATTATTATATGGAATATATTAAGTATATTATATCATCCTAGATTAAAAATTATTGAAGGTGGTGGATGAATAAAGAAAATAAAAACGCTTATTGAAGAATATTACCTCTTATTCGAGAAACCTCATTAGGTATTCACCAAAAGAATTTACTGGATATATTTATCAAAAAATAAGTATTATATAATTAATAAAGGAATAAATTCAAATATTTGGATATTAATTGTCAGAATTTTTTTAGAGGAATTAGCAAGAGGAGATGGGAAGGGGTGACCTTTTATAATTGAGGAGAGTGTTATAATTGAAATTTATTAAAAAAAAAATTGAGTACCAACTTTATTTAAATTTAAAAGTACTAAAAAATGATAAATAATCAATATTATATGATTTAAGGTTTAAATATGTCCATCCAAGTGTTTTGGATAGGTTTTGGGTGATTTTAGCCCTCAACATTTTAGTTTGACCCTCGAGAAAACTCATTTTAATATTAACCAGGATAACTTTGTTTACTATTTTTATGATTCATTATAGTAAAAAAATTATTTTTACAATATTAGATAGCATAAATTATTATTATTCCAAATATGTAATCCATTTTCCATATTGAATTCAAAATTTTATAAAAAGTTAATTTTAAATTAATCACGCATCCAAGCCGAGAAATATGTTTTCCAACTATAAAATGTTCTATTGTTTAACATAATTTATAAAAATATTCTACTATAAATTTATTTAAATAACATAAATATTATTAATAGATATATAATTTATCTAATTTTACCTTAAAACCCTTATGAATATTATTTTAATGTTAGTTATTACATTTTAACAATGGATAATCTTTAATAGAACAATGTATTATTCCATGTCAATCGTAAAATTATTCTTATTATAAGATTATCAAATAGTTACCCTAAGATAAATTTTAAATAATAATTATTATAAATAATAGCATTTTGAAAAATAAATTTTATAATAGTAAAATATTAATATTAAAATATTTGAACACAAGTTAATAATGTTCTTTCTATACAAAAAACTTTTAGGGTAAAATTGGATTTATACTTATCTCTTTTTTAGAAAAAAAAGTAAAATTTTAAAAATTTTATTGAACATATACTATGTAATTTTCATTAACATAGTATTTATTTATTTAATTTATTAAGATAAAACAATTTTTTTCATATTTATATTTTTGGAGAAAAATATTCCCTTCATATTCAAAGGGTTTGAATTTTCATTTATAATTAATTTGTCACCAAAGAATATATTAAATATAAATGAGTAAATCATATATGTTCATAATTTAGTTATCCATATTAACTCATACCATTAAAAAGGCTATATGATACATTTCATATTTTATAATAATGATTTAATAGTATGTCACATTTTTATTTAACTCAGTGTTGTGTGTAATGAATGCTACACTCAATGTTTCATATAATATAATATAAACATTATGATTTGTGTAACATAAGATAAATAAGATTTTTATTGTAATATTATCTATACACACTATTTCATGTAAAAAAATATCAAAATGATTAAATTTATTGAAAAATATAATTTCATAAAATCTCAGGGTGTTACATTATACCCCCCTTAAAATTTATTTCTCCACCTATATTTTTCACTTTGTACTAATAACAGGAGATAATTATTCCTCAACACCTCTTAAGTTTCCCATTTTTCTTCCTCAATATGGAGGTATTTTTATAAAAATGTGACTAGGTGAGTAGTCTTTATTTTCGATGAATTTTCTCTGTATGATCCAGAATCTCAACAGATTGATCCATGTAAGAAAGGGCATTCTCCAGCAGTTCATCCTATTACTTCAGTAAATGTCAAAGATAATATATATGTGTATCCTCAAGAGAGATACATGGAACACCTCATTAATTTTCCATATGTATGGTGGATTTTATAAACAAGAAGATATCATCCTCACATGATCACGAATTTCAATGGGACTGATATTCCTATGAATAATTTTTCCCTCATAACCAAATCTCATTAACCTATTCAAAGGAAAGATTCAGAGAAACAAATTGTCAACAACTTCAAATTTATGATCATTTATACCGTTATCATCAAATATTATCATTTGACATTGTACCAACCTAACATGTATTTAAATTATTGTATCCTTCTCCTCTATTTATTTAGGTATTTCATGTCCCAATAGATTTCTTTATCCAAACTCATTCTAGCATGTTAGAGATATAAACACCATTATTTTTAGGAATTTGTTAGGATCCATATAAATAATTTACATAATGATATTATATTTGAAAAATAAACTAGATGAAGGTGTTTATCGTAACCACCATTAATATCCAGAGAACAAGATCTCAACATTTCCTCTAGTGTTTGAATTTTTCTCTCTAACTGGAAATCAGTTTAATAATGATACATACTTTTTTTAACTCAAATTTTTATCATTAAATTTTTGATGATTTTTCCAAAATATTGAGGTAAAACATATACCATGATCAAATAAAATTTAATATGGCACTACATGTAACCTTACCAAATTCTAAATTTATATTCCATCATACTGATCTAATGAAAAATAGTCTCGAATATTAATAATGTGTATTGAATTTGAAAGTTGATTGACTATAACCCATCTGAAATTATTCCCTAGATTTATTGTGTGGAATCCCATGAAAAGACCATGGTTATGTTATCTTATTTCCATTCTAGTATAAGAAATTGATATAAAATCTCTATAGATTTTTATCTCATCCTAATCATTCTAAAAAACAATACACTGTGTTACAAAATCTGCAACATATCTCTTCATTTAATCCCAATAGAAATACTCATTCAAATCCTTATACATGTTCGCACTATATGTATGAATTTAGGATGATAAATTATAACATCCCTCTATGAAATAATTCATAAAATTATTTATGGATTAAACACAAACAAAACTCTTGAACCTCAACATTCCATCCTAATCAAGGTTGAACATAGGAGAATTTGTAACCATCTTTTATATATCTACTTCATCCTTATGAAACACTTTTATCATCACATGGATAGATGGTCTAATATGAAATTAAGAAGGATAATATTTCTTCCCTTTATTTAATATTCCAGATCCATACATTTCGAATCCATAAATATATGATCTTTTTTTATCCTCATAATGGATAATCTAATTAGATCCTTGAGATTCAGAGCATCAACCACCATGTTTTTTTCCTAGGGTGGTAAAGTATTATGAAGTCATAAAATTTATACAAAAATAACCATATTCTCTAGAGAATATTCATCCCCTTTTGTAGGAATATATAAACTAATATTATATCACTAGTCTTTATATATAAATTTTCTCTACTTATATAATCCCCCCCATGCCATTAATAAATGTTCTACCAAAACTAACTCAAAAAAATTAATTTGGTAATTTTTCCCATAAACCATAAAATTTATTGGGATATAATGTAAAACATGTAATTTTTCATTATAATTAATCTCAGTACCTTATTGGATATATCACTATAGATTACAAACCCTTCTCCAATATAGTGTAATGTAAGAATAGATGAGATGACTATACATTCTCCAATTCATTGAAGCCTTCCGAAAATTCATTTATCCATATTATTTTTCTCCCTTCCACATTAACAAGGTGAGTGGATTATAAATTCAAGAGAAAGCATGCACAACACGCTGAAAATATCAAGATAAAGAAAGAATACTATGGATATAAATTACTGTGGTTAGTCTATTTTGAATTTCAATTTCCCCCATCTTTGATGGATCTACTGGTATACCCTATCTCAATATTATATATCCCAATAATGGAACGTTTTTCCACCATAATAATTTTTTTATAAATTTTTCATATTTTTTTTCCTCCCTTAGGGTCTTTAGTAAAAGTCACAAGTGATCTTGATTCTATTACTTCATCATTAAATATATAAAAATATCATCTACAAAGACTACTAAAAACTAATACAGGTAATATATAAAGACTATAGTATGTAAATATACAATTCTAGAAGGGGAATACGTAAGACCAAATGGAATCACTATATACTCATAGATTACATAACATGATTAGAATTCTTTATTTGGTATATCCTCCTCCTTAACCCCCAAATTATGATATCTAGAATAATGGTATTTATTAGAAGAGTATTGAGACCTTAAAATTTGAACTAATAGGGCATAAATATAGGGTAGAGGATACATGTTCTTGATTATGATAGTGTTCATCTCTAAATAATCAATACATAGTCACATCAATTGATTAATCTTTTTAATAAAAAGTATAAATGAACAGCAGGTGACACACATGGCTGAATGAATCAATTTTCAATGTTCTCCCAGAGTTTATTCTTTAATTACATAAATTCAATTAGGGACTTGAAATAGGGTGTTTTTGAAATATTTGTGGCATCCAGAATGATTTCAATTGAAAATTAAAATTCACAATTTGGTGGATGACTAGGAGAAACCTCTACAAAGACATTAAAAATTACCACAAAATAGGAATATAATTAATGTAAACTTTTTCCCCATCCATATGATATAAATTCCTTTAGTGAATGTGAATTTTATCACATACATTGGATGTGATATCCATTAGAAGTTCATACTTATCATTACAATGATAGATGATTCTATGAATTTTTTTGAATATAAAAATCAACTTCCCTTACAAAATAATTTATGGGGATTTAGGTGGAGGTGTCCGACCCAATACTAAGATAACAAAAAATAATCATGAGGGAGAATAACATGATTTGTAGGAAACACATTCCCAAAAATGTCAACTGGAGAGGAATTATATATTTGAGCTGTAATCATCATACCTTCAGGGGGTTTTATAGATAATTCTACATCAGATATTTTTGGTTGAACCTTACCCTTAAAAAAATTTGAATATAAAAAAATTTGTAGATCCATTTTGAAATATGACTATATTTTCCAGAGTGAATAGTAATTTTACTTTTCACCGCATCATTATCACACCCCTCATCATAATTAATTTTTAAATGAATATTCCACTAATCCATTTTCTTAAATGGTTGATGAAATTGATCATTTTCATCAACTCTAGAATAAATAAACTCATTAAAATAATGCCTAATATATTTAAAATATAATCACTAATGTATGGGTGGTGTATTCTGTAGAGATTTCTAAAAATTCATATCATTACAGAACATCTTCTCGTCATGTCAGTTTTCAACCACTAGATAACATTCCTTTAAACAATTAAAACATTTAATAGTCCAATTAATTCAATTAAATACATGTATCCATCTACTATTTAATCATTAGGTAATGCTAATATTCTTCTCTCTATGGTTTATTAGGGTCCCTTTAATTCTATCCTTATTTTTCTTATCAAAACCATCCAATTGATGGGTCGGTCAAATCACTATTTCAACCATGATAGAATAATGAATGATTTCATCATTTAAACTAATGTTAACACCATTAAAATAGTTGGTTTAAAGACACTAAATTATTTATACACTTTATTTTTAGGATGATTTATAATTCCAAATTCATATATCATAAGTCTTTTCAAACATGACTCAAATGTACCCATAAAACTGTAATCCTTATTTTTTAGCTCAACGAATTCTATCCCTATTTTTTAGGAAGGATTTTAGTGATGTAGTTATTAAAAAAGTATATTAAACTAATCATAAAAAATTGATTAAATTTTTTCATATTCCACTATAATATTAATTAGATTCCAATATTTAGCTTCTTCACCTTCCAAATGATAGAAGGGAAAAAATGAAATTTTTATACTCTGAAAACTACATAATATAAATAACTTTTTAGTGGTACAGATATATTTCACATAAACTAGTGGATTGTAAGATCCTCTAATGATGGTGGATGTTTCTTAAAATGTATTTAAATCGAATATTTCTCCATCATATCTATATTTAGAATTTCAACATGATTCATGGATTTTGATAGTTGTATGTGCATAAAAACTACATTTTTGTATTATATCTCTCATAAAGATAATCTTATCATGAGGGAAATAATTTAATTTTATGTCACACTTGGCAGGAACGTGGTCCCTTTAGCTTCTATCTATTGAATGAAACTGAATAACACTGTTCACGTAACAATAATCATATTTTATGAACCACATAGTAATGAAAAATATTTTATATGATGTCTAAATAATTACACAATTTTTTAATTAATGAAAACATAGGTTTATCTTAGGTTATTTATATTAATATTATATTTATATATATGATTATATTTTTTCATGAATCTATGAATATCCAAACTAAATCAGCCCAGTTTTTTAAATAAGGTGTGTAGTAAGTCATGTTTTCATGCACTGGGTGATGATACAGTCCATATCAATGCACCCTTTTCGAGGTTATAGTCCCTTGAAACATATTTTCTTGATATAAATTCACTATTATTATCATAAAAGGGAAGGAATTTCATGTAATCCACTCATTCTATACATTAAAAAATTTTGAGAACATTTTTCACATAATTTGACTCATCCTTAGAATTATCCATATAGAAATCCTTAGACATATCCTTAGAGTTCTCACTAATGGTTCTGTATCCTTTTATCCAAAGGTTAGCTAAAACTAACCTCCAATTATAATTATAAAAACCCACACTTTTCAAATATAGGTTTTAATTATTTTATGATTATTATTAAATAAAATATACAAACACACTCCATTGGATCATAATGGTGTAGTTCATTTGAAAACGTGGACAAATATACTTATGGTCCATAAGTGAGAAACATATTCTCCCACAAAGTTATTCATAAGCAATATCATTATTTGAAATATCATAAGACAATTAAATTCATCATACCATAGGGAATTTAAACCTAATAAATGGTGAACTAATATTCTTAGTGTACCACCCCAAGATTTCATAGTAAGTTATTTTCATTAAAGTAATTCAATAGCTTGCGCTACATGAAACACCGAGTTCGAGTGCACCACGACTTACCAAACTAGCCGTTCAAAAAGTGGTTATGAACATTATTAACTGAATTTTGAATTTTATATACTCCATATAATTTTATAATCCATATTATGTGTTTCTTAGACATAATATAACAACAAAATCATTTTTCATATAAAAGCTATATTTTTCAAAAAATGAATTTTTACCACCTTTGAATGGAAAACACTTATTAAAACAATATTTGACACTTTTATATATGAAATTTAAAGAAAATAAATTCTTCTTTAGAATAATGACATAAAAATTTATTTTGGATAATTTTTTTGTAATTTTATGATAACATTTATATTTTGATCAATTAAGAAAAATACTAAATTTTAATTGAAAACAACTTTTTTAATCGAAATAATTTATAGGGTTAAAGTATAAATTTGAATTCATTTGAAGTATAATCATATTATATTTTTATCATTCAATACAATGCAGTTCATTATAAGTAAATTCACTTTTAAATTTGACATAAACACATGTCAATCTTTTGATAGTATTTTCTTCTTCAAAAACCATCTTTTATGTTTGGATAACAAGAATTAATTTTAAATTAGTTAATTCTAATTATATGCTTATAATTTGGTAGAAAATAATTAATTTTTTAATTTGAAATACCAAAATTAGCATAGGGTGAATTTTTTCTATTTTTCTGAAAACATTCAATTTTTGATGAACAGTGAAAAAAATATGCATTATGGTTTAAAAAATGACTTTTTATTTAAATAATTTTTTAATTTATTTATTTAATCCTATATAGATACATAAAGCCTATATTAGTTCAATGTTATTCATTTGATTCATTTTTATAATGTAAATAGATGTATTAAATTGTGTTGAACTTTTTACAGTCTTTTACCCTCCTTCTAGGTGCATTTGCAAATTTTTATAAAACATAATTTTACCACTTCATTGAGTTGAACTTCAAAAATCTGAGAGAAAATGTTAACATTAGTATGTAAAATGTGGTTCAATAAGATGAATTTTTTTTGGTGAATAGTAACTTTTGACTTATATTTACCATGGTTAAAAGTAAATAGGGAAATTAAAGGTAAAAATGATATTATAATTACCCTAATATGTCTTAATTCTATTGGTTAAATGTCATTTTTCAAAAAAAAAACCTTAGGAATAAAATATTATCCTTTAGGTCCACTTGGATTAGATTAGTACATTTATTATCATTTTATTTAAAGTAGTGTTAATGATGTTAATTTCAAAGTTTAATAACAAAACTATTTTTAATATAGGGTCATACATAAGATAAATTGGACTGTAAATATCCATTATAAATACAAAAATATTTCGTACATAATGGTTTTTTACTTATAATTCTTACACATTAAATAATTAAATTTATTTATGACATAATGATGACGCAATAATTAACTTATTAATGATTGATTAAAATAATTGATATTATAAATATCCAAATAAATGTAATTTGAGACTTTTTAAGAATTCCAGTAACTTTATAGGTTAATGTGACATATTAGGGTTGATTAAATAATTTTTTTCTAAGTAATCACGCTGTTATGATTTTCTCAAAAATGAAATACTAAATAGTTTCAAAATTGACATAAATGAGTTTTTAAAAAAAATACTATATTATTGGTTGATATAATATTCCTAAAAATAAAACGTTCAGACAAAAAGCTTAAATAATATTATATATTTTATTAATAAAGAACTTTATGTTCTCTTGGATATTTAGTGTATGTTTATTTACCATATATTGTAATAATACAAGAAGACACAGTAAAAGTTAAACTACTTAACTAATATTTAATTCTAAAATATATGGTTCAAATGGTGACATAAACTTGTCTAAAACCTATTTTTTGAGATTATTTATACCCATATCACCCTTATCTTCATAATAAATAAATATGGATCCATTATAAACTGACAATTATTTATAATAAAATAATATTTCAAGGTTTTTTGAAAGTGACCCTCATCTATCTTATAAAAGGGTACTTACCTTATCCAAATTTCACACCTCCAAATCCATTTAGATTAGACAACCCATGACTAGATATCCTCCCAAATACTATCACTAAAATCTAGAGTCCTTACATTGATAAAAAAGCCAACCTATGGATCACTTTTGATCACATCAAAAGAAAGCACCTGAAGAAGAGGTAATAATTTCACCACCCTCTTTCATGTTCTTTTCTTCATCGAAATACTATTTCTTTGTTTATTCCATACCAAAATAATAACTCTGTTACCTCGTGCATACTGTGATGTCATTATAAATATGTTACAACCATATTCATTATTCTATCCATCCTATAAATGACAATTTCACCATACGTGCGTACGTACGCCTTACCGTCTCCACGTCGTGGTGTAGTTTGTTACTCAAAAACATCATTATTTGGATGGGTATAATAATGAGTATAACTAATTTAATTAATAAATATAACATTTTAATTACTATTTATATATGATATACCATCCATGTATATATGATTTCACCATCAAAATAATGCTATTCTCCCTCATGCATACGTACAGCTTACGGTCTCCACGATGCAATGAGATGTCATTACCCATCGTAACCATTGATGAATATTTTTCATTCGATGATTAAAAATAATTTTTAAATAATTTAAATCATTATTTATGTGAATCAAAAACATCCAATCCAAAACAAACTTGACTTACATAACAAAACATATAAAGTATAATGAATCAGTTAACACACAAAACAATGATACTACTAAAATATTATTAACAAAGCAATATTAGAAGATCATATATGTTTTTATATTTATGTATTTGGTTCTTGTATAATTTAATAAAAAATACTTAACTATTATAAAAGTGGTTAACATACCCTATACAAAGGAAAAGTACAACATAAGGGGTTTTCATCTCACTTCTTTTTCCCATGATATTCATGCTATATTGCCACTATTTCCTTTTGTGTGGTCCATGTACTGCCCATGATCATATTAATTGTGTAATATACATTAATTTATGGGTATTTACATCTTCATTTAATAATACTTCTTTCATGGGTTGTATGTTTTGTATGTTACTAAATCGGTAAGTGAATTTCAAATTTCGATTTCTACTCATTGGGCTTTACGCATACTTCATTGATTATTTTACTCCAAGATTTTGTGTGGAATAACTATTTATTATTTATGTAGTAATTTCCAATCCCATTTGTGTGGATATAATCATAATCACTCTATTGATAGTTTCTTATGTCAATGATATGAACATGATAAGAGTAATCTAAACTCAATTTTCATTCATTAAGTTAAGCATCCAAGTTATTGGTGTTTTTTAATAGAATATTTTTGAATGTCCTATAACTGATTTACACTGAATATCCAATCATATTGAGTGAATTTATATTTTTCACTCATAATTATGTTATTCGTTTATCCTAAAACTAAGGATAAAGTCTATATAAATGGCTTTATATCAATTTTCATTTTATTGAGACTTCTTTGTTGTTATGCACCAATTCATTTTTATATGGTGTATATTATATACTTTGACATAGTATATCATGAATCCCTTTATTCTCATGATATTATAAATTTTTGATTACCTCAATTATTTTTATTCTAGCATCTCTCATTTGGTTAATAACTCTAACTAAAATATCATTTTTAATGTTTTAAATATATATTCTTCTAAATATTTATCATTAATGTATATATTTGGAAGATGGTTTTAATGATTTATTTATGTGGAAACTAATGTATTAAAATGAAAATTCCTTTTAAATGTATCAAAGTGTTATGGGACACATTGATTCAAAAATCTATTTTAAATGACTTCTTTGATAAATAGTGATACATTTAAATGTTTTTAAGAAAAAGAGGATGTTTATCTACAAATAGTTTTAATAACTATTTTCATCTATATCAATATCATTCAGTGTATTTTATTCTTGATTAAAGTTGATTTATCAGAATACAACATCCATATTGTATTGAATGAGTTATGATTGACCGTTGATGTGCTATTTTTATGCCAATCATGGTTTGTGGTTAAAATATTGTCATTTCGTATGCTAGTTTTATTACGAATGTTTAGATTATGTTTTACCCTTTCATATGAGGAATGAATTGGAAATAGTAAGTGATGAGTGGAACCTTCTATATCTCTTTCATGCATCAGTAGGTCTCATGAGACAAACTAGTTTCTTGGAAGAAGGACTTGAAAAAAATCATATTTTTAGTCTTGGAACAAGGCCTTGACTATGTGGTTATGATGTTTAGAATTATGCATTCCATAATTATGAAATTGGATATTGATATTACATGTGATTATTTGACTAGTATAATTTTCATGTGAATAAGTAAGTGAAATTATTTGATTTATCTTTTCCATATTATGCTAAAGTAAATGTTTAAAAGGCTTGTGTTTTAGTCTCATAAATTTTGATAATTTTTTATTCTTATTTAAGATAGTTTCCTATATATATTTTAACCTTACTGAGAATCTGAGCTCACCCATTTCTTATGTTTTATTTTTCCCAGGATTCAATGAAGTATATTATGATTATCCTACAGAAATAGGCTAAGTTATATAAGAGTGATCAAAGGGGACAAAATATTTTTTTTGATGATGTAATGTGAAACCTATATATATATCTAGTATATCCAAGGATACTAAATTGATCGGTCATTCAGTACATGATTACTTGTATTATGCCAATGTTATGTAATGATACACTGATTCTAGGTAGCTATGGTTGGGGTGTTACAATTGGTATCGGAGGAAGTTTAGTACAAACTGTGGATGCTAGATTTAGAAAATCTCTGATTATAAAACACTACTCTAAGATAGAATTTGTGGATTAGTATAGAAGAAAATAAAAAATAAATTTAATGTAATTATTATGTGGGTTTTACAAGTAATAAATCCATGTTTGGATACGAGTAGGTAGAGTCATCTATGGCACAAATTTTCATAGGAGTGAAAAATCTTATAAGGAGTTTTGGGCATGACCAGGGGTATCCTAGTACACGATAATGGGCCTTGCTGCACTCTTGGTTACGAAAATTCTGGGGGATATGCTTAGGATAATTCACATTTTCTTTATAAACCTATTTGAAGGATTTTAATATATGATGAGAATAAATATACTTGGTTAATTCTACGGTGTTTTAGATTCAAAATAATGTGTGATGATACTCTATAAATGATTTTATGACTATTGTTAATCACACAATGCTTTCTGGTTTTTTTCAATGGATGGATTACAATGAATTCATTGTAACATTGAGCATGATGTACAAGGTGGAAATGGTGATGGAAATGAGAAATAAAATAAAATTTTTATATGCCAAAAAGACATCGTGTTCATGCCAAATCAATTTTCCAAAAATATGATCAACAAAATATATATTAACCAAATCCCGGACTCAACAAAGAAGAGAATGGTGATGAATGATAAGATCTCCAGCAGTGGAGACCATGGAGGAAAGAAATCTCAATTTCCATAATACTGGAAATGTGGAAGAAGACACCCAATAATGTCTCTCAATGGAACATAGAAATTCTTTAGGTGTGGGAAAGAAGGACATAACTTAATGAATTGTCATGGAAAAGTGAATGGTACTATGGATGAAAATAAAAATCATCCCAAGAATCTAATTACAGTCATTTTTCATAAATGTAGGGGACCCGACCATTATCTGAGTGAATTCCCTATTCTATAGGATAACCACTTAGTCAAGGAAGAACCTATGTAGAAATAAATTGATGGATAAATTTTTAAAATTATTAGTGCTCTTTGTTGATGGGATTAATTTTGAATACTTTTCTCTTGTATGTGTAACCCTATAGTTTGTTATGTAAAAACTCTATTTGAGTAAGAATTATCTTTTCTCTTGTACATATAGTTATAAATAACCATTTGGGTTTATATGATCCTTGAATTTGAGTCAATTACTAGTTATTAGATTTTGGGATGAAAATGTATGGTATGAGATAACATTAGTTGCTAAAATTTATTATGGTTATTTTGAATAATTTATCATTTTGGGAATGTTATAAAATATAGTTTTTGAAAAATAACAACACGCAGACCGTGTGACAACCCAACGCATCAGAAAAATCTTTGAGAATCGAACCTACAACCAATGTGCGATTAGGATTTATTACCTACCACTAAACAACGAGAAGTACCTGGTTAGTGTGACTAATTATTTTTAGATAAATGATTTTATAGATCAATAATAATTTGATTTGGGATCATATGTTTATCAAATGGATATCCTTAGTATTGGAAAATGATTTGGTGATTAAGTGATAAATGTTATTTTGGAAGACATTTTCTCTATTGGGAACACTATATGGCTAAAGAAAATAGAATACTATGGGATTTCATTTGAGGAATAATGATGGATTATTTTAGATATTTTGGTTTTTTATAGACATTATTAACATATCGTAGAGAATATGTGATCAGGTTAACTACTTTTAATTATGTGACATTAATAGTAGACGATGTTATTTGAAGATACAATTTAACGTGGAAAACCTCGTAATCAAATTATTCTATGTTTTGGGTTTCAATATTAGTATAGATTATATTGAACTATTTTCAAGACAATTGTTTATTGAATGGGATTTATTGAACTTTGGGTATTGTTGGTTTAATTTTTGAAATTAATATTAGTATCTCTTTCTTTAAAGAATTATCCTTTTTGGGGGTCGTCGAATATTTTACTAACCATTTTGTTTTTGTTAAAACTATAAATTCAACAAAAATATATAGTTTATCCTTTTTGGATCATGTGATTCTATAGAAGATGATTCTAGGGCTTCAGGATTGACCAATTCATCTTAAATACTCATCATTTAAAAAAAAGATGAGTTAGTGTTATAAATTTATTAAAGGATGAAACTCTACATAAAAATGAAGTATATGTATTTATTTTATTATTCAATATCATAAATAAATTCCTCCACTTTATGAAATGTAACTTAAAAAAAATTTAACTGTTTACTTTTCCTACTGGGACACTAATGACCATTTATCCCATCAGAAGTTTGTGATTTTATTGTTGTCATATTTCTCCTGATCATGTTTTATATCACTCTCCATCGGGACATTACTCATAGTTTATCTTCCATATACATGTTTTCATACATGGAATACATGAATGAGATATCATGGATGACCTTTGAACTTATATTTCATACTTTTAAACTGATAGTTTTGTTGACTCTTTTTCTGATGATGGACTTTCAATGATGTTCCCAAGCCCAATTTTAAAATTTTGATGATGAAAATTCCAAATGGGGGGACAGATGAAACACCCCAAGATTTCATAGTATGATATTTTCTTTAATGTAATTCAATATCTTGTGATGCACACAAAACTGAGTTCGGGTGCACAATGACTTAACCAACTATGTAACACCCCATGATTTCATAGTGCGTTATTTCTTCAAAATAATTTAATAACTTGCACTACATGCAACACCGAGTTCAAGCACACCATGACTTACCAAACAAGCCGTTCAAAAGAGGTTATGAATAATATTAACTAAATTTTAAACTTTATATAATCCTTATAATTTTAGAATCCATATTATGAGTTTCTTAAACATAATGTAAGAACAAATTATTATTTTTTCAGATAAAAGAAGTATTTTTCAAAAAATGCACTTTTACCAACTTTTAATAGTGAAACCCTTTTTTTAAAACCAATATTTTAAACATTTATATATTCAATTTGACTAAATAAATTTATTCTTTATAATGGGGACATAAAAAATTTACAATGTAATACCCCAAGATTCCATGGTACGCTTCTCTCTGAATAATACAGTAGCGTGTGTTGTACGCAACTTCGAGTTCTAACACACACTACAACCAATCAAACTAGCCGCAATGAATAGTAATACCTACTTTTTAATATTTTATAAATTTTATCTCTCAAAATGGAATTCATTTTTGGATTCGGAATATTGAATTTATCCTAGGGTGAAATTTTGGTACTTTTCGGATAACTTTTATATTCTAATGAATAGTGAAAATTACTACATTTTAATTAAAAACAACTTTTTTAATAAAAATAATTAGTAGTGATAAATTATGAATGTGATTGATTTTAAAGTATATTTATAATATATTTTTACCATTTAATACAATTTTTGTCATTGGACATAATTTCACAATTAAACTGGACATAAACAAGTGTCAATCTTTTGATAGTTATTATATCTTAAAAACACGCTTTTTGTTTTGACAGCGGGAATTAATTTGAAATTAATTTCTTCCACTTCTGTGTTTGGAATTTAAAAAACTGGATTCCATATTTGGAATCAGGATGTCCAAATTTTTTAAATAGGTAACTTTTATTTTTAGACATGTTGAATAATTACTTCGGTAAATATTTTATTTACCATGGTTAAAGGGTAAATCTGGTAAATAAGGGTTAAAAAAATAATATTATAATAATAATAAATTACCCTAAAACGTGTCCTAATCTTATTGTTGGATACATGTCCGACCATGGTCATCTTTGGGTCGATTTTGGGACCCCATGGATCCACTTTTAAGTGATAATGACACTTTATATTAATTATGTTAAAATAAATACAAAAATGACATAAGCATATATATTTTAGAAAATAATTTTTACATAGGGTTATATTTGTTGGACTTTCGACAATAAATATTCATTAGAAAGATAAAATTATTTTACACATAATGGTATTTTATTTATAATTTTTATACCTTAAATAATTTAATTTATTTATAACACAGTGGTGATGCAGTAATTACCTAATTATTGAAAAATTAGAATAATTGATATTATAAATACCCAAATAAATATAATTTGAGACTTTTTATGAATTACACTAATTTTATAGGTTAATATGACATGATAGGATTGATTTAATTAACTTTTTTGAAGTAATAATTCTGTTATAATTTTTTAAAAAATCAATTATTGAATTTTGTCAAAATTGACATAAAAGAGTTTTTAAAACAAATATTATATTATTAATTTATATTAAATTCCTAAAAATATAAGGTTCGGCCAATAGACTTATATCATGATAGGTGTCTCATTAATGGACCACTTGGGGTCTTTTGGATGTATATAGTAATTTTATTAACTATATAATATAAAAATACAAAGTGACATGGTAATTGTTAAACTAATTAACTAAGAGGTAAAACTAAAAGATAAGGTTAATATACAGACCCAAACCTGTATAAAACCTATTGGTTGAGTTGTTTCCGACCCATAACCACCTTAAAATTTAAATAATACAATATGGAGGCATTAGAAACTGAATATGAATTTATTAAAAATTAATACTTTACGTTTTTTCTAAAGAGCCCCTCCTCCCCCTTATAAAAGGACCAAACTTCTAACCAATTCTTCACACATTCAAAGCATTTTGGTTCGGCCAAACCCTAACCAAATACTCTCTAAACATCTTTCACTTCATCCTAGAGGAATTATTTTGATCAGAAAGACAACCTAAGGATCCCTTTTGATAAAATCAAAAGGAAGAACCTGAAGAAGAGGTAACGTCTTCCCCACCCTCTTTAAAGTTCCTTTCTTCTTCAACTTCTTATTTCCTTGTTATTTACATTCTAAAATAATAAATCTAGTATCTTCTATATACTGTGATGTTATTATAATTATGGAATAATCCAATTCACTATTCTATCCATCCCTTGAATGACATGTCACCATACGTGCATACGTATGGCCTACCGTCTCCACGTTGTGGTGTAATTGTTATTCAATATATTATTATTTAGATGGTTATAATAATGATGTATAATTCATGTAAATAATAAATATAACATGATAATTATTCTTTATGTATGATATACTATCCAATTATGTATTATTTTAATATTAAAAGAATAATATTTTCGCTCGTGTGTACGTACGGATTACCATCTCCACGACGCAATGAGATTCATTTCCAAGTTCACCATTAATCAACGATTATAAAAATATATATTACTAATAAGTATGTAATATATGACATAATAATGATACTAGAGGTATATATATTTTTATATATATAAGTGTTTATGTACTTACATATATCTTATTCACTTACTTCCGTTCAGTACTATATGAAAACAGAAACAACGTTTATGCGTACGTATGGACTACGGTCTCCATAAATGGTGTTTTCCATTTCATATATATATCTATTATACATATTTATATTCTAAATATATATGATCTAATTATAATGTTTTATATTATGAAATTATTTAAATCATTACTTAAGTGATACAATCAAGAGTAAGTTAAAACACGTACGATAAAGAAAGCGATTATTACCCGAAATGTTAATTTAACATGGAAAATATTATTAAATGGGTATTATAAAGTCATAAATTAATCATGTATGATATCATAAATATTAATATGGTTCTAATATAATTTAATAAAATACTACAATCTTCTTACATGAGGTTAAACGTACCCTCGACTAAATGAAAGTGCAAGGTAAGGGGTTTTCATCTCACTCCTTATTCCCATGAGATTCAAGCCATATTGCCACTATTACCTTTTTTGTAGTGTATGTACTGACCAATAATTGTATTCTTTGTGTAATACACTTTAATTTATGTGTATTTACATATTCATTGTATGATACCTCTTTCATGGGTTGTATGTTTCTTAAGTTACCAAATTGGTAAGGGTTAATTCGTCAATCTCATTATTATCTGAGATTGTTTATGTGTAAGTATTTACTGGGAAATTTTTATCATCCATGTCCATTTTTCATAAAAAATGATTTCAAAATGAATATATTAAGGATTTTGAAAGGTACACTTTATCAAGATCATAATTTCAAATGTTTTAATGACTTATCTTTCTAAATATTTTTCATTAATGTCCATGTTTTCAAAATGATTTTAAGGATTTATTTATATGGACATGGATGTTTTGAAATGATAATTCTTTTCAAAAGTTTAAAAGTGGTATGCAACACTTTGATTCATAAATATCTTTTAAATTACTTCCTTTATAAATTTGTGACTTTTAAATGATTTTACAAAAAAGATATTTCTCTCAAAAAGGCTTACTCATCATTTTCATCTATGCCAACATCCTTTGATGGATTTTAAGCTTATTTGAAGTCGAATTATTATAAAAAACTTCCATTGAAGGTTCTGTGATATGTTTGACTATGGATGTGTTATTTTTATACCATTCATGGTTTATGGAGAATGTATTGACATTTCGTATGCTAGTTTTAATACGAATGTTTATGTTATATTTAAACCTGTTCATATGAGGAATGCATTGGACTTTGTAAGTGATGGGGGGAGCCCGCTATAGCTCCTTGATGCATCAGTAGGTCTCACGAGACAAACTAGTGTCTTGGTATGAGGCCTTGACAAAATCTTATTTGTATTCTTGGCACGAGGCCTTGGTTACAAGGTTATGATAGTCTGGAATTATGTATTCCATCATTATGAAAGTGGTTATTGATACTGCATGTGATTATTCGACAAGTAGAATATCCATGTGAATAAGAAAAAGGCATTATTTCATTTTATCTTTTCCATATTATGATAAAGTTGAAGTTTTAAATGTTTTTGTTTTAGTTATACATTACCTCAAATGTTTATGATCATTTCAGAAAGTTTCTGCTGTATTTCTTACCCTTACTGAGCGTTTGAGCTCACCCCTTTCTATGTTTTATTTTTCCCAGGATTCCAAGAAGTGTATTGTGATTGATATGCCGGGTTATGATAAGGGAATAATGGAATTCATGAAGGATTATTTATGTTGTTTTGTATGTTATGAAGTGTAATGTAACATTCATGTATGTAATATATTTTCCAAAACTGCTAAACTGATCATTTATTTGGGACTTGATTCCTTGTAATCATGCCAATGTATTAAAATAATGCACTGACTCTGGGTAACTGGGGTCGGGGCATTACAGTTGGTATCAGAGAAAGATTAGCAATAACCTTGGGAACTAGATTTAGAAAAACTATGATTATAGCACATAGCCCTAGGATATACTTTGAGGATTAGTATAGAAGAACATCCTATAATTTTGGTATTGTAGAAATTTTGTTAGTTTTCCGAGCAATACATCCCTGTCTGGATACGAGAAGGTAGAGGCGACTCTGGCACAGATGTACCTAGGGGTAAAACTCAAAAACACCGCTTTGAGCTAGACTCGAACAGGAACTGGTGAACGACAATGGGCCTTTATGTACTCTTGGTTACGACACTCCCGGGGGATATGCTTAGGATAATTATCATTTTTTTACAAACCATTATGAAGGGTTTATGAGTATTTACTTCCTTAGAGAAAACATTTTTATGATTATAGATTATATCCATAAATAGTTCAATTTGTGTTAAGTGTTTTGCATGTATGGAATTATTTATTTTGATTCATAAACTGATCTAGTTTATGACATTGTTTAGAAATGGCACCTAATAGAAGGAATGAGAACTCCAACAATACGCAAGATCCAAAGAGTAAGGAGGATCATATCTTTTATGGTCTTAATCCAGAATTTAGAAGGGAAATAGTCTCCCATGTATTATCATCATATGAAGAAATTTTATCATGTGTTGATAAGATAAGTAAAGAATTATCAGAGTCTTATGGATTTGAAGGGAAGCCAGAGAAGGAAAGGATGGTAGAGAAAAGGACAGATAAAAGGAAGAAGGTAAAGAAGGATTTTCCCATATGTGATAATTGTGGAAAGAATCACCTTGGAAAATGCTTGAAGGGAATATGAGTATATGATATGTGTGGAGAGAAAGGACACAAAGTACGTGACTGCAAGGGTAAGAAAATGGTTTCAAATGTACAATGCTTCATTTGCAAGGAGTTTGGACACTACGCAAACCTATGTCCCAGTCATCAGACTATGACACAAATGAAGCTATTGGATAATAATCAAGTTATTATGTTGATTATGTCATTTGAGTGTTGTATCAACAATGTACTTGTTATAATAATTATGGAGTATATAAGGATTGTACTGAAGTACTATTTCATTAAGGACTTGAGATTGTGTGGAACAAAAAAAGCGACTCAATAGCAGGTTAAATTTTTGGAAAATATATGGTTTAGAGAATGATAAACCATAATATGGTTCTGATACTGAGGTAGTGATTTTAGAATAATACATGATTGATTTGGATAAATTATATTAGATATTCTCGACTAACTTGAAACTGATTAATGATTTGTATATTCCATCATTGTTGGTGTTTGAAACATTTTTGTATTGAAGGAGTACATCCATTATTCATCAAGGAATAAAGGATCATGAATGTAATCAATAAGGTTTTATGGTAATTCAGGATGTTGCAGGGTTTTAAAAGAATACATGATGAAGGTGTTCACATGTTATTACGCAGAAAAAAGGATCTTAATTTTGTTTACCTTTATTATAAATTTTGGACTGAAGTATTTTGGATATTTCTTGTTTGGATTATTTTTGTATTTCCATAAAAGGACAACCCGAAGGTCGGGCGGCACCCCATCGTGTCCGGCAAGGCCGTGAGACATGAACCCACAACCGAAGGGCGACAGCGGTGTATCACCTACCACTGGCCCACGTGATGTCCTGGATTAAATAATATAGTTTTTTTAAAAGATCTGTTTGATGAATTATAAATTCAATTTTTGGAACCCTATACAAATAGGATAAATAGAATATATTTTTTTACGTTCTAATATCTTTTAGAGTGAAAGATGAGTTTGTGGTAGAAATTAGTAAAAGGATGGAACTCTACTTGTCAAGAATATATTTTTATTCTTCTCTTATTCTATGAAGAAATTAATTCTTATACTTTATTTAAGGAATCCTAAAACCAAAAATTTGTTATCTTAGGACCCTATGTTTTGTTGAACTGATGGTATTTCAAATCATCATAGATTGATGAATTTAAGCACCCCAATTTTACACTTGTTTGTGATTGATGACCTCAATCACTACCTATAAATATTTAAATTTTCTTCCAATTATATGTCTCTAATGTCCACCAATTTTCTCTGAATAGAGATCATAATTTGTTGGTGACCATTTCATTTCTCTTTTCCTCTTATTAAGAATAAATTTTATTAACCCAATTTCCGATGTGGGTTTTCCCACAAAGATATTTTCTATATTCAACCTTTTATTTTTGAAAAACAATTTCAAATTTCGGGGACACAATTTATTGAAGGAGGGGAGAATGTAACACCCCAAGATTTCATAGTGTGTTATTTCTTCAAAATAATTTAATAACTTTCACTACACGCAACACCGAGTTCAAGCACACCCCGACTTACCAAACAAGCCGTTCAAAAGAGGTTATGAATATTATTAACTAAATTTTAAACATTATATAATACTTATAATTTTAGAATCCATATTATGAGTTTATTAGACATAATGTAAGAACAAATTCTTTTTTTTCATATAAAAGAAGTATTTTTCCAAAAATGCACTTTTACAAACTTTTAATAGTGAAACCCTTTTTTTAAATCCAATCTTTTAAACTTTTATATATTCAATTTGACTAAATAAATTTATTATTTAGAATGGGTACATCAAAAATTTACAATGTAACACCCCAAGATTCCATGGTACGCTTCTCTTTGAATAATACATCAGCGTGTGTTGTACGCAACTTCGAGTTCTAACACACACTACAACCAATCAAACTAGCCGTAATGAATAGTAATACTTAATTTTTAATATTTTATAAATTTTATAAAATTTACCTCTCAAAATGGACTTCATTATATGGATTCGGAATATTGAATTTATCCTAGGGTGAAATTTTGGTACTTTTTGGATAACTTTTATATTTTGATGAATAGTGAAAATTACTAAATTTTAATTAAAAACAACTTTTTTAATCAAAATAATTATTAGTGATAAATTATGAATTTGAGTGGTTTTAAAGTATATTTAGAATATATTTTTACCATTTAATATAATTTTGGTCATTGGACATAATTTCACAATTAAACCGGACATAAACAGGTGTCAATCTTTTGATAGTTATTATATCTTAAAAACACGCTTTTTGTTTTGACAACGGTAATTAATTTTAAATTAATTTCTACGACTTCTGTGTTTGGAATTTGGAACAATGGATTCAATATTCAGAATAAGGATTTCTAAATTGTGTAAATATGTAACTTTTATTTTTAGACATTTTGAATAATTACTTCAGTAAATATTTTATTTACCATGGTTAAAGGGTAAATCCGGTAAATAAGGGTTAAAAAATAATATAATAATAACAATAAATTACCATAAAACGTGTCCTAACCTTATTGGTGGATATATGTCCGACCATGGGCATCATTGGGTCGATTTTGGGACCCCTTGTATCTACTTGTAAGTGATAATGACACTTTATATTAATGAAGTTAAAATAAATACAAAAATGACATAAGCATATATCTTTTAGAAAAATAATTTTTACATAGGGTTATATATGTTCGATTTTCGACTATAAATATTAATTAGAAATATAAAATGATTTTCCACATAATGGTATTTTATTTATAATTTCTAGACATTAAATAATGTATGTTATTTGTGACACAATGGTGATGCAGTAATTACCTAATTATTGAAAAATTAGAATAATTGATATTATAAATACCCAAATAAATATAAGTTGAAACTTTTTATGAATTAAACTAATTATCTAAGTCAATATGACATGTTAGGATTTATTTAATTAACTGTGTTCGAAGTAATCATTCTATTATAAGTTTTACAAAAATCAATTATTGAATAGTGTCAAAATTGACATAAAAGAGTTTTTAAAACAAATATTATATTATTAATAGATATTAAATTCCTAAAAATCTAAGGTTCTGAAAAGAGAATTATATAATGATAGGTGTATCATTAATGGACCACTTGGGTGTCTCTTGGATGTATATAGTATGTTTATTAACTATATAAAATAAAAAATACAAAGTGACATGTTAATTGTTAAACTAATTAACTAAGAGTTAAAACTAAAACATAAGGTCAATATAGAGACCCAAACCTATATAAAACCTATTAGTTGAGTTTTTTTCGACCCATCACCACATTAAAATTTAAATAATCTACTTTTTAGCCATTAGAAACCGAATATAAATTTATTATAAATTAATACTTTAAGTTTTTCCTAAAGAGCCCCTCCTTCCCCTTATAAAAGGACCCAAATTCTAACTAATTCTTCACACCTTAAAAGCCTTTTGGTTCGGCCAAACCCTAACCAAATATTCTCTCAACTTACCTCACTTAATCCTAGAGGCATTAGTTTGATCATAAAGCCAACCTATGGATCCCTTTTCATCAAATCAAAAGGAAGAACCCGAAGAAGAGGTAACATCTTCACCACCCTCTTTAAAGTTTCTTTCTTCTTCAACTTTTTCTTTACTAAATATTTCCATTCTAAAATAATAAATCTAGTATATTATATATGATGTGATTTTATTATAATTATGGAACAAACAAATCCACTATTCTATCCATCCCTTAAATGACATGTCACCGTACGTGCGTACGTACGACCTACCGTCTCCACGTTGTGGTGTAACTGTTATTCAATATATTATTATTTAGATGGTTATAATAATGATGTATAATTAATTTAAATAATAAATATAACATGATAATGATTCATTATATATGATATACCATCCAATTATGTATTATTTTAATATTAAAGGAATGATATTTTCGCTCGTGCGTACGTACGGATTACCGTCTCCACGACGCAATGAGATTCATTTCCAAGTTCACCATTCATCGACAATTATAAAAATATATATTACTAATAAGTATGTAATATATGACATAATAATGATACTAGAGGTATATATATTTAAATATATATATGTTTATATGTACTCACATATATCTTATTAACTTACTTCTGTTCAATACTATATGTAAACAGAAACAACATTTATGCGTACATATGGACTACCGTCTCCATAAACGGTGTTTTCCATTTCATATATATGCCTATTATAAATATTTATATTCTAAATATATATTATATAATTATCATGTTTTATACTCTAGAATTATTTAAATCATTATCTATGTGATGCAATCAAGAGTAACAAGTTAAAACACGTACGATAAAGAAAGCGATTATTACACGAAATGTTAATTTAACATGGAAATTATTATTAAATGGGTAGTATAAAGTCATAATTGAATCATGTATGATATCATAAATAATAATATGGTTCTGTTATAATTTAATAACATACTATGTTTTTCGTACATGAGGTTAAACGGACCCTCGACTAAATGAAAGTGCAAGGTAAGGGGTTTTCATCTCACTCCTTATTCCTGTGAGATTCATGCCATATTTCCACTATTACCTTTTGTGTGGTGTATGTACTACCCATAATTGTATTCTTTGTGTAATACACTTCAATTTATGTGTATTTACATATTCATTTTATGATACCTTTTTTATGGGTTTAATGTTTTGTAAGTTACCAAATTGGTAAGGGTTAATTCCTCAATCTCATTATTATCTGAGATTGTTTATGTGTAAGTATTTACTGGTAAATTTTTATCATCCACGTAAATTTTTCATAAAAAATGATTGCAAAATGAAGATTTTAAGGATTTTTAAAGGTAATCTTTATCAAGATCAGAATTTCAAATGTTTTAATGGTTTATCTTTCTAAATCTTTTTCATTAATGTCCATGTTTTCAAAATGATTTTAAGGATTTATTTATATGGACATGACTATTTTGAAATGATAATTCATTTCAAAATTTTAAAATTGGTATGGGACACTTTGATTCAAATATCTCTTTTAAATTACTTACTTTATAAATGTGTGACTTTTAAATTATTTTACAAAAAGGATATTTCTCTCAAAAATTCTTACTCATCATTTTCATCTATGTCAACATCCTTTGATGGATTCTAAGCATATTTGAAGTCGAATTATTATTCAAAACATCCATTGAAGGTTTTGTGATATTTTTGACTGTGGATGTGTTATTTTTATACCATTCATTGTTTATGGAGAAAGTATTGACATTTCGTATGCTAGTTTTAATACGAATGTTTATGTTATATTTAAACCTGTTCATATGAAGAATGGATTGGACTTAGTAAGTGACGAGTGGAGCCCGCTATAGCTCCTCGATGCATCGGTAGGTCTCATGAGACAAACTAGTGTCTTGGAATGAGGCCTTGACAAAATCTTATTTGTAGTCTTGGAACAAGGCCTTGGATACGTGGTTATGATAGTCTGGAATTATGCATTCCATCATTAAGAAAGTGGTTATTGATACTGCATGTGATTATTTGACTAGTTGAATATCCATGTGAATAATAAAAAGGAATTATTTCATTTTATCTTTGCCATATTATGCTGAAGTTCATGTTTTAAAGGATTTTGTTTTAGTTATACATTGCCTCAAATGGTTAGGCTCATTTCTGAAAGTTTTCGCTATATTGCTTACCCTTACTAAGCGTTTGAGCTCACCCCTTTCTAGGTTTTATTTTTCCCAGGATTCCAAGAAGTGTATTGTGATTGATATGCAGGGTTAAGACAAGGGAATAATGGCATTCATAAAGTATTATTTATGATGTTTTTTATGTTATGAAGTGTAATGTAACATTCATGTATGTAATCTATTTTCCAAGACTAATAAATTGATCAGTTCATCGGGACTTGATTCCTTGTAATCATGCCAATGTATTAAAATAATGCACCGAATCTGGGTAACTGGGGTCGGGTCGTTACAAACTAGCCTTTCAAAAATCGATTAAGAATAATATTAACTGAATTTTGAATTTATATAATCCATGTAATTTTAGAATCCATATTATATGTTTCATAGACCTAATATAAGATCAAATTAATTTTTTCAGATAAAAGAAGTATTTTAAAAAAACTACAATTTTACCACCATTTAATGGAGAACCATTTTTAAAACCAATATTTGACACTTTTATATATTCAATTTAATAAAATTAAATTCTTCTTTATAATGGGGACATAATTTTTTTTTTCTGATTAATTTTTGGTACAATTCTCATAACATTCATATTTTGACGAATAAAGAAGAATTCTAAATTTTAATTGAAAAAAACATTTACAATAGAAATAAATTATAGCATTAAATTATGCATTTGAATGGTTTTGAAATATAGTCATATTAAATTTGTATCATTTAAAAAATTTTAGGAAATTATATGTAATTTTACATTTAAACTTTACATAAACACATGTCAATATTTTGATAGTTTTTATTTCTTAAAAACAATCCTTTTGGTTTTGACAAGGGGAATTAATTTTAAATTAAATTATTCTACTTCTATGATTTAAATTTGGTGAAATATAATTAATTTTTGAATTTGGAATTTCAAAATTATCTTAGGGTGAATGTTAGGTATTTTTCTGAAAACATTCAATTTTTTATGAATAGGGAAAAACAATGCGTTATAGTATAAAAACCAAATTTTTATTTATAAAATTATTGAATTTATTTATTAAAGTCAATATAGATACATAATACATATATTATTTTAATGTGAATCATTGGAGTCATTTTTATAATAAAATTTGATGTATAAAATTTTATTGTACTTTTGGTCGTCTTTTACCCACCTTCTAAAGGCATTTGAAAATTTACAGAAAACATAATATTACCACTACTATAGGTTGAATTTCCAAAATCAGAGAGACAGGTTTGACAACGGTATGTGAAATCTGGTTCAATAAGATGAAAATAATTTTTTTGTGAATAGTAACTTTTGAATTTTATTTACCACGGTTAAAAGTAAATAGGGTAATTAAAGGTAAAAATGATATTATAATTACCCTAACACATGTCCTAATTACATTGGATTAGTGTAATTAGACAAAAAACAACCTTAGGAATAATATATGATCCTTTCATTCCACTTGGATTAAATTAGGAAATTTATTATTATTTTATTTTAAGAATAGTTAAAAGTTTTAAATTCAATGTTTAATATCAAAATTATTTTAAATATATGTCTATACATAACATAAATTCACCTATAAATATTCATTAGAAAGATAAAAATATTTACTACATAATAGTATTTTATTTATAATTTTTAGACATTATATAATTACGTTTTTTTATGTCAAAATAATGATGGAGTAATTACCTTATTACTGAATGATTAAAATAATTGATATTATAAATATCCAAATAAATGTAATTTGAGTCTTTTTATGAATTAAACTAATTTTATAGGTTAATATGACATTTCATGGTTGATTAAATAATATTTTTTCGAAGTAATCATGATGTTATGATTTTCCCAAAAACAAAATACTAAATAGTATCAAAATTGACCTAAATGAGTTTTTTAAATAAAATACTATATTAATGGTTGATAAAATATTCCAAAAAATATAAGGATTGGTAAAAGGGATTAAATAATATTATATATCCCTTTAATGAACCACTTGAGGTTCTCTTGGAAGTTCAGTGTATGATTATTAACCATATAGTGTAAGAAGACAAGAAGACACGGTAAAAGTTAAACTATTTAACTAATAGTAAAATCTAAAAGATAAGGTTAATACGGAGACCTAAACTTTTCAAAAATATTTTTGATGAAATTATTTCGACCCATACCAACATTATAATCTAAATAAATAAAT
Source organism: Viscum album (assembly GCA_963277665.1). Taxonomy (NCBI): domain Eukaryota; kingdom Viridiplantae; phylum Streptophyta; class Magnoliopsida; order Santalales; family Viscaceae; genus Viscum; species Viscum album. The sequence goes on along the minus strand of OY728161.1, from coordinate 1,989,496,618 downwards.
TTTTATCCATTAAAACTCGAAAATTATTAATAATAAACTAATATTTCAAGGTTTTCCTAAAGTGACCCTCATCTCTCTTATAAAAGAGTACTTACCTTTGTCTTAATTTCAATCTTAAAAATCCATTTAAATCGTCCATAACCTACCAAAATATCCTCCCAAAAACATTCACTACATCCTAGAGTCCTTTATTTTATCAAAAAGCCATCTAATGGAGCCCTTTTGATCAAATCAAAAGGAAGCACCCGAAGAAGATTTAATAATTTCACCACCCTCTTTCAAGTTCTTTTCTTCTTCCACTTTATCTTTCTTTGTTGATTCCATAAAAAATAATAAATATAGTACCTCCTACATATTTTTATTTATTATAAATATGGTACAACCATATTTGTTATTCTATCCATCCTATAAATGAAAAAGTCATCATACGTGCGTACGTACGACTTACCGTCTCCACGTCGTGGTGTAGTTTGTTACTCAAAAACTTCATTATTTTTATTGGTATAATAATGAGTATAACTGATGTAAATAATAAATATAACATATTAATTATTCTATATATATGAAAAATTACCCAATTATATACAATTTTACCATCAAAAGAATGATATTGTCGCTAATGCGTACGTACAACTCTCCGTCTCCACGACTCACTAAGATGTCATTCCCCATCATAACCATTAAAGACTGATTTTAATTTGATGATTAAAAATAATTTTAAAAAACATGATATAATTATGGATATGAGTCATATACATCCTATCCATAACAAACATGACTTACATAACAAATCATATAAAGGAAAACGAATCAGTTAACACCAGAAACAATGATACTACTAAAATATTATTAACAAAGAAATATTAGAAGATCGTATATGATATAATATATATGTATGTGGTTCTTTTAAAACATAATAACAATTATTTAACTGTTATACAAGATTTTAATGTACCCTCGACTAAGTAAAAGTACAAGGTAAGGGGTTTTCATCTCATTTCTTATTCTCGTGAGATTCATGCTATATTGCCACTATTTCCTTTTGTGTGGTGTATGTACTGCCCATGATTGTATTATTTTTGTAATATAATATAATTTATGGGTATTTACATATTCATTGTATGATACATCATTCATTGGGTGTATGTTTCTTAAGTTACCAAATTGGTAAGGTAATTTCAAATTTCAATTTCAACTCATTGGGATTTACGCATACTTCATTGATTATTTTACTCCAAGATTATCTGTGGAATCACTATTTATTATTTATGTAGTAATTTACACTACACTTTGTGTGGATATAATTTTGATACACATAATCACTCCAATAATAATTTATCATGTCATTGATATGAACTTGATAAGAGTAATCCTAACTCAATTTCAATTCACTGGGGTAAGCATCCAAGTCATTGGTGTTTTTTACAAGAATATATGTGAATGTCCTCTGATTGATTTACAATGAATATAAAATCATATTGAATATGTTTATATTTTTCACGCATAATTATGTTATTGATTTATCCTTAACCTAAGGATACAGTCTTTATAAGGGACTTTATCTCAATTTACATTCCATTGAGACTTTTTTGTTGTTATGCGCCAATTCATCTTTATATGGTGTATATACTATACTTTTACATAGTATATCATGCATCCATATATTATCATGAAATTATATGGTTTTTATTATCACAATTATTATTTTTCAAGCATATCTCATTTGGTTAAGAACTCTAACTAAAATAACATTTTAAATGTTTAAAAGATTTTTTATTCTAAATATTTCTAATTAATGTCCATGTTTTTAAAATGGTTTTAAGGATTTATATATATGGAAATTAATGTTTTAAAATTAAAATTCCTTTTAAATGTTTTAATTTGTTATAGGACACATGGATTCAAAAATATATTTTAAACGACTTCTTTCATAAATATTGTGATATTTTAATGTTTTAAAGAAAAAGGGGATATTTATCTAAAAATAGTTTTTAATACTATTATCATCTATGTAAATATCCTTAAGTGTTTTTTATACTTTATTGAGGTTCATATATCATAATACAATCATCTATATTGTATTGAATGAGTTCTGTTTTACTATGGATGCACTATTTTTATGTCATTCATGGTTTGTGGTAAAAATATTGACATTTCGTATGCTAGTTTTAATATAAATGTTTATATTATGTTTCAACCTTTCATATGAGAAATTCAATGGACTTAGTATATGGCGGGTGGAGACTGTTATACCTCCTAGATGCATCTGTAGGTTTCATGAGACAAACTAGTGTCTTGGAACAAGGCCTTGAAAAATCTTATTTGAAGTCATGGAATGAGGCCTTGACTATGTGGTTATGATGTCCAGTATTTTGCATTACATCATTATGAAATTGGATATTGATATAAAATGTGATTATTATACAATTAGAATATATATTTGAATAAGTAAATGGAATTATATGATTTATCTTTTCCATGTTATGCTGAAGTTTATGGTTAAAAGGCTTGTGTTCTAGTCCTATATATTTCCTTAAATTTTTATTCTTATTTAAGACAGTTTCTACTATATTGTTAACCTTTCTGAGCATCTGATCTCAACCCTTTATTATGATTTATTTTTTCAACTATGAAAATAAGTATATTACGATTAACCAGTTGGAATATGCTATGTGATATAATATTTTTAAAATAGGAAACAATGTTTTTTTATTTCATGATGTAATGTAAAACCTCTATATGCATCTTGTACTTCCAAAGCTACTAAACTGATTGGTCTTTCCCAACATGATTCCTTTTATCATGAATATGTTATTTAATAATACATCGATTCTGGGAAACTGGAGTTGGGGCATAACACTCAGTAAGGGTAAACAAAGGAGATATTAATATAAGATGATCACATGCGTAAGAGATCAAAATGATATAATTGAAATATCATACCACACATATAATAGATCATAAAAATGATTCATGAACCAAATCACGGTAGTTTATAAGAGATTAATAATAATGGAATCAAATTACATGATCCATGAGAGCACAAAATTGGCACACTACCTAAATATATGATGTATATATAATCATAGAAAATATAATGTCATGACTCCCTTCCAAGACATTCATAACATGTTTGGCTTTGGATAACCACCCGTGTTCCTTATTTTTTCTTGGGTTGAAATTCTATACAACTACTTATATGCTTGGTATAACATCTCATGTACCATCATTTGGGATTGGAATTACCAACCACATACCATATTCAAGGATTGTGATATCATATCTTGTACTATTTGAGCTTATATTAAATTAATCATTACCCAATTTATTGGAGGGAGATATGGGTCTCATAGATAAAATAATCCATACATTAATGTTATAAAAGGGGAGGTAATATTGATCATATTAGAACCCATTAATATAAATGAGTGCCTTTAAAATTTTCGTCATAGAAAACCTCATGTAAATGAAAAACGTTTTATAATAATTTGGTTATTTCATTATAAGATAACCCATAGAAAATATATGGGTTTTATAAAAATATCTCCATCCTAAAAATAATCCATTCATATAATTAATAATATTTTAATCCAAGGATAGTATGCCTAGTAAAACTAATGCAACATTGAATGCTGAAATCTTAGATGAAAAAATATTTCTAATGGGAAATAACATAGAACATTTTTGTGGAAGAAATATTTTGATCTTAGAAAAAAAACCATTAAGAGCATTTTAAAAATACTATTCATTTAATATAACATTTTAAACATATAAATTAATCGTTAAAAAATTTAATGTTCATGATGGATGAAAATACCTTTCATGCAATACACCTTATAACATAGATTCATTTAAATTTTTTTATAAAATCTAAATAAGAATAGTTCATGAAAATGAAATGAATAAGAATTATAAAAAATTTTATAAATAGTCTAATTTTTTTTTATTTTTTTCTTAATAAACCTTTTATATAATTATATAAAATTTTGGAAAATATTTTTAGAAAACATTGATGTACGATAAAATGGTTTTTTAACCAAAGAGATAAAAAAATTCAGCTTACATTAAAAACATCTAGTTTGAGTCTCATGTAGAAAAAGAGAGGAAAATTAATGGAAAACATATATTCCCATGAGATAAATCCTATTGTATATGATTCATGAGTTTCTTGAGATATTTTTAATAGTATTTCATCATTGTTATCATATACATAGACAATCCAAAAAATATGTGAGATTGACCCTTAAAACCATTACACCGTCAATAACATTGAATCATAATCCTCCCTAAAAGAATAATAAACAATAAAAAATACATAAAAATGTGAATAAATAAATTCATGATAATAAATGGCAAAGGGGTATTATATACACCTCATAAGGGAATATAGTTTCATAACATAATATATATCTAAAAGAAGGAAAATTAAGAAAAACACTCTTACCTTATGTATTTAAATTTCTCAAACATTTTAAAAAATCATATATAATAAACATATGATTATTATAAATATATTTTAAAACTATAATTCTATATATAATACCATATTTTATTTAATTATCACCTTTATTTATATATTTTTTTTACAATTCCATGTTAAAGTCACGTTTCAGGAAATAACCGCTTTGTTTTTTATGTACGTTCTAATATTTTCATTTTTGATTCACTTAAATTTATTAATGGTTACATAATATAAATAATGATAAAAATTATAATATATATATATATATATTCAGTATGTATTTCATTATAGTGATCCATAAAATTTGGATATAGAAAATAAAATACATCATTCGTGGAGATGGTAGGTTGTACGCATGTTTGTAAAATATTTCCATTTTTATAAAGGATTTAATGAAAGAAATAAAAATATTATTTTATCATTAAATAATCAATATTATTTAATATATGTTAAATAATTTTATTAAAAAAATTATTTCTTCTTTCCTTTTAAAGCGTGAATGAATCACATCGCTTCACGAGGTTGTAGATATCCGTATGCTTGAGCAACATTATCGTATTCCCATATAACAGAATATAAAAATTTATATGTGAAATAATAATTACAAAAGTATAATAATATAATATATATCATATATAAAAATTAATCCATCATTATATATATCTATGAGAGGTGGTGATGGAAAATTAAGAACATAGATTCGTGAGGCAGTAGTCCGTCATATACACAAACAATGTTTTCTTATCCCATTTGATGTAAGTGGATAAAGTTTTAGGTAAAAACATAAATGTAAAGGAATATAATTATATTGAATATTATAAGGTAATTATGTTATCATGTTTAAAAAATAATCGAATGTGGTGGATGAGGAAATAAAATGAAAACAATCCCTCCAGAATGTTACCACTTCTTCAAGTAACCTCATTTGGTTTCATCAAGTGCCTTCATTGATTATATTTTTGAAAAAATAAGTTTTATTGAATTATAGGAGTGAATTAAGATTTATATTTGAGTAGGTTACGGATGAAACAAATGAATTTGAAATTTTGACGAGGAGAGGAGCGTGTGTGGGATTTAATAAGTGAGGCGAGTGGTAAACATATATTTTTTATATGAGAATTTGGTATACCCACATTGTTCACATGTCATGAGGATCATAAATATACTATAATAAATAATATAAGTTATAATTACAAATTATTTATATATAAATGTTTTTTTTCATGTTTTGGTTCATTTTTAAAAGTTGACCTTTAATTTTATACCCCCTAGTTAACACCTTTCAACCTTAACTACAAAAATTGTTTCATCATTTTTCTATTTATTATGGTCATAATTCTTGTTGACAACCATGGAAAATATAAATTATGATTATTTCAAATATTTAATGAATTTAACCAAATATCATTCATAAAGTGGAAAAGATTAATTAATAATTAAAATCACATATTAGAACAGAATGTTATTTTCTAAATAGAAAACAGTCAAATGATTAAATTTTTTTTATATAAAAATCAATATGATGTTTATTAATGTTAATTGAATTGTATTAATATATATATAATTGATATTATGTTACCATTAAAACCATATTATAAATATTTGGATGTTTTCCAATTCCTTAAATGAAATGAAAACACTTATTAAAACCATGTATTTCTCCCTTTTAATCAGAAAACATTTCTTCTCATAAAATTATCATGAAATCACTCAGAGATAATTTCATAACGATGATTTAAAAAATAATTTTTGTTTTTCAAATACGTTTCCCCAAAATATGAAATATTAGTTTTTAGATATGTGCGCAAATGTCTAAAAATAATTTTCTAGAAAAGTATATTATTTAATCATAAAATTAGATTTATTCATATTTATTGTCTAGAAAACACATATGATAAAAGTTAAATTATTTGTTTCATATAAATTTTTAAAAATTAATTAACATAATTAATATAAATTTATTTATTTCAATTGTGGTGAAAAACATGTTTTTGTGCATTATAAATGTTATTTAGAAAATGATTCCATTTTTTTCAATTTGTATTATTTTTATTTATAATTAATTAGTCACCAAAAAATTCCTTATATATAAAATTTAAAATGATATATTTTTTTAATATAGTTATTCATATTCATACACACTATTAAAATGGATATCTGTTAACCATCATTTTAGACAACAATATTTTAATAGGATTTCTTATTTCGTTTGAACATGGAATTGAGTGTAATAAAATCTAAACTAAGTGTTTCATTTAATGAATTGTAAAACCATTGTATTTTTATCCTAATATAAAATAATTTTCTTTTGTAAGATAGTCTATACTATCAATTTTCTTAAAAAAAACAGAAATATTAAAATTTCCAATAATAATTTTTTAAAAATATCATTGAATCATAAGTTTGATGCTTTAATAACATAGTGGGTGAGGATATATATAAAAACTATAGACATAATAGTTTTATCATATTAGGATTGTACCTAATATGTAAAAGTATTTATAATATAACTAAATATTCCATTTAGTCTATTACATTTTTGTCTATAGTTTATTTTTTGAATATATGTGGGTTTTTATTGTGTTATAGTTGTATTAAAATGGGTGCATGGATATTTATTAGTATATATATAAAAGGTAATCATAGGATTATACGTTTGATGTGTAAAATTACTACATGATTACTATAGAGATTAATTGGGTGAGCATGTCTCTTATAAGGTTAGACCTAGTAGTTTGTACCTATAAGGATAACTTGGATGAAGGGAATTTATTTCAAATATAGACACCTATTCCATTCCTTCCATTTTTTTATTTTGTTTAAATTTTTTTAATTTAATATTTTTTGTTATTTTATGATTGTATTCATATAAATTAATGAATAAATTTTATTTTATAGGAATAATAGGTACACCATTAATTTCCCATTATTTTTTTTGTTTTATGAAACATAAAACATATAGAGAAATAATGAAATATTTTTCGAAAATATATCATTTAATTAGAATTTCAATTTTAGAGTGTAAATTATTACTTAATTATAACCATATAACCTAATTTTTGATTATAAGTAGTGATATGACATATCTAATTTTTTATTGCATTAGTGGATAATTGGACAACAATGAGGTGGAAACTAGTGATATTTTTATAATTTTTTTGTTTATCCCTTGAATTCAGATTTTGTTTCATTAAAATTAGTTTAAATGGGGATCACAAGAGGCGATTTAGAGTGGAGGTTTGTCTAAAAGTTTTTTTGGGGGTTTTTGAATCTACGATGTAAAGGATGATGCCTGTAAAGAACAAAAAGTTACCTGGAAGGTGTGAAACTAGTACCTGGTAGAATTGATTTGCGAGTAGAACCCCTGATTTTGGCTGAAAAATTTTGTTTTCATTAAAGAGGGGTCCAAATCATGCACTGGGTGACCACTACTGGTGAACATAGAATTTATTTCCACCCAATTATATTTTATATATAATTGGTTATGGTGAATTTCGGTTTAATAATATAAACACTTATCTATTTTTTTATTTCATGCTGAACAAGGAAGAGGGGGATATTCCCTTTATCCTCATTCCTTAATTAATACACTTTTGATCCATGGTTCCTACGGTTGTTATTTTTCATTAATTGTGTTTACTTCCAACCTAGTTATTTTTTTCTCCCTCAAACCCTATTTATTTATTTTGCTATGTTTAATAAAGGGTTAATATGAGAATTACACAAAATTATAGTGGAATAATCCTATGATTAAGGGTATTTAACCATGGTAATAGTTGGTTTATGAGAGGTGATCAGATGTAATTGTGAATAGGTTAATTATAATTAATTCAATAAAAAACAATAAATTTATTTCTGAGTGATTATGATGAAATTTTTTTGAATAGATTTTTGGAATGAAGGACATGTATAAAATTTTGAATAGGTATTTGGGTTTTTATTATACTTGATTTTTAAAGGTTTCAAAAAAGACTGAAAGAATTGGGATATTTCATCAATTATTATACAAGCGGGTTAATTATTATATATAATTAAAAGTTTTTATAATTAATAAATTATTTATTTTGATTTCATTATATAATTGTAATGGTATTAATGTTAAATTGTAGGATTTGAAATTTTTGGCCAATTAATTTTTAAGGGGATAACTCTATTTTTAGAGAAATACTCAATAGAATTCTATAATAAGTAAACACCATATTTTAAAATATAATGAAATGTTCTCTTTAAGGAGATTTTATTCCATAATTTATTAAATAAATAAATCTAATATTGTTTAAAATTACATTATTTTTGAATTCATCGAATGAAAATTAAACAAGTATGTTTTATAAGGTTTTATTAAATATCATTATTTATAAAATATTATAGTTCTTATAAAAAATGTAATTTTTATAACATTATCATTAGAAGAATGATATATATGTTTGAAACAAAATATTTAATAAAAAAATAATTTTTGTGAAATATTTATAGAAACAATAAAATGTTATTTGACAATATAAATCTACTACCCCACATTTTTATAAGTAATTAAAAAAATACATTAATAATTAATAATATTCGGTCATTCCTCTGAAAAAATATTATTTGAGGGAGATTCATTTTTTTCTTCCCTTAAAACCCAAATAACCTTTATATTTTTCTAAAAAATCAATTAATTTCATTAAAAGAAATATACAGTATTATTTTATCATATATATTTATTTAATTTTTTAAATCATTTTTCTCTGAGAAATATTTTTTTTCAATTAGGTTCTTTCATTTAAAAATTAAATTTTCACCAATTTACAAATAATACATGAAAAAAATATTTTCAAATTTAAAATAAAAAAAATAAAAATGGTAGATGGTTAAATATTATTTCTTTTTATTAAAATTAATTACTATGGTTATAAATTAGTTATTAAGGTAATAGTAAAGGATGATAAAAGTTAATTGTTAAAATAAAAAATCCACGAAACACTCAATTTGATATAAAAAGTAGTTATTGAGGATATTATTGACCTATAATCACTTTTCTAACCCATCTTTTAATTTTTTATCCTCTGAACCTTTAATTATAACATTACATTATTGAAACTACAAGTTTTGGTCCAAAAAATACCATTCCCATCACCTGTAAATGGTTAAAATCTCTACCACTTCAAGACTCACCTATATTCTGAATTTCCTCTTGAAACACAACCATTTTTATCTTTAATGAACCTTATATCATGTCAAAAAATATCTAATCACCATTAGATAACATTATCCCAAAATTTCTACGGATATATCCAAGGAAAATTCAAGTCCATGACATTAGTTTTATTAGATACATAGGTTTTCCAACTAATTATCATCATTTAATATTTAATTGATAAATACGAAAATAATGATATTATTTTAATTTATATACTATAATTTCACTCTATTGATTTTATTATCCTTTTTATTCGAATAACCCATCCATTAATAAAAATAAAGTTCTTGTTCGTGAAATGTGTGGACAACTACCCCCAATATGAAATGTGTTTTTCATTGTGTCACCACATTCCATGAAGGTATATAGTGATGTTATTAAGTAATATTTGTTTTTTATCATATGTTGAAGGTTATTATATGAAATACTATGCAAAATTTAATGATATGATCTTTCATGACCTATCCCCCAGGGCATGTGCCACGACTACCCCAGGCCTCCCTCCCAAAGGCCAGGGGTTTGAAATTATTGCTTAATGTATTATCCTAAAAATGGGAGGCATTTTCCATGTACCTTTACACACGCACACTCACAACCCCATCCCATAATGTTAAAAAGAAAACACTAAGTAAACGATGCAGACGATCACTAAGTAAACCAAAACCAAAGTACAACAAGATGTAATGTATGAGGTGGAAAACCATGCTAGTGTACAAGCCCACCAAAAGAAAAAAATATCACCAGTAAGACCCCGTGTCTCTGAAACTCGTCTGCAGAGAACCCTATCAGAATGGTAGGTGGAGGGTAGTTTCCTGATTCCATATGAGGATACCTCGTCTATTTTCCATCACTAAACACCACCAGGTCTTAGTTCTCCTTGGACTCTATCAAAGCATCAGTCATCTGCACAAGACACGACACTTGAAGACAAATATCTTACATGGGTGAGTAAAACAATACTCAATAGGGGACCCTGAATGAAAAAACATAATTCAAAAGATAAAAATCCAAGAAGAAATGCATAGTCAGCTCTACTGAGGTATATTCCAATACATATATCAGAAGAATACATATATACTCATCTACGACACTAATAAATGTTCGGTCCAAAACTTATAGTCAAAATCATGATTATCACTAATGGATTAGGTTGTGACACACAAACAAGTATATCACAATCCATGAGCTCAACCATCTCTGGTGGCAACCGTTCGAGAGATACACTGCGTCAAGAATATTATAATAGTTCAAACTCTAGTTCCCAACAATATAGGTCTAGTCATCACAGTCTTGCACCCAATTTAAGACTAAGGAAACCCAAGTGAAGAGGCTTGCCCATCGCCAATGTGAAGAGTTGAGTAAGAACTACTCCAATCTATCCTGTGATACCCCGATCAATCCGATAAGGAGTAGCCCACACCTCAGCCTTGTCGAGGGAGCACTTACTCATATATAGATATCAGTATCTTCATGTGGAGGGCCCCAATCCTCATAGATGGGTAATAGATTTGAGGCATATCTAGCACTTATAGAGGAACTGCACCCCATCGCTACTTGGAGACAGGTGAGTACTAATCCGTAAGTGAGGACTCGTGCCCTAGTTCTAATAGTGGATTACATCTCTTGAAGGACCTACACCATGTTACTGTAGGGGTGTACTACTTCATATATCGAGGACCCACACCCTACACTGTAGGGGAGTACAACGTTGTGACTTCAGTACCTACACCCTGGTACTAGGGGAGTATTGACTCTATCATTTTATTCATTATGGTGGACCTGAACCCTAGTATATTAGGGAATTACTGACCCAAGGATAGAGGACCTACTCCATGGAATGACAGGGGAGTACTAACTCTACTGGAAGAATGCGTATGGAGGAATATCACCATGGAATAGTAAGGGAGTAATGATTCCAATGTTAAAGAACTCACTCCCTGGTCCCACATGAGAGTATCTACTCTTCATAAACACATCTGAGAACCCACACCCTAGTCCTTGAAAAGAGTAACACCCTTGATGGATACTACCCAAAGGAAATGAACCCACACCCATGATGTAGGGATTCTTGTCTCTACCTATGTATATGGATTAGGAGTACTTACGCCCTGAGTCATCAATGGAGTAATCTTCCTAGAATATTTTCAAGATAACTACCCTGAAACGTCTCAAAGTATGCATGTATAGGGAGGTCCTAATATTTAAATAAATATTTTGTACTCCAACATACTCAAAAACATAACATAGAGTATCTCAAAAGAACCACCTCATCATAAGGGTCCCAACGCCGTAGACGTCTTGTCAAATAGATGCTCTATTTGAATGTTACAAGAATTTTTTGCGAAATGGGGGCTAGTTAGGTCTCGGAATGGTCCGAACTGGTCAAACCAACCTGACCCAAACCTAGTACGAACTGAAGAATTTGGCCTCGCCTAGACCAGCTGGGCTCAGCCTGCTAGGCCGCAAGTCCGGCTTGTAGGGCTTGGCTCGCTAGGCTGCGGGTCCGTCCATCTGTCGGCCCGGCCTTCCAGAACCAAACCGGCCCACTAAGGCGGGATGGTCTCTCCAGCTCGTATGTGTCTCTACTGTGTTCTTATCACACCACATGATTTCAACTGGCGTCGTCTACCTAGTGAACCTGTCTACTCATGCAGACCGGATTTTCCAGCGTGACCCGCAGCTTGTCGCGGGACCATGTCATGTTGCGGCTAGAGCCGCAGATGCCGCTGCCACCACCAACACGGAACATCGCCCCACCATCAAGCAGGCGGCTACAACCATGTGCCTCCACATAAAAAACATCCTCTACATACCACTAGAAACATTCTGGTAGTTTGTTCTTCTATCCAGAGGGTGTTATAAAGTCCTCGGGCTACATTCTTCATCTCCTGGTGTTCAAATTTGCGTTGTGACCCCTTCTGGTTGAAAGCATTTGATCGTCAGTATCTCTCGCATCGCCTCTATCCATCCATCATCATCGTCATCACACCATCACATTGTCGTATCCATTCTGGATCGAAGATGTTGGATTATTTCCCCAAGAATAGTTGTGAAACAACCTATCATACATCAACCCACCAAGAACACAAAGAACACCACGTAAAAGAAGAGAAGAAATCCACATTAACAAAATTTAGGAACAATCCTTCTCCATAATTCATCTCGTCAATGATTTACTCCTGTATTTATAATTAAATGGTGACAATCAAATATAATTAAATTATTAATGGAATAATTCCACAATGATAAACCTGATTGAAATCCCTCTTGCTATAACACATGATCTACGGGTAAACGTATTCGTGTGTTGATCCACATTCATCATTTTCACCTAGAATGGTGAAATAAATGAATTAAATAAAAATACCTAACTAGTGAAGGTATGTTCGTATGAAGGATCTGTCATTGATGGTGATCCATCCATGAATTTTTTCGATCTGTCATCATGGAAGGGATCTTATGAAGAGGAGGAAGAATGCTCAAGGTTGTTGGTGATCGTTGTTCATCATTCGTCAATAGAGATCATCCATAGGTTCTAAGGATTTCCTTCAATGTTCTAATGATACACCCCCCCAGTCAAACATTAAAGGAAAAACTCTTTTCTATTTCTACTATGTTTCATCATTGTTACACTTTTTCATTAATGAAACAATGTTATCAGTTTCACGGTACTACAAATCCATTTTTCTAAAAAATTTGAAAACTCAAAATAAAATAAAACATCAAGATTATTTTATTTTAAAAATCCTTAACACATCCAAAAAATTATCTTTTATGGTCAATCCATGCCAGTCGATGAGAGGCCCTTTCTAGGATAATCTCATTTCTCTAAGATTAATGGTGCCCTCATATTTTTTGATTCGGGTAGCAGTTCAAAATATATAGAAAACAAATTGCACGAGTATTTAATAAAATTTTAAAAAAAGTTTGAAAATTCATTTCACCCACTCAAGGCCTTTGAATTACTAACCATTTCCAAGCCTGGTCTCTAAATAATCCCATTTAATTTTAAACAAAATTCCACTGAATTTTGGGTCATTTCATTCTCCCCACTTTAAGACTTTTCATCCCTGAAAATGAAAATCCAACTTCAAGGGAAGAAAAATGATTTCACCAAGGTTCCCTACGATGCATAAAAGCACACACCTTTATTAACCACCATGATCGACCACATTCATTTATAGCTTCTACTAGATCATAATTGTGAAATAACAGGCACATATCTCTTTAGTTGTGATGAGTGAGAATGCACCAAGCACTATGGTCTATTTGAAATCATGGGGTCTAGCGGCTCACCTCCACATTAACCTAACATAGATATAGATAGAACCCCATAGTCAACATCAAACCTTGGATGAACTATGCTAAAACACCCACTCATGTTACTTTTTCATGGTTAATACTGAACATGTCGGGGTATTTATGACTAAAATAGGGCTGCCCCAGAGTGAATGCTGGGTCTTACGAGGATCTATGTCTAAAACCTCCAATAACGACAGAATATGACAATACCGGAAAACTTCAACACTCACTAGTGGAATCCCTATTGAGTATGGATGGTAAGAAACCATTCCACACCGCAAAAACATCATGGGTACTAAAAATTCCACCACGGAATGATTCCAAGCATGACTCTTTTCAAGAGTCCTCCGTATGCTTCCCATGTTTCCCTTTCACTGGAAGGGAAACTTGTTTACATCATCTCAGACACACTACACCCTATTACTAATAAATTCAATCCATATTTTAATGGTAGTATTCCATACTAAGAATGACATTGTAAGGCCATGATTCCATGACTAAGATATCCCAACCACAACTCTCATTTCCAATAGTCAGGTCACACTATCTGCGCCAGTATGTGATCAATAAGTCTCTTCTAGCATGAGTCTATAAGCATGATGGTCAACTCCAAGGTCCAACCAGAACATTTATGTCACAAAAAGAACTCGCATGAAAAAGAGAATATCTATAAACTATGTCAATTTAAAAAGTAATCCAAAAGAAAAGACACAGATCGTACCTTGAATCTCACATAGAGCTTCTTGGTCATAAGACAAGACTACATGCAATTGTCTTCACCCAAATACATCATCTTCATGAGCCTGATAATGACCACCTGGGGGTAGTGGTGGAAATTATGCAAACTATCTTCCACCCCATACTGCTCATCCAGCTCCTCTGCCTTACCTGCCATATTGTAGAACTCCTTGCTCTATGAATTTTCTCAACCAAGGTGGCTTGTCAACCGGTTCCCACTCAGTGACATGGTGGGTTTGACAATCCATAGAGAGATGTCCCCATACATTACAAGCATAACACAACCTTTCCAGAATCTGTCATGCTCCTTGGAGATTATCTTAAACCACAAACCAACATGTCTGTGTTTAGGAATGGGAATGTCTCCTATTCCGCAATCATGTCTCATGTCATCTGCTAGCTCTAGAAGACGCCTCTACGTCATGACCTCTAATGTATGTCAAATCAATCTTCTCCTCTGCAAGGAAACTCTCACGTACAAGGGCCCGCTCTAGCACCCCCTGCATATGAAATAATGCTAAGGGTTATCACTGAAACCCTAATCTCCCAGTATAGTCCCCACTCAAAGGCCTAGGACCTAAAGTAATGGTCATGCACCATATCTATAGATTAGTGAGAATGATTCTTGATTCTAACTATGTATTATATTACAGTCATTCAGCCCATACATAGGTGAAACAACTTCGGTATACGCACAGATCATAATGTCACCATAATGAAATCCTCCTTGAAGAGGTGTTCAATGTGTATCCTAGATAGGGTTGTGTCATCATTCGTTTGGATCATCAAGATCCATCATCTCCCCATAGATCAATTTGTAATTCTCGCGGACAAGATCTACATATGGTTGAGAGGATTCCTCACTAAGAAGAATACATTTGTAACTTCCTCAAGCCAATCCTCAGCAAACTGGGGGTTAATCTCACCTCTGAACCTATGAAGTATATTCCTCTAGAACTGATGTTGCGTAATCTGCCTACGTGATTCCTCAACTGGTAGTCCTAGTAGAATCATCTAATTGACTGGTGGTGGCATCACTGGTGCACCACCTGGTAGGGCTATCTCCAGTACTAGTTCCTCTATCGACACCTCATTGCATGACATACCATCCACGGGGCATAGTTATGGAATCTATACTCACAATCTGCATGGTGAAATCCTAAAATGGATCAATATGAGCATGTTTAAATTAGTTTATCTAGAGAGATAACTCAAGAAGGATATGGAAACAACAAACCAGTCCTATATAATGCATGTAACATTCATTTCACAGAGACCAATTTCATAATGCACCGTACCAAAAGAGAAGGTTATTAGAGTCCTAGTGAATGGAAACGTTAGCCACCGAACCAACACTTGTCCCTCTGGCCTATGTGTCTAAATCGAAACATATTAACACCATTTCGATGCAGCCAAACAAAATCTCCAAAATTCTTAGTTTAAAGCAGGAACAAAACCCCCTCTGAAACCAGTTTTTCATGACCCGTAACCCAGGTCTTGTGTTGCTACTATCCCATGCCCACCTCCCAATGAGAAGAGTCAAGAGACTAGCATCGAATACCATATCCTGAAAATGGGATTCATTTTCTTAGTACATGCACACACACACACACACAAACCCATCTCAAATAGTTGAAATGTAAATACTATGTAAACGATGCATGCATTCACTAAGTAAAACACAACCAGAGTACAACAGAAAGTGAAGTACAAGGTGGAAAACTAGGAATTCATACAAAATCCACCAAAATAAAGAACGAACATAAGTAAGACCCCATGTCTCTAAAATGAATTCACTAAGAACCATACATGATAGTTAGGTGGATGGTAGATACCTGATCTGTAGGAGTACGCCTCATTTATCTACTCCCACATAACACCACCAGGTCCTGGTCTTCCGAGGACTATGTCAAAGAATTAGTCATCTACACAAGACACAACACATGTGGAAAAATAACATACATGGGTGAGTAAAACAGTACTCAGTAGGAGACCCTAAAACCACAAAGATAAAGAAAAAGAGAAAAACCACGAGGAAATGAACAATCATATTTACTTAGGTATATACACATACATATACCATAGACATCCATATATACTCGTCTCTGCCACTAAAATACTTGAGGTCCTAAATTCATAGTCAGCATCGGGATTTTCACCGAAGGCTCAAGTCGTAACACACAATCCACGAGATCAAACTCAATGAGCTTAGCTATATCATGAGGCAACCGTCTTATATATACACTCCATCAGGGACATTCTATGAGGTTTTACTCTTTTTTCCTAACACTAGTGGTATAGTCATCATTTTCATTCTCCCAACGTAAGACTATGGAAACCAAAGGGAAGAGTCCCACCCCTGTCCACTACATAGAGTTGAGGGATCACTGCTCCATACAGTCCTGGGATACCGTAGTAACTCCTATAAGGAGTGGACCGCACCTCAGTCTCGTCGAGGGAGCACTTCCTCCTACTTATGTATCGATATCTTAAATTGGAGGTCCACACTCCTCATAGACATGTCCTACAATCAAGGGAGCTCCAACTCCTATTGAGTACCCTCACCCCATCGCTACTCGGAGATAGGGGAGTGCAACTCCATATGCGGGGACTCATACCCCAGTTCCAACAGAGGAGTACAACTCATGAAGGACCCACACCCTATTATGATAGGGGAGTACTACTTTGTATATCAAGTACTCACACCCTAACCTATAGGGGAGTCCTACTCAGTGACAATATGACCCACACCCTGGTACAAGGGGAGTACTGACTCTTTCCATTTATTTGATTTGGGGGACCCAAACCCTGATACATTAGGGGAGTACTGACCCTAGGCTAGAGGACATGCTCCCTAGAACAACAGGGGAGTACCAAATCTACCGGAACAATGCATAAGGAGGACCCACACCCTTGAACAGTAGGGGAGTAATGAATCCAAAGTTAGGGAACCCAGTCCCTAGACCCACAGGGGAGTGTCTACTCTTCCTTCATGAACACCTCCAATAAACTACGCCTTATTCCTTTAGGAGAGTAACACCCCCAATGGAAACTACTTGAAGGGAATGAAGAAACACATGTGATGTAGGGATTCTAATATATACCTATATAGTGGGATAAGCAGTTCCTGCGCCTTGAACCATCAATGGAGTAACCATCGTAGCTTCTCTTCAAGAGAACTACCCTGACTATTAATAATGTCTACTTTAATCGGGAGAGAATAAACTTCAAATAAATTTTCTATCCCTTACATTCATCAAAACATAAATTAGAGTGTCTCAAAAGAATTTTCTCATCTCATGGGTTGCAACTCCATAGATGGATTGGAAAACAGATGATTTGTTTGAAACTTGTAGGCGTTTTAGGGAAAATGGGGCTGGTTGGGTCCTGGTCTAGTTTAACCTAGTTAGAAAAACCTGATCCAATCCAAATCTAACCCAATCCATTGGGCCTAGCCCGGACCGGCTAGGCTTGACCCAACTTTCTGGGTCGTGGGTGAAACTCAATTTCTCTCTGGCCCACCTGGATGGGTGCGGCCCATCTGGCTGGGCGCGACTCGCCAGCACCAGCCCTGTTGTGGGTCTACTATGTTTGTCTCAGACCACACGGAACCAGCTGGCGCCACCTCCCTGGTTAATTGGTCCACTCACACAAACAGAGTTTTCCTGCATTTTATGCAGATTTCCATGGGTCTAGGTCATTCCATGACCAAAGCTATGGTTGGAGCCATTACTTGTCCATGTGGGCTGCGATGTATCATGGCTGCTACTTCCACCCCTTCTAGGGCATGCCACCCCGCCTTCTGGAACGCGCCGTCTCCGCCACCACCACACCGACAGATTCCACTACTGACTACTATTAACTCTTTGGTGGTCCATGCTTTAATACAAAGGGTATTCCAGAGTCCATTTGTCGTGTTCTTCATCACCTGGGGTTCAAATCTCTATTGAAATCCCTTTTTCCAGAAAGAGTTTGATCAGCATTATCCCCTCCACCACCTCAATCCGTCCATCGTTATCATTGTCACACCTCCATCGGGAAATATCCATTCCGAATCAAATATTTCGGATCATTTTACCAAGAAAAGTTTTGAAAATACAGACCATCCTGCAACCCACAAAGAAAGAAAATATCACTAGGTAAAAGAGGAGAAGGGGTATGAATACACACTTCACCTTTATGAAACAAGTAAAAAATATCACACCAAAAAACAACCGATATGGGAAATCAGAAGAATTTATGTTGAGAGTGATTATTTATGAAATGTATAATTGATAAGGGGTATGATTATTTTTATTAATTAAGATATGAAGGATTCTATGTTTCTAATATATATGTCTATAATATGTTTTTGAATGTCAAAAATTAGGGTAATGTTTTTTTCCTCAAATGATACTCTTTGGGACTTGTTTGGTATTATACACCCAAAAAATATTATGTAACATATATAATACTTATATAAAATTATTTATCATAAAATTACATTATTAATGTACATTTAAGGAATTTTTTAATCCATTTATTTGAAAGGGATTTGATTAAATATCTACCCAATCCATATGTTTGGATTTTTCAGCTCAATTTTACTTTTTGGGAATTATGTTTTATTGGTTACACATTTTAATTTGTTTGGTCCACAAATTGACATGGAATATTATTTTATATATTACTCATGTAATTATAGGGATTTATAAACCTATATTTTCATCCCTCTCTTATAATCATTTTATCGAAGAGTTACTAAAACCATTTAAATCATCAACCATTTCCATGGTTGAAAACCCATCCATATTTTATTAAAGTAAATGTGTGTCTAATTTAATAAAAAATGAATCTTTATTTTGACACTAAAATGTGAATGTGGATATAGAGAAGATTATACCATGGTTGGTAAGTTGAAAAGAGTTTCATATTCATTGAATAAATCATAACAGTGATACAATACAAGTGGTACTAAGACCACACACCTAGAAATACACTTCTGAGAGATATAAATCATAAAATTTATGAGAAATTATTAAAGCATGATTATGTATTTCTCTATCCATTTTCACTGTCTCCTACCAGTGAAAAATATTTAACATAATTAATATCTTCAATGGATAACCCAATATATTATGAGTACCCCCTCTCATATAATTCAATAATAAGAGAACTATAATTAATTAGATGATGCCCCAAAACATCTATGTTAATATATGGTTGTTATCCTATCTATAGAAATTATTATATAAAATAAAAAAAATTCATTTATAAATTTGTCCCTTTATAAAATATGACTTGTTATTTTGAAATAGATTCGTTCAGGGATGATAAAAAATATCTTGGTGACACTTATGTAAATGCGTTGGAATAAACATGGTGAAGGTTGGGGCCCAAAGTTATATATCCGCATGATTGTTTAAAATTAATCATGACACAAAATGGATATGATTTTGGTGTATAAAACATCCCATGATAGGATACTGTATTAGCATAAGGCCTTTATAGTACATTTCTATGTCTAAAATTATGTATTCCATAATTATTAGATAATTTATTATTATAATCCTTGTTTTCATTTAATGTCTTGTTTATAAAATTCCCTAAGTTATATTGGTTATAGATTTGTGTTGTATATTTATTCATGGAATATCACTTATTGCCTTTTCATGTTTTGATTATTCCATTGTATTTTACTCTATAATAAATATCTAACTGCATTCATATTTTTTTCCTTTACACAGGAACCCTAGAGGGGGACTATTTATAAATTTATGGGATTTAATGGACGAGATAAAAATTTTATCATTATGCGTTCATGTTTTATCCTAATTCCTTAAATGCGGTATATTTATTTATATAGTCTTCTATGAATTATAAATTTCCTAATCCTTTAGGAACCCTTGTATTCCATAAAAATAATGTAACATAACTATCAGCTATGGGATTCTAGAGTCTAGAATGTTATAGTTTGTATTACTAGAAGTTTATTTGGATTCGTGAGGATTATATTCAGTGGAACCAGGTGAAATAGGATATGTTTTAAGAAAAAACTCATGTTTTCTTGGGAACATTCAAGAAAATAGAATTGTAATTATATTTTATAATTCCATTTAATGAGATAATTATTGTTATTCAATTGTAGAAAAATGGTGAACAATGTGGGGGCGCATGAGAACCACATTAACACCATTACTAAATAAAGGGATATTTCCCTATATATGTTATGAAGATAGAGTTGAGGATATTCAATTCATTATCATATTTTTGTAGTTTTCCCTGGTTATGAAATATAATATCTCCCATATAGGGTGACTTATTGATTAGAATATTTGTGTAACATTTTTGGATCCCTTTAGGAGACAAAAAATATAAATAATTCAGTTGAACTACTATTTCAATGGTTGTGGAACAATAATTCAAGTACCCTGATATGTTATTTATCATTTTAGGATGTATTGAAATAAAAATTATTATCATGGTGACAAATTTTATAAATGGATATAAATATTAATTATGGTCCCTAATTCATATTAATAAAGAGATAAATGCTATAATCTTCGTAGAATGAGTATCATTTAACGAGAGATTCAATGAAAAATAGTTTTCTTAGGAGGAAAGGGAAAAAATGTAAAGCGATGTTCCATAATATGATAAAAAAATATACATAAAAAAGAAAATATGTATGAGGATAAATTCAAAAGGGTTTATAGATTTTTTATCTTTGAACAATTACCATAAATAGTGATTGATCATATCATTTATGAGAAAAAGAAATGATTTTGGATGGAATTGGTATCTTTGGACTTTTCATCTTATAACGATATAGTATTAAGTTCCATTAATATAGAAAATAAGTTCTTTAAGAAGTATATATTAATGTGAAATTAGTATAATTATAGGACTCATGGGTATAATTAGAATTTAACCAATGTAATGGGGAAAAATAAAAGGGTGATATTTCCCACATGTGATTGTTGTGGGTAGAAAAACATGATGGATTATAGGAACGGAACCAAAGATATTTTTTGTATGAATACAAATTCCCTAGTGCTTCCCAAGGAAAGGGAATTGTAGAATTTGTTGGTATTCAATGAATTAACTATAAAGAGAGGGTACATTAAGAAAAAAATCCCAAGTGTTAAAAGAAATTATATAAGAAAAGGTTGATGGAGCAAGGCCAATCTTGTGTGATTACCACAACTTAATTCAATGATCATAATGATGTGGTGGAAAGAAATTTTATCATAGATTCAAATTCCTATAACATTTATTTTATTATAAATCTTTTCACTCTCTGATATAGTATATGTTTTCCAAAAACATTATATATTTCCATATCACCATTGTAAGGGAATTCTCAATAAACACACTATCTGTATGTCCAATTTAAAAAAATATGTGCCATGAGTTATCAATTAGAAATCACGGTATTACCCAATTTATAAATATTTTAATCATACATATGATTTACTATGATTTGATATTTTTTTTAAAAATTATTTTAATATATAATATAAAAAATTCATTTAAAAGAGAATGGGATTATGATTCATGTATGTGAGGAGGAATATGTTGTCTTTAAAGGGTAACTTCATAATCAAAATAATGCATCTTTCCTCCCCAAGTAGCCTCCCTTAAGGAACATTATTTTATTGAGGAATATAAATTGTAATCTATATAGAATTTAGATATCCCAATAATGGAGGATATACCTTTATTACAAAAAGTATTGATTATGTTTCCTAGTGGAAATTTCTAGTCATCAACCAGAGATTGAAGTGGAGTTCTCTATTGAAATCATTCAGGATTCAAGACATATATCTAATACTTAATATATAATGGAACCAATGGCATATGTGGATTTTATGAAACAATTAAAAGAGTATAGTGATAGAATATTTATATTCCCTAGTGTTTCACCTTGGGGAACAATTTTCTGATTTATGAAAAAGAAGGTTGTTTCTTTGATAATATTAATATATAATAGGGAGATCAATTATGTTAGGTCCAATAGGTCACATACCATGATATTTGTAGAATCCGTGTATGATATATTAGAACTCCTACCCCTTCGGATCTTGTTTCATCATTAAAAAACACTCTTCTCTCTCTTTCCCATAATAATGTATGGAAAAAATTGAAATCATGAATGTGAAATAGAATTTTTACATGGTTCACCCTCACTAATCAACATCCATGGATCATACAAAGACGATGTTCCAATGTATCAAACCCATTAAGAACCACTATAAAATTAAAAATCTCGAAATATAGTATATCTATGACCAATATCTCTGAATTTACAAGGTTTAAGGTCATCTTACTAATTTCCTAAGGGTCACACCCAATTTAAATTTCTCTGGATCACTACTATTGGAATTTATAACTATATTCATCTTTCATCACTCACTTATCTTAGAAGGGATACAATGACAGATTAGGGACTTGTAGTTCTTATAATTTTCATTAAAGAACACATGTACAATTACAGTTAGATTCTATATTGATGTTTCTTTTTTACCCGTAGATGAAATTAAATTTACCACATACTATTAGTTTATGGAGCCTATTTTTTATTTTTTTTCTCTTTTCTTGAACTTCCTTGAGTCCTCCACGGACATCCTATCTTAATATGTGATCTGAATTACATTGTATGGCATGATTAATACATAGACCACCTATTCCATATAGACTGGCATTGATTTCGTGAACTATCCTCCATATGCTAACCACTTATTCTTCCATGGATCAAATTCATCTGTAGATGGACTCTTCTTCCATGGAGCACTTTATCCTCCTTGAACCTTATTACACTGTGAGCTATAATTCCATTCAAGTACCATTCATGAACTATGAAAGGAACCACTTCACCCTTCATGAAATCCCCACATGAAAATTCTTCCCTTTCTCAGAATTATCCCTTGTGAACCGCGTTCATACATATCCGAATAATTATGAGAGAAAAGGTGTTTTTCTAATGAAAATATCTCTACGTAACTATGGGATTAGAGGTTATTATATAGGAAAATAGATTTAAAAAATTCTCTAATCCATTTTACACAAATCATCGATGTGGTACAACCTTCACTACAGACTGCTCATCTCTCAAATAATTTTCCCCACCTGGTTCGGGTAACACCATTCTTCCTTCACACTGTCCTATCTCTTATGAAAACAAAAATCCATTCAGTTACATAAATCACCTCGTCCTTTTCATAAATGAATAGCCATAATGTATACTGAAAGCCTCCCACGAACAACTTCCCTCATGAAAACCACAGGCTTTCTCACAAACCATTTTCCACAAATAGTATGCGTACCAAACATCATGGTACACATAACAGTACTATGAAGAAATCCATCCTTTTCTAATTTTCATCATTTTTCTGCATACCTCATATGTGGTCTGTAAACAATCCTTCATAGTCTATGAACTGTGTACTCATTCATGGTCATATATCTTGTTTAAAAATCACAATTACAACCAAAAAACACTAAGAGGACACCTTAATGTATTTTTTCCCAAAAATATACCCCTTTGGGTTTGTTGAAAACTCTCCACATTTTAATACTCTGTTAATGTTTCTTCCATCTTCAACCAGAATTAATATCCTGTGATTAAGATAACGAACACATATTATCCCAACACACACTATAAGCCAACATGATCTATGCTTGACATGAAAAACAATATTATAATGAAAATTTATTCAATGTATCACTTAATTTCATTCAAAAACCATTCCTCCGATTTCATCACGATCCTCTGTTGTTGTGATATATAATATTTTAGTTATCACTTATAGCATCATAGTATTTAGTACTCCCTATACATCAATACTCCAACTAAAACATCAACTCCCCTATCTTTCATTTCTACCTAGAAGCTTGTTCTCATGGCTTGTTGAAGAAATTTTCTCTCCTTATATAGCCACAATTTCTCCCCCTTTGTCGAAAAACCAAAACGACACACCATGGAGTTTTAAAATAGTGTAAAGAAAAAAAATCAATAAATTGGGGGGAAAATCCATGCCTTAGGGATAGGGGGTCCAACGTCCACAATTTTTGAAGTATGGGAGTGCACTGAACTCCTAGAGACAATAGATGCATATCAAAAGCTTTTTTGGGTACGACCTTTATCACAATGTCTGTATCATATCATTATTTAGGAACAAACTCAAATACCATAAGTCCATTCCCTAATTTATCCTTGATAAAATGATAAATTATTTCAATGTGTTTTTTTCCCTGAGTGATGAATTGGAATTTTTCTAATATTTATAAAACATGTATTATCACAATGGATGCTGATTGGAGATTTCACTTCAGCTCTCATATATACTAGATTCTACTTCATCTAAAATAATTGTGTTTATTATTGAGTAGCCTCAATATATTCATATTCTTGTAGTGATCAATGAGAAACAATATTGTCTTTTGATAAGAAAATAAATAAAAAATCTTTTATGGTATAATTAACCTCCTAATGTTGACTGTACATCAATCATTGATCCCGCCAAATATGTATCTACCGATCCCATTAACTGTTGCTCATATTTTTCATTGTACATTAAACCTAAATCCAGTGTGTCTTTGATATAGGAAAATATTATTTTCACTTAATGAATGTGAATTTATTTGGTACTACATTGATATAATGCTTCACGACATGTGGAAAAAATATCTTTTCATTTCATTGAGATGTACAATAGGCATCCAATAATATGCCAAATTTCTTTTACATTAACTACTTTGCCTTCATCATGCCAATGTAATTATATCTGGGTAGGCACCAGAGTCTTAAACACCTTGTAATTATCCATTCCAACCCTTCTTAAAACTTGATTGGAATATTTAGAATAATAAATGAATGATCCATTATTTTCTTGTGTCACCTCTAATCCAAGTAAAAAACTCCAGTTCACTAATCATTGAGATTTTGAACACACGTTTCATGAATTCAATAAACAATATGCATTGTACTTTATTTGATCCCAAAAATATTATGTCATCGACAAAAACTATTTCCATCATCATTTATTACTATCATTTTTGACAAATATATTGTAATAAAAATCACAATTATGATTACCTAGCTTGTTAAAAAACATATATAACCTTAAATAGCATGATCTTGGTTCTTTCTTCAAACCATATAAAGGATTACTTAGAAGAGAAGTTCTAATGACTTGACATCAATATATAAAACATTGAAATTTCATTTCACTACTATAGGAAAGAATTATCTAATTTTATCTATCCCTAAAATAGGTGAAAATGGTTAATCAAAATCGATACCCTCTATCTAAGAGTATGCTTTGAATAGTATTTGTGCTTTGTTTTGAATCATAGAACCATGTTCACTCATTTTTTTTATTAAATATACATTTTATCCTAATGAAATTAATATCGGTTGGTCTCGAAAAAATCACCAATATCTGAATATTATCAATTTTTTGAATCTCTTCATTCATAGCATGAATATAATTCTCATCTCCAAGTACTTCATCAAAACATTTAGGCTATAACTATGATTTTTACGAGGGTTGTTGGAGATTTTTCATCCCCCTTGTTTGTACTTTCCTTGTCTGATCACCAATTATGTTTTTTATCAATTTATTCTCTCTTCATTGGTCTGATTGTAGATAATGAATTCTTCAAATCCTTCCCATCGTCTTAATATTCTTCTAGATCAGCCTTAGGAACTGCTACATCCCATGATCTTCTTGTCTCCTCATCACTATCCTCATGAGAATGATCAAGTATTTTCTGAATATTCTACTCATTATCCACTATGGTTACATCATGGAAATCAATAACCTTTACCATCCACTTATTAAATCATTTATTTTCTTTTATTTTCATTTATTAACCAAGAAATATCCCTTCATCTCTAGGGTATTCAAACTTTCAGTGTTTCTTTTTTTGGGAACTAAAAAATTTCTTACAAAGACTCAAAAGTACTTCAACAATGGTTTCATTCCATATCATATCTCAAATGGAATATTCTCTGGTTTCTTACATAATAACAATATTTTTGTGTGTAGAATAATCTCAAGAGATATTCTTTCCCAAACAACTATGGAAGATATTTCTCAATGAGAATTGTCCTAGCCATATTGTTGATAATTAAATTTCTTCTCGTAACTACTCTATTTTGATGTGGAGTTCTTACTAATCAAACTTGGTGCCTTATCCCATGTTTCTTAGGATAATTATCCACTTGGATATTTGTGAACATGGTTCCATTATTTTTTCTGATCTACTAGATTTTCTGAAAAATAATATTTTCAACTTCCCGCTGATATATTTAAATGCACTAGACAACTGATACTTTGGGTGATGATTGATACCAAAACCATTATACAAAAATTATCAAGGAAGAGCACATAATATCTCCTCCCATCAATAATTGTTGGTGAAATTGGTCTGCACAGATTAATATGTACCTACTCAAGCAATATTTTAACCATTGGTCTTTTTCATTATGTGTCTTTCAAATGATATTCTGTTATTGAAAAACACAACACATATGAGTAAGATCACATGATAATCATGGTAGGTATAGAGAATCATCATACTTCACCACATAATCCTTTTATATTTGGATAAAATTGAAAATACATTTATGCTATTGATTGTTTCCCCATCATTGGAGAAAAAACACATATCTTCTTCTCCTCTCACGATGTTGAGATTCTGTTTCATATGCTTTACCTACAAAACCACTGCACCATATTTTGGATTGATGACCCATGATTTCTTGGAATAGCTTATTGAATTTCCTAATATGCATAGTTGACTAACAATAATAAATTTGTGACTCAGTCCTTCAACAAAACAAACATCAGCATGTCTCATGTTTCTTCCTACAAAAACATATTTTCCAGAGACAATAATATTTAGGCCTTCATCATTACCAAATATTTTGATTCATACCTTATAATAATTTATTTTCGCTAAAAGATCCTTATTTCATATCAGATGGGAAGTGCATCCAATATCAATGATCCATATTCCAGTATGATATAATGATTTAAAAGAAATATCTGCAACCATTTCATGCTCGTTTACTTTTTTATTGATCCATGTTTTTGACTTCACACCTTTTTATAGACTGATAATAATTATCTTCCTTAGTGTATGATGGAATAAATTTAATATGTAGAGTAGAAAATCAGTTTTTCATTTTTAGTTCACTTTATAGTTAATTGAATTGCTCTTTTTGACCAATTTTATTCTCCTTAAGAAAATTCCTTCATATAGTTGAAGTACAGTATCTGGTTACCTATCTGAATCCTCCACACCAAAAACAATGACCATCAAAATATATTTTAGAGGATTTATATATTTTTGGTTGAAATTTTTGTTCTTGTTCCCTTTGATATCTCCTGGCTACAAAACACATATTTTGTGAGTGTGCCACTTTTCCAAAGAAATAACACCTAATGTGAGTTACATTACTATGAATCACTTCTGAAATACTAGTTTTTTCTTTGGGATCTCTGAATATTCTTACAATACTTCATAGCCAAAATAATCTTCAATTTTGGAGTTGTTTCATTCTTTTTATCTTTAATTGTCAAATATTATTGTTTTTAATTAAACCTTACACAAGAATTATCATTTGGTTTTTACTGTTTTTTTGTTCGGATGTACCTATATGATCCAACATCATCTTCCATGTTTACTGAATGACCTATTTTATTGATGTCATATCAATATTTAAGTTTTCTTCCAGATCCTTAACATTTTGTCTCAAGCTGACAAAATCCTCTTCTATTTCTTTGGTATGCTTGATTTGATCATTTTAGGTGTTAATGAAACTATATATATCTATTATCTGATATTCAATATTTATTTTTTTACTTAACTACATTTTTTAGCTCTTTGACATTGATGAATTCTGTTTTTCAATTCATCCATTCATCTCAGACTTCTCATCTTCCTTCTGTTTTGATCTAGAGATTTTCATTATGAACCACATTATTAGATTTCTTTATGTTGACTCTCTAAGAACATATTTTTACAAGGGGATTTTAAGAACCCGTACCCTCCTTTCAGGTATGTTTTTCCTTTTCTGGTCATTCTTGGGAAAAGAGGAGAATCTAGAAATTTTCTAAGTACACGTCGTGTACTTTATAAGTACATGCCGTGTACTTTGATGCCGCTTGAGGCCGTGTGCTGGCCGTGTCATGGCCACACAGACGGCCATGTAGGGGTGATGTGGAGGCTGCTTAATGCAGAGTATGGAAAATCATAGTACACACTGTGTACTCCAAAAGTACATGCCATGTACTTTATTTTTTTGTTAAACGGACCAGGGTCGCTTCTTAACCACCAAAACATCTTCTTCTCCAGCTTCTTTGACCGAGAGCGAGGATATGACCACAGATCTTCTCCGAGCCACTGATCCATCACCAGTTATCTGAATCGAACACGATCAGTTGCAATAGAATCACAGCGGTGAGTTCTTGGTTCATCTTTGGCCACATTTTTTGATTCTTTCTCTTATGAGAGTTATCATAGGTTGAATGTTTAAGAATTTTTTGTAGATCTACTCCATTCTAGACCGATTCATGGGCCAAGGTTCATGTATATCGATCTCACAGGATCAAGGTAGGTTTTTTGTTTCCTTACGTTGAATGTCATTGAGTTTTTGTGAAAAAGTGTCGGATAACCATGTATCAGGTATATCGGGTTTGGGTTTTGATCTTGTATTATTATCTGCCTTAGATTTCTTGTTTTCTTGAGGCTTTTAGATAATTAATGATTGCTTGTTAGCATGTTTGAGGACTAACCCATGGATTTTTTCCTTGTTTTGGCTGTTTATCACCGTTGGGATTAGGTTTCCTGTGAGGTAGACCTTGTGGCATTGACTTCCTTCCTTGACATAATTGATATCATGTTTTTCCTATAATGTATATGATTTTGATGCATTATAGCTTTTATCCAAATAGTTTTTTGAACATACTTAGTGATGATGATAGTCGATTACGCATGATTGGACTGCTAAGGGTTGTGAGAACCTGGTGTAGTAGACTAAATATGGAATTAACGATTAATAGAACCCCTAGAGAGTCTGTTTGAAAGTAGTATCATTCACAGGACCTACCAGAATTGGACTTTTTGATTCCTCAAAGTGTCCTTAGTTACGTATCGGGACTACAGGGGGAATTAAACATAAGTTCTTCCTCAGAGAGTCTCTATCTATCATTGCAAGACCGCAGGGGAAATGACGGTGAGAGGTTCCTAGTGTGTCTATGCCTTTGTAGGATTACATGATTATAGGGATCTACCAGTATGAGCCACCCAGAGATTCAGTGTAAATTTTGTTTGGTTGGTTGTGATGAGTCCACCAAGCCAAACAACAAGCTTGGGTTTTGTACTGATTGTTGTTTAGGTAGTCTGCTGAGATACCTGTTGTGTTACACACTATGCCTTGGGAATATAGATTTGTTTTATAGATTCCTTGGTTAATAATTTAAATGTTTGAATTAAATTAATAAATAAATTTAAATTAATATTTATAGGATTGTTTACTTTATTGTAATCATTTTTCTTTGCTACATTTATATCCTTTACATTGATATATTGCTCATTAATATTAGGGCACAGATCTTGTGGTGTTTGCCTACTGGGATTAGTCTCACACCCTGTTTGGGTCCTGTTTTTTGGCCTAAATAGGTTATATGGTTGCAGGTGTGGATAGGGATTGTGGCCCTTAAACATCAGGTACATGATGGCTGGTTGGAGCTCGGGGAGCATAGGACCGAGCTTAGGCTTGTGATGCTGCTGGAGTTGTTGTTTACTTTTAGTACTTGTTTCTCAGTTGTATTTCAGCACGTTGTTGTGTTTTCTAATTCCATTAGATACTTATACCCACTACATTGTTATCATCCTTAATATATATTCAGGGATTATGTAGTTTAGTTATGTTATTTTAAGCTGTATAATTCTTCCACTATTGATTGTTATTTTCTCTCCCTTGTATACTTTACCAAATGAGGGCATAGTTTACCCAATGAATCACCAAGGCCCTCGAAGATAGTTGGAATCCTCTGGTGTTTGGGTAAATGCGTTTGAGGACATGTGGCGAACCGGGAACGGGGAACCAGTTGAGTGGCTCCGGATTCAGGTCGTTACATAGTGGTATTAGAGAAGTTTCTTTTATTTTCTATTGACTTACTATTTAGAGACATTAGACAGGCATAAGATAGAATAGGTAAATGGTAAATAGCTATGATTGGGAGTTCTATAACCCATGTACAGGGAAAAATCTAGGTTACCTCGAATGTTGCAGTTTTCAAGTATTGAAAATGTTACAGTTTAATTGAAATCACCATTGGGTGGTGCACTTGTTTTGTGCTGTTACTGTTTATATGATTGTGGTTTTATTTTTTTTCTACCCAATGAAATGTGGGTATTCCATCTCATGCATCATATAGGAACGTGTTAGAAATTACATGTCATGCATTTTTACATGACATCTAAATTGCAGTAGAAATTGCATGCTATTGTGATAGAATTTTCAATAGACTATGCATGCTTTTGTGATAACTGATGTGATAGAATACTTTCTATGTTGATAAGGTATTTATTGTTTAGAACTTTTTTATCACGGACTCTGAACTTTGGTCTTAGAGTTGTTATGGGCCCTCGAGGATCGGAAGTTGGTGGATCTCAAGTTTGTTATACTGTTAACTTGTTATATGCATTGTTATGATGCCAAGATTTGACTCGTGAGGAGTATGGGCCCTCACGGATTGGAATTTGGAACCTTAACACTGGTTTCCTGTGTTTTATAGGCCTTGGAGTAGTTTCTGAGGCTACTGTCTGGAAAAACCTTGAATACACGGCGTGTACTTTTTGGTTACACGCTGTGTAGTCTAAAACCGTGTCACTGACTTTGTGAGCCAAAACACAGGGTTCTAAAAAAATATTTTAGGAACACACTGTTTACTAGTTTAGCATGTCGTGTTGTATGAAATAGATACCCCGACCGTGTCACAAAAAACACGGGTCATGGTATCTTTTCACATACACGTTGTTTATGAATCTTACATGCTGTGTAGTTTGATCTATGTACTAGACTGTGTCACGAACAACACGGATCAGTGTTACCCTTCCTCGTACACACCGTGTTCATCTGGAACATGCCGTGTAGTGTCAGCCATGTAGCCAGCTGTGTAGCTAACCACACAGTCTGTTAGGACTTATTAGTACATGTCATGTCCTTCTGGAACACACCATGTAGTGCGACCTGGGAACACAGGTCGTGCCACTAACAACACGGGCCAGGTGAAGTTTGTTAAGTACACGCCGTGTATACCTTGAACACGCCATGTAGTTTTCTATTAGGAGAGTCGTGTGGCTTAACCGTGTAGAAGGACTCGGTAAGGGAAGATGATTCATGTACCCACCATGTGTTAGTAAAACATGCTGTTTATTTTGGGTGTTACATGACCAGGTTAGGTAGAAGTACACGCCCATGTGAATGACTTAAGGGAACATGACATGTAGGGAAAGAACACGCTGTGTAGTAATGTTTTTTTTAACATTAATGACTTCTTTTCCCTGTTCCTTCTTGTTCCTTATGTTTTTATATCCTTTTTAATCATGAATCTGAGGTGTGAATTTGACCTTTTAGAACTATGGAACCGAGACGTCCTCTTGTTGTCCGTTAGGAGCCAGGCAGCGACCGTACGCCTGATACGTCAGATCAGGGACAACCAGTAGTTCCATCTATCATTCTGGACATGGAACCTGCAGTGATTCCAGAAATTGGTGCCAACGCTCTGTTCAGAGAGGGTTTCATGAGACTCATGAAGACCTTCTAGGGAGCTCAACATCCTTCCCCGTCTATGGAAGAGATGACACTGGTATTTCAGCAACATCATCCCCCACGTTCACAGGGGATGGATGACCACAGGCTGTAGTGTCATGGATAGAAGCCATGCTATACATCTTAGAGCATCTAGATATGCCTACGGATAGGAGATTGAATCTCTCGACTTATATGCTGCGAGATTATGCTAAGAGATGGTGGCATGTGGTTTTGTAGGTAGGGAGCCAACAGGTTATGGCTTGGGATGGGTTTCAGCGTATGTTCTATGACTACTTCTACCCGGCAATGCTAAGGGATGACAAAGCTAGAGAGTTCATGAACCTGCAGCAGGGAACTCTAATAGTTATGGATTATTTCTCTCGCTTCACAAAGATATAGCGTTTCACTTTCATTCTGGGGAATGATGAGATTTTTTTAGCAAAGAAATTTGAGGAAGGCCTTAGACCTGACACCAGATCATAGGTGAACGTCTTTTAGTTGACATATATTACCCCGATATTCTACCATATTCTTATCACAGAGTGAAATCTGAGGGAGACAGGAGTTGTAGACCAGGGAAGTTCATCACCCAGGCCCGATTCATTTCAGATGGACAGTAGGAAGCGCCACCGAGAGTCTAGACAAGGTGACCCTAGGAAGTGATTTATTCCTTCTGGTAGACGATATCTTCCTTCTGGAAACCACGTGGTCTGCTATCAGTGTGTATAAAGTGGTAATAAGAAGCCTTAGTGCCTGAGAGTCCTAGTGGAGTGCCATTCTTGTAGAAATATGGGTCATCTGCAGCGTTTCCGCAAGGTTCTTCTTCCAGCGGCTTGTGAAGGAGGGCTTGTTTTGACTCCGCGTACATGATCATGATTAAAAGTTCAAAAGTAGACTAGGGGATGGAGTTATTTATGTCGTTCAAGCCATGGTAGAGGCTGTGGACATAGTGGTCAGGCTCAGGCAGGGTCAGCTCAGGGATATCAGGCTTCTACACAGGGTCGCGGTGCTGGCCAGAGTTTTGCGGTAGAGCAGATCCATCAGAAGCAGGATCCTGGACCTTCTACAGTTAGAGGTACAATTTTAGTAGACTCAGTTTTATCCTCGTCACTTTTTGATACAGTAGCTTCTCATATCTTTATTTCTATGCATACTGTGGAAAGCCTTAAACTTACTATTTATACTTCTGAGGACATGTTGACACTAGACACATAGTTGAGGACTATAACGACTAGTGTACATCAGTGAAAGGAGTACCCTCTAGAGGTGGTTGGGTATCACAGTCTATGGGACCTTTATGTCTTAGATATGACAGTCTATGATATCATTCTCGGAATGGACTGGCTCATTCCCTTTCGGGAAGTCATCGACTGTTATCGCCGCAGGCTGAGTTTCATATCACTAGAGGGTGAATATTTTCTTCATAAGGGTGAGTGGGATGTCAAGGAATGCAGAGCAGGACCAAAGCATCATGGGCTAAGTAGAGTTACATCTCATATTGCTAGTCTGTATCTTGATGACCAGGGGACTTCACTGTTAGACTTTCCTACAGTGTTGGATCGTTTCATGGATGTCTTTACAGTGGACTTTCCAAGTTTTCCTCCAGAGCGTGAGGTAGAATTTTTTATTGAGCTTTTGCTCGGAGTGGCACCGATTTCCATTCCTCCTTATAAGATGGCTACAACTAAGTTTCAGGAGCTCAAGAAGCAGTTGGGGGAGTTGCAGGAAAAGGGTTTCATCTGACCCAGTACTTCTCCTCAGGGTTCGCTTGTCATGTTTGTGAAGAAGGTAGACGACACCCTTAGGATATGTGTGTATTATCGGAAGTTGAACCAGTTGACAGTAAAGAATCGATATCCCTTTCCTAGGAATTATGACCTCTTTGATCAGCTTTGTGGTGACCAAGTGTTCTCGAAGACCAATTTGTGGACCTATTATCATCATTTGCACGTTAGACTATCTGATATATCTCTTATAGCTTTCCGGAGTAGGTATGGTCTATTCAAATATATGGTTATTCCATTCCGCATCATGAAAGAGCCTGCGGTTTTCATGGAACTGATGAACCGAGTGTTCCATCCATACTTAGATTCATTCATGGTTGTTTTCTTGGATGAAATCTTGGTGTACTCTCACGCTCAACACGACCATGCTACCCATATTGAGGTCATTTTGAGTACACTGAGGGAGCATCAGTTATATGATAAGCTCTCAAAGTTCCACTTTTGGATGGACAAGATTCAGTTCCAGGGTCATGTCATCTCAAAGATGGGAGTATCAGTAGACCTAGAGAAGGTGAGAGCTGTAGTTACCTGAGTGCAGCCGAAGAATGTCTTCGAGGATTGATGTTTCTTAGGGATTTCTGGTTACTACATGAATTTTATACAGGACTTCTCATGCTTAGAAGCTCCATTGATGGGATTGACTAAGAAGGGGGTGAAGTATGTATGGTCATAATCCTTCGATTTAGCGTTTCAAGAGCTGAAGGGGAGATTGGATTCTTGCACCGATTTTAGTTTTTCTAGATCCGGGAAAGAGTTATACAGTTTTCTGTGATGCATCTGGAATTGTTCTTGGAGAAGTGCTTAGGCAAGAGAATCGTGTTGTTGCATTGATATCTCGGCAGTTGGGGCCACATGAGAGGAACTATCCTACGCACGACCTGGAGTTGGCTGCAGTTGTTCATGATTTGCGATGATGGAGACATTATCTTATGGGAGAGCATTTTGTGGTATATACTGACCACAAGATCCTCAAGTATATCTTCACGCAGCGTGACTCGAATCTGAGATAGCGGAGGTGGGTTGAGTACCTACAGTCTTTCGATTTTGATATTTCTTACACACCTGGGAAAGGCAAAGTTGTGGTAGACGCACTGAGCAGGAGGGAACATATATAGGCTGTTCAGGAGGCCAGCAGTGAGTGATAGCTTATTGATCTATTCTATAAAATTCATTTGGAGGTGCATGAAAAACATGGTCAGACATTTTTTTCTTCTGTAACTATTACCTCTACCCTTCTTGACCAAGTTCGGATGAGGTAGCTATCATATTTTAAATGCCTAGTCCTACGGGAAATCATGTCAGTAGAGGAACCTCTTCCCAGATAGACCATAGGCGAGGGATAGATCATGTGTTTCCAGGGATGTGTATGGGTTCCAGAAGATATACATGAGGAGTTGATGCGATACTTTCATTCCTCAGTATGGGTAGTTCATCCGGGTGTCACAAAGATGTATCGTGATCTACACGGCCAATATTGGTGGCTAGGTATAAAGAGGGATTTTGGTGGTTTTTTCATGAGGTGTTCCACCTATTAGTAGGTGAAGGCGGAGCACCAGCAACCAGAAAGGATTTTACAATAGCTACACATTCCAGAGTTGATGTAGAATGATGTCACGATGGAATTCGTGACAGGGTTACCGAGATATCCTTGAGGGAATGACGCAGTATGAGTTTCTATTGACAAACTCACGAAGGTTGCTCACTTCTTGCCGATTAAAGAGACCTTCGGTGTTTATGAGATTGGACGGTTGTACATCTGTGAGATTGTACACTTTAATGGGGTTCCAAGTACTATCATTTCAGATAGGGACGCCCGCTTCACGTCATATTTATGGAAAGGGATATAGAGGGATATGGGTACACAAGTACCTCTGAGTACAACATACAATCCCCAGACAGATGGCCAGTCAGAGAGCATGATTCAGGTGCTTGAGGACATTCTACGAGCATGCGTCCCTGATTTTGGAGGTTCATGGGAGATACATATACCTCTAGTAGAGTTTTCCTACAATAACAGTTTTCAAGCAACTATTCAGATGAAACCTTACGAGGCATTGTATGGTAGGCCGTGCCGATCACCATTATGTTGGATGGAGGAAGGAGAGGAAGCTATTTTGGGACCTTATCTTATTCAAGAGACAATATAACATGTGGAGTTGATTCAGAAAAGTATTTCTACTGCACAGTCTGGGCAGAAATCATATGATGATTAGCGGAGACGACCTTTGGAGTTCAAGGTAAGAGATCAGGTTTTCCTACGTGTTACCCTGAGGTTGGGACACAAGAGGATCAGGAGATAGGGCAAGAATTCACCAAGATACGTCGGGCCGTTTGAGGTTCTAGAAAGACTCAGGCTGGTTGCTTACAGGTTGCAGTTACTTCAGAGGTCCCAAGCTATGCACAAAGTCTTCCATGATTTTCAGCTTCGATGATATTGCTCAGACCCATCTCATATTTTTCAACCTGAGGAGGTTGATCTAGATCATGATGCATAATTTGAGGAGAATACTATAAGGATTGTTGATCGTAGTTCATAGGTACTCCATGGTTGGTTTGTTCCTCTGGTATGGGTTCTATGGAAGAACAACCGTGTATAATATGTGAGTTGGGAGAGGGAGGATGATATGCGATAACAGTGTCCAGAGTTGTTTATAGTTTCTTCTTCAACACCGCGCTAGGGAAATTCATGGAATCATTTTTTAAGGGGGAAATTTGTAAGAACCCTGACCTTCTTTTCAGGTATGTTTTTTTCTTTTTTGGTCATTCTTGGGAAAAGAGGAGAATCTATAAATTTTCTAAGTACACACAATGTAATTTATAATTAAACACAGTGTATTTTGATGCCGCTCAAGGCCGTGTGCCGGCCATGTCATGGCCACACACATGACCATGAAGGGGTGATGTGGAGGCCGCTTAATACGGTGTTTGAAAAATCCTAGTACATGCTGTGTACTCCAAAAGTACACGCCATGTACTTTCTTTTTTTTCGTTAAACGGACCAGGGTCACATCTTAACCCCAAAAACATCTTCTTCTCCAGCTTCTTTGACTGAGAGTGA
This sequence comes from Viscum album, assembly GCA_963277665.1. Lineage (NCBI taxonomy): Eukaryota > Viridiplantae > Streptophyta > Magnoliopsida > Santalales > Viscaceae > Viscum > Viscum album. The sequence goes on along the minus strand of OY728161.1, from coordinate 1,989,459,280 downwards.
GGATACGACTTCGGATCTTTTCTGAGGCACTGATCCATCACCGATTATCTGAATTGAACACCATCGGTTGCAATATAATCTTAGCGGTGAGTTATTGGTTCTTCTTTGGCCACGTTTCCTGATTCTTCTTCTTATGAGAGTTATCATGGGTTGATTGTTTAAGACGTTTTTGCAGATCTACTCCATTATAGACTGATTCACGGGCCGAGGTTCCAGTATATCTATCTCCTAGGATCGAGGTAAGTGATTCGTTGACTTACGTTGAATGTCTTTGAGTTTTTGTGAAAAAGTGCCGGATACCCAAGTATTGGGTATCTTAGGTTAGGGTTTTGATCCTGTACTATTGTGCGCCTTAGATTTCTTATATTATTGAGGCTATTAGATGATTAATGATTGCTTGTTATCATGTTTGAGGACTACCCCATGGGTGTTTCCCTTGTTTTGGCTATTTATCGCTGTTGGGATTAGATTTCCTATGAGGCGGACTTTGTTTCATTGATTTTCTACCTTGACATAATTGATTGCGTGTTTTTCCTACTTTGTATATGATTTTGATGCATTATATCTATTATCCAAGTAGTTTTTTGAACTTACTTAGGGCTGGTGATATTTTATTACGCACGACTAGACTGCTCAGGGCTGTGTGAACCTAGTGTGGTAGGCTAAAGAGGGAATTGATGATTATGGGATTCCCTAGAGAGTCTGTTGTAAGTTAGTATCATTTGCAGGACCTACAGAAATTGGACTTTGTGCTTTCTCAGATTTTTCTTAGTTACGGATCGGGACTACAAGGGGAATTAGACATAAGTTCATCCTTGGAGAGTCTATAGCTATCGTTGCAAGACCGTAGGGGAATTGACGGTGAGAGCTTCCCAGAATGTCTGTGCCTTTATAGGATTACTTGACTATAGGGGTCTAACAGTATGAGCCACCCAGAGAGTCAGTGTGAATTTTGTTTGGTTGTTTGTGATAAGTCCACTAAGGCAATGAACAAGCTTGGGTTTTGTACTACTTGTTGTTTAGGTAGTCTACTGAGATACCTGTTGTGTTACTTGCTGTACCTTGGGAATATAGAGATGTTTTCTAGATTCCTTTGTTGATAATTTAAATGTTTGAATTAAATTAATAAATAAATGTGAATAGAGATTTGTATGATTATTTACTTTAGTGTACTCCTGTTTCTCTGCTACATTTATTTCCTTTACTTTTTCTATATTGCTCACAGACAGTAGGGCACAGATCTTGTGGTGGTTGCCTACTGGGATTACAGTTACACCCTGTTTGGGTCATGTTTTTCGGCCCAAATAGGTTATATGGTTGTAGGTGTGGATAGGGATTCTGGCTCTTTTACTTCAGCTACATGATTTCTGGTTGGAGATGGAGAAAATAGGACTGAGCTTAGGCTTGCGATGCTGCTGGAGTTGCTGTTTACTTTTAGTACTTGATTCTAAGTTGTATTTCAGCACATTGTTGTGTTTACTGCTTTCCTTATATACTTGTACCTGCTGCATCATTATCATCATTACTATATATTCAGTGCTTTCTCTGTTTAGTTCAGTTATTGTATGTTGTTTACTAAATCTGCTATTTACTATTATTTCCACTCCCTTGTATAATTTACCAAATGAGGGTATAGTTTCCCCAATGACTCACCAAGGCCCTCGCTGCTAGTCGGTAGCCTCTGGCATTTGGGGAAATCCACTTGAGGTCATGTGTCGAACTAGGCACGAGGCACCAGTTGAGTGGCTATGGATTCGTGACGTTACAGGAATATTCTAATTCAACTTGATGTTCAACTCTTCCTTAATCTTTTACTTCCTCATTATCGAATTCTTCGATTGTTTGGGAATTTATCTCAAATTCTACCATGGATTCTATATTATGATCTTTTCAGTTGTTTAACTCTTATGCTTTATATTATTAAAAGCTATCATATTCTTTTGATATCCTGTTGTAATTTCGGTAGATTTTATTATTATTATTTTGTTCCCTTTCATGTAGGCTGAATACTTCTTCATGGGAATTTCAACTTCATCCTCTTCTTGTAACTTAAACTTCTTGGGGATCCTCGATACAATTTGTAAAACCTTTTCAAATATAAACCATGAAAGAGGTAGATTCCCTATGAACTATCCTTTTTATCTTCATAGATTTTAGGAATGTTATGAAATCACCTCAACTATATCTCCATCTTCTTAACCCTCTTGAATGGTGAACTTAATCATGTCCTTGAATGCCACTTATTTGGACATCCCATTTTCCACACACTCTTAAACATCATTTCCCATCTCGTATGCTATAATAGTATTGTGGAAGCTATCCAATGTCAACTTATTTGCATCATTGTACTCCAATACAAAAACATTCATATTAAACTGAGGTGGTAGTTTTCCAAAGGAGCACATAACATTATTTATAGGTTTAATAATTTCTCTGAGACCATGTATGTATTCCAAAATAGTATTTTCCCAGTCAAAGAATGTATCAATAATCTCATTAGGGTACATTATGAGATCCTCAAATTTGTTCCACAGAACCTGTATCTTTGCTTATCTTACTTTTTAGTCACCCTCATTAATATTCAACAACTTCTCCCAAAAATCATGTGATGTCTTTCATGATCTCACATTCATATTAAATTTGTTTGAAAAGGATCCCCATAAAGTATTGATTCTATTAGAATCAGTATCAATTTCTATTCCTCCATCTTCTCATAAATCACCACTATCAATATTGGCTAATAATTCATGAATAACTATTGTAAAGACTTCCATTCCTAGTAATTGGAAGTAGTGATCCATTGGATACTCCCATTATTGAAAATTCTTCCATTTAAAGGTCAAAATACCTTTGTGATTGAAAAACTCCATTTCTTCAACTGAGATAGAACAACTAAATTTAAACCTTTCCCCCTCATACTAATTGTTATGTTCATGAGGTCAAAACCCTCATGGGGGAGGGGAATTAGGGTATGATATATTAAAACTCATACCCCTTAAGATCTTGTTTATTCATTAAACATAACAATTTTTATTATCCTTCTTGTTGAAATGTATGGATAGAATTAAAATCATGCATGATTCATAACAATTTTAATTTATTATCCCTCACTAGGCTACATCCAAGGAGAATACAATGGTGATGTTCCAGTGTACCAAATCCACTAAGGATCACTGCCAATTTACAAGGTTTGGGAAAGACTACTTCTATTTAAAAACATTCTTATAGAGTTTAGGGTTAGCTCAGTATATTCTCAAGGGTCACTCCTTAAGATCTTTCTCTGCCTCACTACCAGTGTAAAGGATCACCTTCTTCCTCATCCTTCACTCACAACTCTTTGAAGGGATACACTCACATTTTATTGACTTATAGGTCCCTTTATTAGAGTGAAATCATGCATCTTCATATGTAGGAATATTCTCGAATGAATTTCATTTTCCTCCATAGATGAAATCATCTTTTCTGGCTGATGTATGTTTGTGGAAATTACTTTTGTGAATTGTTCCTCCCTTCATGAACTTCCTCGAGTCCTCTGTGGACATTCAGTATTCCTTCATGAACTACACTTCACCTCAAAGTATGAGTGCTACGTAGACCGCCTCTTCTATAGAGACTGACTTTTCTTCCTTGGAATGTCCTATATCCACAAACCGTCCTCCTTATATAGACCAATTATTATTATATGGTCCTTCTACCACATCAGATTATATTTAATCCACATACATCTACTTTTTCTTTCAGACCCGTCCTCTGTGAATTGTATTCTTTGTGATTTAAAAATCTATGAATGTCCCTTTTGTGAACATTCCTGTGAACTGTGCCACCCTTCACAAAATCCTCCCTCATGATTTCTTCTATTTTGTGTAATTTTCCTCGAATTTTTTTTGTTGTAGCCAATGTTTTCTCTGAGTGAAGGTATTTTCTAATGGAAATTACTAAATATAAATATGGGATTATTTGTTATTATATAAGAAAATTGATCCATAAAATTTTATTATCCATTTCACTTAAATCATCAATGCAGTATAACCTTCCACATAGAATGCTTCCCCAGTGAACCATTTTCCCTATGAGGTCTGTATACATATATTCATCTATAGTAAGTGAATATCTCTTCCATGAATGAAACCCATTTTCATTATTAAAATCACTATTTCTTTTTCAAAAAAGATTAACCATCACACGTATTGCAGGCCTTCCATGAAAACGATGCCACCTGAAAATGGTATTCCTTCTCACCAACCATTATACTGATGTGGTCAGTGTACCATGCATCACGATCCATATATCACTGATTGATGGAAACCCACCCTTTTCCAATTTTCATCATTATTCGACATACCTCTTATGCAGTCCACAAACTGCCCTCTATGTTCCGTGAACTATGTACTCTTATGAGGGAAATCAACCTTTTCCAAATCAAAATATCCATTTTAGGCCCATGAATTTGTAAATTAATATCAAATTACCCCACCATAAAAATATACCTTAAAAATAACCACTCATACTCATTCATGGTCATATGGAATTATCAATAGACACAATTACAACCAAAAACAACGAGAGTACACCTTGTGGTATTTTTCACTAAATATCACAATCATATAATTAATAAGACTCTTTTAAAATTCATTGATGAATTATATGATAAATTTCAAGGAGCTTAATACATTACAAATATTTATCTTCACTATGGCTATCGTCAGTTCAGAGTTATATGGGATCATATACCAAAAGTAAAATTTCAAACATGGTGTGTACATTATTATTTAATGATAATGCCTTTTCAATTGAATAATTAACCATCAATGTTTATGGATCTTATTGATATAATATTCAGTGTTTATCCTTATAATTTTTTTATGGAATATATTAATTAAATATTGATATACTCTAATAGCTATCAATATCATGAGATTCATATGCAAATAATTTTGGAGACCCTCAAGAAATATTTGTTTGTGAAATATACAGAGTATGTAATTTGGATTAATGAAATTATTATACTAGGAAAACTATATCCATGTTTATAATATCTATATACCATTAATTGAGAATTATAGTAAATTATATCCTACACCAATGAAAATAATAAAATATCAAATTTTTTTGTTGGATTAGTTGGTTACTATTTGTGGTTTTTTCATGATTTTCTTATTAGTCATCCCATTGACCAAGTTAATATGTAAAATGATTATATTAACATTTTAAAGGTATTATGTGGAATTCCTTGGTAATATAATGTGGTTATGGGTTAATGAAATGGTATTAACTCTATCATTATGTAAGGAAATTTTTTTGATTTATCATGATTTGTTAAATAATGGACTTGGTTTTTTCCTTCTAAATAATGATAGGGTGATTACCAATGTATCAAGGTAATTTAAAACACAATAACAAAACTATATAACTCGTGGTTCTAAACAATAAAACCTAATATTTTCTTTAAAAATATGGATAAAACACAGTTTTTTTGAATGATACAATATATATACAGACTAAAATAGTTTTAAATATATTTTTTCTTAGAAGGATATTGACATGAGGTAAATATGAAATATGGAATGAGACAAAGACTATAATATCTTGATACACTACCACCCTTTGAATGAAAAAAAGAGGATGATATATTAAATATGATTAACCATAGTGTTCTGAATATGATAGGGATTAAAAATAATCCTATATGAAAATAACTATTACGGATTGATTTTGTGATTTTTAGGACATAGATGTTATCTTTAATTTTTAATTATTTTTTTAGATCATCATGACATGAAACAATAAATATTTCCACGAAGGTTCTAGAGTATATACAAATGTAGATTTAAATAGTGAAATATAGGAAAATGAAATGCATTATCTACAAAGATAGGGAGTTGATGATTGGGAAATGTTATGTTTTCCACTCATTGAATAACTTAAATGGGAACTCCTAGATTAATAACATAAACCATATTTCTTTTTACACCTTGGTTGAATTTTTTTATTTAAGTTAACATTTCTAGTGGGAGGGTGTGCGGGGTGAAATTGTGTCCTATGTTTTCAAATTATTAGAATTCTAGTAGGTTAGGGACAATAAACAACATTCACATTGATTTATATAACCCATTCCAAAAATATATAGAATTGGGAAATTAATAGTATGGAGGTTTACATACTACATCAAAAGACTCAAAGGAATAATGATTATACATGGGTCATCATTTAATATGTTTATAAGTCTTTTTAGTTAATAACACTAAGATATAATCTATCCCTTGAGTTTTTTTCCTGACACTATCTCATTGAAATCATAATAATTTATGGGGAACTTGTATCAGTTGTATCTCATCATGACCCCAAGTTTACATTTATATTTCATAAGGTTATTCAAAGTTGTCCTAACACTAAGACACTTTTAAGTACCACGTATCATACACACACTAATATAAAATCTTAATGGAACATCTAGTCTAAAAAACATATATAAATATCTTGTCCTCTTCAATTACATGGTATATGGGATTTGTAGTTACCTTTGGGAATTTTCATAAAATAATTGCTTCAATTTGAGCATCTATATAGAATTATCCAATTTTTTATTGGAGGAGGTGTCACACAAAAACAATTTATAAATAATTAGGGAATGAATGATAGTGGACGTCGAGCATTTTAGGGATACACCAATTAAATTATAGATATTCAATAACATATTAATTCCACCCAGAGCATAAATATGAACAATGATGATAATTGAAGGAATAAATTGTAAATTTTTTGGAATAATTTATTCTTTAAGGTTTTTACTATATCATCCCCAGACATTTATGCCCACACATCATAATAAAACATAATATAATTTTTTTATCATTGATATCAGTAAACAGGAATAAAATTATTCCATCCAAAACATATAACATAAAAATGAAACCATGGATCACATTAACTCCCTTGTAACATTTATGATTTTATTTTCAAAGTATTATAAAAATATCTTACATAAAAACATGGATACAGAGACAATTGATTCATAAAAATCATCATCCTATCCAAATTAGTTCATTACATCTGGTAACCTTCTTAAAAAATCATATTAAAAACCTTTCATCACGTCATAGGGAAAAGGAATCATAAGAAATGTGATATCAAATTGGGAATAATTTTAACTATAAATAATTTTAAAATTAATTTAATTAGGGAGCATCTGATGAGTGTGAGGGTATGATGATATAAAAAAATTGTATAAGATTAATGTAAGAGTATTCATAACTATAAAACCCAAGATCACAAGACATGAGAAACAACATAAATATTTATTATAAAAGAATATTTATATAATTAAACCATTATAAAAAAGGTTAAAATAATTATTACAAAAAGTATCCAATATAACTTCATGAAATCATAATTGATGTATATGAGTTGCTTGAATAATAATTTTAAAATAACTCTAAAAATCAATAATACTAATTTAAAGACTTACTTAGTAAATTTCATTAATCTATTAGTCAAAAAATATTACGGATTAAATCCATCACTTAACCAAATAAATTGGATGAAAATATCAATATAAACCATAATCATGAGATATATGAGTCTAACCTATCATCATAAGCAATTTAAAATAACCATAATTTTTTTAAATCACATGAAATTACTAATTTTTCTACAAAATCACATTTTCCATATATTGCTTAATTTACCCCAAGAAAATTAACAGTTTCCATGGTTATTCGATTGAAACAATCATAATATTCCCCAATAAAGAAAAATTATAGTATCCTTACAATATCTAACTAGTGGATAAAATTTAAAAGAATGATCTTTATTATTGAAAAATATAAATTATGTAAAAACATCACTAAAACTTTTCTTGAAGAAAAAAACTATTCTAATGTGAAAAAACATCTAGAAACTAAAAAATAAAAAAATAGGAAACTTATATTCATTAAAAATAACACTGGAAATAGATAAGTAAGTATCCAATTTAAAAAATGGATATGACTATTGTCAAATCCAATCATGTTTAGATTGATAAAAAATATTTTCTCAATCATTTATAAAGTGATTCAATTGTTACCCATGTCGAAAATGTTATGAAATTATTATTTTAGAAAATAAAAATAATTTCATGATCATCTAAATAAATTTAGGAAATAATTTATTATCATAAAAGAACATTCTCAAAATAATTTTATAAAACATGGTTTTGGAAGAGAAGGAATCCTGATCTAAAAGACTATACAAGATAAGTATCACTTTCAAATAACATTATTACATTTTATTTAATAAATAGGGAGTAAATGGAAACTAAAAATTTAAACAAAATCCTAGAAATCATAGAAGAAATGGGATATAGTTCATGAAAATAATAATATGTTATTTCACCCAATAGAACCTTGAATATAACCAAAATAAAAAATAGTTGACTTTATTACATAATACATTTATTATTTAGGTAGTTGTAAAAATAAGAAGTAATTGCATGAAATAATATGAAATGGTTATATTAATCGAATGAATTACATGGAGTGAAATTTAAAAAACATTCATGGGGAATTAGGTACACCATTCAATGAATTCATATTTCTAATCATGAAATTTTTTCATGAAAATGATATTGAGACTAAGAAACCATTGAAAATATAAGAAAAATTGATGTGAATATTTATCCATGATGTTATTATGGTTTAATATGCATATATACCTATAAATACATAAATAAAACATAAAAATATTTTGATGTCAATTCAAACATAATAATGGCATAAAAAATTAATGAAGAAGAGTTAAAATCTAAGGAATGGAAATTATGTTAAGAAACCCCTTACCAAATTGTTACGTTCATGTCAAATACATTTAGATGAATTAATTTTAATTGATACATAAAATAAAACTAAATATGAAGTATATATTATATACAACTTTCTTTGGTTGTATATATAAAAAATAAAATAAAGTAGTTTCATAACATTAAAATATGAATTGATAATGTAAAATTGAGACCACCTCCCATATTACGAGTCCATACATGCCATGTATGTCATTTAAATCATATATAATATAATTATATCAATCATATTAATTTTTAATATCATTTTTATGTTTAATATATTATTATTAAACAATTAAATTTATTAATTTTTATAACTTGTTTAATTAATTAATCAGTCAATTGAACCAACTAGGGAATATGGTTATAAAATATGAATTCAGTTGCAATCATTGAGAAGGTAAGATGTAAATTCAAATGAGTAAAATTTACATAAATATTATTTTATCTTAAAAAATACTTATTTGATAATAAATATAAAGTTATATCTTAAATAAAATTATACACACCATCCATGTTATGTGGTGTAGAAAAACAAATCGCATCTCTTCATAGTGTTGGTAATCTAATCATACAGTCAAATTGAGTTATAATATTCCTATGGATGGAAACTCAAAAAAGTAGATGAAAATTTATCATTATAAACTATTTATTCTTTTATTAATATCATACACACACACACACACACATATATATATATCTGTATATATATTAATTCCATCATTTTAACTATATGTGAGAGCTGGTGAAGGAAAATAAATTAAATCCGTTCGTAATGTGGTAGTATCCCGTACACACAAACGATGGTTTCACATACCATTTTATTAAATATGATATGTATATAAGGTATTACATAAACATTATATCATTTTATAATATTGAAAAACATATTTTCTCGTTTTAGAATGGTTGAAAAATGTTTTTTTTATAATTTAGATGAACAAATAAAATGAAAATACTCGGTTTAGAACTATAACTCTTCTTTACACAACCTCTTGAGGTCCGTACCTAAATACTTTCAAGGATGGTTTTATTATCAATTATTTTCCACTAATAAAAATAGATAAATTTTATTAACGTATTTTGGTAGGTATTGGATGATGAAAAATAATCTTAATGTTTTTAGAGGAGAGGAGATGTGGTGTCTTTTATAAGTGTTATAGAGGGGACACATGGAATTTTAATAAAAAATAATATATAATACTGTCTTAATCAAAAAAATATATCCAATATGGATTATTTCAATATATGAGATGTTATATGGTCTAAATATAAAAATTAAATAGTCTATTGAGATGTTTTTAGGTAATTTTAACCATTATATATTTAGTTTAATACCCGAGGAAACATGTTTCATATTTCACCTTGGTAACTAATTTATTCTATATTTACAATTAGTTGTGAAAAAAAATAGTTAAACATATTAAATTATATTAATTACTATGATAAAAATTATGGAAAACAATTTATCAGATAAAGTTCACATAATTTTTATAATTTAATTTAAAGTGGAATCCGCAAATCTTGATTAAATTTATTTCTTTTGAAAAGACCATTTTTATGTATAAAGATGTTTTCATACCAACTTAAAGTATAATGTTGATTTCAATATTATATTCTGTATTAATTTTTTTAAAAAATAAATATTTAAATTTTATAACAAATAAAAAATATAATTTTAATTTTTATATACATCAAAATTAATGATAGTTAAAAATTCATTAATTTTCACTTTTCAATTAACGATCTATATTTTTAGAAAATTTTAAAAAAATAATCATATAATATTTTTTATATACTATTTAGTAAATGATAATATATCTTTTGAATAATAATTATAGTTATACCGTAATTTGATTATAATATTCTACTATAAAATTCAACAAAAATCATTTTCAATGAATACAGATTTTTGTGGCATTAAATCAATATAATAAAAATTGAGTGATTATTTAATATGTAATTTTAAAAATATTTTTACTAAATTAGAAATTTATATACATTAATAAATTAGATAACCTGAATTCAGACCAAAATATTTAATGTCTAGGTTTTACTTATAATATTTAAATAATAATATTTCATAATTCGTTTATGATAAGTGTTATGTGTTGTAGATTCTATAAAATATAATATTGATTTATAAATATTGGGGTCTTAAATTTTTACCAAGTAATAAACTGAGTCCTCAAAATTCTATGATGAAATTGATAATCAAGGATTGAAAATTATAATTTAAGTTTTTTGGAAATAAATATGAAAAATATTGTTAATAAAAATTAATCTTGAAAATAGGGAAAGATATATTCAACCGTCATCTAGATTAACAAATAACTAGGCTTCCAAATTAGAGAATATTGGTGGTATGTGAGAATATAGACGTGGATGAAAAAATATTTCCCATATAATTATTGAGAGTAATAGAGAGAATTGATCACATTAAAGTTAATTATTATGAAATTTTAAGTGACCACAAAACCACAAATCAATATGATGAGAAAAACCGATTAATTCATTAAATGTGAAGGTAATATAATAACATTTTTTTGAGATCCTTTTCCTATATATGATTAATTGGTTTTATAACTAGACTAAGAAAATAATGAATTATAGATACTTGAAAAGTAGAATTTATTATATTAATAAATATATATCACAATCACAACATTTTTATTCTAATGATGAGTTTTCAAGATGAAATTTTTTTGTTCGAAGAACTAAAATCCACTTCTAATAGATCACATTATTAAAAAAATGTGTAAAAACCTATTCTAGACATCATTTTATATATTTATAAAAAATTAATTTTTTTACAAGTTATTATATTGTCCAAACTATATAAATCATCATTTCATGAGAAATTAAATGTAACTTATAAATTTAATCAATAAAACCAAATGTTAATCATAGATAATTCCACAAATAAATAACCTTATATCCCGAATAACCTCATTAACCTCCAACTCAAATAAATTGTTTTTAAGAGGTATATTAGATTCTATATCTTATATACCAAAAATTGAAACATTATTTTTCAAAAATAATCATACTTATTAAAATTAATGTCATATTTAATTGAACCTAATAAATAATTTCCCAAAATATTATTAATCACATTAAAATATCATCACTTAAAACCACAAAAATGTTTTTTATTACATTTATCTCATGTTAAATCTTAAAATTATTAACCCATGATGGTATCCATAACTTTTTATTCAACTACACATGAAAAAATACCAATATATAAAGTTATTGAAACCATAATCTGATACCAGATGTAAGAGAACCACACCAGATTTACTAATCTGGTGCTAAAATATTAATAATTATATTTGTAGAATTTATATAGATAAAAATCATACAATTTTTTCCATCCAATATATATAAAAATAAATTATTATATTGAATAATATTCATAAAAAATTTTATGTTTAGAGTATTATCGAATTTGGATAAAATATCAAATAATGAATCATGATACAAAAATAACCAATTCATAATGATTTATTTCATTTATAATTATGATCATTAAATATAATAAAATTATGAGGAATAATATACATAGAACCTCACATCACAACCATGGGAAAATGAGATATATGATGGGTAATCTCAACTTCTCAGTATGGTTAAACATAATAATTAACAATTGAATGTCTTATGTCTTCATAATATGAGTATAAGGGTAGGATGACCAAATATATGTTTAGAAATATATCATAATAGAATTCATACACAAAAAAATTATATCATAAATAATGATACATTGAATAAAGATTTAATATAACACTTGGGTTATATAATTCGATAATCATGATCCATGTGAAAACAATCATTAGGAAAGGGTTCAGTTATAACATTATTCATGAATAATGGAAACATTTTGGAAACTAATAACATCATTTAAATTTGACTCTCACAGCCACTATTTAAAATTTAATGAACTACGAGGTAAAGTTCAATTATATATTAGAAGAAACCTATAACCAGTCAACTCTGACCCTTTACCCAATTCATTGTAGAGCTATATCATGATCACCCTTTATCGTGAGCGATATAAAGCTCAGCATTCATCATAAAAAGATCCAAGAACTATTAAAAAACATAACACGTGAAAGTGTTCATTTATCCGGATAATAAAAACAATATTTCGGACATAGCATGATTTAAATATAAAAATAAAAGTTCAAGGATAATAACATTGAAGAATAATAATCCACACATGTAAATAATATTAATTATTTAATTGCAACATATAAATATTGGAGCATAATTGAATTCAAGGTTTTCTTGGGATGATGAATAGAAATAACCTAAAAAAGACAATTAAAACATTATAGAAGAATATACCATTACAAAATTGAATATTACATTTATAAAATTATGGTTCACTAAATTTTTCTAACATATTTATCATTTAAAATAAAAATGAAATCCTATAAAAGATGAAAAAAATAAAATAATGGTCATGAATGTGGGAAGTTAAATTCATGACGTAAATGATTGATATATGTTTTTTTTTCATAAATTTGTAAAGATAGTCAAAAGTGACTAATGATGAAAATATTATAAAATTACCATTCTAATATCATTTAAATAAAGTAGAGTGACCATGTAAAATAACATTAGGAAATATTTTTTTTATTAAATGGACATAATTAATGCAGTTTTTGAAATCAAGTATTGTGAAGAGAATGATTCCCAATCTAAAATAATATGAAATATCAGTATCATATACAAACGAAATTTTTTATAATTCGTTGATAAATAAGGGAGTAAAAAACATTAACATGTAAAAAAAATTCTTAACTATATGAGAAAAAATTATGTGCTCTTCCTAAATATATTTACATATAACTTACCCAAATGTAACGTTGAACATAAAAAACCTCAAAAACAAATGATAATGCCACATAAAACATTTACCGCTTTAAAAACATTTGAAATAAAAAAGTATTTAATTATGGAATAAATAAATATCATTAATTAATAGATGTAATATATAAAAACAAATTTTTTGCTTATTAATTAAAATTTTTATTGAAATCATGGTGCATGACATGAAACATGACTTGTGAAAATGAGACAGTGAAAAAACCCTTGTAATGATCATAACATTTAAATTGTTAATTAATATATAAGTTTTCAATGAAAACAATATGTAAATACCTATAAAATATGTATAAATACATAATATAATAATTTATATGTCATTACAATCATAATAAAGTCATAAAAAATTCAATTAAGATGTGATAAAACTTAATGAAATGAAATTGATTTAGGAAAAACCTTAGAAGTTATTAACATTATATTAAAATCCATTTGGGTTAAATAAATTGAATTTAAACATAAAATACCATATTTGAAGAAACAATTATGATTGAACATTTAATAGGATTAGTATATACACCTTATAAAATAAACTAGCCACACAAAATACAAATATTCTTCAATTAAGGAAAATTAAGAAGAAATACCTATCCTCGAGTCCGTACATAACATGTATGTCCATTACCTACTATATAATATAATTATATAAATTATAATATTTATTAATATAATTTTATATTACCCATAACATATAACTATACCATTTATTTCATTTATTTAAATAACATATTTAATTACATAATCTGTTAAGTCCACCTAAGGTGTTTTGAGGAAGTTCAGCTCATAATCCCAAAATAACTTCTATATGATAAATGTGGTTAAAGAGGTGAGTATTAAATTATATATAAAATAAAAATAATGAAATAATTTAATTTTTATTCATCAATTATATTTTAAACACCATCCATGAAATTTTGTTATGAAAAATGAATTACGATACAATCATGGTGATGGTAAGGCATATATATAGATGAGTAACAACTTTATTTATCGAAGTTCATGAGGGAAAGAAAGTTGAAAAAGATAATATTATAATCATTTTTAATAATTTTTTCTAGGATTAAATCTAAAAAAATTATCAATTTGAACTTATTTTAATTAATTTTGTATTTTTGATGTGTTTTGGGATAAAATTGGAAAATTGATTAATTCTAGAAATTTAATGACATTTATCCACTTTTGTATTTCAAGGATAACATTTAAAATATTAAATAAATTTTAATTATTATTTTTTAGAAATTCTTTAAATATGGGATTCAAATTAATCTTCTGTATCATTAATTAATACTACCTTCTAAGTGTTTGAAAAAATAAATGCATTTGTATGATCATTCTAAACGATAAAGTGGACCCAACCTTTGTAAATTATGAATATCTTCATCTATAGCACTCTAGTTAAGGTAATTACACCTGGAATAAAAATAAATTTATTATTTAACTATTGAATATAATGGGTATTGTTTTTCATTACGTAATCTATTGGATACTCATCTTTTGTGTTATACTTCATAAACATTGACCCAGAATAAACATTCAAAATGAATGGGCCATATATTTTTCTACACATGTAGTATTCATATTAAATTTCATGGGAATATAAAAGATGAATATTGGAACATATTTAATGAATAAAACATTCCAATATTGGGTAATTAAATTATCCTAAATTGTTCAATATTTTAGAGGAAAATATGGCGTAAATATTAATGGCACTTTTGGAAGATCAAGAATGTGAAGACTGAAGGATGACACACCATTGGACAATAAAAGGAGGATTTAAGCCATGATATAGGAGAGTTCCAGACACTAATGTCCTAGAGTCAAGTGTCCATGTTTCTAATTTACGATTTCATATTTCTTTTCCTTTTATATTCAATTCCTTTTGACATGTAACAATTATTCATATTTCTAATTCATGCGTTTTTTTATTCATACATCTATATTTCTCTTCCAATACTAGTATAATTACTATATTTATTTGAAATTACACTATTACCTATTACAGTAGAAAAATGATGGTCTAACATGAGGCATGTATTGGGGGAGGTGTGTGGATATTCCAGTCATTCGGCACTTAAATTCTTTTGTTTTATAAATTCTGTGATTAGAAAGAGTGAAGTGAATTGGTGTCGTGATTTTCCACCACGACACTGATCATAAAGCCATTTACATTATTTTATTTAATCTCCTTCCTCAATTATGTGGATAAAATCCCATAATATGATTGATTTAATCCATTCATCATATGAAATGGTATACGATGGAGCTATATCCAGGGAGATGTCACATGCCTGATTGAGGTATTTTATCAACCTTAATTATAAGTGGATATAGAATTAAGATTCTTATATGAATTTGTGATTTCACAAAACAAAAATAATTAATATTAATCCATGAACTATATCATAGAATATAATTATCAAACATAATCTAAAAACCAAGAAAGAGAATGATGGAACCCATTTACCAAACCACAAAGGCCAAGTGATTTCTTCTTAATTTCATTCTGTTAGTATTCCATGTTAATATAAGTTTATTTTTTTATATTACATGTCTTTTAATTTTGTTTTATTTCATAAAATACGAAACCAAAAAATAATTAGTTTAGGTGAGATAGAATAAGTAAGAGAACAACTGAGAAATATCTTAAAGTGAGAAGACACTGGTCAACCTCTGTGCTGTATTAGGAAAATAATTTTTATTTTTCCATTTACTACTAAGGATTTGCGTCAAATATTGATCCATTTTCATGGATCTAATCATTAGATTAATCATTTTTATAATTTTATAATTTTTATATTTTTCATTACTTTTAATGAAACCATAAAAAATTGCTCTTCCATGATGTTTTCAAGTGATCATTTATTCAATAAATTGAAGAATTACTCCAAGGTTAAAGAAGAAGAAGAATATTATACTCAAGAGGCCATACAATGAAGGGATGATACTTTTATGATAATGGTCAAGAAGAAGAAAAGTGTCATAACAACATGGGTCCCACCTAATGATTTGATCCCCATATTCAATGAGCTCCAAACTTAAATTTAATGTTTTGAGGCCAAGAAATAAGTGCCACTGGTTTTCCCCAATTTCACATAAGACATCCAAGAACTTGAGGTTCAACAAGAGGAGTTTCTATGACCGAACTATTTGGGGGACCATATTCAAGATTAAAATGAAAAACTATAGTGTATTCATGATGAGGAATACTTTCTTGTTGAGATGTGGGTGGTAGATCCATAAGATTTAGAAGAATTCATGAATGAGTATGACATACAACATGATATCCCCAATCCCTAAAAAGTTGAATATTCAGTACCATTTCAAATCACTATATCCTTGTAATATAAAGACACCACCAATGTGGTGTAAGTTAATGAAGGGATAATGGAGCCCCACTACATACTTCCATCCATATAGACTCATTTTTAAGAGTCATTTAAAACTAAATAAGTGATTGAACCAAAACCAACTCATGAAGATTATCCTTTATTAAAATATTACTTTTCTAGTTTCATTAAATATGATTTGAATTACACCCCTGAATATTTTAATCTATCAGATTTAAATAAATATTATTATTTACTAGAGGATGACGAGGGAAAATAAATTTCACATATTAAGGTACCCATGGAGCTCCACAGTTTTGATGAATGCGCATTTGGGGAATCCCATGAAGAAGCCCAAGTAGTTGAGAAATAGAAAATCATGATAGTGGCTTCCCACATTAAAAGGGGGGATTATGATTTACATACTTTATAGTTAATTTCTACTGAATTAAAAAAAACATTCTAACACAAATTTTGAAATTAAAATTCATGTTGAACACATTAACCCAACCCTAGAAAATAAAGATGAGTTTTTAGAAGTACCAACCACAAGAGATGATGAACCATACTTCATCCTACCCCCACCATGAAAACTATACAAAATTGATAAGGGGATTGGATCTGATGTAATATATCATGGGATTATTCCACAAAAGTAACAAAGAAGCACAAAATGGGAAAATCCACATGTATTTGTTCATGTCAAAGAAACACCACCAAACGTCAGATTATGGATAACAACTAGTACCAGCCTTCTGGAAGTAGTACAAATATATGGCACATTTGGTGGGTCATAAAATGATTTACACTTTAACTTCATTCTATTATATTCAATTTCAATCTTAGTAATTTTTATTTGAATTTCATTTTTAGGATTATTATAGAATACATCCAACTACCTTTTATCCTTTCGATAATTAATGACATGATCCATATGCTTAATTGAGCAATTAACTTTTGTAGGAACATGATGGAACAAGGTAGGCTCAAAAACTTTTATGGTAGTTAAATAAGATTAATTTCAAAAGGGAGATCTCATTTTTATGTTTATGTATTAAAATCCTTACATTATTATCTTAAAACATTATTTGAATTACCATTGAAATTTCATACCCACAGTTGAATTATGATTTACATGACTTATGTAGGATACATGAGTTAATTTGTAATATTATGATGTTATGTTATAGATTTCATTGTTATTGAAAATGAATGATTAATATTAATATTTGATTATTAAATTAAATCATGAATATTAAAATGGGGACTCATGAGTTGATGGAATTAATTGATTCATGTAAAATAAATTTCCCAAAAAAATTTCAGGTTTTGAATTTAAGAAATTTATGTTAATTTATATGTTATTAGTAGTCATAACTTAAATGATTTTCTAATGTTATATATCACATTATGATGAGAATTTTTAGGCCAAGTACTTCACATTTAATCTTGATCATATGTCTTGATTGATATTGGGACATCCCGCATTCAATAACATGCATATAATCTTATCAATGATATTATATTTCAAAAACAAACTTAAAATGATTCGGGAATATTTTGATAATCCACTTATCATAAATTTCCACCTTTACCTATATATTTATTTATCACATAGAGACCATGAATGACCTTTATAGGTAATATCGATGTTTCATTCCATTTCTATCCATTCCTACCATTCTCAGGGTATTTTCAAGATATTTTAGTGTTAGAGTGTGGGGGTGATGGGAATAATGGTGTAAGGGAGGATTTATATAATAAAGAAGACGTGTTTATATTCTTATTTTGGGATAAATATTTATTTTTAATTATTTATTATAATTCATTATTTTAACCTCTTAAAATAAAAAAAAGGCAAATGAAAAAAGAATCAAAAAATGAGAAAAACAGATTATGATTTGGGAAAACCAAGAATCACCATTACTCTATTGATGATTTTTATGATATATGGTTAGGTGTTGGATGTGAGTATTCTTTTAATCATAACATTAGAAAAAATAAACAAAATTTAAATGGTTCTTTGAAAAAAAATTAAAAGGTAAAAAAAATTGATGATTGTACAGAAATCATTCATTATTATTTCTTTGATTATAACCTTCACAATGAGTTTTGGGGAAATTAGATATTATATATTAGATGGGAGAATTTTATTAAACATTTCTTTTTGATATTACGCATTGTAT
Source organism: Viscum album (assembly GCA_963277665.1). Classification (NCBI taxonomy): domain Eukaryota; kingdom Viridiplantae; phylum Streptophyta; class Magnoliopsida; order Santalales; family Viscaceae; genus Viscum; species Viscum album. Next base: position 1,989,440,054 of record OY728161.1, on the reverse strand, counting down.
AAAAGAGAAAAACCTCCTCTTTGATCCTTAATTTTTAAATCATAAAATCATACCAATATTAATTCCCTAAGTCTTTTTAATTTTTATTTCAATGCCTCTTGATTTTATGTGCCTTTTTTATTTACGATGCAGATAATGTTGTTATTATACAATATTATGGATAAGGATCATGTTTTTTGGATGTGATCATAAATCTAATTGATTTGTATCATGAGAGGTGAAAGAAAATATTCAAAACAGAGGTAAATCATGATTTGAATTGTTTAATAATAATTTATTGAGGAGAATGAATTCTTGAATGGATAAGTTCCATCATTTTTGGAAGGGGAAAAGAAAAATTCCTGAAATGATGGATTGTTTGAAAATTGGGAAATTAAATTAAAATTTAATTTTAATTTAATAATATGATATGAATTTAAAAATAGATTGATTTTATTTATTTTTAATTTAAATATTTGTATCATTAGTACCCTTTTCATATTAATGGGCCATGATACTAATTTATGATTTCATTATTTTAATTACATTTTTCATGTAACACATATGCATATTTTTAATTCAAGTGTTTATATGTTATCAAATATCGCTTTTCCTTCCAAACATAAACTAATTAATCTTTTTATATCACATTCCACCATGAAATATTACACTAAAATATTTTTCGTTTACTTGAGTCTTGGATTGGGGGAGGTATGTACCAATTATATTCATTTTGCAGTTAAATTATTATGTTTTTTTATGTTTGCAAGGATAAAGTGGGAACTTCACGAGTGTGGTGATCCTCCTCCAAGTAACAAATATCAAAATGATTTATCTTATTTTATTAAATATTTTTTCTTTATTATATTAGATACAGGATCTTTATATTATGGATTTTACCCATTCAGAAGATGAAACATCATACAATGGATTCGGGTCCAGGGAGATGTCACATGCTCGATTAGGGTGTGTCATCAACCTTGGTTATAGGAGGGGTGAAATTGAGATTTATAAAGGATATAAATATTTCCAAAATATAAATAAAATAATTGTAATTCCCAAATGAGATCTCAAAATTGACTTATTATACTCAATCTACACAATATCATTGAGAACGATGTAACCCATTAACTATACCACCTGGCCCAAATGCTTTCTTCCTAATTCCTTTATGTTATAATTTCATGTTAATATATGATTATTATTTTTAAAATATCATTTATTATAAATTAAATTAATTTTATAAAATATAAAACAACAAAAAACGTTATTTAGGTTAGAGAGAGTAATCGTGTAAACAACCTAGAAATCTCCTCAAGTGAGACGTCCCTGGCTAGCCTCTGTACTGCATTAGGAAAATAATTTTCCTTTTTTATGCCCTATGATAGGCATGCATCAAAGTTAAATATTATTTAATCCTTACGAAGATATTTTTAGTTTTATATTATTTCATTGAACCTTTAAATAAACTTATTTATATCATACATGAGTTATAGTTATGAAAAATGCATCACATCATATGCTGGAGGAGGTCATCAAGACATACACATGAATGATACTATTTTTTCAATGGATTGAAAGGTATGAATATATAAAAATATATTATATTTATAAAATTATAATAAGGTCATTAATATAATATATATATATATATTAAATAAATAAGTATTACCATCAATGGTAGGTGCAGATATAAAATAAATAACATTGATTCGAGATGCGGTAGAATTCTATACACATGAATGTTGGTTTCATATCTCCTTTGATGGAACTGGAGATGTATATAGGTTATGAACAAAATAAAATAGAATAAAATTATATGTAATATAGTGATGTTATTAAATTAAAAAATAGTAAGATTTAATGGAAGTTGAAGAATAGATAAAATGAAAAATATTTATTAAGAACTATATCTTATCTCTAGACATCCTCTTTTTTTTGTATATAATGCCTTACTAGGTAGGTTTTATGAAAAAACTAGGATTTATAGGTCATGGTGGGTGTGTTTGGGATTTTGGTAAGGTACTAGTCTAGGTAATGGCAGAATGAAAAGTCTCTTGTTGTTAGGATAAGAGAAATAGTGTGTAACCAATATAGGTGGGGGAGTGAACACACATGAAATTAAATAAAATTTTAAAATATATTAATTACATACTCTCAAAAAATCAATATAAAATTAAAAAATTAAAAATATGAGATATTATTGGGTTTATAAATGGTGTTATATGATTTTTTGACAATTTATTTGGTAATTTTAGCTTTATCTCTTTATTTTAACCCCAAGGTAACCGATATTTACTGTTTTTAATATTCATTATAACCAAAAATTTATTTAAAGATATTTCAAAATATTAATTTTTTTGATTAGAAATATAGATTTATCTTATTATATTCATTTCACATTAGGAGAATAATTTAATTTCAAATTAAAAAATCATGATTTTGGATGTGGAAAATCTTTTTTAGAAGAAATCTTTTTTTAAGTATAATTTTTTTATAAAAAAAATAAAACAATTGTTTTAATCCCAATAATATTTATCGTATTTATAAAATTATTTAGAATTAATTAAATTTTATTACTAACCAAAAATACAAAGAAACATATAAAATATGTGAAAAAATGCAGTTAAAAAAAAATATTTTCACTATGCATCAAAAAATAATACTTTAATGAAAATTATGAAATATTCATCATAAGAAAATTTGAAAATTAGAAACTAAATATTTATTTTTTCTTTAATAAATAAAATTTCTAATGTTTCCAATATTTTGTAAAAAAATTCTCTCTTAAAAATAAATAAAAACCATTTCAAAAGAAAATGTATTTTAAATGCATAAAATGAATTAATAAAGAATGAGTGATTGTCTAATAATATTAAATCTATAAATTTTAATTTATTAGTAAATTTTTATATAATACATAATTTGGTTTCTTCTATTTACAAAAACCAATAAAATGATTAAGCCATAACTACCATATATAAATACCAATATTTGTTGGGTTTTTTAAGCTCAATGTTGGTTCTCACGTATGATATCCAATATAATATTATTTTAAAAATATTTGGGTGATACATCCAGTAAGAAATAGAGTAATGTGACTATGTAAAAATGGTATGTTATGGGATAGGTACATTAGGCCTTTAGAAATACGAGATATAATTGGATTTTTACTAACTATTTGGTTATACTAACCAACAATACTAAAGTATATGACGTCTTCGATGATTAATTTACAGTGAAATACATTCAAAATCTAATGAATGTTGAAAAATATTAGTTAATATTTCTAGATCCATAATTTCATTATATATAGTATCGTAATGATATTCTTGACACATGAGAGAATTTATTTTGGAATCATGAAACTATTTTGGTGAATGTCCAAGAGAGAAATCAAAGGCAGGACGAGGCAACCAGAGATCATGAATAATATACGGGGAAAGAAAAATAGAATTTTTTAAAATATTGATATATAACCTAATTTCATGGATGAAATTATTTTTTGGGGGACACAATACCTTGGACCTATCTCTACAAGGTAAACACAATATCTGAACTATCATAAAATTCACTATTAATGAGACTTAATTCATGAATTTATTTAAATGATTAATTTTAGTATTTGAAATTTATTAAAAAAACCTTTTTTAATTCATCATATATTGAATTAGCTTAGAATGACTGTTTTTTTTTTCAAAAATGGTAGCATTTTAGTTCAGTAATATGTTTTTATGAAAATTTTAATTTTTATAACATTATTGTTATTTAATAATGAACAAGAATGTGACATAATGACCCAACTCACCAAACAACAATAGTTAAACTAGATGGCCACATGGCCTTAGGCCTGAATCCCTAGACTCTTAAGGATTCAGACTAGCTACTATTGTTATACCCTCTTGATTAGTAATAAATATAGTAGAAGAATCAATAATTAAGATAAATAAAAGTGATAGATAATAATAAATTATAATAAATAATAAAATGATTAACCAATATATATAAAAAAAATATCCAAACATGAACAAAAAATCCATGTATATAATAATTCAACATACAATAGGTGATATAATAAATGGGGATAAACTGAAAAAAGGAATAACTAAAAAATAATACAACACCAAAAATTTTATGGAGTACATTCCTCCAATGGCCCAAAGGCCTTCATTTTTTATTTATTTTGATAATCCACCTTTCAAGGGATGAGGTGGAACCCTATGATAGAGTAAATTCTCAACCATTAATTCTATGACATGTCCATGCCAAGAACATATAATATTAAGGAATCATAATACATGGTCCCATCCAAAAAACAAGGTGTGTGTCTGGGTACTAAAAAGTGGCCAAAATATTTTGTGAATAAAACTCAGTATTCCAACACCATTGATGTCAATAAAAAATTCAATCATTGCACAAAATCTATAACTGTGTATATTTATAATAGTAAGAATACTATATATAAAAATATATACAAATCCCAACCATCTTACAGATGCTATAAAAAATATTAATTTGAATAAAATGTAACTTTATGACAAGTTAATCAATCAGACATGCATATATTGTGGGATAAATATCGAAGAATACACACTCCCATATTCAGTGATGAAGTAGTAAACATAAAATTTCCATATTATATAGCGATCGAGGTGACCAAATTCTCACTATCCAAAACATACTATATCAAAAGTAAATATTGGATCACATTCATTCTCTATATCTTCTTAGGATTTAAGTTTTACATAGTTAGGAAAATATTCTAAATAAACCATACCCTGGATATAAAATGAGAATTTTACTCACTTAACCCTTCATAATAATTCATTTTCATAATCCATAAGAAACACCTTCTAGACAAAATTCATTAAACCAAGTTTCATGTATCATGGGTGGAAAAGAAAACATAAGAAGGGTTATCTCAAATGATCAATAAGTGTAAAAATAATAAATAATACTTGAATGTCATCAATGATCATATAAATTCAAAAGGGTATGATAACATAGTTATATTGCATGAGTGAATCATAAAATAAATCACACAAATCAATACCAATGTCATAAAATATTAAAACATAAAAAATTCAAGAGTCATGAGAATCAATCATGATCCATGTGATATCAATCTTGATCATAAGAAAATTATAAACCCTTGATAAGAAACATAACTTGTTTTTGGATTACCGGAAATTTTTTCAAAATAACTTATGTTAAATAAGTGATAAAAATAATTTGATCCTAGTTAAATACATTGCTTAAATCCATATGTTACCCCCTCCTTATTTCTTCTCAAGATAAGGTATATTTCCCAATGTAATTGTTTACTCTCTAGGTGCACCCATATTTTAAGATATTACAGGATCACCTGTTATTATATAGCATTCAAAATTTTATAAGCAATATTAAGTTCAATTCGTACTGTCCTTCCCACCCAATCATATAAGGTGTAACTAGATCAGCTAGCTCTATATACTGTGGTCTGTCATATAAGTTGTAATGGGTTCAACTGAGGCTATTTAGGCCACCCCATTATTTATGTAATGTCAATGAACCAGAACATGAAAAAGTATATATTTATTTAATTATAAAGATAATTGAAACAATAATTATTTGTTTTATACATTATTAACCCATGGAAATGAAATTGTTCTATTATTTGTATCATAGAATCATTATTAACTCATGGAAATGAAATTGGTACTATTTCAATATCTTAAAAAAATATTATTCCACCTTGAGGAAGAATGGGGATGGTATCACTAAAAAATATCCGTATTTGAGCATAATTAACTACAAGGGTTTTTTTTATTTTGAATAATTTAAATACCATTAAAATATCATTATATACACATTGAGTAATATAACCACTTCATTTTGAAAAGTATTTTTTTTTTCAAAAAAAACCTCACAAAATATTGAAACTATTATTACATTTGAAAAAAACTATGGAAACTTATAATGTAATATTTAAAAAAAATTAAAATATTTTTGGCGAAAAATATGCTGTCATATATGAGGAACACTTTTTAAATCACTTTTCACCCTTTTTTAGAAAACAATGTTTTTGTAGAAAAATAATCTTTTTCCTGAAAGGATGAATATTAATAAAAACTTTGTTTTGAAATATGTAACACATGGATAGAAGATGATGAATTGAAAATTGGTATTGTCACTAAATAACTTGATGATTATAAAATTCATTATTTTCTTGAATGATATATTATAATATTCCATCATTAAGAGAATAATTGTAAACAATTATGATAAACAATGGGATTATAACATAGGACACATACCAAATTGCTAACATTGGATCATAATCCCAATAAAATAATAACATTCAATAAATCATATAAAATAAATAAATAAATGTTATTAATTATATAACAAGTCAATGGGGTTATATACACTCATCATTAAATATGATAGGTGTATATCATAACATACATCTCAAAGAAGGTTACATGAGACAAAAATCCATTATCGAAATAGAGACATTGAAACTATAAAACCCATAAAATAGTGATCATAAAATTGAAACTGAGATCCCAATAAATTAATGTATGATAATAATAAAATACATTCATTGGGAATATCTACACCACACAACAAAAATAACTATTAAATATTGCATATACCCCACAAAAAAGTGTGATGAGAAAACCCACTCCTTTAGTCTTCCATGTCACATGTATCCATATCATTATGAATAATTAAAATATAAATTTTTTTATATTTTAGATGTAAATATTTAAAATTTTATTTTTAATTTTCTTCACCAATTAATATTCTATATAAAATTACTTAATCAATTAAGATTACATCACACATTTTGACCATATTCATATTATGTTTCAAAAACAAAATCAGTGGTTTGAATAAGGTCAAAGAGGTCATTATTTCAATATATATATATAATAATAGTCATGAAATACTTATCATATTTATATATGAATTATAATTTTAAAACCAATCATGAAGAAATATTATGAAAAAGAAACTAACGTTATGATCATGGATATGGTAGGCTCTCTGTATACATGAGTAACATTTCAATAATCAATATGGGAAGAAGGTAAGTAATATTTTAACATTACATAATTATAATAATATTAGTAATACTATATTAATTAATTATATAAATATTATATATATATATATATCATTCTTTTGTAAAAAATGAATCACATCGCTTTGAGTTGGAAGAAGTCTATATGTCCACGAACTACATTATCACTTTTTTGACATTATAAAATGGTAAAAAGAAATTTATAGATTACATTTAAATAATTATAAATAATTCATAAATATCATAAATGTTTCATTTATATCATATACCTTTTTTATATGCAACCTTATTACCTTCCGTTAAATGTGTTAGTGAAAAATGAATTATATCACCTCGCTAGGTGGTAGTCTTCCATACACACGAGGGATGTTATCATATACTTTAAAAAATGGAATGTAAAAGAGTATATATGATATAATAACTCTATATTTATATTTATGTTATAAAAAATTTAAAAAAAATTTATATCTATCATCATACTAAATCATCAGATATGGTAATGGAAAATAATTACATCATTTTGTGATGCAGTAAAACGCCATACACATGAATGTTGACTTCAAAACCCATTTGAATGAAGTGAGTGTGGTTTTGGAAAAAACATTAACTTAAAAACACCATTGACTATTTATTATATTTAGTTTATTATATCATCATGTTATAATTATAATTGAATTAGTATTAGATACAAATATAATAAAAACACTCATTGAAGAATGTTACCTCTTGTACAAGTATCCTACATAGGTTTCAACAGAATTCATTTAGAGGTTGGATATATCAACATAGTTAGGAATTAAAGGGGGTGGAATATGAGAATTTATCTTTTAAAGGATATGCTGACCCCAATTGGTTTGAATGTGTTCATAAGGTAAGAGAGGGGGTGGACTTTTATATGTTGGGTGAGTGGAACACTTGTAATTATTTTGGAAGAGTTAATTCCAGCCATGTTTTTTTTATTTCACTATTCCAAAATATTGTTACATTCTTGAAAATAGATGTTATAATGTAGGAATATGGCTGAACCATATGGTTTGGTCATGTTTTGGTTTATTTTTACGACTTATATTTTTAGTTTAAACACTTGTATTGTAGTTTTTATCATCATCGCTTTAATTAATTCTAACTATTACAGTAAACAATATCATAAAAAAAATAAGTTGAAATTATTATAAATTATTAATTGTGATTATTTCAAATATAGAATCCATTTTTATATAATAAAATAATTATAAATATTTAATTCAAAATTAATTTCATAGATGCGATGAGATATTAGGTTTTTATGAAGAGTACATTCTGTGAAAAAGATGATTCTACATTGACTCTATTACTATTAATAATAATTATATGAAAATTAACTAAAATTTACTGAAATAAATTCTATAAATTTCATATTTAATATCATGTACTTGGTATTATTATAATAAAATAAAATGGATAAAAATTTAAAACTATAAAACAAATTTAATGAAACCTATTTTTTAAAACCAAAATATCATATACCAAAAACCAATATAATGTTTATCCAATGTAATTTAGGTAAAAAAATATTACTAAATCGTTTTAGTTTACATGATAGTATATTCAATAAATATTGTTATTTTATAGTATTCACATTTTAGAAATGAAAATAATTTTTTTAGAAAAATTCACTACTCACTGAATAATCAATATTATCTAAACTATCACACAATTTCACTAATATTAAATTTTTATATTCCAATTAAAAAAATGAATTAAATTTTATCCTATAAATTTTCCAAAATATCAAGAAATTTATTATAATATTTATTTTTTAACATATATAAAAATAATTTTTTAGGAGAACATATTTTTGAAGAATAAAAAAACATTACTAAAAGCAATTAACTGATTATTTATAGAACATTAACCAATATGTTATATTGAGTAAGACATAGAATTATATTTTTATACATATCATAAGGTATTTAATACTATTCACACCCTCCAAATTAATGGTTAGGTAAAAACAATAATATATATCATGTTTTATTTATGTTCAGTTTGGAATGCTAAATACATTATCAAACATAATATCCAGTGATTTCATGTAAGGAAAGATAAAATGAGTGTTTCAATTAATTAAATATAAACTTGGTGATTTTTTACATTAATCTAAATAATATAATTTTCATCTTTCAAAATAAAATGGTGTAAGATCCCAAAAATTTAATAAATTGTGTCCCCATAATTTGAACTTTATCTATCTAATAAATGGTTGAAAATTTTAAAATACATTTTTTATAAACCCAAATAAAAAAAATTAATAAAAAATCATCTAAATAATAGGGAAATTGATGTTTAAAGGTAATATTTAATGAAAACCATATATGTTTTCATATAAGAGAACATAGAAGGGAATGGAAGAAATGTGTAAATAATTATATAAAGTGATTGAGGCCATTGGTCATATGGAATTGAATGGTGAATGGAATGTAAGGGGCTCAAAACCATAAATCCATGATGATTGACAAGGATATCATTTCATAAAAAATGAATTAATGAGGAAAACATATCTTTCAAGATAAGTTTCAAAGAGACTAAGAATTTCCTTACCATATAGTCTATGTGAATATTGAAATATAATTACTCGATGAGTATAAATTTATCCTTTAATCATGTTTCACCTAAACCTCATATTTTTCACCAAAAGGTGTGTATTCTAAATGAATATTTAATTCATAAAGTACTAAAATAATATCTCAATGCACTAAATAATCCAAATAAATAATAACAATATATTTATTATATCTTCAAAAATTAACCAAAACACAATTGGTTAGCATATGGTAAGATAATTTTAATAATTTATAAACCTTCATATGGTACAATAATCCAAAAAATTCAACAGTAATTCACTATATTGAAACTAAATCATTAAAAAAAACTATATCCAAATTAACCTCAATAAACTCATAAAAAATGACTATTTCAACCTCAAAGGATATCTCATACATTTCATATTCAATGAAAACAAATATAGTGATATTGTTTTAAAGTAACATTAATCTACTAGTCACAAAATCAAGTTCCAATCATATAGTCATCTATTCAATAAAACTTATTTTTTCAATATCTATGATAATATAAAACATTAATTTTATTAATACAATAAATTAAATTTACATAATATTTAAAATTATAGTTTAATCTAAATAATATCACTCCTATATAATCAATGTACTAGATCTCCTGATAAAATCACATTAATCACAATAAGTTCTTAACACATAAAACCACAAAAGGAGTTTCTGAATGTGAATGTATGATCATCCTTAATTTCATAGTCTTATGACGGTATCCATAATACTTATGAAAACCCTGCCCTGAAAACATTCTAATCTCTAATGTTATCTAAGCCTTTGATCTGGTATAAACTACAAGAGCCGAGTATCCAAAAACATGGATTTGGTGTAGAAATTATAAACATTTCATTTCCATATTAGATATTGGTGAATGTGAATCAATTTATTTCATCCAATAAATAAAATATAAAAATCAAATAGTTGATCACTTAAATTCTCCATGAAATTTTATGTTTTAATGTTTATAGAATTAGGAAAATATCCTATAAAAACAATTCTAGTGTTGTTAAATGATCATTTATCCCACTTAATCCATCATTCCTTATTTCCCATTAATAAATAATTATTATAAAAATGAACCCCATTCTTGACATAATTCATTCAAACCTATTCTTTATAACCAATAGGGAGATGTAAACATAAGAACAGTGATAAAAATGCCCAGTAATGGTAAAAATAAGCCTTTACAATTGAATGTCATCAATGAGAATAATATTTTCATAAAAGTATGATGACATAATAAGTGTACATGAGAGAATCATAAAATAACTCATAATCATAAATACATGGGTCATGAAATATGAAAACATATAAAATTAAATATTAATCAAAATTAATAATCATCAGCTATGTGATATCAATATTAATCATAAAAACATTATAATCTCATAAAAATATTCAAAAAAACATTTGTTGGTTTCTTGTAACATTTTTCTTCATAACATATCTTATTCTCATGTCATAAAAATTTTATTATAGTTAAATTAATAGGATAAAACATTATGTAACTCCATACCTATTTCCTATCATTACATGGTACATTACCCTGTGTATAGCTGCGTTATCTTGACACATCCATTATTTATTATATAACAGTCTCACCCGGGGTGATTTGGGTTTCCCCATCATAAAATCTATAACAATATCACCAAACTCTTTTAGGGCCTTCCAATTATGTTTTTTTAATTGGATCACCAAAGGCTATCTGGGACACCCATCGTATAATCCGTAACCATCTCACCTAGTGTAATTTAGGCCACTGGGCCTTATAAATAATGTCCATGAAACACAACATGAAAAATATAAATAGATATTTCATCATATAAGTCATTTAAAAAATCATTATTTTTTATTAAATGATTAAATAATTAAAAATAATTTTTTATGTCAACCTCTTTGAAATATGACTAACCCATGGAAATTGTAACAACCTATCCTCGGGGCTCGTGCTGTGACTACCCCAAGCCCACATTCGATAGCCCAGGGGCTAGAAACTAGCACCAAATGTGTAATTCCCTAAATTGGGAAGGCATTCCCTTTATAAACTAAAACACACACAATAGAGTATGCAATTAGAAGTAAAACACTAAGTAAACTATATAAAAAAGAGAGTGTTTTTAAGTAAATGGGGATGGAAATACATGCCCAATAGTAAAGTACAAAAAATTGGATGGTACAAGTACAACTGAAATAATAAGTAAAGCAGCTACTGGGTCATCCTTCGGAGTTCCTACCTGAAGGGTATGTACAAATGGCCTCCTCAACACTCCACATATGTCTTTCTGCTCCATGTATCGTCTCACCGAGTGGTCCATATCCAGGTACCGTTCAGTCTTGCTACTCTTTACCTCCTTCAGCCCTATCCGTCGTCTGCAACCAACACAACTAGGTGCGGGCATAGCCCGTGCAGGGGTGAGTATAACGATACTCAGTAGGGACCCCAAGACCCTCAAGGTCTCACAAAATCCAACAAGGATAACAAAAAAGTATGGATTCAACGGATAACCATTACATAGGTATATTCCCATACATATACCTAATTTATTTATTAACCCATCTCAATCATGACGAAAACACTAATGTCATTGACTTAGCTCAAACCAGGATTTTATTCTAGGGGGTAGTATCAAGTAACAACCAAAGTCACACTTTCAGAACCATGAATGATGGTGTACTCCTCCTCTATCGAGTACAGTGGGCCTGACGTGTCACACAGAGGTGCTTCCCACTATCCTTGGACTAATGAGGTACTCCTTCTATCGAGTACCGTGGGTCTGTTGTGTCACACAGAGGTGCTCCCCACCACAGGTCAACTGTGCTCACAAAAAGGTTCTCCCCCTCATAGAATGTTGAGGTACTCATCCTGTCAAGTACCATGAGTTTTCCACACAAAGGCACTCCCCACTATGGGCCAACCGCGCTCACACTGAGGTGCTTCCCACTGGGCCAGTCGAAACACTTCGTGTCGAAAGGTCAGTAGTCGTCAGGTGTCTGCCGGCTACTAGGTCTCCGAACATTGCACAATCCTCTCAGGGAGGATTCTCTCAATGAGCTACTAGTTGATACTCCATCTGTCATAAAAACCCAATTAGAAGTATCTCAATGGTCCGAATCATCATTGGGGTCTCAATACAACAAATCGCGCGTCAATCGGACGCCCAATCTGTGAGTTATTTGCATTTCTATTATAGGGGCCCGAATGGGTTTTTTGGTTTAAACCATCACAAACATATCTCAAATGTGTACAATCCTCAAGTGGGATAAGCCAAAAATAACCGTCACCCTCTATTATTTCGGTTGCCGAAGACGATTCGTCGATCAGACACCCGTAGCCCAAGATATGGGCAAAAAGGTATAAAATGACCCAACGGGTCCGGGTCCAGTCTGACCCAGTCAGACCGACTCGGCCCGACCCGGTCTGTGGGTCCGACCAGGTCCAAGGTGGAGGCCCTTCCTGATGGCGGCCCAACCCGAGGGGGAGGCTCGACTTGAAGGCGGCCCGACGACCCGGTTGGCCCGGTGGCCCGGTTGGCCCGGCGACCCGGTCGACCTGGCGGCCCGGTTGGCTTAGCGACCCGGCTGCCCAGCGGGGGTCTCCCTAAGCTATAGCCAGGGGTAATCAAACACTCGTGGCTCCCGAAAGGCTCTATGTTTCAGTGGTGCTCCAATCGGCGCCAGGTGGCGCCGATCCAGCACAAGCGGCACCCGACGAGGTCCTGCTCCTCCTGGCTAGCCAAGTGGCCTGCCGCTCCACCTAATCCACTGCTGCCCACCCTGGCCATGACTCCCCTACTCTCCACGACATGACAGCGCCGTGGAACCTCTTCCGTAGCCCGGCCTGGCCGCGACATCCAGCTCCTCCGCACGGCGCGACGGCGCCGCGTCCCCTTCGCCGCGGCCTGGCGTGGCCGCAACATCCTGCTTCCCTCCGCCCGGTGTGCCGGTCCCGCGCACCTCTGCCACGTCCCACCCTTGCTGAGGATCTCCTTCCATGTGGCCCAGCGGTGCAACGCCCTCTTGGAGACCTGGTGGCCTTGCGGTGCTGGTTTCTTCATGGTCGGACTGTCGCCGACCGCCGTGCTTTGTCGCGGTTCGTTCCTCCAGTGGTGCCGTTGCATCGCCGTCGTCGTCAACAAAGGAGAACAACAAAGTGGGAGGGTCGGGCCAGGTTCGTGTGGTCCGATACCTCCTTGTTACGATGATATAGATCTACGTTTAAAATTCCATAATTTTAATGAAGAAGAACGGTTACAAAAATAATTCAAATCCCTAACCACATATGACGATGACGGTGGAAGGTGAGGAATGGCGGACGTCGATTTGTTGACATCGAGAAGCATCTGAGTAGGAAGCATTGTCGGCATTCATCGCAGTCGACTCCTTTTTTTTCCACCATTGAAGATTGAAGAAGAAGTATCCAACCACAAATAACACTGACGACACATCTTCCTTGGAATCTTCCCGACGTCAATGAATCGACATCTGCCATTCCTCAACTTCCATCATCATCATCATACGAGGTAGGGAATTTGAATTGTTTTTGTACCCATTCATTGCCGTTCAAATTATGGAATGTGAAATTCCGATCTATATAACCGTAACAAGGAGGGATCAGACCGCAAGAACACGGACCGAACCTCCCTCTTTGTTGATCTCGTTTGTTGATGATGGCGGCGGCGCAACCGTGCCGCCGGAGGAACGGACCGCGGCAAAGTATGGTGGTTGGCGATGGGCTGGCCATGATGAAACCAGCAGTCCAAGGCCGTCGGGACGCCAAGAGCGCGTGCACCATAGGGCCTCGCGGAAGGAGATAAACGGCAAGGGCGGGCCACAGTCGAGGCGCACGACGCCGTCGCGCCGCGCGGAGGGCAGCAGGAGGCTGCAGCCATGTCGGGCCACAGCGAAGGGGCACGGCCCAGTCACGCTGCGCAGAGGAGTTGTAGGACGCGGCCATGCTGGGGCGTGGTGGAGGTGGCACGGGGCCATCGCACCGCGTGGAGTAGGGGAGCTGCGGCCAGGGTAGGGGATGATGGAGTAGGTGGAGCGGCTGGCCGCTCTGCTAGCCCGGAGGAGCATGACCCCGTCGGGACCCGCGTGTTCTGTATTAGCGCCACCTAGCTCCATTTGGAGTACCACCCGAATTACAGAGTCATTTAGGAGCTGGGGGTGCCTGGCTACCCCCTGGTCGTGGCTTAGGTGGAACCCCACTGGGCCGTCGGGTCGCCAGGATGACCGGGCCTCCAGGCCGACTAGGCCATCGGGCCAACCGGGCCGCTAGCCCGCCTTCAGGATGGGCCTCCATCGGGCCGGGTCACCCCCTCGAATGAGGTCAGACCGGACCCAGACCCGTTTGGTCATTTTACACCTTTTTCCCATATCATGGGCTATGGGTGTCCAATCAACGAATCGTCTTCAGCAAAGGAAATATTATAGCATGATGGTTCTTTGGAATATCCCACTTGAGGTTTAGACATAGTTGGGATATGGTTGGATTGGTTTGAACATAAAACCCAACCAGGCCCCTGAAATGAAAATGACAATAACTCACAGACCGGGCATTCGATTAACGCCTCGTCTGTTGTGTTGAGACCCCGATGATGAGGCAGACCTCTAAGATACTTCTACTTGGGATTTTGTGACAGTTGGAGTATCGACCAGTACCTTGTGGAGATGATCCTCCCAGAGACGAGCTTGTGGAGTTCAGAGACCTAGTAGCTGGCTAAGACCTGACGACTGCTGACCTTTCGACTCGCAGAGTTTCGACCAGCCTAGTAGGAAGATCCTCTGTGTGATAATGGTAGGCCCATAGTGGGGAGCGCCTCTGTGTGACGCGTCAGACCCACGGTACTCGACAGGAGGAATACCTTAGCTGGCTAATAGGGGAAGCGCCTTTGTGTGAGCGCGGTAGACCTGTGGTGGGGAGCGCCTCTGTGTGACGCAGCAGATCCATGGTACTCGATAGGAGGAGTACCTCAGCAGTCCAAGGATACTGGGAAGAAACTCTGAGTGAAACAGTAGGCCCACTATACTTGATATAGGAGGAGTACACCATCAACCGAGGATCCAACATTGTGATCGGAGTTATTACTTGATACTACCCAAAAAAAAATAAAATCGTGGTTTGAGCTGATTGAATTACATTTTTGTTTTATTCATGATTGAGATGGGTTACTAAATAACTTAGGTATATGTATGGGCATATACCTATATAATGGTTATCTATTGAATCCATACTTTGTGGTTATCCTTGTAAGATTATGTGAGACCTTAAGGATATCGAGGTCCAAACTGAGTATCGTTATACTCACACAGGCATGGGCTATACCCGCACCTGGTTGTGTTGGATGCATACGACGGATAGCGCTGACTGAGGTAGAGAGTAGCAGGACTGGACGGTACCCAGAGGTGGACCACTCGGCAAGACGGTACACAGAGTGGACGAATGGGCGTAGATTGCTGAAGAGGCCATCTGTACCTACCCTTTAGGTAGGAACCCCGGAGGATGACCCATTAACTACTTTACTTATTCTTTTAGTTTTACTTTTACCTTTACATTTCATGTACATTACTATTGGGCTTTTATTTCTATCTACTTTTACTTTACAACACTCTTTTTATACAGTTTAATTTGTGTTTTACTTCCGTTTGTGTACTCTGTTGTGTGTGTTTTAGTGTATAAAGGCAATGCCTTCCTAGTTTAGGGATTTACGCCTTTGGTGATAGCTTCCAACCCTTGGCCTATCGACGACGGGTTTGAGGTACTCACAACATGGGCCCTAAGGAAGGGTCATGAAAAATTGGTATCAGTGGAGACTGTGAAACGCTCTCCCATTAGATAGTGCCATCACATATTCTAGGCAAAGACCACTACTACTAACTCCATCTCATGGGTATCATAGTTCTACTCATGTTGTATTTGCTGCCGAGAACCATATATGATCACTACTCGCTCCTGCATCAAGACACACCCATGTCCGTTCCCTGATGCATCGCTGTAGACTACATTACCAACTCCCTCCTTTGGAAGTCTCATGATGGGGGACACTAGTCAGCCTCCGCCTCAGTACTTGAAAGCTCTACTGACATCTCTTTGACCAGAAAAAGGGTTTCCCCTTCTTAATCAAGGCTAATAGTGGTGCTACAACTATAGAGAATTCTGGAACAAACCTCCGATTGTACCCAGCCAAGCCCAAGAAACTCTGTACCTCCGTCACATTCTTGGGTGGATCCCATGCAAGTACCGCTGAAATCTTCGCTAGATCCACTGCAACTCAAGCCTCTTAGATGACATGTCCCAATAAGTGAACCTCTCGAATCCAAAACTGGCACTTCGAGAGCTTACCATAAAGCTGGTTCTCTCAAATTGTGTCCAGTACTACCTGCAAATGGTAGGCATGCACCTCCTCAGTAGTCGAGTAGATCAAAATGTATTCAATGAAGACTACGACAAAGCCATCGAGGTATGGCAAGAAGATCTTGTTCATGAGACCCATGAAAACTTCTGGAGCATTGGTTACTCCGAAGGGCATAACCAAGACTCATATTGGCCGTATCGACACCTGGAGGTCATCTTCTACACATCCTCATCTCGAACTCTAAGCTGATGATAGCTTGATCTGAGGTCTGTCTTCGAGAACCATCAAGCTTCCATGATCTGATCAAAGAGGTCGTCAATCCTCATAAGTGGTTAATTTTTCTTCATATTCACTTGGTTAAGGCAATAGTAGTCGACCCAGAGCTGCAAGTTCCCATCCGCCTTCTTGGTGTACAGAATTGGGGTTGCGCAGGGAGAAACACTAGGCCAGATGAATCCCTTCTCTTGCAAGTCCTTCAGAATATCGGAAGGCTTGTGGTAATCATCGTGAGCTGTGAGTATAGCTAGATGAGTTGAAAGAGAATGGATTCAACCGGCCTAATGTTTCTTCATGTGAATCCCCAATTATTTTCCACAAGAAGGTGGATGGGAGCTTGTGGATCTATGTCGACTACCGTCTCCTAAACCAAGTGACTGTGAAGAACAAGTACCCACTCCCGGGGATTGACGACCTCTTTGATCAGCTCAAGGGAGCTCGATGGGTCTCGAAGATAGAACACAGATCAGGCTACCACCATCTTAGAGTTCGATATGAGGATGTGCATAAGACGACATTCAGGTGTCGGTATGGCCACTATGAGTTATTGGTTATGCCCTTCGGCGTAACTACCCCATGCCCGCCTTCCATAGGCGAGGGGCTGGTGACTAGAACCAAAGGAGAAAATCCCTAAAATGGGAAGGAATTTTCTTTGGTGCTAGTCTCCATCCCATGTCCTGTGACAGGAGGGCTTGGGGTAGTCACGATACGGGCCCCGGGGGATGGGTCATGACAGAAATGTAACAAGTTACATGACAATCTATTTTAAAGAATTTGAATCCATCAAATGAAATAATGAGGTTGATATACAAAAAGAATAACCCTATTCAATAACAATTATCAAAAATGGGTTTTTGAAATTGATTTATTTAAATACCATTAAGAGATTATTAGATACATTTTTAGGAATATATCTTTTTCATTTTGATGATCTCTTTTTCAAAACCTAAAAATTCCAAAAATATTTCTAATATATATTTTTTTGTGATAAAAAATGGAAACTTATAAAGGATGATTGAAAAATAATTTAAAAAATTTATTGGGTAAAATAAATTTTTTTATTTTAAAAAGAAATAAAAAAAATTTTATTACATTTTTTTACGAAAATATATTTTCAGACTAAAAAAGTGATATAAAAAAATACTTTAGACTCTTAAACACATAAAAATATTGAGATGAAGGGAAAATATGTATCCTCATATGAATAAAATATTAAGATAAAAGTAATAATGGTATAAAGTGATATATCATAATATTTAATCATTTAAAGCAGAATTTTAATCAATTTTCATTAATTATGAGATTGTAATATAAGACACTTTACACTTTGTAAACTTGTAATCATAAAACCCAAGGATGAAAAAAATTAAATAAAACCATATAGTATCATGAAAATTAGGATACTCAAGATGAAAAAAATTACAATGGGTATGTACAAAGAAATCATAAAAGAAGATAGGTTCATAAAATAACATTTTTCTCAAATATGGTAATATGAGACAAAAATCGATTACTGCTTTGGAATCATTGAATATGTCAACCCTATGAATGAGATATCTTAAAATGGATATTTATATCCTCATAAATTTAATTATAAGAATCCTAAAATTCTTACATGGGATGTATATACACCACAAAAAAATGTATAGTTTCAAAATATGGAATATATGGCATTGAAATAAATGTGAGATGATAAAACACTTACCCTGAATTTGATATTCCACATGTGTCTTTATCTTCGTGAATAATAAAATAATGTAAATTATTTTCTTTTTGTGTATCAAAAAATTAATTAGGTGGTTTGAATCTCATTAAAGAGGATATTATTTAAATATATGAAAATAATTATGATAAAATAATTATCATATTTTAAGTGTTAATTATTAATTTAAAACCAATCATTAATTATGGTTATGAAAAATGAACTAATGTTACAATCATGGAGTTAGTAGGTTGTATGTACTCATGAGTAATGAATCAATTTTTCGATAATTATTATGGAAATAAGGTAAGTACTATCTTTATTTCCATAATTATAATAATATAATATATAATAGTATATTTAATTAATTTTACACATATATATAAAATTATTATGAAGAAATGAAGAACATCTCTTCAAGGAGGAGGTACTCCATGCATCCACATATGACATTATCATTTTTTGAATCACTTAAATAGTATAAATACAATGATATATTATATTTCCATAATGATAGATATTTCCTTAATATAATAAATATTTAAGTTATATCACATATATTTTTATATTTTATATATATATTGCTATTTATTTTTTTGTAACATGTTAGTGAAAAATGATTCACATCTTTTTGAAAGTCGTCTGTGTGTCGTATAAAGGAGTGACACTATCATATCCCTTATAAAATAAAAAATAAAAGAATATATATGATATAATGACTCTATTGGTATATTTATGTTATAATTATCATATATAACCCATAATTTATCATCAAATTTATCCATGATAGGTAGTAATGGATAAATTAATCACATTAATTCGCAATGCGCTAGTTTTTCGTACACATGAACGATGAATTTGTAAATGATTTAATGGAAGTGTGCGTAGTTTGAAGTTATAACCACAAGAGAAAAAATTCTTAGAATATGGAAGATACCATGGCTTTTATATCATAATGGTGTAATAAAAATTTAAGAAGGTGGGGAATACAAAAAAATTCTCATTGAATAATGTTACCTCTTGTTCTGATATCCTCTATTGGTTTCAATAAAAGGCCTTCCTAGGATAGATTTATTCAAAAACTAAGTATTGTAGGATTAGAGGTGGAAATATTGGAATTTACTATTATAGGTATTTATCTATCCCAATAGGTTTAATTTTGTGAATATAGAAGGATAGTGGGTGGACTTTTATAAGTGGGGTGAGTGGCACACTTGTAATGTTTTTGAAAGAGTGAATTCCACCCATATTGTTTTCATTTCACAATGGCTCAATAATAGACCATTCACAATATTATAAATTTTATGCTCCATATATGAACATAAAACACGTTTAAACTAGTCTTGGGTAACTTTTCACATTATATTTTATGTTTATATACTTAGTGAACACCTTTTTACCTTAATCGCTCAAATTATTTTTAACAGTTTTGAAAAATCACTTTGGAAAAAAAAATAATTTGACCATATTAGAAATTATACATTATACTACATCAAAAAATGGAATAAATATTCCCATTTTCAATTCATATAAGTGGAAGATTTTAATTTAAAATTATTCCTGTAGATATGGAGAGAAAGATAGTTTTTAAGAAAAATTTATTATGAGAAAAAGATGAAACTATGTTAACTCTATGAATAATTATAACCATTTAATGATAATAAATTTATATTTATTGATATATATTATAGAAATTAAATTTGAATAATTATAAAATATATATTATTTTAATTAAATAATATATTGAAAAAATATTCTTATTAAAACAGTTTTTAGATAAATATGTTTTTTATCCCAAAAAAAGAAAGAGCCTAATATAATGTTGATTAAAAGTATTTAAAATGACTAAATATTGGTAAATTATTAATATGATACTTTTATACATATTAAAAAAATATGAATACATTGAAATAGATAATTTTATTGAAAATAGAAAAACTTTTTAAAAAAATATGTGTTTTTCACTACTCGCTGAAAAATCAATATTTTACAAAAAGTCCCAAAATTCACTAAAATTAAATTTTGATATTAAGAATCAATAAATTATGTTAATTTATTCAGTCTAATTTTCCAATTTTTTTTAAAAAAATTATATTATAACTTTTTCATGGAATTCAATAATTTTTTTTAGTAGAACATATTTTTAAAGAATAAATTAACATTACTAAAATAACTAATTGTTTTTCAATAAACAGTTATCAACAATTTATATTGAGTTAGAAATATATATATATATATATTGAACATTTATATTTTTTATGAAAATAGTTAATACTATTTGTACCATATATTTAAAAATATAGGTTTTAACAAAAATATATATTATGGGTTGTTTAGGTACATTGTTTCATGTCGAATACAATATCGAACATAAACTCTTTAGGTTGTGTGTAATTCATTATAAAATGAGTTTTGTGTGTATTGAAAGAATAAAATATGTTTTTTTCTATAAAATATAAATTTATTATTTTAAAATATTATGGTGTTATAATGTGAATCACATATCAGACCTAATGACAGAGGACCAAGGGACATTGACCAAAGAATCCTATTAGAGTGCACAAAGCTCATCCATGAAAAGAAGTATAAATTTGACCTATATCTCTAAGTAACCCACTCCCCCTGGACAAAGAATAATAATTAATTCAATGTATAATCTAATATTGTACTGACCTAGTGATACAATTTATTTAAATCCAAGTTGTTCCAAGAAATTATGATCTAAGGTAATAATCCATGAAATAAAATCTAGGTAATTTTTAGTTCTATACCTTGATAACGGTTTCATACCATTTTTTCAGGTCCATATGAAAGAATCTATCTTTGATAATTTCATATAATGAATTAAGGGTCCTTTATATTGTTTATTCCCTTATCAATTGAATTCAGAACAATAATTCCAAGGAACAATTCTATCTCAAGTGTTATAGAGTTTTCATATTAACAACAAAGAAAAAATACAATGGATTTCCATAAGTATAAACAATATAACAGGTTATCCATATCATTTCACAATTCCCAACAATTCAAGTTCATTTATTCCATTAATTTATAACTGATTTTTTTTATTAGAGTGGTATTCAGCCTTTAAAATAATATTTAAATTTTTATACAGATTCCCCTTAGATGTTGAAAGCTTGATACGCCCAAAATTATAGCTGGATCATGTGAATTTAAATAAAACCACTTCAAGGGGTGGATCAAGTTGTGATTGGTGACTTCAAAATGTATCAAAGGGGATATAGAAAATCATGATTATGGTAAAAACAATTAATTTAATTTGTGTCCCATTTAGAAGAAATAGATTTATAATCTGACATGAAGTACAATAGTGAAATCTATAGAAAACAAGTCATTTGGGGAAATGGTTTAGAACACATACGTTATACCAAGGAAGAAAAAAATTTCCATTATTGGTCCCTAATTCATTAACAAAAACATCCTAAAAATAGTTTATTTTATGTCACACTAATACAACATAATATCTGTAGAGATTAACAGAGAAGATAAGGAAACTAATTTTTTTAGTGCTAAGGGGATTCCATTTCAAATAATGGCACTTGAATTAGAGGATATATTATGTAGTCCAATACTATACTAGAAGAGGATGATATAGGAGATTGAGCAGCTGGTTATGTGCAAGGAATAAAGAAGAATAATATTTGAAATTGAGGTAAATTTAATGAGTTAAAATAATAATTTCAATACCCTTAATGAGCCACATGTTTTTAAAAGAATACACTAAACGTTCAGTTCCACTACCTAAACACCCTCAAAGATTCATAGTTGGCTCTAAAAGATTTCAAACCATGCTCTAATAATGTAGAGCTACTACCCCAAGTACACTGCAATCTACATTGTCATAGAATAAAATTTGAAAAACCATTCACTGAACACAAATAAACTTTTTGAACCTCATCAAAAAAATTCATGTATTGCTATGATCCCCTGTGCTATTAAAAAATATAGGTTTCCAACCTATCATGGGGAATATATTTACGGGTTTCAAATCATTTAATTATATTCCAAATCATGTTTTAATTCTTTAACTATCCAAAAATATAAAATTTCAGATTACAATAGTGTTTTCAACCCATTCTAGAATACATAACATCCAATCTCCCCACCATATAACATCATATCCTCAGGAAGACAAGGGGATCAATGAAAACATCCCTATACGCACCTAGGTTTATATTTTTTTCTAAAATAGTCTCATTGTATTAATGAATTCCTAATACCTTTCCATGATATAATTGTATCATATGTCATAAAAACTGATAAAACACGAATGAATGACCAGTTCCATAGAGAAACAACTATGATGATTATTTCTCAATCCCATATGACTCGATACATGATCACATCATCATATATTTTAACCAACTGGACTATGGTGAAATGAACTATGGATTCTAGTTGTTTTGTCCCATACATTATATATATAAATATCAACTCTTATTAAAAAATAATATTTATATAACATGAAAATAAAAAATTGAATCATATAGACCTTCTTCCTTTAGAAACATTGATATTTTAACAAATTATTCATAAGTTAACTACACCATCTCCCACTTATATCATCATAACTTTCACCCTTATTTGACATATAATACATAATACCTTTCTTCATATCCTAGGAAAATGAAACAAGAGAAATGGTGAGATATAATGATCATTAAGGTTAAAAAAATGAAGATAACTAATATCACATATTTATTAAATGAAGATAAGGGTTTGGGAAAAATATTTAAATTTTTTGAATATATTCCTTCATATTATCATTAATAATCCGAGTTGTGGAATAAACTGTGATAATTAATATGAACTAAATCAAAATAAAATCAAATAAAACGATCTATTAGAATGTAACAATGGAATATGACATTCATTATTTTATACACTTAAGCATATAAAACCTATGTTGAAGGATACCAACCAAGAAATTCATATCATGTTGGGATGGGGGAACCAACCGTGTACTTGCTTCATGATTTGGGTAACCTCCCATGTAACCTATTTTATGTTTAGTATAATATAGAAACGCAAAATTATGATTCATAAATATTACATCTTAATATAATAATATAAATAAAATAATATAATGATCCATGCTATAATAATTTTTGTGAAGTGAAATTGGAATCTTGGCCACATAAAAACATGTCCATAGTTGAGCTACATCGTCTCCCAAAAAGTTGTTCATAATTATCACCCTTCTTAAAATTATCACCCATAATATCTTTATTTTTATCCTGGGGACATAAAATATATGAAATGGAATGCTCTTATTCTTAGTAAGAGTAAGAAAATGAGAAATCAATAAAAAAGGGGTTATCAAATAATCAATACAAAAAGAAGTTCTTTGGGACACTCAGGCAGAATGATAATTGAATCAAATAACATCATCCATGATAACATAAAATTTTTATATGTAATGAATTTGTGATATATATATAATCATTGAAAATGATATGTCAAGAAAATCCAAAAACACATTTATAACATTTTATAATTTAGATAATGACATGTGTACCAACATTTTTATTGGGAGAACATCATGTGTACCAAATTTTATTCTTGGGATAACCTCCAATGTACATTTTATAGAATTATGATAACCTATTGTGAACCCTCTTTTGGGCTAGGGATAACCTCTACGATAACATCTTTCTGGCTTGGGATTACCTCCCATGTACCGTTTTAGAATATATAACATTACTCATTACCCTATTCAATGGTGGGAGTTATATGACCCACCCATCACAATATTAAAATAATATATACATGTTTCAATAGATCATAAAAAAATCATAAGGTCTGAATCCCTAAAATGAAATTGGTTTTGTAATCATCTCATAATTTCCTAAAAATCATAACACATGTAAAAAATAAAGCATTTTTAATAATAATATTATCATGGTATAAGATCTGGAAAATAATGGAATTTCATGAAAATATTGTCACAAAAAAATTATCAAGATAAATAATAAGAATAGTATCCTTGGATTATATCCCTAATAATGAGTACGTAACATCAAATGATATCATCATAGATGGGAAATGATTTTAAGTAATCACTTGGAACATTTCAATAAGAAATTAACCATTCATGGAAAATAAAAATAATAAAAATAAAAATTAGAAAATATGATACAATTAATTTTTTAGAAATAAAAATTGAAAACATAAAATGGAAGATTTAAAGAATCACATAAATAATTTCGTAATGAAAATATCATTATAATATTGAAAAACAAATTATTAAAACATAAGAAAATTACAAAACAATTATTTTAAAATAACCATGACAAACTATAATTTATTAATAAAATAAAATAATTTCCAAGACGATAGAAAATTAAATTCATGTCATACATGTTAAAACAGATATAACATCCATATTATTGATATAAGTTAAAGAGACCATATTTAAAAAATGAAATAAATATTCTATTTAAAAAAATTAAAAAAGTAAAAATTTGTAAAAATTAATTGAAAAAATCACATTAGAACATAAATATGTTTTGAATCCATTTATAAAAAACATTGATATATAAGAAAATCAGTTTTCAACTAAAGAGATAAATAATATATTTTTTATTTAAAATATTTATTCTGAAATATTGGGTGTTTGTAGATATTAAAATGAAGAAAAAAATAAATATTTATAAATAAATTAGGATATGAAAATTAATTCATTTCTTGAGTGATATATTAGAATATTTCATCACTATAAGCATAATCATGAACAATCCAAAAAAATGATATTTTATCATATAACCATTACCATTTTGGTAATATTATATAATGATCCCTATATAATAATAACATTAAATTGAAGTTAAAATATATTTACAATAAAATAATCCAAGATATTTCATATCAATGGGGTTTTATATATTCTTTATAAGAGAATATAGGTGTATAACGTAGCATATGTCTAAAAGAAAGAATAATGAGACAAAAAATTCCTTAATCCATTGGTTGCTTTTAATCAATAAACTCGATGAAATAGATATCCTAAAATTGGAATGTAAATCCCAATTATATTCTTGAGAATAATAATAAAGTAAATTTTTCTTATGCATATACATGACAGAGATGAATTTGATGGGGAATATGGAATGTGTCTCACAGAAGTAAAAAAGCGAGATAGAAATCCATTACCTTAAGCCTCTTCTTCATCCATTTACATTCTATACTACTATATAATAAATATAAATTTAATATAAATCTATATAATAACTATTTTTATGTATATCATACCATATATGATTTATTGATGTCCATTTATAATTAATTTATTAGAAATTTCATGTTGAAGTAATGTTTTTTGGTAATAACTACTTTGTTTTTTGTGTATGTTTGGATTTTTTATTTTTGGTCATATTAATTGGATCACAAATCCATAATATCAAACATTTTATCCATGAGAACATTATTATTTATATTCACTATACATGTGTTTATATTAATTAATAATAACTATAAATATAGAAGGCAATACACTATTCAAAGAGATGATAGACTATATGTACACATGAATGTTGATTCCATTTTGTTGAAAAATGAAATAAAATATTGTTAAATGATATAATTACCTCATAGAATAATTTTTTTATACATATTTAATAATTTAATTAAACTTGTTCATATTACCTTCCATGTAAAGCGTGAATGAATCACATTATTTCGCGAGGTAGTAGACATCCACACACATGGGCAATGTTATCAGATTCGCACAGATAAGAGAGTAAGAATGTATGTGTTATATAATATTTCCATAAGTATAATAACATAATATATATCATATATAAATATTTAATACATCATTTTCTGTAGATGTGAAGGTTGGTGATTGAAAGTGAATAACATTGTTTCGAGAGGTGGTTGTCCTTCGTACACACGAATGATGATTTTGTATCTTATTTGATGGAATATGAGATGAATATAGGTTATAAAATTATCATAATAATATATTAGTATTTGTGAAATATTTTTTTTATAAACTCATTGTTGAATAATATTTAATAAATGGGAATAATAAATAAAAAACACATGATTAGTGATGTCACCGATTTTTTAGACAAATTATTTTGGTATTCACCAAAATTCCTTGATGGATGGATTTATGAGAAAAATAATACTTTTTGTAGTTTTTAGGAATTATGTATGTTATTTGGGATTTAACACTTCGATAAAAAAATTTCTACCTTAACCATAATATATATTTTCTTGATGTTTTTACTATTTATTATGATCAAACAATAATTCAATATTATTTAGTAATATAAATTCTTATGATTCAGAATATTTAATCCATTTTTTCCAACAAATCTTAAATATTTGGAATAATATAATTCAAAATTAAACATGTAAATACAATGAGAAATAGGGCTTTAAAATATAAAATGATCAAATTTTTAAAACGTTTTTAAGTAAATTATCAAAAAGAAATTAATTCTGATGAATTAAATTTCCATAATTGACATATAGTTTTTATCATTTTTTTATTGAAACCCATATTAAATATTTTCTATGCAATTTAATTGATTAATATAAATGATAATTCTTAATAAACATAGTATTTCTCCCTATTAAGCAAAAAAATTATCTTCTATGAAAATTATCCAAAACTAACTCCAAGATTAGTTTTTAATGTTGATCTAAAAACTGAGAATTATTTTTTCATGTAATTTTTTTTATAATTGGAAAAAATATTAATTTTAAAATAAGTACATGATATGCGAGGAAGCATTTTTTTAGTCAAATACATTTTTATGTGTAAAATTTTATTTATTCTTATATATTTTTTAGAAACATCGTAAGATTGATTTTAAACATTATATAAGATTTATAATATGTAAATTTAGCTATAATAATTCACTATATTTCATATTCTAATATATTTAGTTAAAACGTGTTTGTGTTTACAAAATTATCTCCTAAGAAATTATTTCATTTATATTAAAATGGGTTTTTACTTCTAATTAACTAGTCCCAAAATAAATCATTTAATATAAAATTATAATCCATAATTTTAAATAATTTTGATAATAATATACATATCCACTATTCTAACTACTACGCGATGACAATTATATAATATAATAATACCTTAATAGTTTTTGATGTATGGTTCAAACATTGTTTAGTGTGTAATTAAATCTAAACACAATGTTCTATTTAATATAATTTAAACACATTTTTATGTGTAAAAAATAACACTGAAAAGATTATATTTATTTGAAATAATATTCACAAAATGTTAGTGTGTTACCTTATACCACCTTTAAAATGAATTTTTTCCTAGGAAATCGTCAAATTGTACTAATAACTAACAATCCTTATATCCTATTAGATCCTCTTATCCCACATTTCTCTCTAAATGTAGTTCTTTCACCATAAGACCTTGAATAATTTATTGTTCTTGTTTCATAGAAAATCATCTAGTCCATATGGAATCTCTAGTGGCCGTTTCTAATAAGAAATATCACACTCTAATAGTATATAATAGAAGTTAAATACATTTGATGGATTGGGTATGTAATTCCTCTAGAGAGATGCATGGGACCCATAATGAACATAATAGAGGTATAATATAGGCATCAAGTTGTATGATATAGTCTTGATATGGTCAAAAGTGATCGATATAAATATATATTAGTTTTCCATCCTTCTTCCAAAGAAGATTTCATAAAAAATAGTATCCAAAAAACATAAAATTCTATCTTCTATAAACAATTATCAACATAACAATTCTATCATCTTTGTGTTCCCCTTACATGTTAAAAAATGAATCTAAACAACCTTTCCATTTTACTCACTAGATCATGTCCTAATACAAATCATTCTACAAAACGATTCCAATATATTAGAGTTCTACACTTCATTCCATAAAGGACTTCATAAGGAGAAATTTGAATTCTTTATTGAAAGCTACTATTGTACACAATTTAAACTATAAGAAGTTTTTTTATCCCACACACCTTTTTAAATATAAAGGAAAATATCCTAGCATATAATAGTGTTATAATATTTCCCTCGAATTGACTATATTCTAGGGTTGATTCATAGTGTTCAAGCATAGTTCCATATCAATGGGACTGCAAATGTCTTCTTTAGAACATCGAGGTAGTCCTCAAATATGGATTAGACACAATAGAATTTAATATTATATGCATTCCTTAATGTTTCATTAAGGTATTTCATTGAATTCATATGCAAAAATAAATATTCTCAGATAGAGATAAAGTGTTATGGATTCTTAAGGCGACTTACAACTACCTAGATAGAATTATTCCCTTTATATGATTCATGGAGTCTTATGATGAAACACATAGTGATGTTTTCCCATTTTCTATCTGGTATAGATAAATGTCATAAAATTCCTTTAGAAAATTTCTTCTTTTCCATGAGGTGATGAATTAAAATTAATTGAGATTCATACATTAAAATATGTATTTTTATGCCTTCCAAAAAAAAACAATCATTCATGTATGACAATGGTAGGAATAATACCCGTGGCTTCCTTCAGTTATGGGTTCAATCCCCACATCCTTTTAGGATGCAACATAATGTTTCCTAGAATTAATTTTATCAATTTTTTTAACGTATACTAATAAGAATATTCATAAATTTTTATAAAATGTATTTAACATAATATAAATGATAATATAATCCCTAAACGCTACCAATACCTTTTATAATTTTCAATATAAAGGTAATCCTTTTCAAAACCAAAGGTTCGTATTGGCATAAATTTCTCGCAAAACATCCTTACTATTGATAAAATAATATCACATAAAATGAAAAAGGGGGTTTCTAGTACATTGAAAATATGATCAACTACATTGTCATAAGACCATGATTGTATCCATAACTGTTAAGTTATTCTTACATGATTTCATATATGATTCCAAAATTAGCTCAATCCTTAGATGATTCATTATTATTCTAATTAAAATATCATTATTGAAAAATTTCCACATCATAATTCATGATTCCAAATATATAATCACCGCAATCCTTTCACTTCATCTAATGGAATAGTATATGAATTTACATGGTATAGGTGTTATCCCTTAGTTGAGGGGATTTACTGGTATACATAAAAATTCCCCCACATTTAATATATAGAATTACTTAGAAACTCATTACTATATTACCTTATTTCCACATAGAAATTATATTCCCTTCCATTTGAGAAATTATTTTAAGAGGATATTCCCACCTTGTTGAAATTTTTAAATCTAAATATTCATTCTTCCAATATTATTATCATATAAAAATTCATAAAAATACATTTTACTCTTATTTTACTCATCAGGAATCTCACTAAAGTCCAAATTGGTAAATTGATACTGTGATATCAAATTAGGCATGACCACAACATATTTAACTGTAGTAATCACCCAATTTTTTGCTCATAATCATTAAATTTCCAATCAAATTTTGTGTCAACAAGGTTTATATTTGTTCCATCAATGAACTAAACCAAAATTCACATTTCACGAAATAATAATCACAGTCAGGAAACACATAATCATGAAAAATTACTTATACGTTCTGTAAATCATGATATATTATTTTAAATATTTGGAACCAAAGGTTTATCATTACTAATTTATAGTTATTGTCAATATAAATCCTTTATGTTGGTTTAAAAGAGAATTTTAATTTTCAATGAATATCTCCCAGGAGTGTGAAACTAGGAGTGTATCAAGACTCATTATTTTGAACTGTATGATGATCATGTCCATATAAACATTCCATTTCAGATTTTTATACTTTTGTACGTCTTTTCCATAGCCACATCCACTTATAGAATCTAATTATTGATATAATACATGGAAACTACTCACTACATCCATTACAAAAAATACAATACATTTTCCTTTACATTGAATCAACCTTATTTACATCCTTAAACATATCCCGAGACATATCCATTGAAATATCACTAGGTATTGGAAAAATATTTTACCGTCATAGTTTAAAAAAGTTAACTAATCATTTCTAAAATACCATCTTTAATGGAGAAAATGCCTCAATAAAAAATTTTACGTCCTAATATATGAAAATACATTACATGAAATAACAATCCATGCTAGAATCTTTTATTTATAATTCCTTTGGAAACATGGAAACATAAATAACTTGTCCAAACATGAGATAAGTTAACTATAACCATGATCATCATAATTATCACCATTATTAGTCATATCATTTGAAATACATTTCTTCATATCCTAGCGAATATGAACATTATAAAGGATGATCTAAGAATTTTATTAGGGGTAAAAAAGTGAGATTTAAATATAAAATGAGAATATGGGAATGAGAAAATTTGAATAACATATGAAATCCATAATATCTTTATCAAAGATCATAAACACGAGCCATGCCATTATTTATGTAACATAATAATACATGAATCAAAATGAAATTAGAAAACATGATCTATGATAACATAACAATTTCATAAGGCATAGATTTGTTGCATACACATAATCATTGAAAATATTATTTCATTTATACACACCAATCCATTCATAACATGATTGGAATGGGATAAACATCAGTGCACCTTCTTCATGCTTGGGATAACTTCTAATGTACCCAGTTTATACCATTGGATAAGCTCCCATGTACTATATATTATTTTTGGGATTTAATCCCATATACCTTATTTTGGGTTTGAGATAACATATTGTTTAACATATTTTGGTCTTGTGAGAAACATTCATCTACCCTTTTAGCTCATATAATAGTAATCAATACCCAATTCATCGGATTGAGATATGGGTCCCACCGATCAAGTGATTAAAATCATATATATATATATATATATTAAAATATTATAAAACATTCATCATATCAAAACCATTTAAAAGAAATGTGTTTCAAAATCATATAATCATTTCATCGGATCATAAACTATAGAGAGAAAAGCGGGTTTCCTAACCATTTTTTCATGATATAGCATATGGACATGAAATGTGTTCCATAAAACACTTTTTTAATGTCCTTGAAATTCCATATAATATTTTTTAATAAAATTTTATTTAATTATTTTGAGACCATCTGCTCAGATAGTACAAGATTACGAGGCCCGATGTTCTGAGGATAAGTGTTTGTACTTTATTTAAGTTTATTTAAAATAAAAAGTGTGTACGGTTTTAGCAACATATAAATGGGTGCCCGAATTAAAAATACGAGTTCACCATTACATCAATAATGACGAATTTATCTAAATATGGGCCTATCCTTGACTGGTACGGGTCGAGGGAAAACGTTTATTTTCGGTTGTTTTAAGGATGAATAAATTTAACATAAAAAGCTTATTTTATTCGAAATTGTTTCACTGTGATGTAACATCACATTGGATATTTCATTCCAAACATGAAATATTGGAATTTATATGAAACTAAAGAGTAATAGACACATTTTTTCAAAAATAGATAAGAATAACAACGATACGACTAAGTGTAACAAAAACAGTAAAACACATTTCCACCATTTAATGGATTAATCGAATATTGGGTTGTGGGAAAAAGATACAAGATTAATCAGAACCTTTAGAGGATTTTTGTTGGAGAGATATGAATGATGAATCACCACCAATGATTGACTGAGGATTGAGGAACGATGGGAGACAACGGTGCTACTATTAAATACACCATCGAACGATTCAGCCTCGGGGTAAGGGGTTATTTTCTAAGTGATTTTACCTTCCCTTATCCTTCTTTATAAACGAATAACATGGATTAACTCACTAATAAGTTGATCTATGGTCAATCATTCCTGAGGGTTTGGGAACTCTGTTTTGGGGATTAAAGAAAATTGAAACGTATTAATAATTTTTCAATTTATTCTATTTCTCTAACACGATGAACAAAGTCCAAACGAATAGGGGTAATGTTCATCACTTTGGGTGTTCCATGTGATCACTCACCCCTCGTAGTTTTTGTCGATAGACCCACTAGGTCGTGTCAGACTTTACCTGGAGGTTAAAAGCATGATCGGACACCTAGATCGATGGTATGGTGATCCGGATCCCATGACAGGTGAGATGACTATACAAGGACTCTAAAACACCCTCCAGATCAATGAACGGGCCACCAGAACATGTGTGGTGGCCTGAGGAAGAAACATTCGGCCCACCAGTGGCTACGTGCAGAAGGTGGTGAGCCGCAGAAAAACTGAAGGGTGAGGGGGTGTCGTGTCAGGCTGAGAGACCTACGACGAATCCATGGGTTGGTGATTGCACGAGGTCTATGGAACCACAGGAGTTAGAGGTGTATGCACACCTACCATCTACGTCTCCTAGAGGGAGAAAGGCCATCTTTGTGTCAGGTGGAGACTGAACTGGCCCGTACCAGTGGGCTGGGCTAGAGAAGATAGATCACCTCTTTCAGCCTTGTAGGTCGGACCCTGGCAGTCCAGTGAGCCGAACCCGACTGGTCTACCAGGCCAGACATGGGTAGTCGAGTGGGACTGACCCGGGTGGTCCAGAAAGATGGACCTAGCCCATCTGGTTCAGGACGAGCCTAGTGGGCCAGTTTGGTTAGGGTCAGTCTGACTGGGTCACACCAGACCCGGACTCGATCAGTCCCTTATTATGAAAATGAGCATAACATTCAAAACATTTTCTGGATTGGAGATCCGTTTGTGGTGTCGGGACCCTCACAACGAGGAAGAAATTTTGGTATACACTAAGTGTTTTTTTGGGATTTTATATGCAAATGATGGATTGAGGAATAGACACTCTTGGAATCAAGTGTGCTATGAGTGGGTTTAAGGGGTTTGGTTGACCCCAGAGATGAGAAGGACTAGGTGATCTCATTGGTCAAAAGGGGAGTAGGTCTAAATGATCTGTTTAGCCAAAGATATGCATGAGACTAAGTGACTGGGAAGCCCTATACACTCATCATGGGTAATTTCTTCATCATTACATGGTGTTAATTATTACAAACGTTTTTCTTACTTTCCTTTATTTAGATTATACCTACGTAATCTGAATCTAGTGACTCTCACTCTCTAGACATTACTTATTGTAAGATACACTTCATTTATCTATTTGGTTGTCTGCATTGTGCGTACATTCATTTGTGGTACGAACGTTTTGTTTTGGCGACCTTACAGATTATTGTGTTACTCACACCTATACGGGTTCAACTCACTTGTGTTGTGTTTTGTAAAAATGAAATATGATTTGATAGAGACCTTGGTGTTCTATCCCCATGTAGTGCCTACTGAGAACCAACAGATGAGGTGTACATCAGTTAATATAGGAAACAACCCCTTCACTATCCATTCAGGTTAGGTTTACCACTGATGTAATTTATTAGATTTTACGTGTCTTCTTATTGGACTTGTATTCTGGCCCCTTTACGTCATGTTTGAAACCTTTACTTTCAGTTGTTTTCATAGTGGGATGCAGGTTTACTTTTTAAAATTTTGGGTTATATGTTTGTGTGTGCATGTGTTCAGGTACTCAGTAAAATGCCTCCCACTTAAGGGATAATGCCTTCGATGCTAGTCGTCATCCCCTTTCCATTGAGAGGATGGATTCAGGTAATCATGGTACGATCCACGGGGGATGGGTCGTGACAAAGTAGTATCATAGGAGTTTAGTTCTACATTAATGATTGGGAGTCTATGGTTAAATTTTGGGTGAATAATATTGAATATTTGGAGTTTGACATTCCAACACGAGGAGTCTAGTGTCGGTGCGGCGGTAGATGTATCCATTCACCAGGATGCTGAATCATTCGTATTGACTAGGTACATTAAAACACAGTTCAAAAGCATCATATAGAAATTTAGAGTGTTATCATGTTCTTCATGAGTCTGTGTTAGATCACCAGGTATACTTTTTTGACCATGGTTCATCATGGTTTGTTTTAGGATTCCCTAATGAAGATAAATGGCTTGGATCATGATGCGTGAGTAAGAGGATAATATGTCTAGCAACAAGGATATTTTTTATGGACTAGAACTAGAGGTATCCCTACTGGGTGGTTACCCAGTGATACCACTACCTATTGACCAGATGCTCTAACCATCCTTACTTGTAGAGGATGCAGACATGATTAGTTCCTTACACGAGTTCCAGAGGAAAATTACAACTAGGTTTTTGGGTGAGACTGACCCCTTGGTGGCTGAGGATTAGCTCGAGGTAATTATGTGAGTATTATGTCTAGTGAGGACTCCTCTCGATCATATGGAGATCTTTGTCGTGATCCGTCTTCAAAGATCAGTGGGGAGATAGTGTAGATTGACGATCTATACGAATGAGGAGGAAAACCTCACCTAGAATGAAATTTACCACCTCTTAAGGGATGATTTAATTCTATAGATGTTCTTCTCTATGCATATGTAAGAGATACTAAGCCCTTATCAGGGTAGCGTGATATTAGCAGAGTACTTAGTGAGATTCACCGAGCATTCTCTCTACTCTACAAGTTATGGTGGAAAATCATTCTTCTAGGATCAGTATTTTGAATAGGTACTACTACAAGAAATTAGAGTATATGTGGTATCATTTAGATTCCCTAATCAGACAGGGGTTCTAGAGAGATCCCAAATTGTTGATAACTTCATGGTAGAGTTGGCTCCAGTAGCATGAGTTACCAGTAGGCACCTGGTGATGGAGTCCTCAACAGTGGGTAGAAGACAACTGACATAGAGACCCAAAAAGGTTAACCCTCTCTAGTGATGAGCCTAGGTCACAAGGTCGGTGGTATGGGATTTCTAGGGAAGTGGGAGTCAACAGGGGATTATAGCATTATAATCTTATTGTGGGTATGGCCACATGGCTCATGACTACCCGACCTGACGTGTAGATGATCAGCCGATTGTCAAAGGACCGTTGACGTAGAGGCAAATGGTCGAGTAGTGTGGTCCGTAGGGGGGAGGATGTGGCATGGGAATATGCAGAGCAACATGTGATGGGCGGAGGTTTGAGGTGCTACCACCACCTCTCCCAGGTTTCCCTCCATGGGCTCCGAGAGCCGGTGGATGGGGGTGAGGCCCGCTTTAGGTGATGGAGTCTTAAAACCATGTTACTCCATAGATGATTAGATGTAGGATATTTTTCTTCTTCACCTTAGTTATAGTCTTATAGACACAGATATGAGATAGTGTATCCTTGGGAGAGACCTTTTTTCGGATCTTGGAGATTATGTTGGAGCCATTGTGTTGAAATTTTTGATTAGATACTTATACGGGAGGGGATTCAACGATCACACACTTGTTCTTGTAGTGTCAGATTACTCTTGGAGATGACTTCTTTGGATGGGATCTCCTAGTAGCAGTGTTGAGACCTTATGACTTCATAATTGGTATGGTCTACTTATCCATAGTCCATGCATAGATTGACTATTTCAGGAATAGAGTGTGGTATATCCATGGAGATGGGACCAGGTTCTCTTTTATTAGTGAAAAGGGAACACTTGTAGTGTAGGATGGTCTTTCATGATGGAGGGAACAACTGATCACTCAACAGTTTTCTAGCCTTACCTTTAGTATGGTGGATGGTATGAGTCCCCAATTTCCAATGGTGGTGGAAGAATATGAGGATATATTCCTTGAATATTTTCTGTGATTACCTCATCATAGATAGGTCGACTTCTTCATTGATATGTACCCCAATTCATCATCGATATCAAAACCAGCATATTGTATGGCTCCCATGGAACTTCATGAGTTGAGGTTATAGCTAGAACAACTACAGAAGAAATGCTTCATGAAACCCAGTGTTTCACCTTGGGTGGACTATATATTGTTTTCCTAGAATGAAGACAAGAAGATTGAGGTTGTGCACGGACTTTCAGTGCCCGAATCTGGTTACCAGGAAGAACAACAGTCCACTACAAAGGATTGATGACCTCTTCAATTAGCTGAAAAGAGCGAGATGGATATCAGATATAGACCACAGATCAAGCTATCATCAGCTTAGTGTATAGGATGAGGATACACCGAAGTCAACTTTAAGTGTCAACATGTCTACTCTTAGTTTTTTTGATGCCTTTAGGTGTGACCAATACCCCATTAGTGTTCACGGGACTAATGAATAGGATATTCCAGTCTCACCTTGACCAATTTTTCATGGACTTCACTGATGAAATCCCGTTGTAATCAGTGTATGTGGAGGAGTATGAAAAACAACTACGGATAGTCCTAAATACACTTCAGGATGAACAACTTTATGAGAAGCTCTTGAAGTTTCATTTCGGGATTTGGGAGATCCTCTTACCAGGACATATCATTTTAGTGGATGAAATTAAAGTGGAATTAGAAATGATAGAGGCATTTATTTCTTGATATCCACCTAAGAGTGTTATTGATGTTCATAGATTCTTGGTTTGGCTGGATACTATATGAGGAGTGTGTTGGGATTCTCTAGGGTAACAACACCCTTATAACTTTGACATGCAAGGGACAACTCTTTGTGTGTAAGGATAAGTGCCAGTAAAGTTTTCAGGATCTAAGGTAGAAACTTATGAGTTTCCCCACCTTGAGTGTACTAGAGGTGTGAATTGGGTATTTAGAATTATGTGACACATCAGGGACCATATTTGATTGTGAACTAATAAAGAAACTGTATGTGATCACATATGGTTCATAGCAGTTCAGGCAGCATGAGCAGAATTATGTGACCAAGGGCCGAGAGATAGGAGTATTGGTGTTTTCATTGAATATGTGGTGAAACTACTTTATGGGTGAGAATTTTACCGTATACACCGACCACAAAATTATCAGGTATATATTCTCGCAAAAGGACATTAACATGAGGCAACATTGGTGGCCAGAGTTCCTCCAAGACTATAACTTTGAGATATTTTATACTCTTGGGAAGGGGAACATTGTGATGGGCTTTCTCAGAAAGAGATCGGGTTTGTAGTTGTTGAGTGAAGTGTCTGAGAAGTTAACCTTGATATAGATATCTTTCATAGATAGTATTTTATCAGATTATATTCAGTCAATGGAAGTCACTCACCACTCTAATTTTGATTTAGGGAGACCCAGCTTGGGGATGATGACTAAGAGATCTGACATGTTCATTTATCAAAAGGGAAATCCCCTCATGCGTATTTTATAGTAAGGGAACATGTCATCATTTTAAGAGGGTGTACCATTATACCAGAGGCATTGCCTGAGGTGATTCTAAGAGTTCAACACCTCACCCTTAGTTGTGCATCCAAGAGTGGAAATGATGTAACAAGATCTTCAAAGTTATTATTGGTTTCCAAGGATGAAGAAGATGGTAGAAGAGTTCATTTCTTAATGCCTCGCTTTTTAGTATATGAATGTAGAGAATCAGGTACTTGTTGGTTTGGATCATCTACATGAGGTTCCAGAGTAGAAGTCAGATGGTATCTCGAGGGAATTTCTTATTTGTTTACAACAAACATCTAGGGGAGATGATACCATATGGGATATCATGGAATGACTAACCATGTCATCCCACTTCCGACCCATTCGAGAGTAGGGTTCGGTAGAGGTCTTGGGATGCCACTATATGGAAGAGATAGTTAGACATCACAGAGTTCCATCGATGATAGTATCAGATCGGGACACATGATTTACATCATTGTTTGTGGAAGGGATTGCATGAAGTGTTTGGGGATCAGTTGTCTTTGAGACCTCCTTTTCACCCCCAGATGGATGGAAAGACAAATAGGACTATCAAGGTTTTAGAGGATATGATTCGTTCTTGTATCTCGGACTTCATTCATTGTTGGGAGGATCACCTACCACTGGGGGAGTTGGTGTACAACAACAGAAACCACTACACAATTATTATGGAACCATTTGAGGAACTATATTGGAGACCATGAAGATCACCGTTATCCTGGACCGAACAAGGGGATTCAGCACTCATGGGTCCATAGTTAGTATGGGAACCCATAGAAAAGGTTCAGATCATACTGGAGTGGATGAGGACTGCACAGAGATGGAATAAATCTTACGCTGATAGGAGACAAAGTCCCTTCGATTTCAAGGAGGGATATCATGTGTTCCTTCGGGTCTCACCCTGATAGGGATTACAGATATTTGGACGGGGCAGGAAGTTGTCTTTGAGATTAATCAACCTTCCCATAACCTACCTATTGTTGGTGAGGAGGAGTACTACCTATCTCTTCTCGCAAAAATTCATCAGTTTCATAATGTCTTCCATGTGTCGCAACTAAGGAGGTACATGCATGATCCATCAATGGTCATTGATTAGGGACAATTACATATTGATGATGGGGTTATGCATACAGAGTTCTTGGACAATATTGAGGATTTTTAGGAGTGGGTCCTTCATTGGTGGTCGATTCCTCCAGCACAAGTTCTATGGAATCATTTGAATCTCTAGGAAATAATTAAGGAGAATGAGGATCAGATTCGTGCTCTGTATCCCCAATTTTTTTATCTAGCTCATGTTTTGTCTTTTGAGGACGTAAAGCCTTGATGTGGAAAAATGTGATATCCTATAAATTCCATGTAAATATTATTTTAAAATATTAATGGATTATTTCAAGACCTAGAGCTCAGAACACAATTGATTCTAAGACCTGAAAAGCTCGAAATAATTGTTTGAATATTAGGTAGATTAACATAAAATAACAAACATGTACGGTTTTTGAAGCTTCTAAATAGATTCTCAGATTAAAAATATGAGGGTATATTACGTCTAGAATGACAACATTACCTATGGAAGGACCAAACCTCAACCGGTGTGGACTGAGGGAAAAATTTGTTTTAGAGAGTTTTAAGGATGAATAAAATAAACAAAAAAATGTTATTTTATTCAAAATTGTTTCAGTGAGACACAATATCACATTTGAAATTTCATTACATAAATGAAACAACGTAATGACTATGAAATAGATGTTTAATAGAAATGGTGTTTCATACATGCAATATTGTAACAACACTGCGACTCAGCATAACAAAAACACTGAACCACATTTCCTACTTTTAATCGATTAATAGAATACAACGTTTTTGAAAAAATATCATGGATTACTTAGAAACATTGGAGGATTTTCATTGGTCAGCGATGAAAAACGAATCGCCACCAATGACATATTGAGGTTCAAGGAACGAGTGACGATGATGGTGCTACTCCGATATTTTCCATCGAATGATCCATCCTCGAGGTAAGGGTTTATTTTCTATTTGATTTTCCCTTCCCCGTTGCATATTTATAAATGATAGAAATGGATCAACTCACTATCAAGTAGATCTGTAAGCTGGCCTTTCTTGTATGTTTGGTAACTCTTTTGAAAGAATTAAAGATATGAGGATATGAAATAATAATTTTTTGATGTCTTCCCTTTTTCTAACATGACAAATAAATTCCAAACGAACAGGTCCAATGTTCATCAAATTTGGTGTTCCTTGTGATCCCTCTCCCCATGCGTTATTTGCTGACGGACCCATGTGGTCACATCAGAAATTTCTGTGAGGTTCCAAGCCGGTCCCCCGAATCAATGACAAGATGAGTTGGATCTCACAATAGGAGATATGACAATATGGGGACTCCAAAACATCCTATGGATCGAGGAATGTACCAACAAATGAAGTCTGATGGCTTGTGGAAGATACCATCAATGCACCACAATGGAGGAGGCCATAGTGCTATGGAACTGTGGTGCTAGTATGGCACAACATCAGGTCGGGAGACCTGCGACCAGGCCATGGGTTGGTGACGTCACGCTGTCTGTAGGACCACATTCTAGGGAGGTGTCTGACCATCTGTCCGTCATGTGACGTGAAGAGGACGCAGTCGTCGCCACATCTAGTGGATACTGAAATGGCCCGCATTGGAGGACCTCCCTAGGCATCCCATGGGGCTTGGACCGGGTGGTCCATTGGGTTGGACCCACGACCCAACGGGCCGCACTGGGCCCAGCTGGTTATGGCCGAGCCCAGCGGGTTGGTTCGGTAGACCCGGGTTGGGTGAGTGGACCCCAGGCTGGGTCTATTCGGGTGAGTCAGATGGGGTAAATTTGGACCTAGAATTGACTGACTTCTTTTTACTAAAATGGGAATAACATCAAAATTATACATGTTATTGGCAATCCATTGGCGGACTTCAGACCCTCACAATGAGGTAGAACATTTGGTATACACTATGTGGACTTATGTTGGAGTTGAGATGAGACTGATGTCGTGAGGAATACACACTCCAAGAATCAAGTGCTCTGTGTGCAGGACTAAGTGATACAGTTTCCCAAATAGATGAGTGGTTCTAAGTGATCAGGTTGGCCCATGAGGTGAGCGGGTATAAGTGATCTGGTTGGCATACGAGTTAAGTGAGTCTATGTGATCTGGAAGCCATAATAACTCCTTAAAGTTGAGAGCTTCAGTAGTACAAGCTTATAAGTGTTATTAATATTAGTATTTCTTTACTTTATTTTGATTATAACCACATGAGATGTATCTAGTGAATCTCCCTCTCTAGGATGTACTTATTAGAGGCCACACTTCATCTACCTATTTGGTTATATACTTTGTGGATAGTATCCTTTTTGGCATTAGATTTGAGTTTTGGTGTCCATACAGAGTATTATGTTACTCACCACTACACGCGCTCTACCTGCACGTGTTGCGTCTAGTACGTACTATAGATTATTTGACAAGGACACTGGTGGCCCTTCCCCAGGAGGTGCCAAGTGAGATTCATCAGAAGAGGTGTACTTTTACAACTTCAGGTGACACTCACCTCAGCTTCCCTTCAGTTAAGATTTTTTGTAGACTGACATTATAATCTTGTACTTATCTTTTTTGGGGCATATATTCTGGACCCTTTACTTCCAATTTTGTACCATTAGTCTAAGTGTTTGTCTTAGTGTCATTATTGCTTACATTTAAACATTTTGGGTATGATGTGTGTGTGTTCATACATATAGGTACTCAAGAAAATGACTACCAGTTACGGGATAATTCCTTCGGTGCTAGTTTCCAGCCCATGTCCATCAGGATGCGGGCATGGGGTAGCCCTGATACAGGCCCCTGGGGAAGGGTTGTGACATATTTTCAACATAGAAATAAAAATTATGTATAATGAATAATAATAATATCCATGGATCGTATCCATGGTAATGTATATGTATCATCAAAGGATGTCATGTTAGATAGAAAATGAAGTGAAATAATCACATAGATCATTTTTGAGGAAAATAACCTTTTCTTTGAGAATAATATTTTAAAAGTAAACATTATAATATATTTTGTAAACAATTTTCAACGATAATGAAATATTAAGAGATCTAAAGTAATATTTAAAATTTAATTTTAAAAATTTCTTGTGGAAAATATATTTATCCCATTCAAAAATTATTAAAAAATAAAAAATATTAAAATCCGTTTATTTTAAAATAAACATGAAAACATATGATAGACAAATCAATGGAAATAATGGTCAAGATGGTAGAAAAATCAATTCATGTTGATGCTGTTAAAACATGGGATCATTTCACATTATTAGTGAATTCTATATGGGACATGTTTAGAAAATGATATAAATATTTATTTTAAAAAACATTTGAAATTTTAAAAAATGGTAAAAATATATTTAAATATCGTAAATAAATATCATAACATATTTCTAAAACATACACATGTAAGTGAAAATGATTTCGATAGAAGATATAAATAAAGGGGGATTTTTTTAAATGTATTCTTCTGAAATAATAAGTTTATAAATAGGTATAAATGAATGGGAACCATTTTTACATCATAAGTCACTATATTTGAAAAATGGAAGTGAGTTTCATGAGATATAGATCACCAAATTTCATCACTAGAAGAATTATCATGAATAATCCCTATAAAAAATGAGATCGTGTCATTAAACCACTATCACATTGGTAACATTAAATCATTAGAATCATGAAATAATATCAATAAATTAAACTCAAAATATCATGAGAATAAATAAATTCAAGGTATTACATTTTAAAGAGGTTTTATATACACAATATTAAATTTAATAGGTGAACAACATAAATTATGTCTCATAGAGGGAAAATTGAGACAAAAAATCCCATAGCACATTGGTACCTTTGAAATTGTAAACCCCATGAAAGATATATCCTTATATGAATTTGAAAATCCAAATTATTTTTCAGTTGAGTAATCATAAAATAAATTTATTTGCATAATATTCACTATATAAAATAAATAGGTGGTGAATGCAACACGTTTCTAATAGATTTAAAAAACATAGATGGAAATACATTAATGTAAATCTCAATATCCTTAATGAAACTTTTAACCTCATATATAATAAATATATGTTTTATATAAATATATTATATATATATATATATATATTACCATATGTGATTTATTTGTGTCATTTTATTACCCAATTATTAACAATTTAATGTTAAATTCTTGTTTTATGTAATACCTTATTGTTTTTAGTATGTATTGATTTGGTATTTTTAGTCTTTATAAATTTATCATGGTTATTTAATCTCAAATAATCATGAAAATGATATAAATATCATATATATTCAATATATATACATTTAATTTAAACTATAAATGTTACAGATAGAAAATGAAATACACTATTAAAGGTGACAATAGGGCTTATGGACGTATGAATGATGTTTCCAATTTCATGATGGTTGAAATTAAAGAATGTTAATTAAAAGATTACATTTAATGTGTCAATTTAATTTCAAAAAAAAAATAAAATCTTTAAAATCATCCCGATTACCTTCTATGGAAATAATTAATGAATTATATCACTTCGTGAGGTGGTAGTCCACTATACGCACATGCAGTGTTGTCCTATTCCAACAAAAATAAATGATAGAAGATATATGTGAAATAATATTAAAATAAGTATAATAAAATAATTTATATGATATATAATAATTTAATACTTCATTATATTCATCTTCGGTAGGTGGTGATTGAAAACAATTAACATTGGTTCGTGAGATGGTAGTCTGTCATGCACATGAATGATGATTTCATATCTCATTTGATGGAAGGGGATATGGATATAGGTTATTCTATTGTAATAATAAAATATCACTACATTTTATATTATTTTGGTTTTATATCATAATAATATATTAATATTTTATGAATTTAGAAATAAAAATAAATCAAATTATGTGATTAGAGACGTTTCCTCCTCACCAGTCAACATCTTTTTATTTGAATCAAAATCCTTAATAATTTGGATTTATAACCAAAATAAGGATTATAAACGACAAGGATAGAATTATATAAGTTATTAATTAATTTCTGGGTTGAACCAATGTGTTTTTAACATTTTTATAGGAGTTGAGAATGTGTATCCTTTTATAAATGGGGTGGGTGACACACTTGTAATATTTGTAAAGAAATAGATATACCCATGTTTTCTACATTCTCCTAGAATCCAAGTGGAAAAATAATGATTATGGAAGATATAATATGAAAATAAGGCATTTTATGTGGTATTATAAAATTTTGATGTAATTTTTATCCCTTATCATCTTAGTTTAACCCCCCAAAAGGCATTTTTACATTAACAGTAGGAAATAGTTTTTTATATTTTTCCAATTCATTAGGGTAAAGTATTGTTGAAAATATTATATAATAAAACATATTCTATTTAAAAATATAAAATTCATGTTTTCAAAATTTATATAATATATTTGGATGAATTAAAATTAATATTAGACCTCTATATGTGATGAGAAAGTAGGTTTTGAAATAGAAATCG
The DNA here is from genome assembly GCA_963277665.1 of Viscum album. Taxonomy (NCBI): domain Eukaryota; kingdom Viridiplantae; phylum Streptophyta; class Magnoliopsida; order Santalales; family Viscaceae; genus Viscum; species Viscum album. Next base: position 1,989,395,323 of record OY728161.1, on the reverse strand, counting down.
TTTAAAATTTAACAAGTTATTTATATAAATATTAAAAATAATTTTTTTAAAATTAACTAAAACGGAATAATATATATATATATCATTTACGTAATATTACATTGAATACAATACTAAAAAATTTCTGTATCACTTTAAATGCTTTAAAAGAAATAACTATTCTTATTAAAAAAAATTATTTTTGACAATTCATCGAAAATGTAATCTTCTCATAAAATTACCTAAAATTAATGCCAGCATAAATATTAAATAATAATTTAAATAATGATATTTATTTTTTCAAATAAATTTTATATAATTATAAATAATTTAGTTTGAAAAAATAAAAAAAAATAAAAAAAGTCTTTTTAGAAAAATATAGTTTTAAGAGTACAATTTCGTTAATTCTTATATCCTGTATAGAAAAGATAAAAGGAAAATTTTAAACATTTTATTAACTATAAATTATTAAAATTTCTTTAAAATAAATCACCAAAATGAATTTCATTAATTTATTTATATGAAACACCTATGTGGGCATAAAAATAGCTTTTTAGAAAATATTTCCATTATTTTAAAATTGATTGAATTTTTATTTCTAATTATTTGGTCACAAAAAAATATTTTTATTTACATGTATAAACCATATATTTTAATAATTATTTTAATACTTTTCACACCCAAAATTCAAACAACTATGTGTTAACTATAATATAAAATAATAATATTTTGATATTATATCACATTTGGTTTAAAATTCTTGTTTTGTGTAACATAAGATAAAATAAATGTTCCATGTTGTTGAGTATTAAGTAAATTTATTATAAAAAGTACAATGCGTAGTGGTGGATGATGTACTGATTCCTAAAGAATTATTACGGATCCATCTAATGAAAATGGATTTCAAGCTTTGTAAACTCTCATCATTAAATATATTCATAGATTGCACTGATCAAAAATGGAAATGACATATGCAATGAAGATTCCACATTGGAATAAAATTTGATGATGAGACATTGTGGGATGGGTGTTTAATTATGGAATCTATATGTATTAATATACATGATATTTTCTTTATATCATTGAGTATGCCTCATTTTAAAAATCATACCAACCCATGGGAAGTCACCAATGCCTCCTCTCAACCATATGTAGGGGGATATAAGGGTCAAACTATATAGGATATCGTTCCATTATAGGCCACAGACTATGGAATGTGAGAGACACCTTGAATGTTTTAGAAAGAGTTAGAACCCATAGGTACGTGTGGGATCAGGTATAAGTACCTCATAGCACAAAAAGGATGATGTTAATTATTTGGTCAAGAATCCCACTAGGCCGAAACCTAATGGTAGGCGTGTTCATGTCGAGCGAGTATTGAATCCCGTGTAAATATCATCCATATGGTCGTCAACGTTCAACTTATATATTATAGTGGAGCATGATTTTTTATTGGATGTGAAATAGTGACATGCTAGCAATGTTCAACCATCATAAAAAGGACAGACATAATGTCCTCTATATGATCAGATTAATCTAGTCCATTAATCATCTAATACATTGTTATTTGAATTAATATAGACAAATTTCTAGTATCTTATAACATATTTATCATGTTCATGAGGTATTTTCCCACTAAATCACAAGAAAATTGACCAACTTCCCTCAACATGCCAACGGATTGAGAAATATAGAACATAAATCCAAAAATAATGAAACTTCAAACTATATGAGAACGATTGTAATGAAGATACATCACGAAGTATTTCATAATAAATTTTGTAATTTCATGAAGATAGTTTGTTTTGTTATTAAAAGAACCAGTGACTTGACATTAATCTATCCCAACAACCAGTAGTTGATGAAATAATTACATGATTACATGCATATTAAAATTAAATCCATCACAAGAAGAAGAAAAACAATATGAATCTTCTATCTACTACAAAAACTACCAAATGGATCATTCAAATGGTTACAGAAGATGTATATCATGAAATTATAATAATATCATGTGAAGCACCGAGGCTATACTTGATCATGTGAATGAATCAAATGTCATTTGAATCATTGTAGATTTATATCTTTATGATTGTAAACATTACCCTAATCATGTTCTCTACCACTCTCCCTAAAAAAATTATCTTTAGATTTCACTTCCATGTTCATGATTACCCACATGTAACCCTATTATGGGTTATCTTTTGTGACCTTTATACATCTCTTTCTTTATTTTAATGTGGAGGTCTCGTTAATCCTTTTTCAAATATGAGATTTCAACAAATATATTTTTAAAATTTAAACACCCACATTTCAATCATGAGTAAAAATTGTTAGGACTCAATATATTAAATTATGGGGGAATATAACACAACAATATTTTACATTAATCCACTTCTTAAAAAAATTCAATTCATTTGATGGATTATGTTATAGGTAACACCATCGTTAAACGAACCATGATATAATATTAATATTGTTATTTACCATGAAATTATAACCTATTAAGGAATTTGAAGGAAGGAATTATATTATCCAAATTATGAAATTTATATACTATATATCAAATAAAATGACTTTACATTCATAAAAAAAATATTATAGGCATATTATAAGAGTAAATCCAATTTTACAAATTAAAAGTCTATATTTTTCTAAAGGATGTTTCACCACCTTTTAATGTTGAACCTATTTTAAATTAAATTTTGAGACTTATATATTTCATATTTAATGAAATTAACTACTTATTTTAAATCATGACATTAACCATTAATTTGGTTCAATTTTTGGTATTTCTCTCATATGTTTCACGTTTAGATGAATTGTGGAAATTAATAAATTTTATTTGAAAACAAAATTTTTCATTGAAATGAATTATAGTGTCAAATTATTTTATTGAATGGGTATAAATATATTATATTTTATCATATTTTACAATTGAGGTCATTTGGATTAATTTTAAATTGAATTATCTATATAATGATTCAATCTTTTTCATGATTAAATTTTAATAACCTGCCTTCTCACTCCACCAACCAGATTAAATTTAAATTAATTTCTATCAAATAATTGATTTGAATTTTAAAAAATGGATCCAATTATTTTTTGAATGGTCTCACTTAATGTAAATATTTTTATTTTATATTTTATCATATGAATTGTATATTTAGTAATATTATAATTACTATGGTTAAGGGAAAATTGAGTTTTTAATAGTAAAAATTAAATTATAAAATCACACTAAATTTTTTCCTTATATTATTGGATGAGTTATTTTCATCCAAAATCATCTATGGGATTATTTTATGGCATATTGAATCCAACTAGATGACAATAATCCTTTTATAGTATTTTTTAAGGGAAGTCCAATATGTCACACTCTTGTTTTAATTAGTATTTCCTTTTTAAATGTGGTTATTTATAGAATGAAATTAAAAAAAATCATTTAAAATATAAAATTTCTATCAACATTAAAATAATTTATTTATAATTTTTTGGAATGAAATAAATAAATTAAATGTTGGTACAACGATGCTGAAATAATTGTATAATTACTGGGAGAATCAAATAAGTGATATGGAAAAGAATAAAAATAATGTAATTTTATATAATTGATGTCATGAAAAAACTTTATAGACTAATTTTACATGTTATGGATGCTTTTTTGAGTTTTTTTGAATATATCAAGTTGTTACGATGTTTTTAAAAAGTTATGTATTGTATGGTGTAAAAATTAACATTATCAATATTTTAAAACAAATATTATTTTTTAAAATGTTATAAAATTCATAAAGAAATAATATTAGGAAAAATTAATGTGAATAAGTTTCTTATGTCATAAATGATCCATTTTGGGTTCCTTTGGTATTTTATAGTAACAATATTATCCTTGAATTTTTTTTAATCTTTGTTTTCATGATAATAATTAAATGGTATAACTAAGGGTTAAAGCCAAACAAAAAGGGTAATAATGTAACCCAAACATGTAAAAAAATTATTGGTTGATATTATTTTGTCCAATAGTCATATTAACATTGAAATAAATCACCGTTAAGTCATTTTCAAATGGAAATTAATTTATATTAATTTAATAGTTTGAGAGTTTCCAATAGTTCCCCTCATCTCAATAATAATAGTTCCCCTCCCCTCTCACTTCCTCCCACAATAGTGTGCCTTCTATATCAACCTAACCCCATAAAAATAATCTCAAAAATTTACAATATTTTTCATACTATCTTACCTTTGGGAATAACCGATTATATTATTCCCTTTTATGCAGACCAAAAATAGTAAACCAAAGATGATGTAATATCTTTCCTCAAGATATTTAGTTTTATTTCTATTATACACCCCATAAACCCTCCTTATTAAATAAATATAAAAACCCAGTATCATAAAATAATATTTTTATTATCTTATGTACTATAGATACACTTACACATCATTCAATCTAATGGGTAACAAATATACAATTTATGTGTACGTCGAACAATCATCTCACAAAATGATGATTTCTCATTTTTCTTTTACCGCCATTCATGGTTGGGATTTAAGAAGGAAACTTTATTTATATATTTTATATATAAGATATTTTTTATTTTTTATAAATATTTATTTATTTTATAACAAAAACCTTTATTTTTTCCATTTTATGTAAATAAGTTAACATCTTTTGTGGAAGTTTGCACTACCGCCTCCTCAAAGAGATACGATTCGTTCATGATATACATAAAATTTATAAATGATGGTTTTTATAATAATAGTTGAAGTACTTGAAATAAATATGATAATATGATTATAATATTAATATATATTTTTAAATTCAAAAAACAAATGAATATAGCATCCATGCGTACATACAACCTAGCGTCTCCATGACCAGTGATTTCATTTTTTTTTCTCGAAATATAATGCATTATTCTTAATACATGTAAAATGAATATATATGATAATTAATTCATGGTACTAATTAAGGATATTATGAATTCATGATCTATTTAATAGAAAAAATAATTAAAAATTCAATATATACACAAAAAAAAGGTAATTAACACCCAAAATAGTGAAAATAAGGGATGATTAATAACAAAAAAGTACTTAAAAATTATATAATGTAAATATTTGAAAATATTGAAATTAATATGGTTATATTAAATGTTTTTAATAAACCTATATTTATTATATATGAGGTTTAGATAGTTTTGGAGAAAAATTAACATTATGTAAGGGTAAATTTCACAATCTCATTATCATTCAGAATTATTAATACATAAGTATCTACTGAGGAATATTTATAATCAATTTCAATGTCTTAAAAATATGTATTTGAAAAGGAATTTTAATATTATCTTATTATGTTTTAATGTATTTTTAACCATATTTTACTTCTTTAAAATACTGTCAATGGGGTATTTTTGTCGTTCACCAAACAAGGTATTTTGTGATTTTTTTCAATAGAATATATTTTTTAACTTATGTAGAATCAGTGGAATATCCCGCCATCATGAAGCCTTAAAATTTTGAAACTTCCTTTAAAATTTTATAAATTTCATTTCAAATGAAAATTTTTCATTTATAACTATGAAGCTTTTTAATAAGTTATTTCAATGTAAAAAATGATCTATTTCTCTCACGTTTTTTAATTATTTTATTAGAAGGTTGTCATCTATGTCAACATCCTTTCATGTATTTCTTGTTCCATTGATTGTGATCTACAATGAAATCATCTACCATATTTTATTAAATCATTTATTATTATTTTTATAGTGGATGTCCTATTTGTATACAATTTACCAGATTACAATGAACGGTTTGTGATTATTCTTACTAATTCGTAAATGTTATGCATATTTAATATGTCTCTGTTGTTTCAAAGAATTCATGTGGGGAATGAATTTAGATTAGTAAGTGACATGTGACTCCTGTAATAACACATACAGGTATTTTTAGGTTTCATGAGAAGAACCAGATATGGAATTGGAAGTGGCGTTTTCAATTTATTATCATATATGGACTTATTTGAGGCTGTTCCAATTTATTTTCAGATCTGGTTTTGGCCAAAGCATTACCAATTTATTTTCATATTTCATGGAAATGGCCTAAAATTTATTTTTAATATGTCTAAAATTATATTTTCAATCATTATGATAATAGTTATTGATATTCTATTTTATTTTTCAACTAGTAGAATATCAATGGTTAGGTTTCATATATCATGTTATTATTTAAATAGACATTTTTTTAGATATTTACCTTTCCATGTGGTTTATTACATATTTACTAAAGTATTATGTTGTATTATTTCCCTTAATGAACATTTAAGCTCACCCCTTTCATATGTTTTATTTTTCCCCAGGATTAAAAAATGTTTTTTGATTTTGATATACAGGGTTACAGTAATTGGATTAATGGAATGCTTGAAGAAAATTATTTAAGTATTTTATGCTTTAGATTGTAATGTGAATTTCATGTGAGTCCTGTTATAGAACGTCATGGAGTATTGATTATTATTACAAAAATTAATTATGTATTTTATGTCTTGGAAAATGTTATTTTTCGTCGAAGCCGATTTATTTATTTGGTAGGATTATAAATAATGATGGAATAATAATAGGTCCCGCCAATAAAAAAACAGTTGATTATTGTATAAGACCTAAAAATTATACTTTGATTCAAATTTTTCTTCAATAGTAGGATATTACCAATATTTTTTTTAAAAACCATTTAGAGTTATGTATCCCACTCACTATGATTACACAAAAGGGGTGAAATTTATTTGTATGAAAGACTGTGATGTCTGTTTTCAGGAATTGAAAAGAATATCAGTGAATGCTCTTGTATTTCAATATAATATAGATATAATTATTTTCTTTTCAGTAGAGATTCATAATTGAAGGGACTTGATTGTGTTATGATGTATAATGAACCAGTAATTTCTTATTCATCAAGACAACTGAAACCATATGAGTTAAATTATCCACATAGGATTTAGAATTAACTGATTGTGTTTTCTCTTTAAAAAGAATCATAAATCATTTATATGGATCAAAATGATAAATATATACTAAATATAAAATTTTTAAGTATATATTCACTCATAATGAGTCGAACACGAGGCTAAACAGTTTCTTGGAACTGATAATGGATTATGATTCTGTGATCAATCACTATCCTATAAAATAAAACAATATGGATGATTCATTGGGTCAAAAACATCATTCTACATTAATCATGTATTGTTTGGAACATATACCATTCATTAATTATTTTATAAATTTTGTCCTGAAAGATATTGGTGTAGAAAATTAAAATATTTTAGTTCATGTTTCAGTGTCATCGTCTCTATCAGTTAAAATTAGGAAATTATATAAAGAAGGTCATGAGTTATAGAAAAAGATATAATTGGTTAATAAATTAAAATTTCTAGAATTTAATATTGATATATATTGTTTCTTGATAATTAGAAAGTGATTATGTGTGACTTTTTATTCTTATATGAAGAATTAAATGTAATGTGATGCTTATAGTTCTCGGTTTTTAGTTTATCCTAGAAGTACTAAGAACTATAGAGACAATAAGGAGTATTGCTGGTGGGATGCAATGAAAAACATATTGTTGATTTTATCATGAAAATTTTGAAAATTCATTATGATAAATAAGATAGATATATACTGAATAGGATGAATCAGACATTTCCAATTATAGGGATTAAATGAGTATTCATAGACTTCATGGTGGGAATACTAAATACTTCGCAATGTCACAATTCCATTTCAGTTATTTTTGATCAGTTGACAAAATCTTCACATTTTTTTATATATTTGGGATATATATTCATTAAGTCATATTTATTGGTTATACCACAATGAGATTATAAGGTTACATGGTGTTTCTCTCTCCATTGTATCAGACCATGATCCCAGGTTCATTTCTATCTTTTAGGAATTCCTTAAGAAGACAGTATGAAAGAATTTCAATTTCATCACTACTTAACATCCACAATCTCATGGATAGTCAGTGTAAAAAATTAGGATACATGAGGATATTATTCAAGCTTGTTCAATGTATTACTAGGGATGATAGTATTATCATATTTCTTTAGTTCATTTTTCTTATAATATTTGGTTTCATTCTAGTATATATATGACACATTTTGATTAATTATATTGGAAGTGGTGTAAAACTCTAGTATTTTGGGATTATATCAAATAAAAGAAGTTTATTGGACCATAATTAGTATAGGAAGTGGCTGAGAAAGTAAAGATGATATAGAAAAACATAAGGAATGCTCATAGTAGGAAAAAGATTTATGTAGATAACAGTAGGAAATATGTTAATTTTGAGGTATGTGATCATGTTTTCCTTGAAATAACTCCTTGTAAAAGTGTTATTAATTTTGGTAAGAAAGTAAACCTATGTAAGTTGTTCATTATACCTTTTTTAATCATGGATAATGTTAGACCAGATGCCTACCGGGTAGATTTTCCTCCAATTTTATCTCTAGTACAATTTTTTTTATCTAAATGTTGTGAATGTACGTTCAAGATTAATATCATGTTTCTAGACCAGAAGTAGTTCATTTAGAAGAGAACCATTATTATGAAGAGAAACATGTTATGATTCTTTATCATAGAGAGAAAGTAATAAGGAATAAGGTAATTCACAAGGATAAGGAATTTTGGAGAAACAACATGGTTAAAGAAACAATGTGGTAATATGAAAATTCTATAATGGAATGGTATCCTAAATTTTTTAATAAGTGAATAAAAATTGTGTTGACGTAACTCCAAAAAGTTGGATAGAATTTAACAACATAGATACTTATAATTTTTTTACATAAGTAAATAGTATAATTAATTATAAATATATAATAAAATTAGTGGAATTGATATAAATTAATAAATTTATACTGATGGAATATTAACTTTCCCTTAGGAATAGTAACATGACCATTAGGAATAGAGATGTGAAAAATATAATAATAACCCTCTCTTTTAGAGTTAAACTAAAATTTATGTGTCTTATATGTGAAAATATGATATATTTATATCCTTAAATAATTAACTATTTTTTTTGAAAATTATTGAACAAGTGTACGTATGTTTGTGAGTCATAAATATTTAATTGCAATTTGAAATTTAAATTTCATATTTAAGGGTAACTATATTTTTTCAAATAGATTCCTAAATTATTATTTGTCTTATGATTATAAGACAATTTTATTTTCCTTTAATTAATATTTCATTTTGTCATAAAATCATATATTCTTTTAAAATTAGTATTATTTCGAATAAATGATAAAATTAATTAAAAGATAAATATTTCGTATTTAAAAATAATTTTCAATAATAGATTACATTTTTGAATTCTTCATATTAAAAAATTATTTAGGTGAATTATTTGTATTTTTTTAAATACATGAATTTTATAAGAATATTGAAATATGGTAATTTACGATCTTTAAAATATTCTTGAATTATTGAGTCATAGATGATATAAGGATGATATAAGACCAAAATGTCAAACTGTACATAATTATTTTAATATATTTATAGATAATTATAAAACAATTCATAGTCTTGATCCATAATAATAGACTATGGAATAAAAAAAATGCACCACTCCTCCACTATAAATATCATCTGTCACCACCTCTTCTCCCAAAACATCAAATCCTTGTAGATTGTTTAATTCGTTCCCAATTCCCTTCCCTATCCTCTTCCCAAAATCTATGTCTTGATGGAATAACCATAAGGCAAATATCACTACCCCTATGGAGGTTCTCATAGAGGATAATTAAAGATGTAAAAACCTCATACATTTTATTTTAATGTCTTTTCAATATCTTTTCTTTTCTTATTATCAATTAATATCCCCTATCCAAGTAAAATGATAACTCTAGTAGATTTTATATTATTAACCATTTTGTTTTAATGTAATTACCCATCATCATCTATATTCCCCTCACCTTCTATAGTAAAAATGAAAGCGTCGTCCATTATGTGTGTATTTATCGCCTTCAAGGACGATGTGTTTTCAATTTCTATTACTACATTCAAATATGGTCATAAAACCATTATTATTGTTAAATATGATTTAATTATACAAATTATAAGTTATTTAATGTTTTGGAACAAATTTATTAACATTATATTGAATAAAATGATATATGATTGCGATGGTCATAAAAAATGCAATTTTTTTTAATAATTTACATCAATGTTTTATATAATGATGAATTCTATTATCATGAAAAAAATTATAAATAGTTTAATTTAAATTAATGGAATCATATTACTATTATTTCATTCCATATCTACAATTTTTCATCCATTCGATAAGAAAATCCATAATGAACCGAACATAGAAACCATAAAAAAGAATGCACCAGAAGCAATGAAAATAACAAAATATTATCAATAAATTGGTGAAAATATGTTATAATAAGTACATATAAAGAATTATAATATTAATATATTTATTTAATATATTAATAAAATTATTTAAACAATTATATAGGTGGTTTGAACATGATTTTACACAGATGAATTGATATGGTCTTTTCATTAAGAGTCCTCTTTTATGTTTCTATTATTACAAAATTCAGAAGAAATTTTTTAATGCAAGTATTCAGGTTTTTTGAGTTAGTTTTTTTTTCTTTTGGATTTTGTATGATGAATGGTGTGAAAATTTTCTATCTATAATGAATTGGTTATGTTATGATGGAGTTCAATTATGTGGTTACCCCAAGTGTAACTGTGATGGTTAGGTTTATATTGGAGGTCAAACGTGTGTTTACACATTCATGTGGGGAATGTTATTTTATGATTACTAATCAGTCCATTGGGATTCAATTTAGAATATTAATATATGAGACAATAATTTGATGTTATAATTGTCTTCTTCTTATTTAGTGATAAAAACACCAACTTCGTCTTCATAAAATATTATTCATTTCTCATTTTTAAAACATTTACCAAGAAATCAATCTACGATGAAATCTTCAACATCATTATTATCATTAATTGACATAATCTACTCCACTTTTTTTACACATTATTTTAAAAATCATTATCAATTCGTTGTATTTTATGCACCAATACAAGACATAAAAATATGAGGATGAAGAATGTGTTCATTATTCTTTTTTTAAGATGTTTTTAGAGATGTTTTTCTCATCCACGATTCATTATGATTTATGCCAACACATCCAATTTTTAAATAAAATTTATAATTTTATAATATAGAAATATCCCCATACATGTTTAATTTTTTTTTGACATATCAACCCTCAATTATAATACACACATAACTATTTTTATTGATTCATATTGAGCTTGAACATTTTGTTAAAAAATCATGTTTTTTAGTAACAGTGTTTCTCCAATATAGAACATATATATCATTAGGGTTTTAATTTTTTTAAAAATATTATTAAATTTTATTTATATATGTGTACGTTATTATCCTTCTGAATGTATTTTTTGATCCATTTAAATCCTACTTCCTCTCTCTAAATATATTTTACAAATGATTAATATAAATATTTTTTCATTGGAATCTGTATTTAGAACCTCACAAGGCTTCATATTATTGATTTTATTCACATATAATCACTGATATTTTTGAAACAACATGATATTATTCTAGGAAAATTCATTGAATATATATTTATTATGTTTTTCATATAATAAAAAATTAATTTTTAGTTGAACCTTATCAAGAGAAATATGATTTGTATCGTTTTTCGAATTTCATCTCATGACTAGATCTTCTATTTTCAATGAAAATTCACATTTACATGTACATTTTATTCATCTATAGATGTTCATAAAACAATTTTATAACAACCCTTATTACGAATGGAGAAAATATTTCTAATTTATTCAATTTTTGATATAGAACAACAATTTTTAATTTGTGGATGTTTCTTATTCCCTAGATTACATAAACATGATATACACATCATTTTAATGTTTTTGATTTATCAAATAAATTAATTATTATTTTATTTTTTCCCAAAAAATTCCCCACAACTAATTTCAAACAAACCACGTCCTTTTCATCTATAAGTCTTTCAATCTAGAATTCCTGGATTTGTGACCGAGTTATTTTTGAGCCTTATCAACTACTGGTTTGGGTATTTAGATTAATGTAATATTCAAATTACATTATCTTTCCACCAAATATATGGTTGAAACATTCAAATATTCTTTTCTCAAATATAAATTTATTATTTTTAGGTTTAATCCCAACATGTTGATGAAAATAGATTCAATATAATAATGATATATTTATATTCTTGGTACAAAGTTCTTTTAGACTACATTATAATGATCATTAGATGATATAATTATTATATTAAAAAATAATTGATATCCCATTAAACCTAAATAATCCTTTTAATAATCAATGTAAGGTGTTCTTTCTCTAACTATTACTTAAGAATACATTTAATCAGAACATTCTAATTATTTTAATATGACCCCATGAAAAATAAATTTAATATCGATATTGTATTTTCAATTTTAAATATCCTTTAATATGTTATAAAATTAATTCATAACAGTTCCAAATTATTCGTTATTAATTTTTATATTCTCAAATAACAGTGTTAAATGTTCATTAATCCCCTTGGATTTCACGTAAAATTGAAATTCGTTAGCATCAATGTTAAGTTTTAAATATCCAATCAATTAATGTAACATTTCATACTCATTAGTGATCCCATTATTTTTATTGATTATGTTAAGACACACATATTAAAATTTAGTGCATCTCTCCAAAACCTACTCAATCTATAAACCTATAATATTTACTCTTATAGTGGAAATAATGAATGTTATAGAACATTATAATAATGGATTTTATAGGTTTTCTACATTTCATTAAATGGGTTATATTTCATCATGAATTCATCAAATAAAAATATAAAATATAGAAACTAATTATTTAGGTAATCCATGTATTATATCTTTTAATTATCTAACAAAACCCATTTTTGACATATGATCACATCCAATTGGTAATATTTGTTTTGTTAAATTATCACTGTAAAACTAACATACCTAATGAAATTTTCACATCATTGATACTATTGAGGTGTTTTAGCTACAAAATACGTATGTGCTTCACTAGACCACATATTTTTCACTAAATTTTCCAGATCTCATTTAGTTATCTACAGAAAATAGGGAAACATCTATTTATTTTGATAAGGGGGATAAATTATTCATATTCATCATCCAATTATTTATAATGTTAATCAATATCATATTAGAAATAGTATTCCTATATAAAATAATTAATTCTTAAAAAAAAGAAACATACTTATGGAAAACTAAATTATCATAAAATATTTACAAATTTTAGTAAAATCAAATAAATAGAAACTAATCATAGTTCAATATTAATCTAATACAAAATGAATTTTCAATTTGGGATATGATCCACCCTGTGGATATGAATCGATATTGGTGTCTTCAAAGATAATTTATATTTAAAATTTTTAATCCTTTTTTATTTACATATTTTACTTGTTAAGGTGAGTGGATGAATTTTATTCTCTTTCTTTACATTTTATCATTCATTCAACATAACCTGACACAAATTTTCATGAGGCACTATTTGATAGAATGTTATAATATCTATGTTAGATGGATTATCCATGTTGTAAACAATTTTACACTAATATCACAAAACCAACAAGAATAATAACATAATATTTAGAATTTTTCTCCCAAAAATGAAACAATATGCATCTCTAATTATGTTTTTTTGAATTACACACTTTGGTAAAATAAATGAATATAATTTTTTAAAAGAGATTAAAAATAAATAGTCATGCCACAATTTTAATTTTATATTTGATATACATTTTCTTATATAATATTCTTTTTCTGCTTTCGCATTCATAACATCATGCAAGGAGAACCTTATATTTTTATATATAAACAATGATTCCCATTCCTAATTTTCTCGATTCACAAAATAAAGAGATTGATACATTTCATATAGTGTCTAAAAGTTTACACTATTACTCTAGTCACTTAGGGTCATTGTATATGTTACTACAGTGTCATAAGATATATGATATCTCATCCACCATGATTAAATAATTATATTTCTTACAAAACTACATATTTATAAATTGACAATATTATTTCTTATATTATATATATAAAATATTTTATATATACCATATAGAATCTTGGTGTAATGATAACATATTAATGGTTAGGGTTAGATTTACAGTAAGGAAATGATTACAATAAAAACTATCATAAGATAAAAAAATGAATTATATAATGGAATAGAAAAATAATAATCAAGTATTCCCTATAAATTATATAAAAAGGGGGACTAAAAACATGGATGAAAACATATAAATAATATCATGGATAACATTGACTTGTTTAAATATAAAATAAAAAACAATTATGAAAAAAATAATCATACCATAACGATATTGTGCCAATAATTCATTAATAATCAATTACAACCTCCTACTATGAAATCATAAATAATTTGGCAGGCATACCCCAGACGACCAATTTAATGTGTCTTATAAGTCCCACCAATGCATCACAGGTATATAAAAAGCCCCTAGAATAACTTATAAATGTTCAACATGTTCCCAAAAATAAAGCTGTGAATAATTACTATTGTAACACCCCATGAACATTAAAATAATAAAATTATGTTTAATAGTTTATTGATCACACAACACTGAACATAAATAAATTAATAAATATTATTATTTAGATATGATTCTTTAATGTAGATGATAAGTTGGTTTATATGAATATTATTAAGTAATTTCTAAAATATATACCCAAATTTCCTTCTCAATATAATTTTTTTGATATATTTATAGTAAATAATAAATTAATATTTAGTAAATTAACTTTATTACTAAAAAATATGTTTGCTTCCAAAATGTTACTGTATTACATTTGTGAAAAAATATTAAAAATTCATTACCAGATCATTGGAAAAATTTATTTTTCATTTTCATATAAATATTAACTTTTTGTGAACATATTTTATTTCTTGTATAATATTTATATTTAATTGATAGTGAAAAATACTAATTTCTTTACAACTATCATTTTATTTTATCAAAATAAGAAATCAAAAAGTTCCATTGGGATTATAATTTTTTTCATGTAAAAAAATTATTACTTATCCATATTTAGATTGAATTTATAGAATATAAATAAATAAATAATATTTCAAATTCATACAGTAATTATTACTTGTTGTTGAATTAATATAAAATCAGCTTCTGATTGAAAAATATATTTGTTATGAAACATTATTTTCCTCATGTTTGTGGGTTTTATATTAAAATAAATTCTACAACATATATGAATTATATTTTTAAAATGCATTAAATATTTTTAATAAATATAATTTTTCTTACTGAATAATATTAACATAATTTTTGGTCATAAGGAATGTTAAAAACAATAAAAATATATTACCATAGCTAAGATAAAAATATATTTTATAGGGGTTAAACTAATAATATAAGGGTTAAACTGATCTAAATACTTGTATAATTATATTAGATGCATTATATCAAACTTATATTTTTCAAATTCCAAATAACATTTTATTTTTATCCTTTTACTTGTGGAAAATGTGGTTATCTCTTTTTCTTAAAAAAATTACAAGTGTTTCACCCACGTCTTATAAAAAAGTCCACCCCATATCCTCTCCACTTCACATTACAAAAACATTTTTCTAGAAAATTCAAAAAAATACCTTCAATACTTCTCTGAAAATTACTTACATACAGTAGTTTGATTTGAAATCAATACAATAAATTATTTTTATTCTAACCAATGGAAGTTATCCATAGAATTTGTATATTGATTAACTATGTTATTTTATTTAATTTCATTTCCACATACTTTAGAACATATTAAATTAGGATAATATAATTACACCAATATATAATATGTACATTTATGTTATTATGTTAATGGAATAACCCAAATCCATCTCAAATTCCATTAAATGCAAAATGAAATAATCATTTTTGTGTGTGGAGGAATACCGCCTCATGAACAGGTGTCATTCATTTTTCCTCATCGCATCTCAAGAATTTTTATAATGATAAATTTAAAGGATATATTTTATTTTTTAAACAAACAAATACAAATTTTATTTTAAATCACATATATTTTATTACATTACATTTCATTGTGGATATGATTACATTGCTTTTATTTATGGAAGACTACCACATCAAAATGGGACGTGATTCATTTTTCACTAAATCCATTCATGGAAGGTGATAAGGATAACATTAATGAATATATGTGATATATATGACATAATAAAATATTTATAATTCTGAAATTACAATATATTTCCTTTACTTTTTAACTTTCAATTCATTTATAAATGATAACCTTGTTCGTGCATACTTGTGGACTACAACTTCCATGAAGCGATGTGATTATTTTTTTCATCAAATAATAAAATAGATGATATATATAAGTAAAATTAGTGAAATAATATTATATATATAAAGTTATGGTTATTATGGACTGACTAAATAATTCTTACTTATTTTCCATAATGATCAATTAAAAATTGAAATGTTTCTCATGTGTATATGATTCCTACCATCTCTATGATTATAAAAATGTTAAATTTTTATAACCATTTTTAATGATTTTTTTAGAACTATAATTTTTTATAGAAATGATTATTCTTAAGTTTTTATTATTCTTTATATATTCAAATAATTCCCACTTTCACCACAATCAACACATCGAAGCTGTTTTGAAATAATTAAAAGAACTTCCTCAAAACTTTTTCGATAGATATAATTGATTAATTATTTAAATATTTAATTAAAAATAAATAAATTTAAAGATTTAAGTGTAATTTATTAATCCTAGGAAAATTTCTTCCTAAAATTTATTAATTATATCATCTTATTAAACATGATTTAAATAATATACATTTCCTTTCTCGACTCAGGGTAAGGGAATTCATCTCAATTTCCCTTCATTAATGAATATTTTTATTTCATGCACCTACTTTGTTATATGGTTTATATACCTCACCTTTTTAAGTGTAACATATTTTATTATTTTTAATTCATTTTATTTTTTGTTTTATGTTAAATTTTTTCATCTTAGTGGATTTGATTTTAATATTACCATGTGGTATAAAATTTCATACCTCAATTTCTTTTCATTGGGTTATATTAATTTGTAATTGAATTTGATATTCTCATATTACATGTGTAATGAATTATATATTTTATGATTGTGTGTGTAAGGGTTTCTTATCTTAGTTTTATTTATATGAGTAATGTACCATATTCACCACTTATTTTAATTTTGTGGTGTATATAAAAAAATTTAATTTTTATATCACGAATCTTTTATACTTGATATAATTTATTATGTAAATTACTATTATTTTATCCAATGGGATTTAAAATGAATATTACGAAGTTGTAAAAGGCTTCTTAAATCAATATCCATTAATTAGTTTATATATTTTTTATTAACTTTGTTATTCCCCCGATTATGTGGGAATTTAAATATAAATTGATTTATTCTATATATACAATTTTTTTGTATTTAGTATCATTTTTCACACATAATATCACTATTTATTAACTCTCAATTAAATTATGTCATCGTTTTTAGGGTTCTTCATTTTAAATTACCATTCTTCAGGATATACATTTATGATATTCAACTACCATACATTAGGACACATATATATAGCCTATTTTGGATTTATATAATTAATGTCATTTTGTTCATGATATTGAAAATTTAAATAGAAAATATTATTTTATGTGTACTGCTATTGAAAATTTACCTATGTGGAATATGTTTAATTATGTTACAATCTCCTTATATTAAGGATTTATATGTTTCATGTTTACTTTAGAGGAAATAATATGCTCATATTTTCTTGAAACACATCTATTTTCTTCTCGAACAGTTTTGAATAATTTTCACATGATTAATTTACATTTCCACCCATAAAAATTAAAAATAATGAAGATTTTTTTATAACTAATAACTATATTTTATCTTTATTTCAGATCATGAATTTATAACTTCCACATCAAAGCTTAGTAAAATGTTTTAAAAAGTGTTATTTTCTATAAATTAATGATTTCTTAAATCAATTTTTAGGATTATTAACCTTCTTTTAAATTTTATTAAAATCTAAAATTAAAAAAATGGTGACTTTGACACTATTTTAAAAAATATGGAATTTTTTTTAATTTTAAAATTTTAATCGTGAATATTTTTAGAGTTATAATAACCATTAAAAATTTTAAAGATTCATTTTTTATGTTTCAAAATACAGTTCAATGAATATTATTTATTTAATTTGGATAATTATTTAGATTTTAAATATATTTTTTCAAGATGGAAATAATATTTTCCTCAGGAATGTTTTCAAGTGGTCTTTCAAAATAATATTCCATCTATGATGTCATATTTCGATGTTACTCAAGGAAAAAATTTAGTTTACTCAAAAAAAATGTAATTATATTTTAATGTTATTTACATTAATCAACATCAACAAAACTAGATATTAGATATTTTAGAGTAGGGATATTTTTTAATGATACAATCCTCATTCTTTTTCTGGAAGGATTATGGATGATTCTAAGTTGTTTTTGAGAAACACACTTCTTTTCGATTGGTAAATCGTATTTAAAAGAGATTTTTTGAGAACCCATTTATTTTCCATTTAATAATCATGTTATGAAATGAATAATGGATGTTTTTATTAGTATTTTTATGATTTGAATGTTCTATGTACATTATTTATGTTATGGTTCATCAACATTATTATTGAAGGGTTTAGTGCCATTATTTCTCATTATGATCCTGAAATAGCTTACATGGTCGGTTCACTCATATTGTTACGGTATATCCTTATATAACTTGTATTACGGTTTCACCTAGATATAACTCCAATGCAATAGTTATGGAATTAAACTCTATAGTTATTCCATTTCTGAGGGTTCTTGAAGTGGGTTTTAAGGGGTTCTATAAAGATAATGTCCCAATATACCAAACATTTTTCATTATTCTTACTATCAATTTTAATTATTCCTTTTATCATGATCTAAATCACATCGCTCATGATTATTAATTCTTATGACTCTTTCTGGTGATAAATCATTATGAAATTTTTAATGTTTACTGATCTTGTAATTAATGGGTTAAATATTAATATTTTACTCTCATGCAATTTTATTATCTCATAAAACCCTTACACACATCTATTGCTAACTAACGAAATTTAATTGTTAATTATAATTTCCATATTCCTTACCTAATGAATAATAATGATTGTGTTTTTTTGTTTAGAATGTTTTCTAATGTAATAACGATTGTGGGTGATGTTGAAAATGTAATATGAAATAAGAAAAGATGGGTATAATAGGAAAAATATTCTGATAAATTCATATATATTGTTTATGCATTTTTTTTATTTTATATAAAATTCTAATTATAATAAATATCTGGGTATATAAGTGGTCCAATATGTCATTCTTTTGTTATATCTTTTAGGTAGATAAAATTGGGTCACCTTAAGTGGTATTAACTACTAAAATATAATGTTACTGATTTGGAAGAAGACCTAGGAATGCTGGTTTTGGGATGTTATAGTTTTTATCAAAGCTGTGTTTAGAAATATTTTTAGATTAGTTTTATTTCATATGATGTCATCTAAAAAGTTAGGGATACTATCATAAGATTGTAAAAATATGGTTGATCTAATGTTCATTGTATTATACACCCCTTTTTTGTTTTTATGTGATGATATCTTAAAGTGGTTAATAAATTTTTTGGGGAAGGATTATTATATTCTAGTAAATGTAAATCTTTGGTTTAATTTGATTTAATACTTTATATTTGGAATAAGTAAGTTTTATGTTATTGATAATGTTTAGGGTATACAATATAATTGATGCTTAAGATATCACGAGTTATTAAAATTTGGGATAATATGTGATAAGTAGCAATAAGATAAAAAATGTATTTAATGAATATATTTAAAATGAATATGTTAATTAATTTGGGAAAAATTCAATGAATAAGGTAAATATAACCCAATAAGAATTTTTTTCAGGAATTAATGATGAATTATCCTTTTGAATCATATATAATTCAAATGTGAATTTATTGTGATTCAGGTTACTTGTGAAAATTATTAACATATCGTAGAGATTAATTATATGAAGATTTATTCATTTTGGTAAATACGATAACTTATTATAGCCATTGTTTTTTAATGTCTAAAGAAGGAATAACTTGTTATCCCTTTTATGTTTCTGTGAACATTTTGTTTGACCCTTTGTGAGAAATTTGGTTCAATAATCACAACTCATGCCATTTTACAAATCCTGATAAAAAAATATTATGTTTTAAATAATATTAATCATGTTAGTGAATATTTGTATATGAATAAAATATGTAACATGGTATAATACATTTCAAGAAGTCAATAAATTATAGATATTTATGTTTCAATATATTTAAATGTGTATTTTTTCTTGTAATTATTAATTTTACAATGTTTGATATTATTCTGTATAAGACAGACACTTTGTTATTTTTTTCAAATTCCTAGGAAACTATTGGTTTATGGGTCACTGATAGATGAAACACCGATGAAGAATTCACTGATCGAAGAATTCACCGATCAAAGAATTAATTTCTCAAAGAAGGCACTGATTCTGGAATCACATATAGAACAAACAACATACCGATGAACAAGTCATTGATGATAAATCACAGAGTTTGTTCAAAGGACTTACTAATAGACAACACACCGATGAGAGATGAATTGATAGTTCAAAGGACTTATCGACGATGATTCATTGATTTGCGTCACACTAATAGTTCAAAATGAGGCACCGATGCTGACTCACCATTGCTAGGACTGGATGATAATACAAATGACTCATCGGTGCTCAGAGTCACTGATACTGATGGAAAGGACTCACTGATATAGATAGTCACCGATGCTGACAGACTAATGATGATAGACCAATGAGGACTCACTGATTCTTATGACACATAGATAGTCATAAAAAATATTTTTATTTGATTAATTAAAATTTATATATAACGGACAAATTTAGAAAAATTACTATTTCTGAAATTATTTAATACGTGAGTAGGATATTTAGATGAGAGTAGGAGGTATATGCACATGGGGAGATCATTTTATCTTATGAACCTCTAAGTATAAAATATTTACCCTCTATATCACTCAATATATGAAAAAATATGTAGTACTGGAAAGTTAGTGAAAATGTGCAGAAGAACACCTGCAATTCGAATGTATATTTCAAAAACCAAAGAACTCAAAATAAAGAATTTACATGGAGATCAACCAGACAAGATAATCCTCATTATTGGACATGAATAACTTACCAACAAGAAGCTGAACATTTCACACACTTGGAATCTAGAAAACAGATGCAATGACACCCTATTTGGGAGTCAACTTCCAGAAGAGCACTCAAACCTCAGTTCCACTACATAAAATGAGTCTAGAGCTTAACTGCATAACACATAGATACTTATAAACCTAAATCTACATATTTATCTCTATTGGGTTATTTTATTTACATTTTTTAGAAGTGTGTGCATCTTTCTTTTACCCACACTAGCATCTATGCATAATTCGAGGAAACAGGATATCCTCCAACTCACTCTCTATTTTTCCATTTGTATCCCATGTAGAATTTTGGAAGAGTTCATGTGTGACCTATTTGTGTTTTTCTCACAAATAATTGTGGTAGATGTTAAGGGTGAACTAGGAAGACTTGTGTGATGTTATGAACCTCGATATAGGTTGTGGATCAAAATATTTATTAAATTAAACTCATTGGTGTAAGGTGATCACCATGCAAAGAGGACTAAGTCATATAACGTGACTGAAACTCTTGTTGTAGTTTTTGCAGTGCTTATTGTTATTTTATTTTAATGATTTATAACATATTTCATTCCAAAAATGTAAAATTATTATAGTTATCTAATATATTATTTTTAAAATTTGTGAACCAGTAGATTCGTTTCAAAAGTTATGATAATCATTAGATTAGTATATTTGAGTACTAATCAATCTGTTGAAAAATTAATTGAACATTCAGGTCTATTATAAATTCACTACATGCTACCTGGGATCATATTTTTAATTGGCAGAAATTTTCAAAGAACCAATCATTAAATTTTATTTATAGATACTAAACTCACATGCCACATGAGTATTCTTCTCCAAATAACATTTGGGACAGAGGTTTTAGGAATTGTCCGTTTTCAATTCTTTTTCAAAAAATTTCAACTTTAATTTTAGTTATAAATCAAAGATCTTAAAATTTCTACTAATACTAAATCTTTAACTCTTTATAAACTTTTTTTAATATTTTATTATGGATAATATGTTGGAAGGTGTTGTTACCGACATAGCACCATTATTTAATGGAATAAATTATGCCCAATGAAAAATTAAAATGAAAAATGCATTTTTAGAGTATGTGTTTTGAAATTTGGTCTTCAATTATTGATGAGTATACGATTACTTATAATATAACAACTACTTTGGATGACCTAAATAATAATTCTTATAATAATAATTTCAGAGCCATGAATTCGTTATAATCTTCTTTAGGATGTGAGGAATTTAATAGAATTTCTACTTGTAAAATAGTCCATGAAATTTTTGATACTTTGTATATTTCACATGAAGGAACTTATAGTGTTAAGGATTGAGAATTAGTAGAAACACTATTAAAAATGATAACTTTTAGATGAATCCTTATGACCCTATTTCTGACATATTTCTCAGGTTTAATGAAATAGTGAACACAATGTTATCCCTAGGAAGACATGTTACTGAAAAAGAAAAAATTATAAGGATTACCAGATTCTAACATGATATATAGAGAGGAACTTCTGTCTGAATTAGAGAATCATGTGGAATTAGAAAATTACCTATAAAATAACTCATTATAAAAATTATGATGTATGAAGAATATATGAAAGCTAATAAAGAAGTGGACGATGATCCAAAGAGAAAGTCTGTAGCTTTCAAAAATATTGATTCTAAGAATAAGGAAAAGATAAGGTTATAGAGTCTGTTGAAATCTCCTATAATGAGGAATCAATATGAGATAGTGATGAATATATGGCTCATTAGGCTGTAAGATTCACAAAATTATATAGTAAGAAGAAGTTTTTGAGAAATCCAAATTACAAAGGAAGTTATGATAACAAGGGAAACTCGAAAAAGGACTGGAAAAGAAATGACCAATCACAGGATATTGTCTACTATGAATGGAATGGGAAAGGACATGTCAAAGCTTACTATCCAATGTTAAAATAAAAAAATAAGTATGAAAACAAATTCAAGAAGTATAAGAAAGCTATGAAGTCCACCTAGAGTTCCTCTGAGGATAACCCTGGTGAATCAGCATCATCTTAGGATGAGCAAGATGACTTGGTAAATATGTGTTTTATGAAAAACTCTTCTGAGGTATTCTTAAACTCTCCTCCACGTAATTATTATTAATATGAAAATTAATGTGATTCTCAAAATATGACTACTGATGAACTATTTGAATATTATAACATGCTGGAAGACACATGTAATGAACTAAAAGATAAATAAAAATCTTTTAATAAATACAGTGTTATTACTATAAATATTAAATCACAACTTACTACTAATAATTAAAATATAGCACAACTGGGCAAGGAAAAAAATGAATTAAAAATTTCTAATGAGAAATTGAAGAAGGATTTAAAAAAAATTAGCAATGGAAAAAAACACTCTTACTCAAATTCTTGGTAAAAATAACTCCTAAGTACACTTCTGGAATTTGATATCTGCCTGGAATAATAAATGTATACAAAACACATTTTATGACTAAATCTATAAATTATGCTTCTTTTTCGAAAAATCATGATTTTACGGTAAGTTTTACTTCTACAAAACCTTTTATTGCAACATGTTTTTCATAAAAAAAACCATTTTTTTCAAATACCTTGTATTATATATATAAAAAACCCATAAAACAATTTTTGGCTCTTAAAGCTTTTATTATTAATATTTCTAGACAAAGAAAAATATAGGTACCAAATTAATTTCTCAGAAGAGTTTTTTTGTAGGTAAAATATCTAAATAGTTCTTGTAGAAATACTTGATACTTGGATAGTGGATGTTCAAGAAACATGATATGACACTACTCATGATTCAAGAATATCATCAAGATTGATGGAGGACATATGACAACCCTAATTTTTATTACACACTTAAAAATATTTATTACATAAACTTCACATGAAACAACATTGTATATTGAGAGGTCTAGTGCCTTTGGGGCTTAAGACCATTACATAACAACTTAAATAATGTAATACAACATCTTTATTGAAAAGTTTCTTTACATGACCACTAAATTTACTCATACCTAGCAATGCATAGGATAACCTTAGGACATGCATTAGAAAAGGGTGAGCTATAAATCCTAGTAAGGGAATAAATATAGAATAAAGTGAGGGATAAAATAAATTTTAGACTCTTGACATATAAATGTAGAAAAAGAGAAGCATGAACATAAATTCATGAAAATACATGATAAACGTAACATGGAAATGTGGCAACATCACTTAACATTGAATTAGCAGGAGCCCAGGCTCATTGCATATGAAGCATGTGTAAATCCTCATTTCACATGAAACACGAGTAAACCCTCATTTCATGTGAATTAACGTGAATGAAAACTCATTTCACATGACCACTAATGATACTATACATTACCCAATGCCTTGGAGCGCAATCTGGGTGAACCCTTCTTAAACATTTCATTTCATGCATAAGTGTGCCACATGGATCATAAAACATGGATTCCTTAAACATCATCGTTTATTCCAAGATAAAGTGTTGTAGAATTAATACATTAAACTCTATAATATTTAATTGAATGTGTATAAAGGTGAATACCCTTAATGGAGACATGGGTATTGTATTCTTTACACAATGAACTTAGCTTGGAAAAATGTGGTTCAATTTTGGCAGTATAACGACGTGACATAAGGATTCATAAAAAATGGGTGATGAGAGAGAAATGGGTGTCTCATAATATGTACATGAAATGGAATGTAAGGGGGTCATATAGATACATGTCCCAATAATTTTAATGGAATTTAGATTCATGAATCAAATGAATTTATTGAATGTAAATGAGAAGAGAGAAATTCTTTTCGAAATTTCTGTATAGTAACGTGTGTACATGGAAGAATTTAATGATTGAGAAAGGGGTCTAACATAATTCTAACATAAATATGGTAGTATGGGGTATGTGATAAACAATACCCCAACATTTATAATTGAGATTAAAATGGCATAACAACTTAAATAAAAATGGAATAAATGATAAAGGAAGAGATCCCTTACTTGGATGTGTGCTTCAAAAGGCTTGAAAAAGGCTTGAGGGAGGGTTCTTAGGAGCTTGGGGTGCCTTTTGAGGACTATAGAGATTAGATTGCAGAGTTTGGAAATACTCCAAAAGATTCGAGTGAAGAGGAAGTGGGAGATATGGATGGTTTGTAATGGAAAGGAGAGAGAATTCTTTATTATTTAGGTTTGAGACATCTCACATTAAACTAATAAATCCCACAAACCAGCCCATGGTTTTTTCCAAAGGGGAGTGAAAAAAATATTTTATAAGGACAATGGATGAACATCTTAAAATAATTGGTTTTCTTATGTGGAGGTGAGTCACACTCTAGGAAAATAATTTAAAAAGTGAAAATGTTTTATTACTCTTGGAGGGTCCACTAAAGCTTTGTAAATAAATAAATAAAAACCCAAAATCACATTCATTTAATTGTAAAACATATATTTTCCGAAAATAATTTTAATATTTTTTTATTACATCACTATTGTGTCATTATGATGTCATAGAACACATTATATATTTAAACAGTATTTAATTTTTACCCAAAAATTTGACTGTCTCAAAAAATTATGAAAAATTCACCATTGGATAATTTTGAAGTCTCTATTCCAAAAATAATATTAATTTTATCTAATCAATTTTATAAATATGTGAATTTTTCCTTCAAAAATAAAAAACGCCATTTATAAAAAATTCATGGGTTCTGAAAAAAACATTTTTCAAACCTTACTAAAAATTATAATTATATTCATAAAATTATACAATAACTTATATTTATGAAAAAGTAATTTAATAATAATAATAATAATATTTTAATAAAATATTATTTAATTTAAAAATCCATTAATTCATCAAAATAAATTCCTTAGTTGAATATTCGCTAAAATTACTATTAGTGCTTAAAAAAAATTTACAAAGTATTAATAATAAAATGAATGTATATTCATTATTATATAAAAAATAATGGGCATAATTATAGTGCTAAGGTTTTGTTACATAACCCCTTATAACAGCCACATAAGACTGAAGATTAAGGTGTGTGATTGTGACATACTCTTGGGAAGGCTTGGATAACATCGCTCGAGTGGTAATTTCTATCATCTTCCACATTTCTCATAGGTGGTTCTAATCGAGCTTAACGTATTGAAACAAAGCTTGGGATTGGTCATTAGTGAAGCCCAAAGACGCAAATTGTTTTCCATTCTTTGACAAATGGGATTCGTATGGGTCAATTCTACTAGATGAGGTCATCACTTCCTTTGTCTGAGTAAATTGTATTTGTTAAATCCATATATTTAAATTAACCATGTGATCACTTTTCAACGACTATATTAGCAGTAATAAAAATTCTTAATTTTATTTTAAAATCCAAAAACATAAACCCATTGAAGTTAACATTTAATATAATCATTTAACATAATGATACATTTAATTAGATCAAGTGGAATTTCCATTTATGAACGTTTGGGTCATTACGATATTTCATCCTTAAAAAATTTCACCCTCGAAATATCCTTTTCCCAAACAAAAACAACCGTGGGTTACTCTGCTTCATCACTTCCTCCGATTCTCATGTCGTTTCTTCAAACTTTTGGTTTCTCCACAAACACCTTGATGAGGAGTATTGTCTTATATTCTAGAACATTTTCTCAACAATCTAAGATCATCACTGGTTTCTCATCATAAGAAAGATCATCCTCTAACTGTACCACTTCTGAAGATAGTACATGTGAAGGTTCTGGTATGTAATTTTATAAGAGGGATACATGAAAGACATCATGTACTTTGGCCACAGTAGGTGGAAGTGCTAGTCGATAGCCCACAACCCCAAAATGATCAAGAATATCGAAGGGTCTGATGTACCAAGGACTTAACTTCCCTCTCTTTCCCAAAATCATGACCTTATTACATGGAGATATTGATATAAATACCATGTATCCAAATTTAAACTCAAGGTCAAATCAATGGTTATCTTCATAACTCTTCTATCGAATCCGGGATACCATGATATGTTGTTGAATAGTTTTCACCTTCTCCACCATTTCTTTGACGATTTTTGGTCATAACAGCTTATGCTCACCGACTTCACCCCAACACGTTAGTGTTTCAAACCTTTTCCCATAAAGGCATTTATATGGTGCCATTTGAATGTTGATTAGAAATCATTGTTATAAGATAACTCGACCAGAGGGAGATGTTGATCTCATCCTCTTTTGAAGTCCATTGGGAATAAACTCAATATGTCCTCAAGTTCTTGGATAGTCCACTTGGATTGGCCATCAGTTTGACTATGATAATCCATATTGATGTTCAGATCAGTATCTAGAGAATGTGAAGACTCTTCCAAAACATAGAGGTGAATCTTGGATATTGATCAGACACAATAGATAGTGGTACACCATTTATCCTTACCACTTCAATGATATATATCTTTACCAGTTGATCCAATGAGATATCCCCCCAAATTGAAATGAAGTGTGTAGACTTTGTAAGAAAATCCACAGAAACCCAGATTGCATTGTTTCATTTGGATATCGTCATAAATTCGGTGACAAAGTCCATGGTGATGTTATCTCATTTCCATGCAGGTATGGGTAATGGTTGCATCATCCCCTTAGAATTTTGTCTCTCATCCTTCACTTGATGAAACACTAGGTGTATATTCAGCGATCTCCTTTATCATGTAATCCCACCAATAATTCCCTCGGAGATCTCAATACATCTTTGAGTTTCCTAGGTGAATAGAAAAATTTGAACTATGTGCCTCATCCAAAAGTTACTTCATTTGCTCCGGACATGATGGAACACATAGTCTTTTCAAAAATCTCATAATTCCTTCTTCCTTAACATTAAACTCTGAGGGTTTCACTTTTCTAATAGGTTCCACTTTCTTCTAAATTCCCACATTATCCTTTTGTGCATCCTTCATCCTTTCCAAAATATATGACTGAGAAATCATTTTTGAAAGTAATGATGATGTTCCCTTATATATTATTCCCATTTCCATCATTATCAAATCCAAGAAGATTGGATCCTTCTCAAATATCATCAGTGATAGAATCATTTTGTCCTTTCTACTTAGAGCCTCTGCCACCTTGTTGGTTTTACCAGGGTGGTAATGGATTGAGGTATCATAGTCTTTGATCAGTTCTAACATTCTTCATTGGTACATGTTCACCTATTTCTGTGTGAATATATACTTGAGGCTTTTGTTGTTCGTATATATTTTACACTTCTCCCCAAATAGATAATGCAGCCACATTTTTAAAGTGAAGGCCACCACAACCAACTCTAGATCATGTGATGGATAATTCTACTCATGAACATTCAATTGCCTTGATGCATAAGCAATGACCTTGTCATTTTTCATCAACACGAATCCCATATCCTTCTTTGAAGTGTCACTGAATACCACAAAAATTTCTCCTCATGTAGGTAAAGTGAGCATGGGTGCAATGATAAACATCATTTTTAACTCCTTGATTATTTCTTTGCATTCATCACTCCAAGAAAACTTTTCTCCCTTTTGAGTTATCTTGGTAAAAGGGTCAGACAATCGTGAGAAATTTATCACAAATAATAGATAATATCCCACAAAATCCAACAATATGTGGATATACATCACCGATGTTGGCCTGAAACATCCCTCAATTGCATATGATTTGGAGGGATCCATATATATCTCATTGCTTGTGATGATATGGCCCACGAATGAGACCCCCTTTAACCAGAACTCACACTTGATGTACTTTTCAAAGAGCTTCTCCTTCCAAAAGGTCTCTAGTATAGTTCTTAGATGCTCCTTATAATCCTCCTTGGTTTTTGAGTATATAATAATATCATCTATTAAAACTACCACAAATTTTTTCAAGGTAATCTCTAAAGACTCTATTCATCATGTTCATGATGATTTTTGGAGCATTGGTGAGTCTGAAAGCAATTACTATGAATTTAGAGTTCCCATATCTTGTACAAAAAGAATTCATGGGGATATCTTCCTTCTTCACCCTTACTTGATAATATCCCAACCATAAATCCTCCTTAGAGAAGTATTGGGTTCCACACATCAGATTGAATAAGTCATATTTTCGTGGGATTGGATACTTGATATTTATCCTGATTTTGTTGAACTCGCGATAATCGATGAAAAGGCACATTGACCCATACTTCTTCTTGACATAGAGGAATGGTTCACCCCATGGTGAAGCACTTGTGCATATAAATCCGTTATCCATATTATCCTGTAGTTGTTTTTTCAATATCCTCATGATCTGCAACAACCATTATATAAAGAGTCTTGGATATTAGCAGCTCCCCAGGTATAAGATCAATTGAGAATTCAACATCTCTTCTAGGAGGAAAACCAGGAAAATCCTCAGGAAGCACTTCAACAAATTCCCTCACAATAGGTATGTCTTCAAGGATGGTATCCTCCTTAGACTCAATCATCTGATCCAGAAATGTATGCTCATAGGGCAGTAATATCCATTCTTGAGATGATAGTGATAATGAATATTCATTGTCCTCCTTGCACTTGTATAGAAACAGGGGTCGATTCTCTATATGCAGATTGATTTCCCTCTCACAGAAATATTTGTTAGATCAATATATTTAAAGTACATCCATGCCAAGAATTGCATCCAATTCTACCAGTGGGAGTATGATAAGGCTTGCCAGAAATGTGAATCCATAGATTATGATAGGAGAGGATTTATATTCCTGTGATGTAATGATTGTACCAATTTCCATACTCACCGACATCTTTACTTCCATGATTTGTGGTGGTTCTGGGATTTTTCTACTAAACATTTGGGATATAAAAGAATTCGTAGAACCAGAATCCAAAAGTATGTTTGGAATTATTTAATTAATAACTAGCATACCTTTTAACACTTTGTTTTTGGAATTCACTTCGGTAGTAGTGATGGAAATAGCTCTCCCTTTCTTCCTTGGAGGTTTTCATTTTCCTTAGAAAACCCTAGGCTTATAGAACTAATTTCAAAGATTCCCTGGTTCTTTATAGTTGTAGAAATGAACAATGCGTTGAGGTTCGAACAGAGCATTCCTCGCCACTATTGTAGCCGCGGGTTTTTCTTTTTGACAGCTAATAGCCTTCATCCCTTATCTTCCACAAAAAAATAATTTCCTCATCACCTTCAGGAAATTTTTGGGGTGCTTATTTCTGCACCTTTCGCAAGTGGGGTGCTGGATCTTCTTAGCAATATTGGCTTTATCCATCGGAGAGACAACATTGAATTCCACCTTTAAATTCTTATCCCTATTATACCCTTGATATTATCCAATCTCCATTTCGACCTTAAGGACACATCAATCAATTTCCACATAGTTATTGAAGTCACGGACCGCCAGAACTTTCTGCAGGATAGGTTTCAGCCCACCAAAGAAGCAGTCAACCTTGCATTTGGGGGTAACGACAATGTTGTAGGAATATTGTGCAAGCCTTGTGAATTTTTCCTCATATGATCTGACATATTCATCGTCTTTCTACTTGAGGACAAGGAAGTCCATTTCCATCTTAAGCCGGAGGGTGCCTGAAAAATATCTATCAAAAAAATTCTCTTGAAATCCTTCCATTCCAATGCCTCAATCTCCTCCTCAGGCTTTGTATTTTTTATCAACGTCCACCATTGATCAGCACCACCCTCCATATGATATTTCACGAGGAGAACCGTCTCTTGTTCAAAACATTGAAGAACATAGATGATCTTTTCAATGTACTTGATCCATTGTTCAGCGATTGCGGGATCCGATGATCCATTAAAAGTAGGAGGCCTTTGTCTCATTAAGATCTGTATTGAAAATTTTTCATTCTTGGGGGGGGGGGGGTGAACATTTCTCTTCACCTATATTTCTATTCAAATATAGAGTTATCTGAGAGAGAATTGTGACAATGTTCGCGATTCTTGCTCCCATCAGCTTGGGCATCTCATTAGTACAGTCATCACATTGATCTTTACATCAGTTGTTAGCCCGAGTCCTCCTATTAACAACCATTGGCTGGAATAAAAGGATATTTAGAGGTAACATATAAAAGGGTAATCCAAGGACAAAACTGAAGACTTATAAATAACTTTTATTTCATTAGGATATGAATATTTTGGCTTTAGTCTATGTTATCCATGATATACTTTCTAACATGTATTCTTTGATTATTTTTTAAGTCCCTTAATAATTGTTCATAATAATCTTGTGAATATAAATAAGCATATCCCCCAGGAGTGTCGTAACCAATAGTGCATCAAGGCCCGTTGTCATGCACCCGTTCATGTTCAAGTCTTTCTCAAAGCGGTGTTTTCGGGTTTTCCCCCTAGGATATATTTGTCCTAGAGCCGCCTCTACCTGCTTGTATCTAGATAGGGATATATTTTCATGATAAACCACATACTCAATACTCCCCAAAACTTGGGGATGTTTTTATTATAATTAGATTAGTCTCTAAGTTTTTACTATGGTTTTCTAATCCTAATCCCAAAAATGACTAAACCTATCCTTTGATACCAACTATGACTACCCTACTTTTTATTAAACACATAAAGATTATTTATTACAGAAACATAACTAGATAAAATATAGAATATCAAGATTTATAGTGTATTTTTGGTTTAGGACCATTACATAACAACATAAAACATGAAATACAACATCTTTATTGAAAACTTCGCTTACATGACCACTATATTTCATCGTACATAGCATGACATAGGATAACCTAAGGACATGCATAAGAAAAGGGTGAGAAATAAATCCTTGTAAGGTAATAAACATATAATAAATTGAGGGACACAATACATGTTAGACTATAGGCATATCAATGGATAAAAAAAGAAACATGGACATAAAGGCATGATAATTCATGATAATCATAAAATGGAAATGTGGAAACAACACTTAACATGTAATTAGCATGAGCCAAGGCTCATTGCACATGGAGCATGAGTAAATCCTCATTTCACATTAAGCACGAGTAAACCATCATTGCACTTGAATTAGCTTTAGTCAACACTCATTGAACATGACGTATCAATATATTATACTTTACTGAATGCATTGGTATGCTAGCAGGGCACACCCTTCTTAAACATTTTATTTCATGCATAAGTGTGGAACATGGATCATCAAACATATATTCATTAAACATAATAATTTATTTAAAGATAAAGGAATTTGGAATTCATATAAGAAAATCTATAATAAATAAGTAAATTTGCATAAAGATTAATACCCTTGATAGAGACATGGGTATGGTATTCACTACATAATGATCTTGGATTGGAAAAACGCGGTGCAATTTCGACAGCATAACGACGTGACATAATGATTCATAAATAATGGTTGATGAGAGAGAAATAGGTGTATCACCATATTTACATGAAATGGAAAGTAAGGGGGTCATATAGATACATGTCCCAATAATTTTAATTGAATATAGATTCATGATTCAAAATAATTTCTTGAATGTAAATGAGGAGAGTGAAATTCCTTTTGGAATTTCGGTAATGTAATTGGTGTAAATGGGATGAATTTTATGAGAGAAAATGGGGACTCCAATAATTGAAACACAAATAGGGTAGTATGGGAGAGGATAGAAACAATACCCCGTCATTTATAATTGAGATTAAAAGGGCATAAAAAACGTAAACAAAAATGGACAAAAAGAGAAAGGAATATATATTTTACTAGGAAGTGTGCTTCCAAAGGCTTGAGAGAGGATTCTTGGGAGCTTGGGGAGGCTTGGGAAGATTATAGAGAGAGTAGGTCAGTGGTTGGACAAACATAAAAGGCTTTGGGTTAAGAGAAATTGGGAGCATGTGTGGGTTTTTATAGGAAATGAGAGGGAATTATTTATTATTTAAGTTTGGGACACCTCACAATAAACTAATCAAAACCACAAACCAGGCCATGTTTTTAGCAAAAGGGTACTCAAAAACAATATTTTATAATGAAAATTTCCTCAATTCTTAAAATAATAGGGTTTCTTATGTGGAGGTGAGTCACACTCTCAAGGAAAATCATTTATAAAGTGAAAATATTTTATAACTATTGGAGGTTCCACTAATAATTTTAAAATAAATAAAAAAACCCAGAAATAAATTATATTAATTTTAAAACATATATTATCCTAAAATAATGTTTATAATATTTTATTACATCACTATTGGGTCATTATGATGTCATAAAACAAATTATATATTTAAATGGTATTAAATTTTTACGTAAAAATTTGACTGTGTACGAAAATTATGAAAAATTCACCGTTGGATAATTTTGACATCCAAATTCAAAAAATAATATTCATTATATCTAAATAATTTAATAAATATTTGAATTTTTACTTGTAAAATAAAATCCGACATTTATAAAAAATTCATGGGTTTTGACAAAACCAGCTTTCAAACCTTAATAAAAATTAAATTTGATTCAGAAAATTATACGATAAAATATTTTTAATAAAAATTAATTTAATAATAATAATAATAAAATTTTAATAAAATAATATTTAGTTCAAAAATCCTTTAATTCTTCAAAATAGATTTCTCATTTGAATATTCTCTAAAAATACTATTTGTGCTTAAGAAACCATTTACAAAGTAACAATAATAAAATGAATGTATATTAATTATTATATAAAAAATAATGCACATAATCATAGTGATATGATCTTGTTACATAACCCCTTATAACACCCGTATAATACCGCAGAGTAATGTGTGCTCTGGTGACAGACTCTTTCGGTGGCTCCGAGAACATCGCTCGAGTGGTAATCCCTATCAACTTCCATTTTTCTCATAGGTGGTTCCCCTCTAGCTTAACATATTCAAGCTCACCTTGGGCTTGGTCAAGAGCGAATCCAAATGATGAAACCTCCTTTCTATGCTCTGAAAAATGGTCTTTCTTTTGATTAAAGAATAATAGGTGAGGCCATCATTTCCTTTTTCTGAGTAAATTGGATTTGTTAAAGCCATATATTTATACTAAACAACTATTCACTGTTCAGTGGCTATATTAGCAATGTTCAAAATTCATAATGGTATTTTAAAATCCAAAAACATAAAACCATTGATGTTCACATTTTATATACAAATTTCACACAATGAGATATTTAATTAGATCAAGATAAGTTTTCATTAATGAATGTTTGGGTTATTATAGGACATGTCACATTTGGTGACAATGTTAATGAAAAAATTATCATCTAAGTCTAGGTTGATAAGAATAAATCTATTTCAATTTCAAAAGTACTATATGTTGATGGATTAAAGTATAAATTTATTACCATATCTCAACTGTGTGATGATGGATTTAGTGTTATATTTAGTTATGATTCATGCCATAATTGTTTTTCCAAAAATAGCTTACTTTTTACTGCTCTTAGAAATGAATATGTATATGCTGTAAATTCAGAAACACATGCCTAAAAGAATGATTCCTACCTAAGTGCCTATAAAAAAAGAGTATTGTCTCTGGAATAGATGAATATGACATTATAATGTACACTCCCTTAATAAATTGACCAAAAAATGATTAGTTAAATACCTTTCCAAATTACAGTTCCAAGAAAATTGAATGTGCAGTATTTATTAAAAATGATTGCAAAATAAAATCTATTTCAAACCAAATATGAAGTTACAACTTCTCAACCACTCAAGTTGGTTCACATAGAAATGTTTGGACCATCTATTATTTCAAGTCTCAATGGGAAGCACTGTGTTTATGTTCTTGTAGATTACTTCTATACGTATACTTAGACAATTTTCTTTGCCCGCAAAAGTGAATCTTGCACTCACTTTTCCATGTATACTAGAACTGTAGAAAATCATAGTGTACATAAAGTTATATCCATAAGAATTGACCATATCCTTGAGTTTGAAAATAAATAATTTGAATCTTTTATCTTAAAAAATGGACATAGGAATGACTTCACATCCCATAAGAGACCTCAACATAATGGTTTGGTAGAAAGAAGAAATAGAACACTATAATAATTTCTCTAACTATGACCAATGAATATGACCTACCAATTTATATAATAAAACTATCTTTAAGAAAACTCTTTATCAGTTGTGCAAAAATATGAACCCCAAGGTAATTCAATTTACAGTGTTTGGATGTAATGTTTTTATTCTAAACACTAATTATAATCTAGATAAATTTGTCTTCAAAAGTGATGAAGGAATATTCTTCTGATATTCAACATCAAGAAAATATTGTAGATTCTTTTATAAAAGAACCAAATGTTTGGAGGAATCCGTACATGTCATGTTTGATGAAACAGATCCACATGAACCTAAGACCCCACCAGGGAATCTTAAAGAGGACATGTCCAATGTTGACATTAATGCTAAACCTTCTAACCAACCTATAATGAAATATGTTAAAACATCAATTTTTGAAAATTCCCTATATTCTATCTATAATGATCCAAAACCAAGTGATGAACCTGAAATAACTAGTCTTACTTTTACTAGACCAACTACCCATAAAAACCATCCCTTAGATTCATTAGATGGAGATTTAGATAGAGGAAATCAAACTAGATCTTCTTTGAGAAATAAAGTTGAACACAAATCATTCTTTTCACAACATGAATTTAAAATTATTAATGATGAAATCCATGAAAAATTTTGGGTGATGGTTATGCAAGAAGATATAAATAATTTTGAAAGAAATAAAGGCTAGAATCATGTTGATAGAACAAAAGATACCATAACCATAGGCAAAAAATGTTTGTTTAGGAATAAAGTAGATGAAGATGGAAATATAATTACAAAAAAAGGGAGTTGGTTACACAAGGATATAATCAAAAATAAGGAATTGATTATGGGGATAACTTTTGACTAGTAGAAAGGCATGAAACAATTACTAGAAAAGATCAGTCAGGGGATATCACCCTAACCATTTATTAAGAAAAATAAATGGATAGGGAGAAAGTACCAAAAGCCAAAAGAGACAACTACGTATCATAAAAACCATACCTATCGCCACATCTATAGAACAAAGATTCCTTGATAGTAACCGATTCACATTCAAAGAATTTGTAATGCTTCAAAACCTTAGCATATTTCCTTCTCAGATTCATCTTCTCTAAGGATAAAACATAGTATTTACAAAAGAAGACCTGGTGGATACTAGATTTTGAAGATAGGAGTAGTCCTTCCCTGGCCTTATTCATGGTGGAGTAGTCAAAACATTCTGATTTCTAGTCATCCTCATCCTCCCATATTGAACGATGTCACTAAATGATATCCATCTTTCCCTCATTTATTCTGAAATTGACAATTGGTGTCAATAATTTCCATACACTTTGGGTTTTCCACAGGATCATGACCATTCATTGTCCCTTGATGTAGAACTCCTTTTCCAGTTTTATCCACTTGAAAAGGAATCCCATGCTGTATACCAAAAACTTCTTGTTGTGTGTCCTCCTTCGTATTCTCCTGCCCGAACACTTGAAAATGATTACCAGTAGAAATTGTGGTCCCCACACCTCCATTACTCACAACCCACCCTTATATCTCATCAACATCTTCCCATAATCACCTTGATATGGTTATTTATTATGAGGCTTACATTAGATAATTAAAATAATATAGAAATAGAAGCTCTAGAACATGTCACTTTTTGGGAAAGTCTCAACTTTTATAGTTTAGGAATAAGAAAAATTCAGAAGAATTATCAAATACAAGAGTATAATACATTGGTGATGGTAATGGTTGTGCATGAAATTTTGTAGATGAAACACACATTATTTGATTATGGATTTCAATCCAAACAAATCCATATAAATTATTACAATAAAAGTGCTATTAAAATTTATAAAAATCAAATTTCTCATTCAAGAAATAACATATTGATGTAAGGAATCAGTTTTTGAGAGACCATTATCAACAATGATATATAACACTAATGTTTATTTGGACTCAGAATCAACTTTTTAATATTTTTACCAAACCATTAATCTCTAAAAGAATGAGCTACATCAGACATGAACTAGGAATGATAAATCTATAAAGACTATCTATCCTTATACCCAAAAAAAATCTGTTTATCTGTGAAACCGAAATGTGAAACCAAAATGTGAAATAGATATGTAAAATCGATCTGTGAAACCAATCATTGAAACTGATCTGTAAAACCAATCAGATGCAACCGATATAATGAGACAGATACCGGTCAAGTGAAACAAATAATGATAATTTTTTTATATAAATTTGTTTATATGTTTTATTTTATGTAAAACAACAAAGTTTCATGTTTCTTAGTTTATCGTTACTCTATTTTCTATTTTACGATGTATAATCCATAAATATTAAAATTTAGTTGATCCACGACCCTTTAATACCCTCACTCTACCATTGAACCATTGACCCTTAAAGTGCCTCTTCGAACCCAAACCATAAGAATAGTGAGAATAAAGAATGATATGGAAGTACTAAGTGAATTATTGATGAAAAATCGATATAAATGAAAATAATAAAGTGTAGCACATTCTGTGAAGCCTGGATTGGGAACCCATGTGGTAACAACTGATAAGGAAGTGTCCGTCTAGTGGTTGTTTTCAAGAATGAATCTATTTATGAACATTTTAGAATCACATGGATGGATTAGTTTGCTTTCAAAAAATGAGATATAGTTCTGTCCAATGCTGGAAGATAAGTTTTATCTCGATTATAAAGTGTTTTCATAAGGAGTTGAGGAGGCTTAGATGAAGTCAGTGGTAAAGGGCAAGGTGATCTACTTTTATTCAAAAGAGTGGGATGAATTCTTAGAGATGCCTCATGAGGGGATATATGTTGACTACTGGGGTAATATTCCTCCATCTTCATATTTATTTACATATGAAAATTTATTGAAATAATTGACTGTAAATGAGGAATCAAGGAGAGATATAACTATAGGAATTGATGGAGAGGAAAACATATTTTCAAGTTCATTCAACACCAAATCTGCCCATAGAAGGGATAGTTTTCTACTTTGATGTATTATGATGTTTACCTAATTAATTGTTTGAATAATGAAGTGAATGTGAATTTATGAAGGTATCTTATGTTACACATTTCTGATTTGGTCAAAAGGTCCACGAAGCAAAATGCTTTATACCACCTAAGGATGATTTCTGCAATGCTGAAGAATATTGGATGTGCGGAGGATGGAGATGAAGTGGTCCCTACTAGTAATGGATTTTTTCTTACACAAGGATTTCTGGAAAAGAATAAAAATCATTTGGAACACATGGAAATGATTTTGGGTAGTAGATGAGTAAAAACTATATGTGGATTATAATCCCATTGATCATCCTACCAGACCAAGGGATCAAGATATTCTAGGTGTCAAATCTAGGGAAAAGGTTGTATAGGCATGTGAAAAAAATGTTGATCCTAAGCTTCCAAGAGAATAAAAGTCTCATATTGATGATTGGAGTGACCCAGATATTTATAATAGCCCTAAAGACATGTCATATGGACCAGCCAGTCCACCATTAAAATTATATTCTCCAGAACCATTTTTCGGTGATGACGATGAGGAAGAGAATAATGTCTATAGATTGAATGGATATTTGAGAATGAATGATATTGATGATGAGGATGGGGTGATGATTATGGGGATGATGAAGGTGAGAATGAGAGTGACTCACTGAATGTAGTAAAAGAAGATGTTAGTTCTTGTGGGGAATCTGTACATAGGGATGATGATGAGACTAGTTGATAGGATGATGTTGATCCTGTTCGATATGATGCTTCTGATCATTATGGACATGCTGGTGGAAATGATGGAACTGAGGATCGATATTACCACCCTAATTATGCTCAATGTACCATTTAAGAGCTTAATTATATTAGGAAAGGAGGTCAAGATGAAGAGGATAAAGCTTTGAATTCACCTATTCCTGAGAATGAGGAAGAGCCTCAAGTGTCTCAAGAGGCTGGAGTAGTTGGAATTAATGTACAAAATTAGGTTTAGGTAGTAACAATTCCTTATAATGTCATTTTTGTTGGAGTACAAGAGGAATAAGATGGATAATATGAGGATGGGGGAGAGCCTCAAGGCAAGAGAGTGAGAATTGATACTGTGGACCCTATATATTTGACTTGTTTAGGAGAGTGAAATAGAAATCTAGGATATATCTTGTTTGGGAGTGATTTTAACTCAAATAACAAGATGTTTTCGCCTCATGCTCCACAAGCTGATGTGGAACCGATTGCTCATTCTTCACCTGTATTACCTAATACTGATGAGCCAGTTGTATGTATAATGCCTAGAGACTATGTCACCAAGGCATACCATGAACAATTCAAATCTGATTTATATGAATCTTTGAGATCATCAATTAGGGTCAGAAGTAATGCATATACATCTATGATACTTTCAGAGGCAGATGTTGCTAAAATTTAAAGAATGGTGATTCTTGAGATATATCACAACCTAATCACAATAGACGATACCATTATTAGATATATTATAGTGCTGAGAGAAGAAGTGAAAAGAATGAGTCATCAATTGGCATCTCTGACCAATGATTTTAAGTCCACACATGGTGGAGTTATGGAGGTTAATAGGAACCTGGCTACATATCTCCTGAGTGTATATTTGAAGAAGTTAAAGAAAGATATTGGTAAGATGATTTCTGGTGCCTCTATTTCTAAATGTACCAGGCCTACTGCTGCTGATATAGAGTCCCTCAGGACTGTGGTTGGAAAACAGATCAAGGTTGTTTTGAATAACTCTGATAAAGATAATCTTGAAAAATTGAATAGTAACACTTAACTTGTTTATAATATGATGATACCATGTACAAATTAGGCATCTTTTTTCTCAAAATGAGATCGGAGAAAAGGTGGATAATTATTTCTATAAAATCTACACCAAGCATGAACTGAATATCATCTTTAAGTAAAAGGTTGAAAATATCAAGATTCTACTAGTGATTGAGGCCTTTAAGAGGCATGTAGGCTAGTTGAAAGAGTTTACTGCCACTTTTGAAAAGTTTATGGAAAGTGAGGAAGATTTTAAAAAGGATATGAAATATGATGGTGAAATCATAAATGATTTTATTATGATTTTTAACACATTACTGATTGTAAAAGATGAATCTATAGTGATCCAAGTAGCTACTTCCATTGTATTTGGTTCCCTGACTCCTGATCAGGTGACAGTATCTCCAGCCACATATCAGGTCAGGACAGTGATCCAAGAGCAGCCTCCAAGATGTGTTCTGTTAGAGAGGAGACCAAGAATTGCATCTAATTTTCCTATTGATTTTCCTTTACCTTGTGTTTCCATTCGATTACCCATTACTACATCTACAACACCACCTCATTCACATCTTATTGACCCTTCAAACAAAGGGAAAGATCCTCAAATGCCCAAGCCTTATTTTTGGATCATTCTTTGATTGAGTCCTATACTTATATTTTGTTGACTATATTTTGATGTTTGTATTCATTGTACCTTAATGATTATCATTTTGAGTTATATATGTTTCACAATTCATTTCATTCTTTATTTCTTTATTCTTTTTTTTCTTTACACCTATTTTCTAATCCCGAAATGGAGAGAAATCTATTCATGGAATAATCTCTTACCCTAAAGGGGAGCCTAGCTATGGCATATGAAAGATGGCATATCCCACCATTGATATCAATCCCTAAGACTGCTCTTATAAAACATACTAAGGAAAGCATGAAGGTTCTCAATTATAACTCTCCTAAAAGAAAACTTTTTTATATACTCTGATACAATAATTGAGGGGGAGCATAAAAGGAATGACCTTATTGTTATATTGAGAATTAAAATTCATGGTTGGTATGATATGTAAAGTGATTATTATTCCATAACATATTTTATAACT
Organism: Viscum album; assembly: GCA_963277665.1. Taxonomy (NCBI): domain Eukaryota; kingdom Viridiplantae; phylum Streptophyta; class Magnoliopsida; order Santalales; family Viscaceae; genus Viscum; species Viscum album. The sequence goes on along the minus strand of OY728161.1, from coordinate 1,989,353,996 downwards.
CATTAACTCCATGATTTGTGATTATAAAAAAGGGGAGATTTTTGGTACATTTGTGATATAGTTGTTTTAATAATCATAACTCATGCCATTTTAAAAATCCCAATAATCCGCATATTATGTTTTTCGTTATAATAATCAGGTTATTGAATATTTATAAATGAATAAATTATGTCACATTGTATGATAAATTTTAATAACTCAATAAATTATGGATATTTATGGTTCAATTTATTTACATGTGTATATATTCAAATAATTATGAATTTCACTTAATTTGATATTATTCTGTATAAGAAAAACATATTTTATGTTTTTCAATGTCCCTGACACCGATTGGATTAAGGAGTCACCAATGGCTGACTTATCAATAAAGAAGTCACTGATCGAAGAAGTCACACATCAAATAATTTAGTGATTGGAAAAGACACCGATTCAGGACTCACAGATAGAACAAACTGCAAAACAATGGGCAAGGAACTGATGACCGGCCACACCGTTAGTTGAAAGGACTTTTTGATGGACCGCTCACTGATGGGTTACACACCGATTGTTCAAAGGACTTACCAATGATGAGTCTCCAATGGGAGACACACCAATAGTTAAAAATGAGTCACCAATGATGACTCACAGATGCTCAGACAGGCTGATAGTATGAATGAATCACTGATGCTAAGAGTCAGTGATACCGATGGAAACGTATCTCTGATTCAGAGAGTCACCATTGCTGACAGACCGATATTGATAGACCGACGAGGAATGATCGATTATTATGACCCACTGATATTTATAGAAACTATTTTTATTTTATTAATTCAAATTTATATTCAATTGTCATATATAGACAAATTACAGTTTATGAAATTATTAAATGTTTTCTATAGTATATTAAAAATATAATATGATGTACATGCACGTCAGGAGATCATTCTTTCTACAGAAACACGATATACAAATCATTTATCAGCTGGACCATTCAATATATGACAAAATACGTAGTAGTGGAAATAAATTGAAAAATTGTAGAAGAACAACTAAAATTCCCAAGAATACTTCAAAAAACTAAGAACTAAAAAAGAAGAACATATTGGGAGATCACCAAGATAAGATAAAACTGTTGGTCTGACCTTAACATCTTACCAACAAGAAGTTAAACATTTCATAGACGTGGAAGCCATAACATTGAGGTTACATCACTCTGTTTGGGAGTCAAATTCTATAAGAGGACTCGAACTTCAGTTCCACTACATGAAATTATTCTAGCGATTCACTAAATAAAACATAGATACTTCTAAACCTAACTCTACATATTTATCTCAGTTGTTTTCTTTTATTTTCATTTCTGAGAAGTGTGTGTATATTTCTATTAGACACACACTGACTCCTATGCATAATTAGAGGATACTTAATATCCTCAAACTCACTCTCTATTAATCCATTTGTATCCCACGTAGAACTGTGAAAGAGATCGTGTGGGACCTGTTTGTGTTTCTCCCATGAATTACAATGGTAGAGGTCAGGGGTGACCTGAACATCCTTATGTGCTATTCTAAACCGCAATTCAGTTTTTGAATCAAACTATTAATTAAATTAAACCACTTAGTGGCAAGTGATCACCAAGTGTAGAGGACTAAATATCAGCTTGAGAAATAACCTCTTGTTTTAATTTTTGTAGTTCGAATTGTTATTTTATTTTATTGTTTTATAACATATTCATTCAAACAAAGTGAAACTATAATAGTTATTTTGGGAAGTATTTATTATAATATTGAACTAGTATATTAGTTTCAAAAGTTATATTAATCTTTAGATTAGTATAGTTGAGAACTAATAAATCCCTTGAAAGATTAATTGAACATTCAAGACTCTTATAAATTCACTACAACCTAAAATAGATCATATTTTTAATAAGGATAAATTTTTAATCAGTCAATCTTTAAATTTTTTTTTGTATATATAATAAATTCACCACCCCTCTTGAGTATTCTAGACCGACAGACACATTTAATACAATATATTAATACTTCAGGTATAAATTATTCATGATCAATACTCATAGTTTGGCGTAAAAATTAGGAATTTTTTGAAAATTGGTTAAATGATGGTATTTAAACAATAACATAAATATACTTCCATATGTTTGGAGACTATATCGTGAATATTTACACTACATTAAAATCATTTTCTTGAAATAAAATATTTTTTCCTTTTTGATAAATTGATGGTCACTTTTCTAAAAAAATTTTATAATATCAAACCATAAATTGATCTTATTTTTGAATCCATGGTTTCATTTTTCACCCCTTTTATCCTATTTTTAACCTACTATGTTATCTTCTATATGACATTATAACTTATCTTTCCCTCTTATCAATAAGATGTTTTATTAACCAACATTACAATGTCGATTTCAATAAATGAATTATAAAATGTCCTACACTTAATAACAAAGATAAAGTTAAAATTTCATGAATTACATCTATATAATGGGTCAGAATCTAACAACATGATATTTTTAAAATAATAAAATTATGTTTGAGTGTGTATGTGGAACACAACACTTTCTTTAACAAACTATGTATTATTATTATTTAGATATGGAAGTAATAAAAAATCAGTTAAATTGATTTGTATGAATAGAATAGAATTATTATAAATATAATTTTATCGGAATAAATAAAATTTTACTAATAATTTATTAGTAAATAATAAATAAATATTTATTAATGTAATTTTTTCCTCATAATTTCATTTTATATATGAATGACTATTATTTTTTTAGGGAAAATATTATAATTAATTTCTAGATATATAAGAATATTTATTTGAAAAAGTGAATATAAATTTTTAAAATGAGAATAAATAAATTAATATAGGATGAAATTTTATTACTTTTTAGAAAATATTTATGTTTCATTAAATAGTGAAAAATAATGATTTTTGTCAAACTGTCTTTTTTCAATAAATTAAGCAATTTTGAATATCCATAATTATTTGATTATTATTTGAACAAAAATAATTTTAATTTGTTATATTTAATTCTGTAATTATGTTTTAATCCTATCAATATTGGATTTTAGTATATGTTTATTTTTGGGTTCAAAATTTTTTCTTAATTTTTTTTATGGTGAATAATGCTTCTACATTTTAATCAATTCAAAAAACCCATGAGGAGATATTATTTAAATGAAATTTATATATCATATGTACATAAATATTTATTTTAATTCATTATATTATTTTTAATATTAATTGGGAAAATAAAAAATTTGTCTTATTTCCGAAAATATATTTCTTGAAAAACACCATTTCCATCATGTTTGTGGGTTTTATATTAAATTAAATTCAACCAATAATATGAATTAAAATTGGTAAAATGAATTTAATATTTGGTAGTAGAATAATTTATATTTTCTAAAAATTTCGATATATTTTTTTATAACGAATATTGAAACAATAAGAATCATTTATCACATTGAAGATAAAAACAGAATTACCAGTTGTTAAACTAAAAACACAATAGTTAAAATGACCTTAATAATATTATAGAATCTATTTACCAACAATATTTAGAATTTATAATTTGTAATTCATGATAATGTCCCCTTTTTATCCTTTTACTTTTAAAAATGTTAGTATGACTCTTTATTTTATAAAATTACATATGTGCCACTCGCCTCGCTTATAGAAGGCCACCCACTCTCTTATAAATTTATCACTTTCGAAACCTTCTCATTCTGTCAATAACTAACTTAATACCTTCATTAATTACATCCCCCAAAAAAATATCCCCTGGTTTTATTATAAATCCCTCATAATAAAGATTTAATTAACAACCTAATGATGTGTTTCAGAGAAATTTTATCATTCTTAATTGAGAATTTTTAATTTATTTATTATTAAAACTTTTTTAAAAAAACATAAATTATTATTATTTAATAAGAAAAATTATCTTCCTTGTCCCAATACTTTATTATATTAATTTTTTTACTTAAATCAATCTCATTTACCATAAAATTGTAAATGAAATTGTTATTTGTTTATATGGAAGACTACCACCTTGCGAACTGATGTAATTAATTTTTCATCGTTTTCACAAATTGTTTATAATAATATAGATTTTTATGTTTATATATATATTATTTTCAACCTAATAAAACTCTTGTATTTTTTATATCAAATATACTATTTACTCTGAATTCAATAGGGGCATGATAACGTTTCTCATGTGTCCGAGAGACTACCACCTGAAATAGTAATGTGATTCATTCTTAATAACAATTTTCGTGGAAGGTAATATGGATAATGATAATTAATTTATGTAATAGATATACATAAAAAAATTAAATTTATTTCATTCTAAAATTATATTATATATATTTTAAGTTTAATCTTTTTAGTCACTAAGAAATGATAATCCCATTCTCGTGTACATGTGGAATACTTCATCCATGAAGCGATCTGATTAATTATCACCACCATATCAAATGGATCATATATATAATTATTTACAATGATATAATATTATAATAATAAATTATTTCAGTTCTCTAAATATAAAACAATACAATCATTCTTTCAATAATGATCACTGGACAATGAAAACTTTACTCATACATACGTACGACCTACGGTATCAATGGTGGTAACATAGATCATTTTTTTGTAACCATAAATTATGATTTGTTTGAAAATTATAATTTATGTATATAACTGTTAATTAGTTTAAGATAATTATTTTGAATATGTTTAAACAATTAATAATTTTAACATGTTCAAGACAATAAAGCCCTTTTGAAAAAGTGAACTGATTTTCCTCGAAACACCCAGCATTGAATTAACTAATTAATCATTAAAATAGGTCATTAGAAATGAATAAAATGATTTAATTTATAATTATGTTATAATTTTTTTTTAAATAAATAAATACATTATATAATCTTATTATATTTGAGTTAAATGGCCAAAATTGAAATTCTAGATTCAGCGTAAGGGAGTTTATCTCAATTTTCCTTCATTGAGGCATATTGTATTGTTATACACCTAATTTATTTTATATGGTGTATATATTGACCATATATAAATATAATATCTTTAATTAATCATATTTAATGTAATTTCATGTTTTTATTTTGATTATTTAATCCAATGGAATTTGAATTTAAAATTACAATGTGGAAATGAATTTCATAACCCAATTTCATTTAATTAGGTTGTATGAATTATTCATTGTCAATTATTTTTTGAGAGTATGTGTGTAATGTATCTTTAAAATCTTATATTTTATTTCCAATTGATTTTTATTTTATTATATATTTTACACATAATTGATTCATTGATTAATTCACATTAAAACACTGTTTTCATTATAAGGCCTTTACATCTCAATTTTGTTTAAGTGAGACACATATCATATTTATAACTTATTTAAAATTTTTGTGTATATACTAATAATTTCCAATTTTAAAACTTAAAACATGTAAAATTAATTTTATTCTTTGTTTTGGATGGATTTATTTTATCCAAGGGTATTCAGATTGAAAGATAGAAAGTGTTAAAATGTTTCTTACATCAATTGTATTTTGTTGGGTTTTAACTATTTATCATTGAATTTTTTATTCCATGATTTTGTGTAAATTGTCCTATAAAATGTTTTATTCTATATTTACAATTTTTTGTTTAACTTAATTTATTACTCATAATCCTATAATTGAATAACTCTCAATTAAACAATATGATCATTGTTAGGGTTATTCATAACAAATTCTCATTTTTTGGAACACATATACATATGATACAATCATATATTACCTATTGAGATGTATATTGCATAAAAACCAATGTAATTATTAAATAAGTTTCTAAATCAAGAATTAAATAGTTAAACTAATTATAAATATATAATTAAACAAGCATCATTTATATAAATTATTTAATTTTTACATATGGAAATTTAACTTGACCATAGGAATTGAGACATGACCATTTTGAATGGTAATTTTGACAATATAATATTAAAATCATTTATGAGAGTATAAATAAAATTTACTTATCTTATAAGTGAAAATAAGATATATTTATATATTGGAATATGTAAATAGTAAGATATAAAATTATATATTTACTACTTGTATTTTTGGGAGTGATAAATATGTAATTACAATTTTATAATTAATCTAGCGATTTAAAAAGAAGTATATTTTCATAAGATAGATTCCAAAATTTTTAATATTTTTCTTATGATTATAAGACATTTTTATAATACTTCAATTAAATTTTAAAAGTTTCATAAAATCAGTTATAAATTTAAAATTGCTATTTTTTTAATAAATGATGATTTTAATTAAAAATTAAATATCTCACATTTAGAAAATTATTTTCAATAAATATTGTCCATTTTAGAAATTTTACATATTTAAACATATTTGGAGTTAATTTATTGGATTTTCCAGAATACATGAATTTTTGGTGAATAGTGAAATGTTATAATTTACGGTATTTAATAAATTCATAATTTTTTTGAATCCGAGATGATATATTGCTGATTTCAGACCAATATATATATATTATATATATATATATATATATTTATTTCTAAATCATGAACAATTCATACTCTTGAGAAAAAATAATAAACTAATAAATATAATAATAATGAAAACTCCCCTCTCCTCCTCTATAAATATCACACCACACCACCTCTTCTCATCACACCTTGAAGCAATTTAGCTTGATTAATATATAAAAAATTCCCTTCGATGACCTCTTCCACACATCCAATACCTATATATATCATGAAAATTCTAAAACCTAGTGACTATAGAATATTTTTAATGACAAGAATTTAAGATGTAAAAACCTCTTTCATTTTCAATTAATTTCATTTCGATTTCTTTCCTTTTCGTATTATCTCATAATATCCCCTTATACAAGTCACATGATAACTCTAGTATATTTTATATACTAGAATATTCATTATTAATGGAATAATCCATCATCATTTCTCTTCTCCTCTCATTTTTTACAAAAAATGAAAGCATCATTCATGATGTGTTGATTTATCCCATTCCAGGATGATGAGTTTTCAATTTCCATTATCGCCTTCAAGACTAGTCATAAAACCACTATAAGGATTAAATAAAAATTTAATGAACATATTATAAGTTATTTAATGTTCTAAAACCAATATATAATATTTTTATTGAATAAAATGATATATGATTGCAGTGGTTGTAAAAACTACCATAATAAATTAAATCATTTTAATTATTATTCCATCTATTGACTCACCCTTATATCATAAAACACAATTTTATATGGAATCACTAAAAATTACGTAAACATATTAATACCATATTATTCCACTTCTGGTGTTTTCTTTATATTCAATAAAATAATATATAATGAACCAAAAATAGAAAACGTGAAATAAACTACTCGATGGAATGAAAATAAACAAATATTATCAATAAATGGATGTAAGGATGTTATAATAAGATTACATGAGTAATTATAAATACAAATATAGTTCTTCAATATATTAATAACACTCTTTAAACCATGATACCTATATTTTTATCATGTTTTCAGTAATATGATAAATATATAAGAGACATATATTAAATAATCATCTTTTTAAATTTTTTATTTTTCAAAATTCTAAGGGAATGTTGTTTGGAATGTTTAAATGTTTAATGATTTTTTACTAATTATTGAAAATTTTTTATAATGAATGGGTTGAACTATATCCCCCACTAATTCATTGGGTATGTTTATATTGGGGGATGACTATATGATTACTCCATGTATAACAAGGCTGGTTACACTATAAGGTAGCTATGAGGGGTGGGTTACATTGTAAGGTAGTCATGGTGGTTAAAAATAATACTGTATCCATGAGGGTTACAATATTAATTATGTAATTCCCAATGATATATGTATAGTTTTATTTATTTTTTATTTAAATACATTGTCTTAACAAAGTAAGTATATGATACTCTATGGGTGAGAGGTATGTATTTTTGAAAATGATTTGATATGATAATATGAGTTTCCAGACTAACGGTTATTTTTTATGTCATTTACTATTACTTATATTCAAATACCTTATTTTTATTTTTTTTAAATTTTTTTTATTTATGGTTAGGAAAAAAGAAGAATCCGAGAAGAATAATTTGATGACTTTTCATGTTTTATTAAAAACTTTAGTATTATGGAAGAAATGTATAATATTTTTGTAGAACCCGCATTATATTATTGTGGGTTAATATGTATGAATTATTTCCAAAGTCTCTAAAATCATAATCCAAATGATATTTGGAAATGTGAGAAAGTTAATTCTAGTTGAATTAACTAGTATATGTAATATTTATGTTTAGGTCCTTATAGTTAGTATCCAAGAATTGTGTATATATGTTTAGGTTTTAAGATGAAGTTAATATAATACTATAATTTTTTTTAAATTATGTTTAAATGATAAAGAAGTTGAATATATCCATGTTGATTAATATATGATATGTCTGTCTAGTATGTTTTTTATAGAAGAAATAGTGAAGGTGAGGTTAAAAGGTCCAGAGAGGATGATTTATTTATAAATATGCAACCTTGAATACTGAGGATTGTAATCAATCCATTTGTGACAGTAATTAACCATTTGAAAAATCATATAAATTGTGGTGGAAACCTGAAAGAGAATAACTGGTACTACCACAAAATAACATGATTTCAATGGAACATTTTATGAGGTAACACCCTCTCACTTTCTGTGGATCTTCTAAACCGGTGATGAATGAAGGGGGTATAAAAGCCCTTGATAAGATATTTTATTTCTCGAGATGTTCAGAAAATCAACTATTTAGTCCATATATTTACTATTTTGTGTTGAAACATATTAGGTGTGGTCAATGGTCAAGAATATCAAGGATATTTATGAGATCGATGTCTTGGAATGAGATTAATTTATGAATATTTTCCATGGAAAACATTTTCCAAATGTTGTTTGAATTAGGATGGAAAATAAATTCCATGAATTGAAACAAAAGTTGGATGATTTTATAGTTGTTTATGATGAAAACATCACTTGATTGTAAATGTATGCTCGAAATATTATTTGGGATCATTATTGTATATTAAATCACTTTTACTCACGATTGCAACCAAGATACTGATGGGAAATTTCATCTTGTGAATTTAGATATTATGAGAATATTTTATGATGTTCTAAGAGGGTATAAGTTTTATTTTATTATTATCACATGGAATTTAAAAATAGTCCTAAATAAAGTTCTATATGGTACGAAATGGGTAAAAACCGCTAAGAGAAATCTAAAGGAAATATTGTCCACTTTCCAATTTTTGAAATTTGTGGTAAAAAGAACACTAGGGAATTCTTTAACAAAATTGATAAGTGTTGTTGATGTGGTAATTTTTCATATATTTCTTGATATTTCAAATAAAATTATCTCAATTTTAATTATGATATGTAAACATTAATGTGTTTTATATGTGGTAATATAGGGCATTAAAAAAATACCTTCCCAACAATACATTTGAATGATATAATGAAAAAAGATTATAAGCCAAAAGGTGTTGTGAAATCATTTTTGGCTCTATGAGTATATTTTTGGACATAAAATTTAATTTTATTAGTTAATTGTTTTGGTTTAAATTTTTTTTTTAATTTTCTATTTGATACAGGGTCTACACATTCATATATTTCTGAAGGATTTTCCTATAAATTTGAAATTTCACTTCATGAAATGAAACAAAAACATATAGTTTAAACAAAGTTTGGAAAAATTAAGTTAAAAATGTCATTATAAGAATCTTCCAATTTTTGTTTAAGGAATTTAATTACATAAAAATATTTTTGTTCTAACCTTAGTAGAGTTAGATGTTATTTTAAGAATAGAACAGATTTCTTGTTATCATGCTACGATTGATTATAGATATAAAGAAGTTTTTTTATTAAGTGTTCCATTTTGTATAAAAAAATTAACCCATACCACTGATAACATATAAATAAGATGAGAAATTAATAAAATATCAAATGAAAAGTTATCATTCACATTTTTTTTAAAAAATGGAAACTGCTTAAATTAAAGAATTTCCAATGGTAACAGAATACCTGGATATTTTTTCAATGAGTTTCCCAATATTATAAAAGATATGATATTTGAACTTACCATTTACATAGTTCATAATTCTATGAAATTTTAAAAAATTCCTTGTCAAAATGATCAAGTAAAACTTCTTAAATTGAAAAAGGAGTAATAAGTATAGATTTTCGTTTGAGGAGTCAGACACATTTTTTTCTTGTCCAGGACGGTTATTGATAAATTAATTATAAATATATAATGAAATAAGTTGCATTTTTATAACTTAATTAATTTATACTTATGGAATGATAACTTTCCCTTAGGAATAGAATCTTTACTATTTGGAATAGTAATCTGGTCAATAAAATAGTAACTACATTTATTAGAGTTAAAATAAAATTTATTTTTCTTATAAGTGAATATATTATATATTTACATATTTAAATATGTAAATATTTCTTTTTGAAAATTATAAATCATGTGTTGGTATTTTTTTGAGTCATAAATATTTATTTTCCTTTTTATACTTAATATACTGATATAAGAGAAATTATATTTTCTTCAAATATATTCATAAATTATTTGGTTGTCATATAATTATATGATAAATTTATTTGTCTTTAATTAATATATCAAAGGGTCATAAAATCATATATATTTTTAAAATTATCATTATTTCGATGAAATGATGATATTAATTATAAAATAAATATATCATTTTTAAAAATAATTTCCAAAAAATATAGTATAATTATTAATTCTACATGTTGAAAAATTATTGGGGTGAATTTTTTGGTTTTTTCTAAAAAAACATGAATTTATTTATGAATAGTGAAATATGATAATTTACGATCCTTAACCAATTCTTGAATTATTGAGTCATAGATGACATGAGAATGATATAAGCCCCAAATATCGAACTATACATAATTATTTTTATTTATATAGTGATAATTTAAAAAAAAATCATAGTCTTGAGCCATAATTAGAGACTATGGAATATAATAATAAAAAAACACACCTCTCGTCCACTATAAATATCACACATCAACAACTCTTCTAATCACACCTCAAATGATTGTAGATTATTTAATTTCTTCCAAATTACCCTACCAAGACTCTTCCTCAAATCTAGGACTTGATGGTCTTACCAAAATGAAAAGATGAAGTCCTTTAAGGAGGTTCTCATGGAAAGAATTCAAGAGTTAAAAACCACTTTCATTTTCTTTTAATGTCTTTTAAATTTCATTTCTTTTATTATTATCTCCTAATATACCCTTATACAAGTGGAATTATAACTAAATTTTCTTTTATATTATGTAATTTTTTTTTGTGTTAATGGAATAACCTATCACCATTTATATTCCCCTCACCTTCTGCACTAAAAATGGAAGCATCGTCCATGATGTTTTATTTGGCACATTTAAGGTCGTCAAGTTTTCAATTTCCATTAACACAATGAAGGATGTTCATAAAACCATTATTATTGATAAATATTATTTCATTATACATATTATATTTTATATAATATTCTGGAAAAAATATATTAACATGGTAATGAATAACATGATATATTTTTGTGATGGTCGTAAAAAGCACCAAAATAAATTACATCACTTTCATTAATATTTATCTAAAGATTCATCCTCGTATCATGAAACAAAGTGATATATGGTTTAATTAAAAATATGTAAACATATTAATATAATATCACTTCATATCTACAGTCTCACTTTTATTCGACATGAAAATCCATAATGAACCGAACATAGAAACCATGAAAAAATGCACCAGAAATAATGAAAATAACAAAATATTATCAATAAATGGGTGAATTGATGTTATAATCTCAGCATATTTAAACTATTTTATAGGATATTTTAACTTGTTTTAAATATGATGAACCCATTGTAAGGGAATTTTCTTTAAAAATAATCTTTTTAATTTCTATTTTTACAAAAATTAAAAAGGAATGTTTTTATGAAAGTATACATTTTTTATGATTTTATTTTTCCTTTTTTTAATATTTTACGATTATTTGTGGGACCTTGATCTCTCTATAATTCATTGGATATGATTATTTTGGACGTTAAATGTGTGGATATTCCATGTGTAACTATGATGGTTTCACCATATGGTACCTGTGAGTGTTACATTATATGGTAGATGTGAGGGTTTAATTTTAAGGTAGCCATACAGGTTAAAAATAAAATAGTATGCATCACGTTTAAAAAATTAATTAATAAATTTCCAATGTTAATTGTATGGTTTTATTTATTTTTTATGGAAATATTTAATTTTAAAAAAACAGTTATATGATACTCTATGGGCGAGAAGTATGTATTTGTGAAAATTATTTGATATGTTGATAATTATTTATAGAGTAACAATTTCTTTATTTTCATTGTGTCAAATACAAGGATGTTTTCTCATCACAACCTTTTAAAATATTTTCCACTTTTTTAAGTATGTTTAAGAGAAAAGAAGAATCCAGGTAAAAAATTGTTAATATTATTCTTGTTTTGTTAATAAAATTTATATTATGTAATAAATGGATATAGTTTTTATAGTACCCAGTTTTCATTCTTGTGGGTTGATATGTATTAATTTTTACCTAATTATATAAAACTATAAACTAAAAAAGGCTTTAAGAATGTGTGTAAATTAATTATAGTTGAATTAAAAAGGTTTTGTATTGATTAAGACAAAGTCCTTATAAATTCTTCACAATTGATGTTTATATCATGAATATCATTATTTTAATGATATTTATTGTCTTATATGATGTTATTTTTTTAGGGTGATGGTGATTGAAAATTTAAAAAAGTGGAATATTCTTTATGATGAAATATCATTTCCTTAAGTATTGTTTGTGTTCAAGGATCCTTTGTAGGAAATGGTTTAATATTTTTTTCATCATAAATATCTACTTTATTCTCCCCTTTTTATGAATTTGTTTCACATGATTCCTTTTAATTTCCACCATTATTTATTGATGAAATATCAATAATGTTGTTTCAATTGATATTGATCTTTTATCATACATTTATATCATGGATATTTCTCATATAAATCAATTTTTACAAGTAAAAGTATTCTTCTATAAGTATAATTTTTTTTTGATATATTTTTCATGAAATTTTGACATCATTAAAATGGTTTTGAAAAATAAATTTCATAATGTTTTTTAAATGGATTAAATTGAACCCATTTACAAATTTTATGAATTTTTTATTTTAATATTATACATCATTAAATAATTTTCCCATTGTGATTACTATTCAATATTCTACGGCTTAATTTTAAAATATCTACTTTTATTTTGATATAAATTGATTTATTTTATTATTGAATTTTTTTTAAATTTTAAATAATATTTTTAAAAATGAAAATTATATTTTCCACAAGAAATGTTCTTAGTGATCATTGAAATTCATTTTCCAATAAAGTTGACTCCATTTCCCCAAAATCAAGTGAAAATGATAGGTTTATCTAGAATGTTTAAATGATATTTTAATTGTATTTACAATCATAATAATTATAAACCCTTGATATTAAGTATGTTCCACTATAGATATTTCATAATTATACCATCCTCATTCATTCTCTAGATAAATTATGATTGTTTTAAAGAAATTATTGGGAAAACCATTTCTTTTAAATGGTTTAGTCATATTTCTATGATATTCAGTTGGAACATGTTTCTTCTCTACTGGTTAATCACATTATTAAAGGTGCTATAGATTTATTTCTGTGTTTTATAATTGAATGACTTTTCAATATAGTTTATTTATGTTCTGGTTCCTGGAAGTTGTTTAAAATTTTTTTATTCCCATTATGGATTATGGGTGTTCCAGATATAGCATATGTGATGGGTACACCTGTATAGCATTAGGTTGTCCCGATATATGATATATGATTGGTGCACATTGATAGTTCTCCAATGAATTAGGTAGGGAAGATAATTATATATTTATTATATATTTATGGCTTTTGGAAGGGTTTTGAAAGTGTTCTATGAGGATAATTTTCAATGATGCCAACATTTTTTCTTTATCATTTTTATTGAATTTAATGATTCTTTTAATCAATATTGAAATCAACTAGTTCATGATTATGTATTATTGTTACTCTTAAATTTTCTATAGAATTATATCATATTTCAGGATTAGTGTTATAGGCATTGATGGTTATAAAAATTATTATGTTATACTCAAGCACTTTGATTATGTCATCCAAACATGATTCAATTATTAATTTCAATGATGAAGTTCCATTGTTAATTATTATATTTACCCTTACATGGAATTTGAGCTAACCATTCTTATGTTTCATATTACACATGTTATAAAAAATGGATAATAAATGATTTTTTAGAATGTTTCTATTATGATGAATTTTGTGGGAGATGATGAAGACATAATATGGAATACAAAGATATGGGTATTGTAGGAAAAACACCCATGAATTCATAAGTATTTTTTATGATAGATTTCTCCAAGATTATAAATATCTAAAATAGAATAGTCCATGTGTATATAAGTGATACAATGTTTTTTTGATGTGTAAATTTTGGAAGGTAAAAATTGGGTCACCTACATCGATACATAAACTAGATCTAAAAATTATATTAATTTTCACTCGGTTCTGTTGTGTGGGATCAAGGATTTTATAAATTCAATACCTAGTAAACATAAATATTTTTATTGAAAATCAATGTTAGAAGAGGTTGCTAAAAAGGTTCAAAAAGATGGATCTGTTTGTAGTGGATCATCATCTGAAGAGGCGGATAAGCCTGGACAATTAGAAGAAGAATATCTGAAAACCATGGCTAGGAAAGGAAAAAAATCAGTGGTAGATGCTGATGGTTTCATCACCCCGAACCCAAAAAAGACTAGAATACGTAAGGATTACTCTCAAGTGGAAAGAACCATCACCACTAGGTTGACTGAGGCTAATAAAATGGTTTACCCCGGAAAAGAGAAAAGAGAATTAATTTGCGAGAAATCCAGCGTTGTTTTATATTACTTCTCATTTCAATTCACGGAAGAGGAAATGCAAGGGTGGCTTTCTCATACGAGAAAGCAACAAGATTTGTTGAAACAGGAGAGATAAAAAGGTATTATCAATGAGGATAAATTCGAGAATGCTATGAAATTCATTTACTTTGAGAAATTGAAGTTGAAAGCACCACTTTCTTGATGTTGTTGTTTGTAGACATTCTATGTGATCTTTGTCTCTGGTTTACTGGTCACAACTTATTGTTGTTCTAGCTGATCTGTGTTCCTCTAAAGCTGATTATCTATCCTTGATGCGGTTGGAGTTCTCTGATCAGACTTACTAGTGGTCTATCTGCTGATCTTGGATGTTTGGCATTTAAATGCTGTTTTTTATTTCCTAGAAGATCTCCTGGTTGGTACAGTTAGTGGATTTCTTTGGATGTTTTGAGGAGCCTTATCTAAGGGTTTGATTGAATCTGGCTAGTTTCATCTCTATTCTTCTATTTTTCTGGAGACTTGTTCACTTTGATGAACTGAAGGCATGCTGTATTTGTTTGAAGCTTCAGTCTTGTGATTCTTCAATTCTGTTTTGAAGGAATTCCCTTTTTTTGCATCGGCAAATGTCTGAGCATCTACGTCTGGATGTTCATGTATTTATCATGCGCTATATAGAGAATCTATTTAATCATTTCATAGTTTGACATGTTTTGTGAGCGTGGTTTGGAGCAGGTTTTCTCTTCTAGAATGAATTGTTGGGAGATCATGATGCTAGAGCTGGAGTTCCTGTTCTTGTTTAAAGCTTATTGACAGACTTTGGCCCACCTGGATTGCATAGCTCGGACAGTTTGTGACTGGTTTTCTGGAATTCTGGGTGGGATATTCTTGTTGGAGTGTGTTTGGTTGGTTCTTGTCAGCCTAGGTTGTTTAATTATTCATTCTTGTGGGCTGTATTTGGTTTTTGCTGGTGTAGGCTTACTACATCTCGTGTGTACTTTGACCCCTTTCTTGTTTTAATAAAATTCTCTTGGCATGGATTGGGAAACCAATCCACGTCACCTTTTTAAAAAAAAATTACCAATATCCCACACTAATGAAATGTATAACATCATGGTCTTATAAAATTATGGTAAATATGGTTAATGATATCATTACTTAATATTCCTAGTAACACCTAATATTAATCAATGATGATTACATGACTGAATATTATTTTAAAATATCAATGGAATTTTTCTCGATAAAAATATACTTATAATTTATAAAACACTTATTTAAAATATTAAAATATTTACAATATTATTGTAAATAATTTTGGAAAAAATTGACATGGAAAATAAAAAAATCATATCATATATGTGTCAAAATGGTGGTAATCGTCATTCATGTGGTACACATTAAGATAATAATTTTTACACAACTTTGGTAAAAATACATTTTTTGAAAAGTAATATAAGATTTAGTTTAATATTTTCATAGAAAAAAATCATCCGTTGAAGTGAAATTAATCAGTCATTAGAGAATAGTAGAAACATTACGGAAAATATTTTAATAAATATATTGAAATAAATTAAAAAAAATCTAGGAGAATTGGAATAAAAATATCTTCTTTACTTAAAAACAATATATTGTAATTTTGACTCCTTTGAGAAAAGAAAATGGAAGGGATTGTTTCATTATTCAGTAGAGAAGAAGAAAATTTATTTTCCTTATTTTTGTAAATATCATTATATTCCTCCAAATTAAATAAAACACAAACAATTTGGAATATAGATGACACTGTAAAATGAACTGTAACCAAATTGATACCAGTTGAATATAAAACCCATGGATAAAATTAATTAAATTAATATTAAAATATAATTAATATAATTATATTCATGATATTTTATATAAAATGGGATGTATTTACACCTCAATAACATCAATAGGTGAATAAAATCAAATATTTCTAAACAAAACTATATTGATATGAAAAACCCATTGATCATGTATTAATTTCTTCAAATGTTATTTTAACCTCCTATTTAATATATTTAAATTTAATATAATTATACAATAGAACATATAAATAATTATATTATCATGTATGATCCAATTCTAATATTTAAATAACTTTTTCTTAATAAATATTTATTTGAATCATTATTTCATTGTGTCAATTATCTCGTTTGTCAAGTAAGTTGTGGTTTGGTAGATTTTGTCCTAACTTATTTCTCAAGGGTTTATTATCAAATAATATTTTAATAATGATATACATATTCCATATATTCATTAAATACATAATTTTAATCATAAATAAATGATGTAGATGAAATATTAATCACATAATTTTATTGAAGAAGTATTCAACATATACTCATGAGTGGCCTCCGTTTTTTAACTCGTTAAAGGGTAAAAATGTAAATGAAATATTATATTTCAGGAAAAATAATTTCTTCATAAAAATAAAATAAAGAAATTATCCATCATAATAACCATCAATAAATGGTGGAGATAAAAAATAAATAACTTTCATTGTGAGTTGGTAGTCTTCACGTACACATGAATGATAATATCATTTCCCATTAGATGGAGAAGTGGTTGAATAATAGTTTCAACATAATAATATATATATATATATATATGTTTAATAATTATGATTTTATATAATCTTGGATACTATTTAATTTAATGAGTTATAATAATAAATAAAATGAAAACACTCAGTTAAGAGTTATACCTCTTCTTTAGAAAACCATCTTTATCTTACACCTTATGCCTTCTAAGGATGGTATTTTTAATAAATCGAGGACCTCTATATGATGGGGATAGATTTATGGAATGTATTTTATTATGTATTTTATTATCCATAAGGAAAATTAATTGTGAGTATGATTGGATATATGTTTTCATTTTTTATAAAAGATGGAGAGGAAAGAGTTTGAATTTTTCAAAAGATTAAAATATATTAATGTATTACTCTTAGTAAATGGATCCATAATGAATCTTATATAAATAGGTGGTGATATATGGTCATAATATAACTATACAATATTATTTTGAAATTTTTCATGTCCTATTAATACTTATAAATGTATTTTTAACACATTTTATCTTTTTTTATGTTTACTATGAATTTTGATTCAAATTTTACTATTCAGAATGAACAAAAATTAAGTTTACCATATTACCTAATATTAATTATAGTGATGAAAATATTTGAATCCATTTTAAAAAATTAAATTATTGGTATTATCATATATAAAATTTGAATTATATGTGAAAAAGGCAATGGAAACCTTTTTTTGGACAAATGCATTTTCATACAAAAAGTTGAATTTACATTAATTCCATTATAGGTAAATTATATTATATAAAAATTAAATTTTTTGATTGAATAAACATTTTATTAACATAATTATGCTTTTCATTAAATATTTTATTATTAAATTCATTTTGATAAAAACACAATTCTCACATAAAATCAGTTTTCTTTTCAAAAATGTTATTTAAACAAATAAAATTAAAAAAATTAAATATAGTAGTAATTATGATTTAATTAATTATTTAATTATTAATTAATTGGGGCTTAATTTAAATTATTATATATAGAATTGGAATTTTATATTAATTTATTTCATTTAAATAAATATATCCTTTATTAAATAGTTTTTTTTCAAAATTTATGTAAAATTTTTTTTTAAGAAAAGTAAAAAATGTAAACTAAAGAAAATATTGGTTTAATTATTTTAAAGAAATTATATTAATTTATTTAAATAAAAAAATCCATGAATTTAGTATACTAATTATAATTCCTTCCATAAAATTAAATAAAAATCATTTATAATGAATATATTTTCCTAAAGAATAAATTGACGTCACATGAAATTGATTAAAAATTTATTATGAATTAATAATTAATTTTTTATTAAATTGAACCGTTATAAAATAAATTTATAACATAGTTATTATAATTCATGTAAAAATTCTAACTATAACATTATAATATTTTTATTTAAATAGTGTAATGGTTAATATATATTAATTTCCCCTTAAATCCTGATGTTGCATGTTAAGAAAGATCGCGAGATTATTATGAGTTTAAGAAAAGAAATTCAGTTTGTCATATTCTACCTACATTAAAAAATTAATTCTTCTCAATATTATTTATCTCAGTAATAAATGGATTAACCATTTAAAATATTTGTTTTTTAATCCCAGATTGTAAAAAGTAATTATAAAACATCCATTAAAAAGGGGTAGTGGGAAACCTATAGTATTCACATACTAAGACATAATTGTGTTAGTGAGAAGTAGAGTTATGGTTATAGAGTATAAATATAATTTAAAAATAATCATATAGATATGTAAAGAATGTGTTCATGATAATAATAATGACTATATAACCATAAATCAGTAAGGGACAAATAATTCGATCAATTCATCATAAATGAAGATTCAAGGATAGAATTGGTATATCAATATCCATTTCCAATAGTTGAGGGATTATTTTACAATTAATATAATGAACATGAGAAAAAATACATATCTATTGTATTTCTATTACATGAGAAAAAATTCATCATTTAGTTGTGATTCCATAATTTTCCAGATATATATCATCACTTACTCAAATAAATTAATTACTAGTATGTATTTTTCATGTCAATAGCACTAAATTTATCATTTAGTTAATTATAATATACATTACAGGATAGTGATTTATTACTCATATCTCTTGAAAAAACATAATTATTATCCCAAGTTTCAATAATATTCATTATTAATACACATTTATATGAATTAATATTATATTAGTATCCAAAGAATCTACATTCAAACATAATGATCAATATACATTATTCCATAAAACAATTATCATAAAAATCATCAAAAAATAAACTAGATCTATTTTTATAACAAAAAATAAGAAATAATTTAACACGTATCTTTCAAAATATTCATAGAACTTTTATCCAAACCAAATTAGTGAGATAACAAAATTTGTAATTTGAAACCATATATTCCCAATAATATAATAATATTTTCTCTTAATAACCTGAATTGCAAAAAATAGTACAAAAAACTAAATATATTTCAAAAAAAATAATTTAATACTTATTACTCAAATAAAATCATATCATTGAAAATAATTTTCTATTTACCTTATTTATATAATGTTACAAATATAGTGAATATATCCAAAATTTTATGTTAATAATATAGTCACTAAATCACTTTACCATCCAATAGTTATCTATATGATAAAAATATGTTAAAATATTGTAGTAACAATTTTATCTAATTAATCCATAATTTTTTAAACATAAAATTAAAAATTAAAAATTAAATGTTATAAATATAATTAAACTTATAAACACAAAATAAATATCATTTTACATGAAATATCTATTTTCTTAAACAATATTCTAATGTAAGGATTTTTATTCCAATAAATGCCTCGCAAAATATTGTTAATATTTATAAAATCAAATAAAATTAAATTATAAAAAGAGGATATATTCCTTTAAACTTATTATTATACAAAAACTTCTCATCCCATGAAATTTTAAATTTGTCACATATTAATATGTCATATGATAGGATTTTGCGGGTTCAATCCATGTATTCATCATAATGGTATTAATTTTTTTTAAAGAATCCTCTCATATGACATATGATTTTTTAGTCATGTAAGTATTCTTATACCTACTAATCATGCACCAGTGATGATGTATTTAATAAACAATCACCCCTCTCAAATTTATTAACCATAGCTGCATCTGTGTCATAACTACATCAACATCTCTCAATCAATAATAAATTTATTTCCTTGGAAACCACACATTCTATACCATACCAAAAAAATATGCTATTATCATATACATTGAATTTTCCTTAGATTCTATCACAAGGGTATGTCCTCAAATATATTTCTCCCCAAATATAATTCCCAATGTTAATAGTAAACTTTTTTTTGATGCCAAATATTACACACTGACCTTATTATCCTAAAGTTAGTGGTTAGATTACTACATTTGCGGAATATTTGAGACATTATATCTTCTTATATTGAATAATTTATAAGTCTTCAGATAATATATACGTATATTATTCTAAAACTACGCTTGAAAACATTAAATATAATCGAAAATTATTATATTACCTGTATTGTTTTTTCTTTTATAACCAAAATATAATTCGTAGATCCTTTCATGGAATCCTATGGAAGGCATGGCATAAAAAATATTGAGCTCAAATTCTTAGTAGTAGAAATCATAAAATAAAATTGACCCTAGGATAAAAATAGTCATGAATAAAATTAAAGAGATACAAAATAATTATATATTATATATAAATTATATCCTAAAATATGGAGAAAATCCATGTATAAAATAGAAATACAAATAACCACATTGCTAACATTAATGAAATCCATAATGATATAATTGAAATATTTACACATCATATTCTAACCATCAACACATTTTTCAATTACTATATAACATACAATGAAGGCATTATGACCAGGGATTATAAATAATTAGGTAGAAATACACCGAATTCCAATGAAGGTTTTTATCGGGATACATACAAATGAATTAATTAGAAATAATAGGCCCTCATCATTAAAAATTTGGTAGACATAATCAAAATACATATTTAATAGAATAATATATTCAAGTCTATCTTCTACAAAAACTCTATGTATTCCTTAGTTCATCGAATATTAAAAAAATATTTTATTATCTTGATTTTATCTTGTCTACCTAAATGTTATGGAAAAAATTCATTAAAGAGGAATATTGAAACCATAACATATGGAGTATAAAAATTTTATGATTAAGATTATACAACAACAAAATATCCACACAACCTAATAAACAAAAGGTTTATTTTCTTTGATATCTGATACACAATCAACATATTATTAAAAATATGAAATGTATTCTAGATAATTTAACTACTGTTTTCCCTTTTAGGATTCTTACATGGTATAATTATCATTAAGATATGGGTATTAGAAACATAATAAATGGGTGAGCTCGTAAGCTCAATAATGAAAAGAACATATCATAATGTATCATAACATAAGAATGAATAAGAACATTTAAAATACATAAATATATTTATAAAAGTTATTAACACTATATATGATAATAATTAATCTTGATAGAGAATAATAAGATCACAACATGATTGATATGTAAGCATAAAAGTCATCATGTGGAACAAAATTATTATCAAAATCATAAAGTATCTTAGCATTATATAACAATGTGGATAACCTTAAATATATGGAAAATCATGAATCCATGGAATATCCTGAGAATTAGAAGCATCGTTGAAAGGAGGAATAACTTGACAATCAAGTGAGAATGTGGAACAACCATGATAATATGAAAACCATTGTAGAAGAAAATATTTTTCCTCATCATTATGAACACTCTTAAAAATGTGAGAAAACCCATTATGACCATGCCCATTTGAAAAAACTCATCATTCCCATTTCTAACCATCACATGATATTTAATCAAATAAAAATGGATTTGAATGTGATATAGTACCCCACTTATAATAATCTCTCCATTTTTTTCCAATTAGACTCGATCATAATAATATCAAAGGGAACCTAGGGAAAATAATTCTTATTTCATAAACTCTTAAAAAAATAATTACATGTACATAATACATCATGGTATATCAAATATTTTATACTTTTAATGTAATCATACCCTAATAAAATATATTCGTTATAAAAAATATTCTACAGAGATAAAAACATTTACATAAAAAACTGAAAAAAATGTTTTCACATACTATTTTAATCATTTTTATAAAATCTAAAGTTAAATAGATATTCAAAAACAATTTTATATGGAAAATAGTCGACTTAGGATTATTTTTTTAACAATTCATGTAAATAAATCCATTAAAGAACAATCTGGATAAAAAATATAAAAATATAAATAATGAAATATAATTCCTTCATTAAATTTTTAAATAATTTAAAAGAATGAAACCAATCAAAGAATGATTCAAATACATTCTATTCCTAAAATATATAAATGAATCTAAGAAGAATATGAAAAAATGAAAATATTTTATTTCATCGATTAAAAAAAATTCGAGGGAAAACTGATCATTAATGATAATATTAATTTTTTAGAGTGGGTGTTATTTACACCATCACTATACTTTTAATTTATTTATATTTTTCAAGAAAGTGGATATTGATGATGATAAATAGATTTCCCAGATAAAAAGAAGAAATAAAATAAAAAGTAATAGAATTATAGGAATAAAAAACCTTAATATTATATACATGTAATAGTTCTCTGATAGAATGTGTCAAAAACTGAGTTGACGAAACACTTATCTTTATACATGATTCCAAGAGAAGGAGATCAAAATAAATTAATATAATTTTAGAAAAAATAATTACTTATTTATAAAACATATTAAAATAAAGTTATTTTAAAACCCATAATTTGATATAATTCCCATCATGTATTATAATTTTATAATTGGGAGCTTATACTTTATACTAATTATAAGGACCCAGCCTTAGAGAATTACATAATATTTAATTAAATGAATAATTCACATTGAGGATATTTTTAGGTTTAGAGTTTTAGATAATTAGAATATAACTATTACATCTCAAAGATTACAAAGTAGACACATCTACTCAGTTTCCATTTTTTTCACAAAATATGAACTTCTGAACAAAGGAGTCATGTCTAGTTCCATGTTTTAGACAATAGGACATTTCCTTGATCCCATCCTTGATCGAATTCCACTTTATGTCATGTGGAAAACAATTCAAAAACATGTGATGAGCATAAAAAGCTCAGTAAGGGATATAAAAATATGGAATGAAATCATTAGTCCATGTATACATAAGAATCAACGAAATCATACTTTACTCATAAAACATAATCACTTTAACATACCTCATGAAATAACAAGATTGATGAATAACTCATATAAATCATAAGGCATAATGGTAACTTGAGGCATTCATAACATTCTTACATAGGGAGTAACCCTCATGGGTACGTTTTGAATACCAACCATATTATGTACCTTAAATCTATTTGGAGAAACCTTAGAGTTTAGATCCTTCACGTTACCCAATGCATTGGAGAGCTATCACGGGCTCACCCTCCCTTAGTTTATCACGGAATCACCCGTCTTCATAATCAATGCCCAAGAACCATAACATAATCGTATCACATAAAACATGCATAAAATAAAACATAAAATTTCCACATTTCAATCACAAAATATAAATACAAAACATTGATATAATAAAAACATTATCAAAACAATTTTCAATACAAAAATAAAAGAAAATTAAAACATGGTATTTATTTTTCAAAAAAAATGTTATGGCTTGTAGAGGTAGCCGAAACTCAAATAATAATCATGGTGGTGGAAAAGTCGTTGTCGCCACATACGTAAGAAAAAAAAATTATTTTTGTCATTTAGTAAAATTCTTCGTTAAAAAGATTCATTTTAAATAAAAGTAAAAGTCAAATGGTTTTATACACCATATAAAATAAATTTGTGTATAAAAAAAATTTGCCTCAATGAAAGGAGATTGAGACGAAGTCCCTTACAAAGGTGATATCCTTAGATTAAGGATAAATAAATTACATAAATATATGTGACAATCATAAATACACTAAATATAAATAGATATTAAGTGTAAAAAAATCATAGGTCATCCCCACATATTCATAGCATGGAATAATCAATAAGTAGAGGTTTAACCCAAAGAATTGAAATTGGGTTAAGAAGTTCCCTTACAGAAATTCGACAGCATAACGACATCACATTAAAATTCAGAAAATGAGATGATGAGAAAAAGGGTATCTCATCACATGGAAATACATTTTACATCAATAAGGATATATAGGAACATATCCCAATATAATAGGATGTAAATTAAAAGACATGACAACAAGAAGTCTTTAAAAAGGAGGAGGGAGAAAGGTTCCCTTACCGATTTGGGTAACTTTCGAAACGTACGCCCCATGAAAGATGGTCCATACAATGACGATGTAAATACCCATAAATTAAAGTATATTACACAATGAATACAATCATAGGCAGTAAATAAACCACACAAAAGGAAATAGTGGCAAATATAACATGAATCTCATGGGAACAAAAATTGAGATAAAAACCCCTTACCTTGTTGTGATTAATTGAGTCGTATGACGAAAAGATAATAAAAACCAAATGAATCACATTATACCATGAATAAAAATAGATCCATGATACAATATATGAAATATAAGTAAACAATACACCACATGAAATAAATAAATGGAGAACAATGGAAATCTCACATAATTAAAAGTGAGATAAGAAACCCTTTATGAAAATTCAACAGCCTAACGGCGCCAATTAAAACTTACAAAATAGTTTGATTAGATCAAATAGGGTCTCTCATCATATGAATTTTTTTTACAGTAATAGGGAAATAAAATAACATACCCCAACATAAGAAAGATGAGCATAAAAGTAATGACATAAAAGAGAGTACTTAAAAAGAAAGAGAGAGGTTGGATCCATTACCTCAAGTCTGACTTGTCTTGTTCGTTTCTTTATATTTCTGAATAATAAAATTTTCTAAATTTATAATTACTTAAGGAAATAATTTTAAGTTTATTACTCAATTCATTTCACATATTATAATTTTATAATAATTAGTTAATTATGTGAGTTCATATCGGATGTTTTTGTCGATGTTTGGTACATGAGTGAAAAATGAACTTGTTGGAAATGAATTGTACATGTAGTTATAAGTAAATAAACTCCATAATAGTATTAATGATTTAAATATCATATATATCCATTATATATTCATTCTATACTATTCCATAACATTTTGAGATAATAAGAAATGAAATGCACCGTTCATGGAGACGGTAGGCCGTACGTACGCATGAACGCTACTTTCATTTCTTTGTCACATTAATGGAATTAAAAATAAATGAGATATATATATATATATATATTATAATTAAAGTAAAATAAATATGTTAAATAGGTCACATAAGTTCATAAATTTCATTCTTTATACATTCCATGTGTTTCATGGACGAGTCACATCACTTGCGGGGGCGGTAGTCCACACTTCCTCAAATAAAATTATCGCATTTGCACAACATGTAGAGCATAAAAGTATGATTTAAATATTAAAAAAAAGAATATAGTGTAAATAAATATAATATATATCATAAAAAAATATTGTTCCATCATAATGGCCACCATGAGTGGTGTTAGGAGAATATATAACAAACATCATTTCATGAGGCAGTAATTCACCATCCACGGAAATAGTATGTTATTTTACCATTAGACGGAGGTATGTGTAAGTGTATCTTGATTAAGTCTCATAAAAAAATCATAGTATATTGAAGATACTATTTTTGTTACAAAGTAAATAAATAAAAAGAGTTTAAGGGGCTGGAGAAGCAAAATAAAACAAAAGAACATAAGAGAAGACATTACCTTTAAATCGGGTAACTCCCTTTGTTTTGAACGAAAGAGTTTCTTGAATATCTTTCTGCCTAAGGTAAGGCTTCTAGGATGAAGAGATAAATTTGGAAAGAAAAAATGAGTAGATTTTGGTCGAGCCAAAGGCTTGAGAGGTGCGTGTAAGTTGGTAGATGTGGGGGCCTTTTATAAGAGGGTGGAGGGGCACTCTTGGAAAGTCTTGAAAAGTTACTTTATTATAAAATGATTTTCAGATATTAAAGGTCCCAAAATTATATATTTCAAGGATAACGTGATAATGGTTCAAAATCCACTCAACCAATTGGTATTTGACAAGATTATGTCTTAAATGTTACCTTATCTTTTCATTTTATTTAAATCATTCATTAATGAGGTAATCACTCCATTATCACAGCGTCATAAATAAATTTATTTATTTAATGTCTAAAAATTAAAAAAAAAATTCCACCATGTAGGAATTTTTTTTTATATTTACAATTAATATTTATAGTCTTAGATATAATTTATATAGACAAAATTAAAATTGTTTTACTTAGGTGTTACATACTAGGGTTACATTTTCCTTTCATAAAAAAAATGATAAAACGTCACTATCTCACTAAAGTGATTCCATGGGGTCCCGAGGTTGGCACAATGAATCAAATGGTCGTCCATGACACCACCAATAGCATTAGGACACTTTTTGGGGTCATATTATATTTTTATGATATTATTTTATTACCCTTAAGTACCTGATTACAAATTAAATACGATAATTAAAGATAATTACCGTCATTACTATTCATAATGTCCAAAAACAAAAGTGTATTAACTACATAATTTGGAACTCTTGATTCCAAATATGGAATCAATTTTTTAAAATTCCAAATACAGAAATTTCAGTAAGTAATTTAAAATAATCCCCGTTGTAAAAATCAAAAACGTGTTTTTAAGAAATAAAATCTATCAAAAGATTGATTGGTTTTCACATCAAATTTAAATTGAAATTACACCCAATGAACATAATTGTATTAAATGATAAAAAATTTATTAAAATACACATTAAAAACAATTAATATGACAATATAACTATATAAATAAATTGGATGAAAATGTAGTTTTGAATTAAAATGCAGTATTTTGTCACTATTCATTGAAAATGAACGTTTGTCAGAAAAATACAAAAAAATTCACCTTAAGATATATTTGATATTCCAAATTCAAAAATGATATCAATTTTACCAAATTAAAAACATATAATTTTCATTAATTGATTTTATAATCAATTCCCACAGTCAAAACAAATAGCGTGTGTTTAAGAAACAATTTCTTTTAAAAGATTGACATATGTTTATGTTCAATTTCAAAGTGAAATTAATTCAAATGACTAAAAATGGATTAAATGGTAAAAATATATTTTATTTAAACATTAAAACAAATTAAAAAGATAATCTAACAATATAAATAAATTATACTAAAAGGAGGTTTTGAATTAAAATAAAGCATTTTCACTATTCATTAAAAACGAACTTTATCGGAAAACTAACAAAATTTTACACAAAGTAAATTTTGATGTCCTGATTCAAAATGAGTATTTTATTTTTCCAAATATAACATATAAAATAGTCAAAAATTAGATTTAAAAATGGTTCACCATCAGAAGGCGATTAATCGACCTTTTAAAAATATTAGAATATTTACGCTTAAAATTGGATTCATTCGCATTTTAAGCATCTAAAATTTATTGGATAAAAGTAAAAATATTTGACAAAAATAAATAATCATTTTGCAGTTAGTTCTGTTCATTTCCACTATTACAATGCCTAGCCATTAACTACCATTTAAAATAATATTATTATATTATATGTGTGCAACGTAAGA
Organism: Viscum album; assembly: GCA_963277665.1. Taxonomy (NCBI): domain Eukaryota; kingdom Viridiplantae; phylum Streptophyta; class Magnoliopsida; order Santalales; family Viscaceae; genus Viscum; species Viscum album. The sequence goes on along the minus strand of OY728161.1, from coordinate 1,989,325,528 downwards.
TTACAAAGAAACTCGTTGTTGTGTGTTGGGTACGCCATCGAACATAGAATCCCCTTTAAATTAGTATTGTTATTTTATTCAAAAATATTAATAAATATTAAAATGTCATATTCTTTATTTACCTGGACTGTTACATCCTTCCCCCCATTTGGGAATTGCGTCCTCACAATTTTAAAATTGGGCTCGAAAACTTCATTGAAAGTCCCACATCGGAACAAGAGTCAGTAAAACTGTCACTTCAAAATAAAGAAAGATAAGTACAAAGGTCACCTGAGTTAACCCATACAAGGATTCTGTGTAGGAAAATATGTACATGGAAGAGAAAACAAAGGGTCATGTTCTGATGGAGAGTGATAGAAAACATGATTAGGATAAAGTTAACCCTAAGAAAATTACAAACTTGTGATGGGTTAAATGGTATTTGATTCCCCCGTAGGAAAAGTTAATAGACAAAATTTTAGTTTTAAGTTACTTTTCATTGAGGAATTTATTTATGATCTTAACTAAATCACAAGGAAACATACTTACATGTCGTGTAGACTTTCATCTCTTACTAGATTTCTTACACGAACTGATATTTTCTCCAAAAGACGAGTGTTTATGATGACTTGTTCACACTAAGAGTGATATAATCAACTTCTAGAGAATCACATAATCCCCAAAAGTGAACTATATATTTCCCAAGTATTTAGACGAAAACCAAAACCAAAATTGTTAGTACGAGATCAGATAACACCCAAAAACGATAATCCTTTATAGAAAGAAATAATACTCTTAATCTCCAAAAATTTTCGAACATTATCCAAAGTTAAACAAAGAACATTCAATAAACCGTTTTCCATAAAATTCTTCAAAGTAACCCAACCTAGGAATTAAACACAAATAAATTATGGATTTAATTACATAGTCTTCCTGGATAAATCATAACATATATCTCCAAATAACATCAGTTACACTTAAAGTCTCATACTGAAAAGTAATTAACCTAATCACATATCTTCCATGATAGGCTAATAATTTCCATAGAGAACCTAAAATCAACTTATTCATGATTCATATGATCGTATAACAAAAAATAATTAGTGATACTAACCAGGGACATCATGTAGTCTATTGGTAGGCGATAAATACAAGTCGTAGTTTGGTTGTGGGTTTGATTCCCACAGCTTTGTCCGACGAGACGGGTTGTCACACAGTCTGCGTGTTGTCCTTTTTCCAAAACATTATAATTCATAAAGAATTCCCCAAAAGAGGTAAAATCTTCAAAAATAACCATAACATAATTTAACCTCCATATTATCTCATGCCTTTCATTTTCCATCATATAGTAACCCATAATTACCTCAAAAGTAAGGATCATATAAACCCTAATTGTTACCTTTATAATTATTACCAGAACTTCCACATCTAGTTGGTTCTCTCTTACATGATGCATTATATAACTAACCATGGTTCAAGTGGTTAATCATGTCTCCTAATATTTGGTTGAGAAAAACCACATGAATTCTCATTGCAACTCCCAAATCATTCAGTTGTTCTTTCAGAAAACCATCACAGTTTTCTTCACATCCACTGTTACTCTGGGGCCTGCTAGATCCGACCATTTACTAAAACCAAAATGTTCAGTGTGAGTATATCAAGATAATCATCATATAATACTATGATATAAATATTAATGTTATATTAAACTCATTCCAACTTTCAAAAAAATAACAATGACTCCATCTAATATACTAACCATTGTGGTTATACACAACTTGTCACTTATTCTTAATGAATACCCTAACCTCTAAAGTTATCTAAACTGACCTTTGATACCAACTATAAGGACCCATCCTTATAATATTACATAATATTTAATTAAATTAATAATTCACATTGTGGATATTTTCAGGTTTAGAATTTTAGGGATTTTGAACATAACTATTACATTTCAAATATTACAAAGAAGACACATCTACTCAGTTTCCATTTTTTCCCAATATATAAACTCTTTAACAAAAGATTAGCGTATATTTCCATGTTTTAGACATAATGACATTTCCTTGATCCCATACATGACCTAATTCCACTTTAATTCCTATGGAAAACAACTCAAAAACTTTGGATGATCATAAAAAGCTCAATAAGGGATATAAAAATACGGAAAGAAATCATTAATCCATGTATACATAAGAATCAACGAAACCATACATTACTCATAAAACATATGCACTTTAACATACCTCATAAAATCACAAGATTCATGAATAACTCATAGAAATCATAAGACATAATGGTAACTTGAGGCATTCATAACATTCTTACATAGGGAGTAACCCTCAGGGTTACGTTTGGAATACCAACCACAATATATTATTTAAATATCTTCAGAGAAACCTTTGAGTTTAACTCCTTCACATTACCCAATGCATTAGAGAGCTATCACGGGCTCACCCACCCTTATTTTATCACGGAAGCACCTGTCTTCATAAACAATGCCCAAAAACTATAACATAATTGTATCACATAAAACATGAATAAAGGAAACATAAAATTCTCACATTTAAATCACAAAATATCAATAAAACACATTGATATAATAAAAACATTATAAAACCCAATTTCAATACCAAAATAAAAGAAAAGTAAAAAATGGTATTTATTTTTCAAAAAAAAGTTACGGCTTGTAGAGGAAGCGGAAACTCATATAATGGTCACGGCGGTGGAGATCTCGTTGTTGCCGCATACGTAAGACAAAACATTCCTTTTGTCATTTAGTAACACGCTTCATATAAAAGTATTCTGTTTAAATAAAATTAAAATTCAAATGGGTTTATACACCTTATAAAAGAATGTTGTCTATAAAACATCAAATATTCCTCAATGAAAGGAAATTGTGATGAAGTCCCTTACAAAGACGGTATCCTTAGATTAAGGATAAATCAATTACATAAATAAGTGTGAAAAATATAAATAAAACCAATATAAGTGGATATTAAGTGTAAACAAATCATAGGTCATCCACACATATTCACATCACGTCATAATCAATAAGTAGATGTTTAACACAAAGAATTGAAATTGGGTTAAGAAGTTCCCTTACAGAAATTCCACAGCCCAACGACGTCAATTTAAAAATCAGAAAATGAGATGATTAGAAAAAAATGTATCTCCTCACTTGGAAATAAATTTTACATCAACAAGGATATAAAAGAACATATCCCAATATAATAGGATGTAAATTTAATGACATATTAAAAAGAAGTCTTCAAAAAGGAGGAGGGTGAAAGGTTCCCTTACATATTTGGGTAACTTTCGAAACGTACACCCCATGAATGAAGGGTAGTAAAATGAAGATGTAAATACCAATAAATTAAATTATATTACACAAAGAAAAAAATCATGGGAAGTACATACACTACAAAATTAAATAGTGGAAAATGTAGCATGAATCTCACGGGAACAAAAAGTGAGATAAAACCCCTTACCTCGTTGTCATCAATCGATTCGTATGAATAAAAGATCATAAAAACCAAATGAATCATATAATACCATGATTATAAATATAATCATGATAATACATATGAAAGGGAAGTACACAATAAAGAACATGAAATAAATATGTGGCGAACAATGGAAATCTCACCGAATTAAAAGTGAGATAAGAAATCCCTTACCAAAATTTGGCAGCCTAACGACACCACTTAAAACATCCAAAAATGGTTTGATGAGATCAAATAGGGTATATAATCATATGAAAATAAAATGTACAGTAAAATGGATATAAAATAACATCCCCCAACATATTAAATATGATCTTAAAAGGAATGACATAAAAGAGAGTACTTAAAAAGAAAGAGAGAGGTAGGATCCCTTAACTTAAGTCTGACTTGTCTTATTCGTTTCATTATATTCTTGAATAAATTTTTTTGGAAATTTATAATTTCTTAAGTACATAATTTAAATTTTATTATTCTATTCATATCACATATTATAATGTTATAATAATTAGTTAATTATGTGAGTTCATATCAGATGTTTTTGTCGAAGTTTGGTACATGAGTCCAAAATAAACTTCTTGGAAATGAATTGTCCATGAAGTTAGAATTACATCATCTCCAGAATAGTATTAATTATTTAAATATCATATATATCCATTATATATTCATTTTATACTATTCCATAACATTTTGAGATAAAAAGAAATGAAATACACCGTTCATGGAGACGGTAGTACGTACATACGCATGAAGGCTACTTTCATTTTTTTGTCACATTAATGGAATTAAATAAAAATGAGATATATATATTATAATTCCAGTATAATACATATGTTAAATAGGACACATAATTTCATCAATTACATTCTTTATACATTCCATGTATTGCATGGATGAGTCACATCACTTGAGGGGGTGGTAGTCCACACTTCCTCAAATGAAATTATTGCATTTGCACAACATGCAAAGCATAAAGGTATATTTTAAATATAGAATAAATAAGTAGAGAGATAAAATAAATATAATATATATCAAAAATAAATATGGTGTTTTCATAATGGACACCATGAGAGGTTGTAGGAGAAGATAGAACAATCATCGTTTCGTGAGGTAGTAATTCTCCATCCACGGAAACAATATGTTCCTTAACCATTAGACGGAGGTGTGTGTAAGTGTAGATCAAATAATTCTCATAAAAACATCCTAGTATATTGGATATATTTGTTTTGTTACAAAATAAATGAATAAAAAGTGTTTAAGGGGTTGGAGAAGAAAAATAAAACAAAAGAACATAATAGAAGACATTACCTTTAAATCGGGTAACTCCATTTGATTTGAACCAAAGGAGTTTTTTGAAGAGCCTTCTTCCTAAGGTAAGGCTTCTAGGATGAAGATAGCTATATGTAGATATAAAATGAGAAGAGTTTAGTCGATCCAAAGGCTTGAGAGGTGTGTGTAAGGGGGTATAGGTGGGGGCCTTTTATTATAGGGTGGAGGGACACTCTTGGAAAGTCTTGAAAAGTTACTTTATTATAAAATGATTTTCTGATATTAAAAGTACCAAAATTGTATATTTCGAGGATAAGGTGATAAGGGTTAAAAATACACCCATAAAATAGGTTTTAGACATGTTTATGTCTTAAATTATACCTTATTTTTAAAATTAAATCGTTCATTAATGTGGTAATCACTACATCATCACGGTGTCATAAATAAATTTATTTATTTAATGTATAAAAATTATAAAAAAATATGATCATGTAATAAATATTTATATATTTCCAATGACTATTTATAGTCTAATATATCATTTATGTAGACAAAATTAAAATTGTTTTACATAGGTGTTACATACTTTGGTTACATTTTCCTTTCTTCAAAAAAAATGATATAACGTCACTATCTCACAAAAGTGATTCCATGGGGTCCCATGGTTGGAAAAAGGAATCAAATGGTCATCCATGACACCAAAAATAGAATTAAGAAACATGTTTGGGTGATATTATATTTTTATGATATTATTTTATTACCCTTAACTACCCGATTACTAATTAAACACGATAATTAAAGATAATTACCGTCCTTACTATTCATAATGTCCAAAAACAAAGGGTCATAATTACATAATTTGGACCATTTGATTCCAAATATGGAATCCATTTAATCAAAAAATCCAAACACAAAAAATGTAGTAATTTATTTAAAATAATTCCCATTGTCAAAACCAAAGATGAGTTTTTAAGAAGTAAAATCTATCAAAAGATTGATTGGTTTTTTACATCCAATTTAAAATTGAAATTAGAACCAATGACCATAATTATATTAAATGATAAAAACATAATTAAATTATAATTTAAAACAAATTAATATGACAATATAACTATATAAATAAATTGGATGAAATGACAGTTTTGAATTAAAATGTAGTATTTTTTCACTATTCATTGAAAATGAACGTTTGTCAGAAAAATACCAAAAATTCACCCTAAGATATATTTATTATTACAAATTAAAAAATTATATCAATTTTACCAAATTAAAAACATAGAAGTTTAATTAATTAATTTTATAATCAATTCCCGCTGTCAATACAAATAGCGTGTTTTTAAGAAACAATATCTATTAAAAGATTGACACTTGTTTATGTCCAATTTCAAAGTGAAATTAATTCAAATAACCACCAATGGATTAAATGGTCAAAATATATTTTAATTTAACTTTAAAAACAATTAAAATGATACTCTGACCATATAAATAAATTATATTAAAAGGAGGTTTTGAATTAAAATACAGCCTTTTCACTATTCATTAAAAACAAACTTTATCAGAAAACTAACAAAAATTTACACAAAGTAAATATTGATGTCATGATTCTAAAGGAGGATTTTATTTTGTCAAGCATAACATATAAATTTTTTAGAAAGGTTATTTAAAAGGGGTTCGCCATCAAAAGACGGTTAATCGACCTTTTAAATAATATTAGAATATTTATGCTTAAAATTGAATTCATTATCATTTTAAAACTCTATCATTTATTTGATAAAAGTAAAAATATTTGAAAAAGATATATATTCATTTTTTAGTTAGTTTTGTTCATTCTCTCTATTATAATGGCTAAGCATTAACTACCATTTAAAATAATATTATTATATTATATGTGTGCAACATAAGATTTCAAAGAAACACATTGTTACGTGTTGAGTACGCCATCGAACATAGAATCCCCATGAAAGTATTATTGATATTTTATTCACAAAATATTAATAAATATGAAAATTTCATATTCTTCATTTACATGGGATGTTACACTAATTTTGTAACATTGTTCTAGGAAATTCATATTTTATGATGTTCAATATTAAATACCATTAATAGTATTTTAATTGTAAATATATAATTTCATATAACATTATAATTATAATACATGAAATTTTTTTGTTAGATGATAATAATACATAATGACTACAATAGGGGGGGTTTTTTATTGTCCAAAATATTAACTAATAAAAAACAAAAAACCATTTAAATAAAAATGATCAAACTCAGACTTCAACTGATGAACAAAGTGTTTGAATAGGATCTATTAACATTATAATATATTAAAATTTTTATCAGTATCATTGATACAATGATAAAATATTTTATCAGAAAGATGAGTAAAGAAATAATTTTCTAATGTTAATACATATAGTAATATACAACTCATAGAAATCGGTATATCAATAGGATTAGAGTTGTAAGAATAACTTAGAATAATAATCAAAAGTAGTTTTACTCTTTAACCTAAAGATTTAAAAAATTCAAACATTGTGACATAAGATATCCCTAGTTTCGTTACCTACTATAAATTTATACCATTCCTTACTAAGAAATCCCCAGATATGTAGATATGTTTGAATCTGTCTTCCCCTGACCATAATACATTGATTGGATGACTAATGAAAGATCTATATTTATAGACATGGAATCCCTCAACATGATACATCAAATTCACCCATCTCCCTATCCATATAATCCCTTAATAAATACTTAGATCAGACACAATGAATGCAAATGAAAAATGTTCTAATTTATTTTCAATCCTAACATATATTCCTTAGAACATCCTTACTCTTTGAAATTAAGAGACTTATACAATGAGTTGTTCATGTAAAGAAAAAATGTATAGGTCTTGTGTTGTTAATACATCTTCTCATGGATCTTAAAATGGACTCTAATTTATTGGTAATTTTTTAACGGTCATATTTCGATGTTGTTTTCAATGACCTCAGTCATTATTCGTAGTAATATCTCATGAATATCTATATTATGATTTTGAAATCAAAGAATGAGTTATAATTTTTTCCATTATTATTTTTTAGAACCATTGAAATTATCTTATATACTCCATCTCATATATATTAATCTAATACCTCTTATTATAAACATTGGATAGTCTAACAGACTTCAATTTTGTTTATCAATGTGATAAACTAATTAAATAAAAATATAATGTATCAATAACAATTTCAATCCAATTTTTATACCTTCTATCATTCTCATAAATTTGAAATTAGTCTAGCCCCTATTCAGAACTATAGTTGATCTAATGTATTATAAACACCTTAACTTTTATGGATAGTTTTGAATAACAAATTTTTATATTAATTTTCCATTAGAAAAGTTTTTACATTTAATATTAAAGTATATTTTCTAGAAAATCATAAAAAATGTGGAATATATAAAGATAGTAAAATAGAGTTTTAAGAAACTGTTTTTGATTTCCAAAATTATGGATAGAAAACATAGAAAGTAAACCATTCGACTCAACAATATCCACCTTTTTAGAGCGTATAAAAAAAATAATTAAAATTAAAAACTAATAACATTTTAATATATAAAAACTATTTCTTCCTTTAATAACATCAATGATATAGTTCATGTGATCTTTTTCATTTATCATAATTTTACCCCCACACATTAATGAATTCAATTTTTACATCATTGATTATTTGATGGAAATAATTTTAACATTATATTCTATATTTTAAAAAAAGACATTCTTTAAATAGTTTTAACTCTACGATAAGAAATCTCACCATTTATGTTTTAGAATATATCACCCTTTAATAAATTATCCCCAAAACACCTCAAGTCTTTTTCAAAACATCCCTACTTAGACATCTCAATGCTTTTCAAAACATATCTCCTTAATCAAATCCCCCTCTATGATTTTAAAAAATATACAGGAAATAAATATAGGATCCTGAAATTCTATAAAATCATAACATGAATAAAAATTATATGTAAATAAATTATTCACCATGGTTATAAAATAAATACGAAACATCCAAAAAAATGGAATACATTCAAACATATATTATATGGAAAAATTCCATTCACATTTAACATTCATTCGTAAATTAAAAATAAATATATAATAAAAATAAATTAATTAATTATTTTTGATAAAGCATGTTCATAATGGAATTCATCTTTTTCATATATTCAAGATTATTACCAGATTCAGTAACTGACTTATCAAGCATCACAATTTTTTCCTATATATAATTTTTCTTCTCAATTTACACCTTCTACATTTTAAAATCCTTAGTAACCATATTATTTCATTCCTTTACAAAAAAAATTCATCTACACATGATCATATTATATGACTATATAATTAGAACTTGTGAACATTTCCACTGAGAAGACTTAATTATTCATCCCTATTTTTATCCATGTCCTTAAACTCTTCAAAAAAAAATATCACTCTATCTAATGATTTATTGATAGTTTACCATATAAATCAATAATATCTCCTGAGACATTATTCACTTCCATAATTAGATCGTTATGTTCCTTTAGATCATTATTTACTTGTCTTGACTATCTAACTGTGTGGGTTAAACAAATATTGTGACCATTATTTATTATTTTGAATGATTTTATATTGGAATCATGTATAATTATAGTTAAATTTAAAAAATTCATGAATATTTATATTTAATTTATACAAATTTGAATTTGCTTTCAACTGGAATCTGTAGTTGGTAAATACAAAATCAGTTCAACTAATAGATTTTAAGTTTGGAAACATTATTCATTGTTATTTTTTTGAATCTATATTCATTGAGTTTGATGAAATGGATTTATCTTATAAAACATGTGGTATTGATGGTATGATGTATACATTATATTCCATCTCAACATTATCTCATTATGATACTTTTTATCACAAATTCTTTATTTGTTTCAGTTTGTTTGATACCTTTGCATGAGAATTTTGATTTTATTTCTATACATTAAATTGATACATTAACATTAGTTATGATTATGAATAAGATTACACAAAAACATCTATCTCTTTATTGTTTTCTCTTTGAGATGATATGTTAATATATTATGATGATTAGGTTTCATATGACTTTTATTCTTTTTTATATTCGATTTCATATTATTATTCTTCCTCTTTTTATTCTTCCAATTCCTTTTCTAACATACATGCAGTTCCATAAAATCTTATTCTATACTTTCTAATGGATTTAGGATTTTTATCTCAACTATTTTCATAAATTATAGGGGGACTGAATTTTTTACATACATTTTCACTTGAGATTCTCCAGTAATCTATTTTCATTTCCCTTTATAAAAAACTATTGGAATGACTAACAAAACAAATGATGTCATGAAAAATTGAAGACTGACATCTTGAATTGTCTTATAAATATGGGGAATGGATCCAAATTCTAGAAAAATTCATAGAAAATACAATAAGGATATTGATAAAATTTGAACTTATGATATTTTTAAAACTCTTTTAAAAAATCATCAACTATTGTTTCCTCTATTAACCTTTTATTCTGTTTATTTTCTTTCACTGACTCTTTTAGCTCAAAAAACTATCAAAATCATAATTTTGTTAGCCATATCCTTATCTAAACCAAATAATAGGATCATCGGGTTTCTTCTAGGCCTTATGTTCCATGAACTGTTGGAATTATCAATCATTCCTGGTTTTTGTTTCTTTTTCACTTTTGGATTATTGGATTCGCTATTAATATTTTATTTCAAAACCTATATCTCAATTATATGTTATAAATTAGAGTCAAATCTATCTAATTTATCCATAATTATCATTAACAATGAATTAACGACTACCTTCATCATCTCCATTATTTCTTCTCTAATAAGGGAAATCATTTCTCCCATATCATATTTTATATTAATTATCATGAATACTAACAGTAAATTGACTAAAAAGATATTTTTTAAACAAGAAAACATCAAACCCATAGATTTTATTTATTCTTTCATGATTTATTATAATGATGTAAAAAACATTAATTGATTTTTCTACCTCAGATTCATCCGAGAATCGAATAAAATATGTTCTGAATTTTTAGTGTATCATTATAACCATTTCACAGAATCTAATAACCCTTCATATAGAGGGTTAACACTCTTGCATATATATTAAGGTGTGAAAAATTTATAAATTTCAGAAAGGATGTATATAAATACCCCTCATCTTTTAATTTTAAAAATTTCCTTATTTTTTAGTAGGTTTTGGGAAGGAAGATATGATTAACATTGAAGTGGTACGTCAAAAAAATATATGAATTTTTGATATGAATGTTTATACATTTCAAAAAATAGAGTAAATGAATCTTTTTCATTATCATAGTTTTAAGAAACTAAACTGAGTCATTATATTCCCTTACTATCATAGGTTGATAAAATTCAAAATCATAATTTTTTCTTCATATGTATTCCTAATATTGAAATTTTATAATAATTTTCAATAAATAATCATATCTATAATACTATGATATCTTGATAACTCTCTCTCTATAGAAAAATCACCTTTTGAAAATAATTCAACATTGGCCATCATAATGAGTTTGGTATCAATAATTAAATGAATGATAATAAATCAGACGGAGTACAAAAATAATTGGTGAGATTCCAAGAAAATATTCTCTTAAAAATGATGTGGTATATGTGGTAACCCACCCTTATATTGGAAGAAGTGTCTATGGTTCATCGTTAGGATAAATCAATGGTTTATATTGAATATCATATTATTTTCTAATCACCATAATTTAATTTAATTTTTTTTAAATTAATTCTAAACAATTAATGATTTTAAGAAACGTTTTCATTAGTGAAAGGAAAAATATGATTATAAAAACTATTATGTTATTAAAAAAGGTTTTTAAAAAAAATTAATAAATAGAAAAAAATAGTGATAACCTAATGTAATTAATATGTTCAAAAACTAAATGAATAGTACAATTGGGTGTAAAAATATTTATATAGCATAAGTAAGGTTTTTTTCATAGTTTGTAAATAGAAATTTATTATGATAAAGTTTATAAAAATAATATTTAGGAAAAATTTAATAATAATTGATTGTTTGGGAAAATAAACACTTAAAAAAACATTTTACAACATATTAGATCCAAAGAGTTTATAAAAATTAGGAAATTAAAATTTATTTTTAAAAAATATTCAATATACAATCATTAATGATATAAAATTGATTTTTTTTAATAACTCGTAACAATTGAGATTTTTTAAAAAAATTCAAATGAATTTAGAAAACTAATATTTTTGAGAAAAAAAGTTTTAGATAATTTTTTTCATAAAAACATAACATATATACTCTCTCATTTAAAAGGAGGTAATTAATATAAATATAATAATAAACATGATTTAGATATAAATTATAAATTAACATAGATATTTTCTATTTTATTTTAAATATATCAAATTTAGCAAACCTTTGAGGTTTTTTAATAATATCACCAAGTTGTTCATACATTCTGATGAAGTGTAAAATGATATCTCCTTTTTCAGTGTGATCCTGAAAGAAATCATGTCTTATACATATATTCATAGCCTGTGATAGATATTCTCCAATTTTACTTAAAGAAAAGTAACATGTTTTATAAAAAAAATTTTAGTTTTAGTAAAACTCATTCCATAGTCAGTGAGTGTGTGTTGAATTCATAAAACATGAGTAAAACAACCTCCCAATGCCACATATTCCGCTTTAGTAGTGAAAAGTGCTACTAAGTATCTTTTTATGAAATTCCAAGAAACTAAATCATCTCTTAATAAATTACTTGTTATGGATTTATTTTTCTAGTCACTTTTACATCCAATAGAGGAATCATTAGAAAAAATTGTTAGGTTAAAATATTTTCTAGAACATTAAAATACGCCTAAATTCATAGCTCCCTTAGTGTAATGAAAAATTCATTTAAAATCTTAAATATGGGACCCTTTGGGATTCGATTTTTTTTGTAGCACATAATTTTACTAAAAACATTAAATCCAGAAAACTAGTTGTTATATAAATTATGCTCCCAATAAAACATATAAAAGTATTTTGATCAACTAGTTTTCCAACATCATCAATATATAATATATTTGAGGTTTTGATATTAGTATGAATAATTTTATTGTTTTCATACACAAATTTATTAATTATAATTCTTATAAATATATTCTAGGATATAAAAATTCCATCTGGTTTTTGAGAAATTTGGAAACAACAAAGTATGTTAATTCACCCATCAAACTTATTTGAAATTGAGACATCATAAGATCTAAAAATTATTTTTTTAATGTCTTTTAAGTTTATATAAACATAATTTCATCAAAATAAATTTTTGAAATGATAATATTTTTTAAATTATTTTATAATGAGTGTTGGATCAGTATCTCCCTTAAAAATGTTTTGTAACAAAAAAACCTGTTAACATGTCATACCAAGTTATATGGGGTTGTTTGATTCCAAAAACTTACTTTTTATGTTTATAAACATGTTATGGATGCTATATATTTTCAGAACCAGGTTTGTTTCAATATAAAAATCATATTGGACAAAACCATTAAGGAAATCACACTTCACATCCATTTGGAATATTTTTAAATTTAACAATGCCGCACAAGATATATGTATATGAATAGTTTGAATTCTAGCTACCAGAGAATATGTTTATTCATAATATATTCCCTCTTATTGATTATATAACTTATAAAAAATTATATCATAATTTCCAGATATTTTTTCATTAATGTAATATTTTTTCGAAGGATCCATTTTACTCAAATTATAAGTGTATCATTAGGTTGTTCAACCAAAATCCAAACATGGGTCTTTTAAAACTCATTGATTTCATCTTTAATTTATCATATCCATTCCTTATCACCTAGAGGCTCAACATTACTCTTAGGTTTGAATTTTGATAAGAATTCCAGATGTTCATTTTAATTTATCCATGAACTTATAAGTCGAAATGGTTGATCTAGATCACTAATGATATAATCACTATGAATATTTTTAGGATAAAACCTAATTATTGTATTTATAAAAATCCACCCTTCAAAAATAGGTTGAAAATTTTCATGATGTATAAATTTATAATTATATTCCTCAGTTTTTCTCTCATCATGAGAAATTTATAATTTTTTTTAAGAAATAATTATTTTAAATAACATATGAAATTATTTGTAAGGTTTATTGAAAAAAATGACCAGTTTCATCAATCTTAACATTCACTATTTATGTTATCTTACTTATATTTTTATTAAAATCTCTACCAGACATACAATTTGTAGAGTACTCTAAAAATACTCATTTATATACTTTTGGATCAAGTTTCTGTAATTTATCTTTATAATTCACGAGGAATAATAAGTTTCCAAAAACATTTAAAAAATTGATTTCTCTTTATTTTTGTCCAAAATTAATTAAATTATTAATTAACAAATGGTATTATTAAAAATAAATTTATAGTATAAAAGGATATATCAACTTCTTCAGACTAAAAAAATAACAAATAGGAATTCACCCAGCTTTTTTAGTAATCTATTGAATACCTCTATTTATTATTTCAGGTAAACCATTATTTTATAGAGTTTCAGATTCCAAAAAGTTATGTATAATACCTATTTTACGAAAAAAAATGTTTAAATATAATAATTTATTAATTCTCCAAAATGATTAATATGAATATTTATCAAGGTGATTTTTTCTCACATTTAACCATTATTATAAAAGCTTTAAAAAACTAAAGGCTTTGGATTAACTTAATAGAAAATAAACATAATCATATCTAATGTAACAAGCATCTAAAATGTATTTATAGTATCTTCAAAAAATAAACCTAGTTACTTTAGGACCAAGTAAGCCTATGTGGCATATTTACAAAGTATCATATGTTGCGACATCACTATTTTGTTTAAAATTGTACTTATTTTTCATATTATATTTACAAGGATCACAAATTTTAGAAATTTAAAACCTACGTATGGGTAGGTCCTTCACTAGTATATTCTTATAAAACATCACTAACATCCTAATATTCTAATGTCTAACCCATCTATAAAATAACCAATATTGGAATTACATTGCATGAAGACAGGGTAGATGTTGCCTCTTATGGATTACTATGTTTAAATTGTAAAAATTCTCCAGTTGGTTGATAGAATGAATAAACTCACCTCTATATCTATGAATAATAAAATTTTCATTACTAATCATTATATTATATAAATTATCATGTAATTGATTAATTCTTATAAGGATGTTCTTGAGACCATCATCAAATTGAACATTTGAAATTAAAAATTTTCTAAGAAGAACAATTTTACCCATACTAGTAATCACACTTTCAGTATTATCTCTGAAATGGACTTTTCCATATTTAATCATTATGATATTTTTAATGGTTTGTTTTTTACCCATAATATGTCTATAATTGACACTACCGTTGTACCAATTGATTTTTTATTTTTTACTTTCTTTATCTTTCTGAAATAATGATTTTATTGTTTTTGAACTCAGAACTTCTTGGGGCTAGTATTATGGGAAAATAAAATTTTAGGTGACTCTATTTTTTCAACATTATTTATTGAGAAAATTTCATTCCTATTGAAAAATAATCTTATTGAAAACCCAAAGACATAAAATTATTCAAAAAATAATTTTTTTCCACTTTCCATAACTTTGATATTTTATGAACAATTGAGCACTATTTTCGAATATATATATAATTAAATAAAATAGGTTTTTGTTAACAAAATCTCGTATCGAGGTATCTATTCATGGAATAATTTCATTTTCTATTTTATATTTTTTTCTTTATAGACATAGTATTTTTCAATAGTTTCTTCAAACCCAAAATTTCCGAATCCAAAATAACAATTTACTTTTTATCCTCAATTTTATTATTATATGACCAATATTTTACAAAATCATTTTGTAAACTAGTTTCTGAAAAATAGAATTATCAAGATATTTAAATAGTTTAACTTTATAAATATTAGTTTGAATACTAGAAATATGGCATTTATAAGCGCTAAAAATGTCCATTAACAACACTGGAAAAAGCGAAATTAATGCCAGCGAAGATAAGGGGGGGGGGGGTCGCCTTTATCAGCGCTCCAAAAAGCGCTGATAAAGACCCCTTTTATGAGAGCTAAAAGAAAGCGATGATAAAAGGGGTCTTTTATCAGTGCTAAAATGAAGAGCTGATAAAAGGGTCTTTTATCAGCGCTGTTAAAAGACCACTTTTATCAGCAAGTTTTTTTAGCGTTGAAAAAAATAAACAAAATTAAAGAAAAAAAATTGCCAATCTCGGGGGGGGGCTTTTTACAGCACTTGAGACCCCCTTTATTAGTGCTTTCCCGCACCTCCAGTGCCCGCCCGTGCCACCTACACCCTTTATCAGCGCTAGCCCTTTAAATCAACCTTTCGTGCGCACCCGTGCCTCCACCCGGATTTGATCTCGAGACCTCCCGCCTGCACACCTAAAGCCTTTGCTACTCCCCTATATTGATTTTTTCCCTTATTCATGATATATTTATTTATTTATTTATATATTTAGTTATATTTATTCGTATAGTAATATATATTTATATTAATATATATATATATAGTTATATTAATATATATATATATATAATCATATTAATATATGTATAGTTATATTAATATATAGTAGTCATATAAATATTTATATATTGGTATTTTAAATAAAATGGATATTTGTTATTATTTAGATAATGCTAATATATTTTATATGTTAATATGTTTAATTATTTTTTAAAAACATTTAATTTTTAGGTGTGAATATATAAAAAATATGTACATATAGTTATATATTTGATTATAAATAGTAGTGCATTATAAAAAAGGATAAAATTTCAAAGAAATAATATCAATATGAATGTAATAACTTGTAATAAATTCAGTCCCCACCAAAAAAGCCAATAATACCCCCTTAAACGAGGCTAAAAATCCACAAAATGTTAAAAAATCAGGGTACCCCGACTAAAAACTCAGTTTTGGAGGCCTTATGGGCCTCTTTTGGCATAGAAAAACGCTTGATCGAGGTCCCCCTCCAGGTCATAGTGACGTAGAACTCGTTGAAGTCTTCGATTTGATATGTGGTAGAGCTCAAACGGACTCCCGGATCAAAAGTTATGGCCGTTTGAAGTTCGAGTTGCGTTTTCAACATATTTTGGATCTTTTTTTAATTTTTTTTTAATTTTTTAGTCTTCAAGTTGTCATTAAATGACTAGTACTCCATAATAATTTGCAAATTATTAATTAAAAATATTTTTCAAATTTTTTGTGAAGCCTTTTTTCACTAAATATCTTATATATTAAGAATAATAAGTGTAAATGTACATTTCTACTTATCTAAAATATATTTAAAAATTATATATTATATTTATATCAATATAACTATATAACTATATTTATATATTAATTTTTTTTAATTTTTTTTGAATTCGACCCTTTATCAGCACTTTTTAAAAAAGCGCTGATAATGACCCCCCTTTATCAGCGCTAATAAACAAGTGATGATAAAGGGGGTCCCTTAATCAGTGCCAAAAAAAGCGCTGATAAAAGGGTGGTGCTGGCCTTGCCTAGTTTTGTGGTAGTGTTTTTTATTTTCTTTGGAAAGATAAGATATTTAATTAGTTAAATTTGTAAATCATGAATTTTATTTAAAAAAATTACCTTGATAATTTTTATGTTTTTATAAACATTATAGTTTTCATTATTAAGTAACATATAAAACTTATATACCTCTTCATAACTAAAAAAGTATTATCCTATTTAGTTGATGAAGATTGTTTATCTAAATATATAGAATTCATCTTATCATCACCATTAGGGAAATTTTTTTAATGTATGATTAATAAGATATTAACCATCACGTACCTTATCAATTAGACATTTATTAAACATTGGTATTCTTATATATAAACAGATGTTTTCATTTCACGAACATTCATTATATGAAATATATCCTCTTCTACTAGCACTCCAAGATTCAGAAGCATTTATACTATTCATTCCCATGTTCTTATGTTACTTCTAAGCATTTATGTTGGAATTGATATATTTATTATCCTTTCTTTTAGGTTTAGGAAATCAGGTATTACATGTCCTATTTTTTATAATTCATAACACTTAACCTAATAATGATATTTCTTATCACTTTGATCTTTTTGACTCTTCAGATATATATACTAAAAGTATTTCATTACCATAGTAATGTTCATAATTTTATAATGATTAACTAATTAATTTACATAATTTTAAGATAAAGTACTATCATACTAAAAAGTAATTTTGTTCTTTATATAATACCACTTAACTTTTTCAACTGATTGAGTTTTATTTGGAAGAATATAACATGATTCAAAAGAAGGACCACCATTTTTTTATTTTAGTTTTTCTGCATCCATTTTTAGTCTACATTCGTATTTTATAAGAGTACCAATGACTTCATCTAGGATACGTTTTGTAATAAACCTAAAATAATACAATTTATTTTTGGATTACCATTCATCAGAAATAATTTCTTTGATCATCTAAACTATGATTCCTACCATGAATTATTTTTATCCATCGTAATTTAGTCTATTAAAAATGTCCATGATTATTTGATACATCATAGAAACTAATTCTATAGGTATGAAATAAAAATCATGATAGTTATATCTCCACATAGATCTAATAGTTTAAAAATTATTTTTTCCCCAATGGGATTAATATTTGAAATTTTAAATATATTAATAAATTATTCACATGAATAAATTTTACTATAGACAATTAATTTCATAGAAAACATTTGGATATTCTATACTATCTAATTAAATTGATATTCATGATTATCTGAATTTGTAAAAGTTGTAACCCCATTTTTCAAAATAATACAATATCCAGTTCACATGACATAGTAATCCACAACTTTATTGATAATAAAAGTATTTATTCTATCTCTTTAGTACATATAATCATTCTCATCAAAAATAGTTGCTCTACTACGATTTATAATTTCATGTGTACAAATAGTCAAACCATCCATCTTATCGAAAATAATATTTTTTATACGAACAAAATTATTTTCAAAGAGGTTTATAAAAATTATGTTTTAAAATAAATCATAAAAAAATTTAGATTATAAAAAATGTAAAAACACAGAATGTATATCTATAGAACCTATTCCGATACCAATTTTTTTGATCAAAATACTACATGATGACTACGTGATACTGGTCAATTTCAATTTAAAAAATTAAACTAAGACAAAACACAATACTTATTACGTTAAAAACATAGAATTTAGAATTCATACAATTATTAGAGTGTTTAAATCAAATCTAATTATTGTCTAATATATAATATTTATTGTCAGATTCATATATGCCCTGATGAAATATTATATTAGAATGATAAGTAAAGAAATAGCATTATATTGTTAAATGAAAGTGAAATATTTAACTATTGAAAATAGGTAAACAAATATTATAATAGTTATAATGTCTTATAATATTAATAAAAGATAATTTTATGATGTAAAATTATGATTTAAAGATTTAAGAAACCAAAAATAATCATATCTATTGTTTCAATACCATCTGTAATTGTCCCTCTATCGTTACACGGAAATATATGGATATTAATATTTGTACGACTCTTTATATCAATCCTCGAAAGAGATCAATAATTTTATCGGTGTATGATCTACATTTCAAGACCTGGAATTATTCTATGTGATGGATTGGATTTAGGTGTCTTCAAGTCCCCAAAAACCCTCAATCAATTCCATGTTCAGACATAGAAAATACAAAAGAAAATTGTTCAATTTATTTTAGAATCCTCCCATGGATTCCTTATAACGTCAATTATTTTGTGAAATTAAAAAATTTATATAACATTATTTTCAAGTGGAGTAAGTACAATGATTACTTTTCTAGTGAATGAATGAGATCCAAACTCTTCAAATGAACTCTTATTTAAATGAAATATTCAAACATTTATATTTCAGACACGGTTTCAATGACCTCATACATCATTCACATTGACATCTTATAATTATCTGGATCTTATCTTGATATCTTAAAATGATTTTTACTTAATTTATCATATTTAATATTTTTTATAACCACTAAAATTATATTATTGAATTAATTTGACATATATAGGTCAAGTAACATTGATTTTAAACATTGGATAGTATGACGAACATCATTATATTTTTCAATCTGATAAAATAATCAAAGGTTAATAACATGTATCAGTATAAATATAATTTTGATGGTTATGATTTCTGTAAGTTTGATAGAAATGAAATTATTCTAACCACTGCTAAGAAAAATAGTATGTCTGATTTATCAAAAATATCTTTAGTCTGCTGGATTATTATGAATAATAATATTTCATATACATTTTTCATTACAAAAAAAATTATTTGTTCAGTATAAAATGATGATTTAGACAAATACATAATACTCAAAATCTCCGGATTTATTATGTTAGTAAATATATTTCTTATAAATTTTTAGTGATTTACAAAACTAAAGAATTTATATTTATAAATCAAACCATTCAATGTACTATTTTACAAGGTTCCATAAAATAGTATTCAATGATGATTTAGGCTTGGGTAATTTTTCAGTATCCATGTTTTTCTGTATAATATTGTTTATTACTATCTTTATCTATAATTAGTCAAAATAAATGATATATATAATATTAAATATCATATATGCTAAATTTTTTTAAAATAAACCATGTAATGAATGATTTATGGAAAAATAGAACGCATCCTTCCAGGAGGAGGTAGTCTGCACGTACATGTAGATGATAATATCATTTTGCATGGAACATGAGAAAGAATAAATATAATTACTTATTTATTACTATTTATAATTTCATATATTTCATAATTATTCATTCAATAATGTATTTTGATCAACCATGTTTAGTGGTAGACGAAAATAAAATAATATTATTCTTGGAGGTGGTTGTCCAGACACACTGATGATATACATTTTTAATTTTCATAAGTGGATAGGGTACGGAGGATAATTATTTAATATTCCATATAACACAATTTCAATGTACGTTTACCCTTATTTTATCATTTAAGTATTAGAGAGTGTAATTTTATAATGATGAGGTTCAAATAATTAAATAAAATAGTTGGTGGGGAGGTTATAAATTTATACCGCACTGCTTAGATTATCTCTTTTTCAGAGGGAGAAACTATTGAGATATGGTCTATTGAGAAGACCCTAACCTCTATAAGGGATCTATGAGTGTTCAAGAAAGGAATTTATGGATTTTTGGATAAGTTATATTTCTAGTGTTGTGATGCAAATCGATGAGAGGAGTGTCCCTTTTAAGTGAAAATGGGTGTATTTTTTGTATATTCAAGAAAATAATAGTAATTAGAAGTCCCTATCACTAAAAAATAGCTCTAAATTTTTTAAATAACAGATAGGGGAAGGGATAAGGTCATGAGAGACCTCAGTCACTAATGCAGAAATATATTTAAACATATTTATGTATTTCCTTCTTTTATGGACCATTTTTACCCCCTTTGATTTTTTTACTAAGGTAACATGTTTTTACCAACATAATTTATACATTTTGACTAAAAATAATTTTGACCTGCTAATTTAAAATTAGATATTTTTTTAATTTTAATTTTTTTAAAAGTCGTAAAAACAATTTTAAAATACTAAATGTATAGTATATTAAAATTTATCTATTTGAAAATTTTAACTTTCAATCAAAAATTAAAAATATGGGTTTATAAATTAGAAAAAAAAATTGAAAATTAAATTCACTTATAAAATTAATATATTTTATTGTAAAAATATTTCATGAATTTCCATTCCATAATTATACAGTAATAATGTCATAAAATTGATGTTATATAAAAAAATATAATTTTCACTACTCAACTAAAAATAAATTTTTTCTTGAAAAATCCAAAAAACATATCCTAAGAAAACATTTCCATCATAAATCCAAAATTGTAGTTAATATTTCAAAATTTTCACCCTAAATTTTAAAAATTAATAATTAAAAATATTATAATAAAAAAACTCATTTATAAGAGGAATTACTTTTTTATATTTTTTATATTTCTTTTAATTTATAGT
Organism: Viscum album; assembly: GCA_963277665.1. Taxonomy (NCBI): domain Eukaryota; kingdom Viridiplantae; phylum Streptophyta; class Magnoliopsida; order Santalales; family Viscaceae; genus Viscum; species Viscum album. Next base: position 1,989,303,578 of record OY728161.1, on the reverse strand, counting down.
AAATTTCTATTTATAATAGTGTTAATCCATTATTTATGTAAAAATATATTATACATCAAAATGAATAAATTTAATAAAAAAATTATTATTTTTTAGCAGTAATAATTGAATTGATATATTGTATTTTTATACTTTTTTATTATTAATATATATATATATATATATATTAATTATTCTACCGCTATTTATACTACTAACATAAAATGGTTTATATTTTTTTGTGTTTTATATAGATAAAACCATTGACCATATTCTTTATTTATTGATCAATATATTCTAAAAACTATAGTCATTACATTCTAAAACCCTTAAAAATAATGTCATCTATGATATATTATTACATAGTAGATAAAATTTGAGGGTGATTTTTTTCATCACGTCCTACAATTCCCATATAGCCACCTAAAAATTATGATTTCACCACCAGACATTGACTGAATGGGTGGTATTTTTTATGAAAGTAGTATACCATAAAAAAAATTCCAAAGTTTTTTCTCCATGTGAAACGTATTTTCATATTTATATTGATTCCAATCACATTACATGTGATGGATCTGGTATGAAATTCCTTAAAAGATATATGTGTATCGCATTAGAGATGTGTGGTCGGAGTGAGGAGTGATAAAATACGAACCCATAATTTTCGTGTATCAATAACATACTGATGTATCTATGGATCAAATTCCCTTTCTATATGAATCTCAAAACACTCTTCTATAAATATTATTAATGGAATTCCTTGTAACTAATATCATACTATTGTTCTCATGAATGATTCTCATCATAACTATTTTATCGTCTTTTTGTACTTTCATAGGTTACTGAATGGTTTGGACCTTCTAATTAATTTCATGGTTATTTCTTGGACCTATTAGTATATTTACTCAAACCTTATCCCAACAAGTTAGAGTTATTCATATCTTCCTATATTATACCTCATATTGTACCATATAAATTCTATAATTCAAATTGCTGTTATTTGATAACAATATCATGTGTATGAATCAATACAACATCCTTGTAAATCCATTAAATAGTTTCTCAACATTTCCTCTAGAGTTTGAATTGTCTTCTCCTACTAGACATCTATATAATAATGATAATAAGTTATCATGCTCAAATTTATCTCCAATTAACTCTTATGTGTCTTCAAGAACCTCAATGAAAACCTCAAATTCCCATTAAATATAATAGAGAGTGGTACTCCATGTTTCCTTTCCAACGCCAGTTACTTATATCATGGTGAATTTTTCTAGATATAAATAATTATTTATGAAACTAAAATGATAAGACATTATAAGGTGACTGAAAACACACCAAATAGAATTTTGGGCATTAAACATTTGGGGGAGCACTATGAAGAAAAAGACTGTTATTTTTTCAAATTTATATACATATATGTATAATTTTTACATGACACCTATATTCATTTATTTTTAATCCTTAACTTTTTTCATACCAAGCTTCATGGTACATATTCTTAAACTTTTATCTTCATTCTCTCCCACCTATTGTTTTTTAAATCTCAATGAATCATTCTATATAAAATATGTATAGATAATGACTACTTATATGAATCATGAAAAATATTATTCGTTCATTTTGGTTTTTATTGAACAAAAATCAATATTTTATACATTATATATCTATATTTTTAATTTTTGGTCTCTAGAATATTCTCTATCATTTTTTATCCATATATCATCTTTATATGTTTCATTGATATTCACACGCATATACTATTGGGTATTCAGTTGTGAATGAAAATATTTATATCCTCCTTCGGTTACTTTAAGATTCATTATCTATAAAACATTGTTTATTGGTTATTTATAAATCAACTTCATGGATATAATAGAAATTTCTATCCTAGTGAGAGCATTATTTAAATTATTTTATTTCCAAATGTTGTGATGTATTGAAAATTCAAATTATTTTATCAATTACATCCATATCCCAAGTGTGATATTCAAATCCTACTATATAAATATATATTTCAAGCTACTTTGATAAATAAATATATATATATACATACATCATTTCTCCATTTAGATATTTTCATGAAATCATTAAATTATGTAGAATTGTCTCCTAATCTAAATCAGGGAATGGGTAATTTTTCTTATGAGTCATTATTTACCATGAAGTATAAAAAAATAATTTATCCTTTTATATTTAGTTGAGACCCAAAACAATTTTTAAATCATAAATCTATTTTTTAAACCCTTACCCATTTTAGGGTAATATAATTATAGGATGAGAGACCAAACTATTTTTCAGTTCCTTGAATCATTCTTCAAATTCCACTATCCATAAGAATACAACTCTCTTAATGTGAACAAGTTTTGGGATTTGATAACTATTTGAAATTTCACACAAAGAACCTAAAATATTCTTATAACCCAACAAAACTATGGATCTTTGTTACACTGGTTGGTCTAAGCCATAAATCAATAATAAATTTCATCAAGGGATCAAATAATATGTGCTTTCTTGTAATTACATGACCCAAGAATGACACATTCTGAAACTATAATTCACACTTTCAGAAAATTTCATATGGTTTCACATTTATTACGGACTATAATGAAATTAAGTATCTTATATTCATATCCTTATGTTCCCTTTCAATATAAAAAAATATAATCTATAATTAAAAAATATTTTGTCATTGTATTATATAAAGAAGTTAATAATTATATCATTGATGATATTTTGGTTGTTCATAATTACAAGGGGAATAACAATATATTCATGGGTTTTACCTGATTTGGAGACCTTTCATGGAAAGAACCTCCCTTTTAAACCTTGACTAATGATATCCATATCACACTCTTTTTTCAATAAGTATTGAGCTCTACTGAGTTGGTTGAATGTAAAATAAATATAGGGTATAGTATAATTGATCATGCTCTTGATTTTATTAATGTCATGATAATCAATGAAAATATGGGTCAATTAATCCTTTATTTTAAAAAATGGGATCAGTGAAACCTTTGGAAAAGCAAGAAGGCATATAAAACCCTAATTTAAATTCTAATATAGTTTCTTCGTCAAATCATCAAATTCACTGGGATCCAACAAATATAACCAGTTTGAGATATTCATAGATCTAAGAATTATTTCTATTCAAAAGTCAATCATAAAAATTAAATTATTTATAGGTAGTTAATTAGGAAAGATATAAAAATATTATGATATAATATGTTAGTTATAAATGTAGAACTCACCCTTGATCATTTTAGTAAATATTCTCTCATAAATGGGTATCATACTCCATATAGTAGAATTTACTTCCACAGGGAGTTCATAATCATCCTTTTGTAGACACATGATCATAAAATTCTTTGGGATATGAGATGAAATATCCTTATACAACCTTCTTAGGTTCTTTATGTAAGGGAATATAAACCATAATGAAAAATACATCAAATAATATAGAAGGATTAATATTTTCATTTAATGGATGTATATCCTCATAAATTTCATTCATAATAACTTTATAAATCTTATATGGGATCATTGTCACACCAATGTTCCTAACTAAAAGTTCAATATCCATTATATTGTGTGGTGATTGAATATTATTATAAATGTTTTTCATATAAATCAATTTTAATAAATACAATCAATTAATGTAAAAAATATCGAGAAAATAAGAAGAGTGTACCTTATATCACATTATTATAGTGATTTAACTATGTTTTAGTGATCATTATTTACCAACTTTATTAACATATTTTGGGAAGTTGATGGGGGTTGTTTTAATCCTTTTCTTAAAGGATCATGGATTTATTTTCATAATTTTCAAACTCCTTATGGTTGACGAATTCTTGTGTTGGTGGATCATTAACTATGAACATTTTCTCTTTTGTTGTATTAATAACCCTCCTAGCCTTTGTTTTATAGTTGTTGAATTAGTTTCCAACTATACCATATTTTAAACTCTTCCTTGATCCCTTGAGAAAATTATCTCGATTTGTTATACCTAATTTATTGGATATAGGAAAATTAACATTCTTAACATAATGCTTCTTATCATCAGTAGATCCAAAATAATCAAGGTTATTTTTTTATTACCAATGAAAATTGAGAGTTTCGATTTTCCATCTCTATCTTAATATTAAACCAAACCATATATTTTTACTACTAATATCTATAATGGAAAATTCCATTAGATGATAGGACATTAATCTAATAAGGAACTGGTCAATTTTTCTCTTAATATCTATGATAAAACCATAGGCATTCCTTCTGAATTTATAGATTTTTCATATTTTTTTCTTACTTACAACAATTCCCACTTCATTATTGTGTAAATTGTTCAATGGAAAATACCTAATGAAAAACATCTCAATTTACTCATCCCATAACGTAAAGTCTACTTCCTCTTTATGGTGCTCTTAATGAGTCTTGACCACTGGTCATCATCACCTTCAAAATGATTTACTACTAAAATGACCTTCTCATAGTACATCTATGAGATAATGGAGAATATAATTCCCTTTTCATTGACCCACAACTCAATAATAAATTAATTTTAAGACTTATCAAAATATGGTGGATATTGCCTCATGTATGACTAGATATCAAGTAGTTATATCCTCGAAACATTTGTGAGATCATTATGATTTAGGTTGTATCCCACAGAAGGAGACTATTAGGATATCATTTCTATTGGGTTTTTATTATATCCATAATATCAATTTGTTTTCAGTTGGGAAATATTCAAAATATTTCATTTCTCTTATTTTTAACTCAATTCAATCAATCTCCCTCATTTTACATGACAAAATAAAAAAAATTAATTTTTATAAATAAATTAATAAATATATATATAAAGAATCTATAAACATATATGTTGGATATATAAAATTGTGTTTATATGATAGATAATGGATCTATTGGTTTCAATATATGTTTTCAATTATTATTTTTATAACTAAGATAGATATATATATATATATATATATTCAAAAGAAACATAATAGTACATGAGGAGACTATAAATTAAACAATATTTGTACCTATGAGTTTTAAACCATGTGTGAATTTAGGGAACTCTTTAATGAATTTGGTGATGATTCATTTAATACTCAATACACCGTTTTCAGATTTTGAAACCGTAGGAACATCTGGGTTAGTGACTGTATCAACTTGTAGTCTCCAAATAGGGATTTAATTTCTAGGAAAACTCTAAAATATATACAATAACAAAATTACACGATGATATCCTATACATAGACTTATTCTATGGGTTTCACCAATGCTATCAAAACTATTAAACAAAAATAATTAAATCATCTATATGATACCAATTATAGTGAACTAATCAAAATATAAGTAAAATGTTATAGTAATTTAAGGATTAATATAATACATCACACAAACAGACGCACAATCCAATGACTGCAAGGATAAGAGTTATATCAATTATCTATATAAAAATATAAATTACATCACATAGAAACTATAATAATAAATAACACTAAAATAGAACCTTTTATAAATATCAAATATTATAATCATATTTATAACATGTCGGATGGAAACAAAAGAAATGGGTGAGATTATATGCTCAGCAATGAAAAACATATCCTCTTGTATCTTATCATAAGCATGAAAGAGGACATGGGGAATAACTAAATATATTAATTAATGATCATAAGTCCATATATGGTAACCATTTAACATAATAGTGAATCATACAATCATAAAATGATCATTATGGAACAATAAATGTTATTACATGGCTGAAAGTACATATAAATTATCATAAGACATGTGATCATGATATAAATGTGTTGAATAAGTAAAAATTAATCGTAATCGTGAAAAAATTGAATATTATAAAAACGAAAATAATCCTAAAAATCTGTGATAAAACGATTAATAACATTGACATGTGGTAAAACATAAAAATAAGAAAACTATTTTTATAAATATAATTATGAAGTTTAAGTATAAAAACACATTGTTTACACACCGTTAACTATGTGAAAACCAATTTTACAATCACATGTGTGAAAAAAATAATTATGTTTACACTTTACTATCTCATGAGGTATAAACATAAATAAATTCATTTTTTTGGAAACATATGACCCACCCTCAATCATTAATATATATATATATGAATCTTAAAATCAAATAAAATCATTTCATAATGAAACCGTTAAAAACAATGGTTCTTTATCTATAAATTTCAAAAACATCACATAAAAAGAACATAAAAATTATAGTATATTAAAATTTTCAACATTCAAAATGGTTCATATCATAATAAAATATATAGGATGATAAAAACATCACACCATACATGATAATAAATTTTGAAAAAATAGACATGAATATAGAAATGTTTTCACAAAACCTTTTAAGCATTGATTGAAATGTAGAATTGAAGATTACATTCAAAAAAATTTATTGAAGGATACGATATGAAATTAAATGATTTTTGATAATTATTTCAAAATAATGGATCCTATAATAATCAAACCAATATAGTGAATCTGATGTGGTTAATAATGGAAATAAATTCCCTTATTAATCCATTTAGTTTGTTCTAAATAAAATTTTAAATTGAAGAAATGATGATCATAATTCATTTTAGTGAAGTGAAAAATGAATGATAGAGTATAATAAAAGTCAAAACATATAGTAATCTCACTGCATAATACAATTTTGTTAGTAAAAACATGGGCATGTATGAAAATATTCATTGGAAAGACTGAGATTTATTCTTACTAGGGATATATTTTAATTTGAAAAAACATTTTACAATGAAGTTGGTTTTATCATGAAAATAAATTTTCCCAAAGAGAAATATGAAATAACATATAAAATAGTGGAGTAGTGGGATAAATTATAATATGAATATTATATTAAATTATTAAATACAATGACCCAATTAATAATTAATTACATCAATGAAACACTTTCATGTTAAATAAATTCCAATGACAGTTGTTCAACCTCCGACATCACATTGAAAAAAATGTGTGAACCAATTTTATTACAATATTCATATAAATTTCCATTCATAATCATTATTTTTAATCATTTTAATGGTATATAATTTTTTTATAAATGTGTGTTAATTTTATTTACTAATTTGGTAATAGTGTCTTGAAAATTGTTCATTTACAAAATTTCATCATTAAAAAACAATTAACGCTAATTAAATTTTCAAAATGTAATTTTTTTATATTATTATGATTATATTACATTTCATTTATGTTTCATTTTGTGAAATATAATTTTATAATGATGTAGTTTCATGTAATTTATTTGTATCGACAGATTTCTATATAGTTATAATTAATTAGTTTTTATTTCATAAAATTTTACATTAATGATATATAATGCTCATCTATTTCTTATATATTTTTCAAAAATAAAATAAAACTACACATTAAGGTGTTATATAAAAAATTCATTGTTCCATGGAGGTAGTAGTCTATATGAACAAATGGAAGATGATTTCATTTTTTAAGAAATAAGAGAAATGTGAAACATGGGTTTTTTATTTTATACCCTAAAACATGTCTTATAGAACATTCAAATTTATTGAATTTTACATTTTTAAAATTCTTATTTGGTGGAGTAGTAAAACAAAAAACATTTATTGGAGGTGGTGGTAGCTTGAAAACACAAACAGCTAACATTTTCAATTTTTAAAATGAAAAAAAGATAACATTTCATAATTATTATATAATAATTAGAATAAAATATTAGTACACTAGTGATATTGATGGTATAATTTTATAGATTATGTAATATATTTTGTTGAATAAAAATATCCCATAATAAAATAGAAAATAGGGAGGGGATGTTATCATTATATACATCACTACATGGACTAATTACTTTGTAAATAGGGTTAATATTTTAAGGGCTACTCTTTTGAAAAGACCAAAACCACATTATGTAGAATATTAGTGTTTAGGAATGGTTTTTGTAGATTTTTGGATAACCGACAAGGGTTATGGTTTGAGGGGTAGTGAGGAGAGTTTTTCTCTATTTATAATGGAAAATGGTTGGCTTATTTTTGAACACCCAAAACATTTTAATAATGGAAATACATTCAAAAATAATGTCTAAGAATTTTTATTTTCATTCCCTCTTTGTTAATCCCATATAACCCTTCTTATTTTGAGTAATGAAACATGTTTTTTTGATGTAATTAATTCATTATGATTAAAAATAAAATTTCCCTTTTTATATAATTTAAACCCACTAATTCAATAATTTAAATCCATTTCATTATATTATTTTTCTATAAGTGATAAAAATAAAATTTTAAAATAAATAATTTATAATATATTTAAAATAATTATTTTGAAAAACATAACTTCAGATTTAAAATGTAATATATGGGATTATAAATTTTAAATTATTTTTAAAATTATAATGAAATTTTTAAAAAACATAACTTATTTTAGGAAAAGGATTCAAGAATTTCCAATTAATAAATTTAAAATAATGTGTCATAAAATAAATATTTTTTTGAAAAAAGATATTTTTCATTATCCAAAAAAAAAATAAATCTAGAAAATTCATGTCAAGCTACATTTTCTATGATAAATATAAAATGGAAGTTGATTTTTTGAAATTATCATCAGTAAATTTATAGTTTTTAATTTTTCTTAAAACATAATATGTATAGAAAAACTTTTTTTATCTAAAAGTATAATTTTTTATATACTCTATTTATGTTACCATTTCCTAAAAAGTATGAATTATACTACTATAAATATTTTTTTAATATAAAATATATTACCCTTGTAAAAAAAATTCGAAAAAAAATTATTAATTTTATAGTCTCACTAGTGGTTTCAATATTTGAAATAATCATTCTTTTGTATTTTAATTCTTATTAAAATATTTATATTAATTTTAATTTAATAATTATGTTTCTAGATTTCATACATACTAATCCTATGACTTCATTATGATCGTTTACATTTTTTTAGGTTTGGTGTTTCTTTTAGAGAAAAATTTTAAACACACACATATATATATATATATATATTATGGATAATTTTAATAAAACTCAGTATATTTCCAATTTTTAGTAAATATTTAAAATTATAATTAAAATTCAAATGTTAAAAAAAAACTAGCCCATGTATCACCTTAAATTAAACATTTACCATTAAATTCAAATTGGTTGTTATTTTAGACATAAATAACCACCACACCTATCAGATGAAGTAAAGATATTAATTTTATTTGAACTTACTATTTTTAAACATTCATGGAATATCCTACACCCTTTTGGAATAGTTTATTGGATTAAAATAGTCATTATTTTACTACCTAAACCTATTTTTATTTTATTTGTTCATTATGGTGAAGGATATTTCTAATTTTCAAAGACATAAAATTAAATTCTCAGACTACTTGGAAATATGGGGATCTCTCTTATTACATAAAAACATTTCAAAATCGAACTAAGACATGTTACATTACATTCGAGGTAAGATACATCAAAAAATACTAACACTAAAAACATTATGTTCATCTTTTCTACAATGTGATCCTAATTCTATGACATTAGCATTTCGTCTTGATATTCCATGAGACATGGTACTTATTTACAATGTAGGGGTCCTCAATACTCTTGATAAATGACAAATATATATTTAATTAATTAAAAAATAGCCACAAATTTTCTGGGTGTATTACATAAATAATATAGGGACATAATAAAATTAATTATTATTTTTATAGAGTAGTATCTATTTAATGGAACAACCCCACTTCAACAATAAACATATATAATTTAATAACAAGGAATATATTTTGTGACTTATTCCTTCAACAAATTTTCTTCAACAAGTCTCTTATTTTATATGTAATCACTAAAAACTACATTAGGCATCATTTGAGTTATTATATAATCATTGTCACCTCCTAAGAAATATATAGTGACCCATACTTTTCGTACATAAATATTTAATCATTTTAGATAAAGATTCATTACATTCCCCAATAATAAAAACCTATAGACCATATAGATTTAGTGTCTTTGGAATCTTTTAAATACAAATAACAAGTTCATAAAAGTTCAATAACATTTACCATTTAGTTATTCTCAACTATCACCCATTTTTAACATAACATATCTATAATAATTCCTCATTCCCTACAAAAGGGAAAAATAGTAAAGGCGGAGATCTGATATATTGTATGGATAAACATAAGTTATATCAATAAATTTTCATAAATGGCCACAAAATTAGAATATGAGTTTTATAACATGATCATGTCTTATAATAGTCAAACAAATTCAATCAAATATCAGTAATAATGAAACATGGTGTATGGTTTTTCAAACAAATTCCAAAACTCATAAGAGTACAGAATCATAAATAATCAATCACGTTCCACAAAATCATATCATAAGAATAATAAATATGTTTTTTTCTTACACATATGAATATAAAATAATTTCCTTAGTCAATACACAATTCCTATACTATAATATTGTATTAGGTTCACTCTCTATTCCACCATATCTCTATTCAAGTATCACTCACAATACAATATTATTGTATAATGTTTCATTGACAAACCATCCTTGAACACTCTATGAACAATAACAATACTAGTTCAAGATAAGGCCTCTATCATGATTCCCTTTATTCCATAGCCTATTGACTACTAGTGAGGGGCAATGTTGTGTCCATGGGGGATATTATTCCCTCATATTAGAGTCAGAAACCAAAAAAAATAATCAAAAATCAATAACATAATTAAATAATATAATTATGAAAAAAATAAATATAAAAATGTAGTAAATAAGAGTGAAACACAATGAATACACAAACATCCTTATTATACATACCACACTGATCACCCACATGGATGATCAAAAATATAGGAGTAAATAATGGAAATCCAAATAAAATTATAATGATCTACTACCCACATAAATAAATAGAACATACCTAATATGCACATAAATATTTATTCCATCATACTCAATTAGTGGTGGAAATCTTCCCAATCAATTTTTGAAAAAAATTTAATGTCATCTCAGGTACTCGAGTGCAATGGAAGCTTAAGAATGTTCTGAGTTAAATACTCAGTAGGGTGACACTATCGTGGTCATGTATATAGCCATTAAATGTAGTGTATATATATAGTAGATAATAATCAATATTACAATATTGTTAATAATAAATAAATGTTTATAATTACTAAATAATAGAATTTGTAATAACGATCTACTATTATAAGGGTATGTTCAATGAATGTTTTACAGCCTTGCCGATACACAGTTGCAAATAAAAGAAAAAAATATATCCAAAACAAATCCATTGGTTCATAAACCGATTATTCATTCCATAGTATTATTATTCTATTGTAATCGATGATATATGAATAAATATAAGTGTAATCCTATCAATCCTTTTTTTAATAATCCCAATTGAAGGTACGTTCATTGTCCAGTTCCCAAAATGTCTCTAAGAAAGCTTCATCACCTGAAAGAGAAACAAGAATGAACAAAATGATCACCCTTACTAACCTATAATCAATATAATTAAAACTTCCAAGTAATATATTGACATCCTATAAATATGGAAATTGTTGGGATGTCATACTACTTATTCTATATAAATCCAGTCTAATAATTATGTCTTGGGTATTATTATATTGGGAAATACAACATTTCCACTTTGATAATAATTAATGGGGATGTACCTTAAGTGATATATAAGGAGTTCTCTCTAGACCAAAGGTAATAACTTAGTAACTATTCAATTAATAACTCAATACCAAGTATAAGAAAATACTTGCTAGTATATTAATGGTGTATCCGTCCTATCTAAGGGAGTATGTATGTAATTTCTCAAGTTTAAAATTTTCAAAAACCATGAGTATATAAGATAGGGTTTCTAAATTGTATATAAAACCATACCTATAAAAACCCTAGATGGATAAATCCAAGTGATAATGGGACTTCCTATAATAATTTTCATCAACCATTTGAGTCTAATTATACAAAACCTAAGAAGTACATCTAGGAATCTGAATAATATAATAGTCAATCAATACAAATAAAAATTTGGATACAATGAAGTACATATGAGAATCCCCATAATTTCATTAAATCACATCAGGTCCCAAAGGCCATGTGCTAGTAAATTTATAATGATATTGTATAAGCATCAACAATAACAATTAGAATTTTTAGATTAAAAGTGAAGTTTGTTGAAGGTCTAACCCACAATTAATCCCATAGTCCCATGAGAAGACATGTTATGTAGAGGTTCTAAGGTGACTTCTCGTACCATCTCTTCCTAAAACATATGATGCACATGGTCAACATTGAATGACCATTGGGGTGCCTATAAATCCCCCGATATCAAAACATTGAGAGTAATCCTATTTCTGATCGTCAATATCGGAAATAAAATGTTTCCCTATTAATATCCCCTAATTATATAGCAATGTCTTGTATCAACACCCTATAGACCAGAATGTGACATCCCATTGAATAATTAAACATATAGAATATCCTTTCTGGGTGAATGGGTTCTATACCAAAATTAACCAATACGAGTAATGTTATGACCCAATCTTGGTTCCCTGGTCTCTCTAGTATAGTCTACACACTCAAAATAGTCTTGGTATACCTATGGTTTGTCCAACTTGTCATGTACAAGGACGAAGATCCTTACCATGTGCATTTCACTTACTAATATTTTTTATTCCACATAGTGTATCATGAGTTGTGTCTTAGTCACAATGGTCCAGGGAATGTGGCTATAGAATATGGGTTGTTGTTAACCCTTGGAGTTCATAAATTATAAAAATAATCTGCGTTAATTAAGTAAATTTTCTTTTTTATAAATTATTCATGGGGAATCCCCCTCAGAGGTGATACCATGAATAAAAATACAATATAGACCAAAATAAATATCATATGTAATGTATTAAATACCATCTACCATAAAGAATCATTAAACCATTTATATACATATTTTTATATCTTCATCCAAGCAAGCCATAAATCCCCTAAATCCGATGATATCCAAGTAAATCAACATCTTCTTCCATACCCCTAACTAACACTGGACTTTTCAAGAATAGTCAAAAGGTCAATTATAAAATTAATTAATTAAATGTAAAAATTAAAAATAATAATAACATGATATATCTCACCAAATTTCCATCACTCAATGAAAATCCATGAAACCATAAGAAAGAGTTCTCAATGGTACCCCTAAAATAATTCCAAGGGAAATTATTATCCATAAACATAAAATCACTTTTTATATTAATTCAAATTAGGAAAAAACATCAAAATTGAAACAATTTAATACATCATTCAAAGGTGTTTAATCCATCCAATGATAGCCTCTTAGGTCATTGTCTTCCTAGGCAGAGAGAAATATCCCTCACGAGTATCTATCTTTAAAATGCTCTGGTGGAATCGAGAAAAAATCAGTAATTGGTGAAAAACCCATAAAGGATCTAAAAGAATGACACAATTGGGGATAATTCTGTTGAAGACATATATCATGGATTCCAAAACATCAAAGGGAATTCGATTCTAACTAAGAAAAAAATGAAGGAGGGGGTGCACACATTAGAGGATAATGGGTGAGATGAGGGAGAAAGGTGGTGAAACCCCTTCAAGGTTTGGAGGTGTATGGTAAGTTTCCCTTCATTAATAAGGATCATTGGTAGGATTAATTTTTAAAAAAACCATGTTCCAACAATGGGGGATTGCCTATCCACACTCCTCCATGGTGCATAGTTTCCTCACATTGTTTAAATATAGTTCTCCAACAATGAAGAGCTACTCGTCCTAAGAAATACAACCCCAAATGATTGTAGTTCATAGTGAGATAAACCATTCAGAAGCTGTTATTTTTCTTAAAAAAATATTCACAATTTTTTTTGGTTTTATGATCCCACATCATAGTAAAAAACAACATGTTAGCTCAAATATCGATGCATGGTAATCTTGCATGGCTAGTTTTAATCGTGCGTCCAAATCTGTATTTTCCCAAAACCACTATTTCGTGTTCTGAACCATTGGAATTCTCTCAAAACTTTTGATATATGTTTTGAGACTACAACAATTTCTAAAAACATATTTCTGAGACATTCTAACAATTATAAATGCATTACAAACCCCCAATAATTTTTTGTCCAATCTAGAAATTGAACGTTCAACCTTATTATGATTTTCCTACAAATTACAAAATAAGGGATCTAACAACCTCCCCGCTATATTACATTCCATCCCTAAGAATCCTTCATGGCGTCACCACGAACTACTCGACCAACTTTGATCATGAATTTGATCTCAAATGACTATTTTGTTGTTTGTAATTCCCTATGGGACTCTACGTGCATCTTTAAACATATATATATTGACTCACAAAAACACAATCTATTACTCGTAACCATTATCAAACAAAAAAATATAAAATTATTAAATTCTGTATTAGTATATACAAGGACATATTGACACCTAATTCATTAAGTGACCTATGGGGATTCCCTACATAGGTTCCTACTTTCAACGACCAATTCTGATTCATGGTAATCCAGGTATCTTAATGTATTGTAAATACACACCCCTAGAATACTAATGATTCTCCCATCTTGTTCTCAACATTCAATACATGGTCAAACATGAGGATAGAAAACCCAATCATCAATATAAACTAAATTGATGAATTATAATCAACCGAGAAGTACATGGTCAATCCATATTTTCTTTTAAAACCTTTGGCCAACCATTATGCCACACCTATCTCATAATAATAGTGTTCCTATTGTATTTACTCATTGAATACATACAAAAATGTTAGTATAATTCAATATGAACCACCTTAGGATGACAATTCTCAAAAACACTTTCCTTTCATCATTGATCATTCAACAAACCCCCAATTTATGAATTTATCCCATAGAACACATGGAAAATTTTGAGTATACTCACCAAATCCTATAACTGATTTTGAATGAAATAAAAATCAATAAACATCCCCAAATCACTTGTTTTATAGAGACACAACACCAAATTTTGTGTATTCCTAATCCATGATCCTTTAATAATTTAGTGATCCTATCCCCGATGGCCATGTTAATCAGGGGCGTCGGAGCTGTCATTATGTCAAATTTGTTACATTGGTATCATATGAGGAACCAAAACTTATTTTTGGTGGCACTTCATAGGTTTAGATTTAGGGTTATAATTATGATTGTGTGCTCTAATGGGGAGGGGTCAAAATAACACCCCTGATTGATAAAATGTTAAACGAATAAATGTTATAACACATTTTAGTAAGGTTCACATCTGCTTTTTTGATCCTACATAATTAGAACTATTCAATTACTGATGATATCCCAAGAGTATTTATTAAGATGGGTGACCTTTTGGGATGTTTCCAAGGGTTAGTGTGAGTGATGAAAAAACATTGTGGAAAGAACATGTGTTTTTCAATGGGGAAATTAATTTTTTTGGTGAACCGTTCTGGATCATGGGTTGGCCGAAGTTAGGGAAACATGTTTTTGGGGAAACATGTGGTTTCTAGCTGGCCCAGACTCAACGTCCATGTTAAGGCAAGGTGCCTATGATGTCAACAAGGGTCATTTGTCACAGTTAGACTACACCATAGTCTCTATTAGAAATTTTACGTATATTTTATAGATAAATACTAAAATTTCCTTCTATTTTAAAATAAAACTCTATTTGATATGATATACAACAAGGGACACTGATATTAAATGATGTATGATATATATTTTTTAATATTATTATATATAAATTACTATTATAACCCATCCTTTAAATTAGTGGGTATGGATAGGATTAAATAATATAAGAAATATATATATAGGTTATATCCAATAAATTTGTATTTATAAATTCATAACAAATAAGAAATAAATTTTTTATTAGGGTATTTATTCAACAAAAAATATTTTTTATTCAGAAATATTTTTAATTTTTTTAATGAAAAACATTTTAATTAATTTTTTGAAATTATGAAAATTTTATTTCATAAAATAAATATAATTTATAAAAAATACATATAAATATTAACATAGAGTGTACTTTTGGCATTTATATAAAAATATATATTTTTCAATGAATATTGAAAATGATAGATTTTTCAAATACATTGATATAAATTGAATAAATAATGAAATTAAAATGTCAAAATATATTATAGATTTGGTATTTAAGTGAAATAAGAAATATTGAAATTATAATAATTTAATTAATTTCACTTTAATCTATAATTTTTATGATTTTGGTAATAGATTATTTTTCAGTCTTCAAAACAAAGTTTTTCACAAAATGTTTTTAAGTGGATAAAGTCTATAAACTATAATTAATTAAAATTAACCATATTAATTAATATTTTAATTATATTAATATATATGAAATATATTTATATGAACTTAAATCCATATAATAGTTATATCTAGTCATATAGTTAATATAAGATATTTATTTCATGAAAAATTCATTTTTTGAAAAATAATTTTTTGACATGTTCTGATGGTTTAATTTTTAATTGAATTCATCCAAAAATATAATTTTAATTTGATTAAAAGGATTATATATTTTTAATATAAATAATTAATATTATGAAATATGGTTAACTTACTTCTTTTATAAAAAGTAGTTAAAATATTAAAAACAAGTTAATTTATAGTAAAAATTAAAATTGTAAAAGTGAGTAAACATATACGAAAATAAAATTGATTGTTTATTGCTTTTTTATTATTTAATGGTTTATTTTTTATCAAATATATCACTAATTAATCAATTATTTTACTATTTTTGAGGCAACATGGCATATGACTGACTTTCCATTTTTGAATAGTTTTTTGTATTTAAAAAAACATCACTCATTTTCACATATAAAAGGGAACCTCCCCTCCTATTCACTTCACACTAAAAGGCCTTATATTTTTTATAATTACAAAAACAATTCCTTCAATAATTTCCACCCAATATCATAGAATACTTTTTTATTATAAATCCATACCAAGATGTATTTTTTTGCAAACATAATGAAGTTTTATAAATAAGGGGTATCATTTTTAATAGAGTTATTTTTTTATTTATATTTACAATTCCTTTAAACTATTATTAGAATATTTTTTTATAATAAATTAATATATACCAAATAATTAGATGTAATTATTTCAATTTTATAACCTACATCTATATAAACTTTCATCAATCAGAAAATTAAACTATCGATCTTGTATATGATGAACTACCACCTCGTGAACTGATGAAATTTGTGTTCTATAATCACCTCTCAAGGATATTAATGATGATATATTTAATTTTATTATGTTATATTAATGAAATATTAATACTTTTTCAATAGTAATATATCAAATACTTTATTTCCATACCATGGATAAAATAATCAAAAAGTCATTTATATGAACGATAGACATTGACCTCGAGAGGTGATATGATATGTTTTTTGTTAAATCATCATGTATATATTATATTTTAGTTTATTTTTGGAAATAATATTATATTTATGATATAATTAAAATTATAAAACTATATAAAAACCCTTAGATTATTTACATAAAAATCATGAAAAATATAATCGTTAATCATGCTTATGTACATCCCACTATCTCTATTGTTATAGCATAATTAATTTTTCATAAAATTGATTATTTATTGTTTTAAAAAGAATAATTTTATAGATACAAATCATAATTATTTTGGGATTATTATTCCAATTATTATTGAAGAATTACTCCTCGGAAAACAGTCAAAACACCAATTCCTTTTTGAATTTATGAATAGAAAGTCCTCAAAACACCTAACATAGTACATAACTGTATATCTAATTAAATATATAATTAATATAATTAAATCAAATAGTTTAAGTATAATTTATTAATCCTATAAAATTTTATTAATAATAACAAATAAATGAAATATGTATATCGTATAGTAGTTAAAGGATATTGATGAAAAGTCTCTTCTCATGGTAAATGTTTTTGCCTGAAAACATCCTTCTTTGAGATAGATGTAATTTTATGCACCTATTTTCTTTTTAAATGATTTATATACTTCAAATTTTATATTTAAAATCAATTATTACGTGTTTTAATTATATTTTAACTTTAAATTCATCTTATATCCCTTTGATGTGGATTTTATTAAAATGTTTCTTAAACCATAAAAAATTACATATCAATTTCCCTTCAACGAGTCATATCATAAAGTTATCCAAAAAATTTATTTTATATGGTTTTTATACATCAAAATTACATATTTTATCTTTAAAATTTCATAAAGAATGGTATTTAAAAATATAATTCATTTAATTCATTCAGGTGGTTTATGCTTCAAGAGTTACAAAGTAGGTAAGGGTTTATAATTCAATCTCATTTAAATTGAGATTGTTTTTACAATAATTTACAATAAAAGAAATTATTTTATAACATTGTAATAAAACGATTTAATTATATTTTCCTCAAGTTATTTAGGAAATTTTCATTTAATAGTGTCATTTTCTACTCTTTTATACTTAAAATGATTGGGGTTATTTTTTAAACAAAGTCCATCGTTATGTCTAATTTTGGTAAAAAAATAATTAATTACATGTATCTATATTTTCTTAAAAAAATTATATAGAATATTTTGTATATTAAACATTTATTTTTCAATGAAATTTCTACCAATGATTTACTTTTAAAAAAATATTTCCTTAAATAAAATATTTTTATTTATTTCTTAACGATGAGATTTTTTATTTAATATAAAAATGTGAAAGGTAAATTTTTCTAAACAATATATAATGAACACAATTTCATATCATAATGAAAACTAAATTATTAGAAGATTCCATTAAAAGTTTCAACTATCTATACCAAAGGAAAAAATTCCTATATTATTTGAGAAATTGTTTTCCTTTATTGAAAGGGAACTCTCTGAACCACCCTTTTCTGGTTTATTTCAATTCTATATGATAATCACATTAAATCTCTATTTAATGTTATATAATGCTTCTAAATTCAGTATATATGTCTCAAAAATATTTACATATCTTATTTTACCCACCATTTGTGGGGTGATATAATCCTTATGTTTACATCTCATGTTCCTTCATTATAATTTTTTTTGACTATGATATGAGGTAAGACTACAAAAACCTATTTTTTCCTTTGTAAATTCTTATTTGAAGAAATTATGATTTATTTCCTTATTTAAAACACATAAATAATGATAATGTTATGATTGTTGCACAAATATAGTGATCCAATACTTTGGGAAAAAAATTTCTTAAATGAGACATTATTTATATGATAAGGGTGTAACCCTAATCCGCTATAGAAATATTTCCACCAAGTGATATTGTATATGAAGTTATCCTTGAATCATGTTTTTTTCATGTTAGATGTTACTAAAAAATTTCCAATGTTATTATGAATTTATTATAAAAGATTTATTATTTTATTCTTCTATATGATTATTCATAATCTTTGTCATTTATGATATCTTGTTATACCAAGGAATCCCATGTCATGTTCCCTTATCATATTTATTACCATAATACACATTTATGATCACCAATTTTTTCTTTGTATTACAATATATATACCTTATAGTTTTATGTTATATAATGGATTTAGGATCCCATTATTGAGAATTAAATAATGTAGTGGTATTTTACAGTCACATTAATGTATTATGAACATAGTCTTTAAAAAGACAAAGCCTTTTCAATCCTTATTTTATATTATTTGATATTTAAATTAAGAATAGTACAATAATATTTTTAAAAGACATGATTCATTATAAATCTTATTGTAAATGGTTATACTCGTCTAATGGAATTTTATAAACTCTATGATAATCCATCAACCATTCTCAACATCACACAAGATTCAAGTTCTACATAAGAAGGATACATGCCATTGCCCCGATCAAAACTAGTTCAACATCCACCAAACCAATTACTATTCCACCTCTGAATATAATGAATAAATTAGATAGTAACATACTCATTCAGGAGATCCAATGTGAAAATCACCTACAACCTATTACAGAATCTATATAAATGGGATCCACAATATTAGTCAGGTTTAAACTAGAAATGGGGTCACAACCCTCATGAATCTAATGGATTAATTTATTCCATATATATCCCTTTATACTATTCCTTAATCACAAATCCCAAAGAGTTACTATGTTAAAATAAGAAAAATTAGATTGATTGATGCATATCTTACTATATCCTAATGTACTCAGGACTATGTCATGATATTAGGTTTTATCATCACTAGGCTGGGAGTATACTAAGATATTGCAACAAAAAAATTAGTCAATCCAAACCAAAACATCTATTCACAGGATATAGATTTGAAACCATTGATCCTCAGCCCACACAAGACTACTCAATATCATTTCATTTTTAAATATTTTCCACACATAATATTTGTGAACTTATCTCACCCTATGAAACGAGTGTACAAAAACATACCACTAAAAACATACTCCCATAAGTGGCATGTTACAAATGTAAAATTTGTCATTCTATATGGATTTTCTGTCTTTCTAATCCAAGATCCCCCTTGGAAAACCCTTTAAAAATTAGTCACCTCACATATTCCATTATTTATTTCATGGTCCCCTATCACATGGCATAATTTTCTAAAATAAAGACATAAAAATCACCACCACTGGTTTATTGGGTCGGGAACCTGAATATTCATTCTCATCATTGCAAGTCTCTATGAAAAATAACTCATGGATATTCCTATGAAAATAGATGCATCACTATTTCTACATCAAAAACACAATAACCACTCATGCATTAGTCTCACATGAGGATACAATCAATATCACTTCTGAAAAATGCATCTATAATCCTAGTAAAAAGCCTCTAACATGTCTTCCTTTTTCCAAACAAATGCTAAATCAATAAGGATTGATAAACACAAAAGGTCCATTACATCTGCCACATTGACCTACTGATCAAGTCCCATAATGGGGTCACTAGGTTTGAACACCAAGACTATACGTCTATAATGGTATCACTTTCTAAGCATTAGTATATCGAGCCCTGATCCTCCTAGAGAACCATCCTACAGAAATGCACCCTATAGTGCTAAAATTTATCGAATAATGAAGACAATGAAATTATCCTCGCTGAGAAACTATATAGGGTAATACCCCAACAATGTTATAATTCACTATTAAATTTTAGTTATTTATCATCAATGCTATCAATTAGTCTTTTAGATAACTGTAAATAAATGTCAAATATGTAATATAGAATAAGAAACTAGATTTTAATACTCTATGTTATTTTTTTGTAATCATTAGTTAATTTCACCTAAAAAGGATACACCCAAAAGGGTCTAGAGGATAGGAATCAACTACCAATTTAGACTTTTTAGGGTTAAGAACACCCACAATTAATCATCTAAAACATTAAATGTCATACAAAAATAATGTGATTTTGTAATATAGAATATCATTCCAATATATGCAGTAAAACACAAGAAAGTTTGTTACTAACATGTCAAATTTTCAAACATATATAATGATACCACACTATTTTTCTAACACATGGGTACCATGTGACATACTGACCTATTTAGGTCACTTCTTATCTTATACATAGGGACTAAGTCATCATCCTTGATATCTAATTTTTCAACATAGATACACATGACCTACCACATTATGGAGATATATATATATGTATATATATTGTCCTAATTGAGTATAATTTCCCCAAAAACCTATATAGAAAAACACCATTTAGGTTGTTGTTGACATGAAAAATAGTTGACCTCATTCTTTAGGAAAATAAAACATTTTCATTCTGATAAATGTGGACCCTATGTTCCATCGATTATTCATGAACAATACCCTTTTTTCCTCTCGTATCCATGAGTAAAAATGAACTTCTAGACTTTTCGAATGGGAAAATATCTAGGAATCTAGAATAAATTGTTATCTCTACACAATAAATTCATTTCATAAAGTAAAATCAGAGAGATATATATATATAAACATATATCAATAAATACAATCCTATGTCCCTATAATCATGGATTTCCTATTGGAACATGCGGTGTCAATGAAACATTCTAATATCTATCATATATTCCAACACATTCCTTATGCTCTTGTCTACCATAACCCTAATAGTAAAAACAATATGAAATTAATATCTATGATACCACTTTTTTATGTCCATACTTTTCTCACCTTAGGCTATTTGGCGACAAAGCCTCAGACTTGCCACCCAATTCTCCAAAGTCCATTGACTAGTAGATATGGATTATAGTGTGTCGAAGGGGATACTTTTCACTAACATCATAGTAAGAAACTATTAGTAATAACCAAACATCATAAATAGAAGTAGATAATTAGAGTATCATAAAAATATACATAATAAAGTTATAAATAAGATTTAATTTTATTAATGAACCCAATGACTATGTTTTACATTTAAAATTAATCGTCTACTTGGATTTGCACATTAAAAATTTTAATGAATGGAAACCAAAATTAAAGTGCAAGGATATATTGCTCATGAAAAACTGTTCCTCATACCAGATCAACCCATGCATATCTAATCTATCTTACTTGATTATTTATGTTCCATATCCAAACCTATTCATGAAACCAAGTTAATATCTTCTTGGGTAGTATAATGTAATGGTTTCCCGAGTAGGGTTTGAGTACAAAACATAGTAGGGAAATGCCAATGTGGTCTTATGCATAGATTAAAAATATAGTATACATATATATGTGAGGTTCTCATAATTAAAACAATAATAAATATAATAACTATAATATGATAATAACTAAATAAATAAATTCCTACCATTGTATGGCGTTATAAGGGAATGCTCATGGAATTTTATAAAACTAGCATTGACACAACTAGAAATGAAATAAAAATATAAATCTAAAATCAACATCTGGGTCCATAAACCGGATCAAATGAAAATTCTGTGAATAGAGAGTTGATATGGATTTTATACCACTCAATACATGTATAGTCATGTTGATCCTTGGTTATGTAATCATGATAGATGACACCTTTTTATGCTAGTTCCGTAAATTCCCATGAGCATGCTATGCCACCTTAGGGGGATACCTGTCCTAACCCCGTGATCAACCGTGCTCACCTCTAATAACAATAATAAATGATTCCATGTTATATTAATGCATTTTGTAAATATTAAACTGAGATTTATGTCATACCACCCATGAAATATACATCCATCATGACTTCATATTCTAATTTCCTAATCCATAGGCAAACACAACGTTGTGACTTGGATAATATATATTGGGATAACCCTCAGGAAATATATTTAGTATTCTCTCTATAGACAATGTAATAAATAATCATCTATTAAATAAATTGAACAATAATAAACTCCCAAAAAAGTCTGTAATGTAAAATGATAGGGCATCCATCATATCCTATGGATAATCCTAGGCATCTCTATAGGGAGATAAATAAACACCTTAGAGTATCTCAAAGAGGGGATTCAAAGTTGAAATAGTTACCTACCTCCATAACCCATAAAATGAGTTATCATAGTGTAAATGGTTATTTATAAAATTGTATCAACAAATCAGGGTATGATTTTAAACTAATCACCATGATGGTTGCATAGCCATCCTGGTAATGTAATGGTGAAACAAGAAGTCTCAAAAGATGAATCCAAGGAAGTATATCTAGAAATCCCCATCATAGTATCAAATCCCAACATTCCCAAAGCGTTGTGTATCATGTTTTATAACTAGAAATAATATTATCATAAACAATAAAAAAATGAATTCATAGATAAAATAGTGGGGTGGTCGAATACATAATCCCACCACTACTACCACAACACATTGGGGTTAAAAATATTGTATGTGTTCTAAGGTGGAACATAGTAACACCTATACCAAAAAGCCATGATGCACTATGTTAAGGTTGTTTAACCACGGGGGCCCCCACTGGTTACCCTAGATCATAACACTGGAGAGGCCTCCTACTCATGATCCTTGATGTCTATAAATAAGATGATATATCTAACAAGAAATACTGTATGTTTATTAAGTGATCAGGATTCAACACCTGATGCATCCTGATTTCACATCCCACAACATCATAAAAATGGATGCACTACCTTTTACACTAAATTTGATTCTGTTATTAAGGAATCTATCCTGAGATAGTTCATAACCCAATCTTTATTTCATAGTATCACTAGTATAGTCTATACACCCAATATAATCAGTTTATTCATATGTATTGGTCAACTAGGCTTATAAGGATTCTGAAATTCCACTCTAATCATAGTCTACCCTCCTGAGAGATACATAGTCCTCTTCGTTCCTATAGTTTTATCCCTTGTACACTATATACGAAGGCATGAGGCTGTCACACTGATGTCGTTAGTGAACCATGGAGATTGACCATTATAAAAAAATCAATTTTAATTTATTAAATATATATTATAGTAAATTAAATTGGATGAGTCACCCTTAGATTATTGTTCAAGGATAAACATAACATATATACATGAATAGATAATATATGTTTGGTACAACAAAACACCTAACTCAATAAATCATTAAACTATATATTTAATGATATTAACAGCTCTATCCAGTCTCCCCATGAGTCTCCCAAATTAAATAATGTATAGGCCAAGACACATCGTCTTCCAATACCTTAAATAATATTTGAATACTAAATAAATTCCAAAACATCAATAAAACCATTAAGAAAAAATATAATCTAAAAATAAAAAAAGTCATAACATTTGATATCAAATTGGACACCCATTTCTCAATGAATATCTATGAAACAATGCACATGAGGTCTCTGGGGCACACCCAAAACCGTTTTCGGGGAAATATCGAGAAAATTTGCTCAAAAAAATTACTAAATTAGTTTCATTTAATACAAAAACATATGAATAATAATAAGGTAGCTGCGGGTCATAAAAATTTATGTATCCATGTTCAGATGTCCTCTCAAATCACCCTTTCCCTTAGATTAGTGAAATCCCCATCACTGATATCCAATTCCAACAAAATCCAGTGGAATTAAATAAAATTTTTAACTAAAGAATCCATCATGAGAGGAAGTATGTGATGAACATTATAGAGGCTAGAAAAGTTTAATACTTTCCTTTATGCTTCCAAATATTCTAATTTCTTTTGATTTAAAACATGGAAATGGGGGAAGGTGGAAAATGTTCAGGGAGGAGGGTGGTGCATCAAATTGGGGAGAAAATTAGGTAATGTTATTTATGGGTTTGAGGGGAAAATAGTAATTTTTCCTCCTTTATGGAATTTCCTGATTAAGATACATGGGTAGGAAATTTGGTTTTCAACTTTGTGTTATTTCTTTATATAAACCCCTAAGATGCATAGTTTCCTCAAAAAAAATATAAATTGTGTAATTGTATATCCCCTAGGACACCTACCCTACATGGTTAGACAATTCATGATCTGACCATGTGATCTCATCATCACCTCTACCACAAAGATCAATGTTTTTTATCCCATTTACATTGTTAGACAAACTATGTCATATTATATTCTGGGTAATAGGGTGAGGTGTTATAGTTAGTATTAACCATGTACCAATTGTGCTCAAACTACGACATTTTATAAAAATCATATATCTTGTTGTGAAAACCATGAGAAACAACCAAAAACTATGAGCTGCCTATTATTCCTTAAGGAATTTATAAAATGTAATTATGATTCATTCTATCCTTTAGAGATCAATTTCAGATAACTGATAAATATTTGACCATATATTAATTTAAAGTTCAAATCCCTTCTAATTTTTCTTAGTCAAAAAACATATTATCCTATAGTTCCTTTCTAAACTAGGTTAACTACAATTTCCATTATATATTATATTTTGATATATAAGTCATTACCCACTGAATTTTATGTAACAAATTTTTTTTCATCAATTTGATAACGAAAACTATACATATGTGTGCTGGAAGATCAAATAAAATTAATCATATCTTCAAATCATCAACCCTTTAATGGATAATGGTTTCAAGAACATTTCATCTTCATAATTATAAACCATATATTAAAATAATAAATATGGTGAAATTATATCATATCCATATTAAATCATCAAAATCATCAAAATATGTTGTTGTAGATAAAAATACCATTAAAATATCACTGAACATTTCATGTGAAGAAATCCAAATTTATTTAAAAATAAAAATTTAGAATTTTTAAATTTTCAAAATATTAATTCAAAAATAATCTCTAAAAAGATATAAGTAACTTATAAATGATTCTTTAAATAAAATTTAATTCATATTTGTGGATAAAGGTATTAGTGTGGTGTACATTAATATAAAAAATCCTTTCACAATTTAATTAAAATGATAGAAGAACCACATCCACAAAATAAAAAGAGATCACTTTTTAAAAAATATAGATATTAAAAAATGGATAAATTTGAATTTAAAATATCATCAGGGATTATTAAAAATAGAAATAAATCATTTTAATGAAAATAATGACACCAAGAAAATATTCCCCACCAAAGAGAAAAACATCATCTGGTTTCCTTAAAACTACTCTATCATAATCTTGATTATGTGTAGATAATAAAATGAAATTAAATCAAGAAATATCAAGAAATAAATTTACAATAATAAAATAAATAACACATGGTATTGATACATTATATAATTTCTTTGTCAAAAAAATTAATCATAAACAATCACGATAAAAAAAAATGATAATGTAACATTAAACCCTTACATAATGTTTTTATTTAAAAATAAATACTCTCATATTTTGCATAATAAATTTAAATTTATTAAAAAATCTATAATAATACAATAATCATACTAATACATCGATACGGGTTTACTTATAATATATCATCACATTTTCATTAATAATATTACATTATCATCATCATTTTGGTTGTTAAATACACCATTTTTCATGTATATTTTTCACATAGATGGTTTTCATACATTCTATTTATTTTTGTTTAATTAATATATAAAATTTTCATCATGATATAAGAATGATAAATATTCATTATATACATATTCATAACTACTCAAATAAATAAGAGAGGAATGATAAATTGCTTCACTTCATATATATGTTAGTTAATACATACACATGAGGGACATTTACATTTTTAGATGGATGTAATAGAAGATAGGTAAATATTTATTTATATTTATAGAATAATTATGATAGCATAAATATCATACATATTAATTAAATGTATCCTAAGGATCAAACATGAATGATGGTGATGGAAAATGGGTTGTGTCGCAATGTGGAAGCGGTAGCCCACACTTACACAATAGAAATAATTTCATATTCCATTAGATTTTGAAATATAATTTTATTTATTATGCATGGTTTATAATGTTTTACATCATAAAAAACATTATAGGAAATTTATGATGAAATAAAATTGAAATAAATTGGTTATGATCTATACCATTTCTTTGAGAATCATCCTTTAGAAATAATTTTAAGCCTTAATAGATTAGTATTGAGTGAATATAAGATTATCTGGGTGAAGGTAAGGCGTATAATGATGCTTTAAATTTTATAGTTTCAATTATAATGGCTCAAATAGTGTTAATAATAGAGGAGAGGAGGGTCTCTTTTATCAGTGAATTGAGGGAAACACTTCAAAGTAGTTAAATGGTTTCAATGATTTATGTTTTAAATTAATGGGAATGTGTCTCCAAAATTAATGGTACTGGTAGTTTGGTTAATATAATGATTATTTATATATTCAACCAATATTAATTCTACAGGTTTGGGTGGAAATCCAAACATTATCTGTGGATTTAGGCCACGGTAAAATGATTTCAACAATAACCAAAGAAACACATTTTTATTTATTTTATTATTCACTTTGAACAAAATTAAGTTATCCATGTTATATTTTATTAATTAATTAGATTAAAAAATTTTAATTCATTTTAACATATTAAATTTCTATATTTTCAACAATTATTTTTTAAATAAATGTGCAAACAGCCTCAAAACCCCCTATTGAAAAATGATTTTTTAAGCACAAAACATAATTTTTATACATTCCATTCTCTTAAAATATTATAAAATAATTGTTAAAATATCTTATTTAATATATAATATATAAAATTTATTAAAAACATTAATAAAAACATAATTCATTAATAAATAAATATAAAAACCCATTTCATGCAAAGAAATGTATCTTAGAAAAGTGTGTTTTTAAGCCCAAAAATTAACTTGTAAAAAAAATAAATTATAATGATGATTTATATTTGACAAATTTATATTATTTAAAATTAATATATATTTACATTTATTTAATAAGAAATAAAAAACATGATGTGACACATAATAAGAAAAAATTGAAAATTTTTAAAAAATTAGTATTTTTCCCTATTCACTGAAAAATAAATCATTTTTGGAAAAATAGTAAAAAATTTCCTTAAGATTATATTACATTTATAATTTTAAAAATGGTAGAAAAATTACTTGATAAATATTATAAAAATGTTAGCAATTAATTATAACTTTTGTTGAATAAAATGTGATAAAACCATTCTTGGAAAAATAACATTTTTTCAGTTGTAAAATTAATTTACTAATAACCAATTTATTGATTGTTATGAATTAATAAATACAATTGAAATAATATAAAAATATTTAAATAATTTTATAGATTTTTTATTATTATCGATCCTTTCTAATTTAACTGTGTCCTATATCGCGGTTTATATAGAATCATTGTTGCATATAATATAAATATTTGAATATGTCATGTTTTATTTTAAAGGAAATAAATATAAAATATTGGGTTTTTATATTACTACCCCATTAAAATGAATTTATCAGAATTTTTTTTTACACAATTATAAAAAAATATTATATCTTTACTTCATCTTATCCTTAGATCCCCATGTATCTTTCTCAAAATTTTTATACCTCTAATGAACATTATCCTTGTGAGTAATCATGTTCCATCGAACATTATCTCAATGATACAAGATTTATAATCTTTTTTATTCATATTAATTACAATACTCCAATGGTATAACAATTTAGTTTTCTATACTTTAATGATTTGGTGTGTTATTCCTAAGGATAAATACATTGAACACATCTTGAACATGAGAGGTGTTTGGTGGGAGTGTAAAGCGATTATATACAACACCTACTCGATCAAGAATATCAAATGAACCAATATACCTAGGAATGAGATTTTATTCATATTAAAATATCGTGACCTTATTATATAATTATATTTTTATTAAATCCATATCACCATCATCAAATTATATATATTAATGATGACTTTCATCATAACACGTTTTTTCAAACCAGAGCTTCCATATTGTGTTATTTAATAGATCTAAAAATATATAATATTTCCTCCTCTCTCTCAGGTACCAATAACTTTATTTCTCCATGATCATCCCATTATATTATATTTCAAGACATATTTCAATAGAGTGATTCATGATCATCTATCTAAATTATTTATTGATTGCTATGGTAGATTGAAAACCCAACTATAGCATGGTTTTGATTCCAAACACAGTTGAAATCTAGAGAAATGTATCTTAACATATGTTATAGGGTCTGGATGGTCCTATTAGGTCATCTATATATATATATGGGAGGTAAAAAAGACTAATACACAACTCTATATATAATCCTTGATAATTAATTATCTAGATCTTTTTGCTAAACCCCAAATACAGATCTGATATATTTTAATATGGTACATAATTTAACCATACCAGTTCTTTAACATATATCTTATAATAATGATCAAGGCATAATTATTATTTGATGGTAATGAAGTCTGTAGGATTTATAACATTATTCAATACAAACCAAAAATTATTATGGCCTTTAATTTTTTTAGGTAGTCTGATAATGAAATAAAAGTTTTTGTATTTTCATTTTTATTTTAGTATGGGTAATGGTTGTATCCAACCATTAGACATATATATATCAACCATAAATTATTAATATGAAAAAAAATAAGATACATACAACAAAATTTCTCTCATAATTTTTCCCACTATAAATAGTATTTTTGATCTCTATACAACTTTATTCTTCTATGATGAGTAATCAATGAGTAGATTTATGATTCTTCTAATAGTTACTTATTCAAGTTTTTTATTGACATGATATGTAATATGTTACTAAATACTATTATTCCATTAAATCAGTGGTTGGTCTTAGGAACATTTTTCACATTATTTTTTACCATATATTCCTACCTTTTCCCACTTTAGTCATTACATGGATAAATAGTTGAACACTGTTTGAAGAAAGATATGATTTTTCCCCTTCCGTTAATATTTCAAGGTTCATCCTTCAAATATGCATAAATATTGTATCTTTTTCTATCTTCATGATAGATAATATTGTATGATTCTCTTTACATGAAAAATTATCCAACCTTTTTTTCTATTATGGTTGTGTATTGAGCAATATTATTCTTTAATCAACACCAACCATCTTATTTTTCACATGTTAAACTATTTCTTGGAGAATATAAATGTTATTATTTTATGATTAATATATATGTAAAATATTTCTATGTAAAGGTAATGACATAATATTTTAATGGAAACAATCATTTCTTTTAACCCCATATCATATGTATGGTAATTTCTATAATGAGACATCAATTGTAGTGATTCATAAGCTATACCCATATCATTATTAATAAGAATAAGACATATACCTTATTTGGTGCATCACATTAACTCACCAAAGATTTTCATCTACTAGGTAGTATGGGAAAAGGTTACGTATCAAACCTTATCTCCTGTTTCATGAAATTTTATTCAAATTAATTTTTAAAAAGGATATTCTCCCCCTTATAAGTTCCCTCAGTGAGTCCATTAGATAGTTATGATAAATCCTTCCCAAATAATCTATAATATTGATCCTATCTAGGGAAAAATAATTATTTCATTCATAGTGGTTTTCTGATGCTAATAATAAATATCTTTTTATCATTTATGGATCCATTGATATATCAACTCTAGAGATTATATATTCTAGAAATGAAACATTTTTTATTCAAAATTTACACATGTAAAATTATGAATACAACTTATACATTATAAGGGTATTCATTACAATCCTCAAGTGACTTGTATTAACATATTTTATCTTAGAATATATAATCATATGTTTTATAAATAGAATAGAAAACTAATCAACATAATATATAAATACAATATTCATTCAATACATCAAGATACAAAGGCTATTAGTAAGACCAAATGTCATGAATATAAATTTGTAGTGTCCATAACTCAATCATAATGTCATCTTGGTTATCTAACACCTCTTACAATAAATTAATATTGACCAATTCAATGTCAAACCTTGTACAAATATTGTTCTACAAATAATGATTTAAAAAATCATCAACATTGGGTAGTGGATACTAATTCTTGATCATTGTCATGTCATGTTTCCGATTATCAATGTAGATTGGTGTTGATAAATATTTCTTATTATTAAAAAGAAGAAACACGCCCCCTGGTGACACAATTATTTAAATTAATATCTTATCAATATTATTTTGGATTTCCTAATTTATTTTTTAAACTCAATTGGGGTCATTCAATATAGAGTCCTTGAAAAATGTTTAGTAGTGGTTACGAGTTCTATTTAAATATAAACATCATTATTTTGATTAAAAATATGTAGAAATCCCATAAAAACAACATCAAATTCCACTATTATATTACTCTCCTAGATTTAGAGTTTATAATAATCATATATGATAATAAACCCACTTGTAATTTTAATAACGACCCATGGAATGGATGTAATTTCCATTAGAAGTTCATATTTAACCTCTCACAACTAAAAATTCATAGGTTGGTTGGAAATATGAAATAATAATTCTCTTCCAAATCAATTATTGTTGGATTTATATAAATAAATCCAATATATTTAAAAAATCACATCAAATTCCACTAGTGGAGGAATAAATATATTTTTTCATACACATTACAACAAAACATAATTAAAGAATATTTGTATACAAGATATGGGATCATAAAAAAAATTAAAATTTTATATCTATTTTATCATGAAATCATTGATATGGTATTGTGATAACCTTTTAAAATGAATTATAAATAAAACTATATATAGAACTAAAATAAAATAAAATATTATAATATCTAATGTTTCAGGTATAATTACATTTCAGTACTTCATTATCTCACCTCGCATAAGCCGTAATGATCAAATGAGATTTTCCATTCTCTCTCGGATTAAGAGGTTTCTAACATTGATCATCACCATTAATAGTTACATGGATGAAAAAGGAACAATAATGTTCACACTCCTTTAAATTATGGAAATGGAGTTTGGTTCATGCATTATAATTATATTTTACACTATTTTCATCACTAGTTTACTTATTTCCATTATTTCTTTATTCAATTCATTGACTACTTTTAAAAAATTAAAAAATATAAGTTCACCCTTATAAAAAACTCCTCACTTATAATTTCCACACATCTAGCATAAAGAAATATTAATATTTTCTCTATTATTTTATTAATTATTAGAATTTATTTTGAATTCCATCATTCTTTTATTATCAAAACCATGAGATTTATGGGGGACTCTAATCTCCATTTACACATTCAGAACACAAAAAACTATTTTATCAAATATACTAATGTCTTTGATTGATAAAACCATTTGGAAAATTGACTAAAATCTATTGAATAGTTAACCAATATTATTTTCTTCTTCTATAATAATACCATAAGTGTATCTTAAAATGCATTTATAATTTATCTCATATGTACCAATATATTTATTTCCCTTATACTTAAGATAAATGATTTAATTTTCCAACAACATATAAAGAATACCTGGAATGTTCTAATTGGACAATAATCTTCTAATCTCCTAGCATTACATAGAGTTAATATCATCTCATTGCTTCATATTTTTTTGTATGATTCAACCTTTTATCCAATTCACATTCAAATACATAGAGAACTATGATAACCATTTCATTTTTCAAGATCTGGAGAACATAAATTTTTTGTTATTGGTACTAATACATTTCACAGAAAATAGTTGATATGCATACCCAATAAATAAGTATAATGTTTCCTCATCAAGTACCCAAAAATATTTTTTACATCCTTTTATTATTTTCATTCCAAACATGATTCATGGACTGATAATATTTGGTAATCATAGAAGAAATGATTTTTATTCCATCTCCCATAACATTCAGTTTCTCAAAGGGAAAATTATTTCATTTACAATAAAAATCAATGTTGGAATGGTTTCATTTGGTTTAAAATATTTACCTAATACACTAATCATAGTATGAATAATAACAATCATAGTTTTAAATCATATTATCATGAAAATAATTTATAGGATATCAATATCCTGGAACCTTCTTTTGAATATATGACACCTTAGGTTAATCTAAGGACACCTTTGGTCAATATCTATTAAATTAAATCATAATATATCTTAACATATAACTTAATTAACCTAAAAATTCCCCCTATTTGTGTCAAACTATTTGTGTAGTAATTTCCCACTCATCAGGAACAATAATTATGGTTATGATATACTCAACCAACAATGTTTCAGATTATTACCCCTAGATGAATATATTCCAAAAAAACATCCAATTTCAGTTTCGATATAGGTATGTATTTGGTTTGGGAACCCAAAATAATTTCTTCTCCATATCATACGATGGTATCATATTATTATCCTTATCTTAAGGTTTTTAACTAGAGTCTCCATATCCTAGCATGTAAAAGTTACTAAACCATTCTCGGATTCTAACTATACCCACCCAGACTCATCTTATATAAATATTACACAATTTTTTAAGAATACTAATAATAATTTCAAGTAATAAAATAATGAGGATAACCTTAGTATTTGTTTTTAGAATCATTGACACATTATAGACTTTTACATAAAATATCAATATCATTTCTCATTTAGTTCTTCACAATTATCTCACTTGTTATACAGAACACACTTAAAAAATTATCGATAACCAATGAAAGGGAAACATAAGAAAATTGTGAGATAAGATGCATAGTAAGGGTAAAAAAATGAATTATTAGTCAATTACCATAAATTAATATAAGATTGTGAAAAGGGTATGATAACAAGTTCATCTTTTTACAAATTGATCTCAATCAATCTAAGATCATTAATCATGAAACATAACATAAAATTTGTTCAAGTAAATGACATCATAAATAAGTGTGCGGAATCATATATAATCATCCATGAGCCTAGAATACCTACCATAATCATATTAAATATGTTTTTGGCATGAAAATAATCATATAAAACCATTTACTTTGTCAATATTCATTTCCAAATCTATCCTAGTGGATTGGATTCACACCACATCCCATCACATTTATAGTCGTGGTTTAATCCCAATACCGTTTTATAAGAAAATGAACCATTAATAACTGGGATCAATCCATATTTCATTACTTATTATACCATGAGGTATACTTTTTTACCCAGTGAATTACAGACCTATATAATTCTAGGACCAGCAGTTACATAATAAAACCATAAATATGGTACCATCAGGCCTTAAAATATTCATCATATCATCGTATCATAACCAATAGAAAGGATAAAAGTGTCATAAACCTAATACCAACACCATAATAAACCATATAGAGAAATGATAGATAAGTTAACCTTGGATCATGTCTTAGTTAAATTATAATAAACATCCATGTATTTTTTTTACAGGAAAAAATACCACTAAAATATTAATAAGTTGTTTCTTGAGGAAAATACCTTTTTGTTTGAAATATGTTTTATATAATATTAAAAAACCTAAATATTATAGGATAAATATTCTTTTTCATAGTGATAATGAACATATAAAGTAATATTTAATTAATATATTATTCCGGATGGTGGATGCATCAATTCATGTTTTTTATGTTAAAACAATATTTGGTTCAATGTCGATAAAAAATCTTGAAGAACGTTGTTTTGAAAAAAATATGAATATTAATTTAAAACATTTTAATTTAATGTAAAACATGGGTAAAATTAATTAATTAAATATTGGTAGAGTATTAAAAATTTTATTGAATATATATTAAAAAAAATAATCACTTCGAAGAAAAGATACTTGACATTAGAAAAAAACATAGTTTTTTTTTCTGAAAAACATTTTCCCTTTCTCTTTAGAAAATAAATAGATGAAAATGAATAGAAAAATAGTAAATATTAATATATAAATATATTATTAAAATATAAATAACACTTAGGGGATATATATCATACAATTTCATCGTCAAATAATTTAATCATTAACAGTCCCTTCAAAAAAAATATTTTAATATAAAATCCTTACCACAAGCCTATCTTTATTTATAAGCAATCTAACGTCCAATATATTAAATTTAAATTTATAATAATAATATAATGAATCCATAATTATTACTATATCACCATAAATGGTTTTATTTGTCACAAAATTATATACTTTTCATTAACAATCATTCATTATAATTTTTATGTTGGGTCTTAACTAGTTATTTTTTCATGTATGATTTGATTTGGTGGTTATGCTCCTTTCTTGTTGATCATGGTTACTTCATATCATTTATTGTAAAGATGATTATAATATTTTAAATATTTTTTTTGTCAATATCTATCACTATTTAAATATTTTGATGATAAAAAATGAATTAAATCACTACATGAAGATGCTGGTTCGTATGTACAGATGTGTGATTTTTTAATTTTATGATGGATGAAAAAAGTAAAGGTTAATATTATTTCACCTTTCAGGGATATTTAGTATATCATAAAAATCATATATAAAAAAAATCCATCATAATAACCAATGAGGAATTATTTTTTTGTAAAATCTATAATATCACCACATAGATGTGGCATCCCACACCTATGCAAAAGCGATGATTTCATCTCCCGTTGAATTGAGTAGATTGTGTAAATGGTTGTTACATAATAATAATAAAAAAAAGCATATTTATAACAATTTATCCCTAAATTTTTTATCGATACAATAATATTATAGTAAGTCGAACAAGGAACTAAATTGAAAGAGCTTGCTTAAGATCTATACCTCTTAATTTGGAGACCTCTATTTTCATACTCTTAATCCATGAAGTATTACTACAAGAAGAATATAATAATATCTATGATGAATGTAAGGATTTTAGGATGGTTTTTGAGTTTTTATTTTTTAAGATAGAAGGATCATATTGTGTGAATAATGGTAAATAAAGGGTCTCCTTTTATATGTGAGGGGAAGGACACATATTTAATTTCATAAAAGATTTAAATGATTTAATTTAACCCTCCATGGAATTTCACTAAAAAACTGATTTATATTTCGATTATTTATAATATATTTTTCAAATATACTCATCCAACATGAATTTTATATTATTTTGGGGAAATACTTACCTTTTTTCATCAGTAAACCCCTAATAAGATCATTCTAACTTTAACTGTGGTAACAATATTTTATGATTTTTACTACTAACTACGACCATAAATTAACATAAACCTATTAAATAAAAATAATTATTAATATTTAAATTTCTTATCAAATTTTACCATATTCAATTTCAATAAATGGTATAATTTGATTTTAATTATTCATGAAACCAAAAAGAAAACCCGTTTTTGAATAATGAATTTCTAATCATAAAACATAATTTACATCAATTATTTTCCTGGTAAAAACCATGAAATAAAATTTATAGAAATATTATCAATATGAAATATATAAATTTGAATAAAACTAATAAAAATTAATAATAAAATTAATATAACACATCAAATAACACTATGCGAATAAAAATAGTCATTTATAAAATTTTGTTTTAAGCCCAAAAATTAGATTATAAAAAAATATATTTATGATTCATCATTAATTGATTTTTTTATTTATTATTAATTAATACATAGGATACATTAAGATCAAATTTAAAACATAATTGAAAATTTACATGTAAATAAATTATAATGTGTATGAAAAATAGGTATGTTCTTTATTCATTAAAATATAAATATTTTTCGAAAAATCATAAATATTCACCCTATGATAATATTGACATGATTATTTTATAATTTATATTAATTTAATCAAATGAAATTTCATAAAATATTAGGATTTATTTATAATTTTACATGTAAACATTGTGATATGTTTTTTTGATGAGAATATATTTTTTATGTGTAAAATGACTATTACAAATTGAGTTATTTTTTATTATAAATTTATAAATACATTTTAATTAATAAAACTTTTATAAATATTATTAAAAAATTGGTTTTTTCTATTAACACATTCCATTTTATTTTTTACATTATAATGTTTTATTATATCGTAGTTCAAATAGGCTGAAGGATGTGTGTATGGAAAATAATCAAATACTTCATGTTTTATTTCAGAAGGAAATACATGTAAAATAATGGTGTTTCTCAAAATTTGAGTATAAATCTTATTTATTAATTGATAAGAAAATCCAAAATAATAAAATAAACCCACTTGAACCACTTTAATAAAAAACTCCAAAAAAAATTTTCTATTTAGAAATTTTAAAAATAATAAAAAAATTACTTTTGTGATCAATAACTTAACATTAAGAATAATTACAAACATCATGATTTACTTTGTTCAAATATGAAAAATATGTCCAAAATAAAACCATGGTGGGCATTATACATGATAAGAAACATGTGGATAGAAACATTAACTAACTTTCAACATAAGAATATATAATTATAACTATTAAATAATACATGGAAAATATATATTCAAAAAAAAATTAATTTGGAAATAAGAATATTTCCATATACAATAAATTAAAGGACTTTAAACAACCTCCATACCAATAATCTGTGATAAATTTTGTCAAATATTAACACATTTATAATATAATTAGACATATTGGGGAAATTATTTGATAGTAATAATTTACAAAATAGATGGAATATTTATCAAGAGTAAGGATTGAATATCATCCAACAAAAGCCCTAGGATCTTCTTCAAGAAAGATAAGGATTCAATTTTAAAATGTAGTTGGGAATATTTATACATTGATGACCAAGAATTCATCATCTCCATCTTCATTCAAAATATATTTTATTTTTTATTTGACTCTATATTGTCATCAATATAAAAATAATTATTCATTTCAAACTAATAAAAAATAAAAATTAAAATGTCAGAACATAAAGTGATAAAACATATCATAAGCTTACCAATTATAAAGTCCTATATGGAATATGTTATAAAACATCCAATACTTCCTTAAAATTAAGGTTTTAAAAATGAAATTAGATAATATATAATATTTAATGCATTATTAATATTATATAAAGATAAATTTATAATTATATTAATTATATTAATTTAAAATGATTTAGTTAATTATTTACCCGCCAAAATGAGTGTACCGAAACACTTCATAATATTTATGACTATTTTAGACCATTTATTAAAGTTTATATCTTTGGGTCTATGAAAATTTATAAATAATATATAGATCTAGAATATCTAAGATAGCTGTACTATTTGAGAACACCTTGGACCATGATCATCATATCAATGTTGTTCTATAGTGGTTGATCAAAAAATCTTTAGTGGTCATTCTGAGTGACAAATACATCATAGATAAATAATTTATAATGATAAATGGGCATTAAAAATAAAATATACATTGAATTTTTTTAAATAATCTATTTAGTAACTTTTATTTGATTATTAATGAGGATATATGTTGTGTACAAAGTGAGAGGGAAAGGAATGGCAAATCCAAACCATCTGATTTTTCGGTTATGTTTTCTATCATATTAAATATCTTTCTAAAGAAATTGAATCCTTTTATAAAGATTATCACATGATTTTTTCCATAATTATTCATTAAATACAAATATAGTAATGAAAAGACTACTTTATTTTAATGATTAGTTTCATAAATAGTAATCAACAAACAAGAGTAAAAATCCTTTTTTAATCTCTATAATTGTCTTCTAACTCTCTTTTAGCTCATAAAAAGTTCGTGGATAACTGAGGGAATACATTGAAAAAAGTGGTGATCCAAAAATCCCATTAATGGAATTAACATGGGATTGAAGCACAACATAAGATTTAGATGGAATAACATGATAAACTAAAAGTATTTGAGCATGGGTAAACATATGGAATCATAAAATTTATATCATGGAATTATATGGTCATGAAAAAATATTAATTTAACAAAAACATATATAATGATATAAATATGAGTCAAGGCTAACTACAAACACTATATATTATTGTGTATAAAGTCCCAATATTTATAAAGTTTTGTCCTAAATCTTATATATAACATATCATAAGACTAAAACGTTACCCAATGCATTATAGAGATATTTGGGTGCCCCCATCATACCATGTACAAGCATATTTGTTCCACATAGTGAATAAACCATAAGGAATAAACATAAGGGTTACCTATGGAGGTAAATGGTTTAAATAATCAAGTCACAAGGATTGACCTAAGGGTTTTTTTATAATAGTGTCCATGAAATATGGGATTTAAATAATTTTTATCCTTTATAAAGAAAATATCAGAATAGATCATGAAAAATTAGGTCCAATTGTTTTGAAATATTTAAAAAGAGTGGTTATCTAATTTTTAAATGTGCCACAAAAACATAATTTTAAGTCAACAATGAATTAGTATTCATAGAGGATAATGGAATAATTTTTTCAACAAGACCAAAATATATTAAAATAATTTTTCATGATAAATTGAGTACTTTTATAAAAAAATTAGGCTAAAAATATTATGTATTGTACTTGAAAATGGGAATGGAACAGAGATATTCCCTTTAATAGGGGTTTCTTATTGAGAAGAATTGGGAACAAATTTTTTTAAACCTATAATTCTTCATCAAAAAACATTAACATAGATACATAAATATGTTTGGTACATATAAAAATTATATAGGATATGTATATAAGAATAATGATGAGTTAAAGTAAATCAATGTGAGAGAAAGCGTAACCCAATGGAAATAAGGAGGTTTATAGAAACACCTCAACTTATGTATGATAAATTTTTTTATTTTTAATTAATATATGGGATAATAAAGTTAGATTAAATAATTGATTCATTTATAACAAATTAAACATTAATTTCATTTATTTTTTATTTTATATGTTCATTTCTGGCCATTTTTTATGATTTATAAGGTTCAATCTCATAATTCCTGGTGTGTTTGTTATGTGGGTTCATGGTCGGTTCAATTGTGTAAAATTATTAATCTTTTATTCGATTGAGAATATTATTCCAAAATTGAAATTAAATGTTATTAAAATAATTTAATAATTGTAAATGGTCCTATATGTCATTTTTTCCTAAATGAGGATGTTTCATTGGATAAAATGTTAATGATAAATATTTAGTTTATTTTGAAATTTTTTTCAGCCATAACGGATTAGTGTCATTTTATTAATTATTATTTATATATTAGTTATAGAACTATAATTATGTTATAATATAATTTAAAAATCATTATAACACCATAATAATAGTTTTTTTATCCTCTATTAGGTCGGTATTGGAAAAAAAATCATTGTCCATGGATACAGTTAACCTCCAAAATTTGGGAAATGGTTCCCTTTCTTTGAATAAAAGGTTATGAGAAAAAAGGGATGTGTATAAAATATTCACTTAGAAATTTGAAATTAAATTATATACAAAATAATGGATTTATTATGATTTTATATTTGAAATATGTTAAGATTAAGTAGAATAAAGAAATAAATTAAAAGGGGGCAGTTTGAGAATATTACCTCTTGAATATCACCCCCTTAAAAGACCACATGAGGAAAATAGAATTGGTATTATTGTGATATCAGAAGTAATTTTAATTAATAAGAGTGTAGAGGAGTTTTTTTGTTATTTTTAACTATTAAAGGAATGGTGTGAGTGAGAATAGGAGGTGTTGAATGGTTGTATTTGTAAGGGGATGAGCGAGGTTTTTTTGGAAATTCTCATAAATATTAATATATAGTAAGACTATCCATGATCCAAATGATTAAAAATTGACCATAAATTCAAATTATAAGAAATATTACACATTATTTTATCCCTATATTATTATATAATTTTTCTTAAATTTTCGATAGAAATTAGCTGTATATTATATTAATGAAATATCATTATTGTCACTTTCGACATTATTCATTACATTGACTTTAAATACATCAAAATAATAAGTGAAATTCTAAAGAGATCTTCTATTCTATACTAATAATTTCATGTGAATTTATAGAGTTCTTTTATCACATTAAATATCGCAAATTATATTTTTTCAAAATATTTTAATTATAATTTGTTTTATTTTTTCATTAATTTAATAATTAATGCTTCTTCAATGTGTAAGAAATTAAATTAATTATTTCCATACTAAATAATAAAAATCAATTACCATGATGAAGTCAAATCATTTATATTTAAAAATAATATTTTTTAATAACATATCTTCAGGATAATATATTGTTAAAGATCATATACTTGTTAAAAACAAAAGTATGATAGGTTTGACTCTTCTTTAGATAAAATACTATAATGGACAAAATTTCAAATTATTTTCTAAAAAATGTAATAAATAAGACTTATGAAATATTATGGCCAATATTTACCGATTATATATTATTTTTGAATTTGTATTAGTCATTTACTAATCCTGATCATATTATTATTACACATAATTACATAATTTACCCTTAATAGTCATCAAAAAATAATATTGTTACCATTTATTTTGATAAAAATTTAACAGGTGGATATTAACTAAATTTAGACAACATGATTACAAATATATGATACATTTTTTACAATTGAAATCATAGAAGTGGAAGAATTTATATGACACCACAAAATTCTAAAGTGAGAACATTATATTTGATAGTGTGAATGCCACGCGACAACAAGCATGTAAGGGGGTATAATAACCTTATACTTCGAAATATATTTACTATTTTAAATAGATTATATATGTTCTTTATTATTAAATCTAGTAAACACTGATTTAGTGTGTGTTACATGCATGATTACCTTTCATCTAATGCTTACATTACACGTGAGACATAGTTTTAACCGAACAATAATATATTATTAAATTATTATTATTTTTTATAATAAGACTTCTCATAGGAATTAACTTAGTGTTTATGAATTTAATTAACTATATCATGAAAATAAATGTCATATAAATATACGAAATTAATTCATAGGTTACAAAATAATTAGAAATGAATATAAGAACTGATTGAATATAATGGAAAAAGTATTATTTCTATGATCACAAAGTTTTTTTACACTCATAAATTAAATTAATTACTATTATTGAGTGATATTAAGGTGAATTAAATATTTTATATCTAATCAATTCTGTATACATTCATTCAATAGATATTTTTATGCCTAAGATAAAACAAAGCCAAATTTTATACAGAAAATACTATATTTTTATTAAGGTGTTTCTATGGAATTTTAATGCAGAAACGATTTTAAATTAAATTTTCTACACATTTATAAATTTAATATGTCAAAATAAAATTCATCTAGGGAATTTACCCACAATAAAATAGAATTTTTTTTATTTTTTTTTCTAGGAAGATTCAGTTTTTAATGAATAGTCAAATAAATTGATTTATTTTTTCAAAACTTCCCTTTCATCTAATTAAAATATAAGGACAAATTATGTTTTAGATTAGTTTCAAAGTTTACTTAAATTATGTTTTAATGTAATAATAAAATTTATATCATTGTGATCAATTTCTCTGTGAAATTTACTATAAAACATTGAAAACAACTGGACAATTTTTCCATAAAAACCTGCATTTTCATCCCAACTATAGGATTAAATTTAAATTAATTTCTTCCAATCATTTGATAATAATTTTGAAAAAAGTATTCCATATTTGAAAACAGATTAATTTATAATATCTAATATGTTCAACATAGTTCATGATAGAAAAAATAGTGAAAGTGATTAAAAATAATTACAATGGTTAATAGGAAGTTATACATAATAAAGGATAAGACCTTAAACATAAGGCCTAAAAAACATATAAGGTTGTCCAAAATCCTTTGGATGGGAATAATTATAAAATAAAATCCCTTTTATCTAATTGAGACCATTATTTGAGCCAATTTCAATGTTGAAAACTTTTATTTAATTCTTTTGTAAAAATATTACAAGAATGAAACTCTTCCTCTACTATAAAAGGGTTTCCTCTCCTCCCACTTCCTCACACCTATCTAGAAACTTTTTCGTGGCCATGATCTAAAACAATAGTTACATAAAATATCTCCACTCATCCTATAGGCCTTCTCTTTTTCATAAATCAATCTGTAGATTACTTTTTTTAC
Organism: Viscum album; assembly: GCA_963277665.1. Taxonomy (NCBI): domain Eukaryota; kingdom Viridiplantae; phylum Streptophyta; class Magnoliopsida; order Santalales; family Viscaceae; genus Viscum; species Viscum album. The sequence goes on along the minus strand of OY728161.1, from coordinate 1,989,260,069 downwards.
CACATAAAAGAGTTACCTGATTATGATGTAACATCTTTCGTTAAGATTTTTAGTTTTACTTCCATTATCCACCCACTAAAATTTCCTTATTCTATGATTAAATAAAAAATAAAATCCTAAATATACATATATATTGTTATGATATGTACTGGACATAAAATTTTACACGCATTCATTTAATGGGTAAAAACATATTGTTTCTGTGTGTGGGGATGTATTGCCTCACGGAACGATGATTGATCATTTTCCCTTTAAAACCTCACATGGTGGCCATTATGATGTAAAATATATTTATATATATGATATATTTTACAATTATAATTAATTTATTATTATTTAATTTATATTTATAAAATAACATTGTATTTTCCATCTTGTGTTTATACGATAATTTAATTTGAGGAAGAATGCACTACAGCCCCATCAAAGGGATATGAATCATTCAAAAAATATATGGAATGTATTAATAATTATTTTAAAAAATATATGTATCATATATTACATATATATGATACTATAATTTTAAATTACCTATATATCATTTACATTTCATTCATTTAATACACAAAAATTCATCAATGTGGAATTCATGCGTATGTACGTCCTACCCTCTCCAAGAACAGTGAATTCCATTTCTTACCTCCAAATATATATATATAAATACATATATATTGAAGAAATATTATTAATATTTCATGGTTCAAACTATGGATATTATGATTTCATGATTTAATTAATTGGATAATCAAATAACAAGTCAAATCATACATCAGAAAACTAGGCATATAACACAAGAAATTGGGAAAATATACAATGATTGTTAACAAACATGTATTATGATATTATATGAAGATTATATATGATATTATAATCATGAGTATGGTTTAGAAAGAAGATAGAAACATATTTTAATCCACTATACAAAATTTTTAATACCACACAACCAAAAAGAGGTTATGGTAAGAGATTTCATCTCAATTTAAATTCCATTGAGACTTATTTTAGTTATCCACATAGTTTATTTTATATGGTGAATATACTTACCTTGAAATGTTATATTATTAATATATTTATTCTAGTTATATAATAAGATTCATTTAATTTTATTTCTTCATAGTTATTATGATTTAAATGTTTCAATGTGGTAGGGGACACTTTGGGACATGTCAATATTATTCTCATCACAAATGTTCTTAATGATTATCTTTACAATCAAACTGTATTGGTGATTTCCAACTCTCTCTAGAAAAAAACACATTATGTTAAATCATTTCCCAAATAAATTTTATTTAATATAAATGTTTTCATATGATGGATAATATTATTTTCCTAAATTGTGAATCATTTTTCATATGGTATATACTTTGACAGTTGTTTGATTAACTGTGGAAAAATTGATAAAGCTGCATCTTTCATTCAATACCGATATTTTACAAGGGAAATTTTTTATTATTTAAATTTATTATTAGATAAGTGGAATTATTTGGGAAGGTATGACATGGGTGGTTCTGGTTATATATATCCCTTCGATGTATTGGTAGTCGCATGAGATGAAAGAGTTGTCCAAATAAATGGGTTTTCTACCTGATGGCTATAACACCTTATGAAAGGTCTTGATGTTACTAGTTCCATGAACTAGGGAGACATATTTTCCAAAAATTAAGTGTTTTCCTAATTTATATTTAGTTATTTTTCATCCATGAGGTTTTATGTCGATAGGTATATAGATACATTTCATTCTCAGTTTATTAATTTTGATGGAATGAGTTTTACTTCCTTACCTTCTCATTGTGATATTGCCTTATCATGTTATTTGAAGAACATGTGTAATCATTTATTTACCATCCATGTTAATTTATTCCTAGTGAATCATTATTTCATCCCCTATACATACCCTTAATAAGAATTTTATCTCACCATTATCGTGTTTCCTTTCCATAGGTTATGACGAAGAGATCATTTAATAAGAATTAAAGGATGCAGTTTATTCCATTTTATTATGTATCATGTTGGTATTTTCTAATACCATATTAATTATGTATATAATATATGTAATATGGATTTTGAGATCGATGAACTGAACATCCCATTAGGATTTGTCTCCTGGTAAAAATGAAAATTTATTAAAATGATAAACTTTCTATGGGCTTCTTGGGTTGGGATGTTATAGTTTTCATCAGAGGATGTTTAGAAACAAACTTGGAATCATTATTTAAGAAAACATAGATTAGAGAATATAACCATAAGATATACATTGAAGCTGATTATTGAAGAACATCCTATAATTTGGTAAGGTATGTATTTTGTTTTCATTTTTATCAGTACATCCATATCTAGATACACCAAGTGGATGTGGTTCTATCAGAGATGTACCTAGGATTAATAAATTTGTCAAGTTGTTTCCGTCCTGACTCGGAGTATCCAGGTACCTAAAAATAGGCCTTACTATACACCTGGTTTGGATCTCCTGGGGGATACAGTGTGGATAGTTTACATTTCTATTACCTACCATTATAAAGGATTTATAATTAAATATATACCCATAGAATCCATGTTACTGATAATGATATTAGATATATATTAATTACATAATTTATTTAACTCCATATATAGAGTTATATAAATTTTATAATTTAATGAGATAATCTAGTATAATCTATTTTTTAGAAATGGTGCCAGGAATTAATAATGGAAACTATACTCGGGGAAAATGTAGATATTTCCCTACTAAATAAACTAATACATTTTTTATTGGGACTATGAATGTTGTGGAAATATTAGAGTAGCTTAATCATATTATGATACATAACCATTTAGAAATAGAGGAACCTATTCTTTTATAAAAATTAAGACATTTAATCTAATTATGAAATATATTCCTCTATTATTTAGTGAGACTACTGTTCTAATGGTTTTCACAACCCATCCCCAGAGGCTTGTGCCATGACTACCCCAAGCTCGCCTTCCATAGCCCAGGGTTTTCAACTAGCATAGAAAAGGTGTATCCCCTAAACTGGAAGGTGTTTCCTTTAAAACTGTATAATCACACATCCAACAATGCAACAAGATGAAACCACGAAGAAGAACTGTTGTAGAACAAGTGTGTACACAAAGTAAGGGCTCGAAATAAAAACCCAAATGAATGATACAATTTGAAATAAAAATAGAAACATGCCCTGTGACTGTACACCAAGGATCCTACTTGAAGGGAAGGTACAACTAATCTCCACACCTCTCCACATTTTCCAGTCTTCTCTGTGTATCACCTGGTCCTGGCTATTTCAGGTCTCATCCAAGCTGCTCTCCGTCTGCACAAGACTCAACGAGGTAAGGGTGAAGCCTATGTAGGGGAGATTATAACAATACCGAGTAGGGACCCTAAGACCCCTAACGGTCTCCATAAATTACAAAAAGGAAAACCACAAATCATGATCTCAATCAAGAAGCACAATGAAAAAGAAACATCTCAAACTAGATATACTCATCCCATCCACAAAAAAACAAAAGGCCCCAACCTCAATCCATTTCCAGTATATTCATAGAAGTCTCAAAGAGTGACTCAAGGATCAAGATTACACACTCCATGAACTAGCCATACTTAGTGGAACCTATATCAGAGATGTACTCCATTTGGTACAACTAAACCATTCCTAATGGAATGTCCAAAAGGACCTGCTCCATTGGGAACTTTCTGCTAGAACTGCCTTTACTGGATGGCCCTGAGGCTCTCCCATTTACGATCTTACAATTGAGGAAAGACCAAGGGAAACCAAGTGAAGATCCCCACTCCTTGAAATTAGGTCCTACAGTCGAGGGAGATCTAACTCCCTTAAAGGACCTACTCCCCATCTTTACATGGTGACAGGAGAGTAGTACTCCATATGTGAGGACCCGTACCCTACCCGATAGGGGAGTACAACTCTGGTAGTTTGTTTGTAGTGGGGAACCCGCACACTAGCATGTCAGGGGAGTACCGACCCCAGCCTAGAGGACCGGAATCCTGGCATGATAGGGGAGTACCGACTCTATATGGGAGCACCCACACCCTACCGGGTAGAAGAGTACAACTCTGGTAGTTTGTTTGCTATGGGGAGACCCAATCCCAAGTACGTCAGTGGAGTACCGACCCCAGGCTAGAGGCCCCGCACCCTAGAATGATAGTGGATTACCGAATCCTCTATATCACTACATAACGAGGATCCACACCTGGGGATGACAGGGGAGTACCTACTCCTAATATAGAGGACTGACAACCTACCTAGTAGGGGAGTACCTGAATCTATGTGAGTTAGGTACGGAGGAAACTCTCCCTAGTCCAATAGGGGAGTCCCGAATCCAAATATAGGAATACCAATATGAGGTAAACTAACCCCCACTCATGATATGGGGAGTCCAATCTCTACCAGAGTAGAGGAGTAAGAAATACATGCACCATGAGTCATCAAGGGGGTAGCCATCCTTACTGTCACTACAAGAAACACGCTCGTTCTGCTCCTCCAGTTATTGGACATACCTCAACCACCACTATGTTCCATAAGGAATTATCCCGATGATCTTTCATGTTATTAGGGTTCCAACACAACAGACGACGCATCAATCCGACACTTGTTCTGTAAGCTATAGGAATTTTAGTGATGAGGGCCCAGTTGGATTTGGGAACAATTCAACCTAGACAAACTCTAACATTATTCAAAAGTCACATGAACTATATCAAAAAGATTCTCTCACTCCAGGGTTCCCAGCGCCATAGACAGTTCGTAAAACTAACATCTAGTTTCCATGATATAATCTTTTAACAGTATCTGGGCCCGAGAGGGGTCCAGGTCTAGTTCCACCTAGCCCAACTAGGCTTGGCCCGACCCGACCTGGTCTGGTTCAAACCCGGTCTAACCCGGTTGGGCTGGGCTGGGCCATCACAGTCTCAGACCTTTGGCTGGCATGACCCATGCGGGGTCCCACAGTCTTCTGCTCTTGAACGGCTGAAAGGAGCCGTGCGACTGCTTTATTTGCAGCTCTAGGTGGTGCCACCTCTTCACACACAGGACCCATAGGGACCATGTCCATTACATCATTACGGCTTCGAGCTGCATCTCCCTTCAGCATGGATCACAATGGCATGCCACCTCCACCTTCATGGACAGCTACAACCAGCTGCCTGTACGACCACCATAGTACCAAGCGGTGCTACTCTTCAACTGCAGCTGGAGGGTGTTGGCCTCTGCCCTCATCCGCCAGAGCTAGTCACCATCACGGCCACACCAGTGCCCCAACAAAGGTCCTTCTATGGGCCACCAGGTGAGCTTTGGTGGCCTGTTCTTCCTTCTAGACGAGTCTACGTTCCTCTCGAGATGCCTCTATCAGTGCGTGCCTCTCGGTTTCAAGGATTCATCGATTTGGAACAACCTGGCTCGGAAAAACGCAATGAAAAACAAGAGGAAGAGGGTCCGGGAATTGTTTGTTTGGCTTGCGCCCTCCTCGTTAGCATTATAACAAGTGGGGGTAATTTATACATCTCATTATAATATTGATAAACCCCAGTAAAATACCCTGCAATGACAACTCTTAAATTAAATAAATAGAATAAGAAACATGGGATTTTCTAGAATTAAAGTACAAGCCCTACCTCGATATTTTTTGGAGGCATAGCATTCGTGGAAGAAGATTCCACTTTCGACGAAGCCGCCAATGTTCATCGATCCTGGTTCATTATTGCCTTAGGATCCATCTTTGTCTGTGGAAGTTGTCGCATCACTTCTCTAGAGGTTCTCCGCTTGATGAATATGTGCTAAAAACACTACCCCGAGCCACATTTATATAAATGTGGAAAAGGGAGAGTAACGCACCATGGAATTATTGACGTTCATTAATTGAAGTAATTAATATTCCATGTTTATCGCATGAGTGGTGGATATGAAACCAATGTGTAACTGAGCATTTATATCTAATATTAAATTTCTAACTACCTTTTTGGTCCCCCCCCCCATCACCACTCAAGAGGTGTTACGATAATATTAAAAAACGAGTTTTTTTATGCATTCTTAAAAGATTAAAAAACTAAAATTTTCACCCGACCTTATAAGTTCTAAGTGAAGATTCCCTTAAGAGAATCCCAGTGATGTGATATAAATATTTCCCTCATATTTCAATTCCATGCACCGCTTTAAATGATAGAAATTTTTTCCCTCACGTTTACTGAACTTACCTTACAAATGTTCAAAAATTATGAATAGTCACCCTTGACCCGCGCTGATCAAGGTTAGTCTCTACCTATGGGAAACACGAACTCACGATCTCAACCGTACTTTTTGATTTCCATTTCGATTTACCTTATAAGAGTTATATAATTTTACACAAAAATAATTTTTACTTAATTATTTTATTTGCTTCCAAAAACTAAAGTCCATTATTGGCCCCTGCTGACCAAAGTTAGGATTTTCCTTAGGAAAGCATACCCTCACGAGTTTAGTGGTGGTATCATCTTTTTAATCCAAGTCACCATTCATGAGTTATAGGAATTTGAATAATAAAATAATTTTATTTAATAATTTTATTTAAGGTTATCCCATTTTCGATTTTTCTCACTGACGACCTACGCCGAATAAACATAAGTCGCGCCTAGCCTAAAACCTCCATCCTAAACACAATAGTGCCCTCATATTTATAATGTAGGCACCCATTTAATATTTATTAATTTTTTTAGTAAAACTAATAATATTTGATATTTTAATATTAACACTGTTTTGTTGGATCATTTCGGGTACTCCAAGCCTCAGAATCACGTGTCATCAGATTTTGCGATCTCGTAATAATCACAAAAAATTAAAAAAAATGTTCAGAAATTCTGGGTCATTACATTATCCCCTCCTTGGGTATTTTCATTCTATAAAGCCAAAACAAATGAAAATTAAACAAATGAGAATACTGGGCATGAATCTACACCTTCTTCTCCCTTGTTCTCTCCTTGAGGTTCTTGTGATGCCACTAATCTCGCACAACATGTTTCAATATTTCATGATGAACTCATTTCTATTGGTCCTCTATCTCCACTAAGAACTCTTTAAAAGTCGCCCCATCATCAAAGCCCATCTCACCCTAGTCGATAGCATGTGATGGATCATGCACACATCTTCTCAGCTACGGCACATGGAAAACATTATGCACTCGGTTAATATGTGTGGGGAAAATCTATGCATTACTCCAACTCGCCAACTCTATTATGAATCCGGATATGATTGATGAACCTCAGAGATAGCATGATACCCTGGTTAAATCTCCACCACCCTCATTGGGATGAGACACAAAAGAAGAAATGTTATCCCTAATTGAACTCTATGGGTATCTATCTTATGTCAGCAAAAGACTTCTGCCGGCTCTAGGAAGTCCTCATCCCTGGCCACCAGTAATGATGCCATAGGTCCTGGTACATCTACGCCACACAAGGTTGTACTGCCAAAGGGGATGTGTGGAAATCTCTCAACACGTCCTCTTGTAGCATCACTAGTTCAATGTTGTGTCCTTTGATAAGGATGAAGTTCTCCCCACCCTCCTAAATACTTCAGGATCATGTCCTAAGGATATCTTAGCACATCGGGCCTCGTAGTTTACATTCCCAATTTGAGCCCCTGGAACTCACCGAATGTGTGGGGGAGTAAAAGTTATAGACTGGTGGTAATCTACTCCATCACTATCTACGAAGGGTTTCTATAACCCTACAACTAGTTTGTCGCCTCACTAAGTAGTTGTAAACTAGACCTCCTGCTAAGTTTATCGACCACGACGTCCCCATTCTAAACTCTCAGCTGTCGGAGCTCTACGAAATCAACACAATATGAAGTTGTAGATATTAGTGTTGTCGCTGTGTACAAGCCAATGTAGAAGTTCCTATCCCTATGGGGAGGTAATTCTGAAAAACTTAAAACTCATGATTCCATGAATGTGAGGTTGGCCGACTCAAGGGTGATCGACTACACCCTCCTATGCATGAGTTTACCCCATGCTTCCAAGGTTTCCATTTTTTCGACCAACTAAAACCCCATTCTAATTCTCTAGATATACCAGAACCTTTTTACTAAAATTGTAAATCTGGGCATAAAATTTGGATGACCAGTGTATACCCAAACTAACATTGTAAGGTCTCCACACTACCACCAAGTGGTTTCAACCAAAACTCTAACATCCGGAGTTAGGTCACACCATCGGCATAAGTGTGATTATCACGTCTCATCCTAATGGTATCTCTAGACGTAAGTTCCATGTCAAAGGTTTAACCAAAAAATATAGGTCTTGAACAAGATTTGTGACATGATGGAATTATTATTAACAATTTTTATTAATATAGTGGCAATTTGTTAACACAGATCATACATCGAACCATTCTGGGAGCCCTTGGGTCAGAATCCTTGACTAAATACATATAATTTATTCCCCTGTGCTCTAGTTCCCTGAGCATGGTGGTGACCACATTGGGGTGCTGGTTAAAACATGTCCAAAATTATACCACCTCTTGCTGCTCTCCTAGATCCTATTCCATATCTAATTCCCTGTAGATTCATCTGTCCCTATTTCATCCTCTTCCCGAGACATTTTTACACATCTATGTTTCCAAGAATGACATCTATTTCCTCCTTTATCACTGCTTACATTCACTGACTGTATCTTCTTAGCCAAATAATTTTAAACCAAAAATGTTCCCTCTACCATTCTAACATAAGTAGGAATGAATATAAGAATATTTCAAGCTCGGATGTCAGTAAAATCTTCTCTCTCAGAGGTTCGAGCCCTGAATCACTGGTTGTATCATATTCATTGAGTGCCTAGAATGGTCGTAACACATATATGAATGCTCAACTACAGACATGTCATCCTGTTGATGTTGTAGAAGCTCTTGGTAAGACATTCCCCTTATATTTTTATAGTAAGATAACCCCTTCTATGAGGATGGTTCTCATGCTCGGTCCGTGGAAAAAGTCACCTCATCATATGATATGGGTAATCTAAACTCTGCCATCTCCATACTATGCCACATTGAATGGTCACTTCCAGTACCACCATATGATCTAACGGAGCCCTAGGTAATTCAGAACTTAGTCACTATCTCAAGCCAGTATTTAGCTGCCTGTGAGTTGGGCACGGCTCGGAACCTGAAGAGTATTTGTCGTTGAAATTTGTGTAAGTAACTGAGCCTATAAGTTTCCTATACTATTAGAGCTGGTAGTTACTGCTTACCAACGGGCAGTGGTATCTCTGGGACACCACCCTAAGGTTCATTTCTCAGGCAGCTATCCTTTTACTGAAGCCTCATCAAACATTATACCATCCTCATGGTAACACGTTGGAATCATAGCCTGCTGTCTGAGAAGAGTTATATTAAAAAAGAATCAAGATGAACCATAGTAAATATGTTTTTCCTGGTGAGATGACTGAAAATTGATAAAAAGTAAAACATTTCCAAAACATACGCAATGATTTTTTCGTGCAGCGATTTGGAAATCAGAGTTTATGGTCCTACTGTATGCATATATTATCTCTCGCACCAACACTGGACTCCACAAATAGAAAACCACACTCATAACACTTAACATTATTGCTCCATTTGAAGAATCAGAGTCCTATTTCATCAGTAGACCAGACTCCTATGATACCACTTTATCACAACCCATCCCCTTGGGTCAATTTCTGGGCAAAACCATGCCTGAATTCTATAGACTAGGGGTTGGCGACTGGCACAAGAAAGGAGTATCCCAAAAATGGGAAGGCATTGCCTTTAAAACTATAAAAACACATAACAAAGAATGCAACAAGATGCAACCATGAATCCAAACTGTAGTAGAACAAGTCTGTTCTGAAATTATGGGGTCAAAATACAATCCCAAATTATAGATACAACTACAACTAAAAAATAGAAACACCTCCAGTGATCATACATCACGGATCCTACCTGAAGGTTTGGTAAATCTCGTAACCACATCTCTCCACATAATATTGTCTCTTATGTGTACCACTTAGTCCGGGCTTCCTCAAATATCTGCCAAACTACTCATCATCTACACAACACAGAATGAGGTTTGGGTGAATCTCATGTAGGGGTGAGTATGAAAATACCTAGTAGGGACCCTGAGACCCCCATTTGTCTCACAGAATTCCACAAATAAAAACCACAAAGCATGATATCAATCACAAAGCACAAAGAAAAAGACACGACTCAAACCATATATACTAGTCTCATCCAAAAAAAAACATAAGACCTTGACCTCAAGCCACTTACATGATTTCCAAAGTAAGCTCAAAGCATAAATCAAGGATTAACAGTACACACTCCATGAACTATACATCCTTGATGGAACTCATCTGAGATATGTACTCCATCAGGTACCACACTACCATTCCTAATAAAACATCCTAAAGGACATGATACTTCAGGATATTTCTTATGGAACTGCCTATAGTGATATGAAGTGACGGTCTCGCAGTCACAAACTTGCACCCGAGGTAAAACCAAGGGAAGACAATTGAAGAGGCCCACTCTTTGACATTGTGTCCTGCAGCTGAGGGAGCTCCAACTCCCATGAAGGTCCCACTCTTAGTCTCTAACTGGAGACTGGGGAGTACTACTCCATATGTGAGGACATTCAACCTACCTAGTAGGGGAGTGAAACATTGACAGTTTGTTTGTTGTGGGGGACCCACACCCTAGTACATATGGTGGGTACCGAACCCATGATAGAGGACTTGCACCCTGGCATGGTAGGGGAGTATCGAATCAATATGTGGGGACCCACACCCTACAGGGTCAGGGAGTAAAACTAGGGTAGTTTTTTTCTATGGGGGACCCACTCCCTAGTACGTCCAGGGAGTACCGACCCGAGGCTAGAGCACCCGCACCCTGGCATGGCTGGGGAGTACCGACTCTGCTTTAGCACTACATAAGGAGGACCCGCAACCTGGGTTGATAGGGGAGTACATACTCCTAAAAAAGTGAACCTGCACCCTACCCAATAGGGGAGTACCTGACTCTATGTGAGTAATGTATAGAGGACTTCTTCCCTAGTACAATCGGGGAGTACCGAATCCAAGTATAGAAAAATAAATCAGAGGGAAATTAACCTGCACTCATGTCACAGGGAGTCCCTTCCCTACCGGAGTAGAGGAGTAAAAAATACACATGTCTTGAGTCATCAAGAGAGTATCCATCCTAACTATCACTATGAGAAAAACCCTGGTTCTACACCTCTTCTTATAATCCATACCTCAACCACCACTGAGTTCCAAAATGATGTAACCTGATGATCTATCATGTCATCGGGGTTCTAATGCAACAGATGCCATGCCAATCGGACATCCGGTCTGTAAGCTATAGGTATTTTAGTGTTGAGGGCCCGGTTGGATTCAAGTATGATCCAACCCATCCAAAATCCATCTTTTTCCAAAAGTCACATGGATTATCTAAAAAGAATGTCTCACTCCAAGGATCCCAGCATTGTAGAAGGATTGTGAAATGGGATCTGATTCACAAGATACGACCTTTTAAGCGTATCTATGCCTGAGAGGGGTATGGGTCTAGTTTGACCCAGCCCGTACCGGCTTGGGTCTGACGTGGCCCGGACGGCCAAGGTAGGGTTGGGACATGGTGGGAACGTCCCACTGGCTAGCATGAACCATGCAGGGTCATGCAGTCAGCTTCTCCCGAACAGCTCAAAGGATCTGTTCGACACCTTTACTGGTGGTGCCAGTTGGAGCCGCCTCGTCACCCACGGGATCTACTGGATGAGTGTGCTACATCACCGCGGCTTCAAGCCATAGTTCCAATTATCACAGTGCAAGACAGCACACCGCCTACACCTCCATGGTCGGCTGTTTTGGGACACCTATCTGACCACCACGACACCATTCACGACCGCTCATCCACTACAGCCAGAGGTTTACTGCCACTGGCCTTGTCTGCCGGCAACGGTCACCGGCGCCGCCGTGCCAGTGCAGCACCGACGCTTCTTCCGCGGGTCACCTGGTGTGATCTGGTGGTCCTTTCATCTTTTTGGGTGCACCTATGGTCCTCTTGGGATGCCGCCGTTGTTGTGTGCCTCTCGTTTTCAAGGTTCTGCAAAGTTGGAACAAGCCTCCTCTGAAGAACGCAATGAAAAACAAACAGAGGAGGGTCTGAGCCTCGTTTGTTTTTCCCACACCCTCAGTATTAGAATTATAACAAGTGTGGGTAATTTATAAATAACATTAAAATAATGATAAACCCTTTTCAAATCCACCGTAATGACCACCTGTTATTTCAGAAACAAGGATAATAAATGTAGGAATTTATTGAATTTAAAGACAACCCCTACCTCAAAATTTTATGGAGACGTAGCAGTGGAGGAAGAAGATTTTTTGTTCAATGAAGCCACTGGAGTTCATCAATCTTGGTTCATTTCCACTTGATCTTCTTCCTCTGTCGGTGCGAGGTGTCACATTAATTCTCCCAAGGATCCACACTTGTTAAAGTTATGCCAAAAACACTACCCTGAGCCCTATTAAAATAGAGGGGGGGGGGGGGGAAGTGTGAGTAACACACCGAGGAATTAATGAGGATAATTAATTGATGTGATTAATGTGAAACATTAATTTCACGAGGGGTGGTTATGAAACCAATGATTAACTGATAATTTAATATCCTATATTAAATGTATGACTACCTCCATGGTCCCCGCCACCGATGCTCAAGAGGTGGTAGGATAAAATAAAATGAAAATTTTGTAATTTTATTAATTATTTAATGTTTCAAAAAATAACTTTTTCACCAGACCAACTGGAATCGAAGTGAAACCTACCTTAAGTGAATCCTGGCACTGCGAGTTCAATGGTGCCCTCAGATTCCAATTTTGAGTAACTGTTCCAAATATAGAAATTACCGCCTAGACGTTTACTGAATGTACCTTAAAAATGTTCAAAATTTATTTACAATCACCCTCGACCCACACTGGTCAAGGATAGACTCTGCCTAAGGGACACACGCTCTAACAAGCTCAACGGTATTTTAATATTTCCAATCTGAGTTACCGTTTAGGAGTTATAGAATTTGACAATAAAATAATTGTTACATAATTATTTTTTTTGTGGCCAAAAATTAATTTCCACTTTTGGCCCACTCCATCCAAAGTTAGGATCTACCTAAAGAAAGAATACCCTTATGAGTTTTGTAGTGGTATCATATTTTTAATCTGATTATCCATTCGTGAGTTATAAGGATTTGGAAAAAATAATAATTTTATTTAATAATTTTATTTACGGTTATGTCATTTTTGGGTATTCTCACTGGAGGCATGCACTGACTAAAATTATGTCATACCTAGGGTAAAATTGTTATCCTGAATGCAACGATGCCCTCATATTTCTGATCTGAGCAACCATTTAAAATTTATTCCATTTTTAAGGAAAACTCCCACCGTGCTATTATAATCTTAACACTTTTTTGACAGATCTTTCTTGGCACTTCGGGCCTCAGAATCATGTTCCGTCAAATTTAACGCTCTCATAATAATCCATAATAATTAAAAAATAATAATACAGAAATTCTAGGCCTTTATAATGTTATCCAACCAATGGATTATGTATTTGGAGAAGACATTCATGGAATTATGATATAGTAAAAAGTAAAAGGATACACTGGTAGAGTATTGTCTCTAAGTTGATGTTTTTCAATGGTGTTGAATGACTGAGAAAACTGTAGAGGAAGAAAAAACAGAACAAATGAAATGAACAGAATTTAAGGATACATTTGTCGACAAATACATCCATATAGATCATGAAATTGAGAAAAAGAGAATGATGATTTTCATGAAAAATAGAAATAATAGAGTGTTGTGGATTATGGAGATACCATTATAAGGTTATCCAGTTATGCTACAGACTATATACACGACATAGAGTGCATGATCGACCACTTGTTTGGAGGTCTTAAGCCAAATATTAGAAGGTTATTAGTTTCTTATAATTTTTCATCATATGAAGAAATGGTTTTATGTGCCCTCAAGATGGATAATGAATTATCAAAATTATATTATTTAAAAGATATCAAATATAATATGATTCTTTCTAGGAACTATGAAATATTGAATGTTTCAAATAGTAATAATATGCTTGAGAAATTTCCATTGTTTGATATCTATTGAAGGAATCACCCTGGTAAATGCATAAAATTATTGGGGGTTTTTCATAAGTGTAGAGAAAAGTGTCACCAAGAAAACTAATGAACATGAATGAATGAAAAAATTTCTATTAAATGTTAAAAAAAATGGATATAGGGAACTACCCAAATAAATTCCCAAAGCATCAATAGAATATTCCTCCAAATATGATAATGGATCAAGGTCAAGGATATTTTATTGATATTACCAAAGTAGAATGAATAATTTTATTTTCAATTTCAGATCTAATAAATATGTTGTAAATATAATTTATCTAGGATTATTATATTTTTAAATTACATGAGGATTGTACTGATATAATTTTTAAATAAAAATTAGAGATCATTTGTTAAATGATACTAAGAAAATATATTCAGTAGAAAGTTAAATTTTTCAGAAAACCAATGATTGATGGAAATAAACCCCATAATATGTTCGTGATGTTGAGATAATGGTGAATAAATTAATGATTTTTACAGGTCAAAATTAGCTTGGAATTTAATGATGAATTTTTTTAAATTTTTTTTATTCCCTCACTGATGGAGTCAAAAAACGTTTTAATTTATGTAAAATATAAAATGACATGATTCTTACTTTAGTAATAAGGATGAATGCATAATTCAAATAAGTTTTAATGGAAATATGAGTTATTTCCCTATTTTAAGATGAAATATGATTAAGTTATTCACATGTTGGGAATGTCAAAATTTATTGTTGCTTCATGTAGAATAATGGATAATGGTATGTACATTTTAGAAGTTCTATGTCATTATTTCTAAACAATTTGATCATAATGTATGGGAAAATATATCCATTTATGAAATGGTTTGTGTTGATATTTGGAAAATGATTTATAGATTTTTTTACTACATCACCATATTAGAATAAAATTAGAAATATTTTAAGGTGAAGCCAAAGGATTATATTTTAGTTTTAGAAACATATGTTAACATATATTATTATATATTTATTTAATTGTGTATTTATAAAAAATGTATCATGTGGAAAAAATATTGTCTTATTATCATCATTTCTTATAATTTCAATGACCACTATTCATAAATATGATTTTTGTTTTTGTGGTCGAAAACATCAATATGAACATGTTCTCTGAAACTCTCCTTCAGAACATGATTGTTGGATTTTTTTATTCTATATCCATGCTTCCATTTCCCTCTCATGTTCTCCTATTAGGGAACTTATTTACATTGTCATTGTTCTTTCCTTTCTCTATTATTAAGAATATGTTGTATTGTCTCCTTTATTGATTTGTTTCATTCATATTTAGATTATTTTCAATCCATATACCACTTTGATCATATTTAAATTTCAAGGATAAAATTTATTTATAGTGGGGAATATGTAACACCAATAAATTCTAAAGTGATGACCTTATATCTGATAGCATGCATGACACACGACATCAATCTAGTAAGGGGATATATTACCCTGATATATGAAAATATATTTTCTATTTTATATTTATATAATATATTAAATATTTTGAAATTCATGAAACACCAAGTTAGTGTGGGTTACATGCAAGATAGAATTTCTTCGAAAGATTACTTTACCCGCACAACCAAGTTTTAACTAAACAATGATATATTATTAAAACAATAAAATTTTATATAATAAGAAATAAAATAAGAATTAAATTATAGTTTATGAAAATAATTATCTATATTATGAAAATTTATGGTTTAAAAAAAATATAAAATGAATTCATAGGTTACAAAATAATTATAAATGAAAATAAGAACAGATTGAATATAAAGAAAAAAATTGTTATTTTTCTTCTCACAATGTTGTTGACACTAATAAATTAAATTAATTATAATTAGTGAGTAATATTAATGTTATATATATATATATATATAATATAATAATGTATTTTTGATATTAATACTTTATATTTTCTACAGATATGATAAAAAACCCAATTTTATATATAAAATACTATATTATTATTGGATTTTTACCACCATTTACTGGACAAAAGAAATTAAATCCACTTTTTTCACATTTTTAAATTTAATATGTCAAAATTAAAGTATATATTGAAAAAAATATAAATATTATCTTATGTTGAATTTATAAAATTTCTCTATGAAGATTCATATTTAATGAATAGTGAAAAATACTAAAGTTGAGTTCAAAATGATTTTTCATCTAATATATTTATAAGGATAAATTATTGTTTATATTAAATTTATATTTTAATTAAATCTCATTTTTTTTATCAAATTATCAAATTTAGGACATTTTGATCAATTTCATATTGAAAATGAATATAAAAATATTGAAATCTTTTGTAAATTTTTACATTGAAAACATGTATTGTCGCCCCATCTACTGGATTAAATTTAAATTATTTTCGTCCAAATATATGATTGGAAGTTGGAAAATAGATTTCATGTTATTAATCAGAATAATATATAATTTCTAATAATGAAAATATTTTTTTTGACCAAAATATATTAGTGAATTTGATTAAAATTTATTATGATGATTAATAGAAAAATATATTTATTAATGGACAAAACCTTAATCATGAGGCCCAAAATGACCAATAATGTAACAACCCGAGATTTTATAAGATACATTCTTTTTAATTTCATTCATATATTCTGTTGTACGATACACCAAGATTACCTTGCGCTATACGCAACACCGTATTAGCTTGCAGTATACGCAACACTATTCTTGGATCGTGTTACACACAATTTCAAGTTCATTTGATAGAAGTTATTCTACGTAACATTGAGTGTATATATATATATATATATATTCAATGTATAAATAAAATATGGTTGGATTCTGTTATATGAAACAACAAAGGAGTTGTGCACTACACGTAACCCTGACTTGACTTGCATTACACAAAATCACGACCTTCGTCGATAGCGTTTGTTGTACGCAATACCGAGTTTTACTAAAAAACGATATATTATTATAATATTGTTATGAACTAGCCGTTTTGAATAGTGTTAACTAAATTTTGAATTTTATAACATTATTATTCATCTTACACATTTCTAGAACATTGTATAAGAACAAAATAAATTTTTCGCGTAAAATAAGTATTTTTCAAAAAATACAGTTTTGCCACCTTTTGATGGCGCACCAACTTTAAATCTAGTTTTTGACATGTTTATAAGTTCAAATTGACAAAATTAAATTCTTCTTTTGAATCAGGATATAAAAATTTACCTTAGATAAAGTTTTGATATTTTTCCGATAACTTTCATATTTTAATGAATAGTAAAAACACGCTATATTTTAATTAAAAACAACTTTTTTCATCGTAATATCTTATGTGGTAAAATTATAATATTGAATGGTTTTAAAGTATAAATATAATATATTTTTACCATTTAATATAATGTATGTCATTAGCATTGATTTTACCTTGAATTCGTAGGTTAAATCAATTCAATCTTTTGCAATGTTTTAAAGAAAAACCCATTTTCTTTCGACAACAGGATTAATTTTAATTTAATTTCTGAAACTTTTTTGTATTGAATTTGGAAAAATGGATTCCATATTTGGAATCAGTGGGTCCAAATTATGTTAATAAGCTACTTTTTATTTTTGGGCATTGTGAATAGTAACTACGGTAAATTTTATTTACTATAGTTAAAGGTAAATCAGGTAATTAAGGGTAAATATAAGATTATAAATTTACCCTAACACTTGGAAAAATCATATTGGATGGCTAAAAGAATACATATATAACCTAAGGGTCGGATTAGATTCATTTTATGGACTTTGTTCCATGAAAATAATTTAATTATTATTAAAACCAAAGAATTTGACAACATGTCACTTTCTTAAATCTTATAAGTATAATAATTTTAATTTAGTGATAAACTTCATGAAACTTAGAAAATTAATAGTCTCCAGAAAGCTAATACAATTATCCACAAATAGTAATTTATTTAGAATTTTTAGGGATTAAATAATTATCATTTATTATGACACAAAGATGATGCAGTAATTGTCTTATTAATGAAATAATGACATAATTGATGTTATAAATGCCCAAATAAATGTAATTTGAGACTTTTTATGACTTACATTAATTTTATAGGTCCATATGACATGTTATTGTTGATTTAATTAACTTTTTTCGAACTTATCATTCTGTTATGAGTTTCACAAAAATAAATGACTAAATAGTGTCAAAATTGACATAAAATAGCTTTTTAAAACAATATTATATTATTAATTGTTATTTTATTCCTAAAAATCTAAGGTTCGGCCAAAAGACTTAGATAGGGTTATATATATTAATAATAAACAATTTGGGGTTCGTTTGGCTTCATATAGTATGTTTATTAACCTTATAGTATAAGAACACAAGAAGACACGGTAAAAGTAAAATTATTTAACTTAATGTTAAATCTAAATGATAAGGTTAAAATAGGAACCTAAACTTGTCTAAATTCTATAGGATGAGAGTATTTAGACCCATCCCCACCTTATCCTCTAAATAAATAAATCTGGAGCAGTTTAAAACCGAACTTGACTTTATAATAAAATAATATTTTTAGTTATTCCAAAGGTGCCCCTCTCCTCCCTTATAAAAGGAAACCTCCTCCCTCTCTTCCTCACACAATTTTGAGCCTTCATGCTCGACCAACCCCTGCCAAATTCTCTTCTCCACTTCCCTAGAAACATCATAGATGTTCTGGTCTTCCTCAAAGACCAATTTTACATCCCTAAAAGAAGGTCTCAAAGAAGCACTTCAAAGAAGAGGTAATGTCCGTTACCGATTCTTTCATCTTTATTTCTTTTTCCACTTCTTCTTCTTTATTTGTTTCATTATGAAGTACTAACATCAGTATCACTCATATACTGATATGTTATTATAAGTATAAAACAACTCTATTTCACCATCTATCCATCCTACGGAAAAAGAAATCACCGCGCGTGCGTACGTACGGAATACCGTCTCCACGCCGTGGTGTAAACTATTTTCCACCACCACCTTACTTGGATGGGTATAATGGTGTAAATAATGACTATATATGACTATTATAAAGTGATATTTATTCTGAAATAGTATACATACACTCCAATACAGTCCCACGATCATGAGAACGATATCATTGCTCGTGCGTACGTACGGACTACCGTCTCCACGACGCGATGAGATTCATTCTCCACTTTAACCATTCATGAATGATTATAAAGTATATATAATAAGTAATCATGAAATATATGACATGGTAAATCTACTGGAACATGTATATATATATATGTAATCTACTTACTTCCATTCAAGACAATAAGGAAATGAAAACAGCGTTCATGCGTACGTATGAACTACCGTCTCCGTGAATGGTGTGTTTCATTTCATTTATCTATCTATTATATATATATATATATATACTGAATGTATATGATATATAAATCATATTTTATATTCTGGAAGTATGTATATCATGATATAAGTAATAATAATGTCAATAACAACAAGTCCAAACACCTACGATAAATGAAACAATTTTACCCAAAACGCTTCTTTATCATGGAATTTACAAAAGAACGGGTAATATAAAGTCATAAGTGATCCATATATGATATCATAACAATTAATATGATTATGTAATAAGTTAATGACATTATTTAAATCATTATACCGGAGTTTCGGATACGTACAAAGCATATCAGACATAAGGTAAGGGAAATATCACAATCTCACTTTTATCTGAGATTGTTTATACTTTAGTATTTACTGGGGTGTATTTTATTATCCACATCCATGTTTCCTAAATATGTAATATTATTTCCATTCACCTACAATTGTTTAAATCCATTTTTACCCTTTGGTGAGTTTATAGTAAAAGATATGAAAGGAATCTTTTGTCGTTTTTCGTATGAGGTACTTTTTGACTTTTCCGAAAAAAGTACGAGAAGAATGTTTTTTTAACTTAAACGGAACGAACTGATTTTTATGGTTTTATAAAGCCTTATTTTCATGAAGCTTCCTACAAAATATTTCATAAATATTTTCAATAAAATCTCTTTCTTTTAAAATCGCATGATGTTTTGTGAAAAGAAATTGATTTTGAAGAAGAAAGGATATTTTCCTCAAGAATTCATTTCAAGTGTTTTATCAAAATTATTTTCCATCTAAGATAATAAAGGGTTCTGTTTCTATCCATATTTTTACATTGATTTGACTATGTTGTTATGGAATTATGTTTATGAATTCCTTTATCTTATATGAATGGTTTTATGATGTCATGTGGTTTAAGAATCCCATTTTTATTACATGGGTTATGCAATGATGAATGATTTATGATTTTGTGGCACACATAAGAATGGTATCATTATGAGATGGGTGGGACCTATATCTCCCTCCAATTCATTGGGTAAAGATTTTATATCTCATGAGATAGACATGGATGGAATGGTAGGTTATACCGGTTCAGTGAAACAGGACTGAAACGAGGGTGACTCGGTTCAGAAAGGGACTTGTCCACTAAGATAGTCTTGACAATGAGTCTTGACTAACAAGAAATGATTCTCTATGATTATGTGTGTATGCCACAATGTTTCATGTTTTAAGTTATGATTATTGTGATTTCATTTCACTACTATAATTTATCCCATGTTAGGAAATTATGCTTTCTTTTGCAGGTTAAGATTTCCAAAATGTTATGTTCTTATAAATATGATGTGATTGATATTTCTTTTGTTTACCCTTGCTGAGAATTTGAGCTCACCCTTTTATGTTTACTTTTCCCTAGGATATAAAGAATTCTTTTAGGTATAAAAAAAGGGAAGATCTTTATGGGAGATGTTGAAGATCTTTCACCAGGATTAGAAGATTATACTCCGAGTTTCCAAAGACACTAAACTATTACGATCCTTGTGTGTGTGTTTTTGTTATGTACTAAGTATTCCAAAAATGTAATGTAATGTCAATGTACGTCAACCTTCGGGTCTCTACAGTTGGTATCAGAGGAAAGGTTTAGTCAACCTTTGGAAACTAGGATGCAAGAACTTTAGTGAGATCACTAGAGATATTTCTAAGGTATGTCTAGGGATGTCTCTAAGGTTAAGTATAAGTATAGGTTATAGTCCTAGAATTGCGCTAACGATCTTAGAATTTAACCTAAGATGTTAGATATTGAGGTTACTCCCCCTTTATTATGTTGTTTTCCCTACCATGATTTTTGCCTCTCACACTATTCTTTTTGGTTTTTAGAAAATGGCTGGAAACAAGATGATTCACGATAATGGAGGATATGATGGACAATGGAATGATATTCTTCATGAGCAACCAAATGAAATGGGATTTGGAAGTCCAAACATAATTATTATACCGAATCAGCAATCTCATAATATGATCAATAAAGTAAAATTTGGTAAGTTTCCTGACTCGGCTAATAAGAGAAAGATGGAGTTTCATGATGATCATAGAGGAAAGAAAGTTCAATTTACCCTATGAAAATCACGTGGGAAGAGGCATCAAGGAGAATGGTTCAATGGAACTGGAAGATGCTTTGGGTGTGTAAAAGAAGGACACAAAGCTAGTAATTGTAAAGGAAAAGGTTTAGTTAACACCATGGATGAGGATAATGGTATTGCTACGACATCAACAATGGTTAAATGTTTTAAATGTGAAATGTTCGGGAATTATGAAAACCAATGCCCTAAGAGAAAGTCTCATGAAGAGAATCAGTACGGCCGTATGAGTAGTATTTATGTTGATGATGATGAAGAGACTACAAATGATATGTGAGTTGAAAGAATTGTTGAAGCTCAGTCAATGGTTTAAGAAGGTAGTGGAATGATTACATGTTTATCATGTGTAATGTTGTATAAGTAATCTCATGGTACTATGGAATAAAGAGACATTTAAGGATTGTTACACTGTTTTCTTTCCTTGAGTTTTGAAAGTGTATGATTAATGGTACCAGTATCCATTAAAAGATATTCAGATATTTTTGGAATATAGATGATATGCGCATAATGAAGGGATAAGGAGAAAATTAAATGTTTGATAGTATTCATGAGCTCATGACTGATATAAGGAGAAGGTTATGTAATGGATTGAGTATATAGAATTTTTTTATTTTGGTATGTGGAAAGAGTTAACTTTTGACAGCATTCATGTTTTTAGTAAGGTTTAATGGGTATTCATTTTTCAAGAGAATACATGATTAAGGTATTCACATGATTGGAATGTGACCAACAAGATATGTGGGGGATAAATGATGGTACTCACATGCTTGGTTGATGAAATTTCAAGTAATCGTTTTCTTTATACTATGAGCTTGGACCGAAGTATTTTAGATAAGCCTAAATATTAGAATGGATTATGTTGGACATATGATAAGTATTGTTTAAGGATAGAACTTTTTTTGATATTACTGATGGGATTTTATAGTAATGTAGTTTTAGAAAAAGGATAACCTGCAGGACGGGCGACATCCCATCGCGTCAGACAAGGCTGTGGAAATAAAACCCACAACCGAAGTGCGACTGGCCTTTTTCACCTACCACCGGCCTATAGGAAGTCCCTGTTTAGTATAAACTAGTTTTATTATATTAAGCAGTATAAGTCCATTTTAGGAACTATATATGATTAATCTCACTATAGATGGACTTATGTATTTTTTTTGATAACATTTATAACCTTTTGTTTGAGACAGATGGAATGACCCATCATTCTATCACATGATCTGCTAACACATCACAAATGACAAATTCAACTTCATTTCCTTAAGATATGAAGTGGAAATTGTCCAAAGAATGACAAACGGTGAGACTATACCAAAATCACGAAAGTATTTCTTCTAATTCCAATTTCATCAACTTTAGGGAAATGATCTTGAAAAACAAAAAATGTTGCCCTACTTCCCTTATATCCGATGAATCAGATGGCACCTTAGATCACCACAAATCACTAGCTTTGTGATTGTTGGCTTTTTCATAGCCATGTTCTCTACCACTCTCCATCAGAACATGACGATTAGATTTCACTTCCATGTCCATATTTTCTCCTATATGGAAACCCAGTGATGAGTTCATTTGGGTAACCGTTATATTTCATACTTTAGTTTTTAAAGATCTGTTTTGGTATTTCTTTTTACGATGTGGGTTTTTATGAATAGTAAATGATTTATAACCCCGATTAATTTCGAGGGTGAAATTCATTTTAAGGGGGTTAGAATGTAACAACCCGAGATTTTATAAGATACATTATTTTTAATTTCATTCATATCTTCTGTTGTGTGATACACCAAGATTACCTTGTGCTATACGCAACACCGTATTAGCTTGCAGTATACGCAACACTATTCTTGGATCGTGTTACACACAATTTTAAGTTCGTTTGATAGAATTTATTCTACGCAACATTGAGTGTATATATATATATATATATTCAATGTATAAATAAAATATGTTTGGATTCTGTTATATGCAAAAACAAAGGAGTTGTGCACTACACGCAACCCTGACTTGACTTGCATTACACGCAATCACGACCTTCCTCGATAGCGTGTGTTGTACGCAATACCGGGTTTTACTAAACAACGATATATTATTATAATATTGTTATGAACTAGCCATTATGAATAGTGTTAACAAAATTTTGAATTTTATAACATTATTATTCATCTTACACATTTCTAGAACATGGTATAAGAACAAATTAAATTTTTCGCGTAAAATAAGTATTTTTCAAAAAATACAGTTTTTCCGCCTTTTGATGGCGCACCAATTTTAAATCTAGTTTTTGACATGTTTATAAGTTCAATTTGACAAAATAAAGTTAATATTTTGAATCAGGATATAAAAATTTACATTAGATAAAGTTTTGATATTTTTCCGATAACTTTCATATTTTAATAAATAGTAAAAACACGCTATATTTTAATTAAAAACATCTTTTTTCATCATAATATATTATGTGGTTAAATTATAATATTGAATGGTTTTAAAGTATAAATAGAATATATTTTTACCATTTAATATAATGTATGTCATTAGCATTGGTTTTACCTTGAATTCGTAGGTTAAATCAATTGAATCTTTTGCAATGTTTTAAAGAAAAACCCGTTTTCATTCGACAAAGGGATTAATTTTAATTTAATTTCTGAAACTTTTTTGTATTGAATTTGAAAAAATGGATTCCATATTTGGAATCATTGGGTCCAAATTATGTTAATAAGCTACTTTTTATTTTTGGGCATTGTGAATAGTAACTACGGTAAATTTTATTTACTATAGTTAAAGGTAAATCGGGTAATTAAGGGTAAATATAAGATTATGAAATTACCCTAACATTTGGAAAAATTATATTTGATGGCTAAAAGTAGACCCATATAACCTAAGGGTTAGATTAGATTCATTTTATGGACTTTTTTCCATGAAAATAATTTAATTATTATTAAAACCAAAGAATGTGACAACATGTCACTTTCTTAAATCTTATAAGTATAATAATTATAATTTAGTGATAAACTTCATGAAACTTAGAAACTTAATAGTCTCCAGAAAGCTAATACAATTATATACATCATATAAATTTATTTATAATTTTAAGGGATTAAATAATTATCATTTATTATGACACAATGATGATGCAGTAATTGTCTTATTAATGAAATATTGACATAATTGATGTTATAAATGCCCAAATAAATGTAATTTGAGACTTTTTATGACTTAAAATAATTTTATAGGTCAATATGACATGTTATTGTTGATTTAATTGAATTTTTCCGA
Organism: Viscum album; assembly: GCA_963277665.1. Taxonomy (NCBI): domain Eukaryota; kingdom Viridiplantae; phylum Streptophyta; class Magnoliopsida; order Santalales; family Viscaceae; genus Viscum; species Viscum album. Next base: position 1,989,235,146 of record OY728161.1, on the reverse strand, counting down.
ACTTATCATTTTGTTATAATTTTCAAAAAAATAAATTACTAAATAGTGTCAAAATTGACATAAAATAGTTTTTTGAAAAAATATTATATTATTAATTGTTATTTTATTCCTAAAAATCTAAGTTTCAGCCAAACGGCTTAGATAAGGTTATATATATTAATAATAAACAATTTGGGGTTCGTTTGGCTTCTTATAGTAAGTTTATTAACCTTATAGTATAAGAACACAAGAAGACACAGTAAAAGTAAAATTATTTAACTTAATGTTAAATCTAAATGATAAGGTTAAAATAGGATCCTAAACTTGTCTAAATTCTATTGGATGAAATTATTTCGACCCATTACCACCTTAGCCTCGAAATAAATAAATTTAGAGCTATTTAAAACCTAACTTGACTTTATAAAAAAATAATATTTTTGGTTATTCCAAAGGTGCCCCTCTCCTCCCCTATAAAATGACACCTCCTCCCTCTCTTCCTCACACAACATTGAGCCTTCAAGCTCGGCCAACCCCTGCCAAATTATCTTCTCCACTTCCCTAGAAACATCCTATATGTTCTGGTCTTCCTCAAAGACCAATTTTAGTTCCCTAAAAGAAGGTCTCAAAGAAGCACTTCAAAGAAGAGGTAATGTCCGTTACCGATTCTTTCATCTTTATTTCTTTTTCCACTTCTTCTTCTTTAGTTGTTTCATTATGAAGTAATAACATAAGTATCACTCATATACTGATATGTTATTATAAGTATGAAACAACCCTATTTCACCATCTATCCATCCTACGGAAAAAGAAATCACCGCGCGTGCGGACGTACGGAATACCGTCTCCACGCCGTGGTGTAATCTATTTTCCACCACCACCTTACATGGATGGGTATAATGGTGTAAATAATGACTATATATGACTATTATAAAGTGATATTGATTCTTAAATAGTATACATACACTCAAATACAGTCCCACGATCATCAGAACGTTATCATCGCTCGTGCGTACGTACGGACTACCGTCTCCACGACGCGATGAGATTCATTCTCCACTTTAACCATTCATGAATGATTATAAAGTATATATAATAAGTAATCATGAAATATATGACATGGTAAATCTACTGGATTTATGTATATATATATGTCATCAACTTACTTCCATTCAAGACAATAAGGAAAGGAAAACAACGTTCATGCGTACGTACGAACTACCGTTTCCGTGAATGGTGTGTTTCATTTCATTTATCTATCTATTATATATATATATATAATGAATGTATATGATATATAAATCATATTTTATATTCTGGAAGTAATTATATCATGATATAAGTAATAATAATGTCAAGAACAACAGGTCCAAACACCTATGATAAATGAAACGATTTTACCCAAAACGCTTCTTTAACATGGAATTTACAAAAGAACGGGTAATATAAAGTCATAAGTGAACCATATATGATATCATAACAATTAATATGATTCTGTAATAAGTTAATGAAATTATTTAAATCATTATACAAGAGGTTCGGATACGTACAAAGCATATCAGAAATAAGGTAAGGGAAATATCACAATCTCATTTTTATCGGAGATTGTTTATACTTAAGTATTTACTGGGGTGTATTTCATTATCCACATCCGTGTTTCCTCAATATTTAATATTATTTCCATTCACCTACAATTGTTTAAATCCATTTTTACCCTTTGGTGAGTTTATATTAAAAGATATGAAAGGAATCTTTTGTCATTTTTCATACGAGGTACTTTTTGACTTTTCCGACAAAAGTACGAGAAGAATGTTTTTTTAACTTAAACGGCACGAACGGATTTTTACGGTTTTATAAAGCCTTATTTTCATGAAGATTCCTCCAAAATATTTCATGACTATTTTCAATAAAATCTCTTTCTTTTAAAATTTCATGATGTTTTGTGAAAAGAAATTGATTTTGAAGAAGAAAGGATATTTTCTTCAAGAATTCATTTCAAGTGTTTTATAAGAATTATATTCCATCTAAGATAATAAAGGGTTCTGTTTCTATCCATATTTTTACATTGATTTGACTATGTTGTGATGGAATTATCTTTATGAATTCCTTTATATTATATGAATGGTTTTATGATGTCATTTTGTTTTAGAATCCCATTTTTATTACATAGGTTATGAAATGATGAATGATTTATGATTTTGTGGCACACATAATAATGGTATCATTATGAGATGGGTGGGACCTATATCTCCCTCCAATGCATTGGGTAAAGATTTTATATCTCATGAGATAGACATGGCTGGAATGGTAGGTTATACCGGTTCAGTGAAACAGGACTGAAATGAGGGTGACTCGGTTCAGAAAGGGACTTTGTCCACTAAGATAGTCTTGGAAATGAGTCTTGACTAACAAGAAATGATTCTCTATGATTATGTGTGTATGCCACAATGTTTCATGTTTTAAGTTATGATTATTAGGATTTCATTTCACTACTATGATTTATCCCATGTTATGAAATTATGCTCTCTTTTGCAGGTTAAGATTTCCAAAATGTTATGTTCTTATGAATATGATGTGATTGATATTTCTTTTTTTTACCCTTACTGAGCATTTGAGATCACCCTTTTATGTTTACCTTTCCCCAGGATATAAAGAAAGGTTTTAGGTATAAAAAAAAAGGGAAGATCTGTATTGGAGATGTTGAAGATCTTTCACCAGGATTAGAAGATTATACTCTGAGTTTCCAAAGACACTAAACTATTACAATCCTTGTGTGTGTGTTTTTGTTATGTACTAAGTATTCCATAAATGTAATATAATGTCAATGTATGTCAAGCTTTGCGTATCGACAAATAAACATGTCAAAAATCTAATTTAGTTCCCTATTTAGACCATATACAACCTTATAATAAATTTAGTTTATTATTGGATCCACTATCAATTTGAAAAATGCGTATGGAATTCCGTTGTGAAAATAATAAAAGAGTGCCACTCATCCTCCACTATAAAAGTGCCTCCTCTCCTCCCACTTCCTCACACCTCTCAAACTATATTGGATTGACCAATATGTACCCCAATAGTTCCCCTAAATACTTTATTTTTCCTATAATCTTACCTTGGGGAATAAATAAATCAATGGAAGCCTTTGGTACAATCTAAATTGAGCTATACGATTAAAATGTAACATATTTCTTTAAGTTTTTTAGTTTTATTTTCATCCTTCACACAATAAAATATCTTTAATATATGATTATATGAAAAATAAAATGTCCTAAATTTACTAGGGTGTTTTTATATGTAGATTTATACCTAAACATACACACACACCCATCTAATTAGTTATGAATTTATTGTTGATGTGTACAGTGAACTACTGCCTCACGAAACAATGATTGTTCATTTTCATTTACCACCTCCCATGGTGGGAATTATGATGGAAAGTGTGTTTATATATTCCATATAGAATATTTTAAATTTATTTATGATTCTTAATTTTTTTGTAACATATCTGTAATCATTTTATCTTGTGTAAATACGATAATTTTGTTTCAAGAAGTGTGGACTACCGCCCCCTAAAAGTTATATGACTCATTCATACCATACATTGAACGAATTAAGGAATATTTTAATAAAAATATGTAACATATATAAAATATATATGATACCATAAATATAATATAAATATGTAACATTGACCATTCATTCTATAAAAACGACAAAGAAATGTCTGTAAAGATCATGTATATGTACGGCCTACCCTCTCCAAGTATGGTGCATTTCATTGCTTATCTCAAAGATTTATAAGTTATTATAAATACATATGAAATGAATTAATAATATTATTAATGCGTGGTATACATTATGGATATTTTTAAATCATGATATAAGTAATATTATAATCATAGAAAATGAAAAAACATACTTGAATAAACTAGGAAAATAACACCCTAAATAGTGAAAAATAATGAATGATTGATAACAAACAAGTATTAAGATATTATAAGAAGATTATATATGATATTATAAACATTATTATGATTATGGTATATGTTAGTAACATATTTTAATCCACTATAAATGAAGATAAAGACCAAACAAAAAAACTAAGGTTAAGGTAATGGATTTTATATCAATTTAAATTCCATTTATGGTGTATATACATCTCTAGAAATTTTATATCTTGAATATGTTCATTTGGATGTTACTATAATCTTTATTTAATTTTATTTATTCATGGCTATTATGATTTAACTATTTCAATGTGGTATGGGAAACTATGGGTTGTTTAAATATTATTCCTATCAGGAATGTTCTAAATGATTATCTTTACAATATCACTTAATTTGTGATTTTCATCTCCCTATTGAAACAAAAACATTATGGTAAATCATTATCACTTGGATGATTCCTTTAATAACCATTTTTTCATATGATGAATATAATTATTTTCCTAAATCACATATCATTTTTCATACGGAGTTTACTTTGACAGTTATTTGATTAACTGGGGAATAGATGACAAATATAGATCCTTCAATCTATAGGGATATATGATAAGGCACATTTTTATTATATAAATTTGTACTTGCATGAGAGGAATTATTTTTAACATTTATGACAGGGGGTGTTCCTTGTTATAGATATCCCCTTGATGTATCGATAGTCTCATGAGATGAAATAGTTTTCAAAATAGATGGGTTTTACCAAATTGCTAAATCATCTTTTGAAAGGTATTGATGGTACTGGTTCCATATAACTGGGAAATATGAAATCCAATAATTAAACATTTACCAAATTTATATGCAATTCTGATTCATCCATGATATATTGTTTTATGATATCTATGGATACATTTCATTCTCATATTATTGATTTAGATGGAATATTTTTTAGTTCCTTTCCCGGCCATATTGATATTTACATATCTTGTTATTTGAACCACATGTGTTTTCAATTATTTACCTTGTCAAGTAAATTGATTCCAATTAATTCATTATTTCTTCTCCTTTACATACTTGTACTGATCATTTGAGGTAACCCTTATTATGTTATCTTTCCCATGTTTGTGGAGAAGAAATCTTTTATAATCATTAAAGGATGTAGTTTATTCCATTTTATTATGGGCCATGTTTGTTTTTACTAACACTCATTGAATTATGGGTATCATTTATGTAATCTATCTTTCTAAGACTACTAAACTAAATAGTCCATTGAGATTTTTTTCCTTGTAAACATGCTAATGTAATAAAATAATTCAATGGCTCTAGGCTTCAATGGTGGAGGGGGTACTATTTAATTTAATATTTAACCGAAAAAATGAAATAAAAAATATTTTTCTAAAAAAGGACCCTTTTAAAAGTAATATTTTTTGACACTAAAATATTTTATAAAATTAAATTCAAATACCAAAAATAGATTCTTTATAATACATAGTAACTTATTATGTACTAAAACTAATCCAAAATATAATTTTACTTTGTAATTGATTTATATGATAATACAGTTTTCAATGTAAATTAGTGTTTTTTGCACTTCATTAAAATTTCAATATGTTTAGAAACATCAAAAAAAATCATGAAAATTTGGTTTTGAAATGATGAATTAAAAATGAATTCAATTTTTTTAAATAAAATTTATAAAAATATAAAAATTATTTTTTGTTATTTTCTCATTCAAAGCAAAAAAAATAATTTTTGGAAGAAAACATATTTCTTTACAATAAAATTACTTTACTGAAAATTAATTTCTTCTTTCCAAACCATTAATATATAAATATTTTTAATAATATGGTTATTCATATTCATACCCACTCATTCATTAAATTTTTTTATAATGGTAAATTTATCATTATAATATTTTGAGAGTATATCTCAGTTTATTTAAACTCAATGTCACTTTTCACAAAAACTTATGAAGAAATAATAATATTTAAAGAGAAATATTTCATAAATGCATCAGTAAGTTAAAATTTGAATATCTATTATTCACATGTAATTATTATATATATATTACATATTTTTCATATATATTTACCTTGTTTTGTAGCCTTTATTTTCTCATGATATGTATGTTTGTCATCTTCCCTTCTCACCCATTTTTTTAAAGATATAAGATTTAATGGGAAATGTTTTATTCCTTATTCCATTTCTTTTGAAAATGTTTTAAAATATTTTATTCACCATTATTACTCAGTTTAATTTATATTTTATGGAAATATATGTGTTGTATTTATGTTTTATTGAAAACAATATGTGTTTACATTAATGAAAGGTTCCTTAATCCTTACATATGGAATCATTTAAGTGACTAATGAAGAGGAAGTTAATATGATAGGTAGGTCAATAAGGGTGAGTATCAATGAGGAGTAATAATCATGTATTGGTAATCATGACCTAATTCTTGTAGGGGTTTTCAATAAAGGGAGGATCAACCTTGATGAGCACATACAGTCTTCGGATCAGCTGGCGTCTGAACATGAATATTTGTTGTTGACTATACCAAGAATTAAGGTAAATATTATCTCTTGGAAATTTTGTAGGGATTCAGTTTCTAGTAATCTTAAATTATTTTTCAATGATTATGTTTAAATTGGTGTAATCTGTTGATCGGTTTGGGAGGTATGCTCGATCGGCTTGATTATTCATTTGGTTAGCTATTTGTTTGGATTTTATGTGATATTATGGTGGTACGAAACCATAAATCTACATGTGTTTTCCTAATACAAGGATAAGATCATAAATCCTTCACCGGTGCCTGTAATTTGGATTTGTATGTTTAAGATGGTATAGTTATGGCAACGGTTCTGTGCCGGTGAAATCCTTCACGAAATATCTTACTGGGCGGTCATGCAATGGTGAATATTGGTCATCATGATGTAGTTTTTGGAGAGGGGAAGATCATTTAGTTTTTTCCTAGTTTATACTCTATTATGATTATATTCAGTTTTAAAGTGTGTCCCTATGGTTTCTCATGTTTTCCTAAAAAAAAATTGACAATACAAATGTTAATTTTCAGTCAAGCGTCGTTTAAGAGGTTCATTTATCCTTTATTTTTAATTATATTTTCATCAATTAAATTCTCTTGAACTATGATTCATTACTTAATTATGAACATTTAAATATATTATTCTTTTTTTATTATGAATAATTATCGTATATCATTTTTTATTTCACAAATTATTATGTAGCTCATTTCTTTATAATGGGTTTTCTCATACTTAAGCTTTATATATGATTTATTTTCCTTATATTTTTCACATACATATCAACATATTATACTGTGATGCATGGCCCTAGATTTATACATCCCCTAATTCATTGGGTAATTATTTTATTTCATGATATTATATGTATGGTTAATTGGAAATTACCATAGAACAATGTGTAATGTCATTTTAGAAATTATCCTTGACTTATTATTTTGATGTGACGTTTTTTTTATTCTATATTCATCTAATGAATTTATGTTATATTGTTAACTATTTTTGGAAAATATTCAATGTTACTATATATTATACATCGCTTATATAGGATTATGGTATGCCTCTTAACTAATATGTTTTACTCCATTATCACAATTAATCCATTATTTGGTTAATAGTGCACATTTTCATTTATTCATATCTTAATGGTATCCAATATAGTAATATAATATTGATTGGATTAGTAATTCTATTATAGTGAATAAAATAATGATTAAATATTCTATATATATATACATATATTCTATGTATGTAATCTTCTAATGACAAAATATATATAGATTTGTATGGTTTTTATGGGTTTTTATGTTGAAAATAATGTAATAATATGTATATGAAGATCATGTTTTTATAATTAGAATAAGGTAAAGGTCTACTTATTATTGCATATTAATTTTGAATACCTAATAAGAAAAACTAAATGAATAACCAAGAATGAATCATAGAAATTCATAATTTATTATAAAAATTTCAATTCTGAGTTATTCATTCTATTGTCATGTCCCACCCCCTGGGGCCCATGCCATAACATACCCCAATCCTACCTCCTGATGTCCAAGGGTTGGCGACTAACACCGATGGATTCAACCTGCAAATGGTAGGAACATGCATGTGTACCTTTACACACACACACAAACACAACCACGCCCCAAATAATGGAAATTAAACATGCATCCCACTAAACATCCACTGAGTAAAAGTAAAGACTCTAGGTCAAATGGGACAAATTATTACCATAAAAAAGATAAATGGAAAACAGGAAAGTAAAAGGAAAACTCAGAAACACTTCCTCTAGAAACCCTACCTGATGGGTTTTTTTAGAGTAGTATCCATAATCCAATGATGCACACCCTTCCTTCCTGGTCTAACTGGGCACCATGAGGTTCTGGGTCACAAAGTCCTCCATCAAGGTGGCTCTTGTCTACATCATACACATCTCATGAGGGTGAAGCACATGTAGGGGTGAGTAACGATATACTATGTAGGTACCCAAAACCAACATGTAAATACCACAAATAAATTCAAAATTAAGACCATGCATCAATACATCAAACATCAGTTATAATTTATAGTAGGAATGTAGGTCCATGAGTCACATCATCGAGCACATTGGGATGCTAGAGAACTCCTCCTCAATGAGTATAGTGGGCATGTATGGCCACATAGAAGACGCTTCTCACTAACCTTGGACTACTTTTCTACTCATCACTAATAAGTACCATGGGTATGCTAGGTCACACAGAAGCCTCTCCCCACTATGGGTGTACCGAGTCACACAGAAGCCGCATCCCACCATGGGTGAGCCGAGTCACATAAAAGCCTCTCCCCATCGCGGGTGTGCCCAATCAAACAAAAGCTTCTCCCCATCTTGGGTGTGCTGAGTCACACAAATGTCTCTCCCCACCTTGGGTGTGCCAAGACACACAAAGGTCGGTCACTCTTTCCACACCACCGTAGCCTGAGACAGCCATATTTCATATTTCGGCATGCTAGTGGGTTCTTATTTGGACCACTGGGTCTACTCTGGTGGTTCTTTCTTCATTCCACTTGCGCCTATAGCCGCCTAGGGATTCTGCCATCCCTATGGTGGCCTTGAATCCCAATTTCTGCCACTTCAAAGACATGGCCACGAAGAATTCCCAAAACATACGAGGTATAAGGGCCCATGCCTTGTTTGTGTCAGCCCATGCCCTCTATGTTAGAGGTTTAGAAATCATGGGATAATTATTGGATGTTCTATGAAAACTTCATCAAGTAATCCTGTTACGAAACCCCAAGAGAAGTACTCTCCTGCAAGAAAGGGAGATCCGGAGATCAACTTGTTCATGGGTTGATCTGAATTCATCATTTAGAATAAAGAATAGTGAAATATACAAAAATAACCCCTACTTCCAAAGTGTTCATCATTGAAGCGATCCTCCCATGAGGATTCATGTTCCGTTCAAAGCCGTCAACATTTGTCTCCCTCTGGTCCCGTTATTTTAGGTTTGTTGATGTTTCTAGTGATTTTTAATCATTCTTAATTCATTTTAAGAGAGTATTTTTGTCTTATGATCATCATAGGAATTCAACATTTGATTCCCCAATGTTTTATCTCATTAAAATAGAAACACTTTGAAACTTTTCAATTATGTTCGGTCGCTACATCGTTACATTATTTCATTAATGAAACAGCATGTCTGTTTTTCTTCCATTAAGGAGTCTCATTAAAGGTGTTCATCACTGCCTCATCACCACACTACAGTGATGGAGTTCCACTAGTCAATGGTGAGAAAAGAAAAGAAAATAACTTTTTATATAATTTTATTATTTTTTGAAAATTCCGAAAACTTTCTTTTCTGGTCGACCCTTGCGGGTCAAGGTTAAGTCCAATCTAGGTGAATCTCATTGATAAGAGATCAATGAAGCCATATTATTTTTTATCTGACAACCAATATCAATGGTAGAAAATTCCAATCACACATTGACAAAAATGAGCTTATAAAATGTTAGAAATTTTATTTCAGGCTTGTCGGGCCTCATAATCAGGTTCCATCAAAGCATATCGTCTCCAAATAATTCAATATAATTTAAAAAATTACAGAAATTTTGGGTTATTTCATTATACATTCATTTTTCCTATTATATTAATATTAATTTGATTAATCACATTTATAATCATTTTCTTTGTTTTACTAAATGGACAGAAATTGATGAAAATATCTCAAAAACCAATTTAATTATCAATTTAATGGTTTCCCAAATTATATGACAAGTATAATGGGAGAAAGAGAAGGGATCTTGTTAGAGGTTCCTTCTTAACAAACTCATGTAATAAATAATGACTTCAATTACCGGAACATCCAACTTATATAAAAATTTATGATGTTTTGGATTGTTATTTTATGAAAAAAATTACCTTCCACTTATATATGATTATCATATAACCTAATTGTGGGAAAAAATATTAATTAAATTGAAAATATATTTTATATCATATAACTCTATAGTAATGAAAAATTAATATTGTCCATATATCATATATTTGTAGAATATGATCAATGGTGACAGTTGATCATGAATAAAAAACCAAAAAAAATGAAAATAAATATATTGGGATAAATTTAACAACATATTTTATGAAAAATATTTTCCTCATACTCTTGGTAATAAAATATATACAGAGTTTCTTGGACTCAGTAAAATTAGGGATAAATCAATATAGGTCAAATTAATAATGTTTTAAAATAATTTTATATTACACCTCGAACTTTTCTATTCACCCCTGAACATATCGATAACTATTTAATTTTCTGAAAAATTACACATATCTAAAACTAATTATCAATTTTAGACTTTGAAATCTAAAATGAGATAACGTGATGTGAAATTAATGTTGAGATGGATAATATTAATTTAAAAATTTCTTCTGAGGAATTATATATAATGAGGATAATGGAATTTAATTTCATAGGACCAAAAAGTAAATCTCATAGATCTATAAAAATACAACTTCCCATAAGGTTTAATTTTGAGAATAATTTTATAAGAAACATATTAAATTGAATAAAGAGACCATTATTGTTTATAAAAGAGCGGAAACATGTTAAATATACTCAAAGGGAGTAGAAAAATGAAACTAATAAGTTAAAGAGAAGGAATATTCCAATAAATCATCCCCCTATGGTCAAATATTTCAATTGAAATGAACATCAACAGAATTCATGAAAGTGCACTAAGATGTGGGTCATATAATAACACTATAGAAAATATCCTCCACGTCCAAGAGGGTAATAATGATAATATTATATCACCACTTCTATGATTTATCAATAAAAATATGTGTCTATAAGTATATTTCTTCGTACTTCAAGAATAAAAAATAGTTATATTTCATTAGAGATCTATGAATTAGTTTTTTATTATTCTTGTTTCATTAATATTTTGAAACACCTACTCCATTAAAGGAGGATGAGGCATCAATGAACCAGTATGTGGTTAATTTTTTTATCTCATGGATATATATATATATTTTCTCGAATTAAAATTGGAGGGAAAAGTCTCATAGAAAATGTTCTTATAATCCCAGTAGTAAAATTTTATGTTATACATGGAACGGATTGGCTATATTTATATGAAGACAAAATCAAATTTGGGGATATGGAAATTAGTTATAATATCCCATATAATTTCCTAATTATATACATGTTCAAGAATAATTATGAAACTGTTTTTTGAAAATTCATTCTTAGGCGTGATTTTTTTACTTTTGGATAAAATATTTATAGCAAAAATTATTTTGATAATTGAGAGGATAATCCATTATACATGATAATTATAGTGATTTAAGATATATAATTGAATTTAAATCATTAAATTACATGAATAATAATTCTATCTAAAAAATAGTCATACAAACCAGATAAAATATAGTTTATTGTCTTTTAGTACAAGCTACATAATTGATTTATTTTACAATAAAATTTAACATTTACATGTACTTGATCAAAACTAGAAATATTCTATAATTATAATTATTTATAATTTTTTTATAAACAATAAAATTAAAAACTGATAATGGTGTGAGAGTAAATCGACATTCATCATAAGCATTATTGATAAAAATCAAAGATCATTACTGATCACAGGAAGTGAATATGGGTATAATTAATATATATAAGAATGTTATAACAATCCACGTATACATCATATAAAGAATGTAATTACAAAAGAACATATCATTAAATTTCTACATATTAATAAACAATTCATGCATATATAAATTTTTAACATTCATAGGGAAAAAGAAACATCACCCTCGTGAGTCACACACTTGGACACATGATTGTGAGAAAATTTAAGTGCACACATGTATTCATCACCTTTGTGGGTCACACACTTTTACACATACATGAAATCATCTAAATTATACACATGTTTAAAAATCTCATGCTATTTATTATTTTAACCAATTAATTAGAGGGTGATATTGGACTCCATCATTCATAATACATTCATATGAGTATCACATGTAAATAAGTCAATTATAAAATCCTAAAGATACCATCAAAATAAAATGTATTTTATTAAATTTTTAAATATAAATCAATCATTTTCATAGAAAATTATTCCTAAAGCATTAAAATAAAAATCATTCACCCATAATAAAATATAACACAAAAGGAAATGAAATGTGTTTCATATCCTTTTCAAAAGGAATCACATAAAAAATAATCTATAAACATATAAAAGACAAACCAATTTAAAATAAATGGGTATGTAATTATATTTAGAATCATTCTATGTAGATACCATTAAATCAATATAATACTATATATGGTATGTAAATCAGATAGGTAAAGGGTATATAATTAAGGAAATAATTTTTGTAATCAGTAATTTCTAATAATTAAAGTGAAGAACATTTAATATAAGGAATAGATAATCAGGTATTCAAATAGGGAAGACTTTGGAATAAAATTAAATTTTATAAAATGAATGTTGTTAAGTAAGAAAAAGGTAGTGGTGGATAATTCCACCAAAATACATGGATCTAACATAATCCATCCAAAGAAAACAATTTATGGTATTGACTGAGGAATGTCATTGATCAAGTATAAGGTTTGTGAAATTATAAATAATTATAATAAAGACACTTTTTTAACTTTTAAAAAACATCATATATATAATAATATATAACAACAATTTTCTAAACGCATTATAAACATAATTTTTTAAAAACAATTGGATACATATATTATAATAGAAACCATTAAAATATGGATGAAAGTTTTATAATAAAAGTAAAAATATAGTTTAAATATTTTTCATACTATTTTTTTAAAAAGATAAGCCTTACACATATTGAAGTCGAAGACCCACAAAAATAACAATAAAACATTCTATAAAACTATTATAGAAGTTAATGTATTTTAAAATAGATGTAATATTTTATTTTTAAATTAAAAATTTTATTCTTGAAATCCTCAAATAAATAATAACCTGGAAAAATAAAGGATCATGACAGAAAATAAATGGTTGTTCATGTTTCCAAACAATGTGAAAAAAATTGTAATAACCCCAACTCTAGGAACCTAGGGTCAATGGTTAATTTATTATATAAGTATATATATAAGTGGTCAAATAATGAAGGAACGATCAGGTTATTAGTTATAATGATCTGGATATATACATTATACCCATTTCACGTTGGGATGAAAATAAAAAATAGAATAATGGAAAACTTTCAGTATCCTTGAACTAATTGAAGTAGTTCTTCATCATATCTCGGGGGAATGTAAACAAAATAAGGGTTATCTAAAATTCATAGAATGGGATATATATAAGTGAAGGTATCATGATTGTATAGATAATAAATTATATGGTGAGGTAAACAATAGAAAATATGTTTCATTTGATCAATTACATGAGAATGAATAATTATATGGCCTGAATTAATGACGATCACATAATCCCATAAAAAATCACATTTTCTTGAAGAAAATCAATTTATTACATAAATAAAGTAAATGATGAGTTATAATGACTAAATTATAAATCAATTAAATGCATAATATTGGATGTCCTTATCTCAGACATCATCATTACTACAATATCAAGACCTTACAGAGAGATAGTTAAAAATTATTGGTAAAAACCCATTATAATTGGTCATCTAATTTTTCACATGAGACCTATTGATGAATAAATGAGATATATAATTTCTACCCCACCCATTAATACCTGTACAATTTATTCCTCATATATCAAATTATTGATCTAATTCATGAACAATTTTCCTTATCAATAAATTTCTATACATAATAAAGAATATAGAAAATGAAAATTTTCCCCAACGAATAAAATAAATTTAAAAGTAAAACACATTATATAGAAATAAAATATGTTTTGACATATAAGAATATCCATGATATAAAATAGTGATATTTAAAGGAAATCTAAGGTCTAAGGAAAATTTATTATAAGTGTTTTACTGTATTAAGAGATTGCTGACAACCAAAAATTTAATAAAGGGATGATATGTTACCATCATTTTATTTGAAATAAAATAACATCCATCGGAAGAATAAAGGGAATTACAGTAAAATATTCAAATAAAATTTCATTATAGATTTTTCTTTAAAAGAAAACTGAAAATTAATAGAATAAGCTAAAATTAATAAAAAAAGGTTGTGATGGTGGGGATGATTATTTCGTTATATACATAAAAAACACATTCAATTTGACTTTCTATAAATAAATAAAAATGTAACATTCATAAAATATTTTGAATATTTCTTTCAACCCATTTTTAGAAAATATATGATAACATAAAATTTCGTTAATAATTCATTCGAATAAATAAAATGACTTTTGTTAAAACATTTTTAAAGAAAAAGACATATAAAATATATTAGATTTACTGAAACATAAAATAAGGTTTTATTTAAAATATTTTTTATCTATATCTAACAACAAAAGAGAGAAAAATATAGAAGAAAATATATAATAACCATAAATATCTAGTGGATCAGAAAATTTTTGGATCTTATGATAGGTAAATGATACGATTTCGTTAATAATAATAAAATTAATCCCAAAACATTATGGGATTCTAAAATGGATTATTACACTATTGGAAATATTTAAATGGTAAAAATTTATAAAAATATTATTTAACTGATACATTAATTATCATGGATAAATATTTATTCTTTTCAATTAAAACATTGTGGCATAATATTCACCACATAAAATTGAACTGTTGTATTACAAAAAATTTGTCTCAACTCAGTGTAAATTGAGATGAAATATTTTACCTCGAAATTCCCATTAGTTAAACATAACATAAACTCAAATATAGGTTTTATTATTTTTATTAATTTATACTAGAACCATATTAATATTTATGATATCATCGATGATTCTATTATTGTATCATAACACCAGTTCTTTAAAAAAATTACCCCTGTTTAGGGTTTTAAATTCATTATTTTCTCATGGATGTTTGTAGAGAATGTTATGATTTTTTTTATTATATGGACTCTTCAACTTCCTAATGATATTTACATGATAAATATAATATAAACTAATTATTTACCTTTATGGAGATTTTAATAAATTTTAGAAATAGAAAATGAATCGCATCACCTCCTGGAGACTATAGGATGTATATACGCACGAGCGACGATTTCATACACTTAATAGGGGAAAAGTTATGAATTCTTATGATATAATAATTTTAAAGATTTAATATCTTGTTATATATATCATATATATTCAATATTCCCATTATTATGACTATCCATGTTAGTTGGGTATGGATACTAAATTACATCAATTCATGAGGCGCTAGTATGTTATACATGTGAATGAATGATTTGTTTCACATTTGATAGAGTATGAAATTTATATGTATTATATAATCAATGTTATAATATCTCAGTATAAGGTAGATACTGGTGTTATTACATAGGATGTTTTCAGAAAAAATTAACATGGTAAAATAATATGTGAAAAATAGATCTCAGTGAAAAAAACTACCAACTCTTAAAATAACCTACTTTTGATCTATTATTGTGGACCATAGGGTTAGTAATTTAGTAATAAAAGAAACTATATAATGTTACTAATGATTTTGTGGAGATGTTTTTTCATGTATTGGTTGAGCTAAATTGCTTATTATGTGTTAATAATTGAGCGATGGGTGTAACCTTTTATAATTAAAGAGGTGTGTACTTTTAAATGATAGGGTAGAGGGATAATATGGTCTATCCAAACATCCAAAAATAAATGAAAACATGCTTTTAATATTATATTTCATTTAACAAGAAGGGTACTCTTTTTTCCATTTCAGAATATATTATGGTAACATGTTTTTATCTTTAGAAATTTTTCCATTAAAACAGAAATAAAATAATGATTATTTAGACTAAATAATTATAAATATTTAAGAAATATTTATAAACTACAAAGTATATTTTTCTGGAAATCTAATTTTAACTCGTACAAGCGTAATCTGGAAACCCCCATTTTCCATTAAATTTAGTAATTATTTTATAACTTTTAACTGTTATTATTGAATAGAAATTATATTTAACAAATTAAATAATATTAATTATGATGATTCTAAATTTAGAACGCATTTTATCCAATTTATATCCCAAAAGTGGTATAATTTACAATAAAAACATACCCACAAATCAGTTCGAAAAAAAAGTTTTTCAATAAATCCAATTTTCAATCAAAAAAAGATTTTATAATAACTATATAGATTGTAATAATCATTATATGGTTTCATATTAATTTACTGAGATATATAATCTATAAAATTAATTGAAATATTTCATTATTAATTAATATTTTAATTAATGAAAATTGATTGACATTACAACTTTTTAAATGCAAATAGTTTTCAGTAAAATATCCTTTATACCTCTAAATGATCGTATTATTATTTAAAAAAAAATTATAGTTAATATATTATTATTTATAATTATTATTACAAACTATTATAAATAGAAATAGGAATACTTATAAATTAAATTATTTATTTTTCATTATATCTTATTTCTAATGAAAATTTTCAGAAATATATTCAATCACTATTTTTCTCAAGTAAGATCAAAAACAATATTCATCCTATAAAATGATAATTTTTGTGACATGAAATATTAAATGGTTAAAAGAATTATTATTTTATTTGTATAGAATGATCACCTACTGTAATTTAGGCTCATGTGTTACATTCTTCCTTTATAAAGAACATTATTACTCAACATTTTCATGGATATTACTATCTATGAAAATAAAAGTGGTTATGATTAAAAAAATCATTATGATCCCATTTTTCTTACTAAAGTTTATGATTTATACAATAGAACATCAATATTGTAGTCGTCTAATTCATTAATACATTTTTTCTAGTGTCATGAATTTTTGTGGGATCTTCATAGTAAGATAGATCATGTTCCAATTATATTTTTATAGATATGAGAACATGAAATGAATTTTAAGTGTACATCCTTAATAATTATATATCGAACACATAATTTAATTTAGAAATACATGGTGTGATTTCCAAATGGTGATACATAGCTCAAATCCATTATAGAATTTCAAAGGTTCTGATGTACCTAGGAGTTCAATTCCCTTTCTTACTGAATCTTATAACACCCTTCCATATATATAATTTCATAAATAATTATTTCCCTCATGAAATTTAACTCAATTTATATTATCATTAGTATAATTATTTTTTATAATTCTTTACTATTTGATATAATCATGAATACACTTTACCATTGTCATTGTTTCCATGACATGTTCTACACCTAAATGTTTTCTTTCCAGAACGTCATTCCAAGAAGTTAATTTATGAAATATCCTTCCATATAATGATTTATATGACACAATTTTAATACATGAATGGAAACTGTTATTTTAGGAAATATCTACCAACATTAAATACAGATATTTTCATGACCCAACCCACCAGGTCCTTCTTTTATGGTGATAAGACGAGCGTGATAACCCCAATCACACGTCAAATAGGCTAACGTATAGAGGCCAACACTGATTATGAATATTCCACACATTGGAATCATTGTCCTAAAGTACCTATACACATGTACACATCTCTGAAACCATATAATTCTAAATCTAAATTAAACAAAAACCAATGCATGCAGACAACTAGAACCCACAACCATAGTATGAATATAATAATATAAAGCATAAAGGGATAAATACCAGCCCACCAAAGAAAATATAAATATGCCCATCATGAAAAAATGAGGGGACTAAATTTTACTTTTACACATGGAACAGACCATAATATATCTATACCAGCTATGTCCCCCACTCTCTAGGTCCATCGAGGACATGGTTGAATGTCTTGTCTTCTACATAAGACATTGGGTGGGAATATCCCATATAGGGTTGTAAAGAGCCAAAAAAATCAGTGGAATTTTTTTTTAAATACATGGGAATTTTATGAGTCTATAGTTTCTGACAGCACGTGATTCCGAGGCCCTGAGTGCCGGGAATGATCCGTCGAAGTTTTGCCAATCTTAAATTATCACGTGTATGCAGTTTTCCTAATAAAGTGTAATAACTCTTAAAAGGTTACTCGGATCAGAAATCTGAGGCCACCGTTAGGCTCAGGATGGCGGGTTTACCCAAGGCATGACTTAAGTTTTGTCAACACGGGCCTCCTGTGAGAAAACCCGAAAATGGAATAACAGTAAATATAATAATTAAATAAATTATTTTATTTTTAAAATGCATGTAACTCTCAAATGGTAATTCAGATTAAAAATCTGAGAACACTGCTGAACACAAGAGGGAATGCTTTATTTAAGAAGAAACTAACTTTGGTTGGCACGGGCCACCGGAAAAGGTTAGATATTTTCCGCAAATAAAATAATTTAGTGACAATTTTTTATTGTAAAATTAATAACATCTAAATGGTAACTCAGATTGAAAATCGGAGAGTATCGTTTGGTTCGTTGGGACATTTTTCAATTAGGCAGAGCCTAACCTCGACCATCACGGGTCGAGAGTGACTGATAATAATTTTATGTGGTTTAGTTTGGGTACGTTAAGTAAACGTATGAGCAGGATTTGATATCTTTTGAACCGGTGCTCAGAATTGAAATCTGAGGACACCGGTGAACTCGCAACGCTGGTATTCGTAAAAGGAGACCTTTACTGTAGTTATGTTTTGTCGAGAACGGAAGTTAATTTTGGGGATTCTTATTTAAATAAATAAACATTATGTGTGACATAATTTTATGTAGGTGGTGGTTAAATCTTCCAAAGGGAAGTTGGAGGTGGGACCCACCCCCACATAACCTCCCATGGGAGGATATTATGTGGTGGGACCCACATGATCTCAACCCCCATAAACTCCCCTTGAAACCCCCGTGTAACACTCATTTAATTGAGGAGAGTCTCTTAAACTTCCTACTCTCCCATTTTTAATGTTGAAACTCTCCACCTCCCACCTTCTCTCATTAAAGTGCCAACAACCATTAATTAATTAATTGAGATCCCACAATTAATTAATTAATTTTTAGTGTTATGAATTCTTTTGAATTCATTTTAATTGCATGGAAATATTAAAATAAGACGGAGGCTGTTGTTTTATTTGGGCATGGCATTTATTCTTTGGAGAGCTTGGGAGAACTCTTGGAAGGATGTCCTATTCAAATGAAGAACGCTCCTCCAAAGAATGAAGATACCATCTACGATATTTGTCCAAGCCACAAGAGGAGGGGCCGCCTGACAGGAACGTCGTCGACGCTTCATTCTCCAACATTCCTCGACGTCAACGAAATCAACATCCTCCCTCTTTCCACAACATCGAAAACGTACTTCGAATTGAGGAAGGGGGAATTTTAATTATTTCTACGTATGAATTATATCCTCATTCTTCGATGGTGGCCAATTGATATCACCTAACATGGAGGGTGTGGGCCTAACAAACACGGCCTGATGTCTCTCTATTGAGTCTCGTTTGGTTGACGTCGGAGGAGTAGCTGAAAGGGCACAGTGTCGTCGCAGCTCGACGGAGAGGAACCACAGTGGATGAAAGAGGAACTGTGGTAGGGAGGGTTGTGGCGGATGAAGAAACGTGGTGTCATCACGCCACACGGAGGGAAGCAGGATTGCGACGTCGTCACGCCGTGGTGGAAGTGCGGAGGCGGCCGGCCGAGCCGGCCTCCATGGTGTCAGACAGCGGGACGACCAGCCGGCCCACTGGAAGACCTCGGCACCGGGCGCCGCATGGAGGGAGACCGCGGCCCGCATCCATGGGCTGCTCTGTTGGAGAAACCGGCCGACCACCTACTGACCGAGCTGCAAAACCACGGTGCACGCAGGCGCCACGAGGAGGAGATGCGGCCCGCATCCGCAGGCTGCTTGGCTGAGCGAATAGGGCAACTGCATGCCGGCTGGGCTGGAGAACCACGGCGCCTGCAGGCACCACGTGAGGTGAACCGCAGCCCGCAATGCGGTCTGCGTGCGCCAGGCCGAACCGGTTGGATACGACCGGCCGGGCAGAGGTGGGGTGGTGTCTCTTGGTGCCTCCGGGCAAACCGGACCAGCCCACAGCGTGGGCCCGGTCCGCAGGTGGTCCATGCCACACCAGGCCGGGCTGACCCCCGGTAGGGTCAGACCAATGGAGCCGGGTTAGGCCAACCCGCCAGCCTACTAGGCTTGACGGGCCGGGCTCGACTTCGCTTAAATGAGAATAACTTCTAGAGCACACATCCGATCGATGCGCCGTCTACAAAACTGGATCCCTCGCAATGAATTGATCAATTTGGGGTACTGTAAGTGATTTTTGGACAAATTTGGAAAATTTCCGGGTTTGGATTGAGCGTAAATCCAACCGGACCCTTCGAAGAGAAATGCCAATAACTCTCAGACCAAGCGTCCGATTAACGCGCCGTCTATCACGTTGAGTTCCTTATGATGAGATGGAACTACCGGATACATCAAAATTGGACTCCATTATAGTTGATGTATCGACACTTTGATCAAGGAGGGGACCCTCTCGGATTTGAACGTGCTATGTGCGGGAACCCTAGAGGTGGCTGCGACGACTACTGAATCAGAATCCTCTGTGGGTTCGGTAGGGATGACTACTGAACCGGAATCCTCTGTGGGTTCTCCAGCGATGACTACTAAACCAGAATCCTCTTTGGTTTTGATAGCGATGACTACTATACCGGGATCCCCCGTGGGTCTGACAGTTCTATCTTCTGTTCCTGTATCATGTGTGGGTCTGACAGAATAGTTGGTCCTGTATCCTGTGTGGGTATGACAGCTTAGCTGGTCCTCTCTCCTATGTGGGTCTGACAGCTTAGATAAATCAATGAATACATCTGATCATTTATATCACTCTAGAATAGCTGGCCATGTATCCTTTGTGGGTCTGACAGCTTAGCTGGTCCTATATCCAGTGTGGGTCCAACAGCTTAGATGAATCAGGGACTACATCTGATTGTCTCTATCACTCTACAAAATATGTTTACCTGTGTGATCTGAGTCTTGAATTTCAGTCGATTTTATTGAGATGATTGACTTCACTTCCTTTGTGGAATGATTTGTGATTGGGATCGAGACTTGGAGCTAAACTGTGATTTATAACTTAGATATATGTTTGGGCATATACCTAAGTATGGTTGGTTGATACTTTGTGATTGTATCTTTCTTTGTGATTTATCCTTTGTGGAATGGTTTGTGCTTGGGCTTGAGAGTTGGATTCAGACTGTGATTGATGACATAGATATATGTATGGGCATATACCTTAGTAGGGTTGTTTGGTACTTCATGATTGTATCTTTTTTTTATGGTTTATACTTTGTGGAATGGTTTGTTCTTGGGCTCAAGAGTTGGAGCCGGACTGCTATTGATAACTTAGGTATATGTACGGGCATATTCCTAAGTAGGGTTGGTTGGTACTTCATTATTATATCATTCTTCATGGTTTATCCTAGTTGGATATTGTGAGACTTTGAGGGTCTCGGGGTCCCTACTGAGTATCGTTATACTCACCCCTGCATGGGATATGCCCACACCTCGTTGTGTTTGTTTCAGATGACGGACAATGCTGATCAAGGTAGAGAGTTGTAGAGTTGGACTATTCCCGGAGGTGGACCACTGGTCGAGATGTACATGGAGCGGACAGAGAGACTTTGGGTGTTGAAAAGTCCATATGTACCCACCCTTCAGGTGGGAATCCCATAGGATGACTCATTATTTTCTATTTTACTTTACTACAATTGTACTAGCTTTTTAGTTGTATTGTACTTTACTGTTGGGCTTGTATTTATGGCCCCTTTTCTTTCAGCACCCTCTTTTGTATAGAGTTTCACATAGTTTTTTTCTTCCAGTTGTATACTCTATTGTTTATGTTTACTGATATAAAGGCAATTAATTCCTATTTTATGTATTTATGCCTTTGGTGCTAGTCGCCAGCCCCTGGCCTATGGAAGGTGGGCATGGGGTAGCCACGATATGGGCCCTCGATGACGGGTCGTGACAAATTGGCATCAGAGAAGTTGGTTCAACTACAGAACTCAAGACATTGATCTTTTTTCTTTTAATCAATATTTTTAAGGGTACTAAGTGTGTTCTTCAGTTCATGGAATACTGTGTTGGTGCGGCGACTGACATATCCATACACCGGGACCCTGACTACTGATTTCCGACTCATTGCACGAAAAACACTGATTGCATGTGTGTTTATTTTGAAAATTTTCCTTTGTGATTTCTTTGAGATATCTCACAAAGTATAATTTTTGATCATAGAACACCTGTTTATTTTTATTATGTCTTCACCCAGTTAGTCAGTGCGGGTTCCGAGTGGAGAGTGTGATGGTAGCCCACCGAGCAATGAGGCCACGGTGCAGGGCCCCATCACAGCGGAGGCACTAGTGTTACCACTACCCGCAGGGCTACCGTTTCCCCCAGCCCCAGTAGAAGATGGTGCGCACCACATGAGCCTGTTTCATGGGTTTCTACAATAGAGGACACTATGGTTTCATGGAGAGATAGTTTTTCAGATGGTCGGGTGCTGGCTGGAGTTTGTAGCATGAGCTTTCCACAAAGTTGGGACACCTGCAGACTTAATGGTGAACATAGCTTTTAGTCTCTTTCAAGGAGTAGCTGAGAGGTGGTGGAGCCTGGTGCTCCAGTTTTATGACGAGGCAACCCTCGCCTGGGGAATCTTTGAGGGTTCTTTTAGGGTGATGTTTGAACCAGCAACTCTACACCATGTGTGTGCTCAGGAGCTGCTACTCTTGCTGCATAGATTTCTGAAAATAGTCGAGTCATCTGTAGCAGGCAGTAAGAAGATGAAACAGCGGCACAAGTGGGTTAGATCTGCTGTTAGACGACCCCAAGATGATTCAATGGGGGTGCGGGCCACCCAATGCAGAGGGAACTTTGAATGAAGAATGGTCTGTAATTCTTGCAGATAACGTGGTCATAGAGCTCATGATTATCCAACACTCTGCATAGTTAATCAGCAGTAGTTAGAGGAGCCACTGAGACAGAGGCAGTAACAGGATCATGACCATCAGTTGAGGGGACTAAATTTTACTTTTACACCGAAAACAGACAATAATATATATATTCTAGCTATATCCCCCACTCTCTAGGTCCATCGAGGAAATTGTTGAATGGCTTGTCTTCTACATAAGATATTGGGTGGTAATATCCTATATAGGGTTGTAAAGACCCAAAAAATCTGTGGAAATTTTTTTCTTAAATACATGGGAATTTTATGAGCCTTCAGTTTCTTACGGCGCGCGATTCCGAGGCCCGGAGTGCCCGGAATGATCCGTCGAAGTTTTGTCAATCTTAAATTAGCACGTGTATGCAGTTTTCCTGATTAAGTGGAATAACTCTTAAACGGTTACTCGGATCAGAAATCTGAGGCCACCGTTAGGCTCAGGAAGACGGGTTTACCCTAGGCGTGACTTCAGTTTAGTCGACGCGGGCCTCCTGTGAGAAAACCATAAAATAGAATAACCGTAAATATAATAAATAAATAAATTATTTTATTTTTAAAATGCTTGTAACTCACAAATGGTAACTCAGATTAAAAATATGAGAACACCACTGAACTCATGAGGGAATGCTTTATTTAAGAAGATACTAACTTTGGCTGGCGCGGTCCAACAGAAAAAGTTAGTTTTTCCCGCAAATAAAATAATTATGTGACAATTATTTTATTGTAAAATTAATAACATCTAAATGGCAACTCAGATTGAAAATCAGATAGTACTGTTTGGTTCGTTGGGACATTTTTCAATTAGCAGAGCCTAACCATGAACGACATGGGTCGAGAGTGACTGATAATAATTTTCTGAAGTTTATTTTGGGTACGTTCAGTAAATGTACGAATGGGATTTGACATCTTTTGAACCAGTTCTCGGAATTGAAATCTGAGGACACCGGTGAACTCGCAACGCTGGTATTCGCTTAAGGAGACCTTTACTGTAGTTATGTTTTGTCGAGAAGGGAAGTGAATTTTGGGGATTCTTATTTAAATAAATAAACATTATGTGTGACATAATTTTATGTAGGTGGTGGTTAAATCATCCAAAGGGAAGTTGGAGGTGGGACCCACCCCCACATAACCTCCCATGGGAGGATATTATGTGGTGGGGCCCACATGAGCTCAACCCCCTTAAACTCCCCTTGAAACCCCCATGTAACACTCATTTAATTGAGGAGAGTTTCTTAAACTTCCGACTCTCCCATTTTTAATGTTGAAACTCTCCACCTCCCACCTTCTCTCATTAAAGTGCCCACATCCATTAATTAATTAATTGAGATCCCACAATTAATTAATTAATTTTTAGTGTTATGAATGCTTTTGAATTAATTTGAATTGCATGGAAATATTAAAATAAGACGGAGGCTTTTGTTTTATTTGGGCCTGGCGTTTATTCTTTGGAGAGCTTGGGAGAACTCTTGGAAGGACGTCCTATTCAAATGAAGAACAATCCTATAAAGAACAAAGATACCATCTACGATCTTTGTCCAAGCCACAAGAGAAGGGGCTGCCTGCCAGGAATGTCGTCAACGCTTCATCCTCGGACGTTTCTCGACGTCAACAAAATCGACATCCTCCCACTTTCCGCAACTTCGAAAACATACATCAAATTGAGGAAGAGGGAATTTTAATTATTTATACATATGAATTATATCCTCATTCTTCGATGGTGGCCAATTGATATCACCTAACGTGGAGGGCGTGGGCCTAACAAACACGGCTCGATGTCCCTCCGTTGAGTATCATTTGGTTGACATCGGAGGCGGAGCTGAAAGGGAACCGTGTCATTGCACCTCAACAGAGAGGAACCACAGTGGATGAAAGAGGAACCATGGTAGGGAGGGTTGTGGTGGATGAAGAAACATGGTGTCGTCACGCCACACGGAGGGAAGCAGGATCGCGACGTCGTCACGCCGTGGTGGAGGTGCAGAGGAGGCCAGCCGAGCCAGCCTCCATGGTGTCAGATAGCGGGATGACTGGCCGGCCCGCTGGAAGACCATCGCACCGGGCGCCGCATGGAGGGAGACCGTGGCCCGCATCCATGGGCTGCTCTGCTGGAGAAACCGGCTGGCCACCTACCGGCCGAGCTGCAAAACCACGGTGCCCGCAGGCACCACGAGGAGGAGATGCGGCCCTCATCCACAGGCTTCTCTGCTGAGCGAACTGGCCAACTACCTGTCGGCTGAGCTGGAGAACCATGGTGCCTGTAGGCACCACGTGATGTGAACTGCAGCCCGCAATGCGGTCCGCGTGCGCCAGGCCGAACAGGCTGGATACGACCGGCCGGGCAAGGGAGGGGCGGCGTCGCTTGGCGCCTCCGGGCAAACCGGACCGGCCCGTAGCGTGGTCCGGGTCCGCAAGTGGGCCATGCCACACCAGGTCGAGCCGAACCCCAGCAAGGTCAGACCAACGGACCCAGGTCGGGCTGACCCGCCAGCCCACTGGGCTTGACGGGCCGAGATCGACTTCACTTAAATGAGAATAACTTATAGAGCACGCGTCCGATCGATACGCCGTCTGCAGCACTGGGACCCATGCAATGAATCGATCAATTTGGGGTACTCTACGTGAGATTTGGACAAATTTGAAAAATTTCCGGGTTTGGATCGAGCGTAAATCCAACCGGGCCCCTGGAAAAGAAATGCCAATAACTCTTAGACCAAGTGACCGATTGACGCGCCATCTATCACATTGAGTTCCTTATGATGAGACAGAACTACGAGATACATCATCACATGACTCCGTGATAGTTGATGCATCTACACTTTGATCGAGGAGGGGACCCTCTCAGATTTGAGCGTGCTGTGTGCGGGATCCCTAGAGGTGGCTGCGATGACTACTGAATCGGAATCCTCCATGGGTTCGGAACGGATAAATACTGAACCGGAATCCTTTGTGGTTTCACCAGCGATGACTACTAAACCGGATTCCTCTGTGGTTTTGACAGCGATGACTACTATACTGAGATCCGCTGTGGGTCCAACAGTTCTAACTTCTGTTCCTGTATCATGTGTGTGTCTGACAGAATAGTTGGTCTTGTATCCTGTGTGGGTCTAACAGCTTAGCTGGTCCTCTCTCCTGTGTGGGTCTGACGGCTTAAATAAATCAGTGAATAAATCTGATCATTTATATCACTCTAGAATAGCTGGTCATGTATCCTTTGTGGGTACGATAGCTTAACTGGTCATGTATCCAGTGTGGGTCCAACAACTTAGATGAATCAGTGACTACATCTGATCGTATCTATCACTCTACAAAATATGTATACCTGTGTGAGCTGAATCTTTAATTTCAGTCAATTTTATTGAGATGATTGACTTCACTTCCTTTGTGGAATGATTTGTGATTGGGATCGAGATTTGGAGCCAGACTATGATTGATAACTTAGATATATGTTTGGGGATATACCTAAGTAGGGTTGGTTGATACTTCATGATTGTATCTTTCTTTGTGATTTATCCTTTGTGCAATGGTTTGTGATTGGGATTGATAGTTGGAGTCGGACTATGTTTGATGACATAGGTATATGTATGGGCATATACCTTAGTAGGGTTGGTTGGTACTTCATGGTTTTATCTTTTTTTATGGTTTATACATTGTGGAATGGTTTGTGATTGGGCTCAAGAGTTGGAGTCGGACTGCGATTGATAACTTAGGTATATGTATGGGCATATTCTTAAGTAGGGTTGGTTGGTACTTCGTGATTGTATCTATCTTCGTGGTTTATCTTGGTTGGATATTGTGAGACTTTGAGGGTCTCGGGGTCCCTACTGAGTATCATTATACTCACCCTTGCATGGGCTATGCCCGAACCTCGTTGTGTTTGTTGCAGATGACGGACAACACTGATTGAGGTAGAGAGTTGTAGAGTTGGAATGTACCCGGAGGTGGACCACTTGGAGAGACGTACATGGAGCGGACGGAGAGACTTTGGGTGTTGAAAAGTCCATATGTACCCACAATTCAGGTGGGAATCCCAGAGGATGACTCAATATTTTCTGTTTTACTTTACTATAGTTGTATTAGCTTTTCAGTTGTATTGTACTTTACTGTTGGTCTTGTATTTCTGGCCCCTTTACTTTCTGGGCCCTCTTTTGTATACAGTTTCACATAGTGTTTTACTTCCATTTTCATACTCTTTTGTTTTTGTTTACTGATATACAGGCAATACTTTCCCATTTTAAGTATTTACGCCTTTGGCGCTAGTCGCCAGCCCCTGGCCTATGGAAGGTGGGCTTGGGGTTGTCACGATATGGGCCCTCGGGGACAGGTCGTGACAAATTGGTATCAGAGGATTCGGTTCTACTACAGAACTCAAGACTCTGATCTTTTTTTCTGTTAAGCAATATTGGGAAGGGTACTAAGTGTGGTCTTCAGTTCATGGAATATAGTGTTGGTGTGGCGGCAGACATATCCATACACCGGGAACCTGACTACTGATTTCAGACTCATTGCACGAAAAAAACTGATTGCATGTGTGTTTATTTTGAAAATTTTCCTTTGTGATTACTTTGAGTTAGCTCACCAAGTATAATTTTTGATCATGGAACACCTGTTTATTTTTATTATGTCTTCACCCAGTCAGTCAGTGCGGGTTCTGAGTGGAGAGTGTAATGGTAGCCCACCAAGAAACGAGGCCATGGTGCAGAGGCCCATCACAGCGGAGGAACTTGTGGTACCACTACCCGCAGGGCTACCATTTCCCCCAGCCCCAGCAGCAGATGGTGCACGCCACTTGTGCCCATTTCATGGGTTTCTGCAATAGAGGCCACAAAGGTTTCGAGGCGAGATATATTTTCAGATGGCTGGGTGCTGGCTGAAGTTTGTAGCACGAGCTTTCCACAAAGTTGGGACACCTGCATACTTAACGGTGAAATTGCTGTTAGTCTCTTTCAAGGAGTAGCTGAGAGGTGGTGGAGCCTGATGATCCAATTTTATGATGAGGTAGCCCTCACTTGAGGAAACTTTTAGGGTCCTTTCAGGGTGAAGTTTGAACTAGAAACTCTACACTCTGTGCGTGCTCATGAGCTTCTACTCTTTCTGCATGGATTTATGAAAATAGCCGAGTCATCTATAGAAGGCATTAGGAAGATGAAACGGGGGAAGAAGTGGGTTAGATCTGCCGTTAGACAACCCCATGATCTGTCAACGGGGGTGCGGGGCACTTGAGGCAGAGGGAAATCTGAATGGAGAATGGTCTGTAATTCCTGTAGGGAACAGGGTCACAGAGCGCATGATTGTCCAAATCTCTGCACAGTTAATCAGCAACCGTTAGAGGAGCCACCAAGATAGAGTAAGTGACAGCAGCTTGACCATCAGCTGAGCGGTGGATGAGGCAGTGGAGTAGGTCCTTCAGCGAATGGTGGTCAGGGTCATCAAGCACTACTACCACCACCCCTAGACAGTTCACCTCGAGATCCGGGAGCAGGTGGGTAGGATCGGGACTAGCTCCAGGAATATAGGCCTTTGTTCTACATTTTTTTAGTTTTGTTGATGTTCTTTTTTTGTGGTTTCATTGTGTCTTGGTACATTGAGATGTAGTAATAAAACACAATTTTCCTTGTGACATTTGTTTTCCTAACTTTTTGTGTGGTTGATACTGAGATGATTCGGTTAAAATTCGTTGACTTGACCGTCACATTCGAGATTCCTACTAGATAACACCCAGTGAACACACACTGATGCTGACAGTGTGACTCAACCCTTGGAGGTGAGAGTGATGGTTGGATCTTTTGATAGTAGCATTGAGGCCTTACGACGTCATCCATGGCATGAAATAGTACCGTGCATGTCAGGATTGACTGTATTAGGCCAAGGACGTGGTTCATCCAGGAGATGATACCAGATTTCTCTTCTCGGAAAGGGATAAATCTTGGCAGCTCTTATAGGACGTAGGCAAAGAAAGGTGTACTTGAGTTATTTAATTTTGGATACTCTCACTTATAGTTTGTTGAGTGAATGGTTTACGATTTACTGTAATCTCAATAGTCTCAGGTGTGTCTTCTCATAAGAAGAACCGGAACCCAAGACAATGGTGATGGCTTGAGTTCTTCCAGGACCATGACTTCGAGATAGTATATACTTCGGGGAAGGGGAACGTTGTAGCATATTCTCTTAGTATAAGATCAGACATTCAGCTACTTAGAGAGGTGACGGA
This sequence comes from Viscum album, assembly GCA_963277665.1. Lineage (NCBI taxonomy): Eukaryota > Viridiplantae > Streptophyta > Magnoliopsida > Santalales > Viscaceae > Viscum > Viscum album. The sequence goes on along the minus strand of OY728161.1, from coordinate 1,989,205,479 downwards.
GAAGTTGGACACGTTGTAGATATCCTTTGTGGATAGAGATGGAGTATCCTTCTTTCGGTCTCTTGGAGGTGCTCCACCACATCTTCATCGAGTCAGTGAGGCACATCATGGGGATGCTGACTGTGAGACACGACATGCTCATATATCCATAGGACAGGAAGCTTATGGATTTTGTGAAGGTTGGGAGCACGTCAACCTCTTCAGAGGAAGTACTATGGTGTCAGTGTCACTTCAGGAGTAAGTGTTGAAGTATTTTCACACATCCCCTTTTAGCGGTACATCTAGGAGTGGCGAAGATGTACCAGGACCTTCAATAATAGCACTGGTGGCCAGGTATGAAGAAGGATGTAGCAGAATTTGTCTCTCGATGCCTCACTTGTCAGCAAGTGAAGGCAGAGCATCAGGTACCACCAGGATTGGTTCAGCCTTTAGAGGTCCCAAAGTGGAAGAGGGATTTCATATCCATGAACTTCATGACGGGTCTTCCACAAACATCTAGGAGACAGAGTCCTCTGGAGTTTGAGGTTGGGGACCACATATTTCTACGGGTCTCACCTAGATGTAGTCTACGAAGTGTTGGTTGAGGTGTCAAGTTATCTCCGAGATTAATCAGACCTTTTCTAGGTCCCCATCATAGTAGGTGAGGTGAATTGCCGCTTAGCTCTTCCACCACATTTTCACTGAAAGCACGACGTCTTCCACATATCCCACCAGAGGAGAAACATGCACAACCCTTCCCACATCATCGTCAATGGAGAGATGGATGTTGAAGGCAGGGAAACTTTCATGGAGGTTCTAGAAAAGATTAAGGATCGACAGCAGTGGGTCCTAAGTGGATGGTCGATACCTCTGTTGCGCATTCATTGGAAGCATGAGAACCTCCAGAAGAGAACATGAGAGCGAGAGGCTCAGATTCATGCTCAGTACACCCATTTGTTTCCTTAGTTCGAGTTGTAGCTTACAGGGACATAAATCCCTGAGGTGGAGAGAATGTAAAGACTCGTAAATTATATGGAAATTTTTTTCTTAAATACTTGGGAATTTTATAAGTCCACAGTTTCGGATCACACATGATTCTGAGGCCTGGAGTGTCCGGAATGATCCGTCGAAGTTTTGTTAAGCTTAAATTAGCGTGCATATGCATTTTTCCTGAAAAAGTGGAATAAATCTTAAACGGTTACATGGATTAGAAATCTTAGGCCACCATTGCACTCAGGATGGCTGGTTTACCCGAGGTGTGACTTATGTTTACTCGACGCGGGCCTCCTATTAGAAAACCTGAAAATGGAATAACTGTAAATAAAATCATTAAATAAATTATTTTCTTTTTCAAATTCTTATAACTGACAAATGGTAACTCGGATTGAAAATCCAAGACCACCGCTGAAATCATGAGGGTATTCTTTATTTAAGAAGATACTAAATTTAGCTGGTGCTGGCCACCAGAAAAATTTAATTTTTTCCCGCAAATAAAATAATTAATTGAAAATTATTTTATTGTAAAATTCATAAAATCTAAAAGGTAACTCAGATTGAAAATTCAAGAGTACATTTGGGTTCATTGGGATGTGTTTCACTTAGGCAGAGCCTAACCTCGATCGGTACGGGTCGGGGTGACTAATAGTAATTTTCTGAAGTTTAGTTAGGGTACGTTCAGTAAACGTACGAGTGGGATTTTATATCTTTTGAACTAGTGCTAGGAGTTGAAATCCAAGGAAATTGATGAACTCGCAGTGCCGGTATTCACATAAGGAGACCATTACCGCAGTTCTGTTTTTTCGAAAATGGAAGTTAATTTTAGGGATTCTTAATAAATTAAATAACAATTATGTGTGACATAATTTTATGTAGGTGGTGGTTAAATCTTCCAAAGGGAAGTTTGAGGTGGGGCCCACCCCCACATAACCTCCCATGGGAGGATATTATGTGTTGGGGCCCAAATGAGCTCAACCCCCTTAAACTCCCCTTGAAACCCCTCATGTAACTCTCATTTAATTGAGGAGAGTCTCTTAAACTTCCAACTCTCCCATTTTTAATGTTTATACTCTCCACCTCCCACCTTCTCTCATTAATGTCCAACACCCATTAATTAATTAATTGATCTCCCACAATGAATTAATTAATTTTTAGTGTCATGAATTATTCTTAATTCATTTGAGTTGCATGGAAATAATAAAATAAGTGGGAGGCTTTTGTTTTATTTTGGATTGGCGTTTATTCTTTGGAGAGCTTGGGAGAACTCTTGGAAGGGTGACCTATTCCAATGAAGAACTATCCATTGAAGAAAAATGATATTATCTATGATCTTTATCCAAGACATAATAAAATGGGGCACCCATGAAAAACATTAATGACACATCATCCTCGGACGCTTCCCGACGTCAACGAAATCGACTTCTGCCCTCTTTCAACAACTTTGACAACGTACTTCGAATTGAGGTAGGGGAATTTGAATTCTTTCTTCGTATGAATTATATCCTCATTCTTCGACGGTGTCCAATTGATATCACATAATGCGGAGGGTGCGGGCTGAACAAACACGACCCGATGTCCCTCCGTTGTGTCTCGTTTGGTTGACGTCAGAGGCGGAACCGATAGGGCGCGGTGCCGCCGCACCCCGCCGGAGAGGAACCGCGGTGGACGAAAGAGGAACCGTGGTCAGGAGGGCTGCAGCGGATGAAGAAACGTGGTTTCTTCGTGCCGCGCGGAGGGAAGTAAGATCACGGCGCCGCCACGCCGCGGTGGAGGTGCGGAAGCAGTCGTCCGAGCCGTCCACCATGGTGTCGGACAGTGGGATGACCGGACTGCCGTCCCGCTGGATGTCCGTGACCCCCGTAGGCGCCGCAAGGAGGGATACTGCGAATCGAATCCATGGGCCGTTTGGTTGGAGAAACCGGATGGCCGCCTGCCGGATGGGCTGAAAACCTGCAGTGCCCGCCGGCACCGCGCGGAGGAGACGCAGCCCGCATCCGCGGGCCTCTCGGCTGAGCGAACCGGTCAGCTACTTTCCAGCAAGGATGGAGAACCACGACGCTCAATGGCGCCGCATGAGGAGAATTGTGTCCCGCAATACAGGACACGTGCAATAGGCCAAACAGGCCGGATACGGCCGGCCAGGTAGAGGAGGGGCGACACCGCTTGGCGCTGCCGGGTGAACCAGACCGGTCCGCATCGCGTGCCTGGTTTGCAGGTGGGTTGCACCCCACCATATAGGGATGACCCCTAGCCAAGTCAGACAAGACGAGCCAGGCCAGGCTGACCCCCAGTCGGGTCAGACCCGCCGAGCTGGGTCGGGCCGACCCGCCAGCCCACTGTGCTTGACGTGCCGGGCCCGACTTCGCTTAAATGTGTATAACTTCTAGACCACATGTATGATTGATACACTATCTATGGCACTGATAGAATCACAATTAGGCGGTCCTTTTGGGATAATTTAAGTGATTTTTGGAAAAAAATTGGAAAATGGTCGGGTTTTGATCGAGAGTAAATCCTACCAGGTCCCTGGAACGGAAATGCCAATAACTCTCAGACTTGGCGTCCGATTGATGCGTCATCTATCGCGTTGAGTTCCTTATGATTATAATGAACTACAGGATGCATCAAAATAGGACTCCGTGATATTTTATTTATCGACACTTGGCTCGAGGAGGGGACCCTATCGGATTCGAGCATGCTGTGTGCGGGAAACCTAGAGCTGGCTGCGATGACTACTGAACCGGAATCTTCCATGGGTTCGACAGCGATGACTACTGAACCAGAATCCTTCGTGGGTTCGATAGCGATGAATACTGAACCGGAATCCTCTGTGGGTTCCACAGTGATTACTACTATATCGGGATCCTATATGGGTCTGATAGTTCTGACTTTTGTTCCAATATCCTATGTGGGTCCAACAGAATAACTGGTCTTGTATCATGTGTGGGTCCGACAACTTAGTTGGTCCTGTATCCTGTGTGGGTCCAACATCTTATATGAATCAGTGACTACATCTGATCATCTATATCACTCTAGAATAGCTGGTCTTGTATCCTCAATTGGTCCGAAAACTTAGCTTGTCCTGTATAGAGTGTGGGTCTGACCACTTAGATGAATTAGTGACTACATCCGATCATCTCTATCACTCTACAAATGATGTATACCTATGTGAGCTGAGTCTTGAATTTCAGTCGATTTTATCGAGATAATTGACTTCACTTCTTTTATTGAATGGGTTGTGATTGGGCTCTAGAGTTGGAGCCGAACAGTGATTGATAACCTAGTTATATTTATGGGCATATACCTAATTAGGGTTGGTTTATACTTTGTAATTGTATCTTTCATTGTGGTTTATCCTTTTTGGAATGGCTTGTTCTTGGGCTTGAGAGTTGGAGCCAGAATTTTATTGATAACATAGGTATATTTAAGGGCATATACCAATGTAGGGTTGGTTGTTACTTTGTGATTGTATCTTTATTTGTGGTTTATCCTTTGTGGAATGGTTTGTGCTTGGGATCGAGATTTGGAGACAGACTGTGATTGATCACTTAGGTATATGTATGGGCATAGACCTAAGTAGGGTTGGTTGGTACTTCATGATTGTATCTTTCTTTGTGGTTTATCCAGGTTGGATATTGTGAGACCATGAGGGTATTTGGGTCCCTACTGAGTGTCGTTATACTCACCCCTGCATGGGCTATTCCCACACCTCAATGTGTTTATTGTAGATGAAAGACAGCGATGATAGAGGTAGAGAGTTGCAGAGCTGGATGGTACCCAGAGGTGGACCACTTGGTGAGACATACACGAAGCAGAAAAACAGACATGGGGTGACGAGGAGGCCATATGTACCCACCCTTCAGGTGTGAATCCCAATGGATGAATCAATAGTTATTTTTTACTTTACTGTAGTTGTATTAGCTTTTTGATTGTATTGTACTTTACTGTTGGGCCTATATTTCTGGCCACATTACTTTCAGGACCCTATTATGTTTACAATTTCAGTTAGTGTTTTACTTACATTTGTTTACTCTTTTGTTTTTGTTTACTAATATAAAGGCAATGCCTTCCTAGTTTAGGGATTTATGCCTTTGGTTCTAGTCTCCAGCCCCTGGCCTATGGACGGTTGGTTTGGGGTATTCACGATACGGGCCCTGGGAGACGGGTCGTGACAAGGATTTTTTATAATAATTTTTTATATATTTATTAATTTTTTTATATCAATACTAGGCTGAGAGGGCCTTGGAATTAAGAATCATTCTAGTGCTTCACTCTAAAAAAATTATAAGATATATTCTAATTCATTACATAGGAAAAAAATTTAGTCCACATTATCCCCAACTTTAGGTCATTCCATACTGAAAATCACAATACCTACTCAAAAAAATGATGGTATCGGGATCACATCTGTGTATCCCACTCTTTGGTTCACTCTAGAATATTTTTTTCTTTCACTGGACATAGACAAAGGGAAATGGTCACCCATGATGGATATTCTCTTTATGATCCTAAATATGTACTGGGTACTGCACAAAGGTAGATCCATCCTTGATGTCTAGGTCTCCCCAGTCAAAAACATTAGATGGTCCATGCATGTCCCTCGTCAGATTAGACACATGAAGGAAATTGTGTACATGACCTAGCTGTGGTGTTCGTTCTATGTGGTACACAGCCTCACTGACTCTGTATAGTATCTAGAAAGGGCCAATTAATGATATAGATAACTTTCACCCAATCAAAATCTTTTCAATCCATGTGGAGGTGGGACCTTATGGAACACATAGTCTCCTTCATTGAAATCCAAGGGACTATTTTATTAGTCATAATAAGATATAGGATGGCTTTGAGAAATCATTATCCACTTTAGAATAGTCATTTTCTTTCACATCGTAACTCAGAAAAACTATGGTCCCATTTGTGAAAAGTCATAGAGATTACTCCAACAATGTGTTGAAAAATAAGTTCAACTATAAAATATCTCAAATTTGTACATAAAAATGGTGGAACATTTTATTTAGTTGTAAAGAAACTCCACAAAGGGTAGCTTATGCCTCCATCTATGACCAACATCTAAAATGTAATCCAGTAGCATGTCCTCTAGAACATGAATGGTCCAGTCATCCTGGTTGTCAGTATGGAGGCGAAACACCATTCTCGAATAAAACAATGTCCCAATGTCCTCCTGTAATCCTCTCCATAATCATGATTTGAATCCGTTATCACAATATGAATTGATTATTAAGGGAACATCATGAATCTGGACTATCTTCATGCATATAAATGAGTCAGAACCACTGTAATAAACTCTAATCAGATATATTTAATATGTCTTATAACTTGTTGATCCAGTCTAAAATCACCCATATGATTTTTCCCCATTATTTTCACGGTATCTTCATCATGATGTCCATACATAACCCATCACACATCCAATTTTTAACTTCATGGGGTTGAGATAAACCTATAGGAACATGGTGGTTGGCTTTAACCCTCTATAAAGTGAGGCATTAGGAGAGAAACACTGCCACACACATCATCATCCATGGACACCAAAATAGATGTCCAATGACCTAGTACATCTTCACGACACCTATATATGCCACAATGGGGGTTGTATGAAACTCCATCCACACGTCCCCATGAAATGTTACTCATACTGTATCCTTTCTAATTAAATTGATGACATTAGCCCCACATTTAGAGGATACATCAGAATTATGTTTATTGGATATCAGAGTCTGAAAAATATAATATTAGGTATAACCGTATTTATCCTCCTTAACATGACTTATAAGTTCTGGTGTAATAACCATCGATGATAGATTTGTCTCAGCATCCACATCCACTACATATATTGAAATGAGGAAAAATACTCTGAATACTCTATGAAAAACCAGGAATAATATCTCCTACTAAGATCACATTCCAACACATTCTCCTTTCCATGAGTATAGTGTATTTCAAATTAAAAATCTTTTAGATACTATACCAAATTCCCTTGTCTGATATTAATATCCTTATAAGAGAAGTTAGACATTTTACTCATGTTTTTATAATAGATGACAAACCACCCACCCATAAGTTAGTGTCACCATATATTCCTGGTGAAGACATTGACTACCATCTCAATATCATGGGTATCACAATTTTGATCATGAGGTCTCAATTGAAGGGACCAATATGCAATCACCACATTTCTATGAATACACAATGAAGTCTAGTGCTTGAGGTATCATATAACACCACATAATCAATGCCCCCCTCTATCAGAATCACAATGGGATTTCTCACAAACCAATATTGAAACTACTAAGGGACACCATGACACCTTTATGTCCACACAAAAAGCCACCCCGTTTGACTCAATGATTCCAATGATGATTATATAAAATATAAAAATTGCCCAAATATTCTATAATATATTACAATCCAAAGGAATATATGTACCTCTGTCACACTCTTAGGTGGATCCTAAGCTAACACTCCCTCAACCATCCCTAAGTCCACTTCTACATCATCAACTGAGAATACACTACAAGGTCTCCCCCCTGAATCCATAACATACAAGTTTATAAAATTCAATAATTAGGGTTCTTTAGATTATATCTAGGACCATATTTTAGTACATCATGTTATCCTCAAATAATGTTATGCTGACAAAGATATAAATGATTAAGACGACTACAAACTTGTCTAAGGAAGTCCAAACACTCTGTTTCATGAGTGACATTAACACTATTGGGGTGTTAATTATGCCGAAAGGCATCACCAAATACCTTTATTGATCAAAGAATCATTAAAATTACATACTTATTATATCCCCATATTATACTTGAAGATCATGAAAACCAGATATGAGTTCTAATCATAAGAACCATCTCACCCATGTCAACTGATTGGAGAGATTATAGATACTCAGTGTTGGAAAATTGTTCTTGTTGTTCACATGTTTTAGGTGAGGTTAATCGAAGAACAATATTTATCACTCAATAGCCTTCTTGTAGAACAAAATTGTGGTGTCCCAGTGTGAAACATTATGTATGATAAATACCTTCCTCTGTAATTCCTCCAATTGGACATTCAATAAGTGAATCTCTAAATGATCCATCGAATATACCTTAGAAGATATTAGGGTAGTATTTCATGTAAATATGATGAATAATACCATTTGATATGTACCTGACCATCATAGGAATAGTGCTGCCTCTTAATAGGCTAATTACATCCACCTGTAGTTCCTTGAACTGTAGACCCATAGTTCTAGGATCACCTTTAGAAGAATCTCACAGACCTGGATCCCATATACTATCGTCATATACCAACTTCAAAGGCATACTCTTTTGGGTTCCCACTTCCATCACCTTATATTAATGTATTCTCAACTAGATATATCAACCCTACCAATACCATCTCCACTACACCATTATAGGAAGGAATGAAAAGACATTTCACTCTACCATTAATATATCATCATAAGAATCTCTTAATGTTTCATTCCTAGAATAACTGATAATGAACCATATACATCAACTATATCATGATATTAGAAAACATCGATGAATACTAATCATATATTGTGATACCATAATAAATACGGAGAATCTTTTTTTTGGATATTATCCACAAAATAGTTACACATAACTCATCTGAAAAAGGTTCTAAAAATATTCAATTAATGATTTGTGTTATCATATGATGGAGTCAATAGGCCCCACCATTTCTAGGAAAACATATATATAATGTTTTCTTTTTGGACCACCATCTAGTTTTTAGGTAACCTAACATGGTGAAGGACCCACGTAATAGCATAATGACTTTCCTAAACTGCATGGGGTCCATGTCACCTTTAAAAAAGAGAGTCACTATATCTGAAAATCATGAACTTCTTAAAACCATTGAACCATATCCACTGGTATTGTTGGTATAATCAGATTGTCAATGTGTGTGTGTATTTCTATAACAACACCCAAAGGAACCGCCTCCTGTGCATGTCCATGTAAAAAAACCTCATCATTATGTGAATCGTCATCGTGGTCCTAAAGTTGAATCTTATCATGAATCCATTGTAGAGGAATCCTAAAATAGACACGAAGTACTACTGTAAATATTATATCTATAGAGGAAACTCAAGAAGGATATTAAAACCATAACCCATTATAAAATGATGCACTAAACAATTTACCCCCACAATCACTGTTTTCTAGTATAGATTTATCATACTGTTAATTAGATTATTCATGAATAGATAAATTAGTATCCTCACCAAAACAGGATTGTTTTTCCTAGGAGTTGAACTCAACATACATTAATAATGTTTCCATAAATTTGAATCCTTCCGTCAATTAAAGAAAATATCGAAAATATAGTATAAGGATTAATATTCAATGATACCATTATATCATGACCCAACCCATTCAAGAAATCCAGGATGGGAATAATCCAATTATAACCACCCCATGAATGCCTCCAATTGGACATGGGCTAGCAACCAACACTGAGTAGGCATATCCCACTTATGGGAGGAATTATCCTAATGTATCTATAGTAACATAAACATCTGCAACACCATATAATGATTAATTTAAATGAAACTAAAATAAATGTGTGAATGTCACAACCCCCCCCCCCCCCACAAAGTGTACCCCCCTAGGCCGATAATGTGAGATGGGAGATAATGACCCCTGAGTCCCACCTCCAGTAGGCCGCGGGTTGGCGACAAGCACTGAGGGTATAGTAAAAACACATATAGGGGGAATTACCCTATAAGAGAACACATGCGTAAGAGAGAGATAAGATAGACACCAACCAAATACAACTCATATAGAAATATAAATGAAATATCAAGTACACATATGTAATGTCATATAAAACTACTACAACTAAAAGGGGAAAACTGCAAGTACCAAAAAGAATGTAAAGACAACAGCAACCACCAAGCCCAAACAGCTCATGCAACCCCAATCCAATAGAAACCAGTGTGATCTCCAACCTTCTCCAAGTGACCTGAAAAAAATTTATATACACATAGGGTTAGTCTAACAGTATACTCAGAAGGATCCTCCCCGAAGTCTCTCATGCAAAAGTAGTGAAAGTATGGTAAAGCACATTGAACAACAAGTGAAACTAACTCATCACCTAAACAGGTATACTAAGTTCCCATCCTCACCATGTTTACTTTCACCACGTAACGCATACAAGATTATACAATATAATAAAGAATATCGAGGGTACCCCACTACTACTTCCCCACTGGATTGCCGCTTTTCCCCAACATGCACATACCAAGCATCTCTCTCTAAAAAGGATTTCTTGCAGACACCTGGGTGAAGCACCACAACATCCACCCCGTGCAACATAACCACCATGTCCACATAATAAAGAAACCAAGTAGTTTCTGGGAGCCCCCATAGCTCGCATAATGTGTATCATACGTCGGGAATTATACCTCATGCCATTACAACCCACACACCATGTAATAATCTTCATGCCATAACAACCTATACACATTACACTTATAGCAGTCCATATGGAACTATATCCAGAATATATTTGTGTGAATAACAACAAGCCATTACATCCATCTGCACACATATATGGGGAAAACTAACCGATGTGAAAACCAGCACAAGTAACTACCAAGAGAAGAGAGTGGGACCATAGGGGGTAGTCATCCATCCATCCACCCACCGAAATGTTGGGGAAACATCCCCCAGGGCTCAGAATCCTTGGGGGGTCAGTTTATATAACTGAAGGGGTGGATTAGCGTATAGAAACTCAAAAATTATAGAATATACTATAGCTTAAAAATATATTATGGGCAAAACCTAGTCATAAATGCAACTACAGCTAATGTCTCTCATACTCCCAGCTTCCCCTTCTAAGACTAAGTATACTATAATCCCACAACCATTTAAAGTGCCTAATTACATTACATCATTCCCTTTTTATCAGTTTCACTTTACGTTAATTAATTATTTAAACAATAATTAACCATTAACAATTCCACATTAAACTTCATTAACATCACACCCAAAGTCCCTTGACCTCAGCATTACACTTCAGTAAGCTCCAACCGCATGGGTTAACATCTTTTATACAATTAATTATTTATAACATTACATTCCCATATTCCCAAGAATTCTATAAAAACATTCATTGCTACTAAAAACAAGGGGGCTCAACAAGTTGAGTAGATAAACTACCCGTTGAGTCATTGTTGCCTTTACCAAGAGATTAGACCCATCCTCCCTTGAGAAGCTAAACATAGAAAGCATGTGGCATACCCCACGCGTCTTCACCCCTTTCGAAATAAGGGTAAGAAAGACCATATTCCTTGATCAGTAGGTAAAGTAAAGTAGATAAATAACCAAAAAAATCAGCATGCATCCCAACATTCACATCAATCTCGTTCCATCATCCATGGTGTTACCCCTGACACGCACATGATTAAAATGATGCATATCGCCACTCTAGGTTTAAAATGTTGTTGAAACCAAAGGGCCTCCATGCCCTCACATATCACAATAGCCTTCCAGGCTCACATCATAACATAAGAATCTTAAAAATAACCATCATATCAATTTGGATTCTGTCCTTTAAAAAAGAAAGAGGGTAACATAGAAACCAAAAAGGAATTATGTTTTATCAAACAACAAGTTGATTATTCAATCATGGAAATACCAATTTATTAATTGTAGGTTTCAACATTGGGAAACCTTAAAAGTAATCTATCATAATTGGGTTAAACATGATTAATACATCAATTTGATTTACATCAAATTACAAAAACAAAAATCAGATTCATTCACATACTTCTTTATCTATAGCCAAACAATTATCAATAAATTTAGATTTATGTTCTTTACAAATTTTTAACAAAAAATAAGATCTAACAAATAAAGAATAGATATCACACTATCTTGAAAAATAAGAGGCAATAAAATATGATCAATAACAGTTTATTTATTCAGTTCAAATATTTATTATGTTAATTCCATTGCGATCCAGTTGGATAAAACATGCTAAATCTAGGGTTTCACTTAAAACAAAAGGGAAGCAACGAATCCCCTACCTCAAGTGGTTCATGAACTTCTTTATATGAGAACGAGCTACACAACGGGTTACGATCTCCTCCCCATTCACAACTATATCCACCTGAGGACACACAAACACCACCACATCAGTAAACTCCTAAAAAATCCTATTAGGTAGAAAGAGATATAATTCTATAAAAAGGGAAAGGAGGAAGAAGGAGGTGAACCCTAAATAACGATGATAGATTATACCTTTTATCGAAGATTGATCGATATTTCTTGGTTGCATTAAAACTGAGCGGAACCAATCCTAGGAGGAAATCATGATCGCACAATTCTATAGGATGAAATGAAATTTTCGAGTTTCTTGCAACTGAGAACAAGGGGGGAGAATTAGGGAGGAAGATATCTTGACCCATTATAAGATTTAAAGGAGAAGAGGATTATGATACGATGGATTTTCCATTAATAGAATATCACTTTAAACCATGTAGTTTGACCAAGTTAAAACATCCCGAGCCTTAGGAAAAATTAATATAGGAGTTATGGCCTTTGAATCAGCCTTAGAGTCCTTAAAATGAGGCATTAAATGCATTTTACATCAACAGAAACGTCAAAGGGTGAAACTATCGGAAGCTGGAAACACTGTTCACGAACTCGAAATTTGGAAAAGGAAATAGAGGTTATCGATGGACCTCGCCATTCTAGAAACACTGTTCCTGAACTCAAAATTTAGAAAAGAAAATAGAGGTTGCTAATGAACCTCACCATTCTGGTAACACAATTCACAAACACAAAATTTGGGAAAAGAAATAGAGGTTACCGATGGACCTCACTATTCTAGAAACACTGTTCAAGAACTCAACATTTGGGAATGGAAATAGAGGTCACTGATGAAACCGCACCGTTTTGGAAACAATGTTCATGAACAGAAAATTTTGAGAAGGAAAGAGGCTACCATTGGAACCTCACTATTTCATTGTTAATATTAGGCTATTGATGACACTGTTCACATAAGGTCACCGATGACACTGTTCACCTAAGGTTACCGAAGCAATTGTTCACTTAAGGTTACCGTTGCAATGTTCATAGAAGGTTATGGATGATACTGTTCAGCTAAGGATAGTGATGCATTATAAACCTATGTTTACCATTACACTATTCATAGAAGGCTACTAATGACACTGTTCACATAAGGTTACTGTTTCACTATTCACCTAGGGTTACCGATGACACTATTCACATAAGGTAATCATTTCACTATTCAAAAAACTTGAAATATAGAAAATTGTTGGGGATAAGTCACCATGACCACCCAGAACTCTTTAGACACCAGATTTTAACAATGGAATAAACCAGAGAGGTCCAAATCATTATATCAAATACCTCTCAAATCATTATCATCCTCGAGAATTTAAATCCAACATAAAAGGAAACAAAACCAACCTAAAATGAAATAGAAAAGAATTCTGAAACGTTAGCCATCAAGATACATCTCAAAAGACAGAAATCCATAAGAATTAAGAAAAATAAAGTCATATTATAAACATGAAAGATCTATATCTACAAAGAAAAAGTCATTACATGAATTTATTTAAACATAAAAAAACTCTGGGTATTGAGCACGTATGTGAGACTCATGTTCCCAGGTACTCTCCTCCACACCACTGTGTCTTCACAAGACATGAACCAAGGTGATAGAATGCCTACAAAGCACTATCTATTTGTGGTCTTGGATATCCACAGTTCGCACCTCAAAGGTCTCATTATCATCAACGTCGATCTCTCCCCAACCGATGACGTGAGAGTAATCATGAAGATAATGAAAAATATGTGATACACGGAAAGCATCATGTATCCGGATCATCTTTGGGGGAAGAGATATTCGATACGCCAAAACTCCAACACGAGCTAAAACCTCAAACGGACGAACAATCTTGGGAGAAATCATACTCCCATGACCAAACCTTCACATACAGTAATGGGGATTCACCTTCAGTAACCCGTGATACCCAATATCAAACTCCAAAGGTCTCCTCCTCTGATCGTCATAATATTTCTGAGGATCCTATGCTATCTTCATCCTCTCATGAATCACATGAACCATCTATTTTGTATTCTGCACTAGTTCTGGTCTGAGAATCCCTGACTCTCTTACCCCAGTCCAGCACAACAGAGAATGACAAGGCTATCCATACAAGCCATCAAACGGCGCCATACCGATGGTCGAGTGAAAACTATTGTTGTAAGTGAACTCCACAAAGGGTAAGTGCCTCATCCAAGGACCTCCAAAATTTAGTACACATGAGCGTAACATATCTTCAATAGTCAGAATGGTCCGCTCTATCTGACCATCCATCTATGGATGAAATGCAGTGTTAAGGCATAACTGCGAACCAAAATCATGTCGGAGACCTCTCTACACCATATTGGTAAAATGAGGATCTCGATCCGAAATGATCACAATTGGGAATCCATGATGTCTCACCCCTACCTTCAGATACTACCTCAACAAATATTCCACTGAGCTCGACTCCTTGATTTCTATAAAGTGGGATGATTTCGTTAAAAGGTACACTACCACCCAAATAGAATCATGTATTCCCGGAGCATGAGGTAAACCAGTAACAAAGTCCATTGATATGTCCTCCCACTTCAACTAAGTAATATCTAATGGATTGAGTAGACCACCAGGAACACGGTGTTTAGCCTTCAGCTTCTGGGAAACCAAACATCGAGACACATACTCCGCAAACACATGCTTCTTATTGGGAAAACAAAATTAGATCCTCAAGGCTCGGTACATCTTTTTCACGCCAGGATACACCACTAAAAGTTAAATATGGAACTCTCTAAGAAACATCTCATGCATTGTCAAAGGAACAAAAATTGTTACATGATACTACACTTAGTGATGTTCATCCTCAGACCAACCATCAGGGGCCTCGCAAAAAAAAAATCATTCTCCCCAAACCACCACCTTAAGATCCCCCATCTGGGACTCTTCCACCTGCAACACCAGAGAAGACTGCATCGTCATCTGAAAAATACAACTTCTTCCCCCAACATCTCCCATGTCAAGATGTAATGCTGAAAATTGTTCCATTACTCTCCAAGAGTCACCAGATTCACACACTACATCACTACATGACTTTCGACATAGCGCATTAGCCACAAAATTCAAAATTCTTGGTGTATATGATATTACGAAGTCTTATTCCTATAATAACTCTATCCATCGACGTTGTTGTAAGTTCAAGTCATGCTGAGAGAAAACATACCTCAGGCACTTATGATCGGTGAAAACCACAAAGCAGTCACCACAGATGTATTGTCCCACAACTTTAGAGAAAATAGAAGGGATGCTATATCAAGGTCGTGGGTGGAATAGTTACATTCTTGGGGATGTAAATACTGAGACCCTTATGAAACAATTGATCTTTTCTGCATCAGAACCCAGCCTAACCCTAGATGTGAAGCATCGCAGAAAAAATCAAACTGAACTCCCTCTGCTGGAAGACAAAGAACTAGATAACTTACTAACTTCTCCTTATGATACTCAAAAGATTAATGACCATGATCTTTCCATATGAACACATGATCATTCCTGTTCAAAGCTGTTAGAGGAGTCACAACTCAAGAGAAATTAGATAGGAACCTCATGTAGTAGCCTGCGAGACATAGGAATCTTCCCAACTCTGACACCATATTTGGGGCTTCCCAAGAAACAAATGCTTCTATATTAGATGGATCCACAAAATCTCCCTACTGGGACACAACATTTTCCATGAAACGGAAATCTCGTGCCCAAAAATCACTCTTCGACAACTTCCCAAACAACTGATGTTGTCAAAGAACTCCCAAAACAACGTATAGAATCTCTGCATGCTCCTCCTCAGACGTGGATCAAACACGGATTTTGTCGATAAAAACCACCAAAAAATTGTCCAGGAACTCATGGAAAACAACGTTCATCAATCCCATGAACACGCTTGGAGCATTTGTCATGCCGAACGACATTACAACGAACTCATAATGCTCATGATGACAACAGAAAGCAGTCTTCGGGATATCTTCATCCTTCACATATATCTGATGAGATCCTGACAACATGTGTATCTTTGATAATCAACATAAAACCTTCATTTGATCAAATAAAACATCAATCCATGGAATAGGATAGTTATTATTTATTGTTACTTTGTTCAAGAGATGACCATAGACACACAACCGCAAACTACGGTCATCCTTCTTCATAAAAAAACTGGTGCACACCATGGTGACACACTCGGCCAAACAATACTGCAATGTAACAGAACATGAAGTGATATATGTAGCTCTCAAAACTCATAAGGGGTCATCCTATGTGCATAAATTGAGATAGGATAATATTTTAGTTGTAGCTCGATCCTAAACTCGATCTCTCTTCGCGGGGGTAAAGCTACAACCTCTTATGGAATTTCATCAGGGTACTCTTCTATGACCCAAGGAAATTCCATCTGTTGAAACTATGAATAACTCAGAATTATCTCAGCCATCATGGAAAATAAGTTTGGAACACTCCTCTGACCCATCTGAGGGTCTTTCTCGCCAACGAACACCATTGGCTCTCCATCCGCATCAAAGAATAAAACCTTCCACCTGAAGCAATCCGCTATATCTTGAACTAAATAAAAACAATCCATGATGAGGATTGCATCATATGGTTGTATTAAAAGTCATAAGAAATCTCCCCAAGATCAATTATTCCCCAACACTAGCTCATAGTCTCTACATACTTCAAATAAGTCAGCTCGACCTCCAACTGGCATAGTCAATACCAAGGGAACTAGAAGCCTCTCTACCTCAATTCCCAAAGCATGAAAAAATGTAGGTGATATAGAGGATTGTATCACTCTGGAATCAAACAAGGAATATACCAAGGTAGAAAACAAGAAAAGGGTACCTCAAACTACATTTGGCTCGCCTGGAGATGAGAACACTAATGTATGAAGCTGTCTACAACCACCTCCACAGCCTTTATGACACTGATGAAGACCACCATGACGTTCGTTCTCTACTCTTTGTGGATGGGGAGCATCAAGGTGTTTTCCTCCTCCTACCCCATATACCCACTCCTGATCTAAATCTAGTAAAAACTATTGTTGTCGCCTCTGATGGAACAACCTCAATTGGGGAACCTAGAGTGGAACACATTGTGCATGATGACTAGTCTGAATGGTAGGGAACTCTCATTGCTGTTGACCTCAGCCACCACAAGAAAAACAAGCACCTGATTCTTTTTCATAGGCCTAAGACCCAATTCATCCGAAGAAAAGAGATGGGAAGGTATGAGACCTACCCCCAACTGAACAGAAACTCGTATACCCAAAAAAACGGCAACCCCATACCATATCTCTTCTTCATGAGGAATCATGATGACTCCCCTCTCGCGATGATCTAGTTCTGGAAAATGACATCTCGACGACCTCTGTCCCCGCTATCACCATATGATTTGTCTTCAGCATAAATGGGGTGACCTGCCACTCGATCTCTGGATGCAAAGCCTCCATTAAATGCCTCACCCTGTCCTCATCATCATAGAATAGGTCCAATGAATATCACAAAAGGGTCCTGAAGCGGATTCCAAACTCTCGCGCACAGGAGCTCCCCTGTCGATGGGTGAAAAGCTCCTGGAAACTAGACGCCATTGCCGTCGAAGAAAGAGTCTCAACTCTAAACATGTCTCGGAACTCCTCCCATTACATCACTGAATTCTCTATATCCTTGAGGAACTAGAACCACCACCTACTCGCTGCTCCATGTAGCATCATCACATCCAAGGACACATAGTTCTCTTTCCGAGCACCGATCGAAATGAATCATATCTCGACCTCCTCCAACCAGTAATCCGAGACTGTATCTTAAACGGAGCCCTCATACTTTTCTAGACTCTGGCACTGAAACTCTGGGAGTTTCCTCCTCTAAGTGACGTCGTTTTCAACCTCTACCTAGAAGTGATATGTTGGTGCAGCCTGCTGGACATATTTTATACGATCTTGACGAGGACGTCGACCTGGAGCCTTACCTGCAAAATAAAAAATAGTTAGATCTCCTAAACCTGGAATATGGAAGACTCAACATTAATTAATTAATTGTTTTCTTTTATTCAATTTAAGTTAACCAATCCTAAGGTCTACCCATTCAAACAAAAGCACAATGAAGGATGATGCACAATCCATTCCTAGGTATCTACCCTACAACTAGTATCACATCATTTAGTAGACATTGTAAACATAAAGTTCCATACATCAGATCATAGGGGGCCCCAAACGCATGTGTCTTCGCCAATATCTAGTTTTTACATCGCTTGCTACAATTGACATATACCATTGCCCAACCATCCCATGAAACCTCACCTCTTCCTAACACAAAACTCCATCCTATCTCTTAACCAGAAATTTAGTTCAACTTTGTCATGACCCCCTCCCCAAAATGTGTACCACTCCAAGGAAAGAAATTTTATAAAGGAGATAATGACCCCCGAGTCCCACATCCAATAGGCCTTTGTTTGGAGACTAGCATTGAGGGTACAGTAATCAAATATATGGGAGGCATTTCTGTAACACCTCGAGATTTTATGAAAAATATTCTTTTAATTTCATTAATGTCTTGCGTTGTATTCTACACCAAGATTACCTTGCGCTATACGCAACACCGTATTAGCTTGTAGTATACGCAACACTATTCTTGGACCGTGTTACACATAATTTTGATAATAGTTATTCTACGCAACATTGAGTATATATATATATATATATATATATATTAAATGTATAAATGAAATATGGTTGGATTCTGTTATATGAAACAATGAAGGATTCTTTCACAACACGCAACCCTGACTTGGCTTGCATTACACGCAATCACGACCTTCCTCGATAGCGTGTGTTGTACGCAATACCGGGTTTTAATAAACAATGTTATATTATTATAATATTGTCATGAACTAGCCGTTATGAATAGTATTAACTAAATTTTTAATTTTATAACATTATTATTCATCTTACACATTTCTAGAACATGGTATAAGAACAAAATAAATTTTTCGGGTAAAATAAGTATTTTTAAAAAAAATGCAGTTTTACTGCCTTTTGATGGCGCACCCACTTTAAATATAGTTTTTGACATGTTTATATGTTCAATTTGACAAAATAATATTCTTCTTTTGAATCAGGATGTAAAAATTTACATTAGATAAAGTTTTGATATTTTTCTGATAACTTTCATATTTTAATGAATAGTAAAAACACGCTATATTTTAATTGAAAACAACTTTTTCATCGTAATATCTTATGTGGTTAAATTATAATATTGAATGGTTTTAAAGTATATTTAGAATATATTTTTACCACTTAATAAAATGTTGGTCATTGGACACAATTTTACAATTAAACCGAACATAAACAAGTATCAATCTTTTGATAGTTATTATCTCTTAAAAACACGCTTTTTGTTTTGACAGCGGGAATTAATTTTAAATTAATTTCTGCCACTTCTGTGTTTTGAATTTAGAAAAATGGATTCCATATTTGGAATCAGGATGTTCAAATTGTGTAAATAGGTAACTTTTATTTTTAGACATTTTGAATAATTACTGCGGTAAATATTTTATTTACCATGGTTAAGGGTAAATCCGGTAAATAAGGGTTAAAAAAATAATATTATAATAATATTAAATTACCCTAAAACGTGTCTTAACCCTATTGGTAGATACATGGTCGACCATGGTAATCTTTGGGTCGATTTTGGGACCCCATTGATCCACTTGTAAGTGATAATGACACTTTATTTTAATTAAGTTAAAATGAATACAAAAATGACACAAGCATATATCTTTTAGTAAAACAATTGTTACATAGGGTTATATATGTTGGATTTTAGATTATAAATATTAATTAGAAAGATAAAAAGCTTTCCTACATGATGGTATTTTATTTGTAATTTTTAGACATCAAATAATTTAATTTATTTATGACACAAAGATGATGCAGTAATTATCTTATTAATGAAATATTGACATAATTGATGTTATAAACACCAAAATAAATGTAATTTAAGACTTTTTATTAATTACACTAACTTTATAGGTTACTATGATATATTAGTGTTGAGTTAATCAACTTGGTTCGAACATATAATTCTGTTATGACTTTCACGAAAATCATATATCAAATAGTGTCAAAATTGACAAAAAATAGTTTTTAAATCAAATATTATATTATTAATTCTTATTTTATTCCTAAAAATATAAGGTTCGGCCAAATGACTTAGATAAGGATATATTTATTAATAGTATACAATTTGGGGTTCGTTTGGCATGTTATAGTAAGTATATTAACCATATAGTGAAAGAAAACAAAAAGACACGGTAAAAGTTAAATTATTTAACTTAGAGTTAAATCTAATTGATAAGGTTAAAATAATAACCTAAACTTGTCTAAATCCTATTGGTTGATAGGATTTCGACCCATCCCCACCTTAGCTTCGAAATAATACCCTTTGGAACCATTATAAACCGATTTTGACTTTAATATAAAATAATATTTTGAGATATTCCTAAGGTGCCCCTCTCCTCCCCTATAAAAGGACACCTCCTCCCCCTCCTCCTCACACCAATTTGAGCACTCAATCTCGGCCAACCCCTGCCAAAATCTCTTCTCCACTTCCCTAGAAACATCCTAGAGGTTCTGGTCTTCCTCAAAGACCAATTTTAGTGCCCTAAGAGGAGGTCTCAAAGAGGCACTTCAAAGAAGAGGTAATTACCGTTACCAATTCTTTCATCTTTATTTCTTCTTCCACTTCTTCTTATTAGGTTGTTTCATTATTAAGTAATAACATCAGTATCACTCATATACTGATATGTTATTATAAGTATGAAACAACCCTATTTCACCATCTATCCATCCTACGGAAAAAGAAATCACCGCGCGTGCGTACGTACGGAATACCGTCTCCACGCCGTGGTGTAATCTATTTTCCACCACCACCTTACATGGATGGGTATAATGGTGTAAATAATAACTATACATAGTTATTACAACATCATATTGATTCTGATATATTGTATAATCCACTCCAATTCAATTCAATATTTATAGAAATGATATCATCGCTCGTGCGTACGTACGGACTACCGTCTCCACGACGCGATGAGATTCATTCTCCATGTTAACCATTTAAGAATGATTATAAAGTATATATAAGAAATAATAATGAAATATATGACATTATAAAGCTACTGGATTTATGTATATATATACATATGTATGTCATCTACTTACTTCCATTTCAAGACAATAAGGAAAGGAAAACAACGTTCATGCGTACGTACGGACTACCGTCTCCATGAACGGTGTTATTCATTTTATTTATCTACCTATTATATATATATATATACTGAATATATATGATATATAAATCATATTTTATATTATGGAAGTATTTAAATCATGATATAAGTAATAATAATGTCAAGAACAACAAGTCAAAACACATACGATAAATGAAACGATTTTACCCAAAACGCTTCTTTATCATGGAATTTACAAAAGAACGGGTAATATAATGTCATAAGTGAACCATATATGATATCATAACAATGAATATGATTCTTTAATAAGTCATTAACATGATTTAAATCATTATACAGGAGGTTCGGACACTTACAAAGCAAGTCTGACCTAAGGTAAGTGAAATATCCCAATCTCATTTTTATCCGAGATTGTTTATTCGTATGTATTTACTGGGGTGTATTTTATCATCCACATCCATGTTTCATCAATATGTAATATTATTCCCATCCACCTACAATTGTTTAAATCCATTTTTACTCTTCGGTGAGTTTTTAGTAATATATATGAAAGGAATCTTTTGTCAATTTTTCGTACGAGGTACTTTTTGACTTTTCCGACAAAAGTACGAAGAATGTTTTTTTTAACTTATACGGCATGAGTGGATTTCCAAAACATTATTTCCAAGAAGTTTCCTTTACAAGTTTTTAAGTTTATTTTTAATCAACTTCTTTTACTTTATAATTGTACGACATGTTAAGAAAGGAAAAGTATTTTTGAAGCAGAAAGGATATTTTCCTCAAGAATGGAGTTCAAGTGTTTTATCAAAATTATTTTCCATCTAAGATAATAAAGGGTTATGTTTTTACATTGATTTGATCATGTTGTGATGGAATTATTTTTATGAATTCCTTTATCTTATATGAATTTATTTATGATGTCATGATGTTTCAAGAATCCCATTTTTATTACATGGGTTATGCGATGATGTATGATTTATGATTATGTGGCACACATAAGAAAGGATTCATTATAAGATGGGTGGGACCTATATCTCCCTCCAATGCATTGGGTAAAGATTTTATATCTCATGAGATAGACATGGCTGGAATGGTCGGTTATACCGGTTCAGTGAAACAGGACTGAAACGAGGGTTACTCGATTTCAGAAAGGGACTTTGTCCACTAAGATAGTCTTGGAAATGAGTCATGACTAACAAGAAATGATTTTCCATGATTATGTGTGCATGCCACAATGTTTCAAGTTTCATGTTATGATTATGGTGATCTCATTTTCACTTCTATGATTTGTTCCATGTTAAGATATTATGATCTCTTTTGCAGGTTATGATTTTCAAAAAGATATGATATGATTTTTATTTCTTTTGTATACCCTTACTGAGCATTTGAGCTCACCCTTTTATGATTTCTTTTCCCCAGGATATAAAGAAAGGTTTTAGGTAAAAAAAAATGGAAGATCTTTATGGGAGATATTGAAGATCTTTCACCAGGATTAGAAGATTATGTTCCGAGTTTCCAAAGACACTAAACTATTACGATCCTTGTGAGTGTGTTTTTGTTATGTACTAAGTATTCCGCAAATGTAATGTAATGTCCATGTACGTCAGGATACAGGTCTCTACAGTTGGTATCAAAGGAAAGGTTTAGTCAACCTTTGGAAACTAGGATGCGAAAACGTTAGTGAGATCCCTAGAGATATTTCTAAGGTATGTCTAGGGATGTCCCTAAGGTTAAGTATACGTATAGGTTATAGTACTAGAATTACGCTAACGATCATAGAATTAAACCTAAGATGTTAGATATTGAAGGTACTCCCCCTTTATTATGTTGTTTTCCCTAGCATGATTTTTGCCTCTCACACTATTCTTTTTGGGTTTTAGACGATGGCTGGAACCCGAAGGAACCGTGTTGATCAATGCAATGGACAATGCAATGATTGCCCTCCTGAACAAACAAATGTTATGGGAGATGGAGTGCAAAATCTTATTTCTATACTTACACAAGCTATGAATCATTCTGGACTTCCAAATGAGCAGAGAAGGGAACAATATTCTATTGAGTCCTTCATGGGGCAACGTCCACCTTCTTTCAGTGGGTCTTCTGATCCACTTGTGGCTGAACAATGGATCAGTACTACTGAAAAGATATTTTCAGTTCTTCAATGTTCTGAACATGATAAAGTCATCTTAGCAGTATATCGTTTGGAAGGTGAAGCTGATCAATGGTGGAATCTTATCAAGAATACGAGGCCAAGAGATGAAATTGAGTCCATGGAATGGGACGAGTTCAAGAACTTGTTTTTCATTAAGTACTTCCCTCGTATTCTTCGAACAAAGATGGAGAAAGAGTTTCTTGAACTGAAGCAAAGGGACGGTGAATCTGTTGGTACCTATGAAGCAAATTTTACAAGACTTGCAAGGTACGCTTCTGGTATTATCATCCAACCTGAAAGTAAAGTTGATCGATTTTTCAGTGGCTTAAAACCAAGTCTTCGAAGGGCATTAGCTATAAGAGACTTCAGTAGCTATGAAGAAATTGTGCGTTGTGTTATCAAGGTAGAAATGGAAGTTGGTGTTACATATCCATCTCATGGTTTTGACAAGAAACGAAAGATGGAGTTCAAGGAGAAATCTCAGAATAATGGTAAAAAGAAGATGAATGTTTCCTTATGCACAAAGTGTGGAAAGAAGCATGGTGGAGATTGTCTTAAAGGGACTAGAAAATGTTTTAAGTGTGGAAAAGAAGGTCATCGAGCATCTGAGTGTCGAAGTAATGGAAAAAGGGTTTCTAATGATGTGAATAAAGCAAACACTGCAGAGAACGCACCACCAACACTTCAATGTTTCAAGTGCAAAGAGATGGGACATTATGCCAATAAATGCCCTAATCCAAGGGTTAGTGATGATCAACATGAGCAACCACTTAAGGCAAAAGACAAAGGGAAGTCACATGCGATCACTATTGGCGATGTTGAATATGACAATGATGTGGTGGAATGATTAAGTGTTTATGTAATGGGATTCCAAAATAATGTTGTATCATGGAATATTGGAATATTTATGTATTGGTCTAATGTGGTATTCAAAGTGATTGAGATATTATGCGCATAATGAAGGGAAAATGAGAAAATGAAATTTTTAACAGTATTCATGAGCTCATGATTGATATAAGGACTAAGTGATATCATGGTTTGAGTATATAGAATTTTGAGGATTTTGGTATGTGGAAAGAGTTAACTTTTAATAGAATTCATGTTTTCAATAAGGTTCAATGGGTATTCAAGAGAATACATGATTAAGGACTTTGAATGTTTAGAATGTGACCAAAAAGACATATCTTATGATATATGGGGATCAATGATGGTATTAAATCTCTAGTAATAATTTTCACTATGTTATGAAAGTGGACTGCAGTATTATGGATAAGCCTAAAGAAGTTCTTTTTTTGATATTATTGATAGGATGTTATAGTAATGTAGTTTTAGAAAAAAGACAACCTGCAGGACGGGCGGCAGCCCATCACGTCGGACAAGGCTATGGGAATCGAACCCAAAACCGAAGTGCGACTGGCCTTTATCGCCTACCACTGGCCTACAGGAAGTCCCTATTTAGTAGAAACTAGTTTTATTTTATTAAGCAGTACGATATATGAAGTATAAGTCCATTTTAGGAACCATATATAATTAATCTCACTATAGATCGACTTATGTATATAATTTTTGCTAACCTTTTGTTTGAGACAGATGGAATGACCCTTCATTCTATCACATGATCTGCTAACACTTCACGAATAACAAATTCAACTTCATTTATTTAAGAGATGAAGTGGAAACTGTTCAAAGCAGGAACAATAGTGAGATTGTAACAAAATCATGTAAGTATTTCTTTTAATTCATCAACTTTAGGGAAATGATCTTGAAAAACAAAAATGTTGTCCTAGTGCTCTTATATCTGATTAATCAGATGGTACCTTAGATCGTCACAAATTTATGGATTTGTGATTGTTGGCTTTTCCATAGCCATGTTCTCTACCACTCTCCATCAGAACATGATGGTTAGATTTCTCTTCCATATCCATATTTTCACCTATGTGGAAACCCAATGATTAGTTTATTTGGGTAACCGTTACGTTTCATACTTTTGTTTTTAAAGATAAGTTTTGGTATTCCTTTTTACGGTGTGGGTTTCTATCAAAGAAACTTTCAAATAGTAAACCATTTATAACCCCGACGAATTTCGAGGGCGAAATTCATTTTAAGGGGAGTAGAATGTAACACCTCGAGATTTTATGAAAAATATTCTTTTAATTTCATTAATGTCTTGCGTTGTATTCTACACCAAGATTACCTTGCGCTTTACGCAACACCGTATTAGCTTGTAGTATACGCAACACTATTCTTGGACCGTGTTACACATAATTTTGATAATAGTTATTCTACGCAACATTGAGTATATATATATATATATATTAAATGTATAAATGAAATATGGTTGGATTCTGTTATATGAAACAACGAAGGATTCTTTCACAACACGCAACCCTGACTTGGCTTGCATTACACGCAATCACGACCTTCCTCGATAGCGTGTGTTGTACGCAATACCAGGTTTTAATAAACAATGTTATATTATTATAATATTGTCATGAACTAGCCGTTATGAATAGTATTAACTAAATTTTGAATTTTATAACATTATTATTCATCTTACACATTTCTAGAACATGGTATAAGAACAAAATAAATTTTTCGGGTAAAATAAGTATTTTTTAAAAAAATGCAGTTTTACCGCCTTTTGATGGCACACCCACTTTAAATATAGTTTTTGACATGTTTATATGTTCAATTTGACAAAATAATATTCTTCTTTTGAATCAGGATGTAAAAATTTAAATTAGATAAAGTTTTGATATTTTTCCGATAACTTTCATATTTTAATGAATAGTAAAAACACGCTATATTTTAATTAAAAACAACTTTTTTCATCGTAATATCTTATGTGGTTAAATTATAATATTGAATGGTTTTAAAGTATATTTAGAATATATTTTTACCACTTAATAAAATGTTGGTCATTGGACACAATTTTACAATTAAACCGAACATAAACAAGTATCAATCTTTTGATAGTTATTATCTCTTAAAAACATGCTTTTTGTTTTGACAGCGGGAATTAATTTTAAATTAATATCTGCCACTTCTGTGTTTTGAATTTAGAAAAATAGATTCCATATTTGGAATCAGGATGTTCAAATTGTGTAAATAGGTAACTTTTATTTTTAGACATTTTGAATAATTACTGCGGTAAATATTTTATTTACCATGGTTAAGGGTAAATCCGGTAAATAAGGGTTAAAAAAATAATATTATAATAATATTAAATTACCCTAAAACGTGTCTTAACCCTATTGGTAGATACATGGTTGACCATGGGAATCTTTGGGTCGATTTTGGGACCCCATTGATCCACTTGTAAGTGATAATGACAGTCTATTTTAATTAAGCTAAAATGAATACAAAAATGACACAAGCATATATCTTTTAGAAACACAATTGTTACATAGGGTTATATATGTTGGATTTTAGATTATAAATATTCATTAGAAAGATAAAAATATTTCCTACATGATGGTATTTTATTCATAATTTTTAGACATCAAATAATTTAATTTATTTATGACACAAAGATGATGCAGTAATTATCTTATTAATGAAATATTGACATAATTGATGTTATAAACACCAAAATAAATGTAATTTAAGACTTTTTATTAATTAAACTAATTTTATAGGTTACTATGATATATTAGTGTTGAGTTAATCAACTTGGTTCGAACATATAATTCTGTTATGACTTTAAAAAAAATCATATATCAAATAGTGTCAAAATTGACACAAAATAGTTTTTAAATCAAATATTATATTATTAATTGTTATTTTATTCCTAAAAATCTAAGGGTCGGCCAAATTACTTATATAAGGATATATTTATTAATAATATACAATTTGGGGTTCGTTTGGCATGTTATAGTAAGTATATTAACCATATAGTGAAAGAAAACAAAAAGACACGGTAAAAGTTAAATTATTTAACTTAGAGTTAAATCTAATTGATAAGGTTAAAATAATAACCTAAACTTGTCTAAATCCTATTGGTTGATAGGATTTCGACCCATCCCAACCTTAGATTCGAAATAAGACCCTTTGGAACCATTATAAACCGATTTTGACTTTAATATAAAATAATATTTTGAGATATTCCTAAGGTGCCCCTCTCCTCCCCTATAAAAGGACACCTCCTCCCCCTCCTCCTCACACCAATTTGAGCACTCAAGCTCGGCCAACCCCTGAAAAAATCTCTTCTCCACTTCCCTAGAAACATCCTAGAGGTTCTGGTCTTCCTCAAAGACCAATTTTAGTGCCCTAAGAGGAGGTCTCAAAGAGGCACTTCAAAGAAGAGGTAATTACCGTTACCAATTCTTTCATCTTTATTTCTTCTTCCACTTCTTCTTCTTAGGTTGTTTCATTATTAAGTAATAACATCAGTATCACTCATATACTGATATGTTATTATAAGTATGAAACAACCCTATTTCACCATCTATCCATCCTACGAAAAAAGAAATCACCGCGCGTGCGTACGTACGGAATACCGTCTCCACGCCGTGGTGTAATCTATTTTCCACCACCACCTTACATGGATGGGTATAATGGTGTAAAGAATAACTATACATAGTTATTACAACATCATATTTATTCTGATATATTGTATAATCCACTCCAATTCAATTCAATATTTATAGAAATGATATCATCGCTCGTGCGTACGTACGGACTACCGTCTCCACGACGCGATGAGATTCATTCTCCATGTTAACCATTTAAGAATGATTATAAAGTATATATAAGAAATAATAATGAAATATATGACATTATAAAGCTACTGGATTTATGTATATATATACATATGTATGTCATCTACTTACTTCCATTTCAAGACAATAAGGAAAGGAAAACAGCGTTCATGCGTACGTACGGACTACCGTCTCCATGAACGGTGTTTTTCATTTTATTTATCTACCTATTATATATATATATATACTGAATATATATGATATATAAATCATATTTTATATTATGGAAGTATGTAAATCATGATATAAGTAATAATTATGTCAAGAACAACAATTCAAAACACCTACGATAAATGAAACGATTTTACCCAAAACGCTTCTTTAACATGGAATTTACAAAAGAACGGGTAATATAATGTCATAAGTGAACCATATATGATATCATAACAATGAATATGATTCTGTAATAAGTCATTAACATGATTTAAATCATTATACAGGAGGTTCGGACACTTACAAAGCAAGTCGGACCTAAGGTAAGGGAAATATCACAATCTCATTTTTATCCGAGATTGTTTATTCGTAAGTATTTACTGGGGTGTATTTTATCATCCACATCCATGTTTCATCAATATGTAATATTATTTCCATCCACCTACAATTGTTTAAATCCATTTTTACTCTTCGGTGAGTTTTTAGTAATATGTATGAAAGGAATCTTTTGTCATTTTTTCGTACGAGGTACTTTTTGACTTTTCCGACAAAAGTACAAAGAATGTTTTTTTAACTTATACGGCATGAATGGATTTCCAAAACATTATTTCCAAGAAGTTTCCTTTACAAGTTTTTAAGTTTATTTTTAATCAACTTCTTTTAGTTTATAATTGTACGACATGTTAAGAAAGGAAAAGTATTTTTGAAGCAGAAAGGATATTTTCCTCAAGAATGGAGTTCAAGTGTTTTATCAAAATTATTTTCCATCTAAGATAATAAAGGGTTCTGTTTTTACATTGATTTGATCATGTTGTGATGGAATTATTTTTATGAATTCCTTTATCTTATATGAATTGATTTATGATGTCATGATGTTTCAAGAATCCCATTTTTATTACATGGGTTATGCGATGATGTATGATTTATGATTATGTGGCACACATAAGAAAGGATTCATTATAAGATGGGTGGGACCTATATCTCCCTCCAATGCATTGGGTAAAGATTATATATCTCATGAGATAGACATGGCTGGAATGGTAGGTTATACCGGTTCAGTGAAACAGGACTGAAACGAGGGTTACTCGATTTCAGAAAGCGACTTTGTCCACTAAGATAGTCTTGGAAATGAGTCATGACTAACAAGAAATGATTTTCCATGATTATGTGTGCATGCCACAATGTTTCAAGTTTCATGTTATGATTATGGTGATCTCATTTTCACTTCTATGATTTGTTCCATGTTAAGATATTATGATCTCTTTTGCAGGTTATGATTTTCAAAAAGATATGATATGATTTTTATTTCTTTTGTATACCCTTACTGAGCATTTGAGCTCACCCTTTTATGTTTTCTTTTCCCCAGGATATAAAGAAAGGTTTTAGGTAAAAAAAAATGGAAGATCTTTATGGGAGATATTGAAGATCTTTCACCAGGATTAGAAGATTATGTTCCGAGTTTCCAAAGACACTAAACTATTACGATCCTTGTGTGTGTGTTTTTGTTATGTACTAAGTATTCCGCAAATGTAATGTAATGTCCATGTACGTCAGGATACGGGTCTCTACAATTTCCCTCTAAGAGAAAACATGTGGAAGAGAGAGATAATATAGACACCAACCCACTACTACATAGACATAAATATAAATGAAATCATAACTACACATATGTAATGTCATGAAAAACTACTACAATTAAAATGTAAAAACTGCAAGTACCCAAAAGAAAGTAAAAAACAAAAGCAACCATGAATCCCAAACAGCTGTTGCAACCCCAAGCTAGTAGTAAACAGCTTAATCTCCATCCTTCTCCAACTGACGTGAAGAATAGATTATATATATAGAGGGTCAGTGTAACAGTATACTTGGTAAGATCCTCCCTGGAGCCTCTCGGGAAAAAGTAAAGAAAGCATGATAAAGAACAGTGAAGAATAATTGAATCTAACTCATCACCTAAATAGGTATACTAAGTTCCCAGGCACAGTATTGCTACTCTCACCATGTAACGCATACAAGAGTATATAATATAATAAATAATATCAAGGGTACCCCTCTACTACTTCCCCACTTGTTTTCCTCTTTTCCCCAATATCGCACGTCCTAAGCATCTCTCTCCAAAAAGTATTTCCCACAGACACCTTGGAGAAGCACCACAACATGCACCTAATGAAACAAAATCACCATGTCCACACAAGAATGTAACCAGGTAGTTTCTGGGAGCCACCATATCTTGCATAACATGTATCATACATGGGGCATTATACCTCAATCCACTAAAGCCCACACACTGAGTAAGACTCCTCAATCCATCACAACATAAACACGTTACAACTATAGTAGTCTAAAAGAAACTATATCCAGAATATATGTGTGTGAATAACCACAAGATATTACAACCCTCCACACACATATAAGTGGAAAACTAACCATTGTTACTACCAGCACAAGTAACTACCAAGAGAAGAGAGCAGTGCCAAAGGGGGTAGTCATCTATCTATCCTCCCACCAGAATGTTGGGGAAAACACCCTCCTAGGCGTAGAATCCCTGGGGTGTCATTTTCCCTAACAGACGGGGTGGATTAGAATATAGAAAAAAGTACAGAATATACTATATCTCACAACCACACTATGGGCATAACTTAGTTTTAGACACAACTACAGCTAACATCTCTCGAACTCCCTTCTGCCACTTTTGAGACTAGGTATCATGTAATCACACAAAAATTTAAAGAGATTCATTACATTACTTTATCCCAATTTTATCAGTTGCACTTTACGTTAATTAATTATTTAAACATTAATTAACCATTGAAAACTCCACATTAAAATTTATTAACATAACACCCAAAGTCCATTTTCCTCAGCATTGCATCCCAACAAGCTCCAACCCCATGGGTTGATATCATTATTAAATTATTTATTTACAAAATTAATTTCCCATATTCCCAGGCATTCTCAAAAAACATTCTATGCTACTAAACATAAGGGGGATCAATGCGGTGAGTAGATGAACTTCCCGTAGAGTCCTTGTCGTCTATAGTAAGAGCATATACCCATCCTCCCTTGAAATGCTAAACACGAAAAGCATGTTTAATACCCCATTCATCTTCAACCCTTTCAGAAGAAGGGTAATAAATACCATCTACCTTGAGCAGTGGAAAAAGTAAAGCAGATAAACAATGAATAAGAATAATTAAGCATCCAAACATTCACATCCAACACGTTCCATCATCCATGGTGTCCTCCCCAACACCCACATGCATAAACCGAACAATCTCGCCACTCTAGGATTCAACTAATGCCAAAAACAATAGGCCTTCTTGCCGCCACATATCACAACAGCCTTCCAGGCTCACATCACAACACAAGCAGCATGAAAACAACCATCAGATCAATTGGGATCCTAGCCCTTAAACATGCAAGAGGGTAACTCAAAACCCTACAAGGAATTATCATTTATCAAACAACCAGTTCTTTAATCCATTTTGGATTAACCAATTTATTCATCATAGGTTCCAACTTTAGGAAAACATAAAAGTATGCTATCAAAATTTGTTTAAACATTCTTACTACATTAATTTTATTAACATCTAATTACAAAAACAACCATTAGAATAATTCACATGCCTCTGTATCTTTAGACAAATAATTATAAATTAATTTCAGCTTTCTGTTATTTACTAATTTTCATCATAAACGAAGAGCTAACAACGAAAGTATTGATAACACACTATCTATCAAAACAAGAGTCAATAACATACAACTGATATCAATTTATTTATCCAGTTCAAATATTTATTATGTCAATTCCACTGTGATCTAGTGGGATAAAACATGGAAACCCTGAAATTAAACGTAAAAGAAACGTGATGAAATGAATTCCCTACATCAAACCGTTCATGACATTATTTATATGAGAATGATCCACACAATGGGATATGATCTCCTCCCCCCAAGACAATTGTATCCACCTGATAATGCAGAGACACTAACACACCGGTCAACACCTAAGAAAATATCATTAGGAACATAGAGGTAGCATTCTATAAATAGGAAATGGAGAAAGAGGGATATGAAACCAAAATAATGATGATAAATCACACCTTATATCAAAGATTGATCGATATTGCTTGGTTACATCAAAACAGAGTGGAACCAATCCAAGGAGGAAATCATGAACACACAATTCATTGGGGATGGAATGAAAGGTTTGAGCTTCTCATAGTTGAGAACAAGGAGGAAGAATTGGGGAGGAAGATATATCACCCCTTTAAAATATTTAAAGGAGAATTAGTTTAAGATATGTTGGATTTTCTATTAAAAGTGGGTCAAATTAAACCATGCAGTTTAACCATGTAAAAACATCTGTACCCTTAGGAAAAATTACTATAGGAGTTATGGACTTTTAATCTTCTATGGAGTCCTTAAAATGAGGTTTTAAATGCATTTTAAATTAATGTAAATTTCAAAGGGAGAAACTATAAGAAGTTGGAAACACTGTTCACAAAATTGAAATTTGGAAAAGGGGATAGAAGTTATAGATGGACTTCACCATTCTGGAAACACATTTCACAAACTAAAAATTTGGAAAAGGAAATACAGGTTTCCTATGGACCTCACCATTCTGGAAACACTGTTCACAAACTCAAAATTTGGGAAAGGAAATAGAGGTTACCGATGGACCTCATCATTCTGGAAACACTGTTCACAATCACAAAATTTGGAAATGGAAATTGAGGTTACCAATGGAAGCTTACCATTCTGGAAACACTGTTCTTGAACTCAAAAATTGGAAAAGGAAAGAGGCTACCATTGGAACCTCACTGTTGCATTGTTCACTTAAGGCTTCCGATGACACAGTTCACATAAGTTCATCAATGACACTATTCACCTAAGGTGACCGATGACACTGTTCATCTAAGGTTAGCATTGCACTGTTCATAGAAGGTTACCAGTGACACTGTTCACCAAAGGCTACAGATGCACTGTTCTGCTAAGGTTACTGTTGCACTGTTCATAGATGGTTACCGATGACACTGTTCACATAAGGTCACCATTGCAATGTTCAACTAAGGTTACTGATAACACTGTTCACATAAGGATTCCGTTTCAATGTTATCCTAAGGTTACCAATGACATTTTTCACATAAGGTTACCATTGCACTGTTCATAGAACTGGAAATTTGGCAATGTGTTAGGGATAAGTCACCTTGACCTCCCAGAACTCCTCAGCCACCATATTTTTGCAATGTAATGGACTAGAGAGGTATGAGCCATTACAGTGAACAAATCTAATACCCACAATCATATCATGGGTTCAATACTTGAAATTACAAGTGGGAAAATAAAAACACAATAGAAACTAATAAGTAGGTCAACCATCTAGAATGAGGGGATTTAAATAAAATTTGAATAATATTATGAAATGTGTTCTATCTAGAACAATTATAACCCATCTATTCATAGTATCCTAATGAACATGTCAAAAGGCTTGTCTTCTTCATGGGACAAGAAATGTGTGGGTAGAACACATGAAATGGTTACTAAAACAATACATAGTAGGATAACCTAGAATGACCAAACACAAGAATCAAGGGAGTAGTCTTCTCATCACAAGGTAATGTCAAGTAGAATAGGAGATATATAATGATAACATACATATATGTTATTGATAGAAACTATATATAATGTTAAGGTCAAAATAATAAAATCCATACTATGATTCTTATTCTAGAAAAAAGATAATGTGTGTTCTAGGAGAACTCACTCTACGGGCTAGGTAACACTGGTGGTTATCTTTTTAGAGGTCATGCTCATCGTATATTTCCATCATGAATAATGAATTTGATGTTATAAGTGAGTGATACATGGATATAGGATCACACCTAAGGACATACTGCATACTTAAACAATAACTATATTAACTATATAAATAGGGGATCAATGCCAATGTATATTGGCCCCACAAATACTTAGAACCCACCTAGGGAAGAAGAAACAAAAAAGGATCCCAACCTAGGATTCATGGATGATTCCTACAACTCTATCCGTGAATAATCCCACATAGGGAATCATAACATATGATTATGACATGATATATCATTCCAACCTCATGAGGGGATTAACTAAGGTAACATAACTTAATGATACTATTCCATACTAAAGATTGAAAGGTACTCAAGTGATCCTAGAGTATGTATATAATATCTAATATTACTACATGTAATTTCCTTCATTCAGTATAACTTCATGTGTCTCACTATATCACATTGAATGTAAAGATCCATATATATGATTTTCCCTTCAGGGGAACACAACATTTACAGTACGGTCTAGCATGAAGTGTTTCACCTACCCATTCCCATGACAATCTAGCCGTACCCATGTAATATGATTGTGACCTTTAAATGGTCATGTCTGAGTAACAAAAAACTCGTATTTAATCTAATAATACCTATGTCTAGTCATTTAAATGTATATGAACCCCCACCCTAGGACACATACTTGGCCACCAAAATTATGTCATATGGTGTGTGATAATTTATTTCTTGAGAAATTAGAGAAATTTAACAAATAACCCCACATGGGATTTGTTCATAATGGTACATACCATGTAGTGTTGGACATTCTAGAATCTCATTGTTCATTAATGTGTCTCTCAATTCCACCACTACTCCTATAACTAATCATGCGTAGGAAACACCTATTGGGACTCAACCAAGCCAATCAGTCACCAATGTCTAGACTCCTTCCAAAAAAAATCTTATTAGAAAAGAACCTCTATTATACGTTAATATTGTTAAACACCCTCTTATGAACCGAGAAACATCAATATGATAATATCTCAACATTAATCATCATCGAGCACAACCATGTCATCAATTAGGGATCCAAAACCATAATATAGATCTACTGTTCCAAAGGGACAATGTTCAATGATCACTCATTGGGTAACCGTCATATTTCTTCTCAATAAAACACTAATGAATGATGTGAAATGTTTGAGGGATAAAATAACAATATAAAACAAAATGAACAAACCTATTCCATTTTTTGTGATAGAATGGATTCATTTCGATTTTAATGATGAATGAATAGAAATTATATATAATCCAATGACATCTACCTTTCATGGATTTCATTTTCTTCAAAACAATTCTCATCATCAGATTGTGTAACACCCTGACCCCAGTTATCCAGAGTTGGTGCATTATTACATAACTTTGGAATGATCACAAAAGATCAAGTCTTGAAAGACCGATTAGTTTAGTAGCCTTGGAATAACTAGATACGTTCATAAAGTTTATATTACATCATAAATTGAAAACTACAACAACATCTGGTCTCCACACTCATATCCCCTTATACTATCCATGTAGGTCATTCATAAAATACTTCTTCACATCCTGGAAAAAATAAAACATAGAAAGGGGCGAGCTCAGATTCCTAGTAAGGATAACAATATAGCGGAAACTTTCATAAATAGGAATAAACATATAGGATAATGTATAACTAAAAAAAAGCCTTTTAAACTTGAACTTCCACATAATATGGAAAATATAAAATGAAATAATTTCATTTACTTATTCACATGGATATTCTACTAGTCGAATAATCACATGCAATATCAATAACCACTTTCATAATGATGGAATACATAATGCCAGACTATCATAAACACATAGTCACGACCTTCTGTCAAGACTACAAATAGGATTTTCTCAAGGCCTTGTGCCAAGACACTAGTTGGTCTCATTAGACCTACCGATGCATCGAGGAGCTATAGTAGGCTCCACCCATCACTTATTAAGTCCAATGCATTCCACATATGAATGGTTTTAAACATAACATAAACATTCTTATTAAAACTGGCATATAAAATGTCAATAAATTCTCCATAAACCATGAATGGTATAAAAATAACACATCCATAGACAAACATATCCCAAAACCTTCAATATAATATGGAATTTTTGTATCATAATAAATCAACTTCAGATATGCTTAAAATTCATCAAAAGATGTTAACAAAGATGAAATCAAAACAATTTGAGAGAAATATCCCTTTTTTGAAATCATTTAGAAGTTACATAATTAAAAAATAAAACATTTACATTGTAAATATTTTTATAATCTTGTAAGGGAAGCTTAGAAGATTCTATAACGGTGGAAAATATCCTTACCCATCGTATAAGTTAAAAAAACATTCTTACCTTAATTTTTTCGAAAAGGTTAGAAAGAACCTTTTTTGGAAAACGAAGGAAAGAATTTTTTATAAAAATCTTATAAAAAGTCCAAAATAGTTTAAATGAATTTAACCCATAGTATATAAAATAGTAAGAATGATTTTAAATACATTTTTACAAAACATGTATGTGGATGATAAAGAGGTCCCATTAGATAATTACGTATAAACAACCTCAGATAATGAAGAGATTGTGAAATAAACCCTTACCTTGTAATTTTCCTTGGTCGAGGGGAGGTTAACCTCCTGTATAATGGTGAAATAATTGTTATTAAATTATACAAGAATCGTATACATTAATATTATATCATATATGATCTTTAAACATTGATTTGTAAATAATATATTAGTATTATCATCATTTTGGGTGTTAACGGATTCGTTTTCCTTTATATTATTTGTTATGTGAGCCATATTTGTTATGTATGGAATGTATATTATTTATATCCAGAATGATATCATTTCTCTAAAAATTATTTTTAATCATCAAATGAAATTTATTTTTGAATGGATACGATGGGGGATGAATCTCATCAAGTTCGTGGAGACGGTAGTCCGTACGTACGTACGAGTGACAATATCATTTTCTAGATATTAAAATAAAATATAATTGGATAGTATATTATATATACAGAATAATTATCATGTTATACTTATTATTTACATCAATTACACATCATTATCATACCCATCCAAATTATATTGTTTTGAATAACAATTACACCACGACATCGAGACGGTAAGCCGTACGTACGCACGTATGGTGACATGTCATTCAAAGGATGGATAGAATATTGAATATGGTTGTACCATTTTTATAATAACATCATAGTATATAGAAGATTCAAGAATTATTTTCTTAGAATGAAAATAACAAAGAAAGAAGAAGTTGAAGAAGAACGGAACTTGAAAGAAGATGGTGAAAACATTACCTCTTCTTTGGGTTCTTCCTTTTGATTCGATAAAAATGGCTCCATAGGTTGCCTTTATGATCAAACTAAGGCCTCCAGGTTGATGTGAGGGACGTTGAGAGAATATTTGGACAGGGTTTGGCCTATCCAAAAAGCATTGAAGGTGTAAATTAGAGAGAAGGGGGAGTGACCTTTTATAAGAAGGGTGAGGGGAACCTTTGGAAATGTTAGAAATAATCTTTTATAATAAATTCATATTTGGTTTTTAATGGCTCCGAAGTGGATTATTTAAATTTTAAGGTGGGTATGGGTCACAATAATTTAATCCAATAGATTTTAGACAGGTTTGGGTCACTATATTAACCTTATCTTTTAGTTTTAACTCCTATTTAATTAGTTTGACATTTACCATATTTCTTTGTATTTTTATATTATATGGTTAATAAACTTACTATAAACATTAAATAGACTCCCAAGTGGTCCATTAATAATACAAATATAATGATAAAAGTCCTTTGGCCGATCCTTATATTTTTAAAAATAGAGTATCAATTAATAATATAATATTTGTTTTTAAAACTCTTTTTTGTCAATTTTGATACTATTGGGTATTTTGTTTTTTGATAAATTAACAAAAATATTATTTCATAGAAATAAATTAATATAACTAATCCTGATATGTCATATTAACCTAAAAAATTAGTGTAATTAATAAAAAGTTTCAAAATACATTTATTTGGGTATTTATAATATAATTTATCATAATCCTTCATTAATACGGTAATTACTGCATCATCATCGTGTCATTAATAAATTAACTTAATTAATATCTAAAAAATATTAATAAAATAACATTATGTAGGAAATATTTTTATATTTATAATGAATATTTATAATCTAATTTATCTTATGTATTACCCTATATTAAAAATGTTTTAGTAATTAAACAATGATTTTATCTATTTTAACTCTTCTTTGAATGAAATAATAATTAATGTCATAATCTAATCCAAGTGGACCTAAATGAGAATATTTTATTCATAAGGTTGTTTTTGGTCGAGATACACATGTCCAATAGTATTAGGACATCTGTTAGGGTAATATTAATAACATTTTTACCCTTAATTACCCTATTTACTTTTAACCGTGGTAAATAAAAGTAAAAAGTTACTATTCACCAAAAATTATTTTCATCTCATTCAACAAAATTTTACACCGTGATATTAATCGTGTTTCTCGGATTTTCGAAATTCCACTCATAGAAGTGGTAAAATTATGTTTTATATGAATTTCCAAATTCTCCTAGGAGATGGGTAAAAGACGGTGAAAAGTTTAATACAATTTTTATATATCTAAAATTAATATAAATTGACTCCAATGAATTACATTGAACTTATATAGGTAATATGTATTTATTTTTACCTAAAATAAATTTAAATAAAATAAATAACTATTTAAATAAAAAGTCGGTTTTAACTAATAACTCGGTGTTTTTCACTATTTATCAAAAATTGAAATTTTCCGAAAAATACCAAAATTTCACCCTAAGGTAATTTTGATATTTCAAATCCAAAAATGAACTCCATTTTGAAAGATAAAATTTATAAAATTTCAAAAAGTGGTTATTACTATTCATTATGGCTAGTTTGATTGGTTGTGGTGTGTGTTAGAACTCGAAGTTGCGTACATCACACGCTACTGTATTATTCAAAGAGAAGCATACCGTGGAAGCTTGGGGTGTTAAATTCTACCCTCCTTAAAAAAATATCGACCTCAAAATTTCTAGAATAATAATTCATAAAAAGACTTGGGTGGTTCTTTATCATATGTTCCTCGGGTTCCCACGTTGCCTCTTCCATCTTATGGTTTCTCTATAGAACTTTTACCAGACGAGTTGTCCGATTTCTCAGCACTTGTTTGCTCGTATCAAGAATCTTGACAGGCTCTTCGCAATAAGACAGGCTGGATTCCAGTTCTAATTCCTCATAATTGAGTACATGCATTGGGCCAGACATGTATTTTCTCAATAGTGATACATGGAACACATCGTGAACTTTGGAGAGACTTGGTGGTATTGCCAAATGGTAAGCTACAACCCCAATTCGTTCTAGAATTTCGAAGGGTCCGATGTACCTGGGAGTCAATTTATCCTTGTTACAGAAATGTATAACTCCCTTCCATGGAGATACCTTCAAGAAAACATGATCTCCTACCTGAAATTCCAAATCCTTCTTTTAGTTATCAGAATAGCTCTTCTGCCTACTTTGAGTCGCTTTGATGTGGTTTTGGATTTCCTTTACCTTTTCCATCGTTTCCTCCCCCAGCTCTGGGACTATAAGTTTTCTTTCACCAACGTCATCCCAACAGGTTAGTGTGCGACATCTCTTTCCGTATAACGCTTTATATAGTCCCATCTGAATACTCTAATGGAAGCTATTGTTATCATAAACTTCTACCAGAGGTAAATATTTATCCCACATACCCTGAACGTCAATTGATCCTGATATCAACATTTCTTCTATGGTTTTAAAAGTCCGTTTTAATTGTCCATCTGTTTGGGGGAGGTAAGAAATACTCAAACGAAGTTTAGTATAATGGGCTTTCTGAAGAATTTTCCATAATCCTGATGTAAAACGGGGATCACGATCCGAATCAATTGACTGGGGTACTCCATGAAGTCTCACAACATCCATAATATATATTCACTCTAGACATTCAAGTGGTAAATATTCACTTATAGAAAAAAAATGTGCTGACTTGGTAAGACGATCAACAATGACCCATATTGCATCATTCCTTCTAGGAGTCTTTGGTAGTCCCATTACAAAGTCCATCATAATATTATCCCATTTACACTACCGTATGGGAAGAGTTTTCATGACTCTTCCAGGCTATTGCCTTCCAGCTTTCACTTGGTGGCAAACCATACATCATGACACAAAATTAGCATTCTCCCTCTTCATGTTGTCCCACCAAAAATGTTCCTTTAAATATCTAAATATTTTTGTGCTCCCAGGGTGTATAGAGAAATTGGAACAATGAGCATCATCCAACAATTCCCTTTTTAGATCAGGTATAACGGGAACACAAACTCTCTTCCCAAATTTCAAAATTCTATCTTCATACACAAATTCATTCAATCTACCATCATTCATAGCTTTAATCTTCTTTTGAATTTATTTATCATCAGTCTGAGAACTTTTTATCCTTTCCAGTAAAGATGGTTTGGAAATCATTTGAAAATGTATTGATGTTTCACCTTCCATGGTTATTCCCATATCCAACTTTACTAGATCCATGAAAATAGGATCACTCTCAACTCTCACATTGTTCAAAACTCCATGATCCTTTCTGCTCAAAGCATCAACCACCTTACTTGCCTTCCCCAGGTGGATGTGTATCGTGAAATCAAAATCCTTGAGTAGTTCAAGCCATCTCATTTGCCTCATGTTGTGTTCTTTCTGTGAGAAAATATACATCAAACTCTTGTGATCTGTATAAATCTCACATTTTTCACCGTAGAGATAGTGTCTCCAAATCTTCAAAGAAAATATTACATGTGCTAAGTCAAGATCATGAGTAGGATAGTATTTTTCATGAATTTTTAGTTGTCGTGATGCATAGGCAATAACCATATCATTCATCATAAGGAAACAACCAAGTCCTTTCTTTGATGCATCACTATAAATAACTAACCCATCATTCCCTGATGGTAGAGTCAATATAAGAGCATTGAATAATTTTATCTTATGTTCTAAAAAATATTCTTTACACACTTTTGTCCAAACATATTTAACCCCTTTATGTGTGAGATTTGTTAATGGGTTAGCCAATCGAGTGAAATTCTGGATGAAACGTCGATAATAACCTGCTAAACCAATAAAACTGCGTACCTCGGTTATACTCGTTGGTGCTGGAAATTATTGGATTGCCTTGGTCTTAGAAGGATCAACAGAGATTCTATCCTTAGAGACAATATGACCCAAAAACAAAATCTCCTGAAGCCAGAATTCACACTTACTAAACTCCCCATATAATTCATGTCTTCTGAGTGTCTTTAGGATAATGCGCAAGTGATTTTCATGATCTTCGTATCTTATTGAGTATACCAACATATCATCAATAAATAACACCACAAAATCATCAAGATATTACTTGAAACTATATTTATTAGATCCATGAATACAGAGGGTTCATTAGTCAATCCAAAAGGCATTAATGTAAACTCAGAATGCTCGTGCTTGGTTTGAAATGTTGTATTCATAATGTATTCCTTCTTCACACACAACTGATGATATCTAGATCAAAGTTCAATCTTTGAAAAGTATTGAGTTCCATGTAGTTTGTCAAATAAATCATCAATGCGAGGTAGGGGATACTTGTTCATTATTGTTATAGCATTGATTTCACAGTAGTCGACATGTAACCTCATAGATCGATATTTCTTCTTAACAAAAAGGATAGGGGATCCCCATGGAGAAACACTAGGGTGAATAAATTCCTTATTAATCAATTACTGTAGTTGTTTCTTTAGTTAAACTAATTACACAATGTCCATTCTATAAGGGATCTTTGATATAAGCCTTGAACAAGGAATTAAATCAATGGAAAAATCAATTTCTCTTTCTGGAGGATGTCCATGTAAATCTTCCAGAAACACATCTACATATTATTTCACAATAGGAACATCCTCAATTTGAACATTTCTTTCCTTACCCACAGTTATTTCAATCTCTTCCTCCCCAATAATTGAATTTAGTAGAGCTATTGGGGGTGGATCTAGGTATGAATCAGGTGGTGATGATTCTTCTCTAATGATAAGGTGTTCTTTATCCTCATCATAGAAAATCGTTACCTCCTTTTTCTTTCAATAAATTTTTTCATCCTGGTCTGATAGCCAATCCCTACCGAGGATTATATCAAATTCAATCATGGGTATGACGATAAGATCAGCAGATAAAGAACATTTCTGTGCTCTAATGGGGACTGATTCACAAAACATTACTGTAATGATATTTCCCTTAGGAGTTTTAACTAACAACACCCTTGTTAAGTCAAATTGGAAGTATCTAATTTTCGTAGAAAATTGGGATGATATGAAACAATGCGATAATCCAGAATCAAATAAAGCAGTTTCTACACTTGAGAAAACCATTAAATTACCTACCACTATGTCTTTTGGAGCTTCTACCTCTGCAGTAGTGATATCATAAGATTGTCCTTTTCTGAGGTAAGTTCCCTTGAATCTTAGGACATTAATTTTCATAATGTCTCATCTCCATGCAGTTGTAGCATTGAACATTAGTAGCTTCTTTCTTCCCCTTGCAATCACGATCTTGGTGACATTTTTCACCACACTTGTAACAAACTCTCATTCCCTTTAAGAAAGTACCAGGTTGTTTCTTCCCACATTTACTGCAGGATGGATATTAAAATTTTCTCTTCCTCCCATTATTTCCATTCCCAGATTGATCATTAGATCTATTCTTCTCTTTCTTTTCTTTAAAGTTGTAAGATTTGGAGAATTATTTTTCTGTCATGATAGCACATGAAAAAATATCTTCGTACAATGAGAATGTTTGTGAAACTAATTCTCGATGGAGAAACATTTTTAACCCATCAAAGAAACGATCAATCTTAATTCTTGGGTTACGTATATAATCTGCAGCATACCTCGCTGACCTTGTAAAGTTAGCCTCATACTTTGTGACATTCTCATCCTCCTTTTGTCTCAGACTCAGAAATTGCCTTTCCATATCTGCTCGATGGTCATGAGGAAAGTATTTTTATAAGAAAATATCATTGAACTCCCTTCATTCCATATTTTATACTTCATCATCTTCCTTTTTGTTTTGTATCAATGACCACCATTTATCAGCTTCTCCAGTAAGG
The DNA here is from genome assembly GCA_963277665.1 of Viscum album. Lineage (NCBI taxonomy): Eukaryota > Viridiplantae > Streptophyta > Magnoliopsida > Santalales > Viscaceae > Viscum > Viscum album. The sequence continues at coordinate 1,989,162,006 of OY728161.1, read as the reverse complement.
CGATAAACTACCATGTCAACTTTTTCCCTTTCATTACTCCCCAAAGCCTGAAATATTTTCTCTAGGGAACTTATCCATTGCTAAGATACTAATGTATTTGTACTCCTATTGAATGTTGGTGGTTGTTGCCTCATGAAGTGATCTAACATTGATCCTCCACACTGCGAATTAGTGTTCTCCATACGGGTAAGGATATTATTCATAACCTGAGTGAGTTGTCCCAATATGGTGATAAGCTGATCAGCACCTGATATATCACCAACACCTCTATAAAAATCTTGAATATGAGGGAAATCCATACATGGAGTGCATGCATTGATATAGTTTCCATATCATCCACTAGGTGCCATTTCTAAAAAATGGAATACACTAGATTAGTTTATGAATCGCAATACATTATTCCAAACTTGTAAAACACTTAACATGAATTGAACAGTTTATTGATATAATCCATAATCATAAAAATGTTATCATTGAGGATGTATATAATCATAAAACCTTCATAATGGTTTGTAGAGAAAATGAGAATTATGCTAAGAATATCCTCAAGAGTTTCGTAACCAAGAGTGCAGCAATGACCATTGTCATGCCCCAGGTCACATTCGAGTCTAGCTCAAAGCGACGTTTTCGGGTTTTACCCCTAGATACATCTATTCCAGATCCGCCTCTACCTTCTCGTATGCAAACAGAGATGTATTGCTCGGAAAACTCACAAAATCTCTACAATACAAAAATTCTAGGATGTTATTATATATTAATCCTCAAAGTCCATCTTAGGTCTATGTGCTCTAATCAGAGTTTATCTAAATCTAGTTTCCAAGGTTTGTACTAAACTTCTTCTGATACCAACTGTAATGCCTGGAACCCTGTTACCTAGAGTCAGTGAATTATTACATAACATTGGCATGATCACAAAATAACATGTCTCGAAAGACCGATTAGTTTAGTAGCCTTAGAATAACTAGATACATTCATAAAGATTACATTACATAATAAAGTGAAAAATACAACAACATCTTGTCACCACACTCATATCCCCTTATATTATCCCTGAAGGTCATTCATAAAATACCTCTTCACATCCAAGGAAATAATAAAACATAGAAAGGGGTGAGCTCAGATTCCCAGTAAGGATAACAATATAGCAGAACTTTCATAAATAGGCATAAACATATAAGGTAATGAATAACTAAAACAAAAACCTTTTAAACTTGAAATTCAGCATAATATGGAAAATATAAAATGAAATAATTCCATTTACTTATTCACATGCATATTATACTAGTAGAATAATCACATGAAATATCAATAACCACTTTCATAATGATGGAATACATAATGTCAGACTATCATAACCACACAGTCAAAGCCTTGTGCCGAGACTACAAATAAAATTTTGTCAAGGCCATGTTCCAAGACACTAGTTTGTCTAATGAGACATACCGATGCATCGAGGAGCTATAGCGGGCTCCACCTGTCACTTATTAAGTACAATTCATTTGTCATATGAACAATTTTAAACATAACAGAAAAATTTGTATTAAAACTATCATATAAAATGTCAATACATTCTCCATAAACCATGAATGGTATAAAAATTACACATCGATAGTCAAACATATCACAAAACCTTAAATACAATATGAATGTTTTGTATCATAATAAATCAACTTCATATATGCTTAAAATCCATCAATGGATGTTGACATGGATGAAATCAAAACTATTTGGGAGAATTATATCTTTTTATGAAATCATTTAAAAGTTAAATAATAATAAAATAAAACATTTACATTGAAAATATTCTTATATTATTGTAAGGTAAGCTTCAATGATTTTATAATGGTGTAAAATAGCCACACCCCCCAGTATAAGTTAAACAAACATTCTTACCTCTATTTTTTCAAAAAGGTTAAAAAAGACCTTGTTTGGAAAAGGACAGAAAGTCTCCTTTATAAAAATCTTATAAAAAGTCAACAAAAGTATAAATGACTTTAACACATAGTCTATAAAATAGTAAGAATTATTTTAAATACATTTTTAAGAAACATGGATATGGATGATAAAGAGGTCTCAGTAGATAATTACGTATAAACAACCTCGGATAATGAAGAAATTGTGAAATAAACCCTTACCTTGTACTTTTCCTTGGTCGAGGGTAGGTTAACCTCTTTTATAATGGTCAAATAATTGTTATTAAATTATACAAGAATCATATTCATTAATATGATATCATATATGATCTTTAAACATTGATTTATTAATAATATCTTAGTATTATCAGTGTTTTGGGTGTTAACAGATTCATTTTCCTTTATATTCTTTGTTATGTTAGCCATATTTTTTATGGATGGGATGTATATTATTTATATCCAGAATGATATCATGTATCTAAAAATTATTTTGAATCATCAAATGAAATTTAGTCTTGAATGGATACGATTGGGAATGAATCTCATCGCGTTCGTGGAGACGGTAGTCCGTACTTACACACGAGCGACTATATCATTCTTTTGATTTTAAAATAATATATAATTGGATGGTATATCATATATAAATAATCATTATCAGGTTATATTTATTATTTACATCAATTACACATCATTATCATACCCATCCAAATAATAATGTTTTGAATAACAATTAAACCACAATGTGGAGATGGTAATCCGTACGTACGCACGTATGGTGACATGTCATTCAAAGGATGGATAGAATACTGAATATGGTTGCACCATATTATTAATAACATCACACTATATATAATATACAAGAGTTAGTATATTACAATGGAAATATCAAATAAAGAAGAAGATGAAGAAGAAAGGAACTTGAAAGAAGGTGGTGAAAACATTACCTCTTCTTCGGGTTCTTCCTTTTTTATTTGATCAAAAGGGCACCTTAAAAAAGATTTATGATCAAAATAAGGCATCTAGGTTGAAGTGATGGATTTTTAGAGAATATTCGGGCAGGGTTTGGCCAAGCCAAAAGGCTTTGAAGATGTAAATTAGAGAGAAGGGTGAGTTCCCTTTTATAAGAGGGGTGAGGGGAACCTTTCGAAAAGCTAGAAATATTATTTTATAATAAATTCATATTCGGTTTCTAATGTCTGAAAAGTGGATTATTTAAAGTTTAAGGTAGTAAGGGTTCGAAATCCTTTCAACCAATAGATTTTAGACAGGTTTGGGTCACTATATCATCCTTGTCTTTTAGTTTTAACTCTTAGTTAATTAGTTTGACAGTTACCATGTCTCTTGGTATTTTTATATTATATGGTTAATAAACTTACAATAAACATCCAATATACCCCCAAGTGGTCAATTAATAATACAACTATCATGATATACATCCTTTATCCGAACCTTAGATTTTTAGAAATAGAATATCAATTAATAATATAATATTTGTTTTAAGAACCCTTTTATGTCAATTTTGACACATTGGGTATTTTGTTTTTTGATAAATTCACAACAACATTATTACTTAAAAATAAATTCATATAACAAATACTAATATGTCATATTAACCAATAAGATTAGTTAAACTCATAAAAATATTCAAATTACATTTATTTGGGTATTTATAATATCAATTATTTTAATCTTTCATTAATACCGTAATTACTACATCATCATTGTGTCATAGATAAATTAACTTATTTAATGTCTAAAAATTATAAATAAAATACAATTATGTAGGAAATATTTTTATATTTATAATGAATATTTATAATCTAATTTATCTTATGTATAACTCTATATTAAAAATGTTTTAGTAATTAGACTTTGATTTTATCTCTTTTAACTCTTCTTTGAATTAAATAATAATTAATGTCCTAATCTAATCCAAGTGGACCTAAAGGATTATATTTTATTCCTAATGTTTTTTTTGGTTGAGATACACTTTTACAATAGAATTAGGATATGTGTTAGGGTAATATTAATATCATTTTAGCCCTTAATTATCCTATTTACTTTTAACCGTGGTAAATAAAAGTAAAAATTTACTATTCAGCAGAAATTATTTTCATCTCATTGAACCACATTTTACTCCTTGATATTAATCATGTCTCTCAGATTTTCAAAATTCCACTCACATAAGAAGTAAAATTATGTTTTATGTGAATTTCTAAATTCTCCTAGGAGATGTGTAAAAGACGGTGATAAGTTCAACAAAAATTTTATATATCTAAAATTAATATAAATTGACTCCAATGAATTAAATTGAACACATATAGGTATTATGTATCTATTTTGACCTAAAATAAATTTAAATAAAATAAACAATTATTTAAATAAAAATTTTATTTTAACTAATATCTGAGTTTTTTTCACTATTCATTAAAAATTGAACGTTTTCATAAAAATACCAAATATTCACCCTAAGCTAATTTTGATATTTTGAATCCAAAAATGAAGTCCATTTTGAAAGATAAAATTTATATAATTTCAAAAAGTGGGTATTACTATTCATAACAGCTAGTTTGATTGGTTGGGGTGTGTGTTAGAACTCGAAGTTGCGTACAACACACGCTACTGTATTATTCAAAGAGAAGCATACCGTGGAAGATTGGGGTGTTACAGATTGTGAAGGTTTTATCTATTCAAATAAAGGTTTTTCAATAATTTTCAAAAGGAGTGATGTATCACCATTCTTATTAATTTTCATGTACATAATTACTAGATCCACAAACATATGTTACCTCTCAATCCGCGTTTTGTTCATGACTCCCTAATCCTTCCAGATCAAAAAATATACTACATTTTTTCCTTCCCAAAGTTATATTGTGATAAAAAATCATAATCCTTGAGTTGTTATATCCATGTAATTTTTTAAATTTTGATTTGTATTTTTTAAAATATATTTCTTTCGATATTATGAAATGTTTATATCTTCCATATTTCAGTATAGTGATAATGTTTCAATATCATCAATGAAAATAATACAGTTTCCAACTCAAGATCATGGGGAGTATTCTTTTATTCATCTCTTTATAGCTAGCATGATCCATATGAAATACCTTTATTATCATATATAAGGACACAATGAAGTATCTTCTTCAATGAATCACTATATAGAACAAATATTTCTTTTTCTATTGGTTGATTTAAAATTTCAGGATTGACAATTATCAAGTTTAATTCATATAATAATTCTTCACTATTCCTTTATCTGTATAAAAATAACCCTTTTACCAATATTCTTGGTTAACCAGTTATGTAATTGGAAAATATTATGGATGAATCACAAATTGTGACCATACATACCAATGAAACTGTATACCGTAGTAATGTTCATTGGTATAGGTTATTCTACTAATTCTTTTTGCTTCATAGTATTAACAGAAATTCCATCCATGGAGACAAAAAGAAACTTCATGAAGCAAGAATTAACACTTTATAAATTTTCCATAAGACACTTTTCTTATAAGAGAATCATATATGATCCTTATGGAATTTTAATAGTCCTCTTAGCTCTTAGAATATATCATTATATAGTCAACGAATACCACACAAAAAAATTATCTAGATATTTGTTGAACACTTTGTTTATTATATCCATAAAATTGATAGATAATTAGATAATACAAATGGAATTAATGTAAAATCATAATGCACATACCATGTTCATAATGATTTATTTAGAATGTGTTCTTTATTTAAACTCAATTGATGAAACCATGAATGAAGTTCAATCATTAAAAAATATTTATCTACATGAATTTTACCAAATAAGTCATCAATATAAGTAATTTGATTCTTTTTATTTATCCTAGTTGAATATATTTCTCTATAATAAATGAAAAACATCATGGATCCATATTTCTTCTTAATGAGGAGAAAATGGCTCCACATGTATATAAACTTCAGAAAATAAATCTCTGATCACAAAAATCCTCTAATAATTTCTTTAGTTACATTAATTATAAAGTGTTCTTTTTTATATGGATTATTTGATATTGTTCTTTCATCAGGGATTAAATTAATGGATGTATCGACTTCACACACTAGTGTATGTCAAGGTAATTCCCTAACAAATAAATAAATGTATTCCTATATAATAGGTACATCATCAAATTTAAGATTACCTTTTCAGTCTATATATTTTATTTTTCTCTTATTCCCAAGGAATCTCACTTAGAAGAGATACTAGGGGTGGAACAATAAATGACTCAGATGATCTGTTATACTCTCTAAATATATGGAATTCATTATATTCATCATGAATCATAATTTTTTAAGCCTAAAATATTTTTTTCAATAATATTTTCAAAAAATTTCCATAAAATAAATTATTTCTAAGTAAACCACATGTATAATAATATATTCAACAAATAGAGAACGTTTTTTATCATAAGGGGATCTTATGGATATATCCTTGTCATAATCATAATAACACTATGAGTTGTGATTGATAAATCCCTTGTTAGATGTTAAGAAAATATCTATTTTTCCTAGAAAATGGAAGATATAAAAGATTACAAACATCTAGAATAGAACATATAAATTTATAAATTTATGTCTATGATTAAAGAACTTATCATGAAGTCATAATAACTTCAACCTTAAATATAGTGATTGTATAAGCTTGGAACTCTCCCCTCAACCTCTTCTTTTTTATGTTCCCTTGATTCTTATGAAAATTTTGTGAATGATTAAAAATTTATTTATAGATGAATTATTATAAATAATTTATATTTTTCTTCCCCATTCATTAATTACATATATGACCAACATCAATATTCTTGTAAAATATTCTCATTCCCTTAAAAACATTTTCTGAGATGTTTCTTCTCAAAATTTACACACGAAATGTTTTGATAATTTTTCTTCTTATTCTTTAATGATTTCCATTTTTCATTATGTTCAGTCAATATATTCTTCTATTGATTAAATTTGATATATAGGATCTAAAAAATGAACTATCTATTTTGATGGTGCATAAAAATATTTAATCATGTGATGAAAAATATTTAAAAAACATCATTATATAGGGGATTTCCTTTAGGCGTTCAATTAAATGGTTCATATTATATTCCATATTGAGTATATAATGTGTATAATGCTTTTCTAGTCATATAAAGGTCTCCCAAAAATATGTAACTCTCTCATATTCCTTTTTATTTAAGCTGAGTAACTTCCTCTTCATTTAAATTAATTACTTATAAGGTAAATGTTTGTTGAAAATAGTTTCTTTAAATCTCTCCATTGCATGTGTTATATTTCTTCTTATGTATTATTATTTTTGATCAATAACGACAATAAATTAGAGTCTACCTTGTGACAGTATACTAATAGTATAACCTTATTCTATTCATCCAATATTATAGATATAAATTCATTTTAAAGTGTCATAATACATTTATCAGATACGTCTACCATGAACTAATGCATTTTAAATGATAACATAAAATTAAAATCTACTGTAACACAAAACAAAAATATAAAATTAATATATTCTTAATAATAGAATCATAAACTCGGTTTTATTGAGTGTGTCATTATTTTCAAATCGTTCATAGTTGTTTCTAAAAAAATGTGAAATATCCTATAAATATCACCAAAGAGTGTCAAAACAGAAGTGCAGTAAGGCCCATTATCAGGAAAAATGTGATCATTTAGTAAAAACACAATGTTACATTTTACAATTTATTACCCCTAGGTACTAAAATTCCAAAACCAAGTCGACTTGTAGTATCTATACAAGGAAGTATTGCTAGGAAAAATCCCATAATCTCTACCATACCAAAAATATTGTATAAAATTATACAACATGACATATCTCAAATTCTACAATAGGGATATTTTCCCAAATATATATTTTCCTAAATCTAGTTCCCAATGATTCCACTAATCATCCTGTGATTCCGACTATAACAACACATAATTTAGTAACCTAGAGCCGATGGTAAATTTATTACATTTTCGTATGTACAAGGGGTCAAATCCTGAAATACATAACTTTTTAGTAGTGTTGTAATAGTATATATAAACATGATACCCATTTTAACTTTTTTATAAAATATAAAACTTATTAATTGAAGAATGTACGCATCTATTAACTCATTTAAATTATTCTTTTTCATAGTATTTTGAAAGGAATTAAAATACGGGTGATCTCAAATTCATATTAAGGGTTATGAAATGTGGAATCTAGCATGATTCAATAATTTATAAACAATATGGAAGGGTAAATAAATGAAACAACATTTCACATTATAAATTAGTTGAGAATAATTAGTAATATGCACTGAATAAATGATGATCAAATAATTTTGATAAAAATAATCCCATGATATTATAGATAATTCAGAGATAATTTCAATATAGTAAGCTCATATATATTAATATTTGAATCCTCAATTATAGAAATGCATAATATTGTACATCATGATATGAGACATCATGATATATATGACATGAGGACCATATTCTATGGAATCCTAAAACTATGGGAAAACCCCATTTAATATTTGTAATGGATTTTTCTCATAAAAAATATCAATTGATGAAAGTGACATATAATTATAGGACCCACCCACCACATAATGTAAAAATAATTCTTCATAAATTGAATAATCAATTTAATTCATGATCAATATCCATTATTAATAAATTTCATTATTGAATCAAATCTACAAAATATTAAAATTTCCCTAGAAAACCAAATTACGTTCAATGTAATGTAACATATGTAAAAATGATATATCGTTTATGAAATAACTATATAAATGATCAATAATATCTATATTAAAGGGAAGTTTTTGGCCTAATGAAACATTTTCACAAAAAAGTGATTCTTTCAAGAAAATGTAAATAACCATAAAATTAATCATGATATGAGAGGTGACCTTTGGTTTATTAGAAATAGAGTCATTCCCTTTAAGAAAATAACGTAAATTGAAGTGAAATATTAATATAAAATTTCAAAAAATGTTTTTCTTTCTAAAAATTTGAAATATTTTATATGAATATAAAAATTATAAAATGGTTACTGCATGAGGGAAGTCTACCTTCTTCGTATATATAAAAAGAATTCCTTTTCACTTTTTGTAAAGAAATTCCGAAAAATCCATTTAATAATACTGTATAATGATTCTTTTAAAACATTTTTAAGAATTAATTATAAATTAATATTTATTCAGCAAATCCTTAAATTAATTAAATATACTTCAATTATATTATTTTAAAAAATATGATCATGGAAGAAAAATATATCTGAACTAAAGAGAAAAAAATAACTTTTTTAGAAAATATTTCTTTGCTTGATTAATGTACCGAAAATAGGAAAATTTGGACGAGAATGAGGAATCACTTCAAATAACTTGTGGATAATAACATTATTAGATCTTAAGAAAGATAAAAGATAATATATTTCAATGAAAATATTATAATTCCCAACCAAATTGTAAATTGAAAATATATTCTTAAGACTTTAATATCATTTAAATTGCAAAACATTCAAAGGATTGACTTTAACTGAACAATTAGTCAACATTAATAAATATTTATTCATATTAAATACTATTATTGGAAAAAATATACAAAATATAAAAGTGATTACATGCACAATAATAGATATTTCTTAGTGGAGTGTATATTGAGAGAAAATACCTTACCTCATGTTTCCCCTTACTTGATCATAATTTAACCTCATGTATCTTTGATTTAATAATTTTCTTAAATTATAAAATAAAAAATTCATATTTACAATGTCATATAAGATACTTGAATTATGTCTTCTCACAAATTCATTAATAAATATTCTATTTTTACCCTTGTTTTTATTGTTAAGAACCCTGATCTATCATGCATTTCTGTCATGAAAGTTCTAGTTCATATTTATTGGATATGATTAAATAAACTATAGATTTATTATATTATTATAAATATAATATTTAATCATTATATACATTTTTATGAATTATTTTAAATGTTTTACATTGAAAGGGAATTGCATCACAATGTCAAGATGGTAGGTTGTGCGTACACCCAAGCGATGATTACATTCCTTTAATGGGTGAAAGGGTAGGAACATGGATAATATATTAATATTATAGAATTAATATCATGTCATATATATCATACATATTCAATATTTTCCTCAGTATTACTATCCATTATATTCGATAATGGGAAAAAATTACATAAGTTCGTGAGTTCGTGGTCTGTTGTACACAAGATCGATTTTTTTGTTTCCCAATTGATAGAGGAGGAGATGGATAAGTATAATTAAATATAAATAATAATATCATATTATATGGTAGATAATGGATTTATTATATTATAATTTTTTATATATAATAAATTTTGGAAAAAAGAACGATTAAAAAATAAAGACTTTATTGAAAAGAATTAAATTAGCTTAGAAGAACCTCCTTTATATCTATTGTTAAGGACTCAAGGTTTGGCCTTGTGGGAAGACAAGCCCCTCTATAATTTTTTTTATAGATTTTAGGGATATTTGTTTATTTTTTGGTCGAGCTAAGTTGAATGAGAGATGTAAGTAAGTGAGAGGTTGGTTCCCTTAAATAATTAAGGTGGAGTAGTATTTTTGTAAATATCCAAAACTATTCTATAATAGGAATTCACCCTCAACCCAAGATTCTATTTTTTTTTGAAAATAAATGGATGGATTGATTATAAGGTAAATAAACACATAAAACACTTAATGTAAACATGTTTTAAGTATTTTATTTCATTTACAACCGAAATTACTCAATATTAAAATTTTAGGTTTCACCGCGGTAACATGTTTTTACCCTGTTAATTTATCCATTAATCCAAAAATGAAAGGATATATATTATATAATTTTATTAATTTAACAAAAAATTGAAATAAATTTTATCAAATAATAATTCTATGTTTTTGGAAAATTAATTTTAACATAAATGCATATATGTGAAAAACTATGATTCATCCTTAACTATGGTAATCATTTTCTACAATTATACTCCTCATTATGAACAAATATTAAGTAGAAACTATATCCTAATATTTACTATTTGGATTCAAATTATTTAAACCATTTTATCAAATTCAAGTCTCAAAAGCCACATACTTTAGTTTAAAAACAAACACACAAATCATGTCTGAAAATACTTTTTTTAAATGTAGTTTTTTATGTATAAGATAATCATATATTAAATATAAAGATAGTGATAACAATTTAATTGTTTCAAATTCATATAATAAGATATATACTCAAAAATTTTAATATGAATCATTATTTAATAAATATTATTTTATTTTTTAAAATCTATTTACTTTATGTCTTTTTAAATAATAATATTTTTGTTTACAATGTCCCTTTTACATCCAAAAGAATTTTTTATTATTTCAATCAAATTAACAGTTATAAAAATTATTTATAATAAATTGTATTACACATAAATATAAATAAAATTTGGAATAGTCAAATACTACATTTTCAGAAAATATTATTGGTAATGGAGAAATTCAAAAATTAATTCAATTATTATGTTGATCATGTAAATTCATAATTGAAATTCATCCTATAAAATTCTAGTTTTTGGTCCATGAAATATTATAATGTGAATTGCATTATGGTTGTATTAAAATAGAATGTTTTCTTATTGTATTTGAGTTTCATGTATTTCAATAATTATAAAAGGATAAATTTAAATAGGGAGAAGAATCATAAAATTCCATGAGTCACCAGAGTTGAATAAAATGATTACTTTTTTAGTTATAAATATATTCAAATTTTACTAAGAATAATATTTACAAATAAATATTTGTATGAAAATGATATATGTTCCGAAACCAGCACAGTATGGGTAACATAAAAATTAATAGATCATTAGAGTATAATCACTAAATAGAAATTAAAATATTATTTAATGAAATATATTTTAAAAATTATGGAAATGGGTGAGTTAATACACCATATAAAACAAATAATGTTTTACAATCTCAAAAATGTCTCATGAAATTAAATTTTAGAAAAATATCCCCATAAATCCTCAAGAACTATCAACTCAAACCCCATAGAAGGGAAAACTTAAAATGAAACATAAAATACCATTATTAGTGATTTAATAATTAAAGGAAAAATAAAAATTTAGTATATACACCATTAAAATATTAAATTATTTATACTGAGAAATCATTCACAATTTTGAAAAATTGAGACATGAATCCCTTACCTTGTTCCCCACATAGTCAAATTCACTCTATGATCATTTAAAAAAATATAAATATAATATTTATAAATCTTATTCATATATATAAACTTTTAAAAACATCATTACTAACTATTATCTACATGTATATTAGTACGTTATTTTCTATTTTCATTATCATGTGTGAGTAATCATGATCATTTTGAAAAAGTCTTTTAATTGAGGATCTATAATGAATTCTTTTCCCAAATATCATCACTCTCGTATCATATAATATAAATGATTTTATTTTTTATGATTGTTGATAAAATTATAATATCATTGTATATAAGTTTTATTGATGGTTACAATAGATAAAACAATCAATGAGAATGTTTCAGTTATTTTTTGAAAATGAATAGTTTTACAATAATTAGTGAATTTAATGTTTATATTATCAAAAAATATATATAAAACCATTATTATATAATAATTAAAACCCAATTCTAATTTTATAATTACGTAATTAGTTGAAAATAATTATTTGTTTCAAGTATTTTGTCAAACTCACCAAATAAGAGTATGCAGAATGCTTTTTGCATATATGGATATGGAAGAGATACTTTTGTTGTAATATAAATTTAATAAATTCTAATGACATTATTAATTGTTATCAGGGTTATGGATACTAATTTTTAATATTTATAAGAAATTTTAAATTAAATAAAAGTTTCCACTTATAAATAAATTGTTTCCTCTTGGAAAGTTAATATTATGTGGTTAATTTTACAATGATCTATTATTGTTAATATTAAATATTAAATATATAATTAATATTTATAAACTATAATTTTTTATATTCATAACAAATATATTACCTAATACCATTTATAGAACCATACATCATTGATGGTGATAAAGAAAGTTACATTTCATTCATTGAGGTGGTTGTCCGCACACACAGATGAGAATAATTTAATTTTTTTTATGGAATTAGAGGGGGAATATATAATTTTTAAAAAATATATAAAATTAATAATAATAATAATAATATATATAAGTTTTATAATAATATTTTTTGATTATTTATATGTAGGTTGGATGAGAAGAATAAAGAAAACAAGTGAAGGGTGAGTAACACATTCAATAACTATTGGGATTTTCTCTTGAATTATCACTCAAAAATGAAATAATTGAAGAAATATTTTGATAATAGAGGAAAAAAATGTAAATTGGTTCTAGTATAAATAATTTTGTAAAATAATTATGGAAATATCGAACAATATGTTTTTTTAGTTTTGGTGGAAGTGATGTCCATTTATATGTAAAAAAGAGGCAAAATCATTTGAAATGAATTTTAGGTAAGGGATAAGAACATAATTTCATGAGGGATATGAGATTTATGTGGGTAAATGTGCATGAGAAATGTATGTATGAATTTAAATCTAAAAAATACATTCTATAAGGAATTTGCATCCAATTTAAATTTTAAAATTCATTCCATGTAAGATTATCCATTTTAATACCTATTCATATTGATATAAATTTAATAATCTTATTATTTTATCACTAAAAATATACAATGAACCTTATTAATGAATTTTTACATATATAATTTGATTTTATAAATTATTAAATATAATATGAATTCAATGTTCTTTAAAATTAGCTTTTGATGAAGTCGCGTAATGTGTTAAAAGACACTTTTGTACATAAAGTCATTTTAATCATTATATCATCTTAATTTTATTTAATGTTGATTACAAATTATAAAAGTTTCCATTTCAATCGAAAATAATTCATACATAATATGAGAGTATTTATTTAAAATTATATCAATTTTATTTCAAATCCAAATATTTAGAAAATTATTAATTTTGTAAAAATGAAGTTTTTCTCTAGTAACAAATTTATTTATTAGAAACATAATTTGAAGACAAAAAAATGAAATTGATCTCATTAACTCATTTTAAAAAAAATTATTAAAATTATTTAATTCATTTTTTATGATTAATTTATAAACAGGATAAAAATAATTTTAAAATAAAGGGAAAAATACGAATATAATGAAAATGTGGTTTTTCGAATAAAATAAATTTATTAATAGTTTTATAATAAATATTTGATGGATATTAACTTATGTTAATAAATATATTTTAAATAATTTGTATTTAAACCAATACTTAACCATTAAAAACATAATACAAATAAGTTTCTATATATTACTAAAATTTGTTTTCTATATAACATTATTTTATCTTATATTTATCATAATAGTTTAATTTTAAAAATTGATTACCATTAATAAGAAATTATATTTATTTATAAAATTATTCCAAATTAAATTAAGTTTATTTTTATTAACTAATTAAGAAGTTTCAATCCAATTGTTTTATATTACTTTTATATTGTTTTGTTTTTTTGTATGTGAATAGAGTTTTCAAACCCAGTATTTATTTAAGGGAAATGATATGTTAATTCTCATGTTGTGATAATCTCCCATTTAAAATACTTTCACCCTTTAATTTTATTTATTCCCAACTAATTGAATATTTATGATTTTTCATCAGATAAAAAAGAATCTATATTTAAATTTCTAATGAGGTGACATCTTTACAAACCTTGGTTTTATGAGTGACCTCAACAATTCCCTCAAAATAGGAATATAACTACTATTGAAAATTTATCTAACCTTTTCAGATAAATAACCTGGTATAATTAGGGTAATTTTCTACAAGGAGTGTATAGTCAGCCTTGTATTAACATATTATCATCGTTTGATTTTTCTATTTTACTTTCTTATCATGGAATTTATCATTTTCTAAAGAGAAAATCCACTGTTATTATCAAATAAAATTTAACTGAATGATGGATAATAAGATTTTTTAGAAACTAATTCTTATAAACATCAATTTTAGTGGAGTTATATAACTTATTTTCTATAATCAAACCAATATAAATATTTAATAATAATCCAATTTCTATTCATTGGGGTTTATATTTTATAATTATATTAAATATACAATGCAATATATAATTGGATAAATCTGGTGCAATAACAAAACTCATTATATATAGATGTATTATCGGTGTCCTTCACTCCACAAATTTTTTTTAACATAAATCATTAGCTGTGGTTACATAGGCATTCCTCTATTCCCTTCGTCAAAAATATTTTATATGTCTGTTTTTCTCATTATCCCACGGATCAAGGAATTTAAGAGGGTAGTTCCCATGTTTCCCAACATTACGAAATTGAACTATTAGTGGTACCTTTAGATGAAAATATATATACTTTCATAGTGTAAAATGATATCTTCACTCTTTCTTCATAACCAGTTTCCCTATGACCATAATTTATACACCTAAAAGATATCCTAGTTCTTTTTAGACATTCCCCATTGAGATTCTTACCAAATATTTGACACAATGGAAATTGATTCTTCCTTCATTCATTATCATCATTACCATAAAAACAATTAAACTCAAACCTTCTCATCATTTCTGTCTTTGGAAACTAAACTATTTACATGTTTTTAATCATTATTTTTTATATTTGGTTTGACATAATCATACGGGCTCTCACCGTGCCTCTTTTCCCTTTAGATCTCTCATTGGGACCATATCTCCAATGTTCATGGAATCCATTATTTACATGGTTCAATTAAGATTAATCCACCACTAAAACAAAAGTACATTATCATGTTTCAGAGAAAATTAACACTATAAGTGAACTATTATAATATCAATAATGAAACATAATTTCTTTACACTTTTACATTATTACATTATAATTCATTTCATCCTAAATTACACTAAATCTAATCTATGTTTCTCTATATTCGGTCGCCTCATATTCCATAACCTAATTCCTTAAATTAATAAATCCACTTTACATGCTAGTGAAGAAAATTTTATTAAGGATATAATATTCTTTAGGAGTGTTTATCATCGTTTTATTTCTTAAGACCACTCCGTGTGCAAGAAAGTGAAGATTGAGTCAATGTCCAGCCATCCTTTCTCTAGGTGATTACACCTAGGTGAATCTATTCCATATCCTCATCAATATTAAAGTATCCAAATGAGAATTTTATTTAAATAAGAACCAAATAATATATAAATTACTTAAAATTACTTATTTTATTCTATATGTACACTTATACCTATGTTATCACTAATGTTCTATTATTATCTCTCCAATATAACTAATCTAATCCTAAAAAATTACTGAATTGTCATATAATTTCAAATATAAATACCCAAGATAAGTAAATTCATTTTTTCATCATATTATAATAATAATCATTCCCTCCCACAAATAGTCACTAAAACACAAAAAATGAAAGGATTTATATCTTTGATGAATAAATGAATTAATTTTTTTTATAATACATGTGGCAGTTTCTCCATAATTGATCCACCCAAGACTCATACAATACTTCTCATATGTTATACTAATCTTCACAACCTAAGGATGTCGGAACATTAAACAGATGTGAGATAAAATTCTAATTATGTTTAATCATATTCTACAATAAGAAAATATCATAGGTTTTCATAATATAGTTATATGGGTATTATAAATTTAAATTATTTTGTCTTACCAAAAAAACATGGATTATATAATGCATGTCATATCATAAGAACATTTCATCAAAAATTTTCATTTCGGGAAGAAGAAAATAAATTGATAACATTTTCACAACTATAGGCATAGGGATATTTCACCTTCTTGAGGCAGATACTTCCACCCATGATTGTGAGATTATTTAATTATACCTATGTAAATATCATAATCATGAGTCACACACTTTTACCCAGTCATGAAAAATTATTATATCTATGTATACGTATATCATGAGACTTAAACCTCTAATACATGTATTGGATATTTCTATAGGACCGCACCAACCATCTTCTTTACTTAAGAGTGCCATATTCAATTATCAAATCATAAATTACCCATGAAAATAAAATTTGTTTCATAAAATATTTAAATATAAATCATTCACCTTTTATAAATAAATCGTTGATAAAAAAATGGGATTCATAAAACATTAAAATTACAATCATTCACCTCGATAGAATAATTAACCAATGTAAATAAATTTAATTTTCATATTATTTTAAAATATAATAACAAAAATAAATAATTAATATTATTTACAAGATAAATCCATTGAAATTATATGTGTATCCAATTATATTTGAAAATTTTCTATGTAAATATGTATAATCAAGATAGTAATTCATATGGTTTTTACACCATATAGCTTATGGGTATATAGTTAAAATAATTATTTTCCCAATAAATAGATTTATGTAATATATTTGAACACCCATTAATTAATAGAATCAAAATGACTGAATTCAGAGAGGAAAACCATTACAAGAAATGTTTTGGATATTCATCGAATATGATAAGAAAAGATAAAGGAAATGATAAATAATTACTATAAAATATATAGATTTATTAATCATGATTAAAGGTATATTTTATTATTTTATGAATACATTTGATATAGTATGGGATAGGTTAATGTATAAATACATGGATTAATAGCACTTTTTTAGTTTTAATGAAAGAATTTTTGAACCCAAAAATATCCTTGATAATTTGACTGTATTTAAAATGATTTTTTCATGAAAATAATTATTAAAGAATGAGATCATTAAAACATAGAGAGAAAGTGTCAAATAATATGATATATGAGGTGATCAATTGTATTCATATAGTAAAACTTAAAACGAGAATCAAAAAAACATTAACAAAACAAACCATATGAATAATATTATTAAATTAATAAAAAGTTTTTAAATGTTGGAATGTATGAATAAATTTCACAATAAAAATTTAATTAAAAAATTCTAAAAATATTAAAAACATCTAATTAATTTGGACATTTAAAATGGGTGGATCCTAATAGAAAAAAAGTAGGGTTGATTTTCTTACTATGCATAAATAATGATTCAATGGGGAAAAGAAAATATATAGAAGAGAAGTAATGACCCAAGAATGACCAAATTAAAATAAAATAGAAGGGAGTGTAGAGTGAAATGTATGTAAATTACAAAAATTTATTTTCTAGTAAGATAAATTTCCATTTCAAAATGAGAATAGTGGTGCTAACTTCCAATATCAGTTGAGTATAATTGAAAGTAACATGAGAGTATTTTCGTGAAATTCACATTAAAATGTCCTAAAACAGAAGATATTCCATAAATTAAATTAGTATGGTTGTTAACTATAGATATAAAATCAATAGAAATATTCAATATCAAACCTATATTATTAAATTAAATTTTAGGCAAAGAAACCATTACACTATTAGAAACATTCATGTAAAAAAATTATATGATATCAAATGAAACATAAAATACCATATATTCTTAGAGGATCATAACATAAAATATTAATGGTTCCATAGATTCAACATTCCAAATAAGAAATTGTTTATACTAAAGAATATGTCTTTAGGGTGTTATTTTGAGACTCTAATCCCCAAACTAATTTACCCGCTTAGTGGAGCACCATAAAATATTATGTATAAAAAACATGAAATTATTAATTCCAAATTTTTGAACCATATTCATATATAGAAAATTTTATAAACATAATTTATAATTAATCTTTACATTTATATTAGATAGTTATTATATATATCCAATATCATGTGTAAGTAATATTGATCTTTTTGTATTATTTTTGTTATCACAATATTTATATTCATTATTATCC
The DNA here is from genome assembly GCA_963277665.1 of Viscum album. Taxonomy (NCBI): domain Eukaryota; kingdom Viridiplantae; phylum Streptophyta; class Magnoliopsida; order Santalales; family Viscaceae; genus Viscum; species Viscum album. The sequence goes on along the minus strand of OY728161.1, from coordinate 1,989,143,142 downwards.
TAATTTTAATAACTCCTAGTCCTTATAGAGTAATTTAATTTAGGTTTTATTATAGTTAATAAACATCTAATTTCATTACATTATAAATTTATTTCTGCTTCTTGAATATGAAATTGTTGATGATGATGTTTCGATGATTTTTAAAAAATTAATGGTTATAAATTTTGTATGAGTTGATTTTTTATATTACCAAACCAAAAATTAAAATATTATTTTTTGCATAATAATATCCAGTACTACTTTTAAAATTCATTTCTTAACTTAAATTTATATCATTTTCACATATGTGGTAATTTTTACCAAATAATTGTATTCTATAATCCATGTGTGATTATGGATATAGATGTTGCACTTTTGTTACGGTATCATGATAAAAAATTTATAATTTAATTATTTTGATTTTTTATGGAGATTAATATTAATTGAGATGTTTTATAAGAAAATGGTAAATGGAAATGGAAATTTCAGTTTTAAATAAATCTCTTTTCATATATTTATATTAATTTAACGCAATTTGTTAACAATTTTCAATTACAGATCATAATACTTATATAATTCCTAATATATATTTATATAATATAATTCAAAACATCATTAACTTTTTTATCCATGGAATAATTTATACAACCAACGCTGATTTTTTTTGATAAAAAATGAATTATGTTTATCATGGAGGTGATAGTCCACGCAAAAAAATGAACAGAATTTTCATTATTATGATTCAATTTAAAGGTATTAGTTAATGTATATACAATTAATATAACAAAATATTAATATATAATTTATTCATGTTAAATGATATAAAGATTTATATAACTTTTTGGAGTATGTTTGTAAGGACCTGACCCTAGATTCCCAGAGCTAGTACCTTAATTTTATACATTTTCATATAAAAAAGAAATAAATATCATGAAGGAATAAATATTTTAGTAGTTTTTTAAATCCATATAAAAACCTAAGTTCAACATTACAACATGAAATGAAATAAAACAAATAATTTCTGATGGGATCATCTACACCTCTTAGATTACCCTAACAAGTTATACATAATAAACTTATTCGTATCCAAGGATAAAATAAAATATATGAAAGGGGTGAGCCCAAATTATCAATAAGGGTAATTTTATAGCATAAAAAATCAATAAAAAATAAATATTGGGCATGTTGAAAAACTAAAAACACACGCCTTTAAAATTATACTAGATTATAATATGGAAGAAATAAGATATGATAAAATAATTCCATAATAAATTATCAAGACATTCTAAAACATAACCATTGGTATTATACAAGTTTATTAATCAACTGATTTATCAATTAATAATATCAAAATTAAAAAATTCATAATGATGCCAACCGAAACATTTCATTGAGGCCTCATCGACGACATCTAAAAATTCTAGGGTAAGGCTGAGGCCATAACCCAATTCTTTTTTTTCTCATGAGACCTACTAATGCATTAAGGGTCAATAGTGGGCCCCACCCATCAAATAATAAGTACAATACAGTAATCTTATTAATAGGGATAAATATTAACAAAAATATACATTCATATTGAATCCAATAAATGAAATTAAAATAACATTCCCAAAACATTAAACATAAACACTAACTAATGGGGTAATATGGAGATTGTTATCAAGATAGTACATAAATTGTCAATATAATCATAATAAATTCATTAAAATATGTTTTATATTATGATAAAATATTAAACCCCGTTAAAAATAATAATCAATAAGAGTGTCGAATTTGGTGAAAATACTCTAATAAAATCATCGAGTAATTCTTGAGATAAATTTTCGTTTAGTTAGAAAAGAAGAGTTAGTTTGGAAAAATAATTTTATAAAACCAAAATTGAATTAAGGTATTTTTTCAAAATAAAATTACTGAATTTTCAAAAATAATGGTGGCTAAAAAATATTATACAGTTCCCTTTAAAATTGTAAATAAATCTACAAATCCCCTTAAATCATGATTGTATTTAAGAAAGAATTATTTGATGATCCTTATAAAACATGTAACTCCCCATAATTGAAAGAAGGATTATGGTTTTTGAATTTATATTTAACATTCACATCGTATTTATGTGGAGTAAATAATAATATATGTAACACCCCAAGAATTCATAATGTGTTATTTCTTCAAAATAATTTAATAACTTACACTACACGCAACACCGAGTTCACTTGCACAATGACTTAAAAAAAAGCCATTAAAATGAGGTTATGAATAGTATTAAATAAATTTTAAACTTTATATAATCCTTATAATTTTTCCATATTATGAGTATCTTAGACATAATGCAAGAACAAATTCATTTTCAGTATTGCAATTTTATCAACTTTTAATAGTGAACTCTTTTTAAATACAATATTTTAAACTTTTTGACTAAATGGGGACATCAAAAATTTAAAATGAAACATCCCAAGCATCCACGGTACGTTTTCATTGAATAATACAGTAGCGTGTGTTGTACGCAACCTTGAGTTTTAACACACACCACACCAATCAAACTAGCCGTTATGAATAGTAATACCTAATTTTTGAAATTATATATATTTTATATTTCAAAATAGACTTCATTTTTGGATTCGTAATATCGAATTTAGCCTAAGGTGAAATTTTGGTACATTTCGGATAACTTTCATATTTTGATGAATAGTGAAAATTACTAAATTTTAATTAAAAACCACTTTTTTAATCAAAATAATTAATAGTGATAAATTATGAATTTGAGTGGTTTTAAAGTATATTTAGAATATATTTTTACCATTTAATATAATTTTGGTCATTGTACATAATTTTACAATTAAACCGAACATAAACAAGTGTCAATCTTTTGATAATTATTATCTCTTAAAAACACGCTTTTTGTTTTGACAGCGTGAATTAATTTTAAATTAATTTCTGCCACTTCTGTGTTTTGAATTTAGAAAAATGGATTCCATATTTGGAATCAGGATGTTCAAATTGTGCAAATACGTAACTTTTATTTTAGACATTTTGAATAATTACTGCGGTAAATATTTTATTTACCATGGTTAAGGGTAAATCCTGTAAATAAGGGTTAAAAAATAATATTATAATAATAATAAATTACCCTAAAACGTGTCTTAACACTATTGGTTGATACATGGTCGACCATGGGCATCTTTGGGTCGATTTTGGGACCCCATGGATCCACTTGTAAGTGATAATGACACTTTATTTTAATTAAGTTAAAATGAATACAAAAATGACACAAGCATATATCTTTTAGAAAAACAATTGTTACATAGTGTTATATATGTTGGATTTTAGATTATAAATATTCATTAGAAAGACAAAAGTATTTACTACATAATGATATTTTATTTATAGTTTTTAGACATTAAATAAGTTATTTTATTTATGACACAATGATGATGCAGTAATTACTATAATAGTGAAAAATTAAAATAATTGATACTATAAAGACCCAAATAAATATAATATGAAACTTTTAATGAATTAAACTAATTTTCTAGGATAATATGATATATTAGGATTGATTTAATTGACTTTGTTCGAAGTAATCAATCTGTTATGAGTTTCAAAAAAATAAACTATTGAATAGTGTCAAAATTGACATAAAGGAGTTCTTAAAACAAATATTATATTATTAATTGATATTAAATTCCTAAAAATCTAAGGTTCGGCCAAGAGACTTATATCATGATAGGTTCATCATTAATGGACCACTTGGGGGTCTCTTGTATGTATATAGTATGTTTATTAACCATATTATATAAAAATACAAAGAGACAGTGTAAAAGTGAAACTAATTAACTTAGAGTTAATACTTAAAGATAAGGTTAATATAAGTACCCAAACCTGTCTAAATTCTATTGGTTGAGTGGTTTTAGACCCCTCCCCACCATAACATTTGAATAATAAACTTTGTATCCATTAGAAACCGAATATGAATTTATTATAAATTAATATTTCTAGATTTTCCAAAGGTGCCCCTCACCCCTCTTATAAAAGGGCACTCCTCCTTCTCATTTCGTCACACCTTCAAACCTTTTGGTTCGGCAAAACTCTGCCCAAATACTCTCCCAAAATCCCCCACTACAGCCTAGATGCCTTAGTTTGATCAGAAAGACAACCTAAGGAGCCCTTTTGATCAAATCAAAAGGAAGAACCCAAAGAAGAGGTAATGTTTTCCCCACCCCTTTTCAAGTTCCTTTCTTCTTCCACTTCTTCTTTCATTGTTCTTACCATTCTAAAATAATAACCCCAGTATCTTAAATATACTGTGATGTTATTATAAATATGTTACAACCATATTCAGTATTCTATCCACCCTTTGAATAACATGTCACCATACGTGCGTACGTACGGATTACCGTCTCCACGTCGTGGTGTAATTGTTATTCAATATATTATTATTCGGATGGGTATAATAATGATGTGTAACTCATGTAAATAATAAATATAACATGTTAATTATTCAGTATATATGATATACCATCCATTTATATATTACTTTAATATCAAAATAATGATATTGTCGCTCGTGCGTACGTACGGACTACCGTCTCCACGAACGCGATGAGATTCATTCTCCATCGTATCCATTCAAGTATAATTATCATTTGATGATTTAAAAATTATGTTTAAGGACTTGATATCATTTTGGATATGAATAATATACAACCTATCCATTACAAACATGTCTTATATAACAAAACATATAAAAGAAAACGAGTACGTTAACACCCGAAACGACGATAATTCTAAGATATTATTAACAAATCAATGTTAAAAGATCATATATGATATCATATATATATATATACGATTCTTGTATAATTTAATAACAATTATTTCACCATTATACAGGAGGTTAACCTACCCCATCCAAGGAAAAGTACAAGGTAAGGGATTTTCTTATCTCACATTCAATTCCGTGAGATTTCCATTATTCACCACTAAATTATTGAAAGTGGTGTATTGTGTACTGGCATTTGATATATATTATCATGATTATCATTATATTAGTGTTATTCTGTAAATAATTTGGTGGTTATTAACTTTTGGCCATACGACTCAGTTGATTAACGTGGTAAGGGGTTTTCATATCACTCCTTATTTCCGTGAGATTCATGCCATATTGCCACTATCACCTTTTGTCTGGTGTATGTACTGCCCATAATTATATTATTTGTGTAATACACTCCAATTTATGTGTATTTACATATTGATTGTATGATACCTCTTTCATGGGTTGTATTTTTCATAAGTTACCAAATTGGTAAGGGTTATTTCACAATCTCTTCATTATCCGAGGTTGTTTATATGTAATAATCTGCTGGGATCTCTTTATCATCCACATCCATGTTTCTTAAAAATGTATTTCAAAACATTTTTATTATTTACAAGAATATGGGTTAAAGTCATTTATACCCTTGTTTGAATTTTTATAAGAGGAATCTTTCCGTCGTTTTCAAAACAAGGTCCTTTTAACCTTTTCGACAGAATTAAGGTAAGAATGTTTTTTTAACTTATACGGCGAGTGCGGTTATTTTATACCATTATAAAATCTTCAAAGATTTCCTTAAAATCTTATAAGAATATTTTCAAGAAAATGTTTTATTTTATGTGGCTTTAAAATTCATTCAAAAATAGAAAGAGATATTTCTCCAAAAAGTGTTTTGATTTCATCTATGTCAACATCCTTTGATGGATTTTACGATTATTTGAAGTTGATTTATTATGATATAAAACTTCCATATTGTAATAAAGTTTTGTGATATGTTTGACTGTGGAAGTTCCATTTATATAGCATTCATGGTTTATGAGTAAAGTATTGACATTTCGTATGCTAGTTCCAATAAGAATGTTTATGTTATATTTCAACCTTTACTTCATATGAATGTGTTGGACAAGTATGTTCCAGGTTGGGGATTGGTTAAAGTAAGCCCTCCTGGTTGGGGACTGGTAAAAGTAAGCCCTCCAGGTTAGGGACTGGTAAAAGTAAGCCCTCCGGTTTGGTCTCCGGTTATTAGAGGCACTCCGGGTTGGTGTCCGGTTATTAGAGGCACTCCGGGTTGGGTTCCAGTTACAGTTAGCCCCAAGGTCTTGGGACGAGGCCTTGACAAAGAAATTAAAGTTCAAAATTATGAATTCCAACATTATGAAAGTGGTTATTGATTTTTGCATGTGATTATTCGATTAGTAGAATATCCATGTGAATAAGTAAGTGGCATTATTTCATTTTATTTATTCCATACCATGTTGAAAGTTCATGTTTGAATGGATTTTGTTTTAGTTATACATTGCCTTTAATGTTTATTCTTATTTATGAAAGTTTTCGCTATATTGTTATCCTTACTGGGCATTTGAGCTCACCCCTTTTCTATGTTTTATTTTTCCCAGGAAGTGAAGAAGTATGTTATGAATGACCTGCATGGATATTATGTGGGGATATGAGTGTGGATTATGGAGACATTATGTTGTTGTAGTAGTTTTTCATTTTATGATGTAATGTAAAACTTATGAATATATCTAGTGTTTCCAAGGCTACTAAACCAATCGGTCTTTCGAGATTTGATCTTTCTTGTGGTCATGCCAATGTTATGTAATAATGTACCGACTCTGGGAAACTAGGGTCGGGGCGTTACAGTTGGTATCAGAGGAAGTTTAGTACAAACCTTGGAAGCTAGATTTAGATAAACTCTGATTAGAGCAAATAGACCTAAGATGAACTTTGAGGATTAGTGTAGAAGAACTTCCTAGAATTTTGGTATTGTAGAGATTTTGTGAGTTTTCCAAGAAATACATCCATGTCTAGATACGAGCAGGTAGAGGTGGCTCTGGCACAGATGTACCTAGGGGTAAAACCCGAAAACACCGGTTTGAGCTAGACTCGAACGGGAACTGGTGCATTACAACGGGCCTTGCTGCACTCTTGGTTACGACACTCCCGAGGGATATGCTTAGGATAATTCTCATTTTCTTTACAAACCATTATGAAGGGTTTATGAGTATATACATCCTCAAAGGAGACATTTTTATGATTATGGATTATATCCATAAATAGTTCAATTTATGTTAAGTGTTTTATAAGTATGGGATTATGTATTTTGATTCATAAACTGATCTAGTGTATGCCATTGTTTAGAAATGGCGCCCAGTAGAAGGAATGAGAACTCTAGAAATGCACATGATCCAAAGAGAAGGAAGGATCATATCTTTCATGGTCTTAAGCTAGAATTTATAAGAGAAATAGTCTCCCATGTATTATCATCATATGAAGAAATAATATCATGTGTTGATAAGATAAGTAAAGAGTTTACTGAGTCCTATGGCTTTGAAGGGAAGCAAGAGAAGAAAAGGATGGAAGAGAGAAAGATGGATAAAGGGAAGAGGGAAAAGAAGAATTTTCCCATTTGTGGTAAATGTGGAAAGAAACACCCTAGAACTTTCCTGAAAGGAATGGGAGTTTGTTATAAGTGTGGAGGAAAAGGGCACAAAGTACGTGACTGCAAGGGTAAGAAAATGGTTTCAAATGTACAATGCTTCATTTGCAAGGAGTTTGGACACTACGCGAACCTATGTCCCAGTCATCAGACTATGCTAAAAATGATGTTATTGGATAATAATCAAGTTATGATACTACCACAGATGAAGAGGAATTATTAGAGTTCTTATGTTGATTATGTCAATTGAGTGTTGTATCAACAATGTACTTGTTATAATAATTATGGAGTATATAAGGATTGTACTGCAGTACTATTTCATTAAGGACTTGAGATTGTGTGGAACAAAGAAAAGTGACTCAATAGCAGGATAAGTTTTTGGAAAATATATGGTTGAGAGAAAGATAAACCATAATATGGTTCTGATACCGAGTTAGTGATTTTAGAATAATACATGATTGATTTGGATAAATTATATTGGATATTCTTGACTACCTGGAAACTGATTGATGATTTGTATATTCCATCATTTTTTGGGGTTTAAAACATTTTTGGATTGATGAAGTATATCCAGCATTCTATATGGAATAAGGGAGCATGAATGTAATCAATAAGGAATATGGTAATTTAGGATGTTTCAGTGTATTAAAAGAATACATGATGAAGGTATTCATATGCTATTACGGGGTAAAAAGGATCTACATTATGTTTACCTTCCTTATAAATGTTGGACTGTGAGTTTGGATAGAAGTATTTTGGATAGTTCTAGTTTGGAATATTTTGGATTGCCATAAAAGGACAACCCGGAGGTCGGGCGACAACCTGTCGCGTCCGGCAAGGCTGCGAGACTTGAACCCGCAACTGAAGGGAGACAAGGGTGTATCACCTACCACTGGCCCACGAGATGTCCTGGATTAAATAATGTAGTTTTTATTAAAAGATCTTGTATATGAATTATAAATTCCTTTATTTTGTAACCCTATACGAATAGTGTAAATAGAATTTTTTTTACGTTCTATTATCTTTTAGAGTGAAAGATGAGTTTGTGGTAGAAATTTATTAATGGATAAAACTCTAATTATAAAGTAAGTATATATCCTTATGATCTTATCCAATCTCATAAATAAATTCCTCAACATTTAGAAAAGGAACTTAGAACAAAAATGTTGTCCTAGATGGTACCTTAAATCATCACTAATTTATGGCTTTGGGATTGTTGGCCATTTCATAGCCATGTTCTCTACCACTCTCCATCAGATAATTGATGGTTAGATTTTTCTTTAATATCCATATTTTCCTACATGGAACCCTAGTATGTGTTATTTTTGGTAATCTTCATACTTTCCACTTTTTATTTTAAATAGAGGCCTCATTAATTCATTTTTCGATGTGGGATTTCAACTAAGATATTTTGAAACGTCAAAAATGTGTTATCCCAATACCCTATGTGTTGTTGAACTGATGGTATTTCAAATCATCATAGATTGATGAGTTTAAGGACCTCAATTTTACACTTGTTTGTGATTGATGACCTCAATCACTACCAATAAATATTTACGTTTTTCCTCCAATTATATGTCTCTAATTGCCACCAATGTTCTCCTAATCGAGAACATAATTTGGTGGTGACCCTTTGATTTCTCGTTTCCTCATATTAAGACTAAATTTTAGTAACCCAATTTCCAATGTGGGTTTTCCCACAAATATATATTCTACTTTCAACCTTTTATTTTCTAAGAACAATTTCAAATTGCGAGGACGAAATTTATTGAAGGAGGGGAGAATCTAACACCCCAAGAATTCATAATGTGTTATTTCTTCAAAATAATTCAATAACTTGCACTACACGCAAAGCCGAGTTCACTTGCATAATTACTTACCAAAAAGCCATTCAAAAGAGGTTATGAATAGTATTAAATAAATTTTAAACTTTATATAATCCTTATAATTTTTCCATATTATGAGTATCTTAGACATAATGCAAGAACAAATTCATTTTCAGTATTGCACTTTTATCAACTTTTAATAGTGAACCCTTTTTAAATACAATATTTTAAACTTTTTGACTAAATGGGGACATCAAAAATTTAAAATGAAACATCCCAACCTTCCACGGTACGTTTTCTTTGAATAATACAGTAGCGTGTGTTGTACGCATCCTTGAGTTTTAACACACACCACAACCAATCAAACTAGCCGTTATGAATAGTAATACCTAATTTTTGAAATTATATATATTTTATATTTCAAAATGGACTTCATTTTTGGATTCGGAATATCGAATTTAGCCTAAGGTGAAATTTTGGTACATTTTGGATAACTTTCATATTTTGATGAATAGTGAAAATTACTAAATTTTAATTAAAAGCAACTTTTTTAATCAAAATAATTAATAGTGATAAATTATGAATTTGAGTGGTTTTAAAGTATATTTAGAATATATTTTTACCATTTAATATAATTTTGGTCATTGTACATAATTTTACAATTAAACCGAACATAAACAAGTGTCAATCTTTTGATAGTTATTATCTCTTAAAAACACGCTTTTTGTTTTGACAGCGGGAATTAATTTTAAATTAATTTCTGCCACTTCTGTGTTTTGAATTTAGAAAAATTGATTCCATATTTGGAATCAGGATGTTCAAATTGTGTAAATAGGTAACTTTTATTTTTAGACATTTTGAATAATTACTGCGGTAAATATTTTATTTACCATGGTTAAGGGTAAATCCGGTAAATAGGGTTAAAAAATAATATTATAATAATACTAAATTACCCTAAAACGTGTCTTAACCCTATTGGTTGATACATGGTCGACCATGGGAATCTTTGGGTCGATTTTGGGACCCCATTTATCCACTTGTAAGTGATAATGACACTTTATTTTAATTAAGTTAAAATGAATACAAAAATGACACAAGCATATATCTTTTAGAAACAAAATTGTTACATAGGGTTATATATGTTGGCTTTTAGATTATAAATATTCATTAGAAAGATAAAACGATTTCCTACATAATGATATTTTATTTATAATTTTTAGACATTAAATAATTTATTTTATTTATGACACAATGATGATGCAGTAATTACTATAATAGTGAAAAATTAAAATAATTGATATTATAAATACACAAATAAATATAATATGAATCTTTTAATGAATTAAACTAATTTTCTAGGATAATATGATATATTACAATTGATTTAATTGATTTTGTTCGAAGTAATAAATCTGTTATGAGTTTCACAAAAATCAACTATTGAATAGTGTCAAAATTGACATAAAAGAGTTCTTAAAACAAATATTATATTATTAATTGATATTAAATTTCTAAAAATCTAAGGTTCAGCCAAGAGACTTAAATCATGATATTTGCATCATTAATGGACCACATGGGGGTCGCTTGGATGTATATAGTAAGTTTATTAACCATATTATATAAAAATACAAAGAGACAGTGTAAAAGTGAAACTAATTAACATAGAGTTAATACTTAAAGATAAGGTTTATATAAGTACCCAAACCTGTCTAAATTATATTGGTTGAGTGGATTTCGACCAATCCCAACCTTAACCTTTGAAAAATCAACTTTGGATCCATTAGAAACCGAATATGAATTTATTATAAATTAATATTTCTAGCTTTTCCAAAGGTGCCCGTCACCCCTCTTATAAAACGGCACTCCTCCTTCTCATTTATTCACACCTTCAAAGACTTTTGGTTCGGCCAAAATCTGCACAAATACTCTCCCAACATCCCTCAATACAACCTATAGGCCTTAGTTTGATCATAAATCTAACCTAAGGATCCCTTTTGATCAAATCCAAAGGAAAAACCCGAAGAAGAGGTAATGTTTTCACCACCCCTTTTCAAGTTCCTTTCTTCTTCCACTTATTCTTTCTTTGTTCTTACCATTCTAAAATAATGACTCCAGTATCTTACATATACTGTGATGTTATTATAAATATGGTACAACCATATTCAGTATTCTATCCACCCTTTGAATAACATGTCACCATACGTGCGTACGTACGGCTTACCGTCTCCACGTCGTGGTGTAATTGTTATTCAATATATTATTATTTGGATGGGTATAATAATGATGTGTAACTAATGTAAATAATAAATATAACATGTTAATGATTATGTATATATGATATACCATCCATTTATATATTACTTTAATATCAAAATAATGATATTGTCGCTCGTGCGTACGTACGGACTACCGTCTCCACGAACGCGATGAGATTCATTCTCCATCGTATCCATTCAAGTATAATTATCATTTGATGATTTAAAAATGATGTTTAAGGACTTGATATCATTCTAGATATGAATTATATACAACCTATCCATTACAAACATGTCTTATATAACAAAACATATAAAAGAAAACGAGTACGTTAACACCCGAAACGACGATAATTCTAAGATATTATTAACAAATAAATGTTAAAAGATCATATATGATATCATATATATATATATATATGATTCTTGTATAATTTAATAACAATTATTTCGCCATTATAAAGGAGGTTAACCTACCCCATCCAAGGAAAAGTACAAGGTAAGGGATTTTCTTATCTCACATTCAATTCCGTGAGATTTCCATTATTCGCCACTAAATTATTGAAAGTGGTGTATTGTGTACTGGCATTTGATATATATTATCATGATTATATTTATATTCATGTTATTCTGTAAATAATTTGGTGGTTATTAACTTTTGGCCATACAACTCAGTTGATTAACGTGGTAAGGGGTTTTCATCTCACTCCTTATTTCCGTGAGATTCATGCCATATTGCCACTATCACCTTTTGTGTGGTGTATGTACTGCCCATAATTATATTCTTTGTGTAATACTGTCTAATTTATGTGTATTTACATATTCATTGTATGATACCTCTTTCATGGGTTGTATTTTTCATAAGTTACCAAATTGGTAAGGGTTATTTCACAATCTCTTCATTATCCGAGGTTGTTTATATGTAATAATCTACTGGTATCTCTTTATCATCCACATCCATGTTTCTTCAAAATTCATTTCAAAACATTTTTATTATTTACAAGAATATGGGTTAAAGTCATTTATACCCTTGTTTGACTTTTAATAAGAGGAATCTTTCCGTCGTTTTCAAAACAAGGTCCTTTTAACCTTTTCGACAGAATTAAGGTAAGAATGTTTTTTTTAACTTATACGGCGAGTGCGGTTATTTTCTACCGTTATAAAATCTTCAAATATTTACTTACAAGCTTATAATAATATTTTCAAGAAAATGTTTTATTTTATATGGCTCTTAAATTCTTTCAAAAATAGAAAGAGATATTTCCCCAAAAAGTGTTTTTATTTCATCTATGTCAACATCCTTTGATGGATTTTACGATTATTTGAAGTTGATTTATTATGATATAAAACTTCCATATTGTAAAAAAGTTTTGTGATATGTTTGACTGTGGATGTTCCATTTATATAGCATTCATGGTTTATGAGTAAAGTATTGACATTTCGTATGCTAGTTCCAATAAGAATTTTTATGTTATATTTCAACCTTTACTTCATATGAATGTGTTGGACAAGTATGTTCCAGGTTGGGGACTGGTTAAAGTAAGACCTCCAGGATCGGGACTGGTAAAAGTAAGCCCTCCAGGTTAGGGTCTGGTAAAAGTAAGCCCTCCGGTTTGGTCTCCGGTTATTAGAGGCACTCCGGGTTGGTGTCCGGTTATTAGAGGCACTCCGGGTTGGGTTCCGGTTACAGTTAGACCCAAGGTCTTGGGACGAGGCCTTTACAATGAAATTAAAGTTCAGCATTATGAATTCCAACATTATGAAAGTGGTTATTGATTTTTTCATGTGATTATTCGATTAGTAGAATATCCATGTGAATAAGTAAGTGGCATTATTTCATTTTATTTATGCCATACCATGTTGAAAGTTCATGTTTGAAAGGCTTTTGTTTTAGTTATACATTGCCTTAAATGTTTATTCTTATTTATGAAAGTTTCCGCTATATTGTTATCCTTACTGGTCATTTGAGCTCACCCCTTTTCTATGTTTTATTTTTCCCTGGAAGTGAAGAAGTAAGTTATGAATGACCTGTAGGGTTATTATGTGGGGATATGAGTGTGGATTATGGAGAAATTATGTTGTTGTAGTAGTTTTTCATTTTTTGATGTAATGTAAAACTTATGAATATATCTAGTGTTTCCAAGGCTACTAAACCAATCAGTCTTTCGAGATTTGATCTTTCTTGTGATCATGCCAATGTTATGTAATAATGCACCGAATTTGGGAAACTAGGGTCGGGGCTTTACAATATATAACAATTTCATTGAGGTTGGTATAGAATAATTGTAACCCGAATGAAAATGGAGGTTCAGGTACAAAACCCTTACCTTATGTCTGAATATGTTCTGCTCTTGAAAAAAAGATCCTAGTATATAAAATTATACTTATTAATAACATAAATCAGAAAAAATTTATATTTATTTGATTTATTATAATTTTATTATATTCATTTATGGTCCTTTTTATGGGTTTATAGATTCAATATCATTGTTTGTGGGTGCTCGTTTCATTAGTTTTCCGGATCAATTTGTTTGTATGGAAGTTTATGATAAATGATAATTTAATTAAAAAATTGATGTTATATGTTATCAATGTTCATATATAATAATAAATGATCATATAATTGATTTGGTTACTTTGGGTGAGGATGAATCACTAGATAATATTTTAATGATAAATGCTTGGATTAATTTGGTGGATTTTCAATCACCACAGACTCATTTTGTTTTATAAATTAACACAATGTGCACAAAAATGATTCAAAAAAATTAAATGGGATATATTACATATATTATCATATGTTTAAACGCTAAAATTGAGTCATTAATATAATTGAAGATGATAATAGAATTCAAAAGCTCGTAGTCATTGAATGAGATAAATTAACACATCTCAGATGGTGTTTTCATTTCTAGTATAAAAAAGTGGGGAAAATATAGATGATGACAAATTATTCAATTATCAAAATAACATTCTAGTAAATTTATTATAATGTTTTTATCAAAAAAATTGATGTCAATTAGGTGAGTAAAAAAATGAAGGAAAGGAAATTGAAATATAATAAAATAAATGAAAATAGGAATTTACCTCTTCGATTTATCTTCCATGAGAGCCTCTTTGGGGTAGATGATTTGGTATTTTGAAGTGAAAATGGTATTTTGAATGTGAGAGAAGATTGCTAGGATATTTTATCTTAACATAAACAATAAAAAAGGAATGATATGAGTAAATAGAAGAGGGGGTGATGGGTGGCCTTTATAGTGGAGGAGAGGAGTTATTTCCCATTATTATAATCCTTAATTTATTATTTTGGATCAACACTGTGAATAGTCTTGATTATTATGACACAAATAGTAATAAGTTCATGTTATTTCTTACCATGTATTCTTAAATAATCCATCTATCACATATTAATTCATAAATCATTCATTTTTCATTTCTCTTAAACTACTATATTTTACTATTCACCAAATTTTCAAGTAGTTTTGAAAAATCCCAAAAAATCACCCTAACAATTTTTTATGTGTAGAATTAAAAATTGTACTCTATTTTACCAAAATATTTTTATAAATAAGTGAACAATAATTTTTAAATAAAATCATTATTTACATGAAATATACAAGTTTTTAATTTAAAACTGATTTCATAATACATTCAAAATTTAACTAAAGTCCCATAAAATTATACTAAAATCATAAGAAAAAAATTATTTTAGGAATCCACATCATGAAAATGAATTTATTAATTTTTTAATTTAAAATTTTAATTAAATATTTATTACTTATAAACATAGGAACACTTCATTATAAATTTATAAAATACTGTTTTTCCTTTATATGTTTCTTAGATATTATTTATACTTTCATGGGTGTGATTACTATTCATAAGGGTCATATTAATATTCATTATGCTATGTTACTATTCATAAAAGTCAATTTAAAATTCAGAAAAAAATGTACGTTGACCATATCATAATCTAAATATCTTACTAAATGCAACCGTGTAAGTCAGTTTTTCAAAAATCAAAACATAGAGGTGGAAAAAATTGTGTTTACTTGCTTGGTTGTAAAAAGTGGTGTTTTGTAGATACTCAATGTATCTTGTATTAAATATTTAATTTATTTTTAAAATAAATGGGGTATTACGTCGCCCCAACCAAAATTTTTTCCTCAAAATTCTAGAATGTTAGCTCTTAAAATGATTTGGGAAGTCATTCATCATAGGATCCTCATGCTCCCATGTTACTTCATCAATTTTATAGTTTTTTCTAAAGTACCTTTACCAGTCTTGTCATCCTATTATTCAACACATGTTATTTAGTGTCTATATTCTGAATAGGCCCTTTACAGAAAGATAAGTCAGGTTCCAATTCTATACCTCTAAAATTGAGGACATGTGTTGGGTCTGGAATTTACTTTCTCAACTATGAGACATGGAATAAATTGTATACATTAAATAGACTAGGGGGCATTGCCAATCTATAATCCACAACTCCAATTATCTCTATAAATTTAAAAGGGACAATATATTTAGGGCTCGGTTTCCCTTTCTTCAAAAATATTATAACACCCTTCCACAGAGATACGTTCAAGAAAACATGATCTCCCACATGAAATTCCAAATCCTTATTTCTATTATCTGTATATCACTTTTTCCTTCATTGAGATTATTTGATATGGGTATTAATATTCTATACCTTCAATATTGTTTACTGTATAATATATGGTCCCACAAGCTTCCATTCATCAAATTCATCCCAAAACGTTGGTGTACGCCATCTCTTTCTATATAATGCTTCATTTGGTGTAATTTAATACTTGAATAGAAGCTGTTATTATTGGGAAAATCCATCGAAGGTGAATACTAATCCCATATACCTTGAAAATCAAGTGCTAATGATCTCAATATGTCTTTAAAGGTTTGGATCGTCCTATCTAATTCCCCATTAGTCTATGGGTAATAAGTAGTACTCAAACGAAGCTCAGTATATTAATATTTTTTATAATTTTTTCTAGAATTTTAATGTATATCATGGATCACGATTAACCACAATTGAGAGGTGATCCCTATAAAGTATCACTGTAGAGACCCACAATTTATGTACGTAGACATTACATTAATTTTAGTGGAATAATTAATAAATGACACAAAAATACGCCCAAAGACCGTGTTTTTTAGTGTCTTCGAAAACTCGGAACATAATCTTCTAATCATGGTAAAAGATCTTCAAAATCTCCCATAAAGATCTTCCCCTATTTCTTTTCTTACCTAAAACCATTCATTAACTACTTCCGAAAATAAAAAAATATAAAGTGTGAGCTCAAATTCTTAGTAAGGGTAAACATGGGGAACATAAAACAATCCCTAAACATTTGAATGTAAAAACATGAACATGAAACATCAAAATCTTGAACAATGACGTAAATCATGCCATTACATAAGGAATAGATCACAATGGAACATTAATTATGATAAAATAGAATGGGAATAAGACATGTAATTATGGAAATCCATTAATCACATGATATGATTTCCATAATAGCCAAGGCATTGCTGCCAAGACCATCATAGTGGATAAATTCCATTATTGAACCGGGTTTACGTACCATTCCAGCCTTGTATTACTGAACAAGATTTACTTGTCGTTCCATCCATTTTATCTATTGAGATACAAATATTTACCCAACGAATTTGAGGGAGATATAGGTCCCACCCATCTCATAATTAAATAATTCTTATGTGTGCCACAAAATAGACATAAATCATTCATCAAACCCAAAGAATAAAATGGGTTTCATAAACATCATCCCATCATAACACAATCCACATAAAAAAATGGATATCATTTCATCATAAGAATAATCATACCATGTAAATAATAATGAAATTATACTTGAAACATACACATAATAAATAATTTCATCTTAGATGGAAAATAGTTTTGATAAAACCCTTGAAATGAATTATTGAGGAAAATATCCGTTCTTCTTCAACATCATTTTCTTCTCACAAAATGCCATGAAAATGTAAAAGAAAAGGATTTTATTGTAAATAATCCTGAAATCTTGAATAGGATGCTTCATGAAAATATGGAATTATGAAACCGTAATAATCTGTTCATGCCGTATAATTTATAAAACATTCTTCTCATACTTTTGTTGGAAAAGTCAAAAAGTACCCTGTATGGTAATGAAAAGAATGATTCCTTCTGTACCATGTAGTGAAGGTCAAAAAAGAGGTGAAAATGACTTTAAACATACATAAAAGAATATTATAAACTTTATGAAACCATTTTTCATAAAACATGGACATGTTTGATAAATATAACCCAAATAAATACTTACAAATTAACAATCTCGTATAAGAACGAGATTGAAATAATTATCCCTTACCTTATGTCCAATTTCTTCTATATGTGTCCGAGACTTATTTATAGTGGGATAAAAAATATTATTAACTTATAAAAGAACCATAATAATATTTATGATATAATATATGAATCACTTACGACTTTATATTACCCTTTATTTTGACAATTCCATGTTAAAGTAGTGTTTTGGGTAAAATTGTTTCATTTATCATACGTGTTTTGACTTTTAATTATTAATATGATTTCTTAGATCACTATTAATTACTTCTAGAATGTGAAACATGATTTATATATAATATATATTCATAATATATATATATTAGATCGATAAATGGAATTGAATACACCGTTCATGGAGATGGTAGGCCGTACATACGTGTGAACGCTGTTTTCATTTCCTTATTAAATTGAATAGATGTACATGAAATATATATATACATAAATCCAGTAGAATTATTATGTCATATATTTCATGATTACATATTATATATACTTTTTTAATCATTCATGAATGGTTAACATGGAGAATGAATCTCATCACATCATGGAGACGGTAATCCGTACGTACGCACGAGCGATGATATCATTTCCATAATTATTGAATGGAATTGGAGTGGATAATATAATATCTCAGAATTAGTATTATATTATAATAATCATATATAGTTATTATTTCTACCATTTTACCCATCCATGTATTGTGGTGGTGGAAAAAAGGATTACACCACGGCGTGGAGACGGTAAGTCGTACGTACACACGCACGGTGATTTCATTTATCATGGGATGGATATGAGGTGAAAAAGAGTTGTTTTATATTTATAATAACATAAATATATTTTTGATACTGATGTTATTTCATTATAATGAAAAAACTCATATATAGGAAGTATAAGAATAAATAAACTTGAACGAATCGGTAGAAGAGATTACCTCTTCTTCGACACACCTCCTTTGAACTTCTTCTTAAGGGAGTAGAGTTGGTCATTTGAGAAGACCAGAATGTAAAAAATGTTACTTGGGATGTTGATAAGTATAATGGGTAGGGTTTTTCCGAGCATGAAGTCCCAAAATGGTGTGAGGAGGAGAGGGATGAGGTGCCCTTTTATAATAAAATAGAGGGGCACTTTTGGTATCCTCAAATATATTAATTAATAATAAACTCAAACCCCACTTAAAAACCCCCAAAAATCAATAAATTAGAATATGATATGAGATTTAGTTTTAATATCATCAACCAATAAAATTTATACATATTTTATTTTTATTTTAAACCTTATAATTTTGATTTAACATTATTTAATATATTTAATTTTATTTGCGGTAATAATATTCTAATTTTTAAATTATTAAAATTCCTTACTTATGTTATGTTAATTTTACATTATTAGATACATTATTACATTGGAGACAAGATAATTTTAAATTTGTAAATTTTAAAAAATTTTGTGATTTTTAAACAATTTAATAATATGTTATTTTTATAAAATATCAATAGTGTCAATTTTGACACTACTCAATCAATTGAATTTAATTTAAATCCACACAGAAGATATATTCGAAAAAAAATATTTAATTGATTCCTAAATTGTCATATTCATCTAAAAAAATCATGGAGAACATTAATTTGTTCATATAACATTTATTTTAATATTTTTAAAACCATTTATTTGATATTTCTCTTAATCAAATAATTACAACAACATTTTTGTTTTATAATTTAATATACTTCTTTGTTGCATAAAAATTAAAAATACAATACAATGATACATATAAATCCATTAAATTATATAATAATATTTTTACTCGAATTTATCATCTTAAAATCACAACATTTAAATTGTTATATTTATTAAATTATGAAGGTGACAACTTTGACATCATTTAATTTAAAATAATATAAGTGTCATAATCGCATTTATAAGGCTCCAAATGGTCAAAAATTAAACCTTTGGATTCTTATTGTTTTCATATAAACGAAAAATAAGTTTTGTTCAGGTTTTTGTGCCTTTTATGGTCACTATTAGTTTAATAAAAATTTTATTATTGATTTTTACCTAAATAATTAATTTTTGCATCATTAATGAATAAGCTATTAAGGTAACTATATATTTCATAAAAACCACAACTAAATATCCATGATTAAGAAAAAAATTTAGCTTTAAAATTATTATTTATAATCTAAATTATATTCTGTATAACCTTATATTGAAAATTCTTTAATTATTAATGTTTGAGTAAGGCATATTTGAATTTCTTTAAATAAAATAAATTAAATGTCTTAATCACATCCAAGTTGGATAAAAAAGATATCATTTTGACACAAGAATATTTTAGGACAAAATTTAATCATCCAATTATATTGATAAAAGTGTTAGAGTAATTTTATAATATTATGTTTAACTTTAATCACCTGATTTACCTTTAACAGTAGTAAATAAAATTTACCATAGTTGCTATTCATAATTACTAAAAATAAAAAGTAGCCTATTAACATAATTTGGACCTACTGATTCAAAAGATGGAATCCATTTTTAAAAATTCAAGACATATAAGTATCAGTATTTAATTTAAAATTAATCCCGCTGTTGAGAAAATGGGTTCTAAAAGATAAAACCTAGCAAAATATTGAAATGTTTTTACCTATGAATTCAATGTAAAATTAATGATAATGACTTACATTATATTAAATGGAAAAAATATATTTTATTTATAATTTAAATCCATTAAATATTATAATTTAACTATATAAATTATCTCGATGAAAAAAAGTTTTTTATTAAAATTTAGCGTATTTTTACTATTCATCAAAATATGAAAGTTAACAGAAAAATAATAAAAAATTATCCAAAAAAAATTTATATACTTATTGCAATGAATAAGATTTTTTTTCAAATTTAACTCATAAATGTGTCAAAACCTATATTTATTTTGGGTGTGCCATCAAAAGACGGAAAAACTATATTTTTTAAAAAATACGTATTTTACCCGAAAAATTTATTTTGTTTTCATACCATGTTATAGAATAAGTTTAAGATGAAAGATAATGTTATAAAATTAAAAATGTGGTTAATAATTTTCATAATGGATAGTTTATAAAAATAATAGAACAATATATCATTGTTTAGTGAAACTCGGTATTGCGTACAATACAAGCTGTTGAGGAAGGTCGCTCTTGCGTGCAACAGAAGCGAAGAATAGTGTTTGCGTATACTAAAATCTAATAGATTGTTGCATATAGTGCAAGCTAATCATGGGTTATCATACAACCCAAGACATCAAAGAAATTAAAAAATAATATTTCTCATAAAATCTCCGGGTGTTACACTCATAATGTCATCGATATAGAGTCCTGGAAAACACTCCAGTGAAAAATCCACCCTTATAGTGATGAAATATTCACATTTCATAAACCGATCCACAATTACCAATATTTAATCATTCTTTCCACTATATATGGGTAATCCAACGAAAAAAATACATGGTGACATCATCCCATTTCCACGTATGAATACTTATAGGTTACATGAATCCTCTATGATGTGGTCGTTCAGCCTTCACTTGTTGACAGACTAACCATCTTGATACATAATCCGCAACATCCCACTTCATGTTTTCAAACCAGAAATATTCTTTTAAATATCTTTACAATGTAGTTATATCATGATTAATATAAAACATTGAGCTACTAAAATAATTCAATAACTCCATTTTTAGCTTTGGTATTAAGGTAACACATAGCCTCTTCCAAAATTTCAAAATTCCATCCTCTGATACAAAGTCTTCTGATATGTCATCATTCTTAGATTTAATATTTTCTAATATTATGATCACAAGAATGAAAAAAATTACCTAAATTTAATAAATATGGACAAGAAATGAGTTGAAACTGAAGGGATGTTTAACCATATTTAATAATTCCCATATATATCCTCACTAGATCTATGTACCTAGGATCCTTTTCAATTATCATTTTAAGACTCTAAGATCCTTTATTCTCAATGCATTAGATACCTTATTTTTCTTTCATGGACGGTAGTGTATGAAGCAATCGTAATCCTAGAGTATCTCAAGCCATCTTCTTTGAATCATATTAAGTTCTTTCTCTGTGAAGATATATTTCAAGCTCTTGTGATCCATATATATCTCAAATATTTCTCTATAGAGATTGTATATCAATATCGTCAACACATTTATTACATGTTTTAACTCAATAACATGATGTGGATACTTCTACTCTTTAATTTATAACTACCATTTTTCATAGGCAATAAATTTTTCATTTTGTATAATGAAAAATCCAAGTCCTTTATTTGACGCATCATTTTTGGTCAGAAACTCGTCATTCTCTGATTGTATATTTAAGATAAGATCATTATCTAATCTCCTCTTTAATTTTTTAAAACATTCCACCCATTATTTATTCCATAGAAACTTATCCCCTTTATGAGTAAGGTTGGTTAATAGTTTGACTAATGAGGTGAAGTTATGAACAAAACACAAAAAATAACCTACTAAACAAATAAAACTACGAACGTTGGTTATGTTCATTTGTGTAGGACATTCCTGAACAACCTTTATCTTCATAGGTTCTATAGATATTCCATCCTTAGAAGCAATATGCCTATGAAGAGAAACTGATTAAAGCTAAAACATACACATTTTGAACTTCCCACATAAATAAATTCTTATAAGATTCTTTAGAATAACGGGAAAGTGATTTTCATGATGTTCATAGATTTTAGAGTGTACCAAGATACCATCAATAAATAAAACAAAAAAATACGTTATGATATTCCATGAAAACCCTATTCATTAGATGCATGAAAATTGAGGGTGCATTAGTCAACCCAAAAGGAATTATTTTAATCTCGCAATTCCCATACCTGGTTCAAAATACTATCTTTTGGAATATCTTCCTTCCATCATGAAAATAATGATTTCAAGATCGATGTCTAATAATTGAAAAAATCTGGGCTCTGTGATGTTGATCAAATAAATAATCAATGTGATGAAGGGGATACACGTTCTTTGTCGTAATAACATTGATATCCCTATAGTCAGTACACAACCTTATAGATCTGTCATTATTTTTGACAAAAAGAACAGGGGTTCCTGTGGAGAATCAATAGGGAAAAAATATTTATCAGTCAATTCCTCTAGTTTTTTCTTTATTTCTACTAACTCTGCAGTTCCTATTATATATATAGTCTTTGATATAGGTCTTGATCTAGGAATTAAATAAATAGAGAACTCAACTTATCACTCTAGAGGAAGTCTAGGTAAATCCTTTGGAAACACATTAACATATTCTTTCATAATAGGTACATCCCGTACTTGGACATTACATTACTCACCCAATAAATTTGTTTCATATTCCTCCCAAATAATTGAATTTAGTAGAGCTTCTAGGGGGGATCCAAATGAGAATCATATAGAGTGGTTTCTACTATAATGATAAGCGATTCTACACCAATCTCAAAAATTGTAACAGTCTACTTATTACAATTGGTTGTCTCATCATAATTTGAAATCATATTCATACTTTTAATTATGTCATAGTCAATCATGGGTATAACGATAAGGTCAGAAACTAAATCATTTTTATGTGTCATAAATCAGATTGACATATGAATATTTATTGCAATGATACACACCTTAAGAGTTTTCACTTTAATATCCTTTATTAAATTAAACTAATAATGTATATTATTCTTAGAAAATTTGGAATATATAAAAGAATGCAACTATCTAGAATCAAATAAAGCATGAATAATTTTATTTAAATGATTGATGTACCTACCACCACGCCAGTAGGAACATAAACCTCAATAGTTGTGACATTATATTCTTTTTTTCTCCCTCTACATTATTTGGGGGAAGTTTCCTTGATTCTTAGGAAACTAATAAATATAATTCCCCATCACTTTGTAATTGTAGCATTGAAAATTATTAACTTCATTATTTCCCTTGAAATCATGAGATTTTTGGCCCTTTTCTTCACACCAGTAATAGACTCCTTTTCTAATTTAGTAGGCTTTAGGGTGTTTCATTCCACAAGCATCACATGTTGGAAAACTCCCCTTTTTATTCTTTAATTCATCCATTCTTTCCTCCTCCACCATCTTCTTCTATTTTTTCCTTAATTTCATAAGACATAGATAATTATTTCTCTCCATTGATAGCACTTGGGATGATATCTTCATATCATGAGAAAATTTGGGAGACTATTTCTATACAGTGTAATGGGTTTAAACCATTAAAGAATCGAAAAATCGTTCTCCTTGGATTACGTATGTAGTCCAAAACATGTCTTGCTAACCTAGTGAAGTTAGCTTTATATTTTTTAATATTCTCATCTTATTTTTTCTTCAGATTACAAAATTGTCTTTCTATATATTATTACTGTTTACAAGGGAAGTATTTTTCTAATATTATTTCCTTAATATCCCTCTATTATATTTCAACTATTTATTCCTCCTCCTTTGTGCTTTTAATTAAAGACCAACATTAAACCACATATCCTGATATACAATAAACATCCTTGGCCACCTTATCTCTTTCAATACATCCAAAAGCGAGAAATATCTTCTCTAAAGAACATATCCACTGCTCCACTATCAATGGGTTTGCAGTCTCGTTGAATAATAGAGGTTGTTTTCACATAAATTAGTCTAACATAGATCTTCCATGTTGTGGATCCATATGATCTATAATGGTAATTTTATTTCTCATAACCTAAGTCAATTTTGTTTGTATAGTTATAAGTTTCTCAACCCCAGTCACAGCACCCGAGCTAGCTTCATTATCTTTCATCGGTGGGAAATCCCTACTTGGGATACATGTATTCATGTGGTTCTCACCCCTTCAACAAGGCTCCATTTCTAAATCATATCATACACTATATTAGGTTATGAATCATAATGTATAATCTCAACATACACAAATAATAAGAATTAATTGAATTTTTATCTATAACAAATCTATTAATCATAACCTTGATTTATTTGAGGAAAAACATTCATTTAATTCATTCAAAATGGTTTGTAATAAAAATGTGAATTATGTTAAGAACATCCCCAGGGAGTGTCAAATCATGTACTTAGTAATTCTCATTATCTTGTACTAGGATACCTCATGTCAAGAAAGAAACTCCTTATAGGTGTTTCTACTCCTAGGAAACTATTTTCTAGAATAATATTCAGATATAGTACACATACATGAATTTATTTTATAGAAATATCCACATAATATATTACTTAAAAAATTCTAGGTTATTATTTAATTTTTACCCTTAAAGACTATCTTAGGGTTTTTTTCCTAATATACATTTTCTAAATTGTGTTTCTATGTTTTCTACTAAACTTACTCTGATACCAACTGTAAGGACTCGAACATAGTTTCCCAGATTTGATGCCTTATTTTATTACATTGGAATATAAATAATGAAGTCATATCCTAAAGGAATGAATAATTAATATCTTTGGAAAAAAAGATACTTATATAAGTTCATCATTACAACTTGAAAGGAAATAAAATATATCAACTTATTTTGAATCCCACATAATATCCACGATATCCTTGAATTTCATTCATAATATACTTCTTCACAACCTAGGGAAAATAAAAAAATTAAGGGGTGAGCTCAGATAAATAGTATATGTAAATAATATAGTGTAAGAAAATATAAACATAAACACTATGAATAGTGACAAACTAAAAACAAATTCCTTTAAAATTATTATTGAGCATAATATGGAAGGAATGAAAGATAATAAAAAAATTATATAACAAATGATCATGAGAATATGAAACATAACAATTTATATTATACTAGTGGAATAATCACATGGTTTATCAAAAACTAATATCATAATAAGGGAATTCATAGTGCTGGAGAACTGAATAATATCATCGATGCCTCGACAAAGACAACTGATATTACAAGGGTATGGCCTTAGCCGAACCCCAATTATTTTTTGTATCACAAGACCAACCAAAATATCAAGGGGATATAGTAGTCACCTAACATCACATAATAATTCAAATTAATTCATAATATGATTGGGTATAAACATAAACAGCATATACATTAATTTTGAAACTAACATATAAAATTTAAATGACATTCCCCAAACAGTAATCATAATCACTAATCATAAAGGGTAATATGGTGAATGATTTCATTATAGTACATCCAATGTCAATATAATCAAAAAACATTAAACCAAATATGGTGTATTATAATATTAAATAATATCCCAATTTATATACAATGATCAGAAAGCGTTTTTAAATTGGTTAAAGTACTCTTATAAAATCATCAAGTAATTCTTCACATAAACACTCTTCTAATTTTAACAAAATAGTTCATTTGATAAAATGTTTTTATAAACCCATATGTGAATTAAGGAAGTTCTTTAAAAATAAAATTATTTAATTTATAAAAATAATGGTTGATAAATATTTATTATAGTGTTCCCTTTAAAATAGGTATGAAATTGAAAAATTCTCTCGAATCAGGATTGTATTTTGGAAATAATTCCTGAAACTTCCAATTAAAACAATGTAAATACCCATAAAATAAACGAGGATTATGGATGGTATCCATATATTGAACATTCACATATAATTTATGTAGATTAAAAAATATATATATATAATATATTCATTGTGGTAAGTATAAAATAAGATTAACCTAGATGAAAATGGATATTTGTGTAGAAAACCCTTACCTTATGTCAGAATATGTTCCACTCTTAAACTTAAGGACTTGTAATATGAAATTAGAATTATTATTAACTTAATTAAAAACCTATTATACATGTATTGGATTTAGTATAATTTTATTAATTTAAATTATGGTATTTTTAATGGGTTAAGATATTCAATATCATTGTTTTTGAGTGCTCATTTCTTTTGTTTTCATTGTCGTTTCATTTGTACTGAAGTTAATGTAAAATTATAATTGAATTCATGAATTTAAGTTATATGTTATTAATTTTCATAAATAATTTTAACTCATCATATAAGTCATTTGGTTACTTTCAGTTTGGATGAATTATTTGATAAAATTTTAATGATAAATTCTTGGATTAATTTGGTTGTTTTCCGATCACGAAGAACTCATTTTGTATTATAAATTAATACGATGTGTACAGAAATGATTCCAAAAACATTAAATAGTATATATTAAATATATTATGATCTAGTTCAACCTAAAAAATGGATTCATGAGAAGAATTGAATATGGTAGTTGAATTTGAAAACTAATAATCCTTGCATGTGATAAATAAACACATCTCTGATTGTGTATTTTTTTCTAGTATATGAAAGGAGGGTAAAGGATAGATGATGATGAATTATTATATTATTATAAATGAAACATTTAAATTTATAGTACTGGAGTCCTCATAACATTTGGATTAAAGCAATCGAGGAAAGAAAAATGAAAAATGAACTTGAAATAAAATAAATGAAATGAAATGATGAATTTACCTCTTGGTTTTATCTTCCTTTAGAGCCACATTAGGGTAAAGGATTTCATCTTTTGGAGAGACCGAGGTATGATTCAAGTGGTAAGGATCATGGGATTATATTTTAGTAAAATTTATTCAAGGAACATGGCTTTATAGAAGTGATGATAAGTGGTAGTGATGGGTGGCTTTTGTAGTGTAGGAGAGAAGTTATTTCCATTTATTCTAATCATTATTTTATTATCTTGGTTCAAGACTCTTAATATTTCTAATTCCTGTTACTCAAATAGTAATAATTGAATTTTAGTTCTAACCAAGTGTTCTTAAATCATCCTTACATCACCTATGACTCAATAACACTTGTATTTAGCATTTATCATAAATGATCTTATTTTACTATTGAATAAAAATTAATTTATTTTAGAAAGAATCCTAAAAATTCACACTAACAACCTTTAATTGTTTATAATTCAAAAATAAACTCCATTTTATCCGAAATAAATTTCTAAATAAGGAAAAATTAATTTTAAAATAAAATCATTATTTATTAAAAAGTTATATATTTTAAATTTAAAACAGATTTTTTAATACATTCAAAAATTAACTCTAATCTCATAAAATTATACTAAAATCATAGGAAACAAAATATTTATATAAGAGTACATATAATTAATATTAATTTTATTAATTTTATTAATATATAATTTTAATTAATTATTTATTACTCACAAAAATATCAATACTAAATTATTAATTTATAAAATAATCTATTTAATTTATAAGGTAACAAAATTTTATTTATACTTTTACAAGTGTGGTTAAAATTCCTAACGGTCATATTACTATTTATAATGGCATGTCACTATTAATAATGTTCATGTTAATATTCACTAAAAAATTTATATTGATCCTATAATACTCTAAATAGCATACTGAATGCAATTGTGAATTTCAGTTTTTCAAGCATCAAAATACAAAGGTGGAAAACATTTTTGTTTACAAGATTGGTTGTAACATATTTCTATTTTATTGAGACATGTTGTTTCATGTGTTCAATATTAAATTTATTTTGAAATCTTTGGTGTGTTAGAAGGCTTGATTTGAAACATAATTAATTTAAAAGGGTACTTAATTCTTACATTGACAATGTAGATATTATCACAATATACCTTTTATAAATGAAGTATATGATAACTTTTTATTTGGAAAGAAGATAAAAAATGTGTAAATGGTATATATAAGATTTATACTGGGTGGATTTTCCTTGTAATTTTAATTTATAGGTGTAACAAGAATTGGGTATATGTGAGCTTCTTTTATAAGTGAAAAGAGGGGGAAATCAGGGAGCATAATGTTATAAAATGGAATTGATTGTAATCTATTAAGATTCATGTGGGTTAGTTGGGGAACTATTTTTGAGACATCTAGGTATAAAATTAAACACAATAAATCATATTCTATTAGTTCAATATATCAAATCAAGTTTTTAATATTAGATCTACATTAGATTACACTTTTTAATTGTAATTAATATTCATAAAAATGTAGCTATAGTAAAGATTTTGTGACTAAAATTAAATAATACCCATATTTTCAATTTTTATGTATTATGTTAAAATTTTGAGTCTATATAATCAAAATCAATTTCCATATAAGAAATAATTATCTTTTATATTAAAAAATATATTCGGCTGATAACATGTTATAATAGAAATAGTCATTTTCATCATTATGTGTTCTAAATATTATCTAAAATTGATTACCACAAATAGTCTTTTTAATTTACTTTTACATATTTTTAAAAATATTATTAGAGGCTAGATTTAAAATATATCAATAATATTTAAAATAAAAACTCTTAGAAAAATATTATTCTTTGTAAAATATTTATTCACCATGGTAACTAATTCTTATCCTTGTAAATTAATTTATTTTCTGAAATAAAATTTATATCATTACCTAATTTTATAATAATGATTTGAAATATTAAAAAATAATTATGATACAATTTTTCAATGTGATGAAAATAAATTCCACTTTAAGAACCTAATTTTTTTTAATGGACATGCATCTTTTAATAATAAAAAATTATTACTTCGGGAGTAAAAACTATAGGATAACTATTAAAAAAATTTATTTTTGTATATCAGTAATAAATTACATTTAAATAATTAATTAATCGTAATAAACATAATATATCATGAAGAATTTATTTTTTTAATAAAATATGTTTTATTCATAACATAACGTTATTTTTTAAACATACTAAATGAATTTTATCAATGAATTAGTAGTAAAAAACATAATTTTATTTATGAATATATTTCATAATTTTTATAACACTATATCTTTCCAAAAATTCAATGCTTACATGAAAATGATTATATTATTTTGTGTAGTTCATTTTTTATTACTTTTATAGATCTAAAAAACTATCAAAGGAAGTACTTATTCAAGGAAAATGCATTTTTAAATCCTCGAGAATTATACCCCTTATAATAAACCATGATCATATATTCTCTTAAAGAAATTCTTGTATTACTCTTGATTTAGTGACTGAGTTTTTAATTAAATGTATTAGTAAAAATTTCCCATATCAAATAGTTTCTATAAAATAACCCTCGCTAAATAATAATTAATTAGTTGAAATTAAAAAAATTAATGGAATGTGTGAAAAGTCATGAAACATAAGGTTCATGGGTGTCTAATGTTGTGGATCCTAAGAGAATCACATAAAACTATAGACACATATTCTAGTGTAAGGGATATATTATAATTGTATAAAACTAAATCCACAACCTATCTACTATTTAATACTGATATGTTTTCTCTATGTTACCCTAACAATATGTTTTATTAACCCCTGTAAAGATAACGAGTAAATATATACAAGATATTCTATAGTTTGAAATACTATAGTGAGTTGGAATTTTTCTGGCAAATAATTTATATAGTATTGTTGTCATTAATTCTATAGAATACACCCAATTTTTTATGTAATTTAATAACATGTGGCGTTCGATATAAGTTATAGCTTCAGCTATCAATGATTTCCCCTATCAATTAAAAAACAAAAAACTACTACTGTAGTACTTCTCTATTTATAAATAATAAATACTTTCCTTATTTGTTCATAAATAAATTATTTATGATTATTATGTTTGATAATGTTCTTGTGAGCCATCCAACCCACCAATCAACCTTGAAAAATACAACATCGACCAACTGTGGGTTGAGTTAGAAGGATAATGTTTAGTAACAGGTCATGATAGCTCCATGTGATTAATCTATCTATAATGTACCCAAAACTAATGAAGCATGGGATTATAGAATCTGCACAAGGATTTAATATTCTAGTGCGCCTCACCATATGGTTCACCAACACTTTTTTCATGAATAAATATGGTTCAATGTGTCTCCTCAAGGATTATCATGAACATATGAAGAATAAAAATGAAAAATTATCCCCTACTAAAAATGAAAATTTTTATCAACAATTTATGGTATTGTACATATATAAAGAGAATATTCAGTTTTTATATCACTAATTGAAGTTTAATAGGGTTGTTATTCATAATAAATTCTTTTGTATAGAGTATGTACACTATTTGTTCATAGTGACATCATTCAGACTCACAAATGCTCTAATAATTTTCATGATATTATAGAATATAGTGTTCATATTTTAGAATGACACATTTTTGATGGTTTTTATAGATGCTATTATTATATAATTTAGAATCAATGAGTAACATTAAAATTATTTAAGTATTATGATACAGAAATTGAAAAACTATTAGTTATATATAATGTATAATATATGTTACTTTTCCAAGGATTATGTGGAATTATTTTAGAATTATTCCATTAAGAAATGGTTATCTATAAATCCTTCAAAGAAAAAGCTGAGTGTGGAATGTATCAGGCCTACATATATAACATGGATCCATATTTTATTTTTTTTTGTTAGTAACTATTGATGGTTTTTCAGAAACCTTTCATGATGGTGAAACCCACTAATTCATTTTATTTGGAATGGAATAATATTTTTTGGAATTGATAAATGTGAATAAATATTTTAGTATTATAAGAATATTATAACCCAACATCTATTCCTACTCAACCATCATGTAATAAAATATTTTTATTATACCATGATATATCATCTTAGTGTCTGGGATGTGCTCTCAATAAAATAAAAAATTAATAAAATATTCTTTACGACAATTAAATATTATGGATAATAATTATTTGATTAATTACCTCAAGTAGGTTTTATTTATATTAATATTGATTATTTGGAGTAATTATATCGATGTAATGTAGTGTAAATATATATAGATCAGAGTATTTTAAAGTGTGAATTAATTGGAAAGCAAATCTACATATGTCAACGATGATGGTTAGAGAAAGCTAATGACTATGACTACTCAATTCATTAAAATCCTTAGATGTAAAATAATGTTATATATAATATATGTCTTAAAATATCAGAAAAACTTATCCATTATGAGTATAATGAATAATATAATATATTTTTTTGAATTTAAAGTAATTGAAAATAATAAAGGGAGGAACAATGTTGTACATTGGAAAAATTATTTCTTAACTATCTATTTTAGAGAATAATAAGAAATATTAGAAAATGAATGTGGATATAAAAATAAATTTGGATGAAAATATTAAGGGTAAATACTCATAATTGATTATTGATAATGAATGAGTCGTGATATTTGGGGCATAATTATACATACTACTAATATTGTAGATAAATAATGTTCTGTTTGAAAATATTCATAGTTTAATATTCTCTTCCAATCCTGGGTGAATAATTATGTTGAGAGATCTCTGAGAGAACTTATAGCGGGACACCATGGATATGGGGATTATTTAATATATATATATAATTGATTGGTATTAAAAAAATTAATTAATAAAAGGAAATTACAATGAGGATGATGCAACAATTACCCATACATATACAGAATTGGGAGAACATCATAATGTAATTTATCATGGTTCTTCTGAATTCATACCAACTAAAAAATTCCATTTAGGTTGTATTGTACTAATTTAGAAATAATTACCACTTTATTTCCATTCAATAATACATATCACTATATCTAATTGAAATTATATACATCAAAGAAGTGGTTGAGAATCATGGAACACCACTATCGACTGTATCTCGTCAAGATTTGATGTTCTACTCAAAATTAAATTTATATATTAAAAAAAACTTGAACATAGAGATAAAATTTAGAAAATCTGAATATCCTAAAGCTAATGGAATATCTTAAAGGATAATCCATACAATTTAGTATATACTACTTTCTTTCTTTGTATACTTTTATAGTGGGTTGGATAAAATTATTCCTTTGGTTAGGTTCTCATAATATAATATCTTTCACTCAATAATTTATATGTATCCATATGAATCCATCTATGGGTGGAATTTTATAACTCCATAATTTTTGGAATAATAAGGATAACATAATATATTGTAACCTGAAGTGGTTGATGAAATTAGAGAGGAGGTAAAATATATTCACAAACACATTCAGGGAAGAAAAAGATGACAAAATATATACTATAAATGTTTTCAACAAAAATTAACATTATATGTAAGAGAGAAATAAATATCATCACATATCTTATATTAAGGGATTTATAATTTTTGGGATGTTTGGAATGATAAATCTAGCGTATATTGGACCTTTTGGGATTATTTATCACATCAGAACTCTAGCCTATCAATTAAAACCCCCACTAATCCCAGATCAAGTTTTTCACATATTTGATAAATAAACCATTATAATTTTTATAAAATATCACTAAAATTTACTAAATCTAGAAATAGAATATTTGGAGTTGGATTATACTTATGAAGAGAATCTTCTAATGATCATACACTATAAATTAATTTTTTTTCATAACATGTCACACAAAAAAATTAATATTTGATTATTTTATGTGTTTATTTATATAAATTACTTTTATTTTGAGGATAGATTAGTATATTATAAGATATTATATAAAATTTTAGGGTTCTTGAATTTCATATGATTTAGAAACATGGTTGGCTAAATAGTGTGATATCTATGAAATATGAATCTGTAATTTAATAGAGTCATTAATCCTAATTGGTGTATATTTTTCTCAATTATTCAACCATGTCATGTGGGTTTTCTAGGTGGGTCTAGTATGTGGCACATATTTGGCACATGGTTTTCCATACCAAGTCTTAATCATGACATTACCTGATATTTTAAAATTAGAAAATTAAAATTTAACCATTAATGAAATCAATAGCCACCTACCCTCTCTACCAATCTCCCTCTTCACGAAACTTACCGCAAGTACAGGGAGGACCCTTTCGTGTCCTTATTCTTCCTTGGCCCCCATTCATTCAAAAATACTCTTCTAGTAATTTTTTTAGGTACCATGTCATTTGTGGTGTTTTTCTTCTCGTCCTTTAACTTCATCATCTCATTTATTATTGTTTTACTTCCCCTTTTCTATAACAATGCACCCTAGCTGAAAACCATATGTTGATTTTTAGTATTGATTTAAGGTGTCTTTGTTTTGTAGGGAACATGATCGTTATTTTTTATCTCTTTCCTCCCCTATTGAATGATACAAACCATTCAGTATTTATTATAGGAATGTTTTCCCCCTGTATATAAATATAATTTTATAACTATAGATAGATTTACCACTAAATTCACGTTTTACTTACAATTCATTGTGATAATGATGCATTATTAAATTTATAAGAATAAAAATCAATTTCAGTATGTTTTTTAGAATTAAATTGGTTTTGGATTTTATATGATTGTAAAAATATGGTTTTACATAAAGTTTCATATTGATTATTTATAAAATATCAGAAATTGCGTTTTTATGAAATAGTTTACCTTTAATAAAAACATAATTAATTAATAAATGATTTATAAAATGTTTATTGGTACTTGAATGATATTTTCATTTATAAATTGAAATTTGGTTCTCTATGGTGATTTAATATATTTTTTAAATCTACCTATTTCTCACTCATACCCCACACTTTAAAAATATTATTTATCCCCAATACTTATTCACAAATGGATTGAAATATATATATTTATATATAATTTTTTTTTGATTCTCACAGAAATATATTAAAATATGTTTAATTTCATTAATGTAACAATGTACTTATGTGAATATGTTTGTAAGGATAAATAATGAATTTTGATACAAAAATTTTATCGTATAAACATATTTTCAAATAAAGTATTAAAAAATACTTCTCTATGTGATATTTGTAATGAAAAATAATATTTATTTATTATAATAAGATCCATTTTTAACCCTTAAATGATTTCACTATGATGTAAAAATAATGGAATGTTCCCCCTTTTTATTATTGAACTCATGAGTTTCTTAATATTATATGTATAATGTGCCAATTAGGGGAAGATAAATTGTTTGATAAATATTGATAAATGGTGTTTATATTCATTCAAGGGTTTTGTGGTTATGAATATGTTTTCCTCTTATATTATTATGATCGCATGTTTATATATATATATATATTGAAATATTCACCTATATTTACACATCATTAGAATTAATTTTTTTAAGGTGGAAACCTGAGGTACACATTATAATCGTGCTAATGATCATTATATTACTAGTTTCTAGAATATATACTATGTTTTGATGCGATTATTACCCTTGGTTAGTCTAGGTAGAAAATTTTGGCTGTTAGGGATGGTTATTATATAAATGGAACTATTCATGAAATATAGTAGTTTTATAGAATTGTTTATATATTTAATAAATATCCTAGGTTCCAAGAAAACTATCATTAATTTATACTTATTTAAGTCTGATTCAATAGAATATTTTGTTAAATTAAGTTACCCAATTCCATAATTTTTTTTAACAAAGGTATTTACTAATTATTATTCTGATTAAAGAGGATTGGAATGAGGAAAAAATTTCAATGACATTGTTTGAATGTGATAAGAACTAAAATGATGTTTTTTTAAAATATCTTAGAATTCATTTTTATCATTCATGTGATAACCTATTAAATGTAAATTTTTTAAAAAATATATTTTATTATAGCTTGAAAATGAATTTTTTAATGGATAATCATGTTGACAGGATTATTTGTTACTTATATTTTTTGTTTTTTATTGGAACCTATATTATATATTAGTTTTTGGTTATATGTTAGCATATAATTTCTCATAGAGTATGGATTTTATGTTTTTGGGTAGAGAGTAACCTCAGATCGCAGATCGCATCAGGTTTGTTGGTTTTTATTCATTGTTTATTTAACTAACCATCCAAATCCATCATCAAAATTTTGTTTATTTTATTTAATCATTTGTGAAATATGTATAAGTTAAAACTGGATGATAGAGACAACCTCTACTAGTAGGATTGTAACCTATTAAACCCATTTATTAGAGATCATGAGGGAGTTATCATAACTATGATTTTCCCATTAACAATACCAAGATGATATACAACATATAAACCATAAGTAAAAAAGCTTATGGGAGAATTTAAAGCTCATTGAGATCGAATCTCAAACCATGTATGTTGAAACACGCCAATAAAATCTCAATGTTCTGCACCATACCCTTAGTCCATTTTTTGGTGGAATAAACAGATATGTATCAAGAACATAATCAATATGAATATTTATATTTTATAGAATAATGAGTATATTTCTATCATTTTTTAATTAATAAATTATTTTGATTATGAAACTTTAAAAAACAAATTTTATTTTTTGCGTAATATGAAATTTAAATTAATAATTTTCTTTATATGAATTAATGTGTTTTTCTTTATATATACAATAGTCCCCCTTGAGGATGTTATGCGCTCAGGAACCCTAGGATGAGGGTATTCCTCTATCGGTAATGACGACAGCTCCTGTGTCGTCCCCTCCCCCCTGGGTGGGGGAGGGATCTTCATCAGCTAGTACGAAATAAGTATCCCCATTTTCCCCCTTCGCCAATCCTACCTTCCTTCCTCTATTTCCAAAATCTACACTGAGGAATCAAGTCCCGGAGCTCATTTATGGTTTTCTGATTCTTCAGATTTTAACCTCAAAGTTCATGGAGATCTCTGTGCTCTTTAAGCTCACCCTGGTTGCGCGGTTCAAGCATCAAAGGCCTTCGGTGGAGTCCTTCGACAGATTCTTCTTTGACTCCTGGGACCTTCGCGAAAGGGTGAAAATAGGATTCCACGACAATCATCACAGCATGATCCACTTTTCATCAGAGGAGGACCTCATTAGCACCTGGTCGAGGCCCCCCCAGTGATGTAATGGATTAAGGTTCATTTTATTTTGACGGTCGTTTGAATTTCATATGAAGCATGACCCACATTCTTCCACGATTTGGGTCACCTTCCCAAACCTTCCAGTCCCTTTCCAAAATCCCTCTATGTTAAAAATTCTCGGAAACCTTATAGGTAGATATCTTTGCTCGGACAGTTGCATAGAAGGTGTTTGTCACCTGGTGAATCCACGGGTGTGTGTCGAGATGGATGTGTCTAGAATCCCCTTTGATTATGTATGGATAATAATCGGTGAAGAGTATAGGTGTAAAGAGCATATAGTTTATGACTATTGGACCGATTTTTCTCGGATTGTAGGTGGCTTGGACATCTCTCCAATGTATGTCAATGGGGATCTACAAAGCCGGTGTTCAGGGGTATGGGTCACCGGGGCATCCTAATGGAGACCACAATGGTGGGTATCACGGAAAAATTGGATGCGAGTAGAGAGAATAGTGAATATGAACCCCAGTTGTTGCTGCCGATGGAGAAAGAACGACGCAGAAATGCTTCGGCCGACTGGGATGTGAGTGTTGAGGTTTCCTTGGGCTCCAAGGTGGGTAAGAAGTCTATAGACCATCTGTTGAACCCCTGGGTATTTGAGATTTTTAGTAGTCTTAGGGATGATATCAGGGGTCCTTCCAACCATAGTGTGCGGAGATCTGAGGGAAGGTATCGGTATGAAGATGTCCAAGTGAAAATGAAGAAGAATGAGAGGGATGTGGCCCTGGATCAGATGATAGACATTGTGCATGTGGTTTCGATTTCTTTTTGTGCTGAGGATTTAGGAGTGAGCAGTGGGGCTGTGAGTAAGGGGAAGCAGGACTGGCTACGGTCATGACTGTTTCTAACAGAGTAGAAGATGCTAGAGGATCAAGTTTTCTAAAACAGACTCTAGTCCACATGATCAATAGGTTCGAAGGCCTCCCAGAGGCAGATGTTAGATCTGATTTAGATATCCATGAGAAGAGAGGCGAGAGCTGTGGGGAGGAACTCATTGGGGTTGAACTCGAAATCTCGGCAGATGATGCTTTACGCCTGAGGAGTAGCTGGAGTAGCAGGAGTGTTATGAGAAGGAAGGGGAGGAGGGATTACTCCTCACTCCCTCCTCCTTTGGAGACTCGGTTGGCATGAAATTTAAATAGAAATAAATTTTCCAGTGAGAACCATTGTCCTTTAAGAACAGGGGACCAAGTTGATCAATATTAGGGCTTGAATTTAAGTTCAAAAGAGGAAGCGAACGTGTAGGTATTCGTTCTGAATGAAAATGAAGAGGAGGCATAAAAGATGATGGGGATGACCTTAAAAGTGTATCTTAATGAGGAACAATAATCTTGGATTGAAAAACAAGATCTCATATTTGTAGGGGGATTCAATAAAGGTCCGATCAATATGGAGGAGTATATCCAGTCTTGGGATATACTAGCTTTTGAGGTTGAAAATCTGATGACTAAGGTACCGTACACTCAAGTCTCATCTTTATCATGGAAATTGTTCAGGGAAGCGGGCTCTGGTGATCTTAAGTTACTCTTTCATGATTTTGTTTAGGTTGTCTTGATGAGTTTGGATGGTATGGTGGACTGTTGTGTGTACTGTACCTGAGTTAGGTTCAATTATATAGTTTGTTGTATTGAAAATCTTTTTCTTGCAATAATCACTTCACGCGGATTTTATCCAGATAGGGATTAGAACACAGAGTCTTCACCAGAGCTTGCCTTTCAAATTTGGTTATTGAGAGGGTGTGGATTCTCCATCAGTTCTATGC
Organism: Viscum album; assembly: GCA_963277665.1. Taxonomy (NCBI): domain Eukaryota; kingdom Viridiplantae; phylum Streptophyta; class Magnoliopsida; order Santalales; family Viscaceae; genus Viscum; species Viscum album. The sequence goes on along the minus strand of OY728161.1, from coordinate 1,989,104,662 downwards.
CCGTGCTATCACATGGGACTGCTTGTCGATGGGTTGTCCTCTGATGGAGGCTGCGACATGGTTCAACTATTGGGGAGGAGCCAGTTCTGCGTTTGTTATTTTTTGTTTTGGTTCCTCTGTGGTTGGTGTTGGATCCCATGTTTTATCACTATTCCTTAAAATTGTTTTTATAAAAAAAATAGTAATTTTCAGTCAGTAATAGATTATAATAATATTATTATAGAACTATGATTATTAAATTTAAATGATAATATAATTATTAGGATGTGAAATGTTATTTTTATAAGGATTCTAAGATTGGTATTATTAAAAAACAACATTTCTCAATAATTTTTTTTAATTATTTAAACATGAAAATTCATATATTTTGAAAATTATTTTTATTAAATACTTTTCTTTATAATTGTCACATAAAAATTATCCAATGGTATATTTTTCCACATTTTAGGAGATAGTAGAATTTAGGGGATAAAATTGAATACGATATAAATATATGATGTGTATTTTGACATCATAATATCCCAAAATTGATTAAATAAGTTATATAAAAGGTATAAATGACCACATATATGTTCAAAATTAAAATTAATGTTTTTATCATTATTTTATTAATTTTCTAAATCCATTATGAATCAACCAAAACCAATATTATATATTTTTATTTTCATGATCCTTTATTTTTGAACATTTCTTGATTCTGCATCATCGACAGTAATATTTTAATTATTTAGTCCCTTGGATTGATAAATTATTGAAAACTACAACTCTTTCAAATATAAAAAGTTCAAATACCATGGGAAGGTTTTTGTTTTTTATTACTTTATTATAAATATTCGAAAACCTATGTTTACGAAATAATAAGGAACTACCCTCTATTTTCCTATATAAACCCACCAAATCATTCATTACTCTAGTAAAATACCCTATAAAGCCTCCATAATATTTCATATACTATCTAGAGTCCTCCCAAGGTTCCTCAAATCACTCATATTCTCCACCCAAGCTTTTGGAATCCCCCTCACAAGGTAAGGTATCCTCTCCTTACAAATATTCATGTATCTACTCCATTTTATGAATTGAATATATAATTAATAATTTCGGGATATGTATTTAAAAATTCCTATTATTTCCTATCTGATTTTAAAATTATGGGAGACAACTTTTTTTCTTATTAATACATATTATTACCCTTTATGTACTGTTGTTATGATGCCAAAATTTCACTTCATTTTTCCATGCCAAACCTTTGTGTGGTGAATACCATATCCATTTCCACTCAAGGATGTTCACCTAGATATACCTATTCACATTTTATTGGGTATATACAGGTGTTTATTCAATTATAATTGATGGAATTAATTTTTTTGAAAGTATTTTATTACATTCTACGATCTATGTGGTAAACCTATGCGTGTACATGATATGATTAGGATGAGTATTCCTAGGTATTCATCCATTGTATTAGGTAATGTTTTAGTCTCATGAGATTCCATGTATGATGCATGTTTGATTATCTTAAACAAATTATTCTTAGTTTTGTTTTTTAACCATGACTTATTATTTTGATTTCATGTTTAATGTTTTTCTACATTCCCATGTTGTTCTTATGTTATCATGTTATATCTTTCCTCAATATTAATTTATATTATTATCAACTCTTTTATTTCCCATTGAAATTCCTACTTTTTAATATTTAATTCCTTCTTCATGTAATTTTTTTATTCCCTTACTAGGCATTAAATATCACCCATTTCTTATGTATATCTCCATTTTATCCCATACAGTATTAAGTAATATGGAATATTATGAGAACGTTAATGATGTTTCCAATAGTGGACATGTACGTCCTATTTTAAGTAGACCTGTATTGTACATTATTACCAAAATACACTAGGCTTAATGATATTATGGGGTTTTGATGTGTTTCTTTATTTATAAATCTTGAATTAATGTGTAATAAATAAAATGGTTGTCAATGGTGGTATAAAAGGATATATTAGTTGTTTTGGGATTATTATTAGGAAAATATATAGAAATATTTATGGAAAATACAAAATATACAATTAAATACCTAAATGTTGGTAAATTATAATGTATGTGAATTCCAACAAATAAATCCATGTCTAGATACTAAATTTTTATTTTTCTCTTGAAAAGTTATAACTTGGGGTAAATCCCACCAACAACACATTATGCGATATTGGATCATGAACTAGTCCACGAAAATGATACTTAATTCACTATAGGTTTGAAAACAAATAAGGATATGCTTTGTAGAATTCACTCATTATGAACCACTATTAAGGGAATATAAATACCTAATATTTTATTTGTTATCATAATAAATTAATGTTAACATTGATTGAATCCTAGAAATTCATATGTTAAGGAATAAATGTCTTTTATAAAGTGTCCCCTTATTTTTTTTGTTCCCATTTATACGTTCAATATATTAAATATAGGCATACATAATTTTCTCTTTATTCTATCCAATTTCCAGACGTATAAGGAACAATGTAAATAACTAATGTGATATGAAATTTGATGACATACTAAATGATATGATTAGCATAATGGGAGTAGGAATCATGTGCTATATGATTATTTTCTATTATTTGACTCATGTTCTGAAAAGACACATGAATCTTGAGGAATTACCAAGCCCCCCTAATAAATAACAATATTCAATTGAGGCCTTTCTATAAAAAGGCCTCCAATATTTAATGGACCATATGATCCCTTAATCATGAAACAATCAATCATCTTCTTTGATAAAATAAAATCCATCCTTCAATGTTCTGTAAAAGAAAGTGTTATACTTGCTAGTTATCATATAGAGGGAGAAGCTGATCCGTTGTTGACATTGATGATGAATATGAACCCAGGGGAAGTGATAAATATGATGGGAAAGAATTAATTCCAAATAAATGTTTTTTGACCACTATTTTCTTCATGCACTCCAATATATAATGGATTTTGATTTCCATTACTTCTTGAAAAGTGGTGGTGAATCCATCATGGTGTATGAATAAAACATTACATGAATCTCATGACATGCCTTCTTTGTTTTTCCTTACACCTGAATGAGAAGTTGATCACTTATTTTTTGTGATAAAACATAGTTTATGAAATGAATTGTATATTCAAGACATTGATTGTTAGGACGAAATTGTATGATGTTCCATTGAAGTTGAAATACATAAAATCACATCTCAAGGGTATAATAGGGATATATATAGAATTAGTATTTTAATTTTGGCTCTGTGATAGAGAAATATAATGTTGGTTATAAATTTTAATCCCCAACTTATCAAATGTGTGTAAAGGAGGACACATTAAATATCCTAAGGGGGTGAAAAAATGCATTAGGTGCCAAAAGGAAGGGAACATAGTTCATTAATAAAGGGAGAAACCCATAAATAAAATAGAATAGATGAATTCTTGATCCACCCCTTAGCATATTTTCTAATTTTTCAATTTCAAAGAACATAGAAACAATGAGAACCAAAACCCTAAACCAAGGGTTTTTAGAGATAATCAATGCCAACAACCTACAATGATCTAAGGGGGAATATTCTATTAAAACTGATTAGGTGGATCCATATTTTTAAGTGGTGATAGGTATTATAGTAATTCATTTAATAATAGTGAAAATACTTTTTGATTTTGGTACTATATATTTATTCATATCACCCAAGATTAGTATAATTATTCAAACACCAACACAAACCATGGGAGTAGAGCTATTAGTGAAAATGGAAAATGGGGAAACTATTTCATCACAAGTATATAACTCATCCTCTATCAAAATTTGTGGACCGACATTCATAGAAAAACAATTTATTCACCCCTTAGTTAAATTTGAAGAAATTGTGCATATTTGTTTTCATTGATTATACAGAGACAACATAATCTTCCATGAGAAGAAAATTACTCTTTGTAATGAAAATCAACCCCTGATTCTATAAAAGTGATATAAGGTGGATGCATATTATATTTCACCACAACTCAGGCATGGATAGTATTTTCATATAATCAAGATAATCTAGGTGAAAATATTGATTATACAGAAATTATCATCCATAAATTCATGTCTATAATGAGGAAATATGATGTTGTTTTTCCCAATAAGTTGTTTGGTCTTCCTCCTAGACAAGAGATTGAATATTTAGTAAAGATTATACCTAGGTATTTTCCATTATCCACAAATTATTATAGGGACTTTTTGGATACTAAGGAGATCAAGAAAAAATATATGATAAATAAGTTAAAAGGTTCATATTCCCATGTTATTCACCACATGATAGTCCTCTTCATCTATAGGGACGATGGAGAAATGTGCCTTTGCATTGATTATAATGAGCTAAAAACATCACTATAATGAATATGTGTCATCTTCCATAGATTTACGACTTGTTATATATTCTATGTGGATCCCAATACTTCTCCATTGTGGATATATATTCAGTATATTATCATGTAAGGGTGAAGAAGGAGTATATCCCCAAGACCTATTTCTGTACAAGGTACAGGAACTATGAGTTCATAGTAATGCCATTGATACTCACTAATCCTCTATAAATGTTCAGGTAATTAAGGAATATAGTCTCTATATAATACCACGAAATCATTATTTTTGTATTTATATCTGATATTATATTATACACATAAAAAAATAGCTGACCATGAGGATCACCTAAACACTTTGCTAAAGAGCTTAATAATTGTGAACCTTTACGAAATGTAAAACAAATTTTAGTTTTTTTATGTAAGTCTCATTAATTTGTCATGTTATCATATTCAATTTGATATATATGGACCCTTAAAATGTAAATGAAATTGAACGATTGGTGAGGAGGAATTTTGTTACTGAAATCAATGGTTTCAAGGGATTAAATCGTTTTTATCCTTGATTTGTGAGAAATTTATCATGATTTCCAAACCATCTAACAAAAAAAAACTTAGAAGTGAGTCATGTTTGTTTATAATTATTAATGTGATGATATCATATAGTATTTTTAAAATATTACTATCACTATTCCAATACTTATTATACCCATAATTGGGGATGTTTCATTTTTATATTGTGATTTTTTAAATATTTTATTGGGTGAATGAAAAAGTGATAGGATATGCCTCAAGGAAATTGAAATTATAAGAATATAATGTCCAATATCATGATATGGGGTTGGTTGAAGTAATATTCACATTGAAATTTGGAATCATTATCTATTTGAGGAGATGTGTGAAATATATATAGATTATAAGAATAATAAGTATATATTCAAATTGAATGAGATAAATATACAACAACGATGATGGTTGGAAATAATTAAGGACTATGACTACTCAAAACACTATCATCATGGGAATGAAAATAATGTGGTAGACTCTCTATATATAATGTATATGAAAATATTATCATTGATGAGAATTGAGAAGGATATGATCTTGTTGGACTTGAAAAGAATGGTAATGGAAATCATAAAGGAAGAAATATCTTCAATCCTTTTAAAAAATATTTCTCAAAACGACACATATAGATAAGATAAATGATTATATGTTTGAGAACATGGAAATTAAGTTGTAGCTATTAACAATTAATAAGATAAATCCTTTGAGTTCAATATTACTGAAAAATTAGTTGTATTATTTGTTCAATGATTATGTACACAATTAAATATTATGATAGGGAATCAGCTATTGATTATGTGTATTTCTCACCCTTCTCCATCAATCCATGAAGTACAATGTTGTATCAAGATATCCAAGATAGTTGTTGTTGGGACAATATAAAGAAGGATATTAAGAAATATACACCAATGTGTCCTGTATGTTAGCAGGTGAAGGTGGAAATGAAAACATCCAAGCAGGTGATGAAACTATTACACATAACTATATGAAAATATGAAAATATAAACATGTAATTTTTCATTAGTATTTCAAATTAATCTTTTGGATGTAATTCATTATGGTTTGTTTTGGGTCAGCATACAATGATAAATCACTTCATTTTAATTCAAGAGGAATTATCACTCGTTCAAACGTCAAGGATATGAATTAGATAATTTTTTAGTATTCATTGAACTATACTATAAATTGTATCCGGTCAAGATCCAACATTTACCTCCATGTTGTAGAATAGTATCCAAAATTCTCTAAATACTGAGTTTAACATTATCACAATTTATCACCCTCAAATACATGGACAATATGAGTGGACTATCTAGAAACTCATGGATATATTTAGATAATGATCAATTTACATAAAAGGGTGATGCGAGTTACATATTACTTTCGATGAGTGCTAATAAAAAAAGTTCCCACTATAGAATCCAAATAGAACCCAATAAAATACATTATTTGAATAGGTTCAAAACACATGCATGTCCGGATGATATTGGGGAACACAAACATCTAGTTCATAAAATGGTTGAGGAAATGGTGAAAAGATCAAGACCATTCAAAATCACATCAGGGAAAACCATAGTCATTTTTTTGATGCTGACAAGTGTTGATAAGATATTGAGTATAAGGATAGAGATATAGATTTCTAACCATTTCTCCATGGAATAAATTCCCAATCATTGTAAAGAAGAGAATGCTTAGTCTATGATATATTGATCCCCTAATGATCCTTCATCACATCTAAGTTGTGTACTATTGATGATAACTCCCACCTAACCTATCTTAGTAACATCATTTCTTCGATATATCCCTCTTGAGGAAGTACATTCCAAACCCATCACTCTTGCTAAATCTAGAGGTGGTACTATTGTTGAATGTTCTCTTATTTGAGGTGAAATTGGTGTAGATATTATATCATAGATACAATGTTTTTTGAAATATGAAAATGCACCTAATCAAATTTATATAGAGAAACTAGAAGTTTGAAGAAGCTATATGAGAACCGGTGGAGGTGATAAATTAGAATTACCATTATCTATTTTAATGTGTGAAATGAAAATTTCAAGGGAGAAATTTCTAAAGGGGGGAAAATTGTAATGACCCTAAATATTATAAATAATATTTTCCCTTTTCTTTTAATTAAATGTATTATTATATATTATGTTTATAGAAAACACATTAAATTCATTGGTTTTATTATTTCGTATCATATTTTAATGAATTATCATAATCATAAACTTTGATAATATAGTCATTGAAAAATTATCAAATGATAAATATAAATATATTTTTTTGAAAAATCTTGACACATGAAAAGGAAGTAATGGCCTAAACTAGTAAGATTTTCTCATATGAATACCATTTATCAGTGCTTTTGAGGGAGAAAATATCATTGGGGTTTTCCCTTGACCATGGACAAGAAGAGATCCAACAACTAGCACATGATATTAACCATTTACATGATAATATAAAGATTATAAATATTATATCCTGAACATCTTATGCTGAACTTTTCCCATGAAAATCTCATGATCATGCACCATAGCCTTCTGTTGTTTGTTTGTGTTGTAAAGTTCTATGTTTCAATACCCTAATAAATTTTCGTATGTATATTGTATATAATAATGAATATATTATATTATATTCGGTTTTAATTTAAAAATGATTTATCTTTTGATATGATAAAACAATTATTTAATTTTTTTTATTATTTTAATTCAAATAATACATTTGTTTTGAAAAAATAATAGAGCTTTTAAAATATATAATATTTTTTTAAAAATTTAATTATTAAATAATGGTTATTAAATTTAAATGAAAATATAATTTTTAGGATGTAAAATATAATTTTTATATGGATTCAAATTTTTTTTTATAAAACAAAATTATTTATCAATAAATATTAGTTATGTTTTTAATGTGAATATTCATATATATAGATAATTATTCTTATAATGTAAATATTATATTTGGAATCAACACTTCCGAATTATCTTATTGTGAATTTTTCTTCAATTTCTGAGACATTTGAATGTTTTGGTTATAATTAAATACAGTATAAATACACAACGTGCATTAAGACAAAATAATGACCCAAAATTGATGTAATAAATTCTTAAATGGTATGAATGAAAAATATATGTTTATCCTTTAATTTGTTTTTATAATACTTGATAGATTTTATACACCATTAAGATTCCTCCAAAACCCATATTATATATTTTTTTAAAAAAAACACTTATTTATGAACATGACTCACTTACACATCACCATGTGTACTATTTTAATTATTTCATCCCATATCCTTATAAAATAATAAAAACCACTCTTATTTGGTAGAAATTATGGAATGTTTATTAGTTTTGATTACATTATTAAAAAGAGTCTGAAACCTATGTTTGGGAAATAATAAAGAATTCCCCTATTTTTTAGATTTAAACCCACCAAATCTCCCCATCATATTAACTAAAATACCTTTGATAACATCCTTAATATTAAAAAACCTATCAATAATCCAAGAATGGTTCCCCCCAAATCTCTCAAGAATCTTCTCCTAATAATTTGGAATCACCATTTCAAGGTGAGGGATCCTCTCATTCTCCTCTTTATTCAAGAATCTATTCAATTTTAATCATTTTATTTCTAATTCATAATGTTGGGATATGTTTTCTCACATCCTTATTACTATACATTTGATTTACTAATAATTTTATACACTTATTTACTCTCATTAATCTAATTTATGAAGTGTTATGCACTTTTATGATGCTATAGAAATTTCGATGTGACTATTCCCTGACAAACGATTTTGTTGTCAATAACATAACTATTTCTACTCCATAGTATTCGCCTATAATTATTTATACATATTTCATTAGTGAAATCCATTTATTTATTCTACAATCCATTATCATGTAATTAAATTTGTCGGAAAATTTTCTTATATTGTATGATCTATATGGAAAACATATGCATATAGATTATATGATTACGATGGGTGTAACAAGATAGTTCATTAATTAATTAAGAAATGTTTCTATCAAATGTGATGACATGTATGGTGTTTGGGAGGTTATTTAATAAAAATTATCTTATGTTTTATTAGTGTTATATGATGTACTATTTAAAGTTGTTTCTATATTACTATATTTTCTTTGGGTTATCATGTTATATCATGCCTCATTATCAATTTTATGTTTGTAACACCTTTTATGTCCCATTAAAATTCATATTTTCTATCATTTAATACCTAATTCATGTTATTATTTGATTATTCCTTTATTATTCTTTATATCTCAACATTTACTATGGATATCCCTAGGTTATCATTTGCAATTTTAAGAACAATGTAAAATTATGAACATGTTAAGGAAGATTTAGATAATTGAAATGTACTCCACGATTTTTGTTTTTATGTATAGTAACTAATTACGAAATGAAACTAGATTTATCAACATTTATTGTTGTTTATGTGTACCTTTACGTAATAAATCATGAATTAATGTGTAATAATGACAAGCTTTGTCATATATAAATAATTTATGAATGGTTCAAGCTATATATTTTAGATAAGTTAATATAACTATTTAGTTTATTTTATTTGGGAAATATCATTCCCACAAGATACTATTTGTTTCCCTGAAACTAGTTTCATACTAAGGAAATCACACACACGCCTGAGGTACATCATGAGTTATATTAGGTAAATGGTTCATGGGAGGATTGATTTGGTTCCTAACAAAATATTATTGGAGTCCATGTTCTTAAAAGTGATTGGGTTTCAAAATAATCATCATTATATAAGGGGTAATAAAATATTGGATAATTTATTATTATAACTCAAATAGATGGTTTAGGAAGAGTCTAGCTAACTCTTTCTTGTTTTGATCCTCGAGTAACATGGGATGTTGAGTTATTAAGATGGATTTTTGTTATTTATAGATTAATTAATGTTTTATTTTGTTTCATATTGATTATATTAGAGACTTTATTGATATTTTATGGTTTTTATAGAATTTAATATGTTTTTGAGTGAAAAAAGGAGTGGAACCAGAGGCATAAAATTGGTTCATATGGCCTAAAAAAATACATATCCTATATGAATAGTCCTCTAAAACATCTGGTGGTTCTTGTAATATCTTGAATTATCTGATTTGTTTGGGATACTTTTTGTGTCTAGTAATTATACTAGTCACATTATCATTTTTTATTATACCCTTAGGACAAAATCCTGGCCTGGTTGGGTCGTTATTAGAATGAGTAATTAATGGGGTTGAATTTTGATTTTAGGGAAAATAAACAATGTGTATTTGGAATACATGGTGTGTATCCAATAAATTAGCTTTATTTATTTGGTGAGAACCATTCCTCATGAATAATATGATTTCCCCAAAAGTTAAAGACAAAATATTAAATGAATTTTTATAAATTTAAATGTCATTTAAATACCCAAAGTGTGTTTTTAAATTAAGAGGAATGTATTAATTATTTCAATAAAACATCACCCCTACACTTTTTCGGGATGAAAGATCCCCCTTTTAAATATATAATAGGAATGAATGCCAATTCTATGTCTTGACTCTAATTCCAAATACTTTATTCTCATTGGATCCACTTTGGTATGATATTTATTCCTCTTAAGCCGTTCTTAATTTGTTTTATTGTTAACATTTTTATTTCAGTGAAAACAAATATTCCCTAGTTCAAGGGTTTTTTTTCTATTAATAATTTTTCTCAAAATCCATCATTAACAAGAGGTTGATTCTATATGGGTTCTTTACCATGGTTATATTGTATGTGGTCTAAATCATTCCCTAACTATTTTTATATGCCTTATTGTTTTGGTACAACACACTGAAACATCTGGTGTCTCCGCTAAAATTAATTCCATATCTTGACTTATTTTTTGGAACATGTTTTGTTTACCTTGAGTACCATTGTATGGTTGGAGGTTATGCAACTCAACATGATTCACCTATGGGGTGCACTCTACCCCTTTTATTTTTTTCATTTATCTGTGAGGTTTTAATATATTTTCTCTTATTATACTACCTTTTTGGGTTTAATTGAGTGTGACATTTATGGAGGGGTCCTTATGGAATTAACTAAGATACCAGGAGAGATTTCATGCCTCCGTTTTCATATGATTTTATTATGTTTAAATTGATTAATTTTTAAAGTGGAAAATATGGAAATGGGTTGGATGAGCTCATGGATTGTGAATAATTTTGGAATGGGTTATGTAATGATTAATGAAATGATTAAACTATTTATTATGATAGTGGATACTTATACATTTTTACTCATGAAACCTTGATTCCATGGGATTACAAGGATATTTATACTCTATTAATATATAATTATTATATTAGTTGATTTCTTGTAAATATAAATTCCTTGGATCCTGATTCTAATTGAATCTATTATCATTTATACTCTATGGATACATATTTATTTTATTATTGGATTCCTTGGAAATTTAAAACCTTATATCCTGATTATATAGGATTCCAAGGGAATTTCTACCACTTGAATACATATTTCTTGGGATCACCTTAAACATACTCTGTGGACATGCTCCATGGGATCCACCCAAGTCTTTTCTAACTTACCATCAACATGATCCACGAACATTATCAGGATTACTTGGACTTTTATGTCATTAATCCTTCTCTTGTAGGCCTAAAACATGATTGCATAGAATGGCCATTATGTATATTTTTCTATTCCTTATATATAACCTTGATATGGGTATTTGATTACATTTTATAAAATAGATAGTATCACATCTTCTTATGAAGTATTTATTGTTAGCCATTATTTATGGGTGCCTAATTATTATTCAAAGGGATCCATGGATGGATATGAAAAATAACATTATCCATTGAGACTTAAAATGTATTTTTGCTATATCATTGATATAGTGAAAACTGCAACATTTTTTGTAAATAGATTTAAATTATTAAAGACACCATTAGTGGTGGATTACAAAGTTTTATCTCACAACCTTTTCAGGATACCTTGGGGTACACAGACAAAGATCATGGATACATGTAGGAACTAGGTCAAGTGCATGATGTATGATTCTTAATGTGTTGTACATAAGTGTAGGGGGGCACATGAGGAAGCTATTCACATGATGCTACCCATATATAGTCCTTTTTTTTGACACATGCACTATATATGATACATGATTCCATGTATTACCTTCTATTTTTATAGATTCATGACATGATTATTATATTCTGTATGACTTATTTTGAATTATTTATTATTAATTCCTTTTAAATGATTATCATATATTTTTTTATTTAAGATATATTTTTCCAATATTTGATAGTTATGGTTTTTATTTTTTTTCTATAGTCAGACATGAGGGAATATTCTCCCCAATAAGCACCCTAATCCCACTTTACCAGTCATAATCCTATAGCATATGAGGAGGTGTTCTTGAAAAAATGCAACTTACTAGCACGAGGCACCATTTTGTGGCTCCCTAATCAGGATGATACAAAGTGGTATCAGTTTTTTTACTTCATGGATTATAAATTTTGATGTTATATAAAGGTTATTTGGAAAACCAATTGGGATTTCTTTATGAGGTGTTCTTGAGATTAGCTAACCCACATACAATAAAAAATTTAAATTTCAGGGAATAAAGAATTTTGTTCGATATTTTTTCTATTCCGGATGATTTTGTTCCATCAATGGGTGATGCACTTGATGTTTCATGTTTAATATGACTATATATTTTAATAATTTTTCTCATAAAATGAGGTAATTCCATTACATGCATCATTTTTGGAACCCATTAGAATTCCCATGTGATTAATATTCCATTCCATATAGGATGCATTTATTGACTGCATAACTTTTATTAGTATAAATTCAGTGATGTACATTTTGTTTTATAATTGACTTATGTAGAGAATTTAGAAAAACAGTTAGTACTTAGAGTACATGTTATAAAATAAAAAGAGTATTCCTACAAAGGATACAACAAAAACCCTATGTAGTCAATTATGGAATGTTGTGTCATATTCTATTAGACACATGGATTAAAACATGTAATTGTTTGGATTAATTGGAAACCAAACTTTGGTTTATATTTTGTATGGTCTATTATAAAATATAATTGGTGACCCATTTGGTTCAACTATTTAAAATAATTGGTAAATAAATTTTAATTCAAATGAAATTGAAATTTTGAAAAGGAGAACATTACCATGACCCATATTTATAGTGGGAATCAGGTGGTGTCCCTGGTACATTTCTTTAGTTCCTATCACCCTTTCCAATCATTAGGAGTAGTCAAAGGAGTGTGTCTTGTTTACAGGACAACATTTACCTTTAAAATTCTTTTTTACCAGGACTGGGTTGTTTCTAAATAATTTTCTGAGGAATATTTTAGAATATTTAGAGACATTCCACCATTATGACCTCCATTCATGCACCAAGAGGGTGGCGATATCTTAGTGTATTCCCTAAATCAATATGAACATTCCAAACATCATATTATAATTCTAGATACACTAGGGGAGAATCATTTATATTATATCCTCACAAAATTCCACTTATCTATGGATAATAATCACTTCACGGGTCATATTATCTCATAGAGATGACTATTAATTAACCAAGATAAGGTTAGAGTTATAGATTCATGTTATCAAACCAAAAAAATAATTGATATATAGGTCTCCTAGGGATATGTGGATATTATAGGTGGTTCATATTGGAATTAAGAAACAAATAATAACTTCTTATAGGATTGGTAAATATTGGTGTTATGCTTGTATGATCAGATACCTATAAAATAGTATTTAAAATGATAAAAGGGATATTGAATTCATTGTTGATCTTTATTCTTTTGGGTATTAGATGAATATATGGGTAGTATTATTATTCATATGGTATTAGGATGTGAGATGTTCTAATATAGGGAGAGTGAGTCGTGGAATACAGATCTCATCAGTTTAGACAAAATGAACAGAACATCCTCATGAATGATCTCAAGTTATCCAATGTTGTTCATTCCATGGGAAGATGCAAGTATTAATTACTAGAAGAAATTTTTTGTTGTACATATTCCACAAAATCCTCAAATAAATATTTAAATATTTTGACATAAATCTTCTTCAATGATGTTGTGTTGAGTACCTGCAGTCATTCAACTTCGAGTATGTTAATACACAAAGAACGTTAAATAATATTATCGATTCACTAATTCAGTGGAATCAGATATAATAATTTCAGGAGGATACTAGTGAGTGGAAACTCAGGGCTATGTTTTCATAAATTCTCCTGGAGGTGTATAATAGTCACAAATATAATTATCTTTTATTCTTGGTAGTGAATTCCACCATTTTTGATTGGGTGAGGAGTATGAAAATGTTAGATGTTGATGGACATTTACTACAGGATATTGTGGTAGGTGAGGTCCCACCTCCTAGATATTTTGTTGTCGATGATTACATTCTATGGATTCCTGAATATGTTTTGGTTTTATCTAGCATATGTGAGGAGATTATGTGAGAGTTTTATTCCCCATAGTGGGCTGCACATCTCATCTTTACCAAGATGCATCTTGACAAGATAGATCAATACTGGTATTCATGGATGAAACATAAGTTAGGTTTTTTTTCATGAGGTGTTCCACTTATGTATATGTTATGCTAAAACACCAGAAACATACATGTGTTTTTAGAAGTTATCAATTTGAAAGAGGAAATGGGATGATGTTGTGATGGATTTCATGAATGGGTTACGGAGGTCTCATCGAGTTAGTGATACTTCATTTGTTGTTGTGGAAGGATCACGATGGTTGGTCATTTCCTACCAATTAGGAAGACCTTACCATTATACGATCATGAAAGATTGCATATCGATGTGATTGTAAAACCTCACGGGGTCCCTCATACCATTATATTTGAATGTATTTTTGGATTAAAATCGGGTTCTGGAAAATATTATAGAAAATGGTGGGTACATAGGTTCTTTTGAGATTGAAATTCCACCTTCCGATGTATGGGTTGTTAGAGAGCTCTATAATGGTTCAGAAGGATAATCATAGAGGACATTTCCACATTGTTTGGGGATTTGGGAGATTCATATACCCCTATAAGATTTCTCCTTCAAAAATTACTATCATGAAACTATATATATTGAAACATTGAGTCTTTTTAGAGTAAGCCATTTCTATCACCTCTGTTTATGTTAGAGGTAGGAGAGGCATCACTACTCAGACCACATCTCATGAAAGAGAATTAATTACAGGACAAGTTGATCATAAACCTAATGGAT
Organism: Viscum album; assembly: GCA_963277665.1. Classification (NCBI taxonomy): domain Eukaryota; kingdom Viridiplantae; phylum Streptophyta; class Magnoliopsida; order Santalales; family Viscaceae; genus Viscum; species Viscum album. The sequence goes on along the minus strand of OY728161.1, from coordinate 1,989,089,452 downwards.
ACTACCCATCCTTGAGAAAATCTTACACTGATCATCATCAACAACTTCTCGAGTTCATGGTCATGGATTGTGTCCTTTTCATATCTTAATTAGTTAGGGAGCCGCATGTATTTGAAGATAGGGTAAACTATCACTGGGATATGTTAGTCCATTTGAGATTTTTTAGTGTCGAGATGGGAGCCCATTGATTTCATTTACCTTAGAGGTATCAATCAAAACATGAAAATTTTTATGTATCTTATCTTCACTATTTTCAATTAGAACCACCACATAATTGTGTACCATATGATGTTGATTTTCTAGAAGATGTGTCTTTCGAGGAGAATATTATTTGTATCATTGAAATAATAATGAATGATGTGTGAAGTAATTTAGTTCCTTGATTATGGTTGTTGAGGTAGCATGGTCGTGTACAAGATTTGACAAGGGAGTGGAAGGCCAATGAACATTCCTAATGGACAGATTTATTCTTAGATGATACTTCACCAACATTAGAGGGGATATTCTGGGATAAATTTTTCAACGGAGAATATTGTAAGATCCTGTGATTTTTTATGAAGTACAAACCATATTTTTTATTTAATCACTTTTTTATATTATTTTTTTATATTAGACTATACATATGGGACTATGGGATAGTTGGATGTTTTTTAAAGAAGAAATGATGGGTATGAAGGTTTGCTATAGGAAAAATAAATGTCATCTATTTAAAATACATGACTTTTATCCAATAAAATATATATAATTTATTATGTAGAACCTTTAATGAAATGTAATAATAATTCCCTTTTAGGAGAATAGAATACCTTAATCAATGTGTAGCTAATTTAGACATAGTGTAAATGTCTAGAAGATGTATTTAAGATAAGTGGAAGGGCCTCCTTATTTCAATATAACTCTCACCCTCTCTTAGTATATGTAGTTCCTTTTGATTCCTACTATAGTCTTAGATCCTAATTATTCATATAGAGTAGGAATTGAACACCATTCTTCTTGATGAATCCACACTGGTATGTCCTATATACATTTTTTCTCATTCTTCATTTGACATCATGCCTAGAGAGTCATTTTTGTGAAAGTTAATATTCTCTATTTTAAGCTATTTTATCTATTTTTTTCTCTTGATCCATATTGATCTATAGATCATTACATGATGAGTTCTCTACCCCATGTATACGGTTAGTGGTCTATACATTCCCATAATGTTTGGTGTTTCATATATCTTGTTGTAATTGTGTATCAAGGTTTACATTCCATTATTTTTCATTAAATTAATGAAATTTTTGGAATAATTATTTTGAAGAAATTAGTTCTCCCATGACTACCATTATATTGTTAGAGAACATTATCCTCAACCTAAGACATCCATGGGGTTTTCTAAACAAATTCATTTGTTGTTTCGACCACCCATGATCTTTGTTTATGTATTTTCTATTATTATAATACCTATTTGGGTGTTTGTGAGATCTCAATAGATATAGGGAGAATTATTTGCTTATATGAGACACCATGAAAGTGTTTATACCTCCATTTCCATGTGATTATATGATTTTAAATGGTGTACTTGTTTATATAAAAAATGTGGAAATAAGTTGGATGAAATCATGGATTGTAAATAATTATGAAATGAAATATATAAGTATTATGGAAAAAAATGTTGTATTGATAATGATAGGGTATCCCTCGGTTATTGATACTCTCTAGATAATTATTCCATAGGATTCCATGGTTATTTTTACTCCATGGATCTATATTTATTATGGTAGTGGATTCCTTAAAAATTTCTACTCCATGGAGACTGATAATATAGGATTACATGAAAATTCCTATTACATTGATCCATATATACAATAGTATTGGATGACATGGGGATTTATACTTCAGGGATCATGATTCCATAGGATTCCAAGGGAATTTCTACCTCTTGGATTATGGTTGCTTGGCCTTTCCTTGTATATATTTGGTGGACAAGCTCTTGGGGATCCAACCAAGTATTTACCATGTTTCAATCGTGATTATCCATGGACTCGATGGTTATTACTTGTCCTTTTGTTCCTTGGATATGTCAACTTTAGGGATTAAACATGATTATATGTTATGTCCATTATTGATATTTTTATGTGATCTAATGTTAAACCTATAATGGGATTTTCAATAATGTTTTTATACTGAGTGGTATGACACATGCTTATATATTCATTATTATTATACCTTTTTATGGGTACCTAATTATATTTCATAGGGATTCATGTTTGGAAGGAAATTATCACAAATGAAGTTTCCACATTACTTTTATTATAGGTATAACACTAATATACAACATAAAGGTTAATTTATTATATATAGGCTTGACTTGTTAAAGACATAATTTATGGTGGCCTACAGAGTGTTATACCACACCCTGCTTAAGCCATAGTGGGGTTCCCAAAAAACTTCATTGATTCTGGTAGGGACCTATGAAAGAACCCAATGTATTATGAATGATTGGTTGTACATAGGACCAGGGGAGAAAATGACTAAGCAAGTTTCATGATTCTAGCTATAGATAGTCCCTTTTAGTCTTTTTTTATACAATCTTTGATTGGGTTTCCTACATTGATGTATTTCCTTCAATTTTTATATAGACATATAATGATCATCACGTTGTATATGGATTATTTTGGATTATTTATTATTATAGTCTTCTGGATTATTATATTATGTCCGTTGTTTATTTATTTTATCTACAGTCACTATTTGATTATTAGGTTCATTTCTATTATGAAGCGCTCTAACATGAAGGCATAGACTCTACACAGAAATATCCTAGGCCCATGATACTAGTTGGAAGCCTCTACGATATGGGGAGGCACGCTTAAGGCCATGTGACCCACCATCTCGGGGAACCATTTAGTGTTTAATTGTGTAGGACGTTAATGTTTTCACTACCATATTGAACACATTTCATATCATGTGTTCATGTTTTGTATGAATAATGGCCCCCATGGAACATTAATATTCAGTTTTCATTTTCATTTTATATTTCTTTGAGAGATACAGGAATTATTTTTAAAATATTAATGATACTTTTCTTGGAATTTTAATTTTTATATATATTTTTGATTTAAATTTAAAAATGATGATTCTTATTTAATGTAATGATAAATTATTTTCTGAAATTCTATAATAAGGTATTAAAAAAGAAATTTATATGAAAATAAAATTTATTAAAAAAATTCAATAATTAATGTGTAATGATTGAAATTTTCTTTCATGTTTTACAATAAGGTTTTTTAAATTTAAATTGTGTGTAAATGGAATGATTTATAAGAGTAATTTACAAAAACTGATTTTGATTTTAAAAAAGTTCTCCCAACATTTTTTTTAAAATTATACTTTGAAAACACCTAAACATTTTGAAAAAAATAAAAATTTTCACATGGTAGTATGGATTTAATATTATTTAAAAATAAAATCTCCATTGGTTAGTGCATGTGATGTATTTTGGGAGTTATTTGTTTCATGTGGAATTTAATCATGTATGTATGGGGTTTGTGTTCGGAATATTCAATGGGTCTTACTATTTTATTAATTTTAACCATGCCTCCCCATAACTCACTAATACTTTGGAGTTTTCTTTCTGGATAATGTCTCTTAGGATGTTTTTAAGTATTTTCCCATTTTTGGTCTGGTCCATACACTAGGTAGGGTGGTAGTAAAACCATCATTATGCTTTTGTCTTTATTGTACATATATTATATTTACTATAATGATAACTCTATGTCTTTTAGAATATTGAGGGTTCTTTTTTCTAATCCTTGGAAATTGTATCATCATAGAATAGACGTTTGGGATATTCTCTACCCTGTTCTTTTTAAGAGATGAAATAAATTTTTTATGGGAAAATGAATACATCATTAGATGAGAGTAATTCTTGAGGAATCCCCTTTTATAATTATGTTTTTTCTTGGAACAAATATTTTTTATTGGATAATAACTCCAATGCATAGGTTTCCAATGTCTTTGTGATTTTGATTAAAGAGAATATGTGAAATTGGAAATGTGTCCATGGTTGGAAGGTTTTATTATGGATTAAAACACTAAATTACCATTTCCTAATCCTTACAACTATTTATTATTTGATAACAACAAGTTGTTACCAATTTTTAAATCCCATCATAATAGTTTAATATTTTTTTGATTTGTGATTTATTTTATTATTGTTTAGGAGATTTCAAATTTTTTATGATAAACCCCCTAATAGATGATATTTTCATTATAATTGAGAAATGATAATTAGTTTTTGAAAGATCAATAACCTATAAAACCTCTCAATATATTGGGGAGGTTCCTATAGTTGATCTCATACTATCAATTTCAATGTTTCTATATTTGGTTTTCCAAACCAGACCAACCTTTGAATGCTTGTGGGTTTTGAACCCCTATTTATTGATATCATATTTTGGATATGTTTTATTCTTGAATGTGATGATGTTTTTGACATGAGGAAAGACTAATGTTAATGGTAAAATAATGATATTTTATTTTATATGGAATATTTGGCCCATTAATGATATGAATTTGGTTAGTGGAATGTTTTTTGCTGTCAAATTTTGTGGGTTGTGGTATGATTTTGAATGGGATAGTACAGGGTTTTAGATTTATAAATCATAAAAGGAAAGTATATACCTCCTCTTTCATTTTCCCATCTCATGTCATACTAGAAACTTTTTGGGGAATATAGTTTTTATATGATGGGAATTATCACACCCCAAATTCTATTAACTATATTATTATACATATATAATTATTTTTCTTTTATAGGTTCTGGTCTATTATTTTTGAAATTTTATGGAATAATTATTTGTTTCTTATACCACACTATTCTTATTTACAGTTTTCCAAAACATATAACAAACATTTAATTGGGATATGTAAATTAGTGGAGTTTTTCCACATAGTTGGCTTATGTTTTTTCAAATAGTAAAGCCAACCAATATGAGAACCCTAGGTTTTTTTACTAAGTAGCATACTAATGGAGCACTATTTGATAAACTATGTTCCAATCATGTGATTAAGAAATATTTTAAAATTCTATAATTCCTATTTTAATAATATTATTTTTAAAACCCTCTAACCCATCCTTCCCCTCACCAAATGATGCAATGAACCATGTAGTTAGGGAAGGCCCACACACTAACATATCCACCCCTTCTGTCATTTGATTCTATCCTCCCCTTGTGAATTTTTTGTGGGATATCATAATGTTATACATTTTTATCCTCCTCCATATCATTCTTGTTATTCCTCATTTTAATCCCTATATATTAATGCATGTCACCCTAGGACAAACCCTGGGTGGGTTATTGGTTTTTATTTCATGTCTAAATGGATAATAGGGTGTTTGATATCTATCTGTCTTCCCCCCAAACCCATATTCAACATTTTAGACAATTCACCATTGATTAAATGTAGGTTTTCCCAATATCATAGATTTTAATTTTTGAACCACGCGTTGGTATCTCTCAAAATCCTTGTTTTAATTACCCAGTAATATTATTTAGAGTTTTTTTTTGATTTACAGTGATGAATATTGAATTCCAAGATGATTTTAATAGAAAGATATGGGGTTTTATATTTTTTATATTCATTTAAATATATTTTTCCCAAACCATGAACGGTAATGTCTTATAGAATTTTACCTAATGGTTTCTAGGATGAGTTATAAAATTGATAAATTTATCCACTAATTTTATATGAATTCTAAACATTTAATTCATACATTAATAATATGTTTATTTTAAGAGGGGAATTTGAATGTTATGGGGTTCTTTAATATCTTTCATAATTTAAAATTATGTCCACTAATATCCCTAATCATAAATCTATTATGTTATGTATGATATATTAATAAATATATATATATATATATCTGTGTGTGTTTAACTATAACTTCCACCAAAGATATGTGAATATATACATTAGGATGAATTTATCTATTTATTTGAGTGAAAATGTGTGTAAAGATAATTAATAATTTGGACACATAAATTTTATATATTAATTCTAGTTTTGAAATAAAATTTTATAAATGGGTTCTCTACATGTTATTTAGAATAATAATGACTATAGAAGTGATTATTTTTTCAAATTATTTAATTAATTTATCATTTAAGGGTTGATATAATATTTAATAAATGTTTATAAATCGTGTATATTTTCAAGAGGTGTATCATAGGTGAGGAAAAATGTTATTATTATTTTCTATAAAATGATAGTACATATTTTCATATATTAAAAATACTCACCACTATTTAAATTTTATGGAATCCACGAGTTTTTAAGTGGTAACTCTATGTAGATATGTTTCACATTCTCAAGGTAATTCTTTGACTGGTGTCCATGTGATTGTCTATGTTTTTTTTATTGGATTGTGCATCGTTCTTAGGTTGGGTAGGGAAATTCTAGGTGTTAGGTAAGTTTGTTAGACATATGGTTTTATTTATATATTATTGAATTCTTATATTTGTATCCTAGTTTTCCAACCAAGTTCCTTAGTTCCCATTATGAATCATATTATTCATACTTGTTTGATAGTGTTTCACATGATTTTTGTATTATATTAAAGAAAATTTTGAATCATATATTTGGAATAACAAACCCATGTTCCCAATAAGCATTTATTAAAATTATAAACATGAAAATACAAATTTAGGGTTATAAGAATAAAGTCCCATGAAATGTACACTAACAGAATATATCTAAAATTACAGAATCATTCAATCATTACCCATTTTAGGAATCAAATCTATTAACAGTCCATCCCATCATGCTTTCTAAGCCATTTGATTTAATTAAAAAAATAAAAAGTTTACTATATATTTATTATTTTTCTAAAATATGTGTGATAGTATAGGAATCAATTTTAATGTTATATTTTTAATTAATATAATATAAATGTTTTTTTTGTACATAATAATATATACTTCAATTTTTGAATTATTTTTATGATATGTTAAAAATCTACTTACGTACATGTATGTTTAAATCTATCTTGAAAATAGAAATTTTATTAACATTTTAGAACGTGGCCATGTGTATTGGTAATAAATTGTAATTTTTATATGAAAAATTATATTACATGCCAATTTTAGTTTTTAGTTCAACTTATTATGGCTATTTGAGTGAGCATCCCAATTTGTCTGATGAAGAATAGATTTTAGTAACCCTTGGTATTCTAGTTATTATTATTAGTTTACATTTTTCACTAACCAATTAATGAATCTCTGTTTTTTATATTTTATTTAATTATTGTGTTATTATATATATTTGGAAATTGGGTGAACAATATCATGGTTTCTTTATGTGGTTGTAGTTAGAGAAGAGCTGAGGGAATTTATTTTTCAATATATATGTGTTTTCAGGATTCTATTATAATAACATTTCATTATTATATTTATATAATGTGTAATTTTTTACCTTATATGTAACACCGTGTGTGTTTTTTGAATTATTAATTATTTATAAAAAATTAAATTTCATTATTAGCTTGTGTCACACTCTACACTGAGTTTTAACAAAATATGATATATTATTTCTATTATTATTTAAATATTACTATTTTAACATTGTTATTAAACATAATGATATGAATTCTAATTACTATTAATGAAAAGTTATCAACAACTGTTTTATTTAAATAAAATATATTGATAAAAAATACATCATTTTTACCAAACCCATTATATATTTCAAAAATACTATTTTATGAAAAAAAAATTAAGAGTATATAAATTATTTTTTTAACATTATTAAAATTAATTTTCCAAAATAAAATTCATTTATTTGATAAACCTTTCAAATTTTCCTTTGACAGGATGTTGGTTTTTTTTCGAAATTTTAATATTAATTTCTATAGGGAAAAATATTTGTTTTTATTGAAAACATACATTTAGTTAAAATAATTTATAAATTCTAGTTTTATATTAAAAATAGTTTTGAAGTAAAATTAAATAATGTTTATGGAAAATAAACTAATATAATTCATTGTAATCATTTTTATATTGATTCTTTATTTAATTATCTTTTAAAATAATATATATATTTTCTCTTTAGAAAACTCTTTTCTCGTCAAGCCTAATGGTATGATTTTAAATTGAAATGTTCAAATTATTTGAATGGAATTTGAAAAAATGGATTTTATTTTTGATATGAGAATTATTTATATCTTATAATAAGTTAAAATTTCTTTTTTACAATAATTAATTGTAAAAATATTAAAATTTATTTATCGTAGTTATGGTAAAAATTCGTTTAGAGGGGTTAAAATAAAAAGATAACGGTTAAAACGTACCAAAAAATTGTCCAAAAACCATTTACTGGAAATATTTATATCATATATATACAGGTATCTATAATTTTTCTTTTTTGATCCTTGTTTCATTTGAATTAAATGGTTACCCCTTTGATTTCAAATAATTCAAGTCTACCACACTCCTCACATATAAAAGGCACCCATTATTATCTCCTATTCAGAGTCACATAACCCTTTAGATCATCCAAGATAAAAAAACTTCATTATTGTTAAAATATATTACTATTAGCCATATTCTGGTCCCAAATAAAACCTATGAAGCCTTTTTTGTTCCAACGAAAAGAAGTTTTCTGATGAAGAGGTTTCATCCTGAACTGAGGGTAAAATTTTACTTCATCCTCAGCCTCCTAAAACTAAAATTATTCCATGATTATATAATAAAAATATTATATAAAATATTCTAATATTTTGTTATTTTCTGTTCATGACCCATATTCAAGTCCAGTTACATCAAATGGGATGCAAATTAATTATTTGTGTCTGTGATAGACTACCTCTTCGAAAACTAATGTTATGATTATTCCATAAATACCTCTAAAAGACAAATGGAATTATTTATCAAACTTTTATAAATGATTTTTATGATATTATTATACTTATTGAATTATTATATCTCAGATAACTTCATAAATTCCATTATATGGGAATATGATAACGTTGCTTATCAGTACGACAGACTACCACCTCACGGAGCAATCTGATTCACCCAAACTACACATGGAAGGTAATAATGACGGTTTCAATGAAAATATGTGTTATATATGACCTAAAATTTATTATTTAATGTTAATTTAATATTTAATTTAACTATCACAATCCATCAAAAAAACAGAAATGGCATTCATGCGTACATACGACTTATCGTCTCCATGAGTGTTGTATTTCATTTTCAATCTATAAATATTATGGATTATGATGAAAATATAGATGAAATATAAATGATATTTATATAATGGAATATTATTTTGGATTACTTATGAAATATTAATTTAATAATACAAAAAATAATAAATCATAATGTGCAAGAAAAACCAAGTAGTTATTGCCCGAAATGTGAATATGACATTTAATTGTTAATAAAAAAGTAATAATAGGGTCATTTAAAATTAATATATGGTATGATATATATATTAATGGTTCTATGGTATATTTATTATAATTTATTATTTTTTATAAATTAGGTATTATTTTTTTGAGGAATTCGAGACTTATGGAAAGGTACATTTGTCTAAATTTTCTTATTTTCAGATATATTTAATGGTATGCACCTATCCTATTTTATGAGGTGTACATACAGCCCCTATTACATGTAATATAATTAATTTTTTCATTCTAATTATTGTAAATGTTTCATTTAGTTTTGAAAATTCATGGGGTTTGTGATTTAAATTTACCACAGTGGTAAGGGGTTTATAAAAAAATCTAGTTATTCATCAGGATTGCTCATGATTATGCTTCCAGTGATGATATATTATGATATATCTCCAAAGAAATTCATGTATTTTCCTCTCTTATGGTTATTTAATTATAATAAATTTTTCCCATTCATTTTCCACTATTTTTTTACTCAAGATTTCAAAATGATTTTTTAAGAAAAATTTTCTTTACTTCTCTCTTTGATCAAATATCCATTTTCTTTCAAAAATATTTTTTATAAAAATTATTTCAAAATAATTTTTTAAAATTATACAAATGATTTATTAACATAATTTTTGAAATTGTTTTATTTTTTTAAAATATTTTTCAAATGAAATCTTCTTTTCATTTTGAAATCAAGCCTCATGTGAAATTTAACAAAAATGTGAAAGGAATCAATTTTTTAATGTGCATGGTATGAACAAAAATTTTCCAAAAACATGAATATTATTTTCTTTAAAGACTAATTTATATGTCCCAATGTTTATTTTCAAATAACATTATATCAAAATATTTTATGATTTTTTTTGTTTTTAAAGGTGAGCATCAAAATTTATATGAAATTTCCCATAATATAAGATTTAAATTATATTTAATAATTCCTTTATAAAAATTCCATTTTAATTTTAAAGAAGAAGTTTAAAAAATTATATTAATTTTTCTTTGAACGTGGAAATTCTATTTTCTTCAATAAATATTCCAAGTGATATTTAAAATTTGTTTTCACTTTAATATGACATCCATTGATGTTACTTATAATTAATTAAGAATATCATCCAAGGATTTTGTAATTATTCTTTCTCTAGATTGTTTATAATTATAATGAAATTATTTTTATGAGACATGTTTCTCTTTCACTGGTTATACCAGGGTAAAATAATTATTAAAAAACTTCATTTCTCATGGATTCTTATTTGATGAAATGATGAATTGATTATGAATCCTATTTACTTCAAATATGTTATGTTATTATGAAATTTTTATGAATCCAAATTCTATTCAATAGTTCTAATAAGGTGACTTTTTATGATCTTATAGCAAAACTATGTATTAGTTTAATTATGTTATGGGTGAAACCTATGCCTCCCTTCATTGAATTGGGTAAATATTAATATCTCATCAGAAATACCAGAATGGAATTGGATGTGAACCTAGTTCAGTAAGGGACTTTGTCTGAAATTATGGTCTTGGGAATGATCCTTGACTACTATCATGGTTTGGGGAGTTAACCCTTTCCACTATGATTTTATTACATGTGGTCCTTATCTACTATTCAATTTATTTTCTATGATTATGTGTATTCAAAAATTCTTTTTCTTATTCCAATTTTATGATCTCATGGTCCATGTTATATGATTTAATTATGAATTATAACTTATAAATCATCAATATTTATTCCAAGACTCATGATTTTGATACTTTATTTATATTCTATGTTTTTCATATGTTATTTTAATGTTATTATAAATTTATGCTAATGTGATGAGTAAGTACCTCACTTTTATACCCTTGTTGAGAATATGAGCTTACCATTTCTTATAATTTTTTTCCCCATGTCATAAATAAATGTATTATACATTAAATTTATAATAAGGTTGACAGTTATGAAGACCATGGTGGGAGATTATATAGTTCATATATGAAAAATGTTCTTATGTTTTAATTACTAACAAGTATTATAACTTTTATGTTCCTCGAGAATGTATTTGTATAATGTAATGAATATTCATATAAAAAGATGTAATATATATATATGAGAATATGAGGTCACTATAATTGGTATCAAAGTAATTTTTTAGTTATTATTTTGAGAGTATGATGAGAAAACATTAGTGAAATCCCTATGTAAATATCTAAGGATAACTCAAAGATGTGTCAATGTATAAAAAATATTATAGGAATGTTTTATAAAGGATGGACTAAGTAGTTTCCAAGTAAAAAGCATCCATATTTGGTTACTACATGTGGATTTGGATGATTAATAGAGGTACCTAATGGTAATAATTCCGAAAAGGGAGTATTGAGTTAGACTCAATCATCAACTGGTTCGTGACAACATGTCTTTCTACGCAGCTAGTTTGATACACACTAGGGATTTTTTTTAAAATTTAAAAAATGCATTACTAACCAACATAATGTATTTAAATAAATTATGATTTTGAATAAACTATGATAAACATATGGTTTTATATATTTAAATGATGTTTTTATTATTTATTCATTCAATAAGTAATTTTTTAGGATTATGTGGTTCCCCATATTGATTATTGTTTATTAAATAAATTTCTCTTTATTTAATCATTTGAACATAATGTAACCATATAAATTATATGTACAATTGAATATTATGTGAATATGTTCCTGAAAATCCAAGAATTATGGAAGATAATTGAAAAATCTCATTATTATACTTGTGAAAATTTTGTAATCCATGAACAATTATAAACACCCAAATGAAGAAATGGGGGAACAATTTTTTATTGATTATTTGATGAGGTAATTTCAACATTCATCAGTGGACCATTGATCCACTAGTTGATTATTTATGGACTAGTATTATTGAATGGATATTTTCTCTTATCCATTATTCGGAACATAAAAAAGTCATTTTTGTTATTTATGATTTGTAAGATTAATTATATTAATGGTGGAAAATCATCCGGAATATAATATAAAATGAACTAATTAACTCTGTGGATATAGAAAATTTTATGATATAAATTTTTAAAAATTATATTCCTCATATTCTTTATAATAATTTTGAGAATTTGTTACTTGATATAATTAAGGGATGAGCAATCATTTGGTACCCACAATTAAAATTTTATAAGATGAGAGAGGTATACTTTTGGTATTAGAATTAATCCTAAAAGGATGAGTGGTGGATTATTTACTTTTTAAAACCAATCCTCATAATGTAATTACAAATAAGATACATCAGTAGCTATAAATATATTATTTGATGATTTATCAATGTGGAAATTGAGTTTGGAGTTGCATATAAATTTCCTGGATTTAAAATAAGAGAATAATGAAATTCTAAGTAAAATTTTAAAACCATTTAGTGTATATAACGACATTTCCTCTATGCCCATAGTATGGGAAGAAAAACAGAGTAAATTTTCTTAAGGGTAAAAGTTAATACGTTATCTGTGGAAGGGGATGTTATTAGAAAATAAAATTACAAAGTGATTGGAAGAAGTTAGATAATGATACATATATAGAGAATTATCTGCATAAATCTCCAGTCATACTCATGTGTTTCAAATACAAGGTGTATAGTCATTATGATAACCAATTCACAAATATGATGGATAATTATGATGATTAGTATCCAAAAAAACTTTTCCCAATTGAGAAAATGAAATTTAATTTGATCAATGTTTTGTATGAGGGGTGCGATAACAAATGGGGAATGGTACACATACCATCCACTCTAGAACTTCTAATGTATTATTTTTTGATGTATCTATCCATTACTTCATATCTATAGAACATTGTATGGGTATAAATATTGAACCCCATTTATCAGGTATAAAATTAGTTTTGAAAACCCCTAATGGTATTATCCTTGCAACTCATGTACATGATTCTTTTCCACATGACATTTCTGATATTGTGTTTCCTGTAAATATTTTCATTCATTTTTGTTTTCAATTTGATGTTATCATTGGAATGGATTTGATTTATCTCAATAAATATGACATCTATATACAATTAATGGAAGTCAAATTTGATATTTTAAATCAACATATGATCATTTATGAGTGGGACAATAATATAAAAATTTAAGGAAAATCTTATTCATTTTATGGAGATTGATTCGCATTCTACTGGGGTGTTTATCTTTAATGGTTGGGGATATACTCAACATCAATGATATTCCTATTGTGAGGTATATTTTTTATGTATTTTCAGAACAATTTACAAGACTTACACCAAAACATCATGTGGGGTTCTCATTAGAACACATATCTACAAGCATGAAAATTTCAAAAACATCCCATAGATTGGCCTTGATTTAGTTTGTTGGAATTGAAAATGAAACTACAAGGGAATCATGAAAAATGATTCTTTTAGATAAGCATGAATCTTTATTGTTCACCTTTTCATTTGTATGAAATTATGATAGACCAATGAAAAAATTAATTGACTATCAGTAGATGAACCAGATCATACTCAAGAAAATGTTTTATCTATGGTATAATGATGACTTATTTTATCAACAACACGGAGCTCAATACTTTTCCCAGATTGAAATTTTTTCATGATATCATTAGTCGAGGATTAATAAGGAGGATATAGTAATGGAATATTTTTGTACATGTTATGGATATTACGAATATATAGTGATTTTATTTAGTATTACCAATTCCCCTACTATCTTCATGGATCTAATGAATAGAATATTTAGAGATTATATTGATTAGTTTGGGGTGGTCTCTATAAATGATATTCTTATTTATTCAAGTAGAATTAAATATCATGAATATTACATAAGAATTATTCTTTGTATTATAGAGAAGGAAAATCTATGTGAACTATTTAAAAATTGTGAATTTTGGATACAAAAGGTTTCATATTTGGGTAATATAATCACAAGAGATGTTATATTAGTAGATCACTTAAATATGAAGGCTATTGAGCATTATCTCGGAAAAACCATGGCGAATAAGGTCCATATTTAACATGGCTTATTTTAAAATTATCAACACTTTGTGGAAAACTTCTCATGACTATATAACCTATTATCCATGTTAAATTGTAATGGACCCATGTTACTTTGGTTAAATTAATGTAATGAAAATATTAAGGAACTAAAGAGAATATGAGGTAGTGCACCTATGCTTACATTATCATGTTATGTCAAAGTGTTTGTTTTCTATAGGTATGCATCCAATAACAAATTAGGATTGGTATTCTATAGAATTATATTGTTTAATCTTATTCATAATTAAAATTAAACTTTCATGAGTAAATTACCGAACTCATGATTTGGAGTGATCTACTATAATTGTTTCATTAATAATATATAGGAATTATCATAATGTAAAAAAGTGTGCTATATAGACTGAAAAAAAATTATATTCACAAATAATGAGTTTAATATGTTTTAGAAAATTTGTTTATCGATGATTACATATTATTTCTACTAAATACATTACCACCAGAGGAAATATAACATGGTGGTTGATGCCTTTTTTAAAAAGGGTCCTACTAGATTATCTATTACGAGGAAAATAAAATATCTATTATCTATGGATTTTCATTGTATGGATATAGAAATCTTGATGTAAGGGGATAAATATTTTCTCTCAAAATAGAATGTTCAACAATAATTCCTAGAAATTAATAATGTGGACCAGTAGGAAGATATAGAGCTCTAAAAGAAGGTGTGAAATGTTCCTGAAATTAAACATGATCCTGGTGAAATGATAAGGGTAAAAAGATTATTTTTTTTGACCATATAATATTTTTAGGAGGATTTATTACATGAATTCCATAGTTCTTAAAACACTATTAATCCTAAATTTTTAATGATGTATTGTTATTTGAAAGGGTATTTCTAGTATATTCGAATACATAGAGGTATTTCATATTTAACATCAGAGTGATTAGTATGTAATCAAGTTAATTATGAGAGAAAATACAATAAGGGGTTGTTACATACATTAAATATACCAACATAGAAATGGGAATAATCACCATGGATTTTTTCATCAGCCTCCCCAAAATTTGTGAAGGAAATAATGTTATATGGTTTGTAGTCAATCACCGTACAGTGTAAAAAACATTATGACAATTGAGTAAGGATTATATCATTACCGGAATTAAAAAATATAAAGTGATTAAGTATTATTATTTCATGGTGTACCACATTTCATTATCTCTCATTGGGATCATAGATTTACCTCAATGTTTTCGTGGAGTATTCAATAAGTTATAGATATTGAATTATGTTTTAGCACTACAAATTATCTTCATATAGATGGTAAACATGAGATAACAATTGAAACCTCATAGGATATGCAAATATCATGTTCCATGTATTTAAAATGTGGTTTGGATCAAGCACGCACTCTAGTTGAGTTTTCGGAGAACAATATCATCAACATGAGAATTCATATGGATATTTATGAATCTATCAATTTAAAGTAGAGTAGAGGTCTAACATGAAATATTCAATTTGGAGAAATAAATTTATTAGGACATAATATGGTTGAATAAGTGTTAGATAATGTTTGGGTCACTCAACAACACATTAAGGTGTCGCAAAGTAAGCATAAAATTAATGCAGACAATCACTTACATGATCTTGAATATGAAGTTGTTGATACAGAGTTTCTAGGAAATTCTTAATAGAATTAGTTAATGATATTTGGAATGAAGTGTAAAATAATAACTAGGTATATTGAACCCTTTTTTATTATTGATCATAACGGGACGTTATCCAATAGATTGGTTCTTTTATAAGACCTCTCTCACGTTCACTGTGTGTTCAATGTATCTCTCATAAGTGAGTACATAAATGGTACATCATATGTACGAATCATAGTATTCATACCACTAGAGAAGGATATTTTTTAAAATGAAAATATAGTTGAAATTTTGGATCATATAGATAAATTTCTGTGAAACAAGACAACTCCCTGGTCAATTATTGTGTGCGAAACCACCTTCTTGATGAATCTTTATGGGAAATTTTGGGAATGTTAATGCATAACTACCCTTATTTTTTGTATTCAAGTAAAATATTATTAGGGATAAATTAATTTTAAGGGGGTATAATGTAACACACTCATATTTTTTTAATTCTTATTTATTTATAATAAAATTAATTTCTTTGATGGTTTATTTTACATGGAACACTATGTTTTATGAAAATATGAATATTTTAAATATTATTATTTAAATGGAACTATTTAGAAAAAGATGTTAAACATAATGATATGAATAGAAATAATTAATTTTAAAATATTAATTATAATGGTTTTAAATAGAAAAATCATATTGATAAAAAAAGTAATAAATTTTTAAAAATGACATTATATGTTTTGAAAATACAATTTCCTCAAAAAAGAAATGTTATATACTTCCTTTATAAAGAATAATAAAATTAAATTTTGGAACAATGAAAAATATAATTTTACAAAATAAAATAAATTTTTTAAATAATCCATTCAAATCTATATTTATTTTATGTTTTGATATTCTGTTTAAAAAATGTTATTTTTTTAAGGAATATAAAAAAATATTGGTTTCTATTGAAAACAGCATTTTCATTTATAAATTCTATGAAGTTCGTTATTATTTTAAATTTGGTTTAAAATTTATGTTTCTACAATGTTATATCAATTAATCTAATTTATTCCATTAGAATAATTTTATGTTCGATTTTTAAATATAATATTTTTGAACATTTGAACAATTCTCTCTTTGGAAAATTGATTTTTCATCAAGTATTCAGGTTTCATTTTAAATTAAATTTTCCCACATCTATGAATGTAATGGGTAAATATGGATTATTTATTCCAAATTAAGATAATTTATTTTATCATACAAAGGAAATTAAATTTTTACGATAATTAATAGTGATAACCGAAAAAACTATTTACCAAGTTTAAAATAAAAATGTGTTTACTAGGGGTTAAACTAAAAAGATAAGGGTTAAAAATGAACCAAAAAAGGTCAACCCACAATTTAAATCCATTTTCAGATATTATATCTTCTAGGTTTCAAAATTTACCACTTTCTTAAACATTCGGTGTTTGAAACACGGGTATAGAAATGTGTCTTCAAAAATTAGAAGTGTTCTAGTCACTTATCTTATAAATGGCCACCCTACCTCCTCTCCTCATGAAACTTAAAAAAACATTGTTTTGAACAATAAAACTAAAATAACTTCCTTAATCCCCCATATTTTACTATAATCTATATATCTTTCATAATTTTATCCTATATGCCTTTTCGTGGAAATGAAAAGAAGTTGTGTGCGGAATGAGTTATGTTCCAAATCGATCATTTTAATATTGTTATTATTCTACCTCCTTAAATTATTTATAAAACATGATGATATAAAAACCACATTATCTTATATATATATATATATATTTATGTTATGTTAATTACAAATATCTATCTACTCTTCCATATAATGGGATATAAAATCATGGTTCCGGTATAGGGAAAACTACCACATCCCGAAAAAATATTATTTGTTTTCCATAACCATCACTCATGACCAGATAAAATGATTTATTAAATTATTATATATTATATGAATGATATTATTAAATTTTATAATTATTAAATCACTTATAAAATCACACATTTCATGCTATGCGAATAAAATAACATTGCTCGAGTGTATGATAGACTACCGACTCATGATGTGATGTTAATCACTAATACTTTACATGGATGTATATAAGAATGTTTTTAATTAAAAAATTTCAAATATAGTAAATAATAATTACTTTATAATATTAATATATTATTTACCTTTACTTTATCCAATTTATCGATAAAATGGAGACATCATTGGTGAGTACATACAGCTTACTGTCTCCATGAACTGTGTTTTTCATTTTCTATCTCTAAATAATATGAATTTCACTAAAAACATATATAATGAATATATATTATATCTATATCATGGAAAATATCTTGGTGTTACGTAATCATGACCAATTTAATAGGAATAAAATAAACAATAAAAACATACACGAAGAATAAATAAATTATTTACCAAAACATAACATTAACATGGAATAATTAATAAATAGGTAATAAAAGGGACATAAAGAATAATATATGAAATGAGATACATATGTTTTTTTCATTAATAGATTTAAAATAAATATATATTTGTTATACCAGATGATAGAATGTGTATGATGGAATTCGAGATTTAATGTAAGGGATTTTTGTATCAATTTTACTTCTATGAGACATATGTTATGTTATATACCTATCTTCTTTTATGATGTGTACATACAACCCCATTAAAATTTTACATCATAAATAAATAAATTATCATAATATTAAAAGTCTTATTTAATTTTATTCTTTCATGGGTATTTTGATTCAATGATACCAAAACGGTAATGGGTTTATATTACAATCTCATTGTTTATCCAGATTGATCACCATTATGATTCCAATTTTTAGATCTTGTAATATAAATATCAATAAACTCTTTTATTTTATTCTTATCTTTTTAATTTGGTAGAACACATGATTTCCATTTATTTTCCTCTCTTTATGTACTCACCAGTTCAAAATTTTGTTTTTAAGAAAAATACTATTTATTTTTCTCCGTGATAAAAAACATATTTTCAAAAAAACCAGGTAAAATGAACAATTATAAATAAAATAATAACTAAATAAATATATTTTTTCCCATTTCATAATTTTTATCAAAATTATAAATGGTTTCATGTATTTATTTTCAAATCAAGGGCCATATAGATTTTTAAAAAATGTGAAAAGAATCATTGTTTTAAAATTAACATAAAGAATGTAAAATTTCCAAAATCATGACCATTGTTTACATTAAATATTAATTTATATTTTTCAAATTTTATCATTTAATTAAAGTACTTACAAAATTATTTATGATTTTTTTTATTTAAAAATGTTATTTTCAAAATAAAAAATATTTTTTCCTCGAGAAATGAATTGTTTTTTTAATTTTCATATATATGTTTTCAATGTTGTTTTTAAAGAAAAGTATTTTGAAAAGTTTTTATGTTTTATGAAGGTTTTTCAAAATTTTAATGGTAATTTTCCTCAGTAAAATATTCCATGTGATCTTTTAAAATCATTTTCCATCGA
This sequence comes from Viscum album, assembly GCA_963277665.1. Classification (NCBI taxonomy): domain Eukaryota; kingdom Viridiplantae; phylum Streptophyta; class Magnoliopsida; order Santalales; family Viscaceae; genus Viscum; species Viscum album. The sequence goes on along the minus strand of OY728161.1, from coordinate 1,989,069,846 downwards.
ATACTTTATTTTTTAATTTGACATATGGTTTACTGGGATATGATCTTGTGATAAAATTGATATTATGTGTCTTGATGGTTTATGTTTTTGATTAAAATATTATTATACAACCCATTTCTATTCTATAGGTAAAACTATAAAAATATGTTTATGAAACCTAATTCTTAGTAAATTGGTTATTCTTTGAGGATATAATGAAATGATTATGAGACCTATTTCATTTCAATAGGTTATGTTATGTTGAATGTTTTATGAAACCCATTTATTTCGAAATTTTTTAATATGATGAATGTTTTAAAATATCATGTAACTCATATTTATGTTTTTTAATTAATAATTATTGATATTTATATCTCCCTCCAATGTATTGCGAAAAAATATATATATCTTGAGATAGACAGGACTAGAATAGGGAGTAATCCTAGTTCAGTAATGGACTTTGTCCTCAATCATTATATTGGGAGTGAACCTTGAATAGTATGATTGTTTCAATAGTGAACTCATTCCACTGTGATTTCTTTCACACTGAGACTTTATTATGATGGAAGTTAATTTCTATGCTTGTTTCTATGAAAAAAATTATTTTCCATTCCAATGTAACGATATCATGGTTCATATTCTTTAATTTTCATATGATCTATGTCTTAATAACTACCAATCCTTATATTGTGACTCAGTATTTTAATCATTGAAAGGTTGGGTATGGTTTTCTTATGTCATTTTCATGTGTTTCTGTAAGAACACAATTATTCTTTGATGTATGAATCTTGGGTTTTCTGTTAATTCTTAGTTTAAATGATTAAATATAACCTAATATGAATGAATGTTGGGGTTATGATGGTCCATGGTGAGTTTGGGGTTACTCTGAAATCTAAAACCCCATGTTTTGGTGTTTTTAGTCTCGTTTTATATTAGTGAAAATAGTATAGGGTAGGCCGAATGGTTTAACTAAACCATGAGAGCTTGGGAAGTGGGGATTTATAGGCAACACGGTTAGGGTAAACAGTGTCGGTTGAACAGCATGTCCATGTGGTTAGTTCGTCATTTTTATCAAACTTTGACATAGGCGTTTCTCATAGTTAAAAAATTGTTAGTAAACCTAGAGGGGAAACAATGTGGGTTCCCTGTGGCCTACAAGAGACCATGTATGGTTTTCACATGATTTGAATAACTGTGTGGAAAAATTTTGTAATCCTATAAATTTTTGAAGGTTAATAATTATTAAATAAATTATTATTTTTTAAACAACATGTTATGTTCTTTAAATTATAACACCAAGCAAAGAAGAAGTCCCTCTTGAGATCTCCTCAACCTAAAGTATTATTTAATATTTCTTTTCTATCTGATCAATAATTTTAACAATGTTCATTTCATTGGATCTATAATAGTAAGGCCTTAATTCCTTTTTATCCTTTATTGTTTAATATGGATATTAACTATGCCATTTAGATTTAGGATAATATTCCCAATTTTATTATTCTTCAGTAATACTTCAAATTTATTCCAATCTTGGATAAATAAGAGATTTATACTGGATGAGCTATCAAGAATGAGCCTATGGTAGGTGGTCTCGTGATTTTATTTAAGGATCAAGTGTTTTATATATGATGGGGTTCTACACGACCATTTTTAGGGTGTCTCCTTAAATTTAAATTGATCTATGTAATTTTATATCATGCTTCTGTTAATTGAATTGTTTTTTATGCATATGATAGGTTGTATTCCTTGAATAAGGACCAACCCATGTGTAGGTTTCCTTGAATAGACCTTTTTAGCATTATTCTTTGGACACCCCTTTGAGGTGTTCCTTTTACCCCTTTCATGGGACATTAAAAATTTAATTTCTTATTGTTATGATTGAATTATTGATTTATTGAAATAAAATTGGTTAAAGGGTATGGTTTGTAATTTTTAACCATAACCCATGTATGTCATGTTTTTATAGCATATATGCCTTTCCCATTTGAGTAAAATAGAAGTTATTACATGAACAAGTTCAATTAGACCAAATTTCATAAGTTATTTCTTTTTTCCATGTGATATATATGGTAAAAAGTCCCTAGGGTAGCTAATTAGGATTTATAGGATTGTTATGCTAAAAGCATAAATGTTAGTATTTTAGGGAAAGCCCTTGATGTTGGACTTGTTTTGAAATTTCCTTAATGGGAATGAGTTTAACCATTTGTTGCATTCCCAACATGATTTATTTGATAAAAAGGATATTTATTATCTTTATATGCATTTGAACCATGTTTTAAAGAATATTACAACATGAGTAAATGAAAGTCCAAGACTTATGAGTTTGGTCGATGCTTGAGTCACCCCCTTGAGGTGATTTTGATAATAGATGGTCTGGGTTTTTACCTTGGAATATCTACTGAAATGTTTAAATCAAATGGAATTTGTTAAAGGATAACTATTCTTGGGTGATATATAGATGAAACTTAGAATACCATGGATGGACTCATGTGACTATTAACCTTTATACATTGGGTGATACATGGATCCACTCTAGGATTCCTTGGTTGGACTCAATGGTTAATTTGATATTGTAATGAGTGATACATGGATCCAAATGATAGAGTCCATGGATATACACATTGAGGCTAGAAATACATTGCGAGTGATACATGGATTATTATGATAATTAAATGGAAGGACTCAAATAGAATTTAACTATTATTATTGGGGTGATACTCTGGCTTAAATTGAGGAGTTCCGAGGATGTATTCAGTTGGATGGGATGTTACACCTCACATAGAGAGATACTTGGTTCCATGGATGTTCGTTAGGGACCAGCTTGTAGGGCGTTGGTTGATATTTCACCTAGGGTGATAATTTAATCCCAAAATTGAAATTTCAAGGATGGTCTCAGGTTATTAATTTAATTATCTATTATATGACTTATGAGTTTTCTTCCATACCAAAGATCATGTTTGTAACCGATCTTCACGTATACCAAATAAGATAACCTTATGATGTATCTTTTGTGCTACCAGTTACACTGGGGATTCCAGTTTCAAGATGGATATAGAGATATGTAAATTTAACCATAATTTAAATGAAAATTGGATTTAAATGAAAACCAATGTATATATGATATGGACTGTTGAATACTTTCTTTCTTACTACTTTTTTTATTGCAAACTCCCTTCTATATATATTCACTCACTAATTGGAACTTACAACGGGAGCTTTTCTACATGTATTTAGTCTCACAAACTATTTGAGTCATGTATTAGGTCCAAACAGATTATATTATTGGAGGATTTGAGACGTGTAATCCCAATAGCAGATGTACTTGATATGATTCTTTGGAGAATGAGAGAATGTGACCTTGATGCGGCTTGTGATGCTTCTAGGAGCAGTTTTTCCTTTATTCTAATTTTCTTATATGGATTATTCATCTACATTATATTCCTATTTTCTATATTTGATTAAAACATGTGTTATATATCACAATCTTGAATATTATTTGATTTGTGGCTTGATTAAACTATTAGTCTTACATGGTGTACTTCTATTGTACACTCTATCGCTTCTTTTATTTTTATTTATTATATTATATTTCTACTACGATACACTCTGGTAATTTGGGAATAGTCTCCCCAAAGTCTCACCTAGGCCCTTTGTTCTAGTTGGCAGCCTCTCATATTTGGGGAGATGTACATGTGGCCATTTGACACACTAGGCTCGGGGGACTGTTCAATGGCCTCTCAGTCCAAGACATTACAAAGTGGTATCAGAGGAATTTATTCTCTGGTTTTATCTACTATTTTTGGAAAATAAAAAGGGATAAGACGTAATATGAATTTTTTTCTATGTTTTACCTATGATCACCTACCCCACGTATAGGGAAAATCCAAATTTCTTTGACTTAAATTTCTATTTTTATGATTTATGAAAATTAAAGCTGATTTGATCCCACCATTGTCTGGTGCACTTTATTTATGTTGTTATTATTAATATGATTTTGGATTTTATTGTGTTACATCTAATGATATGTGGGTATTCCATTACATTAATATTATTGGAACCTACTAGAATTCATATTCCATTCATTATTTCATACCATTTAGGAAACATTACGGATTTCATGATGTTTAGATAGATGTCGTGATAAATATAACTTGTGTTGTGTGATTTTTACTGTGATATGATTTCGTTTGAAATATATGGATGGAATTATTTGGTCTTTAATGGTATAGAACCTCTTTGATCATAGTTTTGTGGATCATAGTTCAACCTAAAATGTATTGTGTTGTTATTTCTCATAGCTGGATTCCATTGTATGTTTCTTAAGGAGTATGGGCCCCCATGGATTGGAATTCAGCATGTATGTAAATTTCCATTTTGAAAAGGGATTTGGTAAATGTGAAATGAGTATCAACATAGTGAATGTTAATGTGAACTCAATTTTAAATCAAATAAATATGATAGAAAATGAAATTCAAATGGCTTATGATAGAGAACATGACCAGACCCAACCTTAGTAGTGGGGTATTTGTAGTCTCTCTCACTTGTTTGACACCCACACCTAACCCAATGTATTGGAAGATGTGTAAATTCTTATAGATAATGGTTTTAACCTATACTATTTTTTCACTTTTGTGATTCAAACTCTTTAATGATGATAAACTGATATGTTTGTTTGGAATTGTAGATTCATTCCACCATAAAGACCTTTATCTGTACTTCACGAGGGTAGAGATGATCACACTCTGATTTTGGTATGACATGGGATACGATTAGATCCTCCTGTAGTTCCTAATGTGGCACCAGCTATTAAACTAGATGCAGGTATTGAGGCATGGTTCAATAAAATCATTATTCAATTCATCCAGACCATTCAAAGAGCACCATGATCTATCCCGACTATGGGAGAGTTGATGAGTGAGTTTTATTAGCAGTATCCTTTCGTGTTTTTGGGGTATAGTAGAAAACATGATTTAATGTCATGGATCGAATCCATGTTGTGTATCTTTGAGCACATAGATATGCCTCTGAGAGGAGGGTAAAACTCCCTAAGTACATGTAGTGTGATTTCGAAAATAAGTGGTGTGATGTTATCACTCAGATTGATCGTCATTCTTATATGTACTGGATTGATTTTAATACGGCCTTCTATGATTACTTCAATCCTGAGAATTTAAGGGTCGATAGAGCCTGTGAGTTATTCCATTAAGAGTAGGGTGCACTATTATTCATGGACTATTCATCCAGTTTTTCTAATCTCTAGTGATTCACACCTATTCTGATGGGTGTCGAGTTATCGAAAGCATGGAGATTTGAGGTTGATATTAGGTATTAAATATTATCACATGTAAATGTTTCTTCAGTGAATACTATGAATAGAATACTGAACTAGGAACTAAGCAGAGGGAACAACCTGAGGGAATCTTGTGGTGCGAGCCAAGATGAATTTGTACCATTTTCTGATACTGTATTGACTTGTTGTAGGAATCATCATTTGGAACTTCCACGTGGTGATATAAGTAGTCATAACATCTCTTCAGGTACCCTGGTGAGGTGATATCAGTGCGGTAGGCTGGAACATACTGTACTACAACGTATAAATGAGCTAGTCGCGTACCAATATTGTGGAATTGTGGTCCATCTAAATAGATTCTATAGAATGCTTCCACCTACAACTAGTGGTAGTGGGTATCCACGGACTCCACATATAGAAGCAGGGTCAACAACTTCTCTCCGGATATGGATATTGGTACGTATGACCGATCTAGACATGGTAGTGGTTGTCGTCACTTTAGCCAAACCATATTTTCATAGTGATAGTAGGGAGTATCAGCTTATAATACCCAGGAATTTTCACAAGGTCGCGATACAGGCTATCCATATGCTGTGAAATAGACCCATCAATAGAAGGATCTCATTCCTTCTACTATTATAGGTACTATTCTAGTAGCCTTTTTTGTATCTTCTTTAATTTTTCATACAGAGGCTTCACATATATTTATGTTTGTTCCCTTTGTGGAGAGCCTCGGGCTTTGTGGTTATACTTTTATTGGACTAATGAAGCTAGACACTCTGTTAGGGATCAGTATCGATGGTGTGTGTTGGTGCAAGTAGTTCCCCCTTGAAGTTGGTTGTTTTCACATTATAAAAGACCTCAGCTTCCTTAAGATTGATGGATTTGATTTCATTAATGGGATTGAATGCTTGGCTATTTTTCAAGACTTTTTTGATTTCTATCACTACAGGGTGATATTAACATCACCAAATAGTGGGGGGTAATTCACAAGGGAGAATAGGAAATCCAGGTGATGTAGGATGGAAATAAGCATCGTTGGTTGGGTGGGAAGATAGCCCAAATTGTGTGTTTATATCTAGATGATCAGGGAACACGTCAAACTTGTTTCCCTATATTGGTTGATTGTTTTATCAATTTCTACTTAGATGACATCACAAGATAACATCTTTTGGGAGATTATGATTTATCTATCGAGAATGTTCTATGGGATGCACCCATATTCATTCCACCTTACATGATTTCTATAAAGGAGTTATAATATCTCAACACGCAGGTAGAGGACTTATAGGAAAAGGGATTCATCATACCCAGTACATCTCCATGGGTTCTTCCATCCTTTTTTCTAAAATGGTGGATAGTTCCCTTAAACAATGTTTGAATTACAAGAAATTGAACTAGTAGGTGATCAAGAACCGGTATTCTCTAACATGGATAGTTGATATATTCGAATAGATCAGAGCAGCTTCGGTATTCTCAATGGTTGATTTGAGATCTGGTTAACATCAACTACATGTTAGACCATCATACATACCTCTCATATCCATTCAAAGTTGGTGTGGTCTGTATGAGTGTTTGGTTATATCGTTTAGTCTCACGAACTCACAAACAATATTCATGGAATAGATGAACCAAGTGTTCCATAATTATCATGACTCATTTTTTTGTGGATGATATATTAGTGCATTCTCATAGGAAAAATGATAATTTGAATCATCTTGAGATCATTAAAATACAATAAGAGAGCATCAGTTATACACTTAGACCACAAAGAAACATTTTTAGATGGATCATATTAACTTCATAGGACATGTAATATTAGATATATAATTATACTGGACTTAGAGAAGGTGAGAGTGGTAGTTACTTGGTAGTAGTCCAAGACAGTATTTGAGGTGTAGAGTTTATTAGGATCATATGATTACTATAAGCATTTCAAAAAGGACTTATCACACAAAGAAACACCGTTGAGGGGCTTTAATAAGAAGGATATGAAGTTTGTATGGTTGAATTCATTCAAGGCGGCCTTTCAAGTGTTTAATGGGATATTAATGTCAGCACCAATACTAATTTTTCCAAATCCATGTAAGAGTAACACTATGAATTATGATGCATCACATATCGGGCTAGGAGTAGTTCTTATGAAGGGTGATCATGTTGTTGCGTATGAGTTATAGTAGTCGAATCCACGTGGGAGGAATTACCCAACAAATTGTCTCAAATTATTTTCAGTTGTTTTCATATTGTGTTGTTGGGGACATTACTTACTTGAATAGAATTTTAGGGTTATCATGGAACATAATATCCTCAAATACATATTTAGACAGCATGATTTGAATCATAGGTAAAAATTTTGGGTGAATTACCTTCATTATTTGGACATGAATCTAGCCTATGTGTCTGGTAAAGGCAATGAGGTGGTCAATGAACAGAGCAGGAGGACTCAAATATTGGCATTGTAGCATGCTGGAATCGAGTGGCAGATTTTGTGTTGTTCTCTAAGATGAAATTGTATTTACACAATAGTCATGGGAGAATGTACATTTCTTCTTTATCTATTACCTATAATATTTAAGGAAGAGTGAGGATAAGGCATCTATCATATTCTGATGGCCTAGTTATGTCCGAGAGTGTGGAAGGTGAGGACCCTCCTCTTAGTTGGACTATAGAAGATGATTATGTTCTGCTGTTACATGGTCGTGTATGGGTCTCTATATACATGTGTAAGGATCTGTTGTGGGATTTTTATGCTTTAGTTTGTGATGTGAATCTTGGTTTCACCAACATTTATCAGGATTTAAATCCTTATTATTGATTATAAGACATGAAAATATGTGTTTCTTGTTTTTTCATGAGATGTTCTACCTATCATTATGTAATGGTGTTACACCAATGATTAGATGGACTTTTATAGTATCCACCCTTTCTTGAGTGGAAATTGAATAATGTCATGATGGATTTTCTGACAGGATAACCAAGGTTACCTAGAGGTAATGATGGTAGATGGGTTGTTGTTGACATGCTCATTAAGGATGATCATTTTATTCAAATCAAGGAAATATTTAATGTTGATGAGAATGTGATATTGTACATCTATGATATTTTGTGATGGTACGTGCATCACAATGTGTCCAATTTGAAAATTTTTATATCCAAAAAAATACTATAAAAGTGGAAAGCAGGGTCGAACCACAGAGAGAACGGAATCTAGTTCACTCAAAATATTTCGTTGGACAATATTTAGACGGGAAAAAGTTGAGGTAATTCCTATTTTGAGTTTTCTTTTTATTATTTTAAATAAACTAAAAGGTGAGAAGACAAAATAAATAAGGTAAATTGTAATTGAAAATGATGATGAACTCTAAATCCACAAAATGTGTTGGGGATTCTGATGTCGTAATTAAATTTCTATATAGCCATGGAAATAATTATTTTATGTGATTATAAATTTATTCTCCATAATTATCGCCAGTTCCGAAAATATAAGCATTTCTTTAGATGCTCAATTTATATTTCCTAATTTATTTAAGGTTAAGTTCTCTGGTGTTATAAATAAATTAGAAAACTCATTCAAGTATTGAACTACATGACGAAATGACATAACCAGTTTCTCAATAAGTTATGCCACCAATTTAAACTTACAGTTGGTCAACACGGTTTACCTTCTCGAACCTCCGCGTCGAGTTATTATTAAAATAGACAATTTTAATTTCAGCAGTTAATTTAGTGAAAAAATAATTTAAACAGATAAACATTCAATTACAATAAAATTAATTTACAATTAACCACCAAATAATATCATTACATGGCATGCACAATAACTCTAATTACTTGACCAATATCCTGACATTAAGAAAATCACCCTGACATCATGACGAAAAGAATAAACGAAGTAATAAAATGATATTCCATGTGAAATATCATTGTGTTACTGAAGAAATGATCCTTTCAGTCTTTATTTTCACCATGCATAGGAACCCTTGACACGTGATGAAGTCACACACCAATGGCGAGCCCACCAGTATGGATGATGTTGGTGATGTAGCAGAGTCTGGTTGGCTCCCGGTGTGGCTTGATGTAGAGGCAGGTAGAGCGAGGTGATGTGGACTTATGACGGATGCTCGGATAGTGGTGACCCGTGCGCTGTAAACGAGAAGTAGGGTGAGAGGGGGACAAGGTGACATAGGGTGGTGGGTGTGCATGGGTAAGGGGAACATGCCGGCCTAGGTGAGAGGAGCTGAGTGGGGGAGTTTTGGAGCACTGGGTGAGCAGGGAGATGAAGATGTGGGGCTAACAGATGTGATGGGGTATCGGGGTATCGCAGGGGCGTCGGGGAAGCGATAGGGCGGTTGATTGTGTTGAGGAAGAAGAGGGGAGCATCGTGTGTGTGGGGTGGAGCTTGGGAAGTGGGGCGATGGGCTGGCAGTGGGGTGATGGTTCTGTGAGAGAGTGGGGGTAGTTGCCGGCTGAACAGGAGGGGAGCAGGGTGACGGTTTTGTGAGAGATAGAGAGGGGTAGCGGTCAGGTGAACAGGAGGGGAGCGTGGGTGAAGGTTCTGCGAGAGAGAGGGGTAGCGGCCAGGTGAACTAGAGGGGAGAAGGGTGATGGTTCTGTGAGAGAGAGAGGGGTAGCGGCCATGAAGGAGAGAAATAAATATAGAGGGAGGGGTGGCTGATTGGAGAGAGAAGAGTGGGTAGGCTGGTGAGAAAAAAATGGGAGATATGTGGCGCGGGTCAATAGGGGAGTTAAGGGGGAAAATAAAACAAGAAAAAAAATTCAAAATATAAAACTCAAATTCAAAATTTTAAAAATTTAAAATTTAGTTATCTACAAGTAAAATAAAATAATAATATTAATAATAATTAGTAAAAAGAAATCATATTAAGAGTTATATAAATATTATATTGATGAGTTAATATAATATAATTAATTAAAAAATAATAATAATAATAACTAATATTAATTAAACTAAATATAAAATCCAAAAAAATTAAAATAAAATTAAATAACTAATATTAATATAAAATTAACTAAAAATATATAAAATATTAAAATACGAGAAAAAAAACATAAAAACTCAAGAAGCGGCTTGCAAGTTGATAAAAACTAAATTAAAAAATGTTACTAAAATCCATGTACATCAAATCTGCCACACATAAACATTATCACTCCTGGGAAAAACAATCTGAAATAAAACACAAGTAGACCCATAGACAAATCCAAACATTAAAATTACATCTTCAAAATTTTTCATTCTCTTTCCTCATAAAATATCATGTTTCATTTAAAACTTCAATTTTCAAAAACAATTTTTCTTTCACTAACATTATTTCAAAAATAAGTACATGCACTCATTTATCATGTGACCTACCTTTCCATTACACTCATTGCTCGAAAAATTTGTTCAATGTTTTTCTCAATTCTCATACACATTCATGGTTACAAGAAGATTTCTATTATTTTCACATATCTACTAGTGGAAATCAAAAGAATGCACCAATATGAAGGAAGTTACATAAGGTTCAAATGTCTCTGAGGCTATGGGACAGTGGATTATAAAAAAAATTGACATCTTTTTGGTAAAAAGGAGGGTTCAATCTTGAAATAAAAGCAGGATAAATGCCAATGAAAATGTCTCCCTCAAAATCTCACTCCCCCAAACTTAAATCAGTGATTTTTTTTCAATCATATGATAATCCAATGTTTCTCTCTATTTTTTTAAACACAACTCACTCAAATAAGATAGTCAGGAAAAACTGGGAAGTATCAACTCTAAGACCCCATGAAATAAATGTTAGACAAAAATTGAAATGAATAGTACAAAAATAGAATGTTTGTTGTAACATCTCAGTGGAGGTAGGTCATATAGAAAACAATATAGTTCCTAGAGTAATGGATCATCACTTTTATAGGTATCTTGAAAAGGGAGGGATACCGCGTAATGATCACCAATGTACTCATTGTTGGAACTAAAAGGATTCTATATTCCTATATCAAAATATATGTAATTATTGTGGAAACTGTGAAAAATAACGCATGTGATCAGGATGGGATATTTATAATCCATATAGAACAAATGACTTACATCCCCTCAAAGAACCCTCTCCCTGAGTAAATCTCCCCCCACACTTAGATTGAAAATTATCATGAAAAAATAAAGAAATTGGTTGGGAAGGGAATCAACTTAGGATCATCCAAAAAGACTCCTTCATGGATTTTAAGGGCTATACGGCAAAGAAAATTTTTGGGTGGCTCAGTGGGTTAATGAGGCTGCATAATCAAACAAATTCCTTATTCATTTTAGGGAAACATTAAAAAATTCATATTTCTTTGATGGAAAAAAATGGAAAGTTATAGAAGAAAAAACATGGTTGACATTTTCTTCAAGAAAAAGAGAAATAAGAGATGATTTAAAATGGCTCAGAGTCTTCATGGTTATGGAAATATAATTTTGGACAGCACAGATGAGCAAAAGTGCATATAAGTGTCTCAAAAATAATACAAGTTTTTGAAAAACATTTTTGAAGCATGAAATAATATCATAAATCATCTAAGACATGGGATCAAGGATTAAATAATTCCAAACAAGAATCAGGTGCTCAAAATACCTAGGGACACAAGTGGTATGTTACTGACTGTGTTGCGAAAAAAGTACAATAGATTTTATGTGGGTTCATCGATGACATGAATGTTAGTTTTTTCTAATTTTTTAAAATTTTATTGTTTTCTTTTTGTTTTTTGTTTGTTAGTTTACATGGTGTTTTTGGAAGAAGAAAATATGGAAAAAATAAACACTTCCCTGTGTAAGTGCAGATAGACGTGGAGAGGCTGTTTTTATCTGATGAAGCTCCAAAAATGATGTACCTATAAGATCTACACATGGAAAACACATACCTACATCATATTATAAAGATAACACCAAGGATCATATAAATTGAAGCAGATATAAAGGAGAGTGAAAAGTGCACACAATTATCAGGAGTAGATATAAATTTTTCACACATTCCATGTTTTATTTCCTCAATAAACTAGAACAGTTAAATGATGAAATGGGAAAAAATGAAACTGGAACATGGGTTGACTCCCAAGAAGCACTAATCTTTACGTCTTCAGCCATACAGATGGACAATGGTCAATCATCTTGTCCCATCAACTCAGAACTCCTCTGCATCTTGTAAGAACTAGTGGTTGTGTCATCGATCTCACAGGGATTCTTAGTGATATTAACCACCTTTGGAGAATAGTAAGTGTCAATCTGTTGAGGAAAGAACAAAATATGTGCTCTTTGTGGTGGTGCCGACTACTGAGAATGAATCTCTAATGAATGTTCCTCAAGCTGTCGCTCGATATCAGCCAGATGCTGAGTCATCTGTCGTACTTACTCTGATGGATGCTGAACAAGTGCATCAATTACCACAAAAGAGTCAGAATAGCTAGACATTTATTTTATTTTAGCTGCATTCATAGAAAGAGATATAGAGATTGAGAGAGAGTAAGAAAATAAAGACCAAAGAATGAAGTAGTTGGGTTGCCTCCCGATTAGCACTAAGTTTAATGTCTTCATCCATATGGATAACATCTAATTTTAATTTTAGTTCTTCAATGATTACTATTGTATCCGAAGTGTGGTAAGGATTATGGCATTGACCATTAACTTTTAATGGAGGCATCTTCCCATCATAAATTTTGATAGCACCATGTGGATTAACAATTGTGATAGTATAAGGACCCGACCACTTTGACTTTAGTTTTCCTTCCATGATCTGAAGTCGTGAGATGAAGAGGAGAACATTGTCGCCTACAGAAAAATTTCTTTATTGGATATGTTTTTTATTCCATGATTGAGTTTTCTCATTGTATATCAAAGCATTGTCATATGCCTCTGTCCCCATATCATCTAGTTCATTCATCTGTAGAAAATTCTTCTCTTGAGCATTTTTGAAATCAAAATTCATTTTCTTCACTACCCAATAAGCTTTATGTTCTGGTTCTACAGGTAAGTGGTAGGTTTTTTCAAAGACCAACTGATATGGGAAAATTCCAATAGGTGTCTTATAGGATGTTCTGTAGGCCCAAAGTGTATCATCATGTTTGTGACAAAATTATTCCTAGATGTATTTACAATTTTCTCCCAAATACCCTTAATTTCTCGGTTTGAAACCTCAGATTGGACATTGTTCTGTGGATGGTATGGGAGGCTCATCTAATAGTGACATCCATGGAGAGTCATTAGATTCTGAAAGAGTTCATTATTGAAGTGGGTACCACGGTCACTAATGATGAACCTTGGAATTCCGAACCAGGTAAAAATTTGTTGCTTTAAAATTTTGATGACTACTCGAGTAGTATTATTTGAAAATGCTTCAGCTTCCACCCATTTTGTCACATAGTCCACACAGACAACGATATATGATTTTATAAATGATTTAGGAAAAGGAACCATGAATTCAATTCCCCATATGTCAAAAATTCCAATGCCCATGGTTTTGTGTTGTGTAATTTCACACTTCCAACTTATACCCCCAGTTCTTTGGCATTTATCACAATTCATGACGAATTCACGAATATCATGATTCATGGTATTCTAGTACAAACCACATTGTAACACTTTTCTTATTTTTTAATGAATCCCACGGTGTCCCCCAACTTCTCTAGTGTAGACCAAGTTCAAAACACTATCAACATCTTCTTCAGGGATGTATCTTCTTATCATTCCATCCAAAAAGTCTTTGAAAAGTAATGTATCATCCCAGTAGTAATGGTGTGCTTCATTCCTAAATCTATTTCTCTGCTCCTTTGATAAATTTGGATGTATCACACCTGATTCTAAGTAGTTCATGGAATCAGCATACCAGGGTGTGGTTGTCTCAATGGCATAGATTTGTTTATCATAAAATGTTTCATTGATTAGTTTGAAGTTTATTTACCTTGTGTCATGGTCGATGAATGATAAATGATCAGCAATGACAGTATCTATTCCCTTTTTTACCTTGATTTCAATGTCAAATTTCTGAAGTAACAGTATCCATAGAATGAGTCTGGGTTTTTCATCTTTCTTGGTCATCTGATACTGAAGTGCAGAGTAATCCGTATAGACAGTGATGTTTGAGAACAACAGATGGGATCAAAATTTATCGAAAGCAAAGACAACTGCTAGAATGTATTTTTCTGTTGTTTTGTAATTATATTGAGCCCTGTTCGAAGTGTGGCTAGCATAATAGATTGGCCTAAAGATCTTTTATTTTCTTTTTCCCAAGGCAGCACCAACTTCCCAGTTACTGGAATCAGACATTAACTCGAATGGATACTCCCAATCTAGTGAAGTCATTATCGGGGCTTGAACCAAATGCAGCCTTAATAATTTAAGTTTTTCCTGACATTTAGGGCCGAAGTAAAATGTGAAATATTTTCCAAATAGGTTCATAAGGGGTCGAGAAATAATAGAGAAATCCTTAATGAAGCATCTATAGAATCCCACGTGCCCATGAAAACAAAAAATGGAATGAACTAAATAAGGTATGTGTAACTTAGATATTCTACAAACCTTTGCATCATCATCTTCAATTCATTTCTTTGAAATTTTATGACATAAAACTATTCTACTTTGTACCATGAAGTGTGACTTTTCCAAATTAAGCACCATATTCGTTTCTTCGTATCTTGCTAAAACCTTATCCAAATGTTCCAGACAGTCATCAAATGAGTCCTTATACACAGATAACTCATCCATGAATATTTCCAAGAACTCTCCAATCATGTCACGGAACATTTCCATCATGCATCGTTGAAATGTGGCTAGAGCATTACACTTTCCAAAAGGCATTCACCGATAAGAAAATTTACTTTATAGACAAGTGAATGTGATTTTATCTTGATCCTACAGTATCAATTCTATTTTATTATAGCCTGATTATCCATCCAGAAAATAATAGTAAACTCATCTTGCCAACTGTTCAAGGATTTGATCAATAAGGGTAATGGGAAGTGATTCTTTCTGTTGGTATCATTCAATTTTCGAAAGTTGGAGCACACTCTCCATCTAGTCACTATTCTTGTGGTTATCAATTCTCATTTATCGTTCTCAACTACTTTAGTTCCACCCTTTTAGGTACCACATACAATGGGTTAAACCACTGAATATTAAAGATTGGAAATATTAAACCAGCATCAAAGAGTATAATGACTTATTTCTTTACTACTTCTTTCATGGGAGGTGTTAAGCATCATTGTGATTGCCAACAAGGATTTGAATTATCTTCCATATGTATTATGTGAGTACATATGGTAGGAATTATAACTTTTAGATCAGAAATCGTCCAACCTATTTTTGGATTCTTTTGGGACAGGACATTGAGAAATTTTCTTTCTTGTTCACTCGAATGATTCGTATTTATGATGATCGGTAGGGTGTTTAAATTTCCCATGTAACTGTATCTCAGGTTTTATTGAAGGGGTTTATGCTTATGGGTAGGAGGATTTTCAAGTTATGGAGTGAGAGAGTTGAAGTCATGTCTATCTTAAGGCTCGAGTATGTTTCTGATGAATTCCATTACCTCGATTGATTTAGTAAACTCTTCGTTTTCATTGTGTAAATCCGCAAGATCCAATGCATCGCTTGCTAACTCATCCCATTATTCAATCATATCCAAGAAAAGACAGTCTACTACAGATGGTTTTTCCATATCCTTTAAGACATTAAATGTTATGTTCTCATCCCCAATTCTAAAAAATAACTTTCCCACTTGGACATCAACCTGCACTCTACATGTTTCTAAAAAGGGTCTCACAAGAATGAGTGGGACATCCTTGTCTTCTTTTGTATCGAGGAAAATGAAATCAGCAGGGAAGTAATATTTATCATCCTTGACAAGTACGTCTTCTTGAATCCCTTGATGATTTTTCACTGATCAGTCATCCATTTTCTAGGCGACCCTTGTTGAATTTAATTATGTGATGCCTAGTTCTTCAAGGATTCCAGAAGGCATGAGATTTACACTAGATCTGAGGTTGCACAAAGCTCTTCCAAATTGACATCGTCCAATATTTCAAGGAACAGTGAAACTACCAGGGTCTCTTAGATTTGGAGGTATGGATCTGGGTATGACCACTAGACATTCCTCGTGCATTATGACTATTCCCACATCATCCAGTTTTCTTCTATTCGATAGAAGCTCCTTGAGAAATTTAGCATAGTGTGGAATTTGTGTGATTTCTTCCGAAAAAGGAATATTTATTTGATGCTTTTTGAACATTTCCTTGAATTTTTAAA
Organism: Viscum album; assembly: GCA_963277665.1. Taxonomy (NCBI): domain Eukaryota; kingdom Viridiplantae; phylum Streptophyta; class Magnoliopsida; order Santalales; family Viscaceae; genus Viscum; species Viscum album. Next base: position 1,989,053,308 of record OY728161.1, on the reverse strand, counting down.
ATCGACTGTCCAACTTCCTTTAATTCAGTCTTTGTGGAAATGGAGGTGGTGGTATGTGGGCTTTCACTCTTTCATTGAGTGCTTCAATTTTCTTTTCCTTTCTTTCCTTTTCATTTTTTGAAAGTCTATTTTGATCATCCTCCTCTTTTGTTTCAATTTGGATTTCTTTGTTTGTTGAGTGTCCATTCTCAGTGGCAGGTATAGGTGTCTCATCTATTTCTTGAACATCAGGAATTTGGTGCTCTGGTAACTATGCACCACTTCACAATGTGATGGATTTTGTTTCCTCTCTTGGGTTAACTCTTGTGCTTCTCGGTAGAGTTACTTATTGTCTGTACTGCATTTTCACGTCTATGTGACCAACTTGATTTTCAATGTTACACATGGAAGCCAATAATTTTTGGGATGTTGACTGCCGATTTTGGGTTTTTGTCTGCATATTTTGAGTTTCCATCTCTTGTAACTCAAACATTGATTGATTGGACATCATTAGATTAGCTATAGTTGCTCCCCAATCTTGTGGGCATTTCATTGTAGGAGGGGCCATGTCTATTGTTTTTTTATCTCCTTATATTATAGTTGTTGATGAAATGGGGAATGGTATTTCAGTTGAAACCCTTTCTCTTGAGATTTCATGGTGATTTTGAAGGAAGATTGAGCAGGAAATCCATGTGGACCCATGTTCTGGTTCATTGGTTGATTAGTCGATGGCTCCTTCCGACCTTGATTTTGGTTATTTCCTTGCCAGTTTGTGTTGTAGTTGTTTCAAAAATTCCCTTTGTTGTAGCTAACAACGTTTGCTTCAGACATATTGGTCTTAGATGTGATATATGGACACATGGGATATTCATGAGGACCACCATAGTGGGGAAAATGTACAGATTGAACAACATGGACTGTCTTAGACGGGTTTATTGACCAGTTGTCAATCCTCTTGTTAAGAGCATCAAATTTTGAAGCCATGGATGTTTGGGTATTAACTTGATGCACTCCTACCTTTCATCTTGAAAAAATATTCCGGCCACTGGAAACAGTGTTTGGCAATGTTTTGAATTAATATGTACATATCCTCAGGATCCATTTCCATGAACGCATTTCTAGTAGTTGTGTGGATTGCAGACTTACTCTCAGGTTGAATTCCATAGTATAATGCTTGCAACTAGTTTTCCATGTTCATCCCATGATGAGGACAACATCTTAACATGGACTTTAATCATTCCCAAGCTTCTCCTAATGATTCATATTCACATTGACAAAAGGAGTCAAGGTCTCTCTTGTTTTTCAAAGATTGAGTTGTTGTGTAATATCTATCAAGAAAATTTCTTCTCAACACTTTCCAAGTGAAAACTATTTCCGGGTCGAGACATTACAACTAGTCCTTTGATTTCCCTTGAAAATAGAATGGAAAGAGTCGCAGGATGAACACATCATCCATTACTCCGTTATATTTAAATGTGTCACATACATCAAGAAATCTGTTCACAAGCATATAAGGGTCTTCACTGCTCAATCAAAGAAATTGTGCATGTTTTTGGAGCAGGTTGATCCTGGATGACTTCAATTCAAAGTGCATTTCTTGAATTCTAGGTCTTGTTATTCCTGAGCTAAATCTGACTATGTTGGGTCACAACTTCTGTCTCACAGTAGTTTGAGGCCATTGATTATCGAGACGGTTTTGGAAAAGTGGGTGGACTTGTCCACTAGGAAGCATCGAAATGTGAGTTTCAACACTTTACTCTGGTGGATGCATTGCATTTGTAGCTGAGGTACAGATTTTTTTTCCCTTTTGTTGATGTTCATGTTTTGGATTAAGGGATGTTTCATTCTTTGACGGATCAGAATTACGAGTGTTCACCATTTAGGTGAACAGTGCCAAAATCAAGGTGTACTTGAAATATTCTTAATGTTGGACGTGCACATGATCCTTGGAAAGAGCACTAGAAATTTGGTACATTCGTCACAGTGCGTCCAATTTGAAAATTTTTATAACCAACTGGCTACTATAAAAGTGGCAAGTAGGGTCGAACCACAGAGATCATAGAATCTAGTTCACTATAAGTATTTTGTTGGACAATGTTTAGACAGACAAAAGTTAAGGGAAATTCCTATTTTGAGTTTTCATTTTAGTATTTTTAATAAACTAAAAGGTGATAAGACAAAATAAATAAAGTAAAATATAATTGAAAATGATGATGGACTCTAAATCAAAAAAATGTGTCGGTGATGCTGATTTCATAATTAAATTTCTAAACAGCCATGAAAAGAATTACTGTATGTGATTAAATATTTATTCTTCTTAATTATTGCCAGTTCCGAAAATATAATCATTTTTTAAATGCTCAATTTAGATTTCCTAATTTATTTAAGGTTCTGTTCTCTAGTGTTATAAATAAATTAGAAAACTAATTTGAAGTACCGAACTACATGGAGAAATGACACAACCCGTTTCTCACAAAGTTGTGTCACCAATTTGCACATACAATCAGTCAACACGTTTTACCTTCTCAGACCGCCGCGTAAACTTATTATTAAAATGGACAGTTTTGTTTTTAGCAGTAGATTTTGTGAAAAAATAATTTAAGCAGATAAACATTCAGTTAAAATAAATTTAATTGAAAATTAACCACCAAATAATATCATTACATGGCATGTGCAATATCTTTAATTATGTGACCAACATCCCGAAACTAAGAAAATCACCCTGACATCATGACTGAAAGAATAAACACCAAAATAAAATTATATTCCATGTAAAATAACATCGTGTTACTGAACAAATGATCGTGTCAGTCTTTATTTTTTGCCACACGCAGCAATCCTAGACACGTGATGACGTCGCACACCAACGGCGCGCCCACTGGAATAGAATATGTTGGTGATGTAGTGGAGTCCGGTCAACTCCCAGTGTCCCATGATGGAGAAGTAGCTTGAGCGATGTGATGGGGACTTTGGGAGGATGCTCAAATGGCCGTGACTGGTGTGCTGCAAACATGATGTAGGGTGAGAGGGGGACGGGGTGATATAGGGCGGCGGGTGTGCAGGGGTCAGGGGATTGGGGTAGCTTGGGTGAGAGTGGGGAGTAGCCTGAGTGAGAGGAGATGAGTGGGGGACCGATGGGGCGCTGGGTGAGCAAGGCGATGAGGCGGCGGGGCTAGCAGATGCGACAGGGTGGTGGGGTATCGCAGGGGTGTCGGGGAATGTTGGGGAGGTCGGGTGTGCGGAGGAAGCGGAGGGGATCATCATGTGTGTGGGGTGGAGCTTGGGAAGTGGGGCGACGAGCTGGTATTGGGGTGATGGTTCTACGAGAGAGAAGGGGTAGCGGTTTGGTGAATATGAGTGGAGTGGGGTGATGGTTCTGTGAGAGAGAGGGGGGGGGGGGGGTAGAGGCCAGGTGAACATGAGGGGAGTGGGGTGACAGTTCTGCGAGAGAGAGAGAGGGGTAGCCTTTAGGTGAAAAAAAGGAGAGCATGGTGACAGTTCTGCGAGAGAGAGAGGGGTAGCGGCTGGGTAGGAGAGAAAAAAAATAATGATGGAGGGGCAGCTGATTGGAGAGAGAAGAGTGGGTAGGCGGGTAATAAAAAATGGGAGATATGTGGCGCGGGTCAAGAGGGGAGTTAGGGGGGAAAATAAAACAAGAAATAAAATTAAAAATTTAAAACTCAAATTCAAACTTTTAAAAATTAAAAATCCAGTTATCTAAAATTTAAATAAAATAATAACTATAATAATAATTAGTAAAAAAATAATAGGAAGAGTTATATAAATATTTTATTTATGAGTTAAAATAATATAAGTAATTAAAAAACATATATTTATAATAATAACTAATATTAATTAAACTAAAAATAAAATCTAAAAAAATAAAAATAATAGTAAATAACTAATATTAATATAAAATTATCTAAAAATATATTAAATACTAAAATACTACAAAAATAACCTAAAAACTCAAGAAGCGGTTAGAAAATTAATAAATACTAAATTAAAAATTGTTATAAAATCCATGTACATCATGTGACTATATATGGTCTCACATTCTATAATTTTACATCAGGATTCTAGGTTAACTGATCATTTCTATCTTGGTCTATAGAGGTCACTCGACACATATTTGTTTTTGAGCATTGAATACAACCCTGAGACATATCGCCAATAAGAGCGCATGATTCAGGTGCTTAAAGACTTGCAACATGCATGCATCCAAGATTTTATGGGCCCTTGGTAGATGAATCTACCAATTATTGAGTTTTCCTCTAACAATACATTTCAGAATATTATTCATATGGAACCATATTATTATTTTTACATTATTCCATGTCAATCACACATGTGTTGGACAGAGGTAGGAGAGGCTGCTATGCAGGGACCTCATCTTGTCTAAGTATCCATAAAATAGGTGGAGTTGATTTGAAAGTTGATGGATACTGCCCAATCTCATCATAAATTTTTGTTGATCACTAAAGATGACCACTAGAGTTCAATATTTGGGATAACGTATTTGTTTTTGTTTGAATGAGGCTGGGGAACAAGATGTTTAAGAGATAGGGTAAGCTTTCAACTAGATACATCAGGGCTGTTTGAGATTCTGGAGAGAGTCAGTCTAGTATCCAATCGATTGAATTCATGTCATAGGTACCAATCTATGAATGGCATATTCCATATTTCTCATGTTTGGTGCTACTATTCGAACCCTTCTCATTCTTTTCAGTCTGAGGACGTTGAGTTATAGGAAGATGCATCCTTCAAGGAGCATCCAATATGAATTGTGGATCATAGCATAAAGGTTATCTGATAATAGTTTGTTCCATTATTATGGGTCATATGGATGTAAACCATAGTATTGGGTAATATTTGGGATATAGATGCCAAAGTATGATTTTTGTGGCCAGAGTTGTTCTATGATATTGCTTCACCACCCATAGAAGTGAAATTTTGGGATAAATTGATTTAACGAGGATGTTTATAAGAACCTAGTTCTTCTTGGAGGTAAATATCTTCTATTTCAAATAAAATATTAGTTTATATGATTAAAAATGTCCAAATATGAATGCATTTTGTGGTTATGAAGGTCTCTGGGGGTGGTCTGGAGCCCCGAACACAATGTTTGGGTGTTTTTAGCATATCACTCGACTAGTGAAAACAGGGCTGGCCTTGCCATATAGTTTGACTAAGCTATGTGAGGATGGGAAATGAGGGATTACAAGCCACAAAGTTTAGGTAACCCATGCATGTTGAGGCAAAAAGTTATTAAACTATGTGTGGTAACCATGCATTCACCCCTTTTCCAATAGGAGAACCATGAGGGTAACCATGCGAACAATTAAATTTATGAATTTTATTAACATTGAATTAAATTAAAATTCTTTTTGAACCATATTTTAGGTTATTTTCATTCCCATTCATAGTAAGGTATTCCTCCCTCTTGATATATCATTATTCTAATGTAGGATTTCAGATTTCTTCTCCATCCGATGTCCAATTCGAACACTATTCATTTCATTGGATCTATAATGGTAAGGCCTTAATTCCTTTTAGCCCTTCTCAATTATTATGGATATCAAAAATTCTCTTTGTATTTAGGATCTCTTGCCCTATGATCTCATTTATCATTTATTCTTCATATTTCTTGCAATGTAGGAAGATTTAGAGATTGATAATGAATGAACTATCATGTCAAGCCTAATGTATGTGGTGGCATGCCATCACTAATTTTTCATGTTGTTTATATATTCCTCAGTGTTGTGTTCCCATTTTTTGAGTTTCACTATAAATTGAAATTGAACACTCTTATTTCCAATAATTATTTAGGTAATTGACTAGGCATGTTTATGCATGTGATAGGTTGTATACCATAAATAAGTAACTCCCCATGGGAGAGTTTCCTTGAATGGACCTTTTTGAATTTTTATTTGGAAACCCCATCGAGGTGTGCCATTAACCACTTACAAGGGCTGTTAAAAATGGAATTTCATATTATTGGGATAACCAAGTCATGTAGTATATTATTATTCCCTTGATACATGTTATAAAAAATATTCCCACATGAGTAAATGAAAGGCCAAGCCTTATGAGGTTGGCCAATGATTCAGCCACCTCCTTGAGGTGGGATTCATACACGGTGCTCTTAGTTTTTACCTTGTAATTTCTAATGAAATGTTTTTATAAAATGAAATATTTTTAAATGATAAATAGTCATGGGTGATAAATGAATCCAACATTAAATTCCATTAATTAAATCATGTGTCTATTGACCTTCATACCTTGGGTAGAATAGGGATCCACTCTAGGATGCCATGGATAGATTAAGTGGATTATATAATATAGCAATGAGTGATAAATGGATCTGAATGAGAGATGACATGGATAGACTCATTATGGAGAGACTTATATAGAGAGTGATAATTGTATTCTTATGAGAATTCCATGGATGAATTAAATGGGAATTGGACTATTATTCCATGGGTGATTCTCAGGATTATATTGAAGAGAACTGAGGACATACTGGATATTTTTGGGATGTTATACATCAACAACAACATACCAGGTTCTTGAGAGGTTCGTTAGGGATGGGAGTGTTGGGTGGTGGTTGATATTTCACCTGGAGTGATACTTGAGTCCCAACATAGATATGTCATAGATGATCTTAGCTTCTAAATTGAAATATAAATGACACATAATATTATGTATCTCCCAAGACACATCACAAGATTATATTTGATCTTCACTTATACCTAACTATATGACCGTCTGATGCATCTATTGTGCAACCAGTTACACGAGGGATTCAGTGATTGAGATAAATCTCATGTTTTATAAATTTCAACATAATTGAAATGTTAAATTGATGTAAGTGAAAACTAGTGATTTTAGAATGTTGAATTTTTGCGTACTTCATTTCTTATTGAATTCCTTACTACACACTACCTGCTTTATATTTTTATTGACTGATTGGTATATATGAAGGGTGGATTCATACTGGGATTTAGTCCCGCAACTAGTTAGAGATATTTTTTGTGACCAAACAGATTACATTATTGTAGGATTCCAGAAGGTAAAGCTACATAAAATAGGTAATTGATTTTCTTCTTTGTTGTGGGAGAGAATAAGACCAATCCAAGGCTTACGATGCTAGTGGGAGTGTTTTGGCGTTTTTGTAAATTTTATATGGATGTTACATCTTCCATGTATTCTCATTTTGGTTGTTTTATTAGAAAAATTTTACATATATCATCATAATGTATATGATATGATATATAGATTAATTATACTACCATTCATGCATGATTTAATCCTATTGTATGGTTTATTACTTTTGTTATTTTTATCCAGTATAGGATATTTCCACATCGATAGACTATTTTAATGATGGCATAGTCTCCCACAAGACTCACCCAGGTCCTTGTTGCTAGTCAGCAGCCTCTTGCATCTTAGGAGATACACATGAGGCCATGTGAGCCACTAGGCTCAGGGAACCGTTCAGTGGCATATGATTTTGGGATGTTATACCCATTCACATATACTCATATTATACTTATATATCTCCCTATATTACCCTTATTGATCATATTATCTCACCCATTCTTATTTTCCTTTCCCTAGGTTAGGAAGATATGTATTATCTATGATTTTAAAAACACGAGTTGTACTTATGAAAAACATAGTGGGAGATCACAAAGTAGACATATGGACCAAGTTTTTATGTTTTCATGTTTCCAAAGGCTCTATAACATTACGATCATTAACCAGTTTTTTTTCATTTTATTGACTATTCATTGATAATTAAGCTATACCTTTGTATAAGAATTTGAGGTAGTTATATTATCTAAGATATGTATGTGTTACACTAAAATTTTTAGAGATGTTATTATTCATATTTATTATCTTTTCATTGGGTAAAAACAATCCTCTCATTACACATTTATTACATTATAGTAGTCATCGACCTAGGGTGATCGAGATCACACCCTTCATATGTCACGGTGTAGAGACCCCAAGCTTGAAGTATATAAAAATTACATTACTTTGGCAGAATACCTAATATATAACAACAACATACACCATATTACTGTAATAGTTTAGTGCCATTGGAAACTTGGAACATAATCTTCTAATCTTGGTGAAAGATCTTTAACATCTCCCATAGTGATATTCTCTTTTTTTTCTTACCTAAAACCTTTCATTATATCCGAGGAAAAAGAAAAAATAAAAAGGGTGAGCTCAAATTCTCAGTAAGGGTAAACATAGAGAATATAAAACAATCCATAAACATTTGAAAGCAAAAACATGAATATAAAATCTCAACATCAAAATCCTAAGAAAAGACATAAATCTTGGAAGTACGTAAGGAATATATCATAAATGAACAACAATCCTGATAGAATATCATGGGAATAAAACATGTAATTGTGGAAAACAATTAAGAACATGATATTATTTCCATAGTATCCATGTCTTTGCTACCAAGAACATCTTAGTGGACAAAGTCCCTTTCCGAATCGAGTTCACTCCTTATTCCAGTCTTGTATCACTGAACCGGTTTAACTTACCATTCCAGCCATGTATATCTCATGAGATATATGACTTTACCCAATGAATTGGAGGGAGATATAGGTCCCACCAATCTCATAATGAAATCATTATTATGTGTGAAACAACATAAAATTAAATCATTCATCATAACTCAAAGAATAAAAAGGGTTTCATAAACATCATTCCATCATAGTATAATCCATATAAAACAAATGGATATCATTTCATCATAAGAAAAGTGAAACCATGTAAATCATAGACACATTATACTTGAAACATCCACATATAAAATAATCCCATCTTAGATGGAAAATGGTTTTGATAAAACACTTGAAATGATTTCTTGATGAAAATATCCTTTCTTCTTCAAAATCATTTTCTTTTCACAAAATTCCATGAAATTTTAAAAGAAACGGATTTTTTTTGAAAATAGTCATTCAATCTTGTAGAGGAATCTTCATGAAAATTAAGCTTTAGGAAACCATAAAAATCCATTCATGCCATATAATTTAAAAAAACATTATCCTCATACTTTTATCGGAAAAGTCAAAGTTACTCGTGTGGTAAACAAAAGTAAGATTCCTTTCATAACATGAGATAAATTTGAAAAATGGGTAAAAAGGAATTTAAACATACATTAATTTTTTTTATAAAACATTGGCATGGATGATAACAATAACCCGAAATACTTATGAATAAACAATCTCAGATAAAAACGAGATTGGAAAAGTTATCCCTTAACTTAGGTCCGATATGCTTCGTATGTATCCGAAGATCCTGTATAATGATTTAAATAATTTTATTTACTTATTATAGAATCATATTCACTGTTATGATATCATATATGATTGACTTATGACTTTATATTACCCGTTCTTTTGTAAATTCCATGTTAAATCAGCATTTTGGGTAAAATCATTTTATTTATTGTACATGTTTGGACTTGTTGTTATTGATATTATTATTACTTATATCATGATTTACTTAATACAAAATGTAAATAATGATTTATATATCATATATATTAAGTATATATATATATAATAGATAAATGAATAAAATTAAATACACCATTCATGGAGACGGTAGGTCGTACGTACGCATGAATGTTGTTTTCTTTTCCTTATTGACTTGATTAGAAGTAAGTTGATGAAATATATATATACATAAATCCATTAGCTTCATTATGTCATATATTTCATTGTTATTCATTATATATACTTTATAATCATTCGTTAATGGTTAACATGGAGGATGAATCTCATCACGTCATGGAGGCGGTAATCCGTACGTACGCACGAGCGATGATATCATTCCCATAATTATTGAATGGAATTTGAGTGGATGATATAATATCTCAGAATAAGTATGATGTTATAATAATAATATATAGGTATTATTTACACCATTATACCCATCCAATTAAGGCGGTGGTGGAAAAACATATTACACCACGGTGTTGAGACGGTATTTCGTACGTACGCACGCACGATGATTTCATTTTCCGTTGGATCGATAGAAGGTGAAATGGATTTGATTCATATTTATAAAAACATATAATTATATTATTGATACTGATTTTATTACTTTATAATGAAACAACTAATGAAGAAGAAGTTGAAGAAGAAAGAAACTTGAATGAATCAATAGAAGAGATTACCTCTTCTTCGACACACCACATTTAAGCTTCCTTTTAAGGAACTAGAGTTGGTCTTTTGAGGTGAAAAGAGCCTCTATAATGTTTATAGGGATGTTGATAAGTGAAATGTGTAGGGTTTGTCATAGCCTGAAGACTCAAAATTGTGTGAAGAGAAGAGGGAGGAGGTGCCCTTTTATAAGGGAGGAGAGGGGCACATTAGGATAAACTTATAATATTATTTTATAATAAAGTAATATTCGGTTTATAATGGCTCCAAAGTGACTTATTTCGAAGATAAAGTGGGCATGGGTAGAAATACTCTCAACCAATAGGTTTTAGCCAAGATTAGGTTACTATTTTAACCTTATCATTTATATTTAACTCTAAGTTAAATAATTTAACTTTTACCGTGTCTTCTTGTTTTCTTATACTATATGGTTAATAAACAATGCATAACAAGACAAAATAACCCCAAGTGGATACTTATTAAGATATATAACATTATTTAAGTAATTTGGCCGATCCTTAGATTTTTATGAATAGAATAACAATAAATAATATAATATTTCTAAAAAAACTATTTTATGTCAATTTTGACACCATTTGGTAATAGATTTTTGTGAAAATAATAACAGCATTATTATTTCTAAAAAAGTTACATAAATAAATAATAACATGTCTCATTAACCTATAAAATTATTTTAATTACAAAAAGGTCTCAAATTCATTTATTTAGGTTTTTATAACATTAATTATGTTAATATTTCACTAATAAGGTAATTACTCTATCATCATTGTGTCATAAATACATTAAGTTATTTAATGTCTAAAAATTATAAATGAAATTCCATTACGTAGGAAATATTTTTATATTTATAATTAATATTTATAATCTAATTGATCTTATGTATAAACCTATATTAAAAATGTATTAGTTATTAAAATTTGATTTTAACTCTTTTAACTCTTCTTTAAATAAAATAATAATAAGTGTATTAATCTAATCCAAGTTGAACTAAAGGGTAATATTTTATTCCTAATGTTGTTTTTGGTTGAATTACACTTATCCAATAGAATTATGAAATTTTTAGGGTAATAATAATATCATTTTTACCCTTAATTACCCTATTCACTTTTAACCATGGTAAATAAAAGTAAAAAGTTACTATTCACCAAAAATTATTTTTATCTTATTGAACCACATTTTACTCATTGATATTAACCGTGTCACATGGATTTTCGAAATTCAACTCACATAAGCGGTAAAATTAAGTTTTATTTATAATTGAAAATGCTTCTAGGATTTGGGTAAAAGACGGTAAAAAGTTCAATAATATTTTTATTTATCTATATTATTACATAATTACTCCAATGGATAACATTTAACTTATATAGGTATTATGTATCTATTTTGACCTAAAATAAATTAAAAAAATTATTATTTAAATAAATAGTTGGTCTTTAAATAGTAACCTAGTGTTTTCACTATTCATCAAAAATTGAACGTTTTCAGAAAAATACCAAAAATTCACCCTATGATAATTTCGATATTCCAAATCCAAGAATGAATTCCATTTTGAATTAAAAAATTAATAAAATTTCAAAAAGTGGGTATTACTATTCATAACGTTTAGTTCATAATAAAATTATAATAATATCTCGTTTAGTGAAACTCGGTATTGCGTACAACACACGCTATCAAGGAACGTTTCTCTGGTGTGCAACATAATCCTAGCATAGTGTTTTCATATACTATAAACTAATACGGTGTTGTGTATAGTTCAATATAATCTTGGTGTAGCATCCAACAAAAGACATTAATGTAATTAAAAATAATATATCTCATAAAATCTCGGGGTGTTACATTCTACCCCCCATAAAATGAATTTCTCCCTAGAAATTTATCGTGGTTATAAGTGGTTTACTACTTGAAAGATTCTTTCCTAGAAACCTACATAGTAAAAATGATTACTAAAACTTAATTTTAAAAAGGGAAGTTAGAATCATAACGGTCACCCAAAGTAACCTAGCAATGGGTTTCCACATAGGACAACGTAGTTGAAAATAAGGATATGGAAGAGAAATCTAACCATCATGTTCTGATGGAGAGTGATAGAGAACATGGCTATAAAAAAGCCATCAATCACAAAGCCATAAATTTGTTATGATTTAAGGTACTATCTAATTCATCGGGTATGAGGGTACTAGGACAACATTTTTAGTTCTCAAGATCATTTCCCTAATGTTGAAGACTTCCTGAATTAAAAGAAATACTTACTTGATTTTGGTACAATCTCACCGTTGTTCATGCCTTGAACAATTTCCACTTCATCTCTTAATTAAATGAAGTATAATTTGTCATTCGTGAAGTGTTAGAAGATCATGCGATAGAATGATAGGTCATTCCATCTGTTTCTATCACAAAAAGTTTAGCACAATTTATTAAATATACATAAGTCCATACATGATGAGATTAATCATATATGGTTCTTAAAATGAACTTATACTTCATCTATCATAGAGTTTAATAAATTAAAACTAGTTTCTACTAACTAGGTACTTCATTATAGGCTAGTGGTAGGCGATAATGGCATGTCACACTTTGGTTGTTGGTTCGATTCCCGCTTCCTTGTCCGTCGCGACGGGTTGTTGCTCATCCAATGGGTTTTCCTTTTTCTAAAACTATTCTATTATCACATAACCAAAAGTTATAGCCTAAAACAATACTATCTGATTTCTAACATAATCTATTCAAATCTTTAGGTTTATCCAAAATAATTCTGTCCAATCTCATATTATAAATAAAATGATTACTAGAAAGTTCATCTACCAAGCATTGAATACAATCATTTATCACCCGTATATCATAAGATATATATATCTTGTTGGTCACATACCAAACATGTGAATTCCTTAATCATGTATTCTCTTGAAATATGAGTTACCATATAACCTTAGTGAAAACATGATTTCTGTCAAAAGTTAACTCTTTCCACATACCAAAATCCCAAAATTATGTATACTCAAACCCTGATATCACTTTCTCCTTGTACTAGTCATGAGCTCATGAATACTATCAAACATATTATTTTCTCCTTATCCATTAATTATTTTTATATCATCTATTTTCCAAAAATATGTCAATCACTTTTCATGGTTACCGGTACCGTAAAATTATTAAAAAAAACAATAGACCAATACATTAATATTCAAATATTCCACAACACTACAACATTATTTTGGAATCCCATTACATAAACACTTTATCATTCCACTACATTGTTGTCATATTCAACATCTCCAATAGTGATCGCATGTGACTTACCTTTTTCCTTTACCATAAGAGGTTGTTGAGGTCGATCATCATTAACCCTTGGATTAGGGCACTGATTAGCATAATGCCCCATTTCCTCGCACTTGTAGAATTGAATTGTTGGTGGTGCGTTCTCTGTAGTCTTGTCTCTAATTGCATCATTAGATACATTTTTCCCATTACATCGACACTCAGCTACTTTATGACCTTCTTTTCCACACTTAAAATAGTTTCTAGTCCCTTTAAGACAATCTCCACTACGCTTCTTTCCACACATTGAGCATAAAGAATCATCCATCTTCCTTTCACCATTATTTAGATATTTTTCCTTGAAATCAATCTTTCATTTCTTATCAAAACCATGAGATGGATATGTAACACCAACTTCCATTTCTACCTTGATAGCACAACGCACAATTTTTTCATAGCTGCTGAAGTCTTTTATAGCTAATGCCCTTCAAACAATTGATTTTAAGCCACTGAAGAATTAATCCACTTTACTTTCAGGTTGAATGATAAATCCAGATGCATACCCTGCAAGCCTTGTAAAATTCACCTCATATATACCAATAGATTCATCATCCTTTTTCATAAGCTCAAGGAACTCCTTTTCCATCTTTACTCGATGAATATGAGGGAAGTACTTATTGAAAAAATGTTCTTAAACTCATCCCATTCCATGGATGTAATTTCATCTTGGGACCATGTATTCTAAATTAGATTCCACCACTGGTCTACTTTACCTTCTAAATGGTAAACAAATAAAATGACATTTTCATATTCTGAACAGCGAGGTATGGAAAATATCTTTTTAATGGTACTGATCCATTATTCAGCAACAAGTTGATCAGAATACCCATTGAAATAAGGTGGATGTTGCCTCATGAATGACTCAATAGAATATTGTTCCCTTATATTCTCATTTGGAATCCCAAAATGATTCATAGCTAGAATAATTGTAGAAATAATATTTTTCACTCCATCTCCCATGAAATTGGTTTGTTCATGAGGACAATAATTTCATTTTCCATTACATTGATCAAAACGGTTCCTTTGAGTTCCATCCATCATTTAAAACCCAAAAAGAATACTGTGATAGGAAAAAATCACAATCAAGGGGGGGGGGGTACCTTCAATATCTAGCATCTTAGGTTTAATTCAAATATCATTACTATAATTGTAGGACTATAACCTATACTTGTACTTAACCTTAGGGACATCCCTAGAAATACCTTAGAAATATCTCTAGGGATATCACTAAAGTTTTCGCATCCTAGTTTCCAAAGGTTAACTAAACCATTACCCTGATATCAACTGTATAGACCCAAATCATGATGTACATAGACATAACAATACTTTTTCGGAATACCAAATACATAACAAAAATAGACACCAAAGGATCGTAATAGTTTAGTGCCTTTAGAAAAAGGGAACTTAATCTTCTAATCTTGGTGAAAGATCTTCAACATCTCCCATAAATATCTTCCCTTTTTTCTTACCTAAAAACTTTATTTATATCCTGGGGAAAATAAAAGATAAAAAGGGTGAGCTCAAATGCTCATTAAGGGTAATCATTGAGAACATAAAAAATCTATAAACATTTGAAAGCAAAAACTTGAACATAAAATCTAAACATCAAAATCTTGAGAAAAGACATAAATCTTGGAAGAATATAAGGAATATATCATAATGGAAAATAAATCATGATAAAAAATAATGTAAATGAAACATATAATTGTGTCAAACCATTAATAACAATATATTATTTCCATAGTATCCAAGGCATTGCTTCCAAGACCATATTAGTGGACAAAGTCCCTTTCGAAATCGAGTTTACTCCTCATTCCAGTCCCGTATCACTGAACAAGATTAACTTACCATTCTATCCATTTCTATCTCATGAGATATAAACCTTTACCCAATTAATTGGAGGGAGATATAGGTCCCACCAATCTCATAATGAAATCATTCTTATCTGTGCCACAATATAAACATAAATCATTCATCATAACCCAACGAATAAAATGGGTTTCATAAAAATCATTCCATCATAACATAATCCATATAAAACAAATGGATATCATTTCATCATAAGAAAATTGAAACCATGTAAATCATAGAGAAATTATACTTGAAATATACACATTTTAAATAATGTCATCTTATATGGAAAATGGTTTTAATAAAACACTTGAAATGAATTCTTGATGAAAATATATTTTTTCTTCAAAATCATTTTCTTTTCACAAAATTCCATGAAAATTTAAAAGAAAAGGATTTTGTTGAAAATAGTCATGAAATATTGTAGAAGATGCTTCATTAAAATTAAGTGTTATGAAACCACCAAAATCCATTCACGCCATATAAGTTAAAAAACATTCTCCTCGTACTTTTGTCAGAAAAGTCAAAAAGTTACTCGTGTGGTAAAAAAAGTAAGATTCAATTCATAACACCTTGTAAATTTCAAAAATTGGTAAAACGGACATTATACATACATGAAAACATTTTTAGAAAACATGGGAATGGATGATAACAATAATCCCACATACTTACAAATAAACAATCTCGGATAAAAATGAGATTGGAAAAGTTATCCCTTACCTTAGGTCTGATATGCTTCGTACGGACTTGAACCTCCTGTATAATGATTTAAATAATTTCATTTACTTATTAAAGAATAATATTCATTTTTATTATATCATATATTATTCACTTATGACATTATATTACACGTTTGTTTGTAAATTCCATGTTAAAGCAGCGTTTTGGGTAAAATTGTTTTTTTATCATACGTGTTTGGACTTGTTGTTCTTGATATTATTATTACATATATAATTATTTACTTAATTTCAGAATGTAAATCATGATTTATATATCATATTTATTCAGTATATCTATATAACAGATAGATGAATGAAATTAAATACAGCATTCATGGCGACAGTAGGCCGTACGTATGGATGAATGATGTTTTCCATTCCTTATTGACTTGAATGGAAGTAAGTAGAGGACATATATATATATATAAATAAATCCAGTTTTATCATTATGTCATATATTTCATTATTATTCATTATATATACTTTATAATCATTCTTGAATGGTTAACATGGAGGATGAATCTCATCGCGCAGTGGAGACGATAATCCGTACGTACGCACGAGCGATGATATCATTCCCATAATTATTGAATGGAATTCGAGTGGATGATATAACATCTCAGAATCATTATGATGTTATAATAACCATATATAGTTATTATTTACAGCATTATACCAATCCAAGTAAGGTGGTGGTGGAAAAAAAGATTACACCACGGCGTGGAGACGGTATTCCGTACGTACGCACACACAGTGATTTCGTTTTCTTTAGGATGGATAGAAGGTGAAATGGGATTTTTTCATATTTATAATAACATATCAATATATTATTGATACAGATGTAATTACTTTATAATGAAACAACTAAATAAGAAGAATCTCAAGAAGAAAGAAACTTGAAAGAATCGGTAGAAGAGATTACCTCTTCTTCGACACATTTCTTTTAAGCTTCTTTTTAAGGCACTAGAGTTGGTCTTTTGAGGAGACCATAACCTCTATAATGTTTATAGGGAAGTTTATAAGGGAAATGGGTGGGGTTTCCTGAGATTTAAGTCTCAAAATTATGTGAATAGAAGAGGGAGGAGGTGCCCTTTTATAAGGGAGGAGAGGGGCACTTTAAGAAAAACTTAAAATATTATTTTATAAAAAATTCATTTTCTGTTTATAATGGCCCCAAAGTGACTTATTTCGAAGAAAAAGTGGGAATGGGTCGAAATAATCTCAAAAAATACGTTTTAGAAATGTTTAGGTTACTATTTTATCCTTATCATTTATATTTAACTCAAAGTTAGATAATTTAACTTTTACCGTGTCTTCATGTTTTCTTACACGTTATGGTTAATAAACTTACTATAACAAGAAAAACGAACCTCAAGTGGTTCATTATTAATATATATAACCTTATCTAATTCATTTTTCCAATACTTAGATTTATATGAATCGAATAACAATTAATAATATAATATTTGTTTTAAAAACTATTTTATGTCAATTTTGACACCATTTGGTAATTGACTTTTGTGAAAATCATAACAGCATTATTAGTTCAGGAAAAGTTACTTAAATCAATACTAACATGTCATATTAACTTATAAAATTATTTTAATTAATAAAAAGTCTCAAATTACATTTATTTGGGTATTTATAACATCAATAATGTTAATATTTCATTAATAAGGTAATTACTACCTCATCATAGTTTCATTAATAAATAAATTTATTTAATGTCTAAAAATTATAAATAAAATACCATTATGTAGGAAATGGTTCTATCATTATAATGAATATTTATAGTAAAATTTATCTTATTTATATCCCTGTCATAAAAATGTTTTAGTTATTAAACATTGATTTTAACTCTTTTAACTCTTCTTTAAATAAAATAATAATAAGCGTCCTAATCTATTCCAAGTGGACCTAAAGGGTAATATTTTATTGATATGGTTGTTTTTGGTCGATTTACACCTATCCAATAGAATTAGGAAATGTGTTAGGGTAAAAATAATACCATTTTTACCCTTAATTTCCCTATTTACTTTTAACTGTGGTAAATAAAAGTAAAATGTTACTATTCACCAAAAATTATTTTTATCTTATTGAACCAAATTTTACACCATGATATTAACCGTTTCTCACATATTTTCAAAATTAAACTCACAGAAGCGGTAAAATTAAGTTTTATGTACAATTGTAAATGCTCCTAGGAGGCGGGTAAAAGACGGTAAAAAGATTAATAAATTTTTTATGTATCTATATTATTATAAAATTACTCCAATGGATTAAATTGAACATATATAGGTATTATGTATCTATTTTAAACTAAAATAAATTTAAATAAAATAAATGATTATTTAAATAAAAAGTTTGTTCTTAAATAGTAACCTAGTGTATTCACTATTCATCAAAAATAGAAAATTTTCAGAAAAATACCAAAAATTCACCCTAGGATAATTTTGATATTCCGAATCCAAAAATGAAGTCAATTTTGAAAGTTAAAATTTATAAAATTTCATAAAGTGGGTATTACTATTCATAACAGCTAGTTTATAATAATATTATAATAATATCTCGTTTAATGAAACTCGGTATAGCATACAAAACACGCTATCGCGGAAGGTTGCTCTAGCATACAACACAAGCCTAGAATAGTGTTTGCGTATACTGTAAGCTAATACAGTGTTGCATATAGAACAGGATAATATTGGTGTAGCATATAACACAAGACATCAAAGTAATTAAAAATAATATTTCTCATATAATCTCAGGGTGTTACACATGGTCCAACAAGGGTTCCCATTTTAGGGGATTGAAATGTAAGTTCATGAATAAATTGTATCAAATAATGGTTTTATAGGTGGTATTACTTAATTGAATTCCATTTTTTATTTATGGATAAATTTTATGTTGACGATAGGACTATCAAAATATGAGTGGTTGGTTTTAGAGGTGTTCAACTACATCTTTCGAATTTTGGCCTTGAATTTATATAAGAGGTGATTTTTAGTATTGAATTTTTGACATTCCAATTTTATTTATCGTTTATATTTATTCTAATTAATGAAATTTCGGGTGGTATCAATATTTTATGGGTCTTTTAGAATATTTTATATGATTGGACTGAAAAGGGAGTTTAAATGAAATGAAATGATTGACTCATTTCTTCAAAAAATCCACATGTAGAATTTTTTCATGGTTATAAAAATAATAGCATGGTTGTGACTCAAATGGAACCAGCCTTTCAACCAATATTGTTAAGAATCATGTGACCTCTAGCCACCAAATAACTTTAATATTTTTTTCCTTTTATAAGTTAAATTTCTTCGAGTTATATATAAATTTTGGTTCAATATAATAATGATATATTATGTAGAATTGTGTGGTATTCATTTAGTTTTTATATAAATTTAAAATGTATTTTTCAAGTTTTAAAAAGTTAAATTTAATTTTTAAAATTTTGTAATTATTCTTTGAAACGGATACTTGGTTGAGAAAATATTTATTAAAATAATATTTATTCAAATGATGTATGTATAATTAATTTAAATAATTTTCTATTATTATTTAAAGGGTGTTTGAAATTTAAATAGTTTATTCTTTTAATGATAGTAAATATTAATTTTCAAGAACCTATTTCATTTAAAAAAGGGGATCCTAAAAACAATATTATATTTTGAAAATGGTTATCCATTTTGAATTTTTTTTTATAATTTTGAATAGGGGTGTTTGGTTTTGAAATGATTTAAATATAAAATCATTATTTTTTGTTTTTTGTGATTTATTTTTTTATATAATTATCTAAAATAGAATTTATAATAGACTAAATGGGTATAGTGATGTAAAATTTTAATTATTATTCATATATTTCAATTTCAAAAAAATGCATTCTCCTAAAATCCTTGTACTTTTGGGTTTGCATTTTGGATCATAAATCGTATTAAATGGTACAACATTTCTAGGTGTTGGTTTAACCCATACTCTAGATGGAATGGTAGGTCAATATTACTTATTCTATCGTCTTGATTTTTTTTGTACTGTCCATTCTTGTGATGAAATATATATATATTTTTGGAATATGATGTTTTTGTTTTCTAAACTGTTGTTGTTTTGAATTGATAGTATTGAATTTTGTGGTATTATATACATTTTCCTTATCTAGAGAGAAAATTATGGTACTATAGGATGATGAATATTCTATTTCAAGAGTGTTTTTTGTACCTTCCTTGTTTTAATGTCATTTGTTTTTAGTTTTTAGAAAATATAGTGGTATTGTTCTTTTTTATGAGCCTTATAATGTCATGGATTTCAATTATTGGGGTTTGTATTATATAATGTCAGTGAATATTAAAATGTTCCTAGGGTGGGCTTGTTTTGTTTTTGTTCAGGGCATGATATTTTTCCCCCACATGACATTCTACTAGTATGAATTTGATAACTATAAGTTATTTTGGAAGTCAAATTTATTTTAGGGAAGTCCAATATTTTGGGAAATTCATAATCATAGTATTCTTAGTTAGGATAATTTCGTTTTTTTAATGGTAAACCACACACTAGTTAATATTTTCATTTCATTTGGGGAGTTCTGGGTTATTTATAGAGGAGATAACAAAGATAAATTATAATTTTATTAGGGAGATCACCATAGTGGATCTCATTCATTATAGAACCTTTTTCCGAAATCAGTTCTCTATATCAACCCATCCCTTGAACTCTTATAGGATTTTTTCTAGATTAATTCTCCAATATTTTATTTTGAACATATTATTCTTATTTTTTATGACATGGTTGATCAGTAGGTGAGTAAATATTAATATTGTAAAATATGATATATCGACCATGGTTGGAATTATTGGGACAAAATAAATATAAATTAGGTTAGTGGTATATCCCATGTTGATCAATATTGTGTTTTATGTTATGTTTTTCATTTAGGTAATAAATGATTTTAATAAAACCAATGTTTACTTGGAGTGGTTGAATGTTCTATTTATTACATGGAATCAGGTCTAACTAGGATATTTTGGGGTAGAATGTTTTATGGTTGGGATAATTCTCACACCCCAACTTCAACTATCTTGATTATTTTATTTATTAATTAATTACCTTTGTCATCAAAAGCTCATGACTTTTTTGTTTGGATAATTTTTATTTTATAAGTGTTTATACATGTCTTCTGGTTCTATTTGATGGTTTTATAAGTTGTAAAAAAGACATGTAGTAGGTATCTAATGATTAGAAGTGATGTTTAAAATGGATGGAAGAATTCATCTGGTATTTAATGTTTCAGATGATTCTCCATCAATTTAAGGAAGGATTTCCCCATTTGTTGACATGAAATTTTGGGAAATTAATATCTTCCCCTTTAAATACATATTTGGTTTACCTAATGATAATATTATGAATCATAGGTAATTTATATAAATAAAACACAATTTTGAAATTGTTCTCATATAAGTGAAGGGTTTTATTGTAAGAGATATGATATTAAATATGGGGTTCCAAAACCATTCGAACTAATTTTTTATGAAGATTATCTAATGGTTTTTAAGAAATATTTTAAAATTAATAATTATGTCAATATTTTTTAACTGAGTTTAAAATTTTTATTCTAAGATTAATAATTTATGAGTTCTAAATGATTTATATCAATCTCTTAGAGGTTTTAATATAGTATTTAAAAATAAGTGAATATCATTCCTAAAAATCTTTGAAAAATATTTAATCTATCCCTAATAATTATACACATATGCATATAAATATATATATAAACATATAAAAATATGTTTATGTACATATTCAATAAATTATTTTTTCATATTTCAATTGGGACAAAATTTTGAAAAGTATTTAAGTGTGTATGGGTGTAAGGATAAATGAAACAAAAAGATAAAAAATAAATTTCATATATTAAACCTATTTTTAATGTTCCATAATGAAAATATGTTAATTAAGTTTTATTGTGATGAGTAAATACTATTTCTTTAAAAATTTAATGAATGGATTTCTTGCTAAATTGATATATTGGAGAAATAAACACCATGTAACATTCACCTCTTACGTTATTTATAGGGGTACAATTTAAATATTAGAGGATTAATTTCCTATTTAAGGAATGTTAAATAGGTAATAAATTCTAAATAAGTAGTGTTATTTACATAAGGGTTTTTAGAACACCCCAGGAATATTTATATTCCATATACTATTATGAACATTATATTTTTATATATACATATATACTCATCCCCAATAATATGTCATGGGAATATCTATGTAGTTAGAAGGGAACAATAGGTACACATGTTTACCTAGAACATAATGAAACTATAAATAGTTGATCAATGATACTATAAGATCTACCTATGGGATTGTGACACTCTGTTGGTCAATGTATGATAATGTAAGGTATTAAGCCCCGTCTTTATATATCATGTGCTAGTACTATTTTAATGTAATTGAAATTTTTTCCATTTTCCTCTAATCTTCTTAGTTCCATTTATTTCTATAATTATATTATAATTTTTGTTTTTTATATTATTTGGTCATTTATTTACATTAAATTATGATTTTCCATTTTAAACGATGTTTAAAAAATTGATTTCATACTGCTTTTTTTAAGAAAGTGGTGTAAGACAAGGAAAACATTTCAATATGATTAATTAAATTTACTAGATAAGAACTAGAATTATTTAGAAAATAATTAACATGAATTTAATATTTTTTGTTCTAACCTATTAAAAATATACATTTCTATATTTATTTTTTAAACTATCTTGAAAATTGATTTTTTCATAAAGGTTATTTATTTTGAAAAGTTGGATTTTCCAAATATGCATTTTTATTATCACACCTATATTATATTTCAATTTCACATTATATACAAAATTATAACCACACATAGAGTAGTGTCATTATGTTTTTGTATAGAGAGTGAACATAAGATACAATAGGTATGTGAGTTTATATTTTCAGAATCATTACATCACTTACCATATTATCTACTCATTTTTCATGTCTTGTATTCAATCAGTCGTGTGTTATATATATTTTTAGATTGGTTGGTTGATCTCATTGGATATTATTTATCATGGATGTAAAGTATAGTTGTGGAAACTTCTTTTTCATTATATTTATTTTTCTCTCTCATTTTTTAATTTTTTAATTGTTTTCCTTGCGGTTACTTCAGCATAACATACATAAATATTACATAAATTTGTTTCAATATTCAATAAAATATACAATAAGACATACCGTGAGACTATAATGGATTATTTTATTTCATAAATACAAATATAAGAAACATATTCCAAGCATGATCTACAACATATCTCACAAAGATCATCTCTCATGACACCCTTATTGTCTTTATTCTACTTAAAACATTTCTTCATATCTTAGGAAAAATGGAAACAAGTTAAAGGGTGATCTCATATTCACATAAATGATAAACATGGGAGATATAAATTTACAATCATATGTATGAGTATGTAAATTATAGGGGTATCAGAGCATGATTATAGCATAGTATGTTCTTACAAAATCATTCAGAGATCATAAATAATGATTCCTGGAATAAAACGCTAGAATTTATAAATAGATTATTCATTATAGTGATTTATCATTATTTTCCAATCATATGTCACTAGATCATGTTATAATAAATTATCATATAATATTAATTTTTGTGAAATCATAAGTAAAGAAAATTATTTTTTTCATTATGTATCACTCACAATTCCATATTTACCTAGTAGACCAAGTCTAATGATAGATTAAGTTCACTAACGAACTGATTCTCATTATTGTAATTTTATCACGCACGATATCCATCATATAATCTCTAAAGATTGCGATTAATGAAAAATTAATTTTAGGGCTTTAGATAATCTATCCATCAAAACACTAATACCATATTAAAGTGAGACACAAGATCATAAATACATTAATTTATTCATCATATAATCCCCTATGGAAACGTAATGAGTTTCGTAAACATTTCATCATAAAATAATAATAACTCATCCTGAAGAAGAATGAGAATTGTGTTATTAGATATTATCCCCATTGAATAATAATAAAACTCAAAATAAATAATAACAAATGATAAATACAATGAAATGATAATTTTACCTTTTCATTGAAAACATGGTAAGGTAATGATTTAAATCAATTTTTAAAAAAATAAAAAGTGAAAAAATATTGAGTAATAAATTATAATTTAAAATAAATATGGAAACATGCAATGAATGATTTTGAAAATAATATTCATGAAGGTGGGAAAATGATTATGTGTTTTAAACATTAAATGATACATTCCATTTACAAATTTGGTAAAAAAATGTCAAAAATTATCTCATTTAGAATTATACAAGATGAATTATTTTAAAACATTTACAAGAAAGTATAATATGGTTGGTGATGAAATGAAATAACTATATTCTCACAGGGAAAAAAATCTTTCAAAAATTTCAAATAAAATCTAAATGAAAAAAAATCGTTCAACAAAATTGCAAATAATATTACCTTTTATTATACTATTTTTTTCAAAAAAATTAACTAAAAGGATTAAAAATTAATTAATAATTCAAAATTAATTAAATAACTAATTTTTATGATAATATATAGTTTTTATGTGGTAATGGTCATTTAATTTCTCTCTCGTGAAATTTAACATTGAATGTCCTAATAATAAATGGTATTTCAATATAAACTCTTACATCGGGTCATGTATTTCATCACACACATTATGAATATCATTTATTATAAATTTATAGTTTATATATATATATTTATTTAATAGCCATATGTATTTTTTTTACAATATAAAAACCCTTTATAATTTCATATTTTCAATTTATTAATAATTTTTCATTTAAATTAATATTCAGATGACAACTTATTCGTATTCCATGCATGTTATGGTTCAATGATTATAATCCTTGCATCATGGTAATAGTAAAATCATCTCAAAAATATTAATCTGTCAATAAAAATAATATTTATTCATTATATATGATTTCAAAATAATTCAATTAAGGTGATGATTCAAAATTAGTTTCATCACATTTTTGATATGTTAGTTTGTACGTTTGCATGAGTAATATTTTTATTTTGCAACGAATAGAATGGAAGAAAGTTAAATAATAATATAACTTCATTTAAAAATGTTAATATAAAATTTATCATATATATTAATTTAAATAATCTATATAACCATTAATGTTTGATAGGAATAACAAAAAGATCACATCACTCTGCAGAGGATGTTTTCCTCATGTATGCATTAATAATGCTATTGTTTCTCATACAATAGAAATGTGCTAAGTAATGTATATAAAATTAACATAATAATATTTTAGTATATTTATTATAATTATTTCATCATTTTATTATTGAAATATAAATTTTGGTGGTGGTATAATAAGAAACAAACATGAAAGGATTCATTAGAAATAATTACCTCTTCTTTGGGAAATATCATTTTCATCAATTATTATGAACCATTAAAATTGTTCTTTTTGAATAAAAAATATATTTAACATGTATATTAATATTTTAAAGAGATTTTTTAAGGATTTATTCATGATACTTGCCTCAATAAGTATTGAAAAATATAGGATAGGATGTTCCCTTCTGTAGGTGAGGATGGTGGAAAACTTTAAAATATTAAAAAAAGTGAAATAAAATAAATCATATTTAAGGGATAGTGGTAACAAGAAAAATAAAATTAATATTTATCATAAAAAATCCAAATTATATTCCAAAATAAAAATTATTAATTTTGTTATATTTTAATCCTTGTCTTTTATATTAACTCTATCGTTTAACATTTTTTACATTAAGAGCGATAAATTTTCTTACCACAGTTACAATTAATTATGATAAAAAATTAAATTGCATTAATAAAAAGAATTTCAATTTTTGATTCAAAATATATAAAAACTATTATCATATTCAATTTATAATAGTTTAATATATTTTTTTAAAATAGTTCTTCATAAGAAATGAAAACCTGTTTTTTAAAAATGATATTTTTTTATAATACATAATTTCTTCCAATTCCATGTCTAGTAAAAATAATTAAATGAATGATAAATTTTTTTATTAGATATATAGACTACAAATCACAATAAATAAATCATTAATAGTAATTAATTTAATTTTTTTATGATGAAAATTCAATATGTCTATAAAATTAGTTTTTAGAAAAAAACATCTTTACTACCGTAAAATGATTTTATTATCATTTATGAAAAATTTATAATCAATGATTCATGGTTGATGATATTTAGAAAATAATATTTTATAATTTTAAATAGTGAGATTTATTTTTAGAAAAATTACATAAAATATTAACAATGATCATAAACAAAATACTTCAAAACTGCTCTTTCAGATCGAAATTATACCCTAAATAAATTTGAAATTATTTTTAATAATTATATAACATATAAAGTTATAAATTTTATATTTTATGATCATTAATCACATTATATCACGGTTATGTTCTTTAAATGATATCAAACAAAGATAATTTATCAAATATAAAATAAATTCTAAAATCTTGTGTTGTAATATTCTACCCCTTTACAAGAATTTTGTCCTAGAAATTCCATCAGTTTCATAAAAACAATTGCGGATACCTCTTCCACATCACAACCTAAGGTACCCACATAGATTCTCAAAATTTATAATTCCTCCCAAGAACATTAACAATGTCATTAGTCCTATTCCATAGAATATTATCTCTATGGTCTATAATTTTTAATTATTGTTATTCATATGAATGATCATGATCCAAGGGTATGATTATTGAGTTTATAATATGTGAATGATCTGAAATGTAAATTATAAAAATAGATACATTGAACATATCATAATGTATTTATATGATTATAGGAATTACTATGTTATATTATACCCTCATAATTTGATAAATAATCTCATAGGGATCGATATATCTAGGTCATAGATTTCCCTAATTTCAAAATCTCAAAACCTTTTTTAGAGGAGATATATTTAAGATGATTTTTATGATCATATTTAAACTATAAATCTCATATTATACTGTAAACATAACTTCTCCATCAAATATGATCTATGTGTATGTGTTTTTATATATATTTAGACTTCACATCAATTTCTTTCGAAATATTTGGACCAAATTACACGAATTCACCAAATTCATCCCAAGATGTAAGAGTTCTAAAATTCTTTCCATAAATGGTTTTATATGGATCCATATTAATGATAATGTGATAGATATTATTTTATTATAATTAATTCATAATAACATGTACCTCCTAACCTCCATTGAAATTTATAACACAGACATTCAACATATCTGACAGGGTTTGAATGGTTCTCTCAAGCCAACTATTTTTATGAGTATAATATATAGTGGTGAATCTCAACAAATTAATGATATATAAACACTTCTGTAGAACATTAATTAATACCATAGTTCTTAATAAAATAATATTTATATTATTACACTATGAAAATTTATATTTTCCATAAATTATATACATTTGAGATGATCATAAGAGAAATATTCATTATTAGAAATAAAATATATTGATTTCATAAAGAGGTAAACTATATCCCAAATAGCATTATGTGCATTAGATTTATTATGGATTGCCTTGTTTAAACTCAGGGTAATGTTTTCCCATTTCTACTTTAGTTTGGGTAATGGTTGTAACATCCCCATAGGATGATATCTCTTATACATAACTTGATTATGCACCATGATTATATTTACATACTCTTCAATATCTCTCTTAATATATCTCGACCAAAAATTCATTTTAAAATAAAAATTAATATTTATAATTCCCTGATTAATAAATAATGATGATGAATGTGCTTCATCTAATAGATCCTTCTTCAGTTATAGTGTTGATAGGTCAGATACACCCTTTAAACTAGATAATTCTATTATGGTAATGGTTAAACTAGGAAAAATTATTTACCATCTTATGTAGTTTAAATATCCTCATTTACCTCTATAATCATCACATAAATTGATTATTTAACCATTAATCTAATAAATATATGATAATCACATCTGCTATTTTATTTCAATTTCCGTCCTTTACAATTTAATAATTGTTGAATCTTTATCAAAACAAATCACATAAAAAATTTAACGGTCCTTCGAACATATAGAATTAGTCAACGTGTTTTTATTTCTTGAAGTTCAAATATATTGTCAAGTCATCATCTTTAATAAGTTTTAAAAATACTATATTAATAATATATAAATAATTATATTTAAATATATAATTTATTATTTTATTATTGGTATATATGACACACCATTCACCGTAAATATAACCCCACTATATCGTCAAAGAAAAAATAACTTCTTCCAGTACCAAATCCTATGTAAGAAATTATACTCAATAAAAAGAAATTAGTGTCATGAATAATATAATAACATTTCATTCATAATGAATTAAATATCGTTCCCTTATTTTCTGCATATTTATATATAAAAAACTGTTTTCAACAATAGGATAGTGTGAGAATAGGTCCACTAACAAAACCTTTCTTTAAATAATTTTATTTCTCTTCACAATCATATTCCCCTAGGAAAAATGAAATCTTCTATATAAAATTTATTTTATAATTTGAATATAGTGGGAAATATATCACAAATAATAGATAGTATCCAACTATGAAAATAAAACTCTGGATTACAGAAAATATTGTTCCTTTATTCCATTATTTAATAACTTCCATATTTGAATGATCCACTGATATCCCCTCCCTTATAATTATGTCACTCATGGATAATTCATTATATACATAGAACTAACACTAAGTAAATTTGGAATATAGAATCTCATCGAGAAATTTATTAAAAAAAACTCAAATAGTCATTATCCACTTCTTTAACTCTTGGAATATGTGAGAAAATAATCTTTTATAACTACCATAAACTACACTTCCTAATCTCAATAGAATTTATTCATTATATCGAATAAGATAATATTTGAATTAGTAAATTGAAATGGAATCATTATAATTTCAGAAATTACATTACTCGTTTGGATGATTGATTTGGATATTTCCCACTTTTGGACCATTTATTAATGATATAAATATTGGAGTTCAACCATAAAACATTATTATGCTCTTCATAGTTTATAAATAAAATCTGTAATACTAGGTATATGATAGTTTTTTATAATAGTAAAATTCAAAAAATTTCTATAATCGAAGAAATGATTCATTTATCTACATACCCTCTTAATAAAATAATAATTGCAGTTGACAAGGATGATTGAAATACTTATTATGATACTCCTAGAGTTATTTATTAAATTTCAATAAATTTATGAAGGATAATCTATGAGGATATTTTATAAATAATCAAACCATTATATATGTTTTTATTGAAGACATAAAATTAGGATTGAGTTTCAGACTAGGAAACTCTTCAAGAAATAAATTTATATAACCCCACATGGAAGTTATATCATTAATGTGTCTTTTTTCCCTAAAATGTAACACAGATATGCCTCATGAATAGGTAATAAATCCTATACAATATAATTGGTTTCTATGGAAATTTCAATTTCATGATACCAGTGACTGACAATCATTGGTTGATTGAGAATATAAAATGCTACATCCCTTCATTAAAAAGTGAAATGGGATCTATAGATTGAGATCTAACATATACCCATTATCACATCCAATTATAGTAGAGGAAAAGTCACATGATATATAGTAATCACATTCCCAAAAAATTATATATTATAATATCTATAAATAACATATTTTATCATCATATAATTATGAGTTTTAAACAATAATTCTATATCTAATTGTTCATGTGGTGATATTATACACATAGAAAATTCTTTTGATATAAAATAGTATATAGTAATCGAATCAATTAATAAATATGTAGTTATAGAGTGGATGACACATATACCCTTCCCCTATTCATTATTGTTCCCCACATAAAATGTTTTGATTCCAATTATTATCATTAGCCCTCATATTTGGGAAAATGTTTGAAAAATCACCATACTCTATGAATATGTGCAATAAGAGTGTGGTTAGTGAATTGAACTAGTGTTTTAACCCCATATATTCATTGGATTACTTAATTATATATCATCAGTATTGAATTCCTTGATATCCATCCTCAATACACTTGAAACATTTACCAATCCCTTAGAGAAACTTTCCCCAATTCAATTTTCTATACATAATGAATAAAATAATATTAATTTTCAATACTGCATGGGTTTTCATATTATAATTTCCTTTAAACACCACTATTGTTTTATTACCAGAACCATGAAATTTATTAGAATATCCACTCTTTATTTATATTTTATGATAATGTTGAATGAATTCATCTTAAATATTAAACCCATATGGATATTTCCTTTTAAAGAGTTGGTTTTAACTCTTTTAATAATTGATAAATTATTATTTTAATATCAAAAATAAAACCCAATGAAAACCGTAAAACTATTGGCAAATTTTACCTCATTTGTGCCAACAGATTCATCATCATCCTTCTTAATCTCATAGAATTACATATTCTTTCTTGGGATGTTTCTATTTAAAGTACTAGTTGAATAATTCTATCTTAAACACATCCCATTAAATGGAATAAATTACTTCATATTTCGTCATATTCTTAACAGTATCACACCTTTTGTCCTCCCAAATAATAAACTCTTTAAACATTTTTTATTTCTCTGAGCACTAGAGAATGGAAAATAACATTTCATTAGTATTGATCCATTACTCTGCTACTAGAGGATTAGAGGGCCAACTAAATTAAGTGGATGTTTCCTCATGAAATACTCAATGGGAATTTTATATACTTTTTTGATTGTAATATCATTTTGATTCTTGGATTTAGGAAATTTTTTGGGAATACTATAAATAATTTCAATGTCATTTCTCATGTTAGTCGATTACTCAAGAAGATAATTATTTCATTTTCTCCAAAATTAGTTTTTGATATGATTCCTCCATTTTTTAGTGACTGAATAAAATAAAAATTCATAGTTTAACCATCTTTTTTTGTCTTATGCTATGGGGTCTCCACTTTGGAATTTTATTTTTGAAATTTTTGACTACAAATGGTAATTTATTGACTCTATTTTCATGCAATTAAAATGTTGTGTGGAGATCGACACTTCACCGAAAATCAATAATCCCTTCATAACTACTGTTTTGGAGCTTCTCCATGTGATCTGGTATGACAGAAATGAGATTTTCTACAACAACTATTGATTCAATCTAAATGCAGATCGAATGTAGATTCTCATCGCCGATGGAGATACTGTCTCAATTCATAAATCCTACTATGAAAACACTGTTGTTGACTTTGTGATCCTTCATCTCCTTAGGATTTAAGGTCTCTACAAACATCCAAGGCATAACCTTGATGTTTGTTTTGGAAAGCTCTTCTCTCAGGATGGATCAAAATTAATTTTTATGGAGCGTCCAAAGGAAATATGGGACTTGCAGTCTACGGTGAAATCTTCAAAGACATCCTTGTTTGTTTTCATGGATTCTTCTTTTGCATTTGTAGTACCCACTCCAATCTAGAATCTGAAATGATGGCTATTATTCATGTTCTTTATATTGTTAAACAAAAGTATTGGAATAACATTTGGATCTAAATTGATTAAACCACTATTATCCAAGCCATTTGGAATGGTGTGGTGCACCATGCCTGGCCACTTACTACCTGTTGGATCAACTTCATTGCCTTCCTTAAGAAGATCAAATATATTTCCACTCATTCCATTTGTGAAGCGAACATGGTTTCTAAAAATCATTCCAATAAAGAAATCAACCAAGGAATTACTTTGATGGATGATCTTCTGGTTGATCTCCTGCCTATTTATGATAAACGCTTGTAATAATATCCCCTCCTTCAGACTTAGATAATTATTTTCTTCCTATTTAATAAATTGTGTCTTGGTCTTTTACTGAGGAACCACCTTCTAAAAAAATAAAATATTCAATGTTAGTAATCATATAATCAATAAAATAACTCCTCATATAAGTTAAATTATAAAACATTATTATAGACCTGGGAAATGTTTATGTTTATCTTATGTCAACTTTAGTTATTCAATTTTTTCATAATTTTTATACGAATATTATTGAAATATTAATCTCCAAATACAATTATACCCTAATATGATACCACATGTTTAAACTGAAGTAAAACATACATAAATATTACATAATTTTATATTAATATTCATCATATTTGGAAAATAAATACACCTTTAAAATGTAAGGATTTATTCTATTTAGAGACTAGATACATATTCATCATATTTCCTAGAAGATATTAAACATATCCAAAAAAATATGTTCTTTCATTGTACACTTATTTTACAAATTCTACATAAATACATTCTTCATACCTTGCAGAAAATGTAATCATTGGAAAGGGTGAGATCAGATTATCCTTAAGTATAGACAAGGGTGATATCAATTGTTGAACATTCATAGTCAAAAGATAAGAATAAGTTCATGAGAGAATGATCTTAACATATAATGTTAAAACCACCCCAGTAATATATCATAAATCAGGAGTTATGAAATAATTAATTTAAAAATTCATAATTCATACAATATAGGGACTTTATCGACAAACCTAGCTTATAATAAATACCATACGCATTTATCTTATAATATCATAAAAATAATCATCATTTCCCCATATCATAACCCATGGAAAGAATATAATTTTACTAATTATTTATTTACCAAACAAAAATAATTCATATAAAGAAATAACAAGGATGGTAACATTAGATTGTATCCCATGTGAACAATTACAAACGTCATAGGTTGTAAACATGGATAAAAACCCATTAAGAGTTAATTTTAAGATTTCATCGAAAATAGGGGAAACTATTATTTTCTATAATTAGATTTTAATAAAAAATATCCATAATATTCACAAAAATATTTATTTTAAAATAAAAAAGGATAATTGCAATGGAATAATCAAATAAACTAACTATCATTATAGTGAAAAAAATATTTTTTTTGTTAAACGTCTAAACAATGATTCTTTTCACATATTTTCTAAAAAGAACAAAAGTAATCCATCTAGAAAAATAAAAGAATATTAAATTTAAAACAATTCATATAATGTGTAATCTTATTTAAAGTACCATTAAATAAATTTTTGATCATTCAACAGTACATTCAGGTAAATTGTTAATGATCCTTGACATTATAGAACAAGTTCTTTGACCAAGTATGAAATGAAGTAATATTATCCAATTTTTTAATAATTTTAATTACAAAGGAGAGTAAAATTATTATAAAAGTATGAAATTATGTAAATCACTAGAGTAGAAGAATATATTTTTGGTTTAAATTATAATAATTATATAATTTCCACCAATTTAAATTTAAGATAGATAGTTTTTAATATAAATGTGATTGTAATATAAATACTCACACAATGTTATTTTTTTATTAATAGACATTAATAATATCTGGTATAATAAAAATAGATTTATTTTACATACAAATATTAAAAATATTCATATTTTTTGTAAAATTTAAAATTCCTCACTAATATTAAATTACTAGTTTATTAATATTTTTTCATTAAATACAACATTTTGGTAATAATTGGTCTATTTTCAATGCATGTATTTTTTTGATGGTTCCAAGCCTTAGACCATGTACAAGGGTTCATCTTCTAAACATACTAAAACAAATGCCCCTTTTGGGATCTTGTTTCACTATTAATAAACTAAATTCTCTATCCTTACTATGAAAATGAATAAAGTTTAATTCAAAGACACAAAATATAATGAAATTTTAATTATTTCAACCTCACTACACAATACCCATTGATTATACAATTAAAATTTTCTGATGTCCTAAATTCACAATAGAACAGTGTTATTAAATTTATTATAGTATAATAACAATCCCATCTGGTTCAATACAAGTCACACATTAAAGTCCAACTACTCTATCAAAAAATGTGTTCCCAATAATCATTCATAATATTACTCCATTAAAATATTAAATCAAATTCTATTTAAACCTCATTATTTATTTCATTAAGATCATCATTAATTCACAAGATGAATATCAATTTACCATAGTATTTATAAGATATTTCTTCTAGAACACATGACTATCACTTCTGTGAAACAATTTAATTAATTTTTTGTTATACTATAAACATCAATAAATGTATCAATCATTACCCAAACTACATACATTCACATCAAATTTCATTTTTTTCATATAACACCCTACCTTTATCGAACATTTTATTTCTCATGGAACTCACATGGTTATATAAACACAGGTGTATTTTCTTCATAAAACTAACTCCAACATGAATTTTTCATAGAATAAGTTTCTTCATGAAACTATTACCTTATTCCAGAGACTATATATTCTCTTAGGGTAAAACACTTCATATAATGGGGGTAGTGAAAACTTTATATATATATATGACCCTTCATGCAACATCATTTCACTCTACATACCTTGTATGATTATTTATATGTTATTTTATAATCAAATATATGATGCTTCCTTTAACAAGAAATTTTTTACCATCATGAATCTTTCATCTATGTTTTTTAGGTTCACACAACTCTATATTTATATCATAACATTAACTTTAGTGGAAAGAAAGAACATTTTTTGAACTAAAAAACATTCATGAAATGATTTCCATATTCATAAATTCATTTTCTTGCCTCAAATATTGAGTTTCATAAAAGAAAATCGAAACTGCATCACTATTTCTCACAACTATTTTCACTTACATAAAAATAATTACTTTCATCAATATAATCTTCACACATCCGCTAAAATTTTGATATAATTTTTTTTGTGATAAAATATGGAAACACTACCACCATATACACACTAATTATTTTAAACCTATTATATCTCTAATGCTTCCATTAAAGAAAATTATTAATATACTTTTTAAAAAATCATGAAGTAACTTTGTAGATAACTTTTTCGACCAGCTTTGTCAACAAACACAATTAATCGAGAAGCACTACAATGTCAAATTAAGAGATTTTCTAACAGAATTATCCAGCAATGGATATTTTACAACTCCTTACACATTGATAGAACTTTAAAAATTATATTTTCATCTTATTGAAAAAACAATAAACCAAAGGTTTTCACCATGATAGAGAAAATTCATTATCTTTTATCATCTACCAAAATTCACATATTTTGACTCCAAATATTGTTTGAGGATTTAATAAACACATACTCTAAGATCCCATGGCCCGTAATCAGAATGAGAAGCAAGAGTAGTATGAAAATATCTTTAGTGAATCAATTCTCTCTTGAAACAAAATTTCACGAAACCATTTCTACCCAATAGAACCATTTAATCCTATTTGTGAAGTATGATTTACTTGAGAACACCACTTCTCCAACCCCATTGGGAAAAAAATTTCATCATGAACCCATAGGTGAAACTATAATGGTATATCAACATTGAAATAATTTCATCATTATAATTAAATAAATACTCCCAAATATTCTTTTCACCAATATCAAATTATCATCCTATCATGAAGAATAATTATCCCATTTTTGAACTAACAAAAGGTTCATTCCATTTTGGTTTTAAACAATGTAAAGAAAAAATATCATCACATTGGGTAAAAAAATATCATTGGTAGACGGGGTTAGTCATCAACATATTTTATTTTTTGTTGATAAAAAGTTTCTAAAATCCCAATGATTCCTTTCAAATTCTTCCTTAGGTAAAGAATTTGTTTTAATATAAAAACCTATTATTTTATAAACAAATACTTATAATATTTAACTCCCTTATCTACTTTCAAATTGAATAAACTATAGTTGATTTTATTTTATTTTATCTTTGAGTAATAATCTAGATTTTTTCTAAAAATTATAGAAGATAAATTATTACATTGGATTCTAATCAGCGACATCAATTCAAGTAAAATACCATCTATTTTATATCTTGTCCACAAAAACTCTATACGGGATTTAGAAACTACAATATAATCAACATATATGGTATTCTGAGAAATATAATATTTACACATTATTAGATAAGAAATATATTGTCTTCCATGATTTAATACTCCACCTAATATTGACTTATAATCCCCTATTGAGCTGACCTGATATGCATCTATATAACAATATTACTCAATATAATATTTTTCATTATATAAAAAAATAAAATCCACCATGCATTTTATATACTAATATATTTGTTCCATGATAAGTGTATATATTTCCTTTGGATTACATAAATACCATGTTTCTAGGAATGTGGCCAAAATTATATCAGGTTGTTTCTCTTTTATGTACAATGGGATCCCAAGGAACTTTATATATTCTATATCATTGACAATTTTTTTCTTTATTTGGTAATAGTTTCATTTAGCTTGCAATAAATGTCATTA
The DNA here is from genome assembly GCA_963277665.1 of Viscum album. Lineage (NCBI taxonomy): Eukaryota > Viridiplantae > Streptophyta > Magnoliopsida > Santalales > Viscaceae > Viscum > Viscum album. Next base: position 1,989,016,774 of record OY728161.1, on the reverse strand, counting down.
TTCCCTTGGAATTATCGATTCTTGATATACTTATAACATTCCTAGAATATTCATATTGAAAAATAATTGTTTTATACCATCCTTTAATTACATGTAAACCATGGAAAAATGTTATCTCTCCAATCATTTCTTTTTAGTGGTGTTTTATAAATTATATAAAAAATTAATTCAATTATTTGAAAAACATATATTCAGTCATCATCATAAACCAACACAGTAATCCATTGATTACAATCATTTTTGTCATAGAGATTGTAATTAACTCCCCTATATGGGAAACCAATATTTTCCAAATACTGATCAAGACATAAATTTTATACTTCTTCTTCTTTCTTTAATCCCTATAATTCATTATTCAACCAAAAAATATTATTCTCATATTTAAAATAAGAAAACCATCATGATATTTATTACACACTTAATCATATAAAGACCCATTTATATTTTTTGACCTAAAATCCTTTTAAAAAATGTTGAATTTACATTGCATCGCTATGGGAAAAAATAATTGAATTGTATATAGCCAAGAAACAGTTGAAAATGTCTCATAAAAATAAATAGCTTCTATCAGGGTATATCACCCTCAATAAAATTCTCCATATATAGAATAACCATAAAATATATATTTGTCATTTTTTGAAGAACCAATTTATTACAAATACAGTATTTATCACCAACCTCAAAAAATTCTTCCATTATTGATTAATATTTATTTTCTTAGGATCTTTATTCTATTTCTAAATAGATTTATCATCCATAGATTCTTCTTGAAAACATTCTTTTTGTACTTGTGATTAAAAATGTTTTTATTATAGAGATATCATTCTAAAATTATAAATTCATGTTGACTGATCATCAATTATGTTCTGTTTAGAAATTTCAGCATGGATATTTAGATTATATGAATATATATATGTCTATCTGGGTTATTATCATCATCAGTGTTTTATTCTGAATGTGCTTGGAGATCTTATACTACCCTAAGTTTTCTATATCTTCATTTATATCCTCTAGATACTATTCTCTATTATCTTAATACTATACTTATTATCCAAAACAAAAAATAATTTATCTATACAATCATTCATAGATATTTTTGATTCATTTATCTTATTTTAGTTTTTAAGAGTAGACAATAAATTTCATTTCATCTCTATGGGATTAAAACATAATTTTATTCCTTTTTAAGAATGAAACACTTATATATATAGACTCAAAATTACTTCAATATTCTATTTTTTTAGACTATTGCTTATATGTTATCATCACAGAATTGGTACATAACAAGGATCTATTGGAGATTTTGACTAATTTAATCGCTTTTTATATCAAGAACATCTATTTTAGGTCGTTATTAATAATCTTTTTTCAATCCTTTTCATTTGGGAACTTATTTATTTAATCAACAACAATATTTTCATAAGGTAATCCAACTATTTATACGTGGTTATTTTTCCCATGATTCTTTATAAAATCTCTAATCTGACTCTGAGTAAACTTTAAACCATTATTGGTTTTGAAAAATATAATTTTATATCAAATAAAAAATTTTGTTTCTCTATTTTTTTATGAAATTGAACACCACAGACATGATGGTTATTATAAAAACACATATCTTTAGATATTAGCAGTTTTATTGTGAACCACTATTAAATAAAATTCTTATTAACCAAAGATATAACCACAGTGGCACCCTCTAAGGTTGATCACATGGATTCTGCTGACACATACTAGTTTTCTATTATCACTATTTTAAACTAATGAATATAAAGATACATTAAATATTATATAACGAGGGTTTTAAATAAATGAAATATATATTTTATATATATATGTGTGAAAATACAAAACACAATGAAAGAAATAAGAATAATGAAAAAAAATTAGTTAGTGGAAGAACATGGATGCTCTTGAGTGTTTATTTTTTGTAATAATTCTTATTCAAAATATATTCCTCATTATGTTACTCAATGTCGAGATCCTGAACGTTCAATCTACACCATCTCATTTGATTGGTATTTCTATATGCTAAAACCTATTCATATAGGATTAACTTATTCTACATCAATATCTGAACCAAACTCCACTATTTGAATGATAGAGATATCTATGGGAAAGAAAAAGTATGAATGATGGGGAATAAAAAATAGTATAGAATATGGGGAAACCACACATCACAGTCGGTATAATCACAATTGAAATATTAGAATAAAATAATAGAAATCCTGAATGTACAAAAAAGTTAAACACCACAATTTTCCCTCATAAAAAATAGTGACAGTTATATCTCCACAAACATGTTGTTAGAAATAATACTGGTGAGATAAAACCATAAAATAAAAAATGGAAGAAGGAGAGTATGAATATAAGATGAATAAAGATACACCAATACATGTTATAAATATAAATATAAATAACCACAACAATACTCATCATTTCCCCCTAAAAATGGTTATCCATTGTAATGGGATAGAAGGTAAAAATTTATAGTGAAATGGGTGAATACATATAATTCTAATTCAATCCTCCCATAGTTCCGGGATGTTTGTCCAATTAAATAGCGGATTTTGTAAATGGTCCCTTATTGAATTTTCTTTCACTTTTTCTCTTGTGTGCACACTAAAAATATCAATATGATTGTCCATCAAAGGAAGAAGATATAGTTTTTATTGTTAAAAACATTTAATATCATATCCATTTCATTTTTTCGATGATGATCTCTATTTGTCTGGCCAACTTCGATATACAAGATCATCATTAAAAGAGTCATGATCTGTACACATTTTTCAAGGCCCTATTTTTTAAGAGATTATGGGCCTCCAAATTGTGGATTATGTTTAGATCTAGAACGAGGAAATGGAACCCAGTATGTGAGGAAACAAACAAAAATAAATTTTACAATTTCACATAATGTATAAAATATCATTTCTGAAATACAAAATAAAATAAAACTATTATATCTCAAAATTATTCTATTTGTACAATTACAATCAAAATACTATAAGGAACTAAAAATGATACAATCTCCTATAATATAATACTATGGTGGGTATATAAACATTTAATTATAGTACAAAATATATGAAAATTCTTCCTTCATCACTCCTCATCACTTAACCATTTCACTCTCAGGGAATCATCATATATCCAAATAAAAATCCACAAAATAATCAAAATTTTGAAAACATCAATGATCTTATAAAAATCATAATTCCATAATGTATATTATGTGAAAAACAATTCACTATCCCAATCATTCCTCACAATTAAAATTTTAAACCCTATAAATCTATCATTGGAACAATCACCACCAATTTGACATTAAATTTTATGTCATTATTCACTGAAGAGAAGTTGAATCTAGAGTTAACATCATACTTTGAAAATTAAAGTATCACCACAGGCTTCTGAAAAATACCATATCTCCACATCATGAAAAATAAAATTATATTCAATCATGATGAATTCATCATTGTTAATTCTGTGTTTTAGGGTATATGGGAAAAATGATTGAAAAAATTTCATGTCAGAAAGTGGAGGCTAAACTCTTAAGTACAATGCATGAATAATTCAAGTGAAAGAATCGGATGAACATCAATCAAATACCATTGAAAGTGTGAAAGAAAAAACCAAACCCCTTTTATGAAATGGGATATGAGAAAATCAATTATTAAAATGAATTATATCATTTATTTTATCCCAATTTTTTCTTTTTTTCTTCTTTTTGTAAATCTCGAGAATGAACCAAGTTTTTTATTATTCATTTGATTTTTTTTCATAGAGAATGTGATTAAAATTGAATCCAATGAATTAAGTACAATAACAACCATTATTTTTTAGAGGTAAATGATTGAAAATAAGATGTAAATTGAAATATTTATATTCATCTCCATTTTATCATTTTTTACATTTATTAAGACAACAAGATGAAACAAATATTGAATAATAAAATGATGTCTCATTCCTAGTTATATCATTATACATGGCCCAAAATGTTGACACACACCTCACCCAACCAAAAAATGAAACACATCCCAATAAAATAATACTAAAGTACCTTCCACCACACTCAAACGTGAAAAATCCATGATAAAATACCAAAATTGCAGGTAGGTAAGGAAAAATCGGCTCGTAATTTGGCTAAAGTCTATAAGGATGTTCTTAGAATATAAGGGATAACGATCGATAGATGTTAAGGTTGGTCTCAAGGTAAATTGTGTTAATATAATTAAGTTCCTCAATCATGTCAAAAATATTTCATGAAATCCAAATCATTGGAAAATAAAACTCACAAATTCTAGATCTCACACAAAATCCAATTTTATCTTAAGAAAGTGTGGGTATTAAGTTGAATATTTCAATATGGATTATAACACCTCACAGTACTTGAAAAATATTTTTATTGGGTGTTTTATGGGAATGTATTTCTAAATTATGTCAAAATAATAAAAATTATTGAAAATTAAATTCATGGAATAATTTTTCACATAAACAGTCATTTAAAATAAATTTCTTAAAAAATAAACTCAATCATCTCAAAATAAATTGATGTGTAATAAATTAATATAATTTTTATTTCAAATAAATAATTAGGAAAATATAAAAAAACTAGAAAATAATACACAAGCAACTAATATTATTGACACTCCCCCATACATAGATTTCACTACCCTTTATTCCAAATCCACAAAATTAAATATAAGGGGAGAAAAACAAATGAAAAGAAAGATATAACCTGATGTTATTTTTAGTGGAATATTTGATATAACATCCTAACTACTAAATATTCTTCATAGAATGAAAAATAATAATTAATTCATAAAAAAAATAATGAACAAATAGGAATGTTAAAGTTGGTAGAACATGATTTGAACCCCAATATGGGTGATAGAAGTTTATATTCCCAATTCCAACACTTACAGTAGTTTAACTCTAATATGATGTAAGATTGTTTTTCCTTCTTAGAAACCAACACATATGAATTTTCCCATCATTAATGTGAGTAATAAAATATTTATCACCCCCATATAAATGATAAATGAACCTAACCCTCAGATTAGAAAAATGAGAAAAATTTTGGTGTGGAGGGGGAGGGAAAATAATAAAGGGGTGCTCCCTATTTTGTTGAACTAGAGAAGTATTGTACACTAGTTATGGAGATAACATAATGGGATGTGTATTTAATTCTAGTTTAGGTTCACAAAATGATTTAACATTTATTTTTTCATTTGATCCACCATCCTCAAATTCACTAATGTACAACTCGACCAGCTATTTAATTCAATACTAAACATAATAAAATTGTTCCTCTTTATCTAGATCTTGCAGTATTGGTTTTGAATCAACATATTTAGAATAAGGGTGATTAGTTTGAAATTTAAAATCAATGAAATTTGAATGAGAATAATGCTCACAAAGTATGTCTCCCTCATAATGTTCTTCTTCAAAATATTTTTCATCATGTTGGGTGGTTGTAAACTATTTTTTTGGTAAGGGAAGTGAATCTTCATGTTTTGCATAATCCTTACAAATATCTTCTTGGAGGTAGGTTGGATGGCCATTTTATTCTATAAATATTTTATTTGTTTCCATTCTATCCATGTAACATTGAAATCTTCAACTTCAACTGCCAATGATGCTACCACCTTTTATACTTGTTCAAGAATATTGAAATAATTTCGAATCATAAAGGAATCTAGTTCTATATGAAATATAAATCTCTCTTATCTAATATAAAATTCATTAAAATTCCATGAATTTAGAAAATCACTAAAATAATCCATTACCTAAAAAATGTGATATGAAACAAAATTCTTTCTTTAGTTTGGGAGATATTTTTATTTTTTTGGGATTATATTAGATATAGTGTGTGTAAGCTCTTTGAATACCCATATTTGGCACCAAATTGACAATAGATATTTTTTAATGAACCATTATTCAATTAAATTTGTAATATCCTAATAATTGACCATAGTCACACACCATATTGTTGATCACAAGGAGGTCAGTGAGACACACTATTTTTCTATTATCACTTTTATAAACAAACTAATATAAAACTAAATTCACATTATATAATGGTGGTTTTTAATTAATTAAATATAACAATATATATATGAGAATAAAAATAAACTGAAGAAAAATAATAATTAAAACACAAATAAGTTAGTGGAATAAAATAATTTCTCTTAGTGTTTTATCATGGTGTTATCATTATTATAAAAAATATATCTCTCATTATTTTATTCAATGTATATATACAGAACATTAACTCTAGAAATTATCAATTAAATTAAATTACCCTACACTGAGACCTCTCTATGTAGGAGTAATCTCATCTACATCAATACCTAATCCAAACTCCACCATTTGAATGACTTGGATATCAATTATAATTATAAAGTGTGTTTGAGGATGAAGAAAACAATAATAGAGAAATTAGGGAAACCAATCACCATAATCATTTTAACCCCTATTAATATCTTAGAATAAAATATGATAAATCCTGAATGTAAAAAAGCTCAAACACCACCACTTCCCACCTTGAACAATAGTGTGAGTTAGCTCTCATGAAACATTAATTTAGAAAGAATCATGGTGGGAGATACATATAAAATAACAATAATTTATATTAGTGATTATGAAAATAAAGAGAATAAAGATACACTAATACATACTATAAGTATAAAGTATAATTATAGAAATAATACTCCAACTTTCCCCATAAAAATGTCTAACCATTATAAATGGAGATGACGAAACAATTTATAGGTGGAATGGTTGAAGAAATCTCAATCCAATTATGCCTGTTGGAAGCCCACACAAGATAATAAAATTAAATATCCTAATTTGAAAATGGTCCCTTCTTGAAGGTTGTTCCATTACTCATCCCAAATATACACTAAATATATAATCATGATTTGCTAATGGATGAATGAGTTACTGATGTATTGGTGTAGAACATTTAACCTCTTATCTAGCTCCATATTGATGTTGATTTCCATTGGATAAACCCACTTTGATATATAATATCAACATTAAAAGTGTCAATATTTGTATAGATTTTTCGAGGTCCTATTTGTGAGATGGTTTCTACACTCGAAATGATGTATTGGGTTTTTGATCCTATAGTATGAAATGAAGCACAAGATGTGAGGAAACTTATAAAAAAAATTCAAAAAATTATATAGTGTATGAAATTTCATGGATGAAATATAGAATAAAATAAAAATATTAAATTTTCAAATTAGGCTATTCTTTCAATTATGTTCAAAATACTATAAATACCTAAAATTGTGACAATTAACCATAAGAATTAGACTATTGTTGGTTTATAAACATTGAATTATATCATAAAATCTATGAAAATTATTTCATTATCATCATTGTAAAATAAACATCACAGAACATGACATATAGTATCTTCCCATCAATAAATAATTGTGAGAATGGTCTACAGACATCAATATGATGCAATTGAAACACTATTTTCTACTTTTACTCTTTTAAACATAGGTATTTCAGGTTATCCTCCCATAATGGAAAGAATCAATCATTTTAGTAAAAAAATCTGATAGAATATAGAAATCATGATCACCATAAAATTTCACTTGATCTTACAATGACTGTATGCTCATGTTTCTAAGATATTTATGCCACAACCTATTCTCATAATCCTTATATTTAAATCAAATATATTCTTCTCATATCAGACTTTAATTATACCCCTTTATTTTTTTCCCTACATCACCAATATACCATATTTTCCCTTGATGATACACATTTTATTATTTATGTTTACTTCATTTACTCAATCACACAATTGACTGACACTAAACACGTTGTGACTAACACCTCTAACATCCAAGACATTTTTCTTCACATATAATTTCCCCCAAACATAGATTTTTTTAAAAAAATAAGTATAACTTTATCATCATTGAAAAAAATAACACCTAAATTTTTATACATGATGCATATGGAATGATCCAAATTTCTTTCCTATGGAATATGTCTCACTATCAAGAATTCATACACTATAACGATCTGATTATTTAATCTATGTATCATCAATCGCTTATAATGTGGATTTTTTTTATCCATGTCATTTAATTCAACCTAATGTTGAATGGTATTATTCATCACACTTAGTGTATTATGGAATATATTCTTATTGAAAATATAAAAATCTATTTTTTATTTTCACGAAATTTAATGATTTTATGATTTACTATATATAATAACTTGGGTCCATCTATGGAATATTCCTTTACATCATTAATGAGAAAAATCTAGATGTCTTCCAAAACCATCCTAACAAACTATGGTGAACATCATAAACTATCCATGAATATATAACTATATTTGGATATAATTGTTTCTATTATTACCTTATATACCTACATTTTATATAAAATAAATTTTGGGAGTTCCCCATCCTTAAATATTAACAAATCCAGATATGATTTGTATTTTTGAGTGTTATAGTTGCGATATAGGTTATCCCCTATGATCATTGAATGATATGATTCTGATACATACCTAAATCAATCTTAAACCTTATATTGGGTTCTTGTGGTCTGAAACCAATCATCATAACCTTCTAATATTTATCATTATCTATAACAATTTTTTAATTTAGGCATTTTTTCTATTATACTAAAAATTATTTTCCAATTTTTTGAGACCTCTTTTCTCCAATATTGATTTTTTACATCACCTATGTGACCTAAATTATTGTTTTCCTTATAGGGTTCAATAATCTCTCATATTCATTTAATTTTATTTATAGGCCAAAAATTTACTTAATAAGTTATTCAATAAATTTTACTTGGACTCTTATTTTGATAATTTAACCCTCGATAACCCTTGTATTTTCTTCAATATTTATCTTATATTAACTGACAATATTTTCTTCTAATATCAAATATTAGCTTTTCAAATTCATCCATCATCTAAGACTCCACTTCCTCTTGATTATATGTATAAAGGTTGTTATCATGAACCACTCAATTGTATTTCTTCATTTTGGTTCTCAAAATATGAAACTCCTAAAAAATATTCCTTCATTAAGAATATATATAAATTGTTCCTTATAAATATCCCTCATAATCATCATGGTCTTCCCATGTTTGAGATATTCTTATATCTGCTACCATTTTATTTTCTATGTTATCTTGGTAGTACATAATTTATTTGTCCTAAGTTTCGTCTGAATGTTCATATTCTAATGAAATAATTTTATTATTGTAGAATAAAATTTTGATTTTACCTTTCGTAACATTGGTTATAGACTTCTTCATTGTAATTTCATCATCACCTTCATCATCATCCTAATACTTCTTGGGACACATTACTGTAACATTCCCAATATCTCATCACTAATATCATTAAAGTTGATGTTTCCCATTAGAATTCCCTTTTAACATTTTTAGATATGATAAATTAATTTAATCATTTTATCTAATTTTAAATTATCCAAGCCATAATCATTTGTGATATTTTATAAGGAGTTCAATGTGACCTCTTTAGACATCCCCTTTGTCATGCTCTCATTGTCGTCATTTCACACATTATATGTGGAATGAGTATTGTGAAAAATCTCCAATTTTAGGTAGTTTGGATCTTTATTCATAAAAAATAGACATTTTGACTCTAATGGGGTGTAAAACTTCTCAATAGGAATTTGAAACTAATCATGTCATCTAGTATTCCCCCAAGAAATTTCCTATCAACCATAATAAATTTTACCTTATCATAGAATGCATCAATATATTCATTAAGGTGAATACTGAGGTCCTCATATTTGTTCCATTTAACTTGAAACATAGCATATCAATCTTTTGAATCACCTAGATAGTTATTTAGTAACATTTCCCACATGTAATGTAATGATTTAACAGACATTACCTTCATATAATTTTTTTTGGATTGATCTCCCAATAGTAATTGATTCATCAGGTATCATAATTTTATTGTCCTTATTCTATATTTGATAAAATCTCACTATCCATACAGATATTATACCCTTCAATAAATTATGTTTCTATATCAATAGGTTCTTATTATACATACTATACATTTGATTCTACCATAGATAAAAATTTTATCCATTAATGATCTAAGTCCCTATGTTATTGACAGTTTCTATGGAATCTACATAGTGATAAACACTAAAATTAACCTTTATTTATGTTAATTATTTTTCCCTACCATTTTAAATAACCTATGGTTGATTTAGGGTATGATATATTAAAATAACATCCCCATTTTGGATTTGTTTATGTCGTTAAAAAAACATTCTCACTCCTCATAAATGGAAAAATTAATATTGGAACATAAATAAGAAATTTAAATTTTAATTGGTTCACCCTAATAGGCCTACATATATAGACAATATGATGAAAATGTTTTGATGTACAATATATTCAATTGGAAACTAATGTGAAAATGTTTTGAATGGGCTAATTGTTCCCACTAGGTCACTACTAGTCAAACATTGAAATCCCTCTTCCCACTCAACTAATGTGTTCCACTACTCCTAAAAATGATTATTATATTCTTTCTGGAATAAATATTCATTATACACTACTATACATATCATGGAACATAAAATACATTTAAATTGTCAATATAAATTCACTATATATTTTTGGGAAAATTCCTTTAGGATCATGAAATTTTTACTTCTATGAAACGTTATTATAACTTTTAGGAAACTAAATAAATTTTGGGCACCCTCTCATTTTTTATGGAACACCAATGTTCTGAGATTCATTTATATTTGATACAAAACTATGAAATTTCATGTAAATTTTTTTCCATGGAACTCACATTGTTAAAAATGCTTCTGTTTTTTCCCCATTCTACTCATGTCTGCATTCAACCATCATGGATGAAATGTATTAAATAAATTCATACATTATTGTAGAACCCTGATATTCTAGATTATTTGAATTTATTAAATAAATGGGGTAGTGGAATATTTATATATATAATAAAATATTTTGAAAACATCATTTCATGAAACCAAACTTGTATGAAACATTAATGATTTTTATATCAATTATATAATGATGACATTAGTGTGAAACAAATTACATTCAAAAATATTCTATCAATAATTCATGGTTTCATGAAACCATATCTATATGTTGAAACAATAAATATCATGAAACTATAAAAAAATATGAAAAAATATTGACCATTTATGAAACACTTTCATATTCCATTTTTTGATGAGGTGGCCTTCAATATTAACTTGTTTACAACATCACAAAACAATTTTTCCATTTTATTGATCTTATTCACTTTCATGTAAATCATTCACCTTATTAAAAAACATAATTTATCTTCCTCAAAATTTTGAACCAATGATATTGGAAAACATTGGTAAACTTATCCACTTTATATTTGTTACTTCATTCACATATTCCTGATCTTTCAAACCATTTTCCATGGATAATTATCAGAATAATGTTTCAATAGTCCCACTTCAACATAAAAACTAACCCTATCAAACATATTTTTCAAAAAACATGACAATATAAATAATACTACAATGTAACCAAAAGGTACTTTTTTACCAATTATATACTTTTATAACTATTATAATTACGTGTAGGGGGAAATGAATTACATCACTTCATGGATATAGTAGTAAGTATATATGCATGAGTAATGATTTAATTTTAAACAAATGGAATGAAACAATAAATAAATAATAATATATCTTCACAGAAATATTCAAATATATTAAATACTATATATATTCATTAAAAAAATATATTTTACTATCTATGTTTGAAATACATGAAAAAAATTCACATTCCCTCATTGATGTGGATGTCCACACGTGTGCACGATTTACATTGTCCTTTATCATAGGATAAAACTGAGGTAGAAATGGAAATAAAATTATCATATAAAAAAAAATTAATATAATTATTCTAATGAAATCATGTTAATATTTTTATAGGATTTTTATAGGATGAATAATAAAAAATAAACTGGAAAGGATTACTCGAATATGATTACCTATACTTTGAGAATCCTCTTTTTCATATCTTCATAAGGACACTTGGTGTCATCATTAAATAATACCATAATATATAAAAAAATTAAAGGGATTTTAAAAATTAATTTTCAAATGTTATAGTCAGGATAATATGATCATTATGGTATATATATTAGATTATAAAATGTTTCCATATATATATTTGGTTGTTGGAAAATGTATAAATACTAAAAAAATTAAAATATAATTATCTGTTATTCAAGTGATTATGGTGATAAGGAAAACCAAATTCAAATATAATATAATTTATATACAAAATATATTAAAATTTATAATTTAATAATTTCTATATGATATTTTAAAACGTATTTTTAGATTAACCCCCTCATTACCCCTTTTCAACCTTAACCAAGGTAATACATTATTATTATTGTCATTGTTCATTATTAAAAAATGAATGTTTTCTCAATAATTTTTTTATATAATTACTAAAAATAATTACACCTTATTATCAAATCCAACACATTTTAGCGAATTTAACAAATTTTTAATTATAAACATAATGTTTTATGGGACATTTTTTAATAAAACATAATTTTTAAGCATACTATAGAATTTATTCTAATTCATTTCTACGTAAAAACCCATTAAATGAATTTTAAAATATTTTTATGAAATTTATAATAATAAAATTTAATTTAAATAATTCATTAATCTTGGTTAATTTAATTTATTATGAATAAAATATATTCAATTCATAAATGTTGTTTTTTGAAACAAAATACCATTTACCTTCTAATGTATTCATATTTATTTTTGACTACTTCATAACTAGTAAATTATTTTGTACCTATATAAATAATAATTTTCATATTTTTCAATACTATCAATGAATTTCTAATAGAAACATATATTAAAATATCATTTTTCATCTAAAAAATACATCAACATTGTTCTTTAGGACAAATAGTATAACCAGAATAAATTAATTATAATAATCAATAGTTATGTTCCATATAATGAGAATTATTTTATATTGTATAATAATTATTCAAATATTTTCTTGGTTTCATGATTCATAAGAAACCAAATTCATTTATATAAATAATGAGAAAACATATTATAAAATATATGTGTGTTTCACCATTTATCTGAATTTTTTCATCATGGAACTCCAATGTAAGGATGGTATGTGCCATAATTTAAGGTGTTGTTCCACTAAATATTTAATTTATTTTTTTGGGATAAACCATTCCCATTGAATTCTCTTTGATTACATGGAACAATATTTTATCCTAGGTAAACCTTGAATGTACGTCAGGTATTTCACTATCTTGGTCAGGTGCCTGGTTCTAGGGAGGTCTAAGTCGGTTCAGGACATGACTATAAATCTCACATTTTCAATGTACTTTGAAGAGTGAAGTGCACGAATGGGAACCTACAGATGAAATTAAAAATAAATAAATTTGTTTAATTTCATCATAGTATGTGAAAATAAATATTGAGAAGAAAATTTCTATATTGAAGATAAATAATGAAACCCAGACCACTACATATATTATTTTACATCTAAATTAATTTTATATTTAAGAATATTCTATAAAGTACATGAAATATATACAACAAAATAGTTAGAATTTAAAATAATTTATAATATTAAAATTATAATATAAATTTATCTAATAAAAATAAAAATAACACAATGGGATAATTAACATGGGAAAATAAAATAATCAGAATAGGAATATTTGGATCATTTTGGATTCTGATAATAATCAAACTCATGTGAAAGACTTTTAAAAATAATCAGAGCATTTTTAATATTATAGAAATTATTGAAAATGTTTAATTTGACTTTGATATGATTTTAATATAATGATGAAAATTGTAAATATATAGGGTTTATGTGAAGTATAAAAAACACATGATCATTGGTAATTATGATCAATTTAGATATTAACATTATCATGTGTCCATTATAATCTTTTTATATAAAATTTAATGACGAGATATTATTTATTATGAAGAGTGACACCATGGACTCAATTAGTAAAGTGATTCCTTATGAATATAACTTATTCTATCTTATAAAGGAGGTAGCATCACAAGTGGTTACTGGGGATATATCCTAAGAAGAACATCAATAATCGAGGTTATAGTGGATTTATCTATAAGGAATTTCATGTTAGCGTAAAATAAAATGATATAATTGATATTTGTCCCACCCCAATAGTTTTCTACTGTTATACACCCTACTGGAGCATTACTTGTGTGATAAGGGGTTATTTATCTTTGGAATGAGTAATATTAAGGTGAAAATTATTTTATTAATTAAATTTTTATTTCACCAATACCACATTCTATCACATGTATGACAGTTGTATAAATGTTAAAATGTATGTAATTATAGTATCAATACGAAAAATAGATATAATATTTCAAATTATAATGTTTAAATTAACAATGGGATGAAATTTAATAATTATTAATAGAATTACTAAAACCTTAAAATAGTGGTTGAATATATTAAATATGAAATCATAAATATGTAATCATGATTAAAAGCATCCAAGCCGGTTCCCTCTAACTAATTTTAGAACTAAACATTATAATAGTGTATTATGGTAGGTAATGTAGAACTATAAGGTGTACATTTGAACATAATATAACGGAAAATTTAAATTATTCAATAAATAATTCCATGTAATCCTACTCACCAAACGGAAATTGCACCATCCTCCACCAACTTGTCTTCACATTAAAAACACCATTACATTACCAGAGACTAACTCAAGGCCTCCTAAACACTCTAATCCTTATCTTAGATGTTCTTGTCCCATAAAAAGAACAATATATGATTGATTAAGTTTCAGTCTCACAGATCCACATCAATGTGATAGTGTATTGTTTCAATATCATAGAACTTTTAATTTAATTTCTGTATTTCTACTACTTTAACTATTGAATTATACTACAGAAAATATTCTTTATTTAACTGAAATTTTAAAGCTACTTTAATGTTATTGTTATATAATTAAATATATTATTTTTATAGATGTACATAATACTCATACATCATAGTCGGTTTTAAATACAATAATATATGATTTTATAAATCATCTAATATATATTTAAATTGACCATTTAAAAAATATATTTAAGGAAAAGGTTTATATTTACCAAATTTTATATATTGTTTAATTTTTAATTATTAATATCATTTATATTAACCAATATTGAATAGGTAATTTTTTACTATCTTTAATGACTATACAAATACACTTCTTAGAATTTCAAACTACACTATACTATATATTGAAGATTACAACTTCTGAAAAACTATAATGATATAATAATCTATAATTTTTCATCTTTTTAGATCATGGAACTATTTTAATGCACCTTTGAACGTGATCATTATACAAAAAGTGTTTTGGTCTAGATGATCGATTGACCTGAATGGGTAGATGTGATAAAAAATAATATAATAAATTAAATATATAAGAAAAAATAAATTTTAAAAATAAAATATAATTTAAAATTTTTATGATACATGAATTTATTAAATTTAGTAAATTAATTGAAGTGGATATACATAAATACTAAGTGATTTGGGATTATTTATAAATGAACTCCCAAACCACCTCTTTTATATGTGTTATACATTATCTCCTTTTTTAAATTCTTAATCTCTCACATATTCATATAAAATTCCTCTATATTATGTATAATGTTTATTTAACTATACACTAATATTAATTTTCTTTTATTTTAAATGGATATATATTTTTTCATGTTCCCTTATCACTCTTTTCTTTCAAGATAACACACATTGAGGGAAAATTTATGTTATAGAATCCATTTCTTGAATCGGTATTTTAAATTTTTTTTATCCTTCGTGATCTACCAAAATAAAATATATGTTATTGAAATATATTTTGGTTCAATTTTAGTTTTACAAGAAAAAACTATTCATCTTCCATCTTTAATGGGTTTTTACTCATTCCTTAAAAAATTATTAGGTTCGTTTTTTATTTCTATAGGCTTTTCATCACTTGAAATCCTTATTCTTGAACTATTATTCTTTAATTAATTATGAATATACAATATAATTAAATATATTACTTTATATTGAATAATTACAATATATCATTTGATTACTCTCTGAGATAAGATTATATAACCCATTTCATTCTCATTTTTTCTCATTCTTATACATTGTGTATTATTTATTTTCCTCATGTAGAACACACATATATATACATATTATGATATGACTGTTGGGAGTGAAATTATTCTTCTATCTAATTAATTTGATAATATTTTTATCTCACGAGACACCATATTTTGTTCAAATATAATTATCTTATTAGATTATATTATATTTTCTTGGTTTTGTGCCTTAACTAATGCTTATGATGTCATGATTTATGTTTTAACACAGTATTATGATGGAATGATATTTTTATATACCCTCATTTTTACTATAATATCCCATGTCCATATGATTTGAAATTTTTAGAAGTAATTTGAATTCTAAATTATTGGATGGGTTTCATTATAATTAGAGATTTAGAATAGAATTAAAAAGGTTATGATAATTCAAAATGATAATAATATACTAGGAATGACGTAACATAGAGGGTTTTGAGGTATCATATGAATTATAGGGGTAAGGGGCTCAGATACTGTATTTTCTATAATCAATAAAATGGTCCATTGTTAGTGTTAACTGTTCACCCCAACCATGTGACCAAGAATGCAGAGGAAAATGGTTTTGGAAATTGGGTTGTGTGTCCTAGGAAACCATTATAGTATTAGTAGTATGTTTCATAAATTTTACACGGTTGGTTCACAATCTTTCCAACCATGAACAATAAGCTTAAAGGGTGTATGAATTTAAAAAGTGACAGTCGATCAATTGGTGTGCAGTTTTGAAAACTATGCTTCCAAACCATGTGGACCATTTAATGTGAGAAATGAAACTTTTCTCATATTGGTTTTAAGAGGAAGCCCCTATTATTTCCCATATCTCGTGTATGTCCTAGGGGGTCATCCAACTTTGGATTCCACTTCCCCTCTTTGTTTGGGGTGGATTTTGAATCCATTTTCAAGGATTTTTTGTTAGCCCAAGTCTCTATTATCCTCTAGTGTAATTTTATTCATTTTACATTAATTTTATTCTTCCCTAAAAAGCACTATTTATTCATATTACACATGATTAAGGGGTAATTAGACACTAGTGATGTTATTTCACTCTACCTTTGAAGAGGACGTCAAAGAATTCCCTATACATATGGTGGCTCAGAATTTTAGTTGAGTAATAATGCATTGTTGAATTTTCATAGGGTTTCACCCATGTTTATAATATATTGGAAATTATTTTTGGAATAGCTTTTGGGAATTTTTCTAAGTGTATAGTTGGTATTATGAGATTAATCCTTATAGTGATTTTTAATGTAGTTTTTTTATTTGTCTATGTGGTTAATTCTCAATAATTTTCCCATGTTTTAATAATTTTTAATAAATAATTATAATTTATATAATGATTTTTTTTGAGATCAATGGTTTGAATTAGTATTTTTTTATTACATCGGATTGGATGAACATGGTTGGACCATGGATGGTCCTTGGAAACTTCTTCTGGACCCTTGGAGTGGTTTGGGAATCTACTAAAATGGTAGGTGGTATCAAATACGTTGATTATGTAATTTAATATTATTCTTATTACATGTAAATACTTGATTAGGCCAATGAGGGTGACTCATCTGATTAATTTAAATTAATTGAAATGTTATAAATGGAATATTTTTTTTAAAATGTATGGGTGCTAGTGTTTGTGAAAAACCCTTGGAATCTAGCTTGTCTTTACAGAACCCAATGTTAGAGGATTGGATTTTTGAGATACCATGTTCCCTACACACCTCATTAGTGGTGAGTAAAGACCAACTGAGAATTATGTACCCAAATTGGGATCTCTGATCACCCCTTGATGAAGGGGATTTTTGAATTATGTGAAAAAAAAGTGTCTTATGTTGGACATTTGACATGCCTTATAGAATCTAAAACTATTCAGAAGTGATGTTAGGCCAAGGGTTGTTTGTTAGAAATTAAATAGGATAAGGTGGAAAGGAAATAGGTAGACCACAATTTTTTGGTTAAGTGGACCGACTCATATTGATTCTTGATAACTGAGATCATGCCTAAACCATATCATTGACTGATTCCAATATAGTGAGACCATGTATTTTATAAGGTTGTTCTACATTGATAATGATGTTAGGGGACTATTTTCCCCCTTGCATAAAATGATAACCCAATACCATGATTGAGACTAAGGAACTATGTGAGGGTGACTTTATTTTACTGATACTAAGGGGATCCTAGTGATACCTTGTCACTTTTTACCATTATGATAGGATGGTTACTTGTGAGAGTTAAATAAATCACATAGGTCATATTAGAGCCTCCATCAATTCTTCATGTATGTTCAAGATATGATGAGCTACATAGTTCTCTAGGGAACATGACCATGGATTTCATATTAGGCTTGGAATATTTTCATCCATGTTTGAAATTATTATTTATATGTTTTATATGGTATAATACATAGGTAATATTGATTATTTGATGGGAATTACCCTATGGGAGGGTGTTTAAATGCATATTTAGTATATAAGGTCATGGATGACTCCAATATAGGGGTGGGGTTTTTTATTCTTGTTGAGGTATTCGATGGATGGATCACCTTATTAGGAGATGTGTTTTGAAATTCCTATTATGATTATATTGGATGAGGATACTCACATAGTAGTGGAATATGATACTGGATGAAGTTACCACACAGTTAGAGATCTAATATGTTTTAGTATTCGTGGATTTGGTTCCCAGATGATTCTAAAACCCCAATGTAATAGTTATAAGAAAAGTATTAATTTTATTAACAATTTAATAATGCAGACCATTATTTTTGGGATCATACCCGATTAAAAGTACACAGCTATGTTTTCTTTTCCTAGAGCAGGGGACAGGATGGGTTCCCTCATTGGAATATTCCCAAGGTTTTTGTGAATGTATAAAAATCTAAAAGGATATGTGTTGGCCTATGGAAGAATTCATTAGTCTGATAAGTGATCGAGATCCTTAATAGAATATAGTGTGATGGGATGGAGACCAAGGTATTTTACGATACCCATGCGGTGAGATGAGTGTTTTAATGGCCTGGGGAAGGTCGAGACATGAAAAATGGTATCAGATCCAATACCTAGCCTGAATTACAGAGGAATTTCTTGAGTTTGAGTTGTGGGGAACACAATATGGTTGTTATTCATTAATTATGTGAAGAATGTAACACCCATTGAAAAGTTATAATTAAAATAGATAAATATTACTACCCATGTCCACAAGGTGTGACTTTTCATTAGGATATCATACCAAATTATAACTATATAGTTAAGTATTCAAGGACTAGAGTAGTGGTCATTATGGGTGACTCTTAGGTAGTTTCTTGGGGTGTGTGTGATTTATGAAAAAAACACTAATGAACATGTGTTGTCCTATGGGTAAATTCATTGTATGAATAGTTACCCTAGTGGGTAATATCCTTTGGTGTTATGGGAATGAAACCATGGTTTTAAAATATACCCTTGGGGTAATATGGATAGGATCATAGCCCGAGGATCATAGTTCATAATAACTCAGGTGGGCCATCATGTGCTATCCTGGCAGGGGACATGCAGTGGGTGCTGAGACCCTATAATCGGAAAAGGTCGTACAATCTACCGAGGAATGTATAGTCCAGTATACTATAATAGGGGATGATTTTGGTGACTTTTTTTCACTTCCCTGGATGAAATATATAATTACTACAGATTAATCCCCTATGGAATTTTTTTATACTATAGTTTTCTGATTTTGAGAGATTTTCATAGGCACACCAAAATCAGTCCAAAGAAGTTTGTATATAACTTATTTTTTTATGTTTATTTATTTATTTATCTAAAATGAGAATGTGAAATTCACATATAACTCAATATATTGTACATTATGGGAAATGTTTTTTAGTTCGCTATTGATTTTTGAAATCTCTCATAACATAATAAACCATTTCACCTGGGTAACTGTGAAAATGTTTACTTTGTTTAAAGAGTAGGTTGGGATGAGGCTTAGGATCCACTTTTTTATAATTAGGTGACTAGATGAGGATTAACTTGAATATGTAGTGGAATATTTGTTTTATTTCCCTTATTTTGGAATCTATATGTAACAGGCCTAGTGGGAAATCTAATATATGAGTACCAATATTGTTCCATCCATTAATGAAATTATTTTATAATTTTTGGATGCATTATTTATTCAGAATAATCTATTATTTTTAATGTATTGATAATGTTTAGAAATTTAATATATAATGTGAACTCAAATAATGGGGTATATTCTTAACACAATACCACCTTATGCCCACAATACAAGTCTATATCCTCAAGAATGTAGAGTGGTACACCTATGGAGGTGCAGTGATGGCCGATCTAGGCACCATATAGTGGCTGGTGGCGTCAGGATGTTACGATGTGGTATGATATCATTCCATTATTTTTTTATTAATATTTTAGAATATAGTAAACTATATATTTATGAATGATTTGAAACCCTTAATGTAATTTCACAATGCTTCATTGATAATATTTATTCCAATAAGATTCATATTTAACATAGATGGTATTTTGGTACTAAATCATTAATGTTACAGTTATTTTTGTTTTTTTATTTGATAAAAAACATAAAGTTCAATATAATTAGTTATTTTTTATATTTAACTCTTGGATTATTTCGAAGATTCAAGTGGATTGTATTTTTCTCTTACCCAATATAATAAAGAAGAATCTCATGAATTATATCAGAAATATTTGATTAAAATATCCTATAAGCTTTCTACTATTATATTTATCGTTGGGGATTGGTGATTAGTTCATTAATTTCTCAATAACAACTCATACATGGTTTTCCATATAGCTATTTTTGGAATTCTACTCATCTAGTCTAACATGTATATAGATTTACTTCAGAAGGATGGTCATTTGTATTTATGGATAGATGCTCATTATTGATGAGGATGATAAATAAATCCAAATACATATGAGGTGTTGTGACACTAGTGAATTTGTATAACTTTGGATAACTAACTATTCGCCCCTTATTATGGGGAAATTATTTAAATTCGATTATTTTAAGTTCCAAATAAACCCATATGTTGTTTTAACATATTTCTATTTAATGAAATTTTATTCAACTAAACTATGTGTTTCTATTTTCCATCGGTATAGGTTGGCTAGGGTGATAAGGATTGATTTGGGAAGAGTCAATAAATGATACATGATCCACTAAGGATTATTCCTAATGGTGGATTCTGATGAGTATGGTTTCAATATTTATGGTTAGTGCACAATGTTTTATTTCACTATATGCAAGACTCATTAGTGAGTGGTTTAGAACATGTGTTTCTATGGTTTTTGATTTGGTATCATGAATTATGACCAATAGTAAATGATCATTGTGATAGACCATACCAATTGGGTTATGTGGGAGACCTAGAGGCCCTTAGTTTCAACTAAAACCAAAATTGTTTAGTATTTTTTGTTGATCAAGGGAAACCCATGAGTAGGGTTGGAATAGGTTTTGTGGTGCCTATAGTGGTAGTGAATGTAGTTTCATTATAAAGATGATATATATAAAAGTGGGGTGTAATCAAGTATATGAAATCTATAGGGAATTCCTTTTATTTTGAAGATGTACCTGGATGTCATTGGTTATTGTGGCCATATTTTATGCGACGGATTATTCATGTGTCTAACCATATTGACCATTGGATGTATGTTTATCTGCATGGTAAGAGGGGATACCACATGTATTTGAAATGATGCAAGATAGTGGGAGATTATGGGATGAATCATGGAATGAGGGGTTTTTTAAATTTTCATGTAGAGATTCAAGGGATATTCTACCATGTTAATAGTAACATTCCATGTATTGTGGTCATCTTGTTTTAACAAAATACTACTTATAAGAGTACGAGTTGAGTGTTGGAATATGTGAGTGTTTTTGGGTTTGTAGATGGATGAGTAGGTGTATCTAGTGAAAAAAGAATGATATAACTATTTTTTAGTGAGGATTTATAATGTTCCTCTAAAGGGGTTATGTTAGACTTGTATGAGGTTCATCCAAGTAGTTTACCTGAGGGTGGACCTTGAAATGCATTTTCAGGGAGACGTAGTGTCAGGGTTTGGGAACATGAGAGGGAGGACTCTGAATAATGGAACATTTTTTCTGTCAAGACCTATTGATTTCAATTTTTGGAGTGAGTGGGGATTTACATGCTCAGTTTTATATCTATTGATGAATGGTTCTTGGGTCATAGTGATTCGGAACTTTTTTTAGCAGTGTGATGACACTGAAGTTTCTAATGTGGGGAGAGAGATGTCGGGCATAGGGGTGTTCCCCTCAACTGAGATGGGTAATGGGAGTGGGGCATTTTCTTCTTCATTTATAAATTAAATTATGTATATTGATTTCATTTTTATTAGTATTTACATAGTTTAATATGATTTGATCAGGACCAATATTTGGTGGTGTGTTAGGGAGGGTAGTTGAAACTTTTCATGATGGGTTTTCCAGAAGATGTATTACTACTGTGCTCATGAATAATTTTACATAGAAAGATAATAATTACATCAAAAACATTGTATGGGATATGAAAAGTGTTTTTGAGGATAGTCTATTTATTTTAAATGAAATGATGGTGAAATCATACTTTGATATTGGTCAATTGGAGTTTCAACAATTCTGATCAGAATCGTTAACTAGGACTGAAATTATAGTATTTGAATGTGTTTGTTTATTGGTAACCATTCATATAGTGAATTTATTTTTGAAGATGTTTGTTTTGGTAGAAATAATTGATGGTAGGAAACATTGTTGTTTGGAATTAGCAGTTACATCCATGTTACTATGGTGGAGAGAACCATAGGAAGGATGGTGAATGAGACAATGATGTATTGACTCCTCAGGAAACATGGGATCATCTATGTACCATCATGATGTTTAGAAAAGTTAATATTGTAATCATATCACATTTAGTGATTTGATCACCATGGTCTTTAGGTGGAACTTCAAAAAAAACATTAGTCTTTCATATGTGGAACATTCCGATATGAGTTGATAATTTAGAAGGAATGTGAATTTTCAATTACTGGATGTGTCAAACATAGATAAATTCATTTGAACTATATTATTAAGCTCGTTTTTCTTAAAATTTATAAATAAGGACTTGGAATAATGTTCCAAAGATTTTTTTGAGTCCATTGTAGAATCATAGTGTTTTGGATCATATTTTGATTTTTGGGATGGTGGGTTATGTCGCACAGTTGGTGCCTCATTAGTGAAAACATTACACACCAGCTGTGGGTACTTGTAATCAACGGTTCTTGGCTTTAGAAACCATGTGGAAGGTCAAATGACACAAATATAGTGGCTGTAGTAATATTTAAAACTATCACATGGTTGTTTTCTATTTTTTAAACCATTTTTTGTAACTGTGTGAGGTTTGTTTCTTGAGGTACTTCATCCTATACGTTTTCCACATGGAGTAGGAACCCATGATACCAAACTATGTATCCCCATAAAAGTGTGAGTTGATAAATTTTCTCCTATGATAATTTAGAGGGTATCCAATACCTTTTCCCTCCCCTCTCATGCATAGCCATGGCCCACTTCCCATTTTCATTTTCTCTACCCCTATATTTGAGGTTTCTTCTAAAGCCATTTTTAGTGATTTTTGGTAATCCTTTTATTGGACTTTATTATTCTTCTCTTCCTCTACCATTAAATATATTGTTAACTAGTTACGGTTTTAAATTCATATTACACCAATTCATTATGGAATTGGATATCAGTGAAGGGGGTTTCTCTATACCATAAAAATATGAAGTATTTGGATATCATCAACAGAAATTAGATCACCATTTGGGTTGAGGTTTTTTGCACCGTTATATTTACTTAGTTTTTTATACATATTTTAATTATAATTGAATATTAATTTAGTGATGGTTATTGTATATTTTTTTCAAGATAGGGATATGGTTATTATATGGGACGTTGTAGTTCATTTGGACTTTATTATGATAATATGTTATAACATGGTGATTTTTTTTACCATTTATCCCTCGTTCTAATTAAATCATTTAAGTAATTATAATAAATATTATTAATTTTTATATCTCTTTTACATGAGTTAGTAATTTGGTTGAGGTCGTGAGAGGGTAAAATATTTGTTGGACTATGGATCGGCCATGGAAGCAATTTCCAACACCTTGTAGGAGTTTGAGAATCTTTTAAAATGGTTAGTGATATCACATACTTTCCATAATTAAATTATTATTTTTATATGGATTTTCAATACTCAATCTCACCACAAGGAGTGATTTTAAATGTTATTTTAAATTTATAGAATTATTTTATTTAATATATAATGTATGATAAAAATAATTTGGTTCTGGGGGTCACAAACCACCCCATTGTGATATCTAGTCACATATTCCACTAATTTTTTAGGCTAGGATTGCTGAGATACTAGTTGGATTCTATAACTCATGATTGGTGGGGATAGTCTAACAAATAATTATTTTCCCTTGTGAAGTAGCCACCCCCAACCTTTGAGGATGGAGTTTAATGGCTTGTGATGATCAAACCATGAGGTATTGGTGGGACTATTGAGATTTATAGTTTATTCTAGACCTCCTAATATATGAGACCAAACTATTGGTGGTTGGTTAGTCACAATATAGTGCTATGTGGATAGACCATAGACAGAACAAGATCTTGTTGGGTGATAAGAACATCCAAGAGTGATACTTGATTACTAAGATTGTCCATGACAAATATTTTTGACTAGTGCTAGTGTAGTGAGATTTTATATCTAGAGTAGTCATTCTAAAATAGTATAATTTTAGGGGACACGGTTCCCCCTAGGAATCACATGATTAATTGATACTATGACTATGATCGGGTACCCATGTGGGGGTTCACCTATTATACAAAGACCATGGGATCCATAGTTGGTACCCAGTGAATTGTGACCCCAGTGATATGATGGTTATGGGTAAGAGTTGATATGATCATGAGTGACAATTTAGAACCAAGATCCATTCTTCTTAATTAGTTAAAGCTATGATGAAATGTTTCGAAATCTAAGGATCATGACCATGCGTTTCTTAAAAGGATGAGAATATTTTCACCAATATATTTATTTTTAATATTGATATTTTGTATGGATTATGGTGTAGGAAATATTGATTATTTAATGGAAACATTCATGGGGTGTTTATTATAATACATATAGGGTATATTCCAAAATTAAACACTCTGATAGATGTGGTCTATGATGCATGGTTGGATATTCCCTATATGGATAATTCCCTTAGGTGGGGTGGATGATATTAAAATTTGGATTATGTCTGATAAGGATTATCTAATAGTAATTGTATGTGATACCAGATGGATATGTCACATAGTTAGAGAACAAAATTGGATAAGAATCCATGGATTTAGAGATCATAGGATTTGGTGGACCATCACCTGGTATCTCGATGGGGACCATACAATGGGTCTCAGAACATGTGATACTCCATGTGAAAACTATCTATTGAGATGTGGATATTCTCATATACTACCAAAGGGGAGTTTTGTGATGACTATTGTACACTCCCATGGGAGGTGGGGTCATTGACTATATAAGGGTATTGTTATAATGACCCAGCCATAAAAATTACTTAATCTTGAGATATTTAGATAATTTGACATTAATTCACATCATGGATCTTTTCATGTTTATAGATTTAGAGAATTATGTCATAACATATAAATAACATCTTGAATATTTAAAGTAGACAATTATACTCACTATCCATTTTTTCATAAAACAAAATCTCTTTAATAAGAAGAATGAAATTGTTTCATTTTTCAACAGCATAACTTTTCCTTGATCCCACCCATGACTCTATTACTATTAATGTCCTTTAAAAACATTTTAAAATATGAGATGCGCATAAAATTTTTATTGTAGAATAGATAAGGAAGGAAAACTGTTTATCTGGAAAAAACATCTGAACCACGAAAACATTATCATAAAGTAATACTTTTCACCATTAAGAAGTATAAAAAACACTTCACAGGATATAAGCTCATTTCTTACCCTTCAAGTAACCAAAATATTACAATAAATCCCATAGAAAGAAACATATATAATATAAGGTTAGATTGGGTACTAAACATTCTTAAATGGAATAACCATACATCTGAATTCTACACATATCACTAAATAGCATAACCATATGGCCAACTTCCACACCCAATGAATTAGAGGTTATAACATAACCACACATACTTGGTTTATCATGGAACCACTCATCATTTGGTTTATCATGTTACCACTTTTCATATGGTTTATCATGTAACCACCCATCAAATTTCAAATTACCATTATATAATCATAACACATAAAATATTTCAAATATAATCATTTCAAAAATAACATTTCATTTCCAATCACAAAAAAAATCATTTCAATATATGTTAATCCAAAATTCATTTAAAAAATAATTTTCAACACCAAAGCACCCAAAAATAAAAAAGTTATTTCTTTTCCTTTTTTAATCATTAAGGCTTGTAGAGGAAGAAAAATAACAATTATGGTGGGGGAGAGGACATTATAACCGCATATGTTAAAAACATTCCTTTTGCCATTTAGTAAAATGATTCTTAGAAAGAAGATTCCCTTTGAATTAAATTAAATATCAATGGGGTTTGTTATACACCATTTAAAAGAAGATGTCTATATTATCACAACATTCCTCAATGAAAAAAATATTGAGACGAAGTCCCTTACCTTGAGTCAGATTCATCATGTACGTTCCTAGTTATTCCTGAATAATAGAATTAAGTTAATTTATACTCGATTAATAACCTTTATTTATTTTTATTATTCATTTTATATCACTTATTAAAATGTTATAAAAGTTAAATAATTATTTATATTAATATCAGTCCTTTTGTAGATATTGGGTACCAGAGCCAAAAATAATTTTGTTATAATTATAAATTTTCCAGGTGGTAAAAATTAAATTATCTATAGAATAGTATTAATTATTTAAATATCTTATATATCCAATATATATGTATTTATAATAGTCTATAACATTTGGATAAAACAGATGAAATGAACCATTCATGGAGACGGTAAGCCATACGTACACATGGACGCTACTTTCATTTATTCTTCATATTAAAGAAATTAAAACTAAATAATACATAGGTAAATTATAATTCCAGTATAATATCATGTGATATATATGTTACATATGTTCATTAAGTACATATTTTTTTGTTCCATGTATGGCATTAATGATTCATATAACTTTTAGGGGGCAGTAGTCTGCACATCCCCAAATGAAATTATAAAATTTTCACATCATAAAAATAATTAAGGTATTTTGTAAATAAAAATTACATAATCATAGAGAAAATATATATATAATATATATCATATATAAATACAGTTCCGTCATAATGGCCCCTATGAGAGGTGGTAGGGGAAAATTGAATGGTCATTGTTTCGCAATGCAGCAGTTCGTCGTACATAGAACCAATATGATCGTATCCATTAGATGAAGGTGATTATAAGTGTAGTAATAATAATTATCGTAATAAAATCCTATTTTATAGAAAATAATTTTTTTTATGTAATCAATGAAAAATAAGAGCATAGATATTGGAGAAGGAAAATAAAAGAAAAAAATTGATAGAAGACATTACCTCTAAATCGGGTAACTAATTTTGATTTGAGCCAAAAGGATTTCTTGAATTGCATTATGCTCATAGTAAAACTTATATGAGTAAGATATAGATGTGGGAAGCTTATTTAATTAGAGTTCGGATGAGCCAAGGGTCTTGAGAGGTGTGAGTAAGTGTTAGTGGTGATGACCTTTTATAAGCGGGGGGAGGGGCACTTTAGAAAGCCATTGAAATATTATTTTGTCCCAAATCTATTTATTTTTAAGTTAAGATTATTTTGGGTATAAATAATCTGAAACAATAGTTTCTATACCGTTATAGGGCTCAAGGGTAGCCTTATATTTTAGTTTTAACCCTTAGTTAAATAATATGACTCTTACTATGTCTTCTTGTATACTCAAACTATAAGGTTAATATTGATACTATAAAATACCAATAGAACCTAAAGTGGTTAATTTATGAAATTTTAAACATTATACAATTTATTTGGCTGAACCTTATATTTTTAGGACAATTATATAATTTAATAAAAGAGTGTTTGTTTTCAAAACTCATAGATGACAATTTTTATACTATTCATATCATGACTTTTTAAAAATCCATAAAAAATTTATTCTTTCAAAAAAACGTCATTAATTAAAATATAAAAAATAAATCATCCCTAAAATTAGTGGATGGCATAAAAATTTTCAAAATTAATTTATTTTATTATTTATAATATCATCTATTTAAATCATTCATTAATTAGGAAATCACTACATCATCTTTGTTTCATAAATAAATTTATTTATTTGATGTTTAAAATTAATAAATAAAATACCATGGTTTAGTTAATTGTTTTATATTTATAATTAATGTTTATAGTCGAAAATATCACTTATATAACAAATATAAAAAATTTCTTACTAATAGATAAATGTTTATGATACATTTTTCTTTACATAAAATGAATTCTTATAAAGTGTCATTCACAAATCCAAGTTCCTCCATGGGGTCCCCAAATCGACCCAAGGATGAATATGGTTGTCCATATCTAATAAAATAGAATTAGGGCACATTTTAGTGTATTTTAATAATATTATAATATTATTTTTGTACCCTTATTTACCAGATTTACCATTTAACCACGGTAAATAAAATAAATACTGATGTTAATATTCATAATATCTAAATCTAAAAGGTAACTATTTACCCAATTTGGACCACATGATTCCATATATAGAATTTATTTTTCCAAATTCCAAACACAGAAGTTTCAGTAATTAATTTAGAATTATTTCCCGTTGTCAAAACTAAAAAGCAGGTTTTTAAGAAGTAATGACTATTGAAATATTGAGTTGTGTTTATGTACATTTTAAAAGTGAAATTACTTATAATAACCAAAACTGAATTAAAATATAAAAAAATCAAATTATACTGTAAAACCAATTATAATTACTATCTAACTATATAAATAAATTAGATGATAATACAGTTTTTAATTAAAATACAGAATTTTTCAACTATTCATTAAAAAATTATTTTTATCATAAAAATACCAAATTTTCATCCAAATTAAGTTTTGATGTCCTGCTTCTATAAAATAGGTTTATTTTTTAAAATATAACATATAAAAGTGAAAAAAACTCGATTTAAAAGTGGTTCTCCATCAAAAGGTGGTAAAGCAACATTTTTAGAAAAATACTTCATTTATCTGAAAAATTGAATTTGTTCTTATATCATATCTAGAAAACATATAAGATGAATTTAAAAAATTAAATTGAATATATATAATATATTTTTCATTAACTAAAAAACCATAATGTGTGATATAAAAACACAATTATTCTCTTTTAAATAGGTTTTCATAAAAAAACATCCTTTATATTAAATTGGTTTTTATTTCCATTTCAAATATATTTGGTGACCAATGAATCATTAATTAAACTTTTCTAAACCATATATCAAAATTCAGTTGATACTACTCATTATCGTTATTCCGATGTCTAGGCATTAACTACCATTTAATATAATATTATTATTATTGTATTGTATTTTGATATAACTCAAAGTTGTGTTCAGTGTAAGATTTGTAAGAAACTCATTGTTGCATTTCTAGTATGCTATTGGAAGAAGAGTCCCCTTTAACATAAAATTGATATCTTATTAATAAGTATTAATAAAAATAAAAAAGTATTATTCTATAAATATCAGAGTTATTATATAATGAATCAAACATTACATACATTGATAATAAATAAAAATTGAATAATATTTATTACAATATATAACAAAACCATAATAGGAAAGTATAGGTATAATGTATTCAGAAATTGGGAAACATAAACAACTAGTTCATAAAACATTTACATTGTATCTCGTTTATTTAATCATATCAAGAATCCTTTTTGGAATATCTTACTTAATACCCTTCTCCATGTCCTAGGGAAAATAAACATTTACAAGGGTGAGCTCAAATTATTAGTAAAGGAAAACAAAGGAAATAACTTTCATATCATATTCATAAGAACATAACAATTCAAAATCTTATCCTATATATAAAAGATCCCAATACCATATCATGGGATAAATCATAAAAGTGAAATGTAATCCCAATAGTCATAACATATGACATGAAATTTTTTGGAATACACACATAAGAATTCAAAATCATTTCATATTAGTCAAGTCCATTTTCCAAGACCATCAAAGTGGACAAAGCCGTTACTCAATTGAGTTGTCTCCTCGTTCCAGCCATAAATCACTGAACCAAACTAACTTTCCATTCCATACATGTCTATTTCATGAGATATAATTATTTACACAATTCATTCGAGGGAGATATAGGTCCCACCCATCTCATAATGATACCATTCTCACTTTTTCCCAAACATTTTAGAAACATTCACCAAAGCATAACCAATGAAATCAAATGGGTTTCATAAACATCATTCCATCATAATTGATAGAAAACAAATGGATTTCCTAAATTAAATTATATCATTAACATAATCAAATAATAGTACCAAAATGTACATAAACATAAAATAATATTTTCTTATAGGGAAATCAATTTTGATAAAACAATTGAGTTGCATTCCAGAGGAAAATATCATTTCTTCTTCCTAAAAGGTTTTGTTTCTCAAACTATCGTGAAATTTTAAAAGAATATAATTTATTCGAATATAAAATTTTAAACATGTAGAGGAATATTCATGGAAATAAGGTGTTATAAATATTTAAAACCCCATTCATTCCACATAATTTAAAAAAATTCTCCTTGTACAATTCTTGGTAAAGTCCAAAAGAACCTCGTATAGTGAGCAAATGAAAGATTCCTTCCAAACCATGTAGTAAAAGTAAAAATGGTTAAAAATGCATTTAGACATAGATTGAAGAATATTACACATTTTCAGATATTATTTTTAGAAAACATGGATGTGGATGATAAATATATACCTAATAGATACTTACGAATAAACAATCTCAGATTAAAAGATATTGAAAAAGATATCCCTTACCATAAGTCTGATATGCTCTGTATGTATCTAACCCTACATTATAATTAGTTAAATAATGTTAATGATTTATTCCAAATTCATAATAATTTTTATGATAACATTTATGATCATATGTTCTTTCGTTTATTAGAAACATTTCATTGTTACTCATTATTCAGGTATTAACTGCTTTATATACTTATGTTTGTTTTTTCAGATAATTTCTTATTCCTATATTTAGGTTATAGTTATATCATTTACATCATGGTATAAGTATAATATATATCATATTTATTTAGTCAATTCATTTATATAATAATGGCTTAATAACGATTATGTAGAATGAATCACATCACTCTATGGTGACAATACGTCGTACATACGCACGAGTGACAATATCATTCCCATAATTATTGAATAGTGGTTGAAGTGTATAGTGTATACTATCTAAGAATTAGTATCATTTTATAATAATAATATATAGTCATTATTTCCACCATTATTCCCATTCAAGTAACTTGGTGGTGAAAAAAATATTACACCACGATGTAGAGACGGTAAGTCATTCATACGCACATGATGTGAATGGATTTTTTGTCGGATGGATAGAATGTGAAATAGGGTTGTTTAATATTTATTGTAACATATAATTATATTATTTATAAATATGTTATTCATTTACAATTAAAAAACTAAACAAGAGAAATTAGATGAAGAAATATGTAGAGACCCGTATCCTGACGTACATGGACATTACATTACATTTGCGGAATACTTAGTATATAACAAAAACACACACACAAGGATCGTAATAGTTTCGTGTCTTTGGAAACTCGGAACATAATCTTCTAATCCTGGTGAAAGATCTTCAATATCTCCCATAAATATCTTCCA
This sequence comes from Viscum album, assembly GCA_963277665.1. Lineage (NCBI taxonomy): Eukaryota > Viridiplantae > Streptophyta > Magnoliopsida > Santalales > Viscaceae > Viscum > Viscum album. The sequence continues at coordinate 1,988,984,542 of OY728161.1, read as the reverse complement.
TTTTTTTAACCTAAAACCTTTCTTTATATCCTGGGGAAAAGAAAACATAAAAGGGTGAGCTCAAATGCTCAGTAAGGGTATACAAAAGAAATAAAAATCATATCATATCTTTTTGAAAATCATAACCTGCAAAAGAGATCATAATATCTTAACATGGAACAAATCATAGAAGTGAAAATGAGATCACCATAATCATAACATGAAACTTGAAAATTTGTGGCATGCACACATAATCATGGAAAATCATTTCTTGTTAGTCATGACTCATTGCCAAGACTATCTTAGTGGACAAAGTCCCTTTCTGAATCGAGTAACCCTCGTTTCAGTCCTGTTTCACTAAACCGGTATAACCTACCATTCCAGCAATGTCTATCTCATGAGATATAAACTCTTTACCCAATGCATTGGAGGGAGATATAGGTCCCTCCCATCTCATAATGAATCCTTTATTATGTGTGCCACATAATCATAAATCATACATCATCGCATAACACATGTAACAAAAATGGGATTCTTGAAACATCATGACATCATAAATCAATTCATATAAGATAAAGTAATTCATAAAAATATTTCAATCACAACATAATCAAACCAATGTAATAATAGGGATAAAAACAGAACCCTTTTATTATCTTAGATGGAAAATAATTTTGATAAAATACTTGAACTTCATTCTTGAGGAAAATATCCTTTCTTCTTCAAAAATACTTTTCCTTTCTTAACATGTCGTACAATTATAAACTAAAAGAAGTTGATTAAAAATAAACATAAAAACTTGTAAAGGAAACTTATTGGAAATAATGTTTTAGAAATCCATTCATGCCGTATAAGTTAAAAAAAACATTCTTCGTACTTTTTTCGGAAAAGTCAAAAAGTACCTCGTACGAAAAACGACAAAAGATTCCTTTCATATATATTACTAAAAACTCACCGAAGAGTAAAAATGGATTTAAACAATTGTAGGTGGATGGAAATAATATTACATATTGATGAAACATGGATGTGGATGAAAAAATACACCCCAGTAAATACTTACGAATGAACAATCTCGGATAAAAATGAGATTGTGATATTTCCCTTACCTTAGGTCCGACTTGCTTTGTAAGTGTCCGAACCACCTGTATAATGATTTAAATCATGTTAATGACTTATTAAAGAATCATATTTACTGTTATGATATCATTTATGGTTCACTTATGACATTATATTACCTGTTCTTTTGTAAATTCCATGTTAAAGAAGCGTTTTGGGTAAAATCGTTTCATTTATCGTAGGTGTTTTGAATTGTTGTTCTTGACATCATTATTACTTATATCATGATTTACATACTTCCATAATATAAAATATTATTTATATATCATATATATTCAGTATATATATATATAATAGGTACATAAATAAAATTAAAAACACCGTTCATGGAGACGGTAGTCCGTACGTACGCATGAACGCTGTTTTCCTTTCCTTATTGTCTTGAAATGGAAGTAAGTAGATGAAATACATATGTATATATATACATAAATCCAGTAGCTTTATAATGTCATATATTTCATTATTATTTCTTATATATACTTTATAATCATTCTTAAATGGTTACCATGGAGAATGAATCTCATCGCGTCGTGGAGACGGTAGTCCGTACGTACGCACGAGCGATGATATCATTTCTATAAATATTGAATTGAATTGGAGTGGATTATACAATATATCAGAATCAATATGATGTTGTAATAACTATGTATAGTTATTCTTTACACCATTATACCCATCCATGTAAGGTGGTGGTGGAAAATAGATTACACCACGGCGTGGAGACGGTATTCCGTACGTACGCACGCGCGGTGATTTCTTTTTCCGTAGGATTGATAGATGGTGAAATAGGGTTGTTTCATACTTATAATAACATATCATTATATGAGTGATACTGATGTTATTACTTAATAATGAAACAACCTAAGAAGAAGAAGTGGAAGAAGAAATAAAGATGAAAGAATTGGTAACGGTAATTACCTCTTCTTTGAAGTGCCTCTTTGAGACCTCCTCTTAGGGCACTAAAATTGGTCTTTGAGGAATACCAGAACCTCTAGGATGTTTCTAGGGAAGTGGAGAAGAGATTTTGTCAGGGGTTGTCCGAGCTTGAGTGCTCAAATTTGTGTGAGGAGGAGGGGGAGGAGGTGTCCTTTTATAGGGGAGGAGAGGGGCACCTTAGGAATATCTCAAAATATTATTTTATATTAAAGTCAAAATCGGTTTATAATGGTTCCAAAGGGTCTTATTTCGAATATAAGGTGGGGATGGGTCGAAATCCTATCAACAAATAGGATTTAGACAAGTTTAGGTTATTATTTTAACCTTATCAATTAGATTTAACTCTAATTTAAATAATTTAACTTTTACCGTGTCTTTTTGTTTTCTTTCACTATATTGTTAATATACTTACTATAACATGCCAAACGAACCCCAAATTGTATATTATTAATAAATATATCCTTATCTATGTCATTTGGCCGAACCTTAGATTTTTAAGAATAAAATAACAATTAATAATATAATATTTGATTTAAAAACTATTTTGTGTCAATTTTGACACTATTTGATATATGATTTTTGTGAAAGTCATAACAGAATTATATGTTCGAACCAAGTTGATTAAATCAACACTAATATATCATAGTAACCTATAAAATTAGTGGAATTAATAAAAAGTCTTAAATTACATTTATTTTGGTGTTTATAACATCAATTATGTCAATATTTCATTAATAAGATAATTACTGCATCATCTTTGTGTCATAAATAAATTAAATTATTTGATGTCTAAAAATTACAAATAAAATACCATCATGTAGGAAATCTTTTTGTCTTTCTAATTAATATTTATAATATAAAATCCAACATATATAACCCTACGTAACAATTGTTTTTCTAAAAGATATATGCTTGTGTCATTTTTGTATTCATTTTAACTTAATTAAAATTAAGTGTCATTATCACTTACAAGTGGATCAATGGGGTCCCAAAATCGACCCAAAGATTCCCATGGTCGACCATGTATCTACCATTAGGGTTAATACACGTTTTAGGGTAATTTAATATTATTATAATATTATTTTTTTAACCCTTATTTACCGGATTTACCCTTAACCATGGTAAATAAAATATTTACCGCAGTAATTATTCAAAATGTCTAAAAATAAAAGTTACCTATTTACACAATTTGAACATCCTGATTCCAAATATGGAATCCATTTTTCTAAATTCAAAACACAGAAGTGGCAGAAATTAATTTAAAATTAATTTCCGCTGTCAAAACAAAAAGTGTGTTTTTAAGAGATAATAACTATCAAAAGATTGATACTTGTTTATGTTCGGTTTAATTGTAAAATTGTGTCCAATGACCAAAATTTTATTAAGTGGTAAAAATATATTCTAAATATACTTTAAAACCATTCAATATTATAATTTAACCACATAAGATATTACGATGAAAAAAGTTGTTTTTAATTAAAATATAACGTGTTTTTACTATTCATTAAAATATAAAAGTTATCGGAAAAATATCAAAACTTTATCTAATGTAAATTTTTACATCCTGATTCAAAAGAAGAATATTATTTTGTCCAATTGAACATATAAACATGTCAAAATCTATATTTAAAGTGGGTGCGCCATCAAAAGGCGGTAAAACTGCATTGTTTTAAAAATACTTATTTTACCCGAAAAATTTATTTTGTTCTTATACCGTGTTATAGAAATGTGTAAGATGAATAATAATGTTATAAAATTCAAAATTTAGTTAATACTATTCATAACGGCTAGTTCATGACAATATTATAATAATATAACATTGTTTATTAAAACCCGGTATTGCGTACAACACACGCTATCGAGGAAGGTCACGATTGCGTGTAATGCAAGCCAAGTCAGGGTTGCGTGTTGTGAAGGAATCCTTCATTGTTTCGTATAACAGAATCCAAACATATTTCATTTATACATTTAATATATATATATATATATACTCAATGTTGCGTAGAATAACTATTATCAAAATTGTGTGTAACACGATCCAAGAATAGTGTTGCGTATACTGCAAGCTAATACGGTGTTGCGTATAGCGCAAGGTAATCTTGGTGTAGAATTCCACACAATACATTAATGAAATTAAAAGAATATTTTTCATAAAATCTCGGGGTGTTACATTCTACCCCCCTTAAAATGAATTTCTCCCTCGAAATTCGTCGGGATTATAAATGGTTTACTATTCGAAAGTTTCTTTGATAGAAACCCACATCGTAAAAAAAGAATACCAAAACTTATCTTTAAAAACAAAAGTATGAAACGTAACGGTTACCCAAATAAACTAATCACTGGGTTTCCACATAGGTGAAAATATGGATATGGAAGAGAAATCTAACAATCATGTTCTGATGGAGAGTGGTAGAGAACATGGCTATGGAAAAGCTAGCAATCACAAAGCCATAAATTTTTGACGATCTAAGGTACCATCCGATTCATCAGATATAAGATCACTAGGACAACATTTTTGGTTTTCAATATCATTTCCCTATAGTTGAAAAATTTGAATTAGAAGAAATACTTACTTGATTTTGGTATAATCTCACTGTTGTTCGTGAATTGAACAATTTACACTTCATCCCTTAAAGAAATGAAGTTGAATTTGTTATTCGTGATGTGTTAGCAGATCATGTGACAGAATGACAGGTCATTCCATCTGTCTCAAACAAAAGGTTAGCAAAACTTATATACATAAGTCGATCTATAGTGAGATTAATCATATATGGTTCCTAAAATGGACTTATACTTCATATATCATACTGCTTAGTTTCTACTAAACAGGGACTTCCTGTAGGTCAGTGGTAGGCGATAAAGGCCAGTCGCACTTCGGTTGTGGGTTCGATTCCCACAGCCTTGTCCGAAGCGATGGGCTGTCGCCCGTCCTGCAGGTTGTCCTTTTTCTAAAACTATATTACTATAACATCCCATCAATAATATCGAAAAAAAACTTCTATCCTTAAACAATACTAACTTATGTCCAACATAATCCATTCTAATCTTTAGTCTTATCCATAATACTACAGTCCACTCTCATAACATAGTGAAAACAATTACCAGAGATTTAACACCATCGTCGATCCCCATATATCATAAGATATGTTTTTTTGGTCACATTCCAAACATTCAAAGGCCTTAATAATGTATTCTCTTGAATACCCATTGAACCTTAGTGAAAACATGAATGCAGTTAAAAGTTAACACTTTCCACATATCAAAATCCTCAAAATTCTATATACTCAAACCATGATATCACTTAGTCCTTATATCAATCATGAGCTCATGAATACAATCAAACATCTCATTATCTTCTTATCCTTTCATTATGCACTTATCATCTACTTTCCAAAAGTATCTGAATAACCTTTCATGGTTACTTGTAACATTAATCAGACAACAATGTAACAATCCTTACATGTCTCTTTATTCCATAGTACCATGATATTACTTATACAACATTACACATGATAAACATGTAATCATTCCACTACATTCTTAAACCATTGACCGAGCTTCAACAATTCATTCATCTCACATATCATTTGTAGTCTAATCATCATCATCAACATAAATACTACCCATATGACCATACTGATTCTCTTCACGAGACTTTCCCTTAGGGCATTGGTTTTCATAATGCCCGAACATTCCACATTTAAAACATTTAACCATTGTTGATGTCGTAGCAATACCATTATCCTCATCCCTGGTGTTAACTGAACCTTTTCCTTTGCACTTACTGGCTTTGTGTCCTTCTTTTCCACACCCAAAGCATCTTCCAGTTCCTTTGAAACATTCTCCTTGATGCCTCTTCCGACATGATTTACATAGGGGAAATTGAACTATCTTTCCTCTATGATCATCATGAAACTCCATATTTCTCTTATTAGCCGAGTCAGGAAACTTACCAAATTTTACTTTATTGATCATATTATGAGATTGCTGATTCGGCATAATAATTATGTTTGGACTTCCAAATCCCATTTCATTATGAAGAATATCATTCCATTGTCCATCATATCCTCCATTATCATGAATCATCTTGTTTCCAGCCATTTTCTAAAACCCAAAAAGAATAATGTGAGAGGAAAAAATCATGCTAGGGAAAACAACATAATAAAGGGGAAGTACCTTCAATATCTAACATCTTAGGTTTAATTCAATGAACGTTACCGTAGTTCTAGGATTGTATCCTATACGTATACTTATCCTTAGGGACATCCCTAGACATACCTTATAAATATCTCTAGGGATCTCACTAAAGTTCTCGCATCCTAGTTTCCAAAGGTTGACTAAACCTCCCTCTGATACCAACTGTAGAGACCCGTATCCTGACGTACATGGACATTACATTACATTTGCGGAATACTTAGTACATAACAAAAACACACACACAAGGATCGTAATAGTTTAGTGTCTTTGGAAACTCGGAACATAATCTTCTAATCCTGGTGAAAGATCTTCAATATCTCCCATAAATATCTTCCATTTTTTTTTACCTAAATCCTTTCTTTATATCCTGGGGAAAAGAAAACATAAAAGGGTGAGCTCAAATGCTCAGTAAGGGTATACAAAAGAAATAAAAATCATATCATATCTTTTTGAAAATCATAACCTGCAAAAGAGATCATAATATCTTAACATGGAACAAATCATAGAATTGAAAATGAGATCACCATAATCATAACATGAAACTTGAAACTTTGTGGCATGCACACGTAATCATGGAAAATCATTTCTTGTTAGTCATGACTCATTGACAAGACTATCTTAGTGGACAAAGTCCCTTTCTGAATCAAGTAACCCTCGTTTCAGTCCTGTTTCACTGAACCGGTATAACCTACCATTCCAGCCATGTCTATCTCATGAGATATAAAATCTTTACCCAATGCATTGGAGGGAGATATAGGTCCCACCCATCTCATAATGAATCCTTTCTTATGTGTGCCACATAATCATAAATCATACATCATCACATAACACATGTAACAAAAATGGGATTCTTGAAACATCATGACATCATAAATCAATTCATATAAGATAAAGTAATTCATAAAAATATTTCAATCACAACATAATCAAACCAATGTAATAATAGGGATAAAAACCGAACCCTTTTATTATCTTAGATGGAAAATAATTTTGATAAAATACTTGAACTTCATTCTTGAGGAAAATATCCTTTCTGCTCCAAAAATACTTTTCCTTTCTTAACATGTCGTACAATTATAAACTAAAAGAAGTTGATTAAAAATAAACTTAAAAACTTGTAAAGGAAACTTCTTGGAAATAATGTTTTAGAAATCCATTCATGCCGTATAAGTTAAAAAAAACATTCTTCGTACTTTTGTCGAAAAGTCAAAAAGTACCTCGTACGAAAAACGACAAAAGATTCCTTTCATACATATTACTAAAAACTCACCGAAGAGTAAAAATGGATTTAAACAATTGTAGGTGGATGGAAATAATATTACATTTTGATGAAACATGGATGTGGATGATAAAATACACCCCAGTAAATACTTACGAATAAACAATCTCGGATAAAAATGAGATTGTGATATTTCCCTTACCTTAGGTCCGACTTGCTTTGTAAGTGTCCGAACCTCCTGTATAATGATTTAAATCATGTTAATGACTTATTACAGAATCATATTCAATGTTATGATATCATATATGGTTCACTTATGACATTATATTACCCGTTCTTTTGTAAATTCCATGTTAAAGAAGTGTTTTGGGTAAAATCGTTTCATTTATCGTAGGTGTTTTGACTTGTTGTTTTTGACATCATTATTACTTATATCATGATTTACATACTTCCATAATATAAAATATGATTTATATATCATATATATTCAGTATATATATATATATAATAGGTAGATAAATAAAATGAAAAACACCGTTCATGGAGACGGTAGTCCGTACGTACGCATGAACGCTATTTTCCTTTCCTTATTGTCTTGAAATGGAAGTAAGTAGATGACATACATATGTATATATATACATAAATCCAGTAGCTTTATAATGTCATATATTTCATTATTATTTCTTATATATACTTTATAATCATTCTTAAATGGTTAACATGGAGAATGAACCTCATCGCGTCGTGGAGACGGTAGTCCGTACGTACGCACGAGCGATGATATCATTTCTATAAATATTGAATTGAATTGGAGTGGATTATACAATATATCAGAATCAATATGATGTTGTAATAACTATGTATAGTTATTCTTTACACCATTATACCCATCCATGTAAGGTGGTGGTGGAAAATAGATTACACCACGGCGTGGATACGGTATTCCGTACGTACGCACGCGCGGTGATTTATTTTTCCGTAGGATGGATAGATGGTGAAATAGGGTTGTTTCATACTTATAATAACATATCAGTATATGAGTGATACTGATGTTATTACTTAATAATGAAACAACCTAATAAGAAGAAGTGGAAGAAGAAATGAAGATGAAAGAATTGGTAACGGTAATTACCTCTTCTTTGAAGTGCCTCTTTGAGACCTCCTCTTAGGGCACTAAAATTGGTCTTTGAGGAAGACCAGAACCTCTAGGATGTTTCTAGGGAAGTGTATAAGAGATTTTGGCAGGTTTTGGCTGAGCTTGAGTGCTCAAATTGGTGTGAGGAGGAGGGGGAGGAGGTGTCCTTTTATAGGGGAGGAGAGGGGCACCTTAGGAATATCTCAAAATATTATTTTATATTAAAGTCAAAATCGGTTTATAATGGTTCCAAAGGGTCTTATTTCGATGCTAAGGTGGGGATGGGTCGAAATACTATCAACCAATAGGATTTAGACAAGTTTAAGTTATTATTTTAACCTTATCAATTAGATTTAACTCTAAGTTAAATAATTTAACTTTTACAGTGTCTTTTTGTTTTCTTTCACTATATGGTTAATATACTTACTATAACATGCCAAAAGAACCCCAAATTGTATATTATTAATAAATATATCCTTATCTAAGTCATGTGGCCGAACCTTAGATTTTTAGGAATAAAATAACAATTATTAATATAATATTTGATTTAAAAACTATTTTGTGTCAATTTTGACACTATTTGATATATGATTTTTGTGAAAGTCATAACAGAATTATATGTTCGAACCAAGTTGATTAAATCAACACTAATATATCATAGTAACCTATAAAATTAGTGGAATTAAGAAAAAGTCTTAAATTACATTTATTTTGGTGTTTATAACATCAATTATGTCAATATTTCATTAATAAGATAATTACTGTATCATCTTTGTGTCATAAATAAATTAAATTATTTGATGTCTAAAAATTACAAATAAAATACCATCATGTAGGAAATCGTTTTATATTTCTAATGAATATTTATAATCTAAAATCCAACATATATAACCCTATGTAACAATTGGTTTGCTAAAAGATATATGCTTGTGTCATTTTTGTATTCATTTTAACTTAATTAAAATAAAGTGTCATTATCACTTACAAGTGGATCAATGGGGTCCCAAAATCGACCCAAAGATTCCCATGGTCGACCATGTATCTACCAATAGGGTTAAGACACGTTTTAGGGTAATTTAATATTATTATAATATTATTTTTTTAACCCTTATTTACCGGATTTACCCTTAACCATGGTAAATAAAATATTTACCGCAGTAATTATTCAAAATGTCTAAAAATAAAAGTTACCTATTTACACAATTTGAACATCCTGATTCCAAATATGGAATAAATTTTTCTAAATTCAAAACACAGAAGTGGCAGAAATTAATTTAAAATTAATTCCCGCTGTCAAAACAAAAAGCGTGTTTTTAAGAGATAATAACTATCAAAAGATTGATACTTGTTTATGTTCGGTTTAATTGTAAAATTGTGTCCAATGACCAACATTTTATTAAGTGGTAAAAATATATTCTAAATATACTTTAAAACCATTCAATATTATAATTTAACCACATAAGATATTACGATGAAAAAAGTTGTTTTTAATTAAAATATAGCGTGTTTTTACTATTCATTAAAATATGAAAGTTATCGGAAAAATATCAAAACTTTATCTAATGTAAATTTTTACATCCTGATTCAAAATAATAATATTATCAAATTTAACATATAAACATGTCAAAAACTATATTTAAAGTGGGTGCGCCATCAAAAGGCGGTAAAACTGCATTTTTTTAAAAATACTTATTTTACCCGAAAAATTTATTTTGTTCTTATACCGTGTTATAGAAATGTGTAAGATGAATAATAATGTTATAAAATTCAAAATTTAGTTAATACTATTCATAATGGCTAGTTCATGACAATATTATAATAATATAACATTGTTTATTAAAAACCGGTATTGCGTACAACACACGCTATCGAGGAAGGTCGCGATTGCGTGTAATGCAAGCCAAGTCAGGGTTGCGTGTTGTGAAAGAATCCTTCATTGTTTCGTATAACAGAATCCTACCATATTTCATTTATACATTCAATATATATATATATATATATACTCAATGTTGCGTAGAATAACTATTATCAAAATTGTGTGTAACACGATCCAAGAATAGTGTTGCGTATACTGCAAGCTAATACGGTGTTGCGTATAGCGCAAGGTAATCTTGGTGTAGAATACCACACAAGACATTAATGAAATTAAAAGAATATTTTTCATAAAATCTCGGGGTGTTACAAAATAAATTTGAAAGAATCAATAGAAGAGATTTCCTCTTCCTCGGTGTGCCTCCTTTAAATTTTTTCTTAGGGAACTAGAGTTTGTATTTTGAGAATCACATCACCCCTATAATGTGACTAGGGATGTTTAAAAGAAAAAGGGTTAGGTTTTGTCCAACCATGAAGGCTCAAAATTGCATGAAGATGAAAGGTAGGGGGTTCCCCTTTATAAGAGAGGAGAGTGACACTTTAGGAAATTATTGAAAATATTAATTTATTATAAATTCAATTTTGATGAAAAATTTCCCAAAAATTATTTAATTAGAATCTACAATTTTCTTTTTGAATACCCCTCATCCCATAATTTATATAGTTGTTTTGAAAAAAAATTATCCTTATCTTTTTTGTTTTACCAATAATTTACCCTTTTTAATCTTACTGCGATAACACGTTATTTATATCGTGTGGGTTAGAGTAATTATCGTATAATGTAAAAAGACCCAAAAAATTTATTTATGACATATTTGGACATATATTAAACATTTTTTTAATATTACATTTTTAGGTATTTATTATCATTTAATAACTAGTTTTATGTTTTATGTTACTAATTGTGTCAATTTTGTACACTATTCATACTTGACATTTTAAAAATTCATTAAAAATTTATTCCTTAGAAAATAAGGAATTATATAAAAGTTAATAGGGAAATTTAATCATGAAAATTCGTGTACGGCATCAAAATAACCAAATTATATTTGTTTTAATATGTATAAATTCAATTATTTGAATCTTTCATTAATGTGGTAATCACTACATCAAATTTGTGTCATAAATAAAACTATTTATATAATCTATAAAAATTATAAAGTAAACACCATGATATAGAAAATATTTTTATATTTATAATTAATATTTATAAGGATAGATATCAGTTTTATAACCTTATATTAAAATCAATTTAGTAAAAGATAAATGTTTAAGTTATTGTTATCATTAATTTAAATTAATTCTTATAAAATGTAATTTTCACATCCAAGTGAATCAATGGGGTAAAAAAATCTACCAAAGGATTCTAATGGTTGGAAATATCTCAATCAATAGGATTAGGACACGTTTTAGGTTAGTTTTATGTTATTAAATTATTATTATTTTACCCTTATTTGCACGATTTAACCTTTAACCATGGTAAATAAAATAATTACTGAAGTTAATATTCATAATTTCCTAAAATAAAAGTATCCTATTCAGAAAATTTGTACCTTCTAATTCTAAATATGGAATCCATTTTTTCAAAATTCAAAAAATAGAGGTTGCAGTAATTAAATTAAAATTATTCCAATTGATGAAATGAGAAAATGAGTTTTAAAAGTTAAAACATTGCAAAAGAATTACATGTTTTTACCTTTGAATTCAATGTAAAATAAATGATAATGACTTACATTATATTAAATGGTAAAAATGTATTCTATTTATACTTTAAAATCACTCAATATTATAATTCAACCATATAAAGTATCTCGATGAATAAATTTGTTTTTAATTAAAAGTTTGCATATTTTTTCTATTCATCAAAACATGAATTTTATCAGAAAAATATCAGAAACTTTCCAATGTATATTTATATATCCCACATCAAAATAAAATTTTAATTTTTTCATATATAAATTATTAATTTTCAAAAATATTAATTTTCAATGGATTCACCATTTAAAGGTGTAAAATTCACCATTAAAAATGGGTTCTTATACATAAAATTGGGTTTTATTCATACCCTATGACGAAAATATCTATTTGATGAATATGAAAAATATTTTGTTATGTATAAAACACATATATTTCATTAATTTCATTACCAAATGTAATTCAATAAAAAATAAAAATATCTAATTCATTTATATTTTTCATAAATAATTAATATCCAATGAATTCATAATGAATTTTCATAAGTTGGTTATAATTATTCCTGCTATCCTAAAGGATAGTATAAAATGTTAATTTTATATTAATTGACACTGTTGGTTCATTTAAAATCATTATTTCATGAAAATAATGCAACTAAAGGATAATAATTATTTAAAAAAATATTTCATAAATCATCCAAGTGTTACATTCTACATCCTTAAACAGAATTTCTCCCTCGAAATTCATCTTGTAGGAATAAAAAGATGAGGATAGATCTCTTTAATAATATCCTCAAGATCCCATGTATCATCCTCTAGTTGTTGGTTCCTATATAAACCATTAACCAAGCACGTAGTCTTGTTTCATAAATCTTTTTCGCTACGATAAAGAATCTCTATCGGTTGTTCTTTATATAAAAGATCGTTCTCTAGTGGTATGACATCTGAGCATAGTTTACATGAAGGATTGGGTATGTAATTTCTTATGAGAGATACGTGGAACACATCATGAACTTGAGAGTGATTTGGTGGACTCTCTAATTGGTAATATTCCATTCCTACACGATCCAGTATTTTGAAAGGACCAATATACTTAGGGCTTGGCTTACCCTTCCTTACAAATATCATTACTCTCTTCCAAGGAAATATTTGTAAGAATAACTTATCACAAGCTTCATAATCTAGTTATTTTATTCAGTTTTCAATATAACTTTTTTGTCGACTCTAATATTATCTTATGTTTTTTTTCATAGATCTGGCTTTTTCTGCCATTTCATCAACAAGCTCAGGTCCTTATAGCTTTATTTTCACTACTTCATCCCAACAAGTTGGATTTATGCACATATTTTCATAGAGTGCTTTATAAGGAACTTTCTAAATACTAAATTGAATGTTATTATTGTATGAAAATCCACCAATGGTAGTTGTTGATTCCAAACACCTTTGGAATCTATAGAGAAAGCTCTCAACATGTCCTACAGAGTTTGAATTGTCCTCCCAGACTGACCGTCTGTCTGAGGATGATAAGTAGTGATGAAACTAAACAATGTATCCAGAGAATGATGAAGACTTTTCCAGAACATCATGGTAAACCTCGAATCCTGATCATTCATAATGGAAAGTGTTGCACTATTCAATATTACCACTTCCTTTAGATATATTTGGGAAAGCTGATCAAGAGGGAAATACTCTCTAATATAAATGAAGTGTGCCGACTATTTAAGGCGATCAACTATAACCCAGATAGTATTATTTCCTTTATATGTTTTAGAAAGTCTAACTAAAAAGTACAAAGTGAGGTTTTCCCATTTCCATTCCGGTATGGGTAATGGTTGTAACATCCCCTTAGACTTCTGTCTCTCAGCCCTAATATTCAGACAAGCCAAAGCATCGAGAGACATATTTGGCGACATGTTTTTTTATTCCATCCCACCATAAGTACTTCTTTAGGTCTCTTTAAATATTTGTGCTTCCATGGTGAATAAAGAATGAAGGAAATTGAGCCTCCCCCAATAGATCCTTCTTTAATTTTGGTATGGGAGGAACAGTAACCCAATTCATGAACCTTATTTTTTAATCAAAATCATGGTTGAATTCAGGAATGTTTCTCACCTTCATTTGTTACTCTTTACATTCCTTCTATACCTCTTCAATCTTGACTTCTATAGATGGTTGAACATTCATTTTAGAAAGATAATATTTCTCCCATTCTGTTATAATTTCATGATCCATCATTTAAATATCCATAAATATTGGATCATTCATGATCCTCATCATGGATAAGATGGCATGGTCTTTTCAAATTAATGCATCTTCCACTTTTTTTCTTTCCCAAGGTTGTAAGTTGTTGAATAGTCGTACTCATTAATCAACTCCAACCATTTTATTTGTTGCATATTTAGTTCCTTTTGTGTGAAAATATACTTTAAAATTTTATGATCAGTATAAATATCAGACATTTCACCATTAATATAATGCATCCATATCTTTAATGCAATTATTACCATAGTTAAATCCAAATCATGAGTTGGGTAATTTTTCTCATTGATTTTCAACTGTCATGAGGCATAAGCTATCAACATATCATTTTGCATGAGAACACAACCCATCCCCTCCTTGGATGCATCACTATAGATCACAATCCTTTCTCCACTATAAGGTATTATGAGAACTGGTGCAATGGCTAGCCTTCTTTTTAGCTATATTAAATTCTATTCACATTCCCCCTTCCGAAAGAACTTAACTCCTTTACAAGTCAACATGGTGAGTGGATTTTATATTCATGAAAAATAATTCACAAAACATCAATAATATCCATCTAAACAAAGAAAACTTTGGATCTTAGTTACTGTTGTTCGTCTCAACCATCTTTCAATAACCTCTATTTTTGCTATATCCATAGATATCCCCTCTCTTGATATTATGTGACCAAAAAATGAAAATTTTTGAAGCCAAAATTCACACATGGTAAATTTGTAATAATGATTATTCTTTATCAGGTTCTTCCATACATTTCTCATTTGATCTTAATGTTCTTACTTTCTCTTTGAATATACAAGAATGTCATATATAATGACTACCACAAACTGATCAAGATAATCTCTAATGACTCTATTCATTATATCCATTAAGATAACAATGTAGTTATTAAGACCAAAACGAATCACTATAAATTCATATTATTCATACCACGTACAAAATGTCGTATTTGGTATATCCTCTTTTTTGACCCTTAATTGATGAT
Organism: Viscum album; assembly: GCA_963277665.1. Classification (NCBI taxonomy): domain Eukaryota; kingdom Viridiplantae; phylum Streptophyta; class Magnoliopsida; order Santalales; family Viscaceae; genus Viscum; species Viscum album. Next base: position 1,988,969,150 of record OY728161.1, on the reverse strand, counting down.
ACCCTGAATGAAGATCGATCTTGGAAAGGTATTGAGCTCTACGTAGTTGGTCTAATATGTCATCAATGACGGGAGAGGATATTTTTTATTGATAGTGATCTTGTTATATTCTCGATAATCAATATAGAGTCTCATTAATCCATCTTTCTTCATAACAAACAGAACTGGTGCTTTCTATGGTGATGCACTAGGGAATATGAATCCATTATCAATATTCTCTTGGATTTTCTTCTTCAATTCCTAAAACTCCATTGGGGACATTATATATGGTGTCTCTGAAATAAACATAGCACCGGGTATGAGTTCTATTGAAAACTCAACATCAGGGTTTTTTGGAAGACTTATAAATTCTTCTAGAAATACATCATCAAACTCTTGTATAATGGGAATATTCTTAATCTTGAGTTTCTCCCCAACCATTTGAGATAAAAACCTTCATTTATTGGAATCATGACCCATAGCTTGGACGAAATTTCTACTAAAAGGTTATATTTTCCCTTAGACCTATAGATTATCATACATTGATCTTCAATATGGAAGGTTACTTCCATTCTTTGGAAATTGATATGAGATCCATATAATGAAATACATTCCATATCATGAATCATATCAAATTACACTATAAGAAGGATCACAATATTTTTAGGAAGTACTTTCGCACAAACTTCAATTGGAGAATAATTGAAAACTTTTGATGCAACTGTTGTGCCATTAGAATTTGTCACAGCTAACTAAAAATATAATTGTGAAGGTAATACATCTATATCTTTAGAAAAATCTATAGAAACAAAATATTTGGAGTATCTAACATCAAATAAAACATTTTCTACTTTAGAGTGGATGTTATGTGTACCTCTCACCACTTCATTATCATACTACATGTCACCGATAGTAATTTCATGTTAATTTTCTTTTTCTTTTGCCTCATGAGTGTATTGACATCGATCATCATAAATAACCATTGGATTAGGGCATTGATTCGCATAATTCCCCATTTCTATCCACTTGTAACATTGAAGTGTAGGAGGTGCATTATGTATCGCCATTTCATTGTTCGCATCATTAGACAACTTTTCCCCACCACTTCGGTATTCAATTTCCCGATGACGTTCTTTTACACACTTAAAACATTTAAGAGTCCCTTTAAGACAATTCCCTCCATTTTTTCTTCCACACTTTGAGAATAAGGTAAAATTTATCTTTTTTTAGTGTGGTATTTATATTTTCCTAAGAATTCCATTTTATTCTTCTTATCAAACCCATATGACTGATGGATTTTTCCATTGTGAATCTCAACATTGAGATCACATTGAACAATTTCCTCTTAGCTATTTAAGTCCCTTGTGGCTAATGCCCTTTAAAGAATTGGTTGTAAGCCCCTAAAAAATCAAACAATCTTACTTTCAGTTTAGATAATCATTCCAGAATCATACCTTTAAAGTATTTTAAAATTTCCTTCACAGGTACCAAAATATTCTTTATCCTTTTGCATAAGTTCAAGGAACTTCTTCTCCATCCTTGTTTGAAGAATACGAGGAACGTAATTATTGAAAAATAAGTTCTTTAACTCGTCCCATTCCATGGACTCAATTTCATCTCTTTTACCTCGTATTATTAATAAAATTCCATCATTGAAAAGTTTCACCTTCCAAATGATATACTGGTAAGTTGAATTTATCATGTTTAGAACATTATAGAACTAATAATATAATTTCAGAAGTACATATCCATTTTTCATCCACTAATGGATCAGAAGACCTGCTAAATGAAGGTAGATGCTGCCTTATGAATGATTTAAAAAAACATTTGCTCCTTTCTTTGATCATTTAGAAGTCATTCATGATTCATAGATTGAGAAAGATTTGTGAGCAAGGCTACAAGATTTTTCATTCCAACTCCCATAACATTTGGTTTCTTAGGGTAACAGACATTTCATTTCCCGTGACATTCTGCATTAATGTGGTTCCTTTGGGTTCCATCCATTGACCAAAACCAAGAATCATAGTGTGAGAGACACTAATAATAATATGAAAACCACATAATAATGAATATAATTTAAATTTAGGACAATTTATGGTTTATCCATTGTTTTTAGTTGTCTTTTCTAAAACACTAGGATTGTATCATATATTTACACATAAACTTATGTTTCTTACTACATATTTCTCATCCTAGTTTCCAAAGGTTAACTATAAATTTTCTTTGATACCAAATATAATGACCCAAACATTATATACATTGATATTACTTCAGAATTTATGTAAATTTAATATAACATATAACAAAACCATAATTAGATCATATAGGTGTAGTTTCTTTAGAAATTGGGAAACATAAAAAACTGGTTCATAAAACCTCTACATTGTCTCTTGATTATTTGATCATATCTAGACTCCTTTTTGGAATATCATACTTAGTACCCTTCTTCATGTCCCAGGGAAATGAAACATATTAAAGGGTGATCAGAAATTCTCAGTAAGGGTAAAAAAATTAAATAACATTCATATAATATTCATTAGAACATAACTTTTAAAAATCTTATCTTGCATATAAAATATCACATTATTATATCATTGGATAAATCATAAAATTGTAATTTAATCCCAATAGTCATAACATAAGACATGAAATTTTGTTTCATACATGCATAAGCCTAAAAAATCATTTAATATTAGTCAAGGCCCTTTTCCAATACCATCGTAGAGAACAAATTCCATTACTGAACTGAGTTCTCTCCTCGTTCCAACCCAATATCACTGAATTAGATTAAATTTTCATTACATACATGTCTATATAATGAGATATAAATCATTACCCAATGCATTGGAGGGAGATATAGGTCCCACCCATCTCATAATTAAACCATTCTCACATGTTCCAAAAAAAACATAGAAACATTCACAATATCATAACCCATGAAATCAAATGGGTTTCATAAACATCATTCCATAATAATTGATATAAAACAAATGGATTTCCTTAATAACATTCCATCATAAAAACAATAAAATCATTGTAATAAAATATATAGAAACATAAACCTATGTAATCATTGAAGGAAAATAATTTTGATAAAACACTTGAGCTTCATTCCTAAAGAAATTATCATTTCTTCTTCAAAAATGTATTCTTTTCTCAAACTATCATGAAATTTTAAGATAAATTAATTCAGTTGAAATGAAACTTGTAAAAATTTAGATGAAGCTTCATGGAAATAAGTCATTATGAATATGTAAAAATCCATTCTTTCCGTATAAGTTAAAAAACATTCTCCTTGTACTTTTTTCGGAAAATTCCAAAAGTACCTCGTATGGTAAACAAAAGAAATATTCCGTCTAAACCTTGTAGTAAAATTAAAAATGTGAAAAAATTAAATTGGACATACATATAACAATATTTCAGATTATATTATAAATTTTATATAAAACATGGACATGGTTGATAAATATATACCCAGTTGATACTTACGAATAAACAATCTCAGATAAAACGAGATTGGAAAAGTTATCTCATACTTTAGGTCTGATATGATTAGTATTTATTTGAACCTCCTATATAATAATTTAGATAATGTTACTGATTTGTTCCAGAATTATAATCATTTTTATGATAACATTTATGATCATATTTTCATCCATCAGTAACATTTTATTATTACTCCCTATTTGGGCATTAACTTCCTTATGTTCTTATGTATGTTTTGTCAGATATGTTTTTATTGAAATTTTTAGGTTATAGTTATATAATTTAAAGCATGGTATTAGTATAATATATATCATATTTATAATTTCAATTCATTTATATAATCATGGTTTAATGAAGATTATGTAGAACAAATCACAATGCATCGTGGAGATGGTAAGTCGTACGTACGCACGAGCGACGATATCATTCCCATAATTGATGAATGGTATTTAAGTGGATGGTGTATAATATTTAAGAATTATTATTATGTTATAATAATCATATATTGTTATTATTTCTATAATAATACCCACCCATGTATGGTGGTGGTGAAAAAAATATTTTACACTGTGGTGTGGGGATGGTAAGATGTACGTACACACACGCGGTGATTTCATTTTTCGTAGGATGGATAGAAGGTGATGTAGGGTTGATTCATATATCTAATAACATATTATTATTTTAGTGATACTGATGTTATTAATTTATTATTAAATAACTAATGGATAAGATGTATAACAAGAAATAAATTTGAATGAATCAGTATAAGATAATACATCTTCCTTGACGTGCCACCTTTAAATTTTCACTTAGGGAACTAGAGTTGAACTTTCTAGAAGACCAGAACATATAGAATGTTACTAGGGAAGTTTGGAAGATAAATTTTCAGATGATGTCCAAGGATTAAGTCTCAAAATGGAGTGAATATTAGAGGGACGAGGTTCTCCTTTATAAGATAGGAGAAGGGTATATTAGGAAACTCGTTAAACTATTAATTTATTATAAATTTAATTTTGAATAACAATTGACCCAAACTTATTTATTTAGAATATAAAATGATTTTTTTTCGAATACCCATCATGAAATAATTTTTATACAAGTTTTGAAAATTGGTTTTATCCTTATCTTTTAGGTTCATCCCATATTTTACCCATTTTAATCTTACCTTGATATTATGTTATTTACACCTTGTAGGTTAGTGTAATTTCCACATCATGTCAAAAGAACCAAAAAGGTTATTTATGAAATATTTGGACTTATATTAAGTATTTAGATGAATTGTATATTTTTATTAATTTAATATCATTTAATAAACAATTGTATGTTTTAAGTTATGAATTGTGTCGATTTTGGACACTATTCATTCTTGACTTTTTTAAAAATAATATAAAATTTATTCCTTCTAAAATAAGACATTAACTCAGATTTAATATGTCAATGTCATCCATAAAATTAGTGGATGATATCAAAGTAACCAAATTATATTTGTTTTTATATTTATAAATTCATTTTATTGAATTATTCATTAATGAGGTAATCACTACATCATATTTGTGTCATATATAAAACAATTTATGTAATATCTAATTTTTTTAAATAAACTATGATTATGTATGAAATTTTTGTATCTTTAAAATGACTATTTATAAGAATAGATATTAGTAATATAACCATATATTAAAATTAATTTTGTAAAATCTATATATTTAGGTTATAATAATCTTTACATTAAATTAATTCTTATAAAATGTTATTTTCACATCCATGTGAATCCATTAGGTCCAAAAATCCACCCAAGGATTCCCCTGGTGAGAAATATCTCAAAAAATTGTATTAGGACACGTTTTACGCTAGTTTTATATTATTAAATTTTTATTTTTTTACTATTATTTACTATATTTACCCTTTAACCATGGTAAATAAAATAATTACTGAAGTTACTATTCATAATGTCCAAAAATAATAGGAACATATTCACACAATGTGGACCTTTTCATTCTAAATATGGAATACATTTTTCCAAATTTAAGAAACATAATTGTCAGTAATTATTTGAAAATTATTCATGTTGTTGAAATGAGAAAATGTGTTTTACAAGTTAAAACATTGCAAAAGATTAAAATGTTTTTACCTGTAAATTCAATGTAAAATTAATGATAATGATATTAATTTTATGAAATGTTAAAAATATATTATATTTATACTTTATAACCATTCAATATTATAATATTACCATATAAATTATCTAGATTAATAATGTTGTTTTTAATTAAAATTTAGAGTATTTTTACTATTCATCACAAATGAAAGTTATCAGAAAAATATCAAAAATTTATCCAAAGTAAATTTTTATATCCCAATTCAAAAAAACATGTTTATTTTTTCATATAGTAATTATTAATGTGCCAAAATATTAATTTAAAATGGGTTCTCCATTCAAAGGTGTAAAATTAACCCTTTAAAAAATAGTTTCTTATACATAAAATAGGGTTTTATTCATACCCTAAGACAAAAATATCTATTGGATGAATATCAAAAATATTTTACTAATTATATAACACATATATCTCATTACTTTCATTACCAAATCAAATTCAATAAAAAATTAAAATATCTAATATATTTATATTACTCATAAATAAATAATATCCAATGAATTCATAATGAATTTTCATAAGTTAGTTATAATTATTCTCACTAACCTAATGGCTTTTCTATAATGATAATTTTATATTAATGACATCTGGTGGTTTTTTCGAACTCATGATTGCATGAAAACTAATCAACTGAAGGATACAAATTATTCAAAGAAAATATTTCATAAAAACATCAAGGTGTTGTACATTACATTCTTCCTCATTTTGGAAATTGCATTCTTGGAATTTTAAAAATGGTCTTAGATGCTTCATTGAAAGTCCCACATCGGGAAAAGAGTCAATTAAACTATCAATTAAATATAAATAAGAAAAAGTAAAAAGGTTACTCGAGATAACACATACTATAATTCCATGTAAAAAAACATAGATATCGGAGAGAAAATAACTTTCATGATTAGATGGAGAGTGATAGAAACATGATCAGGAGAATGTTAACTACCAGAAAAGCATAACCTTGTGATAGGTTAAATGGTCTTTGATTTCTTAGTAGGAAAATTAAATGAACAAATTTTTTGTATTAATATCCTTTTCATAATTTTGAGGAATTTATTTATGAGATTGACTAAGAACATAAGGAAATAAACTTATCTTTCAATAAGAGTTTCATCATCTAATAAATTTATACCACAATCTAATATTTTCTCCAAATGATGAGTATTCAGGATGAAATGGTCTCACTTAACGCGCTATAATCAACTTCTAGAGAATAAAATAATTTACAAAAGATTAACTATATATATTTCACATGTCTTTAGACGTTAACCAAAACCAATAATAGTTACTAACATATCCGATAATCCTCAACGTGGATAATCCTTTATAAAACGAAATACAACTCCTTATCTACAAAATTCAACAAAAAATACCCAATGTTCAACAAGGACTATTCAAAAAATACCCAATGTTCAACAAAAAAATTTCCTTAAATTTATTCAAAAAAATCCAAAATAAGAAATAATCCATACCTTTCTAGGGTTATTTTCAGTTTTCTCATTTTTAATTAGAATGGAATTAGGTATTGCTAATCATATATATGTATGGTACTACTAATTCCATTCTCGATCCTTCTTTTTAGAACATATATTTTTATAATGACCAAGCACACCACATTTAAAACATGCAATTGATCCCTTGGAAATAACTTCTTTCCATTTCCTGGAGTCAACTAAACACTTCCATTTTTCATGGAAGGTTATTACTTTATGAAACTCATTACCACAACTATAATATCTTCACGTCACTATGATGCATTTTCCTATGTGATTCATTCCAAATCCATGACACATAGGTTTTTTAATATACTTACAATCATGATTATTACCTAAACATCCATATGGATTCATTTCTTTCATATATGATGTCTTTGAAAAATACCCATGGTTCAAGTGGTCAATCATGAGTCCATATAATTGGTTAAGAATAACTAAAAGATTTCTCATTATAGCTCCCATTTCATTTGGTTGTTCATTCATAAAACCGTCACAGTTTCATTCACATCAATTTTTTACATTGGCGCCTTATAGATTCATCCACTTATTATAAAACCAAAATGGCCAGTGGGAGTATATTAGTAAAATAATCATATAATATCAGATTAAGAGGATAAACACAAGCATATACTTATTCATGTTATGTTATAATATTCATTTTTCATAAAATTAATATGAACCTTTCTAATATGCTATCTGTTATGGTTATGTAACTTATAATCAAATAACACCGTAACCTCTAATGTAATCTAAACTGACTTGTAATACCTACTATAAGGCCACATCATTAAACATTACCTAATTTTGAGATAAGTTTATAATTTGACATTAATTTACATCTAATATTTTTTATGTTTAGAGAATAATAGAATTCAACCATACAAAAAATATTTAATATTACAAGTAGACACTTCTACTCACTGTCCATTTTTTCATAAAAAACTCTTTAAAAAGAAGATGACATTGTTTCATGTTTTAACTACACAACTTTTCCTTGATCCCATCCTTGAATCCATTCTTTTTTAGGTCCTATAAAAAACATATCAAAACTGGTATGAGAATAAAGATATCAGTAAGGGATACATAAGGAAAGAAAACTATTAGTCTGGTAAAAGAATATAAACCATGAAAAATTTATCATAAAGTAATAATTTCCACCATTAAGAAGTAGCAAAAACACATCACTAAATATAAGCTTATTTATCACCCTTTTTTATCCAAAATATTACCATAATTCCCACAGAAAGTAATATATAGAATATTAGGATAACTTGGGATATAAAAATACATAAATGGAATAACCATATGGCTTACTTCAATATATATCACTAAATGGGATGGCCATACAACCGAATTCCATTCCCAATGAATTGGAGGTTATAACGTAGATACCCATAATTGGTTTATCATAGAACCCCCTATCATTTGGTTTATCACATAACCACCCATCATTCGGTTTATCACATAACCACTCATCAACTGTCCAAGTAACATAATATAATCATAAAACATAAAATATTAAAATATAAAAATTTCTCTAATAACATTTTATTTTCAATTAGAAGAAATAATTTCAAGATATTTAAATACTCAATCCATTTCAAAAAGAATTTTCAATACCCAAAAAACCAAAACCAGAATAAGTTATTTCATTTCCTTTTAAAATCAGTAAGGCTTAAAGAGGAATTCATATAACGATTATGGCGGTAGGGATGTCATTGTCACCGAATATGTTAAAAACAATATTTTTTCATTTACTAAAACATTTCATAGAAAAAAGATTCCCTTACAATTAATGTAAAAGTATAAGGGGTTTATTTTACACCATGTAAAAGATGGAGGTGTATATTATCAAAACATGCATCAATTAAAGGATATTGAGATGATGTCCCTTACCATGAGTCTGATTCATCACATATGCTCCTTGTTCATCCTGAATAATAAACCTATGTAAATTTATACTTTCTTAAGAACATTTTTGAATTTTATTATTCCATTTATATCAATTATTACCACTTTATATAAATTAAATTATTATTTATGTTAATATAGATCGTTTTGTCGATATTGGGTACTTGAGTCGAAAAAGATCTTCTTATAATTAGAAATTGTCCATGTGGTCAAAATTAAATTATCTAAAAAATATTATTCATGGTTTAAATATCATATATATCAAGTATATATATATTTATAATAGTATATAACATTTGCAGATATGAAATGAAATGCATCATTTATGGAGAGGGTAAGTCATACGTACGCATGATCACTACTATCATATATTTTTCATATTATAAAAATGGAAGATAAATGAAAAATATGTATATTTTAATTATATTATAAGATCATATGATATATATTTTACCTAATTTAATTAACTCCATCCTTTATATGTTCAATGTATGGCATGAATGAGTCATATCGCTTAGAGGGGGCGGTTGTCCGCATTTCTCAAATGAAATTATTGTATTTAATCATTATAAAAAGCATAAAGGTATGTTGTAAATAAAAATTATATAATAATAAATAAAATATAAATATAATATATATCATATATAAATACAGTGGCATTATAATGGTCACTATAAGATGTGGTAAGAGAAAATTTAACAATCACCTTTTCGTGTGGCAGCAGTTTTCCGAACACAGAAACAATATGTTTGTATGCATTAGACAGAAGTGTGTTTGAGTGTAGTTAGAATACTTCTCATAAAAATATCCTAGTATATTTTAAATACTGGTGTTTTTATGTATTTTAAAAATAATATGATCATAGGTATTGGAGAAGGATAATAAAAGAAAATAACTTAATAGAAAATGTTGCCTCTAAATCGGGTATCTTATATTGATTTGAAACCAAATGCTTTCTTGAATTGACATATTTAAATATGAATTTAAGAATATTAAAAACTTTATAAAAACAATTTTATAAAACATGGACATGGATGATTAATATAACCCCAGTAAATACTTACGTATAAGCAATCTTGGTTGAAAATGAGATTGCAAAATTATCCCTTACCTTGTGTCCAATTTCTTTTTATGTGTCCAAGACTCCTGTATAGTGTGTTTAGACATATTATTAACTTTTAATAGAAGCATAATAATATTTATGAGATCATATATGATTCACTTACAACTTTATATTACCTGTTAATTTTTCAATTCCATGTTAAAGAAACGTTTTGGGTAAAATCGTATCATTTATCGTATGTGTTTGGACTTGTAATTATTCATATGATTACTTAGACCATGATTAATTAATTCCAAAATGTAAAAAATGGTTTATATATAATATATATTCAGAATTTAATATATATATATAATAGATTGATAAATGGAATGAAATACACCATTCATGTAGACGGTAGGCCGTACAGACGCATGAACATTGTTTTCGTTTCCTTATTAAATTGAATGGATGTAAGTAAATAACATATACATTAATACAGTATCATTATTATGTCATATATTTCATGATTACTTATTATATATACTTTATAATCATTTTGGAATGGTTTACATGCAGAATGAATCTAATCGCGTTGTGGAGACGGTAATTTGTTCGTACGCATGAGTGATGATATCGTTCACATAATTATTGGATAGAATTGGAGTGAATGATATAATATCTCAGAATCAGTATGAGGTTATAATAATCATGTATAGTTATTATTCCCACAATTATATCCATCCAAGTATGGTGGTGGTGGAAAAATAGATTACACCACGGCGTGCAGACGGTATTCCGTACGTACGCACACGCGATGATTTCATTTTTCGTAGGATGCATATAAGGTAAAATAGGGTTGTTTCTTATTTTTAATAAAATATCAGTATATGGGTGATACTTATGTTATTACATTATAATAAAACAACTAATGAAGAGGAAGTTGAAGAAAAAATAAATTTGAATAAATCGGTAGAAGATATTACTTCTTCCTCGAAGTGCCTCCTTTAAACTTCCCCAAAGGGTACTACAGTTGGTCTTTTGAGAATACCAGGACCACTATAATTTAACTAGGGAGGTTTAGAAGAGAAATTATCAGGGTTTGGCCGAGCTTGATGTCTGAAAATTGAGTGAAGAGGAGAGGGAAGGAGGTTCCCTTATATTGGAGAGGAGAGGGGTACTTTTGGAATCCTCAAAAATATTAATTTATTATAAACTCAAAACCGACATAAAAACATAAAAAGTTACTCAAATTCCAATATGACATGAGATACGGTTGTAATATCCTCATAAAATAAAATTTAGACATGTTGGGAAATTATTTTAAACCTTGTCAATTTGATTAATCCTTATTTAATCTATTTAATCCTATTTGTGGTAATAACTTTATAAATGATAAATTATTATAAATGCTTACTTCTGTGTTGTGAATTATCCGTTATTTTATACTTTATTAAATTTTAGACAATATAATTTTTAATTTATAATTTTTAAACATTTTTGTGATTTTTAACCAATTTAATAATATGTTATTTTTATAAAATATCAATAGTGTCAATCTTGACACTTTTCATTCATTTGAATTTAAATAAAATCCACAAAAGATAATATATTCCAACAAAAATATTTAATAGATTCTTAACATGTCATATTCATCTAGAAATTTTTTTGAGAACACTAATTATTTCATATAATATTTATTTTAATAATCATAAAATCATTTATTTGATATTTCTTTTAATAAAATAATTACCACAACACTTATGTACAATTATTCAATATACTTATTTTTTCATAAAAATTTAGAAAAAAATACTATGATGAAAATAAATCTAATATATTTCATAAGAATAATTTTAGTCGAATGTATCTTTTAAAACACCAAACTTTTTAAAATGTTCTATTGATTAAATTATGAAGGTGACAACTTTGTAATCATTTAAAATAAAATAATTTAAATGTCCTAATATATTTTATAAGCCTATAAAATGGTCCACAAGTCGACACATGGATTATTATGCTGTATATATACTCAACCAATAAGTTTTGGTCACGTTTTTGGGTCTTTTGATTGGTATTATTATTTTAATAAAAACAATATTATTAATTTTTTACTACATAAATAATTTCTACATCATTAATTTATAATCTATTAAGGTAATTTAATAATTCTCAAAAATTAAAATTAAATAACCATAACAAATAAAAACACTTTAGATTTCAAATGAGTATTTTTAACCGAATGTATATTATGTGCAACAATATATTAAAAATATATTAATTATTAATGTTTTAGTGAGACACATTTCACTTTCATTAAATAAAATAAATTATAGGTCTTAATCACATCCAAGTGGGTTCAAAAAGATACCGTTTATACTGAAGTATATTTTTGGACGAAATATAATCATCCAATTATATTAATAAAAATTTTAGGGTGATTTATTATTATTATTGTTGCCGAACATTACTTGATTTACCTTTAACTATAGTAAATAAAATATACCATAGTTACTATTCATAATATCTAAAAATAAAAAGAATCATATTATCATAATTTGGAACTACTGATTCCATATATTAAATCATGTTTTACAAATTCAAAACACAGAAGTTGTAGTATTTAATTTAAAATTAATCCAACTATAGAAAAAATTGGTTTTTGTTTAAAACATTGCAAAATATTTTAATTGAATTTGCCTATGAATGCAATGTAAAATTAATGATAATTACTTAAATTATATTAAATGGTAAAAATATATTCTATTTATACTTTAAAACCATTTAATATTATAATTTAACCATATAAATATCTTGATGAAAAAAGTTGTTTTTAATTAAAATTTAGCGTATTTTTACTATTCATCATAATATGAAGGTTATCATAATAATTTCAAAATTTTCTTGAATTTTTTTATATCCTAATTCAAAATAAGAAGTTTAATTTTTCAAATTGAACTTATAAACTTGTCAAAAATGAGATTTAAAATGGGTGTTCTATCAAAAGGTGACAAAACAACATTTTTGAAAAATAATTAGTTTATCCAAAAAAATAAATTTTCTTCTTATACCATGTTCTATAATATGTGTAAGATGAATGATAATGTTAAAATATTCAAAATGTGGTTAATAATATTTCTAACGGCTAATTTATAATATATCGTTGTTTAGTGAAACCCAGTATTGCATATAACACACGCTATTGAGAAAGGTTGCTCTTACGTGCAGCACAAGCCAAGAATAGTGTTTTCATATACTAAAAGATAATACGGTGTTGCGTATAGCGCAAGATAATATCGGTGTAACATAAAACACAAGACATTAAAGTAATTAAAAATAATATTTCACATATAATCTCAGGGTGTTATAACTTATGGTGATCTACTCAGTTTTTACTCACAGCAACATAGGCCACGAAAGCACTTGGGTATCCAAGTAGTCATTCAATTGGTTTATGGAACAAGTAAGAAAGATGCCTTGGATCATTTATTGCATGATCAAGCTGGATATCATGGATAGTATCAATATACTTGAGGTGTTTTTACTCATTGTTGAAGTGGAATATTTTTTATTTCATTTTTTAAATAATTAATTGTAATTGTCCTAGTGGTTCATCAAGATGTGTTCCTAAGATCATATAGGAGGTATAGTATCCTTAAGGTTCCATTATAGATTACTTGTACATGTATACACCCTATGGTGCATCAAGATGTGTTCCTAAGATCATATATTTACTATTGGTTTGAGCATTGTACAGTGGTCAGGGATGTTGATATGTTACAATGTGTTATCTAAGAATTCATTTTCTTGTTCCCCACTAATTTTGGATATGGTATATTAGATATTTATGATTATTTTGGAGCATGTAATGGATATTAAGATGGTGCAACATGAAAAACTGTTCCAGTATGAATTCTAGGTTTCCTGGGATGTTTAAGTCAATCATGATGTTCGATGTTACAATGATATGTAAATTTCACATTGATAAATTCCAATGATGTTTTAGTATATTTATTATTATGAATTATTATCTCTAATACTTATGGAAATGGTAAATTTTGTTAGATTAGTCTTTTGAGATATAGAGGAAAGATTCATCTCATGCAGTATATTTGGAATATTGGATTCACGTGACATATAAAATTTCTAGTGTGATGTTTATAACTGATGACTGAGGCTTTGTTTTTAAACATTTTAAAAAAAATACTCAAATGGTGATTTCCCATATAGGTACTTGGAGTCATTATACTTAGTTGGGATAGCTTGTATATGGATATACATTTTATGGAATGTAATGAGGATCTGTGGTGAGAAATTCATGGATGATGGGAGGGGATGAAGTAGTCCACATGCACAAGAGGTTTAGTGACCTTGGTGGTTTGGCATATAATTGGACACCTAAAAATGAACCCCTTATAGAAGTTTGATTATTTAAATTCATATATTTAATGTTCCATCATAACATATATGTTTTTACCACATATCATGGAAGTAACATGTACATAACAAATCCATGTGGTTGTATATTTCATTGGTAAAGATCATCTAGGTGGTTTTCATCAGACATGGGATGATTTTATCGATGAAAAATGAACCCCCATTGAGGATTCTTATTGGTGGATTATTAAGATGAATGGTTCCTTGGTTTTTAGCAGACATCTTTATTGATCTCGAAATGTGTGAGACCTATGTGTTGGTTATTTGGAACATGTGTCACAATGGTTTTGGAGGTGAAATCAGGGATGATAACAATAGTATTTAACCTTAGTGGGAGACCATACTGTAAGGGATATGTGGGAGACCTAGATTCCTTAGATTCAGCTTATACACAAGTGTTTCAGTATTTCAATTGATCAACGGTTACCCATGAGTGGGATCATCTAGGGGTTTGGGGTTTCAGTAGAGTTTGAAAGCATAATTGTATGATTGTGATGCGATTGGTAAACATGAGGTGTTTCCAAGTATGTGAAACATTTATGGGTATTCCTTGGGTTTTGAGGAAGAAATTTGGAGTTCCTAGTTGTTGGGACTACCGTTGATGTGAAGGAATCTTTGTATGCCTAATATTGTTGAAAACATAGTGTGATTTTACAAATATAGTCAGAGTGTGGGATATGAATCATGACAATAATGACACCTATTAGTTGGTGATAATGGGATATATCATGACCAGGATCCTCAAGGGAGATCCTGGCATCTCAAGTGTATTTTGATGGGGATCATAGTCGTCTTGGATTGGAGTGATACGACTCACAGTAGTATCAGTCCAGTGTTGGAATCAGTGAGCGGTCATGGAAAACATGATTATTGGGGAGTATAATCCAAACTTGCATGTCAAGATAGATCTATACTCAGATGATATTTCAAAATGTTTCTCTAGAGGAGAGTAGAAATTAAAAATTGACCAGGTTCTATGGTTTTGTTAAATGTTTTGGTACCTTGAAACACATTGTCTAGCAGAAGTGGTTTTAGGGGTTGGAAGTATAGGAGTTTGTATTGTAATAAAAAAACCATTTTGTACGAAACCATGATTGAGGTGACTCTCAATATTTAATGGGGTCATCCATTCCGGTTTTTTAATTTTTGATGGATGGGGGTTCGACCATAGTGATCAAGAGCTTAACTCAGTAGTGCACCGACAAGTATTATCCTAAGGTGGGGATAGTGATGTTAATTATAGGTGTATGACCCTCACATGTTGAGGTTAATGGGGCTAAAAGAGGTTGTTATAGATTTTAGATATGACATTGGGTTAGTGTGTTGGTATTAGTATTTATGTAGTTTTCATATGATCTATGTGTGATCAGGTTTCAGTGGTGCATCAGCATGGGTAGAAAATCATTTATAGGACTTGTTGGTCAAGGAGGTTTGACTATTGTCTCCCCATATAATTGGATACAAGAATATATGAACTACCTCATTCACATCAGATGGAATATGATGTGTTTTTTCAAGGATAACCATGATATTTTCAAGTAAATGTCAGTGCTATCAGACCATGATCTTGGTTTATTGGATTTTGTCCAATTTATATCTGAATCAAGAACCATGAGCAGTTTTCTAGTATATAAAAATTTAAAAATTTTCATTACCATGAAATTTTCATTTTTGAGATTTTATAAGTTCATTTTGATAGGACATTCCAATTATGGGTAGTATTGTGGCTCAAAATTGGATTTTTTTTACCAAGGCCATATATTATGGAGCACTATATGCAATATGATGAATGGGATGATGACATAGTCATGTATCTCGAAAGATGGGACTAAATATTATCCATATCTGTGTTTCATAAATTGATTTTTATAATTTTCATGATTTTAGATACATGACCACCATGGTGATGTTAGATAAAATTTGAATTTCCCTAGAAGGTCATAGTTGGAACACAGTCATTTGAGAAGGAATTGATGACCAAGGCACGTCAAGGGTGTTGTTTGTAATTCCTAATAATGTTTTAATCGATAATAATTTTTAATTTGGGTAGTTTTTAAGATCATTTATTCCATAAGAGTTTAAAATTTTATAAATACTTTAAATTCTAAATTATAGATCGGTTGAATGTTGATCATATTTTTGTAAAGGAAATAAGAATTTTTAGACCCCTCAAAATGATAAATTTAGACTATGAATGAGGATACATATATATTTAATTCATATTTGGAGAATAATATTTTATTAGGGATAAATATTTCATATTTATTAAATTCATTCATGGGCACAATGTTGGCCTATATTGTTTCCCAACCATGATCACCAACTGTGTGGCCTAGAATATAACAGTCCACAATTTTTGAAATAGAGTAGTGTGTCTTAGAAATCCTAAAATTTTATACATTATTTTTCATACATATTCCATGGTTGGACCACGGTCCATTAAATATGAATTTTAGTCTTCAGAGTTGGATATCTTGAAGAAATTTCACCCACACTTTTTTGTGCACAATTAGGGGAACGATGAAGCCAAAAAAAATCCAATTAAAAGTGGGAAAAGGAATCCTTTCCCCATAAGGTTTAAGAGGGAATCCCCCACTCTTTTCTCACCTATATTTTGTATAGATATTGGCCTCTTCCACCATTGGTTCTCTATTCTCTATTTTTGTGTGGACTAGGTCATCATTATTTAGTGATTTTTGGTAATTCATTGACTTTATTGGCCTTCATTGTGCTTCTCTTC
This sequence comes from Viscum album, assembly GCA_963277665.1. Taxonomy (NCBI): domain Eukaryota; kingdom Viridiplantae; phylum Streptophyta; class Magnoliopsida; order Santalales; family Viscaceae; genus Viscum; species Viscum album. The sequence goes on along the minus strand of OY728161.1, from coordinate 1,988,951,912 downwards.
CACTTCCTTTAATTTTCTCCTTCTCTAGTTTTGGTTTTTGTTTTAATTCAACCAGAGCATGGTAGAATCATATTCTGGTGATTTTAATTTCACTATTAATATGAGTAGAATATACTTTGATGTCTTCCTCATCTTGTGGTTCATTATTTTAATTATGTTATTCTATGAAATTTAATTTTCTTAGGATTTCACCAAATATTAAATTAAATATCCAATTAATTTTTGTATAGTTTTGGGGATTTTTCATTCCAAATGTTTGGGTGTATGAGAGAGGACATTATATTTCCTTTGGACTTGGTTACGGTATTATGTACCATGTAGAAAGTTTTCAACATTTATTCTTATTTGGAATAAAATTGATTAATTTTTTATAATTTATATAATTTACTATTTTGATCTCCTTGGTTTGAGTTATATGTCTTTTATGTAACATGATCTTGGATGAGCATGATTCAACCTTCTCCAATACTTTTTTATATTACATGTTTATTCTTGGACACTCCACTAAGGTAAAATCCCTTGGTTAATTTAATTTTAATTAAATTATTATTTAAAATAAAATTTATAATTTAAATAAATGGGTTTAGGGGGTCAGAAACAACCCTTGGGTGATAGCTTGTTGCCTTAGTAGCTGATGGTCAAGGATATAATTGTTGAGATATAGGGAGGCCTCAAGACCACATGAGTGGTGAGGTTAGACCAAATGAGACTGTGGTTTCCTAGATTAAGAGAATTGATCACCTTGTGAGTAAGGGGATCCCAAACATTTGATGACCATTAAATGAGGGTTTTTTTTGGAAATTTTACATACCTAGTGGATTCATGAACTATTTATAGGTGAGGACAGCATAATGGTGGTCATGATTCAAATCCACTAGCATATTTGGGAATACCACAGGATGGTTGAGATCAAATTTTGTGACGGGAAAACCCCAGAGTGGGACTTTATAAGTAATAAGAGAGATGATCCATCTACATGACTGATTCTAGTGTGGTGAGTTCGTGTATCTAGCATAACTATTCTAAATTGATAATGATTGAAAAATATATGGTTTCCCCAAGGAATCAGGTGTTAACTTCAAATCGTGACCAAGACCAAGAACCCATGTGAGGGTGAATCATCAATATTGAGAACAATGATACCCTAGTAGGTAAAATGTGACATTTGATCTGGTGTGAGGATAGTTATGGTTAAGGCTTGAGAGGATAATATGTGTCACTTTAGAAACTGTATTGAAGCTTCGAGCGTATTTTCAATATCATAGTATGGGTTTTTTCTCAAGGGTTCTTGACTATTGGTTTCCCGATGAGTAAGGAATATGAAAACCATATTTATAATTTTTACAATTTTTGGTATACTCTATATTTTTTCATCATGATCAGGTTGAAACTCCCATATGTGAGGTTACTATAATTATTATAAGGAATACATTAAAATGTCTCACTTCTATTCGGTGGGTTCCTAATAATTGGTGGAATATTCACTATATTTATCACTCCCTTAGGTGTATTGGGATAAGATTACTATTAGGTTTATTCTAGCTTGGGATATATTCATAGTTGATATATGTGATATAGGTTAGAACTCACACATAGTTAGAGAATGGATATGGTTTTCATTCCATGAATTTTCATTATGAATTATTAGGTAAACCATACGATGCTAACCTAGTGGGGCCTTATAGTTAGGGATAAAATAATTGGATCTTCCAAGGTCCTACTATATTCTTAGGTGTCGCATGTTTTCTATACTCCCATTGGCGAGGTTCGTGATATTATAGTTCAAATTATTTCAAAACGTTCTTAAACACACTTAGTAATCAGGTTGAATGAAGTAGTGAAGAAAATATTTGCTTCCACAAATTATTTATTTTTTATCTTAGATAAGAATGTCACATGTTCATATCACTACATATGTTTGTTTTTATGTGTCCAAATTGGTGACAGCCTACTAATTTTTGTACTCACACCCAACTCTGGCCGCCACTAAAATTTAGTACCTGAGTATATGTTCAATTGGTTATAGACACAAGTTTCGTTAAGTCCAAATAAGATGTTTTGAATGATCCAGAAAGTTGTCTTATTAGGATACTGCATGCGGTAGGGATTATATACTCATTATAACCTTTGGTTTATTTCCCTTATTTTGGAATATACTTATAACCAATCAAGGGTGATGTCAGATATATATACGACATGTTTATTCTATCCACAACTGCATTTATTTTATTATTTATAGATGTTTTATTTATTCTACATACTCTGATTATTTACTAATTTTGATTGTTATTAGTCATTCTATATTTATTAAACACATTAATATATAGTGTATAGTCTCCCTACAATATAACCCTATACCCCATCTACTAGTTAGCAGCCTCTATCATATAGGATGACATGCATGAGGACATGTAGTAACCATTGGTTGGGCACTGTATAGTGGTCTGGTCAATGGGACATTACGTATTCCAAGATTCCATGTTATTTTATACAATAATCTTCTTATAGGACCTTATATTATGCATCTGGGATAACATATTTTAAAAAATTATCGTATAGTTTTTTCCTTATAGTGTTTCTTGGATCACCCTTTTCATGTATTTATATCCCCATGGTATTCATTAATAACATAAAATCATTATGTGATTTTGAATGAATTTATATTAATTACAATTAATATGATTAATTTTATCTTTATATTAACATATTTATATCTAATCTACCAAATACACAGACCTCTGTATTTTTTAATTTTCTTATTAATTCATTTTAATAATCATGTCATAATATGTGAATAAATATTGGTATCATAAAATATATATAATATAACATAATATAAACCACATACTCCAAAATAGTTTTTATCGGGGATATATCAATCAATTAATCACATACAACCTATAGTAAAGTCATCGAGGCCAAAAATGAAACCTCTAGAGCCACACATAGTTTCAAATTACATCTCTCATAGAAATGATTGTAGGATGATCTTTTAATATTTATAACTAAAAAATATTCTAATAATGTACATTCCCCCACATCAATAACCTTCAAAATTGAAGGGATGCATGACAATAATGGATGTACCAAGATAAAATCTCATGAAATCGTTAATCAATCCAAAATGACTCATATTAGTCCCCAAAGATCAAAGAAGGTTACCCGACCTCAAGACATAAAATAATGTTAGGTTTCATAATCCCTAATACATTTCATCATAACTACCCTATATGGGTTTCAGTTCAATTAATTTCATCTCACATAAAGTCATAAATTCAAAACCCAAAATAATATTAGGAAAATCCATGTACCTGATACATGAAAACCCATAGAATCATATATTAATAAAGTAACATGTAAATAAATTGCAACGATAACCCTATTGAGGAACTCTCACCAAACATATTCAAAAAATTCAATATCAAACAATTCATTCCTAAATTCATACATAAACTTTTTTAATTTCGTATTTGATAAGTAAAACAAAAAAAATAGTTTGAGAGAGATAAATATAAGACATGTGTGGGGTTGAATCACCATGAAAGGGCCACTGCAAAAAAATACACATTAAATAGAGTGAAAGAGACCTCAGAGAAGACATGTAAGAAATGGGTTTTCTAAAAAATAGGTTCAAGTAAATTATTTAATTTTTCAGTAATTAGATATTTCTTAAAAGAGTATAAAAAAGAAATTATAGGAAAACTACAAAAAATATCCCAACAGACCATTGCCAATCTAATTAACCTTCACTGGGTTCGTAATTCCTCTAATAGATACCCTGAATCTACCCAGTGGTTTTCCATCAATGATAGGGATTCTGTTCAGGCAATTGGGTACTTGGGGTTCCTCCACCGAATACTCAGTACATGTCAACATATATTTCAATTTTTGTGACATTGGTAATCCACTCAGAGCCACACTTTGATACACACGAAACCTTGTGTACAACGAAAATTAAAAAAAATGTAAATTATAAAGAAAAAATTATCACTGAATTCATATATGAAAATAAAGATCCATAAAAAATTAAATTTATTATAGTTATGGTAAGAGGATAATCCAAGTGAAATGAAATGGACCTTGATACCAATATTCTGAGAATGTATTGAATGATTAAATGTTTTTCTGAAAGAAAATGATTGATCACTCATATATAATAGTTAAATATTTTATTAGTAACATGGTTGAGAAATCATTAATGAAAATATTTCATATTTTCAAAATATGTAGACTAAATATTATACTTATGAAATGAAAATGTTACTTGGGAAACCTTACCATACTCTTAAAGTCACCTCCTTTTACATGAGTATATGACATTTTGATGAGTACCATTAAGAACTATTAGAGCCTTATAAATAAGGATATGGTTGTTTACAAATGGATTTGGAGGGATATTTTGAATATTATTGTGTTTTGGAAGTGAGATGAAAGGTGTGGATTTGGGGGGTTAATATAGTCAACATGGAGATATATTAGTGAATAAAATATTTATAATTTAATTATTAATGTTCAATACATTGAATGGAGATATTTGTTAAAACTTTTACAAGTACTCAATTAATGAATATTAGAATATTTTAAATTTTATAAAATAAAAAATAGAAATACATCCTTAAAAAAAATTATAAAATTAAATATTAAAATATAGTTATTTATTTCAAATAAAATATTACGTTGGTTTATAAAATTAATTTATTGGTAAAAAATTTGGATATACAAATTAATTATTTTATTAAATACAAACATATTAATTTATGAATAAAAAATTATAAATTCTGATTCATATTTGAATTATGATGATGTAATAATAGTTTGGGTATTTGTTAAAACAGTTTTTTACTATTCACTAAAAAATAAAATTTAAAAAAAATTAAAAATATACAATAAGATAATTTTTATGAACATATTCGATTAAAGAAGTTTTTTATAAAATTAAAATGATTAATTATAACTATTTATCTTTTTGTTAAAATCATATAATGGATATAAAATTAAATTTATTTTAATGAAATGCTGTTCAATTCGATATTAGTGATTTCATTTATAATTATTATTATATAATAGTTATTATATTGAAAATAAATAAATATTTAAAAACATAAAACACATTCATATTATGAAATTCATCATTTAATTAAGAGGAATCTAGATTTTAAATAATTTTATAAGAAAACTATAATAGTGTAATGAAAAAATTATAATATAGTGTCCCTAGAAGTATTATTTTTCTGAAAACTATATTATCCAAACATAACAACCAAATTAAAATAATTCATAAATATAAAATATAGAAAAATAAATTTTCAAATAAAACTAATAAATACACAAAATTTTAATTTTAGTCTAAAAGATGTTATTGTCTATTTTAAAAAGGACACTTTTGGAGTAATAGAACCTACACATGGAATATGATAATAATAATTTTATCATTTAATTATAAAATATGTAAATTATAAATGACTTATAAAATATTTTTTAGTGTAAAAAATATTAATTTTATTTTAACATACAATCCATATATAATTGCACATGAAGCTAAAAATAATACAATATTACTCTTAAGGGTTTCGTATTAAAATTATATAACATTAAAGGAAGTAATTATACATTTTTAAAATTTAATTTCTAATAAATAAATAATATTTTTATTATCAATCTGAAAATAAATCTATTTGTAATTTTAATGTAATTATCAAGTAAATTATATTTATAAAAGCAATAATGAATAAAATAACATAGATTTTATAAACCCATTATAAAAAATATTATCATTCATAAAATTAAATTATGATCCATGAATTGAAATTATTTAATTATTATTATTTGATAAAATATTACTAATGGATACAATATTAATTTCCTTAAAAATATAAATATGAGATAGAAAATCCATATTATATTTCTCTAAGGATAAGAGATAATACATATATTATTACTTAAAAAATATAATGACTACTGGTTTTTTATATTATTATGGAAATAAATTTCGGATTTATACCACTATAAAAAATGTAAACAATAATTACAAATATAAATAAAGAAAAATGGGTTGTAAAATTATTCACTAAAAATTTCATGTCACAATGTGGTTATTTGAAACCTCCAAAAATTCATGCTTTTGAACCTAGAAATTTTTTAGTTAGGTTTATAAGGGAATATGATTGTCTAAGAAGAATTTATTTTACCCCATTCTCACATGTTTCATCATGGTTATTTCTATTGGACAATATAACCCAAAATAGGGATTACATTTCCCCAAAATATTTTTCCTCTCTAATCTATCATAAAATAGGTTGATACAAGATCAATTTCATCTTATCAGCTGTATTTTTTACTATCTGATACATACATCCTTGTTTTTGAAATATTTATTGTATTAAGAATAGACTAAAAAATCAAAAGTAATTCTAGTTAAAAAATATTCTCTCTGAATATTCCCAATATTTCAAAATGACTGATAGACCTCAAGGAAGATTTCACTTACATGTAAATATATCAATATCCTAACCATGATGATGCTATACTAGATACATAACCACTAAATTTGAATTAAAAAATATTTCATTGTTAATCAATATAATTTTTTTTTCATTTGTTTCATTTCCAATCATTTTGAATAAGTTTACCATATAAATTTATCTCCTAAAAAATACTGAGATTAAAAATAGAGGACTATTCTAAATATAAAAATTAGATATGAGAAATTTATTTTCTTCTATATTGTTTGTGTAATTGATCCATTTAACTAATGTATTGATACATATCATTGTGGGGATATTCTACCATGGAAATATGGTGTATGTATGAGCCAAAAAAATCATGTATACAAGTTCGAGGAATACATTGTAGGATATTCATTTTCTTCTCAAATTGGACTTCTATTTTTGGATAGAATTTAGTAATCAATAATACTAGTGACCCAAAATCACATTAAAACACCTACAATAATAAATATATAAACCTCAAATCCTAGTTATATTCCATACTAGTTAAAACACATTGATACTACCCAATCACCATGATATTTAGTTACCTTATATCGTTAGTAGAAGAATCCTTATTTATATGAATAATGTGAGTTGTCTTTGTTAAAAAATCCTTTATTAATAAAACTATATCTCATCCTCTTTATTATTGAGGTATATTTATTATAAAGACCATTATAATTTCATCACATTTATTCACTACTTTATGAATTGTCCAATTTTCGTATGTAGATCATGGATTTTATTCATTCACTCATTACTAAGATAATAATAGAGATATGAACTAGACTATATTTTCACAATGTTGCACCATAGACTTTTTATTTACTATAATTATTAATTTCATATTACAGGATGTGTTTCCCCTCTATAATCATTATATTGTTAATTAACTTGTTATTTATAGAGGATATTTCCATTCTAAATGAATATATATTGAATTTATTAATTTATTTTGATGGAGAAAAAATACACTACATTATAAAAAAAATACAAAACCTTATTTTTTAAACAATAGGGAGTCATAATATTAAACTTTTACATAATGAACTTTATGTCTTACAATGATGTGAAATATTTTTTATGAACGTGAAATTTTTTATTATTATATAAAAGGGTAATAATAATAATAGATAATTTATTCATAAGAAATACATAATGGCCTCAATGAGTAGGATTAAAGGTTATGAGGGTCATTTATTATAGAATCCAAGGGAGAACGCATTAATAGGGTTCCCCCTTATCCGACACTAATCAATGATTATAAAACCAAGACATGAGGTGGGTAGATTATAAGAGAATTTCAAGATTATAAAATCCACCTCCCAATCTATTCTCTCTAAGCCACACCATTAAGGTGTTTTTGTCTTTTAGCTTTTTCATAGTGCATATGTTGGTGTAAAAAGGAAATTTATATCTGAAATATTAAATTACAAATGTGTAAGTTTATATTTAGAAATAAAATATTAGTTTCATCAATCCATTTTGCATAAATTTTTTAATAAAATGCACATGAATATAAGATGAATAAATAAGTATATTTGTTCACAAAAGAAATCCGAAATTCATTTTTTACAAATATATTATTTCTATTAAAATAAATATTAATGATAAATTAAATAAAATTAAATTAATTTAAATTTAATATACTTATAAAAATTATTTATTTCAATATAAATGATAATATATTTGTATAGTCGTGTGTAATATTTTTATGGGCCATAAAGTTTGTTATGTCATATAAACATTTAATTTTTTTTATTTTTAAATTACCATAAATATCAAAATATTCAGAAAAATAAACCTAAAATTTAAAAATGTGCACATTGAAATTTGGTTTTGGTGATATTTTTATAATTCTTTAAAATACATTTTCATTGAATAGTAAAACTATTGTTTTATATTTTTTGGTCTGATCTATAACTTCATTAATATGTAATAGCGATGTAATAAATAAAATAACTGAAAGAAAGATCCAAAATAAGTTATTTTCATAAAATAATGAAAATTATGAAATTAAAATTACTTTCCATATCCATCCAAATATATAAGAAATATGCAATGGAAATTATGTTTTTAGAAACATTATTTTGTTCAAAATTTATTTTCCAATGAAAAAATAAATACAAAAATAGGATATTAGTTCATTGTATCAAATATTATATACACTAGATTCATTATTTCAAAAATTGTGATAAGTAATCATTAGTATACCATGGTATATTCATTTTTGGAATTCTATAATTCTTGGGAATATATTTGTAAAATAATAAAAATACTCACATCACTATGCTATAAATGCAAACCAATCCTACCTATTTTATTCACTCAAAATATAATTTTCTCCCTCCACCCCTCTCTTATTCTCTCATAAATACCATCAGAGAAACTCAAATTATCTTATAGAGTCACTCTAATTTTTTATGAATTAGTATTTGTGATAACTGATTTTATTCCTCTCCCTTTTTATCCAAGTACATTATTTTTTTATTCATCTATTTTATATTGTAATTTTCACTCATTCACTTATTATCATTCCATTACAATACAAAAGTTTTTTTATGAATGAGATACTACCAGTATATGTAACTAATATCACTCTATAATCCACATTGAAAATAAGTTATTCTATAGAAATCATTATTTAAATATATATGTAATCATTTTTTTATTTTTCATTCCCAAACCTATTGATATTCAAGTGTATTAATATATATGAAATTATAGTTCATTGATTGGGTATCTCCATGTATGAAAACCCCATTGCCTAATTATTTTACCAAATCGAACTATTATAAATAAAATTATTTTTTTGAATTAAATGTCTAATAATGTATTATGGTTATACAAAACACATGAAAATATTTGGTTTTATTATATCCCATAAGATTTAAAATACAATTAAGCATCATTAAAATTGATAATATAGATGTTGAAAAGTGATCATTTGACTATCATAAATATTGGGTTTTAATAAATACAATTGACACAGAAAAATGATGTGATGTCCTCAACTTGTAGGATCATAAATATGATTCCCATTTAATTGAACTTATATGTTATATAGAATTAATGTTATTATCCTTTGACCAAGCCCAAACTAGGATCCAAAAACTTAAGCAAGATGGAAACCTGTTACAAGAGTTGATCAAGCTAATTGAAATCACCACCCAATGCTTGTATGTCGAACCACCCCATGATAGTTTCACCATCACACACCTCAATATTATTGATTTATCTAGTGTATTAAAGAGATATGTATCAAGACCCTAATATTATTAATATATATAATTTATATAGTTATAAATTAATTATAACCTTATAATTTTCAATTTATAAATGATTTTGATTTTGGTATAATAAAACAAATTTTTTTTGGGTAATATTAAAAAGAATTTATGGAATTTATTTTGATCAATCAAGGGATTTCTGAAAAAAAATTAATAAAATATTATTATTAAATTAATTTTATTTAATATAAATTATCATATAATTTTCATGTAGTCAAATGTAATTGTTATAAGTGTTCGAAAACTGTTATTTTCAAATAAACCATGAATTTTTAAATAAATGTAAATTCTATTTTAAAAGTGAAAATTCAAATATAAATAAAATTATTTTGATAAAATAAATATTTTTTTAAATCCTAATCCCAAAATTATCCATTGGTGAGTTTTTTATAATTTTATAATACACTCAAATTTTTGGGTAAAAACAAAATAAGGTATTAATATGCGATGTTTATTATGAGATCATAAAGACCAATAAGTGATGTAACGAATAATTTAAAGTGTATAAATCTCACGCTCTTTGAAAAAAAACATTGGAAAATACATGGTAAGGTTTGTGGTTTTGGTTATATTATTATATAGAGTCCAAAACCCATGTTTCAGAAATAATACAGAAATATCCTCTCTTTTTCTATGTTAACCCATAAAATATTCAATTCCACTTCAAAGAAAACCTTGTTATGATGTCCTAACTCTTCTGTTCCCTATATATAGTCATCTAAATGTGCCCCCAATCTCTCAAAAAGTACCTCTCAAACATTTTGAGTGACACTCTCATGGTTAGGCAACCTTTCCACCTCCACTTTATACATGTATCTTTGTTATATTTTTTTCTAGATTCATTTACTAATGTGAGTTTTTGTTATTGTATACACCCTTACAATAAATTTTATTTATATTATATTAGAGGCTATTTTTCAATCTCATCACTCCCTGCCATGGACATTCATACATCCACATTATTTTATTGATACATCACTACAATTTTAAATGCCAATAAATTGTGTAGTGAATACCCATAACCATTTCCTATCATGGGTTCTCACCTATAGTCACTTATTCTTATTTAGTTTTGAAATAAATGTATGTATTACACATTAATTTATTACTGAAATAAATATGATGATTAATGAATCCATGTTGTATAACCTATTTGGCACAATTAATCATGGTTATGTAATGAAAATAAAGGGTGTGCCCATAATTATATAGCAGTCCAACACATTGGGTAATGTTTTAGATTCATGAGACATCATAAAAGGTATTAATGAGGGAAAATAATCCATACAAGGTCTTTTTTTATCATTATTTCATGGCATTTAGATTTGACCTATGTTTATGATGCAGAGTTTAATGTTGTATCCCCATTTCCCATGACGTCTATTTGTTATAATGTTACACCATTCTTCATTGTTTATGATTATGATTCCCCCACATCTAGGATCCATTGATATACCTATTTTCCAAAATATGTTAATTTATTCGTTTTATTCCATTTTTATTTTATTAAAGGTATTTATATATTACCCCTTTTTATGGACGTCCTCGGGTTATCCCATGAGTTTCTAAGTATTAAGGAATAATATGATCATATAAATGATGTTTTCAATAATGATGATGTATTTCCTATAATAATTTGTTTTGTAATGTACCTAATTCCAAAATAAACTACGATTTTTGATCATTTGGGTTGTATTTTGTATACTCTTATGTAATAAATCAGGAATAAATGTGTTATAAATATTAGGGATATCATTATTAGTATTATAGGAAAAGTTTAGTTATTTTTGGTGATTTAGACTAGAAAAGTAATGTGACATATTTTTAAATAATAATAAACCGTGTAATACATAACTAAATTTTGGTAAAATATATATTTTGTGGTTTCCAGTAAAATAAATCTTCATCTAGATACAATATGTTTATGTGAATCTGCTACAAATTTATATTGCTAAAAAATGAGAAAATGCTGCATTTAATTATACTTGACTGAGAATTGGTGAATGAAAATGGGCCATGATGAACAATTTGTTTGAAACTGTTAGGGGACCTTATTTGGTAATTTCACAATCTCATTATGAACCATTAATATGGAAAAATATGGGAATAGATTATGTTAGGTAATATATCATGTATAACATAAATTGAAGCTTATAAATTCATAAGTTAAGACTTAAATTACCTTTACAATTTATCTCGTTAATGTTATTGGATTAATTTTTATGTTCTTAATAATTTTAAAATTATCATTCCTAATTCTTTATTTATTATTGAAAATGGCTAGAAATAGGAGGAACTAGGTAAAAATTATTTTGAAGATAAATGTGATGAATTCCCAAACGAGATGCCCAATCTGACAAGAGCAGTAATTGTAAAATTTATGATGATACTCTCTAATATTACACTAATTTTGAATTGAAACCTGTACTAGTAAGTGTGAAAAAACACCCCTGAGAAATAAAAATATAAAATTAATCCATTTATGTGACAAACGAATTTGACTTTATATGGATCATATGATCCTTTAATCACATAGGAATGGATCAAATCCATTGAGAATATCTTCTCCATCTATCAATGTTCCCAGAAATAGAAGGTCGTACTAGTTTTTCATCATATTGATTGAGAAGTCAATATATGGTGAAATTGGATCATTAATACGAATCTTGATAAAGAGATTGAATTAATGGGGCGGAAGTAATTCTAGATGTTTTTTTTCGATAAAAAAATTCTTTTCACTCTACACCTTAAAATGGAAAGAGCCCTGATTTCCCTTGAGAAAAAAATATGATTAATCTATTAGTTTGTATGAGGAAAACATTAATATACCTCTATGATACACATCTGACAGTCTCATTACCACTTAACAAAAATGTAACCGCTTATTTGGTGGGATAAAACCTTTTCTATGAAAATATATTGTGATTTGATAATTTTCTAGCTATGAGGAAATTCTCTGATGTTCCCTCGAATCTAAAATATATATTCGTGAATATCAAGGGAATCACGTGGATAATATGATGAAAATAGATAATTATATTTGTTTGATGGTGAAATCTAATAGTTCTATGAAATTTCAATATCCCACTTCTCAAAAGTGTGGAAGGGAGAACTCCAAAAATTTCTTAAGGGGGGTGAGAAAATTCTTTCAGTTCAAAAAATAAGTACACACAGTTTGAGATTTTTGATAAGAGAAACCAAAAAAAGTGATGGATGAAAAGAATGATACATTCAAATTTTAGCTCATTGTTCATTGTTTCATCTTAAACATACCATGACACATTTCAAACACTTTCACACAACCATTGTTTTTTAGAGACAATAATAAACCTACAATCCAACAAGGGTGATTTTTTTCAATGACAACCGCTCTAGTGGATCTCAAAAACAATGTGGTGATAGGTACTCTAGTTATTCAATAAATAATATTGAACATAAAATTTGATTTTGGTTCTACACATTCAATCATGTCACACATGTTTAATAGAACTATACAAACACCTCCCCAAATCATGGAAGAAGAGTTGTCGGTGAAAACAAAATGGGAAAATTATTTCATCCCGAGTATATGACTCCTGAAATATCAAAATTAGTGGGAAGAACTTCCCAGCGAACCATGTGATTCTAATTTTAGTATAATTTGATGAAATTATGGGAATATATTTAATTTAATAATATATAACCAACTATAATTTTTGATAGAATGAAATTAGTCTTCATATCATGAATTACCCCTCGATTATGTACATGTGAAAGCAGGAGGATAAACCTTCTATATCTCCAATATCAAAAGAATGGATATTATTTCACCATGATTAATTATATCTAACTCAAATTCTTTATTCTTAGGAATGTATTATCCTTGAACAGATTCCCACTATGTTGGAGTAATGTAATGTGCTTCCAAATGAATTGTATAGTATTTATCCTAGTATACATGTTTAATTTCTAATTAAGGTTATACCTAAGATGTTAACATTATACAAGACTCTGTCTAGAATGGATTTTTAGGGACCATATGAGATAAAGAAAAACGTTCATGTGAATAAAGATAAACGGTTCATATCACCAAGTGCTTCACCTTGGGGTGCACTGGTTCACTTTGTTCAGGGGAAGAATGGGTCAATGCATCTTTTCCCTGAATACCTTGATCTCAACTAAATAAAAATATAGAAAAATTATCATCTTCCTTATATTGATGACTTGTACAATATTCTACATTTAGAACAATACTTTTCTATGTTGGATATTCGGTTGGGATATTATTAAGTAATTGTGAAGAAGGTGGATATCACCGAGGCTTGTTTCAAAAAACGTTATGGGCACTATGAGTTCATAATAATTTTATTTGGGCTCACTAATGATAAAAAAAATTCATGAAATTAATTAATATACTCCTTATATAATTACATAGTTAATTTTTGGTAGTATCAATAATTTATATTCCAACATTATTCAAAATCATGGTGGATCTTGAGGAGCATTTCAGCACTACGCTAAAGACCTTATGAAAGGAGAAGTTTTTTTGGAAAGTATAAAAAATGTTAGATATAGTTGAATGAATTAACATTAATGGAAAATATTACCACATGAAATTAAATATATGTGGACCCTTCAAAGAAAAAAGGAATTGAAGGATAGATGAAGCCAACATCTATGACCAATATTTGTAGTTTCCATGGATTATTTGGATATTTTCATTGATTAAAAAAATTTGTCACATTTTTTAGACCTTCTAAAATAAATACACATAAGTGAGTAAAGTATTTTTTAAAAATGAATTTTATGATATATTCAAGGTTTTTAAAAAGAGTATTGTCACTACACCTATACTTACACTTCCTAAAAGTCGATAGATTTTTGTGGTATTTAGCGATTCTTTGAAGATGGGATTATTTTTTTTAATGAAAAATGAAAACATGATAGCATATAATTCACGATAATAAAATTTTCTTCAATATAACTTCCAAATTCCTTATCTGGTTTCCGCAGTATTGATCATCAAATTGAAACTACGGTGGCATTTTCTATTTGTGTAGAATTGTGAAATATATACATATCACAATATCCTATCGTATATATTCACTTATAATGATATGAATATTGTCCAATGAATTTGGTTAGAGATGATCATAGACTATAAATTCTTTATAGACAACCATATAAGGAAAGAAAATAAAGTGTAAGATGATCTAAATAGAAAAGATCCAAAAATTTTATCATTGGTAATAGTTGATAAGGATATTATATTCTAAAACTTGAAGAGTATGCACATGGGAATAATAAAGGAAGGTACATCATCAATCCTTTCAAAAAGTATTTTGAACCGTTCCTTCTGGTGAAGATAAAGGATTATCAACAAGATGATGTTGGGAATTTAAAAAAACTAAAATTACATACAAATGGAAATCCTTAGGGTTCAATTTTAATGAAGACGATGTTGTAATATTTGGGTCATGACTATATGTACCATCAATTCCTGAGTTAGTGAAGGAGATATTGGATGATTCATGTAGCTCAATATACTCTATCCATTGAGGAATGACAAAGAAATATTGAGATCTATGAGAGAACTATTTGTAGGAAAATATTATTATGGAAATATGGGAATATAGATCAAGATTTCTTGTACGATAGAAAGTGATGGTGTAAGGGAAAAATACAAGGGGATGATGCAAAAATGACTCATACCTAAATGGAAATGGTAAAACAACTCTATGGGCATTGTCACTAGTTTTCTGAAGAAACCAAGAGGAAATAATTCAACATGGGTGTTGTTGTATCATCTTATGAAGACCGTTCACTTCATTACAATGTAATTTGTCTTCTCAAATGATCAACTAGAAAGGATATACATTAGATAAGTTGTGATGTTGCAAGGAACACCACTATTGATTATATATGATCGAGGTCTAATATTTACCAACTTGTTTTGGAAGAGTATCCAACATGATCTAAATATATATTTTAACTTAATTATGACTTATCACCCCCTAACTCATGTCAAATATGATAATACTATTCATAAACTTGAGAATATATTTAAATCATTTTTAATTTATATCCAAGGGAAATGTAATCATCATATTCCTCTAGTCGAGTTCTCATATAAAAATAGTTTTCACTTATACATAGAAATGGATCCTATGAACAATTTTATGGAAAGATATAGAAAATAAATTAATTCTAGAATGATATTGGGGAACACAACCAACTAGTTTTTGAAATGGTCGAGGAAATGGTGAAAATTTTCAAGATGATCTTGCAGCACATCATGGATCGAAAAAATTAGAAAAAAGATATATGATGAAAATAACCAATGATATAATGATTTTGGGTTAGAGAAAATTTATTCCACCGCATATCACTATGGAATACACTCTTGATATTAATGAATATAGTAAATATTATTCCAATATATATTAGTATTTTTGAGATCACTAATCGAATTGGAGTAGTTGACAATCAACTAGAACTCCCACCTATTCTATTGGAAGTATATTCTCTATTCCACATGTCACTATTGAGGAAGTAAATACCATACCCATCACATGTACTAAATATAGAGTTGGTATTGTTGGATAATGATCATTCCAATATAGATTAATTGGTGAAGATCGTAGATCTTAGAGACAAAATTCTACAAAATAAGAAATACCACATAGAAATGTGTTCTAGAGTAACTAAATGTTTGAAAAAGAGAAGAAGGAATCAGAGGAAGTAAAAAAATAGATTTACCCTGATCTATTTTATTATAGGAACTTTAATTTATTTGGAGACATTTTCGAAGGGTGTAATATTTTAACCACTCAAACTATTATAAAAAATTTATTTTGTGATTCAATTAAATGTATTGTTTTGTATTATGGTTAAATAAAACACATGAACTTATTTGTTATTTTTATGTCATAACACATTTAAAATACCATTAATAAAAATTACCATTGATAATATATCCATTGAATAGTGATAATATGACTTGTATAGATATACCATTTAAGAAGTCCAATTGACACAGTCAAAGGATGTGATGGCCTCACCCCTTAAGATCATACCCTATGATTCCCATTCATCATAACTTCAAAGGGAGATTACATCACTTGTATTTTACCTTGACCAATCCAAATATGTGATCCAACAACATAAGCACATGATAATATTTAGAAGATAAGTTCATGCTCATTGATACCATGACACAATCCATTTACATCGAACCACCCAATGAATGACCTACCATTTTGAACATTACTATTAGGGAGTTTTCTGGTGTATTAGAGGGATATGTATCAATACCCTAAAAATATGAATATGTATATTTTATATAATAATGAATAAATTTTTATTTTATTATTTTTACTTTATAACTGATTATGATAATGGTACAATAAGAAAGAAATTTTATTTTTGGGAAATATTCAAATTCAATTAAGGAATTTATTTTTATGAATTAATGTATTTAAAAAATAAATATATATTTTTAATAAAATATTATTATTAAAAATTATTTCTTAAATATAAAGGATCATATAATTTTTATGTTTTCAAATGTAATTTTTTTAGTGGTCCAAAATCTCTAATAGTCAAAACCACAACATTTCTCAATAAATGTATGTTATATTTTAAAAGTGAAATTTCAAATATCTAGAACAATCATGTTTTAAAATGTATAATATTTTAGGAGTCAAAATGTTAAAATTATCCAATGGTTAATTTTTTATAATTTTCAGAAACAATTGAGTTTTCAGGTACAAATAAAAAAAATTATAAATATATGGTGTGTATTCTAACATTATAATGACCCAAAAGTGATTTAATAAATACTATATATGCTATAAATGACCAAATATACTATTTCAATTTAAAATAATGTTATTTTAATAATATTTGATTAATTTTATAAATCATTTATGAATCCTCCAAACCCTATAATATATTTTATTGTTTTGGAATCATTTCTTTGAGAGTATGACTCCGTTCCACATCAGTAATGGTATTATTTAGATATGTTAGTACCTTTTACTTATAAAATAATGAATACCAGACCTATTTGGTAGAAACCATGGTAAAAAACCATGGTATGTTTTGTGATTTTTTTAATACAAAAAGTAGAATACCTAATTTTGGGAAATAATAATGAACTTTCCTCTCTTTTCCAATATAAACCCACCTAATCTTTCATTTACCTACACCAAAAATACTTGGATCACATCCATAATCTACCCTACCCAATATAGAGTCCTTCTAATGTTATCCCATGCTCTCAAGAAGCGCCACCAAATCATTTGGAGTCACACTCTTTGGGAAAGGGATCTTATCCTTCTCTTATTTATCCATGTATTTTCATTATCTTTTATATTTTATATTAATTTTCTAATATTGGGTTGTCTCGCATGGGTTTTTATTTTCCATCATGGATCCGGTTCATTTATGGGCCTCAATTTTTTCTCTAGAGATCCATGTATGATGGGTTGATATTCTTGAGGTGTTTCTTTCACCATTTTTACCCTAGAGACTTTCCATGGAATTTCCCCTTGAGTTTTGGGGAAAAGTGTATTTTTTGGGTGAAAATAATGTGACACATAGTTAGCACATAGTTATGGGATAATATGTTTCTTTCCTAGTAAATTGTGCACTAAGATGTAATTTTTGGACATATTCAAATAACATAGTTGGTGCTTGGTGTTTCAAAACATCTAACTAGCCATGCGACATGTCCCTTATAGATAGTATCTACCTCACAGTTGTCAGATGGTTTGTAAAACAATTCATTAAAACTATTCAACATTCCAATACATTAAAAATATAATTTTTACTAATTTTTCCTTTTTATACACAACCCCTATGTCCACCACCCTTCTTCCCCACTCAATATTTCCAACCCAAAAATCCTTTAATCCTCCCTATTTCTCCCTTGGATCTCTAATACCTTAGTTTTTTGGGTGGAAAATATTAAATATTCTTAATCTATATACATATTTCATTGGTTTCCCATTCTTTTCCATGGATTCTATCATTCTCCCTTATGGTTTCTTTTTGCAGTGGTTGGGTGTCATCTTTAGGGTAAACTCTTATTTAATTGGGTTTGATTTTGAGATTTATAGTTGAAACATTCATTTATAGTGTTCTGACAAGGTTTAGTTTTGGGTTTACACTGATTTCTTGAAGTTCCCCCATCCGAGTTAGGTGGTTCCCTACAGAAACATTTTTTGGTGATTTTAATACACTTTAATTTCCTCTTGGTTATATTCTACAGATGATGCACGAGTTGAAAAATATGTTTTTGAATCATCTTTAGATGTATATGACCTGAAAATGGTTTTTATAAAGGATTTTAGTTTTATTTAAAGTGTTCTCTCATGTTTTGATCTTTAAATTTTTTGAAAAAATTATGAAATATGTTTAATAAATTATGGAAATGGAGTGAAATGGGTTTTTAAATGTATTCAAGGTGGGGTGGTGATGAAATTGATTTTCAAAGGAAATGTTTCATGTTCCATCTCTATATTGTGTGTGATTCCATATTTTCTTCTTAAAGATGTTTGATAAAATGAATAAGTAATCTGAAACACATTTGGAAACGGTTTTGGTGTGCGTGTTGATTTTTAAATAGGTATTTGGTTATGAAATATTGATTTCTCATGTGTGTGATATTTATGGGCTTGTTCCTATGATAAAATAACATGTCATGTGATATGTGGAATGTGAATTGAGTAAAAAGGGAAACCTTGGTATCTAGGTTAGGGGACCAGGGCTAGTCCTCTAGATGAGTTTGAAGTATTTCATCCCAGATTCATTTATCTAGATTGATGATTACAAGGATAAATATAAATGATGATTATTGGGGACCACTAGGCCTAGGGGTGTCCTCTCCTTGGGGGTCGTGCGTAAGAAAGTTGTTGGTAATGGCTGTTATACCACATTTCAGTAAAATAATATGTTCCAAGTATCCCATTTCTTGCTGGTGCCTATAGGGTTATCGGATGAAAAAGTGCTATTTTTTGATAAGGAACTCACCATTGGCATACGGTATAATTTTTTGGTTATTCAAAAATCCAAAATGTATTCCATTAAAATAATTTTCCTTAAAATGTTCATACTTTCCATTTATAAAACATGCATGTTTATTTGTCCTGTAATGTTTTAATCATGGAATATATTTGTTTGGTGGAATCCAACTAGGCCTTGGTTCACATACTACATTAACCTTTGGGTGCATATATATAATGTTATGCTTGAATCAGGTAGAGGAAGCACGTAGATAGATGGTAATTTTTGATTCTAGTGGCCTTCCTTATACAATGTTTGTGGTGATATTGGATGAAGGATATTTCTACTCCTATCACATTAAGGTTTTTGGTATAGTTATTTTTCCATTTGTTGTCACAGATTAGGGTTTTTGTTTAAAGATGTAAACATGATTCGGGAAATCATTTTTTCATGTTTAGGTAAATTTTTCCTTGTGATTCTATTAATGTTGGTTTTTTATGATCATGAACTCATTTTAAATCATTCCCAATGTATTTTTTGAAACCCAGGCACTAGTTTCTAGCCTATAAGAATCAGAAATTCCCTTCAGGCTATGCCATAGGAAAATTCAGGTGTTGTGGTGGATGGATCCTTGGCGTGGATTGAGAAAAATTGGTATCAGAGTAGGTCTCACTCTTTTTGGTTTATTTAATTTTGGTAAGGGTCTAGATATAGAAAAGATAAGATGGTAAGGACTTGATGTTCGGTTTATGAGTATGGTTCATGGGTATCACACCACATGATGGAACTTGATTTTCCTTGGGAATTGCAGTTTAATTTAGTTCCTTGTGGTTTTTTGGATTGCTCTGAATTTGGGAAATGAAAATAGATTTCATTCAATGTTCTTAGTTAGCTCACAAAAAAGGTAAGTAAATGTGGATTCGGGGACATGGTTCAAAAAGACTCTATAGGATTGTATTGTGATTAGTGTATGACCTCCAACCATATGGTCGAGTCGCCCATCGATACTAGGATTCCCTTATTGATTGATTTATGTATTTTTTAATTCCAAAATATTGTTTCGATGATACTTATTGGAAATTGTAAAAAAATTATTTTAAAGTGAAAATGGTTTTGTTTGGGAAAGATGGAAAATAAGTTTTCTTAATCACTTCAAAGAAAGATTTGGAAAATTGTATTTTTGTATAATGATTTTAGGGAAAAGTTGGAATAAGTATTTTAAGAATTAAATTTACATAACAAAACATGGGGTTTATTAAAATATATTGTTCAAAATAACATAAAATATTTCCAAGAGGTTTTTGTGAATACATTACAAAAGAGAAGAAAAGATTTTAAATCAATTTTTCATGAAAGGGGATTTTTTTTGTTCCTAAAAATGTTTGGAATGAGAAAAATTGGTATTTAAAAATGGTTTTGAATGGGATGAGATGTCTTTGATTGATTTGTAGAGTTTGAAATGGGTTTGGATTTGGTGGATGCTGAGATTTTAAAATTATTTACAAATTTCTAAAAGAAATTGTTGACTGAGAAGTTGGATGTAAGGGTTGAATGTCTTGTCTTGGAAAATGGAAATGTTTAATTATAACCTTTTTTATTTCCATGAGTGATCACATCCGTGGATAAATAGAAATGTAGATGGATAATGGAATGAGTGGGTGAGTGCCCATATTTGTATGAATGGATGGGTTCCCATTATGTAATGATAATATTCATGTGTGAGACTCTATGGAAGACCATAGGTGTCTGTGCAACCACCCAATAATTTTTTTAAAAAATTATTTTATGAGAAAATGTGTTGTTTTGATAACTTGTGGTTTTGTGCCAGGTCCCTTGTGAGTTAGGAGGGTTTTTTGTAAGGTGTCTTGAGATTTATAACTCTTCTTGTTTTAATGGTCTTTCATATTTGAGTCTTGTATATAATGTGGGTTTGTGATAATGGTTTGTCGGTTATCTTGAAAAATGTCTCCGGAAGATATCGTGTTAGTTCCCTTTGTGGGTTAAGACGTTGTTTGTGGTATATTTTTTCTAGTGGGTTATTTTGGTTGGGTTCTTGTATTTATTTTTAGAAAATATAAGCCCCTGTTATGATTAATTAATGTTTGAAGTGTTGTCACTATGGGTCATAATTGGATGACCCTCCAGTTGATAAACACAAGGACTTTCTTCTTGAGTTTTAGAAAATTAATCCACCTTTCATTTTTATATAGTTATACAGATCCTATAACAAAAGAAGAGTGGATTCTGAAATAGACATAATCATAAATTTCCCATAAATATCTAGTTCTTGAATGTCAATGCATGTTAAATTAATTCTTGTGGTGTCATGATTTGTGTTGGGATTGGGCTAAGAAGAAGTTCTTATGGAAGCCTTCATTTCTCATATCTTGATAAGAAGTAAGTGGAGTGTCATTAATGAGGTGGGGAAACATCTTGAAGATATTTTTTTTGTTTTGGGAACTAAAATGGGATCATAACCATTAAATTGATCAATTCATGTGTATGATAATGTTGTTCCATCAGTGCAACAATATCTACCATGAGAATTTTTCATGTCTGGTTTCAAAAAATTGTATTGTTTGGGACATGTATTAATGTAACCATGGTTTTAATGGTTTTATCAGTCGTTATAGTAAGGTCTGGAGATTTCTTTTTGGTTTCTATTTTTTGGATCCAAAAGTATGAGTTTTATTTTGAATCTTTCTAGAATTTATGTATTAACATAACCATGTTCTGCTTTCGAGAAATTTTTAATTTATCCATAAAAATGGAGATGTATTCTGTGTTATTTTTCTATTGTTTTTATTTATAGGTGAAAAGGGATGATTCATTTGTCCCTTATAATTCCTTATTTCGGTTACAAAACAATTTTTTGGATATGTATTTTCCATGGAGCATCGTGATCTTTTGGTTCCACCTGGAATATTGCATGGTCCCTCATGAAACCGAAGTGAGGAGTTTTGATTAAGGATACTCAACTCCTGACTGCAAAGAATAAGATTATTCAATCATCTGGAATCCTTCAAAAGGCGTGAGATTGATTCTAGTGCATAGTCAAGAAATCATCAAGTTCATGGGGTACCTTGATACATCATTGGTTTTCACCATTTGTGATTCGGCAGTTTAAGGTTCCTCATTTCAGTTTTCCTTATTCTTACTTTCTCTTCTTTAATAAAAATGGATTTTTTAATTTATAATTGTGTAATTTCAATATTTTTGGCTTTTTATATATTAATATCTATATAGTGGTCATTTTGTGGATGGATTTTCGGAATCATGTTCAGTTTTGGGTGTCTACCAACCCATAGATGGTCATGTATTTTGGGTATTGTAAAATGTGTAGTGTTTCCCACTAGGTTTGGATTTCCACTCATCGGATTCCTTGTAGAGGGTCTTATTGGATTCTATTTAATGTTTTTTCAAGATTCTCCTAATATTTTTCACAGTGGTTATCTCGTGTCTATCTTTCCTGGTTGATTATGCTAGTTGGTTCTTATGGTGGGGAGACCCACCTTGGGTCTAATTGAAATTTCTTCAGGATTAAAACGGTTTGTATGTTTCTTATAGGGGGAGTCTATTCGGACCTCCACATATTAATAATATGGTACAGTCACTAGTGTATCCTTGTAAAAAGAGGATTTTTTAGATGTTGGGTCTGGTTATCCCTTATGAGTTTTTTAGGGCTCTTAGAGTCCTCCCAAGGGTCTTGATTGAAGGAAGATTGTAAAAATTACAGATTTAGTAATTATGTCACATTCGATAATTGGTTTAGGTTTTGTATGGTAATTTCTAATGTATTCTTGTCTTGATATTTTGTATTATGTGATTTGATAATTACTTTTCTCTTGATCGATCTATTGGAGGTGTTGTGGTTTTTTGAAGGTAGAAGGTGTGTGGAGGGGACTTCATTCTAGCCTCCCTAGTTGGTTTTGGAAATTCTTGTTTATATTAGTAATGTCCTTTCTTTCAACTCATTTGATATTTTTGGGAAATATCCTTGAGATATGGAGGATTATTGCTATTTTTGGTTCAGTCCACATTATGGATTTTAGGGGGGAGTGTTATTGTGGGGAGAATTGTCAGATCGGGGTTTTTATTTTCATTCGTGGATCTTTTTCATTTATGGGCCTCAATTTTTTTATCTCAAGAGATGTGTGTGACTGGTATTAATTTTTTATGTATTTATTTCATTATTTTTATCCTAGATATTATTCATGGGTTTTCCCTATAGTATTGGTGAAAAATGATTGTCTTTGTGTGATTAGTAGTTGATGCATGGTTAGATAATGGTTAAGGGAAACCATGCATATTTACAAGGAATCTATGTACCAAGGTGTATTTTTTGGACAGACTTGAATCACACAGTTGGCGCATGGTTTTTCAAACCGGGTGATGTTTCTTTGTCATCAATAAATAGATTTTCATTATTTTTCCAATGTCAAATTTATCCCGAAATTTTCCCATCTTCTTCCCCACTAGGTATTTTCAACCCTAAAATACTCTCTCTTTCTCCCTTGGATTTCAACTCCATTAATGGGTTTGGTTGGAAATATTCATGATTATTCCAGTAATTCCATCTTTCCTTGGTTTCTACCCCTTTTATGAGTTTATATCCTTCTCTCTTAGGGTTTCCTTTTTCTAGTGGGTTGGGTGTTATTTTTAGGGTTCAATATTGTTCACTAGGGTTAGATCATGATTTTTATGCTTCAAACATACCTTTATAGGGTTCAATTGATGTGTGGTCGTAGATTAGCATCAATTTCCATAAGTTTCTTTATTCGAGGTAGGTGGTTACATACAGTCACATTATTTTGTGATTTTAATATTATTGAATTACCCGATGGGTAAATTATATGGATGATGCATGTGGTGTTAAATATGTTTTTAAAGGTTTAGAGACGCACATGAAATGAAAATGGGGTTTCTAATTTAAATTAGTTGTATATCAAATTTATTCCCTTATTGTGATCTTTGAAAACATTTTTTAAACTATTCATGATGCTTAAATAATTTTTAATGAGCTGTGAAATGAGTTTTTTAAAATATTCATGATGTGGCTATGATGAAAATTGGGTTTCTAAAGGAAATGGGTCATGTTCCAGGTGTATATTGTGTGTGATTCCTTTTACACTTCATAATTAAATTTTAAAAAATGTGTTCGTTTTGAGAAACACATTATAAATGGTTTTATTATGAGTTTGGATTTTAAAAGAGGTCATGGGGGATGAAATGGTGGTTTCTCATGTGTGTGATATTTATTAGCTTGAGCTTGTGTGAAAATGATTTGTCATGTCAAATATAGAATGTAATTTGAGAAAAAAGGGAAACATGGGTATATAGGTGGGAAGACTAGGAGTAGTGAACTATATGACTTAGAAGTTCTTCATTCTATATTAATCAAGATAAATTTATTATAACAATTCTAAAAAAAATATTTTGATCACTGGAGACCACTAAGCCCATGGGGTATTCCCTCTTCGTGGCCCGAGAACAAGAACACTATAGGTTGTGGTTTCTATACCATATTTCAATGAGATATGATTTACCTACTATCCCATTTCTAGATATTGACTATAAATTGTTCCTATGAAATGGTTTTCTTTTGTTCGAAGGTACTAAACATCATCATATAGTATAATTTTCTGGTTATTTTAAATGAAATATTGTTTTCCATTGAAATGATTATCATAAAAATTTTCCTAGTTCCCCATTATAAAACATGTATGTTTCTTTGTCTTTTAATTTATTTATCATGGAATTTCTTTTTTGGGTGGGATCCTACAGGGATTTGGCTCACACCCTACATACACATTTTGATTTATGTAGAACATGTTTTTTCTGACTTAGGTTAAGGAAATATGTATGAAGATGGAGATTTCGGTTTCTAGTGGATTTCCTTGTGTGGTGTAAGTGGTTGTGATGGCATGAGGATGTTACTCCTCTTATCATATAGAGGTTTTTGGGATAGTGGTTTTTACCTTTCATTATAGAACCTTTAGGTTTTTTATTAATGTATAAAACATTGATCTGGTTATCGTTAGGCCATGTTTGGTTTTGTTTTTTCACTTGTGTAGTTTTTTAATTGGTTTTTTATTTTTATGATACATGGTAAAATAAATCCAAAAATATTTTGTTGAAACTTCGGAACTATTTGGAATCTCATGGGGATATTGAATGCCCTTAGGCCCATACCAAGGGATGAGTCAGGTTTTCGGTTAGATGGCACCCTGACCTAGTTTTTGAAAAGGGATATGATCACCCATATCCCTCTTACGGTAAATTTTACGTCCAAATTATGAGATGCCTCTTTCACTCTCATCAATCCCTCTGATGAAATTTCATATGACCATGTTATGCTACTGAAACATCCCCATGACTTTCTATACAAAACAATTGTGTAGTAAATACCCATTCCCATTTCCTATCAAAGGTGTTCACATTTATGCACTTGTACTTCTTGATTTGGGACATCAATTAATATATTATACACTAATTTGTCATAGAATAAAATATTATTATTAATTAATCTATGTGGAACACTTACACAAGATAATGAAATTAAATTGAAAGGTATTCTAAAAATTATATATCACTAAAATCCATTGGGAAATATTTTAGACTCACGAAACATCATATAGGGGATTAGGGAGTGAACCTAATCCATAATGTTACTTTTTTCTTCCTAATTTATGGGATGATACCCGTGACATTTTTTAATGATGATATATATTAAATTTTTTCCACATTTCCCATGTTTCATTTATATTATCATCATATACCATGCCTCGTTGTTCATGTTTAGGATTCTCATCAATTGTATGACTCATTGATATATGCATTGTCTCACATGTATTAAATTATTCATGTTATTAAATTTTTATTCCCATACTAATCTTTATATAATACACCTTTCTTGTGTATGTTCACAGGTTATCCCATGCAGTTTAATGTAAAGTGGAATAATTTGAGAATGTTAAATAATTGTCAATAAAGTTTACATTTTACCTATTTTAAGTTGTTATATAATATTCTTAATTACAAAATACAAAAGACTTATCAAACTCCTAGGTTTTATTATGTTCACTCTTATATAGTAAATCATGAATTAATGTGTAATAAAGTGTAGGGGTTTCATAATTATGGTCTAAAATTTTTATACATTTATGTCTTCAAACACTTTTATACTCAATGATTTTGTTTGAAATACATTATTTATTATCCATGGTTATTAATAATGTGGATTATTAAAACATATGATCTATGTGGAACACAAAAATTAATAAATATGAAGGGTTAAACCTAAATATGTTTGGAAGATAAGTACACTTTAGAGATAACTTATTAACGATAACATGGCTAATAACATTGTCAATATATTTCCTGAAACCGTGGTGATATGCTTATGGATATCTGACTTTTATTTTTTAGCCACATTTCTTTGTTATATACCATATAGTAATGCTTATTCTCCCATGTTATTCATTATATTAATCTCATGTATACCATTTCCTTTG
The DNA here is from genome assembly GCA_963277665.1 of Viscum album. Lineage (NCBI taxonomy): Eukaryota > Viridiplantae > Streptophyta > Magnoliopsida > Santalales > Viscaceae > Viscum > Viscum album. The sequence goes on along the minus strand of OY728161.1, from coordinate 1,988,924,633 downwards.
TTTGTTAGTTATATGGATTTATTCTTACCCATTTTTGTTTATTTATGTCACGAGGAAACCACGGGAAGTGAGGTGACCATGGATGGAATAATAAAAAATAATAATTCAATATGATTGAATAAAGTTTATGGTGATGATTTAATTATGTAATACATGTCTTATCTATCAATGTATTCAGGACATTAAACCACAATTCATCCTTTATAGTTATCAATGTAATTTTTTTAATAATATTGTCAAAAACAATTCATTAAAAAGGTGGGTCATTGTGGTTTTTACCAAATATAGGATTAATAATTTTTTGTAAATTATGACTAGAAAACATTTGTAAAACCCTATGGTATGTATGAAAAAATAACCCTAATTTGTAGTAATGAAAAGACGGATTGGTTTCATAAAAATTTTATCCCTATATAGAGACTATAAATTGGATTTCATTATATTATAGATGTTCATATGGGTTTCACCCCTAGAAAGGATGGTTTCGTATAAAATTGATATTCAATCAGCACATGATGATTATTCATTAGACTATACAACTTGATAGAAAATCCTCACAGATATTCATTTGATAATTTATAAAATCTTTTCAGGCCATTAAGAATAATTTGATTAAATGTTATGTTACAAAACTGAATCATAAATAGACAATTTATAACATATTTTGTACCCTATAAATTATTAAGATATGTAATATATTTTACTAATGATTAATTACCTCTACTATTATAGTTTCCCATTTATATTTCTATTAGATTTGGTGTTCTCATAAGGAATTTTCATTTATTATAGCTAATGGATAGAAATAATGGTTAATGAAACATGTTATAATTTGGTAAAATATAATTTTTTCACGATTTAACAAATATTTATTTAATATATTAAAAATATTTTATTTATACAGAAGGGATAAAATCTCTCAAAACTCGTTTTTCCATCCATGATGATTAAATTTCAATCATTATTGAAAAATAATGTTCAATTTATAGTGCCATAATTTTTAGGATACTTCTCAATTTTAAATATATAGAACATTCCTCTTATTCATGGATATTCTGATATGAATTTTTAATATTATAGTCATAATTTAAATACACAACTTTCACATGATACTCATTTCAGAAATTATAGTAATGTGCTCTATCAATTATTAACAATTTCACAAAAAGGTGGAAGGTTCGTTTTGTATTTGGAAATGAATTCATTATGAGGAATCCTTTTGTTTCTGTTCGATTTTTTGTTGAAAAGGTCACTGGGATTTTCTTTGTTCTCGGTATGGGAGGTGAGGTCGCTAGGTCTAGGCGGCTCAACATAATGAAACCCTTTGTTCCACAATCCCTCAAGTAACTATTGGAATGCCTCAGTCTAATGTCATGATGAGTCCAAGATCTATGTCGGGTGGTCATCACTCCCCATCAGATGTCCAATGGACTCTGACCACCTCGATCCCTAGAAAAACCTTCTCACCTACTTCGAGCCTACTAGGTTCTACTACTCATGCACCTCCCATGGTACCAAAGTGATCTATTTGGGGGAGACAAGAAAGGTAAGGTCATCACTGATGTGGTTTTGATAAGTTTCCTCCATTCCTATGGGAATGTTTTTTGTGGTGTGATGGATGCACTTGATGGGAGAAGGGATGACCAAACAATACTGAGTATCCCAATGGTCGATGGAGCCAATGGAAGTGTCACTGTTGTGGTCAGTTCAAATGGGGAACAAGTGGCGACCGTCTCTATGACCCAATTTCTTAAGGATGGGCTGATTGGTAGCATGGGGATTCAGTCTTTATTGGATTCCCCAGTGGACACCCATAACCAGTTTGATATCCTTGGGGATATCAACCATCAAAATAGAAACGAAAAGCATGTGGGGGAGAAAGAGATCTCATCAATCTAAGTTCTTCTTCACAAACCAGTGGTAAATAGGAGGTGGAAGGCTATCTGGTATGGATGTGCACCCACTCCATCATCCACTAATCGGGTCTCGTGTCCAAGTATTCATCTCTGGATTTTGAGAGGGAACATGATGATTTTAAAGGTATGTTTAAGGATTATTTTTTGTTTTAACTTGAAGTTCTCACTCAACCATAAAAGCGATCTATGGGTTTGTTCTGACTCATATCTACAATGGTGGATCCCCTTGGGAAGGCTCTCTCATATGTGGTTCTTGTGTGGTTTTCTTCTTTTTCTTAAATAGTTATTTTGAAATAAAAAATATTATATTCAGTTAATCAACCATGTATATAGTTTTATAGGACTATGATATCTATGAATTATATATCCATAAATTTCTAATAATTATTGGAAGTTTTATATATTTTTTTGATGAAAATAGTTTTAATGAATTCCAATTTAATAATGATAGATGGATTTATGAAAAAATGTTTCATATGACATTTTAAATAAATAATTTTAAAATAAATGATTTCATATAACAATATATGTTTTCCCAAATTCATTTTAAACAAGTTATCACCATTATTCCATGGTTATAAAAATTAGGATAATTTAAAAACTTCATGATACATTGTTTCAACTTAGAAACTTTGAGCCTCCAAAAGAAATATCAAAATATGAGCACCTTATGATCTCGATTGCAAAAGTAAGTATCAACATATTATATGCCTTTCCAAACAATATTATTAAAATTTAAAGGAAATTTTTTTTCTATGAGGGGTAATTTAATGACCATGAAATTTATATTTAATAATTCTCTTATGAATTTACATATATCATATTATTTAATTTATTATGATACAGAATACATACGTATGTAATAAAATTAATCAATATATTATTATTAATAAAAAATATATCTAAAATAAGAATATTGTGAAAATGAATATTAATCCTTATAAATATTGGTAATATATACATTATAAAGATACTAATATTATTATAATATAATTAGGTTAATAATAAATGCTAATTGATATAGAAGAAAATATAGATAGCATCAACTATTATGATTGTAAATTTTCGGGCTCATTTGTCATATCCTCTGAGGGAAATGGAATCAATAGGGACTCACCAAGACCAAGACCAATATGAGATTAAATAACTGATACTTGAGTAAAATAAATTACTATAGAAGTTAAATCTTATAGAATTTATCATCTAATATTTTTTCTTTGATCCTCCCCATTAAGATACTACAGTCGCCCAACTTATAGATAGTGTTTATATTTTTTTTAACAAAAGGTTATGTATATAACTCATAGTACTCTAAAGGTGTAATATTATTTTTATAAATGAAATGGCGGTTTATTCAATTCCATTATTATTGGTATTTTATTTATTAAAAACACATCAATGTGAAATTAATATGATAAATAGTTTTTTGGATACAAAGAATACATAATTTGATTTTTGACTATATAAATTGAAATGAATTAAATTTTAATAATAAATATAAGATATTAAAAAAATTATTTTTATATAATAGTCTTAAAAGCCACTATTTAGTTAATTAAAATGATAATATAATTTTATATTGACCCAATTACTGTTTATAAGGATCGGAATATTGATTTTTTGGTAAAAAATATTATTTTTACATAGAGTTATTTTTTATGTAAAATATAAAATTCATATATTTAGAAAAATTTGATAAAATAGACATTATATTTGTAATATATTTTTCAAATATTGGTTTTGGGGAAATTTGGAAAATTCTCTGAAATACATAACTTTTCAATGAATAGTAAAAATTTCATTCTTTGTTTCTAGTCATTTGTATACCTTGGAAATAGGTAATAATGAAGTAATAATTAATATAAGTTCATTCATGACTAAGAATATAATATTTTGTCAATATAATGTATTTTAATGTATTTAAATGTCATTACAAACCTATAAAAAACATTCTATGTCTAAAGATGAAATTATTTTTAAAAAATTATATTTTCAAAAAATTGTTTTCACATGCCAAAAGTAATATAAAAATAACGACCAATTTTTTAAAAAAAATTAAAAAAATTAATACTTTATTTGCTAAACCATTATTCATTCCTAAGAAATCCTATGAAAAATTCATTCTCAAAAACCCTGAATTTTAGGGGATGTTTTTGAAAAATAACAAGAAATTTTCCACACTTTTCTACAAATACCAACCTCTCTACCCCATTTCATTTCATCCCATTATCATTAGATATTACTTCCTTCTATAATTCTACCAAGATTCTATTTTTTCAATCTCCTATGATCTCATGGAGTCACTCCTCTATATTTAGGATTCACTACTTAATGTAAGGGCTTCCCATCCACTCCATTTATATCTTGGGACTTCCTTTTTTTACTCTTTTAATTTCAATTTTATAATATTGCAGTTAATTATGATCATTCCAATATTTTTACAAAAATATATGTGATATTCTATTATTCTCTATCATTATGCATGTTCTATAAACCACTTTGTACACTTATTATGCAGATTAAATCATTCGCTAATTTCTTAAGGATTAATTATATTATTTTAAATACCCAACAATATTTTTTTCAATATTATTAATATCGATTTAATGATACTCTATTTATTGAGGATTTTAACGTATTCAAACCATATTCATTTTTGTGGGTAAATAAAGATGAAAAGAACAATTCTTAATACATTTATGTACACAATTCTTTTTATGAAACTTGATTTTATTTATACATGAGGTATTGATGAAATTATTTATTATAGTTGATTACATATGTTGAATAGATTATTTTATACATATTAAGGTTGATCCAAGATAGTGATCCAATTAATTTGGTAAAAATTAGTCTCTAAAGATACCTTATTTATGAGGACTTGTTGAATAACCTTTATAATATTTTTATGATACTATAGCGATGAACAACTATTATATACTTATCGATGTATTATTTTATAATTTTAGACAAATTATCATTTTATGTATCCAATAATTAGGATTATTCCCTCATATTATGCCTCATATTAATATATCCTGATCCATTTTCATTTTTTAAAATCTACTGGCATTATTTCCGTAATTACTTATTGATCTATTTCCACAGGAAATCAATTATAGTGAGGTGAACCATGATTAAATAATTAAAAATCATTTAAATTGTTCTAAATAATTTTTTTAAAAATTTATTTATGTACATCATGTAGTTTTTTTCTTAGTTTCTATGAAAATAAGCCTCAAAATATCATTTAATGTTGTAGTATTTTTTTAGGAATTCTATTTAATAAATTATTAAAAATTTGGGTCAACATTTTTTCCTTACATTATATCCTATCAGATCTAGATATAGAAAAACAATCCTTCAACAAATACATAAAAAACAAGAATAACCATGAAACTAGATAACAAGAATATTTTAACCACGTATATTATCATGAATAATGATTCAATTTGGATGAGATATAAGGGAGTCCTTTATATTCTATATAATAGATATTGTAATGTGAATGTTGTACGAATATACCAGGCTTTGATCTTTTATAAACTCCATATGAGGTTTGACCATAATATCCATCAATACCCACTCTTCCTTTTCTCTATCCACATTTGTAGGTTGAATGTTTCTTTAGAGATCCTAGGCAAAAACACGTCTCATTACATGTGTATAATATTTATCAATGTGAAATGGTTTATGATATTCAACCAAAATATGATACTTTGGCTTCATATCCCACTGGGAAAATTAATATTTAATAATTTTTTTCGGTAAAGATAATAATTAATTCACTCAATATTTATTATCTCAACATTTTAAATCATGATAAGATGTGGTAAATTTTAGTTCATGGTAGGGTAACACCATTCATGAGGTCACGACTACCTAGAACCAAACATTGTTTCCTAACGATCATTTGTAAGAATATTTCTAAGAAAAACTGATGACGTGTCACATTACACTATAAATCATTACCTAATTAATGAAATATGATAATTAGAGATGAGTGGAACCTTATATTTAGACCATAGAAATCCGCTGCATATGACATCCCAACCTTGGTAACAAATCACTTGACCTGATTTGAGAGAAAAACATAACCTCGGGAAAACCTCCTCATACACATAATTATATTAACTAGTGGTATGATTATATTAAAAAAATAGGGAGACTATATTCTTAGTATCACTATTTATGGCATGGTCCAACACATCAGGTCTCTGTATGGACTGGAAGTAAGATTATTTTGACACCCCAAGCCAACCTCTAATTAAACATGGGTTAGGGAGTAGCGCTGAGTAGGAATATCATGAAAATGGGGTTACATATACTAATGAAATAATAAAACTGTTTTTACATATTGATGTAATTTTTTATTTATTTAATTTATTTTTACAATATTTCTATTCATATGATTATTTGGTTTTTCTAGTTGAATTTTTAGAACATTATTAATTTTCAGTTATTATGAACGACAGATACAAGCTTAAGAAAAATTGTGCATCATTCCAAGGAAACGATGAGTATTTTTATGTTTTTTTTACAATTTAAATGCTCATGGTCATATCATGGTTATTGAAGCCACTTTAACAAATTTTACAACAACTCTAGAGTATAGAAACATTTTTATGGTTGGTGCATTTTTTACCAAACCGTGCTGTGAAGCTATCTAATAAGAATTAATTAGTTTAAAAAAATAAATCCTAAAACAAATTCTAGTAAGATAATTATTCCTCCTAAACATTTTTATTTTTACCCTAGTAATTTCACATAGGTAATTTTAGATCCCAAAACATTCGTAGTCCAATTTTGAAGAATCTAGTGGAGTTGCATCAAGAAACCTCAAGGTAAGGGCATGTTATTATTTTTTCACGATTTTCATTCTAGAAATTCTCACTTTCTCTTGAAATAAATCATATGTCAGGGATATTATTGATATTTATTGGGGTTGTTACTTTATTAAATGGTATTTCATATAAATCCATTGTGAGAAAGGATGACAGAGATTGAATCTACCAAGAGCATTATGTCCACTGGTAATTATCTAGGTAAGTGGTTTCTCTTTCCACTGTTGATCTAGGGATTGTTGATTCTATGTTTCATGATATGGGTTTTATGTTTTAGGTATTTTCATTTATATCTAAGAGTCTTCTTCATCCTTCACTTGTGAATCAGGTTTTATTTTTGTAAATTTAATCTATTTGAGGTCAGAGGATTCATAAGAAGCCTTTATTCTATAAAACATGATTACATTCCAAAGTTAAATTGTTTTGTAACTAACGTGATGGTATGATTAATGAAATTTTGTCACTGTAAAATGTATTTATCCTCTATTATTGATGATTAATATATATTTTAAATCATTTTTTATTATTAATATCTCTAGTTTGATTATTGTTTTTTAATATTCCACAAAATTACATGAAACTATGCATTTAAATCGTATATGATTGGAAAATTCTTGAATCAAAATCTTATATGATTGGGGAATCAATGAAATTTAAACCATCCAAGTGTGGGATATGACACACGACAGCATAGGTTACTTATGAGAGTGATAGAATGGGGCATGTGTGCTATTATGTCATGAAACCACCTTACACGGATTTATTCTTAACAACTAAAAAAATATTTGTAATTTAATGGGGTTAATTTATTATGGTGTCTCCCTCATCCACTAGGACCACGTTCTAATGAAAAATCACCCTGAGTAATTTGATCATTGATTTTTGAGGCTCCTTTCTAACCCATTCCAAAATTACCCCATGATTAGTTCCCATGGTGAAGCTTTTTGAATTATTTATTTATAAATGCCTTGAGAAATTATTTGATCAAATTTTCTATAAAAATAAAATTGCTCATTTACTTTTATATTATTTATAAAATTCTATGATCGGGTGAATTAATTTTTTTCAAAAAAAAAATATAATGAATTATTTCATGCCTTTATTTTCATTAAATGAGAATCATTGGTCTATTTATTATTGTTTGAATATCAAAAACATTGTGGGATCCTACTGGGATAGGTTTCCTCATGCCCAATACAAACCATTGGGTGTTTTTGGATATTTTTTTACTAATTTACATAAAATAAATGAACCTCATGTTGGTATTGGATAGCTATGTTAGTGTTGTGTTGGAGTTTTGTATTAAAATTGTGGGATGTTGGCCATAATTCCAAAATTAATGGGGGTTTTTTTGTCTATGAAGCATTGTTATTCATATGTGTGATTAGAAATTATTTATCCATTTAATAATTGTTTTCTATTTCCTTATATTGTATTGAAATGTTTTATATATTTTTTACCGGAAATATTTTAATTTTTTGGTTTGTAGTGGGAGAAATATTCCAAAAAATTTATTCCGTGAAACTCAAGAAACTATCCCTTGGATGTGGGGGTCAGGTTTTCCCTTTTGGACTTTCCACCAACTAGCTCGAGTTTATAGATTATGGATAAAACCTATCGGGTAATGTAAAATGTGAATTAGTGTGAGGTTTTGTACTCATGGTCTACTTTTATTTGGACATTTTGGTAGTGAGGAATTATTATTGGCAGTAAATAATTGGTTGGAAATGAGTGAGTTCCTAACATTACCTCATCATAAATATCCTTAAGATAAAAGGGGATGCTGGTAAATGTCTCCCTCATGTTGATTTTTTATCTAATATTAGTTCATTTCTAATGTTCCATTGATTTAAACAAATAATTCTCATGTATTTGATGGTCTCTTTTATTTATTTTATGTAGTAACACACCTCATGAGGGATTCCTAGAATTACATAGGTTGATACAGGGGATGATGTTCCATGAGGGAATGCTATAGTTGATGATAATACCATTGAAGAGGTTTTTTGAGTGGTCTGTGCCATGGACTATGGTGTCGTACCTACCCCAGTTCAAGAAGGGGAAGTGAAACTAGGGATTAGACCTTGACATGGAACTCAAGAGTATCATCGTGAGAAACCAATATTTTTTCATTGATAGGATCATCCCCATGAAATGGAGGACTGGTTGGGGGTGATCAAATTGATTTTTGAAATTATGGAAACTCCTAATTTCATTAAAGTTAAATGTGATAAAATTAAGGTTAATGAACAAAGAATGTGATGGTGAGACATGGTTCTTTAAGGAAAGATGCAAGAAGGTTTATAGTTGAAAGACATTAGGATTATCTTTTTTGTTTAGTTTTACCTAAAAACATATATGATGGATAAATCTGTAGTGTGAATCACCTTCCTCCATGTTGGTCAAAAAATGAATGAGCATCTAACCATTTTTATGGATTTCCTATTTTTAGCTTGAGGATTTATGGAATGATAATATAATGCTTCATAGGTTATAAATGGTTTTATGGAATACTATCTAATACTATGACTATATTTTGAATCTAACCACATATAATTATGTGGATGATAGTGCTTTCATGGAATATATTGATCTAGTGGGAACATCAAGGTTGGATGGAATTCTTCATCCACTTAATGGTAGTTTCAAAGGATTTTAAGAAATAATAGATTATGGAGTGAGCCCTAAAGTGGTTTTAGTTATGGACCGAAGTAGGGGAATTATAATAGAAACCACTGTTTGTTTCTTTAATTAATTGTATGAAATTTCATTCTTGTCTAAATATAGGATACATGACACATATATTCCAAAAACCACCAAAATTATGTAACTTGTGTGGACAAAGAGGTTATCTTCCAAATTTTTATAGCAACTTTTTTCATGTTATGTCATAGGTTTGTTAGTACCGAAAGGATATATGGTATTGTCTAATTATTTATGGATACTGGGGTTCTATCCATATTAATTTAGATCATTGTAATTTCATGTAGTTGTAGAGACTTTAGTGGTTATTGTCAAAGCTATCTCAACAGTCAGATTTAGTAACCTTAATATTTAGTATTTACCGACTTAATTATTTTCTATGGGTTCCTTTCATTCATTTGCACCTAATTTTTTTTAAATCTTTTAAAACATTTAATATATCTCATTTCATCTATTTTGGAGTAAAAAACACCTCATTAATGGAAGAAGTAGAATGGTTTCTGATTCCCTTATTGTAACATCTCTATATAAGAAGCTGATATAGGTTTGTATTTTTTTTCCTCAGAATTTTTCTTTATGATTAATTGATTGGTGGACAATATATATGAAACAATATACTATTATAAGTGGGAGCTCATTATTAGTTTTTATAGAAGCTAAAAACTGCTTCCTGGAGAATTATATCTGAGGTATAGTCAAGTCAAGCCTCCTTTACAAGAATGTATAATATTAATATATTTTTTATTTTTGGTTATAGAGATAATCCCTTATGTTGTGAGTTTTCACCAATGGATAGGGTGTTTCCCAATGTCTTTTGAGTTTATTTATATGGTTTTTATCTAAAGGGGAAATTTGAGTTTCAATTTGATTTTTCCCTAGTAACATATATTATATATGTTCCTTCCAATCATATGGAAACATATAAATCGAAGGTGTAAATATTTTTTGAATGATTTTAATGGTAAAGTGTCATTTTCCTAAGTGTGTTTCCTTATTTATCCCCAATTTTTTTTCATAGAAAGCTTTCACAATTCCTTGAATGAGTATTGATTACAGGAGGCCCATCATGGAAAAAATTAAAAATAAGTATAAATTTACACCAATCAATAATTTTTTTGATCAATTAATGGGAGAATAGTTATTCTAAAAATTTTTTATTCAATTTGGTTATCACTACCTCTGAGACAAGTTTTTAGATATTTTGAAGATGAAATTATGATAATTTAATTCCAATTAGATTATCTTATGACTCATTTTGGTATAAATAATGATCCAATTTTTTTCATGGACTGAATGATCAATATTTTTTACCAATACCCAGATTCCATTGTCATGGAATTCAATGATAAATGTTTGTTTAGTCAAGAACTTAATAAAAGAATGATTGTTACCTAATGTACAATATTAGAATCATTAGGGATCACCATATTTATTCTATGTTATCTAAATTTCATTTTTCAATATTTGATAATATATTTTGTTAGGGAATTTTTTTTATAATATTACATATCAATTTCTATGATGAAGGTGAAGGTTGTATTATTATGGGAGGAAACCCAGAATGATATTGTGAATTGTTACATCATATTTTGGGTAGGATATTATTGGAATCATGTAACTGTTTACTCAAACAAAGAATTACCTTTTAATAATATTATTATTAACGGTGTAAAATTCATTTGGTGTTTTATGTGTAATACTTGGTGAATTGAATGGATGATATCCTCATCACCTAATATTATTTTTTTAGAAGTAGGAAAGGGTTATGGGGTGTTTTTCGATTCTCCAAGTTCTATTTTTGGATGTATCCTTATGAAATAAAATAATTTAAGGGTGTAGGGATCCCAAATACATCCGGAATACGATAATAAATATCAAACTTATTATTTTTAAATCATAGAAGTTATCCATACACTCAAGAGTTGGAATAAATTTACCACTTTCAAGAATGGTTCATTTTTTATTCTTACCATAAGTGTTTGAGTGAAATATTTTCTTAGAAGTATCTAATCCTTAAAAATATGTTATTAGTGTAGTATCTCCATTCATTTAACAGTAACATTGTTTATCCCCTGGGAAATTAGGATGTTATTTTTGACTTACTATGTAGGAAGTTTCCTATTAAATAAGTGTTAGACTTAGTAACTTCTTGGAATATTATGGGATTATTTTCTTAGATGCACTTGGATGTGATGGAGGAAGAGACTGATATGGTTAGTTCTAGTGCTAAATTGATATCATCTCTTATTGAGTGTGTTATTTAGAATAAATAGTCGGATTATTAGAAAATATTTATATTGTAGGAATACAATTATAGATTATCTTATTTAAATAAGAGTTATTTCTCATTTTTTGAATTGTTACATCACTCCAGTTGTTTAGAAGAAGGTTTTTGTTGATGCTAGACAATAATATTATAGTGGTTGATCAACATTGTATAATAATTAAGTACTATGAAACGATTTATTTGTCTTGGGTGATAGTTTTAAAACTTTATGTAGCTAGATTTGTGTCGTGTTGATATACCTATTAGAATATTATGTTTTAACATAGAAATCATTCTTGTTTATATTTGAATATATGGGTTATAATTTGACAATGAGATGATCTATCTATGAATCTGATCATTTTGTTACCACATACTCTACATGAGAATAATTCTATATGGGTGTTGATCGATCAATTGACCATTCGAGATATTTTTATTATGATTCAAGACACAAAAAATGTTTGGGATTTGTGAATGTTTCACATTTAGGAGAATATGTGGCTTTATAGGGTGATGTCAGCTATTATTTCATATATAAAACCCCAGTTTAATTCTCAGTTTTGGAAAGGTCAACAAGATAACATTGGTTAAATTTTTAATTTAATCACGATGTTTTATCATCAAATTTAATGAAAAAAATTGTGTATTTTATATTTTAAAGGATATAATCTGTGATTACTCCATTAACATTAGAGGACATTATGATATCCATTTTTTATTTTAGTATTTTTATTATAACAATATTCAAGAGTCATAAATTAAAATGATCCCCTTTGAGTATTTGTATGGTCAACTAAGTAAATCACCTCTTTATTGGTCTGAGGTGGGTGAGATTTCACTTTTTGGAAAAATTATATTTCAGGAGATATCAGTGTAGTTCTATAATATTGATCAATGACTAGTCATTGAACAATTTCATTATATATTTTCTATAGATTATTTTCACTGTACCTTATAATTTTCAATAGTTGAATCAGTGTTATTGAATGGTTTTCCTCTGTTGTGATACCATCTAATATGGAAGAAGGTGATGTTATTAGTTATATACATATGAAATTTGGATATCACAAACTATATTTTTAAGGTATGTTATTAGATAACATTTCCTTCTTATTTGAATTATATCAATGAATTTTTCTAGTTGTCTAAACTTATGATGCATCAGCCAAATCTATCTCATGTTTTGAACTCAAACCATCATTTTTTGGAACCAATATGTTCGTAGTCAAATGAGAAGTTCATAATGTTTATTCTCATGAAAATATTTTCTTTAGAAATATAATTATTTGGTATGAGTGATGTTTCTAAATAGAATTAATTCTTATAGGATTTGGGAATCAGAATCAGTGATGAGGGAAAAGTAGCCTCATCTATTCATTCATCAACCGTCATAAAATATAATTTTTTGGCATATGAAGTGATATGGTGGTGGGAAATTCCACATTCCTATTTCACTATTAGTTAAATTTATATATATTTTTTAATCATATTTGATTTTATATCATTCATTGTTTTTTATAGGTTATTTTATTGAAATTATTGTGTTTTAAAAGAATGTACATGGTTGAAATAAATTTATTCTACCCCATAGAACATTTTCATGAAACTCTGTGGTAGGTGGTGTTTTGGGGAATTATATTTTTTAGGGATAGAAAAAATATAGTCAAACCATGTGGTCTATAGTGTAAAAAAATGGGTTCATAGATGGGGTAAGTATTTCCTAACAATATAGAAAAACTATGTGATGAGAATTAATTAATCCAAAAAATTATTTTCACACCTGAAATACCTCTCATTGACATTTTTAATCATCTAATAATATCATCACATTACCCTAGGAATTACACTTTGAGATTTTTTTAGATCACAACTGTAACATCTAGAGTTTTTATGGACCTTTTCCACGAATAAATTTAATTTAAATTTATATATTTCGATGCAATTAGTCATACATTCCTTTCACATGACACCAACATTGTGTACGTTACGTGGAACTAACATGGAATATGATACATGGAACACCGACTCATCTTATGTTACCTACATCACTACATTTGTGTATTTTACACGTAACACCGACTTGGAATACGTTAAAAGAAACACTTATGATTCTATGAAACGTCATTTTATTGTTATAATTATTTAAACAAGATAATTATAACATAGCTGTTAAAATTATTTATATAAATAGTAATAACAAATTATCCAATATTTTTATAATTTTTTATATAAATAAAATGTATTGATATAGAAGGATATTAATTCTATTAATGTCTTTATATGTTTAAAAATACCATTTTCTCGAATGAACTACTTTTAATGACATTCTACGAAAAATAACAGAATTATTTTTATAAAATTTAGAAATTGAGCTTGATAAAAAATCACATAATATTTGAATATATAATTTCAAATATTATATTACGACATGTTTTTTTTTTGTTGATCTGAGAAACAACAATTTTTTTGACGAATATTGAAAAATATGAGATTTTAATTCAAAACTGTTTTTACATATAATGTTTTGATAAAGTAAAATTATATTTTAATTTTGTTTAAAAGTTTTATTATATTATATTTTTGTATCAACCAATAAAATTTAAATGATTTTAAAAAAATTCACACATCAATTGTATATAAAAACGTATGAAGCTTTTTCTCATATTTACTTTAAAATCTCGCATTGTTAACCCGGCTGTGAGATTAATTTTAAACTAATTTCTAACACTTAAATGATTAGAATTTGGAAAAATTGGTTAAATATATGTAATCAGAGTAATTTATAGTTTATTATAATTTAAACTTAATTTTTGTACAAAATTTTTTATTGACAATGATTAAAATTAATTACATCGATTAAGGTTAAATTTAGCATAATAAAATACTAAACTATAAACTTAAGGCCCAAAACGGTATATAAACTTCCCAAGAATCATTTTTATGGCACCATTCAGACCCTATACGACTTTGTATTAGCTTTGGATCAATATTTGTTCTATTTTCAACATGAAAACGTTTGGTGGAGTTCACTCTTCACAAATTTTCAAAAGTGCCACTCCTCCTTCCATATAAAAGGCCACCACATCTCCCTCTTCATCACACCTCTAAAACCACTTATGTTCGGAAAATCACTACCAATGAACATAAAAACATTCCTTAATTTCTAATTTAAACCTCTCATTGTTCATAAATCCAGCCAAAGAATCCTTTTGGCACAAACCAAATAGAGTTACCTGATTAAGTGGTGACACCTATTCTAAAGCACCGTTAATTTATTTTCCTTCACCAACCCCTATAATATCTTTATTACATTATTTTATAAAATCATACATATAGATAATATAATATAATGTTTTTATGAGATTTTTTAAACCTAAACATACGCATAAATACATCTAATGTGTAACGAACATATTGTTTATGTGTGAGTAAAATTACAACCTCACTAAATGATGATTGTTCATTTTTTCTGTTACTGCCTCTCATACTGGTAATTATGATAGATACTATATTTATATAATTTTAATATTATATTTATTATGTATTTTATATTTTATATCTTTTAAAATTCATATCTTTTTAATTTTCATTTTTTGTAAATATGATCACTTCCTTTTAAGAAGTGTAGACTATTATCGCCTCAAAGAAATGTGATTCATTAACACAATAAAAGGAAGATATTAAGGATGGGTTTAGTGAAATTATATGATATATGTAAAATTAAATTGATAATTTAATTATATTATATACATATATTCATATAGTTCATTTTCTTTATTTCTTTCAATACATCAAAAAAACAGAAAGAGTGTTCATGTGTATGTACGGCTTACCGTCTCCATAAACAGTGTTTTCCATTTTGTGATTATATATTTTCTAGATTATTAAAAAATATATAATTAATATAAATTATATTTATATAAATTTTTAAATAAATTAATCAAGATGTAATTATAAAGACTAAATATATAACAAATTAAGACACTTGTAACGAGCAAAGTGGACATTATCCAAAGTGAAACCTTAACATAGGATGGTTAAAAAGGGAGTAATATAAGGTCATAATAACACCATATATGGAATTATATATAGTAATACGGTTATTCAAGGTATTTATAATAATTTTATATTTATTATATAGTTTTTTTAATGAGTACAATCAGAGTCAAGATACAAGGTAAGGGGATTTCATCAATATTTTTATTTCTACGAGATACATACTATGTTCACCACTCTTTCCTTTTGTGCGGTGTTTATAATATCCATGATTTTATTCTATATATATTATAAATAATTTTTTGGGTATTCACATATACATTTTATGATCTTTATTTTATGGTTTTTTTTTGTTTTAAAAGTTAACAAATTGGTAAAATAGATTTATCACAATTTTCCTTCCTTGAGACTTATGTTTTGTTGTGCACCGAATTTTTTTTCAAGATGTATATACTTCTATTATCCATTTTATATAATTAGATTTTTTTCATGATATTTTATTCTTCAATTAATTTATTTTTATTAGAGGAAGAGTGTGATCCCATGTTAACAAGTTGTAATAGTGAATTGAAACAGTCTCATCATTTTTCTAGATTGTTTATGTTTTTTCTTAATTTGATGAAATCAGATGATCCAACTCTTAATAACACTCATTATTTTCCCACTAATCTGATTATTCAAGATATATCCATGTATTAGTACAATTTTCTCACTCTTTGTTATTAATATAATGTTTTAAGTAAAATTTGTACATCTCTCTCGCTAATTAAAAATCAATTGTATGTAAAACCATGTTTTCAAAATTGCTTTAAAATTTATTTTAAAAATATATTTGGAGCCCATTTTATAGGGAAAAATATTTTAAAACTTCTTCTAGTTTCTATTATTCCTTTTTATGTTTTCAAATCTATTTTCTAAGATAATGTTTTTCAAAAACGTTTTATGTTTTAAAAATCATTTTCAATGCATAAAATATATTTTACTCAAGAAATGTTTATAAAAGATCTTTAAAATTTATTTCCCATCTAAGATAACTTTTCTTAGTGTTACTCATGCCTTTATGGGAAATTATTCAATGATTCCATTAGTTTTCTTTATCTAGATAGATTATGATTTAATAGTATGATAGTTATGAAACGTGTTCCTCTTTCACATGTTATATTTATTTTAAACCCTCTTATTTTCATGGGTTATGTGTATTATGAAATTATTATGAAACATATATTTTTACACAGGTTATGATACGATTTAATGTTTATAATACCCATTTCATTTCATGGGTTATGATATGATTATTTATGATCTTCTAAAACATGTATGTAGGATTTCATTATGAGATTAAAGGGACTTATATCTACCTCCAATTAATTTTTTGACGATTTATATCTCATTATATAGACCTAGATAAACTTATAATTGAACTTAGTTTAGTATTATCAATATATAAATTATAATGAAATAAGTTCTGTATTACATCTCTTGAATGAAGAGTGAACACATTTCAGTAATATAGGGATGGAACAGGCTATGAACCTGGTTCACTAAATGAATTTTTCAACTAAGATGGTCTTGACCGAAATTCCTTGAATACTATTAAAATAAATATATTTGCTTATGTGTCTACCAAAATTTCATGATTTATTCCTATGTTATGATTTCATGGATTATGTTTTTTATTTTTTGTGACTCATTCCTTATAAACATCCATGCTTTATACCATGATTCATGTACATGGTCTTTGATACGAAGGGTATGATCCTTTGCATTCATGATCATGTTCTCATAACCTTATGCTCATGATAATTATTACATATCTCCCTTGTTTACCCTTGCTGAGAATTTTATCTTTCCCCCATTTATGTTTCCTTTCCCAAGATATGAAGATATGTATTCTATTGGATGTGTATAATAAGGGTTCTAGTCAATAAGTTGCTATTTGGAGATAATGTATCTCACTAATGTATCATTGTTTATGTTTCCAGGTATTCGAAGGTTCTAGACTAGTATTGTATTTGGGAATCTGTTTTGTATATTTTTTTATTTTTAGTACAAATGTTATGTAATATTAATATATGAGAAGTGAGGGTCTCTATACATGGTATCATAGAAAATTTTATTTAACCTATAGAATAAATAATGAGAAAACATTATTGATAACCCAAAGGGTGTGTTTGGGACAAGTATAAGGATAAGAAAAAGTGGAGTAAAATTTCATGTAATTTTGGTAAATAATAGATTTAGTGGTATCCTAGAAATAAATAGTCATCTTCATACAACAAGTGGATGTGTCTATGACATAGATGTTCTTATGGGTAACATCTCTGATAGGATTTTATAGGCCGAACTCAAATTAATCTAATAAATTAAAATGGGCCTTTCTTCACACCTGGTTTAACACTCCCAAGGGATACTATTTAGGAAATTATAACCTCTTAAATAAATATTATGAATGATTTAAATAGATGTTAGCTATGAATTAACTATGAAAAACATAAGTTAACATAGATTAAGGAAGGTATCGAAATTTATACTTTCTATAATTGAATTATCATCATTAGGTTGTTTTTCAAAATGATAATTATTTCTCAGTCTATGCTTTTTGGTTTTAGTAAATGTATGGAACCCAAAGGAACTATGTTAATAGTCATTTTGATGGACAATGAATGAATTAATTTCTATTCTCAAATAACATTATCATGCTATAATTCATGGTGGAATTCAAAATGGTCAATGGATAGACCAACATTTTGTGGAGTCTTTCATGAGGAAATGTCCACTTTTTTAAGAGGTTCTTCTGATCAACTTATTTCTAAACAATGGATCAGTAATAATGAAAAGATATTATCTATTCTCTAATGTTCCGAGTGTGGGAAACTCATTCTATCTTTCTACCAATTAGATGGTGAATCAGACCAGTGGGGGACTCTAATCAAGTATACTAGGCAACGTGATGAGATTTTGTCCATGTATTGGGGAGAGGTCAAGAACATATTTATAAATAAGTGCATTCCTTAGATTATCCATAATAAGGTGTATAAGAAGTTCCTTGAGTAGAAGCAAAGAGATGATGAATATGTTGGTACCTATGGGGCTAATTTCATGAGACTTGTGAGGTACGATTTAGAAATTATCATCCAACCCAAAAGTAAAGATAATATTTTTTCAGTGGCTTAAAACCAAGTCTCATAAGGGAATTTTCCATAAGTGACTTTAGTATCAATGAAGATATTGTGAGTTGTGAAATCATTGTTGAAATGGATGTTAGAGTCACATATAAACTTCATGGATTTAACAAGAATATTTAGATGGATTTTAAAGGAAAATATAAAATCTATTAAGATAATAAGATGATATTCCCGTTTAGCTCTAAGTGTTGGAAGAAGAATGGAGGAACTTTAAGGGTTCTGGTTAAGGTTTTAATTATAGAAGGGATAGTCATCGAGAAATTGATTTCTGAAGTGACGGAAAAAATTTAAATAACATTAAGAATGGGGAAAACCTTGTACATAATGAACCTCCCACAATTCAGTGGTAAAAGTGTAAGGAGAATGGGAATTATGCTAACCACTACCCAAACCCAAGGACTGGTGATGATGATTGACTTTTACATCCTCTTAATCCAGGGGACAATGGGAAATCTCAAATAATATCTATTTTTATTGAGGGTGTGATAAGGAAGTGATGAAAGGTATATGTACCATACACTATAGTACTACTAATGTAATATTTGATTCTAGAACTAAAATATCTTTCATATCTAAAGAATTTTATAAGTGTGTTAATATTATTCCAATGAAATTAGACGTGGAATTAGAATTAAACCTCATAATTGTATGTTGATTGAATCTCATGAAAATGATTCCTCTCTGGTTGAGGTTTCTAGGAATGTGCATCCAAAAAATCTTTTCATTATTCCTTTGGTGTAATTTGATGTAATAATAGGCTCATATTTTATTTCATATTATAAAACCCATTCCAATTATCATGAAGCTATGTTATGATTGATATTTCAATCCCTCCTATATTAATCCATCAATGTGATAATAATAATGAACATATGATAGAGATTATATCCAGTGTATGGGTCTCGATTACCCTTTCGAAGAGTCATTTATCACAAATGTTTGGAGATAAATTCGACATCAATGATATGCCTATTGTTTGAGATTTTTTTGATATCTTTCCAGAAGAGTTTCCTAGTCTTCAACAAAAACTAAAAGTGGGGTTCACAATATAACCCATACCTGGTTCCACAACAATTTCAAAGAATCCATATATATTGGCTCTGATTGAGTTCCATGAATTGATGAAGACGCACAAAGGAAAAATTAATATAGAATTATATCTTCCATGTGTGTTAAATTGGTGTAAACTAGTTCTTTTGAGAAAAACAAAGATGGATCAATGTGATGCGGTATTAATTGTCATTATTTGAACATTATTTTGATAATGAATATGTATCCTCTCCCCTGTATTAATTAATTTTTTTATCAAATGTGTGGAGGTCAATTATTTTCTTATATTTATATTTGTTCTGGATATCATTAAATTGAGGGGAAATAAAGGGTATATAACCATGATTGAATTCCATAAAAGGTATGGATACTATGAACATATATTGATTCCTTTTTTTTACTAATTCCCATAATATATTCATGGATTTAATGACCAAATTCTTGAAATATTACCTTGATCAATATGTACTAATCATTATAGATGATATTCATGTCTATTCCTAGAGAATGGAATAACATGAAGATCACTTGAGAATTTTAATTGAACCCTATGGAAGGAGAAGCGATATGAAAAATTTATAAAGTATAAATTTTTCCTACAAAAGGTTTCATTTTTGGGTCACATAATCTTAGTAGATGGTATAAGAGTAGATCCATCAATGATCAAGGCTATTGACTGTTGTCCTAGACCAACCTAAGTGACTTAGATGAATAAATTTCTTGGTTTTTCTGAATAATAAAGATGTTTAATATAGAATGTAACATTACCATCTGATCCTTTGACCATGTTAACATCTATGCATGTCATGTTCCTCTAAACAGATGAACGTGACGAAATGTTTAAGGAACTATTGAGATGTTTAGCCACTGCACATATGATTAAAACACCCTATAGTGGATAAGGTTTTTTAATATTTAGGGATTCATCCAAGATGATATTGGGATGTGTTATTATGCAGAATTACTTGGTTACAGCTTATTCCCCATGATACATTATGATTCATTATCAAATTTACCCAACACATGATTCTGAATGAACAGTAGTAATTTTTTCATTAAAGATATGGAGGCATTTTCTTTATGGATAATAGTGTGATATATATACTGATCATAAAAATATAAAATAAATATTCATATAGAATGAGTTGAACATGTTTCAAAAATGATTGTAATAGTTCATAAGGGATTATAACTGATCAATACATTACCACACTAGGAAAGAGAACAAGTTGGATGATGCTTTGATCCAGAAGGATCATGCTAGCTTATCTATGATGAGAATCCCAAATGATAAAATATAAATTGATTTGAAAAGGATTGATCTATAAATCCTGAAGGAAGGTGAATATATTATATATCTCAAATGAATGTTCAAACATCTATCAGCATGAAGATTAATGAGGTGTATAAGGAAGATGAAGAGCTTCAAAAGAATGTAATAAATGTTCATGAGTTTAACCTTGATCTGGATTTAATGATAATTTTTAGGAACTATGTATGTGTTATTTCCATACCTTATTGGAAGAAGGTTCAATTAGCGGAAGCTCACAGTTCGTCATTCTCCATTTATCCTAGAAGTACGAAGATGTATAGGTACTTGAAAGAAAACTTCGGGTGGAATGGAATGAAGAGGGATATCACATAGTTTTTAACTCATTTCCCCATATGCCAACATGATAAATCATAAAAAAAGTCAATGGGTAGGTTTCATCAACTACCCATACCAGAATGGAAATGGGAGAACATGACTATGGATTTTGTTATTGGACTACCCAAAACCTCTAAAGGTATTAATGTTTTATGGGTGTTAGTTGATCACATTACTAAGTCATCACACTTCAACTATATCATATAATACATCTCTATCGATCATCATTCCAAGACATACATTAAGAAAGTGGTATGGTTTCTTGTATTACCACATTCTATTGTATCATATCGGGATTTTAGGTTAACCTCAAAGTTATGGTGACATATTCAGTAATCACATGATATAGAATTGATTTTCAGCCTTTCTTATCATCCTTAGATGGATGGTTAGTCTGAAATAATATTTAAAACCCTAGAGTATATGTTGATATCTTTTTCACTAGATTTGAAAGGTGGTTGGGATCAACACATTCCTTTATTTGAGTTTTCTTACCACAATATATTACACTCAGGCATTCATATGACACCATATCAAGCCCTCTATGGGATGAAATATAGAGCTAAAATGTGTTGGGTTGAGGTTAGAGAAAGAAATCCATTAGGACATGATATTTATAAATAAAGTTTTGACAATTTTATAACTATTTAGGAGCATATTAAGGCAACCCAAGGTTGGCAGAAAAAAATACGGATAATCACCGATGTGACCTAGAATTTGATGTTGGTGAAATAGTGTTTCTTTGAATCTCACATTCAAATAAAGATATGAGATTTAAACAGAAATAGAATCTAATACCTAGGTATATCTTTTTCATTTGAGATTCTTGATCATATTGGGATGGATTCTTATCACTTGGCACTTGTTCCAAATCTCTCTCATGGTTGTGGTATGTTCCATTTATTTATCCTAATGAAGTACATATCTGGACTTTAACATGTACTGAACATATTTTTCATACCCCTAGAGTAGATTCATTCATACGAGGATCATCCTATTGAAATTCTAGATTTGAAAAATTTAGTTCTTCGAAACAAGACCACTCACCATGTCAATGTTTTGTTGAGAAATTACTAGTTATAGGAAGTGACTTGGGAACTTGAGGATTTGATAAAGCATAAGTATGCTCATTTTTTCCATAAGTGATGAATATAGAGGGAAATTTATATTTTAAGGGGGGTAGAATGCAACACACCTTGTTTTTAAAGACCTTTTTCTCAAATAAATTAAATTTTCATTTATTAATTATTGTGAACAAAGTAAAACATTCATTTCACACTATACCATCATGGATCATGTTACACGGCACAAAGTCAGCATAATATACTCAGAACATAGACTCGGAAAAAATTACATGAATCACTAACTTGGAAAATGTTACACACAACACTGACTTGGAATACATTAGACACAACACTGATGTTTCTATGAAACATCATTTTATTGTTATAATTATTAAATGAAATAATTATAACCTAGTTGTTAAATTTTTTATATAAGTCGTAATAAATACATTTCACATAGTTTTTAGTAATTTTTTATATAATCAAAACATATTGATAATGATATATATGATTTTTTATGATGTCCTTATATGTTTAAAAAAACTATTTTGTTAAATGAACTTCTTTTAATGTCCTTATGTGAAAAATAATAAAATTAATTTGAGACACATTTGGAAATATAGTTTGATAAAATAAAATTTATTTCTGAATTGATAATATGGAAATTAGAATATTTATAATATTTTAGGCTTTGAAACATCATTTATGGTTTAATAGTTAAAAGTACGAGATTTTAATTCAAAACAACATTTCCATCAAATTTATTAATATGGGTAAATTATATTTTAATTTGGTGTAAAAAATTAACTATATGATATTTTTTTAATTATTCCAATTTAGGTGACCATAACCTATTTCAAATTGAAATTGGATATAAAATCATAGAAAACCTTTGATCATTTTTACATTAAAACCTTCATTGTCATCCTGAATGCAGGATTAATATTAAGTTAATCTCTTCGATTCATGTTATTTTAATTTGGAAAATTTTATTATGAATTTGGAATCAAAATAATTTATAATTTATATAATGTTCAATTTAGTTTTTGACACAAAATAATAATTAATTTTGTTAAAATTAATTACATTGATTAAGGTTAAACTAAGATTTATAATGGACTAAACCATAACCTTAAGGGCCCAAACGACCTATAAACATGTCTAAAATCAATTTTATGTCAATATTATGACCTTATCATCCCTTTTATCATCATTGAATCATTTTTTTATCCTATGACACATGAAAAATGTGGGTTAGAATTCTCTCTTAAAATATTTACAAGAGTGTCTCACCTCCTTCCCTATATAAGGTCACCACCTCTCCCTCTTCTTCAAACCTATAAAACCAATTTGGTTAATCCAATATATTCTCAATACACTTCCCAAAATCAAAAAATTTCTCCTGGAATCCTCCCATTGGGAAAAAATTCTTCCATGCAATCCTTATAGAATAGACCAAAAATATATGACTCGATTTAGTGGTAATGCCTTCTCTCAAGCTCCTTTATTTTTATCCCTTAACCACACCCTACACTATATTTATTCTATTATTTTATGAAAACACTAGTATAATAAATATAATATTATTTTTTTATTCTATGGATTCAAACTACAGCTACACACACCTCTAAATAATATGAAATTAACATATTTTTTACGTGTAGGTAAAACTACCGCCTCACTAAACAATGATTGTTCATTTTCCTTTTACTTCTTATCATGGTGGAAATTATGATGAAAAATGTATTTATATATGTTATATATTATTTTTATTATTTATTTAATATTATTTATTCCATTTAAAACACATATCTTTTTACATTCCATTTAGTATAAATATGATAATTCTGTTTGAGGAAATGTGGTTTACCGCCCCCTTAAAGTGAGATGATTTGTTCACACAATGCAAGGAATGTATTAAAGATAGGTTTAGTTAAATAATATTATTAAACTAACATTATAATTATATTTTAATGATATTTATATATATAGATATAGATAATTTGATTTCATTCTTGAATAAAATAATAAAAATTGAAACCACATTCATTCGTACGTACAGTTTACCGTCTTCATGAACAATGTATTCCATTTCATACGTATATATTAAATCAATTATTATAATAAAAATATACATAATCTAAATTATATTAATATTATGATTTAAATTCTTGTATCATGAAATAATTATAAGGAACAATGATATAACTAATTAGGACACATAAGAAAAACAAAGAGAATATTATCTGATGTAAAAACATAACATATGATGGTTAACAAGTGGGTAATATAAATTCAACATCAAACCATATATGGAATTATATTAAAAAATATGATTCTGTAAAACATTTATAATAAATCTGTTTTTATTATACAGTTGTTTTGAAGAAGTATGATGATAGTCAAGACACAAGGTAAGGGGATTTCATGTCACTTTTTATTTATGTTAGATATATGCAATGTTCAACATATTTTCCTTATATTTGGTGTTTGTACCTTCAATGATTTTAGTATATTTATATTATCATTATATTTATGGGTATTTAAATATCCTTTTTATGATCATTCCTTCCATGGGATTTTTTTTACAATGTTACAAAATCAGTAAAATATTTTTGTCTCAATTTTCCTTCTTTTAGACTCGTGTTTTGTTATGCAACTAAATTATTTTTTGACATGTACATACATCAATTTTACATTTTATATCCTGAATTTATTTATTTATATGATATTTTATGGATCATTTAATTTTATTTTCTAACATTTATAATATGATCAAATATTACTAATTTATAACAGTTTATTGAAACAATCTCATCGCTTTTTGAGATTGTTTATGTTTATGCTTCATTTGATTAATCATATAATCTATCTCTCAGTAAAACTCATGAGTTTATTTATACTATATTTTTTCAAGACATATTCTTGTATTACTACCAATTTCCACTATTTGGTACTTAATATAATTTTTTTATGTAAAATATTTCCTTCTTTCTCTCCTGTCAGAAATCTATTGTATTCAAAAATAATGTTTTCAAAAATGTTTTAATTTTTTCCAAGATATAATTTTATCCCATTATCATGGAAAAGGGTGTTTACAAACCTTTTATTATTTTTAGTGATTCCTTTATATGTTTTAAAAGATATTTTTTAAAAAATTGTTTTCAAAAAGATTTTATGTTTTTAAGAGAGTTTTTACAACAGAAATGATAGATTCGTCAAGATATGTTTTCAGAAGATCTTTAAAAATTATTTTCCATATATGATAACGCCTTTTTCTATTACTCATTTCATTCTTATGAAATTATTCAATGTATCCATTCCTATTTTATTCTCTGAATGCAATATTTTATAATGGCATAATGTTTTTGAAACTCGTTTCTCTTTCACATGTAACATAATTTTGAAACCTACATAATTTTATGGGTCATGTTTATGATGAAATGATTATGAATCCAATATTTTTCATAGGTTATAATATGATTACAGGTTTATAATTCTGATTTCATTTAATGCGTTGTGATATGATTATTTATGGTCTTGTGTAACATGTATTTATGATTTTATTATGAGATGGGTGGGACTTATATATCCCTCCAATTCATTAGTTTAAGATTTATATCTCATTAGATATACATGGATAGTACAAGAATTTAAATTGGTTCATTATTATAACGCTAGAATGAGAAATGAACTTGGTACAATATTATAGTGTTGGAAGTAGGAGTGAACCTTATTTAGTAATACTAGACTGGAACGGGATGTGAACCTAGTTCAGTAAAATAATTTTTCCATTAAGATGGTCATGGTAGAAATGAATTTACTATGATAGAAATCCTTATATGTGCTAATTTTTCTACCACAATTCCTTGTTTAATTAATATATTATTCTTTCATGGATTATGTTATTTATTTCCTTATAATTCCTATATTATTAACAACCATTCTTTATTCCGTGATTCATGTATTTGATTTTTGGTGTGCTGGGTACGATGTTTTGTTTTCATGACCATGTTCTCATACCATTATTCTCATGATTATTCTAACATATATCCCCTTTTAACCCTTACTGAGCATTTTATCTCAACCCTTTTTATATTCTCTTCCCATGTTGTAAATATATTTTTTATGATTGATGTGTCTAATAAGGGTTCTAGTCAAGAGGAACCTAGTGGGATATAATGTAGATAATTTCTGCATCAATGTTTATGTCTCCATGTTTCCAGAGGCACTAGACTAGTACGGTCTTGTGGAGTTTTTTTAAATATTGTTTTATGTACTCTGAAAATGTTTTGTAAGGTTAATGTATGAATAGTCGAGGTATCTATAAAAACCCCATTGAATACTAATATATATAGATCTATGAAATTTATGGTATGAGCATGTTCTTAATTTTTTAACATAGTTTTTCATATTCATATATCTCTTTCCTAAAAGGATTTATAAATAAGAGATGTTATGGATAGATTTATGGGTGGTGAATTCATATAATGGATTTTATGATAAATTTTTTGGGAGTATGGAATAGATATATTAGATCTACCATGTTAATTTCACACTTCTGCCAAAAATATCCATGTAATTTATTTCTTTTACCTCTATTTTTAGAGGTATATTTAATTCCAGATCGTATATATGGGGGACATGGTTTACAATCTTCTCCTGTTATTTACGATCCCTCTATATCCATTTCTTGTAGAACATGGTTATTTGTTCGATATGATATGTGTTTGAGTGTGGTGGTTATTGCAATGTCATTAACATATAAACTATTATTTCTTTCAAATATTAAATTACTTTTCTAAATCATTTAACTTCATGATATTCAAGTTTATAAAAGTGATTGGTTTGTTCTTCTATTAAAAAATGGATTTTTTTCCTTTTGTTATCAAGGATGAAAATGTATTTAAAATCATATTACACTATAAACATGGGTAATTTGTTTATTTATGTGCTATATTCTCTGAAATGATTTAAATTGATAGAAGTAAAGCCTCCAATAGTTGGATAATTGTGATATAAATCCTCCATGAGTGGGATTTTGGGGAAATGAAATTATCCATGTTTTGGATATATGACATGGGAGACTAGGATACATTAGATGGGGATTTAATTATACATTAATGATAGGATGGTTTGTGGATAAAAATCGTATATTTATGTGGAAACTCTATGAAAGATTTATCTTGATAGGTTTTTAACTTATCATTGTGTTTCCCTGATCCCTATGACATTTTTTAGGGATATGTGATTACATAGTCATTTGATCACTGAAGTGTGAGGATCCTATCTAACATAAACCAAAACTACCCTATGACTATTTTATATGGTGCCCCTTTTGAAATTGTTACTTTATGAATTCCATGGGAAATTAATTAATGCAATTTACTTTGAAAAGAACATATTATATTTTTTATCCATTATTTATAAACTTCTATGAGATTGTAAATTTATAAATTTTTTAAAAATCTATTTAAAAATATATTCCATGAGTTTATTTTCCATAAATTAGTATAATGTGTTTAGTTATTATATAATTCTTATGAAACACTTAGTGGGATTGGAGTGGGTTGTTTTTCTCACACCCTACACATAGTTTTGGGTGTGTTGTATATCTTCTTTTATCTAATGTAACTAAAGTAAAAAAACTCATGGAAGATTCATGTAATAAATTATAATGGGTTTTAATTTGGAATTTATATGCTGGGATGTTTCCCCTCATAAAATATGGATATGGATTGTTTTCAGTCTCAACTACTACTTTTAACTATTTGAGATAAGAACCTATTTTCCCTTTTACACTGTTGTGTACAATATCTATCTTTTTATTGATATGTTTTCATTATACTATATAATTAATATATTTATTTTATGATTTATTGAGGTTAAAGTCATTCTAAAAGTAATTGATTGATTTCCAAGGACTTTTGGTCATCCTATGGGGATTGGGAACACACTTCGAGCCATTCCATAGGCTAGTGTGTGGTTCTAGTATAGGGATTACCTAGGTATGTTCATCAAAAAAATAAATTATAAAATAATATAGTGACCCTAAAAGAAAAAAATTCACTTAATAACTTTTAAATAACTATAGTGCAATAATAGAAAAAATAACATGAACAGAATGTAAAAAAATATGCACCCAACCAGAAACAATTGGAGTCCCATCCTAACACCCGGTGAGTAGGAAGGTCCTACTATCATTCTATGAAACCATCAAACAACTCAAAATATATATGACTGATTAATAAAAATATCCAACTACATCAGACCTACAAAAGTAAACATCTAAAATCTTTTCTTCTATATATCACATGACACTGTCGAAAAAATCTCATGCATGGGTGTGTGTTTAAATACCAAGTAGGATTTCTTAAAAACCAAGAATTGGAATAATAAAAACAAATAGGCAACATAATCCTTGAAATAAATAGGTGAGAAGAAACCCATCTAGAGATACTCTAATAGAAGGAACTGAAAAAAAATGTATGCTCTTTATCATTATACTAAATAAGGATGATGATTGTGTAAATAGATCAAAGTGTCTAGGTTATCCTAATGACAGTGGATCAATATCAGGTTCAATTGATATGGGGGACCAAAAAAAATTCATGTAATGACTTGTATTTTCCTTGTATTGTTTTTTTTGTAATTATGTGGATTATTTTCTATACCATGCGCTTGTATGGTGTACGATTATGAGGCCCAGTGTGCCCTTAATATATGTTTGAAATATATTAAATATATAAAATAGTACACATGAAATTATCTATAAATAGTGGAATAACTCTTCGATGAGTGCCCAAATAAAAAATGTATGGGAACCACTGAGTTCATAATATAGTTTTTACCCTAGGTGTGACCTAAAAATTATCAGCATAAAATTTTATAGAGAAAGTCCTCACAGGCGTAAATAAATAAAATAAATTAATTCATTTGTATGTTTTGATTATTTTGACATGGTGACTGATTTATAATATAATTATGTGGTTATATGTTTCTTCTCATGGTTTTTCTCTAAACCATGGATACCTATAAAAAATTGGAGGAGGGATATCTTAATTAAAGAAAATATATTGGGATCAGATCTGGGATCTTTGTGCCAATAGAGGTTGTAGATCTTATCAATGATAAAAACACAACTGTTTTTCACCAACGATCGGTCCATGATCTAGGTAGGATGTCTGATTCTATTTTTCCAATCCCATTCATTAATCCTAGATTAATACTAATAAATTCCATGAATAAAAATCATATGTGTATCTTTGGTAAAATTATATTATTGGAATTATTTTTTGTTCCTTGAGATTATTTTATCTCTTTGATTGTCTTCTTCAATGATAATTAATACAGGAAGGACGAACAATGTCCTAGGTTCATTCAAAATTTTTGTGGCTTATTTATTTCTCTACTAATTATTTTTTTATCAATATTGGTATTTTTTTGGAAAACTTTCATCCAATACCTAGATTATGATAATTTTGTGACTGTTCTTTGGTGAAGTTGCTTGATCTTTTGGGTACAAAACACGTCGGTGGTTGGAGATTGATAATTGAGTATAGTGGTGTATATATTAAGGAATAATTTTATTGATTCGAGTGTTCATAATTTTTCTCAATAAACACACAACA
The DNA here is from genome assembly GCA_963277665.1 of Viscum album. Lineage (NCBI taxonomy): Eukaryota > Viridiplantae > Streptophyta > Magnoliopsida > Santalales > Viscaceae > Viscum > Viscum album. The sequence continues at coordinate 1,988,894,327 of OY728161.1, read as the reverse complement.
TGACTGTGGATAGTCTAAGTGGATGATTCTCGAGTGGATTCATTTCTTAGAAACCAGATCTAATTGAAAATAGGGCCTTGTAAAACACTCTATCTATAAAATACAGTTAGGATGGAAGCCCTTATGAATATTTGGATGATATAGTAGAGGAGATAGTGGATCTAGAAAATCCTAGATCACATGGTAGGTATTGTGGTGCTACAAATCGTGTAAGCCACCCTAGTTACAGCACTTGGGTTATAGATGGAGTTAAGTATAACACGTTGTGTGACCTCTTAATGATGGCATTGTATGTACCATAGAGGGTACATGGAAATATGTAGGAGTACATGGGTAGTGGTATTTTAGGTTCTCAGACACGTACATGGACACCTTTCTCATTTTAGTACATGGGCATGCCACGAAACAACCATGGCCAGGTGACATGACAATGGTTTCATGTGACAATACACATTGAGTACTTCTCATAAATTATAAATATATTGATACATACATATCCTTTAAAGATTTACCTCACTAGAAAACTTGGGGATTACTAGGAATAATGTGTACCCATAGTACATGTCATGTACCCCCATCAAGAGTGCTTGTAGCTTTCTGTTTCATTAGTTTGGATGATTCTTGTTTGGGTGTTTTCTCGTGGTCCATTGCCTTGATGGTATGTTGTGGAATTACATCAAAATCATAGGATTTTGATCCCCTATCGAGGTTGAGTCTTTGAAAATGTTTTTTTATTCTTATGTGGTACAAGAGTATGACCCTCTATCATATTTCATCCCCGGGTGGGGTCTTTGGAATTGGGATGACCTCCCTGAGTAGGGAGTTGATCCTCCATGAATAGGGACTTATCAGTAGTATTTTTGGTATGAATGGAATATGATCCCCTATATAGTGGGTCAATCAAGATTAGGATTGTGGTTTCCCATATCAGTTCTAGGTGTGACCCATCTTTAAGTATTAGGGTATTCTTAGACCAATGAGTTTTATTTGTTGGGGACCAATAATCTATACCTATTCCTCGAGTGTCCCCTATGATAGCATGGCTTGTGGAGTGGGTTCTATGGGAACACGCATTGTTTCAAGAACAATCGTATCTCTAGTAGTTAGTTATGACCTCCTAGTGGGTGGTTTATTTACTAAAATTTCCTCGGTGTTTTTGTTATACATTGATTTTTATATATTGTATTGAGCTAGAAATACATGGTTATTCATGTTTAGTGTTTCCAGTGTGTTCTAATAGATATTTTTATACTCACACATACGTAGGATTTCCTCATACCTTTCATGTATTATGAAGAAAATGACCCATTTATGGTGTCTTATGAGGAAAGGGGGCGAGTGGATCTTAGTTTCAACATAACAGACTGAGTTCTTATTGATATTTTTCATTTTTCATTATTCCTTTCCATTAGAGAAACTTTAAATATTTAAAAAAAATTGGTTTGTATTTGTCCCCATTTTGGATTAGTACTTTACTGTCATACTCTGTTATGAGATCAATGATGTATGCATGCATCATATTTTTTACATTTCATCTTTGTGTGGGCTTGGGTATTTGTGAATATATAAGGTAATTTTATGATAATGAATCCCATTTGTGAGAAATCCCTACCTGATGATATTTTTCAACACCAATATTATTGGATGATGCTTATGAAGTTACATGTAGGACATTTTTAGGATGGATCGTAACATAGTGGTATAATTGGATTAAGTTCTTCATAATGAATGATGTTGAAGAGATTGGTTTGGGTTAACCGTGTTTAGTGTCTCATGTTTAGCAATCTAGCTAGGGAGTCTAGTGTTAGTATAGTGGCTAAAGTATCCATACACTTGGACTCTATTCATATACCTTTCTACATGATAAATTTATACATTAGTTGCAGGGAGAATATTGGGTACATGCATCATATTTTAATGGGTTGTGTTTTTCGTGTCCATCTTGATTCAGCACCCCATACATACTCTTTTGACCATAGTATATCCTATTTTATTTCAGGATTCCTCCACCTATATAGCATTCCAGAATTCCACTACATGATCACAAGGATTATCTCCTAGTGATGAGGCATCATTATTGGTTAATATACTGGAGATAACACCTCTAAGTAATTTACCAGCAACACCACAGCTTGTTCAGCTGTAGCTTGTATTGGAAGTACCATATAATGATGCATGTAGGTTGAGTGAATTGCACATGTTTTAGAATAAGTTACCTTCTAGGATTATAGATGATCCATAACCCTAGACTTCTAAGGACTACCTGGAGGCAATCACTCGTGTTTTATACATTATGATGATTCATGTCGATCAGATGCTGATTCTTATGGTGAGACTTCTTCAATTATCTTATGGGTGATGGTGGATATTATTGACTCATTCACACAACATGATAGCTCCCTCCTAGTAATACTTTGACTTTCTGTTCTAGGAGGATTTCAATATGGAAATGTTATGATTGGTATGCATATAATAGGTTCTTCATTTTCAATAGGGAAGTATGAACATATTATAGTACTGAACAGAGTTTATAATCTCTCATCTTACTCATGGGATATGGTGTGATATAAATTATTTAGGTATAGAAAATTTGAGAAGGTGTTATATCTATCCATAAGTGATTTAGTTATATCCCTTTTCATTATAACATATGGTGGGATTCTTGAGAGTTCCTTGGTAGTGGAGAAATTTCTAGGAGGGAAGGCACTGAATGTGGGTGCTGGTAATGGGAAACTGGTGGCTGAGTCCTTGGAAGCAGGTAGCCAGAAGTAGTAATAGGGACCCAAATGTGTTATAAACATCATGAGTAAATCACAAGACATAGTTTTAGTGGTTCATGGATCTCATGGTGGCTCGAATCATCCATAGGAGAGGTAGTGTTTCTAATATGAAGTTTGGGGTCATCTGGATCGGGATTGTCTGACCTTTTATATAGATGATCATGAGACATTCAAGGGACCACAAAATTAGAGAACAATATAAGAGAATAGTGGTCATAATGGTGGATTAAATGGTATTGGGTTGGTATAGTTGTAGTATGTGGTCATAGATTTGACATGTTACCACCACCACCCCATGGTTCTCCGTACCAAGCTCAGAAATTTGGTAGACAATGATGAGACTAGATATAAGCTTTGGGGTCTTGTGAACTCGATTCTCCAAGGATGAAACAATGAATGATATCATTATTTTCTACATTAGATTTAATATTGATATATATAGGTGTGTCTAATTCCTTGATTTTCTATTCTTCGGTTCAGGACAAAGAGATTCTGGTTGAAATGTTTTTTCAACCCTTACGCTTGGAGACCTGACAGGAGGTGAATCAATGATTATAAAAATCTTCCAGTAGTATGATATAATTCTTGTAGGTGAGAGTTTTTTATGGGATTATTTTTTATTATCAATGAGACAATATTACTACATATTATTTATGGACTGGCTACCCATAATTTGTATCCTGATTGATTATTTTAGGCAGAAGATGTGGTGTTTACACAATGATGGAACAAGGTTTTCCTTTGTGTGTGGGAAGGATGCCTTGGAAGAGTATGATGAGGTCATGTATAGGATAGTAAAATCTATTACATACTAGTTAGTAAGAATGACTATATAAAAGGTTTATTATTTTTTCAATCAGTTTTCTATGTTGGTGTTAGAGGATTGGAATGTTTTTACTAGGGATGAACTAGGTTTACCTCCTCACTGAGAGATTAAAATTTTCATCATATTGTATACTAGGATGGAACAATTAACTACCCGTAAATTTCAAGGAAATTTTTTTCTTAATTTTATTTGGAATTTTACCAGAGCCCAGTTTCTGACGGCACCTGATTCCGAGGCCCGGTGTGCCCGGAATCATTTTCCGAAGATTGGCTTGGGTACGTTCAGTGAACGGACGAGCGGGTTTTTTCTAACTTTTGAGCCGTTGCCTGGAATCGAATTCTAAGGGCACCGATGAAATTGCAGCGCCAGTATTCGCTTAGAAACTCCCCTTTCGGAGTTGCGTTTGCTCGAGTGTGGTTTTTAATTTTCGGGCTTAAAGTTGAGAAATAAAAAAATTTTGCGACAACTTTATTTTATTTCGCTTAAGCCACTTGGAAGACACTTGAAGCCACATAAAGGCGGCTTGAACTGAGTTGAAGCGGATAGGATGCTATCCAGAAATATCCTACCCCCCTTGGTAGGATATTTGTGAGGTGGGGCCCGCACGAGCCCCGCCATTTCTTTCCGCTAAGAAACGCACCCGCGAAAACCCGTCTTTATGAAAGTCAACTGACGCGTTTCTTAAAAATCTTAACAAACCATTTAATTGGGCGGTTTATTTCGTGAATTAAATGGAATGTTTCTTTCGTTGAATTAATTCAACGAATTGATGGATCGTTTCTTATCCTGTTTTCGTGTGTTGTCATATTAATAAAATAAGACCAACCAAAACCTTTTGGGGGATTACTCGTTGAGATAGAATCCTTGTTCCTTCTTCCTCCTTCGCGAAGAACGCGAAGAATGCGAAGAACGCGAAGAACGCGAAGAACACCGACCCCGGAAATCGACGACGCGACGCCGTGATCCGCAATGCCGACAACGTTCTTCTGCAACGTCTCTTCCTCCACGACGGATCTTTGATCGGCTGCTTGAGGTATGAGTCTCGGACCTTCCTTTTTATCTCATTCATGGTTCTTAACCAAAAACACGGATTTAATTAATTAAATTCAATCTGATATTTCATGGTGCGTTGAGTTCGCTGACTCAACGCCGGATTCCGCGACGACGCAATGGCTCCCCGCGACGACGCGACGATCCCTCTCTTCCGCGACGAGCTTTTCCGCGAAGAACGCCCACGCGCGACGATCGACGAGGTAGGGATTTATTATGGGAATTACCCCTTTTAATTATTCCCGTCAATGTTTCTTTAAAGAAATTAAAGAACCGAATTGTGAAAATTTTTAATCTTATTAAAATTTTTGTTTCCTGTGTGGAATAAAATTCTCCCGGTTGTTTATCTCTAACGCGGAGGGTGCGGGCCAAACGAACACGGCCCGACGACCCTCCGTCGTTCTTCGTTTTGTGCGGATTTGACGGGCGACGATGGAACGTGCCGAAATGGATGTTTGAAGATCCCGCAGTGAAGAACGAGTCCCGGGAGGAGCAATGGCGCAGACGGGAAGAGAATCGGACCACCGGAGCGATCCCGGTGGCCAGCGGAACTCGCCGGCGGCGCGGGTCGCCGGTGCGGCGGCGCCCCGGCGCGCCGTCAGACAGGCCGCCGCGGCTGAAGCCGCAGTGTCGGCGGCACCCGCGGACCTGCGGCCGCGCGGGTCCGGTGCCCTCGGACGCGGCTGATGCCGCGTCCCGACTCAACGCGGCCCCACGCGGGGGGGCCGCGGCACCACCTGGCCGCGGGGGCGGCGCACCGCGTGCCTCGGCCGTTCGGCTGCTCGGCCGAACTAGGCTAGGTTGGTCCGACCGGCCGGGCCGCGCCCTAGCTAGACCGGACCGGGTTAGGTCGACCAGATTCGGGTCGACCCGGTTCGGCCGACTCCCAGGGGGGTCGGGCCGGGTCGGCCCGACCCCGTCTTCGGATGGACTCCATTCAAATGGCTGTATCTTGAGCTACGGGCCTCCAAACGACCCGTTGTTAGCGGCAACACGATCCTTGGATCGGGACGGTCGTTTAGGTATATCGCACTCAAGGTTTCAGAATACTTTGAGTTCGGCTGGGTTGGTTCGTACACGAAACTAACCGGGCCCTCGGAGCGGAAACGCTCATATCTTGAGCCACGGACGTCCGATTGACGTGCCATCAGCTTTGTTGAATTCCTCTAAGTGAGACGGATCTTTTGGCATACTCCGCCCAAGGTTTGGATGCAGGTGGAGTGCAGTCGGGTTGGTTTTTCCTTAAAACCCAACCGGGCCCCTGGGACGAAAATGCCAATAACTCTCAGACCGGGCGTCCGATTGACGCGCCGTCTGCGACTCTGAGTTCCTGTTGACGATACGGAAATTTTGGATACATCATCTTCGTACTTTGTGTCAGTTGATGTATCGGCCTCTCGGCTCGTGGAGCGGACCCTCCCGAACGAGCTTGCTGTGTGCGGGAACCCTAGAGCTGGCTGTGACTGCTTCTTCGACAGCGACGACCGTGCAGAGATCCTCAATGGACTGCGGCGACGACTGTGAAGAGATCCTCTGTGGACTCCTACGACGACTGGGCAGAGATCCTCCGTGGACTCTGACGACGACCGTGCAGAGATCCTCAGTGGACTGCGGCGACGACTGTGCAGAGATCCTCAGTGGACTACGACGACTACTGCACTCAGCGATCCTACGGGGATCAGTGCTACAGGTCCTGTGTGGGCCTGGTCCTGTGTGGGCCCGATCTTGTGTGGGTCCGGTCCTGTGTGGGTCAGCGCTCAGCGGTTCTGTGTGAGCCAGCACCTACAGGTCCTGCGTGGGCCCGGTCCTGTGTGGGCCCGATCCTGTGTGTGTCCGATCCTGTGTGGGTCATTGCGGGGGTTAGTTACCTATCGATCCTTCGTGGGTCCGACGACTTAGATGGATCAGTGATCATCTTTATCATCATCCGAAGAAGTATATCTGTGTGAGCTGAATCTTGTGTTTACTCTCCTTTGTGGATTGTGTTGAGCTATCCTGTGTGGATTTACTGTTTACTCTCCTTTGTGGATTGTGTTGAGCTATCCTGTGTGGATTTACTGTTTACTCTCCTTTGTGGACTATGTTGTGCTATCCCGTGTGGGTATACGTTTTGCTTTCCTATGTGGACTGTGTTGTGCTTGGGCTCGGACGTTGGAGCCGAACGGGGAATTGAAGACTTAGGTATATGTATGGGCATATACCTATGTCATGTCAGATGTTACTTCGTGATTGTACCTTTCCTTTGTGGATTATCCATTGTGGATTTCGGGAGACCTTCGGGGGTCTTGAAGTCCCTACTGAGTAGCTTATACTCACCCCTACATGGGCTTTGCCCGCACTACGTTTTTTTTTGTTGCAGACGACGGACAGCGCTGACCGTGGTGGTGGCGTGCGGATCAGGACAGTACCTGGAGGTGGACCACTGGGCGGGACGTACTCAGAGCGGTCAGGAGGACCGAGGAGCTGTAGAGGCTATCTGTACCCACCCTTCAGGTTGGACTTCCAGAGGACGGCTTGACGCTGCAGTTTTCCCTTTTCAGTTGTTGTTTTTCCTTTCAGTTGTACTTTACTGTTGGGCTTGTGTTTCCGGCCCCTTTTACTTTCAGCACGGCTTGTACAGTTTTTACTTAGTGTTTACTTTTCCACTCTCTTACTCTGTGGTGCTTGTTTACTTTTCAAAGTCAATGCCTTCCATTTTTGTTGGGATTTACGCCTTCGTGCTAGTCGCCAGCCCCTGGCCTATGGAAGGCGGGCTTAGGGTAGTCACGTCACGGGCCCCGAGGGCGGGTCGTGACAAATTGGTATCAAAGGTGGTCGGTTCTACCGCAGACTCTGATCTTTCTTTTGTGTGAAGCAATAGTGTTTAGCGTATTGAGTGTGGTTATCAGTCCAGGGAGTCCAGTGTTGGTGCGGCGGCCGACGTATCCATACACCAGGACCCTGGCTTCTGATTTCCGACTTAATGCATGAAAACATTGATTGCATGTGTGTTTCAAGTTTTCTCGGTGATTACTTGTGTCAGCTCACCAGGTATACTGTTCTGACCGTGGCATACTTGTTTCCTTTTCAGGATGGCACGACGACAGCAGCCAGCTAGGGTTCCTAGAGTAGAGCGCGACGACAGCCCGCCGAGCTACGAGGCCTCTGTACAGGGCCCGTTGACAGCAGAGGCACCGGCAGTACCTTTACCCGCCGAGCCCCCGATGCTTCCAGCACTGGCAGCTGACGACGCATGACGCCTCGGAGCTCTGCACGAGTTCCAGCGCTCGCGACCACCCAGGTTCCGTGGGGAGTCGGACCCCTATGCAGCCGAGGACTGGCTGGAGGCGGTCATCCGAGTTTTCAGGCTAGTGAGGACACCAGAAGACCTCATGGTGATCCTCGCGGTGAGCCTACTGCACGCAGCAGCTGGGCGATAGTGGAGCCTGATGCTCCAGGTACATGATGTGTCCACCCTCATCTGGACGGACATTGAGAGCCTCTTCCGCACAGAGTTCATCCTGGCCACCCTCCGTGCGGTGCGCATCCAGGAGCTTCTTCAGCTGCGGCAGGGCAGGTTGACGGTCGCCCAGTACGCGGTGAGGTTCACCGACCTATCTCGCTACTCGACAGACATGGTACGGGACCCCTTCTTTCGGGCCCGGAACTTCGACCAGGGATTGAGACACGAGATCAGGGCATCGCTGATCTCCCTCAGCATCCCGGCCCAGGCAGGAGTACTGTAGAGAGCCCTCCTGATCGAGAGCTTCCTGGCTGAGTCCACAACGAGACCTACCGCAGGGCAGCAGATAGCGGAGTCTTCGGCAGCAGGTAGCCGACGGATGACTCAGGGTTCCAGGCACACCAGGCCTTCCGGAAGATGACCCCGGGACACTGGCTCAGCGGTGCGGGGCACACAGCGCGGAGCCAGCCTTCCGAGAGGCAGTCAGTGCTACGAGTGCGACGGGCAGGGCCACATGGCTCGTGACTGCCCAACCTGTCGTACCGAGGGGCAGAAGACGGTGGAGGGACCACCCAGGCAGAGGCAGAGGGTCGAACGTGGCGGTCCGCAGGGAGGAGGCGGACGAGGCAGAGGAGCTGACCGAGTAGTAGGTGGTGGGAGACGCTTTGAGGCTCTACCACCACCACCACCAGGAGGCCCGCCCCGACCACAGGGAGATGGCGGGAAGAGACAGTCTCATCTCCAGGCAGCGGAGGCCTACGACCACGGCGCGCCAGAGATGATTCGAGGTACGATCTGTGTCTGTTCCACCTTTGCTGCAGTTCTGATAGACACAGGATCGAGTCACTCTTTCATAGCCACTGCCCTTGTTCGGAGCTCGGAGGTTCCGACAGAGCCTTTGGCTCGATCCTTGCGGCTAGAGACTCCTACGGGAGAAGACTCGACAATTACGCACTGGTGCCGGCAGTGCGAGCTTACTCTAGGAGGTGAGAGCTTCGGCTGGGATCTTCTTGTAGCAGCGTCGAGGCCTTACGACATCGTCTTGAGCATGGATTGGTTATCTACGGTTCATGCTCAGATTGACTGCATTAGGCGCAAGGTGCGATGTGTGCGCACCGACGGGATCATGTTCACCTTCACCGGCGAGAAGGGAGCCTTAGCGGCACAGGATGGACTCACGCAGAGGAGAGGTCATCCCATCACTCATTAGTTGGCTAGCCTCATCCTGGGAGCAGTTGACGTGCGGAGTCCCAGTTTTCCTGCAGTGGTGGATCAGTACGCGGACGTCTTTCCCGACGACATTCCAGGACAACCTCCTCGCATAGAGGTAGACTTTTATATTGATATGTACCCCGGGACAGCCCCGATATCCACTCCAGCATATTGGATGGCCCCCGCTGAGCTTCGAGAGCTGCGGGTACAGTTGGAGGACTTGCAGGGCAAGGGGTTCATCCGACCCAGTGTTTCACCCTGGGCTTCCCCGATTTTGTTCGCCAAGAAGGCGGACGGGAGCTTGCGACTGTGTGTCGATTATCGTCGCCTGAACCAGGTGACAGTGAGAAACAAGTATCCGCTACCCAGGATTGATGACCTCTTCGATCAGCTCAAGGGAGCACCGTGGTTCTCGAAGATAGACCTCAGGTCAGGCTATCATCAGCTCAGAGTTTGAGACGAGGATGTGCAAAAGACGGCCTTCAGGTGTCGGTATGGCCACTATGAGTTCTTGGTTATGCCTTTCGGCGTGACCAACGCTCCAGCAGTGTTCATGAGTCTCATGAACAAAATCTTTCATCCATACCTAGATCGATTTGTCGTAGTCTTCATCGACGACATCTTGGTGTACTCGACCACGGAGGAGGAACACGCCTACCACTTGCGTGTTGTACTAGACACACTCCGAGAGCACAAGATTTATGGAAAGCTCTTGAAGTGTCAGTTCTAGTTACGTGAGGTCCACTTCTTGGGGAACGTCATTTCTGAGGCGGGAGTTGCAGTGGATCCCGTGAAGATCGAGGCAGTGCTAGCTTGGGAGCCACCCAAGAGCGTGACAGAGGTGCGAAGTTTCTTGGGCCTAGCTGGATACTATCGGAGATTTGTGCCGGACTTCTCCAGAGTTATGGCCCCACTCTCAACGTTGACAGAGAAGGGGAAACCCTTCGTGTGGTCAGACAGATGTCCGCAGAGCTTCCAGGAGCTGAGGCAGAGGTTGACCAGCGCACCTATCTTGAGGTTGCCTGAGGAGGGAGTTGGATACGTAGTCTACTGCGATGCATCAGGGACCGGACCCGGGTGTGTCCTGATGCAGGAGAGGGCTGTGATTGCCTACGGATCACGTCAGTTGAGGCCTCATGAGCAGAACTACGCTGACCATGACTTGGAGTTGGCAGTATTGGTCTTTGCCCTGAAGACATGGCGGCCCTATCTGATGGGCAAGCGCTTCACTATCTTTTCTGACCACCAGAGTCTCCGGTACATCTTCTCTCAGAAGGACCTGAACCTGAGACAGCGGCTATGGATCGAGTTCCTCCAGGAATATGACTTTGAGATATTCTATACTCTTGGGAAGGGGAACGTGGTAGCTGATGCCCTCGGTAGGAGGTCGGGCATCCAGCTACTTGAGGAGGCGACAGAGCAGCTAGCCGCCTTGCAGATATCCTTCATGGATAGAGACAGGGCAGCCTTCCTTTAGTCTCTCATAGTCTCTCCTCCACTTCTACAGCGGGTCAGAGAGGCACAGCTTGGGGACGCTGACTGTGAGACACGGCGTGCACAGATATCCTCAGGACAGGAACCTGATGGTTTCTCCCTTGGATCAGAGCATGACGTCCTTTTCAGAGGACGTACCTTGGTACCAGTCGCTTTACGAGAGGAGGTGCTGAGAGAGTTTCACACTTCTCCTTTGGCGGTACATCCTGGAGTGGCGAAGATGTACCAGGATCTCAGACGACAGCACTGGTGGCCGGGCATGAAGAAGGTTGTGGCAGAGTTTGTTTCACAGTGCCTCACCTGCCAGCAGGTGAAGGCAGAGCATCAGGTACCAGCAGGCTTGGTACAACCCTTGGAGGTCCCGAAGTGGAAGTGGGACGGGATATCTATGGACTTCGTGACTGGACTTCCACGCACTTCCAGAGGTCATGACTCCATTTGGGTGATTGATGACCGACTTACCAAGTCGTCACACTTCTTACCCATCCGAGAGAAGGGCTCAGTGGAGAGCTTGGGGCGTCTCTACGTTCAGGAGATTGTATGTCTTCACGGTGTGCCATCGACTATCATCTCCGATTGGGACGCTCGCTTTACTTCCCAGCTTTGGAAGGGGTTGCAGGAGGCGTTCGGGACGCGGCTACGTCTGAGCACCGCCTTTCACCCTCAGACGGATGGTTAGACGGAGAGGACCATTCAGACTCTCGAGGACATGCTCCGCGCATGTGTCCTCAACTTTGGTCGCAGCTGGGAGGACCACCTACGCTTGGTGGAGTTCGCGTACAACAACAGCTACCACTCCACCATCGGGATGGAACCCTACGAGGCGTTGTACGACAGGCCTTACAGATCTCCTTTGTGCTAGACAGACCCTGGGGAGTCAGCACTTATGGGACCAGAGATGGTCCGGGACACGACAGAGAAGGTCCAGGTCATCCAGGAGCGGATGAGGACAGCTCAAGGCCGGTAGAAGTCATATAATGACAGGAGGCGGAGGCCACTAGAGTTCGAGGATGGCGACCACGTCTTCTTGCGAGTCTCACCTCGACGTGGATTGAGGAGATTTGGCCGAGGCGGCAAGTTGTATCCACGCTTCATCGGACCCTTACAGGTCCTTAGCAGGATTGGCGAGGTGGCTTATCGCCTGGCTCTACCAACTCAGTTGCACCGGGTGCACGACGTCTTCCACGTATCCCAGCTGAGGAGATACGTGCACGACTCGACGCACATCATTAACTATGGGGAGCTAGACGTGGATGATGGGGCGACTTTTGCGGAGGTCCCAGTGGAGATAGAGGATCGACAGGAGCGGGTCCTACGTGGGCGATCGATTCCTCTTGTGCGCATCAGATGGCAGCACGGGAACCTCCAGGAGAGCACATGGGAGTGGCAGGCTCAGATGCGTGCTCAGTACCCACATTTGTTTCCCTAGTTTATGATGTATCTTTACGGGGACGTAAAGCCCTGAGGTGGGAGTAATGTAAAGACCCGTAAATTTCAAGGAAATTTTTTTCTTAATTTTCTTCGGAATTTTACCAGAGCGCAGTTTCTGACAGCACCTGATTCCGATGCCCGGTGTGCCCGGAATCATTTTCCGAAGATCGGCTCGGGTACGTTCAGTGAACGGACGAGCAGGTTTTTTCTAAATTTTGAGCCAGTGCCCGGAATCAAATTCTGAGGGCACCGATGAAATCGCAGTGCCGGTATTCTCTTAGAAACGCCCCTTCCGTAGTTGTGTTTTCTCGAGTGGGGTTTTTCATTTTCAGGCATAAAGTTGAGAAATAAAAAAATTTTGCGACAACTTTATTTTATTTCGCTTAAGCCACTTGGAATCCACTTGAAGCCACTTAAAGGCGGCTTGAACTGAGTTGAAGCGGATAGGTTTCTATCCATAAATATCCTACCCCCCTTGGTAGGATATTTGTGAGGTGGGGCCCGCACGAGCCCCGCCATTTCTTTCCGCTAAGAAACGCACCCGCGAAAACCCGTCTTTATGAAAGTCAACTGACGCATTTCTTAAAAATATTAACAGACCATTTAATTGGGCGGTTTATTTCGTGAATTAAATGGGCTGTTTCTTTCGTTGAATTAATTCAACGAATTGATGGATTGTTTCTTATCCTGTTTTCGTGTGTTGGCATATTAATAAAATAAGACCAACCAAAACCTTTTGGGGGATTACTCGTTGAGACAGAATCCTTGTTCCTTCTTCCTCCTTCGCGAAGAACGCAAAGAACGCGAAGAACACCTACCCCGGAAATCGACGACGCGACGCCGTGATCCACAACGTCGACAACGTTCTTCTGCAATGTCTCTTCCTCCGCGACGGATCTTCGATCGGCTGCTTGAGGTAAGAGTCTCGGACCTTCCTTTTAATCTCCATCGTGGTTCTTAACCAAGAACAAGGATTTAATTAATTAAATTAAATCTGTTGTTTCATGGTGCGTTGAGTTCACCGACTCAACACCGGATTCCGCGACGATGCAACGCCTCCCCGCGATGACGCGACGATCCCTCTCTTCCGCGACGATCTTTTCCGCGAAGAACGCCTGTGCGCGACGATCGACGAGGTAAGGATTTATTATGGGAATTACCCCTTTTAATTATTCCTGTCAATGTTTCTTTAAAGAAATTAAAGAACCGAATTGCGAACAATTTTAATCTTATTAAAATTGTTGTTTCCTGTGTGGAATAAAATTCTCCCGGTTGTTTATCTCTAACGCGGAGGGTGCGGGCCAAACGAACACGGCCCGACGACCCTCCGCCGTTCTTCGTTTTTTTGCGGATTTGACGGGCGATGACAGAACGTGCCGAAACAGATGTTTGATGATCCCGCAGTGAAGAACGAGTCCCGGGTGGAGCAATGGCGTAGACGGCAAGAGAATCGGACCACCGGAGTGATCCCGGTGGCCCGCGGAACTCGCCGGCGGCACGGGTCGCCGGCACAGCGGCGGCGGCAGCCGGGAGCGGCGGCACCCCGGCGCGCCGCCGGACAGGCCGCTGCGGCTAAAGCCACGGCGGCGGCAGCACCCGCGGACCCGCGGCCGCGTGGGTCCGGTGCCCTCGGACGTGGCTGAAGCCGCGTCCCGACTCAATGTGGCCCCACGCGGGGGGCCGCGGCACCACCTGGCCGCGGGGGCGGCGCCCCGCGTGCCTCGGCCATTCGGCCGCTCGGCCGAACCGGGCCGGGCCGGTCCGACCGGCCGGGCCGCGCCCTGGCCGGACCGGACCGGGTCGGGTCGACCCGGTTCGGCCGACTCCCGGGGGGGTCGGGCCGGGTCGGCCCGGGCCCGTACCCCCCGTCTTCGGACGGACTCCGTTCAAATGGTCGTATCTTGAGTTACGGGCCTCCAAACGACCCGCCGTCAGCGGCAACGCGATCCTTGGATCGGGACGGTCGTTTTGGTATGTCACACTCAAGGTTTTGGAATACTTTGAGTTCGGCCGGGTTGGTTCGTACACGAAACCAAACGGGCCCTCGGAGCGGAAACGCTCATATCTTGAGCCACGGACGTCCGATTGACGTGTCGTCAGCTTTGATGAATTCCTCTAAGTGAGACGGATCTTTTGGCATACTCCGCTCGAGGTTTGGATGCAGGTGGAGTGCGGTCGGGTTGGTTTTGCCTTAAAAACCAACCGGGCCCCTGGGACGAAAATGCCAATAACTCTCAGACCGGGCGTCCGATTGACGCGCCGTCTGTGACTCTGAGTTCATGTTGATGATACGGAACTTTTGGATACATAAACTTCGTACTTTGTGTCAGTTGATGTATCGGCCTCTCGGCGCGTGGGGCGGACCCTCCCGAACGAGCTTGCTGTGTGCGGGAACCCTAGAGCTGGCTGCGACTGCTTCTTCGACAGCGACGACCGTGCAGAGATCCTCAGTGGACTGCGGCGACGACTGTGCAGAGATCCTCCATGGACTCCTACGAAGACTGGGCAGAGATCCTCCGTGGACTCCGACGACGACCGTGCAGAGATCCTCAGTGGACTACAGCGACGACTGTGCAGAGATCCTCAGTGGACTAGGACGACTACTGCACTCAGCGATCCTACGTGGATCAGTGCTACAGGTCCTTTGTGGGCCCGGTCCTGTGTGGGCTCGATCCTGTGTGGGACCGATCATGTGTGGGTCAGCGCTCAGTGGTTCTGTGTGAGCCAGCGCCTACAAGTCTTGCGTGGGCCCGGTCCTGTGTGGGCCCGATCCTGTGTGGTTCCGATCCTGTGTGGGTCATTTCAGGGGTAAGTTACCTATCGATCCTTCGTGGGTCCAACGACTTAGATGGATCAGTGATCATATTTATCGTCATCGGAAGAAGTATACCTGTGTGAGCTGAATCTTTTGTTTACTCTCCTTTGTAGATTGTGTTGAGCTATCCTGTGTGGATTTACTGTTTACTCCCCTTTGTGGATTGTGTTGAGCTATCCTATGTGGATTTACTGTTTACTCTCCATTGTGGACTGTGTTGTGCTATCCTGTGTGGGTATATGTTTTGCTTTCCTGTGTGGACTAGGTTGTTCTTGGGCTCGGACGTTGGAGCCGAATAGGGAATTGAAGACTTAGGTATATGTATGGTCATATACCTAAGCCGTGTCAGATGTTACTTCGTGATTGTACCTTTCCTTTGTGGATTATCCTTTGTGGATTTCGGGAGACCTTCGGGGGTCTCGGGGTCCCTACTGAGTAGCTTATACTCACCCCTGCACAGGCTTTTCCCGCACTACGTTGTGTTGGTTGCAGACGACGGACAACACTGACCGTGGTGGAGGCGTGCGGAGCAGGACTGTACCTGACGGTGGACCACTGGGCGGGACGTACTCGGAGCGGTCAGGTGGACCGAGGAGCTGTGGAGGCTATCTGTACCCACCCTTCAGGTGGGACTTCCAGAGGACGGCTCGACGCTGCAGTTTCCCCTTTTCAGTAGCTGTTTTTCCTTTCAGTTGTACTTTACTGTTGGGCTTGTGTTTCTGTCCCCTTTTACTTTCAGCACGGCTTGTACAGTTTTTACTTAGTGTTTACTTTTCTGCATGCTTACTCTGTGGTGCTTGTTTACTTTTCAAAGGAAATGCCTTCCCTTTTTGTTGGGATTTACGCCTTGGTGCTAGTCGCCAGCCCCTGGCCTATGGAAGGCGGGCTTGGGGTAGTCACGGCACGGGCCCCGAGGGCGGGTCGTGACAGAACTGATATATTCACCATCATATAAGTTTAATCTTTTAGAGAATCTAGACCTGAGGGTCCAATTAGAGGGATTACATTGGAAGGTCTTTAATAGAACCATTGTTCCACCATGGGTGGGTCCACTTTTGTTTACTAATAAGGTGGATGGGAGTATGAGGTTATGTTTGAATTATCGATGATTGAATAATGTAAACATGAATAATAAGTATAAAAATTTCAGTATCGATGAACTCTTTGATCACTTGATAGAGGATCTATTTTTCCCTTATATTTTACTCATATTAGGATCTCACTGGTTAAGTGTACTGTATGAGGATGTACAAAATATGAAATTCATATTTTTTTATGGTCACTAGGAGTACTTGGTTATATTTTTTGGTATTACGAACACCCTAATTGTGTTTATGGGGATCATGAACTAGATATTTCATCCTTTCTTAGATCGGTTCTTGGTGGTATTTTTTATATGATATCCTGGTGTATTTTACATTTTAGAAGGAGCATAAAAGACACATGAGGTTGGTTCTAGACACACTTCGAGAGAACCAGCTTCACATGAATATATGAATGTGTCAGTTATAGATTAGATAGGTCCACTTTTTGGTACACTTTATCATAGAGGCTAGAGTAGCAGTTGTCACAATTATGGTTGAGGTAGTTCATGTTTACGAGGCACCCATGTGTGTTACTGGTATATAGAAATTCCTTAGGTCGGTAGGGTATTATATAAGGCTTATACCTGATTTCTAAAAAATGAAAAAACCCTTAAAATCATTTATATAGAATTCTCATCTATTCTTGTGGAAATAAAGTTTCATAAATGAATTCAAAAGTTTAGGGGGAGGTTGAAATGAACTCCCATCTTGATATTTCTAGAGGAATGTATCGAGTACATAGTGTTATGTGATATATCAGGGGACATGCATGGTTTTTAAATATGCATGGAAATAAGTTCCTTGGATATGGATCACATTAGCTAATACCACATGAGAATAACTATATAACCCATGATATTAAATTAGTAATGGTAGTATTCTTACTAAATATGTGGTGATACTAAATTATGGATGAATAGTTTATAATTTCCTCTAACTAGCAAAGTCTCAAATATATCTTCTCAAAAAATGATCTAAACATAAGACATATAAAATATGTACAGTTCCTCCAGGTCTATGAATGTTAAATTTTATATCCTCCATTTAAGGGGAACATGGTGGATGATTCTCTTTATGGATGATATTTTTCCCAGTTTTTGGCTTATGCGTCAGAGTAGTTATCCTCGATGAATATTTCATTAATAGAAAAGGTTAGTTGTTTATATATTAGATTGATAGTTGTTACCCCAATACAATTACACCATGTTGGGGATTCTCAACATGGAGATACCGATTGTGAGAACAAACATATTCATATATCCACTGGTCATACTATTTATTGATATTATAAAGTTGGGGACCATGTTATCCTTTTTAGAGGATGACGACGGTACCTCTATTGTTGTAAGAAAATTTTATGTGGGAGTTTCTTACATTCCCATTGGAAGTACATATAGGTATAAAATTATATATCAGATCCTCTCACATCTATTTTTGGGTCTAGGAATAAATAAGGGACTTTTAATGTTTGTCTCTCAATTCCTCACAAGTCAATAGGTGAAGGCAGAGCCCCAGTTCTTGTGGGTTTTGATCAAACCCAAGAGTTTTTAGAGTGGAAGTGATATGGGATTTAAAAGGACTCCATGACGGTCTCACCACTTACATCTAGATGATATTATTCTATCATAGGTGATCAATTACTGACTTGCCAATTGGTCCCAAATTCCTAGCTATACGATAGTAGAGTTCAGTATGAAGATTGAGATTCCTCTACGTGTTGGAGATAGTATGACTCCTTGGAGATCCCTTGATGATAATCTCTTACCATGATGCATGATTCACATCTCAGTTGTGGAGTGTATTTCAAAAGGATTTTGAGACTCAGTTATACTGGATCATAGCATTTCTCTACTATGGTGATTTCCAAACAGAGTGGACCATTCAAGTATTAGAGGAAATGTAGGAGGCCTGCATGTTTGACTTTTCCATAGTTGGTAGGATAATCTACCATGGTTGGGGTATTCATATAACAACAAATTCCATTCCACCCATGCTATGAAACCATTTTAATCTCCGTATGGGCGAACCTATAGGTCAACACTATATTGGAATGATCTCAAAGAGTACATTATCATGGGCCCAGAGTTGGCGTGATCTACTAAAGAGAAAGGTGAAGATCATCTTGGATAAGATGAGGACTATATAGATCCATCATAAGCCTTGTTTATACTGGTGATAGAGACCTCTGGTGTTCTAGGAGGGAGATAATGTGTTCTTGAGTATCTCACGTCGATGTGGATTGGGGATATTTGTCTGCGCTAGTATGAATCTATGAGAATCATTGGTCCCTTCTATATAATGTGTAGAGTATGCGAGGAGTAATACAACCTATCTCAGAAACCATAGTTAGACTAGGCATATGAAGTCTTTCATGTGACGCAACATAGGAGGTACACACATGACCTGTTACATTTTATCGAATGTACCGAGTTTGACATCGAGGATGGATATACCTTTGCAAAGTAACTAGTGGAGATCAAGGATTTGAAGGAGAGGATCCTTCATGGATGATGTATTCCTTTTATCTGTGTTTGGAGGAATTATGACAATATTCTTGGGAGCACTTGGGATCGAGAGACCAATATTTGAGCCCTGCACCGTTATCATTTTTCGTATTTTTTTTATTTTTTGGGATCCAAAGACCTATATTGTAGAGAATTAAATGACTCAGATTTTATTTTTATTTTTCTTGAATATATATATCGATTATTTTTTAAAACATGCATTGGGACAACATCTGATTATAAATCCCAATTTTCTCAGAATTAATATTTGAAATATATTAAATATATGAAATATAATGTGAACATATTTTTCAGGAAAAAGTGTAATAACTCTCAAATAGGGTCCCATATAAGAAATACGATGGAACTAGTGAGTTCATTAGGTGGGGTTTACCCTTATAATAACATGAACATTATCAGTGTGGGTTGTTTGTGAAAAGGTCATCATGGGTATAAAAAATAAATTTAATTATATAATTTATTTATTTTTATTCTATTATAGTTACTAATTCATACTATAAGTATGTAGTTATAGGTTTTTTACTAGGGTGGGATTCTAAAAAATGGAGAACTAGAGACCACTAGAGTAGAAATATAATTGAATATGATAATGGATCAAGATATGATTGTGTAATGTTACACCAATGGAGTTCCTAGATCTCGTTAATAAAAACCATGAAATAGTTCAATGATAACGATCAATCCAATATCCTTTCAGGATGTATGATTCAATGTTTGTCGTGAAATTATTTAGTTATATACAAACATGAATCAATTCCGCTAATATAATTGATAGGAACACTGTTATTATAATTACATTGATGAAATTTTATTTTGTTCATTGAGATTATTTTCTATCTTCATTTATATTCTTATAAATTAATGAATCAAAGCCAAATAAACAAAGGTCGAGTCTAGTTTCCTAAATTTTATAGCTTTTGGATTTATCCCCTATTTCTTCGTTTGATCTTCATTAGTATTTCTTTTGGAAAAAGGTTTGACAAATACCTAGTTTATGATCATTTCATCACCATTCTTCCGTGTAATAGATCAAAAATGAGGATACAACATGCGATGGTAGATCATTTCAAGAATTGATGATCGTGGTGGATTGATTGATTGAGTATGAGACAAAAAAAATCTTATTTTTTCCTAAGCAGTTTAGGGTGTGTTTATAGATAGGTCCAGTCAATGATTCCCAAGAGGACTTAGAGCATAGAATCATGAACTCCAGCAAAAAGGACCTTAGATGACCCCAGATCTAGAAAATCTAGTGAGGATGGAGGATTTATAGATGTGGTGTCCGATGTGGTAGAGGATCCAATGGATCTATAAAATCATGCATCACACAACATGTAATGCGGAACTACACACCGTGTGGGCCCCCTTTGTTGTGGAGCTTGGGTTCCTACTAGTGTTAAGTATCACACGCCATGTGACTTGGTCACACACCATCTTACCCCTCTGTGATGACTAAAAATGTACCTTACGGTGTACACTAACACCTTTTTAAGTAAATTCTCATTAGGACACTATATTCTTGTAATTGAATGCTACCACCTATACACAGGTTACTAGACTAGAAGGAGAGTCCACTGACATAGTTAGGTGACACATGTAGGGTTTTTAATATATCTACACATCATGTATGGTGAGACATATATGTCATGTGAGGATTAACCAAATGGTAGGACTTGGGGATAGTATGGAAAGTCGTGTACCCCTAGTACATGTTGTTTACCAACATAAAGAGTGATATTAGATCTTAATTTATTTATTTTCATCCTTTATTGGTTAATGGTGTTCTCTTGGACTATTACCTAGAGGTTAGAATGATGCATTACATCTATGACATAGGATTGTGATCCCCTCTAGAGGTTATTCCTCAAAAAAATTTCTTATATCCCTCGATGAGACTAGAGTGTGATCCTCTATCATCTTTGATCCCAAGGTGGGATTATTGGAATCAATATGGCCTCCCTAGTTAGGGCATTGATCTTCTATATAACATTTTGTATCCAATGGTTTTTTGGTATTATAGGAATATGATCACAAAGGTAGTTGGTTGATCCATATTGGTTTCTTGGTGTCCCAAAGTGGTTCAAGGTGTGACACCCTATCTGAGAATCTAGTTATTATCAAACTAATGAGTTTTCATTGGAGGGTCCCAATTATCTAGAAATATTTATTGAGTGTATCTGTATATATAATCCATTTTGGAATGTTTCCTCCCTATAATGATAGTTTCTTTGTGTAGAATCCCATGGTCGATAGTTGGTTTTGACTACTTAGTGGATTCTTTCATTCCTGAATATATTTGGGTGTTTCTTTTAAAAAATTATTATTATATCTAGTATTAAGATTATTATACTTGGTTTTTCATATTTATTGGTTCTAGAGTTTCCATTTGATTATTATTACAATCCACTCTACATTTCATTTTTCGTCACATGTCATGTCTTATTCAGATGATGGCCCATTTTCCGTTGTCCTTGGAGGAAAGCGAGTGAGTGGAGCTTAGCTGGAGATTTATAGACTATTATTTTTATAGAGATATGGAATTTGACTTCAGTAATCAACCTTAGAGCAAGTTATACACTTTACAATTTTTGGTTGGGGTTTTATCTGGCCGCTTTTTCTCTTTTAGTACAATACGGTCAAACTCTGGTGTGGGATCATCAATGTATGAATGAATTGGATTACGTTTTTTTTATATTTCATCATTGTGTGGACATGGATATATGTAAAATTATACTAGTAAATAAGTCTAATGACTCCCATTTGTGGGATATTATAACTCAATCATAGACTTTAACCCCAATCCAATTACATGTCGGCTTTGGGTTGTCATGTGCTGAACCATCGCAGGTCGGGTTAAGACATTGTAGATATAACAACACACATGATAATCTTTGAGGCCATGTCCATGAAGGAATCATATCTCAGTAGTTCTTGATGAATAAAGGTTTACACTCTAAATATAGAACACCAATTATGTGGAATGATTTTTAGGGGGGTTTCTAATCCTATCTATATAGGAAATGGGGGATCTGATCCTTCACCTATTCATTCCATCATGGGTGTTTTCAATCCTATTATTAATTTGGAGATCACACTAGATTTTAAAATTTATCCAACCAAGATTTATGTAATCATATAACCATTCCACTGTACATCACATCAATGATGTCTAAATAAATATAACTATTTCACTCGGCATGGAACTTTACTCAGGATGAACTACCCATGGGTCCAATATTGATTCCCTTATAAGGAGATATGATAGGTAGAACCTTTTATGGAGGTTAATTTGTGTTTCCCTTGGTGTCCATGTTTTTTACTAAAAAATTCCTAGAGTCCCCTTGTCTTGATGCTCTAATCAACATATGAAGATTAAAATACATTGTGTGTTCAACATGGTACATGACACGAGGGACTAGTTGGGGTCCCCAGTGTGTACACCTTATATATAGATCAGTTAGACTTGTTGGATCGCATGGCATATGAGACCACCACATTGTCTTGTGATATTTAACTCTACTAGAAACCATATATTCATAAGTGAGTATCCTACATTGGGTGTATTCATTTGTATTTCATAACATATATTCACGTATTTCAATCATGTATATATATATTTTCCTCATATTCATTATTATATCGTTTTTTCCTTCAATCCTACCCAAATATTTTTCTAATGCTCCAGTATTGAAGGCATCTCATTTGGATACAAAAATACAATCTTCATTATCTATATCACATTATCATTGTTTTCTATGTGTCCAATACTCCATTTTATCATCATCATATCAATTGTAGATCATCACTAGCTCCACAAAAATATCTACATTGATAAATTCATAATGAAACTAGTATTTTGGTTTCATCATGTCTCGAACCGGAATAATCATCAAATCACCACCCTACTACAAGATGATGATGAATAAATTAATAAATGGGGAAGAAATCCATAATAAATGAAGTGAAATCATTGTTTCCTAGAATGAACTAAACCATCAATCAAAATCATTAAACTCTAAAAAACGAAATATAGTTAAAAAATAATCATGGTCATATGGAAAACAATTAAGATCACATGTTAATTATTTCAATGGTGTAATTTCATAATTCAGTGAAAATGGAATATCCAAGAATGAAATAAAAATAAATGGGGAATAAATCTATAAACAATCATTCCTAACTGATTGTTAGATCTATCTCTGATGTAGAATGAATCTAATTTTTTTTACTAATTATGATAACAATGATTGAAGGATTTAATTATTGATCCTTGATATTAACTTGTTTTTTTCTTTGAGGATCATCTCTAAGTTCCTCTCTAAATCTAAGGGTTATACAACAAACAATGGATAATTACTCTATCCAAGTTTAAATAAATATTTTTAGGTTATGTAGCATGTTTATACAAATAAATAAATTAAATAATTTTTTTTTAATATCTTCTACTGATTATTCCTACACCAATGGTATGATTCAAGTTAAAATTATTTTTTTAGTGGCTAAAACCCACTTTGTCAAACCAAATGAGGTCTTTAATTTCTCATATGATTAGATTATCAATAATGAATCCATTAATTACAGAAATATATTCATTTGTTATTTAATAAATTTAATATTTCAAATATATCTAATTCAGGGTCCTCTGAAACCAATAAAACCATACCAAATACCTATAAAACCATTAGAATATATAGAAATATTAGAAGGGTCTAAATAATTGAAAATCATTATATTTTACCTACCTTAATGTATTTTATCGTTGAATTGAAAAAGACTCACTCAATATTGCAAGAAAAATGAGCCAACATTTTTCATCCATGCTCGCATGGGATCTTCTAGAGGTCCCTATGATGAAAAACAACACATAACAGAATCATAGATCACCCAAAAATGATATTTTCCAACCAATCCTTTATATCTATTGGTTACTCATCAAATGTGTCTTTATCATCAACATCTAACTCAACCACTTCAATATTGGTTGATGGGCCATTAATGTATTATCTTAGATATGAAACATTGAATATTTTAGGTATTTTTTCTAACTTATGAGGGGTATTTCTATAAAGTGTGAATCCTCTCCAACTATTTTATGGAATTGGATTGTCATGATAAACCATAGGGAATTGCATTTTACCCCAAAAACCCAACAAAAACCTCATCTTGGATAGACCACTAAGAACACTGAGTAGCCTTAATTTTCTTATGTATAACATGAACATCCTCTATCATCACCTACACTATCTATGGTCTAATAATAAATGAAACAAATATAAGTATATAGTAAATGGGTGAAATACAAGCCTCCCTTACTGTGCCTTGAATAGAGAAATTTCGATAATTAAGTGATATCTATTATTATAAGAAAAAACCCACCAATGGTATGTGATCTTCTCAACTCTGAATAATGTAAAACACACAAGAACCCATAACATCCTCCAAGACCCCATTGTTTCTTTCTATTGGACCATATTTCTAATGGTCTTACATCATTATATTCTATAACAAAGACTTGAAAGAATCCTTCAATCATATCCACTACCATGATGTATAAAAGGAGTCATGGTCAAAGAATGTCATCAATGGTACCCTATGAAATATGATTATCTTTGTCACATATAATCTCCTTAAACCCTCTATCATAATCTACTCTTGTATGGAATGAAATTGAGTAACCCAGTAATCCAAATAAAAATAACCCAAATTGTTTCATTTCCTTAATCTATCAATGAAATACCCATAAAAATATATTTATATAACATCCCACATCAACTCAAGGATCTCAAGTGGTTGAGTCAAACTAGTTGGGACATGGTACTCAACTATAACTTTTATATAGGTGATCCATTTGGAAAAAAGTATAAAATCACTCTTCTTTATCACATACCAAAAAATAATAATTGATCTTATAGGTACATCATTCTACCACATTATGTATCACAATGTGGGAGGTATATATATCCCTAGGAACATATTTATAAACTGTGATCAAGACCACTATTCATACAAGGAAAGGTTGTTGTAATTAACATACTATAAAAATTTATTTTGTGCATCTTGTAAATATAAATGTTCTGTTGAAATTCAAAATAAATACTTCCCAATTGAGCATTTATCTCATTTTAGTGAAGTGGTGGAGTCACTTCCTTTGGCTGGAGATATGTTATCCCTCTCACTTCTCCCATGGTTATCTCCAAATCTTCTAACTAATGAGTTTCCTCCTCCACCAATAATGGTTGGGATATATTTCCAAGATAATATTTCACCACAACGATCATTCCTAGAGTATATACTATCTCCAATCTGTAGTCCTGTAGGAAATCCAATGAATGTTACAATAATAGGTTGAGGTATCTCGGGGAAAAGATATAGAAAAAAAAATTGGGGGTCTGAATAAATAATAAAATACATACCCAGAAGATTATTCCTCCACATCTTGATGGTGAACATCACCACATCATAATCTATTTCATGCGTCTCTTAGTTTTTCTCTTGGCGTATCATGTTCCTAGACCCGTAATTAATCACCATCTTACTCATAATTATCTGACACTCAATGAAAACTCCAGAGGCACCATAGAACAATACATACTCAAAACCATGCTTTATTAGTCTCAAAATATGAGCAATAATCAACAATTACCTCATCTTCTCAAAGGACTTATGACAATGATTGTTGAGGATAACCACTTCCCATTCCCTGTCAAAGTATTCAAAGGGGAAAACAAAATCCTATATTGGTTTTCTACTGACCTCTATTAGTACATAGAAAATCCATGAAATAATCACACTACATATACACTGTTGTGTGGGTTCCAATTTATCATTGAATTTATCATTTAAGGGTCCATAGATACACCATGATTTGAGATTACATTCAATAGAATATAAACCTATATAATCTAAAACTGATAGTCTAATGACAATTGTATAACTATTTCCCCTATAGTATATCTAGGACTGTCCTTAAATTTTCAATGTACTACTCCTCTAACCAAAATTAATTATGGATTCCATCAATAATGAAAACTGTAACCCAATAAATTATATGTTGAATGATAATATTCATAAGTC
Source organism: Viscum album (assembly GCA_963277665.1). Taxonomy (NCBI): domain Eukaryota; kingdom Viridiplantae; phylum Streptophyta; class Magnoliopsida; order Santalales; family Viscaceae; genus Viscum; species Viscum album. The sequence continues at coordinate 1,988,868,593 of OY728161.1, read as the reverse complement.
CCATGAATACAACAGTGGAATTATTCACACAAAGTTGTATATTTGGGAACTTATAGTTCCCATAGTGTCACTAGAATACATAAATCTGAATATCCCCCTTATAAATCATCAACATGTGGTTGTTAAACCGAATATAATTCTATAAGAACCGTCTAATTCCCTTCAATTGGTTGAAGAGGTTTTGTTTCCCAAATAATGGGTACATGCTCCTATGTATCCATTGACATTGAAAAAGATAATCAACACACAACATAAAAATCCCATATTACTTATATAAAAAAGAACACCAGATTTTCCTAGGAGGGCACACTGGGTTTGATGAATCCCATCTACTGAAGGTACTAAAATTAAATCATTGTCACATAGTGCTTATAAGGAGCCATTAAATATGTCATAGAATATACATGAGGTGTCTTAGTGGGTATATCAATGAAGAGGTTAATATCTCAATGTAGAGGTTATGTAAAATCATATTTTGGGAATAAATTTATATACTCATCCACTACTACTATATTGTAGATGTCGAAATAGCTCACTAAAGTAATAGAAAAAAAACCGATTAGTTGGATATTGGTGGAAAATTAATACTCATGAGCCCCACATACCCTTCCAATAGTTTCTTCTCTCCATCAAAGGATAATAAAATCCATATAACTAGAATATGGTAGATTTTTATCTTTCCATTCATCCTGTATAGCCATACCATACTTATAATAATGTTATAAATATCCTCCAAAACTACCATGGGGTTCCATGTGAATCACCCTTCTCCAAAAATAATCTCACACTGTTTTCAAATGTGTGAAGTAGTCGACCACATATCATATGAATCTGTAGCTATAAATTCTAGACTAATGTATTCAGAAGAATATATTATAATTAAAAAAGAGCTGATGTGATGAATTAATGAATCATTCCATTGTCTATATATACTATTGATAAGGTATAGATGTTATTAATTGTACTGAAAATCCTATCATTACTATCTAGATCGTATCCATATATGTATCCAATAACTGACCATCTCCTTGGTCATTGGTACGTCAATCCAAATGTGGTGTACCTATTGGGGGTGCCATATGTTGGTTGTAGAATAGTATTCCACCAACATATCAACCCCTTTATGAATCTATGGATCCACTATTAGAAATTCCTCATTGGGTTCTTCCTTGGCTGCACCTAGAATATATATTATCACAAAACATCCTCTATCAATAAGGTTATCCTACTAGATAACAACTAGGTCATGACCTGAACCACCGAGTCCCACCTAGACATTGGAATGCCCTATGTGACACCCCAATATGTACTCCAACAGTCTATGGGATAACAACTAGTTCTATCTAGGTGTTTCACATACATTTAAGGCCATACCCTTATGTACCTATAAAAATTAACATAGATATCCAAACCCTGATATAATGTGGAATGAAAAGAAACAAGTGATATAAAATATTAATATATATATATATATAACTAATCCCACATCAACATATGATATGATAATAGAAAATAAAAATTTTCCAACAAAATATCAATAAAAATATAGAAGATTCCAAACTTCTAGTAAAAACAGAGTTGTTATCATGATAAAATTACTAGAACCATTAGAGGCCTAACTAGAGCCACTAAGAACCACCTACTCCTAGACTTCCATGAACTCCCTCTAAAGTCTCTTCATATACATAATACATGGTACATATCAGAAATTAAAATTCATGTTTGATCATAAAAATAATAATTAAGACACCTTAAATCATCAAACCGAAATTATTAAAGAGATTCGTCATAAAATAAAGGATGATAACAACAGATATATTTTCAAATATGGACTCTATGCCTCAAGGTATGGTCACATAATTATTTCCTACCTCTTATTTTTCTTGTGGTTCCTTGGTAATAATCATCTAATAAAACTCACTCCTTAGGTAATTCTCACACTAGATCAACATAAATAATTGGTTATTCTTGTTAGACCTTTTATAAAGAGTTACACACTAAAACTCCGAAGATCATGATACATAGTAAGGTTATCACAACCATGACATATGGGTGATACATAACCCCATTCAAAATAACCCACTATGATGGAGATCATGTTCCCCAAAAGTTGAAAACTGCATACCTGAACCTACATTGGAAAAAATGGTAGAGAATAACACCCCATGAAATAGTGAGGGATACCTGAACATATCTAAAGCTATCATATAGATGGGAGAACATATCCAATTCTTAGTACAATATGACTCACTATTCCCAAATAGGGATATTACATGTGAATTTACCCTACTGATGCTCAACATTACTAATGTGAATGGGGGCTCTAACCTACCGTGGAAGGGGTACACAATGTTCATATGGAATACAATTCATGACTTCCTAATCTCAAACCTACCTAACTCAATTTTTTTTGTACTAAATCTCATAGCCATGTTCCATGGTTGTGTTCATATACATGGTTTTTCCCACGTAAACATTTCATTCCCATGTGTCTAGTCATGTATTATACATGGTCCCAGGGGTATACAATATGTTATTATATTCAGTTCACATGACATGTGGATAGGTCACATGACATGTTATATGTAACAACTGTTTTAACACTAACCGTTATTGAAGGGTATTCACAAGGTGTGTGTTCTTCATAAATACACAGCATATACATATGGATTTTCTAGAATCATAGGGTCTTAAAATGTATATCCAAACATCACCTCTTCCTATAATCCTGTTAAAAATAAAACATATAAAACATAAATATAGTTTTGACAGAGATTGTCCCATCCCAGGATTCTGGATTTCGGTCACTCATCTTCTCATAATTTTTCTCATGTTTCCCCAAATTTTTAAAATTACAACCCACAAAATGAAAACCCTTGATCTGACCTTGATCATACATCTTCTTCACTAAAACTCTATCATTTCTTAAATCTTGCTTTTTAACTAATGATAATGATCTACTTATACAAATATTAAATGAATAATGAATGAATCATTATCTAAGGAAATACTGGTGATGAACGTTAATATAATGAGGGAAGGAAAGAACAACCCAAAAAAATGTGGTAGAAAATGTCGGACATTATTTAGTTTATCCTTCATCTATTAATGGTGGAAACAATAAATATAGAAGAATAATATAGAATAAAAACACCAGTAATTAAATCTGTATTCTATGGTGGAAAACCACCTATATTAATTCAGCAACTAACATGTGAATTAATTTGAAAATTTATCAATTAACATTAAACATGGGATAATGAAAACATGAATTAATATAAAAAAATAATTCTTCCATGAAATTGGAATGATCATATATGATTAACAATTCCACATTATTTTCATTGTATGAATCCATGTAATCCATTAATTATGATGAATTCCTTGGAAACTGACCATTAATGAAAGATCTAACTGTCCTTCCCCAAATCTCTCCCACGTTGTCCTCTAAAATATCTTCGGTATGAGGATAACCCTAGGATATTTCCATAATAATATTTAAATAGAATAGTATTAGTTAAAGACCAATAAATAAATAATAAATTGTTTAATTAATTAATTTATTTATTATTTTTTCTGAAATTTCTCTCAAACAAAACCCTCGATGCATACAAGGATTATGTCTCACCAATGGTAAAACTCAAATTCTAGATTTAGTGGAAGTATTTATTTCTTAATCCAAAAAATTTGTTTGGGAGATATTCCATTATTTTAGAATAAATGAATCCATGGGTTATATTATATTTATAATGTTAATTGTATCAACATTGAGGGTGAATGGGCTTCAAAATACCACACTAACTCCACTATTTACTGTGAAAATATTTCAAAAATCATCCAGTGTGTTACATAGAAAGAATGGAGTCAATACATTCTCCCCACCTCAGGTATTTTAATCCTAAAGATAATAAATTCCACCCAAAAACATGAAGGTATTGATCTTGCATATGGTTTTCCCACTCATAAGTAAACATCTAAAGATTCTCACGCTTCCATAAAACAAGATCCAAGCGAATTTCATTCCCATAATGGATATTATATTGTTAATACTTATTCCCTAATTGGAATATAATGAATGTATCTCAGCACTCAATTTATATCTTTCCCAATATATATCATGTGATGGTCCATGAACATACAACCTCCTCTAGGACATGTGGAAGACATAATGCATTCGTTCTAACTGGGGTTGTAAGGATAAGTTGTATGCCACCTCACTAACATTGTGATGTATCTAAAGGGGTATAATAAATCTAAAATATATCTTTCTTCCTTATAAAACCCTTAACAATACTCACCAAGGTGAGACCTTATTAAACACATGATATTTATCTTATAACCTCAAGGTCCCTCTTCGTTGGTCCATATATGGCTTATGATGGCTCTAAAAAGTCATAATATCCTCTAGGATGATCTATATCATCTATGAGATTTCTCTTAAAAAATAAATGCCTATATGAATTGTATCACTAATATTTATTCAACAATTAAATTACCTGAAGGGTCTCCTGTAGAAGGCCTCAAATGGTTCCATATCAGTGGTGGGCTACTAATTATTTTTGTATGCAAATTATACCAAAGGTAGGTGATCCTAAAAACTATAGAAAATGTATAACATGCAAGACCAAATCATTTACTATATCACCCAAATTCTCAACTCTATTAGGACTCTATCAGGGGGAGGAACACCATGATCAACCAATACAATGTCATAATTTACTATTGTAAACCTCTCCATAATTGTGATGTGATGTGAACATTATGGTACAAGATGATCATTTAAGAAACTACACAAATCCAAACTATATGTTATAAGTAAAGGAATCCCAAGATACCTAATGAACTCTGATCTAGGATGTTTAGTAATTGGGATGACATGGTCAGTCAGTCTACCATCACCTAAAAAGTGTTCTGACCACTATATGGTCATCAAAGTCCAATCACAAAGTCAAAGGAGATAATAACACAGTTTCACTCTCACACATAAAAGGTGTAATCCATACCTTCTAAAATCGGGTTCTCAAGATTCACTTCTTGGTAATTGAGGAATACAGAGATAAAAAAAGCTAAAAAACTCTTAATATATGGACACCATTACTAGATCTAAATGTCATAGAACATTTCTTTCACTCATATATTTACTTCTAAGGGGGATGCATGAAAATCCTTCATTAGCTCCTCCAACTGTGTGATTTTTACTATCATCCATACATAAAAAATGTTGATCTACTCTCCACCTATGTAAAATTTATTACAAGCACATCTAGTAAGTATTTGGCCATGGTAGGCCTTAAAATCAATATCACCATGTTAAGAATCTCAAAAATGTTCAAGAAGTGGAGGGGTAAAACCCCTAAACTATAGGTTATTTTCACTATCTACTTCCATTAACGACAACTAATATGAGACAAACTTCTCTGAAACCACATTAAATAAATGATAATAGGATCTTCTATTGATAGAATCCTCCACCATTTAACCTTTTTTGAGTTTATAGAATATCTCAAATTCATAATCCTAAAGGAACTCTAGCTATACCCTCTACCTCAGGTAATGAAATTTCTACAACAATATATATCTAAGATTATTTTGGTAAAAATTAATGGTGAATATCTCTCCCATAAGGTAGTATTTCAACATCCTCTGGGTGATGAACACTACTACAATATTTAAATCATATGTGTTTGGGATATTTTCATAGGTACTCTACTAATGAAACCCCTGAGAAATCATATAAAACCCCTACATTAGAACACATTCAATCCCTATTTCAGAGGCATTGAAGAACACCACATGTACAACACCATTCTCTAGAAGTCAAAGATGTGTGAAATTGTAATCTATAACCACAAATCCTGAAATGTCTACCATTATCTCTATATTCACGTGAAAGGATGTCCCTTTTAGGCCAAATCAGTAAAAGGATCCTAAAACCCAGAGAAATAAGACACAAATATCTGATAATATCCTATCAAACCAATTAATATATATACCCCCAATCATTTTATTGGGTGGATTCCAATATTGATCTATATAGAACATAGTGGGGTCCACTACTACTCTCTTTTATGATATGAAATATCTCGGTAATTTTACCTCTTAAGTCAAAAAAATAACACTTCTAATGCTCCCAATAAGTTGGTTATCTAAAAGTCTATCCAAATACATCATAAATTGTCTCAATATCTCATCCTCTAATTTTGAGTACACAATGAATCATCGTGGATGTGTATTGAGAACCAATCCTATAATGGCTGAGTGAGTTATTATATAATCCCAATGGAAACATTTAATGAATTATCCACACTAAAGGGAATCACAAAATACTCATAGAGATCATAGTGACTTAGAAATGTTTTCTTTTGTATATCCTCATATCAAAATTGGAGTTTTTCATATCTCGACTAGATTTTAATTGTTGATAACCACCTTGTCCATTTTATAAAGTCAAATAGGTCATCAATTCTCAAAATTGGATACTTATTATTGATATTCATAGGATTTGGCTTACAATAATCCAAAAAACCTCAAAATATTATGCACATTCATAGAAAATAACAATAAGTATGCCCAAGGTGACACACTGGGTCTCGCAAATCCATTAATATATAATTCTTCCAACTAAAGCTTCATATATTGATGATATATAAGTTCCATCTGATATAATTGAATGACATATACATAGTCACTTGGTGCATATATATCAATAAATTGTTCATTATATTGGGAGGTATGTCTAGCATGGCCCCAAGAAAAATGTCCTCATACTCTATTACTAATATAGGAAAATGAAATCGCATAATATTTACTTCTCCATAGTTAATTCTAACCAAATGAAAGTTAATAAGATGTATCTTGATGTATATGAGATCATCCTTCTTTGCTTTTTCTTCTTCCTCTACCATAAAGGAATATATCATCCCATCAACTCAGATGAACCATATATATAATGATCGAGGTTTTATTAGTAAAATTTTAATAAATTTGTGTTGTTTTATATTATTTAATACTGAACACATAAAAATGTTAGGGAATCCAAAGGAATTTATTTCATTAATAAACACTATTACATTAATTACCAATGAAACCAATAAAAATTACATAAATTGCAGCCGCAAAAAAATATAAAATAGATAAGATAAAATGGGAAAATATGAATCACCATAATCTACTAGAATCATTTCTCAATCTGAAAACACTATTGAATAGATATAAAATATTTGTAAACCAATCAACAACATTGAAAATGGAAATATAGAATCCTCATAATGATTAAGTTAAATATTTACTGAATGAAGGAAGTAATATTTATATGATGTAATGTTACCGTTATAATAGTAATGTGACTATTAGAATAGTAACTAGACCACTTGGAATAGTAACCAGACTGTTGAGAAAATAACCTGATCGTTTGAATAGTATTTTAACTCAAAATAATAAATTACGATATAAATAATATTTATCATAATTTATTTATTTGAATATAAATGTTATAATTCAATAAAATATAATTATTAAAAGACTCAATGAATATATAAGTATATATAAGCACAATTATAAAAACATTATTTAAAATTATTTCATAAAATTCATAATTTTGATATTAAAAATTAAAATTACCCATTTTAGAAATTTATTTTATAAAAAACAATATATTTTTTTAAATCATTACATATCAATTGTCCAAGGGTTATTTTTGGTAATTTTTCAAAATAATTCAATTTTAAGGTGAATAATAAATAAACTTCTTTTCACATAACAACTATGTCTTAAATTAAATCATTCATGATGTAATAGTGAAATAATTAATTCTATAAATTTTGGTTATTCCATTATATACATTATTTATTAAATGACTCATTAAAATAAATTAAAATTAATTTCAAAATATAAAAATAGCTTTCCGAAAACCTAAAGTAAAAAATGTGATTCCTTAATATAACAATTTTTATTTATTTCTACTTTAATTTTAAATAAATTACTAAATTGGAATTATAAATGGAAATTAATGTCTTAAACCCATTATATTATATTGATATATTATTTATATTGTCAAAATTTCTCTATTAAATATTTTAAATTTGATATATTATTTTATTAAATGTTTTATTTTAAAAATACCCCTCCTCTAAATTATAAATAACCCCTCTTAAACCTGTTGGAAAACCACTCATCCCACCCATTCCAAATCCATATATATAAAAAAATACCTCCCTCTCAATCCCCATAGAGTAATTAGGGACATTATAGAGAAATACAACTCCTATCTCCGCGGGAGTTATCATGTCATACAATAAAGGCTACTCGAAGGTGAGAGACACACAAAAGCAAAAAAATAAAGATGGAATTAAGGTAAGGGGACTCTTAAAAAAACTCCACATATTTGGGTGATATATATTTATCAAAATATTTTGTACAAGTAATCCTCTAATATTCCATAAATATTTTTTCATTGTTTTCCATTTTCTTTTTGTGGATATCCATGTTTCCTACAAGATTTTATGAAAAATACAATGATTTTCCAAATGAACTCTTCCTTCAAAAAACAGTGCATCTTTTACTCCTCTTGAGTTGTTTATTCATCACTCCTAAATGATGATTATTTTTCCAAATGTTTTTCCCTTGTTAATTAGGGAACCCTATTTTATTCATGCAATTATGTTTGATAAAATAATCATGAATTCCATTACCTTCCATGGGTTATTTTGTGATTATTATTGTTATACGTTCTTTATGGAATTTGTGATTATGTAAAAATTATGAATTTATGGTAGGTCCTTGAAATATATATCCTTATAATAATTTTTTAATGTGATTTATCTCATTAAATAATGTTTATTATGACTGTGATTTATTTTATCTTTGTTTACAAGATAATGTTATGATTATACACTTATGTTATGTGTGAATATTATAATAGATTTATTCACAACTATGTGTGGTATTTGAAAACTATGAGATGATGTTTCATTTTTACGCAATTCTGAATTACATGCCATTATCAAATGATTAACTTATGGTTTTAATGATGATCGTATAATTATATTATGAGGAATATTATTATTCTCACTCATGTTGTATTGATGAATTTCCCTTATTAATCCTTTTATCATGATATTAGATCACCACTTTCTTTGTTGTATATCCTCTGGTGACAACCTGTATTAAAGAGAAAATTATCATTAGAAGTAAAAAATAATATTATTTTAAATAAATGTTTATTTTTTGTTCTATATAATATTTATATGAGGATAAATTTCCCAAGACACTAAGCCTTTTGATTTTGTATTTGAATATCTATTATGTAGTTTGTAATAAAAATATTGTAATATCAATGTAAGAAAAAACAGGGCTTGTATAGTTGGTATCAAAACATGGTTTAGTTAATATGTGAATTAGGATTATAACAAAATAGTGAAACCCATAATTATAATTCTATTTATATGTAAAAAACCTAAAAGAATATTTATTTAAAATTATATACATAGGGATCCTATAAAAAATTCGTTAAAGTTGATTTCATTAAAGAATTTATTTTTCCAGATTTTTTGAAATATTTTTTATTCAAACCATTTATATTTTATAATATGGTTGAACAAAAATAAAAAAAGATAGATGGTGAATGGTATTTTTAATATTGACTCATTCAAAGAAAGGTTTAAATTTTAATAGATCAATATTCATTCCATTATATTTTTCATGTTTTATAGAACTTTTTTATCCAATGTATGATACCTTAAAGTGTAGATATCTATAAAAATACAAAGTGTTGTAATAATCACAACCGAGGTGTTAGAATCTTCTTGTGTAAGAGCCCCTGGGAAGATTCTCCCAATAATTCTTATAATACTTCCCATGGTGGAATTCAATGCTATATTGGACATCGATTGGATCTCATCATATAGAGTGCACATAAACTATCAAAAAAATAAAATCTCCTCTCATATTCTAATCCATCCCATGGTCCTATACAAATTCCTAGAAGATCATGAATCTCCTTTGGAAAATCCATCAATAGTTTGGGTGTTGATACCCAGTGAAGAAGCATACCATGCCCAAATGGTTTATTTAATGGATGATATCAACTTGGAGGAAATTACCATCTACAGGGAATAAATTGATGTATTTCTTGAAGGATTACTCGCACATCCACCAGATCATCATGTAAATTTAACAATAGATATCATATCCATATATATTTATTTCTTGAAATGACCCTATATAATGGCCATAATCAAACCGGATGAGTTGATGAAGAATCTGTATGGAAATTTGGAATCATGGTTCACACACTTGAGTGCATCACATTGGGGTGAACCAATGCTCTTTTTCAAGAAGAAGTGAGGATCAATGTAATCATGTATCATTTATCATAAGATCAAAAATATAACTGTAATTAACAAGTAACATCATTAAATGATTGATTCCATGATTGATAAAATAAGATGATCTTAATACATCTAAAAGAAGTATATTCATTTTAGATATCTTATTCTAAATTTGAATACAAAGGATATTCATAATACAGTCTTGTTTACAAGGTATGTGTACTATGAGTTCATGGTTATTCCATTCAAACTTATTAATTCTACTTCAATATTCATGGATTTGATGAATATAGAATTTAGAGACTACCTTAAAAAATTTGTGATTTTTTATCAATGATATTCTATTTTACTCCAACAGAAATTAGGAACATGAAAACCATATAAGAATTATTCTGGAAACATTTTTGACAGAGAAAATGTATCAAAAGTTCAGTAAGTGTGACTTTTGGATTCATCCTGTCACTTTTTTTGTGGAATGTGATCAGAGGTCAGGGGATATTGGTGGACCCTTCAAAGAAAATTGTAATTTAGGAATATCATAGACTCATTAGTTTCAATAAAATCTATAATTTTCTAGTATTAGCTGGATAATCCCAAAATTTTGTGAGAAATATATCATGATTTTATATCCCCTTAAATAGGTTAACACAAAAACACGTAAAGTAAATCTTGGAAAATGAATTTGAGGAAAGAATTAGGGAACTTAAGTAGAGGATAATCAATATCCATGTACTTACACTACCAAAAAAATGTAGAAGGTTTTTTTATATAATGTAATTAATTGAAAAAAGTCTTCGTTTTTATACTCTTTAATAATGATAAAGTGATAGTCAACACCTCATGATAGTTGAATATCCATGATTAGAACAACCTGGTGCATGATCTAGAATTACCATCTATTATTTTCAGTATAAATATTTTATAGCACTATGTCTAGGGTGAATAGTATGATATATATATATTGAACAAATGATCCTAATGTATATATTCACACAAATAGAGTTAAACAAGATTCAAAGAAGATGGTTAGAGATAATCAAGGACTATGATATCCCTATTCATTTCCATCTGGAAATGGAGAACAAGGTTATTAATTCTCATATAAAACAAAGCTACTACCTTATCCATTATGAAAATAGGTTACGACTCCATCTTTATTGATACTCAAAAGATTCGTTTGGAAATCATAGCGGTTGAGAATCCATCTTACCTATTCCAAATTATTAAACCAAAATTTATCCAAGATAAGATCAAGAAGGAAAAAAGGGATGATTTATCACTACAATAGAAGGTGAAATTAGTAAAAGAGAAATTATGTGAGATCCACATTGATGATGATGGTGTGATTCGGTTTGGAATGAGGTTAGGGTTTCCTTTATCTCTTGGTATAAAGAAGGATCTATTGGATAATTCAAATATCTAACATTTCTTTATCCATAATAGATGTACCAAGATGTACCATTATCATTTAGAGAACATAGAGTGGTAAAAAATAATTAATGATATTGTAGAGTATATCTAAAAATGATCAGTATGTCAAAAAAATTCGTGAAAATAGCGAGAAGTTTGAAGGGATGATGAAACCATTCCCTATTCCCATGTGAAAGTGGTAAATATCACAATAGAAATTATCACTGGTCTCCTAAAAACATCTAAATGATATAATTCTTTATATTTTGTGGGATATCAACTCACTAAGTCTACACACATCATTACTATTTGGTATGATTTCTCGCATGAAAAAAAATCAGGATCTATGTGAATAAATTAGTGAGGATACTTGGGGTTTTACTTTCAATTTTCTCTGATTGTGATATAAGGTTTACATCTATATTTTAGTTAATACATCAAAATGATTTGAGTAATAAATTTAATTTCAATGTCTTTTATCACCCCTAAACTAATGGACAATATCAAAGGACTATCCCAACACTTGAGTACTTGCTACAATACTTCTCAATGGAATTTAAAGGTGGGTGCGATGAAAATATACCATTAGGTGCCTTATCATATAATAATATCTTCTAATAAAATATTAAAATGGATACATATGATGCTCTGTATGTGAAGAGATTTAGTACTCTAACTTTTTTAATGAATATAGGATAGGAAAGTTACTTGGATCTGATCATGTGGAAGCGATGAAAAAGGAGGATCAAGAAATCTAACTACATAATCAGAGTGCTCATAGTTGAAAAAATAACTATCATGAAAAACGTCAAATGTAAATGGATTTTGAAGTTAAATGCAAATTTTTTCCTTCAAATATCATTATGGAAGTGAAAAATATGTTTTGGAAATAATTGGAGATTATCATATGGGTTATTAATCCTTTTTTTAAACCATGATCACATAGGATTAGTGTCCTATAGGATTTCACTTCTAACATGTATGGGTCATGTTCCTGATGTTTTCCAAATATCTATCCTAAGGAAGTACATACATAAACCCTCACATGTACTTAATATGGAGTTGGTATAACTAGAGAATGACATTTCATACAAATTAAAATAGGTGAAGATCTAAAACAATATATATAATGTTATACATAGTATGATAACTAACCATGTCAAATTATTATGGGGGAACCATAAGAATGAAGATGATACATGGTAACCAGAGAAAAAAATGAAATAGAAGTAACCCCATATATTCCCCACTAAGAATATGAGTAAAAATTTCAAGGATAAAATTTCTAGAGGAGGAATAATTTAATGACCCAGTCATTAGTAGTATTATGTGAATAAATGTGTGTTTTATTATATTATATAATATTGTGCACATAAATAATATATAGAAACTAAAAAAATTATAATTAGTAAATAATTTCACATTAATCATAAATTAATCCAATTAAAATTACAAACATTAGAACTATAAAAAAAATTAGATTAAACTAAAAAGGTAAAATATGGATCACCCAAATCTACTAGAATCTTCTTCCCCACTACAAACACTCTTGAAAAAAAAAATATATTATTAAACAATTCAACATCTTAGAAAATAGAAATATAGAACCCTGAGAGGAATTTTTTTAATGTTGACTGAATGAATGAATTGGTATTTACAAAAGGTAATTAGACAGTTCGAAAAGTAATGTCATCGTTGTAATAGTAACCTGACCATTGGTAATAGTTTCTTGATTGTTGAGAATAGTAAAATGACAATTACAATTCAATGTTTACCTAATATTTATAAATTATGATATAAATAATATTAATCATATTTAATTTAATTATATATCAATATTATAATGTAATTAAATAAATATCATTATTAAAAAACTAAAATAAAATATAATCACATTTTTAATAAACTAAATTTTAAGACATTTTTTAAAATTCATTATTTTTAAAATTAAAAATATCTATTATAAAAAAATTATAAAATTAATATCCCTTTTGAAATTGTCGTTTTATATTTGTCCAACATTTTTTTTGGTAATTTTATAAAATACATTAATACTTAGGGTGAATTATAAAAAAATAAATTTTCAAATAATTTTGGTATCTTAAATTACATTATTAATGATGTGATAATGAATATATCCTTTCTAGAAATTGATGTTTCTCTGTGATATATTTTATTTCATAAATGATTAATTAATATACAACAATCTTAATTTCCATAAATAAAAAATATTCTAAAAAAATTCAAAAATGATTCATTAAAATAAAATTATTTATATCTTTCTAATTTCAGTTTTAATAGACTAATGAATTCCAATTATACAGGGGATTTGTATTCATAAACAAATTATATATATTTTTATATATAATTGATTTAGTGAAAAATCACTATTAAAATATATACATTTTATATATTATTTTATTTAATATTTTATACTAAAGATATCCCTCTCCTAAAGTATAAAAAAACCATTGACCCTCACCTTGGAAAACCACTCATCCAACCCATTTCAATGACCAATATCATCTAAAATCCTCACTCTTAATTCCATTAAAATACATAGGAACATTATACTGTAATCGAACTCTAATATCCAGGAGATTTATATTGTCGATAAATAGAAGCTACATTGTATAGAGGGGTGAAAAGCGACAAAATACAGTGGGAATTAAGGTGAGGGGATTTTTGAACCCAACTCCATTCATTGGGTTATCTATTTTTCCTGAAATAGTTTTTTTGAGTAATCATTTAATTTTCCTTAAATATCATTTCATTATTCTAGAATTTTCTTTTTTGGGATATATATGTTTTCTAGTGGATTTTATGTCAAATAAAATGATTTTCAAAACAAACTCTACTTTCAAAAAAACATCTTCTAAACCTCTTATGTTGTTTCTTCTTCTCCCAAGAAGGATTATGATCTTGAAAAATATTTTTTCTTTTATTCATTTGGGAACCCCATTTTTATTCATATAATTGTGTTTGATGAAATATGTATGAAACCCATTAAATTACATGGGATATTTCATGATTATGATTTTTATATGTTTTATATGGAATGCGTGATTATTTAAATACTATAATGTGAAGGGATATCACATAATTATATAACCCTCCAAGGCATTGGGTAGTGTGATGTATCTCATTGTATAATTTTATTATGTGAGACATGATGATATCATTGTTCACAAGATCATGTTATGATTATTCACATATATTATACATGAACATGTTGCTATCTTTGTTCACAACGATGTGTGATATTTGAAAACCATGATTTGATATTTCATTTTTATGTATTTTTTACATTCCATACCTTTAGAAAATGTTTCCCTTATGATTTTTTTCAAGATCCTATTATTATGTTATGATGGTTATGATTATATTCACTCATGTTATATTGATCCAAGTCCCTTATTGATCCATTTACTAGGATTTTATCACCCCATTTCATTGTTGTATATCCTTAGGTAACTACATATACTAAGGAGATTATTTTATTTGTAAGGAAAAAAGAAAGAAGATTTCAAATAAATTTTTATGTTTTATTGTCTCAATTTATTTTTTGAGCCTAATTCTCACAAGACATTAGACCTATTGATCCTAGATTTCTATATCTATTGTGTTGTTTATTATAAAAATGATGTAATAATCTTGTAAGAAAAATTATGTTCTCTATAGAATAGTATACCTAGAATAGTCAATATGTGAGTGAACTATGTATAGATTTTCAAAACATTTTATGACATCATAACGCCACATCATGTCTATGAAAATATCCCACAAGAATGTATCTCCTCAAAGATCTAATTCGCACACCAGGACGAAGTGCATAATCTCTGAATCTCCTTGGTATGAGTCTCCAAATGAACAATTCAAGCCAAAGGATCCCCTAATATCATTTGATATTGAAAGAGGGATGTGTCAAAAAAAATATTGGAGAATGAATCTATCTATCTATAATACTGATAATGTATAGATTAAATTAATCATACAATAAATAATCCAAAAATCATAATTTAAAAGCCTCTAGTTCCTACATCATTCCATGTTCCTAAATACCAACTACACGAGCCTAACATGGATAACCTGGGTGTGGTGGTGGTGGAAAAATATAAAAGCGTCAGCCTCCTCGTATTTCTCTCCCAGCTTCTCTACCATGTTCTCCACCCTAGAGACCTCTATAATCCAGCCACTGTCTCTATCTAGATATTCCATTGACCATCTCTCTATTTACTACAGGATGGGTATGGTAGTCCTACATGACATTTCTTCACCAATCATAGGTGTAGCATCACCTATCAATTGGATAATTAAAACCATCATGAGATTCGTATATAGAACACCCCCTATCTTGAGACTGTATTGGAAAATGCCTCACATGCCTCGATCCCTATAGATGTATCAACCACAAACTACTAATTCGTTAGCTCTAGAATGCCCACTCCCAAAACTAACTATCAGTGACTCCTCGTCTATATATCTATCAACCACCAATTCATGCTCCATCACCGAGTATAAGAACAGATATTGGGGGATACCACTCAATCCTATATATCTCTTTTATTACCTTCACCAAATATTCTTGTTCAGAAGTAAAACATTTCCATTGAGTTCCATTATAGGTTAGTGTACCTTTGTTCATATTGTTCCACTAACAAGATGACATGTTGGGGCTCGAGAGGATCCAAGATACGTACATCCCAATAGTTTATTGGGTAAAATTTCACTCTACATATTTTCATGAAAACTATAAGTTGAATTTTACCTATTCGTGTTTCTATTCTACTTAGATCCACCATCACCCCATAGGTATATGGATAAGTCTCACCACTAGGACCACCATATGATCATGAGATGTCATAGAAAGGTGGAAATATTACATAGTTATCTTAAGCAAGTACTCTACTTCTTAGGGGACAATATTTATAAAAAACCTAATGGGAATTTACCTCTATAGCTTGATAGGTGTTCTAATCCTATTTTCATCATCTTTCGGTAATTCTTGGTGAACTATTTTATCTCCATGTGAAGGTAAGACTGGAAAACCAACTGAAGGTACCACCTCCGACATAGGACCCTAAAATGAATCCATATCCTTATGTGGATCATCATCACAATCCAACTATGGTAACCTAACTATGTATTATCATGGACCAATCTTGAATGAAAAACATTATTCACCATAGATAAGGATAATATCAGGGGTGTAAACTCAACAAGGACAATGATACCTCAACCCATTCATATATGATTCATGTACTAATTTATTTCTCTACAATTTTAAATTATATGTACTGTTTCAAAAAGAAGGATATTAGGTACATGGTGAATGGATATGTTTGATCTTGTACCATCACATGGTTGCCTAACCTAATATCTAAACATGATACCCATTATCATTGTCTCCCTAGTTTCAAAACCAGTCCTCAGATGTAGACTTTATCTAAACTATGATCCTAATATAACCTTGATTTGATATTACCCTATCAAAACCCACCATACTAAGGACCACTTGGTTAGAGGAAATCTGATTGTGACACCCCAAGACCGTATCTAGTAGGTCAAGTGATGGAAACTATCACTAAGTACGCATATAACTTACATGGGAGCCCTTATCCTAAGGAACATTTACATACGAACCAACATCTCTATACCCCAATATTATATATGATATAATAAAGAATTGATACCAAATAAAAATTCATACAACTAATCCCAAGTTAGTGTACAAAAATTGTATGGTAAATAAAAATAGAAGAATTAAATACCACTAAACCTGTTGAAGAATC
The DNA here is from genome assembly GCA_963277665.1 of Viscum album. Lineage (NCBI taxonomy): Eukaryota > Viridiplantae > Streptophyta > Magnoliopsida > Santalales > Viscaceae > Viscum > Viscum album. The sequence goes on along the minus strand of OY728161.1, from coordinate 1,988,851,063 downwards.
CAACCTTCTTATAAAAACAGGAAGGTTGTCATGATGAAATATCCCAAGGTATTTATGTCCATTTTAGTTCAACTAAGATCCACCTTATCCTACTCCTCATCGGTCTCCATCAAAAGGTCTTCTATATGCATAATAAAAAACACAACTTTTAAAATTCTATATAGGGGTGAGTATAAACATACCCAGTTAGACACCTTGAAATCATAAATCCTAATGAATCATAGCGATTCATCTCAAAATAGAGGATGATAATAACTCGGATATCCTCAATGAGAAACACCAAGAATCAATGTAACATTATTTTCTCACTACCATTCTATAGTTATACAGGAAGAACCAAGGTAATTTTATTCAAGGGAATTCCATCCTTAGGTATTTCTTACATGGATGTTGCTCATCCTAGAGGTTATTGCTATTGGACTTTCCATGAATATGTATAAATTGGTATTCAAAAAATGTTGATACATAGGTAAGGGATAACACCAAAGGCCAATGTGTATACCTAACCATATCTATAAGAACCCACTAGGGAGGGTATCACATGCCTTGAGTGTTAATAAAAGGATTCCTTTTCCATCCTTTGGAAAAATAATAATGGATTTCAACTCGATCCATATATCGGTATATGTAAATTTATCTAGAAAAATATTATATAGGGGATAACTTATCATATTCTCAATAAAGGATTCCTTACTATATACTCATATGGATGGAATAAGGGAACATACCATATTCAACTAGACTAAAGAGAAATGGGACTCTAACCATCCCTCAAAGGGGTACGTGGCATGTATAAGAAATAAAAAACATGTCAAGATACTCTAAGAACATCACCAGTCTGTTTCCATGTACTATATATCATTCCCATGTGATTTTTCGTGCCCATGTACACTTCCTATAAATATGTACAGTGGTTGTTCCCATGTTTCCTGGTCAGGCTTGTGTGCTTTGGCCATGTTAAATCCTATGTACCTCTGGGTACATGCATGGTTTCTAGCATCAAGTCAAATGTTAAGTAGAGATGTTACATAGAATTTCATATTTATATCTATGTGTAACTCTATACTTCATCGAATGGGGAGACACATGGTGTGTGTTCTTCAAAAAAACACCTTGTGTACATTATGATTTCTCATAATCCCATGGTATGTATTTGTATCCTCCCACATCACCAATTTCTCCACTCCATTTATATATAATGCCTATAAAAATTGAATCTAGTGTTTACCGAGCATGAATCATCATATATGTCTAGATTCTATCCCCAAATCCACTCATTAAACATCTCGCATTGCCTTGCATTGCTGAAATTCCAACCCATATAAATAAAACCCTAAATCAAACCACGAAATTCCATCATCATAATCATTTAACCTCAATCATGTAATTGATGAAAATTATGAACCTATGTTAATGATCCTTTTTTCAAAATATCGAACCTGAAACAATCAAATTTCAGTTATTTTCAAACCATCAGTCAATAACATATCATTGAAAAATGATTATAGAATGAGTGGAGGAATGAATGAAAAAAAATATGAGGTGAGGAATATCGACAACTATTTAGGTTGGAATTCATCCTTTTATAGGAAAAATAATAAACATAAAAGAATATCCAATAATAAAAAACCATCAAATAAATCCATATTAATGAGAGGAAGACCATAAAGCTTAAATCAATAATCGATTAGTGAATTAATTTTCGAAAAGAAATAATTCATCATCCACGTGGTGGAATCAAAATGGGGGTTAACCCAAAGAAATCCCTAAATCTAAATTTAACTAATCACTAAAGAACATTGATTCCATGTCATTATCATTAGTGAGATCTAATAAGTTTTTTATGATGAAAAACATCATATCAAACTGATTATCAATCTATGATCCTGTTTTTGGGCAAAAAATATGTCATCTACGATTATATCTAGTCTCTATGATTGGGCGGCTAAGTCTAGAATATTGTCATAGAAATGTTTTAATAGAAGAAGATTAACTTAAGAATAATTAATAGGTAATAAATTGTTTATTTAATTTATTTTTCTATTATTTTGTTCATCTTATCATAACTACAACACATAACATGGACAATGATTATATTATGTCTAGGTTAAACCGCACATTTTGGATTTAATAGAAGTATTAGTTTTTTCATATGAAATACCTTTTCTGGAGACATTATACTATTTAAAAAACTATTTATTCATGAAATATTATATTTAATATATTTATTCTCTCAATAGAGAGGCTCCATGTCCTCTCTTCTTCTCCTCCTATAAATCACATCCATTACCTACTTTATCTTCCATACTCAAACATACAGACATGGAAATATACATCTCACAGTAGATTTAGTGAGAAGCATGTGAGGTACATGAATGTCGATGAATACTTTGTAATATTCATATCACCCTACTACATCTATAAAATATTCATTATTCATAAATATTTAATAGTACAATGATAGTACTCATAATGGATCATGTTCTCACTATCCAACCATGTGATACTAATATCAACATGGGTTTGGGTGACTCAAATAAATTAGTGTCTTACTACACAATTATGATTAATGGTCCCATGGAAAACTATCTGATTTATTAGTATCCAGACATGCTGGAAAACTAGAACCACTAAATCAATCCAATCCATTCTTTTCTAAAGCTCTAGATCACCAAAATATTTGAGTAGTCTCTATCTGTGATACTAAGACAACACAGTCATACTGTATGGGTCATTTTCAAGTCTCATAGGGAAAATAAAATACAAAACACATATAAAATCATTATCTTAAACTATTGGAGGAGGTTCCAAATAACTATCACTAGGTTGAAGAATGGCTCTTTTTGAGAGTAGTGGGAACAACTTATAAATAAGAATCCATACTTAAGCCACATTAATAACTTGTTAATCCTCATGAAGTAGTCTCAGAATCCTTGTTGTATATCATTGTGCTAGAATCCTAAATTTTGGAATGATGGACCATTGTCATGTTATCATATCTAGGGATCATACTCAATAAATAAATTGACTTGAAAGACCCAATACTATATGATTCCTATTCCATTGGTTTCCCAATAAATAGTGTCTCAACACGATGATCCCATAAAAAGGTTATTAGAGTTATAGTGTATTAATACATTATCCAACACATCATCTCTGGGTTCATTACTGTGAAATCAATATTAGAGACAACATTACACCATTTTCTTAAATCCCCAAACTAGTCCATATAAAACATCTATATCTAAAAATTGTTTATAGGACAAACCTACTTTGATACCACTTTATCCTAACTTGAACCACTGAGGTCCAACCTAGACTGGTAATAATCTATGTGAAACACCCTAATCCAACAACTAAAAGGATAGGAGTTGGCGGCTACTATTTTGTAGACTTATATCGCAAATGTACTTCCATAACCTAATGAACATGTACACATGAACACCTCTACATACATCACAACTATATTGGATAAATGGTTTTACTAACCAGATAGGAATAAGATTACTATAATATACTATAAGATTAATTTAGTGGACATGTACACATGAACACCCCTACATACATCACAACTATATTGGATAAATTGTTTTAGAAACCAAAGAGTAATAAGATTACTATAATATACTATTAGACTACTTTAGTGAAATAATATTAATATAAATAAGTGTGAAACTATAAAATCTCTAACTAGAATTAATGGTTGTTCCTACCTAACAACCAATGTAGAGGAAGGTCCTACACACATTCTTCGATACCAACCACCAACCTATGATCTCCATGATTCAGTATTGTTATGCTCTAGCTATACCAACCTTCCAATATCACTGAGTAACTATAGGTACCTGATCGAAAAGACCATGAATGGTGGAGAATATACATACCCAGTAGGAAACCTCATCAAAATTGTAAATTAATGTAATAAAACTATACCATACCCTGAAATAATCACAGGAGAAGAAACACAAAAATAGATAATCTCATTAAAAATGCATCAAAAAGAGAGATCATGCTCATAATCTACATATCCATATAAGGATGATAATTATATCTATATGTCCATGTTATAGTATTGTTCCAATGATATTATATTAATAAAAACCTTACAAATTAAAAATTATCCATGAATCACTAATGAAACATCATTGTTGGTGGGGGTGTTAACACCAAGAAGGTGGAAGACACATGCCTTCATTTCACTCGATTAATTGAGGAGACTAATCATTTGTTCGAAGACACGTTCTCGAGGGTTTGTGGGGTTCCAACTATATTAATACAATAATTTTTCTCCATTATCATACATATATTATCATTTAGGTTGGTTTCAAACCCCACTATCGCTCTATTGATCAAACTCAATTATCACCATTAGCCAACCATGTTGTATGGAGCGATTTATTAAACAAACCTCACATTATAATTTCATTTTTAAAAAATGTTCAACATAACGTCATAAATAAATTATTCTAGTAAATGACTAAAAATGGAAATAATACAAGTATTTGATAAGTATATATGATAGTTATGAGCTTTTAAGAAAGGTATATGACATGTCTCATGTGGACATAGGGTGTATTCCAATGTAAGAGTATGAATGTGTCATGTTGATCCACTCATCACAATGATATTTCATTACATATTATATCCTATATAGAATATAAAATGTAGTCCCACATAAGGTCACAAACATGTACTCCCAATTCGTGGATCGGTTGGCCTTGGGGGATCAAACAACGTGTGGGCCCACCAGATGGATGTGTGATATATAACTCAGTTGGAAACAATTTCTTCTATTGAATGTTGGAAAAATAACATGAATTCACATATAATACATGACATGTTGTTTAAAATTTTAAAATGGGCTATCTTATTTGAAAGTTCATCGAAATTCCACTATTTATGCCATCAATCCTTCTAAAGTTTCATCCATAGTCTTGATCTTGAAGTTGAATCCTCGGGTCACCGATTTTCAACTCAAATTAATTCCATCATGTTTTCATCACTGTACTATGTTTATATCCATCATAATTTACATTTGAAACCAATTTGGTTCTTTATTACCTCCCAAAACCATTTTATCCACTATTGAATGCATAAACCAATTTTTTTTTTGAGGTTTAAACACATATCAAACTAGACTAGACATTGAATCACCTGTATTCAACAGGATGATGATGAACACATGAATAAATGAGTGTGAAATGAGAAATATATGAAGTAAAATGATTTCTATCAATAGGGAACCTATACATAAATAGTAATCTTATAAACTCAACAAAAACACAGATATCAAGAAAAATAAGTCAAATTCAATTCAATGTAAAAACCATTTAACTGATATAGATATGATAACAATGGGGTATTCGAAAAATTAAAATTAAATTGAACATCCATTATAAAAATAAAAAATAATTATTAAATAATTCTATAAATAAAAAATTCCACCCTTTTAAATGAAGGGAATGGGGAAACAATTGTTGTGTGGTATACATGTCAATGATAGTGACTGGTTCTAGTGAATTTGATCATCAGTCCTCTATCCTATATTGTTTGATCATTGAACACCCTCTCAATATCATCTCTCTTAAAATCCATGATTATGTGGAAAACACTGTATAATTTCTATAAGTCTAAATAAATATATGGATGTTAGGTTATGTTATTAATTTATAGAAATAAAAGTCTCATATTTACCATCCTATACTCTAATAAATAGGAAAACCTATATTTAATAAAATATATGTGGGTGTGGTTTAACAAATTTAATATATTTAATATATCAAAAAAATTTGTCCTCTAACACCCATAGTACCACATGATTCTGCAGATTAACCAAAGAAATTTATATCCAAAGGCTCTAATCATTAAAAATTGAGTTTTTAAAATTCACGAACAACTAAATACACACAATCCAACCTATTAAAAAAATTATAGAAAAAATACAACCATGGATTATAGGAAAATATAACATACAATCATAATAATAAAAATATTCTCAATACACATACATACATCAAGGATTAACTATTGGGATGATCAACTAAAATGTATGTAGTAGAATAAAAAACTAGACACATAATTATTTCTTTAAGTCCCACCTCAGTCTTCTATCCTTAACAACCATCATGTTACCTAGGTAGATTCCCTTTTCATGCTACAAAATGAAACTTTATTATATGGGTTTACATCAAAACTAATATTCTCATCCAGGGTGTGATCATATAACATATTAAACCACCACCAATGTCCCCATTATTTATTTTATAACATTCATTGTATCAATGTTTAGAAATTAAACATGAAATGTACCAATAATTATATCAATCCATCAGTTTCCAAAAATTCCATAATAAAAATTGACCCAACCTCCTTTGACCAATAAAAGAAGAAAATCTATCACATTCTAGAAATTCAGACCCATAACCTATCATTCATGGTATAATCCCTTAGTTTACTCCTAAAATAATACCATATCACTATGGGTAAGGCCCCAAAACTGAGTCTCGACCAATAAATTATCACTCTTGGTGAAGTCTCATAACTGTTTCTTATTCCAACACCCTCTAATAAAAAGTGAGGTCTCAAAACGAAGTATCATACCCGAAATCAATCACTTATTTCATGATCCCATAATAAAGTCTCATACTAACAATCTATCCCTTAGATTAAATTCTAACGTCAATCTCACACAAACAATCATAGGTGGCTACTCTAAATTTGGTATTTTTATCCCCTATAACAGTGTTCTAAATCATACCCAATATCTTATATAGACACATATCTAACCCTATCACTCTATTATAGGATTGATCATGAAAACATGACCTGAAATTCTCTTATATAACTCATTTAACCAACCATATTTACATGAAAATACATTAAATAGTACCCTCTGGTATTTCAGACCCTTGGGGCATACTCAACCCATATGATCGAACCTTAGGTCATACCCATTCATATGAATGCATTACTCCCTCATATAACATGAAATACACTATATATCCATAATAAAAAGTATATAATCTCAATTATCATCTTTACATATCACTAATATCGTAAAAATACTTGAAGATACTCACATGGTGATTAGGTTTCCTTTCTAATACACATCCATACATAATTCCCACTAGCATTGTAATTAATAAACTACATGAATATTCCAATAGAGATAACACATGAGGAAAAAACAATCCTATCAAATATAACTCACCTAACAAAACAACCAAGACTTTACAAGATTCTATTTATAATACAATACCCATAACATACATTAATTTTTATTCTAAATATATCCATGCTATAGAGGGCCTTTATCTTAATTTATTATTCACAAAGTTATATTATTTAAATAAAAGGATTGTTTTCAATTTCTTCGGTATTCCAACATCATAGATTAATGAATCTGAATTAATTATTATTCTTTATTAAACCAACTCCCAATATCCATTCTACACATACTAAAAGTCTCATGGTTTGATGGGATTCTAATATCCCTTCACAAATCATTTCCAAGTCTCAAAACCAATAAGAAATGATAAAAAAAATTACCGATACATGGAATATTTTGAACATATATTAATGTCTCAATCTAATCAATTCACCATTTACCAAACCATCCAAGAATATATGTTTCATGTATTTAAAATCTAGAATGTTCTTCCTATGAATGTGTATCCACATGTTATCTCTAAATGTTCCAAACCTTGTGTGGCATACCCAACTAATTTTAAAATGGTTTTTCCAAATCTTGATGCACAATTTATTACTCTCCAACATCCTTCATGAATTTCAAAATCTATAGAAACTAAGGAAGACACATGAAATCTAGATATGTTAATATATATATTTTTTGTATTAAATGTAGAAACCTACCTCAATTTCAATTATACCCTCCTTATTCTACTCATTCCCAAATACTTTTCTTTTTTTCTTTCATAAACTATAAAGCTTCCAATACCATGTCTCATACCAAAACATATAAATAATTATATAAAAAAAAATTATTTACCTTTTCATAATTAAATAATATTACAAAAAACATGAAATATACCCAAGATACCACCCAAGGATGAACCCCTGAGTGATGACTTGAAAATGACCCATGGAATTCCTCTAGAACTCTTATAAAAAAATTCCCCATCATTTGATACCAACTCAATTTTAAATTTTGAAATAGTTCATTTAACTATTTAGAAAATACCATCGATAAACATATCTCTATTAAAATCATGATAAATAGGTAGAGTTTTCCCACATTTTATGTCATCTATCAACCAAAACAAAAATCCTAATGATATGGAGATTATTCCAAGATAGTATACATGAATCTGCCACCAAAACCTAGATAAAAATTTCCAAATGAAAATATGGATGAAAAATTTATATAGGGAGAAACAAAAGGGAAATACCACAACCAACACAAGAGAACATTACATAGACCTCCCAAGTTGAGGGGTAAACCAAGAAGGTGAAGAATATAATTAATGGACCATTTAAGTGAGATGATAATCATCCCAAAAATTTACCTTGAATTCCCATTTTATTATAGGGTAAAATGAGGCCAATAGAAATAAGAATGGATTTTCCACTATTAAAGAAAATAATTGGAATCTATATAGTACCTAATCAAAAAATAAATGGTACTTCAGTCCTCACTGGATTCTTATCCTTTTCGATATCATCTATACTAGTGTCCCTCTAATAGTAATGTGGCATATGAGTGGAATTGAGTATATTCTTCAATCTAGTTAGGTAGCATCTTGCATAGTACTATTAATTTCAATTTCTAGGCCTCCTAGAACCAGACCTGCACAACCACCAACACATGAAAAACCATAAATCCTTGTTAAAATATCCTAAATTTAGTTAAAATGAAAATTAACCAAATTCCAACCACCAAATTAGAACTCCAATACTACCTGTTCTAAAAAATTGATATTTATCATGACATTACAAACCCATAAATATTTTGATTGTTTTAAAATTCAAATATAAAGGATTATAATTCTTAAGAAGAGTATATGAGATCTTCCTGATACCCAATTCATTTATTAGTTGTGGTCTCCATCATTGGTTAGAAATTTTTTTATTGGATAATGTGATTCTAACTAAAAACCCAATCTAGAATACTAGTTTTTACTGAAAACAGAATCTATTGGTTACAAAACATACTCTTAATTTTCCAAATGATATATATAAAACATTACATACCTCCACATCATTGATTATGGTAGATAAAAGGATTTGTTTAACTCATTACTATACATCCCCTAGAACCAAAAATGGATTTCCTATTATATATTATACCATTATATCAAACACATAGTGTGTGTGTACACTGTATTTAAACAACTGATCATTCACAGCAAAGCCTAAAATTAGATTACCATATATTCTCTAATAATTTATATTATCCCTAATCTTTTCCTTGTACACAATACCATATATTAATATTCCCCACAATATGGATAAAACCAGCTAATTATCAAATCCTACCCCATTGTAGATAATGGGAACATTTATTTCATATTGATGAACCAAAAATCCAAGATTATTTAGATTCCAAATATTAAATATCGTATTTTTATCTCTATACTAGAAAACTACATAAAATGGTTCTCACATGAGCCACATTAATCCCCCTAGAATATAATTTCCCAAATATACATTCAAAAAAATCCCATGTTTCTAGATTGAATCCTCTCGTGATGATCACTTCTCATAATAACTTGAATAAATGACCAAAAAATTTAGATCCCAGAGATATTCTCTAAAATTATTTGTCATAACATAACCATACGCATCCAAAACTACTGAAACAAACCAAATTCATCCAAAAAACCCCAAAACCCTCAATTATATAGGGATATGAAAACCTAAAAATTATACCATCCATATATTTCATCAATACATATAATCTATGTCTTTTAATTCCAATATTTTCTTGGTGAAATAACCCACATTCAAATTTCATATCTATAGTGGGATAAATCCATTCTATCGCATATTATCATTTTCGATTCAATGAAAGAATCATATCACCTTCCATGGACCGAGTAATTTTTTTGAATTAAACCACCCACCACCCACTATCATTATCTACAATTATTAACTCCTAATAATGTTTTTTAGAAACATATTCTATTATTCCTCCCACAAAAGTTCCCTTTTCACTTCACATTGGAGTTGTCTCCTTAAAAAACTACCATTCTGAGAGAAACTACACATTAAACATCACAACCCAATGAAAAGATACTCACATTTTAGTAATTAATTAATGACAAATCCATCTCTCATCTAGAACATAATCAATCCATAAAAAATTCCTTCCAACACTCATTGATGAAACCCATTATTAGACATGAACTAGCCTAGTGGGACCCATTTTAGGGGACATTAACCTGATTTTTTCACTGAAATGTCACTTATAGTAGGCTTGGTTATGGTGACTATCATTGAGTATGTATAGTAAAAATGATTGTAGTTGGCATTATAATTAACTTATACACAAAACAAATTGATGAATTATGATGGATAAGAAAAAGTAATTATATGTAATAAATAATTCCTAAAAGAAAGTATAATATCCACAATTATGTATCCATTGAAAACTCATGAAGTTAAATTTGAATAATTTATAGACAGTAAACTAAATAGAAAATACTAACATAAACAGTAATAGTGCAGAGGTTAGCATAAGGACTTATCTACTTACATGAACACTTCCTATAATTACCACCTTGAGGAACTACTAATCTCCACAAACATTCTTCCAACCATGATCTCTATCGAAATCAAAATCATCTATATAAGATATACCAAGTGTCTGAGATGATTTCCATTTAGGGGAAACTATATACATACAATGATTTAATCCTAAAACAATACAAGTGAATAATAATAAATCTTATTTATCTCACTACCATAAAACTAAATTTGAATGATAATGATGGTAATGCGGTAGAAAATAAGTGGTTGGGCCCATTAACAACAAAATTGTTCCCCTAAAATATTCAAATTTCTACAAAAAATATATTAAAATGTATTCCCAACATCCATGAAGATAGGATATCACATAAATTTTTATTTTATTTATATAGATCATGAATTAACTTGACTTTTCATTTATTATTTGTTATCAAATGAGGTTTTCCCTTATTATTGAGTTTTCATTGTGATTGACGAATCATAGGTAGGTTAACTGTAGATGTCATATCACAAAAAACAAATAAACTCTTTGATTGTGTTCTTTGAATTCTAAAAAGGATGTCCCTATTCCTTGCATATTTTTTCGGTCACACATTTATAATATGAAAGTGTATTGTTGGGTTCTGTATGTTCTCTCACAATTAGAGAGAGTAGAGGATGATCTCCACTATTGAAATGACTTTTATAATTCATTAAAATATCTCCAGGTTTGAGAGAAATCTCTTGTGATCCAAATTTTATGCATAACATATGTTAGGAAGTATCATATTTTAGGTAATTTTACTAAATTATATTTAAAACAATGGTTAGAATCATATTTGAACAAATAACATTTAATATTTTATTTACCAATAGTATAAACCATGTTTAAATAAATATAATAAGACTATTATTTATTTGTAATGAACATTTATTATTGAATAATTAAATATTATTTTCCAAAATAAATTAACTAAAACTTATTCAAAAAAAATTCCACTTTATTTAGAAAATAAATAAGGTTTTTTTATCCTACTTATTATTTACTAGATCATGTATAACATATAATATATTAATTAAATAAATAAATGTAACAACATTATTCCCCAATAAAAAAATATATGTGATCAACCAGCTAACCTGATTAAACATTATTCTTCGAATATGAGAATAATATTATAATATACTTTTTAAAATTATATATAATGTAACCATGATTCATGGATACACTTAGTTTGTAACCCTCTAGGTCCCTTTCTCAAAGTCATTATGATAAACCAACTAAATTCCATGGTTATCATAAATAAAAATTACAAGGATCCCATAAAGAAAATCATTAATGTCACAGTGAAATTCAACCTCTTACAAACCCCTACCATATAATATAATCTCTTTAACCTGATATCACTTAAAAAAAGTTTTCATATATTTTTCCATAAACTTATATGTTAAAATATATTTCATTGAATTTTAGAAACTGAAGACACTAATAAAATTCCATATACATATGCATAATTCATCTACTCTATTCCATCGAAGGGGATGAAATATTGACTTCTACTAAAAGGAAGGATTCATATCCTGAATTATAAATTAATATTATTCATCTCATGATGCACCCAATATATCCAACATTATCATAAACAATTATCATTAAAGTTAGTGAAATAAATATAATCACCGTAGTAATGAAAAACAAAGATAATATTCCAAAATTAAAATTTCATTACAATGGTCCAATGATAGGAATATCTTATAATGCATGAATCATGGTGAATTTCATTTGGTGAGTCCATTATTATAACCTCGTTCTGTGATATTTCCATGAGGGAACACCATTGGGAGGTTTCTTAATATATTATGAGCCTCATACTACAAATAGAATGCATCATCTCTGTACTATTTTAAAATATCATTCAGAAATAGTATATGAGTTTAAGATACACCATCATAGCATCTAATATATCATATAATAGTGGGTAAAGGCTTAGTAATTTCAAAAAGATAAGTATCCTTAAAATATTAACATATAAACTATCACACAAAAAAATTATAGTATATTATGTTATATTATAGTCAATCTCCGTGAGTATATAATGTTATCAAAAGTACAAGGGTAGTTGGTTTTAGGGAACTGCCAACACTAAAAAAACTCCCACATGTAATAAATCTAACATTAATTTTTTTTAAGACCACTAGATATGTCAATAAATTCATTATTTTTCCGGTATAAGGCATCAGTCTAGTGGTTTTTCATGTTCTCCTATAATTATACTCTACTCAATTAAACTTCACATCATTATGAAAAATTCCATGAGAGAAGAATCAGCTAAGTTATATGCATATCTCTTTTTCTGAGACCTTGTCACCTTTGTGAGAGCCCCCGTTATATTATTATCACAATATACTATGATAGGTTCTATATGACTAGGAACCACACAATTCTACTAGAAGATGTTTTGAATCCAAAATACGTCTTTGGCCACATTGGAAGATGAAATATAGTTTTAATAAACTATAAAATAATTCATAAATAGTATTTTTGAGCTCTTACAACTCACATTTCCTCCATTGAGAGTGAATACATCTCATTATTTTGATCTCATGTAATTATAATTAGTTTGGAAACGAGAATCTAGTAATATCATGATAAATAGCTCTATGTATCTTCCATACACCGTGGATATATCCTCGTTAAGCCTTAAATACCTCTATATAGTATTAAAAGAATCATGATGTTGTTCTCATGGATCTAGTTAATATTTATTTTACATTCATTGACCATAAGAAATTTTAGTCTGAGTACATAACATAACATACATAATTAATCTTATCAAAGGTTCATAAGGGATCATAATCATTGTCTCCCTCCTCTTGTGTCTGAGAAATAAATTTATTTAAGTGATGAATCCCATGTTAAACATGATGAAATGACTTCTTGGATTATTAAATTGTCAATATATTTAGTATACATTAATTTTATGTACCATGATATAGTGTAACAAAACAACATGAATTTTATTAGGAGAAACATGCTCCTAAGGATGTAAGTTTATTCCCCTAGGCCTTTTATGGATAAATATTTGTTCACAATTCCATAACTAATGTTTGGGGACGAATTATATTTCCAAAAATTAATATGGTAACAAAATATTATAATATAAATATGATTGTACTCCCACCAATAAATGTATATATATATGATTAAAATAAATTATTTATTAAACCAAAATCTTGTATGGATTCATTGTAATGAATTTTCCATGACCTGGATTCATTGATTAATACATATATGTGTTTATTTAATTCTTATACCTTTTTTACATTCTATGTATCCACGAACCCATTTGGTTGTGACATAGTGACATCTTCTTGACAGGTTCCAATTATGGATTTCTATTTCAACATCAAATTTTCAAATCTCATAGTCATGGAATGTTATAATTTAAAATATAATTATTATTTATTTAATCATGGAAAATGGGGAAAATAATTCATCCTTGGAAGTTTCATAATGTTTTTTAAACCCCCTAACTACTATCCATGTTTTTTAGGTACTAAATTTACTTTCGAAGTACATTTTTCTCTTGAATATTCATCAATATAAAATGGGATTTCACGAAAACTGTGGATAAACCAAAACCTATACCTGATACTAATATGGGTAATCCATCTTAGAATGAATATCCTCTTAACATTTAGTAAAGTATAATCTCTATACTAATTAATTATAGGATAAAGAATCATTATTGACAAATAATAATGAGCCAACATCATTGGTCACTAGAAAAAAATATAAAACATGTTGTATAACCACTCAAGTTATCCTACACTATAATTTTTCCTCAATAAAATATTTTTCCATATGGATTAGAATATATAATTAATCTACAAAATTATATGTATCATTATCAACTAATTCTTAAAGTTCTATATTTATCCCACTAATCCTTCTTGGGGATGATCTCCCACTCTAGGAATTTAGACTTTGGAGACACTATAACATTTTTTCATGAAGGTACATATCAGTAGTAGAACTTGTTTTCCTTATGGTAACTTATAAAGATAAACACCATGCACTATATTTCTCATTAGTATACTTAAGTGGACACAAAAATACATCACAAGGCCATAAAAATGTGTTTTACATCACATAATTCATTTCATACATTAACATTTATGGTATTCTATATGTCACATTTTCTAAACTCATTTTAGTTGTATGTTTTATTCTTTAATGATTACCCATAAAGTGAAATGGATGATTATCTTGATTTATCATCCACAAAACCATGCATATCATGTTTTGGTTCCTCCATTCATTTACTCAATTATGTTGTTGTGTGTAATGTGGAGGGGGGGAATTGGGATATAATCCAAAAATCAACAAAAATATGGATAAAATTTGAGATATGATATCCCCCAAATTATTCAAATATAAGCCTCTTTATCTTAT
The DNA here is from genome assembly GCA_963277665.1 of Viscum album. Lineage (NCBI taxonomy): Eukaryota > Viridiplantae > Streptophyta > Magnoliopsida > Santalales > Viscaceae > Viscum > Viscum album. The sequence continues at coordinate 1,988,835,921 of OY728161.1, read as the reverse complement.
TCCAAGATTATTATCTACTTCATTCTTAAATTTCACTCATTCTTCTAATGATTTTTACTTTTACCTCATTAAGTAGATGAATCCATATCTACTCAATTTATTGGTAAAACAAATGAGGTATGACAATATTCAACTAGATTATACTATAAATGTTCGACACATGTCTATGTGTACAAATTCTATAAGCTCTATAGCCCGTTTACTCATACCCATATATAGTGGATTAGTCATCTCTCCATGTAAAAAATAATGACAACTATAAACTTTTTTTTATTATAAGATTATGAATATCCTTTTTGAAATATATTTTTCAACCACTTCTGTTTTATGTGATCTAGATAGTTATGCCATATCTGATTATTATACATGTTATGTGGAAATAAAAAAGTATCAACTAGAATTTTTTTTATAATATAAAAATTAAAAAACATTACTAAGTCAATAGATACCATAACAATTGAAATATTTATCAAAATAACATTAATTATTTAAAAAATAAAAAATAAAACCATTTAAAACAAGGGAATAAAATAATATGAGTTTCTTGATAACACAATGAAAATAATAAAAATTATTTTAAACAATGAATAGACTTGTTGATAGTGTGAGGGGGTAGTATCCAACAGCTATGGACAACAACCGAGCCATATATATACCTGAAGGAGACTCATCCTAACCTAAAACACTCAAAAATATTCTTGGTTCCTATATTTGGATATATATCTTTGTATGACAAGTAGTATCAAATTCAATACCAGTATATAAGTATATGTTCCACTAGATAACTATTTTACCTTGACCATTTCCTTTAATTTTCTATTTATAGTTCATCTTCCTATGGATAATATTCTTAAATGCAAGAAAATTGTGGTTTGTTCTATTATATGCCTTTGGAAATTCCTTATCATGAATGGTCTCTACTAATAATCCTTATAAATGGAGTGAGTGATTGGTAACTTTTTCCGGATCATCTATTTATTTATTATAAAAACCACTCATTTTTTATTCCTATTATACTAATACAATTCACAAATATGACTGAGGAATTCCATAAGAGACTTCTCCACATTTCTCATAATAATAGAGAAAATAGAAGAGGAATAAGGTAGTGATAATAAAAATATATATTTCCATAAATCATGTGGTATCATAAAGGCCGGTATGTCTAATTTACCCATGTTATGTCATCATAACCACATGAGGCTCATCTAGAACTAACTCTCCATGAATACATGTGAATAGTTCCTCGAAGATATCAATTATCACTTGTCTCATATTATATTGATAATAATCTTTGAGAATAATCTTCATTATAAGCACATCAATGACTTCATGAAGCTTATTAATCTCAATAGACATCTAAATAATCATCCATGTGTTTTCCAAAGATAAATAGTTCCTCTTCACTAGCCTCATTGTTATCTGGCTCGAGAACTGGGGATTCCTAAACATTAAATTTTCTCTCTTGGTATAATATAATATGCATGTCTCTATACCGTTCCAATAAATATATGTTAATGACAATGCTATCATTATTTGGGATTAATTATTTTGATGATTTCAATGTTGTTTGATTTCCCGTTTCAACAATAATTGGAGTAGATTATTGTACATTACCTTCTTAAAAAATATATTCCATAAAAAGTTTTAATTATTACTCTCCTACTATCTTATTAATTCCCAATAACCCACTATATAAAACTAGGATTATAATATCATAAGGATAATCTAGGGGAGGGTTCCATATTCCATTACTTGTAACCACAACATAGGATGATCATCCCATTTTAAGGTGTTTAGGTAGGTATTTTTTCCAATAGCTATCTTTAAACTCCTTGTTCTATTTAGTGAACTCCCCAATATAGAAATCCATGACATGGATATCCTTAAAACAAGAATTTGGATGTATACAAAGTCTAGTGAGGTATTTTCATCCCATTGTAAAAAAAAATTAACTTAATAAAAATCGTTCTTTATAATTTCCCATTAATTTAGGTATCTTTTTCAATTGTTGGACAAGCACATAGAAACTATGACATCCATTTTAAATCAATTAATAAAATTTTATATGTACATAATATTTAATTTTAGGTATTTTATATTTTATATTATCCATAAAATAATGCCAATTTATAAAAACAAATTCTATTTAATATTAAGTATATTTCACTTAAGTGATGTAGCATGTCTAGATAAAATTTACACATAATATATACCATTTAATTCTATATCATATTATTGTTAATTAATTTTTTAATTTTATTTACATATATTTAAAAGTAATGACATAGAAAGAAACTAAATGAAAAAATAATATTGAATGATCATTATTATTATCTAATAATTGGTTTATCTTCTTGATGGTAAACCATTTGTAAACCCAAGGATAAAACCCACCTTCATCCAGTTGATTTCATGGGATATATCCTTCCACATGTCCACCTATTTATATTCTTGATTATATTCATGTTCAATATGAACATGAACCTCCTCTGATCACATGTGAGATATTTCCATTACATATTTATTTACTCACACATAAGCGAGTGAAGCCTAAGAATGTGTTAAATGGGGTACATATAATAAACCATAGACAAGAATGTACATACATAATAATGGGGGGGGGGAATTTAATTCATTACATTAATTAAATTTATTAATAATATATGTAAATACCATGAAATAAATTAAATTAAATGTATACAATCATATATTGGTCATTATAGGAACATGATCATCGATAATGTAAAATCGATATGAAAATGTAAACTAGATGGCATTCTCTTATATTCTTTCATTTTTATTATGATAATGGAATATTAATTTATTTAATTGATTATTTAACTCCAATTATATTAATTACCATCTAATGTCTCTTTGAGATACCTATAATTAATACAATATGGGAAATATATGTCTTGAACTGGAATTTTAGATATAAACATAAAATTAATTTTTAATTTATTATTTCTAATAACCATTATAACAGAGTTAACAATGTATATTTAAATATTCTAGTTAGAATTTTAATGCAGCAATTATATATTTTTTATGAAATTTAAATATGTCCTTTCTAGGAGACAACATTGAAGATACTATTAAGCTATAGGTAATTTTCCTCACATTCCATATTTCCTAGATAAATTCCTTAGGATTCTATAGTTATTTTGAACGGTCATCAAGTAGTGTAATAAAATCCAATAGGTCTGGTGTTTTATATGTGTGATTGCGTCACCCACCTTTGGTATCTATGTTCTCATCAAAAAATGGGAAATAATGAGTCCCAAGATATGTACGCTAGCTGTAGCCTATTTATCTATTAAAGGATACAACTTTTTAGTCTCACATGTAATTATTCTACATATTTTACCATATATACTGAATGAATTTGATAGCAAAACCCTGTAGATTGCATATTGTTCATGAAAACCAATTATTCTATGGTATGAAAGATAATATGCTAGAATGGCATAGTAAATATGTGGTTGTCATTTAATTCACCACATTCTATTACTACATAGTGTATTAATTATTTTTTTCATTCCTATATATAGTGAATGTGTTTACATATTGTGTATTATTCATCACATTCCATGTATCTGGGTCTACCATCGCAAATCCTCCACACCTATAGATGGAATCCATGATTATTCTTCATCTATTCATAACATATATAAGATAATGTAAAATTGGAAAAAAAATTATGTCTAAAAAATTTAATTAATATTCATATGAGAAAATTAATAAACTAAAATTGAATAACTACAAACAATTTTGCATAATCTATCAATAAATCGTAAATAATTATAATTTAACATGTGACCACAGTGATACCACATAATGGTTCTAGGGTGTATCATAACTTAATGTACTCATTCCTATTAATATTTTTTGTAACACCCAAAGCTTCCACGGTACGTTTCCCTTTGAATAATTCAATGGCATGCATTGTACGCAACTTCGAGATTCTAACACACCACAACCAATCAAAAGAGCTGTTATGAATAGTAATACCTAATTTTTGAAATTTTATAAATTCTATCTCTCAAAATGGACTTCATTTTTTATTTAGAATATCTAAATTAGCCTAGGGTGAAATTTTGGTACTTTTCGGATAACATTCATATTTTGATAAATAGTGAAAATTACTAAATTTTAATTAAAAACAACTTTTTAATTGAAATAATTAATATTGATAAATTATGAATTTGAGTGGTTTTAAATTATATTTAGAGTATATTTTTACCATTTAATTCAATTTTTTTCATTGGACATAATTTCACAATTAAACCAGACATAAACAACTGCCAACCTTTTGATAGTTATTATCTCTTAAAAACACGATTTTTGTTTTAACAACGGGAATTAATTTTAACATAATTTATGCCACATCTGTGTTTTGAATTTGGAAACATGGATTCCATATTTGGAATCACGATTTTCAAATTGTGTAAATACATAACTTTCATTTTTAGACATTTTGAATAATTACTTCGGTAAATATTTTATATACCGTGGTTAAAGGGTAAATCCGGTAAATGAGGGCTAAAAATAATATTATAATAACAATAAATTATCCTAAAACGTGTATTAACCCTATTGGATGATATATGGCTGACCATGGGAATCTTTCGGTCGATTTTGGGACCCCATGGATCCACTAGTAAGTGATAGGGACACTTTATTTTAATTTAGTTAAAATGAATACAAAAATGACACAAGCAGATATCGTTTTGAAAAACAATTGTTACATAGGGTTATATATGTTGGATTTTAGACTATAAATATTCATTATATAGATAAAAATATTTCCTAAATAATTTTATTTTATTTTTAATTTTTAGACATTAAATAATGTAATTTATTTATGACATAATGATGATGAAGTAATTACCATAATAGTGAAAAATTAAAATAATTGATATTATAAATACCCAAATAAATATAATTTCAGACTTTTTATGAATTAAAATAATTTTCTAGGTTAATATGACATGTTAGTATTGATTTAATTAACTTTTTTCGAAGTAATCATTCTGTTATGATTTTTAAAAAAATCAATTATTGAATAGAGTCAAAAATGACATAAAAGCATTTTTAAAACAAATATTATATTATTAATTCAAATTAAATTCGTAAAAATCTAAATATCATCCAAGAGAGTTATATAATGATAGGTGTATCATTAATGTACCACTTGGGTGTCTCTTGGATGTATATAGTAAATTTATTAACTATATAATATAAAAATACAAAGTGACATGGTAAATGTCAAACTAATTAACTAAGAGTTAAAACTAAACGATAAGTTTAATATAATGACCCAAACCTATCTATATTATATTGGTTGAATGGATTTAGACCTATACCCACGTTAAGCTTTAAATAATAAACTTTTGAGCTATTATAAATCGAATATGAATTTATTATAAATTAATATTTCTAGCTTTTCCAAAGGTACCCCTCACCCCTCTTATAAAAGAGAACTCCTCCTTCTCATTTATTCACACCTTCAAAGCCTTTTGGTTCGGCCAAACCCTTCCCAAATACTCTCTAAAATTACCTCACTACAACCTAGAGGCATTAGTATGATCAGAAAGCCAACCAAGGAGACCTTTTGATCAAATCAAAAGGAAGAACCCGAAGAAGAGGTAATGTTTTCACCACCCCTTTTCAAGTTCCTTTCTTCTTCCAATTATTCTTTCTTTGTTATTACCATTATAAAATAATAACTCCAGTATCTTATATATACTGTGATGTTATTATAAATATGGTATAACCATATTCAGTATTCTATCCACCTTTTTAATAACATGTCACCATACGTGCGTACGTATGGCTTACCGTCTCCCCGTTGTGGTGTAATTATTATTCAATATATTATTATTTGGATGGGTATAATAATGATGTATAATTCATTTAAACAATAAATATAACATGATAATGATTATGTATATATAATATACCATCCATGTATATATTATTTTAATATCAAAAGAATGATATTGTCTCTCGTGCGTACGTACGGACTACCGTCTCCACGAACGCGATGAGATTCATTCTCCATCATATCCATTCAAGTATAATTATCATTTTATGATTTAAAAATAATTTTTAAGAACTTTATATCATTAGGGATATGAATAATATACAACCTATCCATGAAAAACTTGGCTTACGTAACAAATCATATAAAAGAAAATGAGTAAGTTAACACCCGAAACGGCGATAATTCTAAGATATTATTAACAAAGCAATGTTAAAAGATCATATATGATATCATATTAATCTATATGATTCCTGAATAATTTAATAACAATTATATCAACATTATACAGGATGTTAACCTACCCCCATCCAAGGAAATGTACAAGGTAAGGGGTTTCTTATCTCACTCTTAGTTTCGTGAGAATTCCATTGTTCACCACTTATTTATTGCATGTGGTGTATGTGTACTGCAAATGATTGTATTAATTTTGTAATATAATTTAATTTATGGGTATTTACATAATCATTTTATTATCCTTCTTTCATATTTGTATGTTTCATAAGTTACCTAATCGATAAGGGAATTTGAAATTTCAATTTCCACTCATTCGGCTTTACGCATACTTCATTGATTATTTTACTCCAAGATTATGTGTAGAATCTCTATTCATTTTATTATTTCATAAATTCCTCTATCCATTCTTTGGATATAATTTTGATACACATAAAAACTCCATTGATAAATTATCAGGTCATCGGTATGAACTTGATAAGAGTAATTTTTACTCAATCTCGATTTGTTGAGATAAACATCCAATTCATTGGTGTTGTTTTTACAAGAATATGGGTGAATGTCCTTTGATTGTTTTACACTGAATATCCAATCATATTTAGTGTATTTATAATTTTCACACATAACTATGTCATTGATTTATCATTAATCTAAGGATATGAACTTTATGAGAGATTTCATCTCAATTTACATTCCATTGAGACTTCTTTGTTATTATACACCAAATCACTTTTATGTGGTGTTTATAATGTACTTTGACATAGAATATCATGAATTCCTATATTATCATGATATTACAATGTTTTGATTACCTCAATTATTTGTATTCAAGTGTCTCTCTTTTGGTTATAAACTCTAACTAAAATACCATTTTTAAATGTTTTAAAGACTTATTCTTCTAAATCTTGCTCATTAATGTCCATGTTTTAAAAAATATTTTAAGGATTTTTTTATATGGACATTAAACTTTTAAAATTAAAACTCCTTTTAAGAGTTTCAAAGTGGTATGGGACACTTTCATTCAAACATCTATTTTTAAATGGATTCTTGACAAATAGTGTGACTTTAAAATGATTTCAAGAAAAAGGGGGATATTTCTCTCAAATAGTTTTGAAGATTATTATGATCTATGTCAATATCCTTCACTATTCTTGATTTAGGTTAATGTGATACAATAAAATCTTCCATATTGTATCGAATGAGTTGTGTTTGACTGTAGATGTTCTATTTTTATACCATTCATGGTTTGTGGTTAAAGTATTGACATTTCGTATGCTAGTTTTAATACAAATGTTTATGTTATGTTTAAACCATTTCATATGAAGAATGCATTGGACTTAATAAGTGACGGGTGGAGGCCAATATAGATCCCTGATGCATCGGTAGGTCTCATGAGACAAACTAGTGTCTTGGCACAAGTCCTTGATAGAATCTTATTTGTAGTCTTGGCACGAGGAATTGGCTATGTGGTTATGATAGTCTGGCATTATGCATTCCATCATTATGAAAGTGGTTATTGATATTGCATTTTATTATTCAAATATTAGAATATCCATGTAATTATGTAAATGTAATAATTTCATTTTATTATTTCCATTTTATGTTGATGTTCAAGTTTAAAATGCTTTTGTTTTAGTTATAAATTGCCTTAAGTTTTTATGCTTATCTATGAAAGCTTCTTCGATATTATTATCCTTACTGAGCATCTGAGCTCACCCCTTCCAATGTTTTATTTTTCCCAGGATTGTGAAGAAGTAAATTATGAATGACATGTAGGGATAGTATGAGTGTGGACTATGGATACTATGTTGTTGTTGTTTTCAGTTTATGATGTAATGTAAACTTTATTAATGTATCTAGTTATTCCAAGGCTACTAAACTAATCGGTCATTCGAGACTTGATCTTTCTTGTGATGATTCCAATGTTATGTAAGAATGAACCGACTCTGGTAACTGGGGTTGGGGCATTACAGTTGGTATCAGAGGAATTTTAGTACAAACCATTGGAGCTAGATTTAGATAAACTTTGATTAGAGCACGTAGACCTAAGATGATCTTCGAGGATTAGTATAGAAGTACTTCCTAAAATTTTGGTATTGTAGAGATTTTGTGTGTTTTCCAAGCAATACATCCCTGTCTGGATACGAGCAGGTAGAGGAAGCTCTGGAACAGATCTACCTAGGGGTAAAACCCGAAAACACCATTTTGAGCTAGACTCGAACGGGAACTGGTGCACGACAACAGGCCTTGCTACACTCTTGGTTACGACACTCCCGGTGGATATTCTTAGGATAATTTACATTTTCTTTACTAACCGATTTGAATTATTAAATATATAATATGAGAGTAAATGACCTTGGATAATCCTAATTTGTTTCAAATTAATCATATGATGACATGTTAATCTCTAAATGATTTTATGACTACTGTTACTCACACAATGCTTTCTAGTTTTAGTCAATGGATGGATTCCAAGGAATTCATAGTGACTTTGGGAATGATGTACAATGTCGGAACGGAGGTGGGAATGAGCAAAAAAATGGAATGTTGATAGGCGTAAAAGATATCGTCTTTATGCCAAATCAATTTTCAAAAAATATGATCAACAATATATATATTAACCAATTCTCGGACTCAAAAAAGAAGAGAAAGGTGATGAATGATAAGAGCTCCAGTAGTGGAGACCATGGAGAAAGGAATCCTCAATTTCCATCATGCAGGAAATGTGGAAGGAGACACCCAGGAAAGTGTCTCAATGGGAAAAATAAATGCTTTACGTGCTTGAAGGAATGACATAAAGTGATGAATTGCTGAAGAAAAATGAAGAGTACTTTGGAAGAAGATAAAAATGATCCCAAGAGTCCATTTATAGTCATTTTCCGTAAATGTAGAGGACCTGGCCATTACCCGAGTGAATGCCCTATTCTATAGGATATTTTCTTGGTCAAAGAAGAAGATATGTGGAAATAAATGGTTGGAGAAATGTTTATAAAGTATAAGTGCCCCTTGTTGATGGATTTACTTTGGAATAATTTTCTCTTGTATTTGTAACCTTGCAGTTTGCCATGTGAGAATGATATTTGAGGAAGAATTATCTCTTCTCTTGTGGATATAGGTATAAATAACCATTTGGTTTTATATGATCATTGGGGTTTGAGAGAATTATAAGTTATTATAATTTGGGATGAAAATGAAAAGTATGATATAACATTTGTGGTCAAATTATGTTATGTTATTTTGAGGAATTTATCTCATTTTCGTAATATTATAAAATATAGTTTTTTAAAAGGACAACACATAGACCGCGTGACAACCCGTCGCGTTGGACAAAGCTGTGGGAATCGAACCCACAAGCAAAGTACGATTGGGATTTATCGCCTACCAGTGGACTACGTGAAGCCCCTAGATAGTGTGACTAATTATTTTTAGTTAAATGATTTTATTGATCAATAATAAGTTGATTTGGGTTCTTATGTCTTAATAAATTAATACCCTTGGTATAGGAAAATGATTTTGTGATTAAGTGATAGATGTTATTTTGGAAGTTGATCGCTTTGTTGTGAACACTATATTACCAAGGAAAATAGAATTGTATGGTATTTCATTTGAGGAGTAATGGTGTATTTTTATCTATGTTTTTATTATGGATTTATAGTGATTTGGGTTGTTTATGTAAATGATTAGGTTAATTACTTTTAAGTATGTGACTTTAAGAGTAATTAATGTCATTTAGAGACACAATTTAACGTGGAATACTACATTCTTAATAAGTTTTGGTTTTCAATATTAGTTTTTATTATATTGAAGGATTTTAAGGACAATTTATTATTGAATGGTATTTATTTAACTTTGGGGTATTGTTGGTTTAATTTTGGAAATTAAGATTAGTGTTTATTTCTCTCTGGGATATCCTTTTGGGGGATCATAAGATATTATACTAACCATTTTGGTATTTATTAATCTATAAAGACATTGTAAATATATAGTTCATCCTGCATGGATCATGTGATTCTATAGAAGTTTATTCTAGCTCTTCTAGTGTGACTAAGTCTTCTTGAATACTCATCGTTTGAAAAAATGAGTTAGTGGTGGAAATTTATTAAAGAATAAAACTATACATAAAATGTAAGTATATATCTTTATATTCTTAGTCAATATCATAAATTAATTCCTCATCCTTATGTAATGTAACTTAAAACAAAAAAATGTTGTCCGTTTACTTTCCTACTAGGAGACTACTGGCTGTTTGTCCCAACACAAGTATGTGGTTTTCTTATTGTTAACTTTCTCCTGATCATGATTTATATCCCTCTCCATCAGAACATTAAACTTAGTTTGTCATCCATATCCATGTTTTCCTACATGGAATCCGATTATGGGTTATCTTGGTTGACCTTTATACCTCTCTTTCTTTCTTTTAAAGTGATAGTTTTATTGAATCTTTTTCCGACGTGGGAATTTACATTATATTCCCAAGCACAATTTTAAAATTTTCGAGGATGCAATTTATTTATGGAGGGGATAATGTAACACCCCAAGCTTACATGGTACGTTTCCCTTTGAATAAGGCAATGGCATTCATTGTACGCAACTTCGAGATTCTAACACACCACAACCAATCAAATTAGTCGTTATGAATAGTAATACCTAATTTTTGAAATTTTATAAATTATATCTCTCAAAATGGACTTCATTTTTGTATTTATAATATTGAAATTATCCTAGGGTGAAATTTTGGTACTTTTCGGATAACTTTCATATTTTGATGAATAGTGAAAATTACTAAATTTTAATTAAAAGCAACTTTTTAATAAAAATAATTCATATCGATAAATTATGAATTTGAGTGGTTTTAAATTATATTTAGAATATATTTTTACCATTTAATTCAATTTTTTTCATTGGACATAATTTCACAATTAAACCAGACATAAACAAGTGCCAATCTTTTGATAGTTATTATCTCTTAAAAACACGCTTTTTGTTTTAACAACAGGAATTAATTTTAAATTAATTTTTGCCACTTCTGTGTTTTGAATTTTTAAAAATGGATTCCATATTTGGAATCAGGATGTTCAAATTTTGTAAATAGATAACTTTCATTTTTAGACATTTTGAATAATTACTTCGGTAAATATTTTATTTACCGTGGTTAAAGGGTAAATCCGGTAAATAAGGGTTAAAAAATAATATTATAATAATTCAAAATTACCCTAAAACGTGACTTAACCCTATTGGTTGATACATGGATGACCATGGACTTCTTTGGGTCGATTTTGGGACCCCATGGATCCACTTGTAAGTGATAGGGACACTTTATTTTAATTAAGTTAAAATGAATACAAAAATGACACAATCATATATCTTTTAGAAAAAAAATTGTTAAATAGGGTTATATATGATGGATTTTAGACTATAAATATTCATTAGAAAGATATAAATATTTCCTACATAATTATAATTTACTTATAATTTTTTGACATCAAATAATTTAATTTATTGATGACACAATGATGATGAAGTAATTACCATAATAGTGAAAAATTAAAATAATTGATATTATAAATACCCAAACAAATATAATTTCAGACTTTTTATGTATTAATATAATTTTATATGTTAATATGACATGTTAGAATTGATTTCATTAACTTTATTCGAAGTAATAATTCTGTTATGATTTTTAAAAAAATCAATTATTGAATAGTGTCAAAATTGACATAAAAGAATTTTTAAAACAAATATTATATTATTAATTGATATTAAATTCAAAATAATCTAAGGATCGGCCAAGAGACTTATATAATAATATTTGTATCATTAATGGACCACTTGGTGTGTCTCTTGGATGTATATAGTAATTATATTAACTATATAATATAAAAATACAAAGTGACATGGTAAATATCAAAGTAATTAACTAAGAGTTAAAACTAAAAGGTAAGGTTAATATAATGACCCAAACCTGTCTAAATTCTATTAGTTGAAAGTATTTATATCTATACCCACATTAACCTTTTAATAATAAACTTTGGATCCATTATAAACCGAATATTAAGTTATTATAAATTAATATTTCTAGCTTTTTCAAAGGTGCCCCTCACCACTCTTATAAAAGGGCACTCCTCGTTCTCATTTCTTCACACATTCAAAGCCTTTTGTTTAGTCCAAACCCTGCCCAAATACTCTCTCAACTCTCTTCACTACAACCTAGAGGCCTTAGTATGATCATAAATCCATCCTAAGGATCCCTTTTGATCAAATTAAAAGGAAGAACCCGAAGAAGAGGTAATGGTTTCACCACCCCTTTTCAAGTTACTTTATTCTTCCACTTCTTCATTCTTTGTTATTACCATTATAAAATAATAAATCCAGTATATTATATATACTGTGATGTTATTATAAATATGGTACAGCCATATTCAGTATTCTATCCACGTTTTGAATAACATGTCACCATACGTGTGTACGTACGACTTACTGTCTCCCCGTCGTGGTGTAATTGTTATTCAATATATTATTATTTGGATGGATATAATAATGATGTATAATTCATGTAAAATATAAATATAACATGATAATTATTTTTTATATATAATATACGATCCAATTATATATTATTTTAATATCAAAAGAATGATATTGTCGCTCGTGCGTATGTATGGACTACCGTCTCCACGAACGCGATGAGATTCATTCTCCATCATATCCATTCAAGTATAATTATAATTTGATGATTTAAAGATAATTTTTAAGAACTTTATATCATTCTGGATGTGAATAAGATACAACCTATTCATGACAAACTTGGCTTATATAACAAATCATATAAAAGAAAACGAGTACGTTAACACCCGAAACGACGATAATTATAAGATATTATTAACAAAGCAATGTTAAAGATCATATATGATATCATATTAATGTATATGATTCATGAATAATTTAATAAAAATTATTTAAACATTATACAGGAGGTTAACCTACCCCCAACCAAGGAAAATTACAAGGTAAGGGGTTTCTTATCTCACTCTTAGTTTCGTGATAATTCCATTGTTCACCACTTATTTATTGCATGTGGTGTATGTGTACTACACATGATTGTATTAATTGTGAAATATAATTTAATTTATGGGTATTTACATCATCATTGTATTATCATTTTTTCATGGTTGTATGTTTCATAAGTTACCTAATCGATAAGGAAATTTGAAATTTCAATTTCCACTCATTCAGCATTACGCATACTTCATTGATTATTTTAATCCAAGATTATGTGTAGAATCTCTATTCATTTGATTATGTCATAAATTCCACTACCATTTCTGTGGATATAATTTTGATACACATAATCACTCCATTGATAAATTATCAGGTCATCGGTATGAACTTGATAAGAGTAATTTTTAATCAATCTCGATTTGTTGAGATAAACATCCAATTCAATGGTGTTGTTTTTAAAAGAATATGTGTGAATGTCCTTTGATTTTTTTACACTGAATATCCAATCATATTTAGTGTATTTATATTTTTCACACATAACTATATCGTTGCTTTATCCTTAATCTAAGGATACGGCCTTTGTGAGAGATTTCATCTCAATTTACATTCCATTGAGACTTCTTTGTTGTTATACACCAAATCACTTTTATGTGGTGTATATAATGTACATTGACATAGAATATCATGAATTCCTTTATTCTCATGATAATACAGTGTTTTTATTACCTCAATTATTTATATTCAAGTGTCTCTCTTTTGGTTAGAAACTCTAACTAAAATACCATTTTTAAATGTTTTAAAAACTTATTCTTCTAAATCTTGCTCATTAATGTCCATGTTTTAAAAATTGTTTTAAGGAATTTTTTATATGGACATTAAAGTTTTAAAATTAAAACTCCTTTTAAGAGTTTAGAAGTGGTATGGGACACTTTGATTCAAAAATCAATTTTTAAATGGCTTCTTGACAAATAGTGTGACTTTTAAATGATTTCAGGGAAAAGGGGGATATTTCTATCAAATAGTTTTGAAGATTATTTTGATCTATGTCAATATCCTTCATTATTATTGATTGAGGTTAATGTGATACAATACAATATTCCATATTGTATCGAATGAGTTATGTTTGACTGTGGATGTGCTATTTTTATACCACTCATGGTTTGTGGTTTAAGTATTGACATTTCGTATGCTAGTTTTAATACGAATGTTTATGTTATGTTTAAACCTGTTCATATGAGGAATGCATTGGACTTAATAAGTGACGGGTGGAGCCCGATATAGCTCCTCGATGCATCGGTAGGTCTCATGAGACAAACTAGTGTCTTGGAACAAGGCCTTGACAGAATCTTATTTGTAGTCTTGGCACGAGGCCTTGGCTATGTGGTTATGATAGTCTGGAATTATGCATTCCATCATTATGAAAGTGATTATTGATATTGCATGTGATTATTCGACGAGTAGAATATCCATGTAATTAAGTAAATGTCATAATTTCATTTTATCTTTTCTATTTTATGTATATGTTCTAGTTTAAAAGGCTTTTGTTGTAGTTATAAATTTCCTTAAGTGTTTATGCTTATCTATGAAATATTCTGCTATATTATTATCCTTACTGAGCATCTGAAATCACCCCTTGCAATGTTTTATTTTTCCCAGGATTGTGAAGAAGTAAATTATGAATGACCTGCAGGGATAGTATGGGTGTGGACTATGGGGACTATGTTGTTGTTGTTTTCAGTTTATGATGTAATGTAAACTTTATTAATGTATCTAGATATTCCAAGGCTACTAAACTAATCAGTCTTTCAAGACTTGATCTTTCATGTGATGATGACAATGTTATGTAATAATGCACCGACTCTGGTAACTGGGGTCAGGGAGTTACATTTTTGCTTCAATTTCATTGCATTTATCATCAGAACTAGATAGAAATGCATTCATAGAATCCAAGATGACCAAATGTCCCATGTAAATTATAACTAATTTAGAGTAATCAATAATAAAATCATATATTCATTCTTTATTTATTTGTTGAATATGATTAACCCTTCATGAAAATCCAGAATTGTGATAGAGGAATCATGTTTTTATTACTTTTAGAAGTGTTCTACACAAGCATCATGAATATTAGAACATCAAGGTAGGTTTTTTCATATACTTGAGAGGATATATCCACACCATGTGTTGTTTGTTTTTGAACACAAATTTAGAATCTCAATGTGTATTTGTGGATTCTCATTGTTCTCTTATAACTAGTGTTAATAGTGGATGATTAGTAATGATCATGGTACATGGAGTGATCTTGAGAATATATCTATGTTTGATAGAATTCTCTAGTGAACCAAATGTTGTGTAGAAATTATTTTAGTAAAAATACTAATTTAGAGAATTTTGTAGCTATGTATTTATAGAGCTCAGGTGTGAATATTATTTTCATAACAACCTAGTAATAATCTTTTAGCTCATACCATATTTCATATCTGAAAATGAATATTATAACGATTATTTTCTTTACAAGTTCATAACCAATGGTCAAATTAAATATTAATTCACCAAAATAAATGATTTCATATTTATTTAAATAAAAATACATTCATTAAATACTATAAATCAGTCTAATCATCACCATTATTTATTGAAAATTGTATAAATAAAATTTATTTGGTTAAATAAATAAATGTAACGGTGTTATGCATTGATAAATAAATAGTTGTGATCAACCAATAACAACTATTATATATTATTTTAAGATGATGATAATTGTTTTCTAAATTATATATTATATTCATATAGAATATAACTGAGGATCTTATTTTCACTATATTATTATCTCATTCATCTGTAATCATTGGATTTTTTAATTCAAAAGAATTTCACCTCATTCTTTCACTTTGTAGCTTTAAAAAATGGTTGTGGATTTGTTCACCAACTCTCACTCAAAACATTTCTCACACTTAACTAAGTATATTTGATAAAAATATTTTGCGACAATATAGGCCCCATTCTCCATGTCATTAGGCAAGGCATCCTATATTACAATGTTTGAATATAGAAACATGCTATGGAAGTCATAGAGAAAACGAATAATTTTGTAATGAAATTCAACCTCCAATGAAACCATATTATGTAATACTATACCTTTGTCAAGATACCCCCTGTAAAATAGGTTTTATAGATTATTTAAAATATATATATGTTCAACTACGATTCATATAATTTTAGGAACTGAATAGGCTATAAGCCCACTGGGTTCATATTTATAATCTGATTATACTATTCCATCATAGGTCCTAATATATTAACATCCAATGGAAGTAAAAATATTCTCTCTCACATTATTCATTAATGTTAAGCCACTCATGATACACCCAATTTATCCAACATTATCAAAAACATTTATCATCATATTTTATGAAATAAATCTTGGAATATGAGTCATGACGTACATTAAAAATAATATTATAGTCAAATGATCATTATAACGGTCCACATATTAGAATATACAATGACTCCAAAAACATGTGGAATTTGTATTGGAATGTTCACTATCATAACCTCCCATATTATAAATTACCTATGGTGAACACTATTACAAGTTTCTTCAATGACTTATAAGAAACTTATCCCAAATAAGATGTATATTTTGTTTCTTATCCAGTAATATCATCAAACCATATAATATGGGTTTAGTGAATATTGTCAAAGAATCCAAACTATATCATCAATGTTTGGAAGTGTAAATTTCCTTCACCATGGTAAGTATCATTACGAAGTTATCACATACACTTTCATGCAGAAGAACAATTTGGATATTATATAATATTATATTATACGATATTATATTATATTATATTATATTATATTATATTATATTATATTATATTATATTATATTATATTATATTATATTATATTATATTATATTATATTATATTATATTATATTATATTATATTATATTATATTATATTATATTATAATATAATATATTATATTATATTATATTATATTATATTACATTACATTACATTATATTATATTATATTATATTATATTATATTATATTATATTATATTATATTATATTATATTATATTATATTATATTATATTATATTATATTATATTATATTATGTTATGTTATGTTATGTTATGTTATGTTATGTTATGTTATGTTATGTTATGTTATGTTATGTTATGTTATGTTATGTTATGTTATGTTATGTTATGTTATGTTATGTAATGTTATGTTATGTTATGTTATGTTATGTTATGTTATATAATATTATATTATATTGTGTTATATTATATTCATGTAATATAAACATACATTTTTTCCATTAAAACAAGGTTATTAGTTTTATGGCCCACTAACTCTAAAAGATACCCCATAAAAATGATCTCCTATATATATTAATGGATAGAACTCATGACATTGGATAAAGCCCCATTATTTATAGGAATATATAGGATAAATCAATAGGCATTTCTCTAAATCCAAACATAACAATATAGAAAAAAATGTAACAACTTCGAAGTTGTAGTTGGGGACTTGTGAATATCCAATATAAAATAATTATATGATGTAGTACCAACCCACGTATTGGACCATTACCACGCCTATGCTCTTAGATAGGGGAGTAAAAAATCCATAGAAAGAGGACTCAATAAATGTATTTTTTCTACTATTAATATATATATATATACGATGTAGGGACCCTCACTGTAACATAAACATGACAATAAGTGGGTACTAAAATTGTGAAATACATGATCATAACTCTTAAACTATGTCATTATCTATGTCATGATAAATCATAAAAAAAAATATTTTTTTCCTTAAAAACAACCAAGGAATGACATAATATCCATAAAATTTCTACACATATGTAAAATTTCTTAGGATATTGTATTTATTTTCATGAAACAAATAGATTCTTGAAATTTTTTTGAAATAAAATCACTTAGGAAAGAACTAGTCTATGATGTGTGTCCAACCATGACACATGGAACGCTAAAATATGGTGTTCACACCAATGTTATGATATTATGTTTATGAAAATGGTTCTCATGAAATCCATGGTGCACATGATAGAAAAATCTCTTCAGTTAAACTTGAATTCCAATCCCACCCTCTCGTAATTTGGACCAGCCTCATAGGATTTCGAGACATAACCCAATTATTTGGGTTAATCAGTATAGACCATTGGCCATATGCACTATGCTGTCCTCAATGGAAAACCCCATGAATTTATTATCTTGTTTGATTGGTTCTTTCCAAATAAAGGGGGTCACGACATGGTGATTGAATAGATGTTGCTTTCCACTAGACATGGTAGCTCAGAGTGGGCCTTGTTGGACTAAACCAAGTTGATGTCTCCATGTTTCATCAACTAAAAATGATCTGAGCCTACAAATATTTAAAAAAATTGAATTTTTTCAATCATTTTGAATACTATATAATACATTATTTTCAATACCCAAAAGCCTCACGTTTTCATACACTTTATTAATCCACATGCTTGAGTTCACTCACAATGTCCAACACTCTTCTTCCTAGCCGCATGTTTGGGACATTACAAAGGCTTCAACACTAATTCCATCTTTTGTGACATCCAATTCTGGGGAAGGAAGACCTTTTTCAATAAACAATAATTAAAAAAGATATGGCGTTTCAATATATCATAAAGATAGAGAGAGAAGATAAAGGTAGTGAGGGTTCATTCTCCTCATTCTTCATTGATCTCGTTAGAGACTATCAATTCAAAAAAAAACATTTGTGATCAATTATACA
This sequence comes from Viscum album, assembly GCA_963277665.1. Lineage (NCBI taxonomy): Eukaryota > Viridiplantae > Streptophyta > Magnoliopsida > Santalales > Viscaceae > Viscum > Viscum album. Next base: position 1,988,816,848 of record OY728161.1, on the reverse strand, counting down.
ACCATAAATAAAAATTTTATGGGGATCAATATTCAATAATTCATTAATTGAGTTTTAATTCATATATTTTGTATCATGATAATTAATAATAGAGTAATGAAAATCAAAATTCACTAGCTTGAGTTTGGTTTTCTCATCAGTGAAGACCAAAGTCCCTATATAACTCTTTTTCAGTTCTACCATATATGTATGATAACATATTATTGGTATAATTTAATGATTAAATTGAAAATCCTTATGATTTTCATCATTTTATTTTAACCCCTAGTACCCATGTCAGTTATAAAAACTTCTAAAGAAGACATTAATTGTAGATCCTATAGGGTAAAACCATAACTCTAAACTGAATAGAGGTATTTTTCCCCATTCTTCTCTGTATTATAATGGAAGAAAATTATTCCTATTAATTAAGGAACAATCTATAAAATTAATATATTATTTTTATAATATTAATATCATGTATCTATGAGACTAGTGACTCTACACTTGATCCCAAAAAATTCCCTAAAATATTGTTTAAAATATTAAATAGGATAATAATAAAATTAAGGTATCTACATCCTCATTAAATTCAGGGAATTTTACTTTGAAAAGATCAAACTAGTTTAAAAGGAGAGATTAATGATATCAGATCTAGGTTTCATACTACCATGATTTTTCAAAAATGTTACCATGCTAAAAAATGGGAAAAATTAGTTGAATAACTCATCAAATAATGTTTATCTACTATTGATCCTAAATCACTATAAATTCATCTAATAAAGTTAAACATCCCAGATGTCTATATTTCCCTAGTCAATTTCACATAATGGGTTGCATATGTATCTAATCTACTATGAAAGAGATAAGACATCATTAACTCAAAACAACTTCATGGGAAATGATAGTAGTATATCCCCCCCCACCTTGTGTAAGATATTCAACAGAATGATGAACCTTTTGAGTAAATTTTCTCCCTAAAAAAATATCCACAAATAGTGATTTGGTTAGTCATTAGGGTACACATTATCTCCTTTTTTTACTCCAAAGGCCTCCATCATCAGTTTTTTTGGACTTGTGATGACTCGAATTGTCTCCATCCTATATTTAATCACTTGCTCCATATTCATCATAAACCACACTAATTTTATCTACATCATTGATACCTTTATGATCTATAAATATTATGAGGATAACCTATAGTGTCTCTATTATAGTTCCTCAAAAGGAAACATATCTATAATGGAGTGGAAACTATTGTTTTATGTGAACTCTACCAAAAGATATAAATCTTTCTATATCTGACAAAATTTTATCATCGATTCCATCAATATATAATTTAAAACCTACATGATTAACTAAGTCTACACATCCATATAAGTCTTGAAAGTAGTGAACATCTATAACTGGGTCCCAAATTATTCTTTTAATCCTCTTCAAAATTGTTATATAAATTGAACATCAATGTTTGAAATAACCACCAACTATATGCCATGTAGCAGGACAACCCCACCAAAATAAAACAATCAAATTATCTACATTAAACTATTTTCTTTTATAAATATTAAATTGGATGATTTGGTTAGTCATTAGATGATCACTTAAATAACATCCTAACATGTTGTGATCATGTAAGACTAATAACGAATTTTATAAATATGACATCCCACTTCCATTGTTGACTCCCATAAATGTTAGTGAAACTAGTCAGAACCTAGTTTTCTATCATCACCTACTAACATGTGATCCATCATTTTATAAACATATAAGGTTAGTGCTTCATCACTACACAACAATATGGAAGATGAGGTTTCAGTTATATCATTATCACTCCGTCCTTCAAATATTTCTCAGGTTATGATCTCTTTGTGTAAATATGTACATTAGATTATTATTATATGTATAGACTATGAATAACTCACTAGGATTATAGGTACATGAAATATACAAGGAGAACATAATAATTTTAAACTCTATGTTAGGGGTCATGTATTATTTCTCATGTGTATAAAACTATCTGGACATAGAAACAATAGTTACCTAACATTGTATCTACAAACACGAAATAAAAGATCCATATAATAATTAGAGGACACTATATATATAAGTAACTCATCTAGAAACCTCAGTATAGAATCACTCATTATACACTACTTCAACCACATGAAATCTTTTTGGAATTTCAATAACCATATAAATGTCTACCCCTTTTTTCAATGGGTAGTCATGGGGTCTAAAATCCCATGGAAGACATCAATGAATCACTCCTATTACTAAATTAATCCAAATATATTATATATCAATAAAATTTTCTCGAGTGTCTCCAAATATAGTGACTCTATAATAATTTTTATGTATATGACTACTCAATCCTTTATGATGATATGGACCATGTTGTAGACCTATAGAATCTAGAAATGAAACTTCATCATATTGTCATATAGCTGGTTTTATTGATAAAATTCTAATAAAATCCTAAAATAATCACCATTTGTATCCTGTGATTTTTTATAGACTATGATTTTATGCATGTTGAAAACTATGAATAATTAAAAGGAATAATGATCTGGTTTATACATCATATAAACTCCTCCTTGTTGTTTTCCACACATAATAAAATCACAAAAAACTCATAAAGGGGTATAATGGAATCAGATTGTCATCTTCATGATATCCAAATTGGGAACCAAAAGATTTTGATAAATAGATATATTATTAATATTAAATAACCAGTTCACACCCATCAGTTGTTCATATTGTTTTTTAATCCTTATATGAGGGATGAAATTTTTTTCTGTCTCCCAATTTATTTTGTGATCATCAATACAGAGCCTCAAGATCCTATCCATCTTCTTACTAAATAACTCATTAATTTTCGATCGGTAGAACTTGGTCTTATGAAAACCATATTCATATGGTCTTATAACAAAACTATTTACCACATGAGGTCATTTTAGTCCATCTGATAATATGCACAAGATATTATATTTTTCACAGCGTACAAATACATGTCGAAGTTGACTACATGATGAGAGGGTAATATTTACACATCCTCAGGGAAAATTTCTATGATATCTAAAACCACATATTTTTGATAATAATAAATGTTATAATCCATACATAAATCCAAACTCAACAACTGGTGGGTTTTTTTCTACAATATCCCATGCATAGGCCCCACTTTTCTTAGTGGATGTCCCCAATCAAACACAAATTTTAATATTAATTATTTATCTCCAAAGCATATTACTCTCTAATTAAAGTAATATATCAAGGTATATACAATATGTATCCACTCCATGAAAAGAATTATGTAATATATATTCCTTGCATCCATCGTGAGGTCTAATGAAAACAAATATCCATTAAGTTAAATCTAATATCATTATAAGATGTTAATGAGCATCATTTCACATCCGGTGGAATTATCTTTCTATATGGTTCAAATAATTGGATACATCAAAATATATAAATCATGATATAGGTATGAAAAAATTATTTTTTGGCACATGATTACTTCTATATTGTCTATTATTATGTAAATTACACAAATATTATTCCCAGAATCACTTTAGGAACCACCTGTCCAAAACCCTCCATTTCATGCATCAATCCAAATCCATGAATGTTAACCCAATATGAATAATATATACCAACTAGGGGTGAAAACACTTTTATAAGATAACATAACATATACCAAATACACCACACCAATAATCACAATGACTACCATTGGGAGGTACCTAAAAATTCTTATTTTTATGATAAAAGTATTGTAAACTTCCTAACGTCCCTATGTTGTTTTATGGGTCGATTAGTCATGTGATAGATTACCTCGAGAGACAATGAAATTGAAATGTATATCCCCTAGATAAATGGATATTATAAATGACCACTGAGATATTGATCCTCATGTAAAAGACTACTCACATAAAGTTCTCTTTTTCTATAATCATATATCTTAATTTTTGCTAATGTTTTCTAATAGAAACTAATGACCCTATTTTTTATGACTACCGCAAGAACCTATGACATGATTTCCCTCTACTAAAATGATCAAAATAAAAAAATAATTTGTAAAAAATAGCTCCAAATATATGGGGATATTTGGAGTGAAAAGTGTTTACATATATATATATGTGTGTGTGTGTGTGTGTGAATTAATGGCCAAATATTTGATTCATTGAATAATCCACCATGTAGAATGTCGAGGAAGTACCTCAGGAGATCGTAAGATATTATTGAATACCCATAAAAAATATACTACCCAAATATATCTCCAATAGATTCTGAATGTGAATTAAGATTAATTAATAGAGGTAGTTATCCTTTCACAATACTATCTAAAACTCAATCTAATGAAATATCACCTCATTATTTGTAACATTGATCATGGTCCACCAGCGAATCATGACACGATGAGTTAGAATACCTACATAAACCACCATATTATTTCTTATTAGTTGAACTTGGTATAATACCAAAAATATTATCTCAGTCCATTTTTGAACTCCTTAGTTTTAGGCTTACAAAATAATTTGGGTTGTTTCTATCAATAAAAATCATTTCATAAAAAAATACAACACAATCCTCATCATTATCCAAAAACAAATTGTCCTTTTCAAAATTGATTGAAATATCTTCATGTACTACATGTAGTAATTATGGTCACAATATGATGGATGGAGGTATATCCCCTAGAATAACAAATGGAAATACCTCGTGATCTATCTCCTATGAAAAAATAATCTTCACTCAGTTGTTCATCCCAAGACAGTGTTGTGACATACTTGTACTACTGGTGGTTAGAACTATAATTATGTTTGATTAAAACATTTTTAATAACCCCAATTGAATTATAGCTCAATGAAAATATTTTTTTTTGACTATAAAAATATATATACTACAACGAAAATTGTGATTTCCTTAGGTATATTACCCCATTAATGAAATATGATGATGTTAGGAGGGTCCATGAACATTAATTTTGGGTGCATTAAATTATCATAAATATTTATTAATGAGAAAAATTTATGAGTATATACACAGAATTATGTATGTATGGTCTTGTATGAATATTTGTGTTTAAGGAAAAAAAATTAGTGGATCTGATTGGGAATATTACCCCATGAGGGTGGTCCTTAAGGAATTTATCCCCAGTTAGTTGAATGTGACACATAGAGGGGATGTGGACCTACCCAAAAGGGGATGGTTTTATTGGGAAAATTACCTAATAAATAAATTTTCCCATGGGATATTACTCTTTATAATTTGATTTGTAGGCTTATGGGAATATAGTTATGTGATGGAAAGATGTAAATGATATGATAATGAAAATTATTTCATGATGATAAAAAATAATGATTAACTATATTAGGTTTTATAATGGGAGTGAAATCAAACATATCCCCTCAAAATAGGAATCAAATATCACATTGTTCAATTTATATAAGTCAACGTCCTATGATGCGTTAATACCACCTAATTTAACATCATTTCACAAGTAAATATCTATCATGATAGGTGAGATATCAGAGGATCTAGTGGGGATTACACATGTAATTAGAATATCTAATTCTCATCTCAATATTAGGATTAAGTAATGGTTTGGATTTCAAATTACATCATAGGTGGAAGCCCATCTAGGAATTTTAATAGTTCAAGATGAATGATCTGATCATATCTCTATGAGCACGTTAGTCATTCTTGGTTTGTAAAACAAGGGGGTATGGATGTGGTAGGAAAATAGTGTGTAAAATTTATTTTTCTCCTTGAAAAATATAGAAACCTTTCATGTGACTAATCCTAATCTATACCACATCAGTTAAATAACATTACTCTTAGCTTATCATACATTATAAACTATCCCTTTTAAAATATTTGGTATTTTAATTTTTTATACAATATTGCATGTATCAAAAAATCCCCCCCCCCCTTCAAAATCCATTTTTATTAGGATGAAGATTATTCAATTAAATGTTGGTAAAGGGAACATTAGTACATATCCTGTAATCCACAAAAGGGGATAGATGTTGCTCCTAGTGAACTTTATAGTCATTAGTTCAATCATATATTTTGGATATAGGTTCCCATTATCCTATATCATTTTCTAATCATCTATAGATATTAAAATGTATAATATTATATTTAAACATGCTACTGTAGTACTTTTTTCCAAACCAATCACATGTACCAATCTATGAAAACTTATTCATCTACCTGGTAGACTTTAATTAGTCTAAATAAATGTCAATTTTTCAAAATTGGTACTAGGTGATTTTGCATACATAAATTTACATGCATGCATGAATACATGAATTATTCTAAAATTTATGTGGGGATATACTAATTTTTGTATAGTTTCACATGATTATTAGATATAAAATATTTATTTACTTTTTTTAATTCATGTATTTTTCCTTATGCGGATAAATACCCTAGAGAAACATTGGAATTCGCTAATGGTATCATTGAGGTGAATAGAGATGACCAGATGTATTTTATTTGAATCCATAAATGTATCTCCATGAAACATAAACTATTATGTAATTTTATATGAACAATACTTTATCTCTACACCTTATTTTATGAGATAATTTATATGGGTTTGCGATGCTGAGTGATACTATTATTTCCTTTCCACTAAATGGTAAAAAACCACATAGATCGATGAAGAAAAATAAGTGGGTTCATTGTGTCAACATTTCATCATTGGGTTGATTCATCAAATAATCCAATCTATTTGAAGGATATGTGTTAAAATACACACCACTCTTCTTGGAGGAGGTATATCATGTAGTATAACTAGAATTTCCAAAAAAAACATCACTATTGTTGGAAGTTCAGATGGCATCCATAGGCTTGGTGGACTTCAAGATAGAATGTAATATCTAAGGATACTTTTGGAATGGATTGATTTTTTCTATTATGGATAAAATAGTGTTTTAATGATTTCAAGGTTGAGATTAAGGAATTATATCTATAGGAAATAATTAGGGTCCCACAAACCATTTCTGAAAGGAGAAGGTATCCTATTATAGACATCATATGTAAAATGATTCCAGATAAAAAAAACATCGACCAGGACCATAGAGAATTTGAAAATGGAGGACAATGGGGCCCCAAATTATGGGGATATGTATGATGTGTTTTATTTCCTGGTAACCAAATGGGAGAATGATGATATTATTTCCTCAATCACCATGGAATTTATCACCACAGTTAGGTTTGTGATGAGATATGATAGTTCCCAATAGTCAATGTTTTGTTTGGAGTGTGTAATATCAATTTAACCAAGCCAATCAAGGAAGATAAAAACCCAAGAATGTATCAAGAATGCCGAAATCCTGAGATTCATTGGATTACTATAGATTACTCCCCATTTGAGATGGGTACCATCATCAGAATGGTTCTTTAAATTCCCTTCAGAGGCTTAGTGATTGGTGCGCCTAAAAACTTTCTTGGTGATATACTTTAGTGATGTCCATCTCCATATAATGGAGTGAAAATGGGTGATATACCATACATTAATAAAGGATTATCTTCTAGTAAGATTCATGAAAATAAAATTAGTTATGATGTATTTGGATATGTTATACAAGAATTAGGTTATGCTTCCAAAGGAAACCCACCACTCCTTGTTGTCATCCCTTTCTAAATAATTTGGAGATAGATATCAACTCACATCAGTGAATATGAATTCATCAACTACCTAGAGCTACATGGTGACTATTTGACCCTATACCACTAGTTTATATGTGTTTTCAGTCCATGAGGTTTAAATTAGTAATAAATAAAGAACATATAGAATCATCCTGAAAAACTTCGATACTAACTATATGCCTATCCCATTGGAATTATAACTGACCATGATTCTATAGGACATGTATTATGTGATTATCTAATATAACATTGAGAAATAATCCATGTAACATTAATGGTTGGGAAAGGGTATATGTTAGAGATATGCACTATTATGATTTAGATGATGATTTTGTTCTATTCAAAGATATTTCCATCTCATCTATATTGTTTCCATGTTGAGAAATACAAATTTGTGGTTCAGTAGTGTTTTTTGAATCGAGACAGGTAGAAAATGGGTATATAGTCCAACTTCACCCCATCTGATTCAATTATTATATTAAAAACCAACTAATCTAATTATTTATTTAGACATACCCTAGTGGGTAGTTGTTTATTATTGTTCCCATGTTTTAGTTTTTTCAAATCAAGGAAGTTGAAGATGTACATAACATTCTTGAAGAGACACCAAGTCATGTAAATATATTTTCTTATCATCCTTCCAAATCATAATGGAATGAAAAACAATTTAATTTAAAGGGTGAATAATTATCTTGAGTTCAATGAAAATGGGTGACGACATCAAATTTCTGCATTTTGGGAGTAGAACCACCAACCTCTCCTCCACCCCTACTGATGAAAAAAATAAAAGGGTTTTAAGGAATGTGACTTATTAAATTAAAAGTTGTATTGAATGGATTATTGAAAATTATTTTAGGTGGTGGATGTTTTCCATAGGTTTTGGCCAATTTACAACCCACCGAACCATCATTCATGAAAAGGATGCTCATAAATTAGAGGATTACCTCAGATAAATAGTGAGTATCAATCACTATGTAAATGATATAATCATTACCTCAATATAAAAATCTAAATCAATGTGATTGAATCATGTTGTGGGTACAGTTATGATAATAAATATTCTTCTCATTAATAGGAAATAAAATGTTCAAAATGGGGTATTGTACCATATCATCAGTATCCAAATCACTATTAACAATTTCTATAACCTGTGTATGTTTCAAGTGGTTAAATGTAACCTATTCCATACATAAAATATAATGTTTATAGTAAAAATGATGTCCCGTAAAACCCTTTTTATAATGATCATATCAGCTCCCAAAATTCCATGGCATATTAATGGGTGGTTATTTCTAACCCAATTGATGTGATTCTAGTTACTAGACCATTTTTTTTGGATAAAATATCTCTATAGGACACGTAGAAGTGATTACAAAGGAAATCTGTGTAACATAATATTTTTTGGACACAAAAGTAGTCATTTCCCACCTTTAGCTTCTACATTGTGTTTTCACCCTTATAAATTGACATTAAATAAGATTCATTGTTGTCTATTTTACTTCTTAAATTCCAAAATTATCACCCTATGATTAGAATGAGGATCCAAAACTCCTTGAAATTCCATCCAAGGAATCCATGATGGGTGAACCTAAATGTGGGCATGAGTTGGGCCAAAATAATAATTTCTTAGCAATGGATCCAACTGCAAAAATATTGACAAATTCCCTTATTGATTTTGATACAATAGATGAAGACCGTAAACATAATGTGGTTTCTTTTAATACATTTGTGAAATATGGTAATCCATTCTAATACAGAAAACATTCCTTATTTTCTATAACTAACTACTTTTGTTATTTTACTTTACATAAAACTTATTTTTATAAGACCAATGATGCAACAAATTGTGATTGACCTTCCAAAACCATCAGTATTAAAGCAGATGAAATCTAGATGGTCTTGGATATACTGCTAGTTCTTCCACAAGAACGAATTTTTGTTTTTCCTTAGAGTACTGTGTCCATGATTTTGATGGATTCTCCAATCGATGGGAGTGTCCCAAACATTAAAAATTTGGTTTAATATACTATATATATATTGACTTAAATTTTCTTATATTTATAATATAAGAAATATTTTCACATGCTCAGGGGGGTAGAAACATCATCTCATCAAAATCCATATCAATGGAGGTTGCATGGGAATAAGTTTTATTATTATGGAGGTATTAAATATTTATAATGATCATCCCTTATTTGGTATGTTTGGTCCAAGAATATATACTAGTCCAAAAGATCGATTCATACTCAATCACGGAATATTCCCCATTCCATAATGGTGGGAACATTGAGTACAGAGAATAATTTCCAAAAAAAATTGTCTCACCCCTATAAAAGATAAATAGTCAATTAGGTCATCCTCCTCATCTATTCCTCAACATAGGATTTAATGAATGAGATTAATACTGATTCTATCATGTTGTTAATGAGATGGTTTTGTGTTAGGAAAAATGTAATGCTTCACATGAACTTCTTTTAATGGTGTAGTTGATAAGGAATTCATTCCTTACCTAGACAAAAGAACATTAGGATGAGAATAATTATATTGAGGAAGTATTATAACATCAATGATTGGTGAATTATATGGATATTATTGTGGAACCTCATCAATAGGAATTGGCTAATGTTGATGAACAACCAACAGATCACCTCATGCTATGTGAATAATTCAAGGATGTAAATAAGAAAATTTCATCTATGGAAAATATGTTTTGTCTTGTTTAGGAAGATGATAGAACACGGATAGTTGAATATTAGCATTTCATTGAAAAAAATTTAACTATCACTCAATGATATCAAATATTTTTTAAAGAGTATCATGTGATAATTACATTGTATACATGATGAGAAATAGAATGTTTTAATTTAGATACCCCTTTAATTTATCAAACCTTATTAATTTATGAAGATAAATTTTGGATTTCAATCATTTTTCTCATAAATTATTTTATGAATACTTGAAAAATCATGATAAGAAAATCCAGGTTAATTGAATTCACACAAACATTAATATTAGGTAAATAAATTCCAACCTCATATTAAAATTGTTATGTAAATGTTGTTTCCTCTAAGGCATGAATCAGTGATAGATATATCTGTAGGTACTATCATTGCCTAATGTTATTCTCCAATTTTGCAGATTTACACCTGGGCATGGCACATGGATGGATGTTTCTAATAACACTACCACCATATCATAAGGTGAATTTTTTTTTGTTTTCATTTATTGTGAGGTGCATGGATATTTATGGGTATAAATACCATCCTCATAAATTATAGTTGGTCCATTTGGATTTTTTCCAAGGTGTGGCTCACATATAGTTATAGTTAAAACATGATCATAATATCGTAGTTTTGGTTCAATTGGATTATTTAATTCAAGGCATGGATCACTGATGTGGATAATTATAAAAACCATCGTCTTATACTAGTGTTTATCAATTATTACCACAAATTTAACTCAACATAATGTGAATCATAAAATTTAAACTCTGAATGATGATTCCAATGTTCAAGAGGGTTAAAATAACTCATAGTTTCACCCAATTGGTTTCAAAAATAATATATAACTAACGTGTAAGTGAAATAGAGTGATCTAGTTTTTTATTAAGAAAAATTTATTGGAGAAAAAGCATTTAATTTGGCTAGGATCATGTTTTCAACCTCAAAATCACTGAGTTATTTATTTTTTTGGCCCTTATATTTTCTAGTCCTTATATTGAAGAGAAATTGGGAAAGGAATTTTTTATTTCTTATATCCTCAATGTGTGTCACAAACATTATTTCAATAATGTGAAATGTGAAATGGATTTCTCAAACAGTTTCTTAAGACAATGGTCCGATAGAGAATGTATTGACATTGTATGGGATCACATTTTTGAACATCATAAGCATTGAGTTATTTATTTGGTTGCAATTATATTTTTCAATCCTCATATTGAGGAGAAATGGGGAGTATCTAATTTTCTTCTTCATACATCTCCATTTAAGATATTTAATTAAAATATGATTCCCCTACCCCCTTATATTTTTAAACACACAATTTCTTCTAGATCAATAAATATTCATACCCACTAAGAAGTGGCACAAAATTTCTCTAGGATACCCTTTGTGGTTTTTTAACCTATAGACTCGTGTGTCTCTTTATTTTGTAAATTTATGGTCATTCATGTAATATTATTGAATGTATTTAAGTTCAAAAAATATTAACTAATTATTCTTGATATATTAGGATGAACAACTTTTTCCAAAGAATAGTGAAGTGTCCAATCAAGTAACATCAGTGAGATAACTAGACATGAATTATAAAAGAATAGTTCAACTGATGGAAAACCTCAAATCCATGGTGCATTCTTTTTATTATCATTAGGAATTTACTATTGTATGATATGGATTATTTTTAAAAATTTTAACAAATGATATGTCACATTATTTCATTAAAATGGGTATAATGTAGGAAGGCATGACATCAAGGGTATTGAATCAACTTGAATGGTTGAATTATGAATAGGTTAAATCATAAGAAAAATATATTGAATTAGTTATAACGGAAAAGGGAACACAAGTTGAGGATGGTTTCCAACTACACTTATATGGTGGGTTCGACAAAAATGGTTCTAGGGAATATATAGAATATATTTAATTCTAATTGGGTCAAATATTCTATTGGTCAACATTACATATTGGGGATTAATATATAGGAGCCACGTTGGGGCATTTATACACAGCTAAGAAGTGGTGTCCCATGGAGGTGACCCAATAATTACTAATAGACATGAAAGATTCTTGTGGAATAAGAAAAATGAATAATTATTTCAGTTCATTATGGAAAGGGTATTGATGTAGGTTTTAGGTACACTAAACATCAAATATATATGTTTTATACATTTTGATACAAAGTGTTCTTATGCATCATTATTATATCATTTTTATAAAAATGGATTTAGAAAATATAGTTCGACTATTACATAGTCCCTATGGTCAGTCCCATTTTCCATATTCCTTTTTATTTATTCTCAATTTTTTTATTAAACCCAAAAAATATTATCTTAAAGAGTAAACACATAACGTTTAATATAGCCACCCTTGATGGGGGTTCATCCTTAAATGGTTTATGTCTCTTTAGTTATTATTTTAAGGTTTTTATCTGGGTCTTATAACTTGAGTGTATGGAGATTAATGTCATGATTCATAAACCATATATATGTTAAAGGTGTTGTGTCCTAAATATAATGGGAGAAGATAAACCTGAAATTAATTTATATCTCGATAATAACATAGATTCTCTCATATGTATTGAAAATAATTTTGTGGTTATAATTATTAAAATAAAGAAAATGAAGGTGGAATATTACAAAAAACAAACTTAGGGTTCTAGAAACAATAATAATATTACATCTTTTTAATAGATAATGATGATTACATAAATCACGATATGATTTTATTTGATCAAGAGTGATGATATGGTACAATATTGTAAGTGATAGTTGCGAAACATATTCGACTAAAGGGTTTTAAATTAATGGTGTTAGGGTCTGCATATATTTGGGGACCTTTTTATAAGGATGAAGATGCCTCTGGTTTTTAGAATATTGTATGAACATGTATTTAGGAGAGAAATTGGGTCATGTATGCATTGAAAAACCAATTTGTCCCATGAATCCAGAATCACTCATTGCCGATAACCCTAATAGGTTTTTATCAATTCTAGAATCTTATGTAATATGTAGCGACTTATTAAATGGAACATTTTGAAAAGGAAACAAAGGCATTCTAAGACTTATTTGACCATGATTTAAGTATATTGTTCCTTGGGAAATGATATAGGATTGATGAATTTTAGTTCATTTTATCTTCATGAAAAATGAAATCATGTATCTGGTAGTTTAACATCATCTAACATGGAGTCACACTACACAATTTAATATCACATTTTAGGGATATAATTTTCAGCTACATTACATTGATCTATCCTATGTGTAAGGTGAAACATTGTAAAACTGTGTACATTTTACTCCATCATAGGGTTCCATAGTACCACCATATAGATTTCAACCTTAATTCTGATTTCAGGTGGAAAATATGAGAACTTATATTGAACATCAAATTAGGAATGAAATCTCCATTACCAAAGTCAAGGAAGGTTGAGGATTCAGTGGAATTCGTGGATGTGCTAACATAAAGAACAAAAGAATCATTATGTAGTCCCTACACTGATACAACTCGAATATAGTGGAGGGGGAATTGATAATGTTTTCAATACCCAAAAAATATCATATCTAATCCCTGGAAGACTCACCAGGGTATAGTTGACTATGAATGTGAGGGACCCAAACACTGGTAAATTGTCTATATAAAGAGGAATTTCAGCCCTTTTCAGATCCCAATATAACATTTTCCAATATTTATCTTTATATTATTTATGGAGATCAGTTTATACAAACATAATTACTCATTTAACTTTATGTTCATTACATGATGAAAATAAATCATGTTGTTTTAACATTATGTGATAAGTACTCAGATGTCATTCTTTTGAATATACTAATTCTCAACTATGTGGATCATAGTATCTTCTAGGGCCTCTATTTCCCCATTAGTCATGCTCACTATGATAAGGTATAGGTTACTAAGAGGCTTTATAGACCACACACGAGTGAATGAATGGGAACATAAGAGGTCCATTTCAACATATTCCATATAAAAAATATAGATTGTTGAAATTCTTTTGGATAGTGGAAATGGATGAGAATGATTATAATTCATAGATTTTCCAAGAATAAAAGTTCTTTTTTTATCTATGTATCTAATAAGAAATGGGATCATTTAAATTATTTTTATTTAGAATAATTTATCTATTATGTAGATAATGCTTCAATATAGTTTTGGGGGTATATAATACTATTTGTATAGGGTATGTTATAGAAACTGTGACCATTGGAGCCCCCAGAGATGTGTAAGTAACTCATGTGTAGGGAAAACTCCCATGTGGAGTATGATAGTTTTTAAAAATAGATTTCATGGAAATTAATCTATATTTTGGGGTCTCAATATACATTTTCATATAGGTAGAACATGGAATTTTCATCAATCTGCACATTGTTCTGGGGAGGATCCATCTATGGAGGCAGATTAATGTATTGGGGAATAAATTGGGAAAAACTTCTAAGTAGTTCCATTCCTTAAGGTATGGTTTTAATTAATAATTCTAATTTCTTATATTAGGACCTGGCCATAAACATTACATAATATTGAATTAAATGAATAATTCACATTAAGGATCTTTTCAGTTTTAGAGTTTTAGAGAATTAGGACATAACTATTACATCTCAAAAGATTACAAAGTAGAAACTTCTACAAATCTTCCATTTTTTTCATAAAATAAAAACACTTGAAAAAAAAGTCATGTATAGTTCCATGTTTTAGACGACATGAATTTTCCTTGATCCCATCCTTGACCCTATTCATATCTAGGTCCTGTGAAAACAATTCAAAAAATTTGATGGGCATAAAAAGTTCAGCAAGGTTGATAAGACAAAGAAAGAAAACATTTGTTCATAAATACATAAAAAACATGAACTCTTTTACATAACTAATGAAATCATAAGATTTTATGAATAACACATAGAAATCATAAATCATAATGGTAACTTGTGGCATACATATCATACTTACATTGTAGCTATCACAGCTACTATGGGAGTTACTTTGGAATACCCATCACAGTATATTCCCTAAACCTCTTAGGAGAAAAATTCACATTTACCTCCATCACATTACCCAATGCATTGGAGATCTATCTCGGGCTCACCCACCCTAGGTTTATCATGAAACCACCAGTATATGTAAATAATGCCCATGAATCACAACATGATCATAACTCATAGGCATAAAAGAAAGATAACATTTCTACACTGCAATAATAAAATATCAATTCAAGATATTGAAATAATAAATCCATTCTCAAAAATAATTTTCAATTCCAAAATACGGAAAAATATTATATAGTATTTTTTTTATTTTTTTTAAACATTGTGGCTTGTTAAGGAATCCAAAGATCAAATAATACTCGCGGCGGTAAAAAGGTCATTGTCACTGCTTACGTTAAAAAAACATTTCTTTTTGTCATTTAGTAATATAATTCATATAAAAAGATTGCATTTTAATGAAATGAAAAGTCAAAGGTGTTTATACAGCGTATAAATGAAAATCGTGTATTAAAACAAAATATTCCTCAATGGGAGGAGATTGAGGGGAAGTCCCTTACCTCATGTCTGACATGACCAGTTCATTCTTTAAAATCCTGAATAATAAGATAAAGTTAATTTATACTTGCTTAAGAACTTTTTCAAGTTTATTATTCCTTTTATATCAATTATTACCATGTTATAAACATTATGTAATCATTTATGTTAATAATGTCCATTTTGTCGAAATTTGGTACTTGAGTCCAAAATGAACACCTTATATTTACATGTTGTCCCTGTGGTCAATAGTTCATTATATCTATATTGAAATTATTTATTTATATATCATATATTTCATATATATCTAGTATATACATGTATTTATAACAGTACATAACATTTGGAGGTAAGAAATGAAATGCACCGTTCATGGAGATGGTAAGCCGTACGTACGCATGAACGATACATTCATTTCTATTTCTTATTTTAATGGAATTAAAACATAATGATACATAGATATATTATAATTACAGTATAATATCATATATAATATCATTAACTATATCCTTTATACATCCCAGATAAGGCATTAACGAGTCACATCACTTTGAGGGGGCGGTAGTCCGCACTTCCTCTAATGAGAATATCGCATTTACCCATAATGGAAACCATAAAGTCATTATATAAATTAAAATTACAGAAGCATAAAGAAAACATAAACATATTATATATCATTTTTAAATACATTTTCATCATAATGTCCACCATGAGAGGCGCTAGTAGATAATCGAACAATCATCGTTTCGTGAGGCATTAGTTTTCCATCCACAGAAACATTATGTTCTTCATCCATTAGATGGAGGTTTTTGTAAGTGTAGTTCTAATCCTTCTTATAACAACATACTAGTATATTTAGGATACTGGTGTTGTTACAAAATAAAGGAATTAAAAGAGTTTAGGGGTTGGAGAAGTAAACTAAAAGAAACCAATTTAAGAGAAATTGGTACCTTTAATTTGGGTAACTCCATTTGGATTGAACCAAAGGAATTCTTGAAATTCCATATGCCGAAGGTATGGATTATAGGAGGAGGAGAGATATATAGGGAGCTTAATTGAGCAGAGTTTGGATGAGCCAAATGGCTTGAGAGGTGTGAGGAATTTGTTAGAAATGGTCTCCTTTTATAACGGATAGTCGGTTTGTAATTGTACAAAAATCATTATAGTCGAAGATAAGATGACTCATGGTCGATATAAAATCATCTAATTGGAATTGGACAGGTATTGGATGATATTTTAATATATATAATCTTATTTATTTAAATAATTTATTAATGAGGTTAACACTACATCATTATTGTGTCATAAAGAATTTAATTTATTTTTGTCTAAAAATTATAAAACAACTACCATGATGTAGGAAATTTTTTTAGCTTTCCAATTAATATTTATAGTGTAAAAGATAATTTATATAACCCATTATAAAAATTAATTTTAAAAAAATATTTCTTTTGGTCATTTTTTCCTTTACTTTAAGTTATTTAATATAAATTTTCATTATCACTTCCAAGTTGCTCAATGGGGTCCCAAAATCGACCCAAAGATGGCCATGGTCGTAAATTACTCAAGAAATAAGGTTTGGACAATTGTTGAGGTGATTTTAAATTATTATAATTTTTTTACCTTGAATTACATTATTTACCTTTAACCGCGGTAAATATAAGTCAAAAGTTACTATTCACCAAAAATTATTTTCATCTCATTGAACCACATTTTACTAACTAATAACAACCATGTATGTTGGATTTTTAAAATTCAGTTCACAAAAGTGGTAAAATATCATTTAAATGAAAAAAAATCAGTTTTTTAACTACTATTATGTGGTTTCACTATTCATCAAAAATGATGTTTTTTAGAAAAATACAAACAATTACGCCTAAGCTATATTTGATATTTCAAATTCAAAAATAATATTTATTTTTCCAAATTCAAAACATAAAAGTGTCATTAATTAATTTTAAAATTAATTCCAGTTGTTAAAACAAATAGCGTGTTTTTAAGAAAAATTAACTATCAAAAGATTGACCCTTGTTTATATCAAATTTCAACGTGAAATTAATTCAAATGTCCAATATTGGATTAAATGGTAAATATATATTCTTATTAATCTTTATGACCAATTAAAGAGATAATCTAACAATATAAATAAATCATACTAAAACACAGTTTTGAATTAATATACAATATTTTCATTATTCATTAAAAAATGATCTTTATCGGAAAAATCCCCAAAATTTACAAAAAGTAAATTTTGATGTCCCCATTATAAATAAACATTTTATTTGGTCAATTATAATGTATTAAAGTGACCAAAACTATATTTAATGAGGGTTCTCCATTAATAGGTGGTAAATCGGCCTTTTATTGTAAATTATGCTTAAAATTATATTCATTCACATTTTAAGCCTCTAAAATTTATTGGATAAATGTAAATACATTTAAAAAACATGTATAATAATATTTTAGTTAGTTTTTTTCATTCCCTCCAATACAAGGGCTTGGAGTTAACTACCATTTAAAATAATAAAAAAATATTATTACTGTGCAACGTAAGATTTCAAAGAAACCCGTTGTTGCGTATTGGGTACACTATCGAAAATAGAAACCTTTTTAAAGTAAAATTAATATTTATTTCACAAATATTAATAAATATGAAATATGTTTTATTATTCATTTACTTGGGATGTTAAATCCATCCTCCATTTGGGAAATTGTGTCCTCGCAAATTTTATTCACTTATCAAAATAAATGTGGGTATTTATCCCTCATAGCATTTTTAGATTCCCACATTGCCTCCTCAATAATTTGGTTTTTCCACAAAACCTTTACCTGGAGAATTACCTTATTCCACAACACTTGCTCTCTACAGTCAAGAATCGAGACTCGTTGTTCTTCATAAGAGAGATTCTCTTCCAAATGAACTACCTCTAGGCTCAAAACACGAAACATATCTGGCATATAATTTCTCAACATCAAAACATTAAAAACATTGTGTACTTGGGATAAACATGGAGGTAAATCCACTCTATATGCAACTGATCCAACATTCTCCAGAATTTCATATGGTCCAATGAACCTCGGACTCAACATCACCTTATTACAAAAATGCATCACACTTTTCCATGGATAAACTTTGAGAAAGACATGATCACCTACCTTAAAAGAAATATCCTTCCTCCGGTTATCTACATAACATTTCTGTCTGCTCTAAGCAGTAATCATGTTCTTCTAAATCAACTAAAATTTCTCTTCCATCTCTTCTACCAATTCTGGTCCCATGATCTTCCTTTCACCTACTTCATCCCAAAAATCTGGAGTTTGACAATGCTTTCTATATAATGCCTCAAATGAAACCATCTATATAATATAATGAAAACTGTTTTTATATGAAAATTCTACCAAAGAAAGATGTTGGTCCCAACTTCCCTAATAATTCATCTAACAAGCATGTATAATATCTTCCAATGTCTAAATTGTTCATTCTTATTTCCCTTATGATTGATTATGAAAAGCTGTACTAAAATTTATTTCCATACCCAATGACTTCTGAAGGCCTTTCCAAAAGTTAGAACTAATCCTGGGATCACGATCAGATACAATGGAGAGAGGAACTCCATGCAACCTGACTACCTCTTTAGCATACAACCGATGAAGTTGATCTAGAGACAAAGTATCTCGAATAGGAAGGAAATGAGAAGATTTAGTCAATCGATAAACTATAACCTAGATTTCATTATTACCTCAAGATGTCTTCGGTAATTCCACGACGAAGTCCATGGATATATTTTCCCATTTCCACTCTGGCACCGGTAGAGGCTGAAGCATCCCTTTCGGTAACTGCCACTCTGCTTTAACCTGCTGAGAAGTAAAAAAATTCACAATAAAATCAGAAATATCTGTTTTCATTCCATCCCTCTAGTAATACTCACAGTGATATCTGTACATCTTAGTACTTCCAGGTTGAACTGAAAATGGAGAACTATGAGCTTCACATAATAACTCATTCTTCAAATATGAATCACAAGGCGCACATAATCTCTTCCCAAACCTCAATACACAATCATTATCAATGTTAAAATCAGGAAACTTACCCTTCTGAACCAACTCTAACTTTTTCTGCAACTCATTATCTTCCTTCTACGCTTGCTTAATTCTGTCTGATAGAGATGATCTCACTGACACCTGAAACAAAAAAAAAGAATTTAATACACCAAAAACTTCTATGCCAAAGTTTATCAAATCAAAAACTAAAGGATCTTGTTCCAAATGTAACATGGTTAATGAATAATTACTTTTTTGACTCATAGCATCAGCCACTTTATTTTCTTTTCCTAGACGGTAATGGATGGTGCAATTATAATCCTTAATTAATTCCAACCATCTCCTCTGTCTCATGTTCAATTCTTTTTGAGTGAATATGTACATCAATCTTTTGTGATCAGTATATATGTCACACTTTACTCTATACAAATGATGCCTCCAAATTTTTAAAGCAAATATAACATTAGCTAATTAAAAATCATATGTAGCGTAATTTAACTAGTGAGGTTTCAACTGACGTGAAGCATAAGTAATTACATGATCATTCTGCATTAGGACACAACCGAGTCCTTTCAACGAAGCATCACTGTAGATAACAAACTCGCCATTTCTGGATGGTAGTTCCAAAACTGGAGCATTCACAAATCTTATATTCAATTCCTAAAAACAATCATCACATTATTTTTTCCAGATGTACATAACACCTTTTCGAGTTAACTAAGTCATTAGACTAGATAACCATTTAAACATTTCAACAAACCTCCAATAATAACATGACAAACCATGAAAACTACGAATCTCAGTTATATTTGTGGGTCTTGGCCATTCTTCAACAACTTTTGTTTTTTTGTAGGATCAACAGTTATGCCATTTTTTGAATCAATGGGACTAAGGAAAGAAATTTGTTGTAACCAAAACTCACACTTGCTAAATTTCCCATAAAGTATCTTATATTTTAAGGTTTGCAAGACAACCCTTAAATGACTTTAATGTTCCTCCTTACCTTTGGAATAAACCAAAATATCATCAATGAACACAACCAAAAACTTATCAAAGAACTCACAGATAATTTTATTCATAAGATCCATTAATAAAGCATGATCATTTGTTAAACCAAAAGGCATAACTAAAAATTCATAATGGCCATATCCAGTACGAAATGTGGTCTTCGGAATGTCTAATTACATTACATTCACCTGATGGTACCCCAACCTCAAATAAATCTTTGAATAATACTGAGCTCCCAGGATCTTATCAAACAAATCATCAATATCAGGCAAAGGATACTTGTTCTTAACAGTGATGTTATTCAATGCTCTATAATCAATTCAAAGTCTCATTGAACCATATTTCTTGTTAACAAACAATATAAGAGCACCCCATGGTGATATTCTAGGTCGAATGAAACCATTATATAATAACTCCTACAATTGCTTCTTTAACTCTAAATGTTCAATTTGAGCCATTCGATAAGGGGGTTTTGAAATTGGATTAGCATCAAGAACTATGTCAACAATAAATTCAACTTCTTGATCAGGTATTATACAAGGAAACTCGTTAGGAAAAACATCAAGGTAATAATTTACCACTAGGACATCATTAATATGAACACTTCCTTTATTTTCAACAATATGTGCAAGGTAACATTCATTTCAATCTTTTAATAGTTTCTAAGCTTCCTGATATGTTATCAAAAGCAAGGGTTCATTCTTGTACACAAACAGAAAATATTTCTGAAAAGAAACCTCTTTAGCTCTGTCATCAATCTTAGCATGATAAATAGAAAGCCAATCCATGCCCAAAATAACATCAAACTCTACTAGAGTTAAAACAATAAGGTTTGTAGGTAGATTCATTCGGCACCCAAGGACAGGAATGTTCTTGTGTTTTCTTTTTTGTCTCTACATTTCCTCCATGTGTTTTTACTGTAAGTTCTTTATTTATATCTTATGATGGAATTCCCAATTTACTAGAAAACTTCTCAGAAATGAAAGAGTGTGTAGACCCTGAATCAAACAACACATAGGCATAATCAGAACAAACAAACATTGTACCTGATACCACTTCATTTGATGGCCCATCATCTGCTGAAGTAGTTGCAAAAGATTTAACCACCCCTTTATACTTGTAGTCTTGATGATTTCCCATAGTTGAGTTCATTGTTGGACACTCATTTTCATAATGACCCATTTCAATGCACTTAAAACATTTTACAGACTGTAAATCAGATTTTTTCATACCATTACCATGATCTTTTTCAGTGCAATTACGAGCCTTATGTCTCATTTTACCACATCAGTAGCACTTACCAAAATTCAAAAGACATTCCCCAGCAGGCTTTTTACAACAATTTTCACAAACTGTAAACTTAAGCTTCTTAGCATCAGACTATTCTGAAGAGTTCTTCCTTTTCGCCTGCCACCTCGACCTCTTATTATGTTGTTTTTCAAAGAATACATGATCATCAGAAAACTCCATTTCCACCTTCTCCGCACAACGAACAAGTTTTTCAAAAATTTTGAACTCACGAGAAGCTAAATGCCTTCGATATTTGGATTTTATCCTGAGTAAAAAAGGTATATTTTACTATCTAGATCTTGTATAAAATATGGAGCATACCTTTCCAGTTGAGTGAATTTTTCTTCATAAGCAGCCACTGAGTCATCCTCCTGCTTCAATTCTAGTAATTGTTTTCCATCCTAAGATGAACCACCTTAGGAAAATATTTCTCAAGAAACCTACATTTGAATTCATCCCAATCAAGAGCATCAATCTCCTCACTATCCCTGATATTTTTCACCATCGATCACCACTAATCAGCTTCACCTTCAAAACAGTAATTAGAGAGACTAAGCATTTGATGTTATGAACAACCCATGACATCAAAAATCTTTTCTAGTGCTTTAATCCACCCTTCTGCTAGCATTGGATCAGATGATTATATGAAATATGGGGGATGTTCCCTCATGAAATTCTCCAATACATACATGTTCCTCTATGGTTGATATGCCTGATCTCGTACATGGATACCACTGCCATCTATATCCTGATTCAATTGTGCCATTATTGCAATAATCTATTCATTTCTGATTCTGACCATCTCAGGATGCTGATTTGGATGGTTGTCTTCCTCATGATGTCATCCCAACATAGCTTCCATGTTTCCTCTGCAGAAAACCATTCTTAACATAGTAATATCTTAGGCGAAGCAACATGGTAATTTCTAAATGCCATATTATTTCAATATTAACATAAATTAAATTATGGATATTAATTTAACAATACCCTAAATCCTAAAGTTATCTAAACTGACCTCTGGTACCAACTTTAAGGACCCAACCTTAAACATTACATAATATTAAATTAAATGAATAATTCACATTAAGGATCATTTCAGGGTTAGAATTTTAGAGAATTAGGACATAACTATTACATATCAAAAGATTAAAAAGTAGAAAATTCTACACAACTTCCATTTTTTATCATAAAATAAAAACACTTGAAAAAAAGATTCATGTGTAGTTCCCTGTTTAGACTGCATGACTTTTCCTTGATCCCATCCCTGACCCTATTTATCTTTAGGTCGTGTAAAAACATTTCAAAACATGGGATGAGCATAATAAATCTCAGTAAGGGTTATAAAACAAAGAAAGAAATAATTTTTTCATAAATACATACAACAAATGAACTCTGTTACCTACCTCTTGAAATAATAAGATTTTATGAATAACATATAGAAATCATAAATCCTAAAGGAAACTAGGGGAATCCATATCATACTTACAATGTAGTTATCACAGCTACTAAGGGTGTTACTTTGGAATACCCATCATAGTATATTCCCTAAATCTCTTAGGAGATACATTCACATTTACCTCCGTCATGTTACCCAATGCATTAGAGATCTATCTTGGGCTCACCCACCCTTGGTTTATCATGGAACCACCCGTATACGTAAATAATGCCCAAAACCACAACATGATCATAACACATAAGCATAAAGGAAAGATAACATTTCCACATTGCAATAACAAATTATCATTTCAAGATATTGAAATAATAAATCCATTCTGAAAAATAATTTTCAATTCCAAAATAAGTAAAAAGAGTATATGGTATTTATTTTTTCCTTTTAGATAACATTACGGCTTGTTAAGGAAGCCAAAGATCAAATAATACTCACGGTGGCAGAAAGGTCGTTGTCACCACTTATGTTAAAAAACATTTCTTTTTTGTGATTTAGTAAAACTCTTCATGTAAAAAAGATTCCCTTTGAATGAAATTAAATTCCAATGTTGTTTATACAGCGTATAAAAGAGACTCGTTTATTAAAACAATATATGCCTCAATGAAAGGAGATTGAGGTGAAGTCCCTTACCTCATATCCGACTTGACCCGTTCATTCTTTAATATCCTGAATAATAAACTAAAGTTAATTTCTACTTTCTTAAGAACCTTTTTCAAGTTTATTATTCCTTTTATATCAATTATTACCATTTTATAAACATTATGTAATCATTTAAGTTAATAACGTCAATTTTGTCCAAATTTGTTACTTGAGTCAAAAAATGAACAACTTATATTTACATGTTGTCCATGTGGTCAATAGTTCATTATATCCAGAATTACAATCATCATTTAGATATCATATATATCATATATATCCAGTATATACATGTATTTATAGTAGTACATAACATTTGGAGGTATGAAATGAAATTCACCGTTCATGGAGACGGTAAGCCGTACGTACGCATGAACGCTACTTTCATTTATATTTCTTATTTTAATGGAATTAAAACATAATGATACATAGATATATTATAATTACAGTATAATATCTTATATAATATCACTAACTCTATCCTTTATACATCCCACATAAGGCATTAACGAGTCACGTCACTTTGAGGGGGCGGTAGTCCGCACTTCCTCTAATGAGATTATCGCATTTACCCATAATGGAAACAATAGAGTCATGACATAAATGGAAATTACAGAAACATAAAGAAAACATAAACATAATATATATCATATATAAATATAGTTCCATAATAATGTCCACCATGAGAGGCGGTAGGAGATAATCAAAAAATCGTCGTTTCGTGTGGTGTTAGTTTTCCATCCACAGAAACATTATGTTCTTCATCCATTAGATGGAGGTGTGTGAAGGTGTAGTTAGAATAATTTTTATAAAATCATCCTAGTCTATTTAGGATACTGTTTGTTTTACAAAATAAAGGAATAAAAAGATTTTAGGGTTTGGAGAAATAAAATAAAAGAAAACAATTTTAGAGAAACCTTTGCCTTCAATTTGGGTAACTCCCTTTGGTTGGAACCAAAGAACTTATTGAAGTTCCTTCTGCCTAAGGTAATGCTTCTAGGAGGAGTAGAGGGATGTAGGGAGCTTAATTTTCCAGAGGTTGGTCGAACCAAATGGCTTGATAGGTGTGAGTAATTGGTTAGAAATGGTCTCTTTTTATAAGGCAGAGGAGGGTCTCTTTAGGAAAGTGTGAAACTATTATTTTATTATATAATTATATTCGGTTTCTAATGGTCCCAAAATCATTATAGTCTAAGATAAGATGACTAATGGTAGAAATAGAGTCATCCAATAGGAATTGGACAGGTTTTGGATAATATTTTAGTATTTATAATCTTATTTATTTAAATGATTTATTAATGAGGTAAACATTTCATCATTATTATGTGATAAATAATTTAATTTATTTTTTGTCTAAAAATTATAAAAAAATACCATGATGTAAGAAATAATTTTATCTTTCCAATTAATATTTATAGTAGAAATTATATGTTTTATAACCCCTTGTAAAAATTTACTTACTTAAAGATATTTGTTTTTGTCATTTTTGCCTTTACATTAAGTTAATTAATCTAAATTGTCATTATCACTTCCAGGTTACTCAGCAAGGTCCCAAAATCGTCCCAATGATTCCCATGGTCGTAAATGACTCAAAAAATAAGGTTTGGAAAATTGTTAAGGTAATTTTGAATTATTATAATATTCTTTTTACCTTGAATTACCTTATGTACCTTTTATCGCGGTAAATATATTTCAAAAGTTACTATTAACCAAAAATGATTTTCATCTCATTGAACCACATTTTACTAAATAATAACAACCATGTATGTCGGATATTTGAAATTCAATTCACAAAAGAGGTAAAATTTCATTTAAATGAAAAAGAATCTGTTTTTTAACTACTACTAAGTGGATTCACTATTCATTAAAAAAAGAAGTTTTTTAGAAAAATACCAAAAATTCATCCTAAGATATACTTCATATTATGAATTCAAAAATGATATTTATTTTTAAAAATTCAAAAAATAAAAATTTCATTAATTAATTTTAAATTTAATTCCCGTTCTTAAAATAAATACCATATTTTTATGAAATAATAACTATCAAAAGATTTACCCTTGTTTATATCCAATTTCAAATTGAAATTAATTACAATGAACAACATTGGATTAAATGGTAAAAATAAATTCTAATTAAACTTTAAAACCAAATATAAAGATAATCTAACCATATAAATAAATCAGATTAAAACATAGTTTTGAATTAAAATAAAATATTTTCACTATTCATTAAAAAATATCTTTGTCAGAAAGATCTCAAAAATTTACACAAAGTAAATTTTGATGTCCCCATTCTAAATAAAGATTTTATTTGGTCAATTAAAATGTATTAAAGTTTCCAAAAATATATTTAAAGATGGTTCTCCATTAAAAGGCGGTAAATTGGCCTTTTATTGTAAATTATGCTTAAAATTACATTCATTCACATTTTAAGCCTATACAATTTATTGGATAAATGTAAATACATTTAACAAACGTGTATAATAATATTGTAGATAGTTTTGTTCATTCCAAAAAATACAACATCTAGGATTTAACTACCATTTAAAATAATAATATTATATTATTAGTGTGAAATGTAAGAATTCAAAAAAACCTGTTGTTGTGTATCGGGTATGCTATCTAACATAACAACCCTTTTAAAGTAAAATTAATATTTAATTCAAAAATATTAATAAATATGAAATATGTCTTATTCTTCAATTACTTGGGATGTTCAATTTTATCCCATGTTATAGGGTCTGGGTGCAACTACATATCCTGATATATTTGGAAGCAAGCGAGATATAATTTTTAAATTTTCCTATCATATATGGGGCACTTATATTGTATTATGAAAAATAGGGTCTTACCTCAGTGTTCTTCCATTTTGAATATGGAATGACGTTGAAGAGTCCCAATGCACTAAGGTGGGGGAGGGTATTCTTGTTAGGTGTTTTATTCATTTCAATGATTGGAGAACCATGAATCACTACATATCTTTGTATTAAATGAATCAAGACACATTTAGTTTTGAAAATATCCTAGTCTAAAGTTCCATTGAGAAGGACCAAATATGGGTAAATAATACATCAATAGTAGGATAAGGGCATTTTCCCCTTTTCTTACTCATTGAAGGCTTCATAGTGAATCATTATTCGATTCTCCACTATAAATTTGACAAATTTGTATAGGACAAGGGAACCCTTATTGGAGGAATTTTTACTTGGGCCTTAGATTTTTGATCAAGGTGTCACTATATATCTATGGAAGACATGTCTCAAGCCACATGTTGTTATAATATTGTGTTGCCTATTTTTATCAACCTCTCGAATAGATAAAATCATTTTAGAATCAATTCATAGATTAATTAATAAATGATTAAAGATTCTATATATATCATTCCCATATGTAAAAGAATAGGTATTTAATCTAGATATATATTTATTCACAAAAATCTACTACACGGAATTTTCACGCATGTAAGGTGATGTGGTCTTTAAAATTGACCTTCTCAAGAATCATGAGTGGTCATATTCATTATACTTTTTTTCTCGGTTTACTGTAATGTTAGTCAGACATAAATCACCACCTATTGAGTATGGTGCACCCCAAATATTTCATATCTAAGTGAATGACTAGGATTATTTAGTTCACATGAGTTATGATCAGTGTGAAATAACAGATGAATAGGAAACCACCAATGTTTTCTGATTTTACAATGTATGGGAGAAATGATAATTCATATTGGCATCTATATTCCATAATTTTAGGAAAAGTATTTTTCAACTGGAGGACTTTTTATCTTCGTGTTATTTAATGATTATTGGGAACCATATACTAATGATTCTAAAATGGAGTAGGATATTGCTTAATAGATTCAAACTATACACAATTTTATATTCGTAGTAGCTTAATTTATTATAGGGTATTATGGGTACTGTGTAGTTTATTTTCACACTAGTAATATGATGTCAGGTATTTATATCATGTTATAAGAACAAAAGTACATTTATTTTAATTTCATGTGTCTAAGACTAGGGTTCTCCCAAATGGATTGATTGGTACATAAGGACACATATCACTATTTGAGATTTCATGAGGTGGGATCATCCTATCCTTTTTCTGATATAAAGGACTTCATGTTACGGAAACACAATGGATATATCTAGGATATATAATCCCTAAAATAACAACACATCTTATAATAACATGAATCATTCTAGACGTATTTATTAAAGCTTTCATGCATTAATTAATCTCATATAATCTAGAAAATTTTGAATTTTTACAGTCATAGGCTCATAAAAAAATAATAAAACATCGTACACTCCTTCATATATCTATCTCAAGGGCTATAGAGGTCCATTTTCGTGCATTGGAAACACACTTCCATGTGTCTTACAGATGTAATGGGTATCCTAGTCTTAATCTGTTTTTTATAGTGGTGAAATTATAGTTAGGACCAAGCTAATGATCCTAGTCTTTTCTATGTATCCTACAAGTGGAGGAATCAATCCATTTATAGTTATTCAAACATGCTAGTATAGATCTACATAATATTCATGAGAAAATTTAATTTCTTCTAAGTATTGGTTCATGGATAACGAATCATATATCAGGGGATCATATGTAAAAATTACTTAAATTCGTTGGTAGGTCATTTTAATTCTATTTTGTTTTATCTTAACATTTGTCTAAGGCTAAGATAAAAGGGCAAGATGTCAACTTATGTAAGTGGCATTATCTGTTGATGAAATTAATGTTTGGTTTTAAGGTAAGAGGTTCAGGCATTACTATGTATCCCAATTAGATTGTAAATAAGTACCAAGAAGTTATTGGAAATGAATTCTTCACATATGTCAATATTATCTATGTGTAAAGGGGAATTGTATATTCATAGTTCCTGAAAACCATTTCATTACCACCTACTAATATATCTCTAACAATTGAATGAATCCTTGTATAGTTTGATCTCATATATAAGGAATCGGAATTTTTCCCCAATTATTTTGGTTGGACCTAAAATAAGAAAGTTAAGAATCACTTTTCATCCTTAAAATTTAAAAATCATGCAACATGTAGATCATAAATATTAAATTATTACATATATAATGTTTTTTATTTAGAAAAGGTATTTATTCCATAGATCAAAGGAATGTTGTTTGCAAAATATAGCTACATGTATCAATATCTCATGCATTCGTGAAATAGTCCATAGAAATAAATTGAATTTGAGATTTTAATAGTCATTAATGATGAACTTATGGGGGTTGGTTTAGTCTATATTCACAATTATTGGACCAATATGTGGGGTAGATTGAGGTAATTTGATGAGTACATTCACCATTTAGATTAATATCATGTTTTAGAGACATTATTCTATTTATTTTAATGTTATGTGATTAGGAAACCAATGCCATGTTTTTTATGGATTTGTGACAAGAATAATTAATATATTTTTCAATTTAATCTAGTAAGGATGTGTTGGACCAATATAGAATTATGAAAAACATTTATTTAGAATATTTATATTGGTAGTGGGAGTGGCATTTTCTCCATCAATTATGTCTAGGTAATAGCCTCTTTTGGATTTGTCTTTAAATATTACTTAAGGTCCCACCATCATAGCCTCAAATTTTGGGGGTTTATTCAATGGCATCATTAGATTTCTTATAGAAAACATCTATTTTCATTTTTGTAAATGAATTGATATTGGAATTATCATTTAATGGTCCTACAATCTATTTCTGAAAGACATCTATGTTGTGTAATGTGCGTATCCACTTCCCATCAAGATTCCTTAGCTCAACATGTCACTTATGGGACTGTCATATTATGAAATTTTTTCACATATAAAAATATGGACTGAGATAAAATATATATCAATTACAACCACCATATTTTTCTCATAGAAAAAATAATATTGGTTATCCTTTCTAGAAGTATGTGTTTTAGTTTGGTAAACCCATAAAGAATGTAGAATCTTAGGTAACCCTGATTTATATTCATTACATATTATTTTTATATTATATTTGAAAATGACTTATTAATGTCCATTATATATCCATATAAATCTTCATGATAGTGGGATGAGTGGTTGGACATAATACTCTACTGGTGATACATCCATTACATCTTTTAAAAATTAAAATTAATTTCATTGTCCATCAATATTAAGGGACATAAAATCTTATAATCATGTTAGTCTTCAAGAATATAATAATATTCTTTATCCTAATATCTTAAATTGGTGTAGACTTATCCCATTTTGATATTAATTTGTTGGATAAAGGATATACTTAAACAACCTTGTTGTAGCTTGGGATATGACAACATTACTACTACTCCCTATGAAGAAGGAAAACATGAGTATCTAGTAGAACAAAATAACTTTGTTTTTTGATAGATGGCGTTGGTATGTATTTGAGAAGAATTTAATTTCATAGTGAAATATACATATTCATGTGTCATTGTTGGAAATAAATAGAAAATTATTTTAATTTTATGGGAAGTCTTCATTATTGAGTGATGATTGCCATATGAGACTAAATAAAATTCCTTTATGATGCTAAGGCTTTATCCTCCTTGAATACATCTAAGTATGACCAATCCAAATCCCAATTTATTACTGGCCTTATATTCTTTATTTTTATAACCATGTAAAAAAAATTCCAAGGATGGATATATTATTTATTTGATTTATTAATTGTAACAGTCATGTTTTTTCATGTAGCCCACTATAAGTAGATTCCCTCTAGTAACTGTGTGATTTTCATACCCTAGTGGAGTTTAGATTTCATTGATTTCCTCTATTTCAATGATAGTTACTAGGGAAACCACACCATGGTATGTGATGAAGAGAATCATCTCATCTTAGTTAGGATCATCTATGGTTGTGGTTTTCTTTTCTAGAACATCATCATGTAAATTATTTTAGCATTATATTTGATAAATTGTTGTCTCAAAGGAGAAATTATAATATTAGACTACTTATTTATCCAATAATTGGATCCATCCCTTATTTCATAATCAAATGTTCACTGTTTTTATTATTAATCACCAAATCATATATGTAATTAAGATCCAAATAGTCCATATTCAGTTTCAAGGATAGCTCTCAAACAATTATTAATGCATTGTACTCAGTCTCATTGTTAGTAAATCCTTACTTTAGTATGAATGAATATTTTTGAGCATTATTGGATGGGAAATGAAAAATATTCCCAAATAGACACTATTTAGATTTAGGTTTTCTAATATTTTACAAGTTATACATTAAGAGGTATTATTAAAGTACTTCTCCAATTTCTGGGGAGTGTTATATATTGATAAAATCTTCATTTGAGCACTTTTTATTTATCAGTGTGATTATGAGGGTTGGGTGTCTTTTGAGATAATCATCTAGCACCTGACCTTTGATTTTATTCAATGTTACAAATTGAATGAAAATATATTATAGGATAACCACCATTAAATATAGATATTATTTCAAAATTTCATGGTTGATGATATACTTGAGAATATCAAATAAAGCATCCAAGTAGACCATGTGGTTCTCCATGTAGCGCCTCAAATTTTATACCATGAAAATCAGTGTGATGTGGTTTTTTTAATGTCATAATATCAAGTATTAGTATCTAGTGTGGTTTTAAATTAATATTAGAGGAAATTTTATTTCCATATATTGTTTATCTTAATGATATGAGCAGTGATTCATCACTTAATAGTGGCCACTTATTGGATTAGTTGCCTCTCATCTACCAGTGACATCAATATGGGGGTGGAACAAAAATCACTTAATATTTTCAAAGGCTTTTTAAAATTCATACTCACATCGATATATTAATCTTCTATTTGGTAAATCATTATGTGAATGTATATTACATCTATATGAGTAATGAAACACCATATATAGGAAAGGTGTCCATGAATACCTATATTATATTTTAAGTTATAAGGAGGAATTATTTAAATGATCACAGTAGTCTTCTCAAAAATGAAATCAATTCCATTGTGGTGTACTATATATTCAATAAATTTTCCTAACATCACACTAGATGAACACATCATGGGGTTTATATTCACATTCTATTGCCTCAATTTTTCTGAAATCTAATTGGTGGTTGATAATTTTTCATAGAATTGATGTGATCTGACCACCAGATCATTGACATATAATTATATGATCTATCCTAACGTGGTTTTGGAGATTCAATGCATGAATTGTTGATTGGTAGTGTTAGGATTCATTAAATCACATTGAATAAAATTCTATTAGAATATCACTTAGGGTTCTCTAAAATAGGTGGAATCCACATCCTTATGGGTCATCTAGATCTGATTGTACCCTTAATATCCAT
Source organism: Viscum album (assembly GCA_963277665.1). Taxonomy (NCBI): domain Eukaryota; kingdom Viridiplantae; phylum Streptophyta; class Magnoliopsida; order Santalales; family Viscaceae; genus Viscum; species Viscum album. The sequence goes on along the minus strand of OY728161.1, from coordinate 1,988,784,199 downwards.
AAATGAGGAAAAATTCCTAGATTCCAATAATTTCATTGATCTGGAGTTCTATGACTGTGACATAGAAATATACTATTGAGAAGTTCCAATGGAGATATTTGAAATTTAATAAAACCTTTGTCAACCCATCCTTTTTCAAAAGAGGATTTATAATGGTCACCCACATTAGGAACATCAATTTTTAAATTTGGTTTGATTTAATTAGTTTTTCAGCTTTTTCCAAATCAATGGAGGAACGCTACATATGTATCATCATAATAGACTAGTTGAAACCTAAATAATCATTTGGAAAGACAATATAATGGTAAAAACATTAGTATCCATGCCTAGTATCTTGGTATAATTACAGGTGAACATAAAATGGTTGTTTTTATAGAAGGATATATAGATCTCTTGTTCTTAAAAATAAATGGTTTCCATAATCACTATAAGAAATCGATCCACTTTTATACCTAGATTAATTTTCAAAAGTTTATCGATGGTATTAGAGAAGTCATCATCAACTATTGGAGGTACATTTCTGATATCTTCTCCCTCTTCACCATTTTCATCAATTTTATTGTATATTGGTGATAAGGAAATATTCCCATGACTGAGGGGAAATATTGGGTCATTTTTACCATCTATGAATGACTAGGATAATAACTAAGTACTAGGAGTACACATGTATGAGAATTATATGATGGGTAATTCTATATATTCTCTCCCTCTTCTTTAAAATTATATGGAGAAAAATAACAATAGATATCCAATGATTCCAGTAATTTCATAGAAGAGCTTTCATCTATCACTAGTGGTGGGGAAGTCTTCCAATATTGTATATGATTCATATATAAAATTGTATTTGAAGATAAATTGGGCTATGTTTGATAATGGTATTTTCTCTTTTAATGTTAATCTCCAAAATTTTAACTTGATTTCTTTTTAACATGCTCATCTCATCTAACTAAATTGCTACTATGTAAATAGAGTCCAATGTAGTTTTTGAACTCTGTTTACATCCTATAACTCTATTTATTGACAACAATATATTGACAGTCATTAGTTAATCATCATCAAATATGTTATAAGGGATTTTTGGGGAAGTCACATATCATTTGAGATTAGTTACCTATAGGCCTTATTCCAATATAAGTTGATTTAATTATCATATATAGAAACCTTCTTCAGTATACTAGGATTTAGTTTCATCAAAAAGTGAACCTTCACCACATCATACTCCAATATTTTAATCATAGATCAATGAAATATTATCATTATTTCATCAGATATACAGAGCTCTAAAATAGACCATGATGACTACCTCTCAACCAAATTGTATGAATGATATAACTTCATGAAATTCTACTGAGGAAGTTTCTAAAATATAAACATTGGCCACATCAACAATAGTCTCATGTCCATTCATGATTTTAAGAACCATGAAATTTGAATATATAATCTCTTTTATAATATGTGGAGCATCCACCATTGAAATATTGTTTATGATAACAACTAACTATTTAAATATATCATACGTTTATATTTTGTTTGATGACTCATAACATGGGATTGTTTTTTATCTTTTTTCTTTGTGGTCAATGGAATTGGTGTTGACGACCCTAGTTCCTGGTTAAAACTTAAGGGAATAATTTTAATGGGTTGGTTGGTTTCATTCAGTATTCATATGCATCTTTGATAGTCAAAAATCTAAACACCTACCAACATGTAGTCAAAAACAATTGTATATGGGAAACTCTTAGAGGGTTTAAACTTGTATTTTTCACCAGTTGGGGTGTCTAAAGTGAATACCCTTGAGTTTTTTATACTTATATCATAACACATATTGATATTAAAAAACATTTATGTATAATTTATTACTATGTTTAATAACTTTCTCTACACAAAATATTAAACTGAAATAATGTTTCACATGTTATAATAGAAAATTATTACACAAATAAAACCTTTGAAATTAAAACAAATAGGGAACAATTTTAAATGAATGAAATTGGACTAAGAACACTAAAATAATTAATATTTAATTTTCAATAAATTTAGTTTTTTATTTGAAAATTAAATTTATAAATTTTTGAAAGTTATTTTTTATAAAATTCACATCATTTATTAATTTGGAATGAAAAATTTATCTAATGAATAATTTTTTCGAGGTTTCTAATAGAATTAATTTTCTGTAGAATATTGAAAAATATAGTTTTTACCGAAACTATATCTTCTATGAATTTATTGTTATATAAGTAAAAACTAGAAGTTTATCATATATTTGAATTAATCTTATTTAAATTTCAGGAGGAAAATAATTTCTTAAAAAAATCTTTTAATCTCTGAAAACCTATATTATATATTTTATAAAATAAATAGAATTTCATTCTAATATACAAAATTTTTTTCCTCTCTTATTCTAATTGAAAATTTTAATGGTGATATTCTGATTTGGATTACTTTGGAATATAGGATAATTTTATTTCTTTATAAAAATTTATTTTATACCATGTAAGTTAATGAAGTTAATAAATATATACTGCACATATATTTCAATTACAGAAACAAAATATTTTCATAATTGATTTTTATGTGTTATGTGCAGTGATATTAAAATTATAGATTAAAAAAGTAAGATATTTTATCTGATAACTTAATTTTTTTATTATAAATAATTATTTCCAAATTAAATAATATTGTTAGTTTTATATTTTCATTAAAATTAATTAACATGTTTGAAAAATAATAAACCGTAATAAAAGTGGAAAATGTAAGAAGTGTTTTACTACGTATAAAAAGTCCTAAATTATTTCAAAAAAGAAAATATCGGTGTGTCGATAAGATTTTTATTCCCGAAACCAAATTAAATTTATTATTTTACATTTTTAGATCATTTTTCACATTGAATAGTGACATAACATTATTGAAATTTAATGAGTAAACACAAAATTACACTTTTATTAACATATAAAAATAGATAACTTCCACAACTTTTTGTTACACTAATACCATATAATTTCATTTCAAAACTCTTATATATTTCTCCATAAATAATTATATCGTATTTTCATTATCATTTTGTCTCAATTATTATCCATATGGCCTCCATTTCCAATGATATTTCCTATAGAAATATCAAGCTCCCCACTTGAGTATTTCTTAGTCCTTATAATTTTCTTCTTACATTTATTCTCTCAAACATTTTATAGCCAAGATAATACTATGAAAAAGTTAATATTAATATATTTTAACGATATTATATTAATTTATTACCCATTATTCAATCCATTCCATCCATTGAGAAAAATAAAACAACATACATCATGCTTATGTGAATACGACAACCTCTATGAAGCGATTTGGTTCTATTTTCATCACCAACATTAATAAATGGAAAATTTGATAATTTTAATAATTAATATGTTTAATATTTCAAAATAATAATTCTGAAATAATTATTTATCAAATACCTTTATTATAAACAAATTTATTTAGAAATGAAATCGTTAATCATGCAAACATGGGAAATACCACTTCCTTGAATAGAAGATTTTAATTCTTCATGAACCTCTCAAATTTATTAATACAATATATATTATAATATATTTATGTTATAATAATAAAAATTTTGATATTATAGAAGATTTATATTAGCATTATATAAAAAAATTCATTACGTATTAAATCATAATAACCTGCTCTCATTTGGGTCTATTTTACCACCTATGTTAAGGATTATATAATTTTAATATCATGAATGATAATAGAATGTCATATAATGGTAACATAATTTAATAATAATTTATTCAATATTTTTAATAATTTTGTAATTTTTTTATTAATAATTAATATATTTATTAATATAAAATTTTTGATTTTCAAACACAGAAAAAAAATTTCATCGTAAATTTAAATTTCACTAAAAAAATATCTCTATCATTCAGCTAATGAAATGGTACATAAGAAAACATTTATAAATAAGGATTATTAAATCATAAATTTTCTGGGAATGATTATGATTGTAACAATAATTGATAATAAACTATGTCTTCATGTTACATGTATAAAAAAATAATCAAAACATCCTAATTTCAAGTCATTAAAATATACTATAACCGACTAACATATTTTTGATAGATTATTACGAATAATGTAAATAAAAGTTATTATAATTAAATTATTCTATAAAATTAGTTATTAAAAAAGTTCTATACATTTTAATGGCTGATAGAACATGTTCTTCTAAGAGGGATTTATGGTAAGCAGTTTTTATATAAAATATTATTTCTAGAGAATTATTTTATATTTTTCACCATGAAATCACTCCACAGTCTCATTAATACCTAATTAATTTAATTAATAACATTAATTTAACTCGAGGTGTTTTAGGATCAGTATAGTGTTATTTATTTAATTCTATTTTTATTCAAAAGATACATGTGTTGTAAGTGTATTTATTAACTCAACTTCCTTTATTGATTTATAATGATTCTTCTTGAGCATCATTCGTCAAAACATGGTTTCTTCCACCCACTTATTTTATTTCATCTAAATTTTTCTCCAAATATTTAAATAAGTTACATTTTAATTCATTTCTTTTACATATATTAATTTCGTTTTTAATAAGTATATCATTTTTTTGGATAATCTTCCTCCTCGTTGATGATGGTTTCGCCTTAATGTCCATATTTTCAATTCCTTCCATTTGTCCAAGTTATATTTTGAAACACATTTGTGTCCAATATCATGTTAAATTAAAATCCCTCTTATGGAATTTTGGAGATTCTATTTTTTTATATAATTATTCAATATTGGTTTCCGTTAAAATTATTTTAAAGTATTAAAATGTTTTATCATTCCATGGTTTTAGGTTTTATATTAAACTAAAAATTTATTCTAAGTCCCATTATATTTTATTAAATATTAAATAGTTAATATCATTTTTAAATATGAATATTTTCAAATATATTCTCATCACGTTTTAGTACAGGAATTTTTATTATGGCCCAAAACTTCAACATTTTCAACTATGGTAATAAGTGTTTTATAAACACTGTTATATGATTTCTCTCTCAGTTTGACCATATTTACTTATAAATATTCCATTAAATCCTTTAAAATAATTAAAAAATATTTTAATTCTTCAAGAATTCGAATAAAAATTTAATAATTCTAAGATTTTCCAAAATTAAAATATTAATTTTTGAAAGGAAATAATTATTTGAAAATATATTTTAATGTATTTGGTTTTTAGGATAATATTATTTATGATATTTATCTATTTTTATAGAATATTTTCAAACAAAATATCTCAAAATTAATTTTTCTCTAAAATTGAAAATTTTAATTTCTAAGCAAAAATATTATTATTATCAAAGTAGTTAGTTTGAAATAAAACATTTTCAAAGTGTTTTTAATCCTTCCAAATATAGTATTATTTCCTATAATTATTAACATATTTGTCCAAGGATCTCAAAAGTTTACTATTTATATATGTCAACACCCTTAATGATTCTTATATTACACTGGGGAAATTTTTATTCCACACTCCAACATTATTATTTGGATGAATTTTGAAATGTTCTTGGAATGTTTTTCCTGAAACCCAAATCGTTTACATGGGATTTTATGGTGATGTTTCATCAACAAAGATATTTTCAAATGGAATACGTATTTATGGGTTATTTTTACGATTTTCTAGGTCCTATAACACCCTCTAATAATTTTTAAATGTATTATATCACATGTGATAATTATTTTGATCATGGATATTTTTTTACCACATAATGAATTGACATTCTTCTATTTTCTCATAAAATAGAGGGTGAAAATTCTTGGATTTTTTCACAATATAAACGGTGGACTCATTTAGATAGTTTCCAAACTATTAAAGGGTATAAATAAATGTATTTTTTATAATATAATAGTCATACATTTTTATATTTATTTAATACACAATGGTATACATATATATATATTCATTCATATCATACAAGGTTCACATGAGTGGATTTGTTCCTAAACATAATGGGTGTAAGTTCATTATTATTTTCACAAAAAACAAGGGGGGATGTTTTCATACTCTAAACATCCTAAAGGGTGTAAATACATGTACTTTTTGACAATATATAGGTTAGAAATTGCAAGAATTGTTCAAAATAAAAAATGGTGCCTATACTTGGATTTTTTTTCAAAATAGACATGGTAGTTATAGTAGTATTATTTTCACAATCATAATGGGTTGACACATTTTTATTTTTATTTTCAAAAATTATGGTTGAGAATAATTCTATTTTATAAAAATATGATGATTCTATATGATTATATTATGTTCCATTATTATACTTCAGGTTTCTATTTTACTTTCCCTTGATTATGCACTTTTATCCAATTGTATATATTTGATTATTTTAATTTGGATGGCTTTATGTCTTGACGAGTAGACAAAAATTATCATTTTATAATCATTTTAATAATATATTTATCACCTACTATTATTTCCCCAAAATATTGTGATCTAACCATTGTTGATTGTTTACATTACTGATCATTTTATCTCACCTATTTCTTATTATTCCATTCATTATGTTATCAAGATGAGTATAACATATAAGATTAATAGAAATGTGTATTGTGTGGTTAAATTATAGAGAAATGGTTATAAGTTCCACAAAATTATATTCCTTTATATATGATTGTAAAAGTCACTAAACCTTCTTTTATTATCAAAATGTTATTATTGTGATAATTAATATTTATATTATGAAAATGAATTTGAATATATGTATATTTATCCTAGGATTATATCAATTTTTTATCAAATCCATTATTTAAGGAAATAGTGTTTATCACCACCCCCAAAAGTCAAGGTTCAAGGTGCCTTATTTGGTAGGGGATTATGGTTAAAAAATTTAGTTATATTTTTGTACTGAAATCGTGAAACATTAAAACACCAAATATAATAGATACATATAAGGGATAATTCTAAATATAGAAAAATTACAAAAAATTGGTAAAATTTTTATTATATGGTTTCCAAATAAATCATGTCCTTATCATGATATTTGAAAGTAGATGCGACTGTGGTACAATTTCACCTAGGGGTAGTCAACATGAAAAATGATTATTGAGTATGGAGTTGGTTTTCACTCTGTGCATGTTGTGTAGGCCTATAACTGCATAGATAATAAGAAAATAATTGAGAATATGTTCTGTATTTTACTTTTTTTCTTCAAAAACCATTATGAATAATATGATAACATATTTATACTAGGTTATAAAACATAATATGAAAATAAAAATAAAAATTGTGGTTAAACTCAAGGAATTATAGGTTAATCCAATTATATCATATTTGATCTAAAAATTTCACTTCCCAAAATGATGGTTTCATTTGAGAATACTTATTAGGTTCGAGTTTTCTAATTCATGTGAAAAATTACTCTTATTTTATAGGATTTTGGAATAACCATTTTTTTCCTACGTGGCCGAAAATTGGGTTAGGAAAATGAATTTGTCAATGGTATATCCATTTAAACTACTACATCAAACTCAAGTTTATGTTTTCATATAAATCTGTATATTTATCTTAGATTCAACCTAATTCACATCCATTTTTCTCCTTTTATTGTCCTATATCATTTTAATAATCATATGGTGTCAATTAGCACGATTAAGGCCTCCTTTTTAATGTATATTTTGATTTGAAATTGAAAATTCTCAATATGAGTATTTCTTAATCATTAATATATTTTTCTTAACATACCACATCATAAAATTTTTATCCACCATAATATAACTAAAATAATATTATTAATATAAATTAATGTCATTATTTTAATACATCAACCATTATACAATCTTTTACAGACATTAATTAAACTAAAAAAACGTAAGTTGTGCATGTGTGTACCAGACCGCCTCCACAAAGTGATGTACTTAATTTCTCATCACTAAATTTCATGGATTATAACAAGGATGAATTTTATTAAATAGTATTTTTATATTTCATAGTTATAATTTTTAATTGATAAATTATCATATACCCTCATTAAATCCGATTTGTTGAGAAATGGAATTGTTAATAATGTGTATATGCATACATCCACCTCCACAAATGATGAATTATATTTTTCAGGACAACCCCAATTTTATGAATATATGGATTAATATATTGAAGGTAATTTAATTTTATTTCATTTTTATGATTTTTTAAATTTTATTTTGACATAATTTTAGAATATTTTCTAACACATTATATCATTATAACATGTTCTTATATGGGTCAATGTTTTCACTTAATTGAAGGGTGTTATAATGTTTATATAATAAAAAAATAAGGAATTTTATAAAAAGTTAATATCATGAAATAATATTGTAATTAATATATTTAAATAATTCTATTAATTTTCTATGAATATTAAATATAATAATTAATATACCATAATTCAATCATTAAACATATCAAAACTGGTAAATCACATTTTCGTTTTCAAGAACCATATCAATGTCTGTAACATAATGAAATTTACATATATACTCATTGAAAAAAATTATTATTCTATCATTGATTATCAAGTAATGATGAAAATTTAAGCAATAAGTGAGAATTCACTATGTCATCATGAAACATGTTTGAAATCCTAACATCTATATATTCAAATACATTATAATTGGGTAGTATATTTGTGATAGATAGTAATATATGAAGTGTATAAAATGAAATATTTTTGAATAATTCTATGACAATAGTGATTATGATAGTTCTGTTAATTTTATAGGATATTATATTGTGTTCAAATAATTGTTATTTAAGGAAAGGTGTTCTTTGTATAAAATGTAATTTATTCTATCATTTTAATTATTGGGCACCATGATATATTTTATAATTTTTTATTACATCCTTATGAATTTATTTAATCTTTTCATAAAATTTATGAGATTTTAATGGGAATATCATGTTCTTTACTGAAAGTGCTATTGATTCCAAAGATATCAATATTGTAAGGGTCTTTGTTAACTTAACATCCTTTATTGAGTTATAAAACTTCTTCTTGAAATTATTCTATCCAAAATTGGATTATTTGGACCTAAGAATATATTTCATTATATATTATATTATCAATTGAGGGAAAATAACTTTTAACACAAGTATTGTACAATTACTAATTTATTTCCCAAAAGTTTTATCATTTTTTGGAATAATTCTCATCCTCTTTAATGATGGTTTCTCCTCTATGTATGTATATTCCTTTCCTCCTAATGTTATCCATTATTTTTGGATAAAGAATTATGTGTTATAATATGTTAAAATCAGATTTACATTTTTCATTATTCAAATGTATGTATTATTATACCATTTTATATTGTTCTTTTTTTACATAACTATTAACTTTTTACCTTCGGTGGTCATTTTTTTATCTTCATATTAGAATTCTTTATGAAAAACATTATATAATTTTAAATTATCTATTTTTTAAGATACTTTTTAAATTAAATTTTTTAAATTAATTCTCATTAACTATTTTAAAATGATTTTTGAATGTCTTGTGTAACTTCTTTAAAAAAATACGTTAAGAAACATTTTATGAAAACCCTTTTATTTTTTATCTCAGTTTATGAGATTTATTTATAATAATTATTCCTTTATATGTTTTACATTTTCATGAAATTTATCTTATATCATAATTAATATGAATTTAAATTTAAATATTCTAATATTTTGTAAAATTAATTTTTTTATATTAAATGTTAATTTTAATATGGATTTTTATAGATTTATTTTTTAGTAAAGAATTATTCAGTGTATCAATTTATTTTTAATGAAAATTTTTAAATCTTATATATTTTCTAACATATTTTATCTAGATTCCAATTTTTTAAATGAATAATTTTTATTAGGATAAAATTATTTTATTATAATTAAATAAATTAAGGTGTTTGTATACCCTTTTAAAAGTAGTATTTAACATCATTTTTCATGTTATTTATCAAGTAACAAAAAAATATATTTTCCATTATGATAAATATCTATTTTTATTACTATTTAAAAATGGATAAATTTTTATATAGATATCAATATTATTTCTCGGAGTGTCTTATGAAATGTTCTATGAAATTGTTTCATAAAACCCATATTTTTTTAATGTGTTTAATAAGTAATGTTTTATGTATGATTGTTTTCGTGATCTAATAGAAAACATATCTAATGGAGATTATTCTGAAGTCTGGTGTCCTATATCACCCTAGAATATATTGGTAAGGTATGATATAAAATTTCATAATTAATTTGTGTGTGGAAGTGTTTTATTATGACCAAATAATGTATGAACATGCTTGGATTTTTCAAAACATAAAAGGTTAACCTAATTGGAATTTATAACAGCATAATGTGTTGAACTTGTATTTATATCATACATAAAGGGTGTATATAGATAAACTTTTTAAAAAAATACATGGTGGAAATTAATTGATTTTTTAACTACTTATAAGGTGGAAATTTTCTTATTTTTCCAAAAAAAACATATAGGGTGGTAATATATGGATTTGTTCATGAAAAAAATTAAATAAATTCTTAGTTTTGACCATAATTATTAATGGAAAACATACATGTAAATTATCAAAATATTCATGGTGGACATGATTCTATTTTAGTAAAACATTAATGGTATACATACATGGATTTTTTACCAACATACAAGATGAAAATGGTTGGATTTGTTGGAAAAAAATTATACATACATTGATTTTTTCTCCTTGTAATGACTAATAATGATTGTGTTTTTTTACAATATGATGTTTTTAGGTACTTATGTTATGTTCCTCTGTTATACCTCATATATCATGATTATTTACACTTTATTATCAAAAATCATTCCGCATTATATTCATGATAATTTTAGTTTATATGGACTTATATATTTACTTATATTAAACTATAATTGTTCCACGTACATTTAATATAATCTTTCTCTACTACTCACGGTTTCTCATATGCTTACGATATAACCCTTGATGACTTATTGATGAGTTTTCCCCTTAATTAGAATTTGATATATCCCCTTACTTATGATTCCATTTTCTAGGTTATAAATATGATTATAACATATTGGTAGTATATAACGGTCTTTAGTGTGGTTTAATTATATTTAAATTATAAAAAAAAGTCCTGAAATATTTTTTTACATAGATACTCCCCAAATATTCTTAACCTTCTGTTCAAGAAATTTTTCAATTATCATGGTATGTGATGATTATTTTTTGAGAATTATATGGAATATATGAATGAATATCTTAGGTTCCTTTAACATTGTGTCAAATGTAGTTTAAAAATAATATAATTTCAGTACCTGACCTATGAGTATCGGTCTGTGGTTGCACTTATATTTCCTTAGTGTGGACGTGTTAAGAATGAAATACACTATCATGAATTTGTATTCCACTATTACCTCAGCTTCAGTGGCCTATTTATCTAGCCCCATGTTTATTTATGGGGAACTCATAGTCTTATGTGTAATCTTCATGGAATAAGGGTTCTTCTAAGTTAATGGTACTAATATAGATAAAAGAAAATATTTATTTGATGATGATTCCATTTTATGGGAAGTTCCCAAGAATAGAATGATGTGGGAATTAAATATATATTAGTATGGAATTGTTATGGATTCCCTAATGATTCATATTTCTGTACCTTATTCTTCATTGATCAGTTACTCATGGTTCTAAAGAATGGATTTGAATATATAGATTCAGATAATCTTATGGGAACCAGGTACACAACCAGTTGATTGAGATGTGCCCTCAATATAGTTTGATAAATATAAACTATCTTGTGGTTTATCTAGTTTTTTGAAATTCATTCACATATTTTTTGTACTTCATACTTGTTTCCTCTTATCTCTTATTGGATAGTGGATGCATAATCCCCTTGAGATGGAGGGTTTACCAAAATTATCAATTTTAAGTTGAAGTTTTTGTGGATAATATTGTTAAATATGTAACAATCAAGGATGGGGTAACCCATCACCAAGTAAAAATAAAAGACTACAAAAAACTTATTGAGGTAGGATTCATTAGGTCTCTTGAACAAATGAATCTTAAAGTTTTTATTTTCTATGGATTTGATAAAGTAACCTTGAACATATTATTTTGAAAAGGAATATGTTGTATTTATTTGGTCCTCCTGTCACTAGTGACCATGGTATTTCATTATTTCTATATAGTGTTTTTTTGTCTCTATGAAGGTGGTGTCAGGTTTTATAGATATTGTTTAGTTGTTTTGGTTGTTATTAGTGACATATTATGCATATTTTTATTAGTTTCTTCTTTATCATAACTATATTTCTGCATCAATGTTTTTATGTTGAGATTCTTCATTTGTTTAATGAATAATATCTTCTTGAATTTTTTTTAATGTTTGTGAACTTTCAGAATAAATATGGGAACTAGTAATAGTGGTTTCTATAGGTTTTATAGCTGATTATCTTTAATAATATATAAAAGATTCTCTCGTTGGAACTATTTATTTAGAGTGTATATAAAATCATTACATGTATTGTTGATGTTAAAACCTCATTCATTTTCAAATTTCTATTTTCAATGAACATCCCCTTCCTTACCATAGAGCCAAATTGGTATTGGAATCAATTATGATGCTTTTCTAGTCTACGATGGATCTAGACAATAGATTTTTATTCCTTAAAATTACAAATCTAATTAGAGTATTTACAAATAATTAGTGATTTTATAACTCTTATTAATCAGGAAATCCCATTATAGGTCCAAAAAAGAAATTTAAATTATTAAGTGGTTAATTAGATCACATGTACCATCAAATATTTTAAAAATGATAATCTATTATTTGGGTGGAGGTGGCATGAAATCTACCAATTTATGGTAACATTTCCTTTAAGGTTATACAATAGCACACCATCCTTCTTTGGATCCCATTCAAGTGATAAAATTCCCGATCAAGATGAAGAGTTATATAGGTAAAATTATTTGTGTTATGTCCTAAATGTGGGTGGTAGGCAAACATTAATGGAGTATCCCTCAATACACTATGAGTTAACTCCAAATTCGACCTTTGTCTAAGTGAAATTCCTGAAATGAGGGAATGTGTTGTCATGGTGGATGAGATTCCTATACATCATCATCTTCAGGTAGTAGTGGACTATATTACTAGAAACAAATGTATATTTATCTTGATACTCCACTCTCATAGTCGATGTGATCCCCTCCTACCATGTGATTGTAGAAACATTCACTAATTCGTGATAATTTAACTTAGTAAGAAGTATTCTCCTAAGAAACATGTTATTGATCCATATAATGTAGCTGATATGATATCATCATGTTCTTATATTTTATTATGTATAGTGAATGTCAAAATTGTTTAGAGGTGAATAGGATTTAACCAAACCATTACCATTCTCTTTTGCATAATAGTGTTGTGGGGTAGATACTAATTAGAGGGAGATTCCATGTATTGTGCCTACCATTCATCCAAACTACACACATTATTATCATGTATTCTTGTTAAAATTGTATCATGTGTGGCAATTTCATCATTTGGTGACTCAACATTTATATCCCAATTTTAAACCTCTACAAGATCAGAACTAATGACATTAATTAATTCATACCTAGTTGTGGGAATAATTTCATCCTTCTCTGAATAAAGGGTTTAATCATTATTCCATTAACACTCTATAAGTATTAATTCAATGGAGTCCCTTTCCACCCATTATAGTAGATTATTTCCCCTTTTGACCCCTACAAGGCTTAATTTTATTTTTCAAACAACCTCCCCATATTGGATTGAGAATAGATATTTTGATGGAATCACTTGTTTTACATTACAAGAATGAATCAAATGATAGAGGGCAGTTTTGAAATTATAGAAATAATGGTAATAAAAATTCCTATAGGCGACTAAAAATCTTGGGGAAGATTGAATTTTTGGCTGTAGAAGGTAAAAATCCTCCCAGTTATGAGGGTTGGGGTTAAATTGGTTCCGTCCCAAATATATCATGATCCTATTAAGGGTTTGATGATTTCAAAGGTTGTGGAGGTAATTAAAATTCTTACATCCTTATAGGCTTCGTATTCCCCCTAAATATGGTAATAGTTTCTTCCAATATCATTTTCTTGGTTTCACACACTTAAACTCAAGAACATGTTTGGTGAAACTCCTTTCTAGAATGCAAGTTGTCCCCAACATGATATTTTAATTAGGTCAAGTGATTTAATATTCTCATTAGAAAATTTTTCAGGACATTATTAGAGGCTTGATTTATGATGATATAAATTGATTGTGCCTATCGGCCAGGCTACATTTGTGTTTAGTATGAAGGAGGTTTTGATGATGTAATAACTAGCATCTGTATGATTTGAACACATGAACTCCCATAAAACACTAAATTTTATTGATTCATTATTGTAGGTAATCTATTATATAAGGGATGGGGTGATTTACAGTAATCCATACTCTCCCCAATCATAGATATACACAATATATGGGGTGTTAAAGACTGTCACCCTAATTTACCTTAAAATATAAGTTCAATAATATCCTAGGGTTTTGTAAATACTTCATTGGAAATGTATTTTAAGATATAAAAAGTAGAAAAATCAATTTGATAGTATATATTTTTAACTACTTGGATATGATCTGCATACTCTTTATAAGGGAGGTTCTTGGACTTTAGTTGATTAAGGATCTCAGAAAAGATCAGGTGTAGCTGAGGCGTACATTCCCTATAAAGAACCTAACTCTAGTAAACCAAAACTAGTGTTACTTTATTACATTAATTCATGATTCCTAGTATTTGAAAACAAAAGATTAATATGTTTATTGGTAATGGGAAACATGATACATATATGATTCCCATATTAAATTATAAATATAAACACATAGCATTAGAAACATTCTCATATTGGTGAAATCATTCAAAAAATCATTCTTTGTATTTGAGGAAAATCAAAACAAATAATGGGTGATATCATATGACAAGTAAGGGTTAAATATAACAACTTTAATCATCATTAAATATGGTATAATAAATAAGAAAGAATAGATAATCAAAACACAATCCATTGAAACAAAATCCTGAGTTCAAAGTATATCCATGGTGAATATAAACATATAAACCACATGTACAATGTAAAAAAACAATAGAAGTATAAAAATTTATAAATTCAAAATATTTTGATGAATTCAATGTCCATGATATCATTACTCTTACCGTTTGGGCCTCTTCCATTGATTTTTTTAGTAAATGGATAGCTGTGAATATAATTCTTATCAAATATATAATTCCAACTATTTTTACTCATGATAAATGTCTATACATAAAATGAGAAACATATAATTGGGTCTCATGTATCACTTTCATAAACTATACATTCCACATATATTTAATGATCAATATAATTCATTATAAAAAAATTTATAAATATAAATTTCTTTATATTGAATCCTAAATATGAAATATTTCCCCAGTCAATGAAATAACATTTTTAATAACCTTTGTTTAACTAATGTTGTGAACAGAAATGGTTTATGATTAAATAAGAATGAATGTGTTGAAAAAAACCATATAAATCAATGAGACATAATATATGGACATATATGAGAAAATAATTTAAATCCAATTAATGGAGGCCGATATATAATGTGATCATGAAAAAGGTAATAACCACAAATTCCAAAATAAGTGAAGTATGAAAGTATAAAATCAATTCATTATATGTTAATTTTTTTTGTATGAAAAATATTTTAGAAAATAAGTTATAAAAAAATAATAAAAATATAATCCTTGTATCATTTTTTATGAAAGACATAATAAATCAATTTTAAATTTTTTTCATTCCTGTAAGAAAAAAAAATAGCCTTTTCATTTGGTAAAATTTTATATTAAAATTCCTAAAATATTGGAAAAAATGGTTTCCTTGGAAATAACTGTGGTATTTTTTTAATGAAATATTAATGTAAGAAATGTTCATGAGGATAAAAAATATATTTCTATGGTATATCTTATAAGAAAATATTCATTTTAAAAAATTAAAAAGGTTAAAAAAATTACTTGTTTGGAAAGAATATGAAAATGAACTTTTATTAATTTTTAAATACATTAAATGGTTATGAAAATAACATTTTAAAAACATATCATTTGTACATAAGTATACCAACCCCAACTACCATAACCAAGAGTTGGTGTATATTTTATTACATTGGTATAAGATTCTAGTGATCTCATCCAAAATGACTCATTATTTTAGATGTTAATAAGAAATAGATACATAAAATATTTTCATTTTACAATGGAAAAAAATATAATACATAAAAAATAAAGTTATATTAATCATTAAAATTAATTCAAATATAAAGTCATCATATCCAAGGGACAGGGGAAAATAATGGTGAGATTAAATTCTTAGTAAGGGTTAATTACAATTGAACATATTATGCGTAAATATGTAATAATCAATTTTTAAAGATAAATAACCAAAACAAACATTGAATATAATCAATTACTTGTTCACAAAATTTATCCATGGATAATATAAAATGTAATAATTCTATTTACAATAATAATTATATTCTTAATGAATTAAATTCATAGTATTGGAAATCATGATCCTCAAAATCAAGATGTCATTACCACCAAGGTCTTTCACTAATAATGTTCAAAATATAGGTTGTCATATACCCACAACCCAATTTATAAGTCTGGTTAACTAGTTTTTCTCATAAGACCTGTCAATGAATTGATGGGATAAATAATTTCGGGCCCCACTGATTACTCTATGAAAAATTCATTAATCTTGTATTTAGAAATAAATTTAATTTACTTTATAAACAATATTACTTTTCAAGAAATGACCATATTAAGTAATGAATATAGAATTTCATGATTTTCTAATAAAATGAAATATCTTTCATAGTAAAACATAGTATGTGGAAATGGAATTAATTTTTTCAAAAAAGAAAATTAATGATAAAAATAACATATATATTTAAGATAAATTTAATTTCCAATAATCATAATAAAGTGAATGTTTCAAGAGAATGTTAATATCTATAAAATTAATCATGAAGTGAGATATTACAATCTAAAAAGTATATTTTGTAGAAAAATCTAGTCAATTAAGGAATATAAGAAAACAAAATTGAAACATATTCAATAATTATTAAAATATAATTTTATTTTTAAATTTATTGAAATATTTTATATGTATAAAAATATCTTAAAATTGTAATAATGGTGGGAAGCCTATAAATTCCATATACATTAAAAACACATTCATTTTGATGCTTTTTAATGAAAGATGAAAATTAACCTTTTCTTGAAAATTATAATGATCCCTTTACAACCCTTTAATATCAAGTTTAACATAAAATATCCATAGAAAATTATCTGTGAAAAAAATGTTAATTTTTAAATTAATTTTAAAAACTATGGACAATGATGAAAAACATAGCTGGTCCAAAGGAAAATAAGATTGTATTTTTCTTTGAAGCATTTCCTTACATGATTCAAGTGAAATATAGGGTAATAATTAGAAGAACATATGTAGAATCCTTAAATATATATATGATAAGGATATTATTAGATCTTATCAAGGATAAATTATAGGGTTCCATGAATGAAAATATAAGTGATCCTAACATAAGATGCTATTGTAAAATAATTTCTTGCCTCTTTAGTAACATTAAAATTGAAACCCCTTGAAAGTGTAAACAGAATTGAATAAATTATCATCATGAATAAATATATATTCATTATTAATTCATCAAATTTTAATTTTATAGACCACATAAAATAAAAAAGGTTTATAATTCCAAATGTGTCTCAAGGGAGTGAAAATAAAGATGAAATCCATTAACACGTGTTTCTCATTAGTTGATCATGATTGAATATCATGTGTAATTATTTTAAACATGTTATTGATATATAAAAGAACCATATTAAAATTTATAATCTCATATATGATCCTATAATAACATATTATAACCTTTTTTTAACAATCATTCATTATTATAATTGTTTTGGTTGTTCACTACATTATTATCTCATGCATGTTTTGTCATAGAAGTTCTAGTCTTAGTTTATTTATATGTGTTCCGTCATATTTAGAATGTTATTAATGATATAAATACCATATATAGTTATTATATATATATTTTTATATTTTTATATTTTTATATATAATTATTTATAGTCGTCTATAGAATGTATACATTGAAAAATGAAATGAGTAGTTCATGGAGATGGTTGGTCGTACATACACATGAACGATGTGTTTACTTTTCAGAAAATCAAATGAAAGATAGGTAAATAATAATTAAAAATTTAGACAATTATATTTTTATTATATATTTTTTATATTCATTAAATCTATATTTTTATCATCCATGTAAAGCATAAATGAAAAATTGTTCACATCATTTCATGGAGGTTGTAGTTCAATTGTGCACAAGAGTGACATAATCATTTTTTAATGTAATGGAAGGTAAGAATGTCGATGTGATATTATACTTATACATTCATATTTATTTTATAAATATATTATATAATAGTGATTTTTATATCTATAACTATCCATGTAAAATGGGGAAGAAAAACGAACTACACTTTGTGAAGACAATAATTCATTCGTATGAACGAGCGATGTTTTTCATTTTTATGGATGGAAAAGTGGTGTAAATGGTTGTATCATAACCATAATGACATATCATTATGTTTATTATAAAATACTAATTATTTTATAATGTTTAAAATCTATTTATAGGATTTATAAAAAAACATAAATTTGAATGAGTTGGTAAAATCGATTACCACTTTTTGGTAGAATTCCATTAGATATCCTCTTTAGGGACCTAAGGTTGATATTTTAGAAATAAATAACCTATATAATACAAATAATTATGTTTATAAGATAAATGATTAGGGTTTTTTTATCTAGGACTCTCAAAATGGTGTAAATAAAATAGAAAAGGGTTGTCATTTTATAAGTTGGGGAAATGTCACTCTTGGAATAACCTAAATTAATTAAATTTTTATAATTTAATTTTCGAGGAAAAATTGATCAAAATTTATAAAATTCGAATATCATATGAGCATGACTTGAAATAATATCATAAAAAAATTAATTGTTATGGTAATTTTTTATCCTTATCTCTTAGTTTACCCCCCCCCCCATCAACCCTTTTGAAAATTGCAATAATATAAAATACTTATACCCTTTAAGGGTAATAAATGTTTCCTTAAATGTAAAATAGACCCAAAAATGGAATATAGTTTATATTTTAAACCATATAATGTTAAATTTTTAAAATATAAGGTTTTTATTAATATTAAATAATTTAATAAAATATTATTTTTTAAAAAATATCATTAATGTAGTTTTTAGAACATTTCATTTATTTTTATTTTTAAGCAACATGAAAAAATTCAAATATAAACTTTTAAAACATACTGAATATGTTATAATTATTTATAAAATTCATGGGACAAAATAATTCATCCAAATTGTTTTACTTTTAATATTATTAAATTCATTTATTTTTTTCTATTAATTTTAAATTAATTTGATTATTTTATCATGGAAAATTTTAAAAAATTACAAACTTAAAAATAAATTCATTCTGTTAGAAATAATATTTTTTATCGTCTCATAACATATTCTTATCCTTATTTGATCATTAAAAATTAAAAAATATGGTAGGGAAAATTTGGTTTTTTTGGCTTAAAATAATATTAATGTCATTTTTAAGGTAAATTGGCTCCAATATTCCATGTGTTTAAACTTTAGATAGTTATGGATGAATTACTAAAATATAACAAAATAATGTAATGTTAGGATTTTAGTTTTATCAAATTATAACTTTATTTTTAAAATTAATTAGTCAATTTACCCATTACTATTGTGTGAAAAAATTGTTATGATAACCATTCATAATGACTAGAAATAAAATGTACCTATTTACAAAATTCAAACCTCCCCATTCCTATTATGGTATATGTTTTTCAAGATTAAGATTCTAGAATTGGATGAAATTTATATTATTAGGAATTTTTTTGTTTTATTGAAAACTATTTTTTAGAAAAAATATTGTTAAGAATAAAAATAAACTTATATCAAATAATCAAAAAACAAATTATGAAATGGTTATAGAAAATTTAATAACATATCACCTTAATACCAAATCTAAAACATAATGTGACTTATAAATTACATAATTTAAGGAATAAAGTGAAATTATTTGAGAAATAAATATTTATATCTATTCATTGAAAAAAAATCATTTGAGAAAAATCACAAAAAATCCCCTTTAGTAAATATGGATTATATAATTTAAAAAATGAAATCAATTATTCAATTTAAATTAATAAATTTTGTGAATTTATGTTTTAATCAGATTATAGAATAAAACTATGTGTATTGTTGTATTGTTTGTTTAAAAATAAAATCTAATTATAATTTTAGCTTAGATGTTATAGTGATAACATCCATAAATAAATTTTAGGAATATGTATATAGAAAAAAAATATTTGTAATTTAAAAAAGTAAATAAGGCGGGTATCCCCTATAAGTACGTTATACAATTATTGTTGATAAAAAATAGAAGAATTAGAAAATAAAAAATTTTAACCCAATAAATATCTATAGGAGTGGAATATATATGGTTTTATGGATTATATAATACTCCAAAATTAAATCTGAACATAGAAAATCCCAAAATAAAATGGAATTGTAAAAGAAAATCACTGACATTGGTTCTTCTCTTAGTCGTACATGTTTGATCATCATATATAATGAATTTATATTTACTAATTTAATGATATAGAATCATTTTGAACTATATTACACTTTTATATACCATTTTTGATAATTTTAAATCCATTCATTTAACAGTTATTTCTTCTTTCAACAGCTTATGATTTTTTTATCAAATAATCTCACATAACTTATGAATATTTCATATGGTTAGGGTAGATTATAAATTGTTGCATATTCTATATAATTGTAATAATTTCATAAGTATATTTTTTAATTCTATATTATTATAGTGTCATCCATAAAATTTGTTAATATAAAAATGAATCACATCGCCTCATGGAGGTGGTATCCCACCATTATACATGAGTGACGTTATAATTTTACATTAAATAGAAGGCTAAGAGGTAAAACAAATCTTATATTTATAAAATCATTATTATTTCATAAATAACATGTCACGACCCATCCCCCGTGGCCCGTTTCGTGACTACCCCAAGCCCGCCTTGCTCAGGCCAGGGGCTGAGGACTAGCACCGAAGGCGTAATTCCATAGAACTGGGAAGGCATTTCCTTTATAACCTGTAAACACAGAACCATGCACATAGCATGATATGAACTCAAGTAATATGAATAGTAAACAGAGTGAGTATAGTAAGAAAAAGGGGCCAGAATACAAGCCCGACTGGAAAGTACAAGAAACTGAAGGTACAAGTAAACTGAAACAAAAAAGGAAGACATCTTGGGGGTAATCCTCTAAGGTTCCTACCTAAAGGGTAAGTATATATCGTCTCCTTAGCAATCTACGTCCACCTGTATCCTCTGTGTACCGACACACCTTATGGTCCACCTCCGGGTATTATCTAGTCTAGGTACACTCATCCTCATTCAGCACTGTCTGTCGTCTGCATCAAACACAACAAGGTGCGGGCATACACCGTCCAGGGGTGAGTATAACGATACTAATTAGGGACCTCGAGACCCTCAAGGTCTCACAAAATTCATCAAGGATAAACCACAAAGTATGAAATCAACAGATAACCCTACTTAGGTATATCCCCATAACCTACGTTTTCAAATAATCTTTCTCAATCATGATGAAAACAAAGAGGTACTGACTCATCTGACACTAGGTATATCGTTAGGTATAGGAGTAGAGATGATTATATGTAACTACTAAATCATCTTACTCCGTTAAAAGGCTCTGCTGCTAACCGGTACATAATTTCTACAAGCTGTCCCACACAGGATCGCTAGGAGCTGACCCACATAGGACCACTGGAGTTGACCCCCAAATGATCTCTAGTAGGTGACCCAAAAATGACCTCTAGGAGCTAACCCACACAAGATTTCTGGAGCTAACCTACACAGGATTTCTAGGAGCTGACACACACATGATCGCTAAGAGCTAACCCACACAGGATCGCTAGGAGAAGACTTACACAGGATCTTTGGAGCTGACCCACACAGGATCTCTGGAAGATGACCCACACAAGATCACTAAGAGATGACCCACACAAGATCTCTAGAATCTGATCCACACAGGATCGATAGGAGCTGACTCGCACAAGATGGCTAGGAGCACTCTTCTTGTCACATCAAGCTACTGGGTTTCCGCACTAGGCTTTCTCGTCTCTAGGAGAGTCTTCTCCCCAAGACACTGGTCGATTCTCTAAATTCCATGATGTCCCACTAATATGTATCTCAAAGGACCATCATGTTATAGGGGTCTCAACGCAACAGACGGTGAGTCAATCGAACGCCCGGTCTCTGATTTATGAGCCTTTTAGTCCCAAGGGCCTGGTTGGATTCGTGCTTGATCCAACCTGGCCATACCATACCTTAACCCAAAACTCCTGGGGGTATACTCAATGGGACCAGCTACCTCTATGATTTCCAGCACCAATAACGGTTTGTCAAATGGACGTATGGTGCCAATGTTATGGCAAAAAGAATGTAAATGGGTCTTACTGGGCTTGGGTTCGGTCGAACACGGTCGGACCGATCCAACCCGGCCAGCTGGGTGGCCAGGCCCGTTGGGTTCAGCCTAGCCTGCTGGGTGGCCTGGAAGGCTGTGAGGGGCCGCAGAGGGCCGCAGGTGGCCGCGAGGCCGCGGAGGGCCGCTGGTGGCCGCGAGGCTGCGGAGGGCCGCTGGTGGCCGCGAGGCCGCGGAGGGTGGCGCGAGACCTCAAGGCCGTAGAGGGTGCCACAAGGTTGTGAGGCTGCGAAGCGGCTTGACTAGGGTGGTTTGGAAGGAAGGGCAGTGGTGGCTCGGGCAGTGGCTCAGCCTGGAAGGCGACGATGACCCGGATGGCGGTGGAGGCTCAGCCCAACGGTGGACACGTGGCCCAGACGGCGGTGGCGGTGATGACTCAGATGACGACGGCTCGGCCCGGTAGTGGTGACACGGCCCGGACCATGGGGGTGGCTCAACCGAACGGTGGATTTTCCGGGAAGTGGTGGTTCGGACGGCGGTGGAGGTTCATCCCCGATGGCGGTGGTGGATCTTCCCGACGATGGAAATTTGGGTGGTAGCTCGGGTGGTAGCAGCGGTTCGGGTTGGCTCGGACACGGACGGCGCGGAGCAGCAGAGGCTGCGGGTGCTGTGAGGCGGGGCAGTGAGGTCGTGGGCAGCAGAGTTCCATGGAGTACGGAGGCTGCGGGCGGAGGAGCGCTGTTACCTTCATCACCTTCGTCCATTACAAAGAACAAACCAAAGAAGCAAAACATTAGAGGGTTCGGGCCATGTTTTTTTAGCCCGCACCCTCCGCATAAGAGCGGTAACAAGCGGTTCAAAAAATTGAATAATGAACTTGTATGGAAGATATTTAAGAACATCAATCCCCACTACTCTTGTCAATATCTATTCCCAATCCTGCAGTTAAAGTAGAAGGGGATAACATGGGAAGTGGGAAACATATAGAAATAATCCCCTACCTTGGATTGTTTGTTGACATTACCATAAGAAGATGTTGAAGTTGTCATTGTTCGTCTCTTCTTTCACACACCTCCAATCCTGGGATCGTGTTTCATTTCTTCATAGTCAAAGACGTTCCTCGTTGGAGGGTGTCCTAAGGAAGAATTCGAAGTCGGAATTCTTTTTTGGAGGAGTATAATCTTCCAAGGGTTCTCCTCTCACAATCCCACCCAAAAAAAGAAAGTGGTGCCAATATAATTAACTTAAAGGATTAATTATGTTGGAACAACCATGTTGGCATAATTAATATACAGCATTGGTACAATTAATTATCCCAATTTATTGGCCCAATTAAAAGGCTCGATTTAATGGGAAGGGTGGAATATTGGGGAGTTGGGAGGATTCTCCCCATTAAGAGGGGTCGGGTGGTCCCCGCCTCTAAAATTCAAGTTGTGGGTTTAAGATCGGGCAGTCCCCACCACCATAACCTCAAAAAGGTGGTTGAGTTCTAGTGGACCCCACCTCTTAAATTTGAAAAGGTGGTTTAGTTTTGGTGGTCTCCACCTCCCAACATCTACATGGGTGTTTCAAATAAAAGTAAATTGTTACACAATTTTATTTTTATTTTATTCTTTCACAAAAAAGACCAAAACCTAACATTCACTATCAACCAACTGTCGTCGAGGTGAAAGTCTCTTTAAGAGAATACTGACGCTGTGAGTTCAATAGTGCTATCAGATTTCAATTCTGAGAATCGGTTCAAAAGATAGAAAAAACCCGCTCTCATGTTTACTGAACGTACCCAAAAAATTGTTCAGAAATTCATTCTGGGCACACAGGGACTCAGAATCACGTGCCTTCAATTTTCACAGACTCATAAATTTCCATATATTAAAAAAAATTACTCATAAATTCTAGGTCTTTACATTTTCCCCATCTCAGGGCTCTACGTCCCCATAAGCCACATCTCAAACTAGGTAAACAAGTGGAGGAACTGAGGACGCATCTGATCCTCCCACTCCCATGTGCTCTCCTGGAGTTTCTCGTGTAGCCAGTGAACGCGCACCAGTGGTATCGACCATCCATGAAGGAACCACTCTTGTCGATCCTAAATCTATACTGGAACCTCCGTAAAAGTCTCCCAATCGTCGACGTCCATCTCTCCATGGTCGATGATGTGAGAAGGGTCATGCACATATCTCCGCAGTTGGGATACATGGAAGACATCATGAACTTGGTGCAACTAAGGTGGAAGATCTAAGTGATAAGCCACCTCAACAACTCTATTGAGGTCATGAAAAGGTCCAATGAACCTCAGAGATAACTTTCCACCTCTGTCAAATCTCTGAAAACCTCAACGAGGTGAGACCCGTAGAAAGACGTGGCTGCCATCCTCGAACTTCAGAGGTCTCCGTCTCCTGTCGGAATAAGACTTCTACCTACTCTGTGCTATCATCATCCACTCCTGGATGATCTGCACTTTCTCTGTGATACACGTACCATCATTGGTCCCACTAGTGGTGACTCCCCTGGGTCAGTCCTGCACATGGGTGATCTTTGAGGTCGCCCATAAAACGCCTTGAACGGTTCCATCCCAATGGTGGAGTGATAGTTTTTGTTGTACGCAAACTCCACCAAAGAAAAGTGATCCTCCCAGCTGCAACCAGAGTTGAGATCATAAGAACGTAGCATTTCCTTGATGGTATGAATGGTCTGTTCAGTCTGGCCATCCGTATGAGGATGGAAGGTGGTGCTCAAATGAAGCTGCATCCCGAAAGCCTCGTGCAACCCCTTCCATAGCCGGAAAGTAAAACAGGTACAACAATTGGAGAAAATCGTCGATGGTAATCCATGTAGCCACATGATATTCTACACATAGAGGCATCCCAAGCTCTCTATTGAACCCTGCTCTCTGATCGGTAGGAAGATGGCCGACTTGGTGAGTCGATCAACGATCACCCACATCGAGTCATGGCCCCTAAATGTACGTGGAATTCCTATCACTAAGTCCATTGATATCTCATCCCACTTCAACTCTAGGACCTCTAAAGGCTGAACCAATCTTATTGTACCTGATTCTTCTCCTTTACTTTTTGACAAGTGAGGAACTGGGAAAGAAACTCTGCTAATTTTTTTATTCATTCTCGGCTACTAGTGCTATCATCAGAGATCCTGGTACATCTTCGCAATTCCTGGATATACCACTAGAGGAGATATGTGGAACTCCCTCAACACTTCCTCCTGAAGTATCACTGGTACCATGGTGCATCCTATGAAGAGGATGATGTGATCCCCACCTTCAGAAAATACATCAGGTTCATATCATGTGGATATCTGAGCACGTCATGCCTCGTAGTCAAAATCCCCACGTTGTGCCTCCCTAACTTGTTGAATAAGTGTGGGAGTGACTGTAGGAGACTGAATAAAATTTCTCCATCATGTTCCATGAAGGATATCTACAAATCAGCCATCTGATTCATCACCTCACCTTGTAGGTGTATACCAGTACTTCTGCTGAGTGCATCTGCTTTAATATTCCCCTTCCCAAAAGTACAGACTATCTTGAAGTCATAGTCATGGAGGAACTCAAGCCATTTTTGGTGTATTAGGTTCATGTCCTTTTGATAGAAGATATACCTAAGACTCTTGTGATCAGAGTACATTGTAAAATGTTTTCCCATCAGAAAGTGCTGCCAAATCTTCAAGGCGAAGACCACTGCTGCTAACTCTGGGTCATGGGTAGCGTAGTTCTGCTCATGTTTCCTCATTTCTAGGGAACCATAAGCGATAACTACTCACCCCTGCATCTAGAAACATCTAATTCTGGTCCCTGATGCGTCACAGTAGACTACGTACCCTACTCCCTCCTCTGGAAGCCTCAAGATGGGGGCTCTAGTCAACTTGTGCCTCAGCTCTTGAAACCTCTATTGGCATCACTCTGACCACACGAAGGATTTCCCTTTCTTCGTCAATGATGATCGTGGTGATGAATCTATGGAGAAGTATGGCACAAACCTCTAGTAGTATCCAGCCAAACCCAAGAAACTCTGCACCTCTGTCACACTCTTGGGTGGATGCCATGAATGTACAACCTCAATCTTCGCTGGATCCACTGCAACTCCAGCCTATGATATGACATTTCCAATAAAGTGAACATCTCGAATCCAAAATATACACTTCAGGAGATTACCATAAAGTTGGTGATCTCGGAGTGTGTCCATTACTACCTGCAAATGATAGGCATGATCCTCCTTAGTAGCTGAGTATATCATAATATCATCAATGAAGACCACTACAAAGCGACCAAGGTATGGCTAAAAGATCCTATTAATGAGTCCCATCAACATTTCTAGATTTGTGGTTATGCCAAATGGAATAGACAAGAACTCATAGTGGTCGTACCTACATCTTAATGTTGTCTTCTGCACATCCTCATCTCGTACTCTGAGTCGGTGATAGCTTGATCTGAGGTCTATCTTCGAGAACCGCCGTGCTCCCTTCATCTGACCAAAGAGGTCATCAATCATCGGAAGTGTGTACATTTTCTTCAAGGTCACCTGGTTCAGGTGAAGATAGTCAAAAAAATCCTCAAGCTCCCATCATCCTTCTTGGTGAACAAAATCAGGGCTGACCAAGGTGATGCACTAGGCCAGATGAACCCCTTCCCCTATAAGTCCCCCAGATGTACCCTCTACTTATGAAGCTCTTCCAGAGCCATCCGATATGCTGGTGTAGATATGGGTGATGTCCCGGGGTACAATTCAATGTAAAATTCCACCTTTCTTTGAGGAGGTAGGTTTGGGACATCATCAGGGAAAACACCCGCATAATGCTCCACCATTATAGGATATTTTGGACACTCCACATCAACCCCTCCAAGGGTAAGGCTATCCAACTGATGAGTGATCGGCTGCACCCTCCTCCAGGTTAATCTATCCTACGCAGCAAAGGGTCCCTTCTCACTGGTGAAGGTAAACCTGGTCCCATCCATGCGGACTCACCACACATTGCACCTAATATAGTCTACCTGAGCATGGACTATAGATAACTGGTCCATACCCAAGATGATGTCTTAAGACCTCAACGCTGCTACTAAATGATCTCAACCAAATCTCTCACCTCCTAGACTAAGCTCGCACTGTAGGAACTAGTGCATTATCATTGAATTTTCTCTCATAGGAGTCTCGAGCCGTAAGGATTGAGCCAACGGCTCCATCGGAATCTCTGAGCTTCGAACATAGGTAGTGGAAATAAAAGAGTGACTGGAACCTGTGTCTATAAGTACTGCAGCTAATGTGCAATAGAAATATATTGTAACTCGTATCATCTCCAGAGCACCGTGATCGTGGGAGTCAGCTGCATGGATCTGAGATATCCCCTATCCAACTGCTCCCTACGGTCGGGGTGGACCGCTTATGGGTGGTGGTGGTAACATCTCGAATCATCGCCCACCACCAGCTGCACGACCAGCTCCTATGCCACATCCGCTTGCACCCTACGAATCTCCTCGGCCGAATATCTGTATCTACCTGGGTGGTCCATCAATAGTTAGCTGATCATCCGTATGTCAGGTCGTACAGTCATGATCCACGTGACCCTACCCGCTGCATGCGTAACACTGCTCGCTCCTGGAATGATAGTCTCTGCCTCGGTTACCTCGTACAACCGACCCCGAATCATGCAATCATCCACCTATAGGTTTGGTCCTCTAGGACAACTGCATCATCTGTTTGCTTCCAGCTACAGAAGACTCTGCTATGTGATGACCGGTGTTGGGTCTTTATTTTGGTGATTGGTCGGCAAGAAAAATCTCCACTAAGAGGGATCTCTCTAACAACCCCACCTGCGTCAGGATGCTGAGTGAGTTCATCAAAGTCCTGATCTCTGGCGTGATTCCCTTCTCAAAGGTTCAGGCCCTGAAGAAAGGGTCATGAACCATATCAGTGGAGTAGCATGACAGGTTAGTGAACCTCGCTGAGTACTAAGATACAGACCAGCTACCATGTTGCAGATGAAGAAGATCATGTATGCGCACTGTGCGAAGTGTCTCTGGGACAAACTCTAGCCAAAATAGGCTCTCGATAACTACCCATAGAAGAGTCACCTCATCGTGAACCTACAGCATCAAGCTTCACTATCTTCATGCTGCTACCTAAAGAACGCTGGCAGCAAGGATCGCCATGATATTAGCTGGTGTCCCTACCAGTCAGAACACTATCACTACAACCTCCAACCAATCCTCAACTACAATTTGGTCTTTCTCTCCCCTGAACCTGGGTGTCCTATGGCACTAGAACTCATGCAACACACTCATGTGGTGTGCACCGTCTGCTGCTGGGGATGGTCGCATCGGTGGCCCAATGAGGAATAGTACTGATGGTACCTCCAACGGTGCCTCTACTAGAAAAGGGCCCTGCGCCGAGGCCTCATTGCTCGGTGGGCTATCAATGCATACAACTCTCAGAACCCTAGTTGGTTATCTATGTGGAGGAATCCTAAAAATAAATAGGTGAACCATGGTTAATATGTTATACCTAGTGATATGACTCAAAATATCACAAAGAAAACTCTTCAAAACACACACACAATTAGTGTTCTCATGCACTAAGTCGGATATCAGAATTCAGGGTCATGGTGTATGGATACGCCGGCCACCACACCCACACTAGATTCCCTAAAATGATAACCACACTCACTATAGTTAACACTATTTCCATTAAAAAGAAATATTAGAGTCCTATGTTCTGCGGTAGAACCGACACCTTTGATACCAATTTTTCATGACCCATCCCTTGGGGCCTGTTCCGTGATTACCCCAAGCCCACCTTCCTTAGGCCAGGGGCTGGTGACTGGAACCAAAGGCGTAATTCCCAAGAACTGGGAAGGCATTGCCTTTATTACCTGTAAACACACAACTAAGCACAAAAAAAGATACGAATTCTAGTAAACTGAATAGTAAACATAGTTAGTACTGTATGAAAAACGGGCCAGAATACAAGGCCAACTGGAACAGAAAAAAAACTAAAACTACATGTAAAGTGGAGAAAAAAGAAAGATAAATATTGGGTTGTCCTATGAGGTTCCAACTGGAAGGGTGGGTACAGAGCGCCTCCTCATCAATCCACATCTACACATCTCTTCTACGTACCGAAACACTATATGGTCTACCTCTGGGTACTGTCTAGTCCAGGTACTCTCATCCTCAATCAGCGTTATCTATTGTCTCCGTCCAACACAACAAGGTGAGGGAATAACCATGAAGGGGTGAGTATAATGATACTCATTAGGGACCCTGAGACCCTCAAGGTATCACAAAATCCACCAAGGATAAACCAAAAAGTATGAAATCAACAGATAACCCTACTTAGGTATATGCCCATACATAGACCTGAGTTTTCACGTAATCCATCTCAATCATGATAAAAACACAATGGTACTGAATCATCTCACACCAGGTATATCTTTAAGTACATTAGTAGAGATTATTATATGTAACTACTAAATCATATTATTCCGTTAAGAGCATATCCTGTTAACCAGCACTAAATCGCTAGGAGCTGACCCGCATAGGATAGCTAGAAGCTGACCCACATAGGATCACTAAAGCTGACCCCCACAGGATTGCTCGGATCTGACCCATATAGGATCACTAGGAGCTGACTCATAGAGGATCACTAGAACAGACCCACAAAGGATTTCTAGGAGCTGACCCACACAGGATCACTAGGAGAAGACCCACACAGGATCGTTAGGAGCTGACCCACATTGGATCACTGGAGCTGACCCACACAGGATCTGTAGGAGCTGACCCACATAGGATCCCTAGGATCTGACGCACACAGGATCGCTAGGAGCTCACCCACAGAGGATCTCTACTAATTGACCCACATAGGATACCTAGGTGCACTCTTCTCGTCATAGCCAGTTACTACGTTTCTGCACTTGGGTTTCTCATCTCTGGGAGAGTCTTCTCCCCAATCCATTGGTTGATTCTCCAACTACCACAATCTCCCACGAAGAAGTATGTCAAAGGATTACAATGTCATAGGGGTCACAATCCAATATATGGAACGTCAATCGGACGCCCGGTCTGTGAGTTATTAGCCTTTTAGTCCTCGGGGCCCGGTTGGATTCGTGCGTGATCCGACACGTCTATACAACACCTTTACCCAAATCTATAGTGGTGTATAAAAAAAGGGACCATCTCACTCTAGGATTTCTAGTGCTGCTGACGGTTCGTCAAACGGACGTCTGGTGCCAATGTTATGGCCAAAATAAAGTAAATGGGTCGCAGTGGGCTCGGGTCTGGTCCGACCCGGTCGGACTATCCCGGTCCAGCCCACAGGGTGCCCTGGACAGCTAGTTTCAGCCAGGCCCACTAGGTATCCTAGCATGAAAGGTCTTGGAGGGGCCGTGTAGGGTCGCGGGTGGCCGCAAGGTTGCTGGTGGCCGCAAGGCTGTGGGTGGTGTTGTGTGGGCGAGAGGCCGTAGAGCGGCTCTGCCGGGGTAGTTCGGCCGGAAGTGCGATGGTGGCTCGAGCGGCTTCTCATCCCAGCGATGATGACTCGGCCCGGATGGTGGAGGTGGCTCGGTACGGTGACGGCGGCTCAGCCCGATGGGGACGACATGACCCGGATGACGGCAGCAGATCAGCTCAGTGACGGCGGCTCGGATGGCGATGGCGATGCAGCCCGGTAGCGGTGACTCGGCCCAGACGGCAATGGTGGCTCGGCCCGGCAGGGGTGGTTCGGGCGAAGGCTTGGGTGGTGGAAGCAGTTCGGGTCTGCTCAGTCATTGATGGGGCAGAGCGGCGGAGCATCATCGCCTTCGTCCATTGCGAATAACACACCAAATAAGTCGAATGGCGGATAGGCGGGCCATGTTTTTTAGGCATGCACCCTACGCGTTAGAGCGGTCAGAAGCAGTTCAAAAAATTGAATCATGAAATGTATTGATGATATACAAAAACATCAATCCCCACAACCCTCATCCATATCTATTCCCAATCCCACAAACCAATTAGAAGGGGGAGAACATGGGAAGTGATGAACATATAGAAATAATCCCCTACCTTGGATTGTTCTTTGACATTGGCTCAAGAAGAAGTTGATGTTTTCGACATTCGTCTCATCCGCCACACACCTCCAATATTGGGCTCGTTCATAGGTTTGTCATAGTCGAAGACGATCCTCATTGGAGGGTGTCCTGAGGAAGAAGTCAAAGTCATCATTCTTCATTGGAGGAGTATAATCCTCCAGGGGTTCTCCTATCACAATCCCACCTAAAAAAAGAAAGAGTTGTCAATATAATTAACTGAAATTATTAATTAGGTTGCCACAACTGAGTTGGCATAATTAATGTTTCACATTAGAAAAATTAATTATCTCAATTAATTGGCCCAATTTAATGGCTCAATTTAATTGGAGGGGTAGAATATTGGGGAGTTGGGAGTTTTTTTCCCATTAAGAGGGGTCGGGTGGTCCCTGCCACTAAAATTCAAATTGGGGGTTTAGGCTCAGGTGGTCCCCACCACCATAACCTTGAAAGTGAGGTTTAGTTCCGATGGAACCCACCTCTTAACTTTCAATGGGTGGTTTAGTTCTGGTGTTCTCCACCTCCCACCATCTAAATAGGCATTTCAAATAAAAAAAATTGTTACACAATTTTATTTTTATATTATTCTTTCATGAAAAACTTAAAAACTAACTTTTACTCACGACCAACTGCTGTCGAGGAGAAAGTATCATTATGAGAATATCAGCACTGTGAGTTCAATGATGCCCTCATATTTAAATTATGATCACCAGTTCCAAAGTTAGAAAAAACCGCTCACACATTTACGGAACGTACCCGAAAAAAAAGATCATAAATTCATTCCGAACACACCGGGCCTCGGAATCACGCGCCGTCAATTTTGTGGACTCGTAAAATTCCCATATATTAAAAAAATTACATCGAAATTACAGGTCTTTAAATAACATATATATTAATTAATTCCCAAAATATATCTATCAATGTAATGTGGAAATGAAAAACTAATAACATTGTTATGTGGAGGCGATAGGTCATAGGTTTGCAAGAGTGACCTTTTTGTTTTCCATAAAATGTGAAGGAGATAGAAAATATATATAAAATTAACATAAAAACACATTATTATGTTTAATATACTTATTTAATTATTTTATGATTGTTATTTAGGATTTTAGGATGTTATAGAAGAATGGAACTTAAAAATTATTGGTAAGAACAAATACCACTTTTTTTGGTAACCCCTATTATCTTACACATTGAGCCTTGTTGAAGGATTTTTTTTGTGATACCAAGACCACTATGACATGAGGAGTTGATGATGGAAAGGTATTTGGGAAGGTAATTATGTTACTATGTGGTTTATATAGTGGTGATAAGAGACTATATACTTTTTCCTATTATAAGTGACGTCAGTGGAAAACATGTAAATACTTGATACATTATTATATAATATATTTTCTTCTCATGTTAATTCTATAGAAACTATCACATAATCTAATATGATAATATTAAGGTAAAAATTAAAAGAAAAAGTAATATTTAATTAAATTTTTTGTTTTTTCGTAAACCCTTATCCCTTTTTACTCATTTTACCCTAAACCAAAGTGATAAATATTTACAATGGTTACTATTCACTATGAACAAAAAACATATTTACCTTATTAACTGAAATATTTATATCAATAAAAAATATGGAATAAGATATAAAAGGTGGAATTTATATATTATTTAAAATTACATTTAATATAATTTCTCAAAAAACAATAAAACTATTTTTTGAAAAATTATTTCTTTAATCATAAAATATTTTTCCCAAAAGAATAAATTATAGTGTTTATTCTATTTTAATCAATTATATTCTGATAAATAAATGGATAACTATTTTTCATTCAAACAAAATGAATACATAATGGAACCTTATAAACCCTAGTCTAAGAGTGAGTAACTAAACACATTTTTTATTTGAACAAAATCATTACATAGATTTCCAAAATTTTATGAAACTATTTCAATTTTCAAAAGTATATTTTTTATTTGAATCATAAAACTTATTTAATATAATTTTCCCCATAAAAAGGTTCAAAATATTGTAATATTATTCTTATATAATTATATTTTCAAAAAAATGATTTTTTTGAATTATTATTTTTAATTATTCACTTAAATATAATCTATTTCTATAAAATACTTAATATTTAACGTAAATTTCTTATGAAAAATTGAATTAAAAAATTAAATTCATTTTTTAAAATCCAATTTATTATTTTTATGAATTTTGGTTTTAATCAAATTCGTGAATAAGGCTATGTGAATTATGTTAATGTTCGTTTAGAAAGAAAGACATACTAAATATAACTAGAGTATGATGTTATAGTCATCCCTCTAAAAATTTCATCCTTATCATTTCAAGAATGACACCTCAAGAATATATTTGTTTATTTGTTAATAATTACTTACTCGTGTTCAAATAATATTGATCCTATTTTTTGATTTCTCCAAAGTACCTTTACCTATAGAGTCTTCCCATTTAGAAACACTTGTTCTTTAGTATCAGTAATTTTGATGGTATCATCAATTTAAGATTATTTTTGTTACAATTAAATTTCACAATATTTGATCACATGCATTGGTTTTAGTAGGTGGTTCATTAATAAATATATATTCAACATATCATAATCATTAGAGGGGCTTGGTGGCATTAATAAATAGAAAGTCACGGCTACAATTCATTATATAATTTAAAAAGGTCCAATATACCAATGATATAGTTTCCAAAAATTATTGAACATGATAACCCCCTTCCATTTGATATGTTCAAAAAAACATGTTCCCCACCTTAAAATTCTGAATCCATTGTTCAGTAATCTACATAACTCTTTTTTCTACTTTGATCATCCATGATGTGATTCTAAATATTCTGTTCTTCAATCATTTTCTCCTAAACATGTTTTTGGAATAAAATATTAATTTCAAAAAATTCATCAAAATAAGTTAGCATATGCCATTTTTCCTATATAATGCTTTATATGGTTGTATTTGAATGCACGAATGGAATCTGGCCTTATGATAAATTTATTCTATAGGAAAATGTTGATCTCACATACCTTGAATATCTTATAAACACAACCTTTTCATGTCTTAAAATGTTTGAATAGTCTTTTAAAACTTTCCATCTATCCAAGGATGATAAGTTGTGCCCATATATAGAATACATATAATATACATTTGGATACTTCCAAAAACATTATGTGAAACATGGGTCATGAATAGATACAATAGAATAATGGGCACTATTAAGTATCACAACTTCTTTAATATAGATATGCATAAAGAACTAAAGAGGTAGATCTTACTTTATATTGATTAATTAATAGGTTATATTAAGGTTATAAATAATAACCCATATGGAATCATTATTTCAAGGAGTATTTGAAAAACTAATGATAAATTTTATAGTAATATCATCCTTTTTTCAGACGGGTATATGTATAGGTATTGTTACTAATTTAAGATCTTATCTCCCAATGGATACCTATCAAAAAAATATTAGTCATGATACATAGTCTACAATTTACTATTCCATATTATCTGACCATAAATGTTCCTCTAAATCCTAATACACTTTTGTGATAATTGGGTGTATAGATAAATTTTACCTTTAAGATTCATCTAATTATTCTCTTTTTATCTTAGGAACATATCCTCTTTTGAAATTTAAATATGTAATCTTATTATATATATTTTACTAAATTCTCATCATACATATAAATAATTTAATTTTAAATGTTCTCATAATCAAGCTGAATCTTTTTATTTTCTCTAATAATTATGGATTGTAATTAATTTGGAAAATATTTTATATTTCCTCGTATATAATGATTCCCATATAAATACTTACTAAATCATTTAGTATTAGATCTTTTTCAATCTTTATTTTAGTCAAAACACCATAATCTTTATAAATTAATGTATCAACCACCTTTTCTTCCTTCCCAAGGTGGTAGTGTACATTGAAATCATGAATCATGATTAGTTCTATCCTTATACCCGTGGTTATTATTATATTTTTCTATGATAAGAAATATTCCAAAAAATTTTATACTTATATGTTGAAAAACATTACAATAAAGGTAATTCATCCATATAATCAATGACAACATTACATATGGAAACTCAAGATCATGCATTAGATAATATTACTCATTTATTTTTAGCTATCTTGATAAATATTAAATAACCCTTCCATTCATGATAAGGAAACATCTAAACATATATTTCAAATCCATTCAATCCTTATGGTAAATTAATTTTCATTTCATTGAATAATCACATCATTAATTCCTCTATAAAATAATATTATTCATATACCTATAATAACTTAATCAATTTACATGTCCACTTGAATAAAAAAGTTTCATAATCAAGAGAAAATTTCAAAAAATTATTGATAATAGTCCTATATTCTATAGGAAATATGAACTTGAGTTATATTCATTGGCATTGGTCATTTCATCACTTCCTTTTGGACTAATGGATGAACTGATATTCACTCATTCAAGTCAATATGTCCATGAAAAGAAACATCATGAATTGAGAACTCATATTTTTTAAATTTTCTATTTTACTAATTTTTCTAAGAGTATTGGGATTGATTTGAAAATAAATCATATATTCATAATAATTTTTAGAGTATATCATGATATCATTAGTAAATATAATAAATAAATTATGTAGTTAATATATGAATTTCCTCTTCATTGGATACATAAAAACAGACGTTTCATTAGTCAATATAAAGGTAATTACTGTAAATTTAAAATTTTTAGACCTCATATGAAATATAATATGGGGAATATCATAATTGTTTACTCATATTTGAAGATTCCCTAAATAAGATCAATCATTAAAAAAATATTGATCTCCCTATTATTTATCAAATAGTTCATTAATTTGTTCTACATGATAATTACTTTTTATAGTAATGTCGTTGATTTCCCTATAATCGGTGCACAACCACATGACCTATATTACTTATTATCATAGGGAAAATGGTGTCCCCATAGTGAAAACTTTGAGCATATAAACTCATTATTACTCAACTCCTATGTTGTTTAAATAGTTCAATTAATTATATAATGGACATCCTATATGGATTTGTTGATATATTTTTCACATCAATGATGAGATAAATAGAAAACTAAACTTCATTATTAGTTGGATTACCATTTAGATATTCAGAAAACACATCAATGTATTCCTACACAATAGGACCATACTCTATTATAAGGATACCTTTATCATGCATAGGTTTACCCTTATATTTTTTAAAAGAATTTCATTGAGGATATCTATGAGAGGTGGATCCGGAAATGATTCATATGATGTATTCACCTCTCTAAAGATAAGTGATTTCACATTTTCATCAAAAATCATAATATACATCTCTTGGAAAAAATGATTATAATTTGAAATCCAATATGTACTAAGGATTATAACAAATTCAAACATAGTTATAATAATAATAATGTTTGAAAATATAGTGAATATATGTGTTATAATGGGAACTGACTGACATTTCCTTATTGTAATAATATTTCAACTATATTTCTTGATTGGAAACACCCTTATTAAAGTGATATGTAAATTTATAATTAACTTTTCAATCATGGATGATATAAAATATTTTAAAGATCCCTAATCAAATAATGTATTAGTTAAATTTTATATTATGATCAATGTACATTCCACCATATATTTATCTACTCAAAAGTCTCTTGTAGAAATAACACATTCTTAAGATTCTCCCCTTGGACTCTTCTATGGGAGGTTCCCTTGAAGATTAAATTTGTTTGAATAATTGTCCACCTCCTTCAAGTTGAACCACTATATAACATTAGTATATTTCCTTGACTTTTATTCATGACCTCTCTAAATCTATTCTCAACACATGAATTAGATGTGTGTTACAATTATGAAAGTGAATGGGAGTCTCATTCCACAATTAGAATCTGTTATAAATATCATCTTCAATTTCCGCTTCTACGATATATATAAATTTTCTACATGCTCACCCAACCTCTTGTTTTCTTGAATTACTCTGGGGATATAGGATATAGAGAATTTTTTCACTATTTTAATGTCACATGAAACAATATCATCATATGTTGAAAATGATTGAGAATATATTTCACTATATATAGTTGGATTGGAACTATAAAAAATAGACAATATTTCATTCTTTATTACATATTTAGTGTATATAATTCCTAGATAATATCATAAAATTATACTCGTACTCTATAATATATCCTTCTTTCTATATTTCTAAAGTGTGGAAGTTCCTCTCTATTTCCTCTCATTCCCCTTGAAGAAATTATTTCTTGAAAAATATCACATTCAAAATTATCTATTCGATGCTTTTAATTTCATTAATGACTTTATTTTCTGGATTAATGTTCCAGATATCTATTTAGAAAATACACTTCTAAAGAAATATTTTCCTAAAATTAATTACAAATTTTAGAAATATCCTTTTGAGGGACTTAATCCATTATTTATCTACTAATTTATTAATAATTCCATTAAATTAGGGAGTCTTCCTTTGAATAAAGTGATCCCATATAAGTGAATATTGTTTT
Source organism: Viscum album (assembly GCA_963277665.1). Lineage (NCBI taxonomy): Eukaryota > Viridiplantae > Streptophyta > Magnoliopsida > Santalales > Viscaceae > Viscum > Viscum album. The sequence goes on along the minus strand of OY728161.1, from coordinate 1,988,745,848 downwards.
TGAAAAACAAGTTTCTCCATATAAGATAGCTTATTCATCATAACATGATTCAAATTCCCTAATATGGAAATGATCTATTCATCTCCAACGCTAGCTAGATTTTATTACTTGGAAGTGAAACCCCTACATTTATAATGGGAATCTCTTCGATTCCACCATCAATGATCAATCTCTAAATAGTTTCACACACAAAATTATCTCATAATAATCATGATTAATGATCCCTAAAGTCAAAAAAACTATATAGTAATAAACATTTTCAAATAAATTAACGGATTATCATAATTAAAATATTACCTTTTTTATTTAAAATATAATTCCCGAGGATCTAACTAAACAAATTATAATACCATCTATAATTACCTCAAATCCAGTATCCAAAATTCGCTATTCACTTTATTACGTTGTTATAAGATACAAGGGATAACACCTTGAAATATCAATCAATTTAGAAGCCCTGGAAAACAAGTTACATACATGACTCCCATTTTATATTTGAAATATAAAAACATACCCTAAGTAAAATTATTTTATCCATTAAATCATATAGAAGTTCTTTCTTCATACCCTGGAGAAATGCAAAAAATTAAATGGTGATCTCAAATGCTCAGTAAGGGTTATGTATAATGGATTCCATCATGAGTAAATATGAAATAATCAATATGGTAGATTTGATAATAAAAATACATTCCATTAAAAAAATAATATGAGTTAAAATTATGTCCTTGTATAATATAAATATATAAATTATATGGATAATGGAAACTAAATTCTTAATAAATAAAATAAATAAATACCAAAATCCATTATTATACCATCGATTCGTCATCAAATATATCATGAATCTTACCATTAATGAATTTTTTAAGACAATATTAATAAATGGTTAGGTGTAATAAAAAACCCTTATCATATATTAGCCCTAATAAATTATCTCATAACACTTGGCAATGTTTCAAGGGGATACCAATAATTATACCCCACCCATCACATCAACATATAATTCATTCCTCATATACTAAATGATAAATAAAATTTATTCTAAATATTCTTAAATCAACATCTATCTATGTTGAATCAAAAACACATAATAATTCCCTATTCAATGGAATAAAATTACTAATAATCATTTTCAGCGGATACCATATATATAAATGAAATATGGGTGAAACAATATCAATGTGGGTAAAATGAATTCATATAAATCCATGATAATTAAATATATACATGGATGAAAAAAAAATATTGTCCAATGAAATGATGTATAGTGTTAAAGTATGTGATATTGATAATGTAGATGGAAACACCACCATAAATATATAAATGATGATAGAAGAATATAAAAACATCATAAATAAATGTTTTTAGTAAAATTATTATTTTAAGAAATAAACTAGATGTAGTAAATTAAAAATAAAATCCCTATATCTTTGTGTATGAAATAATTTATAAATCACATTCCAAATTCTAATCATTCCTTTAAGAAAATATTACTATAATCTTTTAAAAATATGATAGATAAAAATTCTCAAAATTTTGAGATAAATTATTTCATTAAAAATAACCATGGTAAGAGGTAATGTAGAAATGGAATTAATTAATGATGTGGATTTTTTGAATTAAATTAATTACCTATATGTTAAAATAAAACAGTAGTTTCACCCATTTTGTTAAATATCAAAAAATGAATAATTCAAAAAACATTTAAAAATACTCTATTTTGAATTTTTTTAAAAATTAGAGGTTATAAAAATTAACCTATAAAATAATTTAATATATTAGTAAAAATATACATATTTTTCTATATTATCATTGATATAGAATAAAAAATATTTCCAACTTAAAGGATGAAATAATGTAGGTATCCAGACTATGGAATGTACTTGATGAAACTGAATCCCATAAGTGATGAATTTTTATTAAAATATTTCAATCAAATCATAACAAAGGGAGACTAACATAGTTAGGTTTTAAGATATTTGGATCATAAAATATTTCAAATGGAAATCTGACATAAAAAATCCCAAAATAAAATGTTATTGTAAAATAAAATCTTAAACCTTGGGTCTCCACATACCTAAGCTTGTTTAATCCTCATGAATAATTAATTTAAATATATTAAATAAATTATTATGAAAATATTTCATATATATTTAATTTTCTATGTTCATTTTCTGATAATTTAACTTCTTTTATTGTATAGTCCTTTCTTGTGTCAAATAATTATGGTTTTTTTGTCATTTTTTATAAAATTATTTCTGTATATTATTTATTCTTAATAGAGTAATTAAATGTTTCCACCATTTCAAAAATGTTAATAATATAATGAATAAAATTTTATTTATTATATAAAATTTTATAATCATCCAATTATGGTATTTATATTAAAAAACCACATCACTTCATTGAGGTGGTACCCTACACATACGCATGATTAACTTTATCAGTTTCCAATGGATGCAAGGGTAATAAGTTAGATGATAACATTTAATTATTGAATGATAATTTTTTTAAAATATTATAAATTTTATTAATTACATATTTATCCCCATCCATGTAATGTGATGAGTAAAAAATAATTACACTATTATGTGGAGAAGTAAGGTTTCACCTATGCACAACCGATGTTTTCATTTTTCCTATGATGGAAAAGTTAATTAGAAAGAATATAAATTTAACATAACAAAATAAATATGATGAATATATTGATTTAATAAGGTTAATTTTTTTATTGATGATTTGGAGTAGGATTAAGAAAAATGAACATGGAAAATCTCAGTAAGAACATATACCATGTCTTTTAGGAACCATGTTTGGTTTATACATTAATCCTTCTTGAATTGTTATTTTGGTGAGAAAAAAACCATTTGTACATTAGGAGGGATTTTTATAAGTTATTTTTTTAGTGAATGATCGAACTAAGTGGTTCAGAAAGTGTTTATTAGAGAGGAAATGTGGTTACCTTTTGTAAGAAAGGTTGGTTGAAAACATGTTAATTATTATAAGGTTATTATATAGTATATTTATTTCATAATAAAATTTTCTCTAAATTTTTATCTTATAATGTATGAAATTTTTCCGGTAAAAACAGATCCATCCAATGAGATTTAATATAGAGTTTTCTGTTATCTTAAATTTATATCCTATAATTTATCCTATTTAAATCATTAAAAACATTAATGAAGTGATAAGTATTTACCATGGTTACTATTCGCAATGATAGAAAATTTAGTTTAAAATAATAAATAATATTTATTATATTTATTAAAAATTTTAAATCCATTTTACATGATATAATTTTTAGAATTTATAATAATGACATTTAATACATATCCGTAAAACGTTGGAAAAATATTTTCAATAATTGTTTTTAGGAGTAGAATGAATTTTTCAGTAAAATAATCTATAATGATGATTCCAATGTAATTAATTGGATTATTTATAGTAAATTTATAATTATTTGTCTTTAAAACCAATCCAAACAAAAACTTAACCTTTAAAATACTTGATTAAGAGCAAATAATTAAAAACAATTCTTATTTGAACAAAAACCTTACATAGATTTCAAAAATGTTAATAATATCTTTCTAGGTTCAATATTATAAATTTTTATTAATTATATATTTAATTAATATGTTTTTTATATCAAAAAATGGTTTCTTATTGTTTTATATTGTTTTTATATCATAACATTTTATAAAATTGATAGTTTTGTGAAATCTGAATTTTCACAATTCTCCAATATATCAAATATTATTTAAAAATATAAAAAATATTCCTATTAATATTTTTATACAATAAATTAAAATTTTAAATTATTTATAGAAATTAAATTTATATAACATTGTACAATTTGGTTTTTTAGCATATTCTAGAATAAATAAATGTGCATTATGTTATTTTTCTTTTGAAAATAAAATTATTATAACTGAAGCCTAGATTTGGAACTCGATCATTAAGAAATATTCTATGTCATGCCCTGGAGAGAAGATGATCATGAACATAATTATAAGTTTATAAATGAAAATTTCATTCCATAATTCTATACCATCTCTATATTCTCTTAGGGATAATGATGGCAACGGATTAGACAACCATGGCCACATTCTTCGTGATTTATCAAAAAAATGGAGTGTTTCAATCTAATACTGTAGATGAGGATCTACATGTGGTTGTTTCTTATTTCCTCTTGGATGACCATAACCCATTTAATATTAATCAGTATGAGGGTTTTTATAAAGAGTTTTCAATGAGGGGATGACCTTTTTACCTTGTGTTTTCAATAGGACATCTATAATTAAATATCTAAGTATAACGAGGAGGACATCTGTTACTGAATATGTTGTCACTTTTTCCTGAGGAGTTTGATAACAATTGGATAAATTTATACCTATATTTAAATCCATAGAAAATATAGACACTAATCAATATTAGGATATGGGTTTAATCTTGGGTAGTTATCTTTTAATGGAGATATCATGTTCTGAACCTATTTCTATGGTAAAATGTTTATCTCATTATATAAAAGTTCTATTAGGTGACATTAATGTCCATTATCGTGATTGATGAATTCCCCTTAAATATTTATAGGAATATATTCATAAACATTATTTTACAAAAAATATAACAACACACCTTTAGACTGGGTTGGAGTATGGTTCATTCTTTCAGTAACTATCGACCTGTGTCATCTAGTTTTATTTAGGTTGAAGGGAAGTAGGTTTGTGTTTTTGATTCTGAGCTACTACAAGGATATACATATAGTCCACCAGGATTGTTCTTGGATTATATCCCCACTACATTATTTTTTTTGTAATTTATCAACTAACCTATAAAAGGGAAGTAGTGGTATGGGTTCGTCATTTTTATCCATTAAGAGATGTCGGTGAGACACTTAATCAATTACCAGAGGAATCATATGGGATTTTACCTTGTTTATCGTCAAGATATATTTATTACCATATTCTTATTTTCCTGAAAACATCTAAACATTACTCTGTCTAACATGCGATGGTATATAAGAATTTTCTTCCATTGAAGCTAAAATATGTTTATGGGGTTCTATAGTGTGATGAAAATGTGTTCCAATTTCTTAGGCGGAGATATGTTAATAATCCTACCATTAATTTTCCCCTGCAATATACTGATGGGAATAATTTTATAAGGAGAGAATATATTCCTACTCCTCTTTTTTATTTCCATATTCCATCATATCTACCTTTTTGCTTTCTGAATATACCACTATGATTTATGGGCATGAAAAGGAAGTTGGGAATGTTTATTGGTTTCCATCATAGTACAGTACCATGATTATTAAATATATGTATTTATAAAAGCACAATACCAATGGCTACAATCATAGATATACTGGTAGAAAATATTACATTCTTGGTTTATTATGATTATAGAATGGGTTTGGTGGTTTTTATCCCCAATTATATACTAAGGTGTGGTGGTTTCGTGATGTTAGCCTAAAAACGACAGACAATATAACTTTTTGAAAACCCCTTTGATGAGGTTGGGATATAGTAAAATTATATATCCACATCCATATAATAATGGAGATTTTTATTCTCATTCTATTAGGATATACTCTTAAAGCGGTTTGTGGTGGCAAGAGGCACCACTGTGTTCACTAAGACATTCTTATGATGGGATGGGATCTCAAGATTATGTTCCTATAGAGTTTCATGTGAAACATATAGGGTTAGAATAGTTCCATGATAGTGGTACTCCCATATAGTCAAATATTCATCTTTTTGATAGAATTTTTATATGGGTTTCATTGTAATTTCTATTGTTATAAAAACAAGGAGTGCATTAGATAAAGTATGATAATATCCAGTGGATGAGAAATAAAACATAATGGAGTGAAGACAATTATGGATAGGGTTACTTAATGAAAAATAATACTATAAATGATAAAAGAGATTTTTTTAGTATCTATGTTATGTACATATATGACCAATTACCTTCAAATGTAATGGAATCACGTTGGTTCCATCATCATTGTTTGTGAAAAACAATCAAACTATATCCCCACATTTTATATAACCTACATATTTTAGTAAATGAAGGATTCAAATTGGGTTCATTATTTGTATTTCACTTGAAACATGAAATGGGGTTATGTTTGATTATGAGAGGAAATTTATTGTTCTATAATCATTATAATGGGGTTACCAATGTTTTTTTGACTGATTTTAGACCAGATATGTTTGTGGAACTGAAAATACCAAACGACTCCTAAATCCCTAAAAATAGATGCCAATATTGACCTGCATTCCAAAGAAAACAAATCATTGAGTTTCTTATTAGTGAATATTTGGGATGTGTGTTTCTGAAGTGTATTTTATTTGGGAATAATCAATCTTTTTAAAGGGTAACTATACCAATCTTTTGGGAATTCTTATATATTTGAGATATATGAATTAATCCTACTAATATTCCCAAGATGATATTAGATACCCATGTCCTAAAAATGGATCAAGATCAGGAATTAATATGAATATATTTATATATAAAATGGTCTAAATATATATTCTTTACTCATTGATATTAAATTTAATGTTTTTATATTTTATGTCATAATAACTGGGTTCTCTGGAGTATATTACAATCCTATAAGATGTACGTTGTAATGAAGCTGGTACTAAACCTCAAAGAGGTAACTTAAGTGTCTAATGATAACCTAAATAAAAACCACATATTTTTAGTTACATAGTTTAATTTCATATACCATAGACAAAACTATTTTTTAACATTGTATGGTAAAGATGTCCAGGTGAAATATTTCTATCACTATATGGTGTAGGAATTATGAATTAGTAACCTGTTAGGTTAACTGCAATGGAAATATAGCCCAATGATAATAGTCTCAGTTGACTAGTAATAATGTTGATCCTCTGGAAAAATTATGATTACAACATTTATATAGCATAATGAAGGAAATGTGACAATATTTTAAATGGGATATTTCCATTTAGTAAAGGTCAATTTCTTTTATTATGGATTTATCTTCAAGAGGATAATTTATAGAAATTATAAATATAGAGAAAGGGAAATTTGTGCTCATCATAATATATACATTTTTGTGGAGGATGTAGAAGATATCATAAGAAATATCTCCCCATAAGGATGGTTCCCATTAAGCATTCCCCTAGTGTGGGGATGGTATGATGTAGAGGGTTTTTTACCTCCAAACTAGCGGATGATATTATTAAGAATATGACCCAATAAAAAGATTCTGTTGTGTAATAAAATACTTGTGAAAGTGACAGCCATGATTATGCGAATATAGCCTGGTGACGTAAATATGAAATTTATCTAATGAGTAAAATGGCCTTATGATGATAAAAAATAAATGTTACGGATTTTGAGTTATAACATTAGAGAGGATTCATATGTAACCAATCAAAATATGAAGAAAATACTACATTAGTAGAGGGACATAATTTGGGTTCATATGATGGGATGGTACCATAAAGTTACAAATTATTTGAAAGGGATGGTTGTTTCATAAAATATGAAACATAATAGGTTCGAGTAGTGACTAAATAAATAAGTCTTATCTAAAATGACAAACAAGAAAGTGGATTTTGTAAAGGCCAATATAGTTGGGGATTACACCGCAATAGGTGTCCTAAAGAGGAGTTTTAACTCTACTAATTTAATGGTAAACATAGATCTCAAAGACAATGTGATTCATTCTGAGTATGCGAAAAAAGTGATATTATAATATTTATAATATTTTATGAGAGTCAAAAATTAAATTTAAATTGGATTATTAAATAAGGATACCCTTCATGTATCTCAAATTCTTTCATGGAATTAGGAACATGAACCATTATAGTTCTTATAGAAGAATAATTATCCTACCCATTTATCTTCCTACCTACAAATTGGTTAAGATTTTTCATAGAGGTAAGAGTTTAGAATCAACAATAAATAATAATTGATTACTCTATGGGATATATCTTGTCTATCCTTGATCATTTAATATAAATGAAATCTATTACTAAACTAGGAGAGACCACTATAGTGCCTTTCTAATTGTGACCCTCATTGTCAATGAAATCCATCATTTTGATCCCCCATAATGTATATAACTATCTAGTGAAATTTCATTGTACCTCATTTTATCAAGTGAATTCGTCATTAACGAGTTTCACACTTGTGTGAATGCATGATCATGTGGCTCCATTGGTCTTGGTGGATCACCTCATATTGTCTTTTCAAAGTTTTAACTTTTGTGAATGTAATCGAAGAAGGGATTTATAGTTTTTATTGATATAATATATGGATTTGATGATATTAGTGACATAGTAGACATATGAAATTCCATTTTAGTGGCTGTTCATATAACCAAAGTAGATTTCTTAGTCTTTGTTATGTGTTTGGAATCCATGAATAGTATATTAGGTCCACAACCAATTTATCCTGACCCCATGTAAGTAGCTCTCTATTGTAGACATATGTACATAGGGGATCCTCACTTGTAGACATGGTTGGAGTAAGGTTTGTGAGGATTCTATATGATTGATATAGGACTATTAGTGTACTTCCCTTAATTAAATTTACCTAATATGGTTCATGTGATGAAAATCATGTGATGTAATTCTCATGGTGCTATTATTTTATCTTGATTGCATCAAAAAATTCACCTAATGGAGATTTAATTTTAATGTATCTCAAGGTGTCTAATGATATGCATCTCTTTCTCGGTGTGTTTCTTTTTTTCTTTCTACTTAATGGATAAATCAAGGTATTTATTAGGAAGGGTTGTGGTATATGGACTCCAAGATTGGTGGTTGTTCTTGGGAAATGCCTCTAAGAGTGCCTCTAGTCTCATCGTCTATTCATAGAAAGCATGTAGGCAGAATAATATCTCTCACCTAGAAGGCTCTATCAATTTATCATATACTATGATTGAAATGGATGGCAAAATTCCTTAACAAAATATTTTTTGATTTTAATTTTTCTGATCCACTTGACTAATAGGGGTTCAAAGAAGAAATCCTATCAAAACATCAAGCACCCTAGGCTCGATCGTGTATAATGCTTGGTCGAGATCACTCAATTATTTAGTTGAATATGATGGTATGGATGAGGTTTGGAAACCATGTGTCCTATCTAATTTCCAATTGAAACAACCTCTCATTGTATTACATGAACAAGGATCGATCAAGTACCTTACTAGGTTAATATCACCTAGTGATTTAGCAGAATAAAAGGGTAAATAGTTTTTTGGTGAACCACACAGATAATCTGGTTTAATCATTGAACATCCCTTCAATATTGCATATAATTAAGTGTTCCACACATAAATTTAGACATACCACATGTTTCTTAGTGGATCAATCCTGATGGAATTTCCATTTTTAATAATTATACATTTTGAGGTGTTTCGATATCTAATGGTTGTCAACAACATGGAACCCTAGTCCTACCTCCAAAATAATAATGGTCGATGACTGACACTAATTCAGCATCACATACATTATTTGATTACTTTAAAAAATTTACCTATACACAACACAAATCAAAAAAAGAGACATAATTCAAATATTGGATAGTGAAAATAATATATTTATATTAGATAATTGATAAAACTGCTTCTAATATCTACTAAGATATATCCAATGAAAAAATAAAACGTAAAATATGATAAAAACACCAAGAATACTAAAAAAATACCAACATAAACAGATGTGGTAAAGTGGTCCATGTGAAAAACAAGCTCTATAAACAAACACCACAAAATACTACCTCAACCAATTACCAAATTTCTCCACCAACTCTATGTCCAAAATGATCTTCATAGAACTGTCAATAATCTACATAAGAAATGAAAAATGTGGGTGAAGATACCTATGAAAGGGTTGGTATATACGTACCATAAAGGACACTGCAAATAAGGAAAATAAATATCAAGAAAACAAGTCAACTAAACACCACAATATAAGAAAGGAAGGGTGATCCATTAAAATAATCCTGAATAAGATTTAGTGGATATAATCAGTGATGAAGGATAGTGTTCCATTCATCACATCTAGGTAAATGTAAAATTGGCACGCTGCATCAAGGATTCAATCTACCTAATAAAACCACCCAAAAAACCTATTGGGAAGTATAGTGGGGCCCCATGCCTCTCCAAATTGTAAACATTGGGAATGGGAGTACTTATCCTAGTAGAGGATCCACAACCAATTTATTCTTTTAGAAACGTTTCAGGAAAATTGTTTTATTACGGAATAATTCACCTTGTATATGGGGTAGTACTGAAACTAATATAAGATGCGGGGGACCTAAACCCTCACATAAGTACCTAACCATGGGACTACCAACTTTGATGCCACTCTGACTATCATCCATGAACCGCTTCATCGACTACAAAGATAAATACTAAACCTTAATATTATGATTCTTACATAGAATTTTATGGATGAATAGAAAACCCCATTTTTTTCTAATTGTAATGAAACCTAGGATATAAAAAATTTCTTGAAACTAAAATAAGGTATATGTTCTGAAATAACACTTCTTAGGTGAGAACTGTCTCGCGTTTCAGAATATGTGTTTATTATAGAGAGAACTAAATATTATGATAGAATTACTTATGTGAATTAATTATACCCATGTGTGTAATGGCTTATAACATTTTTGATCCTTCAAGAATTGCGGCATGTTCCATAGTTGGGTCTGGTTAATTATCCCTAACCTATGAGGTCTTCTGTTCTATGGGCCAAAACATCAACTTGTTCCCATGAGAGTGGTTTGGTTGGGTAATTACCACAGTAATAGACCTCCAGGTTGACCCGGGAGGTCATACTCATGTGTTTCCTAAATTTTATGTTATAGTAGTCCACATCTATATCATGACCACCCCCCACCATTGGAGCCATGTCAAGACATACAATGGTCACCACCTTCCACAAACCACAACAACCCCAAGAAGGCCACTTAATTCATGATTCATTGGCCACAAATGTGTCTTAACAAATTTTTTAATATCATATCTTGTTTTACCTCTGCTCAAGATGACTACTACCACTCGAAATACTATTATCATCCAACCACCTTACTCTGTCTACCCCTCTCCTGAGTTACCCACATGAGAACCCATGTTCCATTATCTCCTCATTATACCAACTACATATTTTGACCATTGACTTTTCAAGGATGCCCCCCACTACGGCAAAAAAAGGCATTTAGCGGCGGTTTTGTTTTGTTTCGCGGCAGTTTAAACCGCCGCTAAATCGATTGGCGGTGGTTTTGAAAAATTGCAGCGAAATCGTGTGTCGGGAAACTATTCGTGGCAGTTTTCAAAACCGTCGCAGAACGTTTAGCGACGGTTTTTAGCAACGGTTTTTTTATTTTTTTTTATTTTTTTTAATTTTATATATTTATTTATATATTTATTTATTTATTTATTTACTTATATATTTATTTATTTTTCGAATTTATTTATTTATTTATTTATATATTTATTTATTTTTTTATTTCGTATTTATTTTAGTTATTTATTTTTATTATTTATTTTATTTATTTATTTTTCGTATTTATTTATTTTATTTCGTATTTATTTTATTTATTTATTTTATTTATTTATTTATTTATTTTATTTATTTATTTAATAAAGTATTTATTTTTTATTTATTTTATTTATTTATTTTATTTATTTATTTTATTTTATTTAATTATTTATTTATTTTGTATTATTTTATTTACTTTATTTATCCATGCATGTACATCCCATGCAATATAAAGAAATTCTGCGTTTGGTGAGATTTGAACCCCTAACATCTTGCATATCTTCCAAAGACTTTACCACTCCACCAAGCTCGCCATGTGGTTAATAAACAGAATTTAGTATACTTATATATATTAATTGAAAAAACAAATAATACATAAATAATAGATATAAGCTCAATAATAATAAATAATAAATAATAAATAATAAATAATAAATAATAAATAATAAATAATAAATAATAAATAATAAATAATAAATAATAAATAAATATAAATATAAATAATAATTAAATATAAATAATAAATAAGTAATAAATAATAAATAATAAATAATAAATAATAAATAATAAATAACAAATGACGAATAATAAATAATAAATAATAAATAATAAATAATAAATAATAAATAATAAATAATAAATAATTAATAATAAATAATAAATAAATATAAATATAAATAAATAATAAATAATAAATAATAAATAATAAATAATAAATAATAAATAATAGATAATAAATAATAAATCATAAATCATAAATAATCAATAATCAATAATAATTAATAAATAAAGATAAATAATAAATAATAAATAATAAATAATAAATAATAAATAATAAATAAATATAAATAATAAATATAAATACTAAATAATAAATAATAAATAATAAATAATAAATAATAAATAAATATAAATTGAAATAATAAATAATAAATAATAAATAATTAATAATAAATAATTAATAATAAATAATTAATAATAAATAATAAATAATAAATAATAAATAATAAATAAAGATAAATAATAAATAATAAATAATAAATAATAAATAATAAATAATAAATAATAAATAATAAATAATAAATAATAAATAATAAATAATAAATAAATATAAATAAGAAATAATAAGTAAATATAAATAATAAATAATAAATAAATATAAATAATAAATTATAAATAAATATAAATAATAAATAAATAAATATAAATATTAAATATTAAATAATAAATAAATATAAATATAAATAATAGATAATAGATAATAAATAATAAATAATAAATAATAAATAATAAATAAATATAAATAATAAATAATAAATAAATATAAATAATATAAATAATAAATAATAAATAAATATAAATAATAAATAAATATAAATAATAAATATAAATAATAAATAATAAATAATAAATATAAATAATAAATAACAAATAAATATAAATAATAAATAATAAATAATAAATTATAAATTATAAATTATAAATTATAAATTATAAATAATAACTAATAAATAATAAATAATAACTAATAAATAAATATAAATAATAAATAATAAATAATAAATAATAAATAATAAATAAATATAAATAATAAATAATAAATAATAAATAAATATAAATGATAAATAATAAATAAATATAAATAATAAATAATAAATAAATATAAATAATAACTAATTAATAAATATAAATAATAAATAAAAAATAATATATAAAAAAATAATATATAAATAATAAATATAAATAATAAAAAATAAATAAAAAATAATGAATAATAAATAATAAATAAATATAAATAATAAATAAATATAAATAATAAATAATAAATAAATATAAATAATAAATAATAAATAATAAATAATAAATAATAAATAACAAATAATAACTAATAAATAAATTAAAGTATATTATAAATAATAAATAATAAATAATAAATTATATATTATAAAGGAAACACATGAAAAAGTATGAAAAGATCTGATAAGGGATGAAAAATCATGAAAACACATGAAAAAGGATGGAGAAGCATATGAATAATGAGGCATTAGAAAGAATGAGAACGCTTGAAAACTCGTGACAACTTTGGAAAACACATTAATAATTCAATATAATCATCATAATAACCCATAAAAACCATTGATGAAGATAACAAGTGGTGGAAACTCAAATAAACAGTAATAAATGGAGCTGCCGTTAAAACCCGTCAAAACAGTCATAAAGAGACAAAAACATTGGACTCAAATTAACGGAGATAACTTATGATCCGAGAGTCCGTTTTAGATCCGCGGCCTGTCAAATCAAAGATCCTGAAACGATCTTCGACCTGAAAGGTGAAAGTGTCCGAATAGATAGGCGGATCGAATGTTATGACCATTTAAAAAAAGATGATGGGGAACGGGTGCTAGAAACGAGGCATTGAAAAACATAACAAACCTGATACCCACTAAAAAGGCCATAACATATGATCTAGGAGTGCATGTGGGCGCCGCGACTAGTCAAACTGATGGTCATGGAATGAGCTATGATCTGGCAGGTGGAAGAGGCCGAACTGACACGCGGATCGAAAGTTAGGTCTGTTTGAAGACAAGTTCGACGGGACACCGGTGACGGAAACAGGGTATTGGAGGCCTTTGGAGGGGTTTTGGGGGTCGGAAAACGCGACATAAGCTTTCTTCTATTGATTTAGTGTGTAGCTCTCTTCGCTGGCTTCGATTTGATATGTGGTAGAGCCCAAACGGACAACCGGAGCGAAAGTTATGGTCGTTTGAAATTGGAGAACTTTTTTCAACTTTATTATAACTGTAATATCTTCCACACCTTAGACCCTCTCACGGTTTTGATTATATGTGCCTCTATATCTCTTCATGAGCTTCGATTTGAGTGGTCGTGGTGCTTCAACGGACGCCCGGATCAAAAGTTATGGTCGTTTTAGTGATTTCGGGGTTTGTCGTGTTTTTTTATTTTTTTTTATTTCTTTTCGCGGCGGTTTTACCGAAACCGCCGCTATTTCGCAGCGATTTTTTAAAAAACCGCCGCTAATCCTCGAATAAAATTAAAAAAAATTAAAAAAATTAAAAAATAAATAATTTTTTTTTGCCGTTCAGCGGCGGTTTTTTCGCGGCGGTTTTGAAAACCGTCGCGAAACGGCGGCCCGAAACGCGTTTCGCGGCGGTTTTCTTGTAGTTCCCCCACCATCTCTTCCTTCAAAAAAAATAGGGTCATAATCCCCCATCCATATACATGAAGTAGATATATAAGATTATCTGAAACATGGGTACAAATATAGGTGACTTCTAAGAGAGAGAAATTTGTTACATTGTTATTCCATGGTCACTATTCAATCAAAATCAATTTTTTATTATCAAACAATTTTAAGGAAATGAGTGAAAACCCATTGATCAAAGACAAAAGTAATTAACAAAACCATTAATGTAAAATTTCATCCAACTAGTTTCAATCCTTATAAATAATTTCCATGAGATACTATTTACCTGAGTATCAGGTTCCTCTATCAGAAGATCTTTGAACCTTAACGCCATCTTGTCCCAAGCTTGGATGTACTCCACAATACTGATCTTCCCATTGTTGAATCCCCTTATTAGAATCAATTCCTTCTTATAAATCCATGTTCCCTTCTTCTCAATTATAATTCATACTTAGAGACCTTGCCATCATTATTTATACCTCTTCGCCAGAAGCATTAATGTTCAGAATATTATCAACAATGGCCTCTTTTGAACTCATGAGTAGTTCCAAAGGCTACATGGGTATAGCATCATCCTCCTACTAGAAACTAACAATATGCATGGTCTTATACTTCTTCACATATATTGTCTCCATTGGCAGAATTAAATATGAGTAATCCTTCCTTTCTTTGTAGGTTTCCCTCCTGCTCTTACTTCTCCATGGACTTGGGTACATTCGACCCTCATCCTCTATATCACATGCAATGTGGCTAGAAAATTCATCACGAGACCCATTCTCAATGAACTTCTTCTCATTCCTGTAATTTCTAACTTGGTCATTTCTGAAAACTTGGACCCAATCATTATAAAATAGTAGCCCAAAACGGTTGCCCATCACTTGGTCTTTCACCTCCTTAGAGCTCTTCCCCGTCAAGGTCTCGCTCTCGATTGCGTGTTACTGACCATTTAAGTCTATATGAGTACTCTATTTAGGTTATTTTTGAGACTAAATATGTTCACTAACATTGACACCAGTCTGAAAACTATATATATTAGACGTTGAACCATCCACGAGAGTCTGGGGACCTCCCTCCTCAACCCTTTTCACCTCCACATCATAAATATGCCCACTGTCACCTATGGGACCCTCAAGAAGAGGGATCGAAACACCTAAAATGATCTCCACCCTAGAGCTCGGTTGCACTAAGGAAATGTTGGCACTATTAATTGTCTATAAACATACTTCCTTAGCGTAATTGGAAGGACGCTCCTCTTCCATGACATACCTCTCTTTCCCTAGAGTATCAGGAACTCCCTCTTCCCTCAATCTACAGAAGACATCAATCACTAGTGGATTCACGTTCCATTATCTATAATTCACATCCATTTTAGATGGTCCCCTACCACTCACCTCATGCATCTTCATTCCAGGATACAAAGATCCATGTCAACAGTTAGCCAACAACTGTCCCAAATTCTTATAGATAGAACATAAGTCAGGCCACGAATCATAAACGACACACTATTTTCATTGATACTCCTATCCAAAAATAATCAAATGAAACTCTAGAAACATCCATTTTCACACAGACATAGGGGTTAATATGATGAATAATAGACTCAGTGTGACTATCCGAGTACAGATATATACAAATTAATTTTTTGAGAATTCTTATAACTAAAGTAACACATAAGAAACATTGTTAGAGATCAATATTTCTATGATAAAAAACCACAGAATGAAGATTGAGATTCAATAATTCATGAATGAATTTTCAATGAATACATTAAAATAAAATTCATGAAGAATAGAGTATTTAAAATCATAATTCCCACACTAGAGTATTCATTATTAATTTATAATGATCGCATCTCTGTGAGGTGTCATTGTTTATTTTATTATTAGATCACATACATTCATAATTTATCTAAATTATCTATGTCACTCCTTAGATCTATTTTCCACTACTTCTAGGATTAGTGAAAATTTTATTTATTAGGAAAACCCTAATCTTTATGGAGTTTTATTACATCAACTGACACATGCGTCTATTCACAAAACCATTGAGACTAACTCAAGTTATATGGATATTAGAGAAATCACACCATTAAAAACTCAATAGAAATATCATATTTCCCTTATTAGGATTCATCATAAGTTAAAATAATTATTATCATGAATTCATGGAAGAATAATAAAATTAAAATAATATTATAAGCATATTAATATCATGGTTCTTAGATTCCTCCAACTCTGTGCCTACTATAAATAAAATCCCCAAAATGTTATTTTAAAAATTATATGTGATATTACTGAATAAATAGGGGCATATATATCATCATTAAATCCTGACATACAAGTATATCACATCATCCTGTCCTTCATGACCTCTATTCCACCCATGGATATAAACAATTCAAAATAATCTCAATATATTCCACCAAATTATATGGCTATACTCTCACTATTAATGAAAAAAATATATGATAATTCTATAAACCCTAACCATTCCATGAAATCCAACACATAATCTGTGATGTACCACTAGTTATTTCATTACTACAAAACTGGACAATAACCCAATAACTCTCAATTGGTCGATCATAAAATGGTTGATCCTTACTCTAACACAAAAATTATCTATATATGATTTAATATTATTAGAACACATTATTTGATACACATCAAAGTACAAGTGAACCCACACACTCACCAAAAAATGACTAATGGAAATAGGTCCCCTAAACTAATAAGCTCATGAAAAATTATTTAAGTGCAAAAACCACTACATTTCCCCCTCGAGTCCTCTCTCTACACCCTCATCAGAGATCAACATCACCACCACCAGTAAGTACCAGCTAACGACATTTTCCCCTAATTGGTTTTATGCACAAGTTCCAACCAAAAATCAAAACTCACCAAAAATCTAAAAAACATCTCCATAACATTTCATAGGGGATTGGACACCCAAATTAAATACTACTTTCCCATATAACCCCTTGAGGATCTCTCATAATCCTAAATACGCTTTATAAAAAAGTAAGATTTTGGTTTATATCCTCATATACTATCCACACCACTACATTTTCTACCAATACTAATACATTACAAGGTTTTTATACACTATGATCATGACTACATTGTGAATAAAAAACATATTACAATAAATCCACCATCATAGTTCAAATTAATTATTGAACCACTAAGAGGTTATTTGGGGAACACCATATAATATATTTTTATTTATATTCTAATTTATAATTTGTTTTCCAAATCCATTATAAAATTTTATTTCTTGAAAATGAATTTTCAAAAATCATTTTACCTATATAAAACTATTAAAAACCCATAATAAATAATGTACAGAAATATACTACATTCTTAGTCTGATTCATGAATACTCACACACATACCAACATGGGAAATGTGTAATCCAATTAATAAAATCCTTAAAAAATCACACTTTAATAAAAATAATTATCAAAATAGTGAAAAATAAAGAAATTAATATCCCATGGATTTGGTATCCAAGGCTTCCACCATACCGGTGTTCATGACACACTTGGTAAATGAATGTAACTTCTTCCTTAACTCATTCCTCCATTTTCCAAGCCCCTAAAAGTTAAAAACCCAATAAAATTATTGGATACCATTTGTTATAGCATATCCTTGGTAATAATCCTCCAATAATACTCAATGGTACTACATAACCTTGGGTATGACTCCCCATATTCTAGAGACTACTGACTAGCAGTAATGGATTATAACTATCATGGGGAGACTATACTCACTTTATTTTCTACTGTAATGAAATATACATAACGAAATAACCATTCAAAAGAGATAATTTATATGTAGTTATAAAAAAAATTTCGAATTAATAATTGGTTTTCAAAATATGTTGTAAAAATATGACACCCTTACTCAACACACACATAAAACAAGGGTATCCCATCGACTTGACCATATTTAAAGTAAATATTGAATTATAAATTAGAGGCATGGAAAAAATTTATAATCCCCGTATAGATCATTATCATGAGTACATATCATGATATCATTGTTGGATACCATGTCTATCCTAATACCTGAATTCGAATGATTTGGAATTTCGTGAACATTATGGATCTCATGTAGGGAGTGTATATTTAATATATTTGGGATCCAAAATAAATCTCTTATGTAAATCATCATATGTAGTGTATATATGTATATGAATGTAATAATGGAACATAAATGAAATCAAGTCATTTAATCATGTTTTAATCAAACCCCAATCACACCTGAAACCACCTTTTCCACATATAATAAAATAAATTATGTCTCATACCAAAATTCCATAGACATAACATATCACTCCTGATTTGATCATAGAACTGAGTTTCAATAAATACCCTATCACTTAGGGTATGATCTAAAAACTGTGTCTAGACCAATATCTTATAACTCATTGTGTGAACTTATAATAATGTCTCTTAAAAGGATAGTATCACTTTATGTGAGGATTCATATGAAATTTCTTTTCTAACACCCTACCACTTAGAGTGAGGTATGAATACTATGTATCATACTAGAAATATGTGCCACTAGGTGTCTTATCACTCATATTTCAAACAAATTATCATATGATTCCACTCTTAATCATTTATATTTTTATTAATGGGGGATGTAATTACAATATTCTAGAAATTATGTAGTATCTAATTTGTAAAATAACTCAATTAAAGATTGGACCATCACAAAATGACATAACATTTCCTTACTAGTATCAATGTTTATGCACATCCCAATATGAAGTGATTATATATAAAAGAAATGATATGTTTTCCACACTCTGGACATACTCACCTAAAAATTATGACCCTTTGGTAATACTAGATCATAAATATGAACTACTATCTCTCAAGATATGAACTACCTTATAGATCCCACTGAAAACATATAAAATCTCTTCCCGCATCCTTAGAACCTCACTGATCTCGAAAAACATTTAGGGGTCTTATATAGTTCCCGTAGATCTCTTCTAATAATATTCAATGTGATAAATCAACTAATTGATAAATGAATACCACACTCATGTTTACCCAATTTTATAACTCCTCGGGGACTAAAAACACACTGAAAGTCAACAGATTTTCATAGTATACATGCCACACCAGACTTCTCAATAATGGTCTAAACCTTTCCAATACATCAATAATATTTTCAAGGATATCAGTTCTATAGAGGGCCCATTCTACCACTTTTTTATAAGAATATTATACTAGGAATACTCAAGAAAAGTATTCAATGTTTTCTAAAATCTCATTTCATGTATTCTTTAAGACTTATGCGTTACTTAAGTTACAGGTGACAAATTCCCATCATCATTATCCACTCACTGAAGGGTTCTCAAAGATAAAAAGAAATTTGTATATCCATTACTTTAACAGTCCAAAGATATGACCCAAATTAGAACCATTACCGTTGGTCTAACCACATAGAATACCTTATAATTCCCTCAATATCATATATAAAAACATTCAATGTTTTCAATATATACCATGAACATATGAGGTCAATAATAAATTTTTATACCCCTCTCACCTTGGATGAATAACCACTAATCATTTCCAAAATCTCCCAAACAAAAATATTATACCCAAATAAATAATTTAACACTATAATAAATTATTATGGATTAATAATCATTTACCTAATACATTCATGAAATTTCAAAGCACATACCCACAGGGAAATTGTATTAATTCGTATATATTCACCTGCACATTAATAAGTAATAAAGGGACCTCCATCAATTATATGAATGTTTCAATACTTATGTCCTTCATCCCTAATACTTATTGAAGCTCAAACTAACTATCCTAAATCATCAAATACCCTATATCATAATAATAACCATACATAATTAATTATAAATATTTATAAATAATTTTAAAAAATAACTAATAAAGTAAAAATTAAGATATCTGATGAGAAGGCTTGTAAAATACCCATGGAATATCTCTCAGACTCCTACAAACAAAATCCACTTTACTTGGTGCTTGGTAATTTATTAATTTTGATATAAAGTTTATATATATATATAATTTTATTATGTAACATTCCCTCATAAAAATGGTGAGAAATTATAAGTGTTTAACCTTAATAAATGTTCTATATCAAACAACTAAAAACCCCAAGATCAAGATAAGATTGCACTAGCTTTTCAAAAAATCAATTAGAAAACCATATATGGAAACCAAAAAATTTGTAGAAGAAGTAAAATTAATAATATGGATAATCAATGAGGAGATACTACCTCAGACAACATGTAAAATTTAGTGTCGTTCCACCTAGGTCAATGTTTAAATAAGGGAGTGGGAGAGGGTATCAAAAGTGGATTCTCCTGGGGAGGGAACTTAGAAAAATTGCCTCATCCATATCTGTTATCCAAAATAAAAAAAGGTGATAAATTAAAATAGATGGTCCAAAAATTAATTATAAAATAATTCTAGGAAACTACCAGGAAATCAGTTCCTCATTGGCCACCTAACCTATGTCTACATTCTAGATGATGGAGCTTCCAGGATCCATTCATCCCTAGAAGGGTCACCAAATACCCAATATCCTAATACTAGGTACTCCATGGCTCTATGTATATAATTTCAGTAGTATAGAATCCTCAAACAATAATTTCTATCCCAAAAACATAGTAAACCCCTAAAACCCTTTACAAAATAGTATCAATTTGGTAATCATGGATCTAGAGTGAAATCCAAATCATAAAATTCAAACTGCCAACTCATGGATTCAAAAAATTCAAAAATTAATATATGTCACTAACATATAAGGATATAGTTTATTATAGAACACTTGTTTGACCTAATAAGTTTGCCTCCCTTTTTTTGCAGTTGACATTAGATTGTTTTTTGTAATAAAATGAGATTATTTGATATTATTATCATACAAGAATAAGAAAAAAACATATTTCAAACATTTTTTAAAGTGTTTTCCTATAAATAATATATTCTAAATTCCAAATATTTATTAAGATATAATATTTAAAAAATTTATTTCTAAGGGAATTAAGATTATGGGTCATAAAAAACATTTTTATATCATATAATATATATGTCTCCCTTTATATCTAATAAAAATGATCCTTATAGGTCAACCATGTGACTTTTAGAAGATTGATTACACTAGGATATCATCTACAATTACAACAATTAAAAATTATAAAAAAATTATTAAATATCTTAACCATTCGTTCTATAAACATATTTAGATCATTGGTAAAGATATAATTCGTCACTATATAATCAAAATAACCATACCATCTCAAAAAAATATGGTATGTATCATATATTTACATAAAGTTTATGAAAAAACGAATATAGCTCGATCATAGAAACCTCATTTAGCCACATAAATTGATCAAGAAGATCATTAATTAATGTAAAAGAGTAAAAAATTAAATATTTTTAATGGATTTAAATTAATATCCTATATAAATAGATGTAGACCCTGATCAAAATTCGTTACAAAATGATTAGGTTCCCTAAATGAGAAGTTATTGGTCAAAAAAAACTTGATCACATGCTCCATCAAAAGGAATTAATATTATTTTTGCTTATTTAGTTCCATATTATATGTGTTGATTTAATCCAGTATATAATATATTCATACAACTATGATAAATTCAACATCTTGATTATATGGTAATGCTAATATGTCTATAGGAAAAACAATATAATAATGATCTACCCTAAAAGGAAGAACTTCCCTTTCTAGAGAATAAACTATCCCTAGAACTGGATGATCCATCTCAATAAATATCACAGCCAAGTTCTCAAGATTTAGACCCTCTCAAATATCCTAAAACAGAATCTTCTCATAGTGTGTATACAGAATTCTAAGAGAAGATTAGAAATAAACACCCTCATTATAGTATGTAGTGTATATTCAAACCTACATTATCTATTATATTCCCAAAATTTCATATAATAGATTCCATGTTAAGAAACATAATATCCCGGAATTTTCATATGAACTCACTACTAAGTCATAACGTAGAAAAACTATACTCAAGAAGAAAGATTAATTTTTTATAGAAAAATTAATTTTAATCACGTATACTAATGATGGAACATGTTCAATAAGTTTTTTTTTTAAAAACTCCTCCAATAAATAAAATATCATCAATGGTATTCATAGAAACATACCATGTTTCACTATTAATACTAGATTCATTATGAAATATATGTCGAAGAAATTTTTTCTTTGATTGAATAACATGAAAACCCCATTGAAGGTTCCAAAAGAGACATCATTTGTAGTTAAATTTGAATATAAATTAAAAATTAGGCCTCAAGTTTTATAAATCACCACACCAATGACATCAAACTTCTAGCCACTATATATGGGATGAAATTGAAACATACAAACTCTATCTTACGAATTTATTTAGTTTTTCCAAGTCCACTGGTCCTCTTTCCCTCTATAGAGGTCCCCAATCATCCAAAACCTTATATTTTACTTCTAATATCATAACCCACTAATATTTAGTATACACTTTGAGAAAAAATGTTTCAACTCAATCTCAGTATTGATGTAATACCTGAGACCCTACATTAGAAGTTATACCCAACATACCAAAACTACTACATAATGAACACTCTAAAATTGCATTCCTTGTTATTTTATTTAAGAGATAAATTTTAATTTTAATTTTACACAGATTACTTCATATTTGGACTCTGAATTTCTATATTATCATAATATGAATATTTTATATTTTTATGTAAAAAATTATTTTTTGGTGAATATTTAAAAGTATAGAATTTTCTAAAATTGTGTATTTTATAATATTATAAATAAGATATAAAAGTTTATAAAACATTTTTAATGGAAAAATATGTATTTATGATTTAATTAATATATTTTAAAATAACCTATCTTGAATTTAGATGACCTATTATTAATTTGTTAAGAAAATATGTAAACTTTTACAATAATAAAATCATTTTACTCATTTATTTCAATAAATATAATTTTTGTAAAAGGTGTTTTCTTATTTTAAAACCACGTTGAGTTTAAAATAAACTAATGATATCATGAAAGTCATTGAAATTTAAAATTTTACCCAACACTTAAATTTTAAGCTTAACAGCACACGTTCTCCAAATGTGGATTTTTACACATGACATCTTCTAATGTTAATATTTATTTATCATACATATATAAATTTTATTTCAATAAACATGTTTATTATTTTAAATTATTTTGTACTAAATATATAATAATTTTTTTAGGCATAATTTTTTTACCTAGATAAAAACATGTCATCACGGTAAAAATGAATCTGATAAAAGAAATAAATATAGGGGTAATGAAATTAAAACATGTTAAAAAAATTATAATTATGGGTTGAGATATTAGTGCACACATATCATCCTCGAATTTTTTTTCCATTTTTAAATTTCCTTTAAATGTTAAATTTGTTCCCTCATTATAATATGTTAAAATATTTACAAAAATTTCATTCTCATCAATAATAATAGTGGCATATCACTACCCCATAAATTCTACTCAAAAATTTATGTATCTAATTGAAAATACTATCTTATTTCATCACCTATAATCATATTTCACCCCTAAATATCCTGGCCACATGGTATTATCCTAACACCTCAATTTACATGGAGTCATTTAAGGGAGTGTTGAAGTCTTCTACATGAGTAATAATTTTCCAAAATATCATTCATTCATATTTTAAATTTAGAAATATATTTTATTTATTAATATACAATGAAATAGTGATATTTTTTATTTTATTATTCAATCATAACAATTATTAACCACCTATCCCTTTTCCCTTAAGGAAAACAAAAAAGGATATTTCTGTGTGTGTGTACAGACTAATGCCTATCAAAAAGGGTAATGTTTCTGATTTCTTACAAAACCATACACATATGGTCCTTGTTTCATCTTTTTACTGATATGATAGGTACATCTTAAACCATGTCATGGTTTTTTCCATTTTCTTTGACTGGGTTGGGTTGAGTTTATATTGGTAAGATGCTAAAAATGGTATTATCAGACATTGTTTAATTTATCAATGTTAAACTTGGTGTTTTTTTAATTTTCAAGACATTGCACACTGTTTAACTAGGTTACATGCCATGTAACTACTCCTGGGTGAATCCACGAAACGTGGTTTACGGTGTGTTGGGTAAATGTCGTGAATACCATTTACAGGATTTGAAGTTCTTTTGGATTGGTTTTTAATGCATAACAATGGGGGTTTTAACCATTATTAATCTCATGAGTTTCAAGATGTGAATAGGGGTTAATCTCTATGTAATACCCATACTTTAACGGGGCCTAACATATTATATGCATATTCACCGTTCTGGAAATTGAAACATTGATGGCATGTAACTAGATAACATACCAGGTAAAACCCTGAAAACGACTATAAATGTAAGGGAGCACTTGGTTATTTCTTCATTCAATCCTCTATCATTCCCCTTATCTCAACCTAGAGCCTTCCCAACGAGATTTTTTAGTATTTAAACTCATTCATATCCATTCCATTAGCATTTTATTGTCATTTAATTGGAGTGTGATATTCGCATAAGTTTTCTTCATTGGTATTCATCTAAATATATTTATCCTCTAATGTGTTTTCAATGGATCATCTTGTAATTTATGGATCTATTCTCTTTCATGTTAGATAATTCATCTAGGTTGGGTTTCTAGGTCTTCCCTTCCTTCGTTCATGTTGATGTGTGTCGTTGAGAGTGTTTAGTTTCGAGAGGAGGCATATAGTTCTATATCTTATGGCCAAATTTATTACCTTTTAATTTCATGCATTATTTCTACTATTTATTTAAATTCTTTTTCTCCAATTATCTTTTATTGATTTTGATAAAAACTAATTCTAGATAATTTGGTAATTTGAAATGGTTTGGGCATAAAGAATTGGGAAAGCCCCCAATTCCATTGAATTGGTGTGTGTTTATGGAAATTAGTTAATTTAAATTGTGTAATTTAAATTGTGGATTTTATGTAAAATATTTTAATTAAATTAATGAATTTTATTTTGGAAATGAATTGTGAAAATTGATGGAATTGGATTTGAATGGATTTCAAACTTTTGGAAATGGCTTTAAGTAGTTTTTATATAAACCTGATGTTTTTATCTCAGAAAGGGGAATGTTTTTTATCAAAACCTATTTTTGTTTTAAATATAAAATTGGCATTTTAAAATGGGAGAATGGGATTTCATTTTTTTTAATAAGAATTAAAATAAATTTACTGTCATTGATTTTGTATGAGAACATATAAAGCATTGGTAGTTTGTGAGTTATTTAGACATACTATATGATACTAAAATGTTATAATAAATACATACAGTAGGTCAGAACCCCGATTGGAGGGTGTAGGGTCACCTCTTGCCAGTTTTAGGTGGATGTGTGTATACACATATTTCTGATATTACTTTGACAGTGAGAATTTCTATAGTCGAAAATACTATCATACCATTTGGAACCTTGCCATTGGCTTGCTTTTTATTTATATTTGTTATATAAATGTATGAAAATATTATAAAAGTTATTTACATACCTTCTAGATTTATATAAACTATTTTATAATTTATTTTATTTAATCCACTTTTTTAGAAATATTCAATCATTTTTAAAGCCTTTTATAAAAGTATTTTCCATCATTTTAACTATATAAAATGATTTGTTTAAATATTATTTTAAATAACAACCCAGTTTATTTTAAAATTGAATGAATTATTTTGGTTAATATATATTTTGAAACTATTATGGAATCCTTGGTTAGACCCTAGTGGAATTTTTATATCACACACTACATGTGGCTTTAGGTGTTTGTAGATTACCTTCATCCAGGTTCGAGGAAAGGTAAATGATCTCTTAATGGTGGATCCAGTTATTGAACCCTGGACGTGGTTTGATTTTATATTGGGGACATGAGATGTTTTCCTATTTTAGTACTTGGTTTTTAGTAATTTTGGTTTTTTAATGCCTTTTAGTATTCTGGTACATCACATTCAATAGATATTGCATATGGTATTGCTTTTTTCATATTCATTGTTAGTAGTAAAATTCTTCCCCATTTCATGTTTTATGATTCCAAGTGCCAGTAACCAACCTATAGGGATAGGGAACTCTATTTGGGCTATGTTAGGGCTATATTGGTTGTCATTTTACCAAGGTACCCTGTCTGATTCGTGGGAATGTTGTATAAGAGGGACTTTATTGAGATTTTATTTGGAAGTCAGTATGCATTTTTGAAAATATTTTGGGAATTAGAAGGTAGTTAGGATTGAGTGTATTACCATATCTCCCCACAAAAAAAACATATATCACAAGGGGTGGTTAGGGAAGAAAATCATAATGATTTGTTCTAGTCCTTCCACTATTTTTATTTGGATAGAGTGGATTATAAATCTAGATGTTCCGTCTGTTGGGAATAATTTCACTTATTGCTCAGTTTGAGTGTGAATTTAATGTCTTCAACATAGTATTCTGATTTTGGGTATCATCATGCTTTAGAGAAGAAGAACAAATCAGATCTATGAGGATTCTAATACTCGACTGCAGCTAATGAATCCTCTAATGGACCTAAATTTTATGAATGTGATTGTGTGCATTGTCCATGTTTTGGGATATCCACCACCTCAATTCCTGATTCAGGCTCCATCTATAGATCCTCAAGGGATGTTCTTTGAAATATTTCTAAATTTTCCCTTCAATATAAGCCTACCATTTTCAAATTCTCCCCTGATTCTCAACATGCTGAGGAATTTTTGGGAATGATAGAATTCTTGTTTGTGTTATTGGAGACACCGGACATGATCATGGTGAAGTGTGTCACCTTCGTGCTGGAGGGACCAAGAAAAATATTGTGGGACATGATGGTAAAGATAATGAAACATGAGGGGTTATATTCTAAAAAAATATGGTTTTTTTCTAACACCATTTATATCTAGAGTCAATTGTGATAGATAAGGTTGTGGGTTTTTCTAATCATGAGAAGTCTGATAGAACCATGATTGTGTATTCCAATATCTTTGGGGAGTTACTGTATTTTTCACCTGATATTGTATCCAATGAGAGAATGAATTCTCAACTATTCTATTTTGGACTCTGATAAGATATCCATTATCATAATTTCTTGCTGAATCATCCCTTTTATGCTAATAAGCTAGATAAGGCAGTGAGGGTTGAGATGGACCCGGATGGAAATTCAGAATTATCGGGAGTTTCGTTTCCTCCTAGAGAAAGTGTTAGTTACTTCAAATAAAAATGGAATCTTAATAATTCTCATGGCTATTCTTGGTGAAATTTTTTATTTATACCTCCTGCAGCACCAAGAAAAATTTCATTGATTCGCTACTAGTGTGGAATGATAAAAAAATCTATAAGGGTTTTCACTGAGGCACCCAAGAACTGTAGATCCTATAGACGTTCAGGGGTCTTATAGAGATTCTACCATCACATATCTACTCCTCATAGTGGAACATGATCATCATATCCTCCTTAAATTATGCTTCAATCATATTCTTTACATGTGAAAGGGTTATATCCAAGGGAATACAGAAAGAAGCTTCTTCATGCAGTGGAAGGGTATCCAAAGGAAGCCGACATGGGTCCATTAACTTTTAGAGCTACAATTACTATAGAATTATCTTTAGTGACTTATCTATTTTATTCTGGTTCAACTCATTCATTTCTTTGAAAACTTATTATTAATCTCCTAAATCATCATATGGAGATTTTATCTTTTGTAATAGATATTACTACACCCCTTGGTGTGAAGAGAGAGCATGATCTCCATATTCTTGCATGTTTCATAACTCTATCAGCTTTCATGATTTATTTTAGATTTATGGTTCTTGACCTGAAATATCTTAATATCATATTCAGGATGGGTAGCCTCATTACCGAAATATCCCAGATTGATTGTCATCTTTGACGTGTCTATATTACTACACCTAGTTTTTTGTCTCTTTAATTTCAAGGAGAATGGGACCCAAGGTTCAGCAGATCCAGACCCTTTTATCTGGAGTTTGAGAGTGTAATATATGTGTTTTCTTTAGATATGGAGTTGGATTCAATGAGTGGTTATCACCCTCCAGTCGTCAACATGTTTCTCGACATGTTTTCTTCAAACCTCTCTAGCTTCCCATTAGTATGGGAGGTTGAGTTTTTTTACATAATTCCTTGTACTCAACCAATTTATATTCTATCTTACTGCATGTACCTAGATGAATTTAAAGATCTAACGTACCAGTTGGAAGATCTTTTTGAGAAAGGATTTATACGCCCAAGTGTGTCACCTTGGGCGGTGCTAGTTCACTTCTTTAAGAAGGCTATTGGTTCTCTTATTATTTTTTTTGATTACTAAAAGATAAATTAAGTTATGGTAAAGAAAACGTTTTCATTTCCCGAGGTTGATGGTTTTTATGATCAGTTGAAGGGTATGGATTTGTTTTTATAGATGAATCTATGACCTAGTTACCATCAGTTACAGATAAATGGATATAAAATTCAGAATACAGATTTTAGGAATATTTTCGACTATTATGTGTACCTTATTGTTCCCTTTGGTCTGCCAAATTTTTATATAGTTTCAAGGTTTTGATTAAAAATATTTTACATGAGTATATAGATTCTTTTGTGGTAGTATTTGTGTATGAAATCCTTATTTACTATAAATTCAATGAGGATAACGTGAAACATATGAGAACAATACATGGTTTGCTAAGAAATCACCAAGTATATTTCAAGATTTCGAAGTGTGATTTACGGATTAGGGAAGAAAAATTCCTAGGATATGTGGTGATTTAACATGGTATTTTAGTTAACCAAGAGAAGGTAAATGCTATTAATATATCGGAGAAACCATGAAATATCTTTGAAATTCATATCATCTTTGGATTAGCTGGATACTACAATAGGTTCATGAAGGACTTCTTGAGGTTGGATTCTTGGATGACTACTTTAACTTCGAAAGGAGTGATGTTTTCTTGTGATTTTAATGGTTAGAATATTTTTGTTGATTTGAAATGCCTTTTGACTACTACAGTAGTATTGAGTCTTCCATTGGATAAGTAGAGATATGTGGGTTTTTTTGATGCATCTGGTTTAGGCTGAGGCTGCATTATTCTGTACGTATACAATTTAGTTTCTTATGGATCTCATCATCATAGGATACATAAGAAGAATTATCCTACCCATGATCATGAACATTCATTTGTGAGAATTAATATAAGAGTTGGCCTCATTTCCTTTTTTGAGAAAATTTTACCATGTTTTTAGAACACAAAATATTTAATTATATCTTCTCTAAAAAAGATTTGATCCTTCTCTAGTGGATTACCATTAGTTGTTAGAATTTTACATCACTTGTACCCTGGGAAAAGGTAATGTCATTAAGGATGCATTGAGAATGAAAAATCCAACCCATTCTTTGAAAGAATCATTGGAGGAGTATATTTTGATGGATCACTTTTCATAGGTGAATATTTGAGTTAAAAGAAATGGGAAGAAATTTATTCTTCCGGTGTTTTGTTGAAATCTTATATTCTCTAGATGATTATTCATGAACAATAGATTGATGATGAATTCAGTATAATTAGAGAATCTCTATGTATTGGGGAGATCGATGATCAATTCTCATTCTCTAAAGAGGGTGTTCTGTGTTATGGGAACATCTATGTTGTGTTTTTTTTAGAAAGGAAGGATATAATGTGGGATTTTCAGAATTCCTAGTGGGATGTGCACCCAGGAACTGCTAAGATATTCTACGACATTAGCCATTAGTTCTAGTGGCCATTTATGAGATAAGTAATGGCTGATTTTATTTCATGTATCTATATGTGCCATCATTTTAAAGATGATATCCATAAACTTTAGAGTTTTCCTCAACCACTTATAGTCCCTTCTTTGAAGTGGGATGAAATCTCTATGGAATTTTTGTTTGCGATGCCTCATACCCTGGGGAAGAATAATGTGATATGGGTTTTAATAAACAGGATAACCAATTCAGCTCAATTTATAACCATTCGAGATATAAACAATATTGAGGAGTTGGGGAATCAATATGTGAAAGATATTTTTCATTTTTATGGAGTTATACCTTTTATAGTATCTAATAGGGATCCTTGATTTACTTCTCAATTTTGGAAAGGCCTTCAGGTGGAACTCGGATCTCATGTCCACTTTATCATGGCCTACCTTCCATAGTCAAATGGATACAAAGATAAAGATATTAAAATTCTTGAGAATATGCTTC
Organism: Viscum album; assembly: GCA_963277665.1. NCBI lineage: Eukaryota > Viridiplantae > Streptophyta > Magnoliopsida > Santalales > Viscaceae > Viscum > Viscum album. The sequence continues at coordinate 1,988,714,811 of OY728161.1, read as the reverse complement.
TCTCTTGTGTTCTTGACTATAGTGGGGCTTGGGATGATCATTTGGGACTGATTGAGTTTCTTATAAAAATAGTTACCTGTCCATGGTCATAATGGAACCTTTTGAGGGCCTCTATGGCTGACCTTGTAAATCACTATTATGTTGATCAGAGATTGGTGAATGTTCCTCAGTTGGACAAAGTTTTTTATAGGAGACATCATCAAATATTTAGGTGATTCATTAGGTAATGATGATAAAACGGAGATAATATAAGTCTTATGATTATCTTCATTGTATTCCTTTGTAAATTTTTATTGGAGACCATTTATTATTGATGGTTTTACCCCATTGGGGTCATCGATGGATTGTGAGTCAAGGGAAGCTTAATCCTTGTTTCTTGGTACATTTCACGATTTTTGAGGTGGTGGCTAATGTTTCTTCTACCATAGATAAGGTCAATAAATAACATATTCCATGTATCACAATTTAGAAAGTATGCATCTGATCCATATCATGTTTTCAGTTGGAGTGGTCTTGAGATTGAGAATGATTTATCTTTGACTGAGCGACCAATTAGGATAGTTGATTCTGAGACTAAGGTACTTTGGGGGAAAACGATACCATTAGTTTGTTTGATATGGAATCATGCTTTTGATAATAACAATACATGGGAACATGAGTAACTGATGATAGAATAGTTCCCTCATCTCTTTGGCATGAAATATTATTTATAGGCTTTTGGGGGAAAATATTTTATGGTGGGGAGGTTGTAACAACTCTTTACCCATCTGACAGGTTCTTATAAATCATTTCTACGATTTTATCTTTTTGTTGATTGGGTTTTGTTGAGTTTAGATTAGTAGGATGACTGTAATGGTAAATTTGGAAACTTGTGTGATTTTTCATCTTTAAACAAGGTTTTTTTTAAATTTAATGGATATTACATACCATGTAAATAGGTTACATACTATGTAACTGTTGTTGGGTGAAAGCCATGAAACATGGTTCTTGGTATGCGGGGTACATGCCACGAATTCCCTTTACATGATGTGAAGTTATTTCAGATTAGTTTTTAATTTATAACGATGGTGGTTTACACTATTATGAATGTTAGGATTTTCAAATCATGAATATGGGGTTACATTCAATCTAATACCCAAGATTTTATTGGGATATAAAAAATTGATTTTTTGTCACCATAAGTGTAATTAAAAATTTAATGGAAATTAACAGGATTACACACCGTGTAATTCCATGAAAAATTCTATAAAAGGGATGCATCGATTGGTTATTTATTCATTTTCTCATATATAATTCTCCTTTTCTTGACCCAAATCCTTCCCTATATGATATTGGAATCTTCCAACTCTTTTATATTTATTCCTTTGGAATTTGGTCATCATTGCTATGGCGGTTGATATCTGAGTAAGTGTTCTTCATCCATCATCATTTATCTCTATTACTAATATCTTATTTTTTTCAATTGATAATACAGGAATTGATGTATCTATTCCCTTTTGTTTTGGATATTTATTCAATATTGGGTTTGAAGGCACTATACACATTTTTTCTTGTTAACGGGTGTCATTGTGAGTGCTGACTTTCAGGAAGAGGTACTTTGTTTCATCTCGTATTTCTAAATTGATTAACTTTGAGTTTTATGATTTATTTTAAATGATTATTTAAATTAAATTTCTCAAAATTTCATTCAGTTAATTTGATATATCTCAATTCCAGCTAATTGAAATATTTGAAATAGTTTTGTCATGAAAATTTTGAAAACCCCCATATTCCATTGAATTCAGGTGTGTTTATTGAAATTGGTTAATTTAAATTGTTTAATTTAAATTATTTAATTTAAATTATGTATTTGATAGAAATAGTTTCCATTATATTTTTTAATTTTATGTGGAAATAAATTATTAAAATTTATGGAATTGATTTTCAATGAATTTTAAAAGTGTTGAAATGTCCTAAAAATATTTTTATATAAACAGAGTGGGTTTTTCATGGAAAGAGTCATGTTTTTTATTAAAACCCTTTTTTGTTTTAAATGTAAAATTGGCATTTTGAAATGGAAGAATGTGATTTAATTGTATTTTAATCAGTCTTAAAAAAAATTCACTTCATAGATTATGTAAGAGAACATGAAATACATATGTAGTTGTTGAGTTATTGGGACACACACTATGCTATTATAACGTTATAAAATATACATGTGGTAGGTAACATTCCCTATGGGAGGGTGATGAGTCTCCTCTAGATCGTGTTCGGAGGATGTGTGTATAAACATATTTCTTAGATCGCGTATACGGTTCTAATTCCAGTTGCTGAAAATACTATCATACCTTTTGTAATATAACTATGCTACTCGCTTGTTATATATATTTGAGATATAAATGTATTCTAATGTTGTGGAATAGCTTTAAATTCCTTCTATATTTGTAGAAATTTTTTATAGAATTTTTTTATTTAATCCATTATTTTAAATATATTCCAAAAAATTTAATGTCTTTTCTTAATGTACATTCAGTCATTTTAACTGTATAGAATGATTTTTTAATTATGGTTTAAATTTATAAACCTATTTATTTTAAAAATTAAAGAATTATTTTCATTAATCTATATTTGGAAACTATTACAGAATACTTAGTGAGTTCCTACTGGGATATTTAGCTCACAGCCTACTAATTCTATGGGGTGTTTTTAGATTACCTTATTCCATGATCGAGAAAAGATAAATGATCTCTTAGAGGTGGATCCACTTATATAATCTTGGTTGTGGTGAGTTGTGTCCTTAGGGACTTGGGTTGTGTTCTGGTCTTCGTACTAGGATTGTAGTACTTTGGGGTTTTTTATGACTTGTTGTATTATGTTACATCACTCCTAGTGGAGTTTATTTAATATGAATATTTTCTTTTTTTTCTTTTTCATTCACATTTCTGGTGTAAAAATAATTCCAACTGGCATGTTTTATGATTCTAGGTGCTAGTCAGCAACTCGTGGAGATCGAGAAAGCCCATCGAGCTATGTTAGGGATAGCTCAGTAATCAGGTTACCAAGGGACCTGGTCTAGTTCATAACCATCCTAATTTTATGTGTAATAAATATTTAGTATATTTATAACCATTTTTTTATTCTGAAATGCTAAAATGAATTATGAATTTATTTTATTAAGAGAAATTATCATCCATGAGAATGTGTGGACTACCACCATAATTGAACAATTGATTTCCCTTTTTTTTCATCATCACCTTCAATTCCAGTTCATTAGATTATGTTTAATGGATAATTTCTAAATTTACAAAATTTAAAAGGTTCTATAAACAAAAACATAATAAACCAAAAAAATATGAGCAATAAACAATCATGTTAAATTCAACCATCCAAAAGAGCATTCTAATAAAGTAAACTATTTTATTTTGCTGTATAATAACTTCTTAGGGTATATCATCTTCTTATAATTTATAATAATTCTAATAAAACCCACCAATAAAACCTAAATATTGGAATTATACTTACAGAAAAATTATTATTTTTAAAAATCACTTCATAATCATCCAAAAATTGTGTTTTGTTTTTTTGTCGATTTAAACACCTAATTGAAACATGCTACAAATTTATATCATAGATGAATATGGTAATTTAATTTCTAGTTATATATAATTTTAATAAGTAAAAAAAATTAGCCCTAGGATTTTTCCCTTAAAATTAAACTCATTAGTTAAGAAACCAATATTAGTTTTTTTAGAAACCACTAAAACATTCTCATCATTAATTTCATATTTAATGATCATAACAAAAAACTATAATAGAATAGAATTATAAAATTATAAATAATTATAAAGAATACATTATAGTAAATTTTATGATCAATAAATAATTACCTTTTGTAGATGAAAGAATAACGCCACTGCTATTATGAAACTAGATAAAATTGTCTGGATTACTAACACCCAATTTTGAATCTAGATAATAAATATCTAATATTAATATATTGAATAATTATAAATAAATTTAAAAAAATACATTTATGAATATTGTTCTGATTTAGATAATTATAATTTTTATTTCAATTATATACGATTTTAGAGAATATTTAGTTTTTTGGGAATAATGGTTAATATTGTTTGTCTAAAATTTAATTTCCATGAGTCATTACTATACTATACACCATGTTTACTATTATATAACATACTCACTACCAATTAAATATTATATATAATTATTACATCATTATTCATTGTATTGAACTATTATATTTTAAATTTTCTCCTTGAAGTAATTTTTATTGTTATGTTACCTAATCCATCATAATTCTCAAAAATACTAAATATTGCAAAGTATCGTGTCTATGGTTTTCCTAGAAATTACATCTTAGTATGCATACTAGAAAGTTTATGCATCCAGGGAAAAGATTCCCTTATGGTTAATCACAGTTAAAAGGCTAAAGGAGTATCAAAAAATCATTACTCACTATAAAATAAATGGGCCTAAGAATACACACCTAGAGTGAAACTATAGGGAGATATGTTTGAGATCATTCAGATGATATTTTCAAACCTTAATGATGTATTTTACTACCATTTTTTTATTCTCCTACCATTAAAAACTAATGGACATAATTAGTATCTTCTAATAGATAATAAGACCCTATGAATATACCCTCTCCACTAGTTGAACTTTATTTCATTGAAAATGGTACTTTTTATTACATTTAGAATACCATATGGTTTCATATATTTATTTTCCAAATATTCCCCTATGTAACCAAATTATTCAATTTATGGTGGGAAATATTTGTTTTATTTATTTTCACCATATATATATACATTTTTTTTTCCATTTTTATGTTATTTTTCCATTAAGAAATGTTATGAAATAGCATATAAACTCTTATAAAGAATGCATTGCACATAATTAGTGATGGGTCCAGTCCAGTATATATATCCCCTCAATTCATTGGATGTTCTTAGGAGAAAAAGTATCCATGGTATTTTAATATGCCTTACCATTTGAGTATGATTTCATAGAATGACTCCATGTTTATATATTTATGTTTTCCAGAATTATGATTTCCATAAATATGAGATTAATTATTATTAAAAATGTGTTTATTTATTTTTATGGATATAGTATGCCCCCATTTTCAATTATTTATTTAATTATTCTATTAATATAAAATTTCTTCCATGTTATTTATCTGATCCTAATTTTATGATTTCTTCTGTTGCACTCTCGTGAATACTATGAATCTTAGGTCACCAATATAATATTTTCCCTTACCCATGAAACCAAAAATTGAACTACATTTCATTTTTGAGGATCTTATAAAAGTGATAATAATTTTCGTTTTACACCTGAATATTTTTTTGTATTTCCTTTGAAATAAAATTTAGGTATTTGATAAACTCCCTTAGATGAAACATTGAGCCTATATGAACCATGATATACTAAATACTTATTACATACCCATTAAAATGGTAGGTATTAATAGTAATAATTAAAATATTAAAAATGTTTTCAAACATTTAAAATTTTAAAATGCTTTAAGAATAAATAAGTACATATTTTTAAATATAGTCATTTTATTCTTTAAAAGTATGTTTTACTCAAAAATATGTTTTATCACATTTCATTCATATAAAAATTATAATTAATTTCTAGAAATTTTAGAAATTTTATTTTAGTAAATTAATATATCTTTTTAAATCTTCATGTTAATATTGTGTTTGGGATAAATTTTTGGATTTTTCAAAAATGATTTATTTTTCAGTGAATAGTGAAAAACAACATTTTCTGCCAAAAGAATGTCATTTATTTTAAATTAAAAGTACCATTATGTATGAAATTTTATCTTAAATTAACATCAAACACTTTTAATTATAAATAATCTATTAAATTATATAAGAATCATAATTTTAATTGATTTTGGAATAATTTCTTTTTGGGCTAAAAATAATTTTTCTAATAATTCTTTTTATATGTGTAATGTGTTTTTACCTTAATAAATTAAATTGACATCCATTAATTAATAGTTTTAATGAAATTGATAGACTAAATATTCAATATTATACATTTATAGTAATTCTTCAATTTTTAGATGCATTTGAATAGAAATGAATAATGTTTTATGCTTAAAATGCCATTCCTCTAAAACAGGTTTTGTTGCGGTTTGTGTGCACATTTAAAATTAAATTTTGTTGCATATAAAAATTTAATAAGGTAAGATGTATTAAATATTTATAATAGAAAAATTTAATATAATTTAATAGTGTTAAATAAATTTTTTATCATAGTTAATAGTAAAAAAAATAAAATTTTGTTACCATAATTAATGTTAAAATAGGTCTACATGGGGGTTAAACTAATATATAAGTGCAGGTTTTCCTCCCAAATATGCCTAATTTTTATTTTTTAAATAAATTTAAACATTATAGTATTATACCATTGAATCTATGGCTATCTAGATCCACTTACAATGAAATGTTTCTTATATCATTAAAATATTGTAAGGAATTATAGGTGTATACCTCTCATAACTTATAAGAGGGATCCTATTTTCCTCTCTTAATCAACCATTTGAGCATTCTAGATTAGAAAATACAAACTTCAAAAAAATCCTATAATCTATTCCATCATCATATAGATTATATTATTCTCCTAATACCAATCCATCAAGGCGAAATTTGTAATCTAAATGAGGTCTATTAATAAACAGGTATAGATCTTAAACAAGCTATTTCGATTTTATTTGTTTTTATACTTTATATAATCATGTTTTATCCATAAAAGATTATTCAAGTATCGTAAACATAATTATATTTTATTATTATGTTGGTGGAACCATTTAACATCCCCTGTTAATAAAATTCTAGATAAATTTATCACTCGTTCATATATATAGACTATAACCTCCATGTCAAGATACATTCTATTTTCAACCATAATCATTATGGGTTGGTTGTTATGATATATTCAATATATATATATGCTAGTTATTATATAATAATTATTCATTAATTATGAATTATTATTTTCCTTTCTTTCTTTTCATCTATCATAAAAGGTATATGTCACTTGTATTTCTGTATTTACTATCATCTCCACAGAGTGGTGTAATTAATTTTAAATAACCACATTATATAATTCACTATAAATATTTATATAAGAAAAAAATATTGTTTTTATTTCATTATTTACATGATTATTTTGAGGAAACCATTATCAAAGTTCATGTCCTATAACTATCATACCAAAACATATATGAAAAATAAAGTATTTAATATCAAAAAGGATGATGAAAATGAATGATTGTTAATTAATGGGTGAGAATATTTTATAATAAAAAAATGAATGGAAATATAGGTGTTAATATGGTTATTGTATAAAAGTATAAAAAAATTAAATTTATTATGCTTGAGTTTAGAGTGATTATGATGAAAGATATACTTCTTTTAAGGGTTTTATGTTACCATCCCCTTTTTTACCAGGACTATTTATACCTAACTTTTTAAATTATGATATAATAAAATCCATAACTCCAAAATATCTTTTATTTTATTATCCTTTTTTTATTTTATGATTTCACATTTTGTTTCTTCATTTTTAACTCTTTTACTACACAAGTTATTGAAATAATATTTTTGTTGAAATACATCATTGTTTCTATCATTCATTAAAAATACATTTTCTTCCATATCAATGTTTTATAAAATTGTTTCAAAAATTATTTTAATTTTCTATAGATATTTATTACGTTAATTATAACCCATTTTGAAATTTCTATAAAAAAAATTTCAAATAAATATTCTTGTAATTTTCCTAATGAGGTATTTTTTTGTTTTTATATAAAATGATAAAGGAGTGTTTGTGCTAACATATATAATATAAATGTATTTTATCAACCCCATGTATTAATTTTTTTAAAACCTTCCTCGATAATTTTCCATGTTTATTTTAAAATGAAATTACATCCATACTTTTTTGGAAAAATTATTATTTTAATTAAGTGATTTCAATTTGAAAATGGTAGCTTCTTAAAAAATTATTCTATGATATTTTTAATTGTATTTTAAACTATAACAAAGTCAGTTAATGTTTATTATTATTTAATGTGGATATGATCAAATTTTACCATAATTATTCTTTCTATGGATGTTTTATGATTATAATGGTGAAATGATAATGAAAACTATTTTCTTTTCCATGGGTTATGTTTTGTTCTAATGATTAATTTTATCATATTATTGTAGCATATATATAAGTAGATTATCATTATAAGATTGGTGGTTCTGTTATAACCCATGGATAAGTGGTTATGTTATAAAATAATGATGGTTGGGTTAGTTATAGCCCTCTAGAGCATTGGGTAATAATGATGATGTTAAGAAACTCATAAGAGTTGACAAGTTTAACAAACACTTAAGAGATAATAGATTTAACAAGAAGGAAGTTGATCTAAGGAGAATATTTGAAATTAATAGGTTTGAATTTCCATAATGTGACTTTGTCTAAAATGATTTTCTTGGGAATGAACCTTGACTAAGGACGTGATTTTATATGCCTATTTGAATTCAAAAAACCTATTTCCCATTATTATGAAATGTTTTTATGAATCAGGATTTATTATTGATGATTTTCACCCTTATATATTATGTATTATGAATTAAAAAATCATTTTCCATGTTTCATGATTAATGACTTTTAAATGTTTATGTAAAATTGTTTTAATTAATGATCTTGTTCTCATGAACTTATGCTAATCTTATTATCATTTATGATATTTGATTGATACTTATTATATTTTTCGTTACTCAGAATGTGATCTAACCCTTTCTTATATTTCACTTACCTAGGTTATAATCTATCATTTTAAGTGTTTTATGTGTATGAATTGTTCTTGTTTTAATTTACTTAATGGGAGATAATGTATATCTTTTATGTACCATATGTTTATATATCCATGTTTCTAATTAAACTAATCCTTTATAGATATAGTGTAGATATTATTAATTAGTAATATTATTCAAATAATAAGATTTTCTATTTATGAAAGTGTTGTTTTGGACCACCATATAGGGTATTAGATCATGTTTTTGTTATTTTTAAAAATTAGGATGAGAAAACTTTTTCAAAACCCCTTAGGATAATCATATTTATAAGATAACATCAAATGTCATGGTAAAAAAGGAAGTGTGGTTTATTTAATAAAATATATCTCTATTTGGATACTAAAAGTGGAAGTTGTCATGAAATAGATTAATCAATGGGATACAACAAAACAATTATTCATTTGAGTATATTTCGACTATCACTCTATTTCACTTTAAATGGGTTCTTATAGTGAACTATGTTTGACACTCTTTGTGATATTCATGGGTCAACTCAAATTTTATTTATGAACCATTATAAAGGATTTGGATAGATAATGACCATGTATGACTTTGTTTAAAACTATTGTATCATGAATTGATAATAAGGGGTCATGTTTTTGACATCCTATGAATGATTTCTCCTTGATGATATGTTTCTACTCTATTATTATTGTTTCTTATTATATGATTCTTTGTTTTAGTAAAGGGATGGAATAATAAGGAACCAAATTAATTTTTAATGTGATAGACAATGTAGTGATTTATCTCATGAGAATCTTAATGTTATGTCTACTAGAATAAAAAATCTTATTATTATTATCAAGTAAATATCTCAACCCATGAATCATAATAATATTCTAATTGAGTAATGGAAAGATAAATTGTTTTCTATACTATCATAAATAAATTTCCACCTTCATTTAGTGGGTCAAAAAATCTACTCATTGATAAGAAATTGATATGTTGCACTTAATAGATTTGTTCTATTTTACAATGCATGAAGCATGAAAATGATATCTCAATATTTTTTTATTTGGATGGTAGAGTGGATTAATGGTATAATCCTATTAATAATACATGGAAATATGATGAAGATGAATCAATTTATTTGTATGAGTATCCAATATAATTTTCCAATAAATAGAATCCCTATATTTATAATATAAAATAGAGGGTTAATTTGTTGAGATAAATAATATTGATGATAAATCTGTTAGTACCTATGAGGAAATTTTTCAAGATGTATGAAGTATGCTTATAATACTATCATTGAACTTGAAAGTATGATTGATCTATTATTCAGTGGTTTAAAACATGTCTCTAAAGGGAATTATCTATAAGGGATTTCAATAGCTATGAATAAATCATTCGATCTGAATTCATTATAGAGATTTAGGTCATAGTCACATATCATTCAAATGGTGGTTTTTTATAATAAAATAATGGTATAAATAAAAGGAAATTATAATAAAAATAATAATATAAGGATGAATATGAGAATACTATTATTCTATATTTGTGGAAGGAAACATTGTAGAAATTTTATTAATGGTCCCTTTAAATTATTTATGGATGGAAATGAATTTCATCAGTCAATAGAGTGTCAATGTGAGGTAAATAAGTTAATAAATGAAATAAATGATGAAAAGGTGAAATAGTATTCACCACCCACATTTCAATGATTCAAAATCAACGAGTATTATAATTATGCTAACAAGATATTGAATCTTGTGGTTAATGATGATGAGAAATGTCTAAAACATCTTAATCATAGAGAAAATGAGAAACATCATGAAATTGCTATTAAATATTTACCGTAAGATATGGATCTAGTGAAAGGTATACCTATCATCCACTATATAACTATAAATTTCATCTTCTATTTGGGTTATACACACACTATTAAAACTACGTAATATGTTAAAGGTATCACATTACCACAACAAAAAATATATCTTTAAATAGTATGAGAAGCCCATAATGGTATTACTATCACATATCCAGTCTATAATTCTTGACAAATTTATTTTTGTGTGATTTTAATTCTTGAAAAACTTATTATTATTCCCCTGTTTGAAATTGATGTTATTTTTTCCCATGGATTTATTTCCTTTATATAATTCATACATCATTTTTTGATGAATGGAAATGAATTTTAATATTCCAAAACAACATATAATCTTTTATTGGTGAGAGGATATATATTAACTCACAATTTAAATTTATTTCATTCCATGGGACTTCATATATATATATTCAAAAGTGGTGTTTATCTCACATGTTTGGGGAGAAACTCAACGTCAATGATATATCTATTTTATGGGAGTTTACTGATATCATTATGAATGAGTTTTATAGTATTTATCTAAATCATAAATTTGATTTTTCAATATAAATCAAGCCGAGTTATACACATATTTAAAATATTACATAATAAATAGACCCAATTGAATTGTAGTAATGGATGAAACAAATCATGGAGAATTGTAATAAGAGATTCAATTTAAAAAATTTCACCATGGGGTACACATGTTCTTTTTATTAAGAATAAATATGAATCTATATGACTATGAATTTATTTTCTAGAACATAAAAAGATCATGATAAAGAATGAGTATCATTTTCCCTCTTGATTAATTATGGGGATCTTAATATTTTCCAAGAATTGAACATCGATATAGATACTGTTAATTGAGGGTCAAAAGTCAATACATACCCAAGACAAATTTCGGATCATGGTACGAACACTCTAAATTTATTGTTATTCTATTTGGTCATACTAAATCCCATTCTATATTCATTATATTAATAAATGTATTCTTTATAGACTATCTTAATTAGTTTCTCGTAGTCTTTAAAGGTGGTATTTCAGTATATTATAAGGGAAAAAATAATATGAATATTAATTGAGGATTATACTGACATCCCTAAGGTGTAATGAGTTGTATTAAAAATTTAACAAGTGTTAATTTTACTAATATAATGTTACGTTTTTGGTTTAGATAATATAAAGAGAGGGTATATCAGCAGATCCATCAAAGGAATAAGTTTTTAACCATTTTCCTAGACAAACAATTGTTACTAGGATAAATAGATTTTGTGGATTGTATTTATATTATTATGGATTTGTGAATAATTTCTTACAAATATCTAATCCACACATAAACCTAGCATGGAATGGTGTTAAACTCCATTGGGAAAATAAAAGTAAAGAATATTTTATTGAAATAAATAGAAGGTTTGTGATTGCACCTTTTCTTTTAATACCCTATTGTGGATGATTTTTATTGATTTATAGTGATATGTAAATGAATGTTTTGGGTTGTTTTTTGTTCATAATGATTTTTTCATAACATATTCCTCGTGAAAGTTTATGATTAATGAGAAAAATTACCTAACTCAAAATTTGGAGTTAGTAGTGGTAATCATTTCATTAAATATATTGATGAAATACCATGATATATAATGGTGTGACATATATATTGATCATAAAATTTTAAATTATATATTAACTAAGAAGTAGTTAAATATAATGCAGAGAATATGGTGAGATTTGATTAAATATTGTGGATACTCAATACATTACCAGCATGGGAAAGTGAACAAGGTGGATGATGATTTGAGTATAAAGGATCATGGAATATTATTTATGATGAGGATCAAAAATTATCCTATATATATGGAATTTCAACATTGATTATGATAAAGGTAGATTATTTATAAAGGAGTGTGAGAAATTATCTTGAGTTCAACCTTTAGTATGATAGAATTACATTGTTTGGGAACTTAGTATGTGTCTCTTAAATACAATATATTTAGAAGGAAGTTTTGGAAGAGGCATATACCTCATCATTCTCTATTCATCCTTAATGTATGATGATGTATATAGGTATAAAAGGTAATTTTTTTGGGAAAAAATAAGATAGATATTATGAAGTACCTTTGTTTTTACTATATCATTATATTAAGGATGGTTGATAAGTGTCTAAGTTCAATTTATAATCATTTCATATAATAGAATAAAATTAGTAAAACAACAGCATGTATTTCATCATCAGACTCCCCAAAAAAATATCGGATACAATGATGTTTTGGTTGTAGTTGATTTACTTATGAAGTAATTACACTTTAGTGCAGTCAATATAGATTTATCACTTGATCATATTTTTATAATATACATTAAGGATGTGATAAGAGTGCATGGAATACTAAATATTTTTATATCTTATCATGATACGAGGTTTACCTTGATATTATACATAATTATTTTTCAAGATATAGATGCAATTTTTATTTTTATTTCTTATTAACATACTCATACATATTGTTAGTCTAATAGGACCATTCAAACACTTGAGGTTATGTTGGGATATCATCTCCAGATTTCATAGTTGGGTGGGATCAACATGTTCATCTAGTCAATTTAAATTACTATCACATCATTCCCTCGATCACTCATATGGATCCATATGAATCCCACTATGGAAAGAAGTATAGAAGTCAAAAAATATGGGATAATGATTGAGGGAGAAAGATATTGTGGCCTCAGATATATGAGGAAATATAAGATAAGGTTATAACCATTCATATGCACATCCACAGAGCTCATAGTCAGTAGAACATTTATTCTAAAAATCATCATTGAGATCTATAATTTGATGTTAGTGAGAAGGTATTAGGGTGAATTTATCCATATAATAAGGATGTGATATTGGAAAAGAATATAAATTTGAGACCTAGGTATATTTATCCTTTTTATATTTTTGATATAATTTGTATGTTTTCTAATCATTTGGTACTCCCACCATACCTCTCTCTAAATCATTATATGTCCCATGTATCTCTCAGAAGGAAGTACCTACTAGATACTTTGCATGTAATGGACTCAAAGGTCATACTACTATAGATCGATCATTCCTATGAAGAAAAACTTGTATAAATATTATATTGTATATATAATGTTCTATATAATTAGACTACTCATCTACATAAAGGTATTTGGAGGAACTGAAAATTCAAGGAAGCTATATAGGAACTTGATGATGTGTTAAGGAAAATTAATCATTATTTTTATATTATAATGATTAAATTTTTGGGCATAAATTTATTTTAAGGGTATTATTATATAACACCAAAATATTTTATATGTATTTCCATTGAAATAAATTTGAGGTATTTGATTTGTTGCCTTACAAGTAACACTGATTCTATCTGAAATGTGATATATTAATGTGTTATAACCTATCTATTAAATATTTTTTGACTAAATTATAATAATCATTTTATAAAAATTATTTATAAATTTTTTAAATATGGAAAATTAAATAAATATACACAAGTACTCAATTTTAAATAATGTTATTTTATTCTTCAAAGATATCTTTTCTTCGAAAATGTTTTTATCAATTTTTTTAACATAAATATAATAATTAATTTCTATAAATTTAAAAAAATTACTTGATTAATTCATAATTTTTATTAACTCATTATTTTAGTATTATATTCAGGTGAATATTTGGGATTTTTCTCAAAGCATTAATTTTTTAGTAAATAGTAATATATATTTATTTTTCTAAAACCTTTAATTTATTTTCAATTAAAAGTCTCATTATGTATTTAATTTTTTTTCCTTGAAGTAAAAAAATATCTTTTAATTATAAATAATATAGTTAATTACATAATAACTATCATTATAATTTTTTGGTATGTTTATTTTTTGGCTAAAAACATAATTTTCTTAAACTATTTTTATCTCTGTAATGTTTTTGTTCGATAATAAAGAAATTACTGTCTATTTATTAATTGTTTTAATTAATTTTATATGTTATATATTCAATCATATATTTTAACATTCATTTTATAGTTTTTACAAGGAATTGAATGGAAGTAAATTATGTTTTATGCATAAAAATTATTTTTTCTAAAATGGTTCTTTATTACAATTTTTTAGCTTATTTAAAATTAAAATTTCCCACTTGTTAAAAATGATTCCGGTAAAATATATTGAATATTTATAATCATCAGATTTAATATTATTTAATAGGTTCTACTTAATTTTTTCATAGTGAATAGTAAAAAATTACTGTTAAAATAGGTTTATCGGGAGTGTTATACCATCAGATAAGGGTAGTATGGCCAGTTTTAATTTGTTTATTTTCTATTTTTGTAATATTTTTAAACCTTATTTAAACTAAATTCTTACTTATTTCCATTTTAAGCTACATTTCCATAAAATTTACTTTATATCTTTGATATTGTTTAAGAAATTTTATGTGCGTCCCTTATGTTGCTTATAAAAGGGACCCTTATCTACTCCCTTATTCCCATCATTCTAGTGATATATATTAGAAAATGGACACTAAAAAAACATTACTAGAGGAATTCACATAATCCAAGAGTTTATTTATTCTCCTGATACACCTATGAATAACTTGAAAGACAAAGGAGGTCCCTCAAATAAGAGGTACAGATCTTAACCAAGCTCTTTCAATTTTAATTTTTATTCTACATCCTATAAAAAAATTTATCAAAAAAATTATTAGTATAGTATCATAAATATACTGATATGTTATTATGATTATTTCAAAACCATTTACCACTTCTTCTCAATCTAATGAGGGATGAAAATATCTCTTGTGCATACCTATGGACAACCGCCTCCACATAGTGATACAATTAATTTTCCACCACATTTATTCATGGTTTGTTATTATGATAAATTAAATATTTATATAATATAATTTATATATAATAATTACGTTTTAAAATTAATTTATATTTACTTTTCTTCTGTTCCATCCCTCAAAAAATTGAAATTTCATTCGTGTATAAGTATAGACTATCATCTCCATACTGTGATGTAATTAATTTCACATCACCAATTTATATGAATTGTTATAAATATGTATATATTAAATAAATATTAAATTTATATCATGATATAAATTCTTGTGATAAGTAAATAATTATCAACGTTCAAGGACCACAGTTACCAAATGAAAACATACATGAAAAATGAAGTTATTAACACCATCAATGATAATAATAATTAATGATTGTTAATGAATAGGTGATAAGATATTATGATTAAACCATGAGAGGTGTTGTAGTTATTATTAAAGTTCTATTATATAATTATAATACATTTAAATTTATTATATAGTATTTTAGAGTACTTGTGAAGTGAGATGGACTTGAGGTAAAGGTTTTATGTTATAATATCATTTTTATAGAAGTTTTTTGTGCATAAATTTTCAAATGATGAAATTATATGATATTTATATCTAGAAAACCATATGTATTTTCTTCTTCTATTTTTATTTCTAGAGATCACATATTTTCCATTAAATTTCTACTCCTTATGTACTCAAGAGACTGAAATAATGTTTCCAATTAAAAATAACATTATTTATCTCCTTAGTTGGAATTCCATTTCATCCATATCAATGTTTTCAAACAAATAATATTATCCTATATATATTTTTAATATAAATTTTTACTCCTTTTTTAATTTCTATAAAAAATTAAAAGTGATATTATTTTTAATTTCTAAATGAGGTAATTTCACATTTTTATCAAAAATAGGAAAGGAAATTTTGTTTTAACATACACCACATGAACTATTTCATTCAATGTCATGTATTCTATATTATTTGAATCTTATTTATCAATATTTGTTATTTTATATTAAAAATTTTCAATACAATTATAAATAATTATGTTTAAAATATGTGATTTATTAATGAAAAAGTTATTTTCCCAAAATAAATCAGGGATGTTTTTTAATGTATTTTCATCTATAACAAAATACATTAATTTTTTTGTATGATTTATTATAGATATGATATAATTTTATCATCTTTATTTTTTTTGATGGTTTATGATTATGATGGTGGAATATGGATGAATCAATTTTTATTTTCCTTGGATTTTTATGGTGTAATGATAAATGTTTTCATGATTTTATGGCTTATATATGAATGGAATATTATTATTTTAAGGGTGATTCCATTATAAACTGTGTATGGTTTATTATATTATAAACCAATGATGGGTACATCTGTAATATTCCTCTAATGTAGTGGGTAATGATGTTAGAGTTTTGAAACCCCTGAAATATTTCATATTTAAAGATGATGAAGTTTAATGGATGGAAGCTACTCCTAAGAGATTGTTTGAAATGACCTGGTAGGCATTTATATTATGGGTATGTGTCCATGAGGATAGTCTTGGGAGTGAAATATGTCTAGAAAAGTGATTTTTATACTTATTTTTATAACAAAAACCTATATATTTTTATTTTGACATGTTCTCATGGATCATGGTTTATTATTAATGATTCCACACTCTTATTTATTATGTATTCTATATAAAAAAATATTATGCCATGTTTCATGATTAAATAAATTTGTCTAATTGGGTGTGATTATTTTAAGTCATTATCGTGTTCTCGTACACTTATAATTATATTATTCTCACTAATTATCACTAATTTATATCTTTTATATTTTTCTCTTAATAAGTAGCTGATCTTACCCTTTCTTATTTTTAACTTCCTTGGGTTATTAAGAAAAGGTTTAGGTATGTTATCTCAATTAAGGGTGGTAGTTGTATAGAAATTCATTGGAGATGATATCAAACTTTTATGTACTAATTGTTTATGTATCTAAGTGTATTATTACACTAAAACTTCATGGTTAACGTGTGGATGATATTGATATATAATTATTATTACACAAATAAGATATCGAATTATGTATGATATGTTTGGGTCATAATAGTTCTCATGGAATTTCAAAACCTTAATATATATTCTCAATTGCAATATGAAAAAAAGGTATTTATCTAGTCTTTCAGGGTTAATAAGAAGGTGGGTCCTTCCAGAACTCGTGTACTATATACAAATAATGTAATATAACTACCTACTCTAGGTTTCTAGAATCTAGGATTTTCTATTGGTACCAAAGGATGTTTAATATAATCCTTGGGGAAAATATTCATCAGAACATAATTACATATAATAATTATTATACAAAACCCTTAGTATTTTACATAATTTTTTAGTGAAAACATAATATGAATTGTATTTTACAATTCAATATCGTGATCTAATTACATTATAAATAAATTAGACATATCAACTAGAAGATGAAATGGGAAGTCTATTAAAACCTATATCCAATTTACAAATGCATCTCCAAATAAATTCTATGAGGTTGTAGATATATATAATAATATTATATCCATATTAGTACAACTAAACCTAGAGAGTATAAATAACCATGAATGAATAGATCATCCTATTAATAAACAATATAGTGTAACTATGATAGATATCTTCATATAATAAAAACCTACACAATTTACTGGAAATAGTAATATATTGGTAGTTATTCAATGGATCAATTACTTAGAAATGTTTTTCTCACATTAAGATATAATCAAAATGAAAAGAAAAATTATACTGATGTATCATCTAGTATGTTAAACTGATCAATGGTGGACATTAAATCAAGACATTAAAGAATATGTATACGTATACTACTTCGAATGGAGAACTATTAAGTATTTATTCTAGGAAACACGCTTTCCTCATGAGAAGAGGGTATAAATGGATAGAAAATTTTTCCATGTTGAATAGATGGAGGAAGAAAATCTGGTTGATTGTGAGGAAAACATTATGAGGTTATATATGCAAACAGTAGACTATTTGGGAAGACCAAAAATAAATATTTACTATTTTTATGGTAGGGAAGAACCATGCAATAAAATTGTATTAGTCTATTAGTCATTTTCATCCTATGTGGATATAGTCTCCATTTCAATTAAGAAGGAGAACAGAATCCCCATGATATATGTCTTCAAAGGAAATATGGAAAGTAATTGGTCCATTAAGAACCATAAGAATAAAATTATGTCAATGTAGATAAAGTATTATAATTTCCCACATGTATTTTTAATCAAATGAATCATTTTGGGACTTTCTTGAACAAAATGAGAGTTTGTTTGAAGTTTGGAATAAAATTCCATCTAGAACATGAGTGAAAAAAAATATATAAGTTTTTTATGTCAAATTATTCTAATATAATGATATGGATTTCTATTCATACCAATGGCCCTAATAGTAGGTTAAATACCTCAAAAAAATCTATAAGATAATGGTTGAGAATATTGAATCATTACAACTGAGGTTAAAGTAACACAATCATGTGATAGAAGGTACATTGACACTAAATTCCATGATTTTGAATGTTTCATTTGATTATAGACATAAAAAATCCTCTATATCAATAAAATATACAATGAAAATTTAATCATCATCTAATACTATGAAAAATGATATTTCGATTAAGATGCCTAATGGGATTCTTAATGCAGTGAAGATTTACTGACCTATCTCTATTATGATGCATAGGTATTCCCTATTAAAAAACATGATTTTTATACCGAATTTTTATTATAATATAATCCTTCTGAATGATTGGATCTCAGTGTATAACACATGAATTTATATCAAAGATAACTATATTACTCTTTGTGAAGGGGCACAAAATCCTATATTTTAATGGGAGAGAATTCACCTCCTTAGTATTTTGTAGACCAACGTCTATTTTCTCAACATGTTGAAATTATGGGAAAATAATAATAAAAACACTATATATGGATGATATGTAAAACATAATAATAGAGGTTTCACCCATCATATAAAAATACATTGATGTATTTCTAGAAGAATTACCAGGTCATCCACCTGAGGTCGATGTTGAATTTTCCATTGAACACGTTCTTAATGCAAGACCCATATCTAAATATCTATATACAATCAAACATGTGGAGTTAGTAGAGTTACAGAAACAACTATAGTAGTAATGTGATATGTTATTTATAAACCCTATTGTTTCACTAAGGGGATCCCTTATTTTATTCATGAAAAAGGATGATGGTTGAATGATATTGTGCATCGATTGTACTCAGATAAATGTTATTACTATAAAAAATAGGTATTATTTACCAAATATTGGTTCACTGTTTGATCAACACTGCAGTGATAAATATTTTTTCGCAATCAATATTATATCATGTTATCATCTGTTATGGGATAAGAAACAGGATATACCAAAGATGGAATTTCATATGCAATATAGAAATTATGAGTTTACTAAAATTTCATACATATTAAATAATTCGCCTTCAATTTTTAGAGATATGATCAATATAGTATCTATGGATTATCATGATATCATAATGGTGATTTTAATTGATGATATATTTATGTGATCCAATATCTATGAATATTATGATAACCATATTTGAATAATTATATAGACCCATGGAGAAAATATATTATATTAGAAATTCAAAAGGTGTTCTTTTGTCTCCATGAAGTTTCTTCTCTTGTCCATGTTATCTTGGGGGATTGAACAATAATTGACCTGTCAGGAAAGAAGTTAATATATTTCATAAAAATATAAATATAAATATTTCGTGTACTTTACTTAGATTATATGAATTCTACTAAAATTTGTTCAAATATTTCCCATATTGGATATCCCATTAACCACATTGATAAATAATCGAGTTAAAATCACATGGTCTAGTGAATTTGAATATTTTTGTAAAGATAAAATTATGAGATTGATATATTCCCATGTATTGACATTTCCATTAAGAAATAATTTATTTTTAATTAATAAGGATACATTTTTTAAAGGATTGTCTTGTGTCTTTATATAGAATAATGGAGTTGTTACTTATACATCAAGGGAATTAAATGTCCGTGATTAAAACTTTCTAACTTATTAATTTAAGTAGGAGTCATTAATACATTACCTAATTATAAAGATTCACTATATCAATGGAGAAATATACAACATATATATAAATCCCAAGACATTGAAGAATATTTTCTCTTCGAAAGTGATCGAAATGAGGAAGATGAGAAGGTTGGATCTACTCTATGACTATGGATTCTCAATACAATACCACAATGGGAAGGAAAACAAGGTGAATAAGGTAATGAGTATGAGGGACCATGGATATATGATTATGATCAGCATTAATAAGGATAATATATTTAGATATATATTTTAGATGGATATGGTAATTTTTAGAAATGGGGAGCCATCATTTCTTTTCAATGAAATATCAAAATACACAATACTATAAAAGAAATAAATGTCCTAGTAAGATGATAAGCATTTAAAAATTATTTATAAATAAGGGAATTATGGTAAATTCACAAAATTCATTTATAAATATAGACTGTTGAAATTTGGAAATATTTTTTGTGTTCCATCTATACTTTAACAAAAGAAGGATCTATTATATTAATAACATATATAATATTAATTTATATTCCCAAGTAGCAAAAATATTAATATAGTTTTAATATAACTAATATAGTGGGATGTAATAATGATAGAAACTGTAAATTATGTGAATAAATATGTAGTATGAAAGTATGTGAATTCCAAAATACAATGTCCTAAGTGAATCTTGTAACCTTTTCTGATAACTATAAAAAATAGGAATGATATTATAATGGAAATTATAATTAGATATAAAAAAACAGTAAGTAATAATGATTCCATATCAATCATCATCAATATTCTTACATGGTTAACACATTTCATAGTATTAAAGGAACACATACCCTTTTATCACCATCACTGGCTCTATAATAATTAAAAAATTATACTTTATGGGATCCTCTAATAATTTTATCTATTTGAAACCATCAATTCATATGAAAATTGAAGATGATTCATTAAAATTATCTCAATACTAATGTATATTAAAGAACCATCTATCATCCCTAAATAGTGGGATATATTAAAGTATTATCAGGACCTTAAAATATATTCTTACATCTTGTTATATCGACTTCTACTGAAAATGGGATTATTATCTTCTTTTGGAAGAATTTTCATACAATATAAGTTTCTATTCATGAATCTTTATGGATACGTATAGTGAATTGTGTGATATGAGATTCCATACTCAATATTATTATGAAAAATATTTGAAAAGAAAGTTAGTAGATCTGGAAGTTGTTGAGGAAACATCCATGAAATTACAGATTATCCAGGATCATATCAATGAAGTTCAATATATAAAAAATAAAAAAGGTGATAATCAGTGGAATTATATGGATTTTGAAGTGGGTGATCATGTATTATTAATGGTGTCACCCTGGAATAGTGTAATATGTTTCGGAAAAAAGGTTAAGTAAATACCTACATATAGTGATCCATTTGGAATTTTAGAGTGAATTAGAATTACAATATACAAATTAGCTCTAAAACCCAACCTCCCTAAATTATATGAAATCCCCCATGTTAATTTATTAAGGAAATAAATATATGATAAAATTCATACACTCACATGTAAGGGAATAGATTTATATCTTGAATTTTCCTATAATAAAAATGCATGTATATATTCCCTACACAATAGAGAATGTGTTGTGGAATTGTATAACTTAGATAGTTAATATCCATTAGATAAATAAAATACTATCGGGGAAAACTTGGGATCTTGATAAAGAAATGATGAACAAACATCACAATTTTTTGGTCGCTGAAATCAAACCAAGTTTGAGAATGGGATTATTTAGGGGGAATATAATAGTTGAGGCCCTACTATAGTCGGTAAACAAAAATATAATAAATAATGTATACTCTAAAGAGCCATTATTTATGAATTTAAATTAAATTTATATTTTAACATTATTTTAAAAAAATTATCATAAATTTTCTATTTGGAATGTCAATATTATTCAATGATAAGTTTTTTTATTTTTCAGAAATATTTAATTTTTAGGTAAATATTGAAAAGTACATATTTTAATTTTTATCACATTATAAGAAAGGTATATAATTTCTTTTACATTTTAATTACAATACAATAATTTAAGATGTAAAACTATGCATTTTAAAAATACTATATTAAATTTTAAATATATATATTTACATTTTAAGGACTTACGTAATATTTTACAAAAAAATACTTTAGATATTTTTTGTTAATTAAATATTATTTTGGAAAAATTTATTTGTTCCCTGATTTTAACACTGAATAAAATTTATAATAAAATATTTTATATAAATAAATTTATAATTCATTGATAATTTTATTGTACGTGTAAATTTAAACCATCAAAATATAATTATTCTATTAAAGGGTTGTCACGCGTTACATGCACTAATGTTAAATTTTATTTTCAATAAATATATAAGTTTTATATAACCAAATTGATTTCATATTTTTAATTATAAATTCTCAGTTATGTATTAAATTTCATTTTTTATGCATGTAAAATGACTTACTTGAGGCAGAATCTTGTTACCCATATAAAACCTAAAATGGTAAAAGTAATAAATCGAGGGTTAGTTAGATAAAAACATGCTAAAAATATGTTTATAATTGTTTGGATGAGACATGATGGACCATATATCACCCCTATTAAATAATGAAATTTCTTCATGTGATGGGACATGTGAAAAATGATCCCCCTTTATATTGAGATGGAATATTTTCAAAAAAGTTCATTCTCACCACTTATAAATGGTTTTCCTCACCACCCCCTTGAATACCACTCAAAAAAATTGGTTTACTCTAGAAAACATACTCTTATTTTATCCCCTATAATCTTATATTACACTATTATGCTCTTATTAATAATATATTACTCTAATACATCCCTTTAAAAGGAATCAACTACGGGAAAGCACAAGTCCTCAACGTGAGTACTAATTTCTTTAATATATTTTACTTTAAAATTTAATTTTAAAAATTTAATTTTATCATTACTATATAATAAAATTAGTAATGATGTTATATTTAATTTTATTATTCTAAGATAGTAAATATCAATAACATTTCCCTTTAACCATAATGGAGAACAAAACAGTATTTTTGTGTTTGAGTGATCTATCACCTCCATAAGGTCTCATGTTTTGTTTTCCAGAACTACCTTACACATTTGGTATTAATTATTAAATTAATAAATAAATATTATATTTATAAAATAATTATTTTTTGGAAATGATAATATATATTATAAATTTATCATGTTCTAGAAAAAATAAAAATAGTATCCATGTGTATTTGCAGTCTACCACCTCCATGGTACGATTGGTTTCAAATTTTTGTTTCATAACTGAATTTCATTTCTAGTCATGAGAGTGGGTTTAATGGATAAATATGAAATTTATGAATTTATTATGTTTATAAAAACAAAAAATTTACATCCTATTTACAATATTGGCAACAAACAACCATGGTAAATTAAACTTTTCATAAAATATTTCTATGATAAAAAAATGATTTCATAGAACAATGCAATAACATCATATAGGTTATATTATTCTACTAATTCATTAAAATTATGTTATATCATAATAATACACACAAAATATGGTAATTATTATTCTGGTATATTAATATTAGAACAAAATTACTTCATAATGACACATTATATATGGTATGTTCTTGTTTGGGTCGCTTTAACCACCAACTTGAACAATTCTATAAATTTATATTATGGGATTATATAAGAAATGATATTATTTTAATATATGATATAAATAATTATATAATTATTATATTTTATATCTGTGATGATAACATTAACATTAAACTCATAAGTTAATATACCAATGTCCATTTTTTTAAAATCCTTAAGATACGCTCATTATCAATATCATTTTTAATGATCATAACCAAAACTCCCCTAAAGATAAAATATAAATTTATAAATAATTATAAATAATTATTTATAGTACCTTTTATGTTCTTAAAATGGAAAACCGTGGTAAAATAGTGAATAATAATACCCCCATTGTTAAAAAAGATTAAATGATTTTGATTACTCACATATGATGTTGAGAATAGATAATAACTCATTAATATACATGTAGATAATAAATATATATTAATACTTAAAATGGTTATATGAATAAATAAAAATCTAATATAGCTAATTACTATAGTTTTTTTGTTATGCAGGATGTTATATCATATTCTTCTAAGTAGGAATAAAGCTAATGGATATTTATCTCCAATTTAAATTCATTGAGATATGTTTATATAAAATTTCACACGTTATACTATTGTTACATTTATATTTTCCAATAAAATAGTATTTTTATCATGGTAATGATATAATCTTCCTCTTATTTTTTAGTGAACTTACTACCCCTTTGAAATTTTATATCATTATTTTCTCATTATTCATGGTATTTAATTTTTCTTTTTAAAATTCAATATTATAACGGATTTTGATTAAGATTATACCTAATACATCATAATTCCTAAAAACATAAATTTTATAAATTAATGTTTTGTGGTTTTTAATAAATTACATCTGTGTCTAGATAATGGAAAGCATATGAAACATTGGAAAAAATGAACTAAGGGGTAATCACCAAAAATAAGGTTGTTTGAGTATCAACTTAATATTTACTCGGTGCACAATATGTGGGCCTAAGAAAGTATACCTAGTGACACACTCACAAATTATATTCTTCAGATAATTCATTTAATTTTTTTCCCTAGTTGAATTATTTTCCTACATTTTATATGTTCTCTAAACATTGAAAAATATTAATCCCAATTACACTCATATTTTAATAGATGACACTTAGAAAATATTCTTTCTACCACTTTGTCATTATTTCTTTTTAAATATACTTCCTATTACATTAAGAGTACCCCATAATTTCTCAATTTACTTTTATGACATTCTCATAGATAGCCTCATTAGTCCACTGAATAAAGGAATTATATATTTTATATATTTCCATCATGCAGATTACTATTTTTTTATTTTAATATTATTAGTTAATAAAATACTGAGGTATCTTTTTTTATTTTCTTGTTAACTCGTATGAAAAATGAATTAGACTTAATTAGTTGATGTTAGGGCCTGACATGGATATCCCATTAACTTATCGAAAATTTTTATGAGAAAAAATAGATAGGTGATTGGTATAATCCTTACCCATTTATGTATGATGTATTAGAATATTTCATTTATGTTATATTTATGTTATCTAGAATTATAAATTTCATTAGTTTTAGATATAAATTATTATATCCATGTCATCATTTATTTTCATGGATGTAGTATTTCATTGTTTTAATTTTTATATTGCATAATCCAGATCAGGTACTATTTTTACTATAAAATTTATGATATTTTATTATTATTATAGCTTATATTATACTCTTATATTTACTGAGAAATTTGTCTCACAAATTGTTTTCCTTTCCCAGTGAATCATAGAAGAGAATAATCATTAATTTTTAAGTATATTCTCAACTGTATAATAATGTTCTCTTATATTTTTTTATGTTTTTCTATATATCATCAATTACAATGTGAAAAATACGTACGTGTCTATACTTCCAAGAATACTAGGTTATTGGATACTTTATAAACTCATCTATTTTTTACAAATAACACAATATGACTATTGTATCTAGGTTTCATGAATCTGGGTTGTTATAGTTGACCTAAAAGATTTTCATCGAATAAATAGATCCACCAAATATATTACTAAACTTTATATAAAGAATTACCACCCTATAAGGTCATAGTATGAGTATAATAAATTGGTTTCCTCTATGTTAAACCTTTTTCCCTAGTAATAAATCGGTGTAATACTTATTAAATTATGGAACTAAACAATGGGTTTTGATGAAATATAATGTTCGTCTATTATTAATTTCAAGTCTAAATGTTTTTATCTTGTATGAAAATTATATAATAAATAATAGATTAATACTTTATTCCTCTTCACAGAATTTACATTAAATATTTAAAAACTATAATGAATTTTTCAGGATTTACACAATGGATTTTTCCTATACTCTTAGTTATCAATTCCTCTTACATTCTAATATATAATTAAAATACTGTTAAAATATTTTTTCATGATTTATGATAGAGTTTAAAATTTTTAATGGAATATTTTAAGAATAATAATATGAAGACTTATTATTATCAATAATAAACTATTTTCCCACTCTTAAAGGAATCAATTCCAAATTCATATTAATGTGACCATAACTAATGAATAGATTTGAATGCACTATTTATTTGTTGTTGATATTCTAGTTAATAAAAAAATTGGTTTTTATTATATAATAAATAATCAACCAATATAAAGTACATGTGATGACATGTTACAATACATATCAACACATATCTATTCCTACATGTGACTCTTTAAATAAAAAAATAGAAAACCGATTCGTTGACAAAATAAATATAATTCCAGAACTACTCATTGTATCTCATTATTCTAACGTAATTATTTCATATATTATTATTTATTGGTTATATATTGAGTCTCGTCTATACTCTACCATGTATACAGTCAAATTTATTACCTAATATAACTACTTAGCATTTTATATGATTATTTGTGGACTATCACATGAATACCAAAATAGTAATGAACTAGGTCTCCATAAAATCTCAACAAAACCCTCATAGTTACTATAGGGTAAAATAAATTTAGGGTT
This sequence comes from Viscum album, assembly GCA_963277665.1. Classification (NCBI taxonomy): domain Eukaryota; kingdom Viridiplantae; phylum Streptophyta; class Magnoliopsida; order Santalales; family Viscaceae; genus Viscum; species Viscum album. The sequence continues at coordinate 1,988,687,425 of OY728161.1, read as the reverse complement.
TTGGATGACATATATGTGGGATGTGGTTTTACCTCCTAGAATAAAAAAATAAATTATATATGGTTGAAACTCATATTTCACTTGATTCATTTTAAAAAAATTATTCCAAGGTCATAATGAGTTAATAAGAGTATATTTAGAGAAACTAAAATAGTTTCAAATAATGAAGTTATATGAAAAAGTAAAAAAAAACTATGAAACCATGGTCCAAAACATCAATATAGTACATAAATTATGTTTAACCATGAAAAAACAATATATATATATATATATAAATATATATGTGGAATGATCCAAACCTACACTACTGGAAAATACTAGGTGTTCCTTAAGTGAGGACACCATTATAGTTAACCATGGATGAACACTAAATACTCACTCATTCCATATATAAGAGGTCTAAAAATAAAACACCAAAGATTCATACTCTAGGTTATAAGAGATTCCCTACATTAGAGAATTACCTTTTCATAGGTTATTTATAAATAAATATGAGTGAATCTAATAAATACATGTATAAGTTGTGATAAAACCAATTATAATCGTCACATGCTCAGTTAGTAGTCACCGCCTCCCACTTTTAACATTTAATATACTAATTTTTAGGTTGAAATAATTTAAATTATATGAGAATAATATTTTTAATAGTCAATATAGTGTATCCAATATATTTGAAATAAAACAATTAGAGGTTATATATAACCCCCAATACTGTTGGATCTAATTCTGTTTACCTTCTTTGAGACAATTCTTGTGGTTTAAAATTTCATGGATGACTAAGTTAGGAAGAAATATAATTTTCATTATTTTAAAGGTAATTGTGTATACAAATGTTATAAAATTTTATAGTCTATACCTTAAAGAATAATAGAATGGGTATAATAAATTAGTGTAACGTGATGCCATCCCATTACATTAATTTGTTATTCAAAATGAGGAGTATATACTATTTCATTATATAATATATTAACTCACATCTAACAGGATCAAATATAGATTCTATGATTTGGACAACAGCTTAAAATGGATATCAAATAATCATAGCATATCTCTAAACAAGAATAATAAAAAAGTCTTGTATTATAATTGAAATTTCATTTAAATCAAGGGAAGTGGTGTAAAAAGTATTAAGATAAATTTAATATGTCAGTGGACCTGAATAGTAAATAAAAAATTGGATGCAAGAAAAAAATGTTAATAAGTCATGGATATAATTATCCTTGTATTTAAACTTGTAAAATATAAATGAATCAACCAAAAAATTCATATATAATTTATATACTTTTTGAGACCATTAATTTATTAAAAACATAATGTCTTAATTAAAACCTTTTTATAAACAATATTTCAAAACTAAATCATTATGATTTTTGAAGAGATGGGTTCACCACAAAATATATATATATATAGAGTATCTCTTCACAGTCAAAATATGGATAATTTTCAACCACAAGAATTATATGACAAACCTAATATAGCATATTTTTTTTTGATTTGATCACTATAAACATGATAATGAAAACACCTATATTATACCCTTAATTTGTTAAGGGGTTTAACTCACATAAAAATAGTGTAGAAATAAATCTAAAGGACTTAATGAGTCATTACAGACATAAATTTAGTATTTTTTATATTTAATTAAATTTTATGAATATGAAAGAAATGAATTGAAAATTAAGTATTGACAACCTGTATCATTTATTTAGATAATTATTTATTCACTCAGTGGTAATATAAACTATGGTTAAGAGTGACTCCACATAAAAGGAAATTGGGGGAGAAAAATATCAAAAGGGGATATAAAAAAGTTGTTTTTAAGATAAAATCATGATTTTTAAAATATTTTGGGAAAAAATTTAAGGTGAGTTGATAATTTTCCATTTTATTTAAAAAATCATAATTCTCTTCCTGGTACATTGTATAATGCGTATGGTACCAAGTTAGACTAATAGTTTTTCTACAACCCAACTGAAACAACTGGGTCACCATTTCCCTCACAACATGTATAAAGCATTATCCTATAGCTGGTATCCATCTTTGAACTCCTTCCAACTACCTCAAAAACATCTAAAACCCCTTATATTTCAAAGAAACATTAAAAGATTAATTAAAATTATATGATTAATTGAGAATAATTATATATAAAGATCTGGGTTTTTTCATCTTATATTTTAAATCCTTAAAAATTCCACTCTCATTGAAATAAAAACAAAAATAAATAATGAAATAAACTATAAAAGTTAAAATATCTTAAGACTAATGGTTTTTATGAATTTCAAAAAAAGATGCATTATATTAATGATCTATTAATATATCATTTTTATAATGGATAACCCAAAAATATATATAAATAGAAAAATTAAATTTAAAATGAAAATAAATAATATATTCTAAATAAATATATGTGTTTAGAAACTCATTATAAAACAAAAACAAAATATAAGAACATCGATGAACAGCCCCAACACATGATTACACACACTTTTACTCATATAAAAACACAAATGTAAATAGTTAAACATTTATTAAATTGATGTAAGATAATATATGTAATTAAACATTAATAATGAATTTTATAAGCTTATAGATACATTATGTAGTTTATAAAACAAATTATATATTAGATAATTAATTTTTTCATATTAATTCTTAGTTACTATGTATATTTTCTTATTAGTTTTCTTCTCATCCACATCATATGGATTATATTTCACATAAATTTTATTTTTATTAATATCATCAAATATCACTCCAAAATCATCTTCTTGATGATATAATGCATCTCAAATCTAACAATTTTATGAAATATATTCAGTTGAAGGTAATTAAATATTAATATAATAAATTAAATCTAGTATTCTATCTTGTAAAGCTAATAATATAATCTAAATTACTTATACATTTAGTGTTTATTTCAATATAGTGTATCCCCATAATTTTTAATAATTTTAACATGATGATATTTTTTTGATGAAATTTTAATTTTATGTTTACTAATATTTTCCCTCAAATTCATTCAAAATACAGGAGTCTACTTTTAAAATTTTATCCTAATTCAATTTACATATGTTTTTCTCTTTCCATATATTCCATTTATTTTAATTGCGTACCAATAATCTGTAATTATTTAACTATTAATAATCCTATGATCATTTAAACTTCAAAAAATTATTTTATTTTTATCAAAACACATAATATTACTCTGAGAATAGAATCTTTTACAGAACTATTTCATATTCATTTCAAGTTATACTACAATTTCTTTGGGAAAATATAACATTAGTATGAAACTAAAATATAACAATACTAAGTGTAATATGTTTTAATACCTTCAATGTTATTTTTTTAATAAATATTAACATTGTCCCTTGACATTCCTATTAGATATAGTGATATAAAAACATTTCTAGCCTTATTTGTAACATTATTTTAGCTATGAAACTTTATAAACTAGGCGTCCATATTCAAACCAACATATTCAATACCCCATATATAATACCATATATATGACTCAAGAAGTTTAATATATTTGTAATTGTATAATTACCCCTATCTTTTACTTGATCAAAATATTCCGTATTAGAAGTCTTGACCTCATCCAATTTTTTATAAAAAATTATTTTACAAAAATACTCTTCTAGTAATTGAGAAACTTGCATTTTATCCTTTTTATAACTCTCCAATTTAGTGGGTAATGGACTTATCATGGATCTTATAACCAATAAAAGATGGAATTCAAGAAATTATGCAATATTTTGATGTGTTGGTTGATCTTTGATATTATATTATTTATAAAAATCTAGTACATCACCAATATATTAATTAATATAGGTATCTTAAGAGATTTGACACATTCCAATTTAATCTTCTCTAATAAGGTGTCTCTCCTTTGATATCTTCCCTTTAGATATTTCAAAATGAATATCTAACTTATGAAGAATATTTTAATTTAACCTATTTCAATAATTAATTGTGAGTCAATCCTTTAAATTAAATAAAATTTTGAATACTTTTTACCTCAATAAGAAAAAACAGTATAAATATTAACCCTTAATAACATATATCAATTATTTGAAAATGTTTTTTGAAATAATTTTATCCAATGATTTTTTAATGTATATAGTTTTTTTCTACCATTAGATAACAATATACACATGTTAAAATTTATTGTAATATGAAATTAAAGAAATTATTAAACATTATGATCTAGTTATCGATATATGAATGTGGAAATGATTAATTACATGTCCAAAGATATAATTTATTATAATACATGATACTATTATTATTTCGTTTTTTACCTAAGTCCATGAGCTATCCTTTTATTTACTTGAACAAAACATAAAATTCTTTAAAATGTTTTAAACCAAACAATTTTTCATAGTTAGACCATACAATATAGGTATCATGATCAACTATATTGGTTTAATCCATATAGTTCAAAAATAATTTCAATTATATGAAATGAGACACACAATAGTAAAGAAATTTATTTTTTAATTTCAAATTGTGCATAAAATAAAATTTATAATACAATTCTATGGTTTAAAAAATAACATTATAAATTCAATTGAAATATTGACCTTTTTCAATTATAAAATAATAAAAATATATTTAAACCCTTATTTCATCGTACAAATATTTAACTTTATACTATCAAATTTACTTGAATTTATGGTCTTAGTAAATAAAACTTATAATTCATTTTCTATTGAAACTTATTCCAAATAGATATTTCCATTCATAAAATTATCTCATATGAAAAAAATCCCCACATATCTATATATATTTTTATAATACTTTATATGATTATTTAAGATATAAATAGTTTTTTAACTATCACACTAAGTGTACATATTATTAGATAAAACTATAAAGATACTTTGAGTTAATTATTCAATATATTCGGTAAAAAATAACTTGAAATAGAAATATAATAAAATATAATTGTTTACAAAAAATTTAATTGTCTATTCCTTGAAATATAAGAAACAAATACTTCTCCATTAATGTGAATTTTCTATATATTACTCATTATCTCAATTTTAATACCATTAAAATATTAATTCATAAACTATTTAACACAAATGTTATTCTTTTAGGATATAATGGTCTGTGATTAATATTTTTTTAATATATTTGATAATAGTCATAGTTGTAATCATGTATATATCATTTTTATTAAAATATTTTACAAAATAAAATTGAAAATATCAAATTTTTTCTACTTATACTAAAATAAATAATGAATTCCTTTTCAACTCATTATTTTCTTTTATATGTGCACTTTCCTTCAAGTTTATAAATAATTTTTCTAATAATCATTGTTGTACTGATGAATTAACATGAATCCAATATAAATATATTAAAAATTCCATATTATATTTACACTCATATAATAAAATTATGTTATAAAAATGATTAATTTGAAATATAAGAAATAAATTATATTGTTATCATTTTAATTTTAGTAGAAATATTCTTAGAAATTGTTGGCCACCTCCATATTTTAATGATCACAAATAATGGTTTTTATATTTCTAAAGAATTCAATTTTTTAGGATAGTAATCTATTTTCTGGATAAACTCTACAAAGATTCTATGTAGGGATATATCGTTAGTTATAATATGATATATTACATTAAAGAATGATACTTGTCCAAGATATTATTACTTGATGTAGCTATTTCTAGTTCAATCCAGTAACCACCATGATCTACCATTAGGTTGTGCTACCATCGAGTAGATCTTCCACCACTATTCGATTGATGATATAATAGTTATATCTTTCCTACCACCATAAAAATCTAGATACTACAAATCACTACTACCATTTCATGAAACTTCCATCAGAATGATCTACAATCAGACAGATCTATCCCCAGTCTATGCTACCACAACTATCAGATGGTACTAACATCACTCACATGAACATCCAAGATATGGTACCATAGATTTATGTTATATCTAATTTAGTGGTTCTAACATTACATGAATGTATAATTCTTTATATGTACCTTTTAGAAAATATAGTTCTGTCAATAGATAGATATATCATTTGTGAAGACAGTACGAGTGTTCTACCAAAACTATGCAGAACTAATTTTGAAAATAATTATCCGAACAATAGTTTTTTCATTTAATGACACATATAAGTACATGAATTTAATACAAATTATTCTTAAAAAATAAAAACATATCATAAATTCAGATTCATTATTTTTGGTATTTTATGATTAGTTTTAGGATCCTTATTTTTATAATATTTTCCTATAATGGATGCTTGGACATAGATCAAAATTAAATGAGTAAAATATTTCTCATGATTGGATGGGTGGGTGGGTCATTCTTGGAAATATAATCACAAAAGAACATATGTTATAAAAATGTAATAAAAGATAGTTGTGTGATTGGAAGAACTGGTACTTTTTACATCAAGAGAATTCAAGGATTTTCATTACGTTTACAACCCCCTATTTTTCTATAATTTTGGGGAATATTTTTTATATCTTTAAATATTAATTCAATGACTCAGAAAAAAATGTAGCATTATTAATTGAGCATCACTATATTTCCTCATCCCTAATACCATTATATTTTTGTTCATAATTTACTTATGAGATGTGTTTATATTTTACTCTATTTATTCGTAAAACAAATTATCTGACAATAAACTAGAGAGTTATTATCTCTCTCTATATTTTCTACATTTTTATTCCCGTGAATAATTTTGGAATAGGTCATGTTTGACCTATTATTTTTTTATCTCATCTATAATTGTGGTATCATATTTGATCTTGGTTGTCCTTAGGAGCTATTTTTATAAAACCCAATTCATTTTTCAATAGGTTTCCCTTACAATAAACTTTAAAGAAATGGGTTATTTTTAAGTAGAGGGGATTAAGTCTTGATTTCAGACTGAAACCCTTTTTTAATTCTAATTTTCTTTATTTACTGCTTTCTTTTTCTGTTAATTTTAAATTAAACCAATTTAATTCTTCTAAACGTCAATAAAAACTATATTATGATAGATAACATAAACTAGTTTTTATATATAGTGTTTGAAATGAGTAGAATAGATTCAAAAGTAAAATTATTTTAAAACTTATTTTATCTTTTAAGTGGTCATGGTTTTAATAATATATTCCAAATATGAAATCATATTATCCTATTTTATGTTAATTGGTGATTTTATCAAATTGAAGGAATTAATATTTTAAATTGTTTTTTAATGTGAATTTTATTTGTAAACTCAATTCATCCCTTCTTCTCTTGATTTGTCCTCTCAGACCAACATTTGATATTAGAGAGACTTTAAAATAATTTTTACTATGATATATTATTACATATGTATAATAAATTTCTATTTATATAAATTTATATCATTATAAATAAAACTAAACAGGAAGTAACTTACACTAATCAACTTACATATTTAAATGTAACTAACTATTCTCAATGAAATATTATAAATAAAATACATATAGACAACACGTGTTTAGATATTTGGAAAATTCTTGGAGATAAATATGAAATACCCAAAGCTCCTAGAAAATATTGGTGTGATACCACTAAAGAAATGTAATTCAATAATGGTAAAGGTATGAATAATTTGTACTATGTTTTTGGTGATGATGAATTTAAAAAAATATATTCTTGTGATACTTATTTAGATATTTGGGATACTCATTCTATTTCTCATAAAGGAACATCCTATATTATATAAATATTTTAAAATATTTAAATTATAAAATATGATAGTTTTAGAATGAATCCTGATTAATCAATTTCTAACATGTCTCTCAGGTTCAATAAAATAGTCAACATAATTCATGTACTTTTAAATAAAAGTTATAATATGAATAAGGTGAGGAGAAATATAATATTTCTTCTATAAATATGGAGAGGAACCTTTGTTTCCATAAGGGAATAATGTGATATAAGTAATTTTCCAATTTAGAGTTAATTAGAAAGCTCAAAATGTATGAATAAAAAATATAAGTGAACAATAAAGGTGATGATTGAGCAAAAAGGAAGTTAGTGGCATTTAGGAATTTTGAATCAAAGAACAAAAGAGATTATAAAGGCTCAAAATTCATGTTATGTGGAATCACCATTAGATGGTGATGAATAAATGGATCATTTAACTAGATGTTTCAAAAAAATTCATAGGAAAAGTATGTTCTATAAGAAATCCATTCATATAGGTAATTGTGAAAAAATAATTAAATTAGATAAAATAATATAAAAAAGGATTATTTTACTCATGAATTAACCTACTATGAGTGTAAAAGGGGAGGTCACGACAAAGAATACTCCCACAATGTCAAATATAATAAAAAGTTCAAAGACAAAGGAAAATGTATAAAAATTATATGAAATCTAGTTGGATTTCCACTCAGAATAAATTAAGTGATTTAAACTCAAGAAGAGAAGATATAAATGATAAGGCCAATATTTGTTTCATGACAAAACATCTGAGGTGTTGGATGTTTTTCCAGAATCTACTCCTCACATTTAAAACCATTCTTAAACTAATTATAATAGTTAAAATATAAATGGAGAAAAATTATTTTAATACATTAATAAGTTTTAATATAGATTTAATAAATTAATATACTAATTTTAAACTTTAAAGAAGCATTGTGCTATGTCTTATCACATTAAAACTGATCTTACAATAGAAAAAATATGAGTTCTATAGTATTAAATAATAATAATGATATCAACTTATCTAATATATAATTAAATAATGATAACTAGAGAATCAATAATGTAAGAAAAGATATATCCAAGATTATTGGTAAAAAAATTAACTCTAAAATACACTACAAGATTAGGTTAACAGCCTATATATATAAAAATTTATAAAAAATAGATTTATACTTAACTCTAGTTCACTTAGTTCTTCTAACAGTTTTTATTATACTATACCTAATAAATTATTAATTTATAAAATGATAAGGTCTTCTAATGAGAAACTAATAAATTAATTATGGATTTCTAATGCATTTATTGGTAACACTTCTATCCTCAATAAAATATTGGAACCATGGTATTTTTGTGTTTAAATATCTATTGTCGAAAGCCTCCTTCAAAATTTCACATATGAAATTGTTGTATCAGGGGAGTGGATGCTCCCAACAATCATTGGGGTCTACTCAATTTTCAAGAACCTAATCAATGTTGAAAATGTACATATTAAATTTATATAAAATGGTAAACTAAAAATAACAGGACTCATCCAAATTAGTAACTCTAGTATATTTTAAATTTCTAAAGGTTCAATGGTTAATATATTAAATTATAATCTTTTTATAATTTTATAATTATGTAATGATCGTAATAATTTCTTGTTGGGAAAAAATCATGTATATTTTTTATACAAAACGTGATTTTTTTATTCTATGATAAATAAAAAAAATATGTTGTGGATTTAAATTATTTATATTCTAAAAATATTTATTTTTTGAGCGACTTTAACAAATAATATTAGATTTGGTGTAGGAGACTAGTCTATTGAAATATAAACTCTCTTAGAAAAAAACTAGGATTTTTTTGTTTAGGATCTAGCCAAAATTTATTTCCCAATACACAAAATCTATAATCCCTATCAAAAGGGAAATAATCACATTCTATCATAAAAAACAACGAAATAATTCTCCACTTATGAATCATTAATTTTGGTTCACATGGATTTTTTGTATCATGTCTAGATTATCTATTTTTTTGTAGAAACATTATATCTATGTTATAGTGGTTGATTATTAAAAATATAAATATCCATGTTCCTAAAATTTAAGATCTTCGTATTTTCAAAATATTATAGATTAGTAGAGAATGTTAGTGGAATTAGAATTATTAACATAGAAGTGGTCATGGCCCAGATTTTTAAAATCAATAGTTTCAATCGTTATTCTCACAAAATGGGTATAGTATTAACGTTTCTTCTCCTATGACTCCACAGAACAATGCTGCAGTATAAAGGATAAATAGATACCATCAAGAGATTCCTTGGACCATAATCCCTGAGTAAGAATTTCCATTCTATTTTTTGGCATTATATGTAAACATAGCATGATGTATAATTAATAGAATTATAATTATACATCTTCTAAAGAATAACCCTTATAAATTATGGAATTGTATAAAATGAAATTTTAATTAATTTAGATTATTTTTAATGTTTTTATACCATATAAAAAACATAATTTAGAGTGGTTTTCATCCAATTGTGATGAAGGTATTTTACCGAGATATTCTATAAACAGTAAATCATATAGGGTTTTTAATAAAATATTAATATTGTGTAAGAATCTATTTATTAATTTTTTGATTAAATATATCCACATGATCATAATAACACTTTATAAATTTATATGATGATCTTTCTAACCAAAAAATCAACGATAAAACTCCCAACTTTTCTGCTAGACCTCTAGTGGAATGATTTTCAATTTCTGATGACCATATTGAACTCTAACCTATAGATGGAAAAGAGGATTCAAACACATTTATTAATAGATATATTAGGACTAATAAATATCATCCCTTAAATTTTTTAGGGCGACCTAGATAAAGGGACTCATAAAATAGATTCTCTAAAAAACTAGGTTGAACATCAAGCCTTCTTTTAACAAAGTTAACTAAATAATATCAATAATTTTTTTTGAAAACTGATCTTAGAGGCTCTAAAATTAGAGAAATTAAATGTTACATAAATCAAGATAATTTTATTTAAAAATTTTCTTATTGTAAGACATTAATCATACCACTAGGGAGATAGTTAGTGTGATAGCACACCTCTTAGGTCACTCCATTGTTTGAAATACTATCGGTAAGGTGATTTGATTCACAAAACATGAGAATGATTGTGTAATTCTGGGAAGAAATCCAATCCTGAAAATTATTCCATCCCACTGTTGTCTTCCATGATAGGTGAATCATTTGCATCTTTCCAGGTTGAACAATACTATTAGAGTCACACTCAAACCATATATTGTTCCATTTTCTTTGCATTGCATACCAGGAAGCTATGATAAATCTAATAATTTCTACTTTAAGGGTTTTGACGTGGAAACAAGGACCATAAAGTACTTACACCACATCACTATTGTGATCTCTAAAAATGACCACATATCAAGAAGGCCACAGATTTCCCCTAGATTCCCCATTAGTGTTGTATTTAGTCCATCCAAGGAAAAAGGGGCTCCAGAAGACATCATGTGTTCTGTGGGGTTTAGGAAAGTTTCCTATGATGTTTACTCACCTCATAACAATGAGGTACCACACCGTTTTTCTATATTGTTCAATATGTAGAAACTGGGAATTCTACACTACCTCTATAATGTCACGATAATGTCAATAATGGGAATTGGAGACTTGAAAAACTTATGAGTGTCAATGGACTTGTTTACGTTTCGATATATAGTATGATTAAGCTCCACACAGGGCACCCAGAAATGAAATTTGAGTTTCCCAGATAACTGAATGTCATTAATAACACACCCAAAATTTAGTAAAGAGTCATCATGAAAGGGTCAAACCTCAAAGATATCAAAGACAACTTTTCAAAGAGAAGATGAATTTTTATAGAACAAAAATAGGATATCAACATCATCCCTATATTGACAGAGGAGGGAACATCTTTAATAAAGAGATATAGAAACGCATTGTAGATTACCATCAATAGGAACCTTATTGATAGAGAGTCTACAGATAAGTTTAAATATGGATGGTAAGAGGAATTTGTCATTGAAGACCTCAGTCCACTTGTTGCTACCTTGGAGAATATAAATGTAAATCTTCTTGGATTCAATCAATCAATTTGGATATGTTTCCAATATTAGAATATCATCTTTATTTATATAATTATTAATGGAGATAGCTGAAGACATATCATCAGGAAGGAGATCCAGATTGGCCATTTGGTCATTTATTGAGATTTTGTAGTCAATATCTTGATGATATGAGGTAATTAGATCAACTAATGAAGCTATAGTCTAGTATTCATTCTATAATATAAGAGTAGAATGCATATTAAAAATCTACTTAGAGTGTATGTAAATATTTAGAAATACATTCTTCAATATAGTCTAAATTAAGGACTCCATATAATTTGAGTTTTGAGAAATAATATTTTTTAAAACTATTGAACTAATATAGCCCAAGGATTCATAGTGATTGTTGATTAACTTCCATATAAATTTATAAATAAGATACTTTTTGAAAAATTCTAGATTTTTTATACCATGGCCACCAATAATGTGAGGCCAAAAGAATTTTTTACACGAATCTATAATGACTATTCTTTCCAAGATGCTTCCTCTCCAAAAAAAATTCATCATCATCAAGTTGAGGTATTTAATAATAGATGTAGTCCAAGAATACACAATGAATGAATATACCTACATTGAAACCACCACATTCTTAATAAGACAAGATCTTCCTTCCATTGAAAAAGATTTTCCTTTCCATGAGGAAACTGTTCTTTAAAATTACACAAAGTATTAGTAAAGTGATAGGCCTAAGATTTTCCCCAGAACAAGGAAACTACATGATAATTACGAGTGGATAAATTTCCCAAATTCCCAAATCAATAATGATAGAAACATTCCATGAAGGTGTAATACCCTTACCAAAATAACTGAAGGATTTGTTCTAACTAATTTCCTAGCATGACAAGCCTTCATAGTGAAAAAGGGAACTCTTGATGTTACTAATATTCTTCATGTGTCACTGAGTAAATATAATAATATAATCAACAAAAAATACATGTGATGTATCATAGGTACCTTTTTCAGCCATTATAATTGTAATTTCACCCTTTTCCACCATATGAAAAGTAAAACTGGTGAGATAAACTGCTACAATGGAAAATATTAATGATGAAATAGGATATCCTTTTCACAATCCCCTGTAATATTTAAAGTAGCCTTCTGGGGACCCATTTATGAGAATAGAGATATGATGAGACCCAAAAAGGTCTTTGATCCAATGAGTAAATCTCAAATTTATGTTCAAGCTGTGAAGAACATTACATAAAAAACCCCAGTCAATTGTGTCAAAGGCTTTCCTGATGTCAAAATTAATAGAAATTTTGCCACCCATAGTGGGATTTTAGAGGATATTGAAACATTTATAAGTATTGGGAAAGTTGTCCAGGATTTTTTTCCCTTTGGAAAATACAAATTGATTACAATAGATGATTATTTCTCAGATACTAGCAAGTATACTGGAATGAAAATTTGAACACCTTTTAGAATGGTGTTGATAAGGGAAACTGGTTTGAATTGAGTGATATCACTAGATTTCTCTGATTTCTATATGAAGGGAATAAACTGGGCATTGAAGCCTGGAGTAAAGGATCCACATTTTGAAACCTGTCTAATAGGATTGTAAACATTATTGTGAATAAAACCCCCAATAATATTAGAAGATGTGATTTTTCAATCCATCTAGTCCAAGTGAAATTTCTTTTTTTTAGTGCAACTATATCTTCCATGGTTTCAATGTCTAGGGTAATAGAGGCAAGAAATGAATTTTCATCCTTAGTGATCAATTTCGGTATGATATTATCCTCTAACCTTGCATTCATTGGTTATCCATTAAATAGGATCATATAGAAAGGAAAAATATTACTAGAAAGATAATTCCTTTATTCAAGTATACAGTCTCCATATTTGATAAGATATATTGGAATATTGGCCATTCTAACCATTTGAAGGGAATTAATGAACTTGATGATTCTATCTCCATCATTAAGCCACTTGATTTTGAGAATGTCATTTCTAATGTTATCCCTGAGCATAATGTATGTTTGTATCTTAGATAGAATTGTGTGTTCTGGATCAATGTCCCTAGATAAATTATTCCCAGTTATGGATTCTGGGAAATCCTAATGTTAGCATTTAATGGAATCAATCTATTAATCAAGAATGATGAACCTTCGTTTTCCCCAATGTTTCATTTTTTCTTATGGATTTTGAGTTTAGAGATGCATATCATGGGGTCAGTGATGAACTCAACTGAGACCCAGGTGTTTTGGACATTTTTTGTTCATTATAGAAGATAATTCCAAGCATTATTGAATCTTAATGGAATGTTCTACCACATTATGTTATCAACAAATATCACTAGGATAGGGTGGTGAACAATGTATTGAATATGAAGAAACCTTTTTTACATTATATAGACTTGAATCAATCACAATGTTACTTTACTATGCATAAAAATAAAATTTCAAATATATAAAATGTATTTATAGTGTGAGTTCTTAAATGGATATATATCTCTAGATGTTTTTGTTAAAAAACCACCTTTATTTCAAAACCATCACTTTAAAAATCATTTTTTAAAAATTTAAAAATTAACATTTTATGACTTAAAATAATATCCTAGAGCATGGTATGTAGGATCAACAAAATATATATTAGGAGTTTTTAATAATGGAATAAATAACCATACATTATTTATTATGATATTCAATGGTTTTTTCGAAATTTATGTTGATGATATTATATTTGGATCTTCAAGAAATTATTTGTGTACTGAATTTTCAAAAAAATTGATAAGTGAATTTGAAGTGAGTTTGATAGGTGAAATTAAATTATTTCATGGTTTTAAAATTTTTCAAAATAAATATGGAATTATTTTAAATCAAATAATGTATACTAAATATCATTTAAAACATTTTTACACGGATAGTACTGAAGGTAGTGATACTTACATAAGTACTAGATATAATTTGGATCACAATTAAACTGGGAAATTAGTTGATCAAAATACTTAGAGATGTATCATTATATGTTTACTATAATTTACCTCGAGATTGCCAGATATAATTTTGTGTGTGTGTATGTATGCCCATTTTCAAGAAACCCCAATGGAGTCATATTTACTTGTTTTTAAAATAATTTTCGAATGCCTTAAATGGAAAACCTATTTAGGATTGTTCTATTAAATAGGATAAATATTTAATCAAGTGAGTAATTTAAATGCGGAATTTTGTGGTTGTAAGTTAGAAACATAAAAACATCTGGACTATATAACATTATATGAAAGTATATAGTATCATAGTGTAGAAAATCCATAACTCGGTTGATTTATCAATTGATTGGGATGAGTACATAGCTACATGAAGTTTTTGGGCATTGATTCTATTGATAAAACACACTTTACTAGGCTATGGATAATAATTTCAATATATTTCTAAAAATTTGGATAATACAAGTGCAATTAAAATTTCCATGAACTGTGTGTCTCATTCTGAAACTAAACATATTGATATAATAGATCACTTTTTCAAAGACTATTTTAAAAAGGGTGATATAACTCTTGAGTACAAAGGTATTGAATATCATCTTGCATGCATATTCACAATACCTTTTAATTTTAAGATAGAAATCTATATCAGAAACAAACAAGGAATGATAATTTTTTGTTAATATTTTATTCCAAAAATTATATTGGTTTTGGTTTAGAAAAAGAACAGAAAATGTAAAACCATTTGTAATACCATTATTTATTCTAATATTGGTATCAACTATAAATATCATTTGTTATTAATGCTACCATTGGTATCAAACATTATACATACAACTATGGTGATCGATTGTTGGATATTACCATTACAATGTACTGTTACATGCTACCATAACATCATACTGTAACATGCTACCATTCGTATGATACTATTGTAAACTACCATTGTATCATACTATAAATAACCATTTATACTAAGACCTATAATTTATATTTTCTATTGCTAATTTTTTATATGGTTTATTCATTTTTATAATATATTTATTTATTTTCTATTTTTGAAATTTCTAACTGATAAAATTTTCCTAAATCATAGTTTCGGGACCTCGTTATCTCTCTCACCTCTTTTAAACCCTTTCTCCCTTTCTCCCATAGATCTAGACCTTTTATTTTCATCTACCTTTTTTCCTCAAACTTACAAAAAGATGGTGAGAGTCACACACCCAATTCTATCTCCTGATGAATTTCTTCCCTCAATGAATGCATGATGTGATTCTAGTAGGTCATTTTTCAAACCTTAAAATCCTCAATTTGCATCTTGGGATGTATTTATTTAAAAATTAGTATATGCAACATGTTTTTTTAGAACATGTTTCTCATGTGTAATTTGATCCATAACTAGGGAATTTCTGAATGTTTCTTGAGGAATAATCATCCATCCAACCCTACGATGGTTTAAAGGTTTTTTCAGTATATTTATTACAAGTTAGATGAAAAGAAAGTTGTAAAAAATTATATTATTTATGTAAATACGCTCATATTTTCATAAAAATATTTGGAAATATGCTTAAATGTACCACAAAAAGGTGTTTATGAAGACTATGTAGGATCAATCCCAATTAACTGGTAAAATGTTATATTTGAGGATGCCTTGTTAGACATAATTGGAAATTACTTTATTTGAAGGCGTGTAGTATTAGAACTCAATTGTGAATATAGTTCTCTATTCATGTTACAAAAAAAATTGGTTTCCTATAATGGGGGACTTTATCATAAAGTGGTATCAATATTTATTTTACTTATTTCTTATGATAATAACATATAGGATAATTTTTTTGGATATCTGATGTCTCATAAGTTGTAGTAAATAAAATATTTTCTATAAAAATTTCTTAGGCCTACTGGTTGGTCGTTTCACCGAATCTATGTTTTTGGTGTCCCAAATTATTTTTACCCTAACAAGTATAGCACCAGTAAGGGGTCGATCCACGTGGAATTAAAAAGTTATTTTATCATGCTTAACATAGTTTGTATTTTTGTTTTTGAAAAGCCTACTAAATTTAGAGTTGATTTTGGTTGAATGTTTTGGATACAAAAATAATAATTGGTTTTTAGTTTCATTTAACAAATTTCTCAACAAAAGTAAAGTAAGTATGAGAAAAAATAGTTTTGATGCAAATAAAGCAAGAAATGTGTTGGGGTTAAGGATTTATGATAAGTTTATTATTAAATAAAATTGTGTATGAGGTTGTGTTGTCCATGATAACCCAACACTCTGGGTTCAATTTGTAATAAAGGTTCCATGGTCTTGTAAACTTTATATTTAGATCCGAAGAAACTAACTCCTTGGTTTGGTAGTTAGTGTTTAACATATCTTTATTTAGCTTACTCCATTTTGTGGAGTCAATTAATACTTACTCTGATCATGTAAATATTCATTGTTATTCTTCTTTTGAATCCCTAAAAAGGTTTTCCTTGGTCTGGTTCAAAATTTTCATTGATAAAATGAAATGATTTAAGAAGAATTAGAAGAAGTTAAAAGAACAAAAACATTCAGAACAACTAATCTAAATTAAAACTCATCATCTCCCACAAACCCAACACAATGGGTGTTTAGTTACACATGGAGGTCAAGATAAACACAAGACTCTTGATACCTGACGTGATCATACTTGAAAATTCTAGGTGGAAATGATTCTTTGGTAGATGGTGGAATGGAGGTAGTATGATGGCAGAGTATCTCTCCTTCGGAACGTCAACCCTTTCTCTACACAACACTACAACACTCCCTCTCCCTTGGTCCGGAGGCCAAAGCCTCCTTTTATAGAAAAAATTAGTACCCTGTGTGTGGACAGAGTACACACCATGTACATTTTCATCACGTTTTTGCCTTTGTTTTCTCCAAATGTAGGCGGCCTAAGATGTCATCTTTGACTTGGAACACGGTTCATCCTGGTAGGTGAATGTACACGACATGTAGTGCTATTATACATGGCGTGTAGTCTTATTTTTCAGTCACCAACCGCTTCTATAAATGTATATACGGCATGTATTAGTGGAACATGGCGTATCCCCTTCAACCAACCACATGGGCGTGTAGACTCTTCTCATCTAACAACTCCTTCTGGAATGGTATACATAGTGTGTATAGTGTGCACACGGTGTGTACCAGCTTCTTGTTACTTGGGCATGTACTTTTCCTGGTCAACCCATGTCTGAACTTGATGTACACGGCGTGTATATAAGTACACGCCGTGTAGTTGTAAACTTTTTCTCAGTTCTTCCCAATTTTGTGTATTTGGTCATAAACCTCTTGGATATGAACAAGATCACCAAAAACAAAGTATTTATTCCATAATTTGTAGGTAATTCCGGAAAACTTGTTCTTATTTTTCAATAGAGTATATGAAAATGTATACACAAATCGGGTGCATCAAACTCCCCCATACATATCCATTTTCATGTCCTCAAGAAAATATCAACATATAATTAAAAGAGTCTATATTTTAAAAGGAAGGAATTCTGTTAATCATAAATGTAAATAATAAGTCACATGAGAAAGATTCAAAAATAATACAAAACAGTTTTAGTCTAGGAGATATTCTAATCATGCCTCGTATATAATTTAAATTAACTTCATTCTTCCTCTTTTAACACATGTTTCAACATTTCAAAAATTAGAATTCCACTTGATGATTTACCTCACCAATAACTTACACACACTCAAGATGATTTTAATCAGAGTTATGCTCAATCAAGGATATATACACTCTATCCATAGGTTTTCCAGAAATTTAGTTCTCCACTTCAGAAAAATTGACTTACAAAAATCATGAGGGCTTTTTAATAAGGATCATATGTTTTTGTGGATAAATTTCGGTAGGTAAAGATGTGAAAATAACTCTATGTCTTTAAATAGGAGTCTAAATTCATTAAAAAATAATGCATTAAATTCAAAGTTAAGCTCAATGTAAAAATGTTTTCAATAAGTTCAATTGATCTCACCATCTCCTTTAGTTGAGTAGGTAGGGTTCACAAACCAACAAGTGAGTATAAGTTCCCTTTGTTTGTACCCCTTTTTTAAATAATAACAAATGGTACCTCTCATAATTCCTACTAATAGAGTTTTGGAACCCTTTTTTCCCAAAATGATCAAGAGGCTTTCCCCCATACTTAATTTCTTGACAATTCACCAAATTATTCCATGTGTTTCCAATCCCTTATTTGGAGCTCAAATAAATAATCATGCAAAATAATAAAATAATTAGGGTAGGATGGTAAATAGTATTTTTATTATGGCTTCCAATAAAGGCTATTCATGGTCTCTAAGGGCTTGAAGAAGATAAAATGTAGGGTAGGTCTCTAGATAAATAGGTTTAAACAATATAATGCCTTAATAATTTTAATGTAACTCAAAAATTCCTCATGTTTTAAAAATAAAACATGGAAATTATGGTAGTTATGTATCTTCTAAGAATCTCTCAAGAAAGAGGGTATTAGAAAGAATAAGACAAAGGGTTTATAATACCTCTCGGGATTGGGAAGAACAAATAAAGAGTCAATCAGGTCATGACTTGAAAATAAGTGATTATTCTAATCGATGTATTTATCAAAGGATTAAAAGTTTTAATTTAAATTATATTAGAAATCATGTTATAATACTTTAAGAACCAAAAAAGCATGCAATTACTAAAAATTTCCCCTTTCATCTTTCTTATTTACAAATATTATTAACCAAAAATATCTTCACATTGTCAAATATATCTTCTAATAATGATGTCTCCTAGAATCTAAAAAGGGAAATGACTATAGAAGACGAGAGATTCGCCCTATACTGAATACCGCATGTGGTCCACAAAGTGGTGAAAAAAAGGATCAAGGCATGGTGAGGACATAATAGTGGACCAGACAGAAGGGAAGTAAGGAAAGAAGTAAACTAAGAAACAAAAGTAAACAATGGAAAAAATATTACTCCCCTCGTGTCTAGGTGTAGAAAAATGAAATATGATGTAAAAGTGAAGCCCTAAACATGCAAAAGTACCTATGAGGGGGGAAGAAAGAGAACACTACAAGCAGACACAGTATACACAGGCACAAGATATCACAAAAATATATATACAAGGAAAATCAAGTGTCCCAAAAACCAATCAGGGGGTCGCCTCAAAAGAGGCATCATCTAGTACATAACCAGCCAGGAGAGAAGGCCTAGGAGCCGTAGAAACTGGAGGCTCAGAATCTACACCTAGAAAGGAAGTTTTAGAAGTAGGAGCCATAGGTACTGGACTCGGTAAAGGAAGCTCGGCATCCCTCCCTAGACTGGCAGGATCGGTGGTATCAGTACAGGTAGCACCTGGGCCCATAATGGATGGGTGAACGGAATCTATGGCCAGCGTAGTAAAGGGTTGTGGAGCTGCAGTAGAAGGGACAGAAACCAAGGCATTGGAAGGTGTTGGGGGTAGTGGAAGACCAAGATGCTGAAGAATAAGCCCCAACATCTGGTCTAGGTGGTCCTGGCGGCTATCGATACGAACCAAGTACTGCTCCAACTTATCGAGGTAGAGGGAAAGGGAGAGACCAACTAAGGGTATGGGGGTATGTGGGCCTTGTGGTGGTATATAAGAATGAATTCTCTAAGAATTTAGGTTAGTAGAGGGGTGGTGGGGTGGGTATGATGGAGGGGAGGAGGAGGAGGAGGAGGAGGAGGAGGAGGTGCATTAGAGGGTGCAGGAGGGTCAGCAGGTGGGCGGGGCAGAGCCTGGGTAAGGACATAGGCACCCCCTGCTTCTGGAAAAATTCCATCCGAATAAGCATGAGATTGTCCATCCACTGGGGTGAACCTAATAGGTCATGGGGTAGATAAGGATCAAAAACCCCGAGGTGGTGGGCAAGGAGAGTTGTGTAAAACCCGCCGTTCAGGTTGACCTGACGGCCGGTAAACATGGCATGGATGTAGGAGGCGGTGAGGTAAGGGCGGTCCAGGTAGTCCTGTCGGATGACATAGGCATGGAGATCCATGTCATGACTGGTCATGACCCCCATATCTTCATGATGGGGGGAAAGAATGGCACTAAAGCACTAGTGGGTAAAATGGAGGATGGGGTCAGTGATAAGGGTACTCTTCTGCAAGGTAGGGGTGTGGCAGTGGTCCGGCCCAGCAATATCCTGCAACATAGCAAAGAGCTACGAGCACTTCGGCCGGGTCAGGGTAAAAATAGGGGGTGGGGCGATGGGATGAGGGTATAAACCACACCCTCGTACGAACATGGTCATTGTAAGGGAAAAACGTTGGCCTCTCATCCAGAACCGAACCACGGGTACGACATCACAAGGTATCTCCCGGTACTCAACTCCATTACACTCGAACGAGGAAGAAAACTCCAAAAATAAATCAAGAAAAATAGGAGTGTTGAACTGGAAGGTCAAAAGTAAGGGAGTATGTCTAAGAAGATCCTCCAACTCATCCCAAATACTGAGCCATTGTGGAATGCCGCTATCTAGATAGCAGCTGCTCAACGGAATCGAATGGAGATAAAAAATCCGAACACTATCGTGTGCCAAGTTAGTGACCGGGAACACCATTAAAGGGTATGGAACACCTGCAGGTCCCGGTCTAGGTGTAGGTGCAACAGCAGCAGCATGCACTGAGGGTGGATCTGCTGAAATACATGAGGGCATGTTGGATAAATCGGTCGATGTGGGGCCAACAGCTACTGAAGGGGGCACAGGAAGTGCGACAGCCGATGGTGAAGAAACTGTGGAGAACGGAGGTTTCGGACGAGGTGGTGAAGGGGTGGTTGTGCTAGTCCTATCCTCCACGGAGGCAGTGGGTGGTGGAAGAATGGCCAACAGAGGGAGCTCGTAGACCGGAGCATCTGGGTTGGCCTGCGTTGGAGGTTGGAGTCGGATCTGATGACAAATGGGCCTCTCTCCCTCAACAGAGGAGGTAGGCCACTTCCCACGGGAAGGATCTCAGTCTGGTAGAACCTGAAAGAGAAAGAAAAATCAAACAAAATAAAAAGAAAATAAAAGAAAACAAAGAAAATATGATAAAACTGAAAAATAAAAGTACACGGCATGTACATCCAGAGTACACAGTGTGTAGTGGAAACTGGGTATCATCCCATCTTCTCTGGATAAACATGCTGAGGGAGCATGGGATAGAATAGGAAAGGATACAGGGTGTGTACTGAACATACACGTCGTGTTCATGAAAAGTGGACATGGTCATTTATCTGTAAAGACACTTCCACAATTTTAACAGTTCCGATAATAAAGGGCATGCCGTGTATGGATCAGACACAGCATGTTCATTACCAGAGGAACATGGCCCTGTGAGGAGGGGTGGCTAGACATGGGCTGGCCAAAGTAAATGGAATACACGGCATGTACCGCACACACACTTCGTGTATGTGAACATGGGGTGTGAGGCCGTGTGAAGTGCTACACATGGATGTGCCAAAAGAAATGTTATACACAGCATGTACCGAACACACACGTCATGTTGATGAAAATGGTGTGTGATTCTGTGTGCAAAAAGATACCCAGGCATGATGGGGAAACATGCACAGTGTGTACCAAACAGACACACCATGTATACTCAAATTTTGAAGCATTTTGTGTGTGGCCTTGTAAAAAGTACATGGAGTGTGTTCTCCATATTGTGGTTATCTACCATGGAAGTCGAACGGTCCACTAATCCTAAAATCACCCTAAAAAGTCCTAATAACATGTAAGAGAGGGTGTATAAGGGCGTACCTGGACCAAGGATTACAATGCAAGAGAAATCAGAACCCAAAACGCCCATAATCGATGGATTTGAGCTAAGGGGGTTCGAGTATCGTATTGGGGAAGAAAACGGGAAGAAGGGGACTCCGTACGACATGGCTTGAAGCTGGGTTTTCACGGATTATATAGATGAGGTAGACAGCGTTTACATCAATACTACATGTCGTGTATCTCAAAAAAAAAATTAATAAAAATATATATATTTATTTATTATAGTAAACTATATAATAATTAATATTAATAATTAAAAATAACAAAAATGGATATATATATATATATATAAAGAATTAAAAAAATAAAACTATTCACTTAATGTAGTGGGAAAATACAAAGCATGTGTTATAAAAGTGGAAAAATAGAAGTATAACCTTTGGTCCGGTGCTTGGGGTGAGGTTTGAACCGGCGATCGGCTACTCAGAACGGAAGCCCTCAACCACTGGAATAAAGGTTGTATTGTTGCCCATATTTATCTTTTATATATAGTCGTTTCATACAGCCTAGACTACACAAGAATAAAGATATGCACGATGTGTGGTTTTTGAATATACAAGAAGGGGATGAAGTAGGGAGATTAGTCGAGGTTGAACCTGGGACTTTTGGAACGAGGGCTGAGACTTTGCTAATCTGCCAACTTCACCCGCATGAATTAATTTATATAAAAAATAGTTTAATTTAGTAATGAAAAATATGGCACCCATGAAATATATTGAAAGACATGTCGTGTGGTTTTATTAAAAGGATAAATGATCGAAATGGGGCTATTGTCAGGATTCGAACCCAGGTCTTTTGGAGCCGGGTTATGATCTTGGCCAACCGATCCATCCCCAACATAGGTTTTTTTATAAGCTAATATATATATATATATATATATATATTAAATTTACTACACACACCATGTAATAAAATATAAAAAGGAGGAACCCCCGTGGCAAAGGTAGGTCGGGAGGATTCGAACCGGTGATGGCTCAGATAAACTCCAGTGACTATACCATCAACACCAGCATCATCCCTGTTTATTTATTAGTTAAACTTTATATTTATAATAGTTAGAAAAATGAAAATGGAAAAAGTACACACTGTGTATATAGGTGGAACACGGCGTGTATCCTCTGGGTTGCCTCCCAGGAATCACCTTTGTTTTAGGTCGTTGGGTCGACCTTCTTACCTTTGCTTACCTGAGCTCCATCATGGACAATGTTCCAACCATATTTTCTATGTGATTCTAAGCCTTCAATAGCTGTCTGTTCACCTTGAATGGTTGACCATCCATTCTAGAAATATCCACAACTCTATTAGGGAATACTCATATAACTTTGAGTGGTCCAGACCATTGTGACATTAACGTCCCTGGGAATAAGCGAATGCCAGAGTTAAAGAAAAGTACCTAATAACCAGGTTGGAAATATTTTTGGGAAATCATCCGATCGTGAATGGGTCTCATATTCTCCTTGTACAACTTGGCTTTCTCGTATGCCTATAATATGATTTCATCATGTTCAGATAGTTGTAAATTCCACTTTTCTTCAGCTTCCTTTAAATCAAAGTTCAGGGCCTTGACGGCCCAGTAGTCTTTGTGTTCTAATTCCACTGGAAGATGCTAGGGCTTTCCATAGATGAGGCGAAATGGGGACATTCCTAATGGTTTTTTGAAAGTAGTATGATATTCCCAAAAAGAATCATCTAACATCTTGGACCAGTCTTTCCTTGAAGTGTTCACTGTTTTCTCTAGGATCTGCTTGAGCTCACAATGGGAGAGCTCCACTTGTCCACTGGACTGGGGATGATATGGTGTCCCCATCTGATGATTTACTCAATACTTCGATAGTATTCCTCTCATCAGTGTGTAGTCGAATTCGGTCCCTATATCACTGATCAATACCCACAAAACTCCAAACCTGATAAAAAAAATTTCTTTCAAAAGCTCATGACTACTATGGTTATGTCTTGTGTTATAGAAGTGGCTTCCACACATTTGGAGACATAGTCGATGCAAACCAGGATGTAAGTGTTCCCAAAAGAAAGGTGAAAGGGACCCATGAAATCTATTCCCTAGAAGTCAAAAATCTCAACTTCCAAGATTGGGTGTTGGGAAATCTCAGCACTGCGTCCCACATTACTGGTCCTCTAGCATCGATCGCAATAGGAAACAAAGGCCCAAGCATCGTTATGCATAGTGGGCCAGAAAAAACCTTATTACAGGATCATTACTATCGTACGGTCAGACCCATGATGTCCTCCAACAGGTGAGGCATGATAGAACTCCAAGACACTGTGAACATCATTCTATGGGATGAAACGGTGGATCATTCCATCTCCACAGGATCAGAATAGCAGAGGATCCTCCCAGATGTACATTTTCACATCCTAGAAAAATCTCTTCCTTTGCTGGAAGGAGTGGTCAGGGTGAATGACACATGTAACCAGAAAATTACCAATATCAGCACACCATGATCGAGGTTTTTCATTAACTTAAAATAGGTACTCATTAGGGAAATCCTCCCTAATCTTCTGGTCTTCCTCTTCTCCAAATGAGGCAACTCTAGGCAGGAGAGATGGTCAGTAAAAACCTTCTCACTCCCCATCTTATCTCGGATCTCCAGATCAAATTTTTGTAAGATATTTACCCAGGTGATCATTCGGGGCTTTGCATATTTCTTGTTCGGTAGGTACTTTAGTGTTTCATGGTTAGTATAAACAATAACATTAGAAAAAACTAAATAATAATGAAACCTGTCAAATGTTAAAACCACTGCAAGCATCTTCTTATCTATGGTGGGGTACTTGATCTGTGCCTCATTGAGTGTCCTAATGGAATAATATATAGGTCAAAAAATCTGAATCATGATGTTGGCCCAAGACTACTCCCACTGTGTAGTCACTGGAATTTCACATCACCTCAAATTGTTCATCCCAGTTGGGAGAAATCATAACTTGAGCTTCCACCAGGTACTGCTTCAGATTCTCAGAAGCTCTGGAGCATGTCTCATCATACTCAAATATGGAATCCTTGGTTAGAATATTTATGACAGGCTGTGATATTTTGGAGAAGTTGTGAACAAACTTCCAGTAGAAACCGGCATACCTCAGGAAGCTGTGGATGGCTATGACATAAGTCTGAATAGGTAGTCGTTAAATGACTTCTATCTTTACTGGGTCAACCTCTATCCCCTTTGTTGAGATTCTGTGGCCGAGGACGATGCCACTTTTCACCATTAAATGAAACTTTTCCCAATTCAAAACTAGGTTAGTGTCCTCGCATCGTTCCAAAACTAGCTCCATGTTCCGTAAACAAGTGGCGAATTATTTTCTGTAAATGGAAAAATCATCTATCAATACCTCTAGGTTCTATTCTGCCATGTCATGGAAGATGGCCAACATACATCAGGAAAGAAAATTTATTGTAGGGGGAAGTGAATGTGCTCTTTTCTTGATCCTCTAGAGAAATGGAAATCCAGTTATAGACAAAATAACCACCGAGGAAGCAATTAAATGTGTTCCCTACTAGTCTCTCTAGAATTTGATCCATGAATGGATGGGGGAAATGATCCTTCCATGTGGCATCGTTTAGCTTCCGGTAATCCACACAGACTCGCAACCCCGTGATAGTGCGTATAGGGATGAGAACGTTCTTTTCATTTGAAATCACAGTGATACCCCCCTTTTGGGTACCACATGGAGGGGACTCACACATTGACTATCCGAGATGGGATAGATTATGCCTACATCAAACAATTTAATAACCTCTTTTTTTACAACTTCCATTATGAGGAGATTCAAGCACCATTGTGGTTGCCGATATTTTTGTCACCATCTTAAAGAAGAACCTAGTGGGTGAAAATGGTAGGGCTGATGCCCTTCAAATCAGCTACTGTCCACCCAATAACATTCTTCCACAATTTCAGAACCTGTAGAAGTTCATTTTCCTGCTCCTGTGATAGTTCTGTGTTATATATGATAAGAAAAGTTTTATTGGATCCTAAATACCCATACTTTAGGGAAGATGGAAGAGGCTTTAGTTTGATTTCAGGTGCTTTCAAAATCGAAGGTACTAGGGGATTCACTTTTTCCTATTCCAGACTATTAGGAACAACCGTACGTTACCAATAGTGGCCGCCCTGGCCTTCTAAGAATTGAAAATCTTATAGTGATTCTTTATCTGGAATGTCTGGAATAATAATGTTATCTGAAGTAAAAGAACATACCAGATCATCCCCTTTTTTGCTCAAATGATCATCCATGGTGGTTATAGCCTAACAGTCCCCATGTTCAGACAATGATGTGTGTTTGAAAGCCTTGAGGACATTGTAGGAGACTCTTTCCTCTCCTACGAAGAAAATTATCTCTCCTTGGTGCACATCGATTAGTATCATCCCTGTGGCCAAGAATGGTCTTCCAAGTATGATAGGTGCCTCCTGGTCATCCTCCATGTTGAGGATGATGAAATTAGCGGGGAGGATCTTCCTACTCAATTTGATGAGCATGTCCTCCAGTATTCACTTCGTATGATTGATGGATAGAACATCAAGTTAAAGGGCTACTCAGGTGGGAATCAAGTCATTGATCCCTAGCTTATTGGAAACTCTAAGGGGAATGAGGTTCACACTATCCCCTAAGTCGCAGAGGGCCTTCCCAAACATGCATGGTCCAATGGTACAAGGAATATTAAAACTACCAAGATCCTGGAGTTGTTGAGGAATTTAATGTTAGATGACTACAGAACAATCCTTGGTTATGGAAATGGTGCCTAGATCTTCCATTTTTCGTCTGTTTGAGAGTATTTCCTTCATGAATTTAGAATAAGTGGGTATATTCATCAATTCATATGAAAATGAAATATTTATGTGTAGCTTTTTAAATTCATCCATGAATTTGTGGAACTGGTGGACCAGCTTTCTCTGCTTCAATCTCTCTGGGAAGGTTAAGGCAGGTTCAAAGGGTTTGACAACCTCCTTCCCTTTATTTTTTTGAATCTTCCTTCTGTGGGATTTTGGATGATGAGGGGTCAGTATTGGTAATTTCTTCATCAAAAGGGGGTGAGGATACACCTGACAATTCTATTTGGTTCTTTTGGAGCTCTTTTCCACTCCAGAACATGATATCATGGGCCTCCTCCCTCAGGTTCTTCTCTGTGTCTCCCTGTATAGTATCAGGTTTCCTTCCTAAGAGTTGGTTTGAAAATTGTCTGATTTGGTTCTCTAGGCCTTTAATTGAATCCTACTAATTTTGGAACCTTGTCTCAGCATTAAATATGAATTTGGTCATAAGATCCTCTAACCTTGAGGTGTTCTCATACTGAGGTGGTTGTCGAGCTGGTGTAGGTGGTGGCTGTCGTGGCTACTGTGGGTAAGGTTTCTGATACCCTTGCTATTGATAAGTGCCCTTTTGGGGCTATTGCTGCCTCTGTTATTGGTTCTGATAAGGAGGATGATTTTAGCTGGGCGGTCACTAGGACGGAGGATTCTGCTATTGTTGGCCCCAGCCTGTATTTTGTTGATCACGCTATGTCGGGTTCATGTACTGTTGGTACTGGTTTCGCCCAAGATTTTGTGCAACATAACATACCTCGCTTGTTTATGGGCCTCCAGCAAATCCTAGGCATTCTCCCATGATATTGTTATCACCACATTCACTACACACTGGATGATTTGCTGGATGTACTTGGGACATGCCCTTTAGATTGAGCGTGTCGATATTCTTGGACACAGCTTCTAACTGTGAAGCTAGCATGGTAGGTTCATCAATGTTATGCATACCTCGTTTTTGTGTGACCCACTTAGAATTCCACTAGAAGCTATTGTCAGACATGTGTTCCAGTAGTTCATAGAGTTCTTCAGGGAACTTCCTCATTACTGTACCTCCACCAGTAGCATCCACCACGGACTTGGTATTAGTTTTTAATCCTCCATGGAAGGTTTGGACCTGTATCCAAATTGGATGTCAGTGGTGTGGTCATTTGTGCAAAATCTCTTTGAAGCGCTCCATGATTCTTATAATGATTCTGTGTCATGCTGCTGGAATTTGTGGATCTCGTTCCGCAGTGTCACCATCGTTGAGGGTGGGAATTATTTACATAAGAATGCATGGGATAGCTACTCCCAGGTGAGGATAGATCATTGCGGCAAGAATTTCCTCTATTCATTCACCTTATAAATCAGAGAAAAGGGGAAATGGCGAAGATATATGGTGTTTGTGGACACTCCGTGGTAGCAGAACGTGTCGCAGACCTCCAGAAAATTGGAGAGATGGGCATTGTGATCCTCAATGGGATGGTTGCTGAATTGAACAGTGTTCTAGATCAACTGCATGATAGTAGTCTTGATCTCAAACTATTGGGCTTGCACTGGTGGACGGACGATGCCCGTGTCAGCTCCGTGAATCGATGCTAGGTCGTACTCCATGAGAGTACAGTGTGGAGGTGGTTGCTGAAGAAGGGGAACCAGCATGAATTGTTGGTCTTGAGGGGTATAGAACGACCCCTGACCTTGGTTGAAAGATGGAATCTTCTTAGATTTGAATTTCTAGAGCTGTTGAGGGTTTTGTTTTTCATCCAGTCATAACTGATGTCCATCTCCTTGGATAGAAGCTAGATTGCCTTCCTCGTTCTGCGCCAGTGGAATGGTTTGGTTGTGTTCGGTCAGTGGTGCTAATTGGCACCTCAAAAATGACTATTCGATCTCCAGGTCAGTTGGGAAAAACCATGATGACTCATTGTTCTTGGAACACGTGAGGTGGCCACTCATACACCTAAAGGCCTGAAAAAAACAAAAAAAATGCTAAGCATAAACATGGAAAAATAAAGATAAACCGAAATTAGAATAAAAAAATTGTGAATTTATGTTTTTTATTTTCTCTAAAATTTTATAAAAATTTGTTTAAAACAATAATAAAATTAAATCTATGATCCTCGGCAATGGCGCCAAAATTTGGTGAGTTGTTTCACCGAAGGTATGTTTTCGGTGTCCCAAATTGTTTTTACCCTAACAAGTATATCACTAGTAAGTTCTCGATCCACATGGAATTAAGAAGTTATTTTATCTTTCGTAACGTAGTTTGTATTTTTTTTAGCGAAGGCTGTTAAATTTAGAATCGATTTTTTTATTGTTTTGTATACAAAAAAAATAATTTTTTTTATGTTTCTTTTAACAAATTTCATAACAAAATGAAAGTAAGTATGGGAAAATTTTATTTTGATGAAAATAAAGAGAGAAATGTGTTGGGATTATGTATTTTTGGTAAGTTTATTATTAAATCAAATTGTGTATGAGGTTGTGTTGTTCATTATAACCCTACAATCTGGGTTCAATTTGTAATAATGTTTCCTTGGTCTGGTAAACATTATATTTAGATCTAAGGAAACTAATTCCTTGGTCCGGTAGTTAGTGTTTAACAGATCTTTATTTGGATTATTCCATTTTGTTGAGTCAATGAATACTTACAATGTTCATGTAAATATACATTGTTACTCTACTTTTGAATCCCTAAAAATTATTTCACTGGTATGGTTTAGAATTTTTAGTGATAAAATGAAATGATTTAATAATAATAAGTTAAAATAACAAACACATTTATAATATTTATTCTAAATTAAAACTCATAATCTCCCACAACCCCAACACACTGGGTGTTTAGTTACACATGGAGGTCAAGATAAACACAAGACTCTTGATACCTGATGTGATCGTTCTTGAAACATCTAGGTGGAAATGATTCTTCGGTAAATGGTGGAATGATAGTAGTACGAAGGTAGAGAATCTCTCTTTGGGAACTTCAACCCTTTTTACACACAAAACTAAAACACCCCCACTCCATTGTTCCAGAGGTTATGGCCTCCTTTTATAGAAAAAATAAGTACACAGCGTGTGGATAGAGGACACGCATTGTACTTTTTTCAATGAGTTTTTTCCTTCATTTTCTCCACTAGTAGGCAGCCTAACATGCCATCTTTGACTTGGAACACAGTGTTGCCTGGTATGTGATTGTAAACGGTGTGTAGCACCACTATACACAGCGTGTAGTCTTATTTTTCAGTCACCAAATTCTTCTAGAAATGTATAAAAAGCATGTATCAGTGGCACACGGTGTGTCCCATTCACCTAGACATATGGGCATGTAGACTCTCCACATCCACCAAATGATTCTAGAATGGTATACACGACATGTATAGTGTGCACACTTCATGTACCGACTTCTAGTTACTTGGTCATGTACTTGTCCTGGTCAACCTGTGTCTGAACATGATGTACACAATGTGCATATAAGTACACACCATGTAGTTGTAAATTATTGGTCAGTTCTTCCCAGTTTTGTGTATTTGGACATAAACCTACTTGAAATGAACAAGATCACCAAAATCAAAGTATTTGTTCCTTAAGCAGTAGTTTATTGCTGAAAACTTGTTCTTATTTTTCAATAGAGTAAATGAAAATGTATAAAAAAATCGGGTGCATCACCTACCCAATGTTAATATCTACCTTATTAGAATCCATAGGTTTAGGGACTTAAGGTGTGTAAAAATATAACTAGTGTGATGGTTTATTACTAGGTCATATAACATTTAAGATAATAAGGGTTGATTTAAACCCTTATTTAAAGAAGTGGGTGGATGATAATTATAAAATATATGATAATTTTAACTTGATTAATTGTCCTACCAAAACTATAGATATGGTTGAACCTATATCAGATCCATCTGAGGTTTTTTCACTCATATAAAGATGAATTAGGAGATGAGGAAGTAGTAGAAGAATATGGAGATGAAGAAGAAGCTTCAGGGGATATTTATGTTGAAATTGGAAGTTTCCCTGATGAATCTAAGAGACCTATTATGTCTTATAGATCACCTAGTACTTCACATTGCCTTCCTAACATAGTTTGATTATTTAGGGAAGATGGTGAGATAGAAGATACCAAGGTCTCTAATGGTGATATGATTAATAGATATTCTTATGAGACATCATAGAATCTAGTGGTTATTTCAAATGAATCACAGTATGATGTTGATGGCGGTGATGAGGATGAGTAGTTTCACCATTATCAAATTGTAACTAAGTTTATTTCTAGTGTTGAGTGGAAGGGTGGACTTCCTCCTTTTCCATCCATCGATTACTCTATATATAGATATGATCTATATTCTTCAGTAATACATGCTTTTGGAATTTTTACTAAGCCAGTTAGCTCTAATATAGATAAATATGGAGAACCTTCTAATGCAGAGAAATACCCATGATATAAACTCCATGGTCTTTAGCACACAGAGTCAAATAATGATGATGATTTGGGAAGTACACTAAATCATGGTGGACATGCTATTATGGTTGATCATAGAGATCATAAGGGATCATTATTAGAGAGGATTTATGAAGAATTTCATTTGGATCATTTTTATTCTGAGGTCCTTATTTTAGTGAATTGACTTGAGGATGTCGTTATGCCTATCCAAGATAGAAATCTTCATCCTTCTCCTCCCTTATCTCATTCTCAATCTAGGTATTTTACAAAAGATGATTTTTATACCTACAAGTATGATTTATAATCAAATTTTAAGGAATTCTTAGATCTAATTTAGTTTTGGAGACTAATGTTAGTGATGGGGACACCAGGATGACATTCAAATTGCATAATAATTGTTTCTATCCCAAAATCTTCTTTAATATGGAATAGTTTGAGATCAGGAATAAGAGCCAATTTGAGAAAATAGATTCCATTCAGATCAATGTGGAGGATATCAATTCTAGTTTTACTAGGAGGGAGATTTCCATTTTGGATATCTTAGATCCTCTTTATACCCCTTGAGAATGTTCTTCCAAATCTCTACCTCCTCTTACACATTAATCAAAAGATTTTGGTTGAATTTTTTCCACAGTCATAGAGGATCTATATGTTATGATTGAAGGTATTTCATCTTCAAATCAAAATGAGATTCTCTGGACCAAATATCATTGGGATAGTATTTATAAGTTGGTTAGATAATTTTTAAATGGATAAAGGTGTGATAAATAGACTAAAAATAAATATATTAAGTACTATCTATCAAATATTTATTAAATAATGATCTAAATTAAAATTAAAATACTTTAATGAGAATTTAATGTTTCCTCCTTTAACTTGGGACCTTAAAAAGCTGGTGATTCATCTAAATACCTTGAACCCTCTATTAAATACTTTCATGGAATAAAATTAAATTTTTTCAAGGATATATATGATAATTTCCAAGTTTTAATAAAATTTTTTGTGATGATATAACCCTTTTTGTACACCACCGGGATTATATTCATAGCACTTTTCTCTATACCATTGACTGGTTCAATTTTTTCACCCATTTTTTCCTTTACACACTATATCTATAGATATTATCCCTTCTATTCTTACTCATGTTGATATAGTGAAGATTATTTATCTTGGGGAATCAATAATTATGTTTCAACCTCCTTTAGCTCCTCCCCCTACAACTCTAGTTCCTAGAAGTGAAAAGGATCCAGTGGATCCTACTTCTAGTTGAGCTACATAATATTCACTAGAATCTAATTTGTGTTTTATAGGGATGTTAATTTTTTTCCTTTTTCAGATTTAATAATTTGAGATTGATTTATATAATTATACACATTAATTGATTTGTCTACATGTTTATTATTTTATTTTATTTCATATTCATTTTATAATCCCAAAAATTGAAGTAAAAATGAATAGAATTTGATATGGATAATTAAATAATATATCACCCATGTTATTTTATGGCTTGAATGGATAACTAGGTTCATCATATATAGAATTACAATTTTATCTAAATTTTTAATCTATTTTTTTATTGGTGAATTATTTTTTTATATATTTATAAATTCTATGATATTTTACATTCAAAAGGGGGAGATTATTGATCACCACTTTATTTTAATTTTCACAAATCATATTTGTTATTTTTAAGTAAATCAATGTTTTATGATAGTATTCTATTTTCAAGATAAACTTTGAAAAGTTTCTAAGTAGGTATATATCATTAGTTATATTGATCGACCTTCATTTGATGTAAGATAATTCTCCAAGATACCATTATTTCTAGAAGATACTATTAGTTTAATCCATCCACCACCTT
This sequence comes from Viscum album, assembly GCA_963277665.1. Classification (NCBI taxonomy): domain Eukaryota; kingdom Viridiplantae; phylum Streptophyta; class Magnoliopsida; order Santalales; family Viscaceae; genus Viscum; species Viscum album. The sequence continues at coordinate 1,988,653,785 of OY728161.1, read as the reverse complement.
GAGCTACCATCATGTTGTGATAATATTGAGTGCAGCTACCGAAACTACTATCATGATGTAACAATCACAAATTTGGTTCTACCACCAGTTCAACTGACATAATATTGAGAAATTATATCTTCAAATACTACTTACATAAAACTAATATTTCTTGATTTAGATATTCCGCCAGCCTATTCTATCATAACTATCATATGGTGCTACCATCAATCACACCTACCTCCAAAACAAGTTACCATAGTTTGATGTTGTCTCCAGTTCCACAGTTCTACCATTGAATGAAGTAACCTTTCTCTAGATCTATGATTCATGAAATATAACAATAATGTTAGATAGATATACCGTGAATGAAGCTACATCTATTATGAAAATTTAACTATCAAAAAATAATTTCAAAAATAATTATCTAATGGAATTTTTTCATAATTAATGACAGAAAAAATCACTTGGATTTAAAAGTGATTATTCTTAAACAACTCAATGAATATATTACTAGAAAATAAATCTATTTATGTATATTTTAATCTGTATAAGGATAGTTACTTTGATAATATTTTACTAAAATGTTTAATTGGATCTGTATAACAATAAATTGATTAGAATCGTACTCATTTTTGAATGAGAGTGTAGAAAATGACTGAACATATAACAAAAAACTCCAATATAATAGAAAAAATATAATATTACATACATGTGTGGTTAGAAGACCTTGAAAGTTTTATTTATAGATAACAGAAGGTTTTACCAGACATCCATGACCCTCCCTTTTTTTGTAATTTTTTGGAGAAATGTTTTTTCTCATTAAATGAAAAATTCTAGGAAACTAAATTGCTGAATTTTTACAAATTGAGAAGAACTACATATTCTAATCCCTAATCACTTTCTCATACTATTTATACTTTACTTTTAAGCTTTATTTTTTTACTCTTTCCATATGTAAAACAAAATCTTATATGCAAAACTTGATAGTGCATTACACTCTCTCTATTTACTTCATCTTTATTCCCATGAATAACTACAAAACATTTTATTCCGAACATTTGCTAGTTTTATTCCACATATAAATTTGGAATTTTATTTTTGCCTAGAAATCCTTGTGATTGGTTGTTTGTAAAACTCAATTGAGGTTGTGGATCAGTTTATTTTAAAATAAACTCATTACAGGGAGATGATTCTAAAGTTTAGGGGATTACGTTTTGATTTGAGACTACACCCCCTAATATATTTTATTATTATTATTTTTTTAAATAATTTTTTTCTTCATTTGAAATCAATAAATTTTCTATTTTCTAAAAATATAAACAAAAGTATATTCTGATAGATAAAATAAACTATAGTTTTATATAGATTGTTTAATATTACTATATTAGTTTTAGAAGTTAAATCATTTTAAAAATTATTTTAACTGATCAGTGATCAATATTTTGAGTATATTATCCAAATACAAAATTATATAAAACAATATATTTCATAACATGGTGAACTTATCAAATTGATAGATTTAATATTTTAAGTTATTTTAATCAAAAAATTGAATTGAAAACTATGTTTACCCCCCCCCCCTCATGAGTTGACCACTGGGATAGGAAAAAAGATTATAATAGAGAGATAGATATAAAGATTTAAATATAAGGCCATCCATATATATCTCCATTAACATAATGTCCTTTCATAATTTCATAATTAATTAGGGCAAACACAATTTTACTTCCTATGAAAATATTACAAAATGAAATTATTTTTTGAAATAAAAAAATAATATTCTATAGTCAACATAAATAATTTTTTGAACTTTTATAAATGATGAAATAATATACCATGTTTTAAAATATATATTTGTTTTACTAAAAAATACAATACTAAGAATCCATTAAAGAAGACATTTATCACTTCCACCTGACATTTTATAAAATTAAAATCATAATCATAATCCAATAGAATAAAAAAAATTTCTCAATATATTAGAGAAAATATCTCACCACAATCAATTTTTTATTCTTCCATATAAAAGTGTTCTAGAAATATATTTTTATTTCCCAGAAATATTAATTATTTTCCATTTCATTCTTGAAAATAAATATATATACAATTGATTTTTATTCATAATTTGGAAGTGAAATTTCTAATTCCTTGTTCCTACTTAACATATTTAGTACCCCTAATATATCAATGAACAAAATTTGTGTTTTAATGTTTCAAAAATATGGTTTCATGTGGTCTGAGATATAAAAGTAAAATTCCCACATTTATTTATGATAGTATTCCAATATTTTTGATATTAAATACATAACAACACTATAATTGATTTGATATGTAATTATTTTTCAAACCCTATGTTGAGATATCTAAGGCTCCCCCTCAGCAATAACTTTTTTTATTTCAACAACCATGTAAATAAAACGATAATAAATCATGATAAATTATCCAATTTTATTATAGTCTAATACAAAAATACTAGTATTCAGAAGATATTTTACTTAATGAATAATAATATGAACTCGATCTTTATCAAATATAGTACTTTTATTATAAACTCTATAATATTTCTTATTAATCAGATAAAATAAAAATTATCCTTTATAAGAGATACCATATAATTTATCATAATATTTTATACTGTTGATAATGAAACAAAGTCATTAAAACACTCAAAAATATCTACCTTATGATTTTATCCATTTTAATACCTCATAAGTAAAATTTTATACGATAGAATAAGGTATAATCATACTCAATAAATAATAATTAGTGTTGACAAATTACATCATTTTTTTTTCTAAATATTATGCTCTTAAATAATAATCCTGGACATCTCTTATGTTTCCAGGTTTATCCTTTCTATAATCCCATTCTATTACAAACTACACAGAGTATAAAAGTTTATTATTATATCCATTATCATTTCAACTTCCCTTAATCTAATTACTCTAGAACTATAAACCTTGTTAATTTCTTATTAAAATAATTATTAATCCTTTTTCATCTGGAACTAAACTATAAAATGAGGAAAAATATTGTAATGTTACATTCATATGATATAAAAACTAACCCAAACTAAATATAATGTATTCATGAAAAATTGAAAAATGTATACACTTTTTCACTCAAAGTTTTTACATGAGTAAGCAAACACAAATCCAAATGAAAAGATGTGATAGTCTTCTTGTATTGAAATCATTAATAAAATTATAATATTACATATATTTATTTATTTATTTATTTTCATGTAGTCAAAAATGATAATAATTTCCCCTTTTTAATGATCAGAAAGTTTGAAAAAATATTATACATATTATTATTTGATAATAATTATAAATTATATTCTTCTTGTCTTATATTCTATAATGAAAAATCAATTTCAAAATAATTTTAATATTAAACGTTATTTGTGTAAGGATCATTTGGATTGATAGTATATATAATTTCTTTAATAAAAGTAATAAACATAAGTGAAAATTTCTAAAATAAAAGAAATTTATTCTTTTATAATATCTATAATTAAATCATCTCATAACTGTGATATAATAATTTTTTTATCTAATTCATAAACATAATGTGCCAAAAATATTATGGTACAGTCTGTGAAATGAGATTCTAGAAAATCATTGATTTTTACCTTAAGAATGTCCTATAAATACTCTATGTACTATGTCATAATATTTGACTAATTTGAAGTATCATGGGTCTCATGTAATGTGTATTATGAACCAACTATCCATACACCATTGTCCACCCTTGAGATATATATGGCATTTATCTGGAAATTATCAAAATATTGAAACTTTTCATACCCATTATTCAATGGGTAAAATTGTATTTTTAACAAAACCATAAGGTAGCAATATATATTTCATAATAGTGTTAAAAGGGATATTACATGTGTAGGATTTAGAAATAAAATATTTAGTTTGTACCAATATTTTAAATTACCTTAGTAAATATTCAATAGTGCGGATTACATAAATTTATCCATGTTTTTTATTCAAATAATTTTATTGATTAATGAATAAATATAAAATATTTTATTATTATTTTATTATTCATTTAATTAATTGAGTTAAGGATATTAATGGAGGATTTCAAAATATTTATAAAAATTATAGATAAAAAACTAACATAAAAATTTTCATCAAGCTTTAATGTACATGTGTATGATTTTTTTAATACATAACTAGACAATTCTCCATGATATTAATCATTATGAAATACAATTATGGGTATGAGTAAAATAATATTTTGAAATGTTGATGATGTAGAGATGGATCCTTGAATCCTCTCAACACGATGAATGGTTTTTGAATTTAATTGATTGAAATTAATTATTTTTATACCTACCTACTACAAATTCTAAAGTAAAAGGGGATAATTTACATGGAAGGATAAAGTGTGTGTTACAAAAACATTGTAAAAAATAATAAATTAAAACCAAATAAAAAAAATTATATGGTTATTTATCACATCTTTTTACCAATTTTTTGTGTTTTGACTCATTTATTTCTGTATCTAATGATTAGATATCTTCAAAGATTATATACTGTGTTTTGTAGGAGCTTTTCAATGTTTTTGGGGCCTCTGTATAGATAGTAAATGGTTTTTTTATGGTTAGAAAAAATTTCAAACTTATATAGAAGGGGATTTTATGGTTTGATAAGAGTTAAACTAATTTTGGTGCTTAACTGTTTATCTCTTCCATAATCTTGGTTTTGTCATCATGATTATGTTCATGGTTAGTACTAATAATTTGAATGGGAGTTATAGTTATGAAAATTGTAATTAAAATAAAAAACCCAACTAATTAAACTCAAACTCCTCCCAGTGGAAGCTAAATAAATCCTTAGGATTTTGGGAGCCCTTGATACCCATTTTGGCTCCCCAAACCTCATCTATTGGGGGATCTAAGTTTCAATACAAGTGGAGATTTTCCCTTTCAGTGAATTATTTCTCCTTGGTACTGGATCTACCATATTCAATTGATTCAATATACATAGAGGTAATTATGGCCTTGTGAGTCATATATTATTGAATTGGAATTATAGATCATTGATCTCTTCTCTTATTTCTAGATCTCTTTTCTTATAAATAATTATCATCGTCAAAGGTGACACATCTCTGATTCATTTCACATGTATTAAAAATATTCCAAGTAGGTTTTTATACATTTTCCTTAATTTTTTAATTTCTTGATTATTGATAAATTCATAGATTTGTGTTTTTTAATTTCAAACACTAATTATAAAAAATATTTCATTTAAAGTCTATGTAAAAGCTTCTTTGAACAATTTTTTAGTGAATTTAACATTGTATTATTTAAATTTATGTGATCTTCAACTCTAATAAATTTTGATGATTTATTTAAATTCCATGTTTCTTTTGTATTTAGTTTCATAGATCATTAAAGGATGTTTTCGTGAAACAGATTTCTTTCACCCGGTTTTGATTTCTAAAGTGAAATTCATTTATTTGAATGAAATTATTTAAAAATATTTATGTTTTTAAAATAGTTTCAAATGATTGAATATTTTAAATGAACAAGAACCCCCTTTAAATCATTTTTAATTTTTTTTTAAATTGGTTTTATTAAAATATTTAAAATTGGTAATTTATTGAAATGGAAAGGGGGTTTGAATCCATTTTTTTAAATGTATTAAAATCTTTTGAAATTATAATACTTACCTTGATTTTTTTAGGGTTCCTTTTTAGTAAATTATTTTTTAATGGATTTTTTCGAATTATAATGATGATTTTTGAAGTATGTGGGTATGATTTTACTTTTGAATTTTGAATTATTTAAAAGGATTTGAATTGAATTAATGATTCTTGTTGACCTGATTAGCACTTTATGATGATCCTATATTGTAATAATCCCTCAATGTAACCTATTAACGCTTATTTTCCCCATTTTTTATGTTTAAAAAGAGATTATTTACTTTGAGGGAGTTTTGGGGTGATAGGGAGATGTGATTTGAGAATATATTCCCATTATTAAAAATGATAAGGATCCTTGATTGAACCAGGTGACATGATTATCTCACTCATATATTTTGACTATTCTTAGTAACCTGTATAGTTATATGGGATGATATATATTTATGCCTCATTAAAGAATTCATACTCCCTCTTGTTGATCCATAGAGATTGTGAAACATTCTGGTTATGGACGTGCAGCCAGGAAAGCGGGTGTGCATGGAGATTTATTGCTTGAGACCTGTGAGAATAGTTGTATTCTCGTAAATTAGTTATGTTGTAATTTTATTAGTTATTGTAACATGAAATCACTATCATACCTGGTTTTTACCCATGAAATCTATATACATGATACTTGATACATGATATCATTAACTTTCACTTCTCAAAACTATAGTTTCCTTTCTAGATTGATTACTACCTTTGATTGATAGATTTATAACTTTTACAATTCAAAATGACTCTACTATATTGAATATTGTACTTATTTTGATATTAGGTGCTTATTCTCATTATTTATTTATTATCTGCCTTTTTTTTGTGAAATTATATTCAATTATTTTCAGTAAAATGTTTGGCTTTCAAATGGTGAAATTGAATGATTTACAGGTTTAGTTTGATAAATGATTTTTAAAATCTTAAAGAAATATTTAAAAAAAACATTTATACTATATTATTTTTACTTCTATTTTAAAATATTTTAATTTCCATTTGAATTAAATACATATAATATTTGGTAGAATCCCACTCGGATATTTAGCTCACGCTATACATGTACCTTTTGTGTTTATATCCCTTTATGATATTATATAAGGTGTTTGAGATCTTGCCTTTCATTGTGGGTTGAAGTTATGGTGAAAAAGTGTGGGTGACATGGGTCTTGTTGGGTGGTCATGGACCACCAACAAATAGGTTTCATGCATTTTTTGTTTATATCATTCTGTTATCTCCTTATACATTATATGATTATATTAATATATGTATCTGATTATGTTTTCTCATTATAATGTGTTATTTTAATATTTTGAGGGGGAAATAATTCCCGATAGCGTTTTATTGATTCCTATGTTATTTTAATCAGCCTTAGTGGATTAAGAATAATTTTTGGGTTAGTGGATATTTGACTCAAGAATCAGTTTAGATGGTATTCTAGGATGGTTCATCACAAATGGTATCAAATGGTTTCATTCCTTATGTGGAAATAAATAAATTTGTAATACCTAATATTATTTTGGGTGATTCATGTTATAAAAGAGATTAAGAATGTATTGGGACTAAATAGGTAGTTTGTGAGTGGGTGCTTGATCACCAACTCTTCACAAGGAGAGTTGAGTTACCTAGGAAAGTGATGACTTGAGTCTTTATTTGGAGTAATTATTTTCTGATATAAAATGTAATTTTTATTCATGATGAGAATATGTTTGATTTTGGAAATATCTTATGAGATCTTTTATAATGGAAATATGATCGAAACTTCAATATGCCATAACAATCTAGTAAACTAATAAGTATTGGTGTTACGGATCTGGAATTCAATCTAGTAACTATTGTGATATTGGTGTGTGATTTACCAAACCATGCTACTAAGAAATGCATGGATCTACTCTAACAGAAACTAGACACATTTTCTATCATCTTCCACATCACATCACATGAGTGAGGTTTTTTAGGAGAGTGGGGGATATGGTATGTTTTATGATCTTCTGTAGTTGTTTCAAATTTAATCCCTTGTTTATGATTTTAAATCCTTTTTAAAAAACATATTTTGTCTTAAAACACGTTTCTTAATGTCTTTGAAAACATTATTTAACTACCAAAATGTGATTATTATGATATGTGTTTTTGGATGATTAATTATCAAAGACTCTTATACGATGTGATAAAAAAATTATAAGAATAATTTTTTTTTAATTTATTTAAATGGAAATGGATTTGATGACTGGAAAATGGGGTTAATGATTTTGAAACCGTGGGAAATTTTACAAGTAAAGTGGTTTTCAAACATTGTTAGATTTATAACTATATTTATCTTTTTTAATGGAAATTGTAATGTTATATTAATGGTGAAATATTTTATTTATTGAAATCAATGATACATTGATAAAGTGGTTTGTTTCTTGTTTGAAATTTTTTGGATTCTTTTCATTCTATTTATATTATTCTTGAGTTGATATGCCTTTATTTTTTAATGTTCAGAAATGTCTCTGTAATTTTTTTACATAAATATATAATGTTTTCATGTGCTTTTCTCATTGGGGAAGTCATTGATTTTTTCCTTAGGTGGTGTCTAATGTTTTTACTCTACCTAGACTCTATAATGTGTGGTAGAGATAGATACCTTCAAACCATTGATCCCCATCCCTGAATTATTATATTTTCATCCAACTTCAAAAGGGAAAAAATTTTATATTGAGGTAGTAAATTAAAAGGAATACCATGGTGTTATTTTTGAGTCTCTCAAGTCTCCTAATACTATGAAGGGTAACTCTATAGAATTTTTATTTGAGGGATATGAACATGAGTGGTTGAAAGTTGTGATTCTCTATTCCCTACAATAATTAATTTCTTTGTAATTATTAAAGTCAATGTTTATTTTTGTTCCACTATTTTTAGGAAGTGAAGAACAATTCATTTTATGAGTTCTTTGGTTTAGGTCAAGATGAGTTATCAATTGTAGAGTATCCCATGAAATTCTAACATTTCTTATGTTCTATACGAGGGATTGTTGGTGATGACTTCTGTAAGGACATATTTTTTAAGAAAAAACTTGAAACATACCTCTTAACCATTATTCCTATGTCTGGGATGATATCTTATTCATGGATTATCAATAAATAATTAATATATTATGTGGATCTAGAGAGAAAATATCAATGGATAAATGCATTATTCTTGGTTATGGAAGGATAGTCACCTTTTTAAAAGAAAGGGGATTCCATGTGTTTCCAGTGTGGATAACCTAATCATTATAAGAGGTTGTGTTTGGAATATATAAGATTTTTTAAATAGTGAAACTTTTTGGTTCACCTTAATTTTTTTTATGTTTTTAGAATGAAAATGGATTTTTCAGTCTAGAATATCAAATCCTCCCTGTGGGACTATATATTTTTCTTGATAATAGGGATCTATCCATAGTCCATGGAGTGAATATTTTTACATAGAGGTGGAGTAATCAATTTTAAAATTTTATTTTCTAGATATGGTAAATTTTAATCTAGTTTTGTGTTTCTGAATTCTTATTGGAAATTGAGTTTGGTTTTCCTTCTTTTTCCATGTGTATTTTTGGAAACCTTTTGTTTTAGGATCATTGTAATGATATCCTTAATTTGGGTAATTTATGGATTGGTGATTTCATAATGGTTTCCTTTTCATTAGTCCTTTATATTCATGCCTTATGGATATACACACTTAAATTATTAACCTTCCTTTTTGAATGAATTTAGTTAACTGATGTTCATTATTCCCTTGGTTATGGAGTGTAATTTTGTATTGAGAATCCTTAAGATGTTTCGGGATTGTTGTTCCTTTGTATCATTATGTTTTGAATTGATAGTAAGAAATAAATTGTGATGTGATGGATGATATCTCATGCGGGTGTATAGTATCATGTTGTTCAATAACCAGTATATCTGATCTCATTCTAGTTGGACATGGATAGACCTTCATAATGTACTGAGGTAACTATGATGATGTGAATTCTTCAAAAACAAGGTACCCAATGGTTTTGGGATTTAATTTTTTGAGATCATCAAGGGGTGGGGCTTAATTTTGAAATTTGTATGTTACTATCAAGTACTTACCTAGGGTATAAATCCTTGTTGATTATTTTACTTATTTATGGACATTTGATCTTAGATTGTTCTCATTAGACAATAGTCAATGTCTCTTATATTAGATGAAGGGACATGTTTTTCTTATTTTACAAAATTATGATGAATAATTAAATGGTGGGGAAAACTATGATACGTCCCTAGTATTTCTATGGTCTGGATATGTGTGATGATATTTTTGTATTGATCATGGAGATGTGTGTTTGTTTCAAAACTTTTGGGGGTATCTCTTCTGTTCTACGGACCTTCCACCTCACAATATGAGTGATGTATTTATTCTTGTATCATGATGTTCTATCTTTCAAGCTATACGATTTCTGGGGAGAGAAATTCCTATGTTGGGGAGGTTGTAACATCCCGTTACCAATTTTTTATTTTGACCCATTTATTGTGTATCCACTGATTGGATATCTTTAAAATTAGTTTCTAGAGTATGTTTGTGTTTTTCTAACACTTCATGGCTTGTTCATGGTTTGAGAACTTCTGTACACATTTTTAAAAAGTGTGCAACCAAGAAAGAAGGGTGTCATGTTTTTTGAACATGGTTAAACTAAGTTCACGGAATAAGTGTGCAGCTTTTCTAGAGGCTCGGTTTTGGTCGCAAAATTAGGCGAATTTTTTCTACTAACCATTTCACCTGAACCATGAAATTATGTGAATAGTAATTAAAGATTTGAAAATTGTAATTAAAATCCCTAAACCCTGCTAATTTAACCCTAAACCCTTTCAAATCTAACCCAAATCAATCATTTACCAATTGTGAGCCCATTTAGATCCATTTTGTCTCCCCAAACAACATCCCTTGGAGAATTAATGCACCAATAAAAGTGGATATCATCTCATTGGGTATGTTCCTCTTTCTTGATCTTGGATCTCCCATATTCTCTCGATTTCTTCTCCCAAGAAGTTATTATCTCTTTTTGAATCGTGGTGGATTGATTTGGAATCTTAGATCTATGATCTGTTCTATCTTTTCATTCTCTCTCTTCTTATATCAGGTAGACTTAATTAAAGGAGACACATCTCAGATTCATTGTGATAGGATTTCAAAAATTCCATGTAGGTGTTTCTATTCTTTTACTTTTTTTAATTCATCGTTTATTGATAAATTTATTGATGTGTGTTTCTTAATTTCTAACAATGATTATATAAATGTTTTCCTTTAAAATTCCATGTAAAACATTCTTTGAACAATTTATGCTTGAATTAAATAATGTTTGATTTAAATGACAATGATCTTGATCTCTCAAAAAAATTTATGAATTTTTTAAATGTCGTTTTTTTTCAAATAACATTAAAGGTCGTTTTGTTAAAATTGAGGTATTTCACCTAATTTTGATTTCTAATGTGGAATTCCATGATTTTAATGACATTATTTGAACTAATTAACTTTTTCTAAATAGTTTCAAACATTTGAATATTTTAAATAACCAAGAACCCCATTTTAATTATATTTCATTGGTTTTGAAATTGGTGTTCTATGATTATTTAAAATTATTGATTTATTCAAATTGAAAGAGGGTGTAATCCCATGTTTTAAAATTTATTTAATCCTCTAGAAATTATAATACTTTATTTGAATGTGTTAGTGTATCATTGAAGTAAATGATTATTTTAAAGGTTTATTTCGCATTATAATGATGGTTTTTAAAAGTAATCAGGTGTGATTTACCTTTTGAATGATTAATTGTTAAAAAGAGTTTTTAATTGATTTGATGATTATTGATGGACTAGTTGACACATTATAATGATCCCCTTTTATAAAAATATATTAATTTAGCGTTTTGATTCTAATACTTCCATTTGGAGGGTGTTGAAAAAGGGGTTGTTTACATTGAGGGATATTGGGGGTGATATTGAGATGTGAATTGAATATATGTGGCCATTATTGACAATGATAAAGATACCCATGTGGCCCTTGTAATTTGATTATATTTCTCACCTATTCTGACTAGACATTAGAACCTATATATTTAGACCAGATGACCTAGATATATTCTTCATTAGTATACTCACACCCCATCTAGTGGATACATGGAGAATGTGAAAGGTTCAAGCTACATTCATGCTTCCAAGAAAGCGGGTGTGTATGGAATTGGTTTTCTTGAGACCTATGAGAAAATATGTAGGCCCAAAAATTAGTCTTGTTTTAATTTGATTAGCTATTCTATGGTGGAATCACTATCATACCAAGGTTTTAACCATGATATCTATATTCATGATACTCAATACATTAAATTATTCATTGTCACTAATTGGAACCAGAATTCCCTTTTTAGATTGATTACTTATCTAGATTGATAGATTTATTAAGGTTATTATGCACCCTGACTCTATTGCATCAAATCCTATAAAAATTTTAATATTAGGTTTATATTTTCACCTTTTCATTATTGTCATTCTTTACCTTGTGAAATTATTTCCAAATCTTTTCAGGAAAATTTTTTGTTTTCAATTGGTGAAATGGCTTTATTTTCATGTTTTGTTTGATAAATGATTGTTAAATTTTAAAAGATATATTTTTAAACTAATCCTCATACTATCTTATTTGTACTTATATATAATTATATTTTTATTTCAATATTAATTAACTATATAGATTTTTTGGTGGAATCCTACTGGTCTCTTTAGCTCACACCCTACATATACCTTTTGTGTTTGTAACCCTTTATGATATTATAAAATATTTTTTTGATCTTATAATTCATTATGGGTTCGAGTTAGGGTGACTAAGGGCCGGTGACATGGGATATGGTGGGTAGTTGTGGACCACCATGAGATGAGTTTTTGGTAGTTTTTTTATTTCTATCTTTGTATTGTCTACATGTACGTGTTATGATTATATTAATATATGTATCTGATGATGTTTCCACATTGTAAATTGTTATTGTAATATTTTTTTATATAAATTTTTGAAAACCGTGTTTTAGTAATTCCCAATTTCTTCCAATTGGCCCATGAATATTGGGAACACTCTTCGAGTTAGTGAAGAGTTGGCTTGGGTATTAGTTAAGATGGTATTATGGGTTGTTTCAACACATAAATTGATGTTGTAATTAGAATTTATTATTTTATTTCACACCATTGTTGACGTTTCTAGAGGTTGGGTAGTTCTATGTGTTATTTTGTGATGCATCAATTGTGGGTTTAGGATGTTTCTTTATATAGGTTTATAATGTGGTAGACTATGGTTCAAGACATCATAGGCCACATGAGAAGAATTATCTGACCCATTATATCAGGATCATAGATATGATTCATTATATAAATAGTTTTAGCATTACCTACAACATATTTATTTCAAAAATTCACACACCCCTGGTGAAGGGAATGTAATTGTCCATGATTTGAGCAGGAAAATTTGGACATAGGCCATGAAATAATCATAATATGTTGGGAATATAATAACTCTAATTTCTCAGTTTCATTAGGGTTTTTGGGAGAATGATAATGAGGTTTTTTTGTGAGAGTGTGGTTGACCTCCTCTTATCGCAATATGATTCTTTAGGAGAAACATATTGATGATGAATTTTGTGGAATTAGGGACTCTTTTTATAGTGGATAGTAAATTGGTTAGTGTTTGTTCTTTTATAGGGTATCCTATGTTTCCATAAATGATTTTTTACACCATTATCTATGAAAAATATTACGATGATGGGTTTACATAATTTCTAGTTGGTATTTCACGTTGGAACAATGAATATGTTCTATGATATGTGGAGATTATTGTTTGAAAGACTAAAGTACATGTGATCCTATGTAGTTAGTGTGTAATTAGAATAAGAATTATAGGATATGACCCCCTAGAAATTGATATAAAATGACAACACAAACCAGAACATAATTTTTTATGATTTATCAGATGGGGAGTTGAGTTCTAATAGCCTTATATAAGGGGTGAGTACAGATATTGATTTGAGATTATTAGTTTAGTAGGGTAAGGATATTTTTACCAAAAGATAATGTACAATAAGGAATAGCACATGGTTCTATGAGATGTTCATTTTAATGAATACATTACATTAATTACTGAACTATCATATTAGTTACAAATTCTTTTTATAAATATTTTATATAAAATGTTCATTTAATACTTTTTTGATATATCTACCATATTTTGGTTTTTTAAATAATATGTTTTTATAATATTTAAATTTAATGACACACCTTGTTTTAATTAAATTGAAATCATAATTGGTTTAACTAGAATTTTTATCTCACACACTGCATTTTCTTTCACGTGTTTGTATATTATCTTATGCCAGCTCTATAAAAAGGGAATGATCTGCGTAGATGTGGTGGATGTTCTTGATCCTTGGAAACCAAATTGATGGAGGATGAAATTTGGGATAACATACACCTATTAAATGTGATATTATTGTTCTTTTACAATAGTATATTTTATGTCTTTTGATAATGTATTGTTTGGGTTTGGTTTTACCTGAATGATTTTTGTGTTGTCTTACTTGAGAGTGTAGAATGTACTAACATTATCATTTACATTATACTATTTTTAAGAAAAAATAATTCCCTATTTACTCTTTTATAATGTTAGGTCTTATTTTCCAACATGTGGGGATCATGAACACCCTTTTTCTATTTTATAGTTGGATCAAGTATCAATATACCATGGTATCTCAGATGGTTCTTGAAAAGGTGGAATTAAATGTAGGATATTCACATTTTCTTTATGTTATTATGTATTTGAGTTATCTTGGTATATAGGAGGTAGTATTGATAGGACATATGAGGTATGTTTGAGTTATTTACTTTCCAACTCACATGGTAATGAGCCTTAGGTCACCATGGGTGTTCGGGAAAAGTGTATTTGATGAATAAATTGATCTTATTTGTAGGATTTTCCCAACTTCTTATATAAGAATTATGAAATTACAATATTTCATTATAATTTAAGGAATTTATATTCTTGTATCTATTTTTTGAGTTGTTGATCTTTGTATCATAGATAATAAATCAGTGTTGCCTTTTGATGTTGTGTAACATCATTCTTACAAGGGGATTTTTTGAATAGGTTGTAGGAGAAAGATTTTAGTGAACCATAAAAGAAAAATACTTTCATTTACCTTTATAGTTTTGAGATATAGTTTCATGTTTTAAATTATTATTAAACATACTTTCACTTATTTATTTTTAGGCTCTTGTAGTGGAACATGGAATGGATGAATCAACAGATCATACTCTAGAGATTCCATATCCTAACCCTACATATTTACTAAGATTGAATGATCCATAGGATGTTGAGGATTTTAAAGAAAAATATTGAATTTTTTTTTGATTTATTGGAAATTATAGAAACGATAATGTTGAAATGTGTAACCTTTAATATTAAGGTCCCAAGTAGAAGATGGTGGTATTCCATGTGGATTCAAAATAAGTATGGGGTATTAGAGTGGAATTAATTTCTCTTTCATTTCACTGATTATTTTTTCCCATAATCTGTGGATTTGAAAAAGGATATGGAGTTTCTCAACCTCCAGAAGGGTCATAGGACCATGACACAATATGCAAACCAATTTGAAATGCTTGTTTAGTTTTCACCTAAGGTTGTATCAAATTAGAAGATGATGGATCGACAGTTTCATATCGGTATCCAACTCGATATCTGATTACATGATTTTTCACTGAACCTCACTTCATATGTTGATGTACAGGATAAAAATTTTATGGTTGAGATTGACCTAGCTGGTTATTCATGGTCAAGAGAAGCTCCTTTTTCTCCCAAAGGAAGTTCTCTGAGTTCCTTTAAAGTATAGAGAAATCATGATGAGTCTCATAGTGGTTCTAGATAGCAGGCATCATCTATACAACCTATAGAGTACATTTCACTTTCTTGTAGTGTGATAAGGTTGGCTATTTGAAACTGTTTTGTATGGGGGAACCAAAGATCTATAGGGGTTTTGGTCACTCAGTAAACCAATAGAAGTTATAATTTATGTGTTCTAATTTTTTGTAGTGGAATGGTATCATAAACAATAAAAAGTACTATGGTGAAATCAAATTCTTCATGGAATAATTTTTTTAGCCACATATGTCTTCAATGAAGCTTCTTCACACAATAGATGAGTCTCCATAAAAAGAAATCTAAGTTTAACTACTGTTAGAGGTACCATAACTATAGTTTCTTAGTTAGTGACCTATTTATTTTACACTAGTCCATCTCATTCATTTATATAAACCCATTTTGATAATTTATTTAATCATTCTATGGATCATTTGTCTTATGTGATTGATATTACTATAACCCTCATAATGAATATAGATAAGTGTATTTGATATTCTACTTATGATCTCTCTTTATCAAATATGGGGCATACCTCTTGCTTTTTTATTCTCCATTACTGTTTCGGATGGTGTGTGCTATGATTTTTAGGGTGAATGGGAACTGAGGTTGAGTAGGTTTTAATATTATTTTATATAATTATGTAAGGTATTATTATTTTTTTATTTAAAATTATAGAAATAATGTTTTAAGGATGATATCTCTCTATTTTCCATTATTTTTCCTAATATTTTTCCTTAAATTTTCTTTGTCTTTCCTATGGAAAGAGAGGTATAGTTTTCTTTTGATTTAGTAATCGATACTCATCTACTGTCTATTTATTCATACCGTATGGAACTAGTGGAGTTGAAAAAGTTGAAATATTATATTTATTATCTTATATGTAATGGTTTCATACACCCAAGTGTGTCACCAAGGGAAGCACCTACTCTCATTAAAAATTAAGATGATGGAACTCTTTTACTATGTGTTGATTACCATAAAATCAATCGAGTCCTGATAAAGTACAACTATCTATTGTCACAGATTATTGATATTTTTTACCAGATAAAATGGGTGAGTTTGTTATTGAAGATTGATCTTTAATATATTTATCACCAGATGAGAATAAAATATTTTTATGTTTATAAGGACACATTTAAGAGTATGTATGGGACTTTTTATTATCTTTATATTCTATTTGGACTAAAAAATGATCTTATAGTTTTTATGAATTTTATTAATAGGATATTTCATGAGTACATTCACTCATTCATAGTGGTATTTCTAGAATATAATCTACTCTAATCTCATACTCAAGGAGGAAAAATTGGGTATTTTAAGAGTAGTTCTAGAAATCTTGACAAATTTTTATCTTTACATGAATTTTTCAAAATGTAATTTTTGGATTTGGAATGTTAATTTATTGGGAAGAATGGTCTCTAAAAATGTAATTTCAATTGATACTGAGAAGGTGAAATCTATTATCAAATGGGATTAATTTTTTAATCTTCTGGATATTTAGAACTTTTTTGGTTTAGGGGATGTTATAATTGATTAATTATAGATTTATCAAATGTGTTATCAAATTATTTATCTCATACTAAATGTACTGAAGTTCATTTGGGATGAAAAATGTAAAAAGTTTTTTTATTGAGATGAAATGTACATTGTATTTTTCATTATTGTTGACTCTTCCATAGGTTGGTTAATACTACGTGTTCTTTTGTGATGCATCAATTTTGGGTTTTCGATGCATCCATATATAGGTTGATAATTTGGTAGACTATGGTTCTAGATATCTTAGGCCACATGAGAATAATTATTTAGCCCATGATATCAGTATCATAGATATGTTTCATTCTCTAAATAGTTTTTAGCAATACCTATAACATTTTGATTACGAAAATCCATACACCCCTGGTGAAGGAAATTTCATTGGCCATGATTTGAGAAGAAAAATTCTGATTTAGGTCCAGAATGAATCATAATAAGTGTAGAATTTAATAACTCTCATTGCTCAGTTTCATTAGGGTGTTTGGGAAAGTGATAATGAGGTTGTTTTGGTGAGACTGAGGTTGACCTACTCTTATCGCAATATGATTCTTCAGGAGCACCATCTTGATGATGAATTTTGTGGCATTAGGGAGTCTTTTTATAGTGGGTTGGAAATTGGTTAGTGTTCGTTCCATTTATTGGGTATCCTATGTTTCCAGAAATGATTTTCTACACCATTCCCTATAAAAAAGATTATGATGGGGTGTTTACATAAATCCTATTTGGTATTTCACCTTGGAACAATGAATATGTTCTATGATAAATGGAGATGATTCTAGTGTCCATGTATGAGATGAGATATCCCTGACATTGTTTCTCATTATTATACATTCCAAAAGGACATAATTGAGCACTAAAGGCCTTTAGGTTAACTTCATTCACTTCTAGTACCATCATTAGAGTTGGACGAGATTTAAATGGACATTTTGGTTGGGTTACGACATTCCCCTCAGCAAAATAAATCAATATTCATTGTGGTAAATAGGATAACGAAATACACTCACATTATACCCATTCAAGATACATCAATGTTTGAAGACATTGTTTGTCTCTACATGAAAGGGATTTTCAGATTTCATGGGGTTCCATCTGCTATAATATCTGATAAGGATCCTCATTTCACTAATAACTTTTTGATATGCCTCCAAGAGGGGCTTGGATCATAGGTAAGTTTGATAATGTCATATCATCCATATATTTATAGGAAGACATATCGATCTATAAAAAGTATTGATGAAAAGATACTAGACTGCTTCATTAACTTTGGTGGATATTGGGATTTTAATTTTGGACTGGTTAAGTTTTACTATAAAAAAATATACCATTATACTGTTAGAATAGATCCTTTTGAGTTATTTTATGTCATTTATTGTATATATCTATTATGTTGATAAGATATTGGTGAATGTTATGTGGTTGGACTATGTTTAGTCCAAGATATGGCGATGAAGTTCCAATCAATTAACCATATAATAGAGAATGCACAAAGCCAGTGTAAATTCTATATTAACTACCATTGGTGATCATTGGATTCTATTATTATTGACTATGAGTTCTAGATATTTTATCCTCAGTTGTGTCACTATGTACTTTTAAAATAAGGAAATATTGGACTAAGCTTTGTGGGTTCTTTTGATATTTGTGAGTGACTAGGGAAAGTGGCCTACAATTTTTCACTACCATCAAAGTTAGATTCAATCCACAACATGTTTCATATATCAATGCTTCAAATGTATATTTCTTACCTTTCTAGTATTTTTACCTTGTAATATATTGATGTTAAACCTAATTTATCTATGACTTAGTATCTAGATAGGATTTTTTTTTCTAAAAAAATGTTCCTTATTAGAAGATGATGCCTTTTGGTATGTGTGATAAGGAAGCATGATCCCAATTCACAAGAGGTGTTCAGGAATGAGGAATTTATTAGAGAGCACTATATTTATCCCTTTGATATGGAATCTTCTTCAAACAATTTTTGGGGATAGAAAGTTCGTGTGGTGGGGAGGTAGTAACATCTTGTTGCCTTATTTCATGTTTTTTTACCAACATTTTGATCTAATTTTCAATGATGTATGTTTTTTGACTAAATTTATTCCAAGATACAATCTGTTAAATGTTATCGAGGGTTCTATTTTGTTCTTGGTTAATTTGGAGTCATTTTCTTGGTTTTTTTACATGAACTAGTTGTTTAATTTTTTCAGGATAGATTCAAACAATGATTGTAATTAATGGTGTGAATCCATCACTCATAAAAAATCATGAATCGGTTCGATGAAACTAATTATATTCAATTCATTAATATTTTCATGACATGAAATAGTGAGATCGGTATTTTTAACCTGATGTGATGCCTTTTTCATCATTAACACTACTCAGGATATTCACATCCTAAATCAAGGATTCACATCACGAATTATTCATTACCATTAATTTTTTCTGTGCTTCTCCTTGAAATCCATTCTTTATTTTTAAATAGTTATCTCTCTAAACCCTAGGGATACACCTAATAAATTGGGGGGGGGGGGGTTTGTTCCCTTCAAGAAGTCTCATTTTTTGGTTTGATCGTCACTGAGTTTTCCCTCAATGAATTTCTCTATATCTACAGTAACATTATTTGACTAAAATATTATCCAATTATTATAATTAAAAAAATAATTCGATCTTGATTAGTTTTGACCTTAGACTTCTTTTTTTACCTCTTTTTCTTTCAGTCATTGTTGTAATTTTTAGTTATAGGCGTGGATTTGATCACTGATTAATGGTAGGTGGTTATGTATACTTTTCCCCAAAATTTAGACATTAAATTTCATGGTTGATTTGAAATTAATTTTTAAATTATTTAAAAATATGTTTTTTATATAATATATGTATAATTTTGATATGGAAATTGCATTTTTGAAAACACCCCAATTTGAATGAAATTGAAATTATTGGTTTGATTTGACAAAAAATGATCACTCAATTTGAAAAATGATTTGATGTTGAACCTTGATATAAATGAATTAAATTGAAATATTGTAGAGACCCGAAGCTTGACGTACATTGAAATTACATTATATTTGCGGAATACTTAGTACATAACAAAAACACACACACAAGGATCGTAATAGTTTAGTGTCTTTGGAAACTCGGAGTATAATCTTCTAATCCTGGTGAAAGATCTTCAGCATCTCCCATAAATATCTTCCCTTTTTTTATACCTAAAACCTTTCTTTATATCCTGGGGAAAAGTAAACATAAAAGGGTGAGCTCAAATGCTCAGTAAGGTTAAACAAAAGAAATATCAATCACATCATATTCATAAGAACATAACATTTTGGAAATCTTAACCTGCAAAAGAGAGCATAATTTCATAACATGGGATAAATCATAGTAGTGAAATGAAATCCCAATAATCATAACTTAAAACATGAAACATTGTTTCATACACACATAATCATAGAGAATCATTTCTTGTTAGTCAAGACTCATTGCCAAGACTATCTTAGTGGACAAAGTCCCTTTCTGAAACGAGTCACCCTCGTTTCAGTCCTGTTTCACTAAATCGGTATAACCTACCATTCCATCCATGTCTATCTCATGAGATATAAAATCTTTACCCAATGAATTGGAGGGAGATATAGGTCCCACCCATCTCATAATGATTCCATTCTTATGTGTGCCACAAAATCATAAATCATTCATCATTGCATAACCCATGTAATAAAAATGGGATTCTTAAACAACAGGACATCATAAAACCATTCATATAAGATAAAGGAATTTATAAACAAAATTCCATCACAACATAGTCAAATCAATGTAAAAATATGGATAGAAACAGAACCCTTTATTATCTTATATGGAACATAATTTTGATAAAACACTTGAAATGAATTCTTGAGGAAAATATCCTTTCTTCTTCAAAATCAATTTTTTTTCACAAAACATCATGCAATCTTAAAAGAAAGAGATTTTATTGAAAATAGTCATGAAATATTTTAGAGGAAGCTTCATGAAAATAAGGCTTTATAAAACCGTAAAAATCTGTTTGTGTCGTTTAAGTTAAAAAAACATTCTTCTCGTACTTTTGTCGGAAAAGTCAAAGTACCTCGTACGAAAAATGACAAAAGATTCCTTTCATATCTTTTACTATAAACTCAAAAAAGGGTAAAAATGGATTTAAACAATTTTAGGTGAATGGAAATAATATTACATATTGAGGAAACATGGATGTGGATAATAAAATACACCCCAGTAAATACTAAAGTATAACCAATCTCGGATAAAAATGAGATTGTGATATTTCCCTTACCTTATGTCTGATATGCTTTGTACATATCCGAACCTCCTGTATAATGATTTAAATAATGTCATTAACTTATTACAGAATCATATTCATTGTTATGATATCATATATGGTTCACTTATGACTTTATATTACCCGTTCTTTTGTAAATTCCATGTTAAAGAAGTGTTTTGGGTAAAATCGTTTCATTTATCGTAGGTGTTTGGACTTGTTGTTCTTGAAATTATTATTACTTATATCATGATGTACTTACTTCCAGAATATAAAATATGATTTATATATCATATACATTCAGTATATATATATATATAATAGATAGATAAATGAAATGAAACACACCGTTCACGGAGACGGTAGTTCGTACGTACGCATGAACGCTGTTTTCCTTTCCTTATTGTCTTGAATGGAAGTAAGTAGATGACATATATATATACATAAATCCAGTAGATTTACCATTTCATATATTTCCTGATTACTTATTATATATAATTTATAATCATTCATGAATGGTTAAAGTGGAGAATGAATCTCATCGCATCGTGGAGACGGTAGTCTGTACGTACGCACGAGCGATGATATCATTCTCATGATTGTGGGACTGTATTGGAGTGTATGTATAATATTTCAGAATCAATATCACTTTATAATAGTCATATATAGTTATTATTTACACCATTATACCCATCCAAGTAAGGTGGTGGTGGAAAATAGATTACACCACGGCGTGGAGACGGTATTCCGTACGTACGCACGCGCGGTGATTTCTTTTTCCATAGGATGGATAGATGGTGAAATAGGGTTGTTTCATACTTATAATAATATATCAGTATATGAGTGATACTGATGTTATTACTTCATAATGAAACAACTAAAGAAGAAGAAGTGGAAAAAGAAATAAAGATGAAAGAATCGGTAACAGACATTACCTCTTCTTTGAAGTGCTTCTTTGAGAGCTTCTTTTAGGGCACTAAAATTGGTCTTTATGGAAGACCAGAACCTCTAGGATGTTTCTAGGGAAGTGGAGAAGAGAATTTGGCAGGGGTTGGCCGAGCTTGAAGGCTCAAATTTGTGTGATGAAGAGAGGGAGGAGGTGTCCTTTTATAAGGGAGGAGAGGGGCGCCTTTGGAATAACTAAAAATATTATTTTATTATAAAGACAAGTTCGGTTTTAAATATCTCCAAATTGATTTATTTAGAGTCTAAGGTGGGGATGTGTAGAAATCCTCTCATCCAATATAATTTAGACAAGTTTATGTTCCTATTTGAACCTTATCATTTAGATTTAACATTAAGTTAAATAATTTTACTTTTACCGTGTCTTCTTGTGTTCTTACACTATAAGGTTAATAAACTTACTATAAGAAGACAAACGAACCCCAAGTTGTTTATTATTAATATATATATCCTTATCTAAGAAATGTGACCGATCCTTAGATTTTTTGGAATAAAATAACAATTAATAATATAATATTTGTTTTAAAAACTATTTTATGTCAATTTTAACACTATTTGGTATATGATTTTTATGAAATTCATAACAGAATGATAAGTTCTATCCAAGTTAATTAAATCAATAATAACATGTCATATTAACCTATAAAATTAGTTTAATTCATAAAAAGTCTCAAATTATATTTATTTCGGTATTTATAACATAAATTATGTCAATATTTCATTAATAAGATAATTACTGCATCATCGTTGTTTCATAACTAAATTAAATTATTTAATGTCTAAAAATTATAAATAAAATACCATTATGTATGAAATCTTCATAGATTTCTAATGAATATTTATATTCTAATTTATCTTATGTATAACCCCATATTAAAAATGTTTTATTAAATAAACTTTGATTTTAACTCTTTTAACTCTTCTTTGAATTAAATAATAATAAATGTCCTAATCTAATTCAAGTTGGCCTAAATGGTCATATTTTATTCCTAAGGTTGTTTTTTGTCGAATTACACTTATACAATAGAATTAGGACATGTGTTAGGGTAATAATAATATCATTTTTACCCTTAATTACCCTCTTTACTTTTAACCGTGGTAAATAAAAGTAAAAAGTTACTATTCCCCAAAAATTATTTTCATCACATTGAACCACATTTTACTTACTGAAATCAACCGTGTCTCTCTTATTTTTGAAATTCCACTAAAAGAAGTGGTAAAATTATGTTTTATAAAAAA
Organism: Viscum album; assembly: GCA_963277665.1. Classification (NCBI taxonomy): domain Eukaryota; kingdom Viridiplantae; phylum Streptophyta; class Magnoliopsida; order Santalales; family Viscaceae; genus Viscum; species Viscum album. Next base: position 1,988,630,171 of record OY728161.1, on the reverse strand, counting down.
TTCAGTTTTTTTAACTACCACTTAGTGGTTTCACTATTCATCAAAAATTGAAAGTTTTCCGAAAAATACCAAAAATTAGGCCTAAGCTATATTTGATATTATGAACTCAAAAATGATTTCTATTTTACGAAATTCAAAACATATCAGTTGAATTAATTAATTTAAAAATTAATTCCCGTCGTCAAATCGAAAGGCGTGTTTTTAAGAGATAATAAATATCAAAAGATTGACACTTGTTTATAACTAGTTTAAATGTGAAATTATATCCAATGACCAACATTGTATTAAATTGTAAAAATATATTATAAATATACTTTAAAACCACTAAAATTAAAAATTTATCACTATTAATTATTTCGATTGAAAAAGTTGTTTTTAATTAAAATTTAGTAATTTTCACTATTCATCAAAATATGAAAGTTATCCGAAAATCACCAAAATTTCACCCTAAGCTAATTTCGATATTCCAAATCCAAAAATGAAGTCCATTTTGAAAAATAAAATTTACAAAATTTCAAAAAGTGGTTATTACTATTCATAACGTCTAGTTTTAATAATATTTTAATAGCATATCGTTGATTAGCGAAACTCGTTATTGCGTACTACACACGCTATCAAGGAAGGTCGCGATTGCGTGTAATGCAAGGCAAGTCAAGGATGCATGTTGTGAAAGATCCTTTTGGTGTAGCATACAACACAAGACATTAGTGAAATTAAAAAGAATATTTTTCATAAAATCTCGGGGTGTTACATTCTACCCCCCTTAAAATGAATTTCGCCCTCGAAATTCGTCGGGGTTATAAATGTTTTACTACTCGAAAGTTTCTTTAATAGAAACCCAAATCGTAAAAAGGAATACCAAAACCAATCTTTAAAAACAAAAGTATGAAACGTAACGGTTACCCAAATAAACTAATCACTGGGTTTCCACATAGGTGAAAATATGGATACAGAAGAAAAATCTAACCATCATGTTCTGATGGAGAGTGGTAGAGAACATGGCTATGGAAAACCCAACAATCACAAATCCATAAATTTGTGACAATCTAAGGTTCCATCTGATTAATTAGATATAAGAGCACTAGGACAACATTTTTGGTTTTCAAGATCGTTTCCCTAAAGTTGAAGAATTTGAATTAGAATAAATACTAACTTTGTTTTGGTACAATCTCACTGTTGTTCGTGCCTTGAACAATTTACACTTCATCTCTTAAATAAATGAAGTTGAATTTGATATTCGTGAAGTGTTAGCAGATCATGTGATAGAATGACGGGTCATTCCATCTGTCTCAAACAAAAGGTTAGAAAAAGTTATTAAATATACATAAGTCATTCTATAGTGAGATTAATCATATATGGTTCCTAAAATGGAGTTATACTTCATATATCATACTTCTTAATATAATAAAACTAGTTTCTATTAAACAGGGACTTCCTGTAGGCCAGTGGTTGGCGATAAAGGCCAGTCGCACTTCGGTTGTGGGTTCGATTCCCACAGCCTTGTCTGACGCGATAGGATGTCGCCCGTCCTGCAGGTTGTCCTTTTTCTAAAGCTATATTACTATAACATCCCATCAATAATATCGAAAAAACTTCTATCCTTAAACAATACTAACTTATGTCCAAAATAATCCATTCCAATCTTTAGGCTTATCCATAATACTACATTCCACTCTCATAATATAGTGAAAACGATTACCAGAGATTTAATACCATCGTTGATCCCCATATATCATAAGATATGTCTTGTTGGTCATATTCAAAACAGTCGAAGGCCTTAATCATGTATTCTCTTGAAAAATGAATACCCTTTGAACCTTAGTGAAAACATGAATGCTGTCAAAACTTAACTCTTACCACATACCAAAATCCAAAAATTCTATATACTCAAACCATGATATAACCTTCTCCTTATATCAGTCATGAGTTCATGGATACTATCAAACATTTAATTTTCTCCTTATCCCTTCATTATGCGCATATCTTCTTCATTCAAAAAATATCTGAATAACCTTTCATGGATACTGGTAGCATTAATCACACAATTTCAAAACTCAAGGAAAGACAATAATGTAATAATCCTTAGATGTCTCTTTATTCCTTAGTACCATGAGATTCTGTATACAACATTACACTTGATAAACATGTAATCATTCCACTACCTTCTTAAACCATTGACCGAGCTTCAACAATTCTTTCATCTCACATATCATTTGTAGTCTCTTCATCATCATCAACATAAATACTACCCATACGGCCGTACTGATTCTCTTCATGAGACTTTCTCTTAGGGCATTGGTTTGCATAATGCCCGTACATTCCACATTTAAAACATTTAACCATTGTTGATGTCCTAGCAATACCATTATCCTCGTCCATGGTGTTAACTGAACCTTTTCCTTTACACTTACTAGATTTGTGTCCTTCTTTTCCACACCCAAAGCATCTTCCAGTTCCCTTGAAACATTCTCCTTGATGCATTTTCCCACATGATTTACATAGGGGAAATTGAACATTCTTTCTTCTATGACCATCATGAATCTCCATATTTCTCTTATTAGCCGAGTCAGGAAACTTACCAAATTTTACATTATTGATCATATTATGAGATTGCTGATTCGGCATAATAATGATGTTTGTACTTCCAAATCCCATTTCATTTGGTTTCTCATCATTCCATTGTCCATCATATCCTCCATTATCGTGAATCATCTTGTTTCCAGCCATTTTCTAAAACCCAAAAACAATAGTGTGAGAGACAAAAATCATAATAAAGGGGGAGTATCTTCAATATCTAACATATTTGGTTTAATCTAATATCGTTACCATAGTTCTAGGACTATATCCTATATGTATACTTATCCTTAGGGACATCCCTAGACATACCTTAGAAATATCTCTAGGGATCTCACTAACGTTTTCACATCCTAGTTTCCAAAGGTTGAATAAACCTTTCCTCTGATACCAACTATAGAGACCCGAAGCTTGACGTACATTGACATTACATTACATTTGCGGAATACTTAGTACATGACAAAAACACACACACAAGGATCGTAATAGTTTAGTGTCTTTGGAATCTCGGAGTATAATCTTCTAATCCTGGTGAAAGATCTTCAACATCTCCCATAAAGATATTCCCTTTTTTATACCTAAAACATTTCTTTATATCCTGGGGAAAAGTAAACATAAAATGGTGAGCTCAAATGCTTAGTAAGGGTAAACAAAAGAAATATAAATCACATCATATTCATAATAACATAACATTTTGGAAATCTTAACCTGCAAAAGAGAGCATAATTTCATAAAATGGGATAAATCATAGTAGTGAAATGAAATCCCAATAATAATAACATAAAACATGAAACATTTTGGCATACACACATAATCATAGAGAATCATTTCTTGTTAGTCAAGACTCATTGCCAAGACTATCTTAGTGGACAAAGTCCCTTTCTGAACTGAGTCACCCTCGTTTCAGTCCTGTTTCACTGAACCGGTATAACCTACCATTCCAGCCATGTCTATCTCATGAGATATAAAATCTTTACCCAATGCATTGGAGGGAGATATAGGTCCCACCCATCTCATAATGATACCATTCTTATGTGTGCCACAAAATCATAAATCATTCATCATTGCATAACCCATGTAATAAATATGGGATTCTTAAAAAAAATGACATCATAAAACCATTCATATAAGATAAAGGAATTCATAAACATAATTATATCACAACATAGTCAAATAAATGTAAAAATATGGATAGAAACAGAACCCTTTATTATCTTATATGGAAAATAATTTTGATAAAACACTTGAAATGAATTTTTGAGGAAAATATCCTTTCTTCTTCAAAATCAATTTCTTTCCAAAAAACATCATGAAATTTTAAAAGAAATAGATTTTATTGAAAATAGTCATGAAATATTTTGGAGGAAGCTTCATGAAAATAAGGCTTTATAAAACTGTAAAAATCTGTTCATGCCATTTAAGTTAAAAAAACATTCTTCTCGTACTTTTGTCCGAAAAGTAAAAAAGTACCTCGTACAAAAAACGACAAAAGATTCCTTTCATATCTTTTACTATAAACTCACCAAAGGGTAAAAATGGATTCAAAAAATTGTAGGTGAATGGAAATAATATTACATATTGAGGAAACATGGATGTGGATAATAAAATACACCCCAGTAAATACTAAAGTATAAACAATCTCGGATAAAAATGAGATTGTGATATTTCCCTTACCTTATGTCTGATATGCATTGTACATATCCGAACCTCCTGTATAATGATTTAAATAATATCATTAACTTATTAAAGAATCATATTCATTGTTATGATATCATATATGGTTCACTTATGACTTTATATTACCCGTTCTTTTGTAAATTCCATGTTAAAGAAGCGTTTTGGGTAAAATCGTTTCATTTATCGTAGGTGTTTGGACTTGTTGTTCTTGACATTATTTTTACTTATATCATGATATACATACTTACAGAATATAAAATATGATTTATATATCATATACATTTAGTATATATATATATATATAATAGATAGATAAATGAAATGAAACACACCGTTCACGGAGACGGTAGTTCGTACGTACGCATGAACGTTGTTTTCCTTTCCTTATTATCTTGAATGGAATTAAGTAGATGAAATATATATATACATAAATCAAGTAGATTTACCATGTCATATATTTCGTGATTACTTATTATATATACTTTATAATCATTCATGAATGGTTAAAGTGGAGAATGAATCTCATCGCGTCGTGGAGACGGTAGTCTGTACGTACGCACGAGTGATGATATCGTTCTCATGATCGTGGTACTGTATTGGAGTGTATGTATACTATTTAAGAATCAATATCACTTTATAATAGTCATATATAGTCATTATTTAAACCATTATACCCATCCAAGCAAGGTGGTGGTGGAAAATAGATTACACCACGGCGTGGAGACGGTATTCTGTACGTACGCACGCGCGATGATTTCTTTTTCCGTAGGATGGATAGATGGTGAAATAGGGTTGTTTCATACTTATAATAACATATAAGTATATGAGTTATAGTGATGTTATTACTTCATAATGAAACAACTATATAATAAGAAGTGGAAAAAAAATAAAGATGAAATTATCAGTATCAGACATTACCTCTTCTTTGAAGTGCTTCTTTGAAACCTTCTTTTAGGGAACTAAAATTGGTCTTTGAGGAAGACCAGAACCTCTAGGATGTTTCTAGGGAAGTGGAGAAAATAATTTTTCAGGGTTTTGCCGAGCATGAAGGCTCAATGTTGTGTGAGGAAGAGAGGGAGGAGGTGTCGTTTTATAAGGGAGGAGAGGGGCACCTTTGGAATAACTAAAAATATTATTTTATTATAAAGTCAAGATGGTTTTAAATAGCTCCAAATTGATTTATTTCTAGTATAAGGTGGGTATGGGTCGCAATACTCTCATCCAATAGAATTTAGACAAGTTTAGGTTCCTATTTTAACCTTATCAGTTAGATTTAACATTAAGTTAAATAATTTTACTTTTACCGTGTCTTCTTGTGTTCTTACACTATAAGGTTAATAAACTTACTATAAGAATCCAAACGAACCCCAAGTTGTTTATTATTAATATATAACCTTATCTAAGTCATTTGGCCTAACCTTAGACTTTTTGGAATAAAATAACAAATAATAATATAATATTTTTTTCAAAAACTATTTTATGTCAATTTTGACACAATTTGGTATATGATTTTTATGAAATTCATAACAGAATGATAAGTTCTAAACAAGTTAATTAAATAAATAATAACATGTCATATTAACCTAGAAAATTAGTGGAATTCATAAAAAGTCTCAAATTATATTTATTTGGGTATTTATAACATCAATTATTTCAATATTTCATTAATAAGATAATTACTGCATCATCGTTGTGTCATAAATAAATTAAATTATTTAATTTCTAAAAATTACAAATAAAATACCATTATCTAGGAAATCTTTTTATCTTTCTAATTAATATTTATAGTCGAATTTATCTTATGTATAACCCCATATTAAAAATGTTATATTAAATAAACTTTGATTTTAACTATTTTAACTCTTCTTTGAATTAAATAATAATTAATGTCCTAATCTAATTCAAGTGGGCCTAAATGGTCATATTGTATTCCTAAGGTTGTTTTTGGTCAAATTACACTTATCCAATAGAATTAGGACATGTGTTAGGGTAATAATAATATCATTTTTACCCTTAATTACCCTATTTACTTTTAACCGTGGTAAATAAAAGTAAAAAGTTACTATTCACCAAAAATTATTTTCATCTCATTGAACCACATGTTACTTACTGACATCAACCGTGTCTCTCGGATTTTTTAAATTCCACTCACAGAAGCGGTAAAATTATGTTTTATGAAAAATTCAGTTTTTTAACTACCACTTAGTGGTTTCACTATTTATCAAAAATTGAAAGTTTTCCGAAAAATACCAAAAATTAGGCCCAAGTTATATTTGATATTATGAAATAAAAAATTATTTCTATTTTACCAAATTCGAAACATATCAGTTTCATTAATTAATTTAAAAATTAATTCCCATCGTCAAAACAAAAGGCGTGTTTCTAAGAGATAATAACTATCAAAAGATTGACACTTGATTATAACTGGTTCAAATGTGAAATTACATCCAATGACCCAAATTGTATTAAATTGTAAAAATATATTCTAAATATACTTTAAAACCACTAAAATTAATAATTTATCACTATTAATTATTTCGATTGAAAAAGTTGTTTTTAATTAAAATTTAGTAATTTTCACTATTCATCAAAATATGAAAGTTATCCGAAAATCACCAAAATTTCACCCTAAGCTAATTTCGATATTCCAAATCCAAAAATGAAGTCCATTTTGAAAAATAGAATTTACAAAATTTCAAAAAATGGTTATTACTATTCATAACGTCTAGTTTTAATAATATTTTAATAGCATATCGTTGTTTAGCGAAACTCATTATTGCGTACTACACACGCTATCGAGGAAGGTCGCGATTGCGTGTAATGCAAGGCAAGTCAAGGATGCGTGTTGTGCAAGCTCCTTTTGGTGTAGCGTACAACACAAGACATTATTGAAATTAAAAATAATATTTTTCATAAAATCTTGGGGTGTTACATTGTACCCCCCTTAAAATGAATTTCGCCCTCGAAATTCGTTGGGGTTATAAATGGTTTACTACTCGAAAGTTTCTTTAATAGAAACCCACATCGTAAAAAGGAATACCAAAACCAATCTTTAAAAACAAAAGTATGAAACGTAACGGTTACCCTAATAAACTAATCACTGGGTTTCCACATAGGTGAAAATATGGATATGGAAGAAAAATCTACCCATCATGTTCTGATGGAGAGTGGTAGAGAACATGGCTATGGAAAATCCAACAATCAAAAATCCATAAATTTGTGACGATCTAAGGTACCATCTGATTAATCAGATATAATAGCACTAGGACAACATTTTTGGTTTTCAAGATCGTTTCCCTAAAGTTGATGAATTTTAATTAGAATAAATAATTACTTTATTTTGGTACAATCTCACTGTTGTTCGTGCCTTGAACAATTTCCACTTCATCTCTTAAATAAATGAAGTTGAATTTGTTATTCGTGAAGTGTTAGAAAATCATGTGATAGAATGACGGGTCATTCCATCTGTCTCAGACAAAAGGTTAGGAAAAGTTAATAAATATACATAAGTCCTTCTATAGTGAGATTAATCATATATGGTTCCAAAAATGGAGTTATACTTCATATATCATACAACTTAATATAATAAAACTAGTTTCTACTAAACAGGGACTTCCTGTAGGCCAGTGGTAGGCAATAAAGGCTAGTCGCACTTCGGTTGTGGGTTCGATTCCCACAGCCTTGTCCGACGCGATGGGCTGTCGCCCGTCCTGCAGGTTGTCCTTTTTCTAAATCTATATTACTATAACATCCCATCAATAATATCGAAAAAACTTCTATCCTTAAACAATACTAACTTATGTCCAACATAATCCATTCCAATCTTTAGGCTTATCCATAATACTGCATTCCACTCTCATAATATAGTGAAAACGATTACCAGAGATTTAATACCATCGTTGATCCCCATATATCATAAGATATGTCTTGTTGGTCATATTCCAAACAGTCGAAGGCCTTAATCATGTATTCTCTTGAAAAATGAATACCCATTGAACCTTAGTGAAAACATGAATGCTGTCAAAACTTAACTCTTACCACATACCAAAATCTAAAAATTCTATATACTCAAAACATGATATAACCTTCTCCTTATATCAGTCATGAGCTCATGAATACTATCAAACATTTAATTTTCTCCTTATCCCTTCATTATGCGCATATCATCTTCTTTCCAAAAATATCTGAATAACCTTTCATGGATACTGGTAGCATTAATCACACACTTTCAAAACTCAAGGAAAGACAATAATGTAACAATCCTTAGATGTATCTTTATTCCTTAGTACCATGAAGTTCTGTATACAACATTACACTTGATAAACATGTAATCATTCCACTACCTTCTTAAAAAATTGACTGAGCTTCAACAATTATTTAATCTCACATATCATTTGTAGTCTCTTCATCATCATCAACATAAATACTCCCCATACGGCCGTACTGATTCTCTTCATGAGACTTTCTCTTAGGGAATTGGTTTGCATAATGCCCGTACATTCCACATTTAAAACATTTAACCATTGTTGATGTCGTAGCAATACCATTATCCTCATCCATGGTGTTAACTGAACCTTTTCCTTTACACTTACTAGCTTTGTGTCCTTATTTTCCACACCCAAAGCATCTTCCAGTTCCCTTGAAACATTCTCCTTGATGCCTTTTCCCACATGATTTACATAGGGGAAATTGAACTTTCTTTCCTCTATGACCATCATGAAACTCCATCTTTCTCTTATTAGCCGAGTCAGGAAACTTACCAAATTTCACTTTATTGATCATATTATGAGATTGCTGATTCGGAATAATAATGATGTTTGGACTTCCAAATCCCATTTCATTTGGTTTCTCATCATTCCATTGTCCATCATATCCTCCATTATCATGAATCATCTTGTTTCCATCCATTTTCTAAAACCCAAAAACAATAGTGTGAGAGACAAAAATCATAATAAAGGGGGAGTATCTTCAATATCTAACATCTTTGGTTTAATCTAATATCGTTACCATAGTTCTAGGACTATATCCTATATGTATACTTATCCTTAGGGACATCCCGAGACATACCTTAGAAATATCTCTAGGGATCTCACTAACGTTTTCGCATCCTAGTTTCCAAAGGTTGACTAAACCTTTCCTCTGATACCAACTGTAGAGACCCGAATCTTGACGTACATTGACATTACATTACATTTGCGGAATACTTAGTACATAACAAAAACACACACACAAGGATCGTAATAGTTTAGTGTCTTTGGAAACTCGGAGTATAATCTTCTAATCATGGTGAAAGATCTTCAACATCTCCCATAATGATCTTCCCTTTTTTTATACCTAAAACATTTCTTCATATACTGGGGAAAAATAAACATAAAAGGGTGAGCTCAAATGCTCAGAAAGGGTAAACAAAAGAAATATCAATCACATCATATTCATAATAACATAACATTTTAGAAATCTTAACCTGCAAAAGAGAGCATAATTTCATAACATGGGATAAATCATAGTAGTGAAATGAAATCCCAATAATCATAACTTAAAACATGAAACATTGTGGTATACACACATAATCATAGATAATAATTTCTTGTTAGTCAAGACTCATTTCCAAGACTATCTTAGTGGACAAAGTCCCTTTCTGAACCGAGTCACCCTCGTTTCAGTCTTGTTTCACTGAACTGGTATAACCTACCATTCCAGCCATGTATATCTCATGAGATATAAAATCATTACCCAATGCATTGGATGGAGATATAGGTCCCACCCATCTCATAATGATACCATTCTTATGTGTGCCACAAAATCATAAATCATTCATCATTGTATAACCCATGTAATAAAAATGGGATTCTTAAACAACATGACATCATAATACCATTCATATAAGATAAAGGAATTCATAAACATAATTCCATCACAACATAGTCAAATCAATGTAAAAATATGGATAGAAATAGAACCCTTTATTATCTTATATGGAAAATAATTTTGATATAACACTTGAAATGAATTCTTGAAGAAAATATCCTTTCTTCTTTAAAATCAATTTCTTTTCACAAAACATCATGCAATTTTAAAAGAAATAGATTTTATTGAAAATAGTCATGAAAGATTTTGGAGGAAGCTTCATGAAATTAAGGCTTTATAAAACCGTAAAAATCCGTTCGTGCCGTTTAAGTTAAAAAAACATTCTTCTCGTACTTTTGTCGGAAAAGTCAAAAAGTACCTCGTACGAAAAACGACAAAAGATTCCTTTCATATCTTTTACTATAAACTCACCAAAGGGTAAAAATGGATTTAAACAATTGTATGTGAATGGAAATAATATTACATATTGAGGAAACATGGATATGGATAATAAAATACACCCCAGTAAATACTAAAGTATAAACAATCTCGGATAAAAATGAGATTGTGATATTTCCCTTACCTTATGTCTGATATGCTTTGTACGTATCTGAACCTCCTGTATAATGATTTAAATAATGTCATTAACTTATTAAAGAATCATATTCATTGTTATGATATCATATATGGTTCACTTATGACTTTATATTACCCGTTCTTTTGTAAATTCCATGTTAAAGAAGCGTTTTGGGTAAAATCGTTTCATTTATCGTAGGTGTTTGGACTTGTTGTTCTTGACATTATTATTACTTATATCATGATATAATTACTTCCAGAATATAAAGTATGATTTATATATCATATACATTCAGTATATATATATATATATAATAGATAGATAAATTAAATGAAACACACCGTTCACGGAGACGGTAGTTCGTATATACGCATGAACGCTGTTTTCCTTTCTTTATTGTCTTGAACAGAAGTAAGTAGATGACATATATATATACATAAATTCATTAGATTTACCATGTCATATATTTCATGATTACTTATTATATATACTTTATAATCATTCATGAATGGTTAAAGTGGAGAATGAATCTCATCGCGTCGTGGAGACGGTAGTCCGTACGTACGCACGAGCGATGATATCGTTCTCATGATCGTGGGACTGTATTGGAGTGTATGTATACTATTTCAGAATCAATATCACTTTATAATAGTCATATATAGTAATTATTTACACCATTATACCCATCCAAGTAAGGTGGTGGTGTATAATAGATTACACCACGGCGTGGAGACGGTATTCCGTACATACGCACGCGCAGTGATTTCTTTTCCGTAGGATGGATAGATGGTGAAATAGGGTTGTTTCATTCTTATAATAACATATCAGTATATGAGTGATACTGATGTTATTACTTCATAATGAAATAACTAAAGAATAAGAAGTGGAAAAATAAATAAAGATGAAAGAATCGGTAACGGACATTACCTCTTCTTTGAAGTGCTTCTTTGAGACCTTCTTTTAGGGCACTAAAATTGATCTTTGAGGAAGACCAGATCATCTAAGATGTTTCTATGGAAGTGTAGAAGAGAATTTGGCAGGGGTTGGCTGAGCATGAAGGCTCAAAGTTGTGTGAGTAAGAGAGGGAGGAGGTGTCCTTTTATAAGGGAGGAGAGGGGCACCTTTGGAATAACTAAAAATATTATTTTATTATAAAGTCAAGTTCGGTTTTAAATATCTCCAAATTGATTTATTTCGAGGCTAAGGTGGGGATGGGTGGAAATCCTCTCATCCAATAGAATTTAGAAAAGTTTAGGTTCCTATTTTAACCTTATAATTTATATTTAACATTAAGTTAAATAATTTTACTTTTACCGTGTCTTCTTGTGTTCTTACACTATAAGGTTAATAAACTTACTATAAGAAGCCAAAAGAACCCCAAGTGGTTTATTATTAATATATATAACCTTATCGAAGTAATTTGGATGAACCTCAGATTTTTTGGAATAAAATAACAATTAATAATATAATATTTGTTTTAAAAACTATTTTATGTCAATTTTGACACTATTTGGTATATGTTTTTTATGAAATTCATAACAGAATGATAAGTTCGAACCAAGTTAATTAAATCAATAATAACATGTCATATTAACCTAGAAAATTAGTGGAATTCATGAAATGTCTCAAATTATTTTTATTTGGGTATTTATAAGATCAATTATATCAATATTTAATTAATAAGATAATTACTGCATCATCGTTGTGTCATAAATAAATTAAATTATATTATGTCTAAAAATTACAAATAAAATACCATTATGTAGGAAATATTTTTATATTTCTAATGAATATTTATAGTCAAATTTATCTTATGAATAACCCAATATTAAAAATGCTTTATTAAATAAACTTCGATTTTAACTCTTTTAACTCTTCTTTGAATTAAATAATAATAAATGTCCTAATCTAATTCAAGTGGGCCTAAATGGTCATATTTTATTCCTAAGGTTGTTTTGGGTCAAATTACACTTATCCAATAGAATTAGGACATGTTTCAGGGTAATAATAATATCATTTTTACCCTTAATTGCCCTATTTACTTTTAACCGTGGTAAATAAAAGTAAAAAGATACTATTCACCAAAAATTATTTTCATCTCATTGAACCAAATTTTACTTACTGACATCAACCGTGTCTCTCGGATTTTTGAAATTCAACTCACAGAAGCGGTAAAATTATGTTTTATGAAAAATTCAGTTTTTTTAACTACCACTTAGTGGTTTCACTATTCATCAAAAATTGAAAGTTTTCCGAAAAATACCAAAAATTAGGCCTAAGCTATATTTGATATTATGAACTCAAAAATGATGTCTATTTTACCAAATTCAAAACATATCAGTTGCATTAATTAATTTAAAAATTAATTCCCGTCGTCAAAACAAAAGGCGTGTTTTTAAGAGATAATAACTATCAAAAGATTGACACTTGTTTATAACTGGTTTAAATGTGAAATTACATCCAATGACCAAAATTGTATTAAATTGTAAAAATATATTCTAAATATACTTTAAAACCACTCAAATTAATAATTTATCACTATTAATTATTTTGATTGAAACAGTTGTTTTTAATTAAAATTTAGTAATTTTCACTATTCATCAAAATATGAAAGTTATCCGAAAATCACCAAAAATTCACCCTAAGCTAATTTCGATATTCCGAATCCAAAAATGAAGTCCATTTTGAAAAATAGAATTTAAAAAATATCAAGAAGTGGTTATTACTATTCATTATGTCTAGTTTTAATAATATTTTAATAGCATATCGTTGTTTAGCGAAACTCGTTATTGCGTACTACACACGCTATCGAGGAAGGTCGCGATTGCATGTAATGAAAGGCAAGTCAAGGATGCGTGTTGTGAAAGCACCTTTTGGTGTAGCGTAAAACACAAGACATTAGTGAAATTAAAAAGAATATTTTTCATAAAATCTCGGGGTGTTACATTCTACCCCCCTTAAAATGAATTTCTCCCTCAAAATTCGTCGGGGTTATAAATGGTTTACTACTCCAAAGTTTCTTTAATAGAAACCCACATAGTAAAAAGGAATACCAAAACCAATCTTTAAAAACAAAAGTATGAAACATAACGGTTACCGAAATAAACTAATCACTGGGTTTCCACATAGGTGAAAATATGGATATGGAAGAAAAATCTAACCATCATGTTCTGATGGAGAATGGTAGAGAACATGGCTATGGAAAATCCAACAATCACAAATCCATAAATTTGAGACGATCTATGGTACCATCTGATTAATCATATACAAGAGCACTAGGACAACATTTTTGGTTTTCAAGATCGTTTCCCTAAAGTTGAAGAATTTGAATTAGAATAAATACTTACTTTATTTTGGTAAAATCTCACTGTTGTTCATGCCTTGAACAATTTCCACTTCATCTCTTAAATAAATGAAGTTGAATTTGTTATTCGTGAAGTGTTAGCAGATCATGTGATAGAATGACGGGTCATTCCATCTGTCTCAAACAAAAGGTTAGCAAAAGTTATTAAATATACATAAGTCATTCTATAGTGAGATTAATCATATATGGTTCCTAAAATGGACTTATACTTCATATATCATACTGCTTAATATAATAAAACTAGTTTCTACTAAACATGGACTTCTTGTAGGCCAGTGGTAGGCGATAAAGGCCAGTCGCACTTCGGTTGTGGGTTCGATTCCCACAGCCTTGTCCGACGCGATGGGATGTCGCCCATCCTGCAGGTTGTCCTTTTTCTAAATCTATATTACTATAACATCCCGTCAATAATATCGAAAAAACTTCTATCCTTAAACAATACTAACTTATGTCCAACATAATCCATTCCAATCTTTAGGCTTATCCATAATACTTCATTCCACTCTCATAATATAGTGAAAATGATTACCAGAGATTTAATACCATCGTTGATCCCCATATATCATAAGATATGTCTTGTTGGTCATATTCCAAACAGTCGAAGGCCTTAATCATGTATTCTCTTGAAAAATGAATACTCATTGAACCTTAGTGAAAACATGAATGCTGTCAAAAGTTAACTCTTACCACATACCAAAATCCAAAAATTCTATATACTCAAACCATGATATAACCTTCTCCTTATATCAGTCATGAGCTCATGAATACTATCAAACATTTAATTTTCTCCTTATCCCTTCATTATGAGAATATCATCTTCATTCCAAAAATATCTGAATAACCTTTCATGGATACTGGTAGCATTAATCACACACTTTCAAAACTCAAGGAAAGACAATAATGTAACAATCCTTAGATGTCTCTTTATTCCTTAGTACCATAGATTCTGTATACAACATTACACTTGATAAACATGTAATCATTCCACTACCTTCTTAAACCATTGACCGAGCTTCAACAATTCTTTCATCTCACATATCATTTGTAGTCACTTCATCATCATCAACATAAATACTACCCATACGGCCGTACTGATTCTCTTCATGAGACTTTCTCTTAGGGCATTGGTTTACATAATGCACGTACATTCCACATTTAAAACATTTAACCATTGTTGATGTCGTAGCAATACCATTATCCTCATCCATGGTGTTAATTGAACCTTTTCCTTTACACTTACTAGATTTGTGTCCTTCTTTTCCACACCCAAAGCATCTTCCAGTTCCCTTGAAACATTCTCCTTGATGCCTTTTCCCACATGATTTACATAGGGGAAATTGAACTTTCTTTCCTCTATGACCATCATGAAACTCCATCTTTCTCTTATTATCCGAGTCAAGAAACTTACCAAATTTTACATTATTGATCATATTATGAGATTGCTGATTCGGCATAATAATGATGTTTGGACTTCCAAATCCCATTTCATTTGGTTTCTCATCATTCCATTGTCCATCATATCCTCCATTATCGTGAATCATCTTGTTTCCACCCATTTTCTAAAACCCAAAAAGAATAGTGTGAGAGACAAAAATCATAATAAAGGGGGAGTATCATCAATATATAACATCTTTGGTTTAATCTAATATCGTTACCATAGTTCTAGGACTATATCCTATATGTATACTTATCCTTAGGGACATCCCTAGACATACCTTAGAAATATCTCTAGGGATCTCACTAACGTTTTTGCATCCTAGTTTCCAAAGGTTGACTAAACCTTTCCTCTGATACCAACTGTAGAGACCCAAAGCTTGACGTACATTGACATTACATTACATTTGCGGAATACTTAGTACATAACAAAAACACACACACACGGATCGTAATAGTTTAGTGTCTTTGGAAACTCGGAGTATAATCTTCTAATCCTGGTGAAAGATCTTCAACATCTCCCATAAAGATCTTCCCTTTTTCTATACCTAAAACCTTTATTTATATCCTGGGGAAAAGTAAACATAAAAGGGTGAGCTCAAATTCTCAGTAAGGGTAAACAAAAGAAATATCAATCACATCATATTCATAAGAACATAACATTTTGGAAATCTTAACCTGCAAAAGAGAGCATAATTTCATAACATGGGATAAATCATAGTAGTGAAATGAAATCCCAATAATCATAACTTAAAACATGAAACATTGTGGCATACACACATAATCATAGAGAATAATTTCTTGTTAGTCAAGACTAATTGCCAAGACTATCTTAGTGGACAAAGTCCCTTTCTGAACCGAGTCACCCTCGTTTCAGTCCTGTTTCACTGAACCGGAATAACCTACCATTCCAGCCATGTCTATCTCATGAGATATAAAATCTTTACCCAATGCATTGGAGGGAGATAAAGGTCCCACCCATCTCATAATGATACCATTCTTATGTGTGCCACAAAATCATAAATCATTCATCATTGCATAACCCATGTAATAAAAATGGGATTCTTAAACAACATGACATCATAAAACCATTCATATAAGATAAAGGAATTCATAAACATAATTCCATCACAACATAGTCAAATAAATGTAAAAATATGGATAGAAACAGAACCCTTTATTATCTTAGATGGAAAATAATTTTGATAAAACACTTGAAATGAATTCTTGAGGAAAATATCCTTTCTTCTTCAAAATCAATTTCTTTTCACAAAACATCATGCAATTTTAAAAGAAAGATATTTTATTGAAAATAGTCATGAAATCTTTTAGAGGAAGCTTCATTAAAACAAGGATTTATAGAACCGTAAAAATCCGTTCATGCCATTTAAGTTAAAAAAACATTCTTCTCGTACTTTTGTCGGAAAAGTCAAAAAGTACCTCGTACGAAAAACGACAAAAGATTCCTTTCATATCTTTTACTATAAACTCACCAAAGGGTAAAAATGAATTTAAACAATTGTAGGTGAATGGAAATAATATTTCATATTGAGTAAACATAGATGTGGATAATAAAATACACCCCAGTAAATACTAAAGTATAAACAATCTCGGATAAAAATGAGATTGTGATATTTCCCTTACCTTATGTCTGATATGCTTTGTACGTATCCGAACCTCCTGTATAATGATTTAAATAATGTCATTAACTTATTACAGAATCATATTCATTGTTATGATATCATTTATGGTTCACTTATTACATTATATTAACCGTTCTTTTGTAAATTCCATGTTAAAGAAGCGTTTTGGGTAAACGTGTTTCATTTATCGTAGGTGTTTGGACTTGTTGTTCTTGACATTATTATTACTTATATCATGATATACCTTCTTAAAGAATATAAAATATTATTTATATATCATATACATTCAGTATATATATATATATAATAGATAGATAAATGAAATGAAACACACCGTTCACGGAGACAGTAGTTCGTACGTACGCATGAACGTTGTTTTTCTTTCCTTATTGTCTTGAATGGAAGTAAGTAGATGACATATATATATATACATAAATCCAGTAGATTTACCATGTCATATATTTCATGATTACTTTTTATATATACTTTATAATCATTCATGAATGGTTAAAGTGGAGATGAATCTCATCGCGTCGTGGAGACGGTAGTCCGTACGTACGCATGAGCGATGATATCGTTCTCATGATCATGGGACTGTATTGGAGTGTATTTATAATATTTCAGAATCAATATCACTTTATAATAGTCATATATAGTCATTATTTACACCATTATACCCATCCAAGTAAGGTGGTGGTGGAAAATAGATTACACCACGGCGTGGAGACGGTATTCCATACGTACGCACGCACGGTGATTTATTTTTCCGTAGGATGGATAGATGGTGAAATAGGGTTATTTCATACTTATAATAAAATATTAGTATATTAGTGATACTGATGTTATTACTTCATAATGAAACAACTAAATAAGAAGAAGTGGAAAAAGAAATAATGATGAAAGAATCGGTAACGGACATTACCTCTTCTTTGAAGTGCTTCTTTAAGACCTTCTTTTAGGGCACTAAAATTGGTCTTTGAGGAAGACCAGAACCTCTAGGATGTTTCTAGGGATGTGGAGAAGAAAATTTGGCAGGGGTTGGCCGAGCTTGAAGGCTCAAAGTTGTGTGAGGAAGAGATGGAGGAGGTGTCCTTTTATAAGGGAGGAGAGGGGCACCTTTGGAATAACTAAAACTATTATTTTATTATAAAGTCAAGTTTGGTTTTAAATAGCTCCAAATTGATTTATTTCTAGGATAAGGTGGGGATGGGTAGATATCCTCTCATCCAATAGAATTTATACAAGTTTAGGTTCCTATTTTAACCTTATCATTTAGATTTAACATTAAGTTAAATAATTTTACTTTTACCATGTCTTCATGTGTTATTACACTATAAGGTTAATAAACTTACTATAAGAAGCCAAACGAACCCCAAGTTGTTTATAATTAATATATATAACCTTAGATAAGTCATTTTTCCGAAGCTTAGATTTCTTGGAATAAAATAACAATTAATAATATAATATTTGTTTGAAAAACTATTTTATATCAATTTTGACACTATTTGGTATATGATTTTTATGAAATTCATAACAGAATGATAAGTTCAAACCAAGTTACTAAAATCAATAATAACATGTCATATTAACCTAAAAAATTAGTGGAATTCATAAAATGTCTCAAATTATATTTATTTGGGTATTTATAACATCAATTATGTCAATATTTCATTAATAAGATAATTACTGCATCATCGTTGTGTCATAAATAAATTACTCTATTTAATGTCTAAAAATTACAAATAAAATACCATTATGTAGGAAATCTTTTTATCTTTCTAATGAATATTTATAGTCGAATTTATCGTATTTATAACGTCATATTAAAAATTTCTTATTAAATAAACCTTTATTTTAACTCTTTTAACTCTTCTTTGAATTAAATAATAATAAATGTCCTAATCTAATTCAAGTGGGTCTAAATGGTCATATTTTATTCCTAAGGTTGTTTTTGGTCGAATTACACTTATCCAATAGAATTAGGACATGTGTTAGGGTAATAATAATATCATTTTTACCCTTAATTACCCTATTTACTTTTAACTGTGGTAAATAAAATTAAAAAGTTACTATTCACCAAAAATTATTTTCATCTCATTGAACCATATTTTACTTACTGACATCAACCGTGTCTCTCGGATTTTTGAAATTCCACTCTCAAAAGCGGTAAAATTATGTTTTATGAAAGATTTAGTTTTTTTAACTACCACTTAGTGGTTTCACTATTCATCAAAAATTGAATGTTTTCCAAAAAATACCAAAAATTAGGCCTAAGATATATTTGATATTATGAACTCAAAAATGATTTCTATTTTACCAAATTCAAAACATATCAGTTGCATTAATTAATTTAAAAATTAATTTCCATCGTCAAAACAAAACGCGTGTTTTTAAGAGATAATAACTATCAAAAGATTGATACTTGTTTATAACTGGTTTAAATGTGAAATTACATCCAATGACCAACATCGTATTAAATTGTAAAAATATATTATAAATATACTTTAAAACCACTCAAATTAATAATTTATCACTATTAATTCTTTTGATTGAAAAAATTTGTTTTTAATTAAAATTTAGTAATTTTCATTATTCATCAAAATATGAAAGTTATCCGAAAATCACCAAAATTTCACCCTAAGCTAATTTCGATATTCCGAATCCAAAAATGAAGTCCATTTTGAAAAATAGAATTTACAAAATTTCAAAAAGTGGTTATTACTATTCATAACGTCTAGTTTTAATAATATTTTAATAGCATATCATTGTTTAGAGAAACTCGTTATTGCGTACTACACACGCTATCGAGGAAGGTCGTGATTACGTGTAATGCAAGGCAAGTCAAGGATGCGTGTTGTGCAATCTACTTTTGGAGTAGCGTACAACACAAAACATTAGTGAAATTAAAAAGAATATTTTCCATAAAATCTTGTGGTGTTACATTCTACCCCCCTTAAAATGAATTTCGCCCTAAAATTTCGTTGGGGTTATAAATGGTTTACTACTCGAAAGTTTCTTTAATAGAAACCCACATCGTAAAAAGGAATACCAAAACCAATCTTTAAAAACAAAAGTTTGAAACGTAACGGTTACCCAAATAAACTAATCACTGGGTTTCCACATAGGTGAAAATATGGATATGGAAGAAAAATCTAGCCATCATGTTCTGATGGAGAGTGGTAGAGAACATGGCTATGGAAAAGACAATAATCACAAATCCATAAATTTGTGACGATCTGAGGTACCATCTGATTAATCAGATATAAGAGCACTGGGACAACATTTTTGGTTTTCAAGATCGTTTCCCTAAAGTTGAAGAATTTTAATTAGAATAAATACTTACTTTATTTTGGTACAATATCACTGTTGTTCGTGCCTTGAACAATTTCCACTTCATCTCTTAAATAAATGAAGTTGAATTTGTTATTCATGAAGTGTTAGAAGATCATGTGATAGAATGACGGGTCATTCCATCTGTCTCAAACAAAAGGTTAGAAAAAGTTATTAAATATACATAAGTCATTATATAGTGAGATTAATCATATATGGTTCCTAAAATGGAGTTATACTTCATATATCATACTGCTTAATATAATAAAACCAGTTTCTACTAAACAGGGACTTCCTGTAGGCTAGTGGTAGGCGATAAAGGCCAGTCGGACTTCGGTTGTGGGTTCGATTCCCACAGCTTTGTCCGACGTGATGGGTTGTAGCCTGTCCTGCAGGTTGTCCTTTTTCTAAAGCTATATTACTATAACATCCCATAAATAATATAGAAAAAACTTCTATCCTTAAACAATACTAACTTATGTCCAACATAATCCATTCCAATCTTTAGGCTTATCCATAATACTGAATTCCACTCTCATAATATAGTGAAAACGATTACCAGAGATTCAATACCATCATTGATCCTCATATATCATAAGATATGTCTTGTTGGTCATATTCCAAACAGACGAAGGCCTTAATCATGTATTCTCTTGAAAAATGAATACCCATTGAACCTTAGTGAAAACATGAATGCTGTCAAAAGTTAACTCTTACCACATACCAAAATCTAAAAATTCTATATACTCAAACCATGATATAACCTTATCCTTATATCAGTCATGAGCTCATGAATACTATCAAACATATAATTTTCTCCTTATCCCTTCACTATGCGCATATCATCTTCATTCCAAAAATATCTGAATAACCTTTCTTGGATACTGGTAGCATTAATCACACACTTTCAAAACTCAAGTAAAGACAATAATGTAACAATCCTTAGATGTATCTTTATTCCTTAGTACCATGAGATTCTGTATACAACCTTACACTTGATAAACATGTAATCATTCCACTACCTTCTTAAACCATTGACCGAGCTTCAACAATTCTTTTATCTCACATATCATTTGTAGTCTCTTCATCATCATCAATATAAATACTACCCATACGGCCATACTGATTCTCTTCATGAGACTTTCTCTTAGGGAATTGGTTTGCATAATGCTCGTACATTCCACATTTAAAACATTTAACCATTTTTGATGTCGTAGAAATACCATTATCCTCATCCATGGTGTTAACTGAACCTTTTCCTTTACACTTACTAGCTTTGTGTCCTTCTTTTCCACACCCAAAGCATCTTCCAGTTCCCTTGAAACATTCTCCTTGATGCCTTTTCCCACATGATTTACATAGGGGAAATTGAACATTATTTCCTCTATGACCATCATGAAACTCCATATTCCTCTTATTAGCCGAGTCAGGAAACTTACCAAATTTTACTTTATTGATCATATTATGAGATTTCTGATTCGGCATAATAATGATGTTTGGACTTCCAAATCCCATTTCATTTGGTTTCTCATCATTCCATTGTCCATCATATCCTCCATTATCGTGAATCATCTTGTTTCCATCTATTTTCTAAAACCCAAAAAGAATAGTGCGAGAGACAAAAATCATAATAAAGGGGGAGTATCTTCAATATCTAGCATCTTTGGTTTAATCTAATATCGTTACCATAGTTCTAGGACTATATACTATATGTATACTTATCCTTAGGGACATCCCTAGACATACCTTAGAAATATCTCTAGGGATATCACTAACGTTTTCGCATCCAAGTTTCCAAAGGTTGACTAAACCTTTCCTCTGATACCAACTGTAGAGACCCGAAGCTTGACGTACATTGACATTACATTACATTTGCGGAATACTTAGTACATAACAAAAACACACGCACAAGGATCATAATAGTTTAGTGTCTTTGGAAACTCGGAGTATAATCTTCTAATCCTGGTGAAAGATCTTCAACATCTCCCATAAAGATCTTCCCTTTTTTTTATACCTAAAACCTTTCTTTATATCCTGGGGAAAAGTAAACATAAAAGGGTGAGCTCAAATGCTCAGTAAGGGTAAACAAAATAAATATCAATCACATCATATTCATAAGAACATAACCTTTTGGAAATCTTAACCTGCAAAAGAGAGAATAATTTCATAACATGGGATAAATCATAGTAGTGAAATGAAATCCCAATAATCATAACTTAAAACATGAAACATTGTGGCATACACACATAATCATAGAGAATCATTTCTTGTTAGTCAAGACTCATTTCCAAGACTATCTTAGTTGAAAAAGTCCCTTTCTGTACCGAGTCACCCTCGTTTCAGTCCTGTTTCACTGAACTGGTATAACCTACCATTCCAGCCATGTCTATCTCATGAGATATAAAATCTTTACCCAATGAGTTGGAGGGATATATAGGTCCCACTCATCTCATAATGATACCATTCTTATGTGTGCCACAAAATCATAAATCATTCATCATTGCATAACCCATGTAATAAAAATGGGATTCTTAAACAACATGACATCATAAAACCATTCATATAAGATAAAGGAATTAATAAACATAAATCCATCACAACATAGTAAAATAAATGTAAAAATATGGATAGAAACAGAACCCTTTATTATCTTATATGGAAAATAATTTTGATAAAACACTTGAAATGAATTCTTGAAGAAAATATCCTTTCTTCTTCAAAATCAATATCTTTTCACAAAACATCATGCAATTTTAAAAGAAAGAGATTTTATTTAAAATAGTCATGAAATCTTTTAGAGGAATCTTCTTGAATATAAGTCTTTATAAAACCTTAAAAATCCGTTCATGCCGTTTAAGTTAAAAAAACATTCTTCTCGTACTTTTGTCGGAAAAGTCAAAAAGTACCTCGTATGAAAAATGACAAAAGATTCCTTTCATATCTTTTACTATAAACTAAACAAAGGGTAAAAATGGATTTAAACAATTGTAGGTGAATGGAAATAATATTACATATTGAGGAAACATGTATGTGGATAATAAAATACACCCAAGTAAATACTAAATTATAAACAATCTCAGATAAAAATGAGATTGTGATATTTCCCTTACCTTATGTCTGATATGCTTTGTACGTATCCGAACCTCCTGTATAATGATTTAAATAATGTCATTAACTTATTGCTGAATCATATTCATTGTTATGATATCATATATGGTTCACTTATGACTTTATATTACCTGTTCTTTTGTAAATTCCATGTTAAAGAAGCGTTTTGGGTAAAATCGTTTCATTTATCGTAGGTGTTTGGACTTGTTATTCTTGACATTATTATTACTTATATCAGGATATACGTACTTCCAGAATATAAAATATGATTTATATATCATATACATTCAGTATATATATATATATATATATATATAATAGATAGATAAATGAAATGAAACACACCGTTCATGGAGACGGTAGTTCGTACGTACGCATGAACGCTGTTTTCGTTTCCTTATTGTCTTGAATGGAAGTAAGTAGATGACATATATATATATACATAAATCCAGTAGATTTACCATGTCATATGTTGCATGATTACTTATTATATATACTTTATAATCATTCATGAATGGTTAAAGAGGAGAATTAATCTCATCGCGTCGTGGAGACGGTAGTCCGGACGTACGCACGAGCGATGATATCGTTCTCATGATCGTGGGACTGTATTGGAGTGTATGTATACTATTTCAGAATCAATATAACTTCATAATAGTCATATATAGTCATTATTTACACCATTATACCCATCCAAGTAAGGTGGTGGTGGAAAATAGATTACACGACGGCGTGGAGACGGTATTCCGTACGTACGCACGCGCGGTTATTTCTTTTTCCGTAGGATGGATATATGGTGAAATAGGGTTGTTTCATACTTATAATAACTTATCATTATATGATTTATACTGATGTTATTACTTCATAATGAAACAATTAAAGAAGAAGAAGTGGAAAAAGAAATAAAGATGAAAGAATCGGTAATGGACATTACCTCTTCTTTGAAGTGCTTCTTTGAGAACTTCTTTTAGGGAACTAAAATTGGTCTTTGAGGAAGAACAAAACCTCTAGGATGTTTCTAGGGAAGTGTAGAAGAGAATTTGGCAGGGGTTGGCCGAGCATGAAGGCTCAAAGTTGTGTGAGGAAGAGAGGGAGGAGGTGTCCTTTTATAAGGGAGGAGAGGGGCACCTTTGGAATAACTAAATATTTTATTTTATTATAAAGTCAAGTTCGGTTTTAAATAGCTCAAAATTGAATTATTTCAAGGCTAAGGTGGGGATGGGTCTAAATCCTCTCATCCAATATAATTTAGACAAGTTTAGGTTCCTATTTTAACCTTATCATTTAGATTTAACATTAAGTTAAATAATTTTACTTTTACCGTGTCTTCTTGTGTTCTTACACTATAAGGTTAATAAACTTACTATAAGAAGCCAAACGAACCCCAAGTTATTTATTATTAATATATATAACCTTATCTAAGTAATTTGGACTAACATTAGATTTTTTGGAATAAAATAACAATTGATAATATAATATTTATTTTAAAAACTATTTTATATCAATTTTGACACTATTTGGTATATGATTTTTATGAAATTCATAACAGAATGATAATTTCGAACCAAGTTAATTATATCAATAATAACATGTCATATTAACCTAGAAAATTATTGGAATTCATAAACTGTCTCAAATTATATTTATTTGGGTATTTATAACATCAATTATGTCAATATTTCATTAATAAGATAATTACTGCATCATCGTTGTGTCATAAATAAATTAAATTATTTAATGTCTAAAAATTAAAAATAAAATACCATTATGTATGAAATCTTTTTATATTTCTATGGAATATTAATAGTCGAATTTATCTTATTTATAACCCCATATTAAAAATGTTTTATTAAATAAACATTGATTTTAACTCTTTTAACTCTTCTTTGAATTAAATAATAATAAATGTCATAATCTAATTCAAGTGGGCCTAAATGGTCATATTTGATTCCTAAGGTTGTTTTTGGTCGAATTACACTTATCCAATAGAATTAGGACATGTGTTAGGGTAATAATAATATCATTTTTACACTTAATTACCCTATTTACTTTTAACCGTGGTAAATAAAAGTAAAAAGTTACTATTCATCAAAAATTATTTTCATCTCATTGAACCACATTTTACTTACTGACATCAACCGTGTCTCTCGGATTTTTGAAATTCCAATCACAGGAATGGTAAAATTATGTTTTATGAAAAATTCAGTTTTTTTAACTACCACTTAGTGGTTTCACTATTCATCAAAAATTGAAAGTTTTCTGAAAAATACCAAAAATTAGGCCTAAGATATATTTGATATAATGAACTCAAAAATGATTTCTATTTTACCAAATTCAAAACATATCAGTTGCATTAATTAAATTAAAAATTAATTCCCGTCGTTAAAACAAAAGGCGTGTTTTTAAGAGATAATAACTATCAAAACATTGACACTTGTTTATAACTAGTTTAAATGTGAAATTACATCCAATGACCAACATTGTATTAAATTGTAAAAATATATTCTAAATATACTTTAAAACCACTCGAATTAATAATTTATCACTATTAATTATTTCGATTGAAAAAGTTGTTTTGAATTAAAATTTAGTAATTTTCACTATTGATCAAAATATGAAAGTTATCCGAAAATCACCAAAATTTCACCCTAAGATAATTTCGATATTCCGAATCCAAAAATGAAGTACATTTTGGAAAATATAATTTACAAAATTTCAAAAATTGGTTATTACTATTCATAATGTCTAGTTTTAATAATATTTTAATCGCATATCGTTGTTAAGAGAAACTCGTTATTGCGTACTACACACGCTATCGAGGAAGGTCGTGATTGCGTGTAATGCAAGGAAAGTCAAGGATGCGTGTTGTGCAAGCTCCTTTTGGTGTAGCGTACAACACAATACATTAGTGAAACTAAAAACAATATTTTTCATAAAATCTCGGGGTGTTACAAATATGATTTAAAAAATATATGAATTGATGAAAACCTATGATGTGGTTTCAAAATGAGAAAGGAATTTTAAAAACTGAAAATATGAAATGGTATTTTGAAATTATTCAAAGTTATTGAGTTTCCCATTTTGATTGGTGGATTGATTGACAAAAAAAATGTAATCCTTGGTAGTTAGTGGGAAATTATGGAAATCAAACTAGGTTATAACCCCATGAAAATTGATTGATGAAGAAAAACTAACATATACATACTGTGACATGATTTCACTAACAAGGTGTTGAGATATAATGGCTTGATCCAAGGGTTTTCTGCACATATTGAGCCAAGATCACTTATTTAGTAGTGTGATGAGCCTATTACCAGAATCTAATGTAACCTAGGTCTTGATTTGTGGTTTTAGAAGATGTTATATTATATTATTACAAGAAACTGATTATTGTACTGTTTATTTGTGGAACTTCTTTATATAAATGTTTCACATAAAATTTCTATCTATTCTAGTTATGATATATCAAGAATCAGTTTTATAATTATTTTTTTTTAAAATAAGTAAATTCATTTCCATTATTTATTTGACTTAAATTAAAAGAATAATTGGTTCATATGTTTTTTAATTGAATATAAAACACTTGGTGAGACCCTACTATGCTATTTATCTCACACACACACTATTCCTTTGGGTTTTTGTAGGCTATCTAATTCTAAGTACAAGAAAATGGAAATAAACACTTGCAGGAGGAAATCTTCTAGATCCATGGGACCTAGAGTGATGGAGGTGATTGGTGGAGATGTGATCCACCTATTATAAGGGATGTGTTTGAGCTTTTACCTTGGAAGATGTTGTGTCTTTTGATGATGTACTACTTCTCTTTTTTTTGTACTATTTGGTTTTGTTACTTTATTTCTTTAGATTGTTCCAAATATTATCCTTTATATTTTCTCTTCAACTATTTGGTGGAAAAAAATCATTATGTATTTACTCTTGTATGATTCTAGGTGCTAGTCACCAACCCTTGGGGATCAGGAACACCCTTCAGGATAATTTAAGGCTAGTTCAAGTATTTGTGTACTTGGGTATCCACGTTGATTCATGAAAGGGGGATACTAAAGTGCATAGGGAGGCCAAAAAGGTTATTTAGTTTGATGATGGAAGTAAATATAATTGATTAATCGGGATACTACTCATGAAAATAGTTAATTGTAGCTTTATGAGGCTACATGTGGACATCGTTAATACCTAAATTACATTGGATAAGACATTTTGTAGAGAAAAAAATCTTGATGAAAATTGATATTACCTCACATTTGTGGAATACTTAATACATAACAAAAACATATTCCAAAAGACTGTATTAGTTTAGTGTCTTTGGAAACTCGAAAAAAAATCTTCTAATAATGGTGAAAGATCTTCAACATCTTCCATAAAGAGCATCCCATTTTGTTTTCATACATAAAACCTTTCTTTATATCATAAGGAAAAGAAAACATAAAATTGGTGAGCTCAAATTCTCAGTAAGGGTAAACATGGAGAATATAAAACAATCCATAAATATTTGAACGTAAAAACATGAACATAAAACATCAAAATCATGAGTAATGACATAAATCTTGGTAGTACATAAGGCATAGATCATAAATGAACATTAATCATTTTAAAATAGCATGGGAAGAAAACATGTAACTGTGGAAAACCATTAAGAACATGATATTTTTTCCATAGTATCCAAGGAATTACTACCAAGACCATCATTGTGGACAAATTCCATTACTGAACAGGGTTAACTTTCCTTTCCAGCCTTGTTTTACAGAACTGGATTTACTTGATGTTCCAGCCATGTTAATCTCATGAAATATATATCTTTACCCAATGCATTAAAGGTAGCTATGGGTCCCACCCATATCATAATGAAACCATTCTTATGTGTGCCACAAAATCATAAATCATACATCATAGCATAACCCATGTAATAAAAATAAGATTATTAAACATCATTCCATCATAACATCAACCATATAAGATTAATGGACATCATAAAAATAATTCCATCATAACATAATAAAATAAATGTAATAATAGTGATAGAAATAGAACTCTATATTATCTTAGATGGTAAATAATTTTGATAAAACACTTGGAATCCATTCTTGAGGAAAATATCCTTTCTTCTTCAAAAACATTTTTCCTTTCCCAACATGTCATTAAATTTTAAACTAAAATAATATATTTGAGATTAAACTTGAAAAAATTTAAAGGAAACATCATGGAAATAATATTTTATGAAATCATAAAAATCTATTAATGTCATATAAGTTAAAATTAAACATTCTTCTCGTACTTTTGTCGGAAATGTCAATAAGTATCTCGTACTGAAAACGACAAAATATTCCACTCATATCTTTTACTAAAAATTCATGAATAAGTAAAATTTGTTTTTTTTTAAAAATTAGGAGGATATAAATAATATTACATATTGAGGAGACATGGATGTGGATGATAAATATTCCCCTGTAAATTATGAAGTATAAAAAATCTCGAATAAAAATTAGATTGCAAGATTTTCCCTTACCATTTATAATTGGTTGAATCATACGTGTCATAAAATAAAAAAAATTACATGCATATGTAAATATCATATTATTCATAATAAAAATCATAAAACTTTCATGGGAATCATAAACACCATACAGAAGAAATAGATAGTGATTAAGTCATATGTCTCACAGAAATAAAAGTGAGATGAAATAATCCCTTATTTTAGGTCCAATTTATTCTGTAGGTTTCTGAACCTCCTGTATAATGATTTAAATAATGTCACTGACTTTTTCAAGAATCGTATTCATTTTTATTATATCATATACGATTCACTTATGACTTTATATTACACGTTCATTTATCAATTCCATGTTGAATCAATGTTTTGGATAATAATTGTTTCATTTATCGTACGTGTTTTGACTTGTAATTATTTATATGATTACTTAGATAATGATTAATTACTTACATAATGTAAAAAATGATTTATATATAATATATATTCAGAATATAAATATGTATATAATATTTTGATAAATGGAATGAAATACACCGTTCATGGAGACGGTAGTTCGTACGTACGCATGAACGTTGTTTTCATTTCCTTATAAAATTGAATGGAAGTAAGTAAATAACATATACATAAATCTAATATCATTATTATGACATATATTTCATGAATATTTATTATATATACTTTATAATCATTCTAGAATGGTTGACATGGAGAATGAATCTCGTCGCGTCGTGGAGACGATAATCTGTAGGTACGCACGAGCGATGAAATCATTCCCATAATTATTGAATGGAATTGGAGTGGATGATATAATATCTCAAACTTAGTATGATGTTATAATAATCATATATAGTTATTATTTCCAACATTATACCCATCCAAGTATGGTGGTGGTGGAAAAATAGATTACACCATGGCATGGTGACGGTAAGTCGTATGTACGCACGCGCGGTGATTTTGTTTTTCGTAGGATGGATAGAAGGTGAAATATTGTTTTTTAATATTTATAATAACATATAAGTATATTATTTATACTGATGTTATTACTTTATAGTGAAAAAACTAAATAAGAGGAAGTATAATAATAATGAAACTTGAAAGAATTGGTATAAGAGATTACCTCTTCTTTGACGCACCTCCTTTAATCTTCCTCTTAAGGGACTAGAGTTGGCCCTTTGAGAAAACCAGACACTCAAGAATGTGACTAGAGAAGTTGATAAGAGTAATGGGTAGGGTTTTTCTGATCTTTAAGTCTCAAAATTATGTGAATAGGAGAGGGATGAGGTGCCCTTTTATAAGAGAAGAGAGGGGAACTTTTGGAAACCTAAAAAATATTAGCTAATAATAAAATCAAAACCCACTTAAAAATATTTAAAATGACTCAATATGAATATGAGATAAGATAAGGTTGTAATATCATCAAAAAATAAAATTTATACATGTTTTATGTTTATTTTAAACCATATCATTTTGATTTATCTTTATTTAATCTATTTAATTTAATTTGTGGTAATAATATTCTAATTTTCAAAGTGTTATAAATACATACTTATGTGTTTTTAATTTTCAAAAATTAGATAAATTATTAAATTTTCAACCATATAATTTTCAATTTGTAATTTTTAAATACTTATGTGATTTTCAAAAAATTTAATAATATCTTATTTTTATAAAATATCAATAGTGTCAATTTTGACACTATTCAATTATTTGAATTTAAATAAAATACACAAAAAATATATATTCGAACCAAAATATTTAATAGATTTATAACATGTAATATTCAACTAAAAAATTCATGAATCACATTAATTTGTTCATATAATATATATTTTAAATTTTTTAATACCATTTGTTTTATATTTCTCTTAATGCAATAATTATTTCAGCATTTATGTATAATTATTTAATATACTTATATGTTTCATAAAAATAAAAAATAAATACTACGACAAAGATAAATCTAATAAGTTTTATAAGAGTAATTTTATTTGAATATATCATCTTAAAATCACAACATTTAAATTGTTATATTTATTAAATTATGAAGGTGACATCTTTGACATATTTTAAAATAATATATTATAAGTGTCATAATTTCTTTAATAAGGCTCCAAATGGTCCACAATTAGACAATTGGATGATTATTGTTTATATATACACGAAAAATAGTTTTTGGTCAGATTTTTGGGCCTTTTATGGGTATTATTATTTGAATTAAAACAATATTAAATATTTTTTCACTAAATAAATAGTTTATGCATCATTAATGTATAAGCTATTTAGGTAATTAAATATTTATTAAAAATTTCAACTAAATTACCATAATAAAGAAAAAAAAATTATATTTAAAATTATTATTTATAATAAAATTTTTATTCTATACAAATATATATTAAAAAAACTATAATTATTAAAGTTTGAGTGAGACATATTTCACTTTCTTTTAAATAAGATAAATTAAAGGTCTTAATCACATCCAAGTGGGTTCCAATAGATTCCATTTCGACCCAAGTATGTTTTAAGGATAAATATATTCATAAAATTATATTAAAACAACCGTTAGGGTAATTCTATAATATTATTTTTACCCTTAATTACATGATTTACCTTTAACCGTGGTAAATAAAATTTACCGTAGTTACTATTCATAATGCCAAAAAATAAAAAGTATCCTATTAACATAATTTGGACCTACTGAATCAAAATATGGAATCCACTTTTTGATATTAAAGATATATAAGTTTCATAAATTCATTTAAAATTAATCCCATTGTTGAAAAAATGGTTTTGTTTAAACGTTGCAAAAGATTGAATTGATTTTACCTAAGAATTAAATGTAAAATTAATTCTAATGACATACATTATATTAAATGGTAAAAATATATTCTATTTATACATTAAAACCCATTTAATATTATAATTTAAAAATATAAATTATCTCGATGAAAAAAGTTGTTTTTAACTAAATTTTTGCGTATTTTTACTATTCATCAAAATATAAAAGTTAACAGAAAAATATTATAAAATTATCTAAAGTAAATTTTTATATAATTATTGAAATGAATAAGTTTATTTTGTCAAATAAAACTCATAAACATGTCAAAAAAATATATTTATAGTGGGTGCGCTATCAAAAGGTGAAAAACTGTATTTTTTTAAAAATTCTTATTTTACCAGAAAAAATTATTTTGTTCTCATAACATGTTCTAGAATATGTGTAAGATAAATGATATTGTTATAAAATTTAAATTTTGGTTAATACTATTCATAACGGTTATTTCATAGTAATATTATAACAATATATCATGGTTTAGTGAAACTCTGTATTTCTTACGACACATGATATTGAAGAAGGACACTCTTGCGTGCAACACAAGCCAAGAATAGTGTTTGCGTATAATACAAGCTAATACAGTGTTTCTTATAGTGCAATATAATCTTGGTTTATCGTACAGCACATGACATCAAAGAAATTAAAAGGAATATTTCTCATAAAATCTCAGGGTGTTACACATTCTCACTAAATATCTCTCTAGGAACTAATATTTCTAACAGAACTCATAAAATCGATGTCTCATAATAGCTAGGGTCTATTAAAAATCCTTTCCACATAGTACTTTTGTTGTGGTTAGTAAATAAAAAGGAACAATACTCTTCACAAATGGGTACCTTGATTATAGTGAAAATATTATCCTAAGGAAGAGAAATTGATAACTCAATGCTGGTTAGTCATTGAATTCTATGATTAAAACTTAGATGAAATATAAAACAAGAAATCAACCCATCTAGTCCAACTACCATGATATATATAGTTATTAATTAAAGAATACAAATCAATAAAATATTCCAATAAAAATATTTCATTATATATGATATTAAATGAGAAAATAAAACTATAATATTTTCTATTGATAGGGGCCTCATTCCTCAACTTTCTCTTAAGTAATAACCTACAAAAATTGTTCCCAATCCTCTAATCTAAAATTCACCTCAATTTCAGAATGGATGAATGGTTATTTAATGTTTGAATTATTAATAACTAGTGGGGTTCATCATGGTGAATCTTTTGTATATTTTTATTTTTTTCTCTCATCTGAGCATAAAAAATACTTCATCACTGTTAGCATCAATGACAAAAACCTAGGAACTTACCTCAAGAACCACTGTATTTCTTTCCTATTGTTGTGAATCTTCCTCCTACCATTTGATAATATATGATCTTTCTTCTGAACTAATAAGTTTCTCTTAGAATTTATGTCTCAAAAAGTGACCATAATCAAAATTCTAGACGGTATCGACATATAAATACTAAGGGTCATGATTTATGAAATTAGGTGATGCTTAAGTATTCCATATATTCTAATTTCAACCCAAAACTATATATTCTTCAATTAAAGTCATATTTCTTTATTTTTCTAGACCAATATAAAATTATGTTATGTTTATTTTAGGCCATATTTTTCTGATTTTGGAAAATTATCTTTAGTCTTTTAGTGATATGATCTGTTCTCAAAAATGAATATTCTCATTTACACATGGACATGTCTATAATATTTCAAATATAAAAATAATCATTACCAAGAGATGAGATTATTTAAAACTATATGGTCATCCATCTCTCATCTTTGATTTTAGAGGGAACTAATAGAGGAATTTGTTTTTTATAACATTTCAAGGCATGTGGAAAAAAATATTTTACTTTTTTAAGTAAATTTAATTAATTATGTACTAGAATTCATCCCTATTCATAACATGACATTAGATCTAAAATTATTCTTCCATATCCATTTTATGAACCGTCTTCGTGATTCTTGGCCTCAAATTTT
Organism: Viscum album; assembly: GCA_963277665.1. Lineage (NCBI taxonomy): Eukaryota > Viridiplantae > Streptophyta > Magnoliopsida > Santalales > Viscaceae > Viscum > Viscum album. The sequence continues at coordinate 1,988,596,285 of OY728161.1, read as the reverse complement.
TCACACTAACATGAAAAACAATGACTAATAAAACCAATCATTTTTTAAAACATCAAAATATATTTTTTGATAATTATTGAATCCAATCGATTATATCATTATCCTTGAGTTTATTGATTCCAATAGTTATGTTTCATTTTGAAAACCAGGACAATATATTTTTAACTTCTGTATTTTATATCAATTAGGATTCAAACATAGTGAAGATATTTTTCCAAACATGTCATCCTCCATTCAATCATTATAATCATAATCACAACTTTATCAAAAAGATATAACCACATGTTCAAGAAAAATATACTAAATGGAAATTGTTACTCGAAAATTTAAATTCATAATGGACCTTTGAAAGAAATCCTTCTTCTAGATGATTTTTTTTATCCAGTTTTAGTTCTTCAATCATCTTAAATCATGGATCTTCAGTATCATGGTTAATAATTATTCTATAATTTGATCATCAAAATCTAGGGATAGTTTCATATGATTTAGATCTTAATAATATTCATGCTGTAATTATATTATAGGGGAATTTTATCAAGCTTGAATTTTTTGTCATCTAATGATTTTTCAAATATATCATTGGGGGATTATTATTCCATGTAATTATCATCATCAGTGAGTCATAAAATGGGTTAAATTATTTTATACATTTATTTAATCATATTTAGAATAATTTTATAAAGGTATATCCATCATATATCCGAGTTTAATTATTTATATAAAAATTTGAAACCTCTAAAATCTCATAATGGAACCCACAGCTTCAACCATTATCAACTCAACAACAACATACAATAATTAAGTATGGTCCTCCAGTTTGTAGTTTTATTCATGTGACTTCTAGATTGGAATCAATAGATACATTCCACTTTGTATTCTATTGTGCAATAAAAAATCTATCTTCAATACTCATTTATCATTGATCACCTTGGATGGATTTCATCATGGATTAAAATATACTAATGGATATTCATCCCTTATTCTAGTAAAATATCATTGTGACATTTTTCATATTATTTTATCCATATTAATCTAAAATTTAGTTTAAAATTCACATTATTAAGAGTCATAACATTCCTGAAATTATGCTGAAAAATATCATTGATTCTTCTCACATTGTAAGACCTATTTTTTATGACGTAGCATTAAATTCTTGTTTTCATTGGAATGGATCACTATATGTCAAGGGCCCATCATATGGTAGCTTCATAATACAAGATTATACTCATACTAGTGTCCTCTTAAGGTAGATTCAATCCTCAAAATTGCATAAAGTTTATTTCTTTAGGTAGATTTCTATTTTAAAGGAATCTTATGTACATGGAATAATTTTTATGTATGGAACCTTGGATTTTGACATGTGATTGCTTGATATTTTTTTTCTTTTGGTATCATGGTTTTGGATATACAATCACATGATGAATTTACCAAATGTTAACTATAGGGTCCTATTATAAGTTGACTTTAATAATGTTATGTATCACATAAGGTATCATGGTGTAATGTATAATTGATTATCTAACCATGAACTTTTTTTCATTGCATTACTCTGCTAATTTTCTAACTTTTTGTCACTACATCATTTTTCATATGGTATGTTAAATGTTTTATATATTATCTCACTCACATTCAATTTTTTCACACATGGTAGGTTAAAAAATAATATTCTATTCACATTAGTGATCACATAGCCCCCCCTACATGAATTCGTATTATCAAAGCAACATAACTACATGGGAATTTCATGTTGATTCTCATAGTTGATGAACTAATCACACAGACATTTCCCTAAAAATATAGAATTTAAAATAATAGAGAAATTAATTAAATAAACTTATAAATACAAAAGTTAGAAATAATATTTCAATTAGTTTATCATATTAAATTAAATAAAAAAATTCACAAAAAATGTTTTAAAAAAATGTGAAATTTATTAAAGAATAAATTTCTATAATTTCAAAAATCATCAAAATAAATTGAAAATAAATGATTAAATAAAAAACTAAAAATATTATTAATATATTTTGAAATAAAACACAATAATTTTTTAGTAAATAAATTGCATTAATCTAAAATTTTCATTATAATTTTTAAATGAAAACAATTCCACATAAAACTGAGAAGTATTCAATACTTATTTAATAAAAAGAAAAAAAATGTTCTAATAATCCTTAAAATTACCCAAAAGGGATTGTAAAAATTTTATCCAAACAAAACATCATAAAATTCCCCCACACTAAAGTAATTTCACTCTCAAGAATTACAATGAGTTTCATTTTTTATAAAGACACATAAGAAATTTGATTAGCCTTCTCAGGATTACATACACATTAGAAGAGGTTGAATGAAAAGTACCCAAAATTATATGAAATTCCATGCCTCTAATGTTAGTATAACTCTCTAATTTATCTTAATAAAATTTCCAGTCCTGTTTTTTGGAGTGAGAAAATCAGATTCAATATTAATAAAAACATTAAAAATAATTTCATTTGGAACTCACTCTCTCCCATGTTTCATAATCCAAATATCCACTATCTTATTAATTTATTCAACTCAACTAAATTTTTTAAGTCAATTTAACCCTTTATAAATTGGGTTCAATGTATAATTCTATTTAATGTTCAAATTTTTTAAAATTTGGAACCCTATTTGTTTTTTATCTAGAAACCAATATGAAATATATATTGAATATTAAAATTGATTTTTCTATTATTTTTATCTACTCAGAGACCTAGTTTATAATGTCACCAATATTAAATGTATGATCCAAATTTATCAATTTAATCTATTTTAAAAAGTAATATATGAATCACCTTTGAGTTAGATCCCCAAGGTGTTTTATTTCTCAGTGTCCAAATTTTTTTGTTCAAGTTTAATCATCTAGTTATGTTATGTTAAAATTACAGTTCTATAGAGGATATATCAACTCACACACCAATTCCAAGTTCATAAATAGAATTTATATAAAATAAATGGAAAACCACACTCAAAATTCAATCACATACAAAAAAAAATAGTATTTAGTTAAATACCATAAAAAACGTGGATTTTTTTCCCTTATGTATGACACATTGTATATCAATTTATATAACCAAAAAACAATACAAAATCCGATGTATACTGAAATAAACATGATGATTTTTTTATGAAAACTTCATATCCTAAATTTTTTTGAAGGGGAAAAATTCTAAAAAAATTATTCGGGGTTTCTTATGTGTCAAACATTGAAAAATTGTTAAATAAATTGTTAATACCCCTATACTATACATTAAAAACCCCAACATTATACCCAATTATGAATATAAATATAGGATAACATTTAAGATAATTCATTAAAATGTAAATTTAATGTTTTAGTAGTCTAGATAATATTTTAAGGGTTCCAAAATAGTTCGAAATTATATTCCAAGAAAAAAAATAGCCAAACGATTTAGAATCTGTAAAATAATTCTACTGGCCACTATGTAGTAGTTTCAATAAAAAAATAGATAAATTAGTATGCTTAATAATTTATTTCAAGAATAACATTAAAGGGATTGAAAAATAATCATGTAATGATTACTGTTCAGAAAATAAAGGATTTAGGTATCAGGACTGACCTTAATACTCAATCAATAATTTTTAAATGTAATAGAAACACATTCATAAGTGAATTTATAGTGTAAATATATGAAACCAATATTTTTATAATTAAAAAAATATAGCCTTAAAAGTTCTAAAATTATATCAATACTTCCATATATGTATAATCATTAGAAATATTTATTAAATATTATTATATATCCTCTTTTTTTGTTAGAATGAGTTCTCTGGTTTCATAATTTTTTTAATTTTTTTATAATTTAATAACATTACAATTTGATATAATAATGGTGAATGAAGTTTGAACCCAATGATTGAGTGAGGGAGTTTTAGAATTTATATCTATAATATATAATCTTTTATCTTTGAAGAATAATAAAATATTCTAGTAAGGAATTAATTTCCATAGTCACATGACTTTTTTCATCTGGTAATTCCATTAATTGTGGTTAAATGAACTACCATTGTACAAATTCATGTCATAAACCAATTAATTTCTCTTACCATTTTGTTTCTTGGGTGATAACGCGGTCACATGATCTCATAATCTCTTAACCTACCTCATGAACACATAAATCACATGCATATTCTATCCTTTACTTGTGTGGTAAATTGGAGTGAGGAACAGCTGACTGAGTGATGACCTGGAAAAGTGTTATAGATAATTATTTGAATATAAAAATAAATTAAAAAACATAAAATTCATCAGTCTTCTCCTAGTAAATACTTAGTTTTCGGTGTTCTTCTAGACCTTACCCAAAAATTTATGTCCATAGTAAGAAAAATTTACAAAGATAATATTTGATATGAAATTTATGGTGTATTCTCTAGAATCACACTAAGAATATTTCAAAGTTATATTAACATCTATCATAAACTAGCATCATTTATAATTCCACATAAATATTATACGGTTCTAGGATAATTCCACTATTAAATAGTGGTTTTAAGAACTATAGTTTCACAAAATTAACCATAAATGGATGATATAAATATGTAAAAATCCCTATAATAACATGAATCACTCAAAAAACTGATCACCAACATTTAATGCATTAATGTTCTTGGATAACAGATATAGTAGGGTTTGTAACTAGATCATTTATTTAAAAATATTTTGAAAATAAGTCCACTTAAAACATTTCCATGTGGTAAAATCATATCCCCCTCCCACGATTTATATTTTAAAATAATATATTGAATTAAATGAAGTTAAATTTTCATAAATATGTTGAATTAAATAATTTTTTGTTTTCACCAAACCAGGTAAGATTTTTTATAACTTGAAATTAAAAATTTTCCAACAACAAATAACCAAGAATACTCCCTATCCATGGGTACTTTCAAAGGAAATATTATAGATGAAAAAAATTCATAAATATGTATTAAATATTCAAAAATATATATTTGTGACTCTGACTGAAGTTTCGACTGCATGGAAAAAATCCCTCAAAAATAAGTGTTTTGTGGGTGGAACAACAGATTGAGTGTTACTCTCAACTGGATGGGGAATCACATTTTCTTGAACATCAAGATAAAAATAATAATACTCTTTACAAACATAAAATATTTTAGGGAAAAAATATTTTTGGAAACCTACTGAAACAAACTTCCAACCCTCAGGGTAAGGGTGATAGAAATTACTACTAAACATAGCTCTAATCAATTCTTCAACTACATTAATTAGTTTGAAGCTGACCTCATTTTCGGTCTTCTCAAAAGAAATTTCATAATTATAATACATATTAATTAGAGTATTTTTTAATTTGGAAACATTATTGGCAACACCACTAGTATCTAAAAGTAATCTACCCAATATAATGGGACCATTTTTATCACACTCTATATCAAGAACCAGAAAATTAGTAGGAAATATAAGCATTCAAACATTGGCTAAATGTTCATATTACATTACCATGGGATGAATAATTGATATATTATATTTTGGAAGAGATAAGTAAGTTGTTTTTAATTACCTCATACAGTACTTCATTCTATGTTTTAGAGAATCAATTTCATACTATCACCCAAATCGCATAGGTAATACAATTCTCCACATCTCCTTTTATCTGTGGAATTAAAAAAATTATATGTACTTCTAGTTTTTTTAGGGTTTTTTTCAAAAGAACATCGCTATACTCCTTAGTAGTGTTTATAGTGTCTAATTCCTTCCTATATATTCTGTTAACCAAAAAAATTCTTATAAATTTGGAATATGTTGAAGTTTTTTCTATGGCTTCTAGAAAGAGAATATTTATTTTGAATGTTTTAATATAATCTTTGAATTTCATATATTTAATATTATCATTCAATTTATTTCTTTTACGGACAATATTAATTGGGGAATAATTTTTAAAAAAATGATTAATTTTCACCATTTCCTCTTGTAATAATTTCTTTTATAGTTGTTTAATCAATCAAATATTCATTTTAATTTTGTTCCTTAGGTTTTTTACATGTCGGTTCATCTAATTTTTTGGTTGGACATGGATTTCAAGATTTTTATGTTTTTCACATTGAATGTATTTATTAAAAGGATTAATAATGTAGTTTATCCCATCATCATATGTCTACACCCTATAATTTTCTTTTATTTTCACGACACTTCTTATAGTGGCTACCATGAAAACCTTTTTAGGGTTTACAAGTATTGTTTTTTGAAGGATAACTTTATCCCTAAAACTTATTTCCTTGCCAATTTTTCATATTTTATATTATAAATTAAAAAATATAGACTTTGGGAATATATCATTATTTTCATCTATCTAACAAGATATTCTAAATCAGTTTTAGAATTTGAAGCATTAGCCACATTTAGATACTATTTTAATGGATGGTTTTTATATCTTGGTGAAAAAGTATGTTGTAAAATGACCCCTTTTCACTCCAAGAAATAAGTAGGGTGGTTTTTATAGCATAAATTTTGATTATTTGAAAAATTATCATTGTTTCCATGTTTCCTTCACCTACGATCCATAAATTAGACATCCTAATCATTTTGAAATAAAATATAAATATTGGTACAATATCTCTGGCTATTTTTAGATAACCCATACTGATAACATTGCTCCCTACAAGTTTTTTCATTAGAAATAATAACAAGTTAAGGGTTTGTTTTAGCCCGATGAGTCACTCCCTTTCTAGAGAACCTATACTAGGAATCTGAGAATTTTTACAGATATTTTTTTAATCTTATCAGAATTCAAACAATAAAATTCATCATAACAATATTAATCTACAATATTTTGATTGTAAGGTGTGAAAATATTGTAAATTTTCCATTAAATGATAGTAAGAAAGATTATATTAGAGTAATTTTATTTTAAATTATCTTAACATATCCCATTTTTCATGAAATTACTCTCCCTCATCTTGAATAAAGCCATGAATCTTATGCCTAACATCAGTAGTGGTGTTACTATGATAAAATTCAAAAATATTTAAGTTAAACAATTTATCGCAAGTCTCAAATATCTCATCATCCAAATCCATGAACTATAAACTATAATTTCCCATGATACATAGTGGGAACAACTTCAACCTAAGATCCTCCCCCAAAAAACCAATGTAGATATAATTGTCATAAAAACATTAAAATTATCTAATAAATTAAAGGAATACTTATAGGTATAATCAATGATTGAATGATGCTTGATCATGATAGAATATTTAATTTCATAGTTTTTGGATCAACGAGAATGTCTTATAAAATAATGGTTACTTGACACATTTAGAAACAAGAACATCATATGTATTGGAATTTTAGGAACATTATTTCTTTGTGGTGTTTTATTAAGATTTTTTTTTCATTTCTTTCATATCCCATATATTCTATTTTTTTTGGTTTTCTATTTAAAGGTTAATAAGTATTTATTTATATTTGATATTAAAGGTTCATGTTCAGTTTTAAAATCCCTATTTGGAATGAAAATTTAAACTCATATAGGTTTAGTAAGGACTAAACAATGAATTTCATCAGTTTTCCATTCAATATTGTTTGTATATATTTTAATGATTTTTTAATACAAAATTACCATTTTATTTACTTATTTTAATTTATTTCATGTACCTTCCTTGAAAATGATACCAAAATTTTACACAATATTGGGTATTGGCTAGTACCAAGTAAAATTTATTACTTAAAACCCTATTTTATACAAGTATTATGTTAATAAGGGTCTAACAATGGGGAATGTTGAAGTGTGTTTGACTAAAATAAATAAATAAATAATATAAAGAGAAAAAATGGTATAATGTAATAATGGAGGAATTTCAAGTGATATAAATGCAGTTAAAGTGAACAAGTAGTGGGATAAGATGAAAAATATATGGAGGATAAGAACTAATTTAGATAGTGGATTTTAGCTCTATAGTATTTATGGTGATGAGTGTTGAACAAGAAAAAAATTAATTATAGTATTCATAAGATGTGTGTAGAGGTCTATAATACCTAAAAGTAATTATATAAAACAAAATATATGGATATGTCTCTGAGAATATCTATTTCTAATAGAACTAAATATTAAAATAATCTTACATATAGAAGAGTGGACTACAACTATTTCCACATAGTACATAGATAGTGGTCACAAAGGTAAAAGGAACGCTATTAGTCACCTATTGGTACTTGGTGTAGAGTGAAAACACGATTATGAGTAAGAGAAATTGATAACTCTATACTAATCATCAAAATACTATAATGATTAAAACCAATAAATAAAATAAAAAAATGAAATTAACTTGTCAAATTAGACTCCCCAAATATACATAATTATGCATGACTGATGTAAAAAAAATACAAAAATAATTATAACACCCAATTATTTTATGGTATTAACTTCTTAAAAACTCAATTTATTCTATAGAAAACGTTTCATGCAACAACAAGCTTAGAAAAACTGTGATATAGAATTAAATATTATCATGGTCATTAGAATTGTAATGAGATAGATAGGAATAGTAATTTTTTCATTAGAATAATAAACTCACCTATGAAAGTATAAATAAAATTTAGGTTTCTCATTAATTAAAATATCATATATTTTTATCTTATAATATATAAATAAATTTTTTATAATAATAAATTAAGCGATGGTATTTTGTGAAGAAAAAATGTTTATTTACAATATCATAATTAATATAATGATATAAAATAAAATTAATTTTCATAAAATATATTGATAAATTAATATATATTTTAACTATACATATATGACAATTTTATGTGACAATAATTAATTTTTCAAAGTGTCATAAAATCGGTTATAATATTAAAATCATTGTTTTTGTAATTAATGTTGATTTCAATTAGAAATTAAATTAAACTCATTTAGAAATTTATTTTTATAAAATTGATTCCATTTTTTTAAATATAAATGTCATCAAATGGTAGGGTTAACTTTGGTAATTTTCTAAAATAGTTGAATTTTTAGTGAATAGTGAAATAGGGTAATTTATGGTATTTAACATTATAAGTAAATAAATTAATTATTGAGTCAGGAATGATATATGGATGAGGTAATAACCCATTAGTTCAAACTCACATTCACTAGTTTCTATATTTATTCACAAGAATCATCACTATTTACAGTCTTGATCTAAAATAATAATCCAATGAACAAAATAATCTAAAACATACCTCTCCTCTCACTATAATACAACCCATAACTAACAATTATTTTCCCACCATATAAGACATTGATAATTTCTAGATTCTACTCAAATCCCTTCCCAAGCCTCTTCCCCACATCCAAGACCTATTGGTCTTACCAAAATACCAAATCCATGTAACATAATGAGGTTCCCAAGGAAATGATATTTCACATGTAAAATCCTCTATATTTCTCTTTCAATTTCATTCTTTTTCTAATCCTCTCCTCACCTACCGTATAAAAAATTGTAATGGTAACCCAAGAAAGATATATATACTCTAAGATTATCTTTTTAATGTAATATTCATCATCAAATCTTTTCTTCTTTCCTTTTAATTCTTAAAATGAAAAAAACATCCATGAGGTGTCCATTCGTTGCCTTTGTGGACAATGAGTTTTAGTTTTTCATTATCTCCGTCATCAATGGTAATATAACCTTTTTCACATTGAAATATTATAATACGTGTATTAAAAATTATTTAATGTTCTATAACAAGTGTATAATCATAATATTAAATATACTGACACAAGTTTTTGATGGACATAAAAACCGGCAAAATAAATTAAGAAATTTTCATCAACATTGTATATAATGAATCATCCTAAGACTATATAACAAAATTATATGTGATAAAATTTAAGCTTACATAATTTTATTAATACAATATAATTTCACTTCTGTAGAATTTATTCAAATTTTACAAGAACTCCATATTTATAATCAAGGGAACTAACCATAAAACCATGAAACTAACAACCAAATTAAACATTATAACCTATCATAATGGACATTAATATAATATAACATACATTAAATATATATATATATATATATTAAATAAACATTGAAGAACAATTACTACATAACAAAACCATGATAGGACCGTATCGGTTTACCATCTTTAGAAACTGGGAAAGTTAAACAACTAGTTCATTAAATATCCACATTGTCTCCCGCTTATTTCTACATAACTAGACTTTTTTTTGACATATTTTACTTTATATACATCTTCATGACCTGGGGAAAAGAAACGTATGAAAGGGTGAGATCAAATGCTTAGTATGGGTATACAATGGAAATATCAATCATATAACATTTTAAAATATTATCCTTTAAATAAAAGATCATAATATAATGTCATGGGATAAATCATGGAAGTTAAATTTAAAACCAATAGTCATAAATAAGATATTAAATTTTGTATCATACACACATAAGTATAGAAAATCATTTTATATTATTCAAGGTCTAATGTTAAGACAATCATAGCAGACAAAGTCCATTACTAAACCGAGTTTACTCCTCATTATAGCCCTGTATTACGGAACTGGATTTACATTACACTACATTCATGTCTATCTCATGAGATATAAATATTTAACTAATTAATTAGAGGTAGATATAGGTCACACCCATCTCATACAGAATCCATTCTTACATGTTCCATAAAAACATAAAAAACATTCACAATAGCATAAAACAAGAAATAAAATGGGTTTCTTAAACATCATTCCATCATAATTGATATAACACTATCAAATAAAAGTAATAACAGAAATATAAATATAATACTATTTAACAAGTGTCATATAATATGTAAAATAATTTTGGTAAAACATATGAAATTAATTCCTTTGGAAAATATCCTTTTTTTATATTTCCTTCCTCAAAATGCCACATAATTTTAGAAGAAATAATTTTATATAGAAATAACCTTATAATTATATATTTGAATAGTTAAGGAAATAAGGAATTATTAATGCGTACAAATATTTTCATGCCATACAAGTTAAAAAACATTCTTCTGGAACTTTTGTCAGATAAGTCAAAAAGAACCTCATACTGAAAACGACAGAAGCTTTTATTCATACTGTTTAGTTAAAATTTATCGAAGGGTAAAATTGAAATTTAAAAATTATAGAAGCATATAAAGAATACTTTTAAATATATATTTATGAATAATGGATGTTTATAATAAATATACTCCAGCAAATACTTACAAATAAATAATCTAAAATAAAAACGAGATTTTCAATGTTATTTATTACCTTAGGTCTCATATGCTTAGTATGTATCTCAATATCTTATATAATGATTTAAATTATGTTACTAATTTATTCCACAATCATATTTATTTTTATAATAAAATTTATGAATATATTTTCATCTTTTTGTTTATAACATTTCATTGTTACTCATTATTCGTGTATTAACTACTTTATTTTCTTATTCATATTTTGTCAGATAAGTTCATATTTCTCTTTTTAGGATATAGTTATATCATTTAAAAATGTATATTAGTATAATATATATCAGAATTACTCATCAAATGCATTTATATAATCATTATTTAATTATGATTATGTATAATTAATTGCATCGCATCGTGGAGATGGTAGACCGTAAGCAAGCACGAGCGATGATATCATTCCCAAAAATTTTGACTGGTATTGAATTGGATGGTTTATAATAGTTAAATATAATTATCATCTTATAATAATATTATATAGATATTATTTCCATCATTATACCCATCCAATTAAGATGGTGGTGAAATATAGATTACACCACTATGTGGTCACGGTAAGTTGTACGTACGCACGCGTGGTGATTTCATTTTTTATAGGACGGGTAGAAGGTTTACTATGGTTCTTTTATATTTATAATAAAATATCAATATATTATTTATACTGATGTTGTTACTTTATAATAAAAAAACTAATGAAGATGAAGTATAAGAAGAATATTTCATGAAATAATATGTATAATAGATTACCTCTTCCTCGACATGCTTCCTCTAAAACTCTTCTTAAAATACCATATTTGGCCTTTGAAGATGAAAATAACCTATATAATGAAAATAGGGAAGTTTATAAGGAAATATGGTAGGTTATGGGAGATCTTGAAGGCTCAAAATTAAGTGAATAGGTGAGGGAGGAGGTTCCCTTTTATAATTGAGGTGAGAAGAAGTTTTGGAAACTCTATAAATAGAAATTTATAATAAAATATCACCCTACAAAAAACCTCAAAAATGTCCCAATTTTGAAAATTATATGATTTAGGTTTGTAATCTAATCAAACAATAAATTTTGGACTCGTAATGTTTTCAATTCAAACCACATAATTTTAATTGACACTTAGGTATTTGATTTAATTTCAATTCTGGTAAGAACATTCTAAAAATTTAATGGTTATAGTTAATTAATTTTCTGGTATTAATTGTCCATAAATGGATATTTTATGAAATTTTAGATCTTATTATTATCAATTTGTAATTTTATATATTTTTATGATTTTTAAATAATTGAGTAAAATTTTATTTTTATAATGTATCAATAGTGTCAATTTTCACACTACTCATTTATTTGATATTAAATAAAATCCTCGAAGAATATATATTCGAAAGAAAATATTTAATACAATATTAACATGTCTAATTCACCTATAAATTGTTTTGTGAACATTTATTTGTTCATATGATATTTATTTTAACATTTTTAAAACAATTTATTTGATATTTTATTGATAAAATAATTTTTACATCACTATTGTGTCATCATTAATGGTAATTATTTTATCTAAAAAATTATAAATAAATTTATATGACATAGTTAATTATTTTAGATTTGCAGATACTATCTATAGTAGATATTATCTCATAGTTATCACCATATTAAAATTAATATACTTATATAAAATGAGATTGTGATATTTTGTCACATTCATTAGTTTTTATTAAATTCATGTCATATTCATAGGTAAGTGGCAATGAAGGGATTATATTTCAAAAAATAGATGATAAGGGTAAAATTTAATAATCCAATAAGATTTTTACAAGGGTTAATATAAATTTATAATATTATTTTAACCCTTAATTGTCATATTTACCTTTAACAATTTTAATACAAATAATTACCAAAGATGCTTTTTATAATGCCCAAAAATAAAATTTCCTATTAGAATAATTTAGACCAACTGATTCCAAATATAGAATCCATTTTTAAAAAAACAAAACACAGAATATGTAGTAATTAATTTAAATTTAATACTGTTGTTGAAATGAGAAAACGGGTTTTAAAAGTTAAAACTTTGCAAATGATTGAAATGCTTTTACCAATGAAATCAATGTAAAATTAATACTAATGACATAAATTATATTCAATTATAAAAATATATTATACTTATACATTAAAACCTTTAAATATTATAATTTAACCATACAAATTATCTCGATGAAAACACTTGTTTTTAATTAAAATTTAGCTTATTTTCACTATTCATCAAATAATAAAAGTTATCTGAAAAATATCAAAACAAATTCCAATGTAAATTTTTATATTCTAAATCAAAATAACATGTCTATATTTCCATATAAAAAATTGTAATGTGTCAAAATATTAATTTAAAATGGTTTCTCCATTCAAAGGTGTAAAATTAATCTTTTTAAAAAAAATATGTTTTTATACATCAATTAGGGTTATATTCATACACTATGACTAAAATACCCATTGGAAGAATATAAAAAATATTTTATTAAGTAGATTAAACGTATATATCTCATTTATTTCATTACCAAAATTAATTCACTCAAAAATACAAATATCTAATTGAATTATATTTTTACTAAATAATTGATAGGCAATGAATTAAAAATACATTTTTATAAGTTAGTTATAATTATTCCCGATAACCTAACTACTAGTATATAATGGTAATTTCATAATAAGGGTATCTCGTGGTTCATTTAAACTCGAAATTGCGTGAAATGAATGCTACTGAAGAATAAAAAAAATTAAAGAATATATTTCATAAAAACATCCAGGTGTTACATTCTGTCCCCTTAAAATTATTCTCTACATTGAAATTCATCAATTGGAAACAAACAGATGAGGACACCACTCCCTCATCATATCCTCCAGTTCCCATGTAGATTCTTCCAATTACAGGTTCCTCCATTAAACATTAATCAAGCAGGTTGTATTGTTTTGTAGAACATTATCCCTATAATCAATAATCTTTATCGGTTGTTCTTCATAAGAAAGGTATTCTTCCAGTGGTACAACTTTTGAGCTTAGTACATGTGAGTGATCGGTTATGTACTTTCTTAGTTGAGATATATAGATAACATCATGAACTTGGGAGAGAATTTTTGGAAGTTCCAATTGGTATGCTACCTTCCCAACCCAATCTAGAATTTCAAAAGGGTCGTTATACCTAGGGTTCAGTTTTCCCTTCATTAAAAATATCATTACTCTCTTCTAGGGTGATATTCATAGAAAAACCTTATCACCCATTTCAAACACTAGGTATTTTCTTCAGTTGTCAGTATAAATTTCTTATCGACTTTGATTTTCTTTTATGTGTTGTTGAATAGATATAAACTTTTATTCCATTTCATCAACTAGATCAAGTCCAAATAGCTTTTTTCTCCAATTTGGTCCCAGTAAGTTGGAGTATTTCACTTCATTATATATATGGATTCATACGGATCCATCGGAATACTGGAGTGAAAGATATTATTCTATGAAAATTCCACCAATGGTATGTGTTGATCCCAAATACCTTTGAAATCAAAATATCAAGCTCTCAACATGTATTATAGAGTTTAAATTTTCCTCTCACACTGACCATATGTCTGAGGATGATAAACATTGCTTAATCTTAGCTCTATATCCAGATCATGCTGAAGACTTCTCCAAAACTTATAGGTAACCCTCATATCCTAATCTAATATAATGGAAAGTGGTACTCCATCAAATGTTACCACTTCATTTACATATATCCTGAAAATATTATCAAGATAAAAATCCTCTCTAATAGTAAGGAAGTGCGCTGACTTCGTAATGAGATCAACTATAACACGGATAGCATTATTTCCTTTGGATTTTCTGGGAAGTCCAATGAAAAAATCTATAGTGGCGTTTTTCCATTTCGATTATGGTAATGGGTAATGGTTGTCACATCCCCCAAGAATTATGTCTCTCATCCTTAACTTGATGAAAAACCAAACATTGAGAGACATATTTGGTGACATATCTTTTCATTTCATCCCACTAGAAGTATTATTTCAAGTTCCCGTACATCTTTGTGATTCAAGGGTGAATATGTAATGAAGAGGTATGAGCCTAATATAATATATCCTTCTTTAATTCTGGTATGGGATGAATAAAAACCCAGTTCCTAAACCTTATTATTTCATCACTATAAAGGTGATTTTAGGAACATTTCTCTCCTTTTTTTGTAACTATACATCTTTCTTATGAACCTCCTTAATCATCACATGTATAGATGGTTGAATATTCATTTAAGAAAGATAATATTTATCCCATTACCTTAAAATTTCAAGATCCATCCTTTGAAAATCCATAAATATTGGATCATTCATTATCCTCATCATGGATAATCTAGCATGGTCTTTTCAACTCAAAGAATCTGCCACTTTGTTCTCTTTCCCATGGTGATAATGTATTGAGTAGTTTTAATATTTAATAAACTCCAACCATATTCGTTAGAACATAACAATCTCCGTTTGTGTGAAAATATAGTTCAATATTTCATGATCAGTATAAATATTATACCTTTCACCATAAAGATAATTCCTTCCTATATTTAATGAAAATATTTTCACCGCTATCTCCAAATCATGAGTTGGATAATTTAGAGAATGAATTTTCAACTATCGTGAGGCATAAGCTATCACCATATCATTTTTCATGAGAACACATCCTATCTCGTTCTTGTATGCATCATTATAGATCAAAAACTCTTTTCCACTACTAGGTCATGTGAGCACAAGTGCACAAGATAACCTTCTTTTTACCTCATTGAAATTATCTTCACATTCCTCCATCCAAATGAACATAACTCCTTTATGAGTCACCATGGTGATTGGACTAGATAATGATGAAAAATATTTCACAAAACGTCAATGATATCCAACCAAACCATGAAAAATTTGAATCTCAGTTACCATTTCTAGTATCGACCATCTTTCAATAACCTTTGTTTTTGCTGCATCCATAGATATCCCCTATCTTGAGATTATGTGACCCAAAAATAAATGTTTATGAATCTAAAATTCACATGTGGTAAATTTGGCATAAGGATTATACTTTATTATGGTCTTTAGTGAAATTCTCAAGTGATTGTCATGTTCTTCATTTATCAATAAATGGACATGAATATTGTCTATAAATACTACCAAAAATTGATCAAGATAGTCTGTAAATACTATTTTCATTAGATCCATGAAGATAGAAGGGGAATTAGTAAGACCAAATGAAATACCTATAAATTCATAGAAACCACAACTTTTATGGAATTATACCTTTGGAATATCCTCTTTTTTACCCTTAATTGATGATATCCAGAACGAAGATCAATCATGGAAAAGTATTGAGATCCATGTAGTTGTTAAATAAGTCAAAAATGTGAGGAAGGGGATATTTTTTCCTGATAATGATCCTATTAAGTTCTTTATAATCAATGTATAATATCATTGATCTATATTTCTTCTTAAAAAATACAATAGGTTCTCCACAAGGTGATACACTAGGCCATATGAATCCCATATCATGATTCACTTTTATTTTCTTCTTCAATTCCGGAAACTCAATCGGGGACATTCTATAAGGTTTCATTGAAATAGCATAGCACCCAGTATGAGTTCTATTGAAAACTCAACTTCACAATTTGGTGGAAGAATTGAAAATTCCTCTAAAAGATATGATCAAACTCTCGTACAATGGATGAACTCTTAATCATGAGCTTCTCCCCAACCATTTGAGAGAAATAACCTTCATTTATTGGAATCAAGACCCATTATATGGAATAAATTTATACTGGAAGGTTATATTCATCCTTGCATCGATAGATGATCATAGATTTATCTAGAATATGAAACGTGGATTCCATTCCTTGAAAATTGATATGAGATCCATATAGATAAAGTCAATACATTCCAGGAATCACATCAAATTCCACTATTGGAAGGATCAAAAGATTTGTATGAAGAACTTTCCCACAAACATCAACCAGAGAAGAATTATAAACTTTTGATGCAACTGTTGTGCCATTAGGAGTTTCCACAACTAACTCAACATCTAAATTTTGATGAAATATAGTGATACCCTTATAAAATTAAACTTAAATAAAATACTTGGTGGTTCCAAAATCAAATAACACATTTGAAACTTTAGAGTTGATGGAAATTGTTCCTTTCACCACTTAATTATCGTACTCCACATTTCTGATAGTGATTTCATATTACATTCCTTTTTCATTGGACTTAATATTTTTTTAATGTAAATCATCATCAATAACCCTTGGATTAGGTAATTGATTGGCATAATTCCCCATTTCATTTCGCTTGTAACATTTAATTGTTTGAGGTGCATTCTGTGTAGCCTTTTCTTTGTTCCAATCATTATACATCTTTTTCCCATCACTTAATAATTAAAATTCCCGATGACCTTAATGTTTACATATAAAAAATTTATTATCCCCTTTAAGAAAATTCCCTCCATGATTCTTTCCTAACATTGAGAATAAAGAATAAAGTACTCGTTTTTTAGTGCAGTCATGAGATTTTTCCTTTTAATTCCATTTTTCTCTTCATATCAAACCCATATTACTGATGTGTTAATCAAACCTCTCTCTCAACCTTGAGAAGACCTCAAACAATTTCTCCATATCTGTTGAAGTCCCTTATGGGTAATTCCCTTTAGAGGCTTGTTTTTAATCCTCTAAAGAATCTATCAATTTTACTCTCTGGATGTATAATAATTCTATAAGTATACCTTGGAAGTCTTGTAAAATTTTCGTCATAGGTACCAACGGATTCATCATCCTTTTTCTTAAGTTTAAGAAACTCCTTATCTATAAGTGTTTGAAAAATATGAGGATTGTACTTACTGAAAAATAAGCTATTGAACACAACCCATTCCATGGACTCAATTTCATCTCTTTGCCTCGTATTCTTGATAAGATTCCACCATTGATAATCTTCTCCTTCCAAACGATAGACTTGTAAGATGACTTTATCATGTTCAAAACATTATAGAAATGAAAATATATTTTCAATGGTATTAATCCATTGTTCACCCACTAATGGATCAGTATACTCGCTAAATGATGGTGGATGATATCTCGTGAAGGACTCAACAAAATGTTTCTCCATCCTTTGCTTGTTTTAATGTCCTACATAATTCAAAACAAGAGAAATTTGTGTGATCATGGATATTAAATTTTCATTATAGCTCCTATAATATTTGTTGCTCCGGGGGACAATCATTTCATTTCTCATCGCATTCTGCATTAATTTGGTTTCTTCAGGTTCCAAGCATTGACTAAAACCAAGAAGAATTGTGTGAGAAACATTAATCATTATAGTTAAACCACATAATCGGGAATTATATTTTAATTTAGGACACATTTTGTTTTATCTTAGGTTACTCGTGAACATCTCTAAAACACTAGGATATGGTTATAACCTATACTTAGACATGTCCTTAGGGTTCATTCTAAGGTTCTCCCATCGTAGTTTTTAAATGTTTACTATACCCTTTTCTCTAATACCAACTATAAAACCCCATACATTACATATAGATATTACTTCAACATTGAATAATGTTTATTACATAGAAAAACCATTCCAAGACTATATAGATTTAGTGTCCTTAGAAAATGGGAAACATAAACAACTAGTTCATAAATCATCCACATTGCCTCCCACTTTTATCTTTATAAGTATACCCCTTTTAACACATATTTCATAATACCCTTCTTCGTGACCTAGGGAAAAGAATCATATGAAAGTGTGAGCTCAAATTCTCAATAAGGGTAAACTAGGGAAATATCAATCATATATCATTTGAAAATCTTATCATGCTTATAAAAGATAATAATATCATGTCATGGGATAAATCGTAAGTGTACAATGTAAAACCAATTATCATAACAGAAGAATTTAAATTATTTGGCATTCACAGATAATCATAGAAAATCATTTCATATTATTCAAGGCTCATTTCCAAGACCATCATAGCAGAAAAATTCCATTACTGAACCAAGTTCACTCTAACTTCCATCCCTATATTACTGAACTGGTACTTTCCATTCCAGTCATGTCTATCTCAGGAGATATAAATCCTTACCCAATGCATTTTAGGGAGATATATGTCACACCCATCTCATAATGAAACCATTCTTATGTGTTACACAAAAGCATAAAAACATTCACCATAGCATAACCCATGGAATAAAATGGGATTATTAAACATCATTACATCATAATTGATATAGAAAAATCAAATCATAGTAATAACAGAGTTATAAATATAATCATATTTAAATATTTTCATCTTATATGGAAAATAATTTTAAGAAAAAACATGAAATTATTTCCTGTTGAAAATATCATTTCTTCTTCAAAAACATTTTCCTTCCTCAAAATGTCACACACTTTTAGAAGAAATAATTTTATGTGAAGATAACCTTATAAGTATGTAGGGTAATATTCAAAAATAATAATTCATTATGAAAGTGTAAAAAACCATTCCAGCCATACAAGATTGAAAAACATTTTTCTCGTACTTTTGCTGGAAAAGTCCCTCGTACAGAAAATGACAAAAGATTCCATTCATAATGTTTAGTAAAAATGTACCAATAGGGTAAAATTAGATTTAAATAACAATAGAAGGATATAAGGAATATTTTTAAATACATATTTAGTAAATATGGATGTGGATAATAAATATACCACAATAAATACTTAGGAATAAACAATCTCAGATAAAAATGAATTTGCAAAGTTATCTCATACCTTAGGTTCAATATGCATAGTATGTATCTAAACCTCTAATAATTTAAATAATTTTAATGATTTATTCCAGAATCATAATAATTTTTATGATATCATTTATGATCATATTTTCATCTATTTTTTAGTAACATTTCACTGTTACTCACTATTTGGGTATTAATTGCTTTATGTTCTTATGCATGTTTTGTGAGATAAGATCTTATTCCTAATTTTAGGTTATAGTTATATCATTTAAATAATGATATTAGTATAATATATATCATATTTATTCATTAAATTCAACTATATAATCACGTTTTAATGATGATCATTCAGAATGAATCGCATAGCATAGTGGAGACGGTTGACATTACGTACGCACGAGCGATGATATCATTCAAATAATAGATTAATAGTATTGAAGTGGGTGGTGTATAATATTTCTAAATAAGTATCATGTTATAAATATCTTATATATGTATCATTTCCATCATTATACCCATCCATTTAAGGTGGTGGTGAAAAAACATATTACACCACGACGTGGAGATGGTAATTCATACGTATGCATGCTTGGTAGTTTCATTTTTCATAGGATGGGTATAAGGTGGAATATGGTTTTTTCATATTTATAATAACATATAATTATTTTATTTATACTTTTTTTAATACTTTATAATGAAACAACTAATTAATAGAAATTAGAAAAATAATTATATTGGAATGAATTGGTAGAAGAGATTACCTCTTCCTCGGTGTGCCTCCTCTAAATCTCTTCTTAGATCACTACAGTTGGTATTTGAATATGACAAGAACCTATTTAATGAAAATAGGGAATTTGATAAGGAAAATGGGTATAGTATGGCTGATAATTATGTATCAAAATGAAGTGAAGAGGTGAGGTAGGATTTTCCCTTTTATAATTGAAGTGTGGGAAAATTTTGGAAACTCAATAAATAATAATTTATAATAAAATAAAACCCTACCCAAAAAACCTCCAAAATGTACCAATTTCTAAGATGAGATGATATAGGCTTGTAATATCATCAACAAATAAATTTTTGACAAGTTATTTTGTCAATTTAAACTATATCTTTTTAATTGAATCTTAGTTATTCCATTTAATTTTAATTCTGATAATAACATTCTAAATATTTAATTGTCATAAATATTTACTTATACAGTTTTAATTTACCGAAAATGGATATTTTATGAAATTATATATCTGATAATTATAACTTTAAAATTTTTATATATTTTTATGATTTTTAAATAATTTGATAAAGTGTTTTTTATAAAATTTCAATTGTGTCAATTTTGACACTATTCAATTATTTAACTTTAAATAAAATCCTTAAAAAAGATAAATTCAAACCAAAAACATTAATACACTGCTAACATGTCATAGTCACCTATAAAAATCAGTAAAAACATCAATTAGTTCATATGATATTTATTTTAATATTTTTAAAACAATTTATTTGATATTTGTATTAAAAAATAATGTTTACATCACTATTTTGTCATAATTAATTGTAATTATTTAATATCTAAAAATTATGAATAAATTTCTATGTTGTAGGTAATTATTTTATATTTCCATATACTATCTATAGTTGATATTATCTTTTAGATATCCATATATTAAAATTTATATAATTATATGAAATGAGATTGTGACATTTTGTCACATTCATTAGTTTTTATTACATTAATGTCATAATCATAGGTAAGTAGCCATTAAGTGATTCCATTTCCAAAAATAGATTACAAGAGTCGAATTTAGTCATCCAGCTAGATTTTGAAATGTGTTAATATTCATTTATAATATTATTTTTACCCTTAATTACCTGATTTACCTTTAACCATGGTAATCAAAATAATTACCAAAGTTACTATTCATAACGCCCAAAAATAAATGTATACTATTATCATTATTCTCACCTACTGATTCTAAATAAGGAATCCATTTTAAAAAAATCAAAACATAGAAGTTGTAGTAATTAATTTAAAATTAATCCTATTTTTGAAATTAGAAAACGGGTTTTAGAAACTAAACAATTGCCAAAGATTGAAATGCTTTTACCTATGATTTAAATGTAAAATTAATACTAATGACATAAATTATATTTAATGATAAAATATATTCTAATTATACTTCAAAACCATTCAATATTATTATTTATGAATATAAATTACCTCAATGAAAAAAAAAATTAATTAAAATTTAACGTATTTATACTATTCATCAAAACATGAAATTTCTCAGAAAAATTTAAGAAATTTATCCAAATTAAATTTTTATATTATTATTTAAAAATAATATGTTTGTGTTTTCATATAAAATTTATTAATGTGTAAATGCTTAT
Organism: Viscum album; assembly: GCA_963277665.1. Taxonomy (NCBI): domain Eukaryota; kingdom Viridiplantae; phylum Streptophyta; class Magnoliopsida; order Santalales; family Viscaceae; genus Viscum; species Viscum album. The sequence goes on along the minus strand of OY728161.1, from coordinate 1,988,573,881 downwards.
TTTAAAATGGTTTCTCCATTTAAAGGTGTAAAATGAACCTTTTTTAAAAATAAATTTGATTTTATACAAAAAATAGGGTTTCATTCATACCCTATGACTAAAATATCTATTAGATAAATATCAAAAAGAAATTATTAAGTATAAAACATATATATATATATCATTAATTTAATTACCAAAAGTAATTCACACAAAATATTAATATCGCATTGATTTATATTTTTCTAAATAATTGATAGCCACTAAATTCATAATGCATTTTCATAAGTTAATTATAATTATTCTTGCTAAACTAATCAATATGATATAATGCTAATTTTATAATAATTGTATCTCATAGTTCGTTTAAACTAACGATTTCAGGAAAAGAAATCTTCTAAAGAATGAAAACCATTTAAAGAAAATATTTCATAAAAATATCTATGTGTTACAATAATGGAGTTGAATAAAACTATAACAAATCTAATATAAATTAAATAGGTTCTAAATTAACTAATAATTAATCTGATTTGATTATCCTAGACATTAATTTCAATTGAAGAAAATTATTGAAAATTATGAATGGGTTTCTCATGTCACTTGTATTTCTGTGAGATATTCCTTATTCACCACTTATTTATTATCTATGGTGTATGTAAAATGAAATTTTCATATATCGTAACTTGAATATATTTATGTTTATGGTATTCAAAGATATATTTTATGATTAATAATATTATGGTGAATGTGATTCGATTATCTAAAAGTGATAAGGGACTTCATCTCAATTTCTATTTCATTGAGACATACTTTCTATTCGGCACCTAATCATTTTTATGTGGTGTATCTACTACCACTATGAGATCATTTTTCATTAGGAATTATATTTCCCTTCAATATTCATATTTCTTGTATCATGTGTTTTATTGTTTTCTAATTCATATACCATTTTTATATATGTTCTTTACTTTGAATGTTGTTTTAATTAGAGAAATATTGATAAATTTATATCCACTTCTCAATATAGATATTTTGATAAGTCATTTTATCTTTTAATTAAAACATTGTGTGAACATTTCGTAGGAATTGTAGGTACATGTGGAGCATGATATTATATATCCCCCAGATGTATTGACGGGTCTCATAAGACCAAACAGTTTGTGACATACCCTTTATGTTTGTTTCCAAGAAGAATCGAATGGGTTTCTACCCACAAACATAAGATTTCTTGTGAAAGGTCTTAACAATAGTAGTTCATGTTTCAGATACAAAATATCTAATAATTAATCATTTCCTTCCTTCAGTGTCTAGTTATTACTATCCATGATATTTTCACAATGAAAAAATATAGGGATGAATTTTCATTCTTATTTAATTGATTGAATAGAATGCTTGTTTCAACTATTTACCTTTCCATATTGATTATTCATTATTTATTAATCTTCAATTATTATTTATTAAATAATATAATGTATATAACCCTTACTAATCATTTGAGACCATACTTTTATTTTTTCCCTTTCCCAGGTTATGAAGATGAAATATTTGAAAAAATATAAAGGAAGAAGTTTATTTTCCATTCTTATATTCTCTGTTTAATTATCAATGTAATAAGGGAACTATGTATAAATATTGTTATTCAAGAATAATAAATTGATTTATCATTGGATATATGATCTATTTTATCTAGGCCATTGTAATAAAATATCCACCAACAATAGCATATTGGGGTCAGGATTTTTATAGTTGGTATCAGAGAAGGTTTAGTAGAATCCTTGGAAACTAGATGTAAAATAAACCTAAGAATTAAAATAATTATTTAAATTCTATTTTTTGATCAATAATCCTAGTGATTATGAGATAACTTGGAATGTTCCATTATTTTTTAATGGATCCTAATGAATGAAAGGTAATCAATACCCATGAAAAATTTAGGGATTTCCCCACTGGGAAAGTCAACATAGTTGGTATTTCAGTTGATATTATGATGAACATATTAGGAAAACATACTCAGGTTATGATGAATAACCACACTACACCTATGTTGTATCATTTCATGCAATATGATTCCCCATATTTTAGTGGGTCTACTAATACAAATGTAGTGAATAAGTCGATCAAGTCCCTTGAAAATATATTTCTAGCGTTGGGGTGCAATGAAAATAAAAAGGTAGTGCTATTGGTATATTACCTCAAGGGTGATGCTAATCAATGGTGGTTTTTGACCTATAATTCTAATGGGTAAGATAAAATATAAGACCTAGAATGGAAAATATAAAATAAAAATTATTTTATAAATATTTACCTCATGAGTAGTGAACTGGAATGGAGAAACAATTCTTTAACATAAAGAAAAAGGATAAACAGAGTGTTTCAGAGTATGAGGATACCTTAATAGAAATTAAATATATATTACATATTACATACATTATTTGGAAAACAAGGTTGATCATTTCTTTTAATGTTTTAATCCATTTGTCAAAATGGAACGGGCTTCTCAAACATTTTCATTATTTGATGAAATAGAATTAAGTTCCATCAAAAATAGAAGTAATTTTATAGATCCTATATGTTCAAGTTATATTAATAGAATAATATTTCGTCTAATAACCATGAATATGGTAAATAACCAAAAAATAATTGGGTAACAAATAATTTACCATTATTAAAAAAATGTGGAATGAATCATCCAGTGAAATGTTATAATGGCATTGGAGTTTGTTATAAGTTTGTAGAAAGAGGTCATCAAGCTAATGAATATAAGAGTAAGACACAAGTTAATGATGTTCAATGATTAAAATATAATTAAATGGGTAATTTTTAAAATAAATGTCAAAATTTCTATTGGAATCTACCATATAAGAGGCCAAGGGGTGATGGTCAATTTTATGTGATCACTGTAGCTAAGGTAGAAGTACACGACGATGTGGTAATAGGTATATTAATCCAATATCCAAATTTATCAAATTATATATTTGATTCGAAATCATCAAATTATTTTATATCTCTCTGGTTCTCCACGAAAATTAGATATTTCCCTTTTGATTAAATAAGATATTTTTCAGTCAAAACTCATAGGAGAAGTCACATTGCATCAAATATGGGTCGGGAAGCCCCTATTATGGAATATAAATGTGATTTATTTAGTAACCTTGTAATTATACCTATGGTAAAATATTATATAAACCTTGTAATGGTATATATTTTAAAATATTATGTGAAAATTTATTTTAAGAAGAAGGATATTACGATTTCTGAGGAAGATATATAATTATATATCTTTAGAGAAGAGACATCTTCATCTGACTCTTATCTAGATCTAAACATAGTAGCTCTAATGAATGAAATTATTTAGGAGGAAGTGAAAACAACATCTAGGGATTTATAAGGTAGTCATCAATTTGAGTATGTAACTATTATACAATAATATAATTATTTATTTCTTATGAAATTACCTGAACATCCCCAGTGTGTGAGGTTGAGTATACAATTGATTTAATCACTAATAAAAAACCAATACCAAATTCTCCTTCTATAATATACACTATGTAATTATTGGATATGAATAAAAAACATGAGTATTTGAGTAATAAGGGATTTATTCTCCCTGTTTTTTCTCTATGGGTAGGCCATGTTCTATTTGTTAAGAAGAAATATGGATCCATGAGGTTGTGAATTGATTATAGAAAAGTAAATTATAATACAATAAATAAAAGTATTCTCTACCTCTCATTGGTAATTTATTTTATCAGCATAATAGATCTCAATATTTTTTTAAGAGTGAACTTAGTTTTGGGTATCATCAATTTAAATTAATGAAGCAAGTCATTTTGAAGACGTCTTTTCAGATGAGTTATGGGAATTTGGAGTTTATAGAAATGAAATTTTGAATGAATAATGAACCCTTGGTTTTTATTGATCATATGAACATAAAATTGAAGGAATATATAGAAGTTGTTTCTTTTATATTCATTGTTTATATGATGGTATATTCCAAAAATTATTAATACCATGAGAATCACTTGCATATTATTCGTGAAACTCTCAAGAGGAATGTGTTATATGGGAAATTTTGCATGTGTGAATTCTAGCTTCAAAAAATTCTTTTTTGGCCACATTATCTCAGAGGATAGAATCTCAGTTTACCCTAGGAAGATAATGGAAATCTAAGAATGTCCTACACCAATGAACATAACAAGGTTATGTTGTTTTATTAGTTTAGAATTTTACTAATAGAATTTCATTCTTAATTTTGAATAATTTTCTAACCCATTAACCAAGCTCACACATAAAGTTGTTATGTTTGTATGGAAAAAATAATGTGCATAATGTTTTGAATAATTTTAGATAAAATTATTAAATTATACGATTTTGACGCCACCATTATGAAATAATGGGTTTGTGATATAAAATGTTGCATCTAATAAAGGATCGGGTGGTTTCCTTATGAAAAATGATAAAGTTATTACATATGCATCAAGAAAGTTGATGATTCGTGGAAAATTTTTTCCAACTCTTGATATTGAGTTAGTATCCATAATCTTTGCTTTGATGATATATAGAAACTATCTCAATGGTGAATGATACGACATATATAAGGATTATACGAGTTTTAAAAACACATTTACATTGAAATAAATAAACATGAGTTAAAGAAGGTGGCATGAGTTAATCCAGGATTATGATTTCTCAATACAATACCACCCATGAAAAGATAATCAGATATTTAATGCATTGAGTCTGAAAGATCATGGAATTTTGAATAAGATGAGGCTTTATAGAGATCCATGTTTCATATTTTTAGTAAATATAGATATGGTAATTTTTATAGAAGGACAAACATCACTCCTTTTTCAAATTATTTCTTAACCATGTTTACTAGAGAAGATAAAAAGTTCTCAATATGATGATGATAATTTTCCAAAGAAAGTTAAATTTATTAGAGATGTAAAATTGGAAGACATCATGTATGGGGATGGAATGATGAAATTTAGAAATATGATATTTTTTTCATCAATACATAAGCTAAAAATGGCACAATACGATGTTGCACATAGCTCAAATTTCCCAATACACCCTAGTATTACTAAGATATATAGGGATCTAAAAGAACATTTTTGGTGGGATAATATAAAGTGGGAAATTTATGACTATGTGTCAAGATGCCTAGTTTTTTTAAAAGTGAAGGCTGAGAGATAAGAGCATAGAGGATTCATGAACCCTTACCTATTTTTATAAGGAAGTGGGATAAAATTACAATGTACTTCGTCCCAATACTGCCAGGGACACCTAGAACGAATGATATGACATGAGTTATTATTAATCATTTTAAAATTTGGAACATTTTATTACTCTAATACATGTTTTCCAAATATCCTAGTAAGAAACTATATTAATTATGTTTTAAGACATCAGGGTGAACCTATATTGATTTCTTATGATCTTGATCCACACTTTACGTTAAAATAAAGGAATATTCTTGAGAAGGATTTTGAAATTGAGCTTCATTTGAGTAATTCTTATCATCCTCAAACTAATGGACAGTCTGAAAGGACTATTCAAACATTGGGTAACATGTTGAGATCATTATCACATTACTGCAAGTTATGTGGGATTATTATTTACCTTTGGTAGATTATTCTTACAATAATATCTTTCATTATAGTATTCAAATAGACACATATGAATCATTATATAGCAAGAGATTTCTTACTCTAAATTTTTGGGATGAAGTTGGTTAAAGGAAACTAATTGGATTGAATCTTATTAAGGAGACAATTATAATGTTAATGGATGTTTAGTTTCATATTAAATCATCATAGAGTAGTTGAAAAAGTAATGTTGATAACCAGATAACATATCATTAATTTCAAGTGGGTGATCATGTCTTTATGAAAGTATCTTTATGGAAGGGTGTCATAAATTTTTTTAAGAAAGGTAAGCTGATCCCCATGTACATTGGACCATTTTTTAATTTTTGGAATATATGTATCATAAGCTTACTGATTATCAATGTCATCATGTCTCTCTAATGTTCATGATGTGCTCCACATATCATTGTTAAGGAAGTACATGCTAGACCCAATGAATGTACTCACCTATGAAGAAATTGAACTGGAACCTTATTGTTCTTACTACAAGAAGTCCATTAGGATTTATGACACTAGATATAATGTGTTTAAAAATAATACTACTAAACTGAAAATGTTTTTTGGAGAAACTCTAAAATAGAAGAATCGATGTGGGAAACAGAGGATGATATGAAGAATAACAATCATCATTTATTTAGAAGGAAATATTCATGAACAGTTTTGATGATGAAATTTTAAATGCATGGAATAATGTACAACCCTATGATTTTATGGAATGTATATTCTTCATTAAAGAAGATTTTTTCAATAGAAAAAATTTCATGCTACACTAATCTTAAAATATTCATGATATACCACTAAATATTAGTATGGTCATTGGAATAATAATGAGATAATTAGGAATAGTAATGTGGCCATTAAAAAAATAACCTCACCTAAAAAAGTATATATAAAATTTAGGAATATCATAAATGATGTTATTGTATATTTATGTCATGAAATAAGTAAATAAATGTTTTAAAAATGATAAATTAGGTGTGTGTATTTTTTATGAAATGTATATGTTTATTTACAAAATTATAATTATTATAATGATTTAAATTAAAATTAATTCTAATAAAATATATTATTAAATTAATATTTTTTTCTATAATAAATATAAAATAATTTTTTGAGACCATAATTAATTTTTTAATGTGTCATAAAATCGGTTATAATATTAAAATGTGTATTTTTTAATAAATGATGATTTTAATAAAAAATTAAATTTCCCATATTTTGAAAAATAATTTTGTTAAATATTTTTCATTTTTTAAATCTACACATTGAAAAAGCTTTGGGTGGTTTTTTTGTGATTTTTATAAAATAGTTGAATATTTTTGTGAATACTGAAATAGAGTAATTTATGGTATTTACCAATATAAATAAATAAATTAATTAATGAGTCTTGGATGATGTATTGATTGGGTAATAACCCATTATTTAGATATCACATGTAATATTTACTTTAATTATTCACAAGAATCATCACTATTGATAGTCTTAGCCAAAACAATAAACAAATGAATATAATTATAAAAACACCCCTCTCCTCTCACTATAAATACCACCCCTCACCACCATTTCTCCTTGAACCTTATAATCCTTGATGATTTTATAATTTCAATTTTACTCCATTCCCAAGCCTCTTCCCCATTTCCATGACCAGTTGGTCTTACCAAAATTCCAAAACCAAGAGTCTTAAGGAGGTTCCCAAGGAGACGATATTCAAGAGGTGAAATCCACCTTTCTCTTTCAATTTGTTTTCTTTTCTTATCCTCTAATCACCTCCCCTATACATAGTGGAATGGTAAATCCATTATTATATATAAAATTGAATTATATTATGTTAATGTAATATTCATTATCAAATATCTTCATCTCTCCTTTTTAATTCTAAAAATTAAAACACCATCGTTATAGTGTTAATTCATCACATTTACGTAAAATAAGTTTACTTTTTTCATTAATACCTTCAGTAATGGTAATAAAAATATTTAAATGTATAAAATAATATTATATTATGAGTATTAAAACTTATTTAAGTTTGTTGAACCAGTATATAAATATAATATTAAATTTAATGACATATGTTCCTGATGGTCGTAGAAATCCAAAAAATAAATTAAGACATTTTCATCAATGTTGTATCTAGTGAATCATCATCACACCATATAAAAATTGATATATGAGAAATTTTAATATTCTATAAGTTCATTAATAATAAATAATTATACTTTTGTAGAAGTTATTGCCATTTTAAAAGAACTCCCATATTTATACTCAAGGGAACATTCCATTAAACAATGAAACAAAAAAATGAAATTAAACATTATAACAAAACAGAATTTCCATAAATGAACTTAATACAATTATAATAAATAAAATATATTTTTAAAGGGTTCTGAATTATTTAATTAATTAATATAATTCTGTTATTTATTACATTAATTATAAGTGCATAACGTTTTTGGACATAAGTTAAGGGTTTCTCATCAAACATTTATTTCTATGAGATGTGCCTTACACACCACTTATTTATTATATGTGGTGTATTTATACTTCTCTTTTGATATATAAAATAATTAATCTCTTTATATTAATTGTATTAATTGTTTTATTTTTATATTTCTAATTTAATAGGGAATATGATTCTATTGATTAGAAATGGTAAGGGACTTTGTCTCAATTTCTATTTTATTAAGACTGACATGGTTTTGTGTACATAATAATTTTTATGTGGTTTATATAATACCCCTTTGAGATAATATTTTATTTTAGATTATATTTATAATAAATATTCTAATTTCTTGTATCATGGATATGATTATTTTATAAACTGTATACCATTTTTACATAATGTATTTACTTTGAATGTTGTTTTAATTGTGGAAATGTTGATAAATATATATCCTATAGTAAATAAAGATATTTTGATAAGGAATGTTATTATTTAATTAAATATATTTAGGAATAATGATTTTTACTTGTAGTGATAGGTGGGACCTTACAATATATATCCCCTGGTTTCATCAATATGTCTCATGAGACAAAATAGTTGGTGTCAACCTTTCATGTTTGTTTCCAAGAAAAATCAGACATATTTCTACCCAAAAACATAAATAATATTTTGAATGATCATGATGGTAGTGTTTCATGTTTCATATAAATGATTTCTAATAATTAATAATTTTTTTCATTCAGTATTTATCTATTACTATACATGATATTTTCACAATGAAAAAAATATATGGATGCATTTTCATTCTCAATTAATTTATTATATGTCATTTCTTTCAACTATTTATATTGAAATACTGATTATTACTTAATCATTATGATTGAATTATTATTGATTCATTTTTATACTTTGTATAACCCTTATTGGTCATTTTTTCTCACCCTTTTATTTGTTTTCCTTACCCAGATTATGGAGATGAAATCATTGAATAAGTTTTAAGAGAGCTGTTTATTTTCTTTTTTTATATTCTATGTTTAATTAAAAATGTATTAATTGAACCATTTACTTATATACATATTCAATACTAATATACTGATCGATCCTAAGTAATTTGATCTCTTGTATCTATTCCATTTTAATAAAATAACCCTTGAATCTAGGAAATTGGGTTCTAGGTTGTTACAAAAATATCGGTATAGATTATAGTAAACAATATAATAGAAGAAGAAAATTTTCCCTTAGATGGGGGATTTTATCTTACTCCAAATCTATGGATCTTCTACACTGAGCATGTTCTAACCAATCATCTAGATCTCCTCTTAGTTTCACTTTTAATGGAATATTATCGGAGGTGATTTATGAAAACATAAAGAAAATGGGGAATTTTAAGACATGAATATGAAAATATTTTTATGGGTTTATTCAAATGTTTGTATGTCTCATATTACTATTCATAAATTATTTACAAACATCCCCTTAGAATGAGTTTTTGAATTGATGTTACATTTAAAAATATTTATGGATTGCATTGATCACCTTTTTTATACACACATTGTTTCTACACATGGTTATCCCATATACACTTATAGTTATCAAGATAAAGGATTTTGATTAAGGAAAAAATTTATATCATTCCTATATAGAGTTTCTTAAGATGAAATAGTGATCAATAAAGGTTGAGTAGATATTTGGGTTTATGAATTGTGAAATGGGTAAAGAGACGAACCCTACTTTCTATGATATCAATTTTTGGGAGAATTTTATTCCAATTTTATTCATTGTCAATAAGTTGTGAATTAAAGGACTTGTATATTAATATAAATATGTGTAGGTATTAAAAACATATCCATAGGGTGATATTTTTGTGCATAATGGATTAAATTGTGTTTTTTTAATAAGTATGTTGGTTTTTGAAGAAAAAATTCATATGTGTTATTGATATGTTCCCATATTAAGTGGAAAATAAGTATGTGATGATTCTTGGCGTATTTTTATGTATACATCCTAATAAGTATATAAATAATTGTTATTATGGGGTTTCTATTATATTAATTCATTAAAAAAAATTTATGAAGGTACACTGGTATACAACATTTGAAAGTGCTATTAAGATGTTTCATAAGTTCTTGAAATGATTGAGGAAGGACCATAATTAATTTGAGTGATGTATATATTTTAAGTGTCAATGTAAAAATTTCAAAATGGAATGAATTTCTTGGAATTAAATTTTTTATATGAATTTAGAATGAACTTTATATGGATCTATGATTTCTTTATGACTTTATACAGTTTTTTTAATTGGTCCAATGTAGAAAAATGGTTAATTTATGTCCATATGGGTTAAAATACATATGAAATGGACTTAAGATTTCTTTTCAACAATTTATATTACTATAAATGTTTTTTTAGTTTAAATGTAATATAAAACTAAAATTTTCTAAAATTTGGAAAAGAATGTATGATTTATTACGGCTTACAGTATAAGTAAAATTTTAGGAAGTGTTATAGATAAAAGTTGAATTTCCAAATTAAATATTCTAAACAAATTTGGAAGAAATTAGGTGATTATAGTAAGCTTATATTTATGTTTTAAATATAATGATCACACATGGATCATGATTCAAGTGAAATGAACGAGGAAACTTTAGAGGTAGAATCATGTAATGCTAGTATGAGATCTAGAGAATGAAAAATGACATGTCGATGGGCAACCAATAGTAGTGGTGATTGTGTTGTGTGAGAAAATCACCGAAATAAATGATAGTATAGTTATGTCATGGTGATGAATGTTTCTTGCGAAAATTAAACCTGTGAAAAATTGATATTTTTTATTTTATGGTACAAGTTGTGTTCAATGTCATTTAACTCGTATGGAAGATGATGTTTGAGAGTAAAAAGGCTTGTAAAATATCATGGTTATTTTTAGGTGACCATTTTGATATGATCACATCACTATAATATGATCTAGATCTTGTATGGTGATCTAAATTCTAAATAGAAAGCTTTTCCCATGGAAGATATTCATGATTTCATGCATGTGAATATTTCAAATGGTTTGAAAAACCTAATTTTATAGGAAAAATAAGATTAAATTTTTTAATATATCATGAAGGAATTAAAGACCAAATCATATAAAGATTCGTGGGAAATGATTTATAGTGGATTTTAATGGGTTTTTTAATGAGATAAGATCATTTGGAAATTCATATATACAAAAATATTTTTAAAATGGAATATAATATTCATGTTTTTACTTTTTTAATATGTATATGTGTATGTACCAGAGAAAAATATGAAAATATTTTTTTAAAACTCCAAAACAATGTGTGATGGAATTATATGGAACTAGATACATTATTATTTAAAATGGAAAAAATAAGTTTCAATTTGTTACATTCATCATAGTAGGATAATATCTACTACTCAAGTATTTGATGTGTTGAGAAGAACCATATCATGAGACGATCTGGGAAAGATAAGAAAGTAATATGTTCATGTTTTGAGAAGTACCTAGATGTGTAGACATTAAGGAGGAAATGAGGGAACTATATTTTATAGCTCATGGAAAAATATCATATAAAGTATGGAAAAATAGACATAGAGTGTGAAGGTGATCATTATTCCAATAGATCAAAATTGAAGAAAACATTTCTTACTATGTAATGTAACCTATTACTTATAATAGATGTGTATAACCAATCAAGGAAGGATGATTTATAGTTGAGGTGTATAATAAACCATGGATGAATATTTAGTGTCTAGGATGTATAAATATATAAAATTAGAAGATTGACTACTAGATCATATAACTAGGTACATCCAAAAACAGGTTGACTAGGTATTATAACCAATCCCTTTTCTAATTGACTCGGGATCCACTGTAATTATTAAGAAGATTGTACTGGAGAATCCATAATTTTGGGTGTATAACCAACTACAGAAAGGAGTGTTATTTTATGTATAACCCTATAAAACCTATATTCTGGTCACTCTCTATACTTACATCTTACATGGTGAGGTTGAGATATTAAAGGAAAGATGATTGGGGTATTAACTGACCATAGCGGATGAAGTTAAAATGGGGTAATAGTCATAAAAATAAAAATATATTACATATTCACCCCCTCCCCATCATAGTGATCCATCCAGACATAGGAACTTAAATATTTTCTTAAAATCAAAAAGGGTTTTATATAATGGACCTCCAGGTTTTTGAAATGACGACTGAAATAAAAATTTCCAAGTTTCATGTTAAATTAATTTATATAATATTTTTTTAAAATTATTTACAATGTTATATATGTTTTAAACATGGTTTTTGAAATTATCACATCCGTTGCATGCATATATTAGTGATTTTGTGAGAACATGATTTGAAATGTATTAGTCTCATCTATGGGTATAAATAAAAATGATAAAATTCATTAATGAGAGAAACAGTTGAAATAAATAAGGCAAAAGTGTGACACTATCTATTGTGATTCATAGTTCCATGTTAGTGTTATGAGGTAGGATTTGGTGGATGGTGGTCTTAGAATGTTTATCTATTATTTTAGTATTTGTCATTATTATTGTATTTCATATGTTTTATTTCATTTAATTTTGTAAAATAAGTTTTATTATGCTATTAAATTTAATTTAAATGGTTTTATCTAAATAAATATTACAATCACATGCATGGAATTGTTTACATTATTCTCAAGGTTATATTGTTCCCTATGGTTTTTTTCCTCACCTCTTTTTGATAGACTTGGGTAACAAGGGGATGTGTTTGGGGCCATGTGGAACCCTATCTTGAATTTTAATAATCATGATATCGATTTGAGGTGTTACACGTCTTCTAATTATTATCAAATCATAAAATATATTTGGTAGAGTAAACAATATGACATATAAAATAGATCTAATTTTTAAAAAATGGAATTTCATTCACATCTCAAAATAATTATAAATATATTGAGATTTAATAAGACTCTCACCATTTAACACTACTATATTCCCCTTCTTGGGGTTATCCATGAAAAAACTATTTTATAACTTTACTAATGTATCTTTTTTGACTCAAACCATGAAATTATTTAATCCTTATCTGTAAATTATCTTACCTGATATGTATGTTTTGTTACCCATGTATTTCCTTCAGGATCATTTTCCCAACCATACCTCTATAAATTGAAAATTTAGGATTTGATATATAAATAGTATTATTCCATACACATATGAGACCATAAAAATTATAGTACTCATGGTAACTAATTTTTATATAATATCATCTTTTACGTTATAGATGAAACCAAACCCTTTGATTAAATCATCAAACAAAATGTTCCATATTTTAGAAATTTAATTCCTTCCATAAATGGATTATTTAAACGTTTATATTTTAGAAATATGATGTAGATCCTTAAAATATTTTGGATTGTATCATATACAGATTTTAAAATAAATTTCCTTAAAAGAGTGTTATGTTGACATTCATTTGATATAACCCTTTATCATAATAGGTTGTTTTTTACAATATTTATCCTAATGAACATTACCATTTCTACTGGGGAAAAGAAATTTTATAGTCAGTACCTTGAATAATTTTATTATATTTTCCCACCAAGTGGTCTTTATAGGTATAAACTCTACCATTCATTACAGATTTCGTGAAAAAAAATACATTCTCTTTATGGGATTATACCCATTTGGTGAATCCATCAAGTTCCAAACATGGTTAGTGTATATTGATTCCACATTGGATTTCACGGATTCTAACAATTTATCTGAACCAATAATACCAATGGATACTTTGTGGTTGTAGGTTAATCTTCTATGAATGTTACATCATTTTCATAATTAGTTAAATGAAATATATATATATTAGGCTCTTAATGATTAATATTAGACCTCCAAGGATTTTATATATCATGAGTCATTTCTATTTCCATAACCATTATCGGAACATGCTTAATTTTCATCTTTGGAGAAATTTTTTTACCTTAAAATTATTCATATCCAATTATCCATGCAGTGAATCTGTTACTAATATGTTCCTTCGTAGGAAATAATATTTCGAAATAAAAAAGACTCTTTAATAATATTATATAAATAATGTCTATTAATTTATTTGGGATAACTAAACAATAAATATTTTTATAATTTTGAGTATTTTTATTTCAAAAACATCATACATATAAAAATAAATTACTTTTGGATGGTTTCCAACAGGTTTTATCATGGACCTGGAACCACCCAAAAATTCAATGTCTATGGGTACCTGCCTTCCAAAGCTAGGTTCACATCGAGATATTTGGACAAATATGCTTACTAACTCACATTGGATGATAAGATGTGTGTTTGGGATCATAACACCATTTTGGGGGTAATTATTTCTTAATCTGTTACTCTCGAATAGATTTATGATATGATCTTGAATCCTTTATTTATTTTGATGTATGATGTGGGCCAACAAAGAATTAAAAATAAATTATTATCATGTATGGAAATTATAATCATCTTTATGTATTTGAGGTTCTTCTAAAATGGACACATATAGATATATATATATTCAGATCTCCCTCAATGGTATACTCTTATATACTAATTAGAGAATCTTTTGTCATTTTTATGATGATTCTAATTCCTTATCCCCACAGTGGTGTGCTCTGGAGTGTATCTCTATACACGGAGACCTGATTTTTTTTGATGTTGGGATTAAACCCATGTGATATAATTCCTAAGTATCCTCATGAAATTAATCATAACCCATGTTTTTTTGTTCCACTTAAAGTGTCACATAATACCTTTTTAATTCATGTTATAAGGATCTAACCATATAGTTTAATTTCATGTGTGATATACGTGTAGGAAGAAGTCTCCATGTAAATGTATAGTGTGGTACTTATGTCAAAGTATCCTATAGAACCTGGAAAGGATATAAATTTCCTTGTTGGATGAAATCCTACTGAGAATGCAGCCCATAGAGAACACTGTTGATTTGGGGTGTCAGTTTTAGACCTCATGGGGGCTTTCTATGTATCCCATTAAGATGAGAATCAAAGACAACATAGTTTAATGGTTAAAACCTAGGCCTATAGAGTCCCTTTAAGGTTTTTCTCACATAGGAATATGACCCTTTGAATGGATTAAATTGGTGCTTAATACTGAGGATGATCCCATGGTGAAGGATTTTGTGATTGTGGAATAATCCTAAAGAGGATTCCCATAGACTACTTTTCTTTAGAGCATACTCTCAAAGACAATGATCATAGATTATATTGACATGGGGATTAATCCTGAGTAGGATTCCTAGATTTTTAAAAGCTTGGGGCTTATACCAAGTAGAATGACCTAATTTTGGTTAGGAATTACACTTGGAATGATACCCAGAAAGGATTGGTATCTTGTAGATGTTATGTTCACCATCAACCTTTAATCCAACATGAGTCATGCTTTGTGTGGGAAATAAGAGGAAATTAAATATCTAGGTAACCACACTTCTCCTCCTCTATTGGTGGTAGATACTGAGGTTACAGGGGAGAGAAGATGGCACTTTGGTTCTCATCCCCTATCTAATCTAGTGTCTAAGGAGGTAAGGAGGAGAATAAGTGAAACCTCATGAAAGAAAGGCTATAGGATTACTCTAGGGGGGTTCCATAAAATGGGTCATGTATCATGAGAGGAGGACCTCATTAAAAATTTAATTTAAAAGAATTTGTAATTGTTACTCTCCCCACTAGGAACTAGAGGCCCCAGTTATTAAATATGAAAAGGTTGATACATCGTCCTAACCCTTTTATCTAAGATTGGGAACTCACTAAAATTATCCCTGGGTTAGGGGTTCTCATGACTGAGGGAATGAGAAACTACTTAATCCCCAAGGACCCAAACTTTTTTGTAGGACTATTGTAAGAAACCTCTAATATAATGAATGAAAATTGAAAATGGATACACACTACTCTTCCACTTTTCATAGTATTGAATGTCTGGAGGTTTTGGTGGAGGTTTAAACTTGGTCCTTTTCTGAAAATGGATCCATGTGAGGATAATCCCTACCAAGGGTGGATATTAAGGGGGATTAATCAGAGGAATTATCATGGGTGGATTTGAAGAGGTCCAAATTTGTGGCTCGCTTAGGGTAGAGGATTTGGTGATCCAAGGGAGGATCACAAAGGTAGACTTGGGTGAGACAAAGGTGGCTCACACAGGTCCCTGATTGAGGTGAAGATACCTTAGGTGGGAGATAACCATGGAAACTACACTTGGTAAAGACCATTCTAATGAATTTATGGGTCCCAATATTTGTCCCTTGAAGTGGCTCACATATCTCCTAGGTAAATAAAGGGGGGATCGTGCTATAGTTTGTAAGCTTGGGGTGATTGAGTGCCGCACCTAGGTGTTGTTTATTTTAACCCATGAGAGGAATTTTTTTTACTAATACCTTCATTTACCTCTTATTAGGGTTTTATAAAGCTATATAGATGGTTTATGAGGGCTTGATAAAATAAATTGGGTGAGAAGAGCATAAAGAGGAATTCAGAAAATTTTTTTCTACAAAATTGAAGACCCCTTGATCGTATTTAGAAGAAAATATGGGTCCATGGGAGAATGGTCTATAACTCTTAGGGATAAATTTCATTTTTTCCACTTAGGTGTGTTACTTAGGGGATCCACTCAGGTGTCTTGCATAGGCCCTCAGTCAAATTGGTCGCATAGGATCTCATGCAGGTCCCATTAATTGTGATAGTGCTTTAGGGTACCTAAGAATATGGTCTTTGGGGACCTTTGTGAACCTTGGACTTCTTCATTTCTCTTCTTCTTCTCCATATGGAATTTTTATTTGTCTCCCTTTCATCTATGTCACAAAATAGACTGTTAAAAAATTCCCCCTCCCATTACGATTGGATTTGAACGAAAGTAGAGGGTCTAATCCAACAGAAAAAAGGATGAAAAGGCTTGATGGATTATAGAGGAAGTCCATGCAGGTCATCCACACTATTTTTCTTCTTTTGACTACCTTATAGGAGGGGAATGTAAATAGGTTCCTTATTTCAACAGTCATATATTATAATTTTTTACATTTAGGTCTCACCATGGTATTCTCCCATAAAGACCCTTCGCTAAAGCCCTTTTTCTTAAATAATCATTCTTACAAACATGGTATGTACCTTTATACATGATGTGTACATTTATGTAAGTATCTTACATTGGTTCTATGGTCGATGGCCCTGTGCGTGGTACTTGGGTGATGTACCTACATGGGTTCATGAATATTAAAAGGTTTCTCAATTTCTACAATTTATTGAAATGGACCCATATATAATACATAAAACTTAATTATTCAATGTAGTTTCCATGTATGATCAAAATTCCATAGTTTTCGATAAACTAGATAGAAGAATCAATTAAGAGATGGTAATGGTTGAAGGCTATGACTACCAAGATGATCGCGATACCTATTTACCTAATATGGTGTCGTATCCGAATAAATATCACCATAAAATTTCTGAGAATAATTATCTACCTATTTATGACCATGGTTATTGGAAGAATGTCTTGATACCAACATCTAATAATCATACACTTATTTCCCAGTTTTCAGGCTATATAAATGTCACTACTACCAATGTTTCCAACACGGATTCATATATTAATTTCAAGGCATAATCCAAAATCGGTGTCATGATCCATAGCTAGTGTGATCTAGATATGAACATCCCCACACCTAAATTTAAGCCGCCCTGGTATCCATCCATCTTCCATGATTCCTAGAACGATCAGTCAAAGTGTTGGAAGAAATACTAGGACTTATACCTTGGAGGGGGTGTTAAGTCTTTGTGGATGTTGGAATATTGAGTATTTTATACATGTGCATAGTTTAAGGAGCTACAATATGTAAAAATTTATGAGGCCATCTAGGTAAGGAAAACCTATGTATATAAGAATGATGAATTCATTATTGAGCTGTTATACGAGTGGATTCCATATAAAAACTCTTTCCACTTGATGAATTGATATGTTGGTATTAGGTTGAGGGACTTCCACCTGATCTCTGGGACCTCGATCCGTGGAGATATGTATACAGTGTTAATCCCTCCGTTGGATATGTGAGATAATGTTGGAAGGACACCACCATTGGAGCGCGATCTACTGAAAAAAACTCTACATATGGTGAAGGAATACCCTCGCCAAGAAGGGATATCCATCCTGATTCATAGATGAGGGACTTATTAGATCCATTGGGGTAAGTTCCTACTTAAAAACGTTCAACAGGATGTCCCATGATGGGTAAATTAAGCAATCTTAGTATATTCTAGCTGACCATGGAGATGGTGGAGTATAATGAAATGTGGTATAAGCCCAAGTTTGGTGTTCTTATGAAGGCATGAATCATGGGATTTTATCCATGTGGATAAGATCATATCTGATGTATGTCTATGATTCCAACACTTTAATAAGGCCAGGGAAATTTTTCATGGAAAACAATATGGATGAGAAGAAGCATCTGGGTTATAAATCCACATCATTGAGAAAATTTATCAAATTATGCTGCATGTTAATGTGGGGAAGCCCACGTTCCGAATTGTAAAACCATTCTATATACTATGGGGATCTCTAAAAACACACATTAGATCCTATATTTTATTAATCAGGTTTGAGATTCATATAATATCATTTCCACCATATATTTAGGAAGTTTTTGGTTTTCGTCCCTTGCTTCTGAAACCCACTGAGATCCTATTGAGGCTGATCAAGTTCAGAGATTTCAACTTCTCCACGTATGGGGTTCCACCTACTAGGATCTTTACCGATTACGGGAAGGATATCACTATGATAAGCTTATATATTATATCTTTTAGAGATGGTTTTCCATAAAATCTTATTAATGGAGGATTTATATGTATGGAATATTCTCCATAAAGGTTTGAGCACCAATTCACGTGCCTGTAAAAAATATTTGGATCTCCTCCATTGCGTGTCTAATCAAAAAGGAATATTATCCTATCCTGACAGTTATGGCTTCCTGTGGCCATGGAGTTGACTCATGAGGTAATAAATCTTCCTTCAGCATATGCAAAAATTGTATTAACTTCTTAGTATGCCAATGTTTTGATTTTATCAAACCCTGAAAGAGGGTTGGCCAAATCCATTCCATGAACTAAAACAGGACCATCCACTATGAATATAATGCGAGGTGGAAAGGCTTATTCATCAATTGGTGATGTTTCTTTTCCCCCAGAGGGTTCTTTAACATCTTCATAGGATGAAGATAATAATGTCCCATATTCTCCCACATGACCTTGTGTGTGGCTTAGTCTGCTAACCAGCATCAAAAGGGATACACCAACTATGATTTCACACATACTTCTAGTTTTCACTTCTATGATAAAACCAGAGTTTTTTTTCATCCTTAATTTGTGATGGAGAGGGTTGGAAAACCATTGAAATCTATGTTTCTGAATCATCTTAATAATATACTAGGATTTCCCCGATATTCATATGACCATAGGTAGTCCAATTTTGACAGGATGTGTCCTATTACGCCAAAATCATATGGTCACTTCTTCAGGCTTGACTTGTGATTATAGGGGTAGGAGATTTCCAATCCCCACTTGATCTTCTCATCCAAGACAATACCACTATAGTGTGGATTTATATCCAGGAGTTATATATTCTCATTTATGCATCTTATTACTAAATCCAATCAACAAGACGAGTGAAGGATATGGTGATTCGTGGAACTGCTAAAGGTGTTGACCACCCATATTCTAAGAAATGGATTGAGTATGTCAATCCTGAAGAAGTTAGTTCTTCTTTTCTTCTTTTCTATTTTTCCTTCATCTAATTTATTTCAATCAAAGTAATGTTGCTGAGGAAAATTTCATTTTGATTTATAGCATGATAAGTTAAATCAAAGAATATTCCTTCATAAAAATATGGCACGAATGGTACTCCGCTCGGGACTGATGATTCATCCCCTGAACTAAGAGAACTATCCCTAGGTCAATAGATAATGGAGGATGAGATAAAGGGGTAACTTTTTATACCACCTATAATGCACATCATTGAGGAGGTCAATTGTAGCCTACCTCTAACAAAAAACAAAATAATTCTATAGGATAAATTCATTGTCAAAATGACATGTCTGTAATAGTAAGTCATCATGGTAATACTAAACACTTATTTATCTAGAATAAATTTCTAACCCTTTTTGTTGCAAAATATTCTTCCCTCTCCTCTCTCAAAGGGCTTATAAACAATTTTCAATGGACTGAGGATGGAACTCGATCCCAAGAATGGATCCCTTTTGGTGACTTTTCCCCCTCAACTGAAGAAGTGTTGAGGGATGAGGATATGTCATCTCCCCCTTTCAGCATTCCTACTACTGTAGAAAGTGAGGAGGATATTTGTAATGTATAAGGTACATAATAAGATGTTATATTATGAATACTTATTTTCATCCTTATGACATTTCAGTTTCATATCATGCACTGGACAACCCAAAAACGACTGATGTTAACCCTACAAGCGCCTCCAAAGAATCTGTTTAGGTCATCATGTCATCAGAGGAGGGTGATGCACTAGGTCCCAAGACAAATATTCCAAGAATAGCTCAATATGATATTTCCACAAGGCTTGTAATTTTTATATTTTTTATGATAAATATTGTCATGGCCTTTTATGAAATTCTAGAATATTTTAATCTTCCTACTATTTTTGTATAATTTGAGGCACATAATATAAAATTGAATGTATTTGAGTGTATATTTATGTCAAAAAAATTCATTATATCTAATTATATAATCCTGACTAATTGGTATGCATTACTCCATCTACGGAGAATTTCATAGTGACAATGCATGAACAATATTTTGAAGTCTATCCTAGTCCCGCGGTTGAGGGGGGGCTAGCTCAAGTGGACCTTGAAATTGGAAATATTCTTGAGCCACTCATGGAGGGTCTCGACCAGACCCCAGAGACTTTCCCTAGTTAAGAGGTTACCATTTAAATATCCAAATTTGTGGACTCTGAGGAGAAATATGTCTTAGCTGGTGACCCATTATTGGGTCAGTGTCACCAGATTCTAATCATCCTCTATTTATTTTACCTATTTTTCTTTTAGAGGCTAATGATGTGTGCTTCCCATTTTTTAGCGCCATGAACTTCTTGTGGTTGGGTTCAAGGGTCAATCCCTTTTTCCAATGTAGTTATTATCTGAATAACATGGAATTATTGATCATGAAGGAATGGGGTAGGGTACTTTAAAAAGTTCACTATCCCTCATGTATGTTTCTACCTCAGAAAGTGGATCTGAGTCAAATTCAGAGCTACAGAATTATATTTTCATCACATGTCATGGAGATTGGTAGGATATATGGAAAATAATATCTGATAAGCCTCTTAAACACCTTCCTTATTGAATCCATCACATTTCATTTATCTTCGGTATGCTAGGATATAGAGGATTTTATTACCTCATGATTCATGTTGTTGTGAAGGAAATAATTCAAAAATTATAGAGAGATCATTATCTCTATTAGGGCTTCATAAAGGAAATTTTTTTAATAAACATTGATGATTTCTAGGATGTATTATCCCTGGTAGAGGCCATCCATACGAAGTAGTTAGTGGAATGTAAGCTATGGATTAATGAGAAACTAATATTAGTACCATGCCTATAATAGTAATTGGATGTCTCTCAGGGGGAGCATATACATATCCACCATTAATTATAAGAATCCCAAACCAGAGGGTTAATTATTATAGCTCATGAATTAGAAGCACTTCACTATGCTAAAGGGACTGAAGTCATTCAGTTGTCTGGGCTTTAATAGGTGGCTGATGAGGCTCAAAATTCCATTAAAAATATGAAGAGTTGTGTTAAGGTTATCTTATAAAGTTTTATATAGAACTCCATCTTTTGTGTTCTCATCCAATTTTTATGTCTCATAAATGAAAATAATTTTTATTCTAATCACCTATGTCATCATCCCTATTTAATTTCTGCGATCTTAATATGAAATCAATGCTGATTTGTGTATAAAGGTATTTTTCACCATCTAGTCATAAGCATAATGAAAGGTAGTGTAAATACTCAAATTTTTTCCAAATCCATTAGTATTAGTGAGTTTATTTTAACTATTTCTATGTTCATATAGGAAACCCTAAAAACAATGTTCCTTTTATGTCATTTACTTAATTATTTCCTCAAGTCCAGTATAACGATAAATCAATTGGAAAGACTATGATTTTTCTTAGGCCTCCCTTTTTAGGTTTTCAGCCCAACATTATTTTTGTCTTTTATTTTTTTATTGATCGACTTTTTCCCTAACCCGTAAAGAGTGAAAGTCTAGAAATCTGAGACTTGACTTTTGTCTAGAGTTCCCTTTGTGAGTTTTCAATGTAGCAAGTAATATGTATCTTTATATGGGTAGTTTAATGTAGTTAATTCCAGAATAATAATACATATGTTTTTATATTAGAAATATTTTACCATATATTTTGAAATAATGACCCAAATAGGGTTTCTGATCCAAGAATGTTCCAACATTCTTCAGATATAAAGTGTGTAATATTTATCCACATTTCATGTGGTTACTAAATCCAAATCACAATATTAGGAAGTAAATGGGGTTTCTCCTAAGGATGATGTTTACACTGATTAAAAAACATATTTTTTGGGTTATTTTATGCAAGACCTACTAGGGTTCATGTTGCATATTCAATAGTGTTATCCTTTGGTTGATAGAACCTTAAATTTGTGGGTGACTATTTCAAAGCAGACTAGGGTGTCTTGTAGAATATTCAAGAAAAGAAGTTAAAAGGAATTACGACATTATATTTCTAATAGATGAAGGGACTTTAGGAAGATACAGATTTATCAAGACCATGATGGGTGGTTTTTTCAAAGGAAACTATTTTAAAATGAAGGTCATATGTATATTGGCATTGTACACGAAAGGGAAACCACTCCAACATGAATTTGGATTGAGTGAAGGAGGGTAAATTTTGTTAGATGATTAATTTCATGGGGTATAGGTCCCACTATAGAAAGGGTTAAATTATCATGTAGTTCAATGTAATGTAGTAAGGACATTTACCATGTAGTTTATTGTGTTAGGGAGAGGACTTTGTTGTATTGTTTAATATCGGGTTGATATGACATTATTCTATGTAGTTTTAAAGTCATATAGAAAAGAAATTATGTTATGCAGTTTAAATTTATACAATGAGGAAATAATAGTATGAAATTTAATGTTGTACCATGAAGACAGTTGGGGATATAATTTAAAGCCTTTATCTTTGTCCGAATTGTTGGTGATTCTCTCATTTTTATTAAATTCACCAGAAATGTGATACCATAATCTGGTGTGAGAGTAGAAAGTTGTAAGATGTGATTTGGGGATCCGTGGATTCGAATAGTGGTATTGTAAAAGGGATTATGACATTAGAGGAGCTCTCAATTTAGGATGATTATACTAATAGTTAACAAAATCATTTTTTGGGATATTTCATGCAAGGCTGAATGGAGCGCATACTAAATAGTCAATAATGGATTCATTTGGATAAAAGGACATGAAATTTATGAGAAACATTTTCAAAGACAATTGGTGTGTGTTATAGAATGTTCCATAAAATAACTCTACTAGAATTATAATATTCTATGTCCAAAATCTGATGGATGTTTTTAGGGATTTGGATTTCCTTGGGCACAGATTTTGGAGTGTGGGAAGAAAGTACCTCAACATGGAAGTTGGATTTCAAGTAAAAATTTCCCAATAATGGGGAAAATAGGTTTACTATGTTGGTTTTTTATGATGAAAATAATAGGGTGCCTATAGTTTTACGTCGTATGACTATGAAAATGGATACTATATTGATGCATGGCCATTGGGACCAACTTCATTCCGGCATAATTCATACACGAAGGAGGAAATCATAAACCATTGTCTTGAGGGTTCTTAGATCTGGAGAAGGGTATGGGACAAATATGAGAGGGGTACCATAGGATATTTTAAATCATGGGTTTCAATATATTTTTATCAATTCTCATGGGGATAGAAGAGGATTCTCCCAAGGGTGATGTTACCAAAAGATGACCAACACATTTTGAGGGTTGTTTTATAAAAGGACAACTAGGTTGAATTATGTATAATCAAATAGTGGTATCTTTTCTCTAACATGAATGTTATGAGAGTTTTTTTATACAATTCCAACTGGGTCACATACTTCATAGTGAGATGAAGGATACTATTGGTATCAGACATTATTTCACTCAGAGTTGGAGAAAGATTGTGAAGATTTGACCATATCCAGGACAAGGAGTGTGATGTGTGGAAATGGTAGGTTTTACCGTAAAGGAAGTGTTTTTCAAATATTTACTTTGATGTTTGGGATCTCTTTCATTGATCTGGATTATCTGTAAAAGGGGTAATATCTTCTTCCTTGGTAGCCCCCCTAATGAGGGAACCAAAATTAAGATCTCTTACATATATATATTTTTGTACATAGGAGAGGGGGTACTTTTTTCTATTTTTCTAGGACTAAGATATGGGGCCTAAGAATCACTATTTATCTCACTTTAATGAGAATAATGTCATATGTAGCTCTATAAGTACCATGAATAATAAAGTCATACAGTCATGACATTAGATTTGTAGTTTAACCTCGTGTCGTAAGGACGAAAGTGACATTAAACGAATATGGTTGGACTAGATCATAGGACATGGGAATCACTATATATCTTTTTGGAATAATAATCAAGCCACACATAGTTCTAAAATGGATATCCCCCACACTGATTGAATCCATATGTGGAGAAAATGGTTTTTTAGACATACCCATGCATGGGGTAAGAACATTTATTGCATCCTCTCATGTTTTTCTTACTCATCCCTGGGATATTTGGGGTATTTCCTGTATTTTTATATGTCTAGAACTATAATTGAAGCTTCAAAAGTCACTATGTGTCTCATTGGAATGAGATTCATGCCACACATAGTTCTGGATGGACTCGTGCAGTTTATTGTTATGCGGGGAGGATAGATTTTGTGCCTTTTAGTGCCTTGCATCCAAAACCAAGATACCCCCAATGTGAATTGATATACCTTACAAATATAGATAACTACTTTACCAAACTCTAATCCCATGTATTATTTTCTCGATGTCAGAAAGAAGTAGTGGGAAAGTATTCTTTCACACCAGAAGGGAAACATAAGTGGAGGGTAGTGGAATTTAGATTCTGTGGTGGCTAGGCTAAGAGATATGATCCAAATGTCACTACGTATCTCATTAGAATGAGAATAAATCCATACATATTTATTGAAATACCTATCATTTAAACATCATGTGGTAAGGATGAAGATTAACTTACATGGATGGATGGAAATGTTGTAATTGGGACTGAGAATAGAAATATGGGCATCAATATGCATCTCATGGGAATGATAATAAAACTAAACATTGTTCTTGGAAGACATTCTATGAAGTTTTGACCCTTACACAGGGAATTATGGATTTATTTTTGCCAATAGACCTGAGATTAATGATATGGGCATCACTATATATCATGTTGGATTAGTAATAAGGACACACGGAGTTCTTCCGAAATCATTCATTTTACCATCTCATTTTAAGAAGGTGATAATGTTGGGGCTTATGCCTATAATGGGGTCAAAGTGCCACTATGTAGTTGAAATGATGTCCCTGGGGCATATTCATGGGTGATGCCCATCATAGGGGTTATAGTGATGTGATTAGGACTTATACCTGAGTTGGAGGGACAATTTTCAAATGGACTATGAAGAGTGTCTCAACTCATGGTTATTTAGGGATTTCAAAACATTTAATTAGATCATGGTTTAATTTAATACATCTATGACATTATATGGTGCTACGTAGTTTACCTTCCTATAGCTAGGATAATCTCCCATGTGGTTACATGAAGTACATCATCAAGAAAATTTCATTGGTTGGAGTTGTAATGAGCTCTCCATCCACTGAGATCAAGGAATAACCACCGTTAGAGTGGACTTTGTATATCTAGTGAGGTACCTCCCACTTCAACTCAATCATTGGAGAATTATTTCCTAGCATAATAAGAGTTCTGAGGACCAACACGGGTTATACATGGAGGATGGAGGAGAGGTGGACCTTCTTGTTAAAATATCATTCTATCTAATTTTGGTAGACATCAAAGTGATGAAAGGGTTGAAATTTTTTTTCATCCAGTTACTCCAATTAATCCAGTCATTTCAGGGATTTCCCATCTATAGATAACTAATCATAGGTGGAAATACAGAGTTATGGGAACTAGACCTGAATGGGTAGTACTGCTTCTATCCCATATACTAGTGATTATGAGGTTTCCTATGTGGTAGTATGGTTCATAGTTTATAAATCCCATTAATAATCCATGATAATTTTAGGAAAATAATTTTTATCTTTATCCACTATATTCTATATTATGGTCTATTGGTTATTTTTGAAGGCCTCTATTAGTATATTAGCCACTTCTTAATAGTGGGATGAAATGTTGTATTTGATATCTGATTCCAGATATAAAAATTCCCCCTAAGCAGAACATAAATTGGTTCCATTGTTCATTAGTATTGTATGAGGGACACCAAATCTGGTAGTGATTTTGGATTTCAAAAATCCAACAATGATCTAATCCATAACTATTTTATATGTGTTTCCTTAAACCATTTTGAGATGAAATTTGTAGAATTCATGATATATTTGAATTTATATGTTGAAGCTTAGGTTATGGCCCCACATCATACATTCCCCATATGGAGAATGGTTAGGATTATTTTGATCTATGTAACAACTCTATAGGTTGGTGGATGAATTTGGAATGCACTTGGAAGGAGTGATAATTGTAAGTGACTTTTGTGGAATCATTCATCATTGAATGCCATAAATATACTAGAAATATAATTTGGTTGGAAAGATTGTATCTAGACTGATAAGAACTATAAGATCCTACATTTAAATCTTCTATGATATATGTTTTCTTTTCTCCAACAATACATATGATAAGGACTGCATCGAAGCCTCATTTATAGTGTACTGTCAGGTGATTTGGGCCATCATAGAGGGTAAAGTTGGAAAATCACTACCATGTTTTCTCCTTACAATCTTCTTCTGGGGGAAGTACTCTGTCATGAATGTATTCCATGATAGTAACAATCCCAAATTTGGTTGGGTCATTTAATTTAGGGATATGGATGATTTCATTAATCTATTCCACTCCGAATTGAACAGATTATGAGGTAATTCGGTAATGGGAAATGTTTTTGATAATTTCTTCCTTGTTTTGATATTGTAGTGTTGCAGTTGTATTTTACAAAGAATCTTCTTGGGCATTTTTTTATCAGAGGACATGAGTCAATATTATCTCTTAGTGTAATTCTTCCATTAACCCTCAGACATTGTCAATTAGGGGGGAAAATCTCTTTTTATATTGTATAATCCTTATTATTATGTTTTATTACCAAATCTGAATCACATTTCCCCTCTAGGTGTTCCACTGGTATTTGGAGTGTTAGTTTTAGTCCTACAATGAGTGTCTAATATTATGACTTACTTTTAGTACATCTATTCATTAGTAGAAATGAGTATTATAAGACTACCTTTACTAAGGAAATAATAATAATCCCTAAACTAGCATTTTTGATCTTAGGGTATTACATTATCTTCCCTATTGGACTTCGGGATGTGTTTTCAAAATATATTCCCCATCTTTGAAGTCCACCTTGAATGGTGAATATATCTTGGTCTATAATTTTAGTATTTAACAACATCGTTTCTATATATGGGTGTTCTGTAGTGGAATCTTGAAAGCCATGGACTTTCAAAACATTATGAGGCATGAATTTTATATCAAACTACTGCAAAATAACTACCCATAATGCCATATGTCCTTTACACATAGGTTGGATGAGTATAAATTTGAGTATTTTATTTCATGAAACCAATTTGATCTCTTTGTGCTGCAAGTAGTTCCTCATCTTGTGAACACTGATGATTAACACCAGATGGATCTTCTCCATATATGAATAATGAGTCTCTGAATCGAGCATGGTTTGACTGAGATAATAAGGGTTTTTTCATTTATAACATCATTCTATTGTTTGATTAAGCTTCCCAGTGATAACATTAGAGCCATCACATATAGAATGAGTGAATTTCCCTCAATATATGGGATAAATACTATTGGGATCAATAGTTATTTATTTTGGGTGTTGAATGCTTCCGGATAGATTCTCATCCACTAATATGTGACCCCATTCTTCTTTAATTTGGTGATGGTAAAACACATTCCTATAGTATTGGTTTTGAAGCACAAGATTTAGGAAAATTTTCCTTGAATTCCTCTCAAATATTTGTGGTTTCAAAGAGTTGAAATTATAAGGATACTTTTTTTCTTCTTAGGATCAACTTCAATGATGTGATGCATTACAATGAAGTCAATAAACATTCCTAAGGTTACCCTTAAAACTTATTTCAAGGGGTTCATCATCAATCTATGTGTTCGCAGCTTGTTGAAGATGGTTTCCACTTTATACAAGTGGTTATATTCTTTTGGTGATTTTACCACTAAGCCATCAATGTAGAATTCAAAAAACATCCCCATGATGGGGTTTAACATGTGATGTATGGAATGTTGTTATATAGAACTAGTATTCTTTAATACAAACGGAATTACATGATAGAAGAATAATCCCTGGTGGTTTAAAGGTGGTGGATTTATCATCTTCTAGGGCCATATTAATTTTGTTCTACCCGAAATATTCATCCATAAATAAGATGGCATGATAACTACCAATTTCATCAATCATGAGTTCTTAATTAGAACCTGGATGTCATCATTAGTACAATTCCTATTGATATATCTGAAGTTGATGAAAACATAGATCTACGTGTATTTGTTTTTTATGGACACTATTGGCCATCCATTTCAAATAATTCACTTTCAAAATGAAGACATCCTTGACGTGCTTATCCACTTTAGCATCAATTTTTGAGGTATGGGTTTTGTTTGCCTGTATGGATTCATGTTTTATCCCCAATGGTATTCTAAAAAAACCAATAGATGGATAGCCACATCAGGGTTAAGGCATGGTATCCCTATGTAATTATAAGAAAACAAATTCCATTTTTTGGTTTAGGATTGAATTTTATATCACATATTCTTGTGAAGTCATGGTCGCACTGATCATAGATATTCATGAATCTTCACTCATACCAATATTTGTTTATATGATCTGATCGAAAATGGTGGATATTCCTTCCTCGGACTCCAGAGGGGTTTCCCTGAGGCCTTTTCCTCTTCCTCCTCCTCATTCTTTACTTATTTCACCAATACTTAGGAGGTAGGTGATGAATAAATAATCTTGGAGAAGGGGAAGATTTTTCATTTGGACATATGAAAGATGAGGCAATCATTTCGAGCTTGATCAATGGAATGACGCCCTATTAGAGATCCAAAGGGGGGGAGAGGTATTTATAATGAGAATATATATTTTCTATCATAGATGTGACAACTTCTTATATCCTAGATGATGAAATTTTGATTATTTGAATCTTATCGGACAGAATGAAGATGTTTTTATTTGGGCTTTCATCACTACTTGGATAGTTGAAAATTATCATGCATTGTCGAGTTCAGTTTCCATGACAAACATTACATAAGTCTCCAAATGAGTGCATAAATTCAAAATCACCCCTTTAATTTGATTAATGGGAAGCACATTATCTGAACTGAGATGCTTGAAAGGATTATCTAGGATCTACTCCAGAAAATATAGGGCATTGATTTGAGAGACATCATCAGCCGTTGACTACTTTCTTCACTTATTTTCTAACCATGGGTCAATGTAATATGACTCGTGATATTTGAATGGGGCCTTTTCACCAGTATATTTCCAAATTTTACCACTGAAATAATATTTGAGGCCTTTTCGGTATGATTAAAGAATGGTTACAAGATAATGTAGCCTAGATCTTCCCCACAAGACATTTAAGGTAGTATCTTGCTAAAAACCCATGAATTCTAAGTCATACATGAGATATCAAAACTATGTTCTGAGTGTGATGTCTCCAATATGATTTTTCTCATTTATTTTCATAACCTGATAACATTAGTGTAGAGGGGGATAAGGTAGATTCATTGAAACCCAGTTGATCAAGTGTCTGGAATGGAATGAGGTTGACTCCTAATCTATTTTCAAAAAATGATTTCCAAATATCATAGTTATTTATCCTTCTAGATGTATACAGGGGTCTTATATGACCCTTTATGATGAAATCTTAATCCTAGTCTATAAAAGATATGTTTATGTGACATTCTATTTGATCATTCTCAATATGGTATACTTCGGCTCTGACAACCTCCACTTCAAACTCTTAGGGGATCAATAAGGCATTGATGAGTGATTATCAAATATCATTTGATAGAATCAGAGCATCTAGGATTGACAAATTGGATGTCACTTAGGCTAGTTGTTTCAAAACATCATACTTCTAATCAAGAGGTTTTCACTTCCTTGAAAAGGGATATTATTTCACATGTGCAAGGAGAAACAATGTTCCGAACTTAAATTAACTTTCCCTTAGAATAGGATTTGAAGATACTTCCACTCGTAGAGGATTATGTTATATGGTTCTACCTACATACTGAGGTTGATTAGGTGGTGGTGAATATGATATTTGATCTTCCAAGGTGACCATTTTAGGGTAAACACTATCATGTGTGGGGTAATTAGCTTATTCCCATTTAGATAGCTAAGGATCTCTCCCATGAGTTTTTTCTATATAGACGGTTCAAGAAGGGGTGTGGGTAAATTAGTGAGTTTTGGAGGGACTGTGTATTCCCCTATAACTTATACATTGAGGGTCTTTTCCCCTAATTACCCAATTAGTCATTGGGAATTTAGGTTCATAATTTCAATCATCATTTGTAAAGGGGTCCATTTAGTGAATAACATTAATGTCACTGAAGATTAGTTCCTTATCTGATGAAGATTCAATTAGGTGGTTGGATCCCCATTGTACCATTTGTCAAGGATGTGCCCATACCTTTGGGGCTGTAGGGCTGAAGTTTGATAAATTTAAAGACAAATTCGGATTTCATATAGGATTATATTTCAACATTTCCTTCTTACCCGTCAATCCTAGTATATTTTTACAGTAGTCTCCTTTGGAGGATTGAGATACCAGTGAATATGGATGTATTATAGTGGAATCATTCGATGAAATATTTTTGTTTTTCAACTACGATCATAGAATATTGTGAGTATGGTTGATCTTTTTCTTAACTATCTATTCATTGAATTTTTTTTCACTCTTTATCTTAATATCATTCAATTAATTTTCCCCCATTGGATTAGTGATAGACACATATATAATTGGAGAAGTTCTGTTTTTTAGTTTCACTTTATGAGAGACCACAATATTTTTTAGGAGGTATTTTAAAAAAAGTAATCATGGTTGTGGTTCCCAAGTATATAATGTAAAGGGAAATATTTTAGAATATCTTCATCACCTTCTTTGTTGGGATACCTGGGATTTGGAAACTTGACCAAGTTGTTTTCGAATGCCGAGATGACGTAGCCAAGGAAATGGTAATTTTGAAACTAATATAACTTGGTTTTCATCTCCTCAAAATGTTTCCACGATTTCTCCCACTAATAATCCCAATGAGGTTGATGTTGTAGCTGAATCTCTCGAGGTGGGGCCACATTATATGGTATGGGATTTGAAGTGGGATTAGGTACAAGGGATTACTTAAGATTATTTTTAGTAGCCTCTATTTTCCCTTCTCACTTTACTTGAGTTAATGGAATTACTTGAGACTTGTATTTGGTCTACATGATGGGGTATTTCACTTTTTATGAAATTACAATATGGTCTCAAAACCCTCCTATGTATTTCATAGGGATTAGTGGTGTGCACAAATCATATTAAATATTCTCTATATAGATGGGAAAATGTATTATTGAGAGAGTGGTAGGTTCAAGGAGTATTTAAATCTTTTCTATGAGTAAATGAAGTTTAGGACACTTTCATTCTCTCACTTCTTCCAGTTCATGAGATAAAATAATATTGACTTATATATCATTCAGCTAAACTATAATAGAAAATTTTGATGGGGGTCTTCCACCCAATGATTTACCAATACTAAAAACTTGTGTACCACAAAAATGATTATACCTGCCAAGATTTTATGAACCACCTAAACTTTATCACCTCTAGTTGGTCAAGGGTACCAATCATGGGATCATAGAGAGTGATAAATTGCATCAAGTGCAGCTATGGGTCTCCCAAACCATTGAAGAATATAAATGTAGGATTCCCGATGTTTACCTAGGGATGATTCAGATCTACCCATTCAAGATAATGCTTCTTTTATTATTATATCGGCATGCATCATTCTTCCATGGCTTCTAATCAAGTCGTTACTAACTCAATAGTTTTCATTACTATTCAAGAAATGTTATGCTGAGCAGGATATTGGACATGTGCAGCAGTGGGAACCTAAATACATGTGGTGGGTGGTAGGGCCATTGGTGGTGGTACTGTTAGTACTTTCTATGGGGAGCCAATAGGGGTAGGTCTAAAAGATGTTCCATGACATATTCTGCTTGGTACCCTAATGGGGAGAACTCTCGATCTGACATTGTGTGATCCATGTATATTGGTGGTTAGTGTCCCACTTTGAAAGGATGTTCTAGATATTCTTAACCTGTTACAGAAATCCATCTTTACTAAGGTGAAACAACTAGAGGTGGGATGTGAGGATATTATTATAAGAAATATCTAGTAGGAAGGCTTCCTTAGAGTAGTTATACATTGATTCTCCTCAGTTATTTCATATCCTCCTCCTATTGATAAAATATTTCTTCCAGATAAAGGGTCTTAAACTCACTCGGAGGTGGGTGAGGTACAATATGAACCTTTCCCATTTAGTATTCGGTTTCCTTGCAAGGAGGAAATGACATATTGTTCAAGGGAATTCCTAGATTCAGGGAAAGACTCTAGTTCTGGGTATGTACACCTCCTTCTTATTTCGGTGTTGACTATGTTAGGAACCAAAACCTAGTCCTTTTACTCCTCAAAACTGGCCTCAGTTTCTATATAATCTACAAGGGTGGCATTGATGTCATTCACTGATGTGAAATGCAATGCTGCCATTATAACGGTGTCTTTGTAAGACAGTCTTTATCTTCATCCTACACTAGGCCTTGTCATATCCTTTACTAATTCTCTAAGAACAATTTGAAGACTGTTAATCTAAATGGAATCTTAATATAGTTCGGTCATGCATATCTCTAAAAAGGGTACTAGATCTTGAGATGGGTAAAACTGAGAGGATCTACTCTATGTCAATTTTCTTAATTGGTAAAATATTTATTTTCACTGATGAGGGAGGTATTGAGGTGGAAAATACCCCATTACTGAGGTCGGGTATGTTTCCATTCTTCTTTCATATCCCTTTGGGTTTGGTTTGTTGACCTCGAGGGATGGGTTAACAATAACCAAACCCTATTGGTTTGGGTTACTCCTGAACTATTATGGATGCTATTTTCTTGGATTAACATAGGATTTTTTTGAGATTTTTACAAACATGGTATGGGTGCATCATTCAGTTTTCACTTGTATCAAGCATTTATAAATTTCATTTCTCTGTTTTGGACCTTTTCTCTATCTGAATTGTGACTTCTCTAAGATAACTTATTACTAGATATTCTCATATAATTGACATAGAATTTTTTGAATAGCCTACTCTCTTCTAGCATGACGATGGTGATATTTGTCCCATGACTATTTTTGTTTACCATATCTCTGATCGTAGATAGGGTCCATTTTTTAGATCCTTCTTAAAGATGTCACATTTCACTCTATGACCTTCGGTAGTCTTTTTATTTTGGGTTCACAATGATATATAACACTCCATGTGAACCCCATCCTCTAATGTGAACACCAGATGGGGTATTAGTGATTATCTTTCACAAGATTTATAATGTGATGATGCTTGTGTGTTTTAGGGATCCCTTTTATTTATTGATCATAGAATGATAGAAATCCATGAGGGATTTCATGTCAATTAGGTGTTGAAACCATACAATTACCATGAAGTGAACTTGATCATCAATATAGGGAAATACCTTTTCTCTCAAGTGGTGGAGACTTTTCCATAAATTTAGGTGGATTATAGAATAAAATCTTCCTACAATTCCTCTAGACTGTTTTATTGAGGGGTGGAAAAAGGATAGAACATTCCTGGTATTTCATCTTTATCAAGATGTGTCCTCATGTTTAGTACACCTTCTTTGTCCTTATGTAGAGTCTCATCAACCTGTTTTGACCAATTTGGACGTTTTCCAACCATTTTATCATAGGTAGTGATATTTTAATAGAAATTCCATGATTTTTTTGGAAGGAAGGCAGCCCAAGGTTGTCTCAGATAGTGACTGTTGCATTTTGTTGTCTTCCAATTGGGAAATGGTTTCACTATTCAATGATAAGTCATTAGAAAATACATGCCTTGTGTTCTTATTTTCCCCATAATAGGAGGGCTTTCTCATCACCACATTTCAAATTGGATAATTCTCTTGAGAACTTGAAACACTATTGCGGAGAGAAATTTAACAATTAACACTATCATGGAGAGTAAAACAATGGTGCACAATATCAAGGGAATATCCTCTTGATATTTTATCTTCTACCCATTTGGAGGTCTTTCGTTGCTCTCATTTGGGGATGGGCTCTCAAGATCGATCATATTGTGACCAAGAATCTAGCATTCATGGTGAAGTGTCGGGAGATGATATTTGGAATTATTGTTACTACCCCCATAATTTTGTAATGGGAGATAAGGATCTTGAGCATCTATATATAAAATTATGAGGGCTTCAATAACTCTAGAATTGAGTAAGGTGGGATCATTCATGAGATCTCTATTTTCTAGTTGTCTTTGATGATAATTTTTCTTGGATGTCTTCTTAAAAGAGATTAGGGTCACATGTTGGGACGTGATTATTATGGGTAGGTGATTGTTCTTTCCTTGAAGTGGCCATTGGGATAGGATGATTATATATAGTTGGAGATGGTGTATGTATCTAATCTAGTTGACCATATATTATGGGGGAGTTTTTCCAAGGCCCTCAGGGATGAGTGTGGAGGTGTGTATTTTCTTTGGAGCAACATGTTGAAGAGACACACAATTTATGGAGATAGAGTTTTATATATACCCCTGGGGACCTACTTTCATCATCATTATGATGTCCTGGAAGGTCTATAGGATATAGGTAGGGATTTTCATCTTCCTTTTCATGATTTTAAGTACATGCTTGGTGATTTTAGAGACTAGAATGGGGATATTTTTCCATTCCGTGTCTGGAGTAGGGGTATGTGCATGCTCATTTACTCCATTTCTGGCTAGTGGATAATGAAATAACTCATGTGTGGGGTTTGATATTTGGTTCTATTCCCATATTTTTGTCAATTCTTTCTAACTGACTTCACTGGGTGCTTCCAAATGATGTTGTGGGAAGGCTTGTTGAATACAAGAAGGTTTGTGCACATGCTCACGGCTTACCGCTAATGGTTGGTAGACTTCATTGAGTTCTTCCAAAAGTGACTTATATAAGGATTGGATTGTTCAGTAAGTTGTGAATTCTTTTTTTAAGGTCTTCAATGTATTTTATTTGTGAGCTACATTGAGTGCTTCCATATGAGTCTATTGGTAGGATGAATTGAGGAGGACGGGTGTATGTGTCATCTCACAATTTGTTAGCAAATTGGATTAGTGTGTTTTTTCATAGGGGTAATAGGTGTGAATATAATATCTTTTAACTGGTTGATTCTCATTTTGGTCCATATTTCAAGCCTTGGTCTTGATGATTTGGGTCGGTCATCCAAGGACGGTGCCCTTTTCATGTTGAGGGATCACTACCTGCGGCATTGGTGGTAGCGGTTGCTGGAAGGATCCCTTGGGAAGGAACCCTATGTCTTCTAGATGATTTCATATACCACTTGATCCAAATACCTATGGAAAGGTAGGGAATCATTTATGGGTTCCAGGGATAGGTTCCTAAAATGTTTGAAGATAGAATTCAGTGATGCCTATTTCAAGACAACTGATCATTGTTGACAAAAAAATCATTGGGGCTTGGTGAGCTGGAGGGCCCCTCGGATGGGCTCTAATGTTAGGATAGTAGGATGTTTATGATACTCCCAGAACAATGATTTTTACATCCATTGTTTAAGAATCCGGTATGGTGATGGTTTTCTTCATGTGGATAAATACCCAGGATGAGAAGCATCCATGGCATACATTGGTGAAAGATGAATGGATGTCATTGGATTGAAGGGATTTCCTAGAATTATGTTCATGGATTTAAGACAAACACAAACATAAAACACAATTAAATAGGCATATCATTTCATTGACCAAATGCATGATTTACTGTATTGTCTAAACGTCTTTAATTTTTGGAGAAAAGGGTCTAGATAGGTGTGTGATACTATCATATTTGTTAAGGATTCCAATCGGGTACACCATTTTTTATTTCCCTCAAAGAATATGTTTGGGTCAAAAATCATTATTTCTGAAAAAAATTTAGTGTGTTTATTAATGGAACCAGAAGCACCCAATGGTGTTATATACATGGGGACCTTCTTTCCAAAGGCATGTCCTCTTTAGGAAGATTCGCCAATGATGCTTAATAACATATATTTTTTGAGATGACGGGAGATCAGGCTCTTCATACCCTTTTGGGGGGAATTATTCATACTCTGGGAGTCCATTATTTTTTTAATATATGTTTATGAATGATTTATTTATTCCCAATTATTATGTGGGTCACCCTAAAAATTAACAATCAATTATTAGCATGTATATAATTAATATTTATCTATTTCAATCTAAGGTTCTTTATCAATTGAGATATTTGTATGTATATATGGATCTATATAAATGGTATCCTCTTATATACTAATTATATATAATTTGGTAGTTATTGTGAACATTTTGGATTATTATCTTCAAAGTGGGGTTCTCTAGAGTGTATCATCATCAAGGGAGACCAGATTTGTATTGATGTAGGGATCAAACCCATTTGGTGGATTACTTAGTTATCCTCCTGAAAGGAATTAGAACCCATATATTTTGGTTCCTCTATATGGGTAATGTAATACCATTTAAGGTAATTTTATAAGGACCTATCCATAAATTTTTAAGCCATATAGAAAGGATGTCTAGGTGGAAGGTTCCTAATCAATGTTTAGTGTGGGAATTATACCAAAGAATCCCATAGAACTTATATTGTATATGAATTTCCATGTTGGATCAGACCCTACAGGTAATGAATCCCAGAGAGAACAGGTTTGATTTTTGGTGTTGCCCTTGGACCTCTTGGGGGCTTCTAACATTTATCATATGGATAGAAATTAAAGCCCATGTGGTTTCGTGGTGATGGCCCATGCCTATGAAGTCCCTATAAGGATTTTCTCATAGGGGATTATAACCCATTGAGATTATTAATTTACAGATTACTCCTGAATAGTATTCCCTGGTGAATGGTTTTATGATTGGGTCTTACTTATGAAGAGGATTCTAATGAAATAGTTTGTCTTGGGGATTACACTGGAGGAGGATTCTCATTGATTAGCTTGACTTGGGGATTACTCCTGAGTAGGATTCTCATATTGGTGCATGGTTGGGGATTTTACCAAGTTGCAGGCCCATATTTGTGTTGGGACATACACATGAAATGTTTCCCAAAAAGGATTTAGATCTTGTGAATATCATGACCACCATCAACCTATATTACCATGTGATTCATGATTGGTGTGAGAAATATGAGGAAATAGATGATCTTTGAAACCACACTTCTCCTCCTCTGAAGGTGAAAGAGTATGACGGTATCGAAGAGATAGGGGGAGACGTTGGCTCACATCGCCTCTCTGATTTAGTATCCAAGGGGTTAGGAGGATTGGTAATGCAACCTACAACAAAAAAGGCTAGGGGATTAATCTGGGAGGGATTCCCTAAAATTCATACCACATTAAGGGAGGAAGATTGCATTCCATGTTGAATGGAAAATCAAGACGAATACATAATATCCCCAATGGTAACTCAAGGTTAAACATATTAGATACGATAAGGTTATGAAATGGTCCTAACTCTTAGATCTAAGATCACGAACTCCCTAACAATGTCCCTAAGGTAAGGGTACTCAATACCTATGGAATTAAAAACCAAATGGACCCTAAGGACCCTAACCATATAGTAGGATAAGTAAAATAAAATTCTAACTAATGGTATAAAAATATAATTGGGATACACATTAGTTTTCTCCTTTTCATTGTATTGAAATTATAGAGGTTTCAATGGAGTTTTCAACATAGCCCCATTTAGAAAAGGAATCCATTGGAGTATAGGCCCTGCCAAGGGTGACTTTAAATCTGGCCTAATCATAGGCCCTCCATGGGTGGTTTTGAATAGGGAATAATCATATGATCACATAGGGTGGAGTCTAGGGAGAGCCAAGGGATGATCACTTAGGTAGACATGGCCAATCCAAGGATGGTTGTTGTAGTTTCCTGGGTGAGGTGATGGCACTTAAGGTGATGGAAAACTTGGGAACTACACTTGGTTGATACCTTTCTCAATACTTCATGGATCCCCATAGGTTTTCACTGAAGTGGCTTGCGTATGTCCCAGGTCAAGGAAGGGTCCTCACGCTAGTGTTTATAAGTTAGGGGTGAGCGATTTACATTCATTAGTTTTTTTTATTTTAAACCCTGGGAAGAATTTAGTTGCAGTAATCAATTTAATTTCGTCTTCTTTTGGTTTTATAAATCTACCTATAATGTTTCTGAGGACTTGATAAAAGTACTAGGGAAATAGGAGCTCTAGGTGGCCTTTGGGAAAAAATTTATTGTAGAAATTAAAACCCTATGATCTTATTCATAATAAAATATAGGACCGTAGATGAAGGGGTTATATTGTTCATGGTTTTCCTGTAATTGTTCTGCTCAGGTGTTCCACTTAGAGGTTTCATTTAGGTGTCTCCCATAGGCACTCGCTAAAATATATTGTGAATCATGATGCGCACGTACCCTGAGCAGTGATGTTTCTTTATGGTACCTAGGAAGATGGTCTTTGGAGGTCATTGCGATCCTTGTACTTATTCATTTATATTATTCTTTTCTCCCAAATGTATTTTCCTTTATTTCCTTTTATTCTATGTGAAAAAATGTATTGTGAACACTTTCACAATAAAAAATTCATATAAAAAATCCAGACACTTACCATTATATATCTCATATTGTGTTATTATTTTTTTCAATAGAGCGTGGATTATTATAATTGATTTTTTTATATAATACCCCCAAAATGATATAGTAATATAACACTAGATCATCATCAAATGAACCATTTATACAAAATGAAACTTTCCCTCTCTTATATAAACTATTCTATTATAGTGTTCTATAATGAGTGTGTTGTGAAAATATCCAATAATATATCTGATGATCATTAAATTCATAACTGATGTATTTATCTCCTTGATCTGGTGGAAGTATTTTCCAAAGTTTTCTTATTTAATATTAAACATGATTTTTAAAATCATTAAAATTTTTAAAATTTTCAAGAATTATTCTCATATGAAATATATAATTATTCCTAATAAATTCATTAATAAATATTACAAAGTTCTTATACCCACTTATTTCATGGGTATTCATTGGTTTACATGCATCACTATGTATTACGTCCAATATTCTATTGTTCCTATAACTTTATCCATGAAAATTTCCAGTGATCATTTTTCCTAATAAACAATAATTGTATTCATTTAATGACTCATAATTGATTTATTCAATTAACAATCTCTATGGAGTCATTGAATTTGTATATTATTTACATTCCCAATGGGAAAATATTAATGATAAATGTTTTCAAAAAAAGTCTAACATGACCATCTAGGGTTGAATATTATATAATATTGTTTATATATAGAATGTATAATACATTCCCCATATTCCCAAAACCGTAAATAATTTTAGACATGTATAAATAACAAATATTTTTTAAATAAAGAATTAAAATTAATACTTATACTAATAAGATATAGAAAAAAATATTTATGGTTGTAAAATGGTAATAGTTTTCCAATTTTATAATTAATCTACTAGGAAGATATTGATCATAAATTCCCACCTCCGAAGAAAAATTCTTACTTCGTTTTGAACACATATATCTACGTATCCATTAATAAGATATCAACTATTTTTAGTATGTTTTCATT
Source organism: Viscum album (assembly GCA_963277665.1). NCBI lineage: Eukaryota > Viridiplantae > Streptophyta > Magnoliopsida > Santalales > Viscaceae > Viscum > Viscum album. The sequence goes on along the minus strand of OY728161.1, from coordinate 1,988,533,499 downwards.
GGAACAGATATGTAATGCATACCTGATATTTAATACCCCTATGTTAGAATTAAATAAATTGATTCCAGCGAAATTCATATTCTAATTCTCAGCATGATTATCCTTGAAAAAACATCTCAAAATTACACCACAATAAATTAAACTATAAATATAACCTATAAAATCACAAAATTATGTCCATGATTCATACCATAATCTAAAAAACTAAATTTTTATTCAGTGATTATCATATTTTATATCAATTTAATAAAGATATTTGTCAAATATTCTCCCGCTAAAATCATGATCCCAAACATCATTTTTAATACTGATCAAATATTCGTGTTTCACTATGGTTTGGTTTAGATTTAGTGTTTCACCTATTGAATAACTATTTAGAAATATAATCATTCCATTTACATCATACATAAATCTTAGATAATTATGTTGGAAGCTCTTTATAAAAATTCATCATTTGAATTTTCCCATGCTTTATTCCCCTATTTAATTGACTTTTAGCCTTATCTAGGTAAGTATAACCCAGAGATTACAGTATGACATAGCTTCCAAAATTTTAGTGTTATACACATCCTTTATTCAAGAAATAATATAATTAATAAGCGCTTATCTCTAGGGATAATCCAAACTAAATGGTCGTGGTCTTAAGATGAAATATTTTTTTGGAAGGAATCCCACACTTATTCCTTTCATGGGTCTTATTAGACTTAGAATTTTAATATACATCATATACAAAGATTTTAATCAAATGTATTCCCTATACGTATGCATAATTTTGAATATTTTTTTCTATATACAATACCTAGATCCATATAAATATAAATTAACCATGTTGATGTGAAACACTATATTCAACTAATGATTTATAATACTTTTCCAAAAAATATAATTATATCTACACTTATCCCAATGAATCTTCTGTATAAGGTACATTAAACCCCTAAATATAAGAATTAAGAAATATAAAAACCAAAATTATCTCAAGGTCTTGTGTATCCTGATAAATAACTATTGATTTCACAATTTTATCTTTCTTTTCAATTATAATTTGAATATATTTTAGAGTTTTTTATTGTTAATTTTCATAAAAATGATGGAATTACTTTATTTTTTCATTTTAAAATAAGAAATAATTTTTAAAACACTTAAACCTCTAAAATATTTCAAATATGATCTTGGTTGATGTTTTTATTTTGGGGACTATAAATTTAGTCACTGATGCATGTAATTTTATGGTTTGAAGGGTAAAAAGTGAGTTTTAGTCCTTATAAAGCACATTTCTTATGGTAGTGTGAATAGTTGAGAATAAAGTAAGTAATTATATTAAGATAACTAGTTCAACCCCTATCCAATCAACCAAGTATTATAGATAATAAGAAAATCAACATTTTCTCTAGGATCAGTTCATGTGTGACAGGAGTCCCACGAGCATAACTAGGCCAATGGAAACATAGAAGGTGAATGAGAATGTGATCAGGTGGGCTTCGAAGTGTAGAGGAACAACGTGGGTTAGTGATGTATCATAGAACAGAAATATCATACACATATGATACACTCTAGAATTTGGTGGAAGGTTCTTGGGTTGATAAAAAATTATCCCATAAACAAACTTTTGATGTGGGATTTCCCACTACAGTGTACAATTGAAAATTTGTTGGCCGACAACTACCTAACATGGAATATATCTACATATTGGATCAGACCATTTTTCATATCCTATAAATCTATCCAAATACCCAAATCATATTCCTCATCTGTATTATCTATTCAATTGCATCATATACAACTTTTATCTCTAGCCAACCCAAGTGAATCTGATGAATCACATCCATAGTAGATCTAAATATCACATTATCAGTGATAGGGTTTGTGACATTCTATTAATTATACCAAAATTTTATTTTTTTGGAATGAATTAATTATTATGTTTCTATCATAAGATTAATCCAAAAGTAGAAGAAACTAAGTTGCTATAACCATGCACCCCAACAGAATGTGAACCCTAAACCAAAAAACACTCCAATCCCAATGAAACCTCAAGCTTCCCCAGTGGAACCATAGTCCTTCATGTAGTCTTAGCCTTACCTAATGAATTATCAACCTATATCAATGTATCCTTACTTCTTGATGGCCGCTAAAACTTATATCTGCATTTGAATTTCCAATAATTTAATTCCATCAATGAATTTTACCAACTTCATATATAGAACACATCCATGATGTATTAATATTAAAACAATTATTATCTTGAATCGAGATGTGTTTTAGAGGATATCTAGGTGGTTATGATTATTATTGGAGAGAGATTAATGATAATTCTAAGATGACTCACATAGGTCCCCCTCTCAATGTGTGGGAAAATAAATGAACCTCTTGGAATTTTATATATCCACTATTGAAAAAAATTTCATTCAACATTGGTTTTTTTACCTTTTAACTTCTGTTACAAAGTGATTATAATATAAGAAATGCTGAAAGTATCATATTCCACGTCTTCATTTATAAACCAACAATAAAAGACCTCTAAATGGTAAAATATAAAAGGATCACAACATCAGTTTTTAGTAAAAACATTGTTGAAATCCTTCATACTTGGATTAATATGTTTTTTCATTATAAAAAGAATCTAAAAATCCCTCATGGAAGGCTTTCCAAATATGTTTTCAAAAAAACAATGTTTAAAGATGGATTTTATTTATAAAAAATAAAAAATTATATAATCACACACCTCTAAATTAAAAATAAAATAGCAAAAAAAATAAAAAAAAAATAGAAGTAATAGAACAAGATTATAAAAATACAATAAGAAATTCTAATATGTTTTTTACATATATATTGCTAAAAGAAATGAAAATTATAAATTAGCAAAACATAAAAAATATTCTATGAATAAATTTGGATGTTTTTTCAATTAATTTGATGTAGATAAAAAAATCACCAAAAACATATAAAATAATATATTATGAATTTAAATAATAACATATTTTTAAAATTATAATTGTTATAGTGAAACTAACCCTTTCAATATCTGTTGTTTTTCTATTCATTCTTGTATCATATATGATTTATAAAACATTATAAATATATTCAAAATTCCATTTTTTATGATGATAGTGTGTTTATGAAATAGTATTTCAAAATTAAAATCACAATATATGTATTAAAAATTTACTCCTTAATTTAAATGTTATTGACATGAACTTTCATATATTCACTTTTTCAGGTTCCATTTTTGAATAATGAGACCCATTTACCTCAATATATGAACTATTTTAATTTATAATATTAATTATAAAACCTAGTGTAAAACGAAAATTTTAATAAAAAATAACTAAATTAATACAATAGAATTTTCATCTTTAAGAACTTGCAAAATATTCCTCAAAAAACACCAAATAAAGATCCAAACCATTATGTTTTAAATTATTTTGAGAAAAATATTGATAACATCCAACTTACAATAAAATATAAAAAATTCAACATTAATAAGTGTTTAATTAAGTGTTGTTTATAATTATATATTTTTTCATATAGTTCAAGGAATATGAAAACACATCATTTAAGCAGTGGGTTTTTAATATTTCATATACAAATTCAATTCTTGCTTATTGGTTCAACTATTTCAACTCTATTAAAAAAACATTGGATCTATAAAACCATAACAAGAACTGAAATTGTATTGGTTGATAAAAATTTGGAGATAATTTATTAAAAAATTAATTAATTAATTAATTATGACAAATTTTACATAATTAAAATAAATTAAAAAATGAAATTTACATTCATGGAAAACAACTGCAACACGGGTACACAGAGTTGATCACCCTTAGAAAAATATGTGATATCTTTTTTAAAAATACTTAAATTATAATATATTCTAAATATATTATAATTCAATGAAAATTTATATAATTATATTATATAGAAAAAACATGTTATAAATTTTTTACCCAATAAGCTTCCTAAGGAGTATATGAAGGTATTGGAACCCTAAATTTTTATTTCCTTCACATTGAATCCATTAATTTCAGATACTTGTATATCATATAGGTGTATATAAATATTTTAGTTATTTCAAAATTTAAATATAAATAAAAAAATAAATATAAATGAAAAATTAAAAATAATTTATACCTCATATGCCAGGTAATGGTAAAGAATATCTAGAAAGAGTAAAAAATAATCAATAATCTATCCAATGATGGAAACCTCATTAGTATGCGGTGGAACTCAAACAGTTGGATCAATATTATCATCTACCACTACTCTTACCTAACCGGAGATCATAAGATGATTATGGACACAATCCCATATACGATTTATAATTATTTATACTATAATATTTACATAGGGATCCCAATAATCCAACTCATAGTGCACGGTTGGGTCTGGGCAAGGATTTGGTGGATTTAGCTAGGCAGGCCACACATGCTACATCAGTATCATTGCTTCTATAATCACATACAATACATAATTATTTAATTATATCATCTACAAACTCATTATAATTTCACATTAGCTGTCATAGAATATATTTCCCTTTTATATTCTTCCCCCATTGTTTCGACCCTCAGGACGCAGCCAGATTTTTTTTAAAACCAATACCCTGCATAAATCCTTTTTTGTTCCCAAGGTGTTTAGGATTTACTAATGTATTGGAACAAATATCTATCCTACCATAATGTATAAAGTTCACCAGTGTCATTTTCTCTTAAAGGGTGTCTTGAATTAATATTTTCGAATGTAATATTACTTGGTAAATTTAATAAATAATAATATTGATGAAAAGTGACAATTAATTACTTAAAATATTTTCAGCTACTTCCTTTGTTGGATCTATAATATACATACCATTTTTCCATTCTCTAACTTTTCCATTTTTTATAATGAAGTAAAGGAGATGGATGTTGAAGTGGAACATATTTCGATCAACTATATGCCTTTTCTCTTAATTAAATATTTCTGTAGCTATCACTTGATACTCAAATAAAGGGTACCCTCTATGTGACAATGTATGAGGGTATAAATAATGATATTTTCTCTCTTGATGAGTGTCACATACATGAATTATTTTAATGTTATTATTTCATTTAATTACCATTTTGTGTTTGTTTTCAGTGTTTCCTATGCACTTTGGTGGAAATGGTGGATTTTCAAAGATTGGGCCAAACCGTGAGCCCATTTCCAGATTTAAAAATAAAATTTATTTCTATTATAACTCCTTCATTTTTAAACATTTCACGAACATTCCACTTCCCAATTGGAATCCCCTAGTATATTAAAACCACCATATCAATTTTTACCCCATAGCAGTTCATAATAAAGATGGATTTTGTTTTTTTATTGAGGTATTGGGCTAGCCCATAAGCCCATTTCCTGCTTTAAATTATTTGTTTATGTTTTTATTATATCATTCACGTTTTTCTGTTTTTTTGTTCTTTGACCTTCAACTTGAACCCAAAAACCTAAGGATCATCCCCATTATCTATTTTTCCTCTTTGGAGCTCATATCCTTTACAGATTAGGGAAATCTTTCTTAGTCTTTCTCAAATATCTCGGATTTGAAATGGTAAAATGTTTCATTCATAATTCCTTCAATTTTCACACATTTTTCACCAATTTCAGACCCCACATGACCTAATAATACTTATTATATCCTCCCTACTAGTTTTGGTAGCTTCAAGATTCTATTACTGCTAGATTTTGGCTGATTTGTTCCAGATCCCTCAAGTAAGTGGGTTTCCATTCTTCCACCTCCCATTTGCTTAGAGTTTCTTCATTTTGCTTACAGTTTCATCCATGTTTTTAGGATGTTACTAATTTCTAAAAGATAGGGTTAGTACCTTGTGTTTAACCAGGTGTCCGGTTTGTGGAGTCTTGTGGATTAGAGCTCGATTTCACTCCCTTGTGGTGCAGTGGTTGTGCGGTTAAAGTTCCGCACAAAGGTTTGGGGTTTTGGGTCCAAATGGTAGGTGATTCAATGTGTAATAATTATCGAATGATTTAGTTTTACATGATTTATATTTTTGACATTCTTATCTTATATTGTGTTTAGTGAAAATTTATATTTGGTAGAATTTCTTAGGAGGATGATTTTTAAGTTTATACATTGTGCAAAAATGAGTGTTTTTCATATGTATTTCATATTATATCAAGTGGGGTTGTTCCATGGTTCATTAAATGGTTTAATTAAATGTTTTTAGGGATGAAAATTCTAGTTTTATGTTATATTTGCATTCTCTAGGTCTCAAAAGAGGGTTTTTAGAATGATTTTATGTGCAAAACTTGGTTACACTCTTTAGAATTGTTTCATGAAGGGTTTAAAAGGTTTCTTGATTTATGTAAGAGGTAAAACTATGTTGGAAAACAATTATGGAAGGATTGTACTTTTAATATGGTATTTTTTAATATTAAAGGTATGTTATGTGATGTGTACTATATTTGAATGGTTTATAAAATTATTTAAAGTATTTTTTTGGTGAAAGAGAGGTGAAATGTGTTGTGAGCTGTTTTTGTGTGAGTATGATTTCCAAAATTATTATGAATGAAAATGGGGATCATGCGATATGTGTGTGGTATTTTGGAATGTGTGTGTGACTTGTAAATGGTATTTTTAGGTTCAAATTTTATTTCATGGCTTGTAAAACTTTTTTGAACATAAGAGGGAAAACCCGGGTATCTAGGTGGATGGACGTGTACTAGTATGATAGTGATGTTGTGGGGTTTATCCCTTGTTTCACGTAGCAATTTTGAAGACGAAAACACTAACTAATCTATGATGTTGATGATAATGATGATAATGATGATGGTGGTGGTGGTGGTGGTGGTGGTGGTGGGGAACAACTAGGTTATGGTTATTCTCTCTTCTAGTATCTCATGTTCATGAGAACAGATATTTGTATAGTAACATTCACCAAGATATAAAATACCTTGGACCCACCGAAAGAAAGTTCCTAGTGGTTATTTCATGTTGCGTGTGCTCATTAGATACTTTATACTTACCGTCGGCATACGGTATGTTTGGCTGGAAAATTCAGTAGCTTTTCCATTTTATTTTACATTTTTTATTATTTAAAATAGCCCACTTGAAAAATATTTTTATGTTATATGCATCTTTTAGAAATTGTTACTAGAATATCATGTTTACAAAACTTGTATGTTTTTTTCCTATAATGACCATCACATGGAATTCATTAGTGGTGAAACTGTAATTGGATTTGGATCACATCCTACTTACACATTTGGGTGTAAGTAGACTTGGTTATATCATTCGTAGGTTTGGGTAACGCTTTTGTGCCAATGGTTTGTGTTTTAAGTGGTCCATCTAGGTGTAGTGTTATGGAGATGGCTTCAGGGCGGTAACTCTTTCCATGAGGAGGTTCATGGGCTATTATTTTTGAATTTTTCTCTTTTGTTATTTTTTTGAGTTTTATTTTAAATTTTGTAACTGTAGGGTCCTGAAAATCCTATAAAGGGATGGAAAATACTCATGCATGTTTGGTGAAGTAAAGAAATAAAAGTTGGATTACAAATTTGAGAAGAATTTTAAGAAATAAAATTTTGAACAAGAATTTGGCTTGGACACATACCGATTACCAAGAATGGTTTATGGAAGTCATAAACCAAAAACCATTTAGTACACGAAAGGCCTATGATGCACTGGCCTTGGAGGCATTGGCCAGTGAACATTGCAGTTCATGGTGAATTTCAATGAACGAACTGAAGCTGTCGTGTATTGTTTTCGCAGGCGAGAACCCAATGTAAGTGCGCCCCATGTACTATCCTTTCATATAGTGTGGTTCATAGATGATGAGATGTTTATGTCGTACCACACATCTGAAAAACATGGATTGACCGAGTCTTCTACAGGTCAGATTTCTTCCATCGGCTTCTGGATAAGGTGTCATGTGTACCGCAGATAAAGATTCCTCAAAACTCTACAAAAGGACGAGAAGGGGAACTAAAAAAGGGGAATATGATGGAAGAAGATGGGGGAGAGATTTGGGATGGAAGAAAAGTGGATGAAGAATATATAAGGTGCAAGAGAAATTTCTCTTGAACCAAAGATGTTCAAGGGACATCATCCTGCATCTGAAACAGATTGTGGAATCTATCCCACAAACCATATATAGAAAGCAGTTCGTGGAAGTCCTCCTTGAGAACCATATTCAGAAGACCATATACATCCATACAAAGAACCGATAAAAAATGTAATAAAAGTGTTTCACAGATGCCCATATGCAGAAAATGGTTCGTGGATTCCTCATATGTGGAAGGCAGTCTGTGGAAAGCTCCTTTGCATACAACTATACATGGAGGGCTCTTTCACGTACCATCCTTGGAGGAAATCTCTTCTGTGTACCATCCTTGGTGGTGAGCTCTTTCGTGTACCATCCTACGTGGCCACTCCTATGCGAACAGCCTTATGTGGAAAAGAGTTTGCAACCACCAGTCCACAACGTGAGGGCTTCACCCCCGCACCCCCACTTGGGATCAGTGCTGGGCTCCGATCTCGGTCCTCTGGGATGGTCCCTTCACTTTTGTCACTGACCCCCATGATAAATGGAGAGTCTCACTACGAACTTTTTGGTCCGGGTCGACAACATTTTCCATTCCACCCAAAAATTCGTCCCTTAAATACCATGAGAATAGACATTATTAATGCACATCTAAAAAATCCCTATCACCTGCTTCATATGCCCAGTTGACCCAGAAATCCATGGACAATCACAGCCTGAGTGTTTCTTAAATGCCCGAACACTTCCTTTCCATCCATCAAAATTTGTGTATCTAGTGATTCCATATCCTCTCACACCTCCATGGCCATCAGAAGAAGAAGGTCAGTGTCCAGCAGATACCTTCGTTCGACTATGCACATCATGTCTCGGTGGCTCTGCATATGAATCCTACAAGACGGATGTCAATCAAAGTCAAATTCATCCTTAGAGGAGTCCTTTCCTACCTCTGTATGCCTCATTTCTTCCACAACCCAATCATTTCTCCTAATCCTAGAATCCCTAAATTCATAGTTTACACAATCCTTCCCTCTCATGTTCAATGAATGTCATAACATCCCATCCTTATTACCCTTCAGTTAATAACGGCTTCTTCCCTCCACGGTCTGAACTCTACGACCCTAGACTATGAGTTATTGTCCTATCCACATGAAGTTAAACTGTATGGAACTAGTCCAAACCACATGAATTTAAACCGTATAGTATTCTTCCAAGATATATGAATTTAAACTATTGAATACTAGGTGATTTTAGATCTTCATAAACATCTTCGGCCATCGGGAAAAAAGGCCAATGTCCTAAGGACACCTCTTCTTGACTATGCACATCATGCCCCGATGGCTCTGCATATGTTTCCCACAAAATGGCCTATCAACAAGAGACAAATTCATCCCTAGGAGATTAATTTCATACCTCATTATGCCTCAATGGATTCCATGACTCATATCATTTATCCTGATCCGAGATCCTCTAGAATCATGGTTTACACTTTCCTTCCCCCTCATACTTGAGGCATGACGGAACATCCCAACATGATTATACTCTAGTTAATTATCTTCCAAGCTAAATGACTTTAAACTCTAGTATACCTCACATGATATAATATGTCCATACCATTAAGGTAAGTCCCTAATTTTCCTTGGCAAGGCCGCATGTCCTTTAATTTCATCTCACATGGAAATATTCATTTCTCTTCGCCCTCGCCCACCGTCGCCCCGACCTCTTCTATCACGGGCTCTCCTTACCCCACCAACAGGGGAGGCATGTGCATTGTTGAATATTTATAATCCCCTTATTTCTCACACTGAGAATGAATCACGTGGGCTTAGAGGTTTTTGGGGGTCACAACATCAGCACACATTTTGAACTATGATAACTTTGATTCCTCATCCAAAAAGGATGCACAGGACGCCTTCCAAAAGACCCGAGCTAGAATGGGTACCCATCAATAAAGGGTCCACCCAACTATTCCCCCCTAGAATGGGTAGCTTCCATCCGTATACCCAAACATTCTTAACTATGACAACTCTTATTCCTGATCAAAATAGGATATGTAGGATGCCTTCCCGAAGGATCGATCTCAAATGGGTGCCCATCCAAAAAGGGTCCACCCAACCATGCCCCCCTCAAATGGGAATCTTCCACGAGTAAGTCCCATACATTTTGAACTACGAGAACCATGATTCTTGATCAAAAAAGGATATATAGGATGCCTTCCAGAAGTCCCGACCACGAATGTGGACACATCCCTAGAGGGTCCACCCAACCATGCCCCCCCAAATGGGCAGCATCCACGCATAAGCCCCCACACATTTTGAACTGTGTGGGTTCTGTTTCCTCTCTCAAGGATATGTAGGAAGCCTTATTTATTGGTCCAACCCCAAAATAAAGTCACCTTCCATCCCCCCTGGATGAAGACAAAATCCATAGCACCTTATAAACTGGAGATGTCAGCATCACCCTTATGTAATCAAACACATGCATGCTCATGACGATCTTGCAAAATAAGGGTAGCCCATGGACACACTCTTCCAGAATGAAACAAGGATTCAAGAAAATATGAACATGACTTAAATCTATAATAGAACCCCAAAACATGAAACAATACTCCCTAGAAGGGTGTGGTGATTCTTACCATTCATCCTCTCGACCAATGGAGTCCTTAAGTGTCATTGGCCAAATCATCAATCAACGAGCCCCTGCCTTTGGAAAGTCGGTCCATGAATCATGGATACCAGGGTAGTTGGGAGTTCTTGGCTCCATGAATAATCCCTTTAGAGACCATATGAGGATGTTATATCTGAGGAGGACCAATTTCATCAGTGCTTGACTCCTACGTGATCACCCACTGGGACTGACGGTTCCTGCAGGGTTAAATCAACCTTGTTTAAAGGATAACAACGCTGAACGGGTTGAGGAAAATGGATTGAAAATTCAACAGGAGCCTATCACTATAGAAATATATATGGGTGATGATCATCTTCATTCCATCTCCACACTTCCAACCAAATGCTTCACCTCGGAGGTGAAACAGTAACTCAATTCTGAAATTTTGTAAAAGATAATGTGGTTTGAAAAATTGAGATCTGTTTTATTTCATTAGTTTGTTGTTATATGTTTATAAACGTGGGTAAATTGATCCCAAGTTTCATTCTATGATACCCAAACATTCTTTCCAGCCCGTGGGGATCAGGAATTCCCTTCATGACTTTTCTTAGACCAGGTCAGGTGCCAGTTTTGATGGAGACCAGATTTGGTCCGTGTCAAAATGGTATTAGAGGAGGATCACTCTTTGGGTCATGTTATTTGGGGAAGAGTCGGGATAGACCGGAGTTATTATTTTCAAGGCATGATATATCAATGACAAATAGGGTTCTTGGATAGCACAACTCATGTCATGATTCAAGTCACCAGGGGAAGTCGGGTTTTATTTGTGGCCTTTGGTTTTCTTGGATTGATGATGATTAGGCAAAAAGAAAATAGAGTTGGATTAATGGTCTCAGTGATCTTTCAGAGCCTGTAAATCCATGTGGAGCTGGGGATATTAACCTAGAACAATCTTCGTTATGGTGAACTGATTGGTTTATGTCCTCCAACCATATGTCCAAGTCACCCGCATAAAAAAGTTTCCTATCGCATTGTCTAGAGTCATATTGTTTGGGAATCTTGGATGATTGATTTTAAAGGAAAAATTACTTGGTATTAATAAGTGTAATGGTTTTCTGAAATTATTTTCTAATAAATAGGGAATGTTTTGATTTTTGAAATGGAAAAACTGAATTTTTTGAAATGTTTTGAAATGGTAAATGGTGAATTTAAATTCTTTTGAAAGTATAAATTGCGCCAAAGTGGAGCTTGAAAGTCTATTTCAAATAAAACATTCAGAATTATTGAAAAAGTATTTTGAATGGAATAGAGTATTTTTTAATTTGTTTGTGGAGTTTAGAATGGATTTTTAATTTGGTAACCGGTGAAAATTTGAATGGTTCTAAAAATCATTGGAACGTTGTTTTAAATTATAAGATATGAGTTTTTCAATGAATGGGTGATGATAAAATGATGTTTTCCATAAAACCAGAAGTGTTTTGAAAGGGGTTGAGATGTTTTTAAAATTATTTGAATACCTTGAAAGTTATTTTTCATTTAAATTATTTTTCCTTTATGAAAATTTTTGTAAGCTGTGAATTTAATTTTCTTTTGTGGTTAGTGGGTTTCACAAAAAGGAAGTGTCGGTTGAATGTTTTAGTTTTGAAAATTGGAAAGAATTTTTGTTTTAACCTTTGGTATTTCCATGAGAAATCGCATTAATGGGGTTATATGGGATGATTGATGGTTAATGGAATGAATGGATGTGTGTCGGGATGAATATAAGGAAGGTACCCGGTGTGCCATAGACACATGCATGTGTGGGGCCCAGGGGATAGCATTGGGGGATGCACTAACCACCAACCCATTTATTTTCAATGAAGTGATATATTTTAAGGGAAAATGGTGTCTTGATGACCGGTTTGATTGGTGTGTCTTATGTGTTTTGGAAATGTTGTTGGTGTGGGATATTTGAGCCCAGTAACCCCTCTTGTTGAATGGGGTTTTGGGTTTGTGTTTGGTTGTATGGTTGGACTGAAGGGCTAGTTAGTGGTATCATTATGAAAAATGTGTTGGGAATACTTTACGGTGGTTCCCATAATGTGTTCGGTTTTGGTTTGTGGAGTGTTTCGACCAATGGACCATCTTGGATAGGTCATTGGGTTCTCTCGTTGGATAATATATTCCCCCATTAAGAGTTAATGAATGACTGAATTATAGCCTAGATTTTTTATCCATTAGATAATTCTCCAATTAATCAACATAATGAATTTATTCTCAAGTTTTGGATATTGAGTATACCCCCTTTACATTTCCATGTTTTGGTGATCATCTTGTAGTGGGAGAGTGGTCGTGGAAGGTTGAAAGAGACCTTAGTTTCTTAAGATACCTGAGTCGCCAAAGGTAAAAGAGTTTCAATTTTTTCAGTGTAAGATGTTTTCTAAAAGGGAAACTGGGTTTATTGTGAGTCTTGTCAAAGAAAAAGTTCATGTTAGGCCATTAGTGTGTAAAATTGGATTGATTGAGGCTGTTATGACTACTTTCAGGAATTGTGGATTGTTTGGGACTCGGCATAAAGTACCCCTCCTTTTTTTCTATTAGTCACAATGGTCATGTTCGTTTATTCCTTGTGATTTTTTTGTGCTTGTTTGAATGTAAATGTGAAGGATGTATAATCATCTAAGAGTCATGGTTTTGTAGGAAGTTTTTCACCCTTTATAAAATCTCAACATACTATGTTTAGAGGAAGGTGTTTCCATATGTTTTTTCCTTCTTCCATTTTTCATCTAGAGAAACAAGGGTTGATGTGTGTGCATCATATAAGCCCTTGTTTCAGAAAAATGTTTGGTTTTTGTAAAGTTGGTTTTGGAGGGTGTTATGTCTTAGTAAACTCATATGGGATTGCGGTGTAGTTGTTTGTAGAAATGAAAAAAGAAGTACCATGTAGGGGATTTCAAATCCTAACTGTGAGGTCGAAGATACTTAAATCATATGATCTATAGCCATAGGTACTGGATTTAAGTTAGTTCATAGTTAGGGGAAATCCTGGAGTCATTCAAACCTTTGTTCAATGTCTTATACTTATTTTGAAATAAGGGTATAGTTTAAAACTACGGTGTTGTCGTCTTGTTCTAGTCATTCCTGTTAAGTGGTAGAGGTGGGAGGACCTCATTTCCATGTTATATGTTGGGTTCATGTTATTTCCTTGGGTTTCCGTATAATTTTTAGAGAAATGGATGAAATTTGTTCTAGGAATATTGAAGAACACAGTTTGATCGCGGTTAGAAATAACTGTGTGGAAAACTAGGAGACCATGCCATTAGAGATAGTAGCAATCGTACGATCTCTTCAAAGCTGTGTGCCTTGGCCCATGTAACCATGAAAATTTTCCCCTTTGGACAGAATTCTTAGCATGGTTAGTGCAGGATTTCCGAAACCATGAAGACTAACCATGTGGTCATTCCAACTCATTAAATTTTGGGGTATTTTCATGTCGGCTCATACTGGCTGGTTAAGATGGTTGGTTCTTATGGTGGGGATACCAAATATGAGCCTCATGTAATTTATTTTGGAAAAGTATAGTGAAATTCTATACCTTATACAAGGATTCCATTCGGGCCTCCCCTGTTAGTGTCCTAATTCTACCTTGGAAAAAAAATTGAGTTTCCCCTTATGGTGGGGAGCCTGTTTGGGTCTCCCTGTATCAGTAAATTGGTATTGTCCATAGTAGTGGTCTAGAAATAGGTATTATCATTCAAAGGTATTTAACTGCCAACTTCCACCATGGGTAAACATTGGGATTATAGTGCTTCCAACTATTTTTTTGAAGTAAGACTTCAGTGACCTCATTCTTTTTCATTGTTCATTCCAGGTATGTTGTTTGGGTCTTGTTCGGATAATGTTTGAGGTGTTTTTTTGGGATGTAGTTTTCATATGATTGATTGATTCAAGAATTAGTGTATGTTTGGGTTGGTGAGATTATTTATTCCTTAATTGATTAATTGTAGGTGTTTTGGGCTTTTGGGGGTGCACAAAACATAGCAAAGGAGTCCATTTTGGCATTTTAGTTGGGTTTGGTTTTTGATCTCGGCCTTCCCTTGGCATTCCAAGGGCAGAAAGTTTTATGGTGCTGAGAATTTTCACATCCATGACTTCTGTTAAAGATATTTTTTCATTTAATTTCTATTATTTGATTGTTTCAGGGTTTTACCATGCATTTTGGTGGAAATGGTCCGTTTTCAAATTTTTACAAAACTGTGACCCATTTTCCTAATTTCGAAATAAAGTTTTTTTATTTTATGATTCTTTAATTTTTAAACATTTTACACCCATTCCACTTCCCAATTAGCATCCCCTTGTATATTAAATCCACCATATCAATTTTTTCCCCATAGAAATCAATAATAAATATGTATTTGGGTTTTTATTAAGGTATTGGGCCAGCCAGTAAGCCCATTTCCTACATTACATTTTTTTTAATGTTTTAATATCTCATTCAATTTTTTCTATTTTTCAGTGATTAAACCTCCCAATCAAAGACAAAAACCTAAGACCCACCCCTGTTAACTATGTTTCCACATTAGAGCTCATCACCCCCTCAGATTAGGGCAATCTCTCTTAGTCGTTCTCAAATCCCCTACATTTGAATAGGTAACATGTTTCATTCATAACTCCTTCCATTTTTACACGTTTTCCCTCATTTTAGTCCCCACTTGACCTAATAAAACTTATTATCACCTCAATACAAGTTTTGGATTCTTTAATATTAAAATATTAGTGTATTTCAGCCAATGTTTTCAAGATCCCTCTAGTAAGTGGGTTTCCTTCCTTCTCCCATTTGCTTAAGTTTCATCCTTTTGCATAGGGATTCATCCATTTTTTATTGAAGTTCATAATTTAAAGAAGCTATGGTTTCTATATAGGGTTTAACCTTCTATCTTGTTTGTGAAATATTGTGTATTAGGGCTGGATTTCACTCCCTTATGGTGTGGTGGTGGTCTGATAGAATTTTCGCACAACGGTTTGGGGTTTTTGGCACAAATGGTAGATGATTACATGTATAAGAATTATTGAATGGCTTAGTTTTGCATGATTTATATTTTTTACATGTTTCCATTATTTTTTTTGTTTGAAATTTATATTTTGTATCATTTGTTAAGAGGTTGATTTTTACATGGAAACTTTGTGCAAAAAATAGTGTTTTTCATATGTATTTCATTTTGTATCAAGTGGAGTTGTTTCATGGTTACTGAAATGGTTTTATTAAATTTATTAGGGTTGTATATTATGGTTTTATGTTAAATTGGAATGCCCATGGTCTCAAAAGTGAGTTTTTAGAATGATTTTATGGGCAAAACATGGTTACACTCATTTGAATTATTTCATTAAGGTTTTAAATTGTTTCTTGATTTATGAAAGAGGTGAAACTATGATGCCGAACTGTTTTTGTAGGAGTGTACTTTTTAAATGGTCTATTTTAATGTGAAAAATCTTTTATGTGATGTATACTATCTTGGAAATATTTTATAAAATTATTTAAAGGATTTTTTGAAGTGTGAAAGAGAGGCGAAACTTGTTGTGGGCTATTTTAGTGTGAGTATGATTTCCAAAATTAATTTGAATGAAAATGAGGATCATTTGATATGTGTGTGGGGTTTTGGAATGTTTTTGTTACTTTGAAGTGGTATTTTCATGGGAAAATTATATTTAGTGTCTTGTAGAACATGTTTGAGCATTAGAAGGAAAACTCGGGTATCTAAGTTGGTGGATGTGTTGTAGTATGCTAGTGATCACGTGGGTTTTGGCCCCTATTTCATGTAAACATGATTGAAAATAACAACAATAACTAAACTATGATAATAATGATGATGATTATTATGTTTGGGAACTGCTGAATTATAGTTATTCTCCCTACTAGTGGCTCATGTGCACGAGAACATATATTTGTATGGTTACTTTCAACGAGATACGAGGTAGCTGAGACCCACAGTAAGCTAGTACCTAGCGGTTATTTCCAGTTTATTGTTATCATTAGATAATTTATACATACCATTATCATATGGTATGTTTGGCTAGAAAATTCATTTTCTTGTGCATTTTATTTTAAATTAATGATTATTTAAAATAGCCCACCTGAAAACTATTTTTATGTTAGTTGCATCTTTTAGAAATTGTTACTAACATATCTTTTTTACAAAACATGCATGATTTTTTTCTTATAATTATTATCACAAGGAATAATTTACTGGTGGAATCCTTTTGGGATTTCCTTCACACCCTACTTATACCCTTTGGTATAAGGAGACTTGCTTATTTTTTTATAGGTTTGGGTAAAGATTTTAGTGCCAATGGTTCATGTTTTTAGCAGTCCTTCTTTGCGCAGTGTCATGGAGATGGATTGAAGGTGGTGCCTCCAACCATGAGTAGGTTCTTGGGGTGTCATTTTTATTTTTTCCCTTTTGTTAGTTTTTGAGGATTATTTTAAATTGTGTAACTCAATTCTAAAAATTTGTAAAAGATAATTTGGTTTAAAAAACTAGATTTGTTTTAGTGGATTCGTTTTTTTATGTTTATAAACTCATGTAAATCATTCCGAATTTCATTTTATGGTACCCGAGCAGATGTTCTAGCCTATGGGGATCAGAACACCCTTCGGGTATTATCTCAGATAAGGTCGGGTTCCAGTTTTGATGGGAAACAGATTCGATTAGTGACATTGATTTTTCATGTAGGCTTGTAACATAATAAAAAATAAATAACATATAAAGTAATTAAAATTAATTAAAAAAATTATCTTACACTTACATAATTTTATATTTCAATTATATATATTTTTTTTACACTTCATTGACTTTATTTTAACCTTAAATAACATTATTTTACCCTTAAATAACTTTTTACCCTTATTTAACTTTAGTTTATTCTAACATAACTTGTATATGCTTCTATTGATCCTTATATAACTTTTTTACCCTTAATTAACTTATTTTACCCTTAAATAACTTTAATTTACCCATAAATAAATTTTTTTACAAATATATATCTTTATTTTACCCTAATATAACATTATTTTTCACTTAAATAACTTTTTTAACATTTATAAACATTAGTTTAACCTTACATAACTTCATTTTAACCTTAATTAACTTTTTTATCTTAATTTAAATTGTTTTACCATCAATTAACTTTAGTTTTCCCTTAATTAACCTATACTATTTTTTTACCATATAAAACGTTTTTGACACTTAATTAACTTTTTTACCAATACTTAACTATTTTTTACACTTTCTCAACATTATAATACCCGTAGTAAACTTTAGTTTACACTTATTTAACTTTCTTCCCTTACATGACATTATTTTACTCTTATATAACTTTATTTTACCCTTACATAACCATTATTTACCCTTACATAACATTTTTTACCCTTATATAACATTATTTTACCCTAGCCCAACATCAGTTTATCCTTACATAACTTTTTTAATACATAATTACCCTTATTTTACACATAATTTTCATTATTTTACCTTTTCATAACTTTAGTTTACCATTTCAGAACCTTTAATTGTTTTTATTTACCCTTGAATAACATTTATTTACCCATATATATATATAATAAATTATTTATAAGTCAATAATAATAAATAATTTAATTTGAAAAATAAAAAAATAACTCATGTGTCAAAATTTTCCAATAATTAAAAAAATAACATAAATAATTCCTCCCAGAAACTGGTGAAACAATTATGCAATGTATCCCAATCTATAAACCAACACATAAGGTATAGGTCTTGATTTTTTTACTCAAAAAAATATGAAGTGAGGCCAAATTTTTCTAAAAATATCTGCATATTATTATTTTAAAGAAATAGATAATTTTTCTTAGTTACTTTTCTATCTTGAATATTAAATTACATACCTTATTTAATGGATAAAATATTATGTAATGTATAATAATTAAACCATTAAAAATATAAATAAATAAGTCTAAAAATTTTACCATCATGGACTCCCATTACTGTTCTTCTCTAACTAGTTGACACTCCTCCAATTATGGGATGAAATACTTATCCTATAACAACTCTGTATAGCCAGGTAAGTCCTAAACTAGATTGCATATGTGATATATGGGTGGTCATTCTCAGAAAAGTTAATTATCACCCTCTACTCTCCATGTGTTAGTGTTGTTAAACATGCAATATCATGCCTACCATCTTTAGGTACCATCTTTTCATGAGAGGAAGAGGAGTTTCACATAATTTTAAGAAATATAAGTCTAATTTCATTAAATAATTTAATTTTTATAGATATATATTTATATGAAAAAATTAACATTTCATGATTCCCCTACCTCAATTACTACCATTAATAAATATGCATGATACATCAAAAAACATATGTGCACATGTATTCGATTAAAATTAAATAAATGTAATAAACAAAAAAATTATTTTTCATGATAGAAAATAAAACATTGAACATTAGATTATTCAACCAAAAAATGTTTAACAAAAACTAGTGTATATAAAAATTAAATACAAAAAAAGATATAAATGATTATCATATAAAAATGTCTAATTTTTTATACCTATATTTTTTTAAAAATAAATAAATGTTAAAAGAAAAACTATAATTTTTATAATTGGAATAAAATAATAAATATATTATTGAATAAAATCATATAATTAGACTTGAATAATATAACAAATAGTTATAAACAAATGATTATTAATAAATTATTCAACCAAAAAGTGTATATCTAAATGTAATAAATATGAAAAATATTTCAAAAAATGGAATCAATTCTAATCATCAATATATTTAATTATTAAAGTTAAAAAAATAATGTTTTTAACTCAGTTATTTTAACAAAACATAGATTACCCAATTAATTAGGAGTGTAATGGGTTGTTTTCTTATATCCATTCATCATGATAATTTTATGCTTCATTATAAATGTCTACATCATAATCATTTTTATCATCCAAAAATCATGTAATATATATAAAAATTTTAGATAAGTCTTCAACATCATCAATATTATTATCACCCAAATTAATTTTTCCCCTATGAAAACAATAGACCAATAATCATTTGATGGGTCAATAACATAAAATATTTTTTTTCATGCATCGCCATGATAAATGATTCATCTTTATAAATAAATATTTTTAAATCAATAATTTTAAATCCATACTCATCATGTTTCACACCACTATTACTCTAAACCTTTTTACTCATAAATACTGGTACCTTAAATTTAGTTTATTCAAAATCCTAAATATCATCAACAACTCCAAAATATGATGTTGATGTAGAAATTTGGTTTTTTTTTATTTTCCACTCCAAAAATAAAGTGCTTCAATGACAACCCTTACTCCTATATTTGGAATCGCAATCTGGTATCCCCAGTTGTTTTGTGAAAAATATGTTACCATTAATGTCAAAAGTAGACCATTTGATCACATTAACACCTGGCCCTATGAAAATAATTTCAATGTTTCATGTATGGCTAAATAAATTTTGATTTTCCCCATAAACCATAAAATAGATTTTTTGGTATATTCATTCATCGACCAATTTTCATTTCGTCTCAAATATCATACCATCAATCTAGAAATATGTTATGATATATATGATTTAATATCACCTATGTTGTTAAAAATATATAAATTTGAACTCATCATATCATCACATAGAATTTACATCACCTTTAATCCATGAATCCATTTACCTTCAATATCAACTATCAAATTTCATGATATAGGGAGAGAAACCTACTTTGCTTCAGAAAAATAATCGCTATATAAAATAATTTCCTATTCTAGTATATATTTTTGAACAGTAGACAACTTTATCCAATATCAGTTATTAAAATATACCTTCCAAATTTTCATGTATATCTCAAAGGGATACATTAAATGTAAATAAATAGACCATATATTCTTACCAACCATAACAAAGGAATCAATTGTAAAACCATTATATCAAAAAATGATGGTGAAGAATACATCTCTGGTTGAAAAAGTTTGAGGAAAATTTTATTCTCCAACGCAACAGAAAAATATTGATCTTTGAATTTGTTTTAAAGTCAATAGATTAAATAACAAAATCTTATCATGCCTTTTAGAAAAGTATCAGCAATATTACAAACAATGAAACTTGTAGTAATTGTGGCATTAATACATGAAATTCATGAGATTTCATATATATTAACTATAAATCCATCAATGAAATCAAATTCATTACATTTGAAGAAAAACTACTACGTAATTTATTACCATGAAGGCAATGAAAAAGAATTAACTTCTCACCCTTTAATAATGTGTGTAAAGATAGGGGTGAAAAAGTTCCATTTCCTTTTTTTGAGGGAGAAAAATCCAAATGTATTCCTAGGGTTAAAAAAGTTCATTCTTTCATTTAATTCATCTTCTCTTTTTTACTATTTATTTAAAAAAAATTCCAATTAGACTACCCCAAATTGTAAGTTCAACATGCATACCAATAATTTTATGTTTTTTATCTGATAATTTATAATAAGGTAGCTCAAATAAAAGGGATCGTTTCTTCCCTTAATTTTATTGAATATCATATCATCCTTTATTTCGAAATGTGACATTGATTTTTTTCACCTGGATGCAATATTCTTAAGATAAAAATTGTTTTATTTCAAAATCATACCCTTATATACCATTAAATTAATTTTTTAATCTTCTATAAGGACGATCTATTTTCAAAAATTTCTAATGTCCCATATACTCTATTTTTCTTCCATTATAAAATTGATGATATGAAGTTCTCTATTTATAAATTTGATATACTGTATATCCTTTAAAAACTTTATCTAGATAGGTTTCCATATGAAGGTAGATTTTTTATAGTTAATATTATCATATCATGTAAAAGAAAATAATATTTTCTATATGCATAAAATATTATAACACGTGTCTCCCATGTAAATTTAAAATCATCAATAAATGGTGTTTGATAAACACCAATAAAATTTCAAAATGATTTTGATCCCGAAATCACCATGCTAATCATCTCATATTTCTTATTTATAAATACATGTGTGGAAATGTTTTAGGTAAACAAAAAATAGTCCGAAAACTATATTTTCCACTGAGACTCCAAAATGGATACATTCAATCTATTCACATACCAATTCAATGATTTCTAACTCCATTTCCAAAATCTCATAATGTGTGATCGAATATTTTATATTATGGTGAATCAGTAGGATGATGTATCTTTCCATCATAGGAGGGATCAATTTTATTCCATTTTAGCCCATTTTCATCATTTTAATTTTCATGTAGATGGTTTAAATGGGGAATTATTGGAATAAAATAGATTTATTTATCATGATATTTGGTGCATGTTTTTTAGAATAAATCATGGTTTGATTTGTGGTCCATTTTATATCTTGATGCCCAAAATTTAGGAAATTATGACAAAATTTAATATACCAAAATATATGGGACACATTAGTTGGAGAAATAATGTATATGTTTATACACCAATTCCATTAGAAAAAATATCTCTCCCCTCATAATTTGGATTTTGAAGATAATTTACATCTTGAAGTATCTCTTTTTAAAGTTTAAGAAATTCAATGAAACATTTATCACTCTGATAATGTATTTATTTCTATTTAACTCATCTCAACACTACCAATAACACTATAAATTTAATGAAACATAAAAATAGTTATTTCATATAATCTGCGTATATTTTTTCAACACTTTTTTTTCAATTATTTTAACACCTTCATCATGAATTAATTCTCAAACATGATCCTTCATCTCATGTGGAATATCTTCATCATAATTATATATTGAAATTTTTATTATTTCACAATGATATATCTATTATGTATAATTATGACTAAAAAATTATCAAATAGAATGGTCAATAATTTTTTTGTACCCTCATTTACTCATACTCAAACATTTCATGCCTGATAAAAAATCATTATTCTTCAATATTTTTTTGAGAAAATTCCATGAAACTGTTTACCCCTTTCTCATATTAATAGGTAGTTCATCATGCATATATCCAACTATTGTCCACTAATTACTATAAATCACAATATCAAAGATTAATATATTAACACCTATAAAAATTTTACCTAAATATGAAAAATTAAAATTAAAACCTAGAAGAGTATAAATATATAAACATGTATAAATTTTTATAAAATACTTTATACCTAAAAAAATTCAATAAGAAAAAAAAGTTATGAAAAACATTTTCAAATTTAATTATAATGATAAAAAAAATAAAAAAAATAAAAAAATTATTTCAACCATAAAATAATAATAATGATAAAACAATTATAGCTATAAACAATTATAAAAACAAATAGTTATAAAAAACAAATTACACTCACCAAAGAAATTATAACATTAAAAAATTACCAAAAAACTATAATAAAAAATAAGATTCATAAAAAAATAATTGGATGAATTATATTTATAAAAAACTAAAAATTAATTTATCCTCAAAAAATAAAAAACAACTTACATGTTTTTTAGTTCAACAATGGAAAATAATTCATATATTTTGATAAACTCACTTTATGGTAGTGGTATCCTTGAAAACACTCAATAATTAAATAGAAATGTATGAAAAATGAGACATAAAATATAATGACCAAAAACATTGGATAGAGGATGGATTCGAGTAGATTATTGTTTCTATTATGACCAAATCCATTTAAAAATATAATTTCATGACTTTTTAAAAAATATCCATAAAATGAAACCAATGAATTGAAAATCCTAGTTTCTTTGGATCACTTGGTTAATAATACATCAATGTAAAAATAAAATAGAAAAATATTATTTTAATATATTAAATGATATCCAAAAACCCTTTGAGATCCTAAAACTACATAGGATAACCAAACGAATACATAAAATAAAGGGGTGATCTGAAAATCCCAATAATTAATAAATATGATAATGGATCATAACATGTAATTAAAATTACATAAAATGGTATCATGATAGATAAGGCCCATGCATAATCACATGGGAGAATAAAATTACTAACAAGGAATCATATGATCATGGAATCATGGGAAATTTGCGGCAACATATTACATGACATAAACATAAGTCAAGGCGGACTATCAAGACAACATCACATGGTGTATAGAGTATCATAATATATTAGGTTCACTCTCTAATCCCTTTCATAATGTATCATGAGATGAAAACATAATCCATTGAATTATAAAACTATTTTGGTTCACCCATAAAAATTTAATCAATCTTATGTGTATCATAGAATGAAATCAATTATAAGGAACAAGAAAAAAATATCCATAGAGAGTAATGGTTTTAATTTTAGAAAAAAATACTTATGAAATGTATCACCTAGTAGAAGGAAGTGATAATAAGCTAGGTGTATATGTCAGAGACATATATAGAAAATTTATAATCATTAGATAAAATAAAATAGAGAAATAAGGTGAGATATGGAAACAAAGTTCATATCCCAATGAAAAATAGTGGCACAGGGAGATCCATTACTTTATGCTTCAGAATCTTAATGTGATTGGACTTAATATCTTGAATAATAAAATTAGATTAATTAATTATATTATTATGTATATTTTGGCTCTTTAATTTAATTATCATAATTTTTTATGTTCATTTATTTTATTTTTAATGAGATATAATGTTTAATTTTGTTGTTCTGAGAGTGTTTATTTAATGGTTCTAAGGTCAGATAATTTGTGGATAATTTTTGATATTCTTATAAAATGAGAGTAAAAATACAAAAGTGTGTTGAAATTTCAGTCTTCTAAATCTAAAAATTATAATTTCCCGAAATACCCATATTTTTCTAACAAAGGGTTGATTCTATTAGTAAAAATGTTAATGTTGTATGGTTAGTTCATTTAGGCCATTTTACCAACCTTTATGAACTAGTCTATTTTTATTTTATTAAAAAATTATTAAAATATTATAAACCATTAAATAGGTTATATAAAATTTATTATGACAATATTTAATCATAATAACATTTTTATAACCATCCTTGATTGTGGTAACGAAAGACGATGGTTTTTTATCATGAAGGATATGAACCAACCATTTTGCAAACAACGCATTCATTTTAGAAAAAAAAACATAAGATGGGGTATAAGATGTATATTAAAATGTAATAATATCATTTCATCATATTTTGTATAATTATGTTACTAATTTTAATTTTATTGTAATAATATATGGGTAGTAGAAGAGTAATAATATTAAAGAGGTTTGCTGATATTTTTACCACTTTTTTTGGTCTCCTCCCCTTAGGCTATCCATTCAACGTATTTGAAAATGTATTTATATGATACCATAAGAAGTATGTTATAGAGGAAAGTATTTGGAAGGGAATTAGAATGAATTTTTCCAATCTTCCAAGGCATACAAGGTGTGTGTATAAGGGGTTATGGTGGGTGGTACCTATAAGGGGAGGGTAGGGGTGTTTTGAATATTATATTCATTCTTTAATTATTTTGACTCAAGACTATAACTAGTAATGATTATTTTGAACATATACAATAAATTATAAATTTTTTTAGTAAATAGTGAATTCTTACATAATCAATGACTCAAAAATACATTTATTTGGATTATAATGTTAAATATCGTATTTTATCATATATCACTATTCACCAAAAATAAACTGTTTAACAAGAATACAAGAAAATTCCCTAAAAATTTTTATAAGTGTATATTCAATAAATGAATTAAATTTTATGAAAATATTTTTCTAAATAAAATAATTTTTTTAAAATAAAGTCTTCATTTATTTAAAAAATAACAATATTAATATTTTTGATCGATTTTATGACCATTTGAAAACTTACATGCAGTATCATTGAATTATTTCAAAAATATAGAAATTAATATTAATTTATAAATAAATTTTATTACAATAAATTTTCATTTAAATCATTATATTTATTCTAAAAATTAAATAAATAAATTTATGTTTTAAAAAATAAAAACAGGTAATTTTTCATTATTAGAAAAGAGAAATTATTTACTTGTATCGTGATATAAATATAGCATATTTTAATTTTATAATATACCTATATATTATTATACATTTCCATATGTGATGTTACTATTCTAATTATCTAGTTACTATTCCTAACGGTCAAATTATTATTCCAATGGCTCAAGTTACTATTCCAAAAATCATATTACTATTACAATGGTATGATTTATAATAGTCATATGGGTTTCCTAATTTCTATAAATACATCAGTTTTTATTTATTATTCAGTCACTTATATATTATCTAAAGGTTATATATATTTTAATTTTCAAGATGAATATTTCATCAATAATATCTCACTTTATTTATACGTTTATTTTCATGAGTGAAACTATTTTGGGTTATTGAGAAGGTAAATTTTTTACTTTTCTTATTTTCTTATTTTCTATTTTTTCTCATTATAATATTTTCAATTCTTGTGACAATATTTTTTATCTATATTTAATTTGATAATTATTATAATAAAATGTTTTTGGTTTCATAATGTGGTACATATGCATTATATAATATTATTTAACTTAATTTGAGCAAATTATTTATTTAGAAGGGAAATTACAATGATTAAATTATTCATCATTATATTTGTTCCCCCAAAGAAATTTTACCATCGAAATTTTATTTTACTTACTTAGGTAAAAATAGGTTAGGTTACTTATGCTTCATCACTTACATTGATTCCCATGTCGCCACCTCGTATATATGGTTTTTCCAAATTACATTGACAAGGTGAGTTGTCTCATTTTTTATATCATTCTCTCTATTATTTAAGATCATCATTGGATTATCATCATAAGATATTGCATTTTATTGTTATACCACCTATAAATTTAGTATATTTTATGTATCTAGTATGTAATTACATAACAGGGATACATGGAACATAGCATGTACATGAGAGAGGGTTTCTAGGAGTGCTAGTCGATAATCCCCAGCTCCAATGTGATCAAGAATATCATAGGGGGTGGTGTACCTAAGATGTATATTTTGATTCCTCCCAAATCTCATAACTCTCATCAAAGGAGATATGTAGAAGAATACCATATCTCTAGAATCAATTTTTGGGTCTCATCGATGATTCTCATCATAGTTATTTTGTTGACTTTGAGAAGACCTAATGTGTTTTGGTGGGGTATTGACCTTTTCTACTAATTCATGGAGCATTTTAGGCCCTAGTGTCTTGTTTTATCCAAATTCATCCAAATATATAGGTTTTCTATATCTATTACCATAAAGGATCTCATATAAATCCATTTGGGTTCTTTAGTGGGAACTATTATTGAATGACAACTCGACCAGTGAATCATGTTGACCTCATCCTCCTTTGAAGTCCATAAAGAATTATCTCAACATATTCTCAAGTTCCCTGATAGTTCACATAGATTGGCCATTATATTGGTGGTGATAATATATACTAAAGTTCAAATCAATGTTTTGATCATATTGGATTATTTTCCAAAACATAGACATATATCTGATATCTCAATCTAATTCAATCGATAGTGGTTTCCTATAAAACCTCACTACTTCTTTAATGTGTATAATCACAAATTAATCATGTGAGAAATCCTCTTGAATTGCAATGACGTGATATGTCTTTTTCATATGATCCACCAAAAACCATATAGCATTATATCTTATTGATGTCTTCATAAGATAAGTGAAAAATTCTATGGTGATGTTTTCCTATACCCATATATTTATGGGTAATGGTTTCATCATACACTAAAACCTTTTCCTTTATCCTTCACCTAATGACATACCATGCATTTTGATGTACATTATGTGATCTCTTTCTTCATATTGTACCACCAATAGTGCTCTTAGAAATCATGATACTTTTTCATACTCCCTATATGGATAGAGATGGTTGAACTATGGGAATAATTATACATATCCTTATTTATCTCAATATTTAATGGTTCGCATAGTAATGACTCAAATCTTACAACTCATTCTTTATTAATTTTGAAATCTAAGGATTTCCCTTTCCTTATAGATTCTACATTTGATATTTCCACATGATCTCTTCGATAATCCTTTGGATTCTTCATAAGGTATGGTTGAGAATTAATTTGAGAAAGGAATGGTCATTTTACTTCCTTTAGGATCCCCATGTCTATTATATTCTTGTATAATAAAATTGTATCCTTATCAATTATTAAAATTCATAATTTTAACAAATCCTTTCTACTTAGAGAATATTCCACTATATTTTCTTTAATAGGATAGCAGTGGAATGAGAATTCATAGTCCTAGATCATATATAACCATCTTTATTGGATCATATTAATCCATATCTATGTGAAAATTTGTTTTTATCTCTTATGATCCATATATATTTCATGCTTCTCTATATAAGGGTAAATCGACTATATCTTAAACTAGAATATTACTACATCAAACTCTAGATAATGAATTGTATAGTTATTATCATAATGTTTCAACTATATTGTGGAATTGTATATCACTTTATCATTATACATTAGAACACATCCCAATCTCATCTTTAAAGAATCATTGTATACCTTGAAATGTTCCCCACTTGAAGATACTGTGAGGACTGGTGCAGTTATAAGACTCTTTTTCAATTCCTTGAATCTCTAATCACATTAATTAGTCTAAAAATACTTTACCCCATTCTGAGAAATATTGGTATGTGGTTTCAACAATGGCTTGAAGTTTCCCATAAATAGTTTATAATACCCAACTAGTCCATGGAAACTATGAATCTCCATTATAAATATTTGTATCTTCCACTCCTCAATTGAATTTTTCATAAAAGGGTCCACATATATCCCTTTTAATTTTTATAACATTAAAAAATAAAGTTATTTTCTCTTTATATAACTCACATTTATTATACATTTCATATATCTTATACTTTCACAAAGACATTAGAACAGTGTCCAAATGTTACTCATGATTCTCCACCTTTTGGATTATATAAAAATATTATCAATAAATACTACCAAAACATTTATTGAGGTATTCTTCAAATAATATATTCATTATTTCTATAATCATTTTGGTAGAGTTTTTGAGTCTTAATGGAATCATTGTTAACTCATAGTGTCCATACCTCATTAAAAAGATAGTTTTGTGGATATATTCCTTCTTCACTTTAATTTGTGATATCCCAACTAATGATCCACCTTATACAAATACTAGGAACCCGATATTTGATAAAATAAGTCATATATATGTAATAGGAGATACTTGTTCTTTATCTTTATTTTTTAACTCACGATAATCAACACATAGATCCATTGACCCTTTCTTATTATAAATGAAGAGGGTAGGTGAACCTCATGGTGACACACTCTGATGTAAGAAACCCTTGACCAAAATATATTATAATTACTTATTCAATTATTCTAACTCCATTGTGTAAATTTTGTGGTGATTATTTGATATTGGTATAGGTCATGGTATAAGATCGTTTGATAAATAAACCTCTCATTTGAGAGTAAGACCATGATACTCTTTAGGGAATGAATTGGTATAATCCCTCACAACGGGAATGTATTCAATCAAAACTCCCTCCTTTGTCTCAATAATTTGATCTATATATTCTTTACCAAAAGGCAATAATATTGACAATTTAGAAGAGGATTCTAATCAAGATTCATCATCCTCCTTACACTTCTATAGAATCATAGTATGACTCAATATGTGAAGTGTGATATCCATCTACCAATATTTAATTTTTTATTAATATAAAGATATCCAACCCATACCAAAATTACCATAAAACTCTACGAAAGGAAGAAATATAAACTTTTTTATATGTTTTAGTCCCCAGACATTGATTGGGGAGGAGGTATATATTTGGGGTGTAATAATTTTCCCCTTTTTGTTCATATATATAGGTCACCCCCCTTGTTCTGAGGTGGTGTTTGAATAATTATACTAAACATGAAATATATGAAAGAATTAGTTGATCTAGAATCCAAAAGTATGTTCTCTATTCTTGAATGAATAACTTGTATAACAATCACCACATCATTGTATGGATCCACTTCAACTATAGTGACAGTATATGCCCTTTATTTATCTTTATACCATATAGGTTTTTTTCATTCATTTTCTCTGAAAACCCTTGGATGAGGGAATTATCTTTCATAATAACCATTTTACCTGAAGTTGAAACACTGTTACATAGGATTAGTATTGATATAAACCTTATTTTATTCTACCACATTAGGGGGTTTCTTTACATCTATTAGGAATCGATTATCAAGATGTCCTCATTTTTAACATTTGAAACATATCCTAGTTCGATTTAGATAATTTCAAGTATTCTTCTTACCGAATTTTTTGACATGTGGTATGTTGGGTTTTCATTCTTCAGTAAAATTTATTCATTGGTCCTCATGGATAAAACTATAGTTTCTGCTTTTTATCTCTGGGCCCAAGAGACCACTCAGAGTCACTAAACTTTATGTTTAACTTAATGTAATATAATACCATATCCTTATAAATTTAAACATCTTGAATTTCTAAGGATTTTCATAGACTTGGATTTATTTCACTAAAGAAGAGTTCTACCTTACACTCTGTGTTCATGAAAAATATAGTGGCATATCATAAAAGCCTTGTGAAGCTTTCCTCAAACTCCCCCAATAGATTCATCTTCATTTAACATTACTATGAGGAACTCCCTCTCTATTTTAAGATGTAATGTTTAGGGAAATTATTTATCAAAAAATATTTTTTGAATCCTTACTTTTCCATGGAATCAATTTATATTTTGGATTTCATGTTCTCTATCAGTGTATGCCACTGATCGTGTTCCCCTTCATGGAGATATATAGACAGCATTACATCCTATTATTTTTTTAATTACATAACATGGCATATATTATCAATGTAATTGATATAATTATATATGATGAGGGTATTAGAAGATCCACTAAAGGTAGGAGTCATTTTTCTCAAAAAGGACACGACTACGACTTTTTCTTTCTTAGGAGAAGGAGGGTGTTCCACATGATTCATCTTATTTTTCAAAGCATGTTTAAAATAATCATTTACTTACATGAAGTTTCTAAATCCCACTCTCATAATTTTATGTATATCATTATAGAAATCATCACATTTAATATCACATTTTTTTATCATCACAGTCCCTCCTATTTTCCACCATTATCTAAAATTAATGAAAAAATGGGATGATAATACTCAAATTATAAATCCTATAAAGGGTAAAATATAAACTTTGAAGGAATAATTTACAAATGAAATGTTAATCCTAACTTAGGACTCTCTAGGTTTCTATTTTGGTAATCAATTTTGAATTACCTATTAGTTATTCTAGCCTAACAATTTTTTTCAAGTCCTCTATAATTGTTCTTAAAGAGTTGGTAAATTTCCAAAGAATATCCCCTATGACTGTCAAACCAGGTGTCCAAAAAGTCCTTTTTAAAGGAAATAAGTGATTATTAATTAAATTTCTTTTACACCCTTTTCAATGTTAATACCATTAGGTAAAATTGTTACAGATCCATATTCACTTGTAGTATCCAGAAAAGAATGTAATTTTATAGATATCACATCCTCTATACTTCACAAAAACTCAAAGATATTTTATTATACATATAATTATAGATAGGGTTATCAGTAAAGTATTATACTCCCAATATCCAAAAAAATATATACCATCATATGATACTAAATATTCCAACCCAATCCATTTACCCATATTATTACATGATTTTTAAGATAAATATCCATCAAACACACCCAAATGATTGAAAACCTTTGTGCCTTTGGAAGGATAGATTCATAATACATCAATGTGAAAATAAAATAAAATAATATTATTTTAATTTAAAAAGTGATCTATTAACTCCCTTTGATCTCTAAAAATTGTATATGATAACTTGGGGAATACATAAAAATTGGGTGATCTTAAATCTTAGTAAGTGAATTAACATGATAATGAATCATAACATATAAGTCAAATTACCTAAAATGATATCATTAAATAAAATGATCATGAATAATCATGTGGTAGAATAAATTTTTTTACATGGTATCATATAATGATGGAAAAATTTTAAAGTGGGAGAAACATACAACAAGATGTAAACATAAGTCAAGGCTAACTACCAAGACCATATCACATGGTGGATAGAGCATCATAATATATTAGGTTTTCTCACTAATATCATACATAAAATATCATGGGAAAAAGCATTACCCAATGAATTAGAGGATAATCATGGAGCACCCATCACAAAATCATCTTCCTTATGTGTGACACAAAAGAAAATCAATCATAATTCATAAACATAAAATTAACCAGGGAAATAAATGTGTTACCTTTGAGAAAAGAACTTATGACATGTATTATACCATTAAATTAAGGGATAATAATCATGGTATATATTTTGTAGACATATATAAAAAATATTTAAGCACAAAATAAAATTAAATTGAGAGAGAAGGTCAGTTTCACAATAGAAATTTCAGATCATTGTAATCGGTTATTTGCAAAAGATTATCATCACAAAAAGTCATTTGCGACAGAATATCATCACAAAGAGTCATTTCCAATGTGTATCTATCGAAAACAACCCATTGTGGAAGTGGTCATCACAAATGTGTTTATTTTCGATGGTCTATCAAAGAAAACATTTTTTGTGATGGATATAAAATCCATCACAAAACATTCCAAAAATATTACTATAAACCTTTTTTGATGATCAGTTGAAAAAAGTAATTTCTATGAAATGGAAAATACTTTTCACATAACATTTTTTCAAAAAAAATTAGAAATAATTAAAATTTATTAAAAAAATAAACTAAATTAAATTTAAAAAGTAGTGATATATATATAAATAATTCAAATATTAAACAAAATAAAATTAGTTTACAAAAATTATAAGATAAATATTTTTAATCATTATTCAAATTATTGATATTAATTAATCAATTAAATATATTTGAAAATAATTAAAAATTGAATATATTTATGAATAATTATATAACCTAAAATTAATTTAAAAAAAGTTTAAATACATAAAAATATTATAAATTTACTAATATTTAAAAATCATTAAAACAATTTAAAAAAATAAAAAATTAAAACACACATAAAAGTAATACATCATTTTAAATATAATATATCTATCATACAAAATTAAAAAAACACTAATAAAGTCTTTATAAATGACTAATTGGAATTAGGTGGAGGAGGATCACTCGAAGGAACTGGAGGAGAAAACTCCATACCAACGCCACGTGTAAGTGACCGCATATCCTCCATCATCTCCTCAAACCTATTATGATGATCCTCACACTCTTCCTACCTATTCTTCTATATTTACTATATCATCTCATCTTAAACTCTCAAACTCTCCTCATATTGTCCCGCGAATGATGGCGTCGATCAAAACTCTCCATGATCTTCCTTTGTGCTCACTGATGTCATCACAGAAGTACCATAATAAGTCATAGGTGCCAGTAGAGAACCAATACCAATCACTCGACCTTTCTCGACACCCTATGATGTCAGCTATATCATGGTCCCCTCATCAGGAACCTAAATCAGCAGTGACGTATTTTACTGTCTCAACATGACACTCTTGTGAATGTAAAGTCACACCCTCATATGTTTCCTTTAAATATAACAAAAAATTTGAATAACAATAAAATTAGTATTCATGAGATTATAAGAAAAACAACTAACAATAATGTGGCATTGTCATTCACCTACAACTTCTCCTATATGGGGATTAGTATACATATTCTTATAAACATGAAACTTCTTAATAGATGGGTCAGTATGAGCCTATATAATATAATAAACTTATTATAGTTAAAATATATATAAATTAATAAATTATATCATGTACCATATGTCGTTGATGTATAAAAAATGTATGACTCCCAGCCCAATTGGTGACATCTTGACTCCCCCAGCTCTAACGTCCAGTTGATCAACTCCTCTTGAAAATCCCTCCTTTATTAAAAGAGCGCAACCCATCCCATACATGAACTAATATATTGTCATGATGATGGGATAGGAATGACTGGTCGAAAATGGAAGCATGAGCTTATCCATAGCCCACTTTATGATATTGTGTATAAAGTAAAGAAAGCCCTCACATATACAATTATCCCATGAATTTCAAGTATGAACTCTCTGGCTATCCAAAATAAGAGAAAATAAATTCTGCAAGATAATTAAAAAAATATGTTAGTAATTAAATAATTTTTAAAATATATATTTTTTAATAATTTACAATCCAATAGTCGAACATATGGTTACACACAATGATGGGTACTAGGTCCCATGTCATCTATGGATCAGAAAGATAATTAATCTGAATTGCACCAGCATTCCTAATGGCTACCTTTGAAAAACATTTCAAACTGAAACAATTATATAATCATATAATTTTTATCAAAATTAATAAAATTAGTATATATAAAAATATATATTAAATAATTAAATATACCTCCATAAACTAGTATCAAAATCAATTTCTGGTTATCTCTCTATAATATGATTTGTAATCACTAATCGAGCAAGACTGCACCCCTACTAGTACGTACACTAGCCTGAGGAGGAGGTGCTGAATCGGGCTCATCATCAGGAAATCAGGAATCAGTGATATGGAATAATAGATCATCGGGATCCTCTCCATCAGTTTGAAACCAATATTCTCACCCATAATATACTGTTAATACATCTATGAAATATAAAAAATTAATAAATGTCAGAATAAAATAATGTTACCTATAACAGATTTTTAGTCCAAACATGAAATATAAAAAACTAATAAATATCCAAATATGATAATTACCTATAACTAAATACATGAATATAATACATCAATCATCATCTTTTACACTATTTTCGTCTACATCAATGTCCTCAATCTCATATTCATCATTATCAACATTCATAGGACTTTCAGTTTCATCATCCCTTATTATTTCATCAACATTGTATATATTGTCCGCCCTTAACTGGGGGGGTTTCATTATCGATATTTATATTCCATCAGGAAAGTTATATATTTTGGGATGTTTCTAAAATAATTTAATTATTTTTCACTTCCACATAACAATTTTTATTTTCAATAAACTGATTGTTATGTGATTTCATTTTTATCACACTACAACAATACTTCAAATCTATCAAAACATCACAATAATTTGAAAAGTAAACATGCTGTTCTTGATGTTCCATCATAAATGGTTCACTTAATGAAAGAATAATATTATATTTAATGTCAATGACTTTATGTTGTGGATGAAATTACAACCCCTGGTCAGTATCAAACCAATGAAATTTAAAAATTATACAATAATATCGTCCCAGATAACATAACTTGATTATTAAATTTACTAAACCATATAATTAAACATCACTTTCCTTATGATGGTATCCTTTAAAATGAACACCAATATTCATTTATTTCTTTTAGTCTCCATATATTCTTGTATGGAATCGAAATCCACTAACCACATAACCATTATAAGATTTTATAAATTTTGATGGAGGATTTTTGAGCACACATAATCGACTATCAATTTTATTTGCATGTTGTGTTACCTATAAACAATAAAAATTATTAATAATAGATATCAATGAAAATATGATTTTTTATTCCATCGAGAGAAACTTAACTTACCAGTATTTGAAACTGATATGCAGAATTTTTTTATGATGTTCTTCAAGAGCAGCATATGTATTTTTTTAAAAAAATTTGTTGATATAGTCATCATATGGTCTACTAAAAAGTTAATGTAAATAAATATGTCTATTATAAATATTTACCAAAATATTAACACAAATCATGTCATTTGTTCAGAATTTAGCAGAACATAAGTATGAGCTCTATGCAGTTCTTCATCTATCATACATTGCTCACGATCACCATCAAAACCAAGCTCAGGATGATTAAAAACTTACAACTTGTGGTATGTGAAATCATCATCATTTTTCTCATTGTGACTCATGCGATTACGTTTTGAAAGATATTCTGACTGAAAATAATAAGAGCATTAATTTTTATATTTCCTCTTACAAGTATTCTTCTATAATTTACCCTTTAACTGATACTTTGTTGAATACTTTATTATTCAATTTTTTCATACATATCTCAAATGGATACATCAACCAGAATTGTACCGGCCTCCACCTTTAGCTTCATATTGAAAATTAAATATTAAATGTTCTATGGAATCCAAGGAGCTCGGTGGGAATATTTTCTCCAATTTATATAAAATTAAAAAAACATTTTTTCCAAACAAAATTCATTATAATCCTATGACGCATCACAAATATCTTGGATAACAATCTGATATTTCAGTGAACATGTCCTAGAATGAGGAATTCAATATCCTTCTAGGACCAATAGGAAGTAATATTTCAATTATGACCTTATATTCATGACTTCTTAACCCGATAATATGCCCATTTTTGACGCAATGAGAAAAATTATAATCATATCAATTTGGTAACCTAAAATATCTAATCCATTGACATCTCAATAAATAGATTCCTTTACTATGTGATTGATCTGATTTTGGATTCATTAATTTGTGTGATCTTCCATCTTCAAATTATTCATGTTTAGGATATCTTCAAATCTGTGAAAGATCCAACTATTCCTTTACATTATCTTTGATATTTCTAGATGATTCCAACATGGTATAAAAAATGTTATAAATAACATTCATCTCAATATCCATTACCTAAAACATGGGATGAACCAAAAAATTATACCAATATATAAGGTCTAAAATAATACACTGATTTTCCAATTATGATATCTCCCAAAACAATTTATCTTTTTCTCGTTTATGGTTGGTCCAAAAGTTACATTAGGTAGTAAAGAGATAACAGATTTTACCTGATTACCTGAGAGCATTGATGGTGGTGCATCTGTTTCAATTAGACCATTTATAAAATTATTTTTGTTTCTTCTAAAAGGGTGATCTATATGAAGAAATCTCTGATGACTATAAAACTAACTCACATTTCTCCCATTACAAATCAGAAACACTATTTTATTAGGCATGGAGTGCATACATGATTTTAGACAATGTGTTCTTCATCCATATAAAATTCCATACTTCTTAAATTCATTGACCATTCATATTAATGCAACCTTCAATATAAAATTCTTATCTGAAGTTATATTAAATATATTCACATCTTTGTTCCATAATGAAATTAACTCATCAATTAGTGATTTCAAATAAACATCAATATTATTCTTTAAATGTCCTGTAATTAATGACGTGAAATATATATATGGTTCCTTCATCAACATCCAAGGAGGAAAGTTGTGAGGAGTAATGAAAAAATACCAATAAGAATATTGACTACTGTAGGCACCAAACTAAAAAAATCTATCAATAAAAAGGGATAGTTGTATGTTATGAGATTTTAAAGAAAAATAATGATGTTTCTGATCAAAATGTTTCCATGAATAACTGTCACATGGATGATTAGGATTTCTGTTATAGAAATATTTCATTTATTATATTTCATTAATCTATTTCTGATGTGAGACATAAATAAATATTATAAATGAGGTGAAATTGAAAAATATATCAGTTGTTTCATGGGAACTCTGGACTTTACATGTTATGCCTATTTATACCTTGACTCTCCACATGTGGGAAAATTAACCCAAGATTCATAATAACCATAATTTAAGATGCATTCATTTGAACATGCAAGTATTTTCTAAAAATAAAGGCCCAAATTAGGAAACAACCTTTTACTTTCATAGAAAAATTCAGGTAATGTATTTCCATAAAGAAAAAACAACTTAACCAATGATAAAATGTGATTGAAACAACTATTAGTCATTCCAAAATCTGATTTAATATACATTATTTTTTTAATAACTTCAAGTTTTCTCATCTGGATTCATAGATATAAGGCCTCCTCACTGGATTTCAACAAATTATGAAACTGAGAAGGTTTTAATTCAAGATTTGGAATATCACTTAGAGTTGTTATTTCAAGAATATATAGACCAGCTGCCTCATGAAATAAATTCTAAAATGATAGATATCGAACCATAAAATTTGTATTTTCTACTGAACTCTTTAAAAAATGTTGATATACAGAAATATAATCTTTTCGAAAACCATAATACAATAGATGAAGTCCAACATTGTCAAATGTTTTGAATGTTCTAAGATCACATTTCTGACAGGGACATTTTATTGTTCCTTCAAAAAAATATTTATTTGAAGATGCATAAGATATAAAGGATTCAACACCTTCAATATAAATATTATTTAAACCACATTCATTCATTTTTTGTGGCTATTTTTTTAGTCATGATCATGTAATAGATACTGGTGTCAACGCCCCAAGTTCATAGTTATCTAAAATAAAAAATAAAAACAATTATTACAGATCATTTTGACTAATTGAAAATTATTATTATATTTTAATACCTTGAAATATTCTATAGACTATGATTAGAGTGTGAAACTCTATTGGAATTGGATTACGAGGCCCGTAGAGGCTCAGTGTAGATAAAATAAAAATATTATATATATTATATAATACACACACTATTTTTTTGAAAATAATAAAATATATCTCAAACATTGTCCCACATGATAAATCAGATACCACCATTATGTCAGATCTGTGGGGTTTATCCTAGACGCGACATTACATCTGTGTGCGTCGGTTGTTTATTTACATTCCATGTGAGAGTAATTCCATTAATATTTTTAATATAATTTCATAAATACATTTATAATATCTTCCAAACTATCTATCATATAGGAAATTGGAGACCGCCAT
Source organism: Viscum album (assembly GCA_963277665.1). NCBI lineage: Eukaryota > Viridiplantae > Streptophyta > Magnoliopsida > Santalales > Viscaceae > Viscum > Viscum album. Next base: position 1,988,495,036 of record OY728161.1, on the reverse strand, counting down.
TGGGTCTGGGATTAGGGGTGTACCCTAGCTGTGACATAACGTTTGAAATTTTAATAAATGTTTGTAATATTTAACAATTACTCATATTTTCTCTTTTACAAATTTTGATAAAATTTAATAATTTCCTCATATTTTAAAATTATTATCAATATTATACAGTTGACACTAATATATACTATATATTAATAATATTGAAAATTTAGTTATAAGTTATTATAAATTATATAATTATTATTATTAAGGTAAATTTTTATTTATTTATACATTTCTTAATTATATATATATATTATATTTTTAAAACAATTATTTTTATGCTTTTATAATCCTCAGTAATATTAACAATTTATTAATAATAATTACACATTGGTTGTTAAATATTATAAATTATTTAATTTAATTCTATATTTTTAATAATTATTATTTTTTACAAATTTTTAATAAGTCTTATATTTCTAATATTTTTTAAAAAAATTATTACAGTAAATTACCCTAATTATTATTAACTAAGATTTTAATAAATATTACATATTTTAAATTTTTATAGTTTTTTTCATTAAACAAAATTTTTGACATTTTTTAATATAGAAACTTCTTATAAATAACGTTAAGTTAAAATGTTTTATTTAAATTAATTTTCTAATCATTCATAAAAAACCATTTATATTCTTTTCATATTATATATATATATATATAATAGATAATCAAATCGATTTACTTCAAATTATATTTACAAGTTTTTTCAAACAAATTAACATATGAAATCTATATACATACGGACACAAACACATAAATTTTCATATATATCTTCAAATTTTCAAATTATTAAAAATAATTTTCAATTAACACTATTATTTACTATTTATTATTAATATTCAGTAAATAATTATATATATATATTAATATTAAAATATTTCTTAATTAATATAAATATACCAAACAAATATGAATTTTTTTAAAACCAAAATACATATTAATTTTTATATACATATATATAAATATACATATATATTTAAAAATTAATAATAATATTGACTAATTATTTAGTAATTATTATAAATTATGTAATTATTATTATTAAATAATTAAATTGTTATTAAATTTTTAATAATTAATATATATATATGTATATCACGATTTTATAATTAATTTATATATATATAATATATTCTAGCACTTTTTTAAATAAATATACATATCAAATATATATATTTACATATATATATATATATAACCTTACATGTATTTTTAAAATATTTATATATACCTATTCAGATGTTAATATATATATATATATGTTACACGATTTCCTAATCAAATTTTTTTCTACGTGTTTTTTAAATAAATATATATATAAGATAAATATATACATACGTTCATATATATATATCAGAAAAACTTCTACATTTTTTAATGTTTATATATGTTTATGTCCGTATATATATATATATATATCAATAAAGTACATGTTTTTTATAACTTATATATATATATATATATTCACATGTTAATATACATAAATGTATATATATATATTAAATACCTTACACATTTTTTAAAAACTTTATATACGGCTGTCTATATATATATATATATATATATATATATATATATATCCAAAACATTACATTTTTTTAAAAACTTTTATATATATATATATATTCAAATTTTACTATACATACTTGTATGTATATATATATATTAAAAAATGTACACATTTTTTTAAAACATTTATAGATGAATACACACAAGATATTGTTTACATATATTTATATTAAAAATATCTTAATTAATCTGAATGAATTATTTATATGTATTTATATTAGAATATTTATTAATTAATATAAATATATCAAATATATTTTGGTAATTTTTTTTAAACAGATATATATATATAATTTATATATACATATATAAAAATATACCTACATACATACATATATGTATATATATATATATATAACTATAAACATATATTTAAGATAATTTATATATATATATATATACACATAAAAATATCGAAATTAAATAAACACATGTTAATATATATATTCACACAAACATATATCAAACTTAGCATGGTAAACAGACATAAGTATATATATATATATATATATATATATACAAATCACATCTAAATATCAAAATTAAAAAATAGTAGAATACCTAAAAATAAATTATATAAAATATATTAAAATCAAAATAGATATTAATACAATTGAGTCAATCCTAAATATCGTATAAATCATGTAATTGACATAAATTTCTAAACCAAGTGTTTCACAAAACCATTATATTTAACATTGAACCAAAATACACAAAAAAAATGAACCAGATTAAAATAATTATAGAGATTAATATAATTCTTTTAATCCTAAATATCAAATAAATCATTAAAATCTGACAAATACGGTGAAATTATAAACCTAGGGATTTACTAAACATGTATATTTAACATTGAACCAAAATGCACAAAAAATTGATGTAGAACAAAACTGGAGTCTATACCTTGAAGATGTAAGCTGAAATCAGTTGAAAATTTGGTAGAATGGAGCTTTAGAGAGCTGAAACATTTCAGGTGGCTGGGTAGAGTTTACATCACCGTTTAGGGGAGGGAGGAGATAGAATTGGAGAAATAAAGGAGAGTAACACAGTGTTAAATTGTTGGGTGTTTTTGCGACAGACTATTTACTATGGAATTAATATTTTCGCAAATAGATTTTCATCAAAATTATTTTTTATGAATACTAATTTCCTTCAAATATAATCCCAATCTGAAGACCATTTGAGAAATATTATGTTATCCATTATCAATTCTCATCATGATTACTTTTGGAATTGGGCAGCAAGAATGCCCACAAAAACTATTTGTGAAGGATTGTATATTCTATCAAAAATAATCACAAGAAAGCCACTATTTTTTACATTTCATCTTCCCATATCAAATGACCAAGTTTCTAGTAGTGTTAGATAGTGAAAGGTCATAACTGAATGAAAATGGGTGGTTGAAAGAGATCTCATATCATACATTCTATAATCATTCTTCGTTGGTTCTTAATGTCCAAATTAATGCAATTAAACTTCTAAATTACATAATTCAACACATTTTACAGCTATCATTAATTTATTATAATTTTCTATGTTAACTTGTAATCATTTTAATGAGATTTAAAGTTCTATTTTGTTTTTTTGGGTGTATTTGTTTCATGGTTTCAAGGTCAGATCACTTGGAGATACTTATTAGTGTTATTTTCAAAAGGTAAAACAACTATATAGGTGAGTTGAAATGGTATTAATATAATTTTATAAATTATAATTTTATGAAATACACATATTTATTGAAACATATTGGTGATTTTTTAGTGAAATCATCAATGATATATAGTTAGTTTATTTAGGTTTTCTACAAACCATCACAATCTAGCATCATTTTATTTTATTAAATAATTATTTAATGGTTATAAAACATGAAAACAGTAATAAAAAACTTATTATGATCATATTTATTCATCATAATATTTTTATTACCATCATTTAAGGAGGTAGGGAAAATGAAGTGTGTGGTTCATTGAGGTAATGAACCAACCATTTGGAAAACAACACTTCCATTTTAGAAACAAAAGAAGGGTGAGTATAAGATGGATATTACACCATAATAATAATATATCATTTTATTTAGGATATTTATGTTATTATTATTAATTTTATTGGGATCATACGGGGGTAGTATAATAACGATAAAATATTAGAGACTGGATGAGAGGTTTACCACTTTCTTTGGTTGTGTCCTCTTAAAATATCCCTTAAATATCCTTGAAATGGTTATTGGATGAGACCAGTAGAACTAGGTAGTGGGGGATAATATTTGGAATGGAATTTAGAATAATTTTTGTAATATGAAAGATTTTTAAATTTTGAGTATAAGGGGTTGTGAGGGATGGTATTTATAAGGGGTGAGAGGGGTGTTTTTGAATATTATATCTTTAGTTTATTATTTTGGATCAATACTATCAATAGTATTGATTATTGTGACTATATACAATAAATGATTCATTTAATTTCATTCTAATGGGTTATTACATTGTCCATAATCCAAAAATTCATATATTTATCTTATAATGTTAAATACTATATTTTATTGTATTTCACTATTCAATAAAAACCCACTCTTTTAAAAAACATAAATACTTCACCCAAGCTGTTTTTTGATGTATAGATTCCAAAAAATGATATCAATTTTTTAAAATTAATTATATATATATAGTAAGTTTTATTTTTTATTAAATTTTTCATTTATTTGAATAATTCAAATTTTATTATTAGGACCGATTTTCAAACCCTTTGAAAAATATTAAATTTTAATAAAATTATCACATCATTATAATAAAATATAATATTAATTTTTAAATCAATTTTATAAAAATATAATTTCATTTGAATCATTATATTTTTTAAAAAAAAAATTTTTATAAAAAGACAAACACTTAATTTGTCATTTTTAAAACATATCTTTACTTATATCATGATATAAACATGTTGTATTTTAATTTTATAAAATACATAAATGTTATTTTAAATTTTCATAGGTTAGTTCACTATTATAATAGAAATGTTACTATTCCTAGAAATTAGATTACTATTCTAATTATTTAAGTTACTACTCCAATACCCAGATTACTATTCCAATAGTAAGATTTGTAATGGCCATATGGTTTCTCTACTTTTTGTAAATAACATAGGTTTAATTCATTCTTTATTCACTTTTATTTTATCTCAAGGATACATATATATACATATATTAATTTTCAAGATGAATATTTAATTAATAATATTATTTATCATTTCTATAGTGTTTTTTGTGAGTGAAATTGTAATGTGGGATTGTGATCATCCAAATTTGCTAATTCTTATTTTTAATTGTTCTATTTTTTCCCATTGAAATAATTTCAATTCATATGGACATATTATTTCATTGAATTTAATGTTCAAATTATTATAAAAAAATTACTTTTATCATGTGGTCCATGTTCATTATATAATATTATATTACATAACATGAAATAAATATATATTCAGAAGGGAAATTCAATTTATAAAACTCTACATCATTACCGTTTCTATGTACTGAATAGTATCTAGGTTCATGTAAAAATGAATATCGATGAAAAATTGGGGATTAGAAATGTGAAAAGAATATTAAAATTGAATGAATGTTACCATCATTCCTCATTTCATACCATTGAGAGTCAAGATGATGAGGGTTTTAGAAATACCACATCAAAAAAATGAGGGGACATCCATTGAAATAGATTAATTAAAAATATTTTTAATATCATTTTTATATAAAACCAATGTTAAAATATTCCACTTCACTTTTGAATTTAGTTTCAAAAAATTACATTAAAAACTGATGTGGTAGGGTCTTTTTATACTAGTGATTCATGCAGATGATTCCATAAAGATGTAATTCCATGGATGGCAGAATATCCATCAGGCTTCATATGATCTTGGAATTCAATTTTAGTTAAAATTTGGGCTAACATGAGTTATCTAGGATTATTAACCTATACCATCATTCCAACCAAACTCATCCAATTCAATCCATCATCACCCATAACTCATCCTTCTCCTCCTATATATATTTACATTCCATCAATTTATCTTGGAGAGGACCGTATCCACTAGTTATTTACCCATACTCATAGTACCACTCCATCATTTCTTCTTCCATTTGACAAGAAATAATCCAAACAAAACATGTGTTATATGAACAAAAAACACATGTTTGTGAATTTAAAAATTCTATTTCAACATTATATACCAAAATAACTCATCTAACCTTTTCAAACATATCTTAATTGGATACTCAAAATGTGTGTCATGTATTAAGATACGTATGGCCTGTGAAAATTAATATAAAATTTATTATCATAAAACAAGTTTTTTGTGATTGATTAATTGAATTTTTCTATTTAAAATTTTCCTTTATCTCAAATTTATATAAATAATTCTTCAAATAATGTTTTCCACCACATTAGAATGTAATATGTTTTATCAAATTCATTGTGAAAAATATTCTTTGGACTTCCTATATTTTTCATTTTACTTCATGGTTTGTGTACAAAATTTCATAACCCCTCCCCCCATCAGGAACCCCTCCCTAGAAAATATTTATGGTGAGTGTGATCCTCAAAGTTCACCTCTAATATGATAAAGTTTAGCAGCTAGCATTGAGTGTATAAAACATGCAAATGAGTGGAACTTGCCTTACAATACTATGAATATATATGTAAAATCACTAATAAACTCCTAAATATAAATTTATAAAAAATTTCTTTAGAAAATGTGTTTCATATAGAAACAGATAATTAAAAATGAAATACCAAATGAAATATTGTATGAAAGTTACTTTGATGGTATCTACCAGTCTCAAGAATGAAGTAGCTAGCTCGATTAATGAACTCCTCGAGAAAACCAAAAAAAATAGATTTATATATAGGGGTTCATATACATGTATAATTAGTTAGATTCATATCAATACTTCTTTTGTAAATGTGATTAGATTATACTAACTCCATAGTGAATAAATATCAGAATAAAAAACACATAACCCCAGTAAACTATCACACCATCTCACCAAGTCTCACTCACTCATCATCACATCCAATAATAATAACATAGTATTTGAATAATACAGAAATAAGGTACACAATTAATACTTCATCTGTAAATATTTCACTCTCAATGTACCAATGTAAAACATCATGTGATTTTATCCCTTCCATGGTCATGTAATCGCACACTATATCAGATGTCTTGATAGCTTTGATTTTATTTTTTTCAAGGTATGAATGTAGCATATACAACCCCATGTAATACAATATCACCTCATGGTTTATTAGTTTAATTTATTAATATTGGGTAGATTAATTTAAATGATTCCATAAAACATCCAAGAATGTGTCGATGGATTTAAAGTTATTGTAGAGCTAAAAATAAGAGGAAACGATAAAAGGAATTAAGTTATAATTCCAATAAGAGATGAAATTAATTTCATACAATATACCATAGCCATAACTTCAAAGAATGGTGTATATTTTGCATAAATTAATCCATAAGAGGTTTATAAAAGGTTTTATTAAGTGGAAAACACACTAAAATTATTGTATATAAGAAATCCTCCACTAAAATTAAAGTTTGGAAGGGTAGTGCCCAAGAATCTTATCATTGGTTATTAAAGGGGAAACATGCATTAAATTTATGCAACTAGATTAAGATAGCACTGGATAAGTAAATTAGGAAAAATCTATTTATGTTTTAATTTATAGAAAGATATGTTCAAAATAAAATTGAAATTGATTAACAAATCAATGGGAATGAAAAAAGATGTTGGATCCTGGTAGAAATTTTTAAGAGTGTGTTTGAAGAAATTGGATTTCTTTTCTAACCATTATAAGAGATAATGATTTGGTTGAAGGATTCCAAAATGGATTTGAAAGAATAAATTCAAACAAAAAGGAAACAAAAACTAATTGGGAAATTGGAATTTGAAATCTCTTGAAAACGAAGACAATGGGGGATTCCCTTTTAGAGGTGAAAAGACCAAGGTTTACAGAGAATTATTTTAAAGCTAAATTGAAAAATAAAACCGAAGAAAAAGTTAAACAATTCTTTAAAATATGGCTATCTAGATAGTATTTTGAAATTGAATATGAATATATTGAGAGGAATGTCCATATTATTGAATTATAATCACAAAAAAAAAAGGATCAACCAAAAAATGGTAGATCTAGAAACTCTATTTATCCAAGAAAAATAAATTTTTGTGCATACACCTCAGTTACCACTAAATAAATTCCATCTACCATGGAACCGTTGTTTAGATAGAATATTTATAAGTATTGTTTAATAATTTAAAAAATGGTTTTCTTGGGAGGAAACCCAAACATAGAATTATTATTTTCTTTTTTAGTTTTTATTATTTATTTTTCAATAAATTCCAATCCACCACACTAATTAAAGTTGATTTTTATAGTAAATTCATTATAAAATAATATATAAACATTTACAAAGTAAAATAACACACACATTACAAAGAATGAATCAATAATGAAATGATATCATTCTGCCATTTATTTTATTTCATGTCCATCATGATGAAATCACTATTTTAATTCTTAATATCAAATTCTTGAATGTTAGTTCCCTCGAAAAAAATAAAAGAAAACATGGGGTAAGAGAAGTGTGTTTTTTATTCTGATTTTGAATAAGTATGAATGATAAAAATATATCCATAAATTTAAAAGATATAAAACCACCATAAAAACACTGAATATTTTCCTTATATCTTTTTATAATTAAGGGTTAATAAGTTCGAGGTTAGTTTAATAAAAATTTGATATTCTAATATTGGATGGATGAAACTAAAATTACATAATTTTTATTATAAAATTAAATTTACACAATAATGGTTCTTTCTAATCAATAATTGGATAAATAATTTTAATGGGATCAGTCTAAGAAAATGATATCGAAAATTAATTGTCTTGAAATAGTTTTTCACATTGGTGTGTGTGTGGAAAACCAAAAAAACATCAATAAGAGTAACACATACTAAGAGTACGATTCTCAATTATACGTTTATTCCTTAACTATTTCAGTTAGCTTCAGTTCATGCCTGTTACTTGGGATTTATTATTTCCATATTATTCACACTAAATCCTTATTACACATAATTAAGATAAAAAATGTGTCCAAAATTTACCTTGTTGTTAAAAGGGATTGAAAGTAAGGTTAATGCTGGACTCATGTGAACAAGAATAAATTTTTATATTTTGGTTTCTATGTAGAGATGAATTTTTAATTATTTGAAATTTGAAAGTGATATTATGATCTTTAGTGAGAAGTAGTTGAATGGTGATTCATGACAACATTGGAATTCAACAAAAACAATTGCAATTAAAATTAAATGAATGATGATTGAACATGAGAAGAGATAAATTAATGTTGAGATCCTCTATTAAGAATAATTACTAGAGGAAAATTAATGGTCAGGTATGGGGGAATATACATTTCGTAATTTCCATTTTTTATAATTAGAATATATTTAGAATGTTTTTATTTATTTTAAAAAATAATAAAAGAATTAATTTTTTTTTTAATTTAAAAAAAATAACCCATTTTTAATAATTTTACACAATAACATCATTGAAATGTTATATTTTTTGAATATATGATTTTTAGGATCATGAAATGAGTCACTAGTTCTTGTAATATTGTACCTTGATGGATGTAAAGTAAATTTTTGTGGTTGGGAATCACATCACTTGGGCTACTAGGAATGGAAATAAAATAATGGAAATATCTATACTAGGACAAAAAAAGGTTTTCAACCACTATACATCCATCAATGTCTTGTATAAACCATGGTAATAAAAACTAGCCCTTGGATTAGGACAAGGATAAATAAGAGTCCCATGAATATATTTGGGGCCATGGACTCATATTAAGAGAATAATCCCATTATCGGGTCGGCTTGAAGACACAATGGAAATTAATGAGTCAGTGCCATATCATAGAAAGAGCATACCACACAAATACAACATTCTTTGCAATGTGGAAGGTGGTGTCTTAGTAAAGAAATCATGTTCCCGCCAAGAAAACCTTTGACAGGGGATTACCTAATGTAGTTCATAATTGATAATGTGTTGGGTAATTGGTAGCTAGATTGGAATTTGTAGAGCCATTTGATCTGACCATCCCACACATCCCAGTCATATATCCAAATTAATATATGATCTTCATCATCAGGATTCCCCATTAAAATACATTTATACTAACATAGATCTGTAAACAACTCTAGTGAATCTGATTAAACTCATCTATGGTAGAAATAAATATCACATTCTCGATAAAAGGGGTATTTTGATGGAATTATCACTTTCCAATTTTAATTTTAAATGATTACATCCATTATCAGTCTACTATTGACAGAATAGAATAGAAGATGAAGATTCTAGTTTTATTTTTCTATGCACCCCAATGTAATGTAAAGCCTACACTAATGGATACCCGTATTCCAATGGAACCTTGAGCTTCATTGGTGGAACCTCAAGCCTAAACATAGTCTCAAAATTTCCAAATAAATAATCGGTCCCTCCCAATAGATACTCGCATCTTAACTCTCCTTAAACAACTCTAAACATCAAAAAATTTCCCTATCAATTTCTATTTTAGATATTTCAAGAAAAAAGTCAATTAAACTAACAAAACTCATAGAAATGATTAAGATAATTGAAACCATAAACCAATTTTATAAAACCACACGTACACATGAACCATCAAAACCATTTTTTTATAATTACCTAACTCAAGACCAAACCAATAACACTATAATATCCAACACCATCATAAAAGAGATTAAATACATTAATAAAACAAAAAATAAACCATAAAAACCATGATCATTTAATCCCACACTTCAATCATTGATTATTTCCACATAGACGGAAAAGATTTATTCAAGTACACTTGTACCATATTCATAGACCATCCACTTAGGGAGAGTAGAGGGGATATTGATATTTTTAGGATAAGGTCAGAATGTGGAGGTCATGCCTCCCTAATAGAAAATTATTTTTGGGATACAGAATCTCCACCCTACTCTAATTCATTAAAGGATTCCATTCAAGATACAATCAAATAGAAATGAAACATAGAGCATAAACCCCCCTTTATTTTGAAATATTGTACTATCTTGGATGATTCTATGATTCAAAATTCTACCCTACCTTCCCCACACTGATAAAGGTAGTTTTACTCCCATAATATATGATCAATCAACCTAACCATCTAGGTATAATTTTACTTAAAAAAATATAATTCCTTCCTTGGTAGAGAGTAAAACCATCCCCATCAACCATCAGAACAATACCCTTATAAACTAGTGAGATATTGGGATATATAGCATCTAAAACTACCACAATAGTAATATCATTATATTTTGATTATTTATGTGGTATTAATATTAAAACAAGTTATGATTTCTAAAATCAATAATTGTTTCTCAATATCTCTATTTGGATGATTATTATGGTGAAAAGATGAATGCAAGTTCTAAATTGACTCACATTGATCCCCTAATAAACATTTGATAAAATCAAATAACCTTATTGAATTTTGTAGATCCAAGAATATTATTTTAGGTGGAATCCATAATTTGGATTATGGAATATATATGGAACTACATATGATCCTGAAATTATATATCAATTAAAATTTAGTCAAAATGAGTCATCTAGAACCACATCCTTCCTACCACACAGTCACCCAAGCTCATCAAAACTAGTCCATCATCACCCATATCTCATACTTATCCTCCTTAATATATTATTGTCCCATCAATTTGACCTGGATTGGACCTCTTCCATTATTTCTTCACCCTCAATTAAAGAACCACTCTTCATTCCTTTCTTCCAATACCACCATTCTCCATTCCATTCATTTTTTCATTACATGTTCACTACATCCATTGGTAGTAAATAATTAGAATCATGCCAAGGAGACGAGTGGGATATGGAAACTTATGTGGGTATAATTATTTAATTTTTTATTTTCATTGTATAAAACATTCTTGGTTAGGCACTTCAAATCCTGTATAATAGTGATGTAATCTGATTTTGTGTTATGTGACTTGTGTACCCCAAAGTTGTGTTTATTCCTAATTGATTCTTAATTTTTTTAAATATTTGGAAAATAGTTAGATGATGCTAATATGGGGGTAAAAATGATACTTGAAACCCCAACCATGTATAAAAGTATTTATTGATGCATCTTAAGGAATGAGGGTTAAAGAGGTGTAGTGTCAACCAAATCATAGAAATTAAACTAAAGCCACTGCTTATGAAGTTTAAAAGAAGCCTCAGGAGTGGAATATTGGTTCTTGTAGTAAGTCTCATTCTGCCATCAGATTACATTTTAGGTAGTTTTTCCTGTTACTAATCGTATTTATAGTATAAATTCACTTTGAAATAATCACACGGATGATTACTGATCAATATTTTTCAATATATGATATGCAATCAACACCCTTTGGACTTTCTTGCTTCTTACAACTTAAAAATACATTTTCACACCACACATTACATATAAAAACACAAAAAACATTTTTTATTATAGTATCATCATACACAAAAAACCCTTTACATCATTATTTCTATTTTTTGGGTGATTTAGTAGATGGAATAAATTAACTATTCATGTGGAGATGGTATGGTTTATCATTGATAAAAAATTATTTGTGCTGAAAATACTTCATTTTAGTAACTTACCCCATATTTTCTATAATAATGAATAAATTCCTTCTCCAGTCATAAGTCTAAACTAGAGTCCCAATATCCATAGATAAATACTCAAGAGATGTCTAATTAATACACAAACATTCACATAATATATATAAATAATTATAAACCAGTTAGATAGAAACCTTTTATAGAGATGTATTAGTATTCATTTTAGGTAATATTATTACCATATTTTGAGTAATTTTTTCTTTGGTGTTACCTTGGAGATTTTTGGGTCAAATTGGAGAAAATTGGAATGAGGATATGCAGTTCATGGTTGGTGCACGTTTTTTCCAAACCATGAAAACCCAAACAGAGGGTATTCACAGGAATAGTGCATAGTTATTCAAAATGAGAACCATATTAGGAATAAATAACACCCCCCAGGAAGATGTTCATGGTTTAGGCCAACAATTTAGAAAACAGTGTTCCCTTACCCAAGGAAATGTGAGAACAATTTTAAATACCCATTATATTATCTTAAAAATATAAAAAATCCTAGTATTTACCCCAAATCATCCATTGTGCTACCCTAAATTATTTACCTCATTTTTTGGAGACTTTTGGATGGATTCCAAGACCATTAACCGTCCTTTATTGGTGATTCGAAGCCCGGATTAAAGATAAGAACCACCCCGATTATGTGGTTTTGTGCCAATTAGATCTCTCTCTCTCCAACTCATATTTTTATATAAAATATTGATTTTATATCTACTATTGGAAAGGGTTTAAATCTAGATTTAATGGTTTTCTTCTCTTGATCTTGGATCTAGGATTTGGATCTAGAACTCATTCTATTTCATATTATTGATCATTATTCATAAATTGGGGATTTCCATTGGTAAGTGTTGGTCATCAATCTTGAGGTAGGTGTTCTAACTACAATTCCCATAGTACTAAATTCATATTATGTGTATGGGTTGTAATATTTGAATTGTAATGATTGAAAATTTAATCTTGAATTAATTGAATTTATATGTCAATTAATATATAGAAACATGGAATTGATTTCTTGTGATCTCTGTATGATAATGAATTGGATGAAATTCGGGAAAGTGGAATTAATTGAATTTTACTGAGTTATATTAATTAATTTGAATAGTAATTAATGGAAACTGATTTTACTATGAAATTGTATTGGATTAATTAATTGATAAATTAATTAAGGAGTGATTGGGATTTTATAATTGGATTAATGAATTAATTGAATTAGTTAATGAGATATTGGGATTGTGGATTTAAAATAATTAATTAGTGAATTAGTTAATGGGATGTTATGTTTTTTAATTTTATTACTTAATTTTTTAATTGATTATTAGGTTATTGTAATTTTGGGATTGAAATAATTAATTAATGAATTAATTAATAGATTTTTGTGATTATGAAATTGATTGAACTGGATTAATTAATTGGTGAACTAATTAAGGAGGATTTTTATGACATTTCAATTTATTAAATTGGATTAATTAGTTTTTGAATTAATTAATGGAATGTTACGCTATTGTGATACTTGTGATATGGTGATACATGTGATATTGTTATAATTTTGAAATGGTGATATATGTGATATATATGATAACGGTGTCTGGGACATGGTCAGTTGCATCAGATACCTATACTGATAAATTGATTGATATTCGTGTGTGGGATATGGTCTGGTTTATCAAAATCCAACAGTGATAAATGAGTGTGGGACATGTTCTACTACATCAAAATCCTACTTTTGTGGTTATTTGATAAATGAGTTGTGGTTCATGGACTTCTTCATCAAATACCCATATGTTCATAGGCATGGAAATCTAGGCCCAAAATTTTATAATTGGACTATGGTTCCAATTAGCCATATTATGAATTAAATTGAAATGGATAACGAAATAACTTGTGTTATAATGAAACCTTAATGAAATATGTGAAATGTGATATACCTTGGGGATAGTTCCGACTATCAATCTTGATGAAAAAGATATTGGGAGTTTGGTTGTCCTCAGGAACTCTGGATTGTTGTTGTTATATAAAGAGTAATTGATTAAATGTAAAGTGTTTACTTTATTTGTTTTATTTATTTTATATACAACTACATACAATGTTTTACAATATATTGTTTTAGATGTCCCTAGGGGTGGGATATTGATTTGTAATGACACCCTACTCAATCTATCCAATTGGTATCTAAATAGATTTCATGGTTGTAGGATAAAATAAGGGAAAGATCCATATGTTAGATGGCTATGTCAGGATGGAGCATAGATGAGGGAATCATACCTGATGTCAGGACTTTCTTATAGTTTTTAGTGTATTTATTTATTTTGGGTTTTTCATATTGAAACATGAAACATATTTCTCATGACACATCTACTATTTATTTTGGATATTGTATTTCATATTTCGGTCATCATGTGATAATTATGTGGTTTATTTTTCTTTTTATTATTTGGATATTATTGTTTATTTATACTGTTGTTCTACTTTGATAAAGAGGGTATCATCTAACCATGATTGATATTACACCCTTACTGCTAGTCCAGGGCCTATAGAATATAAGGAGGTTCACCTGAGGTTATGTGACTAACTAGGTCAGGGCACCAGTTTGTGGAACCCAGGTCGGGATGTTACAAAGTAGTATCAATTTAATTTTTTATTTTATTTTGTCTTATTATTTTAGAAAGGTTGATAGGATAATAGAATGAGTTGAGCCTTGTTTAAGAGCTTGTTCATGGGAGTATCTACCCCATGAATGAGGGTAAAATCTAAATACCCAGGGTGGGATTATTGTTATTGATGTGTTTTGTCATAGTTGGTGACATTTCACCTTGAGTGATTCACTTGTTGTGTGATATGATAAATGTTTATGAGTTTTATGATATTTGGCTCATTGATCGGTATGGAATGATTTTTTAGTATTCAATAATACTTCTTAGCCCCGAATAGTATCATGTAAAATTCATAATTTTAGGCATTCATTGGAAAATAGGTTTTGGGTAAATTGTTGAAAATGATATTATTTTCATTACCTGTGTAATTGAAATGAAAATAGTGCTAAATGTGAACATGAAAATTATAAATGAGGAAATATGTGAATAAGTCGCTGTCTAATGAGAAACATAAATAATGGGAATGATTTTACCCTCTTTTAACCATGGACTAGGTATATGATGGTTAAGGGTAGTGATAGCACCATAGTTTTGACCGTGTGATGTGGAAAAGGGGGAATATCACGAACTGAATATGGTCGCCATTAAAACCAGAACCCAGCCCATTCCATGGAAAGGATCTAAGGGAAATCTGTCTCCCCACATTATTTCATAAGTTCCTAGGTATGATAAACAATGGTTTGGTAAAGGATTACCCAAGTTAGGATACATAATACAGCCAATAACAATAAGTGCACTGAATCTGAAAATTACCAACCAAACATATCCTACAATAAAATACATAACTGAGTAATAGGTTTTAAACATGAAACAAGGGATCCAAACCTACAAAAGTAGCAGCAAAAACAGTCCAAGGACCACCACACGACAAGGGGTTATCATCCACGAGTCGTCTCTAGAACAGCACACCATGGGAGGAAACTAAAAACCCGAGCCACCACTCCAAAGGAATTTCCCTTACCTGAATCTAACATGATCATGTATTCTTACACACAATGGTGTATGTAGGTTGTGAGCCTAATACTAAAAGGATACCACCAAAATAATCCATGTGACAAGAATTATAAGATAAAAATCATGATAGTTTCAATAAACAAGGAATAGAAGAAATAATTTCTAAAGTGAAACATTTAATGGAAAATAGTTTTCATGGGTTAACATTAAAGAACGAACACATTTAAATAAAACATGTAATATATTAAATTTTTCATCCAAAAAACTCTATAAGTTAATGTAAAATACCAAATTGTCGACGAACACTAGTCATAGGAACTCCCCTTGGCACTAGTTAACTGTGGGCACCGGGTACCTCATATCTCGATGTAAAAGTAACCAAATAAAATGTCCATTCTCATGAAAAATCCACTAGTATAGATCATACCAATATCCTACTGGTCCCCAATCACCATACTTATAGTTATATTAGTGTTTTCTATGAAAAAAATTCTAAGTGAAAGAGGGACAAAACAACACCGGGTCACTAGCATACTAGTACATGTCTGCCCACCTAGATACTTATCTTCCCTCTTTGTTCTCAAACAAATTCCACATGATATCAAATGTCATTTAAATATTAAAATACCATTTTTTTTCATACACACTCAAAAGAATAGCAAAAAATTCCTTTCACCAATCGTATAACTCAAATAAACACTTAGAATTTTCATAAAACAATTTCACAAAGTATTACAAAACATTACACATAAAATCCACTTAAAACCACTCTTTTAAATCCAAATTCGTACCAATAATAGAAAAAAATATAGTTGGTAATGCTAAGACATTTTACTAAATCCATTACATGAATTTTAGAACAACCCCAATTGGTGAAACATGGATTGCAACTGAAAAACACCCATTTTCACACAATAATGGCATTTAAAAATTAATCAATTAATAAATGCTACCATAAATAGTTTTCTCAAAAAATGAAATTTTAATATGATAAAAATATTAATCTATAATGATAACTCATTATAAAATTCTTACACATGGAATCACCTACCAAATGTGTCAAACCCCTCAAATTCTTGTGTGAAACTACAATCGCGCCACTGCCACAACACAAGGGACTGAAAACAAAACTAAATTCACAATATTGGATAGATAAATTAAAAAACTAACCCTTAGTATGACTCCCTAGATTTTGGACATATTGAGCTTTAAGAAAAGTTGGATAATCCATAAGGTAATGGAAGGAACTAAGAAGGAAACTCGCTTGATAATGTTTGATGAAATATCTCCAAATACACTAATAGTTGAATCTTCAATAAAAAAATAGAAATGGAGGTTCGAATAAGGCTAAGGAGGTCATGTGGGGACTGAAATAGAGGAAAAGAGTAAAAAATGAATGATTTATGAAAAAAAAATTCCATTTTCAAATCTAAATGATTTGAGAAACCTTGAGGAAATTCTCTATAATACATGATGAATATGAGCTCCAAATACATAAAATGGAACATGGGGATTTTTTCTACAGTTTTTGGTATCATGTGAGTGGTGGAATGACTGAAAAATGTTCAAAAACGAATGAGATATTTAAAAAATGAATTATTTCCATAAATCTGGGAATGGGCTAATGGGTTAGCCCAATGCCTGAATAAATCACCCAAATCCACCATTATTATGAGTTCATAATGGGTCCAAATGGATTGGAGGTTTGAATAGGTTAGGAGAGGCTATGTGGAAAGTTTAATGGGTGAAATAATTTGATAAATGAAGAATTTATAAAAGAAAAAAAATTATTTTTAAGTCTAGAAATGGTCCCACGATTTGGCCCAAATTTTGAAGAAACCACCCTTTTCTCCAATGATGCTTGAAAAACCACCACAATCAAAGAAATAATATAAATTAAATTAAAAATTAATTTTAAAATAATTCATTTATTTGAAAATTATCCCCACTATAAAAACATTCTTCCCTCAGAATGTTAGCTTGAGGCCTGATCCGATAAGAGAAACGAAAACAGCTCTTTTATCCAAGACTTCTTCTCCCATGTCTCATGCTAATAAGTCCCATGATGACAGAGGAATCAAACTATAGGAATAGTCTTTCCTCGAAGTACTCTTTCTCAGGAGTCCATAATATGAACAATTCTCCCATCCATAGAAAGATCTAGTTCTGACTCCAACTCTTCCCAACATAAAACATGGGACAGATCTGGATATTATTTCTTTAGATGGGATATTTGGAACACATCATGGACCGATGTCAACTGAGAGGGAAAATCTAACTATTATTCGACCTTACCAGTCCTATCAATGATTTAAAATGTTCCCACATACCTTGTATTTAGCTTACCTTGCTTACTAATATGGTGATGACCCAAGGGAGGTGCCGCTTTCAAGAATACCTTGTCACCCATAGAAAACTCCAAGGCTCAACACCTCTAATCGGCATAAGACTTGTGTCATCTTTGGGATGTTAAAAATCATTGTCTAATCAACTGATCTTTTTCCAATATCTCCTGCACAATAATCAGACCCAGCAGTGAGGTCTCACCCACCTCCACTCAACACATAAAAGATCGACACTGCCGACCATAAAGCGCACTTGAACAGTTCCATTTTTAATGAGGATTGGTAGATATTGTTAAAGGAAAACTCTACCAATCCCAAATGGAAATCCCATGAACCACCGAAATCCAAGACACGTGACTAAATCATTTCTTCTAAAATCTAATTAGCTCGCTCTATCTGACAATCTTTTTGAGGGTGGTATGTCGTAGTCAACTTAATCTACATCCCCAGTGTCTTCTAAAGGCCACTCCAAAACCGAGATGTAAAATTAGGGTCCCTATAAAAAACAATGTCTGATGGAACACCATGGACCCTCACATCCTCCCACATATACAACCGGCCCAATTCCACCACTTTGGTCAAATATTTTATCAGAATAAAATGGGATGATTTGGTCAGACGATCAATCACCACCCAATTAGAATTATTTCCCCATGATGTACTAGGAAATAAAAATATAAAATAAATAGAAACCTCATCCTACTTCCACATAGTAATGGGTAGTGGATGAAGAAAACCATAGGGACATTAATGCTCTTCTTTCACCTGCTGACAATTATAACATCTTGATACGAAGTCATCTGTGTCCCATCTCATGCCTGACCACCATAACTAGAAATGAACATCATAATATATCTTTGTGGATCCATGATTGACAGCCCAATAATGTTGGTGTATATCTTTTATCACCAGCTTCTGTAGAGGAAAAGGCACCACTAAGAGTCCCTTTAATCCCAAGATACCCTCAGGTGATGAATACCAATAATAAGACATCTCCCCTCCATGAAGAAACTGCCTCGACTGCTGAAATATCTCATCGCCAGTCCTCTCCAAATGAATTGGATCCACAAGAGATAGGTTCAACTGAACGCTTTCTAAGAATGCACCTCCACTGTTCTCCTTCGTCTCCAAATACATTTGAGAAAATATCCCCGTCAGATTCAAGTCATCACTGGACTTCCTCAAAGCCTGCACTGATATTTGTCTGCACAAGGAATCAACTACCATGTTACCCTTCCCCGGGGTGTAGATGATATCAAAGTCGATCCCCTAAAAGTACACGATCTAATTTTGTTTCCTTAGGTTACTTTCCTTATGTGATAAGATGTCGGTTAATATCTTATGATTAGAATAGACCATAAACTTCTCCCCATAGAGGTAGTAATTCCATGTGTTCAAATCATGAATCACGGCTACTAGCTCCAAGTCATGGGTCGGGTAATTCATTTCGTGTGGTCAGATTTAGCGGGAGCCACACACTACCACGTGATCATCCTGCATAATCACGCATGTGATACCCATGCCAGAATTACCAAAATACACCCCATACAGCTTTCTAGATTCTATAAAGATCCACATGAGGGAAGTATTAAACTACTTCTTTATCTCCTAGAGGGATTTCAAACATTCTAGAACCAAAAAAACGTCACCTCATTCCAAGTGAGCATGGTCATTGGCAAAGAAAGACGAGAAAATCCTGAAAAAACCACCTCTGGTATCCTTCCATGCCAAGGAATCTCCGGATCTCAAACAAGTACTCCAAATTCTCCCATGAAATCACTACACTGATCTTCTCGGGATCCACCAAAACTCCCTAATTTGAGATCTCATGCCCCAGAAGCATCACCTCCTAGATCTAGAAGGTTCTCTTGGATAGATTTTCATAAAGGGGGTGATCCCGTAAAGTTCCCAACATGATCCAAAAATGATGTTACTGGTCCTCCTCAGATCAGAAGTAAACTAAGATGTCATCCAAAAATACCATGACAAAAGAGTTGAGATACCGGTGGAACACCCTATTCATTAGTTCCATAAATACTACTGGAGCATTTGTCAAACCTAAGGGCATTAACAAGTACTCCAAGTGGTTGTTCCTACTTCGGAAGGCTATCTTATGGATATCATATTCTTTCACACTAATTCGGTGGTAACCCAAATGCAAGTCTATTTTATAAAACCACTTTTCCCCATTGATCTGAAAAATCAAGTTATCTATTTGGGGAAAAGGATATTTTTTCTTGATAGTTACCATGTTAAACATTCAGTAATCAATACACAACTGAAGGGAATCATCAACCTTCTTCGCAAATAAAATATGGGCAGCCCAAGGCGACATGCTAGGGTGAAGGAATCCTATTGTTTATAAATTTTATAGTTGAATTATGAATTCCCTGATCTTTGTGGGGGACATACGATATGATGTAAGAGATATTAGTTGTATTCCCGATGCCAAATTGATCGAGAACTCCACATCCGATTCTAGGGGAAAGCCTGAAAATCATATGAAAATACCTCTGGGATCTCATCCACTCTATTGGGTAACCCACCCTTAAGAGCATGACCATATTCCTCTAGCATAATTGATGAAAAATAGAAGGAAAAATTTCCTAGCTCTGGGCGTGGAGGTCCTGCATGAACCGACCGATGATTCCATTCCCCAGGAAAACCTGAGGGATTCCATTAGGTGTCGTGAAACACACTCACTGCCTATAGCAATAGATGTGTGCCTGAAAGTTCACAAACCAATACATGACAAGGATTGGATAAAAAAATATCCATATCCATGACAAATAGGTACCACTGCATATCTACACAAGACACAATAAGTGCACCCGATGGTAACCTGAGACCCTGATCCTTCTTACCCAGCAGCATCACCAACTCTATCACAACAGATAAGAACTCAATTGGGAAATTCATCGTGCTCAAAAAGCTGGTAGAGATAAATGAAACAAAATCACCAGTATAAAAAGAGTAGTATCGATAAGAGATGTGATCAAGATGGTACCTCAAACTGTCAAAGTCCACACATCTTATCCTGCTAGTTCCTACTCCAGCGTATAAATATTCATACTCTCTACCTGATAACAACCACTCTTATGTAGCTTTTCCTTCAACTAGATCTACCAAGAATATGATTCAACTTTTCTACCATGGCATGAAACTGAGACCCCGCCTCCCCCATCCTTGATGGATCTGACTGATCTGGAACTCCCATTGAAGACACTGACCCTACCCCACTCTAGAGTGGAAATTCCATCATGAAAAAATGCTGAAATCATCCCATACCATCACACTAATAGTAGGGAATCAGGGGAGATTTGAATGTTTTTCGGGTGTTCCCTATCCCCCCACACCGGTTATACAGAACAGACCTTTCATTAGAATCCACTGAGGGAAACTGCCTGAAAGGTTTTCCTGGACTACCACCTCCATTCTTCCCCTACTCATCTCACTTCATTTTCTTCTCAAAAGAATTTCTACTGCCCATCACTGTCACTTCCCCAGAGAAACCATACCTCTCCATAAAATCAATCTCATCCTACAAGCTCGATAAACCCCATCGGAAAAAGTTTCAACTTGATCAACATGATCTGGGAATAGATCTATGGCTGAAAATCCCTCTTGAACTTCTGAGACTTCATATGCTTAATAAAGACTATTTCCATTGCTTACTGGACCAGCTCAGAAAAACTGTTGGCATAATCCATCACTGAAAGTTCCCCCATAAACAACTCCACAAACACTCAGGATCTATCATATTCTAAGACATCATGGAATTAATGGCCATTGAAGGTAACCTTGAAGTCCTTCCATCTCATCTATTCATGCTTCCCATCCTGAAGCACTGATTCCCACCACCTGCGACTGAGACCCTCTAACAGAAAAGAGGCACACTTCACCCCAACCTCCTAATATGTGTCGAGAAACATGGACATACAATCTATATTATCAATCCATTCATTTTCTCCATAGGGTTCTCTGATACCCCGGAAAGTAGGAGGCTTGTTCTTTAATGACTCATGGTCTTTGTCCTTCATAGGGTTAGAATCCTCTTTCATAGATATAGTAGGAGTAGGAACTACTCCCTTTCATAGGGCTTGTACATCCCTGGCCACAACTTCTACCATCCTTTGATCAATCAGTGAGGGAGAACTCTCTCTGGAATCCTCTCATGGGTTCACGGGATCTTTCTAGGGAGGCATGTTGCTACACAAGACAACAGGTACAAAATAAATGATCAGTACAACAATCTTGAAGAATTTCATCAATTACATCAAATAAAAAATTCAAACAGATCAAAACAATGAAACAAACAACCACTTCACTCCCACATGATTTCTATGTGCAGTCTACAGCCCCCACGTCCCCCTGGAAGAGAATTCAAATAAACAATCCCAACATCCCTTGGTGACTCGAGGTTTTTCATGAGAGGTACTATCTAGACACCCTACTCGTAACCAAATCTCGGAGCCCCGATGTCCCTAGATCCTATCTCACTAGACCCGCCACAAAATAAAAATATGACCCAAAATGATAATCCTTCTCTGATACCATTTTGTCATGAATCAAATCTGGTAACCATTAAAACTAGAACCCGACCAGATCTGTGGGAAGTCCTGAAGGGTGTTCCCTATCCCCATGGTCTATCACAAGTGCTCGGGTATGATAAACAATGGTTTGGGAATGTTATACCTGAGTAATGATACATGATACATTCAATAAAAATAAGTAAACTGAATCATAAAATTACCAACCAAACAATCCTTTAATAAAATTCATAACTGATTAAATGGTTTAAAACATGAAACAAGAGATCCAAAATACAAAATTAGAAGAAGAAAATCCCAAGGACCACCACATGACAAGGGGTCATCACCCATGATCCATCTCCACAACATCGTACTTTGGAAGTAAACTAACAACCCAAGTTTCCATCTCCAATGGTCTTTCCCTTACCTAAATGAAACATGATCAAGTCTAAAAACACCCATAGGTGTAAGTAGGGTGTGATCATAATCTGAATAGGATACTTCCCAAATATATCATGTGACAAGCATTATAAGATAAAAATCTTGCATGTTTTTATAAACAATAAATCGTAGGAAGAATTTCTGAAGTGAAACTTTTAATGGAAAGCAGTTTTCAAGTGTTAACATTAAATAGTGAGTATATTTAATTTAAATATGTACGATATTAAATTTTCTATCCAAAGAATCCATAATCCAATGGTAAATACCAATTATTCAACAAGAACTAGTCATGGGAACACCCTTAGGTACTAGTTAACTATGGGGCCTAGGTACATCGGATCTCGGTGTAAAAGTAAAAAATATATATATATGTTCTCATGCATGATACACTAGTAGGGAACATACCCATGACCTAGTGGTCTCCAATTATCATCCTTATATTTTTTTCTGTCAATGTCAAACTTTCTAAGTGGAGTAGGGACAAAACAACTCTGGATCACTAGCATTCTAGTACACATTCGTCCACCTAGATACCCAGGTTTCCCTATTTGTGATCAAACAAGTTACACATTATATCAACAATAATTTACAAATAAAAATATCATTTCTGGTCATACACACTCAAAATAGTATCTAAACATTACTTTCACCATTCGTACAACTCAAATAAACACTTAGAATTTCCATAAATCAATTTCACATAGTATAACAAAACATTGAAAATAAAATACTCATAAAACCCCTATTTAAAAACCCATTTCATACCAATAGTACACAAAACTATAATTTGAATCACTAGAACTTTTTAACAAAAACATTCCATAGAATTTTAGAACAACCCTAGTTGGTGCAACATGGATGGCACATGAAAACAACCATTTTCACACAAAATTTGAATTAAAAAAGAAATTTCATAACATATGCTACCAAAAATAGTTCTCCCACCAAACAAAATGAATGTGGGGCATGATAAAAAATATAAATCCATAAATCTAACAAATTACACAATGCTTACACATGCAGTCACCTAAAAAATGTGTCCAACCATGAAATCCTTGTGTAAAACTTCAATCGCACCACTGTCGCACAAAAAAAAGTGAAAAAAAAACCTAAAACCACAATACTTTTCCAATAAACTTAAAAAAACACTAGGTATGAATCCCTAGATTTTTGAAATTTGGAGATTCATTAAAAGTGGGAGAATCCTAAAGGAAATGTAAGGAACTAAGAAGGAAACTCACTTATTTGAGAAACATTTAAGAAATCCCCCAAAATACATCAATAGTTGTATCTCCAAGTAGCCAAAATTAAAAGGGAGGATAAAATGAGGATGAAGAGGTCGATTGGAGACTGAAATGGTTTAAAAATATTAAAAAATGAATAATTTATGAAGAAACAAATTCCATTTTCAAATCTGGATGATTTGAGAAACCTTGAGGAAATTTCCCCTAATCCACGATGATATGACATCCAGTGAGGGAAAATGGAACATGGGGGTGGCTAGGGTTTTTGGGCTCAAGTGGGAGGTGTAATGAACAAAAAAATTTAAAAACTGAATGTGATATAAAATAAATATATTATTTCCTTAAATATGGAAATGGGCTCACAGATTGGCCCAATACCTGAATAAATCACCTAAATCCACCATGATTATGAGTTCCTGAGGTTTCCTAATGGATAAGGCGGTTTTCATAGGTCAGGGTAGTCCAAGTGGGATGTATAATGGGTAAAAATGTCGAAAAAATAAGGAGTTATAAAATAGAAAAATTGTTTTTAAATATGGAAATGAGCTCACAGTTTGGCCTAAATCATGAAGAAACCACCATTTTCTCCAAAAATACATGGGAAACCTCCACAAACAAGGATATAATAGAAATTACGTGAATCATATATTTAAAATAAGTCATGTATGTGAAAGGTAATGACTCTTCATTGATTTTTTGAATCCCTATTGTTGTCTATTCCAAAGCTGTAATATGTGTCCTAAGACATTTGTTTAGAATTGTAGAGATTTTCCTCCACATTGATGTTTTTTGATAGGATAGTAAGAGGAAATTTCTGGAAATGTTCCTCCAACAGTAGTACCTGAGGCACTAATATATATGGTTATGGAAATATGAGAGTAGTTCTAGGAGAACTTATATCTATTTATGTATTTTATGGAAAGACACCCAGGGCGGGTTGTGAAAAGCAAGTCTGACTTGACATGGGAGTTTCAATCCAGTCACCCTCTGTCGTTTACTTGAGAGGGTGGACTTGAGGCAGTGGAGTTCTTGATTGATTCTATTCATAATATTGATGACCACTTGGAGACTCCTTCTAATAAGAGAGTAAAATTGGATACATATATGTTACGTGGTCAGTGAAAGTGTTGGTCAGACATCTGGACTCTGATTGGACAGATGCAGACTATGGATTATAAGGAATTTCAGTAGAAGTTCCTGGAGAACCATTACCTTGAGATGATCAATAATGAGATAGGATATCGTTTTATGATGTTTAATCATGGTAATATGTCTGTGATGGAATATTTTGGATACTTTTTTTGATTTTCAGTGCTTTTTTCCATCATTGGTATGCGATGAGGATACAGTAGAAAATTGATTTTAGGATGGGATTAAATAAAATCTAAAGTCCTAGGTGAATATATTCAGGATAAATAAGTTTTATGAAGTTGTTAATAAGTCTCTCATTTATTTGAGTGACCTAAAAGATTATTATAGTGGAAGAAAATATGTTTCCGTAGGATGGTTAAGAGGTCTGACATCCACGAGCAGGCTGACTAATTTTGAGAAAATTATTTAGAGGGAAATGGAAAATATTATAGCTATAGGGGAAGGTTCAGTCACACACGTCCTTTCCTGAATTCACTATCACCATTTCAGTAGGTCAGAAAAATTCTATATATGGTTCCCCTAAGAACTAGTAGAGTGTATATCCTATTGCGGGATGGGACATCTATAGTGGTTCTATAGAAACCCATGACATACGTGAAGTGATGGAGAATATAGTTAGAATTAGAGTGTAGGAAGGGGTTCTTGAGAATATTTCTATTCTGGTAGTTGTCTTTCTACCATCTATGGTGGTAAAGGTAGTGGACATGTTAATTCTCAGTAAGAGTACTCATATCAGTAGAGTAGTGTAGCTCAAGAAACTCACACTGCATCATAGGGAAGGGCTATAGTTTCATGCAGTCCATCCCACACTTGTGGATAGAGAGGTTGTACCATCAATAGTTAGAGATATTATTATTCTATATTCTATACTAGACAGTCCCTTATTTGAATCTAGTGCCTCTCACTCTTTTATATCTCCACAAATTTTGAATGGTTTGAGTCTGCTGGTGGACTTCGTGATTGGGGAGATGGTGATGATGCGCCATAGGAAGTACGGTCAAGGGAAATCTGCCTAAGCAGGGGGTGTTCTCTCTAAGATATGGGTATCAGTTTCTATGGGATCTATATACTATATAAATGTTATTATTAGACATAATTATGTGTCAAGATTGTTTAGTATCATACTAATCCAACATTTATTATTACCGCTGGAGAGTGATATTTACATCTCCTAAGGGTGAAAAATATATTCACCATGGAGAGTGGGATATGTAGGTGGGCCACATGGGTTTAGTTCATTAGCAACTAGGGGAGCTCACCACCCATGTTGCTGGTCTATTACTCTATGTTGAAGGTGTAAATCTGTATTTCCTTCCACCTAAAGTGTATTGATTTCAATATTATTTTCCTAAATACATCTTAGGGCTTCCACCAAAGATAGATATGGAATAAAAAATTGATCTCATGTCAGGGTTGAGCTAGTAGTTATTCCACAAAATAGAAAGGAACTAAAATATCTTTAAGATCACAAGAATCATCTATAAGAGTGGAAGGATAATGGATTTATCCCCCTAAATACATTGCCTTGTGTTTCACCACTTTTTTTCTAAGAAGTTTCATGGGACTCTACGCCTATGTGTGGATTACTGGAAGTTGAATAGGAATACTATGAATAATCGGTATCCTCTTCCACATATCGATGATCTATTTGACTAGTTAATGGGAACCCTTATATTTTCCAAGATTGAATTTAGATTGGGGCATCATCAGTTGAGAGTTACACCTACTGATATTCCAAATACTACTTTCAAAAGATGATATGGAATTTATGAGTTCATATTCATTTCATTGGGGATGAATAATGAACCAATAGTGTTAATGGACTTGATGAAGAAAATCTTCCACCCAAACATATATCACTTTTTGGTAGTTTTTTTGGATGACATTTTTCTCTGCTCCCAGACTCATGGGGATCATGCCCAACATCTTGATATCATTTTGGGTACACTGAGAGAGCATTGGTTATACACTAAACTATCTAATTTTTTATTTTGGCTTGATTTGGTACACTTCATGGGTTATATCATCTCAAATTAAGGTGTGTCAGTGGACCCAAGGAATGTATAGGTAGTTGATTCTTGGTAGTATACCAATAATTTTTTCAATATCTTTATCTTTATGGGGTTGTTGGGATATTATCATAGATTCATCCAGGAAATTTCTGGACTAGAATAAACTTTATCAAACATTACTAAGAAGTGGATAAAGCTTTAATGGTTGGAGTCATGTGAGAATGAATTCTAGGAGTTGAGGAACTTCTTGAAAATGGAACCACTCTTGATCCCACCTAAGCTAGGTGTGGAGTACATGTTGTTTTTTGATTCTTCTAGGAATGTTATTGGAGAAGTGTTAATAAAGGGAGATAATGTTGTGGTATATCGGTCTCATATGTTGAGGCCACATGAATGGTATGCACAACCTTGAATTAGATGCAGTGGTATATGATTTGAAGTGTTTCAGACATCATATGTTTGGTGAGAAGTTTACTGTGTATACTTATTACAGGAGCTTAAAGTATCTATTTTCAAATCCAGACCATAATTCTAGGTAGAGGATATGGGTTGATTACCTACATTCATTCGACATTTATCTAGAATTTATACCAAGGAAGGGAAAATGTTGCTGACATTTTAAGCAGAAAAACTCAAACATAGGAAGTTCAGAAGTATAGTGTGGAATATAATATGAATTTACTATATGAGATGCATGTTTTTGTTAAAA
The DNA here is from genome assembly GCA_963277665.1 of Viscum album. Taxonomy (NCBI): domain Eukaryota; kingdom Viridiplantae; phylum Streptophyta; class Magnoliopsida; order Santalales; family Viscaceae; genus Viscum; species Viscum album. Next base: position 1,988,466,658 of record OY728161.1, on the reverse strand, counting down.
ATGGTAATGAGAATATGAATCTCTTATTATTTTTAGTGGAGTCTAAACTTTTGATATGAATCGTGGATAACCAGTATGAGGATCCAAAATGTTTTTCCTTAAGGGAAACCCTTAAAGGTGGGGAGTCACCTTCTGATTAGGACATAGATGGGGATGAGATAATCTAATTTTTGAATCATTTTTTTATACCTAATAGTATGTGGGAAAATATGATTCCTGATTTTCATGCCTCGAAGTGGTTGTTGGAAACAGGTGTGACCATAATGTACTCTGACCTAAGATGATAGTTTTGATGGCCAAGCATGAAAAAGGAGATAGCAGGGTCTGTGACAGGATGTTACACCTCTCAATAGGTGGAGTCTGATAATTTATGACCCGGTGGTTTATTATAGTTGTTTCCCATTCTATAATAGATTTTTTATGATGTTACAATGTAATTTTTAGAGGGTCTCTTCAAGAATCCCTAGAAGAATTACTCTATTTGGGTTATTTTGGACCATTTAAAGATAGAATCAAATTTCATTCCTATATGATATAATTTCTCAATAGAGAAGCTGGAAGGATTGTACATATGAGATATTGTTCATCTGAATGATGTGATATGGATTATTGTTTCAGATGGTGACTCTCATTTTACTTCACACTTCTTGTAGGGCCTATAGAAGGTTCTTCATACACATGTTTGTCTTAGTATAGAATTCCACATTCTATATAAGTACATGAGGATATTCTTAAGGAGGGTGTCCTATACTTTGGTAGATAATGGTATAAGAACCTATATTTGGAGAATTTTTCCTATAAAAATATTTATCATGAAACTATTCAGATGGGAGATTATGGGGCTCATTATGGTAGGCCATACAAATCACCACTATGTTGGATAGTGTGAGGCATGCTAGAGCTATCCAAACCAAGTATACTACTGGATATGTCAGAGAAGGTTAAGCTAATTTGTATGTGTATGGATAAGTATCAGAAAAAACTGATTCCATATGATCAGAGACATTGACAACCCAAAGATTTTACAGTGGGTGATCGTGTATTCCTTTTGGTGTCACCTAGACTGGGTCACAACATGATACAGAGATAGGGAATGTTAGTGTCCATGTTTTTTGGACATTTTAAGGTTGGTGAGGGAATTGGGATAGTGTTAACTGATTGTCTCTTTCATAAAGGTATAGTTCTATGAATGAATTTTTTTCATGTGTCACAACTTCAGCAGTACGACCCCAACCCTTCTCATGTGATCAATGTGGATGATGTTGAGCTTGAGATAGATGTTTCATTTGAGGAGCATCGGATATGTGTGTTGGTTCACATTGAGTATGTGTTTTGGGAAAAAAAATTAATGATAGTCCATGTATTGTTGAAACATGGCCATGTTTAATAGGAAATAGGGAAGATAGAAGAAGATATGTGGGCTCAGTGACCATATATTTTTGACTCAGTAACTTAGGGATCCTTGGAAATATAACTCAAGGATAAGCTGTTATGATTTGGGAAGATTGTAAGATCCCATAATTTTTTAGAGATCTACAAGGCTTATTTCCTAGTACTCTTTTTCCATTTTTTGAAAAATTTATAATGTTTGTTACCTTGGGGAGTATTTGGGTGAAATTGGAGAAAATTAAGAGGAGGAGGGGAAGTACATAGTTGGAACAAGATTTTACCAAACTGTGCACCCATCCCAGCATACCGTGTGACCCCAAACAGTGGGGATTTTTCTGGATAGCATATGGTTTTCCAAAAATTGTACCATCATAGGAGTAATAGTGAACCCACCCTAAAATATATAAACCACCTTGGGTATGTGGTTGCTTCCAAATTAGATCTATCTCTCTCCCACTCATCCTTTTAGATAAAAGAGGGATATTCTATCCAATATTGGAAGGGGTTTAGATATAGATTTAATTATTTTTTCATAATATTAGATCTATGATTTAGATCAAGATCTTATTCATCATCACAGTCTTGAATGTTCTACTTAGATGGGAGTCTACCACTAGTGAGTGTTGGTTAATGATCTTGAGGTAGATAGTCTATCTTTGATTCTCATAGTTTTGAATTCAAACTGCATCTATGGGTTGTGATATTTCAATTGGAACAATTGACAATTGAGTCTTGAATTGATTAAATTAATTGGTTGATTAATTTTTGAAAACATGGAATTGATTTGATGCAATTATAATGTGATGATTAATGTGGTGAAATTCAGGACAACAGATTTGGTTGAATTGGATTGAGTTAGATTAACTAATTTTTTCATTAAGTAATGGAAATTATTGTGATTAGGAAATTGGATTGGATTAATTAATTTATGATCTAATTAATGAGTTATTGAGATTTTGTAATTATATTAATTAATTGATTGAATTAATTGATGAGATATTGGGATTATGCATTTGGATTAATTAATTGGTGAATTAATTAATGGGATGTTTTGACTGTGAATTGGATTATTTAATTTTTCAATTATTTAATGGCATACATTGATTATGGTATTGAATTAAATAATTGATGAATTAATTAATAGATTGTTTTTATTATTCAATTGAATGAATTGTATTAACTAATTGGGGAGTTAATTAATGAGAATTGTTGTGATATTTCAATTGGTCAAATTGGATTAATTAATTTTTGAATTAGTTAATGTAATTTTGCTGTGATACATGTGATATGGTGAAATATGTGAAATTTTTATACTTGTGAAACTATGATATATATGATATATATGATATATATGATGAATGTGTGCAGGACATGGTTTGTTACATCAATATCCCACAGTGAAAAAATGATAGATATTTATGTGTGGGAAATATTCTACTATATCAAAATCCTATAGTGATAAATGACTATCAGATAGAGTATTATGCATCAAAATCCCACTTGTGTGAATGATTGATAAATGAGTTGTGGGTTATGGACTTCCCCTTCAAATACCCACACAGTCATAGGCTTGGCGATCTAGGCCCAAAATGCTGGAATTGGTATATGGTTGCAATTGGTTGAATTATGAATTGAACTAAAGTGGATAAAGAAATCCATTATGTTACAATTAATTGTGAATCAAGTTTGTGACATGTGATATCCCTTGGAGATAGTTCAGACTTCATCATGGGAAAAGTTAGGTATTCATAGTTTGGGTGTCCTCGGGAACCCAAAAATTATGTGGTTAAATAAAGAGTAATTGAATAAAATTAAACTATTTACATTATTACTTTTATTAATTCTTTATACAAATACAATCATTGTTTAACCGGATATTATTTTAGACAACATTGGTGGTGGCCTATTGAGTTGTACTCAAAACCTACTCGAGATTCCTGATTGGTACCCGAATAGATTTCATAGTTTCATGACATGATAAGGGAAATATATAGATATTAAATGGATTATTCAGGATGGATCATGGATGAGGGAACCAAACCCGATGTTGAGACCCACTTAGATTTTTCAGTGCACTTATTTATTTTGGGTTTTTAATATAGACATTTGACATGTATTAGGCATGAAATATCTATTAATTAGTTTTTATATTGTATTTTTTATTTTTTCCATCACGTGATACATGATTGGTTGATTATTGGATATATCATTTTGTTATTAAGGTTTATTTATATGGTTGTTCTAATTTTATGAAGAGGGTACCGTCTACACATGGTCCATATTAGAACATCACCATTATTTAGCATCCAATGGTGTTTGGGGAGGCATGCCTAACGTCATGTGATTGATCGTATTGGATCACAGGTGTGCGGTGCCCATTTCAGGATCTTACAAAACATTTATAGAAATTTTTATAGGAAAATAAAAAATCATATCCTTTCATTAAAATATATAAAATCGATTCCATACCTAGAATGTAACTCACTATATGGGTAGTCAAAAAATTATAATAATCAATTTAAAAATTATAATAATCAATTTAAAAATTCTAATTTAATACTAACCAGAATCTATAATATAAAAAATTTATATTCATGGATATTAAATAAGGAAATTAAATAGATCAATGAATAGTTATATTTGTTATCATGATATATTATAACTTTAAATAATAAAAACTTTTATTAAAATAAATTATGATATGTTTTAGATTCAGGTGGAATCAATATGGTTCATTTGAGCATGTTCTATCAATGGTTTTTAAACAACTATATTCTTGATAGATCTTTAAACTGATAGTGTAAGTCCCATAACAATTATACATATTATAAAAAATCTATAATGGATATATTCTTTTTTAATATGTTTTATATGTTGTAGAACTCCCTCTATAATGTTGTTCCAAGGGAAAATCATCTAAAAACATTTTCTCTCAAAGGTTAGGTCATTGAGTTCATCATGTTGTTTCTACATTGAAATTATCTCTTCTAGAAAGAAAAAAATGTTTTTTTAATACCTAACACTAGAAAAAATTTCCTATAATTATATTTTCATCATTTATAAAAATTGGTTCTCAGACACCTCATTGTCTTGATGTTTTTTTCCATGTTTAATGTTGACAATGAACTATATAGTTCATTGTCAATTATTTTTTTATGCTTATATTTTAACCATATGGTAAATGGTTTTACATCATTTCATCCCAAATATAAATTTGATAACACTATTGGGTTTTGATGAATAATATAGTTCTAACATGTAGTAGAAAAATCTAAATATTCAAGATATCTTGATGTGAAATGATTTAGACGTAAATAAGGAATAATAAACACGGGTACCTCACTATCCAAGATTCTCTTCTATAGTTATGAGTTTGATCTTGATGCCTAAGTAGAAATCAATTTATTCTCACCTCTTGAGGTATCTACTAACTTATGGAATCATGAAAAGATTTTATAATAACGCCTTCAACTCCAAGGATACACTAGCATTACCCCCATGTTAAAAAGAGATGAAGAAGAGGGAGATATTTTAATTGATCTTTTTTTATCGACTTGTACTCGATTAAGGCTTGGAAAATTTTCTTGAATCATTTTTCCTAATTAAATGAATAAATTTTAAACATTTATAACATTTTATAACACTCACTTTTTAAATCCATTATAATAATTATAACTACTACCTTTATTAAGTAATTGAATGTTTAACTCTTTAATGACTGTATTAAAATAAAAGTATCATAAAATAATGCATTAGAAGCCCTAAGAAATTGATAAAAATATATATAATAATTAAGTATACATAATTTAATGATATCTCATATCAATGGTTTAATGCATACATTGAATCCATTAATTTATTGTTTAGGTCATAACTCATAACGTAAATAAAAAATTTCCCACTTTGTGGGTCAGGGAATGATTTAGTGAATATTAATTGCAAGAAACTTCTATCATATTCCCTTCAAAAAAGAGTACTCAGAACAAAATAATGTGTTTTATGAACCTTAGACATATTTTTTGGGAACTTATATATTTTATTTGAACATAATATACTAAAATAACACATCAAAACTTTTAAAAAACATCTTTAAATGGGAACTCAAAACATTTGTTATGTATTAAGAAACTTATGTTCTAGGATAAGTCATATATTCTTTTTGAACATACAATAAATATTTTATTACTAATTTTTGGAATTTTGTATGTTTAAATTTTTCCATTTGATCAATTTAAATTCAAAATGTCTTAAAATGATGTTTTTTCCACCACATTATAATCCTATGTGAGTTAAAAAAATTGAAAAATGTTCTATGGACTTCTTTTATTTTTCATGTTACATAATGTTTTACATATAATGTTTTTTGACCCTCCCTTGGTGGGAATCCCTCCAATGTTTAAAAAGAAGGAGTGTGTGACCCCCAAATCCCACCTCTAATATAACAAGGGTTGAAGACTAGTACTAGGGGTATAAAACACATAAATAGGGGGATTTACACTCACAGTCCATGAAATTTATATAGAAAACCACTAATAAACTTAAAAATATAAAATAAAAACTGATATCTCACAATACATGTAATGTCAAATAGAAAAAAAATCTTTAAAAATAAAATATCAAATTTAAACTAATATAAAGATATTTTGATAGAATATCGAAGCCTTGATCTAGTAGTTCCCACATCAATTGGTGAAATACTATTGTAAACCTGAAAAATAGATTTAAATATAGGGGTATGTAGACATGTATACTCAGTACGATCCTTCTCAAGACCTCAAATGAAAATGTAAAAAGAATATATGAATTCTTTAGTGATTAAATAGAAGAACCAATGAACTCATAATCCCAATCAACAATCACACCACCTCACTAATAAACACTCACCCAACATCTCATTCAAGTATAATAACATAGTATCAAAACAATGTAGCAAGAAGGTACCCTATAACAACTTTCATTCTAATTTTTCAATATCAATAGCCCAATGAAAAAAATCCTATTATTCCATCCCTTATTCAAAAATTCCATCACACATCATATCCCATGTCATTACCATATACCACATAACACATACAAATTATCATCATCATATATCATCTAACACATATCATTCTGCAATATCACAATATAAACTTATCACTGTAGGGTAATGTGAACATAATGGAAATCAACACCATTCCCTCCTCCCTTGATACACATCATCCACCATGTATCGTTATCACAACCATGTAACTAATTCACTTGTTATATTATATAATATAAAATTTATCCACTATATCCCATATGCATATACCTACTACGATCCATCACTACTCGTACTACAGCTAAAAGTGAGAGTGGGGAAGAGGGTGTAGTCACACACAACCTAACTTAAGGTTTCTTAACAAAACAACACTATTATTTCTCATCATAATTAACAACTAACTCTACCACAACTAAACAACCACTACTAATATTGTATGACAACTATCAACACATATTCACATATGCAACTATAAAAAAATTATGAATTCGCATTAATCATTTCATTTTCCCATTTTTATATTAACCATTTAACCAGCCACATTACATTTACTATTTCATTCATTTATATATATTTAATATCAAATCATTCATTACACATCACCCAGGTTTATCCCAACCATTACCCACTTATTTCCACCATAAATATTTCATTAAAAACTAACTACTTGAAATTATATTCATTATTACCAACTGTATTCCATACCACAATATAACTACAACACAAACAACATCTTACTCCTCTCATGACCTCATCAACTACCACACAAGAAAAATCCAATAACCACCACCATAATCCACATTATTTCTATTGGAGTATATTCCTTTAATCCAAAAAAATTACTTTTTATTACAAAAAATATTAATAAATATCATATCATTTGATGATTTTTCTTCTATATAACATTAAATTGAAAATTCCCTTAGAATATATATTACATTGAATGGTTGTAGTATTTCCCCTCTATAATAAGATCCTGATATGCTATGAAAATATTTTTAAAAATATAACCTCTTATTTAGATGACATTATTTTTATGGTACATAAATGAGGTCTGACTATCTGGTGTTGGAGGGTCATATGCATATCATACTTTTACTTATGAAGTTCTCACTTGGAAATCTCCAGAAGAGGCTGTTATGACGACAGACCTTTTAATAGGAATTCCATGTTTTATATCATTCATTTCATATTACAATCTACAAACAAGTGTATTAGTTCTCAAACATTATATTATTATTAATTTATATCGATAATTTCATACTTTGATGTATTGATGAAAACTATGATGACATATACTCACAGTTTGGTAAGAAACATTGGGTGCATCAATAGTGATATAACATCAATTGAATAGGTTAAGAAATAGTTTTTCCCTTACAATTTAACTGAATAATATATCATCATACCTTTGATATAAATGTAATTAACTGATTAAATCTATGTTAATGATATGTCATTGATGATTTCTTTTCATAAATTCAATGAAAGATAAATTAGACATATAGGTTGGCTACAAAAGTATGAAACTTTATTGATGAGATATAGAAACAAAGAGATTATATTACACAATAATATTTTATATGAGGTTGATGTCATTGTGACATTAACTTCTATCTATTTGGATACCTTTATGTGTTTCTAAATATAGATATTGGGATTTAGATAAGTTTCCCTAATTCCATAGAGAATGTTTCCGAGAGGTTCACACACTATGTGTATCCTGAATCTCATTTCAGTTATTATTTGAATTTAATATTAAGGATAAATATTATTATCAATTTTTGGAATAATAATTTTTCAAGACAATTTTATCGTAGAAATTCAATATAAATTTATTCTAGTTTATAGTATATGTGCTACCAATATTAATTAAATATTTTATTTTGAGTTAGTAAATATAATATTTATTTATATCTGGGTTTTTACCTGTATGGTAATAAAGAAATATTTATTTATTCACCACTTTTTTTAATATATAAATTTATATATTTTTTTAGTTACATTGATATTAAATTAAATATATATTCAATGTTTTAGTGAATATAATATTTACTTATTTATTTAATGATTAATATAATGATGTTTATTGATTATTCACGGTTGAATAAAAGTCAAGGAGGATTGATGATTTGAGTTAAGGGCCTCATGGAAATTATATATTTTATTTAATATCATAAAAATAAATATTGATTTATTTATTTAATAATAATATTTAAATATCCACAAGTTAGAGCATGTAATGGAGTATAATAATAATAACATTATTATTATTACATTACAAGGGGTTTACATAAAATAAAAAATTAGATAAAGGGTATCTAGACAATTCCAACTTTATTAACCCAATGTATATAATCAAATTTATATCATTTTAGAGGTGTGTACGAATTTTTTTGAATAATGAATTCTCTCAAGATTAAGAGAACCTCTCAAGAACTCTCTCAAGAATGTAGAAAGAAAATCATCCTCATCCCTCTCAATAATAATTGAACAATACATAATATATGTTTTTATCAATGGTCTATGTAATAAGGAACTTGGTTCTCCCATGATATCACCAAAAATACCAATGATGGCATTATGAGATTCATAGAGCAAGTGTGGATACAACTACAGGAAATCTAGTTTGGATTTTTTACCACAGCAACAATACCAAAAAAGTTACAACAAATTGATCAAGAAAAAGATGAATTAATAAGGTTAGAAAATTATTTTTTTAATTTAATTACAAATTAACTATGAAAAGATCCTCTCTTGAATAAGTTTGGGTTTCATTCATCATGTTCTTTAGATTTACCAGTTGAAATTGATGAAAAACATTATTGGGAATTATCTTGAACACTTCAATTTTTCCATGTAACCTTCAATTTACAAAAAAAAACTATCCATTCCACTATTCCAAACCACGTAAAAATACCTCCGTCATTACCACATAAACAACCATATCTCCCCATTTCATACAATAAAAACTATCTACAATACACACTGTATAACTCATACTAATCCCCCAAAACTAGACACAAAAATCCCTAACCAATATCCCTCAAATAATACAAAATGTAGCATAATATCACATTCGGATATCTCTTTTAAATCATTCTTCTAGGAAAAATAAATTATATTGAGTATAAACATCATTACTGAAATTCTAGATTTCAAAGCACACAATCTATTGGTAGCTTTAAATGATTATACTCTTATGGGAGGTGATTCCATCAATTTAACCTCCATAATATCACATATATAATATATTCAAACAAAACACTTAGTAGTAATGTCAAACATCTATCAACATCATAAAATACCATAAAATCGTATAAAACACATGTTAATCACCCATCCATCTTAAATTTCATTTGGACCATTTCCTTATCTTTTTTAGATTAAACCTTTCTATCCAACCAAAGAAACAAAAAAATTTCTTATAAAATTTTCAAAAAATGAAGAATGAGAAGTCTCAAATCCCGAACCTCGATCACATCTTCATTAATCATTTCACAAGACTAAAGAGGATAGAGATGGTCATAAAGATACGATCACACAATAAAATCCTTAACAACCTCTATCAAAACCATGACCGAAGTCTAAAAAAATAGAATTATAACTTCCATAAAACACTAAAAAATAATAAGGATATATATATATATATATCTCAAAATAAGGTGACATAAACATAATCTAGATCATAAAGTGGTTGATCTCTTAAATTCTAGGTCCATAGATAGTCAAATGACACTCGAAGGACTATAAGGATGCACCTATGGTCCCCTACAGTTACGGGAAATGAATTAATCTATAAGAATTGTAATTTTATTCTAAATTTATAATAAAAATATAAATTTAATTAATCATAACATGATAGTTCATGGTCACACTACGATGGGAAAAGTCAAGAACACCTCTATGAATCATGCAGTGATCTCCCATACCTTCCCCCTTATAAAACTCAGTAAAATATATTAATTTTTACATGGTAGGAGAAGGTCATAGTGAAATCATATTTTTCACATTCTGTACTTGATCCTAAAAAACCCAGTTCATCCTAAAACCAATCCACAATGAATCATAAGAACTGTGGAAAAATGATACCAAAAAGGAATAACCATGAAATCAGCAACCCAAGGCTTCACATCATCAAAGTGATGGCTATGTCTTGATAGACACTCATGGAATACAAAACAAACTCCCCAGGACCCTTTATGTTATAACCAAATATAGTCTTGTAAAAATTAAATTATACATATGGTTAATCAAAAAACCTTAAGTTCCCTTACATATCAAATTCCCAACCCTTGTGTAAAAAGGGCCTCAAGGTTTCCATGTTGTGACTAACACCCCTCACATCATGTACTAGATTTCAAATCAAGGCAGCGTGACACCAAAATATAAAAAATAACACCCCAATCCATGATATAAGAACCAAACTATGACTCAATTCTTTATAATTATATACAGTATATAGCATAACTACCCTCTATTCGCACAAACCCTTCATGACATAACACCCATAGACACAATGGGACATCTCCATTCCATATCACTCCCTAGACTATTATTTTATTTTAATTTTATTTATTAACAATATTTTATTCTTTTTTTAGTTATTGAGTTTAATTCCCATGATAATGTTTATTTTTTTTTGTTATAGGGTATTTTATGTCTCTGTTACATGGTTAGAGTTTGTGGTTTAGGGGAAATAATAGGACTACCTTTACACAGGTGTAATTTTACTTAATTTTTAGTTTTTAAATATTTTTTGTCATGTGTAGCACATGGATAAGTCATAAAATATATGAAATACAATGGAAACTCTAAGATACCTTTATGTGTAAGGATATTAGCACACAACTTGCACATGATCAGTGGGAATTATATGACTAGAATTTGGGAGGTTTGATGTTTTTTAAAGAAACATTTTCCATATTTAGAATGTGGTTTACCATACTATATATCCTTTAGGTGATTCAAGTGAGGGGATCATTATAGGAATATGGATTAGTAAACCATGCAACCAGATCATACTGCCTACTCAATGTTTTATTTATAGTGAAAGCAACATCTTTCCCACCTCAATTTTAACTATCCTCACCCCACCTCTCATAATTATCTCATGAATACTCCTAAGAACACTACGGGTGGACTTCATAAATATCTCCCTTGTAATTTTGAATATTCTCCTATGATTTCATGGAAAATTTCTAAGGTTTGAGCCTCCCTTTTCTTCTACTCTTCCATCTATGTTATTTTTATTTATTCACTTATCGTGGTCTCCACTAGGTTGAAACCTATGGTGAGGTTTGGACCAAATATGTTGTGGATCTTACTGTTAGGGTGTGAGGATTGTTCATTGTATCCTTATCCTCCATATATTTGGGAGATTGTTTGTACCTTTTCTCTGTTTGTGGTAGGTGTTTTTGTTATTTTTTTAGAGAAGAAATTGAGATTATGGGAATTTTAAAAGTTTTTTGTATTAAATTGATCTTATTTTTATATATATATATTATTTTTCAATGCCTTTTGAGATAGTATTTTGATTAAAAAAAATATTTTCTAAGGTCTTCGATGTTTATATCCTTTCGTTGAAAATATATGTAATATTAGTGTTTTCAAAAATACCTAAAATCCCTTCTTCAAAGTTTTTGGGTGATCTTAAATGAACATGGGAATATAATATTCAAGATAATTTGGTTCTTATGGTTGTATCATGATTTTTTATATTATTACTCTTTTTTGGATTTGATTGATTTATATAATGTTTCTTGTGTTTGGTTGGGCGACCTGATCTATGCCTATTTGGTTACTACATGGTGAATCCTATGAATGTATATATATATATATAGATTTATCTATCTATTTATATATATGAGTGGATGTATATATATATGTGTGAATTTTACACATATATGTTAATCTATATATAAATATATAATTTCATAGGAGGCCTTCATTGTAGTTTGAGTTCTAAAATTATCTCTTAGTTTCAAAAATGATTTAAAAAGGGATTTTAATATTGTATATATAAATCATGTTTTAAAGGCCCATTTGGAACTTTGAGAATTTTGTTTCAAAATTTCTATTGTGTATTAAAATCAAAATGTATGATGGAACATTTTTCTTAGAAAATTATTACTAGTTTAAAATGTTAAGGCCCATTTGGTACTTTGAAATGGTTTCATTTAAAGTTTCCACAACCATGGAATCACTCTTTCTACCGGTTATATTGAGTTGATTATTTTTTATTATGAATAGGAGATTCAAATGGGTTTTCATAGAGAGTGGGTTTGAGCATATGTTGTGGGATTATGTTGATTCTTGGTAATATATTTTATGAAAAGGATACATCACCCATCATTACTATTACTCATGGGAATCCTAATAAACTTAGTGGGGGATAATAGATTATTACAAACTAGTACTGATTAAATAGAATAGATCTTATATGGTATAAAATCCCAAAGGGGAGTTCCATCGGTGTTGCTGGTTTAGAGCATCTTGTTAGTTATACCCATATGAATGTATCGACAGACTAGAAGATGGTTCCAAATTGATTAAATTTATGGTCAAATAATGGTATGTTTAGTAATTTTCCTATATTTCATATTCTTTATTTCTTGATATATACCTGCACTTATATTTTTTCCTTGATTTCCTTTATTTATTTACTTATCTAGTTGATGACCCCATTAGTAGATTACTGAGACTTCTTTTTAGTTATGCATTAAAGGATGGAATTCATAAAATGTTGGTTTTAAGATAATGTTGTAAAAGGGATTTTAAAATTGGATTTGAGAAATTGATTAGTTAATTTTATAAAATATTGAAAAATTTAGTTTTAATAGTTTATTTTAAAAAAAGATATATGGTTTGTTTTTATAAAGAAAATTTGTGGACTCTGAGGTTCTTGCATACTACATTGTTTTATACTAACGCCCTATATGTTTCATTCCATGTAGATAGAATCAATGTATTTTGAAGATTTGGGTTATGTTTTTGGATCACACATGGAGTGAGCTATTTTGGATGATGGATGGTGACCATAAGGTCATGTGGAGATTATGTGAGGTGTTTTGATTTTCTTTTGGTACCATAGATGTGATATCTCATTCATCATTCTTCTTGTATATTGGGAAATAATTTTTTATATCACCCAGGTTAATTTTGATGTTTATTTCTTGATATTCTAAATTTGTTTTATGTTAAAATAGTTTCTTCTTATTTGTGTGTCATGAAATTTCAATGTCCATTTGTTTCATACCAAATTTTTCATAAGATTATTCTCTATTGTTAATGAAAATTATTATGTTAATTTGTACTTTTGATCTCTTATTTGATTCTCTATAACTAGTTTCTAGTCTATGGTGATTAGGGACGTGCCTTAGGTATATCACAATAAAACTCAGGTGCCCAATTTTTGTGGTGACCTATAGTTGGTTTGTAAAATAATGGTATTAGATACCATGTTTTTTAAATATGATAGTTTTTGGAGTTCCATATATTATTTGGTTGATTCTGGTAGAATGAAATTAAGATTTTCAAAACATGACAAGTTGGTGTGAAAAAATCCTCACATGATCTTTATCATTCTAAACCTATAATTCATATGGTTTGTCTGGTTGTAAGTCTTGAATTATGAGCGTTTTTATTTTTTTAAAGTGTATTTTTCTTCAAGTTGAACATAATATGGATTGTTTGAAGGATTCATATATTTTGGTGGATAATAATGGTATTTGAATATGCCTCACATAGTGATCTTTGATGGAAAATAAAACCACGTGGATCTTTATTATATGGCTCATCATGAATTATAGTGGTTGTTTCAAGATTATCACAGGGTCTACTAAACCACATGTCCAAGTAATAGAAAAATTATAGTCTTTATTAAGAATTGTTTGGTGTTATGTGATGTTTTTGAGTATGTTTTGGGTAGAATTTAAGACGTATATGGTCAAATTTTAAAATAAAAGGAAAATTATTTGGGTTTTGAAATTTCATCAATAGATATTTATGGTGAGAAATTGGTTTTAAAATGAAACAATATGATTTTGGAAGTGGTTTTATAATTTGAATTAAAATGGGTTTTTTGATTAATAGTGGATGGATAGTTTTTATAAAGGGACATGAGTAATTTTAGAATTGTTTTCAAGTGGTATTTTGAGGATTTTAAATTAAAGTGGGTAATATTTTAGTAGTTTTAAAATATGGTTTTTTATTTTATTTTTGTTGTGGTTATTTATATTGTAATTGTGATTTATCCTTTTAGATAATTTTTTTTAATCTACTATTTTATTTTTAGCTAGATGTAATTTGGTTTTCTGTTCTTATTGATTAAGATTTGTGTTCTTTTTGTTATTTAGATTATGTTTCTGAAAAAAAAAATTGAGGGATAATAAGGGTTTTATCCCATAGAGTTCTTTTTCATTCTCCCAATAGTAGGATTTTCCCAGACTCTGAGTAGAGTGGTGTAGAAGGAATCTTCTCAATTGTTACTTATCTTTCATAGTGTTTGAGGTCCTTTTAATCCATCGGAATGGCTACAAAAAGTCATGAGAATATTTATGTTCCTGGGGATACCTGAAGCCTTGAGAATGGGATCTTTTTCATGTTTTTTCACTAGTTAAAAGTAACATTTTCAAAAAAAAATTGACATCGCTTACCAGATATAGTTGTTGTAGGTTTTGTTGTAAATAAGTTTTTTGCATTGGATAATAATAAAATATGTTATAAATATATTTTGGAGTTTTTTTACACTAGTTTTCATAACTGAATTGAAAAATTTTATCATACGTGCTTTTTCACATCGGTTATATGAAAAAACATGAAAAAGTCTATAGTTCATGGTATTTCACTTTGGTTATATAAAAACTAACATAAAAACAATTTATCACATTGGATTTTCTAAAAACCCTCATGTGATAAATCTTGATTTAAAATATTTTACGTCCATTATGAAATAATTATTTGTAAAATAAATTATATTCTCAAATTTAATTTAAATTAATTTATCCTTCACAATATGACAACAAAATACCAAAAAATGAGTAGAAAGTAATAGTACAATTGAAAAATAGCAGCAACATAGTCATTTATAATTTGAAATTTAAAATTAATATGTACATTTCCAATAAATTAAAACCCAATCAAACCTATGAAAAAATTCACCCATTCACTTTATAAGTGTTTTATCTATTATCCAGTGAAAATATGAGGCTCATCAAAAAGATACATAATAAAATAAAATCATTAAACATTTATTTTGAATAAAATGAATGAAATATTAAAGGAAATATTTATAACAAAATCTATCCTTTTGGAACATTGTAATAATCCCTGTGGAATGTATTTCAAAAATAAATCTTATAAAATATTATCCAAATTCCTTTACACATTTTTTATAAAACATGTGTTTAAAAATAATTTTTCAATTTAAAATAGCATTTTAAATAGTTATATACAAAATTATTAATTGTAAATAATAAGTCACATTTTCATTTACATATTTTATCTTTTCGCTTTACATTATTATTGTCTCTATAAAGTAATCTCATACCATATTTTAAAATAATATATAAGAAATAAACATAAATATAATTATAATATATACAAGTATTCAAATATTCAAACATACATGTCCAATACATTATTAAAATTTTTTAAAACATCACCATGGATAGAGAATATCCAATAAAGTGTCTTCTCTCTTGGAAAAAGCACCCAATAACCAATGGAAACTAATACAAAAGATATAATGTGAATGGTTATTCTTTTAAGATATATATAACACTATTTGATATATTTTTTTCATACTCTTGAATATATGGAAGCATCCAATACTGAACCATGCCTCCACAATACATGAACCAAAGAAATGGTTCAACCATGCATTACCTTCTTCTAGTGATCCTGGATCTCTATTAGATGCTCCAAAAATGTCACGTCATACTCAATATCTAACTCTCCCTAATAAAGGACATGGGATTCATCATAAGGATACCGATGAAGCTGAGAGACATGGAAGATGTTGTGTATCCTATCTAACCATGGTGGAAATGACAATCAATATGCCACTTCACTAACTCTCTCCAACACCTCAACGGTCCCAAAAAAACCTGGGAGAATGCTTACTCCCCCTTCCTCACATCCACTACCCACATTGAGGGGAAACTAATAAGAACATGTTGTCCCCATCCTTGAACCCCAAAGGCCTCCTTTTGTGATTGGGATAAGACCACTACCGATCCTACACTGCATTTATCTTCTCAAGAATGAGATAAACTTTATATATTGTGCTCTTCACCACATGGGGATCCTAAAAAGATATCTCCCTAACTTTAACCCAGAACAACGGAGAAGGGCGCAGTCTCCCATTAAAGACCTCGAATGGGGGAAAGCCAATAGAATAGTGATAACTATTATTATAATAAAACTCTACCAAAGGTAGGTGTCATACCCTAGACCCACCAAAGTCCATGATGCATGCCCGCAACATATATTTTAATGTATGGATAGTATATTCAATATTACCATCTGTCTGGGGGTGGAAAGAACTGTTGAGACATAATTGAGTTCCAAAAGAGTGCTACAATCTCATTCAGATTCATGAGGTAAACCATGCATCCTAAACTGATACAATATACCTTAGTACTACATGCAACTAAACCACCTCATCCATGTACATATTATCTAATGAATCCATTTCTCTCGACTCCTTCATTTCTAAGAAGATGTATGAATTCATCAACTGATCTACTATTACCCATATAGCATCAAAACCTCCCTATGTTTTGGGTAGTACTATGATAAAATCCATTGATATTTTATCCCACATCCACTAATGGACATCCAATTGTTACAACAAACAGCCAAAAACATGATGCACTTACTTTACCTACTATAAATCCAAGAACCATTCAAATAACTCTATCACTTCCCACTTTATCTTGGGAAACAAAAACTAAAGCATCAAGCCATGGAACATCTTGGAAATTTCTAGGTGTAACACCAATTGTGAGCTATAGAACTCATAATGAACTCCTTTGTGCATTTCTTCTAGAAAAAACAACCTCCCAAGAAACAATATCTGGTTCTAACCATCCTTCGTATATCCGCCGAGAGCATCACCGTGGCCAACACAATCATACATCACCTATGCCTCTGAGTCTCTACACTGAGACTCCTCCACACGCTACATCAGATAATATTGCACCCTCATATAAAAAAATATCATCTACCACCATCCACATGCGTGTCTATGTACAAGAATTTCAACTCCTCCATTGCTCTCCAAGAATCCCCAGACTCTGAAACAAAACCCTTCCATGACTTCCTACGTAAAGCCTCGGCCACGACATTACCCTTTCCTGATTTGTAGTAGATATCAAAATAATAATTATGAATAAAATCTATCCACTTATAATATTGGATGTCCAGATCACATTGAGAATAGATATACCTCAATATATTTTGATCTATGAAGACTACAAAGCTCTTCCCAATGAGGAAATACCACCACAACTTCTGCAAGAACACAACTGTTTCTAGCTCCAGATCATGGGTGGCATAGTTACACTCTTAGGGACATAACTAAATAGACCCATAATATATCACTACACTCTAGTGAATTAGAACACATCCCAAGCATACATGGGAAGAATTAGAAAACACCTCAAACATCACCCCTTCCTTGGGAAACTGGAGCACTATAGCACTGACCATCTTCCCCTCCAGGTAACTGAACACTGGCTGGCACTGATCACTCCACACTAAAGTTTGGTCCTTCTTAGTCAAAGTTTTCAATGGGGATTCGACTTGATATAAATATTATAAAAACATATGATAATAGCCTATGAGATCAAGGAAACTGATAAACTCAGTCATATTATTGGGTGGTAGCTAAGAAAAAACTACTTCTACCTTTGATGGGTCTACGGCCACACCCTGATGAGACCCCACATGACCAATAAAATGCACCTATCATGTCCATAACTTTTACTTGAATAACATTCTATAAATATGGTGGCATTGAATAACATTCAAGATAGTCTTGAGATGCTCATCATGATCCTCCTATGACTTTGAGTAGATTAGGATATCATCGATGAATACTAAAATGAACCAATCCAAGAACTCTTAGAACAATGAGTTCATAATACCCATGAACATTGTTGGTGAATTCATAACACCAAATCGAATAACTACAAACTAGATGTTCCCGTACTTGCATCTGAAGGTAGTCTTCGAGATATCTCCCTCTTTCACCATCAAATTGTAATATCCAGACCACATGTCAATATTATAAAACCAATATTCCCCTCTTAGTTAGTCTAAAGGGTTTTACTTCTTTAGAGGAGGGTAATTATTTTTGACATTCACCGGATTCAACCTTCAGTAGTCTATATGAAACCTAAGACTACCATACAACTTCTCAGTGAATAAAACTGGAACACCCCATGATGACACATTGGGTTGAATAAAACCCTTCTTCATAAGATCATATTATGGAAACCTCAACTCCCACAACTCATAAGGTTTCATCCGATAAGGATCCATAAAAATACAAGAAGCACTCAGATGCAAGCATATCCCAAACTCAACATCATTTCAAGGGGTAGCATCACAACCTCCTCGAGAAAAACATCCAAGAACTCCCCAATGACCATGGGAACCTCTACCATCCCTGCATATAATAATTCCACTGAAAACTCATCCTAGAAAGTAAATGAGGGGCTTGACATTCTGACTTCCAACCTGAAAACCCTGCTTTCCAATTGAAACCACATGTTGTCCATCCACATATGAAAACAAAAATCTACTCTAGAAGAAGTCAATAATAGAATGTATAGAATAAAACAAGTATATGTTGAGTATTCCATCATATGGATACATCTATAATAAGAAAATATTTCATGGTATTGATGCAGCCCCATCATTAGATTACACTCCTAGAACACATCAAACAATATTGTCTAGAATCTGACTGGTGTAGTGAACCCCAGGGTCATCGGAAGTCTCCCAACATCTAGTCCCAGATCATGGTATAGAGTGGGTCAAACAAAGGAGTGAGAAGCTCATGAATCAATCAAGTCACAAACAAGGGTACTAAAAAATGGATTGTACCTCTAATGATCTATGGAACCTATGGAACTACTGCCTCCACTATGTGAAACATACCACAGCCAACTCCTCTACCTATCTACTAAAAACCACCTCCATGTCCATGCATGGGCCTTTGTCCCTGAAAAAAGGAACATCCTAAGTTCATACTCTACCTACTCCATATCCCCTCAATGGAGAATAATCTAGCAGCCCATGTTGATAAAACTTCCTCATTGGTAACTAATTCTGAGGATAACATTGAAAATATATACATCGGCCAAACTAATCATGAGTAACCACTTGTAACTATTCATGAATATGGTCTTGGACACCACAGAAGGAAAACATTGTCCCCAAACCCACATAAAAGGCATATAAACCATATGGTTGAAAGGGAAGTTGTTGAGGTCGACTTCTAGATGGTCGAAACCATTAAGGTCATCATGCCTGAGACCTTCCACTGAACCTCCAGATATGTTTGAAATGTAAATTGAGTTACTATATACTAGATAGATGGATGGGGTGTGTCATCAAGACGTCTCAAATGATACTCCCCGTCAAGAACAATATATTTCTCAAATAAAATATGACCCTTGAACTCGATTCCTAACTCATATACTGATATACTCCCCTTTATGAAGAGAAATAAGTTCCTTGCTCTTCAATTCCTTCATGGTCGATGAAAGGAACTCTTCTCAGAGCTCCATCTAGAATCTTTCCCACAAAAATTATGCCTCATTCTACTCTCATGGATAAAGTTTCTACCACTGATTCACAACTCCTCGCATCTAACTGACTACCAAAGGGACCCAAAACTCCATCGGGGCCCTACTCAAACTGAAATAGATCTCGAGTTCCTCTATTCATCTCTCTGTCTCCATGTCTGAAACACATCCCTTGTACTTCCCCAAAGCCTATAGCTGGAAGGAACACAACATCCTCTTACATTTATCGTCCTCATCAACCAGATCAACCCTACGATGATCAACCAAATTATCTCACTAAACATTATATTCCTAATCCATATACACACAATGAACAATATCCATATCTGAAAGTAAAACAAATATTTTTTAAGCCCAATTATTAAGATTAATTTTAACTCATTTTATTTTTTTCATCCATTTTAACCTTCCCAAAACAACCCAATTCAAATAATAACACAAGTCATTGTGATGAACATACCTCTCTTAGGTCTCCACCATGCAATAAGGTCTGTCTCTCATATATGTTCGATAAGATAAAAGTATGTACCCTGGATCAAGGGGCATAAAATACCAAGTTCTAACCAGTCTCACTGGCTTATGTAATGTACCAAGGTCAACTAGAACTATTCCCATACAAACCCATGAAATCGTCATTATACCTAACTTCAAACTCCATCCAATCTCTCAACAATATCCTCTTATAAAACGTTGACACAACCCTCTCCCTCCAATGATTCATCAATGAGGGGGAGATATAATGACCCCCAAGTCCATCCTCCAGTAGGCCTCGGGTTGGAGACAAGCACTAAGGGTGTAAAAATATCACAATATGGGAGGAATTACCCTTTATTATAAAACAAGATCAGGAGATATAATGAATCATCAACAACAAATCCAATCAATAATATAAAATAGAAACTAAAACCATCCCATATGAACGTGTAAATAGAACTTATATATATAAGTCTCCAAAGTAAATACCTAAAAGTAAATCTAAAGTAGTGACACAACAACTGCCAAGGATCTGATCTAGTAAAGTCCAACATAGTCTATGAAATACTTATAGAAAACTAAAAATGGTTTTATATACCAATGGTGAGCATGAAAGTATACTCATTCGGAAAAACTCATGTCTCTCATGCACATGTGAAATAATCATACTAATGTTCCTATGAGAAAATATCATAACCAAATAGAACCAATCTAGGTATGTTAACCATCCCAACCTCACCAAGGCATGATCACCAAATAATGCACATAAAATAATATAATTTAAAGTAATTGAAATCTATGATAGGGTACCCTACACCACTTTCCCCCTGATTATCCATTCACACACCCAAATGGAAAATTTCTTGGCACTCCCATATCTTCTTAATATAACATATCACATCCCACCCACACACAATCGGTCCACACAACACATCCCTACCACACACATATAGGCCTCACAACACATATCACCTAAAACCACCTAGGACTCACAACACATCACATCTCATCGCAAAGTCAATAGGGAAACCACATCAAAACTCATCCTGAAGACACCAGGGACACCATATCACAACTTATCATCAAGACACATGGGATACAACATCTCATCACGTCCTACTCAAAGAAGCATGGATGGTTAACACCTAGAAGAGGGAGTATATAAGAGTGGCTGGCCATCCATCCATCCTCCCACCAAGATGTTGGAACCCCCCCCCTCCTGTGTGACTATATGGGTGTACAAAACATAGTGGTCAATGTGTATGGGGTGCGTATAGAAATCAGAAGGAAAATACAGTTATATATGTATATTTTCAAACACTCAAGACCAACCTATGGGATCCCAAAAAACTAATTGACTCACAAAACCATCCCCTTTTCTTCCACCTATAAATGTATAACACCACAAATCATGCCACAAAATCCATTTAACACTTTCAACCAATTTCATTTAATCACCCCATTAATTTTATTATTTATCATCAACCAAATTTAATCACAGAACCCATAATTAAATTTTCTATTAAAAAATTTTCATCCCATTAACCAATTTGACCCATGCCATTTAAAACATTATTAAACATTCATTTATTCCATCACTACCTAGACATATAGGAAAAACAAACCATATATCAAAAGTGATCAGTCTTCCCCAACAATCTCACCTCACCACCCCACAAGAACGGCTAAACAACCACAAACTCACCGCCCCAAAATCATGGACCACAACCATCATCCCCACATTCCCCAACCACACATATCCATCCCATAATCATAGCCACACACATAACATCACATCAAGATCATTTACAAATTTACAAAGGGGTTTTTTCACATTCCACTTTATTTATTTGGGGTGTTATCACACAGGTGAAAATATTGGGTAAACCATTTTATTATCCAAATATAAGTAATTAACCAATTTCCATTTAGGTTTATTTCACAATAATCACAAAATTCAAAAAAAATAACAATAGTCACAATACATACATCCAATGTGAACGAAGCCACCAGCTACTATAATTTTTATTGGGGCATTAAGCCCATACAACCTACAATATCATAATATAAATAATGTTATAAAAACATGAAAAACAAACCCCTTACCCTTAAATTTAAAATCAACCAATTATTTCTCTTTTAATAATCTAGTATAACCATAACCCAAATGTGAGAAAAATAAAACCCCTTCTACATGATACATAATAAAGAAAAATGAGGGAAATCTTGCCTAAAATAATCTTTTCAACTCGCTATGAACAATAAAGAAAATGAGAATGCCTAAAAACCACAATAGAACCATAAGTATTGTGGATAAACCTACACCAAACTAGAGGGTTGTTAAAAAAATAACCCAGATACACCACATGCCAAAGAAACACCACCAAAGTTGAACCCCAAAGAATAATGGAAGGAAATATATGAGAAAATGAGGAGATCTCACCACATATTGAAGATGAGATCCCAAGGATTGATCCCCATTGAAAGGAATCTCAAAACTTTGAAGGAGAATGACATTGGATGCCTAAAATGAGAAGAGATACAATTCTGTAGGATTTGAGAAATAACATGAGTGGCTAATGCCTTTAAAACTATATGGTGTTAGATAATTAAATGATGTGTAATCCTCTTTCACTTCAGGTAATCCTGAGATTCTAGGTTCCACCGAAAAATGAGATGCATTTTTATCATTTAACCTTGAAAAAAACATGTTGTGAACCAGTCTTGGAAAATCCATGAAACCAAATTTCACGTCATGTAATACACTTACACGATGTGTATTTTTTTGCAGCATTTTTGCAGAACCTCCAACTTCCACTGAAAACTCACAAAACCTCCCCCGAACACCTTCAATGTTAAAAACTGAAATAGTAACATCCCCAGAGGGAACATACCAATACATATTCACACATCACAGTGAATATATTTTTTATTATAAGGTTTTAGTTATTCTTGAATATTATAAAAGTTAAGAGAAGCATATTGTGACGAAAAATTATCTTGAATTTGAAGTTTGTGAATTAATTTCTTTATCCAATGTAACTATATAATTCATTGAGATCATATAATTTTGAGAGTTTGAAAAAATAAGATGATAAATTCTCAAGTCCAAATAAAAGAGTCTATAAGAATCTAGGATATATATTTTTTTCATAGAAAATTGAGAAATAAAAAGGTCAAATAATAAGGGATGTAACTCCTATAAATTTACAAGAATATTAATTTGGAGAAAAATATGAGGATCATGGGGAAATATCATATGAATAAGCAAGGATAAATTAATTTCGGATCATGGGACTAGATTTAGTTACGAATATTTTATAGTCTAAAAAGTATTGACCTAATTCTTAGTAACATACATATATAAAAAATATGATAACGAGATAGATTTTTTTTAATTATTGAGTATCTGAGAGATGTGTAAAGTTTGTGAAGAAATATCTAAGAAAAATAAAAAAGAATTAAAATATAGATCCAACCCTATGTTGAATCTAGTTATATCCTCGGTATCAAAGCTAATGGAAGAAGAATGTAACCCTGCAATAAAAAATGATTCATAATATTAAGAATAAAATATATTATAACCAACCTATTTTGTAGGGTTTTACATTTTGTGCTGAAGAACATGAAGAATGATGGGGAGATATTGGATTTAAAGAAAATATAATCTCAATGAGTGAGGAAGTTAGTGAATCTATGTTTCATGTATTTATTGAGACATAGAAGTTTCTTGAACATATTTTAAGATTAAAAGAAGTTGTTATCAAGTTTAAAAAGATCTACTATGTTGATGTAGAGGCACCATGTATAGATATGTTGATTTATATTCCTGAAATTCAAGAAAATCTTGCATATATATAGTGGGACTCAATAAAACCAATGTGACTTAGGGTATTAATAATGTTCAGAGTGAGACTTTGTATAGAGAATCAATCCCTTCACACATATTATCGTATGGTTCTTAACACTAATATCCATTAAATACAACAAAAGGAACCAAAATCCTAGTTTATTTGGAAGACTAGGTTTATAATAAATCAATGTGAAACTATAATAATATGAAATTATATTAATATCTATAATGAGAACCTAAATCCTTTTGACCTCCTGGAACTTTCTAGGATAACCTAGGGAATATCTAAAAGCGGGGGTGAGCTAAAATATCCCAGTAAGGGAATAAACATGATAATGAATCATAACATGTGAGTAAAATGAAATAAAATAATATCATAAAATAAAAGGAAGATGAATAATCGCATGGGTTCATAACACTATTAACATTGTATCATATGAGCATGGAAACATAGGAAACTGTTAGAAACATATGACTTGACATAAATATAAGTTAAGGATAACTGAAAAGACATCATCACCTGGTTGACAGAGTCCCGTAATGAATTAGGATTACTCCATAATCCCATAAATAACATATCAAGAGGCAAAAACATAACTCAATACATTAGAGAACTATATTGGCATACGCATCATAACATGTTCATTATTAGGTGTTCCAAAAAATGATATCAATCTTAAGGCATAAACATAAAAATTACCCATGTAAAGAAATGTGTTGCATTTGAGAAAAGAACTTATTCCATGTATTACCCTTATAAAAGGATGAAATAATAAGATAGATATATATTTTAGAGACACATATATTTATTTTATAAGAATTACATAACATTAAATAGAAATATAAGGTGAGTTAGAGAGAGAAATGTTGTAACCCAAATAAAGATAGTGGTTCAGATAAATCCCTTACCTTATGTTCTAAAATCATTATGAGCTTACACTTAATATCCAGAATAATAAAATTAGAAAAATTAATTAAATAATTAAGAACCATTTCCATCTATACCTAATTTATTATAATTTTATTGTGTTAATTAATAATCATTATAATGAGATATAATGTTTAATTTTTTTGTTCCAGGAGTGTTAGTCTCATGGATCCAATATCATATAACTTGTTGATAATTATTGATGTTCCTATCAAATAGGAATAAAACATCTGAAGTTTGATGAAATGGTATTCATGTACTTCCATAAATTATATTTTCCCCAAAAACCCATATGTGTTCTGACATAGGGGTTATTATTTTTGTAAAAATGACTACTTTATATAGTTAGTTCATCTATTCCATTTTACCGACCACCACAAACTAGCTTCATTTTATTTAATTTTATAATTATTAAAAGACTAAATATAATTAAATAATTATAAAATACTTATTATGATCATATTTAACCATAATGAATTTTTTATAACCATCCTTGAAGGTGGTAAAAAAATTGTGTTCTTCATAGAGATGGTGAACCAACCATTTGTAAACAATGCTTTGGTTTTTGAAACAAAATAAGGGAGAGTATAATATGGATATTCCAACAGAATAATAATGTATCAATATATTTATTATACTGGTGTAACTATTTTTAAGTGTATGGAAATCATATAGGGGTGGTAGAAGAAGAGTAAAATTAAATAGTTTCATCAATATTTTTACCTCTTTCTTTGGTCACCTCCTCTTAGGCTATCACATAAGGCTACATGAAATGGTATTTGGATGATACCTATAGAACTAGAAAATGAGGGATAGTAATTTGAAGTGAATTGGGTAGAATTTTTTTCAATATCCGAGGCTTAGAAGGTGTGACGAGGAGGGGTTGTAATGGATGGTATTTATAAGGGGAGGATAGGAGTGTTTTTGAATATTATATTCATTTGATTATTATTTTGGCTGAATAATGTAAACAGTATTGATTATTGTGACTATATATAGTTAATGATTCATTTTTGTTAAACTAGTTGGTGATTAAATCATACATGACTAGAAAATTAATGTATTTAGCTAATAATGTTAAATATTGTATTTTACCATATTTCACTATTCACTAAAAATTTAACTATTTTAGAAAAATACCAAAAAATTATTCTATCCATTTTTAAACATGTGGATTCCAAAAATTAAATCAATTTTATTAAATAATTTTTCTATATATGAAAATTTTAATTCTTAAATGAAATCCTCATTTATTTGAAAAATATCGACTTTAATATTATGATTGATTTTCAATCCTTTTGAAAAATAACTTATACTCTCATTAAATTAACTCATAATTATAATAAAATATAATATTAATTTATAAATCTATTTTATGAATATAATATTTTATTTGAATTTTTATATTCATTATAAAAATTCAATTAAAACATTTATGTTTTACAAAAATATGAACACTTAATTTATCATTATTAAGACATTTATTTACTTCTATCATATATATATGTGCTATATTTTAATTTTATAAGACACATAAATATTATTTTACTTTCCCATAGGTTATGTTACTATTATAATCGATTAGGCTACTATTCTTAGTGGTTAGATTAATATTCCAATAGTCAGTTTACTATTCCAATGGTCAGATTACTATTCAAATGCTCATATTTGTAATTATCATTTTGGTTTCCTACTTTTCAAAAAAAACTAATGTTTTATTCACTAGTAATTGAGTAAAATTATATCCCATGATTATATATATTTTTATTTTCAATATGATTGTTTCATTACTAATATTCTTCTTTAATTCTACATTGTTGTTAATGAGTTCCACTATTCTAGGGGATCGAGAAGATCCAAATTTTATTATTATTATTTCCTTATTTTCTATTTTTTGTCCTTTGTAATAATTTAAATTATTATTTCCATACTTATTCTCTAAAATTAATTTTCAAATTATTATATTAAAATGTAGTTGGATTTTATCATGTGGTACGTGTGTGTAATATAATATTATATTAATAAATATGAAATAATTATATATTCAGAAGGGAAATTAAAGTGATAAAATTATGGGTCATTACATTATTCCCCCCTTAATAAACTTCACCCTTGAAATTTTATTTTACATATTATGGTTAAAATAGGTGAGGTTAATTCTTCTACAACACTTCCTTTGGTTACCATGTCACCTCTTCGTACTTATGGTTTCTCCGTAGTACTTTTTACTCGGTGAGTTTTCTTGTTGCGTAGAACGTTATCATTATGGTCCAAGATCTTTACTAGAGGTTTCTCATAAAAGATATCATTTTATATCTATATCGCTTATGAATTAAATACATGTGATGTATTTTGTATAAACTTATTTAATAGGTATATGTGGAATACGTTGTGTACTTGGAGAGAGGATTGTTGGGAGTGCTAGTGGATAAAAAACACTTTGATGCAATCTAGAACCTCAAAGGTTTTCATATATTAGGGACTTAAATTTCCCTTACTCTAAAGTCTCATGAATATCTTCTATATAGATATGTGGAGTAATACCTTATCTCCAACCTCAAACTCTAAGTCTCGTCGATGATTTTTAACATGCTTCTTCTTCCAACTTTTTAAAGACCTAATGTGTTGATGAATGGTCTTGATACATTTTACCATTTCATCAAAAATATCAATTCCTAGTAGTTTTATTTATCTAAATTCATCCAAACATTCCATTATTCTACATCATTTCCCATAAAGGGGTTTATATTGATCCATTTGGATGCATTATTGGAAACTATTTTTGTATGAGAACTCATCTAGAGTACGATGATGATACCATCCTCCATTTATGTTCATTAATCACAATATAAATATGTCCCTAAGTTTCTGGATAGTTTACTCAGGTTCAACATCAATATGGGGGTTATAAGATATACATAAGTTCAACTCAGTGTCTAGATAATATTGTAAACTTTTCCAAAACATAGAGGTAAATCACATACCTTAATCTGGTATAATAAATAATGTTTTTTCAACCAACCTCACCACTTATCTAATTTATGTCCTTTCAAGTTGATCGAGTGAGAAATCCTCTCCAATTGTAATGAAGTGAGAATTCATTAAATGTCGATCCACCAAAACCCAAATAGAATTATTTCCTCTTGATATATTTGGAAGACTGGTGAAAAAAGTACATTATGATGTTTTCCTATTTCTATGTAGGTATGGGTAATGGTTGAATCATACCCTGTGGCCTTTTTCTTTCAACCATCACCTACTTACATACCAAGAATTTTGATGTATATTCTGTGTTATCCTTATTCATTTTGTCTTATAAATGGTGCTATCGGAGATATTGATACATTTTTATTCTCTTTGGGTGGGTGGAGAAGTTAGTTATATCTGAATCATTCAACAAATCCTTTTTTATATCATTAATTGATGGTATAAATAATCCTAACCCAAATCTTATAACTCTTTATTCATTAGTTTTAATCTATACAAACTTCTATTTTCTTATAACTTCTACCATCTTCTAAAGTTCCACATCATTTCAATGGAAATCCTTAATATTTTCTCTAATAAATGGTTGAAAAAATAATTTTGTAAAGGGATATTAATTATGCTTTATGATTCCCATATCCATCCTTTATAAGTCTAAGAATATTAGATCCTTCTCAATTCTCATCCTTGATAATCCTGACATATCATTTCTACTTATAGAATCTTCTTCTTTATTTTATTTCTAAGGATGCTAGTGGATTGAACATTATTAGTCCTTGATTAGTGATAATAATCTTCATTGGTTAATATTATACATCCTATATTTGAATATATACTTATGGATCTTATGATTTTTATATCTTTAACATTTCTCCCCATATAGAAAATGTCACCTTATTTTCAATGAAAATTTCATTGTAGGTAATTAAAGATCATGTATTGAGTAGTTATTCTCACACACTTTTAACTATCATTAGTTATATTCTATAACTGTATCATTATGTATTAGTACACATCCTAATACTTTCTTTGAAGAATCATTATATACCATGAAAAGTTCCCCATTTGAGGGTTGTGTGATGACTGGTGAAGTGATAAGTCTATACTTTATATTACTTGAATCTCTCTTCATATTCTCTAATCCAGACAAACTTTACTCCCTTCCAAGCTATCTTTTTCAGTGGTTTCAACAATCATTGGATGATTCTCAAAAATCATTGGTGGTTCCAAAATAGTATAAGGAAACTATAGATATCTATTTCAAATGTTGGTATGGGCCACACTTCAATTTTCATTATCATATAAGGGAACACAGATATCCCTTTATTGGTTATAACATACCCCAATAATGATCCATTCTCCATAAATAACTCACAATTACTATACTTTTCAAAAACCTTCTCTTTTCACAAAGTCTTTATCACGGTGTTAAAATTCCCATCATGCTCTAACTTTCTTTTAGAATATAACAGAATATCATCTATAAATACTATAAAAAATTTGTTAAGGTAATATATGAAGACTCTATTCATTAATTGCATAAACATTACTGCACTTTTAGTGAATCTTAAGGGAATCACTATGAGCTAATAGCATCTATACTTTATTAAAAGGGTTATTTTGGAGATATATTACTTCTTCAGATTTAATTAGTGATATCTGAAACTGAATATCCACCTTAGATAAATACTAGGCACCACATAGTTCATCTAATTTATCATATATATATGGTAGGGTATAATTTTTATTAATCATGATTTTTTGAGCTCCTGATAATCAATACATAGTACATTGACCCATGCTTCTTCTTGGCGAAGATTCCCAACTCACCCCTTGTTGAAGCACTCAAAAATATAAAACCCTTGTCAAGATTCTCAAGTAACTTCTTATTTTTTTTCTAATATATGTATGTCTATTTTTTAGTCATTCTTGGATATATTCATATATCAAAGTATAATTTCATAAAATATATCAACCTCTTGATATAGATGAAGACTATGAAACTCCATAAAAAATACATCAGTATAATCCCTCATAATTGGATTTTCTTCAAGCATGACTCTCTTATTTACCTCAATTATTTGAACTATATATACTTGGTCATCAAGAAATAATATCCACAATGATAATAATATTATAAAATGGATTCATCATCTTCCTTACACTGGTATAAAATCAGAGTATTACTCTAGATGTGAATAGTGATATTTCTCTTCAAATAGTTTAAGTTGGATTTATAAAATGACAGTCCATCCTTGCCCAAAATAGCATCAAATACCAGGAATGGAAGTAATACAATATTTTATACAAGTTTTATTCCATAAAAATTACTGGGGAGGAGTTATATACTTGGAATGTAGTAATTTCTCTATTTTTTCTCACAGATAGCTCAACCCCTAAGTTTTGATGTGGTGTTAGAATAACTCTAATAAACATGAAATATATAAAAGAATGTGTACAACCATAATGAATATGAACATTAATTATTATTGATTGAATATATACATTCATTATTATTTAATTAATAACCATCGTACCAATCACCACATAGTTTTTGGGATCCACCTCAGTAGTGGTGATAGTATATCACCTTTTTTCCCTCTAGGAATTAAAGATTGTTTTCATTGATTGTCTTTGACCACCCTTGGATTAGGGAATTTGATTGCCTAATTCCTATATTCCTTGCTATATAAACACTTTATCACAAGTTCATAATTGATATGAACCTTATTTTATTATTCCATGTTAATTATTTTCTTCATTTCTATTTTGTACTAATTAACTTGATGTTGTATTTACTAACATTTGAAACATCTCCCATTTCCCTTTATAAGGTTTCTAGGATGCTTCTTCCCACTCTTTTTACATTTTGGATGTTGATTTTTCATTCCACCATGGGATTTATCTATTGATCCTTCCACATTAAAATGTATTTTCTACTTTTTATCTCTAGGCCCATGATAGCACTAATAGTAGGAAATCTTCATATTGACCATAAAGAAATTAAAATAATATCCTTATTCCTACCAAAGTCTATAATCCCCATGTGTTTTAATAGACTCATCTTTAATAAAATAAATAATTATTCTACATTTATTCTAGTGTTCATGAAAATATTTTAGGTGTATCATGAAATCCTTTTGATGTTTTCCTCATATGCCTAGAAAGAACCATCTTCCTTTTTCTTTAGTATGATGACCTCCATAAATATTTTAAGAAGGATATTTTCAGTAAAATATTTATTTAAAAATATTTTCATGAATCCTTATCATTCCATGGAATCAGTATTCTCTCTGTACATCATGTTCTTGATTACTTCCAACAATTTATAGACTCATCTTATATGGTTATAGATATATCAGATAACATTCTTTTTTTATGAGAGTTGTAGGATAGATAATATCTGCTAAATGTAGTTAATTCATTATTCCATGATTATGGGATCAAAATATCCACTAAAGGTGGAATGCCTCTATAGTATAAAGGAATTGTATACAAATTTTTATTTCTGAAGAGAAGTAGATCGTTTCACATGATTCATGTTATCATTTAGAGCATGATTCCGTTGAACCAATACTTCCATGAAGTTCTCACCTCCTGGTCCCATATGGTTATGAATATGATTATGGTAATTATCAAATTTCCTATCACATTAGTTTTAGGAATGGTTCCTCCTATTTCCATCAATTAACTAAAATGAAGGTAATTTTTTTTGAGAAAACTCAAACTAAAAATAATATAAAATGGAAACAATGAACATAGAAGTAATAATTTATAAATGAAAAGGAAATCCTAAATTATTATTATCTAGGTTTCAATCTAATTTATCCATATTAATTTCTCTAACAGGTTTTTAGGCCTAATTTATATTTAAATCCATTATAATGGTTTATATAGATTTTGTAAATTTCCAAATCATATCACAAGGGATTGTGAAAATATATATGTATCATTTCCCAATGAACCCTTTTTGGGTTAATTAATTCTAGGTAAAAATGTTATGGATATACATCCACTTGTAACTTCTAGTTAGGGATGTGATTACTTTCAAAAAACATGATATATACTTCATCAAAATTACTGGATATTATCATGTACATTTACTTATCCCTAGGGTTATCACTAAATTATTCTATTTATAACCATAAAAAATATCTATACCACCGTATAAATCTATCTACAGTGATCCAAGGCTTTTAGACATTTTATTACATGATTTTAACATAAATATATATTAAATACAACCAAATGATTGAAAATTATTATATCCTTGGAAGACTAGGTTCATTATACATCAAAGTTAAACTAAAATAAAACAAATTTAGTTTAATCTCCAAAATTATCTCATAAATAACTTTTGGATCCTAAACCTAAATAGTATAACCTGGGGAATATATAAATGAATAGGGAGACCTAAAAATCCGAGTAAGCTAATAAAAATGACAATGAATAATAACATGTGATTCAAATGATATAAGGTGGTATCCTGAACGAGAAGGATAACAATGAATAACATGGGAGAATAAAATTATTAACATGGTATCAAATGATCATGAAAAAATATGAGTGTTTCATAAACATATTACACAACATTAACATAAGTCAAGTCTAACTACCAATACAACATCACATAATGGATAGATTCCTGTGATGGATTAAGATTACTCCATGATCCCATATATAAAATCTCATGATACAAAAATAATATCCAATTAATTAGTTCATATCTATTTTCACCCATCATAACATGTTGATTCTTGTGTTCCATAAATATGATTCAATCTTAAGTCATAATCATAAAAAATGCCCCTGGAAAAAAATGGGTTTCATTTAAGAAAAGAACTTATGGAAAGTATTACCCCATAAAAGGAGGGTATAATAATATTTTTAAATATGTGAGAGAAATATATACATAATTTTCAATAAATAAATATTATTAAATATATATAAGGTGATTTATATAGAAAAATGTCATAACATAAATAAAAAGGGTGGTTCAGAAAGTTCTCTTTCCCTTTTTTCCAAAACTTATTTTCACTTTCACTTAATGTACTGAATAATAAAAATATATTAATTAATTAATTAATTAAGAATATTTTACATATAAACTTTATATATTTTTAATTTTTTTATGTTCATTTATAATCATTTTAATGAGATATAAATTTTAATCTTTTTGTTCTGATACCATTCATTTTGTGGTTCCAAGGTCGGGTCACCTGTAAATAATTATTGATGATCTTTTCAAATGGAACTAAAACGTAAAAACTGAGATGAAATGGTATTTTGTACTTATAAAAATTTTAATTTTACTAAATTAACATATTTGTTTTACATAGCATTGATTCTTTTAGACAAAAATTAGCATTATATGCTTAGTTCATTTAGGGTTTTTTTCCGACCATTGAAAACTGGCTTCATTTTAATTAATTAAATACTTTTTAAAAAATAAAATAACTTTAAATATGTTATAATATACTAATTATGATCATATTTGGTAGTAATAATATTTTTATAACCATACTTTAAGGCGGTAGTGAAAAAACAAGATTGTTGTTCATGGAGACCGTGAACTATCCATTTTGTAAATAATGATTTCATTTTAGAAACAAAACAAGAGAGGTTATAAGATGTATGTTACACCATAATCATAACATATAATTAAATTTAGAATAATAATTTTAAAAAATTTAATTGTATGTGGATCATATGGGGGTAATGGAAGAAGAGTAAAATTAAAGAGTTCAGTCGAGATTCTTACATCTTTCTTTGGTCGCCTTCTCTTAGGTTATCCCTTGAAGCTCTCTAAAATGGTCATTAGATGAGACTAGAATAACTATTATATATGATAGGGTATTATTAAGGTAATTTGGTAGAATTTTGGCACGATCCAATGCTTATATGGTGTGATGATAAGGGGTTGGGTGGTATTTATAAGGGGAGGAGGGGTGTTTTTAATATTATACTCATTAGTTTATTATTTTGTCTCAAGACTATAATTAGTATTAATTATTGTGAAACTGTATAGTAAATTATTCATGTGAGTTTTATCTAATGGATTATTACATCATCTATGACTCAAAAATTCATTTCTTTAGCTTATAATGTTTTATAACACATTTATTCGTATTTCTTTATACACAATAATTTTAACACTTTTAGAAAAATAAAAACAATCACCCAATTTTTTTCAATATTTCTATTCCAAAAATGGAATCCATTTTATGAAATAAAATTATATATATGATAAATTTAATTTTTAAATAAAATATTCTTTTATTTTAAAATTTTATTTTTAATAGTGTGATCGATTTTTTGACCCTTTGAAAAATTACTTATAGTCTCCTAAAATTAACTAATCATTATAATAAAACATAATATAAATTTATAAGTCATTTTTATTAAAATAAACTTTCATTTAAATAATTTTATTTATAATATAAATTCAATTAAAACATTTATATTTTACAAAAAATATAAATAATTAATTTATCATTTTCAAAACATTTCTTTACTTATATTATGATATAAATATGTAATATTTTTATTTTATAAGATACATAAATATTATTTTACATTTACATAGGTGGTGTTACTATTATAATTAGTTTGGTTCTATTTCTAATGGTCAGATTACTATTCCAACAGTCTGGTTATTATTCTAATGGTCATATTACTATTCCAACAATCATATTTTTAATATTCCTACGGTTTCAATAATTTCAATAAATAACTAATGTTTAATTGATTATTTATTAACTTATATGTGATTTAAAGGATATATATACTTTCATTTTCAAGATTAAAATTTTAGTACTAATATTATACTTCATTTCTACAATTTTTTTCATCAGTGCAATTTTTCTAGGGGATTGAGCGTATCATAGTTTTCCTATTATATTTTTTTTATTTTTTATTTTTTAATTGTAAAACATTCAATTTTTATGGTCATATTTTTTCTATAAATATAATTTCCATACTATTATAATAATTTTTTTGGTTTCATCATGTGGTAAATGTTCATTATATAATATTATATTAGTAAAGATGACGCAATTATATATTTAGAAGGGTAATTCCATTGACAAAATTATTTGTCATTAAGCTCTATAAATATAGTTTTAAGTTGATAAAGTAATTCTTGTGTGAAATAGGAATTTGTAATCCAAGTGAGACTCTAGTGATAAAGGTTAGGGAAACACCACCCAATGTAATCAACATCATATTATAGTGGAGAATCCATGATTGGGGAAAAGCCCACTCAATGCAAGGGGTAGTAATTTTTATCAATCTTTATAAAAATATTATTTGAGTATTTATTTCTAGAAAATAATTTCTTAAGATTTATTATTTTTAGGTTAAACATAAAACAGTTCCATATGCACTAACTGAAATTAAGATTTATAGTCTTAATGTGTTTCAAGATATTTTGGAATTTAGTAAAAATAGGAAGCACTTGATTCACCCCCACCCCCAGGTGTCTGAACCGGTCCTATATGGAATTTCTTGTAGTAGTAGGGACAATTACCCCTATTATTGGATCTATTTTGATGTCCAAATAAATTTTTTTTGGATTAATAAAGTGAATATTTCAATATTTTTTTGAAGATGTTTTTATTTAGATGGATAAGCCTGGTTTCACTCCTCTTAATATAGTATCAAAATTCTATTCCAAGATACTAAAAAATATAATGACTAAAGAGTAAAATAAATGTAATAAATAATTTTAATAAGTAGAGGGATCAAACATTATCTAAAGGTGCTCAGAATGGTAAGTATATATCTGTTGATTCTATTGACCTAGATCATTTTTATGAATCTAGTTCAAGATGTAAAGAACTTGAGGAGATGATAACATTGAAATAATTATATTCTCATGTAAAAGTTTATTTAAAATCATATTTTGATATAAAAAATTATATATAATTGATTATATTAAAGATATATATGATGAAAAATAACATCTAGAGGAAGAAGTTGATGATATGGATAACACATTTTTCAAGCAGGTTAGAAGATGCAGCACCCTCAAAAAACTGGTCAAATATAAGGGAGAAACAACATCACTTTTAAATTAAAATGTGCCTCTAAATTATAAAAAATAAAAATAATTTTTGTTATAAGTAATTTTTTATGTTTTTCTAACTGAGGTATTCCATGCACTTGTAAAGCTACATTTGATCACAAGGAATGTCATGGATACACCATTGGATTTGAAATCTAAGATGGTAAAATTTATTGAAATTTCACTTCATAAAATAAGTAATATTTGTGATGAAAAACACTAAGATATTAAAGAGTTATTGGGAAGTCATGTTGAGATATTTTTATGATGAAAGGAACTCACTCAACCTGTATTGTCTTGAGCAGGATATTAAACTAAAAAAGTTGGAATCAATTCATGTTGGACCTTCTAAAACATATAAAATTAATAAAACTAAAAATAAAGTTTAAAATATTATTATTTAATAACACTTCATTAATTTTTTTTATGTATTTTTTAAAAAGTTTTTGGAAATCTCCCTCCTCAAATACATGGAAGAGTAACACCCAAAATCTAAAAGTATATGCATGAACTGTATCTGTATTGTGAAAATGTGCTAGAAAAAAAGGAAATT
Organism: Viscum album; assembly: GCA_963277665.1. Classification (NCBI taxonomy): domain Eukaryota; kingdom Viridiplantae; phylum Streptophyta; class Magnoliopsida; order Santalales; family Viscaceae; genus Viscum; species Viscum album. The sequence continues at coordinate 1,988,429,568 of OY728161.1, read as the reverse complement.
TTTTGTTCAAATGTAGTAATTAAAAATTATGACAATATAATCACATCGTAAAGGTTATATTTGATCATGTAAAGGTATATTAATCCCCAAAACCAATCCCAAAATAGAGGTAAAGAATCCCAATAATAGCATGCACAAAAAACTAGACAGACCTCCTTTAAAGAGAATTGAATGTGGTTTGTAGGATATGTTTTGTGTTTTTTGAGGTTTGGGAACACGAAAATATATTATTGGAATAATATATCCAAGTATTATAGTTAAATAAGTCCAAGAAATAAGGTTATAAAAGTAAAAAATAGATTCAATATTGTTACACATAATTTTAATTTATAAAACAAAAGTAATATACCCTTAAAGAATAGATATGTGTGTCTAGATAATTTATTTGAATTTTGAAACATATATATCCACTCTTATGATATATTATAACTTGTTACAACTAGGGATAAATTTTAAACTAAATTGAAATAGTGGATATAATATTATAAGAAATAATGAAATAATGAAAATTATTCCTTGAGGAGTAATGATGTGAATAAAGCTCCTAAGAGTGATGCTCCCAAAAACATAGTGAATGTGTATAACCAGGTTATTAAAACTATATTAATATGGTATATTTATTAATCTAATATTGGAAACAGAATGTACACTCGTAAATATTACATGGCATAAAATCTAGTTGAGAAATATGAAATCACACAAAAAGTCAATCAAAGTTTTGCATAAGAATTTTGGAATGGTAGAGGAAGTCCCTGATGATGAAATTATTATTCTAGACAAGAATATAATGTAAAAAAAGATTATTATAACCCATGTGGAAGGTATAAATTTATTATATATACTGCCAGTATGTGTATTCCAAACTTACCTGGTAAAAAAAATTAAAGTGATAAAGTGAAAGAACCATTTGTTAATAGTGACAAATATGTTTCTACAAATAAGAAGTCTACCCGAATGAAAGAGTGAGGTTCATGATACAAATGATATTTTGATCAAATGTAGTCATCATCTATAATAATTATGGAATTAGGAGAAAACTATAAATTTATAGGTTCTTTACTTGCATGAGGAAATGAATCCATTATAGCTAGGAAAGAAGTCAAAATTGAATGGGAGCCCATGCTAACCAAATGGAAAATATCTAGAAACCTAATGAGGTTATAATAATAAATAAGGATAGAAATTTTAGAGCTTAAAAGGAAAATTTACATTTGATTGATAAATAAGTCTTAGTCGTTATGATAAAACCGAGGAGGTAATAAATATTTGCCTAATTTTCACATCCTTGGTGAATGAATTTTGTAAAAGGGGATTAAAGTTTATGAATGAGAAGAATCAATGATGGTTGTAATAATTATACAACTAGTGAGGATAACCATCATGGTGGACTAATTTTTTTTCTATTTTTAAATTGTTATCCATCTCTAAATAGTATCAAATGCATGGAGTTTATCTCTACAATCATGTAACCCTAGTGATTACGTTAGCAGTGCACCCATTGAGGGGGAAAAACTGAAGATGTGAAAGAATATAGTGATTTGGTATTCTTAAATTATGTAATCTATATAGTCCCATAATATATTTATTATTGAGGAATTATACTCAATATCTTAGTCTGCTTATGTTTTTTTCTTATTATAATTATTTTGGGGAGTGTTGATCTAAAAAAATGGAAGTAAATTACATGCACTTGAAGGTTTTAATGTTTTTTTTATGATGGGTTCATGTTCATATAATTTTTGTAAATTTTGGTATGTACATACCTTGAGAAATATTTCTTTGAGTTAGTATTACATATTGGTTATATTTTGTACAACCTTGTTATCTAAATTAATCACTCATTTTTTATGGGATAGGTTTTCCCATGTGGACTTCAAGTAGGATGATTGATGACACAATTATAAGGAATATATTATGATACATTAATTTGGATTCATTTTATGTTGATATTTTTTTTGATAAGCACTTTAAATTGGTAAGTAATGACACGATATAAATTCCATCTCTTATAGAATTTATTGAGAAATTGGAAAATTGACGAAGGGAATACCATATTGTGTCAAGGTTTCTTTATTCACATATGGTATCAAACTATAAACATTTCAATTCATATCTAATAATGTCACCCTTTTCTGAATTGTATCTTTTTAGGAGTTATAATGAGAGATGATTTTGTATTTCTAGGGGATATGAGAGTGCCCTTACATTAAGGGGGTTTATTTCCATCTATTTTTATTAATTTCCATTTAGGGTTAGAATAATGACATTGATAGTAAAAGTAAATTTATAATTAAAAAGATATATAAAGGGGATTATGGAAGTGTCCTTGGGTTGATGATTGTATTTTTTTCACTTTTTCTTTATGTCATTGTAATTGTAACTATGAAATGGTTATGAGCTACCAATGTGGTCTGGGAAATGATAAAGAAGACAATTTGGTTTTCACTATTGTTTCATAACAAAAATAATGTGTTTCAAATAGATGAGGATTTGAAGAAGATATGAATTAAAGATAAGAATAAATCCTTGTGTATATTTGAATAAAAATAAGGAGAAGAAAAATACATGGATTAAGTAATTTAATTAGGTAAATTTTCCTTTTAACATGAAATTATTTGAGTCTGCCTTATAATTTTTGATGATATTTTTATAATTAATGGTACTAAGTGTTGATCATATTAAAAAAATGTGTCGAACTATCCTGAACTGACCAGCCAATTAGCCCATTATTAACCTAGAACAAGCTTAAGGGAAACCATTTTGTTTAATCCATAACATATATCCTTGTGTAAGAGCATTGTTAAGGAATTGGACATTCCTAGGTCAATTGTTGTGCATAAAAAGTGTGCATAGAGCACATAAGAGAACCCTGGTGCACATATGGTGGAATAGACCATCGATAGGTGTGTGTGAGAGAGAGAGGTAAAGATAGATATATATTTTTGTGATATAACTTTGGTTTCATGGTTGATATGTTGTTTCAGGGTTGAGGATTATTAAGGGATCTGTGCTTGATGTGAATAGATATGTTAGATTTTGTATTTATGGGACATGGTTACTATATTAATTGGTATACTGATATAACTCGTAGTCTAATGAGAATATTATACATACACCATCTTCTAAAATTAGTCTTAAAAAGTTATACGCATGGGGATTCTACATAGTTGTTGTATCAAACACATGATAAACTCCTAACCAATCACACATCTGCAAGTTACCACATGAGTAACTCATTTAGCGCAAACTTCCAAACCTATTCCATTAAGAAATTAAATCTACCACAATAATTGTAAATCCATGGATGATGTACCAATAATATGAAGGTATGTATTCAAGGTAGATGAATATTTTACACAACCAAACCCCAAGATACCACAATATGAAGTCCACACTACATTATAAATAAAATTTAGTAACTGCATGCCTTTCTCTCATAGTTGGTCCAACCAATAATAGTATCTTAATAACATGGTTGATATAGTGACCACGCAATTTATAGAGGTTGATATGTGATTTAGTTGATTTTTTGTATATATGGACACAATTTTTAGTGTGTTTTATCATCATCTTAAAATAGGGATGAGATATATCTTAATCATGATAGTAATATTCAATATCTCTTGATCATTGTAATACCCAAAATTCTAAAGTAAGAATATTGTATTTGATAGTGTTTATGACATGAAACACTAATAATAGAAATGAATATAACATCCTAAGAATTTAAAATATATTTAATATTTTAAATAATCCAATCTATTATAATTATTTCAATGCATGAAATACTGATTATCTTGTGTTGCATGCATAGACAACTTTATTTGATAGGTTTCATTACACGCATGACCGAGTTTTCTCGAAGTCTATTAATATTATAATTCAAAATGAAAAACGTATCATATTAGTTAAATTAATGGTTATTAATTTTATTAACTAAATTATTAAATATATATTTTAATTCATTGGTTACCGATTAATTATAAATGAAATTAAAAACCAATTAAATATAAAGGATATGTTTTTATACAGAACTATTTTTTATGTGATCAAAGGAAATTTATCTTGATAAATTAAATTAATTACTATTATTGAATTATATTAATTAAATTTATATATTATATATTAAATAAATCTTTTTCACATTAATATAATATATTTTATAGTCATAATATAATAATGAATCCAATTTAATGCATAAAAAGATGTATTTTTCTAAAAAATAGTTTTTAGGATTTTTAATGGAAGACTTATTTTTAAAAAAAATATTGATAATTTTATAAATTTTATTTGAAATAAAAATATTATTTTTTTAAATACTAATATAAAAATTATCTTAGGGTTTTTTTGGTATTTTTCTAAGAAGTTTCATTTTTTGATGATTAGTGAAAAATGCTGAATTTTAATTGAGAACTGACGTTTCATCAAATAATTTATAAGATTAAATTATATAATGAATTTTTTTTTGGTAAAATTTGATCAATTATACATCTATTCATCCAATTTAGGTGATTTTAATCATTTTTATACTAAATTTATATATTAAAACAAAGTGGACTTTTGAACATTTTAACTTTAAAAACATGTTTTCTCGTCCAGTATACATGGTAAATTTTAAATTAATTTCTTCAAATTATTTGATTTGAATTTTTAAAAAAGGATTAAATATTTTGAATAATTATAATTCATAATTTATTGGAAGGTAAAATTAATTTTTAACCCAAAAAATTAATGAAATAAATTAAAATTAAATACAGCGATTTTGGTGAAAAGGAGTTTACTTAATGGTTAGACATTAATATTAAGGGTCCAAATGACCTATACACTTGTAAAAACCCATTTCATAGTAATATTTAAACCATATAAACTATTTTATCAAAAATTAATTATTATGGGAGGCACATGATGTAAGGGATACCTCTCAGTATTATTTACCTTTTTGAATTTACAAGAATGTCACTCTAATATAAAAGGGCACTCACCCATCCCCCTCACTTATTCACACCTATCAATAAACTTTTCTCAACTAGTAACTGAAAAAATAACATCAAAACATCCCTAAACTCATCATATAATCCTTAATTTGAGCATAAATCCTACCAAAGAAGTCATTTGGTGAAAACCAAAAGGAGTTACCTGAAGAAGAGTTAATGTTCTTCAACAATCACGTTTCTTTATTTTTCTCTTCACCACCTAAATTATTATTATATCTTGATTATATAATAACCTCATTATCATATATATATATATATATATATATATATATATATTCATATGTTTTTATCTTAAGTTCATGAACTACACCACCACACACTTCCATCAAATGGGATACACAATCATCGTTCATGTGTACATCGGACTACCTTCTTGCGAACCGATGTCGTTCATTCTTCCATTACCACCATTAAAGGTTAGTAATAATGATTTATTTATAGTTTATACATGATATATATGATATTTATTATCTATTTATTATTATTTAATTATTATAAAACACATACCTTTATTATTTCCATTTTTTGGGAATATGATAACAACCTTTGTGGACGTATGGACTACCGCCTCCTCAAAGTGATGTGATTAATTCATACATTACATGGAATGTATTGAGGATGGTTTAAATAAAAATATATGATATATATGATGTAAATATAATAAATTATTAATAATATACAAATATTTAATTTAATTTTCTTTCTTTTAATATGACAATAAAATGGAAGCAGCATTTATGCGTATGTATGCCCTACTGTCTCCATGAACAGAGACATTCATTTATTACCACTAAATTTTATGGATTTGTATATGTATATATAATAAATATATATTTTATTTAAATCATTTTTTTACCTTCTGTATATTATTAAATCATCATCTATTTAAGAGGAATGAAAAATAACAAGTCAAAACATACTTAAAAAATAGGGCGATTAACACCCAAAATAATGAAAATAATGATAGATTATTAACAAAAAGGTGAAAAGATGTTCTAAAAGTATCATATATGATATTATAAATATTAATGTGGTTTTTTTATAATTTAATAACATGATTAAAATCATTATATATATGGTTAATGTGTGCTCAACCAAAAGGGAGTGTAAGGTGAGGGATTCTCTTCTAAATTTTTCTTCCGTGAGATATATGTCATTTTCACCAATTATTTATTTTTGGTGGTGTATATACATATAATATTGTTTTATATATCATTAATAAATTTATATTCATGTTAATTAATGTTTTACTTGAATATATTTCTTTCATGGGGATTATAATTCAAAACTTACCTACTCTTAAGGGGTTTCATCTCAATTTACATTTTATTGAAAATTATTTGTTATTATTAACAAATTAATGTTGATATGGTGTATATATTTCCACTTTGACATGTAATATCATCAATATTCATTATTAATGTTATTTTAAGTTTCACATTGAATTATTTCATCCAAGAGTAATTGACTTTAAAAGTACCAAGTGATAAAAGTTGTTGTCCAATATCAATTTCTTTTGGGATTTGTATCTTTCTATTGAAGAAATCAATTTATTGTAATAATTTCATTATTAGAAATTAAATTTAACTTTAATATTATTATTCCAATATTATGGATATGATTATTTCCAAAATTTTAATCAATTTTTACATACATTTTTTACTTGGAAATTAGTTTTATTAATAGGGGAAATGTTGATAAATATGTATCTTTTATTCAATACACATATTTGATGATAAGAAGTATTGATTAATTAAATTGATTATTCGATATATGGAAAATTATTTTGACCTAATTTTATGGGTGGTTCCTTGTATAATATATCCCCTTGATGCATTGTTGGGTCTCATGAGACAAATTAATTTTAAAAAATTAAATTGTTTTCCACCTGTAGTTTTAAACTGTCTTGTGAAAGGCCTCAATAGTAGAGGTATCTTTATGTCAGAGATCTTGGTGTCCATTAAAAAAATAATTTGATTCATTCAGTATTCAATTATTATTATCCAAAGGATTTTCACTATGTTAAAATATATGGATTCATTTCATTCTATGATCATGGATTAAATGGAATGTGTCTTCAATTATCCACCTTTCCATGTTGTTTATGCCTTATCCAGTTATTTAAATGGAATATGTGTTAACTTATTAACCTTTTCTTGTTAATTATTCTTATTTATTCTTTATAAAATCCATTGTACTTAACCCTTACTGATAATTTGATCTCACCCTTCATTTTTTTCATTCCTTGGGTTATAAAGAAGAGATATTTGAGTATTAAAGTATGCAATTAATTTGTTTTATTATGTATTATATTTCATTTTCTATCCCCAATTTAAAAAAATTGGTTTCATTTATGTAATCTAGTTCTACAAAACTACTAAATTGTTTGGTCCTTTGGGATTTGATTCTTGTATCTATGATAATGTAATAAAGTCATCAGCTCTGAGATACTAAGGTCAGGGTCATTACAGTTGGTATTAAATAATGTTTATTAGAAAATTTAGAAGCCAGATTTTGGAGAATATATTTTAGGGAACATAACCAAAATATTAAATTTGAGGATAATTATTGAATAACATCCCAAAGAAACCATGTTTATTATTATGATATTATATACACATAAATATTTTTGTTTACATTTATAGTTTTTGGGTTAGAAATTTTGTTTCATATTGATATGATCTAATCCAATATATTCCATTACTTAGAAATGGCACATGGAAGGAAGAAGGGTATCATTGCTCAAGGACAAGGTATAGGATTCCCTATTTAGGAAAACAATATAGCTGTTATTTGAACTGATCATGTTATATAAATATAAGGGCAGGTTAATTAGGTAATGAAAAATAACCTTTCCTAGATGGATCAACTTGTCCCATAGTAATATTAACTAATGCTAGATAACTTTGTGTGATAGAGGCCCCCATAATTTAATGGTACTACTGATACAATGTTATATGTGTAATGGATTAATTCCTTATAAAGGATATTTATTGAATTGGGATATGGTGAAATTGAAAATGTTAAACTTACAGTGTATTTTCTCAATGGTGATGCTAATTTTTTATGTAAAATACCTCATAGAGCTATAATGGCCATATTTGGGTAAACCAAGGGCATCATCTGACTCAACAGGGCATCCGGAGAAGCCAAAGGGAGGTGCATGTAAGATTTGAGGATTTCTTGCAAGATGGGAAGTCGCACGCAAGACCCTTTTGTGCCCAATGTGATGTCAAGTGAGCCTTTGTGTGTGCACCCAACATGGTTTGATGTAGAAACTATAAGGAAGTTCTCATCCATGACTAGAATCTCATATTCTTCTATGAAATAATTTTCAATCTATAGAATTTACCCCCCCCCCCTCTTTATGGAGATCCTATGGAAGTCTAAGAATCAATCTACTACATGTAGGAAACCTCTTCTGTGGCATCATGTAATCCAGGGAACCCTCAAGGTATAGTATTCATAACAATAGGTAAGATAGGGGTCTTCTTTCATGTGGCCCCACTATGGTTTGACCCTCTATCTTCTCACCTGAACCTAAGGGAAGTTCACACAAAAAATTCCTCGTGTTCCCACCTCATGCCCAATGTGTATCTTGTCTTACACTCCACCCATCTACTTTTGTGTGAAACCTTCCAAACTTTTGTTCACCCCTTCCATGAATCTATATGGGATGTATCTACTCTAAAGCACCATTTCTGTGCCCCTACAGCATGCATGCCTCATCACATGTGTTCACCTTCTCCATGTGGCCCTCCACACTTTGCATAGTGATTTCCTGGTATCTCGTGTGACGTTACCTATTGTGATTCCCTACCTCTTTCTTTTCAACCTAGGTACGCTAATGGATTCTTCTTTCAAGCATAGTTATCCTAACATAGACCCAACTATCGACCAATCATCCACAACTTCACCTTCTAGAATTTCTAATTTATTTCATTCCCCAAGGGTCAATGTGTGATAGTAATTTAATTCCAAGGGGTAGGGAGTGAGTCCCACATGTCTGAGTTGTAGGACGTTAAACTGCCTAGCACCAACGACCTCAACACATGATGTTAAGCTGTAATATCACCGTATGCATTCATCACAAGATTTATCTATGTATTATTCATTTTGAATGATATACTCTACACATAATCAAAGAGGGTATGGGAACTGGGAACCTCTCAATTCCCACACTCTCAATTCATCACCCCTCTACCTATGGGCTTCATTTCCATTTGTGCCTCAAGAATTTTCCACTCATAAGCCCATGTTAACATATTTATAGGATGATTTGTGTATGAATGAAATGGAACATGATATTTCTATCATGGAATTATATCCTCAGCTCATATAATGACACCCTCCTTGGGATGATTCCATTCATAAGCCCCACACCCACCCTCATTAGCACATTTTAGCAACACAAGCATCAGGTCTACTACTACCTCGTGTTCCTTACACTGATCAATAATCATGTGGGATTATAGGAAATAAATGACAATGAAATCCATCTCTGTCTCTAGGATACTCCGCAGGTAAGCCCCAACCATCATTCCACTCTCATTTGGTAAGCTCTTAAGCAAAATCCCCAACCACAGGTCCCATTTTGATTGTGAGTCCCCATTGGTATAAGAACAAATCCCCCATCCAAAACTATGTGGACATTGATTTCCAACTATTTGGGATATGTATGAAACATCCTAGAGTTTAAATCCAAACACCCCTCACACTTTATACATTCCATTCATTCTACTTCAACACATCATCCATATCCATCCTAATTCTTACCCGAGACGCTCTTACATGTAAGCCTCATCCACATAATAACTAATCCAAACATCCCCTAGGAAGATCCCATGTGTAAGCCCCCCACAATCTACATCATCCAAAAAATATAAATCCCCTTATGAAGGGAAGTTCCAATGAATAATCCCCATACTATCCACTTTGAACTAAGTCGGTTTTGATCCTTATCTCTTAGAAAGGTTACATAAGATGCCTCCATGAGGTTCAACTCCACCCAATGGTAAACCTTGGTGTTCCCCTCATTAAGGTTCCCCTCCGTGATCCCCCCATAGTGATGTCCAGATAATCCTTCATGGTGCGAGGACTTATCTTTATGAGAAACACAACATAGGGTCCACCTCCATATGCGTTCTGATCCATCCATCTAGTAATGCTTTCGAGTACTCCCTCTTAGGGATACACCCTCTCTGATCCTCCTCCATCAATATTTCTGATGATCCTCTCTCCATCTTTGCAAGATGTAAAACTCATGGCCTACCTCATGTTAAAAATGGTATGTTTAAGGAAAACCTTAGATTACAAGCCTCTGGCATATATAGCACATGACCATCATGGGATCCCTCGTGTTCATCACCCTTGAGAATCCCACTTATGAGGAAGAATACAAATATTCAATGTTCCAATGGCCAAACATGTCATCGATGCCCAATGTTTCCACTCCCATAACATAAGGTTGATTCCCTATCAATAAACCTTAAAATTTATTAATAGAATAATCTTAATTAATTGAAAATCAAAAATATTTGGCACTGGGAATGAGTTTCATGAACCACATTTTAATCTATGAGGGAGTCTCGGGCTAGGAGACGAATTTTAAGGAGGAATCCATCGAAGGAGTAACTAACATCTCATCATACCATTTTGATCAAGGATAAGTCATCACTGAGAAAGTGATTAATGTCACCCGCTTTTGGAATGTGGGAATGCAGGGTAAAATGCAGTCATCGGCGAGAAACAACATGTGAGGTGGATGGGCCCTGAAGAAAGAATCAGAAACAGAAATGGTGAACCCAACATGAATCTTTTCTCCTTTAACCATGTGGAACAGCTCTATGGGTCATAAATTCAATAGACTAGCATGTCAATAGATCCATATATCCATCATCAGGGTATACTAAGGAAATAGTGGGTTTAGTGTGGAACTCCCAGGTTTTGGGGGGAGTTGAACGTTTCGTATTCTGGTCTGCAAAATCGTTAGAATGGATTTTTCTCTCTAGCTGCGGAATATTGGACGATGATGGGTAATTGGGTATTTCTTTCCTCATATCTATAATTATAGTTTAATATTACTTCTTTTTATGACCCATGATCTAGGAACCCACGCACCCAATTTCCACTGATGTAGTTGTAGGAGGCTCATCAATATGGCAATCAAATGTGACCCCACATCCACCACGATGTTCACGAATCCATTAGATACCGATAACCCATTCCCCATATCACCCTCTAAAATCATGCCAAGGAGGGTGATTGACAATGATTTATGATGGTATGTGTAGAAGGGATTCATTCCCACAAATCATATGGCTCACCAGAACCTGGATTCTTTTGCGCCTCACCATCAATGCCACCCCCAAGGGCCACGAAAGGAGCCTCTACTCCCCACTTCGATGATGAACTAATTTGGGAGCCTATCCCTGAAGTGCTTCTCTAACTCAATCCCTTATTCCAATGTGGTAGGGTATTCTTGAGTCATCCCAAAAATGACCACCTCACGATAGTTTCCTAGGAGGGATCCCAACAAGCCATGTTAATGCCACCAATTATCAGTCTTCTATGTTGAAGAACAAGTGGATCGTTCCCTTACTCTGGAGGCCCCAGTCTGACTCACCTGGTGCCAATGTCAGGCCCAAGATTAGTAGTATTCCCATCATGGGGCATCATCTTCCACATCTTTTTTGGCCCCTTCCACCCCTAGTGTACTCCACCAGATCACTGACACTGTAAAATATTGTCTCTTCAATGGCTGGTTTGGATCAAGACTTCAAACACCTCACAATATGGTTGGGTTGTCTCTTTCAACCATTGGTGTCTCCTACAGCCATTATAGGCTAGTCTGTGAGGATGATACTAAGTATGAAGGGCCTCCCATTAAAATCCACCACCAAAGTGGAGGTAATCCCTACTCTCACACCAAATATGGAGGTCCTCCCTATATTCCCAACATCAGAAAAAGTGGAGGCCCTCCACACTTCATTGATTTGCAGTACATAGATCCTCCCCTTGCTTATGATTCCTGATACAAAATCCATCCTCGTGTCTCTAACCAGCAACATGAAGGTCCTCCTTACATTGTCCCGTGCTATAGTGGAGTTCCCCCCCCCCCCCCCCGCTTCATCTATGATCAGAATGAAGTTCCTCCTCATTCCATCATCACTGGCCAAGATGAAGGTCCTGCTTATGCCACAACTAACTAGATTGGAGGTCATCCCCACTACTGCAGAGTTCTTCCTCATGCATCTAGAAACTAGTACGGAGGTCATCCCCATACTCATGCAGCCCAACATGGAGGCCCTCCACATGTTCCTGAAAACCACAGAACAGGTCCTCCCTACTAATTTAGTAGTTCGAGAAGATATACTACGTGCTCCAACAACAACAATTTATATGGAGATCCTCCATGTATCCTAAAAATCGAAGCGGAGGTCCTCCCCACACAATCAACCCACATAATGAAGGTCCTCCCCATGGTGGAAAAATTCCCTTCCTTGAAGAACTATATCTAGGCGCATGGTTAAATTTTCACCACTGAAGGGATGATTCTTAGAAGCTCCAAGTCATTGTTGATCTCATTCAATTCGTAGATTCTGAATCCATGGTTGATTCAATGATGAAGCCTTCACCCCAGTCTTCTACATCAGAGTTTGGGTAAGGAGCATGGTAGGTGAAATTAATCACCGAAGATGTTGAAGTTTATAAGGTCCCTAAATCACTTTGTATGTACATGTAGGAGGAGGAATACTTGACACCCTTCCAAGGTCTCGCAGTGTAGTCGTCTCTATAATAATCAGCTTCATTCTAACCTCTACATGAGACCATGGAGAATATTTCTAGGATATGATAGACCCTGATAACCTAGTAGAATAGTATATGTACACTGCTACCCTTGCATAATAGGTAGTGTATGGAACCCCATATTATACGGTTGTGATGATGTGGTTGGAACTACCTCATAAAGACGATCTAATATGCAGTGATCATTCAATCTATGCAGCGATCTATCCACCGTCCATCCCACCACAACAAAAATCCACATTCATGTCATTTTTAATTTCTCAATCAGTTCATATTGGATCCTAGGGTATCTAAGAGTAGGGACTTTTTTCAAGAAGGGATGTTTTTTGGACACTCTGGCTTTCAACCAACTTTTAGGGGTTTTTTAGCCAAATGTGGTTCCCAAGTAAGACATTCCAGAGACCCTAACTCAGGATGAGATCTTTTTCTTCACCGGACCTTCTGGGCAATGCATTTTTGTCTTCATTACCATTAGTTTCTCTACCAAAAGAGAAGAAATCACTTAGACAACATCATCCAATAATGATATATTGTTGAGTTGGATGCACTTCCAATGGAACAGCATCTTACGCCACACATTTACCACCAGACCTTTCAAATCATATGTGTTAAGAGACTCATTATTCTCTATATTATCATTGAACAAGCATATCCACATGTGTAGATATATGGTTGGGGATAGTAATAGTTTTTCTACTTAATTCCTATCAAGTGTCATCTTGATTCACTTGGTGGCATTGAGGACATCCCAGGTGTCATCATAATAAACATGGATGAAGTCACATTTCCCAAGGATGGGGATATTGGAACAAGGGATAACTGAGATAACTAGCCTACCAGTGTAGCACAATATGTTTTAGTCCCAACAAGTGTCCTCACTATCTATAAGAGGAATAATCTTGGCCTAGAGGAACCTTCTACATCATTTCACTTTGGTTAGAATCTTAATAAGTGTACGAGACAACTCAATGAATTAGATCTGCCTAATATAGTGTGGAGGAAAGAGGATGATCATGTGGTTGTCACTATATGAAATTGGATTATAGATCAACATAGGATCATCAATGAGATCCTTGTCATCCAACACTGATACTATGGTGATCATTAATAGGACTATGTACCTCCTCTACAGCAGCATTAGGGGAAAACGCGGGTCTTCCTAGGCCATTTTCTCCATGTTGATCCTATTGATCCCATTCACACTAATAGGTATCAGAAGACAAAATGGTATGAATATTCTAATCTACCTGAGCAACATGAGAATCTCCCTCAGGAACCAGATCAGTCCACTATACAAGTCTCTTTTAAACCCACTCTACATGCCACTCTGCAAATCAAACTGCAAGCCCCTGAGCCCGCATACTATGTTGATGAGTCATTCAATGACATGGTGGTCAAAAACCACATAAAGATAAGAACCCCCGGTATGATTACCTGGTATCATTTCTCATTTCTTGGATTGAATTTTTGGAAATGTGATAGGTGTCGATCCCAACTAATACCATACCATGTTTGGAATGGGTGGATGATATCTGAGTACCCCCAGATTTCGGGAACCCAACCTTCAGCCCCTTCAATGGTATAGTAAACCCACTGCAGCATATTTCCCACATCAACTCAAGGTGAGGACCTATGTTATGAACCTAATAGCATTAGGAAGAAATCATGCTCTGATGTTTTGTTCAAAAATGGGATGGTCTTGTATTGATCTGATATCACAAGTTTCCCATTAGGTTCATCACTAGATGGGAACACCTTCTTGGGTATTTTCTACACCAGTTCAGTTCCACCACAATCAAGATTAGTATTTTTATCCTCTTTAAGTTAAATTAGTTTTAAAATGAGAATTTCTTATAATTCATTACATGGTGGAAGCGCCTCATGTACTCACTTGACAAGCCACTAACTCAAGAGAAGTTGTTGACAATGTTCATGGAGAGTTTTAAGATTAAATTGGTCCCCACCCTCATCACTCATAATTTCCATGGTGGATTACAAAATTTCCTTAACATGGCTCAATACCTAGAGGAATCAATGTATAAATCTAAGTTGGCACATCCTTTGCCTCATCCAACCCCTTGAAGAAGAGCCTTCAAGATATAGCATGTCGTTGAATTGAAGGTATGGGCTCTAGAGCCACTATAGTTGTTTCCAATAGAGCCTAACCATGAACTTACTCATTTAGTAAGGTAACCTTCACAAAATCCACCACATCAACCTCATAATTAGGAAGCACCACCTTGGTAGAACCCACTACCTATACAAGATACTGTTGTTCAATATCATCATCTAACTCCACCCCTCATCAGAACTAAGGTCTGAGGGTTCCCCTTCTAGAAAATAGAGACTAGACTTACTATTTCCCATATGCGAAGGTTCTTGGTTATTTATGTAGTTATCTAGAGTAAGGAATCCTAAAGCTTCTGGGTGCTGAAATACCCATGAGGAAAACATTATGGATCACCATGACCATTGTCCATACCACAAGATCCTTGGTTATAAAATAAATATTTTCTACATGTTCAAGGATTGGATCTCGGATTAGGTGGAAAATGGTGCCATTAAGATGGGTGATGTACTAGAATAGGCTGCACACATCTCAATCAATCCCAATACCAATTATGAAGGTTCTGGAAAGTGGAAGCAATTATCCATCCACGGTACTCAAGATTATGATAATTCATTGTCTCGCATGGTAGCTGCCCACACCCACAATGTCATTTGTTCCCATCTAAGTTGGAATGAACCTCCAGAAGTCATTGTACCATCTCTAGATACTACTTCGGTATATACTTCTTAGCCCATGATGTATCAAAAGAGTATATATCGATGATGCAATGGAAATAAATTTCCCTTTCGGTGTCTATGTTTTCTCGTAAACTCAAAGACTTCATGACTCCAAGTATATGAATCAAACCCATAACCCATCCAGTATCAAAAGACTCTTATAATGATGATCAAAAAGGTAATTCTGTGAGTACTGTTGAATTTTTGGATCCGTACGTGGTCCTTGACAATAAAGAGTATCAGGTGATTCCCCCCCCCCCCCCCCAATGTCACCAGACAACACCATCGAAGTAAAATCCATGAATAGAAAAGCCGCATAAATACCCAATACAGTGCTTTAAGCCATGAAATACATACCACCAAGACTAGACAACAGAAGTTGCAAAGATCTCAGAAGGTAAAATACTTTCAACCTACTTCATCATATTCTCTTCCACTGCTGATCATTCTCATTGATCCAGAAGAACCACTACAGTTGTATCATGATCAAGTTCATGTATCAGGGCCTTATCCAGTTGATTGTAATCCATGGATAATTCTTCATAGTTTTTCTAATTTGACAACTTGAGCTTTCCCACACCATTCAGAATCCAATGGTTCCACCAATAGTTCCTATTATTCTTTCCACTGTAGAGTGATCTCCTCTAGTATAAATGTGTGTAATTAAGATGTGTTTAAGAACCTATCAAGAATTCCTACAAAGTTCTTGAATCCTTGAGGCTCTTTTACTATTAGAAGAGATGCAGGAATTCCTCACAGAATCCTTGAAAATACTCCTCTAGTTGGAAATATAGGTTATGACAGCTGAGACTTTATGTGTCGAGGGAGTCGAGATATCGAAATTCCAATCCATCATCTCTTTCTCTGGAGAATATGAGGGTTCTATCATGTAGTGTCACATCCACCTATTTTACATCACTGGCCAGTTAAATGATGTGGAGATTCATTAATATATATTTGACATAGGTTCTATGATCAATCTCATCCCAAATCAGACTCTTTGTAATATGGGGCTTACTGAAGAAAATTTTATCCCCTCTAACCTGAAGATTAAGGATTTTGATAGGACCGAAAAATGACTATGTGGAAGGAACTATTTGAATAACCAGTTCATTAGTTTAGTAGAAGAGACTAATTTTATGGTTTTCTCATAGTTTAATACTTAAAATTAATTATGTTGTAGGACCTAGCTTCATTTTCATGTATTAGTCACCTTATTATATCACCATTTCATCAAGTGACCCATCAATGGTCGGTTAGGCATTCTCCAAGGTGATGATTCTCTTTTTTACTCTTGTTAAATCCACTATATTGATGTATATTATTACCAGATCAAGGATAATAATTCTCAAACCAATGACTTTGAGAACACATCTATCACTACCAAACCATGGAAAGATATGGATGATGCATTAATCTTCCTGTTAATCAGTTGGAATCTATAATGAAAAACTAGGAGAATTACATTGCTTCTTCTAATATAAAGTGTGCCATGTCCCTAGGTTTGAGGAATTATAGAATATTGTCACATATTTATACACAGTTTTGGATCGGGTGATACCAAATCCCCCTATACCTATCAGGTATCAATATGTGCACCCCATAGATAAAGCTATTCTCCAATATTGCATGTTCCACTGAACCTGGTTGAACTATCACAAACCTACCTGTCATCATTTATTTGACATCAAACATAGACCTGTTGGTTGAAGGTTGGATGAAATCAGCATAAAACCCTATTTCCCTATGATTTAAATAGTGTATAAGTATCCTGATGAAGATTCCACTACGACCAAGTTCAGTACCATTATTCCCCCAGAATCAGTCAACTCAAAAATAATCACCTCCCCCTGATGATCACCCTATCTCATATGTGATTAAGATTTGAAATATGATCTAAATCCATTTAAGGAATGTCTCTCCACTATTGTATATGAGATGGTTCAGGTGAATATTCATACTGAGGTATATTTGAGGCCAACGCTAATCACTGTATCAATGAATGCATAGGAACAAAAAAAGTATGTGGACTTATTAAGGAAGCATCATGATGTTCCTTCATGGAGATATGATGATATTCCAGGGATGGACCCTCCGGTCACCTTCCACCATCTTGGTATCCCTGTATATTATTATGGGTTCAAGTAGAATCCCAGGAATATTCACCTTTCCCATGGTACCAAGGTCAAGCATGAAGTTTATAAGATTATCAAATATAGCTTCATTAAGGAATTTCAGTACCCCAAGTGGCTAACCAATTTTTCCCAGTCAGGAAGAAGAATGAACATATCAGAATCAGTATCTAATTTCAAGATCTCAACTTCCACTATACAAATGATGAATTTCCCCTCCCAGTGTTGGAGCTATTGATTGACTCCAAGGCTAGATTTGAGGATATCTCCTTCAAGGATGGGTATTCTGTGTACAACCAAATCTAGATGGACCTCTATAACGATGATTCTACAACCTTCATAGCACCATAAGGTACCTTATGTTATCAGTTGATTCCTTTAATTATAAATAATTCAATATCATTCTATCAAAAATTCATGTGCCACATCTTTAAGTAAATTCTCTGGGCATTAGTGGAATGATATGTGGAAGATTTTTTGGTCAAATCATACCAGTTTTAGGACCATATCAGTTATTTCTAGAAAGTTTCCATCTTCCCATGTTCCCGACTTTTGAAGGAAACCCCCTTCAAATTAACTTTTGAGGTGACCTCTAGAGAGTTCCTCGGTGTCATTGTCAGATACAGAGTCATCTAGATCGACCCAGATAAGATAAAATCCATTTTCCTAATTCCTCCTATGAGCAACCTCATAGAGATATGAGGCCTCTAAGGCCACTTATCCTATACACGTAGATTCATCATGAATATAGTGGTAAATTTTAATCTTTTTCACAATATCATGGAGAAAATTTTCATCTACTTGTGGGATTAAAAGGGCCAGATCACTTTTGAAGAGATCGAGTAATATCTATTTTAGACTCATGTTCGGATGCCACTACTCTTAGGGAGGCCTCTGGTCCTCTATTTGACTTCCCAAGATTGATACTTTGGTTCCTTTCTTACTTAGAAGAAAAAAAAGGGATGAATGAAAAATTATATTATCTCAAATGCATGTTCCTCGACTCTAATACCATATACTCTCCCATCGGGAAGAGATGCCTCACATTGGTTTTCATAGTTCAGAATTTGCAGCATTATTTTCATCATCATTAGATATAGTTAGTATCGTTCATAGATCTACTAAATTATATTATAAACTACCTGATGTTGATAGATTGGCTAGCATGTTGGTTGGTGATTCTTCAATAGTTCAACATCATGTTAGTTCAGAAGAAGTCCAACAGGGGTCAAGCGATAGAATACTTTTTGGACAGTCATCTAGCCCCAAAGTAAATGCCTCTTGATTTTTATTTCTTATATGAATCCATCCTCTCAGTGGATCACATTATGACATGCTGGAAGATGCATTTTTTGGTTCCTCTCAGGGTCTAATTCTAAAAAGGAGCAATTACCCCATTCTCAATAGAGTGGGTCTGGGAATCATCTTCAACACCCTAACATAGGTTGTCATACCCTATTCAGTCTTTCTATCAAATAGATTCACAAAAAATGAGGTAGTGTATTAGGGTCTCCTTAAGGGTCTTTAGATAGACCCCAAGATTGATTTCCCCTAATGTTATGTGAATAGATACTCAAATTTATTTACCAAAAAGATCAATGGTGATTACATCATTAGGAATTCAGAGCTTGTTCCCATGGTCAAGAATTATCATTAGCTGATGGACCAGTTCCATTATTATCCAATGAGAACTTATTTTCTTCATTCTCAGAATGTTCAGACTGATTTCTTAGATATTCAAGACACTTCTCATGTAGATCATGATAAGGATAAAGTGTTCAGTCATGTGGCACACCGAAGAGTCATTACACCTACCATTTTAGATGATGTTGAGAGCCGGTAATTAACCCACCTAGCCACTGGTGCATCCACATAGAGACCTTCAAATCCCCATGTAGTTTAAGAAATTTCTTATTGGATGAATCAATTCATCAAGTATCACTATTAGGCCACTCTTCCATCATAAAGAGTCGAATGTGAGAGAATCGGTTAGAGTGTTGCTCAGCTCACTCTCCAGAGTGGAACCGGCCTTGAGAAAACTCTATATAGACATGGGTTGTATGTATTTCTCCTCTATTAAATTCAAGGATATGATATTCACTAGGTTATGAAAGAATTTAATTATAGGGATTTTGGTGCTCTTTATGCATGGTTGAAACTCTCCCATCAGATTCAAAGGTTCGGATACTTCTGGCCCACCATTTTCCTTGACTGTATCAATTTCCCCAATAGGTGTCACACGTGTTAGATCCATTATAAATTTTTTACATCAACATTTAGAACCCCTCTATATTACAAATTATTCATGGCCCTTTCTAGTCTAGGGAATCAATCGCATGGGCCCATATCTACCAGTGACAGATCACCAATGCATGTTTATTCTGACTGCCATGGATTTCTTCTCCAAGTGGGAAGAAGAAATCCCTCTAATGGAAGTCAAGGCCCAATCATTTAAGGAATTTGTGAGATATAACTTCATCTATAATTTCGGATTCCGTCATTCTATTCTCTTTTATAACATCACAAACTTCTTATATGTCGAGATGAAGATGTTTTATTCGAAGTACAGTATCTAGTCCAACCATAATTCTCACTACCATGAGCAATAAAATGGAAAGATCGGGTCATTCAACAAAACCCTCTACAACATTCTATTGGAAATGGAGGTTGAGAATACAAAAATTTGAAAAGATAATCCCCCAAATCTCTCTAGACTTATCATATGACAGCTCGCAATTCCACCCAGGTGACTCCATATTTCCTAGAGCATGGAAAAGATGCATTCATGCTCATCGAAATCAAGTTGAATTTTCTCAAAACAACTGTCTATGATTAGTGTATGTTAAATATAATAATCAAGGTTCATCTTTATAAACTGTAATCCTTTGATGAAATTTGGATTTGAACCTTTCACAATTCATATATGTACTAGAACAAGATAGAAAAATCATTCAACAAGAAGGTTTGTCTCCACTCCTTCCTCCTGGGTGATGCACTGTTTTCTCTCTGAACATCATTGATACCTAGTAGGAATATACCAACGTTTTAACCCAAGTGGTATGGGTATTATATAGTTCATAAGTTCTATCAAAATGGTTGATACTCTTTGGTCACCATGGATGATGAGTGTATCACTCCCTCGACCAATGCCAAGTTCCTTAAGTAGTACTTCTCATGAATTGGGTCCCCAATCCAATTTTTATCACATTAAACTACATAAAAACCCCAATCCTTATCGTATGATTTTAAATTATTTGTTCATCATCTTCGATGAATGACCTTAAACTACACAACATTTATGGTCTCTTTCACATGACCTTAAAAGACTCGTACCCATGTCCCAGGCCCCTGATTTTATATGGGGAATCTAAGTCCAAGAATCATGACTTTAGCCTTTGTGTAGTTTTTCCAAGAATATGTGTCATGTAGTGCAGGCCTCCATTGGCCCTCATTCATGTTGGGTTTTTCCTATTGTTCTACACATATAATTCTTCCTAGATACCCATTCTCATATAGTTCAAGCATCTCATCATTAAACTATGTGTGAGTTCTTCTGGGGAATATGTTGTGTGGTGTTGGACCTCATTGGTCCTCATTCATGTCAGTTTTCTTCCGGACTCCACACTATATATTTCTACTTTAGAATCCTCATCCCATGGTCTACACTCTTTGGACTTAAACTAATATTCCCAGTGTCCTATTCACATGATGGTAAACTACATAACAACCATCATTCTGGTAGTACGATGATAAATTTCACAGCACCACAATGTTCTTTCTTGAGAGAATATCACCAATAGAATTGGTCAACTACCATATTGTATTCAAGAACTAAGTATGAATTGATTCTCATCCTTATGGGATATATAGGAACACCCAAAAAATTTGTTTATGGGACCAGTCATAGGCATGTTTTTTCCTTGGCCTATGTTTCATTTTGGAATGCTTGGTGTGGCACGGTACTCTATGCCCTCATTCACATTATGTTTCTAGTGGCCATGCCATGAATATCTCTCCTAGAACCCCTCCTCGAGCATCCTTACCATATGATGTTAAACTACCCATACCGATCTTGTCACATGACCTTAAACTATGACATCATCACATCTAGAAATGGTCATCAACTATTCTATTTTCAAGAATTAGATTCGAATTGATTATTATCCATACAGGATATATAGTGATGCCCAAATTCTATATCTTGGTCCAGACACTCCAATCACCATGCCCTATCTCTATGCATGGATCAGACCAGTGTAGAGTGATCTCATTCAAGAACTATATGTGAATAGATTCTCATCCTCATGAGATACATAGTGATGCCCAGATCTTAAATCTCAGGCCTAGCCATATCTTTTCCTTTATTTTGAATTTGTTCATGTTTGTCCTTATCACATTAAATTACACTAAATGGGATTCCAGGAACTGTTTATGTATTGATTCCCATCCTCATGGGATATATAGAGACACCCAGACATTTCAACTTCGGGAACAAAAACAAATCCATAGAACTTTGGGCCCCTCAACCTTAGTATTTTCTACTTTAAATGGATTTAAAATATACAAGGGATGTTCTCTAGAATCTCTAGTGTGGTTTTGGGTCTCTTCAGCCTCATTCACATGAGGTTTTTCATAATACCATACTACACAAGTCTATTTGAGACATTCCTTATCAAGTTCCAATCTCTATGACCATAAAATTGATGCTCAATTAATGACATCATGACTCTAAACTATATGTGTGCCTGTTATGGGATGTATTGTGTGGTGTTTGGACTTATTATTCCTCATTCATGTCAGGTCTCCTAAGGTTCCATGCAACACACACCCATTTGAGATACCTTCCTCGTGTTCAAAGCTCTATGACCATAAACTAAGATCTATTCTCCTCAACGAGCGACATTAAACTATAATTTTACCCTGAGTGAGTTTTGGATTCCCCATGATAATCATTGTATGCCTTGGTCTCTCACTAGAGAGGATTTAACCTACCGGTGTTGGACTTCTACCACGATGTGTTTGAGAACTAAATTTGTCTTGATTCCCATCCTAATGGGATATGTAGCAACACATATACATTTTTTCATTGAGCCCATTTCCAACTCCTCTATGATCTTTAATCCCTTGTCCTTGATTATGGTCCACGATATATGACCTTAAACTATGTACAGTTTATCTGAAGATTTCTATATGGTTTGTGGGCATCCCTTATCCTCATTTACAATGGTCTTCAACTCATGCGATCAACATATGAATCCTTTGAATGAATGTTTACACACTCCATGATACATGAATTTAAATTATTTTTGATGGTCTATACAATTTGACTTTAAAATATCTACAAATCCTGGTTTTGACTCCCATTCTATGTTACCATCTCATTCTACACTTTGATCCTTTCTCGATCTAGGTTTACATCCTTCTTCACAGCCGAACGGACCCCCTATAGGTGATGGTCTCCTGAAATTTTTTTCAAACCACCATTCTTGGGTCAATACACTAATGGATATCTAGAAAAAAATTAGATCATATATATTAAGACATGGTCAACAGCCAACATTTCATTTGTTTTCCCCATTCTTTGCTGATTAGGAAGGGATCCCAATCCTTAGAACATGTTTAGCATTATATCCTTAATCAGTTGTTATCCTTTTGTTCCAAACCATGAAATCATCGCCTTATAGGCTTTCCATTCCCTATATTATCCAATGTGTAAGAATATTCTTGATAAAATTCCTTATTTTCTAAATCAGTCATGGTTCACGCAGGCTTAGTAATCTGGAAAGGTGTGAACTAACATGGTCCTCACGGTTTGAACTCCATGACCTTAAACGAGAATCCTACATCCAAAAAATCCTAACATTAAACTACATATGAATACCTAGGAATGTGTGGTGTGGAATTTTTGGACTCCTTGGTCCTCATTCACATTGGTTTTTAATCTTTCACATAGAACACATCATTTTTGGATGTCATCATTTAGTTCTAAGCATTATAACCTTCAACTGTTTACAACCTCAATAGCCATATCATCTCGACATTAAATTACTTTAATGAATTGGGTGGTATGTTCCATTCCATATTTAAAGTATTTATTGATCCAATTTCCACCCTATTTCAAGTCCAGATAAACCCCTAACACTGATGGTCTCATTCCTTATTTGGATCACCTCCCATCCTGGGCCAATTCCCTAATGGATTGGTGGTAACAAACTATGGGTCATGTGTTTCAAACTCAATCAATGGTTGAACCTTCATTTTTGTGTCTTCCCTTGATTGGTATGGTAATGGTCCCAATGTTTCTTAACATGTAAAATGGATGACCCATACTTACCATTCACTCCCTTTTAGGGTCCAAACTCTATAACCTTAAACTACGATCCTCACTGTGACATTTTCCCTTCACCATATCACATATGTCTCCTTCTCGTCTATTTCCTACATCTTATGTGGTATGAAAACCACTTTTATCTCATTCACATATGTTTTATTTCCCATATTACACATAATAATATTGGGAACAAAAAAAATCATATTCCAAGTATTATGACTTTAAACTGTGTGCAACGTCCCAGTTACATGGCATTAAACTATAGGGCGCATCTCAAACACACGATGTTAAAATGTATCATTCCTCATCCTCTTCGTAAAACATTAAACTATGTGTTCATCATCCTCATTTTCATGATTTAAATCTAAAATACATATTTTAAACTCACCAAAGAGGTCCTCCCTAGAAAATGGTATTGATATCTATTCAGACCAATGCGCCCACACCAATGTTCTCTAAGCCATGGTGGCATAGTTCCTTGAGTGTTAGAAGCCATTCCAACAATCCATCACCCCATTATCACTCTTATCATACCATTAATTTAGATACTAATCCAATTTCTTTTCTGAAGGGACCCCTTAGCAGCCCGGTTATACTACTTTATCTCATCTACCATCCTAGGCCAACGTTCCTGAGGGAATCAGACAACATTTTTAGCTAGGTTACGTGTTTCAAATAGGTTCATTGGTTAACCCTCTCTTTTTTGTACCCATTTTAGGCTAGCCGTACAGATACTATGTATCTAACATGGACTACAGTCATCCTGTACTTGCATTCCATCTTCCCTCTGTTCCTAATTTTTGGAATTTTGATTCACACTCTTCATTCACCATTGTTCGAATCGACACTAATTCCCTAAGTGTTTACCCATTCACGCACTAGATCATGATGGAAAATAAATTTGGATACAAAAATAGCCTTATTCCCCAAAAGAATCCTCTCTCAGCCCAAACTCTTTTGGAATTTATTCAGTAATATAAAACACCATGTGTTTGATGGTTATCTTGCCCTCTCGTACAAAGTGAACGATCATATGATCATCCCTTGTTTCTCATACAAGGCATGACCCATGCGATCTTAGGTATTAATCATTAGTTGTCTAAAATACATTATTAAAGTGATATAATTTAATAAATCAAAGAAAATTTTCCATAGAAATAATATATTCCGTGAAAGGTTATGAGTTTGGGAGAAATCTCCCCTATAACTCTACTTCATCAATCATCGGTTTCAGCTCCGCCAATTTTTGGCATGTGGCCACCATGACTTCTTGCCTCTTCCATGGATCTTCCTCCTCATCTTTTCCCACTTGATAGATATCATAAACTCTTTTCTATTTATAGATCCACTAGACCTAGAGATTAGTAATCTGAGTAGTCATCTTCTGTAGGTGGTCTTTAGCCTCCTTTAGTTGAGTCTTTGGCTTGACAATTATTTTCGATTGATTTTTGAGGAAGGTATTATGATCTATAACATTATCTTATACCTTATGGATCTCCTGGTTGACTTCATGATGTTTGTAATTGATATCAATCTACTCTTGGAACTAGGAATATTCAATATGTTGAATCGCATCGCACATCATCTCAGCATGATAGTCACAGACCAATGCATGGAGGTTTCAAGAATCCACCCCTCTGGTGGATAGATTGCATAGACAATGGTATATTGACCCCATATAGACTACTAGTTGTGGTTTAGGGGTCATATTAATGAAACTCTGAATGAACCTATGTTCAATGCAATGAATGATATGGTTTTTTTAGCTATGTCAGGGTAAAATTATCTAGTTCTTCAGGACTAAAAGGTTCATACTCTGGAAAGGTATTAAGGAGGTCAATAGTAAGATATTTCTCTAATATAATCTCTAAGGTTCAGGATCCATAGCATGTGGGTAGCCATATTTACATTCTAATTATTCGACAACTTCTCCACTATCATCCATGAGTTCTGCCCCACCATTGGAATCCCTCTCTGCGGTGTGCACCTATTTGTCTAAGACCATCAGAGTCTGATCAGTTTTAATTATTAGATCCTCATGAATGGGTGCATCTATCAGAATGTGACCATAGATTCCTCTACCCCTTCCACTTTCTGGGTTTGTATTATTCCCCGTACTATATAAAACAAACCACCTTAGTGAGTTTTCTCAGTTTGATAGATATAACTTTTTGAGATCGAATACATAAAAGAGATAAGCATGGTCGGGTCAAGATCATGGGTCACTATAGGGAATTCCACCATAGGAGATCCCTAACTACATGGTATATCAATGACTGGTGCTAACCCTCCTTTATATTGACTGGTATCTACATAGGATGGAACACATTATTGTCAAACTCTATGGAATCCTAATATGGTTAGACAGTTTAGCTTTCTCTCTTACCTGTAAGAGGGATTTTGATTATGATCCTTTTGTGAAGTGCCTCTTCACTAGGTTCCTTTAACGGAATACAAGGATTTGGTCCCACATATATGATAGGAAGGACTTCGGTATTAATCTTTCCACCCTATCCTGCGGAGTTGGTCCAACACTAACCGCCTCATATTTGGTCGCATCACCACATCTATTGACCCAAGGTGAAGGCCCTGGAGCACATTCCCCGACACCCACTAATGTTTTTTAACCCTCTCATGAGGTAACATATTGATCATCACTAATTTTTTCTATTTAGGATGAGATCCATTTATCATATATGTGAGAATAAAAGAGAAATCAAGGCGAAATCATGAGTAAGTTGATCTTAAAGAGAGGTAGTCAGTGAACTATTCTTCGGATCCCACAATCTCCCCACTCTCCTACAGACTCTCTTCATGAGGAATCATTCCATTGGAATCCCCATATTCTCCTTACTCTTCATCATCTTCTTCATATCTTTTTTATTCTTCTTCTAATTAGATGTCATCCACAAGGGTTGTTTCTTCTCTAGCTGATTCTTGGTTGAGCATCACCTTCACCCGGGTGTGAGGGTTTTCGTATTTCCCTCTTTGGAACATGTATACATTCATGATCATCATGTATGAATTCTGTTAAGGAAATATCACCTTTTCTTCCACTTTAAAGTTTCTTACTTCTGCAAGTATGATCCTATCATGCTTTATATTCCTCCACAGGTTTCGAGTAACATAGTTTGTTGCAATGTTATCCAAAAAGACCAAAGGGACATTAAAATGGAATCCTAAATCAGCTACAAAAGATACCTTATCTTCTTCTTAGGTTCTTCTTTTATTGTTCCTCAAGGATTATTTTAGGACCACCCCTCTTCAGTAGGTGGAGGGGAGGTCGCTCCCTATGATGCCCCCCACCCTTTGGTTCCAGCTCATGTTGCCCCAAAAGTTTGGCTTCCCTCCTCCATCACCCATTGAGTAGAAGCCTACATAAATTCCCACCACTTTGGATCCATTTTCATTGTTTTGATCTATTGAATGAATCTTAACAATATTTCCTCTAGTTATATCACTACCCAATGCTTATCATATTCCATTGATAGGCCAACATCGACATCTGTAGGAGGTAGCGTTATTGGCTCTCCAAACCCAATAGTTATCATTATCCACCACAACTAGAGGAAGTTTCATGGGTTTCACTTTTCACAAACCTCTATATACATTTTCTTCGCCACCTTTTAAAGGCACCTAAACTACATGGAAAATCGATACGAAATGTATGGTTCACAAAGGATATTACTGTCGATTCGATCCACCATCACACCACTCCAAAAACTATATAAGTACTTCTTATTCTCCCATGATCCTCATAGGTTATCCACCATCTGGACAATAAGATCACAAAATGGGTGTATTTTAATATTTTTATGGTTTCTGATATGATGAATGGATGCTTCATGACAAATAACTAGTGGTTGAACCCCAGAAATATTTAGAAGTGATGGTCGTAGACCACACCTAGAGGACGGATGGTGTTCAAGAAGTAATATCTACCAATGTAGGATATAATCCAGTAGTGTAGGATCTAGAACGGATCATAAATTCTCTTGGGTGTGCTTCCCCTTGAGATGCACCCCATAATTTTGTAAAGTCTATCCAAGATAGGCACTCCCAGTTTTACCCTGTTGTTAGCTTCCATGATCCCCACCCCCACTAGGTTCTTTGGGAGGACCCCCATTCTTAAATAACTAACTGGAAACATCCATCCACTCAAGAATGTAGCATGGAATACATTATATTAAACCTTCTATTACAAGCTATCATCCATGTTTTAGCCCCATTTTTGATATTTTCCCACCTCCAGGACAACCCAATATGATCCTACCATTCCCTTATGTGACGCATTCAGACACTTATTCCCTCATACTGACATCTTCAACCTCTCATACTTCTTGATATATAGGTCAAACCATTTCTAGAATGGGTTCTCCTTATAGATATACTTGATCTTCATATTCTCTTTTTCCACATCCAACAGATTCCATGCTAAGATTGGGGTATTCCCGCAATCTTTCTAGATATTAACTGGTGGAAGGAAATCATTGTATTGGAAGCCCTCTAGAATAATACCTATGATACAATGGATTTCCCATAAATTAATGTTGACCTTCCCATGGTATAGGTGGAAAATTTTTGTATTAGGAGACCATTGAATGAACAACTCCGACACTAGGTCTTAATAATGTTAGAATAGAACTTTGACATCCACTTGACCTTATATGACCAGATGTTTCATAGCTCTTATCTGAACTCCTCGCATGTGTAGAATACCAAGTAAATCCATTCCCATTATCTTATAATGTGTCCTCAAGACCTCAGGTCCCAGTATTTCTTCCAACCTACACTTCCATCCCTCATGCATATCTAGAAGGTGCTCACATAGTGGATGGGGGACTCCTCTGCCTCTGGTTCACTTCCTATGATCATCCTTGTCTTCATATTCAAGACATAGAAAACCATCTCTTGATGCTCCCTTATAGAATTTCTATAAATTTTTATGTTTTTTCACTAAATATCATCTTCAAACATGGACCATGATCATGGTGAATCGGTTTCAAATCCTGGGATGGCTACCACATCTGGTATTCTGATGTTTCACAATGGATGGTTGTCACTCAAAAGATCATTATTTTGATGTTTTGTCAGCATTCCCAATAGAACCTGATTGTCTAACATTACTCTCCTAATATGAAGGATTTGAGGGTTCTTGATCATTTCTATTCACTACAATGTTTGGGAAGTTTCACTCTCTATAGAATCTTGTTGACTGGCCATTTGGATTGAGCTTGGAAATAAAAAGGGCAAAGTATGAAAGGCTAAGATAGTGGTGTGCAAGATTCAGTACCACACGTAAGAATGACCAGTAGTTGTGAAAAATGGTGATATTTCCACAAAGGAAATTGGGTTTAAGAAAGTAGTGGGTGTGCATAAGGTAGTGACTGAGTTCTGATTTTCATGATAGGATTCAGATACTTATACACACAAGATTTAAATCTCATGTCATACGTAAAGGCAAGGTATGGCTCTTAGCCCCCCCCCCCCCCTCCCGTGTATATATATGGGTGGATCGGGTCCTTCGTACGTGAAAATGATTGATTGTACACCAGTTCGTGGGTTTTATGTACACCACCATAGATTCAAAGCCCCCAAAATTTCCCTCAAAACCTGAGCTTCTAGTCCCCTTTCACCTAAAATTATGTGGGGGTTGTTAATGTTGAATTCCACATAGAGCCATAATGGCCATATTTGGGTAAATAAAGGGTACCTTCCGACTCAATGGGAAATCCTGAGAAAACCATGGGTGGTGTGCCTAAGATTTCAAGAGTTTAGAAAATACGGAAATCTGGGTTCAAGACCCTTCTATGTCCAATGTGAAGTCAAACAATACTTTTTTTCATGCACCCTTCATGCGATGAAAGGGAAGCTTCCAAGAAGTCCTCTTCCATAACAAGAATCTTATGTGTCACCATGGATGAATTTCTCCAGATATGTTTGTGCACCCCCACCCATTCTTTATGATCATCCTCCTGAATTCTAATAATTTATATACTATCCATAAGAATCCTATTCTGTGACATCGTGAAATCCATGTAACCCTCAAGGTATAATATTGTCCATGACAAGCTACCTGGGGGTCCGCCTTCATGTGGTACCATTGTGGTTTGACCCTCTCCCTTATCAATTGAACCCAAGGGAAGTTCATGAAAAATATTCCTCTTGTGCACACCTCATATCTTAAGAACATCCCATCTTGTGCTCTACCCATCTTCTTTTGTACACAACCCTCCAAACTTTCATGCGCCACATCCATGAAGCTCCATGGGTTTTCTCAACTTCAAATAACCATATTCGATCCCCTCCAACATGATTCCCTCATATCATTCATGAACCTCCTCCATGTGGACCTCCAATATTATGTGTCATGATTTCTTAGTCCCTTGTGTTGTGTTCCATGTTGTGATTCATTTCCTATTTCATTTTAGCATAGGTACGCTAGTGTCTTTTTTCTTTTCAACATAGCTAAACTAACATGGACCCCACTATCAACCACTCATCCACACTCTAGAATTTCGTCATTATTGATGCCTTCCCATCCCCAAGGTTCAATGTGAAAAATTTATGTAAGTCCAAGGTGTAAGAAGTAAGTCCCCCACTTCTGAGCTACCAGACATTAAACTTCCTAACACCAACGTCCTCAACACATGACGTTAAACTATTATATCACCCTATATGTCATAACTGGGATGTCTTTGTGTATGAATCACACTCAATGATATCCTCCACACATAATTGGAGAGGGTGTGAGCACTAGGAACCTCTCACTTCTTGTGATCTCAATCTGTCACCCCTCTCCCATCAGGATTTTTCTCCATGTGTGCCTCGGGTAGTTTATACATGTATTCCACAGTGAACCTATTGATAGGATGATCTATGTATTACTAACATAGAACATTATCTTCTATGCATGGAATGATTACCTTTTTCTTGTAAAATGATGTCCTCCTTAGGCAGCTTCCATACGTAAGCCCCACACCATACCTCATTGGGGTATATTTTGTACACAGAAGAATTTGGTCTACTATTTCCTCTTATTTATCACACCGGGCATGAATCACATGGTATTAGAGGATAGAAACAACTATGACATCAATCTCCATCTCTGTTTCACTCCTACTATAATCCTAAACCACCATTCCCCTCTCATGTAGGAATTTCATAAGTGTATGCCCCAACCACATGTCCCATTTTGATTACGCCTCCTCATCATTATAATCCTCAATGGCCCATCCAAAACTACATGGGATTTGATTCCCAACAAACTAGGATGCGTAGGAAACCTCCCCAAATTTCAATCCCAACAACATTCACACTCCATACATTCCATCCATTCCACATCAACACTTCATCCATATCCATCATGATTCTTAACCAGACCACCACATCCTGGTGAGGTCATGTCATCCATCTAGGCCACTACAACATGTAATCCCCATCCACATGATCACTACTTCTAGAAAACCCTCAGCATCTCCCATGTGTAATACCCCCACAATCCACACCATCCAACCAAGATCAATCCTATTTATAAGGGATGTTCCAATGTGTAATCCCCAAACTATTAACTTCAAACTACATGGTTTTGATCCCTTTCTTCTATATGGGGTACATAGGATGACTCCATGAGGTTCAATCCCACCCAATGGTAAACCTTTTTGTTCCCCTCATTAGGGTGCACTTCTCTAATAAATGCTCATTAGTGTCCAGATCATCTTTCATAGTGTGAAACCTTCTCTTTATGAGACACACCACCCAGAGTTTGCCTTCATATTTTTTTTGATCCAACCATCTGGAAATCGATCTGTATACTCCCTCCTAGGGATGCACCCTCTCTGGTCTTCCTACATTAGGCATTCCAATAATCATATCTCCTTGTCTTCAAGAAGTTAAACCCATGTCCTACATCCTTTTAAACATGGGATACCAAAGGAAAACCTCAAAATACATTCCTCTAGCATAAGACACCTCATGACTGACACTGGATTTCTTGGGTCCCATTCCCTTTATAATCCCTCTTATGAGGTATAACTCATGTGACCAATGTTTCAAAATCAAAACATTCTAGTGATTCCCAATGTGTCCACACCCCAAACTAAAGTTTACTACCCTTTTAAGACCCCTAGAATGTTCATATATAATCTATGAAATTAACTAACATCCACAAATAGATGGCACTAGGAATAAGTTTTACAAAGCATGTCTTATTCTATGAAGGAGGAAGAGACTAGTTAATGATTTTCAAGGAGGAACTAAAATCCCATCATCTTGTTTCAATCAAGTAGAATACATCATCAAAAAATTGATGAATTCATCCCACCTTTGGAAAGTGGGAATGCAGGGTACAATGATATCATGAGTGAGAAATAATGTGTGAGTAGTATTTAACATAGAAAAGGAATCAGAAACACTAATCATTGGTGTATTTTTATCCAAAATACTGGGGAGGAAGAGGAAATAGAACTCATGGAATGGAAATCATTTAAGGAAACACTATTTCAAAACTATTTCCCTCCTGAGAAACAAATTAATATGAAAATAATTTTTATTATTTTAAATAAAAATGTGGAATAAAATGTTGTGGAGTATGAATCTTCCATTATATGGTTCACAAGTTATAATATGTAATTTATATGAAACATGGAATGCAAGAAGGACCAATTATAGTAAGGGCATAAGCCAAGTCTTTAAAGGGCACTGGTCTCAAAAAAATCAATCATATGATGAAATTATTTTATATCCCAAAAAATTGGAGAAGTAATTTTATATGACTAATAAATTCCATATGAATTAAGAGAATAAGAGGGAATCTGAACACCAAGATAAATATAATTCTTCAAATAAGAAGATCAAAAAAATCATCATCTGAGAAATATGGAAAGAATCACATTGGGAAATTATTCAAAGGAATCATAATTTTTCATAAGTGTGTTTAAGGGTTTATCATGTTAAATAATTCAAGGGGAAGAAGGAAAACATTTTTATTTAGTGTTACAACTTCAAGGAGATAAGGGTATATGAAAACGAATGTCCCAAGAATACAAGGAATATACCTAAAAATCTAAAAGACCATGGTCAAGCTTATGTTATTTCCAAAAATGATGAGTAATGATTAATGTTATTCTATTTGGAATCATGAATTATGACTTTTGAGTTTTTTTATCAATGATGTCACAGTTATAATAATTATGAAATATATAATAACTGTAAGGAAGTACTATTTCATTAAAGATTTGACAGCACATGTTCAATGGTACAAATGAATGAGAACAATGATTTAGTGGCAAGTTCAAATTCTTGGAAAAATTATGATTAGTGGAAGGATAACTCTTGATATGTTCCAAATGTTAAGATATTGATAATTAGATGAAGAGATTATTGAAATGGATAAATCAAATTTGATGTTACTAACAACCATCAAACTGATTAAGAAAGTGGTTTTTCTATCATTGATGGAGTTAATATCATATTTTTTTTAGGAAGTATATTTAATAATATATTTTTTAGTTAATTATTGAGGAATCATGGATGTTTTCAATAAGGTTTTATGGTAATTCAATTTATTACCATATTTCAAGAGAATACTAAATAAAGGTGTTCACATTTTGGGTATGTGATTATAAAGAGATACTTCATATTGTTTAGATTAAGTATAAGTTAATTTTTCAAAATTAGATACCTTATAAACTTTGGATCTTGAAATTTTTCAAGGGATATAAGGTTAACCATTTATGAAAATGTTTAAGTTTAACATTGGATGAGGTTTTAGAGATTGATGTATTACTTCACCATATAATGCAATATGTGCTAGGAGATAAATTAAAAATAGTTAATGGAACAGAAAAAGGATAATATTTTTTATGAAATAAAAACATATCAAGTAAGTAAATTTCATTATATTATTATAGAGTAAAATAATTCATCAACTCTCTGAAAAGGGCATAAAAATGTTGTCTTTTTATCATCTTTTTTAATGATATAAATGACCTTTTTAACATCTCTATTTTATGGTATTATGGATGTTTATTTTCTCTTGAACATATCCTCTATCTCTCTCCCTCAATATTTGAGTTTATTTTTTCCTTCCATGTCTAGGCTTTCCTTCCCCACCTATGTTCTCATATATAGAACCCTAGTCATGTCGTTGTTCCAAATGAATTTTATAGTTCCCTTATCCTTCATTAAGAGAATATTTTATTAACCCCTTTATTATGTTAGTGTTTAAAAAATAGTATTTACAAATGTGTAACCATTTATTTCTGATATCATGTTTATTTTTTGAGTATGCACTTTTATTAAGTTGGAGAGAATGTAACACCCCAAAATTCGAAAGTATGAATAGTATATTCAATAGCGTGTATGAAATGCAACACTAAGAATAAAAAGTAATATAAATACCTGATAAATTAAAATATATTTACGATATAAAATAAATTCAAACTATTATATAGCTTGAAACTCACACAATACTGAGTTAGTTTACATTGCATGCGAGAACAACTTTCTTCGACAGTTTGTGTTACATGCAAGAATGAGTTTTTCCGAATACTATTAATTTTATTATTTAAAATGAAGATTATCTCTTAAAAATTAAATTAGGGACTGTGAATATTATTAAATAACTTATGAAATATATGGTTTAATTCATTGGTTACCAAAAAATTTTAAATTAAAATAATAACCAATTAAAAAATGGAATTTTTTTATAAATAAATATATTTATGTGCCTAAAGGAAATTTATCATAATAAATTAAATTAATTCATATTAGTGAAGTTTCATAATGAATTTTAGATGTTATATATTCAATCAATTTTTTTAACAATAATCAATCAGATATGATAGGAATATGATAAGAACAAATCCAATTTTATGCATAAAAATAGTATATTTCTAAAACGTGGTTTTGCGTCCATTTAATAGAATACTTGTTTTAAAACTAAATTTAATAAATTTTATAAATTTAATTTGAATAAATAAACTAATATTTTGAAATAATAACATTAAAATTATCTTAGGTTAAAATTTTGGTGTTTTTTGAAGTTTCATTTTTTAATGAATGGTGGAAATTACTAAATTTTAATTGAAAACTGACTTTTCATACAAATAATTTATAATGTTAAATTATATTTTAAATTGGTTTTAAGGTCAAATTAAATCAATTAAAAATATATTTAACCAATTTATTTCATTGTAATCTTTTTTTTGGAATTTATATATAAAAATATAGTAACTATTGAACATTTTTTATTTAAAAACTCATTTTCTCGTCCGGTCTACAAGATTAATTTTAAATTAATTTAGAAAAATTATGTGATTTTAATTTAAAAAAATTGATTAAATATTTTTATTCAGAATAATTTATAATTTATATGAAGTTAAAATTAGTTTTTTAATAGAAATATTAGTGATATAAATTAAAATTAATTAAAGTGATTGATTGGAAAATGAGTTTACTTAGTGGTTAAACATTAATCTTAAGGAGAAAATGACCTAGAAAATTATCCAAAACCAATTTTATGGCCATATATAGACCAAAATACCTATTTTATCTAAAATGGTTCATTATTGGAGCCACATAATGTAAGAGAGACCTCCAAATAGTGTTTCCCTCTTGGTATTTACAAGAAATCGACTCTATTATAAAAGGGAACTCACCCCTCCCCACACTTATTCACACCTGTAATAATGTTGGACTACCCTAGTTTTAATTATCACAAATCATATTTAATCATGTTTAATAATGTTTAATCATGTTTAATATAATGTTAATATGATTATTTATGTTTATGTTTAACCATAATCTATTTTTTCAAGTATTATTTCTAAGACAGGTTGCAAATATTTGTCTATGTATAAGTCACTGGTCAGTGGAATCATAGTCACCGGCCTCACTGTTCAATCGGAAAATCCGAAAAGAATGATTCATTATTGCAGTTACACCACTCATTCCGAAATTTAGTTAAGTATGAGACACCGTTGTTTTGATCTACCGGTCCAAATATTTTACAAAGGACCACACTTCGTTGCTAGATTTTTGAAAAGCCTGAGACACTATTCTCATGAAACCGGTCCTAATTTTTTCAAGGTATGAGACAATGCTCCTGAGACACAAGTATAAAGACACGGTTCATAGAAAAATGATGAGTCACCACTTTAGAGTCACCTCTCTTGTGTCACTGCTCCAGTGACACTGTTCTAGAATTAATCATTTCATCATTTATCATTTAAATTTAAAATTATTACTAGAAGTCATATTTAAGTTATTTAATTATATTGATATTATTAATTATCTTTTTTACCCTTGTCAATAGGCAGTACTAGGTATGAGGTACCTGAATGTGATGGATATCATTCTACCTATCATCCAAAAGAACACCAAATATTAAATAAATGGTGGCATGCGAGCATATTGATATACAGTGGTGTGACACGCAAGACCAAAATGGTAGAGGCGATAAATTCCCATCCTTATATAAGTAAACGGTGTAAGAACTTTCGGTGAACTAAAGTGAGAACATCCTTAGAGAAACAAACTCAATTGAATAGAATTTCTGAACAACAATATCAGTTCACTGGAAACCAGAACACATAACAACGACACTCTATTTTTAGTGTCTATTTGTACAATTGGACTCATGATTCTCATCTTCTACATATAAGAAGTCCATAAGTATGAAGCACATCCCTCAAGGAATTCTAAACCTTATTCCCTTATTTCTACTCTGTTGTGTATAATTTTACTACTTTTCATGAAGTGTGTATATATGTATCATAAACACACACTGTCTCCTATGATAACCAAGAGGATACAAGATATCCTCACTCAGTCATCTTATTTCAAATTTTTACTCCCACATATAACTATGGAATATGTCTATGTGTGACCTGGTTGTATTTATTTTAAAACGAATAATTGTGGTAGAGGTCTTATTGAACTGGACAGTATTGTGTTCTACTGTGAACCCCAATCCAGGGTTTGGATCATGTTTATTAATATAAACTGCTCTGTGTATGGTGATAAATAGGTGGAGATGATTTGTTCTTTACTTGAGACTGAACCTCTAGTTTTTATCCCCTGTTTTTTCAAGTTTAGTTTTCTCTGTTTTTACACATGTTTCAGAAAATGAAATATAAATTTGATAGTTAATCCTAGATAGTGTTTATAATTCTTTTTTGATTTAGTTAATTACTTTCAAAAGTTATATCAATTTTTAAAAATTTTAATATAAAGAATTAATCAATCGTTTCAGGAATTAATTGAACATTCAAAACTATTATAAATATTCTACTTTGGTTAAATGGCCTATTTAGATTTTAAATTGGGGACTCTTAATAAATTTTATAAAACAAAATTTTTTATAGGAACTCAATTCACCCCCCCCCCCCACTCTTGAGTGTCATACTCTGACCGACATTTGGTATCATAGTCTATTTTTTATATTCAATATTCAAAATTTTCATTGTTATTTTTTCTTTTCAATATGATTATTGTTTTATTTCAAGGATCTCTAAATTTCAGTTAGTTCTAAATTTATATCTCTTTAAAAACCTATTCTTTAGTCTTTATTATGGAAAAAATATTGAAAGGTGTTGCAACCAACATACCTATATTTATAAATGGAACTAATTATGCCCAGTGGAATATTAAGATGAAAATTAATTTACAAAGTATGGGTTTTGAAATTTGGTCTTCCATTATAGATGAATATAAGATTCTTACTACTTCCTAAAATAATTGGGATGAACCAAATAAGACTACTTATAATAATAACTAAAAAGCTATGAATTCATTATATTTTTCTATAGGAGATAAAGAATTCAATAGGATTTATACATGTAAAATAGCCTATGAAATATGGAATAATTTAGCTATTTCACATGAAGGAAGCACTAATGATAAGTAAATGAAACTTAACACATATACTATTAAATATGATAACTTCAAAATTAATCTTGATGAACCTATTTCTAACTTGTATCTCAGGTTCAATGAAATTGTAAATACAATTATCTCTCAAGGAAAGGAAGTTACACCCAAAGAAGAAATCATGTGAATTCTTAGATGTCTACCAGATAGATGGAGAGGAACCATAGTGTTAATAAGAGAATCTTGTGATATCAATAAGTTTTGGGTAAAGGAGCTAATAGGTAAGTTGATGATATATGAGGAATAATTAAAGGTCATCAAGGAAGTGGATGATGAACCAAAGAGAAAGTTAGTGGATTTCATGACCACTAATTATAAACACCATGAAAAAGATAAGTCACAAAATCATTCTAATAGTTAAATAAATGAAGAATCATCATCTAAAGGTGGTGAAGAAACGGCTCAGATATCCATAATATTCAAAAAAAAATCAATATAAAGAAGATGTTTTTTAGAAATCCTAGCTACAAAGGAAAGTATGACAACAAGGGAAACTAGAAAAAGTACTATAAAATAAGTTATAATACAAATTAAATATTTTGTGATGATTGTTAGAGAAGGGTACATGTAAAGTATTATTATCCAAAATTAAAATATAAATATAAATATGAGGAAAAATATAGGAAGTATAAAAAGAAAATGAAAGAAACATTGAGTTCTTATGAAGACAGATCTAATGAGTCTGAATATCTACATGTTGATAAGTATGATAAATCCAATATGTGTTTTATGATAGACACATATGAGGTAATAGTAGACTCTCCAGTACAAAATTTCTATTATTTTGAAGATGAATCTAATTCTAAAAAATTGACCAATGAGGAATTATTTGAGTTCTGAAAAATTATTGAATACACATGTAATGAATTTAAAGATAAATATAATTTTTTAAAGAAACAACATGATCTTACCTCTACTGTTAACTCTGATCATACAATAGAGAAATGAAAAAATGATCAATAGCTAAAAGAAAACAGTAACCTCAAACTGTCTAATGGGAAATTGAAAAAAGACAGAAATTTTCACCAATGGAAAGAATTATTTTACACAAATTATTGGTAAACAATTTTCACCACAAAATAATACCGGTATTAGATACCAACCTGTATAAAGGAATTTCGAAACACAATCTAGAAAATCAGTTATTGTGCGTAAAACAAAAAAAATTTCTCATAGTTTGAAAAATGGTCAATATTTTACTTATTGTAGTATTTATAGACAAAATAAAGTTTATTTTTCTGAATCCTTACAAATTTTCTCTTGGAAACCCATAAATCAAGTATGGGTTCCCAAAGCTTTTTTCACTAATGTTACTAAACCCGTGAAAATCTGCGTAACAAAGGGTTATCTTGGTTAAATTATTTCTGGTAGGAATGATGCTTGAAGAGCACCTGTAAGATCTTATAGTACGTGGATAGTGGATGTTCAAGACACATGGAAGGGGACTACTCGAGATTCAAGAATCGTTTTATGATTTGTGGTGGTCATGTCACTTTTGGTGACAATGCAAAAGGTAAAATAATTGGCCTCTATCAAATCAGTAACACCAATTCAATTTTAATTTCCAAATTACTTTTTAATGATGGATTAAAGTACAATATGATTAGTATATCTTAGTTATGTGATGATGGTTTCAATGTCAAATTTCAAAATAATTCATGAAATGTTTTTAATTATAAAAAATTAGTTAGCATTTTCTGTTTTTAGAAATGAGAATGTTTATGCTGTAAACATGGATTCATTAATTTCTCAAAATGGTTCTTGATTAAATGTTTTTCATAAATAATCATAGATTTTGAATAAGATATTAGGCCATTGTAACACTCACACACTTAGAAATCTCTCTAGAAAATGTTTATTCAATAATCTATCCACCCAAAAATTTCCAAAGAATAAAGCATACAATCCTTGTCAAAAGGTAAAGCAACACAAAATATATTTAAAAATAAAGAAAGAAGTTTCATATTATCAAACTCTTAAGTTGGATCATATGGAATTATTTGGATGATCTAGAGTTTCAATTATTAATGTGAATAATTATGTCTTTGTTCTTGTATATGACTTCTCTAGGTATACCTAGACCTTCTTTTTAGCTCATAAGAGTAAAGTTTGTTCGTACTTCCCCATGTATGCAAGAACAGTAGAAAACCTAAGTGGTCTTAGAATTAAATCCTTAATAAGTGACCATGACCAAGAGTTTAAAACCAATAGTTTGAATCCTTTTTCTCAAAAAATGGCTATAGTCATAACATCTATGCTCCCAGAACACCCTAGCAGAATGGTGTTTTAGAAAGAAGGAATATAAACCTATAAGAAATAGCCCAGAAAATGCTTAATGAATATGATATACCTATTTACTTCTGGGATGAATCTGTGAATATATCTTGTTACATAATTAACAAATTCTTAATCAGACCAATTGTTAAGATAAATCCCTATGAGTTATGGAACTATAGAAAACCCAATGTTAGTTACTTCAAAGTATTTGGTTTCAAAGTCTATATTCTTAACACTATGGACAATATTTAAAAATTTTCATCCAAAAGTGATGAAGGTGTCATTCTAGGCTATTAAACCTCTTCAAAAGATTATAGAGTTTT
The DNA here is from genome assembly GCA_963277665.1 of Viscum album. Lineage (NCBI taxonomy): Eukaryota > Viridiplantae > Streptophyta > Magnoliopsida > Santalales > Viscaceae > Viscum > Viscum album. The sequence goes on along the minus strand of OY728161.1, from coordinate 1,988,388,983 downwards.
TAATAATTGAACCACAAGTGTGGAAGAATTTTTTAATATCAAATATGATGAAATAGATCTGTATGAACCTAGAACCCCTCTTGAAAACATTGAGGATGGTCTATCCAATCTAGAGATAAATGATAGACCTCCTAACTATACTGTTAAGAAATCTGTTAAATTATCTTGTTTTGGAAACTCTCCCGACTCTAATGATAGTGAACCTTAACCTATGAATGAACCTAAAATAACTAGCCCTTATTTTCCTAGATCAGTTATAACTCTTAAGAACCATACCTAAGATATTGTAGTTGGAGACTTAGATGAAGGGAAACATACTAGTGATTCTCTCAGATTTTAGGTTGAACATCAAGCCTTCTTGTCACAATTTCAACCTAATAACATCAATGATTCAATCAATGATGAATTTTGGGTGATGGATATGAAAGAATAATTAAATCAATTTGAAGGAAATAAAGTTTGGAAACAAGTGGATAGACCCAAATACATCGTGAACAAAGGAACTAAATGGGTCTTTAGAAACAAAGTATATGAATCAGGTAGCATTGTGAGAGATGAGGCTAGATTGGTTGCACAAGGATATAGTCAATAAAATGGTATTGACTATAAAGAAACCATTGTAACAGTTTCTAGACTTGAAGCCATTATAATCCTTCTAGCATATGCAGCTCATCTAAATATCAAACTATTGCAAATGGATGTCAACAGTGAATTCCTAAATGGGTATATATTTGATTATTTTTTTAACAGAACCCTAATTTTACAAATTCTCATTTTAAAAACCATGTTTTTATGTTAACAAAGGTTTTATATGGTTTAAAACAATCTCTAAGAGACTGGTATGATAGAATAAGTAATTATCTTATTTCAAAAGGTTTTAAAAATGGTATAGATGATCCTACTATATTTATTAAAAGAATTTATAAATATGTTTTGGTAGTTTAAATCTATATTAATGATATTATTTTTGGATCCTAAAATAATTCTTGATGTGTTGATTTTTCAATATTGATGAAAAATGAGTTTGAAATGAGTTTAATGGGAGAACTTAAATTCTTTCTTGGATTTTAAAATTTTCAAAATAAAGATTGTGTTATCTTAAATCAAAGTAAATATAAGAAATATATTTTAAAAAAATTGGATTTGATAGTACAAAAGGTAGTGATACTCCAATGAGTACCACCAATATGTTGGATCATGATGAACATGTAAAGTCAATTGATCAAACCAATTACATTTGAATGATTGGAAGTCTACTCTACTTGACTACTAGTTGGCCTGATATTATGTTTATTGTATGTATGTGTGCTCGTTATCAAGAAAATACTAAATATTCACATCTTATTAATGTTAAAATAATTTTGAAATACCTCAAACGTACTACCAACTTATGATTTTTCTATCCTAGAGGATAATTATTTTATTTAGTTAGCTACTCTGTTGATGATTTTAGTGGTTGCAAGTTAGATAGAAAAATAAACTTCAGAACATGTGACTATTTGGGAAAGTCACCGGTATCATGGTGTAGTAAAAAGAAAAATTCTATTTCATTATCTTCTTATGAAGCTGAATACATAGATGTTGCGAATTGTTGTTCTCATATTTTTTGGTTGGAACAAACTTTTCTAGATTGTGGATATCAATTTAGACATGTCCCGATAAACTATTATAACACAAGTTCTATTATCATCCCTAAGAATCTAGTTTCTCATTCAAGAACAAAACATATTTATGTAATACATCACTTCTTTATAGATCATTATTAAAAAGGTGATGCTACATTAGAAATCATTGGAATGGAACATCAGCTTGCTGAAATTTTTACTAAGCCTTTAAATTATTAAATAATTAGCTACATCATACATGAATTGGTATGATCAATTTTGAGTAATTTTTTACTGTCTCACGAGTTTCTGTCTCACCAATTGTTGTCTTGTCATTTTTTATCTTGTTGGTTGATGTCTCACCATTTGATGTCACACCATTGTGATGACACCGTTGACAGTACACTATAAGGACTCACCATTTTATACTTAGTAATTTTTTCTTCATCATTGTTTTAATTATTTAAATTCATTTCATTTTATTTTATAGTTCATTTTCAATTTATATCTTTTAAAATCCCTAAATGATAAAAATTGTTCACTCCTTCTCACATCACTCTTGCTATCAAACTCCCAAAACCAAACCCTTCTCTTGCAAACCCTTTATTCTACTTCAAACCAATTCTACATTTTTTGAATGGTGAGAATGAAGAGTAAATCTTCTTTGACTCCAGAGAAATGTAGTTCATCAAAGAAATTGAAAAAGGATCTAATCAAATCGCCTAAGGAACCTCTAAATCCTAGTCTCGCTAATCAAGTTATTGTGCCCAAAAGAAGTTTTTTGAAAAGTGGATTCTTTCAAGTAAGTTTCTTGCTCCAAGAGTTTTGGAAGAGAATGGATGGATTGAATGTTTTACCATTGATAAGAGACCCTTATAACCAAAGATGGTTTTCAAGATTTATCAATATGTTGAGTTTTTGTTCAATGAAAAATATGATTTCTTAGTCACAGGTTGTGTAAATGGAAAAATATTTTCTTTTTATTCAAGTTTATGGTATTCTTGATTAAAATTACCTTATAAATGTGTCATTGAGGACCATCAAAGAGGACCTCCACCTCCAAGTGATATTTTCAGCCTAAAAGAGGCTTTGGGTGACTTAATATGAGATGTAAAGAGGATAGGGTCCATTGCTGCTAAGTTATATGGAGAAACCAAATCACTATTCAAGTTCATTCAAAATCTTATCTATCCAACAAAAGGTGATTTTTCTACCTTGAAGTATCAAGATGTGTTCTTGTTACATCTTTTGAAAAACAGTCATAAGATAAAATTGTAAAAAAAATAATGTATCTCTCATATGTGTGAAATGATAAAAACCATCTCAAAATCCACTTCCTTGTTCTGTTCAATATTCATCTCTAAAATATTGAAAGCCAGAGGATTGGTAATGTAAAATGAAGAAACTATTGAGGATTATGAGTATTTTTTCTAAGGAAATATGAATACGGATAAAGATCAGCTGCAATACCTAGAAAAATACATGGGTTGAAGACAATGAAATGAATTATGAGTATTTTAATCCTATTGGACATCCCTCAAGACCGAAGGATATCCCTGACCCTGTTTTGGAACTACATAAGGTATTATAATACTCAGATGTGGAAATGGAAGTTGATGTTTAAGATGTGAATGTTTCTAATAGATAAGGAAATGAAGTTATTCCTGATGACAGTAGAGAAAATACGGCTAAGGGTAAAGTTTTTGTTTAAGAAGAAACCATTGTGGAAGAAGTTGTTGATAAGGAGAAACAAGCATAAAAAATTCTAGAAGGATAATCCATTTTAGATGAATCGGAAGAATATAATAGAAGAGGAAAGAATAATGGAAAAAGATACATGTGTAAGTGATGGATATAATCATGATAAATTCAGTGAAAGATAATTTTCTTTACCTATTGATCAAAGTGTTGAACAAGTTGTTCAATTAAAAGGAAATTTAGCTAAGACTGAAATATATCAAAAGATAGTGGAAGATGTATAAAGATTTTAAGTTATGGAATAACTTAATTTTCTATGGGAAGCATCTGTTAAAGGGGGAGAAAATCCCCAATATGGAGGGGATTGAAGTTCTAAATACTCTTGATACATGTTTAGTATATTTATGGTACATGTTTTAAAGCTATGTTAATGTTGATGTCTCTCAAAGATCCTAAGTTAAGAAAATGAACCTTTCAGTAGTGTTTCAACTAAAACCCATCACATATAAAGAAGTGGTTTAAATTATTGATCTAGTACATGTTTCTTCTCCTGAAAAAACAACCCCAAACTATGAGAGTCATGAATATTTAAAATATTTCAGTGAAGATATAATATCTAGATTCAGAAATCTTATAAATTCATGGCCTGCTCCTATTACTAATCTCATTGAAAGAGTTGTTGGAATACTTTTGGAGAGGATGATATGGAAAACTCAACCAAGAATTATTCATACGATACAAGAGACAATGATTGAAATAAATAGTTGAATGATGATTTTAAGTACATAAAATCATTGGTTGAGGAGATTATGAAGGATTTTCAATTTGTTTCTACTCTAGCTCCGGTTTCTAGTGTCAGTGAGGGTGATGCTGACATGATCTCAGGAAATTTTGTATCTCGTATTCAACCTAATGTGATTTTAGTAGTTGAAGAAATTTTCAAGAACAACACCAAGTTAGCCAACTAAATGTGTGGGATTGTGTCTATAATCAATCAACAAATGAATGAATATAAATTCTCTTTGGAGATAGTTCTTAGAAAGTTTAATGCCTTCACCTCTACTACTCCGACTCAATCAACTTCTATATACACCTCTCAGCCTTTGGAGAGTGACTTGATAAGATTAGTGATTCTATATGGGCTTTAAGATTTGATTGGTGGTTCTGATCAACAAAAACATGTTAAGATTTAAAATCATGTTGATCATGTGCATGACATGGTCAGATATTACTCAAAAACTACCACTGATGCTCAAGTAGAAATCTCCCAGAAAGTTGATTACTAATTTAAGAGGATATAAACCAAGAACCAACTAACAAATAATTTAATGTATTTAGTGGAGAATTTTAATTTGTATAAATTAAATCATGATTTCAAGGAGAAATCAAAACAGTTGAAGGACTTCACTCCCACCCTTGAGAAGTTCATGGAGAACAAGGATGATTTTGAGAAAGATATGGAGTATGGTGGGGAAGTCATCAAAGACTTCATCTTTCTACTCAAGCCTTATCTGTACCATCACAGTACAACCATTGTTGCTCCATCTACTAATACTTGCAGACCTAGCTTTATTCCTTCTACCTCTACTTATTTTGCATCTCTAACTATGACCAATGCTCAAGATCTGAGCCAGATCAGACCAGTCTTTACTAAGTTGCTTCTACCTCGACCTTCCTCCATACCCAGCCTTTCATATTCTATTATTGAAGGATTGCCTCTAAATCCTCTCCATATTGACTAAGAACCTCCAACAACTACCACTTTTTCACCTCCATCTTATAATCATGATATCTCTTGCAAGGGTAAAGAGGTGGTGGTTGTAGAGCTAAAGTGATTGGATCATTTCTGATATGGATATGTTATTTGTTTGCGATTGTATTGTATTGATGCATTCAATGTAATGTTTTCACTCATTCATTCACAAAAATTTGTGCTTATTATTTTTTTTCTTTTTCCTAATTTATTTTTGAAAATCCCAAAAGGGGGAGAAATCAGATATGACATTCACCTAACAGTCTTTATGGTATTCAAATCATAGATGGCATTCACCTAAAAGTCTTTGTGGTATTTAAATTCTATGATATTATTCTTTATATGATGAATTTAATTAATATATGATATTCTAAGAAAAATATTTATCCTTTAAAATGATCATTATATATGGCCTATAAATTCCATGATTTGTGACCATCAAAAGAGGGAGATTGTTGGAATTCTATAGTTTCAATGCTCACAAAACATTTTTAATCATGTTTAATCATGTTTAATCATGTTTAATCAGGTTTAATCATATTTAATATAGAGTCAATATGATTCATTATGTTTTTTTATAATACAAATCTATTCTTTCAAGTATTATTTCTTAAGATAGGTTGAAAATATTTGAATAAGTATGAGTCCTCAGTCAGTGGAATCACATTCACTAGTCTCACCATTCAGTCAGAAAATTGGAAAAGTATGATTAACTGTTGCAATGAAACCGCTCAATCTGAAATTTAGTAAATTATTAGACACTATTGTTTCGATCTACCGGTCTAGAATTTTTATAAAATACTAGACACCATTGACAAAGACAATATATTGTTCCTACTAGTTAAGAATTATTACAATGGACTAGACACTATTGCAATATTTTCACAAGTATGTGATGCAATTCTCATGACTACAATCTAGATTTTCAAAAATTATAAGACCCCTCTCCTTAGACATCGGTCTCAAGACACCGTTCAATGTCAAAGTTTGAGTCACCAATCCTATGGCAGCATTCCAAACTTAGACATTTCTTCATTTATCATTTAAATTCAAAATTATTACTAATAGTCATATTTGAGTTATTTAATGATACTGATATTTTTTACCCTTGTCAGTAGGGAGTACTAGGTACGAGGTAACTACTTGTGATGGAGATCATGCTCAATGTCGTCCAAAATAAGTACACCTAAGATTAAATAAAATGTGGTGTGCGAGAATTTTGATATACTGTGGTGTGACGCACAAGACCAAAAATAGAGAAACAATTAATGCCCATCCTTCTAAAAGTAAACAGTGGAAGAACTTTTTGTTAAGTAAAGTTTCAAAATATTTGCAAAAATAAACTCATTTTAATATAATTTCTAAATAACATCTCATCTCATTGTAAAGAAGAACACAGAGCATCAAAAACACTCTATTTTTTGTGTCTGTTTCTAGAACTGTACTCGATATTCTCTTCTATTACATATAAGAAGTCAAGAATCATCAAGCACATCACACCAATTCTTCTAAATCCTCTCTCATAATTTATGATCTATTGTATATAATATTACTACTATGCGAGTAGTGTGTGTGTGTGTCTGTATCATACATATAAATTATATACTGAGCTAAGCTACAGGATATAAGATATCCTCACTCACTCATCTTCTTACACCTTTTTACTCCCACGTATAATTGTGAAAGGGGTCTCTGTGTGACCTGGTTATATTTTATTTCCCATGAATAATTGTGGTAGAGGTTTTGTTGACCTGGATAGTCTTTTGTGCTGTTGTGAACCTTGATCCAGGGTGTGGATCAAGTTTATTAATATAAACTTTTTAGTGTTAGGTGATCACCAAGTTGAGAGGATTGTGTCTCTGCATGAGACTGAACCTCTTTTTTTATCCACTGTTTTTTATAAGTTTAGTTATCTCTATTTTCACTCATGTTTTAGAAAACTAAATATTACTATGATAGTTAATCTTATAGATTGTTTATAAAAGTTTTTTATTTAGTAAATTACTTTTGAAAGATATATCAATCTCTAAAATTATTATAACTGAAAATTAATCAATATTTTTATAAATTAATTGAACATTAAAACCTATTATAAATATTATAATTTATTTAACATTCATGTTTATATTTTAAATTGAGGACACTTAATAAATTTTATAAAACATAAATTTTTATAGGAACTCAATTCACCCCCCCCCCCCTTTTGAGTGTCCTACTCTAACCAACACAAGACATTTGGATTGATTAAACTCTAAAAAATCACTTACGAATTTCCTAACCTCATAATATAATCCTTATTTTGGGTATAAATCCAACCAATTAAGTCCTTTGGTGAAAATAAAAATGAGTTACCCGAAGTAGATGTAATGTTCTTCAATGAGAACTTTTGTTTTATTTAATTATCCACATCATAAATTACTATTATATATTTATTATATAAAAATATCATTATCCTCAATAGATTGATATGTTTTTATCTTAAGGTTACAAATTACACCCACACACACTTCAATCAAATGGGATATGTAATCATTGTTCACATGTATGGTGAACTACCGCCTCATGAACTGATGTCCCTCATTCTTCCATTAAAACCCTTTGAGGATCATAATAATGATGGATTTTTAGTTTTTATATAAAATATATGATATTTATAATTTATTTATTCTTATCTAATTATTATATAACACATACCTTCATGAATTCCATTTTTTACGATTACGACAACATTGTTTGTGGACATGTGAACTAACACCTCTTTAAAGAGATGTGATTCATTCACATTTTACATGGAATTTATTAAGGGTTGGTTTAATAGAAATATGTGATATATATGTGAAATGAATATTATACTTTAATAATAATATACATATATATTATTCAATTTTCTTTCTTTTAATATTACATGAAAATGGAAGTTGTGTTCATGCATAGGTACAGTCTACATTCTCCATGAACTGTGAATTTCATTTCCTATCTCTAAATTTTATAAATTAATATATATATATATACTGAATATATATGATATTTACCTCATTTTTTACCTTATGTATAATATCAAATTATCGTCTATGTAAGAGGAATGAAAAATAACAAGTCAAAAAAACCTGAAAAACAAGGTGATTAACATCTGAAACAATGAAAATAATGAAATTTTATTAACAAAAAGGTGATAATATCTTCTAAAAGGATCATATATGATATTATAAATATTAATATTGTTCGGTTATAAGTTAATAACATTTTTAACTTCATTATAAATGAGTTTTAATTGTGTTCAACCAAATTGAAGTGTAAGTTAAGGTATTCTCATATCACTATTTCTTTCATGAATCATGCGCCATTTTCACCACTTATTTCTTTTATGGGGTGTATATAATACCCCTATTGTATTATATATCATGAATTAATTTATATTATTTTTATTTAAATTTTCATTTGAAGTTATTTCTTTCATGGGGATTATAATTCAAAAGTTACCAATTCGTAAGGGATTTCTTCTCAATTTACATTCCATTAAGACTTATTTTTCATTAGGAACCAATTCACTTTTATATAGTTTATATACTACCCCTTTGACAGGTAATATCATGAATTATTCATTATTCATGGTATTTTAAGTTTCACTTTGAATGATTTCATCCAAGGTAAATTTACTTGAAAATTACGAAATGATAAAAGTTATTGTCCAATATCACATTCTTTTGTGATTGTTAACATTATCATGAAACAATCACTTTAATATAATAATTTTTCCTTGGAAATTACATTTATCTTAAATATAAATAATCTTGTATGATGGATATTATAATTTCCTAAATCATAATACATTTTTACATGGGGTGTTTACTTTGAATATTATTTTGTTGATATAATAAATATTGATAAATCTGTATCTTTTATTCAATTTGGATATTTTATTATAAGGAATAATGGTTAATTAAATCAATAATTTGATATATGAGGAATTATTTGGACCTGAATTTATGGATAGTAACTATTAAAAATATCCACATGACGCATTGGTAGGTCTCATTATACGAATTAATTTGTCCAAATTAAACATGTTTCTTCCTATATTTTGAAACTGTCTTGTGAAAGGTCTTGATGGTAAAGGTGTCATGATGCCTAAGATATTGGAATTTAATAATAAATAATTCCTTTCATTGTTTATTCAGTTATTTTTATCTATAGTATTTTCACTATGAAAATATATATAGATTCATTTCATTCTCTTTTTATTGATTAAATGGAATGTGTATTCAGTTATCTACCATTTTATGTTGTTTATGGATTATAAAATTACATAAATGGAATGTTTGTTAAGTTATTTACCATTGACTATTGATTTTTATTATTGATTCATCATAACTTACACTATAATTAATCCTTATTGATCACTTAAGCTCACCCTTATTTTGTTTACTTTCCCCAAGTTATGAAAATAGATCTTTGAATGGGTCTTTAAGGATGAATTTCATCTATTTTATTATGTATTCTATATAATTTTCTATCCCTAATATAAAATATTTTTCATTTATATAATTTGGTTCTCCAAAACTGCTAAAATATTTGGTTCTTTGGGATTTATATATTGTATCTATTCTAATATAATAAATTTAGGCACCAACTCCGGGCTGTTGGGGTCAAGGTCTCTATAATCTAAATTTGATGTCAATAATTGGATGAGATATGTTCAAAAAAAATATCAATACAAGTAATAAAAAGGTGAAATATCTCATTTCATGCATGAGGTGAGTTCAAAATATTGGTTCATGTATATAGCTATACTTGAATTCGTGTAAATAATTTGTGATGAAAAAATGGGTTATGTTGATTACTAGCTAGTATAGAATGTGGATAGTGAAGATGTGTGGGGGTTTTTTAATCAACACCATATTATGATGGAGTGGTTCTTTATATCGAACCCTCTAAAAATATTGTGTTCCTATTTATTGTCTTAATTCATTATGTGCAAATGATGATTGTTAACTTAATTAGAAAATACATCCATATACACTAACAAAAAACTTGGGTTAAAATTTAAATGGGTTTTAATATAGTTTCTAATTTGTTAAGAATAGGAAACACCTAATTTACACCCCCCAGGTACCTACATCTGTATTATTGGTAATTTATCCATAATTAATTTATTACGCCCATTATAATTCAAGAAATATTCCTTGGTTTTCTATACCATACCCTTATATTTTGAATACCAAATTTATATCTATTCAAGGGTATTTATTTATATTATATTACAATTCATTGATCATGTATTTACATGTATTAAACTCACATTACTTTATCATGGGTTTAAAATATTGAAAGGATCATGCCTTCAAGTTCTTATGAATTCAATGGTTATTGTATGATACTCATTCTCATTCTCAATGGGTTGTGAATGAATAGTTTTCTTATAATATATGATCTATGTGGTACAAATAAAATTAAACATATGAATTTTGTTTCTAAATAGTTCTCCAATCCATTGGGTAATGTTTTAATCTCATGAGATACCACGTATGGTTCATGGGATATTATCCTAGCACACTATGTTAAGATGTATTGGTGGTGATCCCTAAATTATGCTTAAGTTTCCATGTTTTAAGTTCTATTCAATTTATTTTTATTCTATGATCTTATGATGTCATATTTTTTTTCCATGAATTTCATGTTCTCTTATATATTTTCCTCATATTCTTTTTTTGTTATATGTACCATGCTTACTCTGATGGTTCCCTTATTGGGATTTATATCTCACCCTTTTCCTTTGTGGATTCATGGAGATATCATATTTAGTATTATAAGATCAATGTGATATAGTATAATTTATTGGGGTTTAAATAAAGATGATGTAGTTTTGTTTAAATTTTTTATATTTAGGTATTTAATATTACAAAGACACTATATCTCTATATTTATAGGTTTTTCTATAAATTATTATGTAAAAAATGTCTAAGGAAACTTATATTGTTAGAGTTAGTATTAGAGAAAGGTATAATTTTTTTTTGGGGATTGGGATTGAGAAAAAATTAATAAATACCCCTAGGGATAAGCCTAAATATTGTAAAATGTTTAATATTTTTATAAATTATAGAGAGTTTAGTTTTATAGAAATTGTATCCCTATATAGATATAAAAAAGTTTATGCGAATATAGAAAATATAACCCTAGTGGTAATCACGCTGAAAATGTTTGTTTGAGTATCAACTTGATCTTTAATTATTGCATGAAGACTGATCTTAAGACTATAAACCTAGATAGAAACTTATGGGGGATATGATTTAGATAACTAATATTATATTTACAAAACATCAAAAGGATTTGAATATTCGTTTAGAGTATGTAATAAGAAATAGATCATGTATAACCTAGATTAAAACATAGTGATTCATAAGTTAGGGTATATATGTCATTCTATTTAAGTTAAGTAGTTTTCCTTTTTATGATTATTTAATCATGTATCCTCATCCCAAACATTATATAATTTTAGAAAATAAAGAAAAATAATTAATCATGTTAACAAATTATGTGATTAGAAATTTGATGATCCCCTTAACAAAATTCCAAATATAATAGAATGATGAGTCAATATCTTGATGGAAATACCAGAAAAACTGACTCAAGTTATGAGTAATAACATAAATCACATCAATTTAACTCTTTCTCCTAAGAGAAAACAATTTACAATAGAATAATTTGTGTGAAAAATTTCTCTTGATTTTATTAGACCTTATGATCCCATAATTATAGAGTAATGGATTAACTATTTTTAGAAAGTATTCTCTATCATCCATTTCTCTGAGTATGGGAAAGTCACTTTGTCCATCTATTGACTAGAGGGAGAAGTAGATAATTGGTGGAAAATGATCAGGAATACAATGAACAAGGTATAAATTGAATCCATCTAATGGGATGGATTCACGAATTTATTTCTTATTAAATATTTTCCATGCACTCTCCTTGTTAAAATGGAGAGGGAATTCCTTGGACTTAAGAAAAATTGTGGAAAATCTATTAGGGATTATGAAAAAAATTTCACAAGGATCACACAATTAACCTATAACTTTATCATGGATATATAAAGTAAGGTTGATCTATTCTTTACTGGATTGAATCTGAGTATTTTAAAAGTTATAGTGATCTGAGACATCAATAAGTATGAGGAAATTTTCTGATGTTCCTCAAAGTTGAGATAGAGATTGGTGATTCCCCATTGTCCCATGATAATGGAGATAAGAAGCAGAGTATAAAGCTTAACTCTATTGTATCAACATATAATCCTTATATTATAATGATAGTTCAATTTTCTACAGACCATCAGTGTGTGAAGAAGAATCCTAGAAACTGTCTCATAGGGATATGAATTTTTTTCAAGTGTGGAAGGGAAGGATATAAAGTTAATGAATTCTATAAGAATAACATTGATTTAATGGTGGAAAATAAAGTTTTTATCAGTCCTCATCCCATGGTCCGATGTTTAAATTATAAATAACATTGACCCTATAAAACCCATTGCATGAAACTAATTATTTTCAAATATAACTAACGATAACAACCTCCAAGTCCAAGAGAGAAAGTATGAGAATATACCATCATTAATGATGAGGTGTACATTGATAAAAAGGTAGTGACAGGTATTCCTTTTATTCTTTAATTAATAGAGAACATATTATTTGGTTATGTTTTTATGAATTATTTAAAATCATTCAAGTTTATTAGAACTATTAAAACACCACCTCAAAACATGGAGGTTGAATTATTAGTGAAAACTAAAAATGGAGAAATAATTGAATCTCATGGATATAACTCCTCCCCAATAAATATTTGTGGGTTGAAACTCCTAGAAAAAATTTTCATACTCCCTTTAGTGGAAATTGATTCTATACTTGGAATGTATTGCATGCCATTATATATATCCCATATCAAATTTTGGGAAAATGAAATCACTTTTCATATCCTAAATCTTTCTCCAATTAAATACAAGTGAAATAAGGGGGATGAATCTCCTTTGGAAACTACTTATCAAGAATTCATAATGTTTCAAAATGAGAAAGAATATCAATCTCAACTAATTAAGATAAAGTAAAGTATCACCCATGATGAAATTCCCATTATAAGGGAATATACTGATGTATTCCTTGAAAATTTTCATGGTAATCCACATAGCCATGAGGTTGAGTTCTCAATTGAACTCATACCTGGATCACAACCAATATTAAAGACTCCCTATAGAATTGACACCATTGAAATCTAAGAATATTAAAAGAAACTACAAAAAAATATGGATAAGAACTTTATACACTTAATCAATTCACCTTTGGGAGCATGAATTCTATTTTTTAGGATGAATGATGGTTTGAAGAGTTTCCAAATTAATTATCCTGAACTCAACATGCTCACCAAAAAGTACAAGTATTCCCTATCATGGATTTATGACATTTACTATTATCTATATAGAGGCTATAAATTATTTAAATTGTATATTTGGTAAGTTTGTAATAAAATAAAGGTGAGGAAGGAGGATATACACATGACTGCCTTTCGTACAGGGTATAGACACTTTGAGTATATAGTGATTCCATTAGAACTCACCAATTCTAGGGAAATATTAATTTTCTTAATGAATAGAGTCTTTAGAGTTTTCCTTTACAAAATTGTGGTAGTCTTTATAGATGATATTATTATATATTCCAAAAGAAAAGAGGAATGTGAGGTGTATTTCAGTATTATACTAATGACATTGATAAAGGATAAATTGTATGAAAAGTTAAAAAATTGTGAATTTTAGCTACAAAAAAGTGTCATTTTGGGTCATGTAATCACAAGTGATGGAATATATATAGATTTTTTAGAAACCAGAGGTGACTGGAGAATGGCCCATACTAGAATATATAATAGATATTTGTAGTTTCCATTGATTAACTGGGTGCAATAGATGATATGTGAGAAAATTTTTATGATTTTTAAACCCACTAACAAAGATAAATCTAATGGGTGTAAACATTTTCTATACTTGTGAACATAGAGAGAGAATTATGGAGTTGAATATTATGCTAATAAATGAACCAATAATGAAGTATTTTTATCTATAGTTATGCTTCTAAAAAGTGAATAAGTAGTGTCTTTATAATAATTGATAAATTGATAACTTATTCCTCCCAATAGCTGTAGGTTCATGATCAGAACTATACAGTGCATGGTATGGAGTTGGCTGAAGTAACCTTCAAATTAATGTTTTGGTAGCATTATATCTATGGGGGTAAGAGTGAAAGATATGAAGATCATAAGATCCTCAAGTATATATTCACATAAATGGAGATTAATATGTGCTAATAAATCTGGTTAATGTTAACAAAGGGTTGTGATTTCTAAATCGACTACCATTTCAAGAAAGAAAATAATGTTGTAGATGCGCTATGTAGAAAATATCTCACAACCTTATCCATGATAGGAATAATAAATGATCTAATATTATTATAAATGTAAAGGATGGGAATAGGAATCATAATGAAGGAACGACATCCTACCTTTCATAAATGATTTTTTATCCATCCATTTTGTAGAAGGTTAATTAATAGCAAAGGAATGATGTATAGATAAAAAAAGAAAGTAGTTTCTATAAGGAAGGTGAAATATGCTGAGTTAAAAAATAATGAAAAGGGATTTCTGAGATTTAGTTCATGATTATCTATACCATCAAAACCTGAGATAGAGAAGGAGATATTTTATAATTCTCATAGATCAACATTTGATATCAACCTAGGGAGTGTAAAGATGTATAGAGATCTATATGAGAATTATTAGGGGGAGAATATGAAGAAATGTATTTCATGATATACATCAATGTTCCTATTACATAAATAAGTGAAGGAAGAAAGGAAAAAGGCCAAGGGGTAATGAAACCATTACCCATACCTTAGTGGAAATATAAGAACTTCAACATGGATTGATTCAGGGGTCTTTTAAATAAAACCAAATAGAACAATTTCATATGGGTTGTGGTATACTATCTTACATGGATGGCTCATTTCATTTCCTAGGACTTCTCACTCGATCAACATGGATGGATATACATTATATAAGTGGTGAGGATGCATGGAAAACCACTATTTTTTTACTTCATTAAGATAGTAGATTCACCTCAAAATTTTGGAAAAGCCTCTAACATGATACAACCATAGAGTTTAATTTCAGTATGGATTATCGCACTCATATAGATGAGAAATATAAGAGGAAAATCAAGACACTTAGGGATATTTTGGGAGCTTTCTCAATGGACTTAAAAAGAGGTTGGGATCAACATCTCCCTCTAGTTAAGTTCTCATAATATAATAGCTTTTAATTGAGCATCCAAGTGGATCCTTGTGAATCCCTCTATGTAAATAAATATTGAACTCTAACATATAAGGATGAAGTTGGAGGAATTAAGCTATTGGGACCCAAACTGGTTAAAAAATGGACAAGAAAGTAAAAACTATTAGGTAACACATCTGAGAAACCCAATGTCAAAAAACTATCTATTTTTCTAATCTTTGATAAAACCTAGAGTTTGAGGTTTGTGATAAATTATTCCTTTATATATATCCTTATATGAGATACATGATATTTGGAATGAAGGTAAATCTCAATCCTAGGTATATTATCCCCTTTGGGGATCTTGATTTCATTAGAGCTTTTTCCAATACCTGAGAACTCCCACCAAACTTGTATTAAGTACATAACATGTTCCAAATATCTTTCTTGAGGATGTACATTCCAGATCCATTAAATGTACTAAATCTGTAGTTGGTATTATTTGATAATGGTCTTTCTTATGAGGATCATACATTGAAGATTTTGGATCTTAGACACAAATTTCTACATGACAAGACACCTCACATGTTTAGTGTTATTTTGAAAACCATAAGTATGAGGAAGAAACATGGGAACTGGAAGATGAGATGAAGCATAAGTAACCAGAATTTTTTTCACCTTAGTGCGTGATATTTAATTTCAAGGATGATATTTCTTGGGGGGGAATGTAATGACCCAAAAATTCATTTTATTAATATAATAAATAATTTTACATAATGATAGTTTTATTATTGAAGCACATATAAGGAATATTAATTTTCATAGAAACATTACACAACATGAATTAATATTTTCTATAACAGTAAATAATATTCCAGGGAGATAAATAATGAATAATAATTCAAAAACTAAGGAAAACCTCACAGACCTGAATTCTTCTAGGAAGATCACTCCTACCATAAAGACTGTGAAAAGAAGGAGAATAATTCGGAAAATGAAAAACATTATCAAGGGAAGTGTAGAAACATTGTAATAGAAGTAGTAAATTATTATGTATGTGAATTTTGGAGTATATATAGCGTGTAATTGGGAAATGTGGTTTTTAGTGTATGACCATTACTTGACAATTAATAGACTATTATAATGTTATCGTCATATAACAGCTAAAAGAGTGATAAAATCATATAGAGTAGTAAAATAATAAATTATACGTATATGAAAAATTATTATAATTGTATTATAATAATTTCATTATATATTCATAGACTCTTTATGAATCAATATGTATGATATTAAAAAAATTATAATTCCATAAAGTGAATAAATAATGTGTTTTTTTTAATAGTATTTTACATAAAATATGTAATTTTTATTTAAAATAATTATTTCTCATACATAAGAATTCATGTTGATAAAAAACATGATATATGAAATTATCATCTCAAAATTAGGTAATGGTAAAAAATTTAGAATTTTATAAAATACTTTTTTCACTGAATAGTAAAAAATACGATTTTGTGTTTTCGGTAGGTTTTATGACTTCATAAATATATAATAATGATTTAATAATTAATGTAAGATAATAAAAGATAAATAATATGTTATTTTATTTATATAATTTATTTTAAAAAATTAAAATGATTTTTTGAACCTATAAATAACTTTCCAATGTCTAAAATGGAAATTAATGTATTTAAAAGACAATATTTTGTGTAATAATTACTTTCGCATGTCCAAAGTAATACTAAAAATTGGACTTATCTTCTCCTATTAATAAAATTCAAAAACCCATTCCTTAAATGTGAAAAACCATTAAATAAAACCATGGGTAAGCTAATGGGTTTCCATTTTCTATAACCTATATTTCCAAGGTGTATGTTTATAAATTAATAAAACAATTATTATAATTTTTCTATACATTCCATCATCTCTATCCCATTTAATTCATTCCATATATCATTATCACATCCCACCCTCTATTATTCTCTCATTATTTCCATTGGCAAGGCCCCTAATCTCTCAAATAATCACCCCTCTAAGATTAGGAAGTGATATTTATGGTAAGGGGTTCTCTTCTTCTTTCCTTCTACCCAAGTACTTCCATTATAGTAAGTCTTATTAATTTTATCTTATTCTACATTCATGAAATTTAATAATTTTATTTTTTTTCAAATTATGTTCTCTAAATTATATAATTATATTCCATATCTTTTAATATATTTTTCAATTCATTTTATACACACATTAGACTTTCAAAATTATTACTTAATTTTCCATTCGATACCCTTATGTTGTGAATACAAAACATTATTTATATTCATGGGAATTAATTTATATATAATTATACATCATTTATTAGTGATTTATATGTATTAAATTCTCATTCCCTTTTTGTGGGTATAAAATTATGAAAGGATCATGCCTTAAACTCTTGTGAATTTAATAATTATTATATGAAATCCCTTATCATTCTTTACGAGTTATGGATGAATTTATTTATTACGATATATGATCTATATGGCACATATAATGTTATGTATATTAAGGGTGTTCCCTAATAGTGCTTCAATTCATTGGGTAATTTTATTATCTCATGAGATATCATATATAGTGTACAGGTGGTTTGCCTAGCTCACTATGTTATGATGTCTTGGTGGTGAGCATTGAATTATGATTAGGTTTTCATGTTTTAGGTTATTTATTCATTCTTTGTATGATATTATCTTTTTTATTTATCTCATCCATGTTTTATTTTATGTTATCATGATATACCTTTTATCTAATTTGTATCATGCTTATTCTGATTGTTAGATTACTTCACATTATAGATAACCATTATACATTATGTATTCACCAAGATATACTATGTATTAATTTAATATCAACAGGATATAAGAGAATTATATGGAGTTTAAATAAATATATTTTACTTTTTTTATGTTTATTTATTTATGTATATAATCTCCAAAAGACACTTGAACAATAGATTCGTAGGGTGTATTTATGGATTATAATGTAGTAAAATGTGTAATGGAATTTGGGTTCTTATAGATGGTCCAGAACCTATCCCTCACACATAGTCAGCATGATGGTTTCCCAAAACATGGGAGATAGCATTGTTTTGGTAAGATGATGATGGTTGTAAGGGATTTTCATCCCATGCCTCTTTAAATTTTTATTAAAAATATAACACATTTTAACAAAATATATTTCTTCAAAAAAATTAATTTTAATTTATATTTTTTACCATAATGATTGTAAAATGTTTATTTATATAATTTATATCAGTTTTCTTGTGAAAATCGAACCATAACTAAATTTGACCAACCTCATGACCAACTATTTTAACCTATATCATCAAAGAATAAAATGAAAACTATAAAAATTTTAGTACTTAAAATATAAAAGAAGTATATTTAATTAATATATTGAATATTAAATAGTTTAATAAGAGCATAATAATTGTTATCAAATGAAGTGAAATCTATATAAACCATTTTCCAGTGATCTCCATACAAATATTAAACAGAATAAAATAATAATATAAATAAATGCTATAAATAAGAATATTGTTCATAGATGAATTCACTACATCATCTTAAAAAAACATCAAATGGATTTGAGAGAGATCAATAAGTGGTAGAAAAGAATCATACATCTATAATGTATCCATATGCCGATCTGAATCATATAAAGATTTGATGGGATTCACCTTTTTCTATGGTATTCTAATACCACTATATGTAAAGGAGGAAGTTGAAGGAGAGCTTTAGGTTCCTATGAGTCATTGGTCCAATATCCACACACAATGCACCATCATCACATGGAAGTGATTTAAATAGAACTTGAGGATGATCCAAAGGTATTATTCACATTAAATGGTGTGTTAAGACATGTGTATAAATTTCACAGTCATTTCATACATCGTATGATTTAACTCCCTGTATATTTCACATAAAAATGAAATGATTTAATTTAATTATATCTTATATGGGTGAAAGGTTTGGGTTTTCCGAACACAAAAAATAAAATACCCAATGCATGAAAATAAAAAATTTCATGTAAGGTGATATACATCCCATAAATATATCATATATAAATATAGACTTATGGAATATGTCCTTCATTATTCTATATACAGTAAATCCAAATATACTTTTTATCATTTTACATTATATTGTATCATATACCGTAGACTATGAAACCATATCCAAAACTCATTTTGAATATGTTACAAAACCTTTTTTGAAAACTATCATTAACTTCACATGGTATCACATCATATGAAATACCTTTTTAATAATCATCTAAATCACTTGTTGATTAACTCTGAAATGCTTTTAGAGTGGATCTATGAGTAAAACTCAATACATATTTAGTAAACCACATTGTGTGACCCCATGTGACTTTATTTAATTGACAATAAATATGAATATATGGATCCATATATATAATCCATGATAATAATCTAGAAAAAAATCCTCGCTAATCAAGATATAAAGGGATTTGAGTTGATCTCTATCAAACACATGTATCTCTATACATGTGTCCACTAGTATTCCTCATATGAGAATTTTAATTCTTATATGTTCTCTTTTCCTCAATATTTAGTGACATTAGGACATGGAGCATGTCAATCCCATATAGCCCGCTAATTTTTTCTTAAATCTCAATGTGTAGACTGATCTGATTAATAAATACATCACATGTCATTCATAATTTGAGTGGTCCAATATCATTTCACTTCATGAAATGTATATCTATATGTACATTTATATAGATAATGTGGAAGAAATATAAAATAGAGGGTACCTCCCAATTTCATGCATTTTAATAATCCTAAACCCTTTAGGAATATAACAAACTAAACATAATAACTAGTTTAAAATATCATATATGATAAACTGCCATATCGGCCTTATTTTATCTATGATTTCTATATTTTTTTAACACATTACATAAAATGTAATCCCTATCACATCTCAATGTGGATGATAATATGAAATTATATATTCATATTATATAAATTTATTTAAGGTTTATTCATGAATTATTTGATAATGCACTAGGTTCTGGATTGTTTTCTTAAGAATTGGGAATTTTGGACTCAAATGAAGAAATGATGAAAATGGGAAAAAACAGACTTTACATATTGTGTATCATGTACACAACATGTATATATCATTCACAACATGTTTTTAAGGACACAAACAAACCCATTAATCATTTACATGGTTTAACTCACGTACCTAAAATGTACATTCATTACACGATGTGAAAAATTCAAATATCATAATCCCTCTATAATTATATCATATACATGATGTGATGAGATTACATGAAGTGACAAGTTTTAAGGATCACCTAGTCAAGGATATTATCTAATTCTTTGATGGGAATTTTATATCCCATATACACAACATTCATAAAAATTATACAAAGTGTGGATTTTAATGGAGAAGTTACTTAATCTAGTTCATGATGTGCATTACTTACATGTTGTGTACTTTTTCAACCTATTAATATTGTAGCGCTCTCCCACATACAGAGAGTGATAGAAAATTTCTTTTTATCTTGTTTTCTTCCATTTTTTTCTTCCATTTTTTTCTATTTTCATTTTCAACCTATTTTAATTAATTCCTTTAATAGTTTTGTTGAATACTTATATGTTTTTTATTATAAATTTGTTTTATTCCCATTCTGCACCTATTACTATTCTCCTTCTATTCGATGGTTGTTTTTAACTTCGATTGTAATTATTTATCAATGATTACACAATTCATCATTTTTTCTTTTTGTGCAGTTATTTTTTATTGGATTTACATTACTTTCAATTTTTTATCTTGATTTGTTAAATGTTTTAATTTTGGATTTACTTTTTCTCAAATATTTCATGATTAGGCATAACTTGTTTATTATTTCCTTGATTTGATCAACATCTCCATGCATGGATAATCTACCTAGGGTTAAGGGTCAAGAGTATGGGTGTTTATGAGTTTAATGAATATATATATTGAACCTTGGTAACTCTATTTCTAGTAATTAGGTTAATAATAATTTTTCATCACATTCATTTACACAACCTTGACTAAGGGAATTACAGTTGAATAAACATAACCTAATTGGAGTTGGGGATGAATATAAAAATTAGCTTGTGATGATTTCTATATAGAAGCTAAGTATAATTCATATATATTTTAATATATACCCTGATTATGGGATAGTTCTAGTATGGTTATATCTAATTGGTTTGACCAAAACCAATTGGTGAATCATACACCACTTCGTAGAGTAAGTCGTATGACTATCCCAAGAAACAT
Source organism: Viscum album (assembly GCA_963277665.1). Classification (NCBI taxonomy): domain Eukaryota; kingdom Viridiplantae; phylum Streptophyta; class Magnoliopsida; order Santalales; family Viscaceae; genus Viscum; species Viscum album. Next base: position 1,988,367,309 of record OY728161.1, on the reverse strand, counting down.
CTAAGATTATATTCTATCAAAATCCTTAAAATTGACCTAGATACCTTCCTTTATTATATGAATTATATCTAAACTACATAAAATTAGTAAAAATAAAACATAAAGAGAGAATGTGAGGAATCCTTTCCAAGGGATTTGTTCAATTTGTTTGCTGGACTTCTAGTGATCCTCATGGGTTTCATGCCATACTTCTATTTTATTATTCCCTAGTGTTAAGTTTAGTTTGGGAGGGTAAATTTCTAATTTGACCATCTCCCATGTGAATTTGATGATGTGTATGGGTGAGTAAATTTTTTGTGTCATTTTTGGGGATCATTGTTTCTTAAGTAGAGTGACCTTGAAATCAAACCTATGATTACCTCACCCCATTCCCAGTTGTTTTTTTACTTCACCTTTTCCTTTTACATTTTTTCTCTCCCTAGGAACACTTATATCCTCTCTCCCTCTCTCTATCCTTATCTCTCTTCTTCACGGATATTTTATGCACTGGGGACCCTTGACTCTCTCAATAAGCATAGAAACATAAGAAAAACTTATTTTTGATCCTAATATCGATCTATAGATTTTCCCACACTACCAAATTACAATGGTTGAGTGTAAAAATATTGAACTTTCAAACCCTAAAACATTCAATAAGTATCACCTAAAAATTAGGGTGAGTGACCAGTGCTAATGGATCACACCATAATGGAATATGACTTGACATCCATTAGAGGTGATTATCCCATCATTGTGAACACACCAGTTCATGAAAACACTTTTGATATCAATCTTAGAATCATTCACATGACCCAGAATATGGTTCAATTCCCAAGACTTCAATGTGAAGACCCCATGAACATATCTTCAATTTCCTATAGGTTTTAAATACCTTTCTCAATCAAGTAAAATCATTAGACACAATAAATCACTATGACTTTATCTTATCCTTAAATGACGGAGAAAAATGATTGGCCAAAAAGTCAATATCCCAATTCAATCATGACTTGGGATGAATTAGCAGTAAATTTTCAAGAAAAATGCCTCCCACAAATCTAGACATGGAATCTCTGGACAAAAAATCAAAACATTACATAGGTGGATGGATAACTAGCATGGGAGTCATGGGATATATTTAAGGAGCTTACTAGTAAGTTCCCACATTGTGTACTAGATATGTCGCTTCAATAGTAGACATTATACCAAGGAAATCAAATGCCTGCACAAACTGTGGTGGACATTACTACTGATAGAAGACTTGTTCATAAAACATCTGAAGTGGCTAAGCTTTTCTTGATTAAGTCTCCCACAATTATATTCTATGGAAAAGTAAGAGAGTATTTTCCTTGGGATGAATTCATCCGGTGGAGGAAATTACCCACTTTATAGATCAATTTGAGGATCTTAACAAAAATCATGAATCCTTTAAACCACCTAAAAACCTCAATTTAAATATTTTAATTATGTAAATTACAATCCATAAGGATAAAATTTCTAGAATCCTTGGAAATATCAATAGCATAAAAACTATCAATATATGATGGATTAGTAGTTTTGGTAACAAAATCAAGGATATTTTATGTATAGGAGTGGATAAATTCCATTAAGGAATCAAGGACCACCTAGGTACCAACCACAAGGTCTAGTTCCTTGACCTTAAAAGAAATTCCAAAAACCTTTTCCTAGAGCTCAACAATTTTCACTTTCCCAACAACAACAGTTTCCAAAAGTCCATTGTATCAAGCCCAACCTCTCAAAACCAATTTTAAAAACATTATCACTACCTTCATATAGAAATCATACCAATGGATGAAAAATCAAGAGATGTAAATTCAAAATCAAAAGGCTAAACTACACTACTAGGGCATCAAATGAGTACGATCTGTAAAATTTTATATGTTCATCTACTAGGTTATTTTCCCATTAAAACCAAACGCATCCAAGGGAAGAGTCTAAAGATATATTTATTAAAAGTGTAAAGATTATAGAGTTTAAACATCTATATAGAGATGATAAAATTTATTTTTAAGAATATAATATAGTAGGTCAAAAAAACCTATAGAAATATAACCGACTAAGACATCCCAAATAAAATAACAGAATGTAAAGTGAAACAATTAAGTAGGACCATTAGTATACAAGCCTCTCCTATCATTTTTGAATGGATGAAATTAGGAAAAAAGGATGGGAAATAAAAAACAAATCAATGATACTTTTAAACAATTTCATATCAATATTCCCTTTATAAAAACAATTTTTCAAGTACCAACTTATAAAATATTATTTAAATAATTTCTCTTATTCAAAAATAAAAGCGATGACTTAGGATTCATCTACCTAAATGAAGAATGATCCACAATTATCCAATATAATATACCTCAAAAAATTAGAGAATGTTGAAGCTTATCAATTCCTTTCAATATAGTAGAATGAAATTTTGAGAGTTCCTTATGTGATACAGTCACATGCATAAATCTCATGACCATGTGTTTAAAAAATATTGGGGATTATATAATTGAAACAAACTAGGGTGGAACTCCATCTCAATGACTATTAAATCAATAGTCCTTAAGTATTTCTTGGGTAAATCTTATTAGAGGTCAAAAAATTCATGTTTCCCATTGATTTCCATTTTCTGTATATGGAAGTGGAAGGTGATATTACACTCATTGTTGGAAGGCCATTTTTTACATAGAAAATGCAGTGATTGATGTTAACCTATGGAGATTGATTTTTATATTTGGTGAAGAATGGGTTGTGATCAATTTGTATAAGGCTTCTAATAAAAGAAATAATCAGTAAAATAGTCAAACCATATCTCTAGATAATAAGAAAAATGATCATGTGACTAGTGAAAATGACAATAAAAAACAACATCTTGATGGAAAGGGATCCAGTACTCATAAGATTTCAGATCACACTACACATCTAATGAGGTAAGTCAAACCACATTTCATCCTCTTTGTCTTCAAAACTCATCCTACAAAGGGAGTCTCCTTATAATTGAAGTCTATTGCATCAAAATATTTCGAGCTCTATACAATAATTGAATCACTTTATGGGAGGAAAACCATGGTAGTATTAATATTCTAGAATAGGGTATTTTAATAATTAGGATGGTTTAGAGTTTTTGAGGTTTGTTTAGAGTATCTGTCCCAAAAGAGGACACAAAAATGAAAAATAAATGATGTTCAAGGAATATACAGCCTGTAAACGTTGAGCGCCTGGAAAATAAACAAATTATGAAATAAATATCATATACTAAGTACATGATATTTAAATTTAGGGCATATTTTAAATCTCATGAATCTAGGTTTTATGCCAAACACCCACCCCTCTTACCAAAGGTCCTCCTTCTGCACGTACGACCACTCCATTCACATACCCCCTCACCTTCTGATCCTTCTTCCCTCCTCCAGAATTCGCTCCCTCATCCACACTCCTCTTCCCCTCCTCTCCCTATTCTCTTTCCCCTACACCTTCCATCCATTCTGACATACCTAGAATGAAAATCATTCTAACCCCACCCACTGATCACACACCCGACCACGATGACACACATCCTCTATTTATGAAAAAGAAGGTTGGACCTCCTCCACCTCCTGCATATTCATCCTACTCTACCTATTTCTCCACCTAAACGTTTTTTACCACTTTTTAAGACTCACAATATTCATCTAGAATGTCACATATCCCTGACTGCACTTTCCTTAATCCCTACCCCATCTTTTCTGGCCCTATACACCAGATTCTCTTGGTCTATCTCTAGGCCAAGACGATGAATCCCAACAAGATGTTGGACCTCACAGTAATCGATTTAATCCATATTAATTTAAAGGTACTTCACCTCATAGGTAAACTTTTCTTGGCCTAGATAACCTATGTTTAATATGAGACTTTTAGGGATCTCTTCCTTGAGTTCCTGGCCACATTTTAGTTGGTCATCAAATCTATCCACATCAAACTCGGATTTAGGCCATGATATCTCACCATCAACAAGTTTTGTAGTATCCTTGATATATATTCTATTAAAAAAGTCACTAATTTAGTCTTCCTGACATTACATATTGATCCTAATAAGGCCATGGTTGAAAAAATTTGGGCCAAGATCTCTAAATATCATTGAGCATATATGATCCGTGCACCATGAAGAGCATTATGCTCAAATGTGCTACCATATGGATCATGTATAGGTCCATTTCTCATGATTGGATATCCCATGGTGATACTCATGGTGATTTAATTCAGTTCGAGGTCATCATTATCGTATCATTCATGGGTGGCTCATCCATCAACATGACCATGTAGTTTGGCGATTTATTCTAGACCTTGATGAAGAGGAATCATTGAACACTGATGGGAGTCTCTTTCATCCAAAATTTTGTCAGACATCTCAATTCCATTGAGGCCTCCCCTCCCATACCTCCCTAGGTCCTATATAGAGAATCATACTAATAATTCTCCACAATATAGGGCTACTCATATAGGATGAAATCATCTACTAGTGGGTTCTAGAGTATATGGAGGTTGCTGATGAGGCCACTTCCCATCATGTTTTTGACCTATCCTCACCACTTCATGTCCTTACACCCACCTTATCCTCTACCACCACCTCATCCCCTACTCCTGCTACCTCTATATCACACTATCACTCCACCACCATTCCCAAAACCATTACCACACCGAAACCTACCCCTATAACCAACCATATTCCTTATGTATCAACCACAAACTTTCCCACACCATCACCCACCCCATTCTCTCATACAGATCTCTACCCCAATAAATGATGTGGTTTTAAGAACATGCGCTATATTTACCACAACCTAGGTATTCCCTTCTCTGATCATTTCATACCCCCCCCCCCACCACCAGCATTATAATTCCATCCACCATCGACTATAGACCCTCTATCAGCCTCAATCCCTTCAACTATCGACACGTCGGCTGACCTACTCTCAGAGCCCCCTAACCCTACATCCCAGTAGGCTTTTTTATATAGTAGTACCAATTAAGAAAGGGCCCTATTATTCCACACTTTACCTAGGTTCCTTTCATCGACCCTACTACCACACACATGGCCACCATCAGAATCAATAACAGACCTCCACCATCCACCACAATGACTTACACTACCATGGAACCTTCAGTGGTCATTGGTGATACTATGTATGTATCCATAGAGTACATAGATATGGTAGGACAGATCAAGGGACCCACTATTTGGTAGGGTACTTTAGATGAAATAGTTGATGAGTTTTCCCCAGATTCTTAGTTCTCCCTTTTACCACTCCCCTGTTGTACTCTTTCCGAGTCTTTTTTTGTCTATATTATATCCATGATTTTCCTTTGTACTTAGTTTTACACATTTATTTATTATATATACTATTTCCAATCACATTCATGATATACATTTATCTTATTTATTTATTACTTTTTATAGGCATGGATATCTCTTCTACTTCGTCTATGGCCATTGACACACCTATCTCTCCACCTTCTGCCCTCCTACTTCGGATGTCTCCGCATCTATTTGGCATTGATCACCAGCTTGAGGAGCTCTAGAGATCTCTAATTAGTTGGTGTACCTCCAATGATGATCATAGATTGTTTTATTACACCATGAGATTCTTCCTCAGAATGCTACTGAGGTGGTTAATCCCACCAAGCATCCCTGCAAGCTCAATGACACAACCACTAGTTTCTGTAGGAGGCAGCGAACCTCTAATCCATATAATGACACTTCAAATTCCCTTTGTCCATCCATCTAGATGATTATGACTTGATAGAGTATTATCGTAGGAAACCCATATTTTTATTTCTTTTTATTCATCATTGTTATTAGTAATTTTTTTACATTTAGTACCATTCTTATTCGTAGATTATTCTTGAAGTTCATTGTACTCACATTAATACATTTATCTAAGTTTCTTTCTACAAATTTTGACTATATGAACCTATTCATTTTAATACTTCAAATTTTTTTAACCATGTGAACTAATTTTTTATCTAGTTCAGGTTTTGTTTTTCTAACAAATTTTACAAGTCGCACAAACTCCATTCAATATCCAACAGGTTTCCCCATGGAAAAAAATTCAATACAAGGAGCTCTCAATTCCCTAATTAAAAATAAAATTTACATTTCATTTTGTTTTATGATGTTATTGATATATATCAATATTATTTCAATGAAATTTTGGACACTGTATAATTTTATGTGTGGGGGAGTCTTTCATAAGCTTTATGGTCTATACACTTGGATAATTTTCTTTTTTAAATTATCTATGATCCATTTTCACTGAAATCATGATTTAAACCTAAAAACTCATGGTACCAATTTAAATAAAATAAAAATGTATGTTAGAAATTTTTTAAATCCACGATTTACTACTTTTTATATTTTTTAGCTTGATTGTTTATTTTAGTAATTTAATTATATTTCAAAATTCTTGTAATTACTTTTCATTGATTTATTACTGGATTTTATAACCTGAGTGACTTCCAGTTATTTTTGTATACTCTCATTCTTGAGAGGATTTTGGATACATGATTTCATATTATTTTTTGAGAATATTTGTTGAGAGACACCAAGGGAATGTAAAACTATCAGAACTTGAATTGAGATATTATTAAGGCTATGATTGAATAAATACATTTTTAGTATGATTGAGGCAATATTTTTTATCCAATTTTTTTAGACCCTCCTATACTACTTTCCATATTTAGTCCATATTATACATTAATAACATTATTAGGATGTAGCCATTTCAAGATGAGTATCCCTTCCTACCCTACTCGTGTTATGATGCATGATTATACTTTGAATAAGTGTGGGAGGGTTTTCACTACTAATAGATGCATGATTTTTTTTTGAGGAGATGTATTATTACACATTCACCAAACTGATATGATGTAATTCATGATTAATTTTTTCATTTTCTACTCCTACATTGTTTCTTTGAAGAAATATATAGAAAGAGAAAGAAAAATATATTTTGTTTTGTATTAGGAAGGTCAGAAATCAGAATTAAAAACCAATGAATCCTATCATGGATCATATATGGTTAGGGGGTAGATGTGAGACTTGTCCTGAACGTGACTTGAAAAACAAATAAAAATAAAAGGACATGGTACATTTTTTGATACTTAATTCATATACTCATGGACCCGCCCTAAAATATGAATAATAGTTACACATTATCTAGGAGGAGGCACTTAATCACACTATTATTTAATTTCATACATTATAATTGAGATATTACCCTTATCTGAATCATTATTTTTACCTTCCCTCAGCATCAGAGTTAGTTTCACCCTATTGTTAAAGCCCTCATTATTGATTTTATATTTGTCTTTATAAAGTGGAAATGTGAGAACTAATTCATGAATATGGTTAAGAATATTTATTTAAGGTATGATCATAACTCCCATTTTAATTTTACCATGTCTTATGAGAGAAAACTCATAGTGTGGAAAATTACAAAAATGGGTATAGAATTTAATAAACAATTATGAAATTTTAGTTAGAAGAATAAATAATCTAGATAAAGGAATAAATTGTGAGGCATTACTAACCTTATTTGGAGGATTTATTTTAGAGGGTTGAATCTTTTAGATTACACTTGGATTTATTTTCCTAGTTGTAGTGAATTTTTAATGTTTTAAAAATTGTTTCTTTGGGAATCCTTATTGAGATGACTTTTTCTTGAGGATAAGAAATTTTTCACTTATGGAGGAATTTGATAAGATGAAATTATATATGAGTATTGGAAATATTTATTTAAGATTTATTCATTATTTAATCAATAATTCACTAGGTCATGGGTTTTATCACAAGAATTGGGAATTTTTGAATCAATGGATAAATAATCAAAATATGAACAAAAAATGCTTTACAAGCTATGTATCACAAACATGATGTGTATACCTCATTCACAACATACTAAAAAGGCCATAGACCAGCCTGGAAGCCTTTACATGATGTGATGTTAGTAAACTATGTGTATATTCATTAAATTATGTCGATATTTCTAAGATCATAATCCCTCTAAAATTAAATCACATACACAATGTGAAGAGATTGCAAGAAATGAAAATTTTGAAGGCTAACCTAGACAAAGATACAAGCTGATTCTTTAGTAGTAATTGTGGTTATAAAATACATTATGTGAATCCAACTTACATGATGTGTAGTTTTTGGGGAAAAATTCACTTAAGAGAATACACAATGTGTAGTACTTACATGTCGTGTAATTTTCCATCTTATTAATATTTGAGTGCTCCTCCGCATGTAGAGAGTGATATCCACTTTATTTTTATCTTTTTTCACCTATTTTTTTACTCTTTTTCATCCATTTTTATTCTAAGACTATTTAAATTCATTCCTTTAATTATTTTTTCAAATATTTGTGAGTTTTTAGTTATTCTACATTTGTTATATACCCATTCTTAATCAGTTGTAATTCCTCTTCCATTCAACATTCATTTTCAACACTGATTCCTATTCTTCATCTACACCTGCATAGTTATTCATTTTTTATTCATGCATAGTGAGTTTTTTTATTGTATTTACATTTATTTCAATTATTTTTTCTAGATTCTTATTTTTTTTAATACTAGATTTCTTATTTCTCAACTATTTCATGATTATGCATAGCTTATTATTTCCTTTATTTTGATCAACATCACCATGCATGACTAATCTACCTAAGGTTAGGGGTCCAAAGTAGTGTTTTTTATGAATTTAATTAATCTATATATTGAACCTTGGTAACCCTATGTTTAGTAATTAGGATAATAATAATTTTTATCAAATTATTTTTCACATCCTTGACCATGGATAATGAAATTGAATGAACCAAACCTAATTGGATTTAATCATGACTATGACCATCAACCTATGATGCATTTTTCATAGAATAAAAGCTTAATGCACCATGGTTTTCAGTTATACCATGACCATGGGATATTTTTACCATGGGTATATCCAATTGGTTTAACCAAAACTAATAAGTGAATCTTACACCACTTTGTAACCTAAGACATAGAAAAATCAGAAGATAAATCTAGTATTATCATCTATAAAATACTAGAAATTTACCTTGATCCCTTCCTTTATTATTTAAATGAAATCCAAACGACATAGATTTATTAAAAAAAAATTAATATTGAACGTGAAGAATATTTTCCAAGATTTGTTTTCAATTGTTTGCTGACCTACCACTGATCCTCATGGGTTCAACCTCACACAACTGCTTTAATATAACCTAGTCATAAGTGTAATTTGGGACTATAAATTTCTAATATGAATTCCACCTGTGATAACTCATCAATGTGTGATGGTGATTTAGTGAACATTTGATAAAATAATCTTGTAATCTTTTTAGTAATAAACATCAATAAATAAATCAAGTATGAATAATTGTGAGATTTAGAAATTATATTCCTAACTATTAAAGGTTTTTAATATATTCAAAATTCATAATTTCACCAATAAAATTTCATAATGTAAAACTTTATTATCCACTTATAACTCTTTCAAAATTAACCATCATCATATTTGGGACCATATTTCATCGAAAAAAAATTGTAAATAATGTAACTAATCACATTATTGTTTACCATCCCTCTAAAACTCTCTTAAGATAAAGTGAAAATCAAATTAATATGGTAAATAAATATAACTCTTACATTTCCATTACCAGTGAATCCTACAATCTTTTAGGATAAAATGACAAAACAAATTTGGTAACTAATGTCACTCTTTAAAATTCTATTTATCATTATATATCCTAAATCATTATAGGATATTTAGTGACGCAAACATTCTAATTTTAGACATATTTAATCCTTTTATAAATAGTGATATCCACAATCTAAATTTTAATTAAATGTAACACTTTAAATTTTTCATTACCATCACATATCCCAAACCTTTTTATGATATTAATTGAAAAACACTTTATCTTAAATTTATTGTTATCCTTTATCTATAAATTTTGAACTTCTCTATGTCCAAGAATACACCCACTAGTCTCTCAAACACTATATTATTTTTAAAATATTTTTCTATGATACACAAACTCTTTTGTGACAGGAAATAATATTTGTTTCTTTTTAGAAGTAATATTTAACAAATAAACTATTTTTTCAATATCATATATGGAATTCCATGTGTCTAGAAAATTTTTTTATTTCAAATAAGAATTTACTAAAATATACCACTAATTGGTGGTGGGAATACATTTTATTCTAGATAAAAACTTTTGAACAGATATTTTTCTCAAAAAATATTACATTTATTTTTTAATCATAAACCATGTTTATACAATTAATCATCTCATACATTTTCAAAGCAATTTTTCTAGTTGAACAACTTCTTGTATCACATAAGAGAAATGAGATAAAGATGCACATATTTTACTTAGATTCTTTTGATATTGAGAAAATACATTACATTCAAATCCTATATATATTAACTATTTACTACATCTTGTGAATATAAAATAAAAGCTCAATCAATTATTCCATTTATTTTGAACTCCTATATATTTACCACACTATGTAAAATATACATTCAATATCACATGCCTTTCAAAATTGAAGAATTAATTTCTATAACATTCATACCTAACAAATAAATTCCATGGAGTTTCACAAACACCTTCATGTGTATATTGGATAATCCAATCATATTGAATTGTTACTATTTTGATACATAGAATTTTCCTTAATTAATTTTCTTAAATTACCAAACATACATAATAATTTTTCTCAAGTTACTAATCTTAGGAAAAACTTACTTTATGATTCTCCTTTCAAGGATTTATCACAATGTTTATCTTCATGGTGATGATATTTATATATAATAAAGTATTTTATCAAATGAGTATCATGCATCATTAATAATTTAATAATAACTTCTATTAAATGGGTTTTCACTAAAATTTTGACCCCTTTTATAATTCATTATATCCATTAGTAGGCTAAGATCCATATTTCACTAAGAAATGATTCTTGGATAGTTGAGTGGATAAACCTTTTTCTAATCCATCATATGGATAAAATCAACTATATTCCTTTGGTATGTTAATCATATGGACTTCCCATGTATGTGTTACCCAATTAAAATACCAAAACCAATCTAACTAAGGAAAATCTAGGGGCACCCAATTTTTCCATGAAACTATGTAAAAACACAATCCAAAGTCCTTTATTAATTTATTTCCTTACACAAAAAAATCAGGGGCACTTGGATTTGGCATAAAACTACCATTTTGGGAGACTGAAGGCATAAAAAGTGTCACTTTAGAAGTAATCTCACACTTCATATTTGAAGGGTATTTTAATGTCACCATATTATCTCATGGTATTCCATTTTATGTATGCATACTTCTAGTAATTTAGTTCAAAATCTTATTCTCTCCCCCCTAATTAATATCTTCAAACCATATTGATGTGTAACTCTTTAAACAACCCATAGGTTTCAGTTACTTACCCAAAAATAGAAGTTAAACATATTCATACATAACCAGATATATCATATGTATAAGGTACATGAACTATTCAAGTAAATGAATACATTAATAAGATATTTAAAATCTCTACATCAGTAAGCCCAAAGTGATAGATATCCAACCCCATTCCCCGGCCTAGACAAGGAACAAGCCACCAGGTATGTAAGTAGTCTGACCCCAACTCCCTCAATCCAAGGATACTTTACTCAAGATAGAATCCAATTCACTATAACTCTAAAACTCAATATGAAAAAATAACTATACAAAACAACTATATTCAATTTCATAACTTTACATACAAACTGAGGACAATGTAGATGAAAAACTAAAATCTTTATAGAGACATTCCTAAAATGTAATTAAAGTCTCTATCTAGAAAATTTTTAACAATTAAACTAAATCACACACCATTCATCATATAAAAAATTTATAACTATTAATAAAATAGGGAATATCCTTCAAATAAATAAATAATTCAAATATTTAAATACAAGATAAAAATTTATAAACAATTCATAAATAAAATCTAACTATAAATTATTTTATAATTTCATATTTAAAATTATATACAATCCATAATTATAAATATAAAATTTCATATTCATTCAAATATGAACACTTTCATATTAATCATTATTTGACATTTTTATTTTAGTAATCTGGTATTATATAAATTATAAACAATTTATAATTAAATTTCTATTATTTAAACATTGTAATTAATCTAAATATTGTATACTGAATTATTATTTAAACACTGATTGTATCAATCATCAAAACACTTTCACTTGTCATTCATAAATAATAATTTTTATTTCTAGATAATAAGTTATGTAATATTATTTGGCTAAAAGTTATTTCAAATATAAACATTTAATATTTGGGAAAAATAATGGTTTTATTAACATTTATTTCATTAATTATAAACCATTTGAAATTAATTAAATTATTTATAAACCCTTTATAAATTAAATATTCCAAAAATATATTTTATAAAGATTTATAAATATTTTATAAATCACTAAAACCATTTGATAATTTAAAAACAATTTTTAAAATCTTTTATGTTTAACCTAACATAGAAACCCATTTCTGTGTAATGGTATCCACCCTTTACCCTTACATGGACACCCTGTGTAAGGGTAACTATACCCAACCTTTATGAAAATGATATTCAGAAGGGTAATACCCTTTCGTAGTGCTAACTGGAAGTTCTTACATAAGGGTAAGTAACTACTTACATTTATATAGCTAAAATAAAATCCATTGTGTAAGGGTATTGAGGATATTATCTTTACATGAACTCTTTACATAAGGGTAGGTATCGATATACCTTTACACTGCCTTCAAGGGAAATTTTATATGGGTACTACCTTCATGTATTCAGTTCACATAAGGGTATGACCTTTACATAGCCTTAAGAAAATCAACACTACATTTTCATAGCCTCCCGTGTAAAGGTAAGTGGTTGGTTACCTTTACATAACCCATTTAAAAATTTCATAACTTTTATGCATAATCTATTTACCATTATGTTAGATTTAAAAACCATGCACTACCTATATGTGTAAGGGTAATAAATATGATACCCTTATATATTTCCTTCACACAAACCATTTGTGTAAGTATTGCAATAGATACTACCTTTACGTGGATACCTCAGATATCCTTGATTTCATAATGGTAATTCATTTATTACCATTATGAATCTTTGTTTCATAAGATTAAACCCTTTTTTACCTTTTCATAGCCCAAATTTTTAAGGGTATACCCTTTTCATATTTTTGACAAACCATAAAATCAAGACTCTATTATTTTATTATTCAATATCAATGTAGTATATCATAGATCTAAATCATGAGTTCCCTCTGATACCAATAAATGGTGTAGTAATGGTTTAATAATAATTTTGAGATGAAGTATAAGTGACATAAAACATTATCTGAGATTATATTATAAATATAATATGAAACAACATAAAATCTAAAATGAATAAATATTGTAAATAAATATACCATACAGCAAATAATCCACGGCATCGTCTTCAAAATTTATCACATGGTTTTGAGAGAGATGACTAAGTGGTAATAAAATCATGCCACCTTTATAGTTTATCCACAGGCCGATCTAAATTATCACACATTTGGATGGGATTAATATTTTCCCCACAGTATGTTAGCACCTCTATATGCAAAGGAGAAATATGAAAGATATCTTTAGGTTCCTAAGATTTATTAGATTAATATCCACAAACCATGCCCTAAAATCACATGGGTGTTATATATATAATACCTATGGACACTCCAAAAGAGTTTTCTGTATTAACTTATTCATTAAACATATGTAAAAATTCCATGGGTAGTTCATGAATCATATGAATTTACTTCCTATATGTTTCATATAAATAAATAATGATTTCATTTAATGATATCTTATGTGGTTTAATGGTTTGGGTGTCTAACACAAAAGAAATAATATACCCAATTCCGGAAAATAATAATCTTCATGAAAGATAATATACTTCCCTTAAATATATAATATATAAATATGCCTTTAGAGAATATTTCCTTCAATGATTACCTTGTTCCATCTTCTTTATAAAAACAATTTGAACTAATTTAGTGTGGTATGACTTGATTCTCTTTGTTTAATGAGTTTTTTTAAAATATTCCCGATAAAAAATGTCAATATTAATAAAAAATGTATTATTTTTAATAAATTAATATCTATGTTGTAAGAAAATATCAAATACCTTATAAAAATTGGAATGATTCATGTTTAAAAAAAATACAATTATTTTGATGTATCCCTTTCGATACATTTTCATAGATTTGACATCCACTTAAAGAGTAATAATTGAACTCACACCACAACCTGTACTTAATTTCCTTCAACTTTTTCCTAAAACATTTTAAATTCTATTAACACACAAATACATCATAAACATCAAAATGGAAAATTATCTACACAATAGATATTTAAAAATAATTATTCTTCTATTTGATAGTAATATCATATAAAAAATATAGAAATTAATTTTTAATTACTTTTATGTATTTATCAAAAATATCATTCTTCTATTTGATGGAAATAAGCCTCTGATCATGATATCTGATGGAAAGGTATGTCATCTCACAAGCTAATTGGCTCAATATCAACCCATATAAGCTTATAGAATAATCTACAGGTACCCAATACATGTAAAATGGCACAAGTACTTTAAATTTTATCAGTCTCTAAAAAAATTATGTATTTGTGTTTCTATCTATCTTATTATTACTTAAATCTATTAAATAAGTATATTCAAAAAAATTTATACATACGTAATAAATTATTTATAAACATTAAAAAAATGGAAATAATGATCACCCTCTAGTACCCTCATGGTGGTAACTGTGTCACCATATTCATAGTTAATGACCACTCTTAAACTACTCAATTTGATCCCTCTAACATCCTAGGATCATAAGGTGATGAATTAGAAATAAGTATCACACCTCCTGAATATGGGAACATATCATATGACATAAGATGATATAAAGGGGATAACACTGATATTTGTGAGTGTACATGATAATGTTGGGATCATACCAAATGGGGAATCTCATATCATAGGATCTGTAGAATATTGAATCATGTCTCAAAATAATTTTTTTATATGGAATTCCTACATTAAACAAGAATTCAAAAAAATTTATAAAATCATATAATATTTAAAATAATAAATTTTTTTGAAAATTTTTTATATTGATTAATTGAATTATTTTATTATCAAGACATCTACATTTTATTCTTCCTTTTATGGATATATTTGTGTTTGAAAAATATAAAAACGCCTCCAAACCCTTAACATAATGAGGTGTATTTTTTTCTAAAATAATCTATCTTTTATTCATTTTTATGTTATTGATAAATATCTATATAAAAATAATAACTTACCCTAATTAAATAAAATCATGTAAAAACTAAAACATCAAATTTCTGGAATAAAAAAACATTAAAATCAAAAAAATATTAACATTTGTAAAATTTTACTGAGAAACAAATCATCAAATAAAATATAATTGTAATCAATTGCTATTAGAATTTCATATTTTACACCATTTTTTAATTATTTACAGAACACATTGAATGATATAAAAATTATTTGATATACTTTCTAGCCCAAAATTTCTCAATAAAGAACCATCAATGGATGGAAAATTATAATCCATTATGGTCATCTCCTTTTGTGGGATAATCTTGATGTTGAGTAATTTGACTCTGTAAATTCCCCCATCAATTCATGATTTCCCTCGATATTATTCATCTTTGGTCATGTGAATTATTAGTTTCTTAATATTTTTATCTTGATATAGATATTATAGTTTAAATTTTTATTCATTATATTTCTCTATGTTTATATTAAAGGTGTTATGTTCTTGCACCGATAACCTATAACAAAAAATATCATGTGTATAAGAAAAAAATATAATATACTTAATTTAACAAACTAACAACATTTAAAATTTTAATTTTTTATGTGTTCCCAAATAATTATTTCAAAAACATTCCAAGCCTATACCACTATAAACTCTCATATATATAGTCCAATTTTAGAAATTTAAATTTCACTCTTCATAGAACATGTTGCATGCCTACCAAATCGGGAGGTCTGGGAATTATGAATCTAACATGTTTTAGCCAGGATTTACTACACAAGTTTACTTGGAGTCTTATTCACAGCAACTCAGCCTCTCTTGATTTTTTGAGGACATGAATTCTATCAAGACTCATTGATGGGAGGTATGACTACATGGATTCCTCAATCTGGAATGTTCTGCGTTCGGTGTTGGTCACAATCATGAGACACTCACATTGGGTGGTCAATGCGGACTCAAATCTGAAATTCTAGTCCACCAACTAGACGGGCACACTTCTTATAGAAAGGGTAAACTCTAAAGATCAGGCCATTGACAACTGCTTATCCATCAAAGATCAACTGCAACACAGAGGTGATATTACAGAAGAAATTTCCACTATGATTGATAGCTATGATTTTATCAATCAGGAGGATATGCAGTTATGGGAAGGGTCTCAAGCTGGCCTGCTTAACCCTAAAAGATTCTACAATTACCTATTTAAGGGTGAGGTAAGTTGGATTAGCTCTCTCAATAGAAACTAGATACTTCCCTCTATATTTTCACTTATCTGGTGGCTTTATCGTAAAAAAATACCAGTGGACATGAACATTCAAAGAGTAGTGATTTCATTATGCTAGAAGTGTGAACTTTGTGGTTAGCATATAGAGGACATAGATCACTTGTTCTTGTCCTCCAAGACGGCTTCTTTACTATGGAATATAGTCCTTAGAATTTTTTAGTTGGATTCTCCCAATACTCACTCGGCTATACAGTACATTCAACATCTGTTTAGATTTTAGCAATCCAAACAGATAAATGAATTTTTACAGGTGGCATGTGTTGAACTGATTTATGCAGTATGGAAAGCCCGAAACAACACTATTCATTGCTAAATAAGATTCAATGAAGCCAATTCAATTAACAGCATTCTGGTGGCCACTCAAATTTCTAGCTCATGGATTAATGAGCATTGTAACACCTCAGTTAGGGAGTTTATGATACTCAATAGATTAAGGGTTGTGGGTTGTTATCCCGAACCAGGGGGCATGATGGAGGTGATATGGACTACCCCCTTCAATGGATGGCTAAAATGAAACACATATGGAGCCTCCAAGGGTATCCTTGTTCCCTCTAGATATGGGGTAATATTTAGAAATCATCATGGGGAGGTTGTGTAATGTAATTATGGCCTATGTGGGCACACCACAGCTTTAAAAGATAAAATGATGGAACTCATCAGAGTGGTGGATATCACATGCCAATGACATTGGAACAAAATTTGGTTCAAGTGTGACTCAGCCACACTAGTTCATGCAATTATTACTGGACAGACAAGATTGGCATGGAAGCTGGCAGGTAAATGGATAAATTGCATTGAAAAAATCTCTTCCCTTAACTACTTCATCTCATAGAACTTCCGGGAAGAGAACTACATTACGGATGGCCTTGCAAACAAAGGGGTGTTAAAACAGATGGACATCCATATCAACACCATTCCTAGTGACCTGGTCCTTCTTCTTACTAGGGATAAATGTAAAATTCCTTCTTTCTGTCTTGTGTAATGTTTTTGTTTTATCAATTTTAGAGCCCCCGTACTCATCTTTCTCAAAAAAAATTAAATTCTAATTCCTCATGTCCCATATTAAAGTATAGTGTATCTAAGTTCATTCATTTTAGAAAAATAAAAAACCAAAAAAAAATATCATGGTTAATTTTCTCTATTATATTTGATGTTTTCCTTTTATAATCCCCTTTGTAAAAGGGCTAATATACAATCTTATATATTATAATTTTACAAAATAACAAAAACTAAAATAAAAACTAAAAAAATTATAAAAATTTATAAAATCATCCTTCTAATCTTGATCTCCTACCACTTAAACAATTCTTCCTCATATTACTGAATAAAAACCAACCAATATTAATTAAAAACATCTTTGGATTATAAACTAAAACAATGATAATTTCCTACATGAATTAATACTGAGTAAAAAAATTAAAAAACTTGAAACTCACTTCAATTTCACTAATAATTTGTTTACAATATTCAAATGGAATAGAAAAAATGAGGGGTGAAAATTAAAATTCTAGAAATTAAATTAAATGTAGATAAAATAAAAATAGTTATAAAACATGGAAAACTAGGAGATAGGGATCAGATTTAGGGGATGAGAGGTAATTATCCTGATAAAGGTATGGGATCAAGGGGAGGGGAGGGTTTTGTCAAGGGGAGGTGTTATGGGTGTCATCAAGGGTAGAGGTTGGGGCGTCGAGTTGTGGGGTTGATGGGAGGGGTGTAGTTGAGCTACGATCAAGTGTATAATTAAGGAGAGGGTCACTTTGGGAGAAATTAGGGTTTTATTAGGGGGTATTTTTAATAACCATCTCAAAAAATGGTATGTAAATAGTTTATTAACAAAATATGGATTATAATTAATAAGTTTTAATTTTATGTCAACCAATTCTAATAAGTTAATGGATATTCATTTTTTAGCAATTCATGATGGTTATATAAACCCACCTCAAATAAACTACATTAAATAAACAACCAAAAATACATTTTTTTTATTTTTATGAGAGATTTGGATCGAGGTACTAGAAATTGATGTTCAGAAGTTCAATATTTAAAATAAAAGGATTGTTAAAGTGGCTATAGAACTAGCTTAAAATAATGATCCCCATACTTCGGAAACTATTGGATTCTAAAGTGAATGAACTCAAAGATGGTTCCAAGGGGAAAGGTAAGGGCTCAAAAGAATTTCAAAACTTGAATACTGAGAAGGAATAAATCACTGTACATTTAGAGACCTATTTGAGTAGAAAAAAATGATGAAACAATAAAAATTGTGCCTTAAAGAGTCTATTTCCCAAATGAATAGGATGATGAATGAGTAAATTGTTATGATAAACTATCTTTATAATGAATTGAAGGATGAGTTTTCTATTGTAAATGATCTCATTAAATATATGAATTCACTAATTAAAAATAAAATCAAAAAGATCAATAAATTAGAAGATTAGGTGATCTCAGCTAAGAAAAAAGTGGAATAATCAAATAGTAAGGGTAAACCTAAACATAACGATTTTTTACACCTACTCTTTGATTATCCATTAATAAAAGTTAATGATATTAGAAAGAAGTATATTGTTTTTTATGAGAAATATAATAATATTTCCATTTCATAAAGACTACTTTCCTTGTGAAAATGTAGTATTGGATATAATGGAACCACTCCAAGGAATAAAAACAATAGATCCATGGGAATTTTCAATAAAATGAAAAATTGTGGAGGTTCTGTAATCACACAAAAAATATACCTATAAAAGGTAAGGGTACTTAGATGAGTTCCATAAAAAGGTATAGAGACATGTGTTATTTTTAAGGAATGTAAGGAGGCATTTCTATGTTTACTTTAGAAGAATTAAAATATATTAATTATTTTGAAGCTAGTGGGAAGTTTTAAATTATGAGTTATTGAGCTTAATTGAGAAGGAGTGGTTATTATTTTAATAATTTCTACAATGAAAATAATTTCTAATGTATAAAACTCTGTATAATTTTAGCTGTAATGCAAGGAAGAGGTCAGTGGAACTGGATGATTAATATGTTCCCCTGAGAAATAATTTTAAGGGATTATTGAAGAAGAATTATATAAAAGTTTCATGGAAAGGAATTAAAAATATAAAGTTGTGAAAAATATACCTTTGAAAGTAATTAATAATATTTAGAATAAAGAGAAAAATACACATGTTTATAAAACTGAACATGGTCATGTGAAAGGAGTTCTTTAAGGAATAAACATATTGAAAAAAATTATAGAATATCACAGGGACAAACCAAGAAACAGTAAGGATTGTAAAATGAAATGTTTATTGTTTATGAGAGTAGAAATCATATATAGTCAAGATGCCCAAGGGGTAATAAGTTTTAGTTTGGTTTGTATATAAAATAATAATCCCAACGAAGATGAACATGATTTTTATTCCATTATAATAATTTCAAATCTGAAAAAAAAAATATTCCAAAGTCAAAGAAAAAATAAAAATGTTGGTCCATGGTGACTCACCATCTTCCTCAATATTAGTAAAATGGAAGGAACACCCATCCCCAGAAGAATTAAATATTTTATAAATATTGTTTATATGTGTGTATTATTTAGGTGTATATACAATACATAGGGTATATGTTCTCAAAAACCATATATTTTTGAGCTTACAAAAAATAGTTTAAGCCAGATGTATGCTGAAAAGAACTTTCCTTACAGAATATGGGATATGAAAAATTCATTGAAAGTAGTTAGAATCAAATAAATCTAAAATCTATACGTAGTAATGAAATTTATTACTGAAACTAATGAATAAGATCTCGATCTAGTTGAAATATGGTGCCTTTAGACGGATATATTGTAATCACTAATATAATGATAAAACTAGATCTCTACAGCTGTTATTAGTCTAGTTGAAGACACACCCTCCTAGTCACTGTAGATTTTCTTTTATATTATTTTATGTTATTGAGGTTCATTTCTATTTTTTGAGAATTTTTTTCCTAAAATATGAAAAAATTTGAGTTTTTCCCTCTATACATGGTTTTCAGAATTGGTTTATAAGAAACTATTTTTACCGTACGGGATATATTTTTTTAAAATTGGTTTAGAATGGTTTATTATACATGGGTAGTGTATAGTTCAGTCCAAACCATCTAGGACCGTTGGTATGTAAGGGTAAGAGTGCGTGGCTTACACAAAATTAGGTAAAGTATTTGACAAGCATGTAAATAATCTATACAATTTTATAGTTCCATTTATAATGATTGGGGCATAGTTTTTCCTACTAAATGAAGTTCATGGATTTATCCATGCATAGTGCATTGGAAGAGGTAGTACATCCCACACTGTTGGAACATGGTTTGCAAAACTATATCGAAAAATTTTACGGGCTACCTAGATTCATTAAAATATGAAAATTTGGATTTTCCTCTACTTGATTTTGACCCTCTTATCCTCCAATTCTTCTACCAATCATTCATATAGACTAGTAATTAATATGGAGATAACTCCCCTTCCTCCAATTCAATTTTTGATCTCTTCCACCTTGGTTTCTAGAGGATTTATCTCTTTTAAAAGTCCTTCTAATCCTTTCCCTTTCTTCTATCACTTTTTTATCATTATTTTATTTTTTTCCCCTCAACTGTATAATCCATAGGGATTGAAATTAGGGTTGGGATGAATTTAATCTTAGAGATTTTCCTTATTAGGTATTAAGAAGGATCTCATGTAGATTAGTTGGGTGTATTCTGTCGAATGAAAAAACATTCATCCTGTTTTTCAATGAACTAAGGTAGCTGTTTCCATATTGTATCTTTTTACTATATTCCCATGAATGATTACTATTTTTAAAGTGTTTATTTACTAAATTTATTCCTATATATGTGTCTCATTATGAAAAATTAGGTTTACTAATTGTTTTTGACTCATGGAATAGAATCAGATTCCATGCAAAGTGTTTTTAAAATTTCCCAAGTGAATTTTTAAATTTTTGCGTTCTTTTAAAGAGTTTCTTGATGTTGTCTTTAATTTTTATGTTGGAATTCTATTTCAAGTGATTTTCAAACCATGTGTTTGTTGTGTTTTGAAGTTTTCAAAGTCTTTTAATGGGTTTTTCATTTTAAAAGGTGTGTGTTAAACTATGTGAGATATTATTTGAATCCTTTTTATAGATTTGAAAGATTTCAATGCAACTATTAATGGAAATGTGTGTTTCCAAATTGGTTTCAAGAAATATTTTATTAAAATCAGTATCAAGAGAGGATTGGGATGTGATTTGAAATAGTGTGAGTTGTCTTAGTATAAAATATTATTTTAAAGGGTCCTATTTAGACCTTAAGAAAAATGAATTTTCACTAAATTTGTGGGACCCTATTGATACCCCATGAAAAATTAATTCCTTTTGTTTTTTGGGCTTCATATATATGAAGGAAGGGTGATTATATAAAGGGTTGTTTCTTTAGAGGGTGTTAGAGTTAATGTGGATGTTTATATAAAATAAATTCAATGTGATTAATGTTTATTGTATGCATCATCTTGGTTTCTAACCCACTTATTTGAATTGTTATGGGAGTATTAAAAGAAGATTAAGTTAAATATATGAGATAAATCCATAGTTTTTAGCAGTAGTATACCCCAAGAATTTTTCCTAGATACACCTCATAAGTTAGATCAAGAGGGGTAGTGGGCTATGGGAGCTAGAAACCCTTTTATTTTCTCATGGAAGCAGTCATCACCCATGAGGTTTTATTTATGAATAGTCTAATGAGACTACCAGAGATATGGATGGGATTAATACTGTTGGACAAGGTTTATTTTAACTAGAATAGTTCCTTTATTATTACATCCTAGGGTGATATCCATAACATTATGATCATATTTATGATTATTTTATAGGATTTATCTTTTCCCTTGATTATATCCCCTACTTATTTTATTATTATTTGGAACCTATGTTTTTTTGTTTCTATTTTTCATGATACATTGTTGACTTGGTTCCTCTCATACTCTGTCATTCCTCTTTATCTTGTGTATTACTTTTCAAATGTTACTAAAATATATTTTTAGAAATGTTTTGAAAAAGTAAAAAAAGTGTGGTTTCAAATTGATTTCATAATATTTCATCATGGTTTTAAAAGATATATAGTTTAAATGTTAAAAAATGTTTTCCTAATATCTTTTAGAGTGTTTTGATAAGATTGTGGTAATGGTTTGTTTTTGAAAATCTAGTGTGTGTGGATTTTCAAAACAAGGTTTTAAGTTTTCATGCCTAATTTAATTATATTGTTTTTTTCAGAGATGTTTTTGAAAATCATTTAAAATTTAGGACCTCCATTGGGGTTTAATATTTTATTTATAAATTGGATTTTATGAAATTGTTATAAATTTGAGATTTAAAAAAATGGTTTGGGAAAGAGGCTCATGAATAGAGAAAAAATGTCCATGTGATTTTTTATAATTTATATAAAGAAGAAAAGTGATTTTTTAACACAATTTTTTATGTGTTTTTATTTATTCTTATTATGCATTATGAAAAATGTATATTTCTCTCATGTATTTCAATCTATCAAGTATAGATTTTAATATTAAAGTGAGTAAATATATTAGACAGTTGATGACTTACTAGGCTATATAGATGATGCTAATATTGTATATATCTAGGTTCATTCTAGTTTTATTCTTTCCTTTTTTCCTCTGAGGAATATGTTAAGATGGTCCAGTGGACATAGGTCATATAAAGACTCATAGTACAGACTTAGGATACATTTTTGGGTTTTTCATTATATTGACCACTATGACCTATTTTATTTTATGCTTTGGATTTATTATATCTACTTCCTCTATATTTATTTTGATTCTATTGTATATTTTGTAATGGATTTTTAGTATTTCTCATCTCTAATATGGGTTTTTACTACTTTTTATACTTCTTATTTATATTTAATTACAAGGGTGAAATCAATCCCCAGATGATTCCTATGATTACCATGTTGTAGTTTTCATCCCATGGGTGTCTATAATTACCTCAAGGTATGTGGAAAACTAATTTGAGTACCAAATTATATGGAATCTCGGGTTGATTCATTGTAAAATGGTATCAAATCCTAGTTTATATGTGGGTATTATGTTCTAGATCACTCTCTTGATATTTTTTAATTTAATTTTTTGGATATAAGGATTTTGGGACTTGGGAGGTATGTTCGGGGAGAGTTTCATGGGATATTTTCTTAACTGAGCCTCGAGTTTCCATGGGTAAGAGGTATTTTATCTGTATTTACCAATTTAACTTTGAGGGTGTGGTTAGATTATGATTTGATTCCAAGGGCGGTGGTTTTTTGGCCCTCATTAACATCACATAAGTTTCCTTTGGGGTCATATTTAGTTATTTATGGTTATATATAAACGGGAATTAAGGAATGAGGTTGGCTTATAGAGCCTTAAAATTACATAGAAACAAAACTCATAGTTCTAAACAAGTTGTTGGGGATATTTCAAAAATGGTACATACCAATCAACTATATAGAAAATTTGACCATGGTTCTACATCTTAGTTTGTTTTTATATTTAGACACCTTGATTCTTGTATTTTCTATAGTGATTTCGAGAAATGGAAATAATCATGGATGGTCTTGTGATATATTTACATCATTGAAGTGGATTTGTTTTATTAATCCTTGTGTTATGAACTCCCTTAAAATATTTTTTATATGATGTGAAATTGGATTTTTTTTGTGATATTTGGATTTCATAAGAAAAATGTTTTTGGTTTAAAACATGAGCTTAGTAATTTTTAGTAAAATGATATTGGGTTTCATAATGTGTTGGTGAAATTGGGAAATAATTTGATTTATTATGAAATCAAAGAGTTATTTTGGTTTTTAAAATGTAAAGTGTTTTCTTGTAAAGTAATTTAAAATTCATTTAGGTTTATTTAACCAGTGGTTTGTTTTAACAATAAAATTATGGAGGGTGTTTTTTCTAAACTATTCGTAATTATTTTTAAATTGAACTGTATTCTGTATCAAATGTTTTATGTTAAAGTTTTTTTTGAAAGTAAAGGGAAATTCTAACAGTGGGATTCTTATTTTAAGGGAATCCTATATTTTTCCAAATCATTATTTGGGGGATTATTTGTGTTTTGAATCATGGTGAATATTTTAAAATTTTATAGTTTGATATTTTTTAAATTTTGAATGTTTTGGAATTATAAACGTTCTTATTTTTAGAAATTGGTTTTCAGAAGTGTTTCCTCTTTGGTGGTTTTCATGTATGGGATTTTCCCCATATTTTAAAAAGATGAATGTTTGAAATATTTTTACTTGTTTTGATAAATTTTTTGATTTATGAAGTAGGATTATATTGAATTCATGTCTCATATTGGTTAGTGTAATCTAGTAAGAAATTTACTGTGTGAAAGTAGAGTTCTTGTATTTAGGGGTTTTCTTCATTTGGGTTTTAACAATTCCCAAGCACTGAAAGGAGTGGAATTTGGTATCTTATCATCTTCTTTATGTTCCTTGGAGTTAATAAATGAAGTTATTATCATTTATGTTTTTTAGAATCACATGGGTTAAGTGGTTTAGTTTTGTTAGCCCTAGTTGAATAGTTACATCGATGAGGATTATTTTTCTTAGAGGAACTTGAGGTTTTATGGAGTGACTATCATTTCATTTATCCTTCTATTTTTGGTAATGTATATTTTTTATTATTATTTTTTGGGGGATTTATGTTCATTAATTTTGGGTAATATTTGGTTTGAGGAAATCCTTTCCCAATTTTTTTTTCGGGTTCCATTTTGGTTGCTCCTTATGAGTAGAGGTTCCTTCAAGGAAATGTCCATGCCTTATCATTATCTATTACTTATATGGACGTTTTTCATAATTATAGAGTTTGTAGAGGGAAAATAATAAAGTTCAAGAATTGTTTTTGATAAGGAGAGACCTAGGGTATGTGTATGGGTATCTAGGGTTATAGATTTGTTTTTGGTTGGATTATGGGTGCCACCGAGCTAAGTTTCTTATCAAAATCAAAATGGGATAGTATTATATAGGTTTAGACCTAATAAACCTCATATAAATATTATTAAACTAGGTTTATATCTCTTTAATTCCTTGTTATGGAATATCATTGGTTTTTGTGATCCTTGGTGTTGGGATACCTTTTATTTAGTGATCTGGTCGGGTAGTCATTCTGTATGTTTTTCAGTTTGGTGCTTCCCTTATGGTTTTAATCCGGTTGGTTATGGTTAGATATTATTTAAGGATATTTCATGATTCTATTTAGATATTTTAGGTGTTTTTTATTTAGTGACTTCATCTCATTTTATTGAGAATAAATTTTTATTTATTTTACCAATTTAGATTAGTTGTAAATAGTGGGGATACCTATGTTAGGTCTCCTTCTCCATAGATTTTCTATTTAATCAACTATATTTGGGTTCCAATTGGGGAATAATACTAATATTTTAGGAATTTTCCTATGGTTCAAGGATTTTTCCTTGTTCTAAGGGTTCATTTTTCTTTAGATATTTATTTTAGACACCCTTATATTTTCACTTTCATCTGATCCCTACTTGGGTCTGAGAAGTTTTTGGTGAGGAAGGTAGAATCATGTGGAGAATTATGAAACCCATTTTATCAAAATAGAGTTTATTTAATATTATTTTATTTTTGGGGGGGTTGTTTTATGTTTCTAAGAAGTTTCAGACCAAAACATGAATGATTTTCAGTTTTTTCCATTGGTCATGACTTTCACACACCCTAAAGATGAAACTGTCTGGTTACCAATACATGGTAAAATTTTCAATTAAAATTATTCGATCATGGTATAGTCTGTATAGGTGATAAATGGTTTATTATAAAAATATATATCAAGGAAGAAAATATATGACACATTTTGTGTGTAAGGATAAGGGTGAATGACTTTCACATGGTTATGTAAATCATGTGGGAAGCATATGAATCGGTTTTTTAATTCAACAGTTCCATTTGGTATAGCTGGAACATGATTTTTATGACCATGTGAATTCTCCAAATATAACCATTCACATTGGATTTTTCAATAAAATGTATCGCATATAGTTGGTTCATGGTTTGGAAAACCATGTAGTATTCCCAAATTTATTACAACTAGAAATTCCATCCCCCCCCCCACTTGATTTTAACCTTATTGGACTCCCTTTCTCCTCCCTCTAATTCGAATAGACCTAGACATCATTAGTAGATCCCTCTAATTCATCCTTTTCCATTTTTTGTGCTCTTTTACCTTTTTTCTAAGAATATTTATCTCTTGGTTAGGCCTTCATAGACCTTCCCTCTCTTCTATCTCTTCTTTTATATTTATTTTAGTTTCTCTCATGAACCCTAGAATCCAAAGGAATTTACATTGTGTTTTGGGTGAATTTGATCTTAGTATTTTGTCCTTGTTAGGTCTTGAGGACCACTTGTAGCTTAGTTAGGTGTCAACCATAAATAGAGACAATGTATGGCTTGTTTTTAGTTGAACCACGGTAGGTGTTTCTTTTTCCTTCTTTTTATTACATTTTTTAAAAGATTTTTTGTTTTAAAGTATTTATTTATGAAATATATGCCTATATATGTGACACATGAAGGAAAAATGAATTTTTATAAATGATTTTAACCATTATCATGGTATGGGATTACATGCCAAGTGTTTTTAAAATTTTCCAAATGGGTTTTCAAATCATGTGGGTGTTTTTAATGAATTTCGTGATACCAGTTTGAAATTTTAAATGGGTGTTTTGTATTAAGGGATTCTAAAACCAATCATTTAATGTGTTTTTAAGTCTTCAAAATTTTAAAATGGGTAGGTGATTTAAAAATGGGTGTGTTAACCAATGTTAGTGATATTTTTAAACCTTTTATGGATTTGAATGATTTCAAAGGTTTTTTTAAAGTTAGATTTATTTCCTAAATGTTTCTTGAGAAATTTTTTAATAATTTTTTCTCAATAGTGGATTGGGATGGGATTTTTAATAGTGTGAGTTGTTTTGTTATTCCATGACTTTTTCAAATAAGCACTTTTAGAACCTTATGAAAAATGAGTTATCATGAAATTTTTGAGACCCTCTTAATGCCCCTTGAATGATTATTTCCACTAATGTGTGAGTATTCATGTATTTAGAGGCTGGTCAATTTTTTAACGGGTTGTTTTGTGTGATGGTGTTGGAGGTGAGGTGATCATTTATTTAAAAATATATTCAATCTGATTGATATTTGTTTTATGCAGTGTCTTGGTTTCTCAAATCCCCATTTGACTTGTCTTGGAATTCTTAGGAGAATTGTAGGTGACTTGTATGAAATAAATCCATAGTGTGTAGTAGTGGGTTTTCTAAGGAATGTTTCCCAGTTATTCCTCATCGGTTAGACCATGAGGGGTAGTAGGCCATGTGAGCTAACAACCCTTTTTTGTGGACCGTATTAGTCATAATATTTCAAAAGGATTTATTTCTAGATATTCTAACTATAAAACGAGTTTAACACCCTGATTTTTTATGAAATATATTTTCAAATAAATTTAATTTTTTCATATCTTTAATTACATGAAACAACGAGTTTTAATGAACAGTCATGAACTACTAATAATATTATTTAAAAATAAACATGATTACATATTCATTAAACATGGTGAAATGAATATGAATAACCATATTTTAAAAATAATTATAATATTTTCATATAAATAAAAAAATATTGATAAAAAATTACTTAATTATTAGTAATGTATTTGTATTTCTCAAAAAATACTTATTTTCTCAAAAAGAAGATTTGTATTAATTTTTGTGAAAAAATAATAAATTTAATTTTTTAAACTTTTATAAGATTTATTTTAAAAAATGAAAATTATTTTTTGGAACAAAATTTACAAATTATATTAGTTTTAATTTTTAAATTTTTCTAAAAAGATTGATTTTTTGATGAATAGTGAAAAATACTGATTTTTTATTAAAGAATATCAATTTGGTTAAATAATTTATAAGGTTGTTTTTTTAATGGTTTAAAACGTTGAATTATTTTAATTATATTATAATTAATCCAATATGTTCATTTGAATCAATTTCATAATTAATTTTTATATAAAAAACATTTTAATCTTTTGAAAATATTTTCTTTGCAAAACCACTTTTTCATCTTGTCTGTGGGTTTAATTTTAAATTATAATTTTCCAATTATTTGAAGTGAATTTTTAAAAAAGGATTAAATTTTATTAATAATAATCCTTAATACTATATGATTATTACATCTTATTTTTGGTCAAAATGAATAGTAAAAATAAAAAAAATTAATTATCACGGTTTAGGTTAAAACGAACTTACCAATAGTTTAAAAAAAATATTACGAGTAAAATAACCTAGAAACTTGTAAACATTCCATTTTATGACTATATTTAGACTATATAACTTCTATTTTTCTATAATTAACAATTTTGGAGACCTTTTTCATGTGAAAATAGTTGGTACACTTTATTATTTTCAAAGATTCCATGTGTGTCATCTCCCCCGCTTATAAAAAGACACAACCTCTCATTACCTATTCATGTTTAAAAATATATTTTTTTGTATAATACCTACAATAATATATTTCTTAATTATCTCCCAACATCCTATAGGAATAATTTGTTTTACTAATACCTTCTAAAAAGGCTTTAGGTATAAACCCAATGAGCCTCTCTGAGAAATAGGTACTATTCTTAGACATCTATTTTTGTTTTTTTCTTCTTATACATGTTTTAAATCTAATTTAACTATGATAATATAATAAAATTAGTATTTACCTTATACGTATATGTTATTATGTTAATTTAATGACTTATATCTATCTGCTCCTCCCTTAAATGGTAAATAAAATTATCGATCGTGTGAACGGAGGACTACCGCCTCACAAACTGATGAAACTTGTTTTCCATCACTACTTCTCATGGATTAATATAATGATGAATTTAATTTTTATATATGATATTTATGATATTATTATGCATATGGAATTATAATATCACATACACCTTTTTACTTTTCATTTTTTGGGTGTACGATAATAGCACCCATGT
The DNA here is from genome assembly GCA_963277665.1 of Viscum album. NCBI lineage: Eukaryota > Viridiplantae > Streptophyta > Magnoliopsida > Santalales > Viscaceae > Viscum > Viscum album. The sequence continues at coordinate 1,988,337,579 of OY728161.1, read as the reverse complement.
GTATGGAAGACTATCGCCTTGTGAAGCGATGTGATTCATTTTTCACTCATTATATACATGGAAGGTAATAAATGTAAATTAATTGAATATATGTTATATATATTTAATAAAAAAATAATTTTTAAATGTAATATATTTTTTACCTTCTTTTATTTTAATTTTTCGACAAAATGGAAACAACGTTCTTGCGTACGTACGATCTACTGTCTCTATGAAATGTATATTTCATTTTATATATCAAAATTTGATAGATTAATATGAATACTTATATAATGAATATATATTATATTTATATCATGGTTAAAATTATGTAGATTCTGTATCCATTATAAAAATTAAAAAACTAAAGATACCAAACCAAGTCATACATAAAAAATGAAGCAATTATTACCTGAAATGGTATTTTAATAAGGAATTGTTAATAAATGGGTAATAAAGGGTCATATGTAAATAAAATATGGTATTATACATGTGATTATGGTTATTTAATATATTTATAATAAACATATATTTTTTATATATTAGGTTTGAATTTTTTTAAGGATTTTGAGACCTGTGGTAAGATATTTTTGTCTCAATTTGTCTTCTTTGGGACATAAATTATGTTATGCACGTATCTTCTTTTATGAGATGTATATACAGTCCCTTTTACATGTAATTTATTGAATTTATCTATTCTCAATATATTTTAATTTTAATTTAATGTTATTCTTTCATGAGTCTTCTGACTCAATGTAACCAAAGTGTCAAGAGTATTATGATATAATCTCAGCATTTATCAAGATTGTTTCTACATATGATTCTAATGATAACATTTTATGATATATATCTATAGAAAATCATGAATTTTATTTTCCTCTATTTACTTCATGATAATTCATGTGTTATTTTTATTTTCGTCTCTTTATGTACTCAATATTTAAAAGGAATTTTTGTAAGAAAAATTGACTTTATTTCCCCCTTCAGCTAAAATTCATTTTTCTTCAAATTCTATCTTTTCTAAAAAACTATTATTGAATTTTTTTACAACTAACTAATGATTTTTTAAATATTTTTTTACACATTGTTTTTTTTAAATAAATTGAATATTTATGTTATTTTCCAAACAAGGAATGTTTGGATTTTATCGAAAATGAGAAAGGAATATGTGTTTTAACAAGTACAACATGAATGTAATTTCTTACCTCATGACCAAAAAATGTTTTCAAGATTAATTTTTATTTTTCAAAGGTTATTTACAAAGAAAACTTTTTTGAAATTTTTTTCATAATTTTATGTTTTAAAAAAAAATATTTTCAAAGTTAAATGTTTATTTTCCATAAGAAATGTTCCATGTGATCATTAAAAATAATTTTTCATATAAGGCAACATACTTTGATGTAACTTAATATTTACTATGGATATGATCCTATTGTACCATCCTTACTCTTTTTCTAGATGTTTTATATCTATGATGACATTATTTTTATGAAATTTGTTCCTTTTTCATGGGTTATGCTATGATAAATTTTTTATGATACTACTTTATTTTCCATGAGTTATACTATAGAGAAATGGTTATGAAACCCATTTATTTTTATGGTGTATGATATGATGAATTTTTTATGATCTTGTGGCCCACAAATGTATAGTTTATGTGATTTATGTGACCAATATCTCCCTCCAATGTATTTGGTAATGATTAATTTTATATGAGTTCAGAGGGTAAATTGGAGGTTATCCCAATCCCAAAATAGGTTACATGGTAGTTTATCCCAAGCTCAAAAGATGGAATATGGGAGGTTATCACATTCCCAATAGAGGGTACATATGTGGTTATCCCATTCCTAAAATAGGTTCAAGGTTTGTTAGCCCAATACTAACATTTTATTAATGTCTTGGTGGGTATCCTTGATATAATTGTTTATAGGCTTATGTGTATGCCTCAAATATATATCTTATTCCAATGTTATGATATCATGGATCATGATATTTTATTTACTTCTGATTAATGTCTTATAAATTACCATGATTTATTTCATGACTCAAGTTTATGATCTATGATATATAGGGTGTGGCTTTTCAAATATTATTCTCATGTTCTCATACCCTTATATAGTGATATATCTCTTGTTTACCAGTACTAAGAATCTGATCTCACTCATTATTATGATTCCTTTACCTATATTATAAAGAAGGTTTTTAGGTAGGGTATTTCAAAAAAGGGTGATATTTATGAATACATTAGGGGGAGATGATGTATCCCACTTATGGACTAGTTTTTTATGTGTCAATGTTTCCAAATTCACCAGACCTGAATGATTTTTTCATCTATCACTATGTTATGTAAGGAATATTCATCAATTAAGATGTAATATTTATGTATGATAATTTTGGGTATTTATAGTTAGTATTAGAAAAAGGGTTAGTTATCCTTTGGAAACAAAGATGATAAAACATTAGTGAAGTCCCTAGGGATATGTATAAGGATAATTATAAGGATAATTATAATTTAAGAAAAATATAAAAGAATATTGGTGAAGGATAGAGCAAGTGTTTTCTAAGAAATTGCATCATTTTTTGGATACTACAAGTTGACATGGTTCTGGAATAAGTATTACTAGGGGTAATAATTCTGAAAAATATTTGATTGTCTTGAATCGAGTGTTACCTGGTATATGAAAATGGGCCTCACCATGCACCTAGTTTGACACTCCATGGGGATATTCTTGTGAAATTCACAAACTCATTACAAACCATTGTAAAGGACTTAAATAATGACCTTGAATTTCCTAGGGTAAGCATAAGGTTTCATAGATTCAAAAGAATTTATCATGATTTAGACATATGATAAGTGATTTTTCGTGATTATTTCGTTTCCAATTGTGATTTTTTTCATACACTATGATTTTTTGTTTTTTTAATGGTTAAAGCCTCAATGAACCATGTTAGTGCTGAATACAATAGACAATTAAATTATTTTCTTCTTGAGAAACAAAATGTTATGGGAGATGGAATGAGAAATCTTATTTCTGTGCTCACATGAATTTCCCATGATATAAATCATGTTGAACTTTCAAATGAGAAAATGAGAGACCAAAAGTATATTGAGTCCTTAATGATGAAACATCCACATTCTATTAGTGGTTCTTTTAATTAACTAGTTTATGAGTAGTGTATAAATACCATTGGATATGTATTTTCTATTATCCAATGTTTTTATCTTGAAAAAAATCATTTTTTTCTCTATTATTTTGATGGATAAGTGGACCAATGGTGGAATATTTTTAATAATATGAGTCAACAATATGAAGTTGGCTCTATAGAATGGGATGAGTTTAAGAACATATTTTTTAGTAATTAATTTCCTCATATTCCTTCCATGAAAATAGAGAACTAATTCCTTCAGTTAAAGGACAAGTATGAAGAATCCATTTGTACCTATTAGGTGAACTTTAAAAGACTTGTGAGGTATACTTTTGGAATTATTACCCAACATCAAAGTAAGGTTGATCAATTCTTTAGTGTATTAAAACCATTATATATGAAGGATGTTGAAAAAAAGGGACTTCAATAGATATGACTAAATCATTAGATCTAATATCAACGTGGAAATAGATATTGGATTTACCCATAAATATCATGGACTTTATAATAAAATAAAGATTAAATTCAAAGGGAAGTCTAAAAACCATATAGATGGAAAGATGAGTCTTCCTTCATTCTTAAAATATGGAAGGAAACATAGAAGAAATTGTCTTAATGGGACTATTAGATGTTTTAAGTATGGAATGAATGGTCATATAGAGGATTAATAAATAATATAAGGTGAAATTTTATCTAGTGATAAGAATAAATAGAAAGGGTAGAAAAAATGTATCTCCCATAATTTAGTGTTTCAAATATAAGGAGTTTGGGAACTATGCTAACAAGTGCTGAAATATGAAGGTTAAAGAATATGATTGATGTTAAATAACATCTTAATATTGAGGTAAAAGGTAAATCTTATGAAATCATAGAGGTTTAATTGAATCTTGATAATTAGGGAATATGTATCTTATAATATTTAATTTGAAATTTCATGTTTGATTTTGTGTGAATGAGCCCTATGAAAATATAAGTGTTCATACATTAGTGAAATTTGATGTGATTTTGAGCATTGATTATCTCTCTCTACATGAATTATAGAATAATGAAATTACATTTTATATTATATTAGATTAAGTATGAACCCAATCTTCCAATGTTAATTTTTTTTTCTAATATCGGATCTTATTTATGGATTAAATGGTGAAGTATCTTTTTGAAGTGTACATGTATCCATGATAAATTAAAATTAGAGATATGGATACCATCATGGTGTTATGATTTTAAGGTTGATCATAAATTAAATGTCTTAGATACCCCTGTGAGGTTTTATGTTATGGGGGTTTTTCATGATTAAGTATATTTTTGGAAACATTTGTGGAAATACAACTCATTGGTTTTTTATATGTTTTAGTAAAAAAAATTATTTATGGATGAATTCCTTTAAATTTTGAAAAACTTATATTTAAGGTATTGGAAACCTTGATAGTTTATCTTATCTTCAATGTTGAGGTAATTATGGGTTATTTCAATATGGGGACATTGTAAGAATTATATTAATATAGTTTTGGAAAAAAGATAACTTGCATGTTGGGAAACAACCTATTGCATCCAGAAAGGTCCTGAGCCTTGAACCCACAACTCAAGCATGACAAGGGTATAACACCTACCATTACTTTATGTGAAACAATATTTATGGTGGGAAAACATTAAGAGGGGTATTTTTATATATTTATCTCAGTTCTTGGTATGTCAACAAGTTAAGTCTAAAGTAAAAAAGTCTAAGGGACTGTTATAATCATTATCCCTACCAAAATGAAATTGGAAAACATTAATATGGATTTTTTTCATTGGACTCCCCAAAATATTTTAATGATACAATTATATATAGGCTATAATTGATCACCTTACAAAGTTAGAACATTTAATCACTTTCAGTGAATATTTCTCTCAGGATCATATTTCTAAAATATACATTAAGGAAGTTGTAAGGTTTCATAGAATACCACATTCTATTATATCTGATCTGGATCTGAGGTTCACCTTTATGTTCTAGATAAGTCTTTAATAGTATTAGGATACAAATTTGAGTTTCATTACTACATGTCATCATCAAGAAGATGTTCCAATTGAGAGAAAAATTCAAACCCTAGAGGATATCATCAAGTCTTATTCTATGGATTTCAAAGGTGAGTGGGATCAACAACGTCCTCTAGTTGAGTTTTCTTACAACAATATCTTTCAATAGAGAATTCAAATTCATCCTTATGAATCCATATGTGGAAATAAGTTCAGAACTCCAACATATATGGATTAAACTATATAATGAATGATATTGTGACCCATGTTAAATGAAAAAATGGTAGATAAGGTTAGATCCATTCAGAAATAAAAAGGTAAGTGAGATATAGGTATAAAAGTAATGTTGATAATCACTAACGTGATCAAGAATTTATAGTTGGTGACAAGGTGTTTCTAAAAATTTCTAGATGTAAGACGGTAATTAGATTTGAAAAAAGGGACAACTAATACCTAGGTATATGTATACCTTTGATATTCTTGATTTTATTGAGATTGTAGCTTATCGATTGGCGCTTCCATCAAACCTCTCCCAAGTCCAAAATGTTTCCACGCATCTCTCTTGAAGAAGTACGTACCTTATCCTTCATATCTACTAAACTTAGGGTTCATAACACTGGAAAAAGATCTTAATTATGCACAAAAAATGGTGTAGATTTTTTATCATATAGAGAAAGTGATACGAAACAAAACCTCTAACCTGGTTATGTTTTTTGGTTAAACCACTAGCTTGAGGAAGCTAAGTGGGAACCTATGGTTGTGATGAGGCAGAAGCATCCTTATTTGTTTGTATAATAGTTATGAATTTAGAGGGAAAAATTAATTTTAATTAGGGTATAATATAACACCCCATTTTTTTATGAAAAATTTTTTAAAAAATAAATTTTATTTCTTTGATAGCTTGAGTTACACGCAACAACAAGTTTTAACGATCTGCAAAAAACTATTAATATAATTATTTAAACAACCCCATTTTTACCCAACCATTAAACATGGTGGCATGAATAGTAATTAAAAAATTTAAAAATTAATTTTAATAGTTTCATATAATGAAATCATATTTATAAAAAAGTACTTAACTTTTAGTACCATTTTTATATTCTTTGAAAAATACTTTTTCTCCAAAAAATGATTTGTATTTATTTTTGTGAAAAAATTATAAAACTAATTTTTTAAAATTTTAGAAAATTAATTTTGAAAAAACAAATACATTTTTTTAATCAAAATTTTGAAATTATATTAGGGTGAATTATTTATATTTTTCTGAAAAGATTAATTATTGGAAGAATATTAAAAAATACAAGTTTTTTTAGAAGATTATTTTTTGTTTAAAGAATATATTAGGTTTAATTTTGTTTTAAAATGTTCTAAAAATAAAAATTATCTCAACTATATTATAATTAATCAAATATGTTTTATTATAATCAATTTTCTTTTAAATTTTCGAATAAAAACTTTTTAATCTTTTGAAAATTTTTACTTTGGAAAACATTTTTTCATCGTGTCTGTGAGTTTAATTTTAAATTAAATATTTACACATCTATGAATGTAATATGGGAAAATATATTCTATATTTTTAATAATAAAATTATTATTATATAATAATTTTAACTTAATTTTATTTCAAAATGAATATTAAAAATAGTAAAAATAATTATCATAGTTATGGTTAAAATGAATTTATCATGGGTTAAACTAAACAATAAGGTGTAAAATTGTTTATAAGATTTTCCCAAACCCATTTTATCCATATTTTTAGACCTTATAACACATAAAATTCTATAATGACCTATTTTTTATCCTTTTAGAATGTGAAAAATGTGGTTACACTTTATTCTTTTCAAAAAATTCATGTGTTTCCTCTCCCCTACTTATAAAAAGGCACCCCCTATACTCTCCTCTTCACACTTTCAAAACCCTTTGGTTCATAAAATAACTAAAAAATATATATTCTTTAATTCCATCCTGAAATACTAAATTCCTTATTTTTATCATTAAACCCTCCTAATAATCCTTTAGTTATAAACCTAAAAAGGTTCTCCGAAGAAGAGGAAAAATTATTAAACATGTGTTTTTGTTTAATTTATTCTCCCACCTACTTAAAATATTATTCAAATATGATAATGTAGTAAAAATATTATATACCATATAATTATATTTTATTATTTTAATTTTATGATCTGTATCCATATTCTCCTCCCCCAAATGTGAAATTAAATTGTCAATCATGTGTATGGTGGACTACCACCCTACAAAATGATGTGATTTGTTTTCCATCACTACTTATCATGGATTTATATAAGGATTTATTTATTGTTTATATATTATATTTATGATATTATTGTACTTGTGGAATTATAATATCACGTATGCCTTATGAATTTCCATTCAATGGGAATACGAAAACGTCGCTTGTGTGTATGGCGGACTATTGTCTCGTGAAGCGTTGTGATTTGTTTTTCAATTATGTTTTACATCAAAGGAAATAAGGATAAATTTAATTAACATATGTGATATATATTAAATAAGAATTTTTTTTAAATTTAATATATTATTTACCATCCTTTTATATGATCAGTCGTGAAAATGGAAACAATGCTCATTCATACGTACAGATTATCTTCTCCAAAAATAGTGTAATTTATTTTTTATATCTAACTATAATAGATTATTTATAAATAGTTATATAATGAATACATACTATATTTATATCATGTTTAAAAATATTTATATGATGATACCTTGATCAAAATGAATTTATCGAAAATAACAAACCAAAACATACATAAAAAATGAAGCAGTTATTACCCAAAACGTGATTATGACAAGGAATTGTTAATAAACGGGTAATAAAAGGTCATAAGTAAATCATATATGGTATGATATATGTGATTATGGATATTTAATATATTTATAGTAATCCAATATTTATTATAAATTATTTTTAAATGTGTAAAAATGTATTTGAGACTTAAGGTATGGGATTTTTGTTTCAATTTTTATTCTTTGGGACATACGTTATGTTATGCACCTATCTTCTTTTATAATGTGTACATAAAACCAATTTGACATGAAAGGTCATAAATTTATTTTTTGTTGTGATATTTTTGGTTTCGTTTAATGTTATTATTTCATGGTGCTTACGATACAATGTTACCAAAGTGTTAATGCTTTATGATACAATCCCATCATTTATCTGGACTATTTAAGTTTATGCATCTGATAATTAAATGTTATGATATATCTCTCAGTAAACTCATTTATTTTATTTTTCTATGATTATTTCAGGAAAATAAATTTTTTACTTTAATTTTCATCTCTTTATGTTCTCAGATGTTTAAAATAATTTTTTTAAGAAAAATATACTTTATTTCTCTCTTCAGTAGAAAATCCTTCTTCTTCCAAATCCATATTTTCTACAATAAATTGTTTTAAATAATGTTTTTAAAAATTTATAATTATTTTTAAATAAATATTTACCATTTATTTACCTTTGATAAAATATTTTAAAATGTATCTTCATGCTTTTTTCAAACAAGGCTCCTTTGGATTTTAGTGGAAATGTGAAAGGAATATTTATTTTAACATGTGTGGAATGAATATAAATTCTTTAAATCATGACCAAAAAATGTTTTAAATATTAATTTTTAAGTTTTAAGATTAATTTTCAAATAAAACTATTTTAAAATTGTTTTATGAATCTTTATTTTTAGGGAAAAAATCCAATGTGAAAATTTAATTTTACTCAAAAATGGTCCAGTAATCTTGCAAAATCATTTTCCATCTAATATGAAATATGTTGATGTTACTTAATATTTAATAGGTATATGTTACAATTTTTTCATACTTATTCCTTATCTGGATGGTTTATGTATATGATTATAAGAATTTTATGAAACATGTTCTTTGCACTGGTTATTGTATAATGAAATAATGAAATGTTTATGAAACTCGTTTCTTTTCCGTGGGTTATACTTGGAAGAAATGTTTATGAAAACCATTTATTTTCATTGATTATGATATGATTAATGTTTTATGATCTTTTATAACAAAAATTTATGGTTTATGTTATGTTTGGGTAGTATATATTCCACCAATGAATTGAGTAATGGTTGATTTTATATAAGCTCAAAGAGTACATCGGAGGTTATCCCAAGCTATAAATAGTGTATGTGGGAGGTTACCCTAACCATGAAAGAGGGTACATGGGAGGTTATCCTAATCCTGAAATATGGTACACATGATTTTATCCCTATCTCGAAGTAGTTACATGGGTAGTTATCTCAAGCCTAACAAGTTATGAATGTCTTGGGGGATAGCCTTGGCATAATATTCTATATGCTTATGTGTAATCCACAAATATATATCATATTCCAATGTTATGATCTCATGGATCATGATCTTTTATTCATTTATGATTCATGTTTTATGAACTATATTTATTTATGAAATTACTCAAGATTAATATCTATGATATTCATGGTATGTTTTTTCAATTGTTATTCTCATGTCCTCATATCATTATATGTTGATATCTCCCTTGTTTACCCTTATTGAGAACCTGAGATCATTCTTTATTATGTTTCCTTTCCCGAGTTATGAAAAAATCTATTAGGGTTGATATGTATAAAAAGGGTTCTAGTTATGAAAAACATAGTGGGATATGGCATAGCTCATTTATGGACCAGTTGTTTCTATGTCCATGTTTCAAAATTCACTGACACAAAATAATTCTCGTGTGGGCCGTCATGTTATGTAATTAATATTCAATTATTAAGATATAATATTTATTTATGATAAGTTTGAGTATTTAAAATAATAGATGTGGGTTGGATGATTAGTGTCAGCCTAGGTTCCTTATTTCCAATGTTGGTATTTTATTTCTAGTCTCGTAATGATACTTATGATGTTGGGATCCTGTTTAGGATCATTTTAGTGCATTTCTCTTTTACCTCACTATTATCCTCTACTTATTGTATTATTTTTTCACCTAGGTATTTTTTTCTCTTTATCATAAATCATTTTTGACTTGTTTCCTATCATACTCATTCCATCTTATTTATATAGTTAATTACTTTTCAAATGTTTTTCTAAATAGATTTCATAAATGTTTTGAAGAAAAAAACAAAAGTATTCAATCAACATGATTTCAAACTATTTTATCATGGGTTTTAAAGATTTTTTGTTTAAATTTGAATTTTTTTCCAAATATATTTTAGTGTTGTTTTATAAAAATTTTAAATGTTATTTTTAAACTCTAGTTTATATGTGTTATGAATACGCGGTTTTAGGTCTCTATTCTTACTTTACTTATAATATGATTCTCAAAAATGCTTTAAAAATTATTTCAAATTGATATCCTTTATTGCGTTTTAATTTTTTTATAAATGGATGTTTATGAAATATTTTTGATGTTTATATTTAAAATTTTTGTTTGGAAAAGTGGATTTGGATGAAGAATAGTGTTTTTTCAAGTGAATTATTTATTTAATAAAAAGAATAAAATTTTAATTTTAACACAATCTTGATGTTTTTTTGTTTCTTAATTTTTTGTATTATAAAAAAGGTATATTTTTCTTATGTATTTAAATATAAAATGTATGGATTATAATATTAATGTTTCTTTATATATTTGATCAGTGGAAACCTACTAGGCAGTATAGGTTATGCCTATATGTCGTATGTCCAAGTTTTTTCCAATTTGATTCTTTTCTATTTAGTATTCTGAGGGAGATTTTGTGATTGGTCTATGACCATAAGTCATATAGAGACTCTTTTTAGAGATTTAATATTCTTTTATATTTTGTTCATTGTATCAACCACTTTGTCTTATTTTATTCTATGATTTAGATTTATTGTATATGCTTCCAATATATTTTTATTTTCATTTAGTTGTATATTTTGTATTACATGTTTAGTATTACTTATCACTGGTCTGGTTGGCTTACTAATTTTTTTACCAAAATTATTTATATTTTTTTAAGTAAAAATCATTCCCAAAGTACTTTCTATGATGGTTAAGCACTATTTTCCAGCTCATGGGGATCAAAAATGTCTTTTGGGACTGTGGAGGGATTTTTTGGGTATTGATTTAGATGGAAACCTATGTTGGTTAATTACTTGTGTTTAGTGGAATCAACAAATTAAAATAAGAATAACATATTGAGATATTTGAATCTATATTTGGAAAATAGCCTAAATTACAAGAACAAAAGATGTCAAACCAAATCCTGGAATAACCAGTTGTATTACACTAAATCTTATTATTTTAAGTGATACAAGGTCATTAATTTAGTGGTAGATTTTAACTATGCAATGGGGAAATATTTGGAAAAATAAAAATTTGTAAAATGTTATATCATGATATATATGATTTAACCTAAATTACCATGCTTAATCTCATTTGTTACAAAAAAATTGAGTCCATGGAGTTTGTGAAAATGACCCACTAAAAGAGGATAATAAATGGAAAGTAGTAGTAGGGATGAACCTTGTATTTATATATTTATTTTCTAATAGTTGGTATCAGTTGTTCATTTTTATAGGATAATAAAAGCTTCTAAATTAAAGGTATTATTCCCAAAAAATACCCAAATTTAAAACCACTTCAATATAGATGATGTGGAAATTACAGGGGATTTAATGAATATTTTTTTAATATTTTTTATCCTTATCTAGAAGAAAATATCCACATGAAGTTGTTGGAAAAAAGTGATGTTGTTATATAATTTTATTATTTCCCATATTATGTATTGACTTAGTATAATTATATAATTTCTGATTAAACATTTTTAAGTGGTGAGTTCACTCACTAAAACATTATCAATATTTATCCACAGTTTAGAGATAATTACATACATTTGAGATCCAAATATGATGTTGCATTTCACAATTGGTATTCATTAATAAAAAGTGGTTCACAAGAAAATAGAAAGATATAAATTAAAGGACCCTTTATGTGTATTTAAAAATGGGTATCTTAGTCACTCTATATTCAATTCAAGGACTATGTTTAAAATGGAAAGATTTCAAGGGGGGAATATTTATCTGGTATCAAATGATGTCCCCAAAGATTCTTTTAAGGACAAAAAGGATTTGTTATTTGATATCAAGAGTATAGTAACAACATGATAAAGGAACCCTCTATATATTTTTGGTAAAGGGAGAGAAAATATAAAGGAAATATTATAAATAGATCCATTTATATTTCATTTCCAACAGAGGGAGAAGTGAAACCACTTAAAATACCTATTTGTTCTTAAACATTCATTGGATTTAGTGAATTTCAATTTAATTTCATAGTGTAAAAAAAATACAAAGGGGAATATTTTTTATGAACCAAGGTTTTATGATTATATTTGTCTGAAATAAATGTTATGTTGGAAGAATTTTGCATTGGATGTCATGTTTGATATGGCAGCTACTAAAGAAAGTGGTGATTCTTGGAGGATTATTCTGGATTCATCCTTATATAAATCATAAGGGTGATTCAGCATTAGATTTCATGTAGGATAATGTGGAAGGAATAATCAATGAAGGATATATAGTGGTTCAAGAGATTCTTCATGATTAATTAAGGTGGTTTTGGAGCATTGTTTACTGGTTAGGATTAATCTGTTTTTATGTAACATTTTAAAATTTTGGAAACATCATTTTTTTGGAAATGAATGTTATTTTTTGAAGGATATATCTTGTTCAAAAGGGTATAACTTGTTAAGAAGTGTATTTGAAAAGGAAAGGTGTTTCTGGGAGGTTCTATAGAAGTTTAAACGTCTTTGGAGGTTTTGTAAGGTTATTAAGAAATGTAAGGTTCTTTTATAAGGGTACTCAGAAGAGTATTCTGGAAGGGTTCAATATAAGGGTAATTTAGAAAGGTATCTTTTCTATTTGGAAGGGTAACTCCCATTACCATTTTTTTAAAGAAAGTTGGCTAGCTGAAAATATAATATATTTTATTAATCATAAAATGTATTTAATAAATCATCAAACTTGTACGGAGAGAATAAAATCGAGATTTATGGGAGCTTCATGCCATAAAATTTTGACATTTTAAATCTTGACTAGCTATGATTTTGTGGAAACAAGAGTTTTAACCATGCACACCATATCATGGGAAATATAAAATGTGGTGTGAATAGTTTCAAATTGGTAGGTTGATTGTGTTTTTAAATACATGTTATAGAAAAATTTGGTGGTTTAATTTTTTTGATGAAGGTCACGATATGAAATGGTTATTTTCTAGATTCAAGAAAAAGAAAGTACAGTTTGATGAATAAGAATTTGACTCAACTATAGAGAGTATATTATTGTATATATTATGAAAATAAAATATTTTCATATCTTTCACCTTATATGGATTTAATTAAACCCAAGGAATGCAGGGAGAATAATAGAAGATGTATTTCTCCTTAAATATATAGAAATATTAAAATAAATATAGATAAGAAATAAGTAGGTTTATATATTTTTAAAATATGGAATGTAATGTCACATGAGTGTTTTTTAATATATATTCAAAAATTGGTAAAATCAATAAGATCGACACTTTTTTCCCTTCAGATATTATAACATAAAACAAAAATATAGTTTTACTACTATGTAGTAAGGTGTACATCCACAACCATATCCGAGAAAGAAGGAATGGAGAAGGTGTTTTATACCATGAGTGGTAGTTAAAAGAATAAAATATTTTTATAGTGAAAGAAATATGTAGATACTATAGACATAAGTATTGTAATAATATATAAATATTTCATATTCATTCTTGAATGATGGAATATTTAATTTTAATAAATAATTTTCTAAAAAAAATAAGGAGTTTTTCATAGTGACATTCACATCATGTTTATGAAGGATCGGATGAGAAGTTTGAAGGTAAAAACCTATACTCCATTCAATTTATAACAACTATGAGGATATTAAAAACTGACCAATGATACATTATTGTTTACCATTTGGAATAGTTAGAAAATGAGGGAGTGTGGGGTAATAATCCCTGGTTGAAACTGAACCGAACCAAAACCATTGTAAGGGTAGTGACCTAAGTCAAGAGTGATCCAGCCAAAACCCTACCATTCACCATTTTTATCAGTTCTTAATTTTTGAATCAATACATTGTTGATCACATGATCCTTTGATTATCTAATTTTTTGAACAAATTAAAAATCATCTATGTCAATTTTTATTTTATTTTATCAACAATTTTTTCAAAAAAATGATTAGGTGGGTCTATAAACTAATGGAAATACATGAAAAGTATGGTCATGTAATAACTGGATCAACATTAACAAAAGATAAAAAATAATCATCCCTTCTAATTAATATTTCAACATATCCTAATCATGTGTGATATTTAACAAGAAGTGTTTGATTTTAAAAAGTATTTCATACCTTGAGTCCCCTGGTTTATCTCACACCTAAGACCCTTCTCGGATTAATAATGTTACATCCATAATTTAAAAAATAATAATAAGTAGTATTCTTAAATATCATACCTCAACCATAGAATCAACAATCGTCATGAAATAGAAAAGTTATGAAGATGATAAAAAATACATGATCATGCCAAGAAAACCACAACAACCTCCTTCAAAACCATGAATTAAGTCCAAAAAAATAAAATTATAATCTTTTTCATGACCTAAATGATGGGGATAAAACCATAAATATGGGAAATAAAACTATCCTTGGATCACATATTGTACGATCTCTTAAAACTGAGGTAAAATCCTATCAAGTTCCTTCGAAGGTGTAACTACCTGCATTGTTACAAGTTGGTGATAGTCATGGAAGTTTTGGATTTTTGGATTTGGATATTAGATTGAAAGTTTTTATTATGTTTTAAATAATTTTTGATATTTTTTGGTAGTAGTGGTTAGGTTTAATAACAACTGGAGTGAGTCCCTAAGTGTTGGTGGATGGATTATTCTATGTTAAGGGAATCATAATGTGATAATTGGGAGTCATTCCATGATGAAGTGGCTGATCCATGATCATATCATAGCTGAAGGCCACTATGGTGTAAAGGCTGGTTGAGGGACGAAGTGCATAGTGTGGTTAAGGGGATCTATAGAGTGATGATCTAGTGTGGTGAAATGAAAAATCTTAATTTGTATGGGTTAAACCTTATGTGTACTCAAGGCCTAAAGAAAGGGTTCCAAGATGTGATAGCTAGGAATTAGGAAACCTCATGGGTAGTTGATAAGGAAGTCACATTATAGATCCCCAATGGGAAAGTTCATCAAAACATGACCACCCTAGTCATGCATTCATGGTGTATCTCTTTGGTATTAGGCCCTCTGTATGAGGATGGTCTCACCATGACCTAAAGGGGCCTCACCAAAATATATCCTTAGCATTGATGTGTTATGGAATGACCACAATGGTAAAACCATGGAACAAATACTGGGTAGTTTTTTTTAGTGGATTTTTGGTAATTATAAGGGTTTCTATTTGGAACCCCCTTTAGGATCCCTTTGATTTTGTTAAATAAAAGAATAAATATATAACTCTTTTTTTCTCTTATTCCTCACATTTTTTCTCCATTTTATCTAGGTGGTTAGGGAGGATTTGGTTTCCCAAATTTGATTTAAGGTCTCCCAACTTCTTCTCTTTTATTCTTACTCTTATTTTCCTCTGATTTTGGTTCACCTAGCTAGGGTTTAGAGAGGTTATTCCATATAATCAGGGTGAAATCATCCTACATCATGGGGTTTTTGTGTGAAATTTATAGGGGAGGTCCTATAAGGACGTATTCTAGATTTTTTTTTCTCAATTTGAATTGAGATATATTTCACTTGTATATTTGTTTATGGTTTTAGTGTGTTTGTGTTTAATTAGAAAATTATTTAACAAAATTATTTAGGTATTATGTGTGTAATATGTTGGGATGCATGTTGGGAGGATAGAACACCTTTTTGATCATGGTTTCATTGTCTTGATGTCTCCTAGTGAGGGTATCATTGGTTATTCATAGTTGTGAATTAAGTTTTAAATGATTTGTTTATTAATTTTATGGTGTTTATGGATAATATATGTGTTCATGGAATTAGAGGAGTTTGGTATGATCTTAGCATCAAATTACAGATCATTGATTGAGTTAGATGTCTTTGACACTCTTGAGTTACTTATTTACGTAGAAATATAATGTTCCTATGCCAATAATAAAATTATTGTTAGCATGTTTCATTCCTTGTGTAACCTAAAACTATAAATTAGGATAAGAAATCATCACCCCAATATGTAACAAAGACCACATAGCATGTTAAACCATTACTTGGTTACACTATGGTTGAATAAGTGTTGATGCACCTACTTATGGATTGTTTTTTGTGTGATTTAGATTTCTAAAATAAAAGTATTTCATTTCAAAATGTTATTTTAAATAGGGGTTGATTTAAATAATATTTTAAAGGAAATGAAATAATTTAAGGAATGGGTTTTGAAATTTTATTTTAAATCAAATGTGAGTTTTTTTAAAGGAATTTTTGATGGTTTTTTTCAAGGGGCTAACTTGAGAGGGATGATGTGTCATGGCTTCTCTAAATGGTTTAAAAATAGGATTTGACTTGTTTTTTAATGTAAATACAAAAATTATTGGTTAATATTGTTTTTTTAAATTTTACCTCATGTAATAAATTTCCTATTTAATAATGAATGATGGTTTTGGGATGTGATTAAAAATTTGGGATTTCCCAGTTGATTACTTGTTTCCACGATGATGCATGATTGAATGAGTGGGCCTGATGGTGCATTAGTATTGGTATTAAGGTATTTAGGTTTATTTTTATTTGTGTAATTAACCCCTTATATTATAGATATGCTCAAATTGTCTTAAGTTCAATGTAACGATGCTTGGTTACATGGTTTGTGGAGGGGATTCCCTCTTTGGGAAAAGTGGGCCTAAAGTATGTTTTTGGGATCGTTCAAGGCTTGGGTGACTTTGTAAGAACATAAATTTTTTATAAGTTATAGAACCTTTTTATTTTTTGTTTTATTATTTTTTTACCTAATGTGAATTTCTAGTGAGTTTATAGAGGAAATAGGGGTGTTTGGGGATTTTTTGGATCCCAAAGACATAGTTTTTATAGGAGATGGTAGGGATGCATGGTTATTAGAAACCATGTCTCCAAGGCCACATGATTTGGATAAACTATGTGGGGTGGTCCAATCCACTATCTAGGGATACATTGTTTGATAAAACCATGAAACATGGGGCACACACTTGTGAAAGTGCTATAGACTTTTGGACATAGGGGAATTCCATGGTCAACACATGGTTTTTCTAACCATGAGATGGAGATATTGAGGAAGAGAGGGGCTCACGATTTGTGCATGTTTTTTCTAACCATGTGTCCAAACATTGTGACCCCATTTTTAAAGGGAAAATGAAACGTTTCCCTCTAATAAATTAACTCATCCCCCTTTATTTCTTTCTTCATCCTATGGATAGAACTCTTCTCTTTTATATTGTTGAAGCTACACTCCAAGAATTTAGTTCCATTTCATCATATGATATTTAATTTAAGATCTTTTTATCTCATTGGATATCTGTTGGTTAGTTCTTAGTTTATTAGGTTCCTTTCACTATTTTTCTTGCGATCGATGATATTATTTTGGTGCAGTCTCTTATGTCCTATTTTCAGAGAGTTTTCCTGTTTTTTGGTTTTCAAATGATATGAACAGAATTAGAGGTTGAGACAGGCCGATTACTACTCTATGAGCATAAGGTAGGTGGTTTATACATTTCTTCCAAATTCATATTGTTTATAGATTATTTTCATTGTGTCACACACTGGACATTCCAAACATTGCATCCTGAATTGATAAATCCTTAAATTTACTGTTGAAATAATGTTTGAGACATTCCATAGAACCTTTTATTAAGTTCGGAGGTATTCGACCTCAACCCAAACCACCCATAGTGTGGGTTATTACTTTCGACCATGTTTATACCACACTTGGGGTTTTTTGGGATTTTTTTACATAGATACAAATTGAATATGGTAATTATGAGAATCGTTAAAGGTTCTAAACACGATAAAGAACCTTATAATTTGTGTATGAAAGGTATGAAAAGAGTAATCCCTTAAATTGAATATGATTACAAGGGGATTAATGAATTGATTGATGAAATTATTATTGAAATGGTTATGATGATGATGGAGGGTTCATGGTATGGCACTGACGACCTCCTTAGATGTAACATCCTAACCTAGGGGCCACTAAACTGGTTCCCCAAGCCAGTGGGTCACATGGACTCAAGTGTATATCCCCATACACCAGAAGCTACTAACTAGTAGGGATGTTCTAAGGTGGCATAGTGGGGAGACAATACCAATATATTAGAGTGTCATTGAAGATATAAATAGATATAGTAAATATCATAAGTACATAAGATATCTAATAGTACAATAGAAGAAATATCAATAATCCATAGTGGAATAAAGTGTATCCAAGAAACTAAATAATAATAAATCCATAGGCTGATTGAAATAAAAAAAATTATGTCATGGAATGTTGACATACAAAAATAAAAGAAGTGATGTAAGGTATAGTCATATACAACATGCTATATAAAAATTTAAAAGACCAAAAGATATATCTACTGTAATCATGAGCATATTTTCGGTTCTCCGCTCCCATTCTCTACATTATAATAAAAATAAATCAAACATCAATGACATTGGTATTTCCCTTATCGACACATGCACTCTCAAAGTCTACTTAGGTAACAAAGTTTTCCCTATTAGGGTGTGATATAAACTAAGTAAGACACTTACAACATTGTCTAGAATAATAAAGTCAGTGTGTATATCATAGAATTGTGTAGGTATAATAAATAATAAGCAATATAAGAAAATGAATACCAGTCAACTTAGGTTCCAAGAGGACACCTGACAGCCTCTACCTGCTTTGGCATAGGCCGTATTGAGTATGATCTTGGTAATAATATATAAGTAATAATATATATCTGTCTGTGTGTGTAATATGTATACATGTATATGAACTATATACATAATGAAATATATAGAAATATACATGGATACTACATGCCTGTAGTGACTCAGGATTTCCCTATCAGACCTTGAAATATTCCTATGAATAATTGTAGATTTAGGTGCTAAGATGTTGTGTGATTCTGGGGCCTAGTATTACTAGAATAAATTTTATAAAAATATTAAGTAGGTTTATACTATGCATGTAGTTGAAATTGGTTATCTTATAAACAGTAGAATGGATCAGAAAACTGAGAGTACGATTGCTTCCAAAGCATGTTGATTCTCTTAGGCGGGGTATAACTTTGGCGGTCACATGCCTTCTGTGGAAATATTTAATGAGGATGTTTTAATAAATAAATAAATTTATTTGTTTATGTAAATCGTCTCAAATAACTTCTAAATGGATTCTTAGCTCAGTTTTTTGAGTCTGCAGTTGAGTCCAGAATTCCGGTTTTACTCTAGGCATGATATAATTTTTATCTGCATCAGATTTTGGGTTAGGGAGAATCAAGGCTGGGGTGTTAAATGGTGCGTGAGGGATTTAATTAAAAAAAATATCTGTCACCCCTCTCTTCTCATTGGTACGCATGAACCCCTTCCCCTATCCTTCTCTACTAATGAACCCAAGGCCAAATTAACGAAACGAAGCCCCATCAGTCTTGGATCTAGGCTGCGGATGCTCCCAGATCATGAAGCAGCAACTTATGAGTTCTGAATCGACATCGAAGCTTCATTGTTTCTCCATGAGGTAGTTGTTTTGAGTTTTAAGCTTTTACCACTTGTTTTTTCTTTAAATTGTCTTTAAAACTCTTATTTGAACTCGTATCATTGTAGATCGGGATCCGAGGATCTCAGAACTAGTTTTGGATTTGAATTTGGAGCACTGGGGTGTCCCTGGTGGTCCGTAGAAGTTTTCCTATATTGGTAGGTCTGGTGCAGTGGTCCAGTAAATCTCCGGCAGTGGATTCAACAGTTGTCTGGTAGGCGGGGGTGGCGGCCCAGCGGTAGCGGCCGATCCAGCTAGTTTGGTCCAGGTGTTCTTTAAACCTGTGTAACTTGAAAAATAGGTGTTTGATTCACATTCCATCTACGAAAACACAACCCTTTTGTTGAGATATACCCTTTGAGTATGTTTCGAGAATTTTATGACTTGGGTTTATGGACTAGGGCCACAAAACATTGAAATAATAATAATATTTCATTATTATTCAACATTGACCCTCCCTAAATTTTGCACGGAGCATCCGATTGATGCACCATCAATGGAATTATGACACTAATATTATGTAGGAAATTTCAAGATAAATTTTGGGTGATTAAAACAAAATCAGGTTGCGGCCCCCACAAGGTCCTTTTTGGGGCGTTTACAGTGAAACATGACTTTTCACCGGGTGTCTGTTTTGGATGAATGAAGAGTGGATTCCAAGTGTTTTTTCAAGAGTATCGCAATAATGTGACCCATTTTGTGTGTTTTGGTATCGAGGCATGGGCCCAATGTGATCCATTCAAGATTGTTTTAGTGAACATATCCCTTTTCACTGGTTATCCATTTTGGGTAAGTAAATAGCCTATCTTGTGCCTTTCCACGTAGAACACGATGGTGGACTCCAATACATATTGAGGGACTCCCCACACTGTGGGCATGCGACAGTTGCCTATTATTAGTATCCTTTAGGGTTATTACTCTTTTTATGGACTAGGGTGCGAGTTCCCCGTGATGTTCGTGCAGTTTGACTGCTCCCCTACCATAATAGGGCACCGACTCTCCAATCTCATTGGATGGTAGAGTTGGTACTCCCCTGCCATATTAGGGTGAGGTTCCTCTAGCCTCAGTGTGATTCTCCCATACCATGGGTGTGGGGTCACGTTACTTGCAGTGGTGCTCCCCTATCGTGTCTTTGGGATTACGTTTCACAGATTGGTGCTCCCCTACCATGGGTGCGGGTTCACATCTCTTTTAGTGGTGCTCCCTTACTATGGGTGTAGGCTCAAATTTTATGGAGTGTTTCTCCCCAACTATTTTTCAATGTGGGCTCACATTTCACAAGGTGGTAATCCCCTAACATACCGGGGAATAGTTTCATGCCTTTAGAGTAGTGATCCCTCATTCATGAGTTTAAATAGGGAGCATGCCCCTCAACTTGTTATGCGGGATTCATGGTTAGGATTTAGTTCTCCCTCGACGTATTGTGGTGTGGGCCTCTCTAGACAAGAGAGAAAAAGGTTTCACAGGTTGGTTTAGGAGCTAGTACCCCCTCGAATGTGGGGATAGTTGTGAGGAGTGGGACACTCTATAGTTTGTTTTACCTAGAATAGGTCACAGGTCAGAATTTTTGGCACACTTGGTTGAGTTCCACTTTGGATGGTGTGTTTGGATCATAGACTTCGTGTTGTCGATGATTTCCCCATTTGTTTTGTGGTATTTATGGGATGTCATGGTTCTTGTTGTTGTTTATGAGGTTGGTTCCTCATGATACTATTGTGAGTGTTTCATTAGAACCATGAGTTGTTTACAATGGATAGTCTATAATCAGGACCGTGAGACTAGGTGATGGTGCTGAGTATATCTAGATATGTTTTGGGAATCCCTGTGGAATGTGTCATTTTATTGGCATGCCAGGAATGTCAAGATGACTAGTTGGGTATTTCTGTGGATGGTATTGAGATGGAGCATCTCTCTCATTTGGGTTCCCTCAGCCTGGGTCGAATGAAATGATTCCTATCAGTTACTCCCTTTTGGTTTGGGTTTTTTGGGAACCTACTAAGTAATCTTATAATCACCCATGCACGGGCTTTGTTTTCATATGTCTTGTTTCTTTTCTAGACCACATGTCCTTTGATAGAGTCCTAGTTGGACATAGAGTAGGGAGGGTGTATTAGTTGGACTGATTAGGGTTTTCACTGGAGCTTGGACGCGGAGCTTACTAGTAGGTGTTTGAAAGTGATCCCCTCCCTTGGATATGGTTGTACACTTTTTCATTTTTCTTTTTGTGGGACCTGTGTTTTCCATTTTTGAACTTCTATCGTACTCTGGTTCAGGATAGATGTATGCATGCATTTTAGTTTTCAATTTTTGTGTGTGTATATATATATATATATTCACTATTTCATGGAGGTGTATATGGGTGTGTCCATACAAGTGGGATAGACTAATTCCTCCCATGTGTGGCATAGCCTACTTGGGAACTAGTTTCCAGCCCCTGGTCTATTGGAGGCAATCCTGGGGATTCATGACTCGAGCCCCATTGGTTCGGTTTGTGATAGAGTGGTATCATATGAGGTTCCACCTTTGGTACCTCATTGTGTAGTTGGTCTAGCTATGTGATTGATTTGGGTTTCATAGAGTTAGAGTTAGGATGTTTCGAGTTCAGATTTTAGGCTAGGGACTCCAATGCGGGTATAGTGGCTGATGTATCCATAAATCAGCACTCTGATAATCTGCCTTTATACTCAGTACATTAGGACACTAATCATAGGGGAATAATGGTTCATGCATCATATAGGACCGGGTTATGGGTTTCGCCTATCCTTCTTGAGTCTTCTCCTCAGATATACACTTTGACCAAGGTGTGTCATGAATT
The DNA here is from genome assembly GCA_963277665.1 of Viscum album. Taxonomy (NCBI): domain Eukaryota; kingdom Viridiplantae; phylum Streptophyta; class Magnoliopsida; order Santalales; family Viscaceae; genus Viscum; species Viscum album. The sequence goes on along the minus strand of OY728161.1, from coordinate 1,988,314,853 downwards.
TGTTAAAGATGACTCAATGATTAAAAAATTCTATGGTTACATAGATAGGTTTGGGGTATGACCTGATGAGTGATGAGGTTACCATTCATGGTCCTCGTCATGTGGAAAGTTCTCTTTTAAATTTATATTTGGTGGAGCCACCACCCATCAAGCAGTGTGTAGACCCACCTCCGAGCGTTCAGGGAGATGCAGACTGTCAGACTGAACCGTGAATGAATTGGTTGGTGTTGGTTTTGTTTGACATAGCTTTGAAAACATGGGGAACATGGATCATTCCCCTATCGAGACACATTTTAGTGATGTGATGAAAATTGTGTGGGTGAGTTAGTTCCACCCAAAGATGATATTATAGAGGTGTGGTGTTTGGGTCCCTTTAACCTGTGTACATGTGTCTTGGTAGCATTTTGGTAGTCGATGGCCCGGTAAGACCTTGTGTGAGTGTCTAGGTACTCCTTTTTTGTTCGCTGGTTCCCTCACGTGTTTGGTTTCATCTTGTACGTGGGGTTCTTGAGGAGGTTGTTGTGTGGTACATTGTGGCTTCAAATTCATAGGAAGGTTGGACACTTCCCCTACAAAGATGCATCCTTGAGGTGAAATCCAAAAACATGGAGTCAAGTCAGTTCTAATCAAAGAGAATAGTTTAGAGGTGTGGTGGATGAGTTATTTTGACCTATGAGTTCGTGGTCGGTTCTGTGCGTTATCCGTGGTTTCATATGGGCTTGTAAGACCCAGTGTGTATTCCTGTAAAACCTTGTTTGTTCTCCTTATGAAGGAGGTATTTTCCTTCAGGTGTTGAGGTTTTGTTGCGATGTCTTGTGTGATGGTTTATCTAGTGGTAATGGATTTCAGTAAGGTGGGTAGTGATTCAAACTTCTGAGGTTTGGTGTTGGCACCAGTCACATGGTGAGATGTGGTGCTGAGGTGGTCTTTTCCATGGAATCTTGTTAGTGTTGCAATAGAACATTAAAAGCTGGTTAAGGACTATTAGGGCTCATTCTGGATGGTTTTAGACTGATGAGGGTAGACCTGGATGTTAATTGATGAGTTCTTGTGTTTGGTTGGATCTCATCGAGGGTTCAGAGTGTTAGCTGGGGTGTCATCCTACCTCTGAGGTTTGAAAACCCTCTCTTTTGTTACTAGCATGGTGGTTCATCTTGGTCCAAGTTTCTTATAGCCCAAGAACCTATGATGAGATCACTAGCATGGGAATCCAAGTGTATTTTTAATATTCCTTCCCTATTCATAGGCTTTTTCTTTTCGGGGATGAAAATCCTTAAGGTGGGGAGGATGTAGCAACTCAAGTTTTACCCTGTCAGACTTTGGAATATTCCTACGAATAATTACAAAGCTTGGTGCTGAGACGGAGTATGATTTCATGGATCCATGTTCCCAAAATAAAATTTATAAAAATATTATGTATTTTAATATTATGCATGCTATGGAAACGGGTTATATCTTAAATGGTAGACCATATCAGAAAACTAAGGGCACGGTTGCGTCTAGAACATTTTGTTTCCCCTAGGTGGGGTATAAATTTTTCAGGCATGGTCCTTCTATGAAAGAAGATTTCAACGGAATTTTCTTAAATAAATAAATAAATTTATTTATATAATTTGGATTGAATAACTCTTGAACGATGTCTTAGATCAGTTGTATGAGCCCGCGGTTGATTCCAGAACACCGATTTTACTCTAGGCGGGATATAATTCTTGTCTGCCTCATAAGTCAAGTTTGGGTGAATCAGGTATGGGGTGTTAAATGGTGGGTGAGGGATTTAATTAACAAAAAGTAATCATCACCCCTCTCCCCTCCCTAGTATGCACGAACCCCCTCCATTATCCTTCTCTACCAACGAACTGAAGGCAAAATCGACGAAACGAAGTGTTGTCAGTATCAGATATTGACGGCGGATGCTCTCAAATAGTGTTGTAGCAGCTTTCAAGAACCAAATCAACCTCAATGGTTCGACGTTTCTCCATGTGGGAGGTGGTTTGATTTTTAACGTGTTCCCCTTGTTTTTTGTATGGAATCATCTTTGAAAATCTGATTTGAGACCATAGTAGTATAGATCGAGATCCAAGGATCCCGGATCTAGTTTTTTATTTGAATTTGGAAAATTGGTGTGTCCCCAGTGTTCTGCATAAGTTTTTTTTCAAGGGGAAGTCTGGCACGGTGGTCCGGCGTTGCTCTGACGGCGGTCTGATAGGTGGGGGCGGTGGTCCGGCGGCCACGGACGGTCCAACCAGTTTGGTGCAAGGGTTCTTTAAACCCCCATAACTTTCAAACCAGACATCTGATTCACGTTTCATGTGGTGACATGACCCTTGCATCAAGATAGGCCCTTTGAGCATTTTTATGGAATTTTATGAGTTTATTTCCTGGCTTAGGGCCACGAAACATTGAAATAATAATAATAATTTATTATTATTCAACATTGACCTTCCATAACTTTGGCACAGAGCGTCTGATTGATGTTCCGTAATTGGTCTTCTGACTCTGATGGTAAGGTGGACGTTTAATGATAAATTTCAGGTGCCTAAACTAAAATCGAGGTGTGGTCCAGATGAGGTTTGTTTTGGGGTGTTTAGGGTGAAACGTTACTTTTTCACCGGGTGTTCATTTCAGACAAATTAATAGTGGATTTTTTGTGTGTTTTCAAGAGGATTACAATAGTACTACCAATTTTATGTGTTTGGGGATCGAGGAATGAACCCCACGTGATCTGTTTGGTCTAATTGTGTTGAATAGTTCCCTTTTCACCAGTTATCAATTTTAGAAGAATAAATATTCTATCTAGAGTGTTTTTTAGGTAGAACGCAATGGTGGCCTCTGATATGGATTACAAGTCTCAATATGTTGTGGGTGCAGGACCATTGCCTTTTATAAGTATCCTCTAGGGTTGTTACTCCCCTGATGAACTAGGGTACGGGTTCCCTATAACGTTTTTGTAGTTGTAATGCTCCCCTACCGTGACCAGGTGCGGGCTCTCCAATATTATTGGATGGTAGAGTCGGTAATCCCCTACCGTATCCGGGTGTGGGTCCTCTAGACTCAGTGTGGTGCTCCCAAACTATGGGCATGGGCTCACGTTACATGTAGTGGTTCTCCCCTACTGGGGGTTAGGGATCACAATTCACAGATTGGTGCTCCCCTACCATGGGTGTCAGCTCAAGTTTCACAGAGTGGTGTTCCCTTACTGTGGGTGTTGGCTCGCATCTCTCACATTGGTGATCCCCTACCACATGTGTGGGTTCAATTTTTTTGGATTGTTTCTCCCCTACCACGGTCGGGTGCAGGCTCACATTTCATGTGGTGGTACTCCCCTACGTATCACGGTGCAGGTTCATGCCTATGGAGTAGTGCTCCCCCATTCATGAGTTGCAGTGAGGAGGAGGCCCCTACACTTGTTATATGTGATTCCTAGTTAGGATTTTGTGCTCCATCAGTGTACTAAGGTGCAGGCCCCTCCAGATAGGAGTGAAAGAGGTTTTATGAGTTGGTTTACTATCTAGTACTCCATCGACTGTGGGGCAGTGGCAAGGAGCGAGACTCTATGAAGTTATTTTAACCCTGCATAGCGTGCAGGTCAGTATTGGTGGCATCACTCGGTTGAGTTTCATCTAGGATTATGTGGTTGTCTCATTGACGTCGATCAGTCGATACTTTCCCCATTATTTTTGTAGGATTTCAAGGATGGATTGTCTATTATTTTCTTCATGATGTCGGTACCTCATAAGACTGTTGTGAGTATTGCATTGGAACCTCAATTTTTTCATCGTGGATAGTCTATGGTTGGGACCTTGAGACATAGTGATAGTGTTGAGTATATCTAGATATGTTCTATGAATCCATATGGTATCAGTTGTTTTCTTTACATGCTAGGTACGTCGAGCTGACTAGTTAGGTATTATCAAGGACTGTCTCGAGATGGAGCTTCTCTCTCATTTGGGTTCCCTTAGGCTGGGTCGAGTTAACTGATACTTATCAGTTTCCCCCTATTTGGTTTAGGTTTTTGGGGTTCCTACTGATTATTCATATACTCACCTCTGTATAGGATTTTCCCACACATGTCATGTGTCCTATGTAGACCACAGGTCCTTTGAAGGAGTCCCAGTTAGACCTGAAGAAGGCAGAGCATATTAGCTAGACTAACTAGGGTTTTCATCAGATCTTGGAAGAGTAGCTTACTGGTGGGTGTTTTAAAGAATTCCCCTTCTTCAGATAAGGATGTATTCTTTTGAAATTTTCTTTTGGTGGGCCCTATTTTTCTCTTTTTGTACTTCTTTTGTACTCTGGTTCAAGAAATATGTATGCATGAATTTTAGTTTTAATTTTTTGTGTATATATATATGAACTATTTCTTGGAGGTGTATGTGGGATTGTGTATATAGGTATAGTAGGATAAGGCCTCCCATGTGTGTGATGGCCTACTCAGTGCTAGTCACCATCCTCTGGACTGTTGTATATGGGCTTTTGGAGTCACGACTCGATCCTTGTTGGCTCGGATCATGACAATGCTAGATGGAACCAAGGTGTAACTCAAGAATCCATCACTATTCTATTGAGATATATGCTACAACAATGGTATTATACTAGAAAACTCGAAAAAATGTGAGACTTAATACTCATTACTTGAGATAGTGGGTGTGATTCATCATTCCTAATACCTGATGCAAAGGAACATGTAACATCATTCCCATAACCCAAATTAATTAAACAGTGTGATACATCATGCCCATCACCCAACGTAAGGGAATGTGAAACACCATTCACAAAAAAATCCTTAACTATTCTTCACAAACCAATATCCAGGATATAATAATAATAATAAACATGGTCGATTACCTCTGATATTTTTTAAACATTCAACCCAATCAAACCATGGGTGTTACAATTCATATAATTCATGTTTATAAATATATAACATGTGGTGTGGAATTTAAAACCAGCTCCAATCAATTAAATTAAACCATTTAACTAATAATTTAAGTAAAATATATTTTAATTTTAATAAAAATCACTTATATGGTGGTTGGATCAATTAAAAATTTAAATCAAGGAGGAAAATTCATTTACCACACCCAAAGGGATGGTATACAAGAGATATGAAACCTATAATAATTAAATAAGTGTATATGAAGGTTTTATTACATTTTTTAATTAACTAGAAAGGTAAAACACATTTTTATGTCAACATGAGGAAATTTCATACTTGTAGCACATTTAAAAAAAATATAAAAACACATAAACATTAAGGGAAAACTTCTAGACCACCTACCTTAGGTTCGTAGTGCTTTCCTTGTCCAGTTTTCAACATTGAATTGAGATAGAATAAGATAAATTAGAGAATTGAGTAATGAAAAGAAAATATAGAATATGATCTCACACTAAAATAGATAAATAGATGGGAATATAAACTACAAAAGTAAGTAGAGGGATTAGGGGCTTACTTTGGTGGATCCAATGCTTCTGACGGTAATAAAAATAGATATTCGATGGGGGAGTTATCAAAATATTTTACTATGAAGGGGGAGAGCTCACAGAAGACGAAAAATGGATGCACCACCACTGGAAGAGAAAATAAATAAGGTAGAAATGTTAAAAACATTTCAAGTGAAAAGAAATCATTTCCCCTTTATTAAAAGGGACGCATGGTTTGACCGCATAGTTGGCCAAACTGTGCACCAACTGAAACGACCCAAGTATTAAGTACATGGAAATTACCATAATTTTTAAAAATACTGAATACATTACACAAATAGTTGACCAAATTTTATATTATTTTATTGTCTTTCGAAACTCGTAACACATTCTTCTATCTTGTTGAAATATCTTTAACATCTCCCATAAAGATCTTCCCCATTAGTATTCCTACCTAAAACCTTTTTTATATCCTGAGGAAACATAAAAAGGGTGAGATAAAATGCTAAGTAAGGGTCAACATTGAGAACATAAAACAAACCATAAACATTATAATGTAAAAACATGAACATAAAGTTTAAATATCAAAATCTTGAGTCATGAAATAAATCATGGTTTTTCATAATGAATAAATCATAACTTAACACGAACCATGATAACATAACATTGATATAAAACATGGAATTGTGGAAAAAAATAAGCACATAATATGATTTACATATTATCCATGGAATTTCTTCTAATACCATCACAGTGTACAAAGTCCATTACTAAACCGGGTTTACATTCCGTTCTAACCATGTATTACTGAACATGATTTACTGGTTGTTTGAGCCCTATATTACTGAATAGTATCTATATGTTGTTCTAGTCATGTCTATATCATGAGATATAAATATTTTCCCAATGCATTGTAATGAGATATAGGTCCCACCCATCTCATGAAGAAATTATTCTTACATGTTCCACAAAGACATAAATATTTCATTATAGCACAACCCAAGAAATAAAATGGGCTTCTTAAACATCATTACATCATAACATAATACATATAAAATGTCATTCCATCATTAACACAATCAAACCAAAGTAATAATATGGATAGAAACATAACCCTATTTAAAGAGTTTCATCTTAGATGGAAAATAATTTTAATAAAACACTTGAACTTAATTCTTGAGGAAAATATCCTTTCTTCTTCAAAAATATTTTCTTTTATCAAAATTCCCAAAAAAATATAATATAAAATAATTTAATTTAAAATGCACATGAAATCATGTAAAGTAATATTCATGGAAATAAGGTATCCCAAAACCTTAAAAATCATTTCATGTCATATAAGTTAAAAAAATATTCTCCTTGTACTTTTTTCATAAAAGTCAAAAAGTAACTCGTATGGTAAATGAAATAAAGATTCCTTAAAAACCATGTAGTAAAAGTATAAAATGGGTAAAAATGACTTTAAACATTCATATAAGAATATTAAACATTTTATGAAAACATATTTAGAAAACATGGACAAGGATGATAAATATACCCCCAATAAATACTTATGTATAAATAATCTCAGATAAAAATGAGATTGTAAAATTATCCCTTACCTTAGATCCGATTTCTTCTATATGTGTCTGAAACTTCTATATAGTGGGTTTAAACATATTATTTAATTGTACAATAACCATAATAAAATTTATTATATCATTTATGATTCACTTATGACTTTATATTACCCGTTCATTTTTAAAATTCCATGTTGAAGCAACATTTTGGGTAATAATCGTTTTATTTATTGTACATGTTTTGACTATTTATTCTTGATCTTATTACTTATATCATGATTTAAGTACTTCCATAATGTAAAAAATGATTTATCTATTATATATATTCAGTATGAAAATATATATAATAGATAAATAAATGGAATGGAATACTCTGTTCATGGAGACGGTAGGTCGTACGTACGCATAAGCGTTCTTTACGTTTCTTTATTGAATTGAATGGAAGCAATTAAATGACATATATATATACACACACACATATAAATACAGTAGAATTATTATGTCATATATATCATGCTTATTTATTATATATACTTTTTAATCATTCTTGAATATTTAACATGGAGAATAAATCTCATTGCGTCGTAGAGACGGTAGGTTGTACGTACACACGAGCGACGATATCATTCACTTGATGGTTAAATGGTATGGAATTGGCTGTAATATTAAGTATAAAGAATAATTATCAAGTTATATTCATTATTTAAATCCATTATACTCATCATTATACCCATCCAAATTAATTATTGTGGAATAACATATTACACCATGGTGTGGAGACTGTAAGCTGTATGTACGCATGCATAATGATATTGTTATTCGTAAGATGCATAAAAGAAGGTATAAGGTTGTCCCATAATTATAATAAAATCTCATAATTCAGAGTATACTTTATTTATTACTTTATTATGAGAACAAAAAAATAATAGTAAGTAGAAGAAGAAAATAATTTTAAAAGAGGTGATAAAATAGTTACCTCTTTTTCGAGTATCTCCTTTTGATTTGCACAAAAGGTGTCCCTAAGATGGATTTATACCCAAAGTGTGGCCTCTATGAGGAATGGAGGGATTTTGGGATCTTATTTTAGCAGGTTTTGGACGAGAAAATGTACTTTAAATGTGTGAGTAAGTGAGTAGAGTTTGTGTCCTTTTATAAGAGGGAGGAGGGGAACTTTAGAAAAGTCTTGAAATATTAATTTATAATATATTAATTTTCAGTTTATATTGGTCCCAAACTCATTTATTTCTAAGATAAGATGATTATGGGTCAAAATTATTTCAACCAATAAAATTTAGACATGTATTGATTTTATTTAAACCTTATCATTTTGATTTATCCTCATTTAATCTATTTAATTTTATTTGGGGTAATAATATTCTAAATATTAAATAGTTATAAATATTTACTTATGTATTGTAAATTGTCCAAAATTGGATACTTCATTAAAATTTAGAAAATATATTATTTAATTTTTAACTATTTTTTTGATTTTTAAATGATTTAATAATATGTTATTTTTATAAAATATCAATAGTGTCAATTTTGACACTATTCATTTATTTGACTTAAAAAAACATAAGATAAATTAGAACCAAAATATTTAATACACTCATAACAAGTCATATTAACCTAAAAATTTTGTTTATCATATTAATTAATTCAAATTATATTTATTTTAATATTTTTAAAACCATTTATTTGATATTTTTGTCAATAAAATAATTTCTACATCACTATTTTGTCACCATTAACGGTAATTATTTAATCTATAAAAAATTATAAGTAAATTCACATGATTTAGATAATTTCATTAACTGTATGAAGCCTATTTATGTTATAAGTTTAATCAAGTTTATATCTACATTAAAATTATTATACTTTTAAGATATATGAGAGTGGCATGTTGTCACTTTCTTTTGTTTTAATTATAATTACATCACTTTCCTGTAAAAAAGTCCATTAAATGAATCAATTTGGACCCTTAGGTGATATTTGTCAACTTTAATTCATCAATGGGATTTTGGAAGGTGTTAGGGAAATTTTATTATCTTTATCATATTGTCTGTTACCCTAATTTACCTGATTTACCTAAAACTGTGGTAAATAAAAATTATCATAGTTACTATTAATAATATCCAAAATATAAAAGTAAAATATTAACATAATTTGGACCCACTGATTCTAACTATGGAATCAATTTTTAGAAATTCAAAACACATAATTTTCATTAATTAATTTAAAATTAATTCCTATTATCAAAACCAAAAGGTGGGTTTTTAAGAAATAGAAACAATCAAAATATAAACATGCGTTTATGTCTAATTTAAATAGGAATTTACTTCCAATGACCAAAATTGTATTAAGTTATAAAAACATAATCCAATTAAACTTTAAAACTAATTAAAAATATAATATAACTATATAAATAAATTATCTAAAAATGTGGTTTTGAATTAAGATGCAGAATTTTTCACTATTCATAAAAATATAAATTTTATCCAAAAAATACCAAAAATTCAACCAAAGTATATTTTTATTCCCCAATTACAATTAATAAGTATATTTTGTCAAATATAATATATAAAATTGTTAAAAATATATTTAAAATTGGTGCACCATCAAATGGGAACAAAACTATATTTTTTTAAAAATACTTCTTTTTTCTAAAAAATTGAATTTGTTACTATATCATGTTCTAGAAAATACAAAAGTTGATTTTTAATGTTATATAAAATTAAAAATGTGGTTAATAATGTTAATAATGTCTAGTTTATATCACATTAAATAATATTATTTAATAATATATCATTGTTTAGTCATACTTGGTATTGCATACAATGCAAGATATCGAGGAATGTCGCTCTTGTGTGTAATGAAAGCCAAGTAAGTATTGAGTTTATTTCAAGCTTCCTTTGGTGTTGCGTATAACATAATCCATAAATAGTTCTTTTATACATTTAACAAAATCTATACGCATTGTTGCTTGAAATGTATTTTATGAAAAAAACATGAAATTGTGTGTAACACCAGCCAAAAATAGTGTTGCAGATACTCCAAGCTAATACGGTGTTAAGTATAGCGCAACATAATCTTGGTGTATCTTACAACACAACACATCAAAGAAATTAAAAAGAATATATCTCATAAATTCTTGAGGTGTTACATTATACCCCCCTTAAAATGAATTTCACCCTTGAAATTCACAGGGGTTATAAAAGGTTTACTACTTGAAAGTGTCTTTCATAGAAACCCACATCTTAAAAAGGGAATAATAAAACTTCATTTTAAAAAGGGAAGTTAGAAACATAATGGTTACCCAAAGTAACAAATCACTAGTTTTCCACATATGAGAACATGGTTGGTAAGTGAAAACATGGATATGGAAGAAAAATATAACCATCAAGTTCTGATGGATAGTGATAGGGAACAATTTTTGGAGAAATTTAACAACCAGAAATCTATAAATATATGATGATTTATAGGACCATATGATTCATTAGATAAGAAGTTACTAAGATAAAAAAAATTAGTTTCCAAGATCCTTTCCCTAAAGTTTAATAACATGATCAGAAATAATTACTTCATTTCATTACAATATCATTATTGGTCTTGCCTAGAACAATTTCTACTTTATCTCTTATTCAAATAAATGAAGTTGAATTTTTCATTCTTGAAGTGTTACTAGATTATGTGATCCATAAAGAGAATGATAAGACATTCCATCTGTCTAAATAAAAAGTTTAGCATAGGTTATCAAATATACATAAGTCCACATAAAGTGAGATAAGACTTTATTCTAACTAATGACATATGAAGTTTAACTTAAACATTATAAAAATTTATAACCTTACAATACTTATAAAAGATTAAAATCAAAAACTATTGAAAAAGGTTCACTTACTCAACTTGAAATTTATCCCTCATATATCACAAGGTATCTATAGTTGGTCACATTCCAAAAGTCTAAACACCTTCATCATGTATACTCTTGAGTCACTATAACAACCTGAATTATCAAATATCCTTATTGAAACCATCCATGTTTCCATGTTCTAAAATGTAGTGGATTATTCCTTAAGTCCCAAAAATGTTTATACTTCATCCATGATAGCATAACCCTCTTTTCGTAAAATCCATAATTAGTTATCGAGAAACTAGCATTATCTAATTTACTTACTTAAATACAACATATATTTAGCTAAGAATTGTTATCTTAACATAAGAGACATATTTAGGGTTATATTTACCTTAATCATGTGTTCTCCAAGTATATCACCTTAGACTTAAATAACTTTTTTGTCTCCTTATAATTATTCAACATATCCTTTCTAATCCTTAATTAAAAGTTTATACTAAAAACACATATATATTTCATGATTCCTATAACATAATCTTTGAAATATGAAACATATACACCTCAATCATCCAACTTTATTCTTAAACCATTACTCTAGATCCATCATCTTCATCTTTCCTAAAATATGAATAATTTCTTAAGGTTTATCAAACTCAAGATTCTTAGGTTTAATGTAAAAAATATTGGAATAAAATCACATACCATTCACATGTCATTTACAATCTCTTTATCCTCACCAGTAAGACCAATACTCATATCATCGTCATGATTTTATTCATGATATTTTCACATAGGAAATCGATATTAATAATTCCAATATTTTCCACATCTAAAATATTCAATGTTTAACCATGTTCTATATAATTCTGTCAATTGACTAATATCATAAAGAAAAGTGTGAGAAATAAAAATCAGAGATTAAAAACACATAAGTAATCTAAATTACTTATAATATTTCAATAAATTATATCTTAGATTTAATACTATGTTATTAATTATTATCATAAAAACACTAGGATTTTAATCTATACTTGAATTATCCTTAGGACATCCCTAGAACTATCCGTTGAAATATCTCTAGGGATCTAACTAAAGTTTTCGTATCCTAGTTTCCAAAGGTTAAAAAACCTTCACTCTAATACCAACTGAAATGACCCAATATTAATGTACATGAACTTTACATTACTTTTTCAGAAGACTTACTACATTACATAAATAGAATCCCAAATACCATATTATTTTAGTATATTTGTAAATTTGGACATAGTCTTCTAGCCTGGGGAAAGATCTCCAACATCTCCCATAAAGATATTCCCCATTAGTTTTCCTACCTAAAACCTTTCTATATATCCTGAGGAAAAGAAAACATAAAAATTATGATCTTAAATACTTAGTAAGGGTAAAAATTCATAACATAAAACAAACCATAAATAATATAATGTGAAAAACATGAACATAAAGTTTAAATATCAAAATCTTGTGTCATGAAATAAATCTTGGTAATTCATAAGGCATAAATCAAAAATGAACATAAACCATGATAACATGGAAATGAAATAAAACATGGAATTTTTGAAAAAAAAATAAGTACATGATATGATTCCCATAGTAGCCAAGTCATAGCTTCCAAGACCATCATAGTGGAAAATCCCATTACTGAACCAGGTTTACTTGTCGTTCCATCCATGTATTATTGAACCGGATTTACTTGTCATTCCAGCCCTGTATTACTGAATTGAATTTTCTTGAAATTCTAGTCATGTCTATATCATGAGATATAAATATTTACCCTGTTCATTGGATGGATATATAGCTTCCACCCATCTCATAAATAAATAATTCTTACATGTTCCACAAAAACATAAATCATTCATCATAGCATAACCCAATAAATAAAATGGGCTTCTTAAACATCTTTCCATCATACGATAATACATATAAAATATCATTCCATCATTAAAAAAATAAAATAATAGTAATAATAGGGATATAAACTTAACCCTATTTAAAGAGGGTCATCTTAGATGGAAAATAATTTTAATAAAACACTTGAACTTAATTATTGAGGAAAATTTCCATTCTTCTTTGAAAAAAATTTTATTTTCTCAAAATTCCATGAAATTATAAATGAAAATAATTTAATTGAAAATACACATGAAATATTTTAAATTAATATTCATGTAAACAAGGCATCATGAAATCATAAAAATTCATTCATGTCCTATAATTTAAAAAAACATTCTCCTCGTACTTTTGTAAGAGAAGTCAAAAAGTAACTCGTATAGTAAACAAAGAAATATTCCTTCCATACCATGTAGTAAAAGTAAAAATTAGTTAAAAATGACTTCAAACATACATATAATAATAGTAAATATTTTATGAAATCTTTTTTGGAAAACCTAGACATGGATGATAAATATACCCCCAGTAAATACTTACGTATAAACAATCTTAGATAAAAATGAGATTGCAAAACTATCACTTACCATAGATATGATTTCTTATATATGTTTATGAAGCTATTATATTGTGGGTTTAAACATATTATTAACTTGTAAAATAACCATAATAATATTTATGATATCATATATGATTCACTTGTGACTTTATATTACCCGCTCATTTATCAATTCCATGTCAAAGTAATGTTTTGGGTATTAATCATTTTATTTATCATATGTGTTTAGACTTTTTATTCTTGATATTATTACCTAGATAGTGATTTAATTACTTACATAATGTAAAACATGATTTTTTTATCATATATATTCAGTATAAATATATATATATATTACATAGATAAATGAAATGGAATACATCGTTCATGGAGATGGTAGGTAGTACGTACGCATGAACGTTGTTTCAGTTTCCTTATTGAATTGAATAGAAGAAAGTAAATGACATATATAGATACACACATAAATCCAGTAGAATTATTATTTCATATATATCATTATTATTTATTATATATACTTTATAATAATTCTTTAAAAGTTAACGTGGATAATGAATCTCATTGCGTTGTGGAGACGGTAGGTTGTACGTACGCATGAGGGACGATATCATTCACTTGATGGTTAAATGGTATGTAATTGGATGTTATATTAATTATAAAGAATAATTATCATGTTATATTTATTATTTACATCCATTATACTCATCATTATACCCATAAAAATTAATTATTATTGAATAACAAATTACACCATGATGTAGAGACTATAGGTCGTACGTGCACATGAATAGTGATATTTTAATTCGTAGGATAACTAAAAGGAGGTATACAGTTGTCCCATAATTATAATAAAATCTCAGAATTTAGAATATACTGGATTTATTACTTTAATATGAGAACAAAAAAAGAATAAGAAGTAGAATAAGAAATGATTTTTGAAAGAGATGATAAAACAATTACCTATTTTTCGAGTATATCCTTTTGATTTGCACAAAAGTTCTCCCTAAGATGGATTTATACCCAAAGTATAGCCTCTAAGAGGAAAGGAGGTATTTTGGGATCTTATTTGATTGGGGTTTTTATGAGAAAAATGGCTTCAAATGTGTGAGTAAGTCAGTAGAGGTGGTGGCCTTTTATAAGAGGGAGGAGTGGCACTTTAGGAATGTCTTGAAATATTAATTTATTAGAAATTGATTTGTGATTTATAATGGTCCCAAACTCATTTATTTTGAAGATAATATTGTTATGGGTCTAAATAATCTCAACCAATAAAATTTAGACATGTTTTGATTTTATTTTAAACTTTATCAATTTGATTTACCCTTATTTAATATATTTAATTTTATTTGTGGTAATAATATTCTAAATAATACATTGTCATAAATATTTACTTATGTGTTTTAAATTGTCCATAATTTCATACTTTATAAAATTTTAGTCAATTTAATTTTCACTTTGTAATTGTTAAATATTTTTTTTATTTTTAAATAATTTTATAATATATTATATTTATAAAATATCAATAGTGTCAATTTTGACACCATTCATTTATTTTAATTTAAATAAGATCCTCACAGAAGATAAATTCGAACCAAAATATTTAATACACTCCTAACATTTTATATTAACTTATAAAATTCTTGGTGTGCATTAATTAGTTCATATGATATTTATTTTAATATTTATAAAACCATTTATTTGATATTTCTATCAATAAAATAATTTCTATATCACTATTGTGTCTTCATTAATGGTAATTATTTAATATATTAAAATTTTAAATAAATGTACATAATGTTTATTACTTATAAGATATATGAGAGTAACATATTGTCACTTTCTTTAGATTTATTTATAATTACATCTCTTTCATGAAAAAAAGTACATTAAATGAATCGATTATGACTATTAGTTTGTAATGGTCGAATTTAATTCATAAAATTGGATTCTGGCAGGTGTTAGGGTAATTTTATTATCTTTTTCATATTGTTTGTTACCCTAATTTACTTGATTTACCTTTAACAGTGGTAAATAAAAATTACTATAGTTATTATTCATATTATCCAAAAAAATTAACCTATTAAAATAATTTGAACCCACTAATTCCAAATATCGAACCTATTTTTTTAAATTAATAACACAAAACTTTCATTAATTAACATAAAATTAATTCCTGTTGTGAAAACCAGAAAGCGGGTTTTTTAGAAGTAAAAACTATTAAAAGATTGAAATGTGTTTATGTCCAATTTAAATAAGAAATTAATTATAATGACTAAAATTGAATTATATTATAAAAAAATAATATAATTAAACTTTAATACCAATTAAAAATATAATCTAACTGTATAAATAAATTAGATGAAAAGGTAGTTTTGAATTAAAATGCATTATTTTTTCACTATTCATTAAAATATAAATTTTATCAAAAAAATACCAAAAATTCAACCAAAGTAAATTTTGATACCCTGCTTCCAAAGAAGACTTTTTCTTTCAAATATAATAAATAAAAGTGTTAAAAATAAATATAAAATTTTTGCATCATTAAAAGGTGGCAAAATTTCATTTTTTGAAAAATACTACTATTATTTCAAAAATTGAATTTGTTATTATATCATGTTTTAGAAAATACATGAGATGACTTTTAATGTTATATAAAATTCAAAATGTGGTTAATACTATTAATAACTACTAGTTTGTATCCCATTAAATAATAATATTTTAATAATATATCATATTTAGTGAAACTCAGTATTCCATACAACACAACCTATCGAGGAAGGCCGATCTTGAGTGTAATGCATTCCAAGTTAGTGCTTCGTTTAGTGAAAGCTTCTTTTAGTGTTGCATATGACATAATACAATCATAGTTCTTTTATAAATTGAACAAAACCTATACTCAGTGTTGCGTGAAATGATTTCTATCAAATGAACTTGAAATTGTGTGTAACACAAGACAAGAATAGTGTTGTGTATACCAAAAGGTAATATGGTGTTGCGTATAGCGCAAGATAATATTGGTTTACCTTAAAACATAATAAATCAAAGAAATTAAAAAAATCTATCTTATAAAATATTTGGGTGTTACACCAACCATACATCATCCACTACCCAATAACCCCCCCCCCCCCCCCCACACACACACACACATGGGGTGCATGGTTTTTCTAACCATGCAAAATCCATATGAAAAAACCTCTGTTAGAAAATATGTAGCAGCTTCACGGGCATGCGTCTTAGCCCGCATGGTTTTAGATAAACCCGGTTGCATCTTTCTATGCACTGAGTGCCTTGCACGATTGAGTCTCATGGTTAGAAATAGTCATGATCTAACCGTGAATCCCATCCTATCTATCCAATTTATGGAGATCCAGGCTCCAAACAAGCCTTGGATGATCTCAAGACCTTCCTAATGCCATAGGGTACCCTCACTAGGATGAAACAAAATATTCAAAATTGAAAAACAATGAACTATAACTTTTTAAAAATCTAGGTCATTACAATCTCCCCTCATCAAAGTAAATCATCCATGAGTTGGATTTCTGAAGGTAAATATGAATCATATAAAAAATTATCTAGACACTGATCTTGTATCTCATCTCCCCACTCATAGTTATTGTTCTATACTCATACGTGCTTTCATGGAACCAGTTTTAAAGGAACTAACATTCTTCTGAATGTCTTTATGATCTGATCCATGATACATACTAGGTACTCCTCAAAAGAAACATTCATTTCTAACTCAACCTCATCTGGCTGTACAAAATTTGATGGGCCGGTATAATATTGACAGAGCTGAGACACATGAAAAACATTGTGTATAGACTGATATCTCTGAGGAAGTTTTATCTTTTATTTCACTTCCAAAATTATCTCCAGGACCTCAAAATTTTCGATGAACCTATGTGAAAGCTTAACCATTCTCTAAATTCATTGATAGCCCAACTTGGGTGAAAGATGGAGGGAGACCCAATTCCCAACCATGAACTCTATAGGTATTCAATGGTGTTTTAAATATTACTAATTCATGGACTAAGCTATCAATATGTGCTTCCTGCTCAGTTGGACCTTCTCTAAAGTCTCTCGGACGAGATGTTGTCCAAGAAAACCCACCTCCCCTACCTCAAACCAGCACAGAGATAATCAACATGGTCCACCATATAAGTCATCATAAGGATCCATTTGAATGGTAGCTTTAAAGATGTTTTCTTTATAAAAGTGAGATCAAAGACACTTAGATAAAGTAAAAAAATGTCTACAAGAGTCTGAAATAAAGAATTTTACATTTATCCCTTTGAAAAGTGGTATACAGATCAATAAGTAGTTAGTTAGAGTGATAACACACCTCTATAGTAAATCCCTTATTTTCAAGACCATATTCCAGTTAATTCACTTCACGATAGGTGTGTGTGATAATGTGGTTCATGGAAGAAAGTATATCCAAACATTTGACCTATCTCACTGTCAAATTCCATGAAAGGTGTACCACACCCATCCTTACTTCTTGCACAATAGTAGTAGAGTTGGATTCAAACCAAACATTGTTCCAATTATGTTGCCTTGTAGGGTACATATCTTTAATGAATCCATTCATTTCTTCATCTAGAGAATTTCTATCTCCCCATTGACCATAAATATCTGTAACCACATCCCCATTCTGATCTCTAAAAATGTCAATGTAACTTGTAATCCCCAGATTTCCCCTCAAGGCACCATCCGTGTTGCATTTGAGCTAGCCTGAAAAGGGGGGGATACAGAAAACATCAAGACTAACAGGTGGTGAGGGGAATTTACCTTTAATATTCAATCTTCATAGAATAATCAGATCACAAACCAAGTTATAATAGGTCTCATCATACATCATGTTTTGATTCTGAACAGATTCAATAATTTGAGCAGTGGAATGCTAGACATTGAATCTCAACTATTCATGAAGGGATTGATTGCGGCCTCTCCAAATAGTGTGAAAAATTCAGCACATGCCACCCAAAACAAAATAGAAACCTTCTTTGAGAATGAGATACCAAGAAGCACCTTCATAAAGTCACGAACAGAGGCAGCGAAAAACAATTGCAGGTAAAGAAATTCAAAAACTGCTTTCTAGAGGTAGGTAGCGGTATAGCAGCTTAAGAAGAGGTGGTTTAGATTTTACCTATGTTAGTGACAGAGGAAAAATTATGAGAATAGATAAATTCCCACATGTTTTATATTTTCATCAATAGGAATTTTATTCTAGACTAATCTCCAAGGAAGAGTGTATCAAGAGGGAAGGGGCCATTTATTGTACATTCCAATCTAATGGTTGCTTTATTGGAGCATATGTTAATAGAAGTTTTTGGAATCAATAATTACATTGGGATTAGGTTCCCAAATTATCATGTCCTGCTACATGAAAAAATCATAGTTGGAGATAGTTTTTGTAATATCATCAGGAGGAATTTTCAGATTTTACATTTATTCTTTTATAGAGATATCATGATCAATATGCTGTACTGATGAGCTAATCTGATAAACTAGTGGTGTTCCCAACCAGTTGTCATACCCAAATCTAAGAGATGAATCTCTATTGACCAGCCAGAGTGAAGACCTTATAATCCTTTTTTGAAATTGTCCTCAGTCTAGGACATAGAGAAATCTCCATGTAATTCAAGCTCCCTTTTATCATCTACTCAAAAAATATTGATCTATGAAATTTAAGAGACTCAGAATGATTATTGATGCACCTTCAAATGAACTTGTAAATAAGGTATTGATTAAAAAGTTGCATATTTTTAATTCTGAGACCCCCCAAATGATGAAGTAGGTAATATCTTTTCCAAGGGGCGGTGATGACTTTTATTTCCCAGATTCTTCCACTCCAAACAAATTTTCTCATCATTGTGTTGACATTTTTTATAACTGAGGCAGGACAAGAATATACTATAAAATATTAGAACAACTTAGAGACCACAACATGTTTAACAAGGCACACTCTTCCTTCTATTGAGAGAGAATTTCCTTTCCAAGAAGTAAGGGTTCTTCTAATTTCTCTTAATATTTCAGTGAAGTGAGAAGCCTTATGCTTGCCTCAAAATAGGGGGACTCCAAGGTAGGTAAAAGGAAGAGTGAACTCCCTTATTACCAAGTAATTGATGATGGAGACTTTCCTTGGGAGTGAAATTCCATTTACAAAGTATATAAAGTACTTATTCTAACTGATTTCCTACCCTAGCACACTTTCATAGTGTGAAAGAACTCTCTTTATGTTTTTGATATTCTTTTGATGACCTTTGGAAAAAATAATGATATCATCAATGAAAAAAATATGAGAAGTATAAAATGTACCTCTAGCATCCCATATGTTATCAACAACCCCTTTTCCCACTATGTGAACAAGAGTCAACTAAGATAATATTATATAATGGGAAAAATGATCTCTAAGAGGGGATCTCCCTGCCTTACTCCCATAGATCACTGAAAATATCCTTCTAGAGACCCATTTATGGGAATAGAGATATGTTTCAATCCAAGAAATCCTTTTATCCACTAAATAAAAGTGGAATTGAAACCAAAATTATGGAGTAAATCACATATAAAACCCCAATCCATGGTGTCAAAATCTTTCCATATGTTAATTTTAAGAGCCACATTTCCCCCTCTTATGGGATTTCAAAAAATATTCACATATACTAAGGTAGTAAGAATGAAATATTGGATGTTTCTATATTTAAATAAATTAAATTGATTCCAGGATATAATTCTATATGATATACTAGAAATCTGATTAGCAAGAATTTTAGTAATTACCTTATGGATGGTGTTAACAAGAGTGACCATCCTGAGTTGGGTAATGTCACTGGAATTATTCATCTTTGTAATCAAGGTAATAAATTGGTCATTAAACCTCTGTGTGAAGGACCCACAATTGAAAAATGTTTGACCATATTGAAAACCTATTTTTGAATAACATCCCAGTATAATTGAAAGATGTGGTTTGTGAAACCATCTTGTCTAGGAGATCTCTCTTTTTTGAGACTAAAGATGGTTGCCTTGATTTCAAAATCCAAGGGGATGGAGATAAGAAAGGAGTTGTCTTCTTTAGTGACCATACTGGGAATAATTCCTTCCTTAATTTTCAGGATATTTTTGGATCCATTGAAGAGACTCTAATAGAAAGAGACAATGTGGTTGGAAAGTGTAGAGACCCGAAGCCTAACGTACATGGACATTACATTACTTTTGCGGAATACTTAGTACATTACAAAAACACACACACAAGGACCGTAATAGTTTAGTGTCTTTGGAAACTCGGACTATAATCTTCTAATCGTGGTGAAAGATCTTCAAAATCTCCCATAAAGATCTTCCTTTTTTTTTACCTAAAACCTTTCTTTATATCCTGGGGAAAAGAAAACATAAAAGGGTGAGCTCAAATGCTCAGTAAGGGTAAACAAAAGAAATATCAATCACATAATTTTCATAAGAACATAACATTTTTGGAAATCTTAACCTGCAAAAGAGAGCATAATTTCATAACATGGGATAAATCATAGTAGTGAAAATGAAACCATAACTTAAAACATTACTCATTGTGGCATACACACATAATCATAGAGAATCATTTCTTGTTAGTCAAGACTCATTGCCAAGACTATCTTAGTGGACAAAGTCCCTTTCTGAATCGAGTAATCCTCGTTTCAGTCCTGTTTCACTGAACCGGTATAACCTACCATTCCATCCATGTCTATCTCATGAGATATAAAATCATTACCCAATGCATTGGAGGGAGATATAGGTCCCACCCATCTTATAATGAATCCTTTCTTATGTGTGCCACATAATCATAAAACATACATTATCGCATAATACATGTAACAAAAATGGGATTCTTGAAACATCATGACATCATAAATCAATTCATATAAGATAAAGGAATTCATAAACATAATTCCATCACAACATAGTCAAATCAATGTAAAAATATGGATAGAAACAGAACCCTTTATTATCTTAGATGGAAAATAATTTTGATAAAACACTTGAATTGAATTCTTGAGGAAAATATCCTTTCTTCTTCAAAAACATTTTTCCTTTCATAACATGTCATACAACTTTAAAATAAAAGAAGTTGATTAAAAATAAACTTGAAAACTTGTAAAGGAAGCTTCTTTGAAGTAATGTTTTAAAAATCCATTCATTCCGTATAAGTTAAAAAAAACATTCTTCGTACTTTTGTCGGAAAAGTCAAAAAGTACCTCGTACGGAAAAACGACAAAAGATTCCTTTCATATTCTTTACTAAAAACTCACCTAAGGGTAAAATTGGATTTAAACAATTTCAAGTGGATGGAAACAATATTACATATTGAGGGAACATGGATGTGGATGATAAAATACACCCCAGTAAATACTTACGAATAAACAATCTCGGATAAAAATGAGATTGTGATATTTCCCTTACCTTAGGTACGACTTCCTTTGTAAGTGTCCGAACCTCCTGTATAATGATTTAAATCATGTTATTGACTTATTACAGAATCATATTCATTGTTATGATATCATATATGGTTCACTTATGACATTATATTACCCGTTCTTTTGTAAACTCCATGTTAAAGAAGCGTTTTGGGTAAAATCGTTTCATTTATCGTAGGTGTTTTGACTTGTTGTTCTTGACATCATTATTACTTATATCATGATTTACTTACTTCCAGAATATAAAATATGATTTATATATCATATATATTCAGTATATATATATATAATAGGTAGATAAATAAAATGAAAAACACCGTTCATGGAGACGGTAGTCCGTACGTACGCATGAACGCTGTTTTCCTTTCCTTATTGTCTTGAAATGGAAGTAAGTAGATGACATACATATGTATATATATACATAAATCCAGTAGCTTTATAATGTCATATATTTCATTATTATTTCTTATATATACATTATAATCATTCTTAAATGGTTAACATGGAGAATGAATCTCATCGCGTCGTGGAGACGGTAGTCCGTACGTACGCACGAGCGATGATATCATTTCTATAAATATTGAATTGAATTGGAGTGGATTATACAATATATCAGAATCAATATGATGTTGTAATAACTATGTATAGTTATTCTTTACACCATTATACCCATCTATGTAAGGTGGTGGTGGAAAATAGATTACACCACGGCGTGGAGACGGTATTCCGTACGTACGCACGCGCGGTGATTTCTTTTTCCATAGGATGGATAGATGGTGAAATAGGGTTGTTTCATACTTATAATAACATATCAGTATATGAGTGATACTGATGTTATTACTTCATAATGAAACAACCTAAGAAGAAGAAGTGGAAGAAGAAATAAAGATGAAAGAATTGGTAACCGTAATTACCTCTTCTTTGAAGTGCCTCTTTGAGACCTCCTCTTAGGGCACTAGAATTGGTCTTTGAGGAAGACCAGAACCTCTAGGATGTTTCTAGGGAAGTGGAGAAGAGATTTTGGCAGGGGTTGGCCGAGCTTGAGTGCTCAAATTGGTGTGAGGAGGAAGGGGAGGAGGTGTCCTTTTATAGGGGAGGAGAGGGGCACCTTAGGAATTCTTAAAAATATTAATTTATAATAAATCTAACCCCACTTAAAAACCTCCAAAAATGACTCATATTAGAAGATTAGATGAGATAGGGTTGTAATCTCATCAACCAATCAAATTTAGACATGTTTGGATATTATTTTAAACCTTATCAATTAGATTTAACTCTAAGTTAAATAATTTAACTTTTACCGTGTCTTTTTGTTTTCTTTCACTATATGGTTAATACACTTACTATAACATGCCAAACGAACCCCAAATTGTTTATTATTAATATATATATCCTTATCTAAGTCATTTGGCCGAACCTTAGATTTTTAGGAATAAAATAACAATTAGTAATATAATATTTGATTTAAAAACTATTTTGTGTCAATTTTGACACTATTTGATATATGATTTTTGTGAAAGTCATAACAGAATTAAATGTTCGAACCAAGTTGATTAAATCAACATTAATATATCATAGTAACCTAGAAAAGTAGTGGAATTCATAAAAAAGCTCAAATTACATTTATTTTGGTGCTTATAACATCAATTATGTCAATATTTCATTAAAAAGATAATTACTGCATCATCGTTGTGTCATAAATAAATTAAATTATTTGATGTCTAAAAATTAAAAATAAAATACCATAATGTAGGAAATCGTTTTAGCTTTCTAATGAATATTTACAATCGAATTTATCTTATGTATAACCCCATATTAAAAATGATTTACTTATTAAACTTTGATTTTAACTATTTTAACCCTTCTTTAAATAAATTAATAATAAATGTCCTAATCTAATCCAAGTGGGCCTAAATGGTCATATTTTATTCCTAAGTTTGTTTTTGGTCAAATTACACTTGTCCAATAGAATTAGGACATGTGTTAGGGTAATATTAATATCATATTTACCCTTAGTTACCCTATTTACTATTAACCGTGGTAAAAAAAAGTAAAAAGTTACTATTCACCAAAAATTTATTTTCATCTCATTGAACCACATTTTAGTCCTTGATATTAACCGTGTCTCTTGGATTTTCGAAATTCCATTCACAGAAGCGGTAAAATTAAGTTTTATGCAAAATTCAGTTTTTAACCTACCACTTAGTAGTTTCACTATTCATCAAAAATTGATGTTTTTCAGAACAATGCCAAAATTTCATCCCAAGCTATATTTCATATTCCAAATTCAAAAATGAAGTCTATTTTACCAAATTCATAACATAAAAGTTGCATTAATTAATTTTATAATTAAATCCCGCTGTTAAAATAAATAGCGTGTTTTTAAGAAACAATATCTATCAAAATATTGACACTTGTTTATGTCTAGTTTAAATGTGAAATTACATCCAATGACCAACATTGTATTAAATTGTAAAAATATATTCTAAATATACTTTAAAACCACTCAAATTAATGATTTATCACTATTAATTATTTCGATTAAAAAAGTTGTTTTTAATTATAATTTAGTAATTTTCACTATTCATCAGAATATGAAAGTTATCCGAAAAGTACCAAAATTTCACCTTAGGCTAAATTCGATACTCCGAATCCAAAAATAAAGTTCATTTTAAAAAATAAGATTCACTGGATTTCAAAAAGTGGTTATTACTATTCATAACGGCTAGTTTTAATAATATTTTTATAGCATATCGTTGTTTAGTGAAACTCAGTATTGCGTACTACACACGCTATCGAGGAAGGTTGTGATTGCGTGTAATGCAAGGCAAGTCAAGGATGCGTGTTGTGCAAGCTCCTTTTGGTGTAGCGTACAACACAAGACTTTAATAAAATTAAAAAGAATATTTTTTTTATAAAATCTTGGGCTGTTACATTCTACCCCCCTTAAAATGAATTTCGCCCTCGAAATTCGTCGGGGTTATAAATGGTTTACTATTCGAAAGTTTCTTTAATAGAAACCCACATCGTAAAAAGGAATATCAAAACCAATCTTTAAAAACAAAAGTATGAAACGTAACGGTTACCCAAATAAACTAATCATTGGGTTTCCACATAGGTGAAAATATGGATATGGAAGAGAAATATAACCATCATGTTCTGATGGAGAGTGGTAGAGAACATGGCTATGGAAAAGCCAGTAATCACAAATCCATAAATTTGTGACGATCTAAGGTGCCATCTGATTCATCAGGTATAAGAGAACTAGGACAACATTTTTGGTTTTCAAGATCATTTCCCTAAAGTTAAAGAATTTGAATTAGAATAAATACTTACTTTATTTTGGTACAATCTCACTGTTGTTCATGACTTGAACAACTTCCACTTCATCTCTTAAATATATGAAGTTGAATTTGTTATTCGTGAAGTGTTAACAGATCATGTGATAGAATGACGGGTCATTCCATCTGTCTCAAACAAAAGGGTTAGCAAAAATTATATACATAAGTCGATCTATAGTGAGATTAATCACATATGGTTCCTAAAATGGACTTATACTTCATATATCATACTGCTTAATATAATAAAACTAGTTTCTACTAAACAGGGACTTCCTGTAGGCCAGTGGTAGGCGATAAAGGCCAGTCGCACTTCGGTTGTGGGTTCGATTCCCACGGCCTTGTCCGAAGCGATGGGCTGTCGCCCGTCCTACAGGTTGTCCTTTTTTTTAAAACTATATTACTATAACATCCCATCAATAATATAGAGAGAACATCTATCCTTAATCAATAATAACTTATGTACAACATAATCCATTCCAATTCTTTAGGCTTATCCATAATACTGCAGTCCACTCTCATAACATAGTGAAAATGATTACCAGAGATTTAACACCATCGTCGATCCCCATATATCATAAGATATGTTTTGTTGGTCACATTCCAAACATTCAAAGTCATTAATCATGTATTCTATTGAATACCTTAGTGAAAACATGAATGCAGTTAAAATCTAACACTTTCCACATACCAAAATCCTCAAAATGATATCACTTAATCCTTATATCAATCATGATCTCATGAATACTATTAAACATTTCATTTTCTCGTTTTCCCTTCATTATGCGCATAATATCTCAATTACTTTGAATATCACATTATACAAATACATAAATATTCCAATACTACATGATACAACATTATTTTGGAATCCCGTTACATAAACACTTAATCATTCCACCACATCATTGTCATATTCAACATTGCCAATAGAGATCGCATGTGACTTCCCTTTGTCCTTTGCCTTAAGTGGTTGCTCATGTTGATCGTCACTAACCCTTGGATTAGGGAATTTATTGGCATAATGTCCCATCTCCTTGCACTTGAAACATTGAAGTGTTGGTGGTGCGTTCTCTGCAGTGTTTGCTTTGTTCACATCATTAGAAACCCTTTTTCCATTACTTCGACACTCAGCTACTCGATGACCTTCTTTTCCACACTTAAAACATTTTCTAGTCCCTTTAAGACAATCTCCACCATGCTTCTTTCCACACTTTGTGCATAAGGGAACATTCATCTTCTTTTCACCATTATTTTGAGATTTCTCCTTGAACTCCATCTTTCGTTTCTTTTCAAAACCATGAGATGGATGTGTAACACCAACTTCCATTTCTACCTTGATAGCACAACGCACAATTTCTTCATAGCTACTGAAGTCTCTTATAGCTAATGCCCTTCGAAGACTTGGTTTTAAGCCACTGAAAAATCGATCAACTTTACTTTCAGGTTGGATGATAATGCCAGATGCATACCTTGCAAGTCTTGTAAAATTTGATTCGTATATACCAACAGATTCCTCATCCTTCTGCTTCAGCTCAAGAAACTCTTTTTCCATCTTTGTTCAAAGAATACGAGGGAAGTACTTACTGAAAAACAAGTTCTTGAACTCGTCCCATTCCATGGACTCAATTTCATCTCTTGGCCTCGTATTCTTGATAAGATCCCACCATTGATCAGCATCACCTTCCAAACGATACACTGCTAAGATGACTTTATCATGTTCAGAACATTGAAGAACTGAAAATATCTTTTCAGTAGTATTGATCCATTGTTCAGCAACAAGTGGATCGGAAGTCCCACTGAAAGAAGTTGGACGTTGCCTCATGAAGGACTCAATAGAATACTGTTCCCTTCTCTGTTCATTTGGAAATCCAGAATGATTCATAGCTTGTGTAAGTATAGAAATAAGATTTTGCACTCCATCTCCCATAACATTTGTTTGTTCAGGAGGGCAATCATTGCATTGTCCATTGCATTGATCAACACGGTTCCTTCGGGTTCCAGCCATCGTCTAAAACCCAAAAAGAATAGTGTGAGAGGCAAAAATCATGCTTGGGAAAACAACATAATAAAGGTGGAGTATCCTCAATATCTATCATCTTAGGTTAAATTCTATGATCGTTACCGTAGTTCTAGGACTGTATCCTATACGTATACTTATCCTTAAGGACATCCCTAGACATACCTTAGAAATATCTCTAGGGATCTCACTAAAGTTCTCGCATCCTAGTTTCCAAAGGTTGACTAAACCTTTCCTCTGATACCAACTGTAGCGGTCTGGAATTACTTCCAGTGGACTATAATTGATACCTATTAGGGCACTCCATGGGCGGCTACACCCCCTGGGTGGGACACACCACCATCCCCAGTGGCAGCCATTTCCTCATGAAGCCCTTGGGCGGAGAGCCATGCTTCGTCCAACGCTCACATGTGAGAGTTCCCAAGGATTGGATACATTCCTACCTCCTTTGCCTCTGATACCAACTGTAGAGACCCGAAGCCTAACGTACATGGACATTACATTACTTTTGCGGAATACTTAGTACATTACAAAAACACACACACAAGGACCGTAATAGTTTAGTGTCTTTGGAAACTCAGACTATAATCTTCTAATCGTGGTGAAAGATCTTCAAAATCTCCCATAAAGATCTTCCTTTTTTTTTACCTAAAACCTTTCTTTATATCCTGGGGAAAAGAAAACATAAAAGGGTGAGCTCAAATGCTCAGTAAGGGTAAACAAAAGAAATATCAATCACATAATTTTCAAAAGAACATAACATTTTTGGAAATCTTAACCTGCAAAAGAGAGCATAATTTCATAACATGGGATAAATCATAGTAGTGAAAATGAAACCATAACTTAAAACATTACTCATTGTGGCATACACACATAATCATAGAGAATCATTTCTTGTTAGTCAAGACTCATTGCCAAGACTATCTTAGTGGACAAAGTCCCTTTCTGAATCGAGTAATCCTCGTTTCAGTCCTGTTTCACTGAACCGGTATAACCTACCATTCCAGCCATGTCTATCTCATGAGATATAAAATCATTACCCAATGCATTGGAGGGAGATATAGGTCCCACCCATCTTATAATGAATCCTTTCTTATGTGTGCCACGTAATCATAAAACATACATTATCGCATAATACATGTAACAAAAATGGGATTCTTGAAACATCATGACATCATAAATAAATTCATATAAGATAAAGGAATTCATAAACATAATTCCATCACATCATAGTCAAATCAATCTAAAAATATGGATAGAAATAGAACCCTTTATTATCTTAGATGGAAAATAATTTTGATAAAACACTTGAATTGAATTCTTGAGGAAAATATCCTTTCTTCTTCAAAAACATTTTTCCTTTCATAACATGTCATACAACTTTAAAATAAAAGAAGTTGATTAAAAATAAACTTGAAAACTTGGAAAGGAAGCTTCTTTGAAGTAATGTTTTAAAAATCCATTCATGCCGTATAAGTTAAAAAAAACATTCTTCGTACTTTTGTCGGAAAAGTCAAAAAGTACCTCGTACGGAAAAAAGACAAAAGATTCCTTTCATATTCTTTACTAAAAACTCACCTAAGGGTAAAATTGGATTTAAACTATTTCAAGTGGATGGAAACAATATTACATATTGAGGGAACATGGATGTGGATGATAAAATACACCCCAGTAAATACTTACGAATAAACAATCTCGGATAAAAATGAGATTGTGATATTTCCCTTACCTTAGGTACGACTTCCTTTGTAAGTGTCCGAACCTCCTGTATAATGATTTAAATCATGTTATTGACTTATTACAGAATCATATTCATTGTTATGATATCATATATGGTTCACTTATGACATTATATTACCCGTTCTTTTGTAAACTCCATGTTAAAGAAGCGTTTTGGGTAAAATCGTTTCATTTATCGTAGGTGTTTTGACTTGTTGTTCTTGACATCATTATTACTTATATCATGATTTACTTACTTCCAGAATATAAAATATGATTTATATATCATATATATTCAGTATATATATATATAATAGGTAGATAAATAAAATGAAAAACACCGTTCATGGAGACGGTAGTCCGTACGTACGCATGAACGCTGTTTTCCTTTCCTTATTGTCTTGAAATGGAAGTAAGTAGATGACATACATATGTATATATATACATAAATCCAGTAGCTTTATAATGTCATATATTTCATTATTATTTCTTATATATACATTATAATCATTCTTAAATGGTTAACATGGAGAATGAATCTCATCGCGTCGTGGAGACGGTAGTCCGTACGTACGCACGAGCGATGATATCATTTCTATAAATATTGAATTGAATTGGAGTGGATTATACAATATATCAGAATCAATATGATGTTGTAATAACTATGTATAGTTATTCTTTACACCATTATACCCATCTATGTAAGGTGGTGGTGGAAAATAGATTACACCACGGCGTGGAGACTGTATTCCGTACGTACGCACGCGCGGTGATTTCTTTTTCCGTAGGATGGATAGATGGTGAAATAGGGTTGTTTCATACTTATAATAACATATCAGTATATGAGTGATACTGATGTTATTACTTCATAATGAAACAACCTAAGAATAAGAAGTGGAAGAAGAAATAAAGATGAAAGAATTGGTAACGGTAATTACCTCTTCTTTGAAGTGCCTCTTTGAGACCTCCTCTTAGGGCACTAGAATTGGTCTTTGAGGAAGACCAGAACCTCTAGGATGTTTCTAGGGAAGTGGAGAAGAGATTTTGGCAGGGTTTGGCCGAGATTGAGTGCTCAAATTGGTGTGAGGAGGAAGGGGAGGAGGTGTCCTTTTATAGGGGAGGAGAGGGGCACCTTAGGAATTCTTAAAAATATTAATTTATAATAAATCTAAACCCACTTAAAAACCTCCAAAAATGACTCATATTCGAAGATTAGATGATATAGGGTTGTAATCTCATCAACCAATCAAATTTAGACATGTTTGGATATTATTTTAAACCTTATCAATTAGATTTAACTCTAAGTTAAATAATTTAACTTTTACCGTGTCTTTTTGTTTTCTTTCACTATATGGTTAATACACTTACTATAACATGCCAAACGAATCCCAAATTGTTTATTATTAATATATATATCCTTATCTAAGTCATTTGGCCGAACCTTAGATTTTTAGGAATAAAATAACAATTAGTAATATAATATTTGATTTAAAAACTATTTTGTGTCAATTTTGACACTATTTGATATATGATTTTTGTGAAAGTCATAACAGAATTAAATGTTCGAACCAAGTTGATTAAATCAACATTAATATATCATAGTAACCTAGAAAAGTAGTGGAATTCATAAAAAATCTCAAATTACATTTATTTTGGTGCTTATAACATCAATTATGTCAATATTTCATTAAAAAGATAATTACTGCATCATCGTTGTGTCATATATAAATTAACTTATTTGATGTCTAAAAATTACAAATAAAATACCATCATGTAGGAAATCCTTTTAGCTTTCTAATGAATATTTACAATCGAATTTATCTTATGTATAACCCCATATTAAAAATGATTTACTTATTAAACTTTGATTTTAACTATTTTAACCCTTCTTTAAATAAATTAATAATAAATGTCCTAATCTAATCCAAGTGGGCCTAAATGGTCATATTTTATTCCTAAGTTTGTTTTTGGTAGAATTACACTTGTCCAATAGAATTAGGACATGTGTTAGGGTAATATTAATATCATATTTACCCTTAGTTACCCTATTTACTATTAACCGTGGTAAAAAAAAAGTAAAAAGTTACTATTCACCAAAAATTTATTTTCATCTCATTGAACCACATTTTAGTCCTTGATATTAACCGTGTCTCTCGGATTTTCGAAATTCCATTCACAGAAGCGGTAAAATTAAGTTTTATGCAAAATTCAGTTTTTAACCTACCACTTAGTAGTTTCACTATTCATCAAAAATTGATGTTTTTCAGAACAATGCCAAAATTTCATCCCAAGCTATATTTCATATTCCAAATTCAAAAATGAAGTCTATTTTACCAAATTCATAACATAAAAGTTGCATTAATTAATTTTATAATTAAATCCCGCCGTTAAAATAAATAGCGTGTTTTTAAGAAACAATATCTATCAAAATATTGACACTTGTTTATGTCTAGTTTAAATGTGAAATTACATCCAATGACCAACATTGTATTAAATTGTAAAAATATATTCTAAATATACTTTAAAACCACTCAAATTAATGATTTATCACTATTAATTATTTCGATTAAAAAAGTTGTTTTTAATTATAATTTAGTAATTTTCACTATTCATCAGAATATGAAAGTTATCCGAAAAGTACCAAAATTTCACCTTAGGCTAAATTCGATACTCCGAATCCAAAAATAAAGTTCATTTTAAAAAATAAGATTCACTGGATTTCAAAAAGTGGTTATTACTATTCATAACGGCTATTTTTAATAATATTTTTATAGCATATCGTTGTTTAGTGAAACTCAGTATTGCGTACTACACACGCTATCGAGGAAGGTTGTGATTGCGTGTAATGCAAGGCAAGTCAAGAATGCGTGTTGTGCAAGCTCCTTTTGGTGTAGCGTACAACACAAGACTTTAATAAAATTAAAAAGAATATTTTTTTTATAAAATCTTGGGCTGTTACAGAAAGAGTCTGCTTTTCATCAAGAATGCGATCTACATCCCTAATTAGAGAAAGTTTCATGTTGGCCCTTCTGACCCACTGAAGGGAATTAAAAATTTAGTGTTTCTATCTCCATCATTGAGCCACATTATTTTGAAGTTATCCCTTATTATATTATCTTTGAACCTAATGAGATTCTGGATTTTGGAAGATATCTTATCTTCTTGGGTTGTTTCACCAAAAAAAATTCATGATGATATCTTATTGTGCTTCATGAAAGGAGAGTTCAAGATCCTCTATCTATTCATCCACTGGGATGAAACGTTTTTAATCAATTCCTTCAAAATTATTTTCATCATTTTATGTTTTGAGATGAAAATGGGAGGATTGATATTGGATCCATTTGATCCCCAAGTTTCTTGAATAATCTTTGAGGAAATTGGAAGATAAGTCCACACATTATTAAACCTAAATGGAATGGGTTGTCTCCCCATGTTATCTATAAGAATCACAGATATTTTTATGGTGATCAGGTTATGCTTTTCTAGTGTGACATAAGAAATTGTTCTCCAGTTTCCAAGATTGACATCATTCTAAAAATCTCAATCAACACAACTTTCTCTCATACCAGTTAAGTGCCTTCCGTACTAGGTATATTTCACTCCATTGATATTCATCTCTATAATGTTGGCTTCTTCAACACATGTTCTAAAATCCTTGATAGACACACCCCTGTGCATAGGGCCAATTTTCTCATCTGTATAGAGTGTCGAAATAATGTCTCTAGAAATCACCCAAGATTCAGCAATTCCCTTGGTCAGATCCTTTATTTTCATCCATAGCTGTCTTCTATCAATGTAACTAGTTAAAACATAAAAAATTGAGAAGAAAAATTTTTCCCCAGAAATAATGAAGCTACAAGTGATGATTTTCTCATCAATTCGAACAACAATAGTGTCCTCCAAATGGCTTCTAACCAATAAACATAGTCTATCTAGATTAGAGGCAGATTGTGCACTGGCCAGTAGTCAATAACCACCCATCACAAAGTGATAACCATAGCTAGAAAAACAATTTCTGCCTCAGAGAGGCCAATTATTTCAGGTTTATACCTATGTACAAGGAGCCTAAGGTAACCTTCCATTCCAAGGTTGATTATTCCCTGTCTTTTCTAGAAGAGGATCTTCATTTTGGATTCTGTTTGGGGGTAGCTCCCCCTATTGATTTTTTCTCCATTTTTTGTACTATTTTTGAATTTCTATATTTGATTGATTCCAAGTTTTTTTGAGCATATTTAGACCCTCTTTGACTCTTATCAGTATTATTTTTATTAGGTATTGAGTCTCCCTCTTTCAGACCCCTTACAGGTGTGATTCATGCATGAAAGTCATCCATCAGCTGCTCGGTGTGATCTCTTGAATCCCTCCCAGTCCCCATGAGCTGTTTGGATCCTATTTGAGTAATAAATAGGGATATTACATTTGAAAATACATCATTAATATCCTTGGATATAATAGAAAATAGGATATCATCAGTTTTCATGTCAATATAAGTGGAAAAATTTCCAAAGACAGTTGCTGGAATACTTATGTTTCATGACATTTAATTCTCACATCATCTATAACTTTTAATGACACATTAGTTCAATTAGAATCATCTTTCTTATTTTTAGTACACATGCCCTATCATATTTATTCCATTAGAACCATCCTTCTTAATCTCTTCCTCCTCCACCAAGACACCCCATGATGTATTGGCCCCGAAGGTCTTTCCCCATTTCAACCCTTTATTATCTTCATTTTCATTATTTCTTCTATCCACAACATCAATAGTTTTCCCTCTTGAGATATATTTCCATGCATTCCTAGTTTTGGGAGGTCGTACCATCTTCTAAACAAATCAAAACTACTGTATAGTATGGCCTACCATTCTGTAGTGATTAAAAAACTGAGGTAGATTCTCGAATTCAAAGATAGCCTCCATATGATGATCATTTACAACCAGGGATATGTGGTCCAATGGAGGAACTTCCATATTAATCTCATTTAGAACCCTTTCATACAATACAATTTCCCCAGTAAAATTCCTTTAATCATTATTTATAGTTGTGACAATTCTAGACACCATATCATTTAGAATTTTTGGGTGCCAATAAACCCAGGGAACCCCATCAATCCTGGACCCGACCTGTGAAAAATAATTCCTTTGAGTGAAGGGATTAAAGTTGGTACCCCATTATGAAAACCTAAGAAATCCTGGTTTGAGATTAAGGTTTCCAAATTTAAAAGATGCGTCATACTCCTCCTTACTCTCAAGTATGATATGGAAGTATCCCTTCCCAATAGGAATCATCCTCCATTTAGAAAATCTCCAACATAAGGAGATCTAGTATTTCATATCAACATAGGACCATGGTTTTACACCTTTTTCATAATAAATACGCCCGAAGATCAAGAAAATACACAAAAATAGTCGTTGATTTAAAGTGTTCTGATCTACGACCACCCTTATCAAACCATCTCCAAGCCTCTGAATGGGTGAATAATGAGAATCACTTGAAGTGGCACGTATACATCCACCAAATACCTCTGTAAAAGAAATCACTTTTCAAGGAAATATTGAGTCATTGTTTATGGCCCTATTGTATTTATGAGTAGGTGTGAAAACTATTTCCTATATCAATTGAAATATTCAATGAAAAATAAGGTTGATTGTCACTAAGAAAATCTGACATCATCGGCTCATAGAAGGTATTCTTGTGCGTTGATCATTTTTTCTGTTCACAGCCAAAAATTGAATTTATGAATAATTTGAAAACTTACTTTAGGTTAAATACTTTATTTTTAGAGAACTCAAATAGGGGTATACATTTCTCATATGAACCAAAAAAGTTAAGGATACATCTCTAAGACTTAAGTCATACACTATATCTTTCAATTAGTCTAAGGGTGATAGGCCATGATCAGAAGCACCTGAGTACCCAAGGCCTCCTTCAACCCCTACTAGAAACACAATGTGAAATGAGAATCATTATTAGATATGATAGAACAAGAAGCTCTATGGATACATATGACCTACCATAAGTATAGCCTCCACAAATAATCTACCAAGTGGATCTCTCAAATAGGGAGGAAATGTGCAACCTTATTTCATTGATCAACAACTACCCAAGGTGATCTAGGAAAAATAGTCACAAATTCTATAGAGATATCACCCCATTTTCACTTGGGAATAGAAAATGGATGTGGAATTCCAACCATTTTCTGATATTCCACCATCACCTACTGATAGGTGGAACACTAAGTGATAAATCTAGTTATCTCTCATTTCATACTGGGCCACCAATATTTGAGATGTAAGTCTTGGTGCATCTGGGTGACACTGGGATGTACTTCCCAATATGAGGAATGATATTTCTACATCTACTCTTATCAGATATCGACTAGGACCTTAACACTCCCATTTATGTGTAAGGTATCATCCTCATCCACGTTCTAACTAGAATATGTATCCTCATCTGAGATAATTTCACTTAGGACTAGGACCTCTGGATCGAACATCTTCCTCTTCATTACCTATTCATTAAAGTTTGAGGTCACTATTAAATATAAGAGGATTTTATAACCTTGATCCTCCTAAACCTCAACATTCATCTCTGAAAAAATTCCATAATATTCCACTCACCACCAGCCTCTGGGACTACTTGTTTCTGAGTCTTCTTTTTTGGATCATCGGCTACTTCATTTAATTTTCCAAGCATATAAGAAATCTAAAAATCAAAGGACTGTGTGTATTTAACCCATATTCACTACATGAGGTTCAGATTGTATTTTTTAAATATATACTAGAGGATTTTTTTTATTCTTAAACACCACAAAATTATCCCCAAGTAAGTAATTTCTACAACATCATAAAGCATGAACTACTGTTTCTTAGTTGAGTTCATGTGTAAGTCAATTCCTCTCATGAGGCCTCAAATAACAATGAATGTATGCCACAACTTGCTCTCCCATTATTAGAACTTATCCTATCTCGACACTTCATTCATCATAAGAAATTGTAAATATTCTTCCTAGATCTAGCCGAATTTGGATTGGTGCTAAAGTCAGCCTTCCTTTCAATTCCTAAAACAATTATTCAAAATCTTATAACCATATTAATTTCAAACCCTTATTAGTTAATCTCATAAGATTTGTTGTTAGGAATGAGTAATCATGGATGAAGCATTTGTAATACCTGAATATCCCCAATAATCTCTTTATATCAAAGACGTTCTTGGGATTCTCTAAGAAAAAAATATCTCTCACTTTATTGGGGTCTACTGATACTCTTGTATTTGATATTACATGACCAAGTATGTGGAATTTAATAATATAGAAGTGGAATTTGGTGATATTTGTTTATAGTTGGTGCTCTCTCTATGTATTCACAATGATCTCAAGATGTTTTTCAGGATCATTTTCAGTGCAAGAATACACTATTATGTCATCCAAAAATAATACCAGGAATGAATCCAAATATGGGTGGAAACCCAGATTCATCATATCCTTGATAATAGAAAGTGAACTCATAAGACCGAACGACATTACCAAGTACTCATAAAGACATTACCTGATTTGAAAATTTATACAAGGTATTTCTAAATACCTGATATGAACCTGATGGTAGTCATACCTCAAATCAATCTTTAAAAACACTCTTGCTCCTCAAATCAAATCAAATAGGTCATCTATTCAAGGTATTGGATACCAGTTCTTAATGATAAGTTGGTTCAACTGTTGATAATCCATGAAAAACTAGAGGGTATGAACCCCCTTCTTATAGAAAAGGACTATTGAACCCCATGGAGACATTATATGCTAGATAAAACCTTTAGTTTCTAGGTCAACCAATTTCTTCTTGTGCTCTAGAATCTCCATAGGTTCCATACTATAAGGAGAAATTTACACAGGTGATGATCCTAGAACTATCTCAATAGTGAATTATACCTCTCTCACTAGAGGTAGCATCAAAAAAGTTGTTAGGAAATACATACCAAAAATGAGAAACCACCAGAGGGAAAATATTAGGTTTTATTCCCTAGTCATTCAAGAAGATACCAAAAATTTGGGTGGTCACTCTACCCATCCCCTAATTCTCAAGTCCATCTCAAGATTCCTAGACATCCCCTTCCCCCTTGTGAATATGTTTGATTACCTATGGTTGTGTAAACATCAACCTTTGGTGACAAAAATGTTATTTTCTTGATAGGGAAATGACTATTCCATATTAATATTTACATAAGACCATATCATATCAAGGATGAAAACACTCCACGTGAACATATATCTTCATATCTCAAGGGGAAAATCCTTAATTTGGACAAAGATCTATGATCGAACACCTAACTGAGTATCAAGTGTTATCATTCCATATAATTATTCTATCTCGAGGACCAAACACTACCAAATTACTATAGATATAAAATAGTCTGATAAAGATATGTCAAATAACGAATACATTAAAGTATAGGATACTATAATAGTACCTTGAACAATAAAAGGTTTCATTCTATGATCCTCCAAAAAAGTTTGAACCACATCAAACTAGCTCATACTATAACTCTGATTCACACCATGACTTCCTTGAATAGGCCTTCTCTGATAGTTCTATAAAACCTGAGTCTGATTCCCTCTACCTTAACAACCACCTCTATTAGAGTGGTCAGTGGTATTATATCTTCCTTCTTATAGAGATACTATTGGTCCAACTCCAAAGTGTGGAGTTAGTGTAGATACTCTATCTCTAGGTACTAGTGAAAAGTTCCTACAAAATAACGAGATATTCCCTTGCCTACTACAGCCTCTACACTCTACTATATCTCATACGCACAAGGGTTTCATTTTTATCAGCTTCCTATATTGGTGAAAGATAATGAAACTATTAGCACAAGGTGTCTAAATAATACTACCCTCATGATAAACCTCAATTTGATGCTTTTGTCCAGTAGATGAACCAACACCAGGTCTAGGTGCTGAACCTCCCTGGATCACACCATCAGATTCCCTCAAATTTTTCTCAGTAATGAGGGCCTGGTTAAATATCTCAAAAATAGTGTTCAACCATAAAACAATAACCTATGATAATATGGTTTATACTATCCCATACTCAAATATTCTTACAATCATGACCTCATCACTAGATAAGCTCAGATTAAATCATTGCAGCTTAGTAAAATGGGAAGAATACTCCACTATAGACATATCCCCCTACTACAGGTCCATGAATTCTCTATCCTGATCAACTCTCAATTATTGTGGAAATAATTAATCATAAAATAATATTTTTAAGTCTCTCTAGTATATATCTCTATGTTGGTATTCCTAGGTAATGACATCCCACCATTTCTTGGCAGATCCATGCAATGTATAAGAAGAAAGATTGGCCCTCCACTATGGAGGTGTCTCTAGATTCTCAAATATAGAAATAATATCCTCTATACAATGCTTAGAAGCATTTTGTCTAGAATCCCCTGAGAATGTGGGAGGATTCTACTGCTGGAATTCCCAATTCAACTCTACCATAGTTGGGGCGGGTTGAGAAACTCCTTTCAGTGAATATATCATATGAAGGAAACCCTCTTGAAATTGGTCTTTAACACCCAAATTAAGAATCAAAGGTGGTTCTATAGGTGACATGATAGGATGTGTCACTTTTGGCTTGGGCCCCACCTCCTATAGAGTATGATATTTACTTCCCTCCTGGTGTATGACTCAATATCTTCCTGGAGTCATGTTTATAAAATTACAAAAACATTCCTTAGAAGAGGATTTAGCTGTTGAACTTATTGTAGATACATAATAGTATATGTACAAAGACATCATATGGAAATAGTCTAACCTCTCTACCCTCTCCAAAATCCATGTCTATGTGGTAAATTAAAACCATAAATGGTCATAAGAATCATAAGAGACACCCCTATATACCCACTATTGAGGATGGGTTTCTGTCTAGGTCTCGTATTAGATGAATAAAGTCCAGGTATATATAGTGTGAACTGAAAATCATAGAGGAAAACACCCTTTAAATTTCAATTTTCATCCCATTTTTCAGTAACCATTTCCTTTAAAATAATAATTTCATTTATATTTTTTATTATTATATGTATATATATTTATATATATATATATATATTAGGGTCCTGTTATATGTGTCACCATTACTAATTTATGAAATCCACACTCTTATAATTTCTAATTAGCACCTCATGTAATTGTGACCTGGCCATTACATACGGTATCAGGATGTAACGGGTCATATCAAATGATTTGATTAAATGAATTACCATTCCAGATTTATATAAGTTCTTTCTTCATAAGTTACCATTGGAATTAAAGTAAATAAATCAACTAACTTTGTTTCTCTCCATGTAACTAGTAGGTCTGAAACCCACAACATGTTATAATTGGAAAATTACGGTTTCACCATCAATCTATGTGGGAAAACATCATTTAGATTGATGTAGTCACCTTAATTAACCCAATTATTTTATCCTTCACATAGCATGAGCACATTTCAAATATATAATAATCATGGCACTAAATATACATAGTGGGCAATGTATTCATAAAATAAAATTGGAATAGAAAAAATGCATGGCATATAAGTCCTAAAGTTACTATAATAATGAATGACCAACTACCTCATTGCCACACCACCCAAGGGTAAAATAAGTTTGTATCAATAACATCAAAAATAATAATATCACAAAACATGTGTTTCACCTAATGGTGAAATTAAATCAACTGAAACAGGTATAATACAATAACAACAATATCCCATCATAGGTAATTTGGGTTTCCCCTATTTGTGGGTTAGCTACTCCCAAGAACAAATTCCTTACCAAATTCCAATATTCCATGTCTCATGTATAATACCCAAATAGTAATAAAAAAATAATAAATATTCTTTGATTCCACTTTGTAATGTCTTGACCTGGGAGCCACTAAAATGGTGACCCAAGACAGTGGGTCACATGGCATCATGAACACCTCCCCATACACTAGATGCTACCAACTAGTAGCGAGGGTCTAAGGTGGTACCACTAGCATGATATACCCTCATTTCAAAGTGGAACATTAGATATAAATGGATATAATAAATAGTGGAAGCACAAAAGATATCTAACAGCACAACAGAATCAAGATAAATAATCAACAGTGGATAATTAAGCATCTAAGAAACTAAATAATAATCAAGTGGTAGGATGAGTTATATAAAAATGATTTCATGGCATGATGATATACAAAAATTGAAGTTGAGATATAAGGGATAGGCATATACAACATGCTATACAAAAATACAAAATGCCAAAATACAATTTCATTAGAATCATGATAATACACTCGGTATTATGCTCTCATGATCTATGATATAAGAAAAATAGATCAAACATACATGATAAGGAACATTCCCTTACCCACACCTTCTGTCAGAAATTCTACTCGGGTACAAAAAGTGTCCTGAGTAGGTTGTGATATAAACAGAATAGGATACCACCAATGGTGTATAGAATAATAAATTAGTGTGTATAGAATTAAATATTTCATATATACTTAATAAAAAAATATGGAAAATAAATACCAGTCGGCTCAGGTTTTTAGATGACACCTAGAAGAATCTACTTTCTTTGGTATGGTCCAAACTAAGTCTGATATTGATACTCATTTAGAAGTAGTCATATATATAATATATATACATGTATATACACTATATATAAGGAAATATATAGTAATATACATGAATAATAGATACTTGATGGAGCTATTGCCTAACTCAGGCATCCATCACTAGTTTAATGAGCTATAGCCTCTAACAAGGGTACTAATCAAGAACCCAATATGAATGTGAGTTGTTATTCTAATCCCTTAAGATAGTGGGGTGAGTCTTCATTCATAACACCAAATTCAAAGGAATGCGTAATTTCATTCCCATCATCCAAATTAATTAAATGGTGTGAGATGTCATGCCCATCCCCCAATATAAGGGAGTGTGAAATGCCTTGGTAAAAACACCTTAATGGTTGTTCACCAACCAAAATCCATGTTCTATTAATAATAATAAACATGAGGGAATAAATTTCATCATTTATAAAAAATTAACCCAGTCTAACCATGGGCGTCACAATTCATATAATTCATGTTTATAAATATATAACATGTTGAGTGGCCTTCCCACCCACTTACAATCAATTAAATTAAACAATTTAATTTATAAAGTAAGTTACATCCATTTTATGTTCCATATAGACCACTTATATGGTGGTTGGGTCAATTAAACATTGAATCAATGAGGAAAATTCCTTCAACACACCCAAATGAGTTCTATACAAGAGGTAAGAAACCTCTAATAATTAAATAAGGGTCTACATAAGTGACATAACATGGTTAAATTAATTAGAAAGGTAAAACACTTTTTTAGGAAATGCGTGGAATTTTATGGAATCTGGAACATAGGAAAAAACTATAAAAACACATAAACTTTAAGGGAAAATTTCTAGACCACAACTTTAGGTTTATAGCTTTACCTCTATCCAGTTTCATCCTTTGAATCAATCTAGGACGGTAGAAATCAGAAGAATGACCCAATTTCTGAAAATAGGGAATATGGACTCCCAAAAAAATAAAACAATATGTGGGAAAATAAACTATGAAATGAATAAATTAGATTAGATATATTATCGTTTTGGGTCCAATTATTCTGATGGTGATGAAAATGGAGATAAAACATATAATTTATCAAAATCCCTAAATATGATGTAGGGAGAGATCAAGGAAGAATAAAAAGGGTTACATCACTGTTGAAAGATAAATAAATAATTTAGGAAGGTTAAAAACATTTTAAAGGGAAAATGATCATTTACCCTCCATTAAAGGGGTCACACAGTTTGGCGGCACTGTTGGCCATACATGTGTTGGCCACTTCCCCGGGATTCCCCTTACATGGGATATGTTTATTGTTTGTCAAACTGTGTGCAAGACATGTGAAATAACTCTATTAAAAAATATGTAGCACATGTACGGGATTTTTTCATAGCCTACATGGTTTCAGAAAAACTATTCATCCACCTTCTTTGTACTAAGTGCCTCATGCAGTTAAGTCACACAGTTAGCACTAATTGTGCATTGACCATGCGGCCCAGCCCGTCTCTCCAATTTCAAGAGCTATAGAATTTTAACAAGCCTCAGATGATCCCAAGACCTTCTTGAGGTAATAGGGAACCATCGCTAGGATGAAAAAATGTATTCATACAATAAAAAAATGATCCATACCTACTTGAAAATCCAGTTTATTACAATAGATGACATGGACATTTCTACTCCATGGATTGAATTTACTAAGGATGCATTGAACATTACTACTCCTTGGATCTAATGACCATATTTGGATTCCTTGTACATTTCCACACCTTGGATACTAGTTAATTATATTTCTTAGATTCCAGAAACATTTCTACTCCTGGTATATGATTACTTGAATTACATGACATACTAGTATTCCTTGGAACTTTTCACTCCTTGGATCTGATGACTTATTGTGATGCCTTGGACATTCCTACTCATTAGAACTATTTATTTTGATTACTTTCATTGCTTGTAAATTTATACTCTAAGGATATAGATTTCTTAGATTCCTTGGATATTTCTACTCTAAAGATCCAATTAAACTAGTTTAATCATATTACTAGGATTCCTTGGACATTTATACTTCTTAGATCATGTTTAATTGTTTACATAGAATATTAGGATTCCTTAGAAATTTCAATTCCCTGAATCATGTTTACTTATTTACTTATCATATTTGGATTCCTTGAAAATTTATTCTCCTTGGATCCTATTTACTTATTTACTTACCTTACTCAGTTGGCTAGGAAATTTCTACTCATTGGAACTTGTCCTTTATAGGCAAGAAACATGTTTTTGAAGAAAATTCCATTGACGATGCTTTCTATGCTTTATAGATAGCCCTTATGATAAAGGTTATTAATCAAAGTGAGACTTAATAAATGGGGTGGTTCTTATTTTATTATTATTTCATGTACTCTTATTATGACTGCACACTTATTTAGCTTATATTTATAGAATGGACATGCTATATACACCATTGGTGGTGGCCTGTTGAGTGTCATATCACACACTTTTTGGGCCATCGTTGGGTACCTGGACATACTTCTTGGGTGTAGGTAGGGATAGGTGAAATTTTCCGCTTGATGATTCTTAATTGATTATGGCATATGACTAGGGGAGTACAAGACCAAGATATGGCTTGTGATTCTATCTAGATATAGTCTCTTTTTTGGTTTTTTGTAAACTTTATACATGTATTATACAGGATTCTGGTTTCCATGTAAGACCTTTATTTTGTATAGTATTCCATGATTGTTATTTTATATGAAACTATTGGATGAGAATACTTGGTTATTTATATTATGGATGTTTACTCTTCAACTGATAAATTATTTCATATGATTACACTATTGATTGATATGATTATACCATTGTTTTACACTCTGATCATGAGGGTATAGTCTACCCACTATTCCACTATGGAATCTCACTTCTATTCAGCAACCTCTGGTGTATGGGGAGGAGTTCTTGAGTCCATGTGGACAACTGGGTTTGGTTACTATTAAGGGAACCGGGTCAAGGACATCACAATGTGGTATCAGAGCCAGGATTTGATCATAGTGCCTATGAGTTATGGTCCTAATTTTGAGACAGGTTCCTACATTTCATCCAGACTATTCAGGGAGCACCACAACCATCTCCAACTATTAAAGAGTTGACACATGAGTTTCAATATCATCATTCACCCATGGTTTTAATTTATGGAGGACCATAGGTTTTAGATTCATGGTTATAGACCACACTATCTATTTTCGAGCATCTCAATACACTTCCTAATAGGAGAGTGAATTTATCTACATATATGATACAGGATTCTTCTAATATATGGTGGTACATTATTAATCGTATGGATATTCATCAATATATGACTTGGAGGGATTTATAGATATCCTTCTATAATTATTTTTTTCTTGAGATGTTGAGGGACAATAAATCCAAAGATTTTATGCATCTGGAGTAGGGATTCTTATCATTCATGAACTATTCCTCATGTTTTATGGATATCCAGTGTTTCACACCTATTCTATTAGGTGACGAGTTATAGAAAGCCAAGATATTTGAGGATGGTATCAGGTATGACATCCAATCTTAGGTGAATGTTTTTCATCTTACCACTGTATCAGAAATAGTGAATCAGACACCGATTATAGAATGTAACCTGAGGTAATCGGGGGGCACAAAGTAGGGTAGATTAGCATCTTAACCCATTGGCTCAGTGTTAGGATATAGAAAGATACATTTTTAAATCTCTCATGAGGGTGGTACCAGCTAGAGAATAGGTTCTGGTAATTCTATTTTCTATCATCGGTGTGGGAGGCTAGGACATACAAAAATATTATTTTTTATAATCCCAGTAGAGTGACAATAATTTGTTAGGATGGGTCATATATAGATTTTTTTTAGGAATTTTCCTCTAGTAGCCAGTGGGAGAGGGTATGCACCAACTTCACATTCTGGAGCAAGGTCAGTTGCCTCTCATCAGGTAGAGAGATGGGGTGATACTGGCCAGTCTAGATGAGGTGGTAGTCATGGGGAAGGTATCCAAACACAAGACTTATAGAATTAGTAGAGTGGACCTACATAGGGTAAGTAGGTTATATATCAGGGCTTCAGATTAGGGAAAATATATACAGTGAATTTGATACCTAAAGATCATAGTTCTAAAACATCTATAGTGATAGGTACTATTCTAGTGGCCTCTAATTTAGTATGTTCTCTTTTTGATATAGGTTCGTATCACACTTTCAAATATGTTCCTATTTTATTGATCCTTGGTCTATATTTTAATCTTTCTTATGGTGTGATGACACTTGATACTTAATTGGGGATTCAATCATAGAGTGTATACTAGTTCAGGGAGTTCCCCCTTGAAGTAGGTGGGTTTTTCTTAATATGGGACCTCTTTTTCCTCAAGATGAAAGGATTTGTTATCATTCTCATGAAGGATTATTTGGTTCCATTTCTTGCTTAAGTTGACTACTATAGCTGAACGGTGACATTCACATCACTAAAGG
Organism: Viscum album; assembly: GCA_963277665.1. NCBI lineage: Eukaryota > Viridiplantae > Streptophyta > Magnoliopsida > Santalales > Viscaceae > Viscum > Viscum album. Next base: position 1,988,269,917 of record OY728161.1, on the reverse strand, counting down.
GTGGGATTTTTATTCACAAGGGTGAATGAGATGTCCTGGAAAGATGAGATGGACCTCAGTATTATGGGTTGGGCAGGATGCCACCCAGATTTATAGATTATAGCTAGATGATAAGGGGATGCATTAGGGATAATTCCCTCTAGTGTTTGATCATTTTAGGGATGTTTTCATGGATGAATTTTCTGGAATACCTCTTTAGAGAGAGGTATATTTTTTAGTCGAGCTAGTGCTTGGAGAAACACAAGTTTCTATTACTCCTTATAGAATTGATATTATTGAGTTATAGGAGATCAAGAGGCATCCTGAGGACTTTTAAGTAAATGGGGTTGTAAGACCCAGTACTTCTCCATGAGGTCCATCAGTCCTTTTCTCCAAGAAGGTGGATATAACACTTGATTTATGTATGGATTACCAAAAACTAAACCAGGTTATGGTTATGAACCAGTATCCTTTTCCTTAGATAGATGATCTCTTAAACTGGATCCAAGGAGGTCAGGTGTTCTCGAAGAATTTTCTAATATAGAGTTATCATCAGATTCTTGTTTGACCTTTAGACATACCTCATATATCTTTTCATAGTAGGTATAGTCTATATTAGTATTTTTTTCATATCGTTCGGTCTTATGAATGCGCTAGCAGTTTTCATGGTAACGATGAATAGGGTTTTCCAACCACATCTGGATTTGTTTAGGGTGGTATACATGGATGACATCTTGGTGTATTCTCACACTCGAAACGACCATTCTAAACATATTGAGATCATATTAGATACACTGAGAGAGCATATGTTATATTCAAATCACAAAAACTTCCATTTATATATGGATAAGATTCACTTCCAAGGTCATATTATCTCAAAGATATGAGTATTAGTTGACCAATAGAAGATGATATTTGTAGTTACCTGGAAGAATCCCAAGAAAGTATTTCATATTTGGAATTTTTTGGGGCTATCTAGTTATTACATTCCCTTCATACAAGACTCCACACTCTTATCAGCACCTCTTATAATCTTTAATAAGAAGGGTGTGAAGTTTATATGGTCAAAAACCTATGATACGTTCTTTCAGGAGTTGATAGGGAGACTAAAATTAGCGACAATCCTAATTCTAGGATAGATAAGTAGAATTTATACAGAGTATTATGATGCATTACGTATTAGGCCAGGATTAGTTATGATATAGGATTAGTGAGACATAGAAAACATGTCTCATCAGTTGAGTCTGCATGAGAGTAACTACCCAACACATGATCTCGATTTAGTCATTATTGTTCATGACTTGTATTGTTGGAGGCATTATTTATTGGGAGAGAATTTTGTGAAGTATACTGACCAAAAAATTCTCAAGTATATATTTACACAGTTTGAATTAAATATCAATAAATTAAGGTGGGTTGAATACCTATAGTATTTTTACTATGATATTTCTTATATTCCTTGAAAGGGAAGTGTAGTTGCCAATGCTCTAAGAAGAAGGAATCGAACATAGGTAATTTAGGAGGATAGTAGAAAGTGGAATCTTATGGTCCTATTTTTGAGATGTATATTGTGGTTCAAGACTATCACGGATAGTCTGTACTTGTATCATTATCAATGACCTCTTAACTTATGGAGAGAGTGAAGATTGGGATGCTATCAAGTTCAGAGGACTTTGTATTATAGGATAGCCCTACAGGGGATGACCCACCTCTTGGTTATACAGTTGATGAGAATGAGATATTTCACATTCATGGATGCATAAGGGTTCCTAAAAAAATCCAAGAGGATATGATGTGATATTATCATGGCCCTATATTATTTTTTCATCCCAATATTACCAAGATGTAGTGTGTCTTTCTTCATCAATACTGGTGGTCGAGGATAAAGTGAGAGATAGCTAGGTTTGTTACTTAGTGTCCCACTTATTAGTAGGTGAAGGTGGAAACCCAGTGACCATCTAAGAATTCATATTTTTTACTTATTCCTAAGTTTAAATGGGATGTCTTCATCAAATATTTCATGACAGGACAACCTAGATTGCCTTGGGGCAGTGACATCGTATGGGTGATCATAGACAAGTTGAAAAAGGCCAACCATTTTTTGAATATTTAGGATAATCTTTTAGAATATGATATCAAGAGTCACTATATTAATGAGATCATATGAATCCATGGGGTTCCATTTTTTATCATATCTGATAGAGATTCTCATTTCTTGTTGCGGTTTTGATGGGGGTTGTACAGTGCACTAGGTTCACTGGTACTGTTGAGTACAACCTATCACCCATTGACTGAAGATTAGTCTGGGAATATGATATAGGTTTTTGAGGACATTATCTAATCATAAATCCTTGATTTTGGAGTTTTTTGAGAGAAACACTTACCTGTTTACAATTTCTCTTATAATATGTAACGACCTGAACTATTGTGAATAAGATTCACCTTTTTGATTTAATTAAATGTCTTATTGTTATAAACAATGCATGCACTTATTTTATTATATCTAATTTTATTTTAAAGTACATTAAGTATCTTTACCATTCATAATATAGTTGTTGAATAGTGATCACATGAATAGTATAAATATAGGTTTTTAACAAATCCATTTGACAAAGACAAAAAAAAGGGATGGCCTCAACCAGTTTGATCATATACTATGAAGCCCATTTATCAGAGCTTCCAAGGGAGATATCATTTTTAGGCTTTTCTATAGACCAATCCCAAGCTGATATCCAACAACTTAAGTATGATTGAAACCATTTATGGTAGAAGTTCAAACTCATCGATATCACGACCCAAACCATGTTCACCAAACAGCCCCATGAAAGCCCCACCATCACGCACCTTACTCTTAGGGAATATGTTGGTGTATTGAATGGATATGTATCCAGAACCTAGAAATATGATTATGTACATTATTTTTTATATAATAATGAATATATTTTCATCATATAATCATTACTTTATAAATTATTTTTATTTTTGATTCAATAAAGCACAAATTGCATTTTTGGTTAATATTCAAAATCAATTAATAAATTTATGAGTTAATGGACTTTTAAAATAAATAATATTTTAATGAAATATTATTATTAAATAAATTTTATTAAATATAAATGAACATATAATTTTTATAAAGTGAAATGTAATTTCTTATTGGGGTTCGAAAACTATTATTGTCAAAACAAACCCATTTTTCAATAAATATATGTTTTTTTAAAGTTGAAATTCACATATCTTTAAAATTATTTAGATAAAATGCATATTTTTTTGAAATAATGATGTCAAAATGACACAAAATATAATTTTTCATAATTTTCTGAGACGGTCAAATTTTCAGGTAAAAATAAAATATCTTATAAATATACTTTGGGTTTTATGGAATCATAATGGACCAATAGTGATGTAATAAATACTATAAAAGGTATACTTGACGAAATATATGTTTTACCTTTAACATAATGTAATTTTATGTTTATTTTATAAATCCTTAATGAATCCTCCAAGATATATAGTATATTTTATTATTTTAAAATCATTTATTTGAGAGTGTGACTCACCTTCATATAAGCAAGGGCATTATTTTATTATCTTTGGCCCTTTACTTTATAAAAAAAATTAAACCACTCCCCTTTTCATAAACCATGGTAAAAAATATGGGATGGTTTGTGGTTTTGAATATTATATTATGTATTGTCCAAAACCAAAATAATAAACAAATCCCCCTCTTTCCTATATAAACCCATACAAGCTCCCATTTATCTTCAATAAAACTCCTTGTATCATGAAAAAACTCTTACCTCTACTCCATATAGTCCTACCAAGATTCACTGAATATTTCAAGCATCCCCTCCTAATCCTTTGGTGTCACACACTCTAGTAAGGGATCCTCACCTTTCTCTTATCCTTTCTATTCAAACACATTCTTTGAAAGTAGTTGCCTTAATTTAAAATTTTTATATTTTCATTCATTTATAATCATTAAATTAATCTAAAGTTTATGTTATATTAATTATATATCATTTATACTCACTTATTTTTACCCATACCTATTTCGTTATTATGCCGAAATTCTATAAGGCATCTTCCACCATCTACTTTTATCAAGAATTCTGTTTATGTTACATATTTTAATTTTCTTTTTCTATGTTGGGATATATTATTAAATATCCCCTTACTGTATATTTTATTTGAAAATGATGAGATACCCTTTCACTCTCATTAAACCCTCCTAATAATCTTTATGAGCACTTGTTACCATGCCGAAATTTTGTAATGGTTCTTTCCTTTCTCCTCTAACTTCAAGTTTCTTTATTTTGTTACACCTTCTATTTCCAATTTCTTATGTTATTAATTTATTTAAATGTCCCTATTACTTTCCATTTCATATATAAATTATGATAAATCACTTTATCACTCATCAATCCATTTTATTAATTTCTATATGACGTTGTTATGCTGCTTAAATTGAATAGTGATTTTCCATGCCAAAATAATTGGGTAGTAAATACCATACACATTTCTCAATTAAGGGTATTAACCTTCATGAACATGTACTTATTTATTGGGGACTTATTTTAATTCCTCAATTAAGTTTATTCACCTTCATGAACATGTACTTATTTATTGGGGACTTATTTGTATGTATTCCACATTCCTTGATGTTGTAATAAATTATTATGTTGAATGAATCCATGCTATATGGTCTATATGAAACACTTAAGCATGATAATGAAATTATTATGAAGGGTACACTCTGATAGATCTTCAATGAATTGGGTAATGTTTAGTATCATGATATGTATGTTGTAATGGTCATGGAAGCTATCCTTGACTCATTATCCTCCATGTGCAATGATCCTTCTCTCATGCTCCTCAGTGTGTAATAAGTATTGTCGCATGCTCCTCCATGTGAAATGAGCCTTGAATCGTCCTTATGTCATGTTGTATGTCATTTCCACATCTACCATGTTATAATTATCATACAATATAATTCCTTTTTATTCATAATCCTTTTATGCTACATTTATATTCCTCTAATTTAACATATATTTTCTACATCATGTTATTCCTTATTTATTCCCTTGATAGGATTTATAGCTCAGTACTTTATTATATATGTCCATAGGTTATCCCACACATTTCTAAGTACGAAGGAATGTTTTGACCATGTTAAAGAGGTTTTTATATTTTAATCTGTTATGTAATGTAACTAATTTCTCAAATACACTAGACCACTCAATCTTCTAGGTTTTATTAAGTGTAATAAAACATGTATTAATGTGTAATAAAGGATGGGGGTTTTATAGTTGGTATCTGAGGATAGGTTTAGTTATTTTTGGGATTAGTATTAGAAAACTCTAGAAAAATCTTTATGATTATAGAACACTAGTGAATTCCTTAGGGATAAGACTAAGTATAAGAAAACGTCCCTAAATTTTGGTAAGTGTAGAGTTAGCGGTTTATCAAGAAAATACATCCTTTTCAAGATCCTAAAAGTGGATATGGTTATAGAATAGATCTACCTAGGGGTAACAAATTTAACAAGATTTTTTAGGCCGGACTCAGGGTAATCTGGTACAAGAAAACAAGCCTTATTGTGAACCTGGTTTGACACTCCTAGGGGATATGCTTTTGTATATTCATAATCTCATTATGAACCATTATTAATTGAATAAAAAAAATTACCATTAGAATATATGTTAAGAAATATATCATGGATAACATAAATTGAATCCTAGAAACTCTTAAGTTAATGAGATAAATGAAATTTATAATTTATCTCTTTAATGTCATTGCATTCCCATTTACATGCTCAATTTTTTAAGATACTCATCCCTGAGTCTATATTGGATAAATTATAACTATAATAAAAAAGTAAAAAGTAGGGTTATCATATATTGTTCTATGAATTCCTTCATATCATGAAATTTTATTAGAACTATCAAAAACCCACCACAAATCATGGAAGTAGAGTTTTTAGTGAAGACATCAAATGGGGAAATTAATGTATCCCAAGTATATAACTCCTCCCCTGTCACAATTTGTGGCATGAACTTCCCAGTGAACACTTTCATACTCCCTTTGCTGTAATTTTATGCAATTCTAGGAATGGATTGGATTTCTCTATATAGAGCCATCATAAATATCCATGTTAAGGAAATCACTCCCCTTATTTTAAAATCAACCCTAGATTCTATAAAAGTGCAAGGATGATGAATCTTTTTTAAGACCATCATCTCAAGCATGGATATTATTGACCTATGAGAAATGTTTTCTTGATCAAATCCTTGAATATAAGTAAAGAATCATCCTTGAAGACATGTGCATTGATAGGGAATATGATGATGTCTTTCCCAAGGAATTTTTTGGTCTTCCTCCAAGCCGAGATGTAGAATTTTTATTCGAGCTTATACCTAGGGAATCGAGAATATCCCAGACTTCATATAGGATGGTTGTTGTGGAACTTGAGTAACTAAATAAACAACTATAATAGAATCTTGATAAAGTATTCATACACCCAAGTTCTTCACCATGGAGCACACCAGTCCTCTTCATTAAGAATAAGGATGGGTCAATACACCTTTTCATTTATTACCATGAGCTCAACAAGATCATGATAAAGAAAAATTATACATGGTCACAAATTGATGACTTGTTATATTATCTATGTGGAACACAATACTTATAAAAGGTGGATTTTTGGTTGGAATATTACCAAGTTAGGGTGAAGGAGGAGGATATCCCCGGGATTGCTTTTCTTGCGAGGTACATGCATTATGAGTTCATAGTGATTCCATTTGGACTCGCTAATGATTAAAAAATATTCATGGACTTGATGAATATAGTCTTTAGAGATTATCTCAAAAAATTCGTGGAAGTATTTATAGATTATATTCTAATATATTAAAACACTAAGGAGGACCATGAGGAGCATCTGAGCACTGTTCTAAAGACCTTGTGAAAGGAGAAGCTTTATCTAAAGTATAGTAAATGTGATTTTTGGTTGAAAGAAGTCTCATTTTTAGTTCATATCATCATGAGAAATAGGGAAATATTCAGATCCTTCAATGAAAAAAGAAATTTAGTGATGGTTAATTCCAACATTTGTGATAGATATCTATAGCTTCCTTGGGTTAACTAGACAATATCACTGATTTGTGAGAAATTTATCATGATTTTCAAACCCTATTACCAAGATAACTAGTAAGGGAGTCAAATATTATTGGAATGATGAATGTAAATAAAGCTTCATGGAGTTAAAAATGAGGCTAATAACTAGCCTTGTTCTCACACTACCCACAAGTGTGGAGCTATTCATAATTTCCAGTGATTCTTTAAAGAAGGGATTGAGCTGTGTGTTGATGAAAAATGAAACATTCATATCCTATGCTTCAAAAAAGTTGAAAATTCATGAGAAAAACTATCCCATGCATGATCTATAGTTGGCAGTAATGATCTTTACTTTAAAATTTTGGTAGAATTATCTCTTTGGGGAGAAGTGTGAAATATATACGGATCACAAAAGTCTTAAATATATATTCAAACAAAAATATATGAATATATTCCAATGAAGATGGTTAGAGTTCATCAAGGATTATGACTGCTAAATCCACTATGATCTAGGGAAATAGAAAAAAAATGTAAAATGATCTAAGTAGAAAGGATTCAGAAATTCTATCATCAATGAGAATTGAGAAGGATCTGATCTTCTTATATTTTAAGATTATGGACATGATAATCATAAATAGATGAACATCATCAATTATTTCACAAATTATTTCTCAAACTTATATTATTAAAAGGTTAAAGGATGATAAAAAAGATGACATGGTAATTCACAAGAAAGTTGAAAATATAAGAAAAGGGAAATCCTCAGATTTCAATGTTAATGAAGAAGGAATTGTAAGATTTGGGTCAAGACTATGTGTTCCATCAAATCCTGTGTTAAATAAAGAACTATTGGATAATTCACATAGTTAAAATTTCTCCATTCACCAAGGAAACACAAAGATATACCAAGATCTCTAATATTAGTATTGGTGGGATAAAATGATGAAAGAAATCACAGAATATACATCAAGGTGTCTAATATGTCAGCAAGTGAATGAAGAAAGGAAGAAGTCTAAGGGGATGATGCAAATATTACCTATACCAACATGGAAATAGGAAAACATTACCCTGGAAATTGTCACCAGAATTTCAAATACATCTAAAGGAAAAAATAATATATGAGTTATTTTCAATATTTATACAAATACTTCACAATTTATTACAATTCAAGAGGATTTTTTACTAGATTAACTGGCACAGATATAGATCAGAGAAGTGGTAAGACTGGACATAGTACTACTATCGATTATGTCTGATCGATATCAAAGATTTTCCTCTATGTTTTGGAAAATTATCTAGCATGCTCCAAAAATTAAGATAAAATTTAGTGTGGATTATCACCCTAAAAATGATGTCTAATATGAACAGACAATCCAAACACTTAAGGAAATGTTGAGAGCTTTCTCAATGGACTTCAATGGTGGATGGAGCCAATATCTTCCTTTGGTTGAGTTCTCTTACAACAATGGTTTACACTCAAGTATCCAAATAGATCCATATGAATTCCTTTATGGGAATAGGTGTAGAAAATTGGAATTTTGATATAAATATGGAGAATGAAAACTTATAGATCCTGAAATGGTTGAAGAAATTGTAGAGAAGGTAAAGACCAGTCATCAGCACATCAATACTACTCAGAGTCGGAAAAAAAGAGTTTTGTTGACAATCACCAATGTGACCTAGAGTTTGATTTTGGACACATGATATTCCTCCAAATATCCCCATGTAAGATAATGATGAGATTTGGGAATAAGGGGAAACTTATTCCAAGGTACATCATCCCATTTGATATCCTTGATCGTATTAGAGTAGTGGCCTATTGACTAACACTCCCACCAAACCTGTCTCAAATACATGATGTATTCCATGTATCCCTCTTGAGAAAGTACATACCAGACCCATCACATGTACTAAATTTATAGGTGTTACCATTATATAATTACCATTCCTATAAAGAGCATATGGTGGAGATCATAGATCATAGAGAAAATTTTCTAAGAAATAAGACAATTCCCCTCATCAAAGTGTTGTGGAGAAACCACAAGTTTGAAGAAGAAACATGTAAACTGGGGGAGGTGATGAAGTTGAGTTACCCTCACATTTTTAGTGTGGGAAAACAATTGAGGGAGAAATTTCTAGGGGGTGGAAGATTGCAACGACCCGAACTATTATGAATAAAATTTCCCTTTTTGATTTAATTAAATGTATTACGGTTATATAAAACACATGCACTTATTTTATTATATCCAATTATATTTAAGTTACTGTTAAGTATCTTTACTGTTGATAATTTATACATTGAACAGTGATCACATGACTAGTATAAATATATATTTTTAACAAGTCCATTTGACACAGACAAAGGAAGTGATGGCCTCAACCTGTAGGATCATACCCTATAAATCACATTTATCAGAGATTCTAAGGGAGATAACAATTCTGGTATTTTACATAGACCAATACCAATATGATATCCAACTATTTAATCATGATTTAAACTATTTACAGAAGAAGTTCAAGCTCATAGAGATCACGACCCAAATCATGTTCACTGAACGGCCCCATGAAAGCCCCACCATCACGCACTTTACTATCTAGGTGTATACTAGTTTATTAAAGGGATATGTATCAAGACCCTATAAATAAGATTATGTACATTATTTTTTATAGAATGATAAATATATTTTCATCCTATTATTGTTATTTTATAAATGATTTTTATTTTTCATTCAATAAAGCACAAATTATATTTTTCGTCAATATTAAAATTCAATTAAATAAATTATGAATTAATGGATTTTTAAAATAAATAAATTTTATTCAATATAAATTATCATATAATTTTTATTTAGTAAAATATAATTATTTTATTGGGGTTCAAAAATAGATATTTCCAAAAAAACACCCTTCATTTTCAATAAATGTATGTTTTGTATTTTAAAAATGAAAATTCATATATCTATAAAATTATTTAGATAAAATTAATATTATTTTTTAATAGGGTGTCAAAATTATCCAATAGTGAAATTTTCATAATTTTCTGAGATAGTCGAATTTTCGGGTAAAAATTAAATACTCTGTAAATACACTTTGTGTTTTATGACATCATAATAGCCCAATAGTGATGTAATAAATACTATAAAGGTGTAATAAAAATATATATATGTTCTTTATTTATAATAATGTAATTTTATGTCTATTTTATTTATCTTATAAATCCTTAATTAAACCTTCAATACATGTAATATATTTTTTGATTTTAAAATCATTTCTTTGAGAGTGTGACTCAACTCTACATAATCAAGGGTGTTATTTTATAATCTTTTTCCCTTGGCATTATAAAATAATTTAATCCACTATACTTTTCATAAAAAATTGTAAATAATCATTGTATGGTTTGTGGTTTTGAATATTTTATTATGTAGTGCCTAAAACCAAAATAATAAAGAAATTCCCTTCTTTTCCTATATAAACCCACCCAACCTCCCATTTATCTCCACTAAAAATCCTTTTATCATGAAAAAAAATTTACCTATACTCCCTAGAGTCCTAAAAAGGTTCCCACAAGCTTTTAAGAATCCCCTCTCTAGTCTTTGGAGTCACACTCTCAAGTAAGGGATCCTCTCCTTTCTCTCCTCTTTTAAATTCAAGCACATTCTTTGAAAGTAGTATTATTCATTTCAATTTTTTATATTTTTATTAATTTATAATAAATAAATTACATTAAAATTGATGTTATATTAATTATATATCATTTATCCTCTCTCATTTTTACCCTTACCTATGATTTTACTATGATGAAATTTCGTAAGGCATCCTCCACCCTCATCTTTTATCAAGCATTCCTTTTATGTTATGTCTTTTAATTTCCTTTTATTATATTGGGATATGTTCTTAAATATACCCTTACTTTAAATTTTATTTAAAAACTATGATATCCCTTTTCACTCTCATTTAACTCTCCAAATATCCATTATGTACACCCATTACCATGCTGAAATTTTATAAGGATTATTTCCTTTCTCCTCTATCTTCAAGATTATTTATTATTTTACACCTTAATTTTTAAATTAATTATGTTTGGGAATGTATTTACATTTATATATTACTGTAAATTTCATTTATAATAGACGAGAGACCCCTTTATCTATCATTAAACCATTTTATGAATTTCTATATGATGTTGTTATGCTGTCGAAATTGCGTTGTGATTTTCCAATCCAAAATAATTGTGTAGTGAATACCATACCCATTTCTCTATCAAGGTTATTCACCTTAATGAACATATACTTATTGATTGTGGACTTACATATATTTATTCTACATTCCTTGATTGTGGATTAAATTATGATTTTTAATGAATTTATGTTCTATGATCTATGTGGCACACTTAAGCATGAGAATGAAATGATTATGAAGGGTGTGCCCTGATAGTGATCAAATGCATTGGGTAATGTTTAGTATCATGATAAATTATTTGAAATGGTCTTGGAAACTAGACTTGACTCATGATAATACATGTGAAATGATCCTTGTCTCATTCTCCTCTATGTGGAATGATCCTTGTCTCTTGCTCCTCCATGTGCAATGATCCTTGACTCATGATTATGTCATGTTGTATGTTGTGGCACATTTCCCATGTTATAATTATCATACAATATCATTCCTTATTATTAATTTTCCTTTTATTATTCATTGATATGCCTCTCATCTAACATATATTGTATTCTTCATGTTATGCCTTGTTTATTCCTTTGTAGGGCTTTATATCTAACCCCTTTATTAGGTAGATTCATAGGTTATCCCATGCAGTGTTAAGTACAATGGAACATTTTGGCTATATTGAAGAATTTTTCAATAAAGATGTTTCTTTTCATGTTTTATGTTGTTGTAAAATGGACATATTTTACCAAAGAAACTATGACTATCGATCTTATAGGATTTATTAAGTGTAATAAAACATGTATTAATGTGTAATAGAGGACCAGTTTGTTATATAATAATATCTTCTAGGAGACCATACAGATGGATCCTTATGAGGCTATATACAGTATGTCATTCCAATCAAGCCTATGCTGGTTAGAGGAAGGATAGTTAGTGCTACTAGGTCCTCATATTATTCAAGATACTTTGAAGTAGGTTCAACCGATTAGGAAGTTTATGTCTATAACTTATTCTAGAAATAATCCATAAACTGATCATCACCATCAAACACTAGAGTCAAAGTTGGGGTGTAGGGTTTTATTATGGGTTTCTCCTAGACTAGGGCATAGATGTATTTGGAAACAAGGTAAGATATTGACTTGTTATATCAGGACCTTTTAAATTTTGGAGAGATTCGGTCTGGTATCTTATCAGTTTCAGTTACCTTATTGGTGTCGTGCCATACACAATGTCTTCCACATATCTTAGCTTCACCGATATCATTCTAATTTGTTGCATATTATTAATCCTAATGAGGTTGAGTTAGATGTAGATGTGTCCTTTGAGGATCATCCTATCTATATTGTTGATCAAGGCATGAATTTTATCTAACGCTAGTCATTTCCACTAGTAAGGGTTCTATGGAAACATGACCATGTGTAGGATGAGATTTGGGAGTGGGTGGCCGGCGTATGTGCCCATTGGCCAGATTTTTTCTCAAACGATTCTTGAAAACACATGAAAGGGAAATTCAGGGATGGTTTTCATTAATGGGATAAGATTATAAGAACCTGTCTTTTCTATGAGGTATGAAACCTTTTTATTTCCTATTTTATGCCTCTTTTTGACCTAATGTGAATTCTTAGTGATTATATGGAGGAAACTAGGGTTTCTAGGGCTTTTTCGGAGCCCAGAGCCTATGTTTTTGGAGGATCTAGCTAGGCCTCTTGGTTTGGCTTAACTGTGTAGGGTGGTCCAGCCCACTATTTAGGGCCACATAGATTGATGAAACCATGAAACATGGGGCACATGCCCATGAAAATGCTGGAAAATTTTTGATAGAGTACAAATTCATGTTTTGTGCATGGTTTGTCTAATTGTGAACCATAACCATGTGATAGAGGTATTGAGGTAGAGAGGAGAACATGGTTGGCACATGGTTTTTCCAACCATGCTAGAGAACCATGTGACCTGGTTTTTATAATGGTAAATGACCATTTTTTCCCTCTCCTCCTTTCTTTCTTTCTTCCACTTGAAAATAGAACTCTTCTTGTTTATTCCATTTAAAATCCACTCCTAGTATTTGGTGTTGTTTCATTATCTAGCATCTGATTCGAGATTCTTTCATCTCGTTGGATTACATCTGGTGAGTTATTCACTCCTTAGGCTCATTTTTCTGTTTTCCATGCTATCATCTACGTTATTTTTGTGCAAACTCTTATTCCCAATTTTTAGTGAATTCATTCATTATTAAATAATATTCATATTTTTACTGAATTAGAGGCTAATACTATATGATTATTCCTATACGATCATATGGTAGGTGGTATATACCTTTCCCTTAATGATTAGTTATTTATAGATAATTTTCATTCTGTTTCATGTCGTACTTTCTGAGCATTGCATCCTAATTTGAAAAATCCTTAAATTGAATGTTGAAATAATGTTCGATACATTACATAACACCTTTGGATAAGGTTGGAGGTTTTTAGCATCAAATTGAACCACCCATTGGGTAGGTTCTTCCTTTTGACCATGTTTATGCCACCGTTGGGGTGTGTTGGATCATTTTACATAATTTAAAATTAACTATGGTAATTATGAGAATTGTTAAAGGTTTTAGGAACCTTAAATAACCTTTTTATTTTTGTATAAAAGGTATGAAAATAGTAATCCCTTTTCATGTATCTAATTACGAGGGGATTAATGAATTGATTGATGAAATGTTTAATGAAATGGTTATAATGATGTTAAAGGGTTAATATTATGGCACTGAAGACCCTTTTAGATGACATGTAAATTTCTACTCCATAGATCTAATTTAATTTAGATTCCTTAGACATTACTACTCCTCAAACCGTGTTTAATTAAATTATTTGGATTCCCTTGACATTATACACCATGGATATGATTACTTAAATTACATGTCATGATAGGATTCTATGGACATTTTACTCCTTGGATCTGATGACTTATTAGTATGCCTTAGACATTCCTACTCCTTAGATCCTATCTATTCATATTACATGAATTCCTTGGACATTTCTACTAAAAGGATCCATATTTCTTGGATTTTTTAGAAATTTCTACTCCATAGATTCAATTAAACTAGTTTAATCATCTTACTAGGATTTCTTGTACATTTCTACACTTTGGATCTTGTTTACTTGTTTACATAAAATATTAGGATTCTGTGGAAATTTCTGCCCCTTGGATCATTTTTTCTTATTTTCATAGAATTTTAGAATGCCTTGTATATTTATACTCCATGGATATTATTTTCTTGTTTAATTAGATTAGTTGTTTTCCTTGGACATTTATAATCCTTGGAAAATGTCCCTTGTATGATTACTACATGTTTAAATAGCATAGTTCATTGGTAATTATGATTATTCTTTACAAATAGCTCTTATGATTTATTTTCTTGATAAAAGTGAGACATTATGGACTAGAGAGTATTTTATTTATTATTATTACGTGTACTCTGGTTATGAATTTACAATGCTTCATCTTATATAAAAAGACTAAAATTGTTATACACATTGTTTGAGGTGGCCTACTGAGTGTTATCTCACACCTTGTTTGGTCCATCATTGGTACCCAGATAGACATTATATATGAAGGTAAGTAAAGAGGAAATAACATGTTTTTTAATGATTTATTAGTTATATAATAGAATCATGGGAGCATAGGACAGAGCTATGGATCATGATGTTATCTAGAGATAGTCTATTTTTGGTATTTTTCACTTTTGATACATGTGTTATACAAGATTAATATTTTCACGTATTACTTATCATTTTTATAGAATGCCATGATTATAATTTTATATGACACTATTGGATGAGAATTCTTGGTCACTTATATGATGGATGTTTATTATTAATATTCTCAATTATTTTATATGCTTTCAATACTTATTGATATGATTATACAACCATTAAGTTCTTTGATCATGAGGGTATAGTCTCCCTATTGTTCCACCCTAGATCCTAACTACTAATTAGAAACCTCTAAAATATTGGGAGGAACATTTTAGTCCATGTGTCCAACTCGGTTTAGTTACTGTTAAGTGAACCAGGTCCAGGACTTAACAACTTGGTGGTCTAGTATATGGGTTCGGGTGTTGTGTTCCATCAACTATAAAGGTGTTGGGTTATTTAGTGTGCCTATGTGTGATAATTTGAGAGGTTTTTGAGGGAAAATACAAGGTGTATCACCATAGTACCTTTATGATTGGGATGTCTCATTGGGTTAGTAGGGGACCCTTGTAGGTATTCATTTTATCTGATGTTCTAGTTTCTTATTTTTGATGTGTTGATATTGATGGAAGTGACCCTATCCTGAGTGAGATGGTGGTGGATGTATGGGACCCTACCTTGAGTGATAAGGTAGTGGTCAGGATGGTGTGGCCAACCTTCAGTGAGAAGGTATGGTTGACCATGCCCCAAGAATGGGGAAATGGGTTATTATATGATCATATATGATCATGGATTTTGTGACCAACCTTGGGTGGTAAGGTATGGTCAACCAAATCATGAGTGAGAAGATGTGGGTTGTTATGTTATAATATGTGGCATGTAGTGACTCTCTTATACCATCATTGGATTAAGTAGGAAAGGTCAGGTGTCATGGTGGCCTAGTTAGTACACAATAACCTAAATTGTATGCTTGTGTGTGAATTTTATGCTATGAATTCAAGTGGGTTTGTTTCAAGAGAATGACTTATATACCTTATATGTATTACATGTACCTCCACTTGATACCAACAAAACACAATATTGATCAAGAATTGGTGCTTCCTACTGGGTCATTGGAATCACCCCCTACCTGCATACATGGAATGGGTTTCAATGTACATGGGTAGACTTGCATGTTTTCTTCTTGGAAATGGGTATTACTTGGATCTAGATATCTGGTTAGGTTTTATCATGTTAGATTATGGGAGTTAGGTCAGAGGCGAGTTTATTTTTTAATTTATTAATCATTATAAATATAGTTCAGTAAGATATCAGTTTTATATATATGATTCATGTTGTATATGTTTTTTCTTATAATATATTATGTTTTTACACATCTTATAAGCTATTTTATTACATTCTACTTCAAACTATAGGGGATTTCTTGGATCACAGTTTATCTATCCATAGGATGTTAGTATTTTATTTATATAGATAACTCATGATGAATTTTTGGTAGACTTGGGCATGACCCTTGGGATTTTGTAGAGTACATAGTCTCCCCATGATTGTTTTAGAACCTCTCCATTAGTCGGTATCCTCTAGAATATGGGGAGGCACACTTGAGGTCATGTAGTTTACTTGATTGAGTGTAATTATGGTGATAAAGGATGGAGAGTAGAAAATGGTATTAAAGAATACTTTAGGTGGGGATAGTTACAAATAGATGTGGATTCAGGTTATTGGGACACAATAGGTATACTAGTATAATGGTTTCT
Source organism: Viscum album (assembly GCA_963277665.1). NCBI lineage: Eukaryota > Viridiplantae > Streptophyta > Magnoliopsida > Santalales > Viscaceae > Viscum > Viscum album. Next base: position 1,988,253,224 of record OY728161.1, on the reverse strand, counting down.
TAGTATGGCTACATTTGAAATCTATGTTTCCAAGGGATGTCTAGTGTGTGAATAGTCACTCTAGGATAATGGAGGTTTTGGACTAAGAATCCTAACATGGGATATATAAGTATTGGGATGAATCAAGGGGTTATATGGTATCTAGTGAGTTTTTTATGCATCATGATAGTGTCATGCTTAAGTAATGATTCATGTTTCCATGGACAGTGTTGTTTAACATACTTCTTCATCAGTACCCATTATTAATTGAAACAAATTATAATATATTCAATGTTTTATCAAATAAATTATAAGGGTATATTGAATTAATATGGATCCAAGAGTTTTTATTTATTTATTTTAGTTTTTATTGTTGGATACCATGGGATAATTATTTTCAGGATGGATGGATTTTTAGAAAAACTTTATTTTAATAAGAGATTGATTTTTGAAAATAAAATTCAAGAGGTGGAATGAGGTGTGCGAAAACTGGTTTTATAAGTTGTTTTTATTTGAATTGGATCAAAGGTATGATGAATTTGAGAAGTTTTATGATTCTATGGTTTTGAAGAAAAAATAGTAAAAATGGTTTTTGAAATTGGGTTTCAACATGGTCATGAAAATATGATTGGTTTTATGGAAAGTGACTTGATAGGCTTGGAAGATTTATGATTTTGTTTTTGATTAAAACCCCTTAGATAAAAAAGGATGCTTTAAAAAATAAATTTAATTTAGTGTGTGTAAATTTTTTTTATTTGAATTGAATAAAAAACTAGTACCTATGAAAACAAGGATGCTCAGATTTCAATTTTTTGTTTAGGAGTGACCTGGATTCTTGAATCTTGTGTTTGGGTAGTGTGTTATGTTTTCTTTGAAAGTGCCAAGTCATATTATTTGTTGTCGACCTATGTGGTCTGTTGTTTTTAGGAATCAACTAATTCCAGTATATATTGGATTTTCTTGGTTATCAGTGGTTGGTTGAGAGATACCTTGGTGTTTAAATTGTGCATTAGATGGGTATGCATGGTTATTTCAATATATTCACATATTTTAGGCTTGTGGGAAGTATTTTCCTTGTTTGGATCATGTATAATGATTTATGTTTAGATAGTTATGTTGTTGATACCAATTTATTGGGGTTTCTATGGGAAATTTCTATGGTGGGGAGCACAATTATTCAAAATCATCCTTTATGAGTGGAGTATTATGGTGGAGGGAACTATAATCCTAGATATAAATCAATTTTTGTCTCTTTAGTGTCATGAGATAGATGGGGTGATTTATCGCCATCTTGTAATTTTTAGATTAGTGTTTTATGTTATCACTCAGCTATGAGCAGGGTGGTCACATCCAATCATTATGTTCAATAACGGATAGGATATGGGCTATGGAGAATGGGTGTTTTGGATCAGTGAGGTGATGATAAGGATACTCCTATGTAGGGGAGAATAAAAACAGTCATACATTCTCCACCCAAATGTTTTTAGGGCCATTCATATGGTTTAATAATATAGTGATTTGAATCAAAGATGTGTCGATACTCATGGGTGGAGTATAATAGAGGATTTTGTTGTTTGAGGATCTATCTATGGAATTAAACAAAAAATTGGGTTCGAACTTTTGTTTGGAAATTTTAATGATTATTTGATGCCTCCAGAAACTAATAAATCATGATTGGAAGATTTTGAGATTCATCTATAGGTATATTTGAACATTTTTTAGGAATGTCAACCAAAGAGGGACTAGGTAGTGATGTTACATAGAAGTAGATTCAGTGAGGTGAAAACCATGTCAGGAGAACTTAGGTATATATCAATGAAAAATAATTCTAGATATGAGATTGTATATTTGAATATTATTTTTTGAATCTTATTGATTTAGTATCTTGGATTCCAATTAATAAAACAAGTTAGTAGTTGGAGTTTCACTACAGAAGCATGTTCGGTTTTAGAGGAAGAACACAATGAATTAGTAGTGAATTGAAAACTGAACTTAGTCAAGACTTATAGTTAAGTAACCATAATGGATTCATAAGGAAAATAATAATTATTTTGGTGATTTTATAAGAACCCATATCACTATTATTTGGTTAAAATATGTGAAATTTCAATTTCTGATTTGGGTGGAGGAACAGGAGTTTTGGCCATGTTTTAAATGATTTATGATATGTTTTGGGTGTGGTAGTTCGATGGGTGAACACCTAAAGTGTGTATTTGGGTATTATTGGATATATTTAGTTATATTTAATTCATCATGGAATAATTATTGAAATTAACATCCTTATAGGGTGGATGATCCAGGATCATGTCATTGATTAGGGGAACCACAACATGAGGTCTGGTTGAGGGTTCGAGGTTACAATTTGGAATTGGGTAACCCATTAAGATGGCATGAGGTGGTGAAATAGAAATGTATTATATATAATGTAAAACCTTATATATGGTCATAACATGGTGTAAGGATGACACAAAATGTGAAATGGGAATCATAATGCGTGTAGCTAGGTGATGGAGAGGTTTCACTATAGATCCCTTGTGTGGTAGCCCACTATGGTGTGACCACCCTAGCCATGTCTTGATGGTGTCTTGACAAGGGTATTATACCCTATGTTAGGTAATGGAAACATTATGACCTATAGGGGTCATGATATGATAGGTCATAAGACCATAGACCTCACAGAGTAACCATTATGGTCTCTCCCTAACTTAACTACTAGGTAGATTTTTTTAAGGGTCTTTTTTGTAATTTTAGGGGGTTTTAATTTTAACCCCCTTGAATATCCCTTGGCTTTAACTAAAATGAATAAGAGGGAGATTTATCTTTTTATCCCTCATTCTTCCACATTTTTCTATATTTGACCCTGGTGGTTTAGAAGGGTTTGGTTTCATGAATTCAAGGTAAGGTCTCCCTCATTATTCCCTTTTTTTCTTCACTATTGTTTTCCTATAATTTCATTTCACCTAGTTAGGGTTTAATAAAATGATTCCACTAAATAATTTTGTAATTATCTATATTCAAGGGTCCTTGGTGTTCAACATGTATATGAGGTCCTAAAATGAGGTATTCAAGACATCATTCACCATTTTACTTAAGATGTGTTTCCCAATGGATTTATTTAGGGTTTTTGATGAATTTTAATTTAATTGGACATTTTTTAATTCAATGAGTTGTGTATTTGTTTCAATTTAGTTTGGGTGAATGTTGGGAGGGGAACACACCCCATATCTCTTGGTTTTAGTCTTGTGATTTCACCCAGTGAGTTGGGTGTTGATTATACATAGTTGATAATTATGTTTTAAATGATTGGATTATTAATTTGATAGTGTTTTTAAATAAGATAGGTGATCAGGGACTCAAATGGGGAATGTATTATATTGGGATTGAATTAAATATAGCATATTTAGGTAGCTATCCTTGAAAATCTTTAGTCTCTTGTTCACATGGAAATTTTATATTTAAATTCCATCATTATAATTATAATCAGTATGTTGCATGCCTTGTATTATCTTGTGTAATGCACTATATTCATAAAAGATAATAAATTAAAGAGTAATTTGAATTTTCAATTTATAGGATGGTTCATTTAGATAACTGGTACTTATAATGGAATTTTACGGGTTTTTATTTCCCTAAAGGGTGATTGTAGAGAGGATTTAGGCTCAGTTGGTGACAAACATTATTGAGAGGAATACAGATAAAATCTAGGTGGTCAGGGCTATTGAATACAATCAAAAAATTCCATCAGCTAGCTCGTGGGTTATAATGTAGTCTAGGGTCCTTCCAAGGGCCACTGGCCAGCCAATGAGCCCTTATTGGCCAATTGGTGAAGCCACTGGCTAGTTGGTAGGGTCTACCTAGTATCGTTTTTAATGGGGGGGGATTTTTTCTTTTTAGTTTCGATACCCCATGATATTTGGGAGGAGTTGGTGATTTTAGGAGGTCCATTTGGACAAAACCTATACCTCTCCTTCCCCCTTTATTCTCTTTGATTTTTTGTTATTCTGATGGAAATTTTATGGAAATTTCAAGGTATGATCACTGATTCTTCACTTATTCTTACTTATTTTCATTGTATGTTGATTTACATTTGAATTAAGCTAGGTATTTGATGATATTTCACCAAATCAAGTTTAAATAATCGAAGAATGATGGGAATTTGGGTCGTCTTGGATATAGGGTGTCCCGAGAAGATGGTTTCAAGCCTTCTCATGTAGTTTTTATTAAGGTGTGTTACCCTGTTATTTCTCTTAGGTATTTTGATGAAATTGGGATAAATAGACCATTATAGAGCTCATTTAAATTAGAAGTTTTTATTAGCTTACATAGATAACATCCTATTATGATTTCTTTATATTTTTGTCTATAATTTCATTGAATTTATGTTATGTCTCTGAATTTATTATTTTTTCTATTTATATGAAATTAAATTAGTGGTTGTTTCAATTTTTTATTTGATATTTTTTTGATAATGACACCAAAGAGGTGTTACAAAACTTCAACGTGTATCTGGATACAGTTTCAGTGATCAGATTTCACCAATGATATTTTAGGAATTCTATCTATTTTAATTAATTTTTTAAATTTTTAATAAAATTCTATAATATATTTCTTGTAATAACTTAGATAGAGATAAGTTCTCTCTTTGATGATCAGTGATTGGTTAGTTGTAAAAAATTATTGTACAGACTAGGCAGAGCTGTCATGTGATGAATTAAAGAAGGAAATATATTTGATTTATGTAGGTGGTCTCTAATCATTAGCCCATGGTTTATATAGTCTAATTATGTTTTAGATCTGGAATGTGATATATTTTATCACCACCATGGGTTATTTTCCCTTGATTTAATAACTTTTTTATTCATAATGAAATTATTTAATTAAAAAAATTATCATATATTGAACATATAAAGTGTAAAGGGACATGATGGACCCTTATGTACTAGTTGAACCTCTCAGTCACCGATGGTCAGGAGTATAATTGTAATTGTGTACCTTGTGATATGTGAACCCCATGAGAGGTACTAAATAAATAATTATGTGAATATAGTCAACCTGATAGGTTCCCACATACCCCTTGACTAGGGAAGATATATTAATTGGGATAATGGGACCTAGTTTTCTTTATGTAATTATGTTATACCTTAAATCCTTCTTGATAAATGAGACGAGCCAAAAATGAATGAACGTAGAGGACATAGATAGGTGCCTTAGTATTTTCCCTTAGGAGTGGTAATGGACTAATTAGGTTCAACATTGGGTATCACTATAGACCCTAGGGTAAGACCTTGTGAGACTTGGGAGGATAGAGTTACTGCTTTGTATTTGGGTTAAGATTGAAGGATGAAATACCCCTGAGTGGAAGGAACTACCCATGGAAAATTATTAGTTAATGATTAATTTATTTTCCAATGATTCTTAGGAAATCACTGAATATCTAATTCATGAGTTAAATTTTTAACACTTTACTAATTAAATTGATTAAATTTGATTATTATCTTAATAATTGGGGGACCTTAACATAATTCCAAGGATCTTGTATACCTATTATTATATGGTTATGGGACTTTGATGGGATTCAAAGGATCTGGTATATCCATTATTATATTATTCGGGGACCTTTGCTGTAGTTCCAAGGATCTTTTGTGCATGTTATTATTATATATTTTGGGTAACATGATGTTATTACAATGATCTAGTATTGTAAGACCCTTTATTTTTTCATGTTTTGAAACAAAGCATACATTTGAATTTTCAGTTTTAGATGCTCATAAGGTGTAAAATGGTCATTTTAACCTAGTATATTATCATAAAAAAATTACAAGTATTATGTTAGTCATAGAATAGGGTATTTACTGAAGAACATGACTTTATTTTAAATCTATTATGGTCAGATTTATATGGAAAATTTAATATTTAATTAATTAAATGTTAATTTATTCACATGTTTTTTGGATAATGATATATTTTGAACATATAATAATATTAATAATTTTATGTTGTGATTGTGTCCAAAATGGGAGGTTTTCATTAAAAGATTAATAAACTTATGTTGGGCACTAGGGCTAGGGTCGAGCCCCTTTTTTCCTTTTTTCTTTTTTCCTTTTTCCTTTTTCCTATTTCCTTTTTCTTACTTTTCAATTTATTTTAACTTTTTTTAATCCTTTCTCATGTTTCCTTCCTTTCACTCACTACTTGGGGATTCCCTTCATCATGGATGAGATAGAGATATAGAGAGAGAGATATATGGATATTAAGGGAGAGATAAGTAGAGTGATCTCACCCCCCCCCCCATAGAGCTCGGGTCACGTCAGATCATTGTGTGGAAGTCATGGAGCATGGATCAGACATATTTATTAGAGGTTTCTGCCTGAAGGTAGGCCCACCTTTATGTTTTTCCCATAAATCCTAGTAGATTTTGTACTTTCAAATCTTAAATTCATTTATGATTTTATAGGGACCCCGTAAAAGTCTATTTAGGGTTATTTTGGGATTAATGAGAGATTTTGGAGGATTTCATGGGTTTCTTGATCAGAAAACCGGATCACACAACTTGTGGTTTCAATAACTCATATCATGTGTTCTTCCTATTTAGAAAATATATGTTTTCTGTGACTATACACCATGTATTTATAGTATATGTCATGCATTGGGATGTGGCCATGTTGTCAGTTAAATGGCCAAACACCCCGACGTAAGGAGGACATGGCCATGTAAAAGTACATGGATAGACCTCAAGTGTACCCTGGGCATGTAGTAGTATATGAATAGACCCCAGTTTTTTCCAAGTCATGTTGAATCACATTTCATTACTGTATATTTTTTATTACATGTCATGTACTTTAGGTACACACCATACACTGCCCACTTGTTCCCATTTAAGGGTTTTGGATATTTTTTATCTTGAAGCTATAATTGGATATAATAGGAGTCTATTTGGAGAATTATTTCATGTAAAGCATTATTTTATAATCCTTGGGGGTTTTATTATTTTAAATTGGTGATTCAGGTTGAGATAGTTATAAAGGAGTGGTTTTTCTCCAGTAATTTAATCTATCAGTCTCCTTTGAGAGTGACATTGGATGAAACCCAAATTAGGGTTGTGAGAATGGTTGGTGAACATAGAATAACATCACCAATGAGTCTTGAGGACATGGATAGGTTGGGTGTTCAAGATAACCTAGAGTGACTTGGAAAGGGGATGTCCTTGAGGCTACATCCCTTATGAGGTTTTCCCTTTTAGACCTATGAGGACATGAGATATTGGAGACTGGGTTGTGGGATCTGTTTCACCCTATAAATGGGAATTTTTCTATGAAATTGGTTGTGATGAGGATCTTAAGTGGGATGCCTTTTCTTATGTATTGATCAAGAGGATACCAAGATATATGTCTCTACTTGCATAACATGAATATCCTAAGAGGGATTCATCTATGTACATTCTTATCCAAAGTTCCCAAGTGGGTTCTCATTGATAGACCACCCCTGGTTGGGTGTGTTTGTCTATGAGTAGAGATGGTGCAGGTGTCACCTTATAACTTGTACTAATGATTTGATCCAGAGGGGTTGTGGAAAGTGGTGGTGGTTTTAGGCATTCATCCAACACCTAATGTATAATTATGATTTCACTTAATTATTTTGGATACAGTAATCGATTTCCAAATGTAATTATTGATACCCAGACATTGGGCCTGGTGTGATGATGGTATGGTGAGGATACCCAAAGAATCTTCACAGTATCCATATTATGGGACTTATATGATATTATTATGAATAAATGGTGGGTTTCAAAAAGTGCTTCTTAGGACCTGAATTTTGAGTTCTTGATATACAAGTGTGATGCAGTTTGGAAACGATGAAGATATCACAGATTCCCAGTGTAACTTAGGATTCATTTTTTGATCCATGTGATGAATTATTGGGATCTCAAGATTCAACCTTGGGTATATATATGATTCCATAAACACCATGGGTCCCAAAAATGATTATACTATCTTGGATATAGTCATTAAATCTTGTGTATTATGATCACTATTATTATTATGAAGTTTATGATTTTGAGATTCCTTGGTCGGCCCTAATATCTAGCTATTGGATCTTAATGATATTATATGTTATTGGTCAGAATGTCCATGATGTTTGGGATCTGGCCATTTTGGCATGGTGAATTAGGATATGACAATGATTCAGTGATTTCTTAGGAAACCTAGAAATCATCCTTTATCCATTCATTATACATTTCGTTTAGCAAGATTCCCAAGATGACTGGGATTTGGCTATATATTCATTCATCATGAGTTATTGGCTATTTGAGCCTGAGATTTGGGGGTTCCTATATTACACCCAAGGATTTGGTTTTTATATAGTTGGAATTATATCATGACATGATTAGAGAAACCTCAGTACTAGAACAATTAGTTATTTTCAATCAAGGATAAAGACCCTAGGATTAACGTTGGTTTTTATTATTTATTTTTATTTTAGTTATTTCTCATCTAGACTAGATATATTATATAGGCATGCACTTATGTTATTATGTTATAGGTTCACTATTGGAGGTAGTGTATTGAGATTAATTTTTCACCCTTATATGTACAACTTTTTGTGCATGAAAACATTTATGTATGATTTTAGGTTGAACATATATCCACAATAGATTAGTCAAAGGCCCAGGATTACATAATCGAGCAGAGATGCTTGTGTGATGTTTAGGATCAAATTGGAGCCGTTTGAAAATTTTGGAGGTAGGGTATATAGTTTGGGATCATGTTTTTAGTATTTCCTCATATTTCATTTATTTTATTGTTCTATATGTGATATAAGCAAGTGGGCGATTAGTGTTGTATGTGAGTAGGATTTTTTATGTCTATATGTAACATTTCAATTTATTAAAACATGTTTATATTTATGTTTATTTATTATTATTTTTTATACTATGATTTGTATCATTATTAGTTGTTTTACTTATTATTTTTCACTCTAATATAGGGGTATATTCTCACCATGGTACCATCTTAGGCCATCATCAATATTCGGTATCTTGTAGCATATGGGGAGGCATGCATGAGGTCATGTGGCGAACCGAGCTGGGGTACTAGTCAAGTGTCCTCCAGATAAACATGTTACAAGGTTGTATTAGTGGATTTGTTTTTACTATTTTTTATATTTTATCCATGAGATATAATAATTTGTCTGATCCTATGATGGATACCTGGCTGGTGGGTCATGATCACCTTCACCAATAGGTAGTCCGGGTTACAGGGGGTTTGAGATTGATGTTCTTAGAATGTGATGTTATAGTTGATATAATTTTCACCTAGTGTGATGCACATGATGTTTGGATTCATGAGTTTTTTTGGAACTTGACTCATTGGAAAGAGATCACTTATTTATTTAAATCATGGCTTGTAGATCCAAGGGGCATCTCATGAATCATGACCAGGCACATAGGATTCACATGCCATATAATGGAATGTTAGTGCGAATTTTATTAATAAATATTGGGGATAAATTTTTTAAAGTATAGGAAACTAATCATCTGAAATGTATATGTATTTGGTGGAATTATACTCAATTGGGATGACATATATATAAATTTTCTTCTAATCGAAGGTGTCACAAACCAGGATGGGTTGCCATCCAACCCGACACCTAACTCGGTCCGCAGTTGGACCCGAGGGGGGTTCCTAATCCCCACAGGCTGGAACAAGTGCCTAGGTATCAAAATAATATATGGGAATGATTTTCCCAAAATAGTAAACACAAAAAAACTAATAAGATAAATAATAAACTGAAACTGAAACAGACAACCAAACAACCTTAACACATTTCAGATTTAAAGTTTATAACATGAGACAATAATCCAAAAGAAACAACAACAAATGAAAACTAAAACTCTAACTCAAACCTCCAATAAATAAGAGAATCCATATACTCAAGCTATAAAACACAAAGATTCACGATAATACCATCAACATCTCGAACCACCATCGTTAAGCATGATGCCTCAACCTGGGATACACAAAGAACATGGTTTATATACACCCAATGGTGTATTTAGGGTGTGATCCACAAGCCCAATAGGATACAATCAAAAAAAAGGTTCCATGCCACAACATCAAACAGATAATTTAACATGCTTATTAAAATCTATACATTTAAAATACAATTAAATAGAACATTTTTAGGATGAAAGTAAAAAAGGAAAATAATGTTTGTAGAAAAACCATTTCACAAATACTACTTTAAAGTGGATTAAAAATATATAAAGAAGGATCAAACACTCTAGTATTCCTCTGTATTCCCCTGGAGGGCACCACCTTATGAATAGAAGAGCACTGCGGGTGAATCCCCTAAGGTATCTAGTACGTGTGGGATGCTAGAGACATCGTACCTCGATGTAAACATGGAATAGGAACCACAATGATATATGTTCTCATGCAGAGGACACTAGTAGGGAAACACATCCATAACCTAGTGGTCTCCAATCATTAAAAAAGTTTAGTCAGTTTTGTAACATCAATCCTGCTAGATGAGATAGGGACAAACCCCTTACATATCATCTAGTGTACTGGTCCTAATCCACCCACCTAGGTACCTAAGGTTCCCTTTTTGTGCTCAATCAAGTTCGAAATTAACAGAATACATCACTTTTACATATCACAAACCAAAAAATACATTACACACAAAAAATACACCACTTGCATACCCAAACCCCAATTTAAAAACACACGTACACCAAATCACTTCACAAACATGCCTCACACCCCTTATCTCATTCAACTGTTCATAAAAAATTCCAAAATAATTTTCTAAAATGTTACAAGGATCTACACCTAAAAACATACTCAAATCCCCTTTTTAGACAAAACTCAAACCAAAAACCATTTCACATCATAAATCACACAACATGAAGGACTTAATAAATTATTGAAACTATTAATTGAACATTTTAAATTGGAACATCAAGGGTTCGCACATGAAAGACACTCAATTTTCACACAATAACACCACCTAAACTTTAACACATGTTTAAACTTATCAAACACTACATATTCACATCACATTTAATTAAATCAATTCAGTTAAATAGTTTATGAAACATTTAAAATTAGCATATGACAATTTACACCAAAAACACAACTCATCTTATGAAAAAAACATCACTTTAAAACTGAATGTACAACACAACAGTACCAAAAAAAAGTTTTCCATTACTCAAATAGTTTTAAGATCAAATCCAAATATTCACAACAAGTTTAACATTCCAAGGTAACATGCTTTTATTTAGAAATATCATTTCCAACACATCTTCGCATTTGATATACTTTAATAAATCATTATAATAAGTAATGAAAACAATTTTAATACACCCAAAATGTTTTTACACCCAAATATAACTTGAAACCCCCTTTTTAAAATTGATCTCACATCCTACCCACATAAAAACGCACTTTGCACCATCCAAAAAACCCTTATAACAAATTCTAGAAATATTACACAAAAGTACACACAAAAAACACAACCAATCCCTATATTAAAACCAAATTCAAACCTTTAAACATAAAAACCATTTTAAAACACAAAAAAGCACCACATAATGAAACAAAATAATACACTAATAAATTTAAACAAACATATTAAGTTAATCTAATGATTATATGGCATGGAAACACCTACTACAGTGTAGAAACCCTCAAAATTTCAAAGTGAAACCAACACCGCATGCCAATCGTACTGCAAGAAAACACAAACTGGCCCTAAATCAATTATTGGAACCATAAACTTCAAATTAGGACCCTAAAACAAGATTATTGAACCCCAAATGATCCCAAATTTAATCCACTAAAAATAACTTTAAAATATGGGAAAAAAAAGAATTAGAAGACTCGACCATAGGGGGGTGCTCATGCGGAAGGAGGGAAAGGCACCAGAGGTGTTGTCGGAGGTGTCACTAGAGGTGTCGTGGGAGGAATCGTCAAAGGTGAGGTGTCACCAAAGGTGTCACCGAATGTGTCGCCGGAGGTGTCGCCAACAGGGGAGGTGGTGGGCGGTGCAGTAGGTGTCAGAGGGAGGAAGCTCGAAGGGGATTGGCGTGGGTGGAGGGCATGATAGGAGGCTGGGAGGTGGCACGATGGGAGGTCGGGAGGTGGTGGCAGGCGACACGATGGTTGGAGGGGATGATGAGGGGGTTCGCCGCATCAAAGGTGAAGGGAGGAGGGGGAGAGGAGCAGCTGGCCATGGGGGAAAGCATGGTGATGGACACCAGGGATAAGGGGTGTGATGTGATAGGCTCAAGGGGGAGGCGCAATCCCTAAGAAAAATGAAAAAATAATAATAAAATAAATAAATAATAATAATTAAAATAATAATAATAAAAATGTTATTAACATTACATAATATTAACAATAATATTTATTATCAAAATATTAGTAAAAAATTAATAAATTTTATATTCTAAACACTATTAATAATATTATTATTATTATTCTCAAACAATATTAGTATTATAATCATTAAAAAATATTAAATTATATTAAACTTTTTATTTTTATTTTATTTCTATTTCATTATTCATTACATTTTTGTTATTGCTTTGAACACCGGGAAAGGCATGCGGAGAATAGGGTGAGGTTGCGTGGTGACCCAGGCGAGGCCACGCGGCTTTGAACATGGTGCGCTAGACATAGTCATGGCCAACAAATGTGTTTTTAAATAAGAACTCAAAAAAATTAAGTTGACTTTAACTCAAACTACCTGATGCCCAGTAAAATTAATAATATAAAATAATTTAAAAATGAAGGGTGTGACAATTCTCCCCACCATAGATATTTCCATCCCTGAAAATCCACAACTAAAATTGACCCCCAAAGTAGAAAATGATACCCCCTTAAGGTTCAAAGAGGATCCTCACAAACAATAAGAAAAAAGAGGCAAACGCATCGTGATTAGATAATGTGACATAAATGAAAACTTCAAGAAACTGGTATAAAGACTTTTCTCTAAGTGCCACCTGTCCCAAAGAACTAGTTCACCTCCAGTTGATTGATTTAGGAAATGAACTCTCAAACCCATGGAAACTAACTTCAAAAACCAAAACACGTCAAGCACCATTGAACTAAAACCACTATGTTTGTTTGGAAGTAACAAATAATACCAAACCACATCCAAAGAACACTCTTATCACTCACCACCAATCCATATTTAGGAACATAACCAAAATTCCAACACAGGGAAGCATGAAAGCGATCCCCACCATTATAAACCTACCAATTCCTGACATGAGATAGGAACACCGAAACGAGGAGGCTCGACCGGACTCCCCGACATTATGAAAAACGCTAACACCGATTCATTTTAGATACATTGGAGTGAGACCCGTCGTGGGTCTCCCCGCCATTAGAACTACCTAAAGATACAAAATCATTGAAAATTTCCTGAAAATGACCAGACACCCCCACAAAAAGGGGTAGGGAGGGTAGGTCCCAACTACTGAGGCATTAAAAACACAGCCCACGACTAACCAACATCTCCACATCCCTGAATGAGCACTATTAAAATTTGAGACTGATCTACCCAATAGACTTCATAAGGACCACTAAAAACGATTACATTCAATGGGACACAACCCCCAGGGATTTAAGGTATGAGAAGACCATGCCTCCACATATCCATGGGAAACCCCACACACCCAAATGGTTCATTTGGAAAGGAAAACCCACAAAAAATAATTTAAACCGCCTTCACCTTCAATACCAATGATAGAAATAAAGTCAGGGTCACATACACTCTAGGGGTTCCTGACCATGCGCCAACTTCACTCTGAGGCCTACGGCTAGAGCCCTGATGTTCGAACCATCTCCTACCTTGTAGTTAGTCATTGAAGACTCCCAAACACAGCTTCTCCTTTTGGTTCCACTCACAACCACACTGCAACTAGGATAACACCAATAAACACAACACACCACGACATCCAACTAATCCCTCATGGAACTTCTATCAGAACGAGGGGTTTAGATTATACACATTCTTCACCTATTCACCTTAACTATGAAATTTAAGAGGTAAATGCGTATGAAAAACACTCCCCTTTGAACAGAAAAATTAAAAATCCCTAATATGAGGACACACTTCTATGAAAACAGGGATTCTCGGAGGGTTTTATGAAATCCACCTTTACACTTAGAAGAGAACTCACATTACAATATTTCATCAAACATGACTCTCACAGCCGATGAAATCACTACATGCCTTTCAAGACATCGGTCACCACCAAAAACTCCAACCTACCTTCACCCTTCCCCACTAGAATTCCTTTAACCATTTCTAGGGGGACCTTCAAACACAACGATCTCAAACATAAAACTCAAAGGCCTAGACAACTCAAAGGTACCAAAAATCCCTTCAACTCCCCTCGTGTCTATCATCCCTCTGTGAGAGGATCCACTTAACCAAAAAGGAAAAAGGGATAGACTTATCACTATTAATCAAAAATAAGAGTCCTTAATTTAATCAACTGGAGGCTCGACCAATCGCTAATTTTCCATGTCCAAACATCAATCACATGTTGGGTCATACACTAGTCATGAAAGAAAACCATGGACCCAATAAAACGGGTCCAATGGCCCAGACATTCCACAATAAAACACTAAACGTGCAAGGGGACCACTATAAGGGCTTCTCGAATCACTTTTCAAAAGAATCCACTAACCACACACTTTCACACCAACTTAAAAATAAGAATTCAAACTCAAGAAAAAAAATTAGCTAAAAATGATTCTCAGCTCGAAATTACTCACATCAAACATTTCCAAAACACAAGTACACACCACAAAATCACTAGTTATTAAAATAGCAAAATTTTCTTTTAACAAAACATTTTGAAAATAAATGAATTTTTTGGGTTATAAAAACACCAATGGTGTCCCATGGACCTCACACATGCATGTTCTCATGCCACACTGGTACCCACCTCATGTCCATCTAGGCACCCATCTGCTCGTACCATTAACCATTTCTCTTTCTGCATATACACATGCATGTGGTTTCCCAAGGGAATACCAACGATCAAAACCAGACCTTTACATTTTTCAAAACCAAAACATTAAACCCACACTTTTCAAACCTTAAACATCATTTTATTTTTAAAGAACTTCATTTCAAAACATTTTCCAAGACCAATTCATTTTTTCTTAAAAACCATATTTCTAAGAATCCAAAATAAAGAGATGATTAATGATGCAAGAGGGGACAAGTTTCAGTAGGTGACTAGGACATATGGCTGGTGGCCATACTCCAATCACACCACCACCACAAATAGTATTCTAGGATAGCGTCCCTGGCTCCACATGGCATGACAGGCTCTGTGAGTTCACTGGGACCACTAAACCCACTTCCTTTTCATTTCCTATATACAATATTAACCACAAGGACCAAAGAATCAGACAAACCTCAATTTACCCTGGTAACTCGAGTCATGCAACGAGGTGTGCTGTCCAGGCACAATGCTCGTAGCTAGAACATTGAGTTCCGACATCCTTAGCTTTGGTCTACCCTGACTCTCCCGAAATAACACTACCCAAGAGAGAAAACCTCCTTTGATTCCATTTTTTCATGATGCAGGACTGGTCGCCATCTGACCCAGTGGCCGAACCCGTCTGCAGCAGGACCCTAGGGGCATTCCGGATCCCCACAGGCTTGCACAGGTTTCGGGTATCAAAATAATATGTGGGAACATTTTACATGAAATATTAAACACAAAATATCTAATAAGATAAATAATAAACTAAAATAGAAACAGAAAACCAAACAGGCCCTTAACACATTTCAGATTTAAAGGTTTACAACTTGAGCCAACAATCCAAAAGAAACGACAACAAAGGGAAACTAAAACTCTAACTCAAACCTCCAAGAAAAAAGATAATCCACAAACCCAAGATATCAACACTAACTTTCATGATAATACCATCAACATCCCAAACCACCATCGCTAAGCATGATGCCTCAACCTGGGATACACAAAGAATAGGTTATACATACACCCAAGGGTGTATGTAGGGTGTGAGAAAAGATCTCAGTAGGATACCACCCAAAAGAAAGTTCCATGCCACAACATCAAACAGATAATTTAACATGATTATTCAAATTCATACTTTTAAAATATTTTTAAAGAGAACATTTCCAATCTGAAAGTAAAAAATGAAAAGAATGTTTGGAGAAAAATTATTTCACAAATACTGCTATATAGTGGATGAGAAAATATATAAAGAAGACACACACACTCTAGTGGTCCTCTGTATGTCGTCAGAGGGCACCACATCATGAATATTAGAGCACTGTGGGTGAATCGTCTAAGGTAGATAGTACGTTTGGGACACTATAGACATTGTACCTCGGTGTAAATGAGTCATAGGAACCACAATGATCTATGTTCTCATGCAAGAGCCACTATTAGGGAAACACATCCATAACCTAGTGGTCTCCAATCATCACAAAAGTTTAGTTAGTGTTGTAACATCAATCCTGCTAGATGAGACCAGGATGAACCCATTACTTATCATCTAGAGTACTGGTCCTAATCCATCCACCTAGGTACCCAGGGTTCCCATTTTGTGCTCTATCAAGTTTTACATTCACATAATACATCACTTTCACATATCACAAACCAAACATGACATTACACACACAAAAGCCACCACTTTCATACCCAAACCCCATTTTAAAAACACACGCACACCAAATCACTTCACAAACATTCCTCTAACCCCTTATTCCATTCAAAAAAAACATAAAAAAATTCCAAAATAATTTCTAGAAATGCCACAAGGATCTACACTAGAAGACATACTCAAAATCCCCTTTTTAGACCAAATGTACACCAAAAACCAATTCACATCATAAATCACACCACATGGAGGACTTCATAAATTATATAGACAATTAATAGAACATTTCTAATTTTCACATCAAGGGTCTACACATCAAGGGTTCACACATGAAAGACACCCAATTTTCACACAATGATGCCACCTAAAATTTAACACATGTTTAACCCTATCAAACACTACATATGCACATCAAATTTAATAAAATAAATTTAGTTAAACAGTTTATGAAACATTTAATATTAGAACACTATAGTTTACACCCAAAATACACTTGATATTATGAAAAAAAACATCACTTTAAAATATAATGTACAATACAACCATACCAAAACTTGTTTTTAGTTACTCAAACAGTTTGCAGATCAAATCCAAAGATGCACAAAAAATTTAACATGCCAAGGTAACATGTTTTTATTTAGAAATATCATTTTCAACACATTTTCTCATTTGATATACTTTAATTAATCATTATAATAATTAATGAAAACAATTTTAATACACCCCAAATGTTTTTACACCCAAAGTGCACCTGAAACCCCCATTTTAAAATAAACCACACATCCTAACCACGTAAAAATTCACTTCAAAACGTCCAAACAATCCTTAGAACACATTCTAGAAACATTACATAAAATCACACACACAAACACAACTAATCCATATATTAAAACCAAATTCAAACCTTTAAACACACAAACCATTTCAAAACATCAAACACACCACATAATAAAACCAAATAATACACTAATAAATTTAAATTAACATATTAAGTTAATCTAATGACTCTATGGCACTAAAAAACCTACCTTAGTGTAGAAAACCTTGAAATTTTGGCGCAAAACTCACACATCACGCCAATTTCACCGCAAGCAAACAAAAATTGACCCTAAAACAATTATTTGAATCATAAGATTAAAATTAGGACCCTAAAACAAGATGATTAATCCCCAAATGAACCAAAATTGAAACCCCTAAACATAAACATAAAATATGGGGAAAAAGAAGAATAAGAAGAATCAACCAGAGGGGGTGATCCTGTGGAAGGAGGGAAAGGTGCTAGAGGTGTTGCCGGAGGGGTCGCCAACAGGGGAGGTGGGGGTGGTGCAGTAGGTGTCCAGGGGAGTAAGGTCAAAGGGGGTCGATGCGGGTGGAGGGTGTGATGGGAGGGCGGTAGGCGGCACGATGGGAGGCCAGGAGGTGGTAGCTGGTGGCACGATGGTTTTAGGGGAAGATGATGGGGTTTTCCACATAGAAGGAGAAGGGGGGAGGGGGAGAGGAGCGGCTAGCCATTGGGGAAACCAGGGCGATGGATACCAGGGTGTAAGGGGGTGCGATGCAAAGGGTTCAAGGGGAGGCAAAAAACATAAGAAAAATGAAAATAAATAAATAAATAAAATTAGTAATATAATAATAATAATAATAATGGTAATAAAATTACATAATATTAACAATAATATTTATTATCACAATATTTGAAACAACTTAATAAATTTTATATTCTTAAAACTATTAATAATATTATTATTATTATCAAACAATATTATTATTATCATCATTAAAATAACATAATTAAATTCTATTAAACTTATTATTTTTATTTTATATCCATTTCATTATTCATTACATTTTTTTGATTACTTTGAACATCGGGTAGGGCATGCGGCGAACCGGGCGAGGTCATGCGGTGACCCAGGAGAGGTCGCGCAGCTTCGTCCGTGGTGTGCTAGATGTATTTAAGACCAAACCATGTGTTTTTAAATAAGAACTCAAAAAAATTAAGCCGTCTTTAACCTGAACTACTCGATTCCTAGTAAAATTAACAAATAAAATAATTTAAAACTACAGGTGTGACAGAAGGTCTGGTAGATCTATAGATTGAATTTTTCTAAGAATGATAGATTTTCTCAGTATTTGGGACATGGTGTGACCCTATTGGTTCAATTTATGAATTTTATGCCTTAGTGGGAAACCCATTTCGGGTTATTGGTATTGTGATTCAGTTGTTGAAAGTGTCAGTAACAACTTATATATCATTTCCCATATATCTTGGAATGGAATTGTACTTAACCAAGCCATCAGTTTTGTTTTACTCAATACAAATCCTCAAGGATGATGTTTTTCTATGTCAAGAGTCAACCATTTAGTGGAGTCAGTATTTTCAGGGGAACAGTCTTATAGGTGGATACAAGGTGAGGATTGGTGACCTTGTAGGGTTTTAAGTTGTCATGGAATGTCATTATGGATATAGGACCCTCATGGGATAATTTTGAACATTGTATTTAATTATTTTTTAGATGTATGACATCCCATAGGAATGATAATGGACCTTTGGACTATGTGGGAGGACCTAGATACCTTGAGATGTGACTCAGTGTTTAGGGATTTGGAGTTTTTTTATGATCAAGGGAAACTTGTGAGAAGGGTTAGCCCAGGTTTATGGGTGCCTCTGAGGTAGGAATAATTAGTACATTCTATCTTTTGAGATCATTTCATGAGATGTTCCATCAATTTTACGATATATTAATGGTGATTCCATGGTTTTTTGTGTGAGAAGCACCATGAGTGCTAGCACCTTGGAACGTGAGTCACCTTGAGTGTCATAGAATCATAGTTGGTTTTAAAGGGAATTAATGTTTGGTTTCTTGAACCTGTTATTAATGAATAGATTTTTTATGGTGGGGGCATGGGTAGATGATCATGACTTGGAATGGCACTGGATGGTGGCTAAGCATGCGGTTAGGTTTGGCATAGAATCTATGCCTGGTTTTGAAGAAGAGTGTTGAGGGTGCTCCATCATATTGGAACTAACCTATGTGAGGAGAATGGTTAGTGATTTATGTGCATTATCCTAGGTTCATGGTACATGGATAGTGTGATTGTGAGAGACTATGAGTGGTTATGTAGAAATCAGTCTTCTTTGAGGAGGAGAGTGGTGGTTGGCGTGGATTTTTAGGATAAATACTTATCACTTTAATTCATATGTGTGTGGGTTATGCATAGTGCTAATGGGGTAATGTGTATGTTTATTTTGTTTGTTTAGGTCTTTATAACACTTGAGATGTGTAACCATAATTGGGTTATTGGGGATGGAACTTGAAGAGCAGTTTAAGGAAATCCTTATGGTATAGAGCACATAATAGGCCATTGGAGGAGGTGATCATCATTTTAAACGGTTTTTTGAGCATGGAGGTTTTCATTCATGGTGATCCAGTAATGGGTAGTTGATATTTTCATGTTGATGCTCAAGTGTGATAATATTGTACACATCAAATAATTATGTTTAGTAATGTAAATAGTATGTTCCATGGGGTTGTTTTTGGGTTATAGGGTGAAGATAAGGATACACTATAGTGGGGATCATCAGATAAATTTTAGTTAAATGTATCACATGTTGGGAGGTTGTGGACATTATGGTTTTTGTTGGTGGATGTTTGAGATAGCATTGGTTTTGAAAATTCTTGGAGTCAGTGTATGGCTTATGGTTTACCACCTAAACATCTTGAGGATGATGTGTTTGGGGAAAATTATAAGACCCTATATTTTTCTAGGATGTGAAACTATGAAGAAATTTTATTTTTTGGTTTTTATTTTGGTTTTGGATACTTTTGAGGTATAAAATGGTAATTTACCCTAGTATATGATCTTGGATAATTTTTCTGATCACTCATTTGATCCTAGAATATATTTTTTACTCTAGGATAGTAATTTGGGGGAAATCCGAGTTGGTTAAATTTTCACATAAAATTTAATATTTATTTAATTAAATGTTAATTTATTCACACATGTTTAGGAAGTGGTGTCATTTTAATATAGAATCGTATTGATATTATGACTATGCAGTTGAGTTTGTAATGGGGATTTTTTCCTAGGAAAGAAAAAACCACATGTTGGGTGCTGGGTTCAGGGTCAACCCCCTTTTCTTTTTCATTTTTTTTCCTTTTTATTCCTATTTATTTTTTTACCCTTTTCTTGCCTACTTTATCTCATGGATTTCCTCACATTATCCCTTGGTTATTCCATTTTTTATGGTTGAGATAGAGGGATGGTAGAGTAATAGTAAGGGAGAGATATCTCTTTAGAGATCAAGTCATGTTGGGTCATCATGTTGTAGCTGCAGAGCATTGATCGGATACAAGAATCAGCATTTTCCACCTGAGGTAGAAATTTTTTTATATTTTTTCTATAAATCCTAATATATTTACCATTTTCTAATTTTAATTCCATAATTAGTTTCTAGGGACCCCATGGGGGTCAATTTGGGGTTATTCTGGGACGAACGGGGGTTTCATGAAGATTATAGGGGCTTCTTGATTAGAAACCCTAATCACATAACATGTGGTTTCAAGAATACATGTCATGTGTTTTTTCAATTTGCGGCGTATGGAGTTCTTGGGAATACACATCATGTAGTCTATGTACACACCATGTAGTGGGACATGGCCATGTGGTTAGGTACTTTTCTAAACACCCCATTTAAGCAGGACATAGTCATGTAGAAGAACATAGCTAGACATAAAATGAAACCTAGTCATATAGTAGGTCCTAGCTGGAAATCAGGTGTACCCAGGACATGTATAAGTACATGTACTATAGGGTGGAGATTTTTTATTACACATAGTTTTCTACCCTCTGGTTACCCACTTAAGGGTTTTGGGTGATTTTTCATAATGGATCTATAATTAGACATGATAGGAGTCTATTTTGAGTTTTTTTATACGTAAAACATGATGGGGGAAACCTAGATGTTTTTAGGAAATTTAGTAAGTGATTCATGGAGGGAAATTTATAATGGATAGGTTTTCCATAATTAATTAATTCTATAAGTATCTTGAGAGTGAGAAATGGTATGATACCTAAATGAGGGTCATGAGAATGGTTGGTGTACATGGCATGGTATCACCAATGTCCTCATTTGGTGTTATCATGGGATATAGTCCATAGTTAGTGGGACTAGGTTGAGACTTCAGGATACATATAGGTTGGGTGCTTGGGAAAACCTAGGGTGGCTTAGAAAGATAATGGTATTGAGATAGCCTCCCTTCTGAGGTTTTCCTTTTTAGGCCTTTGAGTCTATAAGATGTCAGAGACTGGGTTGTGGGATGTGTTACCCCTGAGAGGTGGTTGTTTCTTGAGATACCAACTGTGACTGATGTTTCTACGTGGGGTTTCTCAACTTATGTTATGACCAAGAGGATCTGAAGACATATTCCTCCACTTGAATACCAATTCCATGGGTCCTAAGAGGTATTCCTCCATGTATGTACTGACCTAGAGGACCCAAGTGGATGCTCTTTGATAGACCAACCCTATGTGGGTGTGTTTATAAATGGGTAGATATGGTAGCAGGTGTCACCTTAGAACACATACCAATGATGTGAGCTTGATGGGTTGTGGGAAGTTGTGATGGGTTTAGGAATTTTTCCAACCCATTTTTTTAATTATTATTTTATTTATTTATTTTTGATGTAGTAATCAATGCACATATTTGCTTCTTAGGACCTAACCTTTGGGCATGGTGTGATGATGGTATGGTGAGGATGGCCAAATATACTTTATGGGATCCGAATTGTGAGCCATATATGACATGATGATGACTACATGGTGGGTGACTATAGGTGCTTCCTATGAACTAAATTTTGAGTTCTTGAGATACAAGTGTGATACAGATTGGACATAATGATGATTCCATAGATTCCTATTTCGACTTGGGATCTAGCTACTGAGCTATGTGATAAATTCCTGGGACATCGAGATTCGACTTCAGGTCTATATAGGAAACCTTGAATGTAATGGGTCCCTAGGATGCCAAGATTTTCTAGGATCCAACCATTTAATCTTGGGTATTTTGATAATTGTTATTATTATGATTTTTATGATGATTATATGCCAATTTCAACCATAGAATATGTCTCATAGATATTGATGATATTATGTTTTCTTTATCAGGATGTTTATGATGCTTTGGATCTGACCATTTGGTTTGGTTACATGGGGGATGAAATTGATTCAATGATTTCTAAGGACACTCTGGAATCGATGTCAACCTATTCATTATACCTGGGGTTTAGAGGGATGACCAGGATTCCTATGATTTGGTCATGGAATCTTTTATAATGAGTTTTTTTCATTTCATCCTAAATATTGGGTAAGTCTAAGTTATACCATAGGATCTAGTTTTTATATGGTTGGCATGATATCATGATGTTCTCAGAGACACCCTAACACTATTTGAATAAGGTTTGGTAGATCATGGTTGTGAACACAAGGATCGGTGGTGGTTTATATTATTTATTTTTATTATTATTATTTCTTAGATAGGCTGAGAATATTTCATGGGTATGAACTTATGAAAGAATGTTATAGGTTCACCATTAGAGGTGGTGTACTAAGATTCGTTCCTCACCCCATGTATGTGCACATCTATGTATGTGCATACCATTGTATCTATTTTCAAGTTAAGCATAGATGAACAATAGATATATTAAAGTACCATAATTTCATAATAGAATGGATGAAGTCATGTGGAGTTTAGGATAGAGATATAGTAGTTTGACGATCATGGAATCTGAGGATGTAGTTTGGGATTTGAGTTATAGTATATCCATGTATTTATTTATTTTTTGTTTTCCTATATATATGATCAGCCCAGTGGGTGATCGTAGTTTTATGTGAGCATGACTATTTAGGTATATATGCTGCATTTCATTTGATTATGGCATGTTTCTATTTTAGTTCATTTATTCTTTCTTTGAACTCTAATGTGTATTATGCATGGTCATTTTATTTATGATTGTGCACTCTGATATGGGGGTATAGTCTCCCCACAATACCTTATCATACCACTATTTCTAGTTGGAAGCCTCTAGCATACAAGGATGTGTGGTTGAGTTCATGTGGTAACTGGTTCAGGGCACCAGTTGACTGGACTCTGAATTGGGATGTTATAGGTATGCCCAATTTGATATGGTTAGGGGACATCAAAGTGATTCCAAGGATATGTTTTTCCCATTATTTTACTTTTTGGGGATAATGGACTTAGTCCTTGGATCTAGTGTGAACATATATGCATATAAAAGGCTATGGTACTATGGAAAGAGATATCAGGCATTGTTTGAAGAATGTGTGGTTGATCTTGGGTGCCACATTTCACTAAAGGATCGAGGGTGTTTATTAATTTATGTATTCTATACTTCTTTATTTATATATTTATTTATTCTATTGATTATATCACATGAAAATTTCACTGGATTTACTTTCTATTCATGGGACCATATTGTTGGTGCCCTGCTAAGCTACATACTCACACCCTGGTCGGGCAGCACTTGCACATGGCTACCTGATCATACTTCACTGATTAGAGGTTCAGGTTAGGAAGAGACCTAGACTGGATTTATTGAGTAGAATACCCTAGATGGGATTGGTGATTGGGATTAGGTGAGGCTTGGGGATGTATTCAAGCCTCAGTATATTTTATTTATTTATTATATTTTTTATATCTGATCGGTCTTTTGGATTCCAAGTTATTGTATAACTATATACTGGATTTCATTTTTTACTATTGATGAATTCATTTTTTTCACCTTCTATATACTCTTATGGTTAATATTTTGGATGATGGTAGTTTATTTTCCATTTTTATTTCTGCTATAATATAAGGGTATTGCCTCCTTGTGATCACACATTACAACCATGTAGCTAGTCATCAGCCTCTGACGTATGGGGAGGTGTGCCTAATAATTGGAAGGATAAAATTAATATTTAGAAAAGAAACAAAAAAAAGGTGAATATGAGGAGAAAAATACACTGATTATCATGGAATGAAATGATGTAGTGAAATATCAATAAAAATAAGGATTCCTATAATGAATGATGTCTATGGAAGACTTCAGGGGGTTTAAAGTAAAGAAAAGAAACAAAAAAAATCTTGTGGTTCTAGAAACTAGATATTCACAATGTGAAATCATTATAGGACATGTAAACATTATGGGGAATGAACTAAATAAAGAGTTTGAAGTAACGAAAACTCAAAATGAGTAGATACTGACACTTTCACAATGTGAAACTAATTCACATCGTAAACCATTTCAATATGACATTTCAATAGATGGTCAAATATTGACCCGAATGGCCATTAAATTTGGGGGAAGACCCATGACTCCATTATGGGCCATATTAATGATGACCTGAAAATCAAAACGTGCTCTGGATAGCTTTATAAATAGATAGATCAGTTTCTGCTCAATTTGGAAATGTGAAAATGTTTATGCCTCAATTCAGGTAAACAAGTTGCACAATTTAAATGGTTATTTTTATATTCGAATATCAACGGTCATGATAAAAAATAACATAAACTGTACCTGAATTTAATTGAATAAATGAATTATAGTAATCCAGAACATGAATAAAAATAAATAAATCTAACAACACCTTCCCCATTATGATACATAACCCTATAACAAGGTTGGTTTTTTCCCAATCTTAATGATGATATAGTAATAGGAAATGGAATAAATAAAGGAAAACATGAATAAAAAATGGAGATAAAGTGGGTGGAGGAACTTGCAGTAGTGTGGCTTCTCACCCTATACATTGATCTCAAGATTCTGTCCTAGAAGCAAAAGCTCATTATTCTATTTATAGAACTACCTAGGGATCATGTTGTATTTAAGTCATCATTAAAATTACATAAAAATGGATTCATGGGTCTTCTCCCATGTTAATGTATTTTTAGTTAATTATTTGATCATCTGTTAAAATTTCCCATCAAAATGGCTCACAATGTGAATTGTTATCACATTGTAAAAGTACCAAGATCTTATTTGATTGAGTTTTATTTACTTCATGCTCTATATTTTTTTCACATCCATTAAAGTTTACATATCCTATAAAGCTTTCATGTTGTGAATCTCCAGTTTCTAATGCTATAAGATCCATTTTGTTCTGTTTCTTCACTTTTGAACCCCTGGAGTGTTCCATAATAATCCTTCACTGTGGGAAGCCTTTTTTTCCTAGTGTCGTGCTACGAAACTTTTTCACCTCATATTTTCCTTTTTTTCTTCTCTAAATATTTGTAATATTCTACCAATTATCCTAAAAAAAGGTTCAAGAGTCTCAGTTTTTGAAACATTAATCAGTTATTTGAAGAAATCATTGTATAAAAATACCAAATATATATATTTTTTTTAAATTCTCATATTCAGGACCCTTGTGGTGCTGCTTATTATCTAATGTGCGTGTTTCTTGTCTATAATGTGTTGAGACTAATGGTTGTGAATCCATACTAATTGAGAGGAAAGTGAATGTGAGGTACCCTGCCTTAGGTGATATAGTAGTGGTCAATATCAAATAATCAACCTTGA
Organism: Viscum album; assembly: GCA_963277665.1. Lineage (NCBI taxonomy): Eukaryota > Viridiplantae > Streptophyta > Magnoliopsida > Santalales > Viscaceae > Viscum > Viscum album. The sequence continues at coordinate 1,988,227,003 of OY728161.1, read as the reverse complement.
GTGAAAAGTAATGGTTGACCACATCTTATAAAAGGGTATGTGGGTTGTTATATGATCATATGTGATCATGGATGTTATGAAAAACCTTGAGTGAGAAGGTATATTCGAAAACATCCTAAGTAAGGGGATGTGGGTTGTTATATGATAATATATGGTATATGGAAACTCTCTTCTACTATAATTAGTTGAATCAAGTAGGGTTAGGTGTCATGGTGGTCTAGTTAGCACACAATGACCTAACACATATACTTCTTTGGTCTTTTGGTGTTATATTTCTAGGTGGGTGTGTTTCATGAGCATGATTGGAAAACCTTATATGTATTTTAATACCCCTTGGGCCATAGGTATGCCTTATTTTGGGCTTATTTTATCCCATTTTAAGTTTTACAGTCTTTTAAGAGACAGGGGTCAAAAATTTAGTGTTTTGGGAGAAATAGGCTAGAAACATGGTTAAGGTTCATGGTTTTATAATCGTGTGGTGACATTGTGGCATATCACTTTTTGTTCCACGGATGTTTTTACATCTTTATCATGTATTTTCTAACCATGTGAGTCACCAAGAAAACTATGTGGATGAATAGTCTTGAGAAATAGGTTGTCACGCAGCATGTTCATGGTCTGTTTAAACATGAAACTATTTACAAGAAACCATCCAAATTGGATTTTAAGGTAAAATGGCTATTGCATGGTTAACAAATGGTTTTAATAACCATGTTTCCTAACCATGCAACCTGATCAAAAGCTTTTTAAAATGGTAAATTACCTTAATTCCCTTAGTCAATTTAACCTCTAATCCCCTTTTAATTCATTGATATCCTGAACCAACCTATCCTTGACACTCTAATTGGTTCTAATTATGGTTTCATCATGAATACCTATAGGTATAGATGGACTTCTTCAAGATTTGTCTATTTTTTCTCTTTATTTTTATTCTCTTATTTCTAAATCATCCTTTCATCTCTTATAATATCTATGTCATGGAAATATATATGGGTTATGATAACTTCATATATGGTTTAGATAGATAATTGATGGTGTTTCTCTTATATTTAGGATTTTGAGGACTGGATCACTTATTTCCCATATTTGTTTTTTAAGGTGGAAACTTTTCTCCATTGGTGAGGGAGGTGTCTTTATTCAATGGTTTTATTATATAAATTACTCAATGTTCTTCTTAACTCCTTTGGTTTGGTTTATGAAATGGATTATTTTTAAATATATGAGGTATAATTTTTATAATTATATCTTATTTGGTATGGGAAATTATTTTTAAAGGTGGTTTTCCTTAAAACCAGTTCTGTGCACATCATGTGTTTGATGAAATGCCTCAAAGATATTTTTTGTTATAAAATAGATTTTCAATCATGGAAATATTGATAATTTTCTTGTGGAAATGTATTATAAAATTTTGATAATGGTTTACTTAAATGTTTTGGAAAACATATCACATTGGGAACCTTGGGTGTGTCAGTTGATAAGAATATGAAAACCTTAGTGATTGTGGAACCACTTAGGTTATGAATGTGATATCAATAGATTGTGGAAGGACTTGATATCAGTTTTATTAATGGGATGTATAGATTAGTGTTCCTTCATGTATATTACTATGTATTACCATATTCTAGATCCCAATGTATTAATGGTTTATTAGATAATTCTATTGTTTCATGTTTATTTGTTCACTTGTTTATCTTCTGAGATATGGATGTTTTGACTACTGCACACTATATTTATGTTCATATTTATATTCATATTCTTTTGGTTTGAATATGATATGTTTTTAAATAAAACTCAAAATATGTTTTATGTAAAAAATAAAAGGAAATAGTTTCATAAAAAAAATATTAAGATATTGAACTAACAATTTCATGGTGATAGACAATATAGAGATTCTTTGGTGGTATCCTATTGAGATTTAGTACTCACACTCTAATTTTTACTTTATAAGTGTGTTGTCATGGTTTTATAGGAAAAAGATAAAGAGAAGAGAATCATATGTAATTGTGACTTCTCTTGATTGATATCTCTTTCATAGTTGGTTTGTAATGGTGGTGAAAATTTTCTACAAGGATACTTGGTTTTTTTATTGGTTAGTTTTTCTCCTAAGATTAGCCTTTTGGATTGGTTTTTCATGTGTCATGGTTATGGATCTTATCTAATCTATTGTATTCTGATTTTTTTTATTTTTTATTATACATGAGATATTTTTTGTTTTATTTTATGATGAAATCATTCAAAAGGTTATGTTTTTTGATCCTATGGTGCTTGTCAGCAGCCCGTGGTGATTTAGAACGCACTACGAGCCTTGTAGTGGTCTATCTTGGGTAATGTGTTAGGTCAAATTTCATTTGTTCATTAAAAAATGGAATCATAGGGTTACCTATATAGAAGTTTAGTGGAACTACCTTGGTTAATTTTAAGGTCTAGTATAATGGATCTAGGACTATTCAAGGCTCAAGTAGTATATTGTGAGTTTGTTCATGATCACCACCTTTTGTGATGTCACCTTAGTTACAATGAAAATTTGGGATTTAATTTCCATATGGGTTTAGGTTTGGGGTGTAAATAGAAATAAAATTCTAGGTGTGAGGTCAACTTGGATAGCCTGAAATATGATATAGTGGTCAAACACACGATTTTGGAAGATTTAAGGTGGTTGTGACACACTTGGCACATGGACATCAGCCATGTGTCTAGGTCAAGCATTACTCAATATCTCTTTTATTATGTTTCTTATAACCCATGATTCTTGGATTGTTTGATATAATCTCATTTATAGGAAAATAATATATATGGTTCTTAGAATATGTTGATATCAAAAATTATTTTGACTTGCAGTTATGACATTTTTTTATTGGTTCATGTGTGGTAGAATTAGTTTATTTTTGAAGAAAAAATTTCATAAAAAATGATTTAGGTTTGAAAATTGAAGCTTTAGTGATTGTTTTTAAAATTATAATCTCTTTCTAAATCAAGTATTTATAACTATTTTTTTAATCATGGAAACCTATAAAGTTATTTAGTTTCTTAACTAGTTAATGATATACATGTAATAATTTTACAATTGAAGCAAATATTTAATGACACTTAAATTTTTTAAGGAAATGGACATTCACTATAAAGTTATAAAGGAATGATTTTTGCTTTTTAGAAAAACTAATGAATGTTTTTAATATATAGTATATAAGAGAAAAAAAATTAAAGAAAAATAATTAATCAAAATTAGATTTCAATTTTCGTGAAAACCCAATTTTATAACTTGAATTATTCATGAAAAATTCCAGTTGTTTGAATACTGGTTTCTTTTAAATAATTTAAAATAAATTTAATGAAAATTAATATGAAAATTAATCATATTTAATGCTTTGGATTGAAAGTTAAATAGTTTTATCTTGTAATTTAAGATTTTTTAAATGTTCCTCTTTTGATATTTTTCTCAAATAATTAAAAAGGTTTACTTATGAAATGGGTTATTTATATAGATCATTTTCAAATAGTTTTTATAGGTTTTATAAATTAATAGTTTTTGAAAGATTTTTTTCTCTTTAAGTGGGGTTGTTTCAAAAACTTATCTGAAAGTGTTTTCTGATTTTGGTGATTTGAATGTTTGGTCTGACCCTTTCTTATGTGTAAGGTTTATTTGATATACTTTAAAGGAAATGACTGATGGATTTATCATATCATATGGCTTGAGTAATTATTATAGATAGTTCGTGAGTTTAAATGATATAATTTCATCTAGGGTGTTATTTTCTTCTTATCTTTATTTTTTCCTAGGCTCTGAGTGAAGTGGTGAGTCTCATCTTCCCTGTCGATGTTATTTTATAGCCTAGCTAAAGAAACATAAATTTTTGGATGGTTAGTCAAGTTAGTAAGAACTAGTTTTATTGGATTCCTAATGTTCCTCTAGGAGAGTCAAATATTGTTTAAATCCTATTATTTGGGTGTTAATCCTTTAGAGTTATCACTCTATAGTTTTTTAGAGGTTTTGTTTTTGGGGTATCCTTATATAAGTGTGATCCTTGATATATTATTTAATATGAACCATTGAGAGTAGTGTAAATCTTGAGTTTCTTTATACCACATTACTTTATATCACTCTATGAACCTTGTTTCTAGGGGTATTATTGTAATAAATACTCTTAAAAGAGTTTTGGATATGCATTCTAAACATGGTGATTCTTTGGTATGTACTTTGGTAAATAGGTTTTTCTTAGTGACTAGATGGGGTAAAGAATCTATCAGAGGTATAACTTTTTATATATTTTATTGAGAGAGCTATTATATTGTATTATCTAAACCTATGATACCATAAATTCAATCTCATTAAAAAAATACTATATCTATTTCGTTTCTTATTGAGTAATATCTTCATTTGAACCATCTCTTGCTTATAAGATATGTGGTGGATCTGGTAATTTGGATTGTGCTTTCCAAATGACCATTAAGGTGTTTTGACCTGATGATCCTTTGAAAATTTCTTGGTAGTGGTTCAATTCTATAGGATTGATCATGTTTTCCCTTAGTTGTATTTATCTTGTGAAAGATAGTTATTTTCCCTTGGTTGTGGATACAAATATTGAGGGTTTCCTTTCAATGTAATGTGAAACCTCAATTATCTTGTTGATGATCTCTTATATAAATATAGTTTCTCATTGTTACACCATTTTATATTGAACCTAAATGTAGGGGATACCCATGTTAGGTATCTATTCTCTTTATATCCTTGTGAGGGATAATCTAGAACCTAGGACTACTTTGAAGAGCTATAAGTGAGGTTAACCTAAGATCCATACATGATTCATGCTAATCTAGGATGGTTCTTGATGATGTTACTATGAAGTCATTGGAATTGAGTGGGATATGTATTTATGTCAGGAAAATGGGTGATAGATTATAAATTTATCTACATATTCCCTCATTAAAAGAATAAATATCACTGTGACCTAGAGTTGATAATTGGTGTACATTCTCTCGGAACATGGGGAAAATATTCCCTTAGAGAGTGGTTTTTGATATATTCAAAACATATAATAGTATAAATTTACCCAGATAAATATGATCAAACAATATAAATACTCTATTAAGTGATTTTAGATTCTTTATTTTCATATTTTATAAACTCTCATAAAATGAGGTGTGACCATAGACTCTTTGAGAAAAGAATTTCCCATAAAATCTTTGAAGGAATCAAAGGAGGAGGGGTCCTTAGTGGACATATTTATAGAAATTATCTTAGTTTCCAATGAGGTTTTAATGTGATTTTATGGTCATCTTGGGATAAATATAGTTCTTTATCATGTAATCATATTTAGCTCAGGAAATCATTGGATGTTAGTTGGTAGCATGGTGTGGAGAACTCAAGTTCTGGTTTTGGTCTTCCAATGGTTCTTTGTGTCTTCATAGGTTTATGTTTATTCTATTTTACATGATCCATATATTGTTTATTCATGGACATAGGTCTACTAAGTTCATGCACTATAGGGTAATTAGGATGTATCATGAACTGAGACGTCAATTTTAGTGACCCATAATGATCTAGGCGATTAAATATTTTATTTCATGATACCCAAGCTTCTAGAAAAGTTAAGTAGAATGTAATTTACCTACTAGTTTGATATGGACTAATCTATTATATTATGAAGTTTGGATGAAGTACCCATGGAATTTGTAACTAGACTACCATGGAATCCTTATCGGGGTGATGATATGATTTTGGTAATCATTAAATGATTCATGAATCATATCATGTATTTCCAACCAAGAATATGTTTTTCATAAAAGTGATTGAAAATTTGTATGTTAAAGGGGTTGTAAAGCTCCTTGGTGTGCCTTCGGTTATTATTTTCGGTAGATACTTGTGATTTGAATTTCAATTCTAAAAAGGATTGTTCAATGTAATGGGATCTAAGTTAAAGTCAATAATAGCAGTCAATCTTTAGATAGATTATCTAATTTTATGAATCATCTAATTATTAAGGATATTATTTGGGAATGCATGCTTTATTTCAGTGTATTTTGGGTTTAACATCTACCCTAGATGAATATTTCCTAAAAAATATTTAACATGCTTTAATTATAGAAATATAGTTTGAAGTGTCTTGTGGATGTACTTTGAGATCCCCTTGATGTCAATAAAGGGTAGGTGAATAGTCTCTGGTGGGACTAAGACTTATCCAAGGGATATGAGTATAATGTACTTATCTTAGTAAACATTTTATGTAGTTCCAATCCACTATAAATTTCATGCATACTAAGATAATTTTCCACTAGATTTTTCAGTATGTGATTGGGTTATTCATGGGATTTCGCCACATTTGGGACATCATCATTTGTCTATGTGGGGTAAGTTGGAACCAAGTACTTTTTCCCTTTCTCAATCATAAAATGACATGGAATGGTGGATTATCAGCTGGACTTATAATCTATCTTGATGTTGATTAACAATATGTTTCATGTTTCCCAATTATGAGGTGTCAACCAGACCCTTAACATGTTTTTGAATGGGATTATGTTGATCTTGAGTGATGATTTAGTTAGTTATGAATAAATTTTAAATGTTAATTTTATGATTTATTTTTTTTTAATTTTAAGACCCATGTTTAAATTAATAACAATAAATTGTCTATAATTTTTATGTTGAAAAGAAATTTTGAAAAAGTGATTAAAATACATTCTTTTATCTAGTTTTATTTTTATTAGTATTTTCACGTGTCCTTTGTAGGTAAAAATTGCAAAGAATAAGAAGTGGAGGATATAGAAAAAACTGGTCTAGTGGTCTAGACCTCAACCAATGGGGTAGAAATCCATATAGAAATTCCATGAAGAGCATGTTAGCTAATCCAAACCATAGGAAGAGACATCCACATAATAGAAGGAAGAAGGAACTGTCGTTAAAAGTGTATGGAGATTGGTCTAAAGCCAAGGGTATGCCCATTTGTTATTGTATGAGTATAAAGTAATCCCATCCCTGCATCAGGCTTCTAATACATAGGATTATTTATATAGGATAGTTTATTTGCGTTTAACTTCAATGTGGGATGCGATCTTTAGCGGTGGTACTTTTCACTTATAAATATGGTGTCATCTCATCCATGCTCACATTTCATCATACTCTTGTAAAAGATATGCTATAGTCCATCATAATATATCATCCAATAGACAAGATGCACTACAGGATGTTATTGCTACACCATAGTGCCACTATGAAAGCTAACTGAGGTTATTAGCCACCATTTGGTTTTTGAAGACCACTACACAATAGGATTCTCCCTGGTGGAATAGTCAGTAAGGGATCTCGAACAAAATAATAAGTTGTTTTGTGGTCTTTAAACTCCACCATGAAGAGAGTGATAATGTAACAACTGATTTTTTGATAAATATGAAGGATGCACCATAGTCCTACCATTGGTTCATGGTTCCATTTAGGTCAAAAATGGGATATGAGATTGCATCGTAGGATCTCCACTATGATGTGTTGGTACCAAAAATGGAAGAACCAAGGATTTACTAATGAAAGAAGATATGCCCGTGGATAATGTGGCTGTTTTTTAGACCACACTATCCATGAAGGTTTATGTCACAAGGTCTTCTTCTATGCTATATTTGGGTTACTAACATATTTTAAAAGCTCAAAATTTTCAGGCTATCCATGGGATACAACTGATTCCTCAGTTATTTTTTAAAATAAACATAATATGGGGCCTCACCTACCTATATGGTGAATGAATAACTCTAATAATCAAGGAAGACTCGACCAAACTTTAAATTATTCGATTAATACCCTCATTGAGGTGAAAAAATTTACCATGTCAAGAACTAATAGGTTTAATAAGAAGAAAAATAGAAATAGAAAAATACAATTAGAAGGAAGAAGATTTCAAAATTAAAATAAACTAGAGGAGGGGGATACCTATAAATAGTAGCTTGATTCTACAGTGAATCAAATGGATATCCAGTCTTAGAGGGACCCAGAACTCATATTCCATATAACTTTAGGAGATTTCACTATAAGTTAGGAAGATAACATAGGAGGATAATGGGAGATCTCTACCTGACATCTGAAGTGAGAGTGGAGGAAGACATTCATCATCAACTACAATGATACTTAATTAGTACTTTAACTTCCTATTTTTATTTTCTATTTTTAATTTTGAATTCATATTTTATTTTGAAAACCATGAGCATGTGTCTCCACTTTTACATTGTACTTTTATTTTAGTACTAATTTTCTATTCTTTTTCCTTAAATACATAATTTATTTATATTGAGTGATAGATTAATCATTAATATCTTGGTATTCAAGGGAAATATTAGTTTGATAAATAGGATTCGTATCAAAAAATTATAAAAAAAATTAATTAACATCACTTTGTCTCTAATCATATAATATCCACTAATTGTCTAGTGAGAGTGATGAAATTTAGTGGACAAACCTCAATGTGGTAAAAGGGAGTGGTAGAGAAAGATTCAACATCAGATTCACCTTTAATTTTAAGAATAATCATCATGAACATAAGATGATTATACACATACATTGAGAGAGGAGCCAATAGATTTAGGTAATTCTACTTAAGGATGAAAAGAAACACTATTTTCCCCATAAATTCTCATAGTTAATAGAATTTAATTAAATTTATTAGAACCCATATTTGATATCAACTTTATTCTCTTTTTCTTTATTTTAATTTTTAATTTAGTCCAATAAAACCACTCAATTTATATTAGTAATTTTAGTTTTAGTAAAATCATGACACACGGTGAAACTATTAAAGCCTTATAACCCTTTTCTTCAGGGGATGAGTCCCTACATTATAGTCGTCAGTGTAGTTGGGTGACTATAAATTTTTATTTTTGATACCCCTAAGAGAATTAATGACACTTTAAGGAAACATCAAAACTGGTGTTTTTATTGGGTAATAGGTGTTTATAAATTCAATATTTAGATAATTATTTTATCTCCCACTTTTTATGATTTTATATTAGGTTATTTTTCATTCTAGTTTAATTTTTATAACTTTGTGTCTTTTTTTGTAATATAAGTAAAAAATAAAAATAAAGGTACATATCCAATTTTTGATCCAATTTTCAATCCTCTCATAATGAATTGAATAAATAAATAGAAAAATATAATAGCAAATATGGGTCCTTCAAGAAAAACCAAGAGTATTACAACTATAGAAAAATCTTGAGACACTCCTCAACATGGAAGCTGAGTTTAAAATAAGATTATAACTACTAGAGAGCATGACCAGGTGGTTGGGGTATCAAATATTAGATTCATTAGTCATGATAATTCAACATTTTCCATTGATAACACATTTACACTTGTTTCTAAGGAGTATAAATAGGATAAATAACATTTACTTTAAGAATTAGAATAAGAAAGGGAGATGGAAGCTTCTAAATTCTGGGATAGCATGCCTAACATGATGGAGTAGAAACATAAATAACATAATGAAAAATAATACATTATAATTTCAACTTTATTTTGTCCAAAATATGAATACAAATAATAATAATAATAGTATGGGAACCAATATTGGATAGGACAATAATTTTTTATCATGATTTTACTATTGACTGGATTTTGGTTACCCACTCCTATTGAGAAAGAAGTAGAAGAGGAACCATCCACTAATGAAATAGAATACCAATAAGATAAAGAAGACCTTGGAACTACTTAATTCTAGGAATACATTATAAAACTTATATAATAGTATCCCCATGGAGAAGAAGAAGAAAGAGTGGCTACTGAAAATGAAGAGATGAATGCAGAATTTGAAGAAAAACGACCACCAAAAGAAGAAAAGGAGGAGTGGTACCTTATTTAGACATCCCATGATCTTTTATTAAAAACATTAGTATTTTACACTAATTTTTAATTCACTCAAAAATAATAATAATATAATTCAAAGATGTGGAAAGGTAGAATAGTTACATCAAATTTTTCATAAAGATGAAATTGGTTCAATACAAGATCGTTGGCTCTATACCATACTCTTGTTACATAATTTAAGAGGTAAGTTCGAGCTTAATGGACTTAATAAAATCTCTTTTCATGAGGTAACCTAAGTTTTAATATTTTATTTATTAGTTTAGGATTTAATTTTAGATAAAGTGAAGTATCCCCCTCCCATAATTTTTTGAACTTTAATAGAATAGACCTTGTATTTTCACTATTTTGATTCTTTTTTTAGATCCATGATGCCTAAAGGTAGAAAACTACAAATGAAAAAGAGATTCATGAAAAGGGAAGTAATATTTAACTTTTAGTATTCACTTCTACTCTCTTTTATTTCTAGAATCTGTTTGTTGAGCTTTAATGAAGAGAAGATGCGTGCCTACATTTAGATTAGTGTTTTACTTTTTTTATCAATGATATGTATAATTTTTAATAACCACATGATGTCATATTTTAATTTTCATGTTGATTTAATTGAATAATTAATATTGGGATATTGGGTGATTATATTAAAACATCAGGATGTTAATTCAATGAAGCAAGATTTTTCTTTATAGTCATATATAGGTGAAATTCCATTCCATCTTTCATACTTTAAATTTTGGAAGTTCATGTTGATTAATTTGTTTTTATAACACATGTCATGAGTGATTGACTTAAATTACATTATATTATTACCAATAGGTTTCTAATACAATATTTTTAATCTTTATTAGTAGATTTATGGAGAGATCTTGGTACATGATACCTACTAGGATTTGGATTGGATCTTTTCAAAATGATGATTATGGAAAATAACTTAAAATAAGATTGATGAATTTTTATATTATATAGACACTATACTTGAGACCTAACTAACATTAATCCTCATTTTATACCTTAGAGAACGTGAAATTTCATTGTTAGGAATATCCACATGTTATGATATTTTATTCATTCCTACCCATACTCTAATGTTTTTCGTGATGAAAAAAGTTCAATTGTTGGGAGAGAGGGATTTAAAGGAAGAATGTATATTTTTTATTGAGATAATTTCATGGGAAACTCACTAAATTTTTGTGATAAAGGTTCATGTTTATTTCATTGTTTTTATTATTTACCCCTCTTAGAAAAAAGTAAAAAAATGTAAAAATGTGGGTTTAGTTTTGGAGGATCAAAAATCACCATCACTTGACCATTTATTTTCATCATTTGGGGCTGGGTGGTGGATTTAATATATTTCATTGATCAATTTTCAAAAAAATTAAAAATTTAAAGAATAAATAAAAATTTGAGGTTTAACACATTCATTATTTTCATTGTCTAAGGCCTTATATGATCTTGGGATGTGTGGGGGAGGATTTCATTTTTTAAATAGGATAATTTCATTGGATTTACTTAGATTTTCATGATTAATATTTATATTATAAAAATATTTTTAATTTTTACATTCATTATTAATCTATTTTCGTGGCATTTGGGATGATCTCTAGTGCGGTTTCGAGGTCGCGGTTCAGTGCGGCGTGGGGCTGAGTTATGGAGTGGCGTCTGGGCTGAGCCCTTCCTTCTGAGGCTTTGGGTTGTTCTTTGGTCTTCTTGAAAGGTTGTGAACTTCTTCTTCTGCATTTTCGAAGGAAGTATTATCCTTTCGTGGTGTGGGTTGCTTCAGTTTTCCACCGAACAGGGGTTGTAGTTCAGATATGCGTGAGGAACCATGTTTTGTCATCTTCATTGTGCTCCAGCATGGGTATCTTGGTCGGAGTGTTGTGGTTCCTGTGAGCTGGTTTGATGGCGATGAAGGGGGAATTTTGGGTTAGACTCATGGTGTTATTACAAGGTACTTGTTTTAAGGTTTTTTCAGTGTTGAATATCATGAATTGAGTTGTTTATTTTGAATGGTGGAATTGGTTTGGATGGTTTGTTTTCGAAGGTGGGGAGTCTTTGGAACTGGACTTGACTTCATGAAACAGGCTCCAGAGGAGGATCCAGAGATTGAATTTCATCTCTGTAGAGTTTTTTAGATTTGGATGTTTGAGAGGGTATGGATTCATCCATCAGATCGGGCCTGTGCTTTGACATGGGACACTTGCTTGCTATAAAATCTTGCAACGGTGGAGAGCTTCATCATGGTAAATGCTAGGGCAGAGTAGATCTGTGTTGTCATTCTAGTTTTTACTCTTTATTATTTTGAGTGTGATTTGTCCTACGTCCTTTAAGTCTTCTTAGGTTTTCCCCCTTCATCCCTAAAAAGGTTGTTTTATCATATAATAAAAATTTGAAGGCCTTCGGCCCATTGGATGGATGGTAATTTGTATGTTGTAAGGAAATTTAGAAAAAAAATAAAAAATAATAATAATAATACTTTATTTTATCTTGTTTTATTTTTATTAGTATTTTTTTGTACTGTGTAGGTGGAAATGGAAAATGAGAAGCAGAATATGACTTATAAAAAGCTGGGCTAGTGGGACAACCCTCAACCTGTGGTCATTAAGTCACATATCAGGACCAAGGAGGGCCAGTCAACCAAACCACTCCATGGGGACAGTCGACCACATGGAAAAATGGAGCATGAATATTAACACATAGTGCATGTGTAGGGATTGGTCCAAAGAATGCAGTGGGCCCATGCATGTTGGCACGGAACCATTTTTTATTGTGTGATTGTTGTGGGAGCCCATATCTGTAGCAAGATTCTGATCTTTGAGATTGTTTTTATGGGAGAGTTAATTCATGCTAAACATCGATGTGGGATTCAATCTTTAGCTAGGGTATTGTTCACTTAACAATAAAAATATCTCCATACCATTATTTCTTGTCATCATCCTCAAATAAAAGATACACTATAGACCATAGTTTTATATTAACCACCAGTCAAGCTATTCCATAGGTCATCATCACTGTGTTGTAGTTCTACCATGAAAGTCAGCTGAGGAACTTAACCACCACTTGATTTTTGAATACCACTACGCCACAAGCTTGTCCCTTATTTAATAGTAAATAGGGGAGCCAAAACCAAATAATAATTTTCACCATTGTACTCAAACACTACCATGGAGGGTGAGATAATAGAATAATTTTGTTTTTTAGAAAGATAAAGTTTGCACGGTGGTCCTGCTTCAGTATCATGGTTCCTTGTAGGCCGAAAATGGGAGACGAGGTTGCACCATAGGCTCTCCACTATGACATGGAGGTTCAAAAAATGGTTAAACCAAGGATTTAAGTAGCAAAAGAAGCTACATTCATGGTTAATATAGATATTCCATAGGTCATTCCATCATTCAAGGAAATTTTGTTATATTTTATTCCAAGTTGTAGTTATATTACCTTCATATTTTAAAATCCAAAACTTTCCAGGCTATCCATGGAATACAATCGTGTCTTTAAGTATTTTTAAAGATAAATAGTATATGGGGCATCACTTAAATCTGATGATATTGAATAACTCCAATAAATAAGTAATATCATGACATCCTTTAACTGATTTAAGGAAAATCTTCATGGAGGTGAAAAAAATGACCGGGTTAATCACTGATAGGAGGAACAATAAGAAAAAAAGAAATATAAAAAATAAAATTTGTAGGAAGAAGAATTCAAAAATAAAATAAAATATAGTAGGGGATGTCTATAAATTAGACCTTGATTCTATTGTGAATTGAATATATAAACAAGCATGGAGGGACCCAGAACTCATATTCTATAGAAATGAAGGAGGATTCCCTTCTAGTTAAGAGGATAACAGAGGAGGGTAGTGGGAGATCTATAACCAGCATCCAAAGTGAGAGTGTAGGAATGCGGTCATCATCAACTAGGATTTTTCTTAATTTTGACTTCCATTTTATATTTTTCTTTTTTATTTGTAATTTTGAATTAATATGTGAATGAAAAATCCATGAGAATGTGTATCCACTTTTACACTACACTTTTCTTTTATCACTAATTTTCCAAACCTTTTAGTTGAATACATAATTGATTCATAATGAATGAAAAAATAATCATGAATAACTTTGTATTAAAGGAAAATGTAGGTTTTAAAATAGAAAGAGTATCAAAACTTTAAAAATCATCTTTTAATTAATAAAACTTGGACTTTAATCAAATCATAACCTATAATTGTTTAGAGATAGTGTTGGAATTTAGAGGATAAATCTCAATGTGGTAAAGAGAATTTGGAGAGATAGATTCAGCCTCAAATTCACCATCTGTTTCAAGAATAAACACCATACACCTAATGTGGTTATAGACATAACTTGAGAGAGGATTCAACTAATTTAGATAGTTCTATTTGAGGAAAATAATCAACACTAGTTACCCCAATAATTATCAAAGTTAATGTAATTGATTTAAATTTATAAAAAGAATATTATATATCAACTCTCTTCAATTTTTCCTTATTTTTATTTTTTGAGTTAGTCCAATCAAACTTCTAAAGTTAGTTTAGTAATTTTAGTTTTAGTAAAATCATGAAAAAAAATTAAAGTATTAAAACCTTATAAAAAATTTCATCATGGAATACACCATATCTTACCATTATTCTATGATCCAACTGTTAGTGTAGTTAGGTGACTATAAATTTATATTTTGATATCCCCAATAGAATTAATGACACTTTTAGGCGATCTCATTAATCTTGATACCTCAGGGTTTGAGAAACCATTTTGGGTTATCAATTTTTATGATAAGGTGTTTCATGATAAATGATTCCATTGGTCTATGTTTTGTCGAATTGTAGATAAGATGTCCATGAGACATGGCAGTAGAAAGTGTTAATGATGTAGCGATGGAGTTATCTTTTTTCAATCCTAGAATATTTAGTGCTTTTTGGGGTATAAAGTTCCATGTTGGGGAGAATTTTGATTCCCTCTATGTCACAAGTATTCCTTATATTGGTCTTATTTTATCTCCTTTATGGTTTTATAGGATTTCTAGAGATGGGGGTCAAAAATTTGGAGTTTTGGGAGAAATAGGCAATGCACAAAAATTAGGAGCATTGTTTTTATAACCTTGTATCAACCATGTAATATGTAATTTTTGGGTTCATATGTATTTTCATGGATTGGGAATGGTACATTTAACCATTCAAGTCGCAAGGAAAACCAGGTGGATGAATGGGTTTGGGAAAAAAGTTTTTTTAAGGCTTATGCATTGTTTTTCTAAATGTGTAGTTATTTCGAGGAAACCGTGTGAATTTTTTTTCAAGGTACAATAGATACCATATAGTTAGTATGGGTTTTCTAATAGTTCAATTTAATCATGAAACCCGATCTAAACTTCTTAAAATGAGAATTTACCCCAATTACATCGCTTGGTTTAACCTCTAATCCCCTCCTGATTCACCATTTCCTTAAAAAAGACTCACCTTGGTTCTCTAGGAGGTTCTCCACTTGGTATCATGGTGAATCCCCATCGATCTATATGGATATTTTGTATGTATTTGTTTCTTTATGAATATTTTCTTCTCCTCTTTCTAGATCAACCTTTGATATCTCATCTTCTCCATGTGATGCAAACCTATATGGGTAATGATCACCTAATATATGGTTTAAATTGATAATTAATGGTGTTTATATTGGATCTAGGATTCTGATGACTGGATATTTTATTTCCCACCTCCATTTTTAAGTCAATAAGTTTTCTCCATTGGCGAGGTAGGTGTCTATATACAATGGTTCAATCACATGAACAACTCAACATTCTTATTAATTATTTTGGTTTGGTTTATAAAATTCACTGGTTGGAAATATAAGAGGGATAATTTGTATACCTCTATCTTTATTAGTATAGAAAATTATTTTGAAATGGTTTTTTCTTTAAAATAAATTTTACGCACATCATGTGTTTGATGAAAGGACTCAAAAAAGTTTTTTACTCTAAAATGGATCTTCCAGCACGGGAGTAGTGATGATTTTATTATGCATATATTTTATAAAATTTAGAGCATGGTTTTCTTAATTTTTTTTGGAATGCATAGTATATTGGGAACCTTGGGTGCATTGGATTATAAACAGATTAAAACCTTAGTGAGTGTGGCACCACTGAGGGTATGATTGTGATATCAATAGTCTATGGTGGGACTCGATATCGATAGGGTCCAAGGTATGTATGGATTAGTATTCCTTAATGTGTCCTAGTACCTATTCCCATAGTCTAGATCTAAAATTGTGATTGGTTTATTACATGATAAAATTATTTTGTATTTTAATATGATATGTTTTGAAAGGAAACCAAAGGCTGTTTTATGTAAAAATATTTTCAAAGGAAATAAATTTATGAAACATTTTTGTTTAAAATATTAAACTAATGGTTTCATGATTATAGAAATTTTATAGATTCTTTGGTGGTATCCTATTGAGCTTTAGTGATCACACCATTCTTTTTTCTTTGGTAATTTATAGTCATGGTTTTTGTAAGATACTGGTAAAGAGAATGGATTTATTTTTCATATAGTCTTGTCTTTATTAATATCACATTCATAGTGGGTTTGGGATGGTGGTGGAAGATGGTAACATGGAGACCTATCTTTTTTATTGGTTGGTTTTGATCCTAGGATTGGCCTTTTATCTTATTTTTTCTTTTTCCATGGTTTTGAATCATTTATTACATATTATACTCTGATTATTTGTCTTTATTTTTTTATTCATGATACATTTTGTGTTTTCTTTCAGGGTGAAATCACTCCCAAGGTTTTTTTGTTGATACCCTGGTGCTTTTCACCAACCTATGGATATTGGTAAAATAATTCGGTCCTTATAGTGGGATAGCTAGGGTGACATGTCAGGTCACCTTGGGTTGGTTTTTTACATGTATTTTATGAACCACCACTTTATTATAATAGAAATGAATATTATTGATGAATGTATGGTTCTCAAAGGGTTTTTATACTCACCCCCTACCTATGTATATAACATGGATTTTGATGTACATAGGTAAACTTGCATGTTTTATTCTATGGAATAGGTATTTCTTGGATCTGAACACATTGTTTAGGACTTGAAGATTATATAGGATAGGTATTTGATTGATTCAATTACATGATTTGGGTCAGAGGCCAATTTATTTTTTAGTTTTTATTCTATTTAAGTACAGACCAGTGTTCCAATATGTTAAAATATATAATTAATGTTGTATATGTTTTATATTAATAATTTTTATGTTTTGATGTATCATATTAACTATTTTATTGTCTTCTACTTTGGACTATGGGGGCTTTGTTGGATCCATTTTTATCTATCCATAGGTTATTATGATGCTTGTTATATAGAAAGGCCACACTAAATTTCTTGTATACTTGTGCATGAATCTAAGGATTTTTTAGAAGGTATAGTATCTCCATTACTATTTTAGTTTCTTACTATAAAAAACAAATCATTTAGACCTAAAACATCATCCAAGACGGACCACCACAATTCCTAAAGTGTGTCTATGATCACTATAGTTAGGTTATAAGCACCTGAGTATCAATATACAAAATCATGAGAATTATTTCACCCTAAAAACACAATAGAACTTGTCTCATGTATAAAAAGATAAATATAAATGACCAAAGTGCATCATGGAATAAGAGGAACATAGCCACAAGACATAACAAAACAAAATCATAAGGATAATCCCAAAAATAAACCAAAACCAAGTATCCATGTAACCATCCACCACCACCATCCCAAACCACCATGAAGAAACATCAACAACTAGAATTCATTCAGCAACATGAAACCCTTCCATTTACCTATATCCTAAAAAAGCAGGTCTGTATATACCCAACATAATATACAAGGTCTAAGGAAAATACCTAGTGGAATACCACCATCAATCAATACAATGTATTTCTCCATGAAACTATTAGCTCTAGCTTTAAAATAGGACAATTTTTAAAAAAGCTAGTTTTTTTAGAAAAAATTAATAAAAAATAATTTGGTTTCCATTAAAACATATCATATTCAAATTATCCAACAATATAACCAAATTAAAGAAATATAAATAGATGGAACTAATCAAATCCAACCATGTAAACTCATAAGATAAACATATGATTAATCAAATTATGAAACATCACCATCATGAATAAAACCATGCAAAATTAGTCTCTAGCCTATATGAATATGTAACTAGGACACATAAGGTGCACTAATCAACATTATGTTAATCCTAATGATATTCATTCCCACCATAGTCTATCATTATCACAATTATAATCTTTAGTGGTTCCAGAATCACTAAGGTTTTCATATGTCTATAACCCAATGCTCCTAAGGTTTCCATGTTCTATTTTTTCTAAAAACATTCAAGTAAACCATGCCAAAAATTTTATCAAAAATTTATACAAGTAAATAATTGTCGATCCCATGATTGTAAACCCATTTTTATTAAAAACCATATTTGATACATTTCATCAAACACATGATGTGCGTAAAACTTTTTTTAAATAAAAACCCTTTTAAATCCATTTTACAAGCCACCAAGGATGAATTTATGAAAATTATCCTTCATAGATATCAAATAAATCATTTTTACAATCCAAACCAAATTAAAACACTATAATAACAAATTATTCCATGAGAAAGAACCATTTTATGGAGACACCAACCTCAACAATGGAGAAAAATTAGTCTACTTTGGAAACATTGATTGGAAATGAAGATACTAAAATCCCAAAAATTATATATCAAAAAAGATAATCTTGAGAAAGAGTAAATCATCACATACAAATAATTGATGAATTAAGGATTTACATAACCCTTCTTAAAATTTATTGGATTGGAAACCCTAGAAATAGGAAGTGGGAGAACATTTTAATAGAATGGAAATCAGGTTAAAGAATCATTAAATAAACCTTTATAATGATCGCTTGTATCATCATAATGATGTGTAACTTCCTCATGGAAGATTGAAAATAAAATAGTTTATTTCAAATTATGAAACAACCATCACCATGGTGTGGTGATTCCCACCATAACCATGGTTTCCTTGATCAAAATCAGCCTAGGAAGCCCAATATAGCGACTTTCCACAATGTTGTGTAAAAACCATGTCCATTTAGGACCCACAACACACTCCACCATGGTGTGGTGGTGACCAATTTGGATGTGGTCTACAAGGAGGACGTTGTCATCCCATTCCCAAGGACACACCTCACCATGAATGTGTTTCTCATTCCTATGTCACACATGTGATTTCTAGGAAAAAATGGCCTACATCATAGTGTGGTCCTAACTGTGGTACACCTAAAACTGAACAAAACATTATTTTATCCCCCATTCACCTAAAAAACTTTTCAAAACCAAATTTAACCTTTATTATTCCCAAAAAAACATACATGAGACTCAAAGGGTGTCACAATTCTCCCCACCGATATACTTTCTATCACCAAAAAGAACTCAAGATTATAGACATGTAAAAAGATAAGCTCATTGTTTCATCATTAGTGATTAAAAAATCTGGATCTCATGGATATCCCTTATACTCTACCATAGTACGTAGACTAAGGGAATTTGTTTACCATGAAACTCCCTATTTTGATGATTTGTGATCTGAACTGGTTACTAAACCACTAAGGTTTCAAGCTCTATATCAAAATATTCCCATTTTATTACATGAGAAGTGTCTCTTTAATACCTTATCATTTGTGAAATATGAAATATGTAGTGAATCAATATTAAGAAATATGATAAGTCTAACTGATATTCCACCTTTCTAAGACATTTGATTATCTCAAAAGGTGTAATAAATTGTGTTTCCAATTTACCCTATATTCAAAAATGATGATGTACTAAATGAGTTGAATAGTTAAGGAAACCCCAATCACATACCTTAAACTCCAACAGGTGATAAAGATGTCCCACATAGGATTTTTCATGACACTGAGTTGTCCCTAACCTCTTTCATAAAAACTGCACATTTTCCATCATCTCTTAAAAAAGACTCAGTCTAACCAAAGACTGCTCTCCCAAATACATCCAAAACAAAGTAGATCTACACATATTAAAATAAAATGCTTAAAAATGTTCCATTTTAATCAAATCCTGATAACTATTGTGATAGTAAAACCCTACTAATGGAAAATCTTTTCCCATGAACCAATGAAAACCAGCACACATTCCCAAAGCATATAATCAAAATTTTGAATGTATAATTAAGTGTTTCCATCCATCTGTGGGTGATGTGTCATAATTAAATTCAATTAGGTACCCATTGCATCTTATAAACACCTCCAAAATTCGGATGTAAAACATGGATCTCAGTTAGAAACAACAGTAGAAGGCACACCATAGAGCTTCGTGATCTCTCAGATATACAGGTGTTTGAGATCTTCCACCACCATCATCTCCTTAATAAGAATAAAATGAGATGATTTCATGATTTTATCAATGATCACCCAAATTTAATATTTCCCACAAGGATTCCATGGTAAATTGAAATTAAATTCCATGGATATCTCATTAAATTTACATACTAAAATGGGTAAACGGTACAACAAACTAGCATGTGTCTGGTGCTCTTCCTAAATATTCTACAAGGTAAGGCATCAAGACATGAAGTCTACAATTGATTACCACTTCCCTAGAAACAAATAAAAATGTCAAAAATCATGAAACATCTTGGAAGTCTCAGGGTATACGGATTAACTAGGCTGATGTACACTATCCATCAACCCCTACCTCAGAGTTATTGGAATAACCAATCTACCATGGAAATGAAAGATATTATCAGGGGACCAAGACCAATCACCTGAGCTCTACCACAACCCCCATAAATAATTTTAATAAAATGCTTCCAATTGGTTTCTATTTCTTTTACAAGAAAAATCCGATCATCAAATGAAGAATCATCTCCCAAACAAGCTAATCACACCTACCCATCATATTCTTCCACATCAAAGCACATATTAGTGAATAGAGTCATAAAAGACCATTGTTTCACTAATTAATTCAAAGATTAATTAAGTAACTTCCTACTCAACATAATAATGACCACATTCACTTTTCAAGGTGTGTATTCAATGTAATACCAAAGACCCTACTTTAATAGGTAAACACTATATCTTGAACTATCATACAATGCACACTATAAAGAGCCTCTATTCATGAGTATATTTTGAATTTTAGTTTTTGAATGTTAGAATTTTATTTTAACAAAATAAAATTCATTTTTTAATTCTTTATAATGATATCATCTTAAGATGAATTTTTGATATTTTTAAAAAAACAGGTTTTATGCACGCAAATGTTAAAATAAATTTTCCATGATCATATTACTTTTATTTGATAAAATGGAATTTATATTAAGAAGAAATAATTAAGAATTATACAACTATTCAAATCTTATTTATATTCATTAAAAATAAATTACTTAGGATAAATATTAATTACCAAAGTAAAAGAAAAATGGTTGTTTTTAAAGAATTAATTTTATAAGAGTTGTATGCTTTTTATCTAAATAAATTAGATCAATATACTTTAAATTATGACTCAAATATGATACAAATATATAAAAACTCATTTAATAAATAATTTATAGGAAATAATATTAAAACAAAATTAACATATAAATGAAACATTTCTATAAAAATAGTTTTTTCTATATCTTATATTTTAATTTTAATTTTAATTTTCTCATATTTGGAAATTTAATTAGGTTAAATGGAACCCAAATTTATATTAATCACGTATAAATTTAATAATAAGGGTCATATTATATTTTTTAATAAAATAATTACCATGGTTAATTTTTAGTCAATATTAATAAGGGTAAAATGAGTAAATGAGGTATCTCAAATTTTTAATAATTAAAAGTTTACATACACCTTTAGAAAGACTTTTTAGGTATTAAAGTCATACCCAAATGTATCACCTACCATTTATCCTCATAATTAACCTAACCATTTAAACCCACATAACAATAATGTGATTCTATTCCAACCCCTTACCTAACATTAGTTTCCATGAAAAAATCCCCTCTTTTCTACATATAATGGGGGCCTCTCACCACCCCTTCAATATCTCTCAAAAATTTTATTTTTCTCATGAAAATATCCACTATTTTATTCTCATAGAATCCAATATCACTATAATAAGATTTTGGAAACAATATATTAAACCAATCTATTTTTTTACGAATAATCATTGAATACAGACCAAAAGTTCTCAACATAAGTTCAAAATTTTTACTAATGTATTTTCCTTTTTATATTTACATTTAAATTTTATTTTTACTAATATAATATGATTAATTTAGTATCTATACTATAATAAATGTTTTTATATTTTTAAAATAAACACTAACCACCTTTTCCCTTACCCTTAATAAAAATGAAATAATCATTCATGTGTTGTGCGGAATATTGCCTCCATGATGCAATGTGTTGTGTTTTCCTTCACCACCTTATAAGGATGTATATATGAATATAATTAAAGGATAAATATTATTTTTATGATATCATTAATTTTTTGGTATGAAAATTTGGATAACATATTAATTATATGATCAAAAAACGATCATCATTAATTTAATCGTTTAAAGTAAATGTATGAAGAGAATAATATTTTATTAAAATTGTGTTCAATAATTATTATTTAATTAATTATAATTAGTTTTTATCACACTTATAAACACTAAATAATATAATTATTCTTCTAGTATAATTATATTATAATGAAACCACCTCATAATCATTCATTAAATCAGGGTATGTTCAAGTTTGGGACTGTTTAACCACATAATTGAACAATAATATGCATTTATATTGTGGAGGACTATTAAAACATATTTAATGGTATAATATTATATAAATTTGTAAATAATTATTTTTTAATGGATATTTTATATCAATTTTAAATTTATTAATTAAGAAAACACACTTCGGTCATCAGGAATCCCTAAAATATGCTTGTTATTGATTTCATCTTTGAGGATAAAGACTAAAACACTCATGGAAGGAATTTAAAAAATAATAAATTATTATTAATAATACCTAAAATTAACTTTTATAACCTATAAAATATTATATTTATATTAATAATAATGAATATAGACACTGCTATTATGAAACTAGTAGAAATGATTAGAATTATGAACATCGGATGTGGAAAATATAAAGAATTCATATAGAGAAAGACTATTTATAAAGAGTATGAATGAAAATGTATATGTTTAAGGTTTTGAATTAATTTCTTAAGACAATTATATTTTTTATAAATGAGGTTAAAAGTAAATTAATTAAATTTGGGACAAGAGGTAAGGGTTTTCCATCTCAAATTCTACTCTTTGAGACATGTTTTGATTATTCACCTAATTTTCATTATGTGGTGTATATATTGCCTATTTGAAATTTTATATTATTAAATGACTTTATTCATGGTATTTTAAGATCAATTTTAAGTCATATATTTCAAGATATTTTTATTGAATTGTTATACAATCAGTAGGTGGGGTTTTTCCATCCTAATTTTAATTCTTTGGGACTCGTGTTATATTAATCACCTATTTCTTTTTATGTCAAGCATAAATTTACATGGAAGGATTTTACCATATTAATCATGTAATTTATGGGATTTAAAATTATATATTTTATCCCTCCCTATTATTCTTTTTATTCAATAGATACCATACCCATTATAAAACTCAATCTTTTCCATGGTGGAAAAACCGTCCTAAGTTTTGGTAAAGTAAAAGTTTGTATATTTTCTTAGAAAATAAATCCATATTTAGATACTAGAAAGTGTATGTGATTATGGAATATATACACCTAGGGTTAGTCACTCTGAAAAGGGTTGGTTGATAATTGACACAATCATCACCCTGATGCATGATGAATGGGATTAAGATTGTATGCCTGGATAAACACTCTCAGGGGATATAATTTAGAATATTCACACTATATTTATGAACCATGATATTGAATTTTTCCTAAGATTGAATTTGTCTCCTACGAATGAAATCTATTTAATTATCATGAACCAGAGCATGAAGTTGATTTATCTATTGAACAAATTTCTAATGCATGTCCTATATCTAAAACTCTATATAGAATGACACTAGCAGAGTTGGTGGGTTTCAAGAAACAGTTGTAGGAGTTGTGTGATAATAAATTTATGTACCCCAGTGTTTCACCATAGAGATCCCCTATTTTATTCATGAAAAATAAGGGTGGTTGTAGGAGATTATGCATCGATTATAGGGAGATAAATTTCATTATTATAAATAGTAAGTAACTTTTACCATGAATTTAGAACTTATTTTAACAGCTTCAAGGAGCCGAATACATTTAAAATTTCGATCTTCACTCTGGTTATTATCAGTTAAGGGTGAAGAAGGATGATATACCTAAGACAACATTTTGAATAAGGTATTAAAATTATGGGTTTATTGTAATGCCTTTTAGATTTACTAATTCAACTTCAATATTTATAGATCTAATGAATATAGTATTCAATGATTGTATTGATAACTTTTTGGTGGTGTTAATTTATGATATCTTGATATAATTTAAGATTTATTAAGAGCATGAGAATCATCTACAAATAATTCTGGAGACCCAAAAAAATGAAATATATAGTAAATATAGTAAGTGTAAATTTTGGCTCAATGATGTTTATTTTATTTTCCATATTTCCTCCAAGTATGGAATATATGTTGACCCTTAAAAGAAATATGTGGTAAAATAATGGCCTACACCAACAATTATAACTGAAATATAATGTTTCTTGGGCTTAACAGGTTATTATCAGTGGTATTTTCAATATTTCTCTCGATTGGATAACCCATTAGCCAATTTAGCACATAAATGGGTTTATTTCTCATACAAAAGGGAATGTGAGGAAAGTTTTGATGATTTTATGAGGAAATTGATTAATAAACTTGTATTAACATTACCATTATGTAAGAAAATATTTCAAATATATAGTGATACATCAATGAAATTAATTATTTGTGTCCTCATGAAAATTATATGGTGATTGACTATGCATCAATTAAATTGAAAATTAGTGAATATTACTCTCTAACTCATGATCTTGAGTTGGAATTCATAATATTTTCATTGAAAATATGTAGTAAAAACATATATATGAAAATACATGATATATATAAGGACCATAATAGTCGAAGTATATCTTCTCTCAGAATGATCTCAACATGAGGTAATTAAGAATTTTGTAACTACTCAAGGACTATGATTTCTCAATACACTTCCACCCGAGGAAGGAAAAAAAGAAGTTAATACATTGAGTAGGAGGGACCATGGAGTTATGTCCATGATGAGGATTAACAAGGATCCAATATACACATATCTAATAAAGAAATATTGGTTAATTTTATATAATGGGATCCATCATTCCTTTTAAAATATTATTATACAATCCTTATTATAATGGATGGATAAGTCCCATAAGGATGATGAGGACTTAGAAAGGAATATTAAAGTAGTAAATGATGGGAAATTGACAGAATTCATCTATTGAGATGAAGTGTTGAATTTTTTCAATAGGTTGTGTGTTCCATCCATACTATATTTGAAAAGGGACCTAATAGATTAATCATATAGATCAAATTTATCTACACACTATGGTAATACAAAGATGTATAAGAATTTATTAGAACATTTATAGTGGTATGGTAGGAAGAGGGGATTTGTGTACTTTGTGTCTAGATGCTTAGTATTCCAATAAGTAATGTTTGAAAGAAAAAATCTTAAGGGATTCAATAAACCTCTTCTTATACCTATATAGAAGTGGGATAATGTTATAATATAATTTTTCACTAGAATCTCGAAGACACCAAGTAAGAATGATTTTATATGGGTCATTGTTGATAATTTTACAAATTCTACTCATTTCTTAGATATTAGATAAGATATCCCCCATGAGTTACTTGTTGGGATCTATATCAATGAAATCATAAAGCTTTCTGGGGAACATTTATCATTTTTTCTGATCATGACCCTCGGTTCACATAAAAATTCAATAAGATTTTTTAAAGGGGTCTCAAAACTTAGATACATTAAATCACTTAATATCATCCTCAGACTAATGGGTAGTATTATAGGAATATCCAAACCTTTATAAGAAAAGATAATATCATGTTTTCTTTAATTCTAAGGTATGTAGGATAAATATATACCTTTGGTGGAATTTTAATTCAATAATATCTTCCATTATAACATCCAAATGGAACAATATGAAGAAATTTTTGGGAAGAGGTGTCATACTCCAAACTATTGGGAAGAAGTTGGAGAAATAAATTTAGTTGACTCAAAGATTGTGGATGAGATTATTGTTAAATTACATTCTATTTATCATCATATTAAAGCATCCCAGAGTATAGAAAAAAAAGTTATGATGATAATTTAAGGAAAGACTTGGGATTTTAGATTTGGAAATAAGGGGAAGTCAATCCCTAGGTACATTAGACCTTTTGAATTACTAAAAAGAATTGGAGCTGTAACTTACCAATTCAATATGTCGCCCAAACCTTCTAAAGTACATGATGTCTTCTAGGTTTCATTATTTAGGAAATACATTCCATATCCAACACATGTGCTCACATATAATGGAATGTAGTTTAAACCTAACTTATCTTATAATGAAGATCTTATCTATATTCTTGACACCATGGAGAAAGTATTATAGATTTGGACAACTCTATTGGGGAAAGTTCTTTAGAGAAATTAAAAATTAGAAGAGATAACCTGGGGGAATAAAGAATATATACGGAGGGTGTATCCAAATTTTATCAATATCTTATATATTCACCAATTTTGACGATGAATTTTTTTGGGGGGGAATATAATATTGAGGCCCTACTTTAATGGGTAAACACCATATCTTGAACTATCATATAAATAACACTATAAAGTGTATTTATTCATGAGTATATTTAAAATTTTATTTTATGAATTTCATAATTTTATTTTAATAAAATAAACTGTATTTTTGAATTCATTATAAAGATATTAGCTTAAGATGAATTTTTGATATTTTTATAAAAATGGGTTTTATGCATGAAAATGTTAAAATTAATTTTCCCAACATATATTAATTTAATTTAATAAAATAGAATTTGTATTTATAATAATTAAGTGAAAATTATGTAAATATTAAAATCTTAATTTTAGTTATTGAAAATAAATTACTTATGGTAAATATTAATTGCCATGGTAAGAGTAAAATGGTTGTTTTCAAAGAATTAATTTTGCATGATTTTTGTAATTTTTATATAAATAAATTTTATTAATATAATTTAAATTATGACTCTAATATGATAAAAATATATATAAAAACTCATTAAATTAATAATTTATATAAAATAAGAATAAAAAACACTTAATATATAAAAGTCATTTTTCTATAAAAATAGTTTTTACTATATCTTATGTTTTAATTTAAAAGTTAATTTAATTGTCTTTAGAAAATTAATTAGGCTAAATGGATCAAAAAATAAGATTCATCACATAAAAATTTTGTAATTAGGGTCGTCTTATATTTTTATTAATAAAATATTTACCATGGTTAATTTTTAATCAATATTAATATTGGTAAAACGGGTAAATGAGGTATATCAAATTTTTAATAATTAAAAGGTTGCATAAACCTATTAGAAAGTCTTATTAGGTATTAAATTCTTTCCCACATGTCTCTCCTACCATTTATCCAATTAATTCACTCAACTCACCAAATCCAAGGAACTCCCATGTGATTCAATTCATTCACATTACCTAACTTTAGTTTCCATGAAAAAACCACTGTTTTTCACAATAAAGGGGGTCTCTCACCACCCATTAAATACCACTCTAAAATTTTTATTTCATTCTGAAAATATAACTTATTTACTTACACTATCATCCCTTATCACTCTCATAAGCTTGTGTCCATAAGATATTATACCAAGCCCTTCCTTTCTAAGGAATCGTATGAGAGAAACCCAAAGTTCGCATCATAAGTTCAATATTTTTGCTAACATATTTTACTTTTTATGTTTCCATTTAAAATTTATTTTCCCTAAAATTATATTATTATTTTATTATTATTTTATATTTTTTAAATAAACACTAACAACCTTTTCCCTTTCCCTTAAGAAAAATGAAGTCATCATTCATGTGTTGTGCAGACTACCGCCTCTGTGATGAAATGTGTTTGATTTTCCAAAAATTCTTTAAAATGATGGATATAAGGATGGTATTAAAGGATAAATATTATGGTTATGATATAATTAAATTTTTTATGAAAAATTGTAGAACCTATTAATGATAAGATCAACAAACGATCATCATTAATTTAATCATATGCTAAGAGTAAAATCTTTTGTTCAAATTGTGTCATATTTACATATCAAATACTTATTATTATACTAAATTATAATTATAAAAAATCACTCTAATAAACAATAAATAAGATCATTATGATTTTGGAATAATTATATTATAACAAAATCACCTCATAGTCATTCATTAAATCAGGGTATATTCATCTTTGAGTTTGTTTAACGACCAAATTGAACAACACTATGCATTTATGTCATGGATGACTATGAAAACTAATTTAATGATATAAATAAATATAAATGTTTTGATAATTATTTTTTATGTATACTTTATATTAATTTTTCATTCATTAATTAAGAAGAAACACTTTGATCATCAAGAATCACTAAAACATGATTGTTATCGACTTAATATTTGAAGATGAAGGATAAATCACTCATGAAAGGAATTTGAAACATTATAAATTATTATAAATAATCCCTATAGGTAAATTTAATAACTTGGTAAATGTTATATTTGTAAAAACAATGAATATAGACACCACTATTATGAAACTAGTACAAACGAACCAAATTATAAACACCTGATGTAGAATATCAGAAGAATTAATATATAGAATTCCAGTTTATGAAGATTATAAATGAAAAAGGATATGATTAAGTTTATTAATTTATTTATTAATGAATTTATTTTTTATATAATATTTTAAATTACGTTCGTGGATATCAAGATAAGAGGTAAGGGCTTTCTGTCTTAAATTCCACTCTTTAAAACATGTTTTGTACTATGAACCTAATTTACATTATGTGGTGTACATGATACCTATTTTAAATTTTATATCATGAAATTAATTTATTAATGAAATTTTAAGATCAATTTTAATCCCTCTATTTTAATGTATTTTTATTTAATTGTCACTCAATCCATAATTGGGGGTTTTTCATCCCATTTTTCATTCTTTGGGACTCATGTTATATTCATCACATATTTATTTTTGTGTGGTTCAAAATTTTCCATGGAATAATTTTACCATATTAATAAGAAAATTTAATTGATTTAAAAGTCTATATTTTTATCCATCCCTCATTTTATTTTCATTTAATAGTTACCAAAACCATTATAAAACTCAATATTTTCCATGGTGGAAAAACCATACTAAGTTTTCATAAATAAAAAGTGTGTGTAGTTTCTTAAAAAATAAATACTTATCTAGATATTATAAAGTGGATGAAATTATGGAAAATATGAAACAAGTCGTAGTCACCCCAAAAATGGTTGGCTGATCATTAACTCAATCATCCCCTGGATGCACAATGAATAGGCTTAAGATTATACACCTGACTAGACACTCATAAGGGATATGATTGTGAATATTCACACTCTCTTTATGAACCATGATAAATTATTTTTCCTACCATTACCTTGGTCTCCTTCCAATTAAAACTAACGAACTCAATTACTATCTTCTATGGATGACCCAACACATTGAAAGTACCCTCAGCCATATATATCTTTGATAAGGGTGTTTCATGTTACTTTAATGATACCTCATAGTTTATAAGTTTATTAAGGGATTTTCTCCTATACATCCCCATTATTCTATTTAATGTGGAAGTATTTTTTTATATTTATCAATATATAGATATCCATGTTTAATTCATTAAGGAGTTCTATAGGAAATGGTATGAAAAAGTCTTGTTGAATCTTATGGTGAATTCATTGGAATTAAAAAATTGAGAAGTGGATACCAGAATTATATAGACCTTAAATGTATTGGTAGGTCTCATTAAACAAAACATGTTAGGTTTTGGTGTATTCCTCTTCCCATAATAGGATAATTTCTTAGTATAAGTCCTTGACATGATGTTTTTGATGTCTGAAATTATGAATTCCATTAGTATGAGATCAATATTATTATTATAATTTTTTTAATTTTTCATCATGGATATAGTGTGGTCTTATTTTCAATTTGATTAAGGATTAATTTTTTTACTTATTCCTACCAAATCACTTATTCCATATTTATATTATGAATGCTTCTCTTTTATTCTACTCTTTACTGAGTATTCAATCTTACCCGTATTTTTTTCTTTTACTAGGAATCTTATAGGATATATATATGTAATTTAAAGGATATTATATAATGGATAATCATGTTATTTAAACGTGATCATATAATATCTTATGTTTTAAAAAAATATGTATATATGTAGTTTTCTAAGATTACTAAACTATTTGATCATTTGAGAAATCTTGTATTTTTTACTAATAATGTAATATAAATACCGAATGTAGGTATCTAGAGTCTAACATGTTACATGAAATATTAAAATAAAAATTATAAATATACTCAACCCATAATCTCTATCATAGTTTTAGATCCCTATGGGTAAAAATATACTTCAATATCTTATGATCTAAAAACATCATATACCACTATCTGAAGAGATAGTGACACCAGGTCTTAAAATCAATCATTACTATAGACAAATCAAGATCATGATCAGGATAATTCTTCTCATGAGAGTGTATTTTGTGATATCCATAGACCATCACTTTTTTCCACTACATTAGAACACATTATAATCCCATACCTGAGGCATCACAAAAGATATCATAACCAAGACCCAGTTTTGGAAGAATCGAAACTGGAACTGAATTTAACCTCACTTTTAGTTCCTCAAAATATATTTTCCACTTATCAGTCCATTAAAATTTAACACCCTTATGATTCAACTCTATCATAAGAGATTCCATTTTGGATAAATCTAAAACAAAATTATTTCAATAACCATATAAACCTAAGAATCTCTAACTCTCAAACACATTCGCAGTTTACTCCCAATACATTCCCACCTAAATCTTTTTGAGATCAATTAATATACATATTTCATATATAAATTGGCCCAAAAAATTCACATATTAGATCCAAAACTAATATTTAGAAATCATTCCATATATATGATGTTCCTTCAGAGTTTTTAAGAACAATTTATAGATAATCCGTGTTTTCATTCTTTATCATAGAATACACCAAAATATTATCCACAAAAACGACCAAAAAAGGTACAAGAACTAATAAATGATCTAATTCATAAAATTCATAAACACTATATGAGACTTTTTATGACCGAATGGAATAACATAATACTCATAATGTCTATATATGATCTTGAATTTTTTTCATAGGAACATATTAGTCTCGAACTCTTAACTGAAGGTACATGGATCATATATAAATCTTAGAAAATCATTGGGATCACTAGAGTGGATAAAATAGATCATAAATCCTTGTCAAAGGATGTTTTTTATTAACAGTAACTTGATTAAGATTTTGGAAACCAACACAAATTTGTAGGTTTCCATATGCCTTCTTTTTTAAGAGAATCGGGGAATCCCAAGGTGGAGCACTTGGATGAACAAATCCTTTGGCCTCAAGACCCGATGGATGGAATTTAAGTTCCTTAAACTCAATCAGTTATATATGATAATATGGATAGGATATGGGACTCATCCCTAGAAATGGTTCAGTAGTAAACTCAATCTCTCTGTAGGGTGGTAACCTAGAAAAATCATCATGAAAGACCTTTGGGTAATCATTCACGGTGGAAGTAATTGTACCACTTAAATGTTGGTCAACGGCATCAAGAAGCATCTTTAAAATTTGTAATGATATCGCTCCAACCTCAAGAACAATAATCCCCACTATCTCTAATCTAAGATCCCAATCACCCTAAAATATATTAGTAACCCCATCAGAATATATAAATTGAAATTGGTGATGATAACAATCGATATAATCCTTAAAAATAACCATACAGACCATGATAGTGATGAGGTTGAAGATATAAACATATAGGAATAAGAAATCACATATGAACTCATGTTTGGAAATCATAACTTCACACTAAAAACATTAAAAATCCTAATCTTTCATATTTCTTAAAGTGGTGGAAAGATCCACCATGAATGTTATTATCTCTGAGCATAGGTCCAAAACATCAATAAACATAGAGGATATAAAATAATTAGATGCCCCGGTATCTAAAAAAATTAAGTCCATAAAAAATGAAATAAATATTGTACCTCTCATAGTAGTTATCCCCACTTTATATTCCACTTATGCATACTTCGCTGCATAAAGGTGTCTGGCCTAAACTCCTCCTTGAGCCTTTTTCACTACCTAGGTATCCCTATTTTCATGGGGATAAAATCCACCACCATTCACAATATTTTACTGATCATGGTATCCATTGGTAAGGGTGGATCAAACTCTATTTCACTGGGTTAGTTTTCCAAAAAATACTCTTCAGGTGACTATATTATATAAAATAATGGAAAATTTTAGGTGACACCATACAACCAAGCTTAGTATGGTCAGATCTTCCATATTGGAAGAAAACCACATGGTGTTTCCCCAAGGAATCCCCTGTAACTAATCTTGACATAAAATTATCACCCTTAATACACATCCTTTTCTATCCAGATAATACCCCTTGGATACCCCCTTCTAGAATAGAAGATCCACTAAGTTATGTCTTCCTTGTTAAGTCTGACCCATCCATGGGTTCCTTATCAACTTCATCGAAAAAGGTTATTAGGCACATGAGAATAAGAATTGATTGAATCTCAAGCTTTAGAACCATCTCAACTCATCTATCCTTGAGGTTTTAATTAGTTAGAAGTTCTAGATATATATGAGATAACTCATGGAAATGAGTATCACACTCCACCACTGAATGGTATCCCTAATCCAAGGTCACAAACTCCCAATCCTTTTCCATGCATAATTTATTGGGATATAAATACTGATTTAAGGTCATATTGAAAGTGTTACAAGTGATATCCTCACGTAATTTATCTTTCATAATGGAATCCCACCATTTAATTCTGGGTCCTATAAGAATATTTGAGGAAAATACCACCTTAGATTTCTCTGGAGTCTTCAAAAAGTGGAAAATCGTCTCTATTATCTCAATCCATTCCTTGGGTTATTGGGTTCATTTGTCTCCATGGAATATTGGTTGATTTTTTTGGTAAACTCTAAATCATGATCCACCATTTTTTATTACTTTCCACCACCCATTTGATCCAGTGATTGAATAGTTAGATTATCATTTCTACTAGATCAGGTTCGACTGGAGGGTTTCCCAGTGGTAATTTCCCCACAATTTCTTACCTCTAACTTGAATATATCCTTTTATAAGGATTTATCTATTAAACATAAGATAAAAAACTAGAATAGAATAGGAATACATCTTTGAATCAAAATAGGGACTTTAATAATCTATATTAAATCCCTACAATAGAAAGGATTTAAAAAATAAAATAGAAACCAATAGAGATACATGAAAAAGGTCATCTAAATAAACCCAAAATTAGGTTCAAAAGATTAATGAAAAATCCTTGACCACCTATGTTAACTCAAAGTTAAGTACGAAAGTGATATGGCTGGGCACCCTTCCACACTTACCAACTGAGCCTCAATATTCCTCACTTTTATCTACTAACCACCATGGAAAACCTCACTCTAATACAGTTTTGTAACAAACCAACCAAATTCTACCCAAAACTTCACCCGATATGTATTTTCATAAGTCTTAAATCCAATTCCCAATCACCACGGACTAGTGGCAAGAACTTGGATATCAATATACAAAACCATAGGAATGATTTCACCCTAAAACACAATATAACATGTATCTGGTATAATAAGATAAGGATAAAAAAATATTAAATCACTTAATAATAGTTACATAACCATGAGATATAACAAAACAAATCCAATAGGTTAATATTTGAAAGAAACCAACATATATATATATATAAGTGACCGCCTATCATCACCATATCAAATCACCATAAAGAGACACCAAAAAATATAATTCACTGAGCTACATGAAAACTTTCCCTTTACCTATATCCTAAAAAACCATGTATCCATATTTCAAATAAAATATTTAGGGTGTGAGGAAAACACTCATTAGGATACCACTATAAATTTATACAATGTATGTCACCATGAAACCATTATCTCTAGATTTAAAAAAACAAATTTCATAAAGTAGGTTCATTTGAAAACATTTTTCATAAAACATAATTTGGTTTCCTTTAAAACATATCATATTCACTAATAATATGAAAAAATTCAAGAAATATAAAAAAGAGGGAAATAATCAAAAGTAACCATGGAAAATCATAATACAAACATGCAAGCAATAAAAGCATGAAACATCACCATCATTGATAAAATCAAAAACAATTTGTCTCTATACTATGGGAATACATAAAAAATACATGAAAGGAACACTAGCTGGTATAATGTGAATCCAAATGATACCAAGTCTTTCCAATATATATTAGTATCAAAACCATTATCCCTAGTGGCGCTGCACCCACTAAGTTTTTCATATGTCTATAATCCAATTCACCCAAGGTTCCCATGTGCTATGTTTTCACAAAAATTAATGTAAACCATGCTCAAAATTTTATAAAACATTTATATAAGAAAATAATTACCACTCCCATACTTGAAATCCCATTTTAGATTAAAAACTATATTTGATTCATTTCATTGAACACATGATGTGTGTAAAATTATTTTTAAATAAAAACCCATTTAAAGCTATTTTTCAAGCCACCAAAGAACAATTTACAAAAAAATTACCTCATATATATCAAATAAATTATTTTAATAATCCAAACCAAAGGAAAACACAAGAATAACAAGTTATTCCATGATAAAGAACCATTTCATAGAGACACTTAACTCCTCAATGGAGGAAAATTATTTCACCTTTGAAAACTATGATTGGAAATGGAGAGACTAATATTCCCATGATCTTAGATCAATAAATACAAAGCTAAGAAGAATTGAATCACCCTGAGACACTACTTTATGAAGGAAGGACTTCTATAAACCTTCTTAGAATCGAATGGGTTAGAATCCTTATAAATAGGAGGAGGGACAATGGATTAATATTGGGGAAATTAGGTTAGAGATGCATTAAACATACCCTATTAATGATTTCATGTGTCTTCATTAAGAGGTGTAACTTCCCCATAGAATATCAGTGGAAAAATAATCTATTTAAAATTCTAAAAAACCTGTCACTATGGCATGTTGATTCCCTCTATAACCATGTTGGCCTCAATCATACCTAGCCTAGGTAGTCCAATATGGAAACCTTCAATGGCATGGTGTAAAAACAATGGTCGTTTTAGACACACCACACCCTCCACTATGGTTTGTTAGTGTCTATTATGGTCATGGTCCATAGGGAGGCCCCTAAAGTCCTATTCATGAAACCATGCCCCAACACTATAGGATTTTTTGTCTATCCCATGTCACACTGACATCATCTAGGTAGAAAAAGACATACACTATGGTATGGTCCTAATTTTAGTGCACCTAAAATGTCAAAATCCCAACATAGTCCACCATGAACCTACAACACTTCCCAGAACCAAACTTAACCATAAAAGGGACAAAAACTATAATACATATGACCCATAGCGTGTCATACCTACCATTATTTTTCAGGATCTGGTGTACTAGGAGGTGCTTTTGAGGTCATGTAACATCCCTCCTTGGGTGTCTTTTAGGAAATCCAAAGTAGGGAATCACATAAAGTATCCAAGTATGCACCTATTATTTCCAAGTGCTTGAGGGAAAACAAGGTAATATAGAAGAATTAATATGGGATTCAAAATTTCTATTGAAACTAAAAATTTCAGGAAACACAACATGATAGGTCATAGTTGTGTTATGATAGGGATAAATGAAACACCACTCCTGAAATCATGATGGCACAACCCTTATCTTCTCGATTTTAAAACTCATAAATCTCTCTTAATTTTGATATGGTTGGGAAAGGTCACAGTGCAACAAAAGTGGTCACATCATGTGCATGATCATTCTAAAAACATGATGCAAACCCAAACCAATCCACAATGAAACATGAAAACCATGATGCAATGATGCCTAAAAAAGAAAAACCTAGAAATCAACCACTATAGGATTCATTCCATGACACGAGTGGCCACTCAATGATGAACACTCACATTATATTAAAAAACACCAATACCCTTCACACTACAACTAAATATCATCACACCCTAAGGGAATCATACATAAGGGTAACCCAAAAACTTAAATACCCTTATGTATCAAATTCATAGACCTTGTGTAAGAAAAAACTGGGAGTCACCATGCCATGAACAACTACACAACTTTCATGGATAATGTGACACCAACTTTCATGGATCACACCCCACACCACTACACAAGAAAAATGTCATGAATCAATCCTTCGTGACTCAACACACCAAACTATGGAAATTTTGTCTCTTACAGCTAACCCTTCATTACATAACATCCATATATCTATTATGTTACATATCCCTTTTAGTTGAAATCTAAACTATAAATCCACTTCCCATACTAAAACCTTATTATAACACCTTCAACACCTAAAGAATGAAAAGTAATGGTCTAAGAAGGTTAGACCCTTATAGAAAATATATTACATGATTCTCAATAGATTTTTAGTCATTTATTATTCGTCAAATACATTATGCACACTTCATTTATTATTCAACATTCAAATATTTTATGAAAATATCACATGTTACCTATAACAAACAAAACATTTTTATTTGATTTTAAATTTTCTATGAGTTATTTTTTATGAAATCTTTGATGTATTAAAAATAAAAAAATATATAATGAATATATGGGTCCTTAAAAATCATAATTGAATAATGAATATAATGTTATAAAATATTAAACTATTATAATCTTTCAATTTGAGTAAAAAAATTAAATTCAAGTTAAACAAATGATTTAATTGATATGGTCATGTAAAATTTCAAACTATGACCATTTTAGACATTGGTGTCCATATATTTAAATATTATTTGTGAATCATGGTAAATATATGATACAAAGATAATTTCATAAACAATATATTAGTTTATATATAAGTATTTTTTATTAAAATTATTGTGGTTCTTGTGGGAAAAATAAAACATACACACAAACATAAAGATAAAAACATAATATTTACATGATTCGACGATGAGAATACATCCATGGGAGAAGGGTTCAGAGAGGGTTATTTATCTTCTTGAGATAAAAATTAAAGGACTATAAGTTACATAATACATGAGATGCATATTTATTTTATATAGAATAAAATTATAGTAGTCAAAGGTTTGTTTATATTCAATATCTACCCTTGAAAACTCACTATTAACTACACTATTATCTCAATAATTGTTCTTACCAACTAATACTCTATCATTTTTTTACCATGTAAAATGCTTACATATTGGTTTTTGGTATTAGAATTCCATAAAATACACCCTAATTGGGAGTTTCACCAATACCCCCCCCCCATCACGACCAATTTTGGGTGGAATTTGGACCTATAATCTATTGGTAATCATATGAAATCACTTTTAGTAAAAACTTTTTCTCCATATCTATCTCATCATCATTAGTGTAAATTTTATCAATTTTAGATAATTTTTATTAAAACACATTATGGATCTAGTGATATAAAACATTTATGTGTTTGTATCTTGAGTGAAATTCCAAGTTCCTACTAAGATGAATAACACACTAACTATCACAATAAAGAATATATTTTTCTTAGCTCTATTCCAACTCATATAATAAATTATCCTTAGCATCTCCTTACAAACTTCAGTGATTATGATATATTCTACTTATGTGGTAGATAAGGCAACACATTTCTGAAGTCATTATTATCATGAGACAAACCCCCTATAAATTATATTAGGTATATAGATATAAATTTTATTATGTCTACATATCCATCCATATCAACATCTGTATATCCTTAAAAAATGAGTTTATCAATTCTAAAACATAAATGGTGACTAGATATACCTCAAAGATACCTTAATATCCATTTTATTGTCATTAATTTCTCATTTCCTATATTTGATAAGAATGTACTCATAGCACAAATAACATGAGAGATATCTAGTCTGATTCAAGTCATAACATAAATTAAACTTCCAATTGATAACTCATAAAACGTTTTCTCCATTTTCTACTTTCTCGTCTTTAGTTTATGTCCACTAACTTGGCGCGAGTTTAAAGTAACACACAAGGGGAAATTTAATTGGTTTAAATTTATTTATATTTAATATTTAAACAACCTCCTCTTGGTATTTTTATTGAGATATCCAGATCTTTCAACTTTTCCTATCATGGATAATCTTTATGATACTGATTAGAATGGATTCTTCTATGTCCTTTTTTTAAAAGAACATTTCCAACTCCATTAACTCATTAATCTTGGTGATGAATTTTCTACTAATCATTATATCATCAATAAAAAATAAAAAAATGATGAAAACACTATCAAAAAATACTTTGATGAAAATATAATGATCAACAATCATTCTTCTATACTCATTTTTCTTTATAAATGAGTCAAACCTCTTACATTGTCAAACATGCATTTAGTGAAGGTTTTGAAAATCACTATTAAATTCTTCATTCATAGTTTTCTAGTGGTTTTTTAAACAACAGAAAAATTTAAAAAAATTACATTAATTATTTAATTTTAAGAGTGGTTTTTAAATAAACCATCACTAGAATTAATGAAAAATTTATTAATATTTAATAATTATTTATTATTTATTATTTAATTATTATTATTTATTATTTATAATAATTTAATATTTTTTATTTATTATTAATAATTATTATTTATTATTCTTAGTTTTAATTATTTATTAACTATTAATTATTATTTATTATTTATTTATAATCATTAGTTAGTAATTATTTGAAGACTAAATTAATTAATAACTATTAATTATTAATTATTAATTATATATATATAGATATAATCACCCACACAGAGACACATACATACATACATATATATACATACTAACACACTAATATTTTTCTGTTAATTTTAAACATATTCTAAGGATTTTAGATGGATTTTCAATCAATATGCCATGAAGTTCATTTTTTGTTAAATTTTGTGGAATTTCAATTGAAACACTAAAATTTATATAAAAGGATAAAAATGATGAATTTGAATTCAGATATTATTATTTAAATTATTCCTAACTGTAAAATATTTTTCAGGTAAAAAATTGGGTCAACATGGTTATCCCTCAAACTCAATGGCCATAAAGCCACATAGCCAGCCCGAGTGGGTCATAAAAACAAGAATGGCCCAAGGTAGAGCCATCAAAGTGGAAGGTTGATGGCCTGTAGGAGGAACTAAGTTAATGGGTTGGGCATAAGCCCGTATAGGCCAAGTGGTGAAACTTGGACCATTTTTTTGTATGTGTGTATATCCGGGTGCCCACCCTAGTGTGGGGTTCTGAGGATAGTTAATCTTGTGATTTTTATCTTCCAGCATTAATCCATGTGTCTAGTATGATTTGTGACAATTTTTTTGGGTCTTGTTCATTTTTTAAATGCAGCAAAGTCATTCCTCTTCTCTATTACACTTTCCCGCCTTGGGCATAAGGCACAACCATCCTCCACCACCTATGTTGCTTGTCATTGGCCCTTCATCGCCTCCTATCACTAAAAATAACCATTTTATATGCCTAGATAATCTTAGGATTTATATCCTTCACACCTTTTAATCCCCTGGCCATATGGGATTGCTTCCAACATCCTAAACGACCTCCATGAAGGCTTTATCTGGCCACTTTGAAGGTCGTGTGATTTAGAGGGCTCAATAATGACCATTGCTACTGAACCTCAAGTTACCTCTCTATTTCCACACCCACTATGTGGAACCACCATTTTGATCCATACACCATAGAGAATTTCATTCCACACTTCCGAGAATCCTACCATCCACCATGAAAATCTGGAAAGCCTAATATTTTTCGAGTTCAAATTCATATATTTTTAATATCCTCATTCAAATGGTATCTCGGGTCTTAAGGTTATCTTGAAAGAAGATAAGGTCTAGGTTTTTTCACCCTACCTATAAATAGAGTAGGCAATCAC
This sequence comes from Viscum album, assembly GCA_963277665.1. NCBI lineage: Eukaryota > Viridiplantae > Streptophyta > Magnoliopsida > Santalales > Viscaceae > Viscum > Viscum album. The sequence goes on along the minus strand of OY728161.1, from coordinate 1,988,186,785 downwards.
TACTTCTAAGGGACATGGATACCCACCATAAGGAGGAGATTCGAAAACTCTTCTTCCTCCTATTGCTTTTATATTTTGTTTTTTCTTTCTTTTATTTTGTTTATTATGTTTAGTTTTATTCTTCATGAATTTTAATTTAGCTTCTTAATATTATAATACATTTATTTTAATTTCAAGTGTTTTCCACAAATATATTTTTCTTCTTCTCCTTATTATGTCCATTTAATTTTCTTTATTTTATTTTATTTTATTTTATTTTATTTTATTTTATTTCATTTTATTTCATTTTTATCCTTTCACTCTCTCTTACTATTTTAATTTTTTTCTTATTTTATTTATTTAATTCAATATTTGAATCCATTAAATTTAATGAATTTTTCCACCATGAACTCATAAACTCGGGAAAATGAGTAACTAATCTGAGGAATATCCTAGGATAGTAATCTAATGCTGGAACCTGAGTCTATCATTTAATTTTGCTTTTTATTAATCTAATATTGATTTATAGTGGGTGTAATCATCATTATGGTTATATAAAGTATATATTCTTGTTCAAAAACCATTATACCTTAGTTTAGGAGGTTTGTGTGGAGTGTTTATAGTGGTTGTTAAGTGTGATTTTCATTCACAGTTGAGGTAGATTAAGGTGTGTGTACATATGATGGAGTGTGTTCACTAAGTAGATTTGAAACAGGACAATGAAGGTGCTCCCTGGAAAACTCTATTGAGATAACTTCCTTTCTTTTTAAATATCATTTTTTTTATTTCATGGTAATTTAGAATATCATGATAGATTCGTTTTAGTTTCTCATTTTATTTATTTTCAAAATCCAAAAACTCATATTTCACTACATTAAAAAATAATAAAAAAAAATTATATTTTGGTAAATTAGAATTGGTAAGTGAGAAAACTATGAATCTATTTAAGTGATATGGCCCTCATCTTCCACTCTTCTACACTAAGAAACAATTTAGAAATTTTATTTTTCCATTCCCCATGATAGGCATGCATCAAAACTGGCATTTTTTGGTGATCTAATCAATAGTTTATTTTTCTATTTTCACATTCTAGATATCATTTCATTGTTTTATTTACAATCTAAAAAAACTTTTCAAATGATGTATCTAAACTGATATAATTCTTCATAGGGAGGATACTCATGGGTGTATGAGTAACAAAAATAATAAACTGGTTATAATAAATTCCAAGCGAAATAACTTCTAAAATATAGAGAATAACTAAACTAAAATATTGAAAGATCATTTAATTATGTTTATACATTGATGACACAACCATAACCTGAGAAAGAAACTAAGGTGGTACATGTGGGAGATCAAAAATATCTAGATGACTTCTAGAATTTGTGTGAGGTAAAATATTATCTCCCCACTTATTATAAGGAATAAGATCCAAAACCATTTCAAATCACTCAATCCATGAAAGAAGTGGAAACTACCCAAGTATTTGAATTTTAAGAAAATATGGATGAGCCTAACTACCGACCTCCACTTTCTACCATCAAACTTCAATAGGAACTTACAACTGAAGGAGAGATTGAATCCAAACCAAGATAAGGAGTAGATATTTACTTTAAATATATTTCATTTTATTTTATTCAATCTTATTTAAGTATCACTTCTTATTTATTTGAATTTTTAGATTCAGGTAGTCTTTGTTTTTTATGTAATGAAAAGTGAATAATATGTACTTTCACCTACTTAAAAACCCATGGAAATCCTTTATTTTTATGCAGATTCATTTGGAGAAGCTCATGAAGAAGTCCAAGTAGAAATCCTAAGTAAATCAAGATACATACTTCTCATTAGGAATGGGAGGATTCAGATTTAGATTCTTTATGTTTAAATTCTGATAAACAAAAATTAAATTCTAAACTCTCCTTTAGATATTCAATTCATGTATCCCGCATGGAACCAACACATTATAAGGAAAAGGTGGTTTCAAAAGTATCAAACAAAGAATAGGAGGATCCATACTTCACCTACATTCATCATTAATTGAATACTTAATTGTTAAGGGGATGTATTTGGTGTAATCTATCTATAAACTACTCCTCAACAACAAAGAAGAAGTGGAAGCTGAAGAAAGCCACATGTGGCAGTTCAAATCCAAGAATCTCCTTCCACTAAATGACAATGGATGAAAATGGGTACTATCCAATAGTTGTAGTAAAAATTCAAAGCCCACTTAGGGGATCATACCCAGATTTATCTTTCTACATTCTTTCTAGGACATTAAATTTCATTCTTAGTACTATTTTACCATGAATCTCCATCCTTTCTACTCTATTTTCGATTAAACAGCATGCATGTGCTTAATTAATTAATTTACTTTTGTAGGACCATGATGTTACAATAAAGTACCAAAATAGTGGAGGAAGATAAAAAAATATTTATTTCATAATGGAGTTAGCTTTAATTTTTATCTCTTGAAACTCCCTATATTTTTTTTAAAAACTAGTTTTGAGATTTTAATTGGAAATTACAAGTCCATTCTTTGAATTCTTGATTTACTTGAAATGTCTAGGATACATAATTTTCTTAGGAACCCTTTGATTCCATGTTTTATATTTCAATTATAATGAGATTGAAGGAGTAAAATGGAGAATTTAATGATTAAATTGAAGTATGGATATTAAAATAAGGACTTTTGATTTGAGGGAATCAGTTGATTCTTGTACATGAAATTTCCATATCATTTTATATGATTATAATTTATGAAATTAATATGAATCTATTAGTTATTATTATTCACACATTTAGTTATTGTATACTATCATAAGTTCCATTCCTAAGAGGATTTCTAGAAAAAATACTTTCTATTATATCTTGAGAATATTTCTTGAGTGATCTTCAGAAATTTCACCTCCTAGAACTTTCATTTGAACTTGTCAAAGTTATGACTTTGAAAATAAACATTTAAAATCATTTTTTAATCTTTTAAAAATCCCTTATCATTAAGACCACATATTAAATTAATCCTTTTTTATCCCATAAAGACCATTAATGACCTTGTTAGGGATGATCCATGTTTCATGCCATTTTTATCTATTCATGTCCTACTCTTGGTATTCGTATGATATTTAAAAGCTGAATTGTGGGGTTGGGAAATTCATAGTAAAAGGGGTCATATATATTATAAGGAAAATATGTGGGGGTTCTAATTTTGGGTGTTGATAAAGTTTTTTAAATCATTCATTACACTTTATTATTTTTCCTTCATGAAAAAAATGAAAAAAATAGGAATGGATTGTGACTCGAAAGAATAAAAAATCACCATTACTTGAATAATGATTTCTATCATATGTGGTTAGGTGGTTCATTTGAGATTCATTGTGTATATATATATAATTTCAAAAAAAAATTATAAATGTCTATAAAATTAAATAAGAAACAAATCATTCATTATGATTTTTTATATCATGAGCTTACATTGATCTTGGGAAGTGGGGGTTATCAAAATTTGAAAGTGAGAATTTCATTATAATTTCTTTTTTATAATGTATTGTACTTTAGAGAAAAACCACCTCCTAGCCTTAATTTTTAAAACATAAATTCCTACCTACCTTAATTCTTAGACATTAGAAACTTATTTGAAAATCCCTCAAGATTTTATGCGAATTTTTTCTTTACAAGGTGGAGAAAGTAGTTTATTTAAAAGATCATGGATAAGGATCATATTATCATGATATGAGCATAAATATACTTGAATTATATCATGAGTAATGAGATAAAGGATTCAAAGTTGAGTTAAATCATGATTTATAATGTTTAATAATAATAAATTGAGGAACTAAAATTAATAAAAGATGAGTTTCCACTATTTCCAAAAGGAAAAAAGTAAAATACTATAATTTATTGTTGCTTTGAAAATTGGAAAATCGAATTGATATTTTATGTGGAACTTAAAAAAATTATTTCATATTGGTAATTGTTTTATTTCATTTCTTTTAAATTTTAATATTGGTATAATTGGTGACCTTGTGAATTCAATATTGATATTCTATGCTTGAGGACAAGCATAGTTTAAGTGTGGGGGTATTTGAAACTGTGATATTTTCATGCTAATTTTAAACATATTCTATGGATTTTAGATGGATTTTTAGTCAATATTACCATGAAATTAATTGTTTTGTTAAATTTTGAGGAATTGAAATTGAAACATTGAAATTTATTTAAAAGGATAAAAATAATTTTTTTTAATTTAGATATTATTATTTAAATTGTTTCGAAGTGTAGAATATTTTTTATGTGAAAAATTGTGCCAAATTGAACAGCACCCAACCTCAAGGGCCATGAAGCCACATAGCTATCCCAAGTGGTCCAGTCGGATAAGAATGGACTAAGGGAGATCCAACCATGTGGAAGGGGAATGGACCATAGGAGGAGCCACATTAATGGGTTTCATGTAAGCCCACACAAACTGAGTGGTGCATCTTGGCCCATTTTTTGTGTATGCATGTATCAGGGTGCCCACCCCGATGTGGGATTCTAAGTATAAGTATCCATAAGATTTATTATATACCACCATGAAGATGTGTCCCCCTTCTAATGTGGGAAAAATGATGTAGGTGTTATTCACTTTTTAAATGAAGCGACATTGTTCTACATCGTTATTGCATTGGCCTACCTCAAACACAAGGCTATGCCATCATCCACCATCTTTGTCAACATCTAATAATTTTTATCACTATAAATAACCATTTATTATTACTATAAAATATTTAACTTAATCTCTTTTACACTACCAAATCCCATGTCCACTTGGTATCGCTTCCATCGTCTCGTATGACCTCCAAAAAGGCTTCATCTGACCACTTAGAAGGTTAGATGATTTAGAGGTCTCAATGATGACCACTTCTTACACACCTCAAGTTCCCTTACCAATTCCAAACTAGCCACATGGAACCACCATGATGATCCATTCACCCCATGAACCATGGAGAATGCTACCCCATACTTCCAAATAGGTCGTTGCCCATACTAAAAATTAGGAAAGCTCGATATTTTTTAGGATTAAATTTAGATATTTTTAATGTCCTCATTGAAATGGTATCCCAATTCTCAAGGTTGTCTTGAAGGACGATAAGCCCAAGTTTTTTTCTCCCTATCTATAAAGAGAGTATGGTATCACTGATTCCAATAGAGTTGGACACCCACCATAAGGAGGAGAGTTTAAAGCTAGGCTTTATGCTGCTGATTTCATATTCTTTTATTTTATTTATTTTCTTTATTTTCTTTATTATTTTTAGTTTTATTCTTCATGAATTTTTATTTATTTTCTTAATATTATAATCTATTCATTTTAATTTCAAGTGTTTTCCACCAAAATCAACTTCTTCTTATTCTCCTTCTTATGTCCATTTTATTTTCTTAATTTTCTTTTCTTTTTTTATTTTTATCCTTTCTCTCTCTCATTCTCTTTATATTTATTTTCTTCTTTTCCTTATTTTGTTCATGATGAGATTCCATTACATGTCATGAATTTTTTCATTATAAACTCCTATACTCATGATAATGAGTAACTGGTCTGAGGAATATCATGGAAAGTAATATCATTCTTGAACCTGAGGCCATGTTTTAATTATTCTTTGGGTTAATATAAGAATGATTTGTTGTGTTTGTAATCCTCACTGTGGTTATCTAAAGTTTAAATTCTTATTCTGTAAATTTTATCCCTTGGTTGTGGAGGTGAATGTAGAGTGTGCTTGGCAGTTTTCAAGTATGATTTCAATTCACAATTGAGGTAGATTAAGGTGTGGGAACATACAATGGAGTGTGTTCACTTAGTATATTTGAAATGGGACAATGAAGGTGTAACCTGGAAAACTATATTGGGAAAACTTGTTTTATTTTATAATCTCATTTTGTTTTCATTTCTTGGTAATTTAGAATTTTTTGTTATATTCGTTTTAGTTTTTCATTTCATTTATTTCCAAAATCCCAAAATAATATTTAACTACTTTCATAATAATAAAAACAACAAAAAAAATTAGATTTGGGTGAATTATAATTGGTAAGTGAACAAACTATGAATCTTATAAAGTGACATGACCCTCATTATCCATTTTTCAACACTATAATATAATTTAGAAATTTTCTTTTTCCACACCTCATGATAGGCATGCATTAAAACTGGCGCTATATCTGAGGAGCTAACTAGTATTTTAATTTCTTTTTCTATTTTCACATTCAAGATATTTTTTCACTGTTTTTAGTAAGATCTAAAAAAATCCATGATGTATCAAAACTAATATAATAATGCATGGGAATACCTCTCAAATGTGTAGGATCAACATGAAGAAGAGATTGGTTTTAATAAATTCCAATTAAAAGAACTTTTAAAAGATGTAGAACAATTTAAGAGAGAAATTGAACGAGAATTTGAATATGTTTGTACATTAATGTAGTAACCAAAACCTAATAATGAACCTGATGAGGTACATGTTGGAGATCAAAAAGATCTGGATGAATTATGGAATGAGTATTAGGTACAATATTATCTCCCTACTTATTATAAATAATAATATATAGAACCATTATATCTCTAGTTATGAAAGAAGAGGAAACCACCCCAGTTCTAGAATTTTAAGAAAAGATGGAGGATCAAGACTACCTACATCCAGTTTCTACCATCAAACTTCAAGTGGAACTTACCAAAAATGAATTTATTGAATCCAAACCAAGATAGTGAGGTTATCTTTACTTTAATTCTATTTCATTTGATTTTATTCAATCTTATTAATGTATTAATTCTTATTTATTTGAATTTTCAGATTTAGATGATCGTTGTTTTTCCTTAAAGTAAAGTGAAGAAGAACTACCATCACCGTATAAGGAACACATGGAGTTCCCTAATTTTTATAAACATATACTTGAGGAAACCCATGAATAAGTTCAATTGGTTGAGTCTGAGTAAATCAAGACACATACTTCTCATTGTGAAAGGTATAATTCTGATTTTGATTCTTTGTGTCTAAATTTTTACAAATTAAAATAACATTCTAAAATCACCATTAAAAATTCATTTCATGTATCCCACATGGAACCATCACTAGATAATAAAAAGGAGTTTTCACAAGTATAAACCAAGGCGAAGGTACCTGGAATATAGTGGAAGCCTTGAAATCAAGGATTTAAAAAAATCCACTGATGAATGAAATGACTTTGTTTTCATCGATGAAAGGATTCCTGGTACAATATGACGATACTTTGTAAAGAGTTTTAAGAATGAAATTAAAAAAAAAATACCTAGTTATATCTAAAGCAGTGCTTGATGTCTAATTATCATCGATGATCTCTGCTTGAAGAATTAGAAACCGAATTCCTCTAGATCATCCACATGCACTTCAAGAAATTGTGGGAGCACCTATCATTGAAATTATGGTTCTATAGAAGATATCTGACAATTTCTTTGATGTTTTGATGATCACCACATCACTTTTCATACAATTCATGAGTGATAGATCGATCCTATATTTTGGATCCATAGTCTCTCTCTAGAATGAGGGAGCGATAATAAGAGAGAGATAGGATATATGAATAGTTATTAGTGAATCCCTCTACTTCTCTATTTATAGTGTGTGATGAAAATTACATATAAATTCCTACATGGCTCCCAAATAATTAACACACTATAGAAACAATTTTTTGACTAATAAAATGAGTCATAAATATCATTTATTATTATTATCACCTTCTTGAAATATAATAAATATATATTGAACATGCATATCAGAAGTGATTGTTTGGGATTTTCTTTTACTTATAGTTTTGGTGTTGTTTGGGACTTGTTATCTTATATCTCAGTCGTACTAAATAAAAAGTGTAATTACTTCAATTTTGTGTGTGATTCTATACCCTTAGTGCAAGTCACCACTCTAGGACATATTGAAGGTGGGTCTCGGGGGTCATTATCACTCCTTCAACTTGAAGAAGGAATGGTATGGAAATATGATGTCCCTTCCCTCATCTTGGTGAAGGCAGGTCATGACAGAATATTATCAAAGGAGATGGTTGAGATATAGGATGGATCTTGGGGTTAGGAATAGTGAGGATTTCATGGGATGGTAGGGAAACAGTGTTAGGAAATCTTGGTGCGTGAAATAATCCAGGGAAGACTGGCTAGGACACGGGATTTTTTGGCCCCCCATGATCCGATGCAAGGACTCTGGGCCTACTGAACAACCAAATAATGCTACACTGGTGGCAGGGTAGAGACCCTAGGAAAGGTGCATGCATCATAATGACTTTCTTTCTTGTGTGTATTGGGTATTTTTGGGATTCAAAATGAATAAAAAGTCTAAGAAAATTTTAAAAACAATTTCTACACTACTCGGGATTAGGCATTCCTTATTTAGCTTCCATCTATGTCACCTAGACAAAGACCACGAGTAGTGTGGGAGATCAAGGCTTAGGAGGTTGATTCGGCTGATCGGCAGAGGGGTGACCGAGAGGAGGAGGATGATTAGTGGCATAGAATGATTTGTGCCTTTTAGCAGAAGAACCTTGGGATGTATGAGGGAAGCGTCTCGGATATGGAGATAGAGAGCTGGCTCGAGGATTTGGTGATATCTTTCAGCTTGATTTGGGCTCCGACGGAGTACTGGGTTCCTCTAGCTATAATCCAGATGCGGGGAGCAGCATGTCAGTGGTGGATGATTTATCTTGGGGATAAGAGGGAGGATGAGGTTTCGTGTACTAACTTCGAGAGGGATTTCCAAGCAGAATTCCTCTCTTCGATGATGAAGGTGGAGAAGATACAGGGACTTATCTTCCTTTAGTAAGGGAGCATGTCATTGAGGGAGTTGGGGATCAAGTTCAAGGATCTTTTTCTCTTTTATACAGACCTCTTTCTAGATGAGGAGTCTCGGGAAAGATGTTTAGAGGAGGCACTCCTACATTCTCTTCAGTATGTTGTTACTCCCTTCACTCTACCGAAATACTTGGAGGTATAGAAGAAGGTTGAAGTGGTAGAAAGGATGCACAAGGTGAGAGGTGTGTCATGAGAGGGGATCCAGTTGGGCTTGTCAAAGGGGAAGGTAATCAGTAGCAGGCCTCCAACGGTAGGGCCATCTAGGATTCATCCAGTAGGGACCAGGCCCCATCAGTTCTAGTTTCGGTATCCCAGTCCTCTCACCTCCCTTTCAGGCCCGGGACTAAGATGCTTCATCTTTGGAAGTCATGGGAACCTTAGGAACCAGTGCCCAGACCAAGTGCAGTACCGTGGGAGTGGTCAGGTTCAGCGCCCACCTCAGCAATAGCAGCAGGGACAACGAGCTCCCTCTCCTCCGAGAGCAGACGTTGCGAGAGGAGGCCGACCCCAGGTCACTCCTCAGGGACCTCGACCTGGGCTTGGTCGGAGAGGCGTCCGTCAACTGAGGGGTAGAGGAGTCGAGCATGGGCAGTTACACACCACAGAGGCAGCAGTGCCAATAGGGTCGGAAGTCGTTTGAGGTACGATCAGCTTGTTTAGTACTCTTCTTTTTTCTTGTTTGATTGAGGAGTGTCTCACTCTTTTTTTTCACCCATTCTAGCCCATGCTTTGGGTCTAGACATAGAGAGACTTCCCATACCCCTGGTTTTGAGTATTCCAGTCAGATGTCAGACTATCTTGTCTCATGTTTTTCGAGGATGTAGACTGATGTTGGGACCACATTAGTCTAGTGGGGACCTTATTTTTCTATATATGTAGCCATACGATGTCATTCTAGGAATCGACTATATGTTCTCCATGTGTGTCATTATCAACTGATTCCAAATAAGGATCGTGTTTTCAGATGTGGGCAGACAACGTGTGACCGTCGTCGGTGAGCAGGGTTGCCAGGAGGATAGCCGGCGAGTGGATCCCCTTCTTTCCTTGTTAGCCAAGATTTCATTAGAGTCAGTGGATATAGAGATGGTGGATTTCTTAGGGATTGTTAATGATTTCATTTAAGTCTTCCCTGAGGATGTGGTGACTCTACCCACTCGACGTGACATTGAGTTCGGGATAGACTTGCAACCTGGTGCTCGCACGATTTTTATGGCCCCCTATCGGATGGCGCCTTCTGAGCTACAGGAGTTACGGATTTAGATTGATGATATGATGAATAATGGTTTTGTTCGACCAAGCATGTTACCATAGGGATATCTGGTCTTGTTTGTGATGAAGGTAAATGGTTGTCTTAGGTTGTGTATAGACTACCGGAGGCTGAACCATGTAATGGTCAAAAATCTTTACCCCCTTCTGATGATCGATGACCTCTTTGACCAATTGAAGGGGGAAGGATGGTTCTCCAAGATTTACCAGAGGTCATGATATCACTAGTTGAGGTTTAATGAGGGCGACATCTCAAAGACTGCCTTCGGGTGCAGATATGGGCACTTTGAGTTCGTGGTCATGCTGTTCGGAGTTACGAATGAACCATCCGTGTTCATGGGACTCATGAACTCCGTATTTCAGGAATATCTGGATTGGTTCATAGTTGTGTTTTTTTAAAACATCCTGATCTACTCAAGATCAAATGAGGATCACGCTGAGCATCTGAGGAAAATTTTAGAGTTCCTATGACAGCACTATATCTACAGGAAGTTGTCCAAGTGCAAGTTCCGGATGCGAGAAGTGCATGTCCTTGGAAATGTGGTGCTCGAGCAGGGGATAGCAGTGGACCCATTGAAGGTTAAAGAGGTTGTTTCATGGGAAGAACCCATGAATGTGGCAGAGTTTCATAGTTTCTTGGGCCTAACAGGTTACTATTGGATATTCGTGCCTAACTTCTCTCGAGTTGCAGCATCTTTGACATCTTTGACCAAAAAAGACTAGTCTTTTATATGGAGTGAGTAGTTCCAGGTAGCCTTCAGTTATCTGAAGGGGAAGTTGGTTAGTGCCCCAGTACTTAGGTTTATAGATGAAGGGGGGGCATTTGAGGTGTTCTGTGATGCTTCGGGCTAAGGCTTGGGGTGTGTGCTGATGCAGTATCAGGGAGTGATCTATTATGGGTCTAGGTAGTTACATTCCCATCAGCATAACTATGCCACCCACAACTTGGATCTAATATAATTTGTGTTCACACTAAAGTTTTAGTGGCATTACCTCATTGGAGAGCGGTTCGTGGTCTTCACGGATCACAAGAGCTAGAGGTATATCTTCTCTAAGTGGGAAATGAACATGCGACATTGGAGGTGGATGGATTTCCTTCAGGGCTATGGCTTTGAAATCTCTTACACTGAAGGGAAGGGGAACATGGTGGCTGATTCCTTGAGCAGGAAGTTGTAGAAGGATGTGATTTGAGAATCGGTAGATGCTTGGAAGGCGATGGAGGAGTTGGTTTCCCTACACTTGGATGAAAGGGTGGATGGTGGTAGAGGTTGTCTATTTCATATGATAGTGTAGTCCTCTCTGTTGCGATGGGTAGAGGAGTCTCAATGGGTAGAATCAGAGAGTGAGGTGATGCGTGATCGGGCTAACCAAGGTAATACTCTGGAAGGGAAGTTGGAGGATGGTCAGAATCAGATTCTTTTCGAAGAGAAGATGTCTATCCCAGAGGCGATGCATGAGAGAGTCCTTGGTGAGTTCCAAAAATCACCCCTTGCAGTACATCAATAAGTTTCTAAGATGTACCAGGGCTTGAGGGGTTAGTTTTGGTGGCCTAGGGTGAAGCGGGAAGTGGCAGAGTTTGTGGAAAAGTGCCTCATGTTTCAGTAGGTGAAGGTTGTACATTGCATCCCAGGAGGTCTGTTACACCCTTTAGATGACCCTGAGTGTAAGTGGGATGAAATCTTGATGGATTTAGTTATGGGGATACCCATAGTTCAAGGGGGTTGTAATGCTATCTGGGTAGTGGTGGACCGGTTGACAAAATCAAATCACCTCCTGGCAATCAAGTAGTCGAGTGTGGTGGATGCCCTAGCACAGTGGTACGTGAAGAAGGTGGTGCGGTTGCATGGAGTTCTTAGGTCCATAGTCTCTGGTTGGGATACCCAGTTTACCTCACAGGTTTGGAAAGGATTGAAAAATTATTTTGGCACCCAGCTATGCCTCAGCACTACTTTCCACCCCCAGACAAATGGGCAAACAAATCTCACCATCCATACATTGGAGGATATGCTAAGGATATGTGTTTTGGACTTTGGGGATCATGGGTGCGACACCTTCCCTTGGTAGAGTTTGCCTACAAAAATAGCTATCACTCTACCATTGGCATGGATCTGTTCGAAGCTATGTACGGGAGGTTGTGTTGCTCACCCGTGTGCTGGAAAGAGGTTAGGGAAGCAAGTTTTCTTGGCCCAGAGGTAGTTCAGATCACAACGGAGAAGGTTCATCTTCTACATGATAGGATGAAGGCGGCCCAGGATCGATAGAAGTCATATGCGGATAGTATGAGGAGACCCTTGGAGTTCGAGGTCGAGGACCACATGTTCTTAAAGTTCTCCCCTTGACATGGGAAAGGGAGGTTTGGTAGGGGGAGTAAGCATTCTCCTAGGTTCGTTGGACCCTTCGAGGTGTTGAGGTGGGTGGCGAAGTGGCTTATCAGCTAGCACTACCACCACCACTACTGAGAGTCCATGATGCCTTCCATGTCTCCCATCTTAATCGATATCTACAAGATGATTCACACGTCCTTGATTGGGGAAAGCATGATATCAAGGACAATGCAACATTCGTAGAGAGACCAGTGAGGATCGAGGATCATGAGGATAAGGTGCTTTGTGGATGAACCATCCCTTTGGTTCATGTGTTTTGGAGGAACGGTGGCCTTGAAGAGATTACCTAGTGATGGGAGGCATAGATGTGTGCCCAGTACCTAGAGCTATTTTGAGTTTTGTTCTGTTTTGTTTCAACTTGTTTGTGATGTAGTGCTTAACCTTTTTAACCATGAAATGTTTTTTTTTCTTATTCTCTGAATGTGTGTGAAGATTACTGACTGTGGAAAAGGGGAGGACCTAATCCCTAATCAAGACGCATTAAATTAGATGTGATTGAACCCATGAGGGTGAGTCAGTGCCGCCCAAAGCAGATAGCTTCTTGACATGGGGGAAGGGGCTCCCTAATCTATATGACTGGACTATGTGAACTTATATGTTGTGTGGTTACTTGAGGGAGAGGTTTTCCTAGATGTCAAGAAGGTTTTCTCCAGAGAGGTATCTTTCAAGGTGGTTATTCAGGCCCCACGTTTCTCTTCGGGTCTAGTTTGATTCTTGGGGGTGAGAATACTTTGAGAGGTATCTGATGTAATGGTTCGGGCAATGACTCATTAAAGAGTTCTCCAAAAACTCAGTTCCATAAAATGGTTCCACCGAAATGGTGGCACCAGTCATGGTCTCACACCGAAATGGTGGAACCACTTGCAGTGGCACCACTTATGGTGACACTTCTTATGGTGGAACCATGATGGTGGAACTGTGATGGTGGTACCATAATGGTCACAACGTCATGGTCTCACACCAAAGCGGTGGCACCACTGACGATGGCACCATGACGGTGGCATCGTGAGGGTGGCACCGTGATGGTGGCACCGTCAGGGTGGCACTGTGATGGTGGCACCATAACAGTCACACTATTATAGTCCCACACCAAATTGGTGGCACTGCTTATGATGGCACCGTGAGGGTGGCACCGTGATGGCGGCACCATGACCGTGGAACCGCTTACGGTGTCTCACCAAACGATGTCCTACCCTTGTTTCTTTTCCAGTTCCACTCCCGCAATGTATCTTTTGACATAAAAGTTTTTAATACCCCTTTCAAATCTATTTAAATACCATAAATGATATCAAAAATCCCCAAAGATTCAGGTGACCCTTGACTTACCAAAATGTGTGGCTTTTCCTCAGTGTCACTCCTTTTTCTCATACTTTCCAGTTCCGCCCCTATTACACGTTTTCCTCTTATTAAAGTAAATCCTTTAACTCACAACCATTATGGACACCTCTCCAATGAGAATTATTAAATGACAATTAATTTCATCGTGTGTAACCACCCAACCGCATGGTGAAACCATGATCTACCTTTAAATCCATTCAAAATTATTATCTTGTAACTCTAAGATCTTGCATTTTTATTGCTCAGGAATTCTTTCATTCCTTCTTCTTCTTGGATGGTTTCTTTCTTCCCCTTGGTGCGTTTGGAGTTCCCCTTCCCGAGGCTAGTGGTGTGCTTGTGCTAGATCCTTTATTGATCTCTATTGGAGCCCCCAGAGTTCATCCTTTGCAAGTCATGCATCCCCAGTTCTTGGTGCGTGGAGAGAAACTTCAATCATTGATCATCCAAGTAGGGTTCTTCCTTAATCTCTCTTTACTGTGTATCATGTGGGGTGGGTATGATAATGGTTCCTTCGGTAATGTATGAAACCAAACCTTAATGAAGATAATAAATGAACTTTTAAAGAATAAAGGGGTGTGTTTGATGATTTCTACAGTACTCTTTTATCCTTGATTATATGCTGTGGAATTTATGCGCTTAAGTCCACTAAAAATTGTGGAAAATGTTGGTCCTTCCTTGTGCACTAATGATCCTCTATTTTTCTGGTTAATTCTATGATTGAATGGTTGTAACATGGAAATGGTTAATCATGTAAACTCCATTGATTAAATGGATTCCCAATGAATAAGAATCCTTGTGTGGTCACCCCAGTTAACCAAATGGAAGAAGGAAAATTAATGAAAGATGTGTTTGAATCTGAAAACTCCATTGCTCTATCTTGGTAACATGTGTGGTTGATCTTCTTGATGCTTGTGGGGTGACATGGGTGTGGATGGGATCCCCTGTTGTGGTGTGGTTGTTGGTTTGTGGATCTAAGGTCATGTGGGGCCGTATGGGGGGGCTTGGTTTGGTTTCAGTACATAAAGGGATCTCATGGATCCCTTTTTTGTTGTTACTTTACAATAGAATTGGGTGTAAATGTTTAAATTATTACATGGCTATTTTCCCTTCCTTGGATTGTGGTTGTTCCTGTTAGTTTCCCAATAGTGAAGAATTGTTTTAAATAGAGTCACTTGATATGAAAACAAGAATGGGTTCAATGGGGAATTATTTTTCATTAATGATTTTTGACTTGGCTGTGGGTGTTGTGCTTTTTATGAATGAATAGTAATGAGGGTGTTTGTGTATAGGATGGTTTTGGAACCCCTAGGTTGGGATGAGTGCTTGTTTACCTATATGTATAATTTATTTTTTATGTTTCTTATTCATGCCCCATCCAAGTTTAGAACTTCATGTCAAACACCCTCATTTAAATGGGGGAGGTTGTTTTTCCAACACTCCTATGAGTGGATGGTTATTAATTCATTTCTGCTCCCTTTCCTAAGTAGCCCAAGACTCTTCAGGCTGGTTATGACGGCCTGGGGTCCATTATAGACCAGGATTATTCGGTCAAGGTACGTTGTGGTCATTGGACCAGGTGTGTGTGGGCAGGTTGTTCCCAAGTATCTTTGGGATGAGGCCTAGGTGTCTTCAGGCATGGCAGTAGTTGTTCTGGCCCAGTTGCCTTTGGTCATGGTAGTAGTTTTTCTGGCCCAGGTGTATTCAGGTGTGGAGGTAGTTATTCTAGACTAGGTGTCTGCGGGCGTGGTTATGTGTGGTTGTGGCCCAGGTGTTTGCGGGTGGGATGTGTGGTTATGGTAGCCTAGGTGTGTACGGGTGGGGTATAGAATTGGGACTGCGGACAGAATGGTGGGAGAGGTCCGATGCGTAAGATATCTTCAATAACTAGTGGGAAATTGGTGTGAGGTACCCAAACATCGATGTGTTATTAATATTACATTACTTGACTTGTGTTATTTGGGGGGTGTGCCTTGGTGAGGTTTGGGTGGATAGTTTTCTTTATTAGGTGCTTGGTTATCTCCTTTTCTCATAGGGCATTATAATGCCTCCCCACTTGTACACAAGAGCTTTTGGTTTTCCCTACTGATTATACCTGTATACTCACCCTACATATATAAAACTGCTTTTAGATTTCTATGAAGAATTTGATGATCATGTGGGAGTGTACTAGTTTAGACGTTGGGACAATTTCTGTTGATATTTTTATTTTATTTGGTATTTACCTTTGGAGTAGCTCTTGTATTCTGGCAATTATTATTGAACATGCATATCAGAAGGGATTGTTTGGGATTTAATTTTACTTCTAGTTTTGGTGTTTTTTGAGAATTTCTATCTTATATCCCAATCCTACTAAATAAAAAGGGTAATTCCTTCCATTTTGCGTATGATTCTATACCCTTGGTGCTAGTTGCCACTTCGGGACCTATTGAAGGCGGGTCTTGGGGTCATTATCTCTCCTTCAACTTTAAGAAGTAAGGGTCTGTCAATCTGTTGTCCCTTCCTTCATCTTGGTGAAGGCGGGTCATGACACAATCACTGCTACCAAGGGAGTTGGATACCAACCACAGTGAGGAGAGGCTGAAGCTATAATTCATGATACTGCTTCTATTTTTTCTTTCTTTTATTTTTATTATTCTTTTTAGTTTTATTTTTCATGAATTTTAATTTATTTAATTAATATTAAAATCTATTAATTTTAATTTTATGTTTATTCCACCAACATCTTCTTCTTATTCTCTTTGTTATGTCCATTTAATTTTATTAATTTTATTTCCTTCTATTTTATTTTTATTATTTCTCTCTCTCATTGTCTTTATTTTTATTTTCTTCTTTTCTTTCTTCAGTTCATGACATGAATCCATTACACCTCATGAATTTTTCCACTGTGAACTCTTATACTCATGATAATGAGTAACCGAACTGAGGAATATCCCAAGGGAGTAATCTAGTCCTTGAACTTTCTTCCATGTTTTTATTCTTCTTTGGGTTAATCTATGGATGATTTACATTGGGTGTAATCTTCATTGTGGTTAACTAATGTTTAGAATCTTACTCTACAATCAGTATCCCTTAGTTGAGGGGGTGGGTGTGGAGTGTTCTTAGAGATTCTTAAGTATGCTTTTCATTTACAGTTGAGGTATATTAAGGATTGCACACATCCAGTGGGGTTTATTCACTAAGTAGATTTGAAATGGGTCAATCAAGGATCGAACTAGAAAACTCTATCAGGAGAACTTCCTTTCTTTTATAATCTTATTTCATTTATATTTCATAGTAATTTAGAATTTCATGATAGATTCATTTTAGTTTTTCATTTCATTTATTTCCAAAATCCCAAAAATAATATTTCACTACTTTCCTAAAAAATAAAAACAAAAAAAATTATATTTAGGTAAATTAGAATTGGTATGTGAACAGACTGTGAAGCTCCTCATGTGAGATGGCCCCAGTTATCCACTATGCAGCACTGGGAAAAAATTTAGAAATTTTATTTTTCCACTCCCTAGGACATGAAAGAATCACATAAATACATACATACATGCATTCATACATACACACACACATATATATATATATATATGAAAATCATGGGTAAAACATCCTCACATGACTATTTTTCAAAGTGAAGTTGAAAACCAAACATTAAACCCAAATGAGCATAAATTTTTATCTAGAGGTTTGTTTATACTCCCTAAACTATCAAATTAATGCTTATTAAAAGAACTAAAACAACATTGTATAATAATTTAGTAATGATTAATAATAAAAAACATTATTATTCTAAGAGAAGTTAAAATTAAAACTTCAACTTCAAACAAACATAACTTTTTATCCAGGTGTTTGTTTGGGCTCCATGAGATGTCAATTTATAGACTGTAACAAGCTATATACTATTTATATTTTTTTCACTCTGGTCCTTTTTTTTTATTAGTTAAAAGGTCTTATAAGACCTCCAAAACAGATTTTTTTGTTGGGATGCCCTAATTTTAAAACATTTGATGAAATTTAATCTTCGTTTAAGAGGATATTCTTATGATTTTTAGGTTTTATATTATATAATTTAATGGTTTTACATTCTTTTATATATGTTGAAGTTTAAATTAAAGTGGTATTTCCACTTTTGGTGATTTATTATTTATTATGTATATTTTTTTAACATATTTATTTATTTATTTATAATTATATATATTTATAGATATTTGTGTATATTTGTGTATATTAATAAATATATCTATTTATATACATATTATTTGGGTTTATGTATATGTGTTTGTGTGCATTAATATATAAAATTATATTTAATTATATTTTTGTGTGTGTTTATACGTATTTATTTAAATTTCATAATATGTATATATATTGAAAGATATTTATATATATTTATGTATATTTATATAAAATTATATATGTGGATATATTATATTGGTATATATATTTATCTCTTTGTGTGTATTTATATACATTTATGTAAATTTATTTATTTATATAAGATATTTATATATATTTTTCATATGTTAACAAGTTTACATATAACTGTATTGAAATAAATTATTGGGTAATTATATTTTTTATGTGAATGAATTTATAAATTATTAATATAAAATGGATGAGGGGGTTCATCTTCGTAGATCTTCGGGGAAATTTAGTATTACAGGCAACAAACAGTGTGGGATTGGCGAATATGACCCTAGGTATTCTTCTAATGATGTTCCTTTTCATGGGAAAACTGGAGAATCTCATAGATCTTATAATGAAATAAGTATGTGTTCACTAGATTTTTTTAGGTATTCATCCATGGGATGGATTATAAAAAGGGGTATTTATATAATGTTCAGGCTAATTTATAGGCGGTCTTTGAGAGGATGGCTATGGGTAAGAACTCACTTATTATGAGACTTTTTCTTTAGAAAGGGGAGAAACCCTGGCAGATGAAGGATTTGTTTCATGGGGTATATTTTATTTGGGGGTTTTCAGAGTGGAAAGAATTTAAATTGGTAATGGTTTCCTCTATTTTTTATTTCCTTTGGAAAATTTAAAATTAAAAGCATAGAGATTTAGCTCCTTTATTTTGAAACTTGGTTGACTTTGAGTGCATGAATGTGGTCTTAATTTTAGTCTATCAAATTCATGAAATGTGTTTGTGTGGGTCTAGGTTAAAATTCATGGCCTCAACTGGGTCTTGTGGCATTATAATATTATTCATGACATAGTGGTTGTAGTAGGAGTTTTGATTCAACTAGACAAAGAGATATAACAAGTTTGGGTTGTATATTTTTCATGGATGTTGGTTGAGGTGGATCTGTCACACCCGAATTTTTATTTTCATCTTTTGTTCTGGCGTATATTTTATTATTTGGTTTTTAACTTGATTTTTGGGTGTTCCAAATTTAATTTTTGAGTTTTGGTTTGTTTTTTTCAGTTACACATTTTATTTTCATGGTTAGGGGAAATTGTGCACCATTCTCCTGAAAATTGTGTGGGACCTTGGTTATCTTAGGTCAGGGGTGCACGACCCACACGTGATTAGGAAAACCATATTAAAAGTGTGTACATGGTTATACCATTTTGGGAAGAAAAATTTCTCACAGTTGGTGCATGGTTTACCAAACATTGTGGCCTAACCATGTATAGTTCCCAGGTCATTAAAATTGTAAATTTACTCTTCCACCCTCTCAATATTTTAACCATAAATGCTTATTTTCTCATATCCTAATTTGTACAATCCAAAGGTGGATCTCCCCTCTATCTCCAATATTCTTTTCCCCTCCCATGGTGTGTCTCTAGGTTTTGTTCAAGGTTTTGTGGTGATTATTCAAGGTATCCTCCTCCTCTCTTCTTCCTCTTCATTATTCTTCCATATTCTCTTGAGTTATACATCTCACTTGGTCTTGTAGATCTAGGGTTCATGTTTCTTTTAGTTTAAATTAGGGGTTCTGTGTTGTTAAGGTTTCTATTGGATGTTCTTGCCTCTTGGAACTTTTATGGAATTTTTTTGGGTTGGTGTTGTAGAAGCACATGAGATTTGAGGTAGGTTTCCCTTTGTACTTGTCCTTTAAAGTTAATAATTGTTCATTTCTTGATTTTTTCACCTTAATTGGATATCAAATAGTGATGTTATATTTTATAATAATTGTTTGATATGAAATGGGTTGTTTTTCTTGGATTCATTCAAGTATATGGATTTTTTTTATTAAGTTATGACACTAAGTGTTTAATAAAATTCATGGTTAGATTTTGTGATTGATTTGTGAATTTTGAATATTGGTTTTGGATTTATAAAGGTATTTGGCTTCTAAAATGAAGGGTTGGGTTTCATAAAATGGTTTTTTCTTAATTTTGTGGGATTTTGAAAGTGGGGTATGTTTGATGGTTTGTAAAATGGGTTGGCATGTGATGATGGTGTGTGGCCCATTTGGAATTTTTTTGAAAGTGACTTTGGTTTGAAAATGCGGTGTTAGGGATTAAATGGAATTTTTTTCTAAAATGAATGTAAATTTTAATATGGTTTATGTCCACCTTTTTGAAAGGTGGGTCTAGTTATTTGAAAATGGTTTGACAATGTGAAGGAAATGTATCAGTTTTCTTTTGAAAATGGGTGGTTTCTCAAAGCGTGTTTGAAGCCCATTTGGAAAATTTATGTAAATGATCATCTTGAAAACTATCCTTGGATAATTATCTTAACTTGGTTATATTGAATGTTTTGGGAGGTCTATTCTGAGATACTCCCTTGTGTTCAAATGGTTTAAAGGAAAGATATTGTTCCTTGATGTGGCTCGAGGGTCACTTATTGTGTGAGATGCTTGTGTATGATGTACATGCATGTGATTAGATTCTTGGTTGGAAGTTGTTATTGTTCCCCATCTTTATTCTTGACATGTGAACCTGGTATAGCTTCCATATTTTCAATGAATGGATGTTTCACTAACACTGGGTTTCACTCTGGCTAATAGCCCATAGTAGGGAATTTGTTTTGTTTTTTGTTTCTATGGGATAGTGACCCTTGGTCAAACCAGGTTGGGTGTGATTGAGTGTGTGGGTGATAATTATTTCATCAAGTGAGGAATTCCTATGGGATGATTCAATATTTATAGTATCTCCTAGATTATTCCCCTTAGATCCTAGGTTATCTAATGTTCTTCAAAACATAGTTTTCTACAGTGGATGATTGAGTTTCCTCATTGGTTGGTTAATATTTCATGTTATTTTTCCATTTCCCTTATTATATGATCATTGTTATTGATTTATTACATGATTCAATTCTTGGATAAAATTTATGTGTTGGATTTGAATGGTTTATGAAAAAAATGTTTTACACTCTCTTTTCCCGTTTTAAATAAAAACACCATCCATTCCATTTTGAAATTAAAATGGTTCTTACTTGGAAGTGAATGAGGTTTTAAATGGAAAAATTGAAGCGGACTATGTTCTACTTTAAGGGAAAATGTGTATAAGAAATTAAGTTTATATATTGTATTTCAAACCTGAATTATATGTTTCTTTATTTAAAGGAAATGAATTGGGAATTAATTGTTAGGGAATGCCTATTGATTTTTAATACTCATGCCTATAGTTATTTATTTATTTAGATTTTTTTATAGATTCTTGATTGGTTTTTATCACCATGGGTGATGGTTTTTTGGGTATTGGATATTGACACTTGAGAGCACATGGATATGTTTTGTTCATCAGGTTCAGTTTGGGTTTTATTGTTTAGTTTTTTGTAATTTTAGTTTTTCTATAAATGATTTTTAGTTTAGAAATTTTGTATTTATTCTATTCATGCTACTCTATTTTTTCTACTATTTTTTTTATTTTTAATTAGAAAACTCATTCACTTGGTTTCTCTTTTTATGCATTAGCACTAGTCTCCAAACTGTGAGGATCGGGAACACCTCTCGATCCATATATTGTGCTGACTTGGGTGACCAGTTCAGGGTCAACTCATGTGGGTTCATGACAGAATGGTATCAGTGCAGGTTGGTTCTTTAGAGGACCTAGCTTTTAGAGCACCCTTTTTTATTTGGGATGTCGAGGTAGATTATTTAGGCCTATCAAAACTTTGGGTGTAGGTATGAGTGAGTTTTTAACCAACACTTTCTATACAAAACCTTAGGTTGCCATGGAAAGTCAGGTTAAATTTTATTTCTTTGGTTATTTTGGTTTGTTTGGTGTTTGGGAAAATGAAAAGGGAGATGGGATACAGGTCTCAGTGAGCTCGAATGGCCAAAATCTATATGGACCCAGGGATATGCTCCTAGAAGACTCTTTGTTATGGTGGTGTGATTGGCATATGGCCTCCAACCATATGGTTAAGTCACCCATCAACACTAGTTTCCCGTTGTGGGTTGTTTTGTTCCTTGATTTTGGTAATTATTTTGAAAGCCTTTGTTTTGGAATTATGAAAAACTAGATTTAAAGTGGTGATGGTTTTGTTTTGGGAAGTTTGAAAATGAGTTTTCAAATTTATTTTGAATAAATCCTTATAAAATGGATTTTTATAAAATAATATTTGGGTAAAATGGGGATCAGTTTAATGATATTAGATTTCTATAATCAAAACCTAGGGTTGTTCAAAGTCGGTTGTTTGGAAGAAGAAGTTTGTTATGTAAATTTTTTTAAATGAGAATAAATTTTTCATAAAATTAGTTTTTAATCAAATTATTTTTTATGAAATGATATTGTTGAATTTATGGAAACATTTTTTTATGGAGTATATTGGGTTTTTTTGAATTCATGGGATTTTATTTTTGAATGTAATGAAATGGATTGAATTGTATAGTTTGAAAATGTCTTTTTATTTGATGGTTAGTGATCTTTCGAAAAAGTTTTGTGAAATCTAAAATTGAAAGTAAATTGGTAAGTTTAAAACATGGGGTGAATGTTTTGTTTTGTGAAGTTGAAATGTTTTGTTTTTACCTTTGGTATTCTTATGAGCACTTTCATGTTAGGATGTGTTTGAGAAGGTGGATGGCTGATGGCATGGGTAGAATAGTCCCTGAATTGGAATGAGTGGATGGGTTCCCAGATTGGTATGGGAATGTGAATGTGTGTGGCTCTAAGGAATACCATTGGTGTTTTTTCAAATTATCAAGTGTTTATTTCTTTAAAAAAAGTGTTTTTAAGAGAAAAATAAAATGTGATATTTCAGTACCATTAGTTGTGTATCTTATTTTCTTGTGATTTTGAAATGTTTCTTAAGTTATTTTTAGTGGGTTTTTAGGGAAAAAAATGGGAATATTTTTAGATAGTTCCCATTTTTTTTGTTTGGTTTTTGTTTGTGGTAGGTTTTGGTTGATGGATTGGTTTTGATTGATTTATTGGTTTTCTAATTGCTTAATGTACGTCCCCATGAAAGATTCGATGGTTATTCAAGGTGAATCTATGGGTTTTTTAGTGTTATTATACCCTCAAGTTGATCAAACTATAGACTTACTTCTTGAATTTTATAAATTGAACCCTCCTTTTTTATGGTTAATCGGATCATCTCGAAGTAGAACAGTGGATGAAGAAAATTGAGAGAAACTTATATCTTCTTGAGTTTACTGGGTCTTTAAAGGTAACTTTTTCTACCTTTCTGCTTAAAGGTTTGACCTGGAAGTGATCGAAGTAGGTCACTCAAACAAAACCTTAGTAAGATCTTACCTGGGATCTCTTTAAGGCTTAGTTCATTCAGCAGTATTTCTCTGAGGTAGTGAAGGTAAGGATGGGTATTTATATGTGTTGTATACTAAAATGTGATGGTTCAATGTTGGAATTATTTTTTAATTTTTTATATCTAGTTCTTTACCTTGATGAGTTTACTTCGAATGATTCCTCGAATGATTGATGTTTTGAGAATGGGATTTATCCTGAACTATAGTTGAAGGTTTCATAGTTCGGTATGACCTTTTTTTCAATGTGGTGAGGCAATATTTTCATGTTGGGGATGTTTTAGTGGGAGATCTTGATGCATCCAACCTCCCTCTAGTCTCTGGAAGTGGTGAAGGCAATTCTAGTAAGGAGGTGGGGAATCATTCTACATTTTTTAGTGTTGGTCATGGAATTAAAAGGCCTCTAGATATTTCTTCTGCTTCTTCTAAGCATAGGATCATAGTTTTTCATCAGTGTGGCAAGCTTGATCATATGAAGTTATCATTTATTAGTGTTCCAAAGACCTTCCATACCTATGGATTCCTAGCTTACTTGAAACGGTTCTATCAGGGTGTCTCTAGGAAGTGGTGTGGATCCAGATCCACCCCTTCAGAAAAACACCCAAACCCATTTTGAGGAGTAGGGTGTTTTTTTGGGCTCAATTTGAAGCCCCTTTCTATGTAATTATTCTTTTTCTATAATTTGTTTTCTTGGTGGTGTTTTTTGGTGATTAATTTTCTTTAAAATGTAAAAGTGGATATTGGGGATCCTTAGAGATATTTTGTTTTAATGAATGTGTGTATTTTGTAAATTCTGAAATTTTGTACTCTCAAGTGGAGTTGTGTTCTATTTCATTTCTAGGTTTTTATACATCTTGTTTGGGGTAAAAGAGGTTGATGTGTGTGTAGCTTCTAAATCCCCATTTAGTGAAAGTGACTTGTTGGAGAAAAGTGAGTCTCATGGTCTGTCTTATTCTTTATGTTCTACTTGGGATATTGTGTGGTCGCTCATGTCACTAAAAGAAGGAGTTATGATCAGGTATTCTCGTCTATTAACTGCGAGGTAGTGGATTCTTCAAAACATCAGGTCTCCAGCAAAAGGCACCGGAGTGAATCTGGCATGCATTCAGGAATCACAGGGGTGTGGTGGACCTTTTTCTATATTTTTCTTTAATCATGGAATGGGGAAAGTTTAAGTTTCTATGTTATAGTTTCTTTATCTTAGAAGGTTCCATTTTGTTGTAAAATGCATAGAGGGTTCATTTAATCATTGTGGTCCTTATGTGGTTAGTTTTGTGGGTCAGTTTTGGTTTTGGTTTTCTACTTGGTTTAGAGTTTCTTTCATCATCCCCCCCCCCTCCTTGGGGTGGGGGTTTGGTCTATTTGGGGATTCCCCAGTTTGGTCAGTGTGGTGAATTCTAGGGTTATTCCATGTAAGTTTTCCCATGTCAGTGATTCCATGTGACCACACGTGTTCCTCCCTGTATACCCAACGGTCTTGTTTGAGGAAAATTTTTAGATGTTGTAGATTGAGTTTTCTATCTTTTCTTGATAAGTGATTTGGGTTCATTGATTAATTTTAGGTAAGATGTATGAGTTTTGTTCTAGTGGTGGTATAGGTAATCTTGGTTTGAGAGTTTAGATCATATGATTTTTGGAATCCTCCATTTTATTTAATCATCTAGAAGATTATGTGGATTTCTGAGGGGAAAAGTGTAATGATGGGGAGAATTTTCCCATCCAGATTTTTATTTTCATCTAATTTTACAACTTATCTTTTGGTCTTTGGTTTTTCCCTTGAGTTCAATGTGTTATAGTTTTAAATTATGAGTTTCAGGCTATTTTTATTTTGTTTCACAGTTTAGGTGCATGGTTAGGGGAAAATGTGTGTCATTATCTAGGAAACCATGTAGGTCCTTGGTTGTCTCGGGTCAGGGGAGCACCGACCATGCACAATTAAGAAACTATGTGAAATACATGTGCATGTTTCTGTAATTTTTAGATATAACCGTGTCACATGTTTGGCACATGGTTTTCCAAGCTGTCTGGCCAAACTATGCATAGTTCCTAGTTCCTTAAAATTGTAAAATTACTCTTCTAACCTCTAAGGAATTTAAACCCAAAACACCTATTTTCCTCCTCTTATAGTTTGTGTGACCCAGAGGGGGATTTTCCTTCATTATAAAAGCTTTTCCTATTCTCCCATGGTGTTGATCTAGGGTTTCTTCAAGGCTTTGGGGTAATTATTCAAGGTATTCTCCTCCTCTCTTATTCCTCTTAATTATTCTTCCATATTCTCTTGATTTATTCTTCTCCCTTGGTCTTTTGGATCAAATTTTCATGTTTCTTTGAGTTTAAATTAGGGGTTTTTTGTTAAGGTTTATCTTGTATGTTATTGCCTCTTGAAAACTTCTTTGAGTTGTTCCACATTGGTGTTGTTGAAGCGTATGTGATTTTAGGTTGGTTTCTATTTTCACTTGTCCATTAAATTTAAGAATCATTGGTTTCTTGCTTTTCAAATACTGATGTGTGATTTTTAGAATAATTTTTTGATATGAAATGTGTTGGTTTTCTTGGATTTTTTTAAGTATATGGAATTTTTTCATCAAGTTATGCACACTAAGTGTTTGATAAAATGCTCGGTTGGATTTTTTGAGTGATTTTATAATTTTGAATCATGGTTTTGGCTTGTTAATGGTATTTTATTTCTAAATTTATGTGTTGGGTTTATTAAATTTTTATTTCCTAAATTCTTTTTTATTTTGAAAATGGGATGTGTTTGATGGTTTGGAAAATGGTTTTACATGTGATGATGGTGTGTGGACCATTTGGAATTTTTTTCAAAGTGAATTTGTTTTGAAAATGTGGTGTGAGTACTTAAATGGAATTTTTTTATAAAATGGTTTTGGAATTGAAAATGGTGTGGTTGCGCCTTTTTTAAAGGTGGGTTTGGTTCTTTAAAAATGGTTTAACAATTTGAAGGAAATGTGTTGGTATTGTTTTTGAAATGGGTTATTTCTCAAAGGGTTTTTGTAGACCATTTGGAACTTTTATGGAAATGATCATCTTGAAAACTCTCCTTGGATAATAATATTTCTTTGGTTATGTTGAATTTTTTGGGAGGTCCATTCTGAGAGTCTTCCTTGTGTTCGAATGGTTGAAACGAAAGATATTTTTCCTTAGGGTGGATCAAGGGTGACTTGTTGTGTGAGTTTCTTGTGTATGATGTATGTTCACGTGATTGGATGCTTGGTTGGGATTATTTGGCTCACCATCTATTTAGTCTTGACATAGGAACCAAGAATATATAGAGGATTTTGGTAAATGGTTATTGCACTAGCATAGGATTTATCTTTGGCTAGTGGCCCATAGTAGAGGATTTTTTTTTTTCTATAGTTATGGGATAGTTCCCCTAGGTCAGACCAGGTAGGGTGTGATCAAGCATGTGGGAGATAATGATTTCTTAAAGCGAGGAAATACTACTGGATAAGTCAAGATATATAGTATGTTCTAGATTATTCCCCTGAGCTCATAGATTCTCTCATGTTTATCGGCACTTATTCGTATGTGGTGGATGATTGAGTTTCCTAGTTGGTTGGTTACTCTTGCATGTTGTTTTTTAATTTCCTTTATTGTGTGATCATTGTTATTTATTTCTTTCATGGTGAACTTCTTGTCTAAAAGTTATGTGTTATATTTCAAAGGTTTATGGAAAATGTTTTGAAAATTTTTTACACACTCTTTTCCTATTTTAAATAAAGACATCATCATTTCTCTTTTGAATTAAAAATGGTTCCTACTAGGAAAAGGAATGTGGTTTTAAATGGAATAAGGGCAGTGGACCATGATATTATTTAAGGGAAGATGTCTGGAAGATCA
This sequence comes from Viscum album, assembly GCA_963277665.1. Lineage (NCBI taxonomy): Eukaryota > Viridiplantae > Streptophyta > Magnoliopsida > Santalales > Viscaceae > Viscum > Viscum album. The sequence continues at coordinate 1,988,159,456 of OY728161.1, read as the reverse complement.
TACTTTTATATATTTTATTTCAAATGTTAATTTTATGCTTCTTTATTTATATTAAATGAATTTGGAATAGATTTTTTGGGAACACCTATTGAGTTTTAATACTCACACATATAGTTCTTTCTTGTTTTTATATTTTGGTGCAAGTTATGTCTTGGTTTAAATTGATGTGGGTGATGGTTGACTTTGGTATTGGAGAGTGACTCTCAGTGTCACATGTAGACATTGTGGTCATCAGGTTCAGTTTTGGTTTTATTGATCCATTTTTTTTAATTTTAGTTTTTATATAAATGATGTTCAGTTTTAAAATCTTGTATTTATTCTAATTAGGATGCACTATTTGTTTCCACCATTTTATTTATTTATATTGGGTGAAATCAATACCTTGGTTTCTTTATTGATTCCATGACACTATTTTCCATCCTAGGAGGATTGGTAATGCCTCTTGGGCCTTGTCTCATGCCAACTCAGGTGACCGGATCAAGGTCAACTCAGGTTTCTTCATGAGAGGATCTCAATACCACCTGTATTGATAAGGTAATTGTCTCTACTTATACCAATGAAATTAATATTTATGTGGAATATGAGAAATTCCAACCCTTTTGTGAGGTTTTTGATATTTTATTGGGAAACTAAAAGAGTCTTATATTAGGTGTCTTGTTTTTTTATTATGGTTTGAAAGTTCATTAGGCCAAAAATTGTTAGGGTAAGGTAAAGTGTAAGTTACTAGTGCACATTCCCCAAAAATTGGTGCAAGATCCTATTGGTTAGATTACAGGTGTGCATGGGAAGACTACACCAACCCCTATAGATGATTTTTCACCTAAAATGATGGTTTCATATGCCATTGAGATTTAGGATAGTGAATGATTTTTTTCATATCAGGTGGTTGGAAGTCCCATTCTTTAGCCTTTAATGCAGGGTTTTTCACCTATGGTTGGAACTAGGAAACTGTAAATGGTTAGTTTTGTTGGATCATGGGTTGATCTTAGGAAAGAGTTTAAAATATCTAATATGGGTTCTTCTTTTAAGGATGTTCTCTGTAACACCCCAAGATTTCATAGTAAGTTATTTTTTTAAGTAATTCAATAGATTGTGTTACACGCAACAACGAGTTTGAGAACACCACGACTTACCAAACAAGCCATTAAAAAAGTGTTTATGAATATTATAAACTTAATTTTGAATTTTATATACTATATATAATTTTAGAATCCATATTATGTGTTTCTTAGGCATAATATAAGAACAAATTCATTTTTTCAAATAAAAGAAGTATTTTTCAAAAAATGAAATTTTTCCAACTTTTAATGGAAAACCTTTTTAAAAAAAATATTTGACACTTTTATATATTCAATTTAATGAAATTAAATTCTTATTTAAAATCGGGATATAAAAATTTATTTTGGATAAATTTTTGGTACTTTTCTGATAACATTCATATTTTGATGAATAGTGAAAAATACTAAATTTTAATTGAAAATAGCTTTTTTAATTGAAATAATTTATAGTGTTAAATTATGCATTTTAATGGTTTTTAAGTATAATAAGATTATATTTTTATCATTTAATACAATGTAGGTCATTATAATTAATTTCACATTTAAATTTGATATAAACACAGATCAATCTTTTGATAGTTTTTACTTCTTAAAAACTCATTTTTAGTTTTGACAATGGGAATTGATTATAAATTAATTAATTCTACTTCTATGTTTTTAATTTGTTAAAATAGAATTAATTTTTTAATTTTTAATATCAAAATTATATTATGGTGAATTTTTTGTATTTTTCTGAAAACTTTCAATTTTGATGAATAGTGAAAAACACTCGGTTATTGTTTAAAAACCGAATTTTTATTTAAATAATTATTTACCTTATTTATTTAAGTCAATATAGATATATAATACATATATTAGTTCAATGTGATTCATTGGAGTCATTTTTATAATAAAATTAGATGTATAAAATTTTATTGAACTTTTTACCCTCTTTTACCCACTTTCTAGGAGCATTTACAAATTTGCATAAAACATAATTTTACCACTTATCTGAGTTGAATTTTAAAAATATGAGAGACACGGTTGACATCAGTAAGCAAAATTTGGTTCAATAAGATGAAAATAATTTTTTGGTGAATAGTAACTTTTGACTTTTATTTACCACGGTTAAAAATAAATAGGGTAATTAAAGGTAAAAATAATATTATAATTACCCTAACACATGTCCTAATTATATTGGATAAGTTTAATTAGACCAAAAACAAGCTTAGTAATAAAATATGATCCTTTTGGTCCACTTGGATTATATTAGTACATTTTTTATTATTTTATTTAAAGAAGAGTTAAAAGTGTTAAATTTAAAGTTTAATAACAAAAATATTTTTAATATAGGGTTATACATAAGATAAATTAGAATATAATTATTTATTAGTAAGATAATAAGATTTCATACATAATGGTATTTTATTTATAATTTTTATACATTTAATAATTAAATTTATTTATGACACAATGATGATGCAGTAATTACCCTATTGATGAAATATTAAAATAATTGATATTATAAATATCCAAATAAATGTAATTTGAGACTTTTGATGAATTCCAATAATTTTATAGGTTAATATTACATGTTATGGTTGATTAAATATTTTTTTTCTAAGTAATCATGTTGTTATGATTTTCACAAAAACTAAATACTAAATAGTTTCAAAATTGACCTAAATGAGTTTTTTTAAAAATACTACATTATTGGTTGATATAATATTGCTAAAAATATAAGATTAGTCCAAAGGGATTAAATAATATTATATATGTCCTTAATGAACCAATTTAGGTTATCTTGTAAGTTTAGACTAATTTTATTAACCATATAGTGTATGAATACAAGAAGACATGGTAAAAGTTAAACTATTTAACTAATAGTTAAATCTAAAAGAAAAGGTTAATATGGTGACCTAAACTTATCTAAAACCTATTGGTGGAGTTCGCATACAAAAACAGCTTCCATTCCACCATTAGTATGGCACCATTAGAGGTTTTATATGGGCGACCCTATAGGTCACCACAATGTTGAACTAATATAGATGAGTCAACACTCATGGGCCTAGAGTTGGTTTGAGCTATGATAGGGAATGTGAAGGTCAACCAAGAGCATATGAAGACTACCCAAAAATGTCATAAGTATTATGTGGACCAATGATGGAGGCCCTTGGAATTCAAGAATGGATACCATGTGTTTTTTAAGGTCTCACCTCAACATGGATTATGGATATTTGACTGGGGTATCAAGTTATATATGAGATTCATCAGCCCTTTCTAGGTACTATGTAGAATTGGTGTGGTGGTGTATTACTTAGATATACCACCATATATTGACCAATAACATGATGTCTTTTTATGTTTTGTGGCTAAGGAGGTACGTTCACGACCTGTCACATGTTATCAACTGGTGAGAGCTGGACATCAAGGATGGGGATACCTTTATGGATTACCCAGTAGAGATTGAGGATTGATAGGATAATATATTCCATGGTTGATATTTTCCTTGGTTTTTATTTATTGTAAGAATGGGAATATTCAAGATATCACCTGGGAGTGGTATACCTAGATGCGAGCTCAGTATCCATATATTTTTTAGTAGTCTTTTTTAATTTTCAAAACAAAAATCTCTAAGGTGGGGAGAATATCACATCTCTTTTTTCCATATAAATCATTGTAATATATCTAATAATATTTTTAGATCTAGGAGATAATACAACATGGTATTATGAGTCCCAATGAGATTGGTATTGATTTTATAAAGATATTAAATATATTAATATCATGCACATAATTGTTTCCCAAAATAGTGTAATAACTTCCGAACGGGGACTCGGATGGGAAATCTAAGACCATCATTTATTAAAAAATATGGGATTTACTCTAGATGTGATATAACCTTTATATTCATCAAGTGTTTTGATTGGGAGGCATCAAGAGTGAAATAATTAAATAAATTATTATATATATTTAATAATTTTAAAATTAAATATTAAATTAATTAACTCTTCCATAAATATATGTTTATGTCAAATACCTAGGGTTATCCGTGTAACCCTATGGATTAAGAGAGGAGATGAAGAATAGATTTTTTGGTTGACTGACATCAACTCATTATTTGATGATCAGAGAACCAAAAAACCACATGGATCTCGCTATCAAAGAAAAAAACAAACTATTATTTTCAGAAAATTTATCCAAACTCAATTTTAGATGTTACTTTGTGGTTTTTTTACTATTTTTTATTATCCCATGTCGAATGAAAATATGATTCTTTTAATAGTTTTATATGTGGGTAGACATATTAATTGTGTTATATGTGTTATCTTCATAGAATATTATCAATTTGGGTTATTTATATTATTACTATTTTTTCATTGTTCTAATAGAAACTAATCAAGGTCAACCTGAACAATGGCCTGGGTATATTCCTCTAGTTGTGTATTGTGATTTTCTCCCCTGTTATTTGCATGTTCATCATCGATGTTTATTTGGATGGAAATTCAATGGTTACCTGGTAGCGATCATGATAAAAATTATTATTTATGAAATGGATAGATATCATGAGTTTGGATCTGAGATCAATGGCATGGTAACAGTGCATGAATATAGTAGTGGAGATGTGATCAGATTTGAGGTTCTTGATTCATGGGTTGGCATGTAAATATGGCTGGTCAAGGCCTACTTCATGTTTTTTGGGAATGATCAATGGAAGGAGTAGTAGAAATGGTGATGAAATCTAGAGATACATGAAAGTAACAATAGGATTCTAGAAAATATGGAGTTATACAGCATGTACCCCAAAGAACACATGTCTTGTGGGTTCCCTGGATACAGTGTTAGGGTTTCACATGAAATAAAATATCACATAGCATGTGACATGTGTCATGCGTCATGTGATGCCATGCTATCATCTTGGTATGTATCCCAAAGGCTACATAGACATAAAAACATCTAGACACATGGGCACAGGTTGAGTACATGGGAACGGGTCGATACTTGAACATAGACAAGTACAGGGGCATGACCACAGAACATGAGCATAGACAAATGTACGTAAGCATAGGCAGGTGGCATGCTATGTTTCATTCTGACCACTAGACATCATGTACCTCTAAAGGGAATGCTATTTAGTTGGAGGTTTACATGTTATGTGAGAAGGGGAGACACAGGAAAACCTGAGGCAGGCCTGACACACTATGTACTTTCTCCGAGATGGCTTGAGGCCCTTTCTCTATTTGGTATAGACCAGTATCCTTAGGTTGTGTTCCCTTGGTTCATCTTCCATGAGGGTAGAGTAAGGAATCATATCTTGTGTAGGTATCCCCCATGAGACCCAAGGTGTGATCCTCTATCGTATCTTCTTCCCTGGGTGGGGTTTGAGGTATCGATGTGACCGATATACATGGGCATTGATCCCCTACTTAGTAGGTTAATATATTTATGGTTTACAGTATTCCCCATGGTCGGGGTGTGATTCCCTATCTGTGTATTGATTTCTTCTGACTTCAAACACATACTTCCTACTAGAAAGGCCTGAAAAAGCACGACCTCTCAGATAAACTCCATCAGTTTCACCCAGCTTGTGGAGTGATTTATCCTTTACGAATGTTATCTAATATCTTGGGTAGGAATCCTAAGATGAATTTATAGTTGTGACCTTACCCTAAGACCTAGTTTCTATCATGAGTATATATGGATTTTATTATTTTTATATCTCATATACTGTTGACATAATTTGTGATTCACTGACTACTCTATTGATGCTTATGTTTGGTTACTTCGGGGTGTCTTATTCGGTATTGTTACACTCACCCCTACATAGGCTTTTCTTGCACAGGTCATGTCTTCTTCAGATGACAGGTCGTTAGACGAGGTCCTTAGAGGACCAAGAGTAGATAGGACATAGTTGGGCTAGATAGACTATGGTTCATATCAAGTGTCACATTTGACTAAATTACCCTCATTTTAGTATGTTGGACTTCTTTATAGTTTTGGGGGCTTGTATTTGACCCTTTATGCTTTCTGGTATTATTGTCATACTCTGATTGTGGGATTTGTTTGTATGCATGCATTGGTATCACTTGTACTTAACATCCATCATTGTATGGGCTTAGAGATGTGTGTGTGCATAAAAGTACTTAGACTAATGTCTCTCATATGAGTGATATGCCTATTAAGTGTTGGTCGTCAACCCCCTGACCTATTGGATATGGGCTTGGGGTTGTCATGCTTGGTAGACCACCGACCAAGAAGGCCCTAGTGGGTCGAGTCATGGCATCTATGTCTATTTAAAAAAAATATAAATATATATATATATGCATATGTATTTACATTTATTTATATTTCTATATATAATTAAATTAAATTATTTATTTATTATTATTATTAGTTATTTATTTATTATTTGTTTGTTTATTATTTATCATTTATTTATCATTTATTTATTAACTATTTATTATTTATTTGTTATTTAATTATTATTTATTCATTTATTCATTTATTATTTATTATTTTAATTTATTATCTAGTATTTATTTATTAATTTTTTATCTTTTATTTTTATTTTTATTTTTTATTTTTATTATTATTATTATTTATTATTTATTATTTATTGTTTATTATTATTTATTATTTATTTCTTTATTTGTTTATTTATTATTTATTTATAAATTATTTATTATTTATCAAAAATTTACTTATTATTTTAGTTTTATTTATTATTTATTTATTTATCATTTATTTATTAATAATTTGTTTGTTTTTTATTTTTTACTTGTTATATATTATATATGTACACATAATAAATAATAATAATAATAAATAATAACAACAAAAATAATAATAATAAATTAAAATTAACTAATAAATAATAAATTATAAAAATAAAATAAATATATGTATTCATATGTATTTATATATATTTATTTGTATATTGAAGACAGTTTATCCACCACATAAATAGCTTTTTGGGATGTTATATTCTTGGTCGAATAATCAAGAGGTAAGAGGTTCAAATATCATCTATCACATATATATACTTACTTTCTGTATGGTGTAATAAATAAATAATAAATAATATTTTTTTTAAAAAATTGTGCTGAGTGTTTAGTAGTGGTTTAAACCGCCGCTAAATGCTTGAAAAACCACCACAAAATGATTCCTCAATACTTCTTCAAAATCACCACAATTTTTTCTGACACGGCTTCTCATGATGGTTTTGGAAATGCATCGTAAAACTACTTAGTGGTGGTTTAAACAATTGCTAAGTGGCCTTTTGGCATAGTTTGTGGTCTTAGTTTCTATTTTAAATCATATAAACCTTTCTTAAGTTTAACTACCAAGTTTTATTTACCTTTCACAAAAAAACCCTTAGCCTACTCCATGTATATCTCCTCTTTGAGATCACCACGTAAGAATTCAGTCTTTATATCAAGTTGTTACACCTCTAGGTTGAGGCTTGTCACCAATCTAAGAACGGCTTTGATAGAAGACATTTTTACATTGGGGAAAATTTCATCAAAGTTAATACATTTCTTCTATATGAATACCTTTACAAACATCCTAACTCTGTAATATGGTTGTGATATACCATATTCACCTTTGATTTTGTACACCCACTTGTTCTTGAGTTCCTTCTTTCCATGTGGAAACTCTAATAGTTCAAATGTAAACTTCTTGTAAAATAATATCATCTCCTCTTGTATATATTTTTTATTCTCTATATTCTTGTTATAAATAATTATATTACCATAGCTATATGGTTATCCCCCTTTAGTTATCATTTCATACTCAGGTGGTGAATATATATGTCTCAGTTGTTGTTTTCTGGTGGATTTTCTCAACTGTTCTTTTGGTAGGATCTATTCTATAATATAAAATGATGGTAAAATGTCATCATATGGATACATATTACTTGGTGTAAATGTATCATTAGTGTTTGGAATCTCTACCACATTTTTTAGAACTGATAGTGGTGCGATTGGTTCTAGATTAACTAGAATTTCCTCAGATTTTAGCTTTTCTGGCTATTTTGGCTTCTCAAAATCTTCAATCATATAATCTTCAAGAAATATTATATATTTTTTATTAGCGATTATACTACTGGTAAGATCCCATAATCTATATAAAAACTTTACATGATCATATAACAAAAATATATTTTTTCCCTTTCCATATAACTTCACCCTATAATCTTTTGGGATTTGTACAAATGCCTTGTGGCCAAAAACTCTCAAGTGCTTGTATGAAATATTTTTTCCCATCCAAACCTTTTATATTATGTTTTGGTTTAATAGAACCAATGGATAAATGTTGATAAGATCAACCAAAATCCTCATTACCTCCCCTCAAAAGGTGTTCAACAACTTTTGATCTGATGACATACATCTGAAACACTCACTAATGGTTCTGTTCATCCTCTCTACAACACTATTATATTGAGGAAACTTTGGTATTGATTTTTATTTCTTGATTTAGAAACTTATACATTATTCATGAAATGAACCATAATACTCTTCTCTATTTACTACATGGATTCACTTATATTTTCTTCTTGTTTCTCTTTCCACCTTCACGTGAAACTTCTTAAAAATATCCCAGAATTGACCTTTTGTTTTCAAAGAAACAAATATCACTCATGTGTCCGAGCTATCTATGCCACACTTATATAATAACCTATTTTATGTATGAATCTATTTCTCCACTACATGGTCTAAATTATATGATATGGGGATAGGTATATTTCTTACCTTTATCTATCACTATGTTACCTCTAGTAAACTTCCATTTTCTATCATCGAAGGAACTAACATAACTATCATCGTCAAGTATTATGGTGGATATCAAATTGAGGTGAATATCATGAACATGTTTCACATATTTCAATAATAAACTATATTGAATATTAGTCTCTAGAAAAATATTATCAATATCAATGATTTTGGATGCACCTTCATTTTACATATTTAAGTTTCCAAAACACCCCACAATGTAAGATGAGAAGGAATTTTGTTGAGTAGTGATATTATTGGAGGCACCTAAATTAATCACCCATGCAGAATCATATCTTGAAAGGTTGGAATGATCATCATATTGAACAATAATGATGCCAACATTAAAATCAAAAACATCATTATTTTGGGTTTTACCATACTGATTCCTTTTCTCTTGATTTAACTCTTGACACTCTCAGATTAAGTGTTTGAGTTTTATATAATGGTGATAGTTCATGTCATATCTCAATATAGGTGTTGACCACTTCCTCCTTTTTTGATTTTTTAAATGTTTGGTTAGTATAATTTTATTTTTATTTTTTCATTTTTTAATAACAGTTTGTGTAATTTTCTATAATTTTAGTCGTTTGTGCATAGTTTTATAGTTTTTAGGAAATCTTGTGCATAATCATCCAAATTTTCTTAATGTATTGAAATTTAACTGAAAATAAAATATTATATGGAATAATTTTTATGTCCATGTTTTTTACTTAGTTATTTTGATTAATAATGAAATCGAGTAAGCAGTTTAATAATAAATGGAATATGGAATGAGTTACAGGAGACTAAACCAAAAAATTTCAAGGTTGCATAAGAATAACTCAGTAGAATCCTAAGAATTAAAATCTATTATCTGAGCTTCATTAATGAGCCAATGTATCCTTGACTCTTCATCCAAGTATTCATAAAAGAACCAGTGTTATCTCATACCAACCCCAAATAAGGTGTTGAGATGAAAACATAGCATCATATATAAGATTAAGAATATTTTTCACAACCAATACTGTATGGAAACCCAACACACACTACATCCTCCCTCATTTTATCTTCACATTATGAGGCTCTCTATTTGAGAATTCAAAATTCCACAATGATGTATCCTAGGGAAAAATCAATGAAATCTCAGTCTGAAACTCGAGTAGTGAAAAATAAAAGAAATAACACTTGTAAAAGAATAACTTAGGAGCTCGCATGTGAGTAACTTGGGAATTTCAAAGGGTATGTAAAATAAACTAAACACAACCTCATATACATTCCCAGTGCTATGCATGAATTCAATAAATCCCCTCAAATCAATGTAATGTACATTCTCAATACAATCATTACATAACCCCACATGTCTATGGCTACCCAACATATCCTCAACTCTTTATCTGAAATAGAATTAAAGTGTCAATTTTTTCTTGATCTAACCCCTAATAAGTCATTGATATGCCAATATAGCATCATAAAGAAGCTCAAGAATACATTTCCCAACTAAATTTCCATCAAAATATAATACACACTATTTTCTCCCTCTAATTATCTTCGCATTATAAGGCTCTTTGTTTGGGAATTCAGAATGCCATAATGGAATATCCTCAGGAGAAACCAAGGACATCTCATGATCACACATGAGTGGTGAAAAAATCAATGGAATAATTCCTATATAACAATAAAATCAGATATCATGTAGGAATAAATTGGGAATCAGTAATGCTATATAAGACTAACTCATCATTGCCTCACGTCCACTCCTAGTGTTATTCTAGAAGCCAACAAAGACTCGCACATCAACATAGAAATGTTTCTCAAGAAAATTCAGTTTCATACCTAAACCCCGAATTCCATCAACTATCCAAGACTACCTCACATAAAAAATCGGCATTTCGTTCACCCATCAACATACTTTATTTTGAAAAAAAAATCAGATTTAACACTACAGTCACTCATTCATATAGAATAATCATTACCATATACATGGGAGGTCATGGAGGGCCTAAAAGAACAAGGGAGATCCATTGAGATCATGTTCACTTCATATAACACACATTCCAGCTAAAGGGAGCATGGAATATTCCCTCATACAAACTATATAACCGGATCAGGACTCTCTTTAAATAGAATGATACATACAGAAAGATCTTGAAGATAAGGGAATATTATAGATCTTGGGATAAGTAGTTGGATAAAGGATTAATAGTTAAGGTATTGATTATCTCATTTGGTAGTGATCCATTCTTCCACTTCCACGTATTGAGATCACACATATGGGAGCCAAATTAAAATCAAAAAATAAAAGGAGGTTGAGGCCAAATAATAAATGTAACACCCCGATATTTTATGAGATGTATTCTTTTTAATTTCTTTGATGTCTTCTATTGTACACTACACCAAGATTAGCTTGTACTATATGCAATAATGTATCATCTTGCAGTATACGCAACACTATTCTTGGATCGTGTTACACACAATTTCAAGTTCGTTTTGTGGAGATTATTCTACAAAACATTAAGTATAGATTTTGTTTAATGTATAAATGAAATAAGTTTGGATTATGTTATACGCAACACCAAACATATCTTTCACTACATGCAGCACTGTCTTGGCTTGCATTACACGCAATCAAGACATTCTTTGATAGCGTGTGTAGTACACAATACCGAGTTTCACTAAACAAAATATTATTATAATATTATTATGAACTAGCCGTTATGAATAGTAATACCCACTTTTTGAGAATTTATAAATTTAGTCTTTCAAGATGGACTTCATTTTTGTATTCAGAATATCGAAATTATCCTAGGGTGAATTTTTGGTATTTTTCTGAAAACTTTGAATTTTTGATGATTAGTGAAAACACTGGGTTACTATTTAACAAACCGACTTTTTATTTAAATAATTATTTATTTTATTTAAATTTATTTTAGTTCAAAATTTATACATAATACCTATATATGTTCAATGTAATTCATTTGAGTCATTTTATAATAATTGTAGATATATAAATATTTTATTGAACTTTTCACCGTCTTTTACCCACCTCCTAGGAGAATTTGAAATTTTACATAAAACTTAATTTTAGCACTTCTGTGAATGGAATTTTGAAAATCCAAGAGACATGGTTAATATCAAGGAGTAAATTGTGGTTCAATAAGATAAAAATAATTTTTGGTGAATAGTAACTTTTTACTTTTATTTACCATGGTTAAAAGTAAATAGGGTAATTAAGGGTAAAACTGATATTATTATTACCCTAACACATGTCCTAATTCTATTGGATAAGTTTAATTCGACCAAAAAAACCTTAGGAATAAAATATTACCCTTTAGGTCCACTTGGATTAGATTAGGACACTTATTATTATTTTATTTAAAGAATAGTTAAAATAGTTAGAATCAAAGTTTAATAATTGAAACATTTTTAATATAGGGTTATAAATAAGATAAATTGGACTATAAATATTAATTAGAAAGATAACAATATTTACTAAATAATGGTATTTTATTTATAATTTTTAGACATTAAAAAATTTAATTTATTTATGACACAATGATGATGCAGTAATTACCTTATTAATGAAATATTAACATAATTGATGTTATAAATACCCAAATAAATGTAATTAGAGACTTTTTATGAATTAAAGTAATTTAATAGGTTAATATGACATGTTATTATTGATTAAATTAACTTCTTTTGAACTAATCATGCTGTTATGATTTTCACAAAAATCAATTACCAAATAGTGTCAAAATTGACATAAAATAGTTTTTAAAACAAATAGTATATGATTAATTGTTATTTTATTCCTAAAAATATAATTTTCGACCAAATGACTTAGATAAGGTTATATATATTAATAATTAACCACTTGGGATTCTTTTGGCTTGTTATAGTATGTTTATTAACCATATAGTGTAAGAAAACAAGAGGACACAGTAAAAGTTAAATTATTTAACTTAGAGTTAAATCTAAATGATAAGGTTAAAAGAGTAACCTAAACTTGTCTAAAACCTATTGGTTGAGAGTATTTCGACCCATACCCACTTTATCTTTTAAATAAGTCACTTTGGAGCCATTATAAACCGAATATGACTTTATTATAAAATAATATTTTAAGTTTTTTCTAAAGTGCTCATCTCCTCCCTTATAAAAGGGAACCTCCTCCCCCTTCTCTTCACACAATTTTGAGCCTTCAAGCTCAGAAAACCCCTTCACATTTCCCTTATCAACTTTAATAGAAGCATTATAGAGTTTCTGGTCTCCTCAAAAGATAAACTCTAGTGCCTTAAGAGGAAGCTTAAAAGAGGTGCGTCGAAGAAGAGGTAATCTCTTCTACCGCTTCTTTCAAGTTTCTTTCTTCTTCAACTTCTTATTATTTAGTTGTTTCATTATAAAGTAATAACATAAGTATCACTAATATACTGATATGTTATTATAAATATTAAACAACCCCATTTCATCTTCTATCCATCCAATGTAAAATTAAATCACCGCGCGTGCGTACGTACGGAATACCGTCTCCACACCGTGGTGTAATCTGTTTTTCCACCACCACCTTACTTGGATGGGTATAATGGTGTAAAGAATAACTATATATAGTTATTATAACGTAATTCTGATTCAGATATATTATATCATCCACTCCAATTCAATTCAATAATTATGGGAACGATATCATCGCTCGTGCGTACGTACGGATTACCGTCTCCACGAACGCGATGAGATTCATTTTCCATGATTAACCATTCAAGTATGATTATAAAGTATATATATAATAAATAATCATGAAATATGTTATATAATAATCATACTGGATTTATTTACATATATTTTTCATTTACTTAATTCCATTCAATTCAATAAGGAAACAAAAACAGCGTTCATGCGTACGTACGGCCTACCGTCTCCATGAATAGTGTATTTCATTCCATTTATCGATCTATCATATATATTTATATACTGAATATATATTACATATAAATCATGTTTTACATTATGGAATTAAGTAAATCAGGATATGAGTAATAATATCAAGAACAACAAATCGAAACACGTATGATAAATGAAATGATTTTACCCAAAACGCTAATTTAACATGGAATTTACAAAAGAATGGGTAATATACAATCATAAGTGAACCATATATGATATCATAACAATTAATATGATTTTTTAATAATTAAATGACATTATTTAAATCATTATACAGGAGGTTCGGATACATACAAAGCATATCGGACATAAGGTAAGGGATAATTTTTCAATCTCATTTTTACTCAAGATTGCTTATACGTAAGTATTTACTGGGGTTATATTTTTCATCCATTTCCATAAAAATGTTTTTAATAAAGTGTTTAATATTATTCCATGTATGTTTAAAGTAATTTTTACCCATCTTTGACTTTTACTTTGTGTTATGGAAGGGATCTTTATTTTGTTTACCATACGGGGTACTTTTTTACTTTTCTGACAAAAGTACGAGGAGAATGTTTTTTTAACTTATATGGCATGAATGGATTTTTACGGTTTCATAATGACTTATTTTAATGAATCTTACTGTACAAAATGTCATGATTATTTTAAAAAAAATCCTTTTCTTTTAAAATATCATGTCATCTTCAGAAAAGAAAATGATTTTGAAGAAGAAAGGATATTTTGCCTCAAAAATTCATTTCAAGTGTTTTATCAAAACTATTTTCCATCTAAGATGATGTTATTAGGTATGTTTATGTTTCAAGTATAATGTATCTATTATTTACATGGTTTGAGTTTTCTTATGATTAAATGATATCCATTTATTTTATATGTATTATGTTATGATGGTATGATGTTTATGAGCCCCATTTTATTCATTGGGTTATTATGAATGATGTATGTTTATTTTGTGGCACATGGAAGAATGATTTAATTATGATATGGTTAGGACCTATATCTACCTCCAATTCATTAGGGAAAATATTTATATCTCATGAGATAGACATGGATGTAATGGCAAGTTAATCTGATTCAGTGATATAGGACTGGAACGAGGAGTGAACTTGATTCTGAAAGGGACTTTGTCCACTAAAATGGTCTTGGCAGAAATGCCTTGGATACTATGGAAATAATATCATGTGCTTAATGGTTTTCCACAATTACATGTTTTATTCCAATGATATTTTATCATGATTGATGTTCCTTTATGATATATGCCTTACATACTTCCAAGATTTATGTCTTTGCTCAAGATTTTGATGTTTAGATTTTATGTTCAAGTTTTTTTTTCATTAAAATCTTTATGGATTGTTTTATGTTATCTATGTTTACCCTTACTGAGCATTTGAGCTCACCCTTTTTATGTTTTCTTTTCCCCGGGATATAAAGAAAGGGTTTAGGTAAGAAAAAATAAGGAAGATCTTTATGGGATATGTTGAAGATCTTTCACCATGATTAGACGATTGTTTTTCTGAGTTTCCAAATACACTAAACTATTACGGTCCTTGTGTGTTTGTTTTTGTTATGTATTAAGTATTCCAATAAATTAATGTAATGTCCATGTATGTAAATATTGGGTCTCTATAGTTGGTATCAGAGGAAAGTTTTATTTAACCTTTGGAAACTAGGATGCGAAAACTTTAGTGAAATCCCTAGAGATATTTCTAAGGTATGTCTAGGGATGTCTCTAAGGTTAAGTGTACGTATACGTTATAGTCCTATAACTATGGTAACGATCTTAGAATTTAAATTAAGATGTTGGATATTGAAGGTACTCTCCCTTGATAATAATTTTTCCTCTCACACTATTATTTTTGTGTTTTAGAAAAATGGCTGGAAATAGGAAGATTCGCGATAATGGAGGATATGATGGACAATGGAATGATATTCTTCATGAGAAACCAAATGAAATTGGATATATAACTCCACATATCGTTATTATGCCTAATCAGAAATCTCATAATACGATCAATAATCTTAACTTTTTTAAGTATCCTGACTAATCTAATAAAAACAGATGGAGTTTCATGATGATCATAGAAGAAAGAAAGTTCAATTCTCATCATGTAAAACATGTGGGAAGAGGCATCAGAGAGAATGTTTCAAAGGAACTGGAAGATGATTTGGGTGTGTAAAACAAGGACACAAATCTAGTAATTGTAAAGGAAAAGGTTCGGTTAACACAATGGACAAGGATAATGGTATTTCTAAGACATCAAAAATGGTTAAATGTTTTAAATGTGGAATGTACAGGAATTATGCAAACCAATTCCCTAAGGGAAAATCTCATGAAGAGAATCAGCAAGGTCATATGGGCAGTATTTATGTGGATGATGATGAAGAGACTACAAATGATATATGAGATGAAAGAAGTTTTGAAGTTAGTTCAATGGTTTGTGAAGGTAGTGGAATGATTGCATGTTTATCAAGAATAATGTTTGGTACTATGTAATAATGAAACATCTAGGGATTGTTAAACTATTGTTTTTCCTAAAGTTTTTGAAAGAATAAGTTGAATGGTATCGGTAACCATGAAATTTTATTCAAATATTTTTGGAAGGTAGACGATATGTGCATAGTGAAAGGATAAGGAGATAATGAGATGTTTGATAGTATTAATGAGCTCATGACTCATATAAGGACAAAGTGATATCATGGTTTGAGTATATAGAAATTTTGGGATTTTGGTATGTGGAAAGAGTTATCTTTTGAAAGTATTCATGTTTTCACTAAGGTTCAATGGGTATTTATTTTTCAAGATAATACATGATTAAGGAATTAAAATATTTGGAATGTGAACAATAAGATATATCTTATGATATATGGGAGATAAATGATGTTATTCACATGCTTGGTAGATGACCTTTCTGGTAATCGTTTTCTTTATACTATGAGCTTGGAACGAAGTATTTTGGATAAGCCTAAAGATTAGAATGAATTAATTTAGACATAAGATAGTATTGTTTAAGGCTGTAACTTTTTTTGATATTATTGCAGGAATGTTATAATAATGTATTTTTAGAAAAAGGGACAACTTGTAGGACGGGTGACAACCCGTCGCGTCAGACAAGGATGCGGGAATCAAACCCACAACTGAAGTGCGGAAGGTCTTTATCACCTACCTCTAGCCTACAGGAAGTCCCTGGTTAGTAGAAACTAGTTTTATTTTATTAAGTTCTATGATAGATGAATTATAAGTCCATTTTAGCAACCATATATGATTAATCTCAACATAGATGGACTTATGTATATTTAATAAATTGTGCTAAACGTTTTGTGATAGAAACAGATGGAATGACCTATCATTCTATCGTATGATCTGATAACACTTCACGAATGACAAATTCAACTTCATTTCCTTAAGAGATGAATTGTAAATTTTTCAAGGCATGAACAACGGTGAGATTGTACCAAAATCAAGTAAGTATTTCTTTTAATTCAATAATTCTTCAACATTAGGGAAATGATCTTGAGAACTAAAAAATGTTGTCCTAGTACCCTCATACCCGATGAATTAGATGGTACCTTAAATCATCACAAATTTATGGTTTTGTGATTTTTGTCTTTTTCATAGCCATGTTCTCTATCACTCTTCATCCAAACATGATGGTTAGATTTCTCTTCCATATACATATTTCACCTATTTTCTCCTATGTGGAAACCCAGTGATGAG
This sequence comes from Viscum album, assembly GCA_963277665.1. NCBI lineage: Eukaryota > Viridiplantae > Streptophyta > Magnoliopsida > Santalales > Viscaceae > Viscum > Viscum album. Next base: position 1,988,142,009 of record OY728161.1, on the reverse strand, counting down.
TTAATTTGGGTAACCTTTATGGTTCCTACTTCACTTTTTAAAATTAAGTTTTAGTATTCCTTTTTACGATGTGGGTTTCTATGAATGAAACTTTTAAGTAGTAAAAGATTTATAACCATGACGAATTTCGAGGGAAAAATTCATTTTAAGGGGGGTAGAATGTAACACCCTGAGATTTTATGAGATATATTATTTTTAATTTCTTTGATGTATTCTATTGTACACTACAACAAGATTAGCTTGTACTATATGCAACACTATATCAGCTTGTAGTATACGCAACACTATTCTTAGCTCGTGTTACACACAATTTCAAGTTTGTTTTGTGGAGATTATTCTACGCAATATTAAGTATAGATTTTGTTTAATGTATAAATTAAATAAGTTTTGATTATGTTATACGCAAAACCAAACGGAGATTTCACTACATTCAGCCCTGACTTGGCTTTCATTACATGCAATCAAGACCTTCTTCGATAGCGTGTATAGTACGCAATACTGAGTTTCACTAAATGAGATATTATTCTAATATTATAATGAACTAGTCGTTATGAATAGTAATACCCACTTTTTCAAATTATATAAATTTTATCTTTCAAAATGGACTTCATTTTTGGATTCGTAATATCGAAATTAGCCTAGGGTGAATTTTATATATTTTTCTGAAAACTTTCAATTTTTGATGAATAGTGAAAACACAGGATTACTATTTAAAAACCGAATTTTTATTTAAATTTATTTTATGTCAAAATTAATACATAATACCTATATAAGTTCAATTTAATTCATTTGAGTCATTTTATAATAATTATAGATATATAAAAAAAATTATTGAACTTTTCATCGTCTTTTACCCACCTCCTAGGAAAATTTGAAAATTTACATAAAAAATAATTTTACCTCTTCTATGAGTAGAATTTTGAAAATCTGAGAGACACGGTTAATATCAAGGAGTAAATTTTTGTTCAATAAGATAAAAATATTTTTTGGTGAATAGTAAGTTTTTACTTTTATTTACCACGGTTAAAAGTAATAGGGTAATTAAGGGTAAAAATGATATTATTATTACCCTAACACATGTCCTAATTCTATTGGATAAGTGTAATTCGACCAAAAACAACCTTAGGAATAAAATATTACCCTTTAGGTCTACTTGGATTAGATTAAGACACTTATTATTATTTTATTTAAAGAAGAGTTAAAATAGTTAGAATCAAAGTTTAATAACTAAAACATTTTTAATATAGGGTTATAAATAAGATAAATTTGACTATAAATATTCATTATAAATATAAAAATATTTACTACATAATTATATTTTAATTATAATTTTTAGACATTAAATAATTTAATTTTTTTATGACACAATGATGATGCAGTAATTACCTTATTAATGAAATATTAACATAATTGATGTTATAAATACCCAAATAAATGTAATTTGAGACTTTTTATGAATTACAATAATTTTCTAGTTTAATATGACATGTTAGTATTGATTAAATTAACTTTTTAGAACTAATCATTCTGTTATGATTTTCACAAAAATCAATTACCAAATAGTGTCAAAATTGACATAAAATAGTTTTTAAAACAAATATTATATTATTAATTGTCATTTTATTCCAAAAAAATCTAAGGTTCATCCAAATGACTTAGATAAGGTTATATATATTAATAATGAACCACTTGGTATTCTTTTGTCTTGTTATAGTATGTTTATTAACCATATAGTGTAATAAAACAGGAAGACAAAGTAAAAGTTAAATTATTTAACTTAGAGTTAAATATAAATGATAAGGATAAAATAGTAACCTAAACTTGTCTAAAACCTATTGTTTTAGGTTATTCTGACCCATACCCACTTTAGCTTCGAAATAAGTCACTTTGGAGCCATTATAAACCGAATATGACTTTATTATAAAATAATATTTTGCGTTTTTCTTAAAGTGCCCCTCTCCTCCTTTATAAGATGGAACCTCCTCCACCTTCTCTTCACACAATTTTGAACCTTCAATCTCGGCCAAACCCTACCCATTTCCATTCTAAACTTACCTAGAAACATTATATATGTTCTGGTCTCCTCAAAAGACAAACTCTAGTGCCTTAAGAGGAATCTTAAAAGAGGTGCGTCGAAGAAGAGGTAATCTCTTCTACCGATTCTTTCAAGTTTCTTTCTTCTTCAACTTATTCTTATTTAGTTTTTTAATTATAAATTAATAACATCAGTATCAATAATATACTGATATGTTATTATAAATATTAAAAAACCCCATTTCACCTTCTATCCATCCAACGGAAAACGAAATCACTGCGCGTTTGTATGTACAGAATATTGTCTCCACGCAGTGGTGTAATCTGTTTTTCCACCACCACCTTACTTGGATGGGTATAATGGTGTAAAGAATAACTATATATAGTTATTATAACATCATACTGATTCTGAGATATTATATCATCCACTACAATTCAATTCAATAATTATGGGAATGATATCATCGCTCGTGCGTACGTACGGATTACCGTCTCCACGAACGCGATGAGATTCATTTTCCATGATTAACCATTAAAGTATGATTATAAAGTATATATATAATAAATAATTGTGAAATATATTCTATAATAATGATACTGTATTTATTTACATATATGTTTCATTTACTTAATTCCATTCAATTCATTAAGAAAACAAAAACAGCGTTCATGCGTACGTACGGCCTACCGTCTCCATAAACGGTGTATTTCATTCCATTTATTGATCTATCATATATATTTATATACTGAATATATATTATATATAAATCATTTTTTACATTATCGAATTAAGTAAATCAGCATATGAGTAATAATATCAAGAACAACAAATCGAAACACGTACGATAATTGAAACGATTTTACCCAAAACGCTGCTTTAATAAGGAATTTACAAAAGAACGGTTAATATAAAGTCATATGTGAACCATATATTATATCATAACAATGAATATAATTCTGTAATAATTCAATGACCTTATTTAAATAATTATACATGAGGTTAGGATACATACGAAGCATATCGGATATAAGGTAAGGGATAATTTTTCAATCTCATTTTTATTCAAGATTGTTTATACGTAAGTATTTACTAGGGTTATATTTTTCATCCATGTCCATAAAAATGGTTTTCATAAAGTTTTTAATATTCTTCCTTGTATTTTTAAAGTCATGTTTACCCCTATTTGACTTTTACTTTGTGTTATGGAAGGGATATTTCTTTTTTTTACCATATATGGTACTTTTTGACTTTTCCGACAAAATTACGAGGAGAATGTTTTTTAAACTTATACGGCATGAACAAATTTTTACGGTTTCATAACGAATTATTTTACTAAATATTACTCTACAAAATGTCATGATTATTTTCAACAAAATCCTTTTATTTTAAAATATCATGTCTTTTTGAGAAAAGAAAATGATTTTGAAGAATAAAGAATATTTTCCCTCAAAAATGCATTTCAAGTGTTTTATCAAAACTATTTTCCATCTAAGATGACATTATTAAGTATGGTTATGTTTCAAGTATAATGTATCTATTATTTACATGGTTTGAGTTTTCTTATGATGAAATTATATCCATTTCTTTTATATTGATTATTTTATGATGGGATGATGTTTATGAAACCCATTTTATTCATTGGGTTATTATGAATGATGTATGTTTATTTTGTGGCACACGAAAGAATTATTTCATTATGAGATGGGTGGGACCTATATCTCCCTCCAATGCAATGGGTAAAGATTTATATCTCATGAGATAGACATGTATGGAATGGTAAGTTAATCCGATTCAGTGATACAAGACTAGAACGAGGAGTGAACTCGATTCAGAAAGGGAATTTGTCCACTAAGATGGTCTTGGCAGAAATGCCTTGGCTACTATGGAAATAATATCATGTGCTTAATGGTTTTCCACAATTACATGTTTTATTCCCATGATATTTTATCATTATTTATTTTTCTTTATGGTATATGCCTTACATACTTCCAAGATTTATGCCTTTTCTCAAGATTTTGATGTTTAGAGTTTATGTTAAAGTTTTTTTGCATTCAAATGTTTATGGATTGTTTTATGTTCTCTATGTTTACCATTACTGATCATTTAATCTCACCCTTTTTATGTTTTCTTTTCCCCAGGATATAAATAATGGTTTTAGGTAATAAAAAAAGGAGAAGATATTTATGGGAGATGTTGAAGATCTTTCACCATGATTAGAAGATTATTTTTCCGAGTTTCCAAAGACACTAAACTATTACGGTCCTTGTGTGTTTGTTTTTTTTATGTATTAAGTATTCCGCAAAAGTAATGTAATTTCTATGTACTTCAAGATTGGGTCTCTAAAATAAATGGGGAATTCCTAACTATGAGATCACATAAGAAGATTATTGTAATAAGTGATGATCAAGAGGATACTTCTAGGGAGCCTTCTTGTAGCTGGAGAAACATGGATAGGATCAGTTGGATCTTTACAAAAGAACCATGTGAGGATATAATGATAATTATCTTCCCCTGAATTTCATTTTATATTTTATTATTACTTGTTTGGGATATATTTTAATGTTATAGTGGTTATTGAAATTAATTGAATATTCATTTGTTAAACCTTTACTAGTGTAAAATGAATAATGTTTCCTTTAAACATAATTCATGTCTTAATGATAATAAATAGGTAACCAGTGAGTGTAAGTGATGCAACGAGAGTTGAATCTTGAACAACCATTGGGAATTTATTCATTGCCACTTGATAGTGAACTATGGGTGTGAGGAAAAATGAGGTTTGGAACTTATAAAATCACATAAGGAAGGATCAATACTATTTTGGTGAGGGTAGTGTTGGGACTAACACCCACACAATAGTTTATAGAAACCATATCTGTAAGGTCCCAACATGCCCAAAATGGGTACCCAAAATAAGAGGTAAGTGATAACATGGATTCCATAGATCCATTATCTAATGATAATGAATTAATATTGATAGGCAGCCTTACAAGGAAATACATTCTATTTAGAAATTCCTCGGAATAGCTTGAGAGTGATTTCATAGGGAAATAGTGGTTATTTATCATTTCATTAGCATGAACAACTGGGAGACTTAGGTATGTTGGGCTGATTTCTAATTTCTCTAGTAATTAATTCCACTCTAGTGAGTCTTAACTCCTTGGTTTTCAACTCTAGTTTTTCTGAATTATAATACTTCTAACCACTTATCACAAATACTATCACACCTCATCATACACATATGTTTCCTAATTTTGATATTAACACCAAACCAATAATAATTTTGAAACCATCATATCCTTGTGGAGATGACCAACTACTCACCAGTTTTTTGTTGCACAGACCCTATGCATCTTAGTTCCTGGAATAATGGAAGCACTTATCAGGGACAATCTTGACTCATAAATTTTCATATTTGATGGATCATTCATATATTGTGTAATATGTAAACACCATAACCAATGAAATTTTTCAATAGAACATTGAAAAAGGTCATAAAAACAATGAAAATATCTTTTCACATTAAATTTATAATTCATTAAACTATATCATAAAAAATAATGCCCCAGTATTATGATCTTTATTTGATGAAAATATTGACCATCTTAAGCCCTTTTTGGTCAACCATAATTGTTCTTGTAGGATCCAAGTTTATAATCCCTCTAGAGTTGATCCACACATTCTATTAGAATCTCTGAACTACATTGATGGATTTTTGAGTGATAACTTGGTGGATCAATAATCTTTCCTTCTTTTTCTTTATCATTGTGAAGATACCATTGGGCTTGAAAAATCATCTTTGAAATCTCATTCTTGATATGATGGATGAAGGAGAATCTCTAGAGTGTTCTTTGGTTTTGAGATAGATTTCATTATGTAGAACGATTATCAATTTTGATTAATCTTGATCAAAATCTATATAATTGATGTAGTCATCTACTTATAGAGATAGGGTTAGGGTTAAAATATTATTAAATTTCACAACAACACTTAAATAATATATTAAATCTCATCTAACCCCATTTCTTGTAATAATAATATTATTATTTTTTTTCTCATGGAAATTAAAACTATCACAATGATAAATATCATTCTACCAAGTTGTAAATTAATATTTATCACCATACACAATATTTCTCCACTCATCCTCCTTGACATTTATCGAATACCAGAATAAATATTTAATTAAGTATTTATTCATTCAATAAATAAAATAAATATTATATTCTTAGTCTATTGAATAAATATATATTAAATATTTTTTTAATAACATAAATTATTTATTAATGAATAAATAATTATTTATTACCTTGAAAATAATAATAAATAAATAAATATCATGTGTATCCATGTAATTAAATAATTTCCTTCTGAATAAATATTTATTCAATATTTTTTATGGATAAATCCTAAATAAAATTATCCATCGGTATTGAGAATAATATTTATTCCAATAATTAAAATAAAATATAATTTAATTGAGAAAAAGAAAAACACTTAGTGTGTGACCCTCTAAGATTATTTCTCATTGGAATTATGTAGGCTTTCCAAAAGTCCAAGATTACTATGTAGTAATGGGTTAAGGTTCTCAAGAAAAAATATGTTGATGACATAATGTCAACAACCACACACAAAAACTCATTGTGTAATATAATACCATTGACATGATATCTAATAAATTAGTTTGCAAAGTCATGTCATCAACCTATATGATTAATATGTCTATATTTTACTATCTCAAATCAACTTTTCATTACACCATGTCCATAGAATTTAATTTGATAGTTATATTTTAATCAAAGGTATGATATATCAAATTCCATAAATATAAAAGGGAAAAATCCTTCCTTGACTTATTCATTAATAAAATTTCATTCGTGATGAACTCACCATACCTAACTTCACCATGAACTACTTTTATCATGGTTTAAAATAATACATATAAGTGAAAGATCCATGAAATTCATTAATAATAATATTAAAGTATAAGGAAAATTACACACACTTATAGATAGTAATATATGGTGACACATAAATATGTGGAATTCCTACTAGTAGGTTTTTTCTCATAATCACCCATATTAGAGATTACCAAGTAAGAACTTCATGAGAAGAATTCTCATCTACTTATGAGTACTCGCAAATGAAAATCAACATACCATGTTCCCCATCATAGAATGTTATATGGTCATAAAACTAGGTTTAATAACATCATCATGGAATTTCAAGGTTCTCATCATAGTGGAGAACTACTATGACCTTTTTCAATTTGACAAATACTCTAATACATTAAAAAATTAATATTATGTAGAATAAAAATCATTATGTGATGAAATATTTATTAATATTCAAATTTAGGAATATATAGGAAATTTAATGTACAAAGAAATTAGTTCTAGGGAACCAGCTTCAATAGATCCCCACTTAAACTAGATCCAACTGCTAGTGATTAGTTATTTCTCACATGTTAAACATGATTCTACTAAGTATGGTTATAGCTTCTAGTACTACCACGTTTCTATGATTGTAGTTGGTAAATCTACATGTCTATGTACCAAATCAACTTACTGCAACATTACTACCTTTATAAAATACCTCATGTAGTGATATGACTGAGTATCCACCTCCAGTTTCCAGGTTATAAACCTAAAATCTTTATTAAGTCCATAGTACAATCTTATCATAATAATAATAAAACTACTTTTTGTATAACCTAAAATAGGCACAGGATATTGCTAATCTACTTCTTAAGAAACATCAGAAACCACAACATACTTTTATATTGTAGATATGAAAACAATTGGTTGTAATAATTTTTTCCTACATATTATATTAGCTTTACTAGAGCAAATTTAACTAAATGAATATAAGATTTTAATTCCCTTGATCACTTGTATTCCCACTTATCCGAACATTAGGAACTCATCCAGTTACACTTTTCCAAGTACTATCGAATTATTGTAACTAAAAGTTGATGCATATATGTTTTATCTATTTGATATTCACATACTATACATAAAGCATCAGTAATATCAAATACCATAACATTTCTTGTAATATGAGATAAATTCCTTGCACTTATTCTTGTGAAATTCTTTTAATATCACTAATCTCTTCTTATGCCCTCATATGTTCTACTGGAAGGATTATATGACAACAATAAATCAGTATTGAATTGTTTCAACCTTTATTTTTCAATACATTTTAATATATTTATTATGATTACATTCATCAGACCCATGGATCCATTTTATAGATCTTGTTCCCTAGAACATGGTTTCCACTTTAAGTCATACTTTGAGAAATTTATTCCTTAGTATTACAAAAATGGTAATACCTAACATTTTTTCCATATGTTATCAATATATATATCTTGAAAACTTATAGCACTCCCACTAACTTTTTAGAGACATATATTACTCATTCATTTCCAAATGATTATTTTATGATCACTATACATGAGCTATTTATAAATAAATTTATGTAATATGTATATATTATTGGAATTTATTGATGTCATTGGCCCTTTCTAGTTTTTCTTGTAGACATATACCATAGGGTATCCATTTTGAACATTTCATATAGACATATTCCATAAGGATTACTCAAAATGAGTTGGCCTTGACTATCAATATCCTAATATGATGATCAGAGAAGTTTGATTTGACAAGTATAATTCAAAATTATTTTATTCTTGATGATTGGTGTATAGTTTTTTCATAGACTAAACCTTTCAATAATAAATCATGCTTTATTGGTACCATCTTGTATCATCCATGTCTAGTTTCTCTTTAATACTCACTAGTAGTATCAAGTCTTAGAAATATTCAAAAATATAGAGTCCCCAAATCCTGATACATTGAGTCCATTACATGAATTTATACATAATTATTGACCTTATAATTTTTACCTTTACTACTTCTTTGTAGGATTCTCTATTCTGAAGGAATAATATATTATCACCAATTGTAGTAAACATAAACCACGTCTTTGGTTATGAATTTCTATATAGTATCTTTCTTTAGAACTAATCCTACTGAGCTTAGTGGATTCCTATATTCCAATTACAACTCATGTAAACCAATACCCTTAACACATAAAGTTTAATTATTATCCCATTATCCTTAAAGAGATAGGTTTCCTTTATGTAACGATAGTCGGACTTAACTAGACATTAATATCCTTAGTGGCTATAGGATTATTAATTAGTATAAACATAGTGTTTTACGTTCATTTTTAGATAAATTCATCTTTAAAAAAATAGTTTCCAATAAACAATTGAGTTTTTGACCTAACATATTCTTATCATATCACAATTGATATGATATCCATTAGTCAATATAGTTGAAAAATGGTCATTTTTAGCACTTATATTTAAAAAATTATTATTAAAAGAAACTATAGAATATTTGAAATGTATATAAGACTCATATTTGGTCTTCCTTTTACTACCATCATGATTTTTATGTATATAACTAAATATGAGTTTGGTAATACTTTTAATAAACATGTATGATCAATTATTACTTGAATCTTATGTTATCAAACAAGCCATCTCAGATATTCCTCAATATTTACCAAGTTCACTCATTTACTTCACTCATAATTTATAAAATTTATTAAAGGAATATCATGAAGTATATGAAGTTACCTTTAGATTTATAATATTTCACATGGCCATATTGAACAGACTATAAATTATTTATGGAATACCTTTATTTATAAAGGTTTATTTATATAAAACATGATAAATAGTTTGATTGTATACCCATTATCTTAACTCGGTTGAGACTAAAAAACTTTTATGGGTATAAATAAGTAAACAACTTTCAGTTTTATTTGAAAAAGAATTATATTTCTATAATTGGGTAAGAGTGTTATATTTTATACCCATCATTAATTGCAATGGATATCTATGATTCAATAGTTATTGAATTATTGGTTTAGTATTGAAGTACCATAAAAACATTTATTCCATATGTGACATAATATATCATTGTGTCTAGTTGGAAACAAAGAAAAATAATTATTAAAAACTTGAATAAATCCATTTTTGAAATTATATGTAGTGATCTCCCCTTAGTTGACATAGGAATATCTATTTCTCAACTCCTTTTGAGTTATCTATATAACCATTCTATTATTATGAATTTTCTATGTTTAAATACATTAAAGTTGTAATAAAATTTTATTTTAATTCACAAGTGATTAATAGATACTTGATAAATATACCTTAAGTGGATGAAATTTTTTACTCCTTCAAATCATTGCAATTTCTTTTCTAATGTTCATTCTTTTCACATAATAATCAAATAGCCTCCTAGTCATTATTCTTCCTCTAAATCCTTTGTCTCTTTAAAGGATGTTGTAAAGGATATTTTGGATTTATATTGTCCATGGGATATTTATCCTTGTATTTCAAGATTTTCACCATAAGAGGTGGAGAAACATGTTTCAACCAATCCTTATCTTATAGGTGAAGTATAGAAAAATTATTCCTAAGTGACATATAAGTTTTGTTTATATGGTATTGGATGAATAAGGATAAACTTGTTTGTAAGAATAATAAAATCAGATTAATTTATAATTTATTATACAATTGAATCCTAATTTTACTAAATGATCAATAAACCCTAGAATTTTGAAACCATGATTAGTAGTTGGATTCCCTTTTTCTTGTTTACACTGATATAGTGCATTGGCAATCTTATTTATTTCAATCCTTTACCACTCTTTCTCAAGGAAAAAAGGATGAGATATTATGGTTTAAACATCCATTTTTTTATGTTATACCATAAACTCTTAATCGATAGTTGATAATATAATATAATTAATATAGGAAGCATCCTCAACATATCTCTAGTAGGCATCATTTTCACCTTTTCTCACTTTCTAGGGTGGCGAGATGTGAATAGGGGATTCCAATACATAATATAAAATTTCTTATTATAATGAATCTTATAAAAAATTATATCATATCTGAAAATTTTTATTTTTAAAGACATAACTTGAGTTAAGGAATAGTTAGAGTGTTATCATGGTTATGCTGTCCATTTTTCTATAATAATTAAAACAAATTATTATAACATTACTTGATTACAAATTATTTGAAACCATAATAATTTTAATTTAATTAAGTCTCAAACTATTGTATCTTGACTCAATAGGCCTCACCATTGAACTCGGAATATCCCGTCACCTAATACATTCTAGTGGTAAGGATCCATATTTCCCTTCTTATAATCCAGAAAAAGGACGTGAAAATTATAAGAAAGTATTTAGGTAGGCAGTCTTTCCAATTGAAAACTGGAATCTCCTTGAATTATTGAGTGGTCTCCCCAATCTTTATATCCTAACTTGGATTTTCTCAACACATTCCTCTCAGTTTTTATTGGATATCTAAAGTCCATTTCCCCCAATACGGATTTGATTAATTAAACCCACTATCTTAGTTAATAATTATTGATAATTGAAAGTTCCCTTGATGGAGACCAAATCGACACTTTAACTATAGATTTATCTTAATTCATATATTGGAAGGATTAATGACTTAATCTTAACTTGATGTATTTTTTTATTATGGTAAATAATTTTTATTTTATCTTTAACATGACTTGTTAATATTAAGTGGATTTTACTTAAGATATTAACCATGTTTCAATAAAACATTTATGCATAATATATTTACTTTAATTCCATCTTTGTATATTAGCCAATTTATTTATGTGGTCATAGTCTTGAATCTATAAAATAAATCAAGTATGAGACCAAAATAAATTAAATAAATAAATTATGTAATCATGATCTTATCTAAAGGTTGATTTATTGAGCAGACAATGAATCAACCTACAACCTTGGGGGGAACTCCTTGTGTCAGTCTTGGCATGAGTTGCAGGATTCCACTTGTGCACCTATGTATCACTTTTGTTGTTTTCATATCAGTTTCATCTTGAACCACTTTTGCCTCTCATTCATATTGAACTTAATCCATGCACCTTTGGATACTTATTTTATTAAAAAGAAGTTATAACTCCCACACATGTGAGAGGAACCAAAGGATTGGTTAAAGGGAATTATTTAAAACAACCTTGGACATGTGGGTCCTACATAATAATAGGGGAGGGATGACACGCAGGCCATAAAATTTAATTTTATAATAAAAAATTTTAAAACAATGCAATAAATTAAATTAAATTAAACCAAAAAATACATATTTATAGTCAAAGATCATGATAATTCATACACATGTAATGATTTCATATTTAAAATAAATAGCTAGCATTCATTTCAATTCATTCATTGATAAGATAAAATGCATTCAGATTAATCTGATTAATTGTCTTATTAATAAATTAGTTCATTTTATCTTATTCTATACAATCATCTTGAAATTCCCATATACTAGGATTATAAATAAAATAAATAATTTAGTATTATTTAAAATTAATACAAAGCTTTCTACTTAGAAACAACTCGATGTGTACCTGTTTGAACTACTTATTATGGTTATTGGTGTATAAAATGCACTCATATGACATATTTTTTACTTGAAATGTGTCATAAATTAATGGCGTGTGCTCCCAAATTAAGGTCACATAGAACACATGAATATTACATTGTCTGTATAATTTAATGTGTTGAGTCTTTAGTATATAATAACCATACCTGATTCATAGTTTTTAATATTAAATGGAATTAATTAGGTATTTAATATAAAATATAACCTAATTAATGGAATGAAATGTGAATTTAATGACCTCATAGAACTTACATTTATGAGGTTTAATAAATTAATTAATTAAATTTAATATTTCCATGTAAACAGGTAAAGTACATGGAATGTGTAAGCTGGACACAAGACATGTACTTCTCTTCACTAGATATCCATAATACACACCTTGGTACTCAACATGTACTTACTAGAGACATTAATGAGGTACACAACATGTAATAAGGATACACAACATATACTTCAAGTTACTCAGTTTCCATCTTGTATACATCCTATATTATATACACATGGTTCATTAATTGTATGATGTGTCTTGACCCTGTATTTTCCACCATGAAAACACATGGAATAAACGGTGTGGAGAAAATATACATGAAGTTTATTATACCAATTCCATGTGTCACCCTGGATGGTGAACATACAGTGCATTTAATGAGCATGAACTATATTCAAAACATGATGACTAGAACTACATGTGGGTGTCCTGGGGCAATGAAAAATAATACACAACATTTGAAAAAAAAATTACAATCCATGTAACCTTTTATTATCCAACCAGAATAATTGTAACCTCTTGAGAGGGTTATTCGGATGCATTATTCATTGATTATTAACTGATCTTAGTTTTGTGAGAGAGAAATGAAGAGAAGGAAGAATATATTATGACAACAGATAAATAATGAATAAACCTTGAAATGAATTTTAACTTTCAAATGGGTGTTGATCAATAATAAAATAAATAATTATAAATTTGAATGTGATCACTCTGATACAACTTGTTAGTTCCTGGCATAGTAAAATCACTTATTGGGATCAATCCCCACTCAACAATTATTAGATTCTATGGATCATTCACATATTGTGAAAGATATAAACATGATCACCAATGAATTTTTTTAGATAATATTGAAAAATAATGTTATCAGAACCAAGAGAATATATTTTCATGTTAAAATTATAATTAATTTAAATAGATCAAAATAAGGAATACATTGGTCTTGAGATATTTCTTTTATGAATATGTTGATCTTATGGAACCCTTTTCATTCAAATATTGTTTATATTGTAGGATCTATAAATAAAATACCAATAGCTATGATCCACATGTGTTCCTATGATATCCAAACAACACTGATGGATTTTCGGGTACTAGAGAGGCAAATCAATAATATTATAGTGTTTTTCTTGATCTTTGTGACAATTACTTCAAGATTAAAGAATCTTACTTACAATATAGTTCTTTGAGACAATGTAAGTGGAAGGAAAATATTTAGATCATTATTTATTCTTGAGAGAGAGCTTTAGATTTCTTTGTGCATAATTATTCTCAATTTTGATCAATTTTAATCAATATCTACACAATAGATGTGGTCCTTTATTGATATAGTTATGGTTAGTGTTAAAATATTATTTAATTTCACAACATCCCTTAGAAAATATATTAAACATCATCATACCCCACGCCATGAAATATTATTATTATTATTATTATTATTATTACTATTATTATTATTCTCAAGCATGCACAAACTAGTGAAATGATAAATATTATTTTTATTGGCATGAAAATTAATATTTATCATTGAACACAATCTTGGTTCACTCGTCCTACTCAGAATTTATCAAATACCCAAATAAATATTTAATTAAATATTTATTCATTGAATAAATAAAATAAATATTATATTCATGGTTTGGTGAATAAATATTTATTAAAAATTATTTAATAAAATAATTTTTTTATTAATTAATAAATAATTTCTTATTTCATTTCAAATAAAAATAAATAAATAAATATTTTACGTATCCGTGTAATTAAATAATTACCTTATGAATAATTATTTATTTAATCTTTTCAATTGTTAAATCCTGAATAAAATTATTCTTCAGTCTTGAGAATAATATGTATTCCAATAATTGAATTAAAATATAATTTAGTTGAGATCAATGAAAACACTTAGTGTGTGACCCTCTAGGATTATTTCTCATTGGTATTAGGAGATCTTGCCTAAAGTATAATATTACTATCTAGAAATAGGTCAAGGAACCAAAGATAAATAAGTTCATGTTGCAACATTGACAACCAAACACGATCATTCATTGTGTAATATAATCCCTTTATCATGATATATCATCTAACAGGTTGCACATCTATTTCATCAACAAATATGATTGATACATATTTCAATGAATATATAAAATAAACTCATCATTAAATCATAGCCATATAATTTAATTTGATGGTTTTATTTTAATAAATGGGATGATATATCAACTTCCATAAATATTTAATGGAAAACTTCTTACTAAAATTATTCCTTAATAACATGTCGTCAGTGATGCACCCAACATACCCAAATTTACCAGAACTATTTTTATAATGGTTTATGAAGATAGATCTAAGTTCATGATTTAGGAGAAACATTAATAATAATATAAAATTATAAGGATCATTACACACACTTGTAGATAGGAATATCTAATGGCACATAAACATGAAAAATTCCTTCTAGTGAGTATATTCTCATAATATCTCATCATAGAGATTATCAAGTGAAAACTTCATGAGAAGAAGTTTCATCTACTTATTATTACTCACACCTAACATTAAACATATGATTTATCACATAATATAATTTTATCTAACCATAGAAATAGTTTTAATAATATCATCATGACATTTCAAGGTTTTAATCATAATAGAGAACTATTATGACCTTTTTCAATGCAACAAATACTCTAAGAAATTATCACATTAATGTTATGAAGAATAATAATCAATATATGATAAGGTATTTATTAATATTAAAATTCATGAACATAAAACCAATATAAATTACAAATTATTTAGTTCTAGGGTACTAAGTCCAACAATGCACTTACATGGGAATTTTTCTTACAACTAAAAAAATTTCAAGTAGAGGTTCTTTTCTTATACATTTTCTCCAATATTTTCACTTTACATTTATTTTAGTGACAATAAATTCTAATTTAGGTTTGATTACCTCATCATTACCTTGGGGTTATTCATTCAATATCCAGTCTTTCACCATTTCAACTATCTACTTATCATTGGGAGTGTGGTTTCTTACTAACCCAACCAGTGTATCTCAGGTATTTAGTAATGAACCCAACATTAAGAGTTCATGTAACTCATCATAAAATATCAATTTCATGGAATTAAGTTGATAAAAAAACCTTGGATGTAACACCCCAACTCTAGTAACCTATAGACTACGGTTATTTTACTACATTAGCACAAAATACAAGAGATCACATCCTGAAGGACCTAATAGTTTAGTAGTCTTAGGAGACTATATATATATATATGGTTCTCACATTACATTAGAAAACATGGAATAAAATATATTAATTATTATGGAAACTTTATTATTTCTTCTTGTAATACCTAATTTCATTCATATATCTCTTCTTAGTATCCTGGGGAAAGGAAAACATAATAAAGGGTGAGATCAGATGCCCATTAAGGTAAATCACACAACAAAAGATAAAATAAATAAAACATGGATAATATGGATGTGATAAAAAATATTTAAATATTTAATATAAATAATACCATAAAAATATGACTTAATCCATGGATAACATAAATACATAAATAATAACATGGATAATAATAACTATTTTAAAATAATAGAATGCATAATTTCAGACATCATAATCTTATTATCAGGTCCTTATTCCAAATACCCAAAATAGTTATGGTTTGAACCAAATAACCAAACTAGTTTCTCTCGTGATACCTACCATTGAATCTATGAGTAATAAGGGGCCACGCCCATTACATACTAAGTCCAATACATTCATCGTATGAAAGGGGTTAAACATAATCAATATAAACATTCGTACTAAAAAATTGGCATATGAAATGTTAATATTTTCCCCGAACAATAAATATATCATAATAAAAATTCACATAGAGTAATTTGGATAATTTTATCAAAATATTACATCCTTGGTAAAGCATAATATTCACCAATGAATGTTTACATAAAAGAAAATACTTTAAAAATACCACTGGAAAATTTCTTGAGGAAATTTCAATTTTCATTTTGAAATCACCTATTCATAATATTAAAATTTAAAAAATATTAAGAAATACATTTTACATGAAATAAATCTTGAAATATGTAAATTAATCTTTAAAACATTTATCATTTAGGATGGCAAGAAATGTTTTTCATGACATGTATATAAAAAAATATTCCTTTCGCATTTTCGATAAAAAGAAAAAAGTACCTCATTAAAAAAATGAAAAGAAGATTCATTTCAAATAAATTATAAAAATTTAAACATGGGTAAAAATTAAATTACACAATAATATTATAATATTAAAAACATTCTGAAAAATATTTTAATTAAAATATGAATATTGAAGAAAAATATTCTCGGCCGAATAGAAAACAAAGTATGTTTTCCATAAAATATTCTTTCTATTTATTAAGTACTTAAATGAAGAAAATGATCGTAAAAATTAAAATTTTAATAAATAAACATATTATAATCAGATATATTGGTTTTAAGAAATATATATCATATAATTATGCCAATGGAGACGTAAACATAAACAATCCTGAATAATGATGAGATTGTGAAATTAATCATTACCTCAGGTCCAACTTAAATTATAGGTAATTTTATCCTCCTATATAATAAATTTAAATTTATTATAATTATATTAAATAACTATATAAACACTAATAATGTCATATATTATTCACTTATAACATTTCAATACCCTTTTATTAATAATTTGTTATTTCTGAGTGTTAACTATTTCTTTTTTCATGTATTTTTCGGTTCAATAGTTTTGGTACCTGAATATTTTTCATGGTTCCATAGTATAAAAGATATAAATAATGATATAAATATCATATATATTCACTATATACATATTTTAATTCATCCTTTAACATTCGTGATAGAAAAATAAATTACATTATTCATAGAGATGGCAGGTCGTACGTACACATGACCGTTGTTTTTGATTTTCAACGGATGAAAAAAAAATAAAAATAAATAATAATTCATATTTAAATAATAAATATTATATAATTTATATCATATATATTAATTAAATATGTTCTTGTTTTCATCCATGTAAAGTTTAAATGAAAAATGAATCACATCACTTCATGGGGGTGGTAATCCATATATATGCACGAGCGACGTTATCATTTTCCAAAAGATTGTAAGGTAAGAAGGGAGATATAATATTATAATTTTATAAGAATAATTATTTCATAAATATCATATAAAATCATTATTTTTATATTTATATCCATCCAAGTAAAGTGGTGATGAAAAATTAATCACACCCCAACGTGGAGATGGTAAGTTGTACGTACGCAAGAGCGATGGTTTTTCCTTTTCATGGGATGGAAAATGGTTTTTAAATAATCATAATAACATATAATTATATTAATGATAATGGATTTATTATTTTATAATGTTTAAAATATATTTATTTTAAGTATAAAAAGAAATAAATTTGAAAGATTTGTAAAAATGATTATATTCTCTTTGAGAAACTTCATTCGGATCAATTATTAAGGACCTTATATTGGTATTTTGGGAATAAGAACAACTATATAATGTGTATAAGGATGTTTAAGAGAGATATTTTAGGGTTTTTTGAGATTATATGGCTCAAGATATGTGAATAAATGAGGTGAGGAGGTTCCATTTTATAATTGATGTGAGTGGCGCACTTATAATTTTTCAATGTTTTAATATATTATTAAGTCAATTTCTTGAAATAATGTATCCCAAATGGATAATATTAAGTTATTATAAGTTTAAGGTTGAAATAAAATAAATCAATTAGATTTAAGTAATTATTTAGGTCATTTTAATTCTTATATTTTTAGATTAACCCTCCGGTAAACTCATTTTGACCTTAGCCATGCTAACAACTTTTTCAATATTAAAGGGTTATAATTTTACTTATAAGATAAAAATTGGATCTAAATTGAAAGTGGAGAAATTTTATACCATTTATAATCATAATTTTACTCTTTAAAATATTTTTTTAGTTTTAATTTTTTTAATAAAATATTATTTTTCATTAAATATCATTCATTTTGTTTTTGAAACTATTAATTTGATTTGATTTTAAAGACATTAATATTGAAGTTTAATTTGAATATAAACCTTTCACACATACCTAATATGTTATGGTCATATATAAAATTCTTGGGTAACTATAAATCTGTAACATCCCACCCCTCTCCCATTGGATTTAAAAGGGGCAGTGAGTGTTACTAGCCTTAGGTGACACCCCAAGACACCAAAGGCTGGAAATAAATTTCAAGGGATTCATAAAAAAATAGGGAATTATTTTCCATTTGAAAATACATCATCCAAACCATAAGAAAAATAAAAAACCACTATATGATGCATGAGTACAATGGAACATAACTCAAAAAATAGTTAAACCAACAACAATATCAGAGTACAAAATAGAAACCAAAACTAATAAAGATCAATGACACCAAATACATCAACTTAGAAACTCCCAACATTATCCAAGATCCAAATCAAAAATACATGCCCATGGTATCACAATTCATCACTAAAGAACTAAGATACCCTGCTTTTACCAGTTTCTTGATATAAAACATCTTCAAATTCACCATAGTTCCCAAGCAATGGATGAGTATAATACTTGGTAGGATATCTATAATGAATTCCCAAATCATTCGAAAATGGAAAAACTTGTTAACACATTTTATAAAATATTTTAAAATAATTTAAAGATGTTTATAACAAAGAAAAAAAATCCAAACCAAAATAATTTCCTTGGAAAGAAATCAAACAAGTATTTAAATCATTTCTCAAATCCAATTTGGAATACTCATTCCATTTCCACACATCCACACATACACACATTCATGATAAACATTTATATTTGTATAATCATGAGTTGAAATTCATTATTTCACCATGTCATCACTTAGTTAACCATTTTTATGGGGGAAACTTCACTCCCTTATCTGTCTCATTTTAATGAGGGGAAATTCACACCATTATCCATCCCAAATGATTATAAACACATACCCACCATGCATGCCAAAAACCATGTTAAAAAATTTTCACATAAACCTTTAATTTATTTAAAACATTTCAAAAAACATTTTTGATGCATCAAAAAAAAACCAAAATTTTAAAATCACCATTTTAAAATCATAAACCAAAAGAAATTTCCAAAAAACTAACTAGTTTCCACAATTTACAATAAAATATCACTAAAGAGGTTTCCATAAAATCACAAAATGGTTTCACAACAATTTCAATAAATTAAATCAATTTAAAACTAATACTTCAAGTTTTAATCAATATTAGTTGAGAGAGAATCCTCCTTCCTCTCAAACATAGGTGAAAATGAAGAATGGGACAACAATTTTAAGAACCTAGATTGAAACTCCTAAAAACCTACTTATATCTCATTCCATTAAATAAAAACAAACATATACCAAAAATATTTACATCATAAATCATGGATATATCCCCAATAAACTATATACATGATTCCAAGAGAGGGATGAAGAATATATATAAGGAAGAGAATGAAGAAATGACACTTACTAATGAATCTAGGCCTCCAATTCATATTGATTCACCTATTAATCACTCTCGGATCAAAAGGAATGGTCTCTACAACCTCAAGAAGAAAAGTAATTCGTGATATGGACTATTTAGGGGAGAAAAATTGGTTTAGGAGGTAAATATTATTAGATTCAAGTTTTTCAGAACTAATTTTTCCGGATGAATGGTTAGGAAAACTGTGTGCTAACTATGCATGATCCACTACCTCCAAACACACCTCACATGGTTGGATCATATAGTTCAAAAACCATTAGTAAACATTAATATTCACCACTATCCAACATTGCATATTTTCTCTTGTGTATCCAAATGGTTTGGCCAAACTTTTCACCTCCCCAGTGCCCACTATATCAATTGCACGGTTTCTTAGTAAGCGTTTCACAGTTTCTACTAACCATGCTCAAAACACACACCTCTATAAAAACCTAAAAAACATTCCAAAACTCATTTAAACCTCCAAAAACATAACCCAATCACTTTATATACATAAAATACATAAATAATGGGTCAAGTATCAGAAATTGGTGATGCTACATTCTCCCCATAATTGGTCTTTCCATCCTCAAAAAGTCTAAAACCAACATTTACCTGAAAGACTTTGGGTAATTATTCAACCATTTCCTTATCATGCTCCCATATTTCTTTATTAATATTACTATGTTTCCATAAAACCCACACTAGACCGATTCTTTTCTGATTAAAGAATTTATTTTTACTATCTACAATTCATATCGGCACATAAACCAATGTAGCATATGAATCTAGTTCAATGTGATCCTGTTGAATCACATGGTCATGATTAAGTTGATACTGCTTCAATTGACATAAATAAAACAAATTATTCATTGAACTGAACCTTGGTGGAAAATCCAACTGATATTCCACCTCAAAAACTCATTCAAGTATCTCAAAAGTGCTTATGTATCAAGGAGATAAACTTCACTGCTTGCCAAAATGAAAATTCCCAAGAATTAAAGAGATTATCATGAACACATGCTCACTCACCTCAAATGAAAATAGTCATTGATGATGGTCTGCATATGATTTCTGATGACTCTGTGTTGTATCCATTCTCTTTCTGATCAACTGAATCTTTTCTATTATCTCTTGAATAAGGTTTGGTCCAACAAGTGAAGTCTCACGTTTTTTCACCCAACAAATTGAAGAATAATAAGTACACCCATGAAATGATTCAAAATAATACATATGTATCAATTACTAATAAATATTATTATATGAGAACCCCGCTAATGGTATGTGATCCTCCCATGAGCTGCCAAATTTCATTACACAAGACTAGGCATGTCTTCCAATGTTTGTATCATCCTTTTATATTGTCCATCTATTTGAGGATGATACATCATGATCATAATGAAATGATTACTAATGGATTTCTATAAGGACTTCCAAAAATGAGACATAAACCTCAAATCTCAGTCTGATACTATTGAAACTAGTACACCATACCTTTTTTCCACTTCTCAGATATAGATTTTTGACAAGTCTTCCACCATATTAGATTAATGAATATGGATGAAAAGGGAAGACTTGTTAGAAAATACAATATCACTCATATGGAATCATGCTTCCAAACCATCCTTGGTAGTCCTATTACAAAAATCTATAGCTATCTTCTACCATTTCCACATGGTAATTGATAAATACTACAACATACTCACTTTCCATTGGTTCCCTACCCTAACCTGCTAATAGGTGAGGTATTTTGAAATAAAATCAACCAGATTTATTTTCATTCCATCCCACAAAAACTGTTATTTCATTGAATTATACATCTTTTTTATTCTAGGATGAAAACTGTAATGCCCCGACCCTAGATACCCAGATTCGGTGCATTATTACATAACATTGGCATGATCACAAGAAAGATCAAGTCTCGAAAGACCGATTAGTTTAGTAGCCTTGGAAACACTAGATATATTCATAAAGTTTACATTACATCAATAAGTGAAAAACTACAACAACATATTGTCTTCATATCCCCTCATACTATCCCTGAAGGTCATTCATAAAATACTTCTTCACATCCTGGGAAAAATAAAACATTGAAAGGGGTGAGCTCAGATGCTCAGTAAGGATAACAATATAGAGGAAACATTCATAAATAAACATAAAAATTTAAGGCAATGTATAACTAAAACAAAAGCCTTTAAAACTGAACTTCAGCATAATATGGAAAGGATAAAATGAAATAATTCCATTTACTTATTCACATGGATATTCTACTAGTCGAATAATCACATGAAAATATTAATAGCCACTTTCATAATGACG
This sequence comes from Viscum album, assembly GCA_963277665.1. Classification (NCBI taxonomy): domain Eukaryota; kingdom Viridiplantae; phylum Streptophyta; class Magnoliopsida; order Santalales; family Viscaceae; genus Viscum; species Viscum album. The sequence continues at coordinate 1,988,119,321 of OY728161.1, read as the reverse complement.
GAATGCATAATGATAGACTATCATAACAACGTATCCAAGGCCTCGTGCTAAGACTACAAATAAGATTTTGTCAAGGCCTCGTGCCAAGACACTATTTTGTCTCATGAGACCTACCGATGAATCGAGGAGCTATAGTGGGCTCCACCCGTCACTTACTAAGTCTAATGCATTCCTCATATGAACAGGTTTAAACATAACATAAACATTTATATTAAAACTAGCATACGAAATATCAATACTTTAACCACAAACCATGAATGGTATAAAAATAGCACATCCACAGTCAAACATAACTCATTCGATACAATATTGAAGATTGTATTATATCAGATTACCCTCAATAGAGAATAATGAAGGATATTGACATAGATGGAAATAATCATCAAAACTATTAGAGAGAAATATCCCCTTTTTTCTTGAAATCATTTAAAATCCACACTATTTGTCAAGAAGCCATTTAAAAATAGATTTTTGAATCAAAGTGTCCCATACCACTTTGAAACTTTTAAAAGAAATTTTTATTTGAAAACTTTAATGTCCATATAGATAAATCCTTAAACCATTTTTAAAACATGGACATTAATGAGAAAGATTTAGAATGATAAATCTTTAAAACATTTTAAAATGATATTTTAGTTAGAGTTACTAAACAAAAGAGAGACACTTGAATACAAATAATTTAGGTAATAAATATTTGTAATATCATGAGAATAAAGGGATTCATGATATACTATTTCAAATTACATTATATACACCATATAAAAGTTATTTGGTGTATAACAACAAAGAAGTCTCAATGGAATGTAAATTGAGATGAATTCTCTTATAAAGGCTATATCCTTAGGTTAAGGATAAATCAACAAAATAATTATGTGTGAAAAATATAAATACACTCAATATTATTGAATATTTAGTGTAAATCAATCAGATGGCATTCACACTTATTCTTGTAAAAACAACACCAATGAATTGGATATTTAACTCAACAAATGGAGATTGAGTTAAAATTACTCTTATAAAGTTCATACCGATGACTTGAGAATTTATCAATGGATTTATTATGTGTATAAAAATTATATCCACAGAAAGGGGAGTTAAAATTATTACATAATCAAATGAATATTTATTCCACACATAATCTTGGAGTAAAATAATCAATGAAGTATGCCTAAAGTCGAATGAGTGAAAATTGAAATTTCAAATTCCCTTAACGATTAGGTAACTTAAGAAATAGACAACCATGAATGAAGGATCATACAATGATGATGTAAATACCCATAAATTAAATTATATTACACAATGAATACAATCATGGGCAATACACATACACCACTTGCAATAAATAAGTGGTGAAAATGGAATTCTCACGAAATTAAGAGTGAGATAAGAAACCCCTTACTTTGTACTTTTTCCTTGGTCGACGGTAGGTTAACCTCCTATATAATGGTTAAATAATTGTTATTTAATTATACAAGAATCATTTACATTAATATGATATCATATATGATCTTTTAACATTGATTTGTTAATAATATCTTAGTATTATCGTCATTTCGGGTGTTAACTTACTCATTTTCCTTTATATTCTTTGTTACGTAAGCCATGTTTGTTATGGATAGGTTGTATCTTATTCATATCCAGAATTATATCAAGTCCTTAAACATTATTTTTAATCATCAAATGATAATTATACTTGAATGGATACGATGGAGAATGAATCTCATCACGTTCGTGGAGACGATAGTCCGTACGTACGCACGAGCGACAATATCATTCTTTTGATGTTAAAATAATATATAATTGGATGTTATATCATATATACAGAATAATTATCATGTTATATTTATTATTTACATGAATTAAACATCATTATTATGCCAATCTAAATAATAATTTATTGAATGACAATTACACCACGACGTGGAGACGGTAAGCCGTACGTACGCACGTATGGTGACATACCATTCAAAGGATGGATAGAATACTGAATATGGTTGTACCATATTTATAATAACATCACAGTATATAGAAGATACTGGAGTTATTATTTTAGAGTATAAATAAAAAAGAAAGAAGAAGTTGAATAAGAAAGGAACTTGAAAGAGGGTGGTGAAAACATTACCTCTTCTTCGGATTCTTCCTTTTGATTTGATCAAAAGGGCTCCTTAGGTTGGATTTCTGATCAAACTAAGGCCTCTAGGTTGTAGTGAAGGAAGTTGAGAGAGTATTTGGGAAGGGTTTAAGGCTTTTAATGTGTTAATTAGTGAGAAGGGGGAGTGCCCTTTTATAAGAGGGGTGAGGGGCACCTTTGGAAAAGTTAAAAATATTATTTTATAATACATTCATATTCGGTTTCTAATGGCTCCAAAGTGGATTATTTAAATTTTAAGGTGGGGATGGATCGAAAAACACCCAACCAATAGAATTAAGACAGGTTTGGGTCATTATATTAACCTTATCTTTAAGTATTAACTCTTAGTTAATTAGTTTAACTTTTACAATGTCTCTGTATATTTATATTATATGGTTAATAAACATACTATATACATCTAAGCGACCCCCAAGTGGTCCATTAATGATACACCTATCATTATATAAGTCTCTTGGCAGAAACTTGGATTTTTAGGAATTGAATATAAATTAATAATATAATATTTGTTTTAAAAACTCTTTTATGTCAATTTTGACACTATTGGGTATTTTTTTTTTTGATAAATTCATAACAGCATTATTACTTCGAAAACAATTTATATAATCAATCCTAATATGTCATATTAACCTATAAAATTAGTGTAATTCATAAAAAGTCTCAAATTTCATTTATTTTGATATTTATAATATCAATTATTTTAATATTTTATTAATTAGGTAATTACTGCATCACCATTGTGTCATAAATAAATTAAATTATTTATTGTCTAAAAATTATAAATAAAATACTATTATGTAGAAAATATTTTTATCTTTTTAATTAATACTTACAATAGAATTTATATTATGTATAACCCTATATTAAAAATTTTTTAGTAAATAAACTTTGATTTTAACTCTTTTAACTCTTCTTTTAATTAAATAATAATAAATGTCCTAATCTAATACAAGTGGACCTAAATGATAATATTTTACTCCTAAGGTTTTTTTTGTTCGAGATACACTTGTCCAATAGAATTAGGACATGTGTTAGGGTAATATTAATATCATTTTTACCCTTAATTACCCTATTTACTTTTAATCGTGGTAAATAAAAGTAAAACGTTACTATTCACCAAAAATTATTTTCATCTCATTGAACCACATTTTACTCCTTGATATTAACCGTGTCTCTCGGATTTTCGAAATTCCACTCACAGAAGCGGTAAAATTAAGTTTTATGAAAAATTCAGCTTTTTAACTACCACTTAGTGGTTTCACTATTCATCAAAAAATGAAAGTTTCCAGAAAAATACCAAAAATTAGGCCTAAGATATATTTGATATTATGAATTCCAAAATGATGTCTATTTTACCAAATTAAAAACATATCATTTTCATTAATTAATTTAAAAATTAATTCCCATCGTCAAAACAAATAGCGTGTTTTTAAGAGATAATAACTATCAAAAGATTGACACTTGTTTATGTCTGGTTTAAATGTGAAATTACATCCAATGACCAAAATTGTATTAAATGGGAAAAATATATTCTAAATATACTTTAAAACCACTCAAATTAATAATTTATCACTATTAATTATTTCGATTAAAAAAGTTGTTTTTAATTAAAATTTCGTAATTTTCACTATTCATCAAAATATGAAAGTTATCCGAAAAGTACCAAAATTTCACCCGAAGCTAATTTCGATATTACGAATCCCAAAATTAATTCCATTTCGAAAGATAAAATTTATAAAATTTCAAAAAGTAGGTATTACTATTCATAACGGCTAGTTTGATTGGTTGTGGTGTGTTAGAATCTCGAAGTTGCGTACAATGCACACCATTGCATTATTCAAAGGGAAACGTATCGTGGAAGCTTGGGGTGTTACATTCTCCCCTCCAATAAATTGCATCCTCGAAATTTTTTTAAAATTGGGCTTGAGAATATAATTTAAAGTCCCACATCGGAAAAAGAGTCAATAAAACTATCACTTTAAAAGAAAGGAAGAGAGGTATAAAGGTCTCCCAAGATAACCCATACTAGGATTCCATGTAGGAAAACATGGATATGGACGATAAACTCAGTGTTAAGTTCTGATGGAGAGGGATAGAAAATATGATCAGGAGAAATTTAACAGTAAGAAAATCACAAACTTGTGTTGGGACAAACGGTCATTAGTCTCCCAGTAGGAAAAGTAAACTGACAACATTTTTTTAAGATACATTACATAAGGACGAGGAATTAATTTATGATATTGACTAAGAAAATAAAGAGATATACTTACTTTTTAAGTAGAGTTTCATTCTTTAATAAATTTTTACCACTAACTCGTTTTTTTTTGAACAATGAGTATTCAAGAAGACTTGGTCACAATGGAAGATCTATAATAAACTTCTATAGAAATACATGATCCACGTAGGATAAACTATATATTTACCTTGTCTTTAGAGATTAATCAAAACCAAAATGGTTAGTATAATATCTTATGATCCCCCAAATGGATATTCCATTAGAGAAATAAAACACTAATCTTAATTTCTAAAATTAAACCAACAATACCCCAAAGTTAAATAAATACCATTCAATAATCAATTGTCCTTAAAACCCTTCAATATAATCCAAACTAATATTGAAACCCAAAACTTATAAGAATGTAGTCTTCCACATTAAATTGTATCTCCAAATGACATTAATTACTCTTAAAGTCACATACTTAAAAGTAATTAACCTAATCATTTCCATAAATAACCCAAATCACTATAAATCCATGATAAAAGCATTGATAAAAATCCACCATTACTCCTCAAATAAAATCCCATACTATTCAACTTTCCTTGGGCATATAGTGTTCACAAAAAAGCGAACGACGTCCAAAATAACATTTATCACTTAATCACCACATCATTTTCCTATACTAAGGGTATTCATTTGATAATACATAAGATCCCAAATCAAATTATTATTGATCAATAAAATCATTTAATTAAAAATAATAGTCACACTAACCAGGGACTTCACGTAGTCCAGTGGTAGGCGATAAATCTCAATCGCTCTTTGGTTGTGGGTTCGATTCCCACAGCTTTTTCCGACGCGATGGGTTGTCACACGGTCTGCGTGTTGTTATTTTTCAAAAACTATATTTTATAACTTTACCAAAATGAGATAAATTCCTCAAAATAACCATAACATAATTTAACCACAAATCTTATCTCATACCTTGCATTTTCATCCAAAATTATAATAACTTATAATTTCCTCAAACCCAACGATCATATAAAACCAAATGGTTATTTATAACTATATCCACAAGAGAAAATATAATTCTTCCTCAAATATCATTCTCACATGGAAAACTATAGGGTTAAAAATACAAGAGAAAATTATTCCAAAGTAAACCCATCAACAAGGAGAACTAATAATTTTTAAACATTTCTCCAACCATTTATTCCCACATAGCTTCTTCTTTGACCAAGAAAATATCCTATAGAATAGGGCATTCACTCGGGTAATGGCCAGGTCCCCTACATTTACGGAAAATGACTGTAAATGGATTCTTGGGACCATTTTTATCTTCTTTCATAGTACTCTTCATTTTTCTTCGGCAATTCTTTACTTTATGTCCTTCCTTCCCGCACGTAAAGCATTTCTTTGTCCCATTGAGACACTTTCTTGGGTCTCTCCTTCCACATTTCTTGCATGATGGAAATTGAGGATTCCTTTCTCCATGGTCTCCACTTCTGGAGCTCTTATCATTCATTACCTTTCTCTTCTTTGTTGAGTCCAGGAATTGGTTAATATATATATTATTGATCATATTTTTGGAAAATTGATTTGTCATAAAGGAGATATCTTTTACGCCTATCAACATTCCATTTTTTTCTCATTTCCACCACCGTTACCACCTTGTACATCATTCTCAAAGTCACTATGACTTCCTTGGAATCCAACCATTGACTAAAACCAGAAAGCATTGTGTGAGTAACAGTAGTCCTAAAATCATTTAGAGATTAGTATGTCATCGTATTCTCAATTTGAAACACATTAGGATTAACCAAGGTCATTTACTCTCATCTTATATATATAATACTTCAAATCGGTTTGTAAAGAAAATGTAAATTATCCTAAGCATATCCCCCGGGAGTGTCGTAACCAAGCGTGCAACAAGGCCCGTTGTCGTGCACCAGTTCCCGTTCGAGTCTAGCTCAAAGTGGTGTTTTCAGGTTTTACCTCTAGGTATATCTGTGCCAGAGCCGCCTCTACCTGCTCGTATCCAGACAGGGATGTATTGTTCAGAAAACTCACAAAATCTCTACAATACCAAAATTCTAGGAAGTTCTTCTATACTAATCCTCAAAGTTCATCTTAGGTCTACGTTCTCTAATTAGAGTTTATCTAAATCTATCTTCCAAGGTTTGTACTAAAATTCCTCTGATACCAACCGTAACGCCCCGACCCTAGATACCTAGAGTCAGTGCATTGTTACATAACATTAGCATGATCACAAGAAATATCAAGTCTCGAAATACCGATTAGTTTAGTAGCCTTGGAAACACTAGATATATTCAAAAAGTTTACATTACATCAATAAGTGAAAAACTACAACAACATATTGTCTTCATATCCCCTCATAATATCCCTAAAAGTTATTCATAAAATACTTCTTCACATCCTGGGAAAAATAAAACATTGAAAGGGGTGAGCTCATATGCTCAGTAAGGATAACAATATAGCGGAAACTTTCAAAAATAAACATAAAAATTTAAGGCAATATATAACTAAAACAAAAGCCTTTTAAAATTGAACTTCATCGTAATATGGAAAGGATAAAATGAAATAATTCCATTTACTTATTCACATGGATATTCTACTAGTCGAATAATCACATGAAAATATTAATACCCACTTTCATAATGACGGAAGGCATAATGCCAGACTATCATAACCACGTATCCAAGGCCTCGTGCCAAGACTACAAATAAGATTTTGTCAAGGCCTCATGCCAAGACACTAGTTTGTCTCATGAGACCTACCGATGCATCGAGGAGCTATAACGGGCTCCACCCATCACTTACTAATTCCAATGCATTCCTCATATGAACAGGTTTAAACATAACATAAACATTTGTATTAAAACTAGCATACAAAATGTCAATACTTTAACCACAAACCATGAATGGTATAAAAATAGCACATCCACAGTCAAACATAACTCATTCGATACAATATGGAATATTTTATTGGATAATATTACCCTCAATCGAGAATAATGAAGTATATTTACATAGATGAAATTAATCATCAACACTATTAGAGATAAATATCCCCTTTTTTATTGAAATCATTTAAAATCCACACTATTTGTCAAGAATCCATTTAAAAATAGATTTTTGAATCAAAGTGTCCCATACCAATTTGAAACTTTTAAAAGGAATTTTGATTTGAAAACTTTAATTTCCATATAGATAAATCCTTAAACCATTTTTAAAACATGGACATTAATGAGAAAGATTTAGAATGATAAATCTTTAAAGCATTTTAAAATGATATTTTAGTTAGAGTTACTAACCAAAAGAGAGACACTTGAATACAAATAATTGAGGTAATCAAACTTTTTAATATCATGAGAATAAAGGGATTCATGATATACTATGTCAAAGTACATTATATACACCATATAAAAGTGATTTGGTTTATAAAAACAAAGAAGTCTCAATGGAATGTAAATCGAGATGAATTATCTTATAAAGACCATATCCTTAGGTTAAGGATAAATCAACGAAATAATTATGTGTGACAAATATAAATACACTAAATATGATTGGATATTTAGTGTAAATCAATCATATGACATTCACACATATTCTTGTAAAAACAACACCAATGAATTAGATATTTAACTCAACAAATGGAGATTGAGTTAAAATTACTCTTACCAAGTTCATACCGATGACTTGAGAATTTATCAATGGAGTGATTATGTGTATAAAAATTATATCCATAGAAAGGGGAGTGGAAATTATGACATAATCAAATGAATAGTGATTCCACACATAATCTTGGAGTAAAATAATCAATGAAGTATTCCTAAAGCCGAATGAGTGCAAATTGAAATTTCAAATTCCCTTATCAATTAGGTAACTTAAGAAACATACAACCATGAAAGAAGGGTCATAAAATTATGATGTAATTAACCATAAATTAAATTATATTACACAATGAATACAATCATGGGCAATACACATACACCACATGAAATAAATAAGTGGTGAATAATGGAATTCTCACGAAATTAAGAGTGAGATAAGAAACCCCTTACTTTGTACTTTTTCCTTGGTCTACGGTAGGTTAACCTCCTTTATAATGGTGAAATAATTGTTATTGAATTATACAATAATCATTTACATTAATATGATATCATATATGATCTTTTAACATTGATTTGTTAATAATATCTTAGTATTATCGTCATTTCGGGTGTTAACTTACTCGTTTTCCTTTATATTATTTGTTACGTAAGCCATGTTTGTTATGGATAGGTTGTATCTTATTCATATTCACAATTATATCAAGTACTTAAACAATATTTTTAATCATCAAATGAGAATTATACTTGAATGGATACGATGGAGAATGAATCTCATCGCATTCGTGGAGACGGTAGTCCGTACGTACGCACGAGCGACAATATCATTCTTTTGATGTTAAAATAATATATAATTGGATGTTATATCATATAGACAGAATAATTATCATGTTATATTTATTATTTACATAAATTACACATCATTAATATACCAATCCAAATAATAATTTATTGAATGACAATTACACCACGACGTGGAGATGGTAATCCATACGTACACACGTATGGTGACATGCCATTCAAAGGATGGATAGAATAATGAATATGGTTGTACCATATTTATAATAACATCAAATTATATAGAAGATACTGTATTTATTATTTTATAATAGAAATAACAATGAAAGAAGAATTTGAATAAGAAAGGAACTTGAAAGAGGGTGGTGAAAACATTACCTCTTCTTCGGGTTCTTCCTTTTGATTTGATCAAAAGGGATCCTTAGGTTGGATTTCTAATAAAACTAAGGCCTCTAGGTTGTATTGAGGGAAGTTTAGATAGTATTTGTTCAGGTTTTTTCCGAGCCAAAAGGCTTTTAATGTGTTAATTAGTGAGAAGGGGGAGTTCCCTTTTATAAGAGGGGTGAGGGGCACCTTTGGAAAAGCAAAAAATATTATTTTATAATACATTCATATTCGGTTTCTAATGGCTCCAAAGTGGATTATTTAAATTTTAAGGTGGGGATGGGTCTAGAACCACTAAACCAATAGAATTTAGATAGGTTTGGGTCATTATATTAACCTTATCTTTAAGTATTAACTCTTAGTTAATTAGTTTCACTTTTACAATGTCTCTTTGTATTTTAATATTATATGGTTAATAAACATACTATATACATCTAAGAGACCCTCAAGTGGTCCATTAATGATACACCTATCATCATATAAGTCTCTTGGCCGAACCTTGGATTTTTAGGAATTGAATATAAATTAATAGTATAATATTTGTTTTAAAAACTCTTTTAGGTCAATTTTGACACTATTGGGTATTTTCTTTTTGATAAATTTATAACAGCATTATTACTTCGAACACAATTTATATAATCTATCCTAATATGTCATATTGACCTATAAAATTAGTGTAATTCATAAAAATTCTCAAATTACATTTATTTTGATATTTATAATATCAATTATTTTAACATTTCATTAATTAGGTAATTACTGCATCACCATTGTGTCATAAATAAATTAAATTATTTAATGTATAAAAATTATAAATAAAATACCATTATGTAGGAAATATGTTTATATTTCTAATGAATATTTACAATCGAATTTATCTTATTTATAACCCTATATTAAAAATGTTTTAGTAAATAAACTTTGATTTTAACTCTTTTAACTCTTCTTTGAATTAAATAATAATAAATGTCCTAATCTAATACAAGTGGACCTAAATAATAATATTTTACTCCTAATGTTGTTTTTGGTCGAGATACACTTGTCCAATAGAATTAGGACATGTGTTAGGGTAATATTAATATCATTTTTACCCTTAATTACCCTATTTACTTTTAACTTTGGTAAATAAAAGTAAAAAGTTACTATTCACAAAAAATTATTTTCATCTCATTGAACCACATTTTACTCCTTGATATTAACCGTGTCTCTCGGATTTTTGAAATTCCACTCACATAAGTGGTAAAATTAAGTTTTATGAAAAACTCAGTTTTTTAACTACCACTTAGTGGTTTCACTATTCATCAAAAAATGAATGTTTCCAGAAAAATACCAAAAATTAGGCCTAAGATATATTTGATATTATGAATTCAAAAATGATGTCTATTTTACCAAATTCAAAACATATCAGTTTCATTAATTAATTTAAAAATTAATTCCCGTCGTCAAAGCAAATAGCGTGTTTTTAAGAGATAATAACTATCAAAAGATTGACACTTGTTTATGTCTGGTTTAAATGTGAAATTACATCCAATGACCAACATTTTATTAAATGGTAAAAATATATTCTAAATATACTTTAATACCACTAATATTAATAATTTATCACTATTAATTATTTCAATTAAAAAATTTGTTTTTAATTAAAATTTAGTAATTTTCACAATTCATCAAAATATGAAAGTTATCCGAAAAGTACCAAAATTTCACCCTAAGCTAATTTTGATATTAAGAATACAAAAATGAAGTCCATTTCAAAAGATAAAATTTATAAAATTTTAAAAAGTAGGTATTACTATTCATAATGGCTAGTTTGATTGGTTGTGGTGTGTTAGAATCTCGAAGTTGCGTACAATGCACGTCATTGAATTATTCAAAGGGAAACGTACCGTGGAAGCTTGGGGTGTTACAAAAACCTCATCTTGAATAGTGGTAATCATGAAGATTTTGTTCTTGATGATCGAATGTTATGACCATCCGATCTTCGAACCACAACACTAATCTTATATTAATATTCCATCCCTTAATGGTATCCCCACCATTAAGTTTTGGACTCATAGATTCACATTCAGAATCAGATATATGTGCATCTTTAACCTTTTTAACTAATTTAGAAACAAAATAAACTAGAAATAAAATTTTTGTACGACCTTAGTCTTCATGATCCAAGTGCATGTTGGCTATCACAGACATTATCTACCATTGATTGGTAGCCTCTTTTTACAAATGACTATATAAATTCTTTCTCAATGCATCAACCATAGAGTTACCTTTATCTTGTGTATAAATTAATTCAAAGTCAAATATTTGAAGATACTCAATCCATATTATTTTTCTTAGATTTAAATATCTTTGTGAGAAAAATTCTTCAATATCTTATGATTTGTAAACACTATAAATTTCCCATAAAAGAGGTAATGATGCCAAGTCTTCAAAGCATGGGCCATAACATCTAATTCCAAATCATGTATTGGGTAGCTCTTATCGTGAAAACATAACTTTCATGATTCAAAAACAATGAAAAGATCTCCCTACATGAGAACACACCCCAACCCAAATCCTAAAGCATCATAATACACCACATAACCTTTTCCTAATTTTGGAAATATCAAGTTTGATGCTAATTTAAGGTGAACTTTAATCTCTTTAAATGATTTATAGCATTCATCATTCCATTGGAATGAGACATTTTTCATTGTCAAATATTTCATTGGTGATGTTAGTCATGAAAATATACGAACAAAACATTGGTAATAACCAGTAAGGATAAGAAAATTGCATATCTCAAAGAAATTATTTGGAAGTTTCCAAGAGATCACAACCTCTATCCAGTCTGGATCAATAGAAAAACATTTTTCAGAGATAACAAGGCCAAGGAAATGTACCTATTGTATCCAAAAATTACACTTTGAATGTTTGGAATAAAGAATATGACCCTAAGAGATACCCAATACAATCTCCAAGTATTTCTCATTGTCAACCTGTATCCTAAAATACACCAGTATGTCATCCACAAACAACACAACAAAAGAATCCAGATACCATTAAAATATTTGATTCATCAATTCCATAAATAAAACTGGTAAATTCATAAGACTAAAAGGAATAACCAAAAACTAATAATGTCCATATCTACTTCTGAAAGATATCTTTGGAATATCATACTTCTAAACCCATAGTTTGTGATTTCCTGAATTTAAGTTAATTTTAGAAAACAACTGATCTCCCCTTAATTGATCAAATGGATCATCAATACATGGAATGTGATACTAATATTTATCATAACTTGATTAAATTTATGATAATACATAAAAAAACATAATATTTTAATCTTTATTTTTCATAAATAAAACTGGTTCTTACCATGGAGATGTACTTGACCAAATGAACCCTTTGATTTCCAACTATTCAAACTGGACATTAATTTACCTTAATTCTATTGGTTCCATCTGATAATATAGAAGTGAGATATGGATGGTCCTTGGTAAGAGATCAATCAAAAACTCCACTTCTTTTGTGGATGGAAACCCTGATAAATTATCCGGAAAAAATCAATAACCTGATCAATAATTGTTGGAAAACCACTATTCAAGATGTCATCCACGGATTCCAAGGTCAAGGTTTTCAAATGGTATGAGATAGTTCCAACTATCGGTTCCAACAATCCTATTCTACATGATTTCATATTTAAATATCCTCTAAAGAAATGTTTGATTCCATCATCTATTGTAAAAATAACCCTTTCGGTGTAACAGTCAATGTGGGATTTGAAAATTTTCAACCAATCTATACCCAGGATTAAATCATAGAGATCCATCTCAATAATAGATAAGTCCCAAATCAATTTAATTGCATTAATAGTTATAGAAAATTCTTCACACAAAAAGTCTCGATATTCTATTTGGACAATAGGAGTTTGAAGTTTCAAAATATAAGGCATCATCTCAACATAAAACCTATAATATCAACAACATGAGAATAAATAAACAAACGGGATACACTCATATCAAAAAAAATCTTCTATTATGGTAGAATTAAAAAGAATCATACTTCTCATTGTGGATAGTCTCGATTGATCATCTGTTATCACTTTATTATCTGTATATATTTTCTTTCTCACTACACTTTTCACTTTATTACCATGTTGAGATTTCATTGGTTGAGGAGTCATGGTATTCTTAGATTCACCATGGCTTTCTCAGTTTTTCTAATGAAAGATATTCTTTTTCACTCTTCCTGATGAAGCATATGATGCCTGAGTAGAATGGGGTGTGTATCTAGCACCCAATCATGGAGAAATGTGATAATAGCATTGAATATGTCCCATATGGTTTCAATTGTGACATGATCTAGGTGGTGATGTATAATATAACTTAATGTGATTGAGAGAACCACATTGAAAATAATTAGGTTTAATATTTGGATTAGGAGGAAGATTTGATGATCCCGCTATCTGATTCTAAGCCATACCGCCACCTTGGAAATGGGTGTCACTCTTCCACATATTACTAGTATTATGGTTCCCACCATTTACCATAGCTATCAACATGATTCCTATAACCAAATTTTTTAAGATATCCCTTTCTTCCACTGTTTCTCTATTAACCATCATTGTGTAATCTGATATAAAAAGCATGAATATATTTGATAAAATCTATTTCCTCAACCCCGATTCAAAAATGTGTGCCTTCAAGGACACATTTCTAGAAACTTATAATAAAAATAAGACTAAATTCATAAATTTATCCACATACTCTACCACTATGAGGTTATCTTTCTTCAAAGTGAAGAATTTTTTTGGTCTTTTAATCTAGAAAGTATGAGGATATAATTGTTTGTTAGAAAAATTGAAATCCTCTCATGTCATGCCTTAGTCCAATTTATCCTGAACTGCTAAATCCCTAAACTATCATGAAAGTTCTTCCAGCATTTATGTTTCTAATTTCACTTTCATCTCAATTAGTGTGCCAAGGAAATAAAATATTCAATTCATCATATTTAACCACACTTCTTCTTTTCTAGTTCTGAATCACACCAAAAGATGGGTCGATTATACTTTTAGAATAGAACTGAATGATTCACTTGAATTAGTTAATCCCTTATGTTCCCTCTATCCATATCCTAAAAAGTTTGTACAATACTCTAAACCAACTATTGGTTCACCTATGGCTAAGGTGCAACCATATTCTTAGCAGCTTCTTCTGGTTTGTTCATATGGTGCCTACCCAGTGCCATTAGCTAAAACCAAAAGAAAAATCCCTTTAGTATCACTATCTAGAAAATTAAGCCTTATAAATTTAAAATTTACTAAATCATACATATCATAATAAGATTTTCCAAATTCAATAATTTAATCTTTCAAAAAAAATTGATAATTCCAACATTATTTTTGAAAATAAAACCATTTTAAACTATTTTCAAAAATCAAAACTCTTTTCACCAAATCATAAATCATTACTAAAAAGAAATTATTAACTCCTATTGGTAAGTTATTTATATCAATTCATGACATTCTATTCTCATTGGATAAACCCATGATGATGAGATTGCAACTCCTAGAAGTAACTCAAAACACTTACTTACTTGAAATCCCTAGTAACTTAAAATTTAGCAGAAATATGTTGTTTGTACCTTTTTATGCTCTACATTTCGACTTAAAACATTCCTACTCCTTTATACCATTTAAAGATACAAACTAACATTAATACCATATCAAGGATTGAAAAAATTGATACCATCAGTAACATCATTCCCCTCACCCATTGGTTTGGGAAGAGGTGGTGGGTGTTACTAGCCTTAGGTGAAATCCCCAAGACACCAAAGGTTGGAAATAAATTCCAAGGGATTCATAAAAAATTTGGGTATGATTTTTCCTTTTGAAAATAAAACAACCAAACCATAAGATAAAACCAAACAAACCACTATACTATGCATGAGTATAATGGAATACAACTCCTAGAGTAACAAAAAAAACAAAAATATCATAGTATAAATAAGAAACCAAAACTAACAAAGCTCAAAGACACTAAAGATATCAACATTGAAACTCCCAACATTCTCTAATATCCAACTTAAAAATACATTACCATGGTACCATGATGTTTCACTAAATAACTGAGATACATTGACTTTATCTATGTCTCGATATACAACATCTGCAAATGTACTATAGTTCCCAAGTAGGGGTGAGTATAAAACTTAGTAGAATTTATCTCAATGACTTTCAAACTAATTACACTAGAATAAAACTTGTTAATAAATTTTATAAAATATTTTAAAATAATTTAAATCATTTTATAAAATATCTAAAACAATTTCTAAACCAAAAAAAATTCCATGGAAAGTAATCAAACAAGTCCATAAATCATTTTTTAAATTTTATTTGGCATGCTCATTCCTTTTCCACACAACCAAAAATTCACACATTAATGATAACCATGGAATTCCCTATAATCATGTTTTTTATTCATCCTTTCACCAAGTTTTCACATGGTGGACTATTTTTATAGGAAAAATTCACAACCTTATATGTCCCATTTTGATGATGGAAACTTCACAACATTATCCTTCCCAAATGCACATGAACACACGCCCATTATGTATTCCAAAAACCATGTGAAAACCATTTCATATAAACCTTTTCTTTCTTTAAAACATTTCAATAAAAATTTTCCATGCACCAAAACCAAACTATAATTTTAAAATCACCATTTCAAAATCATGATCCAAATGCACTTTCCACAAAACCAACCAATTTCCACAATTCCCAAGAGAACATCCCTAAATAGGTTTCCATAAAATCACACAAGTGTTTCAAAATAAATTAAATAAATTAAATCAATTTGAAACTAATCCTTTAATTTTTAATTAAGATAAGGTGAGAGAGAATCCATCTACTACTCAAACTTAGGTGAAAATGAAAAATGTCATAACAACCTCAAAAGCTTAACTTGAAACTTCTAAAAAACATCCTTAGATCTTGTACCATTCAATCAAAATATACATATCCCATCAATATTAAAATCATAAAACATGGATCTATCCCAAAAAGATTAGATAAATGATTCCAATAGAGCGAAGAATAATATATTTAAATAAAACGATGAAGAACAAGCACTTACTGAAAAATCCTGGCCCCCAACTCACTTTAATTCTCCTAGAAATCACTCCCAGATCTAAAGGAATTGTATCTATAACCTTAGGAAGAAAAGTAATTAGTGTTATCTCTTATTTAGTGGGAAATGAGTTGTTTATGAGGTAAATTTGATTAGATACATGATTTTAATATCTAATTTTTCATGGTGCACGGTTAGGGAACATGGTTAGGAAAACTGTGCACTAACTGTGCACGACCCACTACCTCCAAACACACCTTACATGGTTGGCTCACGCAGTAAGAAAAACCACGCACCAACCATGGTATTAACCACTATCCAACAATGCATGATTTCTCCTAGGAATCTGCATGGTTTTCTGCACTATTTTTCCAAAACATGTACCTCACTATGCACCTCCCCAATTCCCACTTTTTTAGTTTCACGGTTTCCTCAGTTGTATTTCATGGTTTCTAATAACTGTTATCAAACCATAAACCTTTGTAAAACCCTAAAAAACATTCCAAAACACCTCTTAACCACACAAAACTTAACTCAATTACTTTATATAATTAAAATACATAAATAAATGATCAAGAATATGAAACCAGGGGTGCTAAAAATCACCCAAAAATATTACTTCCAGAGTTTTTTAAAATTATTTACTTGATTTTTCTTCTGCTTACACAAGAATTGTATCAATGTTCTGTAATCATTTAAGGTACTTATGCCATAACTAAAAATTAAAAATAAATTACTATGATAAAATTTTAATTCAACTTTCAAATGTAAATTTAGATCCTAACTTATCATATTTTATCCCTTATGTAAAAAATTATATAAATTAAATTCAATAGAGTGGAATTTTGGATTTTTATTTACCTAAAATATTATATAGGTCATTTTCATAGAAATGTGTCCCATAAATAGTAAAATATTTAGTATAAGGGGATAAGGATTGAAATACCTTCATCCAATAATAATTAAGATGAAAAATGGGGGCCATATCACTTATTTTTAACTTAGGTTAACCCGACTTGCCCTTTTATCGTGCTAATAAATTTTTACTATTTTTACTATTCATTATGAAAAAAAAAATATTGACATTGTTAGATAATATTAATTATGATAATTCCAAATATGGAATTAATTTTACAAAATTCAATCTCTATAAGTGGTATAAATGCATTTTAAAATAGTCATAAAAAGAGCGACAAAACACATTTTTCAGAAGAAAAAAAGTTCCTTTTATGTCTAAAAGTATTTTTATACCAATATAAAGTATAATTTTGATTCCTGTGTAATTAATTATAATATTTATAAAGGGTACTTATATTAATTTAGGATTTAATTCAAAATATTAGGGGGATTTTTCATTAAAAATAAATGATAGTTTTAAAAAAATCGACATTTTTTAATATTCATTGAAAAATCAATATTTTTAGAAAAAAAACTCAATATTTCACCATAAGATAATTTTTTATGATGGTTTTAAAAATAAATTTAGCTTTAGAAAATTCAATTTATAAAATTTGAAAATTTAGGTTTTAGTCAAATTATTGAATAAAACTATGTGTATTGTGATATTGTTTATCTAGAAAGAAAAGCTTACTATAATTGAAGCTTGGGTGTTACATTATTCCATCCTTTAAAGAATTCCATCCTCTAAATTTCCATAATTTTAATTCTAGAAAAAATTTGGGTAGTTTTTCATCATAACTACTTTAGGTTCCCATGTCAACTCCTCTATCTTATGATTTCTCCAAAGTACATTTACCAGTCAAATCATCTCATTCCTCAAAACTTATTCTCTAATGTACAGAATCTAGATAGGCTCTTAACAGTAAGATTAATAGTGTTTCAATTCTATTTCTTCATAGTTGATCACATGAATTGGATATGGCATGAACTTCTACAATAAATATGTATCAAAGAATCATGTAATTTATATAGTCTAGGTGGAATTTCTAAATGGTAAACCACAACTCCAATTATTTATATAATATTAAAAGGTATGATGTACCTAGGGTGTGTTTTTCCTTTATTAATAAATCTTATACACCCTTACATGGATATACTATTAATAAAATGTGATCTCTCATTTTAAATTATGAATCTTTTCTTTGATTATCGACATAACTCTTTTTCTGAATTTGTGTTACTTTAATATGAGTTAGAATATTCTTTACCTTCACCATTTTCTACTCCATAATTTATTGTCCTATAATATTCATTTCACCAACTTCATCTCAATATGTCGGAGTATGATATCTTTTTCAATATAATTCTTCATATGACACCATTTGAATGTTGGAATGAAAGCTATTGTTATAGAAAAACTCTACCAAGGGTAAATAATGATCCCACATACCTTGAAAGTAAAGTGATAATGACCTTAACATGTCTTATAACATTTTAATTTTCCTCTCAAGCTTCCCATCAATCGGAGGATAATAGATGGTGCTCAAATGAAACTTGGTATCAAGCGAATTTTGAGGAATTTTTCATAATTTTGATGTAAATCATGGATAATGATCAGATACAGTTGAAAGAGGTATACCATGACTTCTTAAAACTTTATTAATATAGATTCATGAAAGACACTGAAGAGTTAAATATTATCATATAGTGAGGAAATTATCATATTTGGTAGGATGATCAACAATAACCCATATTGTATTATTTAATCTAGGAGTATTTAGTAATATATTGACAAAGTCCATGTTAATTTAATCCCATTTATATATAATAATATGTATAGGTTGCATGAATTTTCTAGGATGTTTTATCTCAGCCTTCACCAGTTGAAAAACCAAGCATCATGGTATATAATCAGCAATTTCCTTCTTCATGTTATCCAACCAAAAAAATCCTTCAAATACTTATACATCTTAGTGCTACCAAGGTGCATAGAGAAATTCAATCTATGAGTATCATATAATAATTACATTTTTAACTAAGGTATAGATAAAACACATAATCTCTTTCCAAATTTAAGATCATCGTATTTATAAATAAATTCTTCCAAAATCCATCATTCATGGCTTTAATTTTATTTTGAAAATTCTCATTAACAGTCTAATAAGTTCTTATATTTTCCAATAAATATGGTTTGAAAACAATTTGATAAGGGAGTGATGTTTCCACTTCCATAATAATTTAAATAAATAAATTTACTAGGTCCCTAAATAAAAAATCCTTATTAATCCTCACCTTAGTTAGAACTTCATGATATTTCCTACACAAATAATCAACCAACTTATTCGCCTTTTTAGGGTGGTAGTGTATGGAGAAATCATAATCCTTGAGTATCTCGAACCATCTCCTTTTCCTCATATTGATCTATTTCTATGAAAATATGTATTTCAAGCTCTTATGATCTATGTATATCCCGCATTTTTTTCTATAGAGATAATTCCTCTATGTCTTCAAAGAAAATATTATGGATACTAGCTTAATATTGTGAGCTAGATAATTTTTTTAATGTATCTGTAAATACCTTGATTCATAGGAAATAACTTTATCATTCAATATAAGGACACACCCAAGTACCTTATTTAATTTTTCACTATATATGAAAAATCCATACCCTTCTAATGATAGTATCATCATTGGAGCATTGATCAACCTCCTATTTAATTCTTTTAAAATTTATTTATAGTCTTATATCTAAAGAAACTTAACCTATTTACTTGTAAAATGGGTTAACGGGTTTGTTGGTCATGAAATTTTTTTAACAAAACACTGATAGTAACCTAATAATCCAAGGAAACTACATACCTCAATTATGTTTGTTAGTATAGGACTTTTTTTTCCTTTTTCTTTGATGGATCGATATTTATTCCATCCTTAGTGACAATATGGATACTAAAATTAATTTCTTGAAGGTGTAATTCATGCTTGATAATTTTTTCATATAACTCCTTTTATATAAGAGTCTTAATAATGATTCATAAATTAATTGTATGATCTTCATAACTTTTTTATTATATAAAGATTTCATCAATAAATACCACAAAAAAAATTTATCAAGATATTCCTTGAACACTATGTTCTTCAGATCCATAAAAACATAAGGTGAATTAGTTAATCAAATTGAGTTACTATAAACTTTTAATGTTCATACCTCATACGAAATTTTGTCTTTGGAATATATTTCTCCCTTACTCATAATTAATGATACCCGGAATGAAGATCTATCTTTGAAAAATATTTTTATCCTTAAAGTTGATCGAACATGTCATCAATTCGATGCAGTGGATATTTTTTATTCACAGTGATGACATTTATTTCCCTATAATCAACACATACCCTCGTAATACCATACTTCTTTTTTTACAAACAAAAAATGAGATCCCCAAGGTGAAACACTTGGGTAAATGAATCCCTTATTGAACAAATATTTTAGTTGTTTCTTAAAATCCACTAACACTATAGTACACATCTTGTAGGGAGTCTTAGATTTAGGTTTTTCATTAGGGATGAGTTCAATTTAAAAATCAACTTCATATTGAAGTGGATTTCTAGGTAGTTCTTCATGAAACACATCACTATATTCTTTCACAATAAGAAAATATTATATCATAGGGTTTTATTTCCCTTTAATAGGTTGTTCATTATATTCTTATCCCATAATTTCAATAGGGATAGATACTATAGGTGGATCTAGATATTATTTAGATTATGTAGTCTCCCCTCTAAAGATGGTGGATTCCAACCTTCTTCATAAATTGTAATATCCTTCTCTCAACAATATTTTTTTATTATAATAATAAATTAAATCCATAACAAGGATTTTTTCAAAGTCAAACATATGTATAATGATTAAGTTTTCAAATAGGGTAAGTATATGTGTCAAAATGGGGACATACTGTCATATCCTTGTTGCTGTAAAATTTTCACTAGCAGCCTTGATTGAATATTCTCTTTTTAAGGTGATGGAGAAATATCTAATTATCCTGGAAGACATGGAAGATATAAAATAGTATGAATATTTATAATCAAATAAATAATTATATAAATTTGATTATATTATCAAGGTACCTACTACCACATATTTAGTAACTTCAACCTTAGTTGTATTGATCTCATATGTTTGACATTTCACACTAGTCCTTTTCTAATGAAAATTAACTTGATTCCTAGGAAAATCATTTTCATAGTACCCCATATCCTTGTAGTTGAATCATTAAACATTGGAATATTATTTATTTCCTTTTAAATCATGGGCCTAATGGAATTTCTCTCCACAATTGGAGAAAACTCCCACTCCCATAAAGAATGTTCTGTGGTGTTTCTTTCCATATTGATTACAAGTTATAAATTTTACACTTCCCTTCTTCCCATTTTCTATATTTTATTTTCCAAATTGCCCAGTTTACATCTTCTTATATTATCTTCCTTTTAAATCATAAGACTTGGAGAATTATATCTCTATATTTAGATCACATGATATTATGTACTTGTATGATGAAAAGGTTTAGGAGACTTATTTCATTTTAAGGATTGGATTTACCCCCATCAAATAAATATATAATCTTACTCTTTGGATTATGCACGTAGTCCTCATTATTTTTTCTTAACATTATATATTTAGCTTTATAGTTAAAAAAAAATTCATATTTTTTTATATTAGACTTAGGAATTATCTCTTTATATCTACTCACTGTTTTTTAGGGAAATACTTTTCCAAGAAAAGTACCCTAAAATCCTTCCACTTCTTGTTTTTTATTTCTTCCTCATCCTTGGTGTTTTGAATTAATGACCACCATTGATCTGCATCCCCGGTGAGATAATAAAATGTAATCACAACCTTTTACCTTTAATTACTTCATAAAGAAATAAATATCTTCTCTAAGGAACTTATCAATTTCTCAGCTAAAAATGTATTAGTAGTCTCATTGAATGGTATAGGTTGTTGATGCATGAAGTAGTCTAATATTTTTGCACAGCATTTCAGATCAGTAATTTGATCCATATGAGAAAGTTTATTGGTCATAACTTGAATCAACTACCCAAATATTGTAATAATTTGTTCAGCTCTAACTCTAAATCCAATTCTATCTCCAGTTACATAGTCTTGACCAAGAGGGAAATCCCTAAATAGATTATATGCATTGATATAGTTTTCATTTACTTTATTATGAATAATTTATAAATAATGGAATGCACTATATTAGATCATAACATTATTGATAATAATGTATAATTCTAAAAATGGTGAAACAGTTTACATAACTTGAAAAAAAAATTATACTTAATCTTGGAATCATAATCTTAGTATCATTGGGAATATTCTCAAATCAGAAAAAAAAATATTTTTAAATATTTTGTAATGGTTTGTAAATAAAATGTGAATTAACCCAAATATATCCCCCAAGAGTATCAAAACAAGTGCACAGTAAGGGAACACTAATCATTCACTAGAATTATTGTCAAGATATACTTAACCAACTTTTTTCAGTGCTATTACCTCTAGATGCATTTATTCCAAAACCACTTCCACTTGTAGTATCCAAAAAGGGATGTATTACTAGGAAAACCACATAATCTTCACCATACTAAAAAATTTATGATTTTGTATTTTAATTAGATATATCCTCATAGTTTTTTATAGGGATGGGTTCTCTAATCTATGTTTTCCTAAATCTAGTTCCCAATATTTCTAATAAACTTACTCTAATACCAACTGTTACATCCTAACTAGAGTAACCCAGAGTTGATGGTTAAATTAAAATATTGGAACAAAATATAAGGGATCATATATTAGTATACCAAATAGTTTAGTAGTATTGTAATAATATATACATAAATGATTATCACATTACATCTTAAACATGAAATATAATATAATAATTCTTATGATAACTTTATTATTTATTCTAGTAAATCCTTGATTTCATTCATAGATCCCTTCTTGGTATCTTAGGGAAAGGAAAACATAATAAAGGGTGATCTCATATGATTAGTAAGGTAAATCATACAGTATAAGATAAAATAAATAAAAGATGGATAATATGGCTGAGATAAATAATAATCCAATATTCTATATAAATAATACCATAAAATGGGACTAAATACATGGATAACATAACAACATAAATAATCACATGGATAATAATAACTAGATTTATAATGATAGAATGTATAATACAGGACATCATAATATTATTATCGAGGCCTTATTCCATGATAAAATACATAAATAAGTAAGGCACATGCCAAATATCCAAACAAGTTTTTCTTGTGATACCTATAGATTAATAGATGGGCTATATTGGGATCCAACAATCAATTAATAAGTCCAATGCATTCATCATATGAAAGTGGTGAAACATAATCAATGTGAAATTTCATATTAAAAAACTAGCGTAAAAAATCTTAATATTTTTTCTAATAAATAAGTATAACATAATAATAAGTTATCTAGAGTAATATGGAAAATTATATCAAAATATAACATCCTCAATAAATTATAATATTCACTCATTAATGTTTACTTATATGACAATACATTAAATAGATAACTAGAATTTTTCTTATCGAAAATAACCTTTTCATTTTGAAATAACTTATTCAAAATCTAAAAAATTCAAAAACATTAAGGAATAACTTTTCTTTGAAAATAATATTGAAAATTTTTAAATAAAAATATAAATCGTTTAGTGGTCATGATGGAAGGAAATTATATCCATGATGTGTACATAAAAACAAATATTTCTTTCACATTTGCAATAAAAATTTAAAAAAGAACATCATTCGTTAAATGATAATAAGATTCACTTAAAAATTATTAAATTTATACATGTTTTAAAATTAATTTATACAATCATATTAGAATATTAAAAACATTCTTGAAAACATTTTAATAAAAATATATATATGGAACAAAAATATTCCCAAACGAATAGAAAAAAAAGTTAGTTTTCCTTAAAAAAATTGGACTATTGAGTAATTAAAAGATAAAAAAGACATGAAAACATGTAATTTTTATAAATAAACATAGGAGAGTAAAATATATTTTGTTTAATATAGATTTATTTTATAATTCCCCCAATAAAGACTTAAGCATAAACAATCTCGAATAATGATGAGATTTTGAAATAAACCCTTACCTCAGTCCAATGTGATTTTTTTTATAATTTTAGATTAATATATAATAAATTTAAATTTATTATAATTTATACCAGAACCATATATATTCTTATAATATCATATATGATCCACTTATAACATTTCAATAGTCATTTATTAATAATTCATCATTTATGAGTGTTAACTGTTTCGTTTTTCATGTATGTTCTGGTTCGGTAGTTTTGGTACCTATATATTTATTATGGTTACATAATACATAGTATATTAATCATGATATAAATATCATATATATTCATTATGTATATATTTTTAATCATCCTTGAAATTCATAGATAGAAAAATGAATTACCCCGTTCATGGAGAGGGTAGGTCGTACATACGCATGAACGTTGTTACCACTTTTTGATGGATGGAATGAAAGAAAGGTAAAAAATAATTCAACTTTAAAAAATAATAATTATATCATATATATCATATATATATTAAATATATCCTTATTACCATTTATGTAAATATGAAATGAAAAATGAATCTCATCACTTCGTGAAGGAGGTAATCCACACGTACTCACGAGTGACGTTATCATTTTCCAACGGATTGGAAGGTAAGAAGGTGGATATTATATTATTATTAAAAAGGAATAATTGTGTAATAAATATCATATATATTAATTATTTAAAAAATTATAACAATACACGTAATGTGGTGATTAAAAATGGATTACACAGCTACATGGATATGGTAAGTCGTACGTACACGCAAGCGATGTTTTATGCTTTTAATAGGATGGAAAATAAATGGAAAATGGTTGTAAAATAATCATAATAACATCACAATATATTTATTATATTGGATTTATTATTTTATTATGGGTACAATATATTTATAGTAATTATAAGAAGAAATAAAATTTAATGAGTTGTAAAAACGATTACCCTCTCTTAGAGAAACCTCCTTTAGATCTCTTCTTAAGGACCCTACAATTGGTTTTTTGGAAAAAAACATATATAATGTGGATAAGTATATTATATAGTGATTTTTTAATGGTTTTTTGGATCTTATATGGTTCAATATATTTGAGTAAATGATAGTAGAATATGTGATTTTATAATTGAGGTGATTGGCGCATGTATGGTTTTTTAAAGTTTTAAAATATTATTAAGTAACTTTCTAAGAAAAATGTATACACAATAGATCATGTTAAAATTTTATAAGTTTAAATAATAAATATAACCAACCAATTAGGTTTAATTAAGTTTTTTATTCATTTTAACAATTATCTTTTTACATTAACCCTCTGAAAAACTCATTTTGACTTTGACCATAGTAACAACTTTTTCAATATTAAAGAGTTTTAATTTTACTTATAAGGAAAAAAATGGATCACAAATGTAAATGGTTAAAATTTTAGATCATTTATAATCCTAATTGTCCTCTTTAATTATTTTTATGTTTTTTTATATATTTTAATAATATATTTTTTTCATAAAATAACATTAATTTCATTTTTGAAACAATTCATTTAATTTGACTTTAAAGACATCAATATAAAAGTGTAATTAGAATATAAACCTTTCACACATCACTAATATTTTATACTCATATATAAAATTCTTTGGTCCCTATAAATAACCCAAAAAATATTACATTTATAGTTTTTTAAAATTTATTTATATGATTTTTCTACTACTTGCACAAGCATTGTATCAGTGTTGTATAATCATTTAAGGTAATTATTTCATAACTAAAAATTAAAAATAAATTAATATGATAAAAAAATTAATCAATATTTCAAATACACATTCATAACATAACTTATCTTCTTTCATTCCTTATGTAAAAAAATTATAGAAATTAAAGTCAAGAGAGGGACATTTTGTAATTTTATTTACTTAAAATATTATACAACTCATTTTCATGGAAAAGTATCTCATAAATAATTAAATATAGAGAATAAGTTTATTATTTTATAAATACCTTCATCAAATAATAATTAAGATGAAAAATTGGGGCTTTACCACTTATTTTTAAACTAGGTTAACCTAATTTACCCTTTTAACCTAGTAATAAAATTTAACTATTTTTACTATTCATTATGACCAAAACTTAAGTTAACCTCATTAAATAATATTAATTATTATTATTCATTATATTGAATCCATTTTACCAAATTCAATAACTATAATTAGAAAAAAAATCATTTTATAATAATCCTTCAAAACGTGACGAAACACGGATTTCTAAAAAAATGATTTTTGATGTCTAAAAGTATTTATATATAAAGATAAAGTATAATTTTGATTCTTGTGTATTTAATTATATTATTTATGAAGGATTATTATATTAATTAGTATATAATTCAAAACATTATGTGGATTTTTAATGAAAATAAATTATGGTTTTAAAAAAATATTGGTATTTTCACTATTCAATGAAAAATCAATTTTTTAGAAAAAAAATAAAAAAATTCACCCTAAACAAATTTTGATATTACTATTTGAAAAATTAAATTATTTTATCCAAATTAAATTTATAAAATTTAATAATTTAGCTTTTAATTACATTATTGAATAAAACAATGTGTATTGTTCTATTGTTTCTCTATAAAGAAAGGCTTACTATAATTGAAGCTCAATTGTTGCATTGGAGATCATTAATATGATATGATAAATTGTTCTTATCCTTATATTTTAGGTTGATAAGTTAATTTATCGGGTTTGATTCATTTTTTTATGTGTCCCTATTTATATATTTTCTGATTTTTTCCTTAAAAGATAAACATCATGTTCAGCGGAAAACAAAATTGTAAAAACATTGATCCACTGTCTGATTTGGTATTACTCCTTGACCTTAAACATTATATATTCTAGTATATTTTTAATAGAATTAAAATTCATGGATATTTTAAAATTATAGCTTTAGATAATTGGGAAAAAATCTTACAAAGTAAATCCAAACATTACAAGTGGACACTTATACTCAGTATCCATTATTTTCACCAAATAAAACAACTTAATATAAAACATGGTTTCTTATAAAATAACGATTCTCATTTTGTCCCTATTATTTACCCTACTCATATTTTAACCCTGTTAAAAACATTTTAAAGCATTGATGAGCATAAAATTCTTAGTAAGGGATATAAAAATAAATAATACCATTAGTCTAGTGAAAAACATGAAAACTTTTTAAATGTTATTTGATAGAAAGAAACAAAACATTTTCATACGAATAAAACCCATATATTTTTCTCAAAGAAAATCATTAAAACTGAAATAAAGTAATTAAGACTCCTTTAGGTGACTTAGATCATCATATACATAAAACCCTTTCAAAACCTTTTCAATTTGAATAACCATATGTCCAACTTCCAATATTATTATTTCCAAATTAATTAGAGATTTATAATGGATATCATCCTTAGTATAAGTTGTATCGGGCTCAACCATGAGCTATAATGGGTCTCAAACCTTTGTATAAGTTGTATAAAGCTCACCCATTTCATATAATTCTCAAGTAATATATAATTAATAAAACACTTTCATCATAAAATCCTTTGAAAACTCTTTTAATCCCATATGAAAACCCTTCCAGATTAAAATACCCTTTTCTTTCAAGGACCCATTTTCAAAAACACCCAAAAATATAGAGATGGTTTTTAATTTAAAGAAACATGAAATATTTAAAAGTAATATTATAATAAAATAATGGCCTCGATGGTGCAAAATTCATTTTCATCGTATACGTTAAGAATAGAAGATTTTTTTTGTTGTTTGACCCAAAAAGTTCATTATAAAAAAAGTAAAAATATTCCTTTTTTAAAACCTTTTAATGAAATTAAAAATATAAATAAAAAATAATTTATAATCCTTTTATATCCATATAAATAAATATGTAAAATAATATCAAGATTATTGACATAAATAAAAATATTTTATAATTAAATCTTTAAACATTCAAAGTGTCTCATGCCACTTTGAACATTTAAATCATAATCGCTATGAAAGAATAAATTTAACAAAACATTAAATAACACAAGTATAGATAAAATATGTATATTAAATGTTGTATTATCTATATATACACCTTATAAAATAATAAATTTTCATAGCATCAAGAAATGTCTTAATGAAAAGAGATTGATATGAAATCCCTTACAAATATCATATCATGGAAGTTAAAATTAATCAAATGATTCAAATATGTGTATATTCTATAAATCCACATAAAAAAATTAAATAAAACATAATATATTAAAAATTCATTTCACACATAATATTATCATGACAGAATCAAAAAGTTGAAGCTTAACCTAAATAATGGATATTGGGTTAAGAAATTCTCTTACCTTATATTCGACTTCCTTCAAATGTGTTCAAAACTCCTATATAATGGTTTAAATAAGGTTATTAACTCATTAAATAACTATATTAATATTTATTGTACCTTTTATAATGATTTTATAACATCTTATGACTCATTAATTAATAATATTTTTTTATTTTCATGGTTTCAGATGCGTTTGTTTCATAGTTTCTCGATCGATTCATTTGTGTAAAATTACAGATGTTATTGTAAAATGAGATTAAAAATACAGAAGTGGAATAAAATAGTAATAATTTAATTAAATAATTATAAATTTTCTCATATATTATTTTAATTTATTACATTAGGATGATTCATTAGATAAAACGTTAATGATAAACGTTTAGTTTATTTTTGAAGGTTTTTTCAAACACCATGAATTAGTTTCATTTTATTTACTATTTTAGTATATATTTGTTAAATAATTTTAAATAGGTTATAATATAAATGATAAAATATTTTTTATCCATAATAATAGTTTTAATACCATCCATGAAGGTGGAAATGAAAAAAAAGGACAAATACATTATTCACAAAGGTGATTAACTGGTATAACTTGGACAATAATTTTGTTTCTTTGAATAAGAGGAGATGAGAAATAAAATGGATATTATATATTCCATTAGAAACATAAAACTCCAGTAAATAAATTATTATGTATTTATCATGAATTTATGGACAAAGGATGTGAGGAGAAAGTAGAAAAATAAAATAAATTAATAGAGGTACTTTGGTAAAATTACCTCTTGAATATCACCTCCTTGAGAAACCCTTGAGGAACTTGGATTTGATATTTTGGTGAGACCAAAAGCACTTGGACATGGGTAGAGTTATTAGGATAGTTTTGGGAATATATTTTTGGATATAAAAGGATTTTTGGGTCAAAATGGGGTGGTGATGGGTGGTATTTATACTTGAGGAGAGGTAGTTTAAGTGATTAAATAATGAATATTTTATATTTAAAGCCAACCATTTTGAGGTGTCATTAAATTAAATGAATTTTTCTAGAAATTAATATTTTGGAGTATTTCTAGTTTCTATAAACACCACAAAAAATCTTTAAATTTTGTATTTTTTATGTATTTTAATCCTTCTCCCTTTTTAACTTTAACATGTTTCATTTTTTACCTATACAGCGGTAAATAATTTTTTACCATGGTAAATTTTTTTATACCTAAAAATTAAATTAACATTAAAAAATAATTTAAAATTTTTTATTTGAAATATATAATCCATTTTACCTAATTAAATTCACATAGTTTTTCGAATTAGATTTAAAATTAATCTCGCAGACAAAATGAAAAAAGAGGGTTTTTTAAAGTGAAACGTTCAAAGTTTGAAATGTTTTTATATCTAATTTCAATGTGAAATTAATTATAGTAAAATAAATTATTTTTATTGATGTATAATTTAACTAATTATACTTTAAAACTAATTTAAAATATAATTTAACTATATAAATAAATGAGAAGAATAAGTAGTTTTCAAATAAAATGCAGTATTTTTCATTATTCACCAAAAAAATGAATCTTATTATAAAAATATAAAATATTCTAAAGAAGTAAATTTTGGTAATAATATTTAAAATTATAAGTTTATTTTTTCAAATATAACTTATAAAATAGTAAAAACTATATTTAAAATTGGTGTGCCATCAAAAGGCAGTAAAACTACCTCTTTTGAAAAATACTTCTTTTATGCCGAAAAGTGGATTTAATAATATATCATGTCTATAAAACATATAAGATGAATTATAAATATTATATTGAATATATTATATATATTACATTAATATAGTCAAAAAATTGTTATTTTATTACTTATTGGTATAAAAAAAATTTGTGCACATTTAAATAGTTTTTTAGAAAAACATTTCCTTTTATTTTAAAAATGGTTTTACATTAATTTATAATTAATTAGTCACCAAATAATTAACTATATATACATGTATAAACCATATTATCATAATTTAGTTAATACTTTTCATTCCCATCATTCGAACAGCTATTTTAATTGTGACATTTAAATAATAATATTTATTTTTTCTTTTAAGTTTGATGTAGTGTATCCTTTATTATATTGAACATAGTATTTACTTTTTTTAAACATAGGATGTTAAATTCTCCCCCCTAAAAATTATGTCCCCATAATTTTGAATTCGAGATCAAAAACTAGGGGTTTGACTTGTCAAAATACCCTAATCAAAATCTCACATCAGAAAAATGATTAATAAAACTTCCACTTTAAAAGAAAGAAAGGGGAGTACATAGGTCACCTAAGATAACACATACTCATGTTCCATGTAGGAAAACATGGATATATAAAAGAAAACTAACCATAAAGTTTTGATTTAGAGTGATAGAAAATATTTTTAGGAGAAATTTAACATTTACAAAACCATAAATATGTGATTGATTAAAAGTTCATTGATTTCTTAGTAAGAAAATTAAACAGATAAAATTATTCACACAAAAATACTTTTCCTAGAGTTGTAGAATTACTTTACTATTTATGAGCATAAGGACATATAATTACTTAATATTTTTTTATTTTATAAGCACAATTTCATCCTCATAATATTCCATAATTATGATATACATCCCTAAGAATAACCCTAATCATCAAAGATCACACAAACCCTAAAGATTATCAATACCTTAAAACTGATGTCCAAAATTAAATCCATACTTCACATTAAACAAAATCCTTAAATAAACATAAAACCAACAAAAAATATCCTATAAAGTTACTTAATAACTTATTATCACATCACATAAAACCTCATAAAGTGTGTCTAAAACTATGAAATTATGATTATCCTTCGAAAAATATCATACTCTATGGAGCTTCCATCACTTCACGAGATGAATCAACATCAACTAAAAAAGTAGAAAAATATTTTTCCGCACCTTTTTTGTAATGTCCCAGATTTTTTGTGTATTATTTTTAAATATTATATAGATTTATTTCATGATTAAGCGTTGAGATGGTGTGTGATTCAGAGACCCAGTGTGTCTGAAATAAATGTTTGAAATATATTAAAATATTAAATAGCACGCACCATCTATTTTATTGAAAATTAGAATAACTTATAAATGGGTGCCCATATTAGAAATATGAGGTTACCGTTGAGTTTAGAAGGGCAGTTTTACCTTAGGTGCAACGTAGCATTGGTCGAAGCAGGTCGGTTGTCAAAAATTCATCGCGTATATTTAAATGAATAAAATAAATTAAGAAAAATTATTTATTTTAGTTTTTTATGAAGCGAGGATTTTTATCCCTAAATAATCATTTTTTCAGAAATCCATGGTTAACCTCATAGCCCTAGAATTCTCTGGAGACATTGCAGAGAGAGCCTCTAGGGTATCCCTCTGACGAACAATGACAAGACCTCAGATTAGCGATCGGCCTACACCAATCATGACATATCAATCCAATGATGACGATGATGTGGCGACTATTATTCATCAATGAAGGATCCAAATAAAGGTAGGGTGTTTGATTTAATTCATTAATTCCCATTTCTTGATTCCTACGATGAACGCAGACCGATCCATGAATAGATTGATTTGTGGTTCGATCGTATTTTTGGGATGGGATTATTTTTGTGGGATTTATTGGGAGTTTTATATTGAGATTTTTTTGGATTCATTTATCATTCTAATGGTGAACAACCAATATCGACATGAACATCGATCGAGGTTCTTCCCTCTCGATTGGTTTGTGCTTTTCTCCCTCATTTCATGCGTTCTTCGTTCTTCCCCATGCTTTGAACCCATTTTTCAACAATTGATCATTAAACCATCAATTCTTGGTGCAATGATCTGAAACTATAGATTCTAAATTGGGATGACTCAATTGATTTATGATGGTGGGTGCATCAATGGGTCAAACGACGGTGGGTGCCTAATTTTTGTTCTTCAGTGGTAATGAAGAAGGGATATGATCACGTTTTTCGAGATGATTGAAGACCCAAATCCCACCGATTTGGTTTTAGGGAGGAAAAATGAACTTGTATATATAGTTTTGAGGTGACCTCAACACCTAAAAGAGATATAGGATATTGATGGTGTAAGAGGGGGAAAAAGATTGGTTTCTAGAATAACCCAATACACACTGTGTGTAGTCCTTGATTACACAATGTTTAATCCCCTTGGATGGAATCGGTGTATACTTTGGAAAGTACAGGGACATGGGGTGGAGTACATAGGTTTCTTATATAGTGTATACTCCCCCACATAGCTTTTCCTAGATCAGCTACATGTTCTACCCCATGTACTGGTACATTGGAAGGGATATACAGGTTGAAATCATGTGTTGGCACATGGCTTGAGTACACAGGAGGACTCCGGATGAAAGTACTCGATTTGTAACCCTTCTACATGCCATGTATTCCTCTTTTACATGACATAGTTTGAATGGCACATGAAATTGTACACGGTAATTACTCAGGGTCAAGGTACATGGAATGTTCTCCTACAGCATTTCATGTACCCTTCTCTGCATGGCTTGATTCAATTTTCCTCCATATCTCTGATAAGATTCATAAGGGTTCGTTCCCTTTATTGTTTTCCTGAAGGTTGGTACAGATCATTTCCTACTCCTAGGACAACGATCTCTTCAGCAGGACTTCCTGAATAGAGTTTTTGAAATCCCCCAAAGAGGCCCATAGTGGGATCCTCTATTAATCTTTGTTCCCTAGGTGGAGTTCTTAGTATCTATGTGACAAACACTATTCAGTCACTGATCCTCTACTTAGTAGGTTAATATAGATTGAGTTTTTGGTATCACCCCATGGACCTAGTTGTGATCCTCATCTATTGTATCGTATTGTTTTATAATATCAATGTATATTTCTCGTTGAGAGACCTAATGATTAGTAACTCTCGGAGGGACGTCATCAGTGCTATCAGACTCAGGAGTGTGTTCTCCTTAATGAGTGCTTCATGGAATCTTCAATCTAGAATTCTAGGGCCAGTATATTATGTTTGTGTCTTACCTCTAGACTGTGTGTCTTGGAATGAGTATATCGGGATATTTTTATTATATGTGCATTAGACATATACCTATGTAGAGATGATTTTACTTTCCTTTTTTATTGGTTTGTGGTTTTGGGTTGTACTATGGATTATTTTTATACTCACCCATGAATGGGATTTTCCTGCACATTTCATGTCTTGTGAAGATGATTGAACTTTTGATAGAGTCCTAGGGGGACTAGGACCATATAGTTCTTAGTGAGATCGAATAGAACAAGGTGTGTTCCTACAGCTTTTAGAAAGTAGTCCCATTACCTTTTACTTACAAGTTGGAATCATGTTATAGACTTATTTTTGTGGGATTTTAATTATCCTTTTTTACATTGCTTTACTTCCTATCATACTCTAGTTGTCTAATATAGTTTTATTCATGCATTTTTTACTTATTGGTTTTTACATTTCATCATTTTCTGGTCTTGGGGAATCACAAAATGGGCCCCACTGGGATGGGTTGTGATAGGGTGGTATCAGAGTAGTCGGTTCTAATTTTGATTGGGAGTCTATGAGATTGGTTTGGGGAAAAGTGTTAAAAGTTTTGAGTTTGGATTTCAGTCCATGGACTCTAGTAATGGTGTGGTGGATAAAATATCCATACATTGGGACTCTGATCACCATCTTTTTGACCCAGTACATGAGAAAATTGGTTGCAAAGAAAACAATGCTACATGCGTCATATAGGAATGGGTTGTGGTTCCACGTCCTTCTTGAGTTATCTCTCCATATATACTCATTATTCATGGTATATCTTATTTTTTTAAGATGCCTCCATGACTATACCAGTTATGATTCAACAACTTGATCATGAGGATGACCCCTCAGTGACAAGGCTTTGATATAGGGACCAGTTCCCCATATGTTACCTCTAGGTGGTTAATTAGACATACTTCCACATGTAAAACAGCACGCAGCACTCGCAATACCAGCAGATGAGGAGCGTAGTCTGAGTCCACATCATGATTTTTAGCTGTAGAGAACCCTCAGGTTCTTAGGTGAGCCCAACCCACAGGAGATTGAGGACTATCTTGAGGCAGTGACCTGATTTTTTCTATCTATTCATGACATCAACAGATCATATGTTGGTCATGGTGGTGAGCCTTCTACACGGCTCAGTGGGACGATGGTGGATTTTGGTTACCCATACTAATGATGAGGCTACTATTTCATTGAGAGAGTTTGAGCACCTATTTAGAGATTATTTTTAACTAGTTATGTTGAGGGTTGTTCATATTCAAGAGATTCTCCAGCTTCATTAGGGCAGCATGACAGTAGCTGATTATTCATCAAGGTTTACCAACCTTTCGAGGTACTTGATGTATATGGTTTGAGATCATTACTTCATGTCTTAAAAATTAAAGCGAGGTATGTATATAGACATATAATCTAGTGTTATCCCTCTATGTATTCCTATTTATGTTGTGGTGATTGAGTAGGATTTAGTGGTGGAAAGATTCTTGGATGAGCATATACAGTCGGTGATAGTTAGTAGTGGGTAAGCAGAAGTAGAGACGTTGGAAGCAGTGATTCGATGTTAGTCTCGGGGACCTGGAAGTGGGAGATGTTTCAAGAGTAGGTTCCATGATATAGGATCTATATTTTAGGGCTCACAGGGTGGGTCCAGTCAGCCGAGAGAGAGTTAGTTTTATTCATGTGACGTTAGGGGAAATATCACTCAAAATTGTCCAACACATCCTAATGCTAACTGGGAGATAGTGGATGGACCACCGATGCAGAGACAGCGATTGGAGTAGGTATATTCATAAGGATAAATACATGGAAGAGGATCTGGGAGAGCATTATGAGTTGTTTGATGTTTCAACTTGTTACTACTACCACCACTAGGTGGTTCGCTCCAAGATCAGGGATCTTGAAGATAGAGGTGGGGGACAGCTTCATGTGTTCAAGGCGTATGACCCAGCGGATCTAGGAATGATTCGATGTACGATATTTGTATTTTATACTTTATCTATAAAAATGATTGACATAGGTGGAATTCATTCTTTTCTCACCACATATCTCATACGATACCTAGAGATTCCAACTGAACCATTGACTAGAACCTTATGATTGGAGATGCCTACTAGGGAAGAATCAATGATCACGTGCGTGTTCTAATAGTGTGATATTTCCCTTAGAGTCAAGAGTTTCAATTGGAACCTCTTAGTGGTGGCGTCAAGACCTTATGAAATCATTCTTGGTATGGATTGGTTATCTACAGTCCATTTCTAGATTGACTATTTTAGGAAAAGGTTGTTGTGTGTCAGAAGTGATGGAACTAGGTTTTCCTTTTTTGAATAAAATGAATCCCAGGCAGCATAGGTGGGACTCATGTATAGGAGGTTATAGACAATTACTCATAAGTTGGTTAGATTAACCCTTAGTGTAGTGGATTTTGTGAGTTCCTAGTTTCCTATAGTGGTGGCGGAGTACGATGAAACCTTTCCTAAAGATGTTTTAGGTTTACCTCACCATTGATAGATATACTTATGCATTGATTTACACCCTAGTATGGCACCAATATCTTCGCCAGCATATCAGATTCCTCTAGTAGAGATTCATGATATGAGGGTGCAGTTGGAGGACTTTCAGAGGAAGGGCTTCGTGAGACCTAGTGTTTCATCCTAGGCAGCCCCAGATTTGTTTTAAAAAAAGTAATACAGGAGAATGAGGTTGTTTGTGGACTACCAAAACCTGAACTTGGTGACTATGAATAATAAGTATCCACTACCAAGGATCAATGACCTCGTTGATCAGTTGAGAGGGGAATGATGTTTCTCGAAGGTTGGACTCAAATTAGGCTATCAGCAACTGTGAGTACAGGATCAGGACATACTGAACACAACATTGAGATGTCTTTATAGTCATTATGAGTACTTGTTGATTCCATTTGGCATGAAGAATTCTTCAAAAGTGTTCCTGGGACTCATAAACTAGATCATTCTGCCTTACTTAGACCGTTTCATGGTAGTCTTCATCGACGATGTCCTTGTGTACTCAGTATCTGAGGAGGAGAAGGTGAGACACTTAAGGATAGTTCTGGATGTACTCCAGGAGAACCAGCTTTATAGAAATCTCTCTAAGTGCCAATTATAGATTTAGGTGGTCCACATTCTAGTACATTTTATCTTAGTGGATAGAGTGTCATTGGACCCTTCCAAGGTCGAGGTGGTGTTAGCATGGGATCCACCTAAGAGTGTGAAAAATGGGTAGAGATTTCTTGGGTTGGTAGGCTATTATCAGAGATTCATACCTTATTTCTCTAGGATATCAGCACACATGACATCCTTGACTCAAAATGGGTATCTTTTTATGGGGGAAAAAGGTTCCTTCATGCTTTTCATCAGTTGAGGCAGAGTTTGAAGAGTAATCCCATCTTGAGATTTACAGAGGAAAGTGTCGAGTACATAGTGTTTTGTGATGCATTAAGAACTAGTATTTATCTTGTCCTAATTTATAGGAATGTAGTAATTTTCTATGGTTCATTCCAGTTGAGACCCCATGAGAAGAACTATGTGACCCTTGATCTTGAGCTAGCAACAGTAGTATTTGCTTTGAAAAGGTGGTGACCCTGCCTGATGGGAAAGTGGTTTATCATCTACTCTGATAATAATAGTCTCAAGTATGTATTCTCTCAGAAGGATATTAACTTTAAATAATTTTGATGGCTAGAGTTCCTCCAGGATTACAACTTTGAAATTATCTATACTCCTAGGAAGGGGAACATGGTAATATATGATCTCAGTAGGAGATCTAGTTTACAATTTCTGAATGAGGCGTGAGAGCAGTTGGCCTCATTATAGTTATCCTTTGTGGATAGAGATGGAGCATCTTACCTCCAGTCGATGGTTTTAACCCTTCCCCTCTTATAGTGAGTCATGGAGACACAACTTGAGGATACCAAATGTGAGACCATATGTGCTTAGATATCCACAGGGCATGCTTCTAATGGATTTTTTAAAGGTGGTAATCACATCATTCTTTTCAGAGAATACATGATGGTACCGGTGATATTGTAAGAGGAGGTTATAATGGAGTTTCATATGTCCCCTTTGACGGTACATCTGGGTGTGGAAAATATGTACCAAGACCTCCAACATTAGTTTTGGTGTCCAAGGATTAAGAAATGAGTTGTAGATTTTGTTTCTCAATGCCTTTCTTTCTAGAAAGTGAGGGCTGAGTACCATGTTTCAGTAGGTTTGGATCAACCCCTTGAGGTGATAGAATGGAAGTGGTATGGGATATTTATGGACTTCATGGGGGTCTTACCACATATTTCCATAGGACATGATGTCATATGGGTGATTGTTGACCAACTCACCAAGTCTTCCCACTTCCTAACTATTCGAGAACAAAGTTTAGGTGAGAGCTTGGGACACCACTAAGTTTAGGAGATAGTTTGAATTCATGGAGTTCCATTGATGATTGTTTCTAATAGTGATACTCACTTTACATCCTGGTTGTGAAAGGAATTATAGGAGGCATTTGGGACCTAGTTATTCTTGAGAACAACATTTCACCCACAAACTGACAGCCAGACAGAGCGGACTATTCAGGTTATGGAGGATGTTCTACGAGCTTGCATGCTATATATTTTCTATATTTGGGAAGATCACCTACCATTTGTGGAGTTCTCATAAAAAAATAATTATTCCACCATTGATATGGCACTATTTGAGGCTTTTTATAGGAATCCCTATAGGTCACCCATTTACTAGACTCACCTAGGAGAGTCGTCACTCATGGGCATGGAGTTGGTGCGAACTACAACTGAGAATGTGCATATCATCCAGGAGTGGGTGAAGATTGCACAGATCCATCATAAGTCTTATGTTGATAGGCAGCGAAGGCCTTTGGAGTTCATGGAAGGAGACCATGTTTTCCTAAGGGTTTCACCTCAACATGGATTATGGATATTTGGTCAGGGTGAAAAGCTATCTACAAGGTTCATTGGCCCTTTATAGATACTGAGTATAGATGGAGAGGTGGCGTACCACTTATCTCTACCTCCATAGTTAGACTACGTATAGGATGTCTTCCATATGTCGTGACTAGGGAGGTACATGTATGACCCATCACATTTTATCAACTGGGGAGAGATAGACATCAAGGATGAAGAGACTTTCACTGAGTACATAGTGGATATCAAGGATCGGTAGGAGAGGATCCTTCATGGGTGATCAATTCCTTTCATTTTTTTCTGGTGGAAACACAGGAATCTTCAGGAGATTACTTGGGAGAAGAATTCCTGTTACCCTGATCTTTTTTAGTAGCCCTTGTTTTTGATTTTCTAGGACGTAAATCCCCAAGTTGGGGAGAATGTAATGTCCTATATTTTTCTATGTATTATATTTAAATATTATATGGATTGATTTTGAGACCAAGTTCTAAGATGTCGTATGATTCTGAGAC
Source organism: Viscum album (assembly GCA_963277665.1). Lineage (NCBI taxonomy): Eukaryota > Viridiplantae > Streptophyta > Magnoliopsida > Santalales > Viscaceae > Viscum > Viscum album. The sequence goes on along the minus strand of OY728161.1, from coordinate 1,988,080,146 downwards.
TTTTTGTGTCCAGAATAAATGTTTTAAATATATTAAAATATTAAATATCATGCATTCATGGTTTTCCTGAAAAAATGGAATAACTTATAAATGGGTTCCCAAATCATAAATATTGGGGAACTATTGAGTTCAAAATAGAGGTTTTACCCTAGTCACATTCTAACATTGGTTGGCATGGGTTGGTTATGTAAAATATGTCACATATGTTTAAATGAATAAAATAAATTAAGAAAAAAAAATTAGTTTTTGACTCAGAGAAGTATTTTATCCTTAAATAATCCTTTTTTCAGAAATACAGGGTTATCCTCATAACCCTGGAATTCTATGGAGATGTTGGAGAGAGAATATCTAGAGGATCCTTCCAATAAACAATGATGAGACCTCGAATCGGGGATCGACACACACCAATCTTGAAAGATCTCACCAATGATGATAATGTGATGACCATTATTTATCATCGAATGATCCAAATTGAGGTAGTACTTTTGATTTAATTCATTTATTACTCGTTCATTATTCATATAAAGAACATGGACCAATACAAGAACATATTGATCTGTGGTTTGATCGTATTTTCAGGATGGAATTATTATTGCAGGATTTATTGGGAGTTTGATATTGAGATTTGTTTGGATTCATTTATCAATCTAATAGTGAAGAACCAATATTGACACGAACATTGATCGAGGTTTGTCCCTCTATATTGGTTTGTTATTTTCTCCCCAATTTCATGTGTTCTTCATTTTTACCTATGATTTGAACCCCTTTGTGAACAATCGATTATTAGGCCTTTGATTCTTGGAAAAATGATTAGAAATTATAGATCTGACATCGGGATGACTCAACAAAGGTGTGAGGGTAGAAATGACAGTAGATCGAACGATGGTGGGTTCCAAATTCATGTACTTAAATGGTAATAAATAATGTCTATAATCGTGTTTTCTAAGATGATTAAAGGCATGAATACAACTGATTCGGTGTTAGGGTGGAAAAACGACCATGGATCTGGAGTTTCATGGTGAACCGAACACCTGAACGATATCCAGAAGATCAATGGTGAAAAGGGGGAGAGTAAGATGGTTTTATGGAAAAACCTGATAAACATGGTGTATACTCCTTGACTACATGGTGTGTAGTCCCCTTGGATGAACTCAGTGTGTAATTCGTGCAGTACACATACATGGGGTGGAGTACACAGGTTGCCTATATGGTGTGAACTCCCCCGTGTGGCTTGGCCTCGATCAGCTACATGGGCTACCACATTTACTAGTACATATTAATGGATACACATATTGACATTGTGTATTGAAACATGGTCAGAGTACACGGGAGGACCCCAGATGAAAGGAAATTGCATGTAACCCTTATACACACCATGTATTCCTCTTTTACATGACATAGTTTAAACAACATGGGCTGTTGTACAGGGGAAATACTTGGGGTCAAGGGTCACAATGTGTTCTCTTATTATACATCATGTACCCCTCTATGCATGGCTTGATCCTCTTTTCCTCTGTATCTTGGAAAAGTTTTGTTAAGGTTCATTCACTTTATTTTTTCCCTGAAGGTTTCACTACTGGAAATTTAGGGTATAGCCAGGGTTTCAAACCATGGCTATAAGTCCAAAAATCGTGGGTATAGGTTATATCTACAGTTCAATGAACCATGGCTGGTAATGGCATGGCTATAGGGAAAGATCTATAGCCACAGTTTTAAACTGTGGATAAAGCCCTATAGCCATGATTTGAACCATGGAAGAACATTAAGCCACACAAAGCCTATAGCCATAGTTCAAAACCATGGTTATATAGCTTTATCCACAGTTTAAAACCGTGGATTTAGGCCTACAACCACAGTTTAAAACCGTGGCTATAGGGCTTCATATTTCATAAAAAAAAACCCACACCCCCCCCCCTGAACAGACCCCATGTACCCCTGGGCAGACCCCTTGCACCCCCCTGCACCCCCATTCCCCCCTGGACAGCCCTTGCACCCCCCTGGACAGCCTTTTCACCCCCTAGACAGCCCCCCTGCACCCTTATACCCCATGGACAGCCCCCTTGCACCCCCCCCCCCAGATAGCCCCCTTGCACCCCCCCCCCCTGGACAACCCCCTTCCACCCCCCTTAGGACAGCCCTTACACCCCCCTGGACACCCCCCCCCCCCCCCCACACACCCACATTCCCTCCCTGGATAGCCCCCTTGGACCCCCTGGACAGCCCTTGCACCCCCTGGACAGCCCTTGCACCCCCTGGATAGCCCTTGCACCCACCTGGACAGCCCTTACACCCCCCTGGACAGCCCCCCTGCACCCCCATGCCCCCCCTGGACAGCCCCCTTGCACCCCCCTGGACAGAACCCTTTCCCCCCCCCCACCCCCCACTCCTACAGTATCCCACCACCCCACCCCCTCCCTACAGCCCCCCCCCCCCACCCCCCCCCCCACCCCCCCCCCCCACTCCTACCACTGTGAGTTTTCGTAGACAGCGCACCTCCGTTGGAGGGGTTTTATTACAAAATCGTTACTTGTTTATCAAACGAAACAATTATTTTAACTAACACTTGATCAAGAATTTCAATTTAATATATACAAGCAGAATTAAGAAGGCAGCTAAATGAAATTTAAAAAATTCTTGAATTAAAGAGGCTAGGAGAGGGCTCACTGCCAGCTGTGTTGGAGGGTCCACCTCAGCTGCTACCCTCTTCCCAAGCCAGGAATAAACCTTCCCTAGTCCTGGAGCAGCTTGTGTGCTATCATCATGTTAAAAAGAAAATCACACACGAGGAGAGAAGAAATAAATCCATGCGTCCCAAGGCAGCTTCAAAATCCCGAAGTGCATGCATGAAGAGTCCATCCAGACTTGGAGATAAATTGGAAAGGACAAAATGGTTGAGAAAATTTTGTTAACCCAATAGATCACATTTATGATAAAGGTCATCCACCTTAATCCCTAATTATTTATTATTTTGGTGTTATTAGTGTGCCATACAATGTAGGGAATTGAAGGTGAAACTAGTTCTCAAGAGGAGAGAAAATGAAAGGAAGTAAGCTGGAATAACTATTCTAGATCTGAAAAAAAATTCACCATCTTGGTATGATTTATCAAATGGTATTCTAAAGAACATCAAAAGGAAATATCTTCCTTGATGGAGTGAAGATAGTGTGTCTCCTCAATGGGGAGATGAGTGGAGAAGACCCTTGAGAAGCTACCAAACTTATTTATTCCATGCAAAAATGGAATTTCTAGAAAGTGCTTGAAAAAATCATTGATGAGGTATGAATTTCTCTCATCCCTATTAATGACCGAATAAAGTATGATATTAAGGGGGAGAAATCGAATTAATCAATGACAAGAAGTTGAGGAAATTTGAGATCTCAAGGCTGGTTTCTAAAACCTTCTACATGTACTTGAATGTTTTCAACATGTGTATTGAGATAAGTGCAAGATCTCAGGTTGTAATTCCAAAAATAATTAAAATATCTATTGGAATCATTTGGTTTCAATTTTAGTACATCTTAACAGCCACTAAATGAGTCATGGGAATTAGAATCAATTGGTATCATGTTCATTTTGTTAATGGGACAGCTTTCTTTTCTAAATCAAACCCTCATATTTTCTACACCAAACATGGATCACGTAAACTTCAAATAGAATTAATGATGGCACATTGTTTAAGAATGAAGTGATACCATCCTCTTTCATGAACTTTTTATTTATTGTCAATAAGGGGAGAAAAGAAAATGAGAGAAGTCAATGAGAAAAATATTAAAGAAGAAAATTAAAGAACTTATTGACATACCAATTGCTAGATTGGTATTAACAATAAACAAAAAGTGAAATATTGTTAAATCCACATTGTGTTTGCATTATAGTTGTTTTCAATGAGGAAGAAAAGTTATTTCATTCCAATATGCAGATGATAAATGGCTTTCAAGTTTGTTGGAGTACCCAAGCATATTGATGAGACAATTAGGAGCTGGGAAGCTTAGAAGGGAGTTGGAAGTTCCCAAGCAAAGGTGTTAGTATGCGAATCTTATATGAGGCTTGAAGAATTATCCTGAAGCTTGGAAGTGATGTAAACTTCCACCACTGATTATGTCTCAAATAAATGAACAAAATAAGAAAGTTTTCCCATTATATTCACATGATGAAAAAGATTATTTGTGGTGTGAGTTGTTATGGAAAAGAATGAGGAGGTTACTAGGAGATGATGTGCAGAATCTATTGGAGCTCATTTGATGAGCTAAAGTAGGTGCTCACATAGCATATGTTTGAAGATCTATTCACATGGAAATTATTGTTTGTATATGTTGTTGTTGGTGATTAATATAAAAATTTAGCTCAAGAAAATTTTAGAAGATCCACAAGCATTCAGCCCAACTGGATCAGGCTACACCAATCCAACAATCTCCCTTGTTGCATCCCTTGATGAGAAGGAGGTTAAGAGTTCCCTTTTTTCTCTAAATATTGATAGTGTGGCTGGTCCTGATGGGTTCACAAATTAATTCTTTATGTTCTAATGGGACATAGTTTGTAATGAGCTCCTTAACGCTATGAGGGAGTTCTTTAACCATGCATCAATGCCCTATTGAATCAACTCCAATTTTATTTCCCTGGTCCCAAAGAAAGAAAATGTTATGGATGTAAAGGATTTCAGACCTATTGCTATTGGGAATACCTTTCCAAAAATCATTAGCAAAATTATTGCTATGAGGTTATGTCCCATTTCTCATGGGTTTATCTCTTCAAATCAGCCCCCCCTGATAGCCCTTGGACACCCCCATAGACACCCCACCTACACCCTGCCCCCTGCTCTATAGACCCCCCGACCCCCCCCCCCCCCCGAACAGCCCTTGGACACCCCCCTGGATAGCCCCTCCTAGACACTACACCCCCCCCCCCCACCCTGAAGACCCCCTGGCACCCCCCCTAGACATCCCTTGGACACCCCACCTGCATCCTTCCCTACAGACCCCCCCCCCCCCCAGACAGCCCTTAGACACCCCACATGTACCCTCCCCCTACCATGCAGACCCCCACGGCACCCCCCCCCCCAAACAACCCTTGGACACCCCACCTGGACCACCCCTCCTAGAAAATTATATAGCCATCAGTACCTTCACTTCATTATGAAAGAACGCTAAATGAACAATGCCTTGAAACTTTTCCAAAAATAGTCTTTTTCTGGCATAGTCTAAATAATATACTTCCACCACTTATAACTCAGACCCTCTAGTAGGATGGTTACAAAAATAACCTTAAGAGAATCATAAATCTAAAGCTAGATAAAACAATCCTCAACCTTCATTACCAAAACCAATTCATCTTAAGAATCTTATTACCCAGGAATTATTGTGGGAATACCATCTTGATTTTGGGGTTCCTAGGTGTGCCTTCAAGTTCAATTTATTCAAGGATTTTGATTTGGTCAGGTGGGACTTCTTATGGGATGCATTGGATCTGCTCACCTTTTCGGCTAGGTTCTCGTCTTGGGTTAAAAGATGCGTCTCTACCCCAATGTTCTCAGTGAACATTAATGGCAGTTTACATGGCTAATTTTCAGGGAAAATAGGGCTCAAGAAAGGGGATCCTCTTTCACCTTTCCTTTTTTTGATTTGCATGGAGTTTTTCTCCCGCATCCTGGAATTCATGAGGTTGGGGGCTGGTGTGGTGGCCGGTGCGGGCTGGAGTTGTTGGTGCAGGTGGGAAGGCAAGCGGCAGGGGGATGGCAGGGGGCTGGTGCGGGTTGGAATAGGTGGAAAGGAGCTGGTGTGGGCTGGATTGTAGGTGGTTGGGGGCTATTGGGCATGTGGAAGGGGCTCGTGCGGTCTGGGATGTAGGAGGTCGGGGGCTGGTGAGGGCTAGAACTGGTGAATGAGGCTATTTTGCAGGTGGCAGAGGGCTGGAATTAGTGTTTTGCAGGAGGCTGGGGGGTGGTGGTTAGTGTGGTGGCTGGTACGGGCTGGATTTCAGGTGGATGGGGGTTGGTGAGGGCTTGAATGCAGGTGGAAGGGGGCCGGAATGCTGGTGGAAGGGGGCTAGTTGTAGGTGCTGGGGGATCGTGCGGGCTAATTCGAAGGTGGCAGGGGGGTTGTTGCGGGCTGGAATACTAGTGGAAGTAGGCTGAAATAAAGGAGGAAGGGGGCTGGTGTGGGCTGGATGTGGATATATAAAGGCCAAATCATGGCATGACCGCTGCATGAACACGTTGTGACTGCGGCGTGACCGCGGCATGACCACAGGGTGACCGTGGGGTGACCGCGGCGTGATCGCGGGGTGACCGCGGCGTGATCGCGGCGTGTTGGTCGGGTCCAGTGACATCCTCCAGGTAGCATCTTCCAGTCAGGAGTGAAGGGAGAAGGAGGAGGCGGGGCAACATTCTGTCCATTGTCCCGTAGGCAGAAATTGTGATTATTAAGTCTCAACATTGATCACAAGACTCATGGAATACTATCACTGCGAACCGCCGCGGGGTTTCGTCCTGGAGCAGGACCAAATCACGGCATTACCGCGGTGTGACCGCAGCATGTTGTCCTAGTCTAGAGACATCCGTGGGGTAGCATATTCCGTCCAGGAGTGAAGGGAGCGGGAGGAGGCGGGGCAACATTCTGGTTTTCGCCCCGCCGGCAGAAATTGTGATTAGTCAGTCTCAACATTTATCACAAGACTCATGGAATACTATCACTGAGAAATGTCGTGGGATGTCATCTTGAAGCAAGGAAAAACCACAGCATGATCGCGGCATGACCACGGCGTGACCGTGACATGACCGTGGAGTGACCACGGTGTGACCACGGCGTGACCGCGGCGTGTTGGCCCGGTCCAGCGACATCTGCGGGGCAGCATCTTCCATCCAAAAGTGAAGGGAGCGGGATGAGGTGGGGTAACATTCCAGTCATCGCCTCATCGGCAGAAATTGTGATTAGTCAGTCCCAACATTGATCACAAGACTCATGGAATACTATCATTATGAACCACCTCGAAGTGTCGTCCTGGATCAGGGCCAAATCACAGCGTGCTCGCGGCGTGACCGCAGTGTGTTGGCCTAGTCCAGCGACATCCGCGGGGCAGCATCTTCTGGCCAGGAGCAAAGGGAGTGGGAGGAGGCGAGGAAACATGATAGTCATCGCCCCGCCATCAGAAATTGTGTTTAGTCAGTCTCAAAATTGATCAAAATACTCATGGAACACTATCACTACGAACCACTGCGGGGTATCATCCTGGAGCAGGGCCAAATCACGGCGTGACTGCAGCGTGACCGCGTCGTGACCGCAGTCTGACCGCGGCTTGACCGCGGCATGACCACGGCATGACCGCGGCATGTTGGCTCGGTCTAGTGACATCCGCGGGGCAGCATCTTCCATCCAGGAGAGAAGGGAGTGGGAGGAGGTGGGGCAACATTCCAACCATCGCCCCACCGGTAGATGATAGAACAAATCAACTATTTAATATTCTATAACAAGGTATCTCCAGATAAGTTTGTAGTGAGCGGCACAATGACGCAATGTCTAAAGGGAAACAAAATGACAGAAAAGAATCATACACCCTATACAAACCATTTAAAAATTCATTCACTTTTCCTAAACATGGAAATTTTATTTATAATATTCAAAGCGTGAAAAGGAAAGTGTCATGGTCAAGGCATATACCTACTCGAGCAATTTCATTTGAGTTAAAAAAGTATGATAAGCCAATTTATATTATTCAAAGAAAAAAAATAACTAGACACAAAACAAACACCAACAAGAGTCATATGAAAGACTCAAACCAAATCTAAACATGAAACAAATAATTGTCACTACTCTTTGGTTTATAAGACAGTGCACCTCCATTAGAGGGGTTTTATTATAAAATCATGGCATTGATTTATCACACAATTCATTTAATTATATTTAACATTTATTATAAAACTCATTCAACACAAATAAAATGAAATAATTTAAGCAACTAGATCAACATAACTATCACTGTGAGTTTTTGTAGACGGTGCACCTCCGTTGAAGGGGTTTTATTATAAAAACATGACTTTATTTATCAAATGAAATAATTATATTAAAGAACACTTATTCAAGATATGCAATTCAATATAATTAAGTAGAATTAAGAAATAATCTAAATTCAATTTAAATAATTCTTTAATTAAAGAGGTTAGAAGAGGGATCCTACCTCAAGGTGGAACAAAACCTTCCACTTCAGCTCTTGGAGATTTCTAACTAAAAGTTGTTGCTCCCCCACTGGGTATACACACCTTCACACACATGCTAGGACACATAGCCCTTATGCACACACCTTCATGGCCATGAGATTGTGCAAGGGGATCCTTCCACATATACTTATATACATATACTAGTCTCCACTCACCTATGTATGCATTTATATATATATACATGGGCACAAATAGCCCCATACGTGCATAATCACTGCCATGGTTGACTATACACATAATGGGGGAACCCACATACATATACTTTCTTACCTATGAACAAGCTAGAAAGTCACCCTTAACTTGGCTACTCGAAACAAACGATCAGGGATCAACGCACTACAAAAAGGATATTAGGAACATTAAAACACATAAAGGATTATACATAACCAGTGAGAAACCAACCAATGGAATTAAATCCTAACCTCGATTGGCAGAACCAAATCCACCTGAACCAACATGAAATGATCCAATGCCCTACTGAAAACATAATATGGTGTCAAAAACACTGAAATCTCAAAATACATGAGGTGCGAGACAAGTAGTAACCATGTAATCTTACCTCGGATCAAAGCTGGTGGACTAAATCAATCTGAACCCCATTTTCCCCCCTTTGCAGAATATAATTACCCTTTTTCCACAAAAAGAAGTAAAAGACCTAAGTGGTCAATGCGATAAAGAAAATAAAATAAAAACTAAACTAAAACATACCTATCTCCTGTGACTATACACGTCACCACCCAACATATAAGAACCACAATGCCCCATGGGTCAAATCATGTTCCTTTAAGCAAGGGGGAAATAGATCCATGTTTCAAAATGATACTATCAAATAGTACATTCCTATTAATTAACAATTATTCTCCCCCCTTCCCTACAGACCTCCCCCTTTCCCTGTAGACCTCCCCCCTCCCCCCACCCACAGCTCCCCCACCCTGCACCAGCACCCCCCACCCCCTGCACACCTCCCCTACCCCACCCCCCTGAACCCTTCCCCCTGCACCCCCTCCCACCGGACCCCCCCCCCCCCCCCACTCCTTCCTGGACAGACCCCCCCACCCCTGGACACCCCCCCCCCCAACTCCTTTCTGGGCAGACCCCCCCCCCCCACCCCCTCCCCCCAGACACCCCCCCAAATCCTTCATGGATAGACCCCCCCCACCCCCCACACACACACCATGCACAGCACCACCCCCCCCCAGACACCCCCCAACCCCTTCTTGGACATCCCCCCTCCTAGACAGACCCCCCAACTGAGTTCTGACTTTTATTAAACTGGGTGTGGGATATGAATTTTGACCTAGATAGTTTTTATCCTATCATGAATTCTGCTACTTCAAGACATATTATTTCTAATAAATGAAAAACTATGGTCAATCGCACAATGGTACCCATATCTATCATTGATGTTGTCTTACACCACAGAGACATCTCCACACACACTCTCCTTCAGGATACCAAGTGCTATCATATTCACATTGAACACATTGGTTGCCGACTATATGGGTGACCCTAAACTAAATCCCCCAGTGACCTACTATCACCACCTCCTTGGAGATCATCCACATAAATAGAAACATTCTCAATGGTCAGCTCACCACCTCACTCTATCATTTCAATGGACCCCGCATGTAACCACAACGTGAATTCTCATGCACCAATTAATTCCCATCAAGACATGATTACACTACTCTTTACTATAACATAGTGATTCCCCCATGAGTCAAGGACCTCTGGGCCTGGACAAACATTCCATCACATTTTTTCCCATTCTTGCAGCCTTAAAAACACCATCAACTGTCTTAGATTCCTGTATCTAATATTGATCTTTTTTTCTATCATATTGATCTTCCTCAACATCATCATAAGAAGATTTTTCTTTCTCCTAATTCTATGAAATATTTAGATCTACAATCACTTCTGGTGCCAATATAAATGTCCTTACCTCTTCCATAGATTTCTTTGTTTTACCAGAAGATCTGGTAGCCAAGGGAATCGATAAATTTGAATAATGCTTATGATGCATTATTCTTTTCCCTTTATTGGCTGGATAATTCCATGACTCACATATGTATTTATTCTAATTACTTAATCCAAACCCAAATGAAACTATCGCATGATGATCCTACTCATAGTCGAAAGAAATTTTGGAATCTGCTTATTTATCACTCAGATCTGGTTCTGCTTAGATATTTGAACCAACCTACTTCCTTTTTTACTTAGGAATGACTATATTCCACCCTTAAGGATCTTTATCACCCTCGACATTTTCATTCAAATATTTGAAATGGTTCTGAATATGAATTTAGTTGGGAGGCTCACATCTCAGAAGACAACAACATTTCAGAATCACTTGTATCTGGACCATAAAATGTCTGAGGATTCAGTTGAATCACATTTTTTCCAAAAGAACTATAATAACACTAGAAACACCAACCTAGAATGTTGAAATATGAACTGGATCTAATGGAATCGGACTACAGTCATTCAAAATTCTGAAAGTAGTTATCAGAACAACACCATCATCAAGCTCCTTCCCTTTGCACCCATTTATAGAAGTCACGGATTGGGAATATGTGGATATAGCAGTAGAAGATATTGGATCTGCCTCTCCCATGACTTGCATATCCCACTTGGATCTTTCCAAGTCTTTCCTCAAACTAAAAAAGATATATGTGACCCGTAGTTTTAGTTGTAGTGACCTCACCCCCTTCTGGTGAGAATCCTTTATTATGTTGCCTTTGATTTATGAGTTAACTATTGAGAGTCCTACATGATGTTAAACTTTCTCCCCATGATGGAATTTGGATAGATCATAACCCATGTGTCTACATGATGAACAAAAGTCATCCAAAGATTCATAGTAGACCTGCTGCTTCCAAAAAATCTCCCCTTCAATATCAATGCAAATAAAATCCATGTGTACCTTTGATACATTGACATCAACACATGTTTTAGGAGAAACAAGGTGGAATAAAGTTATGGTGTGATTATTAGTACAGAAGAAGTGGCCCAACATTATGGTGTGATTATTACCAATAAATTTAAGAATCACCAAATTCTGAAATGGGGGATGTAGTATAGGGATGGAAATCCAAATCACCATGGAGGGAATATCCTATTTTATGTGGAACTTGAAAAACCAATAGAAAAAGGAAAATTTTAAGCAAGTGAAAGCATGTGGAGCATTAAATCAGGCAGAGATAAGGGCATCTTCAGCATAAAAATGAATCAAAAATTTCCACAGATCCATAATCTCTATAATCACCCATTCAAGAAAACCACATGAATCAAAAATAAACCTATCAAAAGTTTCCATCAAGGGGAGACTCTTGCCGAAGTGAGCCACTAATGTGAGATTCAATAGTGAAGAAGCATTTAAAAAATCTTGGGTAAAACTACAATCTTAATAATTTCATCATCTCATGACAGAATTTTAGGGCTAATTTCAATTTTGGGAAGCTAGGAAAAAGGCTAGGGTTGATGAAGGGGGATAATGGTCAGAACTATGAATCTGGAGTAGTCGATATGAATCCTCACCCCCCCCCCCTAGAGAGGGGGGACTATAGGGGAATCCATGCATCCTACAATATTATCGAAGGAAGCCAAATGATCGGAATAGGTATAGACTTAGATGTCGACACACATAAGAGTTTAGTCAAAATAATTTCATCAAAAAACTCATATTAGTGCTTGCTCCCAAATAATCCTAACATCTCAACCGTTCCAAGTCTAATCATACAACCACCCATAAACTAGAATCATCTCGAACCCTGAGTTTATACTTGTACTCTATCCATCCAAGATAAGACCAATTAGGGTCATAATCATCTACCTCATCGGGATTCATACCCAAAAACAGTCAGGCCAAGTATCCTACCAATCCTTCTCTTTGAAATCCAAACCTCAATACTAAAACTCCTAAAGTACTTTTCATCATGGAAGCCTAAAGAATCCCCATGCCTATACCACATACTCAATAGTACCTATAATGCACCAATATCATAATTTAAATCATCTACCCATGATTGTGTATCTAAAGGAACTAAAAATCCCAGGTTAACACATCTATTAGGTTACTATCATATATCATATCGCATCTCAAGCATAGTACCCGAATAACCAATATCTTGAGTCATATCTCACGGAAATTAGGCCCTCCCACCTAGCTCAATAACCACATATCACATAGGTCAAAGATCATAGGGAAACATCTATTTTTCCCATTTGAAATATCTTGATGTAACTAATGTGCTAACACCCACTCTAAATTTCTCAAATATACGCATATCAGAAATTACATGCAAATCACCATCCTACTAGGGAAATGATCCTAAAATAAGGTTCTACTATCATCCCCAATCCTCACCTCATCCCAATTTTCAATATCATCCAAGATATCTCAATCAATCTTGAAACTATATGCTTATTCCCAACCTGAACCTATTATTAGTGAATTATTCTCAGGTACCCAAGCATCATGGCCACCCAAGAAGTGTTTGAGTACAACTAAGTAAAGAACCACCAATGAGGTACTATGCATAACTAAGAAATATAGTGTATGGGTAGATGATATGATCAGTTGAATAAATAAATAAATCATGGAAGCATAAATAAATACCCATCATTGATCCTTGGGCTATAACGTGACACTCAATATTGGTTATACCTACTTTGGTTAGTGTCAGAGTTTTTTTTAGCATGTCACGTGATCATTTCCACTAGTAAGGATCCCAATAGAAATGTATTATAAGGTGAAATCATAGATTCCTTGGAGGTAATTCTAGTAAATATAATTGTATCAATCCCATGCCTAATTCCAAAAAGTATGTTCTAGGAAATTTTGTAGTATCGAGCATATAACAGATTTCTTGGTGGATAGGCCTAGGAAATCTAGTAGTATCATAAATTGAATCAATTCCTTGGGGGATAAACCTAGGTAAACATATTGACCCAAAGATGGAATCCCAATATCCTCATAATTATATATAAACCAAAATATTGAATATAAGTGGATTTCCCAAGGCATTCATATTGTATCAGGATCAATAGCCAGAGCCTAGGAGCACATCCCAGGCATCCTATTTTGACCAAACAGTTGAATCCTAGGTAACCTCTTGGGTATTCCACTTAAATCCTTGAGGGTAGTGTGTCCCTCCCATAATATCTCATATAACAAATTATATACAGGTTGTCAATCTTCTCAAACTCATCTCAAAAAAACAAGGGTTTCCCTCTCAAGCTCGTGACCTATCATCATCACTAATGCCATATATAGCTCACACACAATTGATTTGGGTTCCAAAGTGACACCCAAAATAATCTATAATCCTTTTTTCATGCACCCTCACAAGGGTAAAAATCACTAAGGCACCCTCATGGGTTCCCTAGGTTACATTATAGCACGAACACTCTATGTGGAATCCTTTATCAAATTCACGTCTATCATGTCAACACCCACAGGGAATCATGTCCCTTGAAATATTCATAAACATCTCACGACCTCAATATACTCCTAAGAAAATACTTACTTTCATAGGTCTAAAGAGATGGAAACCTTCCTATATCACTTTACAAGTCACACTATGTCGGTCCTCTCACCAAACCTATAATCAATTTAGCTAAATTATACCCACCAAGGTATATAAACCTCATTAGGGGAGGAACACCTTCACACACTCATCTCTACTAGCATGAAGGTTTTAAGTCATATTAAGGATATTTCATGGCCTACTAGGTATAATAACTACATCTCATCACATCCCTCCACTTGAAGGTCACCAAGGAACCTACACTAAGGTCCACTATGCATATATAATTCACATTATTTATATACACCCCATATGGGGTTCATGTTTTTCAAGGCATACAATTATACTTATACTCTTATACATCTATGGTCAAGATATATAGCCAATGCACAATGGTCCATCATGTACCTTGGCACTTTCCACATTTAATTCAAATGAATTCCATTATAATTAAACTAATTAATTAATTTATAAAGTTTAATCTCTTGAGGTGGTGAAACTGCACACATCACATTTCACATAAATAATGTATAAACCAAAGGGTTATTCCCAAGAAACCACTAACCTTAATTGAAGTTATTTCCTTTAAAGAAGATTGACCACCTTCTAAGCTTGTATCAAATCTAGCATCAACTGAGGCTCCTAACCTAGCCCCAAAATTAAAAATAATCAATTATAAAATTTTATAATTAATTATCTTATCCGATTAAATTAATTATATTGATTATAATTAATTTCATAATTTAAAACAAAAAGACATAAATGCTTAATAAATCACTAGGATGCCTTAATGCACCCAAACCATGAACAAACACACATGGATGTTCCATGGATTACACCCGATACTGTCATGGAAAAAGCCAAAACAAATGGTACCTATTTAATAGGTGATTTCAGTAAATTTAGCTGAAAACCATAAATAAAATCATCAGGTGACTTAAATTTGATGAAACATCATGAAATATCATAAAGTTGTTATCTCAAGACATCTTCTATCTACACCAGGAAAAATCCCCATCATGTGGGACAATTTCCACCATCCTTTGGTGGAAATTTCCAATAACCCCCAACATAAATATTCTAAAATTATATATTATGGATGGAAACAAAAACAAACAAAAAGGGATGGAATAACTCACTTGAAAAGAAAATTAGGCTCCATTCATGGAATGAACAGGGGTTTCATGGAACGATTTCCCTTTCACCTGAGCAGTTTTCATGAAGGAGTAACTGCATAAATCTTCACAGAAATTGTAGGGGCTAGCTCGCGTGGATCCCACTCATGGAAGGTCTCAGTTCGGACGATTCACTGATTGGAGGAGTAACACGCGACGAAGGGGGTGGAGTAGGAGAGAGATGCGCGATGAAGGGGATGGGAGGAATCGCGTGAGGGAGGGTTGAACTAAGTGGATAATCTGGTGAGGATTGACCGAGGTGGAATTGACCAGTTGGTGATAAGTAAGAATGGTTTTGCGGGAGGGAGATGAGTCCTGAAAAGGGAGGAGATGTGGGAGGGAGATGAGTCGCGATGGATTTAAAACCAATTGAGGAGCTGTTTCCATGGGAAACATTTATCCCTCGGTTTATCTATTCTAAAGCCATGGTTTTCAAATAATCGTGGCTATATTTTAATCTATATCAATAGACCAATTAAACTATGGCTATGCCTTATCCCACAATGATTGGGCTAGTTATTGATAATGGTGGCAGTTCTCTTGATGAAAGGCCATACAAGATATCCCTTTGGTATGGAGTTCTTGAAGATGGGATGGATGATCTAAACATTTGAAAGTTGTATACCACTTATCAGTTTGTTATCCAGTTTGAATACATCCAAAGGGTTTCCCATATCCCTTCAATTGGCATGTGGGGAGAGTGGAATCTCAAGATTGTCTTCTGGTTTTAGTTTTCACTGGTGCATGAGGATACCAATTATAAGATTATCTTTCCACCCATCGATGATACTACCTTCCTTACTCATGATTTTTCCCAATATTGGGTAGAATACTACCCGGGTGGTGTGTTGAATAGACCAGTATGTCAAGTGGACAAACCATTTTCCTCACCAACCCCCCTATATTTAGTACTGATGGAGCTGATTCAAGACTCTAAAGAGAGTGTTCAAGGAAGTTTTATCATCCAATTGATGATCATCCCCTTAATAAGGAAGAATATTTTGAGGAATATATCCCTTTGACATGACCAATGGATGATGCGTTTGTTGAGAGAAGGATATATGAGTCTTCCTCTACTTCTTCCATGTTAGCTCTGCTGGTTGTTCCCCCTTCGAACAAACCTACCTCGGAAGTTGCATAGTATTAGACATGAAGTATGTTTATTTGGAAGATTATTCATTCCAAGATCACTAAAACTCCCTTAGAAACATTTCATGATCAAGAATAACATCTTCACTAGCTCTTTCATGACTTGGGGGTGGATGATTTTGAATACCATAAATTGTATGAAATCATGTAAAAAATTATATGGATGTGGAAAGATATGGACACCAATCATAGGTTATTGCATGATATTGAAGATGGAATCCCCTATAAGATCAGAAGAAGGAATCTTTGGAGGTTTTGGAATAGATCTGTCAGTTCTTATCTGAGCTGCACACCCAAATGGATATTTTGATTGTACAGACATAGAGATATAATGAGATCTTAGCTTATTCAAGTTATGACATATCAGTGTCATCATCCTCATTTTAAACTACTCATAAGATAGTTTGGGAGTTTTGTACTCTCATTTAGACCCTTCATCCTAGGGCAGAAGTAGAAGAAGCGGGGTGGGTGGAACTTTGACACTCCATCGGTGCTTCCCATCTAACTTTTTTTTATTTGGCCAGATTCACCGATCAAATTTTGTTATAGTTTGATAATTAATTTTCTTTTTTTATTAAATATTTATATGGGATCCAAATTATGGAGATCCCCCCTTCATTATATCTATGAATAAATCTTTTAAACTTTCTACATTGTTTTCTAGTCATCTTTTATTCATGATGTACATGAAATTTCATTAATATGATATTGCATGAATCATCAATGACACCCATAATTTTCATAATATCAAGTAAATTTTAATTCCTAGATTTTAATTTTTAAATTATAATAGATTATCCTTGATAAATTCTCATGAATCCCCACCAATCATGAGATTCCTCATTGACATATATTCTCCAGCTATATTGAGATTACATGATTCACAAAATGATAGTTTGGGAAGAATATATATCCCAATGGGAGATTTATTTATCTTTTCCTAATTTCAATGTACTTGTTGAGCGTAGATTGATTTTTTCTAATGTCATATTATAGGCCTTACAAGATTTGTACCTTTCCATTATCACAAACTAAATCATTATTATGTTGTATTTTAAGGTCTTTTAGCTCATACCTTTCATTTTTCTTCCATTTTTGTGGTTTAGGTTATTTAAGCTTGGATCTTCCATTTTTTTAGTTTAGGTTTTTTAGCTCAAACCTTCTCTTGTTATAGTTTAGGGCCTTTTATCTTGGACCTTTTTTCGCTGTATTTTAGGGTCTTTTAGCATGGACCTTCTATTGTTGTAGTTTAGGGTCTTTTAGCTTAGACCTTCTATTGTTGTATTTTAGAGTATTTTAGCTTGGACCTTCCATAATTGTAGTTTAGGATATTTTATATCAAACCTTCTATTATTTAATATGGAATATGGGGTAGAAATTCTAAGGATAACCCAAGACGCCCTAAGGTTCTGAGGTCCACTGTGGTGTTTTTGAGGCTCATGAGGATTGGAGTTCCTTTCTTACAAGGATAAAACACATTTGGTTGGTAGGTAAAATACCATATGTGTTGATATCATGTTCAAACAGAGGTGTCCCCACTATTTTATGATGGTCATGAAAGATTATGGGGGTAATATTGGTTGAATCTGAAATAATAGGGATTTTGTTTCCATATGGATAGTTGGAATGTGGATGATGTAAGTTATAACACAAATGTTTTAGTTAGTGAGTATGGGATGGAGTATACATGTTGAGAATGACCTATAACACCCTAAGGTTATAGGTTCTTCCATAGTGTTATTAGGGATCACAAGGATTGGGGTTCCTTTCCTATAAGGAGGGGATGCCTCTGGTTGGTAGGTCAAAGCCTTTATGCGTTGATATCATA
Organism: Viscum album; assembly: GCA_963277665.1. NCBI lineage: Eukaryota > Viridiplantae > Streptophyta > Magnoliopsida > Santalales > Viscaceae > Viscum > Viscum album. Next base: position 1,988,062,257 of record OY728161.1, on the reverse strand, counting down.
GTCAAATAGAGTTTTACCTACCCTTTTCAAAATAATATGAAAGATTTGTGAAGACTAAAGCATCTATAATAGGAAGTTGGGTATGGAGTAAAAGTTATCCAAGAAGGGTTCTATCACCCTAGGTAAATTTATCTCTTAAATTGTGAAGCTTGATCTCTATGCCCTATGGTTTCAAGTCACAAGGTGTGGGCCATCAAAATCATATGGAATGGATTGTCGCATTACTTATTTTAGAAAGGGTACAAAATACAATGACATAACATCGAGGATGTAAAATCCACTTGGATAATCTGGTTATAGGGATTTTAAATCATAGTCCAAAGTGCTCAGGTCGTGAGGATGGTATGGGACAATCATATCAGGAATGGCCTAGAACACACTAAGTTTATGAGTTCTTCCACGGTGATGTTAGGGCTCACAAGGGTCATAAATACCTTTTTGCAAAGCATTATATTTGATTGATGAACATAGGTTCATATGAATGATCTATAAGCATACATTCATAGTCAAACAAAGGATCCCTTGAAGGTGGGTATCTTTTTCCAAGGTCCTTGGAAGGTTTATAGTGATATGAGGTGCTTAAATCATGAAGTTTGATTTGTGGGAAGTGTGACATTAAAAAAGGGTTCGAGATCCCAAAATGTTGTGTCACCACCTAGAGAACATGTTCTTATGGTAAGGAGATGGGAAAAATCATTACTCTAACTTTTTCCTAGACCAGGGGGTCTAGCGATCATATCTTATCTTTTACTATGGATAGAAAGTAGGCCCTATGATCTTTATTCCTTATTTATTTACACCCCAATTTTTTACCTAAACTCTGGAGATGAAGAGTGCAACAAGAAAAGACTTGACTTTTTCTTAGGACTACCTTTATAGGTTTTCAACCAGATAAGTTTTTTACCTCTTTCACTGTCAGTTTAAGGTCTTGAAATTTGGACCATTAAAGGATAGAGTTTAAGGTTGTACATCTTTGAACAAAGTGCAGATAGTTTATGGTTGTGACACACATGGACCTATCAATAGGGGGATGTTACACATAAGACTAATTAGGATACTCAGGGTCAAGAGCACTCCAACATCCTTCTGATAGGGAGATGAAAATGTTGTAAATCATGGATCAAGGTTATCAGGTTGTGGGTAATGATATGGGATAATCATATTGAGGATGGCCCAGAACACCCTCAAATTATGAGTTCCACCATGGTGATTTTAGGCTCAAAAGGATTATAAATCCCTTCTTACAGAGCTAAGATGTCTTTAGTTGGTAGGTATGATCCCTTATACATCAATATCATGGTCAAATATAGAGATATATTTTTCTTTCGAAGGGCCATGAAAGTTTTGTGGAAACTTGAGGTTCTCGAGACATGAAGTGTGATTTATGAATTGGGGTACTTAAAATATAGTGGAAGAACCCCTTACTCTGTTTTATTAGTTTAAGGATCTTGTGGTCCTTTGATAAGGGATGATAATGGGTGATGCCTTGTAATTTTTAATGTTATATTGTGGGGACATATTTTTTGTGCAGTTTTAATGTCATGCGACCAGAAAATTTTCCTTGTGGTTTAATGTCATGCGGTGAGGGTGTATTTGTTTCCTTGTATTTTAACGTCATTCAATAAGTAATAGGGAACTAATGTGAAAAATTGTAAAATATGTATCACATGTATAAGAAATATATATTCATATCTGACTCATATATATAAAAAATGATATTGTATGAATCAACCCTTGTGAATTTGGGGTGTATTTTTTTCATTTGTTGTTACAGTTGAACTCGGTTTTGGAGATCCAAGCATCACTATGTATCATCTGATGATAGGAATCAAGAAAGACATAGTTCTTAAATTCAAAACTCTCTATGTAGGTCTGACCCGTACACATAGGGGGGATTTTTCCCATTGATTTTTATATCTGGACTTAGGATTGGAGATCTGGGTATCATTATATATCATGTGATAACAAGGATCAATCCACACATAGTTCATGAGAGACCATGTAGTTTAATTTCATGAAGAAAGGAAATAGGACCCTTGACATGGAAAGGTAATATTGAGTTTGGTCTCAAGAATATAATTCTATGTATCCTAGGGTAATAAGAATAAAGTCACACATAATTCCTAAAAAATAACTCCCTATGTAGGTCTAATATGTATGCAGAAAGGGGGAATTTTATGCTTATTTATTATGACTAGACCCTAGGTTAGAGGTCCAGGAATCACTACATATCCTGTGATGAAAATAATCAATTAACACATAATTCTTGAATGGATATGTTTAGGTAGACCAACACGAAAAATGGAGGTCATCTTGGGCATCATACACAAGAATGTGTAGTTTTATGTCATGCAAGGGAAATCAACCATATGGTTTAACATCAAGCAGTGAGGACTCATGGTGTGACTTTTAAGGTCTTGCATTCAGGACCATGATAACTCTTTCATGAGATAATATTCCTTATTCATGCAAGGAATCCCTTATCAAAATTTCTAAGATCATGTGCTCTATGATCAGTGTGAGAAATAAGGACTAGTAAGGGTTTCTCTCACCATACGGAGGTGATTAAGGATAGGACAGGGGTACCCCATGTGGTGGTTAGATCAAGATATAGGATCAAGGAATCCTTATGGATCTCATTAAAATGAGAATCAAGTTGAATGTAGTTTTAAAAAACTGTGAAATTTAATTTCGTGTGGTAAGGACATCAGTCGTGCAGTTTAACATCTTACCGTAAGGACGTAGCTGACTCGATGTGAAATAAGAGTAATTTTTTGGATCCATGCATATTTATATCATTTGGTAAGGACATATTCTGTTAATTTTAATGTTATGTGGTAATAATTAGGATCACCCAATGTGAATAAAGATAGATATTGGGGATCTATGTAGTTGTATGTCATGTAGTGAGGACATTTTCCATGTAGTTTAATGTCATGTGGTAATGAAAAAATACGTTGTGCAGTTTAAATTCTTGTTTTTGGGACTTCTTCTGTATAGTTTAATTTCATGTGATTAGTATGAGTTTGTGCAGTTTAACAAAATGTTTCCATGATGAAATATGCTTGATGGAAACTTATGCAATGTATTTCTTAAGAAATATTTCATTTTTGGGGGGTGTGACATGTTCCCCATCCATTATGGTCAATGGGTAGGCTCCATTATGATAGACCTTATATATGATATCCCCATTTGGGTTCTAGATTTGGAGGATTATTTCCTAGTATGGTTGGTGTTTTGAGAACCAATATCGGTTCTCCTTAGATAAATGAATGGAGGCAGACATTCTAATTGAATTCTTGTGTGATCTGATTCTGATATACTTTGAGGTTGTAAAATGTAAGCAACCCATTCTCATTGATCCTTTCCATATCATCCAACCTCCTTTTCAATTTATCATCATCTGAGAGTTTTCCACAAATGGATATTCGAGGTGAGAGAAACTAGACTTATATGGGTAGTACTACCTCAATTCCATACACCAATGAGTACTAAGTTTCTTGTGTAGCAGTATGTGTGGTGTCACGATAGGCCCATAAAGTATGGAGGAGATTCTCTAGCCTAGAATTATTGTCTTTATTCACCATATTCTAGATTAGGTTTGAAAAATTCTTAGTGAAGACTATTATTTGTACATTTTCTACTATATGATATCAATAGGGGTGATTAGACGCAATGTTGTTCTCCTTGTACAATTTCTTCAACTCCATAAAATAGAATTTGGTTCTGTTTTCCATCAATATTTTGTGAGGTACCCCAAACCTAGTGATGATATGGGACTTTATGAATTTGATGATATTCTTCATAAAGAATTTCTTGAGGGGTATTTCCTCAACCCATTTGGAAAATAAGTTGATAGCAATAAGGATTTACTTAAACTGCTTAGCTATGTCTGGGGGATATGGACCCACAACATCCATTCCCCATATGGAAAATATCCAGGAATATTTATCTATATGTATCAATTATAGGGGTTTATGGATGAGGTTTTCATGGATCTAATATGCATGGAATTTCCTAATGAATTCCACATATTCTTGTATCATGGTTTTTTAGTAGTAACCCAGCCTCCTAATTTAGTGGGAGAGCTTAGTCCCAGACTAATGACTATTGTAGGATCCCTCATGGACTTCTTACATGATAGAAATAATCTCTCTTTTTTCTATGAGTCTAAATATTATTCCATCAAATACTTACTTGTAGAGTATTTTTTTCTCATTTATACCATCCCGCATGGTAAAGTTTACTGCTCAGTGCCGAATTTGTTCCATTCTAGCTCGATCCATTAGAAGAGTCCCATTATAGAGATAAATAATTGTGGGATCCATCTATCTAGGGTTGGATATTGGTTCATCATGCTTTGGGTGGTTTGGAACTGATTTATTTCTTCCATGTTGTAGATGATGATCGATGAGACCATTATTTGGTGTGTGATACATAAGATTGCTTCCTCTTGATTAGGGTCGTACAGGACTATGGTTGCATTAACCAATGTTTCAATGTGATTATTCTATGATTGGGGAACATTGTTCAATGTGGGATAAAAATATAACTCTACCATTAATCCCCTGACATAGCTAGTGATAGGATCTAATTCTTCCTTTTTTATTCCATATTCTCTATTGATCTTATTTATCACTAGCTTTGAATCCCCTTTTATATTTAGGAAGTCTATCTGCAGCTATAGGGATAGTTCTATGAAGGTTATGAGGGATTGGTATTCCACCTTGTTTTTTGTGTAGCCTTTGGATAGTGAGAAATAGTAGGGTAAAATTTCTTTTTCTGGAGAAAAAAATACAATTCCTTTAGCCAACCTAGTTGAGCTTTGTATTTTCCTTCCTTTTTTATAGGACTTTAGGTGGCTTTATCAAAATATATCTCCCATGTTCAGGGAGTGTTATGGATGTATAAAACCTCTTCATTTGGAATTTTTGTGTCCAATAGTGTAATTTCCGGGGTGGTATGTGCTTTAATAAAATCATACAGGGATTGTCCTTTCACCTACTTTTGTGACATGAACTGAATGTTGTATTATTCCAAAATGACTGCCCATCAGTCCAAATTCTCTATTATAATGGGATGGTCGAAGATATAGTTGAGAAGATCAATATGAGAGACAATATGTATTTTTGCGGTGCTGCAATTAATGCCTCAGCTTTTTCAATACAAATATAGGTGTGAGGCAGCTCTTCTTGACATACGAGTATCAAGTCTCAGTACCTAGCATCATTTGACTAAAGTAGTAGAGACTATTCTCACTCCTCTCATCATTATTCTATATGAGGATGGCACCAATTAATCATTCCATGGTGTCTATATATAAGATGAGTGTATTTCCTTCCACTGGTGGCATCAAGACCAGTGGGCGTATCATGTAATTCTTGAGACTCTTGAAGGAATCTTGGTAGTTCCCATCCCATTGATAAGAGATTCCCTTCTTCATTATCTTGGTGAAAGGGAGAGATTTTCTGACCAATTTGGCTATGAAATGTCGAATATAGGCCAGTTTCCCTTAGATTACCCTCAGTTATTTGAGATTACCGAAGGTGACATTGCTAAAATAGCACTAGTATTTTCAGGGTCATTTTCAATGTCATGGTGGTGTACCATAAAGACAAGAAACTTCCCTAATGTTACCCTAAAAGGGAATTACAGAAGATTCATCTTTAGATAGTGTTGTCGCGGCTTATTGAAGATTATTTTAAGATCCATGAAGTGATTGGTTCACTTTAGGGATTTGACCTCCAGGTAATCGACGCAAGATTCAGCTATTCTTCCCAATAAAGGATGAAATATATGATTTATGTCACATTGACAAGTGGTTCCAGTGTTCATTAATCCAAAGGGCATGACCTGATAGAAGAATATCCCTTGGGGTGTTTTGAAGGTAGTGGATTCTTCATCTTCAAGGTCTATATTTATCTGATTGTACCCTGAATACTTTTCCATGAATGAAAGGTCTTAGAATACATTAGTTGCATCAATCAAGAGTTTGGTGATTGGAAATGGGAAATAATTCTTTGGTAAGTGTCAATTAAGGTCTTTGAAATCGATGAAGAACCTAATCTTCTCATTCTTTTTCTTGACAGGGATGATATTAGTGATTCATCTTGGGTATTTCACTTCTTAAAAAAATTGATTTGATCAATTTTTAAACTTACACCTCTACATTGGTTGAATCAGAGGGGTTTATCCTCCTAGCTACTTTATTTAAGCCTTGATGGTCATTGGGTAAACAAATATAGTGTGTGTCTACATCTGGATTCAGTCCAATAATTTTTGTATAATTCCAAGTGAACACATGTTGATGTTGATTTAGAAATGCGATGTGCATCTCTTTATCCTCTAGATTCATGGTGGTAATAATATGTATAGGTTGTGGTTTTTCTTATATTCCCATATTTACCTTCCTAATCTCATCAATGGTGGTGGAGACGTCTTCCTCAAATATATGGAGGATTCCTGAGGTCGTCCTCTTATTCTTCCACCTCTGAGTCTATAGAGGAATTTTTATATGATGTTATAAATATAAGGGATATATAGGTGAGGTATTCCATGACAAAAGACATTATCATACCCTACTATCAAAGTCATTTTATAGAGATTCTGGAGATAATTATCTTCTACAATTTCGCTAGGGATATAAGGGGCTTGGACATCTGGGATTAGGTCTTTTACCTCGACTAGATTTATGGGGAGCACATAGTCCCTATCGAGTATACTACAGGGATCCACAAGGGAAGTCCCAAATCCGTTGGGGGATTCAAACTATATATCATCATACACCATTGGGTTTTTTCTTTCATTTTGTAAAAACATACCTCGGCATATATGGATTTTCAAGTCTTGAAGGGGGCACTATCACTATATAGTATGTCAACCTTTCCATCGATGGGGTATTTCAAACATTGATGGAATGTTGAAGCTACCGCCACATGGATGTGGAGATAGGGAAATCTGAGAAATATATTGTATGTGGTGTTGTGCTATATAACAATAAACATATCATTAGATGTTAGATCCCCAAACTAATCTTTGAGCTTGATGTTCTTGAGATTTCTTTTCTCATGCTTATCATACCCTTGAATGGTCATATTTTTTCGATACATATCCCCTTTTCTATACCCCAAATTTTGGAGGTTTTGAATCAGGATGATTTTTATCCCGGAACCATTTTCAATTAGATCCCTTTTTATGTCTTAATTATCGAGTCTACCTGATACATATAAGGTTATGATGTATCCTTGGATGACCTCATCTTGATCCTACTCTATGAATGAGATGGTGACATGGAATTCTAATGGCATGGTCTCCGCTCCATAGACTTTGGATATAGTGACTTCTATCTTGAACTATTGTGGGATCTAAATGGATTCAATGAGTGCCTCCCTGAGTTATTTTGAAATATGAAGCATATCCAAGATTGATAGCTTGGCTAGGACAACCGCCAGCTATTTCAGAATGTAGGAATTTTTTTCCAGAGATCAACACTTACCAAGGTAGGGTTACTCCTTATTATGTGTCTTAGGATAGGAGGTTTTTGAAGTATATGAGTCTAGTTCTTGTGTAGAGGTTTAGGGAGCATCTGATGCTAGTGGTGTGGGTCATGTCGGGCTTCCACTTTACTTGGGATGATCAGATAATCGTACCCCCACTGGGTGGTCATGTAAAATGACTGGGTGAAGATAACCACTGGAGGGTTCAAAGACACCTCCATGTCTTTTTTGGTCTTGCTGGAGTGCTTTCCCATGGTTCCCGAATACATATATGTCCTCTATTGGGACATGAATGAAATATTGGGTCTGACAACACCCATGTTGTCCCCTGTATCCTTGGTTTCTGTGCATACAGCCTCATGTTCCTCAGTTAGGTGTGGGGAACTCATACTCAGAGGCATATTCATCATTGGGGAAGGGGTTTTCCAAGTGTATCATGTTAATAGTTTCACACCCAAATTTTTTATTTCACCCTTTGTTCCATTTCATTTTTGTATTTCAGTTTCTCTCTCGAGTTCTAAGTGTGATGGGTTTGAATTTTGAGGTGTTTCTGTTGTTTATTTTTATTCATGTAATTTTTCATGAGTTTAACCCTTGATATTTAAGAAAAAATCAAGTTTTTGGGTTGGTATATTAATGATCATGGTTGGAACATAGTTTTTAAAATCATGTACCATTCTCCAGGTAACTGTGTGGTAGGTTGAAATTTTTGGAAAGAAGCTATTGCACGGCTTCCACATAGTAATTCAGACCATGGGGACTAATCATGCAATAGGTTCCTCTTAGGAAGATAGGGGTTCACATTCATTGTATGGTTTGGAAAACCATGCGGTCTAATCGTACACCTGTCCAGGTCATTAAAATTTGGGAATTTCCTAAACTACCCCCACCCCGTGAATTTAACCCCAAAAACACCCAAACTCATCCCCGAATCAAGATTTTATCCCTAAGCTTTCCTCTCCCTTCATCCTTCCTTCATTATGCTCCATTTGGGTGGGTTTTTTTTCTTTAATTATTCAAGAAACTCTCAAGTAAGTCCCTCCTCGCTTGGTTTATCCCCCTATTCTGGGGTTTTTATTGCTCTTTCTTAGGATTTCACTTCTCCATCAGGTAGGGTTTCATTTTTAGGGTTAGATATAAATTTCTTGGGTTTTATTTTGATTTTTATGGTTTTATTTTTCCTATATAGGGTTCAATTGAGGTGTGTTTCAAGTATTACACCGGATTCTGGAAGTTTCTTTATTTGAGGTAGGTGGTTCTATGCCTTGACATTTTTAGATTCTTTTGATATGATTTCTTGTCTTTATGAATGTGTTCTATGAATTTATTTTGTGGTGTTAAATATATTTTGGAAGTGTTTTGACATGCATATGAAATTAAAATGGTATTTTCAAAGTAAAATGGTGAACATTTGTAGGTGCCTTGTTGTGGTGCTTCTAAAATTTTTTTTATGGTTACGTGAAAGGTGAAAAGTGGTTTTTCAAAGGCACTTAAAGTGAAAATGAGTTTGGAAGTGTGTTTTTAATGGAAAATGGAACACTTTGAAATATTGGATTTTTTTGTGCACTTTTAATGTGATTTTTCAATTATGTAAATAAGGGGAATCATGTTTTAAAGTGAAATTGGTTTGTGTGTGTGAATTTGAAATTGGATTTTCCCATGAAAATGATTTAATTGATTATATGAATTTATTTTGATAAATTAATGTTGGGTTTTATTAATTTTTCAAGTGGTGGAAAATGTACATGAAAAGGTTTTCAGTGTGTGTAAAATGGAAAGTGGCTTGGTTTATGGAAAAATGGTGATTTTCCCAATATATTTATAATTATTGGAATGTGTATGTGAGAGTAGTGGTATGTGTGACATGTGAATATGAAATTGAGAATAAAGGGAATCCCAGATATCTAGGTCAACTGACTAGTTCTAGTACGTTAGTGATATAGAAGTGGATTTTCCCACTTTCACTTAGCTGGATTGATGATTACAACACTAACTAAACATGTATGATGATTAGAGACCACTAGGACCATGGGGTTTCCCCTCATAGTGGCTCGTGCATGATAAATATGATGGATGTGGTTACTATACCACCTTTCACCGAGGTATGACATTCTAGTGTCTCACTGGAGCAAGATTACCTCTAGGGATTTACCTATGGTACTCACTTATGGAATGTGGCATATATGATGTGATTCCATCTGTTGGTACATGGTGTACCTTGAGTACATTTAATTTTTCTTTTAATAAATTCTATTGAGAAATGGTTTTCCTTGTAAGTATTCCTTTAAAAAATGGGTTTTCTTTAAAAAAAATTATTGAAAATGTTTCTAAGGATTTTTTATAAATGTGGATGTTAATTTGTTTACTAATATTATGGAATAGAATCTTTTCTTTTGGGAGGAATCCTACTGGGAGTTGTCCCAAACCCTACATACACATTTGGGTGTATGTAGACTTTGTTTGCATGACCTAGGTAAAGGTAAGATGAGTGGTAGAGATTTTGGTGGTTCAGGTTTATAGTGTTCCTCTTGTGTAGGTTGGTGGAAGTGGATTGAAGAGGATGCTACTCTAGTTACATGGTTTGGGATGGTTTCAGTGTTCACCTTTTGTTGTAGACCATTTGGGTTTTGTTTAAAGCTGTAAGACCTTGATTTTGAAAACTTTTTTTCACTTTGTTTGGTTTTGGTTGTTCAGTTATGGTTTTTTTTATTTCTAGCTGTTTGTGAAATTATAAATGGGTGAAATCATTCCCAAGGTACTTTATAAAAACCATGCACTGGTTTCCAACCCATGGGGATCGATAATGCCCCTCGGTCTGTGTCATAGGTCGGGTCGGGTGTCGAGTTAGATGGCACACTGGATTGGTTCATAACAAAAATGGTATCATATGAGGTCACTCTCTTGTTGGGTCATGCTATATGGGGAAGATTCTAGGTATACTAGATCTATAAATGTTAGGGCTTGAGGTCCTGGTTGCAAGTAAGGTTCCTGGCTAGCACTCCTCATGATGAGACTTGAGTCTCAATGGGAAGTCTAGTTTTATTTGGTTCTCTAGGTTTTTTTTGGATTTTTTTTCTATATGGGAAATGAAAAGGGAGTTGGTTCAATGGTTTTAGTGATCTCACAGGGACTGGAAATCCATTTTTATCTAGGTACATGGTCCAAGAAGACTCTATGTGAGGGTGGTTAGATTGTCATACGGCCGCCAACCATATGGTCGAGTCACCCATCAACACTAGTTTCTTCTTGAGAATTGTTTGGGTCTTCCTTAATTCTCAAAAGAAAATTCAAACCCCGGTTTTGGAAATTTAGTGAATGAGTTTTCAGAATCATTTCAAATAAGTCTTTAGAAATGTGTATTTTTGTAAAAACAAATTGGGTAAAGTATGAATGAGTTTATTGAGAACTAAGTTTTCATAATCAAAACTTGAGGCTTATTGAAATTGGTTGTTAGGAAACAAAAATTTATTTCCAATAGAATTTTGGAAATTTATTTAAAATAAGATGAAATGAATTTTAATCAAATGTTATTTGATGAATTGTGATTTTTTGAGCTATCAAAAATGTTTTAAATGGAACTAATTGGATTTCCGAATGGGATCCATGGGACTTTATCATGATAAGTACAAATTTATTTGATTTGTGATGTTTGAAAATGGATTTTATTTAAATGGTTAGTGTTTTTCTGAAAATAGTTTTTTGAAATTATAAATGGGTTTTTATTTTGTGAATAGAAGTTTTTTGAAAAGAGGTTTTATGAATTTTTCAAACTGGAAGTGAAACTGAGAAGCTGATATATGGGTTGAAAGTTTGGTCTTGGAAAGTAGAAAAGTTTTTTTTTTCTACATCATTTACATGGGTGACCACATACATGGATTTGTGCATAAATTTGATTATTTGATGACATGAGTTGATGGGTTCCCAGTTTGGCATGATATTGTGCATGTTTGAGACTTCATGGAATGCCATTGGTGAGTATGCAACACACTAAGCTTGTTTTCTTTTCAAAAATTATTTTAAGAGGATATGTGGTGTTTTGATAATTAGTAATTGTGTTGTGTGTCTTATTTTTATTTATGAAGGTTTCTTGAAAGGTTTTTTGAGTTTGAAAACTCCTTTTTTTAATGGTTTCTGAAGATTGAGTTCTTGTATATGAGTCAGTTTTGAAATAGCAGTTAGTGGTTTCTTTTGGAAAGTGTTTCAGGAAGCCTTTGAGGTGGTTCCCTTTTGTGTGTTTGATTTTTAATTGTGACAAGTTTTGGTTTATAAGTTAGTTTGTTTGTATTATTAGTTTTTCTATTGGATATTTTACTCCCTCACAAATTCTATGAATATTCAAAGTGCGGCCACGGGTGGTTCACCATTGGAAGACCCTCCAGTTGATCGAACCACAAACTCTCATCTTGAGTTTTGAGAGATGAACCCTCCTATATTTTATGACCATGATATTCCTCTCAAGTTGGAGTGGTGGATTTGAAAAGTTTAAATAAATACTTAGTTTCCTTGAGTTTTCATATTCATTGAAGGTGAAGTTTTCTAGCTTTATGTTTGAAGGTATGGCCTAGAAGTGGTGAAGGGAACTCTAGTAAGGAGAATAGAGAGTGGCCTAAAACTGTTGGTGTTGGTTGTGGTATTATAATAACTTTATCTCTTTATTTGTATTCTTCTAAGTGTAGGTTCATTTTGTTCCATCAGTGTGGTAAGTTTTTTCATAATAATCCATTATGTCTAAATGCTCCATTTGCAGGATTTGGGGATTGGATTAATTTCCCTTTCTTGGTGATGCCTCATTGGTTTTAATAGTTGAGTCTAGTGATTTTATGTGGTGTAGTGTTTTCTATAAAGATGAAAAATTGGATGATTTGTATCCTTCTGAGGACTCTTAATTTAATGGGACCATGTTTTTCCTTTTGAAAATCCTAGGATTTTTCCATTTCAAAATGGAGGTGTGTTCTGTGTGAATTTTGTTTCTATTGTTTCTCATTCGAGGTGAAAGATGATTATGTGTGTATATACACCATGTCTCTGTCTTGGTGAAAGTTCCATTTTGGATCAAGTCAAGTCTCAGGGAGTGTTGAGTTCTTTTGGTTCAGCCTGAAGTGTTGTGTGGTCGCTCTTGAGGCCAAAAGATGAAGTTCCGACTAGCAGTCTCTAACTCTTGACTATGAGGTAGGAGTTGCTTCATACACGAGGTATCCAGCCATAGGACCTACAGTTAAGCTCACACACAATTAGTAATATCAGGGGTGTGAGGGAATTTGGCTTGCTTTTTGTCACTATTTCTAGAATGGGAAAAATTTAAGTTCCCTGTGGTAGTTTCTTCACCATGGAAAGTTTCCATTTTCAGAAAGGGTGTTGTGGTATTATGTTTTGTTTAAAACCTTGTGGTCTGATAATTCTTCATTGGTCATTATTAGGCATGTTAGTATCATTTTTTTTAACCCTAGTGGTTATACCTTTTTGGAGGCAAATTTCCATGTGGTTGTCTTTCGGTTTCCATCCTTATTAATCGGTTTCGGTTTGGGATGTGCTTATCTGAAGATAGTTTGGTCCCGTTAGGGATGGTGAATCAGAAATTTTTTTCCATTTGGTTTGGAGTTTCTTCATTGGGACCTTGTACTGGGGAGACCCACTATGGATCTCACTAAAGTTTCTTCCAAAGTAAAGTAGTATTAGTTTGTTTATAAAGGTGGTGAGTCCGTTTGGGACTCCCTATGTTGATAATATAGTTTTGTTTCTATTTTTTTATTGGAAGTGGGTAGTCATGTTCAGAGATATCTAATTTTTATTTTCTTACTTGATTATACATTGTGGTTGGAGTGCACCCAGTGGTGTTGTTGAAATAAGATTGAGAAATCATGCATCAAGAAGTAGTTTGGCTTGTTTTCTCATTTTAGATAAGAGGTATGTGTTTTATTTGGTAGCACCTAAAGTGATTGTGACTTGAGAGGTTTTATTATCTAGTGGTGAGAATTATAATTCTTTTGATCAATCAATTGGAGGTGTTTTATATTTTGGGGGTAGAAAGTGTATTATAGGGGGGTCATTCTAGCCTCCTGAGTTTAACTTGTGAGCCTCTTTTTCTACTTGGGGTGTTCTTGGTTTCTTCTCATTTGATGTTTTTTTGGAATATCCTTGATATATGAAGGAGTGTTAGTTTTTGTTTTCATATCAGGCCTTATTGTAGATTTCTGGGGGCGGAAATCATTACGGTGGAGAGATTTATCACACCTGGGTTTTTTATTCTACCCATTATTTCGTTTCATTTTTTTATTTCAGTTTCTCTCTCAAGTTCCAGATGTGAAGGGTTTTAATTTTGAGGTATTTCCTTTGTTTGTTTTTAGTCTTTTACTTTTTCCTAAGTTTCCCCCATGAGGTTTTATTAAAAATACAAGTTTTGGTTTCGAATATTGACGTGCACGATTGGTACATGGTTTGTCAAATCATGTTCCATTCTCTAGGTAACCATGTAGTAGGTTTATATTTTCAGATAGAAGCTATCACATAGCTTCCACATAGTAAGTCAGACCTTGTGTACTAACCTTGTTGTAGGTGCCTCTTAGGAAGATAGGGGTGCACAATCACTGAATGGTTTGACAAATCATACGAGCTAACCGTGCGCCTGTCCAGGTCATTAAAATTTAGAAATTTCCTAAACTACCCCCCCCCCATCAAATTTAACCCCAAAACACACAAAATCATCCCCCACTAAGGATTTTATCCCTATTCATGACCCCCTCCTTATTTATCCCCTGGGATCAATTTTTGTGGTAGTTTTGGCTTCGATTCTTCAAGAAACCCTCAAGTAAGTCCCTATTATCTTGGTTTCTCCCCCTATTCTAGGGTTTTTCTTCCTATTTCTTGGTATTTCACTTATCTAGAAGGTAGGGTTTCATTTTTAGGGTTAGATATAAATTCCTTGGGTTTGATATTGATTTTTATGGTTTCATTTTTCCTCTCTAGGGTTCAATTGAGGTGCGGTTGAGGTTTTGCACCGAATTTCAGAAGTTTCTTCATTTGAGGTAGGTGGTTACATGATTTAACATTTTTAGATTCTTTTGATATGATTTCTTGTCTTTATGAACCTATTCTAGGAATTTATTATGTGGTTATAAATCTATTTTGGAAGCGTGTTGACATGAATATGAAATGAGAATCATATTTTCAAAGGAAAATGGTGAACATTTGTAGTTTCCTTTTTGTGGTACTTCTTAAATGTGTTTTTATGGTTATGTGAAAGGTGAGAAGTGGGTTCTCAAAGGAACATAAGGTGAAAATGAGTTTGGAAGTATTTTTTTAAAGTAAAATTAAATACTTTAACAGAGTGGCTTTCGTTTTACCTTTTTAATGTGATTTTTAAATTGTTTAAATAAAGGGAATCATGTTTTAAAGTGAAATTGGTTTGTTTGTGTGGATTTTAAAGTAGCTAGAACCATGAAAATGACTAAATTGATTATATGACTTTCTCATGATAAATTCAAAGGGGTTTTATGAATTTTTCAAGTGGTGGAAAATTTACTTGAAAATGGTTTTAGTGTGTGTAAAATGGAAAGTTGTTTGGTTTGTGGAGAAATTGAGATTTTTTGGGTATATTTATAATGTGTGGAATGTTTATATGAAAGAGGTGGTATGTGTGACATGTGAATATGAAATTTAGAAAATGGGAAATCTTGTGTATCTAGGTGGGAAGACTAGTTCTAGTACTCTAGTGATTCATAAGTGGCTTGTCCCAATTTCATTTAGTTGGATTGAAAATTACAACACTAACTAAACATATATGACGACTGGTGACCACTAGGCCCATGGCGTGTCTCTTCCTAGTAGATCATGCATGATAAAACTGATGGTTTTGGTTACTATACCACATTTCCCTAAGGTACGAGGTTCTAGTGTCTCACTCGATCTAGATTACCCCTATGTATTAACCTATGGTGCTCACTTATGACATGTGGCTTATATGATGCGGTGTCATCTGTCGGTACATAGTGGAACATTAGTACATTTAACTTTTCTTTTAAGTAAGTCTATTGAGAAATGTTTTTCCTTGAAAGTATTCCTTTAAAAATGGATTTTCTATAAAAAAATTTCCTAAAAATGTTTCAAAGGCTTTTGTATAAATGTGCCTGTTAATTTTTCTACTAATGTTATGGAATGAAATATTTTATTTTGGGTCACATTATACCAGGAGTTGGATCACACCCTACATACACCCTTGGGTATATTTAGACTTTGTTTACATGACCCAGGTAAAGGAAATATGAGTCATGGATATATTGGTGGTTCAGGTTGCTAGTATTCTTCTTGTGTAGGTTGGTGGTGGTGGCTTGAGGAGGATGCTTCTCTAGTTACATGGTGGTTTGGTATGTTGTCGTTATTCCCCATTTGTTGTAGATCATTTGGGTTTTTTTAAGTTGTAAGTACTTGATTCGGAAAACTTTTTTATATATTTTTTTGTTTTGGTTTTTCAATTATGTTTTTCTTATTATTTTTGGTTGTTTACGTAATTATAAATGGGTGAAATCATTCCCAATATACTTTATAAAACCTAAGCACTAGTTTCCATCCCATGGGGATTTGGAGCGCACCTTGGGCCATTCCATGGATTGGGTTGGGTTTCGGGTTGGATAGAACTTCGGCTTGGTTAGTGACAAACAGAACCAATGATTAGATCTTCATCTAATGAGGGTTCCATTTGGTGGGGTGGTGCCTATGATTCAGATATCATAGAGAAGAAATCCACAAGAGTAAGATCTTGCATTGGAGTAGAGTATGACTCTTCCTTTTTTGTCTCTTCCTATGTTCTAACGGTCATGTCCATCTTCAAGAGACATATATGATGTCACTTCCCTGGGTGGTAGAACTATTGTGGCTCTGTGCAGTTGTGCTTTCAGGGTGGAATGAGCTCATTCAACTACGTTATGAGTCATCCATTTCTTTAAATTCTATCCACGTTTTGCCGAAACTTTCTTCCAATCGCCCTCTTTTTCTGACTGGGCAATGGTTATGTAGGTCACATATGCTATGGATTTATCCAACATCACCTGTCCAAAATTGACCATGATTTAGAGAATTTCTTTGAAGATAAAGTAGTCTTAGATGTTATGACCCATCTGTCTGTAGAAAGTGAAGTGGTCAAGAAGATCAGTGAGGTTAAACACATTGGGATTCATGGGTTGTGGTAGCTTGAGCAGGTTATTGTCCATGGATGTAAGGAACTAATCAGAAACTTATTCATTTTAAAAGAAGTATGATTTATTCATCCATTCCATAAATCCCAGGTGGTGATGGTCTCTTTTCAATTATGTCTAAGGGAGATTTTATGGTTGTTGCCGCTCGACAGGAGGTACTGGGCAGTTCGGGAACTGCTTAGGTGCTTGGATGGGCATTGATACTAGTTTGACAGTGATAGTGATAGTCTCTACCTTACTGATCCTTTTCATATTTTCTGAAGGCATGAGCCTAGATTTAGCTCAATTTCATTGAATGGCATCTACCAAATGTTGTACCATTTCTGTGAACTCACAAAACCCACCTAGATACTTCATTAGGATCATAGGTGTTTTCATCTCATCCCATAGATTTTCAGTGCAAAGTTCCATTAATTGTTCCAGTGAGAGAGGAATGTTGAGTGGATAGGTTAAACCCTTCCATCTAGATATGAATTAAGACACCCTGTCATTTTCACATTTCTTATATTTTTTCAGGTTGAAAATTGTCATTTTCCTCAGCATGGATCCAAACTAGTAAAATAATTGATGACGAAGTTCTTCCCATCCCACAATAGATCCTACTATAGGGATATTATACCAAACAATGGTTGGACATATCAGATTATGTTCAAAACACCTCATCTTGGTCACCTCTTACTGATCTTGAGAGCCAATCATTGGACCACATTGGGATAAGAAGTGAGTAAGATACTGTTTGGGGTCTCTCATGCTGTCAAAGGTAGAGAAGGTTGGATTATTGAAATTGTGTGTGGGAAAAGTGTCATCCACTCATTCAGGATATGGCTTATTCTCAGGCTGTAAGGGTACATGTCTACGATAAAAAACTGGAATTTAGTGACATTTTTTAGAGATTTTTCCTCAAAAACATCACTAATTTAGCAAATTTTCCTAAAAAACATTGCTAATTTAGGTAAGTTTCCTCAAAACGTCACTAATTTAGCGTGTTTCCTCAAAACATCATTAATTTAGCGATGTTTCCTCAAAAAAATCACTAATTTACTAGCATTTCCTTAAAGATGTTACTAAAACAGAGATGTTTTTCAGGAAGCGTCATTAATATATATATATATATACCACATTTCCTTACATCGATATAAATATATATTTAGATATATATATGTTAATATATATAAACACAAATACATATATATAAACATATATATATTTATATATATATATATAAACACACACACACACACATATATATACATATATTTATATATAAAAAACACATATATTTTAAATTTAGTCATTTTTAAGAAAACGTGACTATTCTAGTGACACATTTACTAGTGTTTTAAAACATGGCTAGTTATATATATGTATACATACACATATATATTTACACGCATGCACACACACATATATATACACATGTATATATGTGAATATATATATATATATAAACATACATATATTATTAATATAAACATATATTTTAAGAACGCTTCTTGAAAAATGTCACTAATTTAGCAATGTTTCCTGAAAACGTTGCAAATTTAATGATGTTTCCTAAAAATGTCACTAATTTAGCGACCATTTTGAAAAAGCATTGCTAATTTGGAGATGCTATTTGAAAACATTGCTAATTTAGTAACGTTTTCAGCAAGTGTCATTAATTTAGCCACGTTTTTCAGGCACTGTCGTTAATTTAGAGACATTTTAAGAAAACATCACTAAAAATATATATATATATATATTTTTACAAATTCCATTTTCCCGCATCGATATA
This sequence comes from Viscum album, assembly GCA_963277665.1. NCBI lineage: Eukaryota > Viridiplantae > Streptophyta > Magnoliopsida > Santalales > Viscaceae > Viscum > Viscum album. The sequence continues at coordinate 1,988,043,799 of OY728161.1, read as the reverse complement.
AGTATATATTTATATATATATATATATATATAAACACAGAAACATATATCTAAATAAATATATATATATATACATATATAAACACACACACACAAACACACACACGCACGCATGCACACACACACACATATATTAAAACCATGAGTTTTTTTAATGGGTTTTTAATTTTTTTTAAATAAACGGAATAGGATTCTGGATATTTTTAAAAATGGGTATGCAGAAGCGTGAACCCCGTTCACTCATCTGCCTTTTCCAGGAAGTGTGAACGACATTCACGCTTCTCATGTGGAGTTTGTTAAGGAAAATTGAACATCATTCGTCCTTCCTACTGAATATTCTATTAATATATATATATATATAATATATAATATTAATAAAAATTAATAAAATTAATTAAATATTAATAAATTGTTAGTGAAACATTCATAAATATTAAAAATCATTAAATAAATATCCATACATATTCAAAAATATAAATAAATATCAATTAAATGTTCATAAATTCTAATAAATATTAATTAAAATTTCATCAATATTAATAAAATATCAATAACTCTTAATAAATATTTATAAATATTAATGATATATTTATAAATATTTATAAATATTAATGAATTATTAACAGATATTAATAAACAATAAATAAATATTCATAAATATTCATAAATATTAATAAATATTGATTGAATATTAACATCTTATCAGGTTGGGGTCAAATGATTAAATATTAATTAAATATAAACTAAATATTCATAAATATTTATTAAATATTTATTAATAATTATGAATATAAATAAATATTAATAAAAATAAATAAATTTTTACTAGATATTAAATAAATATTAATTAAATATTCTTATATATTAAATAGATATGAATAAAACTTTGAAAAATAATAATAAATATTAATAAATCATAATTAAATATTAAATAAATATTAAAAAATATTAAAAAATATTATTAAAGAATAGACTACATTAATAAATATTACTAAATGTCAATTAAATATTAAATAAATATCATTAAATATTACAAAATACTATAAAATTTTTATAAATATTTATAAATATTAATAAAAATTAATAAATATAAATTAAATAATAAATAAATACTAATAAATGTTAACAAATAATAATAATTAATAATTAAATATTAAATAAATATTGATTAATGTTAGTAAATATTAATAAATATTAGTAAATATTAAAAAAAATATTAATAAATGTTAATAAATATCAATTAAATATAAAATAAATATTAACAAATATTACAAAATAATAATAAATATTAAAAATTATTCATTAATATTTTTAAAATATTAATAAATATTAATGATTTAAAATAAATGTTAATAAATGTTAATAAATATTGAAAAATAATAATTACATATTAAATAAGTATTAATAAATGTTAATAAATATTTTTTAATAAATATTTGTTTAATATTTACTAATGTTCATCTAATATTTATTAATATTTATTTACTATTTATTAATATTTTGTAGTATTTATGAATATTTTTGAATATTTAATTAATATGTATATATATATATTTAATTAATATTTATTAATATTTTATTACTGGTTATTTATATTTATTAATATTGATTTATATACATTAATATTTATGGATATTGATTTAATATTTACTAATATTTAATCAATATTTATTAATATTTATAAATTTTTATTAATATATATTATTAGTTATTTAATGTTTATTGGTATTTATTAACATTTCATTAATATTTATAAATATTTATTAATATTAAATTAATATTTATTAACATTTTATTAATATTGATGAATTTTAGTTAATATTTATTATTATTTATTGATATTCATTGATATTTAATTAATATTTATCAATATTTAATAACATTTAATTAATATTTATTAGTATTTATTTGTATTAGTGATTATTTATTAATCTTTAGTTAATCTTTATGAATTTTTTTTAATATTTCATTAATATTTATAAATATTTAATAATATTTAATAAATATTTATTGACATTTAATTAATATTTATTAATTTTTTATTAAAATCTATTGATATTTAGTTTGTATTTATTAATATTTAATTAATTTTTATTAATTTTTATTAATATTTAAATAATATTTGTTATATTTATTAATATATATATACATATAAATATTAATAAACATTTATTAATATTTATTGATATTTAATTAATATTTTTTAATATTTATGAACATTTAATTTATATTTATTTTATTTTTCTTTTTATTTTTATTTTTATTTTTATTTTTGAAAATGTTGAGGTTGAGAGACATACCTCTTTTATTGAATAAAAAGCTGAGATGAGGAGGAAAATGCAGAACATCAAAGGTTCACATGTAAAACAACAAAAAAGGCCAGTAGAAATCAAGTAGCTCGAGATCTGGTGATCATGCTATGATGAGAGAGATGACCGCCCCATCCATGAGGATGTCAACCCCTTCGCCATGTTTTAACCTGTAGCCATAGTCCACCTCCATCATATGAAAGATCATCATCACTAGCAACCTTGATTACTCATACATTAGGAAAATAATCATTATGGCGTACTTCCTCTACACTGCTTCCTAAGGCAAGCACGTCAAAGGTGTTGCGAGTACTGACCAATGAGTTGGACTGAGCAAGAGCCTTGCTTATTCCAGAAGATAGACCACATTTCTTAGTAGAGGAAACAACATCCATTGTCCGATCAACACCTATAGCCAAAGCCACATCATCCTTTTCCCTCTCTGATGGAGCTGAAGGTAAAGTAGAAGCCTCAATACACTTCCTACACTGAGTCTTTGACTGCCTATTATTAGCATGTTCAGAGCCCACACAAAATGATGGCTTCAAGATAGCTATAAGAGGGGTGGCCAAGCCACAACAGCCAAGATCATCACCCACCAGATGCTTGCCACATGCCTCCCCAGATCCATCTCTAAGAGTAATTCCAGATTCCAGGACAAGCCCCGGCATTGATACACCCACTGGGGGTTGTGTGTTGCAAGTTGCATCCTTTATATGTATATAATTACTCCATAATGAATTTACACCCCTAACCTCATCTCCAATATGAAATGGGGAAGTATGAGAAGCCGAAAATACAACAGGAACCATATGCTTGCTTTAAGCACCCTCAAAATTCTCACGAGAAGAGGAATCCTACTTAGTAATGCTCGACACCCATTAATTTCTCATTTTGGGTTCAAAAATTCACTTCTCATGAGACTGAGTGGGAAGAAACTTTTTTGACTTATATTTTATGGAGGTGGCAACAGGAATCTTTGCCATTCCTTTACGGTTTTTAGAAGAGATCATTACTTGCTCTTGCTAGTAATTAAGGTCCACCGCATCCTATGCCTTTAACTCCTTTCCATATTAACTATCATCCAAATTTTCATCAATATGATATTATATAATTTCTCAAAATAAATCCTTCTTAAAATAAACTCCATTAATAGTCCCAAGGGTCATCCGCAAAATATTTCCAAGACTGGGTTTTAGAGATAACATGTGCAGCTGAAATAAGATTCTCATATCGAAGAGGAGAATAGGTTTTTCAATTAGTAGTTTTTATGCATCCATAATTTGATAAAGGGAAGATGGGATCAATCCCTTGAACATCCTGAGAAGAACCTATAGTGATAAGATTCACACCCTCTAGTGGAAATAAAACTCTAGGAGCAGTAGTAAGAACATTATGGTAAATAAACTAAACATTGAGAGGAACAACAATAACATCCTTTTTCTTCCTTTAACATTTTTGAGACTCATTTACTTTAATTTGATAGTTTAAACAGATCAAATTTTTCCTACAAGTAACCTTATCAAGTCTAATAGCTCGATAGGAATCGCAAAATAGAGGATTTTTCTCAAATTAAATGTGGATATTTATCTCATAATATGTTTTAGAAAGTACCACTCAATCTATTAAGATAGATATTAGATAAACTTTAACCAAGACTCATGCATAGTGACCAAAAGTGACCATTTCAGTGGAATTATCCAACCTAATCGGTGTGAAAATCACAGATGTTATATCAAACAAAATTTTCCAAATTCCATAATACCAAATTAAGGCAATGAATTTTGATCCATACCTATGCATAGGTATCTTTGAAATCATTCAGGTTAAAATTTAACCTCAATTCATGGAGTCACAAGATGCCTAGATTAATATTAATTGATCCTACACTCTAGACATGTTCCTTTGATTCTACTAGGGGGAATAAGAAATGGAAAAAAACCCACAACCTAACAATACACATTTAAAATCCAAAAATCCCCAAATTTAGGCTAACCAAGAAACCAGATCTGTGAATCTATAGGGTTTTATACCTTTTTAAAAGTAAATTCAAGCAATGAACAAGTGTTTTAAAAGGTTTATCCTCTCTGAAATAGTATCATCTGAGGCCAAAACATGATCTATAAAACCTTTTCTGACAATTCACTCAGAGGTCTAATTACAAATTGAGACAAAAGAACCACCCAAAAATCTAAAGAATGATGAGAATCCCTTTAGGTCACCTTCCACCTTCTCCTTAATATTCTTTGAATATAGAAATCCTTGATGAGTCATAGCATGATTCGAAACATATGAATAGAGATTCATGATTTGAGGGTGAATTAGGGTATCCTAGTCACCGATCGCCATGAGCTTCTCCCATTCTTCTGTCAGTTAATTACTATTTATTTTTATTGATGAATATTTATGAATATTTATGAATATTTATTTAATGTTAATTAATATTTATTAATATTTCATAAATATTTATAAATATCTAATTAATATTTGTTGATATTTTGTTGATATTTTTTTAATATATGTTACTTTTTATTAATATTTATGTGATATTTATTTATATTTATTAATATGTATTTATTAATTAAAAATTAATTAGGAAGGGTGAACAATGTTCATTCTTCCTTAACAAACTCCACATGGGAAGCGTGAATGTCGTTCACACTTCCTGGCGAAGTCAGAAGCATGAATACGGTTCACGCTTCTCCATACCCATTTTTTAAAATATCTAGAAACCTATCCCTTTTTAAAAAAAATTAAGACCCATTAAAAAAACCTTAAAAACTCACATGTATTTCAAATTTAGTGACATTTTTAAGAAAACATGGATAATTATATATATTTTTGTGTTTATATATATATAATTATAATTCAATTAATGTACATATATCTAAAACTTAAAATTTATAATTATAACCATATATATGTATACATACACAAATATATTTATATATAAACACAAACACACACACACACATACACATATATATAAACAAATATAAATATATAAACACACACAGAGAGAGATATATAAACACACGCACACACATATAAATATATATATATATATAAACACATACATATTTTAAATTTAGTCATGTTTTTTAGAAAATGTGGATAATTATATATTTATATATGTTTAAAATCATTATTCAATTAATTTACATATTTATATATAAATAAAATTTTGTAATTATAACTATATATGTATTCATACACATATATATTTATATATAAAAACACACATAGATATGTATATATAAACACACACACACACACACACATATATATATATATATATATATGAACAGCCACATTTTAAACAAAACATCACTAAATTATCCATGTTTTTAACAAAACATTTCTAAAATAGCATTGTATTCAATTAAATTAATTATTTAATATTATTTTTGTTCATTTTTTAGTTATATGAAATTATGTTCGGTGAGTTTTAAAAACATCATATTAAATAATGATAATTTTAATAAGTGATAAGTACTTTTAATACAATTCATACTAATACTAGTAATAAATGAAATAATAATAGTAATAAAAATGAGTATAATAAATGAAATGAAAAAAAATATTAAGCACCACCCCCCCCCCCCCATCTTCCTCCAACCTTCCTCCCTCAGCACACGTCCATTGTCACCCTCTTGCCAAGCAATCATCCGTGGTCCCCCCTGCTCATCTTTGGTCCTCTCATATGGTGAAGCCGCATCCTCCCTATCATACAACTCACCTAGGGATAACCCCAATGGCATTCCTCCCCTCCTACGGCCTCATTTAGTAAGGCCTCTAATTCCCTCCTCCATATTTATAGTTTACCTCACTACTAGTAGTATTCTAGTTTGGTAGAACCCTAGGTTTGAGATTGGATTATTTTATTGATTCATAGGGGTGAATATATTATTCAAGTTCCTTTTATTTTGTATTCAAATTTGGTCATATATTGTTATATTTTACTGATTCATAGGGGTGTTTCTCTTATTCAAGTTTGGTCGATTCTTTATTGGAAGTTCCTACGAGATTTCCAGGTGATTGAGGTACCTTTTCTAATTTCATAAGATTTTAATTTAATAATTATTTATTGATTGATTGTTTGATTTTATTTTAATTGTTTATTTTTTTAGTTTATGATATTATTTATATTTTGATTTTTGCGGAACTACCATTTCAATCCTCCAGTCCCTTTTAAGTTGTAAATCAATTTTTATTATATAGTTTAACTTCAAATATTTTATTTTTAGTTATTTGATTTTTGTTGGTGAATGGTGATTTAATTTGAAAATTTTTCATTAACTCCATTATTTAAAAAATATGTAATTCCAGTTAAAATTAAAGAGTGATTATACATACAACAAATCTATTTTGTTTTATCATTTAATGTTTTTCATTTTTGATAGATTTTGGTTGAACAATACTTTCTTCATTAATTATACTCAATATTATTATAGTTAAATTATTTATTTATTTTAACCCTTATAGATTTCTTAGCATGATAAGTTCTTAGTTTAGAATGATATTCATAAGAGTTATATTTTGAAAGAAATTGGAAAAAAATAGAAAGTGTTCTTATTTGATTTGTGGAATATATGAAATGATGGCACATGTACTAGGGTTGAGTTGATCAACATGGTTCCAAATGGTTGTAATCCTGATCAATGGGTTGTTTTTGTTGACAATTGCATAAGGCTGGAGATTTTGGTACTACCATGTATTTATTATGACTATTTTCTAAATTATAATTATTATTGTATGTTTTGTGCATTATAAAGGATGAAGCTAAAAAATAAAGGATTCCAAAAGTTAAATTTTATTCCAAAAACTGGAGGATCGAAAATCTTTTCATAATGAAGATAAGTGATGGTAAGTTTAAATTATTAATAATTACATATAAATTTCATTATAATTTGATTTTTTATAATCTACTTTGAATTTTTAGGATGCAGAGTGTCATAGAAAAGTTAACAGAGTAGAAGTGTGGATCGTTACTCATAAACATGGTGATGGAAGCTTTGTTAGTGTCAATTCTAGAGACATGTGTGTAAGTAGTATAATTATTTTATTATTTTAATGATTCTTAGCTATATTGTTTCAAAAAGATGAACTTTCCTTCTATTTATAATTATTATAGGGAAAAAATTAATGAATATTAATACACATCTATTTTATAATATATTTCCAATGATGATTCACTGAGACGAGATTTTGGTAGTGAATAATGCATGAGACATATTTGAGGGATGGATTGGGTCCCTTATCATTGCAAGTGTTTGTTCTTCCCTCTCGTGTATATGGAGGGATGAAATCATCATCTGTATCAAATAGGAATATTGAATTTGAAGTTGTTCAATTAAAGACACAAATGGATGTGATGATGCGGTATGTAATGAAGAATCACTAGGGACAAATTCGTTCATATTTCCCCCTGTTTCAGACATCATTAATAAAATTGATGAATTAAATATAATGTTTTCTTTTGTTATACATTTTTTATATTTTTGTTTTACATTATTGTATTTTTTTTATTTTGCAGAAAACTAATCATGGAAGTATAAAAATAGTGAAATTTTTTAATGAGGATGAAAATGATGCTTGTTCAACTTGATTGAAATGATATTTTATGAATTTAATACTGGTACATGTGAATTTTCTAGTGTTGGTATACAATTTTAGTTGTTATTTTTTATTCATATTTTTTAGTGTTAGTATACAATTTTAATCATTATTTTTTATTTTTTATTATCATCAGAGTGCCATGAGGGGGTCCTGCTGCTGATGAAGGACTTGAAAGGGATCAAAATGAAGTTTGTTAATGACTTTTAACTAATGAGATCTATTTAAAAAAATGTGGTCCATTATTCGTGGATTTATTCAAAAAATTAAAGGATGTTTGTACATTTATTTTGGAATATGGATTCTATTTTTTCAGATTAAATAATTTTAACTTTCAATAAAAAAAATTATCGATTTTTTCTGAAAAATGTTGCTAATTTAGCTATGTTTCATAAAAACGTCATTAATTTAGAAATTTTTCATGAAAATGTATATATATTTATATATATCAACACACACACACACATATATAAATATATAAATATATGTGTGTGTGTGTGTGTGTACATATATTTATATATATAAACCCATATATATTTTAAATTTAGTCACATTTTTAAGAAAATGTGGTTATTTTAGTGACATTTTTACCATTATTTTAAAACATTTTTAATTATATATATATATATATATATATTATAATTATAAGTATATATATATATACATACACATATATATTTATACAGAAACACACATATATAAACATATATATATATATAAACATAAAATATAAACATATATATAATATAATATAAAATATAAACATATATGTAAAATATAAACAAATATATATAAGATAATATGAACTTATATATATATATATATATATATAAACATAAAATCTAAAATCTAAACATATATACGTGTGTGTGTGTGTGTGTTAATATATAGAATTATTTAATATATATAATATATTAATTTTTTTAAATACTAAAATCTATATATATATATATATATAAAATAACAGAATGTAATTTTATATTAATAATTGACATAGGTGAGTTGGTCAGGTCTTTGAGTATAATCTTGCAGGTTGTTGGTTCAAGTTCTTGCGGATATATAATTCTTCATTGGCATGTGTGACAAAGAGAGGTTTGTGTGGGGGTGTGTGTGGACCTAGAGGGTGTGAGTGGGGGGGGCAGGGTGTGGGGGTTAGTGTGGGAGGGTAGTGTATGGGAGGGTGGGAAAAGAAGGGGGTGTGTGTAAATAAACTTTTCACTTTTTTATTGTAAAAAATTATAATTTTTTTTAAAAAAATTACCTATATTTTTTAGAAAAATTGGTAAATGAGGTGTTACTAAATAGAGACTTTAATTTAACGATGTTTTTAAAAAACATTGGTAAATGAGGTGTCTTTGAATAGTGGCATTTATAAACATCTCTAATTTAGCAATGTTTATTTACAGACATCTCTATAAAACTTTGGTAAATGGGGTACCGCTAAATATCAACCATTATAAACATCTCTAATTTAGCAACGTTTATTTATCAATGTTTCTAAAAAACATCAGTAGATGAGTTTTCTCTAAATAGTGACGTTTCTAAATGTCACTAAATTGTCGATGTTTAGAGAAGTTTATTTACTGATGCTTCAAAAAAAACATCAGTAAATGAAGTATCACTAAATAGCGACTTTTATAAACGTCTTTAATTTAGTGAAGTTTATAAACATCGCTAATTTAGAAACATTTATTTACTAACATTTCTAAAAAATGTAGGTAAATGATGTGTCACTAAATAGTAATGTTTATAGATGTCTCTAATTTAGCGACATTTATTTTCCGACATTTTTAAAAAGCATTGGTAAATGAGGTGTCTCTAAATAGCGACGTTTGTAAATGTTGCTAATTTAGAAATGTTTATTTACTGAAGTTTCTAAAAAACATCGGTAAATGAATTAGCAACATTTTAAAACATCACAAATTAGCATTTTTTTTGTTGTGGTCTCCCCTCCATGGCTTTCATTCGATTAGTCAGGGACTCGATGGAATTGAGCAATTACAGAGGTACTGCAGTTTGAGCCACCTCCCGCCTACATGGAGCAGGTGGGGCCTGATGAGGTGGCCCTATTTTCATCTCCCACATATTCTCAATTCATGTGAATACTGAATGATTGCCTTGTAGAGGGAGAAGTTTTCATTGTAATGGGGGGAAGTCATGATCATTTTTGACTTCCTCATTTATGTAGATCGATTGCCTAGATACAAAGCCGGTCTGACTCTCAGGTGTCGCTCTTATAAGAGGATCGAATCTTTTCAAATGTATGGCACTACTACAAAAAAAGCATTTAACAGCAATGGTATTTATCACCACTAGAAAAAGATCTGATAAATGACATCTTTATCAGTGCTAAAGAAAGCATTGATAAATTTAAACCTTTATCAGTGATTTTTTTAACACTGATAAAGGGCCCCTTTATCAATGTTTTATATTTAGAGCTGATAAAGGGTACCCTTTATCAACGCTTTATTTTTCCCACTAATAAAGGGTGCCCTTTATCCACACTATATTTTTAGCACTTGTAAATAAATCCTTTATCAGTGTTTTTTAGCGTTGATAAAGGTCTGAATAAATCAAAGGAAATAATTTAATAAATAAAAAATAAAAAATGAGTTTGTTAAAAAAATATTACAAATTTTATTAATTAAATAATTATTGATAAAAATGAATAAATTGATTATAATATATATAAATTATAAATACTAATAAATAGTATGTATTTAATATATAGATATATGAAAAATAAAAATTAAACAAATTAAAATTAAAAATAAGTAAATTGAGAAAAATATTAAACATTTTATTAATTAGATGATTATTGAAAATGTTAATAAATAGTATATATTAAATATATAGATATATATTAATATATATAAATATGATTTATATAATAAAAAATATTATTTATGCTTTACATTAAATAGCAATATATTTAGTGAATAATGGTTTATAAATAAAAATTAATTTGAATTAAAAAAACTGACTAATTGCATCAAGTAATGGATATAATTGAATGTTTTTTTATTTTTAAATTTATAAAATAGATCAAACGTATTATATTTATTTCACATATACGTAATTAATGCATTTTTATATACATACGCACACACTTAGATATTTTCTTGGAATTTAATCAATTTATATTATATATTTTATCTATATTTATTTACTAAGTTTTAATATTTTCCATATGTATTCATCTTTATTTAAATATATATCAATTTTTTAATGATTTATATTAATCAAACTTATCCAAATTCTCAATATTGTTCTCATTTTTAATTAATCAATTTTACTCATTTTTAACATTCATGAACTTAAGAATAAATATTCATTAATAATATTAAAAATACATTTGTAAAAAGTATTTATAAAGAAATATATTTATAAATGTATATTTATTATTTTTATACATTTATAATTATAAAAAACATTATTTGTTTAAAAATTATTTATATAATTATAAATAAATAAATATATAATTATAATGAATATATTTAAATAATGAATATATTTACTATATTTATATATATATTATTATATAAATATATATCTAAGGATATAAATATTATTTTTTAAAAATTTATTTATATAATTATAAATAAATAATTATATATTCAAAGAATTAAAATTATTATTTTATAAAAGTATTATAATAAGTATTATAATTATATATAATAATTATAATTTTTTTTAAAAAGTATTATTTAAAAAAAAGTATTATAATTATTTATCATCACTTTTTGAGCACTGATAAAAATAGAGATTTATTATCGCTAAAAAAGCAATGATAAAATCAATCTTTCTTAGTGCTGATAAAATCAATATTTATCTGTGCTAAAACATTAACGCTAATAAAGATTGATTTTATTAGCACTTTTTTAGCACTAATAAAGATTCATTTTATCAGGACTTATTAATTTAGCACTGATGAAAGGTATCTTTATAAGAGCTTTCTTTTGAAGCGTAGATAAAAGTGTCATAATCTATTTTAAGAACCCTAACCATCACAAACCATTCTGCAGTATCCAAATATATCAATGAAATTGACCTTCTTATGGAGCTCCTCATTATCAAAACCAAGCTCAAATCAAGGCTCCAACTATTCCAAGGCTCAAATCCAAGTCTTAAGTAATTCAAGGGTTGAATACAACCACAACTCAAATAAAATCTAGGTTGTTCGATATCTCTAATTTCCCTCGGTTATCCACTAAATTTTATCATCCCACATACATGTATCCCAAAAAGTCTAGTTGCACTATCCTATAATAAAAAATCAAAAAATTCATTATTTTTTAGATATATTGAAGTATCATCTTCCCCGATATCATGTGGGTCTCCTTGCGGAAACATTGGTATTGTGTAACTTGAAATATATCAATCCCAATGTTGGGACATGTTGTTGTGTGGTATAATAGGCTCCCAATACCAATATTCCATGGCATCTACCTCTTTTCAATCATCAACTTTTCAAAAATTCATCCATATAACAGTTGATGTTGTCATTGGTTTGGAATATTACATTGCAAATCACTTGAATGATGAAATATCTAACATCAATAGGGTCTTATATTATGTCGTGCAACAATTGGAATTGAGAGGGTTGAGTAAGAATGAACTGAAATATGGGGTTATTCCCTTCTATTTTAAAGATAATTCTAGAAGTTGTTTCTAAAAAATGGATGATGAAATATTTGACACATGGGAGCAACTATATAATGATATTTTCATGAAATTTTTTCCTAGGATAATGAGCACTAAAATATGGTTTAAAATTAATGGATTTATTTAGTATGACTATGAACTATTTCATGAGGCTTTATATAGATTTAGGGGCCACTTATGAAATGAAACAATCAAATGATTCTGATGAATCTGTAAAATCTGATGATAAAAAAACATTATATATGTTTTATTTGTTGTATTATTTATTTAACTACTTCTTGAAAAAAAAATATAATGTTTTTAGTTTTTATTTTTGAAATATTTCAATTTAAATTTAAAAAATATGGCTTAAATTATATAAAAATAAAAAACAAATAGGTTTAAGGTTCTATAATCATTTTACCATATTATATAGGAAAAAATGATTTTGATATTTTTCTAAATTTGGTATTTTCTTTGAAAAGTAACTTATTTAATGAGATGTAAAGACCTGGAATTTCCATGTAATTTTTTTTTCAAAATTACACGGGAATTTTATGAGTCCTCAGTTTCTGAGGGCGCGCAATTCTGAGGCCCGAAGTGCCCGAAATGATCCGTCGAAGTTTTGTTAAGCTTAAATTAACGCCCATAAGTATTTTTTATGAAAAAGTGGAATAACTCTTAAACGGTTACTCGGATCAAAAATCTGATGGCACCGGTGTGCTTAGGATGGCGGTTTTACCCTAGGTGTGACTTAAGTTTAGTTGGCGCGGACCTCCTATGAGAAATCCCAAAAATGGCATAACCGTAAATAAAATAATTAAATAAAGTTATTTTATTTTTAAAATGCTTATAACTCACAAACGGTAGCTCAGATTAAAAATTAGAGACCACTTCTGAACTTGTGAGGGCTTGCATTATTTAAGTAGATACTAACTTTGACCGGCGTGGGCCACCATAAAAAGTTAGTTTTTGGCCGCAAATAAAATAATTAAGTGAAAATTATTTTATTGTAAAATTCATAACTTCTAAACGGTAACTTGGATTGAAAATCTGAGAGTACCTTTTGGTTCGTTGGGGCATGTTTCACCTAGACAGAGCCTAACTTCGACTGTAGTGGGTTGAGGGTGACTGATAATAATTTTCTGAACTTTTGTTCGGGTACGTTCAGTAAACGTACGTACGGGATTTTATAACTTTTGAACTGGTTCTCAGAATTGAAATCTGATGGCATCGTTGAACTCGCAGCGCCGGTTTTCGCTTAATAAGACTTTCACCTTGACGGCGGATGGTCAGGAATAAAAGTTAGTTTTAGGCTTTTTATAAAAAAAATAATAAAATAAAGTGTAGCCACACTTTATTTTATTACAGCCGCCATGTGTTTGCGGTTAGTTGGAACCTCCCCTTGGGATTTGATGGTGGGACCGCCACAACCTAACCTCCCATGAGAGGTTATGGTAGTGGGGTCCACCCGAGCATAACCTCCTGCGAGAGGTTATGATGTGGGGACCACCTGAGATGCATAACCTCTCATTAATGAGGGAGGACATGTTTACCTCCACTGTGCAATTAATTGTGCCAATGCACGTGCCAATTAATTGAGCCAACGCGCGTGCCAATTAATTTCTCCAACGCGCGTAAATTAATTATAGGGAGCCTCTTAACATCTTCCAAATTAAGTGGGCCACCTCTCGTGCAATTAATTTAGTGGAGCCAATTAGTTTGTTCTCCATTTTTAAATTAAGTAACTGCAACGATGGAAATTAGGAAGGTTCCTAATAAATGAACCATCATAAATTCCATGATGGTTACATACCTCTCCCCCTCTCCTATATATAGGGAGCTTGGGAGTAGGATTTGGGACGGCTTCACCAAGAGATGAAAAGCTGGTAAAATGACGCGACGCCCAACACTTGGAGGTTTATGATTTCTCCAACGAAGGACGAAGAACGCCGACCTCCTTCGAATTCTTCCTCGGAGCCTCAACTGACGTGGAGCGTCTTCCATGAGCCGATGCAGCTTGGGTTTGGAAGCGCGCGGCGATCGACGAACTTCATCGGCTTATTTCCGCAACACCGTCAACGAATGTCAATCGACGACCGTCAAATCAAAGGTAGGGGGTTTATACTTGTTGAAATTGTATCATTTATCCTTCCTTCTTCAAAGAATGATAAGGGTTTATTACGGACGTATTGTTGAACTTTCTTCTTCACTCCATGAGCCAAATGTTATCGCCCTCTAAACGCGGAAGGTGTCGGCCTACTAACACGGCCCGACACCATCCGCCTTTTTCATTTTTGTTTGTTCTACGGCTTGGCGTTGAAGCAAGAGGCAATGGTGGCGGCAACGACAAAGGCTGCGCTACCTGCGGCCTCTGTGAAGCACACCGCCCCCCCGGCGCACTGATGCACCCAGCTGCCCACCGCCGGCCAAGCGACGCCCAACCCGCGTCCCACGCGCTGCTCCGCGGCCCTGCCAACGACCCGTCGCGCCTCGCTAGCACGTTGCCCGCACCTCACCGGCGCGCTGCCCGTTCCCCCGGCATGTGGCCCGGCGCCCCCCGGCGCCCAACCCATGCTTCCCAATGCCCCCGGCACACGGCAAAACCATCGCGGCGCCTCCCGACGCGCTGCCCGGTGGCTCCGCGCCCCACCGGTGGCCTGCCCGGCGCCCCCGCACCCAGCCGGCGGACTGCCCGGCGCCCCCGCCCCCCGCCAGCAGACAGCCCGGTGCCCCCACGCCCTATAGGGGGACTACCCAGCCCCTGCCAGCGGCCTGCCAAGCACCCCGGTGCCCTGCGCCGCACCCCGGCGCCCTGACCGGTGCATCGGCGGCCTACCGGTGAGCATCCGACCTGCCAGCGCCCAGTGCGGCCTGCCTGCTGGCCTCCGGCCTCCAGAGCTGACCCGCGGCTTCCCCCACGATGTCGCTGGACGAACCGGCCCGGTCACCCGGGTTGAGTTACCGAGCCGCCTACGTGGCGACTACCGGGCCGGGCCCAGCGAACTAAGTCAAAACTTAGCGGGCTGACCCGCCCAATGTGTCGGGTCAGACCCAGCGAGTATGACCAGGTCATCCCAGACCAGGTTGGCCCGGACGGGGTTGGACCGAGTTGGTCCGACCGGGTCGGACCGGACCCGAGCCTATTACTGACCCATTACCTTCTTGGGCCATATCTTTGGCACCGGACGTCTGTTTGACGAACCATCAACAACACTGGTATTCTTGGAGCATAGTCGTCCCTTTGAGTATACCCCACTGGAGTTCAAGGTATAGTTGATATATGGTCAGGTTGGTTTGTATACAAAACCAACCGGGCCCCCGGGACTAAAAGGCTAATAACTCACAGACCGGGTGTCCGATTGACACGTCGTCTGTTGCGTTGAGACCCCTATGACGTGGCGGTCCTTTGAGATACTTAAAGGTGAGACTTTGTGACACTTGGAGTATCAACTAGTAGCTCCTGGAGCAGATCCTCTCATAGATGAGCATACAGAGTGTAGAGACCTAGTAGATGTAGACCTGACGACTGCTTAACCGATTCGACTCGGAGTGATTTGATTAGCCCAATGGACAGAGCACCCGGTTTGGCGGCAGACCCACAGCGGACGGAGTGCCTGGTTTTGCAGCAGACCCGCGGTACTCTATAGGAGGAGTACCTCTGACGGCTATAGGGGGAGCGCCCGGTTTGGCGGCAGACCCTCTGTGGATGGAGCGCCCGATTTGGCAGCAGACCTACAGTACTTGACAGGAGTACCTCAGCAGTATAAGGTTAGTGAGTAGTGCCTTGGAGTCGCGATAGGGCCACTGTACTTGATAGATGAGGAGTTCTCTATCAGTCATGGTTTCGTCACTGAAAATCCTGGTTTGAGATAAGTCAATGAACTTTGTGTTTTCTTCATGATTGAGATGAGTTACTTGATAATTTAGGTGTATGTATGGGCATATACCTGAGTAATTTTTAACCGTTGAAATCATACTTTGTGGTTAATCCTTGTTAGATTTTGTTAGACCTTGAGGGTCTCGGGGGTCCCTACTAAGTATCGTTATTCTCACCCCTACACTGGCTATGCCCGTACCTCGTTGTGCTGGATGCAGATGACAGACAGCGCTAACCGAGGTAGAGTGTACGAGGACTGGACAGTACCCGGAGGTGGACCTCACAACAAGTTAGTACCCAGAGGAGACGGACGGACATGGAGCAATGAGGAGGCTATTTGTACCTACCCTTCAGGTAGGATCCGTGGTGGACGATCCAGGAGCTTCTAGACACCTTCCAGCTGTTTTCCTTTTTAGTTTTACCTGGTTGTATTTTCCTTGTACTTTACTGTTGGGCTTGTATTTCCGGACCCTTTACTTTCAACATACTTTTCATATAGTTTCTACTTAGTGTTTGCTTCCTCTTGTACTCTGGTTTTGTGTGTTTAAGATTTATAAAGTCAATGCCTTCCCAGTTTTATGGAAATTATGCCTTTGGTGCTAGTCACCAGCCCCTGGCTTATGGAAGGCGGGATTGGGGTAGTCACGATACGGGCCTCGGGGGATGGGTCGTGACAATTGGTATCAGAGGAGTCGGTTCTACCATAGAACTTAGGAATCTGATATTTTCTTTCTGTAAAGCAATAGTGTTAAGGGTACTGAGTGTGGTTTTCAATTCAGGGAGTCCAGTGTTGGTGCGGTGGTCGACGTATCCATACACCAGGACCCTGACTATTGATTTCTGACTTAGTACAAGAAAACACTGATTGCATGTGTGTTTTCAAAATTTTTCTTTAAGTCAACTCAAACCAGGTCAGCTCACTAGGTATAATATTTTTACTGTGTCGCATCTATTCAGGATGCCTTCATGCAGACAGCCAGTTGGAGTTTTGAGGGATTACCCGATGATGGCCCACCGAGCGACGAGGCTCCGGTGCAGGTCCCTCTTACTATGTTGGAACCTTCGCGTGGTGTACCAGCAGAACCACCACTGGTTGGATAGCAGATTCCACCAGCCACACTGGAGGACAGTTCACGCCAACTGAGCGCATTGCGCGAGTTCTAGCGGTAGAGGCCTTCGAGGTTACAAGGCGAGACAGATTCCCAGGAAGCAGAGTACTGACTGGAGGCTATTTCTAGAGTTCTCTACCTAGTTGAGACACCAGTAGAGCAGATGGTGATCTTAGCTACTAGTGTTTCCCAGTGAGTGACCATGAGGTTGGTCCGCATAGTGATGTGGTTTCAATACTTGGACCATTTTCCGAGATTGTACCTTCAGGTAGTGTGTCAGCTATATCACTGCTTGTTGGTCAGGAGTTTCAACCGGTGGTACCAGTTGATGACATATGTAGGCTTGGTGCCTTACACGTGTTTTAGCATCAGATACCCCTCAGGTTCTGAGGTAATCCCAACTTACAAGTGGCTAAGGACTGGCTTGAGGAGGTGGCAGAGAGTTTTCTAGAACTTCTACAGCTTCGGCAGGATGATATGTCAGTAGCTGAGTATTCGTCAAGGCGTATTGATCGTTCCTGGTACTCGATTAATATTATACGATCAGTGCTTCAGATCTTGGACCTCTGAGTGAGATGTGTTTAGGGACATCCAAGCCAGCACTTTCTTTTTCCTCTATGCATTCCTACCCATGTTAGGATTCTAGAGAGAACCTTTGCGGTTGAATGTTCTCTGGCTAAGCAGATATAGCCAGTGAATGTTAGTAGTGGGAAAGCATGAAACTAGCACCAGTCTCAGAGACTTGGGCATGTAAACTGTTTTAGAAAAAGTATGTAATAGGGACGGATGAATCTGGAGGGTAGTAGACATGGAAGTAGATCTAGGAGAGCAGAATAAGGTGGTGTACATTTTGACATGTTAAAACCACCCACATTTGTAACCCTCCAGGCTCAGGGAGCTGGAGGGTAGAGAAATATAATAGCTACATGTGGTTAAGGAGTGTATCCCAAGGGCTCTAGGAATGATTCATGGTACGGACTATGTCTACTACTAGCTATTGTATCAATAGACATAGGTACCGATCATTCCTTCCTTCCACGAATCTTGTTCCAAACCTAGAGTTTTCGATAAAACCATTGACTTAACCCTCATGTCTAGAGATACCTTTGGGAGGAGACTTGATAATCACACTTACACCGATGGTGTGATCTGACCCTTGAGGTGAGAGTTTCAGTTGGAACCTCTTGGTGGCAGCGTCGAGGCCTTACGACGTTAGTTTGGGATTGGACTTGACATCCAAAGTTCACACTCATATTGACTTTATTAGGCAAAGAGGTTGTGGTTTATCTACAATGTTAGGTAGGGGTTTTCCTTGGTCGGCAAAAAGGAAACCCAGGCAGCACAGGTTAAACTCATGCATAGGAGGGTGCAGTCGATCACTCTTGAGTCAACCAACCTTACCCTCGTGGCAGCAGGAGTTTTCAGTTTTCAGTTCCAAATAGGAGTGACAGAACATGGGGACATCTTTTCAAAATATGACCATAGGATAACCCCCCCAAAGGGGGAGGGACGTCTGCTTTGGCAGGATACTATTGGAGGTTCGTTCCAATCTTCACTAGAGTTGCAGCACCACTATCAGCCTTGACAAAGAATGGGAAACCCTTCATGTGATCGGAGAGATGCCAGCAGAGATTTCAGGAGCAGAGGTGGAGGATGACTAGTTCCCCCCATATTGAGGCTTCCAAAGGAAGGTGTAGGGTACGTAGTCTACTGCGACGCATCTGGGACCGGACTTGGGTGTGTCATGATGCAGGGGTGAGTAGTTATCACATTTGGTTCTCAGTAGTTGAGATAGCATGCGCAGAACTACGCTACCCATGACCTGGAGTTAGCAGTAGTGGTTTTCGTCATGAAGATGTGGCGGCACTATCTGATGAGAGAACATTTTACCATGTACTATGATCACAAGAGTCTCAGGTATATCTTCTTGCATAAGGACCTGAACCAAAGATAGCGACGTTAGATTGAGCTTCTCCAGGATTATTACTTCAAGATAGTCTATATTCCTGGGATGGGGAACGTTGTTACAGATGCACTTAGCAGGAGGTCTAGAATAGAGCTTCTAGGTAAGGCAACAGAGCAGTTGGATCCTTTAGAGATATCCTTTATGGATAGATATGGAGCATCCTTCCTTCAATCTCTTACAGTCACTTCTTCACTTCTTCAGCGAGTTAGGGAGGTTTAACGTGGAGGCGCTCACTACGAGACATGATGTGATCAAATATCCACAGGACAGGCACTTGATGGATTTTCTGAAGGTGGGGAGCACGTCATCCTCTTTAGAGGACGTACCATGGTACCAATTTCACTTCAGGAGGAAGTGTTGAGGGAGTTCCACACATCCCCTCTAGCAGTACATCCAGGTGTAGAAAAGACGTACCAGGACCTTCAACAACAGCACTAGTGGCCACATATGAAGAAGGCGGTAGTGGAGTTTGTCTCTCGATGCCTCACTTTTCAGCAAGTGAAGGCGGAGCATCAGGTACTAGTAGGCTTGGTTCAGCCTTTATAGGTCCCAAATTGGAAGAGGGATGAGATATCCATGGACTTTGTGACGGGTCTTCCACGTACATCTAGGGGAAAAGACTCTATTTGGGTGATCATCGACTGACTCACCAAGTCATCCCACTTCCTACTGACCAGAGATAGTATGAGCTACCACGGAGAAGGTGCAAGTCATCCAGGAGCAGATGAAGACTGCACAGAGCAGACAGAAGTCGTATGCTGATAGGATACGGAGACCTCTTGAGTTTGAGGTTGGAGACCTCGTCTTCCTACGGGTCTCACCTCGACGAGGTCTATGGAGATTTGGCCAAGTAGGCAAGTTATCTTTGAGATTCATCACACCTTCCAGGTCCTCAGCAGGGTAAGTGAGGTGGCTTACCACTTAGCTTTTCCACCTCAGTTGTACCGGGTGCACGACGTCTTCCACGTATCTCAGCTGAGGAGATACGTGCATGACTCTTCCCACATCATCGACAACGGTGAGATGGACATCGATGATGGGGAAACTTTCATGGAGGTTCCAGTGGAGATTGAGGATCAACTAGAGCGGGTCCTACATGGATGGTTGATACCTCTGGTGTGTGTTCACTGGCAGCACGGGAACCTCTAGGTGAACACATGGGAGTGGGAGGCTTAGATGTGTGTTCAGTACCCCCACCTGTTTCCTTAGTTTGAGTTGTAGATTATCTGGACGTAAAACCCTGAGTTGGGGAGAATGTAAAGACCCAAAATTTCAATGTAATTGTTTTTTCAAAAGTACATGGGAATTTTACGAGTCCGCAGTTTCTGAAGGCGGGTGATTCCGAGGCCCGGAGTGCTCGGAATGATCCGTCGAAGTTTTGTTAAGCTTAAATTAATGCATGTAAGCAGTTTTTTTGAAAAAGTGGAATAAATCTTAAACGATTATTCAGATCAGAAATCCGATGGCACAATTTCACTAATGATGGCGGGTTTACCCTAGGTGTGACTTATGTTTAGTCGGTGCGGGCCTCCTGTGAGAAATCCCGAAAATGGCATAACCGTAAATAAAATAATTAAATAAAGTTATTTTAATTTTTAAATGCTTATAACTCACAAACGGTAGCTCATATTAAAAATTAGATACCACCGCTGAACTCATGAGGGCTAACTTTATTTAATCATATACTAACTTTGGTCGGCACAGGCCACCAGAAAAAGTTTGTTTTTTGCCGCAAATAAAATAATTAAGTGACAATTATTTTATTGTAAAATTCATAACTTCTAAACGGTAACTCGGATTAAAAATAAAATAGTACTATTGGGTTCATTGGGGCATGTTTCACCTAGGCAGAGCCCAACCTTGACAGCAGTGAGTCGAGGGTGACTGATAATAATTTTCCAAACTTTTGTTCGGGTACATTCAGTAAACGTACGTACGGGATTTTATAACTTTTGAATCGGTGCTCATAACTGAAATATGAGGGCACCGTTGAACTCGCAGCGCCGGTTTTCGCTTAAAAATACTTTCATCTTAACGGTGTATGGTCGGGAATAAAAGTTAGTTTTTGGATTTTTATAAAAATAATAATAAAATAAAGTGTATCCACACTTTATTTTATTCCAGTCGCCATGTGTTTGCAGTTAGTTGGAACCTCCCCTTGGGATTTGGGGGTGGGACCGCCACACCCTAACCTCCCATGAGAGGTTATGGTGGTGGGGTCTACCCGACCATAACCTCACACGAGAGGTTACGACATGGGGACCACTCGAGACGCATAACCTCTCATTAATGAGGGAGGACCTGTTGACCTCCTCTCCGCAATTAATTGTGCCAACGCACGTGCCAATTAATTTATCCAACGTGCATGCCAAATAATTTTGCCAACACGTGTAAATTAATTATAGGGAGCCTCTTAACATCCTCCAAATTAAGTGTGCCACCTCTCGTGTAATTAATTTAGTGAAGCCAATTAATTTGTTCTCCCTTTTTTAATTAAGTAACCGCAATGTTGGAAATAAGGAAGGTTCCTAATAAATGAACCGTCATAAATTCCACGATGGTTACTTACCTCTCCCCCTCTCCTATATATAGGGAGCTTGGGAGTAGGATTTGGGACGGTTTCACCAAGATACGAAGCGCTGGTAAAGTGACGTGACGCCCAACACTTGGAGGTTTATGCTTTCTCCAATGAAGGTCAAAGAACGTCAACCACCTTCGACTTCTTCCTCGGAGCGTCAACCAAAGTGGATCATCTTCCACAAGCTGACGTAGCTCAGGTTTGGAAGCGCGCGGTTATCAAAGAACTTCATCATCTTCTTTCTGAAACACCATCAACGAACGTCGATCGACGACCGACAAATCAAAGGTAGGGGGTTTATACTCGTTGAAATTATATCCTTTATCCTTCCTTCTTCAAATAATGATAAGGGTTTATTGTGGACGTATTGTTGAACTTTTTTCTTCACTCCATGAGCCAAATGTTATCACCCTCTAAACGCAGAAGGTGCGAGCCGACTAACACGGCCCCACACCCTCCTCCTTTTTTGTTTTTGTTTGTTCTACAGCTTGGAATTGAAGAAAGAGGCAACTGTGGTGGCATTGACAAAGGTCGCGCTACCCATGGCCTCCGGGAAGCACACCGACCCGTGGCGCACCGGTGCACCCGGCCGACCACCGTCGGCCAAGCGACAGCCGACCTGCCCCCCACGCACTGCTCCGCGGCCCTGCCAACGGCCCGCCGCGCCTCGTTGCCTCGTTTCATGTGCCTCGCCGACGCGCTGCCCCCCCCCCCCCTGGCGTGCTGCCTGGCGCCCCCTGGCGCCCTTCCCGTGCAGCCCGGCATTCTTGGCGCACTGACCAGCCCGCCTGGCACCTCCCGGCGTGCTTCCCAGCCTGCCCGGTGTCCCCACTCCCCCCCCGGCGGTGGTCGGACGGGTGCACCAGCGCACCGCGGGGCGGTGTGCTTAACGGAGGTCGCAGGTAGCGTGGCCTTTGTCGTTGCCACCACCGTTGCCTCTTACTTCAACACCAAGCCGTAGAACAAACAAAAATGAAAAAGGAGGAGGGTATCGGGCTGTGTTAGTCACCCCGCAACTTCCGTGTTTAGAGGGTGATAACATTTGGCTCACGGAGTGAAGAAGAAAGTTCAACAATACGTCTATAATAAACCCTTATCATTTTTTGAAGAAAGAAGGATAAAGGATGAAATTTCAACAAGTATAAACCCCCTACCTTTGATTTGTCGGTCATCGATTGATGTTCTTTGACGGTGTTGCGGAAAGAAGATGATGAAGTTCATCGATAGCCACGTGCTTCCAAACCCGAGCTGTGTCTACTAGTGGAAGACGCTCCACGTCAGTTGAGGCTCTGAGGAAGAAGTTGAAGGAGGTCAGCGTTCTTCGTCCTTCATTGGAGAACGCGTAAACCTCCAAGTGTTGGGTGTTGCATCACTTTACTAGCGCTTCGTCGCTTGGTGAATCCATCCCAAATCCTACTCCCAATATCCCTATATATAGGAGAGGGGGAGAGGTAAGTAACCATCCTGAAATTTATGACGGTTCATTTATTAGAAACCTTCCTAATTTCCAACGTTGCGGTTACTTAATTTAAAAAGGGAGAACAAATTAATTGGCTCCACTAAATTAATTGCACGAGAGGTGGCGCACTTAATTTGGAGGATGTTAAGAGGCTCCCTATAATTAATTTACGTGCGTTGGTGAAATTAATCGGCACGTGCGTTGGCTCAATTAATTGGCATGTGCGTTGGCACAATTAATTGCACAGAGGAGGTCAACAGGTCCCCCCTCATTAATGAGAGGTTATGCATCTCGGGTGGTCCCCACATCGTAACCTCTCGCGGGAGGTTATGCTTGGGTATACCCCACCACCAAAACCTCTCATGGGAGGTTAGGGTGTGGCGGTCCCACCCCCAACTCCCAAGGGGAGTTTCCAACTAACCGCAAACACATGGCGGCTCGAATAAAATAAAGTGTGGCTACACTTTATTTTATTATTTTTTTTATAAAAAGCCAAAAACTAACTTTTATTGTCGACCATTTGCCATCAAGGTGAAAGTATTATTAAGAGAAAACCAGTGTTGCGAGTTCAATGGTGCCCTCAAATTTCAGTTCTAAGCACCGGTTCAAAAGTTATAAAATCTCGTACGTACGTTTACTGAATGTACCCGAACCAAAATTCGGAAAATTATTATCAGTCACCCTCAAACCACTAAGGTCGAGGTTAGGCTCTTCCTAGGTAAAACATGCCCCAAAAAACCCAAGATTACTCTCGATTTTTTAATCCAAGTTACCATTTAGAAGTTATGAATTTTACAATAAAATAATTGTCAATTAATTATTTTATTTGCGGCCAATAACTAACTTTTTCTGGTGGCCTGTGCCGGCCAAAGTTAGTATATGCTTAAATAAATCAAGCCCTCACGAGTTCAACAGTGGTCTCTAATTTTTAATCCGAGCTACCGTTTTTGAGTTATAAGCATTTAAAAAATAAAATAACTTTATTTAATTATTTTATTTATGGTTATGTCATTTTTGGGATTTCTCACAGGAGGCCTACGCCAACTAAACTTAAGTCACGTCTAGGGTAAACCTGCCATCCTGAGCGTAATGGTGCCATCGTATTTATGATCCGAGTAACTATTAAAGAGTTATTCCACTTTTTCAGAAAAACTGCTTACGTGCGTTAATTTAAGCTTAACAAAACTTCGACGGATCATTCTGGGCACTCTGGGCCTCGGAATCACGTGCCTTCAGAAACTGCGGACTCGTAAAATTCCTGTGTATTTTTGAAAAAAAAATTACATTGAAATTCCGGGTCTTTATTTTCTCCCCAACTCAGGGTTTTATGTCCCCATAATCTACAACTCGAACTATGGAAACAAGTGGGGGTACTGAACACACATCTGACCCTCTCGCTCCCATGTGCTCACCTAGAGGAACCCATGCTGCCAGCGAACGCGCACCAGAGGTATCAACCATCCAAGTAGGACCCGCTCCATTTGATCCTCAATATCCAATAGAACCTCCATGAATGTCTCCCTGTCATCGATGTCCAGCTCACCATTGTCGATGAGGTGGGAAGGGTCATGCACGTATCTCCTTAGCTGAGATACGTGGAAGACGTCGTACACCCAGTGCAACTGAGTTGGAAGATCTAAGTGGTAAGCCACCTCGCCTACCCTGTTGAGGACCTGGATGGTCCGATGAATCTCAGAGATAACTTTTAGCCTCGGCCAAATATTCGTAGACCTCGTCGAGGTGAGGCTCGTAGGAAGACGTGGTCTCCATCCTCGAACTCAAGAGGTCTCTGTCTCCTGTCAGCATACAAATTTTGTCTGCTCTATGTAGTCTTCATCTGCTTTTGGATGACCTGCACCTTCTCTGTGGTAGCTCATACCATCTCTGGTCAGTAGGAAGTGGGCCGACTTGGTGATTTGGTGGATGATCACCCAAATAGAGTCATGTCCCTGAGATGTACATGGAATACCCATCACAAAGTCCATGGATATCTCATCCCTCTTCCACTTTGGGACCTCTAAAGGATGAACCAAGCCTGATGGTACCCGATGCTCCACCTTCACTTGCTGACAAGTGAGGCATTGAGAGACAAACTCTGCTACCACCTTCTTCATACCTGGCCACCAGTGCTATCGTCGAAGGTCTTGGTACATCTTCACCACACCTAGATGTACCGCTAGAGGGGATGTGTGGAACTCCCTCAACACTTCCTCCTGAATTGAAACTGGTACCATGGTACATCCTCTGAAAAGGATGACGTGCTACCCACCTTCAGAAAATCCATCAGGTGGTTGTCCTGTGGATATCTGAGCACGTCATGTCTCGCAGGCAATGCCTCCACGTTGCGCCTCCATGACTTGCTGAAGAAGTGAAGAAGTGACTGTAAGAGACTGAAGGAAGGATGCTCCATCTCTATCCACAAAGGATATCTATAAAGCAACCAACTGCTCTGTCGCCTCACCTAGAAGCTGTATCCTAGACCTCCTGTTGAGTGCATCTGTAACAACGTTCCCCGTCCCAGAAGTATAGACTATCTCGAAGTCATAGTCCTAGAGGAACTCAAGCTAACGCCGATGTCTTAGGTTCAGGTCCTTCTGTGAGAAGATATACCTGAGACTCTTGTGATCAGAGTACACGGTAAAATGTTCGCCCATCAGATAGTTTTCCACATCTTTAAGGTGAAAACCACTGCTGCTAACTCTAGGTCATGGGTAGCGTAGTTCTGCTCATGTTGTCTCAAATGACGAGAACCATATGTGATCATTTCTCACCCCTACATCATGACACACCTGAGTCCAGTCAAATATGTATCTCAGTAGACTATGTACCCTACTTCTTCATCTGGAAGCCTCAAGATGGGGGGCACTAGTCAGCCTCTACCTCTACTCCTGAAAGCTCTACTGGCATCTCTCTGATCACACGAAGGGTTTCCCATTATTTTTCAAGGATGATAGTGGGGCTGCAACTCTGGTGAAGACTGGAACGAACCTCTAGTAGTATCCAGACAAAGCAGACGTCCCTCCTCCTTTCGGGGGTTATCCTGTGGTCATATTTTGAAAAGATGTCCCCATGTTCTATCACACCTGTTTGGAACTGAAAACTCAAAACTCCTACTGCGACGAGGGTAAGTTTGGCTGACTCAAGAGTGATCGACTGCACCCTCCTATGCATGAGTTTAACCTGTGATGTCTGGGTTTCCTTTTCTCCGACCAAGGAAAACCCCTACCTAACGTTTTAGATAAACCACAACCTCTTTTCCTAATACATTCAATCTGAGTGTGAACTTTGGATGTCAATTCCAAACCCAAACTAACGTCGTAAGGCCTCGACACTGCCACCAAGAGGTTCCAACCAAAACTCTCACCTCAAGGGTCATATCACACCATCGGCGTAAGTATGATTATCGATTCTCCTCCCAAAGGTATCTCCAGACATGAGGGTCAAATCAACAGTTTAACCAGAAACTCTAGGTATGGGACAAGATTCGTGGAAGGAAGGAATGATTAGTATCTATGTATATTGATACAGTAGCTAGTAGTAGACACAGTTCGTACCTCGAATCATTCCTAGAGCCCTTGGGACACACTCTTTAACCGCATGAAGCTATTATCTTCCTATGACCTTAATCTCCCTGAGCCTGGTAGGGAATACAAAGGTGGTTGGTTTTAACATGTCAAAATGTACACCACCTCATGCTGCTACCCTAGCTCTGCTTCCACGTCTACTGCCCTGCAGATTCATCTGTCCCTGTTACATCCTCTTTCTGAAATAGTTTACATGCCAAAGTCTCTGAGACTGGCGCTAGTTTCTTTCTTTCCCACTACTAACATTCACTGGCTATATCCAGTCAGACCAAGAACCTTCAACTGCAAAGGTTCTCTCAAGCATCCTAACATAGGTAGGAATTCATAGAGGAAAAAGAAAGTGCTGGCTCGGATGTCCCTAAACACATCTCACTCGGTGGTCCAAGCTCTGAAGCACTGATCGTATCATATTCATCGAGTACCAAGAATGATCGGTACGCCTCGATGAATACTCAGATACCGACATGTCATCCTGCCGAAGTTGTAGAAGTTCTAGAAAACTATATGCCACCTCCTCAGGCCAGTCCTCAGTAACCTATAAGTCGGACTCGCCTCAGAAACTGAGGGGTATCTGATTCTGAAACACATGTAAGGCTCCAAGCCTACATATGTCATCAACCGGTACCACTTGTTGAAACTTCTGACCAACCGGCAGTGATATAGCTAACACACTACCTAAAGGTACAATCTCAGAAAATGGTCCAAGTACCGAAACCACATCACTATGCGGACCAACCTCATGGTCACTCACTGGGAAACACTAGTAGCTAAGATCACCATCTTCTCTAATGGTGTCTCAACTAGGTGGAGAACTCTAGAAATCGACTCCAGTTAGTCCTCTGCTGCCTGGGAATCTGTCTCCCCTAGTAACCTCGAAGGCCTATGCCGCTGGAACTCATGCAATGTGCTTAGTCAGCATGCATTGTCCTCCAGTGCTGCTGGTGGCATCTTCTGCCCAACGGGTGGTGCTGCTGCTGGTACACCACTCGAAGGTGCCAACATAGTAAGAAGGACATGCACCGGAGCCACATCGCTTGGTGGGATTTCATTGGGTACTCCCTCGAAACTCCAACTGGATGTCTACGTGGAGGCATCCTGAACAGATGTGACTAGGTCAAAAGATTATACCTAGTGAGATGACCTGGTTTGAGTTGACTTAAAGAAAACTTTTTAAAACACACATGCAATTAGTGTTTTTGTGTACTAAGTCGGAAATCAGTAGTCAGGGTCCTGGTGTTTGGATACGTCGGCCGTCGCACCAACACTGGACTCCCTGAACTGAAAACCACACTCAGTACCCTTAACACTATTGCTTCACTTAAAGAAAATATTAGAGTTCTAAGTTTTGTGGTAGAACCGACTCCCCTGATACCAATTGTCATGAGCCGTCCCTCGGGGCCCGTATCGTGACTACCCCAAGCTGGCCTTCCATAGGCCAGGGGCTGGCGACTAGCACCAAAGACGTAATTCCCCTAAAACTGGGAAGGCATTGCCTTTATAAATCGTAAACACACACAACCAGAGTACAAGCAGAAGCAAACAGTAAGTAAAAACTGTATGAAAATTATGATGAAAGTAAAGGGTACGGAAATACAAGCCCAACAGTAAAGTACAAGGAAAGGACAATCAGGTACAACTAAAAAGGAAAACAGCTGGAAGGTGTCTAGAAGCTCTTGGATCATCCACCACAGATCCTACCTGAAGAGTAGGTACAAATAGCCTCCTCAGTGCTCCGTGTCCATTTGTCTCCTCCGGGTTCCGACTCGTCGTGAGGTCTGCCTCCGGGTACTATCCAGTCCTCGCACACTCCGCCTCAGTCAGTGTTGTTCGTCGTCTGCATCCAACACAATGAGGTGCGGGCATAGCTCGTGTAGGGGTGAGTATAACGATACTCAGTTGGGACCCCGAGACCCTCAAGGTCTCACAAAATCCAACAAGGATAAACCACAAAGTATGATTTCAATAGTTAAACATTACTTATGTATATGCCCATACATATACCTAAGTTATCAAGTAACCCATCTCAATCATGAGGAAAACACAAAGTTCATTGACACAGCTCAAACCAGGATTTTTAGAAACGAAACTACGACTGCTAGAGAACTCCTCCTCTGTCGAGTACAGTGGCACTGTCGCGACTCTGAGGCACTACTCACTAACCTTATACTGTTGAGGTACTTATGTCGAGTACCGCAGGTCTGCTGCCAAACTGGACACTCCATCCGATGTGGGTCTGCCGCCAAATTGGGCACTCCCCCTATAGCCGTTAGAGGTACTCCTCCTATCGAGTACCGCGAGTCTGCTGCCAAACCAGGCGCTCTATCCGCCGTGGGTCTGCCGCCAAACCGGGCGCTCTGTCCACTGGGCTAATCAAATTACTCTGAGTCGAATCGGTTAAGCAGTCGTCAGGTCTACAACTACTAGGTCTATGCACTCTGTATGCTCGTCTCTGGGAGGATCTGCTCCATGAGCTATTGTTCGATACTCCAAGTGTCTCAAAGTCTCACGTTGAAGTATCTCAAAGGACCGCTACGCCATAGGGGTCTCAACGCAACAGATGACCGTCAATCAGACGCCCGGTCTGTGAGTTATCAGCCTTTTAGTCCTGGGGTCCCAGTTGGTTTCATGTACGAACCAACCTGACTATATCTCAAGTATACCCTGAACTCCAGTGGGGTATACTCAAGGGGATAACTATGCTCCAAGAATACTAGCGTTGTTGAGGGTTCGTCAAACGGAACGTCCGGTGCCAAAGATATGACCAAAGAAGGTAATGGGTCAGTAATAGGCTCGGGTCCGGTCTGACCTGGTCGGACCGACTCGGCCCAACCCCGTCTGGGACCAACCTGGTCTGGGTCGACCCTGTCAGACTCGCTGGGTCTAAACCATCCACATTGGGCGGGTCATCCCACTAAGTTTGACCCGGTTCGTTGGGCCCAGCCCCGGTAGTCGCCACATAGGCGGCTCGGTAACTCAGCCTGGGTGACCGGGCCGGTTCAGCTAGCGACATCGAGGGGGGAGCCGCGGGTCGGCTCGGGTGGCTGTGTCACACCCCCGACCGCGGACGTCCGTAATTTTTCTCCTTTCTTGGTCCCGATTTAAATTTTTCGAGGTTTAGTTGTGATTGGTGGTTTCGCGCCGGTGCGCGGTCATCGCATCGCTAGCGGTGATCGTGCGTTCGGCCCGGGTGATGATGTGTTCACCCGGCTTTTTGAATATTAATGTTTTTACGTTGACTTTTTGTTATTATTAATATTTGAGTTGCGTTACTATTATTGTAGTTATTTCCCGTGTATGAGTATATATATATATATATGTCTATATATGTGTATATATATACATATGTATGTACTTTAATACGTTATGTTTATATAGGTGTATATATATATATATATTGTATCTACGTGGATATGTTTATATATAGGTATATATATATATGTGTTTGGGTATGCGTATGTATACACGGGTATTTTGATTATAATAATTATTATTAAAATTAACTAACTTTTATTTATTATCATTATTCTATTATTATTATTATTATTATAAAGTTTTATTATTATTATTACTATTAATATTATTATAAATTTTGTTTACCATTTTTATAAAGTTTATTATTATTATTAAGTTTTAATATTATTATTAATATAACGTTTTGTTATTATTATGATTATTATTATTATTTTTATTATATATATATATATATAACCTAAACTAAACCCCCTCCCTAACCCTAATTCCTTTTTCCGTAGCCGCCACCCCATCCCTCCCTTCTTCTCTCTTTCTCTCTCCCCTGTTTTTCTTCTTCTTCTTTTTTTTCTCTGGTTTGGCCGTCCTGCGGCTCCCTCCAGCACCCGACCTACTGCCCGCACCCTTCCCTCCTGCGCGCTCCACCTCGCCCCGTCCCGGCCCCTGCTTCCCTTCCCCGTCACCCTTCCCCAACCCCGGTTCCCTGCACCACCACCCCGCGCCGACGTCCCCAGGCCGACCTCCGCGCGACCCCGGCCTTCGCCGGCCTCCTCCCGGCGTCCCGCCCGGCCTCCGGCCCTCCTCCTCTGGTCCGTCCCTGCTCCCGACCGGCCCCTTCCTGCTCCCTCCGGCGGCCGGCGGCCGCCCCTACATCGCCCCGTCGCCGGCCAGCGGTTCCCTCTCCCCCTGTCCAAGCTTCCTCTCCCCCTGTCCGGCCTCCGCCCCATCGCACAGCCGGCTCCGCCTTCGCCGCACTGAGCCCGCACCCGGCGGCCTCCCTCCTCCAGCGCCATCCTCTCCTCTGCGCACCCCCGCTCCCCCTCCGACGTCTCCCTCTCCGTCGTCCCGCTCCGGCGCCTGCCGCCTCCTCCCTCACCCAGCGGCCACCTCCGTTGCGCCCCGTCCTGCCCCCACTCTCCGTCGCCGTCCCAGTGACCTGACCCCCTGCTCTGTCTTTCCCCGTCTTCCGCGGACCTCCCTCTCTCCCCGAACCTGCTCGCCACCCCCTGCTCGCCATCCTCCGGCCTTCACCCCCCCCCCCCCTCGCAGCGCAACCGGCGCCGTCCGGCTCTCCCTCGCGCGACTCGCGCCGTCGCCGTGCCTGCCTGTTCGCCTTGCCGCGTCCGCGGCCAACACCGACACCCCCTGCTCCCTGTCCAAGCCACTCCGGTATATGGTTATTCATTTATTTATTTCTCTCTCATATATTTATTCAATTCATTTAAGTA
Organism: Viscum album; assembly: GCA_963277665.1. NCBI lineage: Eukaryota > Viridiplantae > Streptophyta > Magnoliopsida > Santalales > Viscaceae > Viscum > Viscum album. The sequence continues at coordinate 1,988,011,958 of OY728161.1, read as the reverse complement.
TTTGTTTGATAATTAATTAGTTTATTTATTTATTCATTTAAGTATTTGTTAATTAATCAATTATTTAGTTATTTAGTTATTTGTTTATTAATTAATTGATTAATAAATTATCTATTTATTTATTTATTTGTTCATTTAGGTACTTGATAAATTAATGAGTTATTTAATTATTTACTTATTCATTCTATCTTTCATTTATTAATTTATCTATTTAATTATTTGTTTAATTATTTATTTATTCATCCAATTATGTATTATTTTAGTTATTTATCTATTTGCTTATTCATTTGTTTATTATTTTGTTCTTTTGATTATTTATTTATTATTGTAATTATTGCTTATTGTTTACTTACCTTTCTCTTTATTCAATATCGGTGTTTTTATTTAATTTGGATTAATCCTTTTTCTGTCGCGGGTTGAGTGACATGTACTTTTTCACTGTTCAGCGTACGCAGTTAGTTCGCAGGGATTCGTTCTACTTTCTGTTGGGGTTCCGTCGCGTCCGCTCCTTGTTTGAGGTAGGCGAATTCAACCGTTTCCTTTCCGAGGTACTCTGCTGATGCTTGAATTGTTTTAAATAAATTTTATTCCATGATTCGCGTGGTTATGATATCCTTGAACGGCTTATTTTGGTGTTTTAAAAATCTATAGTTTTTATTTGAAAGTTAAGTTTGAAGCAATTATGTTTTATACCAAGGTAGTTGTGCACTAGATATTGTCCTTCACTTTTTATTGTTTATATAGTGCACCTGTTTAGGCGTTGCCAGCTAACGTTGAACTAAATGCTTATGTTCTCTTATATTATCATTGGTTGTCTTGAGCGGTGTTTCCTTTTTGTAAAGAAAGAATCATTCTTGGATCGTATTATCCCGTGCTGGTTAGTTTTATGAAATTTAGTATCCTTTGGAAGTGTTGTCGTGCCCCTTTTTCAGGTTTGACGCACCATTGGATGTTGACACATCCATGGGTGCACCAGGTGCACACATGGATGTGCCCTCAAATGAAGATGGTGTTTGAAATCGTTACCATTTATTTTTATTTATTTTTATTTTCTCGAAATCTCGACTTTTCTAAATGGTTCTTGGTTTCAGAATGTTTTCGCCTCTTTTTGAGACACATCGAACTTGTTTAAAAAGAAATCTATGAAGATATGCCCGTTTGGACCTTTACTTAATAAAAAACAGTGTTTAGAGTTATTTAAAATGATACTGTGAAATATTCGTGTAAAGCTGTTTGTTTTTGAAAAACCAAGTGCTCGCTTGACAACTCCAGGTATTTTATAAAATAGTTTTGATAATCAAATGTCGTGAAGGCCCGGTTGGCACTTTATTAATTGTGAAGTGATTGTACATATATATATATATATGCGTACTTGTGAGGGCATCTCTACAGAGGGACTTCCCTTCGAGGGTTGTCGTGTAGCGATGTCCGTGTAAGGGGTTGGCAAGTGCGGTGAGATGAGTCACGCGTGCGTGGGCCTCCCACTTACACAGTGTTACTAAAACCACCATGGGTTCCTGGGCGTCTTGTAGATTATCGAGTGACGGTTGCTTGCTAACCCTGATTAGACGGGTTGGTACCCTCTGGAGTTGTGGACAGGCCAGGTGGGATGTGCCACTGGTTGGCTATTAGGGCGGTCAGTTGGTTATTGACTGTGGAGTACCATGCCGGCAGGTAGTCTGAACCCGAGTATGTCCAGGGGTTTTCTAGGGATGTTTAGGATCACCCATGGTTACTTGTTCACCTTGATTGTTTACTTTCAGTCATTCTTTACAGCTTATAGTGTTACTTGTGTCCTTTTGCACTACTATCATCTTGCATTACTTGGTTACTTTCTGTTTCACTGGTTTGCTTTCAGCCTGTACTGTTTACCTGTTCCTTTTTAGCACAGTCATAGTATCATCTGTATTTGGTTTTGTTTATAAAAACATGAAATGGTTTTGAAAGTGATTTATAGTGTGCGTTGGGTTTTCAAATGGGGAAAACATGTTGTTTATTTTTAAATGTGAAAAATCTACTTTATAATTGTATTTTTCAAACCTGTGTCAACGGATTTCTTGGGAAAGGAAACTTTTGGATTCAGTGGTTTACTTTGGCTTACCTACTGGGCATTTTTAATGCTCACGCCTATATTATCATTTCAGTTGCAGGTCTTCCCTTGCTCAGGTCTTCTGTTTTGAGTCGCTCAGTGTTGGAGCGAGGTTGCTCTCTAGTTGGGTGGTGACCTGAGAGGTCACATGGAGGTACGTGGTCGTGTGGCTTTTATTTTCTTTTCCGCTGTTAGTGTTTGCTCGCTCTGTTCTATTTACTTATGTTTGGGCTAAAATCGTTCCCACCTGCTTAAATTTTGATGCCCGGCACTGGTTGCCATCCCGGGGGGATCGGGAACGCCCCTCGGGACTTCCCGCGGACCGGCTCGGGTGACCGGTTCAGGGTTGACCCGGGTTGGTTCGTGACAAAATGGTATCAGAGGGTGGTTCTTGTTGTTTGGGTTGTCCGGTAGAAGGATATTAGGACTGTCGGAACTCGAGGGGTAGGTACGGGAAGAGCGTCGCGAACTCTTGCTCGCATTGATCTTCGAGTTACCAGGGGTAGTTCGGGAATTGTGTCCTTGTCTTTTCTGGTTTGTCTTGGATTGAGAGATGAAATGGAGGCAAGCCGACGTTACATCGTGATTTCACATGGAGTAGTGACCCATGTGAAGTCCGAGTACATGGTTTGAATTCCTCCTAGTGGTCGATGCTGACTCGAGACATGGCTCACTACCATGTCGCCAGTTTGAGTGTGACTACTAGTCCCTCATTTCAGTGATGATACAAATTTGGATGTTGTTTTCGTTTTGGTCTGTGTGAGTGCATAGTTGGAAATGAAAAAGGGTTTTTGAAAATTGGACTGGTTTCTTTTAAAGGACTTTAAATGTATAAAATGGGTTTTAAAACTGAAATCTCTTGATTTGAAAACCTGTTGTTTGCTTGGAATTGGTTAAGAATGATTTGGGGTGAAACCTCGGTTCCTCTTCATGAACGTTTGCACATGTGTGAGAATGCATTCAAAATACGTGTTGGTGCGAGTATTAATGGACAGTGGGTAAAGACATGTGCAACGGGTCATGGGAGTACCTGGGTGTGTATTTGAAATTTAACGCTTGAATTTGTTTTCTAAATTGGTTTTAAAGTGGAAATGGTTTTGGAATGTTTTTGGTTTGAGAGGGGATTGGTTTTTGGAAAGTGATCTCGAGAAAGGGTGGTTTTGAAATCAAAAATGGAAAAAAAGAAATTTAAAGAGGAGATTTTGTTTTGGGTTGTGTTCGTATTTGTTTGGTCTTTGTGCTGACTGTTTTTGATGAAGCGCTTTTATTGAAGTTGCTTCGGTTTGATGTTGGTTTTGGCTTTGTGTTTTATATATCGCTCAAGAAATGCCGCCCAGAAAGGTCTCTAAGGATTCTGATAGGTCATGCCCAGTTTTTGGTCCTCCTCAGACTTTGCCTATTCTCCATGGTGATCAGGGTCCGTTAGAAGCAGTGAAATGGCTCGAGGAAGTGGAGCGTGTCTTTAGAATATTGGGAACTCCCGAAAATGTTAAGGTTCGTGCAATTATGAAGTTGTTCGAGGGTCCAGCTCTGGACCAGTGGAAGGTGGTTGCCCCACCATCGACGCAAGTTGAGATTACGTGGGATGTCTTTAGAATTGTTTTCATCCAATGGTTTGTACCTGAGGAAGTGAAGCTGGAGAAAAAGAGAGAGCTTGTGCATATTCAGCAAGGTCAATGGACGGTGAAGGCATATGTTGACCATTTCAAGGAACTGATTCCCTTTTCTCCATAGGTAGCGTCGCATGAGCTCATGAAGGTCTCTCTTTTCACTGGGGGTCTTCATCCAGAGATCAAGGAGCGAGTCCTCCCTTATAAAGACCTTTGTTTCGAGAAGCTGGTGGAGGAAGCTTTCTTGGCTGAGTTGGTTTCCGGTGTGCGGGTGGTTAATACTTCAGCATCCCCAGTTGTTTGTAAGAGTTCCTCCTCTGGTGTGGAAAATATGCCAGAGATACCTGTCCCCAATGAGTTATCCCCTTTGGTCCCAGCTTCCAGTTCATTAGATCGTTCGATGGTATGCTTTCAGTGTGGTCGTTTTGGGCATTTAAAGCCGTCTTGTTGCAACCCTCTGAAGACGTGTCATCGATGCGGTTGTCTGGGTCATCTGGAGAAGTTTTGCAGGAAGCGTCGCATGAAGAGGACGCTGTGATGGGAGAATGTCAGTACCTGACTGTGAGGCAGAAGATGCTTCAGCCATCAGAGCCCCAGCCACAAGTCTCGGGGCGAAGCTCGCGCATAGTCAGGAGTCCCCAGGGCGGTGAAGCTCTGGTCCAGGTTTTGTGTTCCATGTTGGCGGTGGAACGATTAGAAATCTTTTCATGTTTTCCTATCTGCTACCAAAGTTTCAAAGTCGTTGTAAGTATGTTGTTTCGCTATGAAGTAATGATGAACTTGTTCAATTATAGTCCAAGCTTTTTGTCTGTGTGGATGTGATCTTCTAAATCGTGTGTCCTTCTTAAAAGTGTGTTTGACTCTTAGGTGGGTTAACCTTTGTTTATCAATGCTCGTCAGATGTGGTTATGTTTCATGGATTTCAGTGGGCCTTGTTTCCGACTCGATGTTTTGGTTTAGGGTTTTCATGGGTTTCCCCTAGTATTGAAGGTTGTTGACTCTAGTCGAGGATTCAATGTCTGGACGGAGGTGTTGTAGTAATCGTGCTATAAGAGTTGGTTTGAATTGGTTGGGAGTTCCCACGTCGACCCCCTTTAATAGGGTTTTCCATTTAGGTGGTCAACCTTTCTGCACTAGTTGAGTTCTTGTGGTGGGGAGAACCCCTTCCTGTTCTCCCCTCAACCTCGGACCTCGGTTTTCTCTTGAATTGGTCGGGTGTGACCTGTGTAGAGTAAAGTCATCCCCGAGATTCTCAATCCTCTCCAGTTCCTTTAGTTCCGTTGGGGCATGGACTTAATTTTTGACCGACTTTTGGCCTGGTGACTTTCTGGGGGCAGAAAGTGTCTGTGGTGGGGAGAATTGTCACACCCCGACCGCGGACGTCCGTAATTTTTCTCCTTTCTTGGTCCCGATTTAAATTTTTTCGAGGTTTAGTTGTGATTGGTGGTTTCGCGCCGGTGCGCGGTCATCGCATCGCTAGCGGTGATCGTGCGTTCGGCCCGGGTGACGATGTGTTCACCCGGCTTTTTGAATATTAAAGTTTTTACGTTGACTTTTTGTTATTATTAATATTTGAGTTGCGTTACTATTATTGTAGTTATTTCCCGTGTATGAGTATATATATATATATATGTCTATATATGTGTATATATATACATATGTATGTACTTTAATACGTTATGTTTATATAGGTGTATATATATATATATATATATTGTATCTACGTGGATATGTTTATATATAGGTATATATATATGTGTTTGGGTATGCGTATGTATACACGGGTATTTTGATTATAATAATTATTATTAAAATTAACTAACTTTTATTTATTATCATTATTCTATTATTATTATTATTATTATAATGTTTTATTATTATTATTACTATTAATATTATTATAAATTTTGTTTACCATTTTTATAAAGTTTATTATTATTATTAAGTTTTAATATTATTATTAATATAACGTTTTGTTATTATTATGATTATTATTATTATTTTTATTATATATATATATATAACCTAAACTAAACCCCCTCCCTAACCCTAATTCCTTTTTCCGTAGCTGCCACCCCATCCCTCCCTTCTTCTCTCTTTCTCTCTCCCCTGTTTTTCTTCTTCTTCTTCTTTTTCTCTGGTTTGGCCGTCCTGCGGTTCCCTCCAGCACCCGACCTACTGCCCGCACCCTTCCCTCCTGCGCGCTCCACCTCGCCCTGTCCCGGCCCCTGCTTCCCTTCCCCGTCACCCTTCCCCGACCCCGGTTCCCTGCACCACCACCCCGCGCCGACGTCCCCAGGCCGGCCTCCGCGCGACCCCGGCCTTCACCGGCCTCCTCCCGGCGTCCCGCCCGGCCTCCGGCCCTCCTCCTCTGGTCCGTCCCTGCTCCCGACCGGCCCCTCCTGCTCGCTCCGGCGTCCGGCGGCCGCCCCTACATCGCCCCGTCGCCGGCCAGCGGTTCCCTCTCCCCCTGTCCAAGCTTCCTCTCCCCCTGTCCGGCCTCCGCCCCATCGCACAGCCGGCTCCGCCTTCGCCGCACCGAGCCCGCACCCGGCGGCCTCCCTCCTCCAGCGCCATCCTCTCCTCTGCGCACCCCGCTCCCCCTCCGACATCTCCCTCTCCGCCGTCCCGCTCCGGCGCCTGCCGCCTCCTCCCTCATCCAGCGGCCACCTCCGTTGCGCCCCGTCCTGCCCCCACTCTCCATCGCCGTCCCAGTGACCTGACCCCCTGCTCCGTCTTTCCCCATCTTCCGCGGACCTCCCTCTCTCCCCGCACCTGCTCGCCACCCCCTGCTCTCCATCCTCCGGCCTTCACCCCCCCCCCCCCCTCGCAGCGCAACCGGCGCCGTCCGGCTCTCCCTCGCGCGGCTCGCGCCGTCGTCGTGCCTGCCTGTTCGCCTTGCCGCGTCCGCGGCCAACCCCGACACCCCCTGCTCCCTGTCCAAGCCACTCCGGTATATGGTTATTCATTTATTTATTTCTCTCTCATATATTTATTCAATTCATTTAAGTATTTGTTTGTTAATTAATTAGTTTATTTATTTATTCATTTAAGTATTTGTTAATTAATCAATTATTTAGTTATTTAGTTATTTGTTTATTAATTAATTGATTAATAAATTATCTATTTATTTATTTATTTTTTCATTTAGGTACTTGATAAATTAATGAGTTATTTAATTATTTACTTATTCATTCTTTCTTTCATTTATTAATTTATCTATTTAATTATTTGTTTAATTATTTATTTATTCATCCAATTATGTATTATTTTAGTTATTTATCTATTTTCTTATTCATTTGTTTATTATTTTGCTCTTTTGATTATTTATTTATTATTGTAATTATTGCTTATTGTTTACTTACCTTTCTCTTTATTCAATATCGGTGTTTTTATTTAATTTGGATTAATCCTTTTTCTGTCGCGGGTTGAGTGACATGTACTTTTTCACTGTTCAGCGTACGCAGTTAGTTCGCAGGGATTCGTTCTACTTTCTGTTGGGGTTCTGTCGCGTCCGCTCCTTGTTTGAGGTAGGCGAATTCAACCGTTTCCTTTCCGAGGTACTCTGCTGATGCTTGAATTGTTTTAAATAAATTTTATTCCATGATTCGCGTGGTTAGGATATCCTTGAACGGCTTATTTTGGTGTTTTAAAAATCTATAGTTTTTATTTGAAAGTTAAGTTTGAAGCAATTATGTTTTATACCAAGGTAGTTGTGCACTAGATATTGTCCTGCACTTTTTATTGTTTATATAGTGCACCTGTTTAGGCGTTTCCAGCTAACGTTGAACTAAATGCTTATGTTCTCTTATATTATCATTGGTTGTCTTGAGCGGTGTTTCCTTTTTGTAAAGAAAGAATCATTCTTGGATCGTATTATCCCGTGCTGGTTAGTTTTATGAAATTTAGTATCCTTTGGAAGTGTTGTCGTGCCCCTTTTTCAGGTTTGACGCACCATTGGATGTTGACACATCCATGGGTGCACCAGGTGCACACATGGATGTGCCCTCAAATGAAGATGGTGTTTGAAATCGTTACCATTTATTTTTATTTATTTTTATTTTCTCGAAATCTCGACTTTTCTAAATGGTTCTTGGTTTCAGAATGTTTTCGCCTCTTTTTTAGACACATCGAACTTGTTTAAAAAGAAATCTACGAAGATATGCCCGTTTGGCCCTTTACTTAATACAAAAACAGTGTTTAGAGTTATTTAAAATGATACTGTGAAATATTCGTGTAAAGCTGTTTGTTTTTGAAAAACCAAGTGCTCGCTTGACAACTCCAGGTATTTTATAAAATAGTTTTGATAATCAAATGTCGTGAAGGCCCGGTTGGCACTTTATTAATTGTGAAGTGATTGTACATATATATATATATGCGTACTTGTGAGGGAATCTCTACAGAGGGACTTCCCTTCGAGGGTTGTCGTGTAGCGATGTCCGTGTAAGGGGTTGGCAAGTGCGGTGAGATGAGTCATGCGTGCGTGGGCCTCCCACTTACACAGTGTTACTAAAACCACCATGGGTTCCTGGGCGTCTTGTAGATTATCGAGTGACGGTTGCTTGCTAACCCTGATTAGACGGGTTGGTACCCTCTGGAGTTGTGGACAGGCCAGGTGGGATGTGCCACTGGTTGGCTATTAGGGTGGCCAGTTGGTTATTGACTGTGGAGTACCATGCCGGCAGGTAGTCTGAACCCGAGTACGTCCAGGGGTTTTCTAGGGATGTTTAGGATCACCCATGGTTACTTGTTCACCTTGATTGTTTACTTTCAGTCATTCTTTACAGCTTATAGTGTTACTTGTGTCCTTTTGCACTACTATCATCTTGCATTACTTGGTTACTTTCTGTTTCACTGGTTTGCTTTCAGCCTGTACTGTTTACCTGTTCCTTTTTAGCACAGTCGTAGTATCATCTGTATTTGGTTTTGTTTATAAAAACATGAAATGGTTTTGAAAGTGATTTATAGTGTGCGTTGGGTTTTCAAATGGGGAAAACATGTTTTTTATTTTTAAATGTGAAAAATCTATTTTATAATTGTATTTTTCAAACCTGTGTCAACGGATTGCTTGGGAAAGGAAACTTTTGGATTCAGTGGTTTACTTTGGCTTACCTACTGGGCATTTTTAATGCTCATGCCTATATTATCATTTCAGTTGCAGGTCTTCCCTTGCTCAGGTCTTCTGTTTTGAGTCGCTCAGTGTTAGAGCGAGGTTGCTCTCTAGTTGGGTGGTGACCTGAGAGGTCACATGGAGGTACGTGGTCGTGTGGCTTTTATTTTCTTTTCCGCTGTTAGTGTTTGCTCGCTCTGTTCTATTTACTTATGTTCGGGCTAAAATCGTTCCCACCTGCTTAAATTTTGATGCCCGGCACTGGTTGCCATCCCGGGGGGATCGGGAACGCCCCTCGGGACTTGCTGCGGACCGGCTCGGGTGACCGGTTCAGGGTTGACCCGGGTTGGTTCGTGACAGGCTGGAGGCCGGGAGGCGAGCAGGCAGGCCGCACAAGGTGCGGGCAGGTCGGATGGTCACCGGTAGGCCGCCAGTGCACCGGGCAGGGCGCCGGGGTGCGGGGCAGGGCGCTGAGGTGCTGGGAAGGCTGCCGAAAGGGGCCGAGTAGGCCCCCGGTAGGGCGAAGGGGCGCCGGGCTATCCGCTGGCAGGGCGTGAGGGCGTCGGGCAGTCCGCAGGCGGGGCGTGGGGCGTCGGGGTGCCGGGCAGGCCGGCGGTGGGACGCGGGGCCGCCGGGCAGCGCGTCGGGAGGCACCGAGCGAGCTGAGCCATGCGTCGGGGGCATCGGGCAGCGCGGGCAGGGCACCGGGGGGAGCCGGGCAGCACGCCGGGGGCACGGGCAGCGCCCCGGGGAGGCGCGGGCAACGCGCCGGCGAGGCGCGGCGGGCTGTTGTCAGGGCCGCGGAGCAGCACATGGGGCGCGGGTCAGGCGCCTCTTGGCCGGCGGTGGTCGGCCGGGTGCACCGGTGCACCGCGGGGTGGTGTGCTTCACAAAGGTCGCGGGTAGCGCGGCCTTTGTCGTTGCCACCACCGTTGTCTCTTGCTTCAACGCCAAGCCGTAGAACAAGAAAAAATGAAAGAGGCGGAGGGTGTCGGTCCATGTTAGTCAGCCCGCACCTTCTGCGTTTAGAGGGTGATAACATTTGGCTCATGTAGTGAAGAAGAAAGTTCAACAATACGTCCGCAATAAATCCTTATCATTCTTTGAAGAAGGAAGGATAAATGATAAAATTTCAAAAATTATAAACCCCCTACCGTTGATTTGTCGATCATCGATCGACGTTCGTTGACGGTGTTACAGAAAGAAGACGATGAATTTCATCAATCGCCGCGTGCTTCCAAACCCGAGCTGCGTCGGCTCGTGGAAGACGCTCCACGTTGGTTGAGGCTCCGAGGAAGAAGTCGAAGGAGGTCGGCGTTCTTCGTCCTTCATTGGAGAAAGTATAAACCTCCAAGTGTTAGGAATCACGTCACTTTACCAGCTTTTCATCGCTTGGTGAAGTCGTCCCAAATCCTACTCCCAAGCTCCCTATATATAGGAGAGGGGGAGAGGTAAGTAACCATCGTGGAATTTATGACGGTTAATTTATTAGGAACCTTCATAATTTCTAACACTGCGGTTACTTAATTTAAAAAGGGAGAACAAATTAATTGGCTCCACTAAATTAATTGCACAAGAGATGGCACACTTAATTTGGAAGATGTTAAGAGGCTCCCTATAATTAATTTACGCGCATTGTTGAAATTAATTGGCATGCGCATTGGCTCAATTAATTGGCACGTGTGTTGGCACAATTAATTGCACAGAGTCGGTCAACAGGTCCTCCCTCATTAATGAGAGGTTATGAGTCTCGGGTGGTCCCCACGTCGTAACCTCTCACAGGAGGTTATGCTCAGGTGGACCCCACCACCATAACCTCTCATGGGAGGTTAGGGTGTGGCGGTCCCACCCTCAAATCCCAATGGGAGGTTCCAACTAACCGCAAACACATGGCGGCTAGAATAAAATAAAGTGTGGCTACACTTTATTTTATTATTATTTTTTATAAAAATCCAAAAGCTAAATTTTATTACCGACCATCCGCCATCAAGGTGAAAGTATTCTTAAGAGAAAACTGACGCTGCGAGTTCAACGGTGCCATCAGATTACAGTTCCGAGCACCGGTTCAAAAGTTATAAAATCTCGTACGTACGTTTACTGAACGTAGTCGAACAAAAGTTTGAAAATTATTATCAGTCACCCTCGGCCCACTGCGGTCAAGGTTAGGGTCTGCCTAGGTGAAACACGCCCCAAAGAACCCAACGGTACTCTCTTATTTTCAATCTGAGTTACCGTTTAGAAGTTATGAATTTTACAATAAAATAATTGTCACTTAATTATTTTATTTGCAGCCAAAAACTAACTTTTTCTGGTGGCCCGTGCCGGCCAAAGTTAGTATCTTCTTAAATAATGCAATCCCTCATGAGTTCATCGGTGGTCTCAAATTTTTAATCTGATCTACCATTTGTGAGTTATAAGAATTTGAAAAATAAAATAACTTTATTTAATTATTTTATTTATGGTTATGCCATTTTTTGGATTTCTCACAGGAGGCCCGCACCAACTAAACTTAAGTCGCGCCTAGGGTAAAACCGCCATCCGGAGTGCAACGGTGCCATCATATTTTTGATCCAAGTAACTGTTTAAGATTTATTCCACTTTTTATAAAAACTGCTTACAGGCGTTAATTTAAGCTTAACAAAACTTCGACGGATCATTCCGGGCACTTCGGGCCTCGGAATCGGGCGCCATCAGAAACTGCGGACTCATAAAATTCCCATGTAGTTTTGAAAAAAAAAATTACGTGGAAATTCCAGGTCATTACATCTTGTTAAATAAGTTACTTTTCAAAAAAAATACCAAATTTAGAAAAATATCAAAATCATTTTTTCCTATATAATATAGTAAAATGATTATAGAACCTTAAACCTATTTGACTTTTATTTTTATAGAATTTAAGTCATATTATTTAAATTTAAATTGAAATATTTCAAAAATAAAAACTAAAAACAATATATATTTTTTCAAGAAGTAGTTAAATAAATAATACAACAAATCAAACATATATAATGTTTTTTTTATCATTATATTTTATAGATTCATCAGAATCTTTGATTGTTTCATTTCATAAGTGACCCCTAAATCTATCCCAGGCCTCATGAAATAGTTCACAGTCATCCAAAATAAATCCATTAATTTTACACCATATTTGAGTGCTCATTATCCTAGGAAATAATTTCATGAAAATATCATTATATAGTTGCTCCCATGTGTCAAATATTTCATCATCCATTTTTTAGAAACAACTTCTAGAATTAACTTTCAAATAGAAGGGAATAACCCCATATTTTAGTTCCTTATTACTCAACCCTCTCAATTCCAATTGTTGCATGACGTAATATAAGACCCTATTGATGTCAGATATTTCATCATCCAAGTGATTTTCAATGTAATATTCCAAACCAATGACAACATCAACTGTTATATGGATGAATTTTTCAAAATTTGATGATTGAAAAGAGGTAGATGCCATGGAATATTGGTATTGGGAGCCTATTATACCTCACAAAAACATGTCCCAATATTGGGTTTGATATATTTCAAGTTACACAGTACCAATGTTGTCGCAAGGAGACCCACATGATATCGGGGAAGATGATACTTCAATATATCTAAAAAATAATGATTTTTTTGATTTTTTATTATAGGATAGTGCAACTAGAATTTTTGGGATACATGTATGTGGGATGATAAAATTTAGTGGATAACCGAGGGAAATTAGAGATATCAAACAACCTATATTTCATTTGAGTTGTGGTTGCATTCAACCCTTGAATTACTTAAGACTTGGATTTGAGCCTTGGAATAGTTGGAGCCTTGATTTGAGATTGGATTCGACAACGAGGAGCGCCAGAAGAAGGTCAATTTTGTTGATATCTTTGGATACTACAAAATGGTTTGTGATGGTTAAGGTTCTTAAAATAGATCATGAAAATTTTATCTACGCTTCAAAAAAAGCGCTGATAAACATACCTTTTATCAGTGCTAAATTAATAAGTCTTGATAAAATTAATCTTTATTAGTGCTAAAAAAGTGCCAATAAAATCAATCTTTATTAGCGCTAATGTTTTAGCAGAGATAAATATTGATTTTATCAGCACTAAAAAAGATTGATTTTATCATCACTTTTTTAGCGATAATAAATCTCTATTTTTATCAGTGCTCAAAAAGTGCTGATAAATACTTAAAATACTTTTTTTTTTTAAATTATAATTATTATATATAATTATAATAATTTTTATAATACTTTTTATAAAATAATAATTTTAAATATTTGAATATATAATTATTTATTTATAATTATATAAATAATTTTTAAAAAAATAATATTTATATCCTTGGATATATATTTATATAATTATATATATATAAATATAGTAAATATATTCATTATTTAAGTATATTCATTATAATTTTATAATTATTTATTTATAATTATATAAATACTTTATAAACAAGTATTTTTTTTATAATTATAAATGTATAAAAATAGTAAATATACATTTATAAATATATTTATTTATAAATACTTTTTACAAATGTATTTTTAATATTATTAATTAATATTTATTCTTAAGTTCATGAATGTTAAAAATGAGTAAAATTGATTAATGAAAAATGAGAACAATATTGAAAATTTGGATAAGTTTTATTAATATAAATCATTAAAAAATTGATATATATTGAAATAAATATGAATACATATTGAAAATATTAAAACTTAATAAATAAATATAGATAAAATATATAATATAAATTGATTAAATTCCAAAAAAAATATCTCAGTGTGTGCGTATGTATATAAAAATGCATTAATTACGTATATGTGAAATCAATATAATACGTTTGATCTATGTTATAAATTTAAAAATAAAAAAACATTCAATTATAACCATTACTTGATGCAATTAGTCAGTATTTTTAATTCATATTAATTTTTAATTATAAATCATTATTCACTAAATATATTACTATTTAATGTAAATCATAAATAATATTTTTTATTATATAAATCATATTTATATACATTAATATATATCTATATATTTAATATATACTATTTATTAACATTATCAATAATCATCTAATTAATAAAATGTTTAATATTTTTCTCAATTTACTTATTTTTAATTTTAATTTGTTTAATTTTTATTTTTCATATATCTATATATTTAATACATACTATTTATTAGTATTTATAATTTATATATATTATAATTAATTTATTCATTTTTATCAATAATTATTTAATTAATAAAATTTTTAATATTTTTTACTAAACTCATTTTTTATTTTTTATATATTAAATTATTTCCTTTGATTTATTCAGACCTTTATCAACGCTAAAAAAACAGTGATAAATGATTTCTTTATAAGTGCTAGAAATATAGTGCAGATAAAGGGTTCCCTTTATCAGTGCGAAAAATAAAGCGTTGATAAAGGGTACCCTTTATCAGCCTTAAATATAAAGCGTTGATAAAGGGACCCTTTATCAGTGTTTAAAAAATCACTCATAAAGGGTTAAATTTATCAATGCTTTCTTTAGCACTGATAAAGATGTCATTTATCAGATATTTTTCTAGTGGTGATAAATACCATTGCTGTTAAATGCCTTTTTGTAGTAGTTCCAAACATTTGGATAGATCTGATCCTCTTATAAGAGCGACACCTGAGAGTCAGACCGGCTTTGCCTCTAGGCAGTCGATCTACATAAATGAGGAAGTCGAAAATGATCATGACTTCCCCCCATTACAATGAAAACCTATCCCTCTACAAGGCAATCATTCAGTATTCACATGAATTGAGAATATGTGGGAGATGAAAATAGGGCCACCTCATCAGGCCCCACCTGCTCCATGTAGGCGGGAGGTGGCTCAAACTGCAGTACCTCTGTAATTGCTCAATTCCATCGAGTCCCTGACTACTCGAATGGAATCCATGGAGGGGAGACCACAACAACAAAAATTCTAATTAGTGATGTTTTAAAATGTTTCTAATTAATTTACCGATGTTTTTTAGAAACTTCAGTAAATAAACATTTCTAAATTAGCAACGTTTACAAACGTTGCTATTTAGAGACACTTCATTTACAAATGCTTTTTAAAAATGTCGGAAAATAAATGTCGCTAAATTATAGACATTTATAAACATTACAATTTAGTGACACATCATTTACTGACATTTTTTAGAAATGTTGGTGAATAAATGTTGCTAAATTAGTGATGTTTATAAACTTCACTAAATTAAAGACGTTTATAAAAGTCACTATTTAGTGATTCTTCATTTACTGATGTTTTTTTGAAGCATCAGTAAATAAACTTCTCTAAACATCGATAATTTAGTGACATTTAGAAACTTCACTATTTATAGACACCTCATCTACTGATATTTTTTAGAAACATTGATAAATAAACGTTGCTAAATTAAAGATGTTTATAATGGTTGATATTTAGTGACACCTCATTTACCAAAGTTTTTTGGAAATTTCTATAAATAAAAATCTCTAAATTAGAGATGTTTATAAATGTCACTATTCAAAGACACCTCATTTACCAATGTTTTTTAAAAACATCGTTAAATTAAAGTCTCTGTCTAGTAACACTGCATTTACCAATTTTTCTAAAAAATATCGGCAATTTTTTAAAAAAAAAATTATAATTTTTTTTACAATAAAAAAGTGCAAAATGTATTTACACAAACCCCCTTAGCTTCCCACCCTCCCATACACTACCCTCCCACACTCACCCCCACACCCTGCCTCCCCACACACACCCTCTAGGTTGACACACACCCGCACACAAACCTCTCTTTGTCACGCATGCCAATGAAGAATTATGCATCCGCAAGAACTTGAACCAACGACCTGCAGGATTATACTCGAAGACCTAACCAACTCACCTATGTCAATTATTAATATAAAATTACATTATGGTATATTTATATATATATATATATATATAAATAGATTTTAGTATTTAAAAAAATTAATATATTATATATATTAAATAATTCTATATATTAATACACACACACACACACATATATATGTTTAGATTTTAGATTTTATGTTTATATATATATATATAAGTTCATATTATCTTATATATATATGTTTATATTTTACATATATGTTTATATTTTATATTATATATATATGTTTATATTTTATGTTTATATATGTGTGTTTGTGTATAAATATATATGTGTATGTATACATATATATACTTATAATTATAATATATATATATATATATAATTAAAAATGTTTTAAAATAATGGTAAAAATGTCACTAAAATAACCACATTTTCTCAAAAATGTGACTAAATTTAAAATATATATGTGTCTTTATATATAAATATATGTATATATACACACATATATATTTATATATGTGTGTGTGTGTTTATATATATAAATATATATACATTTTCATGAAAATTTCTAAATTAATGACGTTTTTATGAAACATAGATAAATTAACAACATTTTTCAGAAAACATCGATAATTTTTTTTATTGAAAGTTAAAATTAATTAATATGAAAAAATAGAATCCATATTCCAAAATAAATGTACAAACATCCTTTAAATTTTTGAATAAATCCACGAATAATGGACCACTTTTTTTAAATAGATATCATCAGTTAAAAGTCATTAAAAAACATCACTTTGATCCCTTTTAAGTCCTTCATCAGTAGCAGGACCCCCTCATGGAACTCTGATGAAAATAAAAAATAAAAAATAAATATTAATACTGTATACTAACACTATTAAATATGAATAAAAAATAAAAAACTAAAATTGTATACCAACACTAGAAAATTCACATGTACCAGTATTAAATTAATAAATCATCATTTCAGTCAAGTTGAAAAAGCATCATTTTCATCCTCATTAAAAAACGACACTATTTTTATACTTCTATGATTAGTTTTCTGCAAAATAAAAAAAAATAAAATAATGTAAAACAAAAATATAAAAAATTTATAACAAAAAAACATTATATTTAATTCATCAATTGTATTAACGATGTCTGAAACAGGGGGAAATATGAAGGAAGTTGTCCCTAGTGATTCTTCATTACATACCACATAATCACATCCATTTGTGTCTTTAATTGAACAACTTCAACCTCAATATTCTTATTTGATACAGATGATGATTTCATCCCGCCATATACACGAGGGGGAAGAACAAACACTTGCAATGATAAGGGACCCAATACCATCCCTCAACCATGTCCCATGCATTATTCACCACCAAAATCTTGTCCCAGTGAATCATCATTGGAAATATATTATAAAATATATGTGTATTCATATTCATTAATTTTTTCCCTATAATAATTAAAAATAGAAAGAAAGTTCATCTTTTTGAAACAATATAGCTAAAAAACATTAAAATACCAAAAATAATTATACTACTTACACACATGTCTCTAGAATTGAAAGTAACAAAGCTTCCATCACCATGTTTATGAGTAACGATCCACACTTCTACTCTGTTAACTTTTCTATGACACTCTGCTTCCTAAAAATTCAAAGTATATTATAAAAAATCAAATTGTAATAAAATTTCTATGTTATTATTAATAATTTAAACTTACCATCTCTTATCTTAATTATGAAAATCTTTTAGATCCTCCAGTTTTTGGAATAAAATTTAACTTTTGGAATCCTTTATTTTTTAGATTTATCCTTTATAATGCACAAAAAATACAATAATAATTATAATTTAGAAAATAGTCATAATAAATACATGGTAGTACCAAAATCTCCATCCTTATGAGATGGTCAACAAAAACAACCCATTGATCAGGATTACAACCATTTGGAACCATGTTGATCAAATCAACCCTAGTACATGTGTCATCATTGGATATATTACACAAATCAAATAAGAACACTTTCCATTTTTTTCCAATTTCTTTCAAAATATAACTCTTATGAATATCATTCTCAACTACGAACTTATCATGCTAAGAAATATATAAGGGTTAAAATAAATAAATAATTTAACTAGAATAATATTGAGTATAATTAATGAAAAAATTATTTTTCAACCAAAATCTATCAAAAATGAAAAACATTAAATGATAAAACAAAATAGATTTTTTGGATGTAGAATCAATCTTTAATTTTAACTGGAATTACATATTTTTTAAATAATTGAGTTAATTAAAAGTTTTCAAATTAAATCACCATTCACTAACAAAAATAAAATAACTAAAAATAAAATATTTGAAGTTAAACTATATAATAAAAATTGATTTACAACTTAAAAGGGACTGGAGGATTGAAACAGTAGGTCCGAAAAAATCAAAATATAAATAATATCATAAACTAAAAAAATAAACAATTAAAATAAAATCAAACAATCAATCAATAAATAATTCTTAAATTAAAATCTTATGAAATTAGAAAAGGTACCTCAATCACCTGGAAATATAGTAGGAACTTCCAATAAAGAATCGACCAAACTTGAATAAGAGAAACACCCCTATGAATCAGTAAAATATACCAATATATGACCAACTTTGAATAGAAAATCAAAGGAACTTGAATAATAGATGCACCCCTATGAATCAATAAAATCTACCAAACTAGAATACTACCAGCAGTGAGGTAAACCATAAAGATAGAGGAGGGAATTAGAGGCCTTACTAAATGAGGCCGGAGGAGGGGAGGAATGCCATTGGGATTAGCCCTAGGTGAGTTGTATGATAGGGAGGATGCGGCTTCACCATATGAGAGGATCGCGAATGACTGCTTGGCGAGAGGGTGACAATGGACGTGCACCGAGGGAGGAAGGTTAGGGAAGATGGGGGGTGGTGCTTAATATATTTTTTTCATTTCATTGATTATACTCATTATTATTACTGTTATTATTTCATTTATTACTAGTATTAGTATGAATTGTATTAAAAGTATTTATCACTTATTAAAATTATCATTATTTAATATGATGTTTTTAAAACTCACAAAACATAATTTCATATAATTGAAAAATGCACAAAAATAATATTAAATAATTAATTTAATTGAATACAAGGCTATTTTAGAAATGTTTTGTTAAAAACATGGCTAATTTAGTGATGTTTTGTTTAAAATGTGGCTATTCATATATATATATGTGTGTGTGAGTGTGTTTATATATATATATATATGTGTGTGTGTGTGTGTGTGTTTTTATATATAAATATATATGTGTATGAATACATATATAGTTATAATTAGAAAATTTTATTTATATATAAATATGTAAATTAAATTAATAATAATTTTACACATATATAAATATATAATTAGCCACATTTTCTAAAAAACGTGACTAAATTTAAAATATGTATGTGTTTATATATATATATATATATATGTTTATATGTGTGTACATGTGTTTATATATCTCTGTGTGTGTGTGTTTATATATTTATATTTGTTTATATGTGTGTGTGTGTGTGTATTTGTGTTTATATATAAATATATTTGTGTATGTATACATATATATGGTTATAATTATAAATTTTTAGTTTTAGATATATGTACATTAATTAAATTATAATTATAGATATATAAACACACACATATATATAATTATCCATGTTTTCTTAAAAATGAGACTAAATTTAAAATATATGTTTGTTTTTAAGATTTTTTTAATGGGTTTTAATTTTTTTTAAAAGGGATAGGTTTCTAGATATTTTAAAAAATGGGTCTGGAGAAGCATGAATCAAGTTCATGCTTCTGACTTCTCCATGAAGTGTGAACGACATTCACGCTTCCCATGTGGAGTTTCTTAAGGAATAGTGAACATTGTTCACCCTTCCTAATGAATTTTTAATTAATAAATACATATTAATAAATATAAATAAATATCACATAAATATTAATAAAAATTAATATATATTAACAAAATATCAATAAATATTAATTAAATATTTATAAATATTTATGAAATAATAATAAATATTAATTAACATTAAATAAATATTCATAAATATTCATCAATACAATTAAATAGTAATTAAATGACAGAAGAATGGGAGAAGCTCCTGGCGATCGGTGACTAGGATACCCTAATTCACCCTCAAATCATGAATCTTTATTCATATGCTTCGAATCATGCTATGACTCGGCAAGGATTTATATCTTCAAAGAAGAGTAAGGAGAAGGTGGAAGGTGACCTAAAGGGATTCTCATCATTCTTTGTATTTTTGGGTGGTTCTTTTGTCTCGATTTGTAATCAGACCTCTGAGTGAATTGTCAGAAAAGGTTTTATAGCTCATGTGTTAGCCTCAGATGATACTATTTCAGAGAGGATAAACCTTTTAAAACACTTGGTCATTGCTTGAATTTCCTTTTCAAAAGGTATAAAACCCTATAGATTCACAGATCTGGTTTCTTGGTTAGCCTAAATTTTGGGATTTTTGGATTTTAAATGTGTATCGTTAGGTTGTGGTTTTTTTCCATTTCTTATTCCCCTCAGTAGAATCAAAGGAACATGTCTGGAGTGTAGGATCAATCAATCTTAATCTTGGCATCTTGTGACTCCGTGAATGGAGCTTAAATTTTAACCTGAATGATTTCAAAGATACCTATGCATAGGTATGGATCAAAATTCATTGTCTTAATTGGGTATTATGGCATTTGGAAATTTTGTTTTATATAACATCTATGATTTTCACACCGATTAGGTTGGATAGTGCCACTGAAATGGTCACTTTTGGTTACTATGCATGAGTCTTGGTTAAATTTGATCTAAGATCTACCTTAATAGATTGAGTGGTACTTTCTAAAACATATGATGAGATAAATATCCACACTGAATTTGAGAAAAATCCTCTATTTTTCGATTCCTATCAAGCTATTGGACATGAGAAGGATACTTGTAGGAAAAATTTGATCTGTTTAAACTATCAAATTAAAGGTAATGAGTCTCAAAAATGTTAAAGGAAGAAAAAGGGTGATATTGTTGTTCCTCTCAATGTTCAGTCTATTTACCATAATGTTCTTACTACTGCTCCTGGAGTTTTATCTCCACTAGAGGGTGTGAATCTTATCACTATAGGTTATTCTCAGGATGTTCAAGGGATTGATCCCATATTCCCTTTATCAAATTATGGATTCATAAAAACTACTAATTGAAAACCATCTTCTCCTCTTCGATATGAGAATCTTATTTCAGCTGCACATGTTATCTCTAAAACCCAGTCTTGGAAAGATTTTGCGGATGACCCTTGGGGCTGTTGATGGAGTTTATTTTAATAAGGATTTATTTTTATAAATTATAGAATATCATATTTATGAAAATTTGGATGATAGTTAATATGGAAAGGAGTTAAAGGCATAGAATGTGGTGGACCTTAATTACTAGCAAGAGAAAGTAATGATCTCTTCTAAAAACTATAAAGGAAAGGAAAAGATTCTTGTTTATACCTCCATAAAATCTAAGTCAAAAAAGTTTCTTCCCACTCAGTCTCATGAGAAGTGAATTTTTGAACCTAAAATGAGAAATTAAAGGGTTTTAGGCATTACTAAGTAGGCTTCCTCTTCTCCTGAGAATTTTGCGGGTGCTTAAAGCAAGCATATGGTTCCTGTTGTATTTTCAGCTTCTCATACTTCCCCAGGTCATATTGGAGATGAGGTTGGGGGTGTAAATTCACTAGGGAGTAATTATATACATCTAAAGGATGCAGCTTGCAACACACAACCCCCGGTGGGTGTATCAATGCCGGGGCTTTTCCTGGAATCTGGAATTACTCTTAGAGATAGAAATAGTGAGGCATGTGGCAAGCATCTGGTGGGTGATGATCTTGGCTATTGTGGCTTGGACACCCCTCTTATAGCTGTCTTGAAGCCATAATTTTGTGTGGGCTCTGAGCATGCTAATAATAGGCAGTCAAAGACTCAGTGTAGGAAGTGTATTAAGGCTTCTACTTTACCTTCAGCTCCATCAGAGAGGGAAAAGGATGATGTGTCTTTGGCTACAGGTGTTGAACGGACAATGGATGTTGTTTCCTCTACTAATAAATGTGGTGGATCTTCTGCAATAAGCAAGGCTCTTGCTCATTCCAACTCATTGGTCAGTACTCGCAACACCTTTGACGTGCTTGCCTCGGGAAGCAGTGTAGAGGAAGTACGTCATAATGATTATTTTCCCAATGTATGAGTAATAAAGGTTTCCAGTGATGATGATCTCTCATATGATGGAGGTAGACCGTGGCTACAGGTTAAAACAGGGAGAAGGGGTTGACATCCTCGTGGACGGGGCGGTCGTCTCTCTCATCATGGCATGAGCACCAGATCTCGAGCTACTTGATTTCTACTAGCCTTTTTTGTTGTTCTACATGTGAACCTTTGATGTTCTGCATTTTCCTCCTCATCTCTACTTTTTTATTCAATAAAAGAGGTCTCTCAAACTCAAAATTTTCAAAAATAAAAATAAAAATAAATATAAATATAAATATAAATTAAATATAAATTAAATGTTCATAAATATTAAAAAATATTAATTAAATATCAATAAATATCAATAAATATTAATAAATATTTATTGATATTTATATGCATATATATATATATATATATATATATTAATAAATATAAACAAATATTATTTAAATATTAATATAAATTAATATAAATTAATTAAATATTAACAAATACTAACTAAATATCAATAAATTTTAATAAAAAATTAATCAATATTAATTAAATGTCAATAAATATTTATTAAATATTATTAAATATTTATAAATATTAATGAAATATTAATAAAAATTCATAAATATTAAATAAAGATTAATAAATAATAACTAATACAAATAAATATTAATTAATATTAATTAAATGTTCTTAAATATTGATAAATATTAATTAAATATCAATGACTATCAATAAATAATAATAAATATTAACTAAAATTAATCAATATTAATAAAATGTCAATAAATATTAATTTAATATTAATAAATATTTATAAATATTAATGAAATGTTAATAAATACTAATAAGCATTAAATAAATAATAATATATATTAATAATAATTTATAAATATTAATAAATATTGATTAAATATTAGTAAATATTAAATCAATATTCATAAATATTAATGTATATAAATCAAAATTAATAAATATAAATACACAGTAATAAAATATTAATAAATATTAATTAAAGATATATATATATATATATAATAATTAAATATTCAAAAATATTCATAAATAATACAAAATATTAATAAATAGTAAATAAATATTAATAAATATTAAATAAAAATTGGTAAATATTAAACAAATATTTATTAAAAAATATTTATTAACATTTATTAATACTTATTTAATATGTAATTATTATTTTTCAATATTTATTAACATTTATTAATATTTATTTGATATTTAATTTATATTTATTTTAAATCATTAATATTTATTGATATTTTAAAAATATTAATGAATAATTTTTAATATTTATTATTATTTTGTAATATTTGTTAATATTTATTTTATATTTAATTGATATTTATTAACATTTATTAATATTTTTTTACTATTTACTAATATTTCTTAATATTTATTAACATTAATCAATATTTATTTAATATTTAATTATTAATTATTATTATTTGTTAACATTTATTAGTATTTATTTATTATTTAATTTATATTTATTAATTTTTATTAATATTTATGAATGTTTATGAAAATTTTATAGTATTTTGTAATATTTAATGATATTAATTTAATATTTAATTGACATTTAGTAATATTTATTAATATAGTTTATTCTTTACTAATATTTTTTAATATTTTTTTAATATTTATTTAATATTTAATTATGATTTATTAATATTTATTATTATTTTTCAAAGTTTTATTCATATCTATTTAACATATAAGAATATTTAATTAATATTTATTTAATATCTAGTTACAATTTATTTATTTATTTTTTATTTATTTATATTCATAATTATTAATAAATATTTAATAAATATTTATGAATATTTAGTTTATATTTAATTAATATTTAATCATTTGACCCCAACTTGATAAGATGTTAATATTCAATCACTATTTATTAATATTTATGAATATTTATGGATATTTATTTATTGTTTATTAATATATGTTAATAATTCATTAATATTTGTAAATATTTATAAATATTTCATTAATATTTATAAATATTTATTAAGAGTTATTGATATTTTATTAATATTGATGAAATTTTAATTAATATTTATTAGAATTTATGAACATTTAATTGATATTTATTTATATTTATGGATATTTATGGATATTTATTTAATGATTTTTAATATTTATGAATGTTTCGCTAACAATTTATTAATATTTAATTAATTTTATTAATTTTTATTAATATTATATATATTATATATATATATTAATAGAATATTCGGTAGGAAGGATGAATGATGTTCAATTTTCCTTAACAAACTCCACATGAGAAGCGTGAATGTCGTTCACACTTCCTGGAAAAGGCATAAGAGTGAATGGGGTTCACACTTATGCATACCCGTTTTTAAAAATATCCATAATCCTATCCCGTTTATTTAAAAAAATTAAAAACCCATTAAAAAACTCATGGTTTTAATATATGTGTGTGTGTGTGTGTGTGCATGTGTGTGTGTGTTTGTGTGTGTGTGATTATATATGTATATATATTTATTTATTTAGATATATGTTTAGGTGTTTATATATATATATCTAAATATATACTTACATTGATGTGGGAAAATGGAATTTGTAAATATATATATATATATATATAGTGATGTTTTCTTAAAATGTCTCTAAATCAACGATAGTTCCTAAAAAACATGGCTAAATTAATGACACTTGCTGAAAATGTTACTAAATTAGCAATGTTTTCAGATAGCGTCGCCAAATTAGCAATGTTTTTTTCGAAAAGGTCGCTAAATTAGTGACATTTTTTAGGAAACATCATTAAATTTGCAACATTTTCAGGAAACATTGCTAAATTAGCGACATTTTTCAAGAAGCGTTCTTAAAATATATGTTTATATTAATAATATATGTATGTTTATATATATATATGCACATATATATATGTGTATATATATATATGTGTGTGTGTGTGTGTAAATATATATGTGTATGTATACATATATATAACTAGCCATGTTTTAAAACACTGGTAAATGTGTCACTAGAATAGTCACGTTTTCTTAAAAATGACTAAATTTAAAATATATGTGTTTTTTATATATAAATATATGTATATATATATATATTTATATATGTGTGTGTGTGTGTGTTTATATATATATATATATATATATATATATGTATTTGTGTTTATATATATTAACATATATATATCTAAATATATATATTAGTGACGCTTCCTAAAAAACGTCTTTGTTTTAGTGACATTTTTAAGGAAATGCTTGTAAATTAGTGATTTTTTTGAGGAAACATTGATAAATAAACTATGTTTTGAGGAAACACGCTAAATTAGTGACGTTTTGAAGAAACTTAGCTAAATTAGCAATGTTTTTTAGGAAATGTTGCTAAATTAGTTATGTTTTTTAGGAAACATCTCTAAAAAAATGTCACTAAATTCCAGTTTTTTATCGTAGACACGTACCCTTGCAGCCTGAGAATAAGTCATATCCTGAATGAGTGGATGACACTTTTCCCACACACAATTTCAATAATCCAACCTTCTCTACCTTTGACGGCATGAGAGACCCCAAACAGTATCTTACTCACTTCGTATCCCAATGTGGTCCAATGATTGGCCCTCGAGATCAGTAGGAGGTGACCAAGATGAGGTGTTTTGAACATAATCTGATAGGTCCAACCATTGTTTGGTATAATAGCCCTCTAGTAGGATCTTTTGTGGGATGGGAAGACCTTCGTCATCAATTATTTTACTATTTTGGATCCATGCTGAGGAAAATGACAATTGTCAACCTTAAAAAATCTAAGAAATGTGAAAATGATAGGGTATTTGAATAAATATCCAGATGGAAGGGTTTAACCTATCCACTCAACATCCCTCTCTCACTGGAACAATTAAGGAAACTCTCCACTAAAAATATATGGGATGAGATGCAAACACCTCTGATCCCAATGAAGTATCTAGGTGGGTTCTGTGAGTTTGCATAAATGGCACAACATTTGGTAGATGCCATTCAATGAAATTGAGCTAAATCTAGGATCATGACTTCAGCAAATAGGAAAAGGATCAGCAAGGTAGAGACTGTCACTATCACTATAAAACTAGTATCAATTCCCATCCAAGAACCTAAGCAGTTCCTGAACTGCCCAGTACCTCCTGTCGAGCGACAACAACCATAAAATCTCCCTTGTCCAGAATTGAAAAGAGACCAACACCACCTAGGATTTATGGAATGGATGAATAAAGCATACTACTTCTAAAATGAATAAGTTTCCAATTATTTCCTTACATCCATGGACAATAACCTGCTCAAGCTACCACAACCCATGAATCCCAATGTGTTTAACCTCACTGATCTTCTTGACCACTTCACTTTCCATAGACAGTTGGGTCATAACATCTAAGACTACTTTATCTTCAAAGAAATTCTCTAAATCATGGTCAATTCTGGACAGGTGATGTTGGATAAATCCATAGCACATGTGACCTATATAACCATTGCCCAATCATAAAAAGAGGGTGATTGGAAGAAAGTTTCAGCCAAACGTGGATAGAATTTCAAGAACTGGATGACTCATAAAGTAGTTGAATGAGCTCATTCCACCCTGAAAGCACAACTGCACAGACCCACAGTAGTTCTACCACCCAGGGAAGTGACATCGGATATGTCTCTTGAAGATGTACATGATCGTTAGAACATAGGAAGAGACAAAAGAGGAAGAGTCATATTCTGCTCCAATGCAAGCTCTTACTCTTGAGGATTTCTTCCCTATGATATATGAATCATAGGAACCACCCCACCAAATGGAACCCTCATTATATGAAGAGCTAATCATTGGTTTTGTTTGTCACAAACCAAGCCGAAGTGCCATCCAACCCGAAACCCAACCCAGTCCATGGAATGGCCCGAGGGGCGCTCCCAATCCCCATGGGATGGAAACTAGTACTTAGGTTTTATAAAGTATATTGGGAATTATTTAACCCATTTATAATTATGTAAACAACCAATAATAATAATAAAAACATAATTGAACAACCAAAACCAAAAAAGGTAAAAAAAAATTTCCGAATCAAGTACTTACAACTTAAAAAACCCCATATGATCTACAACAAATGGGGAATAACAACAGCATACCAAACCACCATGTAACTAGAGGAGCATCCTCCTCATGCCACCACCACTAACCTGCACAAGAGGAATACTAGCAACCCGAACCACCAATATATCCATGACTCATATTTCATTTACCTGGGTCATGTAAACAATAGACATAGGTGGTGGGGTCCACCTGAGCATAAACTCCCGCGATAGGTTATGAAGTGGGGACCACCCGAGATGCATAACCTCTCATTAATGAGGGAGGACCTGTTGACCTCCTCTGCGCAATTAATTGTGCCAACGCACGTGCCAATTAATTGAGCCAACGCACGTGCCAATTAATTTCGCCAACGCACATAAATTAATTATAGGGAGCCTCTTAACATCTTCCAAATTAAGTGTGCCACCTCTGGTGTAATTAATTTAGTGGAGACAATTAATTTGTTCTCCCTTTTTAAATTAAGTAACCGCAATGTTGGAAATTAGGAAGGTTCCTAATAAATGAACCATCATAAATTCCACGATAGTTACTTACCTCTCCCCCTCTCTTATATATATGGAGCTTGGGAGTAGGATTTGGGATGGCTTCACCAAGCGATGAAAAGCTGGTAAAGTGACGTGACGCCCAACACTTGGAGGTTTATGCTTTCTCCAATGAAGGATGAAGAACTCCGACGTCCTTCGACTTCTTCCTCGGAGCCTCAACCGACGTGGAGCGTCTTCCACGAGCCGACGAAGTTCGGGTTTGGAAGCGCGCGACGATCGACGAACTTCATCGTCTTCTTTCTGCAACACCGTCAACGAACATCGATCGATGACCGACAAATAAAAGGTAGGGGGTTTATACTTATTGAAATTGTATCCTTTATCCTTCCTTCTTCAAAGAATGATAAGGGTTTATTGTGGACGTATTGTTGAACTTTCTTCTTCACTCTGTGAGCCAAATGTTATCACCCTCTAAACGCGGAAGGTGCAGGATGACTAACACGGCCCGACACCCTCTGCCTTTTTCGTTTTTGTTTGTTCTACGGCTTGGCGTTGAAGCAAGAGGCAACGGTGGAAGCAATGACAAAGTTCGTGCTACCCGCGGCCTCTATGAAGCACACCGCCCTACGGCACACCGGTGCACCCGGCCGACCACCGTCGGCCAAGCGGCGCCCGACCCCCACCCCACGCACTGCTCCGCAGCCCTACCAACGGCCCGCCGCGCCTCACCGGCGCGCTTCCCGCACCCCTGGCGTGCTGACGGCACCCCCCGGCATGCTACCTAGTGCCCCACGGCGCCCTGCTCGTGCTGCCTGACGCCCCCGGCACATGGCCCCGCCAGCCTGGCGCCTCCCGACGCACTGTTCGGCCTGCCTGGCGCCCCCGCGCCCCGCCGGCGGACTGCCCAGCGCCCCCGCACCCTGTCGGCGGACATCCTGGTGCCCCCGTGCCCTACCGAGCGCCTGCCCAGCCCCTTCCGGCGGCCTGCCCGATACCCCGGCGCTCTGCCCCACACCCCAGCGCCCTGCCTGGTGCCCCCGCGACCTACCAGTGACCAGCCGACCTGCCAGCGCCCCGTGTGTCCTGCCTACTGGCCTCCCGGCCTCCGGCCTCCCGAGCCGACCCACGACTTCCCCCTCGGTGTCACTGGCTGAACCGGCCCAGTCACCTAGGCTGAGCTACTGAGCCGCCTATGTGGAAACTTCCGGGCCAGGCCCAGCGAATCGGGTCAAAACGTAGCGAGCTGACCCGCCCAATGTGTCAGGTCATACCCAGCGAGTCTTACTGGATCAACTCAGACCAGGTCGGCCCAGACGGGTTTGGGCCGAGTCGGTCTGACCGGGTCGGACCAGACCCGAGCCCATTACTGACCCATTACCTTCTTGGGTCATATCTTTAGCATCGGACGTCTGTTTGATGAACCGTCAGCAGCGCTGGTATTCTTGGATCATATTCATCTCTTTGAGTATACCCCACTGAAGTTCGGGGTATAGTTGAGATATGGTCAGGTTGGTTCGTACATGAATCCAACCGGGCCCCCGGGACTAAAAGGCTGATAACTCACAGACCGGACGTCCGATTGACGTGTCGTCTGTTGCGTTGAGACCCGTATGACGTGGAGGTCCTTTGAGATACTTCAATGTGAGACTTCGTGATACTTGGAGTATCGACCAGTAGCTCATGGAGAGGATCCTCTCAGAGACAAGCATACAGAGTGAAGAGACCTAGTATTTGTAGACCTGACGACTGCTTAACCGATTTGACTCGGAGTGATTCGATTAGCCCAGTGGACGGAGCGCCCGGTTTGGCGGCAGACCCATGGCAGACGGAGCGCCTGGTTTGGAAGCATACCCGCGGTACTCAACAGGAGGAGTACCTCTGACGTCTATAGGGGGAGCTCTCGGTTTGGCGGCAGACCCACAGAGGATGGAGCGCCCAGTTTGACAGCAGACCCGTGGTACTCGACAGTGGGAGTACCTCAGCAGTCTAAGGTTAGTGAGTAGTGCCTTGGAGTCATGACAGGGCCACTGTACTCGAAAGAGGAGTTCTCTAGCAGTCGTAGTTTCATTAATGAAAATCCTAGTTTGAGCTGAGTCAATAACCTTTGTGTTTTTCTCATGATTGAGATGGGTTACTTGATAACTTAGGTATATGTATGGGAATATACCTAATTAATGGTTAACCGTTGAAATCATACTTTGTGGTTTATACTTGTTGGATTTTGTGAGACCTTGAGGGTCTCAGGGTCCCTACTGAGTATCGTTATACTCACCCATGCACGGGCTATGCCTGCACCTCATTGTGTTAGATGCAGACGACAGACAGCGCTAACCGAGGCGGAGTATACGAGGACTGGATAGTACCCGGAGGTGGACCTCACGACAAGTTGGTACCCGGAGGAGACAGATGGACGTGGAGCACTGAGGAGGTTATTTGTACCTACCCTTCAGGTAGGATCTGTTGTGGACAATCCAGGAGCTCCTAGACACCTTCCAGCTGTTTTCCTTTTTAGTTGTACCTGGTTGTCTTTTCCTTGTACTTTACTGTTGGGCTTGTATTTTTGGCCCTTTACTTTCAGCATACTTTTCATTTAGTTTTTACTTGGTGTTTTCTTCCGCTTGTACTCTGGTTGTGTGTGTTTACAATTTATAAAGGCAATGCCTTCCTAGTTTTAGGGAAATTACGCCTTTGATTCTAGTCTCCATCCCCTAGCCTATGGAAGGCAGGCTTGGGGTAATCACGATACAGGCCCTGGGGGACGAGTCGTGACAATTGGTATCAGAGGAGTCGGTTCTACCACAAAACTTAGGACTCTAATATTTTCTTTCTATGAAGCAATAGTGTTAAGTGTACTGAGTGTGGTTTTCAGTTCAGGGAGTCCATTGTTGGTGCGACGGCCGATGTATCTATACACCAGTACCCTGACTACTGATTTCCAAATTAGTACATGAAAAAACTGATTGTGTGTGTGTTTTCAAAAGTTTTCTTTAAGTCATCTCAAAACAGGTCATCTCACCAGGTATAATAATTTGACCGTATCGCATCTGTTCAGGATGCCTCCACACAGACAGCCAGTTGGAGTTTTGAGGGAGTACCCGATGACGGCCCAACGAGCGATGAGGCTCCGGTGTAGGTCCCTCTTACTATGTTGTCACCTTCGAGTGGTGTACCAGCAGCACCACTACCCGTTAGGCAGCATATTCCAATAGCCGCACTGAGGACAATTCATGCCGACTGAGCGCGTTGCATGACTTCTAGTGGCATAGGCCTTCGAGGTTACGAGGCGAGATAGATTCACAGACAGCAGAGGACTGACTGGAGGTGATTTCTAGAGTTCTTCACCTAGTTGAGACATAAGTAGAGGAGATGGTGATCTTAGATACTAGTGTTTCCCAGTGAGTGACCATGAGGTTGGTCCACATAGTGATGAGGTTTCGATACTTGGACCGTTTTTCGAGATTGTACCTTCAGGTAGTGTGTCATCTATATCACTGGCTATTGGTCAGGAGTTTCAACCGATGGTACCAGTTGATGACATATATAGGCTTGGTTCCTTACACCTGTTTCAGCATCAGATACACCTCAGGTTCTGAGGTGAGCCTGACTTACAGGTGGCTGAGGACTGGCCTGAGGAGGTGGCGTAGAGTTTTCTAGAACTTCTACAACTTCGGCAGGATGACATGTCGGTAGCTGAGTATTCATCGAGGGGTACCAATCATTCCTGGTACTCGATGAATACGATACGATCATTTCTTCGGAGCATGGACCTCTGAGTGAGATGTGTTTAGGGACATCCGAGCCAGAACTTTCTTTTTACTCTATGCATTCCTACCTATGTTAGGATGCTAGAGAGAACCTTTGCGGTTCAATGTTCTTTGGCTGAGCAGATATAGCCAGTAAATGTTAGTAGTGGGAAAGTAGGAAACTAGCGCCAGTCTCAGAGACTTGGGCGTGTAAAATGTTTCAGAAAGAGGATGTAACAGGGACAGATGAATCTGCAGGGCAGCAGACGTGGAAGTAGAGATAGGTGAGCAGCATGAGGTGTTGTACATTTTGACATGTTAAAACCACTCACCATGGTATTCCCCGCCAGGCTCATGGAGCTAGAGGGAAGAGGAAGAGAATAGCTGCATGAGATTAAGGAGTGTGTCCCAAGGGCTCTAGGAATGATTTGAGGTATGGACTGTGTCTACTACTATCTACTGTATCAATATACACAGGTACCAATCATTCCTTCATTCCACGAATCTTGTCCCAGACCTAGAGTTTCCGGTTAAACCGTTTACTTGACCCTCATGTCTGGATATACCATTGGGAGGAGACTCGATAATCACACTTACACCGATGGTGTGATCTGACCCTTGAGGTGAGAGTTTCCGTTGTAACCTCTTGGTGGCAGCATTGAGGACTTATGACGTTAGTTTGGGTTTGGACTTGACATCCAAAGTTCACACTCAGATTGACTGTATTAGGAAAAGAGGTTGTGGTTTATCTACAACGTTAGGTAGGGGTTTCCTTGGTCAGTGAAAAGGAAACCCAGGAAGCATAGCTTAAACCCATGCATATGAGGGTGCAGTCGATCACTCTTGAGTCATCCAACCTTACCCTCATGGCAGCAGGAGTTTTCAGTTTTCAGTTCCAAACAGGAGTGACAGAACATGGGGACATCTTTTCAAAAGATGACCACAGGATAACCCCCCCCCCCCAAAGGGGGAGGGACGTCTGATTTGGCTAGATACTACTGGAGGTTCGTTCCAGTTTTTACCAGAGTTGCAGCACCACTATCAGCCTTGACAAAAATGGGCAACCCTTCATGTGATTGGAGAGATGCCAGCAGAGCTTTTAGGAGAGAAGGTAGAGGTTGACTAGTTCCCCCCATCTTGGGGCTTTCAGAGGAAGGCGTAGGGTACGTAGTCTACTGCGACGCATCTGGGACCGAACTCGGGTGTGTCATGATGTAGGGGTGATCTGTGATCACATATGGTTCTCGGCAGTTGAGACAGCATGAGCAGAACTACGCCACACATGACCTGGAGTTAGCAGCAGTGGTTTTTGTCATGAAGATGTGGCAACACTATCTGATGGGCGAATATTTTACCATGTACTCTAATCACAAGAGTCTTAGGTATATCTTCTCGCAGAAGGACCTGAACCTAAGACATCATCATTAGCTTGAGTTCCTCCAGGACTATGACTTCGAGATAGTCTATACTCATGGGATGGGGAACATTGTTACAGATGCACTCAGAAGGCGGTCTATAATACAGCTTCTAGGTGAGGCGACAAAGCAGTTGGCTACTTTACAGATATCCTTTGTGGATAGAGATAGAGCAACATTCCTTCAGTCTCTTACAGTCACTTCTTTACTTCTTCATCGAGTCAAGGAGGTGCAACGTTGAGGCTCTGACTGCGAGTCATGACGTGATTTGATATCCACAAGACAGGCACCTGATGGATTTTATAAAGGTGGGGAGTACCATGGTACTAGTTTCACTTCAGGAGGAAGTGTTGAGGGAGTTCCACACATCCCCTCTAGCGGTACATCTAGGTGTGGTGAAGATGTACCATCACCTTCGACGACAGCACTAGTGGCTAGGTATGAAGAAGGCGATAGTGGAGTTTGTCTCTCGATGCCTCACTTGTCAGCAAGTGAAGGTAGAGCATCAGGTACCAACAGTCTTGGTTCATCCTTTAGAGGTCCCAAAGTGGAAGAGGGATGAGATATCCATGGACTTGTGATGGGTCTTCCATGTACGTCTAGGGGACATGACTCTATTTGGGTGATCATCGACCGACTCACCAAGTCGGCCCAGTTCCTAATGACCAGAGATGGTACGAGCTACCACGGAGAAGGTGCAGGTCATCCAGGAGCAGATGAAGACTGCACATAGTAGATAGAAGTCGTATGCTGATAGGAGACATAGACCTCTTGAGTTTGAGGATGACGACCATGTCTTTCTACGGGTCTCGCCTCGACGAGGTCTATGAAGATTTGGTCGAGGTGGAAAGTTATCTCCGAGATTCATCGGACCTTCCAGGTCCTCAGCAGGGTAGGTGAGGTGGCTTACCTCTTAGCTCTTCCACCTCAGTTGCACTGAGTGCATGACATCTTCCATGTATCTCAGCTGAGGAGATGCGTGCACGACCCTTCCCACATCATTGACAACGGTGAGCTGGACATCGATGACAGGGCGACATTCACAGAGGTTCCAGTGGAGATTGAGGATCGACTAGAGAGGGTCCTAGGTGGACAGTCGATACCTCTGGTGCGCATTCGCTGGCAGCACGGGAACCTCTAGGTGAGCACATGGGAGCGGGAGGCTCAGATGTGTGTTCAGTACCCCCACCTGTTTCCTTAGTTCAAGTTGTAGATTACGGGGACGTAAAACCCTGAGGTGGGGAGAATTTAAAGACCCATAATTTCAATGTAATTTTTTTTTCAAAAAAACATGGGAATTTTACGAGTCCGCTGTTTCTGAAGGCACGTGATTCTGAGGCCCGGAGTGCCCGGAATGATCCGTCGAAGTTTTTTTAAGCTTAAATTAACGCACGTAAGCAGTTTTTCTAAAAAAGTGGAATAACTCTTAAAAGGTTACTTGGATCAGAAATATGATGGCACCGTTATGCTCAGGATGGCGGTTTTACCCTAGTCGTGACTTAATTTTAGTCGGCACGGGCCTCCTGTGAGAAATCCCAAAAATGGCATAACCTTAAATAAAATAATTAAATAAAGTTATTTTATTTTTCAAATTCTTATAACTCACAAATGGTAGCTCAGATTAAAAATTATAGACCACCATTAAACTCATGAGGGATTTCTTTATTTATGCATATACTAACTTTGGCCAGCGCAGGCCCCCAGAAAAAGTTAGTTTTTGGCCGCAAATAAAATAATTAAGTGACAATTATTTTATTGTATAATTAACAACTTCTAAACGGTAACTCGGATTAAAATTCTGAGAGTACTTTTGGGTTCGTTGGGGTGTGTTTCACCTAGGCAAAGCCTAACCTCGACTGCAGTGGGTCGAGGGTGACTGATAATAATTTTTCGAACTTTTGTTCGGGTACGTTCAGTAAACGTACATACGGGATTTTATAACTTTTGAACCGGTGCTCAGAACTGAAATCTGAGGGCACTGTTGAACTCACAGCACCGGTTTTCGCTTAATAAGACTTTCACCTTGATATTGGATGTTCGGGAATAGAATTTAGTTTTTGGATTTTTATAAAAAAAATAAAGTGTAGCCACACATTATTTTATTCCAGCCGCCATGTGTTTGTGGTTAGTTAGAACCTCCCCTTGGGATTTGGGGGTGGGACCGCCACACCCTAACCTCCCATGAGAGGTTATGGTGGTGGGGTCTACTCAAGCATAACCTCCTGCGAGAGGTTACGATGTGGAGACCACCCGAGACGCATAACCTCTCATTAATGAGGGAGGACCTGTTGACCTCCTCTGCGCAATTAATTGTGCCAACGCACGTGAAAATTAATTGATCCAACGCACATTCCAATTAATTTTTACAACGCGCGTAAATTAAATATAGGGAGCCTCTTAACATCCTCCAAATTAAGTGCACCACCTCTTGTGCAATTAATTTAGTGGAGACAATTAATTTGTTCCCCGTTTTTAAATTAAGTAACTGCAAAGTTGGAAATTAGGAAGGTTCCTAATAAATGAACCATCATAAATTCCACGATGGTAACTTACCTCTCCCCCTCTCCTATATATAGGGAGCTTGGGAGTAGGATTTGGGATGGCTTCACCAAGCGATGAAGTTCTGGTAAAGTGACGCGACACCCAACACTTGGAAGTTTATGCTTTCTCCAACGAAGGATGAAGAATACTGACCTCTTTCGACTTCTTCCTCCGAGCCTCAACCAACGTGGAGCGTCTTACACGAGCTGATGCAGCTTGGGTTTGGAAGCACGCGGCTATCGACGAACTTCATCATCTTCTTTCTACAACACCGTCAACGAATGTCGATCGATGACTGCCAAATCAAAGGTAGGGGGTTTATACTTATTGAAATTGTATCCTTTATCCTTCCTTCTTCAAATAATGATAAGGGTTTATTGTGGACGTATTGTTGAACTTTCTTCTTCACTCCGTGAGCCAAATGTTATCACCCTCTAAACGCGGAAGGTGTGGGCCGACTAACACGGCCCGACACCCTTTGCCTTTTTCTTTTTTGTTTGTTCTATGGCTTGGCATTGAAGCAAGAGGTAACGGTGGCGGCAACGAAAAAGGCCGTGCTACCCATGGCCTCCGTGAAGCACACTGCCCCGTGGCGCGCCGGTGCACCCGGTTGACAACCGCCGACCAAACGGTGCCCGACCCGCACCCCAAGCGCTGCTCTGCGGCCCTGCCAATGGCCCGCCACGCCTCACCAGCGCGTTGCCCGAGCCTCGCCGGCGCACTGCTCGGACCCCCGCCGTGCTTCCTGGTGCCCAACCCACGCGGAACGGTGCCCCAGCGCACTGCCCAACCATCCGGGCGCCTCCCGGAGTGCTGCCCGGCCTGCCCGGCACCCCCACGCCACGCCGGTGGACTGCCGGGTGCGCCCGTACCCCACCGGAGGACTGCCCGGCGCCCCCGCGCCCTGCCGGGTGCCTGCCCTGCCCCTGTTGATGGCCTGCCGGACACCCCAGTGCCCTGCCCCACACCCCGGCGCCCTGCCTGGTGCACCCACAGCCTACCGGTGACCAGTCGGTCTGCCCGTGCCCTGTACGGCCTGCCTGCTGGTCTCCCGGCCTCCCGAGCCAACCCACGGTTTCCCCCGTAGTGTCACTGGCCGAACCGGCCCGATCACCCAGGCCGAGTTACCGAGCCGCCTATGTGGCGACTACCGGACCGAACCGCCATTGCGGTCCGCTGGGTCGGGCCCAACGAACCGGGTCAAAACTTAGAGGGCTGACCCGCCCAATTTTTCAGGTCAAACCCAGCGAGTCTGACTGGGTCAACCCAGACTGGGTTGGCCCAGACGAGGTTGGGCCGAGTCGGTCCAACCGGGTCGGACCCGACCCAAGCCCATTACTGACCCATTACCTTCTTGGGCCATATCTTTGGCAATGGACGTCCGTTTGACGAACCGTCATCAGCACTGGTAATCTTGGAGAATAGTTATCCCTTTGAGTATACCCCACTGGAGTTCGGGTTATAGTTGAGATATTGTCAGGTTGGTTCATACACGAAACCAATTGGGCCCCCAGGACTAAAAGGCTGATAACTCACAGACCGGGCTTCCGATTGACGTGACATCTGTTGCGTTGAGACCCCTATAACGTGTCGTTCCTTTGAGATACTTCAATGTGAGACTTCGTGACACTTGGAGTATCGACCAGTAGCTCGTGGAGCGGATCCTCCGGGAGACGATCATACAGAGTGCAGAGACCTAGTAGGTGTAGACCTGACGACTTCTTGACCGATTCGACTCGGAGTGATTCGATTAGCCCAATAGATGGAGAACCCAGTTTGGTGACAGAACCATGATGGACAGAGCACCTGGTTTGGAAGCAGACCCACGGTACTCGACAGGAGGAG
Organism: Viscum album; assembly: GCA_963277665.1. Taxonomy (NCBI): domain Eukaryota; kingdom Viridiplantae; phylum Streptophyta; class Magnoliopsida; order Santalales; family Viscaceae; genus Viscum; species Viscum album. The sequence goes on along the minus strand of OY728161.1, from coordinate 1,987,974,849 downwards.
TACCTTTGATGGTTATAGGGGGAGCGCCCGGTTTGGTGGCAGACCCACAGCAGACAGAGCACCCGGTTTGGCAGTAGACATGCGGTACTCGATAGGAGGAGTACCTCAGCAGTCTAAGGTTAGTGAGTAGCGCCTTGGAGTCATGACAGGGTCACTGTACTCGATAGAGGAGGAGTTCTCTAGAAGTCGTGGTTTCGTTAATGAAAATTCTGGTTTGAGCTGAGTCAATGACCTTTGTGTTTTCCTCATGATTGAGATGGGTTACTTGATTACTTAGGTATATGTATGGTCATATACCTAAGTAATGTTTAACCGTTGAAATCATACTTTGTGGTTTATCCTTGTTCAATTTTTTGAGACCTTGAGGATCTCGGGGTCCCTACCGAGTATCGTTATACTCACCCCTACACGGGCTATGCTCGCACCTCGTTGTGTTGGATGCAGACGACGGATAGCTCTGACTGAGGTAGAGTGTACGAGGACTGGACGGTACCCTTAGGTGGACCTCACAATGAGTCGGTACCCAGAGGAGACGGATGGACGTGGATCATTGTGGAGGATATTTGTACCTACCCTTTAGGTAGGATCCGTGGTGGATGATCCAGGAGCTGCTAGACACCTTCCAGCTATTTTCCTTTTTATTTGTACCTGTTTTTCATTTCCTTGTACTTTACTGTTGGGCTTGTATTTCTGGCCCCTTTACTTTCATCATACTTGACATAAAGTTTTTACTTAGTGTTTGCTTCCGCTTTTACTCTGGTTGTGTTTGTTTATGATTTATAAAGGCAATGCCTTCCCAGTTTTAGTTAAATTACACCTTTGGTGCTAGTCACCAGCCCCTGGCCTATGGAAGGTGGGCTTGGGGTAGTCACGATACGGGCCCCGGGGGACAGGTCGTGACAATTGGCATCAGAGGAGTTGGTTCTACCGTAGAACATAGGACTTTGATATTTTCTTTTAGTGAATCAATAGTGTTAAGGGTACTGAGTGTGGTTTTCAGTTCAGGGAGTCCAGTGTTGGTGCGGCGGCCTACATAATCATACACAAGGACCCTGACTACTGATTTCCGACTTAGTACACGAAAACACTGATTGCGTGTGTGTTTTCAAAAGTATTATTTAAGTCATCTCAAACCAGTTCAGCTCACTAGGTATAATCTTTTGACTGTGTCTCATCTGTTTAGGATGCCTCCACACTGATAACTAGTTAGAGTTTTGAGAGAGTACCCGATGACGGCCCACCGAGCGACGAGGCTTCGGTGCAGGTCCTTATTACTATGTTGGCACCTTCGGGTGGTGTACCAGCAGCACCACCACCCGTTGGGAAGCAGATTCCACCAGCCGCACTAGAGGACAGTGCACGCCGACTAAGCACATTGCACGAGTTCCAGCGGTAGAGGCCTTCGAGGTTACGAGTTGAGACAGATTCCCAGGCATTAGAGGACTGACTGGAGGTGATTTCTATAGTTCTCCACCTAGTTGAGACACCAGTAGAGCAGATGGTGATCTTAGCTACTAGTGTTTCCCAGTGAGTGACCATGAGGTTGGTCCGCATAGTGATGAGGTTTCGGTACTTGGACCTTTTTCTATGATTGTACCTTCAGGTAGTGTGTCATCTATATCACTTCCTGTTGGTCAGGAGTTTCAACCGGTGGTACTGGTTGATGACACATGTAGTCTTGGTGTCCTACACGTGTTTCAGCATCAGATACCCCTCAGGTTCCAAGGCGAGCCCGACCTACAGGTGGCTGAGGACTGGCCTGAGGAGGTGGCAGAGAGTTTTCTAGAACTTCTATAGCTTTGGCAGGATGTCATGTCGGAATCTGAGTATTCATCGAGGTGTACCAATCGTTCCTGGTACTCGATGAATACAATATGATCAATGCTTCGGAGCTTGGACCTCCGAGTGAGATGTGTTTAGGGACATTCGATCCAGTACTTTATTTTTCCTATATGCATTCCTACCTATGTTAGGATTCTAGAGAGAACCTTTGCGGTTGAATGTTCTTTGGCTGAGCGGATATAGCCAGTGAATGTTAGTAGTGGGAAAGCATGAAACTAGTGCTAGTCTCAGAGACTTGGGCGTGTAAACTATTTCAGAAAGAGGATGTAATAGGGACATATGAATTTGCAGGGCAGCAGACATGGAAGCAGATCTAGGAGAGCAACATGAGGTGGTGTAAATTTTGACATGTTAAAACCACCCAACTTTGTAGTCCCTGACAGGCTCAGGGAGCTGGAGGGTAAAGGAAGAGAATAGATGCATGCGGTTAATGAGTGTGTCCCAAGGGCTCTAATAATTATTTGAGGTACGAACATTGTCTAATACTAGTTGTTGTATCAATAGACATAGGTAGCAATCATTCCTTCCTTCCATGAATCTTGTACCAGACCTAGAGATTCCGATTAAACCGTTGACTTGACCCTCATGTCTGGAGATACCTTTGGGAGGAGAATCGATAATCACACTTACGCCGATGGTGTGATCTGACCCTTGAGGTGAGAGTTTTGGTTGGAACCTCTTGGTGGCAGTGTCGAGGCCTTACGACGTTAGTTTGGGTTTGGACTTGACATCCAAAGTTCACACTCAGATTGAATGAATTAGGCAAAGAGGTTGTGGTTTATCTACAACATTAGGTAAGGGTTTTCCTTGGTCGGAGAAAAGGAAACCCAGGTAGCACAGGTTAAACTCATGCATAGGAGGGTGTAGTCGATCACTCTTGAGTCAGCCAACCTTACCCTCGTGGCAGCAGGAGTTTTCAGTTTTCAGTTCCAAACAGGAGAGACAGAACATGGGGACATATTTTCAAAAGATGACCACAGGATAACCCCCCCCCCCCAAGGGGGGAGGGATGTCTTCTTTGGATGGATACTACTGGAGGTTTGTTACAGTCTTCACCAGAGTTACAGCACCACTATCAGCCTTGACAAAGAATGGGAAACCCTTCGTGTGATCGGAGAGATGCCAGCAGAGATTTCAGAAGAAGAGGCTGAGGCTGACTAGTACCCCCCATCTTGAGGCTTCCAGAGGAAGGAATAGGGTACGTAGTCTACTGCGACGCATCTAGGACAGAACTCTGGTGTGTCATGATGCAGGGGTAAGAAGTGATCACATATTGTTATCAGTAGTTGAGACAACATGAGCATAACTATGCTACCTATGACCTGGAGTTAGCAGTAGTGGTTTTTAACTTGAATATGTGGCGGTACTATCTGATGGGCGAACATTTTACCATGTACTCTGATCACAAGAGTCTCAGGTATATATTCCCCCAGAAGGACCTGAACCCAAGACAGCGACATTATCTTGAGTTCCTCCAGGACTATGACTTCAAGATAGTCTATACTCCTTGGATGGGGAACGCTGTTACAGATGCACTCAGCAGGAGGTCTAGAATACAGCTTCTAGGAGAGGCGACAGAGCAGCTGGCTGCTTTACAAATATCCCTTATGGATAGAGATCGAGCAGCCTTCCTTTAGTCTCATACAGTCACTTATTCACTTCTTCAACGAGTCAGGGAGGCGCAACGTGGAGGTGTAGACTGTGATACACGACGTGCTTAGATATCCACAGGAGAGGCACCTGATGTATTTTCTGAAGTTGGGGAGCACGTCATCCTCTTCAGAGGACGTACCATGGTACCAGTTGCACTTCAGGAGGAAGTGTTGAGGGAGTTCCACACATCTGCTTTATTGGTACATCCAGGTGTGGTGAAGATGTACCATGACCTTTGACGACAGTACTGGTGGCCAGGTATGAAGAAGTCGGTAGAAGAGTTTGTCTCTCAATGCCTCACTTGTTAGCAAGTGAATGCAGAGCATCAGGTACTAGCAGGATTGGTTCATCCTTTAGAGCTCCCAAAGTGGAAGAGGGATGAGATAACCATGGACTTTGTGACAGGTCTTCCACGTACGTCCAGGGGACATGACTCTATTTGGGTGATCATAGACCGACTCACCAAGTCGGCCCACTTCCTACTGACCAGAGATGGTACAAGCTACCACAGAGAAGGTGCAGGTCATCCAGGAGCAGATGAAGACTGTAAAGAGCAGACAGAAGTCGTATGTTGACAGGAGAAGGAGACCTCTTGAGTTCGAGGATGGCGACCACGTCTTCCTACAGGTCTCACCTCAATGAGGTCTATGGATATTTGTCTGAGGTGGAAAGTTATCTCCGAGATACATCGGACCTTTTAGGTTCTCAGCAGGGTAGGCGAGGTGTCTTACCGCTTAGCTCTTCTACCTCAGTTGCACCGGGTACACGACGTCTTCCATGTATCTTAGCTAATGAGATACGTGCATGACCCTTCCCACATCATCAACCACGGTGAGATGGATATCGATGACGGGGTGACTTTCATGGAGGTTCTGATGGAGATTGAGGATCGACTGGAGTGGGTCCTATGTGGACAGTCGATACCTCTGGTGCGTGTTTGCTGGCAGCACGGAAACCTCCATGTGAGCACATGGGAGGGGGCGACTTAGATGCATGTTCAGTATCCCCACTTGTTTCCTTAGTTCATGTTGTAAATTACGGAGACGTAAAGCCCTGAGGTGGGGAGAATGTAAAGACCTTGAATTTCCAGGTAATTTTTTTTTCAAAAATACACGGGAATTTTATGTGTCTGCAGTTTCTGAAGGAGCGCGATTCCGAGGCCCCGAGTGCCCGGAATGATCCGTCGAAGTTTTGTTAAGAATAAATTAACATGCATAAGCAGCTTTTCTGAAAAAGTGGAATAAATCTTAAATGGTTACTCAGATTAGAAATCTGATGGCACCATTACGCTCAAGATGGCAGGTTTACCCAAAGTGTGACTTAATTTTAGTCAGCACGGGCCTCTTGTGAGAAATCCCGAAAATGGAATAACCGTAAATAAAATAATTAAATAAAGTTATTTTATTTTTCAAATGATTATAAATCACAAATGATAGCTCAGATTAAAAATTAGAGACCACCATTGAACTCATGAGGTCTTTCTTTATTTAATCAGATACTAACTTTGGCTGGCGCGGGCCACCAGAAAAAGTTAGTTTTTGGCCGCAAATAAAAATAATTAAGTGACAATTATTTTATTGTAAAATTCATAAATTCTAAACAGTAACTCGGATTAAAAATACGAGAGTACCATTGGGTTTTTTGGGGCATGTTTCACCTAGGCAGAGCCTAATCTCGACCGCAGTGGGTCGAGGGTGACTGATAATAATTTTCTAAACTTTTTTTCAGGTACGTTCAGTAAACGTACATACGGGATTTTATAACTTTTGAACCAGTGCCCAGAACTGAAATATGGGGGCACCGTTGAACTCGCAGCGCTGATTTTCACTTAAGAAGACTTTCACCTTGATGGCGGATGGTTAGGAATAAAAGTTAGTTTTTGGATTTTTATAAAAATATTAATAAAATAAAGTGTAGCCACACTTTATTTTATTCCAACCGCCATGTGTTAGCGGTTAGTTGGAACCTCCCCTTGGGAGTTGGGGGTGGGACCGCCACACCCTAACCTCTGATGAGAGGTTATGGTGGTGGGGTCCACCCGATCATAACCTCCCGCGAGAGGTTACGAAGTGGGGACCACCCGAGATGCATAACCTCTCATTAATGAGGGAGGACCTGTTGACCTCCTCTGCGCAATTAATTGTGCCAACGCACGTGCCAATTAATTGAGCCAACGCGCGTGCCAATTAATTTCGCCAACGCGCGTAAATTAATTATAGAGAGCCTCTTAACATCCTCCAAATTAAGTGTGCCACCTCTTGTGCAATTAATTTAGTGGAGCCAATTAATTTTTTCTCCCTTTTTAAATTAAGTAACCGCAACGTTGGAAATTAGGAAGGTTTATAATAAATGAACCATCATAAATTCCACAATGGTTACTTACCTATCCCCATCTCCTATATATTGAGAACTTGGGAGTAGGATTTTGGATGGCTTCACCAAGCGACGAAGCGCTGGTAAAGTGACGTGACGCCCAACACTTGGAGGTTTACAGTTTCTCCAATGAAGGATGAAGAACTACAACCTCCTTCGACTTCTTCCTCGGAGCCTCAACCGATTTGGAGTGTCTTCCACGATCCGATGCAGCTCGGGTTTGGAAGCGTGCGGCGATCAACGAACTTCATCGCCTTCTTTCTGCAACACCGTCAACGAACGTTGATCGACGACCGGTAAATCAAAGGTAGGGGGTTTATACTTGTTGAAATTGTATCCTTTATCCTTCCTTCTTCAAAGAATGAGAAGGGTTTATTGCGGACGTATTGTTGAACTTTCTTCTTCACTCCGTGAGCCAAATGTTATGACCCTCTAAATGCGGAAGGTGCGGGCTGACTAACACAGCCTGACACCCTCCACCCTTTTCGTTTTTGTTTTTTCTATGGCTTGGAGTTGAAGCAAGAGGCAACGGTGGTGGCAACGATAAAGGTCGCGCTACCCGCGGCCTCCATGAAGCACACTGCCCCGCGGCACGCCGGTGCACCCGGCCGACCACCGTCGGCCAAGCGGTGCCCGAACCATGATCCACACGCTGCTCCGGGGCCCTGCCAATGGCCCACCGCGCCTCACCGGCGCATTGCCCGTGCCTCGCTGGTGCGTTGCCCGCGCCCCCGGTGGGCTGCCCTGCTCCCCCCAGCGCCCTGCCCGCACTGCCCGGTGCCCCCGATGCACTACCCAGCCAGACCAGTGCCTCTCAGTGCACTACCCAGCCTGCCCGGTGGCCCCACGCCCCACCAGCGGCCTGCCCGGCACCCCCGCACCCCGCCGGCGGACTGCTCGGCGCCCCGCCGGCGAACTACCTGGTGCCCCCTCGCCCTACCGGGGGACTGCCCGGCACCCCGGTGCCCTACCCTGCACCCTGGCGCCCTGCCCGGTGCACCCACGGCCTACCAGTGACCAGCCGGCTTGCCCGAGCCCCGCGTGGCCTGTCTGCTGGCCTCCCGGCCTCCAGCCTCCCATCCTCCGGCCTCCCGAGCCGACCCGCGGCTTCCCCCGCAGTGTCGCTGGCCAAAACGTCCCAATCACCCGGACCGATTTACCAAGCCACCTACGTAGTGACTACCGGGCCGAACCGCCCTCGCGGTCCGTTGGGCCGGGCCCAGCGGACCGGATCAAAACTTAGCACGTTGACCAACCAAATGTGTCGGGTCAGACCCAACGAGTCTGATCGGGTCGACCCAGACCGAGTCGGCCCAGACCGGGTTGGGCCGAGTCAGTCCGACCGGGTCGGATCAGACCTAAGCCTATTACGGACCCATTACCTTCTTGGGCCATATCTTTGGCATCAGACGTCCGTTTGACAAACCGTCAGCAACGCTCATATTCTTGGAGCATAGTCGTCCCTTTGAGTATACCCCACTGGAGTTCGGGGTATAGTTGAGATATGGTTAGGTTGGTTCGTACACGAAACCAACCGGGCCCCCGGGACTAAAAGGCTGATAACTCATAGACCAGGCGTCTGATTGACGCGCCGTCTATTACGCTGACACCCCTATGATGTGGCAGTCCTTTGAAATACTTCAACATGAGACTTCGTGAAACTTGGAGTATCGACTAGTAGCTCGTGGAGTGGATCCTCCCGGAGACGAGCATACAGAGTGCAGAGACCTAGTAGTTGTAGACCTGACGACTGCTTGACCGATTCGACTCGGAGTGATTCGATTAGACCAGTGGATGGAGCGCTTGGTTTGGCAGTAGACCCATGACAGATGGAGTGCCTGGTTTGGTAGCAGACCCGTGGTACTCGACAGGAGGAGTACCTCTGACAGCTATAGGGGGAGCGCCCGGTTTGGCGGCAGACCCACAGCGGACGGAGCGCCCGGTTTGGAAGCAGACTCGCGGTACTCTATAGGAAGAGTACCTCAGCAGTCTAAGGTTAGTGAGTAGCGCCTCGGAGTCACGACAGGGCCACTGTACTCGATAGAGGAGGAGTTCTCCAACAGCCGTTGTTTCGTTAATAAAAATCCTGGTTTGATTTGAGTCAATGACCTTTGTGTTTTCCTCATGATTGAGATGGGTTACTTGATAACTTAGGTATATGTATGGGAATATACCTAAGTAAAGGTTAACCGTTGAAATCCTACTTTTTGGTTTTTCCTTATTGGATTTTGTGAGAACTTCAGGGTCTCCGGGTCCCTACTGAGTATCGTTATACTCACCCCTGCACGGGATATGCCCGCACCTCGTTGTGTCGGATATAGATGACGGACAATGCTGACTGAGGAAGAGTGTACGAGGACTGGACAATACCCGGAGGTGGACCTCATGACAAATCGGTACCTAGAGGAGATGGATGGATGTGGAGCACTGAGGAGGCTATTTGTACCTACCCTTCTGGTAGGATTCGTGGTGGATGATCCAGGAGCTGATAGACACCTTCCAGCTTTTTGCCTTTTTAGTTGTACCTGTTTGTCTTTTCCTTGTACTTTATTGTTGGGCAAGTATTTCCAGCCCCTTTACTTTCATCATACTTGTCATACAGTTTTTACTTAGTGTTTTCTTCCACTTGTACTCTCGTTTTGTATGTTTATGATTTATAAATGCAATGTCTTCCCAATTTTAGGGAAATTACGCCTTTGGTGCTAGTCTCCAGCCCCTGGCCTATGGAAGGTGGGCTTGGGGTAGTCACGATACGGGCCCCAGGGGACGGTTCGTGACACGAGAAAAGATTTCTATTATTTAAATTTTAAATAATATTTTAAATCATTCAAGAATAAATATTATACCACTTAATTTAACTAATTTTTTTAAAATAAAATATTAACATTGATTGATGAAAATTTTATAAATAAGTTTTAATTGAATCTATTTTGTTCAAAAAAATGGTTTTTTTGGATAAAATAATTACACATTCAGAATCCCACTTCAAGTCAACATTATTAGTTTGGATTTAATAATTTAATGATATGCTATGTTCACTATGGATTCTTAATTCTATTTAATTTTACAGTTTACTAACATAAACTTAAATCATTTTTATGTCTTTCTAGTGGTAATATGATGCCCCAAAGATGTGACCATCGCAATTACATGACATAAAAAATGTTTCATTACAATACATTACCATGACATTTTATGTTAATAGTTTTATAGAATTAGTACAAAAAATACCTAAAAAAATCTTGTACTTTTAAACTAATGGACATTTTTTGGAACAATATATGAAACAACTTGATCCATAAGAATTATTCATTGTTCTCGTTCGGATCAAGATCCTCATGTCACATTGTTCTTATTCAGATCAATCTCCCCATTCATAGATTTGATCCAATTATCATCCTTGTCAGCCTCTCCAAATAATTTAGGCTCTACTTGGTAAAAATGAGGTTTTTTGTAGAGTCTTACTCCTTTGAGTTTTCACCAAAACTTTCTGATCACTAATGAAATTCTATTCATTTATTTCAGCCTTTCTTGTATTTCTTGAAGTTTATAAAAATATAGCCATATTTGAAATGATAACCCACTCATTGATACTTTTTAAAAATCAATTCATTTCTTTTATCACAAATCAAATAAACGTTATATATGTTTTAATTTAATCCATCTAAAAATATATCATTCTTTAACATTACCTTTTGGTTCCACCCTTAGTAATCTCTGATTAACATCTGTGTAATTCTCACAAATGGGATAAATTCACCTTTGATAATGAATATATTATGTGTATTTATTTATTTATTATCTAAAATGAATATTTTATGAACCCAATAGGATATCTTTACTTTCTCTTGGATGATTCAAATCTTCAATCCAATGTATCTTATTTTCTCCCCGTCCTCTTTGCTCATTTATATATTGTTTGGTGAGATCTATTTGTGTTTTTTTATCATCGTTCATTCTTTATCGTCAGCATATCCCTGTGGTAAATAATTTTTACACAGTAAAATCATTATCCATAGAATTAATGTATTGTTTCATATTTATGTTTAATTTATTTATTTTCAGTATTACTCATATAATAATTGTTTTCTTGTTTAAGTGGATTCTTCTGTTTGAGTTGGGGTGGTTTGTTCGAAGTTGCTCATGCCCGTGAGGGATTAGAATTTGAGCCTACAACTGAGATAATGAAAATAAGGAAATGCGTAAATAATTCTACAACCATTGGGAAAAGTTGAATTCCTACTACTTATTTAATTAAATTTTTCATCATTTTATCTATTATTTCAAAGTTAATTTCCTTATAATTTTTATCTAATACATATTTACTTTTTAAAAAAAATATTTTGGGAAGTTATATTTTGCTTTTAACTATCTACAATAAGCCACTAAATAGATAAAATGATTGTTTCCATCAATGTTACCACATTTTCCATTTTTATTTCCTTTATTTTTTGAACTACCAACACTACATATTGATTCAATGTTATTATCTAAAAAACCTTTGTCATTGTTGAAAGCCTCTTCTCTTGTGGATTTCAATAATGATAAAGGTTTTTCAGCTAAGAACATTGAGTCAATATGAATTGTTGGAAGTTTGATATATAAATAAAATGGAAATGTGGTAAAATTAGAAATTAGGGTTGTTTTTAGACTTTAGGATGTGTAGGAATCAGCCACACCTCAATCTGACACATGGTGTGACCGGTATGACTCAAAGTGCTTCTTATTATTTAAAATTGACATTAATTTTAGTAAAAAGGAAAACCTGCAAAATCAAAACCGATAAAACATATTATTTTTATTTTTATACTTTAGATAAAGAATCCATAAGTCATTTGAGACAAGTAGGAATCATTTTCACCTCAATTCGATGCACGGTGTGACCGCTATGGATCAATGTGTCTGTTATCAATTTAAAATTGACAGTTTAGTTCAAAAAATGTCACTCATTGAAAGCAAAGTACATGCACTCAGATTTTCTTTATAATTTTTTAAATTGATTCATAAGTCATTTTTGATGTGTAGGAATTAGTCTCACATAAAATCGATACACGATTTGATCATTATAGGTCAAAGTGCGTGTTTCCAGTTTAAAATTACATTTTAGTAAAAAAACAAGTGAAATGATTAAAACTAAAAAATGCATTTAAATTATTTTTATACTTTAGGAAAATTATCCATAAGTCATTTGAGATGTGTAGAAATCATTCACACCTCAATCTGACGCACGGTGTGACCGGTATGACTCCAAGTGCATATCTTTATTTAAAAATGACATCAATTTTAATAGAAAGGAAAAATGACCTACTCAAAACTGAGAAAACACATTCATATTATTTTTATAATTTAGTAAAATGATCCATAATTCATTTGAGACATGTAGGAATCATCCTTACCTTAATCTAACGCATGGTGTGACCGATATGACTCCAAGTGTGTCTTTTTATTTAAAAATGACATCAATTTTAATAAAAATGACAATTGACCTAATCAAAACCAAGAAAAAACATTCATATTATTTTTATACTTTAGAAAAACAATTCATTTTTTATGTTTATTAATCAGCCACACCTCAATCTGATACATGATGTTCCTGGTATGACTCAATGTGTCTATTATCAGTTTAAAATTGACAATTTAGTTCAAAAAATGTCACTCACTAAAAACTGAGAAAACATGCTCAAATTTTATTGATAATTTAGTAAATTGATTAATAATTAATTTTGGATGTGTAGGAATTGGTCTCACACTAAACTAATACATGATGTGATTGGTGTGATTCAAAGTGAGTGTTTCCAGTTTAAAATGACATTTTAGTAAAAAAGAAAAGTGACGTACTCAAAACTGATTAAACACACTAGGATTGTTTTTATACTTTATGAAAACATTCCATAATCCATTTAGGACATGTAATAATTAGACTCACCTAAATCTAATGAACGGTGTGATCAATATGACTCCAAGTATGTCTTTTTGTTTAAAATTGATATCAATTTTAGTAAAAAGGAAAAAACACCTACTCAAAACTAAGAAAATGAATTTTAATTTTTTTGATACTTTATGAAAACGATCCATAAGTTATTTTTGACATGTATGAATAATGATCACCTCAATATGATATACAATATGTCTGGTATGACTCAATATGTTCACTATCAGTTTAAAATCAATATTTTAGTTGAAAAAGTGTCACTTACTAAATACTAAGAAAACATGATCAGATTGTATTTATAATTTAGGAAAATTATTTATAAGTCATTTTTGACATGTATTAATTTTTATCACATCAAACTAACACACGATGTGACTGGTATGAGTCAAAATGCATGTTTCCAATTTTAAATGACATTTTAGTAAAAAAGACAAGTGAGGTACTCAAAACCAAGAAAACACATTTGGATTGTATTGATACTTTAATAAAAATATCCATAAATTATTTGAGACGTGTATGAATCATATGTATCTTAATCTAATGCACAATGTGACCAGTATGACTCCAAGTGTGTTTTTTCAATATATAAGTATCATTTTAGTTTAAAACATGCATCACATCATCAAAACCAATAAAAAAGCCTAGATTGTTTTTTCTTCATTTAAATTCCTTATTCATACTTTATTTTTTTGATTTATTAGTAATTTTGGTGATGATTTGTATTGTTGAAGCACATTGCATCGGTGCTGTAGTGTTCTATTATAACACACGATAGTATTCCCCTTTATCATCGCTTTTTTAGTGCTGATAAAAGGCACGAGATTTTAATCTCTTTTCAGTATTCGGTGCTTATATAGAACTGATAAATTCTATTTTTAGCATTATTAAATGCCTATTTTGTAGTATTGTAGGATTAGGGACATTCTATTATATCTAAAGATGATACCCAGTGGGAATTTTCCCCTGATTAGATCCACATTGAGCTGCCTAAGATTTTGAATCTCATTATCATATTGTGTCATTTGTTCCTCTGTGGAAGGGACCTCAACTCTTCTAGGTGGTGATTGGGATTTATCTACAAATTTTCCTTTATCCTTGGTAGTGTTCCACTATAGAGGTGTAAATTTGATATTTGGAGGTTCTAAGTTTTGGCTCCTCCTCTAGTTTTGAGTATGTGCAGCCTCAGCAGGTGCATCCAAATCCTCCTCATAGGGTGTGTTTTATGTATTATGTCCCTATGAATTTGTGTCTTGAACTACATTATTTATTATGTTTATAGTGAATATATTCACAAAGTTGTATTGGGAAATGTCAGTTGTCCCATTACTTTCAACACAATAGGATGTTTCTATACTACCTGCATTCGGGTCATTTCTTAAACCCTTGGAAATATTGGGTCTTTTAGCTTAAGGCCCCGGTAGGGTTTGATTGTCATTATCGTACACTCCTCCCATATCAACCTATGAGTAGTGACGTAGAGAGATTTTACATTTTTGATTTTCGAACAATCCCTGAATAGCACGGGCACTAAAATAGAATCTTCATTTAGCGGCGGTTTTTTTGCCTTTAGCGGCGGTTTAAACGGCCGCTACATTGTTTGGCAGTGGTTTACAGAAACCGCCGCCTAATAGGGCACTGCCAATCTATTAGCGGGGTAATTTGCGTTTAGCGGCGGTTTTAGAAAAGCGTCGTAGCTGCCTCATTTCGCGGCAGTTTTCCTGAATTTAGCGGCGGTTTTACGAGCCCTGGATATCACTTTATTCGCGGCGGTTATAACCACCACGAATAAACTCAAATTACAGCGGCCGTAAAACCTCCGCTAAAGTCATGGGAACCGCTGCGTAATGAGGCAGCCACGATGATCCTATTTAGCGGTGGTTTGCACCGTTTAGCAGCGGTTTAAAGCACCACCAATATACATTTCGCGGCGGTTAAAACCACTGCGAAAAGCTACCCAGAATAAAAATAATAATTCTTTTCTTCTGCTGCACCACTTCCCTGAAAAACAAATAAAACCAAAAATATAAACCAACTGAGAACAACCTGAGAAACAACACCCAACATGGGGATCAATAAGAAGGAATCACATATCATATCGACCAACCAGGTCACTACACCTCCTGTGTAGGAGGACAAAGTCATCAGCCTCACAAAAAAAATGTTTCAACATAGACCCACATAACCTTCCATGAAAGTTAATTATCTGTTTATGAAGGGTCAAAGGACTCCTTTGTTAGTAAAATCACACACTAGAAAATATATATGATGTGAATCCTACATGCCAAATATGATGCATGAGAGTCCTCTTTATTCCCCGCCCAAGAGTAAAAAACCATCCCTGGCCTCCCACCAATGACCAAGAGCTGAATATCCAGAATAAATCACAACATCTAAAAAACATGTTTTTATCTCAATGAGAAATAATATACAACTTTAATATTTAAAAATAGAACAAAAATCTGAAGCCCTGGAAAATAAGACTTTCTATTAGAGAAAGTATTATTAACACAGCAGTCACATATCCATCAAAGGTTCCAACACATTCCTCATACTCATGTAAAAAATATCCTAAATAGTAAATACTAGGAAGATAAAACTCCATTGATACAACATTATAACATCCCAAAATGGATTCCACTAAACTGATACTCCGAGCCGATGGGTTACTAGGCATCAAGCACACCTCCCCGTACGCCAGATGCCACCAACTAGTATCGAGGACCCAAGTGGTGATATTTGGAGAACTATGACCTCATATAAAATTAATAAAAAATATAAAATATATAATTATCATGAAAAAGGGAAAGTAAATGAATGCAGAAGATGTACACAACTAAAAAATAAAAAACTTCAATAATACATTGATGTAAAATCCTGAACAACTACACAACACAATACAACACTGGTGACCCACTAGGCTGACCATAAAAATAAAACAGTACGCAATAAAATCAATGTAAAAGTACATGGATCCACTAAAAACTCTATTCTAGAAAACATACCTGATCTCCATACATTTTCAAACTGCACTAGCTCAATTAGTAGAACCACTCATGTAGCTCTGCTCAATCATGCAACACTAGGCCTCATCCATATCCTCCATGATACTTATGATCAACATGAAAAGATAAAATAAGGGATAAACATACACCGTGGTGTACATGTAGGAGTGATAAATAATCTCATTAGGATACCCCAACAAACAACCTGTAACTGTTCCGCTAAAAGTGTAATAAAAAACAATTTGATCATCTTAGCTAAAACACACCCACAAAGGTAGTAAACCAAACATGATATGACTATCAAATCTAGGGTACGTAATCCCTTTCAATTGGGAAAGTTCCACCATGGATTTCCACTTCTATATACTCAAACATGTATAGTCTCATACCTATACACTGATACATAAATATGAAATTCATTGGTATGTAATATAAATTATTATATTCTAGTTTCCAAAAAAAATTATTTTTACTACCATCTTTAAAAAATTATTATATTATAATGGTTGAAAGTTTCTTAAATGATAAAAACAATAAGTAATCCATAGCATCAATTATCAATCAATAAGATTCAACGCATAGTAATATCATGAAAATCCATAAAGTACAAGAGACTCACTTTTCTTTTCTAATTTACTCTTAACTAGTTTACTATCTTTATTTAGTTTGTTCTTCTTTAAAGAGTGTTCCCCCATGTTCCCATTCCTCATATCCATGAGTAATAAAGTATTCATAACCAAAAACATATAAAAATAATAATATAGGACCCTTAGAAAAGTTCTTATTAGGCTAGTCAAACAATTTATTCCTAAATATAGAAGATAAGTTTATAAATATTCTACCTCAACCAAATATATGATGCCTATTGTCTAATGAAGGAGAAAAATAATATGGTGACCTAAAACACATGAGGGTATCCTTAATCAACCTAAAACATAGTTATTTCCCATAAAAACCAAATCCAATCCACTGTACAACCCCTCTGATACATGGTTAAATATCTTTAAATCAATATCATTGAAGAAGGTAGCAATATGAAAAAAAAACTACAGCATAACGTCACCCAAGGAAGAACCATTATAAATTGACCTCTAGGTCCTTGTGTCGTGATAGAGGCAGACACCCCATAAATAACCAACTGGAATAACTCTAAATTCATCCTTTGAACACCATGTCATATCAAGAAAGTACCACTCTATGAAGTAACTCTACATAAAACTTCATCCTCTTGTTGATTTTATTTTAGAACCTTTGATCTCTTACAACTGCATGTAAATTATCCTCCAAACCTCTCGACTATGTTCACCACTTGAGGGTTGTATTCAGCTACTAAGTTTTCATTTTATCACTAAACTTTTATCTTTGTTTAACATTAGTTTAACCTCGTCCTTTACTCCTCGTTATATCTCCATGCTTGATATCACTTGTCTTAAAAAAATCTAAATTTTCTTTTAATCTCAAAACCTCTTTCACATATAGCTTCATTTTATTATAGATTTTAAGTGAGTGAATTTAAAACTTGGAAATTAGTTATAAATAAATCCTTTAAACCTAATGATCTAGAACTTAATATAAGAAACAAGAACTTAAGTTAATAACTCCAGTGGTATCCATCAAGCTATCTTCTTCCATATCCTCAATTGGATACCACTTTATATGTTCTAATGTCACTTTTTATCACCATATTTTGATTGATAGCATTGAATACTTTATATAAGGCTTTTACACCACTTTAATTTCAAATCTAACTCTATACCACATAACTCTTTCATTACTATTTATAATTTCATATTTAACAAGAAATGACCCAATTTTTTCAACACATCAACAATGGGCCTCACCAAAGTGTCCACAACACTATCCCCTAGATCACTATGAAATGACCCAATTTGTTCAACACATCAACAATGGGTTTAACTCCTATTCATCCAAAATCTCGACTACCAATTCAAACACAGACCTAAATGGAATGATGTATACCACACTCGAGAAATGAATACATAAAAAGAAACATCAGAAATCAATAAAATGCATAAAAAGAAACATGAGAAATCAAGGAAATTTTAGGACATGAAAATGTGTGGTGGAAACTATGGGCCACAAATGTTACATATAAAAACCAATTGTTTCCATTTTTGTTCAACACATCAACAATACAACTACTCAGGGTCCGATGATGCATCGTCACCCTCTCCACCTTCATTTCCACTTTGTGTTGTCACCTGTAAGAACATTATATTGAAAATTAAATACGATTTCATATTTATATTAAAACTTAAAACCAATGAAAGTTAGAAAACTAAATGATTTTTATTTTTTGTGATTTACCTGCATACCAGCAATCAATGCACTCACACTGGGGGCATATCTGCTCATCTGCTGACGTATTTCATTCAACTATTTCTGAAATGCAGATATCTGATTCCCCTGCTGGTGAACTGTGTTTCATAAAGAAACAATCTCTTTCTTAGCATCTCTGGGTATGGGCTGACTAAAGTCAGGAGTAGATGCAGCAACTATCCCTGGTGGCCTGATAAAAACCTCAGATGGCACGGGTCCCAAACCCATCCCACGCACTCTCCCAGGATGCTCCTTCCCAAGGACTTTAGCAACCGGGTCATCCTAGGAGACAGAGTAGGAATGTGCAAGATTGACATCCCATAGTTATTTAATTTTGACCTATAAATCAAATATCAATATATATTAACACATTAAAAATTGATAATAAGTTATTATTATAAAAAATTGACTTCATACCCCAACTTCTTTAGCAATCTCATTAACAAAACATCCATATGATTT
Organism: Viscum album; assembly: GCA_963277665.1. Taxonomy (NCBI): domain Eukaryota; kingdom Viridiplantae; phylum Streptophyta; class Magnoliopsida; order Santalales; family Viscaceae; genus Viscum; species Viscum album. Next base: position 1,987,957,245 of record OY728161.1, on the reverse strand, counting down.
CTTGTGAACATCCAACCACAGTTCAGTTCTGGATGCTTCATGGCATAAACTCTGTGACTGCATTAATCAAAGATAAATCAACAATTCAGTATATTAAACAGATAATATTGTCTTATAAATATTTAAACTAATTAAAACATTTCCAATGTCGTTCTACTTCTAGAAAAACTTTTTGATCCCGCAGTATGCGGGATGACTTACTTCGCTCGGTTTGACGCATTCTGCCTTGAGAGATCCTAAAATAAATAAAATGAAATTTAATACTAATTTATTGAATGTCATGTCATTTTAATATACATTTATAATTGTAAAATGAGGATAATATAATAATATATATATTTCAATACCATCCGCTTCTGATCCCGATGCCTGTCAACAAACACTTTCCACTGCTCTTTCGGTACCCCACTGGGTAGCTTCTCATACATTTGCAGCGCGGTCAATGAAGCATCGTTGACATCACACCACAATCTCCATTTAAAATCTTTCCACTTCTTACCTTGATTTTTCAACGTCCACTTCCGTGCTATCACATCAGCAACGGTAAAGTGGAAGAACATCTATATAAAGAAATTCATTTTGAACATATTAGTAACATGACATTCAATTAAACCATAATGTAATAAATTTAACTTTATTTGAGAATCAAAAACTTCATTTTTCCAGCTTGGAGGCATATGTCTCCAATCGTCATATGAAATGGGAAGAGAAATTGGCTCCGCTGCCAGCTGGCCTAGAATCTGGCCAAGTAACCCCGCGGCATCATCCGTAGGGACCCCGTAAGAATCAAATGGCACAAAAATCTTCTCGCCATTCAGATTCCAAACATATTAACTTTTTATGTTTTTCTACACGGTTGCATTTTTTTCATCTTCAATGAGCAAAAAAATAGTATAAACAAATTGAAATAAATTTATTTCATTAAAATTTGTACCTATGACAGTGACACTCTAGTATGCCTGGGATGAACTGGAAGGGGTGTGTCGCTGCCCCCCTGCTGAGGCTCCTGAAGGGGGAGTCGACGACTCATCCTCTACTGAGAAATCCACATATGGTGTGAGAGATGGTGCAGGGGGAGATGGTGCAGGGGTGTCGGCAGATGGTGCCTCAGATGTCGTGGGGAGGGAGCCAGATGGATCGTCATCTATCATAGAACTGGATGAAATAATGTACCGCTTCTTCCTTGGCATTCCTGTCATTTAATCAAATAAAATTAAGTTCAGAATATATATTTCTCAATGGTTTCACACACAACCAACCATATCAAAGTCGTATTTCCAAGCAATAACTCAAGAGATTTAAGACATGAGAGCTCAAAAGAAATTCTAGAAAAAATTTCCATTTTTCAATTGACATCTTAGGTTGTGTTCATTCTACCGAGAATGACACATGTTTAACAAAAATGAAAAGATTATCCCCACTTATAGAGTGTCCTAGTTATCAAAATTAGTGATATATCAGCCACTAATAAGTTATCTATATCATATTCACATCAAACATATGTTTGATTCTCCCCTCAAGCACACTCATTACGTCATAAAAATCATAAAGAGGGCCAAAACCAAACTGACCAGCATGCCAAAACACCTTATTATTTTTTAAGTCCTCCAATTCTTTGATACATAGTTGATTATTTAATTCATAATTCACTCAACTCCGTAGATGACCCGACACCTTAAATACAGCCCATGGTTCAATGATTTAACCAAACTCTATACATTCATTACAACATTTAGAACTCGACAGGAAAAACATTGATGTAAGCATGTTACCATAGGTTCCATAAGAAATTGGATGATTGGCAATCATGAAGTACACTAATAAACATTGTCGAGTGTCTGAAAAAAACACTTCCATTATATTATTCATCAAAGTATGGTTTCATCGTAAAATCTGAAGACAAATTGAGTAGAAAGTATGATATAATATTGTATTCTTGGATGATTTCCCTTTTAATTGCATTATATAGATCAGGATTGAATATCATCAATTGAGATCCATGAAACAAATTGTGTAGAAAATTGATTTGTGGTGGTGAAGACAACTAATAATTCACAATAGTCAATAGTTCAATTATCTAAAAATTGATAATATATTAGGGAGAAACATTTAATAGTAATCGAAATGTTGTTTTCCAAATAATTGAGATATTATTAATATAATGTCATTAGCCACCTCAAATGATAATGGTAATCATGGATGATATATATATGATTTTAGATGACATTGAGCCATCATCAACCTCGTTTTGATAATATGAATATTTGTCATTCTCTCTAAAACTCTAATAGTTATAATAATAAATTTATCAAAAAAATCTCACAAAAATGAATTGAACATGAAGTAAATCCATAAAATAGTTTTATTATATCCATATTCATCACTGTATCAAAATCATTTATTGTATAAATACACAAGTAGTAGTAAAATATCTTTACATGAGCCTCTAAAATAAATCACAAAATATTTTATCATTTCCTATAATGGTTGGATAAACCATTTCGATTGTACATACAGTTTATGATGATTAATATATTCCATTGAATACTAAGCACATAGAGATTACATTAATGCATACCAAAACTGATATATAATCCTAGGAACCTGGTTAAACATAATTGATGGGGGTAAATTAATTTCAAAAATATTGAATTTGTAAAAATATACCACTATAATATATATAAAAATAGGGTTGTGGTGGGACACCATTTAGAGACAATCCATAGTCACCCATATGTAATTTTGTTTTAATTTTATTCTTTGTAGACTAATGATACCATCCATAGTTATATGATCCCATGTCCAACTGAGAAATAGTAAGGAGATGAATGTACCCACTGTGAGTTGGCTTGTTTCCATGAAATATTAACATGGTTGGAATCATGATACAAACCCTTGAAAATTACACATTTCACCATCCCACCATTATTCAGTTTTAAACCCTTTATACACCTTTTGGAATCCTAGATGAACAAACCATCTAAAATAATTGTAGATATAAAAAATTTATTCCTAATAATCTATAAGAACAAATATTTGATATATAAACTACAATTAATATTTCTTATATAACCACCTTCCCTCAATGTTCTCCTCATGATTTAATTTTATCCAACTATTCAATCATTTTAGGTTTAGTGGTCTGAGCATCAAAAAACATATCATTCAAATCAGTAGCGAGATAAACATGATATAAAACAGTAGAATTTCCTTTTTAAACTCAATCCAAATAAATATAAACTATATGAAATAACATATTTCATTAGCCTATAGCTTATTTATCCAACTGATTATATAAATTCAAAATCAATTAATCTATTAAAAAATTACCTATACCCAATGTATATAAATCAATTCAAATTCAAACATCTATATATAATACATTAATATTCATTACCTTTGATTAAAATCCATTTATGATAAAATGTGTTTCATATACTTATGATTTTTGAACACTGTTCATTTCTCACAGAAAATATAATGATGACATATATACAAGGAATGATCCTCAGTATCAAATTCAAAGTCTTGAATCAGCTAAATTTTATCTGGTCGTCATTATCGACATGATCCATAAGAAATGACATAATATCTTTATATAATAATACATCCCAACCCAAATCCTAATGAATCTCAATAGATGATATATGATAGTTCTGACTTTTTCAATGTAAGGAGGGGTGTTGTTATAAGATAAACCGACAACTCTTTACAAGTATTATGTAATTCATCATTCCAATTTTATATAATTCCTTTACTCATCAAATAAATCATAGAGGAGAAATGTTTTGAAATACCATAAACAAAGAATATATAAGTATTTATAGATTCATCTTCTTTATCCAATTCCTTTAACACATGGAATAACAATTTCAATTAAGCATGAATTAGGTATCAAATTAACAATTTTCTTCAAATTAACATGCTAAAACTTAAAGTAACAAACATTATAATCAAATAATAAACATATATTGCACAAAATATTGTAAAAAAGATGAAAAATGTTGGAAAATTTACTTTGGGGTCGCGGTCGCAGTGATAAGGGTCTCTGGGAGAAGGGGGGTCACAGGTTGCCAGGGTCGTCGGTCGCCGGTCACAGGCTTCGCCGTAGGAGTTGGTCGCGGGGTCGCCGGAGACGGAGGTCGCGCATTCTCCAGAGTCATCGCGGGGTCGTCGGGGGGGGGGGGGGGGGGGTTGCGGGAAGAAGGGGGAACGGGGTCGGGAGGGTTGGGGAAAATGGGGGTCGGGGTAGGGAAGGGTCGGTAATTTTTAAAAAAAATATTGGTTTAGCGGCGGTTTATTAAAAACTGCCATGAAACCTTTTTCTGAAAACATTTAGCGGCGGTTTTGTGAACCACCGCCACAAAACCGCCGCTAAACCCTATTTGTGTTGTAGTGAGGTTTGTCTTGTGGTGGGAGAAATAGATGGGATGTCAACCGTCAATATTTACCTCCCAAACTGGAGAAGACTGGTTCCCTCTATGGTGATGATGATGATGAAAATTCTCTAGCCCTACAGTTTGGAGACTATCTGAGGCCACAATTGGTATTGATTGATCCTATTTTTGAGGATCTGATGCTTCCATTTGAGGATTTTATGATTACTAGGATGAACATTGATATATAAATGCCTTATCCTAACTGGTTGAAGCTTATTTGGAACCACCGTTGATTTCCCCAAGACCCTCTTGGGGGATGATGAACTTGGTGATGGTGATTGATATAAAAAGTCCCCCATCCAAATGGGCTATGGTTTGTTTATAGTTGTTGCTGACATGTCTTGAATCCAATCAGGTATTGATAATCTAAGGGGTGGAGGCAGTGGTATATATTCCCCCAACTTATTGGGTCGGGTTTTCTCTTGGATGGTTTCTATGGTAGTTATTACTATGGAATTTTTCATTTTGTACAGTTACGCTCATGTAAGATATGGGTGAAATGGAATCTAGTAATGGGAGTTGATTTCTATGGTAAGCCATTGGTTTGATTTAAATTTTGGATTCCATGTCTGAAATGTGTTCCTGTTGTTTCGAGGGGCCCAGTTTAAATATCAATTGGCTATCCTCTTACTCTGTTCGTGATGTATTAACACCGTTGAAGCAGGAGAATTTTGTTTTGGTGACCAACTATCTCGCCTGTTACCTGGCCCCCTAATTTTTCTTGAGGCTATGACATTATAGGATTCCAAATCTGAGGGGTTATACTGGTCTAGGGGTGCAGTGAAGTGTAACACTCCATACTTTCCACATCCTTGAATATATATTCATGATGTGGCTTCATCTATCAATTTTAGAATATCTTTGATACAATGTCAGCAAGCATGTTGAAGATTTGTGATGTGCTTTTCCAGTTTTGGGTCCCAGGCTATGGATATAGCAGCTAAATCTAGTTGATAACAAATTATCATGATGGTCTGAAGGTTAATTTCATATCCTAGATAAGGGAGGTGTATAACCTTTAGTTTATGATGATTTTCCCACATATTTTGGTGTATATGAGTCATTCACTCCTTCTCTAGATCGTCTGGGATATCATAGTCAAAAGGATAAAGGGTCCAGAACTTGATAGGGAGGTTGTTTCTAGTTAACTCTCTCTATATGTAAATGTTGGATTCCTCTTATTTATATTTACACACCTACATCTGATCAAACCATAGAAGGTTCTTCTTGGGGTCACCTACTGACTAGAGTGGAGTGTTGCTAGAATTTGATAGGGAAATGTATATGGTTAAACCATATGTTTCAAGCACCTCTCTATATAAAGGTGTTTGAGTTTTGAAAACCTCTCTATATAAAGGTGTTAGGGAAAGGGGATTATTTCCTTATCCTTGGGAGATATCACCATGGGGGGTTGACCATGGTAGATTTTAGGAGTAGATCCCCTTGAGATCCATATCCAAATTACCATAAGGATGAATATCACAGTAATGATTGACTTCTACTTTAGTTGAAGAGATGTTGAACCCTTGGGGTGTTGATAATGTGTCTTGAACAACCTCAAGGACATTTTCATTGACCAGATTATGGATATGAGCCTCATTCTATGTCGTGGATGTAATATGATGACCTGTGTTTTGGAATTATGAAGGGATATGAGCCTATTGTATGATAGCTACTGGACTTTATTGATAATCATCCAGTGTTATGGGAATATGAGCCTACTTTTGAGAATATACTGGAGTATTCCAATGAGATTATTTATTATTGAAAGGAATATAAGTATGTGCCAAGGCATATACCATTTTTACTTGGAGATACTCATTCAAAATGGGAGTATGATCCTAATTCTAAGCCTTTGGAGTATGCCATCGGTCTTTTTTGACAGGAATATGAGCATATCCTGAGGCTTGTATCACTCTCACTTGGTAATACCCTATTGGAATGGGATTATGAGCTCAATCAAAATATGAATTCCCCATCAGAATATTCCAACAAACCTCTAGAATAGGATAAGGGATATGAGCCTCCTCCTGTATGGCCTCATAAAGATGTCGATGTAGTCATTCTTCAATAGATATAGAAACATGTCACTAGCTTCTGTGGTCTACTAGAATATACCAGGTAGATTCACTGACATGAATATGAGTCTGTCTCAATGCAGGTTTTATTCTCACTCGGTGATCCTTGGTCAAAATGGGTATATGATCCCAATACTAAGCCTTTAGAGTATGTTGTTGTTCTTTTTTTAAGAATATGATATTTTCCTGAGGCATGTTTCACTCTCACTTTGTGAGCTCCAACAAGAACGAGGATATAGTCCTGATCTTGGGCCTTTAGAATATGTCGACAGTCTTTTTTGACTAGAATTTTCCCTTGTCTTGAGTAATGTGTTGCTCTCACCTGGTAATCCCCGATTGTAAATGGAATATTATCATGATCCATCTCCTTTTCCTTTATATAAATATGTTGATAATCCTCTTGGATGGGAGTAATAGTGTGTGTGTGCTCCTAAGAAACCACTTGTTTATACTGATCAGAGTGTTATGTTGTTTTGAGTATAAGGATATAAATATACACCTATCCCTGTATCTGTACCAATGGAAAAATATGTCAGTGGAGTTCTTTAGTTGTTTCTAATATGTAATGACACTTCAATAAAGTGTGCATGGGAATGTAAGCCTGCACATTTTTTGTATCCACTATATACTAGAAGATATCATTGATTGAATATGGGATACAATACCACTTTTTTACTCCTTGTTCCACTAGAATATACCAATGGGTTTCATACATGGGGGTAAGAATATGCACCACCCCCATGCTTGTTATTAGAATATTCCCACAACCTTCTTCTGAGTGAGAAGGGATATGAGCATGCATATTGGTTAGCGCCAGAATATGCTTGTAGATATCATTAGTGGAAGTGAGGATATGATCCCACTCATGATTATCCAGATCCTTATGCACCCTATTTTTCTTCCTTATTTCCCTTTCATGGGGATCAGAGGTGTTAGTGTGTTGGGTGGTACCCTCAATAGGCGACTGAAGGACACAGGCGGGATAGTTCTAGAAATAGTGGTTGATAGGATTCCTCCTCAATGGACCCTAAACTGGAATGGATTATTACTTTTCTCCTTGATCCACCTTCATTAGATACTAAATGTGGTGATTTTCATGCTCTGGGGACAAGCTTTTGAAGTGGTTGGATGTGGAAATGAGATATTGGATTTATTGTAGATTTATTTTCATGGTGCAGACCCATAGGTTTTAGCATTTTTATACCCTCACAGGAAGCCTCAAGAGTTTTCATCATACCATGTATATGTTATTCCCATAACATTACATTTTCCACCTAAAGTTTAAAGTTTTGAGAAGGCGTGGTCATTCTAAGTCTCGTAGGGGTTGCAGCCATAGATGATTTTATAGAACAGTTGTTGGATGAAGACATTATCTTGGGTCAGGTGTTGTTTTTTAGAGTAGTATCTACAATCATGAATAAAACAAAGAAAAAGGTCACCGATTGGTGCATCATTTCAGGCATGATATGTGCTCAATCATATATGCATGGGTAACAAAATTTTCATTTCTTATTTATGATCTGGCCATTCTACTCACATGGACTTGTCAAAGAGAGGATAAAATTATTTCATGAGAACCCCGATTACATACAGTGATCCATAAGATCCATGTCATGTTCCCACACTTTTTCTTACGTGGAGTATGCAAACAAATTGGCTTGATACATGGTCAACTGATTATTTTGTTGAGATATTAACACCGATTTCACCATTTTTTTCAATTAGAAAGAGGATAAGGACTAACCATATAATAAGGACTAAATGGTTCAATGAGAACTGGGCAGTCTATCCTTTTTATCTTTTGAAGGAGATGTTGTAGTTAGATGATTTTTTATTGGTTTTCCCACTTTAGTTTCATCAGAAATATGTAGCTAGATTGACTTGATGATTTTATTACAGGGGGTTCAATGTATTTTACAATAATTCAAGTTGGGTTTACCATTTGTTTATCTCAAATGAAAATTCCCAATGGCTCCCACATCTATAAATGGGTACAGATTTGATTTCCAAAGGCAGGTGGTCCTTTGGGGTTTCTAACACAATGATGCTTAGGAGATTACATTGGTTGAGAAGATGGGAGGTCAGGTTCATCGCACCATTTTAGGGGGAATTTTTTCCTACTTTGGTACTCTCTTATAGATTTAAGATATGTTAGATAATCTCTTCATAATCCTAATACAAGACCAGTTACCCTAACAAAATTATCATAGGTTAAGTACTTTTATATGCAAATGGGGAATCTTATAAGTGAATATATCCATATATATCTGAGGTTCTTCATCTATTTCGTATTGATGGGTAGCTGCTTATATGTTGAAGTTGTATAACCAGGCACTCCAGAGTTTTTTTTCATCCAGGGAGGTGGTTAATATTTCGTAGATGGTATTGATCCATTATGAGACATCCTATGTATCATGTTTTATAACAGGAATAAAAACCCACATAGTTCATTAAACTCGTGTAGTTTAACATCATATGGAAAGGAAATATATGGGGGTACTTGGGAACCAGATATTGAGATTAAGCCTTAGGGAGGCATCCTACATATCATGATTATAGTAAGAATTAGATTTATCATAGTTCAATCACACCCTTAGGACTTTCCCTGAGGTAGATACCCGTATATAGGGGCAGTTATATCATGTCAATGATCGGGGCTTACACACTAAGGTTTCACTAGTTTGTGGAGATTCGTGATGCAAATAATGTGATCATTAAAACTCCCTAATCCTATGTGATCCATGATTGGTGTAGGAAATAAGGGATAAAATAACCATCCTCACTGCATATGGATACAGGACTTATGTGTTGGGATAGACCTTTAAATATTTATTATGAAGGTCAATCATTAGGAAGGCATCCTACATATCCTGTTTATGGAAATAATCAGATTCATCATAGTTCATTTGACTCCTCGATCCACTGGTGGATGAGGAATAATGACCAGTCCATGGGAGAGATTGGGTCATGATGGTTGTAATGTTAGAGACATGACAGCGCTTACATTAAGGTATATTTCTATTTGATCTTGGGCCTTTAGGAAGGCATCTTATATATCCTATTTGTGGTAGGAATCATAGTTTTAATAGTTTAGTTAACTCCTCAATCCATTGTTGGATGAATAAGGATGACCATCACATGGAGAGATTGGGTCCCAATGGTTGGAATGTCGAAGACATGGAAGGGATCACATGGAGGATGATGCCTATTTGAACTCGGTCCTTTAGGAAGGTGTCCCACATATCCTAGTTATGGAAGGAATTAGAGTTCACATGCTTTAGTTTGATCAGGGATTATACAATGAGACTGCCCTTATATTAGAGACATATCATATTATGCCTCTGGTAGGGGATTACACACTGAGGTATCCCTTATATGTGGTATATATTATATTATGTCATTGATCAGTGCTTACACTATCATGACCCCTTCCCTCCAAAGATACCACAATGAGGGGAGAGAGATAATGACCCCCGATTCCCACCTTCGGTAGGCCCCAGGTTTGCGACTAGCACAGAGGGTATAAAAATCCCATGTATGGGAATCATTACCCCCTATAATATACATTGGATCGAAAGATAAGATTAATCATCCACAATAAAATACATGAAATAATATAAAAGACACCCAAACCATCTCACAATGCATTTACTAATGAAATAGATATAATAAAATTCTCTAAATTAAATAACCAAAATTAAAGCTAAAGAAGTGACACAACATTTATCTAAAGGTCCGAGTTAGAAATGTCTAGTAAGGTCCACATAATCCTCCAAGAATCCTAAAAAAAATTATATATATACGTAGGGTGATCATACAAGTATACTCGACAGGAAAACCAAAGTCTCCCATGCACATGTGAAAGAATCATACTAATACACCTATAAAAAAATAGCAGAACTAAATAGCAGCTATACAAGTCTTCTAACCAAACCCAACCTCACTGAGGTACACTCATCAAATAACACAAGTCAAGTAATATAATATAACATGAATTCATCAATAAGTGTAACCCACATCACTTTCCCACTAGTATGTTGCTCTCACACCCAAATTCTTACATACTGGCACTCCCATCTCTTCTGTATAGCAGACTTCCCACAATCATGGTCAAAACACACCTATCCCGCAGACACTCAGGATCACCACCCTATAAGCACGGCCACAACACATCAAGCCCAAATCACCTGGTCCGCAACACAACCACTTTTATAACTAGATTATTATGGTATCATGAACATGAAGTACATAAACCTCATTCCCTCCTACCATGCATGACCCCACTAGAAGTCACCCCACAAGCATGGTAATATCACATCTCACTCGAAAACACCCGGGCCACCGCCCCACAAGCATGGTCACATCTCACCTGAAAACACCTAGGCTATCACAACCACCATATAATGCACTAACATACCTCCATCCATCACAACATTTTAAATACCTGCCTCTCTTGGAAGAGAGAGCGGGAAAGAGTGGGTACCCAGTCATTAGTACTCCTCACCGGATGTTAGTAAAAACACACCATGCATGACTATAAGGATGTCGGAACATAGTACACAATGTGGGTAGGGTGTATATAGAAATCGCAATAATATACATGTATATATATATAATATCAAACATTCAAGATTAACCAATGGGTTCATAAACAATCCAACCAAATCACAACATCGTCACTTTTGATTCCACCTCTAAATGCATAACACCACACAACAAGCCATGGGAAACATTCACGTTTCCAACCAATTTCATTTAATTATCTCATTTTGTTAATTATTTTTCATTAACCACATTTAATCACATGAACCACCATTTAATTATTCATTTACCATTTTCATCTCATTAACCAAACCAACCCATGAAATTTCTATCATTATTAATCATTTATTCCATCACTTTTTGGGCATCTAACATGAAGAAACCACCACCTCACCACCCCAAAATCACATCCAACAAACCACCTCACCACCCCATAAGAACATCCCACAAAACACCTTGCCACCCCAAAATCACAGCCAAAAAAACTACCTCTCCACCCCAAAAGCATGGCCCACAAACCATCTCACCTATAGCGAACCTACTTTTCTTACATTACTTTTACACTAGTTTAATGATAAACAACATAAAATCATTACAAAAAGAGTATCCAAAGGTTTAGTGTCTTGGTAAAACTAGGACCTAAAATAACTTTTACAACATAAACATAAACATTTATTTAATTCCTTATTCTCTAGCTTCTTATTGGCCTTTGAATTATCCTTAGTACAAGTAGTCACCTGAGGATATACATCAAAAAGGGTGAGCTAAAAATATAGTAAGAGAATATATAAGAAAATGAAACAATATAACATGGGATGAGCATAATCATTATCATCATAACATAGTAATAGGATCATAATCATTAAAGGAAACATTAAGAAAAGACTTGGAATGTGGTAATTCATAAAAATGAAACATCATGTCTTAGTGGTCAACTACCACACATAGTTGTGAACAAATCTAGCATCATGTTCATGTATAATTCACTTTACTCATGAGGTTATTCACATCACCCAATTCATTAAAGTGTTATATAATTTTGGGCACACCTGTCACATCATAACATTTACATTACACTATATAATTCCATATGCACCCATCACATCAGAACATTTACATTATCATGAAATCCACATATATCAATTTTGAACATATAGTAACCAATGGAAAGGAAAGGGTTTAATTTCATAAGAATACATTCAAAAAAATTCGGTTCCCAAATGAAAGAGGGAATATCATACTTGACATAAGAATCATAAACCTTGGGTGAGAAGTAAAATGTGTGTTTTTGAAAGAAGAGTTATTTTGGAAAATATTATGTTTGACATAAACTCTAGTGGAAAAAATTTATATCCCAAAATAGGTAATATAATGATGAATAAATTATTTTAAAGGAATAACCATACTGAAAATTGATCGAAATAGTGAAAACCCAAAGAAGGAAAGTTGGGTTTGAGAATTCCTCTTATCTTGTGTCAGAACACTTTCTTCACTTTAATGTCATGTATAATGATATTAGATTTATTAATTTATAATTACAGAAAATTTTATACATGTAATGTCCCATAATTTCCACATATTTTTTTGTTATATGGGATTATTTTGAGATCGTGAAATTTGACGGCACGTGATTTCGAGGCCCGGAGCACCCGGAATAATCCATCAAAAAATGTTAAGCTTTAAATAGAGTGCGTGAGTAGTTTTCCTAAAAAAGTGGAATAGATATTAAAATGGTACCTGAATCAGAAATCTGAGGGCATCATTAAGTTTAGGATGGTGGGTTTACCTTAGGAGCGACTTAAGTTTAGTCGGCACAGGTCTCAAGTGAGAAAACCCAAAAACGGCATAACCGTAAATAAAATAATTAAGTAAAATTATTTTATTATTTAAATGATTATAACTCACGAATGGTGGCATAGATTAAAAATCTAATACCACTGCTGAGATCGTGAGGAAATTCTTTCCTTAGTTAGATCCTAACATTGGCCAGCGCGGGCCAACAGTAGAAGTTAGTTTTTGGCTGTAAATAAAATAATTAAGTAACAATTATTTTATTGTCAAATCCTTATAAATCCTAAATGATAACTCAGATTGTAAATCTGAGAGTATTTTTGATCTCTTGAGGGCATGTTCTCTTTAGGAAGAGCCTAACCTTGACTAGTACAGGTCGAGGGTGACTGTTAATTTTTTTTTTTGAAATTCTTTTAAGGTATGTTCAGTAAACGTACAAGTGATAATTTCTATCTTTTAAACTGGTGCTAAAATTGAAAATATAAGGGCACTATTGAACTCTCAAAACCAGGATTTTCTTAGGAAAATATTAACTTTGACCGGAAAAGGTTGGAAAAAAATATAATTTTTTGGACTTTCAGGAAAAAAAATAACTATAAGTTATTTTATTTTTTCTGCAATCATTGAGCGGCAGATGGCGGGACCACAGTGTAATTATGGACATTAAATAAGTGACATTTAATAACACATCCATTTGGTTGTGTAACCGCAACATTCATGGATTAAAGGTTCATTAATTGTAGTTCATTAATTAACCATATTAATGAACGAAACGTGGTGAAGTTTCTTTTATTTAATCAAACCTTTGGTATGGGAATTGAGAACCCATAAGAGAAACCTCTGAAAAAACGCAGATGACTTTCCTCTCCAATGAAGAATGGTGGATGAATGATGACCATTGGGTGAATCGATCTGGGGATCGATGAGTAATGACGAACGACTTCGAATGCAGATTTCTTCCATTGTCCGCAATGGATTCCACTGAATCCAGGTAGGGGGTTTACTTGTTTAATATTACTCTTTTCCCATTCATGAATAATATGAAGAACTCAGATCAACTAACCAATGGGTTGATCTTCGAATTACTCTTTATTATGGGAGGTTGTTATGGGGTTTCACTTTGGGTTTTCAATGATTATTATTCTTCCACATGTTTAAGCACTAACACGGAGGGCGTGGGCCAATCCAAACAAGGATCAGACCCTCTACCATTCTTGTTATATGTGAGTTATTTGTGTGCGATTGGGAAACGTGGAAAAAATAAGAATATAAGGGCCTCACAGTGAAGAAAGTGACTCAGGAGGCCCGTAGGTGCATAAGAGAAAGAAAACAGACCACCGTAGCATCTCTAGTGGGTCGGGGAAGCAACTGTCAGCACAGCACCACCGGCGCGGTGACGGCCGGCCGAGCTGGCTGCGTGGAAGAGCGGCACCTACAGGCACCATGGTAGTGGAATGGGGCGACGCTGATGTGCCACGTGAGGAGAGGATTAGCTTTCTCAATCTGCTCGGACGGACCAATGGCCGGCTCTAGCTGGTCATTTCGGAAGGCATGGCGGCGCCCCGATGGTGCTACCAGCTGGCCGAACCAGATGCACCACGTTCGGTCGGCACGTCCAGAAACTAGACCGTATGTGGGCCTAGTATTCCAGTTAGTCCAGACCCCCCATATGGTCCAGGTCCTCCAACTGGTTCAGACCCGTGGGTCCAACAGGCTGGCCGGGCCGGACCCAAACACGACCGGTCTTGTTTTTCTAAATTGGGTGTATCTCGCAAATCGGGCGTCTGATTGACACGTCTTCAGTGGTGTGAGGACCCTCGCAACGAGATGGTTCTTTTGAGATACTCCACTTGAGTTTTGATAGAAGTTGGAGTACATCCAAGTTGGATTGGACTTGAATCCAACCGAGCCCTATTTACCTTTTTGCATATATCTTACAGAACGGGTGTCTGATTGACGCATCATCTGTCGTGTTGGAACCCTTATGACAAGGCAGTCATTCAGGTTACTTCTTCATGACACTTTTTAGCGGTTGAAATATGACCAGTGTCCTGAGGATCGGTTTCTCGGGAACTCAAGCGCACCAAGTGCAGGAATCCTGTGGCTGGCTGTCAAGTAAAGAGAGACCCTTTGTGGATTAGTATGAGGGCGACCCTTCAGGGATCGGCAGTGGAGCGACCATGTGTGAATCGGAAGTAGTGCGACCCTATGTGGATCGCCAGTAGAGCGACTATGTGTGGACCGACAGTAGTGAGACCCTGTGTGAATCGATAGTAGAGAGACCCTATGTGGATCGACAGTAGAGAGACCCTCTGTGGATCGGTAGTAGAGATACCCTGTGTGGATCGACAGTTCAGTGACCCTTCATGGATCAGCAGCAGAACCTCTCAATAGAATAAAATAATCTAGCTGAAGACTAATCATCTTTATTCCTATTCTCTAAGTTTTATACCTGGTGTGAGATTTATTTTACTTGGTTCTTTGTGATTGAGATCATGATTTGTGGTTTTCCCTTTGTGTAATTCTGAGAGACCTTCGGGGGTCTTGGGGTCCCTACTGAGTATTTCTATACTTACCCCTGTACAAGCTTTGCCCGCACCTTGTTGTGTCTTGTGCAGACGACAGACAGCTTGACTGAGACTCAAGGAGTAAGGGTTAGATGGTGCTCAGAGGTGATTGACAGACATGGTGAGTGGTAGTGATGGAAGACGACGAGTTGTACCTACCCTTCAGGTAGGATCCTTGGTGGACAACCTCTGAAGCATGTTTTCCCCTTTTTGTTGTACTTTCTTTCTAGTTGGGCTTGTATACTGGCCCATTTACCTTCAGTACTTACTTTTACTCTCATTTTTTGTTTTTAGTAGTGGTTATTCTTTCCCTTTTTTCATTTTATTTTACTTTTATGTGGTGTGTACCTCGTCTGTGTGTGTACAGGTTTAAAGGCAATGCCTTCCCTTTTTGGGTTATGCCTTTTCGGTGTTAGTTGCCAACCCCTGACCTATGGAGGGGGGATTGGGGTAGTCAAGGAATGGGACCTAGGGGAAAGGTTGTGAAAATACATGAAAATTATTTATTATGGTTTTATTAAGTTCTTTTATGGGCCTTTTTATGAGTTATAGAGTTTAAATTCATTATTTTGGAGTGTTCTTTTTCTTAGTTTTCATGAACGGTTCACTTGTACACATGAATGGAAGTTCGTGTAGAACATGGATAAACATTCATAACTAATATTACATGTTATTAATGATCTTATATGATTTTAAATGATATTTTAATGAATTATTTTATAAACCATGTGGACGAATCATTAGTTATAATTTAATGATGATTATTTTAGGTTAATTTGGGCGGTTTTTGGATCACAAAAAACATGTTTTGTTTTATCATTTAGTATTATGTATAAAATTTGTTTACAGAACAAAAAAGGGGTTAAAAAATACATATTACAATATATTTTCAACCATTTAATGGTTTTATTGACAGCATTTAAGTATTTGAAGGAAAATGGAAGTGCATCGCCCATGATGTAGGTAAATCAACACATCACGGGCAACGATTTCATTTTTATAAACAAAGAGAGAGAGGGAGATTAAAATGAATAATATTCCATTAACATGATATAATACCATTATATTAATCATACTATAGTTATCATTACATTTGGATAAAATAATTTGAGGATAAGAGAAGAAAATAAATGAAATTTGAAAGGAATTTGAAAGAAAAGAGAGATAGAAATTACCACTTGAATATATCTTCTTTGAGAGCCTCTTTATGGGAGAGGTTTTGGTATTTTACAAGACCAAGGGCTGTTGGAAGTGGGGTAGAATATTGGGAATATATTTGAGAAAATTTTGAAGTAAGAACAAGGCTTGAGAGGTGTGACGAAATGAGGTTGTGAGGGGTGGTATTTATAGTGTAGGGGAGAGGGGTTTTCTCAATATTATATTCATTAATTTATTATTTCTCTACAAGAAAAAAAAATAGTGAGAATTATTGTAAATAAAAATAGTAATAAGTGCATGTGAGTTCTACCTAAAGTCCATTTACATCATCCATGACTCAAGCATGATGAAAAAATTCATTTATTTAGCATATTTTGTAAATTATCGAATTTCACTGTTCACCAAAAACTCAAGTATTTTAGAAAAATCTAAAAAATTCACCCTAACCATTTTTCGATATGTAGAATTCAAAAATTAACTCCATTTTAGGAAAATAATTTTCTAAATATTATTAATTTAATTTTTAATTAAAATCATAATTTACTTGAAAAAAATATGAATTTTAAAATTAAAAACTGATTTTCTAACACTTTGAAAAGTTAATTAAGGTCTCATAAAATTATCATATAATAATAAGACATCTAAATAATATTTTATGAATAAATTTTATAAAAATAATTTTTTTTTAATTATTAAATTAGTCATTAAATATTCATGACTTACAAAAATACCAACACTATAATGTAATTATATCATATTGTCACTTAGAGGATGGATAAATTTTATTTATACAATCATTGGTAAGGTTAATATTCACTTGGATGATTTACTATTAATAAGGTACATATTACTATTAATAAGGGTAACATTACTATTCATAAGGGCATGTTACTATTCACCAAAAAATAATTTTGTCCAATTGGAGTCCAAACATCTTACTGATCGCAACCATGTATGTCAAATTTTCAAAATTCAAATCATAGAAGTGGAAAATTAATGTCTAAAGGTCAAATAGTTGTTCATTAACTACAGGAAAATCACCTCATAGTGGCGGGTTTTTTTTTGGATATGGCGGCGGTTTCCAAAAATTACCGCTAAATTGTGTGTCGGCGTACAATACGTGGAAGTTTTTTCAATTTGGCAGCGGTTTATTCAATTTTTTGGCGTACAATATGTGGCGGTTTTAATCATCATTAAATTATTGTATGTAGTGATGGTTTTAGCCATCACCAGTAGTAAGATACCAAATTATAGCGTCGGTTAATACCACCTCTAAAAAACATCAATTTACTTAGTGGTGGTTTAAACCACCACTAAAGGTAGATTTATAAAAAATGAAGTTTATTCTGCAGCCCTGGTACCAATGCCCTGAAAAAAAATGTGCCAATTTCACATGCACATACATCCTACATCCAAAAGAATACAAGGAAAACAACATTTTCATAAGAAAAATAACTTTCAAATCCACACACTTATTTAATTTGAAAACACATAATAGTGATAAAGAATATGGTAGGGTAAAGAAATATGATATTATAGGATACCACATTGTGGTCTAAATATTTCACTGTAAGAGTTCTAAAATAATAAGCTCATTCCATGGAGGGAGTTACCATGCCATTTCAATTATAAAGTCATAAGGGACATGTACTAATCAATCCATAACTCAAACAATTTCTTCCTATGGGATATTTACCAATTTTTTGGGATCCTGATTCAAGGTGTGATATATGATGAGTTCCACCCTATAGAGAATGTGTGGGAGGACCAGGAGAAAATTCCAACTCTTTTGTGTCTATTTCTATGTTTGGTGAAAGGGACCAATGCAACAAGCTATGAGTAAAGGGCATCCCATTCAAGAAGTAGTTTAACTAATTTCTGAATGAGCTAGATGAAAATATATTAGGGTGGTAGAACACATTCCCTTGTATATTCGAATGGGGAAGGAGAAAATGTACATAAATATTCTATTGAAGAGATAGTGGATGCTATGGGGCTATAAAATAATGTCTAATTCTCCCATGTTCAGGATTACGGGGTTTATTTCTACGTTGATCTATAGCTGAATTTTTCCTATGAGGGATGCACACATGGGAGTGTGGTCAAGGACTATCATTAAGGTGGTGATGTTTGATATGGGGTAGCCCATAAATATAGATGTTCCTATATTGAAGGATTTATACAATGTTATATATTAGATCAGCTAAGGGCAGACTCTTCTCCATGTATGAAGGCCCTTTAACTTCTTATATTGCTATGTAGTATCACGCATGGGGGGATATGATTATTGAGACCACATCTCTCCACCCTGCACCAATTTCCATCCAACAATTTGGAACATCTCCTGAAGCTTCTTTCTCATGTTGGACCCTATGGATGTGCTTAAAATGGTCAGGTCAAGAGAACGAATCATGATGTTATGGGGACCATCAAGAAACAATTGCACCTCATAACCTTATGAGGTGTGGTACTGGTGGTGAGGGATTATTGCTAGCTGAGATATGATCCATACAATCCACATCAGTTTGAAAAGTTAGTTCAAGTGCATGTTGTGACTGACTCAAAATGCATACAGTGGTGTGTGTGACAAATTCCAACCTTTAATCTTAAGGAAAATCTGGCACATATTCATGCATAAGGATGGGAAAAGGGAAACAAGATATCCCACCACCAAATTATGCCTACATGTTTATCCATGAGTACACATAGTGTAGTGAGAGAATGTTTATTAAGATAGATGCTGAAGTGATAGACTACAAAGGTTGAAGAAGGAGTGGCCCCACAACATCACAATCAAGGGAGAGCAGCAGGTGGTTCTCCTCACGGAGGTAGAGTCATCCTAGTGGGTTATTATGTATCAGTTGTATAGGAAATTCATGACACTGAACAAGTGGGATCCGTAAGGAGAGAAACATATAAAGTATCAACACTCTTGGGAATGTGATAGTATGATGAAGGAGATCCCTATTTGGTATTCTATGAGTACATTTTTGAATGGTTCAGGGAAGCTGTTGCGCCATGTGGATATCCTTAGCGATGTCATTTTCACTGAATCCTAGGATAATGGGGACATCCATATAATGTTCGCTAATCTCTGTGGGATATAGAAACTACTCAATATAGATGGGATGCATATCATCGGGCTAGTCCATGCCATGTTAGTCTTTCACATTCACCGTGATGAGGCGGTGTGGTATGTAATGGAGCATGTAGATCTAATCAATTCATGGGTAACTGAAATCCACCTTACTGTCCAAGTGAAGGTGCTTATGGACATGACCACCCCTCCTAATATCTACCAGGTAAATATTCAGATCTTAAACATCAAAGATATAACTCTTATTTTAGAATTTCTTCTTGAATCCTTTTTCACTTGTTCAGGAATCGAGAATAGAGAAGGGATAGGTTCGTGATGTGTTTGATATGAAGGTAGAGGGCTACCATGAAAGGTGTTATTCTTTCCATTGATGACCACTTCCCTGCAACTTGGAATCATAATCCATGCATTTTTAAAGTTTAATGGCATTAGTGCTGACCTCTTGGTATTCTCCCAAATATCAACAATAAGAGGGTTCTAATCTGAGATGAACTTTGGAAGAGTAAACCAAGATATTTTAGTTGGAAAACTCCTGTAATTGATCTAAAAGAAAAATCTATCAATTTTACTTGCCTATATTCCATTTATAGTGAACCTTACCCATGTAAATTTAGTTATAGAAATAGTAACTTCAGTTAGGTTACACTGATCTAAGCAGCAAGAGAAATCATCTACAACAGTTTGAGAAAAGTGTGGTCCAATATTTTCATCTGGTCTCAAGATTATTCCACAAAAAATTAAATTCCCAATACATAAGTTTGAAGAACATATTTTTTTATTCCATTATTGTGTTCCTATTTTAAATAACAATGCACTTCGAGATCATTTCCCACTATCATTCAAATGATGCACCTTCCTAAATTCTGTTTCAACATTCCCAAGTTGTGAAAATATTTTAGAACTAGTTAACAACTTTAGAGGTGGTGTATGATCAATGAAACCATTGAATTTTGATCTGTTCATCCTAAATATATGATATGAATCGATAAATCTTCGATGGCACAAGAAGCACCATTTTCTACTGTGAGGCATCCATTTGGGATAAAAATCAAAGTTACAAATAGGACAAGACAAACCCATGTAAGTATTCCAACCAGATAAATTCTCAAGTCCAGGGAAGTCACTAATGGTCCATATTAGAGAAACATGAATTTTGAACATTGTTTTAGAAGAATCGTCATATTTCTCAATATCGTTTCTCTATAACTCCTTTAATTATTCAATTAAAGGCTGAAAGTATACATAAATATCATTTCCAAGCATTTTTTTTAGGAATAATCATTGAAACGATAAAAGATGTTTGTTTCATAAACATCCATGGAGGAAGATTGTAAGGGATTAAAACAACTGGCCAAATGCTATAACTGGAACTCAAAGTCCCAAATGGGTTGAATCTATCAGCATCCAATCCCAATCAAACATTCCTAGGATCAGCTGAGAAATTTGGATTTAATGAATCAAATGTATTCCAAGATTGTGAATCTGGTGGATGTCGCATTAACCCATCATTGTTATTATCTACAGAATGTCACTTCATGTGTTCGGTGTTTTCAATGACATGAATTATCTTTGCAATCTAGGATTTAAAGGAAAGTAAGGAAAAACATTTGCAGGTGTGTTCCTTTTCTTCTTCTTCATGGTATTATGTTGATTCAGACTCCCAACATCGCCCATTGACTTCCATATAGAAGAAAAACATTTTTACAATCCTGTCTACTTGAATCCTCTCACCAATAAAGAATTCAATCATTGGGACATGCATGTATTTTTTTATAATTTAGACCAAACTGTTAACAATCTTTTTCATATCATAAAAAGACTCGGGGAGGTTTGCTTCCATAAATGCATCACGCAACAGTTCCAATATCATGAACATTTTCTTATTTCTAATTCCACATATAAATTTAATATGGTACAACTTCAACAAAAAAGAAAGTTTTGAATATTTCAAACATCCACTATACAACTCTTGATTTTCATAATCAAATAAAACATGAAATATATTTTCCTCATTGAAGTTTTCTCTTACATTGTCTCCACAGAATCAATAGGAGGATCCAATGATATGTTAAAATCTTGATCTGGTTGTCCTACAGTCTCAAAAACATCACTTTTTATGTTGGTATTTGTAGCACCCTCATCTGGTTGTTCTGGTATATTTTGATGTTGATGTTGGTGTATTACAATGCTGAATGCATCATTTATAAGTCTCTGTATTTCATTTTCCATTATCGGTGAATTTAAGAGCTCTTTCTGTGGATTGACATCAGTGCTCAAATTTTCTGTAACATTAAATTCTCCATGACAAATTCAACACAAATATTGAGCAGGGAATTTCTTCAATATTAAATGTTCATAAACTTCTTATCTCTTCAATTGTCTTATAAATTTACAATTAGGACAAGAACATATTATTCTCCCATCAATAGATTTATTGGAAATTGAAAAATCTAAAAACTCTGCCAAACCCTTAGCATACTGAGGTGTGTTACTTGGTAATGTGATGCATCTTTTATCCATGTATATCACAATGTGCCTACACAATATTAAAAAAAATTAAAAAACATAACTATTACTAAATAGGAAAATATATTCATATATATTAGTTGAAAAAAAATATACATATATTAAAGAAGGTTTTCCTATATAAATACATGTGGTAAATAATGAACCCACCCACTAGAAAACTAAAGAATACAAATTAAAAATATCAATAAAAGAAGAAAAGAATAAGGATCCCATAGCTGTAGTTTTTTGTATGGCATGCTATAGAAAAATAGATGGACAAACTGATGATGCCATAACTTTGATATCACTAAGGTAAGGGCTTGATAAATCATATAATAATTGAATAGAAGTTAGGAATATTAAATGGAAACAAACTCCTACCTTAAACATGAATCACTACTTTAGAAAATACATGGGGAACCAAGATGTAGAACATGTCAGGAATCATTAGGTGAAAGGATTAACAGATAGGGTAGATAAATCCAAGGCTTATGAGTAAGGTATTTGTTTTTTCAGACTCAAAGGAAACATGAAATTTCTAAGATAAATGAAATCATGTATATTAAATTTCCCAAAATAGATCCTAGAATAACACTGAAAATTATTGTTGTCAATACACCTTTTCAAATTCTATTTAATTTTGTTTAAATTGTAGAAAGTGGGATAACCTATTAAATCCATAGTTTTATGGAATTCAAATAAAATATTCAATCCCCAAAACTTATCAATATAACATTAATGGTTAGATCATAATTATATGGTAAACATGAGCATGGAATAAATAACTTATTCAAAATATCATGGATTCATGAGAGTTGATCACATGTCATGATAAAAGGACATGTAATCTCAAATGACCAAACATATACCATAGTGTAAGATTACAAAAACATAATATAATAAATATGATCCATTGATCATAATGTAGGCATTAAAGAGTGTGACATAAAATTGTTACATAGAAATAATCATAGTAAATCTTAACATAGTGGATCATATATCACTACATGTTTCCCCTAATGTAGTGGAGTATGCATTAACACTTGATTCTCATAACATATTAGAGAAGACATCATTACCTAATATCATGATATAACCCAATATCATTTATTCAATAATCAAGAATCCAACTATAATTACTCATATTTACACAATTCATGGAACACATTAAGAAATCATAAAAAATAAGGCACACATGAAACCTAACCAATTTCATTTTCAAAATAATCTTTCAACCCATACAAACCTCGACACCCTTTGAAAAAATATTACGATCCATTAAAACAATTCATAAAACACAATTAAGAATAACATAAAACATACTAAATTCATTTAATAATGTTAAATTATGGAATCACATACCACAATCTTGGAAACTTCCATAATATTATGGAAAACCAAAACTTCACCACAAATGGAACATATAAATGCAAGATCATACCACAACTATCAATATTGAAAATAAATAACGAATACCATCTCCAACCCACACCATTTTAGTGTAAAATGCTAAAATGGTGCAGTGATTATTCTCCAACCAAGTGCCATTTCCAGTGCTATTTTGAAGTGAAACCACAGTAACATGCTATATTTGACGCACATTGTTCATGCACTATCTACTTTTCAAGATTTAGCACAAAATATGGTGCTGGTTGGAGATCCTTCCAATTTTTGTGCTATTTTAGAGTAATGGATACTAAAATTTAATGCTGAACATTGGAATTGCTATAATATTCAACCAAACCAACCCAAAATCATACCACAACTGCACCACAAAGGTATACAGACCTGCGCAGAAGGGTGGTGAAGGTACTGACCGACAGTGATGGATATCAAGGTGCGGTGAGAGGCGGCGAGATGCGTCGAGGGCTTCGGGGGGTTGTCGGGGCTGCTGGGGTCATGGGGGTCACCAAGGTCTCAGGGGTCATCGGGGTCAACGGATCCTAGGGCTTACGAGGGACATGGGGGTCATGATGGGGTCGCGGAGTTACTAGGGTTGCGCGGGTCGCTGGGGGTCACGGGGGTCATCGGGGTCACGAGGGTATCTGAGGTTACCAGGGTCATGCCTAGGGTTTTGGGGGGTCACAGGGGTCAGTGGGTTTGGGGGTTTTGGGGTTTTGGGGGAGTCAGGGGATTCAGGGGGAGAAGGGTCGTGCTTGTAAAAAAAAGTGGCAATTTATTAAACCACCGCTAAAAAACCATCACTAAAGGCGAATAATGTTGTAGTGATCTAAGAATTATATGGAATTTTGTTTCCCGATGTGATTTTATTTGATTATTCCATTATTACAAGAAGGTAGAAATTGCATTGATAAAATTTTGGGTCGTTGAATTCTTCCCCCATTTTGAAATTTCACCCTCAAAATTTCATTTTACATAAACTGGTGAGGGTAATTATCCTTCATCACATTATCTGGTTCTCAAGTTTCTTATTCATACTTATAGTTCCTCCAAGACACTTTGACAAGGTGGGTTTTCTTATTGTGTAGAACATTATCTCTTTGGTCCAAAATCTTTATTGGTTGCTCCTCATAAGAGAGATCATCTTCTAGTTGTACCACCATTGAGTTCAGTACATGTGAGGGATTTCATATTTACTTCCTTAGGAGTGATACATGAAACACATCATGAACTTGATCCATATTTGGTGCAAGTTCAAGACGATAGGCCATGTATACTATATGATCAAGGATCTCACTTGAGCTATTATTTCCTTTGGATTTCTTTGGGAGACTCGTGATAAATTCCATTATGAAATTATCCTACTTCCACATGGGTATAGGAAATGGTTTCATCATCCCCTTGGAATTTTTTCACTCTAATTTAACTTTCTGACATATCAAGAACCTTGAGATATATTCTAAAATCTTCTTCTTCATGTTATCCCACCAGAAGTGTTCTCGGAGATCTCGGTACATCTTGGTGATACCATGATGGATAGAGAAAGTTGAAATATGTTCATTATCCAATAGATCCTTCTTTTTCCCGGGTGATGAAGGCATAAAAATCCGAATTTAAAACCAAATCACGTCATCATCATTGATATGGAACTATTGTATATTCCCTTCCTTTACTTCATTCACCTTCTTTTGTAACTGTAGATCATCCCTTTGTGCCTCCTTAATCTTCTCTTAGATATATGTTTAGGAAATAATTCGGGAAAGGTAGGATGTATTCCCTACCATTATTATTTCCAAATCCATCCTTTTCATATCTATGAAGATAGGATCTTTCGCAATCTGCATCCTGTATAGAGCAGTAGGTTATTTTCTTCTGAGATCATCATCTACCTTGTTCACCTTGCCAGGATGATAGTGAATAGAGAAATCATAGTCTTTTATTAGCTATAACCATATCCTTTGATGCATGTTGATCTATTTTTTTGTGAATATATACTTTAGACTCTTGTGATCGGTATATATGTCACACTTCTTACCATAAACTACAACAGAATCGTCGTTTAGCAGTAGTTTTTTTGCCTTTAGTGGCGGTTTAAACCGCCGCTACATTGTTTGGTGGAGGTTTACAGAAACCGCCACCTAATAGGGCGTCACCAATCTATTAGCGGCAGTTATTTGTGTTTATTGGCAGTTTCAGAAAATCATCATAGCTGCCTCATTTTGCGGTGGTTTTTCTGAATTTAGCGGCGATTTTACGAGCCCTGGATATCACTTTATTCGCGGTGGTTATAACCGTTGCTAATAAACTCAAATTCCAGCGGCCGTAAAACCACCGCTAAAGTCACGAGAACCACCGTGGAATGAGGCAGACATGATGCTCCTATTTAGCGGCGGTTTTCACTGTTTAGTGGTGGTTTAAACCGCCGCCAATATACATTTTGCGGCGGTTAAAACCACCGCGAAAAGTTACCCATAAAAAAAAATTTGCTTCTACTGCACCACTTCCCTGAAAAAAAAAAACCAGAAATATAAACCAACTGAGAACAACCTGAGAAACAACACCCAACATGGGGATCAATAAGAAGGAATCACATATCATATCGACCAACCAGGTCACTACACCTCCTGTGTAGGAGGAAAAAGTCATCATCCTCCCAAAAAAAATGTTTCAACATAGACCCACATAACCTTCCATGAAAGTTAATTATCTGTTTATGAAGGCTCAAAGGACTCCTTTGTCAGTAAAATCACACACTAGAAAATATATATGATGTGAATCCTACATGCCAAATATGATGCATGAGAGTCCTCTTTATTCCCCTCCCAAGAGTCAAAAACCATCCCTGGCCTCCCACCGATGACCAAGAGCTGAATATCCAGAATAAATCACAACATCCAAAAAACATGTTTTTCTCTCAATGATAAATAATATAAAACTTTAATATTTAAAAATAGAACAAAAATCTGAAACCCTGGAAAATAAGACTTCCTATTAGAGAAAGTATTATTAACACAGCAGTCAGATATCCATCAAAGGTTCCAACACATTCCTCATACTCATGTATACAATATCCTAAATAGTAAATACTAGGAAGATAAAACTCCATTGATACAACATTGTAACATCCCAAACTCGATTCCACTAAACTGATGCTCCGAGACGATGGGTTACTAGGCATCAAGCACACCTCCCCGTACGCCAGATGCCACCAACTAGTAACGAGGAACCAAGTGGTGATATTTGGAGACTATGACCTCATATAAAATTAATAAACAATAGAAAATATATAATTATCATGAAAAAGGGAAAGTAAATGAATGAAAAAGATGTACACAACTAAAAAATAAAAAAAATTCAATAATACATTGATGTAAAATCCTGAACAACTACACAACATGATACAACACTGGTGACCCACTAGACTGAACATAAAAATAAAACAGTACACAATAAAATAAATGTAAAAGTACATGGATCCACTAAAAACTCTATTCTAGACAACATACCTGATCTCCATACATTTTCAAACTGCACTAGCCCGATTAGTAGAACCACTCATGTAGCTCTACTCGATCATGCAACACTGGGCCTCATCCATATCCCCCATGATACTTATGATCAACATGAAAAGAAAAATAATTTCTAAACATACACCGTGGTGTACATGTAGGAGTGATAAATAATATCATTAGGACACCCCAACAAACAACCTGTAACTGTTCCGCTAAAAGTTTAATAAAAAACAATTTGATCAGCTTAGCTAAAACACACCCACAAAGGTAGTAAACCAAACATGAGATGACTGTCAAATATAGGGTACGTAATCCCTTTCAATTGGGAAAGTTCCACCATGGATTTCCATTTCTATATACTCAAACATGTATAGTCTCATACCTATACACTGATACATAAATATGAAATTCATTGGTATGTAATATAAATTATTATATTCTAGTTTCCAAAAAAAATCTTTTTACTACCATCTTTAAAAAATTATCTTATTATAATGGTCGACAATTTCTTAAATGATAAAAGCAATAAGTAATCCATATCATCAATTATAAATCAATAAGATTCAATGCATAGTAATATCATGAAAATCCATAAAGTACAAGCGACTCACTTTTCCCTTCTAATTTACTCTTAACTAGTTTACTATCTTTATTTAGTTTGTTCTTCTTTAAAGAGTGTTCCCCCATGTTCCCATTCCTCATAACCATGAGTAATAAAGTAGTCCTAACCAAACACATATAAAAATAATAATATAGGACCCTTGGAAAAGTTCTTAGTAGGCTAGTCAAACAATTTATTCCTAAAGATAGAAGATAAGTTTAGAAATATTCTACCTCAACCAAATATATGATGCCTATTGTGTAATGAAAGAGAAAAATAATATGGTGACCTAAAACCTATGAGGGGATCCTTAATCAACCTAAAACATAGTAATTTCCCATAAAAACCAAATCCAATCCATTTTACAACCCCTCTGATACATGGTTAAAAATCTTTAAATCAATATCATTGAGGAAGGTCGCAATATGAAAAAATAACTACAACATAACGTCACCTAAGGAAGAACCATTATAAATTGACCTCTAGGTCCTTGTGTCATGATAGAGGCAGACACACCATAAATAACCAACTGGAAGAACTCTAAATTCATCCTTTGAACACCATGGCATATCAAGAAATTACCACTCTATGAAGGAACTCTACATAAAACTTCATCCTCTTGTTGATTTTATTTTAGAACCTTTGATCTCTTACAACTGCATGTAAATTATCCTCCAAACCTCTCGACTATGTTCACCACTTGAGGGTTGTATTTAGCTACTAAGTTTTCATTTTATCACTAAACTTTTATCTTTTTTTTAACATTAGTTTAACCTCATCCTTTACTCCTCGTTATATCTCCATGCTTGATATCACTTGTCTTAAAAAAATATAAATTTTATTTTAATCTCAAAACCTCTTTCACATATAACTTCATTTTATTATAGATTTTTAGTGAGTAAATTTACAACTTGGAAATTTGTTATAAATAAATCCTTTAAACCTAATGATCTAGAACTTAATATAAGAAACAAGAACTTAAGTTAATAACTCTCGTGGTATCCATAAAGATATCTTCTTCCATATCCTCAATTGGATACCACTTTATATGTTCTAATGTCACTTTTTATCACCATATTTTGATTGATAGCATTGAATACTTTATATAAGGCTTTTACACCACTTGAATTTCAAATCTAACTCTATACCACATGAACTCTTTCATTACTATTTATAATTTCATATTTAACAAGAAATGACCCAATTTGTTCAACACATCAACAATGGGCCTCACCAAAGTGTCCACAACACTATCCCCTTGATCACTATGAAATGACCCAATTTGTTCAACACATCAACAATTGGTTTAACTCCTAGTCATCCAAAATCTCAACTACCAATTCAAACACAGACCTAAATGGAATGATGTATACCACACTCGAGAAATGAAGACATAAAAATAAACATCAAAAATCAATAAAATGCATAAAAAGAAATATGAGAAATCAAGGAAATTTTAGGACATGAAAATGTGTGGTGGAAACTATGTGACACAAATGTTACATATACAAACCAACTGTTTCCATTTTTGTTCAACACATCAACAATAAAACTACTCGGGGTCTGATGATGCATCATCACCCTCTCCACCTTCATTTACACTTTGTGTTGTCACCTATAAGAACATTATATTGAAAATTAAATACGGTTTCATATTTATATTAAAACTTAAAACCGATGAAAGTTAGAAAACTAAATGATTTTGATTTTATAGTGATTTACCTGCATACCACCAATCGATGCACTCCCACCGGGGGCATATCTGGTCATCTGCTGATGTATTTCAGTCAACTCTTTCTGTAATGCAGATATCTGATCCCCCTGCTGGTGAACTGTGTTTCATAAAGAAACAATCTCTTTCTTAACTTCTCATGGTATGGGCTGACTAAAGTCAGAAGTAGATGCAGCAACTATCCCTGGTGTCCTGCTAAAAACCTCAAATGGCACGGGTCCCAAACCCATCCCGCGCACTCTCCCAGGATGCTCCTTCCCAAGGACTTTAGCAACCGGGTCATCCTGGTAGACAGAGTAGGAATGCGCAGGATTGACATCCCATAGTTCTTTAATTTTGACCTATAAATAAAATATCAATATATATTAACACAGTAAAAACTGATAATAAGTTATTATGATAAAAAATTGACTTCATACCCCAACTTCTTTAGCAGGCTCATTAACAAAACATCCATCTGATTTCTTGTGAACATCCAACCACAGTTCAGTTCTGGATGCTTCATGGCCTAAACTTTGTGACTGCATTAATCAAAGATAAATCAACAATTAAATATATTAAACAGATAATATTGTCTTATAAATATTTAAACTAATTAAAAGATTACCAATGTCGTTCGACTTCTAGAAAAACTTTTTGAGCTAGCAGTATGCGGGATGACTTGCTTCGCTCGGTTTGACGCATTCTGCCTTGAGAGATCCTGAAATAAATAAAATTCAATTTAATATTGATGTATTGAATGTCATGTCCTTTTCATATACATTTATAAGTGTAAAATGAGGATAATATAATAATATATATATTTCAATACCATCTGCTTCTGATCTCGATGCCTGTCAACAAACACTTTCCATGCTCTTTCGGTACCCCAGTGGGTAGCTTCTCATACATTTGCAGAGCGGTCAATAAAGCATCGTTGACATCACACCACAATCTCCATTTAAAATCTTTCCACTTCTTACCTAGATTTTTCAACGTCCACTTCCGTGCTATCACATCAGCAACGGTAAAGTGGAAGAACATATGTATACAGAAATTCATTTTGAACATATTAGTAACATGAAATTCAATTAAACTATAATGTAATAAATTTACCTTTATTTGAGAATCAAACACTTCATTTTTTAATCTTGGAGGCATATGTCTCCAATATTCATATGAAATGGGAGGGGAAATGGGCTCTTTTTCCAGCTGGCTTAGAATCTGGCCAAGTAACCCCACGGCATCATCCGTAGGGACCCCGTAAGAATCAAATGGCACAACAATCTTCTCGCCATTCAGATTCCAAACATCTGAACTTTTTAAGTTTTTCTCCACGGTTTCATTTTGGTCATCTTCAATGATCAAACAATTAGTATAAACAAATTGCAATAAATTTATTTAATTAAAATTTGTACCTATGACAGTGACACTCGAGTATGTCCGGGATGAACTGGAAGGGGCATGTCACTGCCCCACTGCTGAGGCTCCTGAAGGGGGAGTCGATGACTCAGCCTCTACTGGGAAATCCACAGATGGTGTGAGAGATGGTGTAGGGGGAGATGGTGCAGGGGTGTCGGCAGCTGGTGCCTCAGATGTCTTGGAGAGGGAACCAGATAGATCGTCATCTGTCGCAGAACTGGATGAAATAATGTACCGCTTCTTCCTTGGAATTCCTGTCATTTAATCAAATAAAATTAAGTTCATAATATATATTTCTCAATGGTTTCACACACAACCAACCATATCAAAGTCGTATTTCCAAGCAATAACTCAAGTGATTTAAGACATGAGAGCTCAAAAGAAATTCTAGAAAAAAAATTCCATTTTTCATCTTAGGTTGTGTTCATTCTACCGAGAATGACACATGTTTAACAAAAATAACAAGATTCTACCCACTTATAGAGTGTGATAGTTATCAAAATTAGTGATATATCAGCCACTAATAAGTTATCTATATCATATTCACATCAAACATACGTTTGATTCTCCCCTCAAGCACACTCATTACATCATAACAATCATAAAGAGGGCCAAAACCAAACCGACCAGCATGCCAAAACACCTTATTATTTTTTAAGTCCTCTAATGCTTTGATACATAGTTGATTATTTAATTCATAAGTCACTCAACTCCGTAGATGACCTGACACCTTAAATACAGCCCATGGTTCAATGATCTAACTGAACTCCATACATTCATTAAAACATTTAGAACTCGACAGGAAAAACATTGAAGTAATCATGTTACCATAGGTTCCATAATAAATTGGACAATTGGCGATCATGAAGTACACTAAGAAACATTGTCGAGTGTCTGAAAAAAAACACCTCCATTATATTATTCATCAAAGTATGGTTTGATCGTAAAATCTGAAGACAAATTGAGTAGAAAGTATGATATAATATTGTATTCTTGGACTATTTCCCTTTTAATTGCATTATATAGATCAGGATTTAATATCATCAATTGAGATCCATGAAACAAATTGTGTAGAAAATTGATTTGTGGTGGTGAAGACAACTAATAATTCACAATAGTCAATAGTTCAATTATCTAAAAATTGATAATATATTAGGGAGAAACATTTAATAGTAATCAAAATGTTGTTTTCCAAATAATGGAGATATTATTAATATAATGTCATTAGCCACCTCAAATGATAATGGTAATCATTGAGGATCTATATATGATTTTAGATGACATTGAGCCGTCAAGAACCTCATTTTGATAATATGAATATTTTTAATTGTCTCTAAAAATCTAATAGTTATAATAATAAATTTATCAAAAAAATTCTCACAAAAATGACTTGAACATGAAGTAAATCCATAAAATAGTTTTATTATATCCATATTCATCACTGTATCAAAATAATTTATTGTATAAAGACACAAGTAGTAGTAAAATATATTTACATGAACCTCTAAAATAAATCACAAAATATTTTATCATTTCCTATAATGGTTGGATAAACCATTTCGATTGTACATACAATTTATGATGATTAGTATATTCCATTGAATACTATGCACATAGAGATTACATTAATGCATACCAAAACTGATATATAATCCTAGGAACCTGGTTAAACATAATTGATGGGGGTAAATTAATTTCTAAAATATTGAATTTGTAAAAATCTACCACTGTAATATATATAAAAATAGGGTTGTGGTGGGACACCATTTGGAGACAATCCATAGTCACTCATATGTAATTTTGTTTTCATTTTATTCTTTTTAGACTAATGATACCATCCATAGTTATATGATCCCATGTCCAACTGAGAAATAGTAAGGAGATGAATGTACCCACTGTGAGTTGGTTTGTTTCCATGAAAGATTAATATGGTTGGAATCATGATACAAACCCTTGAAAATTCCACATTTCACCATCCCACCAATATTCGGTTTTAAACCCTTTATACACCTTCTAGAATCCTAGATGAACAAACCATCTAAAATAATTGTAGCTATGAAAAATATATTCCTAATAATCTATAAGAACAAATATTTGATATATAAACTACAATTAATATTTCTTATATAACCACCTTCCCTCAATGTTCTCCTCATGATTTAATTTTATCCAACTATTCAATCATTTTAGGTTTAGTGGTATGAGCATCAAAAAACATATCATTCAAATCAATAATGTGATAAAAATGATATAAGAAGTAGAATTTCCTTTTTAAACTCAATCCAAATAAATATCAACTATATGAAATATCATATTTCATTAGCCTAAATCTTATTTATCCAACTGATTATATAAATTCAAAATCAATTAATCTATTAAAAAATTACCTATAACCAATGTATATAAATCAATTCAAATTCAAACATCTATATATAATACATTAATATTAATTACCTTTGATTAAAATCTATTTATGATAAAATGTGTTTCATATACTTATGATTTTTGAACACTGTTAATTTCTCACAGAAAATATAATGATGACATGTATTCAAGGAATGATCCTCAGTTTCAAATTCAAAGTCTTGAATCAGCTAAATTTTATCTGGTCATCATTATCGACATGATCCATAAGAAATGACATAATCTCCTTATATAATAATACATCTCAACCCAAATCCTAATGAATCTCAATAGACGATATATGATAGTTCTAACTTTGTCAATGTAAGGAGGGGTGTTGTTATAAGATGAACCGACAACTCTTTACAAGTATTATGTAATTCATCATTCCAATTTTATAGAATTCCTTTACTCATCAAATAAATCATAGTGGAGAAATGTTTTGAAATACCATAAACAAATAATATATAAGTATTTCTAGATTCATCTTATTTATCTAATTCCTTTAACACATGGAATAAAAATCTCAATTAAACATGAATTAGGTATCAAATTAACAATTTTATTCAAATTAACATGCTAAAAATTAAAGTAACAAACATTATAATCAAATAATAAACATATATTGCACAAAATCTTGTAAAAAAAGATGAAAAATGTTGGAAAATTTACTTTGGGGTCACGGTCGCAGTGATAAGGGTCGCCGGGAGAAGGGGGGTCGTGGGTTGCTGAGGTCGTCGGTCGTCAGTCGCGGGCTCCACCGTAGACGTTGTTCGCGGGGTCGCTGAAGACGGAGGTCGCACGTTTGTCGGAGTCGTCTCGGGGTCGCCATGGGGGGGTGCGGGAAGAAGGGAGCATGGGGTCGGGAGGGTTGGGGAAAATGGTGGTCGGGGTAGGGAGGGGTCGGGGATTTTAAAAAAAATATGGGTTTTGCAGTGGTTTATTAAAAACCGTCGTGAAACATTTTTTGGAAAACATTTAGCGGCGGCTTTGTGAACCGCCGCAACAAAATCGCTGCTAAACCCTATTTGTGTTGTAGTGATAGAGGTAGTGCCGCCATATTTTCAAGGAAAAAATCACAGCTGCTAGCTCCAGATCATGCTTCAGGTAGTTCTGGTCATGAATCTTCAACTGTCGTGAGGTGTAGGCTATCACATCATCATTTTTCATCAGTACACAACTCAATAATTTCCTCAAAGAATCATTGTATACCATAAAACTTTCTCTAATTTTCAGTAATGTGGGTACAGGTGTAGTGACCAGGCTTCGCTTTAGCTCCTTAAATATTTCCTCACATTCTTCTGTCCAGACATACTTTATCCCTTTCCTTGTTAACTTAGTTAGTGGGCTTGACAATCATGATAAATTTCTCAAAAAAATTCAGTAGTACCCAGCTAATCGAAGAAAACTATATATTTCTATGACACTAGAGGGTTTGGGTTATTCCTCAATTGCCTTTATTTTTGAAGGGTCCATAGAAATTTCCTCACTTGTTATCACATTTACAAATAACATGACTTACTTCATCAAAAATTCACACTTTCTAAACTTGGCGTACAACTTCTCCTTTCTCAATGTCACCAACCTAAGTCTTTGATGTTCATCATGATCCTCCTTGATCTTGGAGTAGATGAGAATATCATTAATAAACACTACCACAAATTTTTTGAGGTAATGTATAAAGTCTCTATTCATAAAATCCATGAATATTGTAGGGGAGTTAGTAAGTCTAAAGGGCATCACCAAAAAATAATAGTGCGTATACCTTGTATGGAAGGTAGTCTTCTGAATATATTATTTCTTTACCTTTAGCTAATAATATTCATAAAAAATATCCACCTTTGATAAGTACTGAGATCTTCTTAACTGACCGAACAAGTTGTCAATCATTGGAAGAGGATACTTTTTATTTATGGTGATATTGTTGATTTGTTGATAATCTATACACAACTACATTATTATATCATTATTCTTCACAAAGAGCACTGGAACACCCCAAGGTGATGCACTAGGGCATATGAACCCTTTTTCCAAATGATCTTGTGGTTGATTATTTAACTCCTCTAGTTCTATAGGAGCCATCCTATAGGGACACTTTGAGATAGGAGTAGCTCTGGGTATGAGTTATATGGAGAAATATACCTCACAATATGGGGGAAATTTGGGTAACTCTTTGGGAAATAAATCAATGTATTCCCTCATGATGGGAATTTCCACTAGGTTGACACTTTCCTTTGACTCAACCATTTGAGTGAGGTATGACTCTTCACAGGGAATCAACACCCACACCATTGAAAGATTTTTCAAAGGAGATTCATGATATTCCTTGCATTTATAGAGGATCATTGGATGGTTCGGAAAATGAAAAAATATTTTCTTTTCCCAACAGTTGATATGTGCTCTATATAACGAGATCCAATTCATTCCCATTATAGCACTGAATTCCAACAAGGGAAGTATCATGAGATTTTCTAGAATAATCTTCCCACATACTCCAATAGTAGAAGAGTCCAACACTTGGGTTGAAATGATTGTATCACTTGGTGTTTTTATATATATCTCTACTTTAAGTTTTCAGGGCTTTTATTCAATAGTTTTAGCAAAATTGTGAGATATAAATGAATGTTTAGAACCAGAATCAAATAATAACTTTTCTATTCTTGAGTGAATAGGAATTGTACCTTATAAGACTTCATTTTATTGCTCAACTTTTAAATTAGTGATAGCATAAGCCTCCCCTTTATCCTTTGGATTTGGTGTCTGATGATGCTAATTACCCTTGAGGGTTCGAGGTTTAGTGAACTGGATTGCATAGTGCCTTTGCTCCCTACAGTTGTAGCATTGTACCATGGGTGGTTCTCTCCTTCCTCCACTACATTATCCTACCTTGCCATTTCTTTTCGACACTCTTGAGCTTGGTGGCATTCTCTCCCACATTTGAAGTATTTCCCCGTCCCTTTGAGGCAATTCTCGTGATGCTTCTTCCCACATTTTTTAAATGTGGGTGGTTGATTTTTCTTTCCACCAATCTCATTAGATCCTCTGGCATGAAACTCCATCATTTGTTTCTTATCACTATATCCATGGGATAATTCTCCAAACTCCATCTCCACTTTGAGATCACATTAAACAACTTCTTCATAACTCCTAGAGTCTCTAATTTCAAGATCCTTTTGAATGTGTGGTTTTAATCCACTAAAGAATCTATCAATTTTGTTATCATTATTGATAACAAGTCCCAAAGAGTACCTTGCAAGCCTTGTGAAATTTTATTCGTATATCATGATAGATTATACATACTTTTTCTTTCGCTCTATGAATTCTCTCTCCATATTCATATGAATAGTTCATGGGAAATAATTGTTAAGAAACATTATATTAAATCCTTAACACTCTATCTCGTCAATTTCATATTTTGGATTGGTGTTCTTAATCAAATCCCACCATTGGTCGGCCTCTCCATCAAGATGATAAATAGACAGATTCACCTTCTCTGTCTCAGAACAGTGAAGCATAGAAAAGATCTTTTCCATAGTGTTGACCCATTGTTCTATAACTAGTGGATCAAAAGATCCACTAAACGTCAATGGTTTTTGTCGCATAAAACACCCAATAGACAATTTCTCCCACTTAAGTGAAGGAGGGAGTTCCATATTATTCAGGTTATTATTCATAACCTGAGACAACTGGGTAAGAATCGCCATTAATTTTTTAACTCCACCTTCCAAAGCATTGGGTATGTCATTCGGGCAATCGCTGCATTTTCCCTCGCATGGGTTTTTGGCATGGTTTCTCCTGGTTCCCACCATTTTCTAAAATAGAAAATGTTAGAATAAGCATAAGTCAACAAGACATGAATAAATAATTTATTCCCTTTTGAAATTAACACTAAAATCATATCTTATAAGATCCCTATGTTTAGAAAACCTTCTTGTGTGCTTACATATACTTAGTCTCATACAAGGTTTTTCACTAAGGTTCTCTAATCCTAATTCCCAAATTAACAAAACCGTGCATATGATACCAACTATAGCGAACATTCTTTTCTTACATTACTTTTACATCATTTTAATGATAAAAATATAAAATCATTACACAAAGAGGATCCAAAGGTTTAGTGTCTCGAGAAAACTAGGACCAAACATAACTTTTACAGCATAAACATAATCATTTATTTAATTCCTTCTTCTCTAGCTTCTTATTGGACCTTGAATTCTCCTTAGTACAAGTAGTCACCTGAGGATATACATCAAAAACGAGTGATATAAAATCATAGTAAGAGGATATATAATAAAATGAAACAATATAACATGGGATGGTCATAATCATTATCATCATAACATAGGTATAGTATCATAATAATGAGAGGAAACATTAAGAAAAACTTGGAATGTGGCAATGCATAAAAATGAAACATCATGTCTTAGTGGTAAAATACCACACGTAGTTATGAAAAAATATAGCATCATGTTCATGAATACTTCACTTTACTAATGAGGTTATTCACATTACCCAATTCATTATAGCACTATATAATTCCAGGCGAACCCATCACATCATAATATTTACATTGCGTTATATAATTCCGGGTGCACCTATCACATCACAACATTTAAATTTCATGAATGTAACATATATCAATATTGAAAATATATTAACCCATGGAAAGGAATGGGTTTCATTTCATAATCATAAATTCAAAAACTTTGGGTTCCCAAATTAAAGAGTGAATATCATACTTGATACAAGAATCATCAACCTTGAGTGAGAAGTAAAAGTGTGTTTTTGAAAGAAGAGTTCTTTTATAAAACATTATGTTTGACATAAAATCTAGTGTAAAACAT
This sequence comes from Viscum album, assembly GCA_963277665.1. Classification (NCBI taxonomy): domain Eukaryota; kingdom Viridiplantae; phylum Streptophyta; class Magnoliopsida; order Santalales; family Viscaceae; genus Viscum; species Viscum album. The sequence continues at coordinate 1,987,919,171 of OY728161.1, read as the reverse complement.
GTATATCCAAGAAAAGGTAAGATAATGATGAATAAATTGTTTTTAAGGAATAACCATACTGAAAATAACGTGAAAGAGGGAAAACCCGAAGAAAGAAAGTTGGGTTCGAGAATTCCCCTTACCTTGTGTCTGAACTATTTATTCACTTTAATGTCCTATATAATGACATTATATTCATTAATTAACAATTAAAAAAACATTTTATACATTAACATGATTCATTATGGTTTTATTAAGTTCTTTTATGGGCTTTTGATGAGTTATAGAGTTTAAATTCATTGTTTGGGAGTGTTCTTTTTCTTCATTTTCAAGAATGGTTCACTTGTATGCATGAATGGAAGTTCTTGTAGAACATGGATAAATATACAGAATGGATATTACATGTTATTAATTATCTTATAGGAATTTAAGTTATCTTTTAATGAATTATTTTATATACCATATGGATGAATCATTAGTTAGAATTTAATGATGATCGTTTTATGTTAATTTGGGAAGTTTTTGGATCACAACAAACATGTTTTGTTTTATCATTTAGTATTATGTATAAAAGCTATTTCTAGAACATAAAATTGGTTACAAAATACATATTACAATATTTTTTCAACCATTTAATGGTTTTATTGACATCCTTGAATGAGTTGAAGGAAAATGGAAGTGCATCGCCCATGATGTAGGTAAATTAACACATCACAGGCAATGATTTCATTTTTATAAAAAGAGAGGGAGAAGTATAATGAATAATATTCCATTAACATGATATAATACCATTATATTAATCATAATTGAGATAATGGAGTTATAATGACATTTTTATAAGATAATTTTAAGATAAGAAAAGAAAATAAATGAAATTTGAAAGTAATTTGAAAGAAAAGGGAGAGAGAAATTACCTCTTGAATATATCTTATTTGAGATCCTATTTAGGGGAGAGGTTTTGGTCTTTTTATGAAACCAATGGCTGATAGAAGTGGGATAGGAGCTTGGGAACATATTTTAGCAGAATTTGGAGTAGGAACAAGTCTTGAGAGGTGTGAAGAAATGAGGTTGTGAGGGAAAGTATTTATGGTGGAGGGGAGAGGGGTTTTCTCAATATTATATTCATTAATTTATAATTTCTCCACAAGACAAGAAATAGTGAGGATTATTGTGACTAAAAATAGTAATAAATTCATATTAGTTCTAACCAATGTCCATTTACATCAGCTATGACTCAAGCATGATGTAGAAATTCATTTATTTAGCATATTTTGTAAATTATCAAATTTCACTATTCACCAAAAATTCAAGTATTTTAGAAAAATACCCAAAATTCACGCTAATAATTTTTTGATATATAGAATTAAAAAATGAACTCAATTTTATGAAAATAATTTTCTAAATATTATTAATTTATTTTTTAATTAAAATCATAATTTACTTGAAAAAATACAAATTTTCAAATTAAAATCTTCTTTTCTAACACTTTACAAAATTAATTAAGGCCTCATAAAATTATAATATAATAATAATATGTATAAATAATAGTTTGTGAATAAATTTTTTGAAAATATAGTTTATTTTAAATTATTAAATTAATCATTAAATATTCATGACTTACAAAAATACCAACACTATAATGTAATTATATCATATTGTCATTTATAGGATGGATATATTTTATTTATACTATCATTGGTATTGTTCCTATCCACTTAGATAATTTTATATTCATAAGGGTAATATTACTATTCATAAAGGTAACATTACAATTCATAAGGGTATGTTACTATTCACCAAAAAATAAGTTTGTCCTATCGGACTCCAAACATCTTACTAATCACAATCGTGTATATCGGATTTTCAAAATTCAAATCAAAGAACTGGAAATTTTTTTTAAAGGTCACATAGTAGTTCATTTAAGCATGATGTGGCATTGTGTTTCTTAATGTGATTTTATGTGATTATTACATTACTACAAGAACGGAGAAATTGCATTGATAAAAGTTTGGGTTGTTACATCATCGCCCCAAAAGCATGACCCAAAAATCACCTCACTGCCCCAAAAGCACAAACCAAAAACCATCATATCACATGCCCCAACCACACATTGTCGTCCCAAAAGCATGACCACACATCACATCACATCAAGATTATTTTACATATTTAAAAAGGAGGTTTTTAGCACATTTCACTTTATTTTAGGGGTGTTATCACACAATCCATAATTTTGGGGCAACCATTTCATTAGCCAAATATAATTGGTTAATCAAATTCTATTTTAGGGTAATATCACAACAATCACAATAGGAACAATAGTCACAACACATATCATCCAGCACAAATAAACCCCCCAATGGCCATAATTTTCAACGGGGCCACAAGCTTGTACAATCCACAATATCACAAATAATATCAAAGATGTAAAATCATGTGAATCAAACCCCATTTACCCCTTTAAATTTCAATTTAACCAATACTTTATCTTTGATTAATCTAGAACAACCATAATCCATAGATAAAAAAAAGAAAACCCCTCCCACATGATACACACTAAGGAGAAATGACGGATTCCCTATCTCAAGGAATCTTTTTCGACTCATTGTGTGCCGCATGGAGAAGAAGAAGCTCCCACAACCATAATCACACCACAAGAACTCACGGTTCAAACTAAACTGCACCCAAATACCATCAAAATGAAACCCAACACTCACTCCAAACCATAAAAACATTTCCACAGTGAATCCCTAGGAGAATAAAGGAATAAAACCTACCAAGAAGAAGGAGGGGCTTACAACAGATTTCCAATGAACAACCACTGGGACCAATGGATCAAAGAGGGAGGAAGAGGGATTGAAGAAATACTTGAGGTGATTAGGTTTCACCCAAAATGAGAGTAATAAGAATCCATGTCTAAATGAATGAAAATTCAGCCAGAAATAACTTTTAAAACTACATTGCATCGGGGATTTATATGACGTGTAATATCCTTTCACATTGTGTAATCATCAGGGTTTGGTTTCACTAAAAAATGCATCTTATTTTTATTATTTAACCCTGAAAATATACATGTTATGAACCAACCTCACACAAGTTGTGAATTGTCATTACCCATCATGTAATACACTTACACAGTGTGTATTTACTATAATAGTTTTGTCACACCTCCATCTTCCACTAAAAACTCCAAGAACCGCCCCCAAACACCTCCAAAAACCAAAACTGGTAAAGTAAAGGACCAAGAGGGAACGTAAAATTACATCATATACCTATCAAATTATTATCTCCCTTGAGAATCCAAAACCAAGCTGAGAAGACAAGGGGTCTGAACAACCACCTTGTGATATACCTCTCAAGGGTCTTGTCATACCTCAAACGCTACCACTAGCTAAACAAACCAACCCAAATGACCACAAAACACACTACACAACCACAAGAAACCTCCTCTCACACAACCACATTACCACACGACTATTGAAAATCCATATCAACCTCCATGAACCCTAAACCAACAACCACTACAACCAATGAACTAAATCATCCTGAAAATATAAATTGGGTAGTTCTGTCTTCCATGTCAAGATACTATCCGCTTTGGGCAGCACTGACTCTCCCACACAGGTTTAATCACATCGTAGTTAATGCATCTTCATTGTGAATTAGGTCCTCCCCTTTTCATATTTTAGGACTTTATCACACATTGTACCACACACATCACAAACCAAGGAAAATAGCTCATCTCATAAAACAAAAGGATCCAAAAATCACAATATAAAGAAAAACAGAGCAAAGAAAAGATCAAAAAAACTCTAGTTACTAGGAACACATCTAAACATCTTTCTCCCAAGTAATATCTTCTAGTCCACCATGAATCCACAACACATGAACCAAATAAATGGTTCATTCATGTAACGCCTTCTCCTGATGATCCTATATCTCTACTGGTCGCTCCATGAATATCACGTCATCCTTGATATCCAACTTTTACTAATAAATGACATGGGATTCAACATGAAGATGCAGGAAAAACTAAGAGATGTGGAAGACATCGTGGATCCTCTCCAACTAAGGTGGAAATTCCAACCAATATATCACCTCTCCAACTCTCCCTAACACCTCAAAGGGACCAACAAACTTGGGATAAATCTTACTCCCTATAACAAACCTCTACTATCCATGTTGAGGGGAAACCTTCAATAATACGTGGTCCCAAACCTTGAATGCCAAGGGCCTCCTCATACAATCGACATATGACTTCTTCCAGTCCTACGCTGCTTTCATCCTTTCACAAACAAGCTGAACTTTCTCCGTTGTACTATATACCACATTGGGGACAATAAAGACTATCTCCCCAACCTCTTTCCAGTACAATAGAGAACGACATAGTCTCCCATACAAAGCCTCAAATGGGGCCATGCCAATGCAATATTGATAGATATAATTATAAGAAAACTCTACCAAATGAAGGTGTCATACCCAATATCCACCAAAGTCCAAGATGCACACCCACAACGTATCCTCTAACATTTGGATAGTCCACTCCATTTGTCCATCTATCTAAGGGTGTAATTTAGTACTGAGGCATAACTGAGTTTAAAAGGCATGCCTCAATCCCTTCCAGACTCATGAGTTAAAACATGCACCCAAATCTGGAAAAATGGACCTCATAACTCCATGAAACCACACCACCTAATCAATATGCCTCTTAGATAAATCATCCATTACTCCTGACTTCTTAATAGATAATAAGTGTGCTGATTTCATCAACTGGTCCATGAACACCCAGACAACATCACAACCTCCCTGATCTCTGGGTAACCCTATGATGAAACCCATTGAGATTTCATCCCATTTATACTCAGAAACATCCAAAGTCTGCAACAAACCACCAGGAACATGATGCTCGGCCTTTACCTGCTGGCAAACCAAGAAATTTTCCACAAACTCTACCACTACCCATTTCATCCAGGTCCACCAAAACTACATTCTCAATCCATAATACATCTTGGAAACTCTTGGGTGTATCACTAAAGGTGAGTTATGAAACTCATGGAGGCATCCCACACACATTACTACCAAAAAAACAACCTCCCATGAAATAACATCTAGTTCTAACCATACTACTACCATCCCTCTAAAGCATCATCATGGAAAAAATGATCACGCATCACCTCTGCCTATGAATCTCCCCACTGAGACTCCTCCTCTTATTGCATATAGAAGACTACACCATTATTTTAAATAAGTAGTCTCTTTCATCAACCACCCTTGCATCTAAGTGAAAGATTTCCAACTCTTCCATTTCTCTCCATGAATCCCCATATTCTCGAACAATATCCTTCGACAACTTCCTACTCAAAACTTTAGCCACGACATTCCCTTTTCCTGAGGTGTAGGAGATTTCAAAATCATAATCCAGAAGAAACTATATTCACCTCCACTACCACAAGTTCAAATCACACTGGGAAAAGATATTTCTAAAACTCTTGTGATCTTTCAAGACCACAAAGTAATCCCTAATGAGATAATTCCACCACAACTTTAGAGAAAACACAACTGTTACTAGCTCCAAATCATGGATAGTGTAGTTATGATCATGGTGACATAACTTCCTAGACCCATAAGAGATCACTACCCGCTCCTGCATCAGCATGAATCCCCAGAACAGAAGTGAAGCATCATAAAACACCTTAAACATCACCCCCTCCTCAGGAAATCAAATAACTGGAGCACTAACCAACTTCCCCTTCAGGTAATCGAACACTTCCTAACACTGATCACTCCACAAAAAATCTTGGTCCTTCCTATTAAAAGTTGTAAATGGGGATGAAAATCAATAGAAATAAGGTATAAACATCTAATAATATCCTGAAAGATCAAGAAAACTATGAAACTATGCCACATTCTTGGATGATTTCCAAGATACAACTAATTAGACCTTTGATGGATCCACTTACACACCCTATTAAGACACCACGTTCCTAAGGAAATGCACCTCTCATGTCCAGAACTTACACTTGGATAAATTTCCATATATTTGGTGGCACTGAATAACCTGCAAGATAGTTCTTAGATGCTCGGAATTCTCCTCTTATGAATTCGAGTAGATCAAGACATAATTTATGAATATGATGAAGAAATGATCCAAGAACTCATGGAACATAGATTTTATAATCCCCATTAACATAGAAAGCATGTTTTTAATACCAAATAGCATGAATAAAAACTCTAAGTGCCCATACCTTCATATGAAGGTAGTCTTCAGAATATTACCCTCTTTTACCCTCAACTGGTGATATCCAGACCATAGATTGATCTTAGAAAAGAAACTCTCCCTTCTCAGTTGGTCGAAAATATTTTATATCCTCAGAATAGGGTAAATATTTTTTACTATTACCTGATTCAGCCTTTGGTAGTCTATGCACAGCCTCAGACTATTGTCCGCCTTCCTTTAGAAAAACATTAGAGAACCCCATTGAGGAACACTAGTCTAGATAAATCCATTATACATTAGATCATATATCTGAATTCTCAACTCCCTCAACTCATAATGTTACATCTGATAAAGATCCATCAAAATCAGAGAAGCATTGGGTTGCAAGTCTATCCCAAACTCAACATCATGTCAAGGTGGTGGCGTCATAACCTCCATGGTAAAAGAATCCAGGAACTCCCCAATGACCCTGAGAACCTATAACATCTCAGTATCCACTTATTTCACTAAAAACTAATCCAAAAATGAAATAGGGGACTCCACACATCGAATACCCACATGACTACCATGCTCGCCAACAAAAACCACACGTTGGACATCCGCATCTGAAAGCATGACTCTCCTTCAGAATTAGTCGATAATATAATGTATGGAATATAACTAGTCAAAACTAAGGATGAAATCATATTCTTACATCTATATAAATAAAATATCCTCATGGTACTGATGTGGCCCCATCATTAGTCTACACCCCTAGCACACATCAAACAAGTTATTCTGGCCTCCGACTGGCATAGCCAACACCAGGGGGCATGGGAAGCCTCGCTACATCTAGTCCCAGGGAATGGGCTAGAGCAGGTGAAACAAAGGATTGTGAATATCCTGAATCAAAAAAGGCACAAAAAACGGTACTAAACAAATGGATCATACCTCTAACGATCTCTGGGCCCTTTGGAACTGTTGCCTTCACTGTGTGCAACTGACCACACCCAACTCCTCTACCTATTTTCTGACGACCACATCCACAACCATGTTGAGGTCATAGTCTCTAAACATGAGGAACATCTTGAGTTCAACCTCTACTTTATCCATCTACCCTCAGTGGAAAAAATATTGTTGCCCCTACTACTAAAACGATATCACTGGAAACTACTATTGAGGATAGCACTAAACCTATTCACCTTCACCAAACTAAGATCATGGAACCAATGGGAACTAGTTATGGTGATGTTCAAGAGCCCCACAACCAAAACAAACTGGAACAAAGATCCTAAGAAAATCACAGAAACTACTAGCACCAAAAGGCCGGAAAGGAAGTCGTTGAGGCTGGATCCCCGCTAGTCAAAACCTCAAAGGTCCCAGTTCTTGAGACCTAACACTGACAAATTTTCTCCTTGAGAAACCCTAATGGTTCCCCTACTATGAAAAACCTCCTCATGAGTGCATTCTATTGATCACAACTACCTTCTTCTAAACCTCCATATACATTGGAAATGAAAAATGAGTAACTGTATAATGGATAAAAGGATGGATTTCCTCCTCAAAACATCTCACATGAGACTCCTCATATGGAAAAAGATTTGGGGAAAACAACGAAGGTCCTTGAACCTTATTCCTAGCTACCGTACTAACATGATCCCCTACTGAAGAGAAAGAAGTTCCTTTATCTTTACTAACTTCATGGTCGATGAAAGGAACTCTGTCCGTAACTCCTTTTATAAGTTGACCCACAAAATGTCTTCCTCCTTCTGATTCCCCAAATAAAGCGTCCACCAATGACACGCATATCCCTATATATGAATGACTTTTAAAGGGACCCAGTACTCCGTCGGGGCCTAGATCAAACTGAAAGTGATCTCGAGCTCCTCCATACAACTCTTTGTCTCCATGTCTGAAACACTACCATCGTACTTTCCCAAAGTCTACTACTAGAAAGAATGCAACATCCTATTCCCTAATCATCCTCGTCAACTGGATCAAACCTACAGTGACCAACTGGATCATCCTACTGAACCTAAACTTCCAAATTCACACATGAATAACGAATGGGAGCCATAGTTGTAGGGGAAAAAATAAATCTATAAACCTGATAGTATGGAATTTTTATTTAGGTTTATTTTAATTCAATTTACTCATTTTAAACTTCCCAAAACAAACCAATTAAAATAAGAAAATAAGTCACCATGATGCATGTACCTTTCCTAGGTATCTACCCTATAAGCAGGTCTATCTCGCCTGGTTGTTCAATCATCTCAGAGTTCGTACACTGGATCACATGGGCCCCTAAAATATCATTTCCTAGATGTTTTTCCTATCCTATGTCATCCACTAAGGTCAACTAGAACTATTTCCATACCACCCCATGTAATCCTCTATAAGGCCCCGGCCTTAAACCTCACTTAAAATTGAATTAAATGAATAATTCACATTGAGGATCTTTTCAGGTTTAGAGTTTTAGAGAATTATATCGTAACTATTACATCTCAAAAGATTACACAGTAGACACTTCTACAAATTTTCCTTTTTTTACAAAACTTGAACTCTTAAAAAAAGAGTCATGTCTAATTCCATGTTTAAGACAGCATGAATTTTCCTTGATCCCATCCTTGACCCTATTCCACATTATGTCCTGTGAAAAACAATTCAAAAAAAACTTGGGGTGAGCATAAAAATCTCAGTAAGGGATACACAAAGAAGGAAAACTGTTAGTTTTTCAAAGCATCAAGTAAACCATGAATACTTTATCAAAGTAACACTTTTCACCTTTAAGAAGTAGTAAATACTCTTCACTGAATAGGAGATCATTAATTACCCTTTTTAACCAAAATATTACCATAAAACCCATATAAATAACACATAACATATAAAGGTAACTTGGTACATAAAAATACTTAAATTGAATAACCATTCGGTCAACTTCCACACATTTCACTAAATGGAATAGCCATATGGCCGACTTACATACCCAATGCATTGGAGGTTATAACTTAATCACCTGTCCTGGTATTCATGGAACCACCCGTCATATGGTTTATCACGTAACCACCCGTCAAATGTCCAAGTACCATTATAAAATCATAAGACATAAAACAAATATAATAGAAAGAAAAAATTTCCACATTTCGATCACAATATATCACTTAAATATATTAACATAACAAATCCATTATAAAAACCATTTTCAATACCAAAATACATAAAAGAGTATATGGTATTTATTTCATTTTAAAATTATTATGGCTTGTTGTGGAAGCCAAAGACCAAATAATACTCACAGTGGCAGAAAAGGTCGTTGTCACCGCGTACGTTAAAATAAACATTAATTTTTGTCATTTAGTAAAATGATTCATAGAAAGAGATTACCTTTGAATGAAATGAAAAGTAAAAGGTTTTTTATATAGCATATAAAAGAAAGTCTTGTATTAGAAAAAAATATGCCTCAATGAAAGGAGATTGAGACGAAGTCCCTTACCTCGTGTCCGACTTGACTCGATCGCTCTTTAATCTCCTGAATAATAAACTAGTGTTAATTTATAATTGCTTAAGAACCTTTTTCAAGCTTATTATTCCTTTTATATCACTTATTTCAATGTTATAAACATTATGTAATCATTTAAGTTAATAATGTTCGTTTTGTCGATATTTGGTTCTTAAGTCAAAAATGGACTTCTTACAATTACATGTTGTTCATGTGGTCAAAGGTTCATTATATCCAGAATGATATTCATGATTTGGATATAATATATATCATATATATCCAGAATATACATTTATTTATAATAGTATATAACATTTAGAGGTAAGAAATGAAATGCACCGTTCATGGAGACGGTAAGTCGTACGTACGCATTAATGCTACTTTCATTTCTATTTCGTATTTAATGGAGTGAAATCATAATGATATAAAGGTATATTATAATTACATTATAATATCATATATAATATCATTAAATCTATCCTTTATACGCCCCACATATGGAATTAACGAATCAAATCACTTTGAGGGGGTGGTAGTCCGCACTTCCTAAAATGAAATTATCGCGTTTACGCATAATGGAAATCATAAAGGTATGTCATAAATGAAAAATACATAAGCATAAGGAAAACATAAACATAATATATATCATATATAAATATAGTGACATCTTAATGGCCACCATGAAAGGTGTTAAAAGAATATTGAACAATCATCGTTTCGTGAGGCAGAAATTCGCCAACCACAAAAATAGTATGTTCTTTTAACATTAGACGAAGGTGTGTGTAAGTGTAAATCAAATACTTCTCATAAAAACATCCTAGTATATTTAAGATACTTGTGTTTTTACAAAATAAATGAATAAAAAGATTTTAGTGGGTTGGAGAAGCAAAATAAAACAAAGGAATACAAGTGAAGACATTACCTTTAAATCGGGTAACTACCTTTGGTTTGAACCAAAATGGTTTCTTGAAGAGATTTATGCATAAGGTAAGGATTCTAGGATGAGGAGAGGGATGTGGAGAGATAAAATGATCAGATATTGGTCGATCCAAAGGCTTGAGAGGTGTGGGTAAGGGGGTAGAGGTGGGGGCCTTTTGTAAGAGGAAGGAGGGGCACTCTTGGAAAGTTATAAAATGTTACTTTATTATATAATGAGTTTCGTATTTTAAAGGTCACACAATTATATATTTTGAGTATAAGGTGATAAGAGTTCAAAATCCACTCATCCAATAGGTTTTTGACGAGTTTAGGGCTTATATTTTACATTATCTTTTCATTTTATTTAAATCGTTAAATAATGAGGTAATCGCTGCATCATCATGGTGTCATAAATAATTTAATTTATTTAATGTCTAAAAATTATAAAAAAAATATAATGATGTAGGAAATATTTTTATATTTCTAATGAATATTTATAGTAAAAAACATGACTTGTATAACCCCATGTAAAAATTGTTTTAGTAAAACAATACATGTTTGTGACATTTTTATTTTAACTTTAAATAAAAATTTATTAATGTCATTTTCTTACCCAAGTGGCTCCATGGGGTCTCCAAGTTGACCCATGGATTTTCTTGGTCGTACATGACACATCCAATAAGGGTAGGACATGTGTCAAGGTAATTTCATATTATTATAACATTATTTTTACCTTAAATTACACTAATTACCTCTAATCACGATTAATAAAACTTAAAAGTTACTATTCACTAAAAAATTATTTTCATCCCATTGAACCAAATTTTACTTAATAATGACAACCATGTATGTCATATTTTTTAAATTCAATTCACAAAAGTGGTAGAGTTTAATTTAAACGAAAAATCTGTTTTTTAACTACCACTTAGTGGTTTCACTATTCATCAAAAATTGAAGTTTTTCAGAAAAATACCAAAAATTCACCCTAAGATATATTTGATATTCCAAATTCAAAAATGATGTATATTTTACAAAATTCAAAACATATAAGTTTCATTAATTAATTTAATAATTAATTCCCGTTGTCAAAACAAATAGCGTGTTTTTATGAAACAATATATATCAAAAGATTGACACTAGTTTAAGTCCAATTTCAAAGTGAAATTAATTCGAATGACCAAAATTGGATTAAATGGTAAAAATATATTCTAATTTCACTTTAAAATCAATTCAAAAGATAATCTAATCATATAAATAAATTAGATTAAAAAGAGGTTTTGAATTAAAATACAACATTTTCACTATTCATTAAAAAATGAACTTTATCGGAAAAATACCAAAAATTTACACAAAGTAAATTTTGATGTCCTGATTCTAAAGAAGAATTTTATTTGGTCCAATATAATGTATAAGAGTGACCAGAACTATATTTAAAGATGGTTCTCCATCAAAAGGTGATAAGTCGACCTTTTAGTGAATGTTAGAGTATTTATGCCTAAAATTGAATTCTTTTCTTATTTTAAGCCTTTATCTTTTATTGGATAAATGTAAAAATATTTAACATATATAATCATATTTTAGTTATTTCTATTCATTCCCACCAATACAACGGCTACGTGTTAACTACCATTTAAAATAATATTATTATATTACTAGTGTGCAACGTAAGATTTCAAAGAAACTTGTTGTTGCGTATCGGGTACACCATCAAACATAGCAACCCATTCAAAGTAAAATTAATATTTAATTCGTAAATATTAATAAATATGAAAATGTATTATTCTTTATTTAACTGGGATGTTACATCCTTCCCCCCTTTTTGGGAATTGCGTCCTCACAATTTTATTCACTTATCAAAATAAGTGGGGGTATTTATCCCTCATAGCATTTTCAGATTCCCGTGTTGCCTCTTCAACCATATGGTTTTTCCACAAAACCTTTACCTGGTGAATTACCTTATTCTGCAACACTTGCTCTCTACGGTCAAGAATCTGGACTGGTTGTTCTTCATAAGAGAGTTTCTCTTCCAAATGAACTACCACTGGGCTCAAAACATGAGATGGATCTAGCATATACTTTCTCAACATCGAAACATGAAAAAAATTGTGTACCTGGGACAAACTTGGAGGTAAATCCACTCGGTAAGCAACTAATCCAACTCTATCCAGAATATCATATGGTCCAATGAACCTTGGACTCAGTTTTCCTTTCTTACCAAATCGCATCACACTTTTCCATGGTGAAACTTTGAGAAAAACATGATCACCTACCTCGAAAGATAGATCCTTCCTCCAGTTATCCGCATAACTTTTCTGCCTACTCTGAGCTGTTCTCATGTGTTTCTGAATCAACTGAACTTTTTCTGCCATCTCTTCTACCAATTCGGGTCCCATCAGCTTCCTTTCCCCTACTTCATCCCAAAAAGTTGGAGTTCGGCACCGTTTACCATATAATGCTTCAAACGGAGCCATCTGTATACTGGAATAAAAACTGTTATTATATGAAAATTCAACCAAAGAAAGATGTTGGTCCCAACTTCCCTGATAATCCATCGAGCAAGCACGTAGCATATCCTCCAAGGTCTGAATTGTTCGTTCTGACTGCCCATCTGATTGAGGATGAAAAGCTGTACTAAAATTTAATTCAGTACCCAATGACTTTTGAAGGCCTTTCCAAAAGTTAGAAGTAAACCTGGGATCACGATTAGATACAATGGAGAGGGGAACTCCATGCAACCTGACTATCTCTTTAACATAAAACCGAGAAAGTTTATCTAGAGACAATGTATCTCAAATAGGAAGGAAATGAGCAGATTTAGTCAATCAATCAACAATAACCCATATTTCATTATTACCTCGAGATGTCTTCGGTAATCCCACAACAAAGTCCATGGATATATTTTCTCATTTCCACTCTGGCACCGGTAAGGACTGCAGAATCCCTTTCGATAACTACCGCTCTACTTTAACCTACTGAAAAGTCAAACACTTCACAGTAAAATCAGAAATATCTCTTTTTATTCCATCCCACCAATAATACTCCCACAGATCTTTGTACATCTTAGTACTGCTAGGATGAACTGAAAACGGGGAACTATAAGCCTCACATAACAACTCATTCTTCAACTGTGAATCACAAGGCACACATAATCTCTTCCCAAACCTCAAAAAACAATCATTATCAATGTTAAATTTAGGAAACTTACCCTTCTGAACTAGCTCTACCTTTTTCTACAACCCATTGTCTTTCTTCTGCGCTTGCTTAATTCTATCTGATAGAGATGATATCACTGACACTTGAAACAAAACAGAATAACTTCCTACACCAACAACTTCTATGACTAAGTTCATCAAATCAAAAACCAAAGGATCTCATTCCAAACATAGCATGGTTAATAAGCATTACTTTTTTGACTCAAAGCATCAGCCACTTTATTTGCTTTTCCTGAATGGTAATGAATTATACAATCACAATCCTTGATTAATTCTAGCCATATCCTCTGTCTCATGTTCAATTATTTATGAGTGAATATATACTTTAAACTTTTGTGATCGGTATATATTTCACACTTTACTCCATACAAATGATGCCTCCAAATTTGTAGAGCAAAAACAACAGCAACTAATTCCAAATCATGTGTAGGGTAATTTAACTCATGAGTTTTCAACTGACGTGAAGCATAAGAAATTACCTGATCATTCTGTATAAGGAAACAACCAAGTCCCTTCACCTAAGCATCGTTGTAAATAATAAACTCACCATTCATGGAAGGTAGTTCCAAAACTAGATCATTCACCAATCTTCTTTTAAATTCCTGAAAACAATCATCACATTCTTTTGTCCAGATAAACTTGGCACCCTTCTGAGTTTTCTTAGTCATTGGACTAGAAAACCGTGAAAAATTTTCAACAAACCTTTGGTAGTAACCTGCCAAACCAAGAAAACTATGGATCTCGGTTATATTTTTAGGTCTTGTCCATTCTTCAACAACTTTTGTTTTAGAAGGATCAATAGTTATGTCATTTTTTGAAACAATGTGACCAAGGAAATAAATTTGTTGTAACCAAAACTCACACTTGATAAATTTTTCATACAGTTTCTTTTCTTTTAAGGTTTTCAAGATAACCCTTAAATGACTTTCATGCTCCTCTTTACTTTTAGAAAACACCAAAATATCATCAATGAAAACAACCACAAACTTATCCAAGAACTCATGTAAAATTCTATTCATAAGGTCCATGAATATAGCAGGTGAATTGGTTAACCCAAAAGGCATAACTACAAATTCATAATGGCCATATATAGTACGAAACGTAGTCTTCGGAACGTCTGCTTCTTTTACTTTCAACTGATGGTACCCTGACCTCAAGTCAATCTTTGAAAAATACTGAGCTCCCTGGAGCTGATCAAACAAATCATCGATATGAGGCAAAGGATACTTGTTCTTAACAGTGATGTTATTCAATGATCTATAATCAATGCAAAATCTCATTTAACCATCTTTCTTTTTAACAAACAAGACAGGATCACCCCATGATGATGTGCTAGGTCGAATGAAACCTTTATCTAATAACTCCTGTAATTGCTTCTTTAACTCTAAAAGTTCAACTTGAGCCATTCGATAAGGGGGTTTTGAAATTGGATTATAATCAAGAACTAAGTCAACAGTAAATTCAACTTCCCGATCATGAATAATACCAGGAAACTCATCAGTAAAAACATCAAGATACTCATTTACCACTGGAAAATCATTAATCTGAACAGTTCCTTTATTTTCAACAATATGTGAAAGGTAACATTCATTTCCATCTTTTACTAGTTTCTCAACTTCCTGGTATGTTATCAAAATCAAGGGTTCATTCTTGTACACAAACTGAAAATATTTCTAAAAAGAAACCATTTTAGCTCTACAGTCAATCTTAGCATGATAAACAGAAAGCCAATCCATTCCTAAAATAACATCAAACTCTACTAGAGGCAAAACAATAAGGTTTGTAGGTAGATTCCTTCCATACACAAGGATAGGAAGGTTCTTATAATTTCTTTTTGTCTCAACATTTCCTCTGAGTGTTTTTACCATAAGTTCAGGATTCATATCTTGAGATGGAATTCCCAATTTACTAGAAAACTTCTCAGAAATGAAAGAATGTGTAAACCCTGAATCAAATAACACATTAGCATAATCTGAACAAACAAACAGTGTACCTGATACTACTTCATTCGATGGCCCAACATCTGCTGAAGTAGTTTCAAAGGATTTCACCACCCCTTTCTGCTTGTAGTCTGGATGATTTCCCCTAGTTGAGTTCTTAGTTAGACACTCATTTGCATAATGACCCATTTCATTACACTTAAAACATATTACCGCTAGCTTTTCATTGCCTGCTTGATCATCTTCCTTACAGTTACGAGCAATATGACCAGACTTACCACACCTAAAGCACTTTCCATACTTGGATAAATATTCTCCAGGATGCATTTTACCACACTTATCATAGGATGGATATTTGGTTTTCTTACCTCCTTGCTTCTTTGATGAATTATTCCCCTTTTCCTGACAACTAGACCTCTTATTATGTTGTTTTTCAAAGAACACCTGATCATCGACAAACTCCATTTCCACCCTCTCTGCACATCGAACAAGTTTTTCATAACTTTTGAACTCATGAGAAGCTAAAGCCCTTAGATACTTTGTCTTTAACCCTGAGTAAAAACGGTTGATTTTACTATCAAGATCTCGTATAAAATTTGAAGCATACCTTGCCAGTCGAGTGAACTTTGCTTCATAAGTAGCCACTGAGTCATCCTCCTGCCTCAATTCTAGGAATTTTTTTTCCATCCTAAGACGAACCACCTTAGGAAAATATTTTTCAAGAAACATACCTTTGAATTAGTCCCGGTTAAGATCATAAATCTCATCACTATCCCTGATATTTTTCATCATCGACCACCACTGATCTGCTTCACCTTCAAAATGGTAAATAGCAAGACTAACCTTTTGATGTTCTAAACACCCCATGACATCAAAAATCTTCTCCAGTGCTTTAATCCACCCTTTTTCTAGCACAGGGTCAGATGATCCTCTGAATGATGGGGGGTGTTGCCTCATGAAATGTTCCACCACTGACATGTTCCTCTGCGGTTGATCTGGCTGATCTCGTGCATGGATACCACAACCATTTATAGCCTGAGTCAACTGTGTCATCACTGCAACAAACTATTCAGTTCCGATTCTGACCATCTCAGGTTGCTGATTTGGAAGGTTGTCTTCCTTCTGATGATTTCCCAACATAGTTGCCTTGTCTCCTCTGTAGAGAACCATTCTGAACACAGAAATATATTAGGTGAAGCAACATGGTAATCTTTAAATGCTATATCATTTCAATCATACCATAAATTAATTTATAAATTTAACAATTTTATAACTCCTAAAGTTGTCTAAACCGACCTCTGATACCAACTATAAGGCCATGGCCTTAAACTTCACTTAAAATTGAATTAAATGAATAATTCACATTGAGGATCTTTTCATGTTTAGAGTTTTAGAGAATTAGATCATAACTATTACATCTCAAAAGATTACACAGTAGAAACTTCTACAAAGTTTCCTTTTTTTTACAAAACATGAACTCTTAAAAAAAAGGGTCATGTCTAATTCTATGTTTAAGACAGCATGACTTTTCCTTGATCCCATCCTTGACCCTATTCCACATTATTTCCTATGAAAAACATTTCAAAAAAAACTTGGGCTGAGCATAAAAATCTCAGTAAGGGATACACAAAGAAGGAAAACTGTTAGTTTTTCAAAACATTAAGTAAACCATGAATACTTAATCAAAGTAACACTTTTCACCTTTAAGAAGTAGTAAATACTCTTCACTGAATAGAAGATCGTTACTTACCCTTTTGTAACCAAAATATTACCATAAAACTCATATAAAGAACACATAACATATAAAGGTAACTTGGGACATAAACATACTTAAATGGAATAACCATTCGGTCAACTTCCACACATTTCACTAAATGGAATAGTCATACGGCCGACTTCCATACCCAATTCATTGGAGGTTATAACGTAACCACCCGTCCTGGTACTCATAGCACCACCCGTCATATGGTTTATCACGTAACCACCCGTTAAATGTCCAAGTACCATTATAAAATCATAAGACATAAAACAAATATAATGGAAAGAAAACATTTCCACATTTCGATCACAATATATCACTTAAATATATTGACATAAAAAATCCATTATAAAAACCATTTTCAATACCAAAATACATAAAAGATTATATGGTATTTATTTCATTTTAAAAACATTACGGCTTGTTGTGGAATCCAAAGACCAAATAATACTCACGGCGGCGGAAAAGGTCGTTGTCACCGCGTACATTAAAATAAACATTCCTTTTTGTAGTTTAGTAAAATTATTCATAGAAAAAGATTCCCTTTGAATGAAATGAAAAGTCAAAGGTTTTTTATACAGCGTATAAAAGAAATTCTTGTATTAGAACAAAATATGCCTCAATGAAAGGAGATTGAGACGAAGTCCCTTACCTCGTGTTCGACTTGTCTCGATCGCTCTTTAATCTCATGAATAATAAACTAGTGTTAATTTATAATTGCTTAAGAACCTTTTTCAAGCTTATTATTCCTTTTATATAACTTATTTCCATGTTATAAACATTATGTAATCATTTAAGTTAATAATGTTTGTTTTGTCAATATTTGGTTCTTAAGTCAAAAATGGACTTCTTACAATTACATGTTGTTCATGTGGTCAAAGGTTCATTATATCCAGAATGATATTTATTATTTGGATATCATATATATCATATATATCCATCATATACGTGTATTTATAATAGTATATAACATTTAGAGGTAAGAAATGAAATGCACCGTTCATGGAGACGGTAAGTTGTACGTACGCATGAATGCTAATTTCATTTTTATTTCATATTTAATGGAGTGAAATCATAATGATATAAAGGTATATTATAATTCCAGTATAATATCATATATAATATCATTAACTCCATCTTTTATATGTCCCACATATGGCATTAACGAATCAAATCACTTTGAGGGGGTGGTAGTCCGCACTTCCTAAAATGAAATTATCATGTTTACCCATAATGGAAATCATAAAGGTATGCCATAAATGAAAAATAAAGAAGCATAAGGAAAACATAAACATAATATATATTATATATAAATATAGTGACATCTTAATGGCCACCATTAAAGGTGTTAAAAGAATATTGAACAATCATCATTTCGTGAGGCAGAAATTCGCCAACCACAGAAACAGTATGTTCTTTAACCATTAGACGGAGGTGTGTGTAAGTGTAAATCAAATAATTCACATAAAAACATCCTAGTATATTTAAGATACTGGTTTTGTTACAAAATAAATTAATAAAAAGATTTTATGGGGTTGGAGAAGCAAAATAAAACAAAAGAATACAAGTGAAGACATTACCTTTAAATCGGGTAACTTCCTTTGGTTTGAACCAAAAGGGTTTCTTGAAGAGCTTTCTGCCTAATTTAGGTCTTCTAGGATGAGGAGAGGGATGTGGAGAGATAAAATGAGCATATCTTGGTTGATCCAAAGTCTTGAGAGGTGTGGGTAAGGGGGTAGAGGTGGGGGACTTTTATAAGAGGGAGGAGGGGTACTCTTGGAAAGATATAAAATGTTACTTTATTATATAATGAGTTTAGGATTTTGAAGGTCCCACAATTATATATTTAGAGAATAAGGTGATAAGAGTTCAAAATACACTCATCCAATAGGTTTTTGACAAGTTTAGGTCTTAGATTTTACATTATCTTTTCATTTTATTTAAATCATTAAATAATGAGGTAATCGCTGCATCATCATGGTGTCATAAATAATTTAATTTATTTAATGTCTAAAAATTATAAAAAAAATATAATGATGTATGAAATATTTTTATATTTATAATTAATATTTATAGTCAAAAATATGACTTGTATAACCCCATGTAAAATTTTTTTTAGTAAAACAATACATGTTTGTGACATTTTTATTTTAACATTAAATAAAAAGTTATTAATATCATTTTCTTACCAAAGTGGTTCCATGGGGTCCCCAAGTTGACCCATGTATTGTATTGGTAGTCCATGACACATAAAATAATGGTAGGACATGTGTCAAGGTAATTTCATATTATTATAACATTATTTTTACCTTAAATTACACTAATTACCTCTAATTGCGATTAATAAAACTTAAAAGTTACTATTCACCAAAAAATTATTTTAATCCCATTGAACCAAATTTTACTTACTAATGACAACCATGTATGTATGATTTTTGAAATTCAATTCACAAAAGTGGTAAATTTTAATTTAAACAAAAAATCAGTTTTTTAACTACCACTTAGTGGTTTCACTATTCATCAAAAATTGAAGTTTTTCAGAAAAATACCAAAAATTCACCCTAAGATATATTTGATATTCTGAATTCAAAAATGATTTATATTTTACAAAATTCAAAACCTATAAGTTGCATTAATTAATTTAATAATTAATTCTCATTGTCAAAACAAATAGCGTGTTTTTATGAAACAATATATATCAAAAGATTGACACTAGTTTAAGTCCAATTTCAAAGTAAAATTAATTCTAATGACCACCATTGGATTAAATTGTAAAAATATATTCTAATTTAACTTTAAAATAAATTCAAAATATAATCTAATCATATGAATAAATTATATTAAAAAGAGGTTTTGAATTAAAATACAACATTTTTCACTATTCATTAAAAATGAACTTTATCGGAAAAATACCAAAAAATTACAGATAGTAAATTTTGATGTCCCGATTCTAAAGAAGAATTTTATTTGGTCCAATAGAATGTATAAGAGTGACCAAAACTATATTTAAATAGGTTTCTCCATCAAAAGGTGATAAGTCGACCTTTTAGTGATATTAGAGTATCTATGCCTAAAATTGAATTCTTTTCTTATTTTAGGCCTTTATCTTTTATTGGATAAATGTAAAAACATTTAACATATATAATCATATTTTAGTTATTTCTATTCACTCCCACCAATACAACGGCTACGTGTTGACTACCATTTAAAATAAGATTATTATATTACTAGTGTGCAACGTAAGATTTCAAAGAAACTCGTTGTTGCGTATCGGGTACACTATCGAACATAGAAACCCCTTTAAAGTAAAATTAATATTTAATTCGTAAATATTAATAAATATGAAAATGTATTATTCTTTATTTACCTGGGGTGTTACATCCTCACTATAAATAACTCTAAAATCCATCTTGTCTCTTAACCATCAACTCTGATACCACTCTATCATGACTCCTACCCTCCAAAGATGCCACAATGAGGGTAGAGAGATAATGACCCTAGATTCCCACCTCTAGTAGGCCCCAGGATGTAGACTAGCATTGAGGGTATAAAAATACCATGTATGGGAGGAATTACCCTCTATAATATAAATAGTATCAATAGATTAGATGAATTGTCCAAAATAAACTCGATTGAATAATATAAAGGAAACCCAAACCATCCCACAATGAATGTATAAATGAAATAGATAAAATAAAATTCTCTAAAGAAAATACCCAAAAGTAAAGCTAAAGAGGGGACACAATAGCTATCCAAAGGTCTGAGTTAGAAATTTCCAGTGCAGTCCACGTAATCCTCCTAGAATCCTGAAAATGGTTTTATATATTTAGGGTGATAATACAAGTATACTCAATAAGAAAACCAAATCCTCTAATTCACATGTGAAATAATCATAATAATGCACCTGTAAGAAAAATAGAAAAACCAAACAGCACCTATACAAGTATGCTAACCAAAACTAGCTTCACCAAGGCATGCTCACAAAATAACTTGAGTCAAGTAATATAAAATAACATAATCACATCAATAAGGGTACCCTGTACCACTTTCCCACTAGTATTCCCATCTCACATCCAATGTTGTATGTCCTAGAACTCTCATCTCTTCCATATACCACACATCCTCATACGCACGATCACAACACACCTCGCCCGTAGACACCTGGGCTCACCACCCCACAGGCATGGCTACAACACATCTCTCCTAAAAACACCTAGGCCACAACACAACCACTATCATAACCAGGGTAGTAATATTTCATGAAAATGTAGGACATAAGCCTCATTACCTCCTCCTACCATGCACGAACCCCACCAGAATTTGTCCCACAAGCATGATCATGTCACATCCCACCCAAAAACACCTGGTCCGCCACCCTACAAGCACGGTCACATCTCGCTTGAAAATACTTGGACTATCACAAACACCATATAATTCATTAATATACCTTTTTATTTCAAAGACTCTGCAATACCTACCTTAATTGGAAGAGAGAGAGGGAAAGAGCGGGTACCCATTCATCTGTACTCCTCACCAAATGTCCGAAAAAACACCCCCTGTGTGACTATGTGGGTGTCATCACATAGTACTCGGCATGGGGATGAATATATAAATCTTGATAATATATAATTATATATATAGAATATAAAACACTCAAGCCTAACCTATGGTTTCACAAACAAACCAACCAACTCACAACATCATAACTTTTTTTCCCACCTCTAAACACATAACACCACAAAAAAAACCCATGATCCACATTCATGTTTCCAACCAATTTCATTTAATAATATCATTCTTGTAATTATTTACCATCAACCACATTTAACCACACATCCCACCATTTAATTATTCATTGAGCATTTTCATCTCATTAACCAAACCAACCCATGACATTTTAATAATTATTAATCATTTATTCAATCACTACTTCTTCATTGTAGCACAAAGAAACTACCACCTCACCACCCCAAAATCACGGCCAAAAAAATACATAACTTCCCAAAAATCACATCCTATGAAACACCTCACCACCCCAAAATCATGGCCAAATAAACCAACTCACTACCCCCAAAATCACGACCCACAAACCATCTCAAAAACCAAAAAATCACATCCCAAAAACCACCCCAAAAGCACGACCCACAAAACATCATCCCCAAATTCCCCAACCACACATCACCATCCCAAAAACATTATAACAAATCATAACACATCAAGATATTTTTACATATTTAAAAAGGATATTTTAGCACATTTCACTTCATTTTAGGGGTGTTATCACACAATCCATAATCCTAGGGAAACCATTTCATTATCAAAATATAAGTGGTTAATAAATTTTCATTTTATGGTGATATCAAAACAATCAAAACAGGTGAAAAAAATATCAAAACATATCATCTAGAAAAAATAAATCCCCTGAAGGCCACAATTTTTAGCGGGGTTATAAGCCTGTGCAATCCAAAAATATCACAAATAATATCAAATTTGTAAAAGTATGATAATAAAACCCCTTTAAATTTCAATTTAACCAATAATTTATATTTTATTAAGTCAGAATAATAATAACCCATAGATAAACAAAAGAACACCCCTCCCCCATGATACAAAATAAGGAGAAACAAGGGATTCACTACCTCAAGGAAGCTTTGCCGACTCACTATGCATCGCAGGGCAAAGAAGAAGCACCTGCAACCATAAGAAACCACAGATCAACCTATACCACACCCAAATACCATCGAAATGCAACCCAAAACACACCCTAAACCATAAAAACATCATCTTAGTGAATATCTGGGAGAATAATGGAAGAAAACCTATTAAGAAGAAGGAAGGGCTTACCACGGATTTCAAATGAACAAACATTAGGACTAACAGATCAATGAGGGAGTAAGAGAGATTGAATAACTCCTCAGGATGCCTAGTGTTCACCCAAAATTAGAGGAAGAAGAATCCATGGCCTAATGAATGAAAATTCATCCAGAAAGAAATTTTAAAACTATACTACATCGGGGATCTACACAAAATGTAATCCCCTTTCACATCATGTAATACTCAGGGTTATATTTCACTGGAAAAAAACACCTTTCTATTATTTAACCCCAAAAATATACATATTGTGATCTAGCCTCACACAAGATGTGAATCCCCATTACATGCCATATAATACACTTACAAGATGTATATTTCCTACAAAAGTTCTGTTTCACCTATGACTTCCACCAAAAACTCTGGGAACCTCCCCTAAACACCTCCCATAACCAAAACTAGAAAAGTAATAGACCGGGAGGGTACAGACCGTTACATACACACTGAGGATTCCCTTATATGAAAGGAATATTATATTATGTTGTTGATTAGGTCTTATACACTGAGGTTTCCATTTCTTATTAGATACTTATGATTAAATGTATATGATTATTGAAACTCTCTAATCCCATATGAGCTATGCTTGATGTGAGAAACAAGGGATAGAAAGTAATCGGTCTCACTACTTATGGATGTAGAGATTATGTACTGGGACAATCCCTTTGGATATTTAATATTGATCTTAGTCCTAGTAAGGCATCCTATGTATCCTAGTTATAGTAGGAATCATATTCATTATAGTTTATTTGACTCCTCAATCTACTGGTGGATGAGGAAGGATGACCAACCCATGGCAGAGATTGGGTCCTGATGGTTGGAATGTCAGAGACATGGTAGGGATTACATTGAGGTGGATACCTATTTGAGACTAGGCCTTTAGTAATGCATCCTATGTATCCTAGCTATGGAAGGAATCAAAGTTCTCATATTTTAGTTTGATTAGGGCTTACACACTGATACTGCCCTTATATACCCATTAGACAAGGCTATTGTATCTCGAGACATCTGCTTGACATGATCGAGTTGTCTTCCTGACATGTCTGGTTATCTAACTAACATTATTGAGGATGTAATGAAATTTCCTAGTTTCATAGAAAACATATCCAAATACCATCATATGATCTAGTTGACTTGACTGAAGAATGATGCATGATCTGAATGGCATGTCTAGAAGACATTTCATGATCAAGGATGACTTATCTTAGTTCTATGCCAGAAATGTATAAGTACCTATGGAAATTCCTGATGATAATTGTATGATCTAGGTTTACATTTCTAGAGGATGTGTCAAGACCTAGCTAAAAATGTATGGAGACAATCGCATGATTAGAGTTGACATGTTTGGAGGTGTCGCATAACCTCACTGACTTGTCTAGAGGATGTCGCATGATCCAAGTTGATGCATCTGAAAGAAGTTGCATGATCTTGGATAAATTTTCTAGAGGAAATTGCATGATTTAGTCTAAATTTTCTAGTGGACATCACATGATCTATGTTGGCATGTCCTGGTGTTGTCACAAGACCTACCTAACATGCCCTAGTGTCATGCTTGGAGGGTGCCACAGGATCTAGATGGAAAGCCTGAAAGGTTCCATGAGACCTATATGACATGATCTGGTGTCACCACCTAACTTGGGAGACATTTCTAGAGTACATCTCATTATCTATATGGAGATATCGAAGTGATTCGCGAGACTTGAGTGACATGCTCGGAGGACGTCGGGTGACTTGCTTAACATGTTTGGAGGACATCACATGATCCAAATGGTATGTCGAGGGGGAATTGAATGACTTGGGATACATGTCCCAAAGTTATTGCATGATCTGGATTATTCATTTTAAGTGCATAAGGATCAACAAATATACCTTTGTGTAAGTCATCCTATCTTTATCCTATATTCCATATTTTATTGTATATGTATCTTAGATTTTTTTTGGTGTTATCTTATTTTAGGCATTGCATGATTTAGAAAATATGTGGGATGTCCTTCGCATGACCTGTCAGAATCCCTTCACCTGATCTTATGTGATCATGTGACATTCCCATGCATACTTCATGATCACTTAGGTTGTTCCTTGTATTTTACCTGGTAGAAAACCTTTATGGTCATGAGATTGGACGCTCCGAAAAGTATGCTCCGATGAATGGATGTGCAAGTGCATGGATCCAACGATTATTTTTTTATGCTGAGGGGGATGGTTTTATTGTACTTTCCACCCCAATTATATTCCACCTTGTGCGGTTCATATCTTGAAGATCCAAGCTGGATTTGGTGGAGAGCTTTGATGTTACATGCTTCGCATGATCTCACCATGAGTGTCACATGATTTTCAGTGACCGCAAGACCATCTAGTCAATCCTCCATCTATTGGATTTTTAGAAAATTAAATAGGTATTTCCTAATCATGTTTACATTCCAAGGGTATTTCACAATGTTAGTTCAACATGTCTAGGGACTTTAATTATATCAGAAAACTTGTTGAAAGGAATTTGTGAGATCTTAGATGCTTTGTACAAGATCTTCCATGAGGCAAAGGTGGCTTGCCAAGGGGTCTTCATGAGACAAAGATGAATTTCCATGGGGGCCTCGTGTGATCAATGGTGATCACCTAGGTCATATAACTCTGTTCACATAAGATCAGTGTATATTTCCCTCACAAGAAGCTCCCATCATTTCCTTTTTTATTTTCTTCTTTATTTCACAAAGGCTAAGGATCTCACAAATTGGCACGAGTGTTGTTTTAGATAACCACTCACCCCATCGGTGATGTTTTGTGTAAACAATAAATTTTTATCTGGTAATGTGTGATCATTAACATGGACAAACCTTCTATTTTTCTTTGGAGCTATAGGGGCAGTGAAAGACCGGCTGGACATGTTCGAAGCCCTTTGCGTGATGAGGGTGACATATCAGTGTGCTCTAGCGTGACAAGGCGGTCATGTTGCCAAGGCTTCTAGGGTGTCTTGTGAACTATGTGGGTGTGTCACATGAAGGTTTAAGACCATAATAGGATCTTTTATTTTTCATATTTTCCTCTTTATTTTAAAATGATTTTTGGATATTTTTCAAGTGCCTACTAACTAACAAGTCGTGTGATTTGGAGGAATTCATTTGGTAGTCATCATATGATCAATGAATGTCTTAGAATCCTTCTCAAGAACAATGAGACTTTTTCAAAGGGGACCTATGTGATATTATAGAAATTTATGAGCTATGTATGAGACATTCTCATGACATTTTTAAGTTCATGTGATTGTGTGTCCTGTTGCAGGTCACACAATTTGTGAGTCTTGGCCTTCCCTTTCTTCCTTCGCTTTGTGGGGAAAATAATACCAATATTTCAGGTGTTTTTTCCCATGTGGATTTTTATATTATCATTTGTAATGCATAAATAGTATTTAAAAATTTAAATGGTATTCTCAAATATATTCAACACCACAAGACATAATTCTATATATCATGAAACAACAATGACAACATCAATGAAAAATGAAAACCACATGCACATCACACCGTTATCTTTCAATTTAATTAGACAAAATTATTATATTAATTATTTAAATTCATAAAATTCACCTAATGGAAAACAAAAACATGATGATCTCATAGATGTACATAAAAGAGATAACTTTAATTCCCTACCTCAAAAGAAGCTTTCTGATTTGTTGCGCAAAGCCAAAGCAAGGGAGGATGAACTATGGACCCACAACCGCACAAAGGATCCCTGAATCAATCTGAAATGTAGCAATGATTCATAAAAATCATATCTCAATAAACCTATAACTCTAATTAAATTATCCTTTGTGAAAACTTTATCTTAATCATAAATATTTTTGGATAAAAATAAACTTTAAAAAAATGGATTTTTATGCAATACATGAGCTAATGTTAAGATTAGTTTCCATATAGATATAAAGTTAATTTTATAAAATGAATCTTATATTTGAGATAATAATATTAATACTATTTAATATGGAAAATTTCACTTTTAGGTATAAAATTTAGATTATTTGGATTAATAAAAATTACCACGATAATGGTGAAATAATTATTTTAAAATTATTGTTTTATTAATATTAAATAATTTCTATCAAATCAATTAAATTGAACTCATTTAAATAATGAATATAAGATGATTTATAAACACGAAAATAAATATATTAAAACTCTTTAATTTTTAATAAATACTAAATAATATTAAGAATCCATAATGGTCAAAATGTTATTTTTCCACTAAAACAATTTTTGTACACATTATCTATTTTAATTTAGAAGTTAATTTTATAATATTTAGAATTTTAATTGGATTAAATAAATGATAAACTTAGTTCCATCACATCCAAATTTTGTCATATGGTTTATTCAATATTATTTATAAAATATAAAAATACCTAGTTAAAAACTCGTTACCCAGTTTAAAAGTAAAATAGTAAAATGTCAAAACATAATGGTAAAAACCATATAACATGTTTAAAATATGAGAGGAAATCCATTTTGATTCTTAATTGACCCAAATACACCACATACTCCTTGAAACTATATCCTTTTACTCTCTCTAGAACCCTATCCCACAAATATAATCCCATGGTCACTCATAGTTAGCCCAAACCCTTTAACTCCAAGGAGTATTCCAAGGAAAGATAAATTCTCCAATGTAATTATTATTTCCTTCATAAGTTATTATTATTAATATTAATCTTCCAAATATTTTACCCATTTTTAGGAAGAAAGCGGATGGAAAAACAATTCATAGTCAACTTGAAATTAATCATCTGTATTGAAATTCCAATACTTTTCCCCTTTTTAATAAAAAAGGATAACATAGTCATAACTCTTATAAAGGAAGAAGGTGGATGGATAAACAATACATAGTCAACTTGCCAACAATCATCAATATTGGAATTCCAATACTTTTACCCATGTCAATAGAATAACATTATTCTTAGGTGAAAATTATCCAATATGAATTATGTATAATTTTATGTTCACACTATATAGACCAATGGGTATATGACTAAGTCAATACTAGATAACATGATCATACAACGCTTTGATAAATAAAGTGGATGGTTTCAATAGAATATATCCTAAGAAGTGAGGAATGTTTATCAAAGGGTTTATCTGGTAGGAATATATATCCATAGAAAACAACTATATAATACCACATAATATAATCAAAGGTTATAATTAACCCAACTTATATGGAATATGTTAAAAGAATGATCATAACTCAATGAATGAAAATTGAGTTACCAAAGATCCTCACTGCCGGGAAAACAACAGAATCAATATACACTTGAATAATAGAACATGATTTGGATATTAAATACAATGAAATACAAAGAAATAAATTATATAAAATTTATGAGGTATTAAATCAATATAAAACCATACAAAGTGAATATGGTGCATAACATGTAACATGTCTCAAAGAATCATAATTGAGACCAAGAAAACGTATAAAAATTTAGAAACTTTTGAATGAAAACCCCTTGGAAGAAATAGATTGAAATTAAACTTCAAATACCATGATTAAAAGATAATTCATGATATGATATCTCAAATAGTAAATATATACATCACATAAATGAAATTAGATGCATAAATACAATACTTGTCTCAATGAAGGAAAATTGAGATTCTTTACCTTGTCCTAATCCATTCTCCACTTATAGAAAAATAAATAAATAATTAAATTAATTTCATTAATTTAATTAAATACATACCTAATAAAATTATTCATAACTAGGACCATTTATATTCCTCATTTATAATCATCCGATATTATATATTAACTAGTTTTTACCTATTTTTAACACTAGGTGTAAGTAATTTTTTATCTCTTTAAACTAGTTTTACAAAAATCATGTTGTATTCTATTATCTTTCCAAATTATGTCACTATTATATCATCAAAGGTACTATAATATATTTTCCAAGATATTTTATAAATATATTATTTCATTTCATGTCATTTTTAGTTACAAACCATGAAGATGAAATCAGTGATGATCATGTTTTAGTGATACTTAATGAATGAAAGGTGTTTTCTTAATTAATGAGTCAAATATTGATATAAAATTACCAGAACCAAAAAAAATTAATTACATATTTATATCATATTACACCTTTAAATAAATTCTCATAGTCATCCATGAAATAAATGTATAGTTTTGTTCAAGTTGGTGGTTAAAATGACCCTATTGAGATGGTTTAGTTGAATATCATTATAAAATAATCATAATGATATTAGTATTTATTAGTGTGATATATAAGAATTGAAAATAAGTAGAAAGAGAAGATAATTTATATATCTATTATTTATAAAAAAGAGATCATTTTTCTCTTAGTTCACTCATTTTAAACAAGTGAATTAACAATAATCGTTTGTTGATCATATCATTAATTTGTTCTATAATTTGTTATACTATAACCTTAATGATATCATAAATATCATATTTATCCTTTAATAACATCTTTAGATACATCTTTGTAAGGCAGTGATAGAAAATGAAACACGTTACGCTGTGGATGTGGTAGTTCGTACAATACACAAACAATAATTTTTTTCTTAATGGATGAGGTATATGAATAAACAATGATAATACCCTTAATATAGTAACATTATATTAGTTTTAATATAATAAATTTTAAAGAAGATAATTATGAATAAAAATTAAGTAGTTGATAATACTCATGTTAGGGACTTGAATTTTCCTTGGAAGTCTCATTGAAAGTGAAGTACTTTTGATAAATAATGGTGACCAGAAACTTTTGAAAGTGGGATAGGGTTTTAGGAGGATAAAAATGATAGATTTATAAGGAGAAATTCAAATTCTAGGTGTGTCTTGAAGTAGTGAAGATGTTACCCTTTTATAAGTGAATGAAATGGTACATTTGGGAGTAACCCTTACATTTTCAATAATGTAAGACTAATATTCAAGTGTCAAAGGACAAAAAATGGACAAAAGAGGAGAGTTAAATGAATGTGGGTAGAAAATTACCTCAACATATCCTTTTTCAAGGAAACTTTGAGGGTTTTAGAACTTTTTTCTTTAACTTTTTAACTTTTACCCTAATTTACTTTTACCTGGGTAATTAATTTATAATCATAATAATTGATTTTAATGATAAATATTAAGATTGATATTTTTACCTAATTTGATAATTATAATTTTTAATTTTTAAAATCATTGTATCAAATAATATTTCTAAAGGTGTGAAAATTTTATTTTAAAATAAATACACTTAGTCACTTAAAACGGTTTTTAGAGAAATAACATTTTAAGATTTAAATTTATATATATGATAAAATAATATTGGATACTGATTTTAATGACACAAATTGAATTATTATAAAATAAATAAAGGATATGAGGCTTATAAGTCATGAAAAATTTTAATCACCCTTGAAAACTACTTGATTCAAAAAAATATCAAAATGAGTTTTTATATTAAAGTAACATTTTAATTAGTTATAAAAATGTTTTCCAGGGGTTTTATAAGTTAAAACGTATTTTAAATGAATAATTATATTCCTAAAATTCATATTTTATTACTTAAATAATTTTAAAAATTTCTAGTTTATTCTTATATAATGGTAAAACCATACAAATTATAAGTTTCGTGAAACTCGTATTTTTTGACTAAAAACTAATATTTTTTTAAAAAAGATTAAAAATTCATGATAAGTAAATTTTGATATGATTAATTAAAAAATGAAGTTCATTTTTATTAATTTTAAATTCAAAAATTAATAAATTCAGATTTTGAATAAAATCCTAAAATATAATTGAAAAGCTATTTTAATTGGAAAATGAAATTTTCAAATATTAACTATAATTATTATTATTTCATATCATTTACCAACTAAATTGGTGTTAACAAATTATTAATATAAAACATAATTTATCATTAATCATATGTTTCTTGAAATAGAAATTTTTATCACATAAAAGATTATTTTTTTAGAAAAATACGTTTCTAAACAATAAATGATCTCATTATTCATTTTAGGTAAACTAATTGAATTTTAATTCATATTAAAATTAGAATTTATTTTATTTATACATATAGTTCATAAAACAGTTACTCATATTCATTCATTCTAATTCAACGACTACATTTTAATGGATTTTTATGCTAAAAAATGCATCCAAAATGGACCAAATACTACAAACCCCTATTGAAGGGAATAGATTTTTTATAGACTTTGATTTGAATGGTCTTAGAACCCAAATAGAATTATGAATAAAAATTTATGGAATTTTAATTTAGAATTCTGAAAACATCTAGAAAAGGTGATTCTGGAATAATGTATATAATTTTATGAAACTCAAAAATTTCACGAATGGAAGTTGGATCACCATGAAAATCAATATTTCATGAATATAGTAATCCTTAAAAAAACTATTTCCACAAAAATCAATAATTTTTGAAAATGTTAATACTTTTTTAAACTCCAAACTTTCACAAAGATAATAATCCTTCATGAAACCTATCTTCTGACAACCATGGAACCTATAAATCCCCCCTCAAGTTGCCATTTCAAGTAGGACACACCGGGCTACGACATCACGCTCTCAATTCAGAAAATTATAAATAATTTCATGAATTTGAGAAAATAATTTCCCCCCATGGGATAAAATTTTTATAATTCTCCCAAACAACCCCTTTCATGTATGAGTGAGTGTTTAAGAATGTTTCGCAAAACTTTCATCCATGAATAACATTGTTCACATAAGATGGACATGCCTTGTGAAACTTGAATTTTTGTGAAACTCTAAAGTTTCATGAAACAGTGTTATCCATATTCATAGGGATATCATTCACTAAACATTATTTCATGAAATTTTAGCATCATGTGAAAGTATGTTTGCAGGAAACCCTTCCCCAGGTCTCCTACTTTTGCATCCTCTAGTCCATACTGCTGGGGATGTGCCCCTACACTCTCACTCGGAATCAGTTCCGGATTGCAGTCCCAGGCCTATGGATTTATACCTTCACTACCATCACTGACCCCCATGAAAAATGTATAGTTTCACCATGAATTTTGTGTTCCAAGTCAAGTACATTTTGGGTTGCGATATATACAACCACACATTTCTTCCTGAATATTACCATTAGTGATACTGCTCTTGGCTCCCTGAAATACCTTGAGTTGAGTTATTCCACTTATTCTATTAACTTTTCCATGATTCGAGATACTCCTCTTGGTTTACTTGAATAATTTTATTCAAAATACTCATTAAATTCCTAAGATTCTACCACTTGAATCCTATGCCAGGTTGAACCAGAATGGGCCGCTTCAGCATAAGTCTGACACCAGCCATTTCTAGGAATCTCCCACCTACTAGTACTCACTATATGACATTAAATTTTAGTATACTCTCTAAGAAAAACATAGGATTACTCCTATATAAATCATGATATTCCTTATGTTTCAAGCATGAAATTATCATGAGACGACCCCCATAGTCCATGTTGTATGACTCTAAACTATGTAGTACACTGGTCTTAGGTGCATTAACTTAAAAGGCACCTCCCCATGGGTCTAATTATGTGTAATACCTAATAATATTCCTCAACCTATAAGTGGGTATAGATTCCCTCATGATCCAACATGAGGAGGAAATAACAAGATACTCAATGTGTAATCCTCGTACAAAACATCTTTTCACATGATGATAAACTGTGTCCTTGCCCTATGTAACGAACATAGGATGACCTATGTAATATAGGTAGGATACCTCATGTGATGAGCATGAGATGACTCATGTGATGATAAGATATTCCTTGTGTCATAAGCATGAGATGATACCCCCATCCTTTGGGAATCTTCCATGCATAGGCCCCAATCACACCACCGCTGATCCTAGTAGTACCCATATATTTTCCATGCATAAGCCCAAATTATACCATTATTGTTCCTAAAATCATCTGGGAAGCCTAGTTTCATAAGCCCCACTTATACCTTCACTGCTCCAGGGAATCACCCACGTGTCCTAGTTGTGTAATCCCCATTCATACCTTTGCTCATACATGCCATCACCTGGGCAGCCCGATTTTGTAAGACCCACTCATACCTTCTCTAATCCATACCAGCACCCAAGAAGATCAGTTGTGTAAGCCCTAATAATACCTTTACTACTCCTAGTAGCACCTGGATATCTCAGTTTCATAAGTACCACTCATACCTTCACTTATCCATAGAAGCATCGGGGTGTCCCAGTTGCGTAAGACCTAATCATACCTTCGTTGCTCCATAGCATCACCTAGAAAGCCTTTTTGTGTAAGCCCCATTCACACCTTCACTGATCCATAGTATCACATGGGCAGCCCATAGAGTAATCACCATCCACATCTAATCTATAAGACTTTAAACTATATATCCTAGCATCCTAGTCATACAACATTAAATTTCAAAACAACATCATTAATGTACGATGTTAAACTATAACCTTACCCTATGTAATAAACATATAATTCCTAATGTGATAAACATGAGATGACCCCCCATATTTCAAGCATCTTCCAAGCATAAGCCTCACACCATCCCTTTTCTTCGCTCCTTTAATGAAACTGGCATCCTGATCGCATGATGTTAAACTGTATGGACCAATTTTATCACATGACCTTAAACTATACACTCAAACTATATGGGTTTTGATCCATGTCTCCTAAAAAATACATAGGATGCCCCCCTGAGGTCCCATCCCAACATTAACACAAAATTTGTTATCTTACCCCTAAGAGGGGAGAACCCCATCCCCCCTGGGGGGGGACACACTTAACCTCTCACTACCCAAACTTGAGGTTCCCATTGGACTTTGACATCATCATGCAATTCTAACCCATATTAGGCATAATATGTGAAAAGAGTACATGGGAAATGTCCCCACAAGACTTTAAACCTATGTCCATGTCCGCAGAAGACTTTAAACCCATGATCGTGTCTCCAAAAGACCTTAAACCTATGAACGTGTCCTCGTAATAACTTAAACTTATGACCCCATATGATTCATTAGAAGTGATGCCTCATGTGATAAACATGATATTCCCTAGGAAACAAGTCTTTGATGCCTTACACCCCTAGTGTAAGTTGCCCCATGATGAACACAGGATGCCTTGGGTTACACACTTAAGATGGATCAAACATGATATTCCCTCAACTTCAAAAGAGGAATACTTTTACATATGCCCAACAAACTCAAAATCCATAGATGTCCAGACATGACCATTATCATCATCAGCTATGAATGTAGGTAGATTCCATGTCGCTGTAGAAGCAATGTAATTAACTCATGTCCACTTCAAGATAAAGTTAGGAATGAGATTCATGAACATGTATCAAATTTTTTAGGGATACCATGACTAGGAAATCAACTCCAAGGATGAATCATTGGAAGGAGGAACTGATATCCCATAATCCCATTTTGATTAAGGAACTGACATCATCAACCTTGGTGGTAGAGGTCACTCACCTTCGGAAATCAAGAATACATGGAAAAGAAAAGTTTATTACCAACCCGATGTGTGCCCTGATGAAAATCATTGGAAAAAAACATTCATACTTAAATATATATTTTTTTATTTAAATATATCATTTTTTTAAGTTTTTAATTACATGTGGAGAAAACTATCAAACACATTGAATTATTTAAAGGAAGTCGTATATTAGAATTTTTAGGTCTTTCATTGAGGTGATTTGTTGAGGATAGAGGATACAAAATGTGTAGAGGGGGTCTAGAAGAAGTAAATTAGGCAGAGTTTCATGGGAATTTTGAACTATGAGGTGTGTCTTTAAATGGGTGTAAATGAGAAACTTTATAGGTGAAAAGAGAGACAAATATTTGCAAAAGAATGTTAACTAAGAGGTAAGAATGAGTTTTCATGATTTAGGTGGGGAAATAATGGTGAGACATGTAGGTGTGACTTTGAAACCTAACAAATACATTCTATAAGGTATAATTTTCAAATTGATTTAGTAAAAACTAAGCCACATTAGTTTACCCATTTTAACACATATTAATATTGAATGAAATTTAACCCTAGTAATTATTTTATTATTAAAAATATAAGATGACCCTTATTATCAAATTTAAACATGTTGAATAAAATTTTTGACTCAATTTAATCTAATTCAATTTTTAAATGTGAGAAATTTATCTTTTAAATTAAAACATATAATGTGTTGAAAACCCGTTTTTATAGAAAAAATGTTGTTTTAATCATTAAGTGTTCCTGATCTTATTTCAAATTGATTATCAATTAGATAAGTGTTAATTTATTTGTATATATGACTAAAAAACATACTATAGACCTAATTTAAAGATCCATTTAATTTAAAAATACACAATATTTAGAAAAGTATTATTCTTTGGAAAAATGACAATTTTACCATGGCATCTAATATTTACCTTGGTAATTTAATTTTATGCCTAAAAATGAAATTATCCTTATTATCCAATTTGAAAATTATAATTAAAAATATTCAAATCATTTTAAATGATTCAATTTCTAAAATTGAAAAAAAAAATTAATTTTAATATAAGCATGCACAACGTATATAAATAATTTTAAGAAACATGTTTCTTATAAGCATAAAATAAATCTACTAATTGATTAGTAATAACTATAGTATGAATTATAAATTATTTTACTGTATATATTATCAAAACTTTACATTTAAAACATTATTTAACCATAATATAATAAACTTCATAGTGCATGAAAAGAAATTTTTTTTAAAAAAATATTTGTATTCATAAAATGATTTTATTTGTTATTTATCCATACTAATTTAATTTTATCAATGCATTATTAAAAAGAATATATTTTTTATTTCTACATATATTTCATAATTTGGTTATTTCTAGATTTATCTTCCAAGTCAACAACTATATTTTAACGGTTATATAATGTTTTTTGGTTCATTTTAGTTTGATGTTCTGTGTGAAACAAGCTATTAAACACATAAGGTTTTAAAGAAAAATATATAATTTAAAATATCAAGGCGTTACAATGAACTTATGATTCCAATTCCTTGGTGTCTATTTCAAACTGTAAATACTACTTTTGTGTTGACACATAATTTCTTGGTTTCATTGATCCTTGAAACTGTTTGGATGCTCTATATAGATCTCTTTATCTAAATCCCCATGAAAGAATTTTTTCTTTATGTCTAACTACTCAAGATGAAGATCTTCCGATGAAATAATACTCAACATTGTTTGGATATTTTTATTCTTAACTATCAGAGAAAAAATTTCAAAGAAATTTACTCCTTCTTTCTATTGATAAACCTTTACAAATATCCTAATCTTATAACTCCACTAACCATATAACTCTTATTTCATTAAATAAACACATTTTTTAAATAACTTTATTTCCAATTGGTCTCACTATTAGTTACCATATTCTGGACCCATATTTCGGACACATGGAGGGAATTCATTTCATCCCTTATTCCCAACTCCCACTATTCTAATTACTTTAATATCCTTGCCTTTTCTG
Source organism: Viscum album (assembly GCA_963277665.1). NCBI lineage: Eukaryota > Viridiplantae > Streptophyta > Magnoliopsida > Santalales > Viscaceae > Viscum > Viscum album. Next base: position 1,987,882,284 of record OY728161.1, on the reverse strand, counting down.
GGCATTCAGGCTCTCCATCATCCGTTAGAAGCAATAAATGAAAATTATCACCATACCTTTTATTATGTGTGCATCACTGGTAGATTTTCACACATATCCCTATAGTTGATCTCCTTTTGTACTACAACTTTCGGATTATGAACTTCTAGTGAGTTCCAGAGGTTTTGTTGTAAAAAGGTGATTCGATTTGAGAAGATTGCAATGCATGTCACAACATGTGAAATTTATGAATTTATAAACTAATTAACTACTATAAAAGTAGCAAGTAGGATCAAACCATAGAGATAATGTGCACATACACTAGGAATATCCTCTAGAAGAATGTTCAGGAAGACGAGTTTTAAAAGTGATTAACAACTAAAACTTCCAAAAACTAAATAACTATTGAAAATGACCATTTAAATTAACTAAAACTATCTATGTAAACTAAATTAAGATATATAATAAATAGGTGGATATGGAAGTTCAATAGTTTTGATGTCCGCTTAGGTGCATTCAATACTAATTATTTAATTCCCACATCTGAATATCTATTTATTCAATTATCATCGATTCTAAATTTAATCAAAATACTATCAGGTATCATTCTATGATGTTAGATAGTATTCTAATTTCCATATAAATCATCCATCATTTTTTTCATTATGATGAATAATGTGTGCCTCATTGTAGTATTGAATCACTTGGTGAAATTCCACAACTCATTTCTAACAAAGTCAAAGTATTTATATGTACCGGGTTTGCTCACATGAGAAGACTGATTAAGTATCACCAATGCAATTTTGAAGGGGGATGTGTATAAAATATTAATTTTTCAGTTAATATATTTATTTATTTATAATTATATTGTATTCAATTTATGATTCTCTCATGCATGCAACAAATTTCTGTTGGAACCATGGATGTTCTATGCAAGAATTGGAGTATGGTTTGTGTTTGTTGTCAATTATTATTGGAATTTCATGATTTTTTCTAGTAAAGTGATCACACAGTTTATGTAGAAAACAGTATTGAAGGTGGCACCATTTTCTAGTGTTTTCTAAATTTTTGGGCCTCAAAATCGGAAAATGAAGACATGGGTGGTTGGCAAAAAGGATGTGTGTGCAAAGAGGAAGTGGTGCATGAAATAGGTGAATTGGGCATGAAAAAGAGCATGTTTTATGAAATAGTGGAGTGAAGTTTTTAGTGCAATAGGTGTTTTGGATTCAGAATGTTGAAAAATGGAAAAGGCATGGGCTGCATGAAAACATGGAGATGTTCAGAGAAAACAGTTCCTGCACGAAAAATATTGTGCACTGAATGAGATGTTTTTTGCACCATGGTGGGTTTTTCATGAGGGGTTTGGAACTGCCTATAAATAAAAGGTGAACCCCCTCATTGAAGAATACAGAAGACTCAGAGAAGATTTGAGTTCTGATGCACGTAAAATTTGCATGAAAAAAGAGCTTCACGGAAAAATTAGAGTTGATCGGAAAATTTTTGTTGCACAGAAAATAATTACGTTGCGTGGAAAAAGGTATAGTTGTGTGTAAAGGTCATAGTTGCGTGAAATTTTTTTCACACGAAAAAGGAATCTTGCACGCAAAAGTCAGATCTTGCGCGCACAGGGGTGAGGTTGCGTGAAATTTTCAGTGCAAGCTGATTGCATTTTCTGATTATCCGGTTTAGTGATTTAGTGCCTTCAAGTGCATCATTTCAGGACTTGGATGTAATCAGTGTCTCATTCTAAACAGATACAAAGACTTCAATGCAAATCTATTGAATAAATCATCACATCGATAAACTGAGTTTGACTTCTCTCAAGGTAATGAGCTAGGGGGAGAAGATGAAAGTGATCTGAGGGATGCGGTAAGTGTTCCATGAACCTTTGTAAAGGTAGTATTCTAGGCACAGAGTGACTGTGAACAAAACTTGTAATCCATAAAATAGTTAAGATTAGTGGATTTTGGTATGACTGACACACTTTTGGCGTATGCTCCTTGAATGTAGCCCTTTGTGGTGAACCAAGTAAAAGTGTTGTGTCAACTTCCTACTTTCATTTGTTTTATAGATTTAACAAGTTTCTACCAATGTGGGAACAAGATCCACAACTTTAAAAAGAAAAATTTGACACCCTGATTCACCCCTCCCCTCTTAGGGTATTCCAGGGTCCTTCAAGTGGTATCAGAGGGAGGTTAACTGGTGTTCAATCTATCATATACTGTTGTGGACAATTCAGCCATTGTCAGGGGAGTCCCTCTCTTAGATGGAAGTAATTTCTAGATCTGGAAGAATAGAATGATATATCATATAAGATCTATTGGAATGGAAGTTCTTTTTTTACTGTGCAAGGAATAAAATTCACTAATCCAATAGGCCTGTCTATGACTGACATAGATAGGAAAATTCTTGATGCAGATGCTAAAACACAAAATGCACTCACTGCAGCCCTTTCTGATCAGATCTATCTAAGGGTGATGAGTTGCAACTCAGAAAAATACATGTGGGATAAACTTTAAAATATTTATGAAGGAGATAAAAAAGTGAAGGAGGCAAAACTACAATTCCTACACAATAGGATTGATGATCTGAAGATGCATTCGGATGAGAATGAAAAATCATTCTTCAATCAAATTACTGAATTGGTTGGAGCTATTCGGGGTCTAGGATAATAAATAAAATACATTGATATTATAAAGAAAATATTAAGAATACTTCCACCCCTATATAATGAAAAGGTGTCAGCCCTTGAGGAAAGAGATCTTTCCAAACTTTCTTTGGATGATCTTCTGAGTAGTTTGGTGGCATATGAAATGAGAGTCAAACCAGAAGATGATACAACTTGAGTGAGCAAGTAAATGGCATTCAATGCCATGGAGAAACTGAAAATTTCAAAAGATATTAGTGGTGAAGATGAAGAGGAAAAATAAATTCTTTCTCTCATTAAAAATAAGTTCCATAAGGGAAAAGGGAAATTCAAAGGGAAGTTACCTCTTGCTTGCTTTCGTTTTGAAAAATTTGAACACATTTCCTCTCAGTGCTTAAGAAATATCAATGATGAATATAGTGAAGATGAAAACATTGAGAAGCCTCAAAAAAGTTTTTTCAAAAAGGGAGACTTCAAATCTATAAAGAAAGTGTCAAAGAAGAGTTTTATCTGTGAAAAGGAAGATGGTGATAATGAATTCTGTGAAGAAGAAGAACCAGAATTTAAAACTGGAAACCATGCTTCCATGATGGCCACTATTAAAAAATAAGAACCATCAAAAGATAATGGTCAAGACAATTAGTTGATAGCAAATTCCAATCCTGAGTTGTAACTTAAAGATTCTGTTAGTAAGCTTAAGAGAAAATGTAAGAGTTGAAATAAGTGGAAATAAATTGTAGAAGAATCATCTGATTATGTTGATCATCTCAAAGTTGGAATTGAATGACTGGAAGAATTTGTGAAAGTACAATCTAAAATTCTTGAAAGCACTAATGATGTAGTGGATCTGAATCTGAGAATTGAAGAGTAAGAAAATGTCATCAATGACCTCACCACTAGACTGGAAGAAAAGACCAAGACTAATGAGAGTCTTGAAGAGGAAGTTGTTACTCTTAGGAGAAAACATAAGAGTGAATCAATTTAAAAAGAATCAAGGAAGAAAATACAGTTTGGAAGGTTCTCAAATGTTGAGCTATTGGAGAGAGAGAAATGTGGTTCTAATAGAGTTAAAAATATTTTGAATGATCAAAGACCTGCTTGCATGGGAAATAGTGGAATCAGTTTTGAGGCAGATTTGTCAAATGATGAAAATAAAGGTGACCAAAATAAAGGCAAGATAAAAGTGGGTGATGTGGAAAATTCATCTGAAGTGCTGAAACAAAAACCCCCAATTCATTTTGAAAGAATAAAATAAGATTATCCTCAAGCCTCCTAGAAAAAGGATCCCTCAAACTATTATCCCACAGAAGAAGGAATGAGGATAAACAGAAGTGAGAAGACATTTCCTCTCATGAAGTGTCAGTTCTTTGGATATTTGGTCCATACCATGTCTTATTAAGAAGAGGCAAGAAGCTATCTGAATGGAGAAGATATGGGAGTTCAACAGAAGAGAACAAATTCATATCCTAATTCTTTTAGAATAAACAGTTTCTATGGATATTGTTTTCATTGTTCTAACTTTGGTTATAAGGCTATTAATTGCAGGTAGAGGAGGGACATGGACACCTCATACCGGAGTTCAAGACAAGTTAAATATCATCAATAAGATAGTGTTTCTCTTACAAACAGGTTTTCTTCTCATGAATAAGATTTCGAATATGAATAACAAATGTACACGGAAGAGAAAATTGAAAGGCCATCAATGTTCTACACTCAATCCAATGTCTCATGGAAATAAAATAAGAAAATTGAGAAATCCAACCTTGTAGAGGTGTCCCTCAAAGCTAAAAAAAGCAATAGTACCTGGATTCTGGATAGCGGTTGTTCATCTCATATGACAAGTAATGCAGGCCTATTAACGGATATCAAAAGGAGGGTTGATGGAACTGTACAGTTTGGTAATGATGGATCTATGAAAATCAAAGGCAGTGGAAGTACTGAATTAGCTAATGGTGAGTTAAAGAAAACTGAAGTCCTTTATGTAGATGGCCTATGTCATAATCTCCTCAGTGTGAGTCAACTCTGTAACTTGGGACTTATAGTTACTTTTAATTTGAAAGGCTACACTATCAAGGGAAAGATAGGAAATTCACTTATGAATGGATGCAGAATAGAAGGCAACCTGTATCAGGTTGATAGTAACAAAAACATTTTTTACATGATTGTTGAAGAAGAAAACAATTTGTGGCATCAGAGACTGGGGAACATCAATCAACAAGACATGGAGAAAATATCAAAATTTAGGATTTTCATGGACATTACCAACCTAAAGCGTGAATGTGAAAAGTCTTGTGATGCTTGCATTTGTGGGAAGCTGGTTTGTAAATCATATCAACCAAAGAAGAAAATGGCATCGCATCTTCTTGATCTCATTCATACAGACGTATGTGGCCCGATAAATGTTTCCAGAACTCATGGAGAAAGTTACTTCATCCTTTTCATATATGATTACAGTAGAATGGCATGAGTAATGGTTATACATAGGAAACAACAAGTACATGACTGCATGAAAACATATTGTCGAATCGCCGAGAATGATACTGGACGAACAATCAAAGTGTTGCAATCAGACAATGGAGGGGAATACACGTCCATTGAATTTAAAAACTACCTGGAGAAGCATGGGATACAATATGAGGTAGCTGTCATGATAACTCCATAGAAAAATGGAGTTGTTGAGCGCAGAAATCAACAGGTGAACAACATAGAAAGAACTATGCTGATTGAGAGTCGTATTCCACGACATTACTGGAAAGAGGCCTTTCAAGATGCATTGTATATTCAAAATTGAATAAGACTTTATATGGGTGAGATGAAGACACCTTATGAATTATGGCATGGAAGGAAGCCCTATTTGAAATACTTTTGTGTTTTTGGAAGTAAGTGCTTCATCAGAAACAAAGAATGAAATCAATGGAAATATAGAGACAATGCAGATGAAGAAATTTTCCTTGGATACTCAATGAACAGCAAAGCCTACAAGTGCTTCAACAAGAGATTAGGAAGGATTGTGGAAATTAGTGATGTTAATATAATTGAAGATAAAACCACAAATTCTTCAAGGATTTCATATGATGATATGATAGAAAGTGAGGAAGAAAGTGAACATGGAGTAAATAAAAATACAGAAATAGAGGAAGGTGTATAAAACACTCAGGAGTCACATCATGATTTTGACTTAGAAGAAGAATCTGAAGAGGAAACCTTGGATGTAGAGAATACAACTGAGCCACACAGGAGAAATCGAAGAGCTTAGATTGATCCATCTAACATAATTGGGGATAGGAGTGCACCCACACAAATAAGGAGGATGAGGAATAACACACAATATTCATTTCTATTAGTTGTGGAGCCATCCTCATTTGAAGAAGCTGCAAATGATGAATCTTGGGTGAAATCCATTAATGAAGAGTTAGATCAGATTGACAAGAACCAGACATGGGATCTAGTCAAGAGACCCGAAGGTCACAATGTCATTGGTACAAAATGGATCTTCAAGAACAAATTTTATGAGAATGGAAGTGTTATTAGAAATAAGGCATGACTGGTATGTGAAGGATATTTCCAGATTGAAGGTGTTGATGTTGAAGAAACCTTTTCTCCAGTGGCTAGAATAGAGTCAATCAGGCTTTTACTTTCCATGGAAATCTAAAGAGGATATAAATTATATCAAATGGATGTCAAGATAGCATTCCTGAATGGTGTACTCAAAGAATTCTACATTGAACAACCAGTGGGTTTTCTTTTTAGTACTGACGAAACAAAGGTTTGAAAACTAAAGAAAGCTCTATATGGTTTGAAGCATGCACCACGAGCATGGTATTCCAGGATGGACTCTTATCTCAAGAAGCTGGAATTTAAAAGAGGAGGAGTATATCACAATCTATATGTGAAGAATTCTCCGAAATATCAGTTCATGGTTCTAGTCTATGTTTATGAAATTATATTTGGTGGCAGAAGGTCGAAATTAGTGGATGAATTTTCCAGTCACATGAAATCAGAATTTGTAATGTCTATGATTGGGGAGCTCACATATTTCTTGGGGATACAGGTGACTCAAAAGAAGGATTACACTTTCATTTCTTATGATAAGTATGCAAGAGAGCTGCTGAAGAAGTTTAATATGCATGAATCCAAGTCGATGTCAACTCCAATTGCAGTTGGAACCAAACTTGGAAAGCATGAGGATGGGATCTCTGTAGATCCCACAATGTACAGGAGGATTATTGGAAGCCTAATCTACCTAATAGTGACACAGCCTGATATTTTCTTTGCCACCTTCTTAGCGGCCCAATTTCAGAGTAATCCAAAGGAATAGAATATGAAAGAAGTAAAAAGAATCATGAGGTACATTCAAGGTACTCATAATTATAGGTTATACTTTGCTGCAGGAAGGGACAGTGAATTATCAGCATTTTTTTATGTTGACTGGGTTGGAGATATAGTGGACATAAAGTACACAAGTGGTGGGGAATTCTATATTAGAAATAAATGTGTTGGCTAGTTGAGTAAGAAACAATAAAGTACTTCTCTTAGTACTGCTGAAGCTGAGTATATCTCTGCAAAAAAGGCTTGCACTCAACTACTATGAATGAAGCAACAAATGACAGATATTGGTGATGAGGTGAAACAACCAATGATTATTTTCTGTGATAACAAGAGCGCAATTGATCTTACCAAGAATCTTGTTCAACATTCTCGTACAAAACATATTGAAATCAGATATCATTTTTTCAAAGAAAATGTTGAACAGGGAGTGATTAAAATGGATCATGTGGGAACTAATGAGCAAGTGGCTGATATCCTGAACAAGCCACTGTCAGCAGCTGTTTTTGAGAAACATCGGTTAAACCTTGGTGTTTAGACACCTCCCAGTGCATGAGGAGGTTACGAAAATCCCCTCTCCCCAGTTATGTTTAATGTTTTTAATCTTTTTGTGGATATGTTGCAGGTTTATGGGGGAGATACTATCCAGGGGGTGTTTTGAGATATTCAACGAACAAATACCGGTCTTTGGGTTTATTTCCAATGGGGGAGAAGGAATAAATTTGGACATTTTTTTTATCACGATGAGAATTCGGTGTTAGGAGGAGAAGGAATACATTTTCCCCATGTAATTCTTTTGTGACACAGTACGAGAATAGCTTGGGTGTCTTTAAGAATTCCAAAACATGAGATCCCAATTCACACTTCACCTCTTGTTTTATACACTGAGCACTGTTCACGTAGACTTAGTGTGTTGTTTGAGTTGATTCTTTCATTTTAGGTTTGCATGTGGCTGGTGCTCTATTGAATTTATTTGGTGATTGCCAACAAACCCAAAGGGGGGGATTTTTGGAACCATGGTTGTTCTATGAAATAATTGGAGTATGGTTTGTGTTTTTTGTCAATTCTTATTGGAAGTTCAGGATGTTTTTCAGTAAATTGATCACACAGTTTATGCAGACAACAATATTGAAGGTGGTTCCATTTTCCAGTGTTTGCCAAATTTTTAGGCCTGAAAATCAGAAAATGAAGACATGGGTGGTTGCCAAAAGGAGGTGTGCGCAAAGAGGAAGTGGTGCACAAAATAGTTGAATTGTGCGTGAAAAAGAGCATGGTACACAAAATAGTGGAGTGAGGTTTTTTTCACAAGAGTTGTTTTGGATTTAGAATGTCAAAAAATGGAAAACCCATGGGCTGTGCGAAAACATAGAGATGTGCGCAAAAAACGGTTCCTGCATGAAAAAAATTGTGTACTGAATGAGATGTTTTTCATGCCATGGTGGGTTTTTCATGTGGGGTTTGGCACCGCCTATAAATAATAGGTGACCCCCCTCATTGAAGAATATGGAAGACTCGGAGAAGATCTGAGTTCTGATGAGCGTAAAAGTTGTGCGAAAAGGGAGCTGCGTGGAAAAATTAAAGCTGCGTGGAAAATTTTTTTTGCGTAGAAAATAATTACATTGTGTGGAAAAAGGTATAGTTTCACATAAACATCATAGTTATGAAAAATGTTTTTCACGCGAAAATGGAATATTGTGCGCAAAAGTGAGATCTTGAGCGCACAAGGGTGAGGTTGCATGAAATTGTCAGCGCAAGATGATTGCATTTTCTAATTATCTAGTTCAGTGATTTAGTGCCTTCAAGTGCATCATTTCAGGACTTCTATGCAAGAAATGTCTCATGCTGAAAAGAGACAAATACTTTAATGAAAATATATTGAAGATACCTTCAAGTCGATAAACTGAGTTTGACTTCTCTCAAGGCAGTGAGCTAGGGGAGAAGACGAAAGTGATCTGAGGGATGCGGTAAGTATTCCATGAAACTTTGTAAAGGAAGTATTTCAGGCACAGAGTGACTGTGACCAAAAATTATAATCCATAAACTAGTGAAGATTAGTGGATTTTGGTATGATTGACACACTGTCAGTGCATGCTCCTTGGATGTAGCCCTTTGTGGTGAACCATGTAAAACTGTTGTGTCAAATTCCTGCTTTCATTTGTTTGACAGATTTAATAAGTTCCTACCAATGTGGGAACAAGATCCAAAACTTTAAAAAGAAAAATTTGACACCCTGATTCACCCCTCCCCTCTCAGGGTGTTCCGGGGTCCTTCAATTTCTGAACAAATAAATTCTATAATGATCTCCTGTCTCAGATTACTTATTAGGTATCACATGAATGAGAACCAAATGAGGTGCATAGACTCAAAATGAAAATTAATATAAACACAAATATAATTATTTAAATAAAAATTCAATCAAAATTAATTTAAAAGGAAATAAAACATAGAAATAAATTAAAGTCATGCAATTATCATCACATTCATCTCAACTCTAACACCAAATAATTATCCCTCCATAATAAAAACACAACACATAAAATAATAAACAAATATCATTGTGCTCATGTCATCGTAGTTTTCACTACAAGTTATCTTTGCCGATCGTAAAATAATAACCATTGTCTCATTGATCACTGTAATGTTGAACCAAACCATTTCACTGCTAAAAAAATGATCGAATTAGTGTTCACTCATGGAATGTAAAACAGTCACCGCATGTGGATCTATGAAGTATAGAAGAAAAATATCTACCTTGTATGAGATCTACCTCCACTTGAAAATATGATCATACCGAGTAGTGTAACAATAAAACCACCTACGCAGGTGATGTTGGAGATCAGGAAGGAGGCTGACCGGGTGCTGCACAAGGAAGAGGTTCATCGTGGGATTCTGCAGTAGAGAGGAGGAGGTAAAAATGCCTATCTATGGGGTGTAATAGGAGGGAGGCATTCACTCCTAGATTCTTTGGTGTGTAGCAAGTGAGAGGAGGTGTGCCATCTAGTGTTTGTATGGAGGAGGGATATGTGTTCATGGCTAGTGAAACTAGTAGAGAGGAGGAAATTGGACGACATGGTGATATTGCATGGAGGAGGAGTTCGTTGGTTGGTGGTGCACACAGAAGGTGGGTTGGCTGGCATCTGAAAGGCATGGTGTGCACTATGTGTGGGGTGCTAAAGGTTGGCCTCGTGGAGCGGAGGATGGAGGGAGATGGTCATCTGGTTAGGGAGGAGAGGTAGCGGTTGTGTGGCGTTGTTGTGATGGGTTGTGTGGTGATCTAACAAGAACCATGGGTGGCCATGGGGATGGAGGTGTGTCCCCCTTGATGGGTTTCTTCCCACCCATTGAAGATGTTGAGGCTCCCTCCTACTAACAAATATATATACAAAAAAAAGAATTATGATGATGATGATAATAATAATAATGGAATTAGAATAATAATTAAAATAATAATTATATAATTAAAATTAAAAATATACATTATACTAATATATTATTTATATTGATATGATAATTATTTATATACTATACTAATTATAGAAATAAATATCATTATTAGAAAAAATATATAATAAATAAATGCACATATAATTATATTTACTAATATAATACATAAAAATAATTATTAGTTATATAAAATTATAATATATTCTAAAAATAATAATACTATAATTAAATGTTAATATAATTTAATAATAATAAAAAACTAATAATGATGATAAATTACTAATATTTTTATATAAATTAACTAAAATTTATCAAAATGTATAAAATACTAAAAAAACTACAAAGAAGCCTAAAATGATAAAAGAGGTTAAAAAATAATTAAAACTTAATTATAAAATTATAAAAATACCGGAGAAATTCATGTACATCAAATCCCCCACACTTAAACTTTTTCACACTCAGGCAAAATAATTAGAAAAATACACAATTAGACCCTTTGAAAATTGAAGCATAAAAATTACAACTTTGAAATTTTAAAATCCCTTTTAAAAAAATATCATGATTCATTTAAAATTCTAATTTTCAAAAACATTTTCCCTTCCACTCACATTCATTCTAAAAAATTCATCTACACTCATGCATCTTGTGACCTACCTCGCCATCACTCTCATCTCTCAAAATAATTTGATCAAATCCATGCTCAATTCTCATACACATGCATGTTTACCACAGACTTTCCATTAATTTCATATTTCCACTAGTGGAAACCAAAATAAAACACCAACCTAGAGGACTTCAAGTTAGGTTCAAATGTCTCTGAGGCTACGGTATGATGGGTCATAAAAATCGACAATTTTTGGAAAAATGAGGGTTTAATCTTGAAATATATGAATGAAAATGTTGATAAAAATGACTCCCTTGAAATATAACTCACCACACATAAAACTTCTCTTCTCCCCAGGCATATAATAATTCAAATGTCACATTTTTTACTTTTTTCATTCATTTTTTAAGGGACACAGCTCACTCAAATAAGATGGACAGAAAAACTAGTGATTAATATCTCCAAAATCCCATGGAATATATATAAGAAAAAATCCCAAATAAAGGTACACGATTATCCCATAAACTATATAATCTTAGTGAATGTAGATCATATAGAAAAATTTATAACTCCTAGAGTAATGGATTATCACTTTTATAGGTATCCCCAAAAGCGAGGGTTACTGCGTAATGATCACAGAAGTACTCATTGTTGGAACCAAAAAGAATCTATATTCCTATCTCAAAATACATGTAATGAATTTGGATACTGTAAAATATAAAACTTATTATTGGGATGAGATAATTACAATCCATGTGCATCAAATTCCTCATTTACCCTCAAACAACCCTCTCTATGAATAAATCTCTCCCCCACACTTAGATTGAAAATCATTATGAAAATATTCAAGAAATGGATAGGCAAGGGTATCAGTTGTGGTATAATCCTAAAAAAGGATTATTCATGGTTTCTAAGGGCTACATGATGGATAAAATGTATAGTTGGCTTAGTGGGTTAAAGGGGCTAATTAAATCAAATAGATTCCATGGCCATTTTAGTGAAACTTTCAAAATTCCTATCGCCTTGATGGATAAACATGGAAAGTTATATAAGAAAAAACATGTATGAGATTCCCTCAAGAAAAAGTGAAACAAAATATGATGTAAAATGGTAATATAATACACACATGTATGGAAATTTAATGTTGGATAGCACAGATGATCATGACTACAAATAGGGGTCTCAAAAATATACATGTTTCCAAAAAATAGAAGTATAGAATAATATCAGCAATCATATAAATATAGGTATCAAGGATCAAATAACTTTGTATAGTAATCGTGTTCTCAGACTAAAACGGACATAATTGGTATGTCTCTGACTGTGTTATGACAAAAATACAACAACTTTCATGTGGGTTTAATAAATGATAGGAATCTTAGTTTTTTTCCATTTTTCAATTTTTTTAGTTTTTATTTTTTTCAGTTAGTGATTATCCAATGAAATAGGATAATATTAACTGTTAATATTTATAATATTCATGATATTAATTATTCATAAACACCATTTTAGTGTATTTTACACTTTGAACATTATTTCACATTATGATTGTAATTCTTTGTTAAAGTTCACTATTACTTGGTACATATTTGAACACATCCTAAAATACAAAATTGTCTTGATTTTATTTTTATATTTTCAGGTCTCCCATTTTATAAGGAATAATTCATTATTTTGGAGTACTTGAAGATTCACATTTGAAGACAACCAAAATGGGCTTTCATGACAACACATTTTGGGCAAAGTAAATTGGACAACAGCCCAATAAAGAGACTGTATCAGCCAGGATAGAAGCCCAATGATTATAAATATTTATCTTAGGATAAAGGATACCATGGGAAATATTTAATACAACCGTGAAAATATATAATTCTGATTTTTTAATGGAGTTCCAGGTGGCCCAAGTTGGATATAAAATTCTGGTTCAGATTCTACGGCCCAGAAAAACAGCTCACCATTTCAATAATATCTCACAAAACAAAAAACCCATTTGGTCTAAAAATTTATAGGAGTTTAGGATAAATCTATGGATCTATTTTATTTTTCTATGGAACACTCTAATTTGGTCATCTAGAAGGTCATTTGGACACCTCTGTTTGGTGGATGCAAGACGGCTTCCACTTCGGGTCAAGAGTGGAGAACTCTAAGTTCCACAAGCTTTCCACCACCCTAAGCCTACCATAATCAAGTGATATGACTTTAACTATTGGAGGATCTACCCAAAGCTATAAAAATTCATATTTAAGTTAGTTGTGTTGGAGTATTTATTCATATTTGGTGCTTTATTTCATTGTAATGTTATGTTGTGATTTTGTTGTCTCATGTTTGTCTTTCACATGTAAGTTGTTCTAATTCATCTTAGTTTCTTAATAAAAGTTCTTCTTATCCTATTATTATATTATTATTCATATCAAATTGATACTATTGGATCAAGGTGTGAATTTATTTACACCAAACCTTGTGAAATTATCACACAATGGTGGAGTGATCATTATTTCATTATCTTTTATTTTACTTCTCCATTTCCTCCCTCATGGGTCTACTTCCCACTTCCATTAAAAACATAGAATAAATGTAGGGATAACCCACTTATGGGTTGATCCAAGGAAGTATAAAGGGGCTGTATTTGATGTTATTTCTCACTCCATTAATGTTTAATCACTTCTTTTAATTGATAATTTTGTTTGACGATCTTTAAACTTCTTCATCCTTGTTGAATTTAAGGTCACACACTTCAAGTACTAATACAAACCTTTACCTTGGAGTGATAAAAACTTTGACCCTTCAAGTGTATAGGTGATTAGTATTAGGGAATTTAGATATTAAACCAAGAAGTGATGATGTTGTTTGATCTTATTAAATGAACTCATCTCAAATATAAGAAATTGAAATAGTTGAAAAAGGAATACATCCAATCCACTCCAAGTGATAACCTAGGATAAAAACATTCTTTTAAATTGAATTCACTTAAGTACATTAGATTTAACTTAAACCCATATAAAATAAACCCAATTTTTCCACTTCATATCCAAAAACAATCCATATAATGTACGTGTCTGTAGGTTACTTCTTAGGTCTTTGAGTATTTGACAACCCAAGTTAAACTACAAGCGACCGCTTAACCCTAAAATATTGGGTAAATTTGGGAGAGACCAAATTTTGGTGTCGTTACCAGGGACCCAAGTAAGTCATCTCAAAACCCATTCTATTCTCCCTCATTTATTCTATTATCACCCAAATTCTCTTATCTTTTCCCTTTCTTGTTTTTTTTTATTTTGGCGCATGTCTGCCTACACCCGTGACCAATCAAACCATCTAGTTAGGGTGGATAGTCCTGGGGTTGGGGAGTCAATTACACCAAGGGAACTCTTTCAATTAGATACTAATCTTACTAATACTCTATAGTCAAAAATTGAGCCCATTTAAATGGAATATCTTCAAAGAAACCAACTCATAAACCCGGGTGGGAACCAAAATGGAAATCCAAATGTAGCAGCCCCAAACTTGGGGAATACAGTCGATCAAACCATGAATGAATACCTCACACATTAATGGACCAATGACCCCTCATGAATTAGACACAATTACCTAGGATATGCCAACTACATCTTTAAACCCCATGTTATAAACCACCTTCCCACATTCCATGGAATGGAGTTCGAGATTCCCTACCTTCACATTAAGGAGTTCAATGACGTTATAGAAATCATGTATCCCCCACATCAACTAGAATCAGCTAAGATGAGGATATTTTCTTTTTATTTAAAGGATCGAGCTAAAAATTGGATAAAAAATTTGAGACCATCATCCATCAACTCTTGGTACCAATTAAAAAGAGAATTCTATAAAAAATACTTTCCCTGCCAAAAAAAAATTACACTTAAAAAGAGAATCCAAAACTTTTTTGAAAAAGAGGGAGAGTCATTTTATGAAACATGGGAGAGGTTCAAATACACCCTAAACATGGTTCCACACCATGGTTTTTCTATTCCTCAACAAGTGATAATTTTCTATGAAGGGTTGGTCTTGGGGAACAAACAATTCATTGATATGATGTGTAAGGGGGCCTTTAAAAAAAGACCCAAATGATGCTTAAAGTATCTAGAAAGCCTTGCTGAACAAAACCAAACATGGTGAAAATCACCTTATTCTGAAAATCCACAAAGAAATATTGGAATGCATACACTTAGAGAAGAGGAAAGCCTTAGTTATAAACTTGCAACACTCACTAAGAAGGTTGAAGAGATAGGCCTTTGGAAAATCCATGAAATCCAAACTATAGACCATGTTGGCACAATTTGTGACAAACATGACCACAAAACAGACAATTGTCCAAAAATTCCATCGATCAAGGATGTTATTCTAGGAGGACCACCTGCTGAAGTCAATGCCCTAAACTTCAAAAATCCCAAATATCAAAACACATTCAACCCAAGGTACAATGACCATCCAGGATTCCGTTGGAAAGATAACCAATAACCCAACCAACAACCTAGTCATCCACAAGGACCAAACCCCTACCCTCCACAAAATTTTCAAAACCATAACCAGTTCCAACCATAACCAGTCCAATACCAACACTCTCATATCCAATACCAACAACCCATCCAGCAACCCATGAAATAAACAATCCCACAACTAAAGTATCCTCATGGGATAAACCAACTAGAACAAGCCCCTACCCAATCTGTCCCTCTACCAATCCTTGAACAGTTGTGTAAAAAAATGGAGAAAATGATCTTAGAAGTATCATCCCTTAAACATGAACTAAAAACCATAAAAACCAGGAAGTCACCCATGCCTACTCAGTCAATACCATCCTCAACTTTAAGGGGAGAATCAATTTGCACTCAAACAACTCATGAACAACTAAAGGATATGAAAGTTTTAAGAAGTGGGAAATCAATTGAGAAACCTGAAAAAATAATTCAAAAAACATATAAAGCTTCAAACTTTAATAAAAATTCAAATGAACCACATGATCAAACTGAAAAAACTGATAAAAATGTGAAAGAAACAAGTCTTCAACAAACAATCCCACAACCTTCACCATTTACTCAATGCATGAGGGGGAAAACCAAGCCTGGATTGAGTGACACATTGAGGGAAATATTCTCACAATTCAAGTTGAACATTCCACTCCTCAATGTCATTAAAACCATTCCTTCATACTCAAAATACCAAAAGGAACTTTGTGCATTTAAAAGGAAATTATCACATAAGAACCAAGTCATTATGTCAGAAAATGTTAGCACAACAATCCAAGGAACCATTCCACCAAAGATGAAATACCCAGGATGTACTTACATCAATGTTGAACTAGGAGAGAAAAAATTTGTCAAAGCCTTGTGTGACCTAGGTTCCAGTGTCAAACTCATTCCCTATGTTGTGTACTTCCATTTAGGCATGGAAGAGATCCAACCCACATCGTTCGCACTTCAACTTATTGATCATAACATTAGGATTCCAAAGGGAATTTTAAAGGATGTTCTGGTAAAAGTAGAAAACTTCATCTACCCTGTTGACTTCATTGTCCTTGACAACAATCCAAACTTAGTCAACAAGGAACAAACCCCAATAATCCTTTTCCATCCCTTCCTTGGCACAATCAACTTTTTTATCTGAGTCCAAAATGGGAACATGACCATCACCTTTGGAAACATGAGTCTATACTTGAATATCTATAATTCAAGCTCACAAATAGGGGATGCTGAGAATATTCATGAAGTAAACATGATAGGAAGCGTTGATAATGAATCCATAGAACATAAAGAAATATTTGAGGAATGTTTAAGTTAGTATGAGATTAATTTCCTTTGTTCACATAAAGGAATTTTATCTCCTTGGATAGAATCACTTTCATATTTCTCTTATGATGAAATCTTAAGACCAATAATCAGTGAAATCTTTCAGAAAACCACATTCATGGAGACCACTCCAACTCCCTTCCCTAACCTTGATCAACCCAATCTAGTAGCTAAAACTTCTACACGTGGGGAATCAATCCTATCTGAAACTCAAAAAAATGAAATTGATCTTGAGCCAATGTCCCCAGCTTCTGTTAAAATTTTGAACCAACCTGATCTTGAATTGAAAGAACATACTACTGCACTTAAGTATGCCTTCATAGGAGAAAATGGAACACATCCTATTGTAATTTATTATTATCTTCAAGTTGATCATGAGAGGATGCTTCTAGATGTCCTTAGGAAACACAAGAAATCCATTGGATGGGCCTTGTCTGGTATTCTTGGGATTATCCCACTTATCGAGACTAATAGGATTGTTCTAGAATCTGATTCAAAGCTATGTCATCAACCTCAGTGGAGAATCAATCCTAATATCATGGAATTAGTGATAAAATAACTTCTAAAATTGTTAAAAGAGGGTATCATATATCCCATAGTTGAGAGTGAGTGGGTCAGCCCAATCCAAGTGGTTCCAAAGAAGGCCGGAATCACAGTGATAA
Organism: Viscum album; assembly: GCA_963277665.1. Classification (NCBI taxonomy): domain Eukaryota; kingdom Viridiplantae; phylum Streptophyta; class Magnoliopsida; order Santalales; family Viscaceae; genus Viscum; species Viscum album. The sequence goes on along the minus strand of OY728161.1, from coordinate 1,987,864,815 downwards.
CCAATAAGGATGGAGAGATTCTTTTAACTAGGGTGAGTAGTGGCTGGAGAGTCTACATCGATTATAGGAAGCCAAAATCATTTACCATGAAGAACCATTTCCCCTTACCATTCATTGACCAATCCCTTGAGAGAGTCGCAGTTCATGCCTTCTATTGTTTCTTAGATGGGTACTCGGGGTACAATAAAATTGAGGTCTCTCTAGAGGATCAAGGGAAGACTGCATTCACCTGTCCATTCGGCACCTTTTCTTTCAAACGCATGCCCTTAGGGTTATGAAATGCCTCTGGAACCTTCCAGCAATGCATGATGGGAATATTCTCAAACATTGTAGGGGATTTTCTAGAGGTCTTCATGGATGACTTAACTGTGTTTGGGGATACATTTAAGGGATGTCTGAGACATGTGGAGAGATTTTTGTCAAGATGTGAAGAAAATAATCTGATCCTAAACTGGAAAAAATGTCATTTCATGGTTAAAGAGGGGATATTTCTTGAAAATCTAGTCTCAGGTAGGGGTATTGAAGTTAATAAAGACAAGGTTGAAATCATTCGTCACCTTCCATCACCCAAAACTGTCAAGTAAGTAAGGTCTTTCTTAGGAAATGTTAGTTTCTATAGAAGGTTCATTAGGAATTTCAACTCTATTTCTTGACCAATTTGTGGTCTTTTAGTAAAGGCTGCTCCATTTTTTTGGACATAAAGCTATGAGGGTTCATTATTAACCCTCAAATCATGTATCACCTCTCCTCACATCATGAAATCCCAAAATTGGAACCTTCCTTTTGAGCTCATGTGTGATTCTAGTGACTTCATTATAGGAGTAGTCTTAGGATAGTGGTGTGATAAAACTTCATGTGTCATTTCTTATGCAGGAAAATCTTTAAATGATGCACAAACCAACTACACAACCACTGAGAAGGAGTTACTTTCTGTTTTTTTACTTATAAAAGTTTAGGTCCTGCCTCTTAGGATCCCCCGTCACTATGTTCACTGACCATTCTGCACTAAAATACCTCTTCCAGAAACAAGATTCTAAGGCTAGAATTATTAGGTGGGTCCTCTTACAATAATTTGACCTCACAATCAAGGAAAAAAGGGAATTGAAATTTTTTTATCTGATCATCTATCTAGGATATAATTTAATGACAAATTATCTCACTTTTATGTGTTTGATTCATTACCTGATGAACAACTATACTCTGTGAGTGACTGCCCTTGGTATGTCGACATAGCCAACTTCTTAATTATAGGAGTCATTCCAAAATTCTTAGGGACTCAAGCTCAAAGTAAATTCCTTTCTGATGTTAGGAACTATGTGTTTGATGATCCATACCTCTATAATTTATTCCCTAACCAAGTCATTAGGAGGTGTGTACCAGAATCTAAACAAGAGTTCATCCTTAAATTTTGTCATAGTGATGTGTGTGGAGGTCACTTTTCCTCTAAGAAAACTTATGCTAAGGTTCTTTAGTGTGGTCACTTCTGACCCACCCTCTCAAGGGAATCCTACACATTTTTTCAAAGCTATCCTAGGTGTCAAAAAGTAGGTTCCATCACCAAAAATAATCAAATTCCACTCACTCCAATCTTAGTGATTGAAATCTTTGACTGTTGGGGAATCGATTTCATGGGTCCCTTCCCAAACTCCAGGGGATATCTATACATCCTTTTAGCTGTCGTTTATGTCTCCAAATGGGTTTAAGACATTCCTACAAAATCCAATGATCATCAAACTGTGATTATATTTCTCAGGAAAAAAATCCTCTCTTGATTTGGAATTCCTAGGGCTATCATTAGTGATCGTGGAACTCATTTTTGCAATATTCCATTCTCAGCACTCATGGAAAAGTATGGAATTTCTCACAAAGTGTCCACTTCTTACCACCCACATACCAATGGTTAATCTAAGTTATCCAATCGATAAATCAAACAAATTCTTGAGAAAAATTTTAATCCATCTAGGAAATATTGGTTGAGAAAAATCTTAGATGCTCTTTGGGCATATAGAACTACATTTAAAACCATTTTAGGAATGTCCCCATATAGGTTGGTTTATGGTAAATCATTCCATTTTCTAGTGGAGATTGAACATAAGGATTTTTGGGTAATTAATAAAATGAATTATGACCTCTCATTGGCCGGAACAAAAAGGAAATTGGATCTCAATGAACTTGAGGAACTTAGGATGGAGTCTTATGAAAATTCAAGGATAAATAAAGCTAGAGTTCAAGCCTACCAATATCAAAATCTTAAAACCAAATACATTGTACCGGGTAAACCTATTCTATTGTATAGCTCTAAAATTCATTTACACCCAGGAAAGTTGAGGTCCATATGGTTGGGTCCATACATAGTGCATAAGTTGTACCCCTATGGGGATATAGAAATTCAAGATCCCACCAATAGTCAAACCTTTAAAGTTAATGGTCATAGAGTCAAACCATTCATTGAACCATTTCAAAAACAGGAAGTTGATGAAGACTTGTGTGAACCATCCTTCGATGAGGAAAATACTTAAATAATTAAGGGTCTAATTCGAGCTAGCGACATTAAACAAAAGCACTGCATGAGAGGCAACTCGTGGTTTTCATGTTTGTTATCATTGTAAATCATCTTTATTTTTAATTTTGATATTTTTTAAAAAAAATTACCTTCGACTATTGACCTGTTCTTCTTTTATGAGTAAGGATGGGTATGAAAGGGGAGCACCATATTCATCTGTGTCACGTGGTGTGATCTTTGAGTAATACCTTACCCATAAATTTAAAAAGAATACAATGTATCATCAGTTTATTTTTATGTGTTTGGAGCAGCACAAACATCAACTTCAACCACCAAGTAACTTCATTCCATTATTATCATTTTCAATGTCCTATTTGAACTCCTCTCTTATGCTCCCTTCTAATTTTTATTTTCTTTAAACACTGGGGACAGTGTTATTTAAAGTTAGGGGGGGAATGAAAAAAATAATAATTTTTTATGCAAAAAAATGCGTAGAAGAAAAAATTAATTTAACTTTAAACATGATAATACACATTGAAAACTTTGAAACTGAATATCAAATAATTTAGCATGTCCTGATTCTGATTTTAATCCATGTATAATTTCATGAGTATAGATTTTGGAAAGTGTGGCTATCTAATGTGATATTTCATCATTTATATTTTCATCCAAATAAAAAACAAAAATCACAATGCACGTCCTCTGGATTGTGGGGTATTAGTTTGAGTTCATGGGGTCCCCTAAATAAATAGCATAGGTTTAGTGATCATTTTAGTTTTAATATGAGTATTCAATAAAAAAACAAAAAAAAATAATAAATTTGTGTGTAGAGAAATGAAATGACCTAATGTGTGGCTTTCAACACTTAGGTATCGTGACTCCATAGTTGTCTGGCCCATAGTTAGTAATTTTATCTCTATTTGTGGTAATTTGACTTTTTTTTATTGAGTTAACTCAATATGATGCTCAAGTATATGGGATTCACTTGGTTCCCTAAGGTCTTTGAGCCTGGGAGTCATCGGTAAAGTCTCGTTACATGGGTTGACTCTATTGAGTGCAATTTCAACTACCATGGAAAAATTGCAGAAAAAAACAAAAATAATTAATATACAATAAAAAAAATTTGATTACTCATCTTAATATTGAAATTTTATTCCACCCAGTGCTTCCATCATTTCCCCCTTGAATAAAGATGAACTCTCATGTCTATTGTGATGCACAACACATCATCACACTTAATTGATATTAGATGAAATATGAAGATAAATTTGAACAAAGGAATGGTATTGGGATTGTGATATACTTATGAAAATATATTGTATTAAAATATTTTTATGGGTTTTGTAATTTTTTGGTATAAGTTTTTTTGTGATCATTGTGTATTAAAATGTTTTTGAAAAAAGGAATTCGAATTTCATATTTTTGAGCTATATTTTGCTCAGGACTAGAAAAACTCAATTTGGGGGGGTGTGATTAGCCACTAAAATAGGATAATATTCATTATTAATATTTATAATATTCATGAGATTAATTATTCATAAACACCATTTTAGTGTATTTTACACATTGAACATTATTTCACATTATGATTGTAATTCTTTGTTAAAGTGCACTATTACTTGGTACATATTTAAACACATCCTAAAATAAAAAATGTTCTTGATTTTTTTTTTATTTTAAGGTCTCCCATTATATAATGAACAATTCATGTTTTTGTAGTAATTGAAGATTCACATTGGAAGACCACCAAAATGGGATTTCATGACAACACATTCTGGGCAAAGTAAACTGGAAAACATCCCAATAAAGAGACTGTATCAGCTAAGATGGAATCCCAATGATTCTAAATATTTATCTTAATATAGAGGAAACCATGGGGAATATTTTATACAATAGTGAAAATATATAATTATGATGTTTTAAGGGAGTTCCAGGCAGCCCAATTTGGAGATAAAATTCTGGGCTAGATTTTGCGGCCCAGAAAAACAGTCCACAATTTTGATAATATTTCGCAAACCAAAATTAAATTTGGGATGAAATTTTACAAGAGGTTAGGATACATTCGGGGATCCATTTTCTTATTCTATGTACCACTCTAATTCGGAAATATAGAAGGTAATTTTGATTCCTCTATTCGGTGGATGCAAGCTGGGTTCCACTTCGGGTCAAGAGTAGAAAAGTCTAAGTTCCACAAGCTTTCCACCACCCTAAGCCTACCATACTCAAGTGGGATGACTTTAACTATTGGAGGCTCGACCCAAGGCTCCAAAAATGCCTATTTAAGGTAGTTGTGTTGGAGTATGTATTCATATTTGGTTCTTTCTTTCATTGTAATGTTATGCTACGATTTTGTTGTCTTATGTTTGTCTTTCACATTTAAGTTGTTCTAATTCATCTTAGTTTCTTAATAAAAGTTATTCTTCTCCTCTTATTATGTTCTTATTCATATCATGATGATACCATTGGCTCAATTTGTGAGTTTATTCACACCAAACCTTGTGAAATTATCACACAGTGGTGGAGTGATCGTTATTTCATTGTCTTTTTTTTACTTCTCCATTTCCTCCCTCATGAGTCTACTTCCCGCGTCCATTGAAACCATATAATCAATGGAGGGATAACCCAATTATGGGTTGATCCAAGGTATTAGAAAGGTTCTATATTGGATGTTATTTCTCACTCCATTAATGTCTAATCACTTCTTTTAATTGATATTTTTTTTGATGATCTTTAAACTCCTTCATCCTTGTTAAATTTAAGGCCACACACTTCAAGTGCTAATACAAACCTTTACCTTAGAGTGCTCAAAACTTTTAACCTTAAAGTGTATAGGTGATTAGTATTAGGCAATGTAGGTATTAAACCAGGAAGTGATGATGTTTTTTAATCTTATTAAATGTACCCATCTCAAATATAAGAAATTGAAATAGTTGAAAAATGAATGCATCAAATCCACCCCAAGTGATAACCTAGGATCAACTCATTCTTTTAAATTGAATTAACTTAAGTATCTTAGAGTTGACTTAAACCCATATAAAATCAACCTAATGTGTCCACTTCATATCCAAAAACAATTCATATAATGTACGTGTTTGTAGGTTACTTCTTAGGTCTCTGAGGATTCGACAACCCAAACTAAACTACAAGCGATCGATTAACCCTAAAATCTTGGGAAAATTTGGGCGAGACCAATTAGTTATTTAACATAGTTTCTTTGAAAGAATAAAATATAATAGAAAATAAAACACTTCCCTAGGTAGGTGTAGATAGATGTGGAAAGGCTACTTATATTCAATGAAGCTCCAAAAATGATGTACCTTTAAAATATACACATGGATAACACATACCTGCATCATATAAAATAATTCACACTAAAATAAAATGCATGTGTATGATAAATATATATATGATAAACTCATATCCACTACAGTCCTAGAAGAAAAAATATTCTGGTAAATTCATGCCATTTTATTTCTTAAAATCTAAATGAAATGAAACTAAATACAGTATAAGAAAAATAAAATAATGATGGGTTGTCTCCCATTGAGCACTATGTTTTATTCATCTTCATCCAAACATTGTTGAAACTACAACAAGATCAAACAGAAATGTGTACCATGCATCTTCTTCTTTATAATTGGGAGTTTGGAATCCATTCATTGAAAATGAAATTATCCTGAATGTTGCATGATATCTCGATGGAAAATTGTTAGTAAAATGGATTTGTGGAATGAAATGAAAATATACTAACACACAAGGGAATGAATATACCTCATATGAAGAAAGAATCACCAAATAATTGAATTTTTTGCAAAGGGCGTTAGTGTGAAGATTAAAAAGATCACCTCTTTGAATGTGCACAAGAGAAAAATGCCCTTATTAGACTCTTTTAGTGGTTAGCTTATATCCAGCATATATTTGAATTTAGTATATGGGTTAATGATTTATTCTAATTCTTTTTCACCACAAACCACTAGAATATGAAAATCCACTAGTTTCTGACTCAATTCATGCTTGATTCATGGAGAAAGAGGGTCGAACTCAATTGGAGTAAGTGAATCCATTGTGTCAATAATGACATATTTTTCAAAAGTTTATTCTATATTGACCTCTTCATATTTATTTGTTGGAACATGGGGAACCATGAATTCAGGATCCTCCAAGAAATATAATTCTTCCATTGTTTCTTGAAAATTACAAGTGTTCTTAACCGCCATCATTGACTAATTTTATAACTCTATAAATGTTTCAGATGTATTCATTTTGGAAATGGTTTCAAACTAATAGATATTTTCAGAAAGTGGTGATTCAATGTCATTTGAAGTGATGTTCTCTTGAATGTATCAATCCAAGGTGTGTTGGTTCAATTATGACTCTATCACAGTAAATAAGGGTCCTAGTTCAATGTCCTCATCATCCTCAAAATGTGTAATTTGATATACATCAAAGGAATCTATTCTCACTTTGGGATGGAAGGGTTGTGAACTCATAGAATAAATACATGAAATCACTTTTTTTATGGACCATTATGTATGATAGAGTGGAAGAATAAGCTCATGTATTCTTGAAATTTTACTGGATTAGAAGGATCAAATTGAGATAGAGATGATTCATCAATGGTATGATAATAAGAAGGATCAATCAAATCAGTCTCATCCTTATAATCAGACAATAAATGTTTTTCAAATGGGACCTCTACTACACTTTCCTCAAAAGAAATATTTTGAAATGGATCATTGGGTAGAAATGAGGTAGCTAGTTTGACAAGATGAGTTAGTTAATTTTCTAGATCTTTCATTGAAGAAATAAACTTTTCATTAAGTTAATCTTGAAGTTCAAACATCCTATTTATCTCAATGATATAAGAATTAAACATGTGATCAATTATTGAATTATCAAGTTATAAATTTCCAAGAATGCTTTGACTTTGAAAGTGATCAAATGGTGGGTAGAAACTAGCAGTGTAATATGGATCATAACACGTACTTGAATAATAATCATTAAAATAAATAGAATGACCTAGAGATCTCATATGTGATGTAAGGTTTTATTCCATACCATGTAATATTTGTGGGTAGGGTGGGTACTGGTTATAACTATATGGTGCATCCCATTCCATTATTAACTTTTAGGTGTCTTGAAATTACCTGCAATAAAAAATTCCTAGAGTAGTAAAGTGAACATATTTTTTGTGTGTTTTTTTATTTTGTTTTTTTTTTAATTTTTGACCTAAATTGATATTTTTAAGGGCTTCCTAATGATATTATTCTCCCTGGAAAGGGTGCCATAAATTTTAAACGTGTATCACAATGCATACAATTTGTGAATTTATAAACCTACTAACTATTGTATAAGTGGTGAGCAAGGTCATACAATTATAATTTATCCATTTTCGATTCATATCCATCCTATTAGGTTCATAAAATATTCATTTTTTACAAAAAAATAAATAAATACACATAAGATATTCATTATCAAAGGTGAAAGTTATAGATAATTTTAATAAGGGGAACCCAAAATTTGATTGTTTCAAATAATTTCAGTATTCATTTAAGGAAATTGGTAATTGAATTTAAGAAAATAATTAATCCACTATGGTAGGTTTTATCTTCTGAATCCATCTAAAATGATCACTGGTACCCGGTATGGGATAACTATGGCTCAGAGTAGTTCAATAAACATAGGTGCATGTCCAGAAGAGATGGAGGATGAGTCTCAAGAAACAAAATAAAATAATAACTATTTGGGAGATGAATCTGATGAGGATGAAAATTGCCTCCATAAATCTAAATTTTCTTAGGATGGGATTTGGTGAAGCATAAGACAAAATTTATTAGTTTGTTTCCTAAAATTGAAAAGTTTCTCAATCGCACAATGGTTTAACAAATGATCTTATCTACAATACATCTTCATATTTCCATTACTCTTTTATACCCCTTTCCCCATTCCCAATGGGTTGAGATACATGATCACATTTAATTGAGTATATAAGAACCATTATCCCTTGAATAGAAAATTATTACACCAAGACTAAAATATGCTCTCCTAGTGGAAACGAATGCATGATGTCCTAGTTCCACTTATTTCAGACACTTAGTGAGGATCCTAATTATATAAAAGGAATAAAACATAGAAACAATCTTCCTTAGAATGAATGAATGAATAAGTGGGTGACTTTCAAAAAATTAGGTTTAGGGAATGATATTAATGAATAATAAATTAATGATCTTGTCACTATGAATTTTTTCTAAATTTCATATTAAAACCAATCTCTTAACAAAACACTTTACAAGAGACCAAAACTTTTTAAATTACCATATATTAATTTTAAATTTTAAATATCATCTCAAAAACACTTTCAAAATTCAAAAGGATGCTTTTTGAATTTATAAAACCCCACTTGAAATCCATTTTTTTAATTCTGCATGAAAATAAACCACTTTTTTTCAAAAAAAATAATGGGATATAAACCCCCTTTTCTATAAAAATGGTTAACATAAGGTGAAAAAAATTTAAAATCATATTCAAAAATCATTAACAATAAATTAAAAGTTTAAAATTATTTCCATGGAAAAATGTAAACTTTGAAATGTTTAAAACTTTACAGTTTCATTTTTAAATCACTTAATGAGTTTCAAAACACTTAATCCATTTTAGTTCATTTTAAGGGAAAACCTTGTTTTTTCATTTCAAACCCCACCTTTGAAGGTTCCGGGCGCAGCGGAAGCATGTGGGTGGATGTGCCCACTTGGCTTTTTGTCATTAACAATGATCAATCCGGGATCAATACGACAATAAACGACAGTCTCCACGGATCGAATCACAGAAATGGACAAAGAAAAGGAAAGTCTCGGAACCACAAAGTAGGATCGTTATAGGTTTATTATAATTAATTTAATCAATTGAAAAGAAATACCTTTTGGGTGTTCTTTCTTCGTTGATGTTCTTGGTCATGTTCTGATGTGATTCGTCATTGCGTCGCAGAAGTCAAGTGTAGACTTCCTCTAGTGGTGATCCACACGTGTACCTCGTATCTCAAGACATCACCAAAGGAGTCTCCGGGTGCTATCATGGAGAAACCTTTGCTTGCATTGTCCGGATTAGATCTTCTTGATCCGATGGAAGATGATCTCTCTTGGTCTTGAGAGCGTTCTTGGAGGAAGAGGTTCTTTCGGCCTTGAAATAATTCTCCAGAATTGTTGTGTACAATGATTCTCTTGTGTAGGAAAAGAGTTGGGTTGTGAGGATATTTATAATTGGGTTTGAGGTTGTAAAGTTATGACAATAAATAAACGTGTTACGCATTTCATTTATTTCATTAACTCTTATTGAAAACCCCATGTAGAATAATTAATTCCTTGACAATCTCCCACGTTGATTATAATAAATATCATTTAATAAAATAATATTATATCCTAAAAATCCTGACCAGAAAAACTACACGGTGTGTAATAATAAATACACGGTGTGTACTTGTTTTTTATTGAAAACTACACGGCGGGTACATTCAATGCACACGTCATGTATATCTTTTTTTCATTTATTCATTTCCTTTCCAAAATGAAAACTACATGGCATGTAATCATTAATACACGGCATGTACTTGTTTTCCATGAAAAACTACACGGCGTGTATATCTTGTTTTTCATCTCCATTATTAAAACAATTTAGGCTTCTTTGAATAATTATTAAACCACGTACTAGAATAATCTTTATTCTACTTGAGATACTTTGATACACTTAGTGTGTGACCCTTTAGGCCTCTTTCTCATTGGCATTAGGCGGGCTTGCCTATAGTCCAATATTACTTTCTAGCAACGGGTCAAGGCACCCAAGAGAAAGAAGTTGACGCCACATTGACGTATCACCTCATACGAATTCTTACTGTGTAATTTAATTCTTTTGTCTCAATATACCATCAAGTTGGTTTCATGGTAGTGTCATAAACCTATATTCTTGATTTGTCATTCTTTGACTTCCAAAAATAAACTCATCGTGTCACCATGGCCATGGAATTTGTTCGACAGTTCTATTTCAGTCAAAGGGCCCGAGATATCTACTTCCATAAATATGGAAGGGACAAATCCTTCCTCGACTTATCCATTGACAACATGTCATTCGTGACGCACCCAACGTACCCTAATTCCCACCAACTGTTTTCATGACAGTTTTCATCAGCAAATCTAAGCGTGTGAGTCATGACATGAGTTAATGATAATCTTCCAGTATAAGGACCATTACACACGCTCGCAGATAGAAATATCTGATGACACTAAAACATGCAGAATTACTACTGGCGGGTTTGTTCTCATAATATCCCATCTTTGAGATTACCAAGTGCAAACTCCATGAGAGAGAGTCTCGTCTTCTTACGAGTACTCACACATGACAGTCTGTATACTATGAGTCCTATCATAGTATGTCATCCAACCGTAGAACTTTATTTAAGAATATTTTTATAGCATTTCAAGGTTCTCATTATAGCGGGGATCTTCCATAACCTTATCAATGCAACAAATATTCCAAGACATTATTATATTATAGTCATGCAGAACAATGAACAATATATAATAAGTGAACATTCATGTAATCAAAGTACAAAACAGTTGGTTCTCAGGACACCAACCCTAACAAACTCCCACTTGGACTAGAGCCAACTTCCTATGACTTTTAGTCCGCTAGACCTCACATGATGATCATGTTTCTGCTGAGTTAAGCCTTTAGTCAAGGGGTCCACCATGTTTTCTTCTGTGGAAATACTACTCACTACAACTTCACCTCTCTGAGAAAAATCCCTCAAGAGATGATACTTCTGAAGTATGTGCTTTGTCCGCTGATGTGACCTTGGCTCTTTTGAAAGTGTCACCGCAGTAGTATTATCACAATAGAGTGTGATAGGATCTTTACTACTAGGTACTACATCCAACTCTTGGATGAAGCTTCGCATCCATACTGCTTCTTTAGCTGCCTCAGAGGCTGCGATATACTCAGACTCTGCTGTAGAATTTTCCACCATAATTTTCTTTGAGCTCTTCCAGCTCACTACACCTCCATTCAAACTGAATATTTAAACTATATGCAAATTCATGTCATCTTGATCAGTCTGGAAACTAGCATCTACATGTCCTCTGATGACTAGTTCCCCATCTCCTCCATAAACCAGGAACATATCCTTAGTATGCCTCATATACTTAAGGATAGTCTTGACTGCCATCCAATGGAGGTCTCCTGGATCATCTTGATATCTGCCTACTGCACTTAATGCATAAGCAACATCTAGCCTTGTACATAGCATAGCCTACATGACTGACCCAATTGCGGATGCATAAGGGATCATTTCCATTTTCTTTCTTTCCTCATGTGTCTGAGGACACATTTTCTTAGAAAGATGAATGCCATGTAACACTGGAAAAAATCCCCTCTTGGATTGTTCCATACTGAATCTCTTCAGTATCTGGTCAATGTATGTACTTTGACTTAGGCCCAGCATTCTCTTGGATCTATCACAATGGATCTTGATCCCAAGAATATATGATGCCTCGCCTAAGTCTTTCATGGAGAAGCATTTATCTAACCATGACTTAACTGACTATAAGATAGGTACTTCGTTTCCAATTAGTAATATGTCATCAACATATACTATTAGGAAAATGACTGCACTTCCACTAAACCACTTGTAGACACAAGGATCAAATTCATTCTTAACAAAGCCAAATTTCGTTACAGCTTCATCAAAATGAATTTTCCATGACCTTGATGCTTTCTTTAATCCATAAATGGGTTCTTACAACTTGCATACCTTTTTGGAATCCTTTGGAGTCACAAACCCTTCAGGTTGCGTCATGTAGACATCTTCCTGGAGGTTCCCATTAAGGAATGCTGTTTTGACATCCATTTTCCAAATTTCATAGTCAAGGTAAGTGGAAATGTCCAATAGGATTCTGATGGACTTCAGCATCTCAACCGGTAAAAAGGTTTCATCATAGTCAATTCCTTAACGCTATCTAAAACCTTTGGCAACCAGTCGTGCCTTATAGGTGCTGACTTTCCCCTCCATGTCCAGTTTTTTCTTAAATACCCATTTATTACCAATATTCTTTACATCAACTGGAGGATCTACCAAAATACAGACTTGGTTTTGGTACATGGAATCCATTTCAGAATTCATGGCTTCTTGCCACTTGGAAACATCTGTGCCTTCAACTACTTCCTTGTAGGTAAGAGGATCGTCATTTTCAACAAATAATGAGTCACCATCCTTGGTGATAAGAAAACCATATCATTATGGTTCTCTCACCTCTCTCATGCTCCTACGCAGTTCTTGTGTCTCTGGAATAGATTTTTCTTCCATGGGGCTTTGTGGAATCTGTTCTTGTACCAACTCATGTGTATCTTGAGCCTCGACTTCATCGAAGTCTATATTGCTCCCACTGTCTCTTTTGGAGATGTTCTCCCTCTCAAGGAATATGGCATGTCTTGCCACTATAACCTTTTTGTCTGAGGGGTTTTACAGGTAATATCCCCTTGTTTCCTTGGGATATCCTATAAAGATACACTTTGTGCCTCGGGGTGCAAGTTTGTTACCTGAATAGGCCTTAAAAAACGCTTCGCTACCCCACACATGTAAATTCGATAACATGGCTTTGCGTCCACTCCATAACTTGTATGGAATACCATTTATCAATTTAGTTGGTACTTGGTTTAGTATGTGTGTTGCTGTTTGTAATGCATATCCCCAAAAGGATAATGGAAGATTCGCATGACTCATCATTGATCTCACCATGTCCAACAGGGTGTGGTTCCTCCTTTCACTTACACCATTCCACTAAGGTGTGTAAGGAGGAGTGAGTTGAGATAGAATCCCAAACTCCTGTAAGAAATCAATGAAGTCCTGATTAAGATATTCTCCTCCTCTGTCTGAGTATAGTTTCTTAATCTTCTTACCAAGCTGGTTCTCAACTTCATTCTTGTATTCTTTGAATAGATCAAAAGAATCTGACTTATACCTCATTAAGTAAATATATCCATATCTACTAAAATCATCAGTAAAAGTTATGAAGTATGAGAACTCACCCCTTGCTTCAAATGGAAATGGTCCACACACATCTGTGTGAACTAATTCTAGAATCTCTTTATCCCTTTCACCTTTCCCACTAAATGGGGCTTTGGTCATTTTTCCTTGTAGACACGCATGACATACACCAAGTTGTTTTAGTTCGAAAGAATCTAAATACCCATCTTGATGTAATTTTTTCAAACCTTTCTCATTGACATGACCTAGCCGGTGATGCCAAAGTTGGGTGTGGTATGAGTCATGTGAATTAACTTTTTCATCGATTTCCATTACTTGGTTTGTGTAGTCTAACACATAAAGGTTGTTATATAAATGTGCCCTACCAAAACAAATGCTATCTTTATAAAAGTAGCAACATACACTTACAAACTTGAAGATGAATCCACCAGTATCTAATCTGAATACTAAAATAATTTTTTTGGTTATAGAGGGTACATAATAACATCCTTTCAAAACCAAGACCATCCTAGTAGGCAATGTGAGATGGTAGTCTCCAATAGCTACAACAGTGAGTCTGGCTCCGTTGGCTGCTCATAGATCCACCTCACCTCGGTCAATCTTTATGAATCTACTTGGTTCATGTATTTGGATATAGATGTGAGAACCACAAGCAGTATCTAATACCCAATTGGTAGAAATAGATAGATTACATTCAATAACAAACACACCTGAAGATTCCCCTTGCTTCCTTGGCTGGGTGTAGTTTTTCTTCCAGTGGCCCTTCTTTCTACATACGAAACAAACAGCATCATGTTCTCTTACCTCCCCTTTGATCTTACTCTTCTTGGAAGGCCTTGAAGAATCTTTGGGATTAAATCTCTTCGCCTTCCCTTTCCTTTTATTCACCATGAGGATAGAAGTATTTTCACGCCTCATGTCATTGTCCACTTGGAAGATAAGGATAAGAAGATCAGATAGAGACTTCTCAATGTTGTTCATGTTGAAATTTACAACAAAGTTGGAGAAGCTCTAGGGGAGTGATACAAGAATGAGATCGGTACCCAGTTCTTTGGGGAGTTTAAACCCTAGAACCTCCAAGCACTCAATGTAACCAAGGAGCTTGACTACGTGAGGCCTAGCTGGGGAACCTTCTCCAAGATTGCTCTGAAATAAAGCCTTAGAGATCTCAAACCTTTCCTGTCTTGCTCTCTCCCGGTATAGACCATAGAGGTGCTCGAGCATGTTGTAGGCATCCATGTCTTCATGAGACTTCATGAGATCACTAGACATAAATGACAACATCAAACATTGAATGTCAATTCCATCGCTTAAATGTTGATTATAGACCAGGAAATCTTCATCACTCACCCCCAGGGCAGGAGAATCAGGAAGTGAGGACTCCAGCACGTAAAATTTTTGTTCATGTTGTAGGATAAACCAAAGGCGCCTAAACCATTCCTGAAAGTTACTACCAGTGAGGATGTTGTCTTTACCCATAATTGATCGCAGAGAAAATGTGGTTGATGAGTTTTTCATTTTATACAAATTAAAAGAGCAGATTTATCAGTACTTTCTTGATTACATGTTATGAGAAATAATAATTTTATTAAGTCTCCCACTATTTTATCAAGTCCCAATGCCCTTCACCATTGAACTCGGAATGTCCAGTTGCTTTGACATTCTAGTGGAAAGGATCCATATTCCCCTACGCATAACCCCAACAAGGGTTGGTCAAGCTATTTGAAGGTATTTAGGTACGCAGGTCTTTGTCAATTGTGAGCTTACAATTCCTTGAACAGTTGAATGGACTCCCCAATCCTGAAATCCTGACTTGGATTTCCTCAACTCTTGCCTCTAATATTACATCAAGTCTATCAAGGGATACTCCTCTTGATGTAATATGGTTAAGTCAACCTGAAACCTTTCATAAGGGATTCCTTTATAAAAGTAAGTGTCTCAACAAGGGTTGGTCAAACACATAGTTTTATTGAGTCTTGCCCTTAATCAGGTAACGGAAGGCTTGGTCTGACTTTAATATGTCATTGAGGGATTTTAATCCTTTACGCGAAGTTTTTCATTATCACATGCTTGTTAATATTAAGTGATGCTTTCTTAAGTGATTAATCATGTTCTGATAATGTTTACGTATAGTCCGGTTTTTATTTTATTTCATCTTTGCATGCTTTTTCATTTTATTAATTATGTGATCGCGACAACACATACATAATAAATAAACCATGCAATTAGAAAAAATAAAACAATATGGAATGATCATGAGATTTTATTGGTTAGCTTATCTACCAGTTTGATAAGCTAACCCTGACCTAGGGAAAAACACCTTGAACCGATGGTTTGTGTTTTGCACCTCCCACCTGTCCACCTTTGTATCTTCTTGGGTTGGTTTCACCTCAGATTTGGGTTTCGAACCGTCTCCTCCATCTTGGGAGATCCTCCATTACATGAGGTTTACATTAAAGAAACCATGGACACGCAGGCCCTACATTTTATTGGAATAAGGATTGTAGGCCAATGAATTTAAATTAAACAAATTTAAATAAAACCATACACACATACAAAAGGTATTTGGTCTAGCTCATGATCATCCATAGCATGAAACGAAATTTACGCATATTTAAAATTCAAATTCTTTTAGTCGTTCTATTATTTAAGATAATTCGCACTTGAATTCAATTAATTATGATCTTATAATTAATCAATTATTTATCTTAAATTCATTTCTAAATTTCCTTGAGATTATTCTCATCCATATTCCTTGTACAGGTCTTTGTATTTTTTGAGGAAACCTGGTGAAATTCCATTTCTGGAAAGTACACGGCATGTAGTTTATATTTACACGGCGTGTATTTATTTTCACCCTTTATCCAAAGTACACGTTGGGGGCTTTGGCGTGTTTTCTCTACTTTGGAAATTTTGTAGTACATGGAATGTAGATTAATCTAACACGGTGTGTACTTGTTACGTGGTTACCAGCCTGGAAATCCCGTGTACGCAGAACACGGCTTCTCCTTGTACACGGTTTCACCTGGACCGGATCGGACTACACGGCATGTTGATTCAACATACACGCTGTGTATTCCTATTCCCACGTGCCGTTCATTTCTGGTCAACACGGGGTAATAAATACTTAGGTATAATCAATTCACACAGCATGGTTTGGTAGACCAGTACCGGTTCATTGAACCTAAGTAAACGGCAGGTAGTTTTCACTACACGCCATGTATTCTTGTGTTGTACGGACAGAAAGAGCTGCTCCTCTAGATGAGATCCTCATTTTTTTAATTTAATCAAAATTAAAATTAAAAGTTTGTTTCTATGATGTTAATCGAGAAACTAAGGAGGAAGAACAGAACTCGTTCATTTAGTTTTATAGAACGATTTATCTTGAATTGAATCGAATATAAATGCGTAAATTATCAACAAAAATTAAATAACTATAATCAATGGTGTAACCTGGCTCTGATACTAATTGAAGATTCTGGGCGCAGTGGAAGCGCGTGGGTGGATGTACCCACTTTTCTTTTTGTCATTAAAAATGATCAATCCAGGATCAATATGATGATAAATGTCAGTCTCCATAGATCGAATCACAGAAATGGAAAAAGAAAAGGAAAGTCCTAGAACCACAAAGTAGGATCGTTACTGGTTGATTATAATTAATTTAATAAATTGAAAAGAAATACCCTTTTGGTGTTCTTTATTCATTGATGTTCTTGATCACATTCCGATGTGATTCGTCATTGCGTCGCAGAAGCCAAGTGCAGACTTACTTTAGTGGTGATCCACACATGTACCTCGTATCTCGGGACGTCGCCAAAGGAGTCTTCGGGTGCTAGTGTGGAGAAACCTTTGCTTTCGTTGTCCTCCTTAGATCATCTTGATCCGATAGAAGAGGATCTCTCTCGGTCTTGAGAGTGTTCTTGGAGAAAGAGGTTCTTTCGGCCTTGAAATAATTCTCTAGAATTGTTGTGTACAACGATTCTCTTGTGTAGGAAAAGAGTTGGGTTGTGAGGATATTTATAATTGGGTTTGAGGTTGTAGAGTTATGACAATAAATAAATGTGTTAAGCGTTTCATTTATTTCATTAACTCTTATTGAAAACCCCATGTCGAATAATTAATTCCTTGACATGCGTCCACACTGATTATAATAAATATCATTTAATAAAACAATATTATATCCTCAAAATCCCGACTAAAAAAACTACACAGCGTGTACTTGTTTTTCATTGAAAAATACACGGCGTGTACATTCAATGTACATGGCATGTATATCTTGTTTTCATTTATTCATTTCCTTTCCAAAATGAAAACTACATGGCGTGTAATCATTAATACACGGTGTATACTTATTTTCCATGAAAAAATACACGGCGTGTAATTTAATACACGACGTGTATATCTTGTTTTTCATCTTCATCATTAAAATGATTTAGGCTTACTTGAATAATTATTAAACCATGTACGAGAATAATCTTTATTCTACTTTAGATACTTGGATACACTTAGTGTGTGACCCTCTAGGCCTATTTCTCGTTGGCATTAAGAGGGCTTGCCTAAAGTCCAAGATTACTGTCTAGCAACGGGTCAAGGCACTCAAGAGAAATAAGTTGACGCCTCATTGACGTATCACCTCATATGAATGCTTACTATGTAATTTAATCCCTTTGTCTCAATATCTCATCAATAAGGTTTCATGGAAGTGTTATAAACCTATATGCTTGATTTGTCATTCTTTGACTTCCAGAAATAAACTCGTCGTGTCACCATGGCCATGGAATTTTTTCGAAAGTTCTATTTCAATCAAAGGGCCCGAGATATTGTGGCATCCCACCTTTTTATAACATAAACTTTCATTACATTACACAAAACTGAGGATCTTTAAGGTTTAGTGTCTTGGAAACCGGGAACATAATACATGAAAACAACATAAAACATTCTTCTTAAACACTTGAAAGGATTCTCCTTAAGTTCATCCTAGGTTCATTACTACATCTCATAACCTGGAGACATACATCAAAAGAAAGGGTGATCAGAAGGCCCAGTAAGAGAAACAAGAGAAGCATTTTACATGTGAACTTGAGATACTTCAATAAGGTCATGAAAAGAACTTTGAGGCATGAGAAATAAATTATGAGGCATATCATAATGAAAATAACATTTTTCATAACTTGAATATGTGGATACAACATTTAATATTGACAATAATTTCTATTTCACCAAGGTCCATCCCCAAGGTGTCATTAAAAATTACCAAGGTTATTCACCAAGGCGTCGTTAAAAATAGTCATCTCTAGAGATTAAGTCTTTACCCAATGCATTGGAGCGCTATCAGGGCGCACCCTTGACATGTCTTTATTATCATGTGAGCCACATATATCATAATCAATAATTTCATAAACAACCCATATATCATAAAAGTAATTGGTTTCATTTCATAATCATAACGTTTTAAAAACTACTTTAAAGACATGATCTTTGTGTCACTTTAAAACCCACAGAAAAGGAAGGTGGGTCTCATGTATGTAAATCCCAGAATTTAAAATAGAACATTTTGGTATATATGTGAATACCCCTATATAATAGAGAGCTTTTATTATTCACTTAATAAAATAAAATAACTTTATAACAAGAGAGAGAGACATTTTGAGATGGAAATTCTACAGCATAACGACTATGTTTCGGGGTTTTAGAAAACATTGAAAAGAGAGGGGACATGGGTCAAACATTCATAAATGACCCATAAAACAGTAGAGGGACATAATATGAAGGATATATGAACATGTTAATGAAATTTGAAAGATATACCATATGAAATGAAGAACATGAAAGGAAGACAAAAATAAGATTTTTCTTATGAAAATCCCGCAGCCTAACGGCGTCACTTAAGCTTCAACCAAAAATGAATTGACAAGATCAAATAGGGTATCTAATCATATGAACATAAGATTTAAGTATTATAGATATAGATATCATACCCCAACATAATAAAAAGGAACTTTAAAGACTTGACATGAAAGTAGAACTTTGAAAAAGAAAAGGGTGAAAGAATCCCCTTAAAAATTTGGCAGCCTAACGACGCCACTTAAACATTCTTAAAATGAATTGATGAGAGAAATAGGGGGTCTCTCATCATATGAACATGAAAAGGGAATTAATATTAATATAAAAGAACATCCTCCAACATAAGAACATGGAGCATAAAAGGAATTACATAAAAGAGATTGCTTGAAAAGAAAGAGAGAGGTCAGATCCCTTACCTTAAACGTAACTCTTAAAACTCAAAGGTTGGGACCTTGAGAGGATTGATGGAACCTAAGTAGGACTCCTTGGGAGGTAATGAGACCAGAACTTCGTTGAGTATGGTTTTGGAGTCGAATGGATGAGAGTATGGCTTGGTATTTATAGGGAAAGTGAGGGGACAAGGCATTAATGGCCAAGGGACACCTCATTGGTGGTTTTGGCAAAACCATGGGCTTGCACATGATATTTGCCCATGGTATTGGCCACTTGGGACACCTCACACAATAATTAATCCCCTTTAGTCGACCATCCCTTAAAATATCTCATGACATCATCATGACACAGTTATGATGTCATTTAACATACCGAAACCCTAAAACTGCATTTTTACTATTCACTGAAAATTCATCTTTCTCAGAAAAATCCCAAAAAATTACCATAACATAATATCGATGCTCTGAGTTCAAAAATAAATTCCATTTTATAAAAATAATTTTCTAAATATTTTTAATTAAATTTTTAAATAAAAAACACTATTCACCCGAAAAAACTAATACTTGATTAATAATTTATGAAACCGTTATTTAACCATTTTATTGAATCACATTACTTAATCAAGGTGTCTAAATTATATTAAAACTTTATTTAAGTGAGATTACTAATCCATTTGGTAACATTATTAATCCTAAGAATAAAATCATTATTCATAATTTACTATTCATCAAAAATTAAGTTGATCTTATTAGACTCCAAATTCCTTACTGAACACTTTTTCATAAGACCATTTTTTGAAAATCATTACACATCATTAATTATTTAAGATTTACATAAATATTTTAAAATATATTTTTTTCAAAATTCATCAATAAAACACATCCTAAATTTATCCATACATTTGAAATTTCACAAACATCACTAAAGGAAGAAATCTCAATTTATTCATCCCAAAGGATTACACAAAGAAGTTACGGTCTTATCACATATCCCCTTATAACACCAGCATATGACCTAAGGGTAAGGTGTGATATGGTGAGAGAATCTAAGGGAGGCTCAGATAACATTTCCCTAGTAGTAATATCTACTAACTTGAACTTCTCCCGTAGGCGTTTCCGTTCAAGTTTGACACGCAGGAGTTCGGTTTGGGCTTGGTTTAAAGCGAAGCCCAAAGATGCCACCTCCTTCCCAAGCTCTGATAAGTGGGCTTCATAAGGTTCGAGTATACTGGATGAAGCCATCGACTCCTCTTTCTGCATTAACCATTAACATATCTATTAAATCGTTAAGAGTAAGTTAATATACTATTTAAAAAGTTTGGGTCGTTACAGATATCTACTTCCATAAATATGGAAGGGACAAATCCTTCCTTGACTTATCCATTAACAACATGTCATTCGTGACACACCCAACGTACCCTACTTCCCACCAACTGTCTTCGTGACGGTTTTCGTCAGCAAATCTAAGTGCGTGAGTCATGGCATGATTTAATGATAATCTTCCACTCTAAGGACCATTACACACGCTCGCAGATAGCAATATCCGATGACACCAAAACATGCGGAATTACTACTGGCGGGTCTGTTCTCATAATCTCCCATCTTGGAGATTACCAAGTGCGAACTCCATGAGAGAGAGTCTCGTCTTCTTACGAGTACTCACACATGACGGTCTGTATACTATGTGTCCTATCATAGTATTTCATCCAACCGTAGAACTTTATTTAAGAATATTTTTATATCATTTCAAGGTTCTCATCATATCGAGGATTTTCTATGACCTTATCAATTCAACAAATATTCCAGGACATTATTATATTATAGTCATGCAGAACAATGAAAAATATATAATAAGTGAACATTCATGTAATCAAAGTACAAAACAGTTGGTTCTCAGGACACCAACCCTAACAACTTTAACGTTTAAAACCAATTTTACTTTTTCAAAACTGAAATTTAAAATAGGCATGACCATAAAAATGATAAGTAGGCCACCACCCAGTCTAAAGCATAGCATAATTATTAAACATTTTATAAAGCTGACATGAATAAAACATTTTTCAGAATATAGTAGTAAATTAACAATTTAAATCCTAACATGATTGTACTCGACTACCTGCCTAAATACTGTGGTTACCATGGTATTCTTTCAAAATTCAATCAAGGGACTATTCATTTATCAAAAACCAGTTTCATCAAATATCACACAAGAATCCAAAAATCCAAGATTTCACATTCCATACAATTCATTCAAGAATTAACATCAAGAAGGTTATAAAAATATTCATAACATTGAAAACTATTTTCCAAAAGATCACGAGGTCTTAGAAGAAGTCTGTGTGTGATATCGAGCTTGGGTTTGATTTGAATTTATCTGAGTGTGATTCAAATTGGAGGTTCTCTAGTACCCGAGGCAAGAGAACGATAGTGAATTTGGTTTTTTTTCTTAACAAGGAACCAACCATGAAGTTACACAAAGTTTCAAGTTTGTACATTGTTTTGGGTATTTAGAATATCATAGGATGATTTTGTTTGTTTAATAATTGTGATAGAGTGATGAGATAGCATGTTGATGAGTGAAACTGATCATTTTCAGTGAAAATTTAGCCAGAGGAGGACCGAATAATTTTTTTTCATGAGATTGAGTGCAGTGAGATGGAAACCACATCGCATGTGTTATTCAAATTATATATTTATGCTTGGTTTATTGTGTAAAGTCTGTTAAACATGTTTACTTATTTTAAAATTATTTATTCTATGAAATTAAAGTTTTGACTTTTGTTCTTTAATTATTTATATTATTTCATGCTTAGAAATTCTATAAGCACTAAATAATTTCAAGACCCATAAAGGAATTTAGTTATCATATGTTTGGGTTATGTTACCTCACTTTATTTTTATAAATTAACTTGAATATTCACATGTCTTAGACCTTAGTTTAAGAAATGAAATTACTATTTAGTACATATTTATGTTCTGATATCTTGAGTACTTTTAGTAAACCTGATTTTAGTTTTAAATATTGATTTTAAATGGTATGAATATACTTAGTTAAGTATTCCCTTTTATACATTGCCTTGTGTTACAAAGAAATTCATTTTCTTTCACTATAACCTAAATGAACTAGAAGTAAATGAACAATACTTAAAATTGATTTAGTGATTGCATCAGTTATGAGATAATGGATGGGTTGGTTAAGTGGTAAGGAACAATTTTTTATGATAACTTATTAAGTATCATTAACTTATTTGATTTTTTAAACTAAACTAAAAACTTTTTAAGAACTGAATGTGTCTATTTTATTAAATAATTATATATGGATTTGGTTTTATATAAATACATTAAATAAATATCTTTTTTCATGAAACTGCAACCTTAGGTATTTTATTCTTTAAAAAGTTTTACGAAATCATAATTTTACATTACTAAAAGGACATGCGATTCTAGTAGTGGATTCCACATGTGATTCTATAAGGTTGGGTTTTAAATTAAGCAGATTCACATAACTTCAATTGATGAAATAAGGGTTCAGGATTAATTTTGGGGAGCCTACACATAGGATAGATTGAAATCTAACAAAGGTGGGTATATTGTCTTAAGACCACATAGTTGTCCAAGAATCACCAATTTATCTTTGGTCCAGTGAATTGGATCTTCCCATATTTGGCAACCACTCTTTGGTCCAGATGTAGTTTCCATCCCAGATGCATTAGGTGAAACTACAAAAGTGGGAAAAAGATCAAACTATCGGTCCTAGTTTTCTATATTCCAATTAGATCGGGATCCTTCCCTTGAAATATACTAGTTTTTATCATGCAAGAGAATGAGATATGATTTAATAAATAACCTAATACCTTATCCAAAAAATTACCCAAGTTTTTATTTAGAAATTCATTGAAGCATTGTTACCCCTACTTTAGATCTCTAGCCCTAAGCGGTTTATCCACACATGGGAAAGGTAGTGTTAAGCATGCATAAAATTAATGTAGTTGAAACAGGCATCATTAAAATGATAATCAAAGAACATAATGACAGTTTAGTTCAATGAAAACAATAAAACAAACCACTTTGGTAGAAGAAATCATCATGTGGCTATTGAAGAATAAGGTAAAGCAGTGCACACGTCGAAGTAAGAAAGGGAAATTGAGATTTATTAAAATGGAACTACAGTGGAAAAAAGGTAATGAATAGCGAGAGAGAATGAATAAAAGAATGCAAAAAGAAAAGAAAATGGTGAAACCCCAAAATTGACCAGCTGCTAGAAAATATATAGGCAAAATCACCCTACAGTTTCATGAAAACACCATAATAATGCAAACCGTGGAACCCAAAAAAGCCATCAATGAGTGAGGGGCGTAGAAAATAACATACCTTAGATTCGAGCCTTGATTTGTCTAAGAGAAAGTAGAGGAGGAGCATCGACAATGGGGGTCTTCCACAAAAGCCTAAGAATCGTGACTTAATCAGTCACGGTTATGATTCTATTAAATAGATCATGGAGAGTTTTATTAGTTCTTTAAAAAAACACTGAAAAATATACCTTTTATCAGCGCTAAATTAATAAACACTAATAAAGTATTTATAATTATAATTATAAATAAAAAAATTGAAAATATTTGTATATGGTTATAAATGTATTTATATCATTATATATATATATATATTAAATATATTTATTATTTAAATATATCTATTATAGTTTTATAATTATTTAAATATATAATTATTTATTTTTAATTATATAAATATTTTTTTAGAAAAATTATATTTTTTATTTATAATTATAAATATGAAATTTTTTAAATATAGTAAATATACATGTATAAATATATTTTTAAATATATTTATAATTATTTATTTATAATTATAAATATATTTATATCATTATATATATTTATATAATTATATATATTTAATAAATGCATATAAATATAAATATAGTAAATATATTCATTATTTAAATATATTTATTATAATTTTATAATTATTTAAATATATAATTATTTATTTATAATTATATAAATACTTTTTTAAAAAATTAATATTTATATATTTATATTATTATTATATATATATATATATAATATAAATATATAAATATAGTAAATATATTCATTATTTAAATAAATTTATTATAATTTTATAATTATTTAAATATATATAATTATTTATTTATAATTATAAATTTATAAATTTATAAATATAGTAAATATACATTTATAAATATTTTTATTTATAAATATTTATTTACAAATATATTTTTTATATTATTTATGAATATATAATCTTAAATGCATGCATGTTAAAAACGAGTGAAGTTGAATAATTAAAAATGAGTGCACTTTTAAAATATTGAAAAAATGGACAAGTTTTATTAATTAAATATAAATTAATAAAAAAAGGTGGTTATATATTGAAATAAATATGAATACTTATTAAAAATATTAAAACATAGTAAATAAGAATATACAAATAAATATTAGAAAATGATTAAATTCCAAAGAAAATAAAAAATAAAAAATAAAAAATATTAAAAATAAACAAATAATACCTTATTGTAATAATATTAAAAATAAATAAATATAAATTACTTATTAAAAACATAATATATTAAATGTATCATGTTGTTAAATGAAATTGTAAAATGAATACTAAAATTTGAATAAATTACATAAATATTAAGTGTATGTGTTTCTATATACAATTTCATTAATTACGTGAATATTTGTGTGTGTGTGTGTTATATATAAAAATATATTAATTACATATATGTATGTATGAAATCAATATAACACACGTTTGATATATGTTAAATTGAAAAATCAAACAACATTCAATTATGTTCATTACTCGATGCAATTAGTCAGTATTTTTAATTAATATTAATTTTTAATTATAAACTATTCTTCAGTAAATATATGACTTATTTAATGTAAGAATAAATATTTTTTATTATATAAATCATATTTTATGAAATATTATATATATTGATATATATATGTGTGTGAATATATTTCAATATTAAATGTAATAATGAATAATTATGTATAAAAACCATTAAAAATGAATAAGACATTAATATGTTTTTAATTATTACATTTTATTCATTTTATATATTTATATTTAATATATATTATTTATTACTATTTATAATTAACATATATATATATATTAAAATTATTCTTTTTTATTAATATTTTTTTAATAATTTTTTAATTTATTCATTTTTAAATTTTTTGTTTAATTATTACAATTTATTCATTTTTACTAGGAAAGTTCAGGGTTGAGCGTAATCGACCCTAAATTATTACAATTTATTCATTTTTCATTTTTTTAATTATTATAATTTAATCATTTTATATATCTATATTTAATATATACTATTTATTAATATTTATAATATATTTATATGTATATTAATTTAATTCATTTTTACCAATAGTTATTTAATTAATAAAATGTTTACTATTGTTCTTAATTTACTCATTTTTTATTTTTATTTGTTTAATTATTTCATTTTATTCATTTTACATATGTATATATTTAATATATACTATTTATTAATATTTATAATTTATATATATGCATATTAAATTTATTCATTTTTATCAATAATTATTTAATTAATAAAAAATTTAATATTTTTTTAATTTGCACAATTATAATTTTTATTTGTTTAATTATTTCATTTCATTCAGGACCTTTATCAGCACTAAAAATAAAGTGTTGATAAAGGGTTCCCTTTATGAGCGTTAGAAAAAAGTACTGATAAATGTTATCCTTTATCAGCACTACAAAAAAATGCTAATAAAGGTCAGTGATATTAAAGGCTTGTTTTGTAGTAGAAAATGTGGCAACAACATAAAACATGACATCATAAACATAAGTCAAGGATAGCCACCAAGACATTATAACATAGTGTACTTAGGATAACCCCTT
This sequence comes from Viscum album, assembly GCA_963277665.1. Lineage (NCBI taxonomy): Eukaryota > Viridiplantae > Streptophyta > Magnoliopsida > Santalales > Viscaceae > Viscum > Viscum album. The sequence goes on along the minus strand of OY728161.1, from coordinate 1,987,838,105 downwards.
GTGCACTATACATGGCATCTCATAAGATAAAAACATTACCCAATGCATTGGCAGGCTATATAATTTCGGGTCCACCCATCACATTCATAACATGTACATTCATAAGTGTGTCTCATAGATTATACAAAATAAATATATCTTTCATCACTTTTAATCCCATGATTAAGGAGTATGGGTTTCATACATGGAATTACCCAATCAATGAAGTACATGTACATCTAGGTGAATACCCTTGAGTGGAAATGAGAACGGGTATTCACTACACAAATGTTTGGCATGGAAAATCGCATGATGATTTTGGAAACATAATGAGGGTACATAAATATTAATGGAAGGGTTAAATGAGGTTGAAAGGGGTCTCTCATAGTATGGACATCATAAGGATAGTATGATGGATGTGTAAAATCATTTCCCAACATGAACAATTAGAAAACAAAATGCATAATATAAAGAAGGTGTTTGAATAAAGAGGAGGAGATGATCCCTTACATTGAGAGGACGCTTCTAAAATCTTTGGGGGAGCTTATTAAGAGCTTCAGGTCACATTGGGAGGGCTTTGGAGAGGAAAAATAATAGAAACTTCATGCTCCAAGGGGTTTATTAAGGGTTTATAAAATTAATCAAATAACTTCAAAAACATATTATTTTAAAGGGGAAACATAATTTTGGTCGTGGATACTCTTTACAGTATTTTCTACATAATTTTTGGGTTTTTTATGATGTTATAGTACATACCGTATTTAATTTTTACCCAAAAAATCAATTGTCTCATAAAATTATGAAAAGTTAACCATTGGATAATTTTGATGTGCTGATTTAAAAAATAATATTTATTTTATCAAAATAATTCTCTAAATATGAGAATTTACACTTTTAAATAAAAAATCCTCATTTATTGAAAAATACTGGTTTTTTACAATAATAGTTTTATGACCCTTATAAAAATTACATTTGACTTCGTAAGATTATATTATCATTTATATTTTAAAAGTGTAATTTAATAATAATATTTTATCAAAATAACATTTATTTTAAAAAATGATTGATTTTATCAAAGTGTGTATTGATTAAAAATATATATTTTCCAAAAATACAATTTGTGTTTCATCATATCAAAATATAATATTTATCAAACTTATTATTTAATCATTATAGAGTAATAAAGATAAATATAATCATTATTAAAAAAATATACAATTTCATAGTTTTAGGGTTAAGATACATAACCTTTTATTACACCAGCAAATGCCCTAAGGGTAAGGTATGCAATGGTGATATTTTCTTGGGGTGGTTCGGAAAACATGGTTTGGGTCATGATATCGTTGAGCTTGAATTTCTCCTGTAAATAGTTTCAATCATGATTTAGTTGTTGAATCTTGAATTGGGCTTGGTCAAGGGAAAACCCAATGATGTTATCTCCCTTGGAAGCTTCGATAAATGAGATTCATAGGGTATGATCATACTGGTCAAGGTCATCACTTCTTTTGTCTATGTCAAATTTATTTGTCATAACCCTATATATATATATATATATATATATTAATCATATGGTCACTATATAATAGTTATACTATCAAATGCTACGGTTCTTAACAATCTGTTAAATTCGACAAGATATAACTTATAACCAACCAAAATAACAAAAGTAGTGCATGTGTTTTCTATAATTTCATTTCTTAATAAGGTATTTACCCATTAAAAAATAATTTCATTTATAAAAGTTTGGGTCATTACACAGCAGTGATGTGGTGATGATGCAACGTTGATGTGGGCTGCATGAACTGTCATTGTAAAACTCGTCGGAAAGTTTTCGGCATTGGAATGGTGTCAATTTCTCCGACAAGGGGGGTATTGTGGCACCTTAAGTTGACCAGAACTTTGATTTCTCTATATATCCCATTTTAACTCTATTTTTTTATGTTTTTTGAGCCAAGGGACTAATATCAACATGATCTACAATATTCTACCTTCATAAACTGAATGTGAGCACATTGAATTTTCTGATCACTATGAATCCTCCTTTTTCCCTCATAATTTCAATGTCAATAGCTCTAACACCACTTTGTAGGGGTAGCAGGACACACACAATAAAATTCCCATGAATGAAAAGAGAAAAACACAATATTGGTGTGGTTTGATGATGTTTCAACATTCATAGAAGGAGGGGTTGAATCCATTTATCTCTTATCTAAATACACATTAGAATATTACACGTTAAATATTACATGGGATGGATCTTGACTTTATAGAGAATAAAATCACAATAGTCAAAGGTTGGTTTATCTAAATTGTATACCCTTAAAAATTCATCATTGATCACATCATCATATTTATGCTTGTTGTTGTCAAAGAAGACTCTGTTGCATTTGTTGCAACCATAGAAAATGCTTCAATTTTGGTTTTTGATAAAAGACTTTCACAAAAGAATCCCCATTTGGGAGTGATTTCCACTATTCCCATGATATACAACAAGCATTAATTAGGGGCATATATACATAAATTTACATAAATGTAACATTCTTGATCTTTAAACCATAATTTTTTTTAAAATTTTGATCATCCAATATAACTTCACTGTTAACTATGTACAGGATGTCTAGGCATTAGAATAGGAAATATAGATAGAGTCGGTATTAAAATTCTTTTCTATCATAAGATTAATATTATATTATTTAGAATCTCCAAGGATTTTAAAATTGAAGCTATGATCACACAGTCCAGTCTTAAAACCATAATAGAAAATTCATATTTTTTCATCTAAATTTAAAATAAAAAATATATAAAGTTCAAATAATTTAACTTCATTAAAAAATAATAATAACTTTACATTTGTTAGGCAGCCACTGACAGCGGCTACAATGTTCAACGCGGGTGGGCTACCCACCCCCACCAATACCTCTTCCCTACCCTGATGCACTACCTATAAAAAGGCAGTGCAACCCCTCAGATAAGAACTACTACCAACATAAGGGAAACTTTGGAATTATCAATAAAATATGTCTTCCTTTTCTACTCATCTTTCTCCGTTATTCTAATTTTACTTGATTCATTTTTTATTTTCACAACATGTTATTAGCATGAATGCTAAAAAAGGGAGAAAATGTATGTTTTTGTTTTTGTTTTTCACCGCCTAGTTGGACTGTTCTAATTACTTGTAGAATTTTATTTATTTTCCGCCAAATTGGATGGTTTATGTGGTTTATTTAATTACCACCATAAAGGCTAGGTTACCGCCTATTTGGATGGTTTTATTTTCTTTATGTATCACCACCTGATTAGATGGTATAATTAATAAATCAATATATGCAAGAAAGTTTTAAATGAGTAATGTGGTGTATTGATTTATTTATTTCAAATCCCCACGTGAAAGATTTATTAAAGGTGGTATGTATATATATATAATATTAAATGATAATATTTACCTGCTCTTAAAGTTTTTGATAATGTATTATTTTATTTAACCAAAATGTAAATTATTGATGTATTCTTATTTTTAATAATAATAAACTTTCTTCCCCATCTCTCCTAGTTATCATCATGTCAAATCTTGCGAAACTCAAATTCACCACTCTTGATATTACTAGAAGTAATTACATGTTGTGGATGATGGATGTTGAAATGCATCTCGAATAGATGGATTTCACAGAAAAAATTAAATAAAATAATTCACAAACCCTTCTAAATAAAGAAAAGGTGATGATATTCCTGAGAAGACATCTCGATGAGGGTTTGAAATGTGAATACCTCATGGAAAGAGATCCAGGTAAGCTTTGTAAGAGTTTTAAAGAGAGGTGTGATCATCAAAATGAGGTTGTTCTCCAGCGACCCATAATGAATGGAATTATTTACTCTTCTAAGACTATAAAAGGGTCAATGATTACAATTTTTTATGTATAGAATTGTATCACAACTAATGTATTATGGTATTGGGATTATAGATTTTGATATGCTTGAAAATACATATAAGAAATTTCATGCATCTCACATCACCCTATAATAGAAATATCACTTTCAAGGATATATTAAATATTCTGATCTCATATTATCATTACTTGTAGTAGAGAAGAATAATGTGATTTTGATTACAAATCATTAGTCTCATCCTACTGGTTTAGCAGTAGAATTTCCTAAATAAAATGCTATATTTCATGAATATAATCATGGAATAAGTCGAGGTTGTGATTCTTGTGGTGGACGGGGTTTTGGCAGCAGGCACAGTTGAGGACGTTGTTGTAACCATGGGCCTACTCAAAATGAATATCAAAATCAAAGAAATATCAGCTCGAGCACCTCGAGGAATCTTAAAGATTCCTACTACATGTGTGGTTCAAAGGGACATTGGTCTCAAGTTTGTTAAACCCTAGAGCATATTTTTAAGCTCTATAAAGAATCTCTTGAAGCAAAGAAGGTTGAACCACTCTTTGTTGAGACATCCTATAAAGGGAAAGAAAATGAGGTAAATTTTACTGAGAATTATGATCCATAAAATGACGATTTCTATATCATCCCACCTTTTTATCACATAAAATTTCATTACATTTTACAAAACCGAGGATCTTTAAGGTTTAGTGTCTTGGAAACCAGGAACTTAAAACATGAAAACATAAAACATTCTTCTTAAACACTTGAAAGGCTTCTCCTCATGTTCATCCTAGGTTCATTACTGCATCTCATAACCTGGGGACATACATCAAAATAAAGGGTGAGCAGAAGGCTCAGTAAGGGAAACAAGGGGAAACATTTAACATGTGAACTTGGGATACATCAACAATGTCATGAAAAAAACTTTAAGGCATGATAAAGAAATCATGAGATATATCATAATAAAAATAACATTTTCCACAACTTTAAGATGTGGATACAACATTTAATATTGACAATCATTTAGTTTCACCAAGGTCCATCCCCAAGGTGTCATTAAAAATTACCAAGGTTATTCACCAAGGTATCAGTCTAAAAGGTCATCTCTAGAGATTAAGTCTTTACCCAATGCATTGGAGCGCTATCAGGGCGCACCCTTAAATTTTACTTTATTATCATGTGAGCCACATATATAATCATCAATAATTTCATAAACAACACATATAGCATAAAAGAAATGGGTTTAATTTCATAATCATAACGTTTTAAAAACTACTTTAAAGACATGATCTTTATGTCACTTTAAACCCACAGAAAGGGAAAGCGGGTCTCATATATGTAAATCCCAGAATTTAAAATAGAACAACTTGGTATACATGTGAATACCCATTTATAATGAAGAGATTTTAGTATTCACTTAATAAAATAAAATAATTTGAGAAAAAGAGAGAGACATTTGAGACGGAAATTCTGCAGCATAACAGCTATGCTTCGGGGTTTTAGAAAATATTGAAAAGAGTGGGGACATAGGTCACCCACTCATAAATGATCCAAAGAATAGTAGAGGGACTGAATATAATGGATATAAGAACATGGTAATAAGATTTTAAAGACATACCATATGAAATGAAAAACATGGAAGGAAGACAAAAATAAGATTTCTCTTATGAAAATTCGGCAGCCTAACGGCATCACTTAAACTTCAAAAAAATGAATTGACGAGATCAAATAGGGTCTCTCGTCATATTAACATAAAATATCAGTATGATAGATATATAGATCATACCCCAACATAATAAAAAGGAACTTTAAATACTTTACATGAGAGTAGAACTTTGAAAAATGAGAATGGTGACCAAATCCCTTAAAAATTTGACAGCCTAACAACACCACTTAAACATCAACAAAAATTAATTGATGAGATCAAATAGGGTATCTAATAATATGAACATAAAAGATAAGTATGATAGATATAGAGATCATACCCCAACATAATAAAAATGAACTTTAAATACTTGACATGAAAGTAGATTTTTGAAAAATGAGAAAGGTGAAAGAATCCCTTAAAAATTCGGCAGCCTAACGACGCCACTTAAAACTTCAAAATACTTACTTGAAGAGATCAAATGGGGTCTCTCATCATATGATCATAAAAGATCAGTATTATAGATATAGATATCATACCCCAACATAATAAAAAGGAACTTTAAATACTTGACATGAAAGTAGAACTTCAAAATGAGAAGGGTGAAAGAACCACTTAAAAATTCGGCAGCCTAACGACGCCACTTAAAACTTAAAAATACTGAATTGAAGAGATCAAATGGGGTCTCTCATAATATGATAATAAAAGATCAGTATTATAGATATATAGATCATACCCAAAATAATAAAAAGAAACTTGAAATACTTGACATGAAAGTAGAACTTCAAAACGAGAAGGGTGAAAGAACCACTTAAAAATTCGGCAGCCTAACGACGCCACTTAAAACTTCAAAATACTGAATTGAAGAGATCAAATGGGGTATCTCATAATATTATCATAAAATATCAGTATGATAGATTTAGAGATCATACCCCAACATAATAAAAAGGAACTTGAAAGACTTGTCAAGAAAATAGAACTTGAAAATGAGAAGGGTGAAAGAATCCTTTACAAAAATTCGGCAGCCTAACGGCGCCACTTAAAAATTCATAAAACAAAATGATGAGAGTAAGAGAGTATCTCTCATCATATGAACATAAAAAGGGCTGTAGGATAAATATAAAATAACATCCCCAACATAAGAACATGGAGCTTAGAAGAAATGACATAAACGAGAGTACTTGAAAAGAAAGAGAGAGGTAGGATCCCTTACCTTAAAACGTAACTCCTAAAACTCAAAGGTTGGGACCTTGAGGGCTTGGGGGAACCTTGGGAGGACTCCTTTGGAGGTAATGAGACCAGATCTTCATTGGGGGAGAGTTGGGAGTCGAATTTATGAGAGGATGTCTTGGTATTTATAGGGAAAGTGAGGGGACAAGGCATTAATGGCCAAGGGACACCTCATTGGTGGTTTTGGCAAAACCATGGGCTTTCCCATGGTATTTTCCCATGGTATTGGCCACTTGGAACACCTCATACCTTATATAACTATTCATAAGTCTACCATATTGATTACATACTTAATACATCATTTAATGATGTCATTAAACACCGGTAACTTAAAAACTGTATTTTCACTATTCATCGAAAATTCAACTTTCTCAGAAAAATCCCAAAATTTCAGCTTAACAAAATATAGATGCTCTGATTTAAAAAATGAACTCCATTTTATAAAAATAATTTTCTAAATATTTTGAATTTAATTTTTAAATAAATACACTATTCACCGAAAATTCATTTTTTTTTACAAAAATCCCCAAAAATTACCTTAACATAATATCGATGCTCCGAGTTCAAAAATGAAATCCATTTTGTAAAAATAATTTTCTAAATAATTTTAATTTAATTTTTAATTAAAAAATGCTATTCACTCGAAAAAACTAATACTTGACTAATAATTTATGAAACCGTTATTTAACCATTTTATTGAATCTCATTACTTAATCAAGGTGCCTAGATTATATTAATACTTTCTTTAAGTGATATTAATAATCCATTTGGTCACATTACTAATCCTAAGCATAAAATCACTATTCATAATTTACTATTCATCAAAAATCAAGTTGATCTTATTAGACTGTAAATTTCTTACTGAACATAATTGTAGAAGACCATTTTTTGAAAATCATTGCACATTTTTAATTATTTAAGGTTTACATAAACATTTTTAAAATATCCTTTTTCTAAAATTCATCAAAAATATGCATACTATATTTATCCGGTCATTTGAAAATTCATAAACTTCATCATAAGAAGAAATCCCAATTTTTATTTAAAACAAAGGATTACACAAGGCAGTTACGGTCTCCTTACATAGCCCCTTATCACACCATCATAGGACCTAAGTGTAAGGTGTGCTAAGGTGAGAGAATCTGAGGGAGGCTCAGCCAACATCGCACAAGTAGTAATTTATATCAGTTTGAACTTCTCGCGAAGGCGATTCCGTTCTAGCTTCACACGATGAAGTTCGACTTAGGTTTGGTCCAGAGCAAATCCCAGTGGTGCTACCTCCTTCCCAAGTTCTGTTAGATGGGTTTTGATCGGTCCAAGACTACTGAGTGAGGCCATAAAATCTTCTTTCTATATTAATTAACCAAGATTACTTGTATTTAGAGACAATAATCGAAACGTTTAGTTTCCAGCGGTCATATTGACCAATGGTCATATAACAGTCAAAACTCAATGGTCTCATTTTAATTATACTCATGTTATCAAATGAAACAGTTTTGTTGAGTATAAAAAAATAAAATAACACACAAAATTAGGAAACAAGATTTATTCAAAATTCTGGGTCGTTACAATTTCACTTACCTCAAAGTGGGTGATTTTACTTATGAATTTTATGAGATGATAGCTAGAAATAATTTAGAAAAATTACAGTAGTTATGATATATGATATGTTGTTTTGTTTTATATGATTTATATTTTGGATGTTGTATTATTTGAATTTCACAAGTTGTATCTTATAATATTATTGTATTTACTTTGAATCATTGAAATGGATTGTGTAAATGGGATAAATATTTGCATACCAGATAGTGGAACAATGCACACAATTCTTAAAAATAAAAAATATTTTTCTAATCTTAAAACAACAAAACCAATTGTGAATACTATATGAGGTCTTGAAGATCTTATAGAAGGGAATGGTAAAGTTTGTTTTTGTTTACCTAATGGGATACAATTTTTTACCAGAGATGTATTGTTTTCCCTAAAGTCCAAAATAAAATTATTAAGTATCAATTATATATACGAGCATGGGTATTATACTCAAATTATATCTGAGAGAAATGAAATGTACATGTGCATTACCATTAATAAATCTGATAAGAATCATGTACTAGAAAAACTATCAAAATTGTCCCTTGGATTTCATTATACATATATAAGTGCAATCAAAACACGTATGGTAGTAAAGAATGGGCCACAAAAATGTTAATTTATGGCATGAACAATTAGGTTGTCCTGGTTCAGGAATGATGTGAAAAATAATTGAAAGTTATTATGGACATTCAATAAAGGTTAAAAAGATCTCTCTACTAAGAAAAATTCTATGTGAGCCTTGTTCACTTGGAAAGTTGATTGCGAGACCATCTCCAGCTAAAATTAAGACTGAAATGTCAGTCTTTATTAAAAAAATTCAAGGGGGTATATGTGGACCAATTCATCTATCATGTGGGCCATTTAAATATTTTATGGTATTAATTGATTCATCTAGTATATGGTCACACATATGTTTTCTCTCAACATACAATGTAGCATTTTCATGATTTCTTACTCAAATAATTAAATTGAAATCACAATTCCCTGATTATGCCATCAAGAAAGTAAGGCTTGATAATGCTAGATAATTTACCTCTCAATATTTCAATGATTATTGTATGGAAATGGGTATTACTATGGAGCATCTAGTCGCCCATGTGAATACACAAAATGGTTTAGTTGAATCACTGATAAAACACCTCCAACTTATTACTTGACCATTAATAATGAAAATAAAACTATCGAGCTCCATATGGGGTCATGCAATATTGCTTACCTCGACATTAATTTGCATCATACCAAGTGCATATCATAACCACTCTCTACTCCAATTGGCTTTTGGACAAGAGCCTGACATCTCCCACATAATAATATTTGGTTGTACAATATATGTACCAATTTCTCCCCCACAACGTGCAAAGATGAGACCTTAAAGGAGGTTGGGAATATATGTAGGATATGAATACTCATCCATTATTAGATATCTTGAACCACAAACCGATGATGTATTTATAGCACGTTTTATTGATTTTCACTTCAATGAATAAGTATTCCCAGTATTGGTGGGGAAAGAAAAAAGGGATTAGATTTCATCGAATGTGAAAACATTACCTTTTCTCAATCCTCCCACCCAGCACTATGAGATGAAACTGAAAAATATTTTACATTTTTAAAAATTAGAAAATCAATTGCCCGATGCATTTACTGATTCAAATGGTGTGACTAAATCACATGTACCATCTGTAAATGCATCGACTAGAATTAATGCCCCAAAGACACAATTATATAATGATGTTACAGAAATATCAAAAGCAAGCATGAAGCGTGGAAGACCAACATGATCTAAGGATAAAAATCCTCAAGAAATGAAAGGAATGATTATAAATGAAAACCCCATTATGGAGATGTGTGTTCCAGAAGAAACACATAATTTTAGTGTTTTTAAAGAAACGCATGATGACAATCATAAAGATAATTCACAATATATAGAAAACCCTGAAGGTTTTGAAAATATTGAAATCTATCTTAATTATTTCACTATTGGTGATATGTCGAATCGAATTAATGTGGAAAATATTGATGAAATATTTTCATATTCTATATCACATGATATAGAAAATGAATACCCTAAACCAAGGTCTGTTATGGAATGTCAAAAATGACCTGATTGGAATAAATGGAAAGATACAATATAGATTGAATTAAATTCACTTAATAGGTGACGGGTTTTTGGACATATCATGCTCACTCTAGAAGTTATGAATCCTATTGGATATAAATGGGTTTTTGTGTGTAAGCATAATTATAAAAATGAGATTGTAATATACAGAGATTGTCTTGTCGCACAAGGTTATTCTTAGAGGCCTGGAATTGATTATGAAGATACATATTCTACTGTTATAAATGCTAATACTTTTTTATATCTAATCAGCCTTGTAGTAGCTGAGAAGGCTAATATGCATCTTATGGATGTTGTTACAACTTATTTATATGGATCACTTGATAGTAGTATATATATGAGAATCCCATAAGGATTCAAAATACTCAAAGTATTGAAATCAAAGCCCAAAGACCTATATTCAATTAAATTGTAGAAATCCCTGTATGAATTAAAACAATCTGGATGTATGTGGTATAATTGTTAGAGATAATATTTGTTAAATAAAGGGTATGTAAATAACCATATATACCTATGTGTTTTTATTAAGTAAACAACATATGGATATGAAATCATTACGGTGTATGCCGATGATTTAAATATCACCAGAACTCCAAAAGAGACCATTGAAGCAATGAGAGACTTAAAGAATGGATTTTAAATGAAAAACCTAGGAGAAACCAAGTATTGCATTGGATTAAAAATTGATCATATGCTAAGTGGTATATTTTTTCATCGGTAAAATTACACTGAAAGGGTTTTAAAATGCTCTAATTTGAATAAAGTGAATCCTTTAAGTACTATAATGGTTGTTTGGTATTTAAATACTGAGAAAGATCAATTTTGACCTTGTGAAGAAAATGAGGAGTTGATTGGTCCATAAGTATCGTACCTCAGTGCTATCAGAGCACTAATACATATTGCTAATTGTACTCATCCTGATATATATTTTTCTACTAATTTATTGTCAAGATTTAGTTCAACCCCTACATAAAGACACTGGAATGGAATTAAACATATTTTTCATTATCTTTATGACCCTATTAATTTGATTTTATTCTATTCTAACATAGTATAAATGAAGATGGTCGGTTTTGTAGATGTATGTTATTTATCTGATTTGCATAATGTGTGATCACAAACTGGTTATGTGTTTACATGCAGTGACTCAAGTTTTTCCCTTTTATAATTTGGAATATTCCTATGAATATTTCCAGAGTTAAGCATTGTGACGATGTGCGATTCTGTGGCCCGGTGTGCTCGGAATAAATTTTATAAAAAATATTAAGTATTTTTGAACTATGAACATGGAGGAAACATGTTATCTCTCAAACGATAGCTCGTATCAAAAATATGAGGTCATGGTTGAGTCTGGAGTATGGCGTTTACCCTAAGAAGGGTATAACTTTTGTGGGTGCAAGCCTTCTACAGGAAAAGCCATGGAGGGAGAAACCGTAAATAAAATAATTAAATAAAATTATTTTATCTCGGGCACTACCTCGAATAAATTATGAATGGGGACTTGGATTGGAAATCTTATACCACTGTTGGGTTCATAATGGGGGGTATACCCTAGGTGCCACCTAAAGTGAGAGGGCGCGGGAGGTTCGGATCCCACGACCGTTGGAAAACTTTTTGTGAGTATTCTATAAATAACTGGTTGAGCACATAAGCAAGGGTTTGGCTCATTTTATCCCACAGACGGTGGAGATTCTTCCTCCTTTCAATCGGCGAATCGATGTTGGATTCTTGGCAGATTGCGACGAAACATCAAATTCGAGTTGATCAGAGCGCAACGAACGTGACGATGGATCCAGAATCCAAGTAGGATCCTTCTTTCGGATACTGATTTTACTCGATTGAATTTTTGGTTGTCATTTTTATTTTTGGTTGTTTCTAATACTTTGATTATCCTTATAGATGGCCAAACTAACAATGACCATCATCCGATTGAGTTTTCGATTGCTCGTTCTTTATGTTCTTCGTCTTTTCTTCATCGTTAATTTTTGATACAATACAATGAAATCCAAATGTTGAGTGTATCATGGATCTATGAAGGTTGTGATCCAAGGATTCCAAATCTACGACGGTTTCGAGTTTTGGGTGCCAGAGGAGGCGCGACAGCGAGCGGAAGCAGTGCTAACTTTTCGTCGCGTCAAAAAAGTGACGAATCTTTGAGCAGAGGCTGATTCAGTGAAGATCACATCACAAGGATCCAAGATCTAGTATTATAATGATTTTCCAAGAACTGGGGCATCGCTGGTGGTATGTGGTGGCTAGCGGCGGTGGCGCCATGATGTAAAATGGTGGAGACCGCGATAGGTCAGCGGCGACGTAGCCGCGGAGGTAGTCGCGGCCTGTGCGGGCTGCGGAGGTCCGAAGACGGAACACACAGGGAACGGTAGGTACAAAGGCTGGAAGGTATCCGGTGAGCTAGTGGGACGACCCAGGCGGAGTGGACCAGCCTGAGCGGGCCGGTCCAGCTGAAATGGGCCAGGTCGGGCCGAGCAGTCTTCAAACGCTCATATCATGCAAACCGGACGTCCGATTGATGTGTCGTCTATGAACACGTGAACCTCTATTCAAGGAAAACCTTTTGAGGTCAATTTGATAATGTAAATTTTAGGGTTGTGATGTAGGCCCCACTTTGACCTGTTTGGGCTTGTTGCGGTGAAAAGCACCATTTTCATCGGTTATCCGTTTTGGGCAAGTAAATAGCCTATCCTGCATGTTTTTCCACATAGAACATGATGGTGGCCTCTGTTACAGCTTACGAAACATGAGGTGGCACAAATTGAGTAATAATCTTGAGAATCAGTGCTAAGATGATGTTGGAGATCGATATTTCGTGAAGAGAGATGTTGGGTCAGGTACTCCCCTGTGGCACCAGGGCGTGGGTTTCCCTTACCTATCTTCTTAGGTAGAGATGGGGCTCCCCACATCATGGGCACGAGTTCATTACCTTTGGGTGTTTTCCTTCGAGGTTTTTACTCCCCTGATGGACTAGGGTGCGGGTTCCCCATAACGTTCATGCAGTTGGACTACTACCCTTCCATGATAGGGCGTGAGCTCTCTAATCTCATTGTATGGTAGAGTTGGTACTCCCCTTTTATAACAGGGTGTGGGTCCTCTAGTTTTAATGTGGTGCTCCCCTACCGTGGGTGCGAGCTCATGTTACTTGCAGTGGTTCTCCCCTACCGTGGGTGCAGGATCACGTTCTTCAGTGTGGTGCTCCCCTACAGTGGGTGTGGGATCACGTTCAAAGAGTGGTGCTCCCCTGTCGAGGGTGCGTGCTCATATCTCTCACAGTGGTGCTCCCCTACCGTGGGTGTGAGCTCACGCCAACGGAGTAGTGCTCCCCCATTCTCGAGTTGTAGTGGGGAGCAGGCCCCTCCACTTGTTACTCATGATTCCAAGTTAGGAGTTAGCTCTCCCTCGATATACTAAGGTGAGAGCCCCTCTAGACATGAGAAACATAGGTTTCACGGGTTGGCTTAGGAGCTATTACTCCCTCGACTATGGGGTAGTGGCGAGGTGTGGGACTCTCCGTGGTTCTTTTGACATTGCGCCAAGTGTAGGTCAGCGTTGGTGGCATCTCTCGGTTGAGTTCCATCTGGGATGGTGGGGTTGGCTCATCGGCTTCTAGTTGTCGATGCTTTTCCCCCTTTCGTTTTGCGAGCTGTCAGGGATGCTTGGATTTTGTTACTGTCTATGAGGTCGTTACCTCATGATATTGTTGTGAGTGTTGCATTGGAACCTCGAGTCGTTTACCGTGGACAGTTTGTGGTTGGGACCATGAGACTCAGTGACAGAGCTGAGTATATCTGGGTATGTTCTGAGAGTCCCTATGGCATGTGTTGTTTTGTTGACATGCCAGGGATGTCGAGTTGACTAGTCAGGTATTTCCGAGGATGGTCTCGAGATGGAGCTTCTCTCTCGTTTGGGTTCCCTCAGGCTAGGTCGAGTTAACTGATGTCTATCAGTTGCTCCCTTTTTTGGTTTGGAATTTTGGGGTGCTTACTGAGTATTCTTATACTCATCCCTGCATGAGCTTTTCTCGCACATGTTGTGTCTTGTGTCTTGTGTAGACCACAGGTCCTTTTGACGGAGTCCCAGTTGGACCCGAAGTAGGAAAAGTGTAGTAGCCGGACTGCCCGGAGTGTTTACCAGAGCTTGGACTGAGGAGCTTTCTGGCGGGTGCATTTGACAGTGATCTCCTCCATCAGAGCAGGTTGAATGCTTTTGTAGTTTTCTTTTGGTGGGCCCTGTATTTTCCCTTTTTGTACTTCGGTTGTACTCTAGTTTGGGCTAGATGTATGCATGCATTTCTTTTCAGTTTTTATATATCTCTGTATTGTTGCATGGAAGTGTATGTTGGCGTGGGTGTACATGTACTTTGGGCTAAGGCCTCCTTCTGTGATAGCCTATTCGGCCCTGGACGTCATCCCCTGGCCTATGGAGGCGGGCTTGGGGAGTCGGGGCTCGAGCCCCGTTGGTTTGGGTTGTGACATCACAGTTGGAGGTATTTCCATATCTTGGAGATCATAAAAGTAGACACTTGTCGCAACATCTTCAAATCATATAGAAGTGATAGCATTACATGAAGCATGTTGAGAATATATTTGGTTGCAGTCTATGACTCAACACATTCGAGTGGCAAATGGATTGACTATGTATAGCACCCCAATAATTTTATTTGAAGTTAATATAGTGTGCATCACACAATTGAAGGAAGACTTCATGAAGAATGATTGGACAAAACACATACCACCGAATTTTTTTCCTTCACAGAATAGTTAATTAAGAACGGAGATATCAATATGCAATATATTCGATCCAACGACAACATTGCAAATTTATTTACAAAGTCACTACCGACCATTATCTTTAGAAAACTTGTACATAATATAGGGATACGCAGATTGAAAATTTTGTAATGTAATGTAACTTTCAGGGGGAGTCTACGTGACTGTACTCTTTTCCTTATTCCGATTTTTATTCCACTGGATTTTTTCAGAAAAGGTTTTTAATGAGCTTGTATCAAAACACACATGATGTTGGCAGGGGTGTGCATCCCAAGAGGGAGTGTTAACGGATGGAGTGTTCAACAAGGGTGGTCTACCCACCCCCACCAATCCCCCCTTCCCTACCCTAATGCACTGCATATAAAAAGCAGTGCAACCCCCTCAGATAAGAACTATTGTCAACAGAAGTGAAACTTTGGAATTATCAATAAAATACATGTCTTCTTTTTCTGCCCATCTTTATCAGTTATTCTAATTTTAATCGTTTCAATTTTTGAAACATTCAAATTATCCAAACACAATCCACCAATCTCTATTTTTTACATCTTAAACGGCCCGACACGTGGTACGGGTTCCGGTCTCGGATAATTTTTTAAATGGCTTTTTAAAATTTATTTTTTAAAAAAAGGGATAGGTTGGGGATATTTGTAATGATGGGTTAGGTTCACTCTTCTCCCCTTGTCAGGAAGCGTCAACGAGGTTGATGCTCCCTTTGAGGATTTTCTGAAGGAAGAGTGAACGACGTTTACACTTCCTCCAAATTTTTTTAATAACATTTTTTACTAAATATATATATATACATACATATTAAATTAAATATTACAATAATTGTTAATAAAAATTAATAAAAATTAATTAAATATTAATAAATACTAATTAAATATAAATAAATATTAATTAAAAATTAATCAATATTAACTAAATATCAATAAATATTAATTAAATATTTATAAATATTAAAAAATATTAATAAACATTAAATAAATATTCATAAATATAGATAATACAAATAAATATTAATAAATGTTGATTTAATATTAAATAAATATACTTAAATAATAATTAAGTATTAATTAATATTAATGAATATAAACAAAAATGTAAATAAATAATAATAAATATAAATGAATAATAAAAAATAGTAATAAACAAATCATAATAAATATTAAAGAAATATTCATAAATGCTCATAAATACCAATAAATATCAATAAATATCAATAAAATACTAGAAAATATTAATAAATAACAATGAAATATTTTTCAACATTTAAAATATTTATAAATATTAATAAAAAATTACTAAACATTAATAATCATTAAATAAATATTAATAAATATTCATGAATATTAATAAATATCAAAAAATATTAAATAAATATTCATAATTTTTAATAATTTTTTTAACAGGTTGAGGGACAAGCCCTCTTTTATTAAGAATATAAACATTAATGAATATAAATAAATATTAAATAAATATTAATAAATGTTAAATAAATATTAATAAATATTAATAATTATTAGTAAATATTAATAAATAATAGATATCTATTAAATAAATATTCATAAATATAATAAATATTATTAAATATAAGTAAATATTATATTTATGAATATTTATTAACATTTAGCAATATTTAGTAATATTTATTAATATTTATGAATATTTATGAATATTTAATTGATATTTAGTCATATTTAAAAATATTTATTTAATATTTTTATATTTATTTAACACTTATCTATTATTTATTAATATTTATTTAAATTTAATGATATTTAGTTCATATTTATTAATACTTAGTTAGTATGTATTAATATTAATTTATATGCATTAATATTTAATTAATATCTATTTAAGGATTTTAATATTTATAAATTTTTAATTAATATTTATAAATATTGATAATTATTTCATTACTATTTATTAATATTTGTTAGTATTTTATTTATATTTAATAATATTTAATTAAAATGTATTAATAATTATTTATATATATATATTCATATTTATTGGAATCTATTGATATTTAATTAATATTTATGAATGTTTAATTAATTTTTTTTGGTTCTTTGTGAATTTTTGATTAATATTTAATTAATATTTATGAATATTTCTTTAATATTTATTATGATTTTTTTATATTTAATAGTATTTATTAATATTTTTTAGTATTTATGAATATTTATGAATATTTATCAATATTTAATTAATATTTTTGGATATTTAATTAATATTTACAAATATTTTATTACTATTTTTTACTATACATTTATATTTATTAATATTTATTTACATTTGTTTATATTCATTGATATTAATTAATATTTAATTATTATTGAAGACTATTTATTTAATATTTAATCAATATCTATTAATATTTATTTGTATTATCAGTATTTACGAGTATTTGTTTAATGTTTATTAATATTTTTTAATATTTACAAATATTTAATTAATCTTTATTGATATTTTTTTAATATTGATTAATTTTTAATTAATATTTATTTATATTTAATTAGTATTTATTAATGATTAATTATTTTTTATTAATATTTATTTTAATATTTAATTACATATCTATTTATATATATATATTTAGTGAAAATTATTATTAAAAAAAATTGGGAGGAAGAGTGAACACTGTCCACTATTCTTTTAGAAAATTTTCAAAGGGAGCGTCAACCTTGTTGACGCTTCGTGAGGAGAGTGCACGAGGTTCATTCTTTTCTGGATCCATTTTTAAAATTATCCCAATGCCAGCCCTTTTTCAAAAAAATTAAATTTTAAAAACCCATTTAAAAAAATTATCCTCCGGTCTCTGTTCCTAGTGCACGTGTGATAGAGTGGGGTTCGCAGCGGCCCGGATCGAGGTGCACTGGGATGCAGTCGTCGTCGTGGTCGTCGGCGACATCCGGAGGATGTGGGAGCGGAAGAAAGCGGTCTTGGGCGACGTCCACCTCGGTTTCGCCATCGGGGATAAGAATCCAGAAGGAATTGGCGGATCTTAATGCTGATCCACCCACCGGCTGCGCTGCTAGTCCCAAAGGCGACAACCTATACGACTGGGTGGCCACTCTGATCGGTCCTCCAGGTCCGCTTCTCTCCACAGTTCACAGCATCGAACTCGTTTAACCTGATTTAATCTTACCGTTTTCGACTACTTTATTTGGACTGATATTGTATATTTGGCCGTTTGGATATATTGCTTTACTTGACTTCATTGAGAACATCTATCATAGCGATTCTTTGTAATTGATAATCAGCTGCATTCATCAACAAGGCTGATCAATCAAAGGCGATGAATTCCTCATCACCTTACTACTTGCTTCCATCAGATAGCCTGGGCACCATCACCCGCCATGTTTGCTAAGCAGGAAGAATTTTGATGCGTGGGAGAAGGTGACGAGGAATGCCTTCAAGGCCAAGAATTAGACTGGATTCAACGACGAGACTCTGAAGAAACCCAAGCTATATGAGTTAGAAGCCAACAATTGGGAGTTTTGTAATTGAATGCTGATCTCTTGAATTTTTAATTCAATTGAGAAATCAATTGTACCCTGCTTGGCATATGTGGGGCTTACCAAGGCAGTCTGGGATGACCCATGGGAATGACTTTCAGTTTGGAATGCACTGCATGTTCATGGACTTAAAAGCGAGTTCTACTCACTTCGATGACAAGGCATGTTTGTAATGATGTTTTTCAGAAATTCGAATGGTATGTGGGATGGACAAACTAGCTATTTGAAGATAAATTTGGGGGGCAACATTGGAGTTCATAAAGGGATGAGAGAAGTAAAAACTCCATCAATTCTCAATGAGTCTGGACGGTGCAGTATTTGGGTTAGTGTACACTAAAATACTTGTTATAGATTCTCCATGGTCGTTGAGTGGAGCTTAATTGACTTTCACACATGAAGAACAATACCGATCCATTACACGAGGGTGAGAAGAATGAATCGAGGCAGTAGCATCGGAAGTACAAACGGCTAAAGGAAAGGCTGCCATGCAACACAAAGAACAATATCACGAGAAGTTTTTACTTGAATTGTAAAAAACTAGGATGTGAAGTGTTTGAATGCTTTTTATACTAGGAGAAGTTTCAAAATCGGTGCCCTTAAGTGAGGTCTAGTTCTTTATTTAATAGATGTACGATTCCAAAATACAAGCAGGAAAATAAAATTTAAAATACATAAAAAGGGTTGACCCATTCAAACAATTGATCAGTCAAATCGTTGACCAATCACCATTGATCAGTCAAACCATATCTTAAATATCTAAATGTTATAATACTCTATCTCAAACTAGATTTACTTAGCTTGCATACGTAATAAAAGAAAACAAAGAAATCACCCATTTAATATGCTCCTTCAAGCTGAACATGCTCAACTTGACTGCATAAAACGACAAGCATAAGATGAATAAGAACACCCGCCGCCTTTAGTTGCCACCCGATTGATCCCCCTGCTTGTTGGCTCTGTACTCCTCTACATGGGCTCCCCCTCACGATAAAAAATGAGCAAGTTAAAGAAGCAATAAAAAAACTGATGCTGTCGAAAAATATGTGGCAACCGAAGAACTCATATGTTGATGACGACTAGTGTTTGAATATTCTGGATGATACGACGACCGACGAGCGACCTCAAAACTTCTGGGTGATACGATGTCCGTCCTGAAGACCCAAATGCTCGGATAGAATGACTATAGTCACGAGGACCCAAACGGTAAGGTAGAATAACGCCTGTCTTGTGAACTCAAACAGTCGGGTAGAATGACGCCCGTCTTGCATATCTAAATGGCCTGGTAGAATGACGCGTGTCATGCAGACCCAAATGACTGGGTAAAACGACGCCTGTCATATGGGTCCAAATAATAATAGTGCGAGTGAAGATAATTATAGCACACAAAAGAAGGCAATTCTAGTCGCCAACAATGTTGGTGCGAAGACGTGTGCAAAAGGCTTGACATAGCAGCAGAGTCAATACCTTGTTAGAGAGAGAGAATCCACCTACGGCAGAGGCAGAAGGTTGAGTGGCTATGACATTGTAACGGGTTCACTAGTGAAAATAGAATTTACCGCCCAAGTAATGTGGGCAACACACTAGTGTTACATGGGGCAGTCAGTGCTCTTTGGAGCCATCACTAGTGTGGTGGTGGGTATACATTACCTCGGTAAATGATGCTTACAAAAGTATTGTAGTTAAATTTCCACTTGAGCAATTTGAAATTTAAGGCTCCAGGGGACTGTTATCACTTGATTTCCTGAATGGTAGAGGTTATCATTGCTTATGCAGTGCCATCCGAGTCTATATATACTTACATCCTCGACCCGAAACTTGCCTATGCGGCCTGAGTCGGAGCACTACACACCCCAGGCATGCTTCCCCTTAACACTAGAGGGTGCCGACTTGCGTTGAGGCTCTAATAAAGTCATGTAGGGAGACTATACCCTCAATATCCTCGCATGCAATAACAAATAAATAACTAATAAATAACTGAAACATCCATAATAGCATAACATTAGAGTACACATGAAATTATAGCGGAATACATATCATAAATAAATCATACACAATGCTATAACAAATTTAACTAATGCAGGTCATGGATTCATATATCCCGACGAAGATCGCCTAACAGATCGATCATATACAATATAGAAATTAGAATTAAAAATAAAATGACATGGATACTCAACCATTGTCCTTGACCTCACCTCAAATTTGTCTCCATAATCCCGCCGAGCTTCTCTAGCCCACTCACCTGTACCAGGGTCATCGCCCAAACCTGCATACCAACCACATGGTTTGTATGTCCACTAGGGTGCACGTGCTGGGTGTGAGCATACAACTCAGTAGACCACTATCGCTGGTGCCCCTAATAAAACGGGTATATATGTGTATCCATATACTGAATGAAATGGAAGCCGTAAATATCACATGTTCACACCTTTCGAACCATGGGTACTCAAGAAGCCACCCTGATGGTCGACTCATACCTGTTTCGACCAGTATCGGTGTCGTGTTTGAACATATCACACAAAAGGTACAATGGGTTGGTAGAGTGTCTGCCCACAAGCACAAAATCGAGTAACCTGATGGTCTAAAACAGCTCGATACCAACCAATCTAAGAATATAAATACACGGGTGGGCACTGCGCCCAAACCTGCCCCCAATATGAAAAGACTAGGTTGGCATCGCACCCAACCCCATCATTGAGCAAGGACTAGGTTGACATTACTCTCAATTTCAATACCCAGTGAAAGACATGGTTGACAGGACAATCATTCTTTTTACCAAATAAGAATCAAGGTCGGTAGGTTTTAATAATGATACCGACACTTGGTACGCAGCAGAAGCAACAGTAAAACCTATCCATGATCATAACATGTAAATGAAAAACACAATAATAAAACAATAAAATAAAAACACATTTTTAAAAAGGTTTCGGATATTTAGATCAAGCTTGAATTGTTGAATCCAAGTCTCCTTTGGTATCTACCGATAACGCTAATCACCAACGCCTTGGTGGAATCTTCTTCGTATCCAAGTGATGCTAGTAACTCCTCAAATGTAAAAGATGAAAGGAGAAAAGGACTAAAGAACCCCTCGAATGAGAAAAACTAGGGTGCTCTCTCGGATGATGAACATTAGAAAACACTAAGCACCACCTTTGCTCTCTCTCAATGGAATGAAGACGACACCCCTCCTTGCTATTTATAAGTGGGGCATTCAATAGACTTCGAGGAAGCTAAATCTATAGCAAACCAAAAGAGGTTTAATAAATAGCCTCTAATGGTCATTTGGAGTATTAAATAGCCTCTAAAAGTAGCTTAAGTCCCAAACTACCTTGGGAGGTGTATTATTGAATGTCCAAATTGGTTAAATCTAGCAAAGAAGGCGCTTAAATGGTCTCTCTTGACGAGTTTACGATTTTTTCACATGTAATGGGCCTTCGAAGCCCATTACTTCAAGCCCAAGCTCAAATCCCATTACTTCAAGCCAAAGCCCAAATTCCATTTTGGCTTTTCATTTCTTCATGTTTATGTTTTAATAATATAAATAACTTAATGCCACATTAATTATTTAATTAAATAAATATTATTTAATTAAATATTTCAAATGGGAAAAACGCACATTATATTTATGTTTATAATAAACATAAACATTTTTACAAATTTACTAATCACATTAGTCCAAAAATCCCAACTATTATTATCTTATGTGTGATCCTGAAGAGAGTGTGACCCCAAAGTCTCTTTGTAAAGTTGACAATAATTATAAATTTCATTCATAATTATAAACTAAGAGTGGTATCTAGCAACACATCATAGTTACCCAAATTACAAAGGGGTTTGGTCTGATGTAATCTATCACATGTCCATTAACAAAGTTCCTTTCTCCTTAACATCGAGATTAAGTACTAGATATGGATAATGTCAATCCCATATAGGCTATCTCTTTTTCTCAATTCCCAAGCTAACTAAATCTTATATGATTATGTAGATGGTGAATTCCCCTTACCTCAAGGTGAGGTGGAGAAATTCTTTTATAGATGGATAAAAAGGATTACAAGTTGGAATAACCCGATGTGGGACTTGGAAATACCCTTTACCCGGAAATACAATAAACCGGGTTCAACACTCCCCCTCAAGCTAGTATATGATAGCTTGGAACATGAGTCCCACAGAAAAAAGAAAAAAGACACCAAACAAGACCATACACACTCCCCTTCAAGCTGGGCCGCCGATGCTGTTGATGCCCAGCTTGGTACAAAGAGATTCCAGTCGAGCTCTCGTGAGGGGCCTTTAGTGAAGATGTCGGTAAGCTGATTTGCCGTCGGTATGTGACTGAAACTGACATGGTGGTGCTCGAGGTGATGACGAAGAAAGTTGCAGTCCACCTCAACATGTTTCGTGCGTTTATGGAAGACGGGATTAGAAGCAATCTTTGTGGCTGCCTGATTATCACACCAAATTTGAGAAGTCGTTTGCTGCGGGAAATCAATCTCATAGAGGAGATGACGAAGCCAAATGATCTCTGTAGTGACCGTGGTCATCACACGGTATTGAGACTCAACACTGGATCTGGAGATGATAATTTGTTTCTTGTTTCACCATGAGATGAGGTTACCTGCCAGGAAAATGACAAACCTATAAGTAGACTTTCGGGTTGCAAGATAACCAACATAGTCAGCATCACAGATGACCTCAATATCTAGATGATTGTGATGTGAATACCGGAGACCACGGGCAGAGTCTTTCCGCTCTGGAGATGATATCTATTCCCCGCACGGTTGGCGACGCCAAATCTCACCCTGAGTGGCTTCAAGTGATGCAAGATGAATTGCAGGCTCTGGACGACAACAAATGAATTTATACGGTCCGTCTCAATGCAGATGACACTCTTCATCGCCTTAAAGCTAGACTTGTGGTAAAGAGATTTGCTCAGACATATGGTGTCGATTATTTTGATACTTTCTCTCCGGTTGCAAAGATGACATCTGTCCGATTATCCATCTCTCTTGCCACTCATCATTATTGGGCTCTTCATCAACTTGATGTCAAAAATGCATTTCTGCATGACTTTCTTCAAGAAGAGGTATATCTGCAACAATCTCCTGGCTTCTGTGCCTCAGGAGTCGACTTTCATGTCTGTTGATTTCGTCGCTCTCTATATAGACTTGCTGTCTCCTCGTGTTTGGTTTGGCAGATTCAGCACCACCGTCACTACATTTGGCCTATCTCGGAGTATGGATCACACTGTCTTCTACCGCACGACGTCCTCTAGTTGGGAGTTGCCGAGGAGGAGGCGGGGTCGAGAGACCGCGAGGGAGGCGGGGCTTGGAAGCGCCGAGGGAGGCGGGGCCGGGAAGCACAAAGGAGGGCGGGTCCGAAGGTTGCACATGAGGCGGGGTCGGGAGCTCGCCGAGGGAGGTGAGGGCGGGAGTCGCCGAGGAGGAGGCGGGGCTGAGAGACCGCGAGGGAGGTGGGGCCGGGAAGCGCTGAGGGAGGCGGGTCGGGACGTCGCATAGGGAGGTGGCCTGAGGGTTCCTTTGGGAGGAATGAGGGCAACAAACGGGAGAAAAAAAAAATTATCGAGAGTTTTCCTCTAATACAAGTTGGAATAATCCGATGTGGGACTCAGAAATACCTGTTACCAGGAAATACAATAAACCAGATTCAACAGATTACATGACATGAAATTAATTTGGCATGAGCAAACACTTTCTTAATCAAAACTCAATTGAGGGCCATGATGTCATAACCTGTCATATGGACGAACACATCCTATCTTGGTTAATCAAATCTCCCTGCTTTATTAGTGGCATACCTAATTACTTTCTATTAAATCAAATTCTCAAATGACTTTAGATAGGTATCAAAGTATGAAACCTCTCAAGTATAGAACCTATTTGACAACCTCAAGTCAAAGGATCCATTACCAATGTTCACTTAAGTAACATCAATGACACATATATGACTATCCATGAGGTGTACTTTAAGCAGGTCAATCCGAATACAAGTTCACCAACTTATATCTTATGAGTGATCAGTTGTATCTTTATACAAGTGATTCTACTCATATAGATTTTAACATATTATCACAACCGAATATGATGATCATCAATCAAGGATAACCTAATAATACATATATTATGGGGGGTTGTTATCATATCATCTCCCTTCTTTTTGCACAACAAACATAATTGAATGATAAAGTATTGCCATTAATATATATTAAATGATGCAACATGTGATGAGTTTTGGAAGATCATCATATGATCAAAGCAACGAAAGAAACCCACATATATATATATACATGCTTGATCTATCATCAATGAAACAACACGGAGTGAAGAAC
Source organism: Viscum album (assembly GCA_963277665.1). Lineage (NCBI taxonomy): Eukaryota > Viridiplantae > Streptophyta > Magnoliopsida > Santalales > Viscaceae > Viscum > Viscum album. Next base: position 1,987,813,009 of record OY728161.1, on the reverse strand, counting down.
ATAAAATAAACAAGCATACTTTAAATGCCGCAAACTCCATCTCCAATGCACTCAAAGGAGTTTACTTGATCGTAATCACCTAGCGACAGCTAACGGACTCTCGCCTCCATAGGGATGCCACTAACCACTAGAATTCTCATTCGTAACGAGAAAACCCTGTGATCTCCTACGGTGTGGTAGCGCCTTCTTCGTGAAGAGAAAAGGAGAAGTAGGAAGGAGAGAGTATCGACTATAGTATTGCATATCTACTACGGAGGGATCATATCTCTTTATATAGGCACCCTTCATTCAATGAAGGGAGTCGAGCATCGACTGCCATTGCCTGACAACCAACATGTGTTATGATAACGCACGACCCATTGGTGCTTCATAGTCGTTTGAACGTTTATTACATGTATGCGTAGTCATAAATGAATCAACCCATTGATTCATAATCGAAAGAAACAGTGTGGTAGACATGGCAGTGGCCATGCACCCGGTACCCATATTGTAATCCTATTGTAAGCTATGATGGAGGCATCTCATGTCTTGTACGATATAAGCATATCATAATCTGCGATATGCATCAAATGCATATCGTAGACTACGACTCTGGGTATATAATACTATACGATATACCCATTTTAGTGCATTTCCAACAATCTCCCACTTGCAATAAAATCTCCTAAGGACTATGCAAAAACTTCATAACTCTATGAATCCAACCAAACTTTTTTGGATACGGTTTATCAAACTATCTTCATTTTGGCACAAACGTTGTTTAAAATTTAATCCTTATTCTAAGGCCTAACCATGTGACCCTACGGGCCTTTGTAGTGTTGACAATAAATATGAAATCTTGATTTCATAAACGTAAGAAAAGAGTGGCCTCTAGCAAAACGTTAGTGCTACTCAAGCTAAAAAAGGGTCTAGTGTGATCTCGATCAAACATACTGATATCTCCATATGTACATGTCCCCAACAAGATGTATCATATGGATTGTATGTATACCTATATAATCTCTTTGTTAATGACATCAAGTGACCGCTAGCATGGAACATATCAATCTAGTATAGGTCGTTTTATACATTCATGATTCCAAGAAATAGATTGATCAGGTTGATGAATACATCACATGTCATTTTTCTAACAGATGAACACATCACATGTCCTTTATCCAAGTAGCAGAGCACATCACATGTCACTCAACTGGAATCTGATTTTCTCCGGTTCCATCGATTACTAATGACAGGGGTCGTTACATACTTGATGTGTCCTCCCCTTCTAATCGTTTCCTTTTCCCCTCAACTCCTTTCACTCACTTCCAAACCAAATTTTATTAATTCCTAACACCTGTTAAGGCTAGAGAAATATGTTTTTGGAAAAATTGGTGTTAGATTAGTTCAGAAATTTTCCTAGATAAGGAGTTGCATGGATGATGCAAGGAACAAGGATATTCGTGTTTCACATCATATTTGAGGTAAGCTATGACTTTTGAGAGGTATTTTTATGATATCTTGTTAGTAGTGATGGATTCACTCACTATGCATCTGCACGCATTAGTACTCAGGCGACGAGTAGGAAATGGTAGGATTTTCTTGGGAATTTTTTTAATAAAGCACGTAGTTGATATTTCCATATCAATAGAAGCGATTTTATTATGAGGCATTTACATGTTTTGTTAGGTCATGGGTAGATGTGTAACTGATACAATGATACTCATAAGCTACTTGAGCTTAGTTTGAACAATGCTCGAATTTGGTTCGATTTTTGTGGAGTCAAGCTGCTCGCAAACTTAATCGAGTAGTCAATATTTCAATTTATAGATTAATTATCATATATGTTTATTATTTCAAAATATTTTAATGCCATTATATATACTTTTTGTCATTTATTTTTTAAAATTTATTTATTTTTATTACTCCTGGAATTGAGTGCAATCGAGTTTGGACTTGAAAATTCAATCTAGTTTGAGCATGTTGGTGGCAATGGTGCCAAAGTCACAATAATGCCTAGGAACCTTGGGGTGGGTGGGTGGGTGGGGGGGTGTGAATCAGGACCATGATCACTTTAAACTTTTTGCCTCTTTCATTGAACAAATCTGTTTCCCATTGAGGTAAGAACACTCCTATAATATTTGTAGTGATCAAATATGTATGATAATGTTCATGACATGCAGTTGACCAATCAAACACACAAGGAGCACAACCATTACCCGATTCACCCAAATGCGGGGCTATTCCTAGGTTTGGGGGTAACTCACTATTCCCGCACATGAGTCACTGTAACACAGTTGCAGTTTCATCAAGACTCATAACTTGTTGTGTCTTTAGGGATACCTCCCAAGGGCTAGTCTTCCTAAATGATTGTGGGGCACACCCATGTGCAATGAATGACTCATTGCCTTTGTAGGCTTAATACCCGATACACGTGTGAAAGCATATATGAAAACACAATATAGATATCACACTCTCAAATGAGTGTTCCTTTGTTTCTTTTTTTCATAACCATAATGTATAAATACCATCACTCTCGAGTCTTTAACAGCTCCTCATGCGTTAACTATACGCCTATAAACTTCCCCTCGTGGGAGTATACGAATCTTCACCGTGTCAGCATCATCTTTCTTTCATTGTGTGAGTATTCAAAAATGCAATGATAACTCTTCTCTTCCACCCTCTGTGGGTATACACTCAAGTATCACAGTATGTGCTTTCTCTCTCTCTCTCTCTCCATAGGTTCAGATGTGCATGTATATGTGCAATTATTGACCATTTCCTTTCTCCATCTTTATCATCGTCATCATTCTATCATCACAGGTGATGGTTCTTCATGTATATTGGATCTTCTAGATTCAACCACTTTATCACTAGGCCGTTATAACTTCTACTTCACGCTCCTCTCCTCGAACTAGGATCCTTCCACGTGTCCAGTGCATTGCATCACGATCACAATTCCCTTCCTAACCTCTTCTTTCTCCCCCACCTTATAATAGTCGAGTAAAGGGGAATCCCTCTAACAGATCCTCCTAATAGATCCCAGGGTGGGACCACTTTAGTTATCCGTCAACAGATTCCTTGTCCAACTGTGCGGAGGGGACCTCTTCAGTTTGTTGGACTCTAGCTGTGAGGAGGGGACCACTTCAGTTATCCCAGGGCCCTGAGGCATCCCCTGCTCTCTCAAAAACACTTGAGCTGCGATTAGGCCATCAATGCCATCCTCTTGGGCCGCCTCAATGGCCTAAGCAGAAAAACCATGAGCGACAGACTGACCGACTTCATCCCGGCGAGGACCTGCATCAAGAAGCTGACCAACAGAAGAAAAGGGACCAGGAGTCTGAACTGCTACTGGAGCATCAGGAGCTCAGGCCACAGGACTCTGAACCATAACCGCAGAAGAAGCCTGCGCTGCATCTACTCCTGAAGGGATAACAATATCCCCAACATCTGAACGAGCTCCGACAGCAAACTGAGAGGGGTTGGGTTTAGCCCTCCAAACCGAGAGCGTATGTCCACAAGCGTAAGAAGAATGCCCGCACCCCCGTCACCTAGAGCAAAAGGACGAAACATCTTCATATATAATAGACTGGAAAAAACCTTCCAAACCATTTTTGATCCAAATCGAGCTTGGTGGATCCTCTGCAATGTCAATCTCGATACAAACTCTGGCCACTAACTGATGGCTTTGCTGATGACTCAGTGCTGGCATCACATTTGATCAGAGTCTCTAAGGTAGAAGCAATTGCCATCGGAGCATTAGACCGAAAAAGGTGGATGGGTAGACCCTCGAAGGCCACCCAAACTGGAAGCAGAGAAGACACAAAGCCCTCCATCACATATGGAGACTGTTAGGAATAAAGGGGGCTGTCCAGGTGGAGTTTGTTATTGGATGGAGGCTGTTGGTTTGTTAAAGGAGAGAGGAGAATATATTTGGCTGGATGTTGTTGGGCTGTTAGAGGAGAGAGGGATATTCTTGGCTGGAGGGGACCACCTAAAAGCAGTTAGTTTGTTAGAGGGGGCTGGGTGAGCCTTTATATAAAAGGGGTCAGTGTTTGTAGAGGGGCACGAATTATTTTAGCAAATGCTTGGCAGCAGGTCACCGGTGGTCTCGGCTGGGCTCGTGGAAGAGTGGTCTCCTCCCGCGGGTTACTTCTTCTCTTTCCCCTCCTCTTTCCCCTCCTCTTTCCCCTTCTATTATAGCTCTACTCCTGTTCCTGTTCAACAGTAATATACAAATTCTTCAGTTATTTTCTCTCTCTCCCTCTCTCAATATTTTTACATAACAATTTGGCGACTCCGCTGGGGAGGTGCCTTGTGAGAGGACTGATCGCACGCTGGGGGAGAGGCGTCGCAGGAGAGGAGGATCGCTGCTGGAAAATCGTAACAGCGGTAAGGAAAAAAAAAGAAGAAGAAAAGAAATCGACTCTAACGCAGCTGGAAAACACAAGGCGTCGCAGGTGAGGTGGAATAATGTTGGGAATTGCTGTGCGAGAGGAACAATCGCGGAGGAGGATCGCAAAAGGGGAGTGCAGCGCGAATCTATTTTTTGTTCGTTGCTGGACAAGGACCGAAAGTCGACGCTGGGGAGAGCCGTGCGAGAGGGAGGTTCGCTGCTGGAGGAGAATCAAACGCGACAGTAGGACGTTCGTTTGCTGGAGGTAGAGCAGTACTGGTCATTGCTGAGGCCGCGCGAGAAAGACGCCTGTGTTGGTAAGACACACGCCGGTGTTGCTGTGTCCAGCGTGCATAGTTTGGTTGACTCAAAGCAAGTTGATCGCAACTGGAAAACACGGTCAACAGTGGAGCAAACACTGTCTAGCTGGAGACGCGTGCACACTGGGGAATTGTGTTCCAGAAGAGGAGCACGATCGTTGCGTGGGAATGAGAGCAGCGGACCAGTGTTGAAGGCGGCAGCGTTGCTGAAGTCATTGGGGGCAGGTACGAGGCTGTTGTTCGCTGGAAAAGGAAAAAGAAGGGAAAAAAGGGGTTGTACGTTTAGTTGAGCTGCTGTGCAGAATTTTCTTTCTCTGTGATACTGATCGCCACTGAGGAAGACACGATTTTCCATTCGTTTAGCTGAGTGGGGTGCACAGAATGGCAACAAGAGTCACAATGCCAGATTTTATGGGAGAAGATCCGTATGACTGGATCATCACAGCAGGAAGGTATTTCGAATTTTGTCGGACGACAGATGACATGAAATTACATTGGGCCCAACTTTGTATGGTTGACACCACTCTATTTTGGTTTTTGTCCTGGCATAGAGCTACACTAGACCCGTCATGGGAAATGTTTAAACCGGTTCTATTGGAAAAATATGGGTAGCGAATGGGGAGGAAACCGTTTCGGCAACCTGTTGCTTTGGAGGAGTAGTTTGTTTCCACTCAGGAACAACAGAGAAAAGTAATTGATAACCTGAGCACTAGTGTGGAAAGGCTGGATAATAGTACTGAGGAGCAACAGCAGCTTGAAACCAACCTGGAATGTCATGAAGAGGAAAATTCCAGCCTTATCCGGCTTGGAGAAGTACTGTATGTTTCTATTCTCAACACACAATACTTACATACTACTCTATGTGATATAGGAACTCCTGGACAGTCGACAAGAGCCGAGGAGCAAACGGAGAAAATGAAGAGACTGGAATTGCTGGAGGAGCAGGTTTCAGATTCTGTTGAGCAGGTTAGGCAATCTCCGGAGCAGCTTGATCCTGGACTGCTTCCAATAGCGGTAGATAAAGTGGCAATTGCAAATGTATGTCCTGTTGTTGCCGGAGAACCTATAGATCCGGAAGAAAATGGTCCTGGAATTGCTATGGACAAGCATGTTAGATCAGTGAGAAACTTGTTTGCCGAGAGTGTTTTGCCCATAAATTCAGTCCACCAACATGGCTACATTCAGTGGGACATGATATATGAAGGCGAAGCTGTTTGTAACCCTCTTGTTACTATAGAATGGGATACACAGAATTTTGAGAGGTTCGTTGATAGATCGAGGAGGCGACAAAGGAACCTTTTTCCAGATTTATCTAATAGAATATTGAGGAAAGTAGCGTGCAGTGGACAGTTGGATAAAGCTTCTCATTTTTCCTTAGGTAGTTTTTGTACGTTGGGTAGTTGGAGAGCTGGGGAAGCTGTAGCAGTTTAGGATGCGATTCCTGGGACCAGATTCAATTCAAATTACAAGTCGTCCAAGCAATGGCAAGGTGCAGACAAAGCTTCTGAAAACCCCTTGGGGTTAGGGAGCAAAGGATTCAGATTTGGGCTGAAAGTTCCTCCCATTTTTTGTGAGGATGTTTACCTATATGAAGTTGAATCGGAGGTTATAACTGGAAGAGCTGCAGGGAAATCAATGGTTTGGGCTGCAGTGACTAGAGTTGATGCAAATGGTGTACCCGGCCAGGGTGCTGAAATTCATATTGACACCCTTAATGGCAGGTTGAGCAGCTTTCAACAAGACAACACGATTGTAGTGATCTTGGTGGACAAAGTGTTTCATGCTCCTCAAGTAGATGTGAAAGAGGTTATTTTCTATGGCATGATCATCGATTCAAAAGCCCTTACATCTACTCCACTGTTGGTAAGGGATTTGTTCCATGAAAGTATTACCAATTCAGGAGCATATGGTATTGAAGATTACAGAAAGGAATTATTCTGGAAACGCTATCCACCTACATATGGTATTGAAGATGCATTGATGCTGAGGCCAAAGCCGCCACCAGGAGCCGCTGACTCAATGCACGGCCAAGCACAGCTTTGGTTGTTCCACCTTGAGGACAAGGTGGTTTTTAGGCGGGAGAGAATTGTTAGGAATAAAGGGGGCTGTCCAGGTGGAGTTTGTTATTGGCTGGAGGTTGTTGGTTTGTTAGAGGAGAGGAGAATATATTTGGCTGGAGGTTGTTGGGGTGTTAGAGGAGAGAGGAATATTCTTGGCTGGAGGGGGACCACCTAAAAGCAGTTAGTTTGTTAGAGGGGGCTGGGTGGACCTTTAAATAAAGGGGGTCCGTGTTTGTAGAGGGGCACGAATTATTTTAGCAAATGCTTGGCAGCAGGTCGCCGGTGGTCTCGACTGGGCTCGTGGAAGGGTGGTCTCCTCCCGCGGGTTACTTCTTCTCTTTCCCCTCCTTTTTCCCCTTCTATTGTAGCTCTACTCCTGTTCCTGTTCAGCAGTAATATACAGATTCTTCAGTTGTTTTTTCTCTCTCTCCCTCTCTCAATATTTTTACATAACAGAGACCACTTGAAGACCTGCATTGAGAAACCAGGGACTCCAAGTTCTTCAACACCAGCAACGGTAAAACTCTTCTTTGTCTTCAAATTGAAGAGCACATAATCATCATTCAAAAGCCCAACTGAGAATCATGAAAGCCCAATTGCATCGAAGGTGTATTGAATCGATGAAAGGCTAGGTCAACAGGAATAGAAAACACCAACCAAAGAGAAACGGAAATTGGCGGAAAAAACCCTAATAGCTTCGTCTGAAAATTCAATTGCTGGTTGACCTTTGAAAGGAATAGGAGCAGGGAGATGCTTCGATGCAGCATCGATGAACGAGGGTCATGTGAGGCGCTTCTTGTTTGGTTCTGGCTTTGGTGGAACCGACTCTCTAAAGGCGAGCGACATATAGAACCGAGTTCTAAAAGTCGTTTTAGGTATGTAAGGTGGATGTGCACAGATCTGATGATAACTTAATTTTAGGTCAATTTTCCAGAACATGCTGGCCTCATGCAATTCATAAAGGAGTTTGTTAGAGGTTAAGTCAAGTCCCACATCGGACTTGAGGTATTATGTCATCATTTTTATTCATTATAAATAAAGACCAAGATCTCCCTTAGTGAGTCATCTTGGGCATTAGGTCACCACTCTTCCATTGTAACATGGTATCAGTGGTCTAAGCCAAACCCTCCCTTCTCGTCTCTCTCCTCTCGGTCTACGGTTTCATCAAATTTCCCCCCAAAGAGGGCGGCTGCCCCCATCGCCAGTACGCCTCGTTTTCTGCCGCCGTCCCTCCTGCCTCGTTTCTCAGCCACAACCCTCACGCCCCCTCTTGGCCGTCCCTGCCGGTCATCGCCGCCGTTGTCACCTCCCTTGCGCTGCTCGCCTTTGCTGTGATGATCCACTTCCCCGTCGACCTCCTTGTGTTGTCCCCACTGGCGGGCACCGCCGTCGGATTCCCCGATCCGTCGTTCCGATCGACCTTCTCTAGGGGCCGCGACAACCCTCGACTGCTCGCGGCCCCTCCACCTAGATCGACGACACTCCATCTCCCATCCGCTCTGCCGCCCCTACCCGTGCATCTCTCTCCCATTGTAACATGGTATCAGTGGTCTAAGCCAAACCCTCCCTTCTCGTCTCTCTCCTCTCGGTCTACGATTTCATCAAATTTCCCCCCAAAGAGGGCGGCTGCCCCCATTGCCAGTACGCCTCGTTTTCTGCCGTCGTCCCTCCTGCCTCGTTTCTCAGCCACAACCCTCACGCCCCCTCTTGGCCGTCCCTGCCGGTCATCGCCGCCGTCGGATTCCCCGATCCGTCGTTCCGATCGACCTTCTCTAGCGGCCGCGACAACCCTCGACTGCTCGCGGCCCCTCCACCTAGATCGATGACACTCCATCTCCCATCCGCTCTGCCGCCCCTCCCCGTGCATCTCTCTCCCAACGCGTCAACCCCCCCCCCCCCCCCCCCCCGCGTCTGATACCCTACCTCCCGATTGCATGCCCCCTTCCCGATTCAGTCGCGCAAGACCCAGGTGTCACCCCTTTCTGATCGAATTATCCAAATCTATTTCTTGCTCACGTACAACCTGCTGCAAAATGGATTCTTTGCCTCTATTAGGTTCTCTGTTGCTCTCTGTTGTTCCTAAGCAATTTGGGTCCGCAAAGTTGGATGCCGTTTCACCTTGACAATTTGGGTCCCCAAATTTCGGACTCCGTTTCACCTCGGTAATTTGGGTCCGCAAAGTGGACGCCGTATCACCCGGCCTTTTGGGTCCACTAGTCGGTTGCCGTTTCATCCGGCGGTTTGTCGGTTGCCCTTTCATCCGGCATCTTCAAGCAAGGGTCGTCCTTAGCATGAGAGCATGAGAGTTCTATGATGATCATCTTTTCTTTCGCAGCCATGGGCGGGAGCGCGACAGGTGGAGCAAAACCAGTGGGGCATGCATACGGGGATGCTATTATTTTTAGTTTTTTTTATGTATTCATGTTGGGCATGTCTAGTTTGAGGGGGAGTATTAGGAGTGTGAGATTGTTTTTTCTTCTTCTTATGTATCCTAGCTAGGTACGCCTAGCTTGAGGTGAGGTATTATGTCATCTTTATTATTCATTATAAATAAACACCAAGGACTTCTTTAACGAGACATCTTGGGTATTGGGTCACAACTCTTCCAATAGAGTGCGTTGATGTTGGGGATGCAATATTTGTCTCGAAGGATGATTTGGTTTAACTTGCAGTAATTGACACAAAACCTCTCTTGTACGAGAAGGCCAAACTTCAAATACAATATTTCACATCTGGTGTCTCCTCAGAAATACTAAACCTGTTACATATATTACCGTGTACAAAAAAAAAAAAAACAGAAACTTGGTGGAGATGTGGGATGATTGTGGGTGAGCACATTTATCCAACATGGTTTCTTGATGTTCTGCATGACTTCCCATCAGTTAATGCTTGGTCTGCTCCTACAAACTGCAGGCCCATGAGGCTGGTGCATAAGTGTCCGACTGCTGTATCTTTCCTTCTTCAAGCGTGGGAGTGAGAGAGAGAGTATAGAATTATCTCCATAATCACTCTCAAATTGTAAAAAAGTGCCTCAAATTTTCAGTTATTCTATAGAAATAATGTTTTTGTTTGAGTCTGGGCATTTGTTTGTTGCCTTTGGAAGTACTTCATTTCTTTGCATAAAATGCATTCCCCATTTGAATTCAGAAGTTCCAAAAAACAAAACAAAATCACTAGTTCCGTCCTTGAGCCTCTATTTACAATTCTATAATAATTTCATTTCTTCCTCTTGCAGTGGGGTATGCTACTGGTTTTCTTCTCTCCTTGAAATAGCTGCATTTGCTGGACTTTCTCTCCTTTAACAAGTTCTAAAATTATTCCTTCATATTTCACTGTGATTATTTGTCGTGTTCTTATTTAATTGGAATGTTGAATGAGACAATTGATGGACTTGCTGTCTTTTTTAAGTATCATTCCGATTAGGGCTTATGAAAATTTAGCTACACAGGATGGATGGTTGGAGGTTAACCATTTAGGGTTGCTTTGGTATAACATTAGCGCATCTATGTTGTAGGGACACCGTTCCAGGGTGGCATTTTTTTCCTTAACATGACCTTCACAAATGATTATCCATTCAAGCCTCCCAAGGTATCATCATTTATGCTCTTAGCCCTTGAATTTGGGCTGTTTAGTTGTTTCATATTCTTGGAATCTGGGAATCCAAACGCTACATAGAGCTTAATTTGAGCACTGAAACTACTTATTCAATTATTTCCCGAGCTTAATTGAGTAGTTATAAATTAATGATAATATGTATTTATATTTTTTTTTTTAAAATTAAATGTTACATATGCATTTTTTTTTAAATTTTAATTTTTTCTATTAATTTTAGAATAAGGCTTAATTGAGCGATTTCAAGTAATTTGTTTTAGCAGTCCATTCAAGTTCAATTAAAATAACGAGTTTGCATTTTTGTATTAGTATACAGTATGGACTCGATTACACCCCTGCTTACAAATTTGAGCTTCCAGGTTGTATTTGTGACTCGAATCTACCACTGCAATGTGGATAGTGCTGGAAACCTGGGCATCGGCATCTTGAAGGCCAGTTGGAGTCCGGCCCTAACCATATCTGATGTACTACTTGCCGTCAGATCAGTATTTACCAATCCTGATCCTTGTGAGCTCCTAACCATTATCATTGGCATTCGAGATGATATATTTATTGGCATTTGTTTCCAATTGCTGATTATAAGTGATAGGCGTAATAAACACTCTTTTACAAGTGCTGTCAAACACGGCCATAATATTTTTTCTGTTTGGGCAGACAATCCACTGGTGCCAGGCATCGGTCAATTATTTCTGACAAACAGAGCTAAACATGATGAAATTGCTGCAGAGTGGACCTTGCGATTTGCCAAATAGGCGTTGTTTGATCAAAACAGCTCTCCCGGTAAGTTGTTTCTATTTTCAGTATCTAGTATCCTTATGATGTTTTATTTCTATAGTTGATAGGCGTTATGGGTTTCATGTCTATATGATCGGAGCTTTCATTATAATTAGTATCTAGTTTCATTATCCCAAGCTGCTCTTCTTGTTCATGTTATGTAAAAATAAAGAAAAATGACTGCGAATAATTTAATTACATTTTAGAACAACCATAGGGGATCACCACATGGTTTTTAAAACCGAACTGGTTGTTTAACCGGAGAACTGGTTCACTGGCTGGACTGGTGGTTCTGCTTTCGTCGCTTAACACCAGTTCTGATATGGTCCACTACTCTGAGCCAGACTGGTTCTCTGATCCAACCAGCTGGCCCGGTTCGGTTTTTAAAACTATGGACGAACATAGTTTTTTTTTAAAAAGCTTGGCCTGAAGGCCTATGGGTTTTGTGAAGGCCTTTAAATTTGAAAGTTCGTTCGGTGATCTTACATTTATATTTATGAGGGTGGTTTGAAGACCATTATATTTGAGGGGGAAGTCTTAACATTCTGGAGGCTCCAACAGTGTTTGTTTAGCATACCAATTAAAAAGATTGAGGTCACTGGTCCGCCAGTCCGTGGATTTTTGCGGACACATACCTCTGAAAAGTGGGTCCGCATAAATGTGGATCTCTTTTGGCTTGGTCCACAAAATCTACAATCCCTGGGCCACGACCCATATATGTGTTTTTTTATATAAAAATGTAATACGCCTATAACAAAAATATGATGTGTGCTATTTTTAAATAATTATGACTCAATTTTTATTTAAGTACATTTAACAAATAATATTATGTGCCATTTATGAAAAAATACACTTTAATATATATTTTATGCCGTTGGGGGCACACCTGAGTGGTAGTTCATGTGATTCTGCATTCAAAAGACCCAAGATCAAATATTGGTAGACTTATTTTTCTGAGTTTTCGTAGCAGTTTTATAGCGGTATTATAGTAGTGGCACTATTCACTCGAATTGGGCTTTTGGGCTACCAAATTGGATCTTCGGGCCATTTAATATAACAACTCTATTCTTTATTTTACATTAATTCATGATTTATTACATAAAAGTACCCATATTACAACCCAAAAGATGAAGAAGTATAGTCTTTGGGGATTAGATGCATAACATAACATCTTGAACATGAGATACAACATTATTGACAACATCAACATGCTTTTAAAATTCCATGACTTTTAAAACTGTATGGGATAATCTGAGGACAAACATAAGAAACGAGTGAACTATAAAGACCAATAAGAGAATAAACATGACATATGATGATACATGTTAAACAATCGACATATCGAAGGGGCCATAAAAAGAGTAGGAATCATAAACATGAACAAAAAGACATGATATAAAATGATAATCATAACATGAGAAATGTGACAAAAACTTATAACACTACATCATAAACATATGCTAAATTGTCAAGACATCATGGTTGACAAAGTCTCATAAAGGAACCGGGTTCACTTCCTGTCCCAACATGACGTATCATGATATCAAACATTACCAAATACATTGGAGCGTTGTACAATTCTTAACGCACTTGTCACATTCATTTCATTTTCATGCTTAAGTGTGCCACATAGATCATACAATATGAATTCAATCATCACCATATTTTATTCCACAACCAAGGTGTGTGGAATACATACATATAGGTTCCAAGTCAAAGAGACATAAGTGTATAAAGGTGAACTCACTTGATAGGAAATGAGTATGATATCCACTACACAATTGTTGTGGCATGAAAAATCGCGATGAAATTTCGACAGTATAACAACATTATATAAAAATTCATAAAATGGGTTGATGTGAGCGAAATGAGTCTTTTATCATCTGAACATCAAATAGGCAGTAATAAGGAAATGGAATGACATATCCCAACATAAGAAATTGGAAATAGAAGACATAAGATAATAAGCAAACTTGAATAAAGAAGCGAAGGTGAGGATCTTTTACTAAATCTTGACATGGTGATAGGTGTACATAAAGAATCATGAAAGATTTAATGAGTGAAAGGAAACTCTCATCATTTATACATCAATTGAGCAATAAACGGAATATGCAAGAACATATCCCAACATAAGCAACATGAAATTTAGAGACATAATAACAAGTATTGTTTGATAAACAAGAGAGCGAAAGATCCCTTACTTTGATGTGCGACTCCAAATACTTTAGAGGGGTTTCTTGAGAGTTTGGTGGCGACTTTGGAGGACTCTAGAGAGTGGAGGGCAGAGTATGAACATGCTCTAAAGAGTTTGAGTGAAGAGAAGTTTGGGTGAGTTTATATAGGAAAAGAGGGAGATTTCTTTATTGTTTAGGTTTTGGACTCTACATAATAAAATAACGTAAAACACAAACCATCTCATGGTTTTTGCCCATGGTTTCGGTCAAATGGAAACGGTTCTCGTTATTTTATAAGGTCAAGGGTCAGACTTAATAAAATAATGACATTGCTTATGTTGAGGTGAGTCACACTCTTAAAAAAATGATTTTAAAACCTTAAAATATATTAATGGTTTTGGAGGATTCATAAAGGCTTTATAAAATAAATCCAATAAACTTAAAATCACATTATTTTAAAAGGAAAACATAGAATTGGTCGTGGATACCCTTTATATTAATTATTTTATCACTTTTGGGTCATTATGATGTCACAATACACAAAATATATTTATACGGTATTTAATTTTTACTTGAAAATTTGACTCATAAAATCATGAAAAATTCACCGTTGGATAATTTCGACGTTTTAATGCCAAAAATAATATTTGTTTTATCTAAATAATTTTTTATATATGTGAATTTTTACTTTTAAAATAAAATTGACATTTATTAAGAAATGATGAGTTTTTTTAACATTAACAGTTTTAGAACACTTATAAAAATTATATTTGACTTCATAAAAATTATATGATCATTATTTAATATCAATATTTTATTTAAATATTATTTATTTAAAAAACCATTAATTTATCAAAATAAATTCCTTAATTGAATTTAAATATTAACCAAAAATATTATTTGTGTTTTATTGAATCAAAATAAAAATCATTTATAAATCCAGTGCTTGTGGTGTTCTTGGGGACGTAGTGGTTTGTTTCGAGACTTTGTCAAAAATCCAATTTCACCAAATAGTTTCACCAAAACGGTGGCACCGTGACGGTGGCACACTGAAACGGCACACCAAAATGTGTCTCACCCTTTGCCAAAATTTTAGTTTTTCCCAGTTTCTCCCAGTTTTTCCAGTTTCGCCCCTTACGTTTTATTTGACGGAAACCGAGTTTAAAGGCTTAAGCTTTTTTAAAGGCGTTCAAAGAATATTAAGTATATCTTTAATATCCTAACGCTCTCGGGACTTTGAGATATTCAAACCGCGTGATCTTGACCACGATCCCACGTTAATGACCTTTGGAACCGTTTCCTTCTGTGGATATAGGATCTGGCTTTTCTAAAAGCTGAGGTCCTCTCTTCTATTTTCTCTTGGTGCGCTTAAAGCCTTCCTCTCTAAACGAGTCATGCGCCTGTGCTAGAGCCCCCTCATGCTCAGTTTTCTTGGAGTTTTCTGCTGCTCACGCGATCTTCTGTTCTTGGCGTAAGGAGGAGTTTTGGTCGCCTGTTATTTCAAGTAGGGATTCTTCTACCTCTATTTGTGTATCATGCGGGGTGGGTGTACTAATGATTCTTTGTGAAGAACATGTGAATACTTTTCTTAAAAGAGTAATAAATAACAGCAGGGAAGCGATGATTAAAAGATAACGGGTGGGGGAATTGAAGATGATCGACATTGATCATTTTGTTTTATCCGCTATCTTTGTTTCTTTTTATGGTTTGTTGTGGCTGTATGTCTTCTGAAAATCGTGGTCGTTGGTGGTTTTTGCTTGTGCACTGATGATGTTCTGTTTTTGTTGTAATGCTTTGTTAAATGGCTGTAACATGAGATCTGCTTAATTACGTATACTTGGTTTAATAAATGGATGCCCCATGATCAAACATGTTCTGTGATCACTCATGTTATTTAAAGTGGAATTAAAGAACCCCTCTTGTTAAATCTAAATATGACTGGCTTAATGGTGTGGGTGTGTGCTGTGTTTGGTTGGGTTTTGTACTTCGTGGGGGTTGTGTGAAGTTACTGTTGGTAACCTTATTACGGGTATGGGGGAGGACAAAGGGAATGACCTTGTGTTGGGGGATGACCTGTTTGTGCAGCAGAGCTGCTATTTGGTGGTGTTTTGCTGTGGGATTTGTGTATGGGGTGGTACAAGAGTTGTGACAGAATCTCAAGTTGAGAGATTGATTGATTGTGGAATGGATGAACTTGTTGTGCAGTGAGATTGCTTCTAGGCAGTGGTTGGGCAGTAGGGCTGCATGACCGAGTTATGTCGCGACTTCATGTTTATGAGTGTGATGGGTGTGGTGTTGTTGTGTAGCAGGACTGCCGATTCTAGTTGGGAGAGGATGATTGAGCGGGATAACTTTGAAGAATGACAGTTAGCAGTGGTTGAACGAGTGTCTAGGAAGAAGGGGGTGTGCAGTTGGATTGTAGGTTGATTGTTCTATGTTGTTTTTATGAATGAGTGTTAAAATGGATTTCCTTACCTTGGTCCCTACTTCCTTGTTTGCCTTGGTAGTGTTTAGTGGCTTTTAGCCTCCTGAAAACGGTTGCAGATGTTGTGCTTCGTAGTTGCCTCGATTAGTGTTGGAATTAATTAAAGTGAACCCCTTAATTAGTGAATGACATGTGGTTAAATGAAAAGGGGTTAGACTTGTGTTTTATTGTGTCTGTTTGTGTGGTTGTGCATATAGGGGTAGCAACAAATGTGGTTTTGTGTGTCTGGTTGTTTGTTTGAAACATGTAGGTTGAGCTGAGTGTTTGCTTACCTATATGTATAAATTGTAGTTCCTTGTGATTTATACTCGCACCCCACCTTTGTTAAGCACCATGTGTTGAACATCCCCATTTCATGGGGGATGATGTCTTTCTCAACACCCCGGTGGGAGGATGGATGACTGGTTACTGACTCTCTTCCTCACACCCTCTTCCGGGTTCTTACCGCTCGAGCGTATCTGGGCAGGCTGTAATGACTTGAGGTTTACCATAGTCCAAGATCATTCGGGCATGTTTTGTTGTTGACGAGGGGCCTAGGTGTTTGCGGGTCATGATTGTTTTCCCAAGTATCTTCGGGATGAGGTCCAAGTGTCTTCGGGTGATAGACGTGGTTGTTGTGGCCCAGATGTCTGCGGGTAGGATGTGTGGTGTGATTGTGACCCAGGTGTCTTGTGTGTGGTTTGAAGCCCAGGTGTGTGCGGGCAGGTTGTGGTAGTGAGACTGTATTTTGGAAGAGTGGTAGCGTCAAGACGTTAGCCGTTAGGAATGAGCAACTAACCAGTGGGAAAGTGGTGCGAGGTACCCAAATGTCGATGTGCTTATACTACTACTTTACTTGACTTGCATTATTTGGTGAGTGTGTTTTGGTGATGCTGAGCTGGTTAGTACTCCTTGGTAGGTGCTTTGAGGTTCTATTGTTCTCTCACAGAGACATTAGTATGTTCCATCACTTACGCACGAGTGACTTTAGTTTTTCTATTGGACATACTTGTATACTCACCCTACGTTTGTGAAACTGTTTTCAGGTTTCCAGGAGGACTTTGAAGACCGTGCTGGACTTTACTAGCTCGGGTGTTGAGATAGTTACTGTGATGCTGCTTAGTCTCTTACTTTTGGTACTTGCTTTGGTGCTCTGGTTGTACGTTTGTCGCAGTCTACGCATAAATCATGCATGGGTTGGATTTTGGTTTCCTTTATATAAAAGTTTGGTGTTGTTTGAGATTTTTACTGTCTTATCTCCCGATCCTGTTTTGATTAAAAATGGTATTGCCTTCTATTTTGTGTGAGATTATATACCCTTGGTGCTAGTCGCCACTCCGGAGCCTATTGAGGGCGGGACTCGGGGGTCATCATCTCTCCTTCATCTTGAAGAATGAAGGGCGTGACACTTTGTTGTCCCTTCCCTTATCTTGAAGAAGGCGGGTTGTGACAATTATCCTATACAAAATGATTTATATACTCATATTGTTAGGGTCTTGATACATCTCTTTAATACACAAGTAAATGCCCTAAAGGCAAGGTGCGCTTTGGTGAGACTTTTATGGGGTGGTTCGGCGGATATGATTTGAGTCGTGATCTCGATGAGTTTGAACTTCTCCCGTAAACGGTTTCGCTCATGCTTAAGTTGTTGGATCTCAACTTGAGTTTGGTTAAAAGCAAAGCCTAATAATGTTATCTCCATCAGAAGTTCTGATAAATGAGATTTATAGGGTACGATCATACTGGTTGAGGTCATCACTTTCTTTGTCTGTGTCAATTGGATTTGTTAAAACCTTATATTTATATACTAATCACGTGATCACTGTTCAACGATTATATTATCAACGGTAATGATACTTAACGATCTTTTAAATCCAATTAGATATAATAAAATAAAAGAAGTGTGTGTTTTCTATAACCATATTATATAATAAGACAATTAAATCAAAAGAGAAATTCTGTTTATAACAGTTCGTGTCGTTACAATCTTTCCCCCTTAAGAAATTTCGCCATTGAAATTTTCATTTCCCACACTAAAACAGATGAGGGCAACTCTGTTTCATCAATTCCTTTGGTTCCCACATCGCTTCTTCAAACCTTTGATTTCTTTACAACACTTAGACAAGGCACGTTGTCTTATTTCGTAGAACTTTGTCTCTATGATCTAAGATCTTCACCAGTTGCTCCTCATAGGAAATATCTTTCTCTAGCGGTACCACATCTGGATTGAGTACATGTGAGGGGTCTGGTATGTACTTTCTCAAGAGGGATACATGAAATACGTCATGTACTTGAGATATGTTAGGTGTGAGTGCAAGTCGGTAGGCCACCGCTCTGATGCGATCAAGGATCTCAAAGGGGCCGATGTATCTTGGACTAAGCTTTTCCCTTCTTCCCAAATCTCACCACTTTCTTTCATGAAGATATGCAGAGGAATACCATGTCTACAACATCAAACTCTAGATCTCATCGACGATCGTCAGTATAACTCTTTTGTCGACTCCGAGCAGTTTTGATGTGCTGTTGAATGATCTTAACCTTCTCCATCATTTCCTCGACCATTTCAGGACCTAAAAGTTTTTGTTCCCCAATTTCATCCCAACTGCAGGTGTTATGCACCTCTTCTCATAAAGGGCTTCATAGGGAGTCATTTGGATGCTTGTAGAAACTGTTGTTGTAAGATAACTTGACTAGAGGACGATGTTGGTCTCACCCCCCCTTGAAGTCTATAGAACATGCTCGCAATATGTCTTTCGATGTCTGAATAGTCCGCTCAGATTGACCATCAGTTTGAGGCTGATAGGGCGTACTGAAGTTCAATTCAGTGTTTAGAGCATATCAAAGACTTTTCCAGAACTTGGAGGTAAACCTCAGATCTCGATCGAATACAATCGATAGTGGTACTTCATGCAGTCTTACCACTTCTTTGATGTATATCCATGCAAGTTGATCCAGTGAGAAGTCCTCTCGAATTGCGATAAAGTGAGCTGTCTTTGTAAGACGATCCACAACAACCCATATGACATTATTTCTCTGTAAGACGATCCACAACAACCCATATGACATTATTTCTCTTAGATGTCTTCAGAAGTCCAGTGACAAAGTCCATGGTGATGTTTTCCCATTTCCATGTTGGTATGAGTAATTGTTACATCATCCCTTTAGACTTATGTCTTTCAACCTTTACTTGTTATTCAACGATCTCTTTCTTCATATTGTCCCACCAATAGTGCTCACGAAGATCTTGATACATCTTTATGCTTCCTTGGTGAATGGAGAAAGTCGAACTATGTACATCATTCAACAATTCTTTCTTTAACTTAGGATTTGATGGAACACATAGTCTTGACTCAATTCTTACAATTTCTTCTTCATTAACATTGAACTTCAATGATTTCTCTTTTCTTAGAGTTTCCACTTTCTTCTGCATTCCCACATTACTTCTCTGAGCATCATTTATCTTTTCCAGGAGGGATGATTGAACAATCATTTGTGAAATGATTGACGATGTTCCTTCCTTTATGATTCTCGTGTCCATCCTTTCTAAATCTAAGAAGATCAGATCCCTTTCGATTCTCATCAATGATAGAATTACTCGATCCTTTCTACTTGGAGCGTATGTCACTTTATTCGTTTTCCCTGGATGGTAGTGAATTGAGCAGTCATAGTACTTGATTAGCTCTAACCATCTTCGTTGGTGCATATTCAACTCTTTTTGTGTGAATATATACTCGAGACTTTTGTGATCCGTATATATTTCACACTTCTCCCCAAAGAGATAATGCCGCCATATTTTCAAAGCGAAGATCACTGCGACCAACTTTAGATCATGCGTTGGGTAGTTCTGTTTGTGAACTTTCAACTGCCTTGAAGCATAGGCTATGACTTTATCATTTTTCATTAACACACAACCCAATCCCTTCTTCGAAACATCAATGAATATTACGAGAAGTTCTCCACTTGTGGGTAGTGTGAGCGTAAAGGCAGTGATAAGCCTCTTTCAACTCCTTGAAGCTCTCTTCACATTCATCATTCCAAGAAAACTTGTCTTCCTTCCTAGTTTGCTTGGTTAGAAGGTTTGACAATCGTGAGAAATTTCTTACAAATCGACGATAGTACCCAGCTAATCCAAGAAAACTACGGATATCTGTCACATATGTTTGCCACGACCATTCTTCAATTGCTTCAGTTTTTGAAGGGTTCATAGATATCTCATTACTTGTGATTATATGCCCCAAGAATGAGACTTCATTCGACCAGAACTCACATTTAATGTACTTGACATAGAGCTTCTCCTTTCGTAAGGTCTTTAGTACAATGTTCATAAGCTCCTTATGCTTCTCCTTGCTTTTGGAGTATATTAGAATATCATCTATAAAGACTACCATAAATTTGTCGAGCTAATCTATAAAGACTATTAATCAAATTCATAAAAATTGCTAGAGCATTAATGAGTCTGAATGACATCACTATGAACTCATAGTGCTCATACCTTGTACGAAAAACAGTTTTGGGGATATCTTCATTCCTCACATTTACTTGATAATATCTCGATCAAAGATCCACCTTGGAGAAGTATTGTGCTTCACGTAGCTAATCGAACGAGTCATCAATTCGAGATATGGGATATTTGTTCTTTATTGTGATCTTGTTGAGTTCACGATAATCAATGCAAAGGCGCATTGACCCATCCTTCTTCTTGACGAAGAGGACTGGTGCACCCCATGATGAAACACTTAGGCGTATTAAACCTTTATCCAGATTTTTCTGTAGTTGTTTCTTAAGCTCCTCGAGTTCCACAACAACCATTCTATACGGAGTTTTGAATATTGGTAACGCCCCAGGTATAATCTCAATTGAAAAATCAACCTCTTGGTTAGGAGGAAAGACCAAACAATTCCTTGGGAAACATATCCGCGTATTCCCTCACAATAGGCATGTATTCGAGGATGATTCTTTCCTTAGAATCAATCATTTGAGCTAGATATGCTCGTTCGTAGGGCAACAATATCCATGCTTGAGATGTTGGTATTAAATAAGATTCAGCCTCGCGACAATTTATGTTGGCTCTGTATAGGGAAAACCAATCCATGCCCGAAATTGTATCAAATTCTATCAAAGGGAGTATGACTAAGTTCGCTGGGAAGTTCATCCCACAAACTTTGACATGGGAGGAGTTATATACTTGGGATGCAATAATTGCTTCATTTGCCGTTTTCACCGACAACTCTACTTCCATGCTTTGTGGTGGTGTTTTGGATACTTCTACTAAACTTTTGGGATATGAAGGAATGCGTAGAATCAGAATCAAAAAGTATGTTCACTATTCTTGAATGAATAATTAGCGTATCTATCACCACTTCGTTGTTGGGATCCACCTTAATGACTGTGATGGAAAAAGCTCGCTCTTGTTGTCTTGGAGGTTGTTGGTCGTCTCTGAAAACCCTTGGCTTAATGCATTGGTTTGCAAAGTGCCCTGGTTTCTTGTAGTTGAAACAATAAACAATACGCTGAGGGTTGACTGGAACATTCCTCTTCTAATGCATTAGTGGGTTTCTCCTGTCGACAATTGCTAGCTAGATGTCCTTTTTTCCCGCACTTAAAGCATTTCTTCGTTCCCCTTAGGCAATTTCTGGGGCGCTTCTTCCCGCACTTTTGACTAGTGGGATGTTGAAATTTCTTGGCACCGTTAGATTTTTCCATCGGACCGCCATAATTAAACCCCACTTTCCACTTCTTATCCCTGTGATACTCTTGAGATTCGTCGATCTTCATTTCGACTTTGAGGGCACATCAAAAAATTTTCTCATAACTATCAAAGTCTCGAATCACCAGGGCTTTTCGTAGACTAGGTTTTAACCCACTAAAGAAGCGGTCAACCTTGCATTCGAGGGTAACGACAAAGCCATATACGTATCGTGCAAGTCTTGTGAAGTTTGCCTCATACATCCTGATATATTCTTCATCTTTTTGCTTGAGGGTAAAGAAATCCCTTTCCATTTTAAGTCGGAGAGTGCGAGGAAAATATTTATCGAAAAACATTTTTCGGAATTCCTTCAACTCCACCGTTTCGATCTCTTCCTCATGCTTCGTATTTTTGATCAATGTCCACCACTGATCAGCTTCTCCCTCTGTATGATAAACAGCCAGTAGAACCTTCTCTTGTTTGGAACATTAAAGGATGAATAAGATCTTCTCAATGAAGTTGATCCATTGTTCCATGATTAAGGGATCAGATGATCCATTGAAAGTAGGAGACCTTTGTCGCATGAAGCTCTCGATTGCGGCTTGTTCTCTCTTAGGGGGTTTGGGTGCTCCTCTTGATCCAGATTTCTATTCAGAACCTGAGTCAGCTGAGAGAATATCGTCATAAAGTTCGCGATTCCCGTTCACATCGAGTTGGACATCTCATTGGGGTAATCATCACATTGTTCGTCGCATTGATTGTTTACCTGATTCCTCATATTTCCGACCATTGGTTAGAATAAAGGGAAAATTAGATATGAGTATTTTTAAACTATTAAACACATAAAGGGGAATCCAATGACATTAAAGACATGACTTATAAATTACATGTATTTCCTTAACTTATGAATTTCTAGCCTTTGATCTATGTTATCCATGATCTATTTCCTAACATATACTCTTATGAGTATTTTTTTTTGTTCCCTTAATAATGGGTTTTAATGAGCTTATGAATTTATTAAAGCATATCCCTTGAGAGTGTCAAATCAGATGCGCAGTAAGGCTCGTTGTCATGTATCAGGTTACACTGAGTCAGCCCCGACACACGTTGTCGGAGTTGTTACCCCTAGGTACATCTGTGTCATATTTACGACCACTTGTATCCAGATAGAGATGTATTTTCTTGATAAACCACTTACTCTATACTTACCAAAATTTAGGGATGTTTTCTTATACTTAGTCTTACCCCTAAGGCTTTCGCTAGAGTTTTCTAATCATAATCCCAAAAATAATCAAACATTTTCTCTCATACCAACTATAACAACTCTGTTCTTTATTTCACATTAATCCATGATTTATTAAATAAAATCCATAATATTACAACACAAAAGATCGAGAAGTCTAGTGTCTTTGAGAATTAGGTATATAACACAACATCTTGAACATGAGACACAACAACATTATTAAAAACTTCTTTAACATGCTTTTAAAATTCCATTGCTTTTAAAACTGCACGAGATAACCTGAGGACTAACATAAGAAAGAAGTGAGCTATAAAGCCCAGTAAAAGAATAAACATGACATAAGATAATACATGTCAGACAATATGCATATCAAAGGGGGCATTAAAAGAGTAGAAATCATAAACATTAACAATGAGACATGATATAACATGATAATCATAACATGAGAAATGTGACAATAACTTATAACACTGCATCATTAACATATGTAAAAGTTAAACCGCCAAGAAATCATAGTGGACAAAGTCTCATAAAGGAATTAGGTTCACTCCCTGTCCCAATATGACATATCATGATACTAAATATTACTCAATATATTAGAGCGCTATATAATTCTGGGTGCACTTGTCACATTCATTTCATTCTCATGCTTAAGTGTGCTACATAGATCATACAACATGGATTCAATCATCATCATATTTTATACCATGATCATTGAGTGTAGAATACATACATGTAAGTCCCAAGTCAAAGAGATATATGTGTATAAAAATTCATAAAATGGGGTGATAAGAGCGAAATGAGCCTCTCATCATTTGAATATCAAATAGGCAGTAATAGGGACATTGAATGACATATGCCAACATAAGGAATTAGAAATAGAAGACACAAGATAATAATGAAATTTGAATAAAGAATAGAATGCGATAATCTTTTACTAAATTTTGGCATGGTAACAAGTGTACATAAAAGATCATAGAAGGCTTAATGAGAGTGAAATGAAACCTATACATCAAATGGACATTAAGAAGAATATGTAAGAACATATTCCAACATAAGCAAAAGGAAATTTAGAGACATAACAAAAAGAAGTGCTTGATAAAAAAGAGTGGAAGATCCCTTACTTGAGTGTGCGGCTCTAAATGCTCGAGAGAGGCTTCTTGAAAGTTTGAGAGTGCCTTGTGAGGACTCTAGAGAGTGGATGATAGAGTATGGACGTGCTCCAAGCAGTTTGAATGAAGAGAAATGAGAGTTTGGGTGAGTTTATATTGGAAAAGAGAGATTTTTTTATTGTTTAAGTTTTAGACTCTAATAAAATAATCAAAATCACAAACCATCTCATGGTTTTTGCCCATGGTTTTTGCCAAATAGGAGTGGTTCTCATTATTTTATAAGGTCAAAGACCGAACTTAATAAAATAATGTCCTTGCTTATGTGGAGGTGAGTCACATTCTTAAAGAAATGATTTTAAAACCTTAAAATATATTAATGGTTTTGGAGGATTCATAAAAGCTTTATAAAATAAATCAAGTAAACTTAAAATCACATTATTTTAAAGGGAAAACATAGATTTGACAGTAGATACCTTTTATTTAATTATTACACCACTTTTGGGTCATTATGATGTCATAATACAAAAAATATATTTATACAATATTTAATTTTTACTCGAAAATTTGACTGTCTTAGAAAATTATGAAAAATTTATCGTTGGATAATTTTAACGTTTTGATTCCAAAGATAATATTCATTTTATTTAAATAATTTTCTAAATATGTGAATTTTCACTTAAAATAAAATCGACATTTATTAAGAAATGTTGAGTTTTTTTAACAATATCAGTTTTCGAGCCCTTATAAAAATTATATCTGACTTCCTAAAAATTATATGATCATTATTTAATATTAATATTTTATTAAAATATTATTTATTTAAAAAATTTATTAATTCATCAAAATAAATTTCTTAATTGAATTTGAATATTAACTAAAAAAATTATTTGTGTTTTATTGAATCAAAATTAATTTTTTTAAAGTAACAATAATAAGATGAAAATATATTCATTATTCTATACAAAATGATGTACACTCATATTGCTAGGGTCTTGATACATTTCCCTTTAATACACCATCAAATGCCCTAAGGGTAAGGTGCACGATGGTGGGACTTTCATGGAATGGTTCAAGGAACATGGTTTGGGCTGTGATATCAATGAGTTTGAACTTCTTTCGTAAATGGTTTCGCTAATGCTTAAGTTGTTGGATCTCGGCTTGAGCTTGGTCAAGGGCAAAACCCAATGATGTTATCTCTCTCGGAAGCTCCGATAAATGGGCTTCATAGGGTACAATCTTACTGGTTGAGGTCTTCAATTCTTTTATCTGTATCAATTGGATATGTTAAAACCCTATATTTATACTAATCATGTGATCATTGTTCAACGACTATATTATCAACGGTAATGATACTTAACGGTCTTTTAAATCCAATTGGATATAATAAAACAAAAGAAGTGCATGTGTTTTCTATAACCATATTATATAATAAGATATTTAATTAAATCAAAAGGGGAATTTTATTTATAACAGTTCGGGTCGTTACATTTACGAGCCATATGGCCTCCATACCATCAATGGTGGGCGTCAGGGCTTTGCGGTGATGCAGTACCAAACCGGTGGAGAGCATGAAGATGCAAATGCGATCTTTGGTCTTTGGTATTTGATGACCAGTTGGACGTGAGAGTTTATTCCTGGAGCGGTTAGGATGCACCTGTTAAAGATCCTGACTAGGGAGGAAGCGATGACCAACCACAAACATAAAAAAAGCTGTAGCAGACAGATGCAGGAAGACGAGAAGATGTTGTGCTAGGGTGGGGTCTTGGGTTTGGGCATGTAATGACCTATGTGCCATTGGGACTTTGGGCCATGCTATCTATTGGTGTTCGAGTCATGTAAGAGTTCCCTCTCAACTCAATTAAAGAGGATTATTAAAAAAAAAAGTAATTGTCAGCCAATATATATTTTATAACTTATATGCGTATTTATGATTTTTTTTGTATCATATTCTAACTTTTTCAATGTATAATTTGTTTAAAAAATAATACATATTATTTTGACTTGTTTTTTAATGTTTATTTTGTACCATATATAAATTTAAATCTTTAAAATGATTTGAAAATATTTTTTAAAATAAAAAAAATAAAAAATTTCAATGGGCTAGTCTGTTTGCTCGTGAGTTCTGCAAGGGTGGGGCTAGGGGTTATAATTTTATGGCTTGTATTAAATTTGGATCGGGCAATCTACAAACCATGACATACATCAGGCTTCCAACAACTGATGCATATGGAACATTTGTCATGTACTTAATCTCTTCTGCCATCTTCAGTGATTGCTCTTGATAATTTGAAATGGTCTGCCAGGGGAATAGAAATTGGCTTTGCTTCCGCCATATTGAACTTGTCAAAACCTTTCCAACGTAGTCAGTCTGTGATAACATCAACGTTCCTACCGCACAATCTCTTTTGATCTTCATCCCCCAAATCTTGCTAGCTTCTCCAAAATCTTTCATCTCAAACTCCTCAATCAATTGCCCTTTCGGTTCATTAATCCTCTGCATACATGATCCTGTAATAAGCATGTCATCCACATATAGAAACAATATAATATATTCATCACCAAAAGACTTGATGTAGCAAGATTGATCAATGCAACATTGTATGCATTTCTAGTCATAAATGAATCAAACTTTTTGTTTCACTGCCTAGGCGCCTTTTTCAACCCATGTAGCTCTTCTGAAGTTTGCACATCAGGTCTTTCTTCTCAGACTCAACATATCCCTCTGGCTGCTGCATATAGATGTCATCCTCTAGATCTCCATGTAGGAACATAATCTTGACATCAAGCTGCTCAAGATGTAGGTCTTCTGATGCCATAATGCCGAGAACCACCCGGATGGTGGTAAACTTCACTATAAGTAAGAAAATTTCAGTGAAATTCACCCTCTCCTATTGAAAACCTTTCACCACCGGCCTTGCTTTGTACCTCCTCTTTCCATCGCGTTTTCCTTGACCCGATATACCCACTTGTTCTTCAATGCTTTGTTTCCTTGCTGTAGATGTGTCAACTCCCAAGTGTTGTTATCATGCAATGAGGAAATCGACTCCTTCACAACTAGCTCCCACTTGCTCGACTCTTTCAACTGTATTTCCTTTTCAAAACATTCTGGTTCTCCACCGTTAGTCAATAACAAATAATACAAGGATGGTGAATTCTGCACAAACATTCGTACCCTTGTTGGATTGGTGTAGCCCGATCCGTTCTGGATGATGTTTAAGTTGAATGCTTCTGGCCCATACTACGCATCAGACCGCAACTTTCGTGGGTTGAGTTTCGCGGCGAGCTTGTTGGGGGTTGCAGGGGGCAACACGTCCCTGCTACGGGGGTTGAAGGTCCCCGACCCAAATTTTTCGGGTACTGTAGCAGCTCTAACCATTGTAGTAGAGCTGACCGACCGACACCGACAAGGCACTGCAACAATGCAGACTTTGGAGTCAACAGTATTGTAGCTCTTTGGAATTCCAATCACCGACCATTGTAGCACTTTTGATTTGGGTGACCACCTTTCACTGTAGCGATGCAGAATTCCTATGCGGTTGGTGGAACAATGGACTGTCTTCCTTCTTTTTTAGCCCATTTCGAGCTAGGATTTTTTTAGTGCTTTTGAACCCTGAAACTCACTGTAATTGTGCTCCTGAATCATAGTGAAATTTTTGTCTCTCCGTGGACGTATGAATTATTCTTGAACCACGTAAATCTTTGTGTTGTTCTTTTATTTTTTTCCCTTTTACTCTTATGTGATCCGTTTTTCGTTTCGTTGCTCCCAACGTTTTCCGCAACAAGATCATCCCAAAAGAGATAACCAAACTCCTTAGCACCATAACCAATAAAGAAACATGGTTTAGACTTAGCATCAAGCTTGTCCCTTGCATCAACGTCAATATGTACATATGAAAAACTGTCAAAGACTCGTAAATGTGAAAACCTTACCTTCTTTCCAGACCAGAGCTCCTCAGGTAGACATTCTCTCATTGATGCAAATGAACTCCCACCACACCAAAATTAGTATTATCGGCAGTTTAAGAAACCGCTGCTAAAAAAGGACAAAATTTAGCATCGGTTTTTAAATAACCGCCGCTAAAACATTAACATTTTTTTTAAAATGACACTTCTTCCCCGACACCCCCCCGAACCCCACCCCCTGACCCCCCTCCCCTGAGCCCCCCAAGCCCTAGTCCTCTCTGCCGGCTCCCTTCTCCCACGATCCGTCGCTGTCGGGCCCCTTCTCCCCCTACTCCCCCAAATCCCATCCCTTGTCTTCGACCCCCTTCTCCCCTGAGCCCCCCGAGCCTGAGCCCGAGCCCGAGTCGTCTGACCCTCTCCCTCGAACCCTTGCTGCCGCTGTTCCCCTCATCGTCGCCCTCACAGCTGCTTCCCCTCATCACCGACCCTTCTCCCTCGTCGTCGCCCCTTCCCCCTTAATCACGGATCCTCAATCCATCTTCATGTGAGAAGAAGATGAATGGAGGAAGAAAATGCCCTTGATGCTGGGTATTGAATTTGCCTCCATGATTATCTGTCTTCTGTTTAAATTTATTTTAATTTGTGTATTTCTTAGTTTGAAATTAACGAATTCTTGAAGGTCATTTGGCTGTACAAAATTGATGTGTCCTTTGGATTTGTTTTCACTTTCAATATTTCTAGGAATCATGCATTGTGTACGTTTATTATTGTACTAATGATTTCTTGAACTTTGTTTGATTGTCAGGTTGAGTTGCTTGGAGGAGTGGGTCAAGTGTTGTTTAACATGTATTGGTTTTAAACTGCCACTATTGTTTGCTTCATATATGGATTATGTGGTCAATTTTCATTAGAATGAATAACGAGATTCAAAAATTCTATTGATTTCAAAAATAATTTCATTTATATGTATTCTTTAAATTGATAATTTCACTGATTGAGAATACTTGTTTGGTATAATCATATATTTTGTAAATTTGAAATCATTTATTTTAATTTTACATGTTGAATAATAAATTAAAATTTCATTTTGATGTTAGATATGTTATATAAAATGAAATGTATTAATTGATATATGGAAACATGTTAAAATAATACTAAAAATTCATTATTTTGGTTAAAATATATATTGGTTTAATTTGGAAGAGATTTAATTTGAAATCTATGCATTAAAATGAATGGAATATCATTTTATAGGTTAAATGTGTTTTCAACATGAAATGAAATAAATGAGATTATATTGAGCATTTTAAGGTTTAATTGAAATGGAATGGTTTTGATATGACATATATTTATCATTAATTTAAAAATAATGAATGATATAGGTTATATATTTTTGGAATACAAATTGAAATTTCATTTTATAGGTTTAATAGTTAATTGACATGAAATGAAATGGATGAAATGGGTCAACGATAATAATATCAAATTAAAAAATTCAAGTTAATGTGTGATCATTGAACTGTAAAGATATAAATTTATTTAAAACTTGGATATTTTTTAAAGGAATCATGGCTTTAATTTCTAATATTTTTCATTTAAAGTGTAAATTTGTGAACTTATATTTTTTTGGATATGATTCATAAACAAAGTATGAATTTATTTGGGAATCTCACGAGTCGTAGGTTGAATTTTAATTAAAGATATTGTATGAAAATTATATAAAAATAAAATAATTTGTTTATGGTGAATGTTTGGTTTGGTTTCAGTTTAGTGGACATGTGTCCATTTTTAAATAATTATTAAAACAAACAAAAAATGTGTTTTTAAATGGTGATATGGTTGGATTAGTTTAGTTATGTGCATTTATTGGATGTGTTTGCAGTGTGCATCACTTAATGCATTTTCATGTTTTGCATGCATTTTCAGTATGGTGTGTGTGCTCAATCATCGAGAGAAATGTAAAGGAATACTCAAAGAAAGAAATAAACATTTTCAATTCCATTAATAAATTATTGATTTTGTTGGACTGTAAAACTAGAAACTAGAGAAAACCAAGTAATTTTTATTTAAAAAAGTGATAATGTTTAATTCTAGTTGGATGTCATGAAGAAAAATACTTTTAGAAAAATTCAATTGGACATGAATTACACATTCTGTTTAAACTAATACCATAATTTTGTTAGGATCTGGTATTGAATAATTGAGGACAAACAATATGTTAAGTGTAGGAGAATTATGTTTCATTATTTGATTTGTTTTTCATGTATATTTTTAGATCATTTCTTCGATAAATTGAAACTTTTGATGATTTTTTATTACTATATTCATGATTTATTTGAAATTATTGGAAGGTTGAATTGCATTGAAAGACATGTCATTGTATGATTAAATTCTAAATGTTTTTCGTGTCAAATGTTTAATAAATTATGAATAATTATTATATTCTTGAAGGCTAAAAGCTAAAATGTTTTTTATTTAGAAAATTGGCATTTTATCATTGTGGTTGCATTGAAAATTATAGATATATCCTTTGAATGGTGATTTAGATTGTAAATATTCTTCTAAATATGAAAATGAATAGAGGAAATTGAAATTAATTGATTTTTTATTATTATTGTTGAAAAATATTTTAATTGAGGTGTTATTTTTTTTTGTGTTTTTAACTTTTAATAGAAACAACTTTAAGATGGGCTACTTGTTTGGTATAGGATATCAGTTGAGATATAATTTACAAACCTATTTCTCAATTCTAGGAAACTACTCACTAGCCAACACCCCTTTATATTTCCATCGATTATCTATTCATTCAAAGAATTTACATTTTAATTAAAGCTTGAATCTATTTAATTTCAACTAATTACACTTTACCATATTTTACCATTATCTATTTTCTTACTTAGTAATACTTATGTGTGTTAATTTTTTTTAATAAAGTGTAGACACGTGATATATATGGATAAAAACTGGATCACATTACCAAGGAACACACCTCAATAAGGGTTTAGAGGAGTTTTTTAGATTTTTCAATTTCCAATCGATCCGTTGATGGGAGAATAAGATGTCCATGTCCTAAATATAAATTTAGAAGATAGTTGAAGAGAGATGAAGTTTATGAACACTTGATATTGAAGCAATTCTCTGCTCAATATTTATGTTGGATTTGACACGAAGAATCAAACATTACATAAAGATTGAGCACTGATGTCAATCGACAGAATGCACTTCCAACTTTGTCGACAATGAACAATGAAATGCAAAACCTTATAAACGATGCATTCGACATTACAAGACAACAACATCAACATCAAAACACATCAATACAACTAGTTGAGGGTGCTACAAATAGCAACTTGACAAGTGATGTTTTTGGGACTATAGGACAACTAGATCAAGATCGTAACATATCATTGGATCATCCTCTTGATTCTGTGTAGACTAATGTAAGAGATAACTTCACTGAGCAAACAAATGTGTTTCACGGTTTAGTTGACGATGGAAATCAAGAGTTGTATAGTGGATGT
Organism: Viscum album; assembly: GCA_963277665.1. Taxonomy (NCBI): domain Eukaryota; kingdom Viridiplantae; phylum Streptophyta; class Magnoliopsida; order Santalales; family Viscaceae; genus Viscum; species Viscum album. The sequence continues at coordinate 1,987,781,768 of OY728161.1, read as the reverse complement.
TTGAAATATTCAAAACATTCTTTTCTGCCAAAGTTGTACCATATCAAATGCCTATGTAGAATTACAAATAAGGCGACGTTCATGATATTAGAATTGTTGCGTGATGCATTTCTTGAAGCAAAGATCCCTGAGTCTTTTTATGATATGAAAAAAGTTGTTAACAAGCTTGGTCTGAATTATACAAAAAATACATGTTTGTCCTAATAATTATATGCTTTATTGGGGAGAGGATTCGAGCAGACATGACTGCAAAAAAATGTTCTTCTAGATGACAGTCAATGGGTGATATTGGAAGTCTGAATCAACATACTACTATGAAGAAGAAGAAAAGGAACACACCTGCAAAGGTTTTGTGTTACTTTCCTTTAAAGCCTTGATTGCAAAGATTATTCAAGTCATTGAAAACCGCCAAACACTTGAAGTGACATTCTATAGATAATAACAATGATAAGTTAATGCGACGTCCAAGAGATTTACAATCGTGGAAGACATTTGATTCATTACATCCAGATTTCTCATATGATTCTAGGAATGTGTGATTGAGATTGACTATCGATGGATTTAACCCATTTGGGACTTTGAACACCAGTTATAGCATTTGGATGGTTGTTTTGATCCCTTACAATCTGCCTCCATGGATGTGTACGCAACAAACGTCTTTTATCATTTCGATGATTATTCCTGAAAAAAAATGTTGGGAAATGACATTGATGTATACTTGCAACTTCTAATTGAAGAATTACAAGAGTTATGAAGCAACGATATTGAGACATATGATGCATCTTCTAAAACAATGTTCAAAATGCAAGCTGCTCTAATGTGGACCATTAGTGACTTCCCTCGACTTGAGAATTCAGCTGGTTGGAACACTTACACAAGTTTGGATTTTCCTATTTGTAACTTTGATTTTGATCCCGAACAACTACCTCACAGTAAAAAATGTTATCTCTTGTGTCATCACATATTTCTTGATGCATCTCATAGATTTCGGTTGAACAAGTCAAAATTCAATGGTTTTGATCGTAGGACACCTCCAAAGTTGTTGGCAGGTTCTGAAATATTGGCACAACTTGGAAATGTTGAAATAGAATTTGGGAAGGTGCATAATTTGAATGATAGTGAGAAATGAGTTCAAAGTGCATCGTCAAGTGAAATAAGAATGCAACAATGAAAGGAAAAAACTATATTCTTCAAACTTACATATTGGGAATTTAATTTATTGTGGCATAGTCTTGATGTTATGCATATTGCGAAGAATGTTTGTGACAATTTGATCTTCACATTGCTTAATGAACATGGAAAATTGAAGCACCATCTCAATGCTTGTAAAGACTTACAAATAATGAACATAAAGCGTGATCTCTGACCAGATGAGAATAGAAAAGTATGCTCCAACATTTTTTGCAATGAAAAATAGGGATAAAGATACATTCTTTCGAATTTTAAAACATGTGAAGGTATTTGATGGGTATTCAAGTAACATCTCAAAGTGTGTTGACTTAAAGCATCGTATGTTACATGGATTGAAAAGTTACAATTCACATATTTTGTTATAATAGTTACTACCATTGACATTGCATACATTATTACCTGAAAACGTTACTACTATTGTACTCCAATTTTTCACATTCTTTAGATAACTATGTGATAAAACTCTACAACCATTTGAGCTTGACAACCTTTAGGAGAGATTTATATTGACACTGTGCAATGCAGATGATCTTTCCTCCATCATTTTTTTGCTGTCATGATGTATTTAACTATGCATTTGGTCGAGGAAGCTAAATTAGGAGGCCCCGTACATTATTGATGAATGTATCCAATTGAGAGGTACCTTATTTATATGTTTTTAATCTTAAGTAAACAATTCTTGGCACTTTATTAAATACACAATTATGTTTTATTTATTTTATTTCACAGCTATCTTGGGCATTTGAAATCATACATGAAAAATAAAGCTCAACCTGAAGGCTCTATTTCCGAAGGCTATTTGGGAGAAAATTGTCTTACCTTTTGTTCTAGATACTTGGATGATATTGAGATAAGATTCAATCGAGTTGGATGTGTTGACGACACATCGAATCAATCTCAACTATATGGGAAATAAAAAATCTCTCATGTTATTGGCCAATCAGTTGGGAGGAGATCAAATGTTACATTGACATAAATGGAATTATTACAGACACATAAATATGTGCTACTGAATAGTAAAATTGTAGATCCATTTATTGAAGAGATCATAATACAAACAAAAAGACAAATGATAGGCTGAACATGAAATGAGAAAGATATAATAAAAGCTGTTAATAAAGAGCTTGTAGAATGGTTTGCATGATGTGTAAATTCATAAATATTACAATCAATACAGATATTAGGTTGACACATATATTTTATAAATCTAATAATGTATATTGATTTTAGTAGATCATGATACTGATACTCGAGTTGAGTTGTCAGAAGATTTGAAGTTTCTTACTTAAGGTCCTCTAAAATAAGCTAGAAAGTTCGATGCTTATAATGTGAATGGATTTAAATTTCGTTCAGTTGACCGGGAAGAGGGTTTGAAAACACATAATAGTGGTATATATACGTTTTTCGAAGTGGGATACTATGGAAAGTTGACTGATATTATCGAATTAAACTATCACGAGTATTTTTCAGTTGTTTTATTCAAATGCAATTGGGTCGATATCATCAAGGGTGTTAAAAGAGATTCCTTACAATTTACTTATGTGAACTTCTCTCGCTTGATGGATGTTAGTGACCGTGAATTACATGATCCGTATATCTTATCATCACAAGTGAAAATGGATTATGTGGAAGATTTCGTGGATGAATGATTAAGTATAGTTGCTCACATAAAACAAAGATATTTGTATGATATGAGTGATGAAGTGGAAGATTTGGCATCTGGCATTGAATCCCATTAATAGCAAGAAGCGAACTTATTTGTCCATCATGATATTGAAAATACTAGTCTTGAAAAGGTGGATGAAGTAGATGAAGTAATGATGGAGCGGGAAACCGACATGATTGAAGGAAAAAATGATTATATGTGCAATCATCCATTCATTCATCAACCACTTAAGTTATTTGTGCAGTCATTCATTATCATAACTATGTATATTTTTTTTGTTAGTACTATGCATATGTTATTTCTAATTTTTGTTTTCTGCATTTTTTTTTGAAATATATGTTCTGAAGTTGATTTTATTTGATTAAATGAAATAAATTCCAAGGAGGAAGTGTTTTGCTAATCCCAGTCGACTCTCAATCAATGTTCCCTCAGCCATACCAACAGATGATGATCCATTAGTCTCCCTCCCTACAACATCTGAGACACCCTCTGCTTGCCCCCCTACACCGTTTCTCACGCCCTCTAATCTGTCATCTTCTGGCACACCCTCCATCAACGTCTCATTAGTAGCTAATCCAACACCTCCCCATTCAGCAGGCCCAGTAGCAAGGGAGTAGGTTTTCACTCCTGTTTCTTCGTGGGGATATTGTAGGGAGACAATTATTGGTACAAATTTTAATATGAATAAAGATATTGTACTTTTTTATACTACTAACTGTTCTTTTCATAAAATATGGAAATAATGATATTACAGAGAGAAATATGAAGAGTTTAGATGTCTGGAATCTAAACAGACTGAAGATAGTTGTCCCATTTGACTATTATGGGGTCCCTATGGATGATGCCACATGATTATTTGGTCAGATTTTAGGCATACTGGCGGTGGAAACGGTTACCCTTCTGATTATGTATGCTGATTAGAGGAATATGTCTCAATATTAGAAAAATGAAGTTTTTGATTCAAAGATAAAGATAATTTTAATACATTATGGTGTAATTTTTGTCATTATGTTATTAAATTCTAATATTTTAAAAACGAATCTCTTTGTACATATGTTATTCCACTTTACCGTTGCTGATCTTATAGCACGAAAGTGGACATTGAAAAATTTGTGTAAGAAATAAAAGTATTTTAAATGGTGATTATGGAACGAATTCAAAGATACTTCATTAAGCACCCATCAACTGTATGATAAGGTACTCGAAGGGGTACCTAAAGAGCAATGTAAGGTTTTTATTGATAGTTATTGTCATTAAGCACCCATCAACTGTATGACATTGCATACATTACTATTAAATTACATGTTATTTATTTCAGTATGTTTCAAGGAAGAATGCATCGTGTTGAGCTAAGCAAATCATCCCTCACATTTCTGGGTCAAAGAGTTTTTTCAAAAACCAATCGACTCTGGTAATCTTTTCATTAGTTTAAATATTTTTAAAATAATATTATCTGTTTCATATATTAAATTGTTGATTTATCTTTTTTTAATTCAGTCATAGAATTTAGGGCACCAATTCTCCCGAATAGAACTGTGGTTGAATGTTCATAAAAAATCAGATGAGAGTTATGTTAATGAGCATATCAAATAAGTTGGGATATGAATTCATTTTTCATTGTAATAACTTATAGTTAGTGGTCACAAAGTTAATATGTATTGCTTCAAATATGGTTGATATTTGATTTGTAGGTAAAAATTAAAGATCAATGAGATGTCAATCTCACATAGTCCTTCTTAGTCTCCCAGGATGACTCAGTTTGTGAAGTCATTAGGAAGGAGCATCCTAGTCGAGTGCACGATATGTGTATGAGACCATTACCATCTGAGGTCTTTGGCAGACCATCGGGGATTGCACATGCATCTACTCCTGGTCGTAGTCACTCCCTACCTCAAGATGTTTAGAGGGAGTTTGTTTCTACGCAAAGCATAATTCAGGAACATGAGGTCCATATATCCGCTTTACAGAAAGTGTTGATTGATTTATATCAGAAGACGGTCGAATCTGTCCCCGATAATATTACATCGATGAGTGATGGTGAATTGGTAAACCACACAACTTCAAAATCATTTAGTTCACAAACTTTTATTGGTTTTAAGTTTAAATATAAATATACAACACGTTTAATTTTCAATATAACTATCTTGCAGGTACCGGTAGTAGAAAGTGGAGACGAAGATGGAGAGGGTGTCGAGCAGAGTTCATCGGGTAGTGATTAGTGATCTCTTTGGATTCAGAAATGATGTAAAACTAAACTTATGACAAACTAACACTAATTTGGTGATTCAAAAACCATGTTGTGGTTTCTGGTAGTGATATATGTATTTCTCTTACATTTCAGAAAAATCTATTCCAGAGTGCTTATGTAATTTCTAGAATATTAAGGGAATTGGTAAAAATTGAATGTTATGATATAGTTATTCATGAATTGTGAAATTAATGTTGATATTGTTATTAATGATGCTAAATTTCTTTGGATGATGGTTTATATGTTTTTTTTATACTGTGCATTGTTTGTTCATTTTCTTCCAGGGTTGAGTTCTGTTCTAGGGCTGTAGATTATGCAGTTGTATTTTTCTTGAAAAGCATCATTTAGCGACTGTTTAAACCACAACTAAATATGCCATATTATTTTTTAGCGGTGTTTTAAACTATCTATGTATAATGATGACTTTTTAGCGGCGGTTAGAACCACCGCTATATAAAGTCATTATTATTTAGCAATGGTTTTTTTTTACTTTTTCAGTGGTTTTCCAGTCAAAAAATATTTAGGATATAGCAGCGCTTTAAACTACCGCTAAATCCTTGAAATTTTTTTTGGCCGAAAAAACCATACAAAAACAAAAAACCCACAGCTAAATATACGTTCTACGACACTTTCCAGAAACCGCCACTATATAGAAGGAACAACCACATGTTGGATGCCGGCACCAACTTTAGTTTTGGTTTTTTGAAACCTTCACAGAAACAGTTGGCGGCGGTTTAAACCGCCGCCAAATAAAAAACTATTGCAAACATGCAATTTTCTTATAGTGTCCTGTTAATGAGATATGTCTCCATGTTCACAGCTTCAACCCAAAAAATATTGGGTAACCCCAAGTGAAGCTTCATGCTCATGGCATGTTCATTTAATGTCCTATTCATCCTTTCTACCACACCATTATTCTATCCATTTTTTCTTATTTTCAAATCCACATTGTGGAAAAGTGGTAACCTCACATACCACTGAATTCAAACAAAAAAACCACCTAAATAGATGAGACATCCAACAAACCAAATTTGAAATTCAAAATCCACCCACACGGACCCCTCACCACCCAAACACCATGAGCCACGAGATCTCGAGCAGTGAGCCACCTCGAGTCGTTCCCCCAGATAGATTTCACCTTTATTGTCACCTATCGCCAGTGAGAACTGGCCGAAATCCCATTGCAACATTAAACCACCATTGAAGGAGAACAAAACTCATCAAAAATCCACCAACACCATCTTGTCACTGTCAAAGACCACCGTCGTCCACCACCATAGCCATAAACGACACCCATAACCAGACACGATTCGACAACATCCCAAACAAGAATCAACTAGAACAAGCATTGTAGAAAACAAAACCTACAAACCTTCACCGATGGAAAACGAAGAAACACCAAAAAAAACCAACAATCCATCAACAATACTGAGATGAAGACAATGTCGACTCCTCTGATCCATCGTCAAAGGGATTGCTCTTAGAGCGACACCGTCCTCTATACCGCACACCCAAAACCTCTTCATACCACTGCTCCCGATCCACCTTGGATAGTTTCAGAGGATCAAGAAATCAGAGCAAGGAAAGGGCGTCTGAGGGATCCAAACACGCATTGAAGACGAGGTAGAGAGATGAATCTGGAAGCACCTGAAAACCATAAAACACCAAATGGAAAATCCCAAAACCTCATTGCATCCACTGCTACAGATCCGACATAGAGAGGCACAGAGGATTGTGAGGCCAGAGCAGCAGATGAGCGAGCAAGGTTTTCGACACAACCTTCTTCAGAACAAAAAAACCACCCGAGAAAGAAGTTGACGATGACAAAACCAAAAATCCATCACCTGAGCTATCATAGAGGCACCACCGAAACTGTAACCAGAGTGGAAACAAATCTAAAGAGGACAAGCCGTGAAAGAGAAAGGATCTATAACCCATGAAGAAGCCACACGATGGGGCCAGAAAGCATGAGCAGGAAACCCTAAATCGCTCGGGAGAGGGGGAGGATGACCAGGAGAGTGTGGCGCCATCAGCACCTTCTGCCACACTATTCTATTATAGTGTACCTGTAATAGTCTTCTCCCATCAAATTCCATTATTAGAATAGAATTCTCTAAACTCCTGACTGCCATACTCTTTGTTGTTGTCCGACCTCAAGCATTTCATCTTTGTTCCCGACTCATTATCCATCACGGTTTTCTAGTTCTGAAACACCTTAAATGCATCATATTTTCTTTTTCAAAAAGTAAAATCATACCTTCCTTGTCGAGTCATCGATAAATGTCACATAATATTGTGACCCTCCAAGGGAATGTACTGGTGCATACCCCCAAACATCAATGTGCACCAAGTCTAGCTTCCCAGCCTTCAGTGTTCTGCCTCCTTTTGCAATACACACCTTCTTCTACTTTCTAAAGATACAATCTTTACATAGACCAACATCCATTGAATTCAGCTTTGGTAGAAATCCTTTTGTTTCCAACACCTTCATCCCCTTATCACTCACGTGGCTTAGCCTGTAGTGCCACATATGTGAATCCTTGATAGCTTTTATTGAAGCAAACATGTCCATGCAAGTTTCTATCATACTGTACATGGTACCATTATTTTCTTCCCGAGCTATGACCATAACTCCTTTGGTGATCTTCCATGCATCGCCAGTGAACGTGGTACCAAAACCTCCATCATTAAGTTGTCCAAAAAAATAAGATTTATTCTTAAAACACAGATATACCTCACGTTTTCTAGAACTAGTAATCTCTCACTATTGGTCTTGATCCGTGCATCTCCTTTCCCCACGATCTATAAAGGTTTATCATCAACAAGATGTACTTTGCCAAAATTTCTAGAAACATAATTGTTTAGGAAACCCTTCTATGACATGGCATGGAAACACGCCACTGAGTCTAAAATCTAAGACTCCATAGGGATATCCACGCTCAACAACATCACATCATCAGTTCCTTTGGCTGCTGTGTTTGTTGCATTAGTTTCAGGTGCCTTTTGTTTGTCTCTGCACTCCTTGACATGTCCTTTCTTCTCATAAATCTAGTAAGTAGGACCTACCCCCTTTGCCTTATCTCAGCTCTTTCCTCTTGACTTTGATCGCCTTCTGCAATTATCTCGCTATGCATATCTTACTATTCATTCAAAGTTTAGAGTAGAATAAGAGAATATGCCTGATTCTCTTCTTTGAATGTCCTCATCTTTCCAAACCAGCTTGGTATTCCCTGAAGAATTGCTCACATTTTTTACAATCGCTTCTCAATTATCAGGTAATGAGGATAGTAAAACCATTGTACATACCTAATCGTCAAGTGAAATTTCCACTAATTTCAACTGACTTATGTTGGTGTTGAATTCATTGACATGATCTACAACAATTCCCCCTTCAACCATTTTTATATTGAACAATCGTCTCATCAAGTGCACTTTGTTTGACGCTGAAGGATTCTTGTATTCACAAGATCTTTCATCAGCCCAATCATCGTCTTCTCCTCTCTAATGTTGAACACCACGTTTTTGGCCAATGTAATGATCACAACTCCCAGAACCTATCGATCTAGTAGCTCACACTCCGACTGCTCCATATCCATTGGATTTAAACCCAGAAGTGGAAAATGCATTTTCTTCTCATAAAGATAGTCTTCGATTTGTATTCTCCAGTAGCTAAAGTCAGTTTCATCAGAACGGTCAATATTCAACTTTCCTTATTCCATAGACATTGTTCAATTTGAGAAATATAAACTCAACCTTTGATACCGGTTGTTGCAGAAATGTTGGGAGTCACATGATAGAGGTTTACAGATGAAGAAAAGAAGAATACAAAAGAATAAGAAGAAGAAAAAGAAGAATATGAATACAGACACAACAATTTATGTGGTTCGAGAATAATCCATACATCCACAGAGAGATAAAAATATCACTATAATCTGGGAGCACAATATTACAGGGAGATCAGAGTTTCAAGCACACATAAACCCTAGCATGAAATGAGCTAATAAGGATGACGATGCACTATTACATCAACTGCATAGAAAGTCCACTGTGCTACAGTGAACGGTGGATAGAAGTCCTCACTACATATAGTACATCGACCACCCAAGTCCAAGTTACTACAGTGGTTGGTGGGAAGCAGTCTGTGGATCTACATTATCGTTGTCTCCAAATTCCATGCTATTATAATAGTTTTTCCAAATTTTTCACTTCTATAGTGCCCTATCGGTGTCGCCTAGTCATCTTTTCTACATTCGGTCAGAGTTGCTACAGTCCCCTGAAATTTGGGTCGAGTACCTTCAGCCCCTGTACCCTCGGTGTTGTGGAAACACTGGGATCAACGAAGAGAAAAAATGATTCATAGAAGAGTAAAATGGAAAAAACAAAAGAAGAAGAAGAAGATCTTGGACACATAGATTTACGTGGTTCAGGAAATATCCCTACATTCACAGAGAGTCATAAATATCACTATGAAATCTGGGATCACAAATTACAAGGAGATCTCTCAGAGTTTCTAACTACATAGAAACCCTAACTCGAAATGTGATAATAAGGGGGATGAATCACTATTCCACCAACCACACAGAAATTCCTATGTGCTATAGTGAAAGGCGGCTGAAAGACTGTATCTCTACAGTGCCGTGACCACCCAAGTCTAAAGTCCTACAGTGGACGGTGGCTGGAAGTCCACAAAGCTACAATACTGGTGTCTCCAAATTCATACCTGCTATAGTAGTCGGGCCAAAGTCCACACTGCTACAGTGCCCTTGTCAGTGTCGGTCATTCAGCTCTGCTACAGTGTTAGAGATGCTATAGTGCCCCCCAAAATTTGAGCCGGGGGCCCGGAGTAGGGGCATGTTGCCCCCCACAACCCCCCAATGAGCTCACCATAGAGCTCAAACCGCGGAGTTGCGGCCTGGTGCTTAGTATGGGTCGCAGAAATTCAACCCAACATCATCCAAAGAGGACTAGGATATACCAATCCAACACCCCAGAGTAGGGGTGATTTTCCCTTTGAAACCCCCAATGAGCACACCGCGAAGCTCGACTTACGAGAGTTGTGGCCTGGCGCACAATATGGCCCGCAAGCATTCGACCCAACATCATTCAATAGGATCGAGCTACACCAACCCAAAACCTATTTCAACTTCATGCTACAAATGCAGTCATAACAGAAGTCATAAACTAGAGTCGACCACAAGGCCACCCTATATACTCCACAATAGCCACAAGGCTAACGAGCCTCAGGTCAAACCGCAAGGCTATCAAGTCCCATCTCTGTCATGGGTCAGGCCATAAGGCCATCATGCCTGACACTACCTCGAGTTAGGCCATAAGGACATCGTATCCCAAAACCACGTCCCAGGTTCGGTCACCGAAGACCATCATGGCCCCAGGTCAGGCCATCATGCCCCACCATCACCTCTCGGGTTAGATTACACAAGACCATCATACCCCAAGGTCAGGCTACAATGCCTTCATGCCCCATCGTCAGTCTCGGTCCTATCACTATGCCACATGGAGCATCTGAACACGCTTCCCCTATAGGGATATCAATCCACAATGGCCACTTTGGTACCATGCATAGGAAATCATATAACATATACCAAACACATCACATGACATCAATATCATTACATGCAATGGCACAACATAGCGTATCAAGAGTGAGAATCTATAGCCAAAAACACACACACATGTGATCAAACTCAAACATGGGTCTCACAGGCTATGCACACACACATGTGATAAAACATAAAACACGAGTCTCACAGGCTACGCACACACACATGTGATCAAACATCAAACACGGTCTCATGGGCCACACACATAGACATGTGATCAAACATTTTCTCATGGGATATGCACGCACATACGTGTGATCAAACTCAAGCATGGTCTAAATCATATAAGCACACAACGTCATATATTGATAGAAACTATATACATGACCTTTACATGGTAAAGAAATCCTTACCTCAAGTGTGTTGATGTCAATACCAAGGTTCATCAGGAGCATCGTCACCCGAACCACATCCATGCACCAATCGATACAAGTTTTCACACCAAGAGTTCCTAGAACTTATTCCAATCCAACATGATATGGTTATAGAATAATACTCAAGAAGGAACAAGCCAAGGGGTATATCCAAAACTTACCCAACACTGAACACCCTCAATGGTATAATTCAAGTTCGGTTGAGGAAGGAGGAATTTCTTCACTCTTGGGAAGCGTTAAGAGAAGAGATGTGAGGTTCTCACAAATATGGTTCAACAAGAGTGGCCTCCACTTTCCAAGTTTTGATTTTTAACAGGGTTGAGCAAAGAAGACTGCAAAGATCATGGTTATCTAAGGTAGAAACTCAACGCAAGGATGATTTCCCATGTTCATCCAAAAATCATTTGGAATTCATTAGGATTGAAGAAATAATCAAGGAGAGGAGCGTAGATTGATTAATAGGGGGATAATTGACTTAAAACCACATTCAAGACCTCTCATTAAAGATCCACATGTATCCCCTTTGAAACCAACAAGATATGAGAAGTTTAATGACATTTTTGGTCGTTTCAAAACCATCCTGACATCGCCACACCCTCCACCATGGCCTACATCATAGCCATGGTGTTCTTGACATCTCAAAAAAAAAAACGGCCAACCCCTATAGTGTGTTCCCAAACTCCAGGCTGTTTCCCCTCACCATAGCCTCCACCACGGGCATGGTGAGGTTGCCCAAGCTGCGACCCACAAGAGACCTCTCGAATACCACAACCATGGACATGCCTTTTCCAAGGTGTCTCCCATTTCCAATTTTACATAGAATCACACCAAGGATCACCACGACCTGCACCACAGTCGCGATGTTTCCCATTTTGAACCGAAAGCCTCCCAAAACATTCTAAATCCACTCAAATCTCAAGGGACTTCACCCAAACTTGGCTCAACCAAAAAACATAAAGGAGAATATGGAAACAAGGATTTTCATATGGAAAAATAATTTCAAGGCTTTACAATCTACCCCTATAAGGACTTCTCCTCCCCAATAAACGTCTCTAGAAGTATTGCTTAAATAACTCAGACCACTGAGCACAAACATCAGACTCTCACTCCCACGTTTTTTCATAGACCCATCCATGCTACTACATGACTCAAAAAAGTGGAACCTTCTTCCCTCACAATACCTTTTATCTTGGGTATACGATCCGCACCGGGTGCTCTACAAAAGACGTGTCTGGTTTCAACTCAATATACTCATAGTCGATAACATGCGTAGGATTGAGCATGTACCTCAGAATCTGAGAAACATGGAACACATTATGCATACCTTGATAACATGAAGGAAGGTCCTTTTGGAAATCCATTTCTCTGATACGTTCGTTGATCTCGAACGGTCCCCCAAACTACGATTCTAGCTTCCCTGATTCCGCAAACGATGATGCCATAACAGAGGTGACACCCATAAGAAAACCTGGTCACCAATAGTGAACTCCAAAGGTCGACTCCTCTGGTGACATATGATCGCTACCTGCTCTGAGCAGTATCCAACCATTTTCTGATCAACTGCTCCCTCTCAGAGGTCTTCTGCACCATACTCAACCCAACAACTACTGCCTCAACCATCTCATGCCAACACAACAGTGGGTGGCAGAATCATCCATAGAAAGACTCAAAATGTTCCATCTGAATTGAATCTTGGAAAATTTTTTTGTACATGAACTCTACCAAGGTTAGGCACTCATACCATGATCCACTAAAGTCCAGGACACATACTCAAATCATATCATCAAGGATCTGAATCATCCTCTTTGATTTTCCATTGGTCTATGGATGATACGCCATACTCAGCATCAATTGAGTCCCAAAATCCTTCTACATGCCTTGCCAAAACTATTGCAGAAACATTGGCAGTCGCAACGATAGAACATGTTTTCGAATAAAGAAAAAAAGACAGAATAAAGACACACTCAAGACACAAAGATTTGCATGGTTCAAGAAATGATCCCTAAGTCCATAGAGAGGTAGAAATATCACTTTATTTGGGAGAAAAAAATTACAGGGTGTTTCAAGGATCTCAATCACACACAAAAACCTAAACCAAAATGACCTAATAAGGAGGATGAAACACTATTCCACAAACCACATAGAAAGTCTGTTGTGTAATAATAAAAGGTGTTTTGAAGTCCACATCACTATAGTGCTATGACCACCTAAGTCCAAAGTGCTACAGTGGCCAGCGACTGGAAGTCTGTGGAGCTACAATAGTCATATGAAAGGTCCACACTGCAATAGTGCCCCATCGGTGTTGGCTGTTCATCTCTTCTATAGTCGGTCAGAATTGCTACAATGCCCCAAAATTTGGGTCGGGGGCCTTCAGCCCCCAGCCCCCAAAACAGGGGTGAGTTTCCCTATGCATGTGACGCCCGAACATATTTATATTTGTAATAATAATATTTTATTAGTTATTATGATTAATAGTATTATTATTGTTTTGTTTTGTTTAATATTAGTGTTATCCAAAACAAATTTTTTTAGAATGAAATAAGACACATTTTATTCAATAGAAACATTGATACATTACATTGATGAGGTTTACAATTACTCAAGGAAACTCATTTCAAGACCAAATAGAACAAATGGAAGACCACCCAACATCACAACAAGACTGATTGAGTAGCCCTCATCCCTGGAGTCCACCAAAAAAAAAGAAATAAACAGTGAGAATAATATCAATGATACAAAGAGTCAAAGGAATGTAGAGCACCATTCTTATAAGATAAAATGGTTTTTGAAGTTGGAACACCCTAAACAGGTATTTATAAGACCTTTTTAACTGTTGAAGATAATTATGACCATTACCTCTTTTTCTAGCCGTTGGGGTTCAAAATCAAGTGACTGTTAGTATTTTTTTATAAAACCTTTATAATGTTATTAATTATTTCAAATGTTTTAAAATATTTTAAATATTTTAAATGTTAAATGATGACATGGTTTTAATTGAAGTTGTACTATATATTTGGATTTTGAAATTATAATGTTTTAAAACTCAAAATGAATGCAAACTTATGAAAATAATGACATTTAGAATTTTTTTTAACTATGAGAAAGAATGATTTTATATACATAAGGAAATTAATATGTATATTTTATTTTTTTAACTATTTGTATTTAATAAATTCTTGATAAAAATTTGGTGATTACCCCATCCGACTGAGGACAACTTTGAAGGCCAAGCCCTCAAGGTCAGTGGACATCTCACAAAGGCATGCATGATGCATGTTGAATCGCGCACGAGCCGTGCATGGTGAGGGATAAGCACACGCAAGACCCGTGTATAGGGACTGGTTAGGCGTGAGAAGAGTGTGAGCCAGGTCATGCACCCGCACGGGTGAGGGTGGGCCAAGGCCTACGGATGGGGGTCCCATGTATAAGGATCCCACCGTGTGTGTTTGTGTCATCAAAATGAAGGCAGCGACATCGAGTCTTATAAGGCAGTCCTAAAACCCTCCTAGTTTTGATGTGGGATGCAAATGTTTCCACGAAACACAATCCAAGCCCTTCGATCTCACCACGCGAGATCTCATCTGTTCGCGCTGGTTCCCGATCGAACTCCCACAACCACATCTTATTACTGCATATTTCCTCAACCGTCTGATCAAGACGCATTAGATCTCGACCGTTTACTATTATTAAAAACCGCGGATCCACCACGACCATCCGATCAAAGCCGTAGTCTAATCTCATCCATTCATCTCTTTTTAAAATGAGCAGAACCACCGTAGCCGTCCGATCAAACTAAGAGGATTCCAACCCTCCAACCCTTTTTCCCTATTCTTCTTATTCCTCACGCCACACCAATCAACGTTGCACCCTCCTCCACTGTACTTCCTCACCCTGTGACCCTCCCATCACTCTCCTCGGACTAGTCCAACCGTTTCATTTTTTTCCATGACTCTACCACCTGAATAACCCGAAGGCCTTCTTTTTATTGATTTTTGATAACCCCATTTCAAGGTATGAGAGGGAACCCTTACAAGTCCCATAGTCTTAGAGATTACATGACCCGTAGGTCTTAGGAAATATACAGACTATACTTGGAACTGCTCCTCCCTATCTTCTTTATCGTGATATCAGCTATTCACCTTCACATGAATTGTTTGTCTAGTCTTCCCATGCAAGCACCGGCTAGTCCCAAGGGCAATGCCATACCCTCACTTTCTGACAATCCGCTTAACTTCTGCTCTGGTGAATGTGCCTGCTCTGAATCCTCATCTGGAGTCTGCTCCTTATAGAGTCTGTCTGATCATTTAAGCACAATTTCAGGTGGCCCAAAGGCCTTGAGGTGGATCGAAGGCCTTGAGGTGGCCCGAAGGCCTTAAAGGACTCGAGGCCCAAACCGGTGGCTCGAATTCCCAAATGAATGAATAGTTCTGGCTGCTACAATACCAAACAGTGTCTGCTATAGTGTAACAACCCGAGATTTTATGAGAATTATTCTTTTTAATTTCATTGATGTCTTATGTTGTACGCTACACCAAAATTAGCTTGTGCTATATGCAACACCGTATTAGCTTGCAGTATACACAACACTATTCTTGGCTCGTGTTACACACAATTTCAAGTTTGTTTTGTGAAATTATTCTACGCAACATTAAGTATAGATTTTGTTTAATGTATAAATGAAATAAGTTTTGATTATGTTATACGCAACACCAAACGGAGCTTTCACTACATGCATCCCTGACTTGGTTTGTATTACACGCAATCAAGACCTTCCTCGATAGCATGTGTAGTACTCAATACCGAGTTTCACTAAACGATATATTATTATAATATTATTATGAACTAGCTATTATGAATAGTAATACCCACTTTTTGAAATTTTATAAATTTTATCTTTCAAAATGGATTTCATTTTTAGATTCGGAATATTGAAATTATCCTAGGGTTAATTTTTGGTATTTTTCTGAAAACTTTCAATTTTTGATGAATAGTGAAAACACTGGGTTACTATTTAAAAACTGACTTTTTATTTAAATATTTATTTATTTTATTTAAATTTATTTTAGGTCAAAATAGATACATAATACCTATATAAGTTCAATGTAATTCATTGGAGTCATTTTATAATAATTTTAGATATATAAAAATTTTATTGAACTTTTAACCGTCTTTTACCCACCTCCTAGGAGAATTTGCAAATTTACATAAAACTTAATTTTACCGCTTCTGTGAATGGAATTTCAAAAATCCGAGAAATACGGTTGATGTTAGTAAGTAAAATGTGGTTCAATAAGATAAAAATAATTTTTGGTGAATAGCAACTTTTTACTTTTATTTACCACGATTAAAAGTAAATAGGGTAATTAAGGGTAAAAATGATATTATTATTACCCTAACACATGTCCTAATTCTATTGGATAAGTTTAGTTCGACCAAAAACAACCTTAGGGATAAAATATTACCCTTTAGGTCCACTTGGATTAGATTAGGACACTTATTATTATTTTATTTAAAGAAGAGTTAAAAAGGTTAAAATCAAAGTTTAATAAGTAAACAAATTTTAATATAGGGTTATACATAAGATAAATTCGACTTTAAATATTCATTAGAAAGATAAAAATATTTCCTACATAATGGTATTTTATTTATAATTTTTAGACATTAAATAAGTTAATTTATTTATGACACAATGATGATGCAGTAATTACCTTATCAATGAAATATTAACATAATTGATATTATAAATACCCAAATAAATGTAATTTGAGACTTTTTATGAATTACACTAATTTTATAGGTTAACATGACATGTTAGTATTGATTTAATTAATTTTTTTTGAACTAATCATGCTGTTAGAAGTTTCACAAAAATCAAGTACCAAATAGTGTCAAAATTGACATAAAATAGTTTAAAAAAAATACTATATTATTAATTGTTATTTTATTCCTAAAAATATAAGGTTCGTCCAAATGACTTAGATAAGGATATATATATTAATAATGAACCACTTGGGATTCGTTTGGTTTGTTATAGTAAGTTTATTAACCATATAGTGTAAGAAAACAAAAAGACACGGTAAAAGTTAAATTATTTAACTTAGAGTTAAATCTAAATGATAAGGATAAAATAGTAACCTAAACTTGTCTAAAACCTATTGGTTGAGAGGATTTCGACCCATCCACACCTTAGCTTAGAAATAAATCAATTTTGAGCTATTAAAAACCAAATATGACTTTATTATAAAATAATATTTTAAGTTTTCCTAAGGTGCCCCTCTCCTCCCTTATAAAAAGGGCACCCCTTCCCTCTTATCTTCACACCCTTTTGAGCTTTGAAGCTCATCCAACCCATGCCAATTCATCTTCTAAACCTCTCTAGTTATATCATAGAGGTTCTAGTCTTCTCAAAATACCAACTCCAGTGCCCTAATAAGAAGTTTAAAGGAGGTGCATCGAAGAAGAGGTAATCTCTTCTAACGATTCTTTCAAGTTTATTTCTTCTCCAACTTATTCTTCTTTAATTGTTTCATTATAAATTAATAACATAATTATTACTTATATACTGATATGTTATTATAAATATGAAACAACCCCATTTTACCTTCTATCCATCCTACGGAAAACGAAATCACCGCGCGTGCGTATGTACGAAATACCGTCTCCACGCCGTGGTGTAATCTATTTTTCCACCACCACCTTACTTGGATGGGTATAATGGTGTAAAGAATAAATATATATAATTATTATAACATCATACTGATTATATGATATTATATCATCCACTCCAATTCCATTCAATAAATATGGGAATGATATCATCGCTCGTGCATACGTACGGATTACCGTCTCCATGACGTGATGAGATTCATTTTCCATATTAACAATTCAAGAATGATTATAAATTATATATAATAAGTAATCATGAAATATATGATATAATAATGCTACTGGATTTATGTATATATATATATGTATGTCATCTACTTAATTCCATTCAAGTCAATAAGGAAAGGAAGACATCGTTCATGCGTACGTACGACCTACCGTCTCCATGAACGGTGTATTTCATTTCATTCATCTATCTATTATATAAATGTATATACTGAATATATATGATATATAAATCATGATTTACATTCTGGAAGTAAGTAAATAATGATATAAGTTATAATAATATCAAGAACAACAAATCAAAACACGTACGATAAATGAAACGATTTTACCCAAAACGCTACTTTAATATGGAATTTATAAAAGAACGGGTATTATAAAGTCATAATTGAACCATATATGATATCATAACAATGAATATTATTCTTTAATAAGTCAATAACATTATTTAAATCATTATACAGGAGTTCTGGATACATACGAAGCATATCGGACATTAGGTATGAGATAATTATTCTAATCTCATTCTTATCCGAGATTGTTTATTCGTAAGTATTTACTGGGGTTATGTTTGTCTTCCATGTCCATATGTTCTCAAAATATTTTCATAAAATGTTTACATTTCTTCCATGTAAGTTTAAAGTTATTTTTACCCCTCTTTTACTTTTACATTGTGTTATGGAAGGAATCTTTCTTTTGTTTACCATACGAGGTACTTTTTGACTTTTCCTGTAAAAGTACAAAAAGAATGTTTTTTTTAACTTATACGACATGAACGGATTTTTATGGTTTTATAATGACTTATTTTTATGAATCTTACTCTACAATATTTCATGAATATTTTCAACAAAATCCTTTTCTTTTAAAATTGCGTGGCATTTTGTGAAAAGAAAATGATTTTTAAGAAGAAATTATATTTTCCTCAAGAATTCTTTTCAAGTGTTTTATCAAAACCATTTTCCATCTAAGATGAAATTATTTCATATGTGTATGTTTCAAGTATAATATCTCTATGATTTACATGGTTTAACTTTTCTTATGATGAAATGATATCCATTTGTTTTATATGGATTATGTTATGATGGGATGATGTTTATGAAACCCATTTTTATTCTTTGAGTTATGATGAATGATTTATGTTTATGTTGTGGAAAAAGTAAGAATGATTTCATTATAAGATGGGTGGGACCTATATCTCCATCCAATGCATTGGGTAATGATTTATATCTCATGAGATAGACATGGTTGGAATGGTAAGTTAATCCGGTTCAGTGTTACAGGACTGAAAGGAGGAGTGAACTCGATTCAGAAAGGGACTTTGTCCACTAAGATGGTCTTGGAAGCAATGCCTTGGCTACCATGGAAATCATATCATGTGCTTAATGTTTTTCCACAATTACAAGTTTTATTTCCAAGCTATTTTATCATGATTGATGTTCCATTATGATCTATGCCTTACATACTGCCATGTTTTATGTCATTGCTCAAGATTTCGATGTTTAAACATTGTGTTCCTGTTTTTATGTTCAAATGTATATGGTTTGTTTTATTTTCTCCATGCTTACCCTTACTGAGCATTTGAGCTCACCCTTTATATGTTTTATTTTCCCCATGATATAAAGAAATGTTTTAGGTAAGAAAACCAAAGGGGAAGATCTTATGAGAGATGTTGAAGATATTTCACCATGATTAGAAGATTATTTTCCGATTTTCCAAAGACACTAAACTATTACGGTCCTTTGGTGTCTGTTTTTGTTATATATTAAGTATTCTGCAAAAGTAATGTAATGTCTATGTACGTCAAGATTTGGGTCTCTACAGTTGGCATCAGAGGAAAAGGAGGTAGGAATGTATCTGATCCTTGGGAACTCTCACATGTGAGCGTTGGACGAAGCATGGCTCTCCGCCCAAGGGCTTCATGAGGAAATGGATTCCACTGGGGATGGTGGTGTTTCCTGCCCAGGGGGTGTAGCCGCACATGGAGTGCCCTGATAGGTATCAATTATAGTCCACTGGAAGTAATTCCAGACCGTTATAGTTGGTATAAGAGGAAAGGTTTAGTTAACCTTTGGAAACTAGGATGCAAAAACTTTAGTGAGATCCCTAGAGATATTTCTAAGGTATGTATAGGGATGTCCCTAAGGTTAAGTATAAGTATAGGTTATAGTCCTAGAATTACGGTAACAATCTTAGAAATATACATAAGATGTTAGATATTGAAGGTACTACCCCTTTATTATGTTGTTTTCCATAGCATGATTTCTGCCTCTCACACTATTCTTTTTGGGTTTTAGACGATGGCTGGAACCCGAAGAAACTGTGTTGATAAATGTATTGGACGATGCAATGATTGTCCTCCTGAACAAACCAACGTTATGGGAGATGGAGTGCAAAATCTTATTGTTATACTTACATAAGCTATGAATCATTCTGGACTTCCAAATGAGCAGAGAAGGGAACAATATTCTCTTGATTCCTTCATGAGGCAACGTCCACCTTCTTTCAGTGGGTCTTCTGATCCACTTGTTGCTGAACAATGGATCAGTACCATTGAAAAGATATTTTCCATACCTCGCTGTTCAGAAAATGAAAAATTCATTATGGTTATTTACCATTTAGAAGGTGAAGCAGATCAATGGTGGACTCTAATTAAGAATACGAGGCCCTGAGATGAAATTGAATCCATGGAATGGGATGAGTTCAAGAACTTATTTTTCAATAAGTACTTTCCTCATATTCTTCGAACAAAGATGGAAAATGATTTCCTTGAGCTTAAGAAAAAGGATGATGAATCTGTTGGTATATACAAAACGAATTTTACAAGGCTTGCAAGATATGAATCTGGCTTTATCATCCAACCTAAAAGTAAAGTTGATCGATTATTTAGTGGCTTAAAACCAAGTCTTCGAAGGGAATTAGCTATAAGAGACTTTAGTAGCTATGAAGAAATTGTGCATTGTGCTATCAAGGTAGAAATGGAAGTTGGTGTTATATATCCATCTCATGGTTTTGACAAGAAACGAAAGATGGAGTTCAAGGAGAAATCTCAGAATAATGGTGAAAAGAAGATGAATGTTTCTTTATGCTCAAAGTGTGGAAAGAAGCATGGTGGAGATTGTCTTAAAGGGACTAGAAAATGTTTTAAGTGTGGAAAATAAGGTCATCGAGCAGCGGAGTGTTGAAGTAATGGAAAAAGGTTTTCTAATGATATGAATAAAGAAAAGACTGCAGAGAATGCACCACCAACACTTCAATGCTTCAAGTGCAAGGAAATGGGGCATTATGATAATCAATGCCTTAATCCAAAGGTTAATGATGATCAACGCGAGAAACCTATTAAGGAAAAGGACAAAGGGAAGTCACATGAGATCACTATTAGCAATGTTGAGTATGACAACAATGTGGTGGAATGATTTTGTGTTTATGTAAAGGGATTCCAAAATAATGTTGTGGAATCTCATTTATAGTAATTGTGGAACATTAGAATATCTATGTAATGGTTTATTGTGGTTTTCGAAAATTATATGGTACCGGTAACCATGAAAAGTGATTCAAATATTTTGGAAAGCAGATGATATGCGCATAATGAAGGGATAAGGAGAAAATTAAATATTTGATAGTATTCATGAGCTCATGACTGATATAAGGACAAGGTTATATCATGGTTTGAGTATATAAAATTTTTGGATTTTGGAAAGAGTTAACTTTTGACAGCATTCATGTTTTCACTAAGGTTCAATGGGTATTCATTTTTCAAGAGAATACATGATTAAGGTATTCACATGATTGGAATGTGACCAACAAGATATATGAGGGATAAATGATGGTATTAACGTGCTTGCTATATGACCTTTTTAGTAATCGTTCTCTTTATACTATGAGTGTGGAAAGAAGTATTTTGGATAATCCTAAAGATTGGAATGGATTATGTTGAACATAAGTTAGTATTTTTTGAGGCTAGAAATTTTTTCGATATTATTGATAGAATGTTATAATAGTATAGTTTAAGAAAAAGGACAACCTACAGAACGGGCGAAAACCCGTCGCGTCGGACAGGGTTGCAGGAATCGAACCCACAACCAAAGTGCAACAGACCTTTATCGCCTACCACTGGCATATAGGAAATCCTTGGTTAGTATAAACTAGTTTTATTTTATTAAGCGGTATGATATATGAAGTATAAGTCCATTTTTGGAATCATATATGATTAATCTCACCATAGATGGACTTATGTATATTTAATAACTTATGCTAACCTTTTTGTGATAGAAGCAGATGGGATGACTTATCATTCTATCACATGATCTGCTAACACTTCATGAATGAAAAATCCAGCTTCATTTCTTTAAATAGAGATGAAGTGGAAATTGTTCATGGAATGACCAACGATGATATTACACTGAAATCAAATAAGTATTTCTCCTTATGTAAAAGTTCATCCATGTTAAGGAAATGATCTTGGAAAAGAAAAATGTTGTCCTAGTGCCCTTATATCTGATGAATCAGATGGTACCTTAGATCATCACAAATTTATGGCTTTCTGATTGTTGGCTTTTTCATAGCCATGTCCTCTACCACTCTTCATCAGAACATGATGGTTAGATTTTTCTTCCATATCCATATTTTCACCTATGTTCTCTTATGTGGAAACCTAGTGATGAGTTAATTTGGGTAACCGTTATGTTTATTACTTTACTTTTTAAAATTAAGTTTTATTATTCCTTTTTACGATGCGAGTTTCTATGAAAGAAACTTTCAAGTAGTAAACCATTTATAACCCCGAAGAATTTCGAGGGTGAAATTCATTTTAAGGGGGGAAGAATGTAACAACCCGAGATTTTATGAGAATTATTCTTTTTAATTTCATTGATCTCTTATGTTGTACGCTACACCAAAATTAGCTTGTGCAATATGCAACACCGTATTAGCTTGCAGTATACGCAACACTATTCTTGACTTGTGTTACACACAATTTCAAGTTCGTTTTGTGAAATTATTCTACGCAACATTAAGTATAGATTTTGTTTAATGTATAAATGAAATATGTTTTGATTATGTTATACGCAACACCAAATGGAGCTTTCACTGCATGCATCCCTTACTTGGCTTGCATTACACGCAATCAAGACCTTCCTCAATAGCGTGTGTAGTACGCAATACCGAGTTTCACTAAATGATATATTATTATAATATTATTATGAACTAGCTGTTATGAATAGTAATACCCACTTTTTGAAATTTTATAAATTTTATCTTTCAAAATGGATTTAATTTTTGGATTCGGAATATCGAAATTAGCCTAGGGTGAATTTTTGGTATTTTTCTGAAAACTTTCAATTTTTGATGAATAGTGAAAACACTGGGTTACTATTTAAAAACCGACTTTTTATTTAAGTATTTATTTATTTTATTTAAATTTATTTTAGGTCAAAATAGATACATAATACCTATATAATTTCAATGTAATTCATTGGAGTCATTTTATAATAATTTTAGATATATAAAAATTTTATTGAACTTTTGACCGTCTTTTACCCACCTCCTAGGAAAATTTGCAAATTTAAATAAAACTTAATTTTACCGCTTCTGTGAATGAAATTTCAAAAATCTGAGAGACACGGTTGATTTCAGTAAGTAAAATGTGGTTCAATAAGATAAAAATAATTTTTGGTGAATAGTAACTTTTTACTTTTATTTACCACAGTTAAAAGTAAATAGGGTAATTAAGGGTAAAAATGATATTATTATTACCCTAACACATCTCCTAATTCTATTGGATAAGTTTATTTAGACCAAAAACAACCTTAGGGATAAAATATTACCATTTAGGTCCACTTGGATTAGATTAGGACACTTATTATTATTTTATTTAAAGAAGAGTTAAAAAGGTTAAAATCAAAGTTTAATAAGTAAAACATTTTTAATATAGGGTTATACATAAGATAAATTAGACTATAAATATTCATTATAAAGATAAAAATATTTCCTACATAATGGTATTTTATTTATAATTTTTAGACATTAAATAAGTTAATTTATTTATGACACAATGATGATGCAGTAATTACATTATTAATGAAATATTAACATAATTGATATTATAAATACCCAAATAAATGTAATTTGAGACTTTTTATGAATTAAACTAATTTTATAGGTTAACATGACATGTTAGTATTGATTTAATTAACTTTTTTTGAACTAATCATGCTGTTAGGATTTTCACAAAAATCAAGTACCAAATAGTGTCGAAATTGACATAAAATAGTTTAAAAAAAAATATTATATTATTAATTGTTATTTTATTCCTAAAAATCTAATGTTTGGCCAAATGACTTAGATAATGATATATATTAATAATGAACCACTTAGGATTCGTTTGGCTTGTTATAGTAAGTTTATTAACCATATAGTGTAAGAAAACAAAAAGACACGGTAAAAGTTAAATTATTTAACTTAGAGTTAAATCTAAATGATAAGGATAAAATAGTAACCTAAACTTGTCTAAAACCTATTCGTTGAGAGGATTTCGACCCATCCCTACCCTTTCTTAGAAATAAATCAATTTGGAACTATTAAAAACTGAATATGACTTTATTATAAAATAATATTTTAAGTTTTCCTAAGGTGCCCCTCTCCTCCCTTATAAAAAGGGAACGCCTTCCCTCTTCTCTTCACACCCTTTTGAGCCTTGAAGCTAGGCCAACCCCTGAAAATTCCTCTTCTAAACCTCTCTAGTTATATCATAGAGGTTCTGGTCTTCTCAAAAGACCAACTCTAGTGCCCTAAGAAGAAGTTTAAAGGAGGTGCGTCGAAGAAGAGGTAATCTCTTCTAACGATTCTTTCAAGTTTCTTTCTTCTTAAACTTCTTATTCTTTAGTTGTTTCATTATAAAGTAATAACATAAGTATTAATTATATTCTGATATACTATTATAAATACGAAACAACCCCATTTCACCTTCTATCCATCCTACGGAAAATGAAATCACCGCGCGTGCGTACATACGGAATACCGTCTCCACGCCGTGGTGTAATCTGTTTTTCCACCACCAACTTACTTAGATGGGTATAATGGTGTAAATAATAACTATATATGATTATTATAAAATTATAACGATTCTATGATATTATATCATCCACTCTAATTCCATTCAATAAATATGGGAACGATATCATCGCTAGTGCATACGTACGGATTACCGTTTCCACGACGTGATGAGATTCATTTTCCATATTAACAATTCAAGAATGATTATAAAGTATATATAATAAGTAATCATGAAATATATGATATAATAATGCTACTGGATTTATGTATATATATATGTATGTCATCTACTTAATTCCATTCAAGTCAATAAGGAAAGGAAAACAACGTTCATGCATACGTACAACCTACCGTCTCCATGAACGGTGTATTTCATTTCATTCATCTATCTATTATATAAATGTATATACTAAATATATATGATATATAAATCATGATTTACATTTTGGAAGTAAGTAAATCATGATATAAGTAATAATAATATCAATAACAACAAATCAAAATACGTATGATAAATGAAATGATTTTACCCAAAACGCTGCTTTAACATGGAATTTATAAAAGAACGGGTATTATAAAGTCATATTTGAACCATATATGATATCATAACAATGAATATGATTCTGTAATAAGTCAATAACATTATTTAAATCATTATACAGGAGTTCGGGATACATACGAAGCATATGAGATATAAGGTAAGGGATAATTATTCCAATCTCATTCTTATCCGAGATTGTTTATTCGTAAGTATTTACTGGGGTTATGTTTTTCCTCCATGTCCATATGTTCTCAAAATGTTTTCATAAAATGTTTACATTTCTTCCATGTAAGTTTAAAGTCATTTTTACCCCTCTTTGAATTTTACATTGTGTTATGGAAGGAATCTTTCTTTTGTTTACCATACGAGGTACTTTTTGACTTTTCCGGTAAAAGTACGAGAAGAATGTTTTTTTTAACTTATACGACATGAATGGATTTTTACGGTTTTATAATGCCTTATTTTTATGAATCTTACTCTACAAGATTTCATGACTATTTTCAACAAAATCATTTTCTTTTAAAATTGCGTGGCATTTTGTGAAAAGAAAATGATTTTTAAGAAGAAAGTATATTTTCCTCAAGAATTATTTTCAAATGTTTTATCAAAACCATTTTCCATCTAAGATGAAATTATTTCATATGTGTATGTTTAAAGTATAATATCTCTATGATTTACATGGTTTAACTTTTCTTATGATGAAATGATATCCATTTTTTTATATGGATTATGTTATGATGGGATGATGTTTATGAAACCCATTTTTATTCTTTGGGTTATGATGAATGATTTATGTTTATATTGTGGAAAAAGTAAGAATGATTTCATTATGAGATGGGTGGGACATAGATCTCCCTCCAATGCATTGGGTAAAGATTTATATCTCATGAGATAGACATGGCTGGAATGATAAGTTAATCCGGTTAAGTGTTACAGGACTGAAACGAGGAGTGAACTCGATTCAGAAAGGGACTTTGTCCACTAAGATGGTCTTGGCAGCAATGCCTTGGCTACCATGGAAATCATATCATGTGATTAATTTTTTGACACAATTACAAGATTTATTTCCAATCTATTTTATCATGATTGATGTTCCATTATGATATATGCCTTATGTACTGCCATTTTTTATGTTATTGCTCAAGATTTCAATGTATAAACATTATGTTCATGTTTTTATGTTCAAATGTATATGGTTTGTTTTATTTTCTCCATGCTTACCCTTACTGAGCATTTGAGCTCACCCTTTATATGTCTTTTTTTCCCCAGGATATAAAGAAAGGTTTTAGGTAAGAAAATAAAAGGGGAAGATCTTATGGGAGATGTTGAAGATATTTCACCACGATTAGAAGATTATTTTTCGAGTTTCCAAAGACACTAAACTATTACGGTCCTTTGGTGTCTGTTTTTGTTATATATTAGTTATTTTGAAAAAGTAATGTAATGTCTATGTACGTCAAGATTTGGGTCTCTACAGTTGGTATCAGAGGCAAAGGAGGTAGGAATGTATCCGATCCTTGGGAACTCTCACATGTGAGCGTTGGACGAAGCATGACTCTCCGCCCAAGGGCTTCATGAGAAAATGGCTACCACTGGGGATGGTGGTGTTTCCCGCCCAGGGGGTGTAGCCACCCATGGAGTGCCCCAATAGGTATCAATTATAGTCCACTGGAAGTAATTCCAGACCTTTATATATAGTACCTGCTACAATAGCTACTACAGTACTGCTACAGTACCATGGAAATTATGTCTCCACCCGGTTTTGAACTCAGGTCTCTTGGATGCACTTGCCGAGTCCTCACCAACTGGGCTGGGGCTCTTGTGTCCATGAGTCTACCATTGAATGTAATAATTTATTTCCAACCCCATTAGATTCCCATGTAAGTTTCCCATAAAATAAATATATTATCAAATGACCAATTTATTTAAGATTTACATTGATTATGGTTTTGTTCTTGTCTAAAATAGTTAGATCCGGTTTTCTTAAATTAGATTTTATGTTTGTGCCATAGTATATAAAATATACATATTTTCAGTTTATATTAACCCATCGTGCACACACAACGCTACCTGTTTTCTTCTCCCCAACCTTCCACCATCCTTTGCTCGGTTCAACCTCACCCTTGAAGTCAAGTAAGGGTTTATTTAGCTTTGTTTATAGAATGAAAAACCCATATATACACTTATGTGTATATAAAAATTTTCACAGTTTCCAATCCTAATCTGTTTTAGACTTTTCAACTGATGATTATCAGTATTTAACAGAGGGTTTGATGTATATAATACTTGTAAAGGTTTACTAAGAGTTGTTTTTGAGTTTGCTAAACTCATATATATATATATATATGTGTGTGTGTGTGTGTGTATGATTATATATATATACATAGTTTTTAATCCTAATATAATTTAGGTTTTTGTATAATTGATATTAGTGATTAACTAATGTTTTTGAAGTATATAATGCTTGTAAGGATTTATTAAACTTCATTTTAGTTATGAAAATTCCATATATACACTTTGTGTATATATGGTTTTATACAAATTTCAATCCTAAACTGTTTTAGGTTTTCTAAATGTTGATTACTAGCATTTAATTGATGATTATGATGCGTATAACACTTGCAAAGGTTTTCTAAGTGATGTTTTTGGAATTTTCTAAACTCATATATTTATATTTGTATATACGATTTTGTATAAATGGCGCACTCAACCTATTTTAAGGATGAACAATTATTTTAAAAAGGGTGTTTCCCTACCCAAATATTTTACATAAGGATTCTTTTGATTCTATATTTATTTATGAAAAACCAATATATATATATATATATATAAGTATGTACAATTTCATAAATATATGTCAATCATGTTTTCATTTAAAGAAGTTTTAATGGTATTTGCTTTGCTATGATTTTATGTTTTGAAATTTGTACAATTGATTAGATCAAAAATGAAATTTGTGTTTGGGGCATAAATATATATGTATAAACATATTTATGCTCACCTTTTTACATGTTTTGAATTTTTAAGTCAATCCATGAATTTAATATTTTCGATTACATGGCCTAATTGTATGAGTGATCATGAATACTAATTTATAATGGAAAACAATAACAAAACCTTGTTTTTATTATTAGTTGCCCAAAATTTTAAAAGGTATTATAACCTTGTTATCATTACATGAATACATCCCAATTTATAATTTTAGGATAAAAGATAAAAGGTTGGAATTATATTTTGTTTAATACATATACATATACATGTATAAACACATATCGTGAAGTGTGTTTAATTATTTTTTTATGCATCAATATATCACATGAAATGAATGTTTTATATTTATAAATATTATATTTTAATTCATGATGAATCTACCGCAATGAATACTAATAGTTATTAAAGTTTATGATTTAATTTGTTTGGCACT
Source organism: Viscum album (assembly GCA_963277665.1). NCBI lineage: Eukaryota > Viridiplantae > Streptophyta > Magnoliopsida > Santalales > Viscaceae > Viscum > Viscum album. Next base: position 1,987,752,762 of record OY728161.1, on the reverse strand, counting down.
CCCATTTATCAGTGTATGGTTTAAACATGAATGAAAACTATCTTAAATTCAAAAACATGTATTTTATTATAGAAAATGTTTACTTTCATGAAATAAGGGTTTTGAATTTAAGAGTTATTATTTTATGTGAAAAACCTAAACAATCTATTATTTTATGTGCACCAGTTTTCATCACATGCAAAAAAGTGTGTCTGTTTGTCCATGCATGTCATTGAAAAATTTGATATAGCCATAGCCTAAAGTATAACCGAAAAACCATGCGGTTTCTAGATTAATGTTTACATTTAATACATGATTCACCTTATTTATTAATATAGACAGTAATTAAAAAATTGAAATTTATCTCTTATGATAACTTATGGATTAAGAATTTAATTATTCAAAGTGGTATGAGACACTTTAAATAAGATACATTTAATTATTCAAAGTGGTATGAGACACTTTGAATAAGATACATTTAAGTATTAAAAGTGGTATGAGACACTTTGAATATAAGATATATTCTTATTAAACATATGAGGAATTCATAGGACTTATTATGTGATGGGTGAGACCCGCTATAGCCTCTCGATCCATCGGTAGGTCTCATGAGACAAACTAGGTCATGACATGAGGACTTGACAGAATGGTTATGTATGGTCTTGGAACGAGGCCTTGAAAGAATGTTATGATTGTCCTGCATTATTCATTCCCACATTATGTGATTAGTATTAAACCAACCATGTGATTATTCAGCTAGTAGAATATCCTTGGTTAAGAATCTTGTACTTATGATTATGGTAATAAATGCACATGGAATAATGATGTAAGTACTTACAAAATCATTTATAAAGGAAGTATAAAATCTATTTTTAGAAATTTAATACAAAAGTTATAAATTCTTCTATCATTTCATGAATTTAACTTTATGTGATAAGTGATTTATGATATTGTCTCTTGTGCAATTCTAAGAATGTATTATTTCATATGCTAATTTTTACCTGCACCCTTTCATGTCGCCCTTAATTTAGTTTGATCAACTCCTGACTTATATGCAACAATCCATGCATTTTTGTACAAGTATGTATATTTTTAAATGTGTTTTATTTGTAGCCTTTAAATAAATATATAAATTCTTGTGTATGAGGTCCCCCTAAAAATTATTTCAAGTAACCTTTGAAAAATGATGATGACGTACTACAAGAAATGTTGTTTCTTTTTAAGAAAATGTTTTATGTATGTATAATTATTTTAAAGGGATGTTTATAAAAAAGATTTATTAATTATTTTTTAAAAAACTCCTTACTGAGAGTTTTAAATTCTCACCCTACATATTTAATTTAATTTTATAGGATTTTTAGATTTGTCATCTTTGAGTTATTCAATGTGGTGGAAGCACTATAGAGTTTATCTCGTACAGTTTTGAAGAAATGTATCAGTTGTATTTGGTTTTCCAGAACCTAGACTGGGGAGATCCTCTGTGAGGAGATGTGATGTGTAATTTCATCAGTATCTTTTTATAAAAAAAAATTACACACCATGTTTTAGGAACCAACTATGGGCTTCTAGGGTCAGGGTTTTACAGTTGGTATCAGAGTAATGGTCTAGACAATTCTAGAAAATTAGAACAAAACTAAAAATTTAGCTACGCTTTTCTGAGTAGAAATTTTTCTTAAAATTTTTAGATGGAAGATGAGAGAACACCAACCAATCTATTGTCTCTTCCTTCTAAGATACTTGAGACCATAATTTTCAAATCATTTTTGGATGAATTTGAGTGATTTGGAAACCTTCATTTGACCTACAAATATATTTACCACATATCTAACACTCCTAGTATACTTCATTTCCATCGAGGATCAGGGTTTGTTTATTTCCTTGTGGTGCATGCTCAACTCCCATTCTATGCACATCGGGTAAAGTAATTTGAGGGTCTATTTAAATGTTTTACCCTAGCCGAAGGTTTTTTGTCTCTGGGGTATTTCCAAGAAGCTGCAAGAGAGGGCGACCTTCGCGCAACATACCTATGTCAAATCTTGTCCTACAGTTTATATGGTCAAATTAGAGACTTTTAAATTCATGAGGTCGAACCTTTTCGTTTTTTATAGACATCAAGTTCATGCTGATGTCTCCCAACCTTACACCCCTCATGCCTCTCTCTCAAGATACTAAAGTTGTGTACACGAGTTTGACCCAAGTTGCTCATGCTGCATTTGGGCCAAAGAAATCGAGGAATTTAAAACTGTACTGGGGATTCATTTAACTGGAAGGAACTGGGGAAATCACCAACACTGGTGGAGCTGGTGAAGGTATAAATTAATTATTTTTTCCATTAAAATTTTTTAATTAAAAATACCTAAGATGATTATGTAGGGAAATTGAGGTGGATTTCGGAAGTCCTATGCCAGTGAGATTACATGGGTATAATAGAATTGCAAGGGCGCAATTCCATTAAGGGGGGATAATGTGACACCCAGACATATTTATATTTGTAATAATAATATTTTGTTAGTTATTATTATTAGTATTATTATTATTATTATTTTTTGTTTAATATCAATGCCATCTAAAACAAATGGTTGCATAATGAAATAAGACACATTTTATTCGTTAGAAACATGGATACATTACATTGATGGGGTTTACAATTACTCAAGGAAACTCATTGCAAGACCTAATATAACAAACAAAAGACCACCCAACATCGCAAAAAGACCGATTAAATAGCCCTCATCCCTAGAGTCCACCAAAACAAACAAAGAAATATTGAGAAGAATAAAAATGATACAAAGAGTCAAAGGAATGTAGATCACCATTCTTATAATCTGAAATGGTTTTTGAAGTTGGAACACCTTAAATAGGTATTTATAAGAACTTTTTAACTGTTGAAGATAATTATGACTGTTACCTCTCCTTCTAGCCATTGGGGTTCAAAATCAAGTGACCGTTGGTATTTTTATAAAACCTTTATAATTTCATTAAGTATTTAAAATATTTTAAAATGTTTTAAATATTTTAAAAGTTAAATGATGACATGGTTTTAATTGAAGTTGTATTGTATATTTGGATTTTGAAATTATAATGTTTTAAAACTCAAAATGAATGAAAACTTATGAAAATAATGACATTTAGAATTTTTTTTAACTATGAGAAAGAATGATTTTATATATATAAGGAAATTAAAATGTATATTCTGTTTTTTTTACTATTTGTGTTTAATAAATTTTTGATAAAAATTTAGTGAGTACCCCATCTGACCGAGGACATCCTTAAAGGCCAAGACCTCAGGGTCAGTGGGAATCTCACAAAGGCATGCATGATGCATACTGAGTCATGCACGAGCCGTTCATGGTGAGGGATAAGCACATGCAAGACCCATGTATAGTTCCTGGTCAGGCACGAGTAGAGTGTGAGATAGATCGCGCACTGGTGCGGGTGAGGGTGGGCTAAGGCCCGCGGATGGGGGTCCCATGTATAAGGACCCCGATGTGTGTGTTTGTGTCATCGAAATGAAGGAAAAAGCATCGAGTCTTATAAGGAGGTCCTGAAACCCTCATAGTTTCAATGTGGGATGCATATTTTTCTACGAAACGCAATCCATGCCCTCTGATCTCGCCACGTGAGATCTCAGCCGTCTGCGCCAGTTCTCGATCGAAACCCCACTACCACATCTTATTGTCGTGGATTTTCTCAACCGTTTGATCTGAACACATTATATATCGACTGTTTAACCTTTTTAAAAACCGTGGATCCACCACGACCGTTCGATCAAAGCCGTGATCTAATCTCATCCATTCATCTCTTTTCAAAATGAGCAGAGCCATCGTAGCTGTCTGATCGGACTGAGATGATCACAACCCTCCAACCCCTTTTCCCTTCTTCTTCTTCTTCCTCACGCCACACCAGTCGACGTCGCACCCTCCTTCATTGTACTTCCTCACCCCATGACCCTCCCATCACTCTCCTCAGACCAGTCTAACTGCTTCATTTTTTCCCCAAATCTACCATTGAACGCAATAATTTATTGAAAACCCCATTAGATTCCCATGTAAGTTGCCCATAAAATATATATATTATCAAATGACTGATTGATTTAAGATTTAAATTGATTATGGTTTTTGTTCTTGTATGAAATAGTTATATTCAATTTTGTTAAATTAGATTTTATGTTTGGGCCATAGGATATAAAATATATATTTTCAGTTTATATTAAACCATTTTGCACACACAACCCTACCCGTTTTCTTCTCCCCAAACTTCCATCATCCTATGATAAGCTCAACCTCACCCTTGAAGTCAACTAAGGGTTTATTTATCTTCGTTTTTGATATTCAAAACCCATATATACACTTATGTGCATATACATCTTTTCACACTTTCCAATCCTAATTTGTTTTAGATTTTTCAAATGGTGATTGTGAGTATTTAACTGGGGTTTTGATGTATATAATAGTTGTAAAGGTTTACTAAGAGTTGTTTTTGAGTTTTCTATACTCATACATACATACATAAATATATATATATATATATGTGTGTGTGTGTGTGTGTGTACGGTTATATGTATATATATAGTTTTTAATCCTAATTTGATTTATGTTTTCATATAATTAATATTAGTGATTAAATAATGTTTTTGAAGTATATAATTCTTGTAAGGATTTATTAAAATTCATTTTAGTTATGCAAATCCCATATATACACTTTGTGTATATACGGTTTTATACAACTTTCAATCCTAAAATGTTTTAGGTTTTCTAAATGTTGATTACCAGTATTTAATTGATGATTATGATGTGTATAACACTTGAAAAGGTTTTCTAAGTGATGTTTTTGGAATTTTCTAAACTCATATATTTATATTTTTATATAAGGTTTTGTATAAATGGAACACTCAACCTATTTTAAGGATGAACAATTATTTTAAAAAGGGTGTTTCCCTACCCACATATTTTACATAATGATTGTTTTGATTCTCTATTTATTTTTTCAAAACCAGTATATGGATGTATATATATAAGTATGTACAATTTCATAAATATATGTCAATCTTGTTTTCATTTAAAGAAGTTTTAATGGTATTATCTTTTCTATGATTTTATGTTTTGAAAGTTGTAAAATTGATTAGATAAAAAATAAAATTTGTTTTTGGGACATAAATATATATGTATAAACATATTTATGATCACCTTTTTACATGTTTTAAATTTATAAGTCAATCTGTGAATTTAATGTTTTTGATTACATGAACTAATTGTATGAGTGACCATGAATACTAATTTATAATGGCAAACAATAAAAAAACCTTGATTTGTTATCGTGTGCCCAAAATTTTAAAAGGGATCATAACCTTGTTATCATTACATGCATACATCCCAATTTATAATTTTAGGATAAAAGGTTGGAATTATCTTTTGTTTAATACATATACATATACATGCATAAAAACATATAGTGAAGTGTGTTTAATTATTTTTTTATGCATAAATATATCACACGAAATGAATTTTTTACATTTGTAAATATTATATTTTAATTCATGATGAATTTTCCACAATGAATACTAATAGTTATTAAAGTTTATGATTTTTTTCGACACTCCCATTTATCAGTGTATGGTTTAGACATGAATGTTAACTATCTTAAATTCAAAAACATGTATTTTAGTATATAAAATGTTTACTTTCATTAAACAAGGGTTTTGAATTTAAGAGTTATTATTTTATGTGACAAACCTATACAATATATTATTTTATGTGCACTGGTTATCATCACATGTAGAAAAGTGTGCCTGTTTTTCCATACATGTCATTGAAAAATTTGATATAGCCATATCCTAAAGTATAACTGACAAACCATATGATTTATAGATTAATGTTTACATTTAATGCATAATTCACTTTATTTATTAATATATATAGTAATTACAAAATTGAAATTTATCTCTTATGATAACTTATAGATTAATAATTTAATTATTCAAAGTGGTATGAGGCACTTTTAATAAGAGACATTTAATTATTCAAAGTGGTATGAGACACTTTTCATAAGAGACATTTAATTATTCAAAGTGGTATGAGACACTTTGAATATAATACATATTCTTATTAGACATATGAGGAATAAATAAGACTTATTATGTGATGGCTGAGCCCCGCTATAGCCTCTCGATGCATTGGTAGGTCTAATGAGACAAACTAGGTCATGACACGAGGCCTTGACAGAATGGTTATGTATGGTCTTGGCACGAGGCCTTGACAGAATGTTATGATTGTTCTGCATTATGCATTCCCTCATTATGTGATTAGTATTTAACCAACCATGTGATTATTTGACTTGTAGAATATCCTTGGTTAAGAATCCTATACTTATGATTATGGTAATAAATGCACATGGAATAATGATGTAAGTACTTAGAAAATCATTTATAAAGGAATTTTAGCATCTATTTTCATAACTTTAATACAAAAGTTAGAAACTCGTCTATCATTTCATGAATTACATTTTATGTGATAAGTGATTTATGATATTGTTTCTTGTGAAATTTTAAGCAAGTATAATCTCATGTGCTAATTTGTACCTGCACCCTTTCATGTCACCCTTAATTTAGTTTGATCAACTCCTGACTTATATGATACAATCCATGCATTTTTGTATAAGTATGCATATTTTGAAATGTGTTTTATTAGTATCCTTTAAATAAATATATAAATTATTGTGTATGAGGTCTCCCTAAAAATTATTTCAAGTAACCTTTGAAAAATGAAGATGATGTACTACAAGAAATGTGGTTTCCTTTTAAGAAAATGTTTTATGTATGTATAATTTTTTTAAAGGGATGTTTATGAAAAATATTTTATTAATTATTGTTTTTAAAACCCCTTACTGAGAATTTTAAATTATCACCCTATGACTTTAATTTATTTTTAAAGGATTAGTAGATTTGTTAGATTTGAGTTATTCTATGTGGTGGAAGCACTACAGATTTTATCTCGTACAATTTTGAAGAAATGTATCAGTTGTATTTGGTTTTCCAGAATCTAGACTAGGAAGATCCTCTATGAGTAGATGTGATGTGTAATATTATCAGAATATTTTTATAAAAAAATTACACACCATGTTTTAGGCATCGACTTTGGGCTTCTGGGGTTGGGGCTTTACAATTCAACCCCTTTCGACCTCACTGTAGATCTCAACCCATAGAGTTGCGACTTGGTGCACAGTATGAGCTAGAAGTATTCAGACCAATCATCATCCAGAACGGATTGAGCTACACCAATTCAACAAAAAACGTGACGTGAAACAAATGTATTTGCCCGATAAGATACTATAAGGCACTCCATGTAATCATACAATCTCTCGAACATATAGCTTTCCCAACTCATCAATAGAGTGAGTCTCCCAGTCTGTGGTTGATATACCATACTCAGCTTCAACCGACTCTCAAAATCCTTCTACATGCCTTGCCAAAACTATTTCATAAATTTTGGGATTCTCAATGATAAAAAATGTTTGTGGATGAAGAAAAAAGACAGAAGAAAGAAACAATTAGGATAGAAAGATTTATGTGGTTTGGGAAATTATACCTACATCGACAGAGAGGTATAAATATCACTATAGTTAGGAGCATAAAATTATAGGGATTTTCAGGGTTCTCAATCACACACAAACCCCTAACCCAAAAATGGGCTAATAAGGAGGATGAAACACTATTCCACCAACCACACAGAAAGTCATCTATGAAAAAAATAAAAGGTGACTGGAAGTCCGCATCACTATAGTTCCACAGTCACCCAAGTCTAAGTTGCTATAGTGTTGGTGACTGGAAGTTTGAAGTGCTACAATAGTCATGCCAAAGGTCCACATTGCAATAGTGCCCTGTCGGTGTTGGCCAGTTAGCTCTACCATAGTTGGTGAGAGTTGCTATAGTGCCCAAAAATTTTGGCTGGGGGCCTTCGACCCCTCGACCCCCAGAGCATGGGCACATTTCCCCCGACAACCCCGTACGAGCTCACCACGGAGCTCAACCCGCGGAGTTGCGGCCTGGTGCACAGTATAGGCCAGAAGCATTCAGACCAATCATCATCTAGAATGGATCAAGTTACACCAATCCAATAAAAAACATGATGTGAAACTCATGTATTTGTCCAATATTATACTAGAAGGAAGTCCATGTAATCAAAAAATCTCTTGGACATATAGATTTTTCAACTCATCAATAGAGTGAGTCAATTGGATCAACAAGAAATGAACTACTTTTTTCAGTTGATCAACTATCACCAAAACGACACCACAACTCCTTGGGGTCATGGGTAACCTCATCACGAAGTCCTCATCATGCCATCTCACTTCTACATAAGCATGAGAAGTGGATGAAGGAAACCCTTAGGATGCTGATGCTCAACTTTTATTCTCTAGAAGATAAGATATCATGAAACAAAACCAGTGATGTCTCTCTTCATACCCGACCACCAAATCTGACGTCGAATGTCATGGTACATCTTTTTCAACCCCAGATGAAATGCTCAATTTGAAACATAAGAGTCTCTCATCAGATCCTCCCTCAAGGATTTGGCACAAAATCCTCCCCTAGATGTATATCATGTCTTCATCATCTAAGGAACAACTTGGAATTGGATCATCCCTTGACAATAATTCTTGTATCACTATACACTCGAGGTTTGACTTCGGGATCACTTTCACATGGTCCTGCAAAGAAGATGTGATCACAAATGGTGCACATGTTATCACACCATGAACCTTCGACGAATCCACTAGCCAATCCACTATCAAACTCATTAGACACCATTTCTCTTAGGAAGGCCACTCACCAAGCTCCTACGTCTTCAATGTTTTCCTACTAATAGCATCTGTAACTACATTAAATTTACCTGGAGCATAAGCCATCTAAAAGTTTATTTTCTGTAGATACTCCACCCAAAACCTCTTCTTAAATTTCAAATACTACTAAGTGAAGATATACTAGAGGCTTTTGTGTTCCGTGCAAACAAAAAACCTCTCGCTAAAGAGATGATGTCGCCAAAACTTCAGAGTGCGAACCACAACTGCCAACTCTAAGTCACACGTCATATAGTTCCTAATGATCATACTTTGTGTTTTTGTTGTATTTATTTTCAATAAGATAGTAATTGATGTAACACTTTATGTAAATATTTATTGAAGAATAATACTAGTTTGGAAGTGTTTTTTTGTGTTCCCAAGCTTGGTTATGTGTTAAGATTGTAGTTCCCAAGAAACTATGTTCATTGCATTGTGAAGCTTGGAAGTAGTTACGTTTTGAAGAAGATCTATTCAAAATAAGTTCAAAGGTCATATATTATATTTTATATGAAGTGGATTTAAGTGTGATAATTGTTGAACCGATCAAAATTCTTAAAGAGAAGTGTAAATGATGTTTGGAGAAACCACATTATCATCAATAAGTGAATATTTAATGTTTTGAAGACCATGTGAATATTTATTTGCCCAAAAATTGACACATTATTTTTTGAAAGGTTTTTGAATTCCATGAAAAAATATAAATATATTTATATTTTTGGATGATGAATTATTTTGAAGAAAGTGTCTTGGAATTTTCACACTTAGAAATTATACTAATATATGTGGGTGTAAATCAAAAAATTGGCCAGCCATGCCAACAAGCTAGGCCAGCTCAATCCCACACAAGCAAGTGGAGGATCAACCATGTGGGAGTGCTAGCTAGACTAACCAGCATTGCGGTAGGTAGTGGGAGAGCATAGCACCTGTAGGGATTGCATAAGTGTTAACATGGAGGTTATAGGGGACTGCATAAGGGTGTGGCACAACTCAGTGATGGGACTTTGTGCAGGGGTGTTCTGAGAGCCTACCCTAGTTCCATCTTGAGGTGTAGAAGGAACATGGAGTAATATTAAGAGACCTATGAAAAAACAGCAATCCGATGTGGGACTAGAGAACGTGGGATACTGTTGCTTTGTTAAAATTATATAGACATAATGAATGTCATCCAATTTGTTTTATCACAGCCATATGATCAAGCCTCCACATCATCTTCAACCTCAAAAAAACCCTTACACCAGACCTACCCTTATTTAGATGCGATCATCCTTTACGCGAACGAGCTTGAGACCGGCCGATGTCCACCTACCACACAATGTACCCTTACACAACGTACCCTTGCACAATGTACCATCTATCTCAAGAATGAGCAGATCATACTGGTACCTTTACGCAAAGTTCGATGATGAATCCATCATACCCTTATAGACCCTTATGTTTGTACCCTTATTGTAATGATTTGTGCCCTCCAGGTCTATTACTTTTCCAGTTTTGGTTGTTGGAGATGTTTGGGGGAGGTTCTGGGAGTTTTCATGGGATTTGAAGGTGCAACAGAGCTGCTATATGAAATACATGTTGTGTAAGTGTATTACACAATGTGAAATTTGGTTTCATGGATTGTCTAGGGATGGTTCATAGCATATATATTTTTAGGGTTAAATAATAAAAATGTGATGTGTTTTTCAAAGAAACTGAAACCCAAGGATTACACAACATGAAAGGGGATTACATGTCATGTAAACACCCGATCCAGTGAAGTTTTAAAATTCTTTTTCGACTGAATTTTCATTCATCCAATCATGGATTATTCTTCCTCTCATTTTGGGTGAACCCTAGGTGCACTAAGAATTTCTTCAAGCATTCTTCATCCCCTTTTGATTCGTTGGTCCTAGTAGTTGTTTGTTAGCAATTTGTGGTTGATCCTTGGTAGGGTTTTCTCCCTTTTTGGTGATTTTTCTTTTGTTTTTCTCCTGAGGATTTGCTGTGGTGATGTTGTTATGGTTTGGGGGGTGTGTTGGGTTGCGTTTTTATGGTCTTTATTTGTGGTGTAGGTTGATCTGTGGTTCCCATGGTGTGGTTGTGGTTTGTAAGCGTTCTTCTTCAACCTACAGTGCACAGTGGAGTTGGAAAGCTTCTTTGAGGTAGGGATTCCCTTGTTTCTTCTTTTTGTGTATCATTCAGGAGGGGTTTAATTTTTTTTATCTATGGGTTATGGTTTTTCTAGATAAATCAAAGATAAATAATTGGTTAAATTGAAATTTAAGGGTAAATGGGGTTTGATTTGCATGATTTTATATCTTTGATATTATTTGTGATATTGTGAAATTTTTGGGCTTGATGCCCCACTGAAAATTGTGGTCATTGGGTTGTTTTCACTTGATATATGTATTGGGACTATTGTGACTATTTTGATTGTTATGATTCACCCTAAATGGAAATTTGTTAATAGCTTATGCTTAGCTAATGAAATGGTTTCCCCAAGATTTTGGTTTGTGTGATAACACCCCTAAAATAAAGTGGAATGTGATAAAATACCCTTTGTAAATCTATAAAAATGATCCCGATATGTTGTGATCTATGTTCGTGATTGTGGGATGAAAATGTGTGGTTACAATGGGGTGAGGGGCGATGTGTGGTTTGGTTGGCCATGCTTTTGAGGCGGTTAGGAGTTGGTTTGTTTGGACGTTCTTTTGGGGCGGTGAGGAGTTGGTTTGTTTGGCCATGATTTTAAGGCAATGATGAGTTGGTTTGTTAGGCCATGATTTTGGGGAGGTGAGGAGGTGGTTTTTTTGTTGTGCTTTTTGGGTGGAGAGCTGGTGGTTTATTTGGGCTAGATTCCCAAGTAGTGATGGAATAAATAAATAAATAATTGTTTAAAAATGTTTAGTATGGATTGGGTTGGTTTAGTTAATGGGATAAAGATGGTTAATGGATGAATAAATGGTGGGTTGTGTGGTTAAACATGATTGATGATAAATGATGAAATGAATAAGATGATTATATGAGTTTGGTTGGAAATGTGAAATGAGGTTTGTGGCTTGATGTGTGCTATTATGCATTTAGAGGTGGAAACAAAAGTGATAGTGTTGTGAGTTGGCTAGTTTGATTTTGAAATCATATGTTGGTCTTGATTATTTGATATTATATATATATATACTCGTATATTCTTGTGATTTCTATATGCACCCTACCCATATTGTGTACTATGTGTCGACACCTGCATAGTCACATGGGGGTGTTTTTCCCAACATCCAGTGAGGAGTACAAATGGATGGGCACCCACTCTTTCCCACTCTATCTTCTATGTGAGGTAGGTACTACACATACTATGATGGAGGGAGGTCTGTTAGTGCATTATATATTGGTTGTGATGACCCATATGTCTTTAGGAGAGATGTGATAGCCAAGGTGTTTGCAAGAGAGATGTGATGGCCCATGTGTTTTCGGGCGAGACATGACTGTTCTTGTGGGGTAGATTCTGGTGGGGGTCGTGCATGGTAGGATGAGGGAATGAGGTTGATTTCCTACATGTTCACTATACCCTACTACTCTAGTTATGGTGGTGGTTATGTTGTGGACTATGTTTTTTTTCAGGCGAGATGCGTTGTGGTCATGCTTGTAGGGCAGCGAGCCCTGGTGTCTGCGGGTAAGGTGTGTTGTTCCATGCTTGTGGGAGGTGTGGTATATGGAAGAGATAAGAGCACCATGATGTACGATGTTGGGTTTTAGAGTGGTATACCAGTGGTAAAGAGGTGAGGGGTACCCTTATCGATGTGATTCCTATTATATTATATTACTTGGTTTGCATTATTCGGTGAGCATACCTTGGTGAGGTTGGGATGGTTAGTATACCTTGATAGGTGTTGTTTGGTTCTTCTATTTTCTCATAGGGGAATTATTATTTTTCTTTCACATTTTCACGAGAGACTTTAGTTTTCCTACTGAGTATACTTGTATGATCACCCTACATATATAAAACTATTTTCTGGTTTATGGGAGGATTATGTGGACCGTTCTAGGCATTAATAACTTGGACCTTTGGATAGTTGATGTGTGGATAATTTAACTTTACTTTGGGTATTTACTTTTGAGACTTTATTGTATATGTATCAGTTCTATTTATACATGCATTGTGGGATGGTTTTTGGATTTCTTTTATATTGTTTCTTGGAGTTGTTTTTGGATGATCCATATTATCTCCTGATCATATTTATATTATAGAGGGTAATTATTCCCATATATGAGATTTTTATACCCTTAACACTAGTCACCAACCCATGGCTTACTGGAGGCGGGACTCATGGGTCATTATCTCCCTCCATTAATTGTGGTATCTTTGGAGGGAGGGGGTCATGACACTTATGCAATGGTGGTTATATCACTATGCAGCAGTGAGCATAAACTTACACAGTGACCACTAACCCTTACACAACCACCATCACACAAGATCTACATTCATGATTCTATTCAAAGAAAATGATTCCACCAAAGATAAAAAATAAATATGTAGGGAGTTTATCATCATTCAAATGCATGGACGGGTTCAGATTCCTTTGAGATGAAAGATGTGATGTTTATCATGATCAATTAAGGTGTTACATTTGATTGTCATTTCATGCACATGAGTTAGAACTCATGAAGGGAGAAATAACCGCTTATGCTAAGACACCACTTTTCTCAATGTTGCAAGGTCTCGAAAAATATCAAGATCTTCAGTGTAATGAATCAACCTGGGCTAGCTAAACCATCCAATCGAGTCGGCTATCACATGGAGAGGTATAATAAAGACAAAAAAAACAAGTCTTAAATATAAAAAAAAGATATAAAACCATAGTACAATGCATAATAAAGAGATAAAACAAGATCCATACAACCCAAACCAAATAGACTAAACCAAAAAAGTATGGCAAGACAAGACCAACAAGTCTCCATGTGACCAATCATCACCTCCAAACAATCCCACTATAAACAAAATAGATGACAAGAGAACCTAAAATGCTACATGATTCCCTTACCTTTCCCTGAGTTCTACAAAACAAGGTCTACAACCACCCAAAGACAAAAGTAGGGTGTGAGAAAAAAATCCAGTAGGATACCACCCAATAATCTATATAGGTTCTAATATCAAGAATGCACAAGTTCTAAATTTAAAATCAAAATCTAGTTTATAAATAATTTTCATATATAAAACCATTTGTAAATATTTCCTTTGTTTTCTATAAATTCATACCACATTCACCAAATTCATGAATAAATAAGGTATAAAAAGGTAAATTAAACATGTGAGAAAATATCCATGAAATAAACCATCATGTGATAAACCAAGTATAAAAGAAAAAATATACCTTTTAGGATGTATCCCATAGGAATACGTACTAGAAATAAAATAATCCTAAACCAGACATATGTTGGTTCCAACCAGTATCGAGTCTTTTCCATAGTCTTTCAATATCCCAAAAGTAACCCTTAGTGGTTCCATACACACTAGGGCCACCTATGTCTATTTCCCAACACACCTAAGGTTCTCAATGTGCTAAGTTTGTTCAAAAACATTTTCCAAAACCATGCTCACATTTAATTAAAACTCTTTTTCACCTAAGTAAATCCTTTTCAATGCACAAACCAAAGGGATCAATAAGAACATATAAAAATTCATGAATTAGAAACACTTTCATTGATACAAATACCTTAAGAATGATGGAAACCTAACTACCTTCAACAATGAGGATAAAAAAACCATGGATCAGCCTTAGAAAGACAAGTCCCAACAAGAAACTGCAAATGATTGATAGAAAATACTAATCAATCATGAATATGAAACAAAAAAAGTATCCAACACCAAAAATGAAACCAAAGTAAATCAAGAAATAGAAATACTGCTTACTAGGGATATGTGGTGCACCCACCATAGGAATCAAACGCTGAACGAAGTGATCTGGAAGGAGGGAGATCGCCCAAAATTTCCCAAAATTGCCATAGGGTTTGATATGGAAGTTTGTGTACTGAATGATAAAAGAACCAGGTGTGTAGCATGTTTAAAACTGTTGGACATGAGGAATTTATCTTTTGAATCCCTTTCACAGTGTGAAATCCCATGTATTAAAGATACACTAAAAAAAGGCATCGCCTCAAATTAAATTAAACCCCGATCGATGTTTTCATGACGTGTAAAGCTTTCATGACCTGTAAAATTTTCACTCCCTGTATGAGATTCACAACATGCCGTACAATATATTCAAATCATGTAACCCATTCAAGACATGAATGTGTCCAACAAACAGTGCTCAGCATAATTTTCTGTAAAAAACCTCTGAACCAAAACTTAAGGATATTTGGTCTCAAGGAGCACCCTTTAAACCCATTTACACATTTAAACTCAGATTCTATTAATTCAAACAAAAACACACATCCCCAAAATTTAGTTTATTTTCCCTAGAAAAGGCTCTCCATTACTGAAAATCTTGTAATGTACCCAAATAAAAAGGGAAACCATAAAAAAAAACTATACCTGAAGTAAGGTAATAAGGTGTTATATTCGAGCATTCAAATGCATTGATTGACATGACATATTTTTTTGGGATTGTGAATGAGTCTTGACATGAAATTTTTATCATATAATACATTCTAAACCTCATCTATAAATATAAAGGTGCCACAAGTTAAGAGTTGTTGATTATTTGAGATCTCTTGTTTCACTTGAAATATAGAATCTATCTGCATTGATCATGAAAATTAAAGTTCCTCAAGCCACTCAAATTCGTGAAGAAGTTCTACACACAAATCTTACATAAAGAAAGATCATTGTTCCCTTTCTTGTTTAAAGAACACACAAGGGTTACATGAATAAAATAATATTATCTCAATGTATTTACACTGTTACATAAAAAATATTATATCAAAGTTTTGTCAAGTTTGTTCAGTGATTTTTTTTCACAAAGTAGAATATCCCGTGTGCTTTGTTCACACAAAGGAAAATAAGAATAACTCATGAAATTAACATCACATACCTACTCAGTTTTGAAAAAAGAAGTAAATGTATACATGCATGAGTGCATAAAACTCATATGCATGATTTAGAACTTGAGAAGCACATAAAATAATAAGAATAATATCTTATATGTTCTAGTGTTTACATAAGATTATATACATGTTACATATGACATGATTTCATGAAGATACATTGAGAAGTTGAAATTACTATTCATACATTTATTGTGAACATCAAAGATCAAAGTCAAAAGAAGAATTTTTGGCCATGATGATATCTGTTTATTTTCATTTGGGTCAGAAAAGAACTCTGAGATTTCTAGTCTACAACATCTTGATATTATTCTGACTGAAGAAGTAAAATAAGAAGCATCCCATTTGATTACTGCATATATGAGATAACCCTTTGATTGTTGTATATGAGGCAGCCAATTGATTATTGTGTTCATTTGAAGTTGATCAGAATCATTGGTGTTTATTGAAGAAGAGTTTTTATACACTTTTGATCACTTTAGGAAGGGGAAACTGATATCCTATAACCCTATGCTTCAAAGTTAATGATTTCATTATACCTGGTCGGTGCCAATAGAATAGGTTTAAGGCCATACCCTTTTGCTTGTGTTTTTCTTGATAATAAAAGGAGAGATACGTGTGAGTGAGATAATAACCATCGTACATTGAGGATGTAGTCATCCACACTGGAGTCAAACCTCATAAAAATCCTACTGTTCTTCGACCTTACTATTTTATGTCCATGCTTTCTAACCACATGTGAAAAAGATAAGAGAACCATTCACTGAATTAGTGACAAAGGTATTAAAAGGGATAAAAGTTTGAAAGTGATAAAAAGTCACCCACACTAATTCACCTACCCTCTTAGTGTGATCATCCCAAAAGTGATCCTAATAATTGATATCATATAGTCACACCTTTGTTTAGATCCTCTGATTTGAATCTCATTTAATATTTGAATTATCCTCTTAATTTAGAATAGAGTGAAAACTCATAGAAGTTTCATCTATTACAGATCAAAATTCTATCTCATACAAGACCATGAAGAATATAAAGAAGAAAGGATTGAGAAAGATGAAGACTTCCATTTTAGGCAAATAAGATGATGAGTCAATTTCTCCATGTTATAATTTTGAGAAATACAAGTCTAACATGGAAGTAGAAGATTTGTTAGTACAATCCTCTACTAAGGATAAGGGTAAAAATTATAAATCATGTAGTGATTAATCCCTAAATGAAGAGGAGGCAACAGAAATAACTTGTCAAATTTATCCTCAAGAAGATTCAAGCATTAATGGGAGTGATCAAATTTCAGAATAATTCAATGCTGAATCATTCGCTACTTTGAATGATATTCTACACAATTTTCCTAAGAAATTTGTTGCTTTTATCTATGTCTCATTCAATGGAATGTAGGAAGATATCACTAATCTTGAAGAAAATCTTGAAAACATGGAGAATTATTTTGAAGAAATAATGAAATCCAATATTAAGCTCTCCAAGCTAATTGGATCCAAAGAAGCAGAGAATGTTAAACTTGAAGAAAGGTGCTCTAGTTTTAAAGATCAATGACTATATAAAATTCATGATAAAGAGGATGCTAGTAAGTAATTTGAAGAAAATTTCCCTGAATTAAAAGATAATCAGAAGAACATCATTGATTTCAAGAATTCTAAACTTGAGATCAAAGCAAATAAGATCAAATAGTTTGACACTTTGATACAAGATAAGAATATATTGCATGATGAAAAAGTTATAAAGTTCAAGAAAGAATGTGAAGATAGTCTGAATTCAATTGAGAATGATAAATTCACCCTAAATATCAAATTTATTGAACTTGGAGTCAAGCTTGAAAATATTTAAAATGTTCAAGTCAAGTCTTAACAATAAGCTGAAAGAAGAGCTGTTACCACAAGAGTTGAATCCACACAAATTTCTGAGGATTATTATCCTAAAATACCTTTATTTCATGTTAGGAACAATTTAAAATCATTTAATGTTCAATCTCAAGAAGTCTTTAAGAAAAAGGCACCATTCATCTCTATAAATAATGTTTACGATGACTCTGGTCTTATGAAAAGTGCAGGTTAAAAATCAAAACCTATGCAAAAGTTGATGAAGAAAAATGATAAAGAGACCACCAAAACATTTTTGGTGAATAAAAAAAAGAGTAGAAAGAAATTTTCCCCAAAAAGAGCCCATTTAAAAAATGATATGAAACAGAAACCACAAGCATGCCAATTTAGCTAGACTATTGTTTCAAATAAGTTATCAAGCCTTGTTGACTATTGTTGGTGCTGTGAAAGTTTTGGGAATAGATCATCTGATTATTGTGTAATATGAAAATATATGAAAATTAAGAGATGCATACATCTAGGGGGAACAAAGCAATAAATAAATAAAGACCACAGATGAAAGGAAATAATCTAACCGTTACAAATATATTTTAAAGTTTGAAGAATCTATACGGTATTTGCAATGATAGAGGTCACAGTGAAGAGACATGAAATTATAAATCATTCAAGAAAGAAAGAAAAACATGTCAAAATAAAAGATCACATGAGTTTAATAATAGAGTGAATCCAACCTTGTGAAAGAACTAGATGGAAACTATTACTAAGAAGTTTATAAATAATAAAGGAAAGACTACCTTGGGTGATAATTAGAAGAACACTGATGTTCAAAGTAGACCCAAGAAGATCAAGAAGGGTGCTTCACCAAAAATAATAATCTACTAATTTTGTGGAAGAAGATTCCACACCATGGATATATGTAAACATGCCATGGATATCAAAATTAATGGAATAAATTTCAAGCAAAAAATGGGAAGACTAGTCCAATAACAAAATAAATGGACTGAAGTGGTAAAGAACGCACCTGAGAAGCCATGTAGACCCACTAGGCATTTTTTTGCATATTCCAAATGATATATTGGAAATTTTTCTAGATGATTTGGAAATAGAAATAAAATTGTAAGAAGTATAGTTTAAGGAAGATTCTAAAAGAAAACAAAAAATTCCACATGAATAAATCGAATTTCATGATAGGCTGTCAACAAATGATAACTAAAGAATCTCAGAATATTTTTGTGGAGGTACAAGAATTCTAGACAACTCTTAGATAACAGTTTGTTTATAATTCCAAGAATATGTGTGGCAAAAGATATAGAGGGAACCAAGTGGTGAATGTGCCTTGATGGCCAGTGTGAAAATTAAAGTTCTACACAAATTTATCACAAAAAGAGTAGATTTACCATGCTGCCCAAAATCTTTAAGAAATTCAGAACAATCAGCATGAAGAGTTCACCCTCACAAGGAGATGAAAAGAAATAAGTATCATGGTTGAGAAGAAATTATTAGCCTTGTTTATCTCATTGAGAATAAAAGTAGATCCACCTTATTCCCATCTACTTTTTTTGTTCAATTTTTGCATGGAATTGAAGGTGATGCACATATTCAAGGGGATAATCGAAATGAAGATTACATTGTTATATCTATAAGTAGAAATATTCATTCCAAGATTACTGGAAGTCACAATCCTAGTTTGATCTATATGGTGATATCTTGAATATTATTTGTTGAAAAATATCAGAGTTTACCCTTGATGAAGATGATCAAGCTACTATAGTTTATCAACAAAATTTGAAGTCACCTTCATGTATGAGATCACAATAATTGGAATTCACATCAATTAGAATTCAGATGAACAACTAATGATAAGATCCATCTTGATGAAGTGAAACTGGATATCATCCCTTGAGGGGGAGTACCCAAATAAGTTCTGAGAGATCTATATTTTCAAAATTTATATCTTTGAAAGGTACTTGTTCAAGAACCCATTGATGAGGTATGTTTTCAAACTCTCATATCCTTATTCAAAAAAATTAAATGATGTCTTATTTTAAGGGGGATGACTTAAATGAATCAATGACATAAAAATATTGAAGAACTTATAGGACTGATTTCCTGATAATTACATGCCTATTATAATTGAATGTTTTTATTTGTGTGTTGAGATGAATGAAAGAAATTTAGGTTGAATGTATCATGAGAATTTTTCATGATAAGTGGTATCAAACAATTTCTATTTTCATTGTATCAATTGGTATCAACCGATTACTATCAATATAGAAACAGTTAAAGAGTCTTTGAGGAAGGAAACAATTTGTGTTATATCAGTTGGAATCATATTCTAAATTGATAATGGACAACATTGATGTCTAAATTAGACCCTCTTATTTTCTACACTGAGGTAGCCCACGTAGTCTTAGAGTGAAATAATTTATGACACATTGATTATGAAAAAAAATGATACCATCCTCTCTCAAGTACTTTGTATATGTCATCAATAAGGGGGAGAGAAGAAAAATAATAAAGTAGAGAAGAGTCGTAGAGAACATATTGACGTCATATTTTCTACATTGGTATTGACAAAAAATACAAATAGGTAGTTCCTGATGGTCATACTTTTTTTTGTGGTGTATTTGTTACCAATATGATAGTAAGTATTAAAATACTTGATGTCAATATGTTTTGAAGAAGACTAGTTTGGAAGTGTTTTTTTGGTGTTCCCAAACTTGGTAATGTGTGAAGATTGAATTTCGCAAGAAAATATGTACATTGAATTCTGAAACTTGGAAGTAGTTGAAGTTTTGAAGAAGATCTACTCAAAAGAAGTTCAATGTTCATATATTATATTTTGGATGATGTGGATTTAAGTGTGATGATTGTTGAACCGATCATAATTCTTAAAGACAAGTTCTAATTGTGTTTGGAGTAAGCACATTGTCATAAACAAGTGAAGAGTTAATGTTTTTAAGACTCATGTGGATATTTATTTGCATGAAAATTGACACATTAGTTTTTGGAATTTTTTTGAAGGCCTTTAAAAAATATAAATATATTTATATTTTTGGATGATGAATTATTTTAAAAAAAGTGGCTTTCCATTTTCATACTTAGAAATTATACTAAGTATATATGTGTGTTAATCAAAAAAATTGGTCAGCCATGCCAACAAGCTAGGCCAGCTCGATCCCACACTTGTGGGAGGAGTATCCATCGCGTGAGAAAGCCAGCCAGGCCAGCCAGTATAACAATAGGTAGAGGGTGAGAATAATTCCTACAGGGAGCATATAGATGTGCGCATGGAGATGCCTGAGGGACAATGTAAGGGTGTGGCATAACCCAGTGATGGGAATGTGTGCAAGGGTATTCTGGGTTCCGACCTCAGTGCTGACTCAAGAAGCAGAAGGAACATAGAGTAATATTAAGTCATCTATGAACAAGCGGTGGAATGATGTGGGACCAGAAAATGTGAGATACTGTAGGTTAGTTAAAATTATATGGACATAATGAAGGATGTACGATCTATTTTATTATAGTCGTCCGACTAAGCCTCCATGTCATATTCAACCTTACGACAACCCTTACGCCAAAAATACACTTTAGTAGATGCGATCCACCTTTACACAACCGAGCTTGAGACAACCGTTGTCCACCCACCACGCAATGTACCCTTACATAGGGTACCTTTACGCAGTGTTTGATGTAGACTCCAATGTACCCTTACACAGATTGACCCTTACATCGGTACCCTTATGCAGTGACAGACATACCCCTATGTAGCAGCGGGAATAACCTTTCGTAACGACCGCTAACCCTTACACAACTACCTTTACGCAAGATATGAATTCATGATTCTATTAGAAGAACATGATACCACATAAGATAAAAAAACAAAGATGAAGAGAGTTTATCATGCATTCAAATGTATGGTTGAGTTCAGATTCCTTTGAGACACAACATGTTATGTTTATCATGATCAATTAAGGTGTTCCATATGATCATCATCACATGTTGGATTGGTGTAGTATTATCCATTTTGGATGATGTTGGGTTGAATGATTACGACCCATATTTCACACTTGGACACAACTCTCATTGGTTGAGCTCCATGGTGAGTTTGTTGGGGTTTATAGGGGGAAATGCGCCCCTTCTCTGGGAGTCAAAGGCCCCCAGTTCATTTTTTTGGGGATTTGTAGAGACTATGACCAACTATAGCAGAGATGACCAGACGAAACCAATAAGGCACTGTAGCATTGAAGATTTTGATAGAAGAGGTACTATAACTCTGTGGACTTCTTACCCCTGACTACTGTAGAAACTTAGACTTGGATAGTCGTAATACTACAACAATGCAGACTTCCTATCATGAACCAGTCTGGATACCCTGGTACTCTAATACCCGAGCTAATACTGATATAGCCTGAAGGAAGTTCCCGATTCCCACAGGTTGGTGACTAGTACCTAACATCATACCGGATAAAGTAGGGATGATTTTAACACATAAATAGTGGAATAAACAGACACAAATCAGTATGTGTTCAAAAGAAAACTCAAAAGGGAGAATGATAGGAGAAGTCAAACAGGTATAAAAACCCAAATAGTACATCATCAAAGTACCATAAAGACAAGATAAAAAACCCAAGTCCCAACAGACACAACACTCTAAGAATCACTCAAAAAACAAAAGATCAACAACCACCACCTCTGTGTGGCACTTTCCCCTTACCAGGACTCCACAGAAATAAATCTAAAAACTCTCAAAGGAAAATGTAGGTTGTGAGCTAAAATACTAGTATGGTCTCACCAAATGTTCCATAATAAGATGCCAATAATAAATAAAACAAATAATGCTTTTAGTTTTAGAAAAAAATGGGAATGGCAGTACAATTACATATTTAAAACAAAACATTCTTTTCATTTCAAATGATAGAAACATTTCAAAAAATTTCCTAAGTAATTTTTTTTATATAAAATAGTTTATATAATTCACTAGTCATGTGTAAATAAGTTTTAAAAACGATGACATATATATAAAAATAATTCATAAATAAGCAACATGGTCATCTGCCAAAAGGTATGATAGTTCCAAGTTATGATTTCCGCACACATCTTATATCAGTGATCGTGGTAATATTTGTAAACACATCCCTCAGACCCTGGTCAAAGATGACTCATCAAAATCCCACTGAGTATAAGATCCACCGCACTATGTTTTTGTTAGAGTTGTAATGCATCAATACATTGCTAGGGCCTTACCATCCTAGCATGTTTATACCAAATAACCCAATAATTACACAGAATTTCATGTGCTCAAAAAATCAATCAATAATGGGCATGTTATTTTAAAATTGCTTACACATTGCCCCATTTTCATTTTTAATATGTCAATTTTCAATTAAAAACCAAAATGTGGGGTTTTAACCAATTCATGCATTTTTTCAAGATAAAAACAATCATAGGTTCTTATCAAAAATATTTAATCCATTTTTCTCCAAATCAATTCACAAATAATTTTTTCACAAATTCCATCAAATTCAAAACACAACCCAAATTCCAATTCCATTGGAATTGGGGTTTTCCACAAAACTCATGCAAAATTCAATTTCAAATCCCAATTTGCATCAAATTAGTTTCTCATAATTTAATTGAAAGTAATATAAATCAATCAATTAATTCAAGGGTTTATTAAATGAAAAATCTAAACAAAACCACCTACCTTAAACATGGAGATAACATATCACAATGCCCGCAACAGGAATTTCCAACGAAGAACATTGGAAACAGATATTAAGGAATAAAAATTAGATTTAAGATCCAAAACAAGAGATTTTAGATCCATCATAAGTAGATGACCTAACAATCCCTAATGAGGAGAGATAGAGAGAGTGTGAGAGAAATAAAAGGAGAATAAATCTTACCAGATAGGAATCAAAGGATAATTTACAAGATTTGATCCGCCTTAGAATAGGTTTGGAGGAGCCAAAATGGGTTCTTGGGAGATCCAAATACCTAGGAATTCATATTATGAGGAGTTGGGGTCGAGTGAATGTAAAAAGGGGGTTCAATAATTTTTAAAAGATTTTTTAGAATTAAAAATTACCATCCGCATGGTTAGCTTGGAAGGTCTGTACAATTTTTCAAACCGTGCACCAGCCGTGAAAACCCCCATTGTTTGGGTTTACACGGTTTACCCTGAGTGGGTGCATGGTTTTCCCAAACTATGCACCAACCGTGTATAACCCATAAAGTTCCAAAATTTTCAAATTTATTTATGAAACAACTTGAGATAAACCCCAAAAAAAGAATAAACAAAAAGTAGGGTTGAGGATTACCTGAAAACAACAAAAGGATGTCACAACCTCCCCACCATAGAAACTTCTTATCCACATAAAGCCTATTTAGAAGTCTTAATATTAAAAAGATGATTACACTGCTCTCTAATCAGTGCATCTCCCTCCCAAGTCTCATGAGTATCAGAACCATGTTTCCATAACACTGAAACCAAAGGTGTCTTCCTCCCACGAAGTACCTTGGTTTCAGAATCAACTATCCTGACTATATGCTCAGTCACAGATAAATCAGGCTCAATATCAAAATTACTCTAACTCAAAACATGATATGGATCAGAGAGATACTTTCACAATGGTGATACATGGAACATGTTATGTATCGATTTTAACTATGGAAGAAGTTCTAAATGGTAATCCACTTTCCCCACATGTTCAACAACCTCAGAATTTCCCCCAAAATGAGGAGCAAACTTCCCTTGCCTCCCAAGTCATTGATGACCCAAACGAGGTGAAAATTTTAAGAACACCTAACCACCAACTAAAAATTACAATGGTATACGATGAAGATTAGCGTAATATTTATATTGTATTTATGCCATTAACATCCTCAGATGAATCAATTGAATCTTTGTTGTCATCTCTTAAACCAATCTCAATCCAACCAAGGAAATTTCACTGATCTTCAACCAACATAACAAATATTTACAAGGCTGACCATAAAAGGCCTCAAAATGAGCTATTTTGATTATGGACTGGTAACTATTTTTATAAGAAAACTCAACCTGGCCCAAATTATAATCCCAAGCTCCACTAAAATCAAGGATGCAGGCATGAAATGTATCCTCAAGAATATGTATATCCATTTCTATCTATCCATCCATTTATGGATAGTATGTCATACTCAAACAAATCTAAGATCTCAGTGCCTCCTGAAGGCCTATCCAAAAGTGAGAAGTAAAAAGGGGATCTCCATCATAGAATATAACATATGGAAATCTGTGAAAATGAATGATTTCTTTCACATAGTGATTTCTAAACTCCTAATTTTTTTTGTATCTTGAATGGGTATAAAGCGATTCAATTTTTTCATCCTATCAATCACAACCCATATCATATTCTTCTTTATCTAGGTACATGGAAACCCAACCAAAAAATACATAAAAATATCATACCACTTCTAAGTCCTCACTGAAGTAGCTGAAGTAAATTAAAAGGTCTCTGGTGCTCGACCTTGACCTATTGGAGCGTATAACAACAAGAGAAAAAAATAAAAAAATGCCCCTCCTCAAACCTAGAAACCAGAATCTATGTCGCATATCATATAACATCTTTCTAGTTCCTGGGTGCACTGCCCACTGGGAATTATGAAAATACCCAACAAAGATTTTCTCACCACTAATCGAACAAAAAATTGATTATGAAACCATTGAATACCCTCTGTGGAGAACAACCACCCATTAATGATCTCCCCACCATAAAGAGAGTCTCTAATTCTACAAAACTCATTATCAAGCTGTTGTTCTTGAAAATCATATTTAGAAGAGCATAGGTCAACTGAACACTGGCCAAGGCAACCTCAACCCTTGTTTTATGCACTCTAATATGAAACTATGAAAAAAGATCCATCAAGTTTCACTCTTCCTATGATTCTTTCATGGTCTGGATTAGATGTTTACTGTTCAACGTGTTAACAACAACATTTTCTTTTCCTGAGGTATAAATGATGTCAAAATCAAAGTATTTCATGTACTACACTCAACACCTCTAGCGGAGATTCAAATATTTTTTAGAGAAGATATAAATCAAGCTCCTATGATCAGATAATATGGTAAACCTTTCTCAAAAAAGATAATGCCACTAACTCTTAAGTTCATGCATCACAACTACAAGTTCAAGGTCATGGGTCGGATAATTATTCTCACGTGGCCTAAGTTTTTGAGAGCCATAGGAAACGACGTGATACCCATGCATAATAAAAGAACCCAAACCCAAACCCGATGCATCACAGAAGACCACATATCCCTTCCCGACCTATGGAAGAGTCAACACTAGCACAAAATTCAAAGGATGTTTCGAATCAACAAAAGAGATCTAACATTTCTCATCCAAATAAAACTTTACCCCCTTCTGAGTTAGAGTGGTCATTAGAGAATCCAACTTCAAAAACTCCTTTATGAACCAACTATAATATCCAGCTAAACCCAAGAAGCTCTAAATCTAGAAAACATTACGCGGTTTCTCCCATATCATAACAGCTTTCACCTTATCAGGATCAACTAAAATACCATGTTCCGACATTATGTGTCCCAATAAATTCAATTCCCAAATCCATAAATTATATTTTGACAGCTTGTCATAAAGTCACTGATTTCTCAAAAATTCTAGAACTACTCTCAGATGATGTGCATGATCCTCATCAGACTCCATGAAAGTATCAAGATACTCATGAAAAATATTATTCATAAAATCCATAAAGACTGAAGGACAATTCTTTAGACCAAATAACATGAAAAGTTACTCATAATAGCTACACATACTCTGAAAGGTAGTTTTATGAATGTCAAATTCTTTTATTCTCTATGGGTGATAACTAGATCAAAGATCCCATTTAAACTAGTCAAACAAATCATTAATATGTGGTAATGAATACCTTTTATTTACTGCAAATTGGTTGATTTTTCAGTAATCAAAAAAGAGGTGAAGTGACCCATAAATTTCTTAACAAAGATAACAAGCACCTCCCAAGGTGACACACTTAGGAATAAAAATCCTTTCACTAAAAGTTCATCCAAATAATTTTTCAACTCTTTTATTTTATATGGTTCCATGTGGTAAGAAGGAATAGATACTGGTTGAGTACCTGACACTAAATTAATAGAAAACTCTACTTCCCTTATAAGTAGAAAACCAGAGAATTTAGAAGGAAAAACATCAGGAAACTTGACAAAAAATAGAGGGAGATCATCTCTCAAGGATTCCCAATCCCGATAAAAATAGAACACAAATATTACTTTCCCCAACTATGGATAAGAGGTTTTGGCTCTGCTTGCCTCAGGTCCCATTCTCCTTGAAAGATACTGCACACCCCATCAGGTGTGGTAAAGGATATCCGTTGAAGATAATAGTCAATTCATGATTTATTAACAATGATAAAATCCATACCTAATATGACATAAAGAGGTTTCATGTCGATAACCATAAAATAACAAGTAAGATCAATCTATGATGAAGAGAAGACACAAGTAGGAAAATGAAGACCGTGTTCTCTCTTGTTCTAATAGGTGTAGTAATATCCATCACATAAGATAAAATCTCTACATGAAGATTTAGCTGATTCAAAATACAGGTCAAAATGAACGAATGAGATGCACCAGTATCAAATAAAGTATCCACTAAAGATGAAGTTATAGTGATGATACTTCTCAGAGTTTTTGGACCCTTATCTTCTTCCTTTGGAGACTCTTCTACTGTGTGAAGGAGCTTCATTCTGGATGCCTATGGCTAAAAACCCTTAGTTCATGAAGCATCTGATTTCACTGCAGTAATTTTAGGTGATGATGATCCCATGTGACTTAATGGAGCATAATACACATGAAAAAACTTCTAAAAGTGACCCGAGCATCCATAGGAACCAAATATCTTATGTGACTCAGTGAAAACCCATTTCAAGTGCCCAAACTTTCCATATTGGTAGTAAATCAAAGGGCCTCTTCCCGACACTCTAGGAGGTCTAGAATAACCCTATTATCGAGAGCCACCATGAGAATCATCACACTTCCTCTTTCATTTGAGGAAACTCACAGAACTTACACTAGAAGAAAAAAAATTTCCCATCAACCCTAACTTACCAATCAAGTATCAATCAACCATCAATGATCTATCCAACACATCAGCTTAAGAAATTATCTTCAACAAGAAAACCTGAGAAAAAATATCAGATCAAATTTCTATTTTGAACCATTGAGTCTTTATCTTCTCATTCGATACAATCTCAAGTGAAAACTACACAAGTTCAACAAATTAATTTTCATACTCAGTCACAGTCATATCAGCCTGATCAAGTTTGAAAAACTCTATAGAATTTTCTAGCACCATAGAATCTGGATAGAACTTGCTGGCGAAAATAAATTTAAATTCCTTCCACTCTAATCCCTCATGCTTCTTTTCCATAACCATCATGTCCCTTAATCTCTTTCTAGGTCCTTCTAGCTTGAAGGGGACACGTTTCACCTTGATTGAATTAGGAATCTCTAAGAACTTAACTAAAATTTTAATTCTTCACAACCAATCCTCAGCCTCTTGAGGATCGTTTGAGCCTTGGAATGATAGTGTATTTTGACGAATGAACTCCTGAACACGATTTTGAGACTCATCCCTTTGAGGTTCCACAGAGGGATCCTGAATAGGAATGGGTGTAGGTGCCTATCCTAGAGCTTGGACAACACGTACGATAAACTCAACCAAATTCTTGTCCATGTGAGGATTTTATCACTATGGTTCATCATCAGCTTCCTCCTAGATCCTACTCTCACATCTTCTCAGAGGCATGATTCTTCACAACATCAACAAAAAACAAAGAAGACATCAAAATATTACTCAGGACAACACTCAAATAAGATCAATTAGGTGAATTTATCCCATTAGATAAGAAAATGAAATTTGGATTTCAACTACCTAAATCAAAAGTCAATTAAATACTAGAACTAATCCTCAAGACATATTTCCCAAACCACCCATGGTGACTTAAGGCTCGTTACGATGAGAGATGGTTAGACACTCACTCACAACTACCTTCTAAGTCCCGATAATATTTCAAATTTCATATTAACATCAAGGTAAGATGATTAACCTGCATTCTAATACTACTTTTTTAGGAACTAGCCTGTATACCTTAGTAATCTGATACCCGAGCCGATAATGAAATATCCCAAAGGGCATTCCCAATCCCTACGGGTTGGTGACTAGCACCTGACATCATACAAGATAAAGTGGGAATAATTTTCCCACATAAACGGTAGAAGAAACAGACACAAATCTGTATGCTCAAAAGAAAACTCCAAAGGGAGAATAGTACGAGAAGTCAAATAGGTATAACAATACCCAAACATTACATCCTCAAATTACCAGAAAGATATGATAAACAACCCAAGTCTTAACTAACACAAAACTCCAATAAGTACTCCAAAAACAAAATATTGACAACCACCACCTCCTTGTGGATCTTTCCCCATACTCGGACTTAGGGGAAGGAAATATACAAAATCCCAAAGGAAAAGTTAGGGTGTGAGCTAAAATCCCAATAGAGTCTCAATAAGTGTTCCATAATAATATTCCAATAATAAATAAACCAAATCACACTTTTAATTTCAGATAAAAACATGCATGGTAGTACAATTGAATATTTAAAACAAAACTTTCTTTTCATTTCAAATGATTGAAACATTTCAAACAATTAATTACGTAAACATTTTATATAAAACATTTTATGTAATTAACTAGGCATATGTAAAGAATATTTACAAATAGTGACATATATATCAAAATAATTAAAAAATAAGAAACATGGTCATCTTCCAAAAGGTAACATAGTTTCAAGTTATGATATTCTCACACATATCATATCGATGATCATGATAATATGTGTAAATACATCCCTTATAAACTAGTCAAAGATGACTCACCAATATCCCATCAAGGATAAGATCCATTATACTATGTTTTTTTAGAGATGTAAAGTGTCAATCCATTGCAAGGGAATTACCATCCTAGCGTGTTTGTCCTAAAAAATCAACTAACTACACAGGCTTGAATGTGCTCAATAAATCAATCAATAATGGGAAAATTATTTTAAAACTATTTAAAACACAATTGCCCCATTTTTAGTTTCAATATTCCAATTTCCATTTAAAAACCAAAATGTGGGTTTTTAATCAATTCATGCATTTTCACAAGATAAAACAAATCATAGGTTCCTATCAAAAAAATTTAATCAATTTTCTTCAAATCAATTCATAAATCAATTTTTTTCACAAATTCCATCAAATTCAAAACACGCACCAAATTACAATTCCATTGGAATTGGGGGTTTCCCCCAAAACTCATTGCAAATCCAATTTCAAATCCCAATTCACATCAAATTGTTTTTTCATGATTTAATTTAAATAAATCTAAATCAATCAATAATTTCAAGTGTTTATTAAATAACAAATCTCAACAAAACCACCTACCTTTAGCATAGAGACCGCGTATCACAACGCCCATAATGATAATTTCCAATGATGAATGTCGACAACGGAGAATAAGGAATCAAACCTAGATTCATGATCCAAAACAACATAGTTTAGATCCATCAACAACTATATGTTCTAACAAACACTAAGGAGGAGAGGTAGATATAGCGGGAGATAAATAATGGGAGAATAAATCTTACTCAAGAGGAATCGATCAACATTCTCCAAGATTTGATTCACTTTAGAATAGGTTTAGAGGATCTAAAATGGGTTCTTGGGAGCTCTAAAGACCAAAAAATTCATGTTATGAGGAGTTGGGTTCAAGAAAATGTAGGGAGGGGTTGATATTTTTTAAAACTATTGTTTGAAATTAAAAAACACCATCCGCACAGTTAGCTGGGAAGGGATTCATGGTTTGTCAAATTGTGCACCTCTCTGATGGGGTGAACGATTTATACTAGGTGGGTGCATAGTTTTTCAAATAGTGAACAATCCATGCAAACCCACACTATTTTGGTTTTCATTATTTACCTTGGGTGGGTGCACAGTTTGGGAAAAATGTGCGCCAACCGTGCATAGTCCATAAAGTTACAAAATTTTCAAATTTGTTCCCAAATCAACCTAAGACAAACTCCAACCAAATAAAAAAGGAGGTTCTATGAGTACTTGAAAATAGTAATATGATGTCACACTTTCAGCCATCGTTCACTGTAAAACTGTGGACTTACTGTGTGGTTGGTGGCCCAATACTTCATCTTCTATTTTAGCTCATTTTGGGATAATTTTTGTGTGTTAGAAACTCTAAGATCTCCCTGTAATTGTGCTCTTGAATCATAGAGATATTTCTACCTCTTCGTGGACATATGGATTATTCAATAACCTTGTAAATCAGTGTGTTTGTGTTCTTCTTATTATTCTATTACTGTCTTTTCTTCATCTATAAACGTATTTTTCACTGTAACTCTCTGTGTTTTCATAATATCACTTCATGTGAGTATGAAATCATGAAGGGAGAAGCATCTGCTAATGTGAAGATTCCAATTTTCTTAGTGTCATAAGGTATTGAAAAATATCAAGATATTCGGGAATTCAAACGCATTGATTGACATGAAATATTTTTCGGGATTGTGAATGAGTCTTGATGCGACATTTTTATCATAGAATACATGATAAACATCATCTATAAATATCAAGGCACCATAAGATGAGAGATGTTGTTAATTCTTTGAGATCTCTCATTTCACTTGAAACAGATCATTTGGGTGCATTGTTCACGTGAAAGAAAGTCCTATGAGCCACTTGGCTTCACGAAGAATAATTTTTGTGAACAAATCTTGTGGGAAGAAAGATTTGTGTACCCTTTCCTATTAAAAGAACACATGAGGGTTGAAAAAATAATATGATACTATATCAGTGTATTTACAGTTTTACATAGATAATATTATATCAAATTTTCATGAAGAATCTCTTGCTTCTGTGAAGGTTTTTCCATGCTTGATTTTCATGAAGGAGAATATCTCATGTGCATTGTTCGTACAAAGAAAAAAAGAACTTGTGAAATTAACATCACATACCTGTTCAGGCTTGCGTGAGGAAGGTAGCACGTGGATGCATGAGTATATGAAACTCATGTGCATGATTTGAGAACATGAGAAGCAAATAAAATAATAAGAATAGTATCTAATATGTGCTAGGGTTTACATGAGATTCCATGTATGTCACATAAGACATAATTTTATGAAGATACATTTAGAATTTGACATTATTATTCATACATTTATTGTGAACATCAAAGATCAAATTCAAAATAAGAATATGTGTCCAAGTTGATTTCCATTGATTATCATTTGTGTAAAAAGAGAACTCTGAGAGTTATATTCTATAACATCTTTATATTATTCTAACTAAAGAAGGAAAATAAGAGGCAACCCATTTGACTGCTGCATATCTGAGATGTCCCTTTAATCACTGTTTATGTAAAAGGCAGTTGATTTTTTGTATTCAGAGGAAGTTAATCAGATTAATTGGTGTCTATTGAAGAAGAATTTTCATACATTTCTAATCACTTCAAAAAGGACAGACTGATATTCTATAACCTTGTGCTTAAAAATTAAATCTTTAATTGTATCAGGTTTGTGGTAGGAGAATAGGCCCAAGGTCATACCCTCACATGTTCTTATCTTGATAATAGAAGGAAAGTTGTGTGAAAGTGAGATAATAACCACCGAAAATTGAGAAAATAGTCATCCACATTGTAGGTAAAACTCATAAAAACCATGGTGTTATTTGAGCTTTAATATTTTATGTTCATTATTTCTAAACACAAGTGAAAAAGATAATATAACCATTCATTGAATAAGTGACATAGGTATTAAAAGGGATAAAAGTTTGAAAGTGATAAAAATCACCCCACACTAATTCACCCCCTCAGTGTGGTCGTACAAAAATTGATCCTAATATTTCCTCTCATGGGGTCGTAGATAACATGACCCACAAGTGACTACCTAATATCTCTACATCAACAAAACTCCCAACCCAACACCTATGGAATTGTAGTAAACTTCATATCTAATACCAGGCTCTAATAATGTTAAAATTGAGGCTGTTTTCAATATTCTCTTCAGCTTTTAGAAGGCCTATTTGCAAGTATATTTCCACCTGAACTTCTTTCCCTTATTGGTTAACTCCATCATTAGAACTTGAAAATGGGAGAAGCCTTGAATAATACACCAATAGCACCCTAAAATCCTAAGGAAACTAATGATCTCAAACACATTCTATGGATGATCCTAATACATCACTCTCTCTCTCCCTTCTATAGGTCCACAATAATTCCTACCTCTAAAATTACATGCCTAAGGAACCACACCTCCTGAAACCAAAAGTGACACTTTTCCAGTTTGATGTAAAACTGATGTGCTTGAAGTTTACTCAATACAATCTCAAGGTTCCTTGTGTTCATTTCTAAAGTTCATGAGTTTTTAGGATATCATCAACAAAAACCACAATGTAGGAATCAATATACGGATGTAAGATCCTGTTTATGAGAGCCTTGAACACTGCTAATGCATGACAAGATACTCATATAGTCTGTATCTACTCTTGAATGTTGTCTTAGGAATATCCTCCTCTTTGACTTGGAGCCTGTGGTAGAATGACCATAATTAAATCTTAGAGAGCCATTGGGCTCCACATAACTGGTCAAACAAGTCATAGATCCTCAACAACAGGTACCAATTCTTTAAGGTCACTTGGTTCAGCTTCATGTAGTCTTCACACAACCAAATACTATTGTTCGCCTTCTTTTCGAATAACACCAGAGTACCCCATGGATATGTTCTTGATTTGATAAAACCCTCAACCTCCAAATTCTCAACCTCTACCTTGACTTCCTTCAACTAAGACAATTAGATATGATATGAGGGAATCAATATAGGTTATACTATATGAATGGGTTCGATCTCAAATTCAATTCCCCTCTCAAGAGGGAGTCTTGAAAAGTCATATGGAAGGACATCTGGATACAGGTCCACCATTTGAGGAAAGGAAGAGGCAACTGCTGGCTCTGCTAGAAGAACCATGCCAGCCACTTTTGCTGTAATAACTATAACCTGAGCCTAATCTGGTCCCACTCTACTAGCTTCAACATCCCATTCACTGGTCATGACAACCTCCCCCCCTTGGGCATAGTAAATGATACACGTCTCTTGTTGAAGTTGATGTATGCCCGATAACTAGTTAGCCAGTCCATGCTGAAGATCACATAGAAACTATTCATCTCAAGGATCATGAAATCCCATAGATTCCTATATCCAACAACTACTATGGGATACCCTGGTCATCTCGTAAGATGATCCACTTTCCTCCCCAAGGGTGTATTAAGAGATAATAACTTAAAAGATAACTTGACCAGTAAGTAAATCACAACAACAGTTTTTGTAGATATAAACAAATGAGAAGAACCAGTATCAAAAAAAGAATTAGAAAGAGTAGAGGCGATCTATAACACCTTGGTATTTTAAAATAGCACCATATTCGATAGGGTATATATCACGCAATAATGAGTTTAAACAAACTGCGATATACTATTAGAATATTATTATTTAAACATGATCAATATAACCTAGCAATTAAATTGGAAGGTGTTGATAGGATTAATGGATTTATGAAATTTATATAAAGTACCTAATCAATATAAATGAATGATAAATTCTTAATAAATACACTCAATTTGTAATAAACTTTTTATTCTACAAAAAATATGTTTCCATCAAAAATGTTTTTATTTCTTTTTTGTGAGAAAATATTATAATTTATTTATAAAACTTTTAGAAATGTTATTTTCTAAAATGAATATAATTTTTTAAATATTCGTATATAAATTAACCTAGGGTAAAATTTTTGGATTTTTTTGAAATGATTGATTTTTTAGTGAATAGTAAATATTACTGTTTTTTCAAACACTATCATTTCTTTTTATTAAATCATGTAATTTTAAAGTCCCATTATATTTTTTATTTGGTATTAAAGTTAAATATGAACCATTTTATTTATAATAATATAATTAATTTCATTTGAATCATTAATTTTCATAATTTTGGTATAATATTATTTTTATGCTTAAAAACACGGTTTTATACAAACTAATTGTAAGTGCATAAAGTTTATCCTTTTTAACTAATTAAAATAATCCATAATAAGGAAATATTTAAATTAAATTTATAGATTATATATCTTTTTATGTGAATTTAAATTCATATAATGATTATTACTATTCATATAATTAATATAACATCATCTATTGCTTGAAAAATTAATTTCTTGAAAAATTATTTTTACACACATTTTATGGGTTTAATTTTAAATTGAATTATTAAATTTATGTAATTTTAATTAAATAAAATTTATTCCATATTTTGAATCAATATAATTAATATTATTTAATAATTTCAGCTTAATTTTTTTCATAAGGAATAATAAAAATAGTAAAAAACTAGTTACCGTGGTGAAAAACTAGAATGGTAAAAATGAGTAACCATAGAGGTAAATGGAATAAAATGTTTAAAACATGTTTTTTTGAATGGTGGAGTTTTTAATCGATCATATCACCCATGCACTCCATTATTTATCAATTTTGGAGGCACTTGTCTTGAGAGTGACTTCCCATTATTTAATAGTTTTGGATATTTACAAAAATCCCACTCTCTCTCACTTATAAAAGGGAACCAACTTTCCTCTCGTTTTCTCACTTAAAAATAATTTTGGTTCATAAAATATCTACCCAAATACATTTCTTTATTCTCTACGCTAATCCTAGATTTATTTTTTTGATCATAAAGATAATCTAGGAAGACTTTAGGTATAATCCTAAAGAGGTGGTCCAAAAAATAGGTATCATTCTTAATAGAACTTTTTTGTTTTGTTTCTTCTTCCACCACCTTAAAATATTATTAAACCATTATGATATAATATAATCAATATATTTCATATAACTAGATTTTATTATGTTAATTTCATAACCTACATCCATCTCCAATTCCATCAAATGGGAAATGAAACCATCATTCTTGTGTACGACAGACTGCCACCTCCTGAATCGATATCACCTCTCAAAACTATTCATGATGATTGATTTAATGTTTATATATGATATTAATGTCATATTAATCATTCTGAAAAATTAATATACCACATACTTTCTTACCTTACCATCCATTGAAAAATGATAACATTGTTCATGTGTACGATATACTACTGCCTCACGAAGCGATGTGATTCATTTTTTATCACTGTGTCACATGGATGGTATATGTAAGTATATTTAATGAAATAATATGATATTTATGATATATTGATAATTATGGAAAAATAAAATATCACTTACCTTATTTTCATCATGTTTTTTGAAAAATGGAAACGTTACACATGCGTATGTACGACCTACCGTCTCCATGATTATAACATAGTTCATTTTTCATAACCATAATTAATGGTTATTTTTAAAAGTATAATTTATGTATAAAAAATATAATTATTTCATGATTATTATTATATTGATGATGGAATAATTACTCATTGACCACAATCAACACACTGATGCCATTTTGAATTGAAAAATTGAATGTCCTCAAAACACCCGATGTGGACATAACTGATTAATTAATTAAATATGTCATTAAAATAAATGAATTAAATGGTTTAAGTAGAGTTTTTTTATGAATTTTATGATTTTTTAAAAATAATTATAGGTTAAATATTTTTTGAAAATTAATGTAGAAATGCGGTAGAGGCCCTACCTCCTTAGGTTAAGTGAAAAGGGCGTGGCCTATATAGCCTTTCAGAAAAAATAAAAAAATATATTTTAAAAAAATATTTTTTTATATTTAAATATATATATATATTTTATATTATGATATATATATATATTTTCTTTATTTTACTTTTTTTGAATCATATCCATTAATATTTAAAAGTGAAAATATTATGTTTTTAAGTAATAAATTTTGTGACATGTAAATTAAATTTTACTTATTATATTTATGATTTTTTTTATTTTCAATTATGTTTTAAATGTTGATTCACTTTTTAAAATATTACTTAGATTGTAATTATATTTTATAAGTTATATTCTTTCAAAGTCACTTACATGAAATATAATAATGTTTGATATTGGTGGCTTTAAAAGTCTATAACTTATAAAATATAAATACAATCTAAATGATATTTGAAACACTTACTGAACATATAAAAAATAATTCAAAATAACAACAATTTATTAAAAAAAATTAATGAAAAATAATTTTAGTGGGACAATATATTTTTGTTTTAAACCATTAAAATTGTATTTATAATCTTTTTTACATTCCTTTAATTTTCAATTCTTTATTATATTTATGATTTTTTTATTTTCAACGACATTTTAGAATATTCTCTTATGTTTTAAGTTTTATTTAGATTGATTTTATATTTTATATTTTATAATATTTTAAAGTTACCTACTTGAAATTTAATAAGTTTTCCTATGTTTCAAGTAGTCGACTTTGAAATCTTATAAAATATAAACTATAACTAAAATATAAATGAAAATTGTAATAGTGGTTGAAAATGTAAACATGGTTGATAATAATAAGAATTTAATCATTTTAATAGACAAGAAACATATATATGAACGAGTGCAATCACTCTCTATGGTGAGGTCCCCTCCTACATGATGGTGTGATAATGGGATGTCCATATCGAGATTACTGACCTTTGGGTGGAGTATGATGACATAGAGAGGGTTGATCCTCAGACGCTGGAACCTTTACTGTCAGATGCTCTATTTGTGTCTCAATGGGAGGAGGTTTCAATTGGATTTCATCCTACACATCTGATCCTTATCCAACTAGGTGAGTATAAGGACCTTCCATCATCACCTGGAGGAATCATATAGCCTATGAAGGATCTGACACGAAAGTCAGAGGCATGTGAAATGAACCCTGATAGAAAATTGAATAATCTGTACCCATAGAAAATAATGGATATCCTTCCAACACAAATGAATCACATGTCTCATGATGCACATCCCTAATTAGTTGTGCATGGACTGCTAGAGGGTCGACCTCTACCCATGGAACAGTTGAGGCCTCACATGTAGCATGACACAATCTACGTTAGCGTCGTCATGGATCATCAGCATTAGCAGCTGTTGGAGGTGGTTCTCGAGTAGGAACCTCCATTCCTTAGGCAAGAACATCATCTCTCTGTGGTGGAAGATCGAAGATACTATTGTGGACTGTATGATAAGCTGACATCATCCCCTTCATTGTAGTGTAGATCGATTACAGGCTAGAAACATCCTCCTCCTATGGATCAGACATGAGGATAATCTACTATATTCGAGTATATTGTAAAGATATTCAAAATGAATTAGAAATTGGTATGAAAAAAATTAATGGAAATTTATTAACTTACCAGATCATGAAGCCCTCTGTTTTGTGGAGTAATATACAATATAGTCTTCAGTTTATACCATGGCTCATACTCAACCAGTTGTGATAGATGAAATCACATCGTATATAAACCCTCGATATGAAGTGATGCTCATATGCCCTAGAGGTTGGGATACTCGGCATGTCATCAGTTCCATTTGACATCCTGACTCCCCATCAGCTTCATAGAATGAAGTGATGATGACTGTCTTGGTGGAAATGAAATGGGTTGAACACATCCAAACCGACGCTTAACTCTATGAGGATGGTTCCATTTAATAATATGAAAGTGAATGATAGGAACTATATCTATAGCATCATGAAGTTTAGTAGTACAATATGCAGGAAACTAGTCTAATAAATACCAGTATTATATCCATGTAATTTGAAATGAAATGTGATATTTTTCAAAAAAGTTTGTTACTAAAAACAAAAAATGATGATATTATGAAATTGGTTATTTAATAAAATATTGTATATAATTACATCAGTGGGTAGTATAATATCAAACATGATAGGGTATGCACCTAAATGGTGTCTCGAAGCACTGATAAAGTGGTGTGCCTGACTCCACCTGTAAAATAAAACATCAAAAGTGATAAATAATAAGAAATTAAATTCAATAACTCATACTAGCATCAAAAACCAATAGATATGAGTTATCATAACAATATCCATGTGGAGCATCACACAACACAATAGGAAACTCCTGAAAAAAAACAATAGGGGAGAGGGGAGGGATGTGCTCCCATTCCCACATTTGAAGAAGGATGAAACATCCCCCCAAGATCCGTGCGATCTGAGAGGCATGCCATGCATAATGCTCTGTAAGTGTAATCCAATCATGAAGATCCTTAGTTATATCTCCCATCCTGATCAAAATCCTATAGTATCCCCATATACATTATATGTACATGCATACCATAGTGATAAACACACGATGTCCCTCCGGCGAGTTGCAAGATATATACACAGGCACGACACATGACAATCTACTCATCAACGTCATTGGGTAACTGTGAAAAATGAATCTCAATCCACCTCATAGATATCAACCATCCATATATAGAAACTTCATCGACCAAAATGTCGATGCCAAGAAATATTTGTACCAGATCAGGCCAGTCTCCATGGGTGGGTCCAATAACTACATCCTCCTAGATAGGAAGATCGAGCGAGACTTCCACATCCTCAAGGGTGATGTTCATCTATCCCTCAAGTAGGTGGAATGTGTGTGTATTCAGTCTCCATATCTCAAGGTTGGAAGCAAGTATGTGATGATAAATGAATATGAAATCAGATACAACAATTCCATAGAAGCTATCACAGTGTATGCATGATATAATGGCGACTAGAGGCAAAATGTGATGATAATGGTGTGCTCAACGCACCATAATCCGTTGAACCTGATGACCCTCTATCACGTCACAAGAAACATGCATGTATTTCTCATTGATTAGTGTAGTATCCTCAATCTATATGTAAAAAAATGAAATAAGTCTTACATGTAAAATGTAAATATAACATTATCGTCAGCAGAATTCTATGACTGGTAAAATGTAAGACATTAAATGTTTATTCCTATTGTCTTATGAATTTTTTTTACCAAAATAAAAGGGTTTTTTATAAGATATGGTTTTATATATTTATATATATAAACATTTTATCTTTGTTATCTAAAATGTTATTAGAAAATAAGTGAAAAAATGTTTTGGGAAAAAAGGTAAAAAAAGAGAAAACATAAAATAAATTTATTTATCCATGATAAAATGATAATTATGATCATATAAAGTGAAATAGATAATAACAAACCCATTAAATAACACATTAATGGTTTATAATAGACAAGAAATATCTTCTCATTTTCAACAGAACAGAGTTTGGATGAGATTAGTCTAACTTACAAAGTGAAGTAAAATCCATCTTTAATAACATCTTCCAAAGGGATGTGCTTAACTTTTGAATTTTTAAAATCTTTCAGCCTTCTAATAAAGACCTCCCCTTACGATAAATATGTCATTGGGAGGCTGAAAGCTTTTGAAAATTCAAAATTTAAGTAAATTAATTTGGAATATGCTATTAAGCTACTACTTGAAAATAAGCTGAATTTTACTTCACTTCCGAAGTCAGACTCATCTCATCCAAACTCTGTTATGTTAAAAAATGTCAAGGTATTTTTAGTCTATTGTAAAACATTCATTTCTTATTTAATGGGTTTTTTTCTTGTTCATTTCACTTTATATGATCATAATTTTCATTTTATAATTGATAAATAAATTTATTTAATGTTTTATCTTCTTTTTACCTCACTTTACAAAACATTCTATCACTTATTTTCTAATAAACTTATTGTTATTTGATAGTAAAAGTATTAAAAAATTTCATAAGATTATAAACAAATGTAGGATATTATATTTACACCATATAATTAATAATATGAAAATATTGATGTAATGTCCTATCCCAGGATCCACACCCCGATGTCCTAAGCCGAAATGCCACATGACCTCAGGCACACATCCCCATATGCAAGATGCTACTGACTAGCAGGGAAGGTTTGATATATCAATA
Source organism: Viscum album (assembly GCA_963277665.1). Lineage (NCBI taxonomy): Eukaryota > Viridiplantae > Streptophyta > Magnoliopsida > Santalales > Viscaceae > Viscum > Viscum album. The sequence goes on along the minus strand of OY728161.1, from coordinate 1,987,712,041 downwards.
AAAAGAAGACTATACCATCTTTTATCATAGTAATACACTAGCGGAAAATAATAAACAATAACTAAATAATTTTATAATCATAAAAAGGATAATACCAGTGTCATAAGATGACCAAACTGGAAATAAAAAATCAAAACTGAAGAGTTGATATGCTATGCTAAAGTACATTCCAACTATCTCAATGAAAAACCCAAAATAAAGACATTGAAAACTCCCCCAAGAGGGTCCTAAATCATTCTAGATTCTTTCATCCATGATCTATCCCATATCAACCATCTAACACAGGGACTTTCCCTAATCCTATCCTGAAAACATGAAATCTATTTGGGTACCAATCAGGCAGCCTGAGTAGGGCGTGATTACAACTTAGTAGGCCACCACCAATGGAGTCTAAAAAAATATCTAGTTAATGTTAGTGCATGCAGTTTTATAAATAATAAAATAAAATCAATAAAGTAAAAATTTTACATTTATTAAATTAATATTTATTTAACAACAAAACACCTGGATTTCTGAGAATACCCAAACTCTCAATACCTTCTTTGGCTCATGCTGGAGTCTAAACTATCCCTAATGGATATCATATATATGAATTCCATTGTTACCATTCATTATTATAATTCATATTTGATAAAATTCATAAAACATGAGATCAATCCAACATGAGTAATGTGCATATAGGGGTCTAACCTCAAGGGTCTAATATGAGTGAGACTAAATAAAGCATAAATATTTATAAGCAAAGGGAGAAGCTCTCACGGTATTTCCCCTAACCCAACTCCAAGAGACCCCATGGTACCTTGGAAATAAAAATAGAATCTCTGAAAGTGCGGCCGATTGTCGCCTATCGACCGTTCAAGGTTCTGGTGCTCTGCTAATGTGTATAGCAGCACTCGGGTCGAATCCTCGGCGATGATACTTTGTAGTAGTCGTTTGTTTTTAGTTGATTGTATTTTGATTAGGGGGGTTTGTTTGCAGAGCTTAATTGAAATGATTTATGGATGATGTTTGATTTACCAAATTGATAAAGATTGGGGTGAGTTCATCATTAGGTTAGTTAAGCTTGTGATATCCTCGAGCTTTGCTTTATATTGCATTTAAATTAACACCCATGTCACAAGATGATGTTGATTAGAATTCTTAAGTGTTAAGGCTTTAAACCAAGACTTAACTTAACTTAAGGTTATAATCTCAATCAGATCTTATTTATGGTTGTGTATTTATGGTTCCAATAATCCATGGAAACCACATGTTAAACAAAACAAGTCATTAATCCATGACATGTTAAGTCCAACATACACAATGTTAATTCAAAGAATATTCATCGAGCAGAAGCTCTCAATCACTTAACATACCTAAATTATAACTCACCCCAATGAGAGATTTACTCAGCCATTTGGGTGATTAATAATCTGGTTATAATGATTATGATTATAAATTAATAAGAGAAGAAAAATAAAGGGATAAGAAAAGAGTGGTATGTCGACACACACACACGAACAATGATGATAATTAAAAACGAAATTTCGATTGAATGAGGAAGCTAAATAAGGGAAGGGGATTGAACTGAATTTAAACTATTTTAAGAACATTAATATTAAAATACAGAAGGTGGAAGATAATAAGAGATATTGAATAAGTAACTTGCATTAAAACAGAATTACAAAGAAAGAGAATTACAAGATTACAAAAATGAAGAACACAAAAGTAAGTGAAAAGAAAGAGAAGAGGAAATGTCTCTCAAGTGTAAACTTGAGTATGGAAGGTCCTTCAAAGCCTTTGGAAAAGCTTTGGTCGTGCCAATATGATCTCCTCTCTTCTGAAATGCCAACCCCTCTCAAGGAGAGAAGGGGAGAGTATTTATAGCCCAAGGAGTGGACTGTTTGCATTCCCAATCTGTCCCTCCAATTGCATCGCCAATTTGGAAATTTAGACAGACGAATATTCAAATATCTCCTTCTTCAAAGTTGTATACAATAATGTTGTCCGACTACTCTCAAAATTTGGAGTCATTTGGACGTAAGGATAAAAAGTTATGGCCGGTTTCATAAACAAACTTAAACTGTCCATTTCAATCCAGTCTTTTTGAAGTCCATAATGTGAAAGGGTTTTTGCATATTAAGATGCCTTCAAATCCGAATGGTTTATTCAACAAAGTCGGCCACCTACATCTCCTATTTCACACTGAAAAATCTCAGCTCGCTTGGATGATTACATCAGGAGATATGTCATGCATACTATACTGATTTTCATTCTCGGCCAGAATGGTGGGCTGGACTTCAAAGATTTATTTGGGCCCCTTGTACTTGGATTTGGGCCATGAAATTTTTATCCAAGATGAAATGTAGTGTCCCCCGAATTATGGTGGATAGTTAAGGTTTTTGGATATCTGTATTGAGCCCATTAAATAAATCTTCAAGGCTGGTCCAGTTTGTTCACAGATTCTTTGGTCTTGTTTGTGAGGACCATATGACCCTTCAAATGGAAGAATTGGATCATGGTGCCTTCTAATGAAATGTTGTATATTGAAAGGAGAATCCTACAAAATAAGAAACACACAATTTGGATCAGTATAGTGATAGTTATAAGTAAAACATTAAACTGACTCAATTTGACTACTTCTAAAAATGCTCAAATATTATACTTAATATTAAAACATTAATATTTCACACAAATTATGCACATTTCATATAAAATAAGTAAAGGGGGAATATAAAAAGTCATGAAAATATTAATAACATCAAATCCCCTACACTTAGATTTGCGCGTGTCCTCATGTGCAACAAATATAAAAACATGACAAAATCATTTTCACTCACCAACAAATATTAAAATTTTGTTTTCTCCAATCAGGGGAGGTTTAGACTATTTCACTCATCCATATTGAATTCCATCACAAATTTGGTTCACAATAATGCATCAGAAACAATTCATTTTTTCATGTTCAAGGTTTTAATTAGAAAATGTAGGCACTCAAAACTTACTCCTCTCAAGATGATAAAAATGTATTTTAGGAGGTTCACTCATTCACCAACAAAAAGTGAAAATAAAGAGTTTGTAAGAGCTCTCAGCTTGCATTCCCAAATCTAATGTGTACAAGAATCAAGAGGTCTTTTAAGGGGTTTTTCAATGGCTATGGGACGGTAGGTATATAATGTCCAAAGGAAAAGAGGGGTTAAAAACACCAACATAGAAAAATCAATGCACATTTTTTTTGAAATTTGATTTGAAAGGAAATAGAAACACATATTTACAAGGGCATGAATGTGTGATGAATGAAAAGTGAGGGAGATAGAAAATGGAATAGGTTGAGATGATGGAATATGTACAACATGGAAGACTTCCAATAATGGCACAATACAAGATGATTCAAGTGTTTTTTTTTCTCTTTTTGCTCTTTTTTTTTCGAAAGTTGTGCTTGAAACAGGTCTCACAGTCATCTCCCAACCCATGCTTGATCTCCACATGGAAATAATTTATAACACGAACAAAGGTTGATGATGAATGATTTTTGACCCACCCAAGACACAACCCATTCCTTTTTTTTATTTTTTTCATTTTTTATATATAATTTTTTTTCATTTTTTTTGAACACTTTTCAATGACTTTTGTACAAATGACAATTACACATATACACCCCAAAGATCACAGAATTACAACCTCTCCCCCACACTTGAATGGAATCTTGCCCTCAAGCATATGATGACACATTGGAAATCAATGAAAGTACGCCCAAAAATGAAGTCTATTCCCCCCACACTTAAATTTCAATAAATTGTACAATGAAAATCCATGAAGATGTTGGGTGGGACAAGGTATTAGGCTTGTAATGTGGCTATCAAAAGAAAGGGTTTCATAGGCTCAAAGGGGCTTTCAAAAGTAGGATCAATGTAAGGGTAACGGGAGGCTATTTGGCTATTCTGATTCTCATGTGGCTTAGAAAATGCCTCTATCATATTAATGCACACAAAAGATGGAAATTCAGCTCGAAGGTCCACAAAATCAAGACTCACAATCAGTGGTGAAGACACACAATGAAAAAGATGGCCATAGATGACATTGGCATGAAGGCTAATGTTATTCCTCACGGTAGGGGAGAATCATTTTCCACCAAAAATTGTTCATTCAAAATGTTTTTTATTGACACAAAATTGTTTACCCAAGTTTGAGATAAAAATTCAATATATTTGAGTTTAAAACAAGCCTTTTGACTCCCCAAAATGGTTGGACAAAATTTCAATATTGAATGATGAGTAATTATGACACCCCTTTTTTTCAATTTTCATTTGTTTTTAATTATTTTTTTTTTAAATTTTTTTATTTTTAATGATAGATCCACACAAAAGAGAAAATAGAAAAAAGGTTGTGGAAGAATGTTGTAAAAAAATGAGAGGGAGAGAGGAAGAAGAAGAAATAGAGATAAGAAGAGAGGGAAGAGAGATTGAGGAGAGAGAGAGTTAAAGGGAAAGAGGTGCCCCCTGGTTTGGATTTGGCGGGTCTCCATCCAGTGGTGGTTCTATTGAAGTGGATGGGGTTTCGATGGAAGTCGACGTGGTTCCTGGATTGTGAGACCTCTCATGGTGATGCTTTAACCGGTGTCCATTTACCGTAAATGTTCTTTTTGAAGAAGGGTCTTGGACTTTCACTGCACCAAATGGGTAAACGTTAGTAATAACAAAAGGACCTTCCCAACAAGAATTAAGCTTACCTGGGTGAAGTCGAAATCGAGAATTGAAGAGCATTACCTTTTCACCTTCATGAAATACCTTTCGAAGAATGTTCTTGTCATGGAGTGACTTTGCCTTTTCTTTGTAGAGAATGGAGTTCTCATACGAATCGAGTCGAAGCTCCTCCAATTCAGTCAACTGCAACAATATTTCTTCACCAGATTTTTCACAATCAAAATTACAAGTTTTGACAGCCCAAAATGACTTATGTTGGATTTCAACTGGTAAATGACAGGCTTTACCAAAAACTAGCCTAAATGGAGACATCCCAATGGGTGTCTTATAGGCTGTTCGATTGGCCCAAAGTGCTTCACCAAGTCTATCGGGACAGTCTTTTCTTGTGGGCTTAACAATTCTTTCAAGCACTCTTTTCACTTCTCTGTTAGAAAGTTCATCCATTCCATTTGTTTGAGAGTGATATGCAGTGGATGTTTTATGTACAACCCCATTCTTTTTCAAAAGTGAGTCCATGGTTCTATTACAGAAATGAGTTCCTAAGTCACTTATCAAAGCACGTGGTGTTCCGAATCGATGGAAGATATGGGTTTTAAGGAACTCACTCACGGTTTGAGCATCATCTTTCCTAGTGGGTTTGGACTCGACCCACCTAGAAACATAATCGACCGCAAGAAGAATGTATGAGAATCCATTGGAAGGGGGAAATGGTCCCATGAAATCGATGCCCCAAACATCAAAAAGCTCACAGAAGATTAATGGATTTTGAGGCATTTCGTTTCTTTTGGAAATTGTGCCAAACTTTTGGCAAGTGGGACATGATTGACAGAACTCGTGTGAGTCCTTGAAGATTGAAGGCCAAAAGAATCCAGAATCTAGGACCTTTCGAGAAGTCCTTTGTGGTCCAAAGTGGCCACCTCCAGGCATTGAGTGGCAGAATTCCAAGATGGAGGATTGTTCAGTTTCATCAACACATCTCCTAATTACCATGTCAGCCCCAGTTTTCCAAAGTTTATTATCTTCCCAAAAATAATGATTTGAATCACTTCTCATCTTTTCTTTTTTTTCTTTTGAAAAATATTCAGGGAAAACACCAGAAACCAAGTAATTGACAATTGGGGAATACCATGGTAACTTTGGAGTGAGAGATGAGAGGTGTTCAATTGGAAATTCAGGATCAATTATTTCAGAATGAGAAGAATTAGAAATTCTACTCAGGTGATCAGCTACAGGGTTTTCTTTTCCAGGTTTATCTTTTATCACGAGGTCAAACTCTTGGAGCATTAAAATCCATCTTATTAGCCTTGGTTTGGAATCACTTTTCTTAAGTAAGAACTTTAATGCTGAGTGGTCCGTGAAGATGATGATTTTGGCACCTAAGAGATAGGGCCAGAATTTATCCAAGGCAAAAAACACAGCTAAAAGTTCTTTTTCAGTCACAGTGTAGTGTGATTGAGTTTCATCCAATGTTTTTGAGGCATAAAAGATGACATGAGGAATGTTTTCTCTTCTTTGACCAAGAACAGCCCCAATGGCCCTATCAGAAGCATCACACATCAATTCAAATGGTAAGGACCAATCTGGGGGTTGGATTATTGGAGCAGATGTGAGAGAATATTTGAGTTCAATGAAGGCTCTCTTGCAAGCCTCATCAAAATTGAATGTGACATCATTTTGAAGTAAACGAGTGAGTGGGAGGGAAATCTTGCTGAAGTTCTGAATGAATCGCCGATAGAAACCGGCATGACCAAGGAAGGACCGAATGTCTCGAACTGATTTGGGTTCAGGAAGTGATTGGATCACCTCAATTTTGGCTGGATCAACTTGGATACCCTCTTGAGAAATTATGTGCCCTAGAACAATCCCATTTGAAACCATGAAGTGACATTTTTCAAAATTCAGCACAAGGTTGCACTTGACACACTTTTGAAGGACCAAAGAGAGTGAATGTAAGCAAGATTCAAATGACTCGCCATAAATGGTAAAGTCATCCATGAAGACCTCCATGCAATTCTCAATGAATTCAGAAAAGATACTCATCATACACTGCTGGAATGTTGCAGGAGCATTACAAAGTCCAAAAGGCATTCGCCAATAGGCATAGGTTCCAAAGGGGCAAGTGAATGTGGTCTTTTCTTGGTCTTGAGGTGCGATTGGAATTTGGAAGTAGCCGGTGTAACCATCAAGAAAGCAATAGTGTGACTTTCCGGCCAATCTCTCAAGCATTTGGTCAAGCAAAGGAAGTGGGTAGTGATCTTTTCGTGTTTCAGCATTCAATTTGAGATAATCGATGCACACACGTCATTTGTTTTTCACTCGAGTTGTAACTACTTCTCCATGTTCATTTGTGACAACTGTTATCCCTCCCATCTTAGGAACGACTTGAATTGGACTAACTCATTCACTATCAAAAATTGGGTAGATAATACCAGCTTGAAGAAGCTTGGTAATCTCTTCCCTAACTACCTCAAGTATGAGTGGATTGAGTCTTCTTTGAGGTTGCCTAATTGGTTTGGATGATTCCTCTAGATGGATGTGATGCATGCAAAGGGTAGGGTTGATTCCTGGAATATCCTCTAGGGTCCAACCTAAGGAATTTTTGTTTTCCTCTAACACTTGAACAAGTTGGGACTCCTCAGTTTCAGAAAGTGAAGTAGAGATAATGACAGGGTAGGAGGGATCATGGAAAAGGAATGCATACTTGATGTGTGAAGGAAGTGGTTTTAGATCAGTTTCAGCCTTGATTTGAGAGCTAGACAAGTTAGGACTAGGAGAAGGGATTCCAGATGGTTTTGGATCATTTTCCTCAACACTGTCCAAGGTGGAGCAGTAGAGATCAGATTTGATGTGGGATTTAAGAGAGTTTTCAAGTTCCTCTAGATTGATGGAGTCTATGAATGAAAGGTCCACATCAACTTCACCATTTATGACTTTTTTAATCATGGTGAAGATTTCACAAGATCCTTTATCATTAGAACATGAAGAACATGGTGGATTGGGGTTCGATTGAATCTTAGAAGTGTCCTCAAAAGCATGGATTGAGAATGCAGAGTGATCCTCAGATGGGTATCGCATGGCTTGGAAAATGTTGAACTTGACCAGTTGGTCACCGAATTCCATGGATAAGATGCCAGAATGGACATCAATCTTGGTTCTCGCAGTCATGAGGAATGGTCTTCCTAGAATTAGGGGAGATCGAGAAGAGGTCGTCTCACCTTCCATGTCAAGGACATAGAAATCAGCTGGGAAGATAAGATTATTGACCCGAACAAGAACATCCTCAATTATCCCCTCAGGACTGGTAGTGATTCGATTGGATAATTGAATGACAACACCCGTTGGGTGCAAGGGACCTAGACCAAGGTTGGAGAAAATGGATTTGGGCATGACATTTATTGAGGCTCCAAGGTCTATGAGTGCATCATCAAAGTTGGAACTCCCTATTTGACATGGAACCGTGAAGGTCCCTGGATCTTTGCACTTCATGGGAATGGACTGTTGGGTTGAAACATTTTCAATGTTCCTAAGTTGCCTCTTATGGGTGCACAATTCCTTAAGAAACTTGGCATACTTAGAGATTTGTTTGATGGAATCTAATAGGGGGATGTTCACTTCAACACGTCTAAACATGTCAAGCATTTCAGGATCAGGTTCAAAGGACTTCTTAGGCTTGGAGATGGCATGAGGAAAAGGAATTGGGTTCCTTAGAGGAATGGAAGGAGGTGAAGGAGTGGATTCAAGTTCCTTTTCCAGCTTTTTGTTCTTTTCATTTTCTAGATCAACATCGAAAGGGGAGGTAGAGAAATCAGCATGGGGCATTTCAATTTGCTTTCCCGATCTAAGTGCAATTGCACTTACATTACCCTTAGGGTTGGGTAATGGTTGAGCTGGGAGTTGGGATGAATTGGATGGTTGTTGCTGGCTAAGGTGGGATGCAAGTTGACCTATTTGGGTTTCAATGTTCTTGAGGCTAGAACGGGTGAAGGAAGCAAGATCCTCTATAGCACTTTCCCATGGTTGTTTAGAAGAAGAGGCTTGTCCCAAATTGGGTTGGCCTTGATTTTGGTTCTTGGGAAAGCGATTGTATTGGGTGGGGAATTGGGAAGGCTCGTTAGGATAGTGTAATCTAGGAGGAGGATTGTTCCTTTGGGGTTGAGGGACAAAAGGGTAAGGTTGTTGGAAGTTACCAACACCTTGACTGTATTGAAACTGGTTTGGGTTTTGAGGAGGGAATTGCGGAGGATGAGAAATGGGATTACCATACCTCAGAGGTGGGTTAAAGGTAGAAGAGAAGGGCTCAGAGTGGGGTTGGTTGAAGTTTCTAACAAACCGACCTGATTGTTGAGGGTTGAAGTTTCGCTGAGCATATGCCGCATTGAGCTCCATTGGACTAGATGAATCAGATGGATCATCTTGAAGTTGTGGAAATGTGTCAGTTGGATGAGATGGAGAGTTGCAGATTCCACAATTCTTGATAGGTCCAGGGAATAGTGACTGTGGAGAAGATGAGGTTGGGGCTTTGGTAGCCACCGCTAGTTGACGCACAAGACCTGTAAGTTCACTCATCCACTCAGTCATCTTGTTGGGCTCTATGGATTGATTCTCTTGGGCTTGTTTCACTTGAGCATGTGCTCGAGTATGGAATTGCTGCGTGTTTGCAGCCATGTTACTTATGAGATCTCTTGCAGCTGCAGGAGTTTTGTCAACAAGAGCACCGCCACTTGCGGCATCAATGAGAGTTCTCTCCATAGCCAATAACCCCTCATAGAAGTATTGGATCAGGAGTTGGTCAGGGATTTGATGGTGTGGACAAGTTGCCACAAGCTTTTTGAACCTCTCCCAATACTCATGGAGTGATTCATTAGGTAATTGACGGATGCCGCTTATTTCCTTTCGGATAGAAGCTGTTCGGGAAGCGGGAAAGAACTTCTCAAGGAAAAGTCTCTTCATGTCAACCCATGAGTTTATGGAACCAGGTGGGAGGTAGTAGAGCCAAGACTTGGCAGAATCTGCTAGGAAAAAGGGGAAAGCTCTAGCTTGATTTGTTCTTCAGAAACCCCTTGAGGCTTCATGGTAGAGCATACTACTTGGAACTCTTTAAGGTGAAGATGTGGATCCTCATCGGCTAGCCCGTGAAAATGAGGGAGAAGATGAATCAAACCCGATTTGAGTTCGAAGTCAGCTTCAATGTTTGGATATTGAATACCAAGAGGTTGGTAATTAATATCAGGGGCAGCAAGTTCTTTCAATGTTTGTTCCCTAGGATTGGCCATATCTAATTCAATTGGTAGGGCAATGATTGGTTCTTGGGTGATTTGGTTATCCCTAATGGTCCTCCTAATTCGACGAAGAGTTCTTTCAATTTCAGGGTCAAACAAATCCGAGGGATTGTTTGGAAGGCTACGGGGCATTCAGAGAGATTTTGTAAGAAAGAGGAAGACGGGTTTTTCTTTGTATTTTTTTTCAGTTTATGATTTTTACGAGGAAGACAGGTTTTTCTTTGTTTTTTTTTCAATTTTTTTTTTAAACTTTTGTATTTTTTTTGGGTTTTTTTTATAATAACCAGAAACTAATGAATACTTAAAGCACCATCCCCGGCAACGGCGCCATTTGAAAGTGCGGCCGATTGTTGCCTATCGACCGTTCAAGGTTCTGGTGCTCTGCTAATGTGTATAGCAGCACTCGGGTCGAATCCCCGGCAACGACGCCATTTGAAAGTGCGGCCGATTGTCGCCTATCGACCGTTCAAGGTTCTGGTGCTCTGCTAATGTGTATAGCAACACTCGGGTCGAATCCTCGACGATGATACTTTGTAGTAGTCGTTTGTTTTTAGTTGATTGTATTTTGATTAGGGGGGTTTGTTTGCAGAGCTTAATTGAAATGATTTATGGATGATGTTTGATTTACCAAATTGATAAAGATTGGGGTGAGTTCATCATTAGGTTAGTTAAGCTTGTTATATCCTCGAGCTTTTCTTTATATTGCATTTAAATTAACACCCATGTCACAAGATGATGTTGATTAGAATTATTAAGTGTTAAGGCTTTAAACCAAGACTTAACTTAACTTAAGGTTATAATCTCAATCAGATCTTATTTATGGTTGTGTATTTATGGTTCCAATAATCCATGGAAACCACATGTTAAACAAAACAAGTCATTAATCCATGACATGTTAAGTCCAACATACACAATGTTAATTCAAAGAATATTCATCGAGCAGAAGCTCTCAATCACTTAACATACCTAAATTATAACTCACCCCAATGAGAGATTTACTCAGCCATTTGGGTGATTAATAATCTGGTTATAATGATTATGATTATAAATTAATAAGAGAAGAAAAAGAAAGGGATAAGAAAAGAGTGGTACGTCGACACACACACACGAACAATGATGATAATTAAAAACGAACTTTCGATTGAATGAGGAAGCTAAAGAAGGGAAGGGGATTGAACTGAATTTAAACTATTTTAAGAACATTAATATTAAAATACAGAAGGTGGAAGATAATAAGAGATATTGAAGAAGTAACTTTCATTAAAACAGAATTACAAAGAAAGAGAATTACAAGATTACAAAAATGAAGAACACAAAAGTAAGTGAAAAGAAAGAGAGGAGGAAATGTCTCTCAAGTGTAAACTTGAGTATGGCAGGTCCTCCCAAGCCTTTGGAAAATCTTTGGTCGTGCCAATATGATCTCCTCTCTCCTGAAATGCCAACCCCTCTCAAGGAGAGAAGGGGAGAGTATTTATAGCCCAAGGAGTGGACTGTTTGCATTCCCAATCTGTCCCTCCACTTTCATCGCCAATTTGGCAATTTAGACAGACGAATCTTCAAATATCTCCTTCTTCAAAGTTGTATACAATAATGTTGGCCTACTACTCTCAAAATTTGGAGTCATTTGTACGTAAGGATAAAAAGTTATGGCCGGTTGCATAAACAAACTTAAACTATCCATTTCAATCCAGTCTTTTTGAAGTCCATAATGTGAAAGGGTTTTTGAATATTAAGATGCCTTAAAATCCGAATGGTTTATTCAAAAAAGTCGGCCGCCTACATCTCCTATTTCACACTGAAAAATCTCAGCTCGCTTGGATGATTACATCAGGAGATATGTCATGCATACTATACTGATTTTCATTCTCGGCCAGAATGGTGGGATGGACTTAAAAGATTTATTTGGGCCCCTTGTACTTGGATTTGGGCCATGAAATTTTTATCCAAGATGAAATGTAGTGTCCCCAGAATTATGGTGGAGAGTTAAGGTTTTTGGATATCTGTATTGAGCCCAGTAAATAAATCTTCAAGGCTGGTCCAGTTTGTTCACAGATTCTTTGGTCTTGTTTGTGAGGACCATATGACCCTTCAAATTGAAGAATTGGATCATGGTGCCTTCTAATGAAATGTTGTATATTGAAAGTATAATCCTAAAAAACAAGAACCACACAATTTGGATCAGTATAGTGATAGTTATAAGTAAACCATTAAACTGACTCAATTTGACTACTTCTAAAAATGCTCAAATATTATACTTAATATTAAAACATTAATATTTCACACAAATTATGCACATTTCATATAAAATAAGTAAAGGGGGAATATAATAAGTCATGAAAATATTAATAACATCAACTCCCCCACACTTAGATTTGCGCGTGTCCTCATGTGCAACAAATATAAAAACATGACAAAATCATTTTCACTCACCAACAAATATTAAAATTTTGTTTTCTCCAATCAGGGGAGGTTTAGACTATTTCACTCATCCATATTGAATTCCGTCACAAATTTGGTTCACAATAATGCATCAGAAACAATTCATTTTTTCATGTTCAAGGTTTGAATTAGAAAATGTAGGCACTCAAAACTTACTCCTCTCAAGATGATAAAAATGTATTTTAGGAGGTTCACTCATTCACCAACAAAAAGTGAAAATCTAGAGTTTGTAAGAGCTCTCAGCTTGCATTCCCAAATCTAATGTGTACAAGAATCAAGAGGTCTTTTAAGGGGTTTTTCAGTGGCTATGGGACGGTAGGTATATAATGTCCAAAGGAAAAGAGGGGTTAAAAACACCAACATGGAAAAATCAATGCACATTTTTTTTTGAAATTTGATTTGAAAGGAAATAGAAACACATATTTACAAGGGCATGAATGTGTGATGAATGAAAAGTGAGGGAGATAGAAAATGGAATAGGTTGAGATGATAGAATATGTACAACATGGAAGACTTCCAATAATGGCACAATACAAGATGATTCAAGTGTTCTTTTTTTTCTCTTTTTGCTCTTTTTTTTTCGAAAGTTGTGCTTGAAACAGGTCTCACAGTCATCTCCCAACCCATGCTTGATCTCCACATGGAACTAATTTATAACACGAACAAAGGTTGATGATGAATGATTTTTGACCCACCCAAGACACAACCCATTCCTTTTTTTTTTATTTTTTTCATTTTTTTTATATAATTTTTTTTCATTTTTTTTGAACACTTTTCAATGAATTTTGTACAAATGACAATTACACATATACACCCCAAAGCTCACAGAATTACAACCTCTCCCCCACACTTGAATGGAAGCTTGCCCTCAAGCATATGATGAAACATTGGAAATCAATGAAAGTACGCCCAAAAATGAAGTCTATTCCCCCCACACTTAAATTTCAATAAATTGTACAATGAAAATCCATGAAGATGTTGGGTGGGACAAGGTATTAGGCTTGTAATGTGGCTATCAAAAGAAAGGGTTTCATAGGCTCAAAGGGGATTTCAAAAGTAGGATCAATGTAAGGGTAACGGGAGGCTATTTGGCTATTCTGATTCTCATGTGGCTTAGAAAATGCCTCTATCATATTAATGCACACAAAAGATGGAAATTCAGCTCGAAGGTCCACAAAATCAAGACTCACAATCAGTGGTGAAGACACACAATGAAAAAGATGGCCATAGATGACATTGGCATGAAGGCTAATGTTATTCCTCACGGTAGGGGAGAATCATTTTCCACCAAAAATTGTTCATTCAAAATGTTTGTTATTGACACAAAATTGTTTACCCAAGTTTGAGATAAAAATTCAATATATTTGAGTTTAAAACAAGCCTTTTGACTCCCCAAAATGGTTGGACAAAATTTCAATATTGAATGATGAGTAATTATGACACCCCTTTTTTTCAATTTTCATTTGTTTTTAATTATTTTTTTTTAAATTTTTTTATTTTTAATGATAGATCCACACAAAAGAGAAAATAGAAAAAAGGTTGTGGAAGAATGTTGTAAAAAAATGAGAGGGAGAGAGGAAGAAGAAGAAATAGAGATAAGAAGAGAGGGAAGAGAGATTGAGGAGAGAGAGAGTTAAAGGGAAAGAGGTGCCCCCTGGTTTGGATTTGGCGGGTCTCCATCCAGTGGTGGTTCTATTGAAGTGGATGGGGTTTCGATGGAAGTCGACGTGGTTCCTGGATTGTGAGACCTCTCATGGTGATGCTTTAACCGGTGTCCATTTACCGTAAATGTTCTTTTTGAAGAAGGGTCTTGGACTTGCACTGCACCAAATGGGTAAACGTTAGTAATAACAAAAGGACCTTCCCAACGAGAATTAAGCTTACCTGGGTGAAGTCGAAATCGAGAATTGAAGAGCATTACCTTTTCACCTTCATGAAATACCTTTCGAAGAATGTTCTTGTCATGGAGTGACTTTGCCTTTTCTTTGTAGAGAATGGAGTTCTCATACGAATCGAGTCGAAGCTCCTCCAATTCAGTCAACTGCAACAATCTTTCTTCACCAGATTTTTCACAATAAAAATTACAAGTTTTGACAGCCCAAAATGACTTATGTTGGATTTCAACTGGTAAATGACAGGCTTTACCAAAAACTAGCCTAAATGGAGACATCCCAATGGGTGTCTTATAGGCTGTTCGATAGGCCCAAAGTGCTTCACCAAGTCTATCGGGCCAGTCTTTTCTTGTGGGCTTAACAATTCTTTCAAGCACTCTTTTCACTTCTCTGTTAGAAAGTTCAGCCATTCCATTTGTTTGAGGGTGATATGCAGTGGATGTTTTATGTACAAACCCATTATTTTTCAAAAGTGACTCCATGGTTCTATTACATAAATGAGTTCCTAAGTCACTTATCAAAGCACGTGGTGTTCCGAATCGATGGAAGATATGGGTTTTGAGGAACTCACTCACAGTTTGAGCATCATCTTTCCTAGTGGGTTTGGACTCGACCCACCTAGAAACATAATCGACCACAAGAAGAATGTATGAGAATCCATTGGAAGGGGGAAATGGTCCCATGAAATCGATGCCCCAAACATCGAAAAGCTCACAGAAGATTAATGGATTTTGAGGCATTTCGTTTCTTTTGGAAATTGTGCCAAACTTTTGGCAAGTGGGACATGATTGACAGAACTCGTGTGAGTCCTTGAAGAGTGAAGGCCAAAAGAATCCAGAATCTAGGACCTTTTGAGAAGTCCTTTGTGGTCCAAAGTGGCCACCTCCAGGCATTGAGTGGCAGAATTCCAAGATGGAGGATTGTTCAGTTTCATCAACACATCTCCTAATTACCATGTCAGCCCCAGTTTTCCAAAGTTTATTATCTTCCCAAAAATAATGATTTGAATCACTTCTCATCTTTTCTTTTTGTTCTTTTGAAAAATATTCAGGGAAAACACCAGAAACCAAGTAATTTACAATTGGGGCATACCATGGTAACTTTGGAGTGAGAGATGAGAGGTGTTCAATTGGAAATTTAGGATCAATTATTTCAGAATGAGAAGAATTAGAAATTCTAATCAGGTGATCAACTACAGGGTTTTCTTTTCCAGGTTTATCTTTTATCACGAGGTCAAACTCTTGGAGCATTAAAATCCATCTTATTAGCCTTGGTTTGGAATCACTTTTCTTAAGTAAGAACTTTAATGCTGAGTGGTCCGTGAAGATGATGATTTTGGCCCCTAAGAGATAGGGCCGGAATTTATCCAAGGCAAAAACCACAGCTAAAAGTTCTTTTTCAGTCACAATGTAGTGTGATTGAGTTTCGTCCAATGTTTTTGAGGCATAAAAGATGACATGAGGAATGTTTTCTCTTCTTTGACCAAGAACAGCCCCAATGGCCCTATCAGAAGCATCACACATCAATTCAAATGGTAAGGACCAATCTGGGGGTTGGATTATTGGAGCAGATGTGAGAGAAGATTTGAGTTCAATGAAGGCTCTCTTGCAAGCCTCATCAAAATTGAATGTGACATCATTTTGAAGTAAACGAGTGAGTGGGAGGGAAATCTTGCTGAAGTTCTGAATGAATCGCCGATAGAAACCGGCATGACCAAGGAAGGACCGAATTTCTCGAACTGATTTGGGTTCAGGAAGTGATTGGATCACCTCAATTTTGGCTGGATCAACTTGGATACCCTCTTGAGAAATTATGTGCCCTAGAACAATCCCATTTGAAACCATGAAGTGACATTTTTCAAAATTCAGCACAAGGTTGCACTTGACACACTTTTGAAGGACCAAAGAGAGTGAATGTAAGCAAGATTCAAATGACTCACCATAAATGGTAAAGTCATCCATGAAGACCTCCATGCAATTCTCAATGAATTCAGAAAAGATACTCATCATACACCGCTGGAATGTTGCAGGATCATTACAAAGTCCAAAAGGAATTCGCCTATAGGCATAGGTTCCAAAGGGGCAAGTGAATGTGGTCTTTTCTTGGTCTTGAGGTGCGATTGGAATTTGGAAGTAGCCGGTGTAACCATCAAGAAAGCAATAGTTTGACTTTCCGGCCAATCTCTCAAGCATTTGGTCAAGGAAAGGAAGTGGGTAGTGATCTTTTCGTGTTTCAGCATTCAATTTGCAATAATCGATGCACACACGCCATTTGTTTTTCACTCGAGTTGTAACTACTTCTCCATGTTCATTTGTGACAACTGTTATCCCTCCCTTCTTAGGAACGACTTGAATTGGACTAAACCATTCACTATCAGAAATTGGGTAGATAATACCAGCTTGAAGAAGCTTGGTAATCTCTTCCCTAACTACCTCAAGTATGAGTGGATTGAGTCTTCTTTGAGGTTGCCTAATTGGTTTGGATGATTCCTCTAGATGGATGTGATGCAAGCAAAGGGAAGGGTTGATTCCTGGAATATCCTCTAGGGTCCAACCTAAGGCATTTTTGTTTTCCTCTAACACTTGAACAAGTTGGGACTCCTCAGTTTCAGAAAGTGAAGTAGAGATAATGACAGGGTAGGAGGGATCATGGAAAAGGAATGCATACTTGATGTGTGAAGGAAGTGGTTTTAGATCAGTTTCAGCCTTGATTTGAGAGCTAGACAAGTTAGGAGCAGGAGAAGGGATTCCAGATGGTTTTGGATCATTTTCCTCAACACTGTCCAAGGTGGAGCAGTAGAGATCAGATTTGATGTGGGATTTAAGAGAGTTTTCAAGTTCCTCTAGATTGATGGAGTCTATGAATGAAAGGTCCACATCAACTTCACCATTTATGACTTTGTTAATCATGGTGAAGATTTCACAAGATCCTTTATCATTAGAACATGAAGAACATGGTGGATTGGGGTTCGATTGAATCTTAGAAGTGTCCTCAAAAGAATGGATTGAGAATGCAGAGTGATCCTCAGATGGTTATCGCATGGCTTGGAAAATGTTGAACTTGACCAGTTGGTCACCGAATTCCATGGATAAGATGCCTAAATGGACATCAATCTTGGTTCTCGCAGTCATGAGGAATGGTCTTCCTAGAATTAGGGGAGATCGAGAAGAGGTCGTCTCACCTTCCATGTCAAGGACATAGAAATCAGCTGGGAAGATAAGATTATTGACCCGAACAAGAACATCCTCAATTATCCCCTCAGGACTGGTAGTGATTCGATTGGCTAATTGAATGAAAACACCCGTTGGGTGCAAGGGACCTAGACCAAGGTTGGAGAAAATGGATTTGGACATGACATTTATTGAGGCTCTAAGGTCTATGAGTGCATCATCAAAGTTGGAACTCCCTATTTGACATGGAACCGTGAAGGTCCCTGGATCTTTGCACTTCATGGGAATGGACTGTTGGGTTGAAACATTTTCAATGTTCCTAAGTTGCCTCTTATGGGTTCACAATTCCTTAAGAAACTTGGCATACTTAGGGATTTGTTTGACGGCATCTAAGAGGGGGATGTTCACTTCAACACGTCTAAACATGTCAAGCATTTCAGGATCAGGTTCAAAGGACTTCTTAGGCTTGGAGATGGCTTGAGGAAAATGAATTGGGTTCCTTAGAGGAATGGAAGGAGGTGAAGGAGTGGATTCAAGTTCCTTTTCCAGCTTTTTGTTCTTTTCATTTTCTAGATCAACATCGAAAGGGGAGGTAGAGAAATCAGCATGGGGAATTTCAATTTTCTTTCCCGATCTAAGTGCAATTGCACTTACATTACCCTTAGGGTTGGGTAATGGTTGAGCTGGGAGTTGGGATGAATTGGATGGTTGTTGCTGGCTAAGGTGGGATGCAAGTTGACCTATTTGGGTTTCAATGTTCTTGAGGCTAGAACGGGTGAAGGAAGCAAGATCCTCTACAGCACTTTCCCATGGTTGTTTAGAAGAAGAGGCTTGTCCCAAATTGGGTTGGCCTTGATTTTGGTTCTTGGGAAAGCTATTGTATTGGGTGGGGAATTGGGAAGGCTCGTTAGGATAGTGGAATCCAGGAGGAGGATTGTTCCTTTGGGGTTGAGGGACAAAAGGGTATGGTTGTTGGAAGTTACCAACACCTTGACTGTATTGAAACTGGTTTGGGTTTTGAGGAGGGAATTGCGGAGGATGAGAAATGGGATTACCATACCTCAGAGGTGGGTTAAAGGTAGAAGAGAAGGGCTCAGAGTGGGGTTGGTTGAAGTTTCTAACAAACTGACCTGATTGTTGAGGGTTGGAGTTTCGCTGAGCATATGCCGCATTGAGCTCCATTGGACTAGATGAATCAGATGGATCATCTTGAAGTTGTGGACATGTGTCAGTTGGATGAGATGGAGAGTTGCAGATTCCACAATTCTTGATAGGTCCAGGGAATAGTGACTGTGGAGAAGATGAGGTTGGGGC
Organism: Viscum album; assembly: GCA_963277665.1. Taxonomy (NCBI): domain Eukaryota; kingdom Viridiplantae; phylum Streptophyta; class Magnoliopsida; order Santalales; family Viscaceae; genus Viscum; species Viscum album. The sequence continues at coordinate 1,987,693,265 of OY728161.1, read as the reverse complement.
TTTGGTAGCCACCGCTAGTTGACGCACAAGACCTGTAAGTTCACTCATCCACTCAGTCATCTTGTTGGGATCTATGGATTGATTCTCTTGGGCTTGTTTCACTTGAGCATGTGCTCAAATATGGAATTGTTGCGTGTTTGCAGCCATGTTACTTATGAGATCTCTTGCAGCTGCAGGAGTTTTGTCAACAAGATCACCGCCACTTGTGGCATCAATGAGAGTTCGCTCCATAGCCAATAACCCCTCATAGAAGTATTGGATCAGGAGTTGGTCAGGGATTTGATGGTGTAGACAAGTTGCCACAAGCTTTTTGAACCTCTCCCAATACTCATGGAGTGATTCATTAGGGAATTGACGGATGCCGCTTATTTCCTTTCGGATAGAAGCTGTTTCGGGAAGCGGGAAAGAACTTCTCAAGGAAAAGTCTCTTCATGTCAACCCATGAGTTTATGGAACCAGGTGGGAGGTAGTAGAGCCAAGACTTGGCAGAATCTGCTAGGGAAAAGGGGAAAGCTCTAAGCTTGATTTTTTCTTCAGAAACCCCTTGAGGCTTCATGTTAGAGCATACTACTTGGAACTCTTTAAGGTGAAGATGTGGATCCTCACCGGCTAGCCCGTGAAAATGAGGGAGAAGATGAATCAAACCCGATTTGAGTTCGAAGTCAGCTTCAATGTTTGGATATTGAATACCAAGAGGTTGGTAATTCATATTAGGGGCAGCAAGTTCTTTCAATGTTTGTTCCCTAGGATTGGCCATATCTAATTCAATTGGTAGGGCAATGATTGGTTCTTGGGTGATTTGGTTATCCCTAATGGTCCTCCTAATTCGACGAAGAGTTCTATCAATTTCAGGGTCAAACAAATCCGAGGGATTGTTTGGAAGGCTACGGGGCATTCAGAGAGATTTTGGAAGAAAGAGGAAGATGGGTTTTTCTTTGTATTTTTTTCAGTTTATGATTTTTACGAGGAAGACGGGTTTTTCTTTGTGTTTTTTTCAATTTTTTTTTAAAATTTTGTATTTTTTTGGGTTTTTTTACAATAACCAGAAACTAATGAATACTTAAAGCACCATCCCTGGCAACGGCGCCATTTGAAAGTGCGGCCGATTGTCGCCTATCGACCGTTCAAGGTTCTGGTGCTCTGTTAATGTGTATAGCAGCACTCGGGTCGAATCCCCGGCAACGGCGCCATTTGAAAGTGCGGCCGATTGTCGCCTATCGACCGTTCAAGGTTCTGGTGCTCTGCTAATGTGTATAGCAGCACTCGGGTCGAATCCTCGGCGATGATACTTTGTAGTAGTCGTTTGTTTTTAGTTGATTGTATTTTGATTAGGGGGGTTTGTTTGCAGAGCTTAATTGAAATGATTTATGGATGATGTTTGATTTACCAAATTGATAAAGATTGGGGTGAGTTCATCATTAGGTTAGTTAATCTTGTGATATCCTCGAGCTTTGCTTTATATTGCATTTAAATTAACACCCATGTCACAAGATGATGTTGATTAGAATTATTAAGTGTTAAGGCTTTAAACCAAGACTTAACTTAACTTAAGGTTATAATCTTAATCAGATCTTATTTATGGTTGTGTATTTATGGTTCCAATAATCCATGGAAACCACATGTTAAACAAAACAAGTCATTAATCCATGACATGTTAAGTCCAACATACACAATGTTAATTCAAAGAATATTCATCGAGCAGAAGCTCTCAATCACTTAACATACCTAAATTATAACTCACCCCAATGAGAGATTTACTCAGCCATTTGGGTGATTAATAATCTGGTTATAATGATTATGATTATAAATTAATAAGAGAAGAAAAAAAAGGGATAAGAAAAGAGTGGTACGTCGACACACACACACGAACAATGATGATAATTAAAAACGAACTTTCGATTGAATGAGGAAGCTAAAGAAGGGAAGGGGATTGAACTTAATTTAAACTATTTTAAGAACATTAATATTAAAATACAGAAGGTGGAAGATAATAAGAGATATTGAAGAAGTAACTTGCATTAAAACAGAATTACAAAGAAAGAGAATTACAAGATTACAAAAATGAAGAACACAAAAGTAAGTGAAAAGAAAGAGAGGAGGAAAGGTCTCTCAAGTGTAAACTTGAGTATGGAAGGTCCTCCCAAGCCTTTGGTAAATCTTTGTTCGTGCCAATATGATCTCCTCTCTTCTGAAATGCCAAACCCTCTCAAGGAGAGAAGGGGAGAGTATTTATAGCCCAAGGAGTGGACTGTTTGCATTCCCAATCTTTCCCTCCACTTGCATCGCCAATTTGGCAATATATACAGACGAATCTTCAAATATCCCCTTCTTCAAAGTTGTAGACAATAATGTTGGCCGACTACTATCAAAATTTGGAGTCATTTGGACGTAAGGATAAAAAGTTATGGCCGGTTGCATAAACAAACTTAAACTGTCCATTTCAATCCAGTCTTTTTGAAGTCCATAATGTGAAAGGGTTTTTGAATATTAAGATGCCTTCAAATCCGAATGGTTTCTTCAACAAAGTCAGCCGCCTACATCTCCTATTTCACACTGAAAAATCTCAGCTCGCTTGGATGATTACATCAGGAGATATGTCATGAATACGATACTGATTTTCATTCTCGGCCAGAATGGTGGGCTGGACTTCAAAGATTTATTTGGGCCCCTTGTACTTGGATTTGGGCCATGAATTTTTTATACAAGATGACATGTAGTGTCCCCCAAATTATGGTGGAGAGTTAAGGTTTTTGGGTATCTGTATTGAGCCCAGTAAATAAATCTTCAAGGCTGGTCCAGTTTGTTCACAGATTCTTTGGTCTTGTTTGTGAGGACCATATGACCCTTCAAATGGAAGAATTGGATCATGGTGCCTTCTAATGAAATGTTTTATATTGAAAGGATAATCCTAAAAAACAAGAACCACACAATTTGGATCAGTATAGTGATAGTTATAAGTAAAACATTAAACTGACTCAATTTGACTACTTCTAAAAATGCTCAAATATTATACTTAATATTAAAACATTAATATTTCACACAAATTATGCACATTTCATATAAAATAAGTAAAGGGGGAATATAATAAGTCATGAAAATATTAATAACATCAATCTCTCATGGTATTCCTCCCCAAAGGATCTCATGTTCCCTTGGAAATTAAAATGGACACTCTCATGCTCTTCCTTGGGAAATCCCTTGCTCACACCCCGATTAACCTGTGTGCTACTCCATGTCAACATAATCACAACCAAGTGACACACAACCAATAGAAATTTCAGAAATCATTCAATTAATTAATTCAACAATTAATTAATCATACCCATTTCCATTAATTAGTACAATGATTAATTAATCACATCAATACCTTTAATTAATCCAATAATTAATTAATACAATCCAACAAACTTAATATCCCATAATTAATTCAATAATTAATTATTCCAACTCACAATTAAACATTCAATAATTAATTAAATAATTAATTATTCCAATTCACGATTCAACATTCAATAATTAATTCAATAATTAATCATTACAATTCACAATTCACAATTCTGAAAATTAACACAACAATTAATGATCCCTAATTCCACAATTCAATTTTTCAATAAAATCCTAATTCCTTAATTAATTAATTAACCATTTTAATTAATTCAATTAAGAATTACAATTGATAATTGAACCCTATAAATTCTAAAATCACATACACATAATTGATATCAAGACTATGAGATTTGAATAATAGACCACCTACCTCGATTCATCGACAAACAATCACCAAACAGAAATCCCCAAAATTCAGTGGAGTAATGGTGTTGAACGAGATCCAGATCTATAACCTATATCAAGATTGAAAAATTCACCATATATTAAATCTAGATCTAGATCTACAATCCTAGATCTATATACACAAAACTAGGTATAGATCTAATCGAAACAGATAGTAACTTCCCTTAAAGAAATAGATAAGAAAGGAAGAAGAATGAGAAAATAGCTGGGATGTGATCCTCTTATCGGGAGCAGTACAAATATTTGATCCGGGCTTTGAATCTCTAAGAACGGAGGTTGGGAGGGCTTGGAATCTGTCTGGGAGTCTCTAAAATTGTGAAATAGGTGTTAGGGTCAAATGTTAGTCGATTTGGGATTAAAATGGGGGTTCAAGATTTTATAAAACTAATATTTGGGTTAATTTAATTCACGTGCACGATTTGCTAAGCATGGGTGAATGGTTTCCCCTAAGCGTATGCCTAAACTATGAACCTTGTTTATAGGGGTACACCATTACTCCTAATAGGGTACATAGTTTGACGAACCATGTACCAACCATGTAATTTCCCTCTATCTAGGGTTTTACAGCTTGCTGGGATGGATTGCATGGTTAGGAATTTTTTTTTGCCAAACGTACACTACCTTATTTCTTCAATTTCTCTCAAATTTCTACCCAAATTCACCCCTAGGTAAAACCCAAATGAAAATTACTCAACACAAGGAAAAAGAGTACTTGAAAATGAGTATGTGACAACTCTAGAAAAGGTCAGGATCTTATAATCTCCCCACATTATAATATCTCATCCTCGAACTGCACTCCCAAACATCTCTAAGATTCTAAGTCAAAAAGATCAGGCCACTAAGCCTGAATATCTACTTCCCTTTCCCATTTTCCCTCCAGCACATACCCATGTACCGACAATACATGAACTATCGGTACAATCTTTCCCCGCAACACTTTCTCATTGCGATCCAACACACATATCAAATTATCCTCAAAGGACGCATCTATATCAAGTTCAACATCACCCACCTCAATCACATGAGATGGTTGGGGTGATATCACTGAAGGTATGACACATGGAAAACATCATGCATAACATTATTTTTCTATAGAAGTGCCAATCGGTATGCCACCAGACTGATTCTCTCCACAACCTCAAACAGTCCAACGAACCTGTTATAATAGTGGGTGACCTAGTCCCAACTTGAATGGTAATTTTGATTAAAATATCATTTATATATTTATATATACATGATGGTTACTTATCATTATATTGTAGATATTTTTTTGTCCACTATTTAATGGTAATTCCCATAGATTAATATTCGTATCAAAAGGTTATAGCAGATCCCAAGCTATAATGAGAACCTTGAGATACCATTAAATTAATCTTAAACAAAGGTCCCATGGTCTAGATACATCATATTGACTGGGAATAGTTGATGTTTTCCTATTAGGTGTTGGGGGCTCATAATTATTGAGACTTCTTCTCATGAAGTTCACACTTGGTGATCTCTGGTAGTAAGATCATGAGGATAGACCCATAAATAAGAAAACCACATGTTTTGGGTGTCATTGGTTTTTTCTATCTAGGGACATGTGTATTAGTCTCCTAATTTGAAATCATTACCAATTTATGCCATTTGATCACATACTTTTATGAAAGGTGAAAACCATGATAATGAAATAATGGCGAGGTAGCTTGTGTTGGGTGCATCATTAGTGGTATGACATTGGTTGAACAATCAAGAAATTATTTGTCTCTTCCAGGTTGAGGGAGTAATATATCTTGGGAATTTTTGATCTGGTTGGTAGTACCTTCATTAATCTGTGGCCATGTTAGTTGAAAATTAAATCCATCCAGTTAGATTAAAAAATAATAAAACAAGAAAAGGGAGATGAAAAAAGTGTGCATCCTTCTTTATGAGATATTTAAAGGCAAAGATATTATATTACAGAGTGCATGTTCATAGGTTGGTTGTCATTTCTATAACTTTTCTTATCTCTTTAGGGGACTTTATGGATTTATATAATTCACTTTTGGTCTATGGATTTTATTCACTACTATTTAGATAAGGTCCTAAAGAGTCAAAAACAATAGCGTATTCAAGAATATTCCTTATTTAGTTGAATAGTTATATCAGACATGGTGGTCCCCACAATAGGTTTTGATTGTTTTCCAAGTTATCGATCATCAATAAATAAATAAATTCATTTTATTAAGGTAAAGAATAATTGGTATTGAATTTAATTATTAAATGTATTTACAAGTTAAGTAAATATGAGGAATAATATTAATCAAACCAATATTATTTTAATATTCAAGGTTCGTTTAATATTATGTGGTGATTACAATTCAAATTAATGGCTTGAGTTTATAATGTAATATATTTTATATATATTATATGTATATGATAAAATAATAAATAATATTGATTTATTTTAGTTCATCATAATTATTTATTGAGTGACATTTAATTTCTGTGGGATGGGGAAACCTATCGGGTATTTTTCACATACACTATAAATAGAGAAGAGTGGATTTGGCTCAGTGTCTATTCATGGAAATTTCTCTATAGCCTCTCTCTACTCTCATGCTTCCTAAAGACATAATATCTTTATCTAGGTGTTTGGGTTGAGTTCTCCCTCATGCATCGTAATCTTGATGATGCATTGATCATTAGGACGTCAAAGTTGTCATAGAATTTTTGCACTGGCACTTGGAATTTGACGATTGATGTTCTAAAGGTTTTTTGAAGCACGTGTGGATGATCTAGATGGATTCATCTTCAGATCCTTCATGCAACGATAGCTGCCCACTAGTAGATTCTGACCACAACTTTAGATATTAAATGGTATGTTTTCAGTCTATGTTTTTATGCTTTGTTTAATTTATGTGAGATCTTCGAACCATATCAGGGCTCATATTGTCGCTGAAGACAAGTCTGGACATTCCGACAATGAAAAATTTTAAAATCATCAACCCACTGGATTCTGTTATGACCCTAATACCTATAATTGGTATCAGAGTGATCACATAAATTATTTGAGATAAGAAAAAATTACTTTTCATTGGAATTTAGTAGAGAGTTTTTAAATCAGTCCCAATGCCACTGACGATGAGTCAATCCGATATCGAATGGCCAAGTTATGGTCATCCGAAGTTTTTAATATGGATTGAATTTATTGATCAGATTTAAATTTCAAATAAAAATTATATTTATATAAAAATGCAATTGTTTTTCAATTGAAATGCACAATGTTTACCTCAATTTCGACCAAGTCCCGGTGGACAAAATATTTTTTCATGGGCTACGGTCTTTCCACCATTTTCATTGATAATAGTAATAATTATTTTATTATTCAAACATAATGATTTATATGAAAATTTTCATATGAGAAATTTTTTTGGGTAGCAGACTAATAATGTGGGGAAGACTAATTCACAATAAAACAATTTTTTCCTTTCAAAGTCTAAGTTTTTTTTAAAAAAAGGTGGGAAGATGGAATTTTTATGAAATAGAAAAATAACAGATGAAGAAGGGGTCTTTGGACCCCCTTGTGTTCCTTATCCCTGTCGAGGACCACCCCCCTCCTTTACCGCTCATCAGGGAGTCGACCGGCCAGCCTCCACCTCCCCATGGCCGCCTCCCACATCCACCATACTGATTCTCCTGTTTGATACCGCCCAGACCTAGAGGTAGCCCCCTCTTACTACCCAACTATTACCTATGCCTAGCACCACTGGGGAAACTTTTCCATTGAGTAGTCAGATTCGGCTGTAGCTGGACCACTGCACCTCTCGGATGCAGAAAATCCCAACCTGGACCAATGACTGTCATCCAGTCACGGATGAAACTCCGACATGAGGTACCCCTAGTATCATTTTTCAATATAGAATTTTCCCAAAAAATGGTCTGGGTGGGTCCATCCAACCCAAAATGGGTTTGGGAAGACCGATCTGGCCTAGTTTAGCCATTCACGGGTGTTACATAGCCTATTACGGATATGCATGAGTTTGGGGTGATATTTAATGAGTTAGGAAAGATTTTCATGACAGAAAAATTATTTAAATTAATCAAAATTAATTTAATACCCAGTGATAAAAATTAATTTAATTTTGGAATTAAATTAAATTAATTAATTAATTTATTTTTTTTGTATTAAAATTAAATTAATTAATGGACCGTATAATAATTAAATTATTTTAATTTAATTCATTCATTTATTTTAATTAAATTACCCTTGTACTTTATTTAATGCGATTTAATTTTATCAAGAATTTAGTTTATCACTGACTCGTCTTGAGAAATAACCTAACCTGTGTATGTTGTCGATTATTTAATTAATTATTTTTAATTTCATGTGATTTTTGTAATTAATTAAATTACGGTTTGCGCATCATCTTTTTCGATCGTAATATAAAAGGGATTGTGTGTCCAATTTATTTAATGTACATTTCACCCCTAGTTCCCCTCACTTGCACGTGAGTATTTTTTTACATTGGATAAAGATGGTGTATGACATGAACCCCACTAAGATGCAGTGGTATGCCTTGACAAAGACAATGCAAAATTTGGACCTCGTCAAGACGAGGAAAAATCCAGACAAGTAGTGGACATACCAGATGGGGCGAACTGCATCATGAGTCAAGTTATGAAACAGGTACGATGCCCCTAGGTCATGGCTGGGCCATTGAATTTAAATGAATCAACTATTTTTAGATGCTCAAGACCAGTTGAGTAGTAGATTTCCTTTATTCCTTTATTTATTATTTTATGCATTTTATAATAGTAGAAAAATACATAAAATAATAAATAATTCAAATATATAAAGAAGTGATGAATGTTTTTCTATTAATGTTAAGTTGTGAGTGCAACAACATAGTTGAACAATATTAATAGAAATGGATTATATTCTTCAATAGAAAAACACAAAACCCTCAAAGAAATATTAAGTTGTAAATGCTTTCCATCGTTTAAATTTAAACACAATCAGGTGTTCAGGGTGCTCGGCTAGCTATAGCTGAGAGTGCCTCTTACTACTGAGGAGTTCTTATGAGAATAATGGGTTGACTTAACTAACATTGTAGTAAGGATTATACATATCTAACTTGCTATCAATTTACAGGCAAGCATTTAAAAAATGAATTTTACAATTTTAGAAGCTGAGACTTCATTCAACAGATCAAGGAGTCGTGATTTAATGCGGTTGACTAGTCAAAAACCTACCTTAAACTCTCCAAGTAGTGGAATAACCATATCTTGTAGACTATGAGGGGAAGTTCAAGGATCCTTTACACTATAATACTCAAGAGACAAAGTTTTCTGATTCTAGCATAGAGGGTTCCTATAATTTGATAAAATAGTGGGATACATTTAAATGATTTAACTAATTAATAAAGAATGTATAAATTAGTAATCAACATTAAAATTACTAATATTCTAGAATTTATTTTTGTAGAAAATTTTAAGTTATACCATAAGAAATACTGCAGTAAATAATGGACAAAGTAAATGTCCATACTGGCACATATTTTTCAAGTGTGGTACAGGCGCTTGCCCACATTACTACGATATCAGAAATTCAAGGTGTTGGTGTCCCAAAATCTATTAAAAACTACCTCAAGAAGCGAGGGTGTAATAATGCTTATAGGAGATACAAGTATGAAGCATATTATGGTTATGTCATAATTTTATCACCAATATCTGATTTTTGTTGAGGTTACAACATTGGTATGTGAATGATTACATGTTTTGTCTCATCTACGTGAAGATTATGAGGAGGAAGTGAAGTAAAATATGAATGAGTGAAAATTACATTGGATTTGTGTAAATATGAAAGATGGATCAGAATATTTCAAGTCATCCCACTCTTATATCAAATTACTCCATTTTTGTTTAAGGTTACATAACAAACATGATGGAGTAAACACTTCAATACCTTTTAGGTAAGGTTTTCCAAGTAAATAATAATATAAATGAAAGATTAATCTTTAATTCTTATGGAAAACAAATTTAAAGACAAAGTGAAAAGGGAAATGGTAAGTGTAATGCTAAAGACACATCCACTACGTATTTAAATGAAGAGAGGCTGGTTATTAAACATGAGTTTATTTGCATCGCATAACATGAAATAATTCTATGAAAGTTTAATCATAATCAACTGAATTAAGGAATCAAGTATCCGCTTCTTTTTAGGTATATTCATCAATATCAAATGTAATGTTTTAGTCATACTTATTGGGTATTAAATACAATATTCATTTCAGATATATGTATTTGAATATAGTAACCAAGTAAATAATAGAAACATTATAAGAAGTCAGGTGTATTATCCAAGAGGCTGAGAAAGGGTGATTCTTAAGTCAGCCGTGATAAAAAATAAATTATAATTTCCAAGAAAATGAGTCCAGTCAAACTATTGTTGAGTACAACCAAAAAATTTATCGTATATGTCCATTGGACATAAGGAGACATCATTCCAAGTTCAGGAATGAATGTTGTTTTTGGTGTCTCGTACTCAATAAATAGTTCAGTGGTACTTGAATCATAAGCAATACATGATGAATATAAAATGTAAGACTTATTTACCGAGTTGTGGAAAGATAATTCTTTTTCAAGTAAAACTAAAAGTATATGTCAAGAATCTAACTAGTTTAGTATTTAGACTCATTAGATCTAAGAACCTTTGGTATTATTGACGTATTTAGTTTATACAAAGAAACCTTTAGAAATAAAGGTATGTCACAAAGCTTCTGGAATTAGTTCAACAAGAGAGAATGAACTATTCCAAGGGTAAGATAGTGGTAAATATACTTCATATAGTTCCTTTAAGTGTTTTAAGGAATGTGAAAGTGAAGTATATGCATGTTCAGAAAGTGTAAGATGCTTTGGGCCGACATGTCAAAGAATGTCTTGACCAAGCGTTCTTTGATCAATATAATGTATCAGGGAGTAATTATTAAATGCACATTACATTATATACATAACTAAATTGATGCTAATAAGGAGGAATGATGATAAGTTTTACATTCTAACATTGATCAAAAAAATGTTGCATGGAGAAATTCCTAAACACACATTTTATACATCATAGTCATGATGTAAGTAATATAAAATTTTCAACTTGTAGAAACCTCTATTATATTTCTATATGTGCTTTTCATATAACAATGACATCCCATAACCACATGCCAACTATAATGACTAATGGATATCATAAAAATTCTATTATGATGGAAATCCATTATGTCATAAGGCATGTGTTTAGATGAAAAGGGTTTTCTAGGATATAAACAAACTTGCATCAAGATAAACACATAGTGCATCTAAGTAATTATCCTAATGACTACTTTGGATATTACATAAATCCCTAAGATAAAAAAGTGGCAGTCAAGTAATAGAATACATTTCTATATAAGGGTGAAAATATCTATTTAAGATAGTGGGATCAAGATTTACTTGGGTTTCTTTAATGCTAGATATGAACATGTAGTTGGCATAGGAACAAGTTCCACAAGTGCATATGGAACTTGTATATTCTAGAGACACTACATACGAAGGTTAAAACCATAGCGATGGTTTTTTATTCACCACGATCAATGATAAATTATTCAGTGATAATAATAATTCCTATAGGTAAGAAATATATGGTAATTAGCTAATATTGACAAGAGTAATTAAAATTCAATAATGGATTCAATGTATCAAAGTAAAAAAGTAATTATTGTATTGAATAGTATGGTGGGTATTAAAATGTGATGATGCATTGGTGGTACAACCGTGGTACCAATAAGACTCGATTGTTTATAACAAGTTGTTATGACTAAATCTATTAGAATTTTTCTTTCCATAGATAATTTCTATGATCATTTAATTGGAAGTTAAATTTTAAGACAAAATTTCATAGAAGGTGTTTATATGATGCAACCAGAAAGGGATGGTGACATCACAGAATACCAATAAGGGTGTAAGTTATTTAAATCTAGTTTAGGATTAAAGTAAGCATCTCAAACATAGAATATTCATTTATAATGAATCTTTTCCATGTGTCTATCAGAGGTTAGTGAGAGCACCATTATTTTCCAAGTGAAATATGTTTTGAAACATATGAAAAATAGATATTGGTCTTATAATTAGTTAATAATAGGAAGAAATTAATCCTCTAATGATTGAATTAAATTACCAACCTAAGTTATAAGGAAAAAGATCTACTGAGGTAAATCTAATAGTTTCTTGGACCTAGTCAATCGTACATATAGTGACGTGGTATAAAAAAAATACAAGTTGGAACAATTCAAGAGAAGAATTGTTTCCAATGTCACATGTCCTAAATCTCTCCAAGTAGACATGAAACTACATAAGAGGATATTAAGTGGTGAGTTGAGTTTCATACACCTCTACGATGGATTAATAATGTATTAGATGATATGTATAAGATATGATATTTCCGATATACACTTTATATTAGGTAAATATCAGTTATTTCCCAGATAACTGCAAGTAAAACAGTTAGTACAATCTAATTGTACTTGGGAAAGTACTAAAGATATATACTTAGTATGTGGAGAGGAAAGGATACTAGTTATGTTGGGATACAAACTAGTATTTTTTTTAGATCAATGTGACCTAATATCACAGTTAGGCTAAGGTGTTGATCGAGAAAAGCTCATAAAATCCAGTGGTAGCCATAACTACAAATATTGAGTATGTTTCATCTACTAAGGTAGCTAAGAAGTAGTTATTCAATGAAACGATTTGTTATAGTTTTTGGAATCTCACCTAGTAAGTAACGTTTTATCATTATGATAATTATATTACAAGTACTAGATAAGATTACAAGTTATGATAGAGGAAAAAGGTATATACTCAAGGATACCATATCTTGATAATTTTTACTCAAAGAGATGAGGTCACATATAGTATAATATCTATACAGCTGAAACATGGAAGACCTAGCAACTAAATCTGTGAATCAATAGAAACATGATCTTTATCATTTGAGATCTAACAAGGTTGGTTATCAAGTTGGATATAGTGAAAGTGGGAGTGTTGTAATAGTGGGTACCCTAGAACCAACTTGAAAAATAATTTTGATTACTATATCATGTATACAGTTAGATATGCATGATGTTTACTTATCATTATAGTGTAGATATTTTTGTGTCCAATATTTTATGGTAATTTCTATAGATTAATTGTCGTATCAAAAGGTTATAGTAGATCCTAGGATATAATGAGAATCATGAGATACCAAGACAATAATCTTAAATAAAGGTATTATGGTTTAGATACATCATACTTATCACGACCCCCTCCGCACAAAGTGTACCCCCCTTGGGCCAGAAATGTGAAAAGGGAGATAATGACCCCCGAGTCCCGCCTCCAGTAGGACCTGGGTTGGCGACTACCACCGAGGGTATAATAACATACAAATGGGAGGCATTACCCTCTAAGAGAACACATATAGAAGAGAGAGATAGAATAGACTCCAACCAACTCCAACTCATAACTGAAATATAAAAGGAAACCAAGTACATATATGAAATGTCATGCAAAAGTACTACAACTGAAAGGGAAAACTAAAAGTACCCAAAAGAAAGAAAAACGGCAGCGACCACGAGCCCGAACAGCTCCTCCTCCAACCACAATCTAGTAGTAACCCGCTTGATCTCCAACTTGCTCCAAGTGACCTGAAAAACAGTTTATATGTACATAGGGTGAGTATAACAATATACTCAGTAGGATCCTCCCCAAGCCTCTCGTGCAAAAGTAAAGAAAGCATGCTAAATCCCAGTGAACAACAAGTGAAACTAACTCGTCACCTAAACAGGTATACTATGTTCCCAACCTCTCCATGGCTACTCTCGCCAAGTAACGCATACAAGAATATAGGATATAGTAAAGAATATCAAGGGTACCCCGCTACTACTTCCCCACTGGTTTTCCGCTTTGCCCCAACGACATACGTCCTGTGCATCTCTCTACAAAGGCTTGCCCGTAGACACTGGGCGAAGCTCCACAATCTGCACCTCGTGCACCAGAAAGGCTTGCCCGCAGACACCTGGGCGAAGCACCACACCGTCCTCACAACCAAAAGTAACCAGGTAGTTTCCGGGAGCCACCACATCTCGCATAACGTGTATCATACGTCGAGTATAATACCTCAAGCCATTACAGCCCATACTCCGAGTAAGGATCCTCAAGCCATCATAGCCTATACACGTTACACCTATAGTAGTCCGTAGGATACTATATCTAGAATATATGTGTGTGAATAACCACAATCCATTACAGCCCTCTACACACATATATGGGGTAACTAACCGCTGTGCCTCATGGCACAAGTATCTACCAAGAGAAGAGAACGGGGCCAAAGGGGGTAGTCAACCATTCAACCTCCCATCAGAATGTTGGGGAAAACACCCCCCCAGGGCTCAGAATCCCCGGGGTGTCAGTTGCCCTTACCGACAGGGTGGAGTAGCGTATAGAAACACAAAAAGTACAGAATATATAAGTAACTCACATCCACACTATGGGAATTACCTAGTCTTAGATACAACTACAGCTAATGTCTCTCAGACTCCAGGCTACTACTTCAAAGACTAGGTATCCTATAAGAACACAACCAATTGAAGAGCTTTATTAGATTACACCATTCTCATTTTATCAGTTCCACTGTACGTTAATTAATTCTTTAAATATTAATTAACCATGAACAATTTACCACATTAAACTAAATTAGCATCTCATTCAAAAACTGCTCCTTTTTAGGATTCACATCACTGTTAAATTCCAGTATCTCCATCCCCGTGGATTTTCACCATTTAATAAAACATTAATTATAGAATTACTTTTTCACATTCCCAGGCATTCTAAAAAAGCATCCTATACTTCTAAACACAAAGGAGGCTCAACACGGTGAGTAGATATACTGCCCGTCAAGTCTTTGCCGCCTATAGAAAGAGCATAGACCCATCCTCCATCGAGAGGCTAAACACGGAAAGCACGTGGCATACCCCGCGTGTCTTCACCTCCTTCGGAAAGAGGGTAAGCAAGACCAGCTGCCTTAAGAAGTGGGGAAAAGTAAAGCAGATAAACAACCAAACTAAACCACCAACATCAAACCATCACATTCATCTCATACCATCACCCCTGGTGTCCTCCCCGACACCCACATGCATAAACCGATGCATCTCGCCACACTAGGCGTCATCCGCTGCCACAACCACAAGGCCTCCCTGCCTCCACATATCACAACAGCCATCCAGGCTCACATCAAATCACAAGCAACAGGAAAACAAAGATCACAAAATGGGCTCTCGGCCCTTTAACAAGGCATTCAGCCTTCATACAAAATGAGCACTCAGAGCTCCAAACCACAAGGCATTCAACCTTACAAGAAAGCGGGTAACTCAGAACCCTTTTGAATTTATCGAACTAATAGTTCCTTAATCCATATTGAATTGGCATATTTGTTATTCATAGGTTCCAATCACGGATACCTAATCAACAAGCTATCCCAATTAAATAACCATGCTTACTTCCCTAATTTGATTATCCTCAAATTAGAACAAATACAACAACGACAATAACCAGATTAATTTACATGCCTCTTTATCTTTAGCCAATTAATTAACAATTAATTCCGGCTTTACGTTTTATCAATTTCTATCATGAACGAACAACAAATCAAAGAAAACATAGATATCACTATATCTAGGAAAACATGAGGGAAACCATTATCACGGTATAAAGCAACAACATGCGATCAACCAATTCTTTTAATCCGGTTCAAGTATTTAATTAGGTCAATTTCATTGTGATCCAAAGGGATAAATCATGCTAATTCTACGATTGCACATATATAATTAGAGAAGCCAGGAATCCCCTACCTCAAACAGTTCCCCACGTTCTTTATCCACACAACAGGTCACGATCCTCCCCTCGCGACAACTGCATCCACCAGAGGATGATGCGGTACGACAGTACCAACCAACCCCAAGAAAACCCATTAGAATCTTGGAAATTACATGGTATAATGGAATGGAGAACAATAGAAGATGAACCTCAAAGAACAACGATACAACATACCTTATATCGAAGATTTATCGACACATCTTGGTTGCATCTAAAACAGAGCAGAACCAATCCTAGGAGAAAAGATTGATTTCACAACTCCTACGGAAAGGATTGAAAGGTTCTAGTGCCTCTTAGTTGAGAACAAAGGGAAAGAACAAGGGAGAATGATATCTCGTCCCTTTTTAAAGATTTAATGGGGCGACGGTTTAAGATCCGGTTAATTCTCCATTAAAAACGGATCGCATTAACCCACACGGTTTGACCAAGTAAATACACCCTGGCCTTAGGAATAATTAATATAGGATTTATGGCTTTTTAAACGGCCTTAAAAGCCCTTAAAATAAGGCTTTAAATGTATTTTACATGAAATGAAATGTCAAAAGGGGCAAAACTGTAGGAGTCTGGAAACACTGTTCACCCACTGTTACTGTACATGAAACCGATCTGTGAAACCGATCTATGAAACCGATCTGTGAAACTGATCTGTGAAACTGATCTATGAAACCGATCTGTCACACCGATCTGTGAAACCGATCTGTGAAACCAATCTGTGAAACTGATCTGTCAGACCGATCTGTGAAACCGATCTGTCACACCGATCTGTGAAACTGATCTGTCACACCGATCTATGAAACCGATCTGTGAAACCGATCTGTCACACCGATCTGTGAAACCGATCTGTCACACCGATATGTGAAACCGATCTATCGGACCGATCTGTGAAACCGATCTGTCAGACCGATCTGTGAAACCGATCTGTCAGACCGATCTGTGAAACCGATCTGTCAGACCGATCTGTAAAACCGATCTGTCACACCGATCTCTGAAACTGATCTGTCACACCGATCTGTGAAACCGATCTGTGAAACCGATCTGTCACACCGATCTGTCACACCGATCTGTGAAACCGATCTGTCACACCGATATATGAAACCGATCTGTCAGACCGATCTGTGAAACTGATCTGTCACACCGATCTGTGAAACCGATCTGTCAGACCGATCTGTGAAACCGATCTGTCACACCGATCTGTGAAACCGATCTGTCAGACCGATCTGTGAAACCGATCTGTCACACCGATCTGTGAAACCGATCTGTGAAACTGATCTGTCACACCGATCTGTGAAACCGATCTATCAGACCGATCTGTGAAACCGATCTGTCACACCGATCTGTGAAACTGATCTGTGAGACCGATCTGTCAGACCGATCGGTGAGACCGATCTGTTACTGTTCATAAAACTGGAAGCACTGTTCACAGAACTGGAAAATTGGCAAAGTGTTGGGGATAAGTCCCCTTGACCTCCCAGAACACCTCCAACACCAACATTTCACAAAATAATGGACCGGAGAGGTCCAAGCCATTACATTAGATACCTCTCAAAACATTCTCGTCCTCGAGAATTAAAAACCAACCTAGAAGAAAAGAGGGGTCCGAACAACCACTCCATAAGATACCTCTCAGGGGAAAACCACCATGAGTTGTTCGAAAGCTGGAACAAAACTACGACATCCGGGAACAAACAATCCATACCCAAACAATTCAATCATATCATCACATGGAAAGTACATAAATAAAACATGAAAGGTCTAACCAGAGAGGAAACATCATTACATGAAAGGAGTTAAACATTAAACAACTATGGGTACTGAGCACGTATCTGTGACTCATGCTCCCAGGTACTCTCCTCCATGCCACCGTGTCGCCACAAGACACGAACTAAGGGAATAGAACGCCCACACAACACCTTCTCCTTGTGGTCTTGGATCTCCACAGGTCGCTCCTCGAAGGTTGCATCATCATCAATATTGATCTCACCCCAATCGATAACATGATATTCATCATGAAGGTAACGACGGAGATGTGATACATGGAAAACATCATGTATCCGACTCATCTGAGGGGGAAGTGCTACTCGATACGCCACAGCTCCCACACGAGTTAACACCTCAAAAGGCCCAACAAACCGGGGAGAAAGCTTACTTCCACGACCAAACCTTCGCTGCCCACGACGGGGAGTCACCTTCAGAAACACATGATCCCCAACATTAAACTCTAAGGGTCTCCTTCTTTGATCAAGATAAGATTTCTGATGATCCTGTGCTGTCTTCATCCTCTCACGAATCACCTGAACCATCTCTGTTGTATTCTGCACTAGTTCTGGCCCGAGAATTGCTGACTCTCCGACCCCAGTCCAGCACAACGGAGAACGGAATGGCCGGCCATACAAGGCTTCGAATGACGCCATACCGATGGTAGAGTGAAAACTATTATTGTAAGCGAACTCCACCAAGGGTAAGTGCTTCACCCATGAACCTCCAAAATCAAGAGCACAAGAGTGCAGCATGTCCTCAAGAGTCTGGATTGTTCGCTCTGTCTGACCATCCGTTTGAGGATGAAAAGTAGTGATAAGGCATAGTTGAGAGCCAAAAGCATGTTGGAGACCTCTCCACACCCTAGAGGTAAAACGAGGGTCTCGATCAGAAATGATCATCTTAGGAACTCCGTGAAGTCTCACCACCTCCTCTAGATACTGCCTCGACAAAACCTCCACTGAGCTCGACTCCTTGATTGCTATGAAGTGGGCCGATTTAGTTAAACGATCCACTACCACCCATATAGCATCATGTCCTCCCAGAGCTCGAGGTAAAACTGTAACAAAGTCCATTGAGATGTCATCTCACTTACACTGAGGAATCTCTATGCGTTGTAGAAGACCACCAGGAACACGGTGTTCGACCTTCACCTTCTGGAAGACTAAACATCGAGACACACACTCTGCAACCATACGTTTCAGCCCAGGCCACCAAAACTGACACCTTAAGGATCAGTACATCTTCGTCACACTAGGATGTACCGCCAAGGGTGAACTATGGAACTCTCGGAGAACCGTCTCGCGCATCGCCAAGGGAACAAAAAGCTTGCCATGATACAACACTCGGTGTTGTTCATCCTCCGACCAACCATCAGGGGCCTCCCCACAAACAACTATGTCTCTCCAAACTTCCACCTCTAGATCACCCAACTGAGACTCTTCCACCTTCTGCATCAGGGATGACTGCACCGTCATCTGGAAAAGACAACCTCTACCCCCAACTTCTCCCATATCAAGATGCAAAGCTGCTAGCTCTTCCATCACTCTCCAGGAATCACCAGATTCACGCACAACATCACTACGTGACTTTCGGCTCAGCGCATCAGCAACAACATTCCCCTTCCCAGGTGTATACGATATTTCGAAGTCGTATTCCTGCAAGAACTCCATCCACTGATGCTGCCGCAAGTTCAAGTCCCGCTGAGAGAAAACATACCTCAAACTCTTATGATCGGTGAAAACCACAAAGCGCTCTCCAATGAGGTAATGTCTCCACAACTTCAGCGCAAACACCACGGCTGCCAACTCAAGATCATGGGTGGCATAGTTGCGTTCATGGGGACGCAACTGCCGAGACCCATAAGAAACAACTGACCTTTGCTGCATAAGAACACAGCCTAGCCCCAGATGTGAAGCATCACAGAAAACATCAAACTGGACTCCCTCCACTGGAAGACAAAGGACTGGAGCACTTACCAACTTCTCCTTTAGATATTCGAAAGCTGCCTGACACTGATCAGTCCATATGAACGCTTGATCCTTCTTGGTCAAAGCTGTCAGAGGAGTCACAACTCGGGAGAAATTGGCTACAAACCTCCTGTAATAGCCTGCGAGACCAAGGAAACTTCGCACCTCTGACACTGTCCTGGGGGCTGCCCAAGACACTACTGCTTCTATCTTCGATGGATCCATAACTACTCCCTGTTGGGACACAACATGCCCCAAGAAACGAACTTCTCAAGCCCAAAACTCACACTTGGACAACTTACCAAACAACCAATGTTGGCGAAGAACTCCCAAAACGGCTCGTAGATGCTCTGCATGCTCTTCTTCAGATGTGGAGTACACAAGGATGTCATCGATGAAAACCCCAACAAACTTGTCCAGAAATTCACAAAACACAGCATTCATCAACCCCATGAAAACAGCTGGAGCATTCGTCATGCCGAAAGGCATTACAACAAACTCATAATGCCCATGATGGCAACGGAATGCAGTCTTCAGGATATCCTCATCCTTTACACGCATTTGATGATATCCTGACCGCAAGTCGACCTTTGAGAACCAACTTGCACCCTTCAATTGATCAAATAAGTCATCAATCCACGGAAGAGGATAGCGGTTCTTTATTGTCACTTTGTTTAAGTGACGATAATCGACACACAACCTTAAACTGCCGTCGGCCTTCTTCACGAACAAGACTGGTGCACCCCATGGAGACACACTTGGCCGAACAAAACCACACCTCAACAGATCATCAAGCTGTATACGTAGCTCTCGTAAATCAGAAGGGTCCATTCTATACGGAGACATAGAGATAGGAGATGCTCCCGGCTGTAGCTCGATCCCAAACTCGATCTCTCGTCGAGGGGGTAAGGATACAACCTCTTCTGGAAAGACGTTAGGGTACTCCTCTACGACCCTAGGAAACGCCAACTGTTGAACCTCTGAAGAACTCAGCATCATCCCAGCCATCATGGATGATAAGGATGAAACCTGCCTATAACCCATCCGAGGATCTCGCTCACCAGCAAACACCACTGTTTCTCTATCTGCATCGAAGAAGATGACCTCCTTCTAGAAGCAATCCACAATAGCCTACACCGAATACAACCAATCCATGCCGAGGATGACATCATATGGTTGTATTCGTAAACATAGGAAATCTCCCCAAGAGCGGTGCTGCCCCAAAACTAGCTCACAGTCTCTACATACTTCAAACAAGCTAGCTCGACCTCCAACTGGCGTAGTCAACGCCAAGGGCACTGGAAGCCTCTCTACCTCAAGTACCAAAGCGTGGACAAGGGTAAGGGATATAAAGGAGTGTGTCGCTCCTGAATCAAACAAGGCATAAACCAAGGTAGAAAACAAGCAAAGGGTACCTCAGACGACGTTTGGCTCGCCTGGAGCTGGCAACGCTAGAGCATGAAGCTGACCAAAACCACCTCCACAGCCTCTCTAACCCTGATGACGACCACCACCACGGCCGTGCTCTGCTCTCTGAGGACGGGGAGCGTCATGGGGCTGTCCTCTGCCTGCTCCATCTACCCTCTGGTGATCTAAAGCTGGTGCAACCTGCTGCTGCTGCCTCGGCTGGAACTGCCTCAACGGAGGAACCTGGAGTGGAGCGCCTGGTGCACGATGACTGCTCTGAAAAGTCGGGCACTCCCGCTGCTGATGACCACGACCACCACAAGAAAAACAAGCGCCTGATCCCTTGGCATAAGCCTGAGAGTTTCTGCCTCCGGAGAAACGAGATGGGAAGGGCTGGGACCTACCCCCAGGTGAACAGAAACTCTTCTGTCCTGAAAACCAGGAACCCCGGACCACAGCTCTGCTTCGTGAGGAATCATGAAGATTCCCCTCTCGTGACGATCCGGTCCTAGCCAAAGTCCTCTCAACAACCTCTTCCATCTCCAGCACCTCTAGATATGTCTCCAGCATAAATGGGGTGACCTGGCGCTGGATCTCTGGATGCAAAGCCTCCTCGAAATGCCTCGCCCTGGCCTCATAATCTGGTAACAGGTCTGAAGCATATCGTAGAAGGTTCCTGAAATGGATTCCAAACTCTTGAACACTGGAGCTCCCCTGTCGAAGGGTGAGAAGCTCCTGGAGACTGGACACCTTCGCAGTCGATGAAAGAAACTCGACTCTAAACCTGTCTCGAAACTCCTCCCACGAGATCGTTGACTCCCCACGATCACCGAGGAACAAGAACCACCACTGCCTCGCTGCTCCACGCAACATCGTCACAACCAAGGACACCCAGTGTTCCTTCTGAGCACGAATCGAACTGAAGCCTATCTCGATCTCCTCCAACCAGTCTTCTGTGACTGCATCTGAAACGGAGCCCTCGTACTTCTGTAGACTCTGGCGTTGAAACTCTCGGAGTGTCTTCCTCCAAGTGTCATCTTCGTCAACCTCTACTCGGCGGTGATCTGCTGGAACAGCCTGCTGGGCATCTTCTGCGCAAACCTGACGAGGACGTCGACCTGGAGCCATACCTGTAAAATAATAACCGTTAGAGCTCCTAAGCCTGGAATATGGAAGAATCAACATTAATTAATTAATTGTTTTGTTTTATTAATTTCAGGTTACCTATCCCAAGGTATACCCATTCAAACACAGGCGCAAAGAATAATGATGCATGATCCTTTCCTAGGACTCTACCCTGGAACCAGTATCACTTTGTTTAGTATCCATCGTAAACTTAAAGGTCCGTGCAACAGATCATAGGGGGCCCTGAACGCCTATGTCTTTGCCAGTCTCCAGTGTTTACCCCACTTGCTAAACATGAATGACACTGTTTCCCTACCATCCCATGCATCCTCACCTGTGCCTAACTCCAAACTCCATCCTATCCCTCAACCAGAGCTCTGATACCACTCTGTCATGACCCCCTCCCCACAAAGTGTACCCCTCCTGGGCTGGCAATGTGAAAAGGGAGATAATGACCCCCGAGTCCCACCTCCAGTAGGCCCTGGGTTGGCGACTAGCACCGAGGGTATAATAACATACAAATGGGAGGCATTACCCTCTAAGAGAACACATACAGAAGAGAGAGATAGAATAGACTCCAACCAACTCCAACTCATAACTGAAATATAAAAGGAAACCAAGTACATATATGAAATGTCATGCAAAAGTACTACAACTGAAAGGGAAAACTAAAAGTACCCAAAAGAAAGAAAAACAGAAGAGACCACGAGCCCGAACAGCTCCTCCTCCAACCACAAGCTAGTAGTAACCCGCTTGATCTCCAACTTGCTCCAAGTGACCTAAAAAACAATTTATATGTACATAGGGTGAGTATAACAGTAAACTCAGTAGGATCCTCCCCAAGCCTCTCGTGCAAAAGTAAAGAAAGCATGCTAAAGCCCAGTGAACAACAAGTGAAACTAACTCGTCACCTAAACAGGTATACTATGTTCCCAACCTCACCATGGCTACTCTCGCCAAGTAACGCATACAAGAATATAGCATATAGTAAAGAATATCAAGGGTAACCCGCTACTACTTCCCCACTGGTTTGCCGCTTTGCACCAACGACATACGTCCTGTGCATCTCTCTCCAAAGGCTTGCCCGCAGACACCTGGGCGAAGCTCCACAATCTGCACCTCGTGCACCACAAAGGCTTTCCCGCAGACACCTGGGCGAAGCACCACACCGTCCTCACAACCAAAAGTAACCAGGTAGTTTCCGGGATCCACCACAGCTCTCATAACGTGTATCATACATCGAGTATAATACCTCAAGCCATTACAACCCATACTCCGAGTAAGGATCCTCAAGCCATCATAGCCTATACACGTTACACCTATAGTAGTCCGTAGGATACTATATCCAGAATATATGTGTGTGAATAACCACAAGCCATTACATCCCTCTACACACATATATGGGGTAACTGACCGCTGTGCCTCATGGCACAAGTATCTACCAAGAGAAGAGAGTGGGGCCAAAGGGGGTAGTCAGCCATTCAACCTCCCATCAGAATGTTGGGGAAAACACCCCCCCAGGGCTCAGAATCCCCGGGGTGTCAGTTGCCCTTACCGACAAGGTGGAGTAGCGTATAGAAACACAAAAAGTACAGAATATATAAGTAACTCACATCCACACTATGGTCATTACCTAGTCTTAGATACAACTGCAGCTAACGTCTCTCAGACTCCAGGCTGCTACTTCAAAGACTAGGTATCCTATAAGCACACAACCAATTAAAGAGCTTTATTAGATTACTCCATTCTCATTTTATCAGTTCCACTGTACGTTAATTAATTATTTAAATATTAATTAACCATGAACAATTTACCACATTAAACTAAATTAGCATCTCATTCAAAAACTGCTCCTTTTTAGGATTCACATCACTGTTAAATTCCAGTATCTCCATCCCCGTGGATTTTCACCATTTAATCAAACATTCATTACAGAATTACTTTTCCACATTCCCAGGCATTCTAGAAAATCATCCTATGCTTCTAAACACAAAGGAGGCTCAAAACGGTGAGTAGATATACTACCCTTCGAGTCTTTTCCGCCTATAGAAAGAGCATAGACCCATCCTCCATCGAGAGGCTAAACACGGAAAGCACGTGGCATACCCCGTGTGTCTTCGCCTCCTTCGAAAAGAGGGTAAGCAAGACCAGATGCCTTAAGCAGTGGGGAAAAGTAAAGCAGATAAACAACCAAACCAAACCACCAACATCAAACCATTACATTCATCTCATACCATCACCCCTGGTGTCCTCCCCGACACCCACATGCATAAACTGATGCATCTCACCACACTAGGCGTCATCCGCTGCCACAACCACAAGGCCTCCCTGCCTCCACATATCACAACATCCATCCAGGCTCACATCAAATCACAAGCAGCAGGAAAACAAAGATCACAAAATGGGCTCTCGTCCCTTTGACAAGGAATTCAGCCTTCATACAAAATGAGCACTCAGAGCTCCAAACCACAAGGCATTCAGCCTTACAAGCAAGCGGGTAACTCAGAACCCTTTTGAATTTATCGAACTAATAGTTCCTTAATCCATATTGAATTGGCAGATTTGTTATTCATAGGTTCCAATCACGGATACCTAATCAGCAAGCTATCCCAATTAAATAACCATGCTTACTTCCCTAATTTGATTATCCTCAAATTAGAACAAATACAACAACGACAATAACCATATTAATTTACATGCCTCTTTATCTTTAGCCAATTAATTAACAATTAATTCCGGCTTTACGTTCATTATCAATTTCTATCATGAACGAACAACAAATCAAAGAAAACATAGATATCACTATATCTAGGAAAACATGAGGCAAAACGTTATCACGGTATAAAGCAACAACATGCGATCAACCAATTCTTTTAATCCGGTTCAAGTATTTAATTAGGTCAATTTCATTGTGATCCAAAGGGATAAATCATGCTAATTCTACAATTGAACATATACAATTAGAGAAGCCATGAATCCCCTACCTCAAACAGTTCCTCACGTTCTTTATCCACACAACAGGTCACGATCCTCCCCTCGCGACAACTGCATCCACTGGAGGATGCTGCGGTACGACAGTACCAACCAACCCCAAGAAAACCCATTAGAATCTTGGAAATTACATGGTATAATGGAAGGGAGAACAAGAGAAGATGAACCTCAAAGAACGACGATACAACATACCTTATATCGAAGATTTATCGACACAACTTGGTTGCATCTAAAACAGAGCAGAACCAATCCTAGGAGAAAAGATTGATTGCACAACTCCTACGGAAAGGATTGAAATGTTCTAGTGCCTCTTAGTTGAGAAAAAAGGGAAAGAACAAGGGAGAATGATATCTCGTCCCTTTTTGAAGATTTAATGGGGCGACGGTTTAAGATCCGGTTAATTCTCCATTAAAAACAGATTACATTAACCCACGCGGTTTGACCAAGTAAATACACCCTGACCTTAGGAATAATTAATATAGGATTTAAGGATTTTTAAACGGACTTAAGAGCCCTTAAAATAAGGCTTTAAATGTATTTTATGTCAAAAGAAACGTCAAAAGGGGCAAAACTGTAGGAGTCTGGAAACACTGTTCACCCACTGTTACTGTACATGAAACCGATCTGTGAAACCAATCTGTGAAACTGATCTGTGAAACCGATCTGTTACACCGATTTGTGAAACCGATCTGTGAAACCGATCTGTGAAACTAATCTGTCAGACCGATATGTGAAACTGATCTGTCACACTGATCTCTGAAACTGATCTGTCACACCGATCTGTGAAACCGATCTGTGAAACCGATCTGTCACACCGATCTGTCACACCGATCTGTGAAACCGATCTGTCACACCGATCTGTGAAACCGATCTGTCAGACCGATCTGTGAAACTGATCTGTCACACCGATCTGTGAAACCGATCTGTCAGACCGATCTGTGAAACCGATCTGTCAGACCGATCTGTGAAACCGATCTGTCACACTGATCTCTGAAACTGACCTGTCACACCGATCTGTGAAACCGATCTGTGAAACTGATCCGTCACACCGATCTATCACACCGATCTGTGAAACCGATCTCTGAAACCGATCTGTCAGACCGATCTGTGAAACCGATCTGTCACACCGATCTGTCAGACTGATCTGTGAAACCGATCTGTCACACCGATCTGTGAAACCGATCTGTCAGACCGATCTATGAAACCGATCTGTCACACCGATCTGTGAAACCGATCTGTCAGACCGATCTGTGAAACCGATCTATCACACCGATCTGTGAAACCAATCTGTCAGACCGATCTGTGAAACCGATCTGTCACACCAATCTGTGAAACCGATCTGTCAGACCGATCTGTGAAACTGATCTGTCACACCGATCTGTGAAACTGATCTGTGAGATCGATTGGTGAGACCGATCTGTTACTGTTCATAAAACTAGAAACACTGTTCACAAAACTGGAAAATTGGCAAAGTGTTGGGGATAAGTCCCCTTGACCTCCCAGAACACCTCCAACACCAACATTTCACAAAGTAATGGACCGGAGAGGTCCGGGCCATTACAATACTGACTGGGCACAGTTGATGTTTGACTATCAGGTGTTGGGGGCTCATAATCACTGAGACTTCTTCTCATAAAGTTTGCACTTGGTGATATCTGATATTGATATTATGAGGATAGGCCCATCAGTAGGAACATCACATGTTTTGGGTGTCATTGGTTGTTCCTATCTATGGACATGTGTATTGGTCTCCTAACTTGAGATCATTACCAATGTGTTATATTTGATCATGTACTTTGATACAAGGTGAAAAACATGGTAATAAAATTGTGGCAAGGTACCTTGTGTTGGGTGCATCATTGATGGTTTGACATTGGTTGAATGGGCAAGAAAGGATTTGTCACTTCCAGGTTGAGGAAGTAATATATCTCAAGATTTTTTGATCATGTTGGTAGTACATTCATAAATTTGTGGCCGCATTAGTTGAAAGGTAAATCCATCCAGTTAGATAAAAAAATAATAAATCAAGAAAAGGGCGATGACACAAGTGTACATCCTGATTTATGATATATTTAAAGACAAATATATTATATTACACAGTGTGTGTTTGCAGGTTGGTTATCATTGCTATGAATTTCCTTATCTCTTTGGGGGCCTTGATAGGTTTCTAGACTCTTCTCTTGGTCTATGGATTTTATTCACTACTATCAAGATAAGGTATTAGAGGGTCACACATAATAGCATATTCATGAATCCACCCTATTTAGTTGAATAGGTATATCGGACATGCTGGGCCCCACCACAAGGTCCCGGTGCTGTACACATTATCAATAACTAATAAATAAATAAATTAATATTATTAAAGTAATGAGTAATTGGTATTTAATTTATTTTTTAAATTTATTTAAAAGTTAAGTAAATATGATAAATGATATTAATCGAAGAAATATTATTTTAATATTTAATGTTCATTTAATATTAAGTAGGAATTATGAGTCGAGTTAATGACACAGGTTTGTCACATAATATTATATATATATATTATAAGTATGTGATAAAATAATAAATAATATTGAATCAATTTATTTTGTCATAATTATTTATTTTGTGGACATTTAATTTCTAGGGGTCGGGAACCCAATCAGGTATTTTGAAAATCCACTATAAATAGAGGAGAGTGGATTTGGATTAGAGACTATTCATGGAGATTTTATTAGAGAATATTTCTCCTTTACTTCTTCCTAGAGACAAAAGCTCTCAATCCAGGTGCTCAAATCGAGTTCTCCATTAGGCATCACAATCTCGATGACACAATGATCGTTGGGACATTGAAGGCATCGTCGGATTTTCAGATCTAGCACCCAAAATTTGATGATCAAAATTCTAGTGATTTTTTGAAGCGTGTGTGGATGATCTAGAGGGATCTAGCTTCAAATCCTTCATAAAATAATCGCTGGTGACTTGTAGATGTCAACCATAACTTCAGATCTGAAAATGTACATTTTTAGTTTATGATTTTGTGATCTATTTAATTTATGTGAGATCCTTAGATTGTACCAGGGATCAGATAATAGGTGAAGACAAGTCTCGATGTCCTAATGATAATTTTTTTAAAAATACCCAATCCACTGACTTCATCTGCGGCCCCGGTACCTACAGAACCTGGGTTCCAATTTTTCTTGTCTCTATATCCTACGGTGACCCAATCTCGGTGACACCTGAAGGAATACATGATCACCATATATAAAATCTCGAGGTCATCGAAATATATCATCATATATTTTTTGTCTAATCTAAGCTTCAACCCTACATTTGTGAATCAGTTGTACCTGATCTAATGTATCCCGCACAAGACTCAGTCCCAACAGCTCAGACTCACCTGCCTCCATCCAAGATAAAGGTGATCTGTATGACCTACCATAAATAGCCTCATATAGTTCCATCTAAATAGTTTCCTAATAAGTATTGTTGTAGGAGAAATCCAATAGTACCATGTTCTTCTCCCAAGACCCACCAAATTCTAGAACACAAGCTCCAAGCATATCCTCAAGCACCTATATTGTACGCTCTGACTACCCATCTATCTGTGGGTGGAAATCCGTACCCAATAAAACCTGCATACCAAGTTCCTTCTGTAAGACCTACTAGAAGCATGAATTAAAGTGTGAGTCGTAGTATGAAACTATAGTCTATGGCACCCCATGCAAATGTAATATCTCCCGAACATACAAATCTTTCAGCTACTCTACTGAGAAAGTCTCTCATATAGGAAAGAAATGAACTTCTTTAATTATTCTATCCAAAACAACCCAAATAGAATCATTATTACAAGGCTTACTCGAGATACCTACCACAAAGTACATGGTCAAATCATCCTAGTTACACTCTAAAATGGGAAATAGTTATAGTAAACCTCCAGGCCATTGATGTTCGACCTTCACCTACTGATAGGTGTAGCATCGTGTCACAAACCCTGTTATTTCATTTTTCATTCCTGGCCACCAAAACTATCATTGTAGGTCCCAATACATTTTGGTCACACCCAGATGTGCAACCCACTTTGAGGCATTAAATTCCTATATAAAATTCTCTTGCATGCTTGTAGACACAACAACCTGATTCCCGACATAGATGATCTCATCCTCATCTATGATTCAATCTGAAGGTGACTCCCTACCTTTAAGTATTTCACTTAAGGTCAAGAAATCTGGATTCTCATACTACCTATCTATAATTTAGATCAAAAGAGTAGACTCCACTAAAATATATATGAGAGTCATTTTCTCCTGACTCTCCCAAACCACCACATCCTTCCCAACCAGTAAAGTCATCATCTTCCACTTAGCACTAAACTCCTGAACTGCCTGAGGTTTTCCTGCTCAAAGTATTAGCCACACTATTTCCTTTCCTAGGCATATATTCTAGTTCAAAATAAAACTACTAAATATACTCAACCCATCTCCACTGCTAGAGATTCAAGTCTCGCTGAGAAAATATATACTTCAAGCTCTTATAATATGTATACATAGTAATTTTTTTCAAATAGATAGTGCTACCAACACTTCAAAGAATATACCACTACAGCCAACTCAAGGTCATGCTTAGGGTAGTTTCATTCATATGGACTCAACTTCCAAGACCCATACACCACAACTCGATCTCCCTCCATCAACACAGCTCTGAGTGAAATCCTATAAGTGTCACAATACACAGTATACTACTCACTTATCTTAGGTAGGAAAAATATCGGTGCTGATGTAAAATGATTCTTCATGTTTTGGAAGGCCTCTTGCATGATTCTAACAATTCAAACTTTATTCCATTTTTGGTCAATCTCGTAAGTGGCACTGCTAATTGGGAAAATTTCTGGATGAACCTATGATAATATCCAGATAAACCTATAAATATTTGGATATCAAAAATGTTCTTGGGATGCTCCCAAGAAACCACTATCTGTAATTTTTCTAGGCCCATAGACACACCTTCCTTTGAGATGATGTTACCCAAGAAGTGTACCTGATTAATCCAAAACTGGCACTTAGATAGTTTTGTGTATATTTGATGATCTCTTAGTGTACTCATGATGATGTCAAAATGTTGGACATGATCATCATGAGCCTTGGAGTAAACCAAGATGTCATCCACAAACACTACCACAATCTGATCCAGGTATGAATGGAATATTCTATTCATCAAGGACATAAACACTGCTAGTGAATTCTTCAATCCAAATGGTATTACAAAGAACTCATAAAGGTCACACTTGCTTCTAAAATTAGTCCTCGGTATATCAGAAGTTTGAAATCTCAGCTAATGATACCCTGATCACAAGTTAATCTTGGAAAATACACAAGCTCCCTTCAACTTGTCAAAGAGATCATCAATACATGGAAGTGGATAACGGTTCTTCACAGTCATCTGGTTCATCTTCTGGTAATCAATATATAAATGCAAACTCCCATTAGCCTTATTTGCAAACAACACTGGAGAACCCCAATGTGACATACTTAGATGGATAAATCGCTTATATTCCAACTCCTCTAGATTATTCTTGAGATCTTACATCTCTGTCAGTGCTATTATGTATGGTAGAATAGAAACTAGCTCAACCCCCAACATGAGATCAATAGTGAATTAGGTGGCATCCCTGAGAAGTCTTTAGGAAAAACATCCTGAAACATGCCCACTATGGGTTGAAAAAACATTTTGTTTCGCACCTCCATCATCCAGCAATAGACTTGCAACTTAGGATGTGAGCTCTCCCAGTTGTTGAGTAATTGTCCCTGCTCGGTCTTCCTAGATATCCCACTCTCCATGCTGAATGTAATGGTCACCCTTAGGAGATGTAAAATTTACTCTCCTCCAGTAACAATAAATGTCGTATCAGTATTATATAATCATTCCATACCCAAAATTAGGTCAAATCATGAAATATCAAGAATATATAAATTTTAGATAAAAAGGTACTCCCTAATCTCGAGAGAACACCCCTTGCACAAACAGATGTCTCTAGATCATACTCTCAATGGTGTATCTATCATCATAACCCCGCTTTCAAACTCCACTACCAGGATCAAACCATTGAAAAGTTTTAAATATATAAAGGAATGAGAGGCACAAATATTAAATAAGGAACTAGCTAATGTAGAAGCTATAAGAATAGTACTTCTCACTATCGAGGGTCCAACCTCTCAATCCACAAGTGCAAGATGAATGGCATGTAACTGTCCTTCCCCTCTTCCCTGTGATACATCTTGAATACCCCAAGCTTCGCCACTCTATTGATACATGCACTATTTTCTAAAAGCACCATGTCTACTGGATCTACCACCTTAGCTGATAGAACTCCAGCTGCCAGAATGATATGGTGCATAAGACCCCTTCCCACACTCTGGTTCTATTTAGCTCATACATCACTAATCATCTTCCACGGGTTCCTGCTGAACCTCTATAGATGTCCCATCTTGTTGTAGCCTTGAAAATCCTCCGGTGGTCAGGGACAATGTTTCTAGAAGTGTCCCAACCTACCACACTAGTGGAAAACCACATGGGAAAGGTTGTAACCATCCCTTACCCCTGGTTACTATTCTTCCCACTGCTCTGGGAGAAATTATCGAAACGATGTTTCCTACTTTCAGAAGTCATACTTCCTAACCTTGCAAATGAAACCACCTATCCTTCATTGGAATCCTCCTTCAGGTTCCCCTTAAATATGAGATCCTAATTCACCACCACTGGAAACTTCTTCAATATGGAGATATTTACCTGGGACTTAATTTTACACTTAAGTCTGTCACGAAACTACTTTTTTGTAGTAGCCTCGTTTCCTTATAACATTGGAACAAAGCATTGAAAATCCATAAATCATCCAACAAAGTCCATTATGGACATACTCCCCTAAGTCAACCTCATGAACTCATATTCTCTCTCCTATCTTAGTATGTCTGGATAAAAGTGATCTAGGAACTTATCTTTAAATTTCATCCATTATATAGGTTCGATCTATCCATACTGAGTCTAGATTTCCCACCATCACTTCACCTGACCATGTAACATATAATTATCCAATTTGACTCTCTTATTAGCAAGAGTCTCTAAGTGGTCAAGTATAGTCTGTAAAAACTTAATCTAGAACTCATCTCCCTCAAGTCCACCCTCTCTAATAAAATTCAAAGGGTGCTGCAACTAAAAATCCCTCATCAGACCAGACATGTTTTTCACAACCCACCCTGATTCTATTTCCATGAATTACATGTAGTGAAAAAAGTTATCTCAAAATTTCTCCCCTACTTCCTCAATTGGTACTATCGGTGCCTTAGGTTCCACTACTGGTGGAGTACCTCCAACCATATCCTCATATCATCATCTCAACAAGCATCGTCATGGAGGAAAATCTCTAAAATGACAAACAAATGTCTTAGGACACATAACACAACTTTAACACATTTATATAATATGAATATCTTAAAAAGTTACAACAATTATTTTCCCCAAACCTCTCCATGCGGTCAAAAATGAGGTTCTATCACTACCCTTAACCATCCTACACCTAGGTTCTGGTTAACAAGGGTAAACACATCCTCATTATTCAAATTATATTATATGCCCATTTATTCACATTTTTCATCATTTTACCATTTTCAATTTCCTATTAGGAACCATTTTCAATTCAATTTCACAAGCAGGGAAAAATAGTTCAAGCTCAAAAACTTACCCAAAACCTGTTTTCCTGTGTGTGCCTAAAATGATGCATGCCACAAAATAATCATGAGTGATTAGAATGATTCATGAATAATCAAATCTTTTTCCTTACTATACCATGAGTCACAACTCATAAAATCTCAATAAATTTCTGAAACAATAATAAAATCACATAGGTTTATCACCCAAGGTGAAATAATATCCAACAGTATCAACACACATCAATAACAGAAATCCCACCCTAGGTACTTGGGTTTTCCCCCATACATGGGTTTGAAGCTCCCATGCATGAGCTCATTTATAAGGTCCTACTCACCCTAATCTCCTTTCTACCTTTATCAAATAGTAATACAAAAGAAATGAAAAGAAACTGGGCTCTGATACCACTTTGTAATGTCCCATCCCAGGTGCCACGCCCCAATACCCTGAGCCGGACCACCACATGATCTTAGGCGTGCCTTCCCATACGTCTGAGGCTATTGACTAGCAGTGAGGGTATGATATACTGATCATGGGGAGCCTATAACCTATTTTATCAAAATTAATACACCAGAGTAAAATAATAAACGATAACTAAATAACATATAAACCTAACTAGGATAATACCAGTATCACAAGATGACCAAACTAGAAATAAAAAATCAAAACTGAACAGTATATATGCCATACTAAAGTACATTCCAAGTGTCTCAATGAAAAACCCAAAATAAAGACACTAAATATTTCCCCAAGAGGGTCCTGAATCATGTATGATTCATTTATCCATGCCCCATCCCATATCAGCCATCTAACATAGGGTATTTTCCCTTATCCTATCTTGAAAACATGAAATCTATTCGGGTATCGATCAGGCAGCCAGAGTAGGGTGTGAGTACAACTCAGTAGGCCACCACCAACGGCGTCTAAAACAATATCCGTTCAATAATAGTGTAAGAAGTTGTATAAAGAATAAAATAGGAGCAGTAAGCAAACATTTTAAATTTATTTAATTAATAATTATTCAACCAATAACACCCGGGTTCCTGAGGACACCCGAACTCTCAATACTTTCTTTGGATCATATCGTAGTCTAAACTATCCCCCCATGGGATATCATATATCTAAATTCCATTATTATCATTCATTATCACAATTAATATCTAATAAAATTCATAAAACATGTAGATCATCCCAACATGAGTAATGTGCACATAGGGATTTAACCTCAAGGGTTTAATGTGAGTGAGACTAAACAAATCATAATACATTTCTAGGCAAAGGGAGAAACTCTCATGGTATTTTCTCTGGCCCAACTCCAAGAGCTCTCACAGTCCCTTGGAAATTAAAATAGAATCTCTCACTATCTTCCCCGAAGGATCTCACAGTCCTTTGGAAATAAAAATGGAATCTCTCACAGTATTTTTAGGGAAA
The DNA here is from genome assembly GCA_963277665.1 of Viscum album. Taxonomy (NCBI): domain Eukaryota; kingdom Viridiplantae; phylum Streptophyta; class Magnoliopsida; order Santalales; family Viscaceae; genus Viscum; species Viscum album. The sequence goes on along the minus strand of OY728161.1, from coordinate 1,987,659,210 downwards.
TCCCTCACTCACACCCTAGTTAACCCATATTCTAATCCATGACAACATAATCACAACCAAGTGACATACAACCAATATCCATTTCACAAATCATTCCATTAAATAATTAAATAATTAATTAATCATACCCATTTCCATTAATTAATCCAACGATTAATTAATCACATCAGTCTCTATAATTAATCCAATAATTAATTAATACAATTCAACAATCTCAATATCCCATAATTAATTTAACAATAAATTATTCTAATTCACAATTAAACATTCAATAATTAATTAAACAATTAATTATTCCAATTCATGATTCAACATTAAAAAATTAATTCAAAAATTAATCATTCCAATTTACAATTCAACATTCTGATAATTAACCTAATAAATAATTATCCCCAATTATGCAATTCAATTATTCAATCAAATCCCCAATTCCTCAATTAATTAATCGACCACATTAATTAATTCAATTAGGAATTTTAATTGCTAAACGAACCCTAGAAATTATAAAATCACATACATTTAATTGATATCATGACTATTTTATTTGAATAATAGACCACCTACCTCAATTCATCGATGAACAATCACCCAATAAAAATACCCAAAATTCAGTATAGTAATGGTGTATAATGAGATCCAGATCTATAACCTAAATCAATATTGAAAAATTCAAGATCTCTTAAATGTAGATATAGATCTAAAATCCTAGATCTAGATCCACAAAAATAGGTATAGTTATAACCAAAATTGAGAATAAATTCCCTTAAATAAAGAGAGAAGAAAGGAGGTGGAACGAGAAAGAAACCAGGATGAGATCCTCTTACTGGGGGAGTGCATATCTTCAATCCAGGATTAAAATCACTAATAATGGAGCTCGGGAGGGCATGTAATCTATCTAGGAGGCTCCAAAATCATGAAAAAGGTGTTAGGGTCGAACGAGGGTTGATTTGGGATTAAAATAGGGGGTTTGGGAATTTTTAAAACTAATTTTTTGGTTAATTTAATTACCATGCACGGTTTGATGGGTAGGGGCACACGGTTTCCCCTAACTATGTGCCTAAACTGTGTGCCTCTTTTATAAAGGTGCATGTTTACTCCTAAGATGGAACACTGTTTAAAAAATATGAAACAACCATGAAATTCTCCTTTGTCTAGGGTTGTACGGTTTGCAGGGGTGGGGCGCATGATTAGGGAAAATCATACACCAATTATGCACTGCCCTATTTCTCCCATTTATCTCAAATTTCTGCCCAAACACACACCAAGGTAAAAAAATAAAAATTACTCAACACAAGGAAAAAAGAGTACCTACAAATGAGCTCAAGACAACTCCAGAAAATTTTAGGATCTTACAATCACATTGGGGACAATACATCATTGTGGTTGAGAGTGTGAAATCAATCCAACAATATTAGGGAATTGTTTCTAGTTATGTCCTTCTTGATGACATATGTTTCATCTCAAACATCTCCCTTATTCTTGAGGTTGGTCAATCTCATTCCACATCCTTATGGAATTTTATCTCCCTCATTGACACAACCTTTTGATGTCAGGTATCAATATCAGCTGATCTTTGGGCATTGAGAAATATCAAAACTCCCTAATAGGCATCCATGGTGTAGCATAACATTTATAAATGGTATCTAACAGGTACATATGATTCCTATAATATGTTTACGGAGGCACATGTTGCGATGGCATATACATATGGAAACTATAATTCTTGGAAGTTTACACATTGACATTGCCTTGTTTCTAGTAATACCACCATTTTTTCACCATTTTTATTTGTGATGGGGTCCATAAACTCTTGAACTTCAAATTGAGAGTCTTCTTATAAGAAAAGGCACACTCTATAACCAAAATATTCTTCAATTTTATCTTCCAAATCTCATTGAAAGTGTCTTTCATACCTTAGACCCTACTGAATCTCGTTTGAGGCTAGTATTTGTCTATCAAAAAAATAATTCACACAATGATAAAATATATCCTGAACTAGGGAGGTTATAGGTAACTTGTAAATCCCCTTGAATACATCAATGATGCACTCTATAATTTTTGTGGTCATGTGTCCATACCTATTCCACCCAGTGGTCATCTCCCTTAACCTCCCCTCCTCTTCTTTCCAACAGCTACATCATTATTTCCCCTGAATCAACTCCCCCTTCTCCCTGCTCAACTCCTTAGAATTTACCTTCCCACTAAGCCAATGTGAGGGGATCCTGAACCTCCTCGTATTCTAACTCCTCTGGGAACATAGTTTGCACCAAAGCCCAATCCAAGAGAATGATATCCTCCTAACCCCTACAAGTTAACCATATTTTTGTGTCTAGGGACAATTCCAAGCTGTTTCCCTATAGAATTGGGGATGATATCATTGATTTAAGACTCAAACATTCCAAGCAGTTTCTAACAGGTTTGTTCGTAGAACTGGAAACATCCAATGATTCCATATCCATTTGAACCTACTTTCCAAAGGTAGACGCTCATTAGTTGTGGACTGATGAGGCTTAGGAATTTTCATTGGCCGAGAGGATGGGAGGTTGGACTCATCACACCTTTTTGAGGGGAATTATTGTCTACTCTAGGACTCTCTTTATAGATTTAAGTTATGTTCATTAATCCTTATTACATTACAAAGTATAAAATGAGTTTTCCTTTAGATCTGAAAATCAATGATTGATATGTAGGAAATTTAGAGAATATTTTATATGTATTTGAGGTTCTTCATTGATAGAGAATCGTCTATATTTTTTAGAGATTCTTAGTCAATGGTATCCTTTGATACATAAAAGTCTCTTGATCATTATGATGACCATACTGGTTTTAAATCCACTCAGTGGGGCACTTGAAGTTTATTGTCATTCAGAAGGACATGGATTATTTCAAAGTTAGGATCATACCCGCAGATGGGCTACCTACGTATCCTTTGTTTTGGAAAAGGAATCAGAACCCACGTAGTTCGAGTAAGGGAGTATAATGTTTATGCATGATTGATGGCTCAAAGAAAGATTTCATGATTACTTTTACACTCTAAGCTCACGTGAGTCATGCTCAGTGTGAGAAACAAGAGGTATTGGTGAAACCAGACAATTGTGCCATGGAAGATGTAATGATGTGGGGCTTATGTGTGTATGACTGCCCAAATAGATGAGTATTAAGATTTACTTCAGGAAAGAAATCCAGGAATAGGGTCCATAAAGGTATATGTGCTTCATGGAGATTTGAATACTCTAATCTTGGGGCTTACTCCTAAGGAGGATTCCCAAGTTAGGATGGGACTTATGATTGGGTTTTACTCCTAATAAGGAAGCCTAGATCAAAAGGAAATTAAGACTCGTTAAGAGAAATTAAGGCTGGGGCTTACTCCTGAGAAGAAGGCCCAGGTTAAGGGACTTGAAAAATTAAGGTACTTGGGGCTTACTCCTGAAGAGGATTCCCATATTTGAGACTGGGGATTACTCCTGAAAAGGAAGACCAGTTTAATAGAATTATGGTTGGGGATTACTCCTAAGGAGGATGCCCATATTTGGGAATTTTAAGATTGGGGATTACTCCTAAGGAGGATGCCCAGATTAATGAAAATTATGACTGGGGCTTACTCCTGAAAAGGAGGCCCAGGTTAATGAGGACTTGGGACTTACTCCTAAGGAGAATGCCTAGATTTTAGAATTATGACTGGGGATTATTCCTGAAAAGGAGGCCCAGGTTAAGGGGTTCTCTCATCTTAAAGGATGAGGTTGAATGAATGAAATCTCAATATTTAGTGACATAAAGATGTGTAAATCACTAGGTTTTGAGAGATGTTCCACGGAATTCCTTTCAGATAAGGAATTCAAATCAAGAAATCATGCCATTAATGGATTTGAAGAGTGTCTTGAAGATTGAATCTTGAATAGGAGAGGTGGAATGGAATAAGAAGGGTGAAATGATCAGGAAAGGCACCCAAAAGGATAGGGGCGCGCAAGTCCTGGCAGGCACGCAGGTACTGCGTGGGTGCGCAAGTCCTGGGCGCGCAGGTATACCTGCGCGGCACATGGTTACTTGCACGATTTTTAGTCCTTAGGGTAATACTTGGGCGAGACTTGGCTCAAACCCTTGGTATTACCCCTAGAGGCTTTCTAGAAGATGGCGCGCAAGTTCTGGTGAAGAAGTAGGGCGGCACGCAAGTGTGTCCATTTCCCTTAAGGGTAAAACACTTAGGCACGCAAGTGTTAGTGAATTCTAACACTTAGACCTTAATCCTCTTGTTTAGACCTTCCATTTTAGGTAAATAATTACCTTAGAAGTGTTCTGAAGACCTGAAGAAGAGACTTGGGCGTTCATAGCCATGTATCTGAATTCTGGAAAAATTACTCCTCAAATGGGGGCCCACAGGGTCTATTTATAGGCTGGAGAAGACCCCGGGTGGTTATCACCTAGGGCACGCAAGTGACTTTCGTGACCAACTTCGGCGTGCAAGTGTACTTGCGCGACCATTGCGGCGTGCAAGTATACTTAAGCGACCATTGTAGAACTTTCGCGACCCTTGTGTAATGTTTTTCTTATTCCTTCCTTTGTCAATTTTTTGATTTTTGTCCAAAGGTTGAATCAATTTGAGCTAAGATATTTCCCTTTCCATTCGTTTGGACAATGTGACAAAAAGGAGCATCAACAAAAGTCCCCCCTCAGAGTTGGATCTGGAGAGAAAAGAGGATTTGACTCTTAGGTGAGAAGAAACAAGAAATTTGGAAGTTTAAAGTCATGCATGTCGGACATAAAAAGGCTAATTTTTAAGGTCGAAATATCTTTGACCGAATGAATTAGAATTGACTCAATTCTTTGACAATTCATCTGAAAACATATTACCATACTCAAGTATGAGGGAAAATATGTAAACTATGACTTAAGAATATTTGAATCTGAAGAATGATATGAAAAAGAGGTAAAAGGCATTAAAAGAAGTAGTTCCCAAGAATGAAGTTACCATTATTTAACAAACCTGTTAGGGGGTTGAATTATACAGGGCCACCTAAGGGCATTGGCTGCATATTCAAATAAATAGCATCTTTTGGATGACAGGTCCGTTATGTAGACTACTTATGCAAGACCACTTAGGGGCATGTGCTGCATAGTCAGGAAAAAGAACTCTCAGAAATTTACTTTCCTAGTGCTAAAAATCCAGTGAAAGTTTATGGAGATTCAAAATTTTCAAAGTATAGAGTTTTATGTATGGAAAGAGGTACTTGAATATGGAGAATATATTTCCAAACAAGATTATCGAAGAACTGGATGGATATCACTCCTACGAATGTCTGACCCAAACGTAGGGAAGGAGAATATAAACCATGAACTTGAATAATTTCAGATCATGAAAAGGGATATGGGACAAATATGTTAAGGAAGACTATTTTTTCGGATCCCTACATATTTTCATTAAGACAAATAAGTAAAAAAGAGGATTTATTCCCAAGAATGAAGTTACCAGTATTTAACAAACCCGTTAGGGGGTTGAATTATATAGGGTCACCTAAGGGCATTGGCTGCATAGTCAAATAATAGTATCTTTTGGCTGAAAAATCTGTTATGGAGACTGTTTATGCAAGGCCGCCTAAGGGCACGTACTGCATAGTCAGGCAAAAGAACTCTCAGAAGTTTGACATTTTTGTGACTAGAAGTCAAGAATAGGGTTATAAAGATCTAAAAATATTTAAGGTTAGGATTATGACACATAAAGATGGGTATTGTCCAATGTATGCAGAGATACACAGATCAATTCTAACCATAATCATGTTGTGACTGGGTCCTGAATGGAAATGTTGGACTTCACTACGTATCCCATAAGGATGGGAATCAAGACATACGTAGTTCTTGAACTATAGTTTAACGTCGTGTGGGACAAAAGGATTGGAGATCTTAGTTTAGGGTCATAGACCTTGGACCATTATAAGAAATACACAGTGCGTGCTTTCATGGGGACTTTTCAGCCAAGGGACTGAAAGTGGAATTTGGGGTTAGGCCCAAAAGGATTGGGGCTGGATTCGAGGGATACTTGAACATTCCTACGTATCCCATAAGGATGGGAATCAAGCCCATGTAGTTCTAGAAATACCCCTTGTACAGATTTGGTTCGTACATGTGAAGGGTGAAAGGGGATTTTAGTGCAATGATGGTTTAATCCAAGATAAAAGGTTCAGGTATTTCCATGTATGCACGTATTCTTTGAGATGAAACATGATTGAAAACCAATGTAAGTAATAATTCCTTCTCAGGTGAGGGTATCAAAGAATATTGTAGTTTATTGTCATACTGGACAAAAGTTTTGTATAGTTTAACGTCGTATAGCAAGGAAGAAAGTGAACCAATGTAAAGATATTGATTCTAGAGGCGGTTTCACGAATCAACATCATATGAGATGGAGGTGAACCGATGTGAAGAGATTGGTTTTGGGCTTGAACCTTGGGAGGTTGCCTACGTACCCAGCCTAGAAGGTAAGGATCAAAGTCCACATGGTTCAATTAAATAATGAATTAGTGATCAAGTTGTCCTTGGGGACAACGACCTAGAAAATAGTGTTGGGACTTACACATGGTTAGTATCCCAGAGAGAGTGTTATGGTTGAAGTTTAATCTAAGCTCACGTGAGTCATACTCGGTGTGAGAAACAAGAGGTATCAACAAACCTAATGATGCACAGTTTAATGTCATGTAGGACATATGAAGGGACTATGTAGTTTTAAAGTCCTGCAGTTAGTACTATTGGTGCTGCACAGTTTAATGTCATGTAGCAGGGAAAAAATACAGTTTAATGTCATGTAGGATGTATCAAGGACTTTCTGTACAGTTTAGCGTCATGTAGTTAGGACGATGGGGACAATACAGTTTAATGTCATGTTGGACAAAAATAGGACTGTGCAGTTTAATGTCATGCAGTGAGGACAAAAGAGTACACCATTTAACGTCATGTTGGATGTATTAGGGATTTTTTCACAGTTTAACGTCATGTTGGATGAAAAAGGGACGATATAGTTTAGCGTCATGTTGGACGTAAGTGCCAATAGTTTAAGGTCGTATGCATGGACCGTGGATGGTGCAGTTTAACGTCATGCTGGATGTAAGGGACGTCTGTACAGTTTAGCGTCATGTAATTAGGACGTCATAGTTTAACGTCATGTGAGACGAAAGGAATAAAAATAGTTTAAGTTCATATGTATGGACCATTGATGATGCAGTTTAACGTCTTTCTGGACATAAGAGACTTACAAATAGTTTAGGGTCATATGCATGGACCGTTGGTTATGAATTTTAACGTCTTGCTGGACGGTGGTGCAGTTTAAGGTCGTACCGGACCATGGTGCAGTTTAAGGTCATACTGGTCCATGGTGCAGTTTAAGGTCATACTAGGCCATGGTGCAGTTTAAGGTCATATTGGACCATGGTGCAGTTTAAGGTCATACTGGACCATGGTGCAGTTTAAGGTCATACTGGACCATGGTGCAGTTTAAGGTCATACTAGACCATGGTTTATGCATTTTGTGTTTATAAAAAATACTTCTTCAAAAATCTGGCATTGGTTGGAGTAGTGATGAGTTCTCCATCCATCGAGATTAATGAATAAGATCCATTGGAGTAGACCCTATGTATTGAGTAAGGTCCTTCCCATTTTGGCTCAAGATTTGGAGGTTTATTTCCTGGTATCATTGGAGTTCTGAGAACTAATACCAATTCTCCCTGAGTTAATGACTGAAGACAAACTTTTTTGTTGAAATCTTGTGCTATTCGATTCTGATAGACTTCCAAGTGGTGAAAAGTGCACAATCTTTTCTCATCTAACCGTTCCAATTCATTCAATCGCTTTTGAGATTGTTCATCTGTAGATGACCGATCAAAAATGGATACTCTGAGCGAGGGTAGTTGAACTTCAATAGGAAAGAGTGCTTCCGTTCCATATACCAGTGAATATGGAGTTGACCGCGTTGCAATACAGGTGGTAGTCCAATAAGCCCATAAAGCATGAAAGATTTTATCAGGCCATGACTTCTTATCTTTATCCACCATCTTTTGCAGTATATTGGAAAGAGTCTTGTTGAAGGCTTCTATCTGTCCATTGGCCGCTGCATGATACCGAGATGAATGATTGGATTTGATGTTGTATTATTGATACAACTTCTTCACCTCGGATGAACAGAAGTTGGTTCCATTGTCCGTCAATATGGTATGAGGGACACCAAATCTGGTAATGATGTTAGACTTGATGAAGTTAACAATGCATTTAGAACTGACTTCCTTGAGAGGTACTGCCTCTGCCCATTTGGAAAATAAATCAGTAGAAGTAAGAATATACTTAAACTACTTGGCCGTAGCTGAAGGGTAAGGTCCCACCACATCCATTCCCCATGTGGAAAATGGCCATGAGTATTTAGCTTTATGAAGCAACTCTGGAAGTTGATGAATGAAGTTGGCATGTACTTGGCATGAATGACACTTCTTTGTGAAATCAACACAATCTTGTATCATTGAAGGCCAAAAGTATCCAAGCCTTCAAATCTGATCAGACAGTATATGTCTAGATTGGTGGGCACCATAGACTCCTGCATGAACTTCTTTCATGACAACCATTGTCTCTTCACCATCAATGCGTCTAAAGAGAACTCCATCAAAACTATATTTGTAGAGAATTTTCTCTAGGTGATCTGGGCCATCATAAAGAATAAAATTGACCACACGTCTCCGGATTTGTTCTTTCTCAGCTCTATCAGGTGGAAGTGTTCCATTTTGAAGGTATTTCCTGATAGGTGACATCCATCCTGTAGTATGAACATACGGTTCAGGAATGGGACTAATTTCATTAATTTCCTCTGTTCTAGATCGAATATAAGGTGAAATTGCACGACGGTGGGCAATACTGATGGTTGTCTCATCCTGATTTGGATCTGCCAGAGCTGTGGCTATATTAGCCAGTGCATTAGCTTGAGCATTTTGTGATCTCAGGACATAAGAAAATGTCAGTTCCAAAGGGAATTCCTCCATTAACTCTCTAACATAATCATACAAAGGGATTAGTTCTTCTTTTCTAATGGCATAATCCCCACTGACTTGTTTGATTACCATGTCTGAATCACCTTTCACCTTTAAGTGATTCACTTGTGCTTGAAGCGCCAATTCCAAGCCTGCGATGAGAGGTTTGTATTCTACTTCATTATTGGTACCACCTTCCCATAATAAGAAGGAATAAGGTAACACTGCATTTTCTAGAGAAATGAGCACAATTCCTAAGCCAACTTTATTGAATTTAGGATTTTCCATTTTCCACCCTGTTGGACTTCTGGAAGCACCATCAAAATACATTTCCCATGCCTGAGGACTTTCTTTAATAGAGAAGACTTCCTCATCAGGGAGTTCAATATCTAAAGATGTGTCTTCCACTGAAGGGTGTTCATCCAGGAAATCAGCCAGAGCTTGGCCCTTTATTGCCTTTTGAGACACATACTGAATGTCGAATTGCTGCAAAATAACTTCCCACCTTGCTAGAAGTCCTGTAAGCATTGGACGACTAAGGATGAATTTGAGAGGGTTATTGAGAGATACAATTGGATCTCGTGATGTTGCAGGTAGTGTCTCAACTTCTGAACTGAAAAGATTAATGACAGGAAACACTTCTCAATACTTGAATACCGGGTTTCTACTTCAAGCATAGTCTGACCGAGGTAGTAGAGGCTGTTTTCATTCCCAACATCATTTTTCTGAGCAAGAAAGGAACCCAATGATTGCTCTAAATATGTCACATAGAGGATAAGTGGTCTTCCTTCAATAGGTGACATGAGTACCGGTGAACTCAAGAGGTATTTCTTGAGAATATCAAATGCTTCTTGACATTCTTCAGTCCACTGGTAAGTGACTCCCTTCTTCATCAATTTGGCGAAGGGTAAACTTTTTCCTGCCAAATTGGCGATGAAATGCCGAATATAGGCTAAGTTTCATTGAAGTACCTTTAATTATTTCAAATTTCGAGGAGGTGACATACCAATGATTGACTTTGTCTTCTCAGGATCAACTTCAATACCACGATGGCATACAATAAAGCCGAATTTTTTTCCTGAGGTTACCCCAAAAGCACATTTTAAGGGGTTCATCTTCAAATTATGTTGCCAAAGTTTATGGAATATGAATTCTAAATCAGCCAAGTGATTAGAACGTTGTTTGGATTTAACCACCAAATCATCCACATAACATTAAACAAACTTCCCTAAAAAGGGTTCGAAGATATGATGCATGGCATGCTAATATGTTGCGCCTGAATTCTTTAAGCCAAAGGGCATTACCCGGTAGAAAAACACACCCTGAGGGGCTCTGAAGGCTGTGGATTCCTCATCTTCTGGAGACATTAGGATTTGATTATATCCAGAATATCCATCCATGAAGGAAAGTTCTTCATAGTTAGCTGTTGCATCAATTAAAAGTTCTGTAATCAGAACTGGGAAATCATCCTTAGGACAATACCGATTAAGATCTCTGAAATCGATTCAAACTCTAATTTGTTCGTTCTTCTTCTTCAAAGGGAAAATATTAGCCAACCACTTGGGATATTGAACTTCTCTAACAAATTTAGCTTTGATAAGCTTATCCACTTCAGCTTCAATTTTGGAAGCATAAGTTGGGTGTGTTCTTCTCGCGGCTTGATTAAATCCTCGATTTTCTTCTGGTAAACCCAAATGATGAGTAGCAACATCAGGATCAAGCCCAAGAATTTCTGTATAGTTCCAAGCAAATATATCTCTATTTTTCTTTATAAAGGAAATATACATCTCTTGCTCTTCAAGAGTCATGGCCGCACTGATTAAAGTGGGGCGTGGATCTTCTTTTGTACCCAGATTTATTTCTCTGAGTTCATCCACGGTGGTAGAGATACCCTCTTCAAATGCTGGAGGATCATCTCTGAGATATTCATCTTCTTCTTCATCATGTGTTATTTCTTCTGTTTCTACTTGCATAGTAGATGATAAAGAATAATTTCCATGATCAGAATAGATGTTAAAATTTGAACATCTTGAAGAAGAAGAAGCTTCCATTTCTGACCTGATTGATGATGAAGGGTCTTCCATGGGTAATAAATAGGAGATGATGGATTGATAATCAACATCATCGTTCACCTATGAAATTGCTATAACTTATTCTGGCCTGATTGGAAAAGTATAGACTTGTTGGATTTCAGCAGATGAAATGAAGACGTCACCATTTGGGATTTCATCACTGCTTGGTGGGTTACCAATTTCTCCCATGTTTTCTGGCTCGATTTCCGTAATTGACATTATGGATCTTTCCATAAGAGTATTTTTATTTGGGTCTATCCTGTCAATTTGACTGATAGGCAACACATAATCTGTACTCACATGCGCAAATGGATTTACTGGAATCTTTTCCAAACCATACAGAGCATTAACTTTGGTAAGCTCCCTTGTTGTGGATTTATCCTTTCCCTTCATGTGATAGAATTCCGCCTCAATATATTGAGACTCACATGTCTTGAATGGGGCCTTATCACCATACAATGTCCCAACTTGACCATCAAAACAATACTTGAGACATTGATGGTATGATGAAGGGATAGTCGCATGTTGATGTAGCCAGGGTCTTCCAAGCAAGATGTTGAAGGATGAATCTTGATCAACAACCATGAAATCTCAATTAGATACAAGATCTCTAAACTGAGTTCTAAGTGTAACCTCACCCAGTGGTTCTTGTTCATTTTTATCATATCCTTGTAACATCATGGTAGAAGGAGATAAATCAGATTCCGTGAGGCCCAATCGACGAAGTGTACTAATGAGCATGAGGTTGACTCCCGAACCATTATCAATGAAAGCTCTTCAGACATCTACGCCATTGACCTTGCCATATAAAGAAAAAAGTCTAATATGTCCATGCACGACATCATATTCATCTTCATCAGTGAAAGATATCACTACATGGAATTCCGCAGGATTATTCTCTACGTGATAGACTTCAGCTGCAGCAATTTCAGTTTCAAACTCCTGAGGACTTGACAAAGCCTCGATGAGTGCCTCTCGAAGATCTTTTGATAGATTCAAAGCATCCAGAATTGATAACTTGGCTGGTACTTGGGCCAGGTGTTTCAATACATCATACTTTTGATCCAGAGGTCTGCGTTTCCCAATAGGAACATGTGGTTTAGCAGGTGCCTTGGAAGTTGATGTTTTGGATGTTGATGCATCTTGTATCGGGATAGGAGTTGGAAATAAACCTGGCCTTGGAATATCAAACCCATTAGGCCTATTTACCTGCTGAGAGAATGAAGGTGGAACCTCCAACCGATCCTCCAAAATAACTGTGCCAGGACTGAATTTTCTATTGGTGGAAGAACTTTCTTGTTCTTGCTGAGCTCGCATAAGGGCTCTGCCATGAGTTTCTAATGCATACACAGTTCTAGCAGGGGTAGAATTGGAATAGTGGATTCTGAAAGATCCACGTCTTCCCCTGTATCCCATACCCCTGGAACTTCCTCTAATTCCTCTATTTGATATAGGGAATTTGGGATTATCAAAATTGAAACTACAACTGATATAAGGATCTGTTAAGTGAATCATATTAACAGACCCAAATATTAACTCTTCATCCGATGAAGACTCTACCTGATTAACTTGTTTAGGTTGTGCCATTTGGTGGGGCGGTGCCCGTTGCTTTGAAGTAGATGGAATGAAATCTTCTAGAGTCAAAGAAAACTTAGGCTTTTACACATACTCATCTTCTTCTGATTGTTCCTCTTTCTTGGAATTATGCCATTTCTTTGAGGATTTTCCCTCTGATGAAGAAGGTTTTTCTGCAGCATTCATGGCAGAAGGCACAATTGGTTTCTTCAATTATTTTCGCAAAATATCATGAGTTCGGTTGATTGTCTTTATGACCATCCAATCATCATATTTTTGTGCATTTTTTCTTTTAACTTCTTACCACTCGCCTTCCTCCTCTGGAACTGTAGCAGTAACACATGTTACCTGAGCTGAAGAACCTTTCTGTTTAACTTGTCCCAAATCGACCATTTTTTATAGGAGGTCCTTAAAAACAAAACACTCTTGAATGGAATGCCCCAACATTTGATGAAATGGTAAATAATTGGGACGGTCTTCATCTTCTTCCTTGTTTGGCCTCTTGGGCACTGGCAGTTGAACGAAATTATTTTCCAGAGCCGAAATGAAATAACCAAGAACTTGTTCATTTCGAAAAGAGTAAAATTTTCTTTTTAAATCCTCAAATTGTTTTCATCTTTGATCTCTTTGATTATATTGACGAAACGAACTCTATTTTTGGCGCTCAGGAGGTGGAGCCCTTCGAGAAAATGAAGGTTTTGAGGTAGAAGCAGGTACAGGTGATTATTTAATCATAACTGTAGCAGTCTCTGCTTTATCCATTCTACTTCCTAGAGCTGATGAAATTACACGAGATTTAGCCTTAGTCTATATAAGAGAATCTTCAATCTATTGAGCGATTTAAGTAAGGTCTCGAAACCCTCCTGTGTATTTCACAGGGATCAGCGGTGTGTGTAATTCATCACAAAGATTTGCCACACATATTGGCAACAGTTCCTCTTGAGGGAGTGCTAAGCTTAGGGAATATGTTAATCCCTTCCAGCGAACAATGAAATCTGAGACCCTTTCATTCTCCCTTTTCTTACAGTTTGTAAGATCGAAAAATGTTGTCTTTGGAAAAGTTGAGCTGAATTGAAGAAGAAATCGTTGACGGAGATCTTCCCATCTGGTAATTGATCGGGCTTGCAAGCTTGTGTACCAGACAAAGGATGGTACTTGCAATGTTCGCATGAAGGATCTGAGTTTTACTACTTCTTGCTGCTCTGGAGTTCCCATCATAGGATCGCAACAAGACACATAATGCGTCAGATGCTGTTCAGGATCACCTGATCCTTTGAAAATAGAGAATACAGGGTTCCTAAAACTTGATGGGGGGGGAGATTGAATCTACCCATTCAGGGTAAGCTTTATTTTCTGGTTGAACCAGTGCATGATTTCCCTCCATAGTCTCTAACCGAGATGTTAATGAATCAATAGTAGTTATTATCTTTTGAGAAACACCCGGTTGAGCTTGGACCTGAACAGGTGCACTGACTGGAGCTTGGACAGGTATGGCAGCTGGTGCTGCAACTGATGGTAGTACTGCCAATTGTTGTTGCACTTGACCCGTAGGATTAGACCTGTGAGGGTGTACTGATAAAGGAGGATATTCTTGATCCATCTCAGTAGCTGTCACAAACTCCCTTGGCTGACTTACTCCAGCATGCTTAGGAGGAAGACTACCCTGAAGTAGTTCTGCGTTCAACCTCCTTAATTCTTTCATTTCTTCCTCCTGTTGTGCAAACCTTTGCTCTAGTGAGAGCAATTAGCCTTCTCCAGAGGAAGGATATGTAACCTGATTCTTTCCCTTCCCCTTGTTTGATCCCTTTAGGAGATGGGGAAGTGGGTTACTTGAAGGATTACCTAGGTTCTGAGTAATTCTTTGATTTCGTGTACGCACACCTTCTTCATTTGTGTCTGTGCGTACATCTTCTTGAGTAGGAACCTCTTCATCTGAATCCCCTGAATGAGCCTCATCTAGTGGATCAGAAACAACAGAATTGATGACATTGATTGATTCATAATGCATTGCATCCCTCCTATCGGCATTTCTATGATATTGTCTCATTCCATTTCTTTAATGAGACATTGCCTTTTGTTGATTTGATCCCTCAGGAATTTATTGACGAACTGTAATTTGGAGGGAATCTCCTGATAATTTGGCTCTTCGTTCCTCCTGTGGCTTCTTCCCCAATCGATAGAAGAATGACGTTTACTGAGGAGGGGATTGATGATTTGAAAAAGTCCCCAGTCTAGTGGACTGGGGATGTTCTTACTGCCTTTGCTCAACTCCTCGAATCCTATTTGTTGATTCCGAGGGATGGTTTAAAAGAGTCCCCAATCTGACGAGCTGGGGTGGATCTTGACATGCTATGTCTGAGACTTCCTTAAAATCTCTCCTGATCTTTTGGACCTTAGTCCTAAAATTAGCTGGATGCATCAAACTGCATCCACTTTTATCACCCGGTTCAAAAGACCGTTGGATGATTTCTAACACTTATATCACTTGATGATGTGCTTGCTCCATACGAGAGGCTTGTTCAATATTCTCGTTTGCTTGATGCAGAAGTAATTCAACAACTTTTTCTCTGTATTCTTGATTTTGAGAAGAACTAGTTGAGGCCTGTTCTTGGGCAAGATTTTTATTACAAACAAAACCCATTGACTGTGGCCATCCACATGCAATAACATTGCATGAGACCATTTTCGGCGGGCTTTGCTGACTGGAGAGCACAGTGAAATGTAGTGCTCCATGAACACCCCATACTCTGATATGAATACCAGATGGGGAATTGTAAATGAACTAGCGCAATCTTCTTAATGCGCCAAGGTATGAACGCTGAAGGTCTCTCTGCTGCTTTTTAGCCTTCGGATATCGAGAGACTGATAGAGATGCCAAGTCAATCTGACGTTGTAACCCTTATATTATCTTAACAAGATTTTCATATTCATTATAAGGTAATACTTTCTTTTTCAACTGACAAAGAGTTTTACATATATTGATACAAATATCATGAATTCCATCTTCCGTCAAAATATCTGGAATGTCATACTGAGAGTCAGCCAGAGGCAAAAACATGACTGGCACTGCACTTTCGCCAGTTGTTTTATCATGTTCAGCATTTCCTCTTTATCATTCAATGAATATTATTCTACCTGATTTGACCAAAGTTGGTGCTTCCTTGTTGCTTCATCGGATTCAACAAGATTGGTAGAGAAATCACTGATCAAACTAGAAGATGCATGACTTAGGGGTGGTTCGGAGAATGACCTACACCCTGGGCTATCTTCTAATTGAGAAATTATTTCACCTGTTAGTGATGAAGCATCAGACATGACTGGTTTTTCATTTGCAGGTGCCTCAAGATAAGAGGGCTTTCTCGGCACTAAATTATCCACTGGAGCATTTTCCAGGCAATGTGCATCACTACTGCAGAGAGGACTTTCGCAGTGAAATTCATCATCATAGGGAGGACCACCATGGTGGGTTATAGAAAAAGATGAAATCTCTTGCTCCTTGGTCTTCTGACCACACAGAGGGTTCCTGTGGCTCTCATCTGAAGATGAAATTTCGAGATCAACCGAATTGTCATGAAGAAAGCCTTTATGAGGAAGTATCTATTGAAGACCTTCAGAATTAAAGTTCCCAATGTTGGGAAATGAGGGAGTAGAATCTTACATTCCAATAGATAACTGTCTGAGGGCTTCAAGAACTCCAGCATCGAGCAAGGCCTTGTTACATATTGGCTCTTGATTTCTTGACTGTGCTGGGAGGGTCTTCTTCTTAGAAACCTTCTTACTCAATTTAGCAGGTGTGTGTTCCTTCTTAGGAGAAATGATCAGGTTAGGCTGATTATCTCCGCTCAAACCAGGTGTATGTGCCTGACTTGGTTGTCCATATGATATGGGGGAGTATGCCCCACAACCCTCTTGGACTGGAACAGATGTGTGTGTCTGTTTCGGAGTGAACTGTTGATGTGTCACTCCACTGGTAGGGATAGATTTATGTGTATTTCCCTGAGATATTGTTGAAGCTGTTATAATATACTGGAAAGCATCCAGAATATGAGCAGCGATTTGCTTCTTCTCTTTCACCATTGATAGAATATGCTTGGTGACTTCAGCTGCCGAAACGGGGATATACGTCCATTCCGTTCTTGGAGTAGGTGTATGTGCCTACTCCTGTCCTCCTTTTCCTATCAGTGAATCCTGACAGTACTCAAGTGTAGAGGCAGAGAGTTGAGTCTACCTCCTGTTTGTCGCTGGAGATTTCCGACTGACTTCTCCGAATGCTACCAAGCGAGACTATTGGTAGGCTTGATCAGTACTAGCAGGTGTATGTGCCTGCTGATTGCACTTCGCCGAACGTGGTTGAAGAGATCCATCATATGTAGTCAGACGAGCCTGCTGACTAGCTGATGACGTATAAACAGGTGTATGTTCCTGCCTATAATACTCCACCGGAATTGCCTGGCGGGATTGGCGTGATGCTTCCAGACGAGTCTGCTGGACAACAGAATTAAAACAGGCAGGTGTGTGTTCCCTCTCGTTGCTTTCCACCAAGTTAGGTTGGTGGACTTCTCCAGAGATGGCAGAGATGAGAACCTGCTCACTATTAACCAGATTTCGCCTCTAGCGATTCGTCTTGCCTGCTCAGGTTTGAGGAACCTTAGCTGAACACCTGGAGTCGGTACCCTCATCATGTTGAGGGTGCACTGCCGCATGAGTCTGGCAGCGATTGTTGGTGGGAGCCCTCAGGAAGGACTCATGTCTTCTTGAATTAAGGCCCTGAGGGACCTGCTCATTCACCTCCCCAGAATATGGGAGTTAATGGTGATTGCGTTCTGGGGATAATGACCTGAAACGGTTGGAGACGGTGGTTAGCACCGCCTGCTTCTTAATCACTGGTTGTCATTGTTCGGAAGACCAAGATGAATTGTTTACCTGGAGGGCTTGTTAGGCAACCTCCAGAGTTGGAATAGTACCGTTTTGACGGTACTCCTTAACCAGCGCATTTGATACCCAACGTTGAAGATGCTGAGTAGGTGATATCGTCCTAAGAGCGGATGATAATCCAGTAGGAGTAGCAGCAGTGGCATTTTCAGCAGAAGTTTTCACAGCAGACGTATTCACGGATGTGAACTTAAGAGAATCCATTCTGGAAATGCAGAAGATCTTGGAAAAGAGTGCCTGTTTGAAATAACATATGTAATCAAGATAAATTCATCCACTACATCTTTTGGATGAGCACATATGTCAATGATTGTTTTTGTTGGCCCTCTCATTGAGTTTTAAATAGGGGCCTAACAAATAAGCAAAACATCATTTTGACTTGGTTAAGGATTCACGTCGGGTTCACCATTTTTTGTTTCCCTCTGAAATTGGGGATGATCTCATTGATTTAAGATTCAAACATTCCAAGCGGTTTATAACGGGTTTGTTCGTAGAACTAGAAACATCTAATGATTCCATATCCATTTGAACCTACTTTACAAAGGTAGACGCTCATTAGTTGTGGACTGATGAGGCTTAGGAATTTGTATTGGTTGAGAGGATGGGAGGTCGAACTCATCACACCTTTTTTCGGGGAATTATTGTCTACTCCGGGAATCTCTTTATAGATTTAAGTTATGTTCGTGAATCCTTATTACATTACCAAGTATAAAATGAGTTTTCCTTTATATTTGACAATCAATGATTGATATATAAGAAATTTAGAGAATCTTTTATATGTATTTGAGGTTCTTCATTGATAGATAATCATCTGTATTTGTTATAGATTCTTAGTAAATGGTATCCTTTGATACATAAAAGTCTCTTGGTCATTATGATGACCATAATGGTTTTAAAGCCACTCAGTGGGGCACTTGAAGTTTATTATCATTCAAGACATGGATTATTTCAAAGTTGGGATATTACCCGCAGATGGGCTACCTACGTATCCTTTGTTTTGGAAAAGGAATCAAAACCCACATAGTTCGAGTAAGGTAGTATGATTTTTATGCATGATTGATGGCTCAAAGAAAGATTTCATGATTACTTTTACACTCTAATCTCACGTGAGTCATGCTCGGTGTGCGAAACAAGAGGTATTGGTGAAACCAGACAATTGTGCCACGAAAGATGCAATGATGTGGGGCTTATGTGTGTATGACTGCCCAAATAGATGAGGATTAAGATTTACTTCAGGAAAGTAATCCAGGAACAGGGTCTATAAAGGTATTTGTGCTTCATGGAGATTTGAATACTCTAATCTTGGGGCTTACTCCTAAGGAAGATTCCCAAGTTAGGAGGGGACTTATGATTGGGTTTTACTACTGGGAAGGAATCCCAGATCAAAAGGAAATTAAGACTGGTTAAGAGAAATTAAGGCTGGGGCTTACTCCTGAGAAGAAGGCCCAGGTTAAGGGACTTGAAAAGTTAAGGGACTTGGGGCTTACTCCTGAAGAGGATGCCCATATTTGAGACTGGGGTTTACTCCTAAAAAGGAATCCCAGGTTAAGAGAATTATGGTTGAGGCTTACTTCTAAGGAGGATGCCCATATTTAGGAATTTTAATATTGGGGCTTACTCCTAAATAGGATACCCAGATTAATGAAAATTATAACTGGGGCTTACTCCTGAAAAGGAGGCCTAGGTTAATGAGGACTTAGGACTTACTCCTAAGGAGGATGCCCAGATTTGAGAATTATGACTGGGGATTATTCCTGAAAAGGAGGCCCAGGTTAAGGGGTTCTCTCATCTTAAAGGATGAGGTTGAATGAATGAAATCTCAATCTTTAGTGACATAAAGATGTGTAAATCACTAGGTTTTGTGAGATTTTCCACAGAATTCCTTTCAGATAAGGAATTCAAATCAAGAAATCATTCCATTAATGGATTTGAAGAGTGTCTTGAAGACTGAATCTTGAATAGGAGAGGTGGAATGACATAAGAAGGGTGAAATGAGCAGGAAAGGCACCCAAAAGGATAGGGGTGTGCAAGTCCTGGCAGGCGCGCAGGTACTGCGTGGGCGCACAAGTCCTGGTCGCGTAGGCATACCTGCGTGGCACATGGTTACTTGCACAATTTTTAGTCCTTAGGGTAATACTTGGGCGAGACTTGGCTCAAACCCTTGGTATTATCCCTAGAGGATTTCCAGAAGAGGGCGTGCAAGTTCTGGTGAAGAAGTAGGGCGGCGCGCAAGTGTGTCTATTTCCTTTAAGGGTAAAACACTTTGGTGCGCAAGTGTTAGTGAATTCTAACACTTAGACCTTACTCTTCTTGTTTAAACCTTCCATTCTAGGTAAAGAATTACCTTAGAAGTGTTCGGAAGACCTAAAGAAGAGAATTGGGCGTTCAGAGCTCTGTATCTGAATTCTGGAAAAATTCCTCCTCAAATGGGGGGCCCACAGGGTCTATTTATAGGCTGGAGAGGACCCCGGGCGGTTATCACCGAGGGTGTGCAAGTGACTTGCGCAACCAACTTCGGCGCACAAGTGTACCTGCGCGACCATTGTAGAACTTGCGCGACCCTTGCGCAATGTTTTTCTTATTCCTTCCTTTGTCAATTTTTTGATTTTTTGTCCAAAGGTTGAATCAATTTGAGCTAAGATATTTCCCTTTCCATTCGTTTGGACAATGTGACGAAAAGGAGCACCAACACAAGAACTCATCTTTCCAATGATATCAATGATCATATGGAATTCCTAGGGCCTAGGAGCCTGAGTCAAGACTAACTATCTATCTCATGAGGTTTCCAAATGTAAAGCCTCTATCATAGTTGTCCTGGAACTGAATAAAATTCCTTATAAAATATGGGAGTTTGCAAAAATAATTGGATTTAGGAACTAGATACATGGTGAACCTACCAGTCATCACATTTGGGTGTTCTAGAACCTAGCTGTGGGAGTGGAAAATCATACAGTATTGGATCAACACATCTCGGTTAAAGTAGTTTTTTGGAAGAGGCCATTTCCTTTTCTCCTTTGTCTATGAAAAATATGAAGCTAGGATATGAGAAAAAGTATGGATTAATCATAATTCCAACAACTCAGGAGATAATGTGTGGTTGGTGGGGGTGAATTTAACAAAATTATGGAGGATTCAGAAAAGAAATAGGGTGTATTTCTCCCTCATAGAGATAGGCAAGCCTTTGTGTATTTTTCATCCCAGGAGGGTCTAATGGATTTAGGTTACTTAGGAGACAAGTTTACCTGGTGTAACAATAAAAAAGGAAGCAGAAAAACCTAGTTCAAATTATATTTCTATCTTGGAAACCTCCATATTCTCTCATCCTTTCCCAACTCATAAGTTATCCACTTGATGTGATCTTTATGGGATCACTCTCCCCTCCTTATTAACTTGAAAGTGGGTAATGTGGGTGGAAGGTGGTTCTTCTTCTCCAACTACTGGCTATCCAATCCTGATTTTCTCCAATTAGTTCAACATTCTTGGGAGTCTCCCATTCAAGTATATAGGTGGTTTGGACTTCACAACAAAATGTGCCTGCCCAAGAAAGACCTCATGGTCTGGTCCATCTCTCTTCCTCAAAATAGTGATAGACTAGAGGGTCTCTAAAGGGATATTTACAGCACTAAAATCATCCTAGAAGTATCATGGGATGAGGACCTCTTTGTCTCTATGGGGATTAAAAAACAAGATTACAATGAATACCTATTAAATCATGAGAGAATACTTATTGAGTGGTCTCGGGAGACTTGACTTAAATAAAGTGATCATAATTCTACTTTTTTCATGCTTTCCTAAAGGTTAAATGTCAGGATTTCTTCCCTAACATCCTTCGGGGTGATGGTTCTTTCACCAATGATGAAAATGAGATTGGAGGTATGGTTCACTTCCATTTCAAATCCCTCTTATGTGAGCCTAACCCCTATATGCAGAATGACTACCCGGAAGGGTAGGCCAACCTTTTTAACTCCATTCCAAGTATGGTTTTAGATCAGGACAATGCTGAGATTAGTTGTGTTATAGAGGATAATGAGATCTAGGACTTAGTTAGATCTTTTAATCTAGAGAGAATGCCAGGACCTGATGGATTCCACAGTTCTTTCTACACTTCTTACTGGGGAATTATTAAGAAAGGCCTTATTGCTTCCATCCAAGATTTCTTTCGTGGAGGGCCCCTCCCCCAAGTGTCTAGTGCAACATACCTTGTCCTCATTACAAAGGTTAAGGTCCCATCCTCAGTCAACCAATTTCGACCGATAAGTATGTGCACCTTTACATACAAAGTGCCTACCTCCATCACCAATAAGAGGTTATCTTGGTACATCAAATCTTGGGTCTCAGAGGAGCAGCATGCCTTTATTCATGGAAGATCTATTCAAGGGGTGATCGACGTTTCTCATAAAATGGTCAGTGATATCAACAAGAAGGTGAGGGGCTCTAATTTGATCATTAAATTGGATATAGACAAGGACTATGACAGTATTGAGTGGGGACTCATTCTTCAGGTCATGAGGTGTATGTGATTTTATGAATGGGATATGAACTTGATGTTTTATTTCTACAGCTCACCATGGATCAATATATTATTTAGGGGTTGGTAGTGTGGCTTCCTTAAATCAGTTATAGGTCTCAGAAAAGGTTATCCCCTCTCCCCAAGCATCTTCATTATGATCCAAGACACCATTGGAAGATACATTTTTACTAGTATGAAAAAAGGATTCATCAGTCTAAACCATTGAAAATGATACTTCTTGGGGATTTTTTACCTCATGGTTGTCGATGATCTGATCATTTTCTCTAATGTATGAAACCCCTTGGTCAAAAAATTCAGCAAGATCATGGATGATTACTCAAACTAGAGTGGATATAATATCAATCAGGACAAAATCCATGTTTTTTTCATCCTCTTATCCGATAAGAAGAAGGAACAACATTGAAACCGTCATGGGTATCCATGGAAAAAAATTCCCAACGGAGTACTTGAGGGCACCTATATCCCCTGTAAAGGTTCGAGAAAGGCATTTTTAAGGTATATCCAATAATATTACTAACAGAATCAACAACTGGAAAAACCTCTTTCTCTCTTTTGGTGGTAGAATCACTCTCATCAATTGTGTGTTGTTATCCATCCCAATGAACATTATTTCATTTCTCAAGGTGCCTAAATATATCCTCAATGAAATTGAAAACCTCCTCAACTCTTTCATTTGGGATGCATAAGGGGAGGGCAGGTTTCATTGGGCCTCTTAGTCTAGGCTCTCTAATTCGATGGAGAATGGGGGAATCAATACAAGGAAAGCGGGGGATGTCATGTACTCTCTTCAGGGGAAATTACGATGGGATGTTATTGAGGGAAAGTCTCTTTGGGGTAAATTTTTCAAAGCTAAGTATGGATATGGTTCTAGAGAAAAAAAGAGTTCAACCCTCCACCCTTTGGAACAACCTACGTCGTCATATCCTAGTTCTTCAGCACCAATACATATGGATTTTAGGGGAGGTCAATGTCAACTTCTGGAAGAGTAACTAGGTTGGGGAACCCCTGGGGTATCCAAACTACCCTACTCAAGACATGAACTTTATTCAGGCTAGATCCTACCATTCCTTCATTCAATCAATTCTCAATCCCACCTAGCTGGAATTTTTTGAAGTTATCAAGCTGGATCAGAGTCCATATCAATGCATTTTTTTGAGCTCACCTTCAGGTAAATTCACAGCCAAATACTATAGGAATATACTGCACAGGGAGTCTCACCCAAACCCCTAGGGGAGAAAAATATGTTAAAAATCTATCCCAACTAAGTACAACTTCCTCCTTTGGTGAGTCCAGAATTTTATTGTTCCCATAGACACAACAGTGAAGAGGAAAGGCATCTATATGGCCTCAAAATTACCTTATTGCACAACCCCTAGTGAATAATCCACATTGAAACTCTTCTTTCAAGTTGAGTGGGAAACTATAAATTAGAGCGGCCTGGGGGGATTCTTCACTCCACCTAGTGTGGTGGCTTCTGTTGATGAGTTTTTGTAGGGTTGGTTCTCAGGTGTTAACAGGACGAACTAGGAAGAGGAGGCATGAACGATCCTTCTAACAGTCGGTTGTTGGACCATATAGAAATATCAAAATTTGGCATGACATACTGGTCACCCTCCTTCGTCTATAGCCCTGAATGTTAAGCCTCACTACTTGGCAGCTGAAATTTTTGGCGTGCTGCATCACCAGGAAATGGATCCCTCTATCAGATTCTTTGTTTCCAGGAACACTAGGATGGCCAGACCTATCTTGAGGGGTTTTTGGGTGTGCTGGTCACCCCCCCTCTTAGGGGATCAAATTGAACACCAATGGTGATTTCAAATAGGGAGTGATGCATGGGAGTAGAGTCATGTGCGATAGTACATGCTCAGTGGCCTTTGCCTATCATGCTACATTCAGTCCTGGAGACTCTCTAGCAGCAGAGGCGAAGGCCATTCTCATCGACCTTGATATTTTTTACTCTCACTAAATCCCTTTATAAAGTGTGTTAATAAACTCCAAAATCATTTGGTCCCCCCTTAATGTCTTATCCCCTTCCCCCTGGAAGATTACTTACTTGTTCTACAGATGAAAGGCCTACATTTCCAATGACATCGAGCTGCTCCACACATGGTGAGAAGGAAACCAAATTGTGGATTTCTTGGCTTTGCAGGCGTCCTCTGAATCTTCAATTATGGAGTTCTACACTCTTGGATCCCTCCCCCCAGGCTGTTCTACTATTTTTATTTGAGATTCTTTAGGCCTCCATTATTTTAGACCCTAGAGAAATTTGTATTTATCTATGGTTTAAAAAAATTCATTGATAAAAAAAGTATTAGATGCCTCAATCTTCGAAATTCTCTAACCTATAAATGCAATGTCCAGAATCACCCTTAAGAAGAATCTACAATCATCCCCATTTTATCACATTGTATGATGTATTTTTTCTGACTTGATTCCTGAACTAAATATCTACAGTGCCTCTCAATATGAAATATTTTTAGTATGTTTTTAAATGCATATTTACTTGGAAAATCTATTCCAACATATAATGTTTTGTCTTGATCACGAAACATATCCCCTATAATTTCAGTAAACTCAGTTGTAGGTGTGAGAACATTGTAGCCAAATTCAGGAAAATATGTCATTACTTCTGACCAAGATGCAAAGATTGGTAAATGATTTATTGTGCGTTGAGGCTTTTGTATAACTACTTCATTTATAGAAACATCCTCCCTAACTTTATCTGATTCCTCCTCATCAACACTATTGCCTCTATCTATTCCATGATTAAAAAAACCTCATCAAAAGTAAGATTTACATGTATATATAGGATATTAGATAGGTTTTCCTCTTTTTCATCATAGGGAAGAGCCTTAATTTCTTGGTATAGACCTTCTTCAACCACTCTTGTAAGTCTATGTTTTCGTAAAATTGTACATTGTTGTTGTATAGTAGAAAACTTAACATATAACTCCATCATGGAACCATATGACCATTAAAAAAAATAAATTTATTGCTTGGAACCACTACTCATAAATAACCAATGGACAAGCAAGATTCCATAATATAGCCAGGTATTGTAAATTTCTATAGCTAATAGACTTGATATCTTGATTAGGCCCCAGATTTAAGATACCATTAATTCTATCTTGAAGTTCACTTAGGGTTACACAATTTGATTTCATAACCATTTTTGTTGGTTATATACTATAAGAAGCTCATTTCTCAGTTTAAATAACCTTCTCATAGTAGTAGACATAAGAAAACATGACTCTATGTCAAAAATGTTTTTTCATCAAGATTATGATAGTGTAAATAATATTGAGAATGAAGTTTGACCTTATAATCTTTATGATACTGAAATTTTAGAACATATTTTTAAATCCTAAAATATGATACTAATGTTTTGTTATATATAATTTTATTAGAAAATAAGTCATGGATTGTTTTGGAAACTTAGGTAAAAAGAAGAGAAAACATCAAATCAGTTTATTTATCAATGATAAAATGAAAATTATGATCATATAAAGTGAAATGGATAATAAAAAATCCATTAAATAACACATGAATGCTTTATAATAGAAAATAAATACCTTTAAATTTTTCAATAGAATAGATTTTGGATGAGATGAGCCTGGCTTTAGAAGTGAAGTAAAGTCTAGATTATTTTCAAGTGGTAGATTAATAACATCTTCCAAAGGGATGTACTTAACTTTTGAATTTTCAAAATCTTTCGACCTTTTAATGACAACATCACTGTATGGGGAGACCTGTCATTAGAAGGATGAAAGATTTTGAAAATTCAAAAGTTAAGTAAATATCTTTGGAAGATTTTATTAAGCTACCACTTGAAAATAAGATGGATTTTACTTAACTTGTAAGGTAAGCCTCATCTTATCTAAAATTTGTTCTGTTGAAAAATTCCAAGATGTTTCTTGTCTATTGTAAAGCATTTATGTTTTATTTAATGGGGATGTTCTTGTCCATTTCACTTTATATGATCATAATTGTCATTTTATCATGGATAAATAAAATGATTTTATATTTTCTTTTATTTTTTACCTTAGTTTACAAAACATTCTATGAATACTATTGACAATGAGGGTTGATCATATAATCTTCATGATACTAAAATTTTAGACTGTATTCTTATATCCTAAAATATGATACAAATGTTTCATAGTACTTTTTTAATCTTCCTAAATTTATTTTAGTAGTTTATATAGAAAATATGAATCATCTAAAGAATATCCCCTAGGAGTGTCAAACTAAGTGTACAGTAAATCCCATTTTCATGCACCAGTTCCTGATCAAGTCCAAATCAATGAAGTGTTTTCAGATTTTACCCCTAAGTACATATGTGTCAAAGACACATTCACTTGCAGTATCTGAAAAGAGATTTTATTATTTATATAACCACATAATCTTTATGATACCAAAATTTTAGAAAATTTTCTTATATCCTAAATGATGAAACTAATGTTTTGTAGTATAATTTTTAACTTTCATAAAGGTATGTTTAGTGATTTATAAAGAGAACATGATTCATCTAAAACATATCCATTGACATTAACAAAAAAGTCATGCAATAAGGGGTGAATCATCTAAATCACAGGAGTAACAAATCATGTGTGCAGTTAAGCCTCATTTTCATCCAATTTTTTTTATCTTTGATCCTATGTTTATTCTATAATCTAAAGTTAATCGATATATAATCATCAATTAATCATTAGTTAATCATTATTTAAACATTAGTTAATCATTCATTAAGAATCACCAAATCATTCATTAAACATTAGTTAATTATTATTTAATCATTCTATAATCATTAGTTAATAAAACTTTAATCATTAGTTAATCATTGGTTAATAATTAGTTAATAATTATTTAATCATTATTTAATCCTTATTTAATCACTCTTTATTCATTATTTAATCAATACTTAATCATTACTCAATCAAGCTTTAATCATTAGTTAATAATTAGTAAATCATTCTTTATTCATTCTTTAATCATTCCTTAATCATTAGTAAATCATTAGTTAATCATTATTTAATCATTCCTTAATTATTATTTAATAATTACTTAATCATTATTTAATAATTACTTAATCATTCTTTAATAATTACTTAATCATTAGTTAATCATTCTTTAATCATTAGTTAATCATTCATCAATCTCCAATTGATCATTATTTAGTCATTCTTTAATCATTCTGTAATCATTATTTAATTATTACTTAATCATTGGTTAATCATCAGTTAATCATTATTTAATCATTATTTAATCAATATTTAATCATTCCTTAATAATTCATTGATCATTAGTTAATCATAAGTTAATCATTATTTAATCAGTAATTAATCATTATTTAATCATTACTTAATCATTAGTTAATTATTCTTTAACCATTCTTTAATAATTCATTAATCATTATTTAATCATTACTTAATCATTGGTTAATCAATATTTAGTCATTAGTTAATCATTATTTAATCATTAGTCAATAATAATTTAATCATAATTTAATCATTACTTAATCATTAGTTAATCATTACTAAATCATTAGTTAATCATTACTAAATCATTAGTTAATCATTAGTTAATCATTATATAATCATTACTTAATCATTATTTAATCATCAGTTAATCATTATTTAATAATTCATTAATCATTATTTATTCTTTAGATAATAATTATTTATACATTACTTAATCCTTAATTAATTATGCCTTAATAATTAGTTAATCATATGTTATTCAATAGTTAATTATTATTAGCTAATCATTTTATGGAATCATTCTTTAATCCTAAGTTATTCATTAGTTAATCTATACTTAATCATTAATAATAATAACTATTATTTCTAAACTATATACAACTAAATAAACTACTAAATAAATAACATATTTAGAACTAACTAAAAAAATCAGTTATATAAATAAATGACTTTAAAATAAATAAGAAAAAATAACATTAAATAATGCTTTGCAAAAAATTGATACTTCTTTTAGGCCCCTAGAACCACCATGCACAAAGGAATCTTATTTTAGATAAAGAGAGTGGAATTTATAGATATGGATGTATTTTTAATTGAGGGGGTGGGGATCCATTTTATACGTACTTTTGGGAAATATGGTACCCCCTACTGCCTTTGTTCTCTACGTTAGGTGAAAGGTAGCTTCTCCCAGGATGCATTTTGCTTCACTTTAGGTAAAAAAACCACCCTAATTCCTTTTAAATGTCATTGATCTGAGTCAATGAAAGGCAAAGGCAACACCCCCTATCTTCTTTCAACAAATAGGGAAGGTAGTAGGTCCACATTTTCCTTTCCGATACATAATTCAATTTTTTTAATGTAGTCTAATTTAATTTTTTTTAAAATGAATAAAAAAATAAATTTAAGTATAAGGGATTAAACCTATAAAATATTATTAAGAAAATAAATAATTGATATGATATTATTATAAAAGATATAAAGGACATACACAATAAGTCTGGACTCGTGGTAAAGAATTTCTAGTCTCATTTTTTTATGGTAGTCTTATATCATATTCACCACTTATTATTTTGTGTGGTGTATATAATACCCCATATACATGTTATATCATGAAACTTCTTATTTTAATGATATTTAAAGTTTCATTTGATGTAACTCTTTCATGGGGCTTACGATTTAAAAGTTAACAAAGTGGTAAAAGACTTTGTCTCAATTTCTACTCTATTTTGATATATTTGATATTATACACCTATTTATTTCTATGAGGTTCATATACTACCTATTTGATATGTTATATCATGAATTTATTTATATTTATGGTATTTAATGTTTCAATTGAATTTATTTCTTTCATGGGGGTTATGATTAAAAACTTATCAAAGTAGTAAGAGTTTATGCTTCAATCTCATTTTAATCGGGATCGTTTATGCTTGAATTTGCATTGAAGGGAATTATTCGATCATTGTCTAATAAACCCATTTTCATTTTCTTATTCTCTAGTTATTCATAAAATTTTCAAATAATATTACCATTTTACTCTCTTTGATACTTAAAATAACTGCGAGAATGTTTTTAAGAAAAACCAACTTTATTTCCCTTTTGATCGAAAATGCTTTTTTTATATCTATATTTTCCTTAAAATGTTTTAAAGAATATTTTTAAATTTATCCAATTATTTATTAAATACGTTTTTACACATGTTTGAATTTTCACAAAATTGATTAAAAGGAATCTTCTTGTCTCTTTCCGAACAAGGTGCTTTTTGATCTTTTGACTAAAAATATGAAAGGAATCTTTTCTTTAATATTCTTGGCATGAACAGATTATTTATACCATTGTGTCTATTAAATAATTTGAAGATTAATTTACAATTTTCCATGTTTATTTTCCTAGAAAATATATTCTATAATATTTTTAAAATTTTTATATTTTAAAGAATTGATTTCAAAGTGAAAATGGTATTTTTATCAAAAATATTCCATGTGATCTTTTGAAGACATTTTTGTCAATGATGAAAATATTTGATGTTATGGATTGATTTTAAATTTTTTATATATGTATCTTACATATATACCTATCTCATTGTTCCTTATTATTATAAGGTAATACATCCATTAAGTTCATTTATCAAATGCATTCATTATGAAATTTCTTTTAATTATGATGTGAAACAAGATTATGCAACTCATTTTATTTCCACGGGTAATTATTATATTAATTCCTTATGATTTATTTCTATTTTGTGGCATAAATAATCATTAACATGTTCTTATGGGTCACCTAAATAGTTATCTAATGAATTAGTTAAATCTTTTGTCTCATGATACGTCATGATGAGATTAATGAGTAAATCTAATCCATTATGGGACTTTGTCGACCATGTGATATTGTCCAGGAAGTTAGCCTTGAATCATGTCTATGTCATGTTATATATTCCTTCCACATTTTCAATGATGCATACCATGTTTTTTATATTATGATTCCATGTTATTATTCTTGAAACATCTCTTTTATGATATCATGTTATACCTTTGACTCAAATGTTATGTTTTTTTATCATGTTTATTCTTTTATAGAGATTTTTGGCTCACCCCTATCTTTTATGTATTCCCTAGGTTATCCTATTTAGTTTTAGGATCTCACTAAGGAGAATAAAAATAAATATTATATATTTTAGTTTCTTTTGATGTTTTATGTACCCAGTCTTCCAAAGACACTAGGCCTCACGATCATTGGGTTGTAATTAATGGATGTTTATGTTATAAATGATGTAATAATATGTGTAAAAGGATTTAGTTGATTTATTTTGTATCAAATCACTTTTTAATTATTTTGGTGGATTATGAATAGAATGCTTTAGTGAGAACGTTGAGGATAATTCCAAGTATTGGAAAATATCTTGGATTTTTTGTAAAGGATTGGGTGATTTCCATGAAATTACATCATTGTCTGGATATTACAAGTAGATTTTTCTCTGACATAGTTGTACCTAGGGGTAATTAATATAAAAAGGTCACATTGGTCTTTGACTTAATAAACACTCAGTTCATGACAACGATACTTGCTGCACACATGGATTGACACTCCAGGGGATATGTTTTAAAAATTCACAAGCTATTTACAAACCATCATGATGGATTTGAATAGATGATAATCATGTATGACCCAGGTTAAACCTAAGGTGTCATAAATTTAAAATAATGTTTCATGATTTAGGAATCCTATAAATTATTTTAATAATTATGATTATTGTTTCTCACATCATGATTTTTGACTCTATTCAATGACTGGAACTAGGAGGAGTGATGTTAACATTGAATGTGACAGACAATGCAGTGATTTTGAGAAACCAAATGAGATAAAAACTGAAGTGAAAGATATTGTGATTATTCTCAATTAATTATCAAAATATATGATTAAAAACATGTATATTAATTATCTCTCGGATTCACCAAAGGAGAGAAGGATTAAGTCTGCTAGGAGCTCCGATGGAGGTGACCATAGAGGAAAGAAGGCTCAATTTCTTTCATTTTAATATGGGAAGATACACCCATGAGAATGTCTCAAAGGAACATGAAAATGTTTTTTGTGTGAAAAATATGGTCATAAAGCAATGAATTTCCAAAGAAAAATAAGGTGTTAAATAAAGAGAAATAAATTTCATCCTAGAGATCCATTTATAATTCCTTGTCATAAGTGTGGGGGACCTGAGTACTATTCAAGTTGATGCCCTCTTCTAAAGGTTAACTCTTATACCAAGTAAGGACCTATGTTATACCAATCATTTAGGTGAAAGTATTTATGTATGGGTTTTTTAGAATTGTATTCTAGAAATATATTTTTTATCAGTGACATTTTGGTTATAAGAATCATGAAACATATAAGGACTGTGTTAATTTTTGGAAGTATATAAGATTTTATTATGGATTTATAGTGATTTAAGTTATTTATAAAAATGATTATAATATATGATTAAGGAATATAAATTTTGGTATTAAACTTTAAGAGTGATTGATTTTATTTGGAGATAAATGTTAAATTTATCTTGGATCAATATGTGGTCAAATAATTCAAATATTTGGATTTCAACCTTAATTAAGAATATTTTGAATAATTTTAAGGTTATTTATTTATCAAATGATCTAAATTGAACTTTGGGTGTTATTTTTGAGTCTTTAGAGATTAATGTTGTATTTAATCGTATAAAGGTTTATTCATTTTGGGAATTATCTTACTTTGTACTAACCATTATGGTTTTGGTAAATGTCTAATGATAGGAGGAATAACATTTTATCCTTTTGTGAATTATGTGATATATTATAAGTTTGTTTTATTGATTCAGACATAAATATTTCATCATGAATACTTATTATTTGGAGAAATAAATGAGATGTTATGAAAAATGATTAATGTAACACATCGAGTTTTTTGAAGAGAAAATTATGTTTGATAGCGAATATGATATGCAACACACCCAAACAAACCATGATTATTTAAACATGATTCTTGTAACCTAGCCATTAAATTTAAGGGTATAAATAGAATTATCTACTTTATGATATATATATATATATATATATTTCATACTCAACATAAATGTATTGATAATTTCTTAGTAAATAATCACTCATTTTTTGGTAATGTCTTTTGTTCTTCAAAATATGTTTTCTTTAAAAATGTTTTTTATTTGTTTTTGTGAAAAAATATTATAATTATTTTGTAGAATATTTAGAAAATTTATTTGATAAATATAAAAATTAATTTTTGATATCAGAATATCATGATCAACTTAGGGTAAAATTTTGAGCTTTTTTGTAAAATAAAGTTTTTTCAATGAATATTAAAAAAATATCCATTTGTTTAAAATTGTCATTTATTTTGATAAATTAAGTGATTTAATAGTCCCATTATTATTTAATTTTATTTCAAATTAATATAATTATTCTTGAGTTATATCTAATCCAATTAATTATATTTAAATCATATTTATACTGAATTTTAGAATAAGTTTATTTTTAGGCTTAAAAACACATTTTCTGAAAACTATTTTAAAACACATAATGTTTATCCATTTTAATTAATTAAAAAAATCCTAATGGAGATTTTTTTTTAAATTATATGTATATTATATATATATATATATAATTATTAATTTAAATTATTATAATTAATATTACTAGTTATCAAGTTAAAGTAAAATCATCTCTTCCTTGAAAAAAATGCATTTTTCGGAAAACCACTTTTTATTGCACATAAGGTTTTATTTAAATTAAATTATTCCACATATTTGAATTGATTTTGATAAAAATATATTCCATATTTTAAATAATCATAATTAATATTATGTAATAAGTTCAACTTAATTTTTAGATAATATGAATGGTAACTGTAGTAAATATTTATTACCGTAGTAAAAGTAAAATTGGTTAATTATGGGTAAAAAGTTAATGATAATAATTTAACAGGGACTATAAAAAAAGTAACCCTAGGACTATGAATATTTATATTTTCATTTAAATATTTTAATTATTATATTTTTTGTTACTTTATAAATGATTAAATAATGATTTTGGTAAAAATAAAATTTTGCTGTGTTAAAACATAAATTATAGTTGGGGTAATATATAGTTTTAATCAAGAAATTTTTTTGGATTAATTATATATTTTTTTAAATAAATTATATTTTAATTAAATACTACGTATTAAATATAAATGATAATATAATTTTATGAAGTGAAAATGTAAATTTTATAAGGGTTCAAAAACTATTATTGTCAAAAAATAAAATATTTCTCAATAAATGTTGATTATTTTTTAAAAGTGAAAATTCATAAAATTATAAAATTATTTTGGTAAAATAAATTTTATTTTTAGAATCACCACATCAAAAATTATCCAATGGTGAATTTTTCATAATTTTCTCAGACAATTGAATTTTTATGTAAAAATTAAATACGGTATAAATATATGGTGTGTATTATGACATCATAATGACCAAAAATTGATGTAATAAATTCTATAAAGGGTATCCATAACCAAATATATTTTTTCCTTTAAAACAATGTATTTTTGAATTTATTTGATTAATTTTATTATGCCTTTATGAATCCTTAAAAATCTATATTATTTTTTAAGGTTTTAAAATTATTTCTTTAAGAACATGAATCAATTCCATATCACAAAGGGTAATATTTTAATAATTAAGTACCTTGACCTTAAAAAATAATAAAAACCACTCCTATTTGATAGAAACCATGGAAAAAAATTGAAACATCCCGGACCCGGCCAGCCACCCGAACAGTGCCGAATGGGTCGGGTGTCACTACCTTAGGCACACCTCCCCTGAATGCCAAAGGATGCCGACTAGCAGTGAGGGTCTGAATAGGTATAGTGGGGAGGCTATACCCTCTAGGAGGATCATAGTAAGGGTACTGGTCTGAGTATAACAGTAAAGATGCATCAGAAAGAAAGACTCAGTAGACTCGAACCAGAACCGCATAGCGGAAACACATCCAATAACAATAAACAACAGAAGTAATAAATATAACAACAGCAGCAGAAATAAACACAAAAGCATGCTGATAACATGTAACTACTACTGAACAGTAAAACATGCATCCAAAGCAGGTCAACATACAAAAGGGCGCCAATGGCTAACCAACTGTAGCTACATAACAAATAAGCATTATAATACAGAAAAGTAAACAGAACAAATTAAACCGAGCTAGGCATGACCTCAAGGTCCATACCATCTCCATGAAACAACTAACGTAACCCAACTCCTGAAGCTGGCCTCTTTCCTTCACATAAATCCATAAAGTCTGCACGCATCCTAAAGGGCCCGTGCAGGGTGTGAGAAAAATATCAGTAGGATACCACCCAACGGTGCGTACCAAATACATGTGTTTAATCAGTCATGAATTTCTAGGGAAAGCAGTAAACAGTACAATGCACAAATAAACACAAACTCCACTGGTGCTCAACAGCCACCACGGAGTGTCACCTGCTTCGGCCAACACCGGAATCTCTGTCGTGTAACCCGGCACCATGTTCCACCTGACACCATGTGTCTCAAGTACCGACGTCCCAAAGGAATGCCCGAAAATAGTAACCTGGAACCACGTGCCTCCTGACACCTTGTGCCTCAAGTACCGACGTCCCGAAGGCACGCCCAAAAATAGTAACCCGACACCATGTGCCTCCTGAAACCTCATGCCCCAAGTACCGATGTCCCGAAGGCACGCCCAAAAATAGTAACCTGGCACCATGTGCCTCCTAACACCTCGTGTCTCAAGTACCGATGTCCCGAAGGCACGCCCATCCTCGGAAGGCTCCTCACCTCCCATGTGGCTTTCTACGGCAAGCACCCCCAACCAAAAATACCTAACCGCAACTACGGGGGCCTCTACCCACACGAGTGGTCAAAACCAACTCGTCACGGAGTATCTCTGTGTGCACACTACTCAAAGTCCCGAGTGAGCGGTAATCACCAAAATAGTCCTAGCCACCAACACATCTGAAACCTCATGTCCCTGCGACCATGTCGCTCAAGTACGATGGCATCGCCATCCTAGTATCCCGGGCCATGCCCAACCTGACAGTCGTACTGCCTCATGTCGAAGTCCATGACGCCCAATCCTGTGGTCAAAACCACCCAAAGTAACCCAAGAAAATCCCAAACCTATGATCATCATCACTTAAGCGTAATCGAGCCAAGCCCAACACAACCCAAAGGGTCCAGTAGATGCAATTCAGCAATCACATATATAACATATGTAAACAGAAAACATAACCAGGAAAAACCAACTAAACAGTCGAATTTCACTATACTAGGTGTTGTCCCATACCAGCACATAGGTCTTAAATGCCTCTAACAATTTATAACAGGATTTAAAAAAGTAAACTAAACAATTTATAACAATCATATTTCAATTAAAACCATTTTGGCATTCCCCGGCCAAAATGCCCCGACGTGAAACGACCCCTCACCCGGCCCTGCTCACGCAAACTGGTAACCGGGCATACCCAAAAGCATCCCAGTGGTCCCATGAGCAATACAACATGAAAAAGAAGATAAAATGGGTCCCGCTCAAAATACCTGAAAACACGCCAAAGGCCGCATCACCCAAACAACCATGAAAACAGAAAATGAGGTATGCACCACCTACCTGAGACTCGCACGATGCTACTCCTCTGGTAACACCCTTCAATTCAGTCTAAAATGCGGTAAATCTATAAAAGATTCAAAACCGATGAAAGGGATATAACTCGTTCTAGAACGAAAATTAGACAAAACGGCCAAAGAGGAATCGAGGCCTTACCGAGGGGGTTCCAACGCACTAATCAGAGCTCGAATCAGGTCTCGGACGGACGATCGGGAGGAGAAAAGGGGTTCGACCGGCTCTCCCCGCTCAACCCGACGAAGGGTATGAGTTCTGCCTAAAAAACGAGGCTACTTCCCATTTTAGCGAAAAAAAGAAAGTACACAGCATGTAATTTTAGACTACACGTCGTGTATATTTCATTTATCTGTTCAAAAGATGGCTGATTCCGCCGACTTACTTTCTGAACCTGCCGACATGAGTACATGGTGTGTACCTCTGGGTACACGGCATGTACTGGGTTCCTCTTCTATTCCTTTCCAATATACCCACACGCCATGTACATCCCTCATACACAGCTAGACTACACGGCGTGTCCAAAGGGAACACGGCGTGTCCCTGATTTTTACCCGACAAACGACCTCCACGCCATGTATGGCCTCACACGGTCAGGGGTCTACACGGCGTGTTCAAAACTACACGCCGTGTAGTAAGAAACTACTACATGGTCATCACACGACATGTACTCAGTGATCACACGGCCTGTCACTCAGTTAACACATACACGGTGTGTACTTGAAAGTACACGGCGTGTAGTCTGGAAATTTCCAGAAACTTAGCATTTTATCCAGTTTCCTTAGAAACCAATCAAAAATTCAAATAGGGTCGGGATTTTGAACCATTCTGGAAACACGGGTTCTTACAAACTCCCCCCCTTAACGTAGCTCGTCCCCGAGCTACAAAACAAAACCAGGAGATGGCACCGAACACGCCTATCCCAGTTAAACAACCCAGACTACCCCGGTCTCGAAGGTTCCAGCTAAATTCCTCAAGGGGGATCCCCACCTTAGGAATCGCCTTACCCGGTCTCAACTCAACAAAACATAAAGCAAACAGGGTTTACTAACCTGTTTTCCAGAAGCAAAATCCTCATGTGATGCATCGTCACCCCTACACTTCATTGGTGCTCCTATGTCGCTTCCGACACCCAAAGTATCCCGCACTGCATCAGTGTCTGCCTCCATGAAGTCCTGGTGCCTAACACCTCAAGTAACCCGCATCCAAGATGCCCCAATGCCCACGACACCTCAAGTAACCTGCATCCATGATGCCCCGATGCCACGCATCTCATACATATACATATATATATATATATATATATATATATATCACGCACCCGAGATGGTGCCAACCCACTGACTAGCATCTAGCCAGTCCAAAAAGATCCTATGCACCTCGTGCACTCAAAACAGACATACCTCTACAGGTCATGCCAAAAAGGAAACATGCAGATCACGGTCACACCGCGGTGTACCTCTAACTATCATTGGCTCACCGGCCTGCTCAGCCTCTGGCAGCTCCACGGTGTGCACTTGGCCTGAAACACGGCTGCCTGAGGCCTGACCTCCCTGCAATGATGCTCCAGTCACCGGACACTGACCCCTCATATGGGTCCCACCGTCTTTGTCGCAACCTCCGCGCACAACTAAGCCTCGACTACCCTCTCTGAGTACCAAACCTAAACCAACTCCAGACGTTGTAGTCTGTCCTGGTCCTTGCCTGCCGACTATCTGAGAAGGCTGCCTACAAAACCTCTCCAGATGTCCATCCTGTCCACATGCCTGACACTCCTTCGGAGGCCTATCGCACTGCGTCCGAACATGTCCCGGCTGTCCACACTGGAAGCAAATCACCGAAGAACTCCCACGAGGTGGTCTAGCTGAATCCCTAGCCTGACTGCCCTGCGGAGACTCATCCCGTCCACTCTTCCTGCTGTCTGAACCGTTACCCGAATTTGTCGTCCTACCCAAGCGAGATTTATCCCTTTTGTTTCCCTCGGCTATGAGTTCCTGATTCACCGCTTCGGAGAAAGAACCCAGCCTAAAGATGTTCACCTGCACCTGAATGGCGTGTCATAATCCATCCTCGAAGCGCCTCACCCTAGCTGCGTCATCGCTCACCATACCCGGTGCAAAATGAGACAACTCTGTAAAGGTTGATGCGTAGTCCATAATGGACATGTCTCCCTACTAAAGACTCAAGAACTCCTGATCTCTCTCTTCCCTCAGTGTCTCTGGATAGAAGTGATCGAAGAACCTATCCTCTAAGTCCTTCCATGCTAGTCCCTCGTGCCTACGAGCCTGTACCTGTACATCCCACTAATGCTTCGCCAGTCCTCTCAGCCTATACCAGTACATCCCACTAATGCTTCGCCGGTCCTCTCGAGCTGCATGAAAATAATTTGCATACTCTCTATCTAGTTCTCGGCTGCCTGCGGACCACCCTCGCCCTGAAAAAGTGGCGGGTGATGCGACTGGAAATCCCGCGTTAGATACGCCATAGAAGGCTCTATACTCTGCGTGCCTCTGTCAATTCCCTACAAGACGTGTACCGGGCTCGCTCGGAGCTGCTCGTCGATCCATGGCCCGAACGATGCCAAACACAGCTACTGTCCTGCTTGTACTGGATCCTGAACCAGATCCTGCCCCTGAGCCAGTACCTGTGGCTCATGCTCTGCATGTACTGAATTCTGACCCTGATCCCACAACACTGTGTCATCCCATGCCTGACGCTCCATCGAGTCGTGAAGTAGTAACCCGCTGAATACCATAAATGGTCAGACAACCCATACATATATATAACAATATATTCTATGCAGATAAGGAAAGTAGTAAAAGGCAGTGCATAACAACTACCCTTACTCCCCCTCATCGCAACCCATGCCCCACGGCATCCCGACCTCATGGCCTCCTTACCCGCTCAACAGAGCCAAGTATCAAAAGTACCTCGGGCCATGCCCGTCCTGACAACTCACGTTTCCTCAAACTAACGACCGAGTCGCCCAATCCTGACAGTTACACTGCCTCAGTCATAGTACATGCCTGCTCTCATAAGAGTCAGACCCAAATATCCTGCAACATGAAATTATACAAAATATAAAGCATGGCATACACATTTCACAACTAGAAATTCTATCAGGAATTTCACCGTTTCACATTTCAAAGCAGATAAAGCATGGAAATTGATTTGTTTTATTCACATGGTATTATAACTTCACAAAGCATACGTGCAATTATGAAATTGAAATACCCTAAAAATGCGCCTATAAAATCCAAGAAAAGTAGCCTCACCATACCGGGACAAGGTCTAATTCTCCCTTACCTTACTGGGTCAAGGGTCTCATATCACAATCCACAACATCACACATCAAGTGAGCCAACGAGGTGGAAATCATATCAACTATAATCTGAACAAAAAGAAAACAGCAATTCCCACCCATGGTAACTTGGTCCATCCCTCGTACCTGGGGCTGCAGGCACCCAAGCACAAGCTAGAAACCCAGTTGAAGTAAAAACCTATCTCCAATATACCATATCGCAAATAGTAAAACCAGAAGAAATAAAAAGAGAAGTCTCAATCTCATTAGTAGCCAGAAAAACATTGTTACTAAATCCTTGTCAAGAACCGCCTATGATACCACTTTGTAATGTCCCGAACCCGGCCAGCCACCCGAACAGTGCCGAATGGGTCAGGTGTCACTACCTTAGGTGCACCTCCCCTGAACGCCAAAGGCTTCCGACTATCAGCGATGGTCTGAATAGATATAGTGGGGAGGCTATACCCTCTAGTAGGATCATAGTAAGGGTACTGGTCTGAGTATAACAGTAAAGATGCAGCGGAAAGAAAGACTCAGCAGACTCGAACCAGAACCGCATAGCAGAAACACATCCAATAATAATAAACAGCGGAAGCAATAAATATAACAACAGCAGCGGAAATAAACAAAAAAGCATGCTAATAACAAGTAACTACTACTGAACAGTAAAACATACATCCAAATAAGGTCAACATACAAAAGGGCGCCAATGGATAAACAACTGTAGCTACATAACAAATAAGCATGATAATAAAGAAAATTAAACAGAACAAAGTAAACCCAGCTAGGCATGACCTCAAGGTCCATACCATCTCTATGCAACAACTAACGTAACCCAGCTCCTGAAGCTAGCCTATTTACTACACGTAAATCCATAAAGTCTGCACACGTCCCGAAGGGCCCGTGCAGGGTGTGAGAAAAATCTCAGTAGGATACCACCCAACGGTGCATACCAAAGATATGTGTTTAATCAGTCATGCATTTCTAGGGAAAGCAGTAAACAGTACAATGCACAAATAAACACAAACTCCACTAGTGCTCAACAGCCACCACAGAGTGTCACATGCCTCGGCCAACGTCGAAATCTCTTTCATGTAACCCGAAACCATGTGTCACCTGACACCCTGTGTCTAAAGTACCGACGTATCGAAGGCACGACTGAAAATAGTAACCTGACACCATGTGCCTCCTAACACCTCGTGCCTCAAGTACCGATGTCCCGAAGGCACGCCCAAAAATAGTAATCTGGTACCATGTGCCTCCTGACACCTCGTGCCCTAAGTACCGATGTCCCGAAGGCACGCCCAAAAATAGTAACCCGGAACCATGTGACTCCTGACACCTCGTGTCTCAAGTACCGAAGTCCCGAAGGCACTCCCATACTCTGAAGTCTCCTCACCTCCCATATGGCTTTCTACGACAAGCACCACCAACCAAAAATACCTAACCACAACTACGGGGGCCTCTACCCACACAAGTGGTCAAAAACCACCTCATCACGGAGTATCTCTGTGTGCATACTACTCAAAGTCCCAGGTGAGCGGTAATCACCAAAATAGTCCTAAGCCACCAACACATCTGACACCTCGTGTCCCTGCGACCATGTCACTCAAGTCTGATGCCATCGTCATCCTAGTATCCCGGGCCATGCCCAACCTGACAGTCGTACTACCTCAAGCCGACGTCCATGACGCTCAATCCCGTTGTCAAAACCACCCAAAGTAACCCGGGTAAATCCCCAACCTGTGATCAGCATCACTCGAGCGTAACCGGGCCAAGACCAACACAACCCAAAGGGTCCAGCAGATGCAATTCAGCAATCTCATATATAACATATGTAAACAGAAAACATAACCAGGGAAAACCAACTAAACAGTCGAATTGCACTATACCAGGTGTTGTCTCATACCAGCACAAAGGTCTTAAATTCCTCTAACAATTTATAACAGGATTTAACAAAGTAAACTAAACAGTTTATAACAATCATATTTCAATTAAAACCATTTTGGCATTCCCTAGACAAAATTCCCCGACATGCAACGACCCCTCACCCGGCCCTGCTCACGCAAAATGGTAACCAGGAATACCCAAAAGCATCCCATAGGTCCCATAAGCAATACAACATGAAAAAGCAGATAAAATGGGTCCTGCTCAAAATACCTGAAAACGCGCCGAAGGCCGCGTCACCCAAACAACCACAAAAACACAAAATGAGGTATGCACCATCTACCTGAGACTCGAACGATGCTACTCCTCCGGTAACACCTGGCAACTCAGTCTAAAATGCAGTAAATCTACAAAAGATTCAAAAATGATCAAAGGGATATAACTCGTTCTAGAACGAAAATTAGACAAAACGGACAAATAGGAATCGAGGCCTTACCGAGCTGGTTCCAACGCACTAATCAGAGCTCGAATCGAGTCTCGGACAGACGATCAGGAGGAGAAAAGGGGTTTGGCCGGCTCTCCATGCTCAACCTAACGAAGGGGATGAGTTCTGCCTCAAAAACGAGGCTACTTCCCATTTTAGAGAAAAAAAGAAAGTACATGGCGTGTACTTTAGGACTACATGCCGTGTATATTTCATTTAACTGTTCAAAAGATGGCTGATTCTGCCAACTTACTTTCTGAACCTGCCGACATGAGTACACGTCATGTACCTCTGGGTACACGGCGTGTACAGGGTTCCTCTTCTCTTCCTTTCCGGCATACCCACACGTCATGTACATCCCTCATACATGGCTAGACTACATGGCATGTCCAAAGGGAACATGATGTGTCCCTGATTCTTACCCGGCCAACGGCCTACACACCTTGTATGGCCTCACACGGTCGGGGGTCTACACGGTGTGTTCAAAACTACACGCCGTGTAGTAAGAAACTACTATATAGTCATCACACAACATGTACTCAGCGAGCACACGGCATGTACTTGAATGTACATGGAGTGTAGTCTGTAAATTTACAGAAACTTAGCATTTTCTCCAGTTTCCTCAGAAACCAGTCAAAAATTCAAATAGGGTTGGGATTTTGACCCGTTCTGAAAACTCGGGTTATTACAAAAACCATGATAAGTTTTTTCTTATTGATTATTTTATTATATAGAGTCCAAAACCTATGTTTGAGAAATAATAAAGAACTCCCCTCTCTTTCCCATATAAACCCACCTAAAACTTCAATCTTCTGCACTAAAAAACCTTGGATCATGTCATTAATATACCCTCACCTCTCTAAAGTCCTCCCAAGGTTACTCCAAGATTTCAAGAAGCTCCCCCTAATCTTTTGGAATCACCATCTCAAGGTAAGGGATCTCCCTCTCTTCTTTTTATTCAAGCACCTCTTTTATGTTGTGCCTTTAATTTTTCATTTGTTCTTATTTGGATATGTTTTTTTACATCCCTATTACTTACCTTTTGATTTACATTTTATGATAGAACCCTTTAACTCTCATTAATTCATCCCATGAACCTTTATGTACACCCGTTATGTTTTTGAAATTTTCCTGCAATTTTTTCATTCCAAAAGTAAGGGACCTCTCCCTATTCTTTTAAATTCAAAAACCTTCTTTGAAATTAGCCTTTTGAATATCAATTTTTTATGTTTTCATGAATTTTTAAACATAACTTTACTATTAAATTGATGTTATTTGAATGATATATCATTTATACCCTCTAATTTTGACCATTAACTAAGCCGTTATAATTTCTAAATTTAGTAAGGGATCCTCTCATTCTCCTCTTTATTCAAGAATCTTCATTATCTTATGTCTTTTATCTCCAATTACTAATGTTGGGATATGTTATTCTATATTCCTATTACCACCCTTATGATTTATAAATTGTGTAATAACCCTTTCACTCTCATTAATACCTCCCATGAACATTTATGTTCCCCCATTATGCTGTTGAAATTTTATTGCAATTTTCCATGACAAAAAATTGTGTAGTGAATACCCATACCCATTTCCTATCATGGGTTTTCACCTTTATGCATTTTTATTCCTTAATTGGTAACTTAAATGTATGTATTCCACATTCATTGATCATATAATTAAATGTGATTAAATATGAACCTATGTTCTGAATAATCTATGTGGCACACTTATGCATGTACATGATATAAAATTGATGGGTGAACACATAATTATATAGTGCTCCAATGCATTGATTAATGTTTTAGTCTCATGAGAATTAATTAAAGTGATTAAGGAGTGAAATTAATCCATCACATGACATTTTCCTCTA
This sequence comes from Viscum album, assembly GCA_963277665.1. Taxonomy (NCBI): domain Eukaryota; kingdom Viridiplantae; phylum Streptophyta; class Magnoliopsida; order Santalales; family Viscaceae; genus Viscum; species Viscum album. The sequence goes on along the minus strand of OY728161.1, from coordinate 1,987,615,902 downwards.
TGTTATTATGTCTTGGTAGTTATCCTTGACATATGTTTAAGATTTCATGTTTAAAGTTGTTTCCACTTTCCTATGTTTCCTTTATGTTATCATACTATATCATGCCTTATTATTCATGTTTATGATCCTCACCCATTTTATGTTACATTTAAATTCCTATCATCTAAAATGTAATACCTTTTTTTGTTATACTTCTTTTATATTCCCTTATAGGGTTTTATAGCTCACCCCTTTCTTATGTACGTCCTCAGGTTATCCCATGTAGTTTTAGAGGGCCGATGATTTCTAAGAGCATGTTAATAATGTTTTCAACAATGTTGTTGTATCCCATGTTCAACATGTTATTCTATGTACCTAATTCCTAAATACAATATAATTCTCAATATTTTGGGTTGTATTATGTGTATTATTATGTAATAAAACATGAATTAATGTGAAATAAAGACACAAGTTGTAATAGTTGATATCAAAGGAATGCTCAGTTATTTTTGGGATTAGGATTATAAAACTCGAGTGAAAGACTTAGGGATAATACTAAGTATATAAAAACGTACCTATATTTTGATAAAGTATAGAGTAAATGGTTTCCATGAAAATACATCTCTTTATAGATACTACAAGTGTATGTGGATCTGACACAGATGTACCTAGGGGTAAAACTCAAAAACACTGCATTGAGCTAGAATTTATTGGGCACCGGTGAAAAACAATGGACCTTGTTGAACACCTGATTTGACTCTTGAGAGATATGATTTAGTAAATTCACAAGATCATTATTAACCATTATTAAGGGGAAAAGAATGCACATAAGAGTCTATGCTAGGAGATAGATCATAGATAAATTCAATTGAATCCTTGAAATTCACATGTTAAAGAAATACATTTCATTTATAGGTTATATATTTAATTTTGTTTTCTTATTGGTTATGTGTTTAATAGTTTAAAATTTACCATACTTAATTTTCCGTTTATTCTAGTTAATGTATGGAAGTATAAAGAACCGAGTCAACAACCAATGTGATGGAAAATGCAATGAATGTCCAAATGAGATGCCTAACATAACTGGAACTCAAGTAAGACATATCATGATTATGCCAAAATAGATATCAAAAATCAAAATTAATAGATGAAACATAGTTGAATTCCCAAAGATATAAAATCACAGGAGAGCGATGTATCAAGGAAGTTCATCTGATAAAGGTGATAAAGGAAAGAATATTCAATTTTCTTCATGTCAAAAATGTGGAAATCATCACCAAGGGAAATTCCAAAGAGAAACTCAAAGCTGTTTTTAGTGTGGGAAAATAGAGTATAAAGTAGTTAGTTGCTGGAAAAAAATGAAGAGTGCGATGGAAGTGAATAAATTACATCTTACAGAACCCTATGTTGTTCAATGTTTTATTTGTGGAGAATATGAGCATTATCTGAGTTAATGCCCTAATACAAGGGTTAAATCATGGACTAAGGACATATGTTATGGAAATCATTGAATTATAAGGATTAAAGTGTTTATGTATTAGTTTTTTAGAGTTATATTGAAGTAATATGTAAATGAAATTATTCATATAAGAATTATGAAACATATAAGTATTGATCCATAATAGTTTTCTTTAAGAATTTGAAACATATGTTGAATAGTACCGATAACCTATAAAAGTGATATTTTAGAAAACATGTGATTAAGGGATTGATAACCCTTAATTGGTGTTCGATTTTGGGATAAACCTAAAGAGTCTTGGTATGATATGTCTAAGTACAATATTTTAAAGCATTGATACCACTTTTGAAGATTTATGTGGGGGAAGTTTAAGGTGATTAAGGATATTTTGGGGAAAAATTACTAGATCAAATCTTTTTTGATTTTTTGGTGATTAATGATATTTAAAGAGATATTTTATTTGGGTTAAATTATATATACCTGTTAGGTTTAATATAAAGGATTATTTGAGAATAATTCTCATATGTTTTTAGAGGTTTAAGATAAAGGGTATGATACACCCTTTGAGGTTAAAACATTGTTTAATGTTGAGGTTATTTATGTTATTGTATTATTTTTTTAAGGAATGATCTATGATAAACCATTGATATTTTTTGTTGAATTTTTGAGATTAATGTATTATGGTTTATTAATTTTCATTATTATATTACTTTATTCTGATAATTTTGGATTTTTTAAATACAGGAGGAATAATTTTTCATTCTTTGGTGGATTATGTGATTTGTTAAAAGATTATTCTAGTTCTTTAGGAATAAAAAATCATTTTGGGTTCTTATTATGTGGAGAAAAAGATGGAATTGTAGTGGAAATTTATTATATAATGAAATTATACTTTTAAAAAAAATTATATTTCCTTATGTTCTTATTCTATATGATAAAGGAATTCCTTAACTCTGGGAAAAGAGTTGTGAAATAAAAATGTTGTTATATGATGAATTGATGGTCTTTTCACCCATCATAGATTTATGGTTTTGTGGTAATTGAATTTATCCTAACCATGTTATCAATCACTATATATTAGTTCATGTTAATTATTTGTTTTCCATATCTATATTTTCACTTCCCACTAATTTTTTCCTACTTAGAAACCTAGTTATGTGATGAACTTCGTACTTCCTTTTCTCTCTTTTCAAGTGGATGTTTTATTAACCCTTTTTATGATTTGAGTTTTAAATAGAAACAATTTCAAGTGTCAAAAAATTTCTTACTAATATAAAGTTTTAATTTTGAGGAAGAAATTTATTAAAGGGGGAAGAATATGATGCCTTGAGTTTTTAGAAGAAAAAATTATGTTCGATAACGAATGTGATACGCAACACCGAACCAAAACAAATCATGATTATTTAAACATGAACATTATAACCTATCCATTAAATTTTATTATATGAATAATATTAAATAATTTATAAAATATATATATTTCCTACTCAACAAAAATTTATTTATTAATTCTTAGTAAATAATCACTCAATTTTTGGTAATGTCTTTCGTTCTTTAAAATATGTTTTCTTCAAAAATGATTTTTATTTATTTTTATGAAAAAAATATAATAATTAATTTATAGAACATTTATAAAATTTATTTGATAAAATTAAACTTCATTTTTGATATAATAATATCATGATTAACTTAGGGTAAAATTTTGGTATTTTTCAGAAAATATTGATTTTTCTGTGAATAGTGAAAAATACTCATTTGTTTAAAAATGATTTTTTTTGATAAATTAAGTAATTTAAAAGTTTAATTATAATTTCAATTTTATTTAAAATTAAAATAAATATTATTTAGTTATATTTAATCCAATTAATTATATTTAAATCATCTTTATACTAGATTTTAAAATAATTTTATTTTTAGGCTTAGAACACATTTTTAGGAAAATTATTTTAAAACACATAATGTTTCTCCAGTTTGATTAATTAAAAATAACCCCTAATGGGAAATTATTTAAATTATATTTATATATTATATATCTATAATTATTAATTAAAAATAATATAATTAATATTACTAATTATAGAGTTAATGTAAAATCATCCCTTGAAAAAAATGCATTTTTCAGAAAACTGCTTTTCATCATGCTGTCGGGTTTTATTTTTTTTAATATTTTTCCACATATGTGAATTTATTTTTATATAATTTATTTCATATTTGGAATCATCATAATTAATATTAGGTAATAAGGTAAACTTAATTTTTGGACAATATGAATAATAACCATAGTAAAATATTTATTAATATAGTAAAAGTAAAATAAGTTAATTATGGGTAAAAAGTTAATGATAATAATTTAACAAGGACTAGAAACAAAGTAAACCTAAGAATATTAATATTTATTTTTTCATTTCAATATATTAACTATTATACCTTTTTTTACTTTATAAATGATTAAATAATGATTTTGATAAAAATTATATTTTTGATGCGTTAAAACATAAATTGTAGTTGGGGTATTATATAGTTTTAATTAAGACAATAATTTTGATTAATTAAATAATTTTTAAATAAATATATTTTAATTAAATATTATTATTAAATATTATACATTAAATATAAATTTTAATATAATTTTATGAAGTGAAAATATAATTTTTATAAGGGTTTGAAAACTATTTTTGTAAAAAAACCCAACATTTTTCAATAAATGTCAATTCCATTTTAAAAGTGAAAATTCAAAAATTTAAAAATTATTTTCATAAAATAAATTTATTTTTTGGAATCAGAACATCTAAATTATCCAATGGTGAATTTTTCATAATTTTATGAGAAAGTTTATTTTTCAGATAAAAATTAAATATGGTATAGATATATGGTGTGTATTATGACATCATAATTACCCCAAAGTGTTGTAATAAATGATATAAATGGTATCCATGACCAAATATATGTTTCCAATTTAAAATATTTTGTTTTTTAAGTTATTTGATTAATTTTATAAAGCTTTTATGAATCCTCCAAAACCTATATTATATTTTAAGGTTTTAAAACCATTTACTTAAGAGCAAGATTCACTTCCACATCACCAAAGATAATATTTTAATAAGTTAGTTGCTTGATCTTATAAAATAATAAAAACCAATCCTATTTGGATGAAACAATGGGTATGTTTTTATTTTTCTTTGTACCTTTGTAGTCCCCTTTCCGACCATTTGTAATATAAAGTCCAAACCCTATGTTTGAGAAATAATAAAGAACTCCCCTATATTTTTCCTATATAAACCCACCCAATATCTCATTATTCTTTACTCAAAAACCTTAGATCGCATCCTTACTCTACCATACTCTCTCTAGATCCCACCCAAGGTGCCCCCAATCTCTCAATAAGCTCTTACCAAACTTTTTTAATCACCTTCTCAAGGTAAGGGATCTCCCACTCTTTTTTTATTCAAGAACCTCCTTTATGTTGTGCCTCTTAATTTCTATTTGGTATTACTTGGGTATGTTTTTCTACATCCCTCTTACTGATATTTTTATTTCCATGTGATGAGATACCACTTTCACTATCATTAATCCCCCTTGAAACTTTATGTACACTCGTTATGCTATCAAAATTGTCTTACATTTTTTTCATGCCAAAGGTAAGAGGCCTCTCGCTATTCTTTTCAATTCAAGAACCTTTTTTAAAATTGTTCTTTTGAATCTCAATTGGTTATGTTTTAATGAATTTATAAACATACCTTTACTATACAATTTTTTTCTTTGAATGATAGATCATTTATCCCCTCTCATTTTGACCTTTAACTAAGTCGTTACCATGCTGAAATTTAGTAAGGGATCATCTCCTTCTTCTCTTTATTCAAGAATATTCATTTTCTTATTCATTTTATCTCTAATTCCTAATGTTTATATATATTATTACATATATCCATTACTTCCCTTATGATTTTTAAATTATGAGAGACCCCTTTCACTCTCATTAATACCTCCCATGAACTTTTATGTGCCCCTGTTATGATGCCGAAATTTCAATATGATTTTCCATGCCAAAAAATTATATATTGAATATATATACCCATTTCCTATCATGAGCTTTCACCTTTATGAACTTTTAATTCATTAATTGAGTAAATACATGTATGTATTACAAATTCCTTGATCATGGAATTAAATACGATGAAATATGAACCTGTGTTAAATGATCTATGTGTCACACTTATGAATGTATATGATATGAAAGTGATGGGTGTTCCCAAAATTACATAGTACTCCAATGAATTAGGTAATGTTTTAGTCTCATGAGACATCATTCAAGGGATTAGGGAGTAAAACTAATCTATCGTGGGACTTTTTCCACCATGTGATGATGTTTTAGAGGTTAGCCTTGACCTATGTTTAAGATTTCATGTTTAAAGTTGTTTCCACTTTCCCATATTGTCTTTATGTTACCGTACTATATATTTCCTTATTGTTCATGTTTATGATCCTCAAAAGTTTTATGTTCCATTTAAATTCCTATTGTCTAACATGTAATACTTTTTCATGTTATTCTTCTTTTATATCCCCTTATTGGGCATTATAGTTCACCCCTTTCTTATATACATCCCCATGTTATCCCATGTAGTTTTCTAGGATTTATGATTTCTATGAGTATGTTAAGGAGGTTTTAAATAATGTTGTTGTATCCTATATTTTGGGTTGTATTATGTGTATTCTTATGTAATAAATATTGAATTAATGTGTAATAAAGACACACATTTTCATAATTGAAGGATGAAATTATACTTGTAAAGTAAGTATATTTCCTTATATTCTTATTCTAGATGATAAAATGATCCTCAAACTTTAGGAAAAGGATATTGAAATAAAAAATGTTATTTATTTTTTATAAATTTATGGTCTATTCTATCTTAAAAATCGTACAACATTATCTCCTAAATGACCCCTCTTTTCTAAATCCATGTTTTCACTTCCCATAAACGTTCTACTTATGTGGAAACCAAGTTTTTTGTTAATTAATATGACATTTTCATTTCATTTTTCCTCTTTTTAAGAGGAAGTTTTATTAATCCTTTTTACGATGTGGGTTTTCAAAAAGTAATTTTCGAATATAAAACACTTTATTACTGAGATCAAGTTCAAATTTCAAGGAAAAGATTTATTTAATGGGGGTAGATTTCAACACATTGTGATTTTAAAATAACATTGTGTTCGATAACTTATACAACATACAATATTGAGTTTAGATGAACCATGATATACTATTAAAATATTATTATTTAAACATGACCGATATAACATAGATGTTAAATTGGATGATATGAATAAGATTAAAAACTTTTTAAATTTATATAAAGGTCACAATAAATATGAATTTATTGATAAATGATTAATAAATAAACACTCAACTTTTAGTAAAAACATTCTATTTTACAAAAAATGTGTTTCCTTTAAAAAGGTTTTTTTATTACTTTTTTTGCGAGAAAATTTTGTAATTTATTTATAAAAATTTTTTAAAAAATATTTTATAAATAGAAAATAATTTTTCAAATCATTGTATCAAAATTAACTTGGGGTGAATTTTTGGGATTTTTTTGAAATGTTTGATTTTTACTGAATAATGAATATTACTGATTTTTCAAATAGTTTCATTTTTTATTAAATCAAGTAATTTAAAAGTACCATTGTATTTTGGATTTAGTATTAAAGTGACATATGAAACATTTTATTAATAAAAATATAATTAATTTCAATTTAATCATCAATATCCATGATTTTGGTATAAGATTATTTTTATTCTTAAAAACAAGGTTTTCTACAAACTGCTTGTTAGTGCATAAAGTTGATCCATTTCAACTAATTAAAATAACCCAAATAAATAAATATTTAAATTAAATATATTGATTATATATCTACTTATATTGATTTAAATTCATATAATGATAATTACTAGTCATATTAGTTAAAATAACATCATCTATTGCTTAAAAAATGCATTTCTTGAAAAAAACGATTTTTGACATGTTTTGTGGGCTTAATTATAAATTTAATTCTGCCAATTATGTGATTTTAATTTGATAAAATGGGTTCCATATTTATAATCAGTATAATTAATATTAGTTAATATGTTTGAATTAATTTTGGTCATAAGGAATAGTAAAAACAGTAAAAAAACTAGTTACCGTGGTGAAAAACTAAAATGGAAAAAGAGAATAACCTTAGAGGTAAATGAAATAACATGTTTAAAAATGATTATTTTGGAATTTTGGATGTTTTTATCGAAAATATTACCCATAAAATACATTATTTATAATTTTTTGAGGCACTTTTCTTGAGATCGACTTCTCGTTATTAAATAGTTTTGGATATTTATAAAAATGTCACTCCCTCTCACTTATAAAAGGACACTTACTCTCATCTCCTTTACACAATTCAAAAGCCTTGTTGTTTGGTAAATAACTACTCAAATATATTCCTTAATTACTTTCATATGTTCTAGAGGACTTTTTTATCATAAATTCAATCTAGGAATGTTTTAGCTATAATCCTAAAGTGGTGGTCTAAAGAATTTGTATCGTTATTAACTGAGAGTTTTGTTTTGTTTCTTATTCAAAATTCTTAAAATATTATTATAAAATGATGATATAATAAAATATTCATATACCATATAATTATGTGTTATTATTTTAATTTCAGGACCTATATCCATCTCCTCTTATATCAAATGAGAAATGAAACCATCATTCATGTATACGACGGACTACCGTCTCAGAAATCGATGTAATTTGTTTTCCATCATTGCCTCTCACAGTTGTTCATGATGATGTATTTAATGATTATATATTATATTAATTACATATTAATCATTCTATAAAATAAATATATCATAAATTTTCTTACCTTACGATCCATTGAAAAATGATAACGCCATTCGTATGTACGGCGGAATACCACCTCGCGAAACTATATGATTTGTTTTTTTATCACATCACATGGATTATATATGTAAGTTTATTTGAAGACTTAATATGATAATTATTATATAATTATTATTATAAAAATAAAAAATAACACTTACCATTTTTCCATCATGATCATTGAAAAATAGAAACATTACACATGCATACGTACGACCTACGATCTCCATGATTGTAACATAGTTCATTTTTCATAACCATAATTCATAGTTATTTTTAAAATTATAACCTATGTATAAAAATTATAATTATTTCATGATTATTATTCTGGATATTATAGAACAATGACCCCTTTTTCCATGTCCAACACACCGATTTCATTTTGAATTTATAAACTAAACGTCCTCAAAACACCTAATGTGAACATTACTGATTAAGTAATTAAATACGTCATTAAAATAAATGAAGTAAGTGGTTAAACTATAATAGATTAAACCTGTAAAATGTTCTTAAAAAAAATAATTTATTTAAGTTTTTTATACAGGAGATAAATGATATAAACGACAAGTTGGAACTCAAGGTATGAGATTTCTAGTCTCATTGTTTGGAAAAAATATATTATATTCATCACTTGTTCTTTTTTTGTGGTGTATATACTACCTGTTTGAAATGTTTTATCATTAACCTCATTATTTTCATGATATGTAAAGTTTCATTTTATGTAACTCTTTTATGGGGTTTACGATTCAAAATTCACCAAAGTGGAAATGGTCTTCATTTCAATTTCCACTCCATTTAGGCATATTTGGTATTTTTTACATATTTATTTATATGAGGTGTATATACTACCCATTTTATATATTATATCACGAATATATTTATATTAATGGTATTTAATGTTTCAATTGAAGTTATTTTTTTCATGGGGGCTATGATTTAAAAGGTACCAAAGTGGTAAGGGTTTATGCTTCAATCTCATTTTAATTAGGCACATTTATGCTTGAATTGATATTGAAGGAAATCATTCAATAATTGTCTAATAAACCCCTTTTTAATTTTTTTTGGTTATTCATGTAATTTTTAAGTAGTATACCATTTTCCTTTCTTTAGTACTTAAAATGATTGAAAAATGTTTTTAAGAAAACCCAACATTATTTCTCTTTCGGTCGAAAAATGATTTTTTCCATATCTATATTTTCCTTAAAAAAAATTAAATAATATTTTTAAAATTATTCTATGATTTAATGATTAAATTCTTACACATGTCTGATTTTTTTTAAAATATTTTAAAAAACAATCTTTTTTTCACATTTTGAACATGGTACATTTTGACTTTTTACTGAAAATGAGAAAGCAATCATTTATTTAACATACTCAGCATGAAAAAATATTCCCTCCACTATGACTGGTCAATAATTTGATGCTTCCTTTAAAATTTTCCTTGGTTTTTTTCAAAGAAATTTTTTCTATAATATTTTCATAATTTTAAGATTTTAAAGAAGTGATTTCAAAGTGAATAGGGTGTTTTTCTCAAGAAATATTCCATGTGATATTTTAAAGACATTTTCATCAATTATGACAACCCTTGATGTTATGATTTGCTTTTAAATTATGTATACATGTCTATTACATATATACCTAGCTCATTCTCCATTCCTTTTATGGGGGTAATACATTCCTTATGTTTATTTATCAAATGACTTCTTTATGAAATATCTTTTGATTATGCTACAAGAAAAGATTGTGAAACTCATTTTCTTTCCATTGGTAATTCTTATTTTTATTACTTATTATTAATTTCCATTTTGTGGCACACATATTCATGAATTTTTTGTGATGGGTATTCCTAGATAGCACTTCAATGCATTGGGTAAAACTTTAGTCTCACGAGACGTCGTGTATGAGATTAGGGAGTAAACCTAATCCATTATGAGACATTGTCCACCGTGTGATATTGTATAGGAATATATCCTTAACTCATATTTATGTCATGTTATATGTTTCTACCACATTTCCACAGTTAGTCGGAACCTAATACACTAAATACACAAATCGTGCCTCAACTGCATGACCCTGCCCCTGCTATGAATGGATCATCGATGTCATCATCTTTTAAGTGGTTTTAAATTGCTACTGAGGACCCTAACTAGTCCCAGGGATTGATTCCTATATCTAACTCAAACCACCGTGAGACCTCATTCATGATGCCTTCGAGCAGGAAAGCTTCAGATGACCTATCTCTCCACATTGATGACACTTGATCTGAGGCTTTGGAAACTATTTTTGATAATGCCCACTCTATCAAAAATTGGAACACAGAGGACTTACTTCACCCACATAAGGTTTTAAATAACCTATACTCATCTCCAACATTCTACAGCTTCTTTGGTGTGAATCCTCTACCTTCCTCTTCTTACCATCAGATGTCTCACTAGGAAGCCCACTAAAGGATGAAAGAAAACTCAGAGATTTTTCCTCATCCAGACCCTTCTCGATTGTCTAGACCTTGAGAAGCACTTATGTATAAGTTTTCAGGTCAAAATTCTTGACCTGGAATCTCATATTTGGATGAAGGTTGATCTCGAACTTCTTGGCATTCTATACCACATTCACAACCAAGAGAAAACCAAAGTGTTGTAAGTGGGTTCCCTAGATGAAAATCATGTATGTACTTTTATTACCATTACATGTATACAGTTTGATATATATAAGTGTTTATCTTACTATAATAGTGTTGATATTTTTACATTCATTATATTTATAGTAATGTCCTTAGACTGCATATCATTTCAAAAGGTTATAACAGTTCTCAAGCTACAATGATAACTTAGAGATACCATGACTATAATCTTAAAGTTATGTCCTATGGTTTAGATAGATTATGCCAACATGACTTAGATGATGTGTGACCACCATGTTTTGGTGGCTTATAAGTATTGAGACTTCTTCTCATGAATTTTTCACTTAACAATCTCAAGTAGATGAGATCATGAAGACTGACTCTCCAATAGGAACACCACATGTTTTAGGTGTCGTCGGTAGTTCCTATCTACAAAAACATGCAATGTTCTACTGAATTGAGATTATTATAAGTGTATAATATTTGATTACATACTTTGATGCAATAAGAAAACTATGACATTGATTTCAAAGCAAGGTAGCCTGCGTTGCATGAATCATTTGTGGTATGACATTGATTGATAATCAAAATAGAATTTTTCACTTTTTAAATGAAGTTATATCTCAGGCTTAGTTGATCTGGATGATTGTACATTCACTAAATCCATGACCATGGTAGAAGAAGGTAACTCTGTATAGTTAGGGAAAAAAATAATAAAGTAATGATGGATGATGTCATAAGGTGTGCATTCTGCTTTATGATATATTACGAGACAAAGATATTATATTACACGACGAGTGTTCATAGGAAAGGTTATCATTGCTATAAATTTTCTTTATCTTCTTAGGGGCCTTGATGAGTTTCTAGACTCCACTCCTAGTCTATAAATAATAGTCACTATTATCGAGATAAGGTCCTAGAGGATCACACACTTAGAGTATTCAAAATGTTGTAATAGTGGGTACCCTATACCCAACTTGAATAGTACTTTTGATTTCCATATCATGTGTATAGTTAGATATACATGATGTACACTTGCCTTTATAGTGTAGAATTTTATGTTTCCACTCTTTAATGGTAATTTCCATAGATTAATTTTCATATCAGAAGGTCATAGAAGATCCCATGCTATAATGAGAACCTAGAGATACTTTAAAATTAATCTTGAAGAATAGGTCATATGGTCTAGATACATCATACTAACTGGACACAGTTGATGGTTGACTATCATATGTTGGGGGATCATAGGAATTGAGACTTCTTCTCATGAAGTTCGCACTTGGTGATCTCTAGTACTGAGATAATGAGGACAAACCCTCCAATAGAAACACCACATGTTTTTGGTTTCATTGGTTGTTCCTATCTACATACATGTGTATTGGTCTCCTAAATTGATATCATTATAAATGTATTCCATTTGATCACATACTTTGATGCAAGGAAAAAACTATGATAATTAAATCTTGGTGAGGTATCTTGTGTTGGGTGTGTCATTGGTGGTATGACATTGGTTGAATAGTCAAGAAAGGATTTGTTGCTTTGAGGTTGAGGAAGTAATATATATCGGGCCTTGTTGATCAGGATGGTAGTACTTTCATAAATATGTGGCCATGGTAGCCAAAAGGAAAATCGATCCGATTAGATCAAAAAATAATAAAGAAAGAAAAGGGTAATGATATAAGTGTGCATACTGGCTTTTGAGATATCTAAAGACACGAGATTATAGTACACAGTACGTGTTCATAGGTTGGTTGTCGTTGCTATAACTATCATTATCTATTTTGGGGCCTTGATGGGTTTTTAGACTCCACTTTTGGTCTGTGGATATTATTCACTACTATTGAGATAAGGATCCAAAGGGTCACACACAATAGCGTATTCAAGAATCCTCCATATTCAGTTGAATAGGTATATTTGACATGGTGGGCCCTAGCACAGGGTTTGAGTGCTGTCCAAGTTATCGATCACCGATAAATAAATAAATTAACATTACTCAAGTTAAGGATAATTTGTATTGAATTTATTTATTAAATTTATTTACAAGTTAAGTAAATATGACGAATAATATGAAACAAACAAATATTATTTTAATATTCGAGGTTTGTTTAATATTTAGTGGGAATTATGAGTCAAGTCAATGAATCAGGTTTATCACGTAATATATTTTACATATTATAGGTATGTGATAAAATAATAAATAATATTGATGTAGTTTAGTTTGTCATAATTATTTATTTAGGGGATGATTTATTTCTAGGGGCCGAGGAACCCTACTGGGTATTTTTCCACATCCACTATAAATAGAGGAGAGTGACTTTGGATAAGGTAATATTCATGGTGAGAAATACAAAGCCTCTCTCTCCTCTCCAATTTTCTAGAGAGTGAATCTCTCGATCTAGGCAATTAGATCGAGCAGATCTCCATGCATCTAACGTACGTTGATGCGATGATCATTAGTTTGTTAAAGGTGTTGTCAGATCGCCGTGATAACACCGAGAATCTGATGATCAATGTTCCTATGGATTTTTGAAGTGTGTGTGAAGTATCTAGAGGGATCCATCTTCGTATCCTTCAAGCAACGATTGCCAAAAACAAGCAGACATTGACCGTGGGTTCAAAATGAAAAAGCTATGTTTTTTATTTACATTTTGCGCTCTATTTAATTTACATGAGATCCTCAGACCATCTCAGGGAACAGATCGTTAGAGACGAAAAGTCTCATCATACCAACAATGAATTTTTTAAAAATCCCTAGCCCACCGATTTTCGCTGAGCACCATGGTACCTTCAATTGGTATTAGATAAAGTGTGTAAATTATCTAAGCCAAGAAAATTAAATTTGCTTTAAATTAAGTAGAGGATTAAATTTCGGTCCCAACGGTATATATCATGCATCGATATGATTCATATGGACAATTTACGGCCATATGAAAATTTTAATATGGATAGTTTTTTGGTTATTGGGTATTAAAATTTGATTAATCCGACTTTTTTTATATGGTGACAATTTTGGTGATTTTTTTTCTGGCTGAATTTTATCATTGGAATTTCTCCGACCAATGACTGGAATAGTTGATTCCACCATATTGTGGATTTTTAATAATAATAATAATACTAATTATTTATTAAAATAATAATAATTTTTATTATTCAAAAAGTCTATTGGGATAGACTAAGAAAAATTTTAAAGGGAGTGGGGGAAAGTGTGTGGAAATAACCACTCAAAACCAAAAAAAGAGGTATGTTGGGGGGAGATGGTTCTTTTTGTCAAAGAAATAAAAAAAAACATAAAAAAATGTTTTAATAAAAAAAAGGTGGTTCGCGGGTGGACCACCATTTCTCCCTCCCTAGTGAGAGCATGACCTTTGAAGTGCTGCCTCCTTGGGATGATCCCGACATCGCCCTTCCCGTGTGCTGCCATAGACCGAGGACCCAGGCCCCCTCCTTTCCGCCTACCTCCAACAACTCGCCACCTTTCCTGAGCAGCACCCGCTCGCCGTGGGTTCCATCCACCGTCGCTCCTGGCAGAGGAGCCGCCTCCCAGCTCATGCAGACCGTCCCTTCCGCCGGACCAGAACCCAGCCACCACCTCGCCTGCCTCTCGTTCGGCCCGCCGCTAATGGTTGGCGAACCCCCTTCCCAGTAGATCCGGCTGAAGTTAGTTCCTAGCTGTCATTCGTGGCTTCTGCCTTGAATAGCCACCTTGGGGTCAGATCCTGTGTCACCATGCCCCGGGTACCCCTGGTGCGGGTTCAGTTTGACCTAACCCGCCCCCAAATGGATCCGGGTGGGTCTTCCTGACCAGGTATGGGTCTGGGAAGACCTACCTAGCCCAGTATATCCCTACACAGCCTTTTCACGACCTGCAATGTGTTCAAACCAACCCATACATGCCCTGTGTCGAGATAAATTAATTTTAAAAAATAATTTTAATACCAGAGATAAATTAATTTAAATTTAAATTAAATAAAATTAATTGATTAATTTAATTTTTGGTATTAAAATTAAATTAATTAATGGACCGAATGTGAATTAAATAAATTATTTGAATTTTTGATTCATTTAATTTATTTAATACCCCTCATAAAATTATTTCAATTTAATTTTTATCGCGTATTTATTTTACCCACTTACTGGTCTTGTGCATCAACCTATATATGTCTGCATTTAATTTATTAATTTAATTATTTATTACATGGGTGTGATGATTGTAATAAGTAGTTAATAAATTGACGGTCTGTGTATCATCGTTTAGTTTCGGTCAATTTTTATAAGGTCATGTGTATCCAAACTCATCTTATGTACATTTCATCCCTGGCCCCACTCGCATGTGAGTAAGATTTCTTGTACTTTGATCAAGGAGATGAAATACGTGATGTGGATCCCTCCTAGACGAGGCAGTACACCAAACATGATGTGGACCTCGCCAATATAAGGCATTACTCCAAACTAGCTAAGGACATACTGGATAGGGGTGAGTTGCATCACGAGTCAAGCAACAACTCAGGTAAGATACCCCTTGGTCATTTTAGATTCTCAATACCTATCAGGTATCATATTTCCTTTATGAATTTATTTATTATTTATTACATTCAATAACAGTGGGAAAATACATAAAATAATAAATAATACAATGCATAAAGAAGAGGTGAATATTTTTTCTATTAATGTTCAGTTGTGATCATGACAACATAGAGGAAAAATATTAATAGAAATGGATTACATTCATCGAGAGAAAAAATAACAAAAACCCTCAAAATAATATTAAGTCATAATCGCCTTACATCATTCAAATTTGAACAAAACTAGGTTTTTGGGGTGCTCATCATGACAAAGATGAGGACACCTCTTACTATCGGGGTGTTCTTATAAGAGTGACGGGTTGACTTAACTAAATTTGCATAAAATATGTAGCCAAAGATAGCTTGTTGTAATTTTAGAGGAAAGCATTGAGGGGATCAAGGTTATGATTCCGAGAAGCTGGAACTTCACTCAAAAGATCTGTGAACCTCGAGTTAATACGATTGGCCTGCCAAACGCCTACCTTGAACCCTATGATTAGTGGTGTAACCAAAGCTTGTAGACTATGAGGGGAGGTTCAGGGATCCTTTCCACTATAATACTCAAGTGACAAAGTATTCTGATTCTAGCATAGAGGGTTCCTAGAATTTGATAAAATAGTAGGAAACATTTAACGATTAAACAATTTGATAATGAATAATTCGGTAATCCAGATAAAAGTACAATATTCTAGAATTTTATTTTTTTAGAAAATGAAAATTAATACCAAAAAATAATATAATAATAATTTTACAAAGGCAATGTCCTATCCACCATGAATTTCAAAGTTTAGTATATGCTCTTGCGCACAATACTACTATATCAGAAATTCAAGGTGATGGTGTCCCTATACATGTTAAGCCACCTCAGGAAGAATGTGTGTTAAAATGATTACATGAGACTCATTAATCGAGCATATGATGGTTATGTCATAATGTTATCACCAACATCTGATGATTTTTTTGGTTACAACATCAGGTAATGGATGATTACACATGTAGTCTCATCTCTGAGATGTTTACAAGGAGAAATTGAAGTAAGAAATGAGGGTGGAAAATTAAACTAGCTTATGTGTAAATGTGAAAGATGGATCAAAATATTTCAAGGAATTACCCTCTTACACCCAATTACTCCAGTTTCATTTTAGGTTACAAAAATGAACTGGATGGAGTAAATGCATCATTACATTTTAGGTAGGGTTCTACAATAAAATAAGAACTTAAATAAAGTAAAATCTTTAATTATTTTGGGGAAAAAATTGAAAGGAAAATCGAAAATGCCAATGGAAAGTGTAACACCAAAGACACATTCACAACACCCTTCAATGAAATGAGGTTGGTTATTAAATAGGAGGTTATTTTCTTCACATAACATGAAATTAATTTATGTTAATTTAAATGCAACAAACTGAATTAAAGAAGAAAGTACCCTCTTCTTATTCAGTGTATATTCATCAATTAATTCCCCTAACATTCTTCTTTGATATAAAATAAAATATTCCATTCACATATTTGTATTTGAATACATTAACCAATTAAGTATAGAAATGTTTCAAGAAGGCATATGTATTTTCCAAGTAGTTAAGAAAGGGTGATTCCTAAGTCAGTAGTGAGAAACACTAAAATTATAATTTCCAAATTAACGATTTAAGTCAAACTATTATTGATTATAATCAAAACATTTATTTCATGTGTCCATTGGACACTTGGATACATTTTTCTATGTTTGGGAATGATTTTTTTTGCATCTCATACTTGATCAATAGCTTAGTGATACTTGAATCATATGAAATATATGATGAATATAAAAATGTAAGACTTTTTCCCAGTTGTGGAAAGATAATTATTTTTCAAGTAAAACTAAAAGTGGACATCAAGGATATACCCAATTTTTTATTTAGTCGCAGTATAGCTAAAAACCTCTGGTATTATTTATGTATTTAGTTTGGACAAATAAACCTTTAGAAATAAAAGTATTCCACAAAGCTTTCGGAACTAGTTCAGCAAGAGAACATGAACCATTCCAAGGGTAAGCTAGTGGTAAATATACTTCATTAGGTTCATTTAAGTAATTAAGTATTATGATAGTAAAGTATATTCATGGTCAGATGATATGAGTTTCTTTGGGCTGACATGCTGAAGAATATCTTGACCAAGAATTCATCGATCAATATAATTTAGTGTGAAGTAATTCCTAATCACATATTACCTTATCCACATAACGACATTGATACAAGTAAGGGGAATAAATGATAAGTATTAATTGTTAACATTGATCAAAAAAATGTAGCATGGATCAATTCCTAAATGCACATTTTATAAATCAGGGTCATGATGTAATTAGTATCAGTGTTGAAACTTGTAGAAACTTCCATCATATTTCATAACGTGCTTTGAACATAATGGAAAAATCCCATAAACATATTCCAACTATCATTAAAAATGGATATGATATAAGTCATTATATGATGTAAATCTATAGTTTTATAAGAAAATGTATTTAGATGCAAATAGTTTGTAAGGATATAAAAAAACTTGCATCAAGAAAAAAAAATAATGCATATAAGGCAATTATACTAAAATTTATTTAGGATGTTACTGAAATATATTTGATAGAAAAGTGGTAGTGGTGGACTACATTTCTATATATGGGTGCACATCTCGACTTGAGATAGTGAGAGAAATATTTAATTGGGTTTATTCAATGATAGATATCCACATGTAGTTGGCACAAGAATAAGTTCCATAAGTGCATGTGGAAGAGGAATGTTCCAAAGGCACATACTGTGTAGGAAGGTTAAAACCCTTTTAATGGTTTTATATTCACCGTGACTGGTGATAAATTATTCGGTAAGAATAATAATTCCAATAAGTAATAATATATGGAAATTAGTTAAAATTGACAAGGTAAAATTAAAATTCAATAATGGATTCTATGTATCAAAGTGAAAAGGGGATTATAAATTGAATACTGTTGTGGGTATTCAAGATAGTTGATACATGGATGGTATAAGTGAAGTACCAATAAAACTTTATTGGTAATACCAAGTCGATATGCATAAATCCATTATAATTTTACTTGTCATAACTAATTTATAAAATCATTTAATTTTCTATTGGATGTAAAGACTAACTTTCATGGAAGGTGTTTACACGATGCAACCAGAAAGGGGTGATGGAACCATAAGATGCCAATAAGGGTTTCAAGTTACTAAAATATATTTAAAGTTTAAAGTATGCAACAAGATGTTAGAGAATTCATTTGGAATGAATATTTTCCACGTGTCTACTAGAGGTTAGTGGGAGTGCCATTGTTTTCCAAGAAAAAATATGTTCGACAACATATAGAAAACAATTATTGGTCTTATGGTTAGTTAATACCAGGTTTAAAAGTAATTCTCCAGTGAATGATATAAATTAATAACCTAAGTTATAGGGAACATGATCTACTGAGGTATATCTAAAAATTTCTTGGACCTGGTCAATTGTACATATACTGACATTGTATTAAAAATACAAGTTGGAACAATTCAAGTGATGAATTGTTTCCAGTGTCACATTCCATGAATCTCTCCAAGGATACATGCAAAGGCATAAGAGGATATTAAGTGGAAAGTTTAGTTCCATTCTATTTTATGATGGATCTATAACTTATGCTAAAATATTTACAAGAAATTATATTTCCAACATATACTTAATATTAGGAAAATATCAGTTCTATCCTAGAGAACTGCAAGGGAAGCAGTCAGTACTATTTGATTGTACTTAGTAAGGTACAAAAGATATGTACCTAGTAAGTGGTGAAGAAAGGATACTAGTTTTGGTGGGACACAAAATAGCCTTCCTTTAGATCAATTTGATCCAGTATCATAGTCAGGATAAGGTGTTGAGTGAGACAAGCCCATAAAAGACAGTGGTAGCCATACCTACAAAAAATAAAGCACGTTGCAGCTTTTGAGGTAGTCAATAAGCAGTTATTAAATGCAACGATTTGTTCTAGTTCTTGGAATCATGCATATCAAGTATAGTTTTATCATAAAGATAAATTTGTTATTGGTACTAGCCAGGATGTCAAGTTAAGACAGTGGATAAAAGGTATATACTAAGGGATACCATATCTTGAGAAGTTTTACTCAAGGAGATGAGGTTACATATAAAATAATAACCACATGATGAAAATGTGGCATGCCCAGCAACTAAATCCGTTACTCAGAAGAAATATGGTCTTTATCATTCAAGAGCTTACAAGATTTGTTATCAAGTTGGATCTAGTGCAAGTGGAAGTGTAGTAATAGCGGGTTCCCTATACCCAAATTGAACAATACTTTTGATTACCATATCATTTGTATAGTTAGATATACATGATTTACACTTACCATTATAGTGTACACTTTTCTATGTACACTATTTGTTGGTAATTTCTATAGATTAATTATCGTATCAGAAGGTTATAGCATATCTGAGGCTATAATGAGAACCTCAAGATACTATGATATTAATCTTAAATAATAGGTCATATGGTCTAGATACATCATACTAACTGGAAACAGTTGATGTTTGACTATCAGGTGCTAGGGGGTCATAAGCATTGAGACTTTTTCTCATGAAGTTAACACTTGGTGATCTCTAGTAGTGAGATCATGGGAAAAAACTTGCCAATAGGGACACCACATGTTTCAGGTGTCATTGGTTGTTCCAATCTAAGAACATGTGTATTGGTATCATGAATTGAGATCATTATCAATGTGTTCCATTTGATCATGTACTTTTATGGAAGGAAAAAACCATGATAATGAAATCATGGTGAATTAGCTTGTGTTGGGTGCATCATTGGTGGTTTTACATTGTTTTAATGGTAAAGTATTTGTCACTTCTGGTTTGAGGAAGTAATATATCTCGAGCCTTGTTGATCAGGAAGGTAGAACCTTTATAAATCTATGTCCATGGTAGCCAAAAGGTAAATCCATCATGTTAGATCAACAAATAATAAAGCAATAAATGGGAAATGACATAAGTGTGCATCATGATTTTTGAGATATTTAAATACAAATAGATTATAGTACACAGTACGTCTTCACAAGTTGGTTGTCATTGCTAGGACTATCCTTATCTCTTTAGGGGCCTTGATGGGTTGCTAGAATCCTCTCTTGGTCAATGGATATTATTCAATGCTATCAATAAAAGGTCCTAGAGGGTCACACACAATAGTTTATTCAAGAATCCACCCTATTAATTTGAATAGGTATATCAGACATGGTGGGCCCCACCATAGGTTTTGATTGTTGTGCAAGTTATCGATCACTGATAAATAAATAAATTCATATTATTCAAGTAAAGAATAATTGATATTGATTTTTTTATTAAATGTACTTACAAGTTAAGTAAATACGATGAATAATATCAAACAAATGGATATTATTTTAATATTGAATGTCATTTAATATTAAGCAAGAATTACGAGTTGAGTTAATGAATCAGGTTTATCATGTAATATATTTTATATATTATAGGTATGTGATAAAATAATAAATAATATTGATGTAGTTTAGTTCGTCATAATTATTTATTTAATGGATGATTTATTTCTAAGGGCTGAGGAACCCTACCAAGTATTTTTCACATCCACTATAAATAGAGGAGAGTGGCTTTGGATCAGGTACTTTTCATGGTGAGAATCTAGAGACTCTCTCTCCTCTCCCACATTCTAGAGAGATAACATATTAATCTAGTAAATCAACTCAAGATGATCTCCATGCATCAAAGGTATGTTGATGCGGTGATCGTCAGGACGTCAAAGGCGTTGTCAGATTACCGAGCTAGCACCCAGAATCTGGCGATTGATGACCCTATGGATTTTTGAAGTGTGTGTGGATGATCTAGAGGGATTTGGATTCAGATCCTTCAAGCAATGATCACTGGTGACAAGAAGATGTCGACTGCATCTTCAGAACATAAAATGAATATTTTTGATTTATATTTTGTGCTCTATTTAATTTTGTGAGATCCTCATACCATACTGAGGCTCAGATCATTAGAGGCGATAAGTCTCATTGTCCTGATGATAAAAAATTTTAAAATCCCCAACCCACTGGCTTCCGTTGAGCATCCTGACATCTTTACAAAAGTCTTCCCTATTCTGATGAATATGAGTATAGGACATGGTGGGACCCACCATGAGGTCCAAGAGATGCATGAGAATAAATGATCACTGATGAATAAATAAATTCATTATTATTCAAGTATAGAATAATTGGAGTTGAATTTATTTATTAAAAGTATTCAGAAGGTATCAAGTGAATATATCAAAAAATATTATACAAACGAATATTATTTTAATATTCAAGGTTCATTTAATATTTGGGGGAATTACAAGTCAAGTTAATGAATCACTTTTATCATGTAATATATTTATTATATATTGGTGATAAAATATAAATGATGTTTATGACACAATTAATTGATCATAACATGCCATTTATGGCTAATTTAGTAGGTGTTATTTATACGGGGGCTGGGGAACCCTTTCTGGATATTTGATTCCCACTATATAAGTAAAGAGGATATCTTTTCCAAGTGACTATTCATTCCCATGAATTTGAGAGCTCATCTCCCCTCCTTCCTATATCCTAGAGAGAGAAAGGCTCATTCCAAGCAATTGAACCAAGAACACCTTCTCAGATCAAAGGAATAAAGCCGTAGAAATCATTGAAATGTCAAAGGATTCATCGGAACTTCGCATCCGCACCTAAAATTTGATGATCGATGTTTCTATAGACTCTTGATGTGCATGTAGATGATCTAGAGGGATTTGAACTTGGATCCTTCGAGCAAGGGTCACTGACGAAGAGCTGTTGTCGAACGCACCATCAATTCGAATGAGGTAATCATTCATGTTTATTATTGTGCTTAAATTAATTCATGCGAGATCCTCGGGACTTTATGGTATAATATTGAGTTCCCTAGACCCAAGAAAACAATAATTTTGATTACTATATCATGTATACATTCAGTTATACATGATGTATTCTTACCATTATAGGTTATACTTTTCTATATCCATTATTGAAATGGTAATGTCCATAGATTAATTATCATATCAAAAGGTTATAGAAAATCCCAATCTATAATGTGAACCTTGAGATATTGTGTCATTAATATTAAAAAGAGTTCCTATGGTCTAGATACATCATATCGACTGGACACAGTTGATGTCTGACTATCGGGTGATGGGGGCTCATAAGCACGAGACTTCTTCTCATGATGTTCACATTTGGTGATATATAGTAGTGAGATGATGAGGAAAGAATCACAGATAAGAACACCACATATTTCTAGTGTCATTGGTTATTCCTGTCTATAGACATGTGTGTTGGTCTATTGACTTGAGATCATTACTAGTGTGTGCCATTTGACCACATACTTTGATGCAAGACAAAAACCTTGATAATGAAATCGTGGCGAGGTAGCTTATTTTCAGTGTGCTATTGGTGGTATGAAATTAGTTGAATGGTCAAGATATGATTTTTCACTTCCGGGTTGAGGAAGTTATATCTCGATCTTGGTTGATCAGGATGGTAGTGCCCTCATAAAACATTTTCCAAGACATTCAAGGGTAAATTTGTCTAGTTATATAAACAAATAATAAAGCAATTAAGGATGATGACACAAGTGTACATCCTTCTTTATAAGGTATTTAAAGACAATGAGATTATATTACATAGTATATGTTCGTACATTGTTTTTCATTGCTATGACTATTCATTATCTCTTTAGGGGCCTTGATGAGCTACTAGACTCCACCCTTGGTCTATGAATATTATTCACTACTATCGATATAAGGTCCTAGAGGGTCACACACAATAGTGTATTCATGAATCCACCCTATTCTGGTGAATATGTATATTGGACATGGTGGAATCCACCACAAGGTCCGAGTGTTGTACAAGTCATTGAGAAATAAGAATAAATAAATTCATTATCATTAAAGTAAAGAATAATTGGGTTGAATTCATTTATTAAAAGTATTTACAAGTTAACTAAATACAGGGAATAATATTAATCAAATGAAAATTATTCTAATACTCCAGGTTCGTTTAATATTAAGTGGGAATTATGAGTCGAGTTAATGACTCGGTTTTTTAACATAATATATTTAATATATATTATAGTCATGTGATAAAATAAATAATATTTATGATGAAGTTTAGTTATTCATAATTATTTATTTAGTGGACGTTAAATATACAGGGGTCGAGGAACCCTTTTCTAATATTTGAGCATCCACTATAAATAGGCAAGAGATACTCCCGCACAACAACTATTCACTGCGATATTTCTAGAGTCTCTCTCTCCTCTCCCGCTTTATAGAGAGATAAGTTCTTGATTCATTCATTAAGATCAAGTTCATCTCCATGCAACAAAGGTAATTCGATGTAGTGATCATCGGGACGTCGAAGGATTCATCAGATCTCTTTGCTAGCACCTAAAATTTGAGGATCGATGCTCCTACAGATTTTTGAAGTGCGTGTGGATGATCTAGAGGGATTCTAATTTGGATCCTACAAGTAGAAATCACCAAAGACAAGCATATGTTAATAACAACTTTAGATCAAAAAGGTAAGTTTTTGGTTTTTGTTTTTGTGATCTGTTTAATTTACGCAAGATCCTTGGACCGTATTGGGGATCATATCATCAAATACAATGAGTTATGTCATCCCAATGATTAAAATTTTTAAAATCCTTGGTTCACTGGCTTCCGTTGTGTGTCCTGGTACCTTCAATTGGTATCAGAATGAGTGTGTAAATTATCTGAGCCAAGAAAATTTAAGTTGAATTAAAACTAAGTAGAGGTTATTAAATCAGTTCCAATGGATCCGACCACACTTCAATCTGATCTTAGATGACCAAGTTATGGTCATCTAAAAAAATGTATATGGATCATGCGTAATTTTATTTTAGGTATTAAAATTTGAACAAGCTGTAGTGGCTGGAGATATTTCTAGTGAATATCGATTTCATTCGGAATAGTATTTTTTGGCCAGCACCGAATCCATGCCCTACATCTTCTGAACCGTTGTGCCACCATGAAGCTTCATCCAGTCATCCCTATCCAGTGAGTGTTGCGGGTCACCGCCCCTTCCTCCCTGCCTTCCCCAGCACTATCGGCTACTGTGGCCATAGATTGAGAGTCTTGATCACCCTCCGATCAACCCCCCAGGTGCCACTGCACCGGCTGGACCATATCCTGGCCATACCTACTTGAGAAACATCTCATTGGATCAAACCCGTTGGGTTCCTCCCCATGGCTAACCACTGCTCTCTATCCTAGATGTCGGATAATGCCCTTCCCAGCTAGATCCAATGAGGTCTGGTTCACAGCACCCGCGAGGTACCCTTATGGTTTTGTTAAATTAGATCTGCCCCCAATTAGGTCCAAACAAAATTTCCCAACCTAGAATGGGTTTGGACAGACCCTCCTAATCCAAAATGGCCCAAAACAAGTTTTGCTTTGTTCAAAATGGGTTTGTGAAGGTTCAACGTAACCCACTTTAAGCCTGCATGGGATAGCAAGCCCAGATTGATCAAAATTAATATAATTAATTAATTTAATTTTTGAATCAAATTAAATTAATTAAAATATTAATTTTTTGTTTAAAATATAATTTTAATACCCGAGGGTAAAAGTAATTTAATTTAGATATTAAATTGAATTAATTAATTAATTTAATTTTTTGAATTAAAATTAAATTAATTACAGGAACGAATATAATTAAATTATTTGAATTTAATCTATCAATTTAATTTAATTAAAATACCCTCATACTTAAATTTGTTACAATTAATTTTTATCGCACTTTACTTTTACTTATTGATTAGTCTTGAGCAATTCACCAACCTATGTATGTATGTTTTATTTTAATTAATTAATTATTTAACTACATGTGATGATTTTAAATAATTAATTATTTTTTATAGTCTGCATATCATCTTATTTTTTGTCAAAATTTATAAGGGTTTGTGCATCTGAATTTATTTGTATTGAACTCCCAGGACCCCTCACATCTGTGTGAGTACACTTGTACTTTTGATAGAGATGATGTATGGTGTGAACCCCACCAAGACGAGGAATTACTCCATGAAGAGGATGATGTAAGACACAAACAACACCAATATTAGGTTAAATCTAGATGAGCAATGAACATACTAGACAGGGACAAGCTGCGTCATGAGTGAAGCTATGACTCAGGTATGTGACCCCTAGGTCATTGTTGGTCCGTTGAGTTTAAATGGATCAACCGGTTTTAGATGATCAAGACCAATTAGGTATTTTATTTCCTTTATGTGTTTGTTTATTCTTATATGAATTTATAATAATGGGAAAATACATAAAATAATAAATAGTAAAATGAATAAAGAAGCGATGAATGTTTTTATATTAATGTTCAATTATGAGCGTGAAAACATAGGTTGAACAAGATTAATAGAAATGGATTGCATTCATCAAGAAAAAAAACTTCTCTCACAAAAATATTAAGTCATTAAATTCCTTCCATCATTTGAATTTGAACAAAACCGAGTGTTAGAGGCGATCGTTAGCCAAAGTTGATGGCGCCTCTTACTACCAATGAGTTCTTATGAGAGTGGTGGGCTGACTTAACTAAAGTTGACAACAAATAAGTATCCAAATATAGATTTCTAAAAATTTAGAGGAAAGTGTTGAGAAAATAAAGTTTATGATTTTAGAAGTTGTGACTTCACTCAACAGATCAAGGAACTGTGAGTTAAAGCGGTTGACCAATCAAATGCCTACCTCGAACTTTTCGAGTAGTGGCATAGCCAAAGCTTGTAGACTATGAGGGGAGGCTCAAAGATATTTTCCACTAGAATACTCAAGAGAAAAATTATTCTGATTCTAGTATATAGGTTTCATAGAATTTGATAAAATAGTGTGAGACATTTAGTGATTTAATTAATTAATCAATAATTCCTAAATCAGTAATCAATATAAAAGTACTAATTTGATATTTTTTATTTTGTAGAAAATGGAAAGCAATACCAAAAATTCACTTTGATAATTATGGATAAAGTAAATGTTCAAACTAGCATGAATTTTTGATTTTAGTACAGGTGCTTGTGCACAGTACTACAATATCAGAAATTCAAGGTGCTGGTGTCCCTAAAACCTGTTAAGACACCTCAGGAAGTGAGGGTGTAAAAATTCTCACAAGAGACTCAAGTATGACGCATATGATGGTTATGTAATAATGATATCATCAACTTTCGATGTTAGTTGTGGATACTACATCAGTACATGGATGTTTTACCATGTTTTCTCATTTACGAGAAACATCTGAGGAGAAAGTGAAGCAAGTCATGATTAATGTGATGATTACACTAGATATGTGTAAATTGAAATATGGATCATGATCTTTCAATAAATCCATTTCTTATATAATTTTCACATATTTAATCCAGTATCGTTTTAAGTTAAAAAATGAACAATATTGATTAAACAATTCATCCCCTTTTGGGTAAAATTCTCCAAGTAATAATAATATTAAAGATAGATTAATATTTAATTATTATGGTGTATAAGTTGAAAGACAAGGTGATAAGGCCAATGGAAAGACCGACACCAAAGTCACATTCAAAATATCCTTCAAAGAAAGAGTTAATAAATAATAGATTATTTTCATCACATATCATGAAATAAATCTATGAAAGTTTAATAGTAATGAACCGAATTAATGAAGAAAGTACTCACTTCTTGTTTACTGTAAATTCATCAATTAATGTTTTCTAACATACTTCTTCAGTATAAAATGAAATATACCAATAAAATATGTGTATTTGAATACATCTACCAATTATTTATATATAAGTTATAATAAGTCAGGTGTATTCTCCAAGCGGTTGAGAAAGGGTGATTCCTACGTTAGCGGTGAGAAGCACACAACTTCTAATTGTCATGCGATTGATTATAATAGAACTTTTGATGATTATAACCAAAAAATTTAACTCATGAATCCTTTGGACATAAGTAGACATTATTTTGGTTTTGAATGAATGTTTTTGTGGTTTCTCATACTCAAATGATAGTTCAGTGATACTTGAATCATAGGAAATACATGATGAATATAAAATATAAGACTTATTTACCCAGTTGTGGAAAGATAATTCTTTTTCAAGTAAAAATAAAAGTGGAAATCAAGTATATACCCAGTTTGGTGTTTAGAATCAGTAGATATAAACACATTAGGTATTATTGAATTATATACTTATTTAGTTTTGTATAAAGAAAAATTAAAAAAAAGGAACACCACAAATATTTATGAATTAGTTTAGCAAGGGAGCATGGACTATTCCAAGGGTAAGCTAGTGGTAAACATACTTCATAAGATTTATTTAAGTAATTAAGGAATAGAAAAATGAAGTATGCTATTTTCATGGCCATAATATATTATTTTCTTTGGGCCGACATACCAAAGAATATCTTTACAAAGAATTTATCGATCAATATAATGTTGTGTGGAGTAATTCTTAAATGCACATTACCATACCTACATTACGACATTGATGTTATTAATAAGGATTGATGATAAGTCTTACATGTTAAAATTGATCAATAAAATGTAGCATGGAGTAATTCCTAAATGCACATTTTATTATATACATCAAATTCATGATGTTAGTAAAAGGATCATCAATGTTAATAATCATGTAGTTTATACACTTTCATTATATTTCATGACATGATTCACAAATAATGGTGAAATTCCATAACCATATGTCAATTATCATGAAAAATGGATATCATATGAGTTATAGTATGATATAAATCCATTACGTCATACGATAATGCGTTGAGATGCAAAGACTTTGTTACAATATAAACAAACATTCATTAAGAAAAACACATTTTGAATCTATGGTAATTATCATAAAGTTTGCTTAGTATATTACATAAATCCCTAAGATATAAAAGTGTTAGTAAAGTGATAGAATACATTTATATAAAAGGGTGAACATCTCTATTAGATATAGAGGGAGTAAGATTGACTCTGGTCTAGCAATGTTAGTGATCCACAAAGAGTTGGCATATGAACAAGTTCCACAAGAGATCGTGGAAGAAAAATGTTCCAGAGACACATACTGTGTGGGAAGGTTGAAACCATAGTAATGGTTTTATATTCACCATGGTCGATGATACATTATTAATTGAGAATAATAATTCCTAAAAGTAGTAATTATATGACAATCAGTTAAGATTGACATGGTCAATTAAAATTTAATAGTGGATTCCATGTATCAAAGTATAAATGGGCTTATTATTTTGAATATTTTGGTGGATATTCAAGTGAGATGATACATGGATAGTAAAAGTGTGGTACTAATAAGGCTTTATTGGTAATACCAAGTCATTATGAATAAATAAATTATAATATTAATTGTCATAGCTAATATCTATGATCATTTTATTATGCATTTGATGTCACGAACACCAATCATGGAAGGTGTCTATTCGACAAAACCAGAAAGGGATGGTGACTTCATAGAATGCCAATAGGGTTTCAAGTTACTAAAATCCAATTTAGGATTAAAGTAAGTAACATTATCATAAAATATTCATTTGGAATGAATCTTACCATGTTTCTACTAAAGGTTAGTGGGGGAACCATTTTTTTCCAAGTAAAATATGTTCGGAAACATATAAAAAACATTAATTGGTCTTATAGTTAGCTAAAAACAGAATAAAAGTAATTCTATAGTGATTGAATTAAAGTAGTGATGTATTTTCTAGGGAAAATGATCTACTGAGGTAGATCTAATAGTTTCTTATACCTAGTCAATCATACATACACTGACATGGTAATGAAAAATACAAGTTGGAACAATTCAAGAGAGAATTGTTGGCAGTGTCACACGACTTAAATCTCTCCAAGTATGTATAAGAAGAGATTATTGTGGTGAGTTAAAATTATATACACTCTGGTGATGGATTAATCATGCATTAAAAGATATTTACAAGAATTGATATTGATAGAATATACTTTATAGTAGGAAAATATCAGTTATATCTTATTTTACCTTGGAAAGTACAAAAGATATGTTCCTGGTAAATAAAGAGGAAGGGATACTAGTTTTAAGGGGACACAAACTAGTATTCCTTAGATCAACATGATCTAATATCATAGTTAGTCTTAGGCGATGAGAGAGACAAGATCATAAGAGATAGTGGTATCCATATCTACAAAATACTGAGTACGTTGTGGATTTTGAAAAAGCTAATAAGTAGTTATTAATTACAACAAATTGTTCCAGTTATTGGAATCACAACTAGTCAGTAAAGTTTTATCATTAAGATAATTCTTTTACTAATAATACCCAATATGTGAAGTTTTGACCATGAAAAAAAGTATATACTCAGGGATACCCTCTTGATAAGTTTTACTCAAAGTGATAAATTAGTATATAGAAGAATAACCATGCAGAATAAATGTGGTAGACCCAATATCTAAAGCTGTTACTTAGTGGAAAAATGATCTTTATCATGTGAGTTCTAATATGGTTCATTAGAAATTTGGCTCTAGTGAAAGTGAGAGTGTTGCAATAGTGGGTTCCTTAGACCCAACTAAACAGTAATTTTGATTAACATATCGTGTATACAGGTAGTTATACAGAATGTATTATTACCATTATAGTATATACTTTTCTGTGACCACTATTGAAATGGTAGTGTCCCTAGATTAATTATCGTATCAAAAGGTTATAGAAGATCTCAGATTGTAATGATAACCTAGAGATACTACAAAATTAATCATAAACAAAGGTCCTATGGTCTAGATACATCATACTGACTGGACATAGTTTATGTCTAACTATTAGGTGTTGGGGGATCATAAGCATTGAGACTTCTTCTCATAAAGTTTGAACTTGGTGATCTCTAGTAGTGAGATCATGAGGACAACCTCGCTAATAGGAAAACCACATGTTTCAAGTGTCATTTTTTGTTTCTATCTACATAAATGTGTATTGTTCTCCTGAATTGAGATCATTACTAGTGTGTTCCATTTGATTGTGTACTTTGTTGCAAGGAAAAAACCATTATAATGAAATTGTGGTGAGGTAGCTTTTATTGGGCGTGCCATTGGTGGCATGACATTGGTTGAATGATCAATATATGATTTTTAAATTATGGGTTGAGGAAGTTATATCTCATGCCTCATTGATCAGGATGGAAGTACCTTCATAAGTCCTTGTCCAAAGATATCGAGGGTAAGTTCTCCAAGTTATATCAACAAACAATAAAGAAAGAAAGGACGATGACACATGTGTTCATCCTAATTTATGAGATATTTAAAGGAAAAAAGATTATATTACACAATATGTGTTCATAGGTTGGTTGTTGTTGCTATGACTATTCCTTATCTCTTTAGGAGCCTTGATGGGTTGCTAAACTCTACTCTTGGTTTTTGAATATCATTCACTACTATCGAGATAAGGGCCTAGTGGGTCACACACAATAGCGTAATCAAGAACCCTCCACATTATAGTGAATAAGTATATTGGACATGGTGGGCCCCACCAAGGGGTCCGAGTGTTGTCCAAGTCATTAATCAATAAAGAATAAATAAATTCATTATTATTCAAGTAAAGAATAATTGGGTTGAATTTATTTATTAAAAGTATTTACAAGTTAAGTAAATATGAGGAAAAATATTATTTGAATGAATATTATTTTAATATTATAGGTTCGTTTAATATTAAGTGGGAATTATGAGTTGAGTTAGTGACTCGGTTTTATCATGCAATATATTTAATATATATTAAAGGTATGTGATAAAACAAATAATATTTATAAATTAGTTTATTTCATTATAATTATTTATTTAGTTGACGTTAAATATATGGGGGTTAGGGAACCCTTCCCGTGTATTTGAGAATACACTATAAATAGGTGAGAGAGGCACTCACACAATGGCTATTCACTATGAGATTTCTAGATCCTATCTCTTATATTATAATTTCTAGAGAGAGAATCTCTCGATACAGGTGTTCATATTGAGTTCATCTCCAAGCATTAAAGGTATGTCAATGCAGTGATCATTGGGACATTGAAGGCCTCATCAGATCTGCACGCTAGCACCTGAAATTAGATGATCATTAATCCTATGTATTTTTGAACCATGTGTGGATGATATAGAGGGATTCTTCTTTGGATCATTAAATCAGTGATCACTTGATACAAGAAGATGTTGAGAACAAATTCAAATAAAAAAGGTGTGTTTTCAATTTATGTTTTTATGCTTCGTTTAATTTGCGTGAGATCGTCAGACTGTACCAGGGCTCAGATTGTCATAGATGAAAAGTTACTCCATCATAATAATGAAATTTTTTAAAATCCTTGTCCCACCATATTCCGATGCATGCCCCGGTACCTTTACTTTATCGGGTCTCAGATCACTAGATCGATGAAGTTACGTTGATCTGATGATAAAAAATTTAAATTCCCAACCCATTTACTTTATTTTCACAACTCAGTACCAACACAAAGTGTGGAAAATCTATGAAATTTTCTGATTAAGAATACACTTTTATCGTCCCCCAATAAAGATCCATGAACTCTTGAACCTGGTCTAGCTTCATCATACTCATAAAAAACTCCTAAAAGAAATTCTCTTTGAAGGTTATCCAAGTCAAAGATTCACGTATCCCTACCTGGTTCATAACACTGGACCACATACCTACGAGTCCTTGAAGCATGGAGGCATCCAACTTTTCTTGATAGTCCTATAGAGTCTCCACTAGATCAAATATTCCCTCAATGACATCAATTCAGTCTTTAGAATCCTAAAGGCCTTCGGTGCCTTAGAAGGATGGATGGAGGATGTTGGAGCTGAAAGTCCCAAGAACCAATGACCACAGTCTTGGAAACTATTTCTAATTGAATATTCACGAAGTGGAAGACTCTGGGATGAATTATACATTTTTCTTGAACCAGTGTAGAGGGTGTAAGAGCATTCTCCTAATCAACTGTTGGTATAACCAGAATGTCCTTCCTTATAGGAGCATTCTGGATTGCTCCACCGAGCGGTATAGTCAAGAATATTTGAGGTATCATTTTATGAAATTCTAAACAAATGTTTAGTATGCCTATACAACTTGCTTACTAGTACAACCTAAATATTTATAAGGCACAAAAAATGGATTTCTACAGAAACCTATCCAAGGAGGTTTCCCACAATAAGGAGGCATAATACTCCCAGTGCTACTCAAGGATCTCTATATCTACATGTTCATAACAATCATATATATACAATAAAAAGACACATGGTCAAGTTAAACTAAATAATTCCAACAAAAATATATCACAATTGAAAGAACACATATATCACTCAACATAAAATATAGGTCTATCCTGAACAAATAGCACAATCAAGACATTATATTAAGGAAATATTATACAATACACAACAAGTATATATATGAAATTTGATTTTATGTTCTTACTCATGATGCATGAACACACCAAAATCCCATAAAGCAGTAACAACATAATATACTTAGGATCAACATGAAACCATAAAACTATAATTGTAACCACAATCCCTTCAACGAAAACTCAAAGTTCCATTACACATGTGTTGTCCAAGAACACATGTAACTCCCCTATCTGAGTCCCACATAACCTAAGTGGCTTTTACCTTGCCCCAAAACATAGTCAATATGGAAGAAATAAGGAAAGACGAATTTGATACTACTTTGTAATTCCCCAATCCAAACCACTGAATCTGAGATGGAGTGCCACATGATCTTATGCGAATCTCCATATACACAAGAGGTTTCTAAATAGAAGTTAGAGTTTTAAAACCATCAGTGGGGAGACTATACCCTTAGTATCAACAAAGACATGTATAATTAATAACATAGGATAACATAGTGGAATAAATAAATAACTCTATAACAAATGAAATGAAATGTATCTCTAGTCATACAAAAAATAAACCAAGGACCCTAGAGTAGTAGATTAAACAAGAGTGTGAGAAAGACATGTAAGTAAATAAAACACAAGGAAATCAATTTGGAGTCTTTCCTGGTACTGCCTCTGATTAGAATGATCTATCTCCTAACTCCCTGTCACTGGGGCCTTGCACTTTAATTTATCCAAGATCATGAAGTCTACATGTGAACCGAGATTCCCATGCAGGGAGTGAGTATAAAACCACTAAGACACTAACAATGCTATTGGAATGGCGTATCCTGATCCATTTTGGATGATGTTGGGCTGAACAATAGTAGCCCTAACTAAACACCAAACCACAACTTCACGATGAGGTCATTAGGGGTTGGAGGGGGAAACACACCCCTACTTTGGGGATCAAAGTCCCCTAAACTAAATTTTGGGAACTGTATAAATGTTGAATCACTATAGAAGTACTGGTCAGTGACACTTACATGAAACTGCAGTAGTGTGGAATTTGATGTGGAATTATAGCAGAGTTGACCAGGTGACACTGATAGGGAAATATAGCATCTTGGAATTTGGAGACAGTGGTTTTGTAGCTCCGTGGACTTCTAGACATTGACACTATGACAACTTGGACTTGGTTAGTTGTCATACTATAGAAATTATGACTTGGGTGGCTACAACACTATAACATAATGGACTTAATGTGCAGTGGGTAGAGCATAGTATTGTCTTCTTTATTATTTCATTTGGGCTAGGGTTTTAGTTTGTGAAACTCTGACTATCTACCTATAATTGTGCTCTTAAAATTAATTAATTTTTATGCCTCTTTGTGGATGTATGAATCTTTTCCAAAACCACATAAATATATGTGTCTTGTGATATTTTTCTCATTCTTTTGTTTTCCCCTTTTACTCTTCTTTTCTTCATATGTAATCCATTTCGTCGCTGTGACTCCTGATGTTTCCACAACATATATTTCATTAAAATAATTGCATATGAATAAGAGTGTATGTCCCAATAATAGATAAACACACAAAAAAATAGCATATAGTCATGCATTAAGTGTTTTTACACTAACCAAGCCACCAAAAATCACCAACCATACCAGCTTCGACTCCATGATGGAAATGTTTCCATAACAAAAATCGTGAACTAGAATATACCATATGGTCACCCCATGTAATCCATATCATCCACAAGGTTAACAAGTCTTAGGTTAGTCCACAAATATTTCAATTATCGTCTCTCTCATGGGTCAGGACACAAGGCCATCATGCCCCAAAACTACCTCGGGTCAGGCCACAAGGTAATCATGTCCCAACACCATATCTTAGGTCAGGTCACTAAAGACCATCATGCCTCTAGGTCAGGAAACAAGGCCATTATGCTCAAATTTCACCTCTCAGGCTAGATCATGGAAGACTATCATCCCCCCAGGTCATGTCACAAGGATATCATATCTCTGTATCTATCTCAGTCCTATCATTATGTCACATACAACATCTGAACACGCTCCCCCTCTAGGGTTACTAAGCCATGAAAAGTTCACCTATAACTTTGGTACCATGCATAGGACAATAATATAACATATATTAAGCACATCACATGTCAATAGTGTCATCACATATAGAGGCACAACATAGCATATCAAGAGTGAAAATTAGTATCCAAACACACACACATGTGATCAAACTCAAACATCACGAGCTACACATTCAGACACATGTGATCAAACATCAAACATGGTCTTATTGGCTACACACACACACATGTGATCAAACATCAAACATGGCCTCATGGGATATTCATGTAAACACATGAGATCAAACAAAATCATGGTGTAAATCATATAATCACACAATGTCATATCATGCTATAAATCATATACATTACCTATACATGATAAATAACTTTCTACCTAGATTTTTTCAATGTTAATGTCAAGGTTCGTCATGAGCATTATCACCAGAACCACATTCTCACACCAAACAAAACAAATTTGCATGACAATATTTCCAAGAAATGATTCCAATCTAACATGATGTGGTTAAAGAATGAGTCTCAAGAAGGAACAAGTGAAGGGGTAGATCCAACACTTTCCCAATATTCAACATCATCAATGTTTGAATTCAAGACCGGTTGGGGAAGGAGTAATTTCTTCACTCTTGTACAATGACAAGAGAAGATACGTGAGGCTCTCATGAAAATAGTTCAACAAGATAATCCTTCACCTTTAAAGGTTCAATTTATAGCAAGACTAATCAAAATGGATTGTAATAATCAAGGTTCTCCAAGGAAACAAATCCATGCAGGGATTATTTCCCAGCTTTATCCAAAAAGCATCTATATTTCATCTGAATTGAAGGAATCATCAAGGGGAGGAGTTTCAACTGATTAATATGGGGAGAATCGAATTAAAACCACATTCAAGACCCTTCATTAAAGATCCACATGTTTCCCCGTTTAAATAGATGATATCTGAGAAGATCAATGATGGTTTTGGCCATTTCAAAACTATCCTGATGTTTCCATACCCTCCACCATGGCCATAGTGTTCTCAAAACCCCGATAAAA
This sequence comes from Viscum album, assembly GCA_963277665.1. Taxonomy (NCBI): domain Eukaryota; kingdom Viridiplantae; phylum Streptophyta; class Magnoliopsida; order Santalales; family Viscaceae; genus Viscum; species Viscum album. The sequence continues at coordinate 1,987,579,826 of OY728161.1, read as the reverse complement.
ACATCCATCCTCTACGACATGTTTACAAAACCTAGTATTTTTTCCCTCACCATGACCTCCACCTTGGGTGTGGTGAGGTCACCCAATCTATGGCCTATATGATCCCTCCCCAAGCCCCACAACTATGGCCATGCCTTGTCCATAGTGTTTCCCCTTTCCTATTTTATGTATAAGTGCATGAGGGACCACCACGACCTACACCACAACCATGATGTTACCCGTTTTGAAACAAACACCTCTCAAAACGTTTTAAGGCCACTCAGATCTTAGGGAACTTCAACAATACATGGATCAACCCAAAAAATTAAAGGAGAATATAGAAACAAGTCTTTTCATAAGGAACAATAATTATAAGGATTTACACATATTAAGTGATATAATTATAATGAAATTTAAGTCTCTCTTAAGTAAAGAACCATGAGTATATGGACTTTGGGTCGAACTGCTGACTACCATAGGAGCTTAGGCTTTGTCTAGAAAAGTTAGAGCTATCTACCTTTCATTCCATGTTTAATCTTTTTGGGACTATTAATTTCATATGATTTTATGACTTTACATGAAAGAGTTTCTTGCACCTTATGCATAAGATAGATTTGAATATTTTTAAATATAAGTTGAATTTTAATTTGGATTAGTAGCACAAGATTTGAGTTGTGTAAAGAGTCTCACATCAATATGGTTTAAATGTATTTATTTGGTTGAAAGATTATGAATTCAAAATTAAATAATTAGAAACATTCCCACATGTAAATAGAATATGTAACAAACCATCTTAAACTTACCTCAAAATAGAGTCAGCTTTCCATTAACCTTAAGAGCCTCCCCCTTGATCATTAGAGGCCACCAACAAATGGTGAGAGATGATTTTACATCATGGGGGAGAAGTTTCCTCAAACCCAACCAATCCATAAATTTAATTTTCATAGATAAATGAAATAATAGATTTAAAAAATGTGAATACAGGATATTGTTAAATGTCATAGAATAAAAATGAAAACATATGAAACAATCCAATAGAATGCAATAATAAATGAAAATAATACTCATGGACTAAATGGTTGGGATCCTCCACTGGCCACCCTCGACCCATCTCCAAGCTCCCGATAGGAACATCTTCCTACAAATGACCAAAACCATGCATGAAACCATAAAATCACCTGAAATCATCACAAGAAAACAAATCTGTATATTCACCACAGTGTGTATGCAGGGGGGTGAGAATAAACATGTCTAGTAGGAATTTCATGGAAGAGTTATATAAAAATTACATAAAAATATAAACCAATCATGCTAGTTTGAAATATATATATATATATATATATGAAAATACCCTTAATTATCTTTAATAAAAACAAGTAACATGAGAAAAATGAATTTAAAAACTTTATTTTAAGATTCAAAAGTTAGGTATGAACTTGGAAAATATGAATGTTAATAAAAATATGCAAGTGTGGTTGAAAGAATATACACAAGTCATATCAAATCATCATGATAAAATACCTATGTGACTAAGAGAAAGAATAATATGGGATCCTCATACTAAATGACATATCTAATTGCACATAGATCCACTAGGTCGGGTATCTTATAATCCTAGCATGATACTTTTATTAGGATCCATCATAGTGTCCTTGGTTTACCATGAAGTTTCCATAATCAAAGGTTTAAAAAATTCAAATTTAACACATGAAACCACCCCTTAGACATTTTTCATAACCCTTCAATGAAACAAAGTCACACATAAACATCTCAAACTAAACCATGAAAAATTATGTAAAACGGGTGAAGCATGTAAATAGCACTTTAAATAAACCAAACACCACTTTAATCATGAAATAATTTCATGTGAATAATTAATTTATTCCTTATATAAATCATCAAACCATTCCATGAAAATATTGTAACAGACCATGCCTCTCAGTCTATTACTTTGTCGGTTTTGGTGGTTGGAGGTGTTAGGAGGAGGTTCTAATATTTTTCAGTGGAGGTTGGAGTTTCAATCGAGTTTATTTAGGAAATAAATAGCATATAAATGTATTACATGACATGTAATGGTGGTACCCATATTTTGTATCCCGGTGGTTCACAACTTGTATGTAGCTAAGGGGTATCCCATGAAAAGGGTACATGTCATGTAAGTGGGATTCAAGATGTGTAATAAATTTGGGTGTTTAATCCTTTGAGGTGATGTGATTTTTGGTGAAATATATAATTTTTTAGGAACTCAAGGACTACACACCGTGTAATGATTACATGACATGAAGCCTATAGGATTTAGGGTTTTAAGTTATTTTCCAGCTGAAATTTCATTCATTATTTTGTAGCTTATTCTTCCTCTTGTTTTGGGAGAACCCTAAGCACCTTGAGGAGACCTTAAAACCCTATTCTCCCATATTTGTTCTATTAGTTCTGGTAGACCACCATCAACAATACTAGGAAGGTTCTCCTCCCTTTATTGGTTGGTTTTCTTCCGTTATTCTTTGGGGTTTCGCTGCGGTGGTGCTTTTTTGTTTGGGTTGCGTGTTTGGGTTGCATTTTGATGATCCTTTGGTGTGGTATAGGTAGATCCATGGTTACATGTGGTGTTTTTTTGGTTGGAGGGTGTTTCTTCTTCACCCTGTAGTGTTCAACAAGTTGGAAATATTCTTTGAGGTGGGGAATCCCTTATTTCTATTTATTTCATATCATGAGGGAGGGATTTTACCATTTTATCTATGAGATATGGTTGTACTGGATTAATTAAAGATAAATAATTGGTTAAATTTAAATTTTAGGGTAAATGGGTTTGATTCACATGGTTTTATAGCCTTATTATCATTTGTGATATTTTGATTATACGAACTTGATGCTGTAAGAACCCATGTTTTTCCGGACTGTAGTTTTGAGAAAAAAATTGAATTTTTGATGTTGGATGCTTATGAGGTGTAAAATAGTATTTTTACACTACCATATGATCTTGAATAATTTTTCTGATAACTCCATTGGTCTTGGAATAGGGAGTTCACCCTAGGACATGAGTTTGGTGGAAATCTGAGCTGTTTGAATTTTAGCAGAATATTTAATATTTTATATTATTAAATTAAATATTAAATTATTCATGTAGGTTCATTTGGAAATAAATTTTAAACAGAATGTAAGATTGAAATTCCATCTGCTCTATTGAGTTTGGAATGGGAAGTTTAGCCTAGGGAAGGAATAAACTCATGTTGGGCACTGGGCCCGGCCCAGACCCCTTTTTCTTATTTTCATCACCTGAGAGTGAGACTTGGCGTGGATGATAGGTTGGGTGTTCGGACCAACCTAGTGGATACTTTTGAGATGATATGAGCTATGAGCTATCTCATGTGACATATGATTTTTATCATTGTTCTTCTTGTGAGATATTCCCTTCTGGCCTATAAGGTCGTGAGACCGGATGCTTCCAAGGATCCCCTGAGGGATGCCTTTACTTGTATGTTGACCTAGGGAATCCCTTGTAGGATCTCTCTCTTGTTCATCCTTTGATGGGACCCATGTTATGGAAAGCCTATGTTATCCTTAATTTGCAGATTTTGTGTATGATTCCTTCCTTACTCTTCGCTAAGGATCCCGTGTAGGATACCTTCACTCGTGTTTGCTTAGAGGATCCCGAGTATGATTCCTCTTCAGTGTTTGACTTGAGGGACCCAGGGGGTACCCGTTGTTTGACCGACCCTGAGTTTTTATGTCGTGTTTGGAAAGATATGGTGATCGGGTGTCACCTAGAACCTGTGCCAAACTGATGATCCCTTTGGGATTTGGATGTATTTTGGGGTTGTGCATTCGGGCCACCCGCACTCGTTTGTTTATCTCTGACTTGGTTTTCTGATGTTGTAGTAGTTACCAGAGGTGATTCTGAGTTGGTAGATGTTGAGCCTGACATGAGGCATCTTCTTGTTTGTTGGAATGCCTACTTTTCTGTGTGTGCCTGAGTAGAGGTGGTTTGTTTGTAAATAGGATAATTTACTTTGTTGTGGATGTGTTTTCCCATATTGCTTGATATTGACCATTTGGTATAGCTTTACCTATTAGGATGAATTGTTTTCCATTCCTAGTATCATTAGGATGGAGTGGTTTTTATATAACATTATTGATATGCTGTATACTGTTTAGCCAAGTAGTTCTTGAGGTTTACTTTATCCGTGTTGCGTTTCTATGATCGTTTGACTTACACAGGGCTGTGAGAACTTGGTGTAGTAGACTATAAGGGGAATTGACCATGTGAGATTCCTTAGAGAGTCTTTAACCGCTTTAAACTATAAGGGGAATTGACCATGTGAGCTTCCTCAGAGAGTATTTAGCTGCTTTAGACTATAAGGTGAATTGACCATGTGAGCTTCCTTAGAGAGTCTTTAACCGCTTTAGACTATAAGGGTAATTGATCGCGTGAGCTTCCTCAGAGAGTCTTTGATTTCACATGAATATAAGGTGAATTGACCATGTGAACTTCCTCAGAGAGTCTTTGATTACACATGACTATAAGGGGAATTGACCGTGTGAGCTTCCTCAGAGAGTCTTTTATTACACATGACTATAAAAGGAATTGACCGTGTGAGCTTCCTCCGAGAGTCTTTGATTACACATGACTATAAGGGTAATTGAACATGTGAGCTTCCTCAGAGAGTCTTTGATTACACATGACTATAAGGGGAATTGACCGTGTGAGATTTCTCAGAGAGTCTTTGATTACACATGACTATAAAGGGAATTGACTGAGAGTGCTTCCTCATAAAGTCTTTGTTATGTCTTATATTGTATTTTGAACCAAAGAGGTTAGACTGTGAGTACTGCCTAGAGGGTTGATGGTTTTTGATTGGTTGAACTAGAGGGTTACTTGTTTTTTTTAGCTTATTCAGAGGCATATCTCCGGCGTTGGCTGAAGCAGGTACATGTCGATGGGATTATGGACCCAGAGATTGACTTATTTGATACAAGAATTTAGTGGCACAACTTAAAGCTCAATTCCCTTGCACATGATGTCCAAGAGATCGGGATTATGGTCCTAAATATCGACTGCTGATGTTGTTCTTGTTAATTGAATCACTTAATCATGAATATTCATATTTATATATATGTGTATAGGTATGGGACTATACATGTGTATGTATATAGATATAGACATACATGATGACACTTTCCCAGTTGATGGGAATTACATACCCTAGGTTCAACTTTGGTTGCACATTTGGTTTACTTCCTTTTGTTGTGTTCCATCTAGGCTGAGCACGTTGTTGTTGCATACACTTAGCAGCACGGTTATAGGTTGCTTTTTGGGGTGCCCTATTGAGATTATTTCTCACCCCTGCATGTGCACCTCGGTGTATGTGTAGACCTTATGTTTGATTTTTAGGTTGAGCATGAGTTTCATGGTGGATAAGGATAAGGCCCAGTTTTGCATGATCGAGCAAAGATGCTCGAGTGGTTCTACTAATCGGGATTCTGCAGTTCGACAGTGTCTAGAGATTGGGTATGTGGATTGGCTCGGAGTTAGTAGCATAGCCCTATACTTTTACTTTCAGTTTCTTTTGTACTTGTATTTGTATGGTCGACCTAGTGGGTAACTAATGTTGTATTGTATTTCATAGCTGTTCGGGCTTTTATATCATTTTACTATTACATCTTGTTATATTTCAGTTGTTTATTTCTTCTTCACTCTATTTACTTTCCACTATGTATGATACTTAGTTATTTCTATTGTTTATTACTCTGTTATGAGGGAATAGTCTCCCCACTATCACACCCTAGGACCTCGCTTCTATTCAGCAGCCTTTGGCGTACGGGGAGGCGCACTTGAGGCCTTGAGACGAACCAGCTCGGAGCACTGGTTTGTGGCTTCCGGGTCGAGTCATTACAAAGTGGTATCAGAGGAGTTTTCTTTTCTGTTCTTTACTATTTGGGATATGGTAGACAAGAGTATTAGGAATATGTTGGAACCTTTGATGGATATTGGGCTGGTGCGTCAAGAACACTTGTTCCAGTAAGAAGTCATGTTTTCCAGGGTTTGGGATTGTTGTTCTGATTTTGTGATGTTACAGTTGTATATGATTTTTCCTTGAGAGACAAACATTTTGTGTGGTGTTTGATTTACTATAGATCTTTGGATCTTGTCCATTGGTAAGATTCCAAGGATATATTTTAATTCTTGGCCGGCAAGGCAAGAGGTGTCTCATGCATCATACTAGGCACGTAGGATTCACAGCATATAGGCCTGCTAGTGTGTGTTTTTACTGATGACTGAGACCTTTGGGTCTACTTACACATACTTTTTACTCTGATGGTAGGTTATGTGGATCTATGTTGAGGCATGGGTTTGAGGATGATGACTCAATCCTTGTGCACATGTGGTGTAGTGACCCCAGTTGTCCAATATGGAACGTGATGCCTTTCTATTTAACCCTTATTGGGAGTTGTTTTTCAGGTCTGTGGTTATCTAGTCAGATCATTGAGAATATTGTCGATAGATACCAAGTCTTTTCTTGTGAACTGGACCTCCTTGTGGTATTTTTGTATACAGATGCCTGATGAGCGTCAGTTCAGTTTCTCTTCTGCTTGGGTTGTGGACTCTAGGGAGTAGTTCCTTCTGAGGATGCTCGGAGAGGATCAGGGCCCTTTTAGGTTATGTTTTGGTTTTGACTTTCTTTGGTCATTCTGATCTTTTACCATCTTATGAGTGGTTATTGGATCTTTTGGTCTAGGTGGTTAGACCTTGTAACCCAGTTGTGAGTATTTTTCTGTAGGGTTAGGTGGAAGATCTAAAGACCCTTGGTTTTGAATCGAACCCTTGTAGGTCGATGTATGTTCCGTTCTAGGGAAACCTATGTGAGAATGGTTGGCCTGTGTTTTCCAATGCCTTTTGGCGGTGCTTGTTTTTTGCGGCTGGTTTTGATGGGTAGGACTGTTCGGGTGCCTGACCTAGTCGACCAGTGTTTCTCATGTTTCTTTTGCATGTGGCATCATTTGAATCTAAATCAGTGAGTGTCCGAGTATGAGACAAGGACCAATGTTTCAAGACTTTTTGTGGACTCTGATCCTAGAAGTTGTGTTGGAATTTTCTTAAGTTATAGAGGTGACATTGTGAAATGTCGATTTTCCGTGAAATGGTTGACCCGTGCTTGAATCCTAGTCGGGTTTTGGCAGGATGTTAGTGTGGATCGGAGGGAGATGGACACACCTTCGATGAAATCTTAGTGTACTTATGTAAGAGATGATCACGTGATATCTTGATTCATCTTGAGTATGTTGAGAGAGCTTCGACCCTACATCAAGCTCCTTTTTCTTTCTTAATGTTCATCCCTGTTGAGGATGGAACCTGTTCTGGTTGTGCTCTCGGAGCGGTGTAAGGAAATCCATAGGGTGGGGAGTGCACCATTAGAATTTTGAGGGTGGTTTTCCTTATTTAGGTTAAACTACGTTGTTTTCTAGTGGTCTTTCAGGCTCAGAGTTTCTTTTAAGACGATGATAAGGGTATTCCTATGGTGGGGAGCACCAGTTTGGTCGTAGTTGAATATATTTTGTGTAAAACGTTGTTTTCAATGCTATAAGGCTGGTATTTGGACAGTCCAGATAGCTTGGTTGTGCAGATGCTCAGGTTGGGAGCATGACTTCTAGTCCTCTTATTGGGCTTCTTGGGGACGAGAAGGTTTATGGTGGGGCATTTGTAAAAACCCATGTTTTTCTGGACTGTAGTTTTGAGTAGAAATATGAATTTTTGCTATTAGATGCTTGTGAGGGGTAAAATTGTCTTTTTACACTACCATTTGATCTCAGATAATTTTTCTGAAAACTCCACTGGTCTCAGAATAGGGATTTTACCCTAGGACATAAGTTTGGTAGAAATCTGAGCTGTTTGAATTTTAGCGGAATATTTAATATTATTAAATTAAATATTAAATTATTCACGTAGGTTCATTTGAAAATAAATTTTAAATAGAATATCGTATTGAAATTCCATCTGCTCTGTTGAGTTCGGAATGGGGAGTTTATCCTAGGGAAGGCATAAACTCATGTCGGGCGCCGGGGCCGGCCCGAGCCCCTTTTTCTTCTTTTCCTTTTTTTCTCTTTTATTCCTTCTCTTCTTTCATCATCCTCCTCCTTGCGCACATCTACTACACCACCTCCTTGGTCATGACCTATGGGGGAAATTGGATTTTGAGTAATAGAGGGAGTTGGGAGGCAAGAGGGGTACCGATTCGAAGCTCTCGATGCGCTCAGTCGGTGTACAACAACCGGGAGCCGTGAAATCAACCGAAACTTCAGCGGTTTCTGCCCAAATGTAGGGATATTTATGTTTATGACATATACCCCCTTTAAAAATGTTTTTTTTAAGTCTTTAAAGCCTTATATTTCTTTCTTGTGGCCTCTTAAGGCCAGATCTATTGTTTCGGGGGTGAAAACGGGCGTTTCGGGCGTTTTGAGGGATTTGCCGCCAGAAAACCCAGAATACACGGCGTGTGTTCCAAGGGTACACAACCTATGTTCTTCCCATTAGGGGAAGATGAAGTTTTCTTAAGTACATACCATGTAATTTGAGTAGACACCGTGTAGTTGGTGTCTGTGTGACTGGCCGTGTGAAATAGAACATAGAATAGTGGTTTTTAAGGAGTACACGCCGTGTACAGTAAAGTACACGCCGTGTAGTGGTACATGGGCATGTTTTCGGGTGAAAACACACATGATGTAACTTTTTTTGAACAGTACACACCGTGTACAGTAAACTAAACGCTGTGTACTATTACACAAGGCCATGTGTTCTAGCCATGTACTACTTCAACTTAGTAATTTAGGGATATCTTGGGCCCTAGAAGTCATAATTGGGCGTGTGAGTAGTCTATTATGAGTGTTTTTTTGCGTAGATAACAATAGTGGAATCCATTTTAAATTTATAGGTCATATAAATTATGTTTTGTGGGTTTCTATATTAATTTATAGGTTCTTCCTCCAGTTATTGAGTTCTTTTGTCACCTGAGAGTGAGACTTGGCGTGGATGATAAGTTGGGTGTTCGGACCAACCTAGTTGAGACTTTTGAGATGAGATGAGCTATGAGGCATATCTTGTGACATATTATTTTGATCATTTTCCTCTTGTGAGATATTCCCTTCTGGCCTATGAGGCCGTGAGATCGGATGCTTCCAAGGATCCCCTGAGGGATGCCTTTACTTGTGTGTTGACCTAGGGAGTCCCTTGTAGGATCTCTCTCTTGTTCTTCCTTTGATAGGACCCATGTTATGGAATGCCTATGTTTTCCTTCATTTGAGGATTTAGTGTATGATTCCTCCCTTACTCTTTGTTAAGGATCCTGTGTAGGATTCCTTCACTCGTGTTTACCTAGAGGATCCCGAGTATGATGCCTCCTTAGTGTTTGACTTGAGGGACCCAGGGGGGTACCCATTGTTTGACCAACCCTGAGTTGTTACATAGGGTTTGGGTAGAGATGGTTATCAGGTGTCACCTAGAACTCGTTCCAAACTGGTGATCCCTTTGGGATTTGTATTTGTTGTTGGGTTGGGCGTTCGGGCCACCCACACTCATTTTTTTATATCTAACTTAGTTTGCTGATGTTGTAGTGGTTACCAGAGGTGCTTCCAGTTTGGTGGTTGTTGAGCCTGATGTGAGTCATCTTCTTGTTTGTTGGGATGCCTACTTTTCCTTGTGTGCCTGAGTAGATGTGGTTTTTTTTGTAAATAGGATAATTTACTTTTTTTTGTGGATGTGTTTTCCCATGTTTCTTGATATTGAACATTTGGTCTAGATTTTCCTGTTAGGATGATTTGTTTTCCATTCCTAGTATTGTTAGGATGGAGTGGTTTTTATCTAACATGCTTGATATGTTGTAGACTGTTTATCCAAATAGTTCTTGAGGTTTACTTTGGTCGTGTTGCGTTGCTATGATCATTTGACTTACACAGGGCCGTGAGAACCTAGTGTAGTATACTATAATGGTAATTGAACATGTGAACTTCCTCAAAGAGTCTTTAACCGCTTTAGAATATAAGGGTAATTGACCATGTGAGCTTCCTCAGAGAGTCTTTAACCGCTTTAGATTATAAGGGGAATTGACCGTGTGAGCTTCCTCAGAGAGTCTTTGACCGCTTTAGACTATAAGAGGGAATTGACCATGTGAGCTTCCTCAGAGATTCTTTGATTACACATGACTATAAGGGGAATTGACCAAGTGAGATTCCTTAGAGAGTCTTTGATTACACATGAATATAAGGGGAATTGACCATGTGAGATTCCTCAGAGAGTCTTTGATTACACATGACTATAAGGGGAATTGACCGTGTGAGCTTCCTCAAAGAGTCTTTAATTACACATGACTATAAGGGGAATTGACCGTGTGAGCTTTCTCAGAGAGTATTTGATTACACATGACTATATGGGGAATTGACTGAGAGTGATTCCTCAGAGAGTATTTGTTATATCTTCTATTGTATTTTGAACCAGAGGGGTTAGACTGTGAGTACTTTTCAAAGGGTTGCTTGTATTTGATTGGTTGAACTGGAGGGCTACTTGTTTTTGTTTAGTCTGTTCAGAGGAATATCTCCGGCGTTGGCCGAAGTAGGTACATGTCAATGGGATTACGGACCTAGAGATCGACGTATTTGATACACAAATTGAGTGGCAGAACGTACATCTCAATGCCCTTGCATTGGATGTCCAAAAGATCAGGATTATGGTCCCAAGGATCGACTGCTAATGTTGTTCTTTTTTAATTGAATCACTTAATCCTGAATATTCATATTTATGTATATGTGTATAGGTATGGGACTATACATGTGTATGTATATAGATATGGACATCCATGATGGAAATTTCCCAGTTGACAAGGATTACATACTCTAGGTTTGACTGTGGTTGCACATTTGGTTTACTTCCTTTTGTTGTGTTCCAGCTAGGCTGAGCATGTTGTTATTGCATACACTTAGCAGCACAATTATAGGTTTCTTTTCAGGGTGCCCTACTGAGATTATTTCTAACCCCTACACGTGCACCTCATTGTACATGTAGACCTTATGTATGCTTTTTAGGTTGATCATGAGTTTCTTGGTGGATAGGGCTAAGGACCAGTGTTTCATGATTGAGTAGAGCTGCTCGAGTGGTTCTACTGATCGGGCTGCTATAGTTTGAAAGTGTCTGGAGATTGGGTACGTGAATTGGCTTGGAGTTAGTAGAAGAGCCCTATACTTTTACTTTCAGTTTCTTTTGTACTTGTATCTATATGGTCGGCCTAGTGGTTGACTAGTGTTGTATTGTATTGCATAGCTGTTCGGGATTTTACATCATTTTACTATTAAATCTTGTTCTATTTCAGTTGTTTATTGCTTCCACACTCTGTTTACTTTCCGCTGTGTATGATACTTAGTTATTTCTGCCGTTGCTTACTCTAGTATGAGGGCATAGTCTCCCCACTATCACACCCTAAGACCTCACTGCTAGTCGGCATCCTCTGGCATACAGGGAGGCACGCTTGAGGACTTGTGGCGAACCGTCTCAGAGCACCGGTTAGTGGCTTCCGAGTCAGGTCATTACAGATGCCCCGCTGAAAATTATGGCCATTGGGGACTTTTTTCCAGATGATTGTGCGGTGACTGCTACTTTTGTTGTGATTGTTGTGATATGAACCTAAAATGGGAATTTAGCTAACCAGTTATATTTTTTTAATAATATAGTGACTCAGGTTTTTCCCTGTAAGACTTTGAAATATTTCTAGGAATATTTTCGAAGCCAGGCGCTGAGTCTTTTTGGGATTCCAAGGCCTAGGGATCCTTGGTGTGGTGATATTAAAAATATTAAAAATATTTTATCATGTGTGTGTAGTTTATTTGGAAATGTGGAATAACTCATGAGAAGAGTCTCATATCAAAATTATGAGATTCTGGTTGAGTTCAGAATGTCGTGTTTACTGTAGGCATGACATAAATTTTGTCAGCACTAGGTGTCAGATCAGAGGCGAGTGGGAAGAAGGGTGTTAAGTGGAGAATATTATTTTAATAAAATTAAAACAATATCCCTTAAATCAATCCTCCTTTGTGTGCACAATGTAAGGATCCCCTCACCCTCTTCTTCTTCGATCGACAGACAACCTGAGGACCGAATCAAGGAAACAAGGTGCCACCGATCTCTGATCTTGACAACGATCACTCCTAGATCATGGTGTAGTAGCTTCAGAGCACAGATCTGACCCCAAAGCTTCGTTTTTTCTCCATGAGGTAAATAGTTTTGAGTTTTATGTCCTGATACCCCTTTTAATGCATTGTTTTAAGGTTGTAGATCCCTTAGATTCTTACTAGGCCCCCTTGAGGGTTGATCTATGTGTTTCGGGGTAAACAAGGATGATTTGGGAGGCTCATTAGAGAATTCCAATTTTATTTTACATCTACATGGTGTGTAGTGTAGTGGAGCACACTGTGTGTTATTCTCATTCAATTAATATTTGTTTTGAGGACTACATGCCATGTACCGTGAGTTACATGCAATATGGTGACCATATCATGTGTCTTGAGGACATGGACATGGAATCTGTGTGAGCATACTTGGCCATGTGCAAGTACACAGCCATAGGAAATGGGTATGTGGTGATGGACATGGACATGGGTAGATGACATGGACAAGGGTCCATGTACCCAAGACACACCGTGTACCCTGTGGTACACACCATGTGTGATACACGGTTGGTTGAGCTGTGTGAAGGGAAGACACAGACGGTGACTTGGGTGAGGAAAGACACATTGTGTATCGCTGGTACACACTATGTAATCCCACATGCCTAGAAACAAAGTTCATTTATAGGACATGACCGTGTGTTTAGTCAAGGTCACACACTATACATACCCCCTTACATGCCATGTAGTCTCCTCTTGGAGGAGTTTTATCTCAACATATCTCTTTCTTTGGGGCTCGTATTCCTACTTATGAGTATCCTATCATGTGTAGTTTTTCACTTAGAACATGATGGTGACCACTGTTTTGGCCTATGAGATGTGAGTTGAGGTGATGTTTTGGGTTTCATGAGTTAGTTATATTTGGACCAACAATAGTTGAGTTAGTTCCCTGGGTCTTTCCCTTTGATAGTACATATGGAATTACATCCTTTGTATAGGATTGTGATCCCATCGATAGGATAATCTTGGATAGAGTTGTATCATCCCTCAGAAGAGGCCAGGTTGGGATGCTCTATTGTTTTGTTAGGGATCTTTCATCCATTTGGAGAGGCTAGGGTGGGATCCCCTAGCATATCATTTTCCTAGATCGGGTTCTTGGTATCTTCATGACCAACACTACATGGGTTGTGATCCCTTATCTAGTAGTATAGTACTATAGGGGTTGTAGTGTATTCATTTGCATGATCCCCTATGTAGCGATTTATTTGAGTAAGGTCATGGCATCGTTGGGTATATGATCCCCTACTCAACAATTGGTATCAGTTGGGTTGCATCATTTTTAGATATACAATCCCCTACCAAATAGATAATTTATATAGGGGTTTGGGTATAATCTAGAGTATGATTCCATACTTCTCAATTTATACTAGATGGGGTTTGTGGAATTGTTGTGACCAACACTACACAGACAATGATCCTCTATCTAAGTGATACAATCTCTAGGAGATCATATTAGGTTGTGGTGTTCCCCAACAAATCCAGGGAGTGATCCCCTATCTGAGAGTGATCCTTAGGTTACTGGATTGGATTCATGGTGTCCCCCAGTGAACCCTAGGAGTGATCCCCTATCTGAGGATGTGGTCCTTATTATTTCAAAATGGGTTCGTAGTGTCCCCAAATGGATCATAGGAGGGATCCCCATTCTGAGGGATGAGACTTTTTGTGGTTCTAGTAGATTTAGTAGCACCCCCCATCAGGGATTGGTGGGATACCCTATCTGAGTATTGGGATCCACTGAGTTCTATCCTGAATTTCTTAGTGGTGAGATCCAACGAGCGTGTTCTCTCAAATGTATTCCCCTTTGAGATGGAGGTGTTGTTCCATCAGCTTTGTGATACCTGATTGAGTGGTATCTCATGGATGTGCCATCAGGGATAGATGGTTTGTACCTAATGGAGTGATATCTCTTGGATGAGTGTCACATGGGATGATAGAGCTCATGGAATGTGCACTCCTGGGTGAGTGTTACCTTTCATTCCTTGAGTAGAACCTATCACTGGCTATGAGTTTGAAACCTCATGAGACTTGAAGTCTTGGATGAGTATATCTAGGTGTGTTTTCGGGATTTCCTTATAGTGTTTTCACCTCCCTAGGTTGACACACCATGTGGTATGAGCTGACTAGTCATGTATAGATGAGGATGGTCTTGAGATGGAGTTTCTCTCTCATTTGGGTTCCTTTTGGCTAGGTCGGGAAGACTGTTGCATTTCAGTTGATCCCTTTTATTTTGGGTATTTGGGATTCCTACTAAGTATTTTTATACTCAACTATGCATGGTATTTTCGCAATGTTTTGTGTCTTGTGTATACCACATGCATTTCAAAGGAGTCCCAAGAGGACCTGAAGCAGGTAGAGCTTAGTTTTCTAGACCGACCGGGGTGTTTAACGAAGTTTGGTTGAGGAGCTTTCAGATGGATTCATTTGACAGTGATCCCTTCCTTATATGCTAGTTAGATGCTTTTATAGTTTTCTTTTAGTGGGTGTGTATTTTTTTTTTCTTTTTTTACTTCTATTTTACTCTGGTTTGGGATAGACTTATGCATGCATTTTTTTTTAGTTTATATATATCTTTTCACTAGTACATAGAGGTGTATGTGGGTGCATTCATACAAGTACCTTAGGCTAAGGCCTACCATGTGTGTGATATCCTACTCAGTTCTAGATGCCATCCCCTATCTTATCGAGGTAGTATTGGGGAGTCACAACTCAAGCCTTGTTGGGTCGGGTCATGATAGAGTGCTATTAGAGTAGGTTCCACTTTTGGACTACAAAGTCGTGACCTTGGTTTGGGTTGCATAGTGACAATGTTAGGGTCTTTCAAGTTCATATTTTAGGCTAGAGACTTTTGTGTTGGTGTGGAAGGTGATGTATTCATCCACCATAACTCTAATAACCTACTTTTCAACTCGGTACATTAGGACACTGGTTGTAGATAAATAATGGTACATGCAACATATAGAAATGGGTTTTGAATTTTCCTTGTCCTTCTTAAGTCATATCCTCTGATATACTCTTTGACCATGGTGAGTCTTAGTTCTATTTCTAGATTCCTCCATGATGGTATCCATATAGGGTTACACTGTGGGTTTTTTGTGATGATTTGTCCTGTGGCGAGGCATCGGTATAGGGAACTAGTTCTAAGGCTGGACCTCTGGGTGGTCTACTGCTTGAGACACCACTCGTCGAGAAGTATGTTGTACCAGTAGTTCAGACCGTGGATGTGTGCATGCTGAGTTTGCTACATGGGTTCTAAAGGTAGTGACCTATGAGGTATCGAGGTGATCCAATCCCCCAGGTAGGTGATGACTGGCATGAGGTAGTCATGTTTTTTTTCACCTTGCAAGAAAACCTCTAGATCATATGGTGGTACTAGTGGGGATCCTTCTGTAGGGTCTAGTCGGGCAATAGTGGAGTCTCATGAAGTAGATCCATGATGAGGAGATGCTCACTTGGGAAGAGTTTGAGCAGTTCTTAAAGGGGGATTTCTATTCATCCATGTTGAGATCAGTGTGTATCTAGGAGGTTATACAACTTTGGCCTGATAGGATGACCATAACAGAGTCTTTTAGAGAGGTTCACAAACCTATCATGTAACTCAGTGGATATAGTTTGGGATCCTTTTTTCAAAGTACAGAACTTCAATCAGGGGTTTCTTTTGGACATTAGGGAATTCATGGTGTTGTTGTTAATTCCCACCTATACTGGTGTTCTTAAGCGGGCCTTGGTGGTGTAGAGCATTCCAACTGAGTAGACTCGAACTGATCATGCTGGGCCCACCAGAATTAAGACCCCAATAGCTGGTTCGATAGTTGTTAGCTAATGGTAGGCTCAAGGATCCAGGCATGCAAGGTTCTTTAGGAGGTGATTCGAGGATGGATGATCTGAGGTTCAGGGCTTCCAAGCCCATTTTGGTCAGCCGCAGGAGAGGCAATGTTATTCTCGTGACAACCAAGGACATATTACTAGAGATAGTCTGATCTGTCTAACTACTGAGAGGTATTCAGTTGATATACCACCTTGGTAGAGGCATTGTTTTGATCATGGAGGTTTTTAGGGGTATGAAAATTATGGAGGAGTAGGTAGAGAAGCAGGAGGTGGAAGATGGTAAAAGTTTCCACCACCACCCCCAGATGGTCCAAGCTAGGCCTAAGGAGATATAGGATAAGGGTGAGGACAGTTTTAGGCTATAGAGGACTTTGAACCAGAGTCTCTGAGGGTGGATAAAGGTACAATCTATGTCCTTTATACTTTCTAGAGGATTATTGTTAGACAATTTTGTGAGGTTTTATTTTCTTTCCACTTCTTTCTTGAGGTTTGTTTAGGGTGACACAGGGTGTTGATAAGACATTGGGTTGGTTTTGTTCGACATGGATTCAAATGTATGAAGAAGAGGGATCATTCCCCCACTGAGATTCATTTTTGTGATGCGAGTAAAACCATGAGGGTGAGTATGTGCCAGCCAAATAGTATAGTTTCGAGGTGTGGTGGATGAGTCCCTTTTACTTGTGTATTTGGGGCAGGGTTGTGTGTTGGAAGGTTTTCTCTGAGGGCTTAGTAATACCCAGTGTGTGTGCTTAAGTAGTCCTATTTTGTTAGTGGGTACCCTCATGTGTTCGGAGTCATCTTTGTACAGGAGACTCTAAGGGAGTATGTGGTTTGGTTTGTCATGGATTCAGACTCAGAATAATTAGGGACACTTTCCCCACAAAGATGCATTCTTGAGACATGATGAAACACCATGAGGGAGAGTTAGTTCCATCCAAATTGGATAGTATCGAGGTGAAGTGGATGGGTTCATTTGACCTGTGTGTTCAAAGTATTATTTCATTCGTCTCTATGTTAGGTTAGTGAAGGGTTGCACCACTAGACCCTATGACTGCAGATGGATTGTGTATTTGGTGTTTTTCCCACCTGTCGTAGCTGTGATGATGTGTGCCTATTTTGTTACACAATGTCAACTTGGTTGAGTTGGACATCAGGTGTGGTTGAGCCTTTAGATTCTCGTGCATTCTCATAGGAAGTATGGGAACCCTTGGTGTCCTTTGTGGTGGTCTTGGTGAGCTCGCTAGCATGAGAGTCCCAATTGAGAGCTCGATTTCTTTCCCATATGCCTAGGAATACTTTTTTAGGGATGAAAATCCTTAATCTAGGGAGGATGTAGCAACTTGGTTTTTTCATTATAAGATTTTGGAATATTTTTGAGAATATTTTTGAATTTAGTTGCTGAGTTAGCATGGGATTTCGAGGCCCAGGGTTCCTTGTCATGGTGATATTAAAAATGTTAAATATATTTTATCATGCATTCAAAATTTCTTTGGAAATGTGGAATAACTCTCAAGTGGAGTCTCATATTGTAATTTTGAGACCTCATTTGAGTTTATAATGTCATGTTTATCCTAGGTGTGACATAAACTATATCGTCATTGGGTTTCAGGTCAGAGGAAAGCTGGAAGAGAGGTGTTAAGTGGAAGATATTGATTTAATAAAATAAAAAAATATCCCTTACCTTCACCCCTTGGTGTGCACAATGGAAGGATCTACTCTCCCTCTTCCTCTTAGACTGATGAATGACCTGAGGATCAAATTGAGGAAACGAGGTGCCACTAATCTCTAATCTTGATGGTGATCACTCCTAGATCATGGTGCACCATCTTTGGATCACGAATCTGACCCCAAAGCTTCAAAGTTTCATCATTAGGTAGGTTTTTTTTAGTTTTAATTCCCTATCCCCCATTTAATGCATCATTTTAAATTTATAGATCCCTTATACGCTTACTAGGGACCTCTTGAGGGTTGATCTGTGTGTTTTAGGGTAAACGAGGGTGATTTGGGTGGCTCATAGGGGAATTCACAATGGATTTCCCATCTACACAGTGTGTAGTGTAGTGGAGCACACCATGTGTTCTTCCCATTTGGGTAAGGTGAGTATTGGGGACTACATGTCAGGTACTATGGGCTACACATCGTGTAATGACCCCATATCGTGTGGTTTGAGGACATGGATAGGGAATCCGTGTGGACATACATGTTCGTGTGAAAGTACATGACTGAAGTACATGGGCATGGGGTTCTAGACATGAACATGGGTGTATGACATAACCAAGGGTCCATGTAGTTGGGATACACCATGTAACCTAGGGAAAACACCATATGTGAGACATAAATGGCTGAGCTGTGTGAAGGGAAGACACAACCAGGGACCTGGGTGAGGCGAGACATGTCGTGTACCACGGGTACTTTCCATGTAATCTCACATGACCAGCCATTACATGCATTCACAGGACATGGTCAGGTGTTCATGTAGGGTCACACGTCGTGTAGACCCCCTTGCAATCTATGTAGTCTCCTCTTGGAAGAGTTTCTACCCAGTGTATCTCCTTCTTTAAGGCTTAGATTCAAGCCTGTGAGTAGCCTATCCTGAATAGTTTTCCACATATAACACGACGATGTTTCAGTTTTGGTCCTAGGATTTGTGAGGTGATGCAATGTTGTGTGTATCTTGGGTTAGAGACATTTGGACCAGTAGTGGTTGAGTGATTTCCCTTGGTCTTTCCCTATGAGGGTACATGTGGACTTATGTATTCGGTATAGGATTGTGATCCCATTAATAGGATGAGTTTGGATAGAGTTTTATAATCCCTCCAGAGAGGCCAAGGTAGGATCCTCTATCATTTTTAAGGTTATAACATCCCTTCAGAGAGGTTTGTGTGGGATCCTCTAGCATACAGTTTCCCTAGACTGGGTTCTTGGTATCTTCATGACCAACACAATATTAGTGGTAATCCCTTATATACTAGGATAACCATTTAGAGTTTTTGGTATCATTGATTGTATGATCCCCTATGTATCAGGTAGTTTCTGTAGGGTTGTGGCATTTTTGGTTATATAATCCACTACTTAGAAGTTGGTATCAGTAGGGTTTTTATCATCTTCATATATTTGATCCCCTACTTAGAAGACAATTTATATAGGGTTTGTTTTATCATCAAGAGTATGATCCCCTACTTCACAAGTTATACCAGATGGGGTTTGTTTAATCTTCATGACCAACACTACATAGGCAACAATCCTCTATATTTGTGATATAATCTCCAGGACGTCATATTGGGTTGTGGTGTCCCCCAACGGATCATCAGAATGATCCCTATCTAAGAGAGATCATTGGGTTATCTGATAGAGTTCACATTGTCCCCTAGTGGACCCTGGGAGTGATCCCCTATATGAGGATGTGTTCTTTATTATTTCATACTGAGTTCGTAGTATCCCCCAATAGATCCTGGGAGGGATCCCCATTCCGAATGATGAGACCTTTCATGGTTCTAGTTGGGTTAGTAGCGTACACCATTGGGGATGGATGGGATCCCCTATCTGAGTATTAGTATTTGTTGAGTTCTAGTGTGACATCCTTAGTGGAATGATCTGATGAGCATGTTTTCTTAGATGTATGTCCCTTTGGGGTGGTGGTGTTGGGCCATAAACTTTGTGATACCCGATTGAGTGGTATCTCTTGTATGTGCAGCCAGGGATAGTTGGGTTGTACCTGATGGAGTGATATCTCTCGGATGAGTGTCATCTGGGATGATAGAGCTCATGGAATGTGTGCTCTTGGGCGAGTGTTAGCTTTCATTCCTTGAGTAGAAGTTGTCGTTGTCTATGAGGTCGAAACCTTATGATACTTAGAGTATAAGATGAGTATATCTAGGTGTGTTTTATGTGTTTTATTGCGGTGTTTTCACCTACATAGGATGACACACTATGTGGTATGAGCTAACTAGTCATGTATAACTGAGGATGGTCTTGAGATGGGTTTTATCTCTCATTTGGTTTCCCTATGGATGGGTTGAGTGGAATGCTGTCTTTTAGTTGCTCCATTTTCTTTTGGGTATTTGTGGTGCCTATTTAGTATTGTTATACTCACCCCTTAATGGGATTTTACCACATTTTTTGTGTATTTTTAAGACCACATGCCTTTTGATAGAGTCCCAGGAGGACCTAAAGCAGGCAGATCTTAGTGAACTAAATCGACCAGGGTGTTTATTGAAAATTGGATGAGGAAATTTCTGGAGGGTACATTTGACAACAATCTCCTCCTTCTGAGCAGGTTGGATGCTTTTATAGTTTTCTTTTAGTGGTCATGTATTTTCCCTTTCTTTACTTATATTGTACTCTATTTTGGGATAGATGTATGCATGCATTTTCTTCTCAGTTTATATATATCATTGCATAGTTTCATTGAGGTGTATGTGGGTGTGTGAATACAAGTAACTTAGACTAAGGACTCCCATGTTTTTGATAGCCTACTCAGCACTAAACGCTTTCCCTTGGCCTATGGAGGTGGGCTTGGGGAGTTGAGGCATATGCCCCGTTGGGTTTGGTCATGAAAAATAAAATGGTTGCTCCAAGATTATGGTATGTGTGACAACACCTCTAAAATAATTTTGAATATGATAAAATCCCCTTGTAAATCTGTAAAATGTCTTTTATGTGTGGTTGATTTATGTTTGAAGAATATGAGGGATGATAGTTGTTTGGCCACGCTTTTGAGTCAGTGAGGTGGTAGTTTAGCCATACTTTTTGGGTGGCGAGGTTGTTGTTTGGTTGTAATTTTGGGGTAGTTAGTTGGTTATTTTTCCATGATCTTGGGGAAGAGAGGTGGTGATATGATGGGTATGTTGAGATATGTGTAATGTGTGGTTTCTTTATGCTAAATTCCTAGGTAGTGATGGAATAAATAATTATTTAACAATGATTAAAATGGTTGGGGTTTGGTTTGATTAATGATATGGAAATGGATAATGAATAATTAAATGGTTTGTTGTGTAGTAAAATGTGGTTTCAGATAAAGAATGAAAAAAATGGGTTGATTAAATGGAATTGGTTGGTGATGTGACTTATGGTTGTGGTCTGTGTGGTGTTCTATATTTAGAGGTGGTAGTGAAAGTGGTAATGTTTTGAGTTTATTAGTGTTTGGTTGTGATCCCATATGTTGAGATTGTGTGTGTGTGTATATATATACTTGTATATTCCTTATTATTTCTATATGCACCCCACCCATGTCATGAACAATGTGCCGAAACCCACATAGTCACACATGAGGTGTTTTTTTTGACATCCAGTGAGGAGGATGAATGAATGGGCACCCACTCTTTCTTGATATCTATTCTAAGTGAGGTAGGTATTGCGTAGGTAGTGATGGAAAGAGGTATGTTAATGTATTATATGATGGTTATGATATCCTAGGTTTTTTTAGGTGATATGTGACGACTCAGATGTTTTCAGGTGAGATGTGATCGTGCTTGTGGGGTGGTAGCCAAAGTGTTTTCAAGCGAGGTGTTATATGACTGTGCTTATGGGGTGGATTATGGTGGGGGTTGTGCATGGTAGGACAAAGGAATGAGGATTATTTCCTACATGTTCATGATACCATATTACTCTAGTTATGATAGTGGTTGTGATGTGATGAACCAGGTGTTTGTAGGAGAGATGTGATGTTTCTGTTCTTATGGGGTATCAATCCCAGGTGTTTGCGGGAATGATGTGATGTGACCATGATTGTGGGTTGATGTGGTATATGAAATATATGAGAGCTCTAGGACATATGATGTTGTGTTGTGAGAGTGTAATACCTATGTAAAAGTGTTTTAGAGTATCTTTTATTGATATGTTTCTTATTATATTATATGACTTAGCTTGCATTATTTAGTGAGTGTGCCTTGGTGAGGTTGGGATGGATAGTTGACCTACTTAGTTTTTGTTGGTTTTTATGTTTTCTAATGAGTGAATTAGTATTATTTTTTCACATGTGCACAACATACTTTGTTTTTACTACTGATTATACTTACATGATCACCCTACACATATAAACTTTTTTTAAGTTTCCAAGAGGATTACATGTACTGGGATAAACATTACTAGATCATACCTTTGGATAACTACTACATCGCTGCTTTAACTTTTCTTTTGGGTATTTAATTTAGAGACTTTTATCTGTATTAGTTTTATTTATACATGCATTATGGGATGGTTTTGGATTTCTTTTATATTATTTAATGGAGTTTATTGTGTATGATTCATATTATCTTATGATCCTATTTATATTATAAAGGGTAATGCCTCCTATACATGATATTTTTATACCCTTGGTTCTAGTCGCTAAATTGGTGCCTTTTAGAGGTGGGACTCGGGGGTCATTATCTCTCTCCCATCATTATGGTATCTTTGGAGGGATGGGATCATGATAGAGTGGTATTGGAGGTGATGGTTGAGATATTAGATGGAGTTTGGAGTTAGGCACAATGAGGATTGCATGGGTTGGTATGAAAATAGAGCCAGTTAACCTTGGTGTATGATCTAGGCTATAGAGACCATCTAGAACATGAGATGTTTTCCCCCAGGTGATCCAGTGCACAGATACTGAGCTTATTGAACAACCAAGTGAGGTGGATCTGTTTTCAAGGTAGATACCTAGGAGAGGTAAATTCACCATGATGACTTGTGTTTGTGTTTGAATTTGGTTTTTCTGGGAAAGTTAAAATGAATAAATAAATTAAAATGAATCTTAATAAAATTACAAACTATTGGTATTAGGAAATATTTGTTTCCCCTTTCAGTTATGGCTCATGTTCTTCATCTGTGTGTGGCTCAAATAGTTGAGGTTTAATAGGATGATCTGGTTGATTACTGTAGGGTTGATCCAATAGAGGAGTACGAGTCTTGGCAGATGGAATTTCACGATTTCTAGAAGGAGGCTTTGAGGAATTACGATGAAAGTGTTTTAGTTATGGAGATAGAGATTTGGTTTAAGGATCTCGAGACTACTTTCAGTTTGATCCGAGCCCCGATGGAGTACTTGGTTCCTTTGGTAGTAAGTCAGATGTGGGGAGCCACACATTAGTGGTGAAATCTAGACTTGGGAGAGTGGAAGAAGACAAATTTTTCATGGGTCTAATTCCAGAAGGAGTTCTGGGTTGAGTTCCTTTCATCAACTATGAAGACAGTGAAGAGTCACGAGCTTCTTTCTCTTCAGTAGAGGAGTATGTCAGTGCAAGAGTTGAGAATCAAGTTCAAGGACCTTCTGTGTTTTTTCCTAGATCTTTTTTCTTGATGAGGAGTCTTGTGAGAGACATCTTTTGGAGGCACTCAATTCTTCTATGCAGTATGAATTCACTCCATTTACATCGCCAACATATCTAGAGGTTCAAAAGAAGATGAAGGTGATCGAGAAGATGTACTCTTGAGGAGGTTTAGATTGAGAGGGGACCATCAGGATTCCTTGAGGAGAAGAGTTATCAGTGGAAAGTATCAGGCACCAGGAACTTCGAGGTTTCGACCAGTGGGGAGTCAACCTCAACAGCTTCCTTTCTAGACATCTGGGGACTATGGTTTTCATGCTTTTCCTAGGGGATTTGTTCCAATGTTTTTTGGTTGTGGGGTTCGTGGATATCACCAAAACTAGTTCCCAATGGTTCCCTGAGATCAGTTTGGTGGATGTGGAAAAGTTTAGTGCTGACCTTAAGAGAAATTTCCTATGACACTGTTCCATCAATAAGGGAAGTAGGATTATTCTATTCTAAGATGAGATAGAGTATGTATAGGCAGACCTTGGGATTTTCCTCATGTTTAGGGACTCTGACCTGAGTGTAGCCATGATGGTGGTCATTAGTAGAGAGGTAGAGGAACTGAGCATGGTTAGTTGAATGTAGTGGAGGTAGAAATACCAGAGGGGATATATATCATCAGAAGTATGATCAGTTTGTTTATTACCCTTGATTGTGACTTGTTTGATTCAATAGTATCACACTCCTTTGGTGCACCAACTCTAGATCATGCTCTTGGACTAGATGTAGAGAGACTTTCCATACCTATGGTGTTGACCACACCGGTCGAAGTCCATACCATCTTATTTGATGTGTGTTAAGGATGTAAACTAATTATAGGGCCCCATAATTATCATGGGGATATTTTATTAATACTAATGAAACCATATGATGTTATTCACAGCATTAATTAGTTGTATTCTGTATGTTCTATTATTTTTTGATTCCATAAGAGAGTCATGTTTTTTGATGTGGTTGGACAGGATGTGGTTTTCATTGGTGAGCGAGGTTTTTAGGTGGGAAGTCATAATGTGGAGCTGCTTATTTCTTCATTGGATGAGTTGTCTATGGAATTAGAACAGGTTGGGATTATAGAGGTTCCCAAAGTCATTGGGGATTTCTTGGATGTTTTTACTAAGTAGTTTGTGATGCTACCCCCTTGATGTGATGTTGATTTTGGTATAGACTTGTAGTACAATGCTTCTCTGATTTCAATGGATCCTTATTGGATGAAACCTTATGAGTTACAGGATCTAAGGATTTAGATTGATGATCTAATGAAGAATGGTTTTATCCATCCTAGTGTGTCACTATGGGGTGATCCAGTGTTGTTCCTCAAGAAGATAAATGTTATTGTGAGGTTATGTATAGAATAACGAAGGTTGAATTAAGTTACGGTCAAGAACCATAGACCTCTATTGGGGATTGATGATCTTTTAGAATAGATAAGAGGGTGAGTTGGGTTTCTATGATTGATCTTCAGTCTGGGTATCAATAGTTGAGGGTGAAGGAGAGAAATATCCTAAATACTACCTTTAGATGATGGTATGCGAACTTTGAGTTTGTATTCATTTTGTTCGGTGTTATGAACACACCAGCTGTGTTCATGGGGCTTATGAACTCCTTGTTTGGTGAGTTCCTGGTCCAATTCATATTTTTATTCATCGATGATATATTGATCTACTCAAAGTTATATGAAGAGCATGTTGATCATCTTAAATCCATTTTATAGGTTCTTAAACACCACCATATTTATGGAAACTTTTCCAAGTGTAAGTTTTGGAAACAAGAGGTGCATTTTATTAATAATGTGGTGTCTCATAAGGGTTTATAAGTAGACCCATTGAAGGCTGAGGTAGTTGTTTCTTCAGAAACACCCAATAATATGGAATAGTTTCATAGTTTCCTTGGTCTCATAGGATATTATTGGATATTTTTACCCATTTTATCTTGATTTTCATCTCCTTTTACAACATTGAATAGGAAAGAATAAAATTTTGTGTGGACTGATCAATTCCATGCATCATTCAGTTACATTAAGTGGAAGTTGTTCAGTGCTCTAGTTCTTCAGTTTCCTAAGGAGAGGGTTATGTTTGAGGTGTTTTTTGATGCTTCATGTCGAGGCTTGGGATGCGTGTTGATTCAGCAGAGAAAAATGATCTCTTATGGGTGTAGGCAGTTACATCCTCATGAATGTAACTGTTCCTCCCATGATTTGGAGTTGGTGTAATTGGTGTTTTTTTTTGAATTTGTGGTGACATTACCTCATTGGGGAGTGATTTATGGTATTCACATATCATAAGATCTTGAACAATATCTTTTCTCAATGTGATTTAAACTTGCGATAGTAGAGGTGAATGAAGTTTTTTAGGATTATGATATTGAGATCTCCTACACCTCAGGAAATGGGAATGTTGTGGATGATTCTTTGAGTAGGAAGTCATGAAAATATGTTTTTCAGGGGTTTGAGGATGCTTATAGAGATATGGATTTGTTGCAAGCCCTGCACTTAGATTCAAGGGTTGATTATGGTAGATGATATTTGTTTCAAATGATGGTGTAGTATTTTCTGATGCAGCATATGGAAGAGTCTTAACAGGGAGACTCGGAGGCAGAGATGATGCACGATCATGTTGTCCATGGTGATTATCTATAGGGAGGGTCGAATTTGGAACCAGATGTTGTTTTTTGGGAGGTTTTTTGTTATAGTGGTGATGCACATGGGAGTTCTTCATGAGTTTAATAGCTCACTATTTGTGGTACACCCCAAAATATCCAAGATTTACCATATCTTGAGGATGTGGTTTTGGTTTCCCGATATGAAATATGAAGTGGTAGAGTTTGTGGAAAAGTTCTTGATTTTCTAGTAGGTAAAGGAAAAATATCACATTTCTGGTGGTTTTTTGTAGCCCTTTGGATATTCACATGTGGAAATGAGATGAAATATCAATGTATTTATTCAAAGTGCTACCCAAATATTAGGGAGGTTTTGATTCTATCTATGTTCTCATTAATTGGTTGATGATGTTGGATTACTTTTTAGCAATCAAGGAGTTGAGTTTGGTGGATACTTTGGATAAGAATTATATGGATGAGATAATGAAGTTTCATGGGGTTATGAGGTCCATTGTCTCAGATTAGGATGCACATTTTACCTCATGAGTTTAGAGGGGATTACATTATGCTTTTTTCACTTAACTTTTACTTAGAAATACTTTCCACACTCACATAGATAGGCAGACAGAACAAATCATCTAGACGCTCAAGAATATATTACGAGCATGCATCTTGGACTTTGGTGGATCTTGGGTATGAAAATTTCCCTTTTTTAACTTTTCTTATAATAAGAGCTATCACTTTTGCATTGGCATGTTTCCGTTTGAGTATTTTTACAAGAGGGCATGATGTTATCCATTATTCTAGATAGAGGTTGTGGAGGTAGTAGTTCTTGGTCCCGATGTGGTCCAGAGCATGACAAAGAAGGTTCATATTGTTTTTGTGATGATGAAAGCAGAACAAGATTATAAAAATTCTTATACTGATCACATGAGGATACCCTTGGAGTTTGATATTGGTGAACAAGTATTCTTCAAGGCTTCCCATCAACGTGGACAGTGGAGGTTGAATAGAGGGAGTAAAGTTTCTCCCATGTTTTTTGGTCCCTTGAGGTGTTGGGGTGAGTTGTAATGGTGGAATTTTCACCATGGTTAGAGAGGATCCATGATGTCTTCCATATATCTAAACATTATTAGTATCTTTATGATGAATACCATGTCATTTATTAGGGAGAGTTGGATATAAAGGATGACATGACATTCATGGAGTGAGAAGTAGATATCTAGGATCACCAAGAGAAGGCACTACATGGATGGACCATTCCTTTGGTTCATGTGTTGTGGAGGCATGGTGTCATATAGGAGAGTACTTGGGAGTGATAGACACAGATGTGTGCTTGGTACCTGGAGTTATTTTGAGTTTTCCCATTTTCTATTTTTCTTATGATGTGATGTTTGAATCTTGTTTTGTGATATGATCTATTTTTCTTTGTTTGTGATATATGATGTGTGATAAATTTTCAACATATGAAAATGGGATGACCTGATTTCTAATCCAGACACATTAACTGTGATGTGATTAAACCCATGCAGGCAAGTTAGTACCACCTATAGTGGATAGTATCTCAACATGGAGGATAGAATTTCACGATTCACGTATTTGAGATGGTGTGGTTCATTGGTTTTAGTGGTTGTTAGTTTGGGATGCATGGGGGTTGAGATAGTTGTGGTGATGTGGATGCGTGGTGATGAGGTTGTGTGAGATTTTTGTGGCTACTTGGTTTGGTGCATTTGGTTGGTGGTGGCATTTGAGGTATGATGAGATCCTTGATAGGTGTCTCATGGGGTGGTTGTTTGGACCCCTTTCCTTCTAGGATTTGTTTTTTATTATTAATGGAGAGAATCATTTGATATGTATCTGATATAATGATATATGCCTTCCTGGTCTGTTACTTTTCCAGTTTTGGTGGTTAGAGGTGTTCAGGGGAGGTTATGGAAGTTTTTAGTGGAGGCTAGAGTTGAAACCAAGTTTCTATAATAAATACACACCATGTAAATGTATTATATAATGTGTAATGGTGGTTCATGAATTATGTAGTTGGGTGGTTCATGGATTGTACACAGTTAAGGCATATCCCATGAAAAGGGTACATGTCGTGTAAGTGTGATTTACAATATGTAATAAATTCGAGTGTTTAATCCTTCAAGGTGATATGATTTTCGGTGAAAGCTGGAAATTTTCAGGAACCCAAGGATGACATGCCATATAATGGATACACAATTTGAAACCTACAGGATTCAGGGTTTTAAGTTTTTTTCTAGATTCATTTTTATTCATTTATCCTTGACTTCTTATTCCTCTCATTTTAGGCAAACCCTAGGCACACTATGGAGACCTTATGACCCTCTTCTCCCCTATTTGTTTTGTTGGTTTTGGTATATCATCATTGGAAATCCATGGTAGGTTCCCCTACTTTTATTGGTTAGTTTTATTCCATTATTATTTGGGGTTTTGATTATGTGGTGTAGTTTATATTGGGTTATGTGTTTGGGCTGCATTTTGATGATTCTTTGGTGTGGTATAGGTTGATCCATGGTTACTCATGGTACATTTGTAGTTGGTGTGCATTTCTTCTTTGCCCTGTGGTGTGAAATGAGTTGGAAATATTATTTGAGGTAGGTAATACCTAGTTTTTCTTTATTGTGTATCATGCGGGAGAGATTTTCTTATGTTTATCTATGGGAGATGGTTGTGCTAACTTAATCAAAGATAAAGAACTGGTTAAATTGAAATTAAAGGTTAAAGGGGTTTCATTTTTATGTTTTTACAGCCTTATTATCATTTTTGATATAGTTATTTTATGTGCTTGATGCCCCACTGGAATTTATGGAAATTGGGGGATTTTTTTCATTGGATGGTTAAGTTACGACTGCTACTTTTGTTGTGATTGTTGTGATATCACCAAAAAATAGAAATTTGGATAACCACTTTTATTTTTTTAATAAAATGGTTTCCCCAATATTAAATTTTCTGTGATAACTCCCCTAAAATAAAGTGGATTGTGATAAAATCCCCTCATAAATCTATAAAATGGATTTGATGTGCGGTTTATGTGTGGTTGAAGAATCTGGGGGCTGATGGTAGTTTGGCCATACTTTTGGGGTGGTGAGGTGATTATTTGGCCATGATTTTGGGGTGGTGAGGTTTTTGTTTGGCCATTCTTTTGGGGTGGTGAGGTTGTTTTTTGGCCATGCTCTTGGGGAGTAAAGGTGGTGGTATGATGGGGATGTTGAGCTGTGTGTGATGTGTAGTTTCTTTGTGCCAGATGCTAGGGTAGCAATGGAATAAATAATTATTTAATAATGATTGAAATGGATGGGGTTTGGTTTAGTTATTGGGATGTAAATGAATAATAAATAATTAAATGGTTGGTTGTGTGTTAAAACATTGTTTTTTAAATAATGAAAATAATGGGTTGATTAAATGGAATTGGTTGGTGATGTGACTTGTGGTTGTGGGTTGTGTGGTGTTATGTAATTAGAGGTGGTGGTGAAAGTGGTAATGTTTTGAGTCGAATAGAATTTGGGTGTGAACCCATATTTTGGGCTTGTGTGTGAATATATATATATAAAACTTTATATTCCTTGTTATTTCTATACGTATTCCACCCATATTGAGCACAATGAGCTAACACCCACATAGTCACATGAGGGGTGTTTTTACCAACATCTGATGATGTGGAAGGATGACTTGGTACCTTCTATTTCTTGCTATCTCTTCTAGGTGAGTTAGGTATTTCATAGGCTATGATGGTCATAAGTTTGTTTTTTAATTAGGTGATGATTATGATAGACCAAGTGTTTTTGAGAGAGATGCAATTTCCCAGGTGTTTTCGAGTGAGATGTGATAGTGCTTGTGGGGTGGTGGACCACGTGTTTTAGAGAGAGGTGTGATATGATCATTCTTGTGGGGTGGAATAAGGTGGGGGTAATTCATGGTAGGATGAGGGAACAAGGTTGATGTTATTTATGTTCATGATACCCTGCCACTCAAGTTATGTCATTGGTTGTGATGTGATGGACCAGGTGTTTGTGGGTGAGATGTGATGTGACTGTACTTGTGGGTAGATGAGCCCAGATGTCTGCAATCATGATGTGATGTGACCATTCTTGTGGGGAGGTGTGGGATAAGGAATATATGAGAGCACCATGACGTACAATGTTGGGGTGTGAGAGTGGAATACCAGTGAGAAATTGGTGTGGGGTACCCTTTATCGATATTATTGTTTTTATATCATATTACTTGGATTAAGTTATTTGGTGAGCATTCCATGGTGATTATGGGATGGATAGTTGACCTGTGTAGGTGTTGTTGGTTCTTCTATTTTCTCACAGGTCCATTAGTATGCTTATTTCACATGTGCATGAGAGACTTTAGTTTTCTCACTAAGTATATATGCATGATCACCCTACGTATATAAACTATTTTCTAGTTTCTAGGAGGATTATGTGGACCGTGTTGGACATTACTAGATCAAACCTTCAGATAGCTGCCGCATCGCTACTTTATCTTTGCTTTGGGTATTTACTTTGGAGACTTTTATCAATATCAGTTTTATTTATAGATGCATTGTGGGATAGTTTTGGATTTCTTTTATATTATTTCATGAAATTTATTATGGATGATTCATCTTATCTCCCAATTCTATTTATATTATAGAGGGTAATGTCTCCCATACAAGATATTTTTATATGCTCAGTGCTAGTCTCCAACCCGGATCCTACTGGAGGTGGGACTCAACCGTCATTATCTCTCTACCCTCATTATGATATCTTTGGAGGGAGGGGGTCCTGAAAAATAATCCCATTTAGTTCATTGTAAAATTTAAGTTGGCATATCTAATAACACCTTATGGGGATAATTTTAACTAAAAAAAATTATGCATGCTAAATATCCCCTTCACCAAATTAATTGAATAAAAAAAAGAATCAAAATCCACACAAGTGAGAATCACGATATGATTTTCTAAAACATTATCGTAGTTAACTTGTAAATCTTTTATATTAATCAAAAACACCAAGGGTTATATCAATTTATAAAATATGTATACAATCCCTTAACCCTTGATATTAACAAGAAAAAAATATTAAATAATGCAATATAATCAAGTAATTACACTTTATAAATCATAAAATATGAAGAAAAAATATATTCAAAGAAATAATAAGGTTCCCATTGTAATAGTGGGTTCCCTAGACTCAACTAAACAATACTTTTTGATTACCATTTCATGTATACAATGATATATTCATGATTTAAACTTACTATTATAGGGTTCAAATTTTTTAATCTATTATTTAATAGTAATTTCCATAGAATAATTTTCGTATCCAAAGGTTATAGAAGATCCTAGGCTATAATGAGAACTTTGAGATACTATGAAATTAATATTAAATATATTTCCTATAGTATAGATACATCATACTGACTGGGCATAGTTGATGTTTAACTATCAGATTCTAGGGGCTCATAAGCATTGAGACTTTTTCTCATGAAGTTCGCACTTGGTGATCTCTAGTAGTTGATATCATAAGGATAAACCCGCCAATAGGAACACCTCATGTTTCAGGTGTCATTGTTTGTTCCTATCTAAGGACATGTGTATTGGTCTCATTACTTGAGATCATTACCAATTTTTTCCATTTGGTAATGTACTTTGATGCAAGAAAAAAACCATGATAATTAAATCATAGTGAGGTAGCTTGTGTTGGGTGAATCATTAGTGGCATGATGTTAGATGATTGATCAAGATAAGATTTTTTGATTCTGAGTTAAGGAAATAATATATCTCAAACCAAGTTGATCAAGATGGTAGTTCCTTCATAAGTCCTTGGCTGATGCAGTTAAGGGTAAATATGTCCAGTCAGATCAATAAATAATAAAGCAAGAAAGGATGATAACATAAGTATGCATTCTGCTTTATGAGGTATCGAAAGGCAAAGATATTATATTACACAGTGCACGTTCATAGGTTGGTTGTCATTTCTATGACTATTCCTTTTCTCTTTAGGGGCCTTGATGGGTTGCTAGACTCAACTCCTGGTCTGTGGATACTATTCACTATTATCGAGATAAGGGCTTAGAGAGTCACACATAATAATTTATTCAAGAATCTACCCTATTTTGGGGAATAGGTATATCAAAAATGGTGGGCCCCATCACGGGGTCTAAGAGTTGTCCATGTTATCGATCACTGATAAATAAAAAAATTCATTATTATTCATGTGAAGAATAATTCAGTTGAATTTATATATTAAAAGTATTTAGAAGTGTTTAAGTAAATATGAGGAATAATATTATTCGAATAAATATTATTTTAACATTCCAATTTTGTATAATATTAATGGGAATTATGTGTCGAGTTAAATGATTTGGTTTTATCACGTAATATATTTAATATATATTACAGGTATTTGATAAAATATAAATAATATTTATAATTCAGTATATTTCATCATAATTATTTATTTCTTATTTAGTGGGTGATATTTTTCTTGGTGCCGGGGAACCCTGATTAGGTATTTGATCAACCCACTATTTAAGTAGGAGAGAGGAGCTCATTCATTGTGCTATTCATTCCAATGGAAAGTGGGATTCTCTATCCTACCATCTTCTAGAGAGATAAAGTCTCTTTCTAAGTGCCTATCCAAGAACGACTTTGACGGATCAAAGGAACGATATTGTGGTGATCGACACAGCACCGAAGGATTTGTCAGAACTTAGTGCTAGCACCTGTAATTCAATAAATGAAGAGTGCATGAGTTCTTGAAGAATGTTTGGATGATATATAGGGGTTTGATTTAGGATATTTCAAGAAATGGCCACTGACGATGAGTTGCATTCGTGCGTGCTTTGATTCATAATGAGGTACACATTCTATTTATTTTTTGGTTCTCTATTTAATTCAAGAGAGATCATCAGGACCATACTAGGGCTCAGATCACCGGAGATAACAAGTTACATCATCATAGTGATAAAAAATTTAAATCCCCAACCCATATGCTTCTGATACATGCCTTGGTACCTTCAATTGGTATCAAAGGGATCATGTGATTTTTTCTGATAAAAAAAATTAATTTTCATTAAATTAATTAGAGGGTTTAAATTCAGTCCCAATAGAACATACCACATCTCGACCCAATTTCGGATGACCATGTTATAGATATCTAAAGTTTTTAATATGGATAGTTTGCAGTGTTTATTGGGTATTAAAATTGAAACACATTTATTCTATATATGCGTTTAATTTTTACATGATCTTATCATTGGATGAAAATTATGGTCACCCCAAGTATCCATCAAGGATCTTGCTAGATTCTAGTGATCGAAACTTAGTGGGACGATGATCCAATTTTTCCACAATGGTTGTGGAATCAATTTTTATTTTAATTTAAAATTTTATAAGAAGTTTTTCATGAGGTAGGTGCATTATTTCATCAAGCGAGTAATAAAAAAACAAAAACCAATTGCCAACATGATAGGCCTTTGGAATTTTAAAGGGCTGACTTGAATTTGTTTTTATAAAAGAAAAAAAAACAAACCTTATCGATACTTTTCCAGAGTTTTTTTTATGTTTTTAATTTTTTTTTCAGAAAATGGTTAGGGAATTTTTTTTTAAAATGCGGCGCAAAGGAGGAATCCATGATACCGCCTTTTAATTTTGGGTGAAAGTCGGCATCGCGGCTGCCACCTTTGCACTGCGGCTGCCGCCTTTGCACTGCGGCTGAAAGGTGGCACCCCCGATGCCGCCTTTCCCCTAACAAAAAAAATGATTTTTTATGTTTTTTTTGTTTTGTTTATATATTTATTTATATATATAATTCATAAAAAATTTTCAGGAGGATGTCTCCTTTCACCTAACAAAAAAAATTATTATTTTTTAAAATTTTGTTTTGAATTTTTGTTTTGTTTTGTTTATATTTTTATTTATATATATAATTAATATTTTTTTAAAAAATTATCCTTTTTGAAAATTTTGTTTTTATTTTTTGTTTTGTTTTGTTTATTTATTTATTTATATATATAATTAATAAAAATTGTTCAGGAAAAATAATTTATAAGCTTTCAAAACCACCTACTTGAAAGTTAAAAATGTTTCCAGTACGTGATTTTGAAAAAATACAAAATATAAACCATAAGACCAATATAAACGAAACTTTAAACATTCATTAAACATATAGGAAATTTTTGAAAAAAAATCATTTCATAAAAAATGTTCATGAAAAATAATTTATAAGCTTTCAAAACTGCCTACTTGAAACTTAAAATTTTTTCAAGTATGTGACTTTGAAAGACTATAAAATATAAACCATAAGACCAATATAAACGAAACTTTAAACATTCACTAAACATATAAGAAATTGTTGAAAACAAAAATGATTTCATAAAAAATGTTGATGAAAATAATTTATAATCTTTCAAAACCGCCTACCTGAAAGTTAAAAATGTTTCAAGTACGTGACTTTGAAAGACTATAAAATATAAACCATAAGACCAATATAAACGAAAATTTAAACATTCATTAAAAATATAAGAAATTGTTGAAAATAAAAATCATTTCATAAAAAATGTTCATGAAAAATAATTTATAAGCTTTCAAAATGCCTACTTGAATCTTAAAAATGTTTCAAGTACGTGACTTTGAAATACTATAAAATATAAAGCATAAGACCAATATAAACAAAACTTTAAACATTCATTAAACATATAGGAGTCAACCCCGCATCAATGTGATGCACAGTGTCCCTAGTATCACATACATCTATAATATTTGATGCATGAGAACATGTTATATCTCCTTTCATGGGACAACGAAATCTATTCTTCCACCCGCCATGTCCATATCCATATCAACATCCAACCGCATAAGGGTATGGTTAAAGATATGCCACATGAAATTCTCATCTGTTCCCATTCCTTCAAATACCAACCCCTTCAACACCACCATGCATCCAACCATTATATTTTATTCTACAATTATCACCCCATTTCCCCAGGCTCAGTTGATCAGATGAAAACACCAACGATTCCACATAGCCCATCAAACTCTTCATCACCAAATCTTTATCCTTTATCATCTTCAAAAGTCTACTGTAGGACCTCCTTGAGTGTTTGGAATGGATAGATCAAAGAGGTCTTACAATAGCCTTTTGAAGATGATAAAGGATTAAGATTTGGTGATGAAGAGTTCGATGGGCTATGTGGAATTGTTGGTGTTTTCATATGATCAACTACTCTTGGGGAAATGGGGTGACAATTGTGGAAGAAATTATAATGGTTAGATGCATGATGGTGTTGAAGGAGTTGGTATTTTCAGTAATGGGAAAAAATGAGCATTTCATGTGGCATATCTTTCACCATACCCTTATGCGGAAAGATGTTGATATGGATATGGACATGACAGGTGGAAGAATGGATTTAGTTATCCCATGAAAGGAGATATAACATGTTCTCATGAATCAAATATTATAGATGTATGTGATACTAGAAACACCGTGCATCACATTGATGTAGTGCTTACTCCTATATGTTTAATAAATGTTTAAAGTTTCGTTTATATTGGTATTATTCTTTATATTTTATAGTCTTTAAAAGTCACGTACTTGAAACATTTTTAAGTTTCAAGTAGGAATTTTGAAAGATTATAAATTATTTCTCATGAACTTTTTTTATGAAATGTTTTTTGTTTTCAAAAATTTATTATATTCTTAATGAATGTTTAAAGTTTCGTTTATATTTTTCTTATGGTTTATATTTTATAGTCTTTCAAAGTCACGTACTTGAAACATTTTTAACTTTTAGGAAGGCGGTTTTGAAAGATTATAAATTATTTTTCATCAACATTTTTTATGAAATCATTTTTTTTTCAACAATTTCTTATATGTTTAATCAATTTTTAAAGTTTCGTTTATATTGGTCTTATGGTTTATATTTTATAGTCTTTCAAAGTCACGTACTTGAAATATTTTTAAGTTTCAAGTAGCCAGTTTTGAAAGATTATAAATTATTTTTCATGAATATTTTTTATGAAATGATTTTTGTTTTCAACAATTTCTTAAATGTTTAATCAATGTTTAAAGTTTTGTTTATATTGGTCTTATGGTTTATATTTTATAGTCTTTCAAAGTCACGTACTTGAAACATTTTTAAATTTTAGGTAGGTGATTTTGAAAGCTTATAAATTATTTTTCATTTCCATTGACTTAAAACATATAAATGAACATAAAAAATCAATGTATATGTCTACGATGAGGATATTCTGTCCCACATGGTGGTCTAATAATAGGATGTCCGCGGCAAGATCTCTGGGGAGTCTGATGACCTGGAGAGGGCTGATACTCGGGCGCTGGAATGTCAACTGTCATATCCTCCACCTCTATGCCAGTGGGAGAAAATGTCAACTCCACCTCATACTGCCCTCCTGATTCTTCTCCCACTTCGATGGTAGAAGGACCCGACATCATCGCAGTGGGGAACAAATCATGTGGTGGAACTATACCCCAAATCTGCTATGGGTCTGGACCCCATAGCTGCGATGACTCAGGACCCAAAGGCTGTAATCCATATGGACCCCACGATAGAGAAAACTGAGGATATCCCATAAAAAAAGATGGATCCCATGATGGTTGAGGCACATCCTGCATCAGTTCAGACTGGACTACTAGAGGGCCGACCTATGCCTGTGGAACTAGTGAGGCCTGACGTGTAGGAAGACACTGTCTACGTCGTCGTGGTCGTGGCTCCTCAGCACCAGCAACTGATACAAGATCTTTCTCTGTGGCAGGAACCTGCTGTCTCCATGCCAGACGCTCGAAGAGGCTCTCGGAAAATGCATGGACAGATGACCTCAGCTCCAACGCTTGAGCATAAATGAATTCCTGGCTGAAGACTCTATCCTCAGCCTCATCACTCATATGAATAAGACAGTCTATGTGACTCTCCTATAAACAGATTAAAAATGAATTAGAAAGTAACTCAATAAACATAGTAATATAATTTAATTGACTTATAATCATATGAATCTCTCTACCATCTCGGGTCAGATACAGTATAGACTTCAGTCTATACCATGGCTCATACTCGTGCTGCGCTAAAAGAGATAAATGCATCGTAGGAACTCCTTGGATACAAAAATCTGCGCATCTGTGCCAACAGTCGAGAAATACAACATGTACTCGACGCCAGTCGTCATCCAGCCTCCCTGTCAGCTTCATCCCATGAAGCTGATATATCTGCCTCGGTGGTAATGGAATATGCTGAGTCAAGAGAAACTGGCGCATGACTCTGTCAGGCTGGTGCCACCCAACAATGTGAAAGTGAATGAGTGGCAATACAACCGTAACATCGTCAAGACCAACCGTGCAGTATGGAGGCAACTGGTCTATAACAGACCAGTATAGAACCCATGAAATCTGAAATAACATATTACCCTTGTTAGAAAAACTCTTAACTAAAAAAATGATGCTATTATTAAATTTGTTAGACAATTATAGATTGTATATATATACCTGATGGGGTAAGAGAAAGTCCAACTCGAGCCGATATATGGCCAAATCGTGTCTCGGAACTGCATAGAAATTGTGTCGTTGACACCACCTATAAAATAAAACATCGATAGTGATAAATAATGAGCAATTAAAGTCAATAACTTGTAGTAGCATCAAAAACTGATAGAAATGAGTGATCATACCAGCGTCCATGCGGAGTGTCATGCAGCACCGCCATCTCAACCGGCGGACCAGCAAGATCAGGGTAGAATGTGGGGATGTGCTCCCATGCCCAAATCTAAATAAGGATGACGCATCCCCCGAGACCTGTACGCCACCTGTCGGATATCCTGCATAATTCTCTGTATGTGTATGCCAAGCAGGCGGATCCCCAACTATGTGTCCCTACTGATCAAAGTCCTATAGCAGGGGTAGATACATCATGTGCATGTGAATCCCTGAATGATCCGTAAACATGGTCCCTCCAATAAGTCGTAATATATATGCACATGCATAACGCATCACCATCTGATCATCAGCATCATCAGCTAAAAGTGGAATCTGTGACTCCAGCCAAGGCATGGATATTGATGCTCCATTGGTAGCACTACGATCGGACAAAATTTCAACGCCTAACAAGTACTGAACAAGGTTGGGCCAAGATGCCCGAGTGGATCCAATAACAGGTGTCCCCTAGATAGGAATACCAAGAAGCACAACCACATCTTGGAGGGTGATGGTCATCTCTCCCTCAGGTAGGTGGAATGTGTGTGTCTTTGGTCTCCACCTCTCCACGAGTGCAGCTAGCAGGTGATGGTCTACAAATGTAAAATCTAATACCACAATACCATAGAATCCAGCATGACACAAGTATGGTATAATGGTAGGAGGAGGCTCCGTGTGATGAAAATGGTGCGCTCGACGCACCCTAATCAATCGATCTGGACCACCCTCTATCACAACTTGTGAATAATGGGTAGCCTGCTGACTGAGTAGTATGGTGTCATTTATCTACATATAAACAAATGAAATGAGTTTTAAGTGTAAACTATAAATATAACATCATGATCAGTAAAATATTATGATTTGTAGAATGAAAGACATGTCATGTTTATTCACAATGTTTTATGAAGTTTTATTTACCTAAAGAAAGGGGAATATCTTCATGTTTTTCAAAGTAAATTACTAAAGTTTATTAAGATATGCTTTTACCTAGAATTGGGTGTTTTGTAAGATATGGTTTTATATATTTATATATATAAATCATTTTTCTGTGTTATATAGATGTTTATTAGAAAAGTATTTTATTTATAATTTATATATGATTGTCCACATGATTGTATGTTTGATGATTATTTTCTCAATCAAAAAATGTTTAGAAAACCGATTTAAAGGGAAGATGTTTTTGAGTTTACGGTTCATCTTTTCAATTTTAGGATTTAGAGATTATGATTTCACATTTTTCCTTTTGGATCTAGGCTTTTGGATTTTTTTAACATTTTATGGTTTAGGTTAATGATTTGAGAAAATATTTTCTGGATTATGGTTTAGAATATTAGGATTACAGTATACAAAAGATTTTTTTTGGGTTTACTATTATGATTTTCAGTTTTGGGGGTTAGAAAACCAAGGTAAAAGGAAGAGATAACAACATAAAATTTACAATATGAGAATCTCCCAATAATGACAATACATCATTGTGGCTTAGAGTGTGAACTCAACCCAACAATGTTAGGGAATCATTTCCGATTATGACCTTTTTGATGACATATGGTGCATCTCAAACTCTGTCTTTGTTCTTAAGGCCAGTCCATCTCATTTCGCATCCTACTGGCCTTCAGTCTCCCATAAGGACGCAACTGATTCATATCAGGCACCACTATCAGCTGACCTTTGGGCATTGGGAAATAACGAAACTCGCCAATAGGTGTCCATGTTGCAGCATAATAGTTAGAAATCGTGTTCATCCGGTACAATGGATCAACATATGCTTACCATGATATGTTAACAGAGACACATGCTGCGATGGCGCGTGAGCATGGAAACTGTAAGGCCTAAAGGTTTCCACATTAACATTACCTCGTTTCTAGTAATTCCACCATTTTTCACCAATGCTATTCGTGGTGGGGTTACACTTCTCTTGAACTTCAAATCGAGAGTCTTCTCGCTGAAATAGGTAGACTTGATAACCATAAGCTTCTTCAATATTTTTTTCAATCTCTCATTGAAAATGTCTTTTGTACATTATCCCCTGATGTATTCTATCCGATGCTAGTTTTTTTCTATCAACAAAGTACTTCACGCAATGATATAATGTCTCCTGAACTAGGGAAGTTATAGGTAGCTTGTGAAGACCTTTGAAGAAACCATTTATGCACTCTATAATTTGGGTGGTCATGTGTCCGTACATCTTCCCCCCATCATTTTCCAATTTCCATTTTTCATTTAGAATTCGCATCATATAATCGTAAACTTTTCATTAAACTGATGAATTTGTTTGAAACGTTCTTCAAATAATCATTGATCTGACTCATATACTACACAAAATAGATGATATTTCACATATTTTGAATTTATCTTCACGTTGATATACAAAAAGATAACAAATACAATATGTACCAAGTCTGGTGATTTCCTTCTTCATCGGTTCGTTGTAGAATTTGTTATGCAAGTTGCTAGCAATGTGTCTAATCCAGAACCGATGATGTGTATTTGGATAACTCCATGTATCAGGATCTGCATTGATTGCCTCATTAATTGCTCGATGCTGATCAGATATCAAATAAACACCCTGAATGTTGGGAAAATGGTTGATGATACATGCCAAAAACCAACTCCATGATTCATAGTTTTCTTTCTCTAAAATGGAAAAGGAAATCAAAAGAGGTGAACGATTTCCATCTTGGGTTGCCGCAATCAACAATACAACCTTGTATTTTCTGTACAGAAATGTTCCATCAATCTGAATAAACTGTTTGCAGAAACGAAATGCGGAGATACAGGGAAGGAATGCCCAGAACAACCGATGAAATTGAACACGAGATGGATCAAGTTGGTTATCGTGAGACACATGTTCGTTTGTATCCATATGGAAGAAAACTTGGTTATGATGCCTCAATAAGGATAACAATTGCGGCAACACCCGATATGATTCATCCCAATCACCATAGACCTTCACAATTGCCTTCTATTTTTCCATCCATGCCTTATTACAAGAAATATTATAACCGAATGTATGTTGAATCCCCTCTTGCACAAGGGCTACATATTGACATGCCTGAATCATCTCAACAAAAATGGATGACACAAATTCATCATCCAATGAGGTATGATCTTGTGTGAGGCTTGGCTGAATGCAAGTATGAGCCGCCTCAATCCTTGAGATTCTCCAACCTCCAAATGAAATGTCCAGAATCACCCTCAATCAAAATATACAATCATCCCCATACTTCTCACACCATATGACATATTTTCTACGGTCTAATTTGTAAACTACATAGCTACAATGCCTCTCAATGTGAAATCTCTTTAGCGTACTTTTTAATGCATCTTTACTTGGAAAATTCCTTCCAACATATAAAGTTTTGTCCATCTCAATAAACCTATCTCGTATAACTCTGGGAAACTCAGTTGCTGGTGAGAGAACATTATCTTCAAATTCAAGCACACGTGTCATTGATTCTGACCAAGATGCAAAAAACGGTGGATGATTTATTGTAGGTCGAGCCTTCTGTACAACTAATGCATTTCTCGAAACTTCCATCGTTCCTTACTTATCATCACTGTTGTCACCATCTGTTTCATTATTATGAAACTCCTCATCAGATGTCGGGTTAACATGTATATCTGGGAGATCAAGTAGGTTTTCCTCTTCTGCATCATTTGAAATAGTCTCAACTTCATGGGGCAGACTATCTTCAATGACTCTTGTAAGTCTACATCTTTGTACAATTGGATGTTGTTGTTGTACAGTAGAAACATCAACATATAACTCCATCATGGTACCATCTGACCTTTGAGAAAAAAAATTAATTGTTTGGATCCATTGCGCATCATCAACCAATGAACAAGCTAGATGCCACAATGTTGATAGGAACTGAAAATGTCTATAACTCATTGACTTGATCTTTTGATCAGGTACTAGATTTAATGAGCCATAAATTCTGTCTTGAAGGTCACTTATGGTTACACAATCATTTGTATTAACCACTGTTATTGGTTGTGTACTGTAAGAAGCTCCTTGCTCAGTTTGAATAACCTCCCCATAGCAGTAAACACAGGAAAACATTATGCTCTACGTAAAAAAAGTTTTCTGATCAAGATTTTGATAATGTAAGTGACATTCAGAATGATGGTTACCAATATAATATTTATTAATCCAACTTATTTCTAATACGTAGTTTAATTACCTCACATTCAAATAATAACTATTACTTATAAACTATACAATCTCTATGATACTTAAGTTTTAAAAGATCTTATATCCTAAACTAGGATATTTATTAGTACACTTTTTAATTAGTTAATCATTCTTCAATCATTAGTTATTCATTACTAAATTATTAATTAGTTATTCAATAACATAGTAGAGTTAAAATATAAATAACATATAGTTAAAAAATAAATAACACCATGTTTCGAGCTTCTCGCCTTTCTTGTAGTGAATTGGATATCAAAATTTCAGAAAACCCATTGTCACATGAGTTTTCTGAAATTTTGATATCCAATTCACTGCTAGAAAGGACTGAAGATCGAAACATGTTGTTATTTATTTTTTAAATCTATGTTATTTATATTTTCACTTTAACTTCATGTTGTTTTTTAACTCCATGTTGTTTTTTAACTCCATGTTTTTTAACTCCATGTTTTTTAACTCCATGTTATTTAATATCATTTGAACTATAGTTTTATTTTTAACTCGATGTTATTTATTAATTAATTTCTAATTAATCATTCCTAATAATAACTATTAACATCATTACTAAATTATCAATTTATCATTTCTTTTATTAGATATTTTCGTAGTTTATAAAGAAATATTCATATCTTAAGCATATCCCCCGGGAGTGTCAAACCAGAATGAAACAAGGCCCGTTGTCATGCACCAGTTCCCGTTTGAGTCTAGATCAAATCGGTGTTTTCGGGTTTTACCCCTAGGTACATCTGTTCCAGAGCCACATTAACTTGTTTGTATCCATACAATGATTTGATTGCTTAGATAACATAGTCTTTATGCTACCAAAATTTCATTAAAAGAATCCTAAATTAATTTTTACTAATGATAATTATAATTCCTAAATATATATAACTAATTAAACAATCTAATAAGAAAAAAAAAATTTAAAACTAACTAAACTACTAAAGAATTAAAATATTTAACTATAAATAATTCAACTAAATAAAAAAAATTAAATTTTAAAAAATATTTAACTAAAAACAATTCAACAAAATAAAAAACATTAAATTAAAAAACATACCTCTAAAAGCTTTCCTAAAATTTAAAACTGCAAACTTCGTCGCAAAAGATAAAAAATGAGA
This sequence comes from Viscum album, assembly GCA_963277665.1. NCBI lineage: Eukaryota > Viridiplantae > Streptophyta > Magnoliopsida > Santalales > Viscaceae > Viscum > Viscum album. Next base: position 1,987,536,910 of record OY728161.1, on the reverse strand, counting down.
GTTAATGGGTGTTTGGCAGTGAGGAGAAGGGGAGGGGGGCGCTGGCCTTTTATAGGGCACGGAGGTGAAGGCGGCACCCGCGGGTGCCGCCTTCGTCATGTCAGCGATCCGCACCGGCAGTGCCAAGGCAGCATCTGCGATGCCTCCTTTCACCCGAAATGAAAAGGCGGCATCCGCGATGTCTCCTTTGCACTGCATTTTTATTTTTTTACCTAACCATTTTCTGATTTTTTTTTAAAATGTATAAAATAACTCTACTTTTCTGGAAAAAGAAAAAAAGGGTAAATAGAGAGGCGACCACCCCATGTATTTGGAAGTCGAGAAGGCGTAGCCTCTGTTGGGGTGGTCTTCTCACTGGTGTCTCCTCTTTCACCACAGGTGAGCCGCATTTCCGCCCTGGTGCCCCCTCCTTCTTTAGTGGGCTGGCTGCAGGCACCAACCAACATGGACACCACCCACCCAGACGCCACCTGTCTGACCTCAGTGTCTCTGTACCACCCTCCCAAGGTCACCAACTCTGGACCACTGCACCTTGACCGTTTCTTAGCCACACCGCGCCGCCTGACCCCTTTCAGATCTGGCTAGATCCTGACCATTTTCTCATCAGCCAGTCTTTTTTCCTCCGACTATTGATGCTCTCATAGTATGCACTATCATGAGATGCCAAACCATCCATGTGTGATCCAAAAAGTGAGGTAACACCCTTTCTCTGCGTTTCCTCAGTTCCACAGATCTAGTTGGACCTAATCCGCCTCAAAACGGTCTTAGGTAGGTCCTCCTGACCCAAATTGGGTCAGGGCACACCAGCGTAGCCCAAATCACTCCATAAGGGGTCTACATGACTCAGAATGCATCTCTGCAGGATTGATCCGACCCACATAGACCCTACAAGGGGTTTTGAGGCTCAGGTTAATCAAAATTAATTTAATTAATTAATTTAATTTTAGTATTAAATTAAATTAATTAAAATATTATTTTTTATTTAAAATATAATATTTTTAATACCCAAATTGAAAATTAATTTAATTTTGGTATTATATTAAATTAATTAATTAACCTATTTTTTGGAATTAAAATAAATTTAATTATGAGAATAAATAAAATAAAATTATTTTAATTTAACTAATTAATTTAATTTAATTTAATTTAATTTAATACCCTTATACTCTAATTCATTGCAATTTAATTTTTATCGCAATTTTACTTTACTCATTGACTGGTCTTGAGAACCAACCAAATATGTGCATGTCTGGATGTTTTATTTAATTATTTATAATTATGTGAAATGATTGAAAAATAATTAAGACGGTCTATCCATCATCATTTTTCAGTCAATATGTATAAGATCTCACACATCCAAATTTATCTATTTTATATTGGGTCCTGATTCTTGCTCAAATTTACCCAAGAGATGAAGGTTGAACGGTCCTTGTAGTTTAGCTTGAGTTGTCGAATCCACAGAGACCTAAGAAGTAACCTATAGACACGTACATTCTATGGACTGTTTTTGGCTATTAAGTGGCCAACTTGGGTTGATTTTAGATGGGTTTAAAGGAACTCTAAGAGACTTAAGTGAATTCAATTTAAAATAATGAGTTAATCCTAGGTTATCGCTCGGGGTGGATTGGACGTATTTCCTTTTTAATGATTTCAATTTCTTATATTTGAGATGGGTTCATTTAAGGAGATAAAACAACATCATCACTTACTGGTTTAATGCCTACACCCTTTAATACTAATCACCTATACACTTGAAGGATCAAAGTTTTGAGCACTTCAAGGTAAAGGTTCGTATTAGCACTTAAAGTGTGTGGCCTTAAATTCAACAAGGACGATGGAGTTTAAAAATCATCAAATAAAAATATCAATTAAAGAAGTGATTATACATTAATGAGGTGATAAATAACATCCAATCCAGCCACTTGATACTCCCTTGGATCAACCCATAAGTGGGTTATCTCTCCATTGATTCTATGGTTTCAATGGAAGCGGAAAGTAGACTCATGAGGGAGGAAATGGAGAAGTAAAAAAAACGCAATAAAATAACAATCACTCCACCGTTGTGTGATAATCTCACAAGGTTTGGTATGAAAAAGTTCACATCTTGAACCAACGATATCAAAGTGATAAGGATAAGAAAAGAACAATAAGAGAATAAGAACTTTTATTGAGAAACAAGGATGAATTAAAACAACTTACATGTGAATGAAGAACATTACAAAGAGAAATTGGCAGCATAACATTAAGATGAAAAAAAGCTCAAAGATCCTCAACTACTCCACCAACACTGCCTTAAATAGTCATTTTGGAAGAATTGGGTAGAGCCTCAAACAGTACAAATCACCCCACTTGATTATGGTAGGCCTAGGGTGGTGGAAAGTTTGTGGAAAGAAGACTTTTCCACCCTTGACCCGAAAAGGCATCCAACTTTCATTCACCGAACAGATGCGCTTTAAACACCTTCTAGATGGCCGAATTTGGGTGGGCCATAGAAAACTTAAATTAAGATCCGGATTTCCCCTAACAGACTGAAAAATATCAGCCCAAAAGGAGTTATGGATTTCGAGATATGGTTTAATTGGTGGGATGTTTTTCTGGGCCGCAGAATCTGGCCTAGAATTTTATCTCTAACTTGGGCTGCCTAAATGACCACCATGGATGCCGAATTAGCATTATATCCTGAAGATTGATTTGTTCCTATACATTTCTTCTAGAATCTCAAGAAAGTTGGTATTAATTGGGCCTGTATGTTGGGCCCCACAGTCTCATAAGTGGGATGGTGTCCAATCTGCCTTCTCTAGAATTGTTTCCTTTCATCACAAAATATCCCCATCTTATTCCATGAATTCTGCATTGATCCCTGAATGAAACATGTTCATATTGGAGTGTAGATCAATTTCCAAAAATATTAAATTAAAATATTTATAATTAGATGAATCATTGGATACTTCAAATGATGTTCAAAAATGTACCACATAATAGTGCATTTTAAGAAGGTATTATAATCATAATGTGAAATGATGTTCAAAGTGTAAAATGCACTAAAATGGTGTTTATGAATAATAAAGAACATGAATATTATATATATTAACAATGAATATTATCCTCATTTAGTGGATAATCAGGTCCCCTAGTCCCCCTTTCTTATGAGTGAGTACATTTTTACCTTGGTGAAGACGATGTATGACATGGACCCCACCAAGACGAGGTGAAATCCAGATGAGAAGTGGACACACTAGACGGTGACGAGCTGCATCATTAGTCAAGTTACAACTCAAGTATGATTCCTCTAGGTCATGGTTGATCCATTAAACTTAAACAGATCTACCAATATCAGTTTTTGAAGACCATTTGGGTAGTTTATTTTCTTTATGTAATTGTTTATTATTTTATGACTTTTTATGACAGCGGGAAAACACATAAAATAATAAACAAGAAAAATGATTAAATAAGTGATGAATATTTTTCTATTAATGTTTAGTTGTGAGGTCGAAAACATAGATTGAACAAGTTTAATATAAATGGATTACATTCATTGAGAAAAAATATAAAACCCTCAAAAGAAATATTAAGTCACAAAAATTCCTTTTGTTGTTTAAATTTGAACAAAACTGGGTGTTCAGGGTGCTCGTCAGCTAAATTTTAGGGTGCCTATTACTACAGAGGAGTTCTTATAAGATTTATGGGTTGAATTAACTAATGTTGGTAGCAAAGAATTATCCAAAGATAGCATTTTTAAACTTTTGAGGCAAAACTTGAGAAAATCAATTTTATGATTTTAGAAGTTAGGACTATCAGGGAGTCATAAGTTAATGCAGTTGACCTATTAAACACCTAACTTGAACTCTTTGAGTAGTGGATTATCCAAATATTGTAGAATATAAGTGGAGTTTCACATATACTTTCTACTAGAATACTCAAGATCCAGAGTATTCTGATTCTAGTACATAGGGTTCCTAGAATTTGATAAAATAATGGGATACATTTAATGATTTAATTAATTAATAAATAATGTATGAATTGGTAATCAAGATAAAAGTAAAATCTTTTATATTTTAATTATGTAGAAAATGTAAAAAAACTTCATAAGATAAACTGTGATAATATTGGACATAGTTAATGTTCTCACTAACAAGAATTTCCAAGTGTAGTACAGAGGCTTGCACACAATACTACAATATCGAAAATTCAATATGCTGGTGTCACTAATACCTGTTATGACACCTCAAGAAATGAGGGTGTAAAAATTATTACATGATACTCATATATAAAGCACATGATGGTTATTTCATAATGCTATCATCAATATCCTATGTTAGTTGTGGTTACAATATTAGGAAATTGATGATTTCACATGTTGTCTTATCTCCAATGAGATTACATAGAGAAAGTGAAGTGAGATATGAATGGATGATATTATACTAGTTATATGTAAATATGAAAGGCGAACCATGAACTTTCAAGATATCCAATTATTAGATCATTTTTACCAAATCACTCTAGTTTAATTTAAGATTACAAAATAAATAGTATGAAATAAATGCTTCATTACCTTTTGAGTTTGGTTCACCAAGAAAATAAGAATTTTAAAAAAGTATAACCATTAATTATTATAGTGAAAAAGTTGAAATACAATGAGAAAAGACAAATGGAAAGAGATAAACCAAAGGAACATTAACAATTTCCTTCGATTAAATGAGGTTGGATATTAAAAATGAGGTTATTTTACTTTCATATCATGAAATAAATCAACAAAAGTTCAAATGAAATGAACTGAATCAAAGAATAAAGTAGTCTATTATTATTCTTCAAGTATAGTCACCAATTATTTGTAATTATTTTTGTAATAATTTTTGGGTATTGAATACAATATTACTAAAAAATATGTTTATTTGAATACAGTAACCAATTAAGTATGGAAACATTAAAATAATTAAGGTGTATTCTTCAAGGTGCTAAGAAATGGTGGTTCCTAAGTTAGTGGTGAGAAGAAAACAACCTCTAATTTCCAAGTGAATGATTCTAGTATAACCTTTTATTGAGTATTAGAAAAAAAATTATCTCATGTGTCCTTTAGACACAATGATACATTATTCCAGTTTAGGAATGAATATTGTTTGTGGTATTTTATACTCAACCAATAGTTCAGTGAGACTTGAATCATTGGAAATACCTGATGAATATAAAATGTAAGACTTATATACCCAATTTTGGAAAGATAATTATTTTCCATGTAAAACTAAAAGTGGATGTCAAGGATATACCTGGTATGGTATTTAGATGCAGTGGAGATAAACACCTTAGGTATTATCGACATATATACCTATTTAGTATGGAAAATGAAACCTTTAGAAATAAAGGTAAGCCACAAAGAATTCAGAATTAGTTCAGTTAGATTTCATGAACTATTCTAAGTGCAATCTAGTGGTAAATTTACTTCATTAATTATTTAAGGGTTTATTATGGAATGTGAAAGTGAAGTACGATATATGCATGGTCAGAAGACATGATTTTATTTGAGATTATCTACTAAAGAATATCTTGACAAAACGTTCATCGATCAAAATAATGTAGCATTGAGTAATTTATAAACACACATTACCTTATCAACATCAGAGATATGAGTCTATAAGGAGGATCAATGATAAGTATTATATGTTAAAATTGATCAATAAAATTTGGTGTGGAGAAATTTCTAAATGCACATTTCCTTATATACATCAGATTTATGATGTATGTTAAAGGAGAATCAATGTTAAAACTCAAGAATTGCAAATACTTCCATTATGCATCAAAAATAGCGACCTTATCCCATAACCATATGCCAACTATCATGGAAAATGAATATCATATGAGTTATAGTATGATGAAAATCCATTATGTCATAGGAACATGTGTTTGGATTAAAAGAGTTTGTTAGGATATAAATAAACTTGCATCAATCAAAACTCAATGTGAATCTAAATTAATTATCCTAAAAGTTTCTTAAGATATTATAGAAATCCCTATGATAGAAAAGATGTAGTCAAGTAATAGAATACATTTCTATAATATGGTGCACATCTCTTCTTGAGATAGTGGGAGAAAGATTTACTTGGGTTTAGTCAATTCCAAAGATGCACAAGTAATTTTCATAGAAATGAGATCCAAAAGAGATATGAAAGAGAATGTTATAGAGACAAATACTGCATAGGATGGATAAAACCATAATAATGGTTTTTTATTCACTAAATCTAGTGATACATTATTAATCGTTAATAATAATTCCTACAAGTAGAAAGTATATCAAAATTAACTAAAATCGAAAAGACCAATCAAAATTCAATAATGGAATTCATTTATCACAATATAGGGGCTAATTATTTTGAATACTATGGTTGTTATTTAGGTGAGATGATACATGGGTGGTATAAGTGTGGTACAAATAAGTATTTATTGGTTATACTAAGTTATCATACCTAAATAAATTAGAATTTTACTTATCATAGCTAATTTCTATGATTATATTACTGAAGATTGGATGTTTAGACTACCAATTGTGAAAGGTGTATCTACGACGCAGCCCTAAAGGGATGGAGACATCATAAAATTCCAATAAGGGGTGAAAGTTACTAAAATATAGTTTATGATTAAAGTAATAAAAAGTTTACAGAATATTAATTTGGAATGAATCGAAGTCATGTGTCTACTAGAGGTTAGTGAGAGTTCCATTGTTTTCTAAGTGAAATATGTTTAGTAACATATTTAAAACAACTTTTGGGCTTACAGTTAGTTAAGATTAGAATAAAAGAAATAATCCATAGATTGACTTAAATTAGAAAACTAAGTTCTAGAGAACATGATCTAATGGGGTAGATCTAATGGTTTTTTATACCTAGTCAATCATACATATACTAAAATTCTATTAAAAAATACAAGTTGGAACAATTTGAGAGAGAATTGTTTCCAGTGTCACATGACATAAATCTCTCCAAGTATACATAGGATAATATTAATGAAGTGAGTTGAATTCCTTGCAATTTTGTGATGGATCAATCACATATTCCATGATATTTAAAATAAATTGATATGTACAACATATAATTTATAATAATAAAATATTAGTTATATTCAAGAGTACTGTAGGGGAAGCAATAAAAAATATCCAATTTCACTTGAGAAAGTTCAAAGGATATATACCTAGTATGTAGAGAAGAAGGGATGCTAGTTTTTAGGGGACACATACTAGTGTTCCTTGGATCAATTTGATCTAATATTATATTCATGCTATGATAATGAGCAAGACAAGCTCATACAAGCTAGTGGTAGCCATACCTACAAATACCGAGTACATTGTAACTTCTGAGATAGTTAAGAAGTGGTTATTAAATGCAGAAATTTATTCTAGTTCTTGGAATCACACCTAGTAAGTAAATTTTTATCATTATAATAATTATATTATTGGTACTACCCAAGATGTTAATTTATGATAGTGGAAAAATATAACACACTCATGGTTTATATCTCTTGAAGAGTTTTACTCAAGGAGGTGAGGTCACACATTGTAGAATATCCATGCAGTGGAAAATTGGTAGACCCAACAACTAAATCCACAAATAATCATAAATAAAATCTTACTCTTGTGATAGATAATAAGTATATTTATCAAGTTGGATCTAGTACAAGTGGGAGTGTTGCAATAGTGGGTGGCCTAGACCCAACTAAACCCTACTTTTCGATTACCATTTCATGTATACAGTGAGATATGCATGATGTACACTTACCATTATAGTGTTGACATTTATGCATCCACTATTTAATGGTAATTCCCATAGATTAATTTTCATATAAAAATATTATAGAATATCTCAGGCTATAATGATAACCTCAAGGTACTATGACATTAATATTAAATATATGTCCTATGCTTAGATAAATCAAACTAATTGGACACAGTTGATGTCTGAATATTAAGTGTTGGGGGATCATAAGCATTGAGACTTATTCTTATGAAGTTCTCACCTAGTGATCTCTAGTATTTGAGATCATGAACACATACCCACCAATAGGAACACTACATGTTTTGGGTGTCATTGTTTGTTCCTATCTATGAACATGTATATTAGTCTCTTAACTTGAGATCATTAATAACATGTTCCATTTGATTGAATACTTTGATTCAAGGAAAAAACCATGATAATGAAATCATGGTGAGGTAGCTTGTGTTGGGTACATCATTGATGGTATAACATTGGTTTAATGATCAAGATAATATTTTTTTTCTTATTAGTCAAGGAAGTAATATATGTCATTCCTGGTTGATTAGGATGGTAGTTGTAACGTCTTGACCCCAGAAGCCCAGAGTCGGTGCATTATTACATAACATTGGCATGATATAAGGAATCATGTCCCGAAAGACCGATTAGTTTAGTAGCCTTAGAAGTACTAGATACATTCATAAGGTTTACATTACATAATAAAATGGAAAACTACAACAAAATTGTTTCCATAGACAAAACTGAGATCCCATGGACTATCCCTGCAGGTCAGTCATAATATACTTCTTCGAATCCTAGGAAAAATAAAACATAGAAAGGGGTGATATCAGATGCTCAGTAAGGATAACAATATAGTGGAAACTTTCATAAATAAGTATAAACATTTAAGGCAATGTATACGACTAAAAAAAGCCTTTTAAACTTAAACTTCAGCATAATATGGAAAATATAAAATCAAAATAATTCCATTTAATTACTCACATGGATATTATACTAGTCAAATAATCACATGCAATATCAATAGCCACTTCCATAATGATGGAATTCATAATGCCAGAATTTCATAACCACATAGTCAAGGCCTTGTGCTAAGACAACAAATAAGATTTTGTCAAGGCCTTGTGCCAAGACAATAGTTTGTCTCATGCGACCTACCGATGCATCGAGGATCTATAGCAGGCTCCACGCATCACTTACTAAGTCCAATGCATTCCTCATATGAAAAGGTTTAAACATAACACAAACATTCATATTAAAACTAGCATATGAAATGTCAATACTTTATCTATAAACCACGAATGACATAAAAATAACACATCCATAGTGAAACATATCACAAAAACTTCAATACAATATGGAAGATTTGTATCGTAATAAATCAACTTCCAAAAAGTTTAAAATCCATCAAAGGATGTTGACATAGATGAAAATGATTTGTAAAACTCTTTGAGAGAAATATCCCTTTTTCATGAAAACATTTAAAAGTCACAGAATATATAAAGTAAGACATTTAAAGAATTTTTTTAATCAAAGTGTCCCATACCACTTTGAAACTTTTTAAAGGAATTAACATTTTAAAAACATTCATGTCTATATAGATAAATCCTTAAAAACCATTTTGAAAACATGGACATTAATGAGAATGATTTAGAAGAATAAATATTTAAAACATTTAAAATGATGTTTTAGTAAAAAAGTACCTTAAAATAATCCCTTTGAAAACACTTTCATGAAACATGTACATGAATAATAAATATTTCCCAGTAGATACTTACGTAAAAACAACCTCAGATAATAAAGAGATTGTGAAATTAACCCTTACCTTGTACTTTTCCTTGGTCGAGGGTAGGTTAACCTCCTATATAATTGAAAGAACCCAGTTCTTATTCTTGAGGTATGAGTTTCTTTTTTTCCTCTTTCATTAAATGTTTTTGAGAAAAATAAGGAAAACGGGGAAAAATCCCAAATTTTGTGGGTACACACCGTGTACTTTTCCACATGCTGTGTACTTTGGCCGTGTGGGATGAGTACATAGAGCATGTAGGCATGTCAGTGATGAAGGGAGTAAAAAACTGACTACAAGATGTGTACTTGGTATTTACACGCCGTGTAATCAGTCGATAGGTGAATAGTAAGGTGGTGGAAGTAGCCACCAGTGGAGCGACAATACACGCCGTGTATTCAAAAATACACGTCGTGTACTCATATCGACAGATGAACAATGATGCGGTGAAAAGTAGCCGCCAGAGGAACAGTTAAAAAATGAAAATTACACGTTGTGTACTTGAGAGTACACTCCGTGTATTTTGTTTTTTTTCACTTAAAATTGGCAGTAGCCTCCTCTTTCGACAGAGAAGGTAGAAACGGTCATTTGGAGCTCGGGAGAGAGGCTAGATCTTGGAAGCGCTACCAACCGCACACCGGGAATCAGATTCTTTCACCATCGATCATGTTGGAACCACGTGGGTGAGTTCTTCCCTCTCTGTGAGTCTTTCCTACCAATTATTCATCTAAGGGAAGTTATTTACATTTGAATGGGAAATATTTTATCCCAGATCTACGCCATTCTTGGTCGTTTCGGGAGGCGTTGTTCGCATATATTGATCAGTGGAGATCAAGGTAGGTGGTCTGATATTTAATTCCAACTTTCATGTGGTTTTTGTGTACCGTTGTGCTATGCGCCCATGTTTGGGGTGTCGTATGGCTGAGGCATTAACTGATTAAATACCTAGAATTGAATAGGTAATATTTTGATTATGTATAAACTGCTATTTGGGATCGTTTCTTGGATCCAGGGCCACCCCGTGGGTGAATTTACCTTGTTTATCTATTTGGCTAGGATACCCGTGGGTATGCCGTGATTTTAGAATGATTTGAATTGCCTTGATAGGAATTGAATATAAATTTCTTGCTTATGTGTTGGGCTCAGCCCAGTTACTTGCTTAGCTTGAGGGCAGTGTTTCGTTTAGCCTGCATACAACTTTTCTCATGCCTGTGGGCAGTAGTTTCTATGCCTGTGGGTGACACCTCGTACGCATGAAGGCAATATTCATTATTTCTGTGGGCAGTCACCTACGGGTTTCGATTCTGATTACCTGAGGGTAAGGATTCCATGTTTTCTAACAACATTTACTTTGTATATTCACTATGTTGATTTAATATGTTGTACCTGCCAAGCTAAATCACAAGTTTGGGATTTATAAATAATTAATAAAATGGAAATTTAATTGGTAGAGATAGTTACTTTTGAGTACTGCTTAGTTTACTGCATTTTATTACTGCACACTACCGTTGCACATTTTCACTGACAGTTGGGAACGGGCCTTTGGTGGTTGCCTACTGGGATTTATTTCTCACACCCTGTTTGGGTCATGTCTTGGGCCCAAACAGATTATATTTCTGCAGGTGTAGATAAGGGAAAGAGTCCCTATAGAGGTACTTGATTGTTGCAAAGGAGTAGGAGAGAATGGGACTGAGCTTAGGCTTGCGATGCTGCTGAGTTCCTACTGCGCTGCTTTATTTTGCTTTTCTGTATTTTTCCATTGTATTATATTGTTTTAGATTGCAGTGTATTCTGTTTTGGATAATTTCTTAGACTTAGGGACATATTGCATAATTATATATGATTGTTGGTCTTTTCTTTATTTTCGTACTGTGTCCATTTCAACATTGATATTGTTTACTGCTTCCGCATTTTTTATGTTAATATTTTTCTCCGCTATGCTACACTTTGAAAAATGAGGGCATAGTTTCCCCAAAATCAGACCTAGGCCCTCACTGCTAGTCGGCAGCCTCTAGAGTTTGGGGAAATGCTCTTGAGGTCATGTGACCAACCGGGTTCGGGGAACCCGTTGAGTGGGACCCGGATCCGGGATGTTACAAAGTGGTATCAGAGGGTTTCTTTTCTCTTGACTTACTGTTTGGTTCCTATAGCCAGGGATTGGATGGAATAGGTACTTGGTAATAAGATGTGCCCGGGAGTAGCTAACCCTGTATAGGGAAAATCCAATTTACCTCGTGTTGCATTTTTTTTGATTTTTCAATTTTATAGTTGATTTTATTTTCACCGTTGGGTGACGCACTTGTGGTGTGCTATTATATTTTTATACTTGGGTTCTATTTAGTTGCAACCCAATGAGATGAGGGTATTCCATCACTTGCATCATTTAGGCACATGTTAGAATCAAATTCCATGCATAGTTTCTATGTCATATAGATGCATTAGAAATTGCATGTTGTTGTGATAGATGTTGTGCTAGTAAAAGCATGCTGTTGTGATAGGTACCTTGATAGATACGCCTGCTGTTGATAGGGTATCGGTACATGTTATGGTTGATTTACTGGATGCTAAAATTTGGTTCTTGAGAAGTATGGGCCCTCTGGGACCAGAATTTAGTGGATCGTGATCTATCCTGTTGTTGTGAAGGCCGGGTGCTAAACTTTGATTCGCGGGGAGTATGGGCCCCCACAGATTGGAATTTGGCATATCGACGATTGGAAATTAAGAAAAAGGGGCTTTATAGTATTTTCTGAGGTCTACTATCTGAAAACCCATACAACATGGCATGTGGTTTTATGAACACATGCCATGTACTCTTTTGTTCGGGAAGAAACAAAATTTTTTAAGTACATGCCTTGTACCGTATGTACACGTCGTGTAGTTGTTACCCGTGTCATAGGCCATGTGGGCAGAAACATAGGGTAATGGAACTTTGAAAGCACACACTGTGTACTGATTGTACACGCCGTGTTGTGTTGACCCGGTGTCCGCCGTGTAACTAACAACACGGGCGGAGGAATCTAAACTGATACACGCCGTGTCAATGACGTACACGCCGTATAGTGTAACTTGGGAATCCGGCCATGTAACTAAAAACACAGGTCAGTGTTACCTCTTCTTGGACATGCCATGTACCTGTGGGACACGCCGTGTAGTCTTGACCAATGAGAGGCTGTGTGGACTTGGCCATGTGGATGGGGAAACGGGGTGGTGTAAACGCCGTGTGCAGGTGTACCACGTTGTATAGTGTCAGTTGAGTATCCGGTCGTGTCACTAACAACACGAGAAGTTGGAATGTAATCCTTACATGTTGTGTCCATTTGGAACACACCGTGTAGCGTGAGCTGTGTACCCAGAAGTATAACAGACAACATGGGTCAGTGAAGCTCATCCAGTACACGCTATGTAGACCTTATACACACCGTATAGTCTTGTTCAACAGGGATCCGTGTGGCTTATCCATGTAGAAGGACTCAGGCAGGGGAAGAGAATTCAATTACATGCCATGTGTATGGACAACACACCATGTGTTTGGGGTGTTACACAACCAGTTCTGGAAGAGGTACACGCCCATGTAAAAGGCTTATGGAAACACACTATGTAGTTATTATACACACAATGTAGTCTTGTTTTGAAAAAAGAACTTGAATGTTTTCCATTACCTGTTCCCTTATTACATTGCTAGTTCGTGGTCCTTGATAATCTTAATCTAAGGCCTGTATTTGACATTGTAGATTCATGCCATCGAGACGACCTCAAGTTATTCTACAGGAGAGTGACAACGAGTATACTCCAGAGATGGTAGGCCATGGGCTATCGATAGATCCTTAAGTAGAGCTATATGCGGCTCCAACCATTATACCAAGCACAGAAACTAATGCGCAGTTCCATGAAGGATTCATTCAGTTCATACAGACCTTCCAGGGAGCACCGCCGACTGCCACATCTATGGTAGTGTTGACGCGCATATTCCTACAGCAGCATCCGCCTGCATTTTTTGGGGATGGCAGACCACAGGCTGTGGAGTCTTGGCTGGGTTTTATGTAGACTATTTTTGAGCATCTAGAGACGCCTCATGGGCGGAGGGTCAATCTCTCTACATACATGCTGTATGATTCCGCCAAGAGGTGGTGGCATGTTACCACCCAGACCGAGTATCACCGGAACATGGCGTGGGAATATTTTGAGGATATTTTCTATGATTTATTCTTTCCAGAGATGCTGAGGGTAGATAGAGCTTGAGAGTTCATGAATCTGCAGTATGGCTCCATGTCAGTGATGGATTATTCTGCCTGTTTCACCGAGCTAAAGAGTTTTTCACCTGTACTGGTGGGTGGTGAGACTTTTAGGGTTATATGCTTTAAGGATGGTCTTTGATATGAAATATGCACGCTGGTGAACGTTTTCAGGTTGGCTATAGTGCATGATATTATGAACCAGGCACTGATTACTGAGCGAAACCTGCAGGAAGCTAGTGGTGCAGGCCAGGGCGGTTCGGAACCGGTTCTGGTACTATTTCTACCGGTAAGAGGAAGAGATAGATGGATTTCTCTCACAGTGGTGGTACTAGCCAGAATATTTCTTTAGGTGTCCAGGTCATGTTCTTCCAATGTGGTAGAGAGGGGCACAAAAGACCTCAGTGTCCATGTGACCTAGTGGAGTGCCGAGCTTGCGGCAGGATTGGTCATCTCTAGCGTTTTTGTAGGGAGTTTCCACCAGTGGCTAGTGAGAGGGGTTCTGTGCAGACTCCGCGTGCGGGGGTAGGGCCAACAGATTCTTACCAGTCAGGGAATTGGGATACGTTGGGATGTTCAGGTCAAGGTGGTGGTCGTGGCCATGGTAGCTAGACACCAGGATCTTAAAGATAGCAGGGTGAGTCAGCTCAGGGTAGCCAGGCTGTGTTGCAGGGCCACGACACTGGGCATGCATATGCAGTGCAACAGACCCAACATGATCAGGATCCTAGACCTTCCACTGTCAGAGGTACTATTCTAGTTGATTTTATTTTATCTTCTATACTTTTTGATACTGGTTCTACACATATCTTTATATATGTGACTGTTGTGGAGAGCCTTGGTCTCTATGTTTCTTATTTTTTTTTGATGTTATGATGCTAGACACTCCGTTGGGGACTAGAACGGTTGGTTTGCGTCAGTGCAGGGAGTTCCCCCTTGAGGTCGGTAGGTGTCACTTTTTATGGGACCCCTATGTCTTAGAGATGATGAGCTATGACATCATTTTCAAGATGGACTGGTTGGTACCCTTTCGAGCCTTTGTAGATTTCTATCATCGCAAGGTGATTTTCACGTCCCTAGAGGGAGGAGAGTTTCTATACAAGGGAGAATGGGATGTCCAGGCGAGCTGAGCTGGACCCGAGCATCGTGGGTGAGGTGGTGTGATAGCTTAGATTACGATTTTATATCTGGATGACCAGGGAACTTGTCAAAAGGATTTCTCTCCAGTGGTTGATCGTTTTAGGGATGTCTTCCCGGATGAATTTTCAGGTCTTTCTCTGGAGAAAGAGGTGGATTTCTCTATTGATCTTGTGTCAGGAGAAGCATCGGTGTCCATTACTCCTTATAGGATGGCTACACCAGAGTTGTAGGAGCTCAAGAGGCAGTTGGAGGATTTGCAGGCAAATGGTTTCATCCGACCCAGTACTTCTCTTTGGGGTTCGCCTACTTTGTTTTCTAAGAAGGGGGACAATACCCTCAGACTTTGTGTGGATTATCGAAAGTTGAACCAGTTGACGATCAAGAACCGATATCCCTTGCAAAGGATTGATGATATTTTTGATCAACTTCTAGGAGAACGAGTGTTCTCGAAGATTGAATTGAGATCCGGATATCATCAGTTACGTGTTAGACCATCAGACATACCGCTTACAGCTTTTTGGAGCAGATATGGTTTATACGAGTACTTGGTCATGCCGTCCGGACTCACGAACGCGCCGACAATTTTCATGGATCTGATGAATCGTGTGTTCCACCCTTATCTAGATTATTTTGTGGTAGTCTTTGTGGATGATTTCTTTATGTACTCTCACACTCAACATGACCATGCTACCCATCCTGAGATCGTACTGAGTACACTGAGAGAGCATAAAATATATCCTAAGCTCTCAAAGTGCCACTTTTGGATGGACCAGATACACTTCCTAGGTCATATTATCTCAGAGGCAGGAGTTGTGGTGGACCTAGAGAAAGTGATAGTAGTAGTTTCCTGGGAGCATCCTAAGAACGTGATTGAAATACGAAGTTTCTTGTGGCTGGCTGGTTACTAAAGGTTCTTTATACAAGACTTCTCCCACTTAGCATCACCATTGACAGGTTTTACTAAGAAGTGTGTGAAGTTCATTTGGTCAGAAGCTTGCGAGACATCCTTTCAGGAGCTGAAGGGACGGTTGATATCAGCACCAGTCCTGATACTTCCAGAGCAAGGGAAGAGCTATACAGTTTACTGTGATGCATCAGGTATTGGTCTGGGAGCAGTGTTGATACAAGGCGATGGAGTAGTTGCGTATGGGTCTCGGCAGTTGAGGCCACATGAAAGGAATTACCCGATGCATGATCTCGAGTTGGCTGTAGTTGTTCATGCATTACGCTTTTGGAGACATTATCTCTTGGGAGAACATTTTGTGGTGTTTAAGGACCACAAAAGTATGAAATATATCTTTTCCCAGTATGACCTAAATCTGAGACAGTGAATATGGGTTGAATACCTTTAGTCCTTCGACTTTGAGCTTTCCTATACACCTGGTAAGTGTAACGCAGTTGCTGATACACTAAGTAGGATGT
Organism: Viscum album; assembly: GCA_963277665.1. Classification (NCBI taxonomy): domain Eukaryota; kingdom Viridiplantae; phylum Streptophyta; class Magnoliopsida; order Santalales; family Viscaceae; genus Viscum; species Viscum album. The sequence goes on along the minus strand of OY728161.1, from coordinate 1,987,520,576 downwards.
AACACCCTGAGATTTTATGAAAAATATTATTTTAATTTCATTAATGTCTTGTGTTGTACGCTACACCAAAAGGATCTTGCACAACACACATCCTTGACTTGCCTTGCATTACACGCAATCACGACCTTCCTCGATAGTGTGTGTAGTACGCAATACCGAGTTTCACTAAACAACGATATGTTATTAAAATATTATTAAAACTAGTCGTTATGAATAGTAATAACCACTTTTTGAAATTTTTTAAAATTTCTTTTTCAAAATGGACTTCATTTTTGGATTCGGAATATCAAAATTAGCTTAGGGTGAAATTTTTGTACTTTTCAGATAACTTTCATTTTCTAATGAATAGTGAAAATTACTAAATTTTATTTAAAAACAACCTTTTTAATCGAAATAATTAATAGTGATAAATTATTAATTTGAGTGGTTTTAAAGTATATTTAGAATATATTTTTACAATTTAATACAATGTTGTTCAGTGTATGTAATTTCACATTTAAACCAGACATAAACAAGTGTCAATCTTTTGATAGTTATTATTTTTTAAAAACACACTATTTGTTTTGACGACGGGAATTAATTTTTAAATTAGTTAATGTAAATGATATGTTTTGAATTTGGTAAAATAAACATCATTTTTTAATTCATAATATCAAATATAGTTTAGGCCTAATTTTTGGTATTTTTCTAGAAACTTTCATTTTTTGATGAATAGTGAAACCACTAATTGGTAGTTAAAAAAACTGAATTTTTCATAAAACTTAATTTTACCGCTTCTGTGAGTAGAATTTCGAAAATCCGAGAGACATGGTTAATATCAAGGACTAAAATGTGGTTCATTGAGATGAAAATAATTTTTGGTGAATAGTAACTTTTTACTTTTTTTACCACGGTTAAAAGTAAATAGGGTAATTAAGGGTAAAAATGATATTATTATTATCCTAACACATGTCTTAATTCTATTGGATAAGTTTAATTCGACCAAAAACAACCTTAGGAATAAAATATGTCCATTTAGGCCCACTTGGATTAGATTAGGACATTTATTATTAATTTATATAAAGAAGGGTTAAAATAGTTAAAATCAAAGTTTAATAAGTAGATAATTTTTAATATAGGGTTGTACATAAGATAAATTCGACTATAAATATTCATTAGAAATCTAAATAGATTTCCTACATAATGGTTTTTTATTTGTAATTTTTAGACATTAAATAATATAATTTATTTATGACACAACGATGATGCAGTAATTATCTTATTAATGAAATATTGACATAATTGATGTTATATATACAAAAATAAATGTAATTTGAGACTTTTTATGAATTCCACTAATTTTCTAGGTTAGCATGACATGTTAGTACTGATCTAAGTAACTTTTTTCGAACTAATCATTCTGTTATGATTTTCACAAAAATCAATTACTAAATAGTGTCAAAATTGACATAAAATAGTTTTTAAAACAAATATTATATTATTAATTGTTATTTTATTCCTAAAAATATAAGATTCGGAAAAATGACTTAGATAAAGTTATATATATTAATAATAAACAACTTGGGGTTCGTTTGGCTTGTTATAGTAAGTTTATTAACCTTATAGTGTAAGAACACAAAAAGACACGGCAAAAGTAAAATTATCTAACTTAAAGTTAGAACTAAATGATAAGGTTAAAATAGTAAACTAAACTTGTCCAAATTCTATTGGATGAGAGGATTTTGACCCATCCCCGCCTTAGCTTCTAAATAACTCAATTTGGAGCTATTAAAAACCGAATATGACTTTATAATAAAATAATATTTTTAGTTATTCCAAAGGTGCCCCTCTCCTCCCTTATAAAAGGGCACCTCCTCCCTCTCTTCGTCACACCACTTTGAGCCTTCAATCTCGGCCAAACCCTGACAAATTCTCTTCTCCACTTTCCTAGAAACATCCTAGACGTCTTGTTCTTCTTCAAAAACCAATTTTAGTGCCCTAAGAGGAGGTCTCAAAGAGGCGCTTCAAAGAAGAGGTAATGTCCGTTACCGATTCTTTCAACTTTATTTCTTCTTCCACTTATTATTCTTAGGTTGTTTTGCTATGAAGTAATAAAATCAGTATCACTCATATACTTATATGTTATTATAATTATGAAACAACCCTATTTCACCATCTATCCATCCTACGGAAAATGAAATCACCGCGCGTGCGTACGTACGGAATACCGTCTCCACGCTGTGGTGTAATCTATTTTCCACCACCACCTTACTTGGATGGGTATAATGGTGTACATAATAACTATATATGATTATTGTAAAGTGATATTTATTCTAAAATATTATACATACACTCCAATACAATTTCACGATCATGAGAACGATATCATCGCTCGTGCGTACGTACGGACTACCGTCTCCACGACGCGTTGAGATTCATTCTCCACGTTAACCATTTATGAATGATTATAAAGAATATATAATAAGTAATCATGAAATATATGACATAATAATTATACTGGATTTATGTGTATATATATGTATGTCATCTACTTAATTCCATTCAACTCAATAAGGAAATGAAAACAACGTTAATGCGTACGTACGACCTACCGTCTCCATGAACTGTGTATTTCTTTCCATTTACTAATTTATTATATATATGTATATTATGAATATATATAATATATAAATCATGTTTTATATTATGTAATTAAGTAATCATGATCTAAGTAATCATATGAATAATTACAAGTCAAAACACGGACGACAAATGAAACGATTTTACCCAAAACGCTCTTTAACATGGAATTTACAAAAGAACGGGTAATATAAAGTCATAAGTGGACCATATATGATATCATAACAATGAGTATGATTCTGGAATAAGTCAATGACATTATTTAAATCATTATACAGGAGGTTCAGACACTTATGAAGCAAATCAGACCTAAGGTAAGGGAAAATATCACAATCTCATTTTATCCGAGATTGTTTATACTTTGGTATTTACTGGGGTGTATTTTATCATCCACATCCATGTTTCCTCAATATGTAATATTATTTCCATCCACCAATAATTTTTTAAATCCAATTTTACCCTTCAGTGAGTTTTTAGTAAATGATATGAAAGGAATCTTTTTTCGTTTTTCATACGAGGTACATTTTGACTTTTCCGACAAAAGTACGAGAATAATGTTTTTTTAACTTATACGACATGAATGGATTTTTAAAACATTATTTCCAAGAATCTTCCTTTACAAGTTTTCATGTTTATTTTTAATCAACTTATTTTAGTTTAAAATTGTATGACATGTTAAGAAAGGAAAATGTTTTTGAAGTAGAAAGGATATTTTCCTCAAGAATGGAGTTCAAGTGTTTTTCAAAATTATTTTCCATATAAGATAATATAGGGCTCTTTTTATATCCCTATTATTACATTTATTTGATTATGTTGTGATGGAATTATTTTTATGAATTCCTTTATCTTATATGAATTGTTTTATGATGTCATGTTGTTTAAGAATCCCCTTTTTATTGCATGGGTTATGCAATGATGTATGATTTATGATTTTGTGGCACACATATGAATGGTATCATTATGAGATGGGTGGGACCTATATCTCCCTCCAATAAATTGGGTAATGATTTTATATCTCATGAGATAGACATGGCTGGAATGGCAGGTTAAACCGGTTCAATGAAACAGGACTGAAATGAGGAATGAACTCGGTTCAGAAATGGACTTTGTCCACTAAGGTAGTCTTGACAATGAGTCTTGAATAATAAGAAATGATTCTCTATGGTTATGTGTGTATGGAAAAAAGTTTCGTGTTTTATGTTATGATTATTGGGATTACATTTCACTACTATGATTTATCCCATGTTATGATATTATGATCTCTTTTGCAGGATTAAGATTTCCAAAATGTTATTTTCTTATGAATATGATGTGATTGATATTTCTTTTTTTTACCCTTACTGAGAATTTGACCTCACCATTTTATGTTTTATTTTCCCCAGGATATAAAGAAAGGTTTTAGGTATAAAAAAAAGATCTTTATGGGAGATGTTGAAGATCTTTCACAACGATTAGAAGATTATATTCTGAGTTTTCAAAGACACTAAACTATTATGGTCCTTGTGTGTGTGTTTTTCTTATGTACTAAGTATTCCGCAAAAGTAATGTAATGTCCATGCACATTAAGTTTCGGGTCTCTACAGTTGGTATCAGAGGAAAGGTTTAGTCAACCTTTGGAAACTAGGATGCGAAAATGTTAGTGAGATCCCTAGAGATATTTCCAAGGTATGTCTAGGGATGTACCTAAGGATAAGTATACGTATAGGATATAGTACTAGAACTATGGTAACGATATTAGAATTTAACCTAAGATGTTAGATATTGAGGGTACTCCCACTTTACTATGTTGTTTTCCATAGCTTTATTTTTTCCTCTCACACTATTCTTTTTGGGTTTTAGAAAATGGCTGGAAACAGGAAGATTCACGATAATAGAGGATATGACGGACAATGGAATGATATTCTTCACGAGCAACCAAATGAAACGGGATTTGGAAGTCCAAACATCGTTATTATTCCTAATCAGCAATCTCAGAATATGATCAATAATCTCAACTTTCTTAAGTTTCCCGGCTCAGATAATAAGAGAAAGATGGAGTTTCATGATGATCATAGAGGAAAGAAAGTTCAATTTCCCTCATGTAAATCATGTGGGAAGAGGCATTAGGGAGATTGTTTCAAAGGAACTGGAAGATGCTTTGGTTGTGGAAAAGAAGGACACAAAGCCAATAAGTGGAAAGGAAAAGGTTCAGTTAACACCATGGACAAGGATAATGGTATTGCTACGACATCAACAATGGTTAAATGTTTTAAATGTGGAATGTACGGGCATTATGAAAACTAATTCCCTAAGGGAAAGTCTTATGAAGAGAATTAGTATGGTCATATGGGTAATATTTATGTTTATGAAGAGACTACAAATGATATGTGAGATGAAAGAATTGTTGAAGCGCAGTCAATGGTTTAAGAAGGTAGTGGAATGATTACATGTTTATCAAGTGTAATGTTGTATAAGTAATCTCATGGTACTATGGAATAAAGAGACATCTAAGGATTGTTACACTGTTTTCTTTCCTTAAGTTTTGAAAGTGTGTGATGAATGGTACCAGTATTTTTGGAAAGTAGATGATATGCGCATAATGAAGGGATAAGGAGAAAATTAAATGTTTTATAGTATTTATGAGCTCATGACTGATATAAGGAGAAGGTTATATCATGGTTTGAGTATATAGAATTTTTGGATTTTGGTATGCGGAAAGAGTTAACTTTTGACAGTATTCATGTTTTCACTAAGGTTTAATGAGTATTAATTTTTCAAGAGAATACATGATTAAGGTATTCACATGATTGGAATGTGACCAACAAGATAATGGGGGATAAATGATGGTTGGTTGATGACATTTCAAGTAATCGTTTTCTTTATACTATGAGCTTGGACCGAAGTATTTTAGATAAAGATTGGAATGGATTATGTTGGACATAAGATAGTATTGTTTAAGGATAGAAATTTTTTCAATATTATTTATGGGATGTTATAGTAATGTAGTTCTAGAAAAAGGACAACCTGCAGGATGGGCGACAACCCATTGCGTCAGACAAGGCTGTGGGAATTGAACCCACAACTGAAGTGCGACTGGTCTTTATCACCTACCACTGGCCTACAGGAAGTCCCTTTTTAGTAGAAACTAGTTTTATTATATTACGTAGTATGATATAAGGAGTATAAGTCCTTTTTAGGAACCATATATGATTAATCTCACTATAGATGGACTTATGTATTTTTTGATAACTTTTCTAACCTTTTGTTTGAGACAGATGGAATGAACCATCATTCTATCACATGATCTGCTAACACATCATGAAGGGAAAATTCAACTTCATTTCTTTAAGAGATTAAGTGGAAATTGTTCAAGGCACGAACAACGGTGAGATTGTACAAACATCAAGTAAGTATTTATTTTGATTCAAAAATTCTTAAACACTAGAGAAATGATCCTGAAAACCAAAAATGTTGTCCTAGTACTCTTATATCCGATGAATCATATGGTACCTTAGATCATCACAAATGTATGGCATTGTGATTGATGTCTTTTTCATAGCCATGTTCTCTACCACTCTCTATCAGAACTTGATGGTTAGATTTTCCTTCCATATCCACATTTTCACCTATGTTCTCCTACGTGGAAACCTAGTGATGAGTTAATTTGGGTAACCGTTACATTTCATAATTTAGTTTTTAAAGCCAAGTTTTGGTATTCCTTTTTACGATGTGGGTTTCTATTAAGAAAACTTTCGAGTAGTAAACAATTTATAACCCTGACGAATTTTGAGGGCAAAATTCATTTTAAGGGGGGTAGAATGTAACACCCTGAGATTTTATGAAAAATATTATTTTAATTTCATTAATGTCTTGTGTTTTACGCTACACCAAAAGGAGCTTGCACAACACGCATCCTTGACTTGCCTTGCATTACACGTAATCACGACCTTCCTCGATAGCGTGTGTAGTACGCAATACCGAGTTTTACTAAACAACGATATGTTATTAAAATATTATTAAAACTAGTCGTTATGAATAGTAATAACCACTTTTTAAAATTTTGTAAATTTTATTTTTCAAAATGGACTTCATTTTTGGATTCAGAATATCAAAATTAGCTTAGGGTGAAATTTTGGTACTTTTCAGATAACTTTCATTTTCTGATGAATAGTGAAAATTACTAAATTTTATTTAAAGACAACCTTTTTAATCGAAATAATTAATAGTGATAAATTATTAATTTGAGTGTTTTTAAATTATATTTAGAATATCTTTTTACAATTTAATACAATGTTGTTCATTGGATGTAATTTCACATTTAAACCAGACATAAACAAGTGTCAATCTTTTGATAGTTATTATCTTTTAAAAACACGCTATTTGTTTTGACGACGGGAATTAATTTTTAAATTAGTTAATGTAACTGATATGTTTTGAATTTGGTAAAATAAAAATCATTTTTGAATTCATAATATGAAATATAGATTTGGCCTAATTTTTGGTATTTTTCTAGAAACTTTCATTTTTTTGATGAATAGTGAAACCACTAAGTGGTAGTTAAAAAAACTGAATTTTTCATAAAACTTAATTTTACCGATTCTGTGAGTAGAATTTCGAAAATCCGAGAGACACGGTTAATATCAAGGACTAAAATGTGGTTCAATGTGATGAAAATAATTTTTGGTGAATAGTAACTTTTTACTTTTTTTACCACGGTTAAAAGTAAATAGGGTAATTAAGGGTAAAAATGATATTATTATTACCCTAAAACATTTCCTAATTCTATTGGATAAGTTTAATTCGACCCAAAACAACCTTAGGAATAAAATATGTCCATTTATGCCCACTTGGATTAGATTAGGACATTTATTATTAATTTATATAAAGAAGGGTTAAAATAGTTAAAATCAAAGTTTAATAAGTAGATAATTTTTAATATAGGGTTGTACATAAGATAAATTCGACTATAAATATTCATTAGAAAGATAAACAGATTTACTACATAATGGTTTTTTATTTGTAATTTTTAGACATTAAATAATATAATTTATTTATGACACAACGATGATGCAGTAATTATCTTATTAATGAAATATTGACATAATTGATGTTATAAATACACAAATAAATGTAATTTGAGACTTTTTATGAATTAAACTAATTTTATAGGTTAATATGACATGTTAGTATTGATCTAAGTAACTTTTTTTGAACTAATCATTCTGTTATGATTTTCACAAAAATCAATTACTAAATAGTGTCAAAATTGACATAAAATAGTTTTTAAAACAAATATTATATTATTAATTGTTATTTTATTCCTAAAAATATAAGATTCGGCCAAATGACTTAGATAAGGTTATATATATTAATAATAAACAATTTGGGGTTCGTTTGTCTTGTTATAGTAAGTTTATTAACCTTATAGTATAAGAACACAAAAAGACACGATAAAAGTAAAATTATCTAACTTAAAGTTAAAACTAAATGATAAGGTTAAAATAGTAAACTAAACTTGTCCAAATTATATTGGATGAGAGGATTTCGACCCATCCCCACCTTAGCTTACAAATAACTCAATTTGGAGCTATTAAAAACCGAATATGACTTTATAATAAAATAATATTTTTTGTTATTCCAAAGGTGCCCCTCTCCTCCCTTATAAAAGGGCACCTCCTCCCTCTCTTCCTCACACCACTTTGAGCCTTCAAGATCAGAAAAACCCTGCCAAATTCTCTTCTCCACTTCCCTATCAACATCATATAGGTCCTGGTATTCTTAAAAGACCAATTTTAGTGCCCTAAGAGGAGGTCTCAAAGAGGCGCTTCAAAGAAGAGGTAATGTCTGTTTCTGATTCTTTCAACTTTATTTCTTCTTCCAATTATTCTTATTAGGTTGTTTAATTATGAAGTAATAACATCAGTATCACTCATATACTTATATGTTATTATAATTATGAAACAACCATATTTCACCATCTATCCATCCTACGGAAAATGAAATCACCGCACGTGCATACGTACGGAATACCGTCTCCACACCGTGGTGTAATCTATTTTCCACCACCACCTTACTTGGATGGGTATAATGGTGTACATAATAACTATATATGATTATTGTAAAGTGATATTGATTATGAAATATTATACATACACTCCAATACAATTCCACGATCATGAGAACGATATCATCGCTCGTGCGTACGTACGGACTACCGTCTCCACGACGCGTTGAGATTCATTCTCCATGTTAACCATTTATGAATGATTATAAAGAATATATAATAAGTAATCATGAAATATATGACATAATAATGATACTGTATTTATTTGTATATATATGTATGTCATCTACTTAATTCCATTCAACTCAATAAGGAAACGAAAACAGCGTTCATGCGTACGTACGGCCTATCGTCTCCATGAACGGTGTATTTCTTTACATTTACTAATTTATTATATATATGTATATTATGAATATATATAATATATAAATCATGTTTTATATTCTATAATTAAGTAATCATGATCTAAGTAATCATATGAATAATTACAAGTCAAAACACGGACGACAAATGAAACGATTTTACCCAAAACGCTCTTTAACATGGAATTTACAAAAGAACGGGTAATATAAAGTCATAAGTGGACCATATATGATATCATAACAATCAGTATGATTCTGGAATAAGTCAATGACATTATTTAAATTATTATACAGTAGGTTCAGACACTTACGAAGAAAATTGGACCTAAGGTAAGGGAAAATATCACAATCTTATTTTATCCGAGATTGTCTATACTTTGGTATTTATTGGGGTATATTTTATCATCCACATCCATGTTTCCTCAATATTTAATATTATTTACATCCACATAAAAATTTTTAAATCCAATTTTACCCTTCGGTGAGTTTTTAGTAAAAGATATGAAAGGAATCTTTTTTCGTTTTTCGTACGAGGTACATTTTGACTTTTATGACAAAAGTACGAGAATAATGTTTTTTTTAACTTATACGTCATGAATGGATTTTTAAAAAATTATTTCCAAGAAGCTTCCTTTACAAGTTTTCATGTTTATTTTTAATCAACTTATTTTAGTTTAAAATTGTATGACATGTTATGAAAGAAAAATGTTTTTGAAGTAGAAAGGATATTTTCCTCAAGAATGGAGTTCAAGTGTTTTATCAAAATTATTTTCCATCTAAGATAATATAGGGTTCTGTTTATATCCTTATTATTACATTGATTTGATTATGTTTTGATGGAATTATTTTTATGAATTACTTTATCTTATATGAATTGTTTTATGATGTCATGTTGTTTAAGAATCCCATTTTTTTGCATGGGTTATGCAATGATGTATGATTTATGATTTTGTGGCACACATATGAATGGAATCATTATGAGATGGGTGGGACCTATATCTCCCTCCAATTCATTGGGTAAAGATTTTATATCTCATGAGATAGACATCGCTGGAACGGCAGGTTAAACCGGTTCAGTGAAATAGGACTGAAACGAGGAATGAACTCAGTTCAGAAATGGACTTTGTCCACTAAGATAGTCTTGGCAATGAGTTTTGACTAATAAGAAATGATTTTCTATGGTTATGTGTGTATTCCACAAAGTTTCATGTTTTATGTTATGATTATTGTGATTACATTTCACTACTATGATTTATCCCATGTTATGATATTATGATCTCTTTTGTAGGATTAAGATTTCCAAAATGTTATTTTCTTATGAATATTATGTGATTGATATTTCTTTTGTTTACCCTTACTGATCATTTGAGCTCACCTTTTTATGTTTTATTTTCCCCAGGATATAAAGAAAGGTTTTAGGTATAAAAAAAGAAGATCTTTATGGGAGATGTTGAAGATCTTTCACCACGATTAGAAGATTATATCCCAAGTTTCCAAAGACACTACACTATTACGGTCCTTGTGTGTGTGTTTTTGTTATGTACTAAGTATTCTGAAAAAGTAATGTAATGTCCATGTACGTTAAGCTTCGAGTCTCTACATAGGAGGACTCAAATACAGGAAGTGCAGGAGGCTAGTGGTGAGTGGAAACTTATGACATTGTTCTCTAAGATGCATTTGGAGGTGCATGACAGTTAGAGGCAAACATATATTTATTCCGTAGTTGTGACTTCTACCCTCCTTGATAGAGTGTGGATAAGACAACTATCATATTCGGAAGGCCTAGTTCTATGGGAGTCGGTGGAAAGTGAGGACCCACCTCATGGTTGGACGATAGTGGATGATGAGGTGCTATGTATCCATGGACGAGTATGGGTTCCAGGGGATATATGTGAAGAGTTTATGTGGGAGTTTTATGCTTCATCTTGGGCAGTGCATCCCGGAGTTACCAAAATTTACCGTGACTTGAGACTTCAGTATTGGTGGATGAGTATTAAATGGTAGGTATCTGGTTTTGTTACGAGATGTTCTACCTATCAGCAGGTGAAGGCGGAGCATCAGAGGCCAATTAGACTGTTATAGCAGTTACCCATTCCAGAGTGGAAATGGGATGATGTCACGATGGACTTCGTGACCAGGTTGCTGAGGTCACCTCAAGGCAATGATGCTATGTGGGTTGTTGTGGATAGACTCATGATGGTAGATCACTTTTTTCTGATCAAGGAGACCTTCGGTGTTGAAGATCTCGAGAAGTTGTATATCCGAGAGGTAGTACGCCTTCATGGGGTCCCTCGTTCTATTTTTTCAGATAGGGACACCCATTTTATGTCTCGTTTCTTGCATAGATTTCAGAGGGAACTGGGTATACAGGTGCATATGAGCAAATATTACCACCCTCATACTGATGGATAGTCAGAGCATACGATATAGGTGCTTGAGGACATGCTGCGCGCATGCGTCCTGGAATTTGGGGGCTCTTGGGAGAAGCACATACCCCTGTTCGAGTTTTCCTACAATAATAGTTTTTAGGAAACTATTGAGATGGAACATTAAGAGGCTTTATATGGTAGGCCATGCTGATCACCCTTGTGATGGTTGGAGTTAGGTGATGCAGCTTTACTAGGACCACATCTCGTGCGGGAGACTTCAGAGCAGGTCCAGTTGATTCAGAAGCAGATGGCTACTGCACAGTCTCGTCATAAATCTTATGTTGATCACCACAGACAACCCATGGAGTTCATGGTCGGGGATCAGGTTTTCTTACATGTTTCACTGAGGTTGGGACACAGGCGGATCAGGAGACAGGGTAAACTTTCACCGAGGTATGTGGGGCCGTTTGAGATTTTGGAGAGAGTCGGGCCGGTTGCCTATCGGTTGCAGTTACCACAGAGGTATCAGGCCATGAATGACATCTTCTATGTATCTTAGCTGCATCGTTATCACTCAGACCCATCTCAAGTTTTTTAGCCTGAGGAGGTTGAGATTCAAGTCGATGTTTCCTTCGAGGAGAATCCGATTCGTATTGTTGATAGGAGCACGAAGGTTCTCCGAGGCTGGTCAGTTCCTCTCGTACAGGTGCTATGGTAGCATGGCCGAGTGTTGGATGAAACCTAGGATTGGGAGACCGACGTACATGCTCAATGGCCATAGTTGTTCTTAGATTTGTCTTCACAACCCTTGAAAGGGTAATTCGGGGACGAATTGCTTTAAGGGGGGAAGTTTGTAAGAACTCGGTTCTTATTCTTGAGGCACGAGTTTCTTTTTTCCTCTTTCCTTAAATGTTTTTGAGAAAAATAAGGAAAATGGGGAAAATCCCAAAATTTGTGGATACATTCCATGTACTTTTCCACACACCGTGTACTTTGGCCGTATGGGATGAGTACATAGAGTGTGTAATCCTGTCGGTGATGAAGTGTGTAAAAAACTGACTACATGCCGTGTACTTGGTATTTACACGCCGTGTAATCCGTCAACAGGTGAACAGTAAGGCGGTGGGAGTATATGCTAGTGGAGAGATAGTAAACGCCGCGTATTCAGAAATACGCACTGTTTACTAATGTCGATAGATGAACAATGCAGTGGTGAAAAGTAGCCTCCATAAGAACAGTTAAAAAATGGAAAGTACACACCGTGTACTTGAGAGTACACGCCGTGTAGTTTGTTTTTTTCACTTAAAACCGGTAGTAGCCTCCTCTTTTGGTAGTGGAGGCAGAAATAGTCGTTTGGATCTCAATAGAGAGGCCGGATCTTGGAAGAGCTCCCAACCGCACACCGGGAATCAGATTCTTCCTCCATCGATCACGTTGGAACCACACGGGTGAGTTCTTCCCTCTTCGTGAGTCTTTCTTGCCAATTATTTCTCTAAGGGAAGTTATTTACATTTGAACAGGAAATATTTTATCATAGATCTACGCTGTTCTTGGTCGTTTCAGGAGGCACTGTTCACATATATTGATCAGAGGAGATCAAGGTAGGTGGTATGATGTTTAATTCCAACTATCATGTGGTTTTTGTGTACCATTATGCTACGCGCCCATTTTTGGGGTGTCATATGGATGATGCCTTAACTTATTAAATACCTAGAATTGCATAGGTAATATTTTGATTATGTATAAACTGTTGTTTGGGATCGTTGCTTGGATCCAGGGCCACCCTGTGGGTGCGTTTCTCTTGTTTAGCCGTTTGTCCAGGATACCCATGGGTATGCCGTGATTTTAGCATGCTTTGAATTGCCTTGAGAGGAATTGTATATAAATTGCTTGCTTATGTGTTGGCCTCATCCAAGTTACTTGCTTAGCCTGAGGGAAGTGTTTCGTTTAGCCTGCAGGAAACTTTTCTCATGCCTATGGGCAGTAGTTTCTGTGCCTATGGGCGACACCTCGTACGCCTGCGGGCAATATTCGTTATGCCTATGGGTAGTCACCTGCGGGTTTCGATTATTATTACCTGAGGGTAAGGATTTAATGTATGCATAAAATGTTTACTTTGTATATTCACTATAGTGATTTACTATGTTGTACCTGCCAAGATAAATCACAAGATTGGGATTTATAAATAATTAATAAAATGGCAATGTAATTGGTAGAGATAGTTACCTTTGAGTACTGCCTAGTTTAATATATTTTATTACTGCACATTTCCGTTGCACATTTTCATTGACAGTTGGTCATGGGCCTTGGTGGTTGCCTACTAGGATTTATTTCTCACACCCTATTTGGGTCATGTCTTGGGCCCAAACAGATTATATTGCTGCAGGTGTAGATAAGGGAAAGAGTCCCTATACAGGTAATGATTGTTGCAGAGGAGTAGGAGAGCATGGGACCAAGCTTAGGCTTGAGATGAGGCTGAGTTCCTGATGCGCTGTTTTATTTTTCTTTGTTGTATTTTTCCCTTGTATTGTATTGTTTCAGATTGTAGTGTATCTTGTTTTGGCTGTTTTCTTAGACTTAGGGACATATTGCATCATTATATATGACTGTTGGTCTTTTCTTTATTTTTGTACTGTGTCCATTTCAGCATTGGTATTGTTTACTACATCCGCATTTTGAATGTTAATATTTTTCTCCACTACACTACACTTTGACAAATGAGGGCATAGTTTCCCCACAATCAGACCTAGGCCCTTGCTGCTAGTTGGCAGCCTCTGGCGTTTGGGGAAATGCGATTGATGTCATGTGACCAACCAGGTTCGGGGCACCCATTTAGTGGCACCCGGATTCGGGATGTTACAATAATGGTGAAATAATTGTTATTAAATTATACAAAAATCATATACATTAATATGATATCATATATGATCTTTTAACATTGCTTTGTTAATAATATCTTTGTATTATCGTCATTTCGGGTGTGAACTGATTCATTTTCCATTATATTATTTGTTATGTAGGTAATGTTTTCTATGAATAGGATGTATATTATTAGTATTCAGAATGATATTAAGTCTTTAAACATTATTTTTAATCATCTAATGAAAATTAGTCTTGAATGGATACAATGGGGAATGAATCTCATCACGTTCGTGGAGACGATAATCTGCACGTACGCACGAGCGACAATATCATTATTTTGATATTAAAATAATATATAATTGGATGGTATATCATATATACAAAATCATTATCATTTTATATTTATTATTTTCATCAATTAAACATCATTATTATACCCATCCAAATAATAATGTATTGAATAACAATTACACCACGACATGGAGACGGTAAGCCGTACGTATGCACGTATGGTGACATGTCATTCAAAGGATAGATAGAATAATGAATATGGTTGTACAATATTTATAATAACATAAAAGTGTGTAGAAGATACTAGATTTATTATTTTATAATGCAAACAACAAATAAAGAGGAAGTGGAAGAAGAAAGAAACTTGAAAGAGGTGATGAAATATTTACCTCTTCTTCGGGTTCTTCCTTTTGATTTGATCAAAATGGCTTCTTAGGTTGGATTTATGACTAAAGGAAGTCCTCTAGGATTAAGGGAGGACATTTTAGAGGGTATTTGGGCAAGGTTTGGCCGATCCAAATGGCTTTGAAAGTGTTAATTAGAGAGAGGGGGGAGTGCCCTTTTATAAGAGGGGTGAGGGGAACCTTAGGAAAAGCTAGAAATATTATTTTATAATAAAATAATTTTCGGTTTATAATGGTTCCAAAATGAATTATTTAAAGTCTAAGGTTGGGATGGGTGGAAAACTACTCAAAAAATAGGTTTTAGACATGTTTGGGTCACTATATTGACTTTATCTTTTAGATTTAACTCTTAGTTAAATAGTTTGACATTTACCATGTCTCTTTGTATTTTTAAATTATATGGTTAATAAACTTACTATATACTTTTGAGAGAACCCCAAGTGGTTAATTAATGATAAAAATATCATTATATAAGTTTTTTGGCTGAACCTTAAATTTTTAGGAATAGAATATCAATTAATAATATAATATTAGTTTTAAAAACACTTTTATGTCAATTTTGACACTATTTGGTATTTTGTTTTTGCTAAAATTTATAACAGCATTATTACTTCGAATAGAATTCATCTAACCAACCCTAACATGTCATATTAACCTATAAAATTAGTTTAATTCATAAAAAGTTTCAAATTACATTTATTTGGATATTTATAATATCAATTATTTTAATATTTCATTAATTAGGTAATTACTACATCATCATTGTGTCATAAATAAATTAAATTATTTAATGTATAAAAAATATAAATAAAAAACCATTATGTAGGAAATCATTTTATCTTTCTAATGAATATTTATAGTCGAATTTATATTGTGTTTAACCCTATATTAAAAATGGTTTAGTAATTAAACTTTGAATTTAACACTTTTAACTCTTCTTTGAATTAAATAATAATAAATGTCCTAATCTAATCCAAGTGGATCTAAAGAATCATATTTTATTACTAAGGTTTTTTTTGGTCTAATTACACTTATCCAATAGAATTAGGACATGTGTTAGGGTAATAATAATATTATTTTTACCCTTAATTACCATATTTACTTTTAACCGTGGTAAATAAAAGTAAAAAGTTACTAATGAAAAAAAAATCATTTTCATCATATCAAACCAAACTTTACTTACTGATATCAATAATTTCTCTAGGATTTTTGAAGTTCAACTCATAGAATTGGTAAAATTAAGTTTTATGTAAATTTGCAAATGCTCCTAGGAGGTGGGTAAAAGACGGTAAAAAGTTCAATAATTTTTTTTATATCTAAAATTATTATAAAATGACTCCAATGAATTAAATTGAAATCATATAGGTATTATGTATCTATTTTTACCTAAAATAAATTTAAATAAAATAAATAATTATTTAAATAAAAATTCAGTTTTAAACTATAACTCAGTGTTTTTCACTATTCATCAAAAATTGAAAGTTTTCAGAAAAATACCAAAAAATCACCCTAAGATAATTTTGATATTCAAAATTCAAAAATGGATTCTATTTTACCAATTTAAAAACATATAAGTTGCATTAGTTAATTTAAAATTAATTCCCATTGTCAAAACCAAAAAGCGTATTTTTAAGAAATAATAACTATCAAAAGATTGACACTTGTTTATGTCTAATTTCATAGTGAAATTACTTACAATGAGAATCATTGGATTAAATGTTAAAAATATAATCTAATTATACTTCCAAACCATTAAAATTTATAATTCAAAACTATAAATTATTTTTATTAAAAAAGTTGTTTTCAGTTAAAATATAGTATTTTTCACTATTCACCCAAATATGAAAGTTATCAGAAAAATACCAAAAATTTATTGAAACTAAATTATTATGTCCTGATTCTAAATAAGAAGTTTATTTTGTCAAATTTAATATATAAAAGTTTAATCTATTGGATTTAAAAAGGGTTCGCCATTAAAAGGCGGTAAAATTGCATTTTTTTGAAAAATAATTCTTTTATCTGAAAAAAAAGAATTTGTTCTTACATTATGTTTAAGAAACTCATAATATGGATTCTAAAATTATAAGTATTATATAAAGTTCAAAATTCAGTTAATACTATTTATAACCTCTTTTGAACGGCTAGTTTGGTAAGTCATGGTGCGCTTGAACTCAGTGTTGTGTGTAGTGCAAGTTATTACATTACTTTGAAGAAATAACGTACTATGAAATCTTGGGGTGTTAAATTATTCCCTCATTCAATAAATCTCTTCCTCTCAATTTGAAATTGTTTTTCAAAAATAAAATGTTGAAAATAGAAAATACCTTTGTGGGAAAACCCACATCGGAAATTGGGTTAATAAAATTTAGTCTTAATAAGAGGAAAATGGGAATGAAAAAGTCACCACCAAATTATGATCTCGATTAGGAGAAAATTGGTGGAAATTAGAGACACATAATTGGAGTAAAAACATAAATATTTATAGAGAGTGATTGAGTTCATCAGTCACAAACAATTTTAGAATTGAGGTCCTCAAATCCATCAATATATGATGATTTAAAATATCATTGGTTCAACAAAACATAAGGTATTAGGATAACACATTTTTAGTTTTAAGATCCCTTACCTAAAGTTTAAGAATTAATTTCTTCTTAGAATAAGAGAAGTAAAAAAATATATACTTGACAAGTAGAGTTCCACCCTTTAACTAATTTCTTCCACAAACTCATCTCTCACTCTAAAAGATAATAGAACTTAAAAATACATTATATTTAACCTATTCGTATAGGGTTCAAAAAAATGAATTTATAATTCATCTACCAGACCTTTAAAAAAACTACATTATTCAATCCAGAATATCACGTGGGCCAGTGGTAGGTGATACACCCTTATCGCCCTTCGGTTGTGGGTTCAAGTCTCGCGGCCTTGCCAGATGCGATGGGTTACCACCTAACATTTGGGTTGTCCTTTTATGGAAATCCAAAAATAATCTCAAACTAGAATTATCCAAAATACTTCTGTCCAAACACACAGTCCAAAATTTATAAGGAAGGTAAACACAATGAATATCCTTTTTTCTACGTAATAACATGTGAACACCTTCATCATGTATTCTTTTAAAACACTGCAACATCCTGAATTACCATAAAACCTTATTGATTACATTCATGCTCCCTTATTCCTTATAGAATACTGGATATACTCCTTCTATCAAAAAATATTGTAAAATCCAACAATGATGGATTATAAAAATCATTAATGCATTTCAAGGTAGTCAAGAATATCCAATATAATTTATCCCAATAAATCATGTATTATTCCAAAATCACTACCTCGGTATCAGAACCATATTATGGTTTATCTTTCTCTCAATCATATATTTTCCAAAAATTTAACCTTCCATTGAGTCACTTTTCTTGGTTCCACAAAATCTCAAGTCCGTAATGAAATAGTACTGCAGTGCAATCCTTATATACTCTATAATTCTTATAACATGTACATCATTAATACAATAATCAAATGACACAATACTTTAATAACAACATAATAAATCTAATCACTCTTCTTCATCTTCAGTAGTATCATAACATTATTATTATCCAATAACATCATTTGGGGTATACTATAATGATTTGGACATTGATTCGCGTAGTGTCCCAACTCCTTGCAGATGAAGCATTGTACATTTGAAACATTTTTCTTACCCTTGCAATGACATACTTGGTGTCCTTTTTCTACACACTTATAACAAACTCCCTTTCCCTTCAAGAATTTACCAAGGTGATTCTTTCCACAGTTATCATGTATGGGAAAATCCTTTTTTACCTCTTCCCTTTATCCATCTTTCTCTCTTCCATCCTTTTCTTCTCTTGCTTCCCTTCAAAGCCATAAGACTCAGAGAATTCTTTACTTATCTTATTAACACATGTACTATTTCTTCATATGTTGAGAATACATGGGAGACTATTTCCCTTCTAAATGTTGGCTTAATACCATGAAAGATATGATCCTTATTACTCTTTGGATCATACGTATTACTGGAGTTCACATTCCTTCTACTGGGCGCCATTTCTATGCAATGGCATACACTAGGTCAGTTTATGAATTGTAATGAATAATTACAAAATTGTAAAATACCTAAAGTAAATTGTATAGTTTATGGATATAATCCATAATCATAAAAATATTTCCTCTGAGGAGGTATATACTCATAAATCCTTTATAATTATTTGTAAAGAAAATGAGAATTATCCTAAGCATATCCCCTGGGAGTGTCGTAACCAAGAGTGCAGCAAGACCCATTATCGTGCACCAGTTCCCGTTCAAGTCTAGATCAAAGCAGTGTTTTTTAGTTTTACCCCTAGGTACATATTTTCCAGAGCCGCCTCTACCTACTCGTATCCAGACATGGATTTATTGCTTGGGAAACTCACAAAATATCATCAATACCAAAATTCTAGGAAGTTATTCTATACCAATCTTCAAAGTCTATCTTAGGGCTATGTGCTCTAATTAGAGTTTATCTAAATCTAGTTTCCAAGGTTTGTACTAAACTTCCTCTGATAACAACTGTAACACCCCGACCCCAGAATCCCAGAGTCGGTGCATTATTACATAACATTGGCATGATACAAGGAATCATTTTCTGAAAGACCGATTAGTTTAGTAGTCTTGGAAGTACTAGATACATTCATAAGATTTACATTAAATAATAAAATGGAAAACTACAACAACATTGTTTCCATAGACAACACTGAGATCCCATAGACTATCCCTGCAGGTCAGTCATAATATACTTCTTCGAATCCTCAGAAAAATAAAACATATAAAGGGGTGATATCAGATGCTCAGTAAGGATAACAATATATTGGAAACTTTCATAAATAAGCATAAACATTTAAGGCAATGTATAATACTAAAACAAAAGACTTTTAAACTTAAACTTCAGCATAATATGGAAAATATAAAATCAAAATAATGCCATTTACTTACTCACATGGATATTCTATTAGTCGAATAATCACATGCAATATCAATAGCCACGACCATAATGATGGAATGCATAATGCCAGAATTTCATAACCACATAGTCAAGGCCTTGTGCCAAGACTACAAATAAGATTTTGTCAAGGCCTTGTTCCAAGACACTAGTTTGTCTCATGAGACCTACCGATGCATCGAGGATCTATAGCGGGCTCCACCCATCACTTACTAAGTCCAATGCATTCCTCATATGAAAAGGTTTAAACATAACATAAACATTTGTATTAAAACTAGCATAATAAATGACAATACATTATCTATAAACCATGAATGGTATAAAAATAACATATCCACAGTCAAACATATCACAAAACCTTCAATACAATATGGAAGATTTGTATCATAATAAATCAACTTCTAACAAGTTTAAAATCAATCAAAGGATGTTGACATAGATGAAAATTATTTGTAAAAATCTTTGAGATAAATATCCCTTTTTCATGAAATCATTTAAAAGTCACAAAATATAGAAAGGAAGAAATTTTTGAATCAAAGTGTCCCATACCACTTTGAAACTTTTTAAAGGAATTTACATTTTAAAAACATTCATGTACATATAGATAAATCCTTAAAAACCACTTTGAAAACATAGACATTAATGAGAATGATTTAAAAGAATAAATATTTAAAACATTTAAAATTATGTTTTAGTAAAAAATTATATTAAAATAATCACTTTTAAAACACTTTCATGAAACATGGACATGGATAATAAATATGTCCCAGTAGATACTTACGTAAAAAAAACCTCGGATAATAGAGATTGTGAAATTAACCCTTAACTTGTACTTTTTCTTGGTCAAGGGTAGGTAAACCTCCTATATAATGGTGAAATAATTATTATTAAATTATAAAATAATCATATACATTAATATGATATCATATATGGTCTTTTAACATTGCTTTGTTAATAATATCTTAGTATTATCGTCGTTTCGGGTGTTAACTTGTTTTCCTTTATATGCTTTGTTACGTAAGTAATGTTTGTTATGGATAGGATATATCTTATTCAAATTAATAATGAAATTAAGTCTTTAAACATTATTTTTAATCATCTAATTAAAATTAGTCTTGAATGGATATGATAGGGAATGAATCTCATCGCGTTCATGGAGACGGTAATCCGTACGTACGCACGAGCGACAATATCATTCTTTTGATATTAAAATAATATATAATTGAATGGTATATAATATATACATAATAATTATCATGAAATATTTATTATTTACATAAATTACACATCATTATTATACCCATCCAAATAATAATGTATTGAATAACAATTACACCATGACGTGGAGACGGTAAGCCGTACGTACGCACGTATAGTGACATGTCATTCAAAGAATGGATATAATAGTGAATATGGTTGTACCATATTTATAATAACATCATATAATATAGAATATACTATAGTTATTATTTAATAATGTAAACAACAAAGAAAGAGGAAGTGGAAGAAGAAAGGAAATTAAAAGAGGTGATGAAATATTTACCTCTTCTTCGGGTTCTTCCTTTTGATTTGATCAAAAGGGCTTCTTAGGTTGGCTTTATGACTAAAGTAAGGCCTCTAGGATGAAAGGAGGACAGTTGAAAGGGTATTTGGGTAGGGGTTGGACGATCCAAATGGCTTTGAAGGTGTTAATTAGAGAGAAGGGTGAGTGCACTTTTATAAGAGGGGTGAGGGGCACCTTAGGAAAAGCTAGAAATATTATTTTATAATAAAATCATTTTCGGTTTTTAATGGTTCAAAAATAAATTATTTAAAGTATAATGTGGATATGGGTCGAAAAACACTCAACCAATAGGTTTTAGACAGGTTTGGGTCACTATATTGACTTTATCTTTTAGATTTAACTCTTAGTTAAATAGTTTGACATTTACCATGTCTCTTTGTATTTTTATATTATATGGTTAATAAACATACTATATACTTCCAAGAGAAACCCAAGTGGTTCATTAATGATAAAAATATCATTATATAAGTCTTTTGGATGAACCTTATATTTTTAGGAATATAATATCAATTAATAATATAATATTTTTTTAAAAAACACTTTTATGTCAATTTTGATACTATTTGGTATTTTGTTTTTGCTAAAATTTATAACAGCATTATTACTTCGAAAAAAAATAATCTAACCAACCCTAACATGTCATATTAACCTATAAAATTAGTGGAATTCATAAAAAGTCTCAAATTACATTTATTTGGATATTTATAATATAAATTATTTTAATATTTCATTAATTAGGTAATTACTGCATCATCATTGTGTCATAAATAAATTAAATTATTTAATGTATAAAAAATATAAATAAAATAAAATTATGTATGAAATATTTTTATCTTTATAATGAATATTTATAGTCGAATTTATCTTATGTGTAACCCCATATTAATAATAGTTTAGTTATTAAACTTTGAATTTAACACTTTTAACTCTTCTTTGAATTAAATAATAATAAATGTCCTAATCTAATCCAAGTGGACCTAAAGGATCATATTTTATTCCTAAAGTTGTTTTTGGTTGAATTACACTTATCCAATAGAATTAGGACATGTTTTAGGGTAATAATATTATTATTTTTACCCTTAATTACCCTATTTACTTTTAACCGTGGTAAATAAAAGTAAAAAGTTACTATTCACCAAAAATTAATTTCATCTTATCGAACCAAATTTTACTTACTGATATCAACCGTGTCTCTTGTATTTTGGAAATTAAACTCATAGAAGTGGTAAAATTATGTTTTATGTAAATTTGAAAATGCTCCTAGGAGGTGGGTAAAAGACGGTAAAAAGTTCAATAAAATTTTTATATATCTAAAATTATTATAAATTGACTCCAATGAATTAAATTTAGCTTATATAGGTATTATGTATCTATTTTGACCTAAAATAAATTTAAATAAAATAAATAATTATTTAAATAAAAATTTGGTTTTAAACTATAACTCAATGTTTTTCACTATTCATCAAAAATTGAAAGTTTTCAGAAAAATACCAAAAATTCACCCTACGATAATTTCGATATTACAAATTAAAAAATGAATTCTATTTTACTAATTTAGAAACATAGAAGTTGCATTATTTAATTTAAAATTAATTCCCGTTGTCAAAACCAAAAAGCGTATTTTTAAGAAATAATAACTATAAAAAGATTGACACTTGTTTATGTCGAATTTCAAAGTGAAATTATTTACAATGAGCATCATTGAATGGAATGGTAAAAATATAATCTAATTATACTTCCAAACCATTAAAATGTATAATTCAACACTATAAATTATTTGATTAAAACAGTTGTTTTCAGTTAAAATATAGTATTTTTCACCATTCACCCAAATATGAAAGTTATCAGAAAAACACCAAAAATTTATTGAAACTAAATTCTTATGTCCCAATTATAAATAAGAAGTTTATTTTGTAAAATTTAATATATAAAAGTTTTAAATATTGGATTTAAAAAGGGTTCTCCATTAAAAGGCGGTAAAATTGCATTTTTTTTGAAAAATAATTCTTTTATCTGAAAAAAGAATTTGTTCTTACATTATATCTAAGAAACTCATAATATGGATTCTAAAATTATAAGGATTATATAAAGTTAAAAATTCAGTTAATACTATTCATAACTACTTTTGAACAGCTAGTTTGGTAAGTCGTGGTGCGCTTGAACTCAGTGTTGCATGTAGTGCAAGTTATTGCATTACTTTGAATAAATAACGTACTATGAAATCTTGGGGTGCTATAGTAGTACCTTCATAAATCCTTGGAAATGGCAGTTGAGGGTAAATCCATCCAATTATATCAACAAATAATAAAGAAATAAATGATAAGGATACAATGTGCATAATGCTTTATGAGATATCGAATTAAAAATAGATTTTATTACATAGTGTATGTTCATAGGTAGGTTTTCATTTCTATAACTATTTATTATATCTTTAAGGGCCTTGATGGGTTGATATCCTACGCTCATGGTTTGTGAATACTATTCACTGCTATCAAGATAGGGGCCTAGAGGGTCGCACACAATAGTGTATTCAAGAATATCTCCTATTATGGTGAAGAGGTATATCGAACATGGTGATCCCCACCACGAGGTCTGAGAGATGTCCAAGTTATAGATCATTGATAAATAAATAAATAAATTATTATTAAATTAAAGAATAATTGGGTTGAATTTATTTATTAAAATTATTTACATGTGTTTAAGTCAATACAAGGAATAATATTATTCGAATGAATATTATTTTAATATTTTAGGTTTGTTTAATATTATCAGGAATTAAAAGTCGAGTTAAATGTCTCATTTTTATCATGTAATATATTCAATATATATTACATGTATGTGATAAATTATAAATAATATTTATGATGTAGTTTAGCTTGTCAAAATTAGTTATTGCTTATTTAGTGGGCGATATTTTTCCAGGGGTCGGGGAACCCTAACTGAGTATTTTCTCAACCCACTATTTAAGTAAGAGAGAGGAGATCATTCATTGCACAATTCATTCCAATATAATGAGATATTCTTTCTCTTACCACCGTATAGAGAGAGAAATTATCTCTCTCAGTGCCGATCCAAGAATGCCTTTGGCGAATCAAAGACATGAGATTGTGGTGATCAACGGGATGTCGAAGGATTCGTTGAAGCTCTATGCTAGAGACCATAATTTGATGAAGGATGAGACAATAGGTTCTTGGAGCATGTGTGGATGATATAAAGGTTTTTGGATTTAGATCCTTTGAGAAAAGGTTGCTGGTGATAGAGCTGAATTCATGCATGCTATGATTCGGAAGGAGGAACACATTTTTTTTTCACTCTGTTTAATTCACGCGAGATCCTTGGGACAATACTAGGTCTTGGATCACTATAGAAGACACATTACATCATCCCGATGATACTTTTTTTTAAATCCATAGCTCACTAGATTCCACTACGCACCCTCGTACCTTCAATTCCACCGTGGTCTGAGTTTATACACTCCCTGGGCAATGATATAGAAATTCATTGACTCAAAATTGAGTGTGTGGGGTTAGCCTCAACCCTCTTCTATTCTCGAGTAAAATACCTCTCTGAAATCAAGGTTTTTTCCATCCCATGGTGTAAGGGAATTATTGGATAGAAAGAGAAGATAAAAGAGAGAGAAAAAAGAATAGCATACCTAGTGACAATCTTCCTTAGCGGATTACAGGAGGAGATGAAGAAGATGAGTAATGGAGTTATTCCTCCCCCTTGTTTCCTTAGGCATGCATGACACAAAAAAGGTGAACCCACTTCTTTTTCCTTAAATTCAACCCCTTCCTCTTTACTAAAATATTCTAATAATGATAATAAAGATGATGAAACTCCATACAACCTTAATTCTAATTAGATGATCCCTAAGGGTTCAAATGCAATTTGAAATGAGCCCAATAGGGCCATTGTGATTGGGGTTCTTTTACGGCGGTTAGAGTGGATTTATCTTCAAGCTTCCTCCTCAAACTACATCATGAGTCCTACCAACCAGCAACTCTAACGACCTATCCATTCATTAATGCCACCATCCATTTGATTATATAGTCAAGTATGGCACTTCTCTTCCATACTAAATTCTTCCCAATTCATTCACTATCTTGATCTCATCCTACACATCCCATGGATCACATCAAATCTCAGAGAAACCTCATCACAGTGGAATCAAACATTAAAAAAAGGTTGGAATATCGAGTAAAAGAGAGAAAAGAAAATAAAGTTCTATGAGGTTTCTCTAAATATCTACCTTCATTATTTCACCTACTTTAGTTCTCCTAGCCCCCAAAAGGGGTTTCGACACTCTAAAATAGGAAAAAAAATCACTATTGTTGAATTGGTGTCATCCACTTGTCAGCAATAGACTTTAATTCAATAGAATCAAATGTCTCCTTAATCCATTTTTTCAATAAATTTTATGCTTTATCCATTAAGATATGTGACAAAAAATGCATGATCCAATCATATCCAGGTCATAGAAAGTGTTAATTGATATAGTTTACTATAAAAAACACTCTAGATTTCCCTTCTCCAACAGGAGATCTAGAAAAAAAGTATCAAGAATATTACATTCAATACAACACTCATATGTACCTTATATTGTTAATAATAAACACTCATACACCAAAAAATATATTTTTAATAGAATTATATATAAAACTATATTATACTATTTGAATGATCTTTTAAAGATAAATTTTAATAATCAAAAAAATATAAGTTGAAATCCAAGAATGAAACATTTTACATCAAAAGAAAATCACAAGAGAATAATAATATTACATTCAATACAACACACATATATAATAATAATAATAACACACACAAAGTATATATATTTTTAATAGTATTATATGTAAAAATATATTCCAAAATGTAAATAATATTTAAAGACAAAATTTAAATAATTAAAAAAATATAAGGGGACATCCAAGAAAGAATTTTTTTACATAAACAATAAATCACAAGAAGAAAACATCTTGTAATAAATTAATGAATAAAATTGTGAAATACATACTTCAATATAACTCAACATAAACCAAATAATCCTTGTCATATAGAGCACACAATAAAACAAGCCACAAAAGAAAATATTACATAAGAATTTCACTTAAAACAAAACATAAACAAAGAAGAAAACTCCTAAAAAATTAAAACATGGCCACAAAAAAGAATGCTAGGCTGATAAAAAACACCTTATACACACTCCATTTATAACTTCCAAATTAATAATCTAAATACATCCATAAACTCATCAATGACAACCATCATCATTCAAAGCTTAAAGAAATCACCCAAATATTTATAATCTCTAATGAAATTCGATAAATCCTGAATATCATCACAATAATATAGATCTAAAACCATGAAAAAAATTATTACCGAACCATAAATGGTTAATAAGACCTACTATAACTAATCTAGAAAATTTAAAAAAGGTCAAAAATAGGTTTCTCTAACTTGAAACATAGTTTCAGAGGCCTTTCAAGCCTTTTGACCAAGGAAAATTGTCTTTGGTGTCCCCCAGTAGAAGAAATCATAAATCTCATTGGAAGAATTATAACGAACCTACTTTGGTTGACCCAACCTCTCACTTGAGGTGATCCAGAGTGACCCTACTGGTCATATTTTGACAAACCTCTGCAGACCCACACCATGGTGCGACCTTCTCAATTATTATGTGGCACACCTTTTCTGAGAAGAACCAAGGATCCAATACCTTGGCCACTATGGTGTGGCATGCCTCCTTCACGACACGACCAATACACATCATGAAATTTCACAAAGTCACTCAACATGTAAGATTCATCTCCATAGTGTGACTCTCTATCATCATGTCATTACCCTGATCCCCACCTGTTTTTTTTCACATAGGGAGAGACTCTTACTCAGAGGGTGTGTCCATACATTAGATTAACTTGGAAATACTTATGTATGGGGATTATCTATTTTTAAATCCTAAAAATT
Organism: Viscum album; assembly: GCA_963277665.1. NCBI lineage: Eukaryota > Viridiplantae > Streptophyta > Magnoliopsida > Santalales > Viscaceae > Viscum > Viscum album. The sequence continues at coordinate 1,987,493,093 of OY728161.1, read as the reverse complement.
CATGATGATATGATGCCTCTGGTCACAATGTGACCTCTATATTGAAGACAAAAATGCTACAAAGAAAAAATACTACAAATCAAAAAATCTTTTGTAAGAGTAAAATCTTGTGCAAGAGGGGACTTTTCCAAATTCAGTAGTCTCAGATACCTGTCACAACATTATATCGCTAGGCTATGATATGATCATCCACTCCATGATAAAAATAAACAAAGGAAAAGAAAACCCCTCATTAGAAAATATAGATACACCACACTGTGATTCCCCTAGGACATGGCATTATCATCGATTACCAATAAATCAAAATTCACTGACACAACCCATAAAACTATATTGCCTCATGAAATGATGTGATCTACAGTCAGCCAAAAATATTGAACAATTTCAAAACACCAAAAACTCCCAAATATTTAAAATAATTCATAAGTAAATAATATTTTATAAAAAAGTGACATGAGAGTGTCACAATTATCCCCACCATATCGCTTTCTATCCTACAAGGCTATCGGAAAGAGTGAAAATCAACAAGAAACAAAAACCTATTCTTCCAATCAAGGGTTCGGAAATATATTTCATGAACCCTTCTTTTAGTACCCCTATAGGACCAATATTGAAGGTGGGGATGTACCCAGAAGCCTACTTCTAATAGGTCACAAGTTGACGGCTATCACCAAGTGTATGTGATGCATAAAAATGAGATACATTACTGTCAATATATAAATTTTAGGAATAAAAGAGAATATAAGATCCACCAATCAACTGAAAAGAACAAATAAATTTATAATTTCATTTCATGATATTTAATTTTATACATAATAAAAAACAAATGAAAATAACGAAAACAAGTACTAGGTTGTAATAAAAACTCTAACAACTCTTGAATAACCACTTAGAGCTAGTAATACTCAGATCAATCACTGAATATCTCTTGAAGACCTAAAAAATAATATATATATATATATATAGGGTGAGAAAATATGTATACTCACTAGGATCCCCCCCTGGAACCTCTCGTATAAATGTGAAAGAAGCATACTAAAGCCCGATGAATAAACAAATGAAACCAACTCATTACCTAAATAGGTAAAACTATATCCCATCCTTCGCATAACTCACTCACCAAGTAATGCATACAAGTAAGCATATTCATATCAAAATCATATTCATAATATAGGTACCCCATATTCACTTCCCCACTGATTTTTCACCCTTATGCCCCAAAAATTCCAAACATCTTGTTTCACAATCCCTTCCATATGTCATCCTATTTTTTTTGTGAATATATATCATAACTACATCTCATTATGCACTCAGTGCACAAAAATATCATCACATCCATAACCAAGAGTAAGTATGAATTCCATTACAACTCGTGTATCCTGCATTATACCTCAATCCATCATAACCCATGAAAGTACACCTGAAATAATCAAAATCACTATAACCAGAATACATGTATATAATATTACCTCAAGGTGCTAAAACCCACACACACAGATATAGTGAAATCAATATCTATCATAGCACATGTAAACATGTACCATATTACTTAATCCATCACAACCTGGATACACCAATACACCATGTTACATTTGAATAGAGAACATAAAAGAGGGATAAGTCACCCATCTATTCCCTCACTAACCTGGATGTTGGGGGAAACACCTAAAACTAATAACATTTGGGAATCAAATACTGGCTTGACTTGAGTGGTGAAACATATGAGATCATAAAATAAAATGAATAGTATATCACACAACCAACTAAGAGAAACTACCCAGCCTTAAACTCAAATGTCGTTATCATCCAACATGACACTCGGTTTCCACCACAATGGTCTAGAAAACACGTTGTAATATAATCATACAAACATCAAGATTCAAAATCATGAGTCAATTCTATTTATTAACTAAAAATTACCTACCATTAATTAATCCCATTACAAATTATGGTTTAATCATTTCATTTCACCATAAAACAACATGCTTTATAATTTATATTTCAATTTTCAAATTCCCATTAAATTTTTATAGAGCATTATTCCAACTATCCCATGTTTCTTATTTAACACATATCATTACCATAAACAAAACCACATACCATAAGTTCATTTATAATTTATTTTTCATTCCATAAACCAAGTATTCCAGGACTTCTGTAATACTGTAAATAAGATTCACTTACAATGCATAGTCCAACTATAATAGGCAGCTGGAAATCACAAAAACCAACCATAAAAAGAAAAGATGAAGAAAGATGGGTAAGCCCATCTCTAATCCCATACTAATAAACCCATAAACAACCCAACATAACAATTTAATAAACATACAATCCTAGCTCTCAACCTATTCCATCGATCCCAACACTGAACTCATCTCAATGATAGGCAACAAACAAGCCTCAATATCAATGTGTTCCATCAATCCAGGACATAAAAACCCCACACATAAAATTATAGTAATGATCCATACTCGTAGAGCATATATACATGGAGAAAAATGTATTTTTGGAATATAAAACTAAATGGGTGACCAAGACCATAACATCAATCTCACAAACTTAGGAAGCATTGCATACCAACAAGGTTGGGATCCTAATAATCGCAAATACTTTAATCCTAGAAACAAAATTTTTCATTATCATACTACATTAACTTATTCATTATACATAGATTTCATTATAATCTTATATTAATAGATTAATTATGAATAGGTTTCAACCATAATAACCTTATCATCAGTATCTATCAATATCTAGAAATAAAAAATAATATGTTCGAAAAAAATACTTTCATGCTTAACAAATTTTAGAAAGGATAATATTCCTATCATAATCCTTTTGGATCATCAACTTCATCTTTACTAGATATAAATTGTTTAAAAAAATTCAAGTTTATTAATCATTCTAATAAAAAATAAAAATACACTAAAAATATAACACACTATCTAGAAAGTTTTAAGAGTCATCATGAACATAACATCACATCATGCAATCACACCACCCTTTTGATTTTTTATTAATTATAGATATAATCTTAATTAAGGTCATTTCCATCATTACTGAAAGAAAATAAATCATGATAATCCCACACATGCATGTAATAAAATAATTTCCACAAATCCCCTACCCTGAGATGAAAATTTAAAAGTTCTCTGAGAATAAACAGAAGAACAAAAATAGATCTACAATAACCTCCCCCACAAGTAACTCATGATCCCTAAGGATATCATCACACCATGAATCCATAATAAAAATAACCCCACTAAAACTAAAGAAAAAAAACCATATAATGGTAAGAAATAATGATAAAGAGAATTACCAATTGAGAAGAGAGAAAACTCACCTTAGATCACCAATGAATAATTTCTATATTTTAGGGGATGAAGTCAAGAAATGATGACAAAAATTTTATGAAAGTGCTCCTTAGGTTACTTAGGGTTTGAAGGAGAAGGTATACAATAAAAATATTTTTAAGGAACTTAAGAATTTATACAAGGTGAATTTTAGCAGGACCGCGACACAATACCCTTACACACACTATAACACTTAGTGTTTTCATCAAAACCATGATGCATAATAGGAGGATATTCTATAAGGGGATACCATTCCTACCTCTCTCTAGAATCCACAATGAAATCCATGAATATATCCTCACAATACTATAACCTCAGGGTTGGTATGATACACAATGTAAATCTCCACGCTGTGGTTTCCACTAAATCAATAGAGATAAGGTTTCAACCCTCCAGGACTCCACAACATATCCCCAAACCTGCGTCATAGTGTCCCCTTAAGTGGTAGAGATAGAAAAATGACCCCTCAAGCTCCACGATGCAACTTACACCCACACTAAATCTATCCCCATATCGATAGAACCACCAAAACATCATCTTGAGCTTCCATATTTCAAGGACCATATTTATTCCGTAAGACCCATCTCCAAAACCACACTATGACACATCCTATAAGCTCATGCCACAAGAATTAAATTCCATCTGAAATCTCAGATCAAAACTACTTCCACTCTTCCATACCTTCATCGAAACCTCCAAACTAAAAAATAAGTGATCAAGAAAAAGTTCCGACCCTTAGATCATATACCTCTCATATAATTATCATCCTCGGAAGTTTAAATAAAATCTCAAGAATGAGAGAAAGGGGAATGAAATAACCACCCCAAAAGATACCTCTCAAGAATATTTCTATATAAATAACACAAACAAAACATTTTAGGAACAAATAAAATAAAAACACACAAATCTCAACCATATCATAAACCATCAAAGGTCAAACATAGCAGTCAACAAAATCAAACATCAAACAACTTAATATATTGAGTTTGCATATGTGACTCCTGCTCCCAAGTACACTCCTTCAAGACACCATTGTAATGGATACTTCCTTGTCAGACTATTAATTTTATAGTTTTGGTGGTTGGAGGTATTTGAGGGAGGTTTCAGGGGTTTTAGGTGGATGATGGCGGTGCAATAGAGCTACTGTAGGAAATACACACCATGTATTGTTTACATGATGTGAAATAGTAGTTCATATCTTGTGAATTCGGATAGTTCGTGACATGTAAATTGGAATAGGGGGAGTAAATGATATGGATTACATTGTGTGTAAGTATAATTATCAACATGTATTAAATGAAGGCCGAGGTGATGTATTTTTCAGTGAAAGATAGAATTTTAAGAAATATATGGTTTACATGCCGTGTAAATGTATTACATGCTATGAAACAAAAGGGTTTTGGGTTTTATAGTATTGTATCATCCAAATATTTTTCATTCATACATACCCCTCAGACCTATCTAATTTTGGAAGAACCCTAGGTTCTATGAGGATGATTTCTAGCCTTATTCTCCTTGCTTATATACATAGTTATAGTGGTTGTTGGTTTGTGATCTGCAATGAGTTATTTCATCTTCCCCCATGGTTTTCATTATTTTTTCTCTTAATGATTAACTACAGATATGTTTTTTTGGTTTGGGGTTTGAGTTGGGATGTGTTGTGATGATGATTTGATGTAGTGTAGGATGATCCATGATCTCATGGTGCGGTTTTGGTTTGTGGGCATTTCTTCTTCACCCTATGGTGCACAGAGAGTAAGAAAGATTCTTTGAGGTAGAGAATACCTCATTTCTCTTTACTATGTATCATGGTGGATGGTTTTACTTTTTTTCATCTATGGGTTATTGTTTTAATGTCTTAATCAAAGATAAATAAGTTGATAATTAAAATTTAAGGGGAAAGGGGGAATGATCTACATGATTTTATAGCTTTGTTATTATTATGATATTGTGAATTGATGATCTTGATGCCCCACTAAAAATCATGGTTTTTGGGAGGCTTTTCATGCACTATAGTTGTTGTGATATGGAAACCTTGTTGCATGTTATTGTGATATCACCCTAAAATGAAAATTGGCTAACCACTTATATCAGGTTAATAAAATGGCTACCACTAGATTATGGATAATGAGATAACACCCCTAAAATAAAGTGAATTGTGATAAAATACCCTTTTAAAATATGTAAAATGGTCTTTGATGTGTTTTGATGGGTGTTCGTGCTTGTGGGGTGATGAAATGTGGTTTTGATGTGATGTGGGGCTGATTGGTGAGATGTGACTGTGATTTTTGGGTAGGTGTGGTGTATAAGGCCCCATAATTAAACATTACATAATCTTGATTGTTGATCAAGAATTTACTTTCTTTCACATTGAGGATCTTTTCAGGTTTATAGTTTTAGAGAATTAGTCCATAAATATTACATCTAAAATATTATATAGTAGTCACTTATACTATATCCAGTTTTTTCACAACAATAAAATACCTTAGAAAAAAAGAATTATTTTCTTGATAAAAATATTATTTAATTCTTCCTTTATCTTACCCTTCCTTATACCCGGTGAAAAACATTTCAAAAACATGGGATGAGTATAAAAAACTTAGTAAGGGTTATAAAATAAGGAAAGAAAACATTAGTCCATGAATACATATAAATCAATGAAATAATACTTTTCACTTATAAAACATAAGCTATTTAATATACCTAATGAAATCATAATATTTATGAATAACTCACATAAATCATAAATCATAAAGGTAACTTGTGGAATCCATAACATACTTACATTGTAGCTTTCACAACTACATAGGGAGAAACCATCATGGTTACGTTTGGAATACCCATCACAGTATATTACCTAAATATCTTAGGAGAAACCTTAATGTTTACCTCCTTCATGTTACCCAATGCATTGTAGAGATATCTTGGGCTCACCCAACCTTAGTTTATCATAGAACCACTAATATATGTAAAAAATTCCCAAGAACCATAACATAATCATAACACATGAACAAGAATAAAGGAGAAATAAAATGTCCACATTGCAATCGTAAGACATCATTTCAAGATATTAATATAATAAATCCATTCTCAAAACCATTTTGAATACCAAAATACCTAAAAAAGGAATCTTGTATTTAATTTTCTTTTTTAAAAACATTACAGCTTGTAGAGGAACCCAGATATCAAATAATGCTCATGGCGGCAGAAAGGTCGTCGTCAAAAAAGAAACATTACTTTTGTAATTTAGTAAAATGATTCATAGAAAAAGATTCCTTTTGAAAAACTTTTAATGAAATTAAAATTCAAAGGGTTTGATTATATATCATATAAAATAAAGTCATGTATAATTAAAAATATGCCTCAATGAAAAGAGATTGAGATGAAGTCCCTTACCTTGAGTCCGACTTGTCTTGTTTATTATTTAATTTAATAAATAATAAAATTTGGTTAATTTATACTTTATTTAGAACATTTTAAAAGTTTATTATTAATTTTATATTACTTATTACCATGTTATAACAATTAGTTAATTATTTGAGTTCATATTGGATGTTTTGTCGATGTTTGGTACTTGAGTCAAAAATGAAGTTGTTTTGATTAAAATTGTCCATGTGGTCATAAGTACATCATCTCTAGAATATTATTCATGAATTAAATATAATATATATATAGTATATATGTATTTAAAATTTACATGACATTTGGATATAATAAATGAAATGCACCATTCATGGAGACGGTAGGCTGTACGTGCGCATGAATGCTACTTTCACTTTTTTGACATATTAAAAGAATAATAATCAAATGATATATATATTATAATACCAGTATTATATTTATGTCATGTATGTATCATAGTTTTAATAAACCCATCCTTTATACGTTATATGTATAGCATGAACGAGTCATATCACTTTGAGGGGACGGTAGTCCACACTTCCTCAAATGAAATTATCGTATTTACACATCATGGAAATCATAAATGTATGTTATAAATAAAAATTATAGAAGCATAAAGAGAATATAAATATAATATATATCATATATAAATACAATTCCATTATAATGGCCACCATGATATTTGGTAGAGAAAAATTGAACAATCATCTTTTCGTGAGGCAGTAGTTTGTCGTACACAGAAACAATATGTTCGTATACATTAGATAGAGGTGTGTGTAAGTGTAGTTAGAATAATTCTCATAAAAACATCATAGTATATTTAGTATACTTGTGTTTTTATTTAGTCAAAGAATAAGAAGATCATAGGGAGTGGAGAAGGAAAATAAAGGAAAGGAACTTGAGAGAAGACGTTAGCTCTAAATCGGGTAACTTCTTTTGATTTGAGCCAAAAGGATATCTAGAATTTTATTATGATCAAGGAAAGGATTCTAGGAGAAAGTGAGGGATGTTGGGAGATTATTTTAGCAGAATTTGGACAAGACAAGGTTCTTTAGAGGTGTTTGTAAGTGGGTAGAGTTTGTGGCCTTTTATAAGAGGGAGGAGAGGCACTTTAGGAAAGTCTTGAAATATTAATTTATTATAAATTCAATTTTGATTAAAAATGGACTAAAACTCATTTAATTCAAATATAATATGATTTTGGTTCTAATACCCATCATAAAGTAATTGTTAGACAAGTTTTGAATATTTTTTTATCCTTATCCTTTTTGTTTAACCCTTATTTTACCCCTTTTAATCTTATAGTGATATCATGTTATTTACACATTGTGGGTTAATGTAATTACAATATGTTGGGAAAAGACCCAAAAATAAATTCATCTATGAAATATTTGGACTTATATTAACAATTTTTATGAATATTATATTTTTAGTAATTTTATATCATTTAATAAACTATTTTATATTTTAAGTTATGAATTATGTCAATTTTGGACACTATTCATACTCGTCTTTTTTACAAATTCATAACAACTTAACTCCTTCAAAAAAAATTTAATCAATACTAACATGTATTATTCACCTATAAAATTCATGTATGACATTAATTATGTCGAATAATATTTATTTTAATTTTTATAATATCATTTATTTGAATCTTTTATAAATGAAGCAATCATTGCATCATCATTGTGTCATAATTAACTTTATTTATTTAATGTCTAAAAATTATAAATAAAATAGAATGATGTAGAAAATAGTTTTATATTTCTAATAAATATTTATAGTCTAATAGATAAATTATATAACCCCATATAGAAATTTTTTAAGTAAGAAGATACACGTTTATGTTATTTTTCTCTTTACTTTAAATTAATTCTTATAACATGTCATTATCACACCCAAGTGGATTTATGGGGTCCCAAAATTGACCCAAGGATGCCCATTGTTGGAAATATCTCATAAAATAAGATTAGATCATGGGTTACGGTAGTTTATTATTATTATAATATTATATTTTACCCTTATTTACCAGATTTACCCTTTAACCATGGTAAATAAAATAATCACTGAAGTCACTATTCATAATGTCCCAAAATAAAAGGTAAATATTCACATAATTTGAAACTTATTATTACAAATATGGAATTAATTTTTCCAAATTCAAAACACATAATTGGAAAAAACTCATTTGAAAATAAATTCTCGTTATTAAAACAAGAAAGCGGGTTTTTAAGAATTAATAACTATCAAAAGATTGATTGTGTTTGTGTCAAATTTCAATGGGAAATTAATTACAATGAACAAAATTGGATTAAATGATAAAAATTTAATCCAATTAAACTTTAAAACCAATTAAAAATATAATCTAACTATATAAATAAATTATATGAAAAGACATTTTTGAATTAAAATGCAGTATTTTTCACTATTCATTAAAATATGAATTTCATCAGAAAAATACCAAAATTTCAACCAAATTAAATTTTTATGTTACACTTCTAAATAAGAATTTTATTTTGTCAAATATAATATATAAAAGTGAAAAAAACTAGATTTTAAAATGGGTTTTCCATCAAAAGGTGGTAAAATGGGCTTTTAAAAATATTAGAGTATTTTATGATTAAATTTGAATTATTTATCATTTTAAGCCTCAAATATTTATTTAATAAATTTAAAAATATTTAAAAAATTTGTAAAATAATAATATAGTTAATTATGTTCATTTCCTCCAATACAGTGGCAAGGCATTAACTACCATTTAAAATAATAATATTATATTATTATTTTTCGGTATAACTCAATGTTTTGTGCAACATAAGATTTAGAAGAAACCTGTTGTTGCATGTTGAGGATGATATTATAAAAAACATCCTCTTTAACATAAAATTAATTTCTTATTCATTAATATTAATATATATGAAAAGTATTATTCTATAAATACTTGGGTTGTTACATCATTCCCCCCTTTTGGGAATTGTGTCCTCGAAATTTTATTCACTTACCAAATAAGTGGGGGTATTTATCCCTCATAAGTTTTTTAGATTCCCACATTGCCTCTTAAACCATATAGTTTTTTCACAAAACATTTACTTGATGAATTACCTTATTTCGCAACACTTTCTATCTACGATCAATGATCTAGACTAGTTGTTCCTCATAAGAAAGATTCTCTTCCAACTGAACTACCTCTAGAATTAAAACATGAGATGGATCTGGCATATACTTTCTCAATAATGAAACATGAAAAAAATTGTTTACCTGGGATAAACTTGAAGGTAAGTCCACCCTTTTGGCAACTGATCCAAATTTCTACAGGATTTCATAGGGTCCAATGAACCTCAGACTCAACATTCCTTTTTTTTACCAAAACACATCACACTTTTCCTTGGAGAAACTTTGATAAATACATGATCACCTACCTTGAATGAAAGATCCTTACTCAGGTTCTCCTCATAACATTTCTACCTACTTTGAGATATTCTCATGTACTTTTGAATCAAATGAACTTTTTCTACCATATCTTCTACAAATTTTTGTCCTATCAACTTCCTCTCACCTACTTCATCCCAAAAAGCTGGAGTTCGACACCTATTTTCATATAATGCTTCAAATGGTTCCATCTGTATACTGGAATGAAAATTTTTATTATAAGAAAACTCAACCAAAGAAAGATATTGTTCCCAACTTCCCTGGTAATCTATTGAATAATCACATAGCATATCTTCCAATATCTGAATTATTCGCTCTGATATCCCATCTGATTGTAGATAAAAAGTTGTACTGAAATTTAATTCAGTACCCAAAGACTTCTAAATGCCTTTCCAAAAGTTAAAATTGAACCTAGGATCACGATCATATACAATAGAGAGAGAAACTACATGTAACCTAACTATCACTTTAACATACAATCTAGAAAGTTGATCTAGAGATAGAGTATCTCAAATAGGAATAAAATGAGCAGATTTAGTCAATCGATCAACAATAAATCATATTGTATTGTTACCTCAAGAAGTCTTTGGTAATCCCACTATGAAATCCATGGAAACATTTTCCCATTTCCACTCTGGCACTAGAAAAGGCTTAAACATCCCTTTAGATAACTTTTATTCTTATTTAACTTGTTGACAAGTCAAACAATTCATAGTAATGTTATCAATATCTCATTTTATTCCATCCCACCAGTAATACTCCTGAAGATCTCTGTACATCTTAGTACTGCCAGGATGAACTAAAAACAGAGAACTATGAGCTTCACATAATAACTCTTTCTTCAACTTTGAATCACAAGGCACACATAATCTCCTTCCAAACCTCAAAACACAGTCTTTATCAATGTTAAATTCAGGTAACTCACCCTTCCGAACTAATTCTACATTTTTCTGCAACTCACTATATTCTTTATGTGATTTCTTAATTCTATCTAATAGAGATGATTTCTCTACCACCTGAAACAAAATAGAGGAATTCCTTATACCAGCAACTTCCAATCCAAAATTTATCAAATCAGAAACCAAAGGATGTTGTTCCAAATGTAGCATTGTTAATGTAGTATTACTCTTTATACTCAAAGCATCAACCACTTTATTTACCCTTCCTGGATGGTAATGAATCGTTAAATCATAATACTTGATTAATTCCATCCATATCCTATGTATCATGTTTAATTATTTCTAAGTGAATATATACTTCAAAATATTGTGATCAGTATATATTTCACACTTTACGTCATACAAATTATGCCTCCAAAATTTTAAATAAAAAACAACAGAAGCTAATTCCAAATCACGTGTAGGGTAATTTAACTCATGAGTTTTCAACTGACATGAAGCATAAGCAATTACTTGATCATTCTGCATTAGAAAATAACCAAGTCCTTTTAACGAAGCATCACTGTAGATAACGAATTCACCATTTTTTAAAGGTAGTTCCAAAACTGGAGAATTCACCAATCTTCTTTTCAATTCTTGAAAAAAATCATAACATTATTTTGTTTAGATAAACTTAACACCTTTTTGAGTTAACTTAGTTAGTGGGATAGATAACTGTGAAATTTTTTCAACAAAACTCCAGTAACAACCTACTAAACCAAGAAATATGAATCTCAGTTACATTTGTGGGTCTTGACCATTCTTCAACAACTTTTGTTTTAGTAGGATCAATAGTTATTCCATATTTAGAAACATTGTGACAAATGAATGAATTTTTTTGTAACCAAAACTCACACTTTTTGAATTTTCCATACATTTTATTTTATTTTAAGGTTTGTAAGACAAACCTTAAATGAATTTCATGCTCCTCTTTACTTTTAGAATTACCAAAATATCATCAATAAAAACAACCAAAAAATTATCCAAGAACTCATAGAAAATTATATTCATAAGATCCATGAATACAATAGGTGCATTGGTTAACCCAAAAGGCATAACTACAAATTCATAATGGCTATATATTGTACAAAATGCGGTCTTCAGAATGTATACTTTCTTTACATTCAACTGATGGTACCCCAACCTCAAGTCAATCTTCAAAAAATACTAAGATCCTTGGATCCAATCAAACAAATAATAGATATGAGGAAAAATATACTTGTTATTAATAGTGACGTTATTAAAGGCTCTATAATCAATGAAAAGTCTCATTGAACCATCTTTATTTTAAACAAATAAGATAGGTGTACCCAATGGTGATGTTATAGGTTAAATGAAACCTTTATCTAATAACCTTTTCAATTTCTTCTTTAACTCTAAAAGTTCAATTTTAGTCATTCCATAAGGAGGTTTTGAAATTGGATTAGCATCAGGAACCAAGTAAACAACAAATTCAACTTCCCAATTAGTTATTATACCAAGAAACTCATCAGAAAAATATCAAGATACTCATTTACCACTAGCACATCATTAATCTGAACAGTTCCTTTGATTTATAAAATATATGAAAGGTAACATTCATTTATATCTTTTACTAGTTTCTCATCTTCCTGATATGTTATCAAAGGTAAGGGTTCATTATTGTACACAAACTGAAATTCTTTCCGAAAAGAAACATCTTTATCTTTTCAGTCAATATTATCATGATAAATGGAAAAGCAATCCATACCCAAAATAACATCAAACTCTAATAGAGGAAAAACAATAAGGTTTTCAGGTAGATTCTTTCCGCACACAAGGACATGAAGGTTATTATAATTTGTTTTTGTCTCAACATTTCCCCCAGGTGTTTTTACCACAAGTGCAAGATTCATATCTTAATATATAATTCTTAATTTATTATAAATTTTCTCAAAAATGAAAGAATTCGTAGACCCATAATCAAACAACACATGGGAATAGTCTAAATAAACAAACAATATACCCAATACTACTTAATTTGATGGCTCAACATCTAATGTGGTGGTTGCAAAGGATTTCACCACCCCTTTTTACTTGTAGTCTGGCTGCTTTCCATCATTTGAGTTCTTATTTGGACACTCATTTGCATAATGACTCATCTCATTGCACTCAAAACATTTTACTAACTGTAAATTAGATTTTGTCTTACCACCACCCTGATCTTTTTTAGTGCAATTAAGAGCCTTATGTCCCATTTTACCATATTTTAAGGACTTACTAGAATTCAAAAGGCATTACCCAATGTTCTTTTTTACTATAATTTTCACAAACTGTAAACTTAAGTTTCTTACCATTAGACTTTTTTGAATAACTCTTCCCTTTCATTTTCCAACTCAGCCTCTTATTCTGTTATTTGTCAAAGAACACCTGATCATCAGGAAACTCCATTTCCATCTTCTCCCCACATCGAACAAGTTTTTCATAACATTTGAACTCATGAGAATCTAATGCACTTTGATACTTTGGATTTAAACCTGAGTAAAAAACAATTAATTTTACTATCAAGATCGCTTATGATATTTGGAGCATACCTTGCCAGCTGAGAAAATTTTTCTTCATAAGAAACCACTGATTCATCATCCTACCTCAATTCCAATAATTGTTTTTCCATTCTAAGTCGAATCACCTTGGGAAAATATTTCTCAAGAAACATACATTTGAATGCATCCCAATCAAGAGTATCAATGTCCTCACTATCCTTGATATTTTTAACCATCGTCCACCACTGATCGACTTCACCTTAAAAATGGTAAACAACAAGACTAACCTTTTTATATTCAGAACACCCCATGACATTGAAAATATTTTCCAGTGCTTTAATCCACCCTTCAGCTATCATTGGGTCAGATGATCCTCTGAATGATGAGAGATGTTTTCTCATGAAAGGCTCCACTACTAAAATGTTTCATTGTGGTTGATCTGTCTGATCTCATGCATGGATACCACCACCATTTATAACTTGAGTTAACTATTTCATCACTACAACAAACTATTCAGTTTAGATTCTGACCATTTATTGTTATTGGTTTGGTAGGTTATTTTCATCTTGATGTCGTCCCATCATAGCTTCCCTGTTTCATCTAAGAAAAACCATTATGAACACAGAAATATCTTAGAAAAATAAAACTGGTAATATTAAAATTCTATATCATTTCAATCTTACCATAAAGTAAAAATAATTTATGGATATTCATTTAAGAATATCATAACTCATAAAGTTATCTAAACTGACCTCTAATACCAACTATAATGACTCATCCTTAAACATTACATAATATTGATTTTTGATCAATAAATTACCTTCTTTCACACTTAGGTTCTTTTCAGGTTTATAGTTTTATAGAATTAGGTCATAACTATTACATATCAAATATTACAAAGTAGTCAATTCTATTATATCCAATTTTTTCACAACAATATAATGCCGTAGAAAAAAAAATCTTTTCATGATAAAAATATTCTTAAATTATTCCTTTCTCTTACCCTTCATTATAACCTATGAAGAACATTTCAAGAACTTAGGATGAGTATAAAAAGATCAGTAAGGGTTATATATAAGGAAAGAAAACATTACTCAATTAATACTTACAAATCAATGAAATCATACTTTTCACTCAAAAAACATAATCTCTTTAATATATCTCATGAAATCATAAGATTTATGAATAAATAAAAAAATCATAAATCATAAAGGTAACTTATGGAATCTATAACATACTTACATTACAGATTAAACACATACATAGGGAGTAACCTTCATAGTTACGTTTGGAATACCCATCACAGTATATTCCCTAAATCTATTAGGAGAAACCTTAACATTTACCTCTATCACATTACCCAATGCATTGGAGAGATATCTTGGTCTCACCTACCCTCAGTTTATCATAGAACCACCCATATACATAAACAATTCCCAAGAACCATAACATAATCATAACACATGAACAAGTATAAAGGAAAAATAAAATTTCCACATTGCAATTGTAAGACATCATTTTGAGATAGTGATATAATAAATTCATTATCAAAAAAAAATTCAATACCAAAATACCTAAAAAAGGAATATTGTATTTAATTTTCTTTTTTAAAACATTATGGCTTGTAGAGGAAGCTAGATATCAAATAATGCTTATGGCAGTGAAAAGATCGTTGTCACCGTGTACATTAAAAAGAAACATTACTTTTGTCATTTAGTAAAACACTTCATAGAAAAAGATTCCTTTTGAAAATTATTGAATAAAATTAAAATTAAAAGGGTTTGGTTATATACCGTATAAAATAAAGCTATGTATAAATCAAAATATGTATCAATGAAAGAAGATTGAGACGAAGTCCCTTACCTTGAGTCTGACTTGTCTTGTTCTTTATTTAATTTCCTAAATAATAAAATTTGGTTAATTTATACTTCCTTCAGAAACTTTTAAAATATTACTATTCATTTTATATTACTTATTACCATGTTATAACAATTAGTTAATTATTTGAGTTCATATTAGATGTTTTGTCACTGTTTGGTACTTGAGTCAGAAATGAACTTGTTTTGATTAAAATTGTCCATGTGGTCATAAGTCCATCATATATAGAATATTATTCATGAATTAAATATCATATATATCCAGTATATATGTATTTATAATTTCCATAATATTTGGAGATAAGAAATGAAATGTACTATTCATGGAGATGGTAGGCCATACGTACGCATGAATGCTACTTTCATTTATTTTTCATATTAAAATAATAATAATAAAATGATATAAATGTATATTATAATACCATTATTTTATTTATGTCATGTATGTATCATATTTTTAATAAAAATAACCTTTATGTGTTCCATGTATAGTATGAACGAGTCATATCACTTTGAGGGGCCAGTAGTCCACACTTCCTAATGAAATTATCGTATTTACACATCATGGAAATTATAAAGGTATGTTGTAAATAAAAATTAAATAAGCATATAGACAATATAAATATAATATATATCATATATAAATATAGTTTCATCATGTTTTCCACCATGAGAGGTGGTATGGGAAAATTGAACAATCATCGTTTCGTGAGGCAGTAGTTTTCCGTACATAGAAACAATATGTTTGTATCCATTAGAAGGAGTTGTGTGTAATTGTAGTTCGAATGCTTCTCATAAAAACATCCTATAATATTTAGGATACTGATTTTGTTATTTAATAAAAGAATAATAAGATCATAGGGAGTGGAGAAGGAAAATAAAGGAAAAGAACTTGAGAGAAGACGTTGCCTCTAAATTAGGAAACTTCTTTTGATTTGAGCCAAAAGGATTTCTTGAATTTTATTTTTCCAAAGGTAAGGATTATTGGAGGAAGGGAGGGATTTTTGAAGACTATTTTAATATAATTTATAAGATCCAAGGGTCTTGAGAGGTGTGAGTATGTGGGTAGAGGTGGTGGCCTTTTATAAGAGGGAGGAGAGGCACTTTAGGAATGTTTTGAAATATTAATTTATTATAAATTCAATTTTTAATAAAAATGGTCCAAAACTCATTTAATTTGAATAAAATATGATTTTGGTTTGAATACCTATAATCCAATAATTTTAGACAAGTTTTTAATATTTATTATCCTTATTTTTTGGTTTAACTCTTATTTTACCCTTTTTAATCTTAGAGTGATATCATGTTATTTACACATTGTGGGTTAATGTAATTACCATATCATGTCAAAAAATCCACAAAAAAATTCATTTATGACATATTTGGACTTATATTAACCATTTTTCATAAAATTATATTTTTAAGAATTTAATATCATTTAATAAACTATTTTATATTTTAATTTATGAATTATGTCAATTTTGAAAAATATCCATACTTTTATTTTTTTAAAATTCATAAAAACTTGATTAATTCGAAAAAACATTGTATCAATCCTAACATGTCATATTCATCTATAAAATTCTTTGATGAAATTAATTATGTCAAATAATATTTATTTTAATATTTATAATATCATTTATTTGAATCCTTTATTAATGAAGCAATCACTGCATCATCATTGTGTCATAATTAACTTTATTTATTTAATGTCTAAAAATTATAAATAAAATAACATGATGTAAGAAATAATTTTATATTTATAATTAATATTTATACTCTAAGATACCAATTATATAAACCCATATAATTTTTTTTAGTAAAACTGTACACGTTTATATTATTTTTCTCTTTACTTTAAATTAATTCTTATAACTTGTCATTATCACACCCAAGTAGCACCATGAGGTCCCACAATAGACCCAAGTATTCCCATGGTTGGAAATATCTCATAAAATAGGATTAGGAAATGTGTTAGGGTAGTTTAATATTATTATAATATTATATTCTACCCTTATTTACCAGATTTACCCTTTAATCATGATAAATAAAATAATTACCGAAGTTACTATTAATAAAGTACAAAAATAAAAGGTACATATTCACAAAATTTGAACCTTTTGATTCCAAATATGGAATAAATTTTTCCAAATTCTAAACAAATAACTGGAAGAAAATAATTTAAAATTAATTCCTGTTGTCAAAACCAGAAAGCAGGTTTTTAAGAAGTAATAATTATCAAAATATTGACATGTATTTATGTCCAATTTCAATGGTAAATTACTTCAAATGAAAAAAATTGGATTAAATGATAAAAATTTAATCCAATTACACTTTAAAAATAATTAAAAATACAATCTAACTATATAAATAAATTAGATTAAAAGGTAGTTTTGAATTAAAATGGAGTATTTTTCACTATTCATTAAAATATGAATTTCATCTGAAAAATTCCAAAATTTCAACTAAAGTAAATTTTTATGTTCTTATTATAAATAAGAAGTTTATTTTTTCAAATAGAATATATAAAAGTGATAAAAACTAGATTTAAAAAAATGGTTCACAATCAAAAGGCGGTGAAACGAGCTTTTAAAAATATTAGAGTATTTTTTGATTAAATTTAGATTCTTTCTCATTTTAAGCCACTAATATTTATTGGATAAATGTAAATTTATTTAAAAAATATTTGAAATAATAATATAGTTAATTATGTTCATTCCCAGCAATACAATGACTAAGCGTTAAATACCATTTAAAATAATAAAAATATTATATTATTTTTTGGTACAACTCAATGTTGTGTGCAATGTAAGATTTCGGAGAAACTCGTTGTTGCTTTTAAAGTATGATATCGGAAAAATTTTCCTAATTAATTTAAAATTAATAAATTATTTATAAATATTAATAGATATGAAAAATTATTATTCTACAAATACCCGGGTTGTTACAAGGTGATGGATGTTTGGTCATGATTTTGGGTTGGCGAGGTGGTGTTTATTTGGAAATGCTTGTGGGGAAGTGGGATAATGGTACGATAGGGATGATGAGCTACTTGTGATGTTTGGTTTAATTTCATTAGATGATCGCGTAGTGATGAAATAAATAATTTTTTAATAATGATTGAAATGGATGGGGTTTGGTTTGGTTATTGGGACAGAAATGATTAATGAATTAATAAATTATGGATTATGCTTAATAATGAAATAAATAGTGTAACATCCCAGGTAAATAAAGGAATAATAACTTTTATTTTTAATTAATATTTTGTGAAACAAATATTAATTTTACTTTAAAGGGGTTGCTATGTTAGATGGCGTATCCGATACGCAACAACGAGTTTCTTTGAAATCTTATGTTGCACAATAATAATATAATATTATTATTTTAAATGGTAGTTAATGCCTAGCCTTTGTAATGACAGGAATAAATAGAACTAAATAAAAAATGATTATACATGTTTGTTAAATATTTTTACATTTATTCAATAAAAGTTAGAGGCTTAAAATGCGAATGAATCTAATTTACTTTAAAAGGTTGATTTACCACCTTTTAATGGAGAACCCTTTTTAAATCTAGTTTTGGTCACTTTTATATGTTATTTTTGAAAAAAAATAAAATTATTATTTATAATTGGGACATCAAAATTCACTTTGGGTAAAATTTTGGTATTTTTGTGATAAAATTCATTTTTTGATGAATAGTGAAAAATACTGTATTTTAATTCAAAACTGCCTTTTAATCTAATTTATTTATATGGTTATATTATATTTTTAATTGGTTTTAAAGTGTAATTATATTATGTTTTTACCATGTAATCCAATTTTTGTCATTGGAATTAATTTTACTTTGAAATTGGAAATAAACAAGTGTCAATCTTTTGATAGTTAATATTTCTAAAAAACACGCTTTTCATTTTGACAGCAAGAATTAATTTTAAATTAATTTCTGCCACTTCTGTATTTTGACTTTGGAAAAATAGATTCCATATTTTGAATCAGGAGGTCCAAATTTTGTAAATAGGAAACTTTTATTTATAAACATTATGAATATTTACTTCAGTAAATGTTTTATTTACCATGATTAAAGGGTAAATCTGGTAAATAAGGGTAACAAAATATTATTATAATAATATAAAATTACACTAAAATGTGTCCTAATCCTATTGGTTGATACATATACGACCATGGGAAACTTTGGATCTATTTGGGGACCCAATGGAGCCACATGGGAGTGATAATGACACTTTATTTTAATTAACTTAAAGTAAAGACAAACAAGACATAAACAAATATCTTTTAGTAAATTAATTTTTACATTGGATTATATAAGTTATATTTTAAACTATAAATATTTTTTGGAAATATAAAAATATTTCCTACATAATGGTAATTTTTTATAATTTTTATACATCAAATAAATTAAATTATTTATGACACAATAATGATGTAGTGTTTACCTCATTAATAAAATATTTAAATAAATAAGATTATAAAGATTAAAATAATGTCCAAAACCTATAAAATTCTTATTGGATGATTTTATTTCTATCATAAGTCATATTATATTAGACTTTCATTAGTTTTGGACCTTTAGAAATTGAAAATAATGATATAATAAAATAATAGTTTCAAACTTTCCTAAAGAGACCCTCCTCCCCCTTATAAAAAGACCTCACCTCTAACCCATTCCTCACACTTATAAAGCCCCTTATCTCATCCAAAACCTACCCAAATAAGATCTCAATATCCCTATATTCCTTCTAGAAGCCTTAACTTAGGCATAAGTTACTTCAAGAAGTCCTTTTGGTTCAAACCAAAGGGAGTTACTCGAATTAAAGGTAACAATTTCTCTTAAATTATTTTCTTTTATTTTAATTATCCAACCCCTAAAATATTTTTATTCTTTTTTTCATAAAAAATAAAGTATTATTATTATACTAGTATGTTTTTATGAGAAGTATTATAACTACACTTTTACACACCTCCATCTAATGGGTAAAGAACATACTGTTTCTGTGGATGGCAAACTAACGCCTCACGAAACGATGATTGTTCAATTATCTCCTACCACCTCTCATGGTGGAAATTATGATGGAACTATATTTATATATGATATATATTATGTTTATTTTTTCTTTATGATTCTGTATTTTTTCATTTATATCATACCTTTATGGTTTCCATTATGGGTAAACGCGATAATTTCATTTTAGGAAGTGCGGACTACCGCCCCCTCAAAGTGATATGACTCATTAATTCCATATGTGGGACATATAAAGGATGAGGTTAATGATATTATATATGATATTATACTTGAATTATAATATACCTATGTATCATTATGTTTTAATTCCATTAAATATGAAATAGAAATGAAAGTAGCGTTCATGTGTACGTACGGCTTACCGTCTCCATGAACGGTGCATTTCATTTCTTACCTCCAAATATTATGTACTATTATAAATACATATATATAATGGATATATAAAATATAAATTATATATAAATTATGAATATAATTCTGTAGATAATGTAATTTTTACCACATGAACAACTTGTAATTATAAGAAGTTCATTTTTGACTCAAGTACCAAATATCGACAAAACGACCAATATTAACTTAAATGATTACACAATGTTTATAACATGGTAATAAGTGATATAAAAGAAATAATAAACTTGAAAAAGGTTCTTAATAAAGTATAAATTAACTTAAGTTTATTAATCAGGAATAATAAGGAACAAACAAGTCAAGTCGGACACGAGGTAAGAGGTTTCTTATCTCACTTTTAATTCTGTGAGATTTCCATTATTCACTACTAATTTATTGAATGTGGTGTATTGTTTACTGATAGTTGATATATATTATCATTATTATATTTATATTCATTTTATTCTATGAATCATTTGGTGGTTATTAACTTTTGTTCATACGACTCGATTGATTACAACGTGGTAAGGGATTTTCATCTCACTTTTTATTCCCGTGAGATTCATGCTATATTTGACACTGTTTACTTTTGTGTGGTGTATGTACTACCCAAGATTGTATTAATTGTGTAATATAATTCAATTTATGGGTATTTAAATATTCATTTTTTATCCTTATTTCATGGGTTTTATGTTTCATAAGTTACCAAATCAGTAAGGGAACCTTTTAACCCAATTTCCAATGGGTTAATCTTCTAATTATTAATTATGTCATGCTATGATTATGTGTGGAATCACTGTTTATTTATTTATGTTGTAATTTCCACTCTCCTTTGTGTGGATATACTTTTTATACACATAATCACTCCATTTATAAATTCTAAAGTCATCGATATGAACTTGATAAGAGTAATTTTACCTCAATTTTCATTCATTGAGTTAAACATCCTAGTCATTGGTTTTGTCTTAAAAAGAACATGTGTGAATGTCCTATGATTGATTTACACTAAATATCTAATCATATTGAGTGTATTTATATTATTCACACATTATTATGTAATTTATTTATCCTTAATATAAGAATACAGTTTTTACAAGGGATTTTGTGTCAAATTACTTTCCATTGAGACTTCATTGTTGTTATGAACCAATTCACTCTTATATGGTGTATATACCATCCTTTGGAATATTATATCATGAATCCCTTTGTTCTCATGATATTATAAAGTTATGATTAAACATTATTACTCAATTATTTGTATTCAAGCATCTCTCATTTTGTTAAAAACTCTTTAACTAAAATATCATTTTAAATGTTTTAAAGATTTATTCTTATAAATATTTATCATTAATGTCCATGTTTTAAAAAAAATGCTTTTAATGATTTATTTATAGGGAAATTAATGTTTTCAAATGATAATTTATTTAAAAGTTTCAAAGTGGTATGAGACACTTTGATTCAAAAATCTATTTATTAAATGTTTTAAATGGTTTTGAAAATGGTTTGATAAAGCATTGTTTATGTCAATATCTTGAAATAATATATTTTGATAGCAATGTGGAAATGTTATATTTCTATTATGATTGTTTTATGTGTTATGAATACATTATGATTCTTCATCATTGTTTACGTATACAGGTGGTTCCGTGATAAACCTAGGGTGGGTGAGCCAGATATAGCTATCCAATGCATTGGGTAATGTGACAGAGGTAAACGTTAATGCTTATCCTAAGAGATTTAGGGAATATACTATGATGGGTATTCCAAATATAACTTCCTATGTAGCTATGATAGCTACAATGTAAGTATGTTATTAATTCCATAATATACCTTTATGATTTATGATTTCTATGTTTTATTCATAAATCTTATGATTTCATAAGGTATATTATGTTTGAAAAGTATTGGTTTAATTGATTTGTATTTATTGATGGGCTAATGTTTTCCTTCCTTATTTTATAACCCTTACTGTGATTTTTATGCTCATTCCATGTTTTTGAAATGTTTTCCACATGACTTAAAAATGAATAGGGTCAAGGATGGGATTAAGGAAAATCCATGTTGTCTAAAACATGGAACTAGACATGTTTCTTTTCAACAGTTTTTATTTTATGAAAGAAATGGAAACTGAGTTGAAGTGTCTAAATTGTAATTTTTGATATGTAATGTAATAGTTATGGCCTAATTCTCTAAAAATAAAAACCTGAAAATATCCTCAATGTGAATTATTCATTTAATTCAAGATTATTTAATGTTTAAGGACGGGTTACTATAAATAGGTTGGATAATGGAATTGGTTAGTGGTGTGATGTAGGTTGTGGTTTGTGTGGTGTTATTCATTTAGAGGCGGTAGTGAAAGTGGTAATGTTGTGAGTTGGTTAGTGTTTGGCTGTGAACCCATAGGTTGGGATTGTGTGTGTGGCTATACATATATAGTTTTATATTCCTTGTGATTTATATATTAACCCCACTCGCATAGAGCACTATGTGCCAACACCTATATATTCACACGAGGGGTTTTTTCTCCAACATCCTAGTGTTGAAGATAGATGACTGGATGCTCGCTCTTTCCCACTCTCTATTCAGGGTGGGTAGATATTAATAGGCTATAGTGGTTTGAGGTATGTTAGTGAACTAGGTTATTTCTACCCACTCTTTCTTTATCTCTATTTTACGTGATTAGATATTAATAGGCTGTGATAGCCAAATGTATGTTAGTTCTCTAGGTGTTGACCCAGGTGTTTTCAGGTGAGAAATGATGTGACCATGCTATGGGGTGGTGACTCAGTTATTTTGGGAGAGATGTGATATGTCTATGCAATGGGAAATCTTATGGTGTGGGTTATTCATGGTAGGAGGGCATGAGGTTGACATATTTCATGTTTATGATACTCTACTACTCTAGTTATGACTATGATGTGATGGGCCTGGTGTTTTTAGGAGAGATGTGATGTGACCATGTCATGGGGCTATGGACCTGGTGTTTTTGTGAGTGATGTGATATTTATTTGTTGTGGGGAAGTGGTATATATTATTTGGAATATATGAGAGTTACAAGAGGTACAAAATTGGGGTGTGAGAGAAAAAAATATTGGGAAGGTGGTGAGGGGTACCCTTTATTGATATGCTTCTTATTATGGTTATTATACTTGGCTTGTGTTATTTGGTGAGCATGCCTTGGTGAGGTTGAGATGGATATTTGACGTGTTTATGTGTTGTTCATTCTACAATTTTTCTCATGGGTGAATTAGTATTATTCATTCACATGTGCATTAGAGACTTTGTCTTTCCTACTTATTATAATTTTGTGCTCACCCTATGAATATAAACTGATTTTTAGTTTTCCAGGAGAAATACATGGATCATGATGGAAATTACTAGCTTAAATTTTTGGATAGGTTCTCTGTCTTTTCTTTTTCTTTGTTTTAGGCATTTTACTTTTAGAGACATTTAATTATACCAGTTTTATTTATACTTTCAATGTGGGATGGTTTTGGTTTCCTTTTATATTATTTCATGGAGTTTCTTGTGGATGATTCATCTTATCTCTCAATCCTACATTATTAAAGAGGGTAATTCCTCCCATTTCATGATATTTTTATACTCTCAGTGATAGTCGCCAACCCAGGGTCTACTAGAGGATATAATTGGGGGTTATTATCTCTCTACACTCATTATGGTATCTTTGATGGGAGGGGGTCATGAAATGGTGGTATTAAAGGAGATGGTTGAAAGATAGGATGAAGTTTGGAGTTAGGAACAGTGAGGATTTCATGGGTTTGTATGAAAATAGTTCCAATTGACTTTAGTGCAAGAAATATGTTAGAGAGACTATCTAGGACATGGGATTTTAAGCCCCCCCATGATCAAGTGTATGGAATTTGAGATTATTGAATGACCATGTTAGGTGGACCTGTTTTTAGGGTAGAGACATAGTTGAGGTACATGCATCCTGATGAATTGTGTTCTTGTTTGAATTCAGTTACTTTAGTAAGGTTAAAATAAATAAAGTTTATTAAAATTAATCTAAATGAAATTACATACTATCAAGATTAAAAAATTATTGTTTTCTTTTCAGATATAGTCCCTATTCCTTAATTGTATCTAGATTAGGTAGTTGAGGTTCAATAGGATGAACTAGTTGATCAATATAGGGTTGTTCCCATAGAGGAGGATGAGGCTTGTTAGGGGGTGTTGTTCACTTTTTAGTAGAATTATTTAGGGAAGAACAAGGGAAATGTTTTAGATCTGGATATAGAGAGCTTGTCGGAGGATCTCAAGATCACTTTCAGTTTGATATGGGCCCCAACAAAGTAATAGGTGCCTTTGGCAGTTAGTTAGATATGATGATCTATGCATCAGTGGTGGGCACTATATCTAGAAGAGAGGATGGAGGAAGATGTTTCATGGGATAACTTTTAGAAAGAGTTTTAGGTAGAGTTCCTTTCATCGACCATGAAGTAAGTGAAGAGGTAGGATCTTATTTTTCTTTAGTAAGGGAGTACGTAACTATGGGATTTAGGAATCAAGTTAAAGTAACTTTGGTGATTTTCCCCAGATCTTTTATTAGACGAGGAGTCTCATGCGAGATGTCATGAGGAGTAAATTCATCCTTTTATCCAGTATACAGTCACTCCTTTTATGTTTCCAACATATTTGGAGATTCAAAAGTAGGAAGAGGTGATTAAGTAGATGTAATCATGAGGAGGTTTGATGTGAGTGGGGATCCTGGAGGGTTCCTTGAGGAGAAAAGTTGAAAGTTGTAGGTCTCATGTGCTATGTCCTTCAAGGTTTCAACTAGAAGGGAGTTGACCTCAGCAGTTTCCATTCCATACTTCTAGGGACAGTGGTTTTCATGCTCTTCTTGGGGATTTTTTTTCCAATGTTCATTTTCTATGGTGTTCGTTTCCATCTTCAAAACTAGTGCTTAGTTTCCCTTTGATCTCAGTTTGTTGGAGGTGGAAAGGTTCAACACAAGCCTCAACAGCAGTTTCTGGTGAGAAAATTTCTGTAGCAAGGGTAGCAGGGTTATGATACACCGAGGGGAGATAAATCAGGAAAAGTCTGACCTCTGAATATTCCTGGTGTTCAGGGACCTTTAACCAAGAATTATTTTTGGTGTGGTCATCACTAGAGTGTTAGAGGAGCTGGGAATGGTAATTTTCACACAGTGGAGGCACCAATGCCAGAGTGGATAGAGATCAACATAGGTACGATCAATTTGTTTAGTAACCTTGTTTGTGCCTTGTTTAATTCAATAACTTCACACTCTTTTGTTGAACCCACTCTTTTCCATGATATGGGACTATATATAGAGAGGATTCTCAATCCTCTGGTGTTGACTACACTAGTTGGTGGAGTGACCAGCTTGTTTGATGGGTTTCGGGGGTGCAGACTGATGATGGGCACATCATTCCCCTGGGGATATTTTCTTACAATAGAAGAAACCACATGGTGTCATATTATACATCAATTATTTTTATTATATGCTTTATGTTATCAACTACTCTAGTAGGAAATTTGTGTTCTCGTATGTGGATGGCTAGTGTGCGGTTTTCATTGGCGAGTGGATTTGTCAGGTGGGAAGTCAAAATGGGGAGCCCATTTTTTCTTTTATGACTAATTTGTTGGTGGAATTAGTGGATACATGGATAATGGAGGTCCCCGAGGTTATTGGGTAGTTTTTGGATTTTTCCCCCAAGGAGGTCACGACATTACTCTCTCAAAGTGATATTGAGTTTGAGATAGAATTACAGTCTGGTGCTTCTACAATTTTTATGGTGCCTTATCAGATGAAACCCTCTATGTTAAGGGAGTTGAATATTCTTATAGATGATCTAATGTAGAGGGGTTTTTCTGACCTAGTGTGTCATTGTGGGATGATTCAGTGTTGTTACCCAAGAAGGAGGATGGTAGTCTGATGTTGTGTATATTATACTAGAGGTTGAATTGGGTGATGCTAAAAAATCGTTAACCTCTTCCAAGGATATATGATCCTTTCAAAAAGTTGAGAGAATAAATTTGCTTTTATAAGATTAATATTTATTCTGGATATCACCATTTGAGGGTGATAGAGGGTGATATCCTGAAGAATTCCTTCAGATGCAGGTATGGGAAATTCAAGTTTGTATTCATTCCGTTCGGTGTTACAAATTACCCATCTATGTTCATAGGTCATATTAACTCCAAATTCTAGGAGTTTCGGGACTAGTTTGTCATCACATTCATCAATGATACCTTGATCTACTCAAATTCATGGGAGGATCATGTCGATCATCTCAGGGCTATCTTGCAGGTTCTTCGATGCCATTGGCTCTATATAAATTTGACTAAGTGTAAGTTTTGGACACTAGAGGTGCATTTCATTAGGCATGCGGTGTCTTAGTAGGGTGTGGCAGTATACCTATCTAAGGTCGAGATAATTTTTTCTTGGGTAGAACCCATGAACATGGAAGAGGTTCATAGTTTCATTGGTCTTGCATGTTATTATCATAGGTTTCTTCTTGATTTATCTCAAGTTTCAGCCCCATTGATAGCATTGACTGGGAAGGACAAGGATTTTGTGTGAACTAATTAGTGCTAGACAATATTCAATTACTTGAAGGAGAATTTGGTCAGCACTTCATTTGCTTGAGGAGGGTGTGATATTTGAGATGTTTTGTGACACTTCCCATCTAGGCTTGAGATGCGTGTTGATGTAGTAGAGGGTAGTGATATATTATGGGTCTAGGCAGTTATGTCCTCATCAGCATAACTATGCCACCCATGATCTAGAGCTAGTAGTAGTCATATTTGCACTGAATTTGTGGTGACATTACCTCATTGGGGAAACCTTTGTGATCTTCATGGATCACAAGAGTTTCAGGTATATCTTTTCTTAGTGTGATATGAACTTGTGGTAGTGGAGGTGGATGGAGTTTCTTTAGGAATATGATTTTGAGATCTTTTAATCCTTGGGAAAAAGGACTATTGTGGATATCATTTTGAATAAGAAGTCAGGGAAGGATGTTATTTGGGTGTTTGGGAATGCTTGGAGAGAAATGGAGGAGCTACCGGACTTTCAATTAGATGCTTGGTTGGATGATGGTAAAGGCTATTTGTTTCAGATAATGGTGTAGTCTTCTCTGATGTGGTATGTGGAAGAGTCTTAGTTGGGAGACTCAGAGTCAGAGGTGATGTGTGATCATGTTTTCCATGGTGATTCTCCAGAGGGATAGTAATACGGTGGCCCTAACTGGATGTTGTTTCTTGGAAGGTTGTTTTTTTGATAGTGATGTATGATAGAGTCCTTCATGAGTTTCATAGATCAAATTTGGTGGTACACCCAGGAGTTTCCAAGATGTGTCATGGTTTGAGAATGTAGTTTTAGTGGGATGGGATGATAGAGGAGGTGGTTGAGTTTTTGGCATGGTGTTTGGATTTTCAATAGGTAAAGGTTGAGCATTGTGTTCCTATAATTTTTTTATAGCCTTCGAATATTCTCAAGTGGAAATGGGATAACTTATCAATGGATTTTTCCATGGGGTTACCCTGATATTAGGAAGGTTTTTGTAACACCCCAAGCTTCCACGGTATGTTTCCCTTTGAATAATGCAATAGCTTGCGTTTTATGCAACTTCGAGATTCTAACACATCACGACCAATCAAACTAGCCGTTATGAATAGTAATACCGACTTTTTGAAATTTTATCAATTTTATCTTTCAAAATGGACTTCATTTTTGGGTTCAGAATGTCGAAATTAGCTTATAGTAAACTTTTGGTATTTTTCTGAAAACATTCAGTTTTTTATGAATACTGAAAATACTAAATTTTAATTAAAAACAACTTTTTAATAAAGATAATTTATAGTGATAAATTATACTATTGAGTGGTTTTTAATTATAATTAGATTATCTTTTAACCACTTCATCCAATTTTGGTCATTGGATGTAATTTAACATTTAAACTGGACATAAGCAAGTGTCAATCTTTTGATAGTTATTATTTCTTAAAAACACGCTTTTTGTTTTGACAATAGGAATTAATTTTAAATTAATTTCCGCCACTTCTGTGTTTTGAATTTAGAAAAATGGATTCCATATTTATAATTATAAGGTCCAGATTGTTTAAATATATAACTTTTATTTTTATACATTTTGAATAATTACTTCGGTAAATATTTTCTAAACCATGGTTAAAGGGTAAATCTGGTAAATAAGAGTACACAAATTATATTATAATAATATTAAATTACCCTAACATGTGTTATAACCCTATTTTATGATACATTTCAGACCATTGGAATCCTTGGGTCTATTTTGGGACCCCATGGAGCCACTTGTAAGTGATAATGACACTTTATATTAATTAAGTTGAAAGTAAATACAAAAATGACATAAGCATATATCTTTTAGTAAAACAATTTTTAAATAGGGTTATATATGTTATCTCTTAGACTATAATTATTCATTAGAAATATAAAAATATTTCCTACATAATGGTATTTTAGTTATAATTTTTATACATTGAATAATTAAATTTATTTATGACACAATGATGATGCAGTATTTTCCTTATTAATGAAAGAATCAAATAAATGGCATTATAGATATTAAAATAAATATAATTTGAAAGTTTTTATGACATACAAGAACTTTATAGGTTAATTTGACATGTTATAATTTATTAAATTAATTTTTTTAAGTAATAATTCTGTTAGGAATTTAACAAAAACAAAATAGAAAATAGTGTCAAAATTGACATAAAAGAGTTTTTAAAACAAATATTATATTATTAATTGATATTCTATTCCTAAAACACTAAGGCTAGGAAAAAGGTCTTAAATAATATTATATATTTCATTAATGAACCACTTGAGTTTTTCTTGGAAGTTTATAGTAATTTTATTAACCATATAATATAAAAATACAAAGATACATGGTAAAGGTCAAACTAATTAACTAAGAGTTAAATCTAGAAGATAAGGATAATATAGTGACCAAAACCTATCTAAAACCTATTGTTTGAGTGGTTTTAGACCCATACCCCACCTTAGGCATGAAATAAATCATGTTTGATCCATTATAAACCGAAAATGATTTTATTATAAAATAATATTTCAATCTTTTTCTAAGGTGCCCCTCACCCCTCTTATAAAAGGGCACTTCCCCTTCTCTCAAATTCACACCTTCAAAGCCATTTGTCTTGGCCAAAACCTTCCCAAATATCCTCTAAACTATCCTCCCTTAATCCTATAGGCCTTAATTTAGTTATAAATTCAACCTAAGGATCCATTTTGATCAAATAAAAAGGAATAACCCGAAGAAGAGGTAAATATTTCATCACCTCTTTCAAGTTCTTTTCTTCTTCCAATCCCTCTTTATTTGTTGTTTCCATTATAACATAATAACTCATGTATCTTATATATAATGTGGTGTTATTATAAAAATGGCACAACCATATTCATTATTTTATGCATCCGATGAATGACATGTCACCATACATGCGTACGTACGGCTTAATGTCTTCACGTCGTGGTGTAGTTTGTTATTCAAACACTTCATCATTTAGTTGGATACAATAATGAGTATAAATGATTAAAATAATAAATATAACATGATGATTATTCTGTATATATGATATTCCATCCAATTATATACTATTTTAATATCAAATGATTGATATTGTCGCTCGTGCGTACGCATGACTTACCGTCTCCACGAACGCGATGAGATTCATTCCCCATCGTATCCATTCAAGAATAATTTTCATTTTATGATTAAAAATAATGTTTAAAGACTTGATATAATTCTGTATATGAGTAAGATACATCCCATCCATAACAAATATGACTCACATAACAAATAATATAAAGGAAAATGAATCAGATAACACCTGAAACAACGATAATACTAAAATATTATTAACAAAGCAATATTAAAAGATCATATATGATATCATATTTATGTATATGGTTCTTGTATAATTTATTAACAATGATTTAACTATTATACAGAAGGTTAATGTACCCCAAACCAAGGAAAAGTACAAGGTAAAGGTTAATTATATAATCTCTTTTTTATCCGAGGTTGTTTATACATAATTATCTACTGGGACCTCTTTATCATCCACATCCATGTTTATTAAAAATGTATTTCAAAACATTTTTACTATTTCCTAGAATATGGGTTAAATAAATTTATACCCTTTTTTGACCTTCGATGTTTTGAAAGGAATCTTTCCATCGTTTTCCAAACAAGTTACTTTATGACCTTTTCGAAAAAATTAAGGTAAGAATGTTTTTTAACTTATACGGAGGGTGTGGCTATATTCTATTGTTATAACATCGTCGAAGGTTCCCTTACAAGATTATAAGAATATTTTCAATATAAATTTTTTCTTTTAAAATTATGTAACTTTAAATGATTTCAAAAAAATAATGATATATTTCTCTCAAACAGTTTTGATTTCATCTATGTCAACATCCTTTAATGGATTTTAATCTTGTTTGAAGTTGATTTATTATGACACAAATATTCCATTTTTTATTGAAGGTTTTGTGATATGTTTGACTTTGGATTTGTTATTTTTCTACCATTTATGGTTTATGGATAAAGTATTGACATTTCGTATTCTATTTTTAATATGAATGTTTACATTATGTTTAAAATTTTTCATAGGAGGAATGCATTGGACTTAGTGATAGGTGGAGGCCGCTATAGCTCCTCGATGCATCAGTAGGTCTCATGAGACAAACTAGTGTCTTGGCATAAGGCCTTGACAAAATATTATTTTTATTCATAGCATAAGGCCTTGAATCTGTGGTTATGAAGTCTGGCATTATACATTCCATCATTATGAAAGTGGCTATTGATATTGCATGTGATTATTCAACTAGTAGAATATCCATGTGAGTAAGTAAATGGCATTATTTTGATTTATATTTTTCATATTATGATGAAGTTGATGTTGAAAAGGATTTTGTTTTAGTTTTATACATTGCCTTAAATGTTTATTCTTATTTATGGAAGTTTCTGCTATATTATTATCCTTACTGAGCATCTGAGATCACCCCTTTCTATATTTTATTTTTCCAGGATGCGAAGAAGTATATTATAACTGACATGCAGGGATAGTCTATGGGATCTCAGTCTTTTCTATGGAAACAATTTTGTTGTAGTTTTCCATTTTATGATGTAATGTAAACCTTATGAGTGTATCTAGTACTTCCAAGTCTACTAAACTAATTGGTCTTTTGAGACTTGATCTTTTGTAATCATGTCAATGATACGTAATAATGCACCAAATATGGGATTCTGGGGTTGGGGCGTTATAGTTGTGATGTCATATGGGTGATTGTGGATCAACTAATGAAATTATACCACTTCTTAGAGATCAAAGAGTCAGTCACAATGTATTCTTTGGCTAAGAGTTATGTGGATGATGTGGTGTGTTTTTATAACGTTTTGAGGTCTATTATCTCATATTGGGATGCACATTTTACCTCTCGAGTCTTTAGGGGATTACAACATGCTTTTTACACTCAGTTATTCCTCAACACTACTTTCCACCCTCAGATATATGGAAATATGGAGTGGAATATAAAGATGTTGGGGGATATTTTGCGGCCATGCATATTATACTTTGGAAGATAATGGGTAAAATAGTTTCCATTGGTTGAGTTTAATTATAATAAAAGCTTCCAATCATCCATCAGCATGGCCTCATTTGAGGTGTTGTGTTGGAGACCATGTCATTCTATGTTGTTTTTAACGGATATTATAGAGGAAGGAGTTCTTAGACACGATGTGGCTTAAAGTGAAATAGAGAAGATTTAACTCATTTTTGAAAGTATGAAATAAGTACAATACTGATAGAAGTCTTATTCCAATTGCAGGAGGAGGCCCTTGTAGTTCAAGGTTAGGGACCACATGTTCTTTAAGGTTTTCACTCTACATGGGTAGTAGAGGTTTGGTAGAGGGATTAATCTTTCTCCTAGGTTCATTGGGACCTTTTAGGTGTTGGGAAAAGTTTGTGTACCAGTTGGCATTTCTATCACGGAAGTAGAGGATCCATGATGTCTTCCACATCTCTCATATTTTTCAGTATCTTTAGGATGACTCTCATGTCATTGAATGGGGAGAGTTGGATATCAAGTATGACGATAAATTTTTGAAGAGGCTTATAGATATCCAGGATCTTCAAGATATGGTGTTGTGTGGTTGAACCATACCCTTGGATCAAATGTTGTGGAGGAATATTAGCCTAGAGTAGAGCACTTGAGAGTGAGTAAATCATATCCATACCTAGTACCCAGATCCATTTTTAGTTTTTCCTTGCTCTATTTTTCTTTTTTTGAGAAAATTTAGCCCTGAGGCTCTTAGATTAAGAAAAAAGAAAATTACACCTTATGAAATGAATTTATTTTACATTTTTCATGAGCAATAAGAGGAATCATGTTAGTAGGAACATTTTTCCAGTATATGTCTTCCTCTTTAGTGACTTCTTTATTTTCAAGGCCACCCGCAATATAGTTCGCTTACCTAAAAGTGTGAGTAATGATATAGTTTATAGTATAGATTCATTCAATTCATTTTACCCACTTACCTATGAGATTCCATGAAAGATGTATCTAAACCATTCTTATGGATTGAACAACAGTCATTGAGTCACATTCCAACCAAATTCTATTTGAGTTTTTTTATAAACAATGTCAACCACTCAAATGACCCCCAAAATTTTAGCTTCCAAAGAAGTTACATGTCCACACAGTCCATAAATGCATTACACCATATCCCCATTATGGTTCCTAAAGACCACCCCAAATCCAATGGGTATTGGGTTTCCCCATGATGCCCCATCCATGTTACATTTGGGATATCAAAAGAAAGGGGTGAACCAAAATACTTCCATCATGCCTTGGGGATTATGAAAAATACCTCTAATATTCAGGTGATTAAGAATAATTAAGTCCCTCATCGAATTGTCACAACACCCATTTACTATGTTGCTCACGGTCTTCACTACCACACATATTATTTTACCTGTAGCAGACTCAACAAACCAAGCCCTATTGTGGATGGCATTGTTTTGAGCTCTCCAAATAAAATGTATTAATTAAGCGCATAAAACTCTAAATAAAGCAGTGAGCTGCTAGGATTGATGAGGTTGTGAGATATGATGTGTGGATATTTGGTTTTACATGTTTGGCTGGTGGTGGTGTTTGAGGTATGACAAGATCCTTGAGAGGTATTTCACAGGGTGGTTGTTCAGACACCTTTACTTCTACGATTGGTTTTGGATTCTTTAGGGATATAATCATTTCATAGGTATATTTTTTAATGTATCATTCTTTAATTTTCTAGTTTTAGTGGTTGTAGGTGTTCAGGGGAGGTTCTGGGAGTTTTAGGGGGAGGCTGGAGGTGAATTAGAGCTATTGTAAGAAATACCCGTTGTTTATTATTTACACAACATGAAATGGTTGTTCACGAATTGTGAATCTATCTAGTTCATTACTTGTAAATTAGTATAGGAGGATCCCATGAGATAGATTATATTTCATGTAAGTGGAATTCAAAACATGTATTAAATGAAGGTCATGGAGACACATTTTTTCGGTAAAAGCTATAATTTTTGGAAACTCGTGGTTTATATTCTATGAAACTGGAAGGATATAGATTTTAAATCCCTCTTTTGGAAAACTATTTTTTATTATTCTATACTCCTCCTCCCTATATCATTTTGGAAGAACCCTAGGCACCCAGCGTATGATTTCTATCCCTCTTCTCCTCTCTTATATCCATTGGTTATGGTGGTTGTTGGATGACGATCTGTGGTGAGTGCTTTATCCTTTCCCCATGGTTTTATTTCATTCATATCTTAGGGATTCACTATGGTGATCTTATTTTGGTTTGGGACATGATTTGGTCTATGTTTTTATGATCATTTGATGTGGCATAGGTTTATATGTGATCTTTTGGTGCGATTTTGGTTTTTGAGCATTTATTATTCACCCTATGGTGCACAAAAAGTTGGAAAACTTCTTTGAGGTAGGGAATTCCTCATTTCTATTTATTGTGTATCATGTAGGAGGGATTTACTCTTGTTCATCTATGGGTTATGGTCTTTTTGGTTTAATCAAAGATAAATAATTGGCTAATTGAAATTGAAGGGGAAAAGGGGAATAATATGAAAGCTTTTTTAGATTTTTTTATTGTGATATTGTGTATTCAGGGGATTGATGCCATGCTAAAAATCATATTTATTGGTAGCCTTTTATTGCAATGTATTTTTTGTGATGTGGAAACATTTATTCATGTTTTTGTGATATCACCCCAAAATATAATTTTTCTAGAGACTTATATTGGGTTAATAAAATGATTTCCCTGGGATTATGGATTGTGTGATAACACCATTTAAATAAAGTGAAATGTGATAAAGGTCCCTTTTTTAAATCTATAAAATGTTCTTTGATATTTTGTGATGTGTGTTCTTTCTTGTGGGCGGTGATGTGTGGTTGTGATATGATGTGGAGTTGATGGGTGATATGTTGACGTGATTTTTGGGGTAGCGAGGTGGTGGTTGTTTAGACATGATTTTGGGGTGGTGAGGTGGTGTTTGTTTGGTTGTTCTTGTGGGGGAAAGAGGTGATGGTATTATGGGGATGATGAGATTCTTGTGATCTGTGGTTTTTTTGTTCTAGATGCTTGAGTAATGATAAAATAAATATTTTTTTAATAATGATTGAAATGGTTGGATCTTGGTTTGGTTAATTGGAATGGAAATTATTAATGAACAAATAAATGATGGGTGATGCTTAATAATTAAATGAATGGGTTGGATGATTTAATTAGTTGGTGGTTTGATGTGGCTTGTGGTTTGTGTGGTGTTATGAATGTAGTGGTGGTGGTGAAAGTGGGGATGTTGTGAGTTGGTTAGTGTTTTGTTGTGAACCCATAGGTTGGGATTGTGTGCATGAATATACATATATACTTGTATATTTTTTGTGATTTCTATATATACCTCACCCACATAGAGCAATATTTACCAACACCCATATATTCATATGGGGGATGTTTTTACCAACATTCTGGTTATGAGGATGGTTATCCTACTACTAGCTTGTTCCTACTCTCTCTTCCAAGCGAGTACATATGCACAGGCTGTGATGGATGGAGGTATTTTTAGTGAACTAGGTTATGGATACCCACTCTTTCCTGCTCACTCTTCTAGGAAAGTATATATGCATAGGTTGTGATGGATAAAGGTCTGTTAGTGGACTAGGTGATGAATCAGGTATTTTTGGGTGAGATATGATGTGAACGTGCAATGGGGAGGTGACCTGGGTGTTTTTGGGAAAGATGTGATATGTTTGTGCTATATTGTGTCTTATGGTGGGGGTCGTTCATGGTAGGTGGATGTGAGGTTTATTTCCTTCATGTTCACGATACCCTACTACTCTAGTTATGGTTTTGATGTGATGACCAAGGTGTTTTCAAAAAATATGTGATGTGACCATGCTCTGGGGTGGTTTCCTAGGTGTTTTTGGGTGAGATGTGATGTGACCATGTTGTGGGGTAGTGGCCTAAGTGTTTTTGGGTGTGATATGATGTGACCATGCTATAGGGTAGTGGTATATATTATTCTAATGAGATGGGAGCACCAGGACAAACGAAGTTAGGGTGTGAGAGTGTTAAATAAGTGGGAAAGTGATGTAGGGTACCCTTTATCGATATGATTCTTATTATGATTATTATACTTGGTTTACATTATTTGGTGAGCATACCTTGATGAGGTTGAGGTGGATAGTTGACCTGTTTAGGTGCTTCTAGTTCTGCTATTTTTCCCAGGGGTACATTAGTATTCTTCCTTCACATGTGCAAGAGAGACTTTGGTTTTCCAACTAAGTATACTTTTATGATTACCCTATGTACATACACTTATTTTCATGTTTCTAGGAGGACTATGTGGACCGTGGTGGACATTACTAGCTCAGATCTTTGGATAGTTATTGTGCCGATGCTTTATCATTCCTTTTGGGTATTTTACTTTTTTAGAATTTTATTTGTACCGGTTTTATTTATATATGTAATGTGGGATGGATTTAGTTTCTTTTTATATTATTTCATGGAATTTCTTGTGGATGATTCATCTTATCTCCCAATACTACAGTATTATAGAGGGTAATGCCACCCATTTCATGATATTTTTATACCTTTGGTACTAGTTTCCAACCCATGGCCTATTGAAGGTGGGAATCAAGGGTCATTATCTCTCTCCCCTCATTGTAGTATAGGAGGGGGTCATGACCACCATGCTACCACAAGGCACAAACCAAAGAGATAGGACACCCACACAATACCTTATCTTGACTATCCTGAATCTCAACAAGCTATTCCCTGAAGATTGTTTCACCATCAATATCTATCTCACCCCGATCAATGAAATGAGAATCATCATGAAGATACCAGAAAAGGTAGGAAATATGAAATACTTCATGAATCCGGATCTTCTATGGGGTTATTTCTAACCAATACACAATAGCTCCAACATGTTCCAACATCTCAACAATTCCAAAACATTGGGGAGAAATTTTACTTCTGTGACTGAACCTCCACTGCCCACAATGAGAATATTCATTCAAGAACCCATGATCTCCAACATAAAACTAAAAAGGTATCATCATATGATCAACATAGTAATTATAGAAATCCTACACTACGTTATTCTACTCACAAATCACTTTCACCTTCCCTATCATGATCTGTACCAATTCCATTCCATGATATACTAATTCCCCAACCTTGGTTCAACACAAAAGAGATTAGAAAGTTCGATCATACAACACTTTTAATAGAGTAATACCGATGATAGGGTGATAACTATTATTATAATAAAACTTCATCAAAGGTATGTGCCTCACACAGAAACCTCAAAAATCTATAAATCATGCACACAACATGTCCTTCAAAGTCGGAATAGTCTGCTATTCCAAACCATCCATCTATGGATGAAAAGAAGTGTATAGACATAAAAATGAGATAAAATAATGTTGGATACCTCTCCAAACCCTAGAGGTAAAATTAAGAACAAGATTATATATGATCATCTTTGGAATACCCTAAAGCCTTACTACTACATCTAGATAATACTTTGACAAAACATCCATATATCTTGACTTTATAATCACTAAGAAGTGAGATAACTTCATCAAGTGTTCTAAAATCACCCATATAGCATCACATCCACCCAAATCTTGAGTAAAATTGGTAATATAGTCCATCGATATTTCCTCTGACTTCTACCAGGGAACACGATGTAGTTTAATAAATCCAGTAGGAACACGATGTTATGCCTTCACTGCCCAACAAATAAAATATCAGGAGACAAACTCTACGACAAACCTCTTCATGCTAGACCACTAAAACTGAACTTGAAAGGTGCAATACATCTTAGAAACACAATTACATACCACCAAGGGTGAACTATTGAACTCATGAATAACCACATCATGCATCACCGAAGGAACAAAGAGCCTCCCCAAAATCGACACCCAATGCTAACCATCCCTAGACCATCCCTTGATAGTATCACTAGAGACAACTCAATCTCTCCAAATATCCATCTCAAATTCTCACAGCTATGACTCATATTTTTTCACCAAATATGTGTAAACCATCATCTAGTAATGACAAACCTTCCTTAAACAACTCAAATATCAAATTACATTATAGATAGTTCCTTTATTACCCTCAAAATATCATCACACTCACATATAGTTTCACCACGTGACTTCCTGCTCAATTAATTGGCCACAAAATTTACTTTCCCTAATGTATAGAAAATATTGAAGTCATAATACTATAATAATTCCATCCATAGTCACTAAAACACATTGAAATCACACTATTATAAGATATACCTCAAAATATTGTGGTTTGTGAAGATAAAAAAGAATACACCAATAAGGTAATACCGCCAAAACTTCAGAGTAAACAAAAAAAATGAAATATTAAGATCATTTTGGACATAGTTATATTCCTGGGGATGTAATTGCTGATAATAATAAGAGATAATCACTCTCTACAACATCATAACATAACAAAAGTGTGACATTCTAGATCCGTACTCCCAGATCTGGTTCCATAAAAACATACTTTCATACTCACTTTGATACAAGGTATAAAATCATGAATATAATCATCCTTAATTACAAAATCAAAAAAAATTATTTCATATCTTGTATTCCAATGATATTTTTATCTTTAGAGATTTAGATAATATGGAAAAAACATAAACCAAAAAAACCCATGTTCTTTATATAAAATAAAATTTTTTCCATTATATATAAAACTAATTATTCTATAAGAAGTCTTCATAATCTACCATAAATTCTTTCAAATGTTTTATCATTATAAAAATTTCATGTGTACTACTATTCTTCATAACCTAGGGAAATAGAAACATAATAAGGGGTGATCTCAAACAGTCAGTAAGGGAAAACATACAACTAATACAATCATTAAATAAATATGATATAAATATTATGATAAGAATAAGTAAACAACATGAATCCACAATCAACTTAAAACTAAGAGCATGATATATCCATGAAAATAAATTTAAACATGGATATCAATAATAATGATCGTATACTGATATAATACATAATTTCAGACCTCAAAAACATGCTATAAAGGCCTTATAAAAAAACACTATCTTGTTATGAGAAGAGGTATAAACCAAAACCCAGCCTATCTTTTCTCATGAAACCTATTGATGCATTAAGGGTCTATATAATTCCAGGACCCACCCACCCCTTATTTAAGTACAATGAATTCACTATAATATTAAACAATACTTTTCATACCTTTCCCTAATGAATCTATTATTGAATAAATCATTACTATCCTTATAATTAAAGTTACATAATTTCAATACATAATAAACTCACTTTAGTAGTCAATAATCATCCAGAACATCATTACTTTTCCCCATGTCAATAAAAGGAATAACATGGTCATAACCCATCCATAGAAAGAAGGTGTATGGTAAAAAAAATACACATTTAACTTGTCAATAATCATCCGTATTGGAATAAAAATATATATGACAATAAATTTCCCCATGTTAATAGAACAATGTTCTTTCTAGGTGAACATCATCTAGTCTGAATTTTGTAAAAATGTGATGTCCACACTGTATAGAGCAATGAGTATATGAATAAGTCATTAATTGAATAACATGATCATAAGAATATAAATAAATAAGTTTTATGGTTTCAAAATAACATAACCCTAGTATAAAAAGGAAACTTA
This sequence comes from Viscum album, assembly GCA_963277665.1. Classification (NCBI taxonomy): domain Eukaryota; kingdom Viridiplantae; phylum Streptophyta; class Magnoliopsida; order Santalales; family Viscaceae; genus Viscum; species Viscum album. The sequence goes on along the minus strand of OY728161.1, from coordinate 1,987,452,863 downwards.
AAAGAATGCTGACATAGATGAAAAAAATCTTTGAAAAATGAATGCTTTTAATGGTATCACTAATGAAGTGATCACGAATCAAATTTTTTGAATTCACGAGTCCAATCCCCCAAATGATAACACACACACACACACATATATTTTATGATAAATCATTAAACATAAACCCCATTAGGGTAAATACTTTTCAAAATAATAAGGGAAGTGAAAATAAAAATTTAAAAGTTCTTTTAGAAAGCATTTTTGAAATTGGTGTAAAATAAAAATTTACATGTCGCTATCAAAGGTATCTTTTGAAAGAGTGATACAAAATATTTTTAATAACTTTAATTTTAAAAATTGTTTCCAATAATTGATATTTAAAAATCTATAAATTCAATATTGGATAAATGAGGATAGGAAGACAAGACATATGAAATTGAAAGTAAAAACCTCTTTTATTATTTTCAAAATATCTTTATTCAAAAATTATATTGTAATAAGAGTAATAAAACATTCATTTGTATTAAAACTTCATTTTCACAAAGAGTATTATAACATACCATATAATAAACTGTTAGTATGTTAGAACCCATGTATGGAATAAATAATGTAATGATGAAACAATATAACACATGGAAAAGATACTTAGATTGTCAATATACCTTATGGGAAACATACTCCACGAGGCATGAAACATTTCAAAAGGGGTTTATGTGGTAAAAATTTAAACAATGATAGATTACCACATAATATAATAAAAATATAAAATCTACCCAACTTATATGAAATAATTTCATGTGAATTATCATATCTGAATGAATGAAAATTAAGTTACCAAAAACTCTTACGACTGGGATAACACTTGAGTCAAAAGACAGTTGATGAAAAATAATTGATTTGAATTCATTTATCTCATTAATTACAAGGAAATAATGTATAGAACATTAAAGGGATAATAAATAATTATAAAAATAAACAAATAAAACATGGTTCAAAACATGTAACATGTAACATGTCTCAAAGAATCAGAATTGAGACAAAAAACCCTTGCAGTTTGAGTAACATCTTATTAAAAACAATCTTGAAAGGGATGGATTGTAATTGAACTTAAAATAATATGATTAAAATATAAATCATTATATGATATCTCAAATATGAAATATATACACCACATAAATAAAATTAGGTACATAATTCCAAACATTTCTCAAGATAGGAATTTGAGACAACAAACCATTACCTCGGCCCCGATTTGTTCTGAACTTTCACCAAATCTCTTGATTAATTAAATTATGTTCCTTAAATACAAAACTAAAGAATGTTATTCATAACTATGACCATTTAATTTTTTCATTTAGAATCATTATATATATATATATAAATTAGTTTTTACCTATTTTCAACATCGAGTGTAAGTATTGTTTATCACTTTGAACAAGTTTCATAAAAGTGTAATTGGTATATATTATTTTACCAAATTACATTATCTTGGATTGGGATGCATGTTTTACCTTGTGAGTCTAGAGGGTATTACACTATACTTTTGTCACTCAGCTATGCCTCAACACTACTTTCCACCCTCATACTGACAGGCAGACATAACAGACCATCTAGATACATGAGGATATGTAACAATAATGTGTCTTAGACTTTAGTGGATATTGGGTATAAATCTTTCCCTTGGTTTAGTTTTTATATAATAATAGCTATCACTCTTCCATTGGAATGGATCCTTTTGAGGATTTGTATGAGAGGTCGTGTCGTTCTCCATTGTGTTGGATGAAGGTTATGGAGGAAATGGTTCTTGGTCCTGATGTGATGCATAACTTGATCGATAAGGTTAATATTGTTTTTGTGATGATGGAAGCATTAAAAGACTGAAATAATTCTTATGATGATCGCATGAGGAGTCCCTTGTACTTCAATATTTGGGACCACATGTTCTTGAAGGTTTCCCCTCTTCATGGGCATCATAGGTTTGGCAGAGGGAGTAAGATTTCTCCTAGGTTTTTTGTCCCCTTTGAGGTGTTGGGGAGAGTTGGAAAGGTGGAGTATCAGTTGGTGTCTCCACCACAGTTGTAGAGGATCTATAATGTCTTCCACATCTCTCAGATCTGTCAGTATCTTCATGATATCTCCCATTGCATATACTAGGGATAGTTGGATATCGAGGATGACACAATGTTAATGGACTGGGTAGTAGAGATCCAGGATATCCAAGAGAAGGTGCTACATGGATGGACCATTCCTTTGGTTTTTTTGTGGAGGAATGGAGGCCTAGAGGATAGTACTTGGGAGTGTGATATGTAGATGTGTTTCTGGTACTAGCAGTTGTTTTGAGTTTTTTCTTTTTCTATTTTGTTTGTGATGTGATATTTGGATCTTTTTTATGAGATGATCTATTTTCATTTGTTTGTTATGTATGATGTTTGATAAATTTCAGACATATAAAAAGTTGTGGAACTAATTTTTAATTGATATGTATTAACTATGATGTGATTAAACCCATGTGGGTGAGTTAGTGTCACCCAAAGCAGATAATATCTTGAAATGGAGGATGGAATTTCCAGATTCGTGTGTTCATGATGGTGAAGTTCATTGGTTGAAGTGGCTATTTGTTTGGGATTTATGGAAGTTGAGATTGTTGTGGTGATGTGTTTGTGTGGTGATGAGGTTGTGTGAGATGTTTGTAGCTGTTTGGTGTGGTGTGTTTGGCTGGGGGTAGCATTTGAGGTATAAAGATATCCTTGAGAGTTATCTCGTGTGGTGATTATTGGGACCCCTTCCTTATGGTCTTGGTTTTGGATTCCTAAGGGAGAAAATCATTTGAGGGGTATATGATGTAATGGTCTATTTCTTCCAAGTATGCTACTTTTCTAGTTTTGGTGGTTAGAGGTGTTCAAAGGAGATTCTGAGAGTTTTTATTAGAGGAAGAAGCTACGATCAAGTTACTGTAAGAAATACACAACATGTAAATGTAATACACAAAATGTAATAGTGGTTCATGACTTATGTAGTTGGGTTGTTCACGATATGAATGCAGCTAAGGCATATCCCATGAAAATAGTACATGCATTTTAGTGGGATTCATGGTGTGTAATAAATTCAGGTGTTTAATCCTTCAAGGAGATGCGATTTTCAGTGAAATCTAGAAATTTTTAGGAACCTGAGGATTACACACCATGAAACCTACAAGATATAGGGGTTTAAGTTCTTTTCATTCTGAATTTTCATTCATTTGGACATGTATTATTCTTCCTCTAATTTTGGGTGAACCCTAGCCATCCTGATGAGAAATTATGACCCTTTTCTCCCCTCTTTTTTTGTTGGTTCTTGTATATTTACATTGGAAATATGTGGTAGGTTTGCCAACATTTCTTGGCTGGTTTTATTCCCTTATTCTTTGGGGTTTCACTATTATGGTGTGGTTTGGTTTGGTTTTTGTGTTTGGGATACATTTTAATGATCCTTTGGTGCGTTATAGTTTGATATGTGTTTACTCATGGTGTGGTTACTCATGGTGCAGTTGTGGTTGGAAGACATTTCTTCTTCACTATGTGGTGTGAAACGAGTTAGAAATCTTCTTTGAAGTAGGGAATCCCTAATTTTTATTTATTTTTGTATCATAAAATAGGGGATTGTTCATGTTTATCTATGGTATATGGTTGTTCCAGCTTAATCAATGATAAATAATTGGTTAAATTGAAATTCAAGGGTAAAGTTGATCGATTCACATGATTTTACATCCTTGTTATCATTTGTGATATTGTGATTGTACGAGCTTGATTCCCTGCAAACAATTTTGGCAATTGGGGTGTTTGTTTTCACTGGATGATTGTGACATGACTACTGCTTTTTTTAATTGTTATGATATCACCCCAAAAATGAAAATTTGGCTAACCAATTATATTTGGTTAATAAAATTATTTCCCCAAGATTATAGTTTATGCGATAGCTCCCCAAAAATAAATTTTATTGTGTTAAGATCACCTTATAAATCTGTAAAATGGATTTGATGTGCGATTGATGTGTGGTTGGGCCATATGGGAGTTAATGGATATTTGGTTGTGCTTTTAAAGTGATGAGGTGGTTGTCTGGTCGTGATTTTGGGGTGGTGAGGTTATTGTTTGGCTATGATTTTGGGGTGGTGAGGTGGTTGTTTGGTTGTTCTCTTGGGGCGAATAGGTGGTGGTATGATGGAGATATTGAGATGAGCATGATGTGTGGTTTATTTGTGCTAGATTCATAGGAAGTTATGAAATAAATAATTATTTAATAATGATTGAAATGGTTGGAATTTGGTTCAGTTAATGGGATGGAAATGACTAATGTATAGTTAAATGGTGGGTTGTGTGTTAAAACATTTATTTTTATAAACAATGAAAAGAATGGGTAGATTAAATGGAATTGGTTGGTGATGTAACTCGTGGTTGTGGAATGTGTTGTGTTTTGAATTTAGAGGTGGAGGTAAAAGTGGTAATGTTGTGAGTTGATTAGTGTTTGGTTGTGAACCCATAGGTTGGGATTGTGTGTGGATATATATATATATATATATATATATATATATATATATAGTCCTTGTGATTTATATACGCACCCCACCCATGTCAATCACAATGTTCCAATACCCACATAGTCACGTGGGGGTGTTTTTTGATATCCAGTGAGGAGGACAGATGACCGGGTACCCGCTCTTTCCTACTCTCTATTCCAGGCGTGGTTGGTATTTTCAAAGGCTATGATGGATGGAAGTAATTTAGTGAATTAGATGATGTTTATGATAACCCAAGTGTTTTCAAGTGAGATGTGATTGACTAGGTTTTTCTGGGAGAGATGTGACGGTGCTTGTGGGGTAGTGGACCATGTGTTTTTGGGCTACGTGTGATATGACCATGCTTGTGGGGCAATATATAGTGGGGGTCGTGCATGGTAGGATGAGGGAACACGGTTTATTTCCTACATGTTCATGATACCCTACTACTCTAGTTATGGTAGTGGTTATGATGTGATGGACCAAGTGTCTGTGGGAGAGATGTGATGTGGCAGTTCTTGTGGGGCGGTGAGTCCAGGTGTTTGTGAGCGTGATGTGTTGTGACCAGGCATGTGGGGTGGTGTGGTATACAAAAGATATGAGACCACCAGAATGTATGATGTTGGGGTATGAGAGAGTAATAATAGTAATAAAGTGGTGTGGGGTTCCCTTTATTGATATGCTTCTTATTATATTATATTACTTGGATTACATTATTTGGTGAACAAGCCAAGGTGAGGTTGGGATGGATAGTTGACCTGTTTAGGTGCTTTTGGTTCTTCTATTTGCTCACAAGTGCATTAGTATTCTTACTTCACATGTGCATGAGAGAAGTTTTTTCCTAATGAGTATATATGTATGCTCACCCTATGTATATAAACTATTTTCAAGTTTCTAGGAGGATTGGGTGGACCTTGTTGGACATTACTAGCTCAGATCATTGGATATATAGTGCATCGCTGCTTTAGCTTTTCTTTTGAGTATTAACTTTGGATACTTTTATCTGTATTTGTTTTAATTATACATGCATTTTGGGATGGTTTTTGGATTTTGTTTATATCATGTCTTGGAGTTTATTGTGGGAGATTCATAATATATACCAATCCTATTTATATTATAGTGGGTAATTACTCACATACATTAAAATTTTATACACTCAATGCTAGTCACCAACTCGGGGCCTACCGGTGGCAGGACTCGGTGGTCATTATCTCTCTCCCCTCATTGCAGTATCTTTGCAGGGTGGGGGTCATGAAAAATAATCTCATTTAGTTGATTATAAAACAAAAGTTGGCATTTATACAAACACCTTATGGGAATCATTTTAACTAAAACAGATTTTATGCCTGATAAATATCCCCTTCACCAAATTAATTAAAAAAAAGAATCAAAATCCACACAAGATAATATCACCATATGATTTTCCAAAACATTATTGTAGTTAACTTTTGAAGAATTTATATTAATAAAAAAACCAAGGGTTATATCAATTTATAAAAGAGGTATAGAACCCCATACACCATGATATTGAAAATGAAATCAAAAACTAATAAATAATGTAATATAATCGAGTAATGAAACTTAATAAATCATAAAATACTAAGATCAAAATTTATTCAAAGAAAAAATAATGTTATTTTTGTAATAGTGGGTGACCTAGACCCAACTAAACTCTACTTTTTGATCACCATTTCATGAATATAGTGAGATATTCCTGATTTACACTTACCATTATAGTGTTGACATTTCTGCATCCACTATTTTAATGGTAATGTCCATAGATTAATTGTTGTATCAAAAGGTTATAACAAATCTCAAGCTATAATGAGAATCTTGAGATACTATGACATTAATCTTAAATATATTTCATGTGGTCTAGATACATAATACCAACTTTACATAGTTTATGTCTAACTATTAGGTGCTGGGGGTTCATAAGAATTGATAGTTTTTCTCATTAAGTTCACACTTGGAGATCTAGTAGTTTAGATCATGAGGATAGACCCACCAATAGGAACACCACATCTTTTGGGAGTCATTATTTTTTCCTATCTATGGACATGTGTATTGGTCTACTAAATTGAGATCATTGCCAATTTCATCCATTTGATTATGTAATTTGATGCAAGGAAAAAATGATAATGAAATTATGGTGAGGTAGCTTGTGTTGGATGCGTCATTGGTGGTATGAAATTGGTTGAATGATCAAGATAATATTTTTCACTTCTGATTCAAGGAAGTAATATATCTTAGGACTGGTTTATTAGGATAGTAGTTCCTTCATAAGTCCTTTTCTAAGGAATTCAAGGGTAAATATGTACACTTAGATCAACAAATAATAAAGAAAGAAAGGACAATGACACAAGTGTCCATTCTTTTTTTATTAGATATTGAAAGACAAAAAGATTGTATTAAAAAGTGCATGTTCGTAGGTTGGTTGTCATTAATATGACTATTCCTTATCTTTTTAGGGGCCTTGATGGGTTACTAGACTCTTATCCTCTTATGTGAATACTATTTACTGTTATCAACATAAGAGCCTATAGGGTCACACATAATAATGTATTAAAGAATCCACTGTATTTTGGTGAATAGTTATATCAGACATGGTGGACCCCACCACATGGTCCAAGAGTTGTGCAAGCTATCAATCACTGACAAATAAATAAATTCATTATTATTCAAGTCAAGAATAATTGGGTTGAATTTATTTATTAAAATTAGTTACAAGTGTTTAAGTAAATACAAGAAATAATATTATTTAAATGAATATTATTTTAAAATTACAGGTTCTTTTAATATTAATAGGAACTAGGAGTTGAGTTAAATGAATCGGTTGGAGGCATGTAGCAGCTCGGGAGCTCCAGCTCCAAGGGTTTACGCTTCCCTTCCCCCCCCACTTAGACCTAGGGTTTCCCCTGCACCACCCTCCCCTCCTGCCCAGTATACCGCTTGGTGTCTCTCCTAGCTTTTGTCCTGCCTTAGATCAACCTCCTCTCTGTTGCTCTTTCCCCAACTTATGGCTGTCAAGAAGCTACGCCATCATTTTTTCTGCATTGCACAGATGAGGGAGGCTGGTTGAGATCTAGATGTCAGCTTCAGATATAGGGTTCTCCAAGATCAGTGGTGTGTGTTCTTATTCCCACTAGCTCAAATGTCTCCCCTTCCCCTATGCTATCACAGATGGCTAATGTGGCGGTCTTAGATATGGTGTAGATCCTCATGTTGGCTTGGCATGACAACTTCAGGGCACAGCTGTTCGCGATGGGTTTTCCTTCTTGTTTTGGGTTTTTTAGTGAGATTGGTTTGGATTCATTGGATTCAAATTGTGGTTGGGTCATCATCGATAACTTTCATCTATACAAGGACGTGGATAGACATTGTAGGAATGCTTGGTGACCATGGTTCTTTTTATCCTCACCAAATTTATTCAAAATTCCTTGCTTGTTTGTTCTACAGTGTTTATGTTGTTTTTTTGTGACCCAATGGACCTTCTTCTCATTGTTTCCTTTTCCATTTCTTTGTGATCCTTTGTACACAACCCCATCTTGGTTGGGTGTGACGGATTTCACAACATTTTGGATTGTGTTGGTGTATTTAGTGAAGGTGGATCTATTTGGGTGCTCTTTCGGCTTGGTGGTGTCTTTGATGTGGCTTGATAGTCCTATGGTTCCTCATTCGGGAGCTCTTTCGATGAATCCCTTTCCATCGGTCATCTTCCTTTGATTGTTCCTGTGCTAATTTTCCTTTTGTTTGTTTTTTTGGTGTTTTGGATTTTTTTTGACTCGTGTCTGCAATGGAGGATCCAATTGGACACACTACCTCGATTATGGTTCTTCTTGTTTTGGTTCTCACTTAAACTAAAAGTGATTCTTGTTTGGTTTTCACTCAGACATAAATTGATTTATTTGAAAATACAAAAAAAACTGTTTTTGGTAATTAAATGAATCATTTTTTTCACATAATATATTTAATATATATTTCCTGTATGTGACAAAATATGAATAATATTTATGATGCAGTTTAGTTTGTGATAATTATTTATTAGTTATTTAGTGGGTTATATTTTTTCAGGTGTCGGATAAAGTTAACTAGGTATTTGATCAACTCACTATTTAATTAAAATAGAGGATCTCATTCATTGTATTATTCATTCCAAAAAAATGTGGGATTCTATCTCCTCCCACATTCCAAATAAAAAAATTATCTCTCTAAGGGCTGATACAAGAACACCTTTGACAGATCGAAGGCACACGATCATGGTGATCGATGTGACACCAAAATATTCATCGAAGTGACACGATAGAACCTAGAATTCGACAAATGGTGATCACATGGGTTCTTAGAGAATGTGTAGATGATTTAGAGGGGTTCGACTTCAGATCCTTTGATAAATGGTAGCCAACAACGAGCTACAGTTGTGCACACTTTGATTTGAAATGAGGCACACATTCTATTTATTTTTATTTTCTCTATTTAATTCATGTGAGATCCTCAGGACTATGTGGAGGCTCAAATCATCAGATATGACACGTTACTCTTGGTGATTTTTTTTAAATCCTCGGTTCACTGGATTTTGGTCCACACCTTCATACCTTCAATTGGTATCAAAGGGATCATGTTAATTTTTATATTACACGAAAAATTAATCTATATTAAATTAAGTAGAAGGTTTAAATTAAAACCCAATGGAACGCACCAAATGTGAATCCAATTTCAGACGACCATGTTACGACCATTCGAAATTCTTAATACGGATCATTTGTGGTGTTTATCAGGTTTTAAAGTTGAAACATATTTATTATATATATATATATATATATGTATGTATATCTGTGTTTGTGTGTTTAATTTTTACCTCATATTAACATCTGATGACAATTCTGGTCACCCCAAATATCAATTCCGAATCCGGTTGGATTCCTATGACCAGAACTTAGTCGGGCAATGATATAATTTTTCCATAATGATTGTGGAATCAATTGTTATTGTAATTTAAAAATTGGTAGGAAATTTTTCATGGGGTGGGTGTATTATTTCACCTTACAAGCATGGGCCACCCAGTTTCCCTCTCCCAAAAAAGTCATGGACCGACGCCTAGCCAGCCAACCCAAGGCGACCTCCTCCCTTGGCGAAATCCCTCGCTCACACGACCACCTCCAAAGATCTCCGACTGCCTCCCACCATGGTGCCTGCTCCCTCAAATCGGCGAGCCACGCACCGTCCCTAGTGAGCCTTCCCTCCACTGCTTTCCAGATCTGGTGACCCTGTGTTCTCCTTGTCTCCAAAATGACCTCCCAAGTTCGCTCATGCCAGACCACTGTATCTCAACCGTCACCTAGCCTCGCTATGCCACTCGATCCCTTCCACATCCAGCCATATCCTGACTGATTTGATCATTAACCAGTCTTCCTTCCTCCGAATACCAATTCTCCCATTGTCCACACCGTCGTGGGATTTCGAGGATCAAGTTAATAAAAACTATTTTAATTAATTAATCTAATTTTAATATTAAATTATATTGATTAAAATATATTTTTTGATTTAAAATATAATTATTTTAATACTTGGATTGAAAATTAATTTAATTTAGGTTTTAAAAATTAAATAAATTAATTGATTAATTTAATTTTTTAAATTAAAATTAAATTAATTATGTTAACAGATATAATCAAATTATTTGAATTAAATTATTTCATTTAATTTAATTAAATACCCTCATACATTAATTTATTGCAACTTAATTTTTATCATTATTTTACTTTACTGATTGAATGGTCTTAAGCACCGACCAAATATGTGTATGTTTGAATGTTTTATTTAATTATTTATAATTGCAGTCAATGATTGTAAATAATTAAAATGGTTTACATGTCATCATTTTTTGGTCAATATGTATAAGGTTTTGTGCATCCAAATTTATCAATTGTATATTTCACCCCTAGTCCCTCTTGCTTACAAGCGAGTACATTTGTAATTTTGGCGAAGACAATGTATTATGTGGACCCTTCTAAGATGAGGTAAAATCTAGATGAGAAGTGGATGCACTAGATGTGGATGAGATGCATCCCGAGTCAATTTATGACTTAGGTATGATTACCCTAGGTCATGGTTGATCCATTGAATTTAAATGGATCAACCAATATTAGTTTCTCAAGACCATTTGGGTAGTTTATTTCTTTTATTCATTTGTTTATTATTTTATGACTTTTCATGACATGGGAAAACACATAAAATAATAAACAAGAAAAATCAATAAAGAAGCAATGAATGTTTTTCTATTAATATTCATTTGTGGATTGAACAAGATTAATAGAAATGGACTACATTCGTCAAGATAAAAATATAAAAACCCTCAAAGAAATATTAAGTTGAAAAACACCTTCCTTAATTTAAATTTGTACAAAACCGGGTGTTCGAGGTGCTCGTCATCTAGAGTTGAGGGTTCTTCTTACTACCGAGGAGTTCTTATGAGAGTGATGAGTTGAATTAACTTAATTTGGTATAAAATAATTCGACAAAACTATATTTCTAATGCTTTAGTGGTAAGAATTTTGAAAATCAAGTTTATGATTTTATAATTCCGAACTTCACTTAATAGATCAAGGAGCCACGAGTTAATGCAGTTGGTCAGTCAAATGACCAACTTAAACTCTTCAAGTAGTGGTGTAGTCAAATATTATAGACTATGTGGAGAAGTTCAGAGATACTTTCCACTAGAATAATCAAATGTCAGAGTTTTACAATTATAGTATAGAAGGTTCCTAAAATTCAATAAAATAACGGGATACATTTAGTGGTTTAATTAATTAATCAATAATTTATAAACTAGTAATCAAGATAAAAGTACAATCTGGTAGATTTTATTTTTTTAGAAAAGGGAAAAAATAACACAAGATAAACTACAATAATATTTGTGAAAGTTAATTTCCTTAGTATCATGAATTTAGAAGTTTAGTACAGGTGCTTGCGCACAATACTAAGATGTCAAAAATTCAATGTGATGGTTACCTAATACCTCTTAAGCCACTTTAGGAAGAGAGGGTGTAAAAATACTTACATGAGACTCATGTATAAAGCATATTATGGTTATGTTATAATGATATCATCAACATATGATGTTAGTTATGGTTACAACATCGAGACATTGATGATTTCACATGTTGTCACATCTTCGAGGAGATTCCATGGAGAAAGTGAAGTGAGATATGAATGGATGATATTAATCTAGTAACATGTAAATATGAAAGGCACACCAAGACCTTTCAAGGCATCCTATTCTTACATATTTTTCACCCAATTAACCTAGTTTAATTTAATATTACAAAATGAACAATATGGAGTAAACATTTCATTAAATTTTGAGTTAGGTTCACCAAGAAAATAATAAAATTTAATTATTATAGCGAACAAGTTGAAATACAAGGAAAAAAGGAGAATAGAAATAGAGATTCGAAAGTCACATTCATAAAATTATTTGATGAAATGAGGTTGGTTATTAAACTTGAGGTTATTTTATTCGCATATCATGAAATAAATCAATAGAAGTTCACAAGAAATAAACTAAATCGAAGAAGCAAGTATTTTCTTCTTCTTCAGGTATATTCATAAATTATTTGTTATGTTTTTGTAATAATATTTGGGTATTAAATTCAATATTCTAAAAACATATGTGTATTTGAATATGGTAACCAATTAAGTATAAAAATGTTACAATAAGTAAGGTGTATTCTCCATACGGCTGAGAAAGGGTGGTTCCCAAGTCAACGGTGAGAAGAAATCAACTTCTAATTACCAAGTGAATAATTCTAGTATAACCTTTTATTGAGTATTACAAAAACATTTATCTCATGTTTACTTTGGACATAAGGATACATTATTCCAATTTAGTAATGAATGTTGATTGTGGTATTTTATACTCAACCGATAGTTCAGTGAGACTTGAATCATTGGAAATACATGATGAATATAAAATGTAAGACTTATATACCCAGTTGTGTAAAGACAATTTTTTTTCATGTAAAACTAAAATTGGACATCAAGGATATACATAGTATGGTATTTATAATCAATGGAGCTAAACATCTTAGGTATTATCGACATATATACTTATATATAATGGACAAAGAAAATTTTAAAAATAAAGGTAAGCCGCAAATCTTTTGAAATTTGTTTATCTAGATAGCATGAACTATTCCAAGTATAAGATAATGGTAAATATACTTCATTATATTTTTTAAGAGTTTATTAAGGAATGTTAAAGTGAATTATGGTATATTAATGGTCAGAAAATATGAGTTTCTTTAGGCTAGTCTACCAAAGAATATCATGACCAAGTGTTCATCGATCAAAATAATATAGCATGGAGTAATTCCTAAATAGACATTACCTTATCCACATTAGAGCTATGATGCTATAAGAATGATCAATGAAAAGTCTTAAATGTTAACATTGATCAATAAAATTTCATGTGGAGAAATTAATAAACACACATTTCCTTATATTCATTAGAGTCATGATGTAAGTAAAAGGAGAATCAGTGTTAAAACTCATGCATTGCATATACTTCCATTATGAATTGAAAATAGTGGCATTATCCAATAACCATATGCCAACTATCATAGAAAATGGATATCATATGAGTAACAGTATAATGAAAATCTATTATATCATAAGAACATGTTTTTAAATGAAAATATTTTATTAGAATATAAAAAAAAATTCATAAAGAAAAACAAAATGTGCATTTAAATTAATTATCCTAATTATTTAGGATATTACAGAGATCCATATGAAAGAAAATTTGTAGTTAAGTAATAAACTACAATTTTATAAGATGGTACACATATCCACTTGAGATAGCGGGAGAAGTATTTACTTGGGTTTATTCAATGCTAATGATGGAAAAGTAGTTGAAATAATAATGAGTTTCATAAGAGATATGGAAGAGAATGTTTCAGAGAAACATACTATATAAAATGGATAAAAATAATGTAATTGTTTTTTATTCACTCCTGCTGGTGACGCTACTAAAAAAATTTCCTTTAATAGCGCTAGAAATGGCCTTTATCAGTAATAGAAAAGAACTAACTACATGAGAGAGGTTAAAATCTATGGTCTTTTATTAGAACTGGAAAGTGCTGATAAAAGGTCATTTATCAATGCTTTAATTTAGTGCTGCTAAAGGAACCATTTATCAGTGCTGATAAAAGAGATGATAAATGGCCATTTATCAATGCGTATAGAAGCACTGATAAAGGACCTTTTATCAGACCATTATGAGTGCTGATAAAATAGACCTTTATCAGAACTTCTATACGTGATAATAAAGTATACCTTTATCAATGCTTTTAAAAGCACTAATAAAGGGAATACTGCCATGTGATGTAACAACACACTGCAACACCACTACAGTGCGCTGTGACAACACATCGCAGGACTAGAAACACACCAGATATAAAAAAACAACTCCTAATAAAAGATTTAAATGAAATGAAATCTAGAACACTAACACAAGAAAAAAAACATTATATTGTAGACATTTCAAACATTGGTTCATACAATTACATAAAAAAATTATTACATACATGCAAAAACATCAATGTTACTTTATCTTTTAATCCTAACCGACTCATACTATTTCCAAACAAAACACCCCCGCTAGAGAAAATGAATTCACCTATATAAGAAAAGTATTATTATTTTAGTAATAATATAAAGAAATAAATTAACAGAAAGTGTTATTTTTACTAAAATTGATGTCATTATTTTTAAAAAAAGGACGTAGTTGGGGTCATATAGGATTGATGTGTGACTGATTTCTACACATCAAAAATGGTATATGGATCATTTTCCAAAAGTATTTAAACAGTTTGAATGTATTTTCTTAGTTTTGAGTAGGCCAATAAGCCTTTTTACTAAATTTGATGTCAATTTTAAATAAAAACACGCACTTAGAGTTATATCGGTCACACCATGCATCATATTGAGGTGTGTCTAATTCATTCATGTATCAAATCAATTACGGATCATTATCCTAAAGTATTAAAATAATATGAATGTGTTTGTTCGATTTTGAGTAGGTCAGTTTGTTTTTTTACAAAAATTGATTTTGATTTTAAATAAATACACACTTAGAGTTGTACCAGTCACACTGTGTATCATATTGAGGTGAGGGTGATTCATTCACATTCTAAATCACTTATGGATTGTTTTCATAAAGTATCAAGACAATCTGAATGTGTTTTCTCAATTTGGTTGTGTCACTTTTCTTTTTTACTAAAATGTCATTTTAAACATAAAACACAAACTTTGACTCATATGAATCACATCATGTATCAGTTTGACATGAGACCAATTCCTACCCGTCACAAATGATTTATGAATCAATTACCTAAATTACCAATAAAATTGGAGTGTGTTTTCTAGGTTTTTGGTGAGTGAAACTTTTTAAAGTCAAATGTCAATTTTAAACTCGTGTGTCGGATTGAGGTGCAGTTGATTCCTACACATCCCAATGTCTCAAAATAATCCTAAATATAAATGTTACCATGATTTCCATTAAATTTCTTTTTCAAACTACCAACACTACATGAGAAGTTTCGAACAAACCACATCAACTTGAAAAAAAGAATCCACCTGTATAAGGAAACAATTATTATGAGTAATAATAAAAAAACATAAATATGAAATAATACATTAATTATATGGAAAATTATTTTATGGTTAAAATATCAAGATTAACTCTTTGATTGAGTAGTGAAGGGAACTTAAAGGAAAATGTTAAATGTCAACGCTGTTTGGGTGAAAGGTTTTGAGGGAGAAGAAGTATGTTGAAGTTTTTGTACAGAAAGGATGCTTAAAAACCCATGTTGAAAACCATTTAAAATTGAATAAAATTTTCAAATGTTGTGGATGGAATGTTAATATATATCGTGGAGCATGGTAGATTCATTATATGCCAATTTTTTTATTGTAAAAATCATTGAAATACAATTTTTATATATGTCATATAGCTAGGTATCAAAGTGATTCCATGAAAATACACTTGTTATTAGTTAAATAAATACTTAAGAAGGGGATTTTTTTTGAAAATCTACATTTCTGAGCAAGAAATCATAATTTCTTATAGTGGTATATATGTCTCAAAAAATGGGTATAACTAGAAAAGGTTAATCTCAAAAGGATTTTTTTGTAAATTATTGAGAGAGGGGGAGTAGGACGATGATAAAAAATCATAATCTAGTTGGAAAATAGTACATAGAATCATGGTATAATATTTCATATATTTTAATTAAAAGGATTTATAAATAATGTTGGATTAACCTAAAGAGGGAGAAAAATAGAATATATTTTTTGAAAATTGTAAAGACATAGAAAGTTGGATTATTGATAAAAGGTACAACACATTTAACAATAGATATAGTTTCCAAAAAAACCCCAAGATAACCATATATCAAACACCCGAGTTGTCCCATGACAATGTCCAAGGGAGATTATCGATCCCCCTTAGGCTGGAAACAAGAAATAGGGCATTAAAAACAACACAATGAAAATGATTTGGCCCAAAAAATAAATATAACTAGTGAAATAAAATTTAAATAAAAACTACCATGATGAATCCATAAATTGGATTCCCACACTAAACCAGAAAAGTAAAAAAAATAAGATACGAATAAGTATAATAAAAAATAAATCCCTTAACCTACCTTCAACTCACTCACACATAAAAGTACCAGTTTAAATTTCTAAAATTTCACATGTATGGAATACCATTGATAATATAAAGAGAGAAAAGTGTGTATGATAGATTTGGGTGATCAATTTGGGAAATGTAAACAAAATATAACAACCAACTGAAATTCATGTGACTCCATGTGTCACCATTGAGTCCAAAAATAATAAACTCTCCATGAAAAATCAATAGTTGAATCAAAATTGGAAACTAAGAAAATCGGAAGGTCTACCTCGCTAGTATAAAATCACCATACCACAAATAATGATACCGTCGAAGAAGAAATTAAAATTTAAACTAAAAATACACAAAGAAAATTGGAAGGACTACCTCGTTAGGTTTCTAATGTGTGTATTTGTCATGAGGATGTTCAATTTTACATTTATAAAGACCCAAGATATAGCACAATGGATAACCTCGGGGTCGCTCTCAAGGAAGCAGTGTCAAGAGCCTAAGAGGTTGTTCCACAAATCTTTTTGTATTTTTAAATATTTTGAAAACATAAAAAACACAACTCCTAAGAAATCACTAATCAGTACTAAAGAGCATAGCGGAGAGGGAAACAATGATGGAAAAGTTCAAAAAAAAACATAGAGACACATGAAAAAACCAAGAAAAGAAAGCAGGCGCAGACAAAATACAAGGCACATAACAAACAAATGACACCAAGACACAGAAGAAAAAAGTTAGTGTGAACAAGGCTAGACCTAGGTTAATTCACCCTCTACTCCCTATCCTATATTAACTTAAGAAATTAATCCACAATTCTTAAATTCTCTCAATGCATGACTGATGTCTTGGATCAAACACCCATCTTTCCTAGAAATTAAACACTCAAGCATCAAAGTTCTTCAATACTCAAGCGTTCCTCCAAACTGCAAGGTGATCCACCCAGCAAAGTCATTCTGGAAAGAAATCCTCACAAACCAAAAGGATTCCATTAAGATTGTCACATCGAACAACCAATCTTGATTCTCAATTTGAGAAATCAAGATAGGAAGGGGAGAAGAAATTAAACAATAAAGTGGAAAATTGTCCTATGAAAGATATTTCTCTCGCTTAGTCTAATTCACAGATGTGATCTACTAAGGCGAATAAAAAGAATGTGATCACATTAATGTGTGGATCTCTAGATCGTGGTGGGTTCCTAACTTGGATCCAAACCCACAAGTTAGATCTCTATTTCTAGAGATTGAAGATCACAACACGAAGTGAGGATGAATAAACGACACAAGACAAATGAAAAAAACATCACAATTAAATTAACTAAACATACAACACACCGAGAGTATTTACAGACTCAATGTAAAACACCAAAAACAGAGAAGGGAGGATGGATGAAATAGAGAAGAGAGAACCCGTATCTAGGTCGAAGGCGAGTTCCAGTCCGGTGAAGTGGTATGGAAAGGTGTGTGAACGGTGGTGGAGTCTCCTCCCACCACCGTGGAATGGTTCCCTCCCCAGCCATGGTCTTGGCCTTCGATCCCTCCTAGTCGCCCTGAAATAGAGGAGTCGAGGGTCCTTTTATTCAGAGATGAAAATAAAGAAATGAAATTGACAATCTAAGAGACAGTAGATCCACGTGGCACGTCTTTGAGTGTGCTCATCACCAGCTCTTGAGTGAACTCCCTGTAAGTGTACCCAATTCCCCTGCAACGGCCTTGAGAATCTTCTCGCGCTATTCCCATGAACTTGTTCCATTATCCCCGCTTCTACCAGTAGCTCCCACTGCACAAATAAACGCACTTGAGTCAAATAAATATAAAATGAAACTACCATGTATTATATCACGACTTAAAATAAACAAGAACACTTATAAGGAAGTATGTATATTATAATAACATCTAATATTATAATTACTAATATATGTTTAAAGACTATTATATTTATTTAATAACATTAGTTATTATAATATACTAATACTATATATAAGTTTTTATACTTTTAATAATAGTCATATTATTATTAATATATGGTAAATGATATGTAACACTTAATATATATTATATTATATATTATAAGAGAATAAAATAAAAACTAACTAAAAAGAAAGAAAAACACAAATAGGAGGGGGGTCTTCATGGCGCAGATGAGAGGGGAGAGGGGTAGAATCATGGAGCAGCAGTGGTGAGGTGGTAGGGAAGGCTAGAGCAGGTGGGGGTGCGACTTCGGGTGGTTCGCGACAGGTAGGGCTGGTGCGCAGGTAGCGGTTCGGCGGCATAGAACATGAGGTGGAAGGGATAGAGGCAGCGACATAGGGGGTGTGTCGGTCAACGACATGAGGCAGGGGATCTTGAGCTACAACGGAAAAGTAGGAGCAAGGCGAGGCCGGTTTTGGGTTGCTCATGGGGAAGCACAGACGGTGGAGGTAAGGCCGAAGAGGGGTGTTTCTACTCGGGAATTCCGACAGTGTGGTGGAATTTTCATGGAGGATGAAGGTGGAGAGAAGGACCGGGCACGATGACTTTGGATCTAGAATTTTTAGGTGAAATAATTTTTGGGGTCAAATTTTGATTTATACAACTGATTCGTTGTTGGAATTATTTGATTATTTTGATCTGTTGTGTGGAAAATTGATAAGTGATTTTGGTGTTGTGCGATTTGTTGATCTGTGCTACGTTGATTGCTACGGAGATTTTAATTTTTTTGTGTGTGTGTTGCTGGAGTTGGGTTTTTGATGTGCAATGGATGATGGAGAAGAAGAGGGGATGGTGGCACTGTGAGGGTAGAAGAGGAGGCTGCTGGAACAGCGCGACAGTTTCCATGAAAATGTTAAATTGAAATGGTGACAAAGGCACTGTGAAAATGTTAAATTGAAACAGTGGCAAAGGCACCGTGAATTAAGGTGGTTTGGGGTGCAAATGGTGATACATTGAGGAGAGATAGTGAGACAGTCACCGTTCCAAATGGGTAGAAACAGTGAGATAAGGGACTGGTGACCGCTACATTGTAAACAAAAATTACAAAAATTTAAAATTTAAAACAACAAATAAGGAATGGGTTAATAAATTAATCAATTAAATTAAATAGAATAAAACAAATTTAAATTATAAAATTAATTATGTTTTATTTAAAATAATTAATTTAATTGTATTAAAAATTATAAACAAATTAATTAAAGAATAAATTATTTCTTTTAAAGTCACTAACTTAAATTAATCAACCAATTAATTATAGAATTAATAAAGTAAATTAAATAATAATAATATTAATTTAATGAGATTAAATTTTTAAAACTAATTTAATTATTAATAGACTAAAAAATAAAATGAGTTATTTGTTTACAATTTAAAGAATAAAGAATTAATGAATTAAATTAATAAATTAATAAACTAACTGGAATAAAAAATATGTAAAAATAAAAGAATAAATAAATAAAAGTCTTATTCGCAGGACTAATTTGATTTAATAATTATTTAAAATGACACTAATGCACATTAAAATTCATGTTTTAAACTAAAAATTGATTATTATACATAGCAAGTACAAAAACACAACAATTATAAAATATTTACTAAAAATAATCATTTTGGTATAAAAAAGTCAATAAAAATATAAAAAGGATGTGGCAAAGAGTGTTAAAATTGAGCCACATAAAACTCCCCCACACTTAAAACTTTGTTTGTCCTCAAACAAGAACATGCCTTTAACTTTAAAACAGAAAGATGTTTTGTGAGTTTTAGTTCAAAAAGTACATAAATAAACTTGAATATCAAGAGGAGCATGACCAAACAATGGGCCAGGCTATCCAAAGGTGTTCAAAAATAGTTTCTTGCCTAGCTTCAAATACTCACCAGAAGTCAAAAGATTCACAAATTCATACACTGTCAAGTATTTCATGCCTCCTATTTGTACTCATTAACTGTCCTACTTCATCTTCCAATTCAAGTTCTAATTCAAGGAGTGTTGATCGGTTAGATAAAGTGAAACTTAAAACTTAATCAAGGGAACCTTCCATTCTCAACTTCCCCCAAGTTCCAAAAATTAAAGTTCATTAATTCCATCACTTTATTGATTCAACTCAAAGGAATATTAACCAAGTCAATTACTCTCTTCTTCATCAGGGTTCAAAATCCCCCTCACCTTAATGAGTTCATTTTTGACAAGGGAACTTTATTTTAATTTTTCCCAGCCATATTCCATATGCAGAGCACTATGCATAGAAATTATTAAGATTGAAATTGGCTTTATTTATTCACAGAAATTCACCTTGTGCACCTTGTCACAGATACCCACCGTGGGATCCCATTTTCCCATTTTACTCCAGTTACAAAGGTCTTAATTAATAATCATTCAGGTTGACTTCATAAAGTGATTGAATATAATTTTACAAAAATGTGAGTCCACTGGGTTCTAGTGAGAACATCAAGTTACTACAAGTCATGATCCTTATCCCATAAAACCTATCATGTCACACTCACATGCTCAGTTCATAAACAGAAAGGTTTATAGAGACAGTGAACAATTGCACTTAGCAATCAGTCATGCTTAACATTTTCTGACTAAGTGCCACTATCAACAACTAACAAATAGTTATCCACTAAACAATACATAATTGAAGTACCAGTGAACCTCCATTGACCATAAAATGATGAAAGAATTTGATTTTTTTTGAAATATTCTGAAAAGGTTTTGAAAAAATTTGACCATTTTTTTAAAACAAACACTAACTCAGGTTCAAACTCAGGTTCAAGAAGGGGGAATTCAACATGAAACTATAATGACCCCTCTCCCACAAACTTAAAACCCAAAATTGTCCCCGATGTTGACTCTTATGGTGGGAGATCGTATAAATTAAGATTGATGGAAAGTTTAGATTAAATAGGATATGGAAGGGTAGCAATGAGGTTCAAAAATTTTCTTTGCCACACAAAAAAGTGAAAGAAAACAAAAACAAAAACAAAAGAACCCAACCCCTACAACTTCACCAGCAAAAAACTCATTTTTATTCCTAAAATATTCATTCTTTGAATGTTTAAGGAGAAGACAAAGGATTTAATCAATTTACTTTAGATAATAGCATGATTAATAGTGATGTGCAGCAACAGCATAATGAAATTGAAAACAGTGGGTGCATGCAGGTTTCACAAATCAGTTCCAAATAATTTTTTAACTCTCTAGATTCTAGCAGCTAAACACCCATGCAAGAAAATATAGCCATTTGTCACAGATTAGGGGGAAGTACCCCACAATTTATTCACAGCAGCACACAAAATGAATGATTAGATTGAAACAACTTGTAGAAATAAAACATTACTTCCCTGAATGAAAGCTTTAATTATTTTTTTAAATGTCTCCCTTTATTTTCTTTGCGCATGAACTATGGCTGCTCTATTTTGGAACCTACATGATGAAACAGTTTGACATTAGTGGTCAATATTTTAAGTTCAAATAAAAAGCAACGACAAAGTATGAGTTAGGTAGTTTTATCCATTAATCCAGTGAACTGCCCCCCTAAGACTTAAATGACAACCATGTGAAATCTACTGCCTATTTATTGGCCTAAGAAAATAAAACACAAATTAAAAAAATGCAAAAAGAAACTAAAGAAAGAAATTAAAGAGGATAATCTTGGGATAACACCCCATGGGGGTGATGTAGTTTGACTGTCCATAGCTGGAAAGTCCTCAGATCAACCCCAGTATGATGGGGGATTTGGCTTCTTGCTTAAGAACCACCATTTTCGATTCCTTCCAAACTTATTCACTTTCCATCTTTGGAGTAACCCATGTGAAGCTTCAACCAAATTCCCCTCCTAGGAAGTGAAGTAATTCATTTTGAATGGTGGAGGGGAAAATAGGATATAGGGGTACTTCCCTACTTCTTCTTCTTAAGGTTGAGTGTACACAAGTTGTAATGTTGGAAATGTTGGAAAACTTGGATGTGACTTGTCTTCTGGTTGAATCCAATAAAACATTTCCTCTTGGAAAACAATTATTGTGTCATCATCCACTTCTGTTCTAGTGCACAACTCTAATAATTCATCTTCAAAAATAACTCCCAAACTGGAATTGTCATCCAAAATTGGAATTTCCATTAACTCTTCAGCAGATGCAACCTCATATTCCTCACTCTCCAGGAAATCACAAAAGTGTATTGCACCTTCAATACCTACACAGGGAGTAAAAAAATTAAAATCAGCTTCGATGTAATCCAAGTTGAATAAAAATATAGCTTCTTCCATAAAATTTTCAACTCCCTTTATCAGTGATGCTTGTTCCTCCTCGTGATGGAATAGTGATCCTAGGAGTGGGTCCGGGGCAAGAGAAAGGTAGTCAACCTCCTCCAGCCTCTCTTAAAAACACACCACCTCACTTGATGAATCTTCTAAGGAGAGTGATATGATGTCATGTGCTAGATCCAACTATTAAAGCATTGAAAAATTATTATAATAGTTATAGTAATAAAAATCATTAGAATGGAAATCAAGGAAAAAATGATCATCAAAGAAATACCCAAAATCATGAGTCTTTGAAAGTTCCATCTCCTTCAATCCCTTTAAAAAATCCTCGGAAATTGGTTCTAGAATTTCCAGCTTTGACTCCAGGGGAAAATCCATATGAAAGTTGGGAAACTCCAACATTTTCTTTCTTCTGTTTCTTTTCTTTTTTCCTTCTCAACAACTTTCCAGAATATTGGGCTTTAGTGGGAGGTGGTGGTATTGCACTATATTCTTGGTAGCCTTTGACCTTATCCATGGATTTTTGCATCAACTACATGATCTCATGAGAATAAATTTTCTCCTCATAAGTAAGGTCTCGATGCTGCCTTTCATGCATCCAACTTTGAAATTTAGCAACAGCCTCCTCAAGCTCTTGAAATGGGTCAAACAGTGACACTATATAAAATTTGTTAGAGTAAATCACTGTGTGTGTCTTTTTTATATGTTTTTTTTCTGTTTTTTTGGTTTTACAATAAAATAAAAATTGAAAAAACCACTAATACACTCATTGCTTCCCCGGAAACGGCGCCAAAATTTTATGTGTGTCCTTGTCACGAGGACGGTCAAGTTTACATTTATAAATACCCAAGATATAACACAGTGGCTAACCACGAGGTCGCTCTCATGGAAGCAGTGTCGAGAGCCTAAGTGGTCATTCCAAAAATCTTTTTTTATTTTTAAATATTTTGAAAACAGAAAAAACACAACTCCGAAGAAATCACTAATCAGTGCTGAAGAGCACATCGGAGAGGGAAATAATGATGGAAAAGTGCAAAAAAAAAACATAAAGACACAGGACAAAACCAAGAAAAGAAATCAGGCATAGAAACAACACATGGAACATAACAAACAAATGACACCAAGACACAGAAGGCAAAAGTTAGTGTGAACAAGGCCAAACCCAGGTTAATTCAACCTCTACTCCCTATCCTAGATCAACTTAATAAATTAATCAACAATTCTCAAATTCTCTCAATGTATTACCGATGTCTTGGATTACACACCCATCTTGCCTAGAAATTAAACACTCAATCATTTAAGTTCTTCAATAATCAAGCGTTACTCCGAACTACAAGGTGATTCACTCAATAAAGTCCTTCTGAAAAGAAATTCTCACAAACCATAAGGATTCCATTAAGATCATAACATCGCACAACCAATCATGATTCTCAGTTTTAGAAATCAAGATAGGAAGGGGAGAATAAATTAAACAAGAAAGTGGAAAATTTTCCTACGCAAGATCTTGCTCTCACTCAATCTAATTCGCAGATGTGATCTACCAACGTGAATAAAAAGAATGTGATCGCGTTAATGTGTGGATATCCAGATTGTGGTGGGTTCCTTAACTTGGATCCAACCTCGAAAGTTAGATATCCATTTCTAGATATTGAAGATGACAACACGAAGAAAGGATGAATGAATGTCACAAGGCAAATGAAACAAACATCACAAATCAATTAACTAAACATGTAACACTACAAGAGTATTTACAGACTCAACTTAAAACACCAAAAAAGAGTAGGGAGGATGGATGAAATGGAGGAGAGGGAACCCATCTCTAGGTCGAAGACGAGTTCTAGTCCGGTGAAGTGGTATGGAATGGTGCGTGAATGGTGGTGGAGTATCCTCCCCCCACTGTGGAATGGTGCCCTCCCCTGGCCCTGGTCTTGGACTTCGCTCCCTCCTAGTTGCCCTGAAAGAGATGAGTCTAGGGTCCTCTTATTCAGAGATGAAAATAGAGAAATGAAATTGATGACCTAACACACAACAGATCCACATGGTGCATCTTTGAGTGTGCTCGTCACCAGCTCTCGAGTGAACTCCCTGTGAGTGTACCGAATTCCCTGACAACAGCCTCGAGAATCTTCTCGCGCTATTCCCACGAATTGCTTCCTTTATCCCCTCTTCTACCAGTATCTCCCCCCGCACAAAGATATGTACGTGAGTCAAATAAATATAAAATAAAACTACCATGTATTATATCATGACTTAAAATAAACCAGAACACTTATAAAGAAGTATATATATTATAATAACATCTAATATTATAATTAATAATATATGTTTAAAGATTATTATATTTATTTAATAACATTAGTTATTATGATATACTAATACTATATATAAGTTTTTATACTTTTAACAATATAACTATTATTATTAATATATGGTATATGATATGTAACACTTAATATATATTATATTATATGTTATAATAGAATAAAATAAAAACTAACAAAGAAAAAGAAAAACACAAATATGAGGGGGGTCTTCGCGATGCGGATGAGAGGGGAGAGGCAGTGAATCAGGGTGCAGCGGCGAAAAGGGGGTAGGGAAGGGTGAAGCAGGTGGTGGTGCAGATTCTGGTGGTTCGCGGTGAGTAGGGCTGGTGCGCAGGTAGCGGTTCGACGACGCAGAACAAGAGGTGGAAGGGATAGAGGTGGCGACACAGGGGGTGTGTGGGTAGATGGCATGAGGCAGGGGATCTCGGGATTCAGTGGCAAAGAAGAAGCAAGGCGAGGCTTTTTTCAGGTTTCTCGTGGGGAAGCACAGACGGTGGAGGCATGGCCGGCGAGGGGTGTTTAGACTCGGTAATTCCGGCGGTGTGGTGGGGTTTTCGTGGAGGACGAAGGCGGAGAGCATGACTGGGCACGACAACTTAGAATCTGGAGTTTCCAGGTGAAATAAATTTTGGGTTCAAATTTTGATTTATAAAATTGATTTATTCTTAGAATTCTTCGATTCTTTTGATATGTTTTGTGGAAAATTGATAAGTGATTTTGGTGCTGTGCGATTTGTTAATCTATGCTGCGTTGATTTCTGCGGAGATTTTAATTTTTTTTGTATTTGTTGCTGGAGTTCGGTTGTTTCTGTACAATGGATGATGGAGAAGAAGCGGGGATGGTGGCACCATGAGGGTAGAAGAGGAGGCTGCTGGAACAGTGTGACAATCACCATGAAAATGTTAAACTGAAACAGTGACAAAGGAACCATGTAAATGTTAAATTGAAACAGTGACAAAGGAACCATGAATTAAAGTGGCTGGGGGTGCAAACGATGAGACATTGAGGAGAGATGGTGAGACAGTCACCGTTCTGGATGGGTGGAAACAGTGAGATAAGGGACCAGTGAACGCTACACTATAAGCAAAAATTACATAAATTAAAAATTTAAAACAACAAAAAAGGAATCTATTAATAAATTAATCAATTAAATTAAATAGAATAAAACAAATTTAAATTATAAAATTAATTCTGTTTTATTTAAAATAATTAATTTAATTGTATTAAATATTATAAACAAATTAATTAAAGAATAAATTAATTCTTTTAAAGTCACTAACTTAAATTAATTAAGCAATTAATTAAAGAATTAATAAATTAAATTAAAGAATAATAATATTAATTTAATGAGATTAAATTGTTAAAACTAATTAAATTATTAAAAGACTAAAAACTAAAATGATTTATTTGTTTACAATTTAAAGAATAAATAATTAATCAATTAAATTAATAAATTAATAAACTAACTAGAATAAAAAATTTGTAAAAATAATAGAATAAATAAATAAAAGTATAATTCACAGGACTAATTTGATTTAAGAATTATTTAAAATGACACTAATGCACATTAAAATGCATGTTTTAAACTAAAAACTGATTATTCTACACAGCAAGAACAAAAACACAACAATTATCAAATATTTACTAAAAACAATCATTTTGGTATAAAAAATTCAATAAAAAATATAAAAAGGATGAGGCAAAGAGTGTTAAAATTGAGCCACATCAGTTGTAGAAAAGCTAAAACCCTATTCAAAAATCCTAACTTAAATAGAACATCGGATGTCAAACGGGATGTTCGAGAGGGAGTCGAGTGGTGTGATTCGAGGTTCGATTCACTAAGGAAGAGCACCGACATCAGGGGCTTCTGCGGAAAGCTTATGATATCATGATGGGTTAGCAAATGGTTAGGGTTTTTTAATTAGATCATGAAACTTTTCTCAGCGCTTATTACTTAAGTGATGATAAAAGGACTCTTTATCAGCACTTTTTTAGCGCTGATAAAGGTAGGTCTTTATCAGTGCTAAAAAAGCACTGATAATGATGCCTTTATTAGTGCTTATTACTTAAGCACTGACAAAGGATTTATAAATATAATTATAAATAAAAAATTTGAAAAAATTTATATATATTTAATAAATAAATATAAATATAAATATAGTAAATCTATTCCATTTTAAATATATTTATTATAATTTTATAATTATTTATTTATAATTATAGAATTTTTTTAAAAAAATAATATTTATATTATTATATATATTTATATAATTATAGATACATATATATTTAATAAATATATATAAATATAGTCAATATATTCATTATTTAAGTAAATTTATTATAAATTTAATAATTATTTAAATATATATAATTAATTATTTATAATTATATAATTAATTTTAAAAAATATTTATTGATTTATATTTATAAATATATAATTGTATAAATATAGTAACTGTACATTTATAAATATTTTTATTTATAAATAATTTTTTACAAATAATTTCTTAACATTATTAATGAATATCTAATTTTAAATGCATGCATATATTTTAAAAATGAGTGAAATTGAATAAATTAAGAATAATTACACTTTAACAATATTGAAAAAATGGATAAGTTTTATGTGTGTGCATTATATATAAAAATTCATTAATTACATATATGTGAAATCAATAATATAGATTTCTTCTATGTTAAATTGAAAAATCAAACGACATTCAATTATATTTTGAGTACTATGAAATTAGTCAATATTTTTAATTAATATTAATTTTTAATTATAAACCATTATTCAATAAATATATAACTATTTAATATAAAGTGCATAAATATTTTGAAATATATAAATCATATTTATATACATTAATATATATCTATATATTTAATATATAAAATTTAATAATATTAATTATCATAATTATTTAATTAATAAGATGTTTAATATTTGATAATGTATAATCAATTTATTCATTTTTATCAATTATTATTTAATTAATAAAATTTGAAATATTTTTTTAATAAACTCATTATTTTATTTTTTATTTAATTATTTAATTTTATTTATTCAGGCCTTTATTAGTGCTAAAAAATCACTGATGAAAGAAATATTTATTAGTGATAAAAATAAAGCATTTATAAAGTGTACCCTTTATCAATGCTAAAAAATGATGATAAAATGTTAAATTTATCAGTGCTTTCCTTAGCGCTGATAAATATGCCATTTATCAGCATTTTTTTCCAGTATTGATAAATACCAGTGCTATAAAACATGGGTTTTGTAATTGTATGGTACATTATTCATTGTGAATAATAATTCCTACAAGTATGCAGTATATGGAAATTATCTAAAATTGACATGACCAATTAAAATTTAATAATCGATTCCATATATCAAAGTAAAGGGGGATTATTATTTTGAATACCACAGTGGGTATTCAAGTGAGACAATACATGGGTGGTACAAGTGTGGTACTAATAAGGATCGATTGGTTATACTAAGTTGTTATACCTAAATCCATTAGAATTTTAATTTTCATAGCTAATTTCTATGATCATTTTATTGAGCATTGAATTTCAAGACCACCAATCATGGAAGGTGTCTATACAATGAAACCAAAAAGGGATGGTGAAATCATAGAATTCCAATAAGGGGTGAAATTTACTGAAATCTAGTTTAAGACTATAGTAAGAAAAATATAATAGAATATTCATTTGGAAGGAATCAAAGCCATGTGTCTACCATAGGTTAGTGGAAAACAACTTTTGGTATTACATTTAGTTAAGACCAGAATAAAAGAAATACTCAATAGATTGACTTAAAGTAGAAACCTAAGTTCAAGGGAACATGATAAAATAAGGTATATCTAACAATTTATTAGATCCAGTCAATCAGACATATAGTAACATATTATTGAAAAATACAAGTTGGAACAATTTGAGAGAGAATTGTTTCAGTGTCACATTACATAAATCTCTCCAAGTATTCATAGGAGAATATTAATGTGGTGAGTTTAATTCCATGTGCTTATGTGATGGATCAATCACATATGACATGATATGTACAAGACATTAATATTACCAACATATACTTTATAATAGAAAAATATCAGTTATATCCAAGAGTAATTCAAGGTATGCAGTCAGAACTATCCAATTTCACTTGGTCAAGTTCAAAGTACATATACTTGGTATATGGAGAAGAAGGGATACTAGTTTTGAGGGGACACAAACTAGTCTTCCTTGGATCAATGTGATACAATATCACAGTCAGGCTATGGTAATGAGTATGAAAAGCTCATATAATCTAGTGGTATGCATAACTATAAATACTGAGTATGTTGTAGCTTCTGAGATAATTAAGAAGCAGGTGTTAACCTTAATGATTTGTTACAATTCTTAGAATGGAACCTAGTAAGTAAAGTTTTATCATTATGATAATTATTTTTTTGGTACTACCCATGATGTCATGTTATGAAAGTGGAGAAAAGAGAATACACTCAAGGTTTACATATCTTGAGGAGTTTCACTCAAGGAGGAAAGGTCATACATAACAGAATAGCCACACAGTGAAAATGTGGTAGACCCAACAACTAAAGTTATGACTCAGCAAAAACATAATCTTATTATTGTGAGATCTAACAAGGATGGTTAGTAAGTTGGATCTAGTTCAAGTGAGAGTGTTGTAATATTGGGTTCCCTAGACCCAACTAAATAACATTTTTTGATTACCATTTCTTGTATACAACGAGATATGGATGATGTTCACTTACCATTATAGTGTTGAAATTTCTGTGTCTACTATTTAATGGTAATTTTTATAGATTAATTTTTATATCAAAAGGTTATAGTAGATCCTATGATATAATGATAACCTTAAGATACTATGACATTAATATTAAATATATTTCATATGGTATAGATACATCATAATGACTAGACACAGTTGATGTCTGACTATTAAGTGTTGGGGGATGATAATCCTTAAGACTTATTCTCATAAATTTCTCACTTGGTTATATCTAGTAGTTTAGATGATGAAGAAAAACCCACCAATAGGAACACCACATGTTTCATGTGTTATTGGTTGTTCCTATCTATGAACATGTGTATTGGTCTCCTGAATTGAGATCATTACCAATGTGTGTCATTTGATCATGTACATTGATGCAAGGAAAAACCATGATAATGAAATTTTTGTGAAGTTTCTTATGTTGGGTGCGTCATTGATGGTATGAAATTGGTTGAAAGATCAAGATATGATTTTTTTTTGATTCTGAGTCAAGGAATTAATATATCTTAGGTCTGGTAGATCAAGATGGTAGTGCCTTTATAATTTCTTGAAAAATGTAGTTGAGTGTAAATCTGTCTAGTTAGATCAACAAATAATAAAGAAAGAAAGGATGATGACACAAGTGTGTGTCCTACTTTATGATATATTGAAATACAACAAGATTATATTACACGGTGCATGTTTTTAGGATGGTTTTCATTTCTATGACTATTCCTTATCTCTTTAGGGGCCTTGATGGGTTGATAGACTCCACTACTGGTCAGGGAATACTATTAAATTTTATTGAGATAAGGTCCTAGAGGGTCACAGACAATAGAATATTCAAGAATATTACCTATTATGATGAATAGGTATATTAGACATGGTGGTCCCCACCCCATGATCTGAGAGTTTTCCAAGTTATCGATCACTAATAAATAAATAAATGCATTATTATTCAAGTAAAGAATAATTGGGTTGAATTAATTTATTAAAAGTATTTAAAAGTGTTTAAGTGAATATAAGGAATAATATTATTTGAAAAAATATTATTTTAATATTCTAGATTAGTTTAATATAAGAGGGAATTAGGAGTTGATTTAAATGACATTGTTTTATCACATATTATATTTAATATATATTATAGGCATGTGATAAAATATAAATAATAATTATGATACTATTTCATTCGTTAAAATTATTTATTGATTATTTAGTGGGTGATATTTTTTCAGGGGTCAGGGAACCCTAACTGGGTATTTTCTAAACCCACTATTTAAGTTGGAGAGAGGAGATCATTCATTGTGATATTCATTCCAATGGAAGGATAGATTTTCTATCCTCCCACCTTCTAGAGACATAAATTCTCTCTTCGAGCGTCGATCCATGGGACAATGAAGGATTTGTTGGAGCTCCGTGCTAGAACCTAGAATTTGATGAATGGTGGGTGTGTGGGTTCTTGGATCATGTGTGTATGATCTAGAGGGGTTTGGCTTTAGATCCTTAGAGAAACAGTTGCCAATGATGATTTATACTCGTGCATTCTTCAATTTAGAATGAGGAAAACATTCTATTTATTTTTATGTTCTCTTTTTAATTCAAAAAAGATCCTCAATACTGTATTAGGACTTGGATCATCTTAGATAACACATTATGTCATCCTAATGATAATATTTTTTTAAATCCCCAACCCATCGACTTCTGCTACATGCCCCAATAGCATAAATTCTGCTATGGTCTGAGTTTATACACTCAATAAACAATGATATGACAACACCTCGACTCCAAATTGAGACTATGGATTTAACCTCAACCCTATTCTATTATAGCATAAAATCCCACTCCGAAATCCAGGGGTTTTTAATCCCATGGTGAAAGGGAATGATAGGAGATAAAGAGGGGAGAAAAGAGAGTGAAGGAAGAAGAGCCTACCCGATGATGATCTTACATGGAAGATTGCTGGAGGTTATGGAGAAGTTGAATAATAGAGTTCTTCCTCCACCTTGTTCCCTCAGTCACACATGACACAAATAAGGGGAACCCCCTTATTTTTTCTTCAATTAAACCCCTTACCCTTTTCTAAATTATTCTAATAATGATAATAATAATGATGATGAAACTATATAGAACCTGAAGGCTAATCAGATGAGCCCTAAGGGTTCAGATGAGACTTGAAATGAGCCCAGTATGGCCATTGCAATTGGGTTCTTCTATAGTGGTTGGAGTGTATTTGGATTTAAGCTTCCTCCACAACCCGTATCACGAGTCTTAGAAATCAACCACTCTAATGACCTATCCACTAGTTGATTCCCCCTTCCATTTGATTCTCAAGTCAAGTAAGACACTTATATTCTGTAATAAATTTTTTCCAATTCATTCACTATCTTGATCACATCTTGCACCTACCTCAGTTCATGTTAAATCCCAGATAAATACCATTGTAGTGGTATCAAAAATGAAAAAAAAGGTTGGACTATCGAGATAAAGAGAGAAAATCCAGAAATGTTCTATGAGGTTTCTCCAAATCTCTACATTCATTATTTCACCCAGTTTAGTTCTTATAGACTCCGAAAGAGGTTTTGACTCTTAAAATCAGGAAAACAAATCACTATTATTGAATTGGTGTCGACCACTTATGAATAATTCAAGTTAATAGAATCAAATATTTGTTTAAGAAAATTTTCAATAAATTTTACCCCCTATCCATTGAGATATGTGAAAAAACACACATGAGTCAATCATATCCTACTCGTAGCAAGTTCTTCTTGATGTAGTTTCCTATAACAAACACATTATATTTCCCTTCTCCAACACAAGATCTGACCAACCAGTATCAAGAATATTACATTCAATACAACACACACATATACATTATAGTAATAATAATAAACACTCATAAACCAAAAACATATATATTTTAATATAATTATATATATAACTATATTACACTATTTAAATAATATTTAAAAGATAAATTTTAATAATCAAAAAAATATAATCTAAAATTAGAGAAAGAAACATTTTACATCAAGATAAAATCACAAGAGAATTATAATATTGCATTCAATACAACACATGTATCTTATAATAATAATAATAAAACACACACACACCAAGAACATATATTTTTGATAGGATTATATGTAAAAATATATTACAACATTTAAATAACATTTAAAGACAAAATTTGAATAATTGAAAAAATATAAGGTGACATCTGAGAAAGCAACATTTTATATAAAAAAACCAGAAGAGGAAAACATCATGTAAGAAATTAATCAACAAAAATGTGAAATAAATCCTTCAATATAACTCAACATAAACCAAAACAAGCCTTATCATGTAGAGAACACAAGGAAATAATCCACAAAAGAAAATATTACACAAGAATTTCACTTAAAACAAAATATAAACAAAGAAAAACACTCATGAAAACTCAAAACATGTCCACAATATAGAATGATGGGCCTATAAAAAACACGTCATACACACACCATTGAAAACTACCAAAGTAATACTACAAATACATCCTTAAACTCATTCATGATAACCATCATTATTCGAAACATAAATAAATAAAAGAAATATTTATAATCTCTGATGAATTTCAAAAGGCCTCAATATCACCACAATTATATAGATCAATACCCAAGAAACACATTCTTACCCAACCATAAAAGGATAAGAAGACCCAGTATAACTAATCTGAAACATTTGAAAAAGTTCCAAAATTTGATTTCCCAAACTTGAAACACAATTTTAGAGGCCTTTCAGACCTCTTGACCAAAGAATAACTGGATTTGGGGTCCCCACTAGTAGAAACCATAAATATCATTGCAAGACTTATAGAAAACCATATTGGGTTTACGTGAACTGTCACTTGCGGTGATCTAGAATGAACCTTCTTATTATAGTGTGACACCCCTCTTAAGACACCCACCATGGTGTGACCCTCTCAATCATGATGTGGAACACCTCCTATAAGAAGAACCAAGGATCCAATCCCTTGTCCACTATGGTGTGGCATGCTGCCTTTACGACATGACCAATCCCCATCATGAAATTTCATAAAGGCACTCAACATATAAGATTCATAACCATAGTGTTAAGCTCCCATATTATGTTGTGACCTTGATCTTGGCTTGATTTTTTCACAAGGGGATAAAATCATAATAAGATGGAATTCCCATATGTAATATTAACTTGAAAATACTTACATATGGGGGTTAATCAGTTTTAATTCCTACACACTCATCATTACATGATGCCTCTAGCCACAATGTGGCCATTATCCCTAGGCCAAAAATCCTATAAAGCAAAAATCCTACAAATTGAAAAACCTTACATAATAGTAAAATCTTATTCAAGAGGGGAATTTTCCAAATTCAGCATTCCCAGATACCTATCATGACATGATATCCCTAGGCCAAAATGTGATCAGCCACTCCATGAGAAAAATAAAAAAAGGAAAAGAAAAGAACTCATCAGAAAATAAAGAGACCACACTGTGATTCCCCTATGCCATGGCATGATCCTAGATCATCCACAAATCAAAAATCACATGCACATACCATCACACTATGATTCCTCATGGCCATTATGTGATCTACTATTATCCAAAAAAATTCAAAAATTCAAAACACAAAAAACTCCCAAATATTCAAAATAATTCTTAAGTATATAATATTTTATACAAAAGTGACTTGAGAGTGTCAAAATTCTCCCCACTATGTCTATTTCTATCCTAAAAGGCTAATATAAAGAGTGAAAATCAATGAGTAACAAAAAACTCTTCTCCTAATAAAGGCTTTAGTGGTATATTTTAGGAAAACCTCTATTGTTACCCCTTTTGGACCGAAAGTGAATATGGGGATGACCCCCAAAGCCCACCTCTAATAGGCCATTAGTTGATGACTTGCACTGAGCATATGTGATGCATACAAATGATATAAATTAACCTCAATATATAAATTTTATGAATAAAAGTTAATATGAGATACAAAAATTAAATCCAAGTCATAAAAAAATATACAATTCTATTACATGATATATAATGCAATATATAACGAAAACAACTAAAAATACTAAAAAAAAGGCCTAGGTAGTGAAAAAAAACTCTAATAGCTCGTGAACAACCACTTCAAGCTATTAATACCTAGATCAATCACCAACTAGCTCTTGAGGGACTAAAAATAATATATATATATATATAAGCTTAAAAAACATGTATACTCATTAGGATTATCCCCAGAACCTCTCGTTTAAATGTGAAAGAAGAATACTAAAGCCTGATGAATAAACATATGAAACCAAATCATTACCTAAACAAACAAAACTATATCCCAACCTCCCCACGACTCAATCACCAAGTAATGCATACAAGTAAGCATATCCATATCAAAATCATATTCATAAGAAATGTACCCCATATCCACCTCCCCATTGATTTGTCACCCTTAGGCCCTAATAACTCCAAAATTCATGTGCCATAATCCCTTCCATAAGTCATCTTGCATTTTTGTGCATAAATAGTATAGTAACATCTTATTATGCACTCAATGTACACATATATCATCACATATATAGCCAAGAGTAAGTCTAAAATCCACTACAACCCTTGTATCCTGAATTATACCTCAATCCATCACAACCCATGGAAGTACACTTGTTAAAACTAGAGTCACTACAACTAGAATACATGTATGCGTTATTACCTAAAGGATCTACAAACCACACACACATGTATAGTAAAATCAAGATCCATCATTTCTCATGTAAAAATGTACCCTATACCTTAATCCATTACAACCTATATATTCTTATACATCATAAAACATTTTATGGGAGAGAGAATAATAGGGAGAAGTCATCCATCCATTCCCTCACTAACCAGGATGTTGGTGAAAACACCCGAAACTAAAAACATTTGGACATCGAATAATCACTCAACTTGAGTGATGAAACATATGAAATAATAAAATATAATGAATTGTATATCACATAACCAACTTAGAGGAACTACCCAACGTTAAACTCAATTGCAGTTATCGTCCCACATGACACTCATCTTCCACCACTATGGTCTATGAAATACGATCTAAAGGAAGTAACTAAAAAGAAAGATTCATAATCATTAGTAATTTCCATTTAATAACTAACAATTATATACCATTCATTAATTCGATTACAAATTCTGGTTTAATCATTTCATGTCACTATAATCCAACATGCTTTATAATTCTTATTTCCATTTCCAAATTTCCCTTACATTTTCATAGAGATTTATTTCAACCATACCATGGTTCTAATTTTAAAATATATCATTACCATCATTAACACCTCATCCCATGAGTTCATTTATAATTCATTTTCTATTCTATAAACTGGGTATTCTAGGACTTCTATGATACTTGGATTAAGATGCACTTACAGTGAATATGACAACTGCAATATATAGTTGGAAATCACAACAAACAATTATAAAAAAAATACATGAAGCAAGATAGGTAATCCCATCTTTCAACCCATACTAATCAACCCATAAACAACCCAACACAACAATTTGACAAACATGCAAGCATAACTATCAACCTATTCCATCTATCCCAAAACCATCCTCATCTCAATGATAGGCAACAAACAAGCCTTTATCTCAATGTGTTCCATTTACCCTAGCCATAATAACCCCACACATAAAATCATAGTAAGGATATACCCTCATATAGCACATATACATGGTAAAAAATGTATTTTTATCATAGAAAACTAAAGGGGAAACCAAGACCATAACATAAATCTCACAAGCTTAGGAAACATTTCATAACAACAAGGTAGGGATCCCAAAAACCAAAAACACTTAAATCTAATCAAATAACATTTTTAATTATCATAATGTATTAATATATTCATTATATGTAGGTTTAATTATCATATTTTATTAACTGATTCATCATGCATTGTTTTCAACAACAAGAAACTTATTATCAATAGCTATCAATAGCTTATAATCAACCATATTATGCTCTAAGAAATACTTTCATGATTAACAAATTTTAGGAAGGATAATATTCATATCACAATCATATTTCATAATCCACTTTATATTTACCATATTTACGTTTTTAACCAATTTCAAGTATATTAATCATGATAAGAAATAATAAAAGCACACCAAATGGATAACACACTATCAAAAATGTATTAAGAGATGTCATTAATATAACATCACCTCATGCGATCACACCACCTTTTGGATTTATTCTTAATTCAAATTATTATATTAATTTAGGTCATTTATATCATTAACCAAAAAAATGAAAGCATGATAATCCCACACTTGCATATAATAAAAGAAAGGCCAAAAAATCCCCTACCCTGATATGAAACTTTCAACGTTCTCCAAGCATGAACAGAAGAAAAAACATAAACATCCAATCACCTCTCCCACAAGTAAATCATGATCCCTAAGGATATCATCCCACTATGAATCCATAACCAAAATAACCCCATTAAAACTGAAAAAACAAACCATAGTATGATAAGATAAAATGAGAGGAGAATAAATAACTAAGAAGAGGAAAAACTCACCACTGATCACCAATAAATGATCTCTAGATGTTAGGGTATAAAGTCAATCATTGATGACCAAAATTTTAAAAAAATATCTTTAGGTTTATTAGGGTTTAATGGAGAAGATATAAAATAAAAATATTTCGAAGGAACTTAAGAATTTATACAGGGTGGATTTACATAGATGCAAGACACAACACCCATTTTTAGGCCATAGTGGTTAGGGTTTTCACCAGAACCATGATTCAGAATTGGAGACCATGCTGCAAGGGGATCTTAGTCCAACCTCCCTCTAGAATCCAAAATTCAATACATGAATATATCCTTCCAAAGCTATAACCATGGGGTAGGGATATGAAATAATGTAAAGACCCATGCCGTAGTTTCCCCCAAATTGGCAGAGACAAGGTTCTGACCCTCCAGGACTCCACGACACTACCCCAAGCCTATGCCACAATGACCCTCAAGATATAGAGATAAAACACTGACCCCTTGATCTCTATGATGTAACCTACACCCACACTTCAACTATCCCAATATCAAAAGAACCACCAAAACCTCATCTTTATCATCCATGTTTCATGGAACTTGGTTATGCCGCAAGGCCCATCTCCAAAACCACACCACACCACATCCCACAAGATCACATGAAAAGCCTTCACTTTCAGCTAAAATCTAAGCTCAACACTACTTTCACTCTTCCATACCTTCCTCTACACATCAAAACTATAAATTAAGGGCTCAATAAAATCTATCCTCCTTATATCATATAACTTTTACATAATTCTCATCCTTGAGAGTTTAAATAAAAACCTGAGAAGTAGAGAAAGGGGAATGAAACAAACACCCCATGAGATAAATCTTAAAGATATTTCTACATAAAGAATACAAACAACAAATTGTAAAAACAAATAAAATAAACACAAAACACTCTCAACCATCTCATAGAGCAAAAAAGGTCAAACATAGCATTTAATAAAATCAAACATCAAACAACTCAAGATATTGAGTGTGCATTTTTGACTCCTGCTCCCAAGTACACTCCTCTAATCCACCATTATAATGGAGCATGCCTTCCGAACCCATTATTTTTTTATTTTGGGTGTTTGGAGGTGTTTAGGGGAGGTTTCAATTGTTTTAGGTGGAGGCTGGAGGTGCAGAAAAGCTATTGTCGGAAATACATGTTGTGTATTATTTACCTGACGTGAAATGACGGTTCATGGCTTGTGAAGCCGTCCGGTTCACAACTTATAAATTGGTAATAGGGGCGCCTGTGAGATGGATTACACATCATGTAAGTGGAATTCATGACACTTACTAAATTAAAGCTAAGGATACATGTTTTTCAGTGAAATATATAATTTTAGGAAACCCATGGTCTACACTCCATGTAAATGTATTACACTCTATGAAACTAGAGGGATCCAAGTTTTATTGTCCTATATTGTTAAAAAAATTCAATTGGCCATACCCCTTCCCCCTCTCAATTTGGTAGAACTCTAGGTGACCTGAGGAGTATATCTATCCCTATTTTACTAATTTAATTAATTGGTTCTTGTGTTTGTTGGTTGGTGATATGCGGTGAGTGCTTTCTTCTTTCCCTATGGTTTTCGTTCGTTCTTCTCTTGATAATTCACTACAGATATTTTGTTTTGGTTTGGGGTTTGAATTAGTCTATGTTGTGATGATATTTTGATGTGGTGTAGGTTGAACTGTGATCCCATTGCATGGTTGTGTTTTGCGGGTGAAAGGTGATGCCATGGGTGCTTTCAAACGACATGTGATTGTTGGGTACTTAGGTGCAGTAGAGTGGAAGACCAAGGTCTTCTCTCAAAGAGGTAGTAATTGAAACAACTTATTAATGGTATTATAAAAATAAAATAATAGAGAAGAAAAAAACTACATAAAAAGGATGGGGGATTTTTTTACCAATTATAAACTTTGATGAATTTTGCTGGAAGAAGATTGTATTTTTTTTGTTTTTATTTTTGAAATGAAGTTTGATTAATAACACACAACAAGAAGATACTTTTTTTTGAAAATATTTTTAAAAGACGTAATCAATCTAACTATACCTATTTATTTACTTATTAATCAATATAATTTAAATTAATACACACTTAATTATTATCCTCTAATTTGTTAACCCTCAAACTCTACGGAAGTTAACATTACCCCCAAGATGAAAAGAGTTAAACCCGAGGCTAGCTTCAGAACATGCAATCACAACACTCTATTTTGATTAATGTTATTAATCTAGATTATGTTCAGTGGTAAATAATTCCACATATTCATTCACAAAAATGAGGATGAATTGTGTTTATGGATTATATTTTAACTCTATAAATTTATCCTGAGTGGTCTTGTATTACCGATTAAGATCGCGCTCTCACAATTCACACAATATTCAACTTCACGTGTTTTTGTGTTAATTGTTCAATTTCTTTCTTAGTTTATTCTAATTTAAAAACTCAATTCATGGATCATATTAAGTGAATTAAATTACCTCAATTATTCAAAATAATTAAATTGAGAGGGTAAAAGATAGATCAATCTCTAAGAAAACTACTCTACCATGGGCAGTGTGGTCATCGTGGAGACGTTTTGCATGAGCAAAAGATTGAAAGGGTAAAACCCAATCTTGTATACACTCTTGATTCCAACCCAAATAGTATAATTAAAGAAGAATATAAATGATCAAAATAGAAGAAAATATAAGAAATTAAAGAATAAGTAAGGAGTTTATTACACAAACAAAATTATTACAACACGAAGAAGAAGAAGGCTTCGTCGAAGAGATCCTTGCTTCAAGAGATACCCTTATTTAAATGGTTGGAGAATTGGAGTGGATCCACCTATAATATTCCCTAAACTTTTAAATTCACGTCCCAACCCCTAAAAATGAGAAAAAAACTAATTTATAGAGTGGAGGGGAGGCTAGGTTTAATGAGGTTTCAAGTGTGAATGGGGAATCTCGTCCAAATATTTTAAGCCAAATTGAACTGCCCATTTGACCTCAAAAAAGCATGAACCCGCTATTCTTATAGAAGAATGATTTGTGAAAAATTTCTTTGGAGAGATCCTCTCAAAATTTGGGCCCAATCCAAGATTTTATTAAGAAGTTATGACCCAAATATAGAACCAATATCCAATGTGGTTAGTCCATCCCACCTTTGACTTCATGGTACATTTCATTCAACCAAATGCATGATTTAACTCAAATGTCCTGAATAAAAGTTGTATCCTATTAAGTTAGAAATACAGTTTCAAAATTTTAAGTTCAAATAATAAATATATAAATATTTATTTTCAAAATACTACAGTTCACTATAAAGGGTAAAACTTGAATTTCCATCAAATTTTCAAATAAATGATCTAATCCCAAATATTTTATAAATAAACATATTTAACACAATGATAGAAAAATTTATCATTTATTATCAATAAAATATTCATTAAAAATGTGTTTTATCAACTCCCCCACACTTACCCTTTTGCACTCTTACGAAAAACCTCATATCATGTATTCAAAAAGTTTGTGACAAAATATGCATATTCAAATTTCTTAATCCAAAGTACAAATATGTGCAAAGTAAGAATCCCTTAAAGAGTTAATATCAATAAATTTTATTGTCATTGTCTCATAAATTGTGTTAAAACAATATTCAGTGAGATTCACAACACTAATCATAGTGAAACAAGTCATGGGTCTACTATTCCACTAATTTTCCACATGTGTGTGTGCCAACCACTCCAAGCTTGTCTCTCTACCCTTTATCTAGTATATTAAGGTCAATATAAACTTTTATTCTTAGATTATTCTATTCCATAGAACCTGTTCAACATCATTTGTAATAAAATTCCAAAACCCACTCATTTAAGCATTCCCAGAAGTCAAACCATGAGCTCTCGACCTAAATATCCCCACATGTTGAACATTTCTTCACTCCACTATTTATTGATTGTTTATTTGATTTTTTTTGATTTTTTAAAGGCAGTAAAACAATCAAATATTAGGTGCACAAACGTAGTTCAATCTGGTACAGTAATGGAAATGATTGGAAGAGAAAAAAATGTATGGAAAGACCATGTTATTAGCTGAAATGAATTACTTACCCTGAATATATATTAAATTGGGTAAGATAAACTCACATGTCATGATTGTGTGAAAAATTGTGTGGATAAATCAATGAAACAATTTACCATGAACAAATATCACAAAAAATGATCTCAAAATCTAAAAGGTTTTATAATGACACAACCATTCATATCATCAATGACTTCAATTTTTATAAAAGTCAACCCTTGATGATGAAATCTTACTCATGCTTATATTTCTACCAATGAATTTTGAAAACATGCATTTTCCATATGTTTCACATGAGAATGTTACATGATATATTTGTTTTTTTATTGATTTTTTTGTTTTGTTTTTGAAAATTTTAACCAAAAACGTAATATAAAATACACATGAAACACACAAATTAAAATCCTAATTATCTACCCCAAAATGTTTTCCCCTCCCCCACACGTAAAATATTGCATTGTACTCAATGTGAACCTATGAGATGATATATACACATTAAATGTATAATTTTAATTAGGAGAAAGAATATAAAAGTGAAAGGGTTAGGAACATCCTGATATGATCAAGTGATGATGGGGCCATGTAGTGTGACAAAATCCACTGCATCAGTTGGAAGTCCCTCAATGTATTTCTTCAAACATTTCCCATTGACTTTAAATATCCTTATAGTGTCATATTGTGCGATATCCACTGCCCCATAAGGAAAAACATTAGATAAAATATAAGGACCCAACCATCTAGAACACAACTTACCAGGAATGAACTTCATTCGTGAAATGTAGAGAAGTACTTTCTCTCCAACATGAAATCCCATTTTCTGGATCGTTTTTTCATGAGAATATTTGGATCATTCCTTATAGAGCCTTGAGCTTTCATATAAAGATAATCGAATCTCCTCAAGCTCTTGAAATTTTAGCTTCTCTTTAATTCCATCTTGGTCCAAATACATGTTACATTTATTTATAGCCCAATAATCTCGATGATCAACCTCTAAGGGGAGATGACATGCTTTCCCAAAAACAATCCAAAATGGGGAAATACTGATGGGTGTCTTGTATACTATCCTATAAGCCCATAGCACATCATCTAAGCGCTTTCTCCAATCCTTCCTATTCGTCTACACGATTTTCTCCAAAATTTGTTTCAACTCACGATTTGAAACATCAGCCTAGCCATTTGTTTGTGGGTGGTATGGTGTTGATGTTTTGTGTGTCACCCCATAATTATAAAGTAGGGAATCCAAATTCTGATTGTAGAATTGTGTCCCTTGGTCACTGATGATGGCCTTTGGTACTCCAAACCTACAAAAAATCTATTTTTTGAAAAATTCCTCTACAACATGAGAATCATTAGTCTTGGTGGCCTTAGCCTCCACCCATTTACTCACATAATCAACAATAACCAAAATAAAAAACCCGAAATGAACTAGGAAAATGACCCATAAAATCAATTCCCCATACATAAAAAATATCACATAATAGTATGGGTTTTTGGGGAATCTCATGTCTCCTAGAAATGTTCCTAGGCTGTTGGCAATGAGAGCATGACTTACAAAACACATGGGAATCATGGAATAAGCTAGGACAATATAATACAGAGTATAAGACTTTACTAGATATCCATTGGGGTCCAAAGTGTCCACCACAAGTAAGTGTATGATAGAATTTCAGAACATACTCAGACTCATGATCAAGAACACACCTCCTAATAACTTGATCACTACACATGTGCCATAGGTAGGGGTCATCCCACACATAAACCTGGACTCACTCTTTAATTTTTGGACTTGATGTTTCTTTAAATTTATAGGGATTTCATAGGAAAAAAGGTAGTTAACTAAATGAGCATACCAAGGATGCATACCTAATATGGAATAAAGATTCTCATCGGGGAAAGTGTCCTGAAGTGGTACCCAGTCTAAGGTGTCATCCTATAGTGTGTGTGAGTAATCCTACTCATGTGTTTCACCACCAAGTTTTCTGACCCCTTCTTGTCATTTATCTTAATATCAAATTCTTAAAGAAGGAGAATCCATCTGATTAGCCAAGGATTTGCATCTGGATTCTTTAAGAGGTACCTCAGAGTTTCATGGTCAGAAAAAACAACTACTTTAGATCCCAATAAATATGAACAGAATTTATCTAAAGAAAATATGACTCCAAGAAGCTCCTTTTCCATGGTTGTGTAGTTTTATTGGGCTTAATCCAATGTCCTTGATGCATAGGCAATCACTTGTGAACGTCCCTCCAAACTCTGATATAAGACAGCTCCAACCGCAAAGTTGGAGGCATCACATATAATATCAAAAGGAATCTCACACCGTGGGGGATATATTATTGGTGGAGTGGTCATAAAATTCTTTATCTCATCAAAGGAAGTCCTGCAAGAATCATCAAACACAAAATCAGAATCCTTTTGAAGTAATCATGACATAGGAAGAGCAATCTTACTAAAATATTTGTTGAATCATCGATAAAATCAGGCATTCCCTAAGAAAGATCTAATATCATGCACACATGAAGGATATTTTAAGGATGAAATAATACCTACCTTAGATCTATCAACCTCTATCCCATGTTTTGACACTACATGACCTAAGACAATTCCATGATCTACCATGGAATGAAACTTTTCAAAGTTCAAGACCATATTCTTCTCAATACAATGATTCAACACCTTTCCCAAACTACTTATACATTCATCAAATGAGGATCCATACACTATAAAATCATCCATAAATAACTTCAGGTAGGTCTCAATAAAATCAGAAAAATACTCACCATGCATCTCTGGAAGGTACTTGGGGCATTGAAAAGACCAAATGGCATCCTACGGTAGGCAAATGTGCCGAATGGAAAAGTGAATTTTGTCTTCTCATGATCCTCCGGAGCAATATAAACCTGAAAAAAATCCAAAAAATCCATCCAAGAAACAATAGTGTGTTTTCCCAGCTAGTCTGTCAAGCATATGATCAATTAATGGGAGGGGGAAATGGTCCTTGTGAGTATATTGATTTAGTTTCCTATAATAAAAACACACACACCAACTTTCTTTCACCCTCATTGGAACTAACACATATTTCTCATTTTTAACAATAGTAACACCACTTTTCTTAGGCACATCATGAATAGGACTCACCAACTAGGAATCTGAAATGGGATAAATTATACCTGCCTTTAGAAAATTTTCTAACAACTTCCAGAAGGGTTGGATTAAGTCTCCTTTGTGGCTACCTAACCAGTTTTTCCCCATCCTCAAAAAGAATCATATGCATGCAAATGGAGGGGATAATACCTGATATATCATCCAAGGTCCACCTGATTACCTTAATGTTCTCCCTCAAAAGATTCAAAAGTTTTTATTTATGTTAAAAAAAGATATTGTTAGAAATGAAAACATGTAATTTCTCACCACTTAACTAGTATTAGTATTTGAGATTAGGTGTCAATGGATTGAGTTCCAATGTAGGGGGGTGATGCATGGATGGATAAATTTAAGGAATTGAAATACATGCACAATGAACATTAGTATCAGAATATTAATAATAAAAATCAAAGAATAAAGCATCAAATCCATCAGCATACTCAACAGCCATGT
Organism: Viscum album; assembly: GCA_963277665.1. Lineage (NCBI taxonomy): Eukaryota > Viridiplantae > Streptophyta > Magnoliopsida > Santalales > Viscaceae > Viscum > Viscum album. The sequence continues at coordinate 1,987,408,084 of OY728161.1, read as the reverse complement.
CATAATCAGAGTTAACATGATCAAAATCAGAATATGAATCCATTTGAAAATCAAATCTAAGAGAGTCTTGTGCATTATAAATGGGTGTGGAAGTGATATTAGACATCAAAATATAACCAATACTCATGATCTCCATAATCATAGGATAATAAAATTCCATGGGGTTTTTATTTGGTGGTTCAAAATGGGAGATAACAAAAGCATAATGGTCCTCTGAGGGGTACTTCATGGAGTCCATAACATTAAATATTACAACTTCATCTCTAAACTCCATGGAAAGTGTACCATAATGGATATTTATGATTTTTTTTTTAATTTTGAGGAAGGTTCTACCTAAGATAATGGGAGCATGATAACTTAACTGATCATCCTCCATGTTAAGAATGTATAAATCTGCTGGAAAGATCATTTCTCTTACCCGAACAAGTACATCCTCAAGGACTCCCACTATATATGTTGTAGTTCTATTCACCAACGGCACCACTACTCTCGTCGGATTCAACTCACCAACCTACAAAGAAGAGAATATAAAGTGAGGCATCACATTTATAGAAGCTCCTAAATCACATAAAGCATCAGAAAAGTGTAACTCCCCTATGGTTCAGGGGATGGTGAATGTCTCGGGATCCTTGCACTTTGTTGGCATTAATTGAGTTGGTGTAATGAGTGCTGACAAATTCCTTCCAAGATTGATCCTCTCATTTCCCTTAAGTCCTCTTAGATTGGTACAAAGTTATTTTAATAATTTAACATACCTTGGGATTTTCTTAATGGCCTTGATCAAGGGAATGTTTATCTACACAGACTTGAATGTGTCCAAAACCTCCTTTTGAATTACCTCTTCATCCATCTTCTTGGTTTGAACAACCCTGTTTGGAAAAGGGAGGGGTTTAGAAGAAACATCATCAATCTTTTTCTTACATTTATCTTTCTCCTTAGGTTTATCATCAGTCAGTTTTGAATGGGGATTCTCTGGAGTTGAGGTGAATCCCGGTGGAATTATAGGTACATATGTAACAATAATTTGATTCCCACTTCTCAATGTTATGGCACTATCATTCCCCATGGGATTTGGAGTAGGTTGGGAAGGAATATTTCTAGAGTTCTTACTTACCAGTTCATAGAGAGCAGTATAAATCTAGCTCATTTGTGTCTTCAACTCCCTCTTCTTTGAACCTTGACTCTTCAGCTCATTTTGTTTATTAAGAAAAATTTGCTTTAAAAGGTCATCGGTATTAGAATCTAACCTAGGTTGGATATTCCCTTGTTGTTGGCTTGTTGATGATTGGGCTTTAAATGTCCTTTGGGGTTGTTGGAAACCCTACTGGTAAGGTGGAGGCTGCTGGAAGTTTTGTTGAAAAGGGGGCCTTTGTTATTGTGTAGATCCATAAATCATGTCTAATTGATCCTTACACCCTTTGTTTTATGTTAGAGAAAAGGAACCAAGCTAATTTTGGGGATACAGTTGTTTTTGTTGCTGATATGGTCTCCCAGGAAACACTGCTGCATAATCTTCTGTTTCTTGTAGTTGGGGGCAATAGTCAGTTGGGTAGCTTTTCTCAATGAAAAATCCACAAGGCCTTGAAGGAGGGGGTTGTGATGTCTTTTGAGATAATGTAATCTACCTCACCATAGTGGTTAATTCTTACAACTTGGTATCAATTAAAAGACTCTCAAGAGAAGAAGGACTTACCTGATGTACTCCCCGGACATACAATGTACCTCATTCGCAAAATTGTTGGGAGTTTGGGCCATTTTATCAATCAATTCACGTACAGCTACCGGTTTCTTGTCCACCAATACTCTTCCAGCCGCAACATCCACCATGCCTCTCTCCATAGGTGAGATTCCTTCGTAGAAGTACTGGATGAGTAGTTTCTCGCTGATTTGGTGATGTGGTTAGCTTGCCCACAACTTCTTGAATCGCTCCCAGTACTCATACATTTACTCCCCTTGTGCTTTATTGATCCCCAATATCTCTTTTAGAATGGATTTGGTCCTTGATTAAGGAAAAAATCTTTTCAAGAAAAGACTTTTCAAATCATTCCAAAAAGTTACATCTTCAGGTTGTAAATAATACATCAAATCTTTTGTATCTCCATCAAGTGAGAATGAGAATGCTCTTAACTTGATTTGATATTCAGGAAAATTTATTTATTTTAAGTTTTATCAAACAACATTAAACTCTTTTAAATGATTATTGTAATCATCACCAGAGAGTCCATGAAATTTTTGAAGTAGGTGGATTAACCTAGATTTTAGTTCAAAGTCTGATTTGAGATTTGGGTATGTAATGCAATTTGGTTGATAATTAATATCAGGTGAAGCTAATTATAGAATGGTTCTGATAAGTTAATTTCCATTATTTTCATCAATTGGTTGTTATTTTATGGTTGAATTTGAATTAATTCCAATTTCAATGTTCTGAGAGTGGAGGAATTCTCCAACTAATTGAATGTTGAAACTTCCTGTAGACTGAGAATGTCTGATTCGAGCCCGAAGGCTACGTTCAATCTCAGTGTCAAGATCTAAAAGATCCTTGGGATTAGTTCATGTCATAAATCAATGAAAGATAAAAAATAAATGAAAAAAATTAGACCATAATAAAAATAAAATAAGTTTTAGTTGGTCCAATAAAAATAAAAGAAGAGAGTAAGAGAGAGAGATAGAGAACAAAAAACTTGAGAAAAGGGAAAGAAGAAAGAAAGGGGAGAAAAAAATAATTAAATGAAAAATAAAATAAATACCTCTAATTGGTTGAATATATTACTTGCCTCCCTAGAAACGACACCAATTTTAAAGGCACTATAATGGTTTCTTTCAAATGATATGTGATTTTTGGGTACTTAGGTGCAGCAGAGTGGCTGACCAAGGTTGTCTCTCAAAGAGATAGTAATTGAAACAACTTATTAATGATATTATGAAAATAAAATAAAAGAGAAGAAAACACACTACATAAAAAAGTATGGGATATTTTTTTACCAATTATAAACCTTGATGAAATTTTCTATAAGGAGATTTTATTTTTATTTTGTTTTTATTTTTTAAATGAAGTTTGATTAATAAGACACAACGAGAAGATACTTTTTTAGAGAATATTTTTAAAATACATAATCGATATAACTATACCTCTTCATTTACTTATTATAATTATAATTTAAATTAATACCCACTTAATTATGATCCCCTAATTTTTTAACCCTCAAACCCTATGAGAGTTATCATTACCACTAAGATGAAAAGAGTTAAACCCGAGGCTAGCTTCAGAACATGCAATCATATCACCCTACTTTGATTAATGTTCAAAATCTTGCTTATGGTCAGTGGTAAATAAGGGCACATATCCATTATAGAAAATGAGGATGAATTGTGTTTAGGTATTATATTTTAACTCTACAAATTTATCCCGTGTGGTCTTGTATTACCTATTAAGACCGCGCTCTCACAATTCACACAATACTCAACCTCGCGTGTTTTGGTATTAATTGTTCAATTTCTTGCTTCATTTATTATAATTTAAAAACTCAATTCATGGATAATATTATGTTAATTAAAATAGCTAAATTATTCAAAATAATTAAATTAATAGGGTATAAGACATATAGATCACTAAGAAAACTACTCTACCATGGGTGGTGTGGTCATCGTGGAGACGTTTTGCATGAGCAAAGGATTGAAAGGGTAGAACCCAATATCATCTACACTCTTGATTCCAACACAAATAGGATGAGTAAAGAAGAATATAAATGAAAAAAATAGAGTAAAATAGAAGAAATTAAAGAATAACTAAGGAGTTTATTACACAAACAAAAGTATTACAACACGAAGAAGAAGGAGAAGGCTTCGTCGAAGGTATCCTTACTTCAAGAGATACCCTTATTGAAATGGTTGGATAATTGGAGTGTATCCAATTATCCTCTGCCCTAAACTTCTAAATGAACGTACCAACCCCTCCAAATGAGAAAAACACTAATTTATAGAGTGAAGGGGATTCTAGGTTTAAAGTGGTTTGAAGTGTGAATGGGGAATCTAAGCCAAATATTTTAATCCAACTTTGACCACCCATTTGACCTCCAAAATGCATAAACCATCTATTTTTCCATAATAATTATTTGTGTAAAATTTCATTGGAGAGATCCTCTCAAAATATGGGCCCAATACAGGCTCTTATAAAGAATTTATAGCCCAAATATAGAACCAATATCCCATCTGGTGGGTCCAACCCACCTTTGACTTCATGGGCTATTTAGTCCAACCAAATGCACGATTTAGCTCCAATGTCCTGAAAAAAATTTGTATCCCATTAAGTCAAGAACACATTTACACAATTTTAAAGTTACAATAATAAATATAAAAATATTTATTTTTGAAATACTACAGTGCACTATAAAGGGTAAAACTGGAATTTCCATCAAATTTTCAAATGAATGATATAATCCCTAATATTTTATAAATAAACATATTTAGCACAATGTGAGTAAATTTTATCATTTATTATCAATAAAATATTCAATAAAAATGGGTTTTATCAATGGTAATTTCTTCTTCATCCTACGACGCACAATGAGTTGGAAAGCTTCTTTGAGGTAAGAAATCCATCGTTTCTATTTACTAAGTATCATATGGGTATGTTTTACTCTTATTTATCTATGGTTTATGGTTTTTATGTATTAATTAAAGATAAATAATTGTCTAATTTAAATTTAAAGGGAAATGGGGAATGTTCTGCATGATTTTATAGATTTTTTTATAATTATGATATTGTGAATTGATGAGCTTGATGCCTCATTGAAAATCATGGAAGTGGGGAGCCTTTTATTGTAATATAGTTGTTTTGATATGGAAACCTTGTCACATGTTTTTATGATATCACCCCCAAAATGAAATTGGCTAACCACTTATATATGGTTAATAAAATGGTTACCCATGAATTATGTCTTGTGTGATAACACCCATAAAATAAAGTGAAATGTGATAAAAGTTCATTCGTTAAATATAAAAAAATGGTATTTGATGTGTGGTCGTGATTTTGGGGAGATGATGTGTGGTTGTGATGTGATATAGGGATGATGGGTGATATGTGACCATGCTTTTTGGGTTGGTGAGGTGATGGTTGATTGGCCATAATTTTGGGTTGGTGAGTAGGTGTTTGTTTGTACATGATTATGGGGTAATGTGATGATGGTAAGATACGAATGATGAGCTACTTGTGATGTTTGGTTGCATTATAGTAGATTCCTAGGTAGTTATAGAATAAATAATTGTATAATTATGATTTAAATGGCTGGGATTTGGTTCGGTTAATGGGATGGAAATGATTAATGAATAAATAAATGATGTATAATGCTTAATAATGAAAAAATGGGTTGGATAATGGAATTTTTTGGTGGTGTGATGTTTCTTGTGGTTTATGTGGTATTATTCATTTAGACGTTGTAGAAAAGGTGGGGATTTTGTTAGTTGGTTAGTGTTTGGTTGTGAACCCATATGTTTGGATTGTGTGTGTGGCTATACATATATACCTATATATTCCCTATGATTTATATATGCACCCACCTGTGTTGAGGACTATATTTTGACACCCGTATATTCACATGGCTGGGGGTGTTTTTTTAACATCCTGTTGATGAGGATGGATGGTTGGCTAACTACTATTTATTTCTATATCTTTCAAGAGAGTAGATATGTATAGGATATTATGGATAGTGGTCTGTCAGTAAACTAGGTGTTGGTTACCTTCTCTTTCCTGCTCTCTCTTCTAGGTGAGTAGATATGAATAGGTTGTGACGGTTGAAGGTTTGTTAGTGAACTGGGTGATAACCTAGGTTTTTTCGAGCAAGATATGATGTTACTGTGATGTGGTGTGGTGGACCAGGTGTTTTAGGGTGAGATTAGATATGTATATGCTATGGGGTGGATTATGGTGGGGGCCATGCGTGGTAGGAGGACATGAGGTTTATGTTCTTAATGATCAAGATACCCTACTAATCTATTTATGGTTGTGATGTGATGAACCATGTGTTTTTGGGTAAGATATGATGTGACTGTGCTGTGGGGAGGTGTACTTACTATTTTTGAGAATTATGTGACATGATCAAGCTATGGGGAGGTGTTATATTTTATTCAGAATAGATGAAAGCGCTAGTATATACAACGTTGGTGCATGAGAGTGGAAAATTAGTGGGAAGGCGGTGGGGGGTACCCTTTATTGATATGATTCTTATTATGATTATTATACTTGTATTGTGTTATTTGTTGATCATGTGTTAGTGAGGTTGAGATGGATACTTGACATTTTTGGTGTTTTTGGTTCTACTATTTTGTTTATGGGTGCATTAGTATGCTTCTTTCATATGTGCATGAGAAACTTTGGTTTTCCTACTGAGTATACTTGTATGCTCACCCTATCTATATAAACTGATTTTTAGTTTTCTAGTAGGACTAAATGGATCATTCTAGATAATTACTAGCTCAAATATTTGGACAGTTGTTGTGTAACTACTTTAGATTTGTTTTTTCATATTTTACTTTTGGATACTTTTATCTATACCTATTTTATTTATACATGAAATGTGGATGGTTTTGGTTTATTTTAATATTATGTCATGGAGTTTCTTGTGGATGATTCATCTTATATCCCAATCCTATATTACTATAGAGGGAAATGCCTTCCATTTCATGATATTTTTACACCCTCAGTGCTTGTCGTCGACTCGGGGCCTACTAGAGGTGGGACTTGGGGGTCATTACCTCTCTCCCATCATTTTGGTGGGAGGGGGTCATGACAGAGTGGTATTAAAGAATATGGTTCAGAGATAGGATGGAGTTTTGAGTTAGGCACAATGAGGATTACATGGGTTGGTATGAAAATAGTGCTAGTTAACCTTGGTGCATGACATAGGCCAGGGAGACTGACTAGGACATGGGATTTTATGGACCCCCAATGATCCAGTGCATAGACTCTGAGCTTATGGAATGACCAAGTGAGGTGGATCTAATTGTAGGGTAGAGACCTAGGAGAGGTAAATGAATCATTATGACTGGTGTTCTGGTTTTAATTGGGTTTCTTTGGGATGGTTAAAATAAATAAAGTGAATTAAAATGACTCTAAATGAAATTCCATAGTATCGGGCTAAGGAAACTCTTGTTTTATTTTTAGTTATGTCCCCTATTCATCATCTACGTGTAGCTCAAGCAGTAGAGGTTTAGTAGCCTAAAATGGTTGATCTTCGTAGGGATGATTTGATTGAGGAGGATGAGGCTTAAAAGAGAGGGTTGTGCACTTTTTAGTGGCGGGATTTGGGGAAGAATAAGGGAATTGTTTCAGATGTGGAGACATAGAGATGGTTGGAGGATCTCGATATCACTTTCAGTTTGATATTGGTTCTGAAAGAGTACTGGGTCTCTTTGGAAGTTAGTTAGATATAGGGAGTTTCACATTAGTGGTGGCAACTATATTTGGGTGAGATTAAGGAGGCATATGTTTCATGGGATGATTTTCAGAAAGAGTTTTAGGAAGAGTTCCCTTCATTGACCATGAAGGTAGTGAAGAGGTAGGTATTTAATTATCTTCAGTAGGGGATTTTGTCAGTGTGGGAGTTGGGAATCAATTTTAAGTAACTTCTGTGATTTTCCCCCAAATACTTTTATAGATGAAGAGTCTCATATGAGACATCTTGAAGAGGCACTCCATCCTTCTATCCAGCATACTGTCAATCCTTTTATGTTGCCAACATATTTAGAGGTTCAGAAGAAGGAATAGGTGATCAAGAAGATGCACTCATGAGGAGGATTTACTTGAGTGGGGAACCAGGAGGGTTTCTTGAGTATAAAAGTTTACATTGGAAGATATCATGTGCCAGATCCTTCGAGGTTTCAACCAGTAGGGAGTCGAACTCAATATTATCCCTTCAGCCTTCTAGGGCCAGTGGTTTAAAGGATATTCCTAGGGGATTTGTGCTATTGTGATTTTTATGTGGTGTTCATGTTCATATTCATAACTGGTGCCCAGTGGCCCTTGGATCTCATTTTAGTGGAGGTGGGAATGTTCAACATCACCCTCAGTATTATTTTCCAACGAGACTGTTTTAGCAGTAAGGGCAGCAGGGTTATGCTCCGCCAAAGGAAGATGGAGGTGGAAAAGGATAACCTCACAATGTTACTCATGTTCAGGGACCTATACTTGAGTGTAGTTGTGGGAATGGTTATCACCAAATAGGTAGAGGAGATGGGCATGGTCAGTTTCACATAGTGGAGGTAACAATTTCAGAGGGGTCAGAGATCATCATAGGTACGGTCATTTTATTTAGTACCCTTTTTGTGACTTGTTTAATTCAAGACCTTCACACTCCTTTATTTTACCCACTATAGTATGTGCTCTAGAACAAGATGTAGAGAGCCTTCCCATTCCACCCGGTGTTAACTACACCAGTTGGAGGCTAGACCATATTATTTGATGTGTTTTGGGGGTGTAGAATGATCATGTGGCCACATCAGTCCCATGGGGATCTTTTATTATTATAAATTAAATAATATGATATCATCTTATATAGATATTGGTTTTATTCTATTCATTCTATTATAAAATGTATCTGGAGGAGAGTCGTGTTCTCGGATGTGGATGGTCAATGTGTGGTTTTCATTGGTGAGTAGGGTTGTCAAGTGGGTAGTCGACATGTGGAGTCACTTTTTTATTTTATGACTGATTTTTTAGTGTAATTAATGGATGAAAGGATAGTGGAGGTCCCCAGGGTCATTCGAGAGTTTCTAGATTTTTTTCGTGAGGAGGTCATGATGTTACCCTCTCAACGCAATGTTGTGTTTATGATAGACTTGTAGTCTGGGGATTCTCCCATTTTTATGGGTCATTATCAAATAACACCCTATAAGTTGTGGTAGGTAAAGGTTCATATAGATAATCTGATATAGAGGGGTTTTTGCTGCCCTAGTGTTTCACTGTGGGGTTCTCCAGTGTTGTTCACTAAGAAGGCAGATGGTAGTATGAGGGTTTTCATAGACTATCGGAGGTTGAATAAGGTGACGTAAAAAAATATTTACCCACTTATAAGGATATAAAATCCTTTATAAAAGTATAGAGGATTGAGTTTCTTTTATAAGATCAATTTTTAGTCTAGATATCACTAGTTGAGGGTGAAGGAGGACAATATCTCAAAGATTTCCTTCAGATGTAGGTATGAGCAATTCGAGTTTGTATACATTCCTTTCAGTGTTACAAATTCACCATATGTGTTCATTGGGCTTATGAAATCTATGTTTTATGAGTTTTGGGACCATTTAATCATAATATTCATTGGCAATATCTTGATTTACATGAAGTCATAGGAGGATCATGTCAATAATCTTAGGGTTGTCTTAAAGGTTCTTCAATGCCACCATATCTATGAAAAGTTTTCTAAGTGTAAGTTTTGGACTCTATGGGTGCATTTTTTAGGCATGTGGTGTCTCATTAATGTGTGGTAGTAGACGCGTCAAAGGTTAAGACAATTGTTTCTTGGGTAGCACACAAGAACGTGGAAAAGGTTTGCAGTTTCCTTGGTCTTGTAGGTTATTATCGGAGGTTTGTTACCAATTTATCTAAATTTTCATCCTCTTTTATAGCATTGAATAGGAAGGACTAGGATTTTGTGTGGACTAATCAGTACTAGGAATCATTCAGTTACCTGATGGGGAAGTTGGTTAGTAATCCAGTGATTTAGTTTCCTAAGGAGGGTGTGATGTTTGAGGTGATTTGTAAGGCTTCCCATCTAGTCTTGAAATGTTTGTTAATGAAGAAGAGGATAGTGATATGTTATGTGTCTAGGAAGTTATTTCCCCTTGAGTTTAATTATTCCACCCATGATCTGGAGCTAGAAACATTCATGTTTTTGTTTCTGAATTTGTGTCCACATTAAATCCTTAGGGAGTGATTTGTGGTCTTCACTGATCACAAGAGTTGAGGTATATCTTCTCTCAGTGTGATCTGAACTTTTGGCAGTATAGGTGGATGTATTTTTTAGGAATATGATTTTGAGATCTTCTACACCTCAATAGAATGGAATGTTGTGGATAACTCTTTGAGCAAGAAGTTGGGGAAGGATATTGTCCGGGAGTCTAGGGACGCTTGGAGGGAAGTGGAGGAGTTGGAATCCTTTCACTTAGTTATAAGGGTGGATGATGGTAGGGGATATTTGTTTCAGATGATGGTTAAATATTCTATAATATGGAAGTTTTAATAGTCTCAGTGGGGAGACTCAGGGCTAGAGGTGAAGTGTGATCGTGTTTTCCAAGGTGATGCTCCAGAGGGATGGTCAGATGGTGGTCATAACTAAATGTTGTTTCATGGGAGGTTGTTTTTGGTAGTGACGCACAATAGAGCCCTTAATGAGTTTAATATCTCATTTTTGGTGGTACACATAAAAGTTTTAATTATGTATCATTGTTTGAGAATACCGTTTTAGTGGCTATGGATGAAACAAGTAGTGAAAGAGTTCATGTAAAGGAGTTTGGTTTACCAGTAGGTAAAGGTTGAGCATCGTATTCCTAGTAGGTTGTTACAACCTTTGGATATTCATGAGTGGAAATGAGATTACTTCTTGATGGATTTTTTATAGGGTTACCCTAATATCAGGAGGGTTGTGATGCTATCTAGGTGTTCTTGGATCGACTGACAAAATCGGCCCACTTCTAAGGGATCAAGGAGTCAGGCGTAGTGAATGATTTGGCTAAGAGGTATGTGGATGATTTGGTGAGGTTTCATGGATTTACAAGGTCCATTATCTAAGATTATGACACACATTTTACCACACAAGTCTGTAGGGGATTACAACATGATTTTGATACTCTGTTATGCCTCAACACTACTTTCCACGCTCATACAGATAGATAGACAAAGAAGAAAATCAAGACATTGGAGGATATATGGAGGGTGTTCATATTAGACTTTGGAGGATCTTGGGAACAAAAATTTCACTTGGTTTATTTTTCTTATAATAACACCTATCACTCATCCATTAGTATGGACCCATTTGAGGCATTTTATGGGAGACCATGTCATTATCCATTGTATTGAATGAAGGTTGGGGAAGCAATAGTTCTTAGACCCAATGTGGTGTAGAGAATAACCGAGAAGGTTCATCTTGTTCATGAGAGGATGAAATTAGCTCATGACCAAAAAAATTCTTATTTCTCTCATAAGAGGAGGCCCTTGTATTTTGAGGTTATAGACCATGTGTTCTTGAAGGATTCCCCTTGACATGGGAAGAAGAGGTTTGTTAGAGGGAGTAAGCTTTATGCCATTTTTATTAGGCCCTTCGAGGTGTTGGGGTGAGTTGGTGAAATGGAATATTGGTTTGCATTGATACTATGACTATAGAGGATCCACGATGTCTTCCACATATCTTAGCTTCATTGGTATCTTCACTATGACTCCCATGTCATTAACTATGGAGAGTTGGATATCAAGGATGATGCGATGTTTGTGGAGTGGCTAGTAGATATCCAATATCTTCAAGAGAGTGTGAATTGTGGATGAAACATACCCTTGGATTGCATGTTGTTAAGGAACATTGTTCTTAAGGAGAGTACATGAGAGTGAGATACATAGATTCATATCCCTATACCTAGAGCTCTTTTGAGTTTTTCCTTGATTTTTTTTCTTACGTTGTGATTTTTTGATTTTTTATGTTATAAGATGAGTTTTTTACTTTTTTTGTGATATGATATGTGTGATAAAGTTTTGAAATATGAAAAGGGGACTAATTGATTCCTAATTGAGTTTAATTATACTATGATTTGATTAAACATGTGTGGGTGAGTCAGTGCCTCCTAAAGAGGATAATATCTTGACATGGAGGATAGAATTCCCTAATTCTTATATTCAAGATAGTTTGGTTTACTGGTTTCAGGTGTTTTGGTTTGAGATGTGTAGAGGTTTTATGGTTGTGGTGATGTGGTTTTTTGGTTATAAGGTTTTTCAACATGTTTTTGGGATAGTTGGTTTAATGTGTTTGGCTGGTGGTGTCATTTGATATATAACAAGATCCTTGAGAGTTGTCTTGTGTGGTGGTTGTTATGACCCCTTTTCTTCTTGGCTTGGTTTTGGATTCTTATGGGAGAGAATAAATTAATAAGTGTATGTTTGAATTTACTATGCCTTACATTGATATTTTTAATGGTTGGAGGTGTTTGGGGGAGGTTCTAAGAGTTTTAGGTGGAAATGGAGGTGCTGCAGAGCTGCTATAAGAAATATACATAATTTATTGTTTACACGGCACAAAATGACGGTTTACAACTTGTGAAGACGACTCTTTCATGACTTGTAAATCAGTATATAGGGATCCCGTGAGATGGATTACATGTTGTGTAAGTTTAATTCACAATGTTTATTAAATAAAGGTAAAGGTGACATGTTTTTTATAAAAATATAGAATTTTAGGAAACCCATGGTTTACATCCCATTAAACCATCGGGATCGAGGTTTTAAATTCCTCTCTTGGAAACATATTTTTCATTCTTCCATACCCCTCACCCCTCTCTCATTTTGGATGAACCCTAGCCACCCCAAGTAAGATTTATAGGCCTCTTCTCCTCACTTCAATCTTTTGGTTTTGGTGGTTGTTGGTTAGTGATCTATGGTGAGTGATTTCTCCTTTCCCCATGGTTTTACTTCATTCTTCTCTTGGGGATTCAATGAGATGATGTTTTTTTGGTTTTGGGAATGATTTGGGATGTGTTTTGAAGATCCTTTGATGTGGTGTAGGCTGATATGTGATCTCATGGTTCATTTGTGGTTTTTGGGCATTTCTTGTTCGACCTGTTGTGCACAACAAGTTGGAAAGCTTATTTAAGATTGAGAATACCTTGTTTTTCTTTACTGTGTATCTCGCGGGAGGGGTTTACTCTTGTTCATCTATGGGTTATGGTTGTACTGGATTAATTAAAGATAAATAATTGGCTAATTGATATTATAGTGGAAAAGGGGAATGATCTGCATGATTTTATAGATTTTTCATTATTGTGATATTGTGAATTGATGGGATTGATTCCCCATTAAGAATCATGGTTGTTGGGATCCTTTTGTTGAACTACAGTTATTCTAATATGGAAACCTTATTCCATGTTGTCTTGATATCACCCCAAAATGGAAATTGGATAACCACTTATATCTAGTTAATAAAATGGTTCCCCATAGATTACAACTTGTGTGATAACACCCTTTAAATTAAGAGAAATGTGATAAAAGTTCCTTTTTAAAATTTATAAAATGGTATTTTATGTGTCGTGATGTGGGACCATGCTTGTGGGGAAGCGATGTATGGTTACAATGCGATGAGGGGCTGATGGGTTATATGTGGACATGATTTTTGGGGTGGTGAGGTGGTGGTTGTTTGTATGTGCTTTTGGGACGTTAAGCTGGTGTTTATTTGGCCATTATTGGGGGGAGACAAGGTGATGGTACAATGGGAATGATGAGATACTTATGATGTGTGGTTTCATTGTGCTAGATTCTCAGGTAGTTATGGAATAAAAAATTCTTTAATAATGATTGAAATGTATGGGGTTTGGTTTGGTTAATGGGATAGAAATTATTAATGAAAAAATAAATTATGGATGATGCTTAATAATTAAATGAATGGGTTGGATAATGGAATTGGTTGGTGTTGTTTTGTGGCTTGTGGTTTGTGTGGTTTTATATATTTAGAGGTGGCAGTGAAAGTGGGGATGTTGTGATCTGGTTTGTGTTTGGTTGTGAACCCATAAGTTGAGCTTGTTTGTGTGGATATACATATATACATGTATATTCCTTGTGATTTCTATATTTACCTCACCCGCATCAAGAACTATGTATCGTCACCCAAATATTCATAGGGGGTGTTTTTTCCAACATTCCAGTGATGAGGATAGATGGATGGATACACACTTTTTCCCATTCTCTCTTCAAGGTGAGTGCATATGAACAAGTTGTGATGGCTGAAGGTCTTTTTAGTGTACTAGGTTATGGCTGCCCACTCCTTCCTACTCTCTATTCCAGGTCAGTGGATATGCATAGAATGTGTTGACCAGAGGTATGTTAGTGCACTAGGTGATGAACCAATAGTTTTAGGGTGAGATATGATGTGATTGTGCTATGGGGAGGTGACCCAGGTGTTTTTGGGAAAGATGTGATATGTTTGTGTTGTGGGTAGGCTTATGGCGGGGGTCGTACATGGTATGAGGACATGATTTTGATTTCCTTCATGTTCATGATATCCTAATACTCTGGGTATGGTTGTGATGTGATGGGAAAGATTTTTGTGGGTGATATGTGATGTGACCTTGCTCTAGGGATGTGTCCCAAGTGTTTTCGGATGAGATGTGACATGACCATGCTGTGGGGTAGTGGCCTATGTGTTTTTAGGCATGATGTGATGTGACTATGCTATGGGGAGGTGGTATATGTTATTCAAAATATATAAGAGTTATAGGACGTATGACATTGGGTTGTGAGGGAAAAAATTAGCGGGAAAGTAATGAAAGGTCACCTTAATTGATATTCTTCCTATTATGAGTATTATACATGGATTTCATTATTTAGTTAGCATTCCTTGGTGAGGTTAAGATGGATAGTTGACCTGTTTAGGTGTTGTTGGTTCTGCTATTTTTCTCATGGGTGAATTAGTATTCTTTTTTCACATGTGAATGAGAGACTTTGGTTTTCTTGCTAAGTATACTTGTATTCTCACCCTGCATACATAAACTGACTTTCAAGTTTCCAAGAGGAATACATGGATTGTGATGGAAATTACTAGCTCAGATCTTTGGATAGATGCTGTGATGATTCTTTAGATTTTATTTTGGGTATTTTACTTTTAGATACTTTTATTTGTAATAGTTTTATTTATACATACCATGTGGGATGGCTTTGGTTTTTTATATTATTTCATGGAGTTTCTTGTGGATGATTCATCTTATCTCCCAATCTTACATTATTATAGTGGGTAATGCCTCCTATTTCCCGATATTTTTATACCCTCATTTCTAGTCGCCAACCTCGAGCCTACTGGAGGTGGGAATCAGGGGTCATTATCTCTCCCCCTCATTTAGGTATATTTTTTGGGAGGGGTTCATGACCACCATGCTACCATAGAGACTGAACTAAAGGAATAACATTCCCTCACAATACATTATACTGACGGTCCTGAATCTCAACAAGTTATTCCCCAAAGGATTATTCACCTTCAACATCCATCTCTCCCTAGTTAATGAAATGAGAATCATCATGAAGATATCAGAAAAGTTACAAAATATGAAATATTTTATGAATCCAACTCATCTATAGAGGTAGTTCTAACCAATACATAGTAGCTCCAATATCTGACAACACCTCGAAAAGTCCAAAACCTCAGGGAGAAAGCTTACTCCTACAACCAAACCTCGACTACCCAGGATGCGAATATTTTCAAAAACACATGATCTACAATGTCTAACTAAAGAGGTATCATCCTATGATCAACATAGGAATTATAAAATCCTATGCTACCTCCATTTTCTCATGAATCACTTGCAACTTCTCTAGCATGCTCTACACCAATTCTGATCTAACATTTACTGATTCCTCGACCTAAATCCAACCGAACAGAGATTAAAAAGTTTGACCATCCAATTCTTTGAATGGGGAAATATCAATGATATAGTGATAATTATTATTATAATACAACTACACTGAGGGTAGGTACCTCACTCACAAACCCCCAAAATCTAGAATGTATGCACACAACATGTCCTCCAAAGTCTGGATAGTCTACTCTGCTTGACCTTCCATCCATGAATGAATATCAGTGCTAAGAAATAACTGTGATCCAAAATCATGTTAGAGACATCTCCAAACCCTGGAGGTAAAATGAAGATTAATATTATATATGACCATATTTGTAACCGCCTAAAGCCTCACTACCTCCTCCAGATACTACTTCAACAAAACAACCATCTAGTTTGACTTATTAATCACTAATAAGTGATATAACTTCTTAAAGTGGTCTAAAATCACCCATATAGCATCACATCCACCCTAATATCAAGGAAAATTAGTGATAAGGACCGTCTATATTTCCTCCCACTTCCATTGGGGAACACCAAGTAGTTCAATCAACCCATCCGGAACACGATGCTATGCCTTCACCATCCAACAAACCAAAAATCTAGAGACAAACTCTATGATATATTTCTTCATGCTAGACCACTAAAACTGAACTTGAAAGGCATGATACATATTATCCACATAAGGATGTAACACCAAGGGTGAATTCTGGAAGTCAAGAAGAACCACATCATGCATCACTAATGTAACAGACAGCCTCCCCTGAATCAACACGTGATGCTAATAATCCTCAGACCATGCCTCGATAGTATCACCAGAGACAACTCGATCTCACCAAATCACAATCTCAGAATCACCCATCTATGACTCCTCCACTAACTTCACTAAATATTACTGAACCATCATATGGTAATGAAACCCCTTCCATCAACAACTCCCATATCAAGGTCCATCATGGAGAGTTCCTCTATTACCCTCCAAATATCATCACACTCACATGCAGTTTCACCATGTGACTTCCTACTTAGTGTATCAGACACAAAATTCCCTTTCCCCAATGTATAGGAAATATTGAAGTCATAATCCTACAATAATTTAATTTATAATCACTACATCACATTAAAATCACACTAGGAGAATATATACCTCAAACTCTTGTGATCTGTGAAGATTAAAAAGCATCCACCAATGAGGTAATTCCACCACAACTTTAGAGAAAACAAAAACATAGAAATATTAATATCATTGATGATGTAGTTATATTCATGATACTATAATTTTTGATACCCATAAGAGATAATCACTCTCTATTTCATCGGAACAAAACCCAAGTATGACACACTAGACCCGCACTCCTAGATCCAATGCCATAAACATAAACTTTACATACTCACTTTGACACAAGCTGTAAAATATTTAATATAACCATCCTTAATTACAAAATCAAAAAAAATTATTACATCTCTTACCTTATAATGATATTTTTATGTTTATATCTTTAGATAATTATAAAAAAAATAAACTAACAAAACCCATTTTCTTTGTATCAAAGAAACATTTTTTACATTATGTATGAAACTACTTAATCCATAAATAGTCTTCAAAATCTCCCAATTTTTTTTTCACACATTCTATCCTTATAAAAATGTCATGTGTACTAATTTTATTCATAACCTGAGGAAATAGAAACATAATAAGGGGTGATCTCAAGCAACTAGTAAGAGAAAACATACAACTAAGACAATCATGACATAAATATTATGACAAGAATAAGTAAACAACATGAATCCATAATCAACTTGAAAATGAGAGCATTCTATATCCAAGAAAATAAATGAAAAAATGGATATCAATAATATTGGTCTCATGCTGATGGAATTCATAATTTCAGGAATAAAAAAAATGCTATCATGGCCTTATGAAAAAACACTATCCTATTATGAGAAGATTCATACACAAAAACCCATCATTTCTTGTCTCATGAGACCTGTTGATGCATCAAGGTTCTATATAATTGTGATCCCCACCTGTCACTTATTTAATTCCAATACATTCACCATAAGAGTCAATAATACTTTTAAGAACATTTTCTAATGAATCTATTATTGAATAAAACATTTCTATATGTATAGTGAAAGATATATAATGTCAATACATAATTATCCTATGTTATTAGTTAATAATAATAAAGAATATAATTACTTTTTTCCATGTCAATAAAAGGAATAACATGGTCATAACCCATCTAGATAAAGGTGTATGGTAAAATAATAAATAGTTAACTTTTCAATAATCATACGTATTGGAATAACAACATACATGATACCAATAATTTTTTCCATTTCAATAAAATAACATTCCTTCTAGGAGAAATTCTTCTGATCTGAATTATGTAAAAATGTGTTGTTCAAACAGTATAGAGCAATGAGTATATGACTAATTAATTACTTGAATAACTTGATCATAATCCATCCAAATAAAAAAGGTGTATGGTTTCGAAATAACATAACCCCCATGTAAAAAGAAAACTTAGAATGATTTTGAAATAGATGAAAAACATATTTGAAAAAAGAATGCTTTGAACGGTATCACAAATAAAGTAATCAAGAATAAAATTATTTGAATTCAGGAGTTCAATACCCCAAATGAAAACATATATATTAGAGTATAAATCATGAAACAAAAACTACTTAGGTTAAATCCTTTTGAAAATAAAAAGGGAAGTGGTAAAAAACTTAATAGAGCTTTTAAACATCATTCTTAAAATTAGCAAAAAATAAAAATTTATGAGTCTATTTTAAAGGTAACTTTTGAAAGAGTGATGACAAATCTATTAAAAACTTTACTTTCAAAAATAATCTCCAATAATATATCTTTGAAAATATATAAATTTTATCTTGGAGAAATAAAGACAAGAAGACAAAACATATGAAATTGAAGGGAAAAAACCCTTTTATTATTTTCAAAATATCTTTGTTCAAAACATACATTGTAATAAGTGTAAAAAAAATTCATTTGTATTAAAACATCATTTTACCAAATAGGATTATAAAATACCATATAATAAACTATTAGGGTCTGAGAACCCAAGTAAAGAAGAAAGAAGTTAATGATGAAACAATTAACTCATGGAAAGGAGACTTAGAATATCAATATACCTTACGGAAAACATAATATATGAGGCATGAAACATTTGAAAAGGGAGATATGTGGTAAAAATGTAAAAAATGAGAGATTACCACATAATATAATAAAAAGTTAGAATGTACCCAACTTATATGAAATCAGTTCAAGTGAACTATCATAACTCCATGAATGAAAATTGAGTTACAAAAAACTCTCACAACTAGGATAACACTTGAGTCAAAAGACTTTTGAAGAAAAATACTTGATTTGGATTAATTTATCTCATGAATTATAAGGAAATAGTGTATAAAGAAATCAACTGATAGTAAATAATTAGAACACTATAAAAAGTAAACATGGTTTGTAACATGTAACATGTAACATGTCTCAAAGAATCATAATCGAGACAAAGAACCCTTGAAATTAGTTTCAATAACATCTTAATAAAAAAAACCTAGAAATAGAGGGCTTGTAATTGAACATAAAATACTACTATTAAAAGACAAATAATGATATGATATCTCAAATATGCATAATATACAACACATAAATGAAATTAGGTACATAATTACCAACATTTCTCAATAGAGTAATTTGAGGCGAAAAATACTTACCTCGGTCACGATTCATTCTGAACTTGCACCAAATATCCTAATTAATTAAATTATGTTCCTTAAATACATTACCCAAGAACCTTGTTCATAACTATGACCATTTATACTCCTCATTTAGAGTCATTATATATATAAGTTAGTTTTTACCTATTTTCAACATCGGGTGTAAGTATTGTTTATTTCTTTGAACTAGTTTCATAAAAGTGGGGTCGGTATATTTTATTTTCCAAAATTCGATCATTATTTTATCATATAATGTATTAGAATAGATGTTTATATTGAAAGTGGGTGCCCAATACCCAACATGTGATGTAATTTTATTACCAATACAAGTATACAGTTTGATGTATATACATATGATTATCTTACCATAATAGTGTCGATACTCCTGTATCCACTATATTTATGGAAATCTACTTAGATTAGGTATTGTATCAAGGGTTATAGAAGATCTTGAGATAAAATTAAAACATAGAGATACTATGACCATAATCATTATGTAATTTCCTGTTGTCTAGATACATCATACTAAGATGACACAATTAATGTGTGACTATAAGGTGCTGGGGACTCTAATCATTGAGGCTTCTTCTCCTCAAGTTTTGACTTAGTGATATCTAGTAGTTGATATCACAAGGAAAAAACCCCTACTAGGAACGCTACATGTTTTGGGTGTCATTGCTTATTTCTATCTACAGACATGTGTCTTTCTATCATGAATTGAGATCATTATCAATGTATTCCATTTGATCGTCTACTTTGATGAAAGGGAAAAACCCATTACAATGAAGTCATGGTGAGGTAGTTTATGTTGGGTGCGTCATTGGTGGCATGGAATTGGTTGAATGATCAAGATAGGATTTATTGCTTATGATTTGAGGAATATATATCTCAGGACTGGTTCATTAGGATGGAAGTTCCTTCATAAATCCATGGTCATGGTATTCGAAGGTATATCCATCATGAGAGATAAAAAAATAAAAAATAAACAAAGGGTGATTACAAAAGTGTTCATCCTATTTTATGATATATTGTATAACAAAGAGAATATATTAGATAGTGAATTTTTATAGGTTGGTTATCATTGATATGACTATTCCTTATCTCTTTAATGTCCTTGATGGGTTTCTATAATTCACTCTTTTTTTGTAAATATTATTAAATTCTATCAAGATAAGGGCTTAGATGGTCACACACAATAGCGCATTCGAGAATCTTCTCTATTCAGCTGAATAGGAATGTAGGAAATGGTGGGTCCCACTGAAGGATCTTAGTGTTGTCCAATTTTTATTGATCACTGATAAATAAATAAATTAATTATTGTTAAATTAGATAATAATTGGGGTGAATATATTTATGAAATGTATTTATAAGTGTTTAAGTAAATACGAGGATTAATATTATACGAATAAATATTATTTTAATATTCCAGGTTTGTTTAATATTATCAGGAGTTACGAGTCGAGTTAATGGCACAGGTTTATCATGTAATATATTTAATATATATACTATAGGTATGTGATAAAATATAAATAATATTATGGTGTAGTCAGTTCATCATAATTAGTTATTTATATCACTTATTTAGTAGACATTTATTGCATGGGGGTCTGGGAACCCTAATTGGGTATTATGAAAATCCACTATATAAGTGGAGATAATCTCATTCTAATAGTCTATTCATTAGTTTTAATTGATATCCTATATCTCATCCTAATTCCTTGAGAGAAAATTTCTTAATCCAAGCATATGATCCAAGTTCACCTTCACGAATCGAAGGTAGAGGATTGCGGTGATCATTACAATGTTGAAGTGATCATCAGAGTTCTATGTTAGCTCCTAGAATCCTATGAATGATGCACATGTATAATTTAGAATCATGTGTGTATGATCTATAGGGATTAATCATTGGATCCTATGGTCACCGACGACTTGTGATGGATGTGTGTGCATCAAAACGGAACAAGGTAATCACTCATTTAATTTCTATGCTTTGATTATATCATGCTGGATCCTCAGACTGTACCAGGGTTGGATCACTGGATTCAATGAAGTTTCATCACTCTAGTGATGGAAATATTTTAAATATCTCCATCCCAACAGCTTTCGCTGCACGCCATTGTCAGACGAAGGAAATCCGGTGGCTGGATTCTGGTCGGTCCTTGGCCAGAATTATCTATTTTTCCAGAACATGATCAAATATATATATATATATATATATTGTGTTCCTAATTTTTTTAAATATTATATTATAGTTTTATTTTCCACAATAAAACAAATATTGGGGTGTTTCTTTTCCATGGTCAGATAGACTTTTTTTAAAAATGGGTTGAAATCTCACTGCACCCTTTTGTCTAAAAGGATGTCACTTTAAATTTGAAATTAAAAGAGGAAGACCAAGACTTAGTGTCTTATTCTTTAGAGTTCCCAAGATGGTCATCCCTTCCTACTGAAATACTACACCAGCATCCCCCTCTCCCCCTTTGGGCTATCATTCCAGCAAGGCTCCCTCTCACACGAGCTCCCCTACCTGGTTTGCGTGACCTACGACCTCCCTCTCCTTCTGTCGAGCACCTATGAACCCCCCTCCTTCGATCTAGAAAAAAACCCTATGGATTCTCCCTATTTCCCTTGAATGTGTTCCTCCCTGGTTCGAACCTCAGACCTCGATGCAACCTCCCACTACTCAGATGAGGCTGCCTCCCACCACATGGATGAGCCGCCACACTAGAGTGCTCACCGACCACCTCCCCTTCACCGGGACACCGCTCTCACTGCATACCAGGTCTACACATTACCTTCTGCCTAGAAAAACTAGGACCCCACTCACTATCACTGCCTCCTTCTCCAGTGATACCCACCTCCCACTGATTGGGATTGCCAATGGCTGTCATCCCGTGCCAGAAATCAGTGTAGCAACTAATGCCACCTCAAGTGGTCGAACTGCCCAATCCAAGATGGACCACCTTTTGACTACCCCTCTCCCGATAATCGACCTTCCGCAAGCACCCCATTTCTCCATATCCCACTAGCAGTACTTCCACCTATGACTGAGCCCCTATACCAGATTCCTTTTGCGTGAGGTAACCCTTTCCATTACTAACACAGGTCTGGAAGGAATTCATTTTCTCCTCCATGGGCTGGGGTGGGTCTTCTTGACTCGGAATAGGTCTGGGCAAGGATGAATGACCCAAGATACCCCTACATAGAGTGTTCTTGGCCCAAATGGTCTTGTGGGGGTATGACCTATTCTCTAAAGGGCCTTTAAAGGGTTTTTGGGGTCCGAGTTAATTAATTTAATCAAGATTAATTAATTTTATTAATATAATTTTAGTTTTAAATTAAATTAATTAAAATTAATTTTGGATCAAAATTAATAATTTTGTAAGAATCCAAAATATTAATTTAATTTAAGTATTAAATTAAATTAAATAATTTATTTTATTTTTTTGAATTAAAATTAAATTAAATAAATGGGTCCAAAGAAAATAAATTATTTGAATTTATTTAAATTCATTTAATTTATATCAATATCATCAAACTTTTAAATTTATAGCAATTTATTTTTTTATCGCGCGTTATAAAATTGGTTGAGTCTATGCATGTCTGGATGTATTATTTATTTAGTTATTTATTGTATGCAATGATTGTAATAAGTAGGTAATTAAATGATAGTCTATGCATAGTATTATTTTCATTCAAATATGTATAATGGTTTGTGCATCCACAATATCTCTTATATATTGCGCCCTAGACCCCCTTGCATGTGCACGAGTATATTTGTACATTAGACGATGATGTTCTAAGATGCAGACCCCACCATGATGAGCTGGTACACAAGATGGTAAGTATGTACACTCGAATGGGGGGGAGGGGGAGTTGCGATATGAGTCAGGACTCGACTCAGGTATGAAAACCCCCAAGACTAGTCAGGTAGAATAATTTCTTTATGCATTATTTCTTATTTTGTGTGTGTGTATGTTTAATGCTATATCACATAAAATAATAAATAATATAAAATGTATAAAGATGAAACATATGTTTTTCTATTAATGCATGTTCAGTTGTGATCATGACAACATAGATTGAACATATTTAATATAAATGGATTACATTAGTTAAGAAATAATAAAATCCCTAAAAGACATATCAAGTCGTAAAGTGTTCCGTTTCTCAAATTTGAACAAAACCGGGTGTTTAGGGTGCTCATCAGCCTACGTTGAGGGTGCCTCCTACTACCAGAGAGTTCTTATGTGAGTAATGAGTTGATTTGACTAAAGGTGGTAGAAAATAAGTATCCAAATCTATCTTGATATCACTTTAGTGTCAAGGCATTGAGTGAATCAAGTTATGATGCTAATAAGTTGAAACTTTACTCAATAGTTCAAGGAACTATGAGTTAAATGTATTAGTCCTACCTTGATCCTACCTAGAAACTCTCCAAGTAGTGGTGTAACAAAATAATGTAGATTATGAAGAGATGATTCAAGGATCCTTTACACTATAATACTCAAGTGATTGAGTACTCCAAATCTAATAGGGAGTGATATTGAGGTTCAATAAAATAGAGGGAGACATTACATGATATAATAATTTATTAATTAAAATTGTCTAAATGGTAATCAAGATAAAATACTGACTACTAAAGTTTATTTTTTGCAAATTAAAAATATGTCAATCACCAACACCGCCAATACATTATCACTATGATATATATCAGATAAAGAAAATATCATATCCAGGCATAACTTCCACGAGTCCTACAGTCGCTTGCGTATAATACTACATTAAGAAAGGAATATTTATGTGATTGAGTCCTCATATCCCGCTGAGCCTCCTCAAAGAGAATGAAAGGAGGATAAAGATAATTATAAAAAAAAATTATATGATTCACTAGACGTAAAATTCATCATGTTGTCATCTATGTATAGTAAATCACAGAAAATGCAAGAGGACAAAGATGCCTACAAGATGTTTACACATCTCCAATAGTTATATCAGGAGAGAGAAAGTCAAGAAAGGTATTATATTTCCAATCTTTTTTATAAGTGAAGGCTAGAATAATGTATTCAAGTTGGACCTCATGTACTCAATATGAACAGGTACACTGAGATGCTTGAAGCCCTTGGTTTGAAACTGAACCAAGAACTAGAAATTGATCTCATTATTTCCTGTTTACCACTAAGATTTTCAAATTTCATTGTTAATTACAATATGAATAACATGACAAAGTCACTCCTAGACCTTTTGGATTTAGTTCACTAGGATGATAAGGATATGGAGAATACCAATTCTTTAGTCCTTATGGTGAACAAGAGGAGAAAGGTAAATACTAAGGGGTCTAAGGCCAAATCTAGGATGAAGAGACTAATGCACCATTCTTCCAAAAAGGCAAGGATACAGAGGTAGGAAAATGAGAAGGATGATTTCTTCTTTTTATGTGCCAAGAAAGGACACTAGAATAAGAATTGAAAAACTGGTAATAAGAATCAAGGTAATGATTCCACTTCATTTATTTTTGTCATTGAATGAAATCTTACATTATCTATAATTTTGGTAGAGGATATGACATGTGGATCACACATATGTATTCACATACATGAACCAAGTATATTTAAGAAGATTGAAAAGGGAGAAGTGGATCTCCGAGCAGTAAATGGTGAAATTTTTTCATCCTTAGCAGTGATATATTATCATATGACTTTGCCTAGTGGTTTTGTTCTTGTATTGAATAATTGTTATTATGTACCTTTAGTTACCGGAAACATAATCTGAGTGTCAAGTTTGGACATGATGAATTTTTATTTCATGTTTGGAAATAAATTTTATCTCTTTTATAAGGATAACATGTGTTATGGTGTGTTGCATCTTAATAATGGCTTGTATATAATTGAACTCAAAAACTCGGTAATGAAAATCAATAACAAAACCAACTAACACAACTCATATAACACCTGCCTATTACACTTTATGCTTGGTCATGTAAATGGGAAGTGATTGCAAAAATTGCATCAAGTAGGGTATTTAGAATCAGTTGAGTTAAAACCCTTGGATGTATTTCATGCCTGTTCATAATGGAAAATGACCAAATCACCTTTCTCTGGGAAGGGAGAAGGATCCACAGAATTATTAGAATTAATCCATACTGACGTATGTGGTTTATTTCTAATAGAAGAAAGGGGTGGGTTTTTTATTTAATTAATTTTACCAATGACTATAGGAGGTATGTATATATATAATTAATGTGGTATAAGTCTGATTCCTTTAAGTTATTTAAGTATTTTCAGCATTTTCACGACCCATCCCCCGGGGTCCGTGTCATGAGTACCTCAAGCCCTCCTTCCATAGGCCAGGGGCTGGTGACTAGCATTGAAAAGGAATATAACAAAAAGGGAAGGCATTGCCTTTAAAATTTTACACACACAGATAGGGCATACTGCACAAAGAAAACCACAAAGGAAAGAAAGTAGTAAAGCCACCACAAAGTACCACCACTAAGAGAAATAGGTGTAAACTAAAAGTAAAGGGGCCAGAATACAAGACCAACTGAAAGGAAATTACAACAAAACAAGCACAATCTCTAGAGGTCGTCTGCCAAGGATCCTACCTGAAGGGTAGGTACAACTCACTGTCTAATGTCACTACAACACACCACGTCTATTGATCCACCCCTAAACACTGTCTAGTTCAGGATCCCCAAAGTCCCATTCAATGTTGTCCATCATATGCACAAGACACAATAGGTTAGGGAAAAGTTGTAATGGCCCAGAACTTCCTAGTCCATTACTTTGTAAAATTTTAGTGTTTTGGGTGTCTTGGACACCATCGGTGAGTTAGGAGGGCGTTAGTGTCAGTGGTAGGGTGTCACCCATCGGTTCCACCGATCGGTGTCTCACTGATTGGTCCCACCGATCTATGTCTCACTGATTGGTTTCACTGATAGGTCTCACTGATCGGTTCCACACCCAAATAGTTCCACTGTGTGGTCTCAGGGTTCTTTCCCCATATTTCTCATAATGCCTCTTTTAAGTATTCTTACCCTTTTAAAGTGGTTTAAGGCCATTTTTAGGCCCATAAATGATGTTTTAAATCCTCTAAGAGTGGGAAGACCCTTGAATTACTGAAATTTATGGCATATTAATCATTTTCACACCCTTTTCCACATTTTCCAAATCTCTCGTGTTTTTCCCTATTATGTTTTTTCTCTATTTAAAGTTGATTTATCAACTCACAACCGCACGATCGTCCACCTTAACCATCTCTATGGGAATTATTAAATCTTAAATAATTCCAACATGTGAAACCTCTCAACTACGTGATCAAACCATGATATGATTTTTAATTAGTTTGAGATTTCACATCCCGTAACTCTAAGATCGTGCCTTTTTATCACACTGAGATCTTCTTCCTCATTCTATTTTTTTGTTTCCTCTTGGTGCGCTTGGATTCCCCCGTCCATAGATGAGTTTTAATTATATGAGATCCCTCCTGTACGGTTCTTCTTGTAGTTCCTATCACACAACCCCAGTTCTTGGCACAAGGACAAAACTTCAATATTTGATCATCTAAGTAGGGGTTCTTCCTTCGTCTCCCATTACTGTGCATCATGTGGGGTGGGTATGATGATGATGCCTCAGAACATAGATAAAACCAACTTTAATGAAGATAATAAGCAGGCTATTAAAGAATTAATGGGTGGGAAAGTTGATGATGTTTCTATTTTATACCTTTGATTTTATGTTGTGAATTGTATGGGATTACGTCCACCAAAAATCATGGCCATTGGTTGTTCTTTCTTGTGAAATAATAAAGATCTATTTCTTGGATATTTTAGTGATTGAATATCTGTAACATGGAAACTGGTCAATCACATAAACTTGGTTGATTAAAAGGATGCCTAAGGAATAAGAACTCTTGTGTGATCACCCCAGTTAACCAAACAGAAAGAAGGAACTTAGTGAATGGTGTTGGCTAAATCTAAAAACTTCTTTGCCCTGTTTTGGTGATATGTATGGTTTCTCTATTTGATTCCTTTTGGGGTGATGTAGAGGGGAATGAAATCTATGGTTGAGAGGTTGTTGGTTTGTGAATCTGGGGCTGTGTGGAGCTGGTATGTTGGGGCTCAGTTTGGTTCCAGTACTTTGAGGGATCTCAAATATCCCTTTTTATGTGTTGATTAACAAGAGAACTAGGTGTGAATGGTTAAATGTATACTTGGACATTTTCCTTCATTTGTTGTTTTGGATTGTGGTTATGTGTGTTAGTTTCCCGGTAGTGAAGAAATGTTTTAAATGGAATCAATTGAACATGATAACGAGAACAATTACAATGGGGGAATTGTTTTCTAGAAATGGGTTGTTCTCTAGTTTTGGGATTTGGTACCCTTATGTTGGGATGAGTACTTGATTAACTATATGTATAAAATTTTATTTCTTGTGTTTCTTATACACACCCCACCCTTGTTGATAACTTTGTGCCGAACAACCCCATTTCATGGAGGAGGGTGTTTTCCCAATATTCCTATGAGTGGATGGTTATTAGATCTTTTTTTGGTCCCTCTCCCAGGTATCCCAAGACTCTTTGGGCAGGATATGAGGACCTAAGGTTCATTATGTCCCAAGACTCTTCGGGAAGGGTGTGTTGTGGTGGTTGGACTAGGTGTGTGTGGGTTGGTTTGTTTCCCAAGTGTCTTCGAGATGAGGCCTAGGTGTCTTTGGGCGTGGCAATGATTGTTCTGTCCCAGGTGTCTTCATACATGGTAGTGGTTATTTTTTCCTAGGTGTCCTCAAGCGTGGTAGTGGTTGTTTTGAACCAAGTGTCTTCGAGCGTGGCGGTGGTTGTTGTGGCCCAGGTGTCTGCGGGGGTGGTTATGTGTGGTTGTGGTGGCCCATATGTCAGTGGGTAGGATGTGTGGTTGCGGTGGCCCATAAAGTTATTGTTGGAGTGGAAGTGGGACTACAGTGGAACCTGTGGGGAGGTCTGACATGTAGGATGTTCTAAATAACCATTGAAAAAGCAGTGCAGGGTACCCACACATCGAGGTGTTATTACTATTACTTTACCTGACTTGTGTTATTTGGGAAGTGTGCCTTGGTGGGGTCTAGTGGATAGTTTCCTTTTTAAGTATTTTAGTTACCTCTACTTTCTCATGGGGAATTAGAATGTATCCCCACTTTTGAATGAGATATTTTGGGTTTTCCCTACTGAGTATACCTATATACTCACCCTATATATATATAATTGCTTTCGAGTTTCCAGGAGGACTTTGAGAACCATACCGGAACTTACTAGCTTGATGTTGGGACAATTGTTATTGTTTTTTCCTTTATTTTGGTACTTCCTATGGAGTTTTCTTGTACTTTTTATTAGTTTATTTTTGACATGCATATGTTAATGGATTTGGGGTTTTACTTTTATTTCAATCTTTGGAGTTATTTTGGGATTTACCGTCTTATCTCTCAATCTTGTTCTATAAAAAAGGGAAATGCCTTATATATTATGTGAGATTATATACCCATGGTTCTAGTCACCACTCTCGGGCCTATGGAATGCGGTACTCAAGGTTCATTATCTCTCTTTCAACTTGAAGAAGGAAGGGTTTGACATTTTTATGTTCCTTCCCTCATATTGGAGAAGGAGGGTCATGAAAAAATGGTATTAGAGGTGATGGTTGAGAGATAAGATGATGTTTGGGGTTAGGCACAGTGATGATTTCATGGGATGGTAGAGAAATAGTGTTAAAAAATCTTAGTATGTGAAATAGGCTAGGGAATATTGGTCAGGACATAAGATTTTAGGTCCCCCCGTGATCCGATGTAAGGAATCTGGACCTACTTAATAACCAAGTGAGGCTACATGGATTGTAGGGTAGAGACCATAGGAAATGTACATGCATCATAACGTCTTGTGTTGTTGTGTGTATTGGGTGTTTTGGGAATTTAAAATAAATATAAATTTCAAACAAAATTTAAGAGAGTTTTCCACACTACTTGGGCTTATGAATTCTTGTTTATCTTTTCAGATATGGCACCCAGACGACATTAACGAGTAGTGAAGGCGATCAAGGCACAGCAGGATGATACGACTGGTTAGAAAATGGATGATTGAGAAGAGGAGGATGACTAGTGGTAAAAGACACTTCGTTCCTTTCAGCAGTATACCTTCAGGAAGTACGAGGGCAGCATCTCAATCATGGAGACAGAGAGCTAGATCGAGGAGCTAGTGATAGATTTCAGCATGATCCGGGCTCCGGTAGAGTACTAGTTTACTTTGGCCATGATCTAGATGTGGGGAGTGTCACTTCAGTGGTGGATGATTTATCTTGGGGAGAAGAAGGAATCTGAGGTTTCATAGACTTACTACGAGAAGGAGTTCTGGGAGAAATTACTTTCTTCCATTACGAAGGCTAAAAATAGGCAAGAGTTTCTCTCCCTTCAGCAAGGGAGTATGATGATAAAGGAGTTGGGGATAAATTTCATGGATCTCCTTAATTGTTTTCCAAAACTCTTCCCAGATGAGGAGTCGGGGGAAAGATGCTTAGAGGAGGTGCTTTGACCTTCTCTTCAGTACGTTGTTACTCCCTTCACTCTACCGATGTATTTGGAGGTCCAGAAAAAGGCTAAAGTGGTGGAAAGGATGCACACTCTGGGATGTGTTCCATGAGAGGGGTTCTAGTTGAGCTCATCAAAGGGAAAGTTTGTCGGTAGTAGACCTCCAACATCAGGGCCTTCCAGGTTTCAACCGGTGGGGAGCATGCCTTAACTGCTACAATTTCGATCTCTCGGTCCTCTCCCTTTCTCCAAAATCCTAGTACCGAGATACTTTATATGTGGCAGACATGGAAAACTTCTAAATCAGTGTCCAGACTGAGTGTATTATATTGGGGGTGGGAAGTTTCAGTGCCCACCTCTGCTGCACCAGTTATTGGCCATACCCTTTTAGTAGCAACAACAGGGGCAGCGAGCTCTTACTCCACCGAGGGCGGATGGTGCCGGAGGAGGCCGACCTTAGGAAAATCCTTAGGGACCTTGACCAAGGCATGGTCGGGGAGGTGGATGACAGACAAGGGGTAGAGGATCTGAGCGTGGGCAGTTGAACACCGTAAAGGCAGCAGTTCCAGCAGGGCCAGAGGTTGTTCAAGGTACGATCAGTTTGTTTAGCACTCCTTCTTGTGACTTGTTTGATTCACGAGCTTTGCAATCATTTTTTACAACTAGTGTATCCCATTCCTTGGATCTATATATATAGAGACTTTATATTCCTCTGTAATTGAGTATGCCATTTGGAGTTCAGACCAGCCTGTTTGATGCTTTTCAAGGATGTAGGCTGATGCTGGGGCCGCATCAGTCGAGTGGGGATCATTTTCTACTACCAATGCATCCATATGATGTCATCCTAAGAATCTAATGTCTATTTTCCATGTATTTTGTTATTTAATGCGTATAGAGAAGGGTTGTGTTCTCATATATGAGCATCCATCATGTAGCTTTTATTAGTGAGCAGGGTTTCTAGGAGGGTAGCCAGTGTGTGGAGCCCATTCTTTCTTTTTTAGCCAAGATGTCGGTGGAATCAGTAGACATAGAGATAGTGGGAGTTTCAGGGATTGTTAGTGAGTTCTTGGAAATATTCCCTAAATAGGTTGTGACTCCACCCCCTTGACATGATGTTGAGTTCCAGATAGACTTACAACCCGGTGCCCGTCTGATTTCGATGGATCCCTATCAGATGGAGCCTTATGTGTTGCAGGAGTTTCAGATTCAGGTTGATGACCTGATGAAGAAGGGTTTTATCTGACCAAGAATGTTTCCATGGGGTGTTCTAGTCTTGTTTTCAAAGAAGGAATGTGATGGTCTCTTGTTGTGCATAGACTACCGAATACTGAATTAGGTGACAGTCAAGAACCATTACCCCCTCCTGAGGATCGATGACCTTTTTGACCAATTAAAGGGGGAAGGTTGGTTCTCTAAGATCAGATTGCGGTCTAGATATCACCAACTGAGGGAAAACGAGGTTGATATCTCTAAGACTACTTTCAGGTATAGGTATGGGCACTTTGAATTTGTGGTCATGTCATTCAGTGTTACGAATAAACCAGCTGTGTTCATGGGGCTCATAAACCCTATTTTCTATGAGTATCTGGACTGGTTCATGTTTGTGTTCATCAAAGACATCTTGATCTACTCAAGGTTGGAGGAGGATCATTCCGAGTATCTAAGTATAGTTTTGGGGGTCCTCCAACACCACCAGCTCTATGGGAAGTTGTCCATGTAAAAGTTATGGACACAAGAGGTGCACTTCCTTGGACAAGTGGTATACCAGTAGGGAATAGCATTGGACCATTTGAAGGTTGAAACAATTGTTTCTTGGGCATCACCCAACAATGTGGCATAGGTTCATAGTTTCTTGGGATAAGCAGGTTACTACTTGAGGTTCGTACCCGATTTCTCTTGAGTTGAAGCACCTTTGACGACCTTGACTAGAAAAGACCAGGCTTTTGTGTGGGGTGAGCAGTTCCAGAAAGATTTCAATTATCTTAAAGGAAAGCTGGTCAGTTCCCCAGTACTAAGGTTTCTAGAGGAAGGGGTAATGTTTGTAGTATTATGTGATGCTTCCAGTATAGTATTGGGTTGTGTGATGATGCAGCAATAGAGAGTGATCTCTTATGGGTCTAGGAAGTTACCTACTCACAAACATAACTATGCCACCAATGATTTAGAGATTATAGTGGTTGTGTTCACGCTAAATCTATAGAGGCATTACCACATTAGGGAATGCTTGGTGGTCTTTACAGACCACAAGATCTTGAGGTATGTCTTCTCCCAACAAGACCTGAACATGCTGCGTCAGAGTAGGATGGAGTTTCTTTAGGACTATGAATTCGAGATATCTTACACCTCAAAAAAGGGGAATGTTTTGGATGATTACTTGTGTAGAAATTCATATAAGTATGTGGTTCGAGAGTCAGTAGATGCTTGGGAAGTAATGGAGGAGTTGGATATTTTATATTTGAGCATTAGAGTGGAGGATGGTAGAGGTTGTTTGTTTCATATGATAGTGCAGTCTTCCTTGGTACGATAGGCGGAGGTGTCTCAGTGGGGAGACCCAGAGACTGAAGTAATGTGGGATCATGTTGACTAGGTAAGTTCTCTAGAAGGATGGTCAGAGGATGGTCAGAATTATATGTTATTCCATGGGAAGTTGTTTTTCTTTGTGGAAATACGTGAGGGATTTCTCAGTGAGTTCCATAACTCACCCCTGGCAGTACATACAGGAGTCTCTAAGATGTACTAGGGATTTATAGGTCAGTTTTGGTGTCTTGGAGTGAATCGGGAAGTGTCAGAGTTTGTGGAAAAGTATCTCATGTGTCAGCAGGTAAAGGATGAACACCATGTTCCCAGCGGTTTTCTACAGCCCTTAGACGTTCCCGAGTGGAAGTGGGATGACATATCGTTGGATTTCGTTACAAGACTACCTAAAGATAAGGTAGTTTGTGATGCCATCTAGGTAGTGGTGGACCATTTGACAAAATCGACTCACTTCTTAGTGATTAAGGAGTCGAGCGTCATGGACGAATTAGTGCAGAAGTACGTGGGTGAATTTTTGCGGTTGCATGGAGTTCCCAAAACAATCATTTTGGATCGAAATACACACTTTACTTCATGATTTTGGAGGGGGGTTACAACTTGATTTTGGCACCCATATATTCCTTAGAACTAATTTCCACCCTCATAAGGATGGGCATACAGAGAGGACCATCCAAACATTAGAGGATTTGTTGGAAGCATGTGTTCTGGAATTCAGAGGATTGTGGGTATGAAAATTTCCTCTTGTAGAGTTTTCCTAAAAAATAGCTATCACTCTACCATTTTCATGACACCGTTTGAATACTTTTAAGGGAGACCATGTCGTTCACCCGTGTGTTGTAAAGACGTTAAGGATGCATTTTTTATTAACCCAGAGGCAGGGTAGATCATGAAAGAGAAGGTTCAGCTTTTGCGTGAGAGGATGAAGGTGGATCAGGACCGGAAGAAGTCATATGCTGATCATAGGATTATATCTTTGGAGTTTGAGGTTGGGGACCATGTGTTCTTAAAGGTCTCCCCTCAGCTTGGATAGAAGAGTTTTTGTAGGGCGAGTAAGCTTTCTTCCAGGTTCATCAGTCCCTTCAAGGTGTTGGGACGAGTCGGCGAGGTGGTGTATCAGCTAGCGTTACCACCATCACTGGAGAGGATCCACAACATCTTCCATGTATCTCAGCTCAATCGGTATCTACACGATTACTCTCGTATTCTCAACTGGTAAGAGTTGGATATCAAGGATGATGCAATGTTTGTGGAGCGACTAGTGAAAATCAAGGATAATAAGGAGAAAGTGATTTGTGGATGAACCATTCCCTGGGTTCATGTGTTGTGGAGGCATGGTGTCTTCGAGGAGTGTACTTGGGAATAGGAGTCATAGATGTGTGCGAAGTACCTAGAGTTTTTTGGAGTTTTGATCTTGTGTTTTCCTTATTCTTTGTTGTGATGTAATGCTTGACCTTGTTCACAATAAGATGGGTTGTTTTCCTTGTCCTTTGAATGTGTGTGAAAATTACTAACTGTGGGGAGGGGAGGAATTGAACCCTAATCAATACGCAGTAAGGTGGATGTGATTAAACCCATACAGGAGAGTCAGTGCTGGCCAAAGAAGATAGTATCTTGACATGGATAAAGGGACTCCCTAATCCATAAGTCTGGATAGTGTGACCTTTCTATGTTTGTCTGGTTACTTGGGGGATAGGAGCGGTAGTGTTTTTGTGGTTTTTAGGAGATAGATGAAAGATTTGTTCCTAGATTTCGGGGTTTTATTCCATCTTTCGAACAACACTACGGTGGTTTTTCCCTGAGAGGCATCTTATGAGGTGGTTGTTTGAACCCCTACCTTTTCTTTGGGTTTACTCTTGAATTCTCAAGGGAAAGAATAGTTTGAGAGGTATCTGATGTAATATCACAAACCTTCCTAATCCATTACTTTGTCAAATTCTAGTGTTTGGGGTGTCCTAGATACCATCGGTGAGTTAGGTGGGTGTTAGTGTCGGTGACAAGGTGTCACCATGGTGTCCCCTATCAATGCCCCCGATCGGTGCCACTGATTAGCGCCATCGATCACCACCACTGATCGACACCACTAATCAGTTCCACTGATCATTCTCACCAATCTCTCTCACCGATCGGTGTCTCACCAATCAGTTCTGCACCAAAACGGTGCCACTGTGGGGTGTCAGGGTTCTTTCCCTAGTTTTCTCATAATGCATCTTTTAAGTATTCTTACCCTTTTAAAGTGGTTTAAATCCATTTTAAGCCCATAAATGATGTTTTAAATCCCCTAAGAGTTGGTAAAACCTTGAATTACCAAAATTTGTGGCATTTTAATTAGTTTCACACCCTTTTTTGCATTTTCCAAATCTCCTATGTTTTCCCTATTACATGTTTTCTCTGTTTAAAGTTGATTTATCAACTCATAGTCGTGCACTGGTCAACCTCAACCATCTCTGAGGGAATTTTTAAATCTTAAATAATTCCAATCTGTGAAACTTCCCTACCGTGTGGTAAAACCATGATCTTATTTCAAAGCACTTTGAGATTTCACATCTCGTAACTCTAGGATCATGCCTTTTTTTCATGTTGATATATTCTTCATCGGTCTATTTTTTTTGTTTCCTCTTGGTGCACTTGGAGTCCCCCATCCAAAGACGAGTCATGCCTGCATGAGATCCATCCTATCCATTTCTTCTTGTAGTTTCTATTGCATGACCCTATTTCTTGGTTCAAGGAGAAAACTTCGATCTTTGATCATCCGAGTAGGCGTTCTTCTTTTGTCTCTCTTTATTTTGCATCATTTGGGGTGGGTATGATGATGATGTTCATTCGAGATGTAGATAAAACTAACTTTAACAAAGATAATAAGTAGACTATTAAAGAATGAAGGGGTGGTAAAGTTGATGATGTTGTTGTGTTATACCTTTGATTTTATATTGTGAATTGTATGGGATTATGTCCACTAAAAATCATGGTCATTGGTGGTCCTTTATTGCACACTAAAGAAGCTCTGTTTTCTAGATAATTTTTTGATTGAATGGATGTAACATGGAAACTGGTTAATCACATAAACTTGTTTGATTAAATGGATGCTCGATGAATAAGAATCCTGGTGTGATCACCTTGGTTAACCAAACGGAAAGAAGGAACTTAGTAAATGGTTTTTTCTAAATCTGAAAACTTCTTTTCCATGTTCTGGTGATATTTATGGTTGCTCTGTTTGATTCATTTTGGGGTGACTTAGAGGGAAATGGATTCTCTAGTTGATAGGTTGTTGGTTTTTGAATCTGAGGCCTTGTGGAGACAGTATTTTGGGGCTTAGTTTGGTTCCAGTACTTTGAGGGATCTCATATATCCCTTTTGATGTTGTTGCTTAACAAGAGAACTAAGTGTGAATGCTTAAATGTCTTCTTGGATGTTTTCCTTCAGTTTTTGTTTTGGATTTTTGTTATGCATGTTAGTTTCCCGGTAGTGAATAAATGTTTTCAATGGAATCACTTGAACATGATAATGAGAACAAGTACAATGGGGGAATTGTTTTCTAGAAATGGGTTGTGCTCTGGTTGTTGGATTTGGGACCCTTAGGTTGGGATGAGTGCTTGATTACCTATATGTATAAAATTTAGATCTTGTGTTTCTTATACGCACCCCACCCATGTTGATTACTTTGTGCCGAACACCCCCATTTCATGGGGGAGGATGTTTTTCCCAACATTCCAATGAGTGGCTGGTTATTAGATCATTTTATGCTCCCTATCCCAGGTAGCCCAAGACTCTTAGGGAAGGTTATAATGGCCTAAGGTTCATTATGGACCAAGAATCTTCAGGAAGGGTGTGTTTTGGTGGTTGGACCAGGTGTTTGCAGGTAGGTTTGTTTCCCAAATGTCTTCGGGATGAGGCCCTGGTGTCTTCAGACATGGTAGTGGTTGTTCTGGCCTAGGTGTCTTTAGGCGTGGCAGTGGTTGTTTTAGCCCAGGTGTCTTCAAGTATTACATTGGTTGTTTTGGACCATGTTTCTTCAGGTGTGGTGGTGGTTTTTATGCCATAGGTATCTACAGGAATGGTTATGTGTTTTTGTGGTGTCCCACATGTCTGTAGGCATGATGTGTGGTTGTGGTGGCCCATAAGGTTGTTGTTGGGGTGACAGTGGGACTGCAGTGGAACCTGTGGGGGAGGTATGAAGCATAGGATGTCCTAAATAACTAGTGGGAAAGTGGTGTGGGGTACCCAAATATTGAGGTGTTATTACTATTACTTTACCTGACTTGCGTTATCTGGTGAGTGTTCCTTGGTGAGGCTGGATGTATAGTTTCCTTGTTAGGTGTTTTGGTTACCTCTACTTTCTCACAGGGCATTAGAATGCCTACCCACTTGTGCATGAGAGATTTTGTTTTTTCCTTACTGAGTATACCTATATAATCTCCCTATGTATATAAAATTGTTTTCAGGTTCCCAATAGGACTTTGAGGACCATGAAAAACCTTACTAGCTTAGCATTGGGACAATTATTGTTACTTATTTCCTTTATTTTAGTACTTACTACAGAGTTTTCTTGTACTTTGTATCAGTTTATTTTGGGCAAGCATATGGGAATGGATTTGGGGTTTTACTTTTATTTCAGTCTTTGGAGTTTTTTGGTATTTAACACCTTATCTCTTGATCTTTTTCTATAAAAAAGTGTAATTACTTCCATATAATGTGAGATTCTATACCCTTGGTGCTAGTTGACACTCCATGGCCTATTGAAGGCGGTAATCGGGGGTAGTTATCTCTCCTTCAACTTGAATAAGGAAGGGTATGAAAGATTTTCATTCCTTCCCTCATCTTGGAGAAGGCATGCCATGATATAATCCCATGCATGGGTGAGTATAACAATACTCAGTAGGGACCCCGAGACCGACTCGGGTCTCACAGAAATCCATAAAGGAAAATACTAAAAATCAAGATCTCAATGTATATCACAAAGAAAATGAAACAACTCAAACCATGTATAACTTAAGTGAAGAAGTAATGATGATTAGTTATAATGATATATCATATTATTTTCTTAAGAGGCTCTGCTATTAATATATGAAGGTTTTCTCCACTGTAGATCCACGAAGGGTCGCTCTGCAGCTAATCCGCGATGGGTCGCTCTACGGCGAATCCACGATGGGTCGCTCTACGGCGAATCCATGATGGGTCGCTCTATTGTTGATACATGAAGGGTATCTCTCATGTTTATACATGAAGGTTCACTCTTATACTGATTCATGAAGGTTCTCCCTTATGCTGATCTACAAAGGTTCTCTCTTATGTTGATCCATGAAGGGTCGCTCTTCATTATTCACGTCACAGTCAGCCACTGGATTCCCGCACTTAGGACAAATGATTTACAGAGGATCTACTACTCAATCCATCGGTCTCACCTAAACCACCATGAAGTCCCATATAGAGTAATCCAAAGGACCATCTATTCATATGGGTAACAATGCAACAGACGGCGCGTCGAACAGACGCTCAGTCTATAAGATATGGGAATTTTTGTAAAAAGGGCTCGGGTGGATTCAAGTTTGATCCAACTAGGTCATATGAAAATCTCCACCAAAACTCATGTAATGTATCTCAGAAGGAATTCCTCATATCAAGGGTCCTTGTGCCATAGACGGTGCGTCGATCAGATGCACGGTCTAAAAGATATCGACGTTTTTGTAAATAGGGGCCAGTTGTGCTCGGGCCCGATCCGACCGGTTTAGAACGACCCAACCAACCCGGCTTGGGGTATCACATGACACATCCCTGTCTGTCTGGACCATCGACCTCGACCATTAGGCCTTACTGGACTTGGCCCATTTTGGTTGTGGGTCTATCCCGCCGAGTCACTCAGTGACCCAAAATTATCCGACCCGGCCCGCAGTGCCGGGTTGATCAATTTCTGACCTCAGGTCTCGCTAGGCCTGGGCCTGGCCTATTTGGTCATGGGTTCAGCCCACTATGCTGCGGGTCTGACCCGCCTCCATCCTCATGACCCGGCTTGCCTAGCAAGCCGATTTCATCCAGCCCAGGCTGGCTGGTCGGGTCAGTCCGAACCAGTCAGACTGGGCCCGGATGCAACTGGCCCCTGTTTACAAAAATGCTGATATCTTTCAGAACATGCGTCCGATCGACACACCATCTGTGGAATGAGGACTCTTGAAATGAGTCGGTCCTTCTGAGACAATCTATATGATTTTTGAAAAGTATTTTCATACAGTCGGGTTGAATCGAACTTAAATCCAACCAGTCCCTTTTTACAAAAATGCCCATATCTTACCGATCAGGCGTCCGTTCGACGCACCATCTATTGCATTGGGACCCTTATGATGATATAGTCCTTTGGGTTACTCTATGTGTGAATTTTTGGAGTTTTAGGTAGGATTGATGGATTGAGGAGCAGATACTTCAGAAATCATGCGTGCTAAGTGCGGGAATCCAATGGCTAGTTGTGATGTGAAGAATGAAGAGTGACCCTTCGTGGATTAGAATAAGAGATACCCTTCTTGGATCAACATAAGAGTGATACTTCATGGATCAGCATGAGAGATACCCTTTGTGGCTCAGCAGTAGCATGACCTATCGTGGATCGACCGTAGAGCGACCCATCATGGATCAACAGCTGAGCGACCCTTCGTGGATCAGCAGTAGAGCAACCCTTCATGGATCAGCAACAGGGCCTCTTAGTAGAATAAGATGATCTAGCTTTACGACTAATAATCTTTACTTCTACACTTGTGTTATACCTGGTGTGAGATGTGTCATTTTCTTTTTTCTTTACTTTGAGATATTTCTTTGTGGTATTTTCCTTTTTGGATTTTTGTGCGACCCGAGTTGGTCTTGGGGTCCCTACTGAGTAGTGTTATACTCACCCCTGCACGTGATTCACCCACACCTATTGTGTCTTGTGTATATGAAAGACAAATTTGAATAAAATTTATGGATCCAGGGCTAGATGGTTCTCAAAGGTGTATTAATAGATGTGGTGTGCTGTAGTGACATCCGACAGTGAGTTGTACCTACCCTTCAGGTAAGATCCTTAGTAGATGACCTTCAGATATTGTACTTATTTTTTTGTACTTTCATTTTATTTTGGCTTGTATTTTGTCCCCTTTACATTCCATTTTCACATTTTACTCTCAGTGATGGTACTTTTTAGTGGTTATACTACTTTATTTACATTGTGGTTTTCTTTGTGCAGTATGCCCTGTCTATGTGTGTACAGGTTTAAAGGCAATGCATTCCATTTTTGGGATATGCCTTTCCTGTTCTAGTCACCATCCCCTGGCCTATGGAAGGCGAGCTTGAGGTAGTCATGAAACAAGTCTTGGGGGACGAGTCATGAAAAAGTGGTATCAGAGGGTGGTCAGTTCTACTAGAAGCACTAAGAGTCTGTATTTTCGAAGGGGGAAATATTGTTAAGTGTCTTGAGTTTGGATTTCAGTCTGGGGGGTCCAGTGTTAGTGTGGTAGCTGGTGTATCCATAAACCAGGACCTTGAATAATATTTTCTAACTTGGTACACAAAAACATGGGTTGCATGTGCTTTGGAAATGTTTTTCGCTTGATCACTTTTGAGTCAGTTCATCAGGTATAACTTATTGACTGCAGTGCATGTATTTCCCTACAGGATGCCTCCACAAAGACATCCATCTAGGATTCTTTTGAGGGATCATGAAGATGGCCAACTCAGTGATGATGCATCGGTGTAGGGACCAATTATAGTAATAGAA
The DNA here is from genome assembly GCA_963277665.1 of Viscum album. Taxonomy (NCBI): domain Eukaryota; kingdom Viridiplantae; phylum Streptophyta; class Magnoliopsida; order Santalales; family Viscaceae; genus Viscum; species Viscum album. The sequence goes on along the minus strand of OY728161.1, from coordinate 1,987,367,950 downwards.
CCTTCAGGTGGTGTACCAGTAGCACCAACACCCGTTGAGAAGTAGTTTCTACCATCCCCGCTAGGGGAAAGTTCCTACCAACTGAACACATTGCAAAAGTTCCATAGACATAGGCCTCTAAGGTTTCTAGGAGAGACAAATCCTTAGGAAAATGAGGATTGGTTAGAGGCTGCTACACAGGTTTTTCACCTTGTATAGACACCTACATACCAGATGGTGGTCCTATCTTCTATCCTTTTTCAAGTTATGATAGGAAGATGGTGGATCTTGATGATCTAGACACAGGAGGAGGTGACCCTTGCTTGGTTGGACTTTGATATCCTCTTCAAGGTGGATTTCGTACCAGAGAAACTATGCTCAGTGCACATTTAGGAGCCACTACACCTATAGTAGGGAAGCCTGACTGTGCCCCAGTACTTGATGAGGTTTACTAACCTCTCCCGCTACTCCACCAACAAGTTACATGACCCTTTATTCAAGGCCTGGGCTTTTGAGAAAGGAATATGACAGGAGATCAGGTCATAGATGATTTTTCTCAGCATCCCGATGTAGGTTGGAGTGCTAGAGAGAGCTTTACTAGTGGAGAGCTTCCTAGTCGAGCAGGCACCGACAGTGAGAGCCACCACTGGATGAAAGGTGGATGAGTCAGTTATAGAAAGTAGTAGGAAAATAATGTAGAGGCCCAAATGTGATAGAAATTATGGAATATAACCCCAAGATGTAGGGTAAGAGGTGCGGAGCTCGAGAGGTAGAGGAGGTCCGCTGATAGCTAGACTTTGTAACTCCTATGGAGGGTAGGGACACATGGCTCGTGATGGCCCGAACCACCGTACAGACAATCAAAAAACGGTTGAGGGACCGCCAAGAAAGAGGCATAGGTTCGATAGAGGAGGTATGCGTGGTGGAAGATGTGGTAGGGGAGCAGGCCGAGTGGCAGACAGTTGATGACGGTTCGAGTTTCTACCTCCACCACCCCCATGTGGTCCACCACGAGCTCTGGGAGTAGGTGGACAAGGGTGGGGCCGGCTCCAGGTGATGGAAGCCTATGACCACAGTGCTCTAGAGATGATTAGAGGTACAATATGTGTATTCTCCACCTTAGTTGTAGTTCTTATAGACATAGGTGCAAGTCACTCTTTCCTTTCCACAGACCTCATTCAAGGCTTGGAGATTCTGGTGGAGTTTTTTGCTCAATCTTTACAATTAGAGACTCCTATAGGAAGGGATTCGATGATTACACACTAGTTTTGGTAATGTGAGCTTTCTCTAGGAGGCAAGAGCTTCAGCTAGGATCTCATAGTAGCAGCATCGAGGCCTTACAATGTCATCTTGGGTATGGACTAGTTATCTACAGTCCATGCTAAGATTGACTATTTTAGGTGCAAAGTATGGTGTGTCAACAAGGATGGGACTGGTCTTTCTTTCACCGATGATAAGGGAACCTTTGAAGCACATGATGGAATTTCTCAGAGGAGGGTGCATATGATCACTCACCAGTTGGCTAGCCTCACCCTCGGTGTGGTGGAAGAGAGGAGTCCGACATTTCCTGTAGAGGTGTATGAATATGAGGATGTATTTCCTAAGGATGTTACAGGACTACCTCATCATATGGAGTTAGATGTATGCATTGATTTGTACCTAGGGATGGAACTAATATTCACACCAACATAGCAGATAGATCTCGTGGAGCTACGTGAGTTGAGGGTACAACTCGAAGACTTACAGAGGAAGGGGTTTGTAAGACCTAGTGTTTCTCTATGGGCATCCCCGGTGTTGTTTACCAAGAAGGAACATGGGAGCTTGAGGCTATGCATGGACTTATGGTGCCTGAACAAGGTGACCATGAAGAACAAGTATCCACTGCTGATGATTTATGACCTCTTCGATCAGTTGAAGGGAGCGAGTTGGTTCTCAAAGATAGGCCTAAGATTAGGCTATCATCAGCTTTGGGTACATGATGAGGATGTACCAAAGATAACCTTTAGATGCTGGTACGAGCACTATGAATTTTTGGTGATGCCTTTCAGTGTGACCAATGCCGCAGAAATGTTCATGGGACTCATGAGAAAGATCTTCCAACCTTAACTCGATCATTTCATGGTAGTCTTCATTGATGATATCTTGGTGTACTTGGAATCAAAGCAGGAGCATGCTACACTCCTGAAGATAGTCCTAGATACACTTTGAGAGTATCAGCTTTATAGTAATATCTTGAAGTGCCAGTTCTGTATTTGGGAGGTCTACTTTCCGGGACACGTAATCTCAGTGGTTGGAGTTGTAGTGAATCCGACAAAGATAGAGGTAGTGCTTGCTTGGGAGCCACCTAGAAGTGCGACTGTAGAGACCCAAAGCTTGACGTACATGGACATTACATTACTTTTTCGGAATACTTAGTACATAAAAAAAACACACACATAAGTACTGTAATAGTTTAGTGTCTTTGGAAACTCGGACTATAATATTCTAATCACGGTGAAAGATCTTCAACATCTCCCATAAAGATCTTCCCTTTTTTTTCTTACCTAAAACCTTTCTTTGTATCCTGGGGAAAAGAAAACATAAAAGGGTGAGCTCAAATTCTCAGTAAGGGTAAACAAAAGAAATATCAATCACATCATATTCATATGAACATAACATTTTGGAAATATTAACCTTCAAAAGAGATCATAATATCATAACTTGGGATAAATCATAGTAGTGAAATGTAATCCCAATAATCATAACATAAAACATGGAACTTTGTGGAATACACACATAATCATAGATAATCATTTCTTATTAGTAAAAACTCATTTCCAAGACTATCTTAGTGGACAAAGTCCATTTCTGAACTGAGTTCATTCCTCGTTTCAGTCCTGTTTCACTGAACCAGTTGAACATGCCGTTCCAGCCATGTCTATCTCATGAGATATAAAATCTTTACCCAATTCATTGGAGGGAGATATAGTTCCCACCCATCTCATAATTATACCATTCTTATGTCTGCCACAAAATCATAAATCATACATCATTTCATAACCCATGTAATAAAAAAGGGATTCTTAAACAAAATGTCATCATAAAACAATTCATATAAGATAAAGGAATTCATAAAAATAATTCCATCACAATATAATCAAATCAATGTAATAATAGGGATAAAAACAGAAACCTATATTATCTTAGATGGAAAATAATTTTGATAAAACACTTGAACTCCATTCTTGAGGAAAATATCCTTTCTACTTCAAAAACATTTTTTCCTTTCTTAACATGTCATACAATTTTAAACTAAAAGAAGTTGATTAAAAATAAAATTGAAACATGTAAAGGAATCTTCTTGGAAATAATGTTTTAAAAATCCATTCATTCCGTATAATTTAAAAAAAACATTCTTCTTGTACTTTTGTCGGAAAAGTCAAAAAGTACCTCGTACAAAAAACGACAAAAGATTCCTTTCATATATTTTACTAAAAACTCACTGAAGGGTAAAATTGGATTTAAAAAATTGTAGGTGGATAGAAATAATATTACATATTGAGGAAACATGGATGTGGCTGATAAAATACACCCCATTAAATTTCAAATTATAAACAATCTCGGATAAAAATGAGATTGTGATATTTCCCTTACCGTAGGTCCGATTTGCTTCGTAAGTGTCCAAACCTCCTGTATAATGATTTAAATAATGTTATTGACTTATTCCAGATCATACTCATTTTTATGATATCATATATGGTTCACTTATGACTTTATATTACCCGTTCGTTTGAAAATTCCATGTTAAAGAGCGTTTTGGGTAAAATCGTTTCATTTGTCATCCGTGTTTTGACTTGTAATTATTCATATAATTACTTAGATCATGATTACTTAATTCCAGAATATAAAACATGATTTATATATAATATATATTTAGAATATACATATATATAATAAATCAGTAAATGGAAATAAATACACCGTTCATGGAGACGGTAGGCCGTATGTACGCATGAACACTGTTTTCGTTTCCTTATTGAGTTGAATGGAATTAAGTAGATGACATACATATATATACACATAAATCAAGTATCATTATTATGTCATATATTTCATGATTAATTATTATATATACTTTATAATCATTCATGAATGGTTAACGTGGAGAATGAATCTCATCGCGTCGTGGAGACGGTAGTCCGTACGTACGCACGAGCGATGATATCGTTCTCATGATCGTGGAATTGTATTGGAGTGTATGTATACTATTTCAGAATCAATATCACTTTACAATAATCATATATAGTTATTATCTACACCATTATACCCATCCAAGTAAGGTGGTGGTGGAAAATAGATTACACCACGGCGTGGAGACAGTATTCCGTACGTATGCACACGCGGTGATTTCATTTTCCGTAGGATGTATAGATGGTGAAATAGGGTTGTTTCATACTTATAATAACATATAATTATATTAGTGATACTTATGTTATTACTTCATAATGAAACAACCTAATAAGAAGAAGTGGAAGAAGAAATAAAGTTGAAAGAATCGGTAATAGACATTACCTCTTCTTTGAAGTGCCTCTTTGAGTCCTCCTTTTAGGGAAATAAAATTGGTCTTTGAAGAAGACCAGGACCTCTAGGATGTTTCTAGGGAAGGGGATAAGATAATTTGTCAGGGGTGGGACGAGCATTAATGCTCAAAGTGGTGTGAGGAAGAGCAGGAGGAGGTGCCCTTTTATAAGGGAGGAGAGGGGCACCTTTGGAATAACTAAAAATATTATTTTATTATAAAGCCAAATTCGGTTTTAAATAGCTCCAAATTGATTTATTTCAAATATAAGGTGGGTATGGGTCGAAAGACTCTCATAAAATAGAATTTAGACAAGTTTAGGTTCCTATTTTAACCTTATCATTTAGATTTAACATTAAGTTAGATAATTTTACTTTTACCGTGTCTTTTTGTGTTCTTACACTATAAGGTTAATAAACTTACTATAACAAGCCAAAAGAACCCCAATATGTTTATTATTAATATATATAACTTTATCTAAGTCATTTGGCCGAACATTAGATTTTTAGGAATAAAATAACAATAAATAATATAATATTTGTTTTAAAAACTATTTTATGTCAATTTTGACACTATTTAGTAATTGATTTTTGTGAAAATCATAACAGAATTATTAATTCTAGAAAAGTTAATTAAATAAATAATAACATGTCATATTAACCTATAAAATTATTTTAATTCATAAAAAGTCTCAAATTACATTTATTTTGGTATTTATAACATCAATTATGTCAATATTTCATTAATAAGATAATTACTGCATCATCTTTGTGTCATAAATAAATTAACTTATTCAAAGTCTAAAAATTACAAATAAAATATCATTATGTAGGAAATATTGTTATCTTTATAATGAATATTTATAGTCGAATTTATCTTATGTATAACCCTATATTAAAAATTCTTTATTTATTAAACTTTGATTTTAACTATTTTAACCCTTCTTTAAATAAATTGATAATAAATGTCCTAATCTAATCTAAGTGGGCCTAAATGGTCATATTTTATTCCTAAGGTTGTTTTTGGTCGAATTACACTTATCCAATAGAATTAGGACATGTGTTAGGGTAATAATAATATCATTTTTACCCTTAACTACCATATTTACTTTTAACCGTGGTAAAAAAAAGTAAAAAGTTACTATTCACCAAAAATTATTTTCATCTCATTGAACCACATTTTAGTCCTTGATATTAACCATGTCTCTCGGATTTTTGAAATTCTACTCACAGAAGCGGTAAAATTAAGTTTTATGACAAATTCTGTTTTTTTAACTACCACTTAGTGGTTTCACTATTCATCAAAAATAAAAGTTTCCATAAAAATACAAAAATTAGGCCTAAGCTATATTTGATATTATGAATTCAAAAATGATGTTTATTTTACCAAATTCAAAACAAATCAGTTACATTAACTAATTTAAAAATTAATTCTCGTCGTCAAAACAAATAGCGTGTTTTTAAAAGATATTAACTATCAAAAGATTGACACTTGTTTATGTCTAGTTTAAATGTGAAATTACATCCAATGAACAAAATTGTATTAAATTGTAAAAAGATATTCTAAATATACTTTAAAACCACTCAAATTAATAATTTATCACTATTAATTATTTTGATTAAAAAAGTTGTTTTTAATTAAAATTTAGTAATTTTCACTATTCATCAGAATATGAAAGTTATCCGAAAAGTACCAAAATTTCACCCTAAGATAATTTAGATATTCCGAATCCAAAAATGAAGTCCATTTTGAAAAATAAAATTTACAAAATTAAAAAAAGTGGTTATTACTATTCATAACGGCTAGTTTTAATAATATTTTAATAGCATATCGTTGTTTAGTGAAACTCAGTATTGTGTACTATACATGCTATCGAGGAAGGTCGCGATTGCATGTAATGCAAGGCAAGTCAAGGATGCATGTTTTTCAAGCTCCTTTTGGTGTAGCGTACAACACAAGACATTAATGAAATTAAAAGAATATTTTTCATAAAATCTCGAGGTGTTACAGCGACTAAGGTGCGGGGTTTCTTGGGGTTGGTAGGATACTACTGGAGGTTCATGCCTGACTTCTACAGAGTACCAGAACTTATGAATTCTTTGAAAAAGAACAAAAAATAATTCAATTCGCATGGGAATAAAAATTCCTGTAAAGCTTCCTGCAGTTGAGGTAGACCTTGACCAATGCTCCCATATTGAGGTTTCCAGAGGAGGGCATCGACTACATGGTATACTGTGATGAATTAGGGCCTGGAATGGGTTGTGACCTAATGAAGGAGCGAGTAGTGATCACCTATATCTCATGGTAGTTGAGACAACATGAGAAGAACTACGCGACCCATGACCTGGTGTTAGAATCAATTTTCTTTGCCTTGAAGATGTGGTGGAACTACTTGATGGGTGAGCGGTTTACCATATACTCTGACCACAAGAGTCTTAGGTATATATTCTCACATAAGGACCATAACTTGAGATAGCAGTGATGGCTTGAGTTCCTAGAGGACTATGACTTTGAGATGGTCTATACTCCTTGAAAGGGGAACATGGTGGCTAACACACTCAGCAGGAGGTCTGATTTTTAGCTGTTGAGTGAGGTGACGAAGCAGTTAGCCACGATGCAGTTATCCTTCATGGATGATGATGGAGCAGCTTACCTCTAGTCTATGACTATTACTTCCCCACTACTTCAGTGAGTTAGGGATGTATAGCTTGTGGATGTTGACTATGAGGCCCTACGTGCTCATATATCCTCAGGACAAGCTCCTGATGAATTTTCTATAGGTGGGGAGCATATCATCCTTTTCAGAGGAAGCACCATAGTACCAGTGATGTTACTAGAGGAGGTGTTGAGGGAGTTCCATACATCCCCTTTTACAGTACATACTGGTGTGGATAAGATGTACCAGTACCTTCGACGTCAATACGGATGGCCAAGGATGAAGAAAGTAGTAGAAGAGTGCATTTCACAATGAGCATCAGGTCCTAGCAAGATTGACACAACCACTTGAGGTAATAGATTAGAAGGGGATGGTATATCCATGGACTCAGTAACAGGGTTACCATGCACGTCCATGGGACATGATTCTATCTGGGAGGTCGTTGACCGACTCACTAAGTCATCCCACTTCCTACCCATCCGGGAGTAGGGATCAGTAGAGGGCTTGGGACGCCTCTGCATCTAGGATATAGTGCGGATTCACAGGTTCCTTCGATGATCATCTTAGACTGTGCTGCATTCTTTACATCTTGTTTGTGGAAGGGATTGCAAGAGGCATTTATGAACCAACTGCGCTTGAGCACCGCTTCTCACCCTCAGACAGATGGTCAGACGGAGTGAACCATATAGACCTTGGAGGACATGCTTCGTGTTTGTGTCCTATATTTTGGTTACAGTTGGGAGGACCACCTACCACTAGTGTATTTTTGCGTAAAAGAATAGCTATCACTCCACCATTGTCATGGCACCATTTGAGTCCTTGTATGGGCGGCCATGCAGATCACCTCTACGCTGGACAGACCCAGGGGAGTCAACACTCATGGGTCTAGAGTTGTTACGGGCTACCACTGAGAAGGTTAAGACCATCTAGGAGCTGATGAGGACTACACAGAGTATCCAAAAATCATATGCTGGTAAAATATGGAGACCCTTGGAGTTTTATGAGGGAGACTATGTTTTCCTTCAGGTCTCACACCAATGGGGATTACCGAGATTTGGTCGGAGTGACAAGTTATCTCCTAGGTTCATCAGACCTTTCTAGATTCTCAGTAGAGTTGGTGAGGTGGCGTACCACCTAGATTTTCCCTCATAGATACACTAGGTGCACGATGTTTTTCACGTATCGTAGCTGAGGAGTTATGTGCATCATCCATCGCACTTAATTGACAGGGAGAGATGTACATTGAGGATGGGGTGACGTTTGTGGAGTTCCTATTGGAGATAGAGGATTGAAAAGACTGGGTCCTTTGTGGATGGTAGATTCCTCTAGTGTGCATTCTGTGGAAGCACATGAACCTCTAGGAGATCACATGGGAGAGGGAGGCTCAAATTCGTGCTCATTAGCCCCATTTTGTTTATTAGTCTTTGTTTTTATTTTCAGGGACATAAAGACCTACGGTGGGGAGAACATAATGTCCCAAAATTTCTGTGTAATTTTTTTTAAATTATATGGAATTATTTCAAGACCACGCGCTTTGATGACATGTGATTATGAGGCACGGTGATCCTGGAACAAAATTCTAAACTTTTTTGAGTTCAATTAAGTAAACGTACGATAAGGTTTTCAAACTTTTGAAACAATGATTGGATCAAAAATCTGAGGGCACTACTGAACTCAGAACACTGGGATTCTCTTAGAAAGGACTTAACATTGACCAACAAGGGTCGGAAGAAAAATTTATTTTTTGGACTTTTCGAAAAATAATAAAATAACTTTAAAAATTTATTTTATTTCTTTTCTCAACCATTTAGTAGAAGACAGTGGCGCTGTGGTGTGGTGATGAGGTGATGACGAGGCACATTAAATGAATCCCCTTAATGGATCTTTAAGATGCAACATAACAACAATGTTGTTTCAAAAATGAAACAACGTAATGATGCAACATCATAGTGTAACATAAACACTGTGACATGTTCCCTTTTTAATTAGCTAACACATTGGGGAGTTGGGAATTAAACCATGGGAAATTATCCAATGAACCTACGGCAAGTTTTCTCACCAACAAAGAATGATGAATGCCGGTGGAACATCATCGACTTCGACATACCCCAAAGAATGAAGCCGGGAAGCAACGAATGATGTCGACCTCTTGAACCCTCAAGGAAAGAATGCTATGGAAACGAAAATCAAAGGAGATAGGGGGTTTAATTTTTGTTAAAGTTTCCCCATTATAATTTCTAAATGATGAACACAGATCAATACACAAATAGGTTGATCCATGAATCATGCATTCTTGCAGGAGGGTGTTTAATTTGGGATTTCTATTCAGGATTAAACTTTTGTTGATGGAATATCATCTCAATCCTCCTTAGTTTAAAACTTCTAACGCATAGGGTGCAGGTTGACATGAACAAGGATTGAGCCCCTACACATGTGTTTTCCTTATAAATAGATTTTCCAAGATGGCGGAAAGGTGTATTCAAGGTAATCACAGTGAAGAGGGCATTCCCCGGAGGCCATAGGCACAAGCGGTGCAAAGAATGAACCATCGGAGCGCGTCTGGTGGTCTGCCGAAGTTCCTGCCTGCGGTGACACTGGTTTTGTACTGGATGGAAGTGCATTAGGGATTCCTTCCATGCTAGTGGTTGGTTGAGATGGATTTCCCTGGTGACGTGTTGAGTGGCGGAGACCGCGACCGCGGTGCTGGAGATCTATGGAGCCACACTGGCGCCACGTTGATGAGTCGACTTGTGGAATTGGTATGTGGGTGACGTGGGGGGGGGGGGGGGTCCGGGCTTCTCGAGCATGCCAGAGGCACATGATCCATTGACTGTGTGTGGGAGGAACTGACTGGACGCCTTCTGTCCAGGATGGGTGGAAACAGGCGCTGTTGTGCCACGTTAGGTAGGATAGAATCAGCCTGTTGTGCGGGCCGGGCCAAGGGTGAAGGGATCAGGCCGCTGGGGTAGGTTGGGTCATGCAGATGGAAGGAAGACTTGGGGTAGTCACAACACGAGCCCCAGTGGATGGGTCATGACAAGCATGAAGTAGAAACTAGTTGGTAAGAATATTAATGAACTCTGCTCAGACTAAGGCAGAGAGTATCTTAACCAATATTTCATTGATCACTTAAAGGAGTGTGGGATAATATCCCAACTAACTCCTCCTTATACACCAAAATGGAATTTTGTTATTGAGAGGATTAATATGATCTTTCTAGACATGGTTAGATCAATGTTGATTTAGGAAACTCTTCCATTATCCTTTTAGGGATACTCTTTACAAACAGTGGCATATACCCTTAACCGAGTACCAAATAAGGCTACATATGACATTCCATATGAGTTTTGATCTGAAAAGAAACCCAATCTATCACAATTACATGTATGTGTATTTGATTATTTTTTAAAGACTATACCAAGTGAAAAATTAGCATCCAAAAGCATGAAGTGAATCTTTATAGGCCATCCTAATGAAAATAACGGATAATACCTATATGACCTTTTAGATAGAAAAGTGATTGTGGAAAGAAAATATATATTTATTGAAAGGGAACACATTTAAAACAAAAATATTGGGGTACAGATTGACTATGATAAAGTTAATGCTCCAAATGCACAAGAGTTGGCACAAGAACAATCTCCATAAGATATAATGGGAGATAAAGAAGTTCTTGGTACACAAGTAAGGCATAGGTATACTTGAGAAGTTATAGAACCAGAGCATTATGGTTTTCTTAACACTAAGTCAGCTGACACATTTCTATTTGAGGATGATGAACCTATAACTTACAAGGAAGAAGTAAAAGGAAAATAAACTGCTAAATGGAAAGATTCCATACATTCTATGATAGAGTCAATGTACCAAGATCATGTTTGTATTTTGGTAGACCCTCCAGCTAATGTAAAACCCATTGGGTGAAAATGGGTGTTCAAGAAAAATCTAGGCATGGATGGTAAGGTTAATACCTATAAAGAAAGACTAGTAGTGAAGGGTTTTATACAATTCCAGGGTATAGACTATGATAAAACCTCTCACTAGTAGAAATGCTGAAATCTATTAGAATATTTCTTGCAATAGCCTTCCCTGATTATGAAAATTTTAAAGTCGATGTTAAAAATTATTTTCTAAATGGGATTTTGGTTGAAGACATCTATATGAATCAACATGAAGGATTTTTTATGTCAAAGAATTCCAATAAGATATTAAAGACATAGAGATACATTTATGGGATAAAACATGCATCACGATCATGGAATATTCATTTTGATAATCCCATAAGAGAATTTGGTTTCATTAAAAAAATAGAGCCTTATTTCTATAAGAAGGTTAATGATAATTCCATTGTATTCCTAGTATTATATGTTGATGACATATTAATTATGGTAAATTAAGTGAAAGTATTAAAATCTGTTAAGAATTGGTTGAACGAATGATTCTCCATAAAATAATTAGGTGAAGGAACCTACATTATTGGGATCAAGATCTAACAATATTGATCCCATAGGATGATTAGGATAAATCAAAGTATATATATGAACGAGGTACTCAAAAGGTATAGTATGGAACATTCCAAGGGAGGGTTGTTTCCCATGTCACATGGTATCAATTTCTCCAAGAAATTTTTTCCACAAACATGGGAGGATATTGAAAGAATTCGGTAGTGGGATATATCATGTATTCCATTCTATATAAAAGGTTTGATGTTGCCTTTACTTTAAGCATGGTGGCCATATATCAAGCTAATCCAAGAGAGTTATATTGGTCATATATGAAAACTATTCTGAAGTACTTCAGGCATACAAATGATATGTTCATGGTGTATGGAGGGGATGAGGAACTAGTAGTGAGAGGATACATTGATGCTAGTTTCTAGACATATTATGATGATCTGAAATTGTATCCAGGATTCATCTTTTTCTCGAATGGTGGTGTAGTGAGCTGGAGAAGCTCAAAGAAACTTGTGGTTTCCAATTCTAAAGCAGAATACGAGTATATAGCAGCTTATGATTCCAAAAAGGAGGTAGTTTGGATATGTAGATTTTTCTTGGACATTGGTGTTGTGCCTATCAGTGAAGAACCTATTCCAGTTTATTATGATAACAATTTGGTAGTGGTGATTTACAAGGAGCCCAGGACACACCAAAGAACAAAAAATATACTTTAGAAGTTTCATCTCTTGAGGGATTTTATTTAGAAAGGTGAAGTATCAGTTAATTGAGTTGCCACAGATGAAAATGTGGAAGACCCCCTAACTAAATCCACATCCCCATAGAAGCATGATTCTCACATGAGATATAGTAAATTGAGACTTTTTAATAGTTCGGTCTAGTGCAAGTGGGATTTTTGAAAGTGGGTTCCCCAGACCCCACTTGTGATGTACTTTGATTACCACTACATGTATACAATTTTATGTATATACATGTGTTTATATTACCATAATAGTGTCAATACTCCCATGTCCAATATATTTACAACAATGTACCTAGATTACGTGTTGTATAAAATGGTTATATCAAATACCAAGTTATAATGAGAACCTAGAGATACTATGAAAGTAATCTTAAAGTAATTTCATATAGTCCAAATACATCACATAGATAGGACATAGATGACATGTGACTATCATGATGGGGGGTCATAATCATTGAGATTTCTTCTCATGAAGTTCACACATGGTGATATCTAGTAGTTCATATCATGAGGATGGACCCACCAATAAGAACACCGCATGTTTTGGGCACCATTGGTAATTTCTATCTATGGAAATGTGTATTGGCATACTAATTTGAGATCATTATTAGTGTGTACCATTTGATTTCCTACTATGATGGAAGGAAAAACCCATGAAAATGAAGTCGTGACAAGGTAATTTGTGTTGGGTGTATCATTGGTGGAATGACATTTGTTTAATGATCAAGATAGTATTTTTCACTTCTGAGTTGAGGAAGAGATATCTCAAGCCTGGTTGATTAGGATGGTAGTACCTTCATAAATCCATGTCCATGGTAGTCGAAGGTAAATCTTTCTAGGAAGATTAACAAATAATAAAGAAATAAATGGTGATGTCTCAAGTGTGTTTCCTTCTTTATGAGATATCATATGTAAAAAAGATTTTATTACACAGTGCATGTTCATAGGTTGGTTTCCATTGCTTTGACTATTCCTTATCTCTTTAGGGGACTTTATGGGTTTTTAGACTCCACTCTTGGCCTGTAAATGTTATTCACTTTTATTGAGATAAGGTCCTAAAGGGTCACACAGAATATCACATTTTATAATCTCTTCTATTCAGGTGAATAGGTATATAGGACATGGAGAGCCCCACCATGAGATTTGAGTGTTGTCCAAGTTTTATCAATAACCGATAAATAAATAAATTCTTTATTATTCAAGTAAAGAATAATATTATAAGGATTTACGAGATGAGTTAATTGATCAGGTTTATCACGTAATATATTCAATTTATATATTACAGGTATGTGATAAAATATAAATAATATTATGGAATAGTCATATCATCCTAATTAATTATTTATATAACTTATTTAGTGGATGTTTATTGCATGGGTGTCGGGGAACCGTAATCCAGTATTATGAATATCCACTATATAAGTGGAGAGAATCTCATTCCAACATACTATTCATCAGTTGGAATTGAGAAATTATCTGTCCTATTGATTCCTAGAGAGATAATTTCTCAATCCAAGCATACGATCCATGTTCACCTTCATGAATCAGAGGTAGAGGATCATAGTGATCATCGTGATGTCGAAGTGATTATCAAAGCTGCGCACTGGCACCTAGAATTTGATGAACAACATATGCGTGGATTTGAGAATCATGGGTGGTTGATCTAGAGGGATTTAGCATTAGATCCTTTGAGAAACGATCATCAATGGATTGTGAATAATATGTGCACATAAAATCAGAATGAGTTAATTGTTTATTTATTTTCTATTCTTTGATTACATCACGCAGGATCCTTGGACTGTACTGGGGTGGGATCGCCGGAGTCGATGATGTTTCGTCACTCCAGTGATGGACAATTTTTAAATATACATGGACCCTTAGCTTTTGTTGTGCACCGCAGTACCAATAGTTTCAATATATTTTTTAAATCTATAATTTCATTTAATTTTAGTTTTGGTTATGATCTGTGAGGATAAAATTGGATAAGATCATGTTTCAATGATTTTTGATAAATGAAATGTGGTTTCTTAATTAATGATTTAAATTATGATATATCCTTAAAAAAGACATTTTTACATATATTAATCATATTATCCCAATACATTTGTTATCGTAGTCACCCATGACATAAATTTATAGTATTTTTCAAGTAGGTGGTTAAACTGACCCAAACATGAACCAACCATGATTAACATATGATTCTAAGATGGTTTAGTTGTAAGATAATTATACTAGGATAATAATGATCTTATTTATTGTTTATTAGTATTATATATCATAATTATAAATAAAATATAAGAATTATTGAATATTAAAATATTACATAACATGAATAAAATATTTTCATCTTAGTAGGTTTATTTTAAATGATTTAATTAATGATAATCATTTGTTGATAATATCATTAATAGGTTCTCTATTTTTTCATACCCAAACCTTAATGATTTAATAAACATAAAATTTACACATTGAACTATTCTAGGAACCATCAATTATGGTTGGTGGTGAAAAATTAATTTCACTGCTTGTGGAGCTGTAGTACGCACATATACAAGAACGATGATTTCTTTTTTTTTTTAATGGACGTGATAGATGAATAGAATGTTATAACCCTTAATATAGTAAAATTAAAATATATAAATGATACCAATATCATTATACTTGTATTAATATAATAATTTATAATGATATAATCAATAAGAAAAGCTAATTAGTTGATAATACTTATGTCAAATACTTGAATTTTCTCGAAACTATCCTTTGAAATGAAGGGATTATGATAAATAATGGTGACTAAAAGATTTTAAACATTAGATAGGGTTTTATGACTATAAAATTAGTATATTATCAATGAGAAATTCTAAGGTAATGTGAGTCCTGAATTGGTGGAAGGGTTACCCTTATATAAGTGAAGAGAAGGGTTATTTTGGGGGAACCCTTTACATTTTGAATAATAAGATGTTATTATTACAATGTCATTGACTCTAAAATGAAAAAAATAGGAGGGAAAGTGATTTTTCACCAAAACTCAAGTCATCCTCTCACTTTGGATACAACTTTGAGTGTTTTGGGACTTTTATTCTTTACTTTAATCATTTTACTCAAATTTACTTCTACCTTGGTAATTAATTTTTAACCTTAGTAATTTTTTTTAATGATAAAAAATTAAGATTTAACCCTTTTACCAAATTTGAACCTTTTTATTTTATATTTGGATAATTTTATCAAATAAAATATTTAAGGCTTAGAAAAGTAAAATTTAAGATCAACACACATACTGTAGAAAAATAGTTTTTAGAAAAAGCGTATTTCTAGGATTAAAATTTATGTGTAACACATAATTATTAAAATTATCAATTTACATGAAATAAATTGGTTCATTGTAAATAAAATAAAAGTTATGTGGCTTTCATGACATTCCAAAACTAAATATAAACTTGAAAATATTTGATTCAAAGAAAAGACAAATTTTTTAATTAAACTAACATTTTAATTTAATTTTAAAAATGTTTGACATATTATTTATTATCTCAAATAATATATAAAAATGCATAATTTTATTTTATAAAGGTTTTTGAAAATTTTTAGGATATGATTACTATTTCGCGACAAAGGGAACGTGATCGGTTCCTATGTCTGATTAAAGGGATTCGATGCTGTTTAATCATTCCTATTGGGTTCCCTATCTTCGTGGCTTCACCTAGTCTCCAACAGGTTTATTCGCAGAGCTAGAAACGCCTAATGGTTCTTATATCCAACGATCCATAGACCTTCTTTCCAAAGGCAGGTTCTCATTTGGGTGATATGGATAACGAAACTTAAGAAATCACATTGGTTGAGAGGATGAGAAGTCAGGATCATCACACCCTTTTGGGGGGAATTATTGCATGTTTCGATAATCTTTTATAGATTTAAGATGTGTTCATATGTTCACAAATATTTGGTTTATCCCCAAGAATAGTATCCATGGATTAACCCTGAGTTGCAAGTCACAGGTATACGCAGGGACCCAGAATCTTCTACATCTGAGGTTTATGATCCCTCATTGGATTAACGATTCTGGGGATGTTTGAGTTTGTTCAGACGACACTGGTCTTAAGCCTTGTAATTAGATGTTCTGGATTTTATTGTCATTCAGGGGGGATAGAGAGTGACTTGAGTATCTGGATCGAACTCGTAACATGGGCTTCATACATATCCTTGTGAGAGAAATCAGAATCCACATAGTTTAGTTAGGTGTGGACTGATGTGAAGGGGGTCATAACTGATGAAAGTTGGGCTTGAACCTTAGGGAGGTATCCTACGTACCCTGCCTTGGAAAGGATCAAATTCCAAGTAGTTCAGATATGAATTTGGGCTTGAACCTCAAAGAGGCATCCTACGTACCCTACCTTGGAAAAGATAAAAGTACACGTAGTTCAGATAGGAAGTTGGGATTGAACCTTAGGGAGGCGTCCTATGTACCCTTCCTTGGAAAGGATCAAAGTACACATAGTTTGGATAGGTGTGGACCGACATGAAGGTGGTCGGAACTGATGAAAGCTGGGCTTGAACCTCAGGTAGGCTTCCTATGTACCCTTCCTTGGTAAGGATCAAAGTCCATGTAGTTCAGATAGGAGGTGGTTATCTTTTAATCCTTACAAACCTCTAATCCCATGTGAGTCATACTTGTTGTGAGAAACAAGAGGATATGAAAGATTATACAACACAAACACCTCCTCCCCTTTTGGTGGGGGATGGAGATCCCATGATGAAAGAGGTCTGGGCGGCCGTGGGTGAGGGTGTGGAACAATGAAACTTCTCGAATAAAAGGTGAAAGGCTATTGTCGTCCAGCGAGGATGGTGTGGGGCTTTCTCTAAGAGGGATGCCCTATTTCCCTCTCTAGGGGAAGGGAGAAGTGCTCACCACTGGCACTCCCTGAATGGAAAATCAAGTGGGATCCCCCAATCCTAAAGAGTGGAGAGGTAGAAAGGGTCTCCCGGGCTCAGACTCTGCCCTACTGGGGGTATATAAACCCAGGAATTCTCTGGATGTCTATTCAAGGGACGAGGTAACCCTTTAATCTCCACCTATCATGGGTATGCAAACTCAGGAGGGCGCGCTAATGTTCCCTAAGGTTTTAGCATGCTGGTCCGGTGGCTTTGGGTGTAACACCCCGATATTTCATAGTACGCTATCTCATTAAAGTAATTTAATAGCTTGCGCTACACGCAACACTAAGTTCCAGCGCATCACAACATACCAAACTAGCTTTCAAAAAGCGGTTATGAATAGTATTAACTAAATTTTGAATCTAATATACTCTATATAATTTTAACATCCATATTATGTGTTTCTTAGACATAATATAAGAAAAAATTCATTTTTTCAGATAAAAGTAGTATTTTTCAAAAAATGTAATTTTCCCACCTTGTAATGGAGAACCATTTTTAAAACAAATATTTGACACTTTTATATATTCAATTTACAGAAATTAAATTCTTCTTTTGAAGTGGGACATAAAAATTTAGTTTGGATAAAATTTTGGTACTTTTTTTGATAACTTTCATATTTTGATGAATATTGAAAAATACTATGTTTTAATTGAAAACAACATTTTTAATAAAAATAATATATAGTGTTAAATTATTCATTTGAAAGGTTTTTAAGTATAATTAGATTAATTTTTTATCATTTAATATAATTTAGGTCATTATAAGTAATTTCACAATTAAATTTGATATAAACAAATGTCAATCTTTTGATAGTTTTTACTTTTTAAAAACTTGCTTTTTGGTTTTGGCAATGATAATTAATTTTAAATTAATAAATGAAACTTCTATGTTATTAATTTGTTAAAATAGAATTCATTTTTGAATCCATAATATCAAAATTATCTTCGGGTAATTTTTTTGTATTTTTCTGAAAACTTTCAATTTTTGATGAATAGTGAAAAATATTGCGTTATTATTTAAAACCGACTTTTTATTTAAATAATTATTTATTTTATTTAAATTTATTTTAAGTAAAAAATATATATAATACCTATATAAGTTAAATTTAATTAATTGGAGTCATTTTATAATAAAATTAGATGTATAAAATTTTATTGAACTTTTTAACCTCTTTTACCCACCTTCTAGGCACGTTAGCAAATTTGCATAAAACTTAATCTTACCATTTCTATGAGTTGAATTTAAAATATCCAAGAAACATGGTTAATATCAGTAAGTAAAATTTGGTTCAATAAGATGAAAATAATTTTTGGCGAATAGTAACTTTTGACTTTTATTTACCACGGTTAAAAGTAAATAGGGTAATTAAAGGTAAAGATGATATTATAATTACCGTAACACATGTCCTAATTCTATTAGATAAGTGTAATTCGACCAAAAACAACATTTTTAATAAAATATGATCCTTTAGGTCTACTTGGATTAGATTAGGACATTTATTATTATTTTATTTAAAGAAGAGTTAAAAGGGTTAAATTCAAAGTTTAATAACTAAACCATTTTTTATATATGGTTATACATAAGATAAATTAGACTATAAATATTAATTATAAAGCTAAAAATATTTCATAAATCATGGTATTTTATTTATAAATTTTATACATTAAATAATTAAATTAATTTATCAAACGATGATGATGTAATAATTACCTTATTAATGAAAGAATCAAAAAAATGGTATTATAAATATTAAAATAAATATAATTTAAATGTTTTTATGACATTCAAGAATTTTCTAGATGAATATTACATGTTAGGGTTCATTCAATGTATCTTTTTCTAAGTAATAAAGTTTTTATGACTTTCACAAAAACCAAATACCAAATAGTGTCAAAATTGACATAAATTAATTTTTAAAACAAATACTATGTTATTGGTTGATATAATATTCCTAAAAATATAAGGTTTGAAAAAAGGGCTTAAATAATATTATATATGTCATTAATGAACCACTTGAGGTTCTCTTGAATGTTTATAGTAAGTTTATTAACCATATGGTGTAAGAATACAAGAAGACACTGTAAAAGTTAAAATATTTATCTAAGAGTTAAATCTAAAAGATAAGGTTAACATTGTAACCTAAACTTGTATAAAACCTATTGGTTGAGATTATTTCGACCCATAACCACCTAATTCTTGAAATAAATTCATTTGGATCCATTATAAACTGAATATGATTGTATAATATATTAATATTTTAATCTTTTCCTAAAGTGACTCTCACCCCTCTTATAAAAGAGAACTTACCCTTCTCTTAATTTCAAACCTTAAAATCCATTTTTCTCAGCCAAAACCTGCCCAAATATCCTCCCAAAGTATCTCAAATCAATAAAGAGTCCTTACTTTGAACAGAAAGCCAACCTAAGGAGCCCTTTTGATCAACTCAAAAGGAAACACCTGAAGAAGAGGTAATAATTTCACCACCCTCTTTCAAGTTCTTTTCTTCTTCCACTTCCTCTTTCTTTGTTGTTTACATACCAAAATAATAACTAAAATACCTTCTACATACTGTGATGTTATTATAAATATGCCACAACCATATTCATTATTCTATCCATCCTATAAAAGACAAAGTCACCATATGTGCGTACGTACGGCTTACCGTCTCCACGTCGTGGTGTAGTTTGTTATTCAAACACTCCATTATTTGGATGGGTATAATAATGAGTATCACTGATGTAAATAATAAATATAACATTTTAATTATTCTGTATATATGATATACCATCCAATTACATATGATTTCACCATCAATATAATGATATTGTCGCTCGTGCGTACGTACGGATTACCGTCTCCATGACGCGGTGAGATTCATTCCCACCTTCACCATTCAATGATTATTATAAAAATATATATTATTAATAGGTATTTAATATATGAAATAATAATTCTACTGTATATATATATGTATGTATGTGCTTACATATATTTTATTTATTTACTTCTGTTTAATGCGATATGAAAACGGAAACAACGTTTATGCGTACGTACGACCTAGCATCTACATAAACTGTGCTTTCCATTTCATATATATATCTATTATAAATATTTACATTCTAAATATATATGATATATAAATCAATTTTTATATTCTGGAAGTATTTAAATCATGATCAAAATGATACGATCAAGAATAACAAGTCAAAACACGTAACATAAAGAAAGAGATTATTACCCAAAATGTTAATTTAACATGGAAATAATTATTAAATGGGTAGTATAAAGTAATAAATGAATCATGTATGATATAATAAATATGAATATTGTTATGTTATAATTTAATAACATTCTATGTTCATTATACAAGAGGTTAAATGTACCATCGACCAAAGGAAAGTGCAAGGTAAGGGTTAATTTCACAATCTCTTTATTATCCGAGGTTGTTTTTACGTATCTACTGGGACATATTTGTTATCCATGTACATGTTTCATAAAATAGTTTTCAAATGGATTCTTTTTAAGGGTATTTTTTACTAAAACAAAATTTTAAATGATTTAAATATTTATTCTTCAAATCCTTTCTCATTAATGTCCATGTTTTCAAAATGATTTTCAGGATTTATTTATATGAACACGAATGTTTTAAAATGTTAATTTATTTAAAAAATTTCAAAGTGGTATGTGAAAATTTGATTAAAAAATATATTTTAAATGAATTCCTTTATAAATTATGCGACTTTTAAATGATTTCACGAAAAAGGTTATTTCTCTCAAAGATTTTTACTAATCATTTTCAACCATGCCAACATCCTTTACGGGATATTCTTCTAGATCAAGGTTGATTTATTGTGATAAAAATATTCCATATTGTATTGAAGGTTTTGTGATATATTTGATTGTGGATGTGTTATTTTTATACCATTCATGATTTAGGGTTAAAGTATTGACATTTCGTATGCTAGTTTTAATACAAATGTTTATGTTATGTTTCAACCTTTTCATATGAGGAATGTATTGGACTTAATAAGTGATGGGTGGAGCCCGATATAGCTCCTCGATACATCGGTAGGTCTCATGAGACAATTAGACATGGAATTGGTTGAGGTCTTTCCCAATTTTTATATATGGTTTTGGCTGAGGCCTTAATCATTTTTAGACGTCTTGGCCGAGGCCTTAATCATTTTTAAACATCTTGGTCGAGGCCTTGAAAAAATGTTTCAGAATGTCTGGCATTATAAACTCCCTCATTATGAAAATAATATTGATGGTTCATGTGGTTATTCGACTAGTATAATACCCATGACTATGTTTTATTATGGAATTATTTACTCAACTCATATTTCTGTCATAAAGTGTTCATGTTTATTATTTGTAAAGGCATGTGTTTTCAATTATTCGTCATACCTACTGTTTATGTTATCGTTCGCTAAATTGTTTACCCTTACTGAGCATCTGAGCTCACCCATTTCTTATGTTTTATTTTCCCAGGATTCCTAGAAGTTTATTATGATTGATATGTAGGGTTAAGCTAAATGGAATAATGGTGTTCTCAAAGAACTATCTATGCTATGTTTTATGTTAGAAATTGTAATGTAAAGTTAATGCATGTAATCTATTTTCCAAGACTGCTAAACTGATCTGTCCTTCGGGACTTGATTCCTTATAATCATGAAAATGTATTAAAATAATGCACCGGCTCCGGGCTTCTAGGGTCGGGGTGTTACAGTTGGTATCAGAGGAAGTTTAGTACACACCTTGGAAACTAGATTTAGATAAACTCTGATTAGAGCACATTACCCTAAGATAGAATTTGAGGATAAGTATAGAAGAACTTCCAAGAATTTTGGTAATGTAGAGATTTTGTGAGTTTTTCAAGCAATATATCCCTTCCTGGATATGAGAAGGTAGAGGCGGATCTAGAACAGATGTACCTAGGAGTGAAATCTCCAACAAAGAGTTTTGGGCTTGACCCGTGGTATATTGGTACACGACAACAGGTCTTGATTCACTCTTGGTTATGACACTCCCATGGGATATGATTAAGAGAATTCACATTTTCATTATAAGCCATTATGAAGGATTTAAGAGTATATACTTCCTCAAAGAAAACATTTTATGATTATAGATTAGATGCAAAATATTTTCAATTTATGTTAGTTATTTTACAAGTTTAGAATTATGAAATGTGATTCATAAACTAACCCAGTATATGCCATTGTTGTAACGCCCCGACCCCAGCTACCCAGAGTCGGTACATTACCTCGTAACATTGGCACGATCACAAAAGATCAAGTCTCGAAAGACCGATTAGTTTAGTAGCCTTGGAAACACTAGATACATTCGTAAACGTTACATTACATCATAAAGTGAAAAAATACAATAACAAAGTCTCCATAGTCCGCACTCATATCCTCTTCTGGAAATCCCTGAAGGTCATTCATAAAATACTTCTTCACATCCTGAAAAATATTAAAACATTGAAAGGGGTGAGCTCAGATGCTCAGTAAGGATAACAATATTGCGGAAGCTTTCATAAATAAACATTAACATTTAAGGCAATGTATAACTAAAACAAAATCCTTTTTAAACATGAACTTCAGCATAATATGGAAAAAATAAAATTAACTAATGCCATTTACTTACTCACATGGATATTCTACTAGTAGAATAATCACATGCAATGTCAATAACTACTTTCATAATGAGGGAATGTATAATGCCAGACATTCTGAAACATTTTGTCAAGGCCTCGGCCAAGACGTCTAAAATGATTAAGGCCTCGGCCAAAACCATAAATCAAATTGGGAAAGGGCCTCGGCCAATTCCACGTCTAGTTGTCTCATGAGACCTACCGATGCATCGAGGAGCTATAGCGGGCTCCACCCGTCACTTATTAAGTCCAATACATTCCTCATATGAATAGGTTTAAACATATCATAAACCATAACATAATCATATCACATAAAACATCCATAAAGGAAACATAACATTTCAACATTTCAATCACAAGATATCAATACAACACACTGATATAATAACAATGCTTTCAAAACCATTTTCAATACCAAAATAAAAGAAAGTTAAAACTTTGTATTTATTTTTCATTAAAAAAAATGATGGCTTGTAGAGGAAGCCGAAACTCAAATAATGGTCATGGCGGTGGAGAAGTCGTTGTCGCCGTATAAGTACGGAAAGAAAAACATTCCCTTTTTTCATTTAGCAAAACTCTTCGTATAAAAAAGATTCCTTTTGAATAAACGTAAAAGTCAAAGGGGTTTATACACCGTATAAAAGAAAGTTGTGTATAAAACCAAATATGCCTCAAGGAAAGGGGATTGAGACGAAGTCCTTAAAAAGATCATTTTTTTAAATAAAGTACATCTATAATGTGTATTAACTATAATTACACATAAATAATGTAAAAATACAAGATAGGACATAATAATATCATGACATAATTTGAAAGTAGGAGATTAACCCAAAGAATAGAAATTGGGTTAAGAAGTTCCCTTACCTCGTGTCTGACTTGACTCAACCGTTCTTTAACCTCCTGAATAATAAAGTAGAGTTAATATATACCTTATTAAGAACCATTTTTAATTTCATTATCCTTTTTATATCAGTTATTACAATTTTATGAACATTATGTAATTATTTAAGTTAATAACGGTCGTTTTGTCGATCATTGGTACTTGAGTCAACAATAAACTTATTATAATTACAAGTTGTTTATGTGGTAGAATATCCATTATCTCCAGAATTATATTCATGATTTAGATGTCATATATATCATATATATCCAGTATATACATTCATTTATAACATTACGTAACATTTAGAGGTAAGAAATGAAATGCACCGTTCATGGAGACGGTAAGCCGTACGTACGCATGAACGCTACTTTCATTTCTATTTCGTATTTAATGGAATGAAATCATAATGATATAAATGTATAATATAATTCCAGTATAATATAGTTTATAATACCATTTACTCCATCCTTTATATATCCCACATATGGCATTAACGATTCAAATCACTTTGAGGGGGCGGTAGTCCGCACTTCCTAAAATGAAATTATCGCGTTTTACCCATAATGGAAATCATAAAATATGCCATAAATGAGAAATACATAAGAATAAGTAAAACATAAACATATTATATATCATATATAAATATAGTGACATCTTAATGGCCACCTTTTAAGGTGTTATATGAGTGTTGAACAATCATCGTTTCGTGAGGCAGAAATTCTCCATCCACAGAAACCGTATGTTCTTTAACCATTATATGTAGGTGTGTGTAAGTGTAGCTCTAATACTTCTTATAACAACATCCTAGTATATTGAGGATAATGGTTTTGTTACAAAATAAACGAATAAAAAGAGTTTAGGGGGTTGGAGAAGAAAAATATAACAAAACAACATTAGAGAAGACATTACCTCAAAATCGGGTAACTCTTTTTGACTTGAGCCAAAGGCTTCCTTGGGAAGAGTTCTGACCAAAGTGAGGCTTCTAGGAGTAAGAGGGGGAAGTTGGGAGAGTATTTGGGCAGAGGTTGGCCGAGACAAATGGCTTGAAAGTGTGAATGAGGTGGTAGAGGTGGGGGCCTTTTATAAGAGGAGAGGAAGGGCACACTTGGAAAGTAAGGAAATTTTACATTATTATACAATGATTTTCGGATTATAAAGGTCCCACACTTATATAATTCGTGGATAAGGTGATAAGGGTTCTAAATCTACCCATCCAATAGTCTTTGGACAAGTGTAAGCCTTGTATTGTACATTATCTTTTCATTTTATTAAAATCATTAAATAATGAGGTCATCGCTGCATCATAATGATGTCATAAATAATTTAATTTATTTAATGTCTAAAAATTATAAAAAAATACTATGATGTAGGAAATCTTTTTATCTTTCCAATTAATATTTATAGTCAAAAATATGACTTGTATAACCCCATGTAAAAATTGTGTTAGTAAAACATTTCATGTTTGTGTCATTTTTTACTTTAACATTAAATAAAAGGTATTTATGTCATTTTCCACCTAAAGTGGCTCCATGGGGTCCCCAAGTTGACCCATGGATTATCTTGGTCGTCCATGGAACATCCAATTAGAATAGGACATGTGTCAATCTCATCTCATATTATTAAAACATTATTTTTACCTTAAACTACACTAATTACCTTTAATCGCGATTAAGAACATAAAAGTTACTATTCACCAAAAATTATTTTAATCTCATTGAACCACATTTTACTTATTAATGACAACCATGTATGTAGGATTTTTGAAAATCAAATCACAGAGGTGGTAATATTTCATTTAAACGAAAAATCAGTTATTTAACTACCACTTAGTGGTTTCACTATTTATAAAAAATTGAAGTTTTTCAGAACAATGCCAAAATTTCACCCTAAGATATAATTGATATTCCGATTTCAAAAAAGATGTCTATTTTAAAAAATTCCAAAAATATAAGTTGCATTAATTTATTTTATAATTAATTCCCACTGTCACAATAAATAGCGTGTTTTTAAGAAACAATTTATATCAAAAGATTGGAAATTGTTTATGTCCAATTTCAATGTTAAATTAATTATAATGACCGCCATTGGATAAAATGGTAAAAATATATTCTAATTATACTTTAAAACCACTAAATAGTATAATTTATCACTATAAATTATTTTGATTAAAAAAGTTGTTTTTAAGTATTTTTTACTATTCATAAAAAATTAGAAGTTCTCAGAAAAATACCAAATATTCAACATAGGCTAATTTCGATATTCCGAATCCAAAAATGAAGTCCATTTTGAAATATAAAATTTCTATAATTTTAAAAAGTAGTTATTACTATTCATAATGACTACTATGATTAGTCTTGGTGTTTTAGAACTTGAAGTTGCGTACAATGCAAGCTATTGCATTATTGAATGAGAAGCGTATTGTAGAAGCTCGGGGTGTTACATTCTCCCCTCCTTCAATAAATTGCATCCTCGCAATTTGAAATTTTTCTTTGAAAATAAAAGGTTGAAAAGAGAAAATACCTTTGAGGAAAACCCACATCGGAAATAAGATTAATAAAATTTAGCCTTAATAAGAGGGAAAGAGAAATGAAAAAGTCACCACCCAATTATGATCTCGATTAGGAGAACATTGGTGGAAATTAGAGACATATAATTAGAGGGAAAACGTAAATATTTTTAGGGAGTGATTGAGGTCATCAATCACAATCAACTGTCAAATTGAGGGCCTCAAAGCCTTCAATCTATATTGATTTAAAATATCATCAGTTCAACAAGACATAAGGTATTAGGATAACACATTTTTTTTTCTTTTAATATCCCTTTACTAAAGTTTAAGAATTAATTCATTCATTGAATAAGAGATAGGTATATATATATTTATGCTTGACAATTAGAGTTTCAACCTTCAACTCATCTTTCACTCAAAAAGATAATAGAACTCAAAAATATTATACTTATCCTAATTGTATAAGGTTCCAAATGTTAACACATACCATTTAGATTAGTAAAATTATTTTGTAATAACCAGGGAATTCCTGTAGGCTAGTGGTAGGTAATAAAGGCCTGTCGCACCATAGTTGTGGGTTCGATTCCAGCAGCTTTGTCAGACGCGACAGGTTATGCCCCACCCTGCAGGTTGTCCTTTTCCTAAAACTATAGTATTATAATATTCCAAAAATAATCTTCATAAATTTTAACCATAAACAATACTATCCAAAGATCAACTTAATCCACTCCAACCTTTATAGTTATCCAAAATACCTATGTCCAGACTTTCTCTAAAAGGTCTCTTAATTCCAAAATCAATTTATCAGATTCCCCAAACAAATTAAAGTTTCTCTTTTTGTCACATACTAAAAATATGATTACCTTCATTATATTAAAACCTTACTGAAATCAACAAGTACTGCAGTATAATCCTTATATATATACCACATTATTTTAATAACCAGAATATAATCCATGAGTCCAAAAGCACCAATACATTAGTTATTCTGCTTCAACTGTAGTAACAGCATAAGATTGTCCTTGATCCCTTGGCCTTTTCTGAGGTAATTTTCCTTTACGCTTAGGACATTCATTTGCATAATGCCCCATTTCTCTACAATTGTAGCATTCAACATTGATAGACACTTTCTTTCCCTTGCAATCACGCGCCTGGTGACCTTTTTCTCCACATTTATAACAAACTCCCATTCCTTTTAGGCAAGTACCAGGGTGATTATTCCCACAATTATCACAGGGTGGAAATTAATTTCTACCCTTCTTCCATGTTTCCTTATTTCCTTTCCCAGAGTTTTCAGAAGATCTCTTCTTATCTTTCTTTGATTTAAAGTCATAAGACTTAGAGAATTCCTTTTCCGTCTTGATAGCGCACGAGACAATACCTTCGTATGACAAGAAGGTTTGTGAGACTAATGCTCGACGGAGAAATGGTTTTAACCCATCAATGAAACGATCAATCTTACTCCTTGGGTTACGTATATAATCGGCAGCATGCCTCGCTAACCTTGTAAATTTGGCCTCATACTTTGCGACATTCTCATCCTCCTTCTGCCTCAGACTCAGAAATTTCCTTTCCATATCTGGTCGATGGTCACGAGGAAAGTATTTTTCTAAGAAAAGCTCTTTGAACTCCCTCCATTCCATATTCGATACGTCATCATATTCCTTTGTGTTTTGAATCAGCGACCACCACTGATCGGCATCTCCAGTGAGGCGGTAAACTTCCATGACAACCTTCTCCCTTTCGCTACTCCCCAAGGCATGGAATATTTTCTATAAGGAGTTTATCCATTTCTCAGCTACTAACGGATTTGTACCCCCATTAAATGTTGGTGGTTGTTGCCTCATGAAGCGGTCTAACATTGATCCTCCACGTTGCAGATCAGGGTGCTCCATACGATTAAGGTTATTATTCATAACCTGAGTGAGTTGTCCCAGTATGGTAATAAGTTGATCAGCACTAGTTGTATCTCCAGATCCACAATAATTATCTTGAGCAGGAGGGCAATCCCTACACAGAGTGCGTGCATTGATACGGTTTCCATTCCTTCCACTAGGCGCCATTTCTAAACAATGGCATAAACTAGATTAGTTTATGAATTAAAATACATAATTCCATATTTTTAAAACACCTTACATAAATTGAACTATTTATGGATATAATCCATAATCATAAAAAGAAATGTTTCCTTTGAGGAAGTATATACTCATAACCCTTCATAGTGGTTTGTAAAGAAAATGATAATTATCCTAAGCATATCCCCCGGGAGTGTCATAACCAAGAGTGCAGCAAGGCCCGTTGTCGTGCACCAGTTCCCGTTCGAGTCTAGCTCAAAGCGGTGTTTTCGGGTTTTACCCCTAGGTACATCTGTTCCAGAGCCTCCTCTACCTGCTCGTATCCAGACAGGGATGTATTGCTCGGAAAACTCACAAAATCTCTATAATACCAAAATTCGAGGAAGTTTTTCTATACTAATTCTCAAAGTCTATCTTCGGGCTATGTGCTCTAATTAGAGTTTATCTAAATCTAGCTTCCAAGGTTAGTACTAAACTGCCTCTGATACCAACTGTAACGCCCCGACCCCAGCTACCCAGAGTTGGTACATTACCTCGTAACATTGGCATGATCACAAAAGATCAAGTCTCGAAAGACCGATTAGTTTAGTAGCCTTGGAAACACTAGATACATTCTTAAATGTTACATTACATCATAAAGTGAAAAACTACAATAACAAAGTCTCCATAGTCCACACTCATATCCTCTTCTGAAAATCCCTGCAGGTCATTCAAAAAATACTTCTTCACATCCTAGAAAATATTAAAACATTGAAAGGGGTGAGCTCAGATGCTCAGTAAGGATAACAATATTTTGGAATCTTTCATAAATAAAAATTAACATTTAAGGCAATGTATAATTAAAACAAAAGCCTTTTTAAACTTGAACTTTAGCATAATATGGAAAAAATAAAATTAACTAATGCCATTTACTTACTCACATGGATATTCTACTAGTCGAATAATCACATGAAATATCAATAACCACTTTCATAATGAGGGAATGTATAATGCCAGACATTCTGAAACATTTTGTCAAGGCCTCGGCCAAGACGTCTAAAATGATTAAGGCCTCGGCCAAAACCACAAATCAAATTGGGAAAGGACCTCGGCCAATTCCATTTCTAGTTGTCTCATGAGACCTACCGATGCATCGAGGAGCTATAGTGGGCTCCACCCGTCACTTATTAAGTCCAATACATTTCTCATATGAATAGATTTAAACATATCATAAACCATAACATAATCGTATCACATAAAACATGCATAAAGGAAACATAACATTTCCACATTTCAATCACAAGATATCAATACAACACATTGATATAATAACAACGCTTTCAAAACCATTTTCAATACCAAAATAAAAGAAAGTTAAAACTTTGTATTTATTTTTCATTAAAAAAAATGATGGCTTGTAGAGGAAGCCGAAACTCAAATAATGGTCACGGCGGCGGAGAAGTCGTTGTCGCCTCATAAGTACGGAAAGAAAAACATTCTCTTTTGTCATTTAGCAAAACTCTTCGTATAAAAAATATTCCTTTTGAATAAATGTAAAAGTCAAAGGGGTTTATACACCGTATAAAAGAAAGTTGTGTATAAAACCAAATATGCCTCAAGGAAAGGGGATTGAGACGAAGTCCTTAAAAAGATCATTTTTTAAATAAAGTACATCTATAATGTGTATTCACTATAATTACACATAAATAATGTAAAAATACAAGATAGGACATAATAATATCATGACATAATTTGAAAGTAGGAGATTAACCCAAAGAATAGAAATTGGGTTAAGAAGTTCCCTTACCTTGTGTCTGACTTGACTCAACCGTTCTTTAACCTCCTGAATAATAAACTAGAGTTAATATATACCTTATTAAGAACTATTTTTAATTTCATTATCCTTTTTATATCACTTATTACAATGTTATGAACATTATGTAATTATTTAAGTTAATAACGGTCGTTTTGTCGATCATTAGTACTTGAGTCAACAATAAACTTCTTATAATTACAAGTTGTTTATGTGGTAGAATATCCATTATCTCCAGAATTATATTCATGATTTAGATGTCATATATATCATATATATCCAGTATATACATTCATTTATAATATTACGTAACATTTTGAGGTAAGAAATGAAATGCACCGTTCATGGAGACGGTAAGCCGTACGTACGCATGAACGCTACTTTCATTTCTATTTCGTATTTAATGGAATGAAATCATAATTATATAAATGTATAATATAATTCCAGTATAATATAGTGTATAATACCATTTAATCCATCCTTTATACATCCCACATATGGCATTAACGATTCAAATCACTTTGAGGGGGCGGTAGTCCGCACTTCCTAAAATGAAATTATCGCGTTTTACCCATAATGGAAATCATAAAGTATGCCATAAATGAAAAATACAGAAGCATAAGTAACACATAAACATATTATATATCATATATAAATATAGTTACATCTTAATGTCCACCTTTTAAGGTGTTATATGAGTGTTGAACAATCATCGTTTCGTGAGGCAGAAATTCGCCATCCACAGAAACCGTATGTTCTTTAACCATTAGATGTAGGTGTATGTAAGTGTAGCTCTAATACTTGTTATAACAACATCATAGTATATTTAGGATACTGGTGTTGTTACAAAAGAAACGAATAAAAAGAGTTTAGGGGGTTGGAGAAGAAAAATAAAACAAAACAACATTAGAGAAGACATTACCTCAAAATCGGGTAACTCTTTTTGACTTGAGCCAAAGGCTTCCTTGGGAAGAGTTCTTCCCAAAGTGGGGCTTCTAGGAGTAATAGGGGGAAGTTGGAAGAGTATTTGGGCAGATTTTGGCCGAGCCAAATGGCTTGAAAGTGTGAATGAGGTGGTAGAGGTGGGGGCCTTTTATAAGAGGAGAGGAGGGGCACACTTGGAAAGTAAAAAAATTTTACATTATTATACAATGCTTTTCGGATTCTAAAGGTACCACACTTATATAATTCGTGGATAAGGTGATAAGGGTTCTAAATATACCCATCCAATAGTCTTTGGACAAGTGTAAGCCTTGATTTGTACATTATCTTTTCATTTTATTAAAATCGTTAAATAATGAGGTCATCACTGCATCATAATGATGTCATAAATAATTTAATTTATTTAATGTCTAAAAATTATAAAAAAAATACTATGATGTAGGAAATCTTTTTATATTTCCAATGACTATTTATAGTAAAAAATATGACTTGTATAACCCCATGTAAAAATTGTGTTAGTAAAACATTTCATGTTTGTGTCATTTTTTACTTTAACATTAAATAAAAGGTATTTATGTCATTTTCCACCTAAAGTGGCTCCATGGGGTCCCCAAGTTGACCCATGGATTGTCTTGGTTGGCCATGGCACATCCAATGATGGTAGGACATGTGTAAAGCTCATCTCATATTATTAAAACATTATTTTTACCTTAAACTACACTAATTACCTTTAATCGCGATTAAGAACATAAAAGTTACTATTCACCAAAAATTATTTTAATCTCATTGAACCACATTTTACTTATTAATGAAAACCATGTATGTAGGATTTTTGAAAATCAAATCACAGAGGTGGTAATATTTCATTTAAACGAAAAATCAGTTATTTAACTACCACTTAGTGGTTTCACTATTCATCAAAAATTGAAGTTTTTCAAAACAATGCCAAAATTTCACCCTAAGCTATAATTGATATTCCGATTTCAAAAAAGATGTCTATTTTACAAAATTCCAAAAATATAAGTTGCATTAATTTATTTTATAATTAATTCCCGTTGTCACAACAAATAGCGTGTTTTTAAGAAACAATTTATATCAAAAGATTGGCAATTGTTTATGTCCAATTTAAATGTTAAATTAATTATAATGACCACCATTGGATAAAATGGTAAAAATATATTCTAATTATACTTTAAAACCACTAAATAGTATAATTTATCACTATAAATTATTTTTATTAAAAAAGTTGTTTTTAAGTATTTTTCACTATTCATAAAAATTTAGAAGTTCTCAGAAAAATACCAAATATTCAACATAGGCTAATTTCGATATTCTGAAACCAAAAATGAAGTCCATTTTGAAATATAAAATTTCTATAATTTTAAAAAGTGGTTATTACTATTCATAACAGCTACTATGATTAGTCGCGGTGTTTTAGAACTCGAAGTTGCGTACAATGCAAGCTATTGCATTATTGAATGAGAAGCATATTGTGGAAACTCGGGGTGTTACAATTGTTTAGAAATGGGGCCCAGTAAATGGAATGAGAACTCAAACAATACACATGATCCAAAGATTACGAAGGATCATATATTTCATGGTATTAAGCCAAAATTTAGAAAGGAAATAGTCTCCCATGTATTATCATCATATGAAGAAATAGTATCATGAGTCCTATGGCTTTAAAGGGAATCTAGTGAAGAAAAGGATGGAAGAGAGAAAGATGGATAAAAGGAAGAGGGGAAAGAAGGATTTTCCTATATGTGATAACAGTGGAAAGAATCAACTTGGTAAATACTTGAAGGGAATGAGAGTTTGTTATAAGTGTGGAGAAAAAGGACACCAAGTACGTGATTGAAAGGGTAAGAAAAAGGTTTCAAATGTACAATGCTTCATCTGTAAGGAGTTGGGAAACTACACGAATCAATGTCCAAATCATTAAAGTGTACCCCAAATGCTGCAATTAGATAATAATGAAGTTATGATACTATCGAAGATGAAGAGGAATGATTAGAGTTCTTATGTTGTTATTAAAGTATTATGTCATTTTATTATTGTATTAATGATGTAAATGTTATAATAATTATAAAGTATGTAAGGATTGTACTGAAATACTATTTCATTAAGGACTTGAGATTGTGTGGAACTAAGAAAAGTGACTCAATAGAAGGTTAATTGTTTTTGTAGAATATATGGTTGAGAGAAAGATAAACCATAATATGTATCTGATACTGAGGTAGTGATTTTGGAATAATATATGATTGATTTGGATAAATTTTATTGGATATTCTTGACTACCTTGAAACTGATTAATGATTTGTATATTCCATCATTGTTGGAGTTTACAACATTTTTTCATTTAAAGAGTATATCCAGTATTCTATAAGGAATAAGGGAGTATGAATGTAATCAATAAGGTTTTATGGTAATTTAGGGTGTTATCGTGTTTTAAAATAATACATGATGAAGGTATTCACATGTTATTACCTAACAAAAAGGATCTTCATTGTGTTTAAATTCTTTAAAAAATTTTGACTGTGAGTTTGGACATAAGTATTTTGGATAAGTCTAAAGGTTGGAATGAATTAAGTTAAACATTGGATACTATTTTTTAAGGTCAAAAAAAATTCTTAATATTATTATTTTTGGATTTTTATAAAAAGGAAAACCGGGAGGTCGAGTGACAACCCGCCGCGTTCGGTAAGGCTGCGAGACTTGAACCCACAACTGAAGGGAAATAAGGGTGCATCACCTACCAATAGCCCATGTGATGTCCTGATTTTTATAATGTAGTTTTTTAAAATGGTCTTAGAGATGAATTATATATTCATTTTTTGTAACCCTATACGATTAGGATAAATAGAATATTTTTGAATTCTATTACCTTTTGGAGTGAAAGATGAGTTTGTGGTAGGAATTAGTTAAAGGATGAAACTCTACTTGTTAAGTATTTTTTTCCTCTTATTCTATGAATAAATTAATTCTTAAACTTTAGGGAAGGGATATTAAAACCAAAAATGGGTTATCCTAATGCCTTATGTTTTTTTGAACTAATGATATTTTAAATAATCATAGATTGATGGTTTTGATGCCCTCAATTTAACACATGTTTGTGATTGATGACCTCAATCACTCCATATAAATATTTATGTTTTTCCTCCAATTATGTGTCTATAATTGCCACCAATTTTCTCCTAATCAAGATCATAGTTTTGTGGTGAGTTTTTCTTTTCCATTCCCTCTTATTAAAACTAAATTTTATTAACCCAATTTCCGATGTGGGTTTTCCACAAAGGTATTTTTCTATTTTTAACCTTTAATTTTTGAAGAACAATTTCAAATTTCGAGGATAAAATTTATTGAAGTAGGGGAGAATGTAAGACCCCAAGATTTCATAGTATGTTATCTCATTAAAGTAATTTAACAGCTTGCGCTACACGCCACACCGAGTTCAAGCACACCACAACTTACCAAACTAGCTTTCAAAAAGCTGCTATGAATAGTATTAACTACATTTTGAATATTATATACTCTATATAATTTTAAAATCTGTATTATGTGTTTCTTAGACATAATATAAGAACAAATTCATTTTTCCAAATAAAAGAAGTATGTTTCAAAAAATGCAATTTTACCACCTTTTAATGGAGAGCCCTTTTTAAAACCAATATTTGACAGTTTTATATATTCAATTTAATGAAATTAAATTCTTATTTTGAAGCAGTGTAAAGACCCGTAAAATTCAAGGGAAATTTTTTCTTAATTTTCTTTGGAATTTTACAAGAGCGCGGTTTCTGACGGCACCTGATTCCGAGGCCCGGAGTGCCCGGAATTAATTTCCGAAGTTTGGCTCGGGTACGTTCAGTGAACGAACGAGCGGGATTTCCTAACTTTTGATCCGGTGCTCGGAATTGAAATCCGAGGACACCGATGAACTCGTAGCGCCGATATTCGCTTAAGGAGACCTTTCCCGAAGTTGCGTTTGCCTAGGAGGAGATGTTTAATTTTCTGGATGAAATGAAGAGTAAAATAAATTTGTTATACAATATTTATTTTATTTATCTTCTTAAGTGGTTATATCCTAAGTGTGGAAGTTGGGGTGGAATCACAAGTTCCTAACTAACCAAGTGAGGATTAAGGTGAGGTGGGGCCCACACGAGCCCCAACCCTTCACCTTCCCCTTAACTCTCTTCTACCCCCTTAAACTCCCTTGCACTTAATGTGCCCAAACCCCTCAAATTCCCTAACTCCCCTCTCTCCCTCTTAAAGGCTTGACAACTTAAATTTTAATTAATTATACAACTCATGTATAATTAATAAGTGAGTTTAATTTTGAGTTTTTGAAATTCAAACTCTTGAATTCCAAAGGTTGGGTTGTGTTAATAAATTAAGTGTAAGCTTGATTTATTTTTGGGTTAGTTCCTTTGTTACTTGAGAGGATTGGGAGAATCGTTGAGAAACTTGAAGATCTTCTTCGTCTTCGACGAAGAACGTGAAGAACGGTTCTTCTCCGACAAAGAACATCGATCCCACGACCATCGAGACTCGGCGTCCCAGATTCTTCCGTCTTCCTCCTCGACAAGGGAGAAGTCGCCGACCATGGTAATCATCGCCAACGACAACGTACCTCTCTTCTTCGTCTTAAGCGACAAGTGAAGAGACGTCGTTCCCTCCTCGGACGCACCCCGACGTCCACAGAATCTACGTCCGACGCCGCGACGCCTTCCTCCGCGATAACCGACGTGTGACGTCAATTTTCAAGGTAGGGGGTTTGTCCTTTTTAAATTACGTGTTTTCATTCCCTCGAACATGAAAGAACAATCCGTTGGGCGTAGTTCCAAATTTTATTAAAAATTGTGAAACATTCATTGTTGTGTTTATACGATTGGCCAACTGATATCGTTATAACGGGAGGAGACCGGACCGCACGAACACGTCCGATTCTCCTCCCCCTTCTATTCTTTCGTGTTAATTTAGCGGAGACAGCGCGGTGTCGTCGCAACCGCGCAGGAACTAAAGAATTAATGGCCGGAGCGAGCTGCGACGAAGAAACGCGGTGCCGACGCACCGCGTCGTTGTTTACGAAAGAGACCGCGGCCGGAGACGGGCCGCGGCGGAACAAGGAGGCGACCGGCGGCCAGCCGGGCCGCCGGCGCCGGAGATCATGAAGGGCCGCGGCCCTACGGCCGCGGCGGAGTAGCCAGGGGCGCCGGCCTCGCCGGCGCCGGAGAACAGGAAGGCCGCGGCCCTACGGCCGCGGCGGAGCAGCCAGAAGGCGGCCGGCCTCGCCGGCCGTCGGAGATCGAGGAAGAGCCGCGGCTACGGCCACGGCGGAGAAGAAGAAGGCGGCCGGCCGCGCCGGCCGCCGGTTTGGTTAGGAGGCGGGACCCGCGGGTCCCGCGTGAGAAAGAAATGGCCGGACTGAGGCCGGCCGAGATCCGAAAAAAGGGGGAGTTTACCCCCCCCCCCCCCCCCCCCCCCCGCGTGCGGCACATGCGCGGCCCCCTGGCCGCGCCGCCGCGCCGCCACCGGCCGGGTCGGGTCCAGCGGACCGGGTCGGTCCGACCCGGTTCGGGTCAGACCAGGGGGGGTCGGGCCGGGTCGGCCCGGACCCGGACCCCCCGTTTTCGAGACGACTTCGGTCTTTTGGCCATAACTTGAGCCACGGACCTCCGATCGATGAACCGTCTGCGGCAACGCGATCCTTGGATCGAGACGGTCGTTTCGGTATACTATACTCAAGGTGCATCTTCTTTTTCGGGAGCCTACGTGGTTAAAACTCCGTAGTTAAGCGTGCTTGGCATAGAGTAGTGATCAGGATGAGTGACCTCCTGGGAAGTTTCCCAGGGTGGGTGTCAGACGGAAAGGCTGATATCTTTCAGACTGGACGTCCGATTGACGAACTGTCAGCGGCGATGCGATCCTTGGATCGAGGCGGTCGTTTCGGTTTATCGCACTCAAGGTTTTGTATTACTTTGAGTTCGGCCGGGTTGGTTCGTTCACGAAACCAACCGGGCCTTCGGAGCGGAAACACTCATATCTTGAGCTACGGACGTCCGATCGACGTGCCGTCAGCTTTGTTGTGTTCCTCTTAGTGAGACGGATCTTTTGGAATACTCTGCCCGAGGTTTGGACGCAGGTGGAGTACGGTCGGGTTGGTTTTGCCTTAAAAACCAACCGGGCCCCGGGGACGAAAATGCCAATAACTCTCAGACCGGGCATCCGATCGACGCGTCGTCTGTTGCGTTGAGTTCCTGTTGACGATATAGAACTTTTGGATACATCAACTCTGGACTTTGTGACAGTTGATGTATCAGCCTCTCGGCTCGTGGAGCGGACCCTCCGAACGAGCTTGCTGTGTGCGGGAACCCTAGTGCTGGCTGCGATTGTTACTGTGACTACTACTGCTACTACTGCTACTGTGACTGCGACGACGACAGTACCGAGATCCTGTGTGGATTCGACGACGACGACTACAGCACTCAGCGATCCTACGTGGATCAGTGCTACAGGTCATGTGTGGGCCCGATCCTGTGTGGATTCGACGACGACGACTACAGTGCTCAGCGATCCTACGTGGATCAGTGCTACAGGTCCTGTGTGGGCCCGATCCTGTGTGGGTCCGATCCTGTGTGGGTCTTTGCGCTCAGCGGTCCTGTGTGAACCAGCGCCTACAGGTCCTGTGTGGGCCCGATCCTGTGTGGGTCTTTTGCGGGGGTTAGTTACCTATCGATGCTTCGTGGGTCCGACGACTTAGATGGATCAGAGATCATCTTTATCGTCCTTGAAGATGTATACCTGTGTGAGCTGAATCTTGTTGCTTTCCTGTGTGGATTACGTTTCGCTTTCCTGTGTGGAATACGTTTACTTTCCTGTGTGGACTGAGTTGTACTTGGGCTCGGAGGTTGGAGCGTATTTAAATTTGATGACTTAGGTATATGTATGGGCATATACCTAAGCAGTGTCGGTTGTTACTTCGTGATTGTACCTTTCTTCGTGGTTTATCCTTTGTGGATTTGAGAGACCTTCAGGGGTCTCGGGGTCCCTACTGAGTAGCTTATACTCACCCTTGCACGGGCTTTGCCCGCACTACGTTGTGTTGGTTGCAGACGACGGACAACGTTGACCTTGGATGAGGCTTGCAGAGCGGGACGGTACCCGGAGGTGGACCACTGGTCGGGACGTGCTCGGAGCGGACGGCGGGACCCGTGGAGCAGTGGAGCTATCTGTACCCACCCTTCAGGTGGGATTACCGGTGGACAGCTCGGCGTAGCGGCTTTTACTTTTCAGTTGCTGTTTTCCCTTTCGAGTTGTACTTTACTTTCAGTTTGGGTTTGTATACTGGCCCATTTACTTTTCTGCACTTTCAGTTGTACTCTACTTTTGCTTAGTGTTTACTTTCCGCTTGCTTACTTTGTGGTGTTTGTTTACTTTACAAAGGCAATGCCTTCCCTTTTTACGGGGATTTACGCCTTGGTGCTAGTCACCAGCCCCTGGCCTATGGAAGGCGGGCTTGGGGTAGTCACGGCACGGACCCCGAGGGCGGGTCGTGACAAATTGGTATCAAAGGAGTTCGGTTCTACCGCGAACTCTGATCTTTTCTCTATGAAGCAATAATGTTTAGCGTATTGAGTGTGGTTATCAGTCCAGGGAGTCCAGTGTTGGTGCGGCGGCCGACGTATCCGTACACTAGGACCCTGACTTCTGATTTCCGACTTAATGCACGAAAACATTGATTGCGTGTGTGTTTCAAAGTTTTCTTTGTGATTACTTATATCAGCTCACCAGGTATACTGTTTGACCGTGGCGCACCTGTTTCCTATTCAGGATGGCCCCACGATGGCAGCCAGCTAGGGTTCCGAGAGTCGAGTGTGACGACAACCCACCGAGCGACGAGGCTTCGGTGCAGGGCCCTTTGTCAGCAGTGGCACCGGCGGTAGCACTACCCGCCGAGCCCCTGATGCTTCCAGCAGTAGCCGCTGACGATGCACGTCGCCTCAGCGCACTACATGAGTTTCAGCGCCAGCGACCGCCCAGGTTTCGCGGGGAGACGGATCCCCAGGCAGCAGAGGACTGGATGGAGGCAGTAGTACGAGTGTTTAGGCTAGTGAGGACACCAGCAGACCTCATGGTGATCCTCGCTGCGAGCCTACTACACGCAGCAGCAGGACGATGGTGGAGCTTGATGCTCTAGGTGCACGATGAGGCATCTCTACTTTGGACGGACTTTGATAGCCTTTTTCATTCGGAGTTCGTCCCAGCCACCCTTCGTGCGGTGCGTATCCAGGAGCTTCTTCAGCTGCGGTAGGGCAGCATGACGGTCGCTCAGTACTCGGTGAGATTTACCGATCTCTCGCGCTACTCGACAGACATGGTACGGGACCCCTTCTTCCGGGCCCGGACCTTCGAGCAGGGATTGAGACACGAGATCAGGGCATCACTGATCTCCCTCAGCATCCCGACCCAGGTAGGAGTGCTGGAGCGGGCCCTTCTGATCGAGAGCTTCCTTGCTGAGTCTAGACCAGCACAGCGACCCACCGCAGGGCGGCACGTGGCAGAGTCATCTGCAGCAGGCAGTCGACGGATGACTCAGGGGTCCAAGCAGACCATATCTTCAGGCAGACGACCTCAGGGCACTGGCTCAGCAGTGCAGGGCACACAGCGCGGAGCCAGTCTTTCGAGTGGAAGACAGTGTTATGCATGCGGCGGTCAAGGCCACATGGCTCGTGACTGCCCGACCCGCCATGCAGAGGAGCAGCAGACGGTTGACTAACCACCTAGGCAGAGGCAGAGGTTCGACCGTGGCGGTCTGCAGGGAGGAGGCGGACGAGGCAGAGGAGCTGGCCGAGCAGCAGGTGGTGGGTGACGTTTTGAGGCTCTACCACCACCACCACCAGGAGGTCCACCCCGACCACAGTGAGTAGGTGAACATGCGAGAGCTCAACTTCAGGCAGCCGAGGCCTTCGATCATGGAGCTCTGGGAGCCTATGGACAGGAGCAGAACTAGTGGATACATCCTTTGTACTTCTGGTTCCTTGTTGCATTTGTGTAGAGTCTTGTATTATGAGCTGCAATAATAAAAGACGCATACCTTTGTGATATTTTCGTTCCTGTCCTCTTTCGTGATGTTACTAAGAGGTTCCAGTTTTGGCTGTTGACTTGACCCTCACTTGTGAGACATCTACTGGAGGAGACCCAGTTACCACACACTAATGCCGACAGTGTGACTCAACCCTTGGAGGCGAGAGTAACGGTTGGATCTCTTAGTAGTAGTGTCGAGGCCTTACGACGTCATCCTTGGTATGGATTAGTATCATCCATGTTAGGATTGACTGTATTAGGCGAAGAATGTGGTTCATCCAGGGGATGAGACCAGATTTCTCTTATCGGCAAAGAAGAAATCTTGCAGCTCTTGTGGGACCTGAGATGGTCCAGGTCATCCAGGGGTGGATGAGTATAGCTCAGAGCCGGCAGAAGCCTTATGCTGACAGGAGGCGGAGGCCACTGGAGTTCGAGGGTGGTGACCACGTCTTCTTGCGGGTCTCACCTCGATGTGGTATTCGGAGATTTGTCCAAGGCGACAAGTTATCTCCGCGCTTCATCGGACCCTTCCAGGTCCTCAGCAGGATTGGCGAGGTGGCTTATCGCCTGGCTCTACCACCTCAGTTGCACTGGGTGCACGACGTCTTCCACATATCCCAGCTGAGGAGATACGTGCATGACCCGACGCACATCATTGACCATGGGGAGCTTGACGTTGACGATGGGGCGACTTTTACGGAGGTCTCGGTGGAGATAGAGGATCGACAGGAGCGGGTCCTGCGTGGGCGATCGATTCCTCTTGTGCGCATCAGATGGCAGCACGGGAATCTCCAGGAGAGCACATGGGAGCGGGAGGCTCAGATGCGTGCTCAGTACCCTCTTTTGTTTCCCTAGTTTTTGATGTATCTTTACGGGGACGTAAAGCCCTGAGGTGGGAGTAATGTAAAGACCCTTAAAATTCAAGGGAAATTTTTTCTTAATTTTCTTTGGAATTTTACAAGAGCGCGGTTTCTGACGGCACCTGATTCTGAGGCCCGGAGTGCCCGGAATTAATTTCCGAAGTTTGGCTCGGGTACGTTCAGTGAACGAACGAGCGGGATTTCCTAACTTTTGATCCGGTGCTCGGAATTGAAATCCGAGGACACCGATGAACTCGTAGCGCCGATATTCACTTAAGGAGACCTTTCCCGAAGTTGCGTTTGCCTAGGAGGAGATGTTTAATTTTCTGGATGAAATGAAGAGTAAAATAAATTTGTTATACAATATTTATTTTATTTATCTTCTTAAGTGGTTATATCCTAAGTGTGGAATTTGGGGTGGAATCACAAGTTCCTAACTAACCAAGTGAGGATTAAGGTGAGGTGGGGCCCACACGAGCCCCAACCCTTCACCTTCCCCTTAACTCTCTTCTACCCCCTTAAACTCCCTTGAACTTAATGTGCCAAAACCCCTCAAATTCCCTAACTCCCCTCTCTCCCTCTTAAAGGCTTGAAAACTTAACTTTTAATTAATTATACAACTCATGTATAATTAATAAGTGAGTTTAATTTTGAGTTTTTGAAATTCAAACTCTTGAATTCCAAAGGTTGGGTTGTGTTAATAAATTAAGTGTAAGCTTGATTTATTTTTGGGCTAGTTCCTTTGTTACTTGAGATGATTGGGAGAATCGTTGAGAAACTTGAAGATCTTCTTCGTCTTCAACGAAGAACATGAAGAACGGTTCTTCTCTGACAAAGAACATCGATCCCACGACCATCGAGACTCGGCGTCCCAGATTCTTCCGTCTTCCTCCTCGACAAGGGAGAAGTCGCTGATTATCCACTAAATGAGGCTAATATTCATTGTTAATATACCTAATTTTCATGTTCTTTGTTATTCATAAATACCATTTTAGTGCATTTTACACTTTGAACATCATTTAACATTATGATTGTAATACCTTCTTAAAATGCACTATTATGTGGTACATTTTGGAACATCATTTAATTTACCAAATGATTCATCTGATTATACATATTTTAATTTGATAATTGATCTACACTCCAATATGAACATGTTTCATTCAGGGATCAATGGAGAATTCATGGAGGATGATGGAGATATTTGGCAATGAAAGGAAGTAATTCTGGAGAAGGCAGATTGGACATCATCCCACTGATGAGACTTTGGGGCCCAACATACAGGCCCAATTAATCCCAAATTTCATGGGATTCTAGAAGAAATGTATAGTAACAAATCACTCTTCAGGAGTTAATGCTAATTCGGCCTCCATGTTGGTCATTTAGTCGGGCCAAGTTAGAGATAAAATTCTGGGCCAGATTCTGCGGCCCAGAAAAACAGTCCACCAATTTGATCATATCTCGGAATACAAAACTCCAAATGGGCCCAAATTTTACAGGCGGTTAGCAGACATCTGGAGCTCCAGTTTCTTCTTCTATGGCCCACCCTGATTCTTCCATCTAGAAGGTCATACAAACGCGTCTGTTCGGTGGATGAAAGCTGGCTGCCACCTCGGATCAAACGTGGAAAAGTCCAAATTCCACAAGCTTTCCACCACCTATAGCCTAGCAAAATTAATTAAGATGATTTGTACTGTTGGTGGTTCGACCCAAGGCTCCCAAAATTCCTATTTAAGGCAGTGGTGGTGAAGGATTTGAGGATCTTGGATGCTTTGTTTACTTGTAATGTTATGCTGCATTTTTGTTGCCTCAATTTTGTCTTTCACATGTAAGTTGTTCAATTCACTTTAGTTTCTTAATAAAAGTTCTTCTTATACTCTTATTATGTTGTTCTTAATATCACTTTGATACCGTTGGATCAAGGTGTGAATTTATTCACACCAACCCTTGTGAAATTATTCACACAACGGTGGAGTGATCATTTTATTTTTGTTGTTTTCTTTACTTCTCCATTCCTCCCTTATGAGTCTACTTTCCGCTTCCATTGAAACCATGGGATCAATGGAGGGATAACCCACTTATGGGTTGATCCAAGGGAGTAGCAAGGGGCTGGATTGGATATTATTTATCACCTAATTAATGTATAATCACTTCTTTAATTGGGATTTTTATTTGATGATTTTTAAACTCCATCGTCCTTGTTGAATTTAAGGCCACACACTTCAAGTACTAATACGATCCTTTACCTTGAAGTGCTCAAAACTTTGATCCTTCAAGTGTATAGGTGATTAGTATTAGAGGGTGTAGGCATTAAACCAGTAAGTGATGATGTTGTTTTATCTCCTTAAATGAACCCATCTCAAATTTAAGAAATTGAAATCATTAAAAAGAAAATACATCCAATCCACCCCGAGTGATAACCTAGGATCAACTAATTCTTTTAAATTGAATCCACTTAAATCTTTTAGATATCTTTAAAACCCATCCAAAATCAATCCAAGTTGGCCACTTCATAGCCAAAAATCCATCCCTTAGGTTGTGTATCTTAGGTATCTTCTTTGGTCTCTGTGGAATCGACAACCCAAGCTACACTACAAGGACCGTTCTACCCTTCTTCTCTTAGGTAAATTTGGGCGTGAACCAAATTTTGGCGCCGTTTCCGGGGACCAAGTAAGTACCTTAGATCCAAAAAAAAAACCTTCTTTCCTCACCTCCATTCTTCTACTCTCACCCAAGATCTCTTATCTTGTCCCTTTCTCGCTT
The DNA here is from genome assembly GCA_963277665.1 of Viscum album. Taxonomy (NCBI): domain Eukaryota; kingdom Viridiplantae; phylum Streptophyta; class Magnoliopsida; order Santalales; family Viscaceae; genus Viscum; species Viscum album. Next base: position 1,987,324,074 of record OY728161.1, on the reverse strand, counting down.
TTTTTTTTGGCGCATGTCCGCCTACACCCGCGATTTCTCAAACAGACTAGTTAGGGTGGAAAGTCCTAGGATAGGGGAGTCAAGTGCACCTAAGGGATTGTTTAAATCAGATTCAAATATTCTTGAAACCCCAAAGTCAGAACTTGAAACAAGTCCAATGGAGGGTCATCCACAAAATCAAATTGTAAACCCTGGGGGGAATAAAATGGGAAACCAAAACCAAGAAGCTCCAAACTTAGGGAATGTAGTTGATCAAACCATGAACGACTACCTCACTCCAGCTTGGACCAATGCCCCCTCATGCATTAGACACAATTCCATAGGAGACACCAACTACATATTCAAACCCCATGTCCTAAACCACCTTCCAACCTTTCATGGGATGGAGTCAGAAATGCCATACCTTCATGTCAAAGAGTTCAACGACATTGTTGAAACCATGTGTCCCCCACATCAACTAGAATCCGCTAAGATGAGGCTATTTCCTTTTTCATTAAAGGATCGAGCTAAAAATTGGCTAAACAACTTGAGACCTGCATCAATCCACTCTTGGGACCAACTGCAAAGAGAATTCTACAAAAAATACTTCCCTCATCACAAAACAATTGCACTTAAAAAGAGCATCCAAAACTTTTTTGAAAAAGAGGGAGAGTCATTCTATGAAACATGGGAGAGGTTCAAAGACACCCTAAACATGGTTCCACACCATGGGTTTTCCATACCTGAACAAGTGAGAATTTTCTATGAAGGGTTGGGTCCGGGTAATAAACAATTCATTGACATGATGTGTAATGGAACTTTTAAAAACAAAGCCCCAAATGATGCTTACGAGTATCTGGAAAGTCTGGCTGAACAAAACCAAACTTGGGGAACTTCACCTTATTCTGAAAAGCCACAAAGAACCACTGGAATTCATACACTTAGAGAAGAGGAAAGCCTTAGGGCTAAACTCGCAGCACTCTCTAGGAAGGTTGAAGAGATAGACCTTAGGAAAGTCCATGAAATCCAAAATGTAGACCCTGTTTGCACAATTTGTGACAAACATGACCATAAAACAGACAACTACCCAACCATTCCATCCATCAAGGATGTTCTTCTAGGAGGACCCCCAGCAGAAGTCAATGCCCTAAACTTTCAAAAGCCCCAATACCAAAACACCTTCAATCCAAGGTACAATGACCACCCAGGCTTCCGCTGGAAAGATAACCAACAACCTAGCCAACCACAGGGACAAAATCCTTACCCCCATCAGAACTACCAAAACCATAACCAGTTCCAAACCCAACCTATCCAATACCAACAACCACCAGTCCATTTTCAACAAACCATCCCACCTCCAAAATACCCCCCTGGGATAAACCAACCTACTCAAGCACCAACCCAAACTGTTCCACAAAGCCTACTAGAACAACTGTGCAAACAAATGGAGAGGATGAACTCGGAGGTATCTTCCCTAAAACAAGAACTTCAAACCATCAAAACAGGAAAGGCACCCATGCCTACTCAGGCGGTGCCATCCTCAACTTCAAGGGGAGAGTCAAGTTGTGCTCAAACAACTCATGAACAACTAAAGGCTGTGACTGTTTTAAGAAGTGGGAAATCAATTGAGAAACCTGAACAACTAATTCAGAACCCACCTGAAGATTCAAACTTGGATGAAAATTTAAATGAACCACAAGATCAAATTGAAGAAACTGATAACAATGTGAAAGAAACAACTCTTCAACAAACAACCCCACAACCTGCACCATTTCCTCAACACATGAGGGGGAAAACCAAACCTGAACTGAGTGAAACGTTGAGGGAAATATTTTCACAAGTCAAGTTGAACATACCCCTTCTCGATGCAATCCAAACCATACCTGCCTACTCAAAGTACCTTAAGGACTTGTGCACTTTTAAAAGAAAATTTTCACATAAAAACCAAGTCCTTTTGGCTGCTAATGTGAGTACCACCATTCAAGGTACAATTCCTCCTAAGTTGAAAGACCCAGGTTGCCCTTACATCAATGTTGAACTAGGAGAAAGCAAAGTTGTCAAAGCCTTGTGTGACCTAGGTGCTAGTGTCAATCTCATCCCATATGCTGTGTACTGCCAGTTAGGCCTAGAAGAACTCCAACCCACATCTGTCACACTTCAACTTGTTGATCGTATCATTAGGGTTCCAAAGGGGATTTTAAAGGATGTTCTGGTAAAGGTTGAAAACTTCATCTACTCTGCTGATTTCATTGTCCTTGACAACCATCCAAACTTAGGAAATAAGGAACAAACCCCAATCATCCTTGGTCGTCCTTTCCTTGCAACAATCAACTCTGTTATCCGAGTCCGAAATGGGAACATGACCATCACCTTTGGGAACATGAGTCTAGACCTGAACATCTATAATGCAAGCTCACAAATAGGGGATTATGAGGATATTCATGAAGTAAACATGATAGGAAGCATTGATAATGAATCCATGGAACATCAAGGAATATTTGATGAATGTTTAAGTCAGAATGAGATTGATTTCCTTTGTTCACATGAAGGAAGTTTATCTCCTTGGCTCAAATCATTTTCAAATTGCTCCTATAATGATGTCTTAGGACCAACAATCAGTGAAACCTTTCAGGAAAACACATTCATGGTGACAACTCAAACTCCCTTCCCCAACCCAGGTCAATACAATCTTGTGGCTGAAACTTCTACACATGGGGAATAAATTCAATCTGAAAATCTAGGAAAAAAATTTGATCTTGATCCAATGCCCCAATATTCTGCTGAAATTCTGAACAAACCAGATCTTGAATTGAAGGAACTTCCTACTTCCCTCAAGTATGCCTTCCTAGGGGAAAATCAAACACATCCTATAGTCATATCTTCTTCTCTTGAAGCCAATCAGGAGGGGATGCTTCTAGATGTCCTTAGGAAACACAAGAAAGCCATTGGTTGGACCCTGTCTGATATTCCTGGGATTAGCCCACTTATTGGAACTCATAGGATTACTCTTGAATCTGAATCCAAACCATGTCGTCAACCTCAGAGGAGACTCAATCCAAATCTTATGGATGTGGTAAGGAAAGAACTTCTTAAGTTGTTGAAAGCTGGTATCATCTACCCCATAGCTGAGAGTGAGTGGGTAAGCCCAATTCAAGTTGTCCCAAAGAAAGCTGGAATCACTGTGATCACTAATAAGGATGGGGAAATTCTTCCAACTAGGGTGAGTAGTGGCTGGAGAGTCTGTATTGACTATAGGAAGCTCAACTCTTGTACCAAGAAGGACCATTTTCCCTTGCCCTTTATTGATCAAGTCCTCGAGCGAGTGGCGGGTCATCAATTCTATTGCTTCCTAGATGGGTACTCAGGTTACAATCAAATCGAGGTCTCCTTGGAGGATCAAGGGAAGACAACCTTCACCTGTCCATTCGACACCTTTGCCTTCAAACGCATGCCGTTCGGGTTATGCAATGCCCCTGGAACCTTCCAACGGTGCATGATGGGAATCTTCTCAGATATGGTAGGGGATTTTCTAGAGGTCTTCATGGATGACTTCTCTGTCTTTTGGGATACATTTGAGGGATGTCTTAGGAATGTGGAGAGAGTTTTGTCAAGATGTGAAGAAAAGAATCTGGTCCTAAACTGGGAAAAATGCCATTTCATGGTAAAAGAGGGGTTAGTCCTTGGCCATATAGTCTCGGGTAGGGGAATTGAAGTTGATAAAGCAAAGGTTGACATCATTCGTCACCTTCCATCACCCAGAACTGTTAAGGAAGTGAGGTCCTTCTTAGGACACGCTGGTTTCTATAGAAGATTCATTAAGGACTTTAGTTCAATCTCTTGCCCTCTTTGTGCTCTCCTAGTAAAGGATGCTCCATTTGTTTGGACAGAAAGCTGTGAGGGTTCATTTTCAACCCTTAAATCCGCTCTCACCTCTCCTCCCATTATGAAATCTCCAAACTGGGACCTTCCTTTCGAACTCATGTGTGATGCCAGTGACTTTGCTGTAGGAGCTGTGTTAGGACAACGGTGTGATAAAACTCCATATGTCATTTCTTATGCAAGCAAATCCTTAAATGATGCCCAAATCAATTACACCACCACTGAAAAGGAGTTACTTCCTGTTGTGTTTGCCTTAGAGAAATTCAGGTCCTACCTCTTAGGATCACCCATCATTGTATTCACCGACCATTCATCTCTAAAATATCTCTTCCAAAAACAATATGCAAAGGCTAGATTGATTAGGTGGGTCCTTCTTCTTCAAGAGTTCGATTTAACCATTAAGGATAAAAAAGGTGTCGAGAATGTTGTAGCTGATCACCTCTCTAGGTTGGAATTCAAGGACAAATCACATCACCTTTCTGTGTCTGATTCATTTCCCGATGAGAACCTCTATTCTGTGAGTGATTGCCCTTGTTATGCTGACATAGCCAACTTCTTAGTTTCAGGGGTCATTCCAAAATTCTTAGGGACCCAAGCTAGAAGAAAATTTCTTTCTGATGTCAAGCATTATGTGTTTGATGATCCATACCTATATAAGTTCTGTCCTGACCTAGTCATTAGGAGGTGTGTGCCAGAATCCGAACAAGAGTCCATCCTTAAATTCTGTCACAGTGAGGCATGTGGAGGTCACTTTTCCTCTAAGAAAACATCTGCTAAGATTCTTCAATGTGGTCTTTTCTGGCCCACCCTTTCAAGGGACTCCTACACATATTGTCAAAGCTGTCCTAGGTGTCAACAAGTAGGGTCCATCACAAAAAGGAATCAAATGCGACTCACTCCTATCTTAGTGGTTGAAATCTTTGACTGTTGGGGAATTGATTTCATGGGTCCCTTCCCAAACTCTCGGGGATACCTCTACATACTCTTAGCTGTTGATTATGTCTCAAAATGGGTTGAGGACATTCCCACAAAATCCAATGATCATCAAACTGTGATTAGATTCCTAAAAGAGAACATCTTCTCTAGATTTGGGATTCCTAGGGCTATCATTAGTGATCGTGGAACTCATTTCTGCAATCGCCCATTCTCATCGCTCATGGAGAAGTATGGAATTTCTCACAAAGTGTCCACTGCTTACCACCCACAAACCAATGGTCAAGCTGAGTTAGCCAATCGAGAAATCAAACAAATTCTTGAGAAAACTGTTAATCCATCTAGGAAAGATTGGTCGAGCAAACTCTTAGATGCTCTTTGGGCATATCGAACATCATTTAAAACTATCCTAGGAATGTCCCCATATAGGTTGGTTTATGGTAAAGCATGCCATTTGCTAGTGGAGATTGAGCATAAGGCCTTTTGGGCAATCAAAAAAATGAACTTTGACATTTCTTTGGCCGGAATAAAGAGGAAATTGGATCTAAACGAGCTTGAGGAACTTAGGATGGAGGCTTATGAAAATTCAAGGATCAATAAAGCTAGAGTTCAAGCCTACCAGTCTAGGAATCTTAAAACTAAACACATTGAACCAGGGAAACATGTGCTTTTGTATAGTTCTAAACTTCATTTGCACCCGGGAAAGTTGAGGTCTAGATGGTCCGGTCCATACATAGTGCATAAGGTGTACCCCCATGGGGCTGTTGAAATTCAAGATCCCACCAATGGTCAAATATTTAAAGTTAATGGTCATAGAGTCAAACCATTCATAGAACCATTCCAAAAACATGAAGTTGATGAAGACCTGAGTGAATCTACCTTTGATGAAAAAAAAACAACAATTAATCAATAAGGGGTTTAAGTCGAGCTAACGACGTTAAACAAAGCGCTGCACGGGAGGCAACCCGTGGTTTTTATGTTTCTAATATTTCTGAATCGTCTTTATTTTTCAAATAAGATTACTTAATCATTTTTATATTTAAAAAAAAATAGACTTTTGACCTGTTCTTCTATTATGAGTATGGATGGGTACGAAAGAGGAGCACCATATTCATCCGTGTCACGTGGTGTGATCCTTGAGTAATACCTTACCCAGAAATTTAAAAAGAAGACAATGTATCATCAGTTTATTTTGTTTTTATTATTCAATGGGTTAAAAAAAATATAATAATACAAAAAAAAAGTCCACGCCATAGGCCGTGGGGCAAACCCCGTCACAACCGGCGAAGCCGCGGGGACTCGAACCCGGGACCGAAGGGAGACAGGGGCGCGCGCTTACCACTGACCTGCGGCTTCTTGTGCTACCTTATTCTATAATTTTTATATATATTCTTATATTTTATTTCCTTTATTATATAAATATATATATATATATATATTGTTTGTTTTTGTTTGTTTTGTTTGTTTGTTTTGTTTTTTCCTTTTTCCACTAGGGAACTTTGCAAGCGACATGGATATCAAAGGAATAAATTCGAGCGGCAAGAACTTCAAACTTCAACCACCAGGTGACTTCATTCCATAATCCTCATTTTCAATTTACTTTTTAAATTTTTATTCCCTGCCTCTACTCCTTCTAATTTTTCATTTCTTCAAACACTGGGGACAGTGTTGTTTTAAGTTGGGGGGGAGATAAAATAAAAAAAATGCTTTTGTGTCAAAAACAAAAATTGAATGATTTGAAAAAAAAAGTAAATGGAAGGACAAATTCCTTTAACTTTGAACATGGTAATACACATTTCACACTTTGAAACTGAATATCAAATAATTTAGCATGCCCTGATTCTGATTTTAATCCTTGTATAATTTCATGAGCATAGATTTTGGAAAGTGTGGCTGTCCAATGTGATATTTCATCGTTTATATATTCATCCAAATAAAAAAAAATGCCACAATGCACGTCCTCTAGACTGTGGGGTACTAATTTGAATTTTTGGGGTCCCATAATAAATAGCATAGGCTGGTTTTATTTTTATTAATAATATGAGTATTCAAAAAAAAATTAAAATAAAATAAAATAAAATAAAATTATTAAAAAAAAAATAAATAAAATAAAATAAAAATTTGCGTGTAGAGCAATGGATTGATAAAATGAGAGGCTTTCGGCACTTGGGGATCGTGACTCCAGAGTTGTCTAGCCCTGAGTTTTTCAATCTATCTCTATTTATGGTAATATGAATTTGTTTTTGATTAAGTTAACTCGAGACGATGCCCGAGTATGTGGGCTTCACTTGGTGCCCTAAGGCCTTTGAGTCTGGGAGTCATCGGCAAAGTCTTGCTATATGGGTTAATTTGATTAATTGCAATCTCAATTACTATAGAAATATTGCAAAAAACAAATAAAAAAAAAGAGGGATGAAGAATACTCATATTAGGATTAAATATGATTCCACCTAGTGCTTCCATGATTTCCCCCTTGAATGAAAATGAACCCCCATATCTATTGTGATTCACAACACATCATTACACCTAATTGAGTTGGATGAAGTATGATGATGGATTTGATCAAAGGAATGGGCTTGGGATTGGGATCTGCTTATGAAAATATCTTGTATTAAAATATTTTGATGGGTTTCATGATTGTTTGGTATAAGGTTTTTTGGTGATCATTGTGTATTAAAATGTTTTTGGAAAAGGGAATTCGAATTTCATTTTTGATGAGATATATTTTGCTCGGGACTAGCAAAACTCAAGTTGGGGGGTGTGATTATCCACTAAATGAGGCTAATATTCATTGTTAATATACCTAATTTTCATGTTCTTTGTTATTCATAAATACCATTTTAGTGCATTTTACACTTTGAACATCATTTAACATTATGATTGTAATACCTTCTTAAAATGCACTATTATGTGGTACATTTTTGAACATCATTTAAAGTACCAAATGATTCATCTGATTATACATATTTTAATTTGATAATTTATCTACACTCCAATATGAACATGTTTCATTCAGGGATCAATGGAGAATTCATGGAGGATGATGGAGATATTTGGCAATGAAAGGAAGTAATTCTGGAGAAGGCAGATTGGACATCAGCCCACTGATGAGACTTTGGGGCCCAACATACAGGCCCAATTAATCCCAAATTTCATGGGATGCTATAAGACATGTATAGTAACAAATCACTCTTCAGGAGTTAATGCTAATTCGGCCTCCATGTTGGTCATTTAGTCGGCCCAAGTTAGAGATAAAATTCTGGGCCAGATTCTGCGGCCCAAAAAAACAGTCCACCAATTTGATCATATCTCGGAATACAAAACTCCAAATGGGCCCAAATTTTACAGGCTGTTAGCAGACATCCGGAGTTCCATTTTCTTCATCTATGGACCACCCTGATTCGGCCATATAGAAGGTTATCCAAATGCGTCTGTTCGGTGGATGAAAGCTGGCTGCCACCTCGGGTCAAACGTGGAAAAGTCCAAATTCCACAAGCTTTCCACCACCTATAGCCTAGCAAAATTAATTAAGATGATTTGTACTGTTGGTGGTTCGACCCAAGGCTCCCAAAATTCCTATTTAAGGCAGTGGTGGTGAAGGAGTTGAGGATCTTGGATGCTTTGTTTACTTGTAATGTTATGCTGCATTTTTGTTGCCTCAATTTTGTCTTTCACATGTAAGTTGTTCAATTCACTTTAGTTTCTTAATAAAAGTTCTTCTTCTACTCTTATTCTGTTGTTCTTAATATCACTTTGATACCGTTGGATCAAGGTGTGAATTTATTCACACCAACCCTTGTGAAATTATTCACACAACGGTGGAGTGATCATTTTATTTTTGTTGTTTTCTTTACTTCTCCATTCCTCCCTTATGAGTCTACTTTCCGCTTCCATTGAAACCATGGGATCAATGGAGGGCTAACCCACTTATGGGTTGATCCAAGGGAGTACAAAGGGGCTGGATTGGATGTTATTTATCACCTAATTAATGTATAATCACTTCTTTAATTGGGATTTTTATTTGATGATTTTTAAACTCCATCGTCCTTGTTGAATTTAAGGCCACACACTTCAAGTACTAATACGATCCTTTACCTTGAAGTGCTCAAAACTTTGATCCTTCAAGTGTATAGGTGATTAGTATTAGAGGGTGTAGGCATTAAACCAGTAAGTGATGATGTTGTTTTATCTCCTTAAATGAACCCATCTCAAATTTAAGAAATTGAAATCATTAAAAAGAAAATACATCCAATCCACCCCGAGTGATAACCTAGGATCAACTCATTCTTTTAAATTGAATCCACTTAAATCTTTTAGATATCTTTAAAACCCATCAAAAATCAATCCAAGTTGGCCACTTCATAGCCAAAAATCCATCCCTTAGGTTGTGTATCTTAGGTATCTTCTTTGGTCTCTGTGGAATCGACAACCCAAGCTACACTACAAGGACCGTTCTACCCTTCTTCTCTTGGGTAAATTTGGGCGTGAACCAGTCGCCGATCGTGGTAATCATCGCCAACGGCAACGTACCTCTCTTCTTCGTCTTAAGCGACAAGTGAAGAGACGTCGTTCCCTCCTCGGACGCACCCCGACGTCCACAGAATCTACGTCCGACGCCGCGACGCCTTCCTCCACGATAACCGATGTGTGACGTCAATTTTCAAGGTAGGGGGTTTGTCCTTTTTAAATTACGTGTTTTCATTCCCTCGAACATGAAAGAATAATCCGTTGGGCGTAGTTCCAAATTTTATTAAAAATTGTGAAACATTCATTGTTGTGTTTATACGATTGGCCAACTCATATCGTTATAACGGGAGGAGACCGGACCGCACGAACACGGCCGATTCTCCTCCCCCTTCTATTCTTTCGTGTTAATTTAGCGGAGACAGCGCGGTGTCGTCGCAACCGCGCAGGAACTAAAGAATTAATGGCCGGAGCGAGCTGCGACGAAGAAACGCGTTGCCGACACACCGCGTCGTTGTTTACGAAAGAGACCGCGGCCGGAGACGGGCCGCGGCGGAACAAGGAGGCGACCGGCGGCCAGCCGGGCCGCCGGCGCCGGAGATCATGAAGGGCCGCGGCCCTACGGCCGCGGCAGAGCAGCCAGGGGCGCCGGCCTCGCCGGCGCCGGAGAACAGGAAGGCCGCGGCCCTACGGCCGCGGCGGAGCTGCCAGAAGGCGGCTGGCCTCGCCGGCCGTCGGAGATCGAGGAAGAGTTGCGGCTACGGCCGCGGCGGAGAAGAAGAAGGCGGCCGGCCGCGCCGGCCGCCGGTTTGGTTAGGAGGCGGGACCCGCGGGTCCCGCGTGAGAAAGAAACGGCCGGCCTTAGGCCGACCGAGATCCGAAAAAAGGGGGGGTTTACACCCCCCCCCCCCCCCGCGTGCGGCACATGCGCGACCCCCTGGCCGCGCCGCCGCTGGCCGGGCCGCGCCGCCACCGGCCGGGCCGGGTCCAGCGGACCGGGTCGGTCCGACCTGGTTCGGGTCGGATATGGGTCAGGTAGACCCGGTTCGGGTCAGACCAGGGGGGGTCGGGCCGGGTCGGCCCGGACCCGGACCCCCCGTTTTCGAGACGACTTTGGTCTTTTGGCCATAACTTGAGCCACGAACCTCCGATCGATGAACCGTCTGCGGCAACGCGATCCTTGGATCGAGACGGTCGTTTCGGTATACTATACTCAAGGCGCACCTTCTTTTTCGGGAGCCTACGTGGTTAAAACTCCGTAGTTAAGCGTGCTTGGCATAGAGTAGTGATCAGGATGGGTGACCTCCTGGGAAGTTTTCCAGGGTGGGTGTCAGACGGAAAGGCTGATATCTTTCAGACTGGACGTCCGATTGACGAACCGTCAGCGGCGATGCGATCCTTGGATCGAGACGGTCGTTTCGGTTTATCGCACTCAAGGTTTCGGATTACTTTGAGTTCGGCCGGGTTGGTTCGTTCACGAAACCAACCGGGCCTTCGGAGCGGAAACGCTCATATCTTGAGCTACGGACGTCCGATCGACGTGCCGTCAGCTTTGTTGTGTTCCTCTTAGTGAGACAGATCTTTTGACATACTCCGCCCGAGGTTTGGACGCAGGTGGAGTACGGTCGGGTTGGTTTTGCCTTAAAAACCAACCGGGCCCCGGGGACGAAAATGCCAATAACTCTCAGACCGGGCGTCCGATCGACGCGCCGTCTGTTGCGTTGAGTTCCTGTTGACGATACGGAACTTTTGGATACATCAACTCTGGACTTTGTGACAGTTGATGTATCAGCCTCTCGGCTCGTGGAGCGGACCCTCCGAACGAGCTTGCTGTGTGCGGGAACCCTAGTGCTGGCTGCGATTGTTACTGTGACTACTACTGCAACTACTGCTACTGTGACTGCGACGACGACAGTACCGAGATCCTGTGTGGATTCGACGACGACGACTACAGCACTCAACGATCCTACGTGGGTCAGTGCTACAGGTCATGTGTGGGCCCGATCCTGTGTGGATTCGACGACGATGACTACAGTGCTCAGCGATCCTACGTGGATCAGTGCTACAAGTCCTGTGTGGGCCCGATCCTGTGTGGGTCCGATCCTGTGTGGGTCTTTGCGCTCAGCGGTCCTGTGTGAACCAGCGCCTACAGGTCCTGTGTGGGCCCGATCCTGTGTGGGTCTTTTGCGGGGGTTAGTTACCTATCGATCCTTCGTGGGTCCGACGACTTAGATGGATCAGAGATCATCTTTATCATCCTTGAAGATGTATACCTGTGTGAGCTGAATCTTGTTGCTTTCCTGTGTGGATTACGTTTCGCTTTCCTGTGTGGAATACGTTTACTTTCCTGTGTGGACTGAGTTGTACTTGGGCTCGGAGGTTGGAGCGTATTTAAATTTGATGACTTAGGTATATGTATGGGCATATACCTAAGCAGTGTCGGTTGTTACTTCGTGATTGTACCTTTCTTCGTGGTTTATCCTTTGTGGATTTGAGAGACCTTCAGGGGTCTCGGGGTCCCTACTGAGTAGCTTATACTCACCCATGCACGGGCTTTGCCCGCACTACGTTGTGTTGGTTGCAGACGACGGACAGCGTTGACCTTGGCTGAGGCTTGCAGAGCGGGACGGTACCCGGAGGTGGACCACTGGTCGGGACGTGCTCGGAGCGGACGGCGGGACCCGTGGAGCAGTGGAGCTATCTGTACCCACCCTTCAGGTGGGATTACCAGTGGACAGCTCGGCGTAGCGGCTTTTACTTTTCAGTTTCTGTTTTCCCTTTCGAGTTGTACTTTACTTTCAGTTTGGGTTTGTATACTGGCCCATTTACTTTTCCGCACTTTCAGCTGTACTCTACTTTTGCTTAGTGTTTACTTTCCGCTTGCTTACTCTGTGGTGTTTGTTTACTTTACAAAGGCAATGCCTTCCCTTTTTACGGGGATTTACGCCTTGGTGCTAGTCGCCAGCCCCTGGCCTATGGAAGGCGGGCTTGGGGTAGTCACGGCATGGACCCCGAGGGCGGGTCGTGACAAGCAGGACATAAAAATTTAGTTTGGATAAAATTTTGGTACTTTTCTAATAACTTTCATATTTTGATGAATATTGAAAAATACTATGTTTTAATTGAAAACAACTTTTTCAATCGAAATAATTTATTGTGTTAAATTTTTCATTTGAATATTTTTAAGTATAATTAGATTATATTTTTATTATTTAATAAAATTTAGGTCATTATAAGAAATTTCACGTTTAAATTTGACATAAACACCACTACTAGAAAAACGACCTATACCCACAGTTCAAAATCGTGGGTATAGCCCCCAAAACCGTGGGTATAACCTATACCCACGGTTTTGGGAACCGTGGGCTGGAAATGCATCGGTATAGGGGTATCACCCTATACCCATGGTTCTACTAAACCGTGGGTATAGCCTTTTCAAAGGGAGGACCACGCTGCTCCAGTGTGGCACACACCAATCCCCACGGTTTCCAAACTGTGGGGTATTAAAACTCAGAAAAGGGGCGCTACAGGAATTCAAACCCGCAACCCACGAACAACCTCACTGCCGCGCCTCACCATGGGACCAACACAACAATAATTTTTATTTTTTATATATGTATATATCTACGAATATATATTAATATAATCCATGGATTTCAAACGGTAGGAAAGAAATTCAAAAACCACGCTTGGGAGGATTTGAACCCACACCTCACGCAACAGCGGCGGAAGTATCACGTGACCAACTCGGCTAATCAAATTTTATTCACATTTCCATCTGGTTATTTACTTATATTAATAATACTCGAATATCTGAAAAAATACCAAGATTCGAACACCGGTCTTTTCTATATGAGGCAGATAACTGAACCAGCTAACCCAGCGAAATCATTTAACCAAAATCTTCTCTTCATATAATTATATTAATTTTAAATCATGTTCCCGCCAAAAAAATTTCACTCCCGCGGGATTTTTTCCTCTACCATAACACGAAAAAGCTATACCCACGATTTTCCAAAACCGTGGGTATAGGTCTTGTAAAAAAAACTTCTATCCCTACGGTTTTTCAAAACCGTGGGCATAGGTCTCCATAAAAATCCTTATACCCACAGTTTACCAAAACCGTGGGTATAAGTCTTCAAAAATAACCTATACCCACGGTTTTGGAAAACCGTGGATATAGGTTCCTATACATACCCTATACCCATGATTTTGGGAAACCGTGGGTATAGGGGTGTCCTATACCCACAGTTTTGTACAAAACCATGGGTATAGACACATTTTACATTAGTGCACATGTCAATCTTTTGATAGTTTTTACTTTTTTAAAACCCACTTTTTAGTTTTGGCAACGGGAATTAATTTTAAATTAATAAATGCAACTGCTATGTTTTTAATTTGGTAAAATATAATTCATTTTTGAATTCGGAATATCAAAATTATCTTAGGGTGATTTTTTGGTATTTTTCTAAAAACTTTCAATTTTTGATGAATAGTGAAAAATAATGCGTTATTATTTAAAACTGACTTTTTATTTAAATAATTATTTATTTTATTTAAATTTATTTTAAGTAAAAAAATATATATAATACCTATATAAGTTCAATGTAATTAATTGGAGTCATTTTATAATGAAATTAGATGTATAAAATTTTATTGAACTTTTTAACCTCTTTTACCCACCTTCTAGGCACGTTAGCAAATTTGCATAAAACTTAATTTTACTCATTTTGTGAGTTGAATTTCAAAACATAGAGAGACATGGTTAATATCAGTAAGTAAAATATGGTTCAATAAGATGAAAATAATTTTTGGTGAATAGTAACTTTTGACTTATTTACCACCGTTAAATGTAAATTGGGTAATTAAAGGTAAAAATGATATTATAATTACCTTAACACATGACCTAATTCTATTAGATAAGTTTAATTCGAAAAAAAAAACATTAGGAATAATATATAATCCTTTAGGACCACTAGGATTAGATTAGGACATTTATTATTATTTTATTTAAAGAAGAGTTAAAAGTGTTAAATTCAAATCTTAATAACTAAAACATTTTCAATATAGGTTAATAATTAAGATAAATTCTACTATAAATATTAATTAGAAAGAAAAAACTATTTACTAAATCATTGTATTTTATTTATAATTTTTAGACATTAAATAATTAAATTTATTTATGACACAATGATGATGTTGTAATTACCTTATTAATGAAAGAATAAAATAAATGGTATTATAAATATTAAAATAAATATAATTTCACTGTTTTTATTACATCCACGAATTTTCTAGGTGAATATTAAATTTTAGGGTTCATTAAATTTATCTTTTTTAAAGTAATAAAGTTGTTATGACTTTCACAAAAACCAAATACTAAATAGTGTCAAAATTGATATAAATTAATTCTTAAAACAAATACTATATTATTGGTTGATATAATATTCCTAAAATTATAAGGTTTGGCCAAAGGGCTTAAATAATATTATATATTTCATTAATGAACCCCTTGTGGTTATCTTGGAATTTTAGAGTAAGTTTATTAACCATATGGTGTAAGAATACAAGAAGACACAGTAAAAGTTAAACTATTTATCTAAGAGTTAAATCTAGAAGATAAGGTTAAAATTGTAACCTAAACTTATCTAAAACCTATTGGTTGAGATTCTTTTGACCCATAACCACCTAAGTCTAGAAATAAATTCATTTGGATCCATTATAAACCGAATATTATTGTATAATAAATTAAAATTTTAATCTTTTCCTAAAGTGACCCTCATCCCTCTTATAAAAGGGCACTTCCCCTTATCCTAATTTCACACTTCCAAATCCATTTGGCTCGGACAAACCCTGACCAAATATCCTCCCAACTTCCCTCACATAAACACAGAGTCCTTACTTCGATAAAAAATCCATCCTAAAGAGTTCTTTTGATCAACTCAAAAGGAAACACCCGGAGAAGAGGTAATAATTTCACCACCCTCTTTCAAGTTCTTTTCTTCTTCCGGTTCCTCTTTATTTATTGTTTCCTTACCAAAATAATAACTATAGTACCTCCTGCATACTATTATGTTATTATAAATATTTTAAAACCATATTATTTATTATATCCATCCTATAAATGAAAGTCACCATACGTGCATACGTACGACTTACCGTCTCTACGTCATGGTGTAGTTTGTTATTCAAACACTTCATTATTTGGATGGGTATAATAATGAGTATAACTGATGTAAATAATAAATATAACATTTTAATTATTGGTTATATATTATATACCATCAAATTACATATTATTTCACCATCAATATAATGATATTGTCGCTCATGCATATGTACGGATTACCATCTCCACGACGCGATGAGATTCATTCCCACGTTCACCATTCAACGATTATTATAAAAATATATATTATTAATAGGTATGTAATATATGAAATAATAATGATACTGGATATATATATATATATATGTATGTATGTATGTATGTACTTACATATATCTTATTCACTTACTTCCGTTCAATACGATATGAAAATGGAAACAATGTTTATGTGTACGTATGACCTACCGTGTCCATAAACAGTGCTTTTCATTTCATATATCTATCTTTTATAAATATTTATATTCTAAATATATATTATATATAAATCAATTTTTATATTCTGTAAGTATTTAAATCATGATCTAAATGATACGATTAAGAATAACAAGTTAAAATATGCACAATAAAGAAAGTGATTATTACCCAAAATGTTAATTTAACATGGAAATAATTATTAAATGGGTAGTATAAAGTCATAAATGAATAATTTATGATATAATAAATATGAATATGGTTATGGTATAATTTAATAACATACTATGGTCATTATATAGGAGGTTAAATGTACCCTCGACCAAAGGAAAGTGCAAGGTAAGGGTTAATTTCACAATCTCTTTATCATATGAGATTATTTTTATGTAAGTATCTACTGGGACATATTTATTATCCATGTCCATGTTTCATAAAATATATTTCAAATGGATTATTTTTAAGGGTATTTTTTACTAAAACATGAGTTTAAATGTTTTAAATATTTATTCTTCTAAACCTTTCTCATTAATGTACATGTTTTCAAAATGGTTTTAATGATTTATTTATATGGACATGAATATTTTAAAATGTTACTTCCTTTCAAAAGTTTCAATTTTGTATGGGAAAATTTGATTCAAAACTATCTTTTAAATGAATTCCTTTATAAATAATGTGACTTTTAAATGATTTCATGAAAAATGGTTATTTCTCTCAATGATTTTTACTGATCATTTCCAACTATGCCAACATACTTTACAGGATATTATTCTTTATCAAGGTTTATTTATTGTGATAAAAATATTCCATATTTTATTGAAGGTTTTTTTATATATTTGATTGTGGATTTGTTTTTTTATACCATTCATGGTTTAGGATTAAAGTATAGACATTTCTTATGCTAGTTTTAATACAAATGTTTATGTTATGTTTCAACCTTTTCATATGAGGAATGTATTGGACTTAGTAAGTGACTAGTGGAGCCCACTATAGCTCCTCAATGCATTGGTAGGTCTCACGAGACAATTATACATGGAATTAACTGAGGGCTTTCCCAATTTTGATATATGGTTTTGGCTGAGGCCTTAATCATTTTTAGACGTCTTGGATGAGGCCTTGAAAAAATGTTTCAGAATGTCTGGCATTATAAATTCCCTCCTTATGAAAAGAATATTGATCGTTCATGTGATTATTAGACTAGTATAATACCCATCACTAGGTTTTATTATAGAATTATTTACTCAGCTCATATTTCTTCCATAAATTGTTTATGTTTATTATTTGTAAAGGCATGTGTTTTCAATTATTCACCATGCCTATTGTTTATGTTACCATCCACTAAATTTTTTACCCTTACTGAGCATATGAGATCACACCTTTATTATGTTTTATTTTCCTACAATTCCAAGAAGTGTATTATGATAGATATGCAGGGTTAAGCTAAATGGAATAATGGTGTTCTCAAAGAACTATCTATGATGTGTTTTATGTTTGAAATTGTAATGTAAAGTAAATATATGTAATCTATTTTCCAAGACTAGTAAACTGATCTGTCCTTCGGTACTTGATTCATTGTAATCATTCCAATGTATTAAAATAATGCACCAGCTACGGGCTTCTGGGGTTGGGGCATTACATTGGGAGAGGCCTTGGCTTGATTCTGATGGATAGGCTACTGATGGCATTCCGAAAGATTGGACTGAATTGAAAGGGCCTTATGTGACTCGGGGGATAGAAATACCGAAGGATTTAGTGGACCACATGGCCATATGAGTAGTGGATCCCTTCGCGTAGGTAGGTGCTACGCAGTTGGAGAGGTCGTCCGCATACCAGTTTGGTACACAGATTGAGGGGCATCCTGCGTACCAGAGTGGTACGTGACTTCAGGTTTGGTCCATGTACCAAATTGTTATGTGGCATTGGAATCCACTCAAGCATTGGTGGTTGGGAGTAGCGCCGGTCAGGGCTTTGCCCACATAAGAGGGCGCTACATGGTGTACTGGATCGAAGAAGGTGCACATGATCCCTAGTTCACGGGAAGTGAATCCACGTAGGGTCCATGGTTCGCGGTTTATCAATTTATTTTTGAGTTCTTCTATTCTTAACAATTCTTCCCCCAGTTTATACCAGTTGCTGGTTTGCGAATAGGAACATCGGGGTCTGCGAAATCCTAAGCTCCCAGAAGCCTCTTCCTTCTCCACAATCCGATCACTGAGAATCCCCTCCTCAATACCCCCATTGATGTCCTTTTATAGAGGGGGGAAAGGGTTGTATCTATGTTCATGTATCACCTTTTCCAAAGGCCCATGATAGGAAACCCAACCTATAGATGACTTATTCAACTCGAGGTTCACGGGGTATATTGAATGCACCTCACCCACGAACCTAACTTGGTCACGGGGGTGCTTTACAACCACGCAGGGTTCCACATCCATTTTGTGAATGATGTTGTTCATGGTCTAAATCTATGTATCGGTCCAACCAAACTTCTCTATCCATTTGGTTCACACCTGTGTAGGATATCCGCCTCTGTTTCGCAAACGACAGTGTCCGCGGGTGGCGCTGTTCGCCGAATCGGCCGCGTACCATTAATGATGAACCTGTACGCAAACTGTTTAGGTCCTTGAACATTCTTCATATTTTGGCTAGATTTTTGATGAAGATTGGGTAGATTCTTCCACTGATCTTAAGGGGGTGTCTTCTTTACCTTCTTCATATTTTTCAGCACCCTACAAATTCCCCCCATCGGAATGGGGTCCGATTGGAATGAAGAGAAGGCTATTCCGATGCAGAGTGGTTCTGAAACTAGAGCAGTTTGCGGTAGAGAGATGGACTCGGTGGGGGACCACACCTATATAAATGGGACCAAACGAATTTTACTTTACCAGATCTATCATCTAAGAGCTCTCTCGTTCCCTTCTTCCACGCACCACTTCTACGTATGACCTCTTTCGCGAACTGCTTCATCCGTGAACAAGTTTAGGCTTCCGCAAACTGATCCTCATCCGCACTCGCCCCCATATGCAGAATAACTTCCCAGCCATGAAATAAACTTTAACAATTTAAAAAAGTAAGTCATGTGGGGGGGGATGCTACACAGTTCAGTGGTCCAAGGAATGGAATTATCCTCAAAATTTTGAAATTTTTATTTCAAACTTTATTTAAGTTCTGAATTATGAGAACCCTCATAGGGGCTTGGTACACAGTCTGTGGGCCATCGCTCCGCAGGGTAGGATTCTGTGAACCTCTTTCACATATTTCCAGTTTGTAGAATATGGGTATTGTGAACCAACTCTAGGGTCGGTATGCAGGGAATTCCCTTTTTGGAGACTATTCCAAACATTTAGACTTTTCCTGAATATTATCCTTTGAAATAAACCTTGACATGGTTTACCGATGCAGAAAGAAAACATGGTTCCTCTATGAGCTGTTGCAGGACCTTTCGCTTATACCCTTTCAGTTGTCGATCAAAAAAAAGATATGTATATCTCTGTTGAGGAAGGAGTTCACATCGCCCCCCTTGCATCAATCCTTATCCAATCTTCTTACTGGGACTCAACACGAATACCCATTTTCCAACAGCCTACTTATTTATGGGTCCGACCTATTATCTGATACATAGATCCTAGAACCTTATCGATACAACCATCCTGCGACCTGGATAATATCTAGTACCATACCTAGAGCTATGATCTCACATAGGGGATAACTTAAAGAGAAGGATACAGATGCTGGGTCCGTGCTGAATCACATCCCTGTGTCCCTGACGGGTGAGCAACGTCAACTGTATGGAGAAATTCATTATCATTAGAGAATTGCGTGCAATTCCATGGTCAATGAACAACATGGCTGGTCACCGAATTGAGATCTTCAGACTGGAGGTGAGTTTAAGTTGGATTGGGGGTGGCCTTTTTGGGTTCACCAGAGCTGCGAGGATTTCCAAGAGGAACTACAAACCATGGGGTTGTATGAAGCTATCTGGGTATCTCAGACTTACACCCACCAGACTAATGCACTTTCCACATAGCTCTTGAGTTGATGGATCCCAGATACCAATATGTTTCACTTAGTCTACGGGGAGGTTGGCATCAGCCTTTGAGATATTTCAATGATCTCGAGAGTCCCCATCATCGAAGATATATATGAAAAATTCCTTCCTCCCCCTTCATCCTGGGATGATGAGGAGAGAACCCCTCCTTTGGTGATGTATCTTATTGACCGAGCTCAGAAGTGATCCAAAGAGGTTTCTTTGAAATATACCATCCCCTATCCCAAATGGATTGAAGCCTTTTCTACAGACCCCAAATCTATGAACCATCCACATAGGGCCACGTATTGTCCCTCAATGGAAACCCAGAGGTAGGTGAGAACCTACTGGTCAATTATAGAAGAGGTCCATTTCAACAGTTGGGGCTAGGAGCTCGTGTCAGATGTTGATCAGCTGCATCGACTAGCATCCTTTCTGGATATGTTCTTAAGTGGCAGGCTATTGCCTGTATGGGATTCTGGAGGCGTATGAGTTTCCACCTTTGTTATGGCGGCGCAACTGGATACTGGAAACTACATCAACCTGGCCATTCCAATATTGGCCATGATTTACCAATTACTTGGCCATATTGCTGAAGAGAAGCTACCAAATTGGGTGGCCAGCCCATTCCAAATTTTCTGGGGTTGGATAGGGGTGAACGTGAAGAATTGTTATACTTTCATCAACCCCTTACAGATTCTGAGTGCCACACTCCATCCATACCTGTAATTGACCAGTGGGGTTATGCCCGAGGTATGGGCTTCCCAAGACAAGAAAGAACTTCAAATGGTCCAGAATAAGAATCATCTATCAAAATGAATCATTGTATATGACAACTTTAATTTTCTTCCTTACCCTTCCCTGACTGGTGTGACTATGAATGCCGGATCAGAGGACTTTACCAAGTGGGGATACCTCTTTTCTATGAGGGAAGGTATCTTGTGGCTCACATAGGTGGGAAACTTATTTGTGAAGGGTAAGCACCTTGCATATTCAACCATTAGTTCAGTTGTGTTCAAATTCTATGTCCCCCTTCCCTCAATGGTGCTCATGAGAATTGAAATCTAATAGTATCCAGGAAGTTATGGATGATGTTCACCTGAGAGTGCACTAATTGCGAGGTCAAGACTACCAAGTTTCCAGACCCTATTGATTTCCTTTCTAAAAACTACGCTGACTCCTGGGTGTAGTCATACCTAGACGACTAGTTGGGAATACTGGTGCCCAATATTCAGAGCTCCAGACCGTCAAAGGGTAAAGGGAAGTATAAGGAGGTTGATACGCCAACTTGGCCAGGAAAGGTTCTCCAAAATCTTGTTGGCATTGTTCTCCTGGGGAATGTTTTGAAACATCGGGGTGTCTCTTCGCATGTTATTGAAGCTGTTACCAGGGGTTAACCATCCATACCCATCGATGCTACCATTCCGAGGGTTTGTAAGCAATGAGATGAGTTCAAAAACCAATCATCCTTCTATAGTCAATACCCCTATGCTATATAGAAATATCTCCAGGGTAGGGAAGTGTTGTTCGATGAGATGGTATAACGACCCATACATTACATACATTGTTATTACTTCAGAATTAAATCACACTTATTACAATATGTAACAAAACTAGGAAAGGACCACATAGGTATAGTGTCTTTAGAAACTTGGAAACATAAACAACTGGTTCATAAAGCGTCTACACTGTCTCCCATTTATTTCATCATATCTATAGTCCCTTTTGGAATATCTTACTTAATAACCTTCTTCCTGGCCTGGGGAAAGAAAAAATACAAAAGCGTGAGCTCAAATGCTCATTAAGGGTAAACAAAAGAAATATCAATCACATCATATTCATAAGAACATATCTTTTGGAAATCTTAACCTGCAAAAGAAATCATAATTTCAAAACATGGGATAAATCATAGTAGTGAAATGTAATCCAAATAATCATAACATAAAACATGAAATTTTTTGGCATACACACATAATCATAGAGAATCATTTCTTAGTAGTCAAGACTCATTTCCAAGACTATCTTAGCGGACAAAGTCCATTTCTGAACCGAGTTCACTCCTCGTCTGAGTCCTGTTTCACTGAACCAGTTTAACCCGCCATTCCAGCCATGTCTATCTCATGAGATATAAAATCTTTACCCAATGCATTGGAGGGAGATATAGGTCCCACTCATCTCATAATGATACCATTCTTATGTGTGCCACAAAATCATAAATCATACATCATTGCATAACCCATGTAATAAAAATGGGATTCTTAAACAAAATGTCATCATAAAACAATTCATATCAGATAAAGGAATTCATAAAAATAATTCCATCACAACATAATCAAATAAATGTAATAATAGGGATAGAAATAGAACCCTATATTATCTTATATGGAAAATAATTTTGATAAAACACTTGAACTCCATTCTTGAGGAAAATATCCTTTCTACTTCAAAAACATTTTTTTCTTTCTTAACATGTCATATAATTTTAAACTAAAAGAATTTGATTAAAAATAAACTTGAAACATGTAAAGGAAGCTTCTTGTAAATAATGTTTTAAAAATTCATTGATGCTGTAGAAGTTAAAAAAAACATTCTTCTCGTACTTTTGTCGGAAAAGTCAAAAAGTACCTCGTACGAAAAATGACAAAAGATTCCTTTCATATCTTTTAATAAAAACTCAACGAAGGGTAAACTTGGATTTAAAAAATTTTAGGTGTATGGAAATAATATTAAATATTGAGTAAACATGGATGTGGATGATAAAATACACCCCAGTAAATTTCAAAGTATAAAAAATCTCGGATAAAAATGAGATTGTGATATTTCCCTTACCTTAGGTCCGATTTGCCTCGTAAGTGTCCCAACCTCCTGTATAATGATTTAAATAATGTTATTGACTTATTACATAATCATAATTATTGTTATGATATCATATATGGTCATATTCTTAGCTTCTTAGTAGTAATATTTCATTGCTACTTGTTATTCGGGTGTTTATAACTTTTTGTTCTTATGTGTGTTTTATCGAATAAATTCTTATTCTTCTCTTTAGGTTATAGATACATCATTTACAGAATAGTATTAATGTACTATATATCATATTTATTCATTAAATTCATTTATATAATCATTATGCAATGAAGATCATGTAGAACGAATCACATCACATCATGGAGACGGTATTCCGTACGTACGCACGAGCGATGATATCGTTCCCATGATCGTAGAATTGTATTGGAGTTTATGTATAATATTTCAGAATCAATATCACTTTAAAATAATCATATATAGTAATTATTTAAACCATTATACCCATCCAAGTAAGGTGGTGGTGGAAAATAGATTACACCACGGCATGGAGACGGTATTCCGTACGTACGCACGCGCGGTGATTTCGTTTTCCGTAGGATGGATAGATGGTGAAATAGGTTTGTTTAATACTTATAATAAAATATCAGTATATGAGTGATACTTATGTTATTACTTCATAATGAAACAACTAAAGAAGAATAAATTGAAGAAGAAAGAAAGATGAAAGAATCGGTAACGGACATTACCTCTTCTTTGAAGTGCTTCTTTGAGACCTCCTTTTAGGGCACTAAAATTGGTCTTTAAAGAAGACCAGGACCTTTAGGATGTCTCTAGGAAAGTGGAGAGGAGAAATTGTCAGGGGTTGGCCGAGCTTGAAGGCTCAAAGTGGTGTGAGGAAGAGGGGGGAGGAGGTGCCCTTTTATAAGGGAGGAGAGGGGCTCCTTTGGAAAAACTAAAAATATTATTTTATTATAATGTCAAGTTCGGTTTTAAATAGATACAAATTGATTTATTTCGAAGATAAGGTGGGGATGGGTAGAAATAATCTCATAAAATATAATTTATACAAGTTTAGGTTCCTATTTTAACCTTATCATTTAGATTTAACATTAAGTTAAATAATTTTACTTTTACCATGTCTTCTTGTGTTCTTACACTATAAGGTTAATAAACTTACTATAACAATACAAACGAACCCCAAGTTGTTTATTATTAATATATATAACCTTATCTAAGTCATTTGGCCGAACCTTAGATTTTTAGGAAAAAAAATAACAATTAATAATATAATATTTGTTTTAAAAACTATTTTATGTCAATTTTGACACTATTTAGTAATTGATTTTTGTGAAACTCATAACAGAATTATTATTTCGAATAAAGTTAATTAAATCAATACTAACATGTCATATTAACCTATAAAATTAGTGTAATTCATAATAAGTCTCAAATTATATTTATTTGGGTATTTATAATATCAATAATTCTAATTTTCACTATTATGGTAATTACTGCATCATCATTGTGTCATAAATAAATTAAATTATTTAATGTCTAAAAATTATAAATAAAATACCATTATGTAGGAAATATTTTTAGCTTTCTAATGAATATTTATAGTAGAATTTATCTAATGTATAACCCCATATTAGAAATTATTTACTTATTAAACTTTGATTTTAACTATTTTAACCCTTCTTTAAATAAATTAATAATAAATGTCCTAATCTAATACAAGTGGGCCTAAATGGTCATATTTTATTCCTAAGGATGTTTTTGGTCGAATTAAACTTATCCAATATAATTAGGACATGTTTTAGGGTAATAATAATATCATTTTTACCCTTAACTACCCTATTTACTTTTAACTGTGGTAAAAAAAAGTAAAAAGTTACTATTCAACAAAAATTATTTTCATCTCATTGAATGACATTTTAGTCCTTGATATTAACCGTGTCTCTCGGATTTTCTAAATTCCACTCACAGAAGCGGTAAAATTAAGTTTTATGAAAAAATTCAGTTTTTTAACTACCACTTAGTGGTTTCACTCTTCATCAAAAATTGAAAGTTTTCAGAAAAATACCAAAATTTCACCCTAGGCAAATTTCGATATTCTGAATCCAAAAATGAAGTCCATTTTGAAAAATAAAATTTATAAAATTTCAAAAAGTGGTTATTACTATTCATTACGGCTAGTTTTAATAATATTTTAATAGCATATCGTTGTTTAGTGAAACTCGGTATTGCGTACGACGCAAGCTATCGAGGAAGGCTGCTATTGCCTATAATGCAAGACAATCTAGTGTTGTGTGTAGTGAAAGATACCTTTGATGATTTAAAAACAAAATATTTCTCATAAAAGTCTCGGGTGTTACATTCTACCCCCCTTAAAATGAATTTCGCCCTCAAAATTCATCACTTTGTAACAAAAAGATGAGGATACCTCTCCCTTATCATATCCTCAAGTTCCCATGTAGCTTCTTCTAATTGGTGGTTCTTCCATAAAACTTTCACCAAACGAGTGGTCTTGTTCCGTAAGACTTTTTCACTATGATCCAGAATCTCTATCGGTTGTTCTTCATAAGAAATATCTTGCTTCAGCGGTATAACTTCTGAGCTGAGTACATGTGAAGGATCAGGTATGTACTTTCTCAGGAGAGATACATGGAACACATCGTGAACTTGAGAGAGATTCGGTGGAAGAGCCAATCAGTAAGCTACCTTCCCAACACGATCCAGTATTTCGAAAGGACCGATATATCTAGGGCTCAACTTCCCCTTCTTTCCAAATCTCATGACCCTCTTCCAGGGAGATATTCGTAAGAACACTTTATCACCCACTTCAAATTCTAGGACTTTTCTTCGGTTGTCGGCATAACCTTTCTGTCGACTCTGAGCTGCTCTTATGTGTTGTTGAATAGATCTGACCTTTTCTGCCATTTCATCAACGAGATCAGGTCCTAATAGATTTCTTTCCCCAACTTTATCCCAGCAAGTTAGAGTCCTGCATTTCTTTCCATAGAGAGCTTCATAAGGAGCCATCTGAATACTGGAGTGAAAGATATTATTATAAGAAAATTCCACCAAAGGTAGGTGTTGATCCCAACCACCTTTGAAATCCATAGAGCAAGCTCTAAACATATATTCTAGAGTTTGAATTGTTCTCTCAGACTGACCGTCTGTCTGAGGATGATAAGCAGTGCTGAAACTCAACTCAGTATCTAGAGTATGCTGAAGACTTCGCCAGAACTTTGAGGTAAATCTCTTGTCCAGATCAGATATAATAGAAAGTGGTAGTCCATGAAATCTTACCACTTCCTTTACATATATCCTGGCAAGCTGATCCAGAGAGAAATCCTCTCTAATAGAGATGAAGTGTGCAGACTTTTTAAGACGATCAACTATGACCCAGATAGAATTATTGCCTTTGGATGTTTTAGGAAGTCCTGTGACAAAGTCCATAGTGATGTTTTACCATTTCAATTCGGGTATGGGTAATGGTTGTAACATCCCCTTGGAATTCTGCCTCTCAGCTTTAACTTGCTGACAAACCAAGCATCAAGAGACATATTCAGCAACATCTCTTTTCATGCCATCCACCAGAAGTACTCTTTCAGGTCCCTATACATCTTCGTGCTTCCAGGATGAATAGAGAATGAAGAACTATGAGCCTCATCCAGCAGCTCCTTCTTTAATTTGGGGATGGGAGGAACACAAACCCGATTCCTGAACTTTATTATCCCATCACAACCAAGGTTGAATTCAGGAACATTTCTCACCTTATTTTGTAACTCTACATCTTCTTTCTATGCATCTTTAATCTTCACATGTATATATGGTTGAACATTCATTTGAGAAAGATACGATTTTCCCCCTTCCATTAAAATTCCAAGATCCATCCTTTGTAAATCCAAAAATATTGGATCTTTTGTGATCCTCATCATAGATAAGCTAGCATGGTCTTGTTGACTTAATGCATATGCCACCTTGTTTTCTTTCCCAGGGTGGTAATGAATTGAGTAGTCGTAATCCTTAATCAGCTCCAACCATTTTCTTTGGCACATATTCAACTCCTTTTGTGTGAAAATATACTTTAAACTTTTATGATCCGTATAAATATCACACCATTCACCATAAAGATAATGGCTCCAAATCTTTAATGAAAAGATTACCGCATCTAACTCCAAATCATGAGTTGGGTAATTTTTCTCATGGATTTTCAACTGTCATGAGGCATAAGCTATCACCATATCATTTTGCATAAGAACACATCCCAGTCCCTTCTTGGATGCATCACTGTAGATCACAAACCTTTCTCCACTACAAGGCAGTGTGAGCACAGGTGCACTGGATAACCTTCTTTTCAACTCCTTGAAATTCTCTTCACATTCCTCCGTCTAGACAAACTTAACTCCTTTCCGAGTAAACTTGGTGAGTGGATTAGATAATTGTGAAAAATCTTTCACAAAACGTCGATAATATCCATCCAAACCAAGAAAAATTCGGATCTCAGTTACTGTTGTTGGTATTGAACATCTTTCGATAACCTCTATTTTTGCTGGATCCATAGATATCCCCTCTTTTGAGATTATGTGACCCAAAAATGAAACTCTTTTAAGCCAAAATTCACATTTGGTAAATTTGGCATAAAGCTTCTCCTTTCTCAGGGTCTTCAATATAATTCTCAAGTGATCTTCATCTTCTTCCTTGCTCTTTGAATATACAAGAATATCGTCTATAAAGACTTCACAAACTGATCAAGATAGTCTCTACAGACTCTATTCATCAGATCCATGAAGATAGCAGGGGCATTAGTAAGACCAAATGGCATCACTATAAATTCATAGTGTCCATACCTTGTACGGAAAGTCGTCTTTGGTATATCCTCCCTTTCGACCCTTAATTGGTGATACCCTGAACGAAGATCAATCTTGGAAAAGTATTGAGCTCCTCATAGTTGGTCAAATAAGTCATAAATGCGTGGGAGAGGATATTTGTTCTTGATAGTGATCTTGTTACGTTCTTGATAATCAATGCAGAGTCTCATTGATCCATCTTTCTTCTTAACAAAAAAACAGGTGCTCCCCAAGGTGACGCACTAGGGCGTATGAATCCTTTATCAAGATTATCTTGGAGTTGCTTCTTCAATTCCTGCAACTCAATTGGGGACATTCTATAAGGTTTCTTTGAAATAGGCAAAGTACCCGGTACGAGTTCTATTGAAAACTCAACTTCACGATTTGGTGGAATACCCAACAATTCCTCCGGAAAGACATCATCAAACTCCCGTACAATGGGCATATTCTTAATTGTGAGTTTTTCACCAACCATTTGAGATAAATAACCTTCATTAAGTTGAATCAAGACCCATAAGATGGAAGAAATTTCCACTGGAAGGTTATGTTCATCCTTGCATCGATAGACTATCATAGATTGATCTGGAATATGAAATGTGACTTGCCTTCTTTGGAAATTGATATGAGCTCCATATAAAGAAAGTCAATCCATGACAAGAATCACATAAAATTCCACTATCGGAAGGATCACAAGATTTTCAGGAAGCCCTTTCCCACAAACTTCAATCGGAGAAGAATTATAAACTCTTGATGCGACTGTTGTGCCATTAGGGGTTGTCACAGCTAACTCAACATCTAATTGTTGAGGTAATATGGTGATATCCTTAGAAAATTATTCATAAATAAAGAGTGGGTGGATCCAGAATCAAATAAAACATTTTCTACTTTAGAGTGGATGGTAAGTGTACCTTTCACCACATCGTTATCGTACTCCACATCGCTGATAGAAATTGCATGTGACTTTCCTTTGTCTTTATCCTTAAGATTTTGTTAACGTCGACCATCATCATCAACCCTTGGATTTGGGCATTGATTGGAATAATGCCCCATCTCCTTGAACTTGAAACATTAAAGTGTAGTAGGTTCATTCTGTGTGTCCCTTACTTTGTTTGCATCATTAGACATCTTCTTCCCATCATTGCGGCATTCAAATGCCCGATGACCTTCCTTTCCACATTTGAAACATTTACTTGTCCCTTTAAGACAACTCCCTCCATGTTTCTTTCCACACTTTGAGTATAAGGGAAAGCTCATCTTCTTTTCAGTGTGCTCTTTAGATTTTACTTTGAATTCAATTTTCCTCTTCTTATCAAACCCATATGACTGATGGGTTACTCCAATATCCATCTCAACTTTGAGAGCACATCGAACAATTTCCTCATAGCTATTGAAGTCCCTTATGGCTAAGGCCCTTCTAAGACTTGGTTTTAAGCCACTAAAGAATCGATCGATCTTACTCTCAGGTTGGATAATAATACCAGAAGTGTACCTTGCAAGTCTTGTAAAATTTGCTTCATAGGTACCAACAGATTCATCATCCTTTTTCTTTAGTTCAAGAAACTCTTTCTCCATCTTTTTTTGGAGAATACGAGGGAAGTACTTATTGAAAAATAAGTTCTTGAACTCGTCCCATTACATGGACTCAATTTCATCTATTTGCCTCGTATTCTTGATAAGATTCCACCATTGATCAGCATCACCTTCCAAATGATACACTGATAGGATGACTTTATCATGTTCAGAACATTGAATAACTGAAAAAATCTTTTTCAGTAGTACTAATCCATTGTTCAGAAACTAATGGATCAGTAGACCCGCTGAATGAAGGTGGACGCTGTCTCATGAAGGATTCAACAGAATGTTGCTCTTTCCTTTGCTCGTTTGGAAGTCCTGCATGATTCATAGCTTGAGAAAGTTGTGTGATCATGGCTACAAGATTTTCATACCAGCTCCCATAACGTTTGGTTGCTCAGGGGGACAATCATTTCATTGCCCATCGCATTCCGCATTAACACGGTTCCTTCGGGTTCCAGCCATTGACTAAAACCAAGAAGAATAGTGTGAGCAACACTAATTATAATAGGAAAACCACATAATCAAGAATAAAATTTCACACTTAAGGTCTTATCCTAGGTTATTCATGGCCATTTATAAAACACTAAGATTGTGTTCTATGCTTAGACTTATCCTTAGGGTTCTTACTAAGGATTTCACATCCTAGTTTCCAAAGGTTGACTATACCTTTCCTCTGATACCAACTATAACGACCCATACTTTACATACATTTTTATTACTTCAGAATTGAAGCACACTTATTACAACTTGTAACAAAACCAGGAAAGGACTGTATAGGTATAGTGTCTTTAGAAACTGGGAAACATAAACAACTGGTTCATAAAGAGTCTACACTATCTCCCATTTATTTCATCATATCTATAGTACCTTTTGACATATCTTAATTAATAACCTTCTTCCTGACCTGGGGAAAGAAAACATACAAAAGGTTGAGCTCAAATGCTCAGTAAGGTTAAACAAAAGAAATATCAATCACATCATATTCATAAGAACATATCTTTTGGAAATCTTAACCTGCAAAACAAATCATAATTTCATAACATGGGATAAATCATAGTAGTGAAATGTAATCCCAATAATCATAACTTAAAGCATGAAACTTTGTGGCATACACACATAATCATAGAGAATAATTTCTTAGTAGTCAAGACTCATTGCCAAGACTATCTTAGTGTACAAAGTCCATTTCTGAACCGAGTTCACTCCTTGTTTCAGTCATGTTTCACTGAACCGGTTTAACCCGCCGTTCCAGCCATGTCTATCTCATGAGATATAAAATCTTTACCCAATGCATTGGAGGGATATATAGGTCCCACCCATCTCATAATGATACCATTCTTATGTGTGCCACAAAATCATAAATCATACATCATTGCATAACCCGTGTAATAAAAATGGGATTCTTAAACAAAATGTCATCATAAAACAATTCATATAAGATAAAGGAATTAATAAAAATAATTCCATCACAACATAATAAAATCAATGTAATAATAGGGATAGAAACATAATCCTATATTATCTTAGATGGAAAATAATTTTCATAAAACACTTGAACTCCATTCTTGAGGAAAATATCCTTTCTACTTCAAAAACATTTTTTTCCTTTCTTAAGATGTCATACAATTTTAAACTAAAATAAGTTGATTAAAAATAAACTTGAAACATGTAAAGTAATCTTCTTGGAAATAATGTTTTAAAAATCCATTCATTCCGTATAAGTTAAAAAAACATTCTTCTCGTACTTTTGTCAGAAAAGTCAAAAAGCACCTCGTACGAAAAACGACAAAAGATTCCTTTCATATCTTATACTAAAAACTTACCGAAGGGTAAAATTGGATTTAAAAAATTGTATGTGGATGGAAATAATATTAAATATTGAGGAAACATGGATGTGGATGATAAAATACACCCCATTAAATTTCAAAGTATAAACAATCTCGGATAAAAATGAGATTGTGATATTTCCCTTACCTTAGGTCCGATTTGCCTCGTAAGTGTCCGAACCTCCTGTATAATGATTTAAATAATGTTATTTACTTATTCCATAATCCTAATTATTGTTATGATATCATATATGGTCATATTCTTAGCTTCTTAGTAGTAATATTTCATTGCTACTTGTTATTCGGGTGTTTATAACTTTTTGTTATTATGTGTGTTTTGTCTAATAAATTCTTATTCTTCTCTTTAGGTTATAGATACATAATTTCCAGAATGGTATTAATGTACTATATATCATATTTATTCATTCAATTCATTTATATAATCATCATTCAATGAAGATCATGTAGAACTAATCGCATCACATCGTGGAGACGGTATTCCGTACGTACGCACGAGCGATGATATAGATCCCATGATCGTAGAATTGTATTGGAGTGTATGTATACTATTCCAGAATCAATATCAATTTACAATAATCATATATAGTAATTATTTACACCATTATACCCATCCAAGTAAGGTGGTGGTGGAAAATAGATTACACCACGGTGTGGAGACGATATTCCGTACGTACGTACGCGCGGTGATTTCATTTTCCATAGGATGGATAGATGGTGAAATAGAGTTGTTTAATACTTATAATAACATATCAGTATATGAGTGATGCTGATGTTATTACTTCATAATGAAACAACTAAAGAAGAAGAAATTTAAGAAGAAAGAAAGATGAAAGAATCGGTAACGGACATTACCTCTTCTTTGAAGTGCTTCTTTGAGACCTCCTTTTAGGGCACTAAAATTGGTCTTTGAATAATACCAGGACCACTAGGATGTCTCTAGGGAAGTGGAGAGGAGAAAGTGGCAGGGGTTGACCGATCTTGAAGGTTCAAAGTAGTGTGAGGAAGAGGGGGGATGAGGTGCCCTTTTATAAGGGAGGAGAGGGGCTCCTTTGGAAAAACTAAAAATATTATTTTATTATAAAGTCAAGTTCGGTTTTAAATAGCTCCAAATTGATTTATTTCGAAGCTAAGGTGGGGATGGGTCTAAATACTCTCATCCAATAGAATTTAGACAAGTTAAGTTCCTATTTTAACCTTATCATTTAGATTTAACATTAAGTTAAATAATTTTACTTTTACTGTGTCTTCTTGTGTTCTTACAGTATAAGGTTAATAAACTTACTATAACAATCCAAACGAACCCAAATTTGTTTATTTTTAATATATATAACCTTATATAAGTCATTTTTTTGAACCATATATTTTTAGGAATAAAATAACAATTAATAATATAATATTTGTTTTAAAAACTATTTTATGTCAATTTTGACACTATTTAGTAATTGATTTTTTGTGAAAATCATAACAGAATTATTATGTCGAAAAAAGTTAATTAAATCAATAATAACATTTCATATTAACCTAGAAAATTGGTGTAATTCATAAAAAGTGTCACATTATATTTATTTGGGTATTTATAATATCAATAATTCTAATTTTTCACTATTATGGCAATTACTGCATCATCATTGTGTCATAAATAAATTAAATTATTTAATGTCTAAAAATTATAAATAAAATTCCATTATATAGGAAATATTTTTATCTTTCTAATGAATATTTATATTTGAATTTATCTTATGTATAACCCCATATTAGAAATGATTTACTTATTAAACTTTGATTTTAACTATTTTAACCCTTCTTTAAATAAATTAATAATAAATGTCCTAATCTAATCCAAGTGGGACTAAATGGTCATATTTTATTCCTAAGGTAGTTTTTGGTCGAATTAAACTTATCCAATAGAATTATGACATTTGTTAGGGTAATAATAATATCATTTTTACCCTTAACTACCCTATTTACTTTTAACTGTGGTAAAAAAAAGTAAAAAGTTAATATTCACCAAAAATTATTTTCATCTCATTGAACCAAATTTTAGTCCTTGATATTAACCGTGTCTCTCGGATTTTCGAAATTCCACTCACAGAAGCGGTAAAATTATGTTTTATGAAAAATTCAGTTTTTTTAACTACCACTTAGTGGTTTCACTCTTCATCAAAAATTGAAAGTTTTCAGAAAATACAAAAATTTCACCCTAGGATAATTTCGATATTCCGAATCAAAAAATCAAGTCCATTTTGAAAAATAAAATTTATAAAATTTCAAAAAGTGGTTATTACTATTCATAACTGCTAGTTTTAATAATATTTTAATAGCATATTGTTGTTTAGTGAAACTCAGTATTGCGTACGACGCAAGCTATCGAGGAAGGCCGCGATTGCGTGTAAAGCAAGACAATCTAGTGTTGTGTGTAGTGAAATATTCTTTTGATGATTTAAAAACAAAATATTTCTCATAAAAGTATCGGGTGTTATAGTTGGGCTAAGTATCTGCTCCCACGGATAGTTTTTACGATGATAACCTAGAGAGGGTAAATTAGTATCTTCTAGATCTCTAGGTTTACATCCATTCTTGTCGAGGTTACTCTGTGTCAACTCATCAGGTCCGGGCCATGTTACGGCTGGTGACCAAGGAGGAGGAGGATAGAAGTGATCATTCTTTAGGGGAGGACGATCCTTCCTGTCCTCCTATTGTGACTGAGGCAAGGGACATCCCCTCCTTGCACTTGGATCCCCACAAGCAGGAAGCTCCATAGAGTTCCAGGGTGGTGGTGGAACCCAGGAAGTAGCTTAGACTAATGAAACCCATGCCATATTCTGTTGTTGCCCCAACTTCTCAGGTTGATCCCCCCAGGCTAGACGTTCCTATTACAGTTGCATTCCCAGATGCGTGGAGGTCTTGGGATGGCCTGAGGGCTAGTGGATCTGATGAGGAAGTCTGGAAGCTGGTTCAGAAGACGCCTTTCAAGCTTCCAGGCCTTGGAACAGTTTTTTCTCCTTCTTATTTTTTGGTTGAAGAAGATCTTGGTGATATAGTCTCATTCCTAAAAGACATGGATAAATACTTTCACTCACTCAAGAACCGGCATTATGGGTCTGACCGAGTGGCTCTAATAATGATACACTCTGAGCCATCCGATACTAAGGAAGAGGTCATATTACTTATATATATCCCACCCTTTTCCTTCTATTATTGTGAAGATTCAAACTTCTTATTTCTTGCCTCAGGATGATGAGGAGTCCTAAAAAGTGATACCTTCTCTGGAGTACACCCCTCAGGGTACTGCAGCGGGCGAACATTCGCCTTCGGTTGTGGGGGTTGTTGTGGAAGGCTCTCCTGGTGTGACTAAACATATGGAGGCAACCATTGCAGACTCGACTAGGGAATTCCATCCTCCGGCTCCACCCAGTGTCTCAGGCAGGGAGCGTCTCCTTGGAAAATCAATAAATGTTAGCAGGCATCCCAATTTTCAGAACATATCAGACATGGAATCACGAGTAGTCATTATTCCTGCTTCTTTGATTATTAAACAAGATGATCTGATGTTTCTAGTTATTGACTGTTTGTGTACTTTAGTTTAGATCTGATTAATAATCAGACTTCACTTGCCCATGTGGGTGTGGCTCCCACCCGTTTGATAACAGAGGATTTACCTACGACCATGCTTGAGCATGGTAAGAGGGTGGGGCCTATTTAGGAAGCCAGTGGTATGGACATCCCTTTCCCAATTTTGAAGACCGATAATTCGATATAGGATAGGAAATTGGGGGTTGAGACTTCCGCAGATTACACGATCTCTACAACTACAGGGGGAGATGATCCACCCTTTTTGTCAAAATCTAAAGTGAGTGAAGTGCATTCATCACCCCAGGATACTAAAAAAGTTTCAAATATAACAGAGTCAACTGCCCCAGATTCTATGGATCACGATCCAGTGGAGGAAGAGATCACAAGAGATGCTATTACTCCGGCTTCAGAAAAATTTGAGTGGGATATCATCCTATTTATATGGGGGGACAATTTCCACAATCTTAATTTCCGTAGGTGGTCATTTGGGGACCGCCTTGGAAGCTGCTGGTCTCCGGCATGGCCTCGGGTCTTGGGCACCTCCATGGGTCACTGCAGCACATTTACTAGTTGAGGATATAACATCATCTTCTTCAGGTGGTAGTAGTGGCATAGATATTGAGGACACCAACACTTTAAGGATTGGGGGTAAAATTCCCAATCTCATTACCACTATCCCCCTTTTTTCACTTCTTTAATTAGGGGCACTTATCTGCTTCATTTTTTTTCTGGGCTCTAGGGCCACAACCGCAGGCATCAACGATCATAACAATAACCTCAATCCTATCCTTGACCATGGCAGGGGAAGATATTGTTGAGGCATTTGAATGCATGGTCAAAATTGAATCAGGTCCCTCTCTGGTGACATCGATCCCTGAATATATTTCAACCTCTAGGATTGATTCTGAGGCCGATCAAGGGGACCTCTCTAGCCTTCGACTTGCTCATCAGAGGGAATGGGTAAAGATCTGGAGGCTGATTTCTCAAACACCCCTGGCTGATATGCCAGCCAAATTTCCGAGATTGTGAAACTAGTTAATAGTGCTGGGATTTGACAGATTCGAATATCATGGCATCTATGACATAATTAAACATGCAGTCACTTCCCGGGAGAAAGTAGGCGGACTTGAGTCTTGCCTTTCTACCGTTGAAGCGGAAGCCTATCTCACCGCGACCCATAAACATCATTTGACATAAGATCATGATCATACTGGGGGAGTCGCAAAGCTACAGAGTGATCTCTCAAGGAAACGATCTCAAGTCGATGTGTTGGATCATGAACTAGAGTAGGTGAATCCCAAAATGGAACAACTGATGCAAGAGTAGGAGCAGTTGAGGCGAGAGCGGGCTCGTGTCATAGCTAAAATTGTCGAGGGATAGCGGCAGGTAGAGGAGGAGACGAGGGAAAGCTACAAGGCGGAACATGAGGCTGAGGCACTGTGGGTGGGTGTAGAGGCCGAGATGGACACTCTGTAGAGTCTCTTTCAAGCTATTGAGGATTCTCACCGAAGCTTGATATAACTTTTTGAGTCTTCCGAAATCCTCCTGTAGTAATCATGTCATACCAGAAGAGGCTCTAGGTTGTGGAGGCCCTCCCTACCATTTTTATAATAGAACAAAAGATTCTTCTCCTCACTTCTTTTCCATTATTTTGTCCCGCGACATGAATTAATTGAAATGTATACTGTATGAGAAACAATTCACTGAACCTTAATTAGCCATAGCTCAGGAAAATCAAATTAAAATGAAAATAACTAGATCTAAATTTTTCTTAGATTTAGGGATCCAGTGAGAATAGTTTGACTGTTTCTAGGGTCTCATAGGGTATCCCTAAAAACTTTGTATCTCTTCTGATAATACCCTAATTTTTTTCCTAGGCCCATTTAGCGTGGACTTAGCGAGTGTAGCTCAGCTTTTTCTTAGGCCGCCCTTTACGGGTGTTCGACCTAACATGATTTGTGCCTCTTGAGTTTTTATTGATCAGTGTTTTTCCAAGGCCATACAAGGTGTAGGCCTAGCGAGTTGATACTCAGCTTTTTTCCAAGACACCCTTTGCGGGTTTTCATCTTGGTGATTTTCATACCTGTTTCTGCGAGCGGTTTAAATTCCAACAAAAAATACAATAATTACTGATGTTTTAGGTCAAGCATATTTGACCAGATGGGGTGGGGCAAGGGCCTCGACAAGGTTTTTTACATATTGTGGATGCCTTAATACCTTTCATGTGTATATGAGGGGAATTTTTCACTCAATTTTGAATAGTATACGGGGCATGCCACAGAGCATAGAAGCCATATGGGCGTAGAGAGGTAGGAAAAGCATTGCCTAAGGAAGACTTGCCTTTGAAAGAAGGGCCAAGGGTGATCAATATGCAGGGCCTCTGAGGGCATGGTATGCATATTCATACAAATTTTTCCTTACGTTAATGAATTTCCATTTCTGATGGTCAGGTAACTTCATGGAAGTTTGGATTATGAAGACCACCAGAGGTGGCTTACAAGGGATATGGTGTCTAAAGGGTTTTAGGACATCCATATCAATCATGGATATGGATATGAGATCACTCCCACACAAAATTGGTCATTGTAAAGGATGGTTAGAGCTTAACGCAATTTAAATTCATACAACTGGGACATTCTTTCAAAATGAAATGGCTTTCCCCAGTTCTCAGGAATTTAACCAGAAATGTCCCACCATACTCAGATGTGATTGTGGAAAGGTTTTTAAACTACAAATCAGAGAGTTTCCAAATCCTGGGATGGATATAAGGGCTCAGAGTCCAGGAGGAATTTTGAAATAAGCATTGCCTAAGGAAGACTTGCCTTTGGAAGATGTGATATGGGCGATCAATATGCAGATCCACTGGGGGAATGGTATGCATATTCATGAAAAGGTGTCCCTAGGTCAATGGTTGTATTCTCCTGATAGCTAGGTAACCTTAGGGAAGTTGGGATTCAAGACCACCAAGGGTGGTTTATGGGAGTTCAATTCTTTCTGGTTATAGAGTGTGATTCATAAGGAGGGGGTGTCCAGACACGGGAGGGGCATTTTGGGCTAAGATATCTTGAGAATGGGTGGAGTCATCTCTCTCACGCAGGTGTGATATGATGATCCATGTAGGTTTGACTCATGCACTGAGTAAGATAGGGAGGTCTCCTTTCTCGATTGAACCCGTGAAGATTTATTTCAAGATTTTTTAGTTTAATGTCATGTGGTAAGGATGGCCTCTGTGCAGTTTAACATTATGAGGTAAGGACATTGCTGTAAGGGTCACTCTTGATTAGAATGTAATCGGGTCTAAATACCCTGACATTTCCAAGACATGGGAAGGATGCAGATAGTGTAATCTATAATTTTGGGACCTCTTGGACCAAGATAAATGACATGAGGGCCCTAGGGCCATTGATCGTATGGGGGTAGAAAGAGTGTCATTTGCAGAAGAATTTCCTTTGGTAGACGGTCCAGGGGTGACCAATATGCAGATCCGCTGAGGGCATGGTATGCATAGTTTTACAAAGGGGTCCACAAGTCGATGACCTTCCATGTCCGATGGACTTAGAGGATTATGAGGATCCATGATTATCTGGGTCACAGAGTCTGATGTACAAAAAGGGTATGTCTAGTCATGTTGGGGAAATTATGCCACATTTTTCTTTGGAGATCGGGAAGTTCCCTATGATGATTTTCCCTGCACGTGGGGTGCACTTTCATTCCATTCAGTTTAACATCATGTGGTAAGGATGATATTCTATTAGTTTAATGGTCGTAGAGTTTGGACCAGCATTGGATGATGCTACGGTTACCTGTGAGATATTTGAATTAGGATGCTCTAGTGTGCTTTGATCAGAAATGGGGGATGAAGGTGTAAACTGTAATCCTAGGTTCTCTTGAATTAGAAGAAGTGGTATGGGGGATCTAAGGCTGGTAAGCGTATGGAGATAGGAAGAGTGTCGCCTATTGAAGACTTGCCTTTGGTAGATGGGCCAGGGGTGATCAATATGCAGAGACACTGAGGTCATGGTATGAATAGTCATGAAAAGGTGTCCGAAAGTCGATGAACTTCCACTTCTGATGGCCTTGAATGATTATGAAGATCCGGGATAGCCTGGGTCATGGATTTTGGCAGATGGGGATAGATGTGTCTGTTGGGTTAAAGCATCACAACTCTGGAATTATGTCATGGATGCATACCATCATAGGAACCATGGGTGGATACGCAAGCTAACCAGGTAGGGGCACCCTGGAAACGTCTGGACGTGATGGGGATGAAAATGTAAACCATTGGTCTGAAAATTTTTGGATCGGGAAATGTGATATGGGGGCTCTGGGGATGGTAAGAATACAGAGCTAGAAAGAGTGTTGCTTGTGGAAGACTTGCCTTTGGTAGAAAAGTTAGGGGCGATCAATATGCAGAGCCGTAGAGGGCGTGGTATTCATTGTCATGAAAAGGTGTCCACAGGTCGATGACCATCCACTTATGATGGCCATGGGTGATTATGAAGATCCTTAATCCACTAGGTCATGGAGTTTGATGAATGGGAAGGATGTATCCAAATGTGCAAGGAGTGTTTCGGTCTTGGTTTACCATGTATCTAGAGATTATTATGAATTATACCATGCAGTTTACGATCATGCGGTAAGGACAATTGTCGTGAAGTTTAGCATCATGTGGTAAGGACGATTTTTGTGGAGTTTAGAATCATGTGGTAAGTACGGTATCCGTTTTTTTTTCAGGGGTGACTGGTCCAAGATACAGAAATCCTAGTGTCACTACGTATCCTATGAGGGAATGAATCAAACTGTACGTAGTTCTCAAGGCCCTTTTAATCCAAAGGGGGCTTCCTATGCAAATATGATTTATACGTAGGAGGGAGGAAATTTTCATGGCGACTAGGACGGTATGAAGAAATATCAGCATCGCTAAGTATCCTAAGAGGGTAGGAATAAAGTCGTACATAGTTCTTTGAACATGGCACAGTAGACGACAAATGCTGGGAGACCAATGTCTTCTCAGATAAAGAAACTACCTCGTTATGCAGTTTAAAGTCATGAAACTAGGACATATTTCTCTTAGTTAGGGGTCATAGAGCTCATACGTATAGTAATCACTTCCAAACAGGGGTGCATGCTATGATTTTGTAGTAGAACCGACATGAATGAGGCTGGGAGCCTCCAGCAAGAACCTCTGGGGGGAAATCCTGGATAGTTTGAGGTCATAGTACTAGGATTATTGGCTCTTCGTTTAGGGTCATAGAGTTCAGACCAGCGTGGCATAGTTTATTGTCATATCATATGGATGAAGTACCACACAGTTTAACGTCATGCGGTAGGGACACTCTACTATGCTGTTTATTGTCTTACAGTAAGGACACTCTACTATGCAGTTTATTTTCATGCAGTAAGAACAATCTACTATGTAGTTTATTTTCATGCAGTAAAGATATTCCACTATGCAGTTTATTTTCATGCAGCAAGGACATTATGGTCTTGGCAGTTTAATGTCCTACATCTCGGATGAAAACTACTTTTATTGTAACACGAAATATTTTTTCAGAAATCGTGCATTTTTAGGAGCGGTGGGGAGATACCCATCCATAGAGATTAAGGCATATGATCCATTGAAGTAGACCTTGAATATGATATATGGTCCCTCCAACTTTGGCTCCAGCTTTAGTGTCTTATTTTCAGGTATCATCAGGTCATGAGGAACAATACCAATTCTCCTTCGAGGAAAGACTGAAGATGATCCTTTTTATTGAAGGCTCATGCAATCCAGTTTTGATATACTTCTAGGTGGTTCAAAGTGTGCAACCACTACTCATCCAGTTGCTCCAATTCATCAAATCACTTTTATGCTTTCTTATCATTGGATAGTTGATCACAAATGGCAATGTAGAGTGACGGAAATTGGAGCTCAATGGGAAAGACTACTTCTATTCCATATACAAATGAGTATGGAGTGGATTGGGTAGCGGTGAGAGTTGTGGTTCGATAGGCCCACAAGGAATGGAATAGTTTTTCTGGCCATGAATTCTTGTCTTTTTCCACCATTTTATAGAGTATGTTAGATAGGGTCTTGTTGAAGGCCTCTATCTGTTCGTTGGCCGCTGCATGGTAGCAGGATGAATGGTTGGTCTTGATACCATATTCCTGGTATAGTTTCTCCAATTCGGCGGAGCAGAAGTTGGTTCCGTTGTTCATCAATATTTTATGAGGGACACCAAATTTGGTGATGATATTGGATTTCACGAAGCCGACGATGCTTCTTTCCCCAACTTCTTTAAGGGGTGTAGCTTCTACCAGCTTAAAAAATAAATTGGTCATCATGAGAATATATTTTATTTTTTTGACCATGGTGGGAGGATATGGTCCCATGATGTCCATTCCCCAGATGGAAAATGACCAGGAGTACTTATCTTGGTGAAGTAGCTTTGGGGTCTGATGAATGAAGTTGGTGTGAATTTGGCAGGAGGGTAATTTTGCAGTAAAGTCCATGCAATCTCATTCCAGGGTGGGCCAATAGTATCCAAGCCTTCAAATATGATGAGAAAGCTTGGGTCATGATTGATGTGATCCACACACTCTGTTATGCACTTCATTAATGATGGCATCAGTCTCTTCTCCATCAATGCATCTGAGAAGGACTCTATCAAGGCCTTGCTTGTAAAGGACCTTTTGCTGGATTGTGTCGCCATATAAGTCAAAATTGACCGCCTTTCTCCGTATTTGATCTCTTCCAGCCTTGCCTGATAGAAATTATCCCATTTTAAGGTAGTTTGTAATGGGGGACATCCAGTCAGTAGTAAAGGCATATGGCTCAGGTACAGGGCTAACTTCATCGATTTCTTCTATGTTAGTTTGAACATACGGTAAGACCATTCTATGGTGAGCAATGATAATAACTATTTCATCCCGGTCTGGGTCTTATAGGTTTGTGGCTACATTGGCTAATGCATCGGCCTAGGCATTCTAAGACTGGGGAACATAGGTCAATGTCAGTTCTATGGGGAACTCTGCCATTAACCCTCGCATGTGGCTGAATAGGGGGATCAACTCCTTCTTCTTAATGGAATAATAACCATTGAATTGCTTGATGACCAGTTCTGAGTTTCCTTTTACTTTGAGGTGTTTCACTTGCACCTGGAGTGAGAGCTCAAGACTTGCAATGAGGGCCTAGTATTCTACCTCATTGTTTGTGCATCATCCTAACAAGAGGAAGGAATATGAAAAAACCACCTGCTTTGGGGATATGAGTATGACTCCCAGCCCTACCTTGTTAAAATTGGGGTCTTCCATTCTTTTACATGTCAAGCTTCTGGACGTGCCGTCAAAGTACATTTCCCACGTTCGGGGATCCTTTTTCACAAAGAAGACATCTTCATCGGGGAGTTCTACATCTGATGAGGCAGTCTCTATTGAGGGATGCTCTATGAGAAAATTTGCTAATTATTGTACCTTGATAGCTTTCTGAGGCACAAATCGGATGTCAAATTGATACAGGATGACTACCCATTGGGATAGGTGTTCGGTCTACATTGGAATACTGAGGATGTACTTCAACAAATTATTGTGTGAGATCATATGAACTTCATGATGCTATAGATAATGTCACATCTTCTGGACTGTGAAGACTAGATCCGAACAACTCTTCTCGATATTTGAATATTGAGTATTAGCATCGATCATGGTTCAGTTGATATAATAAAGGTTGTTTTCACTACCGGGGTCATTCTTCTACACGAGGAAGGCTTATACTAACCGTTCTAAGGCCATTATGTACCAGATTAGTGGCCTTCCTTAAACTGGT
This sequence comes from Viscum album, assembly GCA_963277665.1. NCBI lineage: Eukaryota > Viridiplantae > Streptophyta > Magnoliopsida > Santalales > Viscaceae > Viscum > Viscum album. Next base: position 1,987,281,749 of record OY728161.1, on the reverse strand, counting down.
GGGGTGAGAATCAGTGGACTCAATAGGTACTGCTTGAGGCTATCGAATGCCTTTTCACAATCATCTTTCCATTGGTAGGTAACTCCCTTCTTCATCAACCTGGTTAAGGGAATACATTTTCCTGCGAGGTTGGCTATAAAACTCCTGATATATTCCAAATGTCCTTGGAATCCTCTCTGCCTAGTGAGGTTGCGGGGAGGTGGCAAACCAAAGATAAACTTTGTCTTCTCAGGGTCAATTTCGATGCCACGATGGTGTACAAAAAAGCTGATAAAATTTTCTATGGTAACCCCGAAGGCACATTTCAAGGGGCTCATCTTCAGGTTATGTAGTCAATGTTTTATAAAGCTAGTTTCAAGGTCTAACAAGTGATTTGAGCACTATCATGATTTGACCACCAAGTCATCAATATAACATTCGATGAACTTCCCCATGAATGGTTTGAAAATGTGATGCATGATATGTTGATATGTGGTGCCGTCATTTTTAGACCAAATGGAATGAATTCGTAACAAAATACTCCCTGGGGGGCCATGAAGGTAGTGTCTTCTTCATCTTATCTGGCCATTATGATTTTATTATATCCATAATAACTATCCATGAAGGAGACAACATCATATCCAGCAGTCGCATCAATAAAGAGTTTGGTGATCAGGACCAGGAAATAGTCTTTCAGGCAGTGCTGATTAAGATCTCTAAAATCAATGAAGACATAGATCTATCCATTCTTATTTTTAATGGTGATTGTGTTGGAAAACCAGATGGGATATTAGAACCCCCTAATAAAGTCTACTTTTATTATCTTATTGACTTCAACCTCTATCTTGGCCATATGCGTGGGGTGCGTCCTTCTGGAAGCCTTCTTATAGCCTCGGTGATCTTCTGGTAGGCCTAGGTGGTGCGTCGCCACCTCAGGATTGAGTCCTATAATTTCTATGTAATTCTAGGTGAAAACATCTCGATGCTTCCTCAAGAAGGATTTATATACCTCTTGTTCCTCTAAAAACCTGGATGCACTAATGAGAGTGGGTCTCAGGTCTTCTTCGGTACCCTAGTTTATTTCCCTGAGTTCATCAACAGTGGTAGAGATACCCTCTTCAAATGTTGGAGGGGTATCTCTAAGGTTCTCTTCCTCTTATTCCCCCAAATCCTCCTCCTCTTCTCCTTCTAACAAGGAGATAGCTCGTGATTTGGTCTCCCCAAATCTCAGAGGTAAGATGTCACATGGGCGTTCTGTGGCGAAAGCAACCTACTATAACTCAATTGGTTGTGAGGGAACCTCTAGAGAGGGAGAAGCATGGGATGAAAAGTGTATTGTCCTTCTGCCACTTCAGAGAGTGTGGTAGGGATATCTTTAGATTACAAGGATGGGGTGTGGGCACCCTTTCTTGACCATTATTCCTTAGATTGAGGGTTAGCAGGTTCTTCTACATTTTCAAGATCGGTTGTCATGACCGAGATCATGAGAACAGCTGGATACACATCCAGATTCGGATTCCTGCTCTCAACATGGTTGATGGACAACACGTACTCTTCACCGAGCTGCTTTAGGGGGTCTTCAGAAACCACTTCTAGGCCATTTGGGGCAGGGACCCAATCAATACCATCAATTTCAGATGTCTCCCCCTTTTTCTTGTAAAATCCGGCATCGATGTAATGCAACTCGGAGAGATCGAATGGGGCCTTATCAGCACGGAATGTCCCACCTTGTCCATTGATGAAATATTTGATACATTGGTGATAGGAGGAAGGAAATTCCATGTGTTGATGTAACCATGGATTTGCAACAGGTCGTTAAATGTCATGCTTTTCCGAACCACCCGGAACATAGAATGGTCCACAATATTGCCAAAATGGGTTCTAATCTTGATTTGTCCCACTGGATTTTGTTTTCTCTTGTCATAACCTAAGAGAGTTATAGCTGAGGTTGTTAGGTTGTCCTCACTGTAGCCCAACCTATGAAGTTTTCTTAGTGGGAGAAGGTTGAATCTAGAGCCATTGTTGATGAAGAATTTCCGGACTTCAACATCATTCAGCATGACAGACACATATAGGGGTTTGATTTTTCCTTGCATGGTGGCGTCTTCATCCTGACCGGTGAAGGAAATCACTGCATTACATTCAGTCGGTCTAGTCTCTGTTTGATATATCTCGATGACAATGACTTTAGCTTGAAATTATTGGGGACTGAGTAGGGCTTCTATGAGTTCCTCTCGGAGGTCTACTGAAAAACTCAGGGTATCCAGGATTGATTGCTTGGCTGTTACTGAGGCCAGTTGTTTTAGGATATCATACTTTATCTCCAAAGGCCGGTTCTTATCCACTTGTGGGAGATCTTTAACGGGCACTTTAGAGGCTAGAGCATGAGATGAGGAGGGACCGATCACAGGGGAAAGAGTAGGTGGTGCTCCTGGATTCTAGGGACCTGACCCGGTCAATTTACCTGTGCACCCTAGACAGCTAGACACTTGTTCCTCCCCTGATGGGTACCGCATAATAATGGGGACAAAGTGGCTACTAGTGGGGTCAGGGGAATATTCTTGCTTCTACTGGGTCAATTGAAGGGCACTCCTGTGAGTTTCCGTAATGTTTATGGTTTGAGCCGGTGCATAACCACAGGGTTTCTTCTGTCCATGGATGCATCAGCCTCAGTATCCCCTGCCTCTGCGATTTTTCTCTGTAGTCCCCTAATCGGGTGTCAGGAATTCGGGTTCATAACCATACTATTAATAAGATAATGGTTCCATTAAATGGACAATGTTGATAGAACCAAAGATGAGTTCCTCATTCGATAATAGATTAACCCGGTTGGCTACCTCTGATGGTTCTGTTTGGTGGGTCGATGCCCGTTGTGTCAAGCCTGAGGGAAGGAAATCTTTAAGTGTCTAGGCTAGATTTTTTCTTGTCACAGACTTCTCCTCTTGTACATGTTTCTTCCCTCTTTGATTATTCCTGGATAACTGGATTGTGGAGAGTTTTGGGGCCGAGGACGGTGGATGTGTTGCATTAGGAGCTATTGGCACAACCATTTGCTGTAGTTGAGCTCGGAGTATGACATGAGCTTGGTTAACCATCTTCTAAGTCATCAATCCGTCAAAACTATGCTCCCTTTTTCTAACAACTTTCTACCACTCCTCTCCCTCATCTAGGTTAGTGGTAGAAACATATGCTACGTGTGATGGGGTTGGTCCTAGATTGACCTGCCCCGAGTCCACCATCCTTTGTAGGAGATCTTTGAAGACAAATCATTCCTTAATGTTCTTTCCCAACATCCGATGGTTGGGAAAATAATATTGTCAGTTGTCAAGGCCGACTACTTCAGGATTTCACGGCTTTGGTAAGTGGAGAAAGTTTCAATTTATGGTGGATATGAAATAGTCACGGACTTGGTCCTCTCGGAACAAGTAGACTTTATATCTTTATTCCTAAAATTGGTTTCACCTAGGTTCTCTTTGATCGTCTCGCCAGGGCGGGGGAGGCCGTTGATACGTCGGAGGCCCTTGGCGATTTGACAGAGTCCTAGATGGTGGAGCAGGTGCAGGCGCTGGCTTGAGCATGACAGAGGACACTTCAGCTCTACCTGCCCTCTTTGTAGGAGCCTGTGAGGTTATTTGGGACATAAGGCTAGTCCGTTGTAGGGAATCTTCAATACTTTCGTCAATAATAGAGAAATATCAAAATTCGGTGGTGCATTTCACTGGTATGAGTAGCGTTCACAGCTCATCTTAGAGTTTGTCGATGCATATATCGAGCATCTCGTCCTGGGGAAGTGGCCTGTTTAGAGAGTAGGTCAGACCCTTCCATCTGGCGATGAAGTCTCAGACCCTCTCGTTCTCCATCTATTTTCAATTCATGAGGTCTCTAACCGTTGTCTTGGGTAACGTTTAGCTAAAGTGGAACACGGACTGCTGCCGAAGATCCTCCCATCCTCTTATTGACTGAGCTAGCAAACTCATATACCAGATGAAGACCGAACCTTGTAAGGTTCGCACGAAGCATCTAAGTTTCACTACTTCTTGTTGTTCTGAATTTACTATCATAGGGTCTCAATTAGACGTGTAGTGCATCAAATGTTGTTCCGGGTCTCCTGATTCATTGAATATATGGAATATAGGGCTCCCAAAATTCGGTGGGGTGGCGTGTTTATCACCCAGTCTGGGTAAGGCTTTTGCTCTGGCTTTATTAGAGCGCTTAGACCTTCCATTGCTTCCAATAAAGTTGTTAGTGCTTCAGTGGTGGTGGCGAGACCCTGGTTTACATCTTATTGGGCCTGATTCCAAATGGGGTCCCTGTCCTTGTTTCGTTTGCCAAGGCAAACCCTTGTTGTTGAGGCACACTTGATGGAAGTGCGTACTGTGACCCATCTTGAGGAACGTGTTTGATAGGACAATTCCTCTAGAGTAACTCGATGTTAATCCTCCTTAATTACTTCATTTCCTCCTCCTATCGAGCTAACTTATCTTTGAGCGTGAGAGGCTTGTTTGTGTTGAGATAAGAAGATGGGTTGAGGATAACCTGCCCTTTGTTCCTCTCTATATTGGTGACTCGCTGGGGAAGCGGATGGGGATTTTCTAGAGCTGCCAGGTTCAGAGAAGCCCTCTGGTTTTGGGTGTGCACGCCTACTAGATCATTATGAATCACATCCTGAACGAAATAATCTTCTCTCAATCCATCCATATTTTCATCGTCTTTAGTTCCACCCATGGGGTTACCATCCATGATGTTGACAGATGCATAATACGGGGTGGAGGAGGTATCATCTTCCAAGTAGGAAGAGGACCTTCTACACCTCATATCGGTTTTCCCCCTTCTGTCCTGGGATTGTCTTCAAGTTTCTTGATGAAGGGTGACACAGATGGATCCTTGGTGTGACCTTAAGACATGCCTCCTTCGTAGAGGGGATGATGTTTCAAATGATGGGACTGGACATGAACCACCTCTTCTGACTACCCTCCCCAAATGAGAGAATACTGATTCTTATGGGGGAGGTCTTTGTTGAGGTAAAAATTCCCCGAGCCCTAGGTTCTTGGGTTGGCTCCATTCCTTGGGCATCATGCCTCTTCCCATTTTTGCTGGTTTTATAGGGGCATTTGTTGTTAAAAATGCCTTCATCCCTATAGGCTGGGGTTGGTCCCGAATTGCGACAGCTATGGAAACTATCACTTCATTCCTGATCTCATGTGCTCCCATTAATGGGTGAGCCGAACCTAGTGTTGTGTTCACCCGTGAGTTAATTCCCTCTGGGGAGGTATGTTCTGATTGCTAATTGGATTTTCTTAGGCAAGAAGCCTGTTGAATATTTTCGGTAGCCAGATTTAGGAGTTCATGAATGGATCTCTCTCGTCAAGCCTGATGCTTTTGAGACTTACTCAAGGCCTGTTTCTATCGGATGTGTCACCGCTCTTGAATATGTACTACATTTGAACACCATCTTGATGTGATGGAATTACAAGACCTTACTCCGAATAGGTTCTACTGGATGGGAAGCAGGGTGAAATGAAAATCCCTATGCTCTCCCCATCCACGGATATGAACTCATGTCGGAGAGTCATCAATAAGGTGATTCAATTTGTGCAGTGTACGAAGATAGGTTGACTCAAGGTCCCTTTTGTGTCTCTCTAATGGTAGTCGTCATGCCGAAGGAAGGTATTCCAGGTCAATGTGATGTAGGATCTCTCCTATGGTCTTGACATGATCTACATACCCTTAATATGGTAGGAAGTTTAGTTTCAACTGGCTAAGGGTTTTCCAGATATTAGAGCGGATGTCATGTACACTCCCTTCTAACAACTCTCTATTTATGTCAAACTCAGAGGTGGTCGTGGGACAAAAAATTATTGGTATATCATCCCTGGACAACTATTTCAACATGTGAAATATATCATTATGTGACTCCTCTAGTGATTCCTCGACTTGATTAGCCCAACTAAGATGCTCCTTGACAGTATGATCAGAGGTAGTGGGGCTGGTAGGGGTCGAACCGTTATGTGGGTGGCTCCAGGGTGTCTTAGAGGGTGAACGTGGTCCCTGACCATCTCCTGAATGAATAAGGGTGTCGTTGATCGATGACTATTAATCCTACATACTTGATTCCCTCCTTATGAGTGACTCAGCATAGGAGGTCTTTTTTCTTTACTTGATTGGGAAAGGGGAGGACCTTCCTGTCGGTATGATGTGTCACCACAGGGAGGACCTCTGTAGTTGGCACTGCAGTGGTGAGGACTACCATCGTAGCTTAAAGTCCGACTACCAGAAATAATTCCATAGTGTATACCCTAGGGAGGAACTTCAGAGTGGACTGTAGTAAGGGGGGACCTTTTTTCTCTTTAAGGACATTGTAGGGAGGACCTTCTCAATGGCATCCATAATGGTGAGGATGACCACCATGGTTTATGGTTCGGTTTTCATATTGGGGAGGGCCTTCAGGACACACTGCTACAAGGGGAGGACCTTCTTGTTGCTTAAGGCCATTGTGGGGAGGACCATCGCAATGGAGACCATGATGGCGAGGACTACCATCATAGATGTCGCAGGGAGAATATCTTTGGGACACACCTTGGGTAGGTCCTTCATAATATACTAAAATGAGGGGAGGGCCTTCTCGTTGCCCAACATCTCTGTGGGGAGGATCTCTACTATTACAGTGGCGAGTACTACCACCATAATATGATGCTTGGCTGTGTGAAACATCATTACCACATTACCCCTGGGGAGGACATTCAGGGTAGGCTACATCTAGGGGAGGACCTTCTTATCATGAAGAGACACCACTACGGGGGGGGGGGGGGGGGACCTATGCAGTTGCGACTATGATGGTGAAGACTACCATCATAACATGTGGTCCCACTGCATAGAGAGTGTTTGCAGTGTATACCCTGGGGAGGACCATTAGGGTAGACAACAGTAAGTGGAGGACCTTCATTCTACTTGATCTTCTGGTCAAGTAGAGGGATTCCATGACTCACATCAAAATAGGAGCTGTCATGATCGATCATTGCATGACCATGAGGGAGGCCCTCATGGGTGCTCTGGGGATGACCTTCAGAGCTGTTGGTAGCAGCATTGCGGGGAGGACCTTCACAACAACAACTACCACTCCCATAGTATGGTAATGGGTTGGTAGGATTTCTCACCTTTGAGACATGTTTTGAGGCATTGAGAACCCCAACTTACAGAAGAGCAGAGACATATACCCACTATTTATTTTCTGGATACCTTCGGTGTGTTCGGGGCTCTCTCTTGTGGGAATCAGGGACCATCTACTGTTGATAACGGTCGTCACCTCTTGGTCCCTATCTAATTGGGTCCTGTGATGTTGTCAAGATATGAAGACGAACATATTGAGTTTTGGAAGGGATATATGACTACCCTAGAGAATCCACCATGATGGACAGGTGTCCCCCAGTTATAATGAATGAGTATGCTTGATCGGGTTTCCCTTGTATCGCAGGATATAGCTGACGACCCTCCTAGGTAGAATCAGGGATGCAGATCTGTTATGAGGTGGCTATCTCGTCTCTTAGATGAGTCAGCTCAATTGGGGAGATGGGCTCACGAGCCCAAGTCCTTGCTGTTGTCGTCGATGCAATTACATTCTGTAAAGTCTGCAAGATATGATCTGGGATCAATACCTGCTCCTCCATCATTGCCAGGATATGTAGAGAGACATCCTTGGCTGGAATGGGTATGAGGTCCCATTCCGCTATCGGAGTAGGAATGTCCTGCTCTAGTCCTCCAGTGGTCAGTGGATACTGATGATTTTCCTATGTCAGGGCAGGTGAACGAGTCTACCCCTATGCTAGGATATTCCATCTTACTTCTCCATTTTCCACCACATCGGGATGATGGACTTTAATTGAATCCACATGGAGCTGGACCTACATATATTGGTGTCCCACCGTATTGGGTTGATGGTATTTGTTGGTAGGGAGATGTGCCAGCCTGTTGATCGCCACCATATCGGGACGGCGGGCATCAGGATAATCTGCGAGGAGCTGGTCCTGCAGGAACCAGATTTCCACCATGTCTGGTTGGTGCGATTTTTGATCCCGGGTAGGGAGAGGTTTCGGCCGAGTAGGTGCCATCATGTATTGGTGACGGGCTTGACGAGGCTCGGTGAGGATGCGTTCCTGCTCGTAGATTGCCACCATGTTGGGATGACGGGATTCGAAAGAGCGGACCGACACAGGGGCCTACCTGTGATATGCAACTGTGTATGAGCAGCAGAGTTCTTCCTCAAGAACTAGGGTGATGAACCATTCCTAGTTTTATGTTCTCCTCCCTAGGTAGGCAGTCCATGGGGTTGGAGCTTGGGGAGCATGGTCGTGGATCCTCTAGGTGGTCTCATCTTCCAGGGGAGGATACGCGGTCATAGCGTAATTGCGGAGACATCTTCTAGCAGGGGCCTTGGGGCAGGACCCCTTTCTAGTAGGGATAAAGTTATCAGTGTCGACCTCATCCACCTCCCTAAGATAAGGGAGGTATAGAATGTATCGTTCTGGGGACAGGATCCCGAAACGGTTCGAGACAGCTGCAGGGTCCGCCGGGATCTTCTCCCTCGGCTGCTACTAAGAAAGCGGCCAATGGGACTTAGGTGACTAGAGGGTGTACATTGCCGCCTCCATAGTCAGGATAGTACCGTTCAGATGGTACTCTCAGATCAGTGTGTTCGAGACCTGGTGTTAAAGACATTGGGTGGGTGATGAGGTCCTCTGCCGATTGAGAGGCCTTGTCTTCGCATTGATCATCGTGAGTGTCTATGAATTCCTTTGAGATTCCATTGAATTGAAGGAAGCTCTGCTGCGTACCTGTAAAAAAATTTTAAAGTAAAAACATCAAAACCAATTAATGTAGCATCTCATAATCCCATGTGTAATTATTGACCTTTCTTGGCCCTCCTTTTGAACACTAAAGGGGGCACCAAGTGGGATTATTTCACCACCTCGGTTGAAGGCTCACAACTGGGTCCTTTTTTGTTTTGGTTAGAGAATGAACAAGATGGAAAGTTGGATATTAATCATCCATTTATTGTTATGGAGAGTTTCACATTAGGGTAAATCCTTCATGCTAGTTAAATATTCACATTAGGTTCACCATTTTTTTTTGTGGCAAAGGGGACATGATCGGTTCCTATGTTTGATTAAAGGGAGTCAGTGCTGTTTAATCATTACAATTGGGTTCCATATCTCTGTGGCTTCGCCTGGTCTCCAACGGGTTTATTCGTGGAGCCAAAAACACCCAACTGTTCTTGCATCCAATAATCCTTGGACCTGATTTCCAAAGGCAAGAGCTCATTGGGTGATATGGACAATGAAACTTAAGAAATCACATTTGTTGAGAGGATGGGAAGTTGGTCTCATCGCACCCCTTTGGGGGGTAATTATTTCCTATTCTAGGACTCTCTTATAGATTTAAGACGTGTTCATATGTTCGTGAATCTTTGGTTTATCCCCAAGCATAGTATCCACAGATTACCCCTGAGTTGCAAGTCACAGGTATATGTAGGGACCCAGAATCATCTATATCTGAGGTTTACTATCCATCATTGGATTAGTGATTCTCGGGAAGTTTGAGTTTGTTCATAAGTCATTGGTCTCAGGCACTGTAATTATGAATTTTGGAGTTTATTGTCATCTAGGGGGGCAGAGAGTGACTTGAGTATCTGGATTGAACCTGTAACACAGACTTCCTACATATCCTTATGAGAGGAATCTGAATCCATGTAGTTTGGTTAGGTGCGGACCGATGTGAAGGGGGTCAGAAGCAATGAAAGTTGGGCTTGAACCTCAGGGAGGCGTCCTACATACCCTGCCTTGGAAAAGATCAAAGTCCACATAGTTCGGATTGGATGTTGGGCTTGAACCTCAGGGAGGCGTCCTACATACCCTGCCTTGGAAAGGATAAAAGTTCACATAGTTCAGATAGAAAGTTGGGTTTGAACCTTAGGGAGGCGTTCTATGTACCCTGACTTGGAAAGGATCAAAGTCCATGTAGTTCAGATAGGTTTGGAGTGATGTGAAAGGGGCCAGAAATGATGAAAGTTGGGCTTGAACCTTGGGGAGGTATCCTACGTACCATACCTTGGAAAGGATCAAAGTTCACATAGTTTGGATATGAAGTTGGGCTTGAATCTTAGGGAGGTGTCCTGCGTACCCTGCCTTGGAAAGGATCAAATTCCATGTAGTTTGGATAAGAGGTGTTTATCTTGCAATCCTTACAAACCTCTAAGCCCACGTAATTCATGATCATCGTGAGAAACAAGAGGATGTGAAAGATTAGACAATGCACACACCTCCTCCCCTATTGGTGGGGGAGGGAGAGCATATGGTGGAAGAGGCCGGGGTGATCGTGGGTGAGGGTGCAGAATAATGAACCATCTCGAATGAAAGGGGAAATTCTATATTAGTTCGGAGAGGATAGTGTGGGAATTACTATAGGAGGGATGCCCGGTCTCCCTCTTTAGGGGAGGGGAGAAGTGCTCACTGTTGGAACTCCCTGAATGGAAAAGCGAGTGGGATCCCCCAATCCTAAAGAGTGGAGAGGTATAAAGGGGATCTCGGGCTCGAACTCTACACTACTGTGGGTATGTGAACCCAGAAATGCTTCGGATGCCCGTTCAAGGGACGGGGTAACCCCTTCGTCTTCACCTACCATGGGTTTGTGAACTCAGGAGGGTGCGCTAATGTGCCCGAAGGTTTTATCATGCCGATCTGGTGGATTTGGGAGAGGCCTTGGCTTGATGCCGATGGATAGGCTAATAAGGGGATTCTGAAAGATTGAACTGAATTGGAAGGGCCTTATGTGACTTGGGGGATAGAAATGCTAAATGATTTGGCAGACCACATGCTCATATGAGGAGTGGAGCCCGTCACACCGGTAGGTGCTACACAGTTGGAGAGGTCATTCGTGTACCAGTGTGGTACGCGAACTGAGGGGAATCCCACGTACCGGAGTGGTATGTGGCTTCAGGTTTGGTCTCTGTACCAAATTGGTATGTGGATCTGGAATCCACTCGAGCGGCAGTGGCTAGGAGTAACACTAGTCAGGGCTTCTCCCACGTAGGAGGGTTCTACGCGGTGCGCTGGATCGAAGAAGGGACATAGGCTCCCTAGTTCGCAGGATGTGCATCTGCCTAGTGGCCATGGTTTGTGATTTATAAATTTACTTATGCATTCTTTAGTTCTTAACAATTATTCCCCCAGTTTATTCCTGTTTCTAGTTCACGAATCGGAACTTCGCAGTCCGCGAAATCCTAAGCTCCCAAAATCCTCCTCCTTCTCCACAATCCGATTGCCGAGAATCCCCTCCTCAATCCCCCCTTTACGTCATTTTATAGAGGGGGGAAAGGGTTGTATCTATAGTCATATGGAATCTTTTTCATAGGACCATGAAAGGAAACATGACCTATAGATGACTTAGTCAACCCAAGTTTCATGGGGTATATTGAATGCACCTTGCCTGTGAACCTAACTTGGTCACGGGGGTGCTTCATGGCCGTGTAGGGTTCCACCTCTATTTCATGAACAATGTTGTGTGTGGTCTACATTTGTGTATCGGTCTGGCCTCACTTCATTGGTCGTTTGTTCCACGCCCGCCCAGGAGCTCTGCCTCGGTTTCACGAACGACGGTGTCCGCAGTTGGCACGGTTCGCCGAACCGGCTGCATACCATTATTGATGAACCGATACGTGGACTGGTTAGGTCCTTGAACATTCTTCATATTTTTCCTAGATTTTTGATGAATATTTGAGAGATTCTTAAAATAATCTTAATGGGGTATCTTCCTTCCCTTATACGGATTTTTTAGAACCCTACACTTACATAATTCTAAAATCAGAAAAAAAATTATAAATTTCACAAAAATTGTATTTTGACTAAAACTTAATATTTCTGAAAAAACAAAAAATTTAATATTAATATAATAATATTATTATAAACACTAAAATTATATCTATTTTTCAAATTAAAATAAAAAAATTTAAATTTAATTTTTGAATAAAATCATGAAATCTAATGAAAAAACATTTTATTTGAAAATAACCTTTTTAAATATTAACAATTTTTAATATTATTTCATATCATTTACCAACTAAATTGGTGTTAACAAATTATTAATATTGAATATAATTTATCATGATTAATCATATGTTTCTTAAAATATAAATGCACATTGAATAAAAATTCATTTTTTGAAAAATACTTTTCCAAACAATGAATGATCTTATTAGTCATTTTAGATAAACTAATAGAATTTCATATTAAAAATATCCTTTTTTATTTGTAAATATATTTAATAAAGTGAATATTCATATTCATTCATGCTAAATCAATGTCTAGGTTTTTAATGGTAATACTTAAACATTTATATTTTATCTAAATATATCACAGTTTCATTTGTGTTCAGTGTTGAGTGTAGAGAAAGCTATCAGAAACATTGAGTTATTCAAAGGTAAACATATATTAAAATCTTGGGGTGTTGCATTCCCCTCCTTAAATAAATCACATCCTCTTAATTTTAATTATTTCCCACTGAATAAATTAGGTGAGAGTATTGTTAACATATTCATCATTTGGGGTATAACCTCTAATATGACATCTATCATACTTTTTTAGGCCACATGAAGTTACCTATATTTCTTCAAACAGTATTATCAATTATTACAATCATATACCCAAGTATTTATATAAAATAATCATATATTCTTTAAAACATTTCTTTCCCAAAACCATATGAATATCCCAGTCAATAAACCACAAAGAAGTTATATATTCTTCAAAAAAAGTAACTATATCTTTAAACCTCAAAAGGTAATAATCACTAGTTCATAAAGGAAAACACTAGTCATTATATATAATAATCCAAAAAATTAGTTAAACACCCCCAAACATATCATAGGTTACCTTTTATTTAAATTAATAATAATTTCTAATATTATCTAACTCACTTTTCTCAAAATCAATCAAACCTTTATTACCTCATCATGAAGCATATATTAATCCCAAGAGTTGTCCATACCTCAATAATGTATCCTTCAATAGTTATACCCAAAAATATTCCCTTGACATAAAATCAATTTTCAAGGTTATTGATACCATTTAATATATTTTTCCAAACTATTAAATCAGAACTATTGAAGAACAACCCTTGGATGTTTCAAATAATCCTCATTACTTTTAGAATATTCTAGAATATCATTGATAGATATCACTCACTAATGAAAATAACTATGAGTTTTTAGATTTAATTTATATCAAAATTTCAATTTCACTAACTTAGTAAAGGCTAGTAAACTGACATTTCCATCATAATATGCATATAATAGAATTATCAACCATTTAAGTATTCTCTCTTATTCATCTATGAGACATATTAGTTTCTAGATACATACCTTTCTCAGCTTCATATTTGTGATATTTATTCCACCAAATACAAAAACCCAAAATGGTTATCAATAAAATTAGAGTAAATGATTGTATGAATATGAAAAATCAATCCTAATATGTTTTATCATATTTATTTCATCCTTTGATACTTTTAGTTAAATCTACTTTTCTTTAAGTTATGTTCTATTGTACTTTATAACACAATCCCATAAATTAACTTGTAAACCAATCATTCATAGTGATTTTTTAAAGATAATATGATCCACCAAATAATATATCAAAAGATTTTCTACCTAGATGTTCAGTTTTAGGTCCATCCATTGTGCATCAGAGTGATGATTGAGTTAATGATAAATCAAGCCTTTCTGGATGATTAACCCTAGGTGAATCTGTGCCATAAATTCACACACTTTCTAGTATTTAGATAAGGATATATTTATAATAGAACCACTTAGTCATCAATTTACCAATTTTTATGGATTTTGTTCTATACTTAGACTCTTCTCTAGGTTTTTCACTAAGGTTTTATAACCCTAATCCCTAAATAAAATATGCATTATTAACTTAACATTAAATCATATACTTATCCCAAAGGGTTATTTATACCTTTGAAACTAAGATCAACCTTAACTTATCAAACCTTAAATTATCTTCAACAAACATCCTAATCTCCAAAGTTATTTAAAACTTTCCTCTGATACCAACTATTATGGTCCAGACCTACACACCTAAACCCAGTTCCATAAACATGTACTTTAAAAACTACCTTTAATACTAGCTATGACTGCCTAAACCCCACATTTTTTAAGTATAATGAATTAAACCTAAGAGTCAACAGTACTTTTCATACCATTACCTAAGTAATATATTACTGAATAAAATATGGTTATCTGTATAATGAAAAATACAAAATTTCAATGCATAATCAATCTATGTTACCAGTCAATACTCATCAAGAATATCACAAATTTTCCCCATGACAATAAATGGAATAACATAGTCATAAAAAATTTAGAGAAAGAAGAAAAATGTTAAAACAATATATTGTTAAATTACCAACAATCATTTGTGTTGGAATAACAACATACCAAATGAAAATACTTTTCTCCATGTCAGTAGAATAACATTCTATCTAGGTGAACATCATCCAATCCAAACTATTTATAAATGTGATGTTCACACCTTATAGAGCAATGAGTATACGACTTTGTAAGTATTAGAATAACATGATCATAATCCATCCAAAGAAAGAAGGTGAATGATTTCAAAATAACATAACCTTGATGTAACAAATTAAACATATAATGATATTGATCTATATGAAAAAAATCCTTGCAAAAATAATGCTTCGAACAATATCACAAAAGAAGGGATAAAAAATAGAATTTTTTGATATTGTGAGTTAAATATCCAAAATTATAACATATATATATTGTAGGATAATTTATGAAACATAAAACTCATTAGGGTTAATCCCTTTGAAAATGAAAATGTAAGTGGAAATTAAAACCTAAAATAGATTTTAGAAAACATTTTAAACAATGATGTAAAATATAAATTTACATGTCACTTTCAAAGGTAACTTTTGAATAGGTAATGTGAAAGATTTTGAAAACCTTTTATTTTAAAAATAATCTGTAATAATGGAGCCTTAAAAAGATATAAAGTTTATCTTGGATAAATGATAAGTGTAATATAAAACATATGAAAGTGGAAGGAAAACCCTTTATAATATTTTTAAAATACCACTGTTCAAAACTCACATTTTAATAAGAGTAAAACAACATTAATTTGTATTAAAATTTCATTTTCCCATAGAGGATTATAAAATACCAAATAATAAAATATTATGGTGAGATAACTCATGAATGAAATAAATAAGTCCATGAAGAAACAATATAACTTAAAGAAATAATAATTGAGTTATCAATATACCTTATGGGAAACATACTCCATGAGGAACGAAACATTTGAAAAAAGGTGTATGCGGTAAATATTTAAAAAATTATAGAGTAACATATAATCCAATCAAAGGTCATAATGTACCCAAATTATTTTAAATAAGTTCAAGTGATGATCACAACTTAATTAATGAAAATTGAGTTCCTAAAAAATATTATAATCAAAGTAACACTTGAGTCAAAAATAATTTGAAGAAAATAACTTTATTTGACTTAGTTTATCCCTTTAATTATAAGTAAATAACATAAAAAATATTCAATATATAATTAATCATTATAACACTAAACAAATTAAACACGATGCATAATATGTAGCATGTCTCAAAGAATTAGAATTGAGAAAAAGAACCCTTGTGACAATAGTAACATATTAATCAAAATCCCTTGAAAGAGAGGGTTTGTAATTTAAATTCAAATAAAATGATGAAAATATGATTCATGATATTATATCTCAAATAGGTAGTATATACATCACATAAATACAACTAGGTTCATAATTTCAAACATGTCTCAAGAGAAGTATTTGAGATGAAAAAATCATACATCGGTCCTGATTTGTTCTACACTTTCACAAAATGTTATGAATAATTAAATTAATTTCATTAAATACATACTCAATATCCTTATTCAAAACTATAACCACATATAATTCTCATTTGTAATAATTATATATATACTAGTTAGTTTTTATTTATTTTCAACACTAGGTGTAAGTAATGTTTATCACATTGAACCAGTCCTATAAAAGTGGCCTGGATATATATTATTTTCCCAAATTTAATCATTCATAGATCATATAAATTATTTTAAAAAATGTTATAATATAGTTTTTAGGGTTTTAATTTTATTTCATGGTATTTTTTTTACAATTCATGAGGATTAAATTGAAGACATACTTGTTTCATTGATTCTTAAAAAATGAAAGATATTTTCGTAATGGGTAAAATGTTGACCTAACCTTACCAGAAATAAAATTCGTTTACATATTCATATCATATTATACCAATAAATAAGTTCTCAAATTCATCCATGACATAAATTTATAGTTTTTTCAAGTATGTGGTTAAAACAACCCAAACATGAACCTACCACCATTAATGGACGATTATTAGATGGTTTAGTTGTAATATCATTATACCAGAATAATAATGATCTTATTTATTGTTATTAGTGTCATATATCATAATTATAAAATATGTATAGAAAAAAATTTATATGAAAATATTACAAAATTTAAATAAAATATTTTTCTCTTAGCACACTTATTTTAAATGATTGAATTAAGAATAATCATTTGTTGGTCATATCATTAATATGTTATCCATTTTGTCATAATAGAACATTAATGATGTCATAAAAATTAAATTTTATCATTAAACCATTCTAGGAACTATCAATTATGGGTGGTGATGAAAAATGAATTTCATTTCTCATGGTGGCAGTAGCTCACACGTATGCACGGACGACGATTTCTTTACTTTTTCTTAATGGATGAGACAAGTGAATAAACAATGATAATGACTTTAATATATTAACATTAAAGTATATAAATTATGTTGAAAGTGGGTTCCCTAAATCCAAATTATTTATATACTTTTATTACCATTACATGTATAGAGTTTAATATATACATGTGTTTCTCGCACCAAAATAGTGTTTATACTTTTGTGTACACTATATTTATGGTAATGTGCTAAGATTACATACTGTATCAAAAAAATATAGTAGATATGAGGATATAATGAGAATATAGAGATACCATGATAGTAATTTTAATGTTATTTAATATAGTCCAGATATATCATACTAATAGGACATAGATGATGTGTGACCATCAGGTGTTGGGGGCTCATAAGGATTGTGACTTTTTCTCATGAATTTTTCACTTGGGGAAATATAATAGGTGAAATCATGAGTACATACCCTTAAATAGTAACACCACATGTTTTAAGTGTCATTGTTCATTCCTATCTACAAACATGTTTATTGGTCTCCTGACTTGAGATTGTTATCAATGTGTGCTATTTGATCGTGTACTTTGATTCATGGAAAAAACCATGAAATTGAAGTTTTAGTGAGGTAGCTTGTGTTGGGTGTGTCATTGGTGGTATTTCATTGGTTGAATGATCAGGATATAATTTTTAACTTCCAAGTTAAGGAAGTGATATCTCAGGCCTAGTTGATTATGATGGTATGGTCATGGTAGAATAAGGTTAGTCTGTCCAGTTTGATCAAAAAATAATAAAGCAAGAATGGATTATGACACATGTTGTGCATCCCACTTTATGAGATATCACAATACAAATAGATTACATTACATGGAGTGTGTTCCTAGGAAGGTTTTAATTGCTATGATTATTCCATATATCTTTAGGGGTTTGGATGGGTTGCTAGACTCTTCTCTTGATTAGTGAATAAGGGAATATAGGGTCACACAAAATAGTGTATTCATGTGTCTTACCTATCCTAATTAATAGGTTTATAGAAAATTTTGGGGCATAAAATACGGTCTTATATGTGTCCAAGAATTAATGATCACAAATTAATTAGTTAATTAATTATTATTTTATTATAGAATTATTATGGTGAATTTATTTAGTTAAATTATTCATAATTTATTATTCGAATACATGAAAAAATATTATACAAATGAATATTATTTTAATATTCAAGTTTTTTTTAATATTATGGGAATTAATAGTCTTGTTAATGGATCAGTTTTATCACATAATATATTTATTATATATTACAAGTATGTGATAAAAATATAAATGACATTATGATGTAGTTAGTTCATCACAACCTATTGTTTATTACTTATTTAGTGAGTTTTGCTTATATGGGGGATGGGAAACCCTTTCCGGGTAATGAACACCCACTATAGAAATAAGAGGGATCCTTTTTTAGTGTACCTCTTCATTCCCACGATTTTGAGGGATCCTCTCACTTTTTCCTGTATCCTAGAGAGAGAAAGGATTCGTTTGAGCAATCAATCCAAGAACGCCTTCATAGATCAAAAGGATGAGATCATATTGATTGTCGTGTTATAAAAGGAATCATCATAGCTCTATGCTATCACCCAAAATTCAAATATCGACATTCATGTGGACTCTTGAAGCTTGTGTAGATGATCTAGAGGGGTTCAACCTCAAATTATTTGAGAAATGATTTCTAGTGATGAGATATAGTTGAACAAACCACTGACTCAAATGAGGTTATTTTTAATGTTTATTTTGTTCTTAAACAATTCACAAGAGACCCTCATACCTTTATCAGGGATTGGGTTTCTGATGATGATGATGTTTCATTTCTCTAGTGATGAAATTTTTTAAATCCCTATCCCACCAGCTTCCGCTTCGTACCTCGATACCATCAATTGGTATTAGGGTGATAGTGTGAGTTTTTTGAGCCAATACAAATTAATTTTCCTTAAATTTGAGTAGAGGACATTATTTCAATCCTAGAGGTTCTGACCACACATCAATTCAATATAGAGTTTCCAAGTTATGACCATTCGAAAAAATTAATACAGATTGTTTTTAGTTGGTTTTCGAGTATTAAAAATTGAAACATATATTCTTATACATGTTAAAATTTTACCTGATCTCAGTCTTTAATGATAATTTAGTCACCCTAAAAATTTGACCAAGATACGATAAGATTCTGGTCATCAGAAAAAATTATGGTTAGTGAGATTAATTCCACCCTTTGTGGAATTATAGAATAATAATTTTATTACTTAAATAAATTAATTTAATTTTCATAAAAAAATTAATTAATTGATTAATTTATTTTTTTTGAATAAAAAATAAATTAATTATTCGACCAAATGAAATTATAATATTGTAATTTAAAATAATTTTTTTATTTATATTCTCTTGAATTTAAATTAATTGTAATTTAATTTTAACACCAGTGTTATTTTTTCCACTGATAGAGATTGAGTAGTGACAGAACCTATATTTTTCACAGTTTTTTATTTAAATATTTATTTAAACTACATGTGATGTCAGTAATAATTATTTATTTATTGACGGTCTACACATCATCCTTTTTTATTTAATATATATAAGGACCAATATGCACATTTTTATTTGTATGCATATTGTGCTTCTTAAGACCCTATCACCTGTATGAGAGTAAATTCATAATCTTCACGATGATGATGTAAGACATAGACCATGATAAGATGCGTCATTACCCCATATTAGAAGTGAAAACATTGGATAAGGGGTGAGATAAGATATGAGTCAAGAACTGACTTAGTTATTATACCCCTAGGTAAGGGTTGATCCATTAAGTTTAAATGGATCGACCAATATTAGATGTTCAAGAATATTTGATTAATTTATTTACTTTGTAAATTGTTTATTATTTTATGCATTTTCATGTATACGGGAAATACATAAAATAAAAAAAATTCACAAAAACATGACTAATGTATTCTATTAATGTATCTTCAGTTTTGAGTGTGGAAACATAATATGAGCATATTTAATATAAAAGGATTAGATTCATTGAAAATATTAAAATACCCTCAAATAAATATTTTGTTGTGAACAGCTTTCATCACTCAAATTTGAATAAAAAAAGGTGTACGAGGTTATCATTAGCCATATTTGGTGGTGCCTCATACTAATAAGGTTTTCATATGAGAGTGATGGGTTGACTTAACTAAATCTAGTAGAAGAATTATCCAAAACTAGCTTTCTATCACTTTAGAGGAAAAGAATTGAGGAAATCAAGGTTATAATTCCAAGAAGTTGATACTTCACTCAATAGTTCAAGTATCCACCAGTCAATGTAGTTGTCCAATCTATATCTAACCTTGAAACTCTATGAGTTGTGTTATAGCCAAATCTTGTAGACTATGAGGAGATATTTCAAAGATCATTTCCACTATAATAGTCAAGTAACTAGGTATTCCGAATCTAGTAGTAAGGGATACTAGGGATTTATAAAAAAGTTTGATAAATTTAATGATTTAATTAATAAATCAATAATGTCCAAATTGGTAATCAAGATAAAGTATCAACATCTAAATTTTTATTTTAGATAAAAATAGAAATAAAAAATACCACCGGATCATTATCACCATAATCAATACTCGATAAAGGAAATCTTCTAACTGACCATAACTTTCAAGATTGGTACATGATCTTTCTCATAATACAATTCCAAGAGAAGAATCTTTACGTGTTAGATTACTCACTTCCTATGGATCATTTTCATAGAGATATAAAAGTGGATAAATACAAATGAAAAAAATCATGTAGATGATCCACTAGATTTATGGTGTATCATGTTTTAATCTATGTCCATTCAATTGAAACAAAAGCACGAGGATGAGATTTCTATAGGATTCTAACTCATCTCTTTCAATTACACCAAGAGAGAGATAAGAAAGAAAAATATTATGTATCAAGTGCACTTTATATCTACGGGCTAGAAGAATGGAATAACTAAAGATCTCATGTACTCAATATGATTGGGTACACTGAGAGACTTGGATCCCATGGGTTCAAATTAAACTATGGACAATAAACTGATCTTATTATTTCCTATTTATAGCCAAAATTATAAAATTTTATTATTAATTATAATATGATTAACATGAAAAAATCACTCCCAAATATTTTTGATTTAGTATTCCAGGATGATACAGATATGAATAATACTAAAACTTTTATCCTTATGGTGAGAAATAGGAGGAAGAGAAAGTATAAGTGGTCTAAGGCTAAGTCAAATCCAAATACGTTGATGCAACATCCTTCCAAAAGACCAAAGATACAGAGGGAGGGAGATGAGCAGGAAGATCTCTACTTTTCATGTGTCAATAAAGGCCACTAGAAGAAGAAGTGGAGATTTGGAAAAAAGAAGCAAGGTGAGACTTCTATTTTAGGTATTTTTATCAATGAATGCAATCTGTTATTATATAAAAGTTGGGAATTGGATACAACATGTGGCTCAAAAATTTTTATTCATAAACATGAACCAAGTATATTAAAGAATATTGTAAAGGGTGAGGTAGATCTTCGGGCTACAAATGGTGTGAGTCTAACCGCCTTGGTTGTGGGATACTATCATATGATGTTTCCTAATGGTTTTTTTTCTTGTAATGAATAATTGCTATTATGTTCCTTTGGTAACCAAAAACATAATCTCAGTTTCATGTTTGGACACTATGGGGTTTTATTTCAAGTTTTTAAATAAATTATTTCTCCTTTATAAGGATAATTTAAGTTATGGTAAGATACATCTTAACAATGAATTTTATATACTTGAACTAAAAAACCCTATAATATCAATCAATGACAAAACTAGCAAACATGAAACATATAATACCCACCTATGGAACTTAAGGCTTGGTTATGTAATTGAGAAGAGTTAACTAAAATTACATCAAGCAAGTTATTTAGACTCAATTGAGTTAAATACCATGGATGTATGTCATGTTTGTTTACAAGGGAAAATGTCTAAAGAAACCTTCTCTAGGAAAGGAGAAACACATACTAAATTACTAGAGTTAATTCATACTAATGTATGTGGTATATTTATATAGAGGTAAGGGGTTGTTTCTTTTACTTAATTACTTTTACCAATGACTATAATAGGTATGGTTATATCCACTCAATGATGTATAAGTAAGATTACTTTCATATGTTTAAGGAATACTATCATGAAGTACAAAAGAATCTTGGTAAAAAGATTAAGTAACTTTCCTCATATTGAGGCAGAGAGTATCTTAACCAAGATTTCATTAATCACTTGATATAGAGTGAGATAGTATCCTAACTCACTCCTCCTTATACACTAGAATGGTATTCAATTAGTGAAAGGAGGAATCAGACCTTTCTTGACATGGTTAGATCAATGATGAGTTAGACAAATCTTTTGTTATCCTTTTGGGGATACACATTGTATACAATGACCTATACTCTTAACCGAGTACCAATTAAAAAGAAATATGGGATTCCATATGAGTATTTGTGTAGAATGAAACCCAATTTTTCACACATATGTATATGGGGATGAAAGGATTTTTTCAAGACTATACCTAGTGAAAAATTGGTATCAAAAAGCATGAAGTTCATCTTTATAGGTTATCATAAAGACAAAAAATGATATTATGTATATATCCCTTATGATAGAAAAGTTATCATAGCAATGAATCCCATATTTTTAGAAAGGGTACACATTTTGAATGGAAACAGTGGGAGAAATATTGACTTTGATGAAGTTGCGGCTTCACATGCATGAGAGTTGGTATGTGAAAAATATATACTATAGAAAGTGGGGGATGAAGATTTTTTGAAGACCCAAGTACTACATAGGTAAACTCAAGAGGTTAGAGGACCCGAGCATTATGGATTTCTTATCCCTGAGTCAGGTGAAACATTACTGTTAGAGAATGATGATCTTATAACTTATAAGGAATAAGTAGATGGAAAGGATGCTTCTAAATGGAAAGAAAATATGCATTATGAGATGGATCTCATGTATCAAAATTACATTTGGATATTTCTAGACACTCTAGATAATATAAGACCCATCAAGTAAAAATGGGTATTCAAGAAAATGTTGTACATAATTGTTAAAGTAAATAGCTATAAAGATTTATCAGTAACAAAGGGTTTTAGGCAACATCAAGGTATAAAATATGATGAAACCTTCTCACTAGTATCAATGATAAAGTATATCAGATTATTACTTGCAATAGTCTCATTCTATGATTATGGGATTTGGAAAATGGATGTAAAAACAACTTTTAAAAATAGAAATTTGGTTAAATATGTCTATATGACTCAACTCGAAGGGTTTATTAAGTCAAAGAGTGAAAATAAATTATGTAATCTATGAATATCCATTTATGGATTTGGAATGAATCACGATCAAGAAATGTTCATTTTGAATAGGCCACATGAGTGTTTGGTTTTTTCAAGAATGAAAGTGATTCATGTGTCTATAAAAAGGTTAGTGGGAATTCCATCATTTTAATTGTATTATAAGTTGATGACATATTAATTATGGGAAATTAAGTAAAAGTCTTATAGTTAGTTAATACTTGATTAAATGAGTGATTCTCCATGAAATAATTAGGTGAAACTTCCTATATTCTTGGGATCAAGATCTATTGAGATAAATCTTAGAGGCTTCTTGGGCTAAGTAAAAGTACATATATTGTCAAAGTACTAAAGAGGTGAAAAATAGAACAATCCAAGAGAGGGTTATTGCAAATGTCACATGGTATGAATATCTCCAAGAACATTTGTCCACAAAAATAGGAGGATATTGAAAGAATGAGTATAATAACTTATTCTTTAGAAGTGTTATTTATCATGTATGCCATGCTATGCACTAGGTTTGATGTTGCCTTTTCATTAATCATGGAGGAAAAGTATCAATATAATCTAGGAGAGCTATATTGAGAAGCTATAAAAACTATCCGAAATTAATTTAGGTGTTTAAAGGATATTTTACTAGTGTATGAAGGAGATTAGGAACTAGTAGTGAGAGGATACACTAATGATAGTTTCCAAACAGATCATGATGATATGAAATCATAGTCAGGATATATGTTTTTCTAAATATTAGTGAAATGATATGGAGAAGCTCAAAGAAACCTATAGTTGCTGATTCTACACTATAATCTTAGTATATCACACCTTCTGATTTAGAAAAGGAAGAAATCTCGATGTGAAGATTTGTCTCAAAAAATGGTTTTGTTCCTAGTGGTTCAAACTGTGTTCTAGTTTATTATGATAATACTATATTAGTGGTTATTTCCAAGGAGTGTAGACCACACAAGAGGATAAAACATATACATTAAAACTTTTATTTCTTGAGGGATTTTACTCATAGAGGAAAGGTAATGGTTAGGAGAATATCCATAGAGGATAACATGATAGAAACTCTAACTAAATCTATATTTCAGTAGAAGCATGATTATCATGTGAGAGCTAGAAGGTTGAAAATTATTAGTAGTTGGCTCTAGTGCAAGTGGGAGCTGTGAAAGTGGGTTCCCTATACCCAAATTATGTATATACTTCGATTACCATTAAATGTATAATATATATATATATATATATCTGTGTGTGTGTGTGTGTGTCTTTTTCTTACCATAACAGTGTTGATACTTTTTTTCCACTATATTAATGGTAATTTACATAGATTACATATTGTACCAAAAGGTTATTGTTGATTTGAGGCTATAATGAGAACTAGGAGATTCCATGATTGTAATATTAAAGTTATTTCATATGGTTCAGATACATCAAAATAATTGGATATAGATGATGTGTGACCATCAGGTGTTGGGAGCTCATAAGTATTGAGACTTCTTCTCATGAAGTTTGCAATTGGTGATCTCTAACAGGAGAGATCATGATGACAAATCCATCAATAGGAACCCCACATGTTTCGGGTATCATCATTTATTCCTATCTACAAACATTTGTGTCAGCCTCTTGAATTTATATCATTATCAATGTGTTCTATTTGATCACTTACTTTGATGAAAGATAAATACTATGAAATTGAAGTCATGGAGAGGTAGCTTGTGTTGGGTGTGTCATTGGTGGTATGATATTGATTGAATGATCAAGATATAATTTTTCACTTCCAAGTTGAGGAAGTGATATCTTGGGCCCAATTGATTAGGATTGTAGTACCTCCACAAAATCCATGACCATAGTAGAAGAAAGTAATTTTGTCTAGTTAGATCAAAAAATAATAAAGCAATAATGGATGATGTCACAAGTTGTACATATCTCTTTATGAGATATAATGATATAAAGAGATTATATTACATAGAGTGTGTTCATATGAAGGTTGTCATTACTATGGCTATTCCTTATCTCTTTTGGGGATTTGATGGTTTGGTATAATCTACTCTTGGTTTGTGAATAGTTTTTATTCTTATCGATATAATGGCCTATAGGGTCACACACAACAGTGTATTCAAGAGTCTACCCTATTC
This sequence comes from Viscum album, assembly GCA_963277665.1. NCBI lineage: Eukaryota > Viridiplantae > Streptophyta > Magnoliopsida > Santalales > Viscaceae > Viscum > Viscum album. Next base: position 1,987,256,427 of record OY728161.1, on the reverse strand, counting down.
TGATGAATATGTGTATTGAACATGGTGGTCCCCACCATGATATCCAATATGTGTCCAAGAATTAATGATTTCTAATAAATAAATAAATTCATTAATTATTCAAGTATAGAATAATTGGGTTAAATTTATTTTGTTAAAGTATTCACAAGGTACTATGTGAATACATGCTAAAATATTATATGAATGAATATTATTTTAATGTTCAAGGTTTGTTTAATATTGCAGGAATTATGAGTTGATTTAATGGATAAGTTTTATCACATAATATATTTATTATATATTAAAAGTATGTGATAAAAATAAAAATGACATTATGATGTAGTTAGTTCATCATAATGCGTCGTTTATCACTTATTTAGTTGGTGTTGATTATATAGGGGCTAGGGAAACCTTTTGGGATAATGAACACCAACAATATAAAAAGGAGGGATCTCCTTTATGGGTGAATATTCATTCCAATGATTTTTTAGAACTCATATCTCTTGTTCCAACATCTTTGATAGATAAAGGCTATGCCCAAGAAATCAATCCAATAATTACTTCATGGATAGAAGGGACATAATCATGTGATCGTCGTGTCAGTATAAGAATCTTTGTAGCTCCTTTCTAGCACTAGAAATTTTATGATCGGTGTTCGTATGGTCTCTTGATGAATGTGTGGAAGATATAGAGGGGTTTGGCATTGGATCCTTTGAGAAATGATCTCTAATGATGAGATACAATCAAATGCACTATTGGCTCAAATGCGGTAATTGTTAATGTTTATTTTTTTCTTAAATAATTCACACGAGATCCTAAGATCTCTATTGGGGCTTGGATCACCAAAGACGACACAGTTTCATCACTCCGGTGATAAAAAATTATAAATTCCCCTACCCACTGACTTCCATTTCATGCCCTGGTACCATCAAATGGTACTAATATCATTATATCAGTGTGATGATAATAAATTTTAATGAATATAAATACGTTGAAAAGTTAATTATTTCATAAATCTCATGTTGGGTACTTAAATTTTCCTTGGAATTATCATTGGAAATTAAATCCTTTTTCCAACTAATTGTGACCAGAATATTTTGAATGTGAGATAGATTTATTATAGGAGAAAAGTGGTAGAGTTTTAGGGATAAATTTGATGTTAAAGTGAGTCTTGAAGTGGTGTAATTGTTTCCCTTTTATAAGTGAATAGAAGAGAAATTTTTGGAGCACCCTTAACATTTTCAATAATAAGATATTAATATTCCAATGAAAATGGATCCAAAATAGAAAAAATGTGGCGAAATTGAGTGTGGATAAAAATTCCCTCAACCACTCATTTGGGAGATAAATTTTAGTGTTTTAAGAATTTTAGTTTTTACTTTTATCCCTTTACCAAAATTTACTATTATTTTGGTAAATAATTTATATCCTTAGTAATTATTTTTAATGAAAATAATAAAATTGAGACCTTTTACCCAATTTTAAGATCATTATTTTAAATTTGGAAATAATATGGGGAAGAAAAGTTAAATTTAAGATTAGCACACATGATGTGTAAGAATATTTTTTAGAAAAATGATTATTTCTAAGATTAAAATTTATGTGTAATCCATAGTTATTTAATTTAATAATTTACATGACATATATTGGTTTATTTTAAATCAAATAAAAGGTAAAACACTTTCATGTAAAGACAAAACTAAATCTCAACTTGAAAATACTCGATTCAAAGAAAACACTGAAAATAATTTTTTATTAAACTGACATTTTAATTTAGTTCTAAAAATGTTGTACATGGGATTCACAAGATTACAAATATATTAAAATTAATAAATTTATTTATTAAATACATATTTTATTTCATAAAATATTTTGTAAACATTTAGGATACACTAACATTAGGATAAAATCATAAAAAATTATAATTTTCAGAAAACCGTATTTTCAACTAAAAATCAATATTTCTAGAAAAAACCCAAAATTTAATATTAATATTATATTATTATTCTAAATTAAAAAATTATTTCCAAATTTTAAAATTCAAATTAAAAAATTTATAAATTCAATTTTCTAGTTAAATCATAAAATATAATTAAAACCTAATTTTATTATAAAATGACATTTTCACATATTAATAATAATAATAATTATTTCATATCATTTAATAAATAAATTGGTGTTGAAAAACTATTAATATTAAATATAATTTATTATCCTCATTCACATGTTTCTTAAAATAGAAATTCATATTTCATAAAAGGGAATTTTTTAGAAAAATACTTCTCTAAACAATAAATGATCTTTTTAGTCATTTTAGTTAAACCAATTGACTTTCATATTAAAAATAGTATTTATATTATTTATAAATATGTTTATTAAAGAGGTTACTCATATTTATTACCACTAAATTAAAGGTTTGGTTTTAATGGTCGTAATTAAACATTTATATTTTATCTAAATATATTGTGGTTTATTTTAAGATCATTTTTGCATCTGGAGAAAGATATATAACAAATTGAATAATCTAAGGGTAATAATATATTAAAATATTAGGGTGTTACACCAATAAAATATGCGAACCATAACAATAAACCTCAAATGCAATTACCTTCTTTGTAAAATGAAGAACTGGAGCACCAACCAAATTCTCCTTAAGATACTCAAAAAATCAGCTAGCACTGTCTAGTCCACATAAAAAACTGATTCTTCCTAGTTAGAGATTTCATAGAAGTATCAATATTAGAGAATTTGGGCATAAAACTCCTATAATATCCCACAATAAAAAGGAAACTCTACAAATTCACAACATTCTTGGGAGCCTCTTAAGAAACAACCACCTAAAATTTAAAACGATCTATGACTACTCTACCTTGAGATATGACATTCCCCATGAAAAGAACCTCATAGACCTAAAAATCTCACTTATAAAGATTCCTAAATAGTTGATAAATTATAAGGTCTCCCAAAATAGCTCACATATTCTATTCACTCTCCTTATTAGACACTAAGTACACAAGGATGTGATTGTTAAATACCACCATGAACTGATCCAAAAATTCACTAAACACTGAATCCATTAGTCCTATGAACATTAATAGAGTGTTTGTAACACCGAATGGCATAACAATGAACTCATAATACCCATAACCACATTTGAAAGAAGTATGTTAGATATCACCAACCTTCACCTATATCTGATATAATTTGTCTAAAAATCCATCTTCAAGAACCAGCTAGCACTCTCCAACTAATAAAATAAATTGTAAATATATAGGTGAGGATAGCGGTTCTTCACTATTACTTAGTTTAAGAGAGGATAATCAATATAAAAACATATAATTTCATCTGATTTCTTTGTAAAAAAACTAGAGCACCCAAAGGTGACACATCAGGTTGAAGAAAGCCTCAGTGAAAAAGATCATCGATCAGAATTCATGGCTCCCACAACTCAAAAGGAGATATCTTTTATGAGGGCATCGATATCATAACATCATTCATTTCTAAATATATACCAAACTCAATCTCATTATAAGGTATTATCATCACAACCTCTTCTATAAATACATCAGATTACTCTTCTATAACCTTGGGAAACGCCACTGATTGATCCTCTACTGAACAGAAAATTAGCTCAAACATTAAGAAAGACATAGATTCAACCACCTATGATCCATGTGAGGGTATTTATTTCCAAAAAACAAAATGATATCTCCATAAAAATCATATAATATAACATGTATCCTTTGCAAATCAATAATATCCTACACCAAATACAACAAATACATGCTAAGAATGATGTTGTATTGATTTATTTGTAAACATAGGAATTATCCCCAAGAGTGATGTTGCCTTAGAATCAACTCACAATCTATGCACACATTACACAAGCTATCTCGAACTCCAACTAACATATTCAATTCAATGGACATTCAAAGAATCTCTACCTAAAGACCAAAAACATAGACTAAGGTGGGTGAAATAGACGAGTGTGTAGCTGCGAAATCAAACAATTCATACACCTAAGTATAATATAAAAAATAATAACTCACACGGTGTCTAGATTGCCTGGTGTGAACAACTCTAAGGAATTCATATAAAAATGTCTGGGTCCATGGCCTCTCTAGCCTTGATGGCTTCCACCTCCATGATCTCACTCTAATTGTTGTCCCTGAGGATTAGGGGTATCAGAAAGCTATTATCTACCTTCCGCATCCCCTCTTAACTAATCAAAATCCGGATCAACTTTCTGCTACTATTACTACTAATACCTCAATGGATATTGATGTAATGTATAATCCTGAAGATGGTCCCATATCTACACTGACTTCCAAGTAAGGTCAATCACTTGATATTTCATTGACAATAGACTTTACATAAAAAACAAACCTCGCCATATTCCTTGGAAGGGTTCCAAGAACTTCATTCCCTAGTGAAATGAGATGAAAATGGATGAATCCAACTCTTTGAAGTATAATGCTTATATAGACAAAGAAACTGAGAACTTTTAGCCACATATATTATCTAAAAAGACTCCTTACGACTCCTATACCATGAAAATTTAGTCTTATCCAACACCATCTTTATAACCTCTTACTTTGACAATATCTCGAGATATGTGGACCACATAAACAATATAACTTGATGCAAGATATCTAGATACAAATACTCCTTGAAATGACTTGAGCTTGACTCCTTATCTAGTTTAAGTTCTAAACCATAAAACCAGAGGTTTTTATACTTGATACTATTCCCCCATACATTGGAACTCTCATAGTGGTGGGTAATAATCTCCTACTAACAATCTACCTTCACAGTTGAAGAAATAAACTTGACATGAAATTGATCATGAATATTTTCCCACAAAATATCTAGATCCTTGAAATACCCTAGGAAGAAGACCCAAAACTACTTAGCTTCACCACATAACCAACAAAACCTAGTTATCCCTTTGAGAATGGATAAAAATGAAGGAAATCACTACCTCCTCCAACCAATACTTAGTCTTCTAATGTAAAATGGTGACCTAACACTTCTGTATAACCTAACACTAAAAATATTAAAGTATTTTCTTCTAATCATTGTTGCCATCAATATCAAATTTGTGGTGAAATACTGGTTCATCCCACTTGAAATCATCAATGTGAACTTAAGGGAGACATCTACCTAGATTCATTACGACAAAAGAAAAAAAATCCATAGAATACTAACCCTTGAGTATGAAATATTTAAGGTTAATTAATTCATTCAATTTTAAACCAATTACCATTGTATACATAATTAAAACACATATGTAGATATTCATGATGCCTGATACTTACTTAGGTCTCTACCCACAAGAAGCACCACTTTACTTAAAATTTTCTATAAACATAAAGAGCCTTGAATTAGATCATAAGGGACCCTAAATACTCATGACCTAGCCAGTCTCCCTTACTTACATCAAGTGTTAAGTTTAGAAGATACTGTTGGCCAATCACCCCATGAAATCCTGACCAGTTTTCACCTCCAAACTCAATCTTATCTCTCAATCACTATCTTTGATACCACTCAATCACGAATCCCCTCCACTAGTACCCCTTTTTGGATGAAAATGAAGATTAGGATGACCCTTGAAGCCTATCTTAAATAGTCCATGGTTTGGAAACTTTATCCAATGATATATAATGCATACAAATGAGAGACATTACACACAATATATAAATTTTAGGAATAATAGATACGATTATATCCACCAATAAAACCCAAAACATAAATAAATATCCAATCTGAATACATGATATGTAGTGTCATACATAATAGAATACAATGGAAAATACCAAAAAACTCCTAGTAAAAAAACAAGAACTCCAATATCTCCTAAAAAATCACTTTGATAGAGTATTGCCCAACTTGTGAGATTCTATCTTTTACACAAGGTAAGTTTATTTTTAAATTTAGTTGAAATTCAATTAAAACCTCCCTTTTGACTATTTTTCATGTGTAGGAGGAGTGAAAAGATAAAACCAAGGGGTAATGAGTAGGTTTCAGGAATATGTCGTGTGGATACAGTCCCACTATCTAGCTGTTGAAAAAACTAGTAACCCTATAGGGATAATGGACTCATCAACTAGCCGGTAGGAACCCTGTGGCTAACTGATGATTTGTTGGGTGTTTTTATAAATGAGGTCTGTTTATCATTTTAACCATTTCTCCTTAAGACACCTCACCCAATTTTCTCCCTTATCTTAGTATTTTATAATCCCTATGCATACCTCATATCCCTCTCCTCTTTCCTCAATGAATCTCCCTTAATCCTTGTCTATTTCATCTTCTATTGGGTGTGATCAAGATCTAGGGATAAGGCTATGAGTCCCCTTGACTCATTTACCCAATTATTGTTCTTTCCAATAGATCTGTCATTATGTTTTTCTAATATGACCAATTTTTAGATATTTTGTATGAATATTTGATTTATTCCATTTTAGGCCGAAATGAAGCTTGGTATTGGATGAGTAGACCCATCTAAAGCTAAGGTAGGTGGTCTATAAATTTAACCTATATTATTGATTTTTTTTTCAAGTGATGCATTGTACGGTCATGTTGGACTTACCACACATTGACTTAATTTTAATTTAAATGATTAATTTTGGTTCTACTCTATCTTGATGACCTATTTAAAAGTGTTAAAGAACCCATGAAAAAGGAAATCCCAAACATATTCTTAACTTTTAATATTAACCTTAACTTGGAATAATGAAATGATATAGAAATGTAAGTATGAAAGTGTAGTGTTATAGAATTTCTTTGACTTATTTTGATTTAATAGATAAAATAAGCCTCAAATGGTTAAATTTTTTTCTTTTGTTTTAAATTAATAATTGTGATTGAGATCCCAATTCCTAATGTAGTTTCTTAAATTTTTTTATAAATTTATCTTTTGAAAAGATACTTCTTGAATGTTAAGGAAGTGATAAAAGTGGTGAACCATTATTTAATCCAATTAGCATGTACATGAGTGGTAAAGGCTCATGATTAGAATTAAAAATAACCAAGAACAAATCTGGGAAAGGGTGGAATTCCTGGGATACTGTAGAAGTACAATAGTAGTGGTACTATTCACATGATTTGGGCTTAAGGGACACTAATTTGGGCCTTTGGTACATATGTCCTTTAGGCCAATATTTGGCCTTCGATCCACAAGGCCTTTGGGCCATGATGCAGTCAAGGTCAGACCACAAGGAAGTAGTCCACCTAAGGGGAAGCAGAGCAAGTAGCTTCCACTAGAGAAGAGCTAACCATATTTAGAATAATGAGAGGGTATGACAATCACTATGAACCAGGTAGATCAGAATGGGGAAATGCTATCCCATCATCAATTTGAGGTGGAAGATATACAATTTCAATGAAGTAGATACTATGGAGGGGTAATTTTATGTGTAGTCAGGTCTTTGGGCCTTCGGGTCATGTATTAGGCCTTGTGCCTCTGGACCTTTGAGTAATGAAATGGTTCCCCCTCAACCTAGTAAAAGGGGGTATTATATTTAAAAAAAAAGTTAAAGTAACTAAGATTTAAAATGAAATTTGAATATTTTATTTTGGGTTGATGTTGTGAGTTTTTTTGGACTTATAAGAGGAATAAACTTTCATAAAATTAATGGGAGAGTCCTTAAATTATTATTGATATGGTAATTAGTAAAACCTAGTTTATGAAGTGGATAATGAATATTATTATATGAATTAATGACTTTTAAATTCAAATGGAATTTTAAATTTAAATGGTAAATTGTTTTTGAAATGGTAAATTTGACTGCCTTAATATAAATGTTATTGTTATGGAATTGGAAAACACCCATTTGAAGTAGTTTTGATGATCATATTAAAAATTAAATATAAGAAGGTTGTGAAAAATACCTTTGGAGAGGTCATGAAAACACCCATAAGGGTGGTTTTGAAAACTCCTATTGTGGGAGGTGCTGTAATAGTGTGTTCCCTAGAACCAAATCAAATAGTACTTTTCAATTAAAAAATAATTTATATAGTGATTTATGCGTGATGTACTCTTACTATAATACAGTTGATATTTTTGTGTCCATTATTTACATGGTAATTTCCATGGATTATTTTTCATATCAAAAGTTTAAAATAGTTCTTACGCTATAGTGAGAACCTCAAGATACAATGAAATTAATCTTTAACATATGTCCTTTCTTCTAGATACATCATACTAACTAGATGTAGATGATTTTTTACTATTATGTGATGGGGGATCATAATTATTGAGACTTATTCTTATTATGTTCACACTTAGTGATCTTGAGTAGATGAGATCATGAGGACTGGTCCTCCAATACGAACACCACATGTTTCCAGTTTCATTGGTTGTTCCTATCTATGAATACTTGTGATGGTCTCTAGACTTGATATTATTATCAGCGTATACTATTCAATAACGTACTTTGATGCATGGAAAAACTATTTCATTGAATCTGTAGCAAGGTACCTTGAGTTTAGTGAATTATTAGTAGTATGGCATTGATTGAATAATTTAGATATAATTTTTCACTTTCGAAGGGAAGTGATATCTCGAGCCTAGTTGACCAAGATGGTACCACCTTCATTAAATACATGACCATGGTAGAAGAAAGGCAAGTTTTTCTAGTAAGGAAATGAATAATAAATAAATAAATGATGATGACACAAAGTGTGCATCCTTCTTTATGAGATATCACAGGACAAATATATTATATTATACAGTGTGTGTTCGTAGAAAAGGTTGTTATTAATTTTACTTATTCTTATCTATTTAGGGGCCTCAATGGGTTTCTAGACTCTACTCATAATTTATGAATTTTATTCACTTCTATGGAGACAAGTTCCTAGAGGGTCCCACACTAAGCGTGTTCAAAAGTCTAACATATTCTGTTGAATAAAAGTTTAGGACATGATAGACCCCACCATGGGGTCTGAGATATGTCCAAGAATATATAATCATCAATGAATAAATAAATTAATGTTATTTGAGTTTATAATAATTGGTATTAAAATTATTTATTAAAATTATTTATAAGTATTAAATTAAAAACATTAAAACATATTACATGAACAAATATTATTTTAATATTCATGGTTTGTTTAATATTTGTGTGAATGTCGATTCTAGTTAACAACTTGCTTTTATCATGTAATATATTTTTTATATTACAAGTGTAAGTGAAAAAAATGCAAATTATATTTATGAATCAGTAAATCATCTATGAAATATAATTTATATATTATTTAGTGGGTAATAAAAAACTAGGGGATGGGGAGCCTTTCTCGAGTATTTTAGAATATCACAATAGAAGGAGGAGGATTCTCTCACGTGAAAATTTATTCACCAAATCTCTTACAAGAGGGTTTTTAATTATTTTTTTATTGTGTAAGACTTTGGAATATTTTTCGGAATATTTATGAATCCAGGCACTGAGTCGGTCGGGAATTCTATGGCCTAAAGTGTCTCGATGCGATGATATAAAAAATATTAACTATTTTATGTCACGTTCATGCAAAATTTTTCTATAAATGTGGAATAACTCCTGAAAGGATACTCAGATCATAAATATGAGACCAAATTTGAGTTCAGAATGTAGGGTTTACCCTAGGTGTGATATAAAGTTTTTCAGCATCAGTCGCCGGTTGGAGACGACTATTTTTGGGGAGTTAAATGATAGGTGTTTATTAATTAATAAAATCACTATCCCCTCCTTTTTGTTCAATTATTGAAAGATGGAGAAAAGGTTTTCATCCTAGATCTATGGCCAAAACGAAAGAGAGAGGAGGAATCACTGGACTTCTTCCTTAATGGCGATTGACACTAGATCAAGGTGTAGCAGATTCCGGGCATCGTGTTGGACCCAAATCTTTGGAATTTCTCTAGATGGTAGGAAAATTTTTGAGCTATACATCTTGATCCCTATATATGTGTCATTTTTCAGGTTTTAGATCCCTTATATGACTACGAAAGAGCCCATGGGGGAGGATCTATGGGTAATTGATAAAAATTGAAGGTTTCAAGTGGATCACATCAATTTCTAGTTCATAAATATCAACCACACAACATGTAGTGTTAGAGAACACACCGTGTGTTCTTCCCATTCCAGGAGATGATATTTGGGAACTAAAGATCATGTTCCAGGGGTACACGTAGTGTAGCAAGGCTTGAATGGGTGGTCAAGGACATGGAAAACCACACTATGTAAGGGGACATGGCCATGTGGAAGTAGACAGCTAGACCCTGGGTGTACATGGGTCAGAGGACCTGACCAGGTACATAGGCACGAGCCGGTGTACACAGTCATAGGCCACTGTATGTAGTAATAACTAAGGAAATGGGACTAGGCTAGGTCAATAGGTACATTCCATGTACTTCATGTACACACTGTGTAGGGCTACATGCAAAGCCATGATTTTCGGGGTTGGGGTCACAACCAGGTGATCAGGCGAGGTTACACATCATGTAACTGCATGTACATTCCTTTTCCTTGATTACACATTGAGTACTTGGAGAATACATGAACAGGGGGTTGAATTTGAGAGACACGTTGTGTTCCCTAGGAGGACATGCCATGCAATCTCCTTAGTGAGTTATCCCTTGTGCATCTGGATATTTAGGACATAGATGGAGTCCTACAAGTAGACTATACTAATTAGTTTTCTACATAAAATGTGATTGTGGTCATGGTTTTGGGGTTAGATATATGGAATGAATTGATGATATTAAGATGATTCTATAAGTGGTGTGTATATCAGTTTTAGTTGGGTGCTTTCACTTGGTCCATATCTCTGATGTTACAATGCGACATTACATCCCGAGCATAGGATTATGACCCCCTTTGAGGGACTGGTTCAAATAGAGTTCCATTTATCCCTCTAAGAATCCTAGGATATGATCCTCTATTTCATCATCATCCCTAGGTGGGATTTTTGGAATCAACATGACCAAAATATATGGGTGATAATCCCCTACTTAGTGGGTTATTCCAGATGAGGTTAGTGGCATCCCCAACAATCCTAGGTGTGATCCCCTATCTGAGAGTTAAGATCTTCAGAGCTCTAGATTAGGTTTGTGGTGTCCCCAAATGGTCCTATGTGCAATCCATTATCTAAGTGTTGAGATATTTTGAGTTCCAATTGGGTTCTTTGTTCCCATCATGATGCATGTGTGTGATCACCTATCCAAGGAGTATTGAAAACCACTGGGCACTAATGTGACTTCTTTCATGGAGAGACATAATGAGCATGTTTTATAAGATAAATTCCATCAAGGATGGTAGGGATGTTCCATCTGATTAGTGATACCCGATTAATGAGATATCTAAGATAAGTTCCATCAAGGATGGTAAGCATTGTAGAGTGAGTACTCCCATATGAGTGATACCTTTGAGTCTCAAGCAGAATATTGCATCTGGCTATATGGTTGGGACCTCTAAGAGACTTGAAGTATATGATGAGTATATATGGGTGATTCTAAGAATCCTTGTGGTTAAGTTTCATATCCTTATTGGAATACCTTGTGATGATGTTCTAACTAGTAATGTATAGCTAAGATTTGGAGATGTGGATTCCTTTATCTCTCACTTGGGGTTTCTATATAGTATGGATATGGGTTGAGATGACTGTTTCCATCCAATTAATCCTTTTTTATTTTGGGTTTTAGGGCATTACTGTATATTATTATACTCACCCTTGAATTCTATCTTCCATCACATGTCACTTCTTATGCAGAATAAAGGCCTTTTTATGGAGTCCTATTTGGACTAAGAGTTGGTGAGCATAGTGATCTAGATAGACCAATGTGTGTATAAGTGGTCTCATTTAATAGCAGTTCCCATCCTCTGAGTAGGTAAGAATATTTTTCAGTTTTGGAGGGATTTTATTTCCCCCCTATGATTTATAGTACTCTATCATTGATTTGAGATAGAAATTACACTATTTTATCTATTATTCAATGAAAATACCACTACTTTTAATTCAAATATCAAGTAAAACAATAGTTTTTATGACTATTGAGAATTTGGAACTTAATTAGTAAATGGACAATTACTAAACATTATTGATACATTCATTCCTAAAATTAAATTTTGTAGCCATTTTGGGGAATAAAATTGTCTCATTATAAATTATAGAGTGAATTATATATTTCACCAAGGAAAATTGTGAATTCTTCTATTCTAAAGGTTGAATATTTACAATGGTTGGAAGTAAATGTTCCATGGTCACTTTTCTGACTATGGGAACTTCCCATAGTCATATGTTTACCTTACCACCCACCATTTACATGGTAGGTATAACTACCATGATTTTCATCAGTTGAACGCACAAAAAAAATGTTATTAACCATTCCACCCATCTGTCTACTACATCCTAACTCATGATAGGTGGACCTATCATGAGCCCCCTCTTTATCCACCACCTCATGGTTAGCACAATGACCATGAACTAATTTCCACAAGTGTTTACACCCTACTGTATGATTCACCTATATGACCACATCAACCCTACCATTCCTTTCCACTTCCATTACCATATGCTTGCATGCACTTCACCTCAAACCAATTCCAACCAAGACTCCCAAAAAACCAAGTGCTGACCCTTCATATGAAGACTAGAGGTGTCTAGAAACACTATTAAGATCCATCACATACAACCAGCAAGTGATAAGACTACACCACCTCAAATTAATCTGAACCACTCAATCCTCACCACACCCCCTTACTAGAAAAGATTTTGTCTCCTAGTCCACCCTATACGATAAGACTAAAAATATCCCTAATGTAAGGCCATCACTATAAACATTACATGTTATAGTGTTTTTTAACTAGAATTCACAATTGAGGATCTTTTTAGTTTAGAGTTTTAGATAATTAGAACAAACTCTTACAAATTAAACCCATAAATTAAAAGTGGAAACTTATACTCAGAATCCATTATTCTCACCAAATAAAACATTCTAAAATAAAACATGGTTTCTTTATATAACATCACAATTCTTATCTTGTCCTCATCCTTGTCCCTAATCATCCACTAATATAGTGAAAAACATTTTAAAACTTTTGATGGGCACATAAAGCTCATTAAAGGATGTAAAAAGGAAGAAACCCATTAGTCTAGTGAAAAAAAGAAAAACCATTTAATGTTGTTTGAGAGAATGAAATAAAATAGTTTCACATGAATAATACACATATGTTTTTCTCAAATAAAATCATTAAAACCAATAGAGATCAATTAAAAAAATAGGTGACTTCGAGTATCATATACATAAAACCATTTAAAAAACCTTTAAAGTGGAATAACCATATGGAACAATTAAAATACTATTATTACCTAATGAATTGGATAATTATAATGGGGATCACCATTATTATAAGATATATCGGGCTCACCCGTGAGCTATAATGGGGATCATCCTTTTGTATAATCAATATCGGGCTCACCCATGAGCTATAATGGAGATCAACCCTTTGTATAAGCTGTATGAGGCTCACCCATTTCATATAATTATCATGTTCCATTTCATTAATGGAACACTTTCATCACAAAATCCTTTCCAAAAACTCTTTTAATCCCATATTAAAAACACTTTTGTATAAAAATACCATTTTTCTTTTAAAACCCATTTTCAATACTAAAAAAACCTTTTCATTGAAAACCCATTTTCAATACTAAAATACAAAAAAAAGATAAATATGGGATTTAATTTAATGAAAAATTAAATCTTTCAAATAAAGAATAAAATAAAATAGTTTTCATTATGGTGGAAAAGTCATTGTTTCCATATATATTAATAATAGAACATTATTTTTTTCATTTTTCAAAACATTCCATATAAAAACATATAAAAATATTCATTTTTGAAAAAAATTGAATGGAATTAAATATATAAATAAAATTTCATTTATAATCCTTTTATATCTATATAAATAAATATTTAAAATAATATTAATAATATTAACATGGAGATAAATATTTGATAATTAAATATTTAAACATTAAAGGTGTCTCATACCACTTTGAACATTTAAATCATAATATCCATGAAATATTAAATTTTAAAAAAATATTAAATAAAATTATTATAGATAATATATGGATATGGAATGTCATGGAAGTTGTATATACACCCTATAAAAGAATAAAGGTTCATATCATTAAGAAATTCCTTAATAAAAGGAGATTGAGACGAAATCCTTTACCTTGAGTCTGAATCGTCACGCAAAATATTTATATTCAAAAATAATAAAATTGGATTAATTATTTACATAATTTATAAACTTTTTTAAGTTTATTATTCCCTTTATATCACTTATTATCATGTTATAACAATTACTTAATTATTTAAGTTCACATCATACATTTTGACGATATTCGATACTTTAGTGCAAAATGAATTTTGTATGATGTCTATAGTCAAAGTGGTAATTATTAAATCAACTATAGAATAATATTCATGATAAAATAATCACTTTTTTACAAAAATTATACTTTTAAATCCATCCATTACATATGGATATAAAAAATTAACTATGTTACAACCATGGAGACAGTAAGTCATACATATGCATGAGTAACGTTTCCATTTCCCAATGATCATTATAGAAAGAAGGTAAGTATTATTTTATCTTTAAATATAGATCATAATATATTTAATATAATATTAATCTTTTAAATATACTTATATATATCTTCCAGGTGATGTGTTGGTGAAAAACAAATCACATCGCTTTGTGGACGTGATAGTTCACTCTTACACAGAAATGACATTATCATTTTTTATGCATGGATATGTAAGAAATTAAATGATATATTATATTTTCATAATGATAAATATGTCATGAATATCATATATGAAATTTAATTCCATCATTATAACCAGTATTAAGAGATGATGATGGAAAATAATTATATCAATTTGGGAGGCGGTAGTTCGTCGTACACACAAACGATAATTCTATTCCCATTTGATGGAAGTGGAGATAGATTTAGGTGATTATATTTACATAATAACATATCATTATATTTATGATACTAGATTTATTATTTCATAATGGTTGAATAATATTTTAAGTGTTATAAGAAATAAAATAGAAATACTTAATTAAAAATGACACCTTTTCTTCGGACAATCTCCTTGGATTAAAACCTTAACACCTTTAAGTAGGGTGTTATGCCTAAAATAATGCCTCTAGAATTTGGAGAGGTATTATAGGAAGTCATTTGGTCATATATTCACTATACTTAATAGGTTTTTATGTGTTAAAAAATAGAATAATGAGTTCACTTTTATAGGAGAGGGGAGGGGCACTCTTAGAATTATTCAGAATATTAAATTAATATAAATTAATTTTATATTTCAAATGGATAAAAAGTGATTTATTTATAATGTAGGATGAGTTTGGGTTGAATTAAATTTAACAAATAAAAATTACACAATTTTAGATTATTTTTAATCCTTATCTTTTTTTAACCCTTTAACTTTTACCGTGATATCATGTAATTTACACATTGAGGGTTAGTATTATTACAATAAAATTCCAAAAGACCAATACAAGGGTCATTGATGACTTATTTTAAATTATCCAAATTAGTTGGTAGAAATTAATATTTTTAAAAAATTTGTATTATTTAATAAAATATTGTTTGTTTTAAAATATCAATAATGTCAACTTTGACACTATTCATTACTTGACCTTTTAATAATATCATAACAAAAAGATAAATTCGAAACAATACTTATCAAACATCAATAACATGTCAGATTAATCTAAAAAATTATTATATGAAATTAAACATTTCAAATTAAATTTATTTTAGTATTTTTAATATCATTTATTTGATATGTCCTTTAATTAAACATTTACAACATCATCATTGATTGTGCCTTTAATTTAATAATTTTTTTCCTAAAAATTAAAAATAAATTATAATGATGAATATAATAATTTTATATTTCAAAATAATATTTAATAGTAAAAGATAACCCTTGTATAAACCCTTATTAACAATATTTCACTAGCTAAAAAAAGTATGACAAAATTTACTTTTCTTTGAATAAAATACTATAAAAGGATTAAAGTCCTCCAAATGGATCCAAGTGGACTTAAAATATTCCCGAGGAATATTTTGGTATAAAATAACTCATTCAATGAAATTTGGACAAGTGTTAGGGTAATTTTATAATATTTATAATGTTAAATTTACTCTTAATTACTCAATTTACCTTTAACTGTGTCAATAAAAATTTGTTAATGTGACTATTCATAATGTAAAAAACTAAAAGGGAACTATTTTAAATCTTTTGTAACATATAATTAATAATTTGGAATCCATTTTTAAAAATTAAAAACATATAATTTGTATAAATTAATTAAAAATTAATCCCATTGAAAGAATAAGAAAAGAGGGTTTTAAAGTAAAAACTATCAAAAGTTCACAAAGTTCTTATATCCAATTTCAATGAGAAATTGATTCCAATGATGTAAATTTGATTAAATGATAATTTTTTTTATCTAATTATACTTTACAAATAATAAAATATATAATTTTACACTATAAATTATTTTGATGAAAAAATTGTTTTCAATTAAAAATGCAATATTTTTTCACTATTCATCAAAAAATGAATCTAATTATAAAATACAAGAAATTAAAATAAAGTAAATTTTGATACTCCATTTTCAAATAATAATTTTATTTTCTGAAATATAATTTATAAAATTTTCAATTAATATATTTAAAACAATTGCACCATCAAAAGGTGGTGAAACTACTTTCTTTAGAAAAATACTTCTTTTTATATTTAAATTTGGATTTGTTCTTATATAATGTCTTGAAAACACATAATATTAATTTTAAATATTAGATTTAATATTATATACATATCATTAATATAATCCAACAAGAGTGATTTTATTATTTATTTTTATAAAACACACTTGTGCACATTTAAATAGTTTTTACAGAATTTTTTTTATTTTAAAAACAGTTTTATATTAATTTATAATTAATTGGTCAAAGAATTATATATATATGTTTCAAAAATATTTTCATAATTCAGTTAATTATATTCATACCCATAATTATAATGGCTAGTTTATAATGTAAACATTTAAATAATAATATTTATTTTTTTTGTTTAAGCTCAATGGGGCATATCATGTATGCTATCGAATATAGTATTTCTTTTTTTTTAAATCGGGATGTGACATTCTCCACATTTTAGAAATTTCATCTTTGCAATTTTGAATTTAGGATCAGTAACTAAGGTTTGAATTTTCAAAGTACTTTTATTGATATCCCACATTGGAAAAAGGATAAATGAGACTTACACTTTAAAATAAAGAAAGGGACATACACAGGTCACCTAAGAGAATATATACTATGATTACATATAGTAAAAATAGACATTGAAGAGAAAAAAGTTGTCAAGTTCTGATGGATAATGACAAATAACATGATCATGAGAAAGTTGACAATCAAAAAACCATAAAAATATGATGGGTTAAAAAGTTCATTGATCTCTTAGTGAGAAAATTTAATAGATAATTTTTTTTTCAAGATTATTTTCATAGATTTCAGGAAGTATTTTAAAATCTATGGACATAAGGAAATATACATGATATATTTCTATTTTATTAGCACAATTTCATCCTCATATAATTATCATAATTATGATGTACACCCCTAAAAATAAACTTAATCATCCAATATCATATAAACCATAATGGATATTAATACCATGAAACTCATTTACAAAATTAAAGGAATAATTATTATTAAAAAAATCCTTACATAAACATAAACCCAAAAAACAATCTCCCAAAAATTTCTTAATCACTTTTGAACACATCACATAATACCTCAGAAGGAGTATCTAAAACCTTGAAATTATGGTAAACTGTTGAAAACTAATGGGCTCTATGGAGCTTCTATCACTTCACTGGATGCCTCAATATCAACTAAAATAGTATAGAAATATTTTTCCACACATTTTTGTTTTTATCAATATGATTTCCACCCTGAGTAACTTTTTTTGGTAACATATTCACATAATTCCCCAACTCATTGCAGCTAATGAATCTTATTATAGACTGGATATCTGTTATCTCATTTCTGGGATGTTTAAGACTCTTTTCCTTATAGTCATGAAACTTATGGTCAAACTTACCACATTGATGACACTTTCTAGATCCTGATATACATTCCCCAAAGATTATCTTACCAAAATTGGAACAAGTTTTAGGATTATCTCTAGAATTCCTAGTTGGTTGCTTCTCCATTTCATACCACCTGGAACATTTCTTACTCTTATCATCCCATGGATTGTAAGTTTCAGAAAACTCTATTTCAACTTTATTAGCACATAAAACAAAATTTGCATAAATTTTAAATTCTAGAGAGGCTAAATATATTTGTAGACTCTGTTTTTATCATGAGTAAAATCTATTAATTTCACTGTTAATTTTCTGAATAAAATATGGAACATACATGGATAATCCTATAAAGTTTTCTTCATACATGGAAACTAAATTATAATTGTTATTATCTTAATTCCAAGAATTATTTATCTATCCTTATCCAAACAACCTTAGGGAAATTTTTATCAAGGAAAATATCCTTAAATGTTTCTCATTCCATGGAATCTAGATCATTTTTTCTATAGTATTCTTAACCAATAACCACCAAAGATCAACATCACCTTCACAATGATAGATTGAAAGAGTTATAATTTGATTCTCCAATCATCCCATGACTTAAAATATCTTCTCCAGGTAATTGATCCAACCTTCAGCTACCACTAGGTTAGATGATCCATTTAATGCTGGGGAAATTTTCTCATAAAATATTCTATTACTGACATATTTCTATATTCTTAATATGGATGATCTCATACATGGATACCACCTGCATTTGTAGTTTATTTCAGATGATCCATCATAACAATAAACTATTCTATTCCGAAGTAGACTATCTCATGATTCTGATTTGGAAGGCCGTTTTCCTCTTGATGCCTCCCGATTACAGATTTCCTATTTCCTCTATGGAAAACCATTCTGAACAGATATAGTTTTGATGAAGTAACATGGTAATCTTAAAATGGTACATCATGTGAACTTAAATATAAAGTAAAATCTTCTATGGGAATGATATTAACACTATCAGAACATTCATATAAAAACATGTAAAAATATTAATTTTTGAAAAAAAATTAATGAAATTAAAAATATACATAAAATTTTCTTTTATAATCCTTTTATATCCTTAAAAACAAATATTTAATATACTTTTAACCATATTGACAAGGAAAAAGATATTTTATAATTAAATCTTTAAACATTCAAGGTGTCCCATACCACTTTGATAATTTAAATAAAAATATACATGAAAGAATAAATTTAACAAAGTATTAAATAAAACGAGTATAGATAAAATTTATATATGAAATTTCATATTAACTGTATATGAACCTTATAAAATAATAAAGGTTCATATCATCATGAAATGCCTCAATGAAAGGAGATTGAGATGAAATCCATTACCTTGAATCTGAATCGTCATGTACAATATTTATCTTAATGAATAATAAACATAGGTTAATTATTTACTTTACTGAGTACCTTTTTAAATTTTATTATTCTCTTTATATCACTTATTATAATTTTAAAACAATTACATAATTATTTAAGTTCACGTCTAATGTTTTGACGATATTCAGTACTTGAGTTCAAAATAACTTTGGTATGATGTCTATAGTCAAAGTGTTCATTAGTAAATTATATATAGAATAATATTAAGGAAAAAATAATCAATTTTATACATAAATTAAACTTTTAAATCCATCCACTATATATGGATATTAAAAATGAACTACGTTACAATCATAGAGATAGTAAGTCTTACATATGCATATGTAACATTTCCATTTTTCAATGATCATTTTGGAAAGAAGGTAAGTATTATTTTATCTTTCCATAATGATCATAATATCATTAATATAATATTAATATTTCAAATATACTTATATATATCATCCATGTGATGTGGTGATGAAAACTAATCACATCGCTTTGTGGAGGTGATAGTTCACACGTACACGCATGAACGACGTTATCATTTTTATATGCATGTAAAGGTAAGAAAGCAAATGATACATTATCTTTTAATAAAGATAAATATGACATAAATATCATATAAAAACTTTAATTCAATCATTATATCTAGTCTTGAGAGATGGTGATGGAAATCGAATTATATTGGTTCGGGAGGCGGTAGTTTGCTGTACATATGAACGATAATTATTTTCCCATTTGTTTTAACCCCTTTAACTCTTACCATGATGTCATGTAATTTACACTTTGAGGGTAAATATAGTTACTATAAAATGAAAAAAGACCAATAAAGGTTGTTATCGCAATATCTTGACTTATAAATGTTATTTGAATGAAATTTATATTTTTATAAAATTTATATCATTTAATAATATATTATTTAATTTAAAATATCAATAATGTCAATTTTGACACTATTAATTACTTTAATTTTTAAAAATATCATAATAGCAAGATAAATTTAAAACAATACTTCTAAAACATCACTAACATATCAGATTAATCTAAAAAATTATTTCATGCCATTAAAAATGTCAAATTATATTCATTTTAATATTTATAATATCATTTATTCAATATTTATTTTAATTAAATAATTATTGCATCATTATTAATTAAGACATTGATTTTATTATTTATTTCCTAAAAATTAAAAATAAATTATCATGATAAATATAAATATTTTACCTTTAAAAATACCATTTATAGTCTAAGATATCCCTTGTATAGCCCCATATTAAAAATATTTTACTTGTTAAAAACCAAAGTATAACAAAATTGACTTTTCTTTGAATAAAATACTATAAAATGGTTAAATTTATTTAAGTGGCTCAAAGTGGAAATAAAATCTTCCCAATAAAGATTTTTTTAACAATAATTCATATAATGAAATTATGACAACTGTTAGGTTTATTTTATAATACTTATAATATTATTTGTAACCTTAATTACTCGATTTACATTTTACAGTGTTAATAAGAAATTACTAAAATTACTATTCATAATATAAAAAAATTAAAAGGACTTATTTAAATAATTTGAAACTTTTTATTACAAATTTTTAATCCATTTTTAAATTTTAAAAACAAATAAATTGTAGAGATTAACTAAAAATTAACCTTGTTGATAAAATGAGAAAACAAGTTTTTAAAGTAAATTTTTTTAAAAGTTCACAAAGTTTTTATATCCAATTTCAATGAGAAATTGATTTTAATTACCTAAATTGAATTAAATGATAATTGTTTTATTATAATTTTAAACCAATCAAATATATAATTTAACACTATAAATTATTTCAATAAAAAAGTTGTTTTCAATTAAAAATGCAATATTTTTTTCACTATTCAACAAAAAGTGAGTCTCATCAGAAAAATACCAAAAATTAAACCTAAGTAAATTTTTATATTATGATTTCAAATAAGGAGTTTATTTTTTAAAATAGAATTTATAAAAGTATAAGAATCTATATTTAAACCGAGTGTGCCATCAAAAGGAGGCAAACTAGATTTTATAGAAAAACAATTATTTTATAATTAAATTTGGTATTATTCTTATATCTTGTATTGAAAACACATAAGATGAATTTTAAATAATATAATGAATATATTATATAAGTTTTATTCATATAATGAAAAGGGTGATTTTATTATTTATTAGTATAAAACACACCAGTGAATATTTTAATAGTTTTGTTCAAAAAAAATTTCTTTGTATTTTAAAAATGGGTTTACATTAATTTATAATTAATTAATCCAATAATTATACATACATGTGTAAAACATATTTTCATAATTCATTTAATCATGTTCATACCCATAATTCTAATGTCTTGGTTATAATGATATCATTTAAATAATAATATTCATTTTTTTTGTTTAAGATCTATGTGGCATATCATGGACGCTATAAAAAATAGTATTTATTTTTTAAAAACTCAGGATGTAACATTGAAAGTTTAATGATCTAAGACTAAACCCAATTCCAATGCCCAAATTTGAATCCCAATTTCCAACATGCTGGGAACTAATCCTTCTCCACTTCTCTATGAATTAGTGTATCAATTCTGCTCTGAAAAAATCTTGAATGGGCTGAGACACTCATGACATAATTGATCTTAAACATTAGAGTTGTCCTGTGGTATCCATATAATCAAAGAAAATAATATCCTTAACACTGACTATGAGGATGAAGAAGTTGCTACCTCACCCAATATCCATAAATATCTCCCACCCTCTCCTAGTAGATTCATTTAGCTTATATCACCTAGGTTTTTTTTATCTTTATATTTATTTCTATAATTAATTTCTACATGTTAATATTAATTCCACTATATTTTTTATTTACTATTTTTTTTCTCTTCCCCCTATTTATTTGTTTTTTTCTCTATTCTCTATATTGTAACAAGATCTCTTAAAACTCAAAATCACATATAACTAACCCAATGGATAGGCCCCCAATGGAGATCACACAAGCACCCTATTATTTATTTATAATATAAATTCCATACTTGATGTAGTATTAAATTTAGGATAAGAAGATATATGGTATTCATTCTCTCTATGATTACCTATTGGATCCTCAAATTTATCAAATCTTCTCTCCCTCCCTCTATCAGTTCATAGTGTATACCAGTGAAGCACTGTGAATTGGGGATGAACTACATAGGGTGAAGTTGGGTGTTGAGACAGTTAATTCCTTAATTGAGTGTGTTCATTTACTCCTCACTGTGGGGGAGGTATAAATGGATGTATCAGGGGATATTCATCTTGTGTATGTTTAGAACCACAATTTAGATATATTATAGAAATGGAAGAAAGGAATTGACAGCATTGTCAAATGAGAACCAGAGAATGGTGGATAATCTATGTGTTCGACCCTGGATCTGACCCCTTTCACCCACTATTGTGTTTCCTTATATTTATTTTTCTTTAATTCTGTTTAATCAAAAACAAAACAAATAACTACTATCTAGATTATTTTAAAATTATGAAAAAATAAATATATTATAATGATAGGATAGTGATACTCCCAACCCTTTCTCCTTGACATACGACCCTAGTCATCCATTAGGATACATTATGAGGAAAACTATAAATTTTGTTTGACTTTGGACCATGACCACTATATGATCAACTTATCACCATTTATGGGGAGGAATATGGAGTTCCCACTATCTTTAACACAACTGTAAATATTTTTTTTCTTATTTTTCTTATTTTTATTTTCTTCTTTCTCTTTTTTCTCAAAAATGGATAAGAAATCCAGTGGAACCATTCTTTAATGGATTCTAACCCATATACCTAGTGTACATTCCCACCGACATCCCAAGAGATTAAATTTCAATGGAAAAACCAACAACATCCTTTGGTATACACTAATGGATGGGAGGATGGAAACTACTATATAAATGAATCTAATAACCATCAACAACATATTACCCCATACTATCAAACTGAAGAAGAAATTTCACTGGAGGAAATTCTGTTCTACTTATCTTTGTTGAAGGATTTAAAAGTAAACCAACAACTGGAAGAACATAGAGACTTAATTAAATAATTAAAATTCATGCAAGACACAATATCCACTACCCTTCAAGAACTCATTAAAAAAATAAGCAAAAAGAATATGAAAAGTTGAGCCGGTAATATTTTAAAAAGAAGATATACAAGAAGATGAGGGTGATTTTTTAGAATTGTAGGATCTTACCCAATTAATCCTTGATAACATATTCCCAGAGATAGTGTAATAGGAAAATAAACACAAATTTGAAACACTTTGGGGATAATTTCTCTCAATCATTAATTTTTCTGATTTTATTAAAAAATAATTGTCTTTTAATCTCCCTCCCATTTTTAATGAAATTAAAAAATTAGAATAATTTTTATTGGACCTGAAGGATTTTGAAAATGAATAAGTGTATGAGTTCACATTTGAAGAGAAACTACAATTTATAATGTTTCCCCCATCCACAAAAGAAAAATTTAAAGAGGAATTATAACATGAAAATGATATACACGTTGAAACTGATGAGGGATTTACCAAGAAAATTAACTCGTTTATTTCTAATTTTCTGATAGATGAATTTTCAATTAATCTCCTTAATTTTAATTTTTACAACTTAGTTGCACTAATTTTAATCCTGTATGATGAAGATAGATAATTTTATACATCCCCTCTTGAAGAAAAATTAAGGCTTTTAGAAATTGATAATGAACCAACCCAAGAATATCTATATGAGGACTAATTTGAATATCCACTCAAATATACTCTAGAATAAACCCCCCCAAAAGGTAGGAAATCTTGAATAGACTAGATGAGTAATCCTATTGACAATAAAATTATACAACTAACATAGGAAGTGGATCCAAATGAATATGCACTGAGACCTATGGTGAAGACAGTACTCCCTCAACCTAAATTTGAACATGAACTAGAGGGAGGAAAGAAAAAACGGGAAGTATTCCTAGTGGATTATACTCAAAAGAAGATAGAAATAAAATTAGCTTCATATTAACGGAGATATTTTGATTTGCACTTAACTTGTTTTAATATTTTTCAATTCAAAAAACCCATTGAGTCTCCCCCATTTGGATATCATTTTAAAGAATCCTTAATAAAAGATACACTAGATGTAGATGAATCCACAATGACCCTGGAAGTACATAAGGCCCCATTCATCATTCATCTATCCCAAAATGTCAAATAATTTTACACTGTTAAGGGGATATACCTAAAGAAATCTATTCGAGGGGACCTCTAAGAATAAGTAGAGATGATATGTGGATGAATAAGGATATGGTGATTTTCATCACAAAAACCTCACCCCCTATATATTGGGGATGACCAACAGACTTTCCATCTATGGAAACTCTAAATACATCCATTCTTGGGAGGGATAACCAAAGCCTCTATTATTTCCTCTTTATTTTTTATCTTTATGTACACCATTTTTTAATAAAACAATTTTTCCAATATTACTCATTTTCCTATAGTTTTCCCGAAGTGGACAGCACCTAGGGGCTAGTTCTAGTATCCACACCAAGAACCCATGAGAGATCTTAACTTCAAACTACTGGACAATAAACACTAGGTTGTATATCTCATTTTTTTAATATTTATTCACTTTAATTTTAATGCATGTCTATTGCAAATTAAATGGATATTATCATGAAAAAATACGGGGGAAGATACTAAAACCTATTTAGAGTATTTTTAGAATTACTTTTAGTTAACTTTTTAAAATTTTTAAATAAAAAAAATATGTTTACAATTTTTTGTAAGTTTTTAATAAATATAAAAACGACAAAAAATGTCAAAAAAATATGAAAAATGTTTACCTATTTGTAAATATTGTAAATATATTTGTTTGGTTTATTTATTTTTTTCTTTAATTGATAAAAATTAACACTAATAAAAAATAAAAAATAAAATATATAGGAATATGTAAATACTTTCTATAGGGTTCTGTTTGCTATAATTAAAAAATGTGTGTTGTTCTGTAAATAGACTTTTGTGTAGTTCATTTTTTTTGTTTTAAAATTTTTATTGAACATCATTAATATCCTTATTGGTTTTAATTTCCTACTATAATTGAAGGAATTCATTGGTTTTGAAAATGTATTACCTTAAGTGATTGTTGAGTAAGTGAACAACTGCCCTTAGGGAAGTTTGGTTTTAGAACTATGAGGATTGTGAGTGAAAATATTTTTTTGGAATCTATTTTACATATATAAGTCACTAGAATTTTGAACTTAATATGAGGTAACCTGATCTATGTAAGAAAAATAACCTTCTGGAGCCAAATTAAATTAAAATGATATATGTCCTTAGAATCAAGAATAAAAACAGTCAATTGGAAACCCGTAATGGATCCCTAAGACAAGGGCATTGGGTGTGTTTCTATGATTAAATAAATAAATATCAATAAGTTATATTTATATTTATTTTGACACAATTATGGTTGGGAAAAATAAAATTCAAAAGCGCCTTTCCAAAAATGATTCCAATTTGGTGAGGGAAATATTGAACCCATAGAAAGAGGGGAAATTGACTTATACCACTTTCATTTAAGTTGTACCAATAAAGTGTAAAATCAATCTTTGGTTTTAGGAAACTTAATAAAGAGGAAAAAATGGATGTTCTTTTGGTTAAAATTTTTATTCCACTTAAAACTACTATAATCCACTCCAAAATAGAAAATTTGATTAAATTAAAGTGAGTCAGTGATTTGATTCATAAATGAGGAATGATAAATTGAAAAATGGATGAGTTTATGTGTTCTCTCATATCTGGATATGAAATTTAAATTCGGGTAGAATGGTATTTCTTTTTTTCCCACTTGAACAAATTGAAGTCAATGATGAATTTACTGGGAGTGAAATATTTCAATTGTGGGGGAGTGATGTGAGCTGGAAATTTAACTTTTTATCTGTCATTTATTGAAAATAACCTTAATTTTAATTCAATGACTGGGTAAAACAATAATTTTTATGACTTTTGAGAATTTTGAATTTAATTTCTAAATGGACAGCTACTAAATTTTATTGATATATTCATTCTTAGAATTAAATTTAGAATCCATGTTGGGGAAGGTAATTTTCTTATACTAAATTTTAGAGTTAATTAATTGCTACACTAAGAAAAAATGTGATTCCTCTTATTCTGCAGGTTGAAGATTTATAAAGACTAGAAGAAACTGTGCTACAGTCACTATGCTTGCTATAGGCATTTCTCACAGTCACCTACCCAGTTTACTGCACCCCATTGTCAGGGTGGGTATACCTACCATACATGCCATCAGCTGATCGCATGAAAAAAATCTATTGAACGTGCCACCCAGCAAAGTACCACATCCTCACTCACAGTAGGCTAACCTACTATGATCCCCCTCTTAAGGCACCACTTCACAGTTAACACACTGATCGTGACCTACTTTCCACAAGTTTTTACACCCTACTATGAGTTTCACTCATACGTCCACCTCCACCCTACTATTCATTTTCAATTCTCTTATAGTATGACTAAACCCACTTCTCCATGAACCCATTCTAGAAAATACTCCCAAACAAACAAGCGCCACCCATGCTTGTGAAGACCAGAGGAGTTGAACACCACCATCGAGATCCACTGCCTACCTCCATTGAGGGAGAATACTTCACCACCACATATTAATATGAACTATTGAAGCCTCAACTCACCACTTTACTACATAATCCATCACCTCCTGATCCACCCTCTTCGGCAAGATTGACCACACCCCTGAAGTTCAATGATTAATGACCAAGACAACTACCAAGGCCTAGTTTTCAAGACCACTTTCCAGCACGCTAAGATTCGATATTTTTTCACTACTCTATGAAGAAACATATTAATTATTCTCTGAATTTCTTTTAAAT
The DNA here is from genome assembly GCA_963277665.1 of Viscum album. Lineage (NCBI taxonomy): Eukaryota > Viridiplantae > Streptophyta > Magnoliopsida > Santalales > Viscaceae > Viscum > Viscum album. The sequence goes on along the minus strand of OY728161.1, from coordinate 1,987,228,931 downwards.
GGGTAGAAATCCTCTTGACATAATTGATCTTAACCATTAGAGTTAGACGTATGTCATCCATACAACTAAAGAAAATACTAACCTCGACACTGACTATGAGGAATAATTAGTTGTTGCATCACCTTATCTCTATAAATATCTCTCACCCACTCCTAGTAGATTCATTCAACCTCTACTGACTAGGTTCTTATTTTAATTTATATTTCTCTCTATAATTAATTTCCACATGTTAATATTAATTCCACTCTGTTTTGTTAATTAATGTTTTATTATATTCCCCCTATTTCTTTGAGTTTTTCTCGATTATCCATACTATAATGTGATCTCTTAAAACTCTAAATCACAGAGAACTCACCTAAGAGATAGGAACCTAGGAATATCAAATAGGTACCATGTTCTTTATTTATAATTCCAATTCCATCCTTGATATAGTATAAAATTGGGGAGAATTAGATCAATTACATTCATATTATCTCTCCAATGAACTGATGCATCCTAAAATTTATCAAATTTTATCTCTCCCCATCTCTTAGTTCATAGTACAAACCAGTGAACACTTTGTATTGAGGGATGAACAATATACAATGGAGCTTGGAGTTGAGATAATGACTGCCTCGATCAAGTGTGTTAATTTCCTCCTCATTGCAGAGGAGGTGGAACTAGATTTATTAGGGGATATTTATATTATGTATTCTTAGAACCAAAAATTAGATATAGAATAGAAATAGAAGAATGATATTGATAGTGTTATCAGATGAGAACTAGGGAATGATGAAGAATATGTGTGTTCAGACTTGGATCCAACCCCTGTCACCCACATTAGTGTTGACTTCTATTTTTTTGTTTTAATTTTGTTTAATCAAAAACCAAACAAAAAATTAATATCTGAATGATTTTAAAAATAATAAAGAAAAAGAAATATACATTAATACCAGGTTAATGAGACTCCCAACCCTATCTCCTTGAGAGACGAATGTAGTCAGCCACTAGACTTCATTAGGAGTAAAGGTATAAATTCTCTTTTACAACAGCCTGCAATAACCATGTAGTCATCCATACAATGTTTTTGGGAGATTTATGTAGGCATTCATTCAATAATTGTTTTTTATCTCTTCACTATTCAATCGATATATATATATATATCTATGTGTGTGTGTGTGTGTACATATACCATTGTATAATTCCTCCCATGTGTGTGATATGCCTACTCAGTGCTATATGTCATCACCTGGACTATTGAAGATGGATTGGGGTAGTCATACACATCTTATCGTCATCCAGGTAATCCCCAGTGTATCAAGTCATGATATAGTGGTATCAGAGTAGTTATTAATTAGGATTGGAGTTAAGATTTCTCTCACGATGAGGTTTGGTTTGGGAGGTATGACAACAATGATAAAGTATATTGAGTTCATCTCTCAAGATGGAGACTTCAGTGTTGGTATGATGGATGATATATCCATTCAACATGACTTTAACAACCTGCTTGTTAACTCATTACACATAGACCTTGGTTGCAGGGAAACTTTGGTACATGCATCATATAAGATTAGGTTGTGGTTTTCACATCCTTCTTGATCCATCTCCCCATATATACTCTTTGACTATAATATTTCTTGATTATTTTAGGATTTCTACCCAATGATAACTAGATATTATTCCACGGTGGGATCGTAATGATGATATGCCTAGTGATGAAGCTTGGTTGTAGGGGTTTGTGTAGGAGGTGGTACCTCTGGGTAGTTTTCCAGTGATTCCACTACTCATTGAGCAGAATGTTTCATCAATGGTACCGGATGATGATGTTCGTAGAATGCGCACACTCCCTATGTTTTAGATGTAGACACCTATAGGTTTTTAGGGTGATATATACCCCTAGATATCTGATGAGTGGCTTGAGGCAGTCACACTCATTTTTCGCATTATGAGGACACCTCTAGATCATATGGTGGTCCTAAAAATGAGTCTTCTTTATGGACATGTGGGGTGATGGTGGAGTTTGGTGACTCAAAACCATGATGAGAAGATGTTCACTTAGATATAGTTTAATCATCTCTTCAGGGAAGATTTTTATTTATCCATTTTGTGAGTGGTGCGTATCCAGGAGCCTCTACAACTTAGCAGGGTAACATGACGATGGAAGAGTATCTGAAGAGTTACACTAACTTTCACAATACTCCTTGGATATGATTCAATATCTGATTTTATGAGCATGGAAATTTGAGTGTGGGTTACACCAATATATTAGGGATGTAATAATACCTCTTTGCATTCCTACCTATGCCAGAGTGCCCGAGTAGCTCTAAGTAGTGGAGAACTTTCTGGTCGATCAGATGTTGATAATTGGTTCTAGTAGTCAGAACCTAGGAGATGAGACCTAGGAAGCTGGTATCTAATAGTAGGCTTAGAGATCTAGGTGTGTGATATACTTCAGTATACGATCATATGATAGAGGGTCTATGGTTTAGGGATCTCAATCTTGTTCTAGTCAGTTGGGAGACATATTGTGTTTCTCTTATAGTTTTTGGGGACATATCACATTGGATTATCTAACCCTCCATTCAGATGATAAGAATATGGTCGATGGACCACCCTGATAGAGAAAATGACAAGAGAATGGAGTTCTACATGATATTAGAGTTGTAAAGGAGAGGGGAGAGAAACAGGAGGATGCAGGAAGTTTGATCTATTACCACCCCTATCCCCAAGTGGTCCACACCAGGCTCATGGAGTTATAGGACAAGGGATAGGAAATCTATAGACCGCAGAGTCCTATGACCCGTAGGATTCATGGATTATTATAGTTATTATCTATTCCATTTCTATTTTTTTAGTAGTACTAATAAATACAGGTGTGATATACTCTTTTCTTACCACTTATTTTTCAATAATTGTCCATGGTGATGTAGGGAATCAGTGAAGCCTTTGATGGTGATCTTTTATGTGGATTTAGGATGAAAAGAAAGTGGTATTCTTACACCACTGAGATTAATTCCTGTGGCATGATGAAAACTACGCAGGTGAGTCAGTGCTAAACAAATAGTATATCATCGAGGTGTGGCAGATGAGTTCCTTTGACTTGGGTGTTCGGTGAAATTTGGTGTGCTGAGGTGTCATAACAATCCCTGGTTATATTAAACATGCAATAAATTTAAAGGATAAGCTACAAGAAGAATGTGATTCTAGCTTGGAGCTCGAGTATGGTTTGAGGTATGGCATGTGTCTTCACTACCTATTCTGTAATCTTATCCCAGAGTCATGAGACACTTTTCCCTGAGCATAGCCCCGGTACAAGATCTAAGAATACCAGTGGATCCTTTTAAATACACCCTTATTCTTTAAGGATTTAATAGAAAGGATTAGACTCATTCACTTCTACTATTAGTTTGACCTAACACTGGAGGATAGAGAGCCTCAAATAGAATCTTTCCATAGTGTAAAAGACCTTACGATGCTTTCATTAGTGTGGATCGGTTTCCTATTATCTATGCTCAAAGGGTTTTCACCAGTGAGTGTGGAGGTGTTTCCAAATTATGGGATAGAGTTTTACTCCATTGATGAAGAGTTATGTGAGACTGAGAAAGATGTGTTCATGTGTAAAAGGATAAAACCAACTTCTTATAAGTTGGATAGTATAACCCTTAGATTAGTATATTCTATTAGATTTTAGATTCCTATGGTGGTGGTGTAGTGTTAGGATGTTTTTCCTAAGGATGTTTTAGGTTTAACTCCCCACTAATATTTATACTTTTATATAGATTGGTACCCATGGTCTGCCTTGATATTTTCACTAGCATATTAGATGGATCCCGCTGAGCTTTGTGAGTTGGAGGTGAAGTCAGAGGTTTTGCAGAAGGAGTTCCTTGAAGGACCTAATATGTTCACTTGGGTAGCCTTGTGTTATTTTCCTAGGGGGAGGATGATAGATTATGAAACGGGTACTTTAACACTTTTTGGATTGGTTAATGGTAGTCTTCCTCATTGGTACCCTCATGATCTTGACATCAGAGTTTCACTTGAGACACTTGAGGTTGGATCTAGACATGCTTGGAGAGTACCGGTCTCATGGGGGGCTTTCATTAGGTTAGTTTTGGATTCATAAAGTCTGCTTCTTGTGATATGTATTCTCAAACATGGGAGTGACAATATACGTGAAAGAGATTGAGGTTATGATTTCTTGAGATCCACCCAAGGGTGTGTCCATAACTACTGATTCTCACAGAAAAGTTTTATGTATGTCGTTTTTGGGTGAGATGATGGGTATTTGACCTCATTACAATTGTCCCTTATGGGTGAAGATGGTGCAACATGTACCTAAATATTTTTTTTGTTTCCTTTTATCTTTTTTCAATAAGATGGGGAGGCACATCTTGGGGATATTTTCTATGAGGTCTTACTTAGGTAAATATCCAATAGACATGTTCTTTATTGAATTTTCCTAAGGTGGGAAGTATTTCATCATTTCAAGGACTGACAATGAAACCTATCATGCGGTGAGATGAGGTGATGAGGAGGTTTTTTTCCCTTAGTAGTGAACCCATAAGAGGGGTGGTTATACTGAGATCCTTTGGAATCAGGTTTGGTGGCCAATTATGTGGTGTCTTGTTGCTGAGTTATCTCTTGATGTATCAATTATCAATAAGAGGCGATTGAGGTTCCCAAATGGTAGATAAAATGGGGTGGCGACTCTATAGATTTTGTTATGGGGATTCCACGATCAATGAGATACCATGAAACTATCTAAGTGATCATAGATTGGCTCACCCAGTTAGATGACTTTATACCTATTCAAGGGTAGAATTTTGCGGAGATCTTAGGATGCATGTGTGGACAAGAGGATTTTGAGGCTCAGTTGTGGTTATGCTCACTGTTCCTACCCCAGGTTAATGGCCAGGTTAAGTTGACCTTTCAAGTCATGGAGAAAATGATTCAGGTTTTCATGTTTCCTTGGGACCATAGTTTGGAGGATCACCTACCCTTGGTGGAGTTTATGTATCATAGCAGTTTCTACTCCCCCATCGACATAGAACGGATTGAGGCCATGTTTGGGAGACCCTAAAAGTCACCACTATACTATTTAGATCTAGTGTGAGACAACATTTATGGGCATAGATAAATGACTGTTGAGGGTGTAGTTCATAGAGGGTTGGATAACAATGACTAGGGTTTTAGATGGGGTGATAGGCTATCCCTGAGATTCATAGACCATTCCCCCGGGTTATTGTGTGGGTTAGAGAGGTGGAATATAGTTAGATATTGTGATGACAATTAAACCATGCACTTTGAATTTTCAACATGTTGTAGTTCAGGAGACATGTGCATGACTCGTAGCACGATGTCGACCCAGATGAGTAGGGTGTTGGGTGCAGAGTATCCTTTTTTAGGTACCCGATGGTGTTTGAGATTTGAACAGATAATACCATTCATAGGAAAGTGGTTCCCCTGTGTGCATGTTTTTTGACAACATCGGGAACCTTATGGAGAGATATCTAGTCTAGGAAACCTATTTGAGAGATCAACATCCCCTCTTGTGAGTAGGTTTACTCTTTTTGGGATGATATCATTGATGGTGGGGAGAGTATAACAACTCTGTTTTTTCTCTGTAGACTAAAGAATATTCTGGGGAATATTTATGAAGCCAAGCGATGAGTTCACAAGGAATTATAAAGCCTATAGAGCCTTGGGGTAGTGGTATTAAAAGTATTAACTATTTTATATCACATGCACACACACAGGTTTTCTAAAAATATGGAATAAATCCTAAAAATAGACTCAGATTAGAAATATGAGACCATGGTTGAGTCCAAATAATGACGTTTACCCTAGGCATGACATAATTGTTTTCACCATTAGGCACTGCTTGGAGAAGATTTTTGTCGTGGTGTTAAATGATAGGGGTTTATTAATTGAAATCAATTTAATTAATAAACTTAATGGTACCCTCTTTATTTTCTACACTTGGAAGAGGGATATGAGGTTTTCCTCCCATGATAGATAGACAAATCGATGGATAGAGGAGGTGAAATCGACTTTATCCTTGATGGGAATCGACATAGGATTGAGGTGAAACAACTTCTTGGTGTTGTGTTGGACCTGAAGCCCCAGTGTTTCATCATGAGGTAGGAGAATTTTTTATATTTACATCCCAATGACCATATATATATTTTTATGGTTTTAGAGCCCTTATATGACTTCTAGAGATCTCATGGGGGTGGAGTTGTGGGTAATTGGTGAAAATCGGCAGTTTCGGGAGGATTACAGTGATTCCTGATTCAGAAATCCTAATCAAACAGTGTATAGTTCTAGATCACAAGTCGTGTATTATTCCAGTTCATGGAATATGATCTTTGGGAACAACACACTATATACAGGGGGTATAAACCATGTAGTGAGGCTTTTCCAAGAGGGAAAGGATATGGGAAGTCATTCCATGTAAGGGGACCTGACTGTGTAGAAGTACACAAACAGAACTTGGGTGTGCATGGATCGAAGGACACTACTAGGTACATGAACATGGTCCATGGTACATGAGCACGAGATTCTATATACAGGAATGACAAAGGAAATGGTTTTAGGATGGACCAATAGGTACATGCTTTGTACTGTATGTACACACCGTGTAGGGCCTAATGGAAAGAAAGGTCATGTGTGGGTGGGGACACACTCGGGTGATCAGATGAGCTTACACGCCATGTAAATGCATGTACATGTCGTGTACTTTCTTCCACACCAAGTTGTGTGAGGGGAAACGACTAGGGGTCGGGCTCGAGATACATCCCATATACCCTAGGAGGACACATCGTATACTCTCCTCAGTGACTTCTCCCTTGTGAATCTCTTTCTTCATGACTCATATTGAGGTCTGTGAGTAGCCTATCCTGGGTATTTTTCCATGTAGAACATGTTAGCGGCCAAGGTTTTAGTGTTAGAGTAGTGGAATGAGGTTATTATAGTAGATATATTCTGTTAGAGATGCATAGATCCATTCTAGTTGGGCGATTTTCCTTGGTATATCCTTCTGAGGGTATAGTGTGACAATACATCTTAAGCATAGGATTAAAATCCCCTCTATGGGAATGGTTTAGATAGAGTTCATGTATCCATATGGGAAGCCTAGTGTGAGATCCTCTATCATATCATCTTCCCTAGGTAGGATTTGTGGCATAATTGTGACCAATATATGCGGCCACTGATCCTCTAGTTAGAGGGTTATTCTAGATGGGGTTAGTGGCATCCTCTAATGGTCCTGGATGAGATTCTCTATTTGAGTATTGAGATCTATGGAGTTCCAGATTGGGTTCATGGTTTCCACCGATGGTATTGGGTATGATCCCCTATCATTGTTTTGAGATATTTAGAGTTCCATTAGGGTTCTTATTATCCACCCATGCGACATGGGTGTGATCCTCTATCTAATTAGTATCTAAATTTATTGGGATCTAGCATGACTTATTTCATGGAAAGATTTGATGAGCATGTTCGGATGGATTCTATTAGGGATGGTGGGGATGTGACATTGGATTAGTGATACCCAATGAGTGAGATATCTCATATGAGTTCCATAAGGGATGGAAAGGCTCATGGAATGAGTATTCCTAGATGAGTGATACCTTCGAGCCTTGAGTAGAATCTTGCGACTGGTTGTATGGTTGGGACCTCTATAAGACTTGGAGTCTGTAATGAGTATATCTGAGAGATTCTATTATTCCTTATGGTTATGTATTATATCCTGATTGACATACCTTGTGATGATGATTTGAATAGTCATGTATAACTAAGATTTGGAGATGGAGATTCTTGTTCTCTCATGCTTGGATTTTCTGTAAACTCTAACTATGGATTGAGTTGGCTATTTATTTTCCATTGCTACATTTTTATTTTGGGTTTCTGGGGAACCTACCGAGTATTATTATACCCACCCCTACATGTTCACTTCCCACATCATGTCTTATGTAGACAACATGCCTTCTACAGAAGTCCTAGGAGGACCCAGATCAGGCGGAGTATAGTGAGCTAGACATAATGAGGTGTTTACCGGTGGTTTCATTTGACAACAATCCCCTCCCTCTCAGTAGGTTGAAAGATTTTGTAGTTTTTGGTGGCATTTTATATTTACCTTATGCTTTCCATTACTCTATAATACTTTTTTTTGTGGGAGATAGATGTTTGCATGGATTTGGCATCAATTGTATTATTATCTTTGCACTCACTACGAAATTTTTTCTTATTTGTGATGGGGTATTTGAGACAGGGAAGGGTCCCATCGCAAAAGGGCTGGTTTGAGGGACTATTTGTGATGGGAACCTCTACCCATCGTAAAAGGTTTTCTCTGAGTTGTGTGCCAAACTACAGAAAGGGTCTTTGCGACAAACATAAGATCCCGTCGCAAATACCTAACAATGTTTTTTAGTATTTGCGATGGGATGCACTTCAATCGTAAATTGTATGTCAGCAGGTTGGTATTTTTGACTGGACCCATCATAAATACCTTATTAACCACCACCCATAATTAATAGGGAGGTTGGTATTTGTGACGGGAGTCTCGTCGCAAATAATCTCATCACAACTAATCTAACTTATATATACCCTCATCCGTTTTTCCTCTCATTTCACTCATTTCTCTACTCCTCTCTCCCTCTCGACTAACATTTTCTCTCTCAAAAAAATTGAGTTAAAAAATTTAAATCGGAGCAATATTTGTCACCTAAATCCTCTAAAAGATTTAGTTTTAAGGTATTTATCTATTACTTTTTTTGTTAATTCATTTTATTTGATATTAGTTATAATTATTTTTAATTAGATTTAATTAAATTAAATTAGAATTAGATCATTTTATTTTGCATTTTTTTTGCAAATACATGTGATTAGTATTAATTAGTATTAATTAATACTTTATTAATTATTATTAATTAGTAGTCATTAGTAATAATTAGAAAAATTATTAATAATCATTAATAATTAGTCATAATTAGTAATAATTAGCAATAATTAGTAAAAATTATCGTTAATAAGTAGTAAGTTGAAATAAATATTTATAAATAATAATGAATGGTAATAAGTAGTCATAATTGTTAATAATTAGTGATAGTGAAAATTAATTGGTAATACTTATTCATAATTAGTAATAATTAGTAATAAATATGATTAATTAGGAATAATTAGGAATAATTAGGAATAATTAGTAATAATTAGTAATAATTAATAATAATTAAAAAAAATTAGGAATAATTAAGAATAAATAGTAATAAATAGTAATAAGTAGTAATAATTAGTAATAATTATAATAATTATGAATAATTAGTAATGAATAGTAATATAAACTAATAATTAGGAATAAATAGTAATATTTAGGATTAATTAGTAATAATTAGGATTAATTGGTAATAATTACTAATAAATCATAATAATTAGTAATAATCATTAATAAATAGTAATAATTAGTAATAAATAGTTGAAATTAGTAATAATCAGTAATAAATAGTAATAAATAGTAACAATTACTAATGAATAGTAATAATTAGTAATAAATAGTAATAAATAGAAATAATTAGTAATAATTAGGATTAATTAGTAAAAACAAGGATTAATTAGTAATAATGAGGATTAATTAGTAATAATTAGAATTAAGTAGTAATAATTAGGATTAATTAGTAATAATCTAGATTAATTAGTAATAATCCAGATTAATTAGTAATAATCCGGATTAACTAGTAATAGTCAGGATTATTTAGTAATAATCAGGATTAATTAGTAATAAAGTAACTTGAGCCATCTCCTTTGGCTCATGTTGAGTTCTTTTTGTGTGAAAATGTATTTTAAACTCTTGTGGTCAGTATAAATCTAACATCTTTCTCTATAAAGATAATGTCTCCATATTTTCAGAGAAAATATTGCGGCTGCTAACTCAATATCATGAGTTGGATAATTTTTCACATGGGTCTTCAACTGTCTTGATACATAAGAAATAACTTTATCGTTTTTCATAAGAACGCAACCCAACCAATTCTTTGATGCATCAATGTATATCACAAATCCATCACTTCCAGATAGAAGAGTAAAAATTGGAACATTGAACAATCTTCTTTTTGATTATTTGAATCATTCTATACACTCTTTCTTCCACACAAACTTAACTACTTTACCTGTGAGCTTGGTTAGCGGGTTAGCCAGTAAGACAAAATTCTGAATGAAATACCGATAATAACCTCCTAAGACAATAAAACTGCATACCTCAGTTATGTTTGTTGGTGTTGGCCAATCTTGGATTTCCTTTGTCTTCGCAGGGTCAACTAGGATTCCATCCTTAGAGAAAATATGGCCTAGAAAAAGAAACTGATTGAAGCCATAATTTTCACTTGCTAAAAATCCCATATAATTCATTTCATTTAAGAGTTTTCTGAATAATCCGCAAGTGATCCTCATTGTCTTCATAGCTTTTTTAGTATACCAGGATATCATCGATGAATACCACAAAAAAGTTATCAAGATATTCCTTGAAAAATATATTCATTAAATCCATGAAAATAGATGGTGCATTCATCAGTCCAAAATGCATCACTGTAAACTCGTAATGCCCATACCTGGTTCGAAATTCTATCTTCAGAATATCTTCCTTCCTCAGACGTAGTTGATGATATCCGAATCGAAGGTCAATCTTTGAAAATTATTGATGTCCAGGAATTTGATCAAATAAATCATCAATCCAGGGCAGAGGATACTAATTATTTATTGTAATAGCATTGATTTCCCTATAATAAATGAATAACCTAATGGATCCATCTTTCTTTTTGACAAACAAGATCGGGGCTCCCCATATAGAAACACTAAGTCGAATAAATCCTTTGTCATTCAACTCCTATAGTTGATTCTTTAGCCCCACTAACTCCATAGTGGCCATTATATAGGGGGTCTTCGATATAGGTATTGCACTAGGAATTAAGTCAATGGAAAACTCAATTTCACGCTTTGGAGGATGTCCATGTAAATCCTATGGAAACACATCAATGTATTCTTTCACTATATGCACATATTCAGTTTGACGATTTCATTCCTTACCCATATATATTGGGTTCTCTTCCTCTCCAAGAATTTCATTCAATAGAGCTACTGGGGGTGGGTCTAGATAAGAATCAGATGGTTAGGTCTCCGCTCTAAAGATAAGAGATTCTACACTATTTTCAAAAATTGTAACTTCCTTTTTCTCACAATAAATCTTTGCATCATAGTTTGACACCCAATTCATACTGAGAATTATATCAAAGTCATTCATTGGTATGATAATAATGTTAGCAACTAAATCATGTTTATGTGTCATGAGGGGAACTAGTTGACATGCCTTTGTTGCAACGATGCATCCCCTAAGAGGTTTGACTGATAACTCTATTATTAAATCAAAATTGGACATGTCTAATTTTCTTGGAAAACTAGGAAGATATAAATGAATGTGATGATATAGAATAAAATAAAGTTTTGGCTAATTTTGGGAAAACAATTAAAGTACATTCCACCACACCATTAGTAACTTCAACTTTCATGGTTGTAATCGCACAAGATCTCCCTTGATCTATTGGATTTTTCTGAAGAATTTTTCCTTGGAACTTAGGACACTCATTTGCATAGTGTCCCATCTTTATAAAAGTGTAGCATTGAACATCATCAAATTGTTTCTCCCCCTTTCATTGACTAGATAGATGACCCTTTTCTCACCACTTATATTAGACTCCAATGCGTTTTAAGCATTTCCCGAGATGATTCTTTCCACTATTTTCACATAATGGGAATTTATTCATTCCCTTGTTCTTACTTGGTGCTTCAACTTTCCCTTGGTTATCATAGAACCTCTTATTGTCTTGGTTCCCCTTGAAAAAATTTGATCTAGAAAATTCCTTCCATATTTTGATGGCACTTGATACAATTTCATCATATGATGAAAATATTTGAGAAGCCAATGCCCTTCGAAGACTTGTCTTAAGACCTTAAAAGAAAAGATCAATATTGTATGCTGAGTCACGTACGTGATCTATGGCATAACTGTCTAGCCTTGTGAAGGTAGCCTCATACTCTGCAACACTATCTTTTTCCCTTTGATTTAAGCCAAGGAATTTCCTCTATTTCAGTTCTTTGCTCATGAGGGAAATATTTTTCAAATAATATTTCCTTAAAAGTCCTCCATTACATATACTCTATTTCTTCTTCATCTGTGGTATTCTAAATCACGACCACCATTCATCATCGTCTCCCTTGAGACAATATACTGCCAGTACTACCTTTTCATTTTCATTGCATCTTAATGCCATGAATATCTTTTCAAGGGAACTGATCCATTGCTCAGCAACCACTGGATTAGTAGTCCCACTGAACGATGTGGGCTTCTGCTACGTGAAACGATCCAACACAGGTGTTGAATAGTTATTCGTTACAACTTGAGTAAGTTGTCCTAATATGGTCATGATGCTCCAACATTGACTGTGTTGACTTGCTCAGTGGGGAAATCCCTATATTGACCATGAGTATTGATTCACCTTCTTCCATTAGATTCCATTTCTAAATAATGTAACACACTAGGTTAGGGTATGAATCATAATGTTCAATCTTAACTTAACAAAATAATTACCATAAATAGAGATCCTATGCATGGATAAACCCATAATAAGAAAAATGGTTCATCGAGGAATAATTTACATTTCAATCCTTTATAATGGATTTGAAAGAAAACATGAATTATCTTAAGAAAATACCCCAGGAGTTTCATAACCAAGAGTGCAGCAAGGACCATTTTCATTTACCAAGATACCCCGGGTCAAGCCCGAAACTCCTTGTCGGAGCTTTCACTCCTAGGTACATCTGTGCCAGAGCCACCTCTACCTGCTCTTATCCAGACAAGGATGTATTTTCTATAAGGATTCACGTAATCTATTCATTACTAAAATACCAGGATATTCTTGTACATTTATCCTCAAATACTACCTTAGGTCTTTGTTCCCTACTATACATTTCCTACTCTAGTTTCCAATTTTTCTACTAAACTTACTCTTATACCAACTATAACACCCCAACCCCTCTAGACTGGAGCTGGTTCATTACTTTTTACATTGGCATGGTTAAGAGGAATGAAAATCCCAAAGGAATGATCAGCTTAGTAGTTTTGAGGAAACTTGATACATAAATGTAACTCAAATTACATTGGAGAAGGTTACAAAATACTATTCATAACAAAAACTAAAAACTCCATCCACATGAACTCAATAAATGATATCCTCTTTGTCACCTGTTGAAAGTAAACAATGAAAGGTATGAGCTAAAACACACAGTAAGGGTTACAAATGGTGGAAACATGAATCATTAATAACTGAATTGTAAATAATTTGACATAATCAACATGGCATTGTGAATAAATGAAAAACTTACGCTATTAAAAAACTGAGAATGAAACAACATCCATAGATTTTGTCATAGTGAAAACCTCATGGATATTAATAACTTATAATAAATAAAGATAATTATTATTAATTGGACATCATGTATCAAGCACATGATACCATAATATTGTAAAAACGGTTTAGTTCTGTGGGTAGAAACCTGTTTGATTTTTGGAAACAAACTCGAAGGGTTTGTCGCCAACTAATTTGTCTCATGAGAACTACCGATGCATAGAGGGGATATAGTGGTCCCCACACACCACTACATGTCCAAATAATTATCTATATATTTATTCAACATAAGAAAAATATGCCTTTTCAATATCCTTATAGAGTAGAGTATACAGATTCATAAATATTTCTATAATTTAAATAACTTTCCAAATAAACACTGTATGTAAAATGGTATACAGTTTATACAACAAACATATCCATGATATGAGATTATGGATATTTAATATAAATATAATTTGAAATTAAAATTGATCTCAAATTGGCAGTAGGTACACCACATATTGATTATTAGGTGCACCACACAAAGTTAGTCACAACAAAATAGTAGTTGAGACAAAGTCTATTACCAAAATGTAATTGGTCAAATCACATGAACAGAACTTAATAACCCTCAAATGAATCATTGAATAACATGAATATAAATATAATAATGTTATTATATATCAAATGGAAGTATACATATACCACATACATGAAATAAGTGGCGAACAATGAAAATCTCACTGAAATGAATGTGAGATGAGAAACCCCTTACCTTTTGCTCGAGTGTGTTCTTCGTTTCTTTTAAGAACATGAATAATAAAATTTAGATTCATTAATTAATAATTCCAGAACCTACTATACATTTAATTGATTTATTATAACCTTATTAGGTTCATTCATGGACCTTTTAATGGGTTTAAGAGGTTCAATTTTATTGTTTTGGAAGCATTTTCTTCCTTGGTTTTCATGATTCGTTTACTTGAATTCATGAATGGAAGTTCATCTGAAATGTGGTTAAAAATCCAGAATTTTTAATATATATTATTAACGAAATTAAGGAGATATAAATTATCTTATAATTATTTTCAGTTATATACCCTGGTGATGACTCATTAGTTAAAAGTTTATTACAAATATGCAGATTAACTTGTCTGTTTTGTTCATAATGAACTTGTTTTCTATTATTATTTTATATTATAAGTGTCTAAGGATTACAGAACATCAATGAGATGAAATACATATATTAGTTTTTTTTCAACCATTAAAATGGTTTCATGACCAGTAATAAAGGAGAAAGTGAAGAATGAAACTCCGTCATCCACAAAGGTTATAAATTGGAACCTCATGGATGTTGATTTCATTTATAAAAATAAAAGGGAGGGAGTAAGAATATTGATGATGGTTCTTGAATTCACATTATATAATTCTATTATATAGATGATACTAGAGTTTATCATGGTCATTCTGATAGATGAGTTGAGGAGATAAAAATAAAAGCAATGAACTTGAAAATAAATGAAAAGGTGAGAGATCCCTTATGAAAATTCGGTAGCCTAACAACATCGCTTAAAATTTCATAAAATGAAATGATGAGAGAAAAAGGGTATCTCATCATATCGAAATAAAGAGTACAGTAAGAAGAACACATAAAATGAAACCCCAACATATGAGAATGGAAAATCAAATAGATAACATAAAAGAAGTGTCGACTAAAAGAAGCGAATGAAGTATTCTCTAACCATGTAGAGTAACTCCTAGATCTTGAAGGATGGGACCTTGGGGGATTAATAACACATTGGGAGGACTCCTAGAGAAGTAAAAACACCAGATCATCGAGGATGAGGGATTTTTAATGAATTAAAACGAATGGATGAGTGGGTACTTATAGAAAAATAGAGGTAGTTTTTAATAATTTCAAAGGGACAACTCATTAGTAGTTTTTTTCCAAACCATGGGCTTGCCCATGGTATTTTCCCATGGTTTTAGCCACTTGGGACACCTCATGTCATATTATACTGTTCACAAGTCTACCAGTTTTTTATTTTAATTATTATGTCATTATGATGTCATTATAGTATTTTTACTATTCATGAAAAATTCAAGTATTTTAGAAAAATCCCAAAAATTCAACCTAACCATTTTTCTACGTGTAGAATTCAAAAATTAAATCAATTTTTTGAAAATAAATTTTTATGTATTTTTAATTTAATTTTTAAATAAAATCAAAGTTAATTAGAAAAATAACAATTAAAAGGTATAACTAGTTTTGAATTACATTGAAAAATTAATTAACCTCTCATATCTTATTACCTTAAGAAAATAAAATATTATCATTATTTTCTATTTATAAGGGTTATATTACTATTCATATTACTATTCATAAGGGTATGTTACTATTCATAAAAAAATTAAGTTGGTTCTATCAGACTTCAAACGAATTACTGGTTAGAACTCTAGATGAACATTTTTTGAAATTCAAAACATAGAAGTAGAGAATTTATGTTTAATGGATAGGTTTTGACTATCTCATAAATAACCAAGTGTTGTTTCAAAGGAACACAGTGCTTTATGACATATAGGCTATGAATAGAATGTATTTAAGAGAAGCATACCATAAACTGTTTGTGGTGTTATATTATTCCCTCCTTCGGAAATTTTGTCCTCGAAATTTTATGTATAAAGCCCACCAAAAAGATGGGGGTGGTTCTTCTTCATGAAATCCTCTAGTTCCCAGGTTGCTTCCTCCATATATTGTTTTATCCAAAGAACCTTTACTTGACAAGTTGTCTGATTTGTCAATACTTGCTCCATTGTGTCAAGAATCCCGATAAGCTTTTCACATTATGAAAAATCAGGTTCGAGTTCTATTTCTTCATATGTGAGTACATGCGTTTGGTCTGGCATGTATAACTCTGGAGAGATTTGGTGGCATCGCTAAACGGTAAGATACAACTCTGATTCTTTCCAGAACTTCCAATAGTCCGATGTACCTGGGGATTAGTTTCCCTTTTTTACGGAACCTTAGGACACCCTTCCGTGGAGATTCTTTTCGAAAGACATGATCTCCCACTTGAAATTCCAAATCCTTTCTTCGATTGTCTATATAAATCTTCTGCCTACTTTGGGCTACTTTAATATGGGCTTGGATAGTCTTCACCTTTGCTGTGGTCTCTTCAATAAGTTCTGAGCCTATAAGTTTCCTCTCACCAACTTCATCCCAACAAGTTGGAGATCGACATCTCTTTACATATAATGCTTTATATAGAGCCATTTCAATACTAGAACGGAAACTATTATTGTAAGAAAATTCCACTAAAGGAAATTATTGATCCCACATACCTTGGAAGTCAAGAGAGCATGACCTCAGCATGTCTTCTAGATTTTGAATAGTCCTTTCAGACTATTCGTCGGTTTGGGGTGATATGCAGTACTCATACAAAGCATAGTATTCAAAGCCTTCTGGAGACTTTTCCATAATTTTGATGTAAATCAGGGATCTCGATAAGATAAAATTGATATAGGTGAACCATAAAGTCTTAAAACTTCATTAATATATAGTCTTTACAGGTTCTCAAGTGGTAAATCCACTATTATAGGAAGTAAAGGTGCTGATTTTGTGAGACGATCAATAATTACCCATATTACAGCATTCCTTCTAGGTTTCCTCGGTAGTTCGGTGATAAAATCCATTGTAATTCTATTCGACTTAAACATATGAATAGGTAGGGGTTTCATCACTCATTTGGGATGTTGTCTCTCTGCCTTCAGTTGTTGACAAACTAGACACCTTGATATGTAGTCAGTAATTTCCCTCTTTATATTATCCCACAAAAAATATTCCTTCAAATATCTGCACATCTTGATGCTACCTGAGTTTATAGAGAAATTTGAGCTATTGACATCATCTAATAGTTCCCTTTTTAGCTCAGGTATTGATGGAACACATAACCTCTTCCCAAATTTCATAACTCCTTCTTCGTACACAAAGTCAGCCAGTCTCCCATCCTTGACAACATTAATTTTCTTGTGGAGATTCTCATCATCAGATTGAGAGCTTTTTATATTCTATAATAAAGATGGTTTAGCAATAATTTTAAAGAGAAAATATGTTTCCCCTTCCTTAAAAATTATCATATCCATATTTAGTAGATCCAAAAATACAAGATTTCTCTCAATCCTCATTTGTGTCAGAATTCACTACTACAATATGGCCCTTTATCAGCACTAAAAACCGGCATTATCAGTGCTAGAAAAGCACTGTTAATGCCGGTGTAGATAAAGGGGGGGGGGGGTCCCCTTTATCAGTGCTCTGAGAAGCGCTGATAGAGTACCACTTTATCAGCACTTCTTTTAGCACTGATAAAGGTCTCCTATATCGGCGCTTGGCGGAGCGCTGATAAAGGGTTCCTTTATCAGCGCTCCTCTAGCGCTGTTAAAGGTGTCCTTTATCAGCGCTAAAAAATCACTAATAAAGGCCCCATCGCCTACACCTACAAAACAGTACCTGCACACCTGCACACCAGAATACCTGCACAAAGTAGCACATGCACACCTGCACACCATAGCACCCACACCGAATATTTTGACCGACAACGGTATATACATTTACTTAACATCATGAATACAAAAAAACGCATTGCTATATAAATTTCAAACATTGTTTTACATGGTTACATTTACAATTATTCAACAACAGTTATAAACATTCATGTTTCATCCTTTGATATCCATGATCCGCTCTCGATGGTATTTGTTGCCGAACAAAGCATCTGAACTCAAAGAAAAAAATTCACCTATATAAGAAAACAATTATTATTTTAGTAATGCAATAATTAAAGAAATTAAAACAGTAATATGAAAGAATAAATTAATATGGAAATGTGAAACTAAAATATGAAATTTTAAACTCAAAAGTTTTCATTTTCATAACAATGAAAGGGAATAATGTAAAATCAATATGTTTTTGATTGATTTATCTCATTTAATAAATACTGATTCTTTATCTAATGAAAAGATTTACCGGTCACACCGTGAGTCGGTCGGATTGAGGTGCGGTCGATTCGAACACGTCACAAATGACTCGTGGATCGTTGTCCTAAAGTATTAAAACAATCCGAATGCATTTCCTCGGTTTGCCGTATGTCATTGGTGTTGTTTTCCAAATTTTATCTCAATTTGAAACTGATATCAGACACTTTTTTCCATACCGGTCACGTCGTGTGTCGGATTGAGGTGCGGTCGATTTTTACACGTCACAAATTATTCGTGGATCGTTGTCCTAAAGTATCAAAACAATCCGAACGCGTTTGCTCGGTTTGGCGTATGTCATTAGTGTTGTTTTCCAAAGTTTATCTCAATTTGAAACTGATATCAGACACTTTTAGCCGTACCGGTCACACCATGCGTCAGATTGAGGTGCGGTCGATTTGTACATGTCACAAATGACTCTTGGATCGTTTTCCTAAAGTATCAAAACAATCTGAACACATTTTCTCGGTTTGGCGTATGTCATTGTTGTTGTTTTCCAAAGTTTATCTCAATTTGAAACTGATATTAGACACTTTTAGCCATACCGGTCACACCGTGCGTCGAATTTAGGTGCGGTTGATTCGTACACGTCACAAATGACTCGTGGATCGTTTTACTAAAGTATCAAAATAATCCGAACGCTTTTTCTTGGTTTTGGCGTATGTCATTGGTGTTGTTTTCCAAAGTTTATCTCAATTTGAAACTGATATCAGACACTTTTCGCCATACCGGTCACACCGTGCATCGAATTGAGGTGCGGTCAATTCATACACGTCAAAAATGACTCATGGATCGTTTTCCTAAAGTATCAAAACAATCCGAACGCGTTTTCTCGGTTTGGAGTATGTCATTGGTGTTGTTTTCAAAAGTTTATATCAATTTGAAACTGATATCAGACACTTTTAGCCATACCGGTCACACCGTGCATCGGATTGAGGTACGGTCGATTCGTACACGTCACAAAAGACTCGTGGATCATTGTCCTAAAGTATCAAAACAATCCGAAAACGTTTGCTCAGTTTGGAGTATGTCATTGGTGTTGTTTTCCAAAGTTTATCTCAATTTGAAACTGATATCAGACACTTTTAGCCATACCGGTCACACCGTGTGTTGGATTGAGGTGAAGTCGATTCGTACACGTCACAAATGACTCGTGGATCGTTGTCCTAAATTATCAAAACAATCCAAATGCGTTTTCTCAGTTTGGCGTATGTCATTGGTGTTGTTTTCCAAAGTTTATCTCATTTTCAAACTAAGTAGTAGGAATTCACTAATCTAAGGATATGAAACATAAGAAAGGGAGATCATAGATTCTCAATAAGTGTAAATGGAGATATCAATGACCATATAAATATAACATAAGTATTAGGAATTCACCTTCATTGTCCTATTTGTTTACATTCTTCCATCAGGTACGATGCCCATTCGTTTCTGAAGACATTTATATCATCTTCTGAATATGAGTTTTTGTGACAGTCATAGTAGTACTGAAAAAATATAAATACACAAAGGATTAATAATTATTTTAAATAAAGTAGTAATTATTTTCAAAAATACCTCTTCAGGGATGCTAGTTTGTTCATGAAATACGATCTCTTTCATAAATTTACAAACATAATAACCGCAGTCCTTGTCATTTGTTTGTTTCGGACACTGTAGAAACATCGAGAAAAATAAGTAATTTGTTTTGATATGTATTTGGATAGTGAAATATTATTATATATACCCAGATACTTCTCTATTTGTATATCTTGTGGGCATTGTTGTCCTTACGCCCTGGATTCATTCCAGCCTTTAGATGATATTCATACACCGCCCTATCATAACAAAATCCTCATTAAAAGATAATATAAATTATATTACTAGATATTTAGTTCTAAAATGTTGGATCTAGTGTATTACAAATTGACAGTATCCATCATCTGTGGTCGGTTAGTTGGATATCCATGCAGTGAATCCAGAAAATAAATCTTTGGAGTATCCAAATTGACTGCAATGAGCATCCAATGTTCCCTAAAAACACAAAAAGAAATAAGTACTGATAGAAATGAAAATACAATTGATATGATTAAAATGTAGAGTTTTACCCTTGAATCTTTGGTATTAAAAAGAGCCTGTCATTCGTAATTCTTCTTTGAAACGTTCTGAGCAGATTTGACATCAATTCAGCCTGAAAATTAGAATCTATTTCTGTTCGTTGTGTAGAAATGGTGTGAGGACTAACGAGTCCAAATTTGTATTCATGGGAAAATCCCTTCAATTGTTTTTCAAATATACACCTGTGAAAAATATGAGATGTATTTATCCATAATTATCAAATTATATCATATTCTGTAAAATCAAATATTGAAAACATACCTCATGTATACATTTATAACTGAGGCGCCTAGCCAGTCGTATGTGATGATCTCAGAAACAGCGTCTGCACTAACAAAATCTATTGTTTTCTCTCCATACATATCTTTTTCAAAAACAATTGTATGACTCTTGCCGTCTTTCATTTTCGTATCCACATGAGCTTGCAATGATATTAAATGTGGATAGAGAACGGGCGGGGTGAACGCACTCTCAGTAGATCGTTTTGATCGGTTGGTTGAGACAATGTTGGAGCCGCTATTTTGTTTTAGCTTCTCCATTTTATCCTTCTGTAATAACATTCATCAGTTCAGCCATTTTCTAATTTAATGTTAAAGGTTCTGCTTGAAAAATGAACTGGAAATGAATACCTCCTGCTCGACAAGTTTTTTTACAAGATTCGACGGCCATGCAACAAATGTTCCAATAGATTTTTCCACCGTATGAATGTCGTCATCGTCATTTGGAACGGGTGGCTCGGTGCTCTGATGATGAGCTACGTTAATCGACACTTTTACATGACCGGTTGGAAGTGGTCTGGAGTGTAGTGTGTCATTCTGCATATTGAACACCGTAGCCCTCGCTACAAGGCGATGGGTGGGAGTTGACAGATATAAATCACAGTCATTTTCACCCTGCAGAATATCATTACGTGAAAGGTATCAATGTCTATGTGATTCAAATCTCACAAAAATAAATATTATAACATTGATTACCTCAGTTAAGTCAGGTCTTTGAGGGGAATGGCTCGCCTCAAAGATGGTGAGGGGTGGATCTTCTCGCGGGGGTTGTTCTTGAGTTGTTTGTTCTCTTCGCCTCTCCTCCATCAAACTCGTTAGAATCTTTCCCTGAGTTTGGATTAGTTCTTAAAGGGTAGCTACTTTATCTCTCATTACATGCAATTGTTTAGTTTGTTCATCCTCTTGTTTTTTTTTCAGAAAATATGTCCGGGGTGACACCCCAAAACCCACACCTCTGACGCGGCCATACTGTTCTGGCTGTTTCAAGGCCGTTGAAAGTATGTCTGCATCTGGTGCGGGTGTTGTTGATTCTTGTGACTATTCCGAATAGAAAATATGAAAAAATAAGTAAGCATCGTTATGTAATAGTGATTTAAAGCAAAACAAGTTTATATTATGTCATACTTACACATGTTTCTCACACTTTTTGTGTGTTTTCATCTATCAGTTTCCCCTATTTATTAACATGACCCTCCTTCCATAGCACATGGCGTGGAATGGAAGTGACTTGAGATTTTGCTTCATCAATCTGCATATAAATAGAGAAAAATGGTTACAGTGTTGTTTTATGTCAAATAAAATTATTACAGTACTTTTAAAATACATACCAATTGTTTTTCAATTGAAGCATACCCCAACATTGCTTTACGGTAGGGGTACACTGGTTTTGCTTCCCGTTATTTATTTTCAGCACTCAGTTGCTGTTTCATAAATAAAAACCTATCAATCAACGTGATGAATACAAGCAATGTTACACAACGTGTAACCAAACACAATGTACCTGAAAATTCTGTTCCGCATGACGGTTTCAAAACGCATCCCACGTTCCTTGGGATATCAAGTGTGCATAAAGAGGAGGCGGGTGCGACTTGATTTTCCCTTCGGCATCTTTCAGATGATGTTTCGTTAAAATGCTGCGAAAGCCTCTATGAATCCTTCCTGCCAGTCTGAAAACATATTCTTTGTGAGAAACATCTACTATAAATGCACTCTGCAAGAGATGATTAAGGGTTAGTCAATATTTCAATATTTTATTTTATTTTAATAAATTAAATAGATGATATCGTAATTTTACCGTAATCTCTTCCCACATTAATATTTTCAACCCGCTGACAACATGGTGCCACGACTCTACGTCAATCGGCATGCGTTGTCGAGTGACGATTCCAATGTAGCTACTAAACATGGATTTGTTGGGGTTTACATGCTGGCCTAGCTTATTCCATCCCACCTCATATTTGATGCCTTTAGTTTTTTCCTTAAGGATTTTTGCTAAAACTGTCAAACTACGGTGCACCTGTTTTTTTTGTTTTGCTGGGGTTTCATCGCCTACCATTTCCTCAGTTTCTGCATCATCATTATGTTTCTCCGAAGCACTAGTATCGGCACTGACACCAGCTGCAATAGGTTGAGAGACCTATTGTACGTCAGCAGTGGGGCCAACTGCAACCGGTTGAGAGACCTGTTGTCTCTCAGCAGTGGGACCAGCTGCAACAGGTTGAGAGACGTGTTGTGTCTCTGGATTGGGTGCATCAGCAGGTGAAGAAGTCATTATATGCAGAACTGGTTTAAAATTTAATTTAGATCACATAAAAGCAGCAGCGAATAGATAATAACATAATGTAACACAATCTATATTACAATAAAAATCAATAACCTGATATTGAACTCCCTATTTTTAAAGGCTGAAGGGATTTGACCCCTCTATCAACTATCCATATCCCTTCATTGTGGTCTCTTATGACATAAAAAACATCGTCTACATTGGGACCACTGCGAAATGATTGCGAAGTCCCAATGAAAGGGTCATCTTCCTTTGAATTTTCATCTGACCCTTCAGCTGTTTTGGTCGATAACAGAACAATTGACTAGTTTCGGTTTGCGGGATCTGGAACATAAAATACTTGCACTGCCTGTGATGCCATTATAAATGGTTCGTCTTTCTCCCCTTCCTTACTAAAATCAACTTTCACGAATCCCAAATCATCTATTTTAACAAAACTTCTGTTATCAACCCACTTGCATTGAAATATCGGAACTTGAAATTCCATATAATCCAACTCCCATATTTGTTTGATGATGCCAAAGTATGACATATTCGCATAAATTGGATTTCTGTCCTTAGCACCGGAAACATGCATCGCTCCATCCACAAGTGTAACCCCACTATTCTGCATGGTACTGTCTTCATCATTTTCATTAGTATAAAATGTATAACCATTAACTACATAAGCATTGTAAGATAATGCATACACACTTGGTCCTCCGGCTAGCCATCGAAGTCGTTCCAAAATTGACTTTGGATTTTCATCTGACTTCTTAAAAACATGATCTCAAAACCATCCTATAAACTGTCGATTATGTGTATATGATGTCCATTTTTATCCCTTGATGGATTTAAATGCCTAAGAATTTCTTTGTGGATTTCAACATATGGGTCAACATCGAAACTGTTATGAAAAACATAAAGGTGGGCCTGCTCCCGATCTGTAATATTGATTGTGACAACCTTTCTTCCAGAAATTCCTTCACCCTCAAGCCACCCAGTGTGACGAGATTTCAGTAAGCCAAAGATTTCCACACCAGACAAGTATTCGGTACAGAATTCAATGGCTTCCTCAACAATATATCGTTCTGCAATACAACCCTCTGGCCGACTTCGATTTTTGACATACCCTTTCAAAATATTCATATACCGTTCAATGGGGTAAATCCATCTGTAATGTACAGGACCACATAGTCGAATCTCTCTCACCCAGTGGACCATCAAATGAACCATCATATCAAAAAATTATGGCGGGAAGAACATTTCTAATTCACATAATATGACGGCAAATTCTTTTTCCATAGCTAGCAATTTCGCCGGGTCTATAACTTTGCTGCATATAGATTTGAAGAAGAAACACAGTTTCGTTAATGTATGGTGGACATTCTTGGAAAAAATGCAACGTAAAGCAATTGGAATGAGATTTTGCATCAAAACATGACAGTCATGTGATTTCATACCTTTTAACTTCAAGTCGCTCAATGACACAAGGTTACTGATATTTGATGAATACCCCTCTGGAATCTTTACGTCATTCAAGAAGTTGCAAAACTAATATCTCTCCTGCCTGGAAAGAGTGTAAGAAGCAGGAGGAAGAAATGTTCATTTTTCACCCTTCACTGGTGCCAACTCTTCTCGTATTCCCATCTCAACCATGTCCAACCTAGCCTTAATTCCATCTTTTGTTTTGCCAGATGTATTTAGAAATGTGCCGATAACACTATCAAATAAATTTTTTTCTACATGCATAACATCAATAAAATGTCTTACATAGAGACAATTCCAGTATTTTAATTCAAAAAAAAATTGATCTCTTTTTCCAACCGATTTTCGTAAGGTTTTTCGAAGACGGTTTACCAAAAGTAGTGTCCACATTTTTAACTTTATCAAACAATTGATTGCCTGTTAGTGGAGACGGTGTTGTACGTTCTTCTGAACTTCCATCGAATGATGTCTTCCAAGAACGGTACTTATTTCGTCGCGGTATAAATCTGCGATGTCCTAGAAACACGGTTTTCGATGAATGTTTCAACCTAATTGATTGTGTACCTTCTTCGCAAACGGGACAGCCTTGAGTTCCTTTAATGCTATATCCTGAAAAATTTCCATAAGCAGGGAAGTCATTTATCATCCCATACAACATGACTCTCAAAGTGAAATCTTCCTTTCTGTAAGCATCATACAATGTAACACTTGAATCCCACAATAATTTCAAATCTTCGATCAATGGAGCTAAATAAACATCAATATCATTACCTGGTTGTTTTGGTCCTGATATAAGAATAGATAACATGATGTATTTTCGTTTCATGCATAACCACGGTGGTAAGTTATAATTTATCAACATAACTGGCCATGTACTGTGACTGTTTCTTTGAAATCCAAAAGGATTCACTCCATCTATAGATAACGCAAGACGAAGGTTTCTCAACTCGTTTCCAAATTCAGGATACTCATGATCAATTCTCTTCCACTGAGGAGAGTATTCCGGGTGACGTAGTATCCCATCTTTAATTCTTGTATCTGCATTCCATGTTAATTGTTCTGCAGTCTCCTCACTTCCATATAGGCGTCTAAACCTTGGAATGATTGGAAAGTACCATACAACTTTATTAGGACTAGATTCATCTTTCTTGTATCAAGAAGCACCACACTTTGGGCATTCTTTAAGTGATTTGTGGTTCTTGTGAAATAGTATACAGTCATTTGGGCAGGCGTGTATTCTTTCAGAGATCATACCCATAGAGCGTAGTATTCGTTTGGCATCGTATGTTCGGCTCGGGAGCTCATTGTCTTCTGGGAGCATGTCATTCAAGAGGGCAAGTAGTTTCATAAAACTGTCGTCACTCCACCCGTTATCTACTTTCAAATTATACAGCTTCAGTACGGCTGATAATGTTGTATATTTAGTGCAACCAGCATACAATGGCGTCTTTGCACAACTTTTTAACTTCTCAAACAATTTTGGTCAATCACGAAGTTCATCTTCGAAGGTACTTGTCATTTTCTCAATACGATCTTCATCATCATTCACATCTGTAATCACATCCTCCATACGGTCATCTTCATTGTTCATGTTTGTAATCATATCAGATGATCCATAAAACGCAGTGTCACCCCAGTCACTACTTACATTCGTTGTTTCCCCATGCTTATTCCAACATGTATAACTTTGATCTATTCTGTGACAGATCAAGTGTACTTCCAACTGATCTGGACTAATTTGTTTTGAATAACAACAGCGTAAACACGGACAAAGGATTTGAGAAGAGTCACATGCATGATCTTTTGAAAACTTGATAAATTCTTTCATGCCTTCTTCATACTCTTTTTTCAACCGATTGGCATTCATCCATTCTTTATTTATATTCATCCTATTTGAAATCCATAGGATGAGTATATAGGTTAGAGGAGAAATGACTTCTTGAACCTTTTCTGGATAACCTAGAACTCCTTCCAAGGAAATAATGTGACCATGAAACAATACTTCTTAAACAAAATATGGGGAATTTATAATATTGTAATAAAGAAAAAGATCTCTAAAAACCCCCAAAACAACCTCCAGATTATCAAAGTACTCCTATATATTGTAATACACCAAGAAGTATTCTAAAAAATGAAAATAGAGGTGTCTAGAAATATATTAAAGATCTAGTTCATCAGTTCCATGAAATAGATAGAGCATTGGTGATCCCAAATGGAATTCATAAATACTTTAAATTTCCATATCGACTTTAAAAATCTATATTTTGAGCATCCTCTTCCCAAACCCTCAACTATTGGTACCCTGATCTCTAGAAAAATTTCAAAAACCAATAGAACCTTATAAGATGGTCAAACAAATCATCAATTATAGGCAATATGTAATTATTCATTACTGTCACCTAGCTATGACTACGATAGACTGTTAAAATTAATAGGCTATGATATGACTTCATTGAAAACAGAATTGGAAAATCCCATATTGACATGATCATATAGATAAAACTATTTCCCTAAAGATATTCTAGCTGAACTTTTAACTCCTCTAAATCGGCCAGAGCCTTATGATGTGATGGAATGGAAAATGGGATCTTCCTGTGAAGCAAATAGATAGAAAACACAAACACTCATTGGGGACGTTATCCCATGAAGTCCTCTAGAAATGATTTTGTGTACTTTTCCATGACCACTGGAATTTCACATGAAGAACACTTCTCAACAACCCCAAGGAAAACCTTGAAAAAATGACATGATATGAACCATAACATAGAAGCAACTTGTCATACCCTCCATGGTTATAGATCAAAATCTCCATAAAAGACATGGAATCTCCTATTAAGAGTATGTAACTGAACCCAATGGTGATAATAGTCATCTGGTGCACTAAATCCAATAAAAAAAATCCAAGATGATAATGAGGTCGGAAAAGACCAGGTCCAAAACATGGAATTCCGAAATGTCCTCCATGCCAATTACCACAACACAACTCTCAAAGAACATGAAACCATGACCATTTTTCCTACCCAAAAGGGTTAGGCAATAAATGAAATAATTCATAAACTCTACCGTCATAACCAAGTAATAAAAAAATATGTGAAATTAATGACTAGGATTCACCATTTTGAAATGAAACCAATACTATAGAAGAATTAAAAAAAATCACCTCGAATTGTGGTTGGCCAAGATTATGAGTCCTCATGAATGACCTCTACTGCATTGAATTTTTCTGGATTAGACTCGTCTATGTATTATTTCCCTATTAAGAATCCCCCTTTCTATTAGGATGTGATCCTCCACCATTTGAAGCCTCTTATTTTAACTAAGAGCCCTTAAAAAAGTGGAGCCTACACCACCCATTAATGGAACACCATTGAGACCAATATTTCAATTAAAATATTCCTCTCACATCAATACCTTGGGAAACACCTAAAAATAGGTTGGTAGACTTAGAACAATAAGAATAAATGTGATATATTTCCTCAAACCCATATCAAAAATAATAGCTACAAGATAATCGTTCATGGGGAGATAAAGAGATACATGAACCAAATGAAAAAACCAAAACATAAGAATAACTAAATAAATCTAATGAAGTAGTGGGAAATCATAAATACAACCCATAGTCAGGATCAAAACATAACCACAATCCCAAACCACCCATGGAAACTGAAGATTCAACACGAAGAATAGTTGTCCAAACACTTACCCATTCCAAACATAATTAATTCATGAAAATTAAATTTGAATCACCTTAAGGAGGAGGCCTGATGGAGGAGGTGAAGGAGGTGTCGACAGCGGAGGCACCGGAGGTAGCGCGGAGGCAGCGTGGAGGCAGGGCGGAGGCAGGGCGGAGGCAGCGGAGGGAGCAGAGGCAGTGGAGGAGGAGGAGGAGGAGGAGGAGGCCGCGGTGGAGGAGGAGGAGGAGGAAGCTCCGGTGGAGGAGGAGGAGGACGAGGCGACGGTGGAGGAGGAGGAGGAAGAGGAGGCGGCGGCCAGAGGAGGAGGAGGCGGCGGCCGGAGGAGGAGGAGAAGGAGGAGGCGGCGGCCGCGGAGGAGGAGGAGGAGGTGGCAGCAGTGGAGGCAGCAGCGGCGCAGAGGAGGGCTTCATAGGAGGGCTTCTGTGAGAGATTGACCGGGTGCAGGGAGGAGGAAGAGGACCCGTGAGTTTTTAAAACATCCGCGTGAGCCTTTATCAGCACTTTTTTAGCGCTGATAAATAATCCCTTTATCAGCGCTAAAAAAGGGCTGATAAAGGGGCCGGCCTTTATCAGCGCTTTTGTTAGCGTTGATAAAGGCTCGGCCCTTTATCAACGCTTTACTGTTAGTGCTGATAAAGGCAGGCACATTTCTTGCCCAGTTTTGTGGTAGTGATTCCATGATCCTTCCTACTTAATGCAGCTTCCACCTTATTCGCCTTTCCTGGGTGTTAGTGTATTGAACAATCATAATCTTTGAGTAACTCGAGCCATCACCTTTTCCTCATGTTGAGTTATTTTTGTGTGAAAATGTATTTCAAACTCTTGTGGTCCGTATAAATCTCACATCTTTTTCCGTAGAGATAATGTCTCCATTTTTTTCGAGTAAAGATTACGACTTCTAACTCAAAATCATGAGTTGGATAAATTTTCTCATGGGTCTTCAACTACCTTGATGCATAAGCAATAACTTTATCTTTTGGTATAAGGACACAACCCAATCCATTCTTTGATGCATCGCTGTATATCACAAATCCGTCACTTCCAGATGGAAGAGTAAAAATTGGAGCATTGACCAATCTTCTTTTCAATTCTTCAAAGAATTCCGTACACTCTTTTGTCCACACAAAATTTAACTCCTTTATGTGTGATCTTGGTTAGCGGGTTAGCTAGTCAGGTGAAATTCTGAATGAAATTCCGATTTTAACTTGCTTATCCAATGAAACTACATACCTCGGTTATGTTTGTTGGTGTTGTCCAATCTTGGATTGCTTTTGTCTTCGCAGGGTCAACTAGGTTTCCATCCTTAGAGACAATATGGCCTAGAAAAGAAACTGAGTGAATCCAGAATTCACACTTTCTAATCATCCCATATAATTCATTTCTTCGAAGAGTTTTCAGAATAATCTGCAAGAGATCCTCATGGTCTTCAGAGCCTTTTTAGAATACCAGGATATCATCAATGAATACCACCAAAAAGTTATCAAGATATTCCTTGAAAACTCTATTCATTAAATCTATGAAAATAGATGGTGCATTCATCATTCCAAAAGACATCACTATAAACTCATAATGCCCATACCTAGTTCAAAATGTTGTCTTCGGAATATCTTCCTTCCTCACATGTTGTTGGTGATATCCGGATCGAAGGTCAATCTTTGAAAAGTATTGATCTCCATGAAGTTGATCAAATAAATCATCAATCAGGGGTATAGGATACTTATTATTTATTTTAATAGCATTTATTTCCCTGTAATCAATGCATAGCCTTATGGATCCATCTTTCTTTTTGAAAAACAAGATCGGGGCTCCCCATGGAGAAACACTAGGTCGAATAAATCCTTTGTCATTCAACTCCTATAGTTGTTTATTTAGATCCACTAACTCCAAAGTGGCCATTCTATAGGAGGTCATTGATATAGGTCTTGCACTAGGAATTAAGTCAATGGAAAACTCAATTTCACACTCTGGTGGATGTCCAAGTAAATCCTCTAGAAAAAACATCAATGTATTCTTTCACTATATAAACATATTCAATTTGAAGATTTCATTCCTCACCCTTAGATATTGGGTTCTATTTCTCTCCAATAATTTCATTCAATAGAGCTACTGGGGGTGGGTCTAGATAAGAATCATATGGCGAGGTCTCCACTATAAAGATAAGAGATTCGACACCATTTTCAAAAATTGTAACATCCTTTTTCTTGAAATAAATCATCACATCGTAGTTTGACAGCCAATTCATACCGAGAATTATATCAAATTTAGTCATTGGTATGATGATAAGGATAGAAACTGAAGCACGCTTATGTGTCATGAGGGGAACTAGTTGACATGCCTTTGTTGCAATGATGCATCCCCTAGGAGTTTTGAGTGATAACTCCTTTATTAAATCTAATTGGACATATGTAATTTTCTTGGAAAACTGGGAAGATATAAATAAATGCGATGATCCAGAATCAAATAAAGTGTTGGCTAAGTTTGAGGAAACAATTAAAGTACCTTCCACCACACCATTAGGAACTTCAACTTCCGTGGTTGTAATCACATAAGCTCTCCCTTATTCTCTTGGTTTTTCTGAGGATTGTTTCATTGATTATTAGGACACTCATTTGCATAGTGTCCCGTCTCTCTACAATTTTATCATTGAAAATCATCAAATTATTTCTTCCCCTTTCATTCATGAGATAGATGACCCTTTTCTCCACACTTATAGCAGACTCCCATGCCTTTTAAGCATTTCCCGAGATGATTCTTTCCACAGTTTTTGCATAATGGGAATTTCTTTGTTCCCTCTTGCTTCTTTGGTGCTTCACCATTCCCTTGGTAATCAGAGTACCTCTCCTTATCTTGGTTCCCCTTGAACAAATTTTATCTAGAAAATTTCTTCTCTGTTTTGATGGTAATTGATACAATTTCATCATATGATGAAAATGTTTGAGAAGCCATTGCCCTTTGAATACTTGTCTTAAGGCCTTCAAAGAAATGATCAATCTTGTCTACTGAGTCACATACGTATTCTACGACATACCTATCTAGACTTGGGAAGGTAGACTCATACTCTGCAACAATGTCTTCTTCCCTTTTCTTTAATCCAAGGAATTTCCTCTTCATTTTGGTTTGTTGCTCACTAGGGAAATATTTTTCGAAAAATATTTCCTTAAAAGTACTCCATTCCATATACTCTATTTACTCTTCCTCCATGGTATTCTAAATCAAGGACCACCACTGATCAATGTCTCCCTTGAGACAATATACTTCCAGTACTGCCTTTTCACTTTCATTGCATATTAATGCCATTAATATCTATTCCAGGGACTTGATCCATTGCTCATCAACCACTGGATTAGTAGTCCCATTGAACGACGCAGGCTTCTGCTATATGAATAGAACCAATATAGGTGTTGAATGGTTATTCGCTATAACCTAAGTAAGTTTTCCCAATATGTTCATGATCTAATCTTCTCCAACATTGACTGTGTTGACTTGATCAGTGGGGAGATCCCTACGTTTCCCACGAGTATTGATTCCCCTTCTTCCATTAGACGCCATTTCTAAATAATGACACAAACTAAATTAGGTTATAAAAATACCTAAGGAATGATCAATTTATTATTCTTGAAGAAACTTGATAAATAAATGTAACTCAAATTACATTAGAGAAGGTTACAGAATAAAATACATAATAGAAACTAAAAACTACAACCATAGGAACTCAATAAATGATCTCATCTTTGTCACCTGTTGAAATTAAAAAATGAAATGGGTGAGATCAAAAACTTAGTAAGGGTTACAAATGTAAGAATCATGAATCAATAATAACTGAATTGTAAACAATTTGACATAATCAACATGGCATGGTGAATAAATGAAAAACTCACGCCATTAATAAACTGAGAATGAAACTGCATCTATAGATTTTGTCATAGTGAAAGCCTCATGGATATTAATAAATCATAATGAATAAAGAGAATTATTATTAATTGGATGTCAGGTATCAGGAACATGATACCATAATAACGTAAAAATGGTTTAGTTCTGTGGGTAGAAACCCGTCTGATTTTTGGAAACAAACTCGAAGGGTTTGTCGCCATCTGATTTGTCTCATGAGACCTACCGATGCATCAAGGGGCTATAGCGGGAGCCACCCTCCACTTCAGGTCCAAATAATTCTTTATACATTGATTCCCTACTAGAGTAATATCCCTTTTCAATATCCTTATAGAGTAGAGTATACATATTCATCAATATTTCTATAATTAAAATAACTTTCCAAATAAACATCGTATGTAAAATGATATACAGTTTTGAAAACAAACATATACATGATATAAGATTGTGGATATTTAATATAAATATAATTTCAAAATAAAATTGATCTCAAATGGGCAGTAGGTACACCACATAATGATTATTAGGTGCCCCACACAAAGTTAGTCACAGCAAAATAGTAGTTGAGACAAAGTCTCTTACCACAATGTAATCAGTCGAATCATATAACCAGAACTGAATAACCCTAAAATTAATCATTTAATAACATGAATATAAAGATAATATTGTTATTATATATCAAATGGAAGTACACATATACCACATACAAGAAATAAGTGGCGAACAATGAAAATCTCACAGAAATCAAAGTGAGATGAGAAACCCCTTACCTTTTGCTCGAGTGTGTTCTTCGTTTGTTTTAATGACCTTAATAATCAAATTTAAATTCATTAATTAATCATTAAATGACCTTATATACATGTAATTGATTTATTATAACCTTATTAGGTTAATTCATGGACCTTTTAATGGGTTTAATAGGTTCAATTTTATTGTTTTGGAAGCATTTTCTCCCTTGATTTTCATGATTCGTTTACTTGTATTCATGAATGGAAGTTAATTTGAAATGTGGTTAAACATCCAGAATTTTTAATATATCTTATTAATGTAATTAAAGAGATATAAATGATTATATAAATATTTGTGGTTATATACCATGATGATGACTCATTAGTTAAAAGTTTATTGCAAATATTTGGATTATGTTGGTCGTTTTGTTCAAAATGTACTTGTTTTGTATTATTACATTATATTATGAGTGTATAAGGATTAAAGAACATTAATGAGATGAAATAAATATATTATTATCTGGTTCAACCATTAAAATGGTTTCATGACCAGTAATGAAGGATAAAGTGAAGAATGAAACTCTGTCTTCCACAAAGGTTATAAATTGGAACCTCGTGGATATTGATTTCGTTAATAAAAATAAAAGGACTGGAGTAAGAATATTGATGATGGTTATTAAATTAACATGATATAATTCCAGTATATAGATGATATTGGAGTTTATCATGGTCATTTGTATAGAGGAGGTGAGGAGAGAAAAATAAAAGAGATGAACTTAAAAATAAAAGAAAAGGTGAGAGATCCCTTATGAAAATTCGGCAGCCTAACGACATCGCTTAAAATTTAAAAAATGAAATGACGAGAGAAAAATGGTATCTAATAATATTGGAATAAAAAGGAAAGTAATAAGGACACATAAAATAAAACCCCAACATATGAGAATGGAAAATCAAATAGATAACATAAAAGAAGTGTCGACTAAAAGAAGATAATGAAGGATTCCCTTACCTTGTAGAGTAACTCCTAGATCTTGAAGGATGGGACCTTGGGAGATTAAGGACACATTGGGAGGACTCCTAGAGAGTTAAAAACACCAGATCTTCTAGGATGAGAAATTTTTAATGAAAAAAACGAATGGAATTATAGAAAAAGAGAGGTAGTTTTTAATAATTTCAAAAGGACACGTCATTAGTGGTTTTTTTCAAAACCATGGGCTTTACCCGGGTATTTGCCCGTGGTTTTAGCCACTTGGGACAAATCATGTTATATGTTACTGTACAAAAGTATACCTGCCTTTTATTTTAATTATTATGTCATTAAACTACCGAAAACTCAAAATGTATTTTTACTATTCATGAAAATTTCATGTGCTTTAGAAAAATCCCAAAAATTCACCCTAACCATTTTTCAATGTGTAGAATTAAAAAATGAAATCCATTTTTTAAAAATAATTTTCAAAGTATTTTTAATTTAATTTTTAAATTAAATCCTAGTTAATTCAAAAAATAACAATTTAAAGGTATAATTAGTTTTGTATTACATTGAAAAATTAATTAACTTCTCATTATCTTATTAATTTTAAAAAATAAAATGTTATCATTATTTACTATTTATAAGGGTCATATTACTATTCATATTACTATTTATATTACTATTCATAAGGGTATGTTACTATTCATAAAAATCATGTTGGTTCTATCAGACTCCAAATGACTTACTAGTCACGACTCTAGATGAGCTTTTTTTGAAATTCAAAACATAGAAGTGGAGAATTTATGTTTAATGGCTAGGTTTTGACTATCTCATAAATAAACAAGTGTTGTTTCAAAGTAACAAAATGATTTATGACATATGGGATATGAATAAAATTTATTTAAGAGAATCATACCATAAAATGTTTGGGGTGTTATATTATTCCCTCCTTCCGAAATTTCGTCCTCAAAATTTTATGTATAAATCCCACCAAAAAGATGTGGGTGGGTCTTCTTCATGAAATCCTATGGTTCCCATGTTACTTCCTCTATATTTTGGTTTCTCCAAAGAACATTTACTAGAAGAGTTTTCCGATTTCTCAATACCTGCTCCATTGTGTCAAGAATCCCTATAGGATTTTCACAGAATGACAAATCTGGTTCCGGTTCTATTTCTTCATATGTGAGTACATGCATTGGGTCTGGCATGTATTTCTTTAATAATGACATGTGGAACACATCATGAAATCTAGAGAGATTTGGCGGCATCACTAAATGGTAAGTTATAGCTCTGATTCATTCCAGAACTTCAAATGGACCGATGTACCAGGGGCTAATTTTCCATTTCTTACCGAACCAGAGGACACCCTTCCATTGATATTCTTTTAGAAAGACATGATCTCCCACTTGAAATTCAAAATCCTTTCTTCGGTTGTCAGCATCACTCTTCTGCCTACTTTGGTCTGCTTTAATATGGGCTTGAATTCACTTTTCCTTTGTTGTGGTCTCTTCAATAAGTTCTAGGCCTATATGTTTCCTCTCACCAACTTTGTTCCAACAAGTTGGAGTTCGATATCTCTTTCCATATAATGCTTCATATGGAGCCATTTTAATACTTGAATGGAAACTATTTTTGTAAGAAAATTCCACCAAAGGCATGTATTGATCCTACATACCTTGGAAGTCAAGAGAGAATGACCTCAACATGTCTTCTAGAGTTTGAATTGTCCTTTCAGACTGTCCCTCGGTTTGTGGGTGATATGCAGTACTCATACGAATTTCAGTATTCAAAGCCTTCTGGAGAATTTTCCAGAATTTTGTTGTAAATAGGGGATCTAGATCAGATAAAATTGATATAGGTGCACCATGAAGTCTTAAAACATCATTAATATATAGTCTTTCCAGGCGCTCAAGTGCTAATTCCTCTCTTATAGGATGGAAATGTGCTGATTTTTTGAGAAGATCAACAATTACCCATATTTCATCGTTCCTTATAGGTGTCCTTGGCAGTCTAGTGATAAAATCCATCATAATGTTATCCCACATCCACATAGGAATAGTTAGAGGTTGCATCACTCTTTTGGGATATTGCCTTTCTGCCTTCACTTGTTGACAAACTAGACACCTTGACACGTAGTTATCAATTTCCTGCTTCATATTATCCCAACAAAAATATTTCTTCAGATATCTATACATCTTTGTGCTACCCATGTTTATAGAGACATTTGAGCTATGATAATCATCTAATAGTTCCCTTTTTTCTCAGGTACTGATGGAATGCATAACCTTATCCAAATTTCAGAACTCCTACTTCATACATGAAGTCAGTCGGTCACCCATCCTTGATAGCATTAATTTTCTTGTGCAGATTCTCATCATCAGATTGAGTGATATTTATCTTCTCTAATAAAGATGGTTTAGAAATCATTTTAAAGAGAAAAGATGTTTCCCCTTTCTTAACAATTCCCATATCCATCTTTAGTATATCCAAAAATATAGGATCTCTATCAATCCTCATTTTAGTCAGAAGTCCATGATCCTTCCTACTTAATGAATCTTCCACCTTATTCACCTTTCCTGGGTGGTAGGGTATTGAACAATCGTAATCTTTGAGTAACTCTATCCATCTCCTTTTCCTCATGTTGAGTTCTTTTTGTGTGAAAATGTATTTCAAACTCTTGTGGTATGTATAAATCTCGCATATTTCTCCATTGATATAATGTCTCCATATTTTCAGAGCAAAGATTTCGGATGCTAACTCAAGTTCAAGAGTTGGATAATTTTTCTCATGGGTCTTCAATTGTCTTGATGCATAAGCAATAACTTTATTGTTTGGAATAAGGATGCAACCCAACCCATTCTTTGATGCATCTCTGTATATCAAAAATCCATCACTTCCAGATAGAAGAGTCAAAATTGAATCATTTAACAATGTTCTTTTCAATTCTTTGAAGCATTCCGTACACTCTTTTGTCACCAAAAACTTATCTCCTTTACATGTGATCTTGGTTTGTGGGTTAGCCAGTCGGGCAAAATTCTTAATGAAACACAGATAGTAACCTGCTAAGCCAATAAAATTGCAAACCTAGGTTATGTTTTTTGGTGTTGGCCTATCTTGGACTTCCTTTGCCTTCATAGGGTCAACTAGGATTCCGTCCTTAGAGACAATATGGCCTAGGAAGGAAAATAATTGCAGCCAAAATTCGCACTTTCTAAACTTCCCATATAATTCATTTATTCTAAGAGTTTTGAGAATAATCCGTAAGTGATCCTCATTGTCTTCATAGATTTTTGAGTATACCAGGATATCATCGATGAATACCATAACAAAGTTACTAAGATATTCCTTGAAAACTATATTCATTAAATCCATGAAAACAGATGGTGCATTCATCAGTCCAAAAGGCATCACTGTAAACTCACAATGCCCATACCTGGTTCGAAATGCTGTCTTTAGAATATCTTCTTTCCTCACACGCAGTTGATGATATCCAGATCAAAGGTAAATATTTAAAAAGTATTGAGCTCCATGAAGTTGATCAAATAAATAATCAATCTGGGTCATAGGATACTTATTCTTTATTGTAATAGCATTTATTTCCATGTAATCAATTCATAGCCTCATTGATCCATCTTTATTTTTGAAAAACAAGACTGGGGCTCCCCATAGAGAAACACTAGGTCGAATAAATCCTTTTTCATTCAACTCCTCAAGTTGTTTCTTTAGATCCACTAACTCTACAGTGTCCATTCTATAGGGGGTCTTTGATATAGGTCTTTCACTAGGAATTAAGTCAATGGAAAACTCAATTTCATGCTCTAGAGGATTTCCATGAAAATCCTATGTAAACACATCAATTTATTCTTTAACTATATGCACATCTTCAATTTGAATATTTCTTTCCTCAACCATAGATATTGAGTTCTCTTCCTCTCCAAGAATTTCATTCAATAGAGCTACTGGGGGTGGGTATATATAAGAATCAGATGGCCAGGTCTTCACTCTAAAGATAAGAGATTCTACACCATTTTCAAAAATTGTAACTTCCTTTTTCTTGTAATAAATATTTGCATCATAGTTTGATAGCTAGTTCATACTGAGAATTATATCAAATTTAGTCATTGTTATGATGACAAGGTTAGAAACTAAAGCACGTTTATGTGTCACGAGGGGAATTAGTTGACATGCCTTTGTTGCAATGATCCATCCCCTAAAAGTTTTGACTGATAACTCCTTTATTAAATCAAATTGGACATGTATAATTTTCTTGGAAAACTGGGAAGATATAAATGAATGCGATGATCCAAAATCAAATAAAGTGTTGGATAAGTTTGAGGAAACAATTAAAGTACCTTCTACCACACCATTAGAAACTTCAACTTCCGTGGTTGTAATCGCCTAAGATCTCCCTTATTCTCTTGTATTTTTCTTAGGGATGTTTTCTTGGTTCTTAGGAAACTTATTTGTATAGTGTTCCATATCTCTACAATTTTATAATTAAACATCATCAAATTGTTTCTTCCCCATTCATTCATGAGATAGATGACTCTTTTCTCCACACTTATAAAAGACTCCCATGCATTTTAATCATTTCCCAAGATGATTCTTTCCATAGTTTTCACATAATGGGAATTTATTCATTACCTTGTTCTTATCAGTGCTTCACCTTTCCCTTGGTTATTAAAGTACGACATATTATCTTGGTTCCCCTTGAACAAATTTGATCTAGAAAATTCCTTCTCTGTTTTGATGGAACTTGATAAAATTTCATCATATGATGAAAATGTTTGAGAACCCAGTGACCTTTGAAGACTTGGCTTAAGACCTTCAAAGAAATGATCAATCTTGTCTATGAGTCATGTACATAATCTATGGCATACTTGGATAGCCTTGTGAAGGTAGCCTCATACTCTACAACACTGTCTTCTTCCCTTTGATTTAAGCCAAGGAATTTACTCTTCATTTCAGTTCTTTGCTCATGAGGGAAATATTTTTCAAAGAATATTTCCTCAAAATACCTCCATTCTATATAATCTATTTTTTCTTCCTCTGTGGTATTCTGAATCAAGGGCTACCATTGATCAGTGTCTCCCTTGAGACAATATACTGCCAGTACTACCTTTTCATTTTCATTTCATCTTAATGCCGTGAATATCTTTTCAAGGGACTTGATCCATTACTTAGAAAACACTGGACTAGTATTCCCACTGAATGATGTGGGATTCTTCCGCATGAAACGACCCAACATAGGTGTGGAATGGTTATTCGTTTCAACCTAAGTAAGTTGTCCCAATATGGTCATGATATGATCTGCTCCAACATTGATTGTGTTGACTTGATCAGTGGGGAGATCCCTACGTTTCCCACGAGTATTGATTCCCCTTCTTCCATTAGATTCCATTTCTAAATAATGGCACACACTAGATTAGGGTATGAATCATAATGTATAATCTTAACTTAAAAAAATACTTAGCATAAATTGATATCCTACGCATGGCTAATACCATAATCTGAAAAATAGTTTCTTTAAAGAACAATTTACATTCCAGTCCATCAAAATGGATTGTAAAGAATACATGAATTATCCTAAGAAAATCCCCCAAGAGTTCATTACCAAGAGTGCATTTAACAAGGCCTGTTTTTGTGTACCAGGATTCCCCGGGTCAAGCCTGAAGCTCATTGTTGGAGCTTTCACTCCTAGGTAAATCTGTGCTAGAGCCACCTCTACCTTCTCGTATCCATAGAGGGATGTATTTTCTATAAGGATTCAAATAATATATTCCTTACTAAAATACCAAGATATTCTTGTACGTTTATCCTCAAAAACAACCTTAGGGATTTGTTCCTTACTATACATTTCCTACACTAGTTTCCACGTTTTCTACTAAACTTTCTCAGATACCAAATGTAACACCCCGACCCCTCTAGATCGGAGCAGGTGAATTACTTGTTATATTAGCATGGTTAGAAGGAATGAAAATCTAAAAGGAACGATCAGTATAGTAGTCTTGAATAAACTAGATACATAAATGTAACTCAAATTACATTGGATAAGGACACAAAATACAATACATAACAAAAACTAAAAATTTCATCCACAAGAACTCAATAAATTATGTCCTCTTTGTCACCTGTTGAAAGTAAAAAATAAAAGGGGTGAGATAAAATTCTCAATAAGGGTTACAAATTGAAGAATCATGAATCAATAATAACTGAATTGTAAACAATTTTACATAATCAACATGGCATGGTGAATAAATGAAAAACTCATGCCATTAGTAAACTGAGAATGAAATTGCATCCATAGATTTTGTCATTGTGAAAACCTCATGGATATTAGTAACTGATAATGAATAAAGATAGTTCTTATTAATTATAATTCATTTATCTGGAACATGATACCATAGTACCGTAAAAATGGTTTAGTTCTGTGGGTAGAAACCCGTCTAATTTTTGGAAAGAAACTCGAAGGGTTTGTCGCCAACTGATTTGTGTCATTAGAAATACCGATGCATCGAGGGGATATACCAGGCCCCAAACGCCACTAATTGTACAAATCATTCTTCATACATTGATTCAATACAAGAACAATATGCATTTTCAATATCTTTATAGAGTAGAGTATACAGATTCATCAATATTTCAATAATTAAAATAACATTCCAAATAAACACCATACGTAAAATGGTATTCGGTTTAGACAACAAACATGTACATGATATGAGATTATTGATATTTAATATATATATAATTTAAAATTAAAATTGATCTCAAAGGTGTAGTAGGTACACCACATAATGATTATTTGGTGCACTACACAAAGTTAGTCCAAACAAAAAAACAATTGAGACAAAGTCTCTTACCACAATATAGTCGGTCGAATCATATAACCAGAACTTAATAAGCCTCAAATGAATCATTGAATAAAATTAATATAAATAGAATAATGTTATTATATATAAAATTTTAGTAAAAATATACCACATTTAATAAATAAGTGGTGTACAATGAAAATCTTCTAGAAATGAAAGTGAGATGAAAACCCCCTACCTTTTGCTCTTGTGTGTTATTCATTTGTTTTAATGACCTGAATAATGAAATTTAGATTCATTAATTAATAATTACATAACCTACTATACAATTAATTGATTTATTATAACCTTATTAGGTTCATTCAGGTCCCTTTTAATGGGTTTAAGAGGTTCAATTTTATTGTTTTGGAAGCATTTTCTTCCTAGGTTTTCATGATTCGTTTACTTGCATTCATGAATGGAAGTTCATTTGAAATGTACTTAAACATCCATAATATTTAATATATATTATTAAGGACATTAATGAGATATAAATTATCTTATAATTATTTTGTGTTATATACCATGATGACGACTCATTAGTTAAAAGTTTATTACAAATATTTGGATTAACTTGGCCGTTTTGTTCATAATGAACTTGTTTTGTATTATTATTTTATATTATGTGTTTCTAAGGATCCCAGAACATTAATGAGATTAAATACATATATTATTATCTGGTTCAACCATTAAAATGGTTTCATGATGAGTAATGAAGGAGAAAGTGA
This sequence comes from Viscum album, assembly GCA_963277665.1. Classification (NCBI taxonomy): domain Eukaryota; kingdom Viridiplantae; phylum Streptophyta; class Magnoliopsida; order Santalales; family Viscaceae; genus Viscum; species Viscum album. Next base: position 1,987,187,499 of record OY728161.1, on the reverse strand, counting down.
AGAATGAAACTCAGTCATCCACAAAGGTTATAAATTGGAACCTCATGGATGTTGATTTTGTTTAAAAAAATAAAAGGGAGGGAGTAAGAATATTGATGATGGTTCGTCAATTAACAAGATATAATTCCAGTATATAGATGATACTTAATTTTATCATATTCATTTGGAGATAGGAGGTGTGGAGAGAAAAATAAAAGGGATGAACTTGAAAATAAAAGGTGAGAGATCCCTAATGAAAATTCGGCAGCCTAATGACGTCGCTTAAAATTTCATAAAATGAAATGATGAGAGAAAAAGGGTATATCATCATATTGAAATCATAATTACAGTAATAAGAACAGATAAAATCAAACCCCAACATATGTGAATGGAAAATCAAATAGATAACATAAAAGTAGTGTCGACTAAAAGAAGAGAATGAAGGATTCCCTAACCTTGTAGAGTAACTCCTAGATCTTGAAGGATGGGACCTTGGAGGATTAAGGACACCTTGTAAGGACTCATAGAGAGGCAAAAACACCAGATATTTGAGGATTAGGGAATTGTAATGAAATTAAATGAATGGATGAGTGGGTATTTATAGAAAAATAGAGCCAATTTTTAATAATTTCAAAGGGACACCTCATTAGTGGGTTTTTTGCCAAACCATGGGCTTTCCCATGGTATTTGCCCATGGTTTTATCCACTTGGGACACCTCATGTCATATGTTACTGTAAAAAAGTCTAAAAGCCTTTTATTTTAATTATTATGTCATTATGATGTCATTAAACTACCAAAAACTCAAAACTGTATTTTTACTATTCATGAAAATTTCATGAATTTTAGAAAAAACCCAAAAATTCACCCTAACCATTTTTCGACGTGTAGAATTAAAAAATGAACTCCATTTTTTGAAAATAATTTTCTAAGTGTTCTTAATTTAATTTTTAAATAAAATCATAGTTAATTCTAAAAATGACAATTTAAAGGTATAATTAGTTTTGCATTACATTAAAAAATTAATTAACTTCTCATTATCTTATTACCTTAAGAAAATAAAATATTATCATTATTTTATATTTATAAGGGTCATATTACTATTCATAAGGGTGTGTTACTATTCATAAAAAAATCAATTTGTTTCTATCAGACTCCAAATGACTTACTAGTGACAACTCTAGATGACCTTTTTTTGAAATTCAAAACATAGAAGTGGTGAATTTATGTTTAATGGCTAGGTCTTAACTATCTCATAAATAACCAAGTGTTGTTTCAAAGGAACACAATGGTTTATGACATATAATCTATGGATATAATGTATTTAAGAGAAGCATACCATAAAATTTTTGGGGTGTTATAATGTTCATGCATGAAAAATAATGCTTGAAAACTCAAAAATATTTTATTATTATTTTATAGTGAGTTAATTGATTTTATATTTTCTAAATTCAAATTAGATTTTATTAAATTCATCAAAAGTTGTTTCATTACTTTTAATTTAGTGATGTTAATTATTGAATTTATTCCCATTTTTATTGCTTGTCTTAAATGGATTGTTTAGAATTTCATATTTTCGAATTGAAACTTTCTCTTTTCATGGGATTTATCTTTGACATATTATTAAAAATACCACTTTAGTTATTTATATGATTAGTTAGTTTCTGAATCACACTTTTTTAAAATTTATGTCATGAGTTTAGCGATTAATATGCAACAATAATATCTTTCTCTCTCTCTCTATCATGTAATCCAGTTTTATAGTTTCAATTATTTTTAATTGTTATAACGGATTGATCATTTGTGTAGTCTATGTATATTTTTATTTAAATGACTCTGGTATTCCTCCAACAAATACACAATAGTATAAAACCGATTGATTTTTTATACGTAACTTCTTCGAATAGTGCCTTCATTATTCAAGTGATACATTGTGAAGAGAAAAGTGAAGTGCTCTACATTCTACATATAAAAACATTTTCCTATTACTATTGGATGATCTATCAAGAACTGAATGAAAACATCTATGACTCTCTTAACATGATGATATGACCAAATAAATTTCTCAATAACTAGTACCCATTATTTCTTTGTTTATATTCTTCTTTATCTTGGTTTCTTGAGTCTGTTACACTTTTTCATATATTTCATTTACACATTACTTTTTGTTCATGATTATATATACCAAAATATTATTTCTTTGTGTTTTTACTCCTGAAGTATAAATTTAGAATATGAGGGTTGTGACTCCATGTATCTAAAGTCAAGTATTTGATGTTTTGACTCCTAGATTCTAATTTTAGGACTATTCAGGTTGTGAATCTCGTTGTATAAATTTGGTGTTGTAATTAGGTTATGACTCCCAATACGAATGTCAGTTCATCATGGTTATCCCTCTACTTTTTAGAAATCAATTATTTAATCGAGCTATGATTCCCCTTTATAAATGATGTAGTTTACATTGTATCTCTCACCGAATAGAGATGAATAAGACTAAAAAAGGTTTAATTTGTACTGAACAATTGTAAAAAATCTTCTGTTCGTTATTTATTGTTTCTATAAATCATATTTCGAAATTATCTTTAAAATTTATTTTAACTAATTAATATATTTCTATAAAAAAATTATTTATCTAGTAAATTGACCCCTCCCTTTAGACCATATTCCATTACTAATTATGACATAACAATACCATATCTCATACTATATCTTAAGTCACCACAATCTCACTTAGGGTTATATCCCATGCCACATCACATACCAAGTCTTACACAATAAATATCTCACCCAAGGATACCTATTTTATAACCCTATCACATAGGTTTTTGCATCATAATCACTACCACTTCTAACACCATCTAACTTGTTATAACCTTTTATAGAAACATTCCACTTTGGGTTAGGTATCATTCTCAGTCTAATCATCAGGTTCATGCATATGATCAAAGGAAAAAAATAACCCTATAAAATGTATCCCATGTAACCCTTAACTAGACATTGAGACACACCCTTTGCACCACTAGTGGATAATATATAACATAAATCATCATCAGTCACAATAATCTAACTCACTATACCAAATCACCTCAATCCTATCCCATGAAAATACAACATCTGATTGGGATAATAAATCTCATAGCCAATGACCCAACTCACCAGTAGAACTCAGTTAATCCCACACTAATCACCCCTATTGAGAATAAGAAAACCCTTATATCCCTAATTAATACACTTTGAAAATTAAAACACACATATATAGAACCCCAATGACTCTCCTAGTTATAAATAATCCATTATGATATTTTTAAAACTTCTCTGAATGATGCCTATTATGTCACTATGGATAAGTCACACCTTAATCCATCCAATGGAATCACCTCTAAATGACTACTCATTCCATTCCCATACGAGAAATCACTAGGCCAAGGGATAGAGGAATATAAGAAACATTCAATATATAAACCCAACATGTAGTAATACCATAACCGATACCCATCATCAATTCACAAACCATACTATGTATGGACATCCCTTGAGGACCATTCCATCGTATAACCAATACTTCTCTCATATAGGAGACTTTAAACCCTATGAATAACATCTCCATCACTCTTCCCCTCACAAGGGGTTTTAGGGTCCATATGGAACATTAGAATCCCCTTCCAAACAATTCATAGAGATTCTCACTTGTTAAAACCACTACTCGGGGACCTCATTATACAAAAAATGATAAATCATATCTCATGACCTAAAACATGTCCATTTGTATCTAATTACTCAATTCCAAATAACTATATTGTCTATTACATTTTGATAGTAGTCACAGTCTTTGGAAGAATAAGAATTTTCCCCTTCCAAGGACACCAACCAATATCAAGTATACTCAATTTATAAAATAGATGCTCTTCCCTAGCCTATAACACATTACAGGACTCACCTGACCCCATACCAGAATTCATAAACCCAAAACCTAACACATGTAGATATCTATCTCATAAAAACATGATTCATATAGATAAATATAAAAATAACCATATTTATTGATCTTATAGGATTTGTCTCATTTTTCATTACATTATGATCTAACTCTATTAACATAAAATTGGGAAATCATTAAAAGAGTCCCTAAAACAAGGTTTACATAAAATAATTTACAAAATGATAGAAATATTGAGAAGGATCAAAAGACTATCCATTACCACATTGAGAGGACCCTCCAATATGTGATATTATATTGATTCTTTATGAAACAATGTTTTGTTAGCTGAAAAAGTAATCAATGTGTATGGAAAAAATAGGTAGCATGTGTAGAGAGGTGTTGGGGTCAAGTGACACATAGAAGGATGGAAATCTCCCATAAAATATTTAATAAAATACCTATTCTTCAAGGTATGGGTGAATTACAGCATAACCTAACCGTCATGGAAGAAACCCACATGTGTATGCATTACAACATGACAATATGGTTCACCTATCAACATTCCACTTTAGGGAATAAAAAAAACCAAAGAAGGCCCTTGAAATCAAAATCCTTGTAGGGTCCATCATGATTCCTCTACTCAGGAACTCTTCATAATATAGCCACATTGGTTATGGTGTAACAAATCCTTAGAAAGAAACCCACGCAATGCAATTATTTGGGTTGTGGTATGATGTGTCCCACATAACAAACATCATGTTTCTATAATGACATGAACATATCAAAATTCTCCTTGACACCCTCAACATACATTGAAACATATTATCTTGCATAAAAACCCCTAGGGATTTCCTAACCATTGGAATCCAAATCCAAAACCAAATTCTCAAAACATCCCATATATGGGAAATAAAATTCATATTCTCTTTGGATTCCCCAACAAATAATGATATATAAAATTACACTAAGGGTTATCTTGATTTTTTCACCAATAATGATTACTCACAAAAAATGATATTTTAGTTTGAGAAAGATAGAATAATGACAAAATATAAAAAAAATTATATAGATAATAAATTAGAAAACAATAAACACATGAGTATAAAGGTAAATATAAGAAGTGGAAAAACCATTCAAGGGAATATTATTTGAAATTAATCCCTTAAATCAATATACCAAAAATTTATAAGAGTAAAAAAATTTTAAAAAAATTATGATGTTTATTTTTAGAAGAAAATATAATTTTTGTTGGGATTAATAATATTGATTTATTAAAGGATAAAAAGTAACACCTGGATTATGTTCTATAGAATGGGAAAAAGGGATAATTTGGGGGATTTTCAAATTCAAGGAAATTAACCCAACTATTTATAAACAAAAAATAATTAAATAATAAAGGATAATTCATATAAATCAGTTTAAATGACGAAATAATTTAGATCCATAATCTAATAATACCTTTTTTATAGGTAAAATGATTCCAATTTTAACATTTGATAATTTTTTAATTTTCTTTGGTTTCTATACGTGTTTTTTAAATAAATGATATGTCCACATGCAGTAGATGTTATGGTAGTTAAAAGTTTAATTTAAGCTATATGGGTAAATTTTGTTATGTCATACCAAACATATCTTACATCAGAAAACAATATAGTAATATCACTATAGAAAATAATTTATTTTTATTCATTGTTTTTGAAATTTAGTGGTTTAACTATAACTTTGGGATTACAATGTTTGTTTAATTAGAAACAATTACTTACCATTTTTATTTTATATTTTATTATATGGGTTTTAGCAGAAATATTGATGTAATATTGAGATTCAGTGAATTGTGATTATTTTCAAGAATATGATAAGTTGTGTGAAAGTGTAAATGATATTATAATTTTTTTCTATGTATTATCCTAACACAAAATCTTATCAATTCTTCAATCATTTATGTTATTTATTTTGAGATAAGAGAATTAAAATGATTCAATAGAATCATAATAGTTATAATACAATGAAATTGTGTAAACACAATTAATATATGTAAATAAAAGCTATTATAGATGACAACCCCATTATATGATGTTTTGTGAGATAACATTATTTCACGAATGCATCATTGAGATCTTTTGAAGGGTAGAAAAGTGAAGTAAATTTTGTGTGAAGATAAATTAAATGGTAAGCATTGGTGTTCCAATAACATATCAAGAAAAACAATAAGACGATCCTAAGTATAGAACAACATATTAAAAATAAAGTTTGTCAAGTTATCAAGAAAATGCACTTCCTGGTAACATCACATGGTGGTAACTATTTAATGAATTATTAATTTATTTTAGAATAAAATACTAAGAAATTTACAAACTATAAATCTAGGATGTGGGTAGATACATTTTTAAAAAATTAGAAAGACTAGTTAATTATCGAGAAACTAAGAAGATAGAACTATTGGTCTATGAAATTAGAATCAATATAGATCAGTCAGAAGATAATTGTAGTGATTGTCTATAAAATGTGAAGGAATGGAAACTTTGAACAATGAATTTCTGATATCAATCATTACATCTTATATTATGAACTGCCATTACATCTATAGAGTTTTATAATAAACCTTATATTGTGACAAATCTACTGTAAATGTTGAAGAATCAACATTTCAATCCTAATTCTTATTACATTGAGTTGTAGTTTTCATTTCTCTATCTCTAATGCTATACTAGTATTTGGTTTATGATATTCTCAAAAAATAAAATAATTAAACTTTTTATACCTCAGTAATAGGTATTTTAATTCTTATTTAGTTATATTATTTTCCAAATATTATGTTTTTTTCATTCCCCTTTTAGAAAATGAATTTTTAATTTAGGGTCAACACACCACAAAAAAATCAAGATTGTTGGAATCATCATGTATTAATAATGTTTTAATGATCACAAATACTATTAATTCTATAAACCATGTTAACTCTATGTAATCTATCTCACATCAAATACACAGTTGTTTAGTAAAATTTTTCCAAATCTCTTAAGTTCTATACACTCAGTTTGGTTACTATACAATATCTTTTGATTCAATTTAGAATTATTTCTCTAACAAATGATTTATTTTAATTCATTCCATAAATATCACTGCTTAAGTATGAATATAGATATTTTCCTATGTGCGAGACATCATGAACAAGTAGACACCGTGATAACCAGCCACCGTGAACAAGACACCATGAACAAGACACCATGACATCGAGACACCATGACAATAAGATAGCGTGAACAAGACACCGTGAACAAGAAAACATGAACATGACACCGTGAAAAAGACACGGTGAACAAGACACCGTGAACCAGACACCTTGACAACAAGACACCATGACCAATCCAGACACCGTGTGAAGGAGACACCTTTTCCATGACATACTATGACACTGTTTCTTAATATGTTTTGTCATCTTTAAATTTAATCTCTAACTATCATATTTGAAGATTTTAAATGCACTGACATAATTAATATATCTTTGTAGACATGTCATCTAATAGTACAAGATACGAGGTGCAGAATACATGCAACCTTTCGGCTCAAACATGTGCACTCCAAGATAAAAGAGTAATCCGGACCAGGAAAAATAAGAAGTGTGGAATGATACTAAAAAGTAGAACAAGCGGGTGGTCTTGAGCACGAAAATATAATACACTTATAGAATTCTTAAAGAAATAATTTTATCATGAAACCTAGAGCTGCTGGAGAATACACGAAGCTCAACTGAATCCCAGAATTGAGAACATCTTCGCACTGTCAAACATCATGAAGAACACAAGCCAGATATGTATGACTTCGACACTCTGATTTCCATACAAGGACTTGATTTCTGCATCTTCTTCATCTTAGAAGTCTAGATCTGCAAAGACTAACATTCAAAGCATTTCTAAACCTATCTCAATATTTCTACTCTATTGAGTATCATTTTAATATCTTTCAAGCAGTGTGTGTATATATATAACAATGCACTCTGTCTCCTGCATAAAACTAAAGGATACAAGATATAGTTACTCAAACATCTTTTTATATTTTTATACCCACAGATAAGTGTGGAAGAGGTCCCTGTGTGGATTGGTTGTTTGTTCCCATGAAGAACTGTGGAAGATGTCCCTGTGCGACCTGGATAGTCCTGTTTACTGTTGTTTAACCCAGATCTAGGGTGTGGTTAAAGTTTATTTATATAAAATTCTTGGTGGTAGGTGATCACCAAGTGTAGTGTATTAGGTCTCAGCTTGAGATTGATCCACTTGTTTCATATCCGCTGTGCTGCTTAATTTAGTCTTCTCTGTTTTACTTCTTTACTGTATAATTCAGAAATCACTAAATTCACTTTGATAGTTAATATTAGAAAGAAGTTATAATTGTCTTGTCTTAGTAGAATATCTTTAAAAGTAATATTAATAAATGACATTAATATTACTGAGAAATAATCAATATTCTAAGAAGTTATTTAAAAAGTCGAACTCTTTTAACAGTATAACCTTGATTAACTGGGTTTTATTTAACCTTCTGGGGAAACCTTTTTAAGAATATTTTTTAACTATAAATTTCTATAGATACTCAATTCAACCCCCCTCTTGAGTAATCTACTCCAACCAACATTTGGTATCAAATGAGTTTTATTTAGACTTTGTTTAGTCGTATTCAACTGTGATTGTAGTTGTACTTTGAAGATCTATAAATTTATGTTAATTCTAAATTTCTAGATCTCTCAAAATATTTATATATTATGGATAATAGATTGGATGGTTCTACAACCAACATACCACTATTCTTTAATGGAACCAACTATGCTCAATGGAAAATTAAAATGAAAATTAATTTAGAGAGTATGGGTTTTGAAATTTGGTCTTCCATTATAGATGAATATAAGATTCTTTCTACTGAAAGAATCACATGGGAGGAACCTATCAAAACTTCCTACAATAAAAATTAAAAATCTATGAATTCTTTATAATGATCCTTAAGATATGAATAATTCAATAGAATTTCTACTTGTAAAACTACCCATGTAATTTGGGATAACCTGTCTGTCTCACATGAAAGAACATCTAGTGTAAAAGAAATGAAACGTAATACTCATACTATTAAATATGATAACTTTAAAATGAAACCTGATGAGCCTATCTCTGACATGTATCTTAGGTTCAATGAGATTGTCATCACAATAATTTATATTTGAAGAGAAGTCTCTACCAAGGAACAAATTATGAGAATTCTCAGATTTCTTCTTAAAATATGGAGAGGAACTTATGTCTCTATTAGAGAATCATGTGGCATCAGCAAGCTAACTATAAAAGAACTCATTGGGAAACTAATGATGTATGAAGAATAACTAAAAGTCAACAAGGAAGAGGAGGATAAACCAAAAAATAAATCTGTTGCATTCAAAACCACCACCTCTAAACACAAAGACAAAGGGATATTGGAAGCTTCTGTAGAAAGTTCCAGTAGTGAACAATCAGCACATGACAGTGATGAGGAGATGGCACAATTAGCCAGAAGATTCATGAAATTTTACAATAAGAATAATTTTTTTTGAAAGCCTAACTTCATGGGAAAATATGACCAAAAAGGAAGTTGGGAGAATTATTGGAAAAGAAGTGACAAGACTGATGAGATTTTTTTCTATGAATGTAAGCACAAAGGACATATCAAGGCTGACTGTCCAAATCTAAAGTAAAAAAAGAGTCACGAGGAAAAGGATAAGAAGTATAAAAAGGCAATGAAAGAAACCTGTAGTGCTTTTGAGGACAGTTCAAGAGACTCATAAACTTCACATGATGAACAAGCTAACAAAGACAATATGTGTTTTATGATAAACACATCTGATGTAACACTGGACTTTCCTATACATAATTCATACTATTATGGAGATGAGAGTGACTCTGAAAATATGAGTAATGGAGAAATTTTTGAATACTATAACATGATTGAAGAAACATGAAATGAACTAAAAGACAAATATAAATCATTGAAGAAACAATATTCTCTTACTGTGACTGTTAAATCTGAACTCACAACTGAAAAAGAGAAAAATGCTCATCTTCTCAAAGAGAAAAACAAATTAAAAATATCGAATGATTAATTAAAGAATGACCTAGAAAAGTTTAAAAATGGGAAAAATACCCATAATTAAATTATAGTTAAACAAATTGCCCTTAAATATAACACTTGCATTGGTTATCAACCCAGAAAAAGAAATATTGGTTGAAAAAATTTTGTTTCTAAATCTAGGATATATAGTTTTACTCCCAGTTCTAGACACAAATCAATTAATTCAATTTATGATACAGTTTATACTATTTCATGTTTTTTTGGCCAAATAGAGTTTACTTTTCAAAAACTTTACTTAATTCTTATAGGAAATCTATGAGGAAGATTGGGTTCCCAAATCACTCATTACTTGTATTACTGGACCCAAACAAGTATGGGTACCAAAATATGTTTTTGATTAATCATTATGTAGGAAAGCTATATAAAGAGTTCCTATAAAACTTTATGGTACTTGGACAGTGGATGTTCAAGACACATGACATGAGACTACTCATGCTTCAAGAACTTAATAAAAATATGTGGAGGATATGTCACATTTGGTGAAAATTCCAAAGGAAAGATTATTGGCCTCATCCAAATCAGTAACTCTAACTTAGTTTTAATTTCTAAAGTACTGTTTGTTGATGGATTAAAATATAATCTACTTAGTATCTCACAATTATTTGATGATGGATTTCATGTTATATTTGAAAATGATTTTTAAAATGTCTTTAATTCTAAAGAAGAATTAGTATTTTCTTCATTAAGAAATGAAAATGTTTACTCTGTTCACACAGATTCCTTAGCTTCTCAAAATGCTTCATGCTTAAGTGTATTCATAAATAGTCTTGGCTCTGGAATTTGAGACTAGGAAACTGTAATATTCACTCCCTTAGAAAGATAACTAGAAAATCTTAGTTAATGACTTTCCCAAACTTGTGTTTCCAAATGAAAAAGTGTGTAATCTTGTCAAAAGGGAGAAAAACCCAAAATTTCTTTCAAACCAAAGAAAGAAGTGTCAACTTATCAACCTCTCTAACTGGTTCACATGGATTTTTTTGGACCATCTATAGTTTCTAGTTTAAATGGAAAGAACTATGTTTATGTTATTGTAGATGACTTTTCTAGATATACTTAGACCTTCTTTATGGCTCACAAAAGTGAAGCCTGCTCTTATTTTACTAAAAATTCCAAGTATGTGGAAAATCATAGTGGACTTAGAATTAAATCCTTAAGAAGTGATCATGGTCGTGAGTCTGAAAATCAATATTTTGAATCCTTTGTCACACAAAATGGTTATAGTCACAATTTCTCTACCCCTAGAACACCTCAACAAAATGGACTTGTAAAAAGAAGAAATAGAACCCTGAAAGATATTTCTAGAACAATGCTTAGTGAATATGACCTACTTATTTATTTTTGGGCTGAAGCTGTCAATACAACATGCTACATAATCAATAGAGTTTTGATCAGACCTATTTTTAAAAGGACTCCTTATGAGTTAGGGAACAATTGAAAACCCAAGGTTAACTACATCAATGTTTTTGGTTGTAAAGTCTATATTTTTAATACTAAGGAAAATCTTGAAAAATTTGCATCCAAGAGTGATGAAGGTATCTTTTAGGATATTATATGTATATTAAAGCCTATATAGTGTTCAATAAAAGAACTAAATGTCTGGAAGAATCTGTCTATGTCAAATTTGATGAAGTAGATCCACATGAGCCTAAAACCATTCTAGAGAACCTGAATTATGATGTATCAAATATGATCATTAATTAAAAATCCTCAATACATTTTGCAAAAGAATCTGTGAAAAAAATATAGTTCTAGAAATTCCTTAGACTCAAGTCACAATGAACCTGGACCAATTGATGAACCTGAAAGCACTATTCCCTCCTTTTCTAGAGATGTTAGAACTCTTAAGAACCATCCATTAGATGCCGTTGTAGGAGACCTAGACAAAGGAACTCAAACTAGATATTGACTTAGAAATCAAGTTGAACATCAAGGCTTCTTATCTGCTGGGAAAAAATCCATCAAGGTATCATTGAAGCATTTTTGAGGTCATTGTGTTTATTGAAAAAGTGGTTGTCTGTGTTGTGTTTGTTGACAAAGCAAACCATTACGTACACATTTGTTGACAAAGTGGATTTCATGGTGGCATATCGAGTTCAAGGGATGTGTTTAATGATACATGTTTGATTCAAGAATGTCGAAAATGGAACGATCGATCTATAGGTGGTTCAAAAAGAGCAGATACAATGTGGCACTGTTTTCCAGTGTTTTCCAAATTTTTGGACCTCAAAATCGACAAATAGAGAAAAGTGTTTTTGGAAAAGGGACTTGCTCTCTGGTGTCTTGGAGGGTTGGAGTATTGAACACCATAAATTTTTCAAGATCAGAACATCAAAATATGGCAAAGGAAAAAGGGGCACTCAAGTTTTGGGTTTGGTCGCGCAAGTGACTTGCGCGACAGAGACTAGGGAGGCTGGACATGCACGCTGAGATGAAACTTGTGCGCTGACGCTCAGGGTGTCCAAATGCCTATAAATAGAGGTCTAACCCTCCTCATTCTGTGGGAGTTCAACACTTTGAGAAAATCAGATCTCCCGTTACGTAGGTGTAGTGGTCGCGCAAGTGGTGGTGTGGTCGCGCAAGTATAAAGATATTCAGAAGTTACGAAACAGTTGATAGTTTCATGCCCAAAGTGGTTTGGGAGAGAAAGGTTGTGAGTTTCCAAATTTTAGAGTTAAAGAAGGGGGAATCATGCAAGTGGTTTGGTGACACTTGCGCGCCAGGTTTTGAAGAAGCGCGACAGTTGATAGTTGTGCACAAAAATTGGTTTGGGCGTTGAAGGGTGTGAGTCGTGCAAGTTTGGAGTTGAAGAAGAGATCATCGCATAAGTGGTTGAGGTGAATTTGTGCACCAAAATTGAGAAGAGTTCCAATTATAGTTAAAGAACCCTAGTCATTTTAGGGCTGCGTGAAACCTGGAAGACTTCCTGATACCTTCAGTGCAAAGTGAGATTCATCTACGGGTGAAAGTTGGACTTTAACAGAGCATCTACATACAACAGAGGATGCATTTATTAGTGATAATGAAGAGACCTACAGGTCTATAACCTGTGAGTGGATTCTTTCTAAAGTAGTGAGAAAAGGAAGAGGAAGAAGGTGATCCTCTCCATCGGCAGTGAGCCAGAGAGAGAGAAAATAGGAACTGACCCTTGGGAAAGCAATGAGCTGACCCTAAAAATTGTAAAGGCAGTGAGCCTGGGAATAAAAGTGATATATCCCAAACTTTGTAAACAGAAGTGTGCTTTTAGTGGATTTGGTACATCGGCACATCGCCGGTGTATGCTCCTTGGACGTAGCCCAGTGAGGGTAAACTAAGTAAAAAACGTTGTGCCCTGCGCATGCTTTAGTTTTTTGTTTTATATTGTGTTACAGGAAAGAGAGAGAAGAGAGTCGTACTTAACAGCGAGACAAGATCAATATAGGTAGTTGTTTTAATCTTTAATACCCTGATTCACCCCCCTCTCAGGGTATCTAACCTAGTGGACCTAACATTATCACAACTTGGACCTAAAAAAAATTAATGATGCTATCAATGATGAATTTTGGGTGATGGCTATGAAAGAAGAACTTAATCAGTTTGAAAGGAACAAAGTTTGGAAACTTTTTGAAAGACCTAAGGACACATAAACCATAGGCACTAAATAGGTGTTTAGAAATAAGTTAGATAAATTTGGTAACATAGTTATAAATAAGGATATATTGGTCGCACAAAGCTATAGTCAAGAAGAAGGAATTGGTTATGAGGAGACCTTTACACCAGTAGCTAGACATGAAGCCATCAGAATCCTGCTTGCTTTTGCTGCACGTCTGAATTTCAAACTATATCAAATGGAGGTTAAGAGTGCATTATTAAATGGGTATATAGCTGAGGATGTCTTTTTTGAACAACCCACTATCTTTACAAACCCCTATTTTCCAAATCATATTTTTAAATTATCAAAAGACTTATATGGTTTAAAACAAGATCTAAGAGCTTGGTATGATAGGTTGAGTACTTTTCTTATTTCCAAAGGATTTATAAAAGGAATAACTGATCCAAACTTGTTTTTAAAATGAATTTATAATGATGTTTTAGTTGTTAAAATCTATGAAGATGACATTTTCATTGGATCTTCAAGAAATTTTTTATATATTGATTTTTCTAAAATGATGAAAAATGAATTTGAAATGAGTTTAATGGGTGAACTAATTTTTTTTTTCGAATTTCAAATCTTTCAAAATAATGATGGCATTATTTTCACTAAATGTAAATATACTAGAGATCTTATATAACATTTTTGATTAGATAGCAATAAATATAGTGACACTCCCATGAGTACCACATGTAACATGGATCTTGATGAAGATGGAAAATATGTTCATCAAACCACTTATAGAGGAATGATTGGAAGTTTACTCTACTTAACTGCTAGTCAACCTGACATTATGTTTAGTGTGTGTATGTGTGCTCATTTTCAAGAAAATACTAAGGAATCTTATTTAAATGATGTAAAGATAATGGTCAAATACCCAAACCATACACCCAATCTAGGGCTGTTCTATCCTAGAGGATAATCATTTGAATTAGTTTGTTATTCTAATGCTGACTTTGGTGGCTATAAGTTATATAGAAAAAACACCTCTGGAACATATCACTTTTTAGGATAGTCACTAGTATCATGGTGTAGTAGGAAACAAATTTTTGTTGCATTATCTACTACAGAAGATGAATATATAGCTACTAGAAGTTGTTGTGCACAAATCATGTGGATGAAACACACATTACTAGATTATGAATATCAATTCAGGCATGTATCTATAAATTGTGACAACACAAGTGCTATTGACATCTCGAGAAATCTTGTTTCATATTCTAGGGAAAAGCACAATGATGTAAGACATCACTTTTTGAGAGATCAGTATCAAAAAGGTGATATCAATTTGGAATTCATTAGTACTGAGTATCAGCTTGTTGATATATTTACCAAACCATTAAATTCTGAAAGAATAGACTACATCATAAATGAATTAGGAATGATAAATATTAAGTAAATTTCTTCCGACTTTATATATTACTATTTTATATTTTACTGTTCCATGTTTAAGGTCTCACAGTTAGTATTTCGTGATTACTATTTGACATTCACTGTCTCACCATACAGATCAGTCACTGTCTCACTGTAAGGACTAGTCACTGTCTCGCCGTAAGGATCAGTCACTGTATCACCATAAAATTCATTCACTGTCTCACAGTAAAGACCTGATATAATCTCACCGTAAAGATTTTTTATGATTTTTATTTACAAATTAAAATTTTTATCGTGGTAATTATTCATTTCACCTTTTTATTTTCCTACACTTTTACTTTTTCGACGTTTGGTATTCCTAATTGATAAAATAAAGGAAGTGTCGCTTGTCCTTCAATCGGGCTTTCTTCTATTCACTCAATTTGTAACCCTTCTTGAATCCTTCAACCCTTCTCTCTCTCAAAACATTGGTGAATTCCCAGGATGAAATGCCCTTCATCGTCGACTCCTAAGAAATGTATCTCAAAGAAGAAGAAGATTTCACCTAAGCTGGCACCCAAAGGTCTTCTAAATCCAAATCTAGTGAACCAAGTAGTAGTACCTGAGAAAGAGATATTACTTGAGTGGCTTCTATCGAGTAAGTATCTGGTTTGGAAATTTTTAAAAGGGACAGGCTAGTTAGAATGGTTCTCGAAGAATGATATACCTATCTACCCTAAGCTTGTGGCTCAATTTTATCAGTATGTTCAGTTCTCCTTTGATTCTGAAGATGGTTATGCTGTGATAAGGTAGATAAATGGCCAGAAATGCTCATTCTCTTTAAGGTTATAGGATTCATGACTTAGGATACCTCATGAATGCATCTGTGAGGACTATTAGAGTGGACCTATACCTTCCAGTGAATTATTTGTTTTGGAAGATTCTATGAAAATATTAACCAGAAATGGAACTAATAGGAGAGCCTTTGCTGCTAAACTAGATGGAGAATCTATACTTCTGTTTAAGTTTATAGAAAACTTGATTAGCCCCATAAAAGGTGATTTTTTTGTACTGAAATATCAGGATGTGTTTTTGATTCATCTTATGAGAAATGGGAATAAGATCAACCTTTGTAAGTACATCATACACCATATGTGTGAGCTGATCAAAACCACATCAAAGTCAACCTCCATGTTTTATTCCCGGCTTATCTCAGCCATGCTTCATGCTAAAGGTATAGTTAGACCTAATGAAGAAGTTATCAAGGATTGTGAGTTCTGCCTTTCAAAAGTCATTATCTTGAGGATGAAAATCAACTGGAATCCTTGGAAAAAGGCATGGGTGGAAGACAATGATAGGATTTATGAAAAGTTCAATCCAGTGGAACATCCTTCAAGACCAAAGGATATTACTAATCCTAGTTTGGAACCAAATGAAGTAATTGAGTATTCTGAAGAAGAAGAAGAAGAGGATATTGTACCTCCCAGGGAAACTATTTATGATAAGAAAGACAATACTCTTGTCCCTCATGTAGTAAGTGAAAAGGAAGTCCCTACTTCTAAAGATTTTGTTAATCGGGAAGATCAACCTGAAGTTGAAATAGAATCTGTTGTCAAAGAAACCGAAAAGAATGTTATGGAAGATATTATAGAATAAGAATTACCTATTATGAAGGAAGCTAACCTCGAGGAACTCCCAGTGGAACAATCTATTCCTAAAGTAATTCCTTCGGCTGAGGAAAGGATGTAGATGGCATTTCAGTTGCCTAGATAGGAAATGATAGAGGAACTAAGAGATGAATTTTTGGAACTAGATCAAGCCTCTAATCCTCTCAGTCTTGAGAAGGATTCAACTGTTGAGGGGGAGAAACCCCCAAATCTGGACTCTTTTGAAGTACAAAACCCAATTGATCCAAGCCCTATAGACACTCGGTATAAATTACTCATCTTTTATGATGTGAATGACTCCCAGGAAGTCTCAGTAAAAGGCCTTGACCTTTCCACTATGTTACAATTGATATATGTCTCTAATCTTTCACCTGAAAAAGAAACTGAACCCATATCAGTCCCTATCTATGAACCTCACCAGAACAACCATCCTAGGTGAGTAAAGATGATTTGAAAGAATTTGGAACTACCCTTTTGGATGGAGTTGAAAAACTCCTGAATACCCAACCATCTCCTATAACAAATCTAAGTGAGAGAGATTCCTCACTATTGTTTGAAAAATTTATTTGGAAAATTCAACCCAAAATGCTTCATGAGATTCAGGAAGTCGGAGTTGAAAATAGACTGCTTAGTGATGAAGTGAAGACCCTAAGAGGTATGATTGAAGACATGCTAATAGTGATAATTCGTTATCAGAGCTTTCATATCATTCTGTAGAGCCTGCTGTTCCACAAACCCCATAGAATGTTATCTCTCAGATTCAACCTCATTTAGCTTCCTTAGCTGAAAAAGTGGCAGAAAGAAACAAATAGAATGTGAAATAAATGCGAGAGATTGTGTTTAATCTTATCAAGGTCACTAATGAGTATACAAGGTTCCTTCAAAAAGTTCTAAATAAACTGAAATCTCTCACCTCAGCTATCATTACTTCTAAGACATCTTGACAGTCATCTCAATCTTCCTTAGATAGTGACCTGCTCATAACAGTGGTCAAAGAAGAAATTCAGACTATGCTTAGTGGTTTCAATAAAGATTCTCTATCTAAAATTATCAAGAACAGTGACAGAGTTCTTGATCTAGTCCAAATCCAATAAAAAATTGCTAATGATGCTCTGCAAGAAATTTCCAAGAAAGTAGATTTCTACTTCAATAGAAATCTTCTGAAAGACTAACATGAACAATCATTTCAAATATCTTGTAGAAAATCTTAGGATTCCTCCTGTTACTCAAGCTTTCAAGACTCAAGTCCAAAATCTCATATAGTTCACTCATTTATTGGAAAAGTTTATGGAAAATAAGGATGACTTTGAGAAAGCTATGAAGTATTGTGGAGGTATCATTGCGAATTTTATTAAGCTTCTAAGGCCCTATATTCATGTACATAGTAAAACCATTGTTTCTCCTGCGGATGCCCCTCTGAGGCCTGGTTTTCCTACTTTCACCTATACCCTAGCCTCTACTTCTATGTATGTCAGTCAAGAATTGAGTCATATTAGTCCTACGATCCTTGATCAACAACCGCCTCAGTCTTCTACTATAACTACTTTGGCTCCCTCTTCCTTTGAAGGTCTTCCTTTACCTTCTTTATCAACCAGCTCACTCCCTTCTTTAACCTCAACCTCTGTTCCTATGGATTCCCCTTCTGCTGCTGCTGCTAAGGGAAAAGAGAAGACCATCCAGTGAAGAAGTACATTGCTTACTCTTTTTTTTATGGGAATCCTGTTAATTTTGTTTTACATTATGTAATTTCCCTCTTTTTATCTAATACATTATTCCCTTTTCTTGTCTCTTTTTTCATTCTTTTTCTTGCTACTTTTTGATAATCCCAAAAGATGGAGAAATATAGGAGATATATAGGAGAAGAGAACACTCACTCTATATATGTTATATGCACATTCAAACTATGTTGTTAGAGTAAATATACACTCTAAATATACATGACTTGTGATCATCAAAAAGGGGGAGATTGTTGGACTCCTCATGTATTAATCATGCATTAATGATCACAATTCCTATTTAGTCTATAAACCATGTTAACTCAATGTAATCTATCTCACATCAAATGCACAATTGTTTAGTAAAATCTATCCAAAGATCTTAAGTGCTATACACTCAGTTTGGTTACTATACACTATCTTTTGATTCACTTTATAATGATTTCTATGACAAATTATTAAGTTTAATTAATTCCATAAATATCACCACTTAAGTATGAATACAGATATTTGCCTAAGTGTGAGACACCATGAACAAGCATACACCGTGACAACCAAACATCATGAACAAGACACCGTGAACAAGGCACCATGACATCGAGACACCGTGACAACAAGACACCGTGAACAAGACACCGTGAACAAGACACCGTAAAAAAGACACCATGAACAAGACACCGTAAATAAGACACCATGAAAAAGACACCGTGACATCAAGACACCATAAACCAGACACCGTGAACCAAACACCGTGACCACAAGACATTATCACCAATCCAAACACCATGTGAAGGAGACACCATTTCCATGCCATACTATGACACCGTTTCTAAATATGTTTTGTCGTCTTTCAATTTAATATTTAACAGTCATATTTGAAGATCTTAAATGCAATGAAATAATTAATATTTCTTTGTAGACATGTTATCTGACATTACGAGGTATGAGGTGAAGAATACATGAAACCTGTCGGCTCAAACTTGTGAACTCCAAGATAAAAGAGTAATGCATCCTAGGAAAAATAAGAAGTGTGGAAAGATACTAAAAAGCAGAACAAGTGAGTGGGCATGAGCATGAAAACAGAATAAACTTAGAGAATTGTTAAAGAAATAATTGTCTCATGCAACTCAACGCTGCTGGAGAACACACAAAGCTCAACTGAATCCCATAATCACTAACATATTCGCACTATCAAACATCACGAAGAACACAAGACGGATCTGTCTGACATGTGACACTCTGTTTTCAATATGAGGACTTGATTTCTTCATCTTCTTCATCTTAAAAGTCCATAGCTACAAAGACTAACATTTAGCACATTTCTAAACCTATCCCAATATTTCTGCTCTATTGTGTATCATTTTACTATCTTTCAAGAAGTGTTTGTATCTGTATAACAACACACTTTGTCTCCTACATAAAACTGAAGGATACAAGATATCCTTACTCAAACATATTTTTATATTTGTATACCCACTGATAAGTGTGGAAGAGTTCCCTATGTGGCCTAGTTGTGTGTTCCCACGAAGAACTATGGAAGAGGTCCATGTGCAACCTAGACAGTCATGTGTACCGTTCTTTAACCCTGATCCAGGGTGTGGATTAAGTTTATTTATATAAACTGCTTGGTGGAAGGTGATCACCAAGTGGATTGGATTAGTTCTCGGCTTTGTACTGAACCACTTGTTTCATATCTGTTGTGCTGATTAATTTAGTCTTCTCTATTTTACTTCTTTACTGTATAATTTAGAAATCACTAACACTTTGATAGTTAATCTTGTAAAGAAGTTATAATTGTATTTTCTTTGTAGAATAACTTCAAAAGTAATATTAATAATTGACATTAAGATTACTGAGAACTAATAAATATTCTAAAAAGTTATTTAAATATTTAAACTCTTATAACAGTATAACCTTTATTAACTGGGTTGTATTTAGCCTTTTGGGGAAACCGTTTTAAGAATATTTTTTAACCAGAAATTTTTATAGATACTCAATTCACCCCCCCCATTGAGTAATCTACTCTGACCAATAAAGATATTAGGTGATCAATACTACTTGTGTAATATAGATAATGCAAAGTGTGCATATAGATATTTTGTTTGAAAAACTATAAAAATTAATATTTCTATCACCTTAATACTTTCAACCTTTTAAATACTAATTATATCAATTCTCCTCCATCTATATCTCTATCTATAAATCTATATGAAAAAACATGCATTATAGAACTTTTATCTCTTGTATTTATCTATTATATTATTATTCACATACTAGAATATGAAAAGTATATGGAAATGATCTTTTTTAATTAATAGTCATTGAATAAATGAAATATTGATTCCATAGAATCTATAATATTTTATAGAAATGATTTTGTTTTATATCAGACAAAGCTAGAAACATATTTAATGAATCAATATTGTGAGCACTAAGATTAAATGGTAAAAAAATTCAAACAAAAAAATTTATTTTCACACACATTATAGTAAGGATGATGATAACTAAATTCTTATATTAATTTTTTTTGAATATTATCTATTATTAAATTAGTTTCACTAATTTTATCCATGTATGAGTATATACCACAACTCTTTACATTTGGATAATTTTTTATGTAAATCACTATGGTTTAAAAAAGTGAATGAGTATGATTTATGGGATTTTCACAAATTAATATAAATACATAAATATGTTTGAAAATGAAATTTTTTATAAAATTTACTATTGATTAAAAAAATGGGATTTATGTAACTTAAAGTGGATAGAATTTAGAATATTTATTTTTTTTAAAAAGAGTTATTAGAGAAATAAAAAAGAAGTGAAATTCCATATAGGATACTATAAATGTTTGAAAATATTTTAATTATTAAATATTATAAATTTTCATTGAATATTATCTATAATAATATTTATATTTATCAAATATTAATTAAGAAAAAACACCCAAAATAAAAGATGTGTCTTTTAAATAAAAAATATTATTTCTTCCAAGCCTAATAAATTTTATTCATAGGATGGTAAAAATGATGAGTTTTTCGATATAATAAAAATTGGATAAAGTGGTATGGGTAAAATGAAATGATTAAAAGGGTTAACATGGTTGGAATATAAAATGGATGAAATTAGATGCATTTGAAAAAGTAATACTGCTTCCAATTATAATTCAGAAAATTTTAATTTTTGTAATTATAAGAATAAATGGAATATTAAACCAAGATGGTAAAAATAAAAAAATGAAATAAGACTAGTATTAAAATATTTTTAATGAATGGTAAATAATGGATTCATTTATTAGTATATAAGATACTAATTCATATGATAAATCACACCATAAAAGGAGTTCTCAAAACAATTCTTTTGAGAGATTGTAAATATAGTTGGTGGATCTAATTAAAATACTAATTATAATTCTAAATATCATAATCCTAGTTTAAAAAGAGTCAAATGAAATGGTTAAAAAATAAAAACTAAAAAATTTATTGTCTATTTTTCTAACCTGTATAAGAAACATAATGGGAATCATAAAAAGGTTTAATAAAAAAACATTTTCTCAACCTGCGAGGTTGAAAACATAATGATTATTACTTATAATATTAAAATATTATAATTTAATGTGGTTTATAATCCTTAATTTGGGATTATATTTTTGAATAAGGCCTTTTTGAAATTCTGTAATGGAACAGAGATTTATGACCATATGATTTCATTGAATACAATTACTATGACCAAAATTTGTGTTAGTTATAATGTAAATTTCCAAAAACTATATTGTAGTATACTTATGAATTTGGTTAATGTTAGTGCAATATATTTTTTATATTTTAGATATATAATGAAAGGTAAATATTATAGTGAATTCTCTCTTAGTTAAAAATTTTCATTAGGATATACCAAAACATTTACTTCTAAATCCATTTCTAATTTTACTCATTTTATTTCTACTTAGAAATTCGTGTAGGTACCTAAATGTAGTATGGATAATCCAATTAGACCCAAGGTAGAATTGGTACATTATCTATATATTGTTTGATATCATTAGGAAACAAAATTAATTCCTAAATAATAAAATATGTAATATGAATAGTTTTTCTTAATGGTAAATGACTAGTTATCAATTAGATTTCAAATCATTTAATAGATGTGATGGGAGAAGTGCAACTTTTGGAGAAAATTACAATGGTAAGGTAAACATTTTTGAGGAATTTGGTATTTCAGATTCTATAATTATTATTAATTTTTATATTATTAATTTTTAAAATATATTTTAATAATAATATCTCAACTATGTGATGACTGAATTTCTATTTAGTTTAATAATAGTAAGTGTAAAATTGTAAATAATGATTCATTAATGTTTTTCTTTTTGAAATTAAGATGTGTACACAATTAACCTTCCTGAGATAATCATAAAACATGTATTATTGTTTAATTAATCATATTCATATAGTATCTTATGTCATAGGATCTCTCAACATATCCATTTTATCTTACTACATAAGTTGTGCAAGTATTAGAGTGTTCTATAGATTCTTATATTAAAGGTATAAAATCATCACTTATATGATCCATGTATAAAGGGAATGAAACCTAAAAAAGACATTTTAGTTGATTAAGTATATGAATAAAATTATAAAACTATAAATTCGATATCTATATTCATTTAGACTAATACAAATAATTATCCATGAGAGGAAATGTGCACATTTTTTATAGGATCAGTTCATCAGATTTTTTGGGGAATATTTTCTTCCTCATAATAATGGTGATCATACCAAGAACAATATTTGTTATATTTTTTTAGAAAGATAATGGATTCATAATATTCATAATAAAAGGTGATCATATTGGTGAGTAAAAGTTTTATGAGTTTGAAATGTTCTGTTAGAAGAATGTATAATTTCCAAATTTCCCTTCCCTAAAGACACCATAAAAAATAGTGTTTTGGAGATATATAATAGGAATATTTCTGAAATTTCATGTTCTATGTTTCATTCATAACACATTATAAATTATCTATGGAAAAAAATTTATATCAACCCTATCTTTTCATATATTAACATGACATAACTTTTGTGGAATACTTAAAACATTATACAAACAAACACCCATTGATTGTACTAGTCTAGTGACTTTGGAAACATGGAAACATAATATATGGTATATAAATGAGCTAAATCATCTCACATCATGTTATTATTGACTAACACCCAACTTATAAACATAAAACGTAATACATTTGTTCATAATATGGGGGGAAGAAAACATAAAAAGGGTTGATCTCAGATGCTCAATAATAGTAAAAAACAGTGATACATAACCATATTCACGAGCATAACGGTATGATAACATGATCATGAAAATAAAATATCATGCCCAAAATGTCAAAGATCATATACATGAATGATGTAATAGATCCTGGAAGTTCATAAGATATGTATCAAAAATAAAAAAAGAACATAATACATGAAATTATAACATAGGAATAAAATGTAGAATTGTTAGAGACACATAAGAATATATAATGATTTCCTTCGTAGTCAAGGAATTTCTTCCAAGTCCACCTTTATGGACAATATGTATTAATAAACTGGGTTCACACCCCATTCTATCCCCGTATTACTGAAACAAGATTACTCTTCATTTGAGTCTTGTAATATTGAACTGAGTTCATTTCTCGTTCAATCCCTATAATACTAATCCAAGTACATTTCATATTCCATCCATATTTATCTCTTGATATATAAATAATTACCCAATACATTGGAGGGAGATAATTGTCCCACCCATCACATAATGAAATAATACATACATGTGCCCCAAGATCATAAATAATCATATCATAACCAATTAAATAAAATGGGTATTATAAAAATGTAATCATATAATAACAACTATAAAAATATAGGTTTCATAATCATTTTATCATAAACATAACATGTGAAAAGAAGCAGGTTTCAAAAGCCTATAGCCCATGAAAGAGAAATAAGTTTTATAAAAATCATTCTATCAAAACATGATGCAATCAGAGAAATAATATGAATGGAAAAATTGAATATTTTCCCTAGAAAGGCATGAGAAACACAAAAAGATGATATCCTTTATGGGAAATAATTTTAAAATATCTTTTGAAAACATTTCATGAGGGAAATATCATTTCTTCATTAATAAATTATTTTTAAAACAATTTTTTTTTTGAAAATAATTTTATTTGAAAATTTATTTGAAAAAATATAAAGGAAGATTTGAAAATAAAAAAAATTGAAATCCATGTTCCTTGAAAATTATCTTAAAGGGTACTTTATAAAACATTTTTGAAAACATTTTTGAAATAACATTTTTTTGAATAAAACAGGTTTCTAAACGAACAATGAGATAATGTCATATTTTTCTTAAATTTTATTAATTATATTAATTACTAAAGAGTGGGAAAATGGTACTAATAAATTTATATATCATGAATAAATATAGTATAAGTAAACTAGTGAGTTTTCTTGAGATATGGATCATAAAACATTATCAAAGGAAGCATAAGCATAAACAATCTTGAAAAGTAATGAGATAGTTTCAATAAAAATTTATCACTTGGTAACTTGGGATCATACTATCAATATAAGAAAATTAAATTAAATAAATCTTAAATTATCATTAAAATAATTTTATTCATTATATAACATGTAAAATTTAATTATATACACCGTGAAAAATAATTTAGGTGAATAACAAAACTTGAGTCTTAAAGAATTATAATTAAGTAAAACTATTTTACCAATTTGGTAACTTTCAAAACATAAACTACAATATATAAAGATCATAAAATGGGTATGTAAATACCCATTAATATAATTATAATAATAATATAATCCATCCAATTTTACTATACACACCACACAAAATTAATGGGTGGTGATTAAATAATGTATCTCATGAAAATAAAAAGTGAGATGAAATTCCCTTACATTGTGTCTTGACTATCATCCTGATCATTAAAATAAAAAATATAAAAAATATAAATTTATTATAAATATTTTATATAACCATATTATTATATATAATACAATATTTTTTTATTATGACATTATATTAACCTCTTGTTAACAATCATATGTTAAGGTTTCTCTTCAGGTAATATCCACTTTGTTCTTTGCATGCTTCTTAATTTGTTATCTATTTAGTATTTATGATTATATCATTATTTCCATAATTTAAACCATGATATAAATATAATTTATTTTAATTATATGTGTATTATAATAATCTATATAATATAGAATTATTAAATGGATTACATCTTTCAGGAGACGGTAGGCAGTACATACGAATGAACGCTGCTTCCCTTTTATTGACGTATTGAAAGAAATTAAATGAAATATTTGTATATATGTATATATAATAATTGAAATAGTATTATTATATCGTATATATCATATAATTTCACTAAACCCGTAATTAATACATTTCGTGTTGTGTTTGAACGGATCACATCGCTTTGAGGGGGCGATAGTCCGCACTTCCTCAAACAAAATTATCATATTTACACAGACTGGAAAGTATAAATATATGTGTTAAAAATGATTAAATAATATTAAATACATATTAAATATAATATATAACATATATAAATAGATTTTCCTGAACAATTTCCACCATTAAATGTGGTAAAGGAAAAATGAACAATCAACTTTTAGTGAGGTGGTAATTCGTCACACACATAAACAATACGTATGTTACGCATTAGATGGATGTGTGTGTGTGTTTTGGTTGAAAACATAGAATAAAAGAATACTAGCATATTAATTATACTGGTTTTTATACATGAAAAGAATAATAATTGTTGAGGTGGTGGAGAATTGAAATAAAATAAAATAACTCAGGGAAGAATGTAACCTTATATTCTAGAAATTCCTTTTGGTTTGCACCAAAGGGATTACTTCGAAGACTATTTTCCCAAAGGGAGGATTTAAGGAGGAAGTGATTTTTCTAGGATATTATAGTATATCTATGACGAACATATGTTTTCTAAGAGGTGTGAGGGTGTGGGAGGAGAGGAGGCCTTTTGGTAGTGGAGGAGTGGCATTCTTGTAAATATTTGAAGAGAGAATTGCACCCACATATTTCATGTTGAAAGTGGATTAAAAAAATTAAAACAATAGATACATTTTAGGATAGGGTATATATATGGACATACAATTTCTCTTGGAAAAGTTTCTAGGTTTTTTTGGTCTTAAATATAATGTTTAGTCTTTAGTTAAGATTAATTTTACCTTAATCAATGTAGTTAATTTTAATGACATTCACAAATATTTTTTCAAAAAAAAGTTGACCTTATTATACACTATAAATTATTATTATTCAAAATATGGAATAAATTATTCTAAATTACCACCACATAAGTGGTATAAATTAATTTAAAATTAATCTCGTTGATGGGACGACACTATAGGTTTTTAAAGTAAAAATGATCAAACGTTTGCTAAGTTTCAATTTCCAATTTCAATGTAAAATTGGTTCTAATGACCTAAATTTTATTAATTGATAAAAATATTATCTAATTAATCTTTGAAAACAATTTAAAATATATTTTATCCTTATAAATAAATTATATGAAAAATCAGTTTTGAATTGAAAATTATTATTTTTAATTATTCATTAAAACAGGAAACCTTACAAAAAATAAAAAAAATTTATCCTAAACTAATTTTTATGTTTCTCATCCTAAGATAAATTTTATTTTGACATATTAAATCTATAAAATTTAAAAAAATTGTATTTAAAATGGGTTCTACCTTAAAAGGCTGTAAAAATACCATTATACAAATATAGGGTTTTAAGCATAAAATTTGGTCTATTCATATCTTACATCAATAATATATATTCAATGATTATAAAAAATATTTTATGAATATATAACAATATATTAAATTAACATAGTTCACTATTAGGGATTAATATAAATTATTAATATAAATCTTCTTTTTTATATAAAAATATAGTTTTATAAAATCAGTCCCTTTATATTCATTTGGCCTCTATATTATTTTATAATTAACAGTTAATCAATGAATTCAAATATATTTATTCTTAAGTTATTTAGTCCTATAATCTCCAATTTAATTTCCATTCTATAATAATATTTTAATAAATAATTATTTTTCGGTAACACTCGGTCATGCGTGTTATAAAAGCCATCGAGTAAAGTAAGTGTTGCATGTAATGAAAGATAACCTCAGTGTTCCATGTAGAGAAAGAAAAAATTTATGTTGTTTTTAGTGAAGGATTAACCTGGTGTTTTGTATAATTTAATCCAAAAATATAAAATAAACTATTTCTAGTGTTGCATGAAATATAAAATATCAAAAATATTAAATATATTTGAAAAAAATAATAATTCAAAAAATCTCACGGTGTTACATTCTACCCCCTTTAAAATGAATTTCACCATTGAAATTCTTATGGTCTATCAATGTTTTAGTATATGAAAGTTTCATTCATAGAAACCCACATAGTAAAAATTAATACTAAAACATCCATTGAAAAGGGGATGTTGGAACCAAAATAGTTTCCCAAGGTAACATATTACTGGTCTTCGACATTAGTGAACATAGGTTAGGAGTGAATATTGTACATGGAGTAAAAGCATAAATATTTATATGGATTGATTTAGTTAATCAATCACAAACAATTTAATGATAAAGTACAATTTAAGGGCTGCAATTTCATAAATATGTGATGATTTAAAAGGCCATCGGTTCAGAAAAACTATAGTATTAAGACAAAAAAATTTCTTTTGATCATTATCCTAACAATGATTACTTATTTTTATTTACCAAGAATATGAGAAAATATTCTAACTTGATAGATTTATATAATATAAATTCATTATTGAGTTTTAATTTTATCTATTTATAATCCATCTATTAATTTATGAAATGGACGCCTAGATATTAATTTTGATGCCTGAAGTGCTAAAATACACATTTAGCAGATCCCAAGACCCATAAATTAATGAAATGTTTAACTATTTTTCTTCAATTATTTCTCAAAATCAATATTTTTAATATATTAAACTATAAAAATAAAATGTAACTCTACTACTTCATCATTAATATTATTCAAAAATAATAATAACACATTAACATGGACATTACATTAGATGGTGGTAGATGTGAAACCCTTATCATCCTTTGATCTTGGGTTAATTAACTATGGCCTTACTAAACTTGATTGGATATCACCCAACATACAAGATTCCCTTTTCTAAAACCACTCTAATATAATTTCCAAGATAAATAATATGAATATTCGTGAAATAAGTTCAATCACTAAAGAGAATTCAACCAATGTTTTCAATACAACTCAGTGCATAAATACTTCCTCTGATGTTTAACATAAAATTTTCATGAGTTATTAACCTTATAACCCTTATGAAAATTTAAAATAAAAAACTTTAAAAAGAGAGTCATGAAATTAACTTAACATTTATTCCCCCATATATCACATAATAGATCTTGGTTGTAACATTACAAACATGTGAATACTCTCATCATATAATCTCTTGAAACATGGTAATAACTTTAATTACCATAAATACTTATTAAAAACATACATTATCCCTTATTCAAATTATATTGGATTTATTCCATAAATCCAAAAATGTTTTAAACTTCATGGATGATAGCATAAACTAATTATCAACAAGTCCTTAATTAGTTCCAAGGTAATCATCACCATCTAATTTAGTTATATCCAACATTTCTTTATCTAAAAAACATTATCATAACATAAAGAACATATTAGTGGATATCTTTACCTTAAACATGTGTTTTCCATAGACATCACCTTGCAATTAAATAACTTTTCTATTCTATAAGATCCATTCAACATATTTTTTTAAATAATTTTCAAAAAACATAAACTTGAAAGTCCTTATATATTTCACCTTTTATATAACATAATTTTCTAATCCAAATACATAAAGACTACTATCATTGCACATTATCCTTATGCCATTAACAATATTACCTCATCCTATTACAAAATACATATTTCCTTTCACATTTCAACTATAGTATGGTTATCATCTGAAATGCAATAATTACTCACACCACCTTGTTGTTTCTCTTCAAGAGAATTATTCTTGGGAAATCAAGTTTCATATTGACCATTTATTACCCACTAAAAACAATTAACATTCAATGAAAACTTAGGGAGGTCAATATTATCACCCAATTCATTAACTGAACTGTTAATTTTTTTTCCATTCAGTAACTTTATTTGTGTCATTATTTTCCTTAATCAAAACATATTCTTTTTCTTCTAAGACATTCATAAAGTTGATTTGTTCAACGTTCTTGACCCATAGGAAACCAAATCTTCCTTATTCCATGGTCTACATTACCAAAACTCTCAGAAAAACCCTTTTAACTCTTCCTTGGGGAGTCCGAGAGTTGGTTAAGGTATATGTACCTAATCATGTTCCCTGAAAACTGATTAGGTATGATCCCAATATATTTATCTCTAGTGATAATCTCATTTTACTTCTCACCATAAAATCATCCGTCACATTCAACATTATTCTAGTTCATTTCAGTTTCCTCCATTTAATAATACCAAAAGAATTGTGTGATCATTTCTTATCATAGCATAAAACCACATATCTATAAAAATAAGTACTTATAGGATGTCTAAATCATGAAAAATTCTTTATTCTATGAAACCCAAGGTTCATCCTAGGTTCTTCTTATCCAGTTTATATTTAAATCCATCTTAATGGTTTAGGAAGAGTTTTTTGAATTCCCAAAGCATATCACCCAAGTGTTTCAAACACAGTGTGTAGCAAGGCCTTGTTGTTGTGTACCAGATTACCATGAGTAAGGCCTAGAACAAGTTTTCATAGTTGTTACCCCTAGGTATATCTATTCTAGATACCCATCCACTTTTTGTATCTAGGGAAGAATGTATTCATAGAAAACCACTCACTCTATCCTTTAACAAAATTCTAGGACATTTTCCCACATGTTAACTCATCCTTATACTTATCCTTAGAGACATCCATAGACATATCATTGGAAATACACCCAAGGATCTCACTAAATGTTCTCTTCCTAGTTTATAAATGACAACTAAACCTTTTTTCTGAAACCAACTATAACATCCCTCAATTTTTAAAAATTAACATTAAATAACATTTCCAGAAAACTAAAAACAGTATACACACAAACACCTAATAACTGTACTAGTATTGTGCCTTTGGAACCATGTAAACATAATTACTGGTACACAAATTACATACAACATCTTCCACTAGGTTCTTCTTTACTGACAACAATCTTAGACACATCAAACATAATAAATATCTTCATAACTTGTGGGAAGGAAACATAAAATGGGGTGACCTCAGATGCTCGAAAAGGGTAAAAAAGGCTGATTCATATGAATAATCATGATCATAAGGGTATTATAACATTATAGTAAAAATATAAGTTCATTTCTTATATATCAAAGATCATAAAAATGAATCATGGAATAAATATTGGTTGTTCATAAGAAATGATTCATAAAGAAATAATGAATAAAAGCCTTGAAAGAATGAAATAGGAATAAAACATGGTATTTTGGTATTTTCATAATCATATATAATGATTTCCATAGTATTAAATAAATTGATCCCAAGGCCATATTAGTGGTCACATTCTTTTACATAATCGAGTTCACACCCCGTTCCAGCCCAATATTATTTAACCAATTTCACTCTTCCTTCAAGACCTCTAACACTGAATCGAGTTAACATCACATTCCAACCCTGTAATACTGAAACGAGTTCATTTCTCATTCCATACATGTCTATATAATGAGGTATAAATCTTTACCCAATTCATTGGAGGGAGATATAGGTCCAACCCATCTCAAAATGAAATCATACATACATGTGCCACAAGATCATAAATTATAATATCATAACCAATGAAATGAAATAGGTATTATAAACATGTAATCATATCATAACATATATGAAAATATAGGTTTAATAATCATTTAATCAAAAATATAACTCATCAAAAGATTTTTTTTAAAAATCATATAACCCTTGAAAGAGAATCATGTTTCATAAACATCATGCCATAAAAAATCCATTTAAAGAAAGAATATGAATGAAAATATTGAAAATTTTTCCTATAAGGTAAAGTGTATCACAAAAGGATGTTTATATGGTAAATATTTTTCAGAGATATTTTAAAAAAATTATTTGAGGAAAATATCATTCCTTCTTTCAAAAATTATTTTTAAAACATAAATCCTTTTTGATGACATTTTTCTTTGTATATTGAACAAAAAAATTATAAAAGAATCTTTTAAAATAATAAAATATTTCTAAAATTCTTTTTTCTTTAAAAATATCTTCATTTATAATTTTAATACATTTTTTAATTTTTTTGAAAGCATTTTTTTTGAAATAAAATAAGTTACCGATAGAAGAGAGATATATGGTCAGATTTTTCTTACAATATTTTCTTAATTAACTTAAGTACCAAAGGGTAAAAAATTGTACAAATACATGGATATATATAGAATAAAAATATTATAAGGAAAATAATTATTTTTATTGATATATGTACTATAGTATTTCATCAATGGAATCATACACATAGACAATCCTGAAAAGTGATGAGACTGTGTCAGTAAATACTTATCACTTGGAAACTTGGGATCATACTTTATATGAAAGAAAAGTAAACTAATTAAAGTTTTAATTATTATGAAAATAATTATATTCATTATTTAAAATTTAAAATAGAAGTATATACACCTTGAAAAAGAATATACGTATATAAAAAAACATGAGTCTCAGAGAAGGAAAATTGGGACAAAACTATTTTACCGATTTGGTAACTTTTGAAACATAAAATAAATGAAATAAATATCATGAAATAAGCATTTAAATACCAATTAATATAAGTATAATAGTAATAAAATTAATCCATGGTAATTATACACACCACACTAAAGTAGTGAGAGGTGATTAAAGCATGTATCACATGGAAATAAACAGTGAGATTAAATTCTCTTACCTTGTGTCTTGACTATCATCGTACTCATTCAAACCACCTATATAATAAATATAATTTTCTTATAAATATTTTATTGAATAATATTAATATATATAAAACCATATATGTTTTTATTATGACATTATATTAACCTCTTGTTAATAATCCAATGTTAAGGTTTCACTTCAGGTAATATCTTCTTTGTTCTTCGCATGTGTTTTAATTTACTATATTTTTTGTACTTATACTTATATCACGATTTTAATAATTTAAACCATGATATAAATATAATTTATATTAATTATATTAATATTATAATAATCTATAAAAAAATATATGTTTAAATGGATTACATCGTTCATGGAGATGGTAGGTCGTACATACGCATGAACGATGCTTCTATTTTATTAACATATTACAAGAATGAAAGTAAATGAAATATATTTCTATAAGTAAATATTAAAATTAATGTTTTATTATTATATTATATATATCATATAATTTCACTAAATGCATCCTTAATACATTCCATCTAGTTTTGGACGAATTAAATCACTTTGAGGGGGTGGTAATCCACACTTCCTCAAACGAAATTATCGTATTTACATAAAATTGATAGAGTAAAGAAATGGGTTCAAAAAGAATTAAAGAATCATAAATACCTAATAAATTTGATATATAACATATATTAATAGATTTTTTCTCACATTTTCTAAAATGGGAGATAGTAAAATAAAAATGAACAATCATTGTTTTGTGAGATGGTAGTTCACCGTACACATAAACAGTATGTTCGTTACCCATTAGATGGATGTGTTGGAACCACGACCATTATATGAAATAAATGGATTTTTTTTTCAATCCTCATTGGAAGTTAATAATGTCAGTCAGGGAAGGGATAATACAGTTCAAGCAGACAATAGTACTGAATGTGAAGTTGTTTTACAGTGTTTGCCAATTTTTTGGGCCTAAAAATCAGAAAATGGAGAGATTTGTTCTTGGAAAAGGAAGGTGTATGAAAATAATGGAATTCGTACTAAATATTTTTTTTTCATTTTTTGCACAAAAAGAGTTTTAGGATCAGAATTACGAAAAATGGAAAAGGCATGAGCTGCGTGGGAAATCTAGATTTTGCACATAAAACGGTTCCTGCGTGAAAAGGAATTGTGTCCAGAATGGGAGTTTTGTGGGACATAGTGGGTTTTTCATGTCGGGTTCTATAAAACCCTGACCATAGAATCCCAGAGTAGGTGCATTCTTATGTATCATTGGAATGATCACAAAAATCATGTCTCGAAAGACCGTTAATTTAGTAGCCTTGGAAGTACTAGATACATTCATAAGATTTACATTACATCATAAAATAAAAAACTACAACAAAATTGCTTCCATAGACAACACTGGGATCCCATATAATATCCCTAAAGGTCATTCATAATATACTTCTCCGCATCCTGGGAAAAATAAAACATAGAAAGGGGTGAGCTCAGATGCTCAGTAAGGATAACAATATAGCGGAAGCTTTCATAAATAAGCATAAATATTTGAGGAAATGTATAAAACTAAAACAAAATCCTTTTCAACATAAAATTAATCATAATATAGAAAATATAAATCAAAATAATTACATTTACTTTCTTACATGGATATTATACTAGTCTAATAATCACATGCAATATCAATATCCACTTTCATAATGATGGAATGCATAATGTCAGACTTTCATAACCACATAGTCAAGGCCTTGTTTCAAGACTACAAATAATATTTTGTCAAGGCCTTGTGTCAAGACACTAGTCTGTCTCATGAGACCTACCTATGCATCGAGGAGCTATAGCGGTCTCCACTCGTCACTTACTAAGTCCAATGTATTCCTCATATGAAAAGGTTTAAACATAACATAAACATTTGTATTAAAACTAGCATATGAAATGTAAATATTTTACCCATAAACCATGAATGGTGTAAAAATAACACGTCCACAGTCAAACATATCAGAAAACCTTCAATAAAATATGTAAGTTTTGTATCATAATAAATAAACTTCAAATAATCTTAAAATCCATCAAATGATGTTGACATAGATGAAATCAAAACCCTTTTTAGAGAAATATCTCTTTCTATTTTGCAACCATTTAAAATTCATATAATTATATAAGAGAAAATTTATTTTGGAAATATTCTTATAATATTTTAAGGGAATCTTTGATGATGTTATAATGGTGTAAAATAGCCGCACCCGCCGTATAAGTTAAAAAAACATTCTTACCTTAAATTTGTCGAAAAGGTCAAAAAGTACCTTGTTTGGAAAATGACGGAAAGATTCCTTTCAAAACATATAAGGTAAAATAAGGGTATAAATGGATTTATCCCATTTTCTAGTAAATATTAAAAAAAATTTGGAATACATTTTTAATTAACATGGATGTGGATGATAAATAGGTCCGAGTAGATACTTTCGTAAAAACAACCTCGAATAATAAAGAGATTGTGAAATTAACCCTTACCTTGTACTTTGACTTGGTCTAGGGTAGGTCAAACATCTGTATAATGGTGAAATAATTGTTATTAAATTATGAAATAATCATGTACATTAATATGATGTCATATATGATCTTTTAACATTGCTTTGTTAATAATATCTTAGTATTATCGTCGTTTCGGGTGTTAACTGATTCTTTTTCCTTTATATTATTTGTTACATAAGTAATGTTTGTTATGAATAGGATGTATCTTATTCATATTAATAATTATATTATGTTTTTTAAGTTTATTTTTAATCATATAATTAAAATTATTCTTTAATGGATACGATGGGGAATGAATCTCATCGCGTTCGTGGAGACGGTAATCCGTACGTACGCACGAGCGACAATATCATTCTTTTAATATTAAAATAATATATAATTATATGGTAGATCGTATATAAAGAATAATTATCATGTTATATTTATTATTTACATCAATTACACATCATTATTATACCCATCCAAATAATAATGTATTGAATAACAATTACACCATGACGTGAAGACGGTAAGCCGTAGTAACGCATGTATGGTGACATGCCATTTAAAGGATGGATAGATTAATGAATATGGTTGTACCATATTTATAAAAACATCAAAGTATATAGAATATACTAGAGTTATTATTTTAGAATGTAAACAACAAAGAAATAGGAAGTGGAAGAAGAAAGGAACTTGAAAGAGGTGATGAAATATTTATCTCTTCTTCAGATTCTTCCTTTTGATTAGATCAAAAGGGATCTTTAGGTTGGATTTATGACTAAATAAAATCCTCTAGGATGAAGGGAGGACAGTTTAGAGGGTATTTTCTAAGGGTTTGGCCAATCCAAATGGCTTTGACGGTGTGAATTTGAGGGAAGGGGGAGTCCCCTTTTATAATAGGTGTGGGGAGAACCTTAGGAAAAGCTAGAAATATTATTTTATAATAAAATAATTTTCGTTTTATAATTGATCAAAATTGAATTATTTAAATTATAAGGTGGGTATGGGTCTAAAACCACTCAACCAATAGGTTTTATACAGGTTTGGGTCACTATATCAACCTTATCTTTTAGATTTAACTCTTAGCTAAATAGTTTGACATTTACCATGTCTCTTTGTATTTTTATATTATATAGTTAATAAACTTACTATATACTTCCAATACAACCGCAAGTGGTTCATTAAAGATAAAAATATAATTATATAAGTCTTTTTTCCTAACCTTAGATTTTTAGTAATAGAATATCAATTAATAATATAATATTTTTTTAAAAACTCTTTTATTTCAATTTTGACACTATTTGGTATTTTGTTTTTTCTAAATTTATAACGGCATTATTACTTAGAAAAAAATTCATCTAACCAACCCTAACATGTAATATTGACCTATAAAATTAGTGTAATTCATAAAAAGTCTCAAATTATATTTATTTGGATATTTATAATATCAATTATTTTAATCTATCATTAACACGGTAATTACAACAACATCATTGTGTAATAAATAATTTTTATTATATAATGTCTAAAAATTATAAATAAAATACCATTATGTAGGAAATATTTTTATCTTTCTAATGAATATTTATAGTCTAATTTATCTTTTGTATAACACTATATTAAAAATGTTTTAGTTATTAAACCTTTAATTTAACACTTTTAACTCTTCTTTGAATTAAATAATAATAAATGTCCTAATCTAATCCAAGTGAACCTAAAGGATCATATTTTATACCTAAGGTTGTTTTTGGTCGAATTACACTTATCCAATAGAATTAGGACATGTGATAGGGTAGTAATAATATCATTTTTACCCTTAATTACCCTATTTACTTTTAACCGTGGTAAATAAAAGTAAAAAGTTACTATTCACGAAAAATTATTTCCATCTTATTGAACCACATTTTACTTAATGATATCAACCGTGTTTCTATGATTTTTGAAATTCAACTCAAAGAAGAGGTAAAATTAAGTTTTATGTAAATTTGCAAATTCTCATAGGAGGTGGGTAAAAGACGGTAAAAAGTTTAATAAAATTATATATATATAAAATTATTATAAACTAAATACAATGGATTACATTGAACTTATATAGGTATTATGTATCTATTTTAACCTAAAATTAATTTAAATAAAATAAATAATTATTTAAATAAAAATTCAGTTTTAAACTATAACTCAGTGTTTCTCACTATTCATCAAAAATTGAAAGTTTACAAAAAAATACCAAAAATTCACCCTAAGCTAATTTCTATTTCCTGAATCCAAAAATGAAGTCCATTTTGAAGGAAAAAATTTATATAATTTCAAAATTTTGGTATTACTATTCATAACGGCTAGTTTGATTGGTTGTGGTGTGTTAGAACTCGAAGATGCGTACAACACACACTACTGTATTATTCAAAGAGAAGCGTACCATGGAAGCTTGGGGTGTTACATTCTCCCCTCCTTCAAATAATTCCATCTTTGAAATTTAGAGAATATTTCTACATAAAAAGTCTCGGGTGGTTCTTCATCATAATTTTCTCGGGTTCCCACGTTGCCTCTTCCATCTTATGGTATCTTCATAGAACTTTTACCAGATGAGTCATCCGGTTTCTCAGCACTTTTTATATTGTATCAAGAACCTTGAAAGGCTCTTTGCAATAGGACAAATCAGGTTTCAGTTCTAATTCCTCATAGGTGAGTACCTGCGTTGGGTCAGGCATGTTTTTTCTCAACAGTGATACATGGAATACATCGTGAACTTTGGAGAGACTTAGTAGAATTTCTAAATGGTAATCTACAGCCCCAATTCATTCTATAATTTCAAAAGGTCCGATGTACCTGGGACTTAACTTTCCATTCTTACCAAAACGTATAACAGCCTTCCTTGGAGATACCTTCAAGAAAACATGATCTCCTACACGAAATTCCAAATTCTTCCTTTGGTTATCGACATAGCACTTCTACCTGCTTTGAGCTGCTTTTATGTGGGTTTGGATATCCTTCACCTTCTCTATCATTTCCTCCACATGTTTTGGGCCTACGAGTTTTATTTCACCAACATCATCCCATCTGGTTGGTGTGCGACATCTCTTTTCATATAACGCTTCATATGGTGCCATCTAAAACCACATACCTTATAGTGATCATACCTTGAAAGTCAAGTGAGAATGATCTCAACATGCCTTCTAAGGGTTTAATAGTCCATTCTGATTGTACATCAGTTTGAGGGTGGTTGGAAGTGCTCAAACTAAGTTCAGTATCCAAGGATTTCTGAAGAATTTTCCAGAATCTTGATGTAGAATGGGGATCACAATCAGAAACAATTGATAGTGGTACTCCATGAAGTCTTACAACATCCTTAATATATAGTCTTGTTAAAAGTCCAAGTGGTAAATCTTCTCTTATAGAATGAAAATGTGCTGACTTGGTAAGACGATCAACAATGACCCATATTGCATCATTACTTCTAGGAGTCTTTGGTAGCCCCATGACAAAGTCCATCGTGATATCATCCCATTTCCACTCAGGTATGGGAAGAGGTTGCATTACTCCTCCGGGCCGTTTCCATCCAGCTTTCACTTGTTGAAAAACTATACATATTGACACAAAATCAACAATCTCCCTCTTCATGTTGTCCCACCAAAAATGTTCCTTTAAATATCTATACATTTTGGTGCTCCTAGGGTTTATAGAGAAATTGGAGCTATTAGGATCATCCAAAAATTCTCTTTTTAGATCAGGTATATCGGGAACACAAAGTCTCTTCCAAAATTTCAAAATTCCATCTTCATATATGAAGTCACTCAATATCCCATCATTCATAGCTTTAATCTTCTTTTAAAACTCCTCATCATAAACCTGAGAACTTTTTATCCTTTCTAGTAAAGATGGTTTGGCAACCATTTGAAAAAGCATTGATGTTTTGCCTTCCCTGGTTATTCTCATATCCATCTTTACTAGATCCATGAAAATAGGATCCCTTTCAACTCTCATCTAGTTCAAAACTCCATGATATTTTCTTCTCAAAGCATCTTCCACCTTATTTTCCTTCCCCAGGTGGTAGTGTATTGTGAAATCATAATCCTTAAGTAGTTCAAGCCATCTTCTTTGACTCATGTTGAGTTATTTCTGTGAGAAAATATACTTCAAACTCTTGTGATTGGTATATATCTCACATTTTTCACCATAGAGATAATGCATCAATATCTTCAAAGAAAATATTATAGCTAATAACTCAAGATCATGAGTAGGATAGTTTTGCTCATGAATTTTTAGCTATCGTGATGCATAGGAAATAACCCTATCATTATGCATAAGGACACAACCGAGTTCTTTCTTTGATGAATCACTATAAATAACAAACCCATCATTACAAGATGGTAGAGTCAATATAGGATCATTGACTAATATTCTCTTCAGTTCTTCAAAACATTCTACATACTCTTTTGTCCAAAAAAATTTAACCCCTTTTCGTGTGAGCTTTGTTAATGGGTTAGCCAACCGGGCAAAATTCTGGATGAAACGTCGATAATAACCTGCTAAACCAATAAAACTGTGTACATTTGTTATACTCATCGGTGCTTTCCATTCTTTGATTTCCTTAGTATTATAAGGATCAACAAAGATTCTATCCTTAGAGACAATATGTCCAAGAAAAGAAATCTCCTGAAGCCAGAATTCACACTTGCTAAACATCCCATATAATTCGTGTCTTCTAAGAGTCTTCTGGATAATGAGCAAGTGATTTTCATGATATTCATAGCTTTTGGAGTATACCAAGATATCATCAATAAATACCACTACAAAGTCATCAATATATTCCTTGAAAATTATATTCATTATATCCATGAAGAGAGAGGGTGAATTAGTCAATCCAAAAGGCATTACTGTAAACTCATAAATCCAGTGCCTGGTTCGAAATGCTGTTTTCAAAATGTATTATTTCTTCACACACAACTGATGATATCTAGATCGAAGGTCAATATTTGAAAAGTACTGAGCTCCATGAATTTGGTCAAATAAATAATCAATGCAAGGTAGGAGATACTTGTTCTTTATTTTTATAGCATTGATCTCCCTGTAGTCAATGCACAACCTCATATATCCATCTTTCTTCTTAATGAAAAGGACAAGGGCTCCCCATGGAGAAAAACTAGAGTGAATAAGTACCTTATTACTCAATTACTCTAGTAATTTCTTTAGTTCAACTAATTCTACAGTGACCATTCTATAAGGGTTCTTCAATATGCACCTTGAACCAGTAATTAAATCAATGGAAAAATCAATTTATCGTTCTAGAGTATGTCTAGGTAAATATTTTGGAAACAAATCAACATATTCT
This sequence comes from Viscum album, assembly GCA_963277665.1. Taxonomy (NCBI): domain Eukaryota; kingdom Viridiplantae; phylum Streptophyta; class Magnoliopsida; order Santalales; family Viscaceae; genus Viscum; species Viscum album. The sequence goes on along the minus strand of OY728161.1, from coordinate 1,987,147,212 downwards.
TTCACAATAGGTATATACCCTATTTGAACATTCCTTTACTCACACACAGTTATTTCATTATCTTACTCCCCAATAATTGAATTTAGTTGAGCTATGGGGGGTGGATCTAGATAAGAATTAGGTGGTGATGATTCTTCTCTAAAGATAAGGTGTTATTTATCATCATCATCAAAAATAGCAACCTCCTTCTTCATACAATAATTTTTTTGCATCATGGTCTGAAATCCAATCCATACCAAGGATTATATCAAATTCAATCATGGGTATGATGATGAGATTAGCAGATAAAGAAAATTTATATGCCCTAATGGGGACTAATTCACAAAACTTTGTTGCAATGATACTTACCTTGAGAGTTTTGACTGACAACTCCCTTGTTAAATAAAATTGGAAATATATGATTTTCTTAGCAAACTGGGAAGATATGTAACAATGAGATGATCTAGAATCAAATAAAGCATTGGCTAAACTTGAGGAAACCATTAAATTACCTGCCACTATGTCTTTCGGAGCTTCAGCCTCAACATTAGTGATAGAATAATCTCAGACTTTTCTGAGGTAAGTTCCCTTGGAGCTTAGAAAATTCCATCACATAATGCCCCCTTTCTCTAAAATTTCAGCATTCACAACCTCTTTATTCCCCCTTGCAATCACGAGTTTGGTGGACTTTTTCACCACACTTGTAACAGACTCCCATTCCCTTCAGGCAAGTACCAAGGTGTTTCTTCCAACATTTACTGCAGGATGGATATTAAACTTTTCCCTTCTTCCCATTATTTCCATTTCCAGAGTGTTCAAAAGATCTCTTCTTCTCTTGATTTTCTTTAAATTCGTAAGACATAGAGAATTATTTTTCTGTCTTAATAGCACACATGAAAATATCTTCGTACGATGAGAAGGATTGTGATACTAATGCGCGATGGATAAATGGTTTTAACCCATCAAAGAAATGATCAATCTTACTTCTTACGTTATGTATATAATCTTAAGCATGCCTCGCTAACCATGTAAAGTTAGTTTAATACTTTGTGACATTCTCATCATCCTTTTTCCTCCGACTCAGAAATTGTCTTTCCATATCCGCTCGATGGTCATGAGGAAAGTATTTTTTAAGAAAATTTCTTTAAACTCCCTCCATTCCATATTTTATACTTCATCATATTACTTTGTGTTTTGAATCAATGAACACCATTAATCAGCATCTCTAGTGAGACGGTAAACTGCAATGACAACTTTTTCCCTTTCACTACTAGTGAGACGGTAAGGTGTGGAATATTTTCTCTATGTAATTTATCCATTGCTCAACTACTAGTGGATTTTTACCCCCATTGAATGTTGGTGGTTTTTTCCTCATGAAGCGATCTAACATTGATCCTCCATGCTACAGATCAGGGTGCTCCATATGGGTAAGGTTATTATTCATAACCTGAGTGAGCTATCCCAGTATGGCAATTAGCAGATCAACACTAGTTTCATCACCAGCTCCACTATAATTATATTGAGTAGGAGGGAAATCCCTATATGGAGTGCATGCATTGATATGGTTTCCATTCCTTCCACTAGGCGCCATTTATAAACAATAGCATAAACTAGATTAGTTTATGAATCTCAATACATTAATCCAAACTTGTAAAATACTTAAAATAAATTGAACAGTTTATAGATATAATCCATAATCATAAAAACTTTTTCTTTTAGGAAGTATATAATCATAAACCCTTCATAATGGTTTGTAAAGAAAATGATAATTATCCTAAGAATATCCCCAAGGAGTGTTGTAACCAAGAGTGCAGCAAGGCCCATTATCGCACACCAGTTCCCATTTGAGTCTAGCTCAAAGCGATGTTTTTGGGTTTTACCCCTAGGTACACCTTTTCCATAGCCACCTCTACCTGATCATATCCATATAGGGATGTATTACTTTGAAAAATCACTAAATCTCCACAATACCAAAATTCTAGGAAGTTCTTCTATACTAATCCTCATAGTCTATCTTAGGGTAATGTGCTCTAATCAGAGTTTATCTAAATCTAGATTCCAAGGTTTCTACTAAACTTCCTCTGATACCAACTATAATGCCCGTACCCCAGAAGCCCATATTCGGTGCATTATTACGTATCATTGACATGATCACAAAAGATCATGTCTCGAAAGACTGTTTCATTTAGTAGCCTTGTATGTACTAGATATATTCATCAGGTTTACATTATATCATAAAATAGAAAACTACAACAAAATTTTTTCCATAGACAACACTGGTATCCCATAGACTATCCCTCCAGGCTAGTCATAATATACTTCTTCACATCCTAGGAAAAATAAAACATAGAAAGGGGTGAGCTCAGATGCTCAGTAAGGATAAAAATATAGCAGAAGCTTTCATAAATAAACATAAATATTTAAGGCAATGTATAAAACTAAAACAAAATACTTTTCAACATAAAATTCATTATAATATGGAAAATATAAATCAAAATAATTCCATTTACTTACTCAAATGGATACTCTACTAGTCGAATAATCACATGAAATATCAATAGCCACTTTCATAATGATGGAATGCATAATGCCAAACTTTCATAACCACATAGTAAAGGCCTTGTACCAAGACTAAAAATAAGATTTTTTCAAGGACTTGTTCCAAGACACTATTTTTTCTCATGATACCTACCGTTGAATCGAGGATCTATAGTAGGATCCACCCATCACTTACTAAATCCAATGCATTCTCATATGAAAAGGTTTAAACATAACATAAACATTCGTATTAAAACTAGCATAGAAATGTCAATATTTTATCCATAAACCACTAATGGTGTAAAAATAACACATCCATGGTCAAACATATCACAAAACTCTTAATAAAATATGGAAGTATTTTATCATAATAAATCAACTTCAAATAAGCTTAAAATCCATCAAAGGATGTTGACATAGATGAAATCAAAACTTTTTTTTAGAGAAATAAATATTTCTAGTTTAAAAACATTTAAAATTCATATAATTATAAAAGAAAACATTTATTTTGTAAATATTTTTATAAGCTTGTAATGGAAGCTTTGACGATGTTACAACGGTGGAAAATAGCAGCAGCCGTCATATAAGTTTAAAAAAAGTTCTTACCTTAAATTTTTCGAAAAGGTCAAAAAGTAACTTGTTTGGAAAACGATGGAAGGATTCCTTTCAAAACAGATATGGTCAAATAAGGGTATAAAAGACTTTAACAAATTTTCTAGTAAATAGTAAGGATGTTTTGGAATACATTTTTATGAAACATGGATGTGGATGATAAACAGGTCCCAGTAGATACTTACTTAAAAACAACCTCGAATAATAAAGAGATTGTGAAATTAACCATTACCTTGTACTTTTCCTTGGTCGAGGGTAAGTTAAACTCCTGTATAATGGTGAAATAATTGTTATTAAATTATACAAGAATCATATACATTAATATGATATCATATACGATCTTTTAACATTTCTTTGTTAATAATATCTTAGTATTATCATCGTTTCGGGTGTTAACTGATTTGTTTTCCTTTATATGATTTGTTACGTAAGTAATTTTTGTTATGGATAGAATTTATCTTATTCATATTCAGAATGATATTATATATTTAAAAATTATTTTTAATCATCTAATGAAAATTAGTCTTGAATGGATATGATGGGGAATGAATCTCATCACGTTCGTGGAGACGGTAATTCATACGCACGCACGAGCGACAATATCATTTTTTTGATATTAAAATAATATATAATTGGATGGTATATCATATATAAAGAATAATTATCATGTTATATTTATTATTCACATCAATTAAACATCATTATTATACCCATCCAAATAATAATGTATTGAATAATAATTACACCACGACGTGGAGACGGTAAGCCGTACTAACGTACATATGGTGACATGCCATTCAAAGGATGGATAGAATAATGAATATGGTTGTAACATATTTATAATAACATAATAGTATATATAAGATACTGGAGTTATTATTTTAGAATTGAAACAAAAAAGAAATAGGAAGTGGAAGAAGAAAAAACTTGAAAGAGGTGATGAAATATTTACCTTCTCTTCGGGTTCCTCCTTTTGATTAGATGAAAAGGGCTCCATAGGTTGGATTTATGACTAAATAAATTCCTCTAGGATGAAGGGAGGACAGTTTATAGGGTATTTGTTCAATGGTTGTCTGAGCCAAATGGCTTTTAAGGTGTAAATTTTAGGGAAGGGGGAGTGACCTTTTATAAGAGGGGTGAGGGGAACCTTAGGAAAAGCAAGAAATATTATTTTATAATAAAATAATTTTCGGTTTCTAATGGCTAAAAAATAAATTATTTAAAGGATAAGGTAGTTATGGGTCGAAAAACACTCAACCAATAGGTTTTAGACAGGTTTGGGTCACTATATTAACCTTATCTTTTAGATTTAACTCATAGTTAAATAGTTTGACATTTACCATGTATCTTTGTATTTTTATATTATATGGTTAATAAACTTACTATATACTTATAAGATAACCCCAATTGGTTCATTAATTATACCCCTATAATTAAATAAGTCTTTTTTCAAAAACATATATTTTTAGGAATAATATATCAATTAATAATATAATATTTGTTTTAAAAACTCTTTTATGTCAAATTTGACACTATTTAGTATTTTGTTTTTGCTAAATTCATAATAGCATTATTACTTAGAAAAAAATTCATCTAGCAATCCCTATAATGTCATATTAACCTATAAAATTAGTGTAATTCATAAAAACTCTCAAATTACATTTATTTGGATATTTATAATATCAATGATTTTAATCTATCATTAATACAGTAATTACTACATTATCATTGTGTCATAAATAAATTTAATTATTTAATATCTAAAAATTATAAATAAGTTACTGTTATGTAGTTAAAATTTTTAGATTTATAATGAATATTTATATTCGAATTTATCTTATGTATAACCCCATAATAAAAATGGTTTTGTTATTAAACTTTGAATTTATCACTTTTAAATCTTCTTTGAATTAAGCAATAATAAATGTCCTAATCTAATCCAAGTGGACATAAAGGATCATATTTTATTCGTAAGGTTGTTTTTGGTCTAATTACACTTATACAATAGAATTGTGACATGTGTTAGGGTAATAATAATATCATTTTTACCCTTAATTACCCTATTTACTTTTAACTGTGGTAAATAAAAGCAAAAAGTTACTATTCAACAAATATTATTTTATTCTTATTGAACCAAATTTTACTTACTTATATCAACCATGTCTCTCATATTTTTGAAATTCAACTCACATAAGCGGTAAAATTATTTTTTATGTAAATTTACAAATTCTCCTAGGAGGTGGGTAAAAGACGGTAAAAAGTTCAATAAAATTTTTATATATCTAAAATTATTATAAACTGCCACCAATGAATTCAATTGAACTTATATAGGTATTATGTATCTATTTTGACCTAAAATAAATTTAAATAAAATAAATAATTATTTAAATAAAAATTCGGTTTTAAACTATAAATCAATTTTTTTCACTATTCATCAAAAATTGAATGTTTTCAATAAAATACCAAAAAATCACCCTAAGATAACTTCTATATTTAAAATCTAAAAATGAAGTCCATTTTGAAAGATAAAATTTATAAAATTTCATAAAGTGGGTATTACTATTCATAACGGCAAGTTTGATTGGTTGTGGTGTGTTAAAACTCGAAGTTGTGTACAACACACACTATTGTATTATTCAAAGAGAAGTGTACCGTGGAAGCTTGGGGTGTTACAGGGTCAGTGATGCCTATAAATAATAGGTTACCCCCTCATTCGGTATGGATACATACTTAGAGAAGATCTGAGTTCTGATGCGCGTAAAAGTTGCACGAAAAGGGAGTTGTACTAAAAATTTAAGATTGCATGGAAAAATAATGTTTGTTTGGAAAATTAAATCTTGCGTGGAAAAGATAAAGTTTCATGAAAAAGGTTACACATAAAGGGTGTTATTGCACAAAATATTTTACACACACAAAGAAAATATTTCACAAAAAAGTGATATCTTGCACACAACGGGAAAGTGTAGCACACAATTGTCAGTATAAGCTAATTGCATGTTCTGAATATCTGGTTCAGTTGTTCAGTTCTTTCAGGTGCATCAATCTAGGACTTTGATGCAAGCATCGTCTCATGATGAACAGAGACAAATACTTAAATGAAAATCTATTGAAGAGACCTTCAAGTCGATAAAATGAGTTTGACTTCTCTCAAGGTAGTGATCTAGGGGAGTCGACGAAAGTGTTCTGAGGGACACAGTGAGCTATCCCCAAACCATTTTAAAGGTAGTGTTCCTTGGATAGAGTTACTGTACCTGAACCTTGTAATCCACATATAGTGAAGTTTAGTGGAATTAGGTATGACTGAAAACCTATCGGCGCATGCTCCTTGGATGTAGCCCTTAGTGGTGAACTAAGTAAAAGTGTTGTGTCATCACTTTGAATGTGATTGTTTTGTTTATGTTCCCTTTAGTCATACAATTTTAACATGTTCCTAACAATGTGGGAATAAGATCTTTGATTTAAAAGATAAAATGACACCCTGATTCACCCCTCCCCTCTCAGGGTGTCTTGAGGTCCTACAGGATGTGTGTGTGAGTGTAGGTCTAAAAAATTGAATAAAAAATATTATTATATTGAAGAAATGTATTTTATAAAATCATGGAATAAGAATATTTTATCATATGGATAATGGAAATAAAATAAAATAACTCGAAGAAGAATGTTTCCTTATATTCGGGTAACTTCTTTTGGTTTTCACCAAAAGGATTACATGGAAGATGCTATGCACAAAGGTAGGCTTCAAGGAAGAATTTATTGTTTTTGGGAGGATATTTTATCAGATCTTGTCTCATCCAAAGTTGGTTGAGTGGCATGAGGAAGTGGGAGGAGAGGATTCCTTTTTATAGTGGAGGAGTGACACTCTTGAAAATATTTAAAGAGATAATTTCACCCACTTGTTTCATGTATAAATTAGATCCAATAATGGATAAAAGTTGATAAAAGTTAGTACATGGTTTATATATGGTCATTAAATGGCTCTTGGACAAGTTTATAGGTCATTTTGGGTCTTCAATTTAAGTTTTAGTCTATAGCTAAGATTAATTTTACCTTAATCTATGTAATTAATTTTAATTACATTCCCTAATATTTTTGGTCAAAAAACTAGGATGAACTTATTAGAAATTATAAATTAAAATTATTCTAAATATGGAATCCATTTTTCTAAATTCCAACCATAGATGAGGCAAAAATTTAATTTAAAATTAATCTCATAGATGGGACAACACTACAGGTTTTTAAAGTAAAAATGATCAAATGTTTGGTGAGTTTTTATATCCAATTAAATGTAAAATTGGTTGTAATGAAAAAAAATTGAATTAATTGATAAAAATATTTTATAATTAAACTTTCTAAAAAATTTAAAATATAATTTATCTTTATAAATAAATCTGATGAAAAATAGTTTTGATTTAAAATCCATTATTTTTACCTATTCATTAAAGCATTAAACCTTACATAAAAATACCATAAATTTATAATAACCAAATTATTAGGTATATATTACCAATATAATGTTTATTTTTGAATATTTAATCTATTAAAGAACCAAAAATTAGATTTAAATTGGGTTCCCCATTAAAATATTGTTAAACTACCATTATAAAATATAGGATTTTAGGTAAAAAATTGGTTTTGTTATTATCTTATATCTATCAAATCTATTAAATTATTATAAAAAATATTTGTTTGAATATATAAAATATAAATTTAATTAATACCATTCACTATTAGTTATTAATTTAACTAAGTCATGCATGTTATGTAATTCATCGAAGAAAGTCATTATTGTGTGTAACCCAAGCTTCCCTCGATGCTTTGTGTAGAAAAAGATAAAATTTATGTTTCCTAAAGTGAACAATTAACTTGGTTTTGGGTATAATGAAATTCAAAAAATTAAAATACACTATTTTTAGTGTTGTGTGAAATTTAAAATATAAAAAACATTAAATTATTTCCAAAAATAATAATAATTCACAAAATCTTGGGGTATTACAATATTTAAATATATAATATAATTTTCATAACATGTTATAGAAGTAAAAATTCATAGGAAATCATTATATTAATTTTTACCAGGAGGAAACTGATGGTGGAATGTTTTATATTTTTTTCATGCAAATTATTCATTAATAACACAAAGGGTAATGTGAATATGTTTGTTTTCAAATGAGATGAATGAATATTTTGAGGCTACACAACTCATAGTAACTTATATAGAGTTTAAACAAAATAACCATGGTAGTAGTGGAATTTTTTGTTTTTAAAAATTAACAAAGACCATTTAGAGAAGTAAACAATATTAGATTAGCACGATGATGTTTTTAAAAAACAAAGTTTTGGATATACTCAATCTATTGAAAATTAGACTTAAAAATACATTTAACCTATTAAGGAAAGTTATTAATTTTATCGACTAATAACATGAAAGACACATAAATATTATCATATTGGTAAAAGTAATAGATATTTTTAATCAAATAATCAAATAAGTAATTGAGTAAGGAATCTCAATGAACATTGTACTTTTATTTAAATTTTTTTTTTGAAATTAATTTTTAAATGATTTAAAGGACACAAGTTAGATGTATTCTATAAAATAAGAACCAACCCATTTAAAAAGTATTAAGGTATAGGAATTAGTTAATATATAAGAATACCAACAATTTATTATAACATAATGGATTTATACAAATAAGATGGATGAGTACAGGAAGATAGTAAGGAACAAAGTAAGACTAGTGGCCCAAAGTTTCAGTAAGGATAAAGGAATTTATTATTGATAGTGTTTTTCATTAAAAACAATATTGGAAGATATTTGGATTTTCTTGGAATATGTTACCCATAATGTATTATAGATATATTGTGTTTATTTAAGGAGTGTAATTTTTAACAGTTTTACATCAAAAAAATATATGAGATAAACATGTGGATTCGACCATGTGAAAATTTTAAATCACGATTTCATGCATATTATATCCAAGTATGGATTTGAATAGGAACCTCAAGTATGATATATGAGGATCTCAAAATTACTTATAAAAAATGTTACCAAGGAAAGTTTGATCCTATATTGTTTATTAATAGGTACAAAAAAGTTATTATTATTTTTTATGTTTATATATACGACATCATTTTTGGATCATCAAATAACTATATTTGTATAGTTTTTGAAAATTTAATAAAAAATGATTTTCAGATGATCCCATTTGTAGAGATTTAGTATTTTTTTTGTTTTCTAAATTTATTAGAGAGATAATTGTATTTTTCTAAATAAAATTACATATTAAAAATAAATAGTGTAAGTTGTTAGGTTAGAATTAAGTAAAATAATGATTACACCCTTGAGTACTTCATGTAGATTCAATAAAGACCCAACTATAATTTTTTTATCATAAAAATATTTTGGAATATTTTGGAACCATTTAGATCTAACTACATTCAGAATTGATCTTAGGTATAGTGTGTTCATATGTGATATATTTGATGTTGACCCTATGTAATGTTATATGGTATCTATAAAAAGTATTATCAAATATGTGAAAGGAACAATAAATCATGGGTTACTCTACCCTGGAATGGAATCATGTGAATTTAAGAATTATTGAGATTTTGATTTTTGTGGATGAAAAATATAAAAGAAAAGTACTATTTGATGTTCCCCATTATTTATAAAATACAAGATTCATTGAGTTTAATGAATCCATATTATGATACTCTATCAGTAGGAGAAGTCTAATTGGTGTTTATAGCTAGAATCTATTCACAATAACCTTATATATAGTAGAAACTATCATATATTTGTATTCTAATGGAATGATTTATAATCCATTTTGATATTTATTTTTCTATACCAATTTTTAAGAAACCACATCCCCATTCATGGATAAAGAATATCATGGTGAAATATCCCATTATTTAGGATCATGTATAAAAGGGGGAAATTAATTTAATGTTTTTTCCTATAGATGAATAATTAAAGTTTTTATTCACTAAGTATCTATATGTATCTACGTTCATAATTTTTAATATCGTTCATTGAAAGATTGAGATATGATTTAATTTGAGTTATATTCAAATTAATTTTAAAAAAATCTATACATGTTGATTTTTTTTATTTCTCGTCATCATTAAGTCAATGTTGTCTCTATTAGAACATGGACATGTGATATAAAAAATAAAACATTCCTATAAATAGATAATATATCATTAATATTAATCCTTGATAGTGTTCTAAATAAGAAATTATGATATATGATGTTGTTTTGATGAACTGATGGTGAAATAGTAATATATATTTTTACTACTTGATTATTTACCACATGGTGAAGCATTCGCTTCACCAATGCTTCCTACAATGAATATATCACACACATTGTGACTCCACACTGTATACACTAAAGAAAGTATTTATCTTAAAATAAGGACTAATCATTAACATTGTATCTAGCATAAAAATGGAATATGTCATCATTTAGATACCATATGAAGAATAAAAATGGATTGTTCTAGCTAGAGATAATGTCTAAAGAAATATTCCACACTACAAAAAACAAGAGTTACTTTATCAAAAAATGAAATTGTGTACATTACAAAGGATAATTAATTCTTATGCATGTACTCAAGAAACATAACCACTAGTATCCTATGAAAACCCATATATTTTTAACATTAATTCAATTTTATTGTTTATTTTCATTTATTATTATGAATTTGTATATTTACAATAACCGGGTATATATTCTTATAAATATTAAAAAACTTCCTAACATTATTTATCATTTTGATCTATTTAATGAAGATTTTAACTATTTTTTATTTTATAAAAATATATTTATGTTAATTTTACTATTTCATATTGATATTTATTATTTAAAAAATAATTACATCAAGGTGTGATCTAATAATATTATTTTTCAATTGGAAAAGGAAAAATATTTATTCTAAATAAATTATTTTTCCATGTAATATGAAAGTTTATTTAAAATTGAAATTTATAAATTGATGAATTTTATTTTTATTAAATATAATTTATTTTTTAAATCATATTATCTAAATTATATTATGGTTAATTTTTGATATTTTTCTCTACAAGTGAATTTTTTGCTGATGAGTTAAAAATACAGTTTTTATGAATGTTATATCATTTATTCTGTAGTAATTATGTAAATTTGACATAAATTTTGTAAAAATTATAAAACGTCTCTTAAAATATAATATAATCTACATATGAAAAACTAATTATAAAATTAATATAAAATATTTTTTCTATCATGATAAATAAGAAAATACATGTTGGTGTTGATGTAGTTCTTGAACAACAATGAAAATGTTAAGATTAATCACTATGTTATATGGTTAGGAAATTATATTAATTTTTATAAATTGATAGATGCATATAATGACTAATTATTTATTTTTACAAACATTTGTGAATTTTAAAATTATAAAACAATATGATCATCTAAATTCTTACTTAACACTTCTCTAACGTTGGGAAAGTCTAAATTCTCATCATAAAAATTATTTGATTTAATAAATGAGAATAATTATTATTATGAATATGTTTATATGATTAAATTTATGAATAATAAAATATATTAATTTAATTATTTTATTTCTATTAATTAATAGTTGGATAATTATTCAAAACGCTTTCAGAGTTTTGGTGTTGTGATTTTGTGAATCGGATAAAATTAAATGTAAATTGTTTTAATGGTATTTAGAATTTTCATATTAGGATGAATTATACTATTTCTAGATTTGTTTGGATAAAAATTATTTTTAGGAATTTATTTAAACATTTAGATTCAAATTTAACAGTTATCTAAATATTTCTAAAGTCAAATTATGAAAATTACCATTAAAATGACTTAAAAAATGATTTAATATTAAAAATGATTTATAAATTAATAAAAAAATAAATTATCATTATTTTTAGTCAATTGGGAATTTATAATTTTATAAAAACATCAATTTTTAATTTATGAGCAGCTTTACATATTAAAATTACATTCTTGATTTTTAATGATAGAATCTTTTCCAGAACCCCGTCAATTTTTTCTTATAAAAGTGGATTCAATATTAAATTTGCAAAAAACGTCTCAAGTTAGGTTTTATCCCCATATTATATGAAAATAATTCTCTATATATCCTTTTCAACATTCATAGGCCTCCTATATTTCCAAAGTTCTTTTCTCCAAAGGTTCATGACTCAATTCAAAGAATGTGATTCATAGAGAAAGGTAAAGGTTTGTAAGTTTATTTTCCGTCATTATTAATGACAATTTTCTTAATTAAACATATATTATTTCATTCCATGATTAAATTATAATGGTATTAGAATATTTTCTATCTATAAATTATTAGATAGAAACTATTACATCTCTATGAACACCTTCTTTAAGTCATTACTAGATCAATATATAATTTTACTTTTAAAAAATAACGTTCTTCATTTTAACACTCCTATTACTCTTTCCAAAAAAAATATAAATAAAATTAAAACTAAATTATTTGTTTTATTATAAGATATTGTTCATATAAAACTCAAATATTTACTAACAATTACTTCTTTTTAACTCTTTCAAAGAACATCTCTTACAATGGTATATTTAAGTTACCTATACAATAAAATATTCATAATCATGTGCTTCAAAAATATTATTAAAAAAATGAAAATAACATTAAAATTTGTGTAATTTCAAAATTATGAATCTATAATTTTAAATTATCCATCCTATAAATGAAATTCAATGTACATAATCATTGAGATTTATAACTATAAAAATAGGCTTATCTGGTATGATTAAATCAATAGTAATTATTTGTTGACTTATTAAACTAATTTTGTTATATAATCATATGGAATATATAAAATTTTAATTATAGGATTTATGTAACCATTGTAAAATGGCCTTTGACAAGTACAATTATAATACAATAGTTTTTAGGAATGTGAAATGTAGAACCTAAAAAATATTGATGTGAAAAATTCAAATTTAGGTAATAAATGTATCATGAAAAAAAGCTAATTAAATGGTATATTACAAAGAAAATAAAAAATAAGTCATTTTTAATCTTGTATTTATTAATATTATTTTATTATTCTGAATGATAGAGGATGTACGGGGCGAGTCGGGACTCGAGGTTAGGGGTTTCCTGACAAAATTTACTTTAATATGGCTATATCCTTTCTTTATTGACTATGTTATTTCCAGATTATGTGCATCATAACCTCTAATTGTCCTATATTTTACTTCCATTAGTTTTATTCAGACATATATTTATTAATCATAATATTTTCATTATAGATTCTTTCTTAAAATTTTATTATAATTGAAAGGGTTTCTTTTGCAATATCACTCTGAAATAAAGTTTTTATATATCTAAATTACAATTTGGGGAAATTGTGTTCTCATTATCTCTAAAACCCCATATATTTTCTTATCCTTTTATTATTTCTATGGTATAAATGTCTTCCAAAAACATTTATTCTATTTGGTTAATAAACAAACTGGAAGGTTTCCTGCAAGTGATATTGAAATTATCTCTTATTTTGGTTAGAAATATTTTCCATGTATGCCCATATTCATTATATTGTTTTATTTATGTTATTATCTACACTAAAATGATTATTTATAGTAATTTTTTATTATTTTTTAATTTCAATATAGAGTATTTTAATAATATTTTCAATAACGTTCGTATGAATTTGTTTTCAGGCCATTAAAGTTGTATTTCTTAATAAAGCTTTATTTTTGTGTTTTCATTATTTGAAAAAATTAATTATTATCCCCCATGTTTTTATAAAATAAGTAATTTAAATTAAATATTATCAAAAAAATGTTGGATAAATTTTAAAGTAACTATCATATTTTTTATAAATTCTTTTTCATATATTCCAATATCCTTTAATGTTTTCTATGATTCAAATGGGATGTGATCTATTCATATAATCAACATTATTTCCTTAGATGGTTTATGATAATAATTTTCAGATGTTTTCATGAAACCCATTTTATTCACATAGGATAGTTTTGGTGTGATGTAATTATGAAATATTTCAGGTTTTTGGGATTTTAACATACTTTTTTATATTCATTTATAATGAATTAATGGTCATATTTTTTATATTATGAATTTATATATCAAAATATAATTTTTTTTCATATGTTTTCTTTTCCATTAATTATCTTTCTTAAGATAATTTTATTGATCACTCATGATCTCTCTCTTAAAAATATTTATCTCCTTAATGTAAATGCATATTAATTTAATGGACACATTCTATATTATTTCCACTATTTATATATTTTGTTTTCTATTGACTTAAATGTATATGAATTACTATATATAGTATTTGTTTTAAGGGATCCTACAATGAATGTTATTCCATTTATTGATGTAAGAACCCGGTTCTTATTTTTGAGGTATGGGTTTCTTCTTTTCCTCTTCCTTAAGTGTTTTTGAGAGAATATAGAAAATAGAAAAGAATGATAAATTTTGAAACTACACGCCATGTACTTTTCCACATGCCGTGTACTTTTGGCCGTGTTGGGATAAGTACACAGGGCGTGTAGCCTCGCCGGCGACAAAGGGTGTAGGAACCGACTACACGCCGTGTAGTGGTCCTTTACATGCCGTGTAGTCAGTCAGTAGGCTTGAATAGTAAAGCGATGGAGTCGCCCCCAGCTGGGCAGCAGTACACGCCGTGTACTCAGGAGTACATGCCGTGTACTCTTGTCGGCAGGTGAACAGTGCCAGTGCCGCCAAATGAACAGTTAAATGAAGGGAGTACACGTTGTGTACTTTGGAGTACACGCTGTGTACTTTGTTTTTACAGCTTAAAACAGGCAGTAGCCTCCTCATTTGGCAGAGGAGGCGTTTGAGCCGTTTTGGAGCCAAAGGAGGAGGTCGGACCTTTGAAGATCCGCCAGGAGTTCGTCTGGAATCCGATTCGGTTTCGGACGATCTAGTTGGGACCGCACGGGTAAGCCCTTCCTCCTCCTGGTACCGCTCTTTCCAATTCTTCACCTAATGTAAGTTATTTACATTTGAATGGTTTTTGTTCTTCGTCAGATCTACGTCATTCTTGGGCGTTTCTAGAGTCGGTGTTCGGGTATAGAGTTTGTTGGAATATAAGGTAGGTGGCTTGGTGTTTATTTTCCAACTGTCTTGCGTTTTTGTGCGTTTTCGTGCCACTAACCCATGTTGGGGTGTCGTGTGGCTGAGGCTATTGCTATATTTAATGCCTATAATTGCATAGGTGATTAAATTTTGAAAATAAAATGCTGTTTGGGATCGTTTCTTGGATCCAGGTCCATCTCGAGGGGTGTGTTTCACTGTTTAGCCGTTTGGCCAGGATACCCGAGGGTATGCCTTAAATGTAGTAACCGTAGAATTGCCTTGAGATGAATTGCTTGTTTACTGCATTTTGATATGTTGGGCATGGCCCGGTTACCTGTTTAGCCTGAGGGCGTGGTTGTGATTATCCTG
This sequence comes from Viscum album, assembly GCA_963277665.1. NCBI lineage: Eukaryota > Viridiplantae > Streptophyta > Magnoliopsida > Santalales > Viscaceae > Viscum > Viscum album. The sequence goes on along the minus strand of OY728161.1, from coordinate 1,987,131,588 downwards.
AGGGCGTGACTATATTAGCCTGAGGGTGTGACTATATTAGCCTAAGGGTGTGACTATATTAGCCTGAGGGCGTGTCTATATTAGCCTAAGGGCGTGACTATATTAGCCTGAGGGCGTGACTATATTAGCCTGAGGGCGTGACTATATTAGCCTGAGGGCGTGACTATATTAGCCTAAGGGCGTGAATTCTGTTCCTGAGGGCGTGACTATATTAGCCTGAGGGCGTGACTATATTAGCCTGAGGGCGTGACTTCTGTTCCTGAGGGTGAAACTTCGTATGCCCGAGGGCGAGAATTCAGTTACAATGCCTGAGGGCGAGATTCTGTATAGCCTGAGGGAGTGGATCACTATATTAGCCTGAGGGAGAGATACTGGTTGGCCTGAGGGCATGGTGCTGTTGAGCATAGAACGATACTAAATTAAATGAATAATAAATGGAAATTTAATTGTTAAGTTAGTTACTTTTGAGTACTTCTTACTTTATTGCATTTTATTATTGCACACTGTTGTTTCATGATTACACGTAGTTGGGCACGGGCCTTTGGTGGGTGCCTACTAAGATATACTTCTCCACCCTGTTTGGGTCATGCTTTTCGGCCCAAACAGATTACGTTTCTGCAGGTGTGGATAGGGGCAAGAGTCCCTATACAGGTACTTGACTGTTGCTGTGGAGTAGGAGGGCATGGGACCGAGCCTAGGCTCGCGATGCCACTGCCAGCTGTTTACTCGTTTTGTTGTACTTTTCTTTTGGTTGTAACACTGTGATGTATAACATGTTCTGGCTGTTTTATTAGAATTTGAAACATGTAGCATCATCATTCATATAATTTTGGTTATATCCACTGCTGTAGTTTATTTCGGTTGTGTGTGTTTACTGCTTCCGCTGTTTGATGTATGCTCATTTTAGTATTCCACTGAGCTACACTTTGACAAATGAGGGCATAGTTTCCCCACTATCAGACCTAGGCCCTCGCTGCTAGTCGGCAGCCTCTGGTGTTTGGGGAAATGCGCTTGAGGTCATGTGGCGAACCGGGCTCAGGGCACCCGTTGCGTGGCACCCGGGACCGGGACGTTACAAAGTGGTATCAGAGGAGTATATTTTCTTTGACTTACTGTTTGGAGACGTAGTCAGGGATAGGACAGAACAATAGTTGGTAATAATATATGCCCGGGTGTAGCTAACCCGTGTACAGGGAAAATCCTGTCTACCTCGTATTTTGCAATATTTGATTTGCAATTTTACGGTTGATATGTTTTCACCTTGGGTGACGCACTTGGATTGTGTTGTTTATATTTTATCTGTGGGTTCTATTTAGTTGCAACCTGATGAGATGAGGGTATTCCGTCTCATGCATCATATAGGCACATGCTAGATATCACATGCCATGCATAGTTTCCATGCCATGTAGGTGCATTAGAATTTGCATATTGTTGTGATAGTTGTTGTGCTAGTAAAGCATGCTGTTGTGATAGCTGCTTGATAAATACTTGCCTTGTGATATGGTATTATTGTTTGAGATTGTTTATAGAATGGACGCCAAACTTTGGTTTTTGGGGAGTATGGGCCCCCATTGACCGGAATTTGGTGGATCATTGACTGTTTTTTGTTATAACACAAATAAGATGTCAAACTTTGATTCGTGGGGAGTATGGGCCCCCACGAGTCGGAATTTGACACTTAGGTGTTGTTTTTTAGTGTTTTCTGGGTCCCAGAGAAGTTTCTAAGGCATACTGTCTAGAATCCCAGTATACACGCCGTGTAGTATTTTTATACACGCCGTGTATGTTCTTCTGTTCGGGAAGAAGAATGAACTTTTTGAATACACACCGTGCACCCTGAATACATGCGGTGTAGTCTCTTCCCATGTCACAAACCATGTGGGAAGTGACATAGGGTAGGGAAGGGCTTGGGTAAAACACGCCGTGTAGTTTTAGTACACGCCGTGTAGTGTTGACCCGGAGTCCGGCCGTGTAACTAACAACGCGGGTCGGCGAACTCCTTGACAGAACACGCCATGTCAGTAATGAACACGCCGTGTAGTGTGACTTGGGGACTCGGCCATGTAACTAACAACACGTGCTAGTGTCACCTCTCCCTTAACACTCTGTGTACTTTTGGTACACGCCGTGTAGGTTTGTCCGAGGACATACCGTGTGGAGTTAGCCATGTGGCTGGGAAATGGGGTGGTGTACACGCCGTGTGATGGTGTAACATGCCGTGTAGAGTAAAGCCGAGTAGTCGGCCGTGTCACAGACGACACGGGCAGTTGGAAAATAACACCGCACATGCTGTGTAGATATTATACACTCCGTGTAGTTTTTTTGAACGGAATCCATGTGGCTTAGCCGTGTAGAAGGACCCGGGAAGGGGAGAAGAAGTCAAGTACACTCCGTGTAGTCATTGTACACGCTGTGTAGGCTTGTTTTTCAAATTTTAAAACACCTTCCTTCTCTTGTTCCTTTGTGGTTACTTTGTTTCAATCTTAATAAATCTTGAATCTGAGGCGTGCTTTTGACCTTGTATTTTCATGCCGCCTAGACGACCGCGAGTTGTTCTCCAAGAGAGCGGTGACGATTATACTCCAGAGATGGTGGGCCATGGGCTACCAGTTGATCCACCAACAGAGCCAGATGCGGCACCAGCTGTTATACCAGACACGGGCGCGGAGGCGCAGTTCCGTGAAGGCTTATTGTTGTTCATGCAGACCTTTCAGGGAGCACCGCAGGCTGCCACATCTATGGCCGAGCTGATGCGTATCTTTCAGCAGTAGCATCCGCCTACGTTTTCAGGGGATGGCGGACCACAAGCTGCAGAGTCTTGGCTAGGATCGATGCAGACTATTTTCGAGCATCTAGAGACGCCTCCAGGGCAGAGGGTCAAGCTCGTGACTTACATGCTGCGTGATTCCGCCAAGAGGTGGTGGTATGTTACCACCCAGTCAGAGCATCACAGGGACATGGCGCGGGAGGATTTTCAGACAGTATTTTATGAATTCTTCTTTCCTGAGACGCTGAGGGCAGATAGATTTCGAGAGTTCATGAATCTGCAGCAGGGCGCTATATCGGTGATGGACTATTCTGCTCGTTTTACAGAGCTTCAGCGCTTTGCACTCGTGCTGGTGGGTGATGAGACGCTGAGAGCTAGACGTTTTGAGGATGGTCTTTGGTATGACATCCGAGTGTTGGTAAATGTTTTCAGGTTACCTACTGTACACACGATTGTGAACCAGGTGTTGATTACATAGAGGAACCTATGAGAATCTAGTGGTGTGGGCCAGGGTGGTTCGGCACCAGTTACTGGTACTATTTCTACTGGAAAGTGGAAGAGATAGATGGACTTCTCTCAGGGTGGTAGTACCGGTCAGACGGTCTCTTCAGGTGGCCCAATCAGGTGCTACCAGTGTGGCAGAGAGGGGCACAAGAGGCCGCAGTGTCCATGAGACCCAGAAGAGTACCGAGCTTGCGGCAAGATGGGTCATCTGCAGCGCTTTTGTAGGGCGGTTCTACCAGTGTCTAGTGAGAGGGGTTATGTGTAGACTCCGCATGCAGGAGAAGGACCAGTGGCTTCTTACCAGTCAGGGAACTGGAATACGTCAGGGCGTGCAGACAGAGATGGTGGTCGTGGCTGTGGTAGCTTGACACCAAGATCTCAGAGGCAATAGGGTGGAACAACTCAGGGTAGCCAGGCTGTGTCGCAGGGCCGTGGCACTGGGAAGGCATATGCAGTGCAACAGACCCAGCAGGAGCAGGATCCCAGACCTTCGACAGTCAGAGGTACTATTCTAGTAGGTTATGTCTTGTCTTCAATACTTTTTGATACCGATGCTACACATAGTTTTACATCAGTACCCGTTGTAGAGATCCTTGGGCTCGGTGTTTCTACGTCTTCTGATATCTTGACGCTAGACACTCCGTTGGGGACTAGGACGGTTGGTGTGCGTCAGTGCAAGGAGTTCCCCCCTTGAGGTTGGTGGGTGTCACTTCATTTGGGACCTCTATGTCCTGGAGATGACGAGTTATGATGTCATTCTCGGGATGGACTGGTTGGTTCCCTTTTGAGCCTTTGTAGACTGCTATCATCGTAGGGTGCGTTTCACGTCACCAGAGGGTGAGGATTTTTTATACAAGGGCGAGTGGGATGTTCAGGCGAGTCGATCTGGACCAGAGCATCATGGGAGAGGTGGAGTCACAGCCCAGATTGTGAGCTTATATCTGGATGACCAGGGGACTTATCAGACGGATTTCCCTCCAGTTGTCGATCATTTCAGGGATGTATTTCCGGACTACTTTTCAGGTCTACCTCCGGTGCATGAGGTGGATTTCTCTATCGATCTTGTTCCAGGAGCAGCACCAGTGTCCATTCCTCCTTATAGGATGTCCATGCCTGAGTTGCAGGAGCTCAAGAGGCAGTTAGGGGAGCTACATGCGAAGGGTTTTATCCGACCCAGTACTTCTCCTTGGTGTTCTCGGGTCCTTTTTGTGAAGAAGGCGGATGGTAACCTTAGGCTTTGTGTGGATTATCGAAAGCTGAACCAGTTGACGGTTAAGAACCGATATCCCTTGCTGAGGATTGATGATCTATTTGATCAGCTTCGTGGAGCATGATTGTTCTTGAAGATTGACCTGAGATTCGGATTTCATCAAATGCGCGTTAGACCATCTGATATACCTCTCACAACTTTCAGAAGAAGGTATGGTCTATATGAGTATACGGTTATGCCGTTCGGACTCACAAACGCGCCAACAGTTTTCATGGCTCTGATGAATCGTGTGTTCCATTTGTATCTTGATTCATTTGTGGTAGTATTAGTGGACGACATCTTGGTTTACTCTCACACTCGACACGACCATGCCACCCATATTGAGATCGTATTGAGTACACTGAGAGAGCATCGGTTATATGCTAAGCTCTCGAAGTGCCACTTTTGGATGGACTAGATTCACATCTTGGGTCATATCATCTTAGAGGCAGGAGTTGCAGTGGACCCAGAGAAGGTGAGAGCAGTAGTTTCGTAGGATCAGCCTAAGAACGTTTTTGAGATACGGAGTTTCTTAGGGCTGGCTGGTTACTACAGGTGCTTCATACAAGACTTCTCCCGCTTAGCAGCACCGTTGACGGGTCTGACTAAGAAGGGTGTGAAGTTCGTTTGGTCAGAAGCTTGTGAGACAGCTTTTCAGGACCTAAAGGGAAGGCTGACATCAGCACCGATCCTAATACTCCCAGAGCAGGGGAAGAGCTATACAGTTTACTGTGATGCATCAGGGATTGGGCTGGGGGCCGTTCTGATGCAGGGCGACCGAGTTGTGGCGTACGGGTCTCGGCAGTTGAGGCCACATGAGAGGAATTACCCGACGCATGATCTCGAGTTGGATGCAGTTGTTCATGGGTTGCGCTGCTGGAGACATTACCTGTTGGGAGAGCATTTTGTGGTTTTCACCGACCACAAAAGCCTCAAGTATATCTTTACTCAGCGTGACCTGAATCTGATGCAGAGAAGGTGGGTCGAGTACCTACAATCCTTCGATTTTGAGCTTGCCTATACACCTGGTAAAGGTAATGCATTAGCCAATGCACTGAGTAGGAAGGCTCAGATAAAGGCAGTGCGGGAGGCCGGTGGTGAGTGGTAGCTTATGACCTTGTTATTTGAGATGCATCTAGAGGTGCATGACAGTCAGGGGCAGACTTATCTTTCCTCGTTAGCTGTGACTTCTACCCTCCTGGACAGAGTGAGGATGAGGTAGCTATCGGTTTCAGAAGGCCTAGTTCTACGAGAGTCGGTGGCAAGTGAGGACCCTCCTCCCGGTTGGACGATAGGCGATGACGAGGTTTTGCGTTTCCATGGAAAAGTATGGGTTACAAGGGATATGCGCAAGGAGCTGATGAAGGAGTTTCATGCTTCAACTTGGGCAGTTCATCCTGGGGTTACCAAGATGTACCGAGACTTGAGACGTCAGTACTGGTGGCCGAGTATGAAGAGAGAGATAGTTGGTCTTGTTATGAGATATTCCACCTGTCAATAGGTGAAGGCAGAGCACCAGAGGCTAGTTGGGCTATTACAGTAGTTTCCCATTCTGGAATGGAAATGGGATGATGTCGCGATGGATTTCGTGACGGGTTTTCCGAGGTCACCTCATGGCAATGACGCCGTGTGGGTTGTTGTGGACAGACTCACGAAGGTAGCTCAATTCTTGTTGATCAAGGAGACCTTCGGTGTGGATGAGCTCGGAAGGCTGTATATCCGAGAGATCGTACGTCTTCATGGGGTCCCTCGTTCTATCATTTCAGATCGGGACGCCCTCTTCACGTCTCGTTTCTGGTAGAGTTTTCAGAGGGCGCTGGGTACACAGGTGCTTCTGAGCACAACATACCACCCTCAGACAGATGGCCAATCAAAGCAGACGATACAGGTGCTTGAGGACATGTTGCATGAATTCGTCCTAGACTATGGGGGCTCTTGGGAGAAGCATATACCCTTAGTCGAGTTTTCCTATAACAATAGCTTTCAGGAAACTATTGAGATGGAACCATACAACGCTTTATATGGTAGGCCATGCTGATCACCTTTGTGCTGGTTAGAGGCAGGTGAGGCAGCTTTACTGGGGCCACAGCTCATGTAGGAGACATCTGAGCACGTCCAGTTAATTTAGAAGCGGATGGCTACCGCGCAATCTCGTCAGAAGTCTTATGCTGATCGCCGCAGACGACCTCTGGAGTTCATGGTCAGAGATCATTTTTTATTGGGTATTTCGCCATGGCTGGGACACAAACGGATCAGGAGACAGTGTAAGCTTTCACCAAGGTATGTGGGACCATTTGAGATTCTCGAGAGAGTCGAGATGGTTGCCTATCAGTTGTAGTTACCACAGCGGTACCGCGCCATGCACGACGTCTTCCACATGTCTCAGTTGCGTCGCTATCATTCAGACCCATCTCACACCTTTCAGCCAGAGGAGGTTGAGCTTCAGCATGATGTGTCCTTTGAGGAGAATTCGATCCGTATTGTTGACCGGAGCACGAAGGTTCTCCGAGGCCGGTCAGTTCCTCTCGTACGGGTGCTATGGCAGCATGGCCGAGTGCAGGATGAGACCTGTGAGCGGGAGGCCGACATACGTGCTCAGTGGCCAGAGCTGTTCTGAGATTTATCTTTTCCACCCTGGAAAGGGAAATTCTAGGACGAATTGCTATAAGGGGGAAGTTTGTATGAACCCGATTCTTATTTTTGAGGTACGAGTTTCTTCTTTTCCTTTTCCTTAAGTGTTTTTGAGAAAATATGGAAAATGGAAATGAATGCTAAATTTTAAAACTACACGCCATGTACTTTTCCACACGCCATGTACTTTTGGCCTTGTTGGGATAAGTACACAGGGCGTGTAGCCTCGCCGGTGACAAAGGGTGTAGGAACTGACTACACGCCGTGTACTGGTCCTTTACACGCTGTGTAGTCAGTCGGCAGGCTTGAATAGTAAAGCGGTGGAGTCGCCGCCAGCTGGGCAGCAGTACACGCCGTGTACTCAGGAGTACATGTCGTGTACTCTTGTCGGCATGTGAACAGTTCCAGTGCCGCCAAATGAACAGTTAAATGAAGGGAGTACACGACGTGTACTGTGGAGTACACGCCGTGTACTTTGTTTTTCCGGCTTAAAACAGGAAGTAGCATCCTCATTTTGCAGAGGAGGCGTTTGAGCCATTTAGGATCCAAAGGAGGAGGCCGGACCTTTGAAGATCCACCAGGAGTTCGTCTGGAATCCGATTCGGCTTCGGACGATCTCATTGGGACCGCACGGGTAAGACCTTCCTCCTCCTGGTACCGTTCTTTCCAATTCTTCACCTAATGTAAGTTATTTACGTTTGAATGGTTTTTGTTCTTCATCAGATCTACGTCGTTCTTGGGCGTTTCTGGAGTCGGCGTTCGGGTATAGCGTTCGTTGGCGTATAAGGTAGGTGGCTTGGTGTTTATTTTCCAACTATCGTGCATTTTTGTGCGTTTTCGTGCCATGAACCCATATTGGGGTGTCGTGTGGCTGAGGCCATTGCTATATTTAATGCCTAGAATTACATAGGTGATTAAATTTTGATAATAAAATGCTGTTTGGGATCATTGCTTGGATCTAGGGCCATCCCGAGGGGTGTGTTCCTCTGTTTAGCCGTTTGGCCAGGATACCCGAGGGTATGCCTTAAATGTAGTAACTGTAGAATTGCCTTGAGAGTAATTTCTTGTTTACTGCATTTTGATATGTTGGGCATGGCCCGGTTACCTGTTTAGCCTGAGGGCATGGTTTTGATTAGTCTGAGGGCGTGACTATATTAGCCTGAGGGCGTGACTATATTAGCCTGAGGGTGTGACTATATTAGCCTGAGGGCGTGACTATATTAGCTTGAGGGCGTGCCTATATTAGCCTGAGGGCGTGACTATATTAGCCTGAGGGTGTGACTATATTAGCCTCAGGGTGTGACTATATTAGCCTGAGGGCATGAATTCTGTGCCTGAGGGAGACACTTCGTATTCCTGAGGGCGAGAATTCTGTTACAATGCCTGAGGTCGAGATTCTGTATAGCCTGAGGGTGTGGTTTACTATATTTGCCTGAGGGCAAGATACTGGTTGGCCGGAGGGCGTGGTGCTGTTGAGCACATAATGATACTAAATTAAATAAATTAAATGAATAATGAACGGAAATTTAATTGTTAAGTTAGTTACTTTTGAGTACTGCTTACTTTATTGCATTTTGTTATTGCACACTATTGTTGCATGCTTACACGTAGTTGGGAACAGGCCTTTGGTGGGTGCCTACTAAGATATAATTCTCACACCCTGTTTGGGTCATGCTTTTCGGCCCAAACAGATTACGTTTCTGTAGGTGTAGATAGGGGAAAGAGTCCCTATACAGGTACTTAACTGTTGTTGTGGAGTAGGAGGGCATGGGACCGAGCCTAGGCTCACGATGCCGCTGCCAGCTGTTTACTCATTTTGTTGTACTTTGCTTTTGGTTGTAACACAGTGATGTATAACATGTTCTGGCTATTTTCTTAGAATTTGGAACATGTAGCAGCATCATTCATATACTGTTGGTTATATCCACTACTGTAGTTTATTTTAGTTGTGTGTGTTTACTTCTTCCGCTGTTTGTTGTATGCTCATTTTAGTATTCTGCTGCGCTACACTTTGACAAATGAGGGAATAGTTTCCCCACTATCAGACCTGGGCCCTCGCTGCTAGTCAGAAGGCTCTGGCGTTTGGGGAAATGCGCTTGAGGTCATGTGGTGAACCGGGCTCGGGGCACCCGTTGCGTGGCACCCGGGACCGGGATGTTACAATTGACAAGGGAAATGCTGAAATTCCATAAAACTATTTTTAAAATATGAATGTTTATTCATTACCAAGTATTGTGGATAATGTATTTTATTATTTATTCATTTATTCATCTGATGAATTTCATTGGAATTTCATATTAATTATTGGGGTCCAAAATTATATATCCCCTAATTACAATGGTATATCCCATAAGACCAACTAGTTTGGAATTTAGTATATTCCAACACATTTATTTATAATGTCTTGGCATGAGGCCCTAAAAATTTGAATGATCTATAATTTCTTGCATTATGCCTTTAAATTTTGAATTAGATGTTCCAAATTATGTATTTCATCACTACAAAATAAATAATTATTTTCTATGTGATTATTAAAATTGTTATATATATATCATACTCATGTTATTTTTATATAGAATTATTTTATTATTATTTATTCATTCCATATTACTCACTCCGTGTTTATTCCATGAAAGTTTTGGTCATATAATACCCCATAGTGAGAATCAAATAATATTCATTTATTTTTTTTCATTTTCCCTTGGTTTCTAAGAAGTTTAATATAAATGATTTAAATGGTATACTTGGAGGAATAATACATTATCCTTCAATGAATAATATTTTTTATTTGGAAAGATTTGATTAGTGTAAATTTTTTATATAATGAATTTAAAGGTTTCTTTATGTGTGGTAATTTATTAATTATCTAAAAATATAAACCTAAATTTTATTGTGTTTATAAGTGATTCAATATTTACAATAAATCAAGTAAATATGGGTTAGTTATGTTTGGGCCATTACAATTGGTATCATAACTCAGTTTAGATAAATTTTGAGGATATGAAATCATTAGCTGAGGATAATTTAAGAGTTATAGATACTATCATGTGTTAATAATATTATGGGTGATCATATATTTAAATTCATAGATATCATTTTGATTTCCTATATGATTTTTTTATATGGTGATTAATGATATTTTTAGTTACATTAATTAGGTTGTAGGAGGAATACCTAGTTGATGTATATATATAACCCTTAATATTAATATTTGATTTAGCATAGAGGTTATTTAGGAATAATTATATTATAGTTTTTGAAACATAAGATGAAAAAGGTAATTTCTGTAATTTTCACTTTTTTGAAAGGTATAGATAAACCTTACTTTTTTGTATGTTTTTACATTTATTTAATTGTGGATATTTTAGAAAGAAGTTATACCATTGTTTTAATATAATTTGACATATGCAGATAACATTGGGGGTTTAAAATCAATTTCATGGAAAGAAGATTAATTTTTTCTTAATAGGTGGTTTAATTTATTTTAAGAACATTACATGATTAAGGTATATATTGAACTTTTTTTGGAATTATGTGATTTAATAAGTTGAGTATTAAAGATGAAGTTATTTCACTAATGGTTTTATGTCATTACTGTTAAATTTATTTTCGAAACAGAATAACAATTTTGTGTTTAAAAATTTTAAGAGTGATTTCTTATTACTCATGTTCAACTACTTTTGGGATAACAACTTATTTTACTTTTGGAGATCATATGTGAACTAGGTATTTTAGTGTTTATTTTCAGTATTTTGGTATCTTTTTCCATATATGTATTTTCTATCATTCAGTTATGGTTATTAGTGATCACATTAGGTCTTCGTAGATCGGAGTTGGACAAGGGGCTTGTTGTTGGTGAGGTAATTAAAGTGTGTTCTAAGATATTTTTTTCTATATATATAATATATAATGTGTGTTTAAATCATTTAATTTTATCTTTAAACTGCTTATTTTTTGGAATTATTATCCGACATATGAATGAGACATGTGGGAATTTTGGTATAATTCCAATACTACTTAAATTATATTTATCTAGGATAAATGATCAACTAATGATTTCTTCTGATTCCGATGACACATTTCATCATCCCATGTGGATTCAAGGCGTCCCTTGGGTTTTTGGAAAGATGATTTGGGTTATAGATCTGATGTGTGTCTCAATTGGGTCATTACAAATGGTATCAAACCCTATTATCCTAAGAGTTCATAGGTTCTAGGGTCTCGTTTATTGTTTTTTCATGTCTTGTAAATTAAGATATAACAATTAGCACTGGAGATGTAGGAGAGGGAATAATGTTGTGATACCTTACTCTTTTTGAACATTGAGTCACAAACGAATGTTGGGTTCAATTTTTTGTTCATGGTTTTGGTATTTTATAATTATATTGATGGTTTTTGGAATTGTATTGATGTTTTGGGATGAGAAAACATCTAAGATCATGGTATGTGATCTTTCGTAACTTTCAAACCCATGTAGATCCCATGTAAAAGGTGCTCTATAACTCTTAAAGATAGTTGTGTGGTTAGAACATGGACCGCCAACCCATGCGGTCAATCATACATGACCACTAGTTCCATTTAAGTGGATTTATGTTATATGATATTGAGTAATTGGAATATCTATTAATGTTTGATAAATAGATATAATTTTCTTTTAAATCTGTAAATTTTTAGGATTCAAAACATGAAATAAACATCATTAAATTGTTTTGGTAAGGATTTATATAAAAATTTATAATTTAAATATTTTTTCAAAAAGGGTTTCTTATTTTGAAATTAAAATATATTGTTTTAAAATGAATTTAATGGGGTGGGGGAATGTGGGTTTTTAAATTATTGGGTTCATCCAAATTAAAAAAAATGGAATTTTTTTTATAGAAGGGTTATGTAGGAATTTAGTATTGTAAAACATGTGTTTAAATATAGATGTTGGATTTGAAATTTATAAATATTGTTTTCAAAACAAATTAAAAATGAAATTGGTTTTGGGGGATTTAAAAATGTTTTCAATGGAGGATGTATGGAATTATAAATGGTCTTTAAAAAGGGGATATGGATTTTGAATTTATGGATATGATTTTTAAAATGGTTTAAAAGGAGGTATTTTGTTTTGGTTAATGTTGTAGTTCTTTTTAGTGGGTTCCTTAGTTGATTTTCATGAAATTTTTATTCTGAATTGAAAAATTATTTGGGGGGGGGGGTGGATGAATCTTTAGATATGATTGAATTTTGGTTTTGTGTTTCTCTGCATTATCAAAAGCATTCTACCCCAAAATGATTCTAATTTCATCGAGTTGGGATGTTTATCTATTGTTGGAATTGTTCATTATCATGTTTTTGGGATGATTCTTATCAGGTGAATTTAATTAGAACATTTCTTTATTGATTCCAACTAATTTTGGAAGTATTGTGTTGTCTCCAATATCATTAGATTGTATGGGTCCATTGGATTTTGAGCATGTATTTCTGAAGTGAGGTTTCATTTCATTCCATTGATTTTAGGGGAAACCCTAGGGTGTGATTCTAGAACCTAGGATGGATACTTAACTAGTTAAAGGTGTGTTCAGAATGGTGTTGGAATGAATTAGTGGGATCACCATGAAGGTTGTATTGGATATGAGGTCCTTGGTTACCAATTCATTATTCTTAACACATGTTTTGAACCCATATTGTTTTAAGAGGCATGCTTATGTGTTGTCCCTTCAACATTTTTTATTATTTAGAGGATGATGATGGGTGTATTAATATTTCTCATTATAGAGATTTTGGAGTGTTATTACGGTTGGATCCTCCATTGAGAGTAGTCTATGAATATTTTGAGATATCTCTTTCTCATTTATTTTTTCCTATGGATGATCAGTGTCTCGTATTTGGGTTTCTTGTGTTTGGTGGATTTTTTTTGGGCCCATAGGAAGAGAGTGCGTTTTTATCTTTTTGGGCTTCCAAAAGTGAACTATAGTGCGTTATTATTTATAATATCCCAATTTCAGGGTTTAGTTTTGGTTTGTAGTGATATTTATAGAACACTTGATCCACCATTTTAGATAGGTTTTCAAATCATAGGGAGACTCAGTTTAGGTATTGATTTATTGATATTAGGGGTCAAGTGTTAAATGATCATTAAGGATTGGAGAAATATTTTATGTTTGGAGAATATTAATGTGTGTTAGGTTAAACATGGTTTCCTGTAGCTGGATATTATTTCATAGCTTTATTCTTCCTTTTGATTAATGTTCTTTTTTAGAACTCATTGTGTTCAGTGGCTTTCTAGGAGTATATAGTGTAATGTTGGGAGTATTGTGACACTTTTATTATTTATTACTTAATTAATTTGTATTTATTTTTCTTCTTGATTTTATGGACCTAACATTTTAATTTTTTTAAAGTTGTATGAATTTATTATGTTTCATAGTTAGTGCACGATTTTGGGAAACCGAGTAGAGACCATGAAAATTGGGCATAGAGTTTATAGAGGTGTTCTTAATTATTAATTAACTTTTTTTATCTTTTTAATCCAACCATGTAGTTTACCTAGTTTAGTGACCTAGTAATATACACATTTTACTATATTATTTTTAACATAAATAACTAATAAATACAACCCCATGATCGAGGATCATAGAATCTTTGGGATATTAGGTACATAAAACAACAACATGAAACTAAAACAAAAAATAATTATTTTAATCTCCATAATGATATCTTATGTATCATTGTTATAATAAAAATTACTAGGATAACCTTGGAAAACATAAATAAAATGGGTGAGCTACAAAGTCCAGTAGGGTAATAAACATGATGAAAAAGCATAACATGTGATCCATAAAGCATAATATGGTATCTTAAAAGAAAAGGATCATGAATAATCATATGGGAGAATAATATAAATAACATATAATAAAAATATTAGGTAAATATCGGAATTTTTATGTAATATAAGACATTTCATAAGCATAAGTCAAGGATATATTCTAAGACAACATCACATGGTGGACATAGTCCCATTGTGGATTAGATTTTCTTTATAATCCCATGCATATCATCTCATGAGATAAAAATGTTAAAAAATTCATTTGATCTCTAATTGGGTGGACAAATCATAACATGTACATTGACAAGTGTTCCACATAAGGAACCACACATAAGGAAAAAACATATATATTATCCATGGAATGAAATGAGTTTCATAATCTTATCTTATTGCATAACCAGATGAAATATAATATTTTTTTCCATGAAATTAAAGATTAAAACATTATTTGACGTTCATATATGAAAAAAATAATGTTTAATGATTAATGATGTCCATGTGTAGTGAAAATTTTAAAATAGTGGATATGAAACTTTGGGAATGTACCTCTAAGTAGGGTTTTAGGGAAAAGTGTAAAGTTTCATTAAAATGGGAAATAGAATATTAATTTCTAACAAAACATAAATAAAATTAAAATGGTTATCCATAATTAGATCATATTTTTATGAAATTAAGGATGGTTTAAAACATTTTTTGAGTAATACTAGAATTTGGTTAAGAGATAGAGAATATCCCTTTAATCAAGTTTTCTTAATGAATGGAATTGATATGATAACCTTAAAGCTTGTATACCACTATGAACGAAACGTGATTTAAACTAGGTATATATATGTGTGACATATATAAATAATAGAGAATAATTAAATAAGAAAATTAGAGAGATAATGTGATTATAAGATAGAGAAAATGTAACCCAATGAAAATTTGGGGGTTCAGAGAGATCCTTTACCTTATATTACTGAATCGTTCTGCACTTTCACTTATTTTCTTGAATTTTCAAATTAACTTAATTAATTTTTATATTTAGAACCATTTATATAAATATATATTTTATTTTTAATTTTTTCAACCCATTTCAATGAGATGTAATGCAGAATTTCTTTGTTCTAAGGGAGTTTATTTCATGGATCCAAGGTTAGTTAACTTGAGGATAATTTTAGAGATTCTTTTAAGATGGGACAACAACTCCAAAAGTTAAATTAAATTTTATTAAAGTAATTTGGTAAATTTAAGTGTTCCTAAATACCCATATGTGTTCTATAATATGTATGATTCATTTAATAAATTGATAATGATATATGGTTAGTTTATTTTTGTGGTTTTACCAACCATTACAAAAAACTTTTCTTTTATTTAATTTTATTAACATATATTTCTTAAATAATGTGTAAAATTTTATAAAATACATATTCATGTAATTTTAAAATATTATATGTGATTCTAAAAATTTCATGAAGATAGAAATGGTAAACAAAAACTCATCATCCATGGAGGTAGTGAATTGACATAATATGCACAATGGTTTGATTTTTAGAATAAGAGGATAAGAGAAGAGGATGGACGATATATATTAATTTAACAATATAAAATAATATTATGTACATTATAATAAATTTATGATTCCGTTTTGAGCGAGGTTAGTGGGGAGATGGTAGAATAAGAAAAGAATTTAAAATATGTGGTTTGAGAATATTACCACTTGAATATCGTCTCCTTGAAATCATCCTTAAGAGACTTTGAATTAGAATTTTGGTGATACCATATGCACTATGAAATAGGGAAAAGGATTGGGAATTAAATTGGGAGAAAATTTTAAATGATCAGAGGCCTAAAATATGGGAGGATAAGGGGTGTAAGGTGTGGTATTTACATAGTGAAAAGAGGGGTTTTTTAATATTATATTCAATAGTTTGTTATTTTTCCTCAAGGATACCAAGAGTGATGATTAAGTTAATTTTATATAGTAAATGGTTCATGAGTTTATGTCCTATTGGGTAATTACTTCATAGATTATGTAATTATTCTCATGTATAACTTATAATCTTGAATTTCATGTTTTACAAAATTTCAATATTCACAAAAATCCAACAACTTTAGAAAAAACAAAAAAAACAATCCTTACTATTTTACAACATGTATATTATATAAATAAAATACATTTCATGAAAATAATTTTATAAATTTTATATTTTGTATTAAATTATATATTTATTTATTAAAAAAATACAACTTTTAAGGTTTTGATCAATTTTTAGACCCTATGAAAATTAAGTTATTGTATCATAAATTTATATTATAATTAAAATACATTGTACTATTAATTTATTATCCATATTATTAAAATAATATTTAATTTAAATATTTATATTTAATATAAAAATAAAATATATATATATATATATTTTGAAAAAATAAAATCACTTATTTTATTAATTTAAAACATTTATTTACTAGTATCATGATAAAAATATATCATATTTTTATTTTATAAGACACCTAAGTATTATTTTCCACTTCCATAAGTTTTTATTATACTCTAAAAGTAATTTTACTATTTGAAATGGTCAGATTACTATTCCAATAGTCGGGTTTTAATGATCGAATTACTATAACAAAAATTAGATTTGTAATGGTCATATTGTTTCCCTACTTCCTATAAATAAATAATATTTCATTAATTCTTCATTCACTAATATTTTCTCTCATATTCATATATATATATATATATATTCATTTTCAATATGAATATTTTATTATTACTATTTTGTTTCGTTTTTTATAGTGTTTTTCATCAGTGTGGTTATTCTGGTGCATTGAGCATATCTAATTTTTCATATTTTAGTTATCTTATTTTCAATTTTTTATCCAATTTTTATATTTAAAATGATTATAGACATGTTTATTCTTTAAAGTGATGTTTAAATTATTATAATAATATTTTTTCAATCATGTGGTGTGTGTGATTCATTTAATTCTTCATTACTAAGTATGACACAATTATATAATCAGAGGGGAAATTCTATTGATAAATTTTTGTTCATTACATTCATACCCCCTTATGAAATTTCACCCTTGTAATTTCATTTTAAATAATAAGGTATAAATATTTGATGGAACTTCAACTTCATGGATCCCTCTGGTTCCCAGTTCGCCTCCTCATACTTATGATTTCAACATGGTACTTTGACTAGGTGAATTGTCTTGTTGCATATAACTTTATCTATGTGGTATGTTATATTCTCCCAATATTCCTAATTATATTGGTAATTTTATAGATATCCCACTTCGGATTTTAGTACATCTATGTGATCTAGTATGTTGTTTCTCAATAGGGATACTTTGAACATGTCATGTACTTGAGACAAGGATACTGGTTGAACTAGTTGGTAGGCCATAGCTCTGATATTATCAAGAATCTCAAAGAATTTTATGTACCTTGGAATTTTTATTCCATTCATACCAAGTCTCATGACCTCGGTCCATTGAGATATTTGGAGGAACATTTTGTATCCAACCTCGAACTAAATGTCTCATTGATGATTGCCATTATAACTATTTTGGGACATTGAGAATCCCTGATGCTCTGAAAAATGGTCTTAAAATTTTCTACCCTTTCCTTGACAATTTTAGATCCTAGTAGCCTACGTTCATGAAAATAATCCAAAAACATATTTGTTCTACATATATTCCCAAATTTTTGTTTATATAGAACCATTAAGATATTTATTGGAAGAAATTATTTTATGAAAACATTGCTATAGGAATATGATATTTCTATCCTAATTTGAATTTCATTGAGAATTATCTCAACTTTTATTTGAGTTTTGGTGAGTTCCACTCATATTGGACATTATTTTTGAGATGATAAAATATAATTATGTTTAACCCAATGTTTATATAATATTGTAGAATCTTCCATAACATTTTGGTAAATATCAGATCTCGATCGGATACAATTGATATTGCTGTTCTATTTAGCCAAGAAACTCCTCTAATGTATATTCATGAATGTTGATCAAGTTTCATGTCCTCACAAATTTCAATGAAATGTGAAATATTTGTCATAAGATCCACCAAAATCCGTATATCGTTATTTCCAATTAAAGTATGTAGAATTCCTAGGATAAAATCTATGGTGATCTTCTCTCATTTCCATGTGGATATGTGTAATCGTTGCATCATCCACTTGGTATTTTTCCTTTCGTCCTTTACCTACTAACATACCAAGAGTATTGATGTATATTATTTTATCTCCTTCTTCATATTGTCTCACCCATCCACTCTCAAAGATATTGATAAATCATTATGCTCTCTGGGTGGATGGTGAATGTTGATCTTTATACAAAAATTAAAAAACTCATTCATTGTCCTATGATTTGATAGTACACATAGTCATAAATGAAATCTTATAAATCCTTTATAAATTTTAAACTCTGATGATTTCCCTTTTGTAATGGCTTCCATCCTCTATTAAATTTCTACATTATCCCTATGGGATTCCTTTATCTCCTCTAGAAGGTATGGTTGAAAAAATATTTAAGAAATGAATTTAGAAATTCCTTTATTTATTATTTTAATGTCTATCATTTTCATGCATAAGATTATAATATCCTATTAAATTCCTATCACTGATAATGTCATAGTATCCTTTCTACTAAGAGAATCTTCCACTTTATATTATTTCCCAAAATTGTAGTAGATTGAAATATAATAGTCTTTTATTATCTCTAACCATCATTAATGGTGCATATTAATATCCTTTAGTGTCAATATATATTTAAGAATCACATGGTCTATATATATTTCATTCTTCTACCCATATAGATAATGCCTCATAGTCTTCAATGAAAATATTACTAAAATTAACATCAAATGAGGAATTGTATAGTTTTCACATGAAATTTCAAATAAAATTAGGTGTAGGCTATCTCTTTATCATTCTATATCAGTACACAACCTAGGCCCCTCATTTAAGAATCGTTTTATACAATGAAGAGTTTCCCAGTTGTGGGTAGTGTCGGTACTGAAGTAGTGATAATTCTCTTTTTCAATTCTATCAAGATATATTCATAGTAATTTGTCTAGAAAAACATTAGATTCTTTGATTTATGTTGGTTAAGTAGTTTTAAAATCATTAAATTTTCTCAAAAATATTTAGTAATACCTAGATTTTCTAATATTAATATAGATATTGTTTTCTAGATGCTAGTCCAGAACACTACTGAATTTCATTTTTCTTATATGGTTCTCATAATATCTCTTTTTCATTATAAAATACCCCAATAATTATACTTCCTCTATCAAAAAATCACATTTACTATACCGTTCATATAGATTCTTCTTTTTTAATGTTGTTAGAACAATACTCAAATACTCCTCACACTCCTCTGTTATTTTATAGTATATTAGAATATCATATATAAATACTACCCAAAATTATTGAAGGTAATCTATAAAGAAAATATTCTTAAAGTCTATAAAAATTTATAGATAATTATTGAGACTGAAGGGAATCACTATGAACTCATAGTGTCCCTACCTCATTTGAAAGAATATATTGGGAATATCTTCTATCTTTAACAATAATTTGGGATATTCGACTGAAGGTCCGCTATATAGAAGTATTGGGACCCATGTAGTTGATCAAACAAGGAATCAATATATGGAAATGGTTACTTTTATTTTATTTTAATTTTATTTATTTCATAATAATTAATATATAGGAACATTTACCTATACTTATTCTTGATAAAGATGATTTTTGTACACTATAGAGAAGTTCATGACTCAATAAAACCATTTTTCCAGATTATATTATAATTGATTCCTTAGTTCTTACAACTCAATGGTGGTCATTCTATAATGATTCTTGGATATTCTCAAATATCTATGTATAAGTTCAATTGAGATCTCAACCTATCATTAAGGAGTAAGACTAAAAAACTCTTCAAGGAATACATAAATATAGTCCCTCACAATGGGAATGTCTTCTACCATGATTTGTTCCATTGTCTCAATAATTTGAGCTATATATACATGCTCATACGGAAATGTTATCCATGATTGAGAAGAATATTCCAAAATAGATTCAACCTCCTCTGTAGACTTGTACAAAATTAAATTATGAATCATGATGTGAAGAGTAATTTCACTCTACTAAATATTTATGTTGGATTTATATAAAGACAACCAATCCATGCCCAACACAGATTCAAATTCTACTAAATGAAATATGAAAATATTTTTTGGTGTTTTAGTCCAAAAAAATTGAATAGGGAGGAGTTATATATTTGGGAGACAATAATTTATCTATTTTATTCTCCAAAAAAATCTCAACCCCCATGTTTTGAGGTGGTGTTTGAATAATTTTACCAAAATTAGAAAATATGAATGATTTTTTAGAACTGAAATCATATAATACATATAATGTTCAAGAATAAAAAATGTGTAAACCATTCACTCTTTGTTTCTTGTTATAGTCATTTACATTATCCTAAATACAATTAGGGATTATAATACATAAATTAACTATCATATAAAATTGAAACTACAAACTTATATGGAATAACTTATAATTGACATGTAAATCATAACTTATGAGTCTCTTGGTTTCAATCTAGCTCATCCCTGTAAATTTTTTTATATGTTTTTATAACCAAATAGTCCATTATTATCCTTTATAATTATCTATAAATAGTTTGAAAATTTACCATAGAATATACATAGGTAGTGTAAAACAAAGTGTGCCTCAAGGCCTATTTGGTGTGAACTAGGGAATGATCAAGTTACTAACACATCAAAACTTTTCAGGGTAATTAAACTTTGGTATAATTATTCCAAATAATCATCCAATAATAGTATCTTGAAAAGGATATAATTTATTATGAACCACTCACTCTACACTACACCAAAATTATAGGATATTTTTTTATACATAGAATTATAACTAGGGTTCTCACTAAAGTATTATATCCCAATTTTTTTAAAAAAAAACTAATCTATCCTCAAATATCAACAACAGAAACCCAATCCTTTTACATGTATTATTACATGATTTTTAATATAAATATCCAATAAATACAAAAACAATAGTTGAGAGGTATGGCATCATTGCAAGACTAGGTATATAAAACAAAAACATAAAAATAAAAATAAACATCTCTATTTTAATAAAAATAACAATCTCTAAATTCAATTTGATATCATAATCCTATAAAGGATAACCCAAGGAATACAAAAAAAATAGGGTGTGAAAAAAAATCTAGTAAGGGAAGAAACATGATGAAGAAGCATAACATATTGGTCATAAGGCATAATATAATATCATAAAATAAAAGGATAAAAAATTATCATATGAGGGTATATTATTAATAACATGGAATTATAATATCATGGGAATATTGGAATTTGGAAGAAACATAAAACATGAAATAAGAATAAATCAAGGCTAACTATTAGGAAAATAGCACATGGTGGATAGAGTTATATAGTAGATTAGGTTTACTCCCCAATAGTGTATATATCATCTCATAAGGAATAAAATTTACCCAATTCATTGGCGCACTATTTTTGAACACCCATCAAATCATGTACATGAATATGTATTTAACATAAGGAATCAAACTTATGGGAAATATATAAATATTATCGAGAACCTATAGAAAAAGGTTCCTTCATATCAGTTTTTTAATTTTGACATTGGTTGTTAAACAAATTTTTTGTTTTCTATGTTAAAATTTGGGCTTTCATTTTCTATTTTTATAAACTAACATAAAAAAGTAAAATGACGACCTTTTGAAATCGGTTTTCTAGAAAACTAATAATGAAAGTTTGATTCCATTACGTTTTTAACAAAGTGTTTTGATAAAAAGTGACATTAATATTCCTCAATTAAAATTTTAACATCATTTATTTAGTAATTGATGTTAAAATATTAATTATAACATAAGTTCATGAAGAATTGAAGTTAAAAGTCCTCATATAAGACTTATAAAATTGGTTTTTTTCATAAAAAATACTTCAAAAGTCACTTATTCTTTTTGTTTTTCCCAAAAAACAACTTCAAAAAAGTTTACCATGATTTAGTTCATTTTTAAAGCTTTAATTTGACTAGTATTAGAGCTAAAATGGACATAATGACCAAATTTTATGGCTGCCAGAAGTTGGAATTTTCTATGTTTTGATAGATAAACTTGTTTCAAATAAGAATGAGAAATTAGAAAATAAAATTATAGACATTAATTGAAAAAAATATAGATCCATCCTATTTTCAATAATTTTAGTGGTTTCATTTGAATTAATATGTTGTTTATAATTATTTCTCTTCTTTTTAGTGAATAACTCATGCTGCAATGAAAATAGTGATGGATAAGGAATTTTATATTCAGTTGGTAAATATCACATATATGTTTTATCTTCATAACTCAATTAGAAAAATCCTTCATCATTGTATGAAGATTTATCAATATTTTTAGTATTGATGGAAAATAATAACAGAGAAATTAAATTATTAGAAGAGATACTGTGTTCATATCATCAATTGAAGACACGTTGAAAATTTGATTGGATCAAATAGGTTACAATGTTGAAAGCAATAAAATATGGATTTATATGTTGTAAAAGTAAATATTTTTAGTGGTGTTTTATTAAAATTTATGTGGAATTTTAAAAATTGAAAGGAACATTGTGAAAAAAAATTGAAATACCTATCCTGCATAATTGAAATTTTACTTTTAATGTTGGGTTAATATATATCTAAAGTTAAAAATCCTCATGTATAGGGGTTTTAAAATCAAATTTTATAAAACCAATTTTAAAGGATCTCTTCATCACTTTTATCATAAGTTGTTTAATAACTAACATTAATCCCTACTCTATACATAGGTTAATGAAAAACAATTTTAAAATTCTTCATTGAAAATGTTAGTTTGTTTCAAAAACTTATGTTAAAAGTAACTTATGAAGTTGTTTTTTTAACTGATGTTAACAATTTTGACCAAGGATTACTTAATTTACCAAGATTCTATTTTAATAGTCATAGAGATCAAATGAAGTTACAAAAAAAATTATGGTCATCAAAATTTGGAATTCTATACAAATTTTCTTAGAGATGTTCAATTTAAAACACCCAAAACTTTTGATTCATAAATCCATTTTAGCTCAATGTCCAGTAAAATAGAAGATTTTGAAATGATATACAACATGTTAAACATCTATAACACTTTTTATTTGAAAAAATGACAACAAAAGTGACTTTTAACATCATTTCCAAAAAAACTAATGTGAAAAGTCTTCTATGGGGACTTATAAAGTGGGTTTCTTATGTACCACTGATAAAAGTAGGCTTTTAACATTTTTTACTGAATAACCACCTTTAAAGGTCTTGTATGAGGAATTTTAACATAATTCTTCTTGAATCAATGTTGTCATAGGCTATTCAAATTTGTTACTAAATTATCAATTTTAAAGGTCCTCATAGGAGAATGTTAATATCGATCCAGAAGAACTAATGTTAAAATGTTGATGTTAAAGACCATATTTATATTTTTTTAGGGAAATAATTGTGTTTCATAATCATATATTATATCATATCCAAATGTCATATCATAATGGTTTCCATGAAATCAGGGATTAAAACATTCTTGGATGTTCATAGATTAAATATAAGCACATTTTATAAAAAATTATTTCCATGTGATGTGAATATTTAAAAAAAGTGGATATGTATCTTTGGAAATGTACCTATTTAGCTAGGTTTTAGGAAAATGATGAAGTGTCTTTAAAAATTAAAATATCATATTAATTTCTAGAAAACTAAAAATAAAATAAAGTGGGTTTTACATAATCAAATTGAAAATTTTTGGAACTATGTATTAATTATAACAATTTATTTAGTGGAATAAGAAATAGAATACGAGATAAAGAAGTTCCCTTTAATCGGGTTTGCATAATTAATAAAATTGAGAAGGGAACCATTTAAATAAGTATATATCCATTAACTAAAGAAGAATAAAACTAGGTATATTTTTTTTAGAAAATGTATAAAAATTAATAATAGGTAAATAAGAATAATAGATATGGAAATTTTGTTACATAGAGGGAAATCATAACCCAATGAAAATAGGGTGGTTCAGATAGATGTCTTACCATATGTTCTAGAACTGCTCTGAACATGGGATTAACATCCTAAATAACAAAATTAACTTCATTAATTACATAAATAATAACCTTTTACATCTATTTTTGATTTAATAAAATTATATTTGGTTCATTTGTGACTATTTCAATGAGATATAAGTTTTAATTTCACTATTTTTAGGGCATTAGTTTCAAAGTTCCAAGGTCGGATCACTTAAGGATTTTCATGGATATTCTTATCAAATGGGATTACAACACGATAATTGAAATTAATGTCCTTTAAAAATTTTAAATGGTCTTAAATACCCATAATTTTTCCAACATATGTCAGGATCATTTAGTAAAAAGAATAATGTTATATTGTTTTTTTATGATGGAGACTTTACCGACCATCATAAACGAGATTCCTTTTAATTAATTTTATGGTTGTATAATCATTATAGAATGTAGAAAAATATATCATATACAATTTTAGACAATTTTTATCCATTATAATTGAATTCCAACTTTACATGAAGGTGGTAATGGAAACAGAAACTCATCATCCATGGAGGTGGTGAATCGACATAATATTGACATGTTTTTGTTTTTAGAATAGGTTGATAAGCGAATATAAAGGATTTATGATATTACATTATCACTATAACATTATAATATACATATGAAAATTTCATAATTATTCCTTATTTTATGAGGGATGTTTGGATAAGATACCAGAATGAAAGAATTTAAAAAATGTAGTTTTAAAATATAACCTCTTAAATTTCATTTCCATGAGAAACTCTCCAAGGCACTTGGAATTGACCTTTTGGTGAGACCATAAGCACAATAAAGTGGGGGATATTATTTTTTAGATAATTGGGAGGAAATATGGAAATTTACATGTTTTATAATATGCGAGGATATGGGGAGTTGAGGGGTGGTATTTATAAGGGGAGGAGATGGGGGTTTTAGAATATTATATTCCTTAGTCTGTAATTTTGGCTCAAGATTACTAACAGTGTTTATTCTTATGAATATATATAGTAATTTTTTCATGTGAGTTCAAACTAATATTTTCTTACATCATCCCTTATGAAATAATCATGTATTGAAATTATAGTTTTAAATACCATATTTTATCGTATTTTAATATTCACCAAAAATTCAACTATTATAAAAAAATACCAAAAAGTCGCCTAAAATTTTTATGACATTTAGATTCCAAAAATAATATCTATTTTATGAAAAAAATATGAGATATTTAATTTTTAATTTAAATCCATATTTACTTAAAATAATACCAATTTTAATATTATGATAAACTTTTGGACCTTTTATAAAATTACTTTTGTCTCTTAAAATTATATTATCAATATAATATATCAACAATTTTATCTATGTGCCAAAAAATTTAGAATAAAATTTACTTTAAATTATTATATTTACTATTACAATTTTAATAAAATAAATATGGTATTCAAAAATAAAAACACTTATTTTATTAGATATAAACATATATTTATTAGTATCATGATATAAATATACCATATTTTCATTTTATAAGCTACATAAATATTTTTTTACACTTCCATAGTTGAAGATACAACTCTAAGGGTTATGGTACTATTTCTAACAGTTAGATTAATATTTCAATAATCATATTACTGTTACAATGATAAGATTTGTAATGTTCGTATGGGTTCCGTACTTCCGATAAACACCTCAAATTTCTTTCATTATTCATTTACTTTTATTTTCTATCATATTTATATATATTTTCATTTCCAAGAGGAATATTGTATTATTAATATTTTTTCATTTCTAAAGGGTTTTTTGTGAGTTTGGTTATTCTAGTGGTTCGAGAATATCTAAATTGCCATATTTTAGTTATCTTATTGTCTCTATTTTTTCCCACTTTGATATTTTTCGATTCTTATGGATATTTTTATTCTCTAAATGTAATGTTCAAATTATTATAATAAAACGTTGTTGGATTTGTAATGTGGTGTATGTGATTTATTTAGTACAAAATTACTATGTATGATAATATTTTATAATTAGGGGAAATTCCATTGATAAAATTTTGGGTTTTCAAAACAAGAGTTACAAGTGAAGTGTAAATGGTTGGAACACACTCTTGGGAATCATAAAACTACCATGAGATATCCCCAAGCTTTAAAAATTAATGAATTTCATGTCCCCCCACCCTTTTCCTCTAACCAAAAAACCATATTTTGATTTCCCCTTATATTCTCATGACATGATTGAGTCCACCTACCCCCATATACTTGGTGCAAAACCTCCCCTCATAAATCCTTTAGTTCTTGGTGTTTCATTATTTATTTCAAAGGAAATCAGTCTGAGTGAGTCTACTTCCTCTCCCCCTTCTCCTTCTTCTTCGTATTCTTTTTTTTTCTTTTCTTATCAAATTTTTTATATGACATTTTTTAACCTTATGTGGTACATTGGGTTCTAAAATAAAATTCTCTTATTCATTGGTTGTCTGATGGGCCCTAATATCATTCCACTCAATGTTCATAGAGGATTCACATCATTTGTGCAAGCTATAGGTAGGTGTTTCGATGATTTTATGTTTCCTTAATTTACCCCACATTCTTAGGTGTTCCAAATTATCTTCATTAAAATTATAAATTCTATCAAGCTTCAATTAGATTCAAATATACTTGTTTCTCAATTTTTCTAAAAGATTTAAATTTATTTCCAATTAGGGTTTTATAGTTTTGACCATATTTTTTTTCATTCTATTAAAGAATAAAATATATTTTTATCTGAAGAAATATTTATAATGTTTTTCTTATAGGGTCTAGTTGTTTTAAAATTTCTTGAGATCATTTATAAAAAAATTATTTTCTGAGTTAAATAGGTGAAATTTTCTATATTCCTATTCTTTATGAATTTTTTTTTCATTTATGAATTTATTCCTTATATTACTCAATTAATATTGATATTGTATGTGTCTTACATAATATATGGTATTTAAATACCTATGTATGGGTATTTAGATATACACATGTGCCCATATACACCTGAGAATATGTGAATATAGGAAATATTTAAAATATATATGTAACTGTATATGTGTATTGGTTTTCAAAAATAGAATATTTTAAATTTAAACTTCATTTTGGACATGGTTTACCAAAACATATTCATATAGGTTAATTTAAAAGAATTTTATTTTAATTTTAAAAGAGTTTGATTATAAAAACTTATTTTTAAAATGTCTTCAAGAACAAAAAATTTGCGATTAAAAATGGTTATTTTAAAGAGGCATGGTTTCAAATCATGTTTTGATTGTGGGATATTACTTTTAATTAACTATATTATTGTTTTGTGGTTATATAATGGGATTCCTTAGGTGGATGATTAAATATATGGGTTCTTATCTTACGTAGTGTGTATGCTAGCTAGGAAGTCATTACTAGTGAGACTATATGAGCACCCGATTATGGTTTGTTTTTTTAGGTCACGTGGATGGGAAGTTTTCATTGATCGATTCAGTTACCTATAAAAACTATAGGTTAGAGTTATTCCAATGTTTTATTAAATATTCTTGTTATGTTTATTGTTTCATAGTTCCTAACCTCACCTTTATTTATGATGTTATAATTATAGTTTACTGTACTTTTTTACCTTTATTGTTTACTACTACACTTTGTTCATTAGTCCAGCCTTATTTTATTTATTACTTCTATCATTATCCCATTTTATTATTTTTGGGTCTTCCCTTTTATAAAAATTATTTTAATGTAAAAAAAAAGAGGGTAATTTTAAAATGTATGTTTTTATGGGTTAGTTTTTCTTATAAATGGATTTCTAAATCTGGGTGTTTTTTATAGAAGAGTCTTAGACTAGGAAAATGTATCCAAGTGATTATTTTCATTAAAAGAAAATGAAATTAAAGTTTTCTATAATGATTAATTGTGATGATTCGTTTCCAAATTTCCACTCATAGAAGGTATTTTTCTAACACTATTTTAAACTAGAATATTTGGATTGTTTTCAAAATGAAAATAATGGACTCTATGGTGAATACTGACTAGGATTTTGATCCCACACCCAACTCAGACCACTCAATGTTAATAGGTTGATTGGAATTTCAGGTTCTAGTTTAATTATCAGAACTATATCTATGATTAGAAGGATAATGACATCATGTCACACTAGATAGTTTTTTTTTCTATTATAGTGTTTTTTCATTACATTTCAATAGTTTTCTTCTCATAGTTTATTTATTGCTTTTAATTATGGTTATTGGTGTACATAATATATTTTTGGAGGCCACAGTGAGACAAGGATCTATAAACATGTGAGGGTTTTAACTAGTGAGTATATTTATTTGTTTTGGGCATCGTTTATGTCTATTGTGTGATTAAGTCATTTATGTTTATCATTGAATGGTTAATTTTTATATCATGGGCATTCGAGTAAAGGATGAGTCCTATTGGAATTCCAATAGTATTTAATTGTTTTTAAATTATATTTATCTTTAAAAAATATCACTCACACCCAATGCTTTATTATGATGTTAATGATTCTTGTCATCATCCTAGGTAGGTTACGGATTCTGTTCAGGTTATTAGGGAGCCGGTTCTGCTATTGGAACAGGTGGAAGCACATACGAGGATTTTACAAATGGCACCAGATCCTATGTTCCTAACAGAGACTAGGTTCTAGAGTGTTCTATGTTGTTTGTGTATTTCTATTAGATTAATTATGGATTTTCAAGACATGTGACGTAATAGATAGAAGAGTATAGTGAGCTATTAATCATTATGAAACTCATGTATCCATGGGTAGTTGGGTTTTAATTCTTGGTTTTTGGTTTTCGTGTATTTTGTTTATATTGATGTTATTTTAAATTTCATTGAATTTTTGGGATGAAATTGGAGTTGAGATGGTGGTATATAGTGAGAACACAGGGCTTGTTAACCCATGTAGATCTTGTGTTCATTATTTTCTATAACTCTCAATGTTGGTTGTTTGATTGGAAGATAGTCCATCATTCCATGAATCCAATTCATACATGGTCAATAATCCCATTTAAGTGGTATTTTATTGTATGATGTTTATAAATTATAAATTTGATTAATTTTTTATAATTTTCATAGGAATATTTAAAAAAAATTAAATTGAAGTTTAATTATTTAAAAAAGAGATGTACATTTATAAATGGTTCTGAAAAATTATTTTTAAAAGAAAATTTTATTTAAAATATTTTTCAAAAAGGTTTTAAACTTTATGAAATTAAAATTTATGGATTTTAAATGTATTTAAAAGATGAAATGTTGGTTTTAAAATTTGGGAGGTGATCCTAAATTTTTTCAATGGGAGTTCGTGTTTGTAAAATGTTTTATGAATGGATTATATTGTAATTTTTTTATTTTAAAACATGTGTTTCAATAAAGAAGTTTGACTTTAAAATTTTTAATAGGGATTTATAAATAAATAAAAAATGAATTCATTGTTTGGGGATTAAAAATTTTTTAAGGGAAAATTTATGTCATTTAAAATGGGTTTTAAAATGTGATATTTATTTTAAAATATAAGGATGTGATTTTTTGAATGGCTTAAAAGGGGTATTGTTGGTTTGTTTAATGTTGTAGAGTTTTTAAGTGGTGTCATTGGTTGATTTTATTGAAATGGTTATTTGGAAATAGAATAGGATTTTGGATGGAGGTTTTTATTTCTTTTGATATTTTTCTTCTCATAGTTATTGAATGCATTATTCTAAGAAAAGTTAAAAGTTTCAGTGAGTTGGGTTGATTAAATATTTTATTGGATTTTTAACAACCAATTTTTTTGTGGTGATTATTCTAAGGTATATTTCCTTTGAGACGTTCTTGGTATACTATTCTGAATGGTGGAACTTATTGGTTTTAAATGAAATTTTTGGAGTAGAAAATTCCTTTTGATCTTGAGTGTGCCTTAGGGTGGTGTGTTTTGAATTTAGTGCCTTGATTAAGGGGGAAACCTTGGTTTTGATGTGGGTACTTAGCATTAATACTAATCCTATTGAGGTTGAAAACCAAATGGTGTTGGTTTGGCATGTTGGGAATATCATGAATTATGTTCTAGGTATAAGGTCCTATTTTACAACTTCTTTATTACTGATCGAGGGTTTGAACCCATGTTTTTTGAAGGGGTAATTTCATGGGTTGTTCCTTATTCCTTTTTTTCTAAGTCAGAGGATGATGATGGGTGGCAGGATTGTTCTTGTTATGGAATTTTTTTAGTTTTATTAAGGTTTTTTCACTATTGAGAGTTGTTGGTGGGAATTTTAGGTATGTACCCACCTTTCCATTATATATATATGACAACTTTCTCATATTTGGGTTTATTGTTTTTGGTCATTTGTGTTTGTGCCCATGGTAAGAGAGAGATAGTGTTCATCATCATGGGTTTCTAGAAGTTCCCTTGAGTTCATGATTCAATCTATTATCATGATTACAGGGTTGATTTATGTTTCATAATGTTACTTTTGAATACTTATATATCCTTGACCCACCATAACTGTTAGGTTCTTAAATGGTGGTGAGACCCACTATGATTCTATATTTCATTATCTCCCCAATAGAAGCTAGTTATGAGATGTTCCTAGAGGATTATTAAAAATACTATAATTTTGGAGGTTATTTTTGTGTGTTGGGTTAAATTTTGATTTGGGTTCTAACGCCCTGACCCCAGTTACCCAGAGTCAGTGCATTATTACATAATATTAGCATGATCTCAAAAGATCAAGTCTCGAAAGACCGATTAGTTTAGTAGCCTTGGAAACACTATATATATTCATAAGTCTTACATTACACCTTAAAGTGAAAAAAATTATAACAACATCTTGTCTTCATATCCCCTTATACTATCCCTGCAGGTCATTCATAAAATACTTATTCTCATCTTGGGAAAAATAAAACATTGAAAGGGGTGAGCTCAGATGCTCAGTATGGATAACAATATAGTGGAAACTTTCGTAAATAAACATAAACATTTAAGGAAATTTATAACTAAAACAAAAGCCTTTTAAACATGAACTTCAGAATAATATGGAAAAGATAAAATGAAATAATTCCATTTAATTATTCACATGGATATTCTACTAGTCGAATAATCACATGCAATATCAATAACCACTTTCATAATGATGGAATGCATAATGCCATAATATCATAACCACATAGTCAAGGCCTTGTGCCAAGACTACAAATAATATTTTATCAAGGCCTTGTTCCAAGACACTAGTTTGTCTCATGATACCTACTGATGCATCGAGGAGCTCTTGCAGGCTCCACCCATCACTTTTTAAGTCCAATGTATTCCTCATAGGAATAGGTTTAAACATAACATAAACATTCGTATTAAAACTAGCATAGGAAATGTCAATACTTTCTCCATAAACCATGAATGGTATAAAAATAACACATACATAGTCAAACATATCACAAAACCTTCAATACAATATGGAAGTTTTGTTATCATAATAAATCAACTTCCAATAAGCTTAAAATCAATCAAAGGATGTTGACATAGATGAAATCAAAACTATTTGAGAGAAATATCTATTTTTTTTAAATAATTTAAAAGTCACATAATTATAAAAGAAGAAATTTACTTTTAAAATATTATTATAAGCTTGTAAGGGAAGCTTCTAAAATTTTATAACGGCGGAAAATAGTAACCCCCTCTGTATAAGTTAAAAAAGACATTCTTACCTTAATTCTGTCGAAAAGCTTAAAAAGGACCTTGTTTGGAAAATGAAAAAAAGATTCCTTTATAAAATTCTTATAAAAAGTCACACAAGGTTATAAATTACTTTAAACCATAGTCTATAAAATGGTAAGAATGATTCGAAATACATTTTTAAGAAACATGTATGTGGATGATAAAGAGGTCCTAGTAGATAATTACGTATAAACAACCTCTGATAATGAGGAGATTGTGAAATAAACCCTTACCTTGCACTTTAATTTGATCAAGGGTAGGTTAACATCATGTATAATAGTTAAATAATTGTTATTAAATTATAAAATAATCATGTACATAAATATGACATGATATATGATCTTTTAATATTGCTTTTTTAATAATATTTTAGTATTATCGTCGTTTTGGGTGTTCACTTACTCGTTTTCCTTTATATGTTTTTTTACATAAGCTGTGTTTCTTATCCATAGGTTGTATCTTATTCATATCCAGAATTATATGAAGTCCTCAAACAATATTTTTAATCATCAAATGAAAATTATTCTTGAATGGATACGATTGGGAATGAATCTCATCGCGTTCGTGGAGACGGTAGTCCGTACGTACGCACGAGCGACATTATCATTATTTTGATATTAAAATCATATATAATTAGATGGTATATCATATATACAGAATAATTATAATGTTATATTTATTATTTAGTTCAATTAAGCATCATTATCATAACCGTCCAAAAAATAATGTATTGAATAACAATTACAACACGACGTGGAGATGGTAAGCCGTACGTACGCACATATGGTGAAATGTCATTCAAAAGATGGATAGAATACTGAATATTGATGTAACATATTTATAATAACATCAAAATATATATAATATACTGGATTTATTATTTTAAAATGGAAATAACAAAGGAAGAAGAAGTGGAAGAAGAAAGGAACTTGAAAGAGGGTGGTGAAAACATTACCTCTTCTTCGGGTTCTTCCTTTTGATTTGATCAAAAGGGCTCCTTAGGTAGGATTTATGACTAAAGTAATGCCTCTAGGATGAATTGAGGGAAGTTTGGAGGATATTTGGGTAGATGTTGGCTGATCCAAAAGGATTTGAAGATGTTAATTAGAGAGAAGGGGGAGTACCCTTTTATAAGAGGGGTGAGGGGTACCTTAGGAAAAGATAGAAATATTATTTTATAAAAAATTTATATTAAGTTTATAATGGATCCAAAGTGGATTACTTAAAGTTTAATGTCGGTATAGGTTGAAAACCACTCAACCAATAGGATCTAGATAGGTTTGGGTCACTATATTAACCTTATTTTTTAGTTTTAACTCTTAGTTAATTTGTTTGACATTTACCATGTCTCTTTGTATTTTTATTTTATATAAATAATAAACATACTATATACATCCAAGTGATCCCAAAGTGTCCACTAATGATACACCTATCATTATATAAGTCCTTTGGCCGAACATTAGATTTTTAGGAATAGAATATCAATTAATAATATAATATTTGTTTTAAAAACTCATTTATGTCAATTTTGAAACTATTCAATAATTGATTTTTGTTAAAGTCTTAAAAACTTTATTAATTCAAAAAAAATTCATTTAAGAAATCCTAAAATGTCATATTGACCAATAAAATTCGTGGATGTCATCAAAACTCTCAAATTATATTTATTTTAGCATTTACAATACCAATTATTTGATTCTTTCATTAATAAGGAAAATACTGCATCATTATTGTGCCATAAATAAATTTAATTATTCAATGTCTTAAAATTATAAATAAAATACCATTATGTAGGAAATATTTTTATATTTTTAATGAATATTTGTAGTCCAAAATATAACATATATAACCCTACATAAAAATTGTTTTTCTAAAAGATATATGCTTATGTCATTTTTGTATTTACTTTAACTTAATTAATATAAAGTGTTATTATCACTTACAAGTGGCTCAATGGGGTCCCAAAATCAACCCAAAGATGCCCATGGTTGGAAATTTATCAACCAATAGGGTTAGAACACGTTTTAAGGAAATTTATTATTATTATAATATTATTTTTTACCCTTATTTACTGGATTTACCCTTTAACCATGGTAAATAAAATATTTACCGAAGTAATTATTCAAAATGTCTAAAAATAAAAGTTACCTATTTACACAATTTGAACCTACTGATTCTAAATATTGAATTCATTTTTAAAAATTCAAAACACATAAGTGGCAGAAATTAATTTAAAAATAATTCCTGTTGTCAAAACAAAAAGCGTGTTTTTAAGAAATAATAACTATCAAAAGATTGGCACTTTCTTATGTCTAGTTTAAATGTGAAATTATGTCCAATAACCAACATTGTATTAAATGATAAAAATATATTATAAATATACTTTAAAAACACTAAAATTAATAATTTATCACTATGAATTATTTTGGTTTAAAAAGTTGTTTTTAATTAAAATTTAGTAATTTTCACTATTTATCAAAATATGAAAGTTACCAGAAATGTACCAAAAATTCACCCTAATATAATTTTGATATTCCAAATCCAAAAATGACCTCCATTTTGAATGATAAAATGTATAAAATTTCAAAAAGTGGTTATTACTATTCATAACAGTTAGTTTGATTGGTTGTGGTGTGTGTTAGAACACGAAGTTGCGTACAACACACACTACTGTATTATTCAAAGAGAAGAGTATAGTGGAAGCTTGGGGTGTTACATTCTCCCCTCCTTCAAATAATTTAGTCCTAGAAATTTCTAGAATATTAATTCATAAAGAGAATCAGGTGGTTCTTCATCATAAGTTCCTCAGGTTCCCACGTTGCCTCTACCATCTTATGGTTTCTCCATAGAACTTTTACTAGACGAGTCGTTCGGTTTCTCAGAACTTGTTATCTTGTACAAAGAATCCTGATGGGCTCTTCTCAATAAGATAGATCGGGTTCCAGATCTACTTCCTCTTAGGTGAGTACATGCGTTGGGTCAGGCATGTATTTTCTCAATAGTGATACGTGGAACACATTGTGAACTTTGGAGAGATTTGGTGGCATTGCCAAATGATAAGCTATAGCCCCAATTCATTCAAGAATTTCGAAAGGTATTGTGTACCTAGGACTCAATTTTCCCTTCTTACAGAAACATATAACTCCCTTCCATGGAGATAACTTCAAGAAAACATAATCTTCTACCTGAAATTCCAAACCCTTCCTTCGGTTATCAGCATAGCTCTTCTGCCTACTTTGAGATGCTTTGATGTGGTTTTGGATTATCTTCACCTTTTCCATAGTTTCATCCTCCAGTTCTGGGCCTACGATTTTTATTTCACTAACATCATCCCAACAGGTTGGTGTGTGATATCTCTTTCTGTATAATGCTTCATATGGTGCCATCCAAATACTTGAATGGAAGCTATTGTTATAGGAAAATTCCACCAGAGGTAAATATTGATCCCACATACCCTGAAAGTCAAGTGATCAAGATCTCAACATGTCTTCTAAGGTTTGAATAGTCCGTTCTAATTGTCCATCCATTTGGGGGTGGTAAGCAGTGCTCAAATGAAGTTCAGTATCCAAGGACTTCTGAAGACTCTTCCAGAATCTTGATGTAAAATGTGGATCATGATCAGAAACAATTGATAGTGTTACTCCATGAATTCTCACAACTTCATTAATATATAGTATTGCTATACGTTCAAGTGGTAGATCTTCTCTTATAGCAAGAAAATGTGCAGACATGGTAAGATGATCAACAATGACCCATATTGAATCATTCCTTATAGGAGTCTTTGGTAGTCCCATGACAAAGTACATCGTGATATTACCCCATTTCCATTCAGGTATGGGAAGAGGTTGCATGACTCCTCCAGGCTGTTGCCTTACAACTTTCACTTGTTGAAAAACCATACATATTAACACAAAATCAGAAATCTCCCTCTTTATGTTGTCCCACCAAAAATGTTCCTTAAAATGTCTATACATTTTTGTGCTCCCACGGTGTATAGAGAAATTGGAACTATGAGCATCATCCAACAATTCCCTTTTTAGATCAGGTATATCGGGAACACAAAGTCTCTTCCCAAATTTAAAAATTCCATTTTCATATACAAAGTCACTCAATCTCCCATCATTCACAGCTTTAATCTTCTTTTGAAATTCTTCATCAATGGTATGAGAACTCTTTATCCTTTCTAGTAAATATGGTCTGGCAATTATTTGAAAAAGTATCAATGTTTCACCTTCCATGGTTATTCCCATATACAACTTTACTAGATCCATGAAATTTGGATCCCTTTCAACTCTTATTTTGTTCAAAACTCCATAATCCATTCTGCTCAAATCATCTACCATCTTATTTTCCTTCCTCGGGTGGTAGTGTATCACGCAATCATAATCCTTAAGTAGTTCAAGTCATTGCCTTTATCTCATGTTGAGTTCTTTCTATGAGAAAATATATTTCAATCTTTTGTGATCGGTATATATCTCACATTTTCACCATAGAGATAATGTCTCCATATCTTCAAAGAAAATATTACAAAAACAAACTCAAGATCATGAGTAGGATAGTTTTTCTCATGAATTTTAGCTGTCGTGATGTATAGGAAATTACCCTATCATTCTGCATAAGGACACAACCAAGTCCATTCTTTGAGACATCACCATAAATAACAAACCCATCATTTCCAGTTGGTAAAGTCAATATAGGACCATTGACTAATCTTATCTTCAGTTCTTCAAAACATTCTTCATAATCTTTTGTCGAAAAAAATTTAACCCCTTTACGTGTGATATTTGTTAATGGGTTAGCCAATCGGGAAAAATTCAGGATGAAACACCAATAATAACCTGCTAAACCAATAAAACTTTGTACCTCAATTATACTCGTTGGTGTGGGCCATTCTTGGATTTCCTTGATCTTAGAAGGATCAACAGAGATTCTATCCTTAGAGACAATATGGGCAATAAAAGAAATCTCCTGAATCCATAATTCACACTTGCTAAACTTCTCATATAATTCATGTCTTCTTATAGTCTTCAATATAATGCTCAAGTGATTTTCATGATCTTCATAGATTTTTGAGTATAACAAGATATCAGAAATAAATACCACTACAAAGTCATCAAGATATTCCTTGAAAACTCTGTTCATTAGATCCATGAAAATAGAGGGTGCATTAGTCATCCCAAAAGGCATTACTGTAAACTCGTAATGCCCATACCTGGTTTGAAATGATATCTTCGGAATGTATTCCTTCTTCAAACACACCTGATGGTATCCATATCGACGGTCAATCTTTGAAAAGTATTGAGCTCCATGCAGTTGGTCAAATAAATCATCAATACAAGGTTGGGGATACTTGTTCTTTTTTTTATAGCATTGATCTCCCTGTAGTCGATATATAACCTCATAGATCCATCTTTCTTCTTAACAAATATGATAGGGGATCCCCATGAAGAAACACTAGGGAAAATAAATCCCTTATTACTCAATTTCTCTAGTTGTTTCTTTTCTTCCACTAATTCCAAAATGGCCATTCTATAAGGGGTCTTCGATATGGGCCTTGATCCAGGAATTAAATCAATGGAAAACTCAATTTCTCGTTCTGGTGGATGTCCAGGTAAATATTTTGGAAACACATCAACATATTCTATCACAATAGGTACATACTCTATTTGAACATTATTTTTCTCACCCATAGTCATTTCATTCTCTACCTCCCCAATAATTGAATTTATTTGAGATACTGGGGGTGGATCTAGATAAGAATTAGGTGGTGACGATTCTGCTCTGAAGATAAGGTGTTCCTTATCATCATCATCAAAAATTGTAACCTCCTTCTTCTTACAATAAATCTTCACATCATAGTCCAAAACCCAATCCATACCAAGGATTATACGAAACTCAATCATAGGTATGACGATGAGATTAGTAGATAAATAACATTTATATGCTATAATGGGAACAAATTCACAAAATTTTGTTGCGATGATACTTCCCTTAAGAGTTTTAACTGACAAATCCCTTGTTATATAATATTGGAAATATCTAATTTTCTTAGAAAACTGGGAAGATATGAAACAATGCGATGATCCAGAATCAAATAAAGCATTGGATAAACATGAGGAAACCATTAAATTACCTGCCACCTTGTCTTTCGGAGCTTCTACCTCAGCAGTAGTGATAGCATAATCTTGGCCTTGATCCCTTGGAATTTTTTGAGGTAAGTTCCCCTGACGCTTAGTATATTCATTGTCATAGTGTCCCATCTCTATGAAATTGTAGCATTGAACATCAGTAGCTTCTTTCTTCCCCTTGAAGTCACGAGCTTGGTGGCCTTTTTCACCACACTTTTAACAGACTCCCATTCCCTTCAAGCAAGTACCGGGGTATTTCATTCCACATTTAGTGTAGGATTGATATTCAACTTTTCCCTTCTTCACCTTATTTCCATTTGTAAAGTGATCAGCAGATATCTTCTTCTCTTTCTTTGCTTTAAACTCATAAGACTTATAGAATTCTTTTTCAGTCTTGATAGCACATGAGACAATATCTTCATACGACGAGAAGGATTGTGAGACTAATTCTCGACGGAGAAACGGTTTAAACCCATCAAAGAAATTATCAATCTTACTTTTTGGGATACGTATATAATATACAACAGGCCTTGCTAATCTTTTAAAATTTGACTCATACTTTTCAACATTCTCGTCCTCCTTTTGCCTCAGACTCAGAAATTGTCTTTCCATATCCGCTCGATGGTCATGAGGAAAGTATTTTTCTTAGAAAATATATTTAAACTCCCTCCATTCCATATTTGATACTTCATCATCTTCCTTCGTATTTTGAATCAATGACCACTATTGATCAGTATCTCCGGTGAGGCGGTAAACTTCCATAACAACGTTTTCCCTTTCGCTACTCCCCAAGGCATGGAATATTTTCTCAAAGAATTTATCCATTGCTCAGCTACTAGTGGATTTTTACCCCCATTTAATGTTGTTGGTTGTTGCCTCATGAAGAGATCTAACATTGATCATCCATGTTGTGGATCAGGGTGCTCCATACGAGTAAGTTTATTATTCATAACCCGAGTGAGTTGTCCCAGTATAGTGATTAGCTGATCAGCACCAGTTTCATCACCAGCTCCACTATAATTATCTTGAGCAGGAGGGAAATCCCTGCATGGAGTCCGTGCATTGATATGGTTTCCATTCCTTCCACTAGGCACCATTTCTAAACAATGGAATAAACTAGATCAGTTTATAAATCAAAATACATAATTCCATACTTGTAAAATACTTAACATAAATTGAACTATTTATGGATATAATCCATAATCATAAAAAAATGTTTTCTTTGAGAAAGTATATACTCATAAACCCTTCATAATGGTTTGTAAAGAAAATGAGAATTATCCTATGCATATCCCCCGAGAGTGTCATAACCAAGAGTGCAGCAATGCCTGTTGTTGTGCACTAGTTCCCGTTCGAGTCTAGCTCAAAGTGGTGTTTTCGGGTTTTACCCCTAGGTACATCTGTGCCAGAGTCGCCTCTACCTGATCGTATCCAAACAGGGATTTATTTCTCAGAAAACTCACAAAATCTCTACAATACCAAAATTCTATGAAGTTATTCTATACTAATCCTCAAAGTCCATCTTAAGCCTATGTGCTCTAGTCAGATTTTATCTAAATCTAGTTTCCAAGGTTTGTATTAAACTTCCTTTGATACCAACTGTAACGCTTTGAACCCAGTTACTCAGATTTGGTGCATTATAACATAATATTGGAATGATCACAAAAGATCAAGTCTCTAAAGACCGATTAGTTTAGTAACCTTGGAAACACTAGATATATTCATAAGTCTTACATTACATCCTAAAATGAAAAAAAACTATAACAACATCTTGTCTTCATATCCCCTTATACTATCCCTGCAGGTCATTCATAAAATACTTCTTCACATCATGGGAAAAATAAAACATTGAAAGGGATGAGCTCATATCCTCAGTAAGAATAACAATATAGAAAAAAATTTCATAAATAAACATAATCGTTTAAGGCAATGTATAACTAAAACAAAATCCTTTTAAACTTGAACTTCTGCATAATATGGAAAAGACAAAATGAAATAATTCCATTTACTTATTCACATGGATATTCTACTTGTGAAATAATTACATGTAATATCAATAACCACTTTCATAATGATGGAATGCATAATTCCAGACTATCATAACCACATAGTCAAGGCCTTGTGCCAAGACTACAAATAAGATTTTTTCAAGTCCTTGTTCCAAGACAGTAGTTTGTCTCATGAGACCTACCGATTCATTGAGGAGCTATAGTGGGCTCCACCCGTCACTTATTAAGTCCAATGCATTCCTCATATGTATAGGTTTAAACATAACATAAACATTCGTATTAAAACTAGCATACGAAATGTCAATAATTTCTCCATAAACCATGAATGGTATAAAAATAACACATCCATAGTCAAACATATCACAAAACCTTCAATAAAATATGGAAGTTTTGTTATCATAATAAATCAACTTCAAATAATCTTAAAATCCATCAAAGGATGTGGACATATATGAAATCAAAACTATTTGAGAGAAATATCTATTTTTTTTAAATCATATAAAAATCACATAATTATAAAAGAATACATTTACTTTGAAAATATTCTTATAATATTTTATGGGAAGCTTCAATGATTTTATAATGGTGGAAAATAGCCTCACCCGTCGTATAAGTTAAAAAAGACATTCTGACCTTAATTCTGACAAAAAGGTTAAAAAGGACCTTGTTTGGAAAACGACAGAAAGATTCATTTATAAACTTCTTATAAAAAATAAAACAAGGGTATAAATGAAATTAACCCATAGTCTATAAAATAGTAATAATTATTTGAAATACATTTTTAAGAAACATGGATGTAGATGATAAAGAGGTCCCAGTAGATAATTACGTATAAACAATCTCAAAAGATTAAGAGATTGTGAAATAAATCCTTACCTTGCACTTTACTTTGGTCGAGAGTAGGTTAACCCCATTTATAATTGTTAAATCATTGTTATTAAATTATAAAATAATCATATACATAAGTATTATATCATATATGATTTTTTAATATTTCTTTGTTAATAATATTTTAGTATTATCATCGTTTTGGGTGTTCACTTACTCGTTTTCTTTTATATGTTTTGTTACATAAGACATGTTTTTTATCCATAGGTTGTATATTATTCATATAAATAATTATATAAAGTCCTTAAACATTATTTTTAATCATTAAATGAAAATTATTCTTGAATGGATACGATGGGGAATAAATCTCATCGCGTTCGTGGAGACAGTAGTCTGTCCGTATGCATGAGCGAAAAAATCATTCTTTTGATATTAAAATCATATATAATTAGATGGTATATCATATATACAGAAACATTTTAATTTTATACTTATTATTTACTTCAATTACGCATCATTATCATACCCATCCAAAAAATAATGTTTTGAATGACAATTACACCACGACGTGGAGACCGTAAGCCGTACGTACACACGTATAGTGACATGTCATTCAAAGGATGGATAGAATACGGAATATGGTTGTACCATATTTATAATAACATCATATTATATATAATATATTGGATTTATTATTTTATAATGTAAATAACAAAGGAATAAGAAGTGGAAGAAGAAAGGAACTTGAAAGAGGGTGGTGAAAACATTACCCGTTCTTCGGGTTCTTCTTTTCGATTTGATCAAAAGTGATCCTTAGGTTGGCTTTCTGACTAAAGGAAGGCCTCTAGAATGAATTTAGAGAAGTTGGGATGATATTAGTGTAGATTTTTTCCGAGACAAAAGGCTTTTATGGTATGAATTAGAGATAAGGGGAAGTTCCCCTTTATAAGAGGGGTAAGGGGCATCTTAGGAAAAGCTAGAAATATTATTTTATAATAAATTAATATTCGGTTTCTAATGGCTCAAAAGTAGATTATTTAAAGATTAAGGTGAGGATAGGTCAAAACCCACTCAAAAAATAAGTTTTATACAAGTTTGGGTCACTATGTTAACCTTATCGTTTAGTTTTAACTCTTAGTTAATTAGTTTGACATTTACCATGTCTCTTTGTATTTTTATATTATATAGTTAATAAACATACAATATACTTCCAAGCGACACCCAAGTGGTCCATTAATGATAAAAATATCATTATATAAGTCTTTTGTCCAAACATTAGATTTTTAGGAATAGAATATCAATTAATAATATAATATTTGTTTTCAAAACTCATTTATGACAATTTCGAAACTATTCAATAATTGTTTTTTGTTAAAGTCTTATAAACTTTATTAATTAAAAAACAATTCATTTAAGAAATACTAAAATGTCATATTGACCAATAAAATTCGTGGATGTCATCAAAACTCTCAAATTATATTTATTTTAGCATTTACAATACCAATTATTTGATTCTTTCATTAATAAGGAAAATACTGCATCATTATTGTGCCATAAATAAATTTAATTATTCAATGTCTTAAAATTATAAATAAAATACCATTATGTTGGAAATATTATTATATTTATAATGAATATTTTTAGTCCAAAATATAACATATATAACCCTACGTAAAAATTGTTTTTCTAAACGATATATGCTTATGTCATTTTTGTATTTAGTTTAACTTAATTAATATAAAGTGTTATTATCACTTACAAGTGGCTCAATGGGGTCCCAAAATCGACCCAAAGATGACCATGGTTGGAAATGTAACAACCAATATGTTTAGAACACGTTTTAAGGAAATTTATTATTATTATAATATTATTTTTTACCCTTATTTACTGGATTTACCCTTTAACCATGGTAAATAAAATATTTACCGAAGTAATTATTCAAAATGTCTAAAAATAAAATTTACCTATTTACACAATTTTTACCACATTATTCAAAATATTTAATCCATTTTAATAAATTAAAAACACAAAAGTGGAAGAAATTAATTTAAAATTAATTCCCATTGTTAAAACAAAAAGCGTGTTTTTAAGAAATAATAACTATCAAAAGATTGACACTTCCTTATGTCTAGTTTAAATTTGAAATTATGTCCAATGAAAAAAATTGTATTAAATGGTAAAAATATATTATAAATATACTTTTAAACAACTCAAATTCATAATTTATCACTATTAATTATTTTGATTAAAAAAGTTGTTTTTAATTAAAATTTAGTAATTTTCACTAATCATCAAAATATGAAAGTTATCAGAAATGTACCAAAAATTCACCCAAAGATAATTTCGATATTCCAAATCCAAAAATGAAGTAAATTTTGAAAGATAAAATGTATTAAATTTCAAAAATTGGGTATTACTATTCATAACTTCTAGTTTGATTGGTTGTAGTGTGTGTTAGAACTCGAAGTTGCGTACAACACGCGATACTGTATTATTCAAAGAGAAACATACCGTGGAAGATTGGGGAATTACATGGGTACCACATAGATCATGTAATGACTTGCTCCTTCCTTTTCACTGAGGTTTTAGTTTGATTTTCCACAATATTAGTTTCTCTATTGGGAATAGATAATTATGCTGGGTACGATTGTAGAAACCTTATTTTTAATTCCTTGATTAATTTATTTATCTATTTTTATTTTTTTCTTAAGTTTCAGGTCT
The DNA here is from genome assembly GCA_963277665.1 of Viscum album. Lineage (NCBI taxonomy): Eukaryota > Viridiplantae > Streptophyta > Magnoliopsida > Santalales > Viscaceae > Viscum > Viscum album. The sequence goes on along the minus strand of OY728161.1, from coordinate 1,987,088,081 downwards.
GGACATTTTTTTTAAAAAATTTATGAATTTTATCTGACAGAAAATTAGTGCACAATCTGTGAAAACCTTGTGGTGACTATGAAAATCATGTGTATATTTTTTAAAGGTTATTTTCATGATTAATACTTGATTTTTATAGCTATGTGATTTAATCTATTGGGTTTTTTAGTCTTCATAATTAAGGGTTCACGTTTGGTTTACATTTTAGTAAAATGTGTGGAGATCATGTTATATACTAAAGAATTAGAAATTGAAAAATTAAATTTCTTTCTTCTATTTTCCCCAAATTCTAGACCCCCCCATCTTAAACCCGTCGTGTTCATGTTAAATGGATGATCCCCCCTCCCAGACATGTGACTTCACATCCACCAGACTAGTTTATGGGGATTCTTTTTGTGATTTAAATGGAAAATTAGTCTGGGAGAGTCCCTTTCCTCTCATTATTCTCATTCCTCTTATTCTTATATTTTATTCTCCCCATTAAAATGAATTATTTTGGACAAATAATATATCAATGATAATGTTTTAAAATTATATTTCTCTAATTACTAGAGTGTGTTATATGTCCTTCAAGCCTTCTTCTCACCATTGTTGGAGGATTTTCAATATTTTTACATGCCTTGAGTAGGTGTTTCCGTGATTTTGTGTTTCCTTAATTTTACACATATTATTGGATATTCAAAATTGGTTTAACAGAAATTATAAATACTATTTGAGATTAATTGGATTCAAATATACATTTTATTCATTGTTTTTAAAGGATTCTAATTGATTTCCCAATGGGTTTATGTGGTTTTGACTATAATTGTTTATCTTCCTTTAAATAATAATATATATTTTTGGATAAAAAATATTTATGATTGTTTTAAAAAGGATTTGGGAGTTTTAAAATTATTTAATATCATTTATGAAATATTATTAGTTATTGTGTGAGTTAAAAAGGTTATTTATTTTGGATTCCTCTGTTTCATTAATTTTTTGTCATTACCTATTTATTACTTACATTATTCACTTTAGATTGATGTTGTGTGTCCCTTTCATCATATTTTGTATTTATATACATATGTATGTTTATATATATGTAGATATGTGCATTGGGAAATGTTTATAAATATATATGTAATTACATATGTGTATAAGTTTTTAAAATGTGGAGTTTTTAAATTTATACTCAAGGTGAGATTTGGTTTTCAAAAATATTTTCAACGATGTTTTTTAAAATGATATTTTTCATTTAAAAATAATTTGAACATACTAACTATTTGTGAAATGGATGTAAGAATTTTTTTGGCTTTATGTATGTTTCAAAAAGATATTTTGAAATGATTCATGGATTTAAATAATGTTTTGATTATGGGATTATATTTTTAATGAAATGGATGATTTTTATATATATATTTTTCTAGTTTGCTCCTTGGAGACTTTAGTTCGATGAGTAACTAGACAATTGATGGTCTAGATTAGTGTCTAGACTAGCTAATGGTAATTATAAATGACACTGAGAGAGTTCCAGATTTTAGTTTACATTTTTTTCATGTCACGTAGTGATCTATTTTTTTTGAGAGTGAGTTAGTTAACATTAGAAACTATATATTAGATATCTTCCCATGTGCGATGAATTATTTATATAACATTTCATATTTCTTGGTTCCCACCCTTACATTTATGGATGATGTTATGATTATAGTTTGTTTCCCTTGTTTACTTTTACTGTTTACTATGACATCAGTATGTTCCTTTTTCAACCTTTTTTTTATTTATTTTCTCCCTCATTGTCCCATTTTTTTATATTGGGGTTTCCTTTCTAGTATAAGTTTTTAAAATTAATCAAAGAGGGACATTTAGAAATCTATGATTTGTATGGGTTGTTTTTTATTAAAAAGGGATTTCTAAATGTGGGTACTTTTAATAAATGAGGCTTAGGGTCAGAAAATGATTTCTAAGTGATTTGTTTCTTTTAATGAAAAATAAATTGATGTTTTATAAAATGGTTAATCATAATGTTTGGTTTCCATATAATGTATCTTGGAATTTATTTTTAATGTATTTAAAACAAGAATATTTAATTATATTATAAAATAAATTAATGGACTCTATGGAGATTACCTTCTTTTCTATTGAGAACACACCCTACTAAAACAACTAGGTGTTTAAAACCAAGTGTAATTGAAGGTTATTTTTTGATTCTGGAAAAAATTCCTATGATTGGATTAAAAATGACCTCAATTCTTATGGGTTAACATACTTAGTTATGTCATTGTTTATTTTTAATATTTCAATAGCTTTAACCACATAATATATTTATTTACTTCAGTTATGGTAATTAGTGGATGAACTATACCATTAAGGGACACATTGGGGAAATCATATGGATAATGGTGAGGGCATTGGATGGTGAGTTGGGTAATTTATTTTCTAAATATGTTATATCTATTTTATGTTTAAATAGTTTATGTTTATCTTGAATATTTTTTTTATGATATATGCATCTAAATTATAGAAAGGCCATGTCATAATTCTAGCTAAACTGAAATACTATTTAATTTAAATTTATCTTGAAAAAATAATTCCCCATATAATTTCTTAGGATGGATATGATACATGTTGTAATCATGGGGGATCAGAGACACCCCTTGGGTCAGTGGTGAGTTGGGTCGGGTGCTAGATCAGGTGTGAGCCTTGGAAGAGTAATTACCAATTGAATCAATGTCAAATTTACTAAGAGTTCCTAGGATCCTGGGTGACATTTATTGTTTGGGTATGTTTGGTATAAGGAGGTAAGAATGTTGGGACAAGGGAGGATGGAGCATGAAGAGTGTTGTAAGATCTTTCTCATTCTGATCCTCGAGTCTCCATGGGAAGTTTGGTATCAATTATTTACTCTTGGTTTCTGTGCATTTTTTCTTTCAAGGGTGTTTGAATATTAATTGATGTTTTGGGATGAAACATGAGTTGATATAGTGGTACCTGGTGAGCTCATGAAGATTGGTAACCTGTATAGAGACCATGTACATAGTTCTTTGTAACTATTAATGATTTTTGTGTGATTATAACATAGTCATCCAAGTTATGCTGTTAATTCACACATGGTCACTAGTCCCATTTAAGTGGCCTTATGTTTTATGATACTGAGAAAATTTATATTTGATTAATGTTTAATAAATATATTTTAGAAAGATTAAAATTAATATCCAGTGAAGCTTAATGATTTTAAAATATGGATATAAATTTTTAAATGGTTTTGAAATAGATTTTGAAAACTAGGTTTAGTTTTAAATGGGTTTTAAAAAAGGTTAATGATTTTGAAATTAAAATGTATGAATTTCAAATGGATTTGAAAGGGGAAATAGGGGTTTCAAAAGTATAGGTTAGATCCTAAATTTTTTAAATAGGGTTTTCTCTTTCGAAAATGTTTTGTGGATGGGTTATGTTGTACTTTTGTATTAGAAAACATGGAATTAAATTATGAAGTTGGATTTAAATTATGTGGAGGTTTCCAAAATAAATTTTAAACTAAATATTTGTTTGGGGGTTTAAAAATTATTTTAATAGAGTATTGTTATAGTTTCATATTAGTTTTAAAATGGGGATATGTATTTTAAAACATAGGGATGTGATTTTTATAATGGTTTAAAAGGTTTATTTTTAGTTTTTTAATTTTGTAGCTCTTTTTAGTGGTTCCCTTTTTGGATTTTTTGGAAATAGTTATTTAGAATTAGAGATTATAGGATTGGTGGGGTTATTTTTTTCAATATGACTAGATTTGGGTTTTATATTCCTTCCCATTCTCAAAATTATTATTCCTATAAAATAAAAAGGTTTCTTTCAGTTGGGATGATCATATATTTTTTTGATTGTTGAAGAAAATTTTTTAGGGTGATTCATCACATGAATATTTTCTGGGATACATTATTGGTAAATTATAGTTAATTTTGGATCTTTTGTGTTTTCTCATATCTTATTAGTATTGATGATTCTTTTTGAGTTTGAGTGTTCCATGGGATCATTAGGTATGATTTTTGACCCTATATTTTGGGGAAAACCTTGGGTGTGATCTGAGTACCTTGGAAGGATGTTGAACTAGTTGAGGATGTATATTGATAGGTTATGGTTTTAATTGGTGGTACTACCATTAGGGTTGTTATGTGTATGATGTTCTAGGTTACCCTATCTGTATTCTTGACCCAGGGTTCAAAACCATTTTCTTTTAAGATTCATTTTAAAGGGATGTGACTTTTTTCATTTTTATCAGTTAGAGGATGATGATGGGTGGATTGAAAATTCTCATTATGAATTTTTTGTAGTTTAAGTAGTGTATCTTTATATTTTAAGATTGGTCAATGGGACTTTTGAGGTATCTCTTACCTCATTATAATATTTTTCGATGATTATATTCTGATATTTGGGTTTCTTCCTTTGAGTTGTTTATGTTTATTCCCTTGTGGAGAGATTTATCATTCATCCCTATAGGAATATAGAATATAACTTGACTTTATAGATGGTTATATTTTCATGATTTTAATGTTGAGTTATGGTACATAGTTATCCTTTGAGAACACTCCGTTCTCTCTAAACCACCTAGGTAATTTGGTTTCTAATGGGTGGGGAGGCCCTTTACAGGTTTCTGATTCATGTTTTCCCCAATAATAGTTGTATGTCAGATTTTTCTCATGGATTTAGATAATTAATAGGGTTTTATAGATACATTTATTATGTTGGGTTAAATTGGGTTTTTGGAATCTTGAATATCATGTCATAGATTTCCCCTTTATTTTAATTAAGGTTTATTCTTTAATTCTCCACTAGTTTTATGGATTTCTATTGTCAAAAAGTTTTATAGTGTGGGATTTTTAAAGGTTTTTAATTAAATAATTAAATGGTATTTATTTTTTCTCTTTATTTTTGATCTTAAACTTTTTAAAATTTTCAGTTTTATTTTAGAATATTGCCTACCACATGGTTAGCACATGGTTAGTAAAAACTGTGTGGAGACCATGAAAATGGGATTTATATTCTATAGAGGTGTATTTCATAGTTGGATAACCGGGTTTTTAAAATAGTAATTAAACTTGTTTGTTTGACCTATTTTTCTTGTTGAAGGCCACACTATTTCTATATAGTTGGGTAAAAAAAGATAAAACCATGTAATATGCCCAGATATTAATTTTTTTTGTTTTTCCTCCTCTCATTTTCTTTAACTTGAGACCCCCATTTCCATCAACCATCATATTATCATCTCATGATCAATCCCCACCTCTCAGACATGGGACCTTCCCCCTCCATCCTTCAGTTCATAATGATTCTTCATGTAATTTCAATGAGAAACTATTTTGAGTGAGTCTCCTTACACTCATCCTTATACATCATATTCTTCTTCTTAGTTATTCATCTCACCATTGTTTCATGATACTTTGGTCAAACTGTATATGGGTATTTGGGTAATATAATCATAGTAATCTTGTTCTTATGGTGTGTAATTGCTCCGTTAAGACATCCACTTATTGTTATTCGAGGATTCAAATCAACCACGCAAGATTTTGGAAGGTGTTTCGATGATTTTTTATTTCTTTAATTTACCATATGTAATTGGGGGTTGAAAATTGTATTAAATGAAATTATAAAATATATTTTGGTTGAATTGGATTTATAAATTTTTTTGTTCAATGTTTTTTAGGATTTTAAATTAATTTCAAATATTGTTTTGTAGTTTTGACCCCTTTTTTATCTAACATTAAAGAATTAAATATATTTTTAGAGGCTAAAATATTTATAGTGGTTTGCTAAATGATATGGGTGATTTAAAATCAATTAATAACATTTATTAAATGTTATTAATATATGTGTATGTTTAAAAGGTGAAATTCTTTTCATTCCTCTACTTTTGGTATTTTGTTTTGTTTGTTTGTTTGTTCCTTGAATTATTCACATGATATTGATATTATGTTTGTATCTAATCATATTTGATATTTATATAAAAATGAATAGGAATATATATGGACATATGTACATATTCATAAAAGAATTTGTGAATATGTACATTATAAAATATTTATTATTATATAAGTAATTTACTATGTGTATATGTTTTCAAATTGGTGTGTTTTGAAATTTAAACTCAGTGTTGTATTTGGTTTTCAAAAATGTTTTCAAAGGGTGTTATTAAATGTTTTTGTTTTTATACAAGAAATTGTTATTTTAATAACTATTTTTTAAATGGTTTCCAAAATAATATTAGTTTTAAGTGATAATTGAAAATGGAAATTTTAAAATAGGCATGGTTTGGAGAAAACTTGTGGGATGTTGTTTTCATTTAAATGAATGATTACTATGAGATTTTTTTGTTCCTGTATCATGGGAGACCTTACGTAGATGTTTAACCAGATGGGTGGTACTCCTGCTTAGAGTGTGAACTATGTAGTGGTTTTTTATGGTGATACATTGAGATCTCCCTTGTTTAGTTTAATTTTTTGGGTCACTTAGCTAGTTAGTATTTCTTGAGCGAGTCATTTACCTTTGAAACATATAGATCATGTATATTCCTATGTTTTAGGAATTATTCTTATGATTATTCTTATTTCTGGATACCCAACCCCAATTTTTTTGGATGATGTTATAATTATGGTTTATTGTCATTGTTCTTCATAATAGTTTACTACTACTACCATTTGTTCTTTTGTATATCCTTGTTCTATTTATTTCTTCTCTCATCATCCAATTTTATTAGTTAGGGTTATCCTTTTAATTACTCATATTTTTTTAGTAAAAAAAGTTTAATTTTATCAGGGATGTTATAAATTTGTTATTTTTTATAAAAAAAGGATTTCTAAAATTTGTTGTTTTTAATAAAAGAAGATTGGACTGAAAAAATTATTTCCAAGGGATAATTATCATTTCAAGATTCATAAATAGAATTTTTATATAATGGTTGATCATGATGTTTGTTGTAATATTTCCACTCATGAAAGTTATTTTTATAAATGAATTTCATTTTATAATTTAAGTTTTATTTTGGAAAATAAAACCATGAACTCTATGATGGTTGCCGAATGGGATGTAGAGATCACAACAAACTCACACCAGTCGGTGTCTGTAAACCAAGTGGGTTTATATTTTAGGGTTTTATTATTGAAATGGGATCTATGATTGGATAGATAATGACCTCATATTACACAAGATATCTTATTTAGGTATGTTGGTTTTTTACTATTTTTATTTCAATAGCATCAACCATATAGTTTATTTCCGACATTCTGTTATTTCTTATTGATAGGAAAAAAATATTTGTAGTGGATATAGTGGGTAAAGAATCTTGAAAATGGTTAGGGTTTTGGAGGGTGAGTTGGAAGGATTTTTTTCTATTTCTTTTATATCCAGATTTTTAAAATTATATAGGTTTATATTTTAAATTCATATCTATTTTTGGAATGGGCATATGACTTACAGACGAGCCATATAGGAATTTTGGTAGATTTTCACTACTATTTAAAATAAATTTATCTTAGTTAAATAATCCACTAATTATATATATTGATACCTATGATTCATTTCATTTTCTTCAGAGGTTGAGGATTCCTATTTGGATAGTGGTGAACTAGGTTGGGTGCCAGATTAGGGGGTAGCCCAGGCTGGGTCATTATTACATTTACTAAATATTTATGGTCTCAAAAAATTATTTGTTAATTTTTCAACTATAAATTTTTACTTAGACATAATTGAGGATTTTTTTTAGTTTTTAAAAATTCTTTCGTTTCATAAAATATGTTTAAATTATGCTCGAATTTATTATCAAGATAACATAAAAATATAAGATTTCATTTGGGTCAATAGATTTGTTTTAAAATTAATTGAAGCTAACATAGAACCTCATACATAAAATGATATATAGATTTCAAAAATGAAAGACTTAAATTTATGGGTTTTAATACCACTATAGTGGTAGATTACTTTTCTGATAATTTTACATTAACACAATATACCTAAAAATTATTTTAAATGAAAATGAGGACCCTATGGATCACATCTTTCATAAAACTTAAGGTGGAATTTTTGATTCATTCCATTGTAAAGGGATATATCCAGTGGTGTATTTTATCATGTAGATGTTTTTATTCTTTAATTTAACCTCAAGATATAAAATAGGCACTTCCATGCTATGTAGAAATATAATTGTCAATATATATTTGTTCATATATGAGAAACCACATCATCTAATATACTTCAGATAATTTTAAAAACTTATCTAATTGGTGAATTAAAAATTAGTGCTACATAAGAGAAAAAACATGGTGTATTTTAGTTAGTTTTTTTTTTCTTATTTTAATTTTTATCTAATTTTATAATAAAAATTAATCACCCCTATTTTCATCTACGTGATTAATGTCAAGCTCACACAGAGTCTATATTTTTACGTAATTCCAAGTGAAATGTTTTATAAATTACATTCACTGGTTTCAAAAGATTGACATCAACCATTTATATATAATAAAACCTTAAACTATTGGTTATACATGAAGTAGTATTGTAATATTTTATCTAGTAAATGAGAAAATAGCTAGGACACATGATTTTGAAACAATAATCATTTTCTTATTTGGGGATTCACTACACCACACTTATTTATATTTTTCAAATTCAGTTTTCTTAATTTTTAATTATGGATTTTAATTTATTAAATTATTATTCTAATTATTAATAAAATGGTAACTTCTATGATAAACATGATTAATAGTGATTTAGTGTACTGATTAAGTTCACTATAGAATTTATGGAAATAAAAATTAATGGATTACTACATCTCTTACTTAACATTTAATTATTCATCAATTTTTTAAAAATGCATGCTATATTTCTTATGTTTTTTATAATATATCCATTTGGATACTAAACATGATATTTATGGTCTTAATTTTAAAATGTTTATTAATTTAATAATTATAAATTTTCTTTCAAAATAACATTCATCTTTGAGGATAATTTTGAGTTTTTTATTAAGGGGAACTGGTATTCCTTAGTTATATCCAATAATTTACTAATTTTAAATTATAACCCATTATATTAAATTTTTTATTTTTTATTTTTTCCAAAATAACTGTCATAATATTTTTTTTATGTATTTAAAAAGTAAAAATATTCTCAAGACATTAACTTTCTAAATTTATTTGAATATATGGTTATTGGTCTTCCTATTCAATAGGGGATTTAATACATAGAATCAAATCTATTATTGTATCAAAATACTATATTTATAAAATTTAATATAATAAGAAAAATCTCTATCAAAATATTTAGGTTTATTGAACATATACAATATAATTTCTAATTTTGAGAAAGATGTAAGTTACTCCTCAGTTTCATTGTTAAGGTAAGCAAGTTGGTTTGTTTTAGAATATAATAAGTTTTTTTATAAATCACAATGAATTATTTATTTAGGATAAATGCATTCATTCTTCATTTGTTAATTGTGTAACAATTAGTTAATTATATAAGTCCTCAAATTGTGGCCATTTAATTTTGTAGTTTTAGATTTTAATGGGAAACTAAAATTGTAATCTAAATAAAATTATTAGAATTTTAAATTCAAAATAATTCATTAAATACATTGATTTAAACAATGTTCATTCATTTAAAATAGAAACTAATTTGACACTATAATCTATTTTTTGATGATAATGGTAACATCATTATATATAAGTTTTTTTACTTGGGAAATATAGCTATTTTACAACTAATACTATGGACAAATCATCATATTAATTATAAATATTAATATTTTTTCATAAATATCATATTTTCAATTTTTTAGATGAATAAAAAACAAAACAAATTATGAATTTTATGTAGAAAAATATTACCCATTTATCACATTCTGGATCTTAAATTATCTAGAAAAACTATCTCTCAATCTAAAAATCAAATACATAATTATATGACTATATAGATTTTTTACATAAATTTGATTTTGAATTATAACTTTTATTGAAACATGGCATTTGATTAAAAAAAGTAAAATGGTTTATGCTTTCAATTGTTAAATATTTTGTGAATAATTTTGATTAAATGTGGATTAATTAATTTAAATTTTTAATTTTTTATTCGTAATTTTGAATTTATCTCAAGTGTATGTTTTTGTCAATCAAATTAAAAATATAAATGATTGAAATATCATGTGTTTTTAGTTTGAAAAAATAATTTCTCTTTGGACATGAAATATTTGAATTGTAAATTTTATTAAATATCAAATAGTGTATAAATCGTTATTACTGGATTTAAAAAACTATTTAAAAAAACAAATTTAAATTTTTAGTTGATTTTTTATTTATGTTTTTATTTAGATATTGAAATTACTAGGATGAAGAATTATTTTGGTTCTCCATTAGGAAGTGATGGGATTTATGAGTGGGATATTTCAATTGGGAATGATTTGTGTTTCTAGAACATAACTATGAAAATAATATTCTTGGAATGATTTTTTATAAAATCCAATTTGATGTGGAAAATATTAAACTAAATTATATTCTAAAAAATAGACTATGTTGATGATGTTTAGATGCTATTTGAAATTATGTATGTTTTTTACCACACTATGACGGTTCATGTACCATATTGATTAATTACAAGATATTATCAACATTTTGGGCCCATGATGGTTGATTATTCTACAAATTTATATCATCGACATCCATCCTTATCATTTGGGGTTCATAGATAGAGTTTTCATGGTTATAGCTGGTAATTTTTGTTATTATATATACTATATGTGTATTTTATTATATTGGTGTGATATCCCACTCGTTTTTACATGAAGTTAGTGGTGTGGCATTGTCTAATTTATAATGATCATCAAAATATTTTTCCCTACTCACTAAAAATTATAAAATTATTTCAAAAAAGGGATGAAATATATTAAAATTTATTATTGTATTAAATTGATGTGTTTGATATAGATCAAGATTTGGAGATTTTTAAAGCGATTCTTATGCTAATTTTGAAATTTTTTATGATGTGATGATAGTTATGGATTGGAATTGAGCATTGTTATAAAAAAAGTATTAGAGGTCAATATAGATTATAGATAGATAATCGAGATGAGATTAGATGGAGTGTAGCTATATAAGAGGAATCATCCATTAAATTCATTTTTCGACCATTATCATCACAATTTATTTTTGAGAGATGATCCATTTGAACTATTCATGGATTAAAATGAGTTGATTAATGATTTGTAGAATATTTCTCTGTAAACCCTTCTTAATTGATGGAATAATGGTATCTTTCTTTTAAAATCTCCATTATTCATTTTGGTAGTATAAAATATTTTTTAGGGAATATTTTTCTTGATTCTTGTATTATGGTCCATTTAACTACCTCAATCTGGTGGAATTTTTTATTCAACTATATGTTATTATATAAGGTTATAATTATTAGATCCTAAACTTCCATGAAGGTACTTTTTCAAAGTTTTGGTTAAACCCACTCTTTTGGTTAGAGAAATGTTTCTTGGTTACTTGGGGAGTTTTGGAAGTGTTTTGAGGATATGGGATAAGAAACAAGAAGAAAAGTGACCAACCAGAACATAGCACATGGTTGGTGCATGGTTAGTGTAAACCATGCACCTACCCTGGAAACCATGTAGATTGGTGACCATTTCAGATAGAGGGATAAAGCACGGTTACCACATATTTTTCCAAACCTTGAGAATATCTCTAGGTAATTAGTCATCCCAACTTCCCTTAGATATTGGATGGCACATGGATTGCGCATGGTTTGGAAAACCATGTGGGTAAACCATGTGCCCTATTAATAGTTAAAAAATTTATAGTTTCTTCATCTCATGTTTTTTAGACCCCACATAATATATCCTCCCATTCGAACCATATACCCTAGGTTACAAAATAATATCCCCTTCCCCCTCCATGGATGATTCTCCTTCGATTCTTGGGATATTGAACATTATTGGGTGCTAATCAAAGATACGAGTAAGTTTAACACTCCTCTTTGCTCGATTTTTTTATATTAGAGATTTTAGAATCTCTTCTACTCTTATGAATCCCTAAAACCTTCACTTTTCTAGAAGAATATATGTCGGGTATTAAGTGGTTATTTGAGTTCAAATCAAGGGGGAAGATTAAGTAATCATTCATCAACAAACATGAGATATGTGGTCCTTAATCTTACTCCCATAATCTTGATGTAATGTATGTTTATTTAGCTTTTCTCTTTCACTGCTATGTTTTTCCTTGATGTCTTAGGTTATAGAAAGGGATTTCAACCATATATTAAGGTGAAAGAACCTTCACAGACCCCATTGGGTTTGTTGAAAATGTGAGACCAAACCTAGGGAAACCAAAGGGTTATTCAGACCCCTGTAATTGGTGAACACAATTGGTAAACCATGAGATAAGGGTGTTATGATATCAAATGGGTATTCAATATTTTTTTTCATGAAGTTATGTTTAATGGTTATTTGAATAATTACAAGTTGGATATTGTAAATTCTAAAGAGTTTCTGAAAGGGTTTTGACTAATTTTTTGGGACTTAACCCAATTATTGATTTATTAATGATAAATGATGTTTTAAAATGTTAAATGTTTTAAAAGGAGGTGTTTACATCAACATGATTTCAGAAAATGTTTTTCTAAATATACTTCAAATGATATTTTAAATATAGATGAGGTTAAATTTTTTGAAAATGGTTTAATGGTTGTATTGGATGGTTGAAATGGAAATTAAATCCATCATGCATGATTTAGTTTTCAAAGAAGAAGTTCCATGTTATAAGGGTTGGATCAAGATGATTTCAATGTTTACTTCGAAATGTGTTCATTTAAAAGGTGTATCTTTTAGTGGTCTTATGTGAAAATTGTAATTGAAGGGGGCAAAAGGGTTTGTGAGATAGAACCAATATAATTATGTCAGCACATTAGCATGAAAATGAAATCCATTTTATTCATAGAAAGAACATTCCCATGTATTATTTGGGTGATCCTTTAACCACTATTAGGGTTCGATTTCATCACTTTGAGGATATAGCTAACAGAGTTATTAGCCACATTGATAACTGGAAAAACCGCTTTCTTTCTTTTAGTGGAAGGATCTCCCTCATAAACCGTGCTTTATCCTCAATTACCATTCATATCATGGCTATCATCAAAGTACCTAAATATACTATTTACCAAATTCAAAAGGTCTTGAACTCATTTATATGGGATTCTCATAGTGAGGGAAAGAGTAATTGGGCATCATAGAATAGACTTTCGAAGTCGTTGGAGCTTGGAGGAATTAATGTTAGGAACTTGAAAGAGTCATTTTTCTTTTTGTAGGTCAATCTAGCTTGGGGTGTGATTGAGGGTAAATCCCTTTATAATTGTTTTATTACAAAGAAGTATGGTTATGGGTTAAGGGAAATAAGAATTAATCCTTCTCCGCTATGGGCCTCTCCTCCAGGACTGCTCTCATTGGGTAATTGGCCAGGGCGGCGCTAACTTTTGGGAATACAACTAGGGTACTAGGATTTTGGGCTTCCTGAGATTCCCAACCCCCAACCTGTCCTTCATGGAAACTATCATATGTCCCCCCTTTATCAATAAACTCTCAACACCATCCAGTAAGGTTCCTTTAACAACATTTACATTGACGGTTCCTCTAATAGATGTATCTTCTCAGCCTCCATAGATGGTAGGTTCATAGCCATGGAATACAGAAGGCCCATGCCTGTGAAGTCAGTAATTGAACCCTAGAGAGGACTTCTTTTATCGATGGTTTAGTAGGGATATGAAAAATTATGAGGAAAGTGACCACTCCATTTTCCTTTTTGTGGGGTTTTCATGCTTTTGGAAGGCATGGAACAATGCACAACACAATGATCTCCGCACCTCTTCCCATGGTCTGGTCTTCAAAACCAGGCACCTCGTCTCTGGTTTGGATACCCTCCGTAGTAAGCTTGAGGAGGAACCTTGTAACGCCCCGACCCCAGCTACCCAGAGTCGGTACATTACCTCATAACATTGGCATGATCACAAAAGATCAAGTCTCGAAAGACCAACTAGTTTAGTAGCCTTGGAAACACTAGATACATTCGTAAACGTTACATTACATCATAAAGTGAAAAACTACAATAACAAAGTCTCCATAGTCCACACTCATATCCTCTTCTGACAATCCCTGCAGGTCATTCATAAAATACTTCTTCACATCCTGGAAAATATTAAAACATTGAAAGGGGTGAGCTCAGATGCTCAGTAAGGATAACAATATTGTGGAAGCTTTCATAAATAAACATTAATATTTAAGGCAATGTATAACTAAAAAAAATCATTTTTAAACTTGAACTTAAGAATAATATGGAAAAATTAAAATTAACTAATGCCATTTACTTACTCACATGGATATTCTACTGGTTGAATAATCACATGAAATATCAATAACCACTTTCATAATGAGGGAATGTATAATGCCAGACATTCTGAAACATTTTGTCAAGGCCTCAGCCAAGACGTCTAAAATGATTAAGGCCTCGGCCAAAACCATAAATAAAATTGGGAAAGGGCCTCGGACAATTCCACGTCTAGTTGTCTCATGAGACCTACCGATGCATCGAGGAGCCATAGCAGGCTCCACCCGTCACTTATTCAGTCCAATACATTCCTCATATGAATAGGTTTAAACATATCATAAACCATAACATAATCGTATCACATAAAACATGCATAAAGGAAACATAACATTTCCACATTTCAATCACAAGATATCAATACAACACATTGATATAATAAAAACGCTTTCAAAACCATTTTCAATACCAAAATAAAAGAAAGTTAAAACTTTGTATTTATTTTTCATTAAAAAAAGATGGCTTGTAGAGGAAGCCGAAACTCAAATAATGGTCACGGCGGCGGAGAAGTCGTTGTCGCCGTATATGTACGGAAAGAAAAACATTCCCTTTTTGTCATTTAGTAAAACGCTTCGTATAAAAATATTCCTTTGGAATAAACGTAAAATTCAAAGGGGTTTATACACTGTACAAAAGAAATTTGTGTATAAAACAAAATATGCCTCAATGAATGGAGATTGAGACGAAGTCCCTTAAAAAGATCATTTTTAAATAAAATATATCTATTATGTGTATTCACTATATGTACACATAAATAAATTATAAATACAATATACAACATAATAATTTCATGACATAATTTGAAAGTAGGAGATTAACCCAAAGAATGGAAGTTGGGTTATGAACTTCCCTTACCTCGTGTCTGACTTGACTCAACCGTTCTTTAACCTCTTGAATAATAAACTAGAGTTAATATATACCTTATTAAGAACCATTTTTAATTTCATTATCCTTTTTATATCACTTATTACAATGTTATGAACATTATGTAATTATTTAAGTTAATAACGGTCGTTTTGTCGATCATTGGTACTTGAGTCAACAATAAACTTCTTATAATTACAAGTTGTTTATGTGGTAGAATATCCATTATCTCCAGAATTATATTCATGATTTAGATGTCACATATATCATATATATCCAGTATATACATTCATTTATAATATTACGTAACATTTAAAGGTAAGAAATGAAATGCACTGTTCATGGAGACGGTAAGTCGTACGTACGCATGAACGCTACTTTCATTTCTATTTCGTATTTAATGGAATGAAATCATAATGATATAAATGTATAATATAATTCCAGTATAATATAGTGTATAATACCATTTACTCCATCCTTTATACATCCCACATATGGCATTAACGATTCAAATCACTTTGAGGGGGCGGTAGTCCGCACATCCTAAAATGAAATTATCGCGTTTTACCCATAATGGAAATAATAAAGTATGCCATAAATGAGAAATACAGAAGCATAAGTAAAACATAAACATATTATATATCATATATAAATATAGTTACATCTTAATGTCCACCTTTTAAGGTGTTATATGAGTGTTGAACAATCATCGTTTCGTGAGGCATAAATTCGCCATCCACAGAAACCGTATGTTCTTTAACCATTAGATGTAGGTGTGTATAAGTGTAGCTCTAATACTTCTTATAAAAACATCCTAGTATATTTAGGATACTGGTGTTGTTACAAAAGAAATGAATAAAAAGAGTTTACGGGGTTGGAGAAGAAAAATAAAACCAAACAACATTAGAGAAGACATTACCTCAAAATCGGGTAACTCTTTTTGACTTGAGCCAAAGGCTTCCTTGGGAAGAGTTCTGCCCAAAGTGAGGCTTCTAGGAGTAAGAGGGGGAAGTTGGGAGAGTATTTGGGCAGAGGTTGGCCGAGCCAAATGGCTTGAAAGTGTGAATGAGGTGGTAGAGGTGGGGGCCTTTTATAAGAGGAGAGGAGGGGCACTCTTGGAAAGTAAGGAAATTTTACATTATTATACAATGCTTTTCGGATTCTAAAGGTCTAAAACTTATATAATTCGTGTATAAGGTGATAAGGGTTCTAAATCTACCCATATAATAGTCTTTGGACAAGTTTAAGCCCTGGATTGTACATTATCTTTTCATTTTATTAAAATCGTTAAATATTGAGGTCATCGCTGCATCATAATGATGTCATAAATAATATAATTTATTTAATGTCTAAAAATTATACAAAAAATACTATGATGTAAGAAGTCTTTTTATCTTTCCAATGACTATTTATAGTCAAAAATATTACTTGTATAACCCCATGTAAAAATTGTGTTAGTAAAACATTTCATGTTTGTGTCATTTTTTACTTTAACATTAAATAAAAGGTATTTATGTCATTTTCCACCTAAATTGGCTCCATGGGGTCCCCAAGTTGACCCAGGGATTTTCTTGGTTGGCCATGGCACATCCAATGAGGGTAGGACATGTTTCAAGCTCATCTCATATTATTAAAACATTATTTTTACCTTAAACTACACTAATTACCTCTAATCGCGATTAAGAACATAAAAGTTACTATTCACCAAAAATTATTTTAATCTCATTGAACCACATTTTACTTCTTAATGACAACCATGTATGTCGGATTTTTGGAAATCAAATCACAGAGGTGGTAATATTTCATTTAAACGAAAAATCAGTTATTTAACTACCACTTAGTGGTTTCACTATTCATCAAAAATTGATGTTTTTCAGAACAATGCCAAAATTTCACCCTAAGCTATAATTGATATTCCAATTTCAAAAAAGATTTCTATTTTACAAAATTCCAAAAATATAAGTTGCATTAATTTATTTTATAATTAATTCCCGCTGTCACAACAAATAGCGTGTTTTTAAGAAACAATTTATATCAAAAGATTGGCAATTGTTTATGTCCAATTTCAATGTTAAATTAATTATAATGACCACCATTGGATAAAATGGTAAAAATATATTCTAATTATACTGTAAAACAACTAAATAGTATAATTTATTACTATAAATTATTTTGATTAAAAAATTTTTTTTTAAGTATTTTTCACTATTCATAAAAAATTAGAAGTTCTTAGAAAAATACCAAATATTCAATATAGGATAATTTCGATATTCCAAATCCAAAAATGAATTCCATTTTGAAATATAAAATTTCTATAATTTTAAAAAGTGTTTATTACTATTCATAACGGCTACTATGATTAGTCGCGGTGTTTTAGAACTCGAAGTTGCGTACAATGCAAGCTATTACATTATTGAATGAGAAGCGTATTGTGGAAGCTCAGGGTGTTACATTCTCCCCTCCTTCAATAAATTGCATCCTCGCAATTTGAAATTTTTCTTTGAAAATAAAAGGTTGAAAAGAGAAAATACCTTTGAGGAAAACCCACATCGGAAATAATATTAATAAAATTTATCCTTAATAAGAGGGAGAGGGAAATGAAAAAGTCACCACCCAATTATGATCTCGATTAGGAGAACATTGGTGGAAATTAGAGACATATAATTGGAGGGAAAACATAAATATTTGTAGGGAGTGATTGAGGTCATCAATCACAATTAACTTTCAAATTGAGGGCCTCAAAGCCTTCAATCTATGTTGATTTAAAATATCATCAGTTCAACAAGACATAAGGTATTAGGATAACACATTTTGTTTGTTTTAATATCCCTTTAATAAAGTTTAAGAATTAATTAATTCATTGAATAAGAGATAGGTATATATATATTTATGCTTGATAATTAAAGTTTCAACCTTCAACTCATCTTTCACTCAAAAAGATAATAGAACTCAAAAATATTATACTTATCCTAATTGTATAAGGTTAAAAATGTTAACACATACCATTTAGATTAGTAAAATTATTTTGTAATAACCAGGGACTTTCTGTATACTAGTGGTAGGTAATAAAGGCCTGTCGCACCATAGTTGTGGGTTCGATTCCTGCAGCTTTGTCCGACGCGATGGGTTATGCCCCACCCTGTAGGTTGTCCTTTTCCTAAAACTATAGTATTATAATATTCCAAAAATAATCTTCATAAATTTTAACCTTAAACAATACTATCCAAAGATCAACTTAATCCACTCTAACCTTTATAGTTATCCAAAATACCTCTGTCCAGACTTTCTCTAAAAGGTCTCTTAATTCCAAAATCAATTTATCAGATTCCCCAAACAAATTAAAGTTTCTCTTTTTGTCACATACTAAAAATATGATTACCTTCATAATATTAAAACCTTACTGAAATCAACAAGTACTGCAGTACAATCCTTATATATATACCACATTATTCTAATAACCAGAATATAATCCATGAGTCCAAAAGCACCAATACATTAGTTATTCTGCTTCAACTGTAGTAACAACATAAGAGTATCCTTGATCCCTTGGCCTTTTCTGAGGTAAGTTTCCTTGAAGATTAGGACATTCATTTTCATAATGCCCCATTTCTCTACAATTGTAGCATTCAACATTGATAGCCTCTTTCTTTCCCTTGCAATCACGCGCCTGGTGACCTTTTTCTCCACATTTATAACAAACTCCCATTCCTTTTAGGCAAGTACCAGGGTGATTCTTCCCACAATTATCACAGGGTGGAAATTCATTTCTACCCTTCTTCCATGTTTCCTTATTTCCTTTCCTAGAGTTTTCAGCAGATCTCTTCTTATCTTACTTTGATTTAAAGTCATAAGACTTAGAGAATTCCTTTTCCGTCTTGATAGCACACGAGAAAATACCTTCGTATGACGAGAAGGTTTGTGAGACTAATGCTCGACGGAGAAATGGTTTTAACCCATCAAAGAAACGATCAATCTTACTCCTTGGGTTACGTATATAATCGGCAGCATGCCTCGCTAACCTTGTAAAGTTGGCCTCATACTTTGCGACATTCTCATCCTCCTTCTGCCTCAGACTCAGAAATTGCCTTTCCATATCTACTCGATGGTCACGAGGAAAGTATTTTTATAAGAAAATCTCTTTGAACTCCCTCCATTCCATATTCGATACGTCATCATCTTCCTTTGTGTTTTGAATCAGTGACCACCACTGATCGACATCTCTAGTGAGGCGGTAAACTGCCATGACAACCTTCTCCCTTTCGCTACTCCCCAAGGCATGGAATATTTTCTCTAAGGAGTTTATCCACTGCTCAGCTACTAATGGATTTGTACCCCCATTAAATGTTGGTGGTTGTTGCCTCATGAAGCGGTCTAACATTGATCCTCCATGTTGCTGATCAGGGTGCTCCATACGAGTAAGGTTATTATTCATAACCTAAGTGAGTTGTCCAAGTATGGTAATAAGTTGATCAGCACCAGTTGTATCTCTAGATCCACAATAATTATCTTGATCAGGAGGGAAATCCCTACACAGAGTGCGTGTATTGATACGTTTTCCATTCCTTCCACTAGGCGCCATTTCTAAACAATGGCATAAACTAGATTAGTTTATGAATTAAAATACATAATTCCATATTTTTAAAACACCTTACATAAATTGAACTATTTATGGATATAATCCATAATCATAAAAATAAATTTTTCCTTTGAGGAAGTATATACTCATAATCCTTCATAGTGGTTTGTAGAGAAAATGAGAATTATCCTAAGCATATCCCCCGGGAGTGTCGTAACCAAGAGTGCAGCAATGCCCGTTGTCGTGCACCAGTTCTCGTTCGAGTCTAGCTCAAAGCGGTGTTTTCGGGTTTTACCACTAGGTACATCTGTGCCAGAGCCGCCTCTACCTGCTCGTATCCAGACAGGGATCTATTGCTCGGAAAACTCACAAAATCTCTATAATACCAAAATTCGAGGAAGTTTTTCTATACTAATCCTCAAAGTCTATCTTCGGGATATGTGCTCTAATCAGAGTTTATCTAAATCTAGCTTCCAAGGTTAGTACTAAACTGCCTCTGATACCAACTGTAACGCCCCGACCCCAGCTACCCAGAGTCGGTACATTACCTCGTAACATTGGCATGATCACAAAAGATCAAGTCTCGAAAGACCGATTAGTTTAGTAGCCTTGGAAACACTAGATACATTCGTAAACGTTACATTACATCATAAAGTGAAAAAATACAATAACAAAGTCTCCATAGTCCACACTCATATCCTCTTCTGACAATCCCTGCAGGTCATTCATAAAATACTTCTTCACATCCTGGAAAATATTAAAACATTGAAATGGGTGAGCTCAGATGCTTAGTAAGGATAACAATATTGCAGAAGCTTTCATAAATAAACATTAACATTTAAGGCAATGTATAACTAAAACAAAAAACTTTTTAAACTTGAAATTCAGCATAATATGGAAAAAATAAAATTAACTAATGTCATTTACTTACTCACATGGATATTCTACTGGTCGAATAATCACATGCAATATCAATAACCACTTTCATAATGAGGGAATGTATAATGCCAGACATTCTGAAACATTTTGTCAAGGCCTTGGCCAAGATGTCTAAAATGATTAAGGCCTCGGCCAAAACCATAAATCAAATTGGGAAAGGGCCTCGGCCAATTCCACGTCTAGTTGTCTCATGAGACCTACCGATGCATCGAGGAGCTATAGCGGGCTCCACCCGTCACTTATTAAGTCCAATACATTCCTCATATGAATAGGTTTAAACATATCATAAACCATAACATAATCGTATCACATAAAACATGCATAAAGGAAACATAAAATTTCCACATTTAAATCAAAATATATCAATACAACACATTGATATAATAAAAACGCTTTCAAAACCATTTTCAATACCAAAATAAAAGAAAGTTAAAACTTTGTATTTATTTTTCATTAAAAAAAGAGATGGCTTGTAGAGGAAGCCGAAACTCAAATAATGGTCACGGCGGTGGAGAAGTCGTTGTCGCCGCATATGTACGGAAAGAAAAACATTCCCTTTTTTTCGTTTAGTAAAACGCTTCGTATAAAAATATTCCTTTGGAATAAACGTAAAATTCAAAGGGGTTTATACAATTAATAAAAGAAATTTGTGTATAAAACAAAATATGCCTCAATGAATGGAGATTGAGACGAAGTCCCTTAAAAATATCATTTTTAAATAAAATATATCTATTATGTGTATTCACTATATGTACACATAATGAAAGTATAAATACAATATACAACATAATAATATCATGACATAATTTGAAAGTAGGAGATTAACCCAAACAATGGAAGTTGGGTTATGAAATTCCCTTACCTCGTGTCTGACTTGACTCAACTGTTCTTTAACCTCTTTAATAATAAACTAGAGTTAATATATACCTTATTAAGAACCATTTTTAATTTCATTATCCTTTTTATATCACTTATTACAATGTTATGAACATTATGTAATTATTTAAGTTAATAACGGTCATTTTGTCGATCATTGGTACTTGAGTCAACAATAAACTTCTTGTAATTACAAGTTGTTTATGTGGTAGAATATCCATTATCTCCAGAATTATATTCATGATTTAGATGTCATATATATCATATATATCCAGTATATACATTCATTTATAATATTACGTAACATTTAGAGGTAAGAAATGAAATGCACCGTTCATGGAGACGGTAAGCCGTACGTACGCATGAACGCTAATTTCATTTCTATTTCATATTTAATGGAATGAAATCATAATGATATAAATGTATAACATAATTCCAGTATAATATAGTGTATAATACCATTTACTCCATCCTTTATACATCGCACATATGACATTAACGATTCAAATCACTTTGAGGGGGTGGTAGTCCGCACTTCCTAAAATGAAATTATCGCGTTTTACCCATAATGGAAATCATAAAGTATGCCATAAATGAGAAATACAGAAGCATAAGTAAAACATAAACATATTATATATCATCTATAAATATAGTGACATCTTAATGTCCACCTTTTAAGGTGTTATATGAGTGTTGAACAATCATCGTTTCGTGAGGCAGAAATTCGCCATCCACAGAATCTGTATGTTCTTTAACCATTAGATGTAGGTGTGTGTAAGTGTAGCTCTAATAATTCTTATAAAAACATCCTAGTATATTGAGTATACTGGTGTTGTTACAAAAGAAACGAATAAAAAGAGTTTAGGGGGTTGGAGAAGAAAAATAAAACAAAACAACTTTAGAGAAGACATTACCTCAAAATCGGGTAACTCTTTCTGACTTGAGCCAAAGGCTTCCTTGAGAAGAGTTCTGCCAAAAGTGAGGCATCTATGAGTAAGAGGGGGATGTTGGGAGAGTATTTGGGCAGAGTTTTTTCGAGCCAAATGTCTTGAAAGTGTGAATGAGGTGGTAGAGGTGGGAGCCTTTTATAAGAGGAGAGGAGGGGCACTCTTGGAAAGTAAGGAAATTTTACATTATTATACAATTATTTTCGGATTCTAAAGGTCCCACACTTATATAATTCGTGGATAAGGTGATAAGGGTTCGAAATATACCCATCCAATAGTCTTTGGACAAGTGTAAACCTTCGATTGTACATTATCTTTTCATTTTATTAAAATCGTTAAATAATGAGGTCATCGCTGCATCATAATGATGTCATAAATAATTTAATTTATTTAATGTCTAAAAATTATAAAAAAACTACTATGATGTAGGAAATCTTTTTCGCTTTCCAGTGACTATTTATAGTCAAAAATATGACTTGTATAACCCCATGTAAAAATTGTGTTAGTAAAACATTTCATGTTTGTGTCATTTTTTACTTTAACATTAAATAAAAGGTATTTATGTCATTTTCCACCTAAAGTGGCTCCATGGGGTCCCCAAGTTGACTCATGGATTTTATTGGTCGGCCATGGAACATCCAATGAGGGTAGGACATGTTTCAAGCTCATCTCATATGATTAAAAAATTATTTTTACCTTAAACTACACTAATTACCTCTAATCGCGATTAAGAACATAAAAGTTACTATTCACCAAAAATTATTTTAATCTAATTGAACCACATTTTACTTCTTAATGACAACCATGTATGTAGGATTTTTGAAAATCAAATCACAGAGGTGGTAATATTTCATTTAAACGAAAAATCAGTTATTTAACTACCACTTAGTGGTTTCACTATTCATCAAAAATTGAAGTTTTTCAGAGCAATGCCAAAATTTCACCCTAAGCTATAATTGATATTCCGATTTCAAAAAAGATGTCTATTTTACAAAATTCCAAAAATATAAGTTGCATTAATTTATTTTATAATTAATTCCCACTGTCACAACAAATAGCGTGTTTTTAAGAAACAATTTATATCAAAAGATTGGCAATTGTTTATGTCCAATTTCAATGTTAAATTAATTATAATGACCACCATTGGATAAAATGGTAAAAATATATTCTAATTATACTTTAAAACCACTAAATAGTATAATTTATCACTATAAATTATTTTGATTAAAAAATTTGTTTTTAAGTATTTTTCACTATTCATAAAAAATTAGAAGTTCTCAGAAAAATACCAAATATTCAACATAGGCTAATTTCGATATTCCGAATCCAAAAATGAAGTCTATTTTGAAATATAAAATTTCTATAATTTTAAAAAGTGATTATTACTATTCATAACGGCTACTATGATTAGTCGCGGTGTTTTAGAACTCGAAGTTGCGTACAATGCAAGCTATTGCATTATTGAATGAGAAGCGTATTGTGGAAGCTCGGGGTGTTACATTGAACCTTCTCTCAAGAGTTACTCAAGCAGCATCCACCCTTCTTTCCCTCCCCATTCCTTGTAATCTGGGTCCAAGGTGTTATGGAATCCCCCTTTCCAAGTCTTTAAGCTGAATTCAGATGGTTCTTGTGGTCAGGGAATTATGAGGGGAGTTAGGGTGATCCAGGATCCATTTGGTTCAATGATCATGGATTTCAGTTCTTTCTTTGGTAATTTGGACTCTTTGATGGCAGAGGAAAGGTCCATGCTTAGTGGGATAAATGTTTTCAATTCAAATAATACCCCCTGACTATGGTGTATAATGACTCTAGGGCCATCTAGAACTCCCTTAAGGGAGTCTCCTCTACACCTTGGAAAATTACATACATTATCCTCATGTGTAGGTCTATCCTTCTGTACAACATCAAGATTATTTATAAATACCATGAGGGAAACCATCATGCGGACTTCCTGGCCTCCAAAGCATCCCATTATCCCCCCCCCCTTATGATTTTCTATTCTATCGCCCCCCATCGAGCGGTATGGAGGTGGATCTAGGGGATTCCCCTGTCCTTCACTTTTTCAGACCCCTATGTTCCCCCAGACCCTTACCACCCCCATCTCTCTCTCTCCATGTTTTTGTCTTTAATAAAATATTTTTTATTGTTCATATATCATAAGGGTGTGTTTGACATGATGTAAAATTCCATAAATGGTATTAATGTGAATTTTCCAAACAGAACTTGATTTGTACTGAAAATGAATAACTGGATAATACATGGTAAATAGTGTACTTGTTAAGTGAGTTAACTTATGTATGGGTCAAATATGTTAATGGGTTATGGTTTGGGAAATGGTGAATATTCTTCGTTAGTTAGGAATAAGAAATGGGAATTGGGATAAATGACAATGTAATGTAAATGAAAATGGGTTAATGGGTTATGGAATGATTTCAATTCACATGTGATTGTTATGAATATTGGTTGGATATGGTTGTTTGGGGAATTGACCAACGATTATATGCCCAAGGGCTGAGTTAGAATGATGATATACACTCCACCCCAACATGTATAGGTTAGTTAAGGGGACGAAGGATCGATTCCCCTAACGCTTGCATTCCAACTAGACTAGGTCATTGAGGTGAAGATCTGGTATGTGTGTGTTGAATGGATAATAAGAATTTTCACATGGCTTGGTAGTGTGGGGTATTGAATGAGGTTCTACACCCATAGTTCATGTTAGATTGAGACTCTAAACTCCAGACCGAAATACACATGTTAGGGAAGGGGATTATTCTCTACTACCCTAACAGTTTTAGTCCACCTATATTGAGGCTTCGAGGTGAGGGAGATATGTTATTATTTTATTTTTATCCCGAGTGAGATAGGGAATTGACTTACTACTTATGTATGGTAATTTACCATCATAGGCTGTAGTGAAAATGATGTAATTTCCTAACCCCTAGAACATGAGATGATAGTTAATTTAGTAATGAATATAGCATAAGTGATGGAATTGAAATAATGTTTCAAATGGATAAATTGAATATTATGGTTAATGGGTATGTTATGAGTTTTGGTTAGTTAAATAATTTATGATTAAATGTCTGTGTCACCCTTTATACCATGGATTTGACTCCCAGTGCGACTTAGGTTAGTTTTATTATTGGTCAATTATACCGTTCTTAATGGGTAAATGGAAATCAAGAAATTACTTAAATTTTTTCCTTTCCACTTGATTCCTTTTTTTATTTGTTACCTGTATACACATTCATAGAGACTGGTTATTGCTATATAAATTTTTGGTGGTGGCCTACTGAGTTGTACTCATAACCTACTCGGTCTTCCATGGATCTTGGGTAATAGAGTAGATTCTACTTGTTTTTAGGTACAAGTTCATAGTAGGAACCTGGTGTTTAGATGTTCTTGGGATGACGGGTTGGAGCTTGTAGTCTAGGAGCGGGTTGGGACTCAAGTTTGGGATTAGAGTCTTCAGTTATTACTTTATTTGGTTTATAGTGTATGATATATTAACATGTATATTACCCACTATATTTTTCTCATAGAATGCATAATTAGTTTTTATTGGTTATTGTTTCAAGTTGACCATTTATTGTTTCTGTTGGTTACAAATATATTTGGGTTACAAATATTTTGGATTTACTCTAATAAGAAAGTATAGTATCCCCATGTTTCTCTTTAGACCCGTGTTGTTAGTTGAAAACCTATTTCATACAGGGATGTGTGGTTGAGGTCATGTGATGACCTGGTTTGGGGCACCAGTTATAGCGGCTTCAAGTTTGGGTCTGTTATAAAGTGGTATCAGAGGATGTATTTTGTCTTACTATGTGGGGTATGGTAGATAAGAGACTAGGATCTTGTTAGGTCCTCGTAATGAGCTCATTCTGGGGTTCATGTATCCCAACATCCGAGGGAAAATCCTGGTTTATAGGGGTGGGTATTTATTTTTGGTTTTTTGGTTTTACAGTTGATGATTATTTCCACCTCGATTTGGTTCACTTGTATGTGATGTTATTTATTTATGAGGTTTTATCTCTTTTTCAGTTGTGGAAAAAGAGGGTGTGTCAGTTTATGCATCATGTTACACACATAGGATTGGTATGACATCCATATAATGCATGTGATTGACTTGGGAATGACCAGATGCTAAACCAAATAAGTATAAAAGTGGAATTCAATACAATCATTGAATGTTAAAATGTGGGTTAAAAGGGTTTTGGGAAATGTAAGAGCCTTGGGTTTTTGAAATGGAAAATGTTTTCAAATATGAATTTGAATAATACATGGTTTTTTGAAATTATGGGTTAGTAAAAATAGTTTTAAATGTCTAAATACTCAGGTATTAAAATTGAAGAGTTTTGGGAATTGAGATAGTGGGTTTAAATGGTAAGGTTAATTAAGTGGATAAATGGGAGAATATTGGAAATTTTATGGACACCACTTATGTATATTCTTTATGTTGATTGTTTACCCTAGGTATATGAGTTTTGGGAAATGAAAGTTCCATGGTTTTGAGACCCTGTGAGTTGTGTTTAGACCCCAGGGTGGGTGTTTGGTTTGTCATTCTAGTGTACATGTGCAAGTAACTTTAGTGTGGGACCTAGAGTAAATGGTTGTTTAGTGTGTTAGACATAATTTGCATGGAATGAGGGTAGTATGACTACCATGAATAGTTAGTTGTTGGGTTTTTGTGGGGAATATAGAGAGACAATAACCTTTTTTTTGGTGTGGCTCTATTTGGGGAGTTGAAAATGTTAGAATTTTTTAGGATGGAATGTGAGGGAGGTTGGTCAGGGTGTCGATGCTTATGGGTGTGCGTGCAATAGGTAAACCATTAAAAACATGGAAGTGGTACATAGAGAGTGTATCCTATTATAGGATTAATCTATATGGATATGTGGAAAGGCTAATTTTTTGGGAAGATGTGGCCTCAGTTGTGGCTACGGGTTGAAAATCTTGGGATATCAAGGGTAGTCTCAAGGGTGGTCGACCTAGTATTGCAGGTGCTTTGGAATGTGGAGTGGGTGGAATGAATGGTTGTGGGAGTGGATGTTTTTTCCTATACAAGGTAGTGGATGGCTCATGTGAGCTGGATATGGGTTTTGTTTTTAGTCTTAGGAGAGTGTGAGACTATAATGATTTCGATGCGTACTTGGTGGTGGACACATGTTAGAGATACATGATGTCATTGGGAGATGTGCCCAGGCGGGATGGGTGTAAGAGCACATTGTTTCCACGAAATCAAGGTAGAGAGGCCTTGGTTGTGTGATATACTAGTTGGGTTTGTATCGGTGGAGTGAATCATTTCATATTTGTTGTGGTTAGTTGGACTGTGCTAGAAGAACTCATGTGAGGTAGTGATAATTGTGCCAATGAGAATGTTGGTTCATGACCACCCAATAGAGGGTCGTGAGGTGGAACTGAGTTGGTTGGAAACTCTATTCATGATGTGGTGTTCTAGTTTGGATAAGACATCTATAATTAGGGAATCCTAAGACCTTTGGTAGGATGAGGTGTCCACTTATTAAGAGGTGAAAATGGGAATGGATGGTGTTTTGGTGTTCATCAACAAATTCATGGCGTAATTTTAACCAAAAAAAATCATGACCTATATCATGACCTCACCTAGGTATGTTGAGAAGGCTCTAGATATATATCTAGTGAACTGACTATGTTTTGGGCGGATGTAGACATCATGAAGGATATGCTCAGGTATAGGTATGTGTGTATGAGAGTCATATGGTGGGAGAGTAAACCATCAACTAAGTACAATTGGGGTCCTCATAAAGGAACAGATGATGAAAAATTTCATGGGTGTCATTCGTTGGAGTAGGGAACAAATAGTGAGTGATGTTGTTTTGTTATTATAATGGATGTTGGATGGTTGTATCTGATTTTTGTGGTTCATCATGTGCATGAGGTGTAAGCCATGACGGTTGAAAAAAGGCTTGCGTGAAGTTATGATAATTATACTTTTAAGGTGGGGAGCATTAAGTTAAGTCATCTATGTGTAGAGAAAGATGTGAAGTGTATGCGATGGAATCGAGATTCCAATGGGAAACCTTTGTGGTGAATATTTGGGTTAACCTTGGGTAAGATGATCAATCAGTCCAAGTAATTCCTTTGGGATTGAAAAGTTTCTAAATGGTATAAGGTAGGTCCCATAAGAGATGTGTTTAGGGGTACTGAAGAGTATGAAAATGGTTTTTAGAGTAAATAATGTCATTATGGTAGACTTTTATAGGATGTCAGGGATGACTTTGGCATGTGTGTGTTGATGAGGGTGGTATTCCTTGAGTGAAAAGATCATCTTGTAAAGGTAAAGTGGTGATGTACTAATAGCAAAAGTTGGGCATCAACAAAGAGAGTCGATCATGGATGGTCGGACTCAGTCGGGCAAAAAAGAGCAGATGTGATGGGGTATGATCCACCGCTGGTTAAATTTAGAAGGATAAGTATGTTTTGGTGAGGGAAATAGGATCCCATGAAGAATCTAGTTGACCTCAAATAAGTATGAATAGTGTATGTGACCAATTTAGGTGGTTTCAATAGAATGTATTAATTATAAGGCTGGATGATTCTCTGGTGAAAATTTGAGCACAGTGAGTTGGAAAATTCATCTGGTATTCTTTGAAAGTCAAGTTGAAGTTTTGTTAGTCTCTTTTATATTATAGAAGTTCTTAGTATTGGAAAAATGGTGATGGGAGGCTTAATCATATGGTAGGAAGAACCATATACGAAAATTAGACGATTAATGACATAACCATTTTTTGAGTTTGATGGACTCAGGTGGGAGCCATCTTGGTGTATCTGTTTTTTTACGGGTGATGGCTTGAATTTTTACTGGTTCCATACCTCTAGAATATGATTATATTGATTCATGATTTTCGGATGTTTGAAACTAACTATGTCTATTAGACATCGAGTCTTATATTGAGGTAGGTCATGAAATGTGGTCAAATATTAGGATGTTATTTTGGTGATTTCGGGATTAAATCACCATTAGAGCTTTGAAAGAATCTGGGTAAGATTGCACCAAGAAATTTTTTTCCATGGATCATAAAGTGGGTTGGACCAAGAGTGTTCCAGTTGGTTCTTAGTGTAATATAGTTCCAAGTCAGTATACTTTCATGTAGTGTTATAGTGATTTTAACCAGACCTTCCTCCAGTTCTTGGTGTTAGAAATGATGAGTTGAGGTAAATGTGTCCTCAAGGATAATTTTATTGTGATTATGGAATCTAGTGAGGGAAATGTTATTAGGGTAGGACTATTTCCTTGGTCAGATCATTGTGGTAGCATGGTCATGTTATGGGAGAAACACAGAAGGTGAAGGTTGGTTAGTGGGTCTATATTCTAACATTTTTTCCTAGAGGGCTTGGAATTGTTTAGAAGTGTGCCTTGAGGATGATCAATTATAAGGTTGGGAGGTTGTAAGATCTTGACCATTCATGAAGGTAATTCCTTGTTAAAAATTTTAGTTAAACACTATTTTTTGGTTAAAGAACTTATTTTTAGTTACAAGGGGAGTTTTGGAAGTGTTCTAGGGGTGTGATACATGAAAGTAGGAGGAATGTGACCACACAACACAAAATTCATGATTGGTGCACGATTAGTGTAAACTGTGTGCCTGGCATAAGAAACTATGTGACTAGGTGACCATTTCAGACAAAGGGCTACCATATGGTTACTGCATAGTTTTTCAAACCGTGTGGGTATCTCTAGGTAACCATGTTACCCAACTTATCTAATATAGTGGTCGGAACATAGTATTTCCATGGGGTTTTAAACCATTCAGGTAAACCAGGTGCCCCATTAAAAGTTGAAAAATTTAAAGTTTTTCATCTCAGGTTTTTTCAGATCCTTCCCTATTTCTCCTTCCATTTTACCCCCTCTACCCTAGTAGATGAACCATAAGACTCTTATACCTCCATGGATGATTCTACATTTATTATTTTACATTTGGAGTGTGATTGGGTGGGAATCAATTATTTGGGTGATTCTAACAGTCATCTTTGCTCCATTTTCTAGATAAGGGCTTGTGGAATCTATTCTCTTATTCTGAATCCCTAAAACCATAAAATTTATAGTATAACATTGGTAGGGGCTTAAATGAGTGTTTAAGTATTAATAAAGGGTGGTTATTAATAAATCATTCATCAATGGAAATGAGTTTGGTGGTCTTTAATCATTCACCTATAGTCTTGATGTGATATATGTGTATGTAGTTCTTCCATTTCATTGATATGTTGTGTATTGATATATTTTATTATGAAAATGGATTTGAACCATATATTAAGGTGTGAAACCCTTGATAGACCCCATTGGGTTCATTGATTACATGAGACTGAACCTAGAGATATTAGTGGGTATGTCGGACCCTTGTAATTTGTGAACACAATCGATAAACCTTGAGATAGGGGTTTTATGAGAGAGAATGGGTATTAAATATGTTTTTGGCATGTGGTGAGGGTTAATGGTTAATTGAAACAATTAAAAGTTGTATTTTTTAAATTCTAAATATATTTTTAAATGGTTTAGAACTAATGTTTTGGGATTTGACCTAGTTATAAATTTATTGATGATAAATGATTTTTGAAAATGAGAAATTTTTCGAAAGCAGATGATGACCACAATGTGATTTAAAGAAACAGTTTTTAAAAGATATCTAAAATGTTTTTTCAAAGATGGAAAATTTTCCCTTTTAGAAAAATGGTTTAATGGTTGTATTGTATGGTTTAAATTAAAATGAAATGCTTCAGTAAAGTTTTAACTTTCAGAGATGATGGTCCAAGTTTTAAGGGTGGTTTAAAGATGATTTTAATGGGTATATAATTTTTTCTTGTTTCCAATATGTAGTTTATAAACATCTTATGGGACCATGGTAATTGAAGGGGGAATAAGGTATAGTGAGATAGATCCCAAAACAATTATGTCGACATGTTAGAATGATCGTAAAATGAATTAATTGTTAATTGAACTTAGTAAATGATGCATCATAAGGGGTGTTTTTCATGATGTAAAATGGGTTAAATGGAATTAATGTGAATTTTTCAAATGGATCATGATTTGTACCTAAAATGAAAAGGTGGAAAATACATGGGAAATTATGAACTTTTTAAGTAAGTTAAAATATGGATAGGTCAAATATTTTAATGGCTTAAGGATTAGAATTTTTTTAATATGCTTAGTGATTTATTAATTAGGAATGGGAATTTGTATAAATGGAAATGTAATGAAAATGAAAATTTTTTATGGTTTATGGTATGATTTCTATTCCCCTGTGATTATTATTTGTTTTGGTTGGATGTGGTTGTGTGGGGTATTGAAATGAGGTTCTATATCCACGAGTCGAGTTGGCCTGATGATCTAAACTCCACCCCAATAGGCATGGGTTAGGCAAGGGGACGTAGGATCTATTCCACTAATGTTTACATTACATTTTTTTAGAGGCTTCTAGGAGTGGTTGAGGTATGTGTGTGGTGTGTGAATTACTAAGCATGTTCACATGGCTTGGTAGTGTGGGGTATTAACTAAGGTTATAATCCCATGGTTCCAATTCAAATGAGGCTCTAAACTCCACCCCAAAATGCGTGGGTTAGGGAAGGGGAAGTGCTCTATTCCCCTGATATTTTCATTCCACCCAGACTAAGGCATCGAGGTGAGGGAAACTTGTTATTGTGATATATTATCCCTAGTGAGATAGGGACTTGACTAACCCTTTATGTATGGTAATTTACTAGATTAGGTCATAGTGTAAATGATGTAAATTCATAACCCATGGAACATGAGATGATGATGATTTAGTAATGAAGATATAATAAGTGATGGAATGGAAATAATATTGAAATGGCTTAAGTGAATATTGTGGCAAAGGTGTATGATATGAGTTTTGGTTAGTTAAATCCCTTATGGTTAAATGTTTATGTCACCCATTATGCCTTGGATTAGAATCCCACTATAACTTGAGTTAGTTTTGTTTAGTGGTCATATTTAGAGAACCTAATGGGTAAATGGCTATTAGATAATTACATAAATGTTTTTCTTCCTACTTGATTATTTATTTCATTTGTTACTTGCATAAAAATTCGTAGAGATTGGATATTATTGTTGATACTATTAATGGTGGCCTACTAATTTGTACTCACACCTTAGTCGGGCTACCATGGATCTTGGGTACCTGAATAGATTCTACTTATGTTCAGGTACAGGTTTAAGGTATGAACCTGGTGTTTGGATGTGCATGGGATGGCGGGTTTGAGCATGGAGGTCAGGACCAGGTTGGGACTCAGGTCCGAGATTTGAATATTTATTTAGTATAATCTTTGGTTTAGTTTTTACGATTGCTTGGAATATATATAATCAACTATATTTTTTCACATCATCTATACTTGGTTCTTATTGGTTATTATTTCATTTTGTTCACTTATTGTTCCTGGAGGTTACTTCATATTTTTGTGTCACTTATGTTGCGACTTCACTTTGATGAGCGGGTATAGTTTCCCCATGTTCCTCATTATACTCACGCTGCTATTCGATAGCCTCTAGCATATGGGTAGACACACCTGAGGTCTTGTGAAAAATTTCCTCAAGGCACCAGTTATCGTGGCTTATGAGTCAAGGATGTTACAATAATACTTGGTGGACGTACTATGTTTCAAATAGACCACACATATCTCACATCCAAAATAGAAACCCACCATGGTTCTATTTCAAATTATTTACAATCAGTTAACCAAAATAAAATATCTAATAGTATTCAAAAATTCATATAATGTTTATTAAATTAAGAACTAATTTCCTCAATTATTGAGTTACCCTTATTTAAAATATTGTTCCATCCATCAAAATCCACATCAGTAAACAAATATCTCTAAAATATTCTAGGTTGATTATGGTTCCTAATAAATTAATTAAAATAAATTTACAAATAATTTCACTAATTAATATAAATTTTTATAATCTATGAAAACCCATTGAGTAACAAATCATTGATTTAAATTTGTGAGATAAAGGGTATAAGGATTAAATATGATCCTTTATCCCTCATTGATAAAATCACTAAACTGATTTATTAAATCATTTTAATATTTCACCAAATTTTACTCACATTAAAATATAAATTCTTAGAGAGATGTGCCTTAAACAACACTAATTACCCCCACCCATAATCATCCCTTCCTGGACTCCTCAATATATCCTTCACATAAGACTAATAATTATAACATGATTCTATAATTATCATATAGAATCATCATAAAATTCATAATTTGGTTTCCTTGAAATCAAATGACATTTAAGAATATGGTAAATAGAAGAATAATAGGTAGAATATTACCCCAAATATTGTTGACAAATCAGTCTGACCCATATAGATCGAGTAAGGAAGAGGAAGTGAAGAAGCATGATAGAGGGGCTTCCCTCCAAACCATAGATCCTTATTTGGACGTAATACCTTTGAGTAGTTTGTTATTATAAAACTCTTTATTTATCTATTACTCTCCTCAATAAAAAATAGAATGATCCTATCAGGTACTAGGTTAGCCTCTATCTTCTATATAATGCCCCTGCTAACATTCTAATACAGTCTAAATATCCTTCTGATTGACTAGAAAATTATATAACACCACTCTCTTTATCTCTATGTACCTAGTTCCACCATACTTAGATACTAGTGTGTAAAAATCCAATATTTTGTGATATATTTCATTTCAAATTAATTTAATTTCTTCGATATATTCCCATACATGAAACCCTGGGTCTTAGGGAAACGTAATATAGTATATCATTATAACCTAACCATTAAATTTTTTGTATGAATATAAATAATAACTTTTTGAAAAAAATACATTTAAAAATGTTTATATAATGAAAATATATTCTAAAATAGGTATTTAATTTTTAGTATAAACTATTTTTTCCACAAAAACGTTTTTATCAAAAATGGGTTTTATATTATTTTGTGCATAGAAATTATAATTAATTTATTACATATTTATAAATTTTATTTGGATAAAATAAATTTAATTTTGAAATCATAATGTTAAAATTATCTTAGAATGAACATTTGATAATTTTTTGAAAATTCTTATTTTTAAAGGAATAGTGAAAAGTACCGCATTTTATTGAAAACAACCTTTTTATTTCAAAAATTTACAAAGTTCAATTTTGTTAGATAGATTCAATATAATGTTATTTAATTTATATTAATAATAATAAAATTATGGTCTTTAGAATCAATTTTATTTTTTATTTTGGTTTGGAAAAATTTTATGCTTATGGAAACATTTTTTTTAGGAAAGTCAATGTTCATCACATTTGACAGGTTTATTTTTAAATAAAAATATTCCACTTATATGAATTGAACATAATAATGTGGAATATATGTTTTCAATCAGAATATATAATATTATAAAATAAGATTAAATTAATTTTTATTCCTATTTAATAGTAGATACATTAAAAATATGTTTCCACAGATATGGTTAAAATAATTTTATCAGGGGTTAAAACAAAGTGATAAGAGATAAAATGACCTAATTTTTTTTATAAATCATAGTTAATGAAGGAATTTAAACCAACATAACCGTATACTTGGAATTTGTTTATGGGAATCTTTTCCAGTAATGCGACTCAATATTTTTTTAATCCATTAAAAAATCGAGGTGTGTCGCAGTGGTTCCTTTAGGATGTTAGGGATCTATTTCAATAAATTTTTTTGATAGTGGGTGTGTTGAGGCTTAGAAATGGATGTGTAAAGATAGATAATATGGTAGGGAGTACTGCAGGACATTTTATTATAGAGACTATAGTGTAATAGTGTCTCAATTAAGATGGTATTGAGTATTCACTTCCAGGACATTTCATTGGTATTTATGAGCATTGGATCATGTTTTAGTGGTTTAGGTTCAATGCCTTTAATATAGAACTTGTAGGTGTATTGGGAATAGGAAATGAAATGTGACTATATGATTGGAATTTTCAAAAACAAATTATATTAGGAGATATTTTTATTTTTCCCAAATACTTTTCAAGGATATTAATTTTAAAGGTAGAGAGATTATATGAACTCATATTTTAAACCAATTGGAAATTCAACATGATTATTGAACTTTTCATTTAGTGGATGATTCATGATTTAAAATGAGATTAATAATGAAATTATGATATTTGTATCACATAAAGGACATTTTTATGTGTTTTAAGGCCCAAGAGATGTCTTGGGAGTTCAGATGAGTATTGGGAGTGTCAATCTCTAAAAACATAGATTTTGAAAAGGTAAGGAGATGTGTAGAGTTTGTACATGAATAGTGAATACCATGAACCTAAAATATGTGGTCCTTGTGGGGTGTCACACTATTGGTTAAACCATTCACCCAAGGGAACACAACTATGTGTGTTTCCTATAAAAACCTAAAGGGGGAACCCAACAAAATGAACACAATTTGTCTAATCGTGTGCTAGCCATGCGAGGGGCATGCCACCATAGACAGTGAGACCGAATAGTTGGCACATGGGTAACAAAACCGTATGACCAATCTATGTGGCTCATTAAATAGGATTTAAATGAACATTTTCACCTACCGCTTTTATTTTTCCCTTATCCATTCTTCTACCTCTATTCCAATTCATAGAATCTACCTGGGTGATCCTCCTCACTGCCAATTAGGATTTTGGAGATCTTTATTAAAACTCATAATGCAACATCATTGGTCACATTTGATCTCCCTTGGTTAGTATACAATTCCCCTTTCCAAATTTCTTCATTTATATTTCCTTATTGAATGTCATTACAAATCAAGCTCATATTCCCTATTTTCAGGGATTATTTTCTATTCTTCTAATTTCTCTTGATCTGTCTTGATGAAAAACCCAATAATGGAAAGGGTAAGAATCCTAAGTATGAGGTAAGTATAATTAATGTTTTCCCTTAAACATTAATCATTTTTAAATTGTACGATTGTGCCACACACAAAACATTCCGCATATTGAATAAAATGTGAAATATATTAAAGTAAGTACTTTTCCCCCACCTATGATGTTTTTAAACCCCTTACATGGTTCGAGGTCGGCATTGTCAATCTGAAAAAAAATATTAAGGTGACTTTGATTATATTATAATTTTTTCTATCATTTCCATGTGAATAAACCACCCCTTGGATGTGTCCTTTAAATGCCTTAATAAATTTATGTATATTTTGATTCAACCAAACCACCTCCTAAGGTGGTATTAGCTTGTCAATTTAGATGATAATTTTCTGAATATCGTCACTTCCCTTTAATCCATTCATGATGGAATTAGATAATGAAATTAAATGAATTAATTTGGGAATCAGTGCATTACATGAGTTATGGTGAATTGAATAATGTCAAAGATTCACCCTTGGCCATTCTTAAACCATTAAATAGAATGGTTTGATGGATTGTGATTTTACATGGTCTATTTTATCACATGATAGTGAATTAGAAAATAAATGTATTGAATTGTTACATTAAAAGGTTATAACACTTTCCAATATTTACACTTATAAATGGAATGAGTAAATGTATGTTCAAATTGTAAACTGGCATGGATATTTCTCAAAGCCTATGTTTGATTATTAAAATAAATGTTCCTATTTTTTAGACTGTGTAATGTGAAATACCTATATTCTTTATGTGTAATTCCCTTGTAATGTCCTAGAAATTTTTGAATTATAATTATTTTCTGAAAATGTGTGTTGTATTGTAACACCCCGACCCCAGAAGCCCAGAGTCGGTACATTATTAGGTATCATTGGCATGATCACAAATGATCAAGTCCCAAAAGACTTATTAGTTTAGTATCCTTGGAAGTACTAGATACATTCATAAGGTTTACATTACATCATAAAATGGAAAAATAAAACAACATTGTTTCCATAGACAACACTGAGATCCCATAGACTATCCCTACAGGTCATTCATAATATACTTCTTCGCATCCTGGGAGAAATAAAACATAGAAAGGGGTGATCTCAGATTCTTAGTAAGGATAACAATATAGCGGAACCGTTTATAAATAAGCATAAACATTTAAGGCAATGTATAAGACTAAAACAAAATCCTTTTAAACATGAACTTCAACATAATATGGCAAAGATAAAATCAAATAATTCCATTTACTTATTCACATGGATATTATACTAGTCCAATAATCACATGAAATATCAATATACAATTTCATAATTATGGAATGCATAATTCTAGACTTTCATAACCACATAGTCAAGGCCTTGTGTCAAGACTACAAATAATATTTTGTCAAGGCCATGTGCCAAGACACTAGTTTTTCTCATAAGACCTACCGATGCATCGAGGAGCTATAGTGGGCTCCACCCGTCACTTACTAAGTCTAATCAATTCCTCATATGAAATGGTTGAAACATAATATGAACATTCTTATTAAAACTAGCATACGAAATGTAAATATTTTAACTAGAAACCATGAATGGTATAAAAATAGCACATCAACAGTCAAACATTACTCATTAAATACAATATGGAAGATTTTATTATAATATATCAACCTCAATATATAATAAATAATGATATTGACAAAGATGAAAATAATCATCAAAACTATTTGAGAGAAATATCCCCATTTTTCTTGAAAACATTTAAAAGTTTCACTATTTTTCAAGAAGCCATTTAAAATTGATTTTTGAATCAAAGTGTCCCATACAACATTGAAGCTTTTAAAATGAATTTTAATTTTAAAACATCAATGTCCATATAAATAAATATTTAAAACCATTTTTAAAAACATGGAGATTAATGAGAAATATTTATAATAATAAATCTTTAAAACATTTTAAAATGATATTTTAGTTTCTTAAACAAAAGAGAGAAACTTGAATACAAATAATTGAGGTAATAAAAAATTTATAATATCATTAGAAGAAAGTTATTCATGATATGATATGTCAAAGTACATTATATACACCATATAAAAGTGAACTGGGGTATAACAACAAAGAAGTCTCGATGGAATGTAAATTGAGATGAAATCTCTTATAAAGACCGTATCCTTAGGTTAAGGATAAATCAATGGAATAATTATGTGTAAAAAAAATAAATGCACTCAATACTATTTGATATTCAGTTTAAATCAATCATAGGACATTCACACATATTCTTATAAAAACAACACCAATGAATTGGATGTTTAACTCAATAAATGGAGATTGAGTTAAAATTACTCTTATCAAGTTCATATCGATGACTTGAGAATTTATAAATGGAGTGATTATGTGTATCAAAAGTATATTCACAGAAACGGGAGTGTAAATTACTACACAAATAATAAATATTGATTCCACACATAATTATTGAGTAAAATAATCAATGAAGTATGCGCGAAGCCGAATGAGTGGAAATTGAAATTTTAAATTCCCTTACCAATTTGGTAACTTACAAAACATAAATCCCATGAAATATGGATCATAAAATGAAGATGTAAATACTCATAAATTAAATTATATTACACAAATAATACAATCATTGGGCATTACATACACTACACAAAAGGAAATAGTGGAAATATGACAAGAATCTCACGGAAATAGGAAGTGAGATGAAAACCCATCGTTGTAATCAATCGATTCATATGGACAAAAGTTAATAACAAAAAAATGAATCACCAAATACAATTAATATAAATATAATCCTGATAATATATATATCAAATGACATTACACAATACACCACATTTAATAAATAAGTTGTGAACAATGGAAATTTCACAAAATTAAAAGTGAGATAAGAAACCCCTTTGTACTTTTTCTTGGTCGAGGGTAGGTTAACATCATTTATAATGGTAAAATAATTGTAATTAAATTATACAAGAATCATATACATTAATATGATATCCTATATGATCTTTTAATATTGCTTTGTTAATAATATTTTAGTATTATCGTCGTTTCGGGTGTTGACAAATTCATTTTCATTTATATGATTTGTTACTTAAGTAATGTTTGTTATGGATAGGATGTATCTTATTCATGTTTAAACATTATTTTTTATCATATAATGAAAATTATTCTTGAATGGATTACGATGGGGATTGAATCTCATCGCGTTCGAGGAGACGGTAATCCGTACGTACTCACGAGCGACAATATCATTATTTTGATATTAAAATAATATATAATTGGATGGTATATAATATATACAGAATCATTATAGTGTTATATTTATTATTTAAATCAATTTCACATCAGTATTATACCCATACAAACAATAATGTATCGAATAACAATGACACCACGATGCGGGGACGATAAGTCGTACATACGCACGTATGGTGAAATGTCATTCAAAGGATGGATAGAATAATTAATTTGGTTGTACCATATTTATAACAACATAAAATTATATAGAAGATACTATAGTTATTATTTTATAATGGAAACAAAAAATAACGAGGAATTGTAAGAAGAAAAGAACTTGAAAGAGGTGATGAAATATTTACCTCTTCTTCGGGTTCTTTCTTTTGATTTAATCAAAAGGGCTCCTTAGGTTGGCTTTCTGACTAAAGGAAGGCCTCTAGAATTAAGGTAAGACATTTAAGAGGGTATTTGGGAAGAGTTTGGCCGATAAAAATGACTTTTATGGTGTTAATTATAGAGAAGGGGGAGTTCCCTTTAATAAGAGGGGTGAGGGGCACCTTAGGAAAAATTAGAAATATTATTTTATAATAAAATCATTTTCGGTGTATAATGGCTCAAAAATGGATTATTTAAAGGGTAATGTGGGTATGGGTCTAAAAACGATCCACCAATAGGTTTTATAGAGGTTTGGGTCACTATATTAACCTTATCATTTAGATTTAACTCTTAGTTAAATAGTTTGACATTTACCATGTCTCTTTGTATTTTTATATTATATGGTTAATAAACATACTATATACTTCTAAGAGAACCCCAAGTGGTTCATTAATCATAAACCTATAATTAAATAAATCTTTTTTCGGAACATTAGGTTTTTAGGAATAGAATATCAATTAATAATATAATATTTGTTTTAAAAACTCTTTTATGTCAATTTTGACACTATTTGGTATTTTGTTTTTTCTAAATTCATAACAACATTATTACATTGAAAACAATTCATATAACCAACCCTCATATGTCATATTAACATAGAAAATTAGTTAAATTCACATAAAGTCTTAAATTAAATTTATTTGGATATTTATAATATCAATTATTTTAATCCTTCATTAATACGGTAATTACTGCATCAACATTGTGTCATAAATATATTTAAATATTTAATGTCTAAAAAATATAAATAAAATACGATTATGAAGGAAATATTTTTAGATTTATAATGAATTTTTATAGTTGAATTTATCTTATGTGTAACCCTATATTAAAAATTGTTTAGTTATTAAACTTTGAATTTAAAACTTTTAACTATTCTTTGAATTAAATAATAATAAATGTCCTAATCTAATCCAAGTGGACCAAAGAGGTTCATATTTTATTCCTAAGATTGTTTTTGGTCGAATTATAATTATCCAATATAATTAGGACACGTGTTAAGGTAATAATAATATCATTTTAACCCTTAATTACCCTATTTACTTTTAACCATGGTAAATAAAAGTCAAAACTTACTATTCAACAAATATTATTTTCATCTAATTGAACCACGTTTTAATTCCTGATATCAACCGTGTCTCTCATATTTTTGAAATTAAATTCACAGAAGCAGTAAAATTAAGTTTTATTCAAATTTACAAATGCTCCTAGGAGGTGGGTAAAAGACGGTTAAAAAGTTCAATAAATTTTTTATATATATAAAATTATTATAAACTGACTCCAATGAATTACATTGAACATATATAGATATTATGTATCTATTTTGACCTAAAATAAATTTCAATAAAATAAATAATTATTTAAATAAAAATTCGGTTTTAAACTATAACTCAGTGTTTTTTAATATTCATCAAAAATTGAAAGTTTTCAGAAACATACCAAAAATTCACCCGAAGCTAATTTTGATATTCCGAATCCAAAAATGAAGTCCATTTTGAAAGATATAATTTAAAAAATTTCAAAAAGTGGGTATTACTATTCATAACGGCAAGTTTTATTGGTCGCGGTGTGTTAGAATCTCGAAGTTATGTACAATGAAAGCTATTACATTATTCAAAGGGAAACGTATCGTGGAAGCTTGGGGTATTACATTCTTCCCCCATTTTGGAAATTGAATCCTCGTAATTTTTAAAATTGGGCTTGGGAACATAATTGAAATTCCCACATCGGAAAAAGAGTCAATAAAACTATCACTTTAAAAGAATGAAAGAGAAGTACAAAGGTCATCTGAGATAACCCATACTAGGATTCCATGTAGAAAAACAAGTATATGGAAGATAAACTAAGTGTCAAGTTCTGATGTATAGGGATAGAAAACATGATCAGGAGAAAGATAACAACAAGAAAACCACAAACTTGTGATGGGACAAATAGATATTAGTTTCCTAGTAGGAAAAGTAAATAGACAACACTTTTTTTGATTTAAGTTACATTTCATAAAGATGAACAATTTATTTATGAGATTGACTAAGAACATAAAGAGATATACTTACTTTTTATGTATAGTTTCATTCTTTAATAAATTTCTACCACTAACTCATTTTTTTCAAGCAATGAGTATTCAAGATGACTTGGTCATACCGAAAGATCTATAATCAACTTCTAGAGAATCACATGATCCAAAAAGGATAAACTATATATTTACCTTGTATTTAGAGATTAA
The DNA here is from genome assembly GCA_963277665.1 of Viscum album. NCBI lineage: Eukaryota > Viridiplantae > Streptophyta > Magnoliopsida > Santalales > Viscaceae > Viscum > Viscum album. The sequence continues at coordinate 1,987,045,700 of OY728161.1, read as the reverse complement.
TAAAAACCAAAATGGTTAGTACAAGATCAGATGATCCCCCAAAAGGATATTCCTTTAGATAAAGAAACACTAATATTAATTTCTAACATTAAACCAACAATACCCCAAAGTTAAATAAATACCATTCAATAAAAAATTGTCCTTAAAATCTTTAAATATAATACAAACTAATATTGAAACCAAAAACATAGAAGAATTTGGTTATGTAGTCTTCCATGTTAAATTGTATCTCCAAATGACGTCGACTACTCTTAAAGTTACATACTTAAAATTAATTAACCTAATCATATATTCTCTATTATAGGTTAATCATTTCCATAAATAACCCAAATATCTATAAAAACATATATAAAAATCCACCATTACTCCTAAAATGAAATCCCATAGTATTCTACTTTCCTTAGGCATATAGTGTTCCCAACAGAGCGAACGTCTTCCAAAATAACATTTATCACTTAATCAGAAAATCATTTTCCTATACTAAGGGTATTCATTTGATAAGACATAATATCCCAAATTAACATATTATTGACTAATAAAATCATTTAACTAAAAATAATTAGTCACACTAACCATGGACTTCACGTAGTCCAGTGGTAGGCGATAAATCCCAATCTCACTCTGGTTGTGGGTTCGATTCCCACAGCTTTGTCCGACACGACGGCTTGTCACACGGTCTGCATGTTGTCCTTTTTCAAAAACTATATTTTATAACATTACCAAAATGATATAAATTCCTCAAAATAACCATAACATAATTTAACCACAAATGTTATCTCATACCTTGCATTTTCATCCCAAAATATAATAACATGTAATTTCCTCAAACCCAATGATCATATAAAACCAAATGGTTATTTATAACTATATCCACAATAGAAAAGATAATTCTTCCTCAAATATCATTTTCACTTGACAAACTGTAGGGTTACAAATACATGAGAAAATTATTCCAAAGTAATCCCATCAACAAGGAGCACTAATACTTTTAAAAATTTCTCCAACCATTTATTTCCACATAGCTTATTCTTTGACCATGAAAATATCATATAGAATAGGGCATTCACTTGGGTAATGGCCAGGTCCCCTACATTTATGTAAAATGACTGCAAATGGAATCTTGGGACAATTTTTATTTTCTTCCATAGTACTCTTCATTTTTCCTCGGCAATTCTTTACTTTATGTCCTTTTTCCCACACGTAAATCATTTATTTGTTACATTGAGACACTTTCCTAGGTGTCTCCATCCACATTTCCCGCATGATGGAAATTGAGGATTCTTTTCTCCATGGTATCCACTGCTGGAGCTCTTATTATTCATCACCTTTCTCTTCTTTATTGAGTTCGGGAGTTAGTTAATATATATATTGTTGATCATATTTTTTGAAAACTGATTTGGCATGAACATGATATCTTTTACGCCTATCAACATTCCATTTTTTTATCATTTCCACCACCATTCCCACCTTGTACATCATGATCAAAGTTACTATTACTTCCTTGGAATCCATCCATTGACTAAAACTAGAATTAATTGTGTGAGTAAAAGCAGTCATAAAATCATTTAGAGAATATCATGACACCAAATTTTCAATTTGAAACACCTTAGAATTAACCAAGGTCATTTATTATCATCTTATATTTAAATCCTTCAAATTGGTTTGTAATGAAAATTTAAATTATCCTAAGAATATCCCCCAGAAGTATCGTAACCAAGAGTGCAGTAAGGTCCATTTTCCTGCACCAATTCCCGTTCGAGTCTAGCTTAAAGCGGTGTTTTTGGGTTTTACCCTTAGGTACATCTATGCCAGAGTGGCCTCTACCTTCTTGTATCCAGATAGGGATGTATTTCTTGTTAAACTCACAAATCTTAACAATACAAAAATTTTAGGAAGTTCTTCTATACTAATCCTCAAATTCTATATTAGGGATATGTGCTCTAATCAGAGTTTATCTAAATTTGGTTTCCAAGGATTGTACTAAACTCTTTCTGATACCAACTATAACACCCCGACCCCATAATCCCAGAGTCGGTATATTATTATGTATCATTGTCTTGATCACAAAAGATCAAGTATCGAAAGACAGATTAGTTTAGTATCCTCGAAAGTAGAAGATACATTCATAAGGTTTACATTAAATCATAAAATGGAAAACTAAAACAACATTGTTTCCATAGACAACACTGAGATCTCATAGACTATCTATATAGGTCAGTCATAATATATTTATTCGCATCCTGGGAAAAATTAAACATATAAAGGGGTGATCTCAGATTCTTATTAAGGACAACAATATAGTGGAAACTTTCATAAATAAGCATAAAAATTTAAGGCAATGTATAAGACTAAAACAAAAGCCTTTTAAACTTGATCTTCAGAATAATATGAAAAAGATAAAATCAAATAATTCCACTTACTTATTCAGATGTATATTCTACTAGTCGAATAATCACATGCAATATCAATAGCCACTTTCATAATGATGGAATGAATAATGCCATACTTTCATAACCACATAGTCAAGGCCTTGTGCCAAGACTACTAAAATGATTTTTTCAAGGCCCTGTGACAAGACACTAGTTTCTCTCATGAGACCTACCGATGCATCTAGGATACATAGAGGGATACAACCATCATTTACTAAGTCCAATTAATTCCTTATATGAAAAGGTTGAAACATAATCTGAACATTCGTATTAAAACTAGCATATGAAATGTCAATATTTTAACCACAAACCATGAATGTTATAAAAATAGCACGTCCACAGTAAAACATAACTCATTCAATAAAATATGAAATATTGTATTATAATAGATCAACCTCAATAGAGAATAATGAATTATATTGACATAGATGAAAATAATCATCAAACTATTTGAGATAAATATCCCCCTTTTTCATGAAAACATTTAAAAGTCTCACTATTTATCAAGAAGCTGTTTAAAATAGATTTTTGAATCAAAGTGTCCCATTTCAAATTGAATCTTTTAAAAGTAATTTTAATTTTAAAATTTTAATGTCCATATAAATAAATCTTTAAAATCATTTTTAAAAACATGGACATTAATGAGAAAGATTTAGAATAATTAATCTTTAAAACATTTTAAAATGATATTTTAGTTAGAGTTCCTAACCAAAAGAGAGACACTTGAATAAAAATAATTGAGGTAATAAAAAAATTATAATATCATGGGAATAAAGGGATTCATGGTATACTATGTCAAAGTACATTATATGCACCACATAAAAGTGAATTGGCGTATAACAACAAAGAAGTCTCAATGGAATGTAAATTGAGGTGAAATCTATTATAAAGACCGTATCCCTAGGTTAAGGATAAATCAATGAAATAATTATGTGTTAAAAATATAAATACACTCAATATTTTTGTATATTCAGTGTAAATAAATCAGAGGACATTCACACATATTCTTGTAAAAGCAACACAAATGAATTGGATGTTTAACTCAATAAATGAAGATTGAGTTAAAATTACTCTTATCAAGTTCATATCAATGACTTAAGAATTTATTAATGGAGTGATTATGTGTGTCAAAAGTACATCCACAGAAAGAGGAGTGGAAATTAATACAAAAATAATAAATAGTGATTCCACACATAATCATGGAGTAAAATAATCAATGAAGTATGCGCGAAGCCGAATGAGTGGAAATTGAAATTTGAAATTCCCTTACCAATTTGGTAACTTACGAAACATACATCCAATGAAAGATGGATCAAAAAATTAAGATGTGAATAATCATAAATTAAATTATATTACACAAAGAATACAATCATTGGGTAGTACATACACTACACAAAAAGAAATAGTAACAATATGGCAAGAATCTCATGAAAATAGGAAGTGAGATGAAAACCCTCACTTCGTTATAATCAATCAAGTCGTATGGACTAAATTTAATAACAACCAAATAAATCACAGAATACCATGAATATAAATAAAATCATGATAATATATATATCAAATGATAGTACACACAATACACCACATTTAATAAATAAGTGGTGAACAATGGAAATCTCACGGAATTAAAAGTGAGATAAGAAACCCCTTTGTTTGTACTTTTTCGTCATCGAGGGTAGGTTAAACTACTATATAATGGTGAAATAATTGTTATTAAATTATACAAGAATCATATACATTAATATTATATCATATATGATCTTTTAATATTTCTTTGTTAATAATATTTTAGTATTATCGTTGTTTCGGGTGTTAGCAGATTCATTTTCCTTTATAAACTTTGTAACGTAAGTAATTTTTGTTATGGATAGAATGTATATTGATCATTTTAAGAATGATATTAAGTATTTAAACATTATTTTAAATAATCTAATGAAAATTATTCTTCAATGGATTACGATAGGGAATGAATCTCATCGCGTTCACAAGCGACAATATCATTATTTTGATATTAAAATAATATATAATTGGACGGTATATCATATATACAGAATCATTATAGTGTTATATTTATTATTTACATCAATTTCACATCATTATTATACCCATCCAAATAATAATGTATCGAATAACAATCACACCACAACGCGGTGATGGTAAGCTGTACGTACGCATGTATGGTGACATGTCCTTCAAAGGATGGATAGAATAATGAATTTTGTTGTACCATATTTATAATAGCATAAAAGTATATAGAAGATACTATAGTTATCATTTTATAATAGAAACCACAAAGAAAGAGGAAGTGGAAGAAGAAAGGAACTTGAAAGAGGTGATGAAATATTTACCTCTTCTTTGGGTTCTTCCTTTTGATTTGATAAAAAGGGCTCCTTAGGTTGGATTTATGACTAAAGTAAGGCCTATAAGATGAAGTTAGGATAGTTGGTAGGGTATTTGTGAATAGTTTGTCAGATCCAAATTGCTTTTTAAGTTGTGAATTATAGAGAAGGGGGAGTTCCCTTTTATAAAAGGGGTGAGGGGCACCTTAGGAAAAGCTAGAAATATTATTTTATAATAAAATAATTTTCAGTTTCTAATGTCTCAAAAATAGATTATTTAAATCCTAAAGTGGGTATGGGTAGAAAAAAACTCAACCAATAGGTTTTAGATAGGTTTGGGTCACTATAGTAACCTTATCATTTAGATTTAACTCTTAGTTAAATAGTTTTACATTTACCATGTCTCTTTGTATTTTTATATTATATGGTTAATAAACTTACTATATACTACCAAGAGAACCCAAAGTGGTTAATTGATGATAAAATTATCATTACATAAGTATTTTTGTCGAACCATATATTTTTAGGAATATAATATAAATTAATAATATAGTATTTGTTTAAAAAACTCTTTTATTTCAATTTTGACACTATTTGGTATTTTGTTTTTTATAAATTCATAACAAAATTACTACATCGAAAACAATTCATCTAACCAACCCTAATATGTCATAGTAACATAAAAAACTAGTGGAATTCACAAATAATCTCAAATTTTATTTATTTGGATATTTATAATATCAATTATATTATTCCTTCATTAATAAGGTAATTACTGCATCATCATTGTGTCATAAATAAATTTAAGTATTTAATGACTAAAAAATATAAATAAAATACCATTATGTAAAAAATATTTTTATCCTTCTGATGAATATTTATATTCAAATTTATCTTATGTGTAACCTTATATTTAAAATGGTTTAGTTATTAAACTTTCAATTTAACACTTTTAACTCTTCTTTGAATTAAATAATAATAAATGTCCTAATCTAATACAAGTGGATCAAAGAGGTTCATATTTTATTCCTAAGGTTGTTTCTGGTCGAATTATACTTATCCAATATAATTAGGATATGTGTTAAGGTAAAAATAATATCATTTTTACCCTTAATTACACTATTTACTTTTAACCGTGGTAAATAAAATTCCAAAGTTACAATTCACCAAAAAAAATTTATCTAATTAAACCACATTTTACTTACTGATATCATCCGTGTCTCTTAGATTTTTGAAATTCAATTCACAGAAGTAGTAAAATTATGTTTTATTCAAATTTGCAAATGCTCCTAGGAGGTGGGTAAAAGACGGTTAAAAAGTTCAATGAAATTTTTATATATCTAAAATTATTATAAACTGACTCCAATGAATTACATTGAAATTATATAGGTATTATGTATCTATTTTGACCTAAAATAAATTCAAATAAAATAAATAATTATTTAAATAATAATTCGTTTTTAAACTATTACTCTGTGTTTTTCACTATTCATCAAAAATTGAATGTTTTCAGAAAAATACCAAAAATTAACCCTAAGCTAATTTCGATATTCCAAATCCAAAAATGAAGTCCATTTTACAATATATAATTTATAAAATTTCAAAAAGTGGGTATTACTATTCATAACGACAAGTTTTATTGGTCGCGGTGTGTTAGAATCTTGAAGTTGTGTACAATGCAAGCTATTACATTATTCAAAGTGAAACGTACCGTGGAAGCTTGGAGTGTTACATTCTTCCCCACTTTTGGAAATTGCTTCCTCGCAATTTTTAAAATTTGTCTTGGGAACATAATTGAAAGTCCCGCATCAGAAAAAGAGTCAATAAAACTATTATTTTAAAAGAATGAAAGAGAATTACAAAGGTCACCCGGGATAACCCATACTAGGATTCCATGTAGGAAAACATGGATATGGAAGATAAACTAATTGTCAAGTTCTTATGGAGAGGGATAGAAAACATGATCAGGAGAAAGATAACAACAAGAAAACCACAAACTTGTGATGGGACAAACAGTCATTAGTTTCCCAGTAGGAAAAATAAACAGACAATGCTTTTTTTGTTTTAAGTTACATTTCATAAAGATGAACAATTTATTTGTGAGATTGACTAAGAATATAAAGAGATATACTTACTTTTTAAGTATAGTTTCATTCTTTAATAAATTTCTACCACTAAATCGTCTTTTTTTCAAACGATGAGTATTCAAGATGACTTGTTCATAACAGAAGATCTAGAATCAACTTCTAGGGAATCACATGATCCACAAAGGATAAACTATATATTTACCTTATCTTTAGAGATTAATCAAAACCAAAATGTTTAGTAAAAGATCAGATGATCCCCCAAAAGGATATTCCTTTAGAGAAAGAAACACTAATCTTAATTTCTAACATTAAACCAACAATACCGTAAAGTTAAATAAATACCATTCAATAAACAATTGTCCTTAAAATACTTCAATAAAATCCAAACTAATATTGAAACCCAAAACTTAGAATAATTTGGTTATGTAGTCTTCCACTTTAAATTGTATCTCCAAATGACGTCGACTACTCTTAAAGTTTCATACTTAAAAGTAATTAACCTAATCATATATTCTCTATTATAGGTTAATCATTTTCCTAAATAACCCAAACCACTATAAAAACATATATAAAAATCCACCATTACTCCTAAAATGAAATACCATAGTATTCTACTTTCCTTAAGCATATAGTGTTCCCAACAGAGCGAACGTCTTCCAAAATAACATTTATCACTTAATCACCAAATCCTTTTCCTATACTATTGGTATTCATTTGATAAGACATAATATCCCAAATTAACTTATTATTGATCAATAAAATCATTTAACTAAAAATAATTAGTCACACTAGCCAGGGACTTCACGTAGTCTAGTGGTAGGCAATAAATCCCAATCACACTCTGGTTGTGGGTTCGATTCCCACATCTTTGTCCTACGCGACGGGGTGTCACACGGTTTGCGTGTTGTACTTTTTCAAAAACAATATTTTATAACATTACCAAAATGATATAAATTCCTCAAAATAACCATAACATAATTTAACCAAAAATGTTATCTCATACCTTTCATTTTCATCCCAAAATATAATAACTTGTAATTTCCTCAAACCCAATGATCATATAAAACCAAATGGTTATTTATAACTATATCCACAATATTAAAGATAATTATTCCTCAAATATCATTTTCACTTGACAAACTGCAGGGTTACAAATACAAGATAAAATTATTCCAAATTAATCCCATCAACAAGGAGCACTAATACTTTTAAAAATTTCTCCAACCATTTATTTCCACATAGCATCTTCTTTGACCATGAAAATATCTTATAGAATAGGGAATTCACTTGGGTAATGGCCAGGTCCCCTACATTTATGGAAAATGATTGTAAATGGATTCTTGGGATGTTTTTTATTTTCTTCCATAGTACTCTTCATTTTTTCTCAGCAATTCATTACTTTATCTCCTTCTTTCCCACACGTAAAACATTTCTTTGTTACATTGAGACACTTTCCTAGGTTTCTCCTTCCACATTTCCCACATGGTGGAAATTGATGATTCTTTTTTCCATGGTCTCTACTGCTGGAGCTCTTATTATTCATCACATTTCTCTTATTTGTTGAGTCTGGGAGTTGGTTAATATATATATTGTTGATCATATTTTTTGAAAACTGATTTAGCATGAACACGATATCTTTTACGCCTATCAACATTCCATTTTTTTTCTCATTTCCACCACCATTCACACCTTGTACATCATGATCAAAGTTATTATGACATCCTTGGAATCCATCCATTGACTAAAACCAGAATGAATTGTGTGAGTAATAGTAGTCATAAAATCATTTATAGAATATCATGACACCATATTTTCAGTTTGAAACACCTTAGGATTAACCAAGGTCATTTATTCTCATCTTATATTAAAATCCTTAAAATTGGTTTGTAACGAAAATGTAAATTATCCTAAGCATATCCCCCAGAAGTATCGTAACCAGGAGTGAAGTAAGGCCCATTGTCGTGCACCAATTCCCGTCCGAGTCTAGCTTAAAGCGGTGTTTTTGGGTTTTAGCCCTGGGTACATCTCTGCCAGAGTGGCCTCTACCTGCTTGTATCCAGATAGGGACTTATTTCTTGGTAAACTCACCAAATCTCTACAATAAAAAAATTTTAGGATGTTCTTCTATACTAATCCTCAAAGTCTATCTTAGGGCTATGTGCTCTAATCAGAGTTTATCTAAATTTGGTTTCCAAGGATTGTACTAAACTCTCTATGATACCAACTGTAACGCCCCGACCCCATAATCCTAGAGTCGGTACATTATTATATATCATTGGCTTGATCACAAAAGATCAAGTCTCGAAAGACAGATTAGTTTAGTAGCCTTGAAAGTACAAGATAGATTCATAAGGTTTACATTACATCATAAAATGAAAAACTAAAACAACATTGTTTCCATAGACAACAATGAGATCCCATAGACTATCAATATAGGTCAGTCATAATATACTTATTTGTATCCTAGGAAAAATAAAACATATAAAGGGGTGAGCTCAGATACTTATTAAGGACAACAATATAGTGTAAACGTTCATAAATAAGCATAAACATTTGAAGCAATGTATAAGACTAAAACAAAAGCCTTTTAAACTTGAACTTTAGTATAATATGGAAAATATAAAATAAAATAATTCCACTTACTTATTCATATGGATATTCTAATAGTTGAATAATCACATGCAATATCAATAGCCACCTTCATAACCACATAGTCAAGGCCTTGTGCCAAGACTACTAAAAAGAGTTTGTCAAGGCCTTGTGACAAGACACTAGTTTGTCTCATGAGACCTACCGATGCATCTATAAGCCATAGAGGGATCCACCCGTCACTTAATAAGTCCAATGAATTCCTCATATGATAAGGTTGAAACATAATTTTAACATTCGTATTAAAACTAGCATACGAAATTTCAATATTTTAACCACAAACCTTGAATGGTATAAAAATAGAACATCCACAGTCAAACATAACTCATTCAATAAAATATGGAATATTTTATTATAATAGATCAACCTCACTAGAGAATAATGAATTATATTTACATAGATGAAAATAATCAACAAAACTATTTGAGAGAAATATCCCCCCTTTCTTGAAAACATTTAAAAGTCTCACTATTTATCAAGAAGCCGTTTAAAATAGATTTTTGAATCAAAATTCCCTATTAAAAATTGAAGCTTTTAAAAGGAATTTTAATTTTAAAATTTTAATGTCTATATAAATAAATCCTTAAAATCATTTTTAAAACATGGACATTAATGGGAAAGATTTAGAATAATTAATCTTTAAAACATTTTAAAATGATATTTTAGTTAGAGTTCCTAACCAGAAGAGAGACACTTGAATACAAATAATTGAGGTAATAAAAACATTATAATATCATGGGAATAAAGGTATTCATGGTATACTATGTCAAAGTACATTATATACACCACATAAAAGTGAATTGGCGTATAACAATAAAGAAGTCTCAATGGAATGTAAATTGAGATGAAATCTCTTATAAAGACCGTATCCTTAGGTTATGGATACATAAATGACATAGTTATGTTTGAAAAATATAAATACACTCAATATTTTTGTATATTCAGTGTAAATAAATCAAAGGACATTCACACATATTCTTTTAAAAACAACACCAATGAATTGGATGTTTAACTCAATAAATGAAGATTGAGTTAAAATTACTCTTATCAAGTTCATATTGATGACTTGAGAATTTATCAATGGAGTGATTATGTGTATCAAAAGTATATCCACATAAAGAGGAGTCTAAATTACTAAAAAAATAATAAATAGTTATTCCTCACATAATCATGGAGTAAAATAATCAATGAAGTATGCGCGAAGCCGATTTAATGGAAATTGAAATTTGAAATTCCCTTACCAATTTGGTAACTTACGAAACATACATCCCATGAAAGATGGATCATAAAATTAAGATGTAAAAAATCATAAATTAAATTATATTACACAAATAATACAATCATTGGGTAGTACATACACTACACAAAAGAAAATAGTGGCAATATGGAAAGAATCTCACGAAAATAGGAAGTGAGATGAAAACCCTTACTTTGTTGTAATCAATCGAGTCGTATGGAAAAAAGTTAATAACAACCAAATGAATCACAGAATACCATGAATATAAATAGAGACATGATAATATATATATCAAATGACAGTACACAATACACCACATTTAATAAATAAATGGTGAACAATGGAAATCTCACGGAATTAAAAGTGAGATAAGAAACCCATTAGTTTGTACTTTTCCATGGTAGAGGGTAGTTTAACTTCCTATATAATGGTGAAATAATTTATATTAAATTATACAATAATCATATACATTAATATTATATCATATATGAATTTTTAATATTGCTTTGTTAATAATATTTTACTATTATCGTCGTTTCGGGTGTTAACAGATTCGTTTTCCTTTATATACATTGTTACGTAAGTAATTTTTGTTATGTATAGGATGTATCTTTTTCATATTCATAATGATATTAAGTCTTTAAACATTATTTTTAATCATCTAATGAAAATTATTCTTCAATGGATTATGATGGGGAATGAATCTCATCGCGTTCACGAGAGACAATATCATTCTTTTGATATTCAAATAATATATAATTTGATGATATATCATATATACCGAATAATTATAGTGTTATATTTATTATTTACATCAATTTCACATCATTATTATACCCATTCAAAAAATAATGTTTCAAATAACAATCACACCACGACGCGGTGACGGTAAGTCGTACGTACGCACGTATGGTGACATGTACTTCAAAGGATGGATAGAATAATGAATTTGGTTGTACCATATTTATAATAACATAAAAATATATATAAGATACTGGATTTATTATTTTAGAATGGAAACCACAAATAAAGAGGAAGTGGAAGAAGAAAGGAACTTGAAAGAGGTGATGAAATATTTACCTCTTCTTTGGGTTCTTCCTTTTGATTTGATCAAAAGGGCTCTTTAAGTTGGCCTTATGACTAAAGTAAGGACTCTAGGATGAAGGGAGGACATTTGAGATGGTATTTGGGAAGATTTTGGCCGAGACAAATGGCTTTTAAGGTGTGAATTAGATAGAAGGGGAGTCCCCTTTTATATGAGGGGTGAGGGGCACCTTAGGAAAAGCTAGAAATAATATTTTATAATAAAATCATTTTCGGTTTCTAATGGCTCCAAAATATATTATTTAAAGTATAAGGTGGGTATGGGTAGAAAAAAATTCAAAAAATAGGTTTTAGATAGGTTTGGATCACTATATTAACCTTATCATTTAGATTTAACTTGTAGTTAAATAGTTTGACATTTACCATGACTCTTTGTATTTTTATATTATATGGTTAATAAACATACTATATACTTCCAAGAGAACCAAAAGTGGTTAATTGATGATAAATCTATCATTAAATAAATATTTTGGACGAACCTTAGATTTTTAGTAATAGAATATCAATTAATAATATAATATTTGTTTTAAAAACTCTTTTATATCAATTTTGACACTATTTGGTATTTTGTTTTTTATAAATTCATAACAGCATTATTACATCGAAAAAATTCATCTAACCAACCCTAATATGTCATAGTAACATAAAAAATTAGTGTAATTCACAAATAATATCAAATTTTATTTATTTGGTTATTTATAATATCAATTATATTAATCTTTCATTAATAAGGTAAGTACTGCATCATCACCGTGTCATAAATAAATTTAAGTATTTGATGTCTGAAAAATATAAATAAAATACCATTATGTAGGAAATATTTGTATCCTTTTGATGAATATTTATATTCAAATTTATCTTATGTGTGACCTTATATTTAAAATGGTTTAGTTATTAAACTTTCAATTTAACACTTTTAACTCTTCTTTGAGTTAAATAATAATAAATGTTCAAATCTAATCCAAGTGGACCAAAGAGGTTCATATTTTATTCCTAAGGTTTTTTTGGTCGAATTATACTTATCTAATATATTTAGGATATGTGTTAAGGTAAAAATAATATCATTTTTACCCTTAATTACACTATTTTCTTTTAACTGTGGTAAATAAAATTCAAAAGTTACTATTCACCAAAAATTATTTTTATCTAATGGAACCACATTTTACCTACTGATATCAACCGTGGCTCTCATATTTTTGAAATTCAATTCACAGAAGCGGTAAAATTAAGTTTTATTCAAATTTGCAAATGCTCATAGGAGGTGGGTAAAAGACGGTAAAAAAGTTCAATAAAATTTTTATTTATCTAAAATTATTATAAACTGACTCCAATGAATTAAATTTAACTTATATAGGTATCATGTTTCTATTTTGACCTAAAATAAATTTAAATAAAATAAATAATTATTTAAATTAAAATTCGATTTTAAACTATAACTCAGTGTTTTTCACTATTCATCAAAAATTGAAAGTTTTCAAAAACATACCAAAAATTCACCCTAAGCTAATTTCGATATTCCGAATCCAAAAATGAAGTCCATTTTAAAATATATAGTTTATAAAATTTCAAAAAGTGGGTATTACTATTCATAACGGAAAGTTTGATTGGTCGCGGTGTGTTATAATCTCGAAGTTGTGTACAATACAAGCTATTACATTATTCAAAGGGAAACGTACCGTGGAAGATTGGGGTGTTACATGTATTTTTATTTAACATAATAAAACCATTTCTCTTTAATAATGAACTAAATATAAATAGAAATGTTACCATTTTGATATGTCTATTATATGATTGTTGGTCAATTATAGATGTTGGATAATATGACTGATGGGAACTCCACTCTTGATAATATTTTTAACATTATAATTAGTGCTTATAATTAAAATTTTGAAAAAGGAAAATTGATACAGAAAGAAGATTTGATGGCCTCAACTAGTAGAGTTGTTTAGTTTGAATCTAATATATCAGAACATGGGAGTGAGGTAACAACGCTAGATTTCTCCCTTGATCGAGCCCAAGTCAATCTTCAACAAGTGAAGCATTAATTAAATCACCTATAGGAGAAGTTTAATTTAGTGAATATTACCACTCGGTCGATGTTAGATGAGGCACCCCATGAAACTACCACCATTTCACACCATACTCTTAGTGAATATATGGGTGTAATAATGGGTTATGAATCCAGTCCCTAGTTACTTAATTATTAATTCATTTAAATGGAAAATAAATATTCTATAATTTCCAATTTAAGAATAGTTTTTCTTAATAAAATTGAGATGGAATTTGATAAATTAATTTTTTTGAAAAGAAACTGTACTTTTAATAAAAGAAATAATTATTATAAAAAACTGGCCTATTATATATAATGTTAATTTGAATTAAATAGTAATATTAAAAAACCATTATTTAAAAATAAAGGATAAAATATATTTTATTCATGTTTTAGAAATTTTACTATGCATTTTTAATCGGCTATTATTTTTAATAAATATGAATTTTTAATTTTAGAAGTTAAAACTATCACATTTAGAGGATTATTATTATAAAATAAATATCATATTGGAAATCATAATGTCAAATTTAGGTTAGGGTGAATTTATGATTATTTTCAAAAATACTATATTTTTTTGGAGAATAGTATAAATACAATTTGAGTTTTTCAGTATGTTAATGACATCATAAATATGTCATAATGATGTAGTAAATAATTAACCACAATCCACGATATAAAATATTTTATTTTTTTAATATCAATTATTTTAATATATTTTAATCAATTTCCAATTACATAATTTTCTTTCCAAATTCTAAAATTGAATCTTTAAAATTAAAAATGTTATTTTGTGAAAACAGTAATTTTCCTTAACAAATAACTAATATAAAATTATGGTATAATCTTATGGATTACAATAACATAAAAGGTGTCTCAGGTTTCTAATACCTTGTTAAAATACCATGGGTGATCCCATGGTTTTTAATTTAGCACTACCTAGGTGTCCAAGATCTTTATTTACAAATTATTGAACAAACCCTAAATGTTTCTATAAATACCCACCGATTTTTTCATTTAATTTCCCTCATAATTCATCCCATATAATATATTATTTTTTTACCTCCCATAGAGTCCTCCCAAGGTTTGATCAATCCCCTAAGGTCCCAATCCTCATGTTTTAGGAGTTACTCTTCAAGGTAAGAGAAATATCCATTCTATTTTCCAATAGAGTTTCCTATTTATGTGGTATGTATTTCAAAATTAAAACTACTTTCTTCAATACAATTTATTTTAACACCTTAATGTATAAATATTATTTAATGAATGTTAGAATCATGTCCCCTCTCTTTTTATCCTTTTCTAAAACCGTGTTTTATACCCGTTATCCTATTGAATTTACATCTCAAAATTTATCTCTTCTCCTCATGGAATTCACTTTTATATTCTTCATGTTAAATCAAAAACCTATTTATTTTACATGGGTATTCACCAAGATATAAAAAATATTTATTTTATTTTGAGATTGACATACATAAAACCTTCATTCCCTTTCTATGGGTTATAAATGACATTAAGATTCTATCTTTAAATACTTTTTAAAACGCCATGTTTTTTATATGAAACATGTTTATTTTATTATATATGGGAAATTTGGGAAATGTTTTATTATAATATATTTTATTAAATTAATTAATACATATGAAGGTTTCACCCTGATAGATCTCCAGTTCATTGGGTAAAAAATTTCATCTCTAGAGATAACATGTTTTATGATACATTTGTGAATAAACATGGTAATTTTTATGAACCTCACTAGAAAAACTTGGGGTTATTCTTATTAATGTCTCATTTAAATGTTGTAGAAACATTTACATGTTTTGATTCATGTTCTTATAATTATTATATGCCTCTTTATAATTCTTTTATGGTAATCTTTATGTTCTTATTGATATTTCTCAAGATCGTATGTAAGTTGTTTCCCTTACCATGACTTATTATCTCCCTTACATTGCCGTATTTCCACAGGTTATGATCTATAGTAAATTTACTCAGGATAACTATTTGAATAATCCTTTAAAGTGTATTAGAATAATTCTTTATGTTTTTAGTTATTATATACCTTTTTTCCAAGAGACTAAACATTAAAATATCCTTTTTTGTACATGTAAAAGAAAAGTTTATATTATAAAAAGGTAGGATGTCACAGGTTATATCAATGGAAGGTTTAGTTGTTTTTAGAATTTAGGATTTGAAAACATTAGGAAGAACCCTTGGGAGAAGTTAAAATGTATGAAAACATCTTGGTATTTTTGTGAAATATTAATTAAGTGGTTTCCTATCAATGAAATCCCTATCTAGATATGGATAAGTGGATGGGGCTCTGGAACATATGTATCTAGGAGTAAAACCTGAAAACATGACTATGAACTAGATTCAAACAGGAAATGGTGCAAGAAAATGGGACTTTATGAACTCCTATTTTAACACTCTCAAGGTTATGTTTGGTTAATAACAAGCTTTTTATGAACTATTATGAAGGATTTATAGAAATTAAAATTATTATTAATGATTAAAATAATTAATAATGATGTTTTGAGACATAAAATTCCTTTAGAATTTAAATCTTCATAAAATAAACATGTTTATTACTATGTTTTCTTCTTTTAGAAAATAGTTGAAATAGGAGGAACCACATAAATGGTGAGGGAAATAGACCATGCGCTAACAGAAATTTGATGGAAGCCGGAGTGGAAATATTCTTGTGAATGATGAATAAACTTACTAAAGTTATGATAAATTACATGAATCAAGCTGAGAGACTAGATTCACCTCAAAGGGAAAAACTTTGAGTCCTTTATGCATCAATGAACACATTCTTTCAATGGATCTCCTGACCAATTGATTTCTGAACAATGAATAATCTCAATAGAAAAAATCTTTTTTGTACTCCATTGTTCAGAGAATGAGAAAGTCAACATGGATGTGTAACACTTAGAGGGAGAATATGATCAATTGTGGAAACTGGTTAAAAATAGGAATCCAAGAAGGTATATTGAATCTATGGAGTGGGAAGAGTTCAGGGGAACCATTTTCAAAAAATAGTTCCCCATTCAATGTGAATGAAAATAGAGAATGAATTCCTTGAGTTGAAACAAAAGGAAAAAAGAATATGTTGAAAGGTCTCAAATGAACTTTACAAGACTTTATCATTAGACTTATATCTTTTTCATGGATACTAATGGAACAGTTGATAGATTATTTGGTGTAATGATACCCCATTTACCAAACAATCTATCCAATCGTGACTATAAAAGTTATGGGGAGAAAGTGTGAAGTGATATAAAGGTTGAACTAGAGTTTGAAGAGATGTAGTGATTTCATATTTCAAAAGAAAATAAGAGATCAATTGAGAAAATCATGGGGAGGAACTTCTATGAGAGAAGAATAAGAAATAAAGTTAAACTTCCCACATGAAACAATTGTGGGAAGAATAATTTGGGGAACTTCTTACTCAGGAGCGGGAAATGTATTGAGTGTAGAAGAGATATCCATATTTCTCAAAACAATTATAGTGACGTGAATCCTCAATATCTCAACATTAAAATAAGGGAATATAGTACAATCCTAGCCCTAATTCCAATGTTTTATGTGTGGATAGATTTGTAAATTTTCCAATAACTATCCATATTTGAGGTTAACTGAGGGTAATCACTATTAACCTCAACATAGGATAAGGGAGAAAGGTTGGGCATTTTATATCTTGAAAACTAAATTTTAAGCTTCATAAGATGTGGTGTTATGTACTCTTGTTTGTCTCTAAAATATAGTAAGTACTTTTTATATTTTGGTTTTATGAATTACTTTATTTCATCTAAGTTTGTAAGGAATATAAAATCAGTCCCTGAATTGATAGAAGTAGAGTTATCATTCAAGACACCAGGAGGGATTATCCAAGAATCAACAGTGTATAGAAAAAATATTATTCACTTTGGAAAGAACAATATCTTCTCAAATTTGTAGTCATTCCCTTAACTAAATTCGACACTATACTAGGGATGGACTGTAAATCAAGGCATAATACTAAGATCAACTACATAAGAAAAGAAATTTCAATAGTCTGGAATGGAAAACATACAGTTGTATTCAAAATAGATATATCTCAACTTGAGCCTTGTCTATAATCACTTCTCATAGACTTCTTTATTGAAATGATCATTTAATATAAAGAAGTAAATGAATATATAAAAATAGAGAATATTCCCATAATTTAAGAATAAATTGACATATTTCCCAAGGAGTTACCAAGACCTACCATAGAAAGAGAGGTAAATTTATCCATTGAATTCATTCCAAGATCCAATATGATATCGAAGAACCAATATGAAATAGAAAATGTGGATATGGGGGAATTAAAGAAAAATCATCATGATCTTTTGGAGAATGGGTTTATCCAACTAAGGCTATCTCCTTGGGGAACACACGTTCTCCTTGTGAAGAAGAATGATGGATCGATTTGGATATGAATTGATTATAGAGAACTTTATAAGATCATATTTAAGAAAAATTACCCTCTTCCAAGGATTTATTATTTATTTTATGGGCTTCGTAGGGGTCAATTTTTCTCTAATATTGATATTTTATCTAGTTATCATAAATGGAGGGTGAAGAAAAAAATTATTATAAAGACTACCTTTTGATGAAGATATGGTCATTAGGATACTATTTTTATGCCCTTTTGTGTGACTAATTCTCCTTATATATTTTTGTATTTGATGAATATAGTTATTAAGAACTACCTTGATAACTTTATAGTTGTTTTTATTTAATTTTTTTTGATATATTGTAATAGTTTTGAGTAATATAAGGATCATTTAATCGTTTTATTGTAAACTCGTTAGATGTATATGCTATTTGGAAAGATTAAGAAACAAATTAATTATGGTTAAACGAATTTTCTTTATTGGGGAGCATTTTAAACAATAAAGGAATCTCATTTGACCCTATGAAGACAAAGGTTGTGGAGGAGTGGACTTATCTTATAACATTAATTGATATTCATAGTTTCCTCTTTTACTAGGTTATTAGAGGAGGTTTGTGAAAAAAAATTCATGACTTTATATTCTACTAAAAATTTAAACTCAAAAAGGGTCCAAGTTTGTAACGCCCTGATCCAAGTTACCCAGATTCAGTACATTATTACATAATATTGGCATGATCAAAAAAGATCAAGTCTCAAAAGACCGATTAGATTAGTAGCCTTGGAAACACTAGATATATTCATAAGTCTTACATTACATCATAAAGTGAAAAAAACTATAACAACATCTTTTATTAATACCCCCTCATACTATCCCTATAGGTCATTTATAAAATACTTCTTCACATCCTGGTAAAAATAAATCATTGAAAGGGGTGAGCTCAGATGCTCACTAATAATAACAATATAGTGGAAACTTTCATAAATAAACATAAACTTTTAAGGAAATGTATAATTAAAACAAATGCCTTTTTAACTTGAACATCAGCATAATATGGCAAAGATAAAATGAAATAATTTCATTTACTTATTCACATGGATATTCTACTAGTCGAATAATCACATGCAATATCTATAACCACTTTCATAATGATGGAATGCATAATGCCAGACTATCATAACCACATAGTCAAGGCCTTGTACCAAGACTACAAATAAGATTTTGTCAAGGCCTTGTGCCAAGACAGTAGTTTGTCTCATGAGACCTACCGATGCATCGAGGAGCTATAGCAGGCTTCACCCATCACATATTAAGTCCAATTAATTCCTCATATGAATAGGTTTAAACATAACATAAACATTCGTATTAAAACTAGTATAAGAAATTTCAATGCTTTATCCATAAACCATGAATGGTATAAAAATAACACATCCATAGTTAAACATATCACAAAACCTTCAATATAATATTAATGTTTTGTTATCATAATAAATCAACTTCAAATAAGATTAAAATCCATCAAAGGATGTATACATAGATGAAATCAAAACTATTTGAGAGAAATATCTATTTTTTTGAAATAATTTAAAAGTCACATAATTATAAAAGAAAAAATTTACTTTGAAAATATTCTTATAAGCTTGTAAGGGAAGCTTTGACGATTTTATAATGGCGGAAAATAGCCACACCCGCCGTATAAGTTAAAAAAGACATTCTTACCTTAATTCTGTCGAAAAGGTTAAAAAGGACCTTGTTTAGAAAATGGCAGAAAGATTACTTTATAAAATTCTTATAAAAATTCAAACAGGGGTATAAATGACTTTAACCCATAGTCTGTAAAATAGTAAGAATGATTTGAAATACATTTTTAAGAAACATGGATGTGGATGATAAAGAGGTCCCAGTAGATAATTACGTATAAACAACCTCTGATAATGAATGGATTGTGAAATAAACCCTTAAATTGCACTTTCCTTTGGTTGAGGGTAGGTTAAACTCCTATATAATAGGTAAATAATTGTTATTAAATTATACAATAATCATATACATAAATATGATATCATATATGATCTTTTAATATTGTGTTGTTAATAATATTTTAGTATTATCGTCATTTTGGGTGTTCACTTACTCGTTTTCTTTTATATGTTTTGTTACATAAGACATGTTTGTTATCCATAGGTTGTTTATTATTCATATACAGAATTATATAAATTCCCTAAACATTATTTTTAATCATTAAATTAAAACTAGTCTTGAATGGATACGATGGGGAATGAATCTCATCGCGTTCGTGGAGACAGTAGTCCGTACGTACGCACGAGCGACAATAGCATTATTTAGATATTAAAATAGTATTTAATTAGATGGTTATCATATATACAGAATCATTATAATGTTATATTTATTATTTACTTAAATTACGTATCATTATCATACCCATCCAAAAAAATAATGTTTTGAATAACAATTACACCACGACGTGGAGACGGTAAGCCGTACGTATGCACGTATGGAGACATGTCATTAAAAGGATGGATAGAATACTGAATATGGTTGTAAAATATTAATAATAACATAAAATTATATAGAATATACTGGAGTTATTATTTTATAATAGAAATAACAAAGGAATAATAAGTGGAAGAAGAAAGGAACATGAAAGAGGGTGGTGAAAACATTACTTCTTCTTTGGGTTCTTCCTTTTGATTTGATCAAAAGGGCTCCATAGGATGACTTTATGACTAAAAAAATGCCTCTAGGATGAATCTTGGGAATTTGGGAGGATATTTGGGCAGAGTTTGGCCGAGACAAAAGGCTTTGAAGGTGTTAATTATAGAGAAGGGGGAGTTCCCTTTTATAAGAGGGGTGATGGGCACCTTAGGAAAAGCTAGAAATATTATTTTATAATAAATTAATATTCGGTTTATAATGGATAAAAAGTGTATTATTTAAATTTTAAGGTGATTCTATGTCGAAAAACACTCAACCAATAGGTTTTATACTAGTTTGGGTCACTATATTAACCTTATCTTTTAGTTTTAACTCTTAGTTAATTGGTTTGACATTTACCATGTCTCTTTGTATTTTTATATTATATTGTTAATAAACATACTATATAGTTCCAAGATACCCCCAAGTGGTCTATTAATGATACGCCTATCATTATATAAGTCATTTCGCCGAAGATTAGATTTTTAGGAATAGAATATCAATTAATAATATAATATTTGTTTTAAAAACTCATTTATGTCAATTTTGAATCTATTCGATACTTTATTTTTGTTCAAGTCTTAGAAACTTTATTAATTAGAAAAAATTCATATAATCAATACTAAAATGTCATATTAACCAATAAAATTCGTGTATTTCATCAAAACTTTTAGATTATATTTATTTTAAAATTTATAATACCAATTATTTGATTCTTTCCTTAATACAGAAAATACTTTATCATTATTGTGTCATAAATAAATTTAATTATTAAATGTCTAACAATTATAAATAAAATCCCATTATGTAGTACATATTTTTATATTTCTATTGAATATTTATAGTCTAAAACACAATATATATAACCCTATTTAAAAATTGTTTTTCTAAAAGATATATGCTTATGTCATTTTTGTATTTACTTTAACTTAATTAATATAAAGTGTCGTTATCACTTAGAAGTGGCTCAATGAGCTCCCAAAATCGACCCAAATATTCCCATGGTCAGAAATGTTTCAACTAATAGGGTTAGAACATGTTTTAGGGTAATTTATTATTATTATAATATAATTTTTTACCCTTATTTACTGGATTTACCCTTTAACCATGGTAAATAAAATATTTACCAAAGTAATTATTCAAAATATCTAAAAAAAAGTTAGCTATTTAAAAAAATTTTACCTCATGATTATAAATATGGAATCCATTTTTATGAATTCAAAACACAAAAGTGGCAGAAATTAATTTAAAATTAATTCCCGTTGTCAAAACAAAAAGCGTGTTTTTAAGAAATAATAGCTATCAAAAGATTGGCACTTCCCGATGTCTAGTTTAAATGTGAAATTATGTCCAATGACCAAAATTGTATTAAATGGTAAAAATATATTATAAATATACTTTAAAACCACATAAATTCATAAATTATCACTATTAATTATTTCGATTAAAAAAGTTATTTTTAATTAAAATTTAGTAATTTTCACTATTCATCAACATATGAAAGTTATCAGAAATGTACCAAAAATTCACCCTAAGATAATTTTGATATTTTGAATCCAAAAATGAAGTCTATTTTAAAATATAAAATGTATAAAATCTCAAAAAGTGTGTATTACTATTCATAACAGCTAGTTTGATTGGTTGTGGTGTGTGTTAGAACTCGAAGTTGCGTACAACACACACTATTGTATTATTCAAAGAGAAGGATACCAGAAGCTTGGGGTGTTAAATTATACCCTCCTTGAAATAATTTAATCTTCAAAAATTCAAGAATATTACTGCATAAGAAGACTCGGGTGGTTTTTCATCATAAGTTTCTCGGGTTCCCACATTGCCTCTTCCATCTTATGGTTTCTCCATAGAACTTTTACTAGACGAGTCATCTGGTTTCTCATCACTTGTTCTATTGTATCAATAATCCTCAAGGGCTCTTTGCAATAAGATAGATCGGGTTCCTGTTCTACTTCCTCATAGGTGAGTAAATGTGTTGGGTCAGACATGTATTTTCTCAACAGCGATATGTGGAACACATTGTGAACTTTAGAGAGATTTGGTGGCATTGCCAAACGATAAGATACAACCCCAATTCGTTCTAGAATTTCAAAAGGTCTGATGTACCTGGGACTCAATTTTCCCTTCTTACCGAAACGTATAACTCCCTTCCATGGAGATACCTTCAATAAAACTTGATATCCTACCTAAAATTCCAAATCCATCTTTTGATTATCAGCATAGCTCTTCTGCCTACTTTGAGCTGCTTTGATGTGGTTTTGGATTACCTTTACCTTTTCCATTGTTTCCTCCACCAGTTCTGGGCCTACGAGTTTTCTTTCACCAATGTCATTCCAACAGGTTGGTGTGCAAAATATTTTTCCATATAACGTTTCATATGGTGCCATCTGAATACTTGAATGGGAGCTATTGTTATAGGAAAATTCCACCAGAGGTAAATATTGATCCCACATACGCTGAAAGTCAAGTTAGAAAGATCTCAACATGTCTTTTAAGGTTTTAATAGTCCATTCTGATTTTCCATCAGTTTGGGGGTGGTAAGAAGTGCTCAAACGAAGTTCAATATCCAAGGCCTTCTGAAGACTCTTCCAGAATCTTGATGTAAAACATAGATCAAGATCAGAAAAAATTGATAGTGGTACTCCATGAAGTCTCAAAACTTCATTAATATATAGTGTTGCTAGAAGTTCAAGTGGTAGATCTTCTCTTATATCTAGAAAATGTGCTGACTTGGAAAAATGATCAACAATGACCCATATTGCATTGTTCCTTATAGGAGTCTTTGGTAGTCCCATGACAAAGTCCATCATGATATTATCCCATTTCCATTCAGGTATGGGAAGAGGTTGTATGACTCTTCAAGGCTGTTGCCCTCCTGCTTTCACTTGTTGAAAAACCATACATCTTGACACAAAAATTAGCAATCTCCCTCTTCATGTTGTCCAACCAAAAATGTTACTTCAAATCTCTATATATTTTGGTGCTCCCAGGGTGTATAGTGAAATTGGAACATTGAGCATCTTCCAAAAATTCCCTTTTTTAGATCAAGTATATCGGGAACACAAAGTCTCTTCCCAAATTTCAAAATTCCATCTTCATATACAAAGTCACTCAATATACCATCAATCAAAACATTAATATTCTTTTTAAATTCTTCATCATCGGTCTGAGAACCATTTATCCTTTCTAGTAAAGATGGTTTGGCAACCATTTGAAAAAGTATCGATGTTTCACCTTCCAAGGTTATTCTCATATCAAGCTTTACTAGATCCATGAAAATTGGATCCCTTTAAACTCTCATTTTTTTTTTCAAAACTCCATGATCCTTTCTGCTCAAAGCATCTTCCACCTTATTTTCCTTCCCCGGGTGGTAGTGTATCATGCAATCATAATACTTGAGTAGTTCAAGCCATCGCCTTTGCCTCATGTTGAGTTCTTTCTGTGAGAAAATATACTTCAAACTCTTGTGATAGGTATATATCTCACATTTTTCACCATGGAGATAATGTATCCATATATTCAAAGAAAAGATTACAGCAGCTAACTCAAGATCATGAGTAGGATAGTTTTACTCATGAATTTTTAGCTGTCATGATGCATAGGAAATTTCCCGATAATTCCGCAAAAGGAAACAACCAAGTCATTTATTTGAGGCATCACTATAAATAACAAACCTGTTATTTCCTGATGGTAAAGTCAATATAGAAGCATTGACTAATATTCTCTTCAGTTCTTCAAAACATTCTTCATAATCTTTTGTTCATGAAAATTTAACCCCTTTACGTGTGAGCTTCATTAATGGGTTAGCCAATTGGGAAAAATTCTGGATGAAACGCCGATAATAACCTGCTAAACCAATAAGACTACGTACCTCAATTATACTCATCGGTGCTGGACATTCTTGGATTGACTTGTTCATAGAAGGATCAACAGATATTCCATCCGTAGAGACAATATGGCCAAGAAAAGAAATCTCCTAAAGCCAGAATTCACACTTGCTAAACTTCCCATACAATTCATGTCTTCTCAGAGTCTTCAATATATTGCGCAAGTGATTTTCATAATCTTCATAGATTTTGGAGTATACTAAGATATAATCAATAAATACCACTACAAATTCATCGAGATATTCCTTAAAAACCCTGTCAATTACATCCATGAAAACAAAGGGTGCATTAGTCAGCACAAAAGGCATTATTATAAACTCGTAATTCCCGTACCTGGTTCGAAATGATGTTTTCAGAATGTCTTCATTATTAACACACAACTGATGGCATCCATATCAAAGATCAATATTTGAAAAGTATTGATCTCCATGTAGTTGGTCAAATAAATCATCAATGCGAGGTAGGGGATACTTGTTCTTTATTGTTATAGCATTGATCTCCCTGTAGTTGATACATAACATCATAGATCCATCTTTCTTATTAACAAAGAGGACAGGGGCTTCCCCATGGAGAAACACTAGGTCAAAGAAATACCTTATTACTCAATTCCTCTAGTTGATTATTTAGTTCCACCAATTCCACAATGGCCATTCTATATGGGGTCTTCGATATGGGCCTTGATCTAGGAATTAAATCAATGGAAAACTCAATTTCTCGTTCTGGAGGATATCCAGGTAAATCTTCTGGAAACACATCAACATATTCTCTCACAATAGGTGAATCCTCTATTTGAACATTACTTTCCTCACCCATAGTCATTTCATTCTCTTCCTCCCTAATAATTAAATTTAGTTGATCTACTGGTTGTAGATCTAGATAAGAATTAGGTTGTGATGATTCTACTCTAAAGATAAGGTGTTCCTTATCATCATCATCAAAAACCGTAACCTCCTTCTTATAGTAAATATTCACATCATAGTCCGAAAGAGAATCCATAACGAGGATTATATCAAACTCAATCATAGGTATGGTGATGAGATCAGCAGATAAAAAAACATTTATATGCTCTAATGGGAACAAATTCACAAAATTTTATTACAATGATACTTCCCTTAGGAATTTTAACTGAAAACTCCCTTGATAAATCAAATTGGAAATATCTAATTTTCTTAGAAAACTTGGAAGATATGAAACAATGTGATGATACAGAATCAAATAAAGCATTGGCTAATCTTGAGGAAACCATTAAATTACCTGCCACCATGTCTTTCATAGATTCTACCACAGCAGTAGTGATAGAAAAATCTTGGCCTTGATCCCTTGGACTTTCCTTAGGTAAGTTCCCATGACGCTTAGGATATTCATTTGCATAATTTCCCATCTCCATGCAATTTTAGCATTGAACATCAACAGCTTCTTTCTTCCCCTTGCAATCACGATCTTGGTGGCCTTTTTCACCACAATTGTAACAGACTCCCATTCCCTTAAAGCAAGTACCGGGGTATTTCTTCCAAAATTTACTGCAGGATTGATATTCAAATTTTCCCTTATTCCCCTTATTTCCATTTCCAGAGTGATTAGAATATCTCTTCTTATATTTCTTTTCTTTAAAGTCATAAGACTTAGAGAATTATTTTTCTATCTTGATAGCACATGAGACAATATCTTAGTACGATGAGAAGGATTGTGAGACTAATGATCGACAGAGAAACGGTTTTAACCTATCAGAAAAATGACCAATCTTACTTCTTGGGTTACGTATATAATCTGTAGCATTCCTTGCTAACCTTGTAAAGTTATACTCATACATTGCAACATTCTCGTCCTCCTTTTTCCTCAGACTCAGAAATTGTCTTTCTATATCCGCTCGATGGTCACGAGGAAATTATTTTTCTAAGAAAATATCATTAAACTCCCTCCATTCCATATTTGATACATCATCATCTTCCTTCATATTTTGAATCAATGACCACCATTGAGCAGCATCTCCAGTGAGGTGATAAACTGTCATAACAACTTTTTCCCTTTCGCTACTCCCCAAGGCGTGGAATATTTTCTCTAAGGAATTTACCCATTGGTCAGCTACTAGTGGATCTTTACCCCAATTGAATGTTGGTGGTTGTTGCCTCATGAAGCTATCTATCATTGATCCTCCACGCTACGGATCAGGGTGCTCCATACAGGTAATGTTATTATTCATAACCCGAGTGAGTTGTTCCAGTATGGTGATTAGCTGATCAGCACCAGCTTCATCACCAGCTCCACTATAATTATATTGAGTAGGATGGAAATCCCTACATGGAGTGCATGCATTGATATGGTTTCCATTCCTTCCACTAGGATCCATTTCTAAACAATGGAATAAACTACATCAGTTTATGAATCAAAATACATAATTCCATACCTGTAAAATACTTAACATAAATTGAACTATTTATGGATATAATCCATAATCATAAAAAAATGTTTTCTTTTAGGAAGTATATACTCATAAACCCTTCATAATGGTTTGTAAAGAAAATGAGTATTATCCTAATCATATCCCCTAGAAGTGTCATAACCAAGAGTGAAACAAGGGCCATTGTCGTGCACCAGTTCACGTTCGAGTCGAGCTCAAAGCGGTGTTTTCAGGTTTTACCCCAAGGTACATCTGTGCCAGAGCCGCCTCTAGCTGCTCGTATCCAGATAGGGATGTATTTCTCGGAAAACTCACAAAATCTATATAATACCAATATTCTAGGAAGTTATTCTATACTAATCCTCAAAGTCCATCTTATGTCAATGTGCTTTAATCAGAGTTTATATAAATCTAGTTTCCAAAGTTTCTACTAAACTTCCTATTGTACCAACTGCAAGGCCCAGAACCCAGTTACCCGGAGTCGGTGCATTATTACATAATATTGGCATGATCACAAAAGATCATGTCTCGAAAGACCGATTAGTTTAGTAGCCTTGGAAACACTAGATATATTCATAAGTCTTACATTACATCATAAAGTGAAAAAAACTATAACAACATCTTTTCTTCATATCCCTTCATACTATCCCTGTAGATCATTCATAAAATACATCTTCACATCCTGGAAAAAATAAAACATTGAATGGGGTGACCTCAGATGCTCAATAAGGATAACAATATAGTGGAAACTTTCATAAATGAACATAAACATTTAAGGCAATGTATAACTAAAACAAAAGCCTTTTAAACTTGAACTTCAACATAATATGGCAAAGATAAAATGAAATAATTCCATTTACTTATTCACATGGATATTCTACTAGTCGAATAATCACATGCAATATCAATAACCACTTTCATAATGATGGAATGCATAATGCCAGACTATCATAACCACATAGTCAAGGCCTTTTACCAAGACTATAATTAATATTTGGTCAAGGCCTTGTGCCAAGACACTAGTTTGTCTCATGAGACCTACCGATGCATCGAGGAGCTGTAACAGGCTCCACCTGTCACTTATTAAGTCCAATGCATTCCTCGTATAAATAGGTTAAAACATAACATAAACATTCGTATTAAAACTATAATATGAAATGTCAATACTTTCTCCATAAACCATGAATGGTATAAAAATAACACATCCATAGTCAAAAATATCACTAAAACTTATAATACAATATGGAATTTTTGTTATTATAATAAATCAACTTCAAATAATCTTAAAACCCATCAAATGATGTTGACATAGATGAAATCAAAACTATTTGAGAGAAATATCTATTTTTTTAAATCATTTAAAAGTCACATAATTATAAAAGAAAACATTTACTTTTAAAATATTCTTATAAGCTTGTAAGGGAAGCTTTTACGATTTAATAATGGATGAAAATAGTTACACTCGTCGTATAAGTTAAAAAAGACATTCTTACCTTAATTCTGTCGAAAAGGTTAAAAAGGACCTTGTTTAGAAAATGATAGAAAGATTACTTTATAAACTTTTTATAAAAAGTCAAACAAGGTTATAAATGACTTTAAACCATAGTCTGTAAAATATTAATAATTATTTGAAATACATTTTTAAGAAACATGGATGTGGATGATAAAGAGGTCCCCGTAGATAATTACGTATAAACAACCACGAATAATGAAGAGATTGTGAAATAAACCCTTACCTTGCACTTTCCTTTGGTCGAGGGTAGGTTAAAGTCCTGTATAATCGTTAAATCATTGTTATTAAATTATAAAAGAATCATATACATAAATATGATATCATATATGATCTTTTAATATTGATTTGATAATAATATTTTAGTATTATCGTCGTTTTGGGTGTTCACTTACTCGTTTTCTTTTATATTTTTTGTTACATAAGCCGTGTTTATTATCTATAGGTTGTATATTATTCATATAAATAATGATATAAAGTCCTTAAACATTTTGTTTAATCATTAAATAAAAATTAGTCTTGAATGGATACAATGGGGAATGAATCTCATCACGTTCGTGGAGACGGTAGTCCGTACGTACGCACGAGCGACAATATCATTCTTCTGATATTAAAATCATAATAATTAGATGGTATATCATATATAAATAATAATTATAATGTTATATTTATTATTTACTTCAATTACGCATCATTATTATACCCATCCAAAAAATAATGTTTTGAATAACAATTACACCACTACTTGGAGACGGTAAGTCGTACGTACGCAGGTATGGTGACATGTCATTCAATGGATGGATAGAATAATGAATATGATTGTACCATATTTATAATAACATCAAATTATATAGAATATACCAGAGTTATTATTTTTTAATGGAAATAACAAAGGAAGAAGAAGTGGAAGAAGAAAGGAACTTGAAAGAGGGTGGTGAAAACACTACCTCTTCTTCGGGTTCTTCCTTTTGATTTGATCAAAAGGGATCCTTTGGTTAGATTTATGACTAAATTAAGGCCTGTAGGATTAAGTGTGGGATGTTGGGAGGATATTTGGGGTGAGTTTTTCCAATCCAAAAGGCTTTGAAGGTGTGAATTAAAGAGAAGGGGAGTTCCCTTTATAAGAGGGGTGAGGGGCACCTTAGGAAAAGCTAAAAATATTATTTTATAACAAATTAATATTCAGTTTTTAATGGCTAAAAAGTGGATTATCTAAAGGTTAAGGTGGGGATAGGTCGAAAACCACTCAACCAATAGGTTTTAGATAGGTTTGGGTCACTATATTAACCTTATCTTTCTATTTTAACTCTTAGTTAATTAGTTTGATATTTACCATCTCTCTTTATATTTTTTATATTATATAGTTAATAAACATACTATATACTTCCAAGAGACCCACAAGTGGTACATTAATAATACAACTATCATTATTTAAGTACTTTCTCTGAACATTAGATTTTTAGGAATAGAATATCAATTAATAATATAATATTTTTTTTAAAAACTCATTTATGTCAATTTTGAAACTATTCAATAATTTATTTTTGTTAAAGTCTTAACAACTTTATTAATTCAAACCAAATTTATTTAATAAATAATAACATGTCATATTTACCAATAAAATATTTGTATTTCATCAAAACTTTCATATTTTATTTATTTTAACATTTATAATACAAATTATTTGATTCTTTCATAAATTAAGAAAATACTACATCATTATTGTGTCATAAATAAATTTAATTATTAAATGCCTAAAAATTATAAATAAAATAAAATTATGTAGGAAATATTTTTATATTTATAATTGATTTTTATAGTCGAAAATATAACATATATAACCCTACGTAAAAAATGTTTTTCTAAAAGATATATGCTTATGTCATTTTTGTATTTACTTTAACTTAATTAATATAATGTGTCATTATCACTTACAAGCGGCTCAATGGGGTCCCCAAATCGACCCAAATATCCCTATGGTCGGACATGTATCTACAAATAGGGTTATAACACTTTTTAGGGTAATTTATTTTTATTATAATATTATTTTTTTACCCTTATTTACTGGATTTACTATTTATCCATGGTAAATAAAATATTTACCGAAGTAATTATTCAAAATGTCTAAAAATAAAAGTTACCTATTTAAAAAATTTACACCACATGATTATAAATATGTAATATATTTTTATCAATTCAAAACATAGAAGTGGCAGAAATTAATTTAAAATTAATTCTTGTTGTCAAAACAAAAAGCGTGGTTTTTCGAAATAATAACTATCAAAAGATTGACACTTCCTTATGTCTAGTATAAATGTGAAATTATGTCCAATGAACAAAATTTTATTAAATGGTAAAAATATATTCTAAATATACTTTAAAACCACTCAAATTCATAATTCATCACTATTAATTATTTCGTTTAAAAATGTTATTTTTAATTAAAATTTAGTAATTATCACTATTCATGAAAATATGAAAGTTATCAGAAATGTACCAAAAATTCACCCTAAGATAATTTCAATATTTAGAATCCAAAAATGAAGTCCATTTTGAATGATAAAATGTATAAAATTTCAAAAAGTGGGTATTACTATTCATAACGGGTAGTTTGATTGGTTGTGGTGGGTGTTAGAACTCGAAGTTGCGTACAACACATGCTACTGTATTATTCAAAGAGAAGAGTATCGTGGAATCTTGGGGTGTTACAAATTTCATATGGATAATAGAGTGTGAAGAAGGCTTCCATTACTTGAATAAGATATTGTTTACTACACATGTGTTAACTCTACCCTCTATCAGAGAAAGATTCATTATTTTTGGTGATGCATCACTGAAAGGGATTGGGTGCATCCTCATGAAAAATTACACGGTTATTTTTTATGAATCTCAATAGTTGAATCCTTCGGAGAAGAATTTTCTAAGGCATTAACTGTATCAGGTGGTAGTTGTTTTTTCTCTGAAGATATAGAGGCAATATCTTTTAGTGATAAATTTGATATATACATTGACCTCCAATGTTTGAAGTATATTTTCACTCAAAAGAAATTGAAAATGAGATATTTTAAATGGTTGGAACTTCTTAAAGACTATGATTTTTCAATTCATTATCATCTTGGAAGAGAAAACAAAGTTGTTAATGCATTAAGTAGGAAAGAAGTTTCTTTTCTGGAAATGATGAGGATTCAAGGAGATCCTTTTATCAAAGACGTATTAAAATTGGACATGGGAATCATAAGGTAATTAAAATAATTAAACCTAACCCAAATTATATCACAACCATTATTACTATATAAGAATATGAAATCTCAAATAGAATATCATTTTTTATAGAAGAAGATAGAGGATATGGAGAATGGAGAGTCTCTCGAGTTCAATATTGATCAAGTAGGTGTACTGAAATATCATATAAATATATGTATTCTATCTTTTCTAGAAATAAATGTGGAGTTGACGGATGAATCTCATAGATCAACACTATATATACACCCAGGAATAAATAAAATTTATAGGGACCTTTTTATCGTTATTGGTGGGATAACATGAAAATAGAGATTTGTTACTACACTTTAAGGTGCTTGGTTGGTTAAAAAGTGAAGGTAGAGAGACAACATAATAAAGGGGTATTAAAACCAATACCAATACCAATATTGATGTGGGAAAATATAACTATGTACTTTGTTACAGGTCTCCCAAAAAATACAAAGTAAATAATGAGATTTGGGTCATAGTGTATCATCTCACCAAGACTTCCCGTTTCATCCCTTTTCACGATGATTTATCTCTCGACTAACATGACAATATATATTTGAAGAAAGTGGTAAATATGCATGGTTAGAACTCTCTATAATATCTGATCATGATCTAAGGTTCACAAAAAAAGTAAAGTATTCAATTTTTCTCTGAGTACTGGATGGAATTTATTATGGCCTATCACCCCCAAACGGATGGCTAATCTGAAAGGACTATTCAGACTCTTGAGGTCATCTTAACAACATGATCAGTGGAATTTAAAGGTATATGGGGCAAACATGTACCATTAGTTGAGTTTTTATACAAGAACAAATTATGTTCGAGTATTCACATGGAACCCTATAAATCTCTATATGGGAAGTGATGTAGAACTCCTACTTATTGAGTTAAAGTTGGATAGAAAAATCTACATGGGATTAATCTTTTGTATGAAATGATAGAAAAGGTTCATGTCATCCAACAACACATTAAGGCTACTCAGAGTTGGAAGAAGAGATATGATAACCACCGTCGAAGGGAATTGGAGTTTGGTGTTGGTGATAAAGTGTTCCTTTGAATATCACCTTGGAAGAGAATCATGTAGTTTAGGATGAAATGGATGTTTATCCGCAGGTAAATTAGCCCCTATGAAATAATTGATCACATAAGAGCATTGGACTATCAACTTGAACTTACACCCAATCTAGATAATGTTCATGATGTATTCCATGTATCTCTCTTGAGAAAGTACATACCTGATCATTGACATGTGATGAATCTGGAGGTGGTACAATTGGAACATGACCTCTCTTATGAGTAGTAATTGGTGGAGATATTGGACTATAGAGATAAGGTTCTACCCAAAAAGACTACCCACCTTATCAATGTGTTGTGGAGGAACCATAAATATGAAGAAGCGATGTGGGAACTAGAGGAGAGAGTGAGATAGAAGTACCCACATATTTTTTAAACTGAGAGAACAAGTTGAAATATTGGGGATGAAATTTACTTGGTTAGGAAGAATGTAAGGACCCAATTTTTTTTAAATAATTACTATTTCCTAAAAATGTGTGTTATATTTTTATTTTACACCAAAAACTTATATATCTTTTATAATGAATTAAATATAAAGGAAAATGTGACTATATGGATTCAACTGTTATATGACCATTAGTCTATTATTAATGTTGTTCGATATGACCATTAGTAACTACAATCTTGGTAATAATTTTAATGTTATAATTAGTGTTTATAAGTAAAATTTTGACATAGGATAATTGATACATAAAGAAGAGTCGATGGCCTCAACTAGTAGAGTCATTCTATTTTAAGATCATATATTAAAACTTGGGATGGAGTTATCATCACTAGGATTCTCCCCTAATGAGTACCAAACTGAACTTCAACAAGTGATGTTTGATCAAAATCACCTATAGGAGATATTCAAGTTAGTGGAGATTAGCACTCGATCGATGTTAGCCGTGGAACCCAAAAAACTACCACCATTTCAAATCATACTATTATGGAGTATGTTGGTGTAATAAGGGGATATGTTACAAAGCCCTAGTTACTTAAAGTGTAATTATGTTGTATAAATAAAATTTTTATTCCATCATTTCAATTTTATGAATAGTTTTTATTAATAAAAATGAAATGGAATTTGATAAATTGATTTTTTCAGATAGATATTTGACTTTTTAGAAAAAAAAATATTATAATAAATTGTGGAATTATGAATAATGTTTATTTTAATTAAATATTATGATTAAAACACTCTTATTTTAAAATAAATCATAAAATAATTTTTTTCATGTGTCATAAAATTTTCTAGGCATTTTCAATCCTCTATTATTTATAATAAATAAAGATTATTATATTTAAATATTAATATTATTATATTTATTTAATTATTATGAAAAAATAAATTTCATTTTTGAAATATGAACGTTGAAATTAGGTTAGGATTAATTTATGAGAATTTTCTAAAATATTTTATTTTTTCATGAATAGTAAAAATACAATTTTAGTTTTCGGTATATTAATTACATCATAATTATGAAATAATTATGTAATACCTAATTAAATGAAATTCAAAACAAAAAATATTTTAATTTATTAATATCAAGTATTTTAAAATATTTTAGTCAATTTATAAATATATAATTTACTTACCAAATTCTAAAATGGAAACATTATCATTAAAAATGTTATTTTTTTGAAAATTTTACTTTTCCATGCCAGAATATGTAATATAAAATGATGGTCGACTATTTTGGATTAAAATAACAGAAATAGTATCCCAAGTGACCAATAAAAAGTGAAAATATAATGGTAAATCCCATGGTTTATCATTTACCACGACCTACATGCACAATGCCTTTATTTAGAAATTTATAAACAAGTCCTCCACTTTTACTGTAAATACCCATCCATTTCTTCATTCCATTTCACACCCAATTAATCCTCCATAGTTTTACCTCCCAAGAAGTCCTCCAATGGTTTCATCATTCCCCCAGGGTCCCAATCATCAAGTTTTAGTATTTACGCTTCAAGTTAAGGGAAATATTCACTTTTCTTTTCCATTCGATTTTTCTCTTTATGTAGTATGTATTTCTAATTTCCAAACTATGTTCTTCTGTCCAATTTTTGTTATTCTTTTACTGTATGAATATTATTATATTAATGGGATACCCATTTCTCCCCTATTTTATTACTTTTATAAAAACATTTTTTATACCATTTATGCTACCAATTTAACTTCACAAAATTTCTCTTTACTCATGATGAAATTCCCATTTATTTTCTTATATGAATACCAAAACCTATTTATTTTTTAAGGGTATTCACAAATATGTAAAAAATATTTATTTAATTGTGTTTTTGACCTACATAAACCCTCATTCCCTTTCTATGGGTTATAAATGACGTAAGGATTTTGACTTTAATTAATTTTTAAAACGCCATGATTTTTATATGTTACCCATTTCTTTTATTTACCATGGGTTATTTATGAAATGTTTTATTATGAAATATGTGGCTCATGTTAATGAATACATATGAAGGTCGATACCTTATATCACTCCAATTAATTGGGTAAAGAATGTAATCTCTAGAGATGATATGTTTTACGATACTTTGGGGAATAACCTTAGTAATTTTTATGACACCTCAGTGAAAAACCATGGATATATTCTTATGAATATCCCATTTAAAAATTTTATTGACTTTTACATGTTATAATTCAAGTTATTATTATTATTATATTCCTTTTTCTCATACTTTATGATAATCCACATGTTCTTATTCATATTTCTCAAGATCACTAGTAAACTGATTCACTTGTTTTTTCCTTATTTGTCATCATGCTCACCCTTCCATTTGATGTATGTCCCAGGGTTATGAGATGCATTAAATTTACATAGTATGAAACTTTAATGAATCCTTTTAAGTTTATTTGAAGAATATTTTATTTTTTAATGTATTATGTACTTTTTCCAAGAAACTAAACTTTAAAAGATCATATGTTTGTACCATGTAAATGAAAAGTTTATGTAATAAAAAGGAAGAATTCAATAGCCATATATAGTGTCATAGGATGATTAATATTATATATACCTTGAGAGATAACTATATTCCATACATGTAATTCCTAGAATGGGCTCATTGGCTGATAGAAATTATGTTATTATGTGAGAGATATAGGGGTTCCTTATATAGAATGCCTCAGACATGCTTGTAGGATAGTTGATATTATATATAATATAGCATCCCGCCATTTTATAACATAAACTTTCATTACATTACACAAAACTGAGGATCTTTAAGGTCTAGTGTCTTGGAAACCAGGAACATAATACATGAAAACAACATAAAACATTCTTCTTAAAAACTTGAAAGGCGTCTCCTTAAGTTCATTCTAGGTTCATTACAGCATCTCATAACCTGGGGACATACATCAAAAAAAATGGTGAGAAGAAGGCCTAGTAAGGGAAACAAGAGGAACATTTTACATGTGAACTTGAGATACTTCAATAAGGACATGAAATGAACTTTAAGGCATGAGAAAGAAATCATGAGGCATTTCATAATAAAAATAACATTTTCCATAACTTGAAGATGTGGCTACATCATTTAACATAGAAAATCATGAACATATCACCAAGGTCCATCCCCAAGGTGTCATTTGAAAATTACCAAGGTTATTCACCAAGGTATCGTGAAAATTGTAATCTCTAGTGGTTACATCATTACCCAATGCATTGGAGCGCTATCAGGGCGCACCCTTAAATTTGCCTTTATTATCATGTGATCCACATATATCATCATCATACATTTCATAAATAACCCATATAGAATAAATTAAATGGGTTTCATTTCATAATCACAACGTTTTGAAAACTGCTTTAAAGACATGATCTTTACGTCACTTTAAAACCCACGGAAAGGGAAAGCGGGTCTCATGTATGTAAATCCCAGAATTTAAAATGGAACATTTTGATATATATGCGAATACCCTTGTAGAAATAGGAGCTTTGAGTATTCACTTTATAACATAAAATAATTTTTGAGAAAAGAGAGAGGCATTTTGAGGGGAAAATTCTGCAGCATAACGGCTAAGTTTCGGGGTTTTAGAAAACATTGAAATGAGAGGGGACATGGGTCACCCATTCATAAATGATCCATAAAACAGTAGGGTGAAAGCATAAAAAGGACATATGGACATGGTAATGAAATTTTAGGGACATACCATTTGAAACGAAAAAACATGGAAGGAAAAAAAGATTAGATTTCTCTTTATGAAAATTCGGCAGCCTTACGGCGTCACTTAACTTCAAAAGAAAATGATTTGACAAGATCAAATAGGGTCCCTCATCATATGATCATAAGAGATCAGTATGATAGATATAGAGATCATACCCCAACATAATAAAAAGGAACTTTAAAGACTTGACATGAAAACCGAACTTAAAAAAAAGAGAAGGGTGAAAGAATCCCTTAAAAATTCGGCAGCCTAACGGCGTCACTTAAACATTCATAAAACGAAATGATGAGAGTAAGAGGGGATCTCTCATCATATAAACATGAAAGGGCAGTAAGAGGAATATAAAAGAACATCCTCTCACATAAAAACATGGATCATAATAGGAATGACATAAAAGAGATTACATGAAAAGAAAGAGAGGGGTCAGATCCCTTACCTTAAAACGTGACTCTTGAAACTCAAAGGATTGGACCTTGAGGGCTTGGGGGCACCTTGGGAGGACTCTTTGGAAGGTAAGAAGACCAGAACTTCGTTGGGGGAGAGTTGGGAGTGAAAACTAAGGGAGGAAAGGGTGGGTATTTATAGGGAAAGTGAGGGGACAAAGCATTAATGGCCAAGGGACACCTCACATGTGCTTTTCTCAAACCCATGTGCTCTCCCTTGGCATTTATCATGGAGTTAGGCCACATGGGGCCCCCAAAACAATAATTCATCACCCTTGGCCGGCCAACCCTCAAAATATCTCATGACATCATCATGACACCGTTATGATGTCATTAAACATACCGAAACCCTAAAACTGTATTTTTACTATTCACTGAAAATTCAACTTTCTCAGAATAATCCCAAAATTCCACCTTAACCAAATATCAATGCTCTGATTTCAAAAATGAAATCCATTTTATAAAAATAATTTTCTAAATATTTTTAATTTAATTTTTAAATAAAAACACTATTCATCGAAAATTCATTTTTTTCAGAAAAATCCCCAAAAATTACCTTAACATAATATCGATGCTCTGAGTTCAAAAATAAAGTCCTTTTTATAAAAATAATTTTCTAATTATTTTTAATTAAATTTTTAATTAAAAAAAACTATTCATCTGAAAAAACTAATACTTGACTAATAATTTATGAAACCGTTATTTACCCATTTTATTGAATCACATTACTTAATCTAGGTGTCTAAATTATATTAAAACTTTCTTTGAGTGAAATTACTAATCCATTTGGTGATAATACTAATCCTAAGCGTAACATCACTATTCATAACTTACTATTCATCAAAAATTAAGTTGATCTTATTAGACTCCAAATTCCTTACTGAACACTTTTGTAGAAGACCATTTTTTGAAAATCATTACACATCATTAGTTATTTAGGGTTTACATAAATGTTTTAAAAATATCCCTTTTTCAAAAAATTCATCAATAAAATATATCCTAAAATTATCCGGACAAAAGAAAATTCAAAAATATCACTAAAGGAAGATATCTCAATTTATTCACCCAAAAGGATTACACAAGGAAGCTAGGGTCTCGTCACATAGCCCCTTATAACACCGGCATAAGACCTAAGTGTAAGGTGTGCTATGGTGAGAGAATCTGAGGGAGGTTCAGATAACATTGCCCTAGTAGTAATCTCTACTAACTTGAACTTCTCCCGTAGGCGTTTCCGTTCAATCTTGACAAGCTGGAGTTCGGCTTGGGCTTGGTCCAAAGCGAAGCCCACAGACGCTACCTCCTTCCCAAGCTCTGATAAGTGGGCTTCATAAGGGTCGAGTCTACTGGATGAATCCATCACCTCCTCTTTCTGCATTGACCATTAACATCTTATTAAATCATTAAGAGTAAGTTAATATACTACTCAAAAAGATTGGGTCGTTACATATAACATGAGCGATACATGAATTACTAATAGGGAATGACTTTGATAGAATCATATGTTAAATGAAATTGATCCAATCCTTGGGGGACCCTCGGGTTCTGATACAAAATTCCTTAGATGGGGTCAGTGATTAAATGTGTTTATGTTATGACTTAGGACACACATAGATTCTAATGTGGAATTCCTTAGACGGGATCGCATATAATATGATTTTACTTTACACTTAAATTCTAAGGATTTTACCCTAAACTACTAAAACATTAATGTTATGAAACATGTACAACTTTATATAATCATCATTATATTTGGATATCTTGGTTCACCTTGGGCCCCATGACTAGTTTTACCAATGGACACTTAGGCTTATATCCATGCGTCCTATATTTTTTTCTACATTTCTTCCCTATTATCATACATACCCAATGTTAAGCTAAAGCTAAAATGGTTGCCCAAGTGTCCCATGGGGAACCTAATATTAACATGATCTATTTATATGTTGTTTACCTCACCACTTTCACATATTTTTATACCTTTCACTACTAGATTATACATTATTTATGACAGACCATTTGTGATTGGATCCCATTGAAAATAGTCAATCGTGATGGGGACCCATCGAAAATGGCTTGTTGTTGAAAAATGCATTGGAAATACCTTTTATTGTGACGATCTGTCAGAAAAGAATTTTTTTACGATGAGTGTTTCCCCCATCGTAAAAAATATTGACACTTTTATATATATAATTATTTACGATGGGAGATGTCTCCCATCAAAAACAATATTTTTTATGGGATTTGTTTCTCATTGTAAATAATAATAATAAAATCCAAAAATTACTAAAATTAAAAAATAAAATAAAAAAACAAAAAAAAAACAATAATAAAGAAAAGACATCACAATAATAATAAAAAACAAAATACATTATAATAATATATAAAACTATATAAAACTATAAATTTATTAATTAATAACAATATTTAAAAAATATTTCATTCAAATGTTAAACATAATAAATGTATCTAAAAAATAAATAAATCACCGAGTAACGGGAGTTTCATCTGGATGATGTGGTGGAGGTAATTTTATCCTGATACCCTGCACCAAATGCCTCATGTACTCTATCATATACTACTACACCTATGAATCTTCTCAATGTAGGTACTGTTACAGCCTATGAAAATATTCTTTCTCCCTACTCGAGGTCTCTATAACCACATCTTAATCTTACAACTTATCCTCATATTTCACAATTGATGATGACACCTCTACATGATCTCCCATCAAGATGGATGATGATATCATAGTAGTACCATAATAATACCATAAGTTAGTCGAGAGTAGATACTAAAAACTATGTCTTCCTCAAAGGTATACTGAGTCACTTACATCTATGTGTTGATACCAAATCCCGCTGCAGTTGTGTCTTAACCCTCAGTCTCAGCACGACTCACATCATATGTTTGAGTTGTTTACGCCTCATATGACTCCTTCAAATGAAATTTGAAATTAAAATAGTTAAAATATTATTTTTATTTTATTTTAAAAACTAAATATAATAATACAAACAACAATATGGTGTTTTCAACCACTAGTGATATCTCCTGTGACATGGTCGATGTAAATACTCTTATACACATGAAACTCTATAATATCAGGATACATGAATTACTATATGAAAAATAAAATAAATAGCTTACATTTAAATTTATATAAATTATTAAATTAATGTACTTAATAGATGTCGCCAATGAATACTGAATGTATGACTACCATCTCTACGGGTGACCTCCTATCTCTCCCGATTCTACAAAATTAATGATGATCTCCTCTAAAAACTCTCTTTTAACTAATATGATTTCAATTCATCCCAAACTTGAGAATAAATTTAATCCAATCGATGGAAGAAATAAGACTAATTAAAAATTTTAACTCCAGATTTATTCATGGAACTCTTCCATATATTGTTCAAAGCACCAACATCATCGGTCACATTTGAAGGCCCCAGAGACCTCCCAGACAGAGGACCTCATGATATCATTGATGGGATAACATAAAATGTAAAAATAATTAATAATATCAAGTTAATAATTAAATAAATAACTATTATATATTTACATACCATTCAATGATCAAGCATGATCTATCGAACATCAATGGGAATATGATACCACATCACCCATGATCTAAAAGAATAATTCTACAGAATAGAAATCCACTTCAAAATAGCTATATGTGAAAAACTATAAGAAAAAAGAGAAAATAAAAAATTTAGTAAATAGATAAATTACTAAAAATAAAATATAATGAAATTAACTAAATTACCAAACTAAACATGCATTCTCATTCACGGATCAAAAATTAGATATAGACATCACTAGGCAAGCGGGTTGGGAATCATCAATCTTTCAATACCATAACCCCTCTGATTCAGTGTACCACCTACAACTTGAGGGCCTGATGACATAATTTTAGGCTCATGACCAGGTAGTATAACCTTTTGGAGGTCATAGAAGATGTCAATATAAGTCTCTTAGGCTATCAGAAACATGAAAATAATGTTGTCAGTAAATATTTAAAGATGAGTATTATATATATATATATATTGACTATTACCGACAAGTAATTATGTCACTCTTTATTTTCCTCCTCATCGCCGTATATGACGATGTCAATATATTCATCTTCCTCTTTAATATCATCAATTTACATATGAGTTGCATCTCCATCATCACTTTTTAATTCAAATTCATTTTTTACATCATCAACGTCATTATCACCATTAACCCATAACTATGGGGGGGGGTTACCATCGATATTCATTTCTCTTCATTATAAATATTTATTTGGAGTTTTCTCTTGAAAATTTTCTATTACTTTCACTTCAATAAAACCACTTCACTTTTTTAAAATTGATTTTCATGGTATTTCATTTTTATAATTACATAATAATAAATTAACTCCATTAAATAATCACATTAATTTAGAAAATAGATTTACTATTATTGATGATCCAAAAAATGGTTTATTTACCTCAAAAAGGTTTTTTATTTAATTTCAAAGATTCCATGTAATAGACGCACACGAAATCCTCTATCTGTATAAAACAAATTGCATTAAAACATTGATACAAAATTATGTCTCAGAGAAAACAGTTTAATTATTTTATCCAACATGACATAAAATTCAACTTTAATTTCTCTATGATGAGATAAACAAAAGAAGACACCATTATTCATTGATGTTTCTCACCATATGCACGTGTATGAAATCAAAAACCATTCACCACATATGCATTATATGATTTAACCATTTTGTATGGTTGGTTACTCAATAAAAAAATTTTATTATCAATTTTATCGATATATTGTTATACATAAAAAATTTAAATGAAATTAATAATATAAAAAATAAAAAATTGATTGAATATGTTAAAAAATAAAAAAATTACCTTATCAGTCTTTGAAACCAGTAAGAAAAAATGATTTTTCATCATTCTTCAAGAGAAACTTGTGTGATTTATGAATACTATTTCTTGATATTATTATAATATAATATTCAAATAAAACAATATTAATTTATTTTAAAAATAATAATTAAATAATATGTGGTATCAGAACTCATTGTATAAATCATTTCATTTCTTCGAAGTTGAGGAAAACAAATTTTAGAGATCGGTGATGTTCATCATCTGGAAGACATCATTCATTGACTCCACCAAATCCATGTTCAGGATAATTAAATAATAATAATTGAATGTTCAGTGCATAATCATCATTTCTCTAATTATATCCCATTTAGTTATGTTTTGAAGGATATTTAGGTTGTAAATAATGGGATAAGAAATAATAAATTTCCTTCAATAAATAAACTTTTGAAATTGAACCTTCAACTATTGCTTTATTATGTTCCTTTTTCTTCAGTTTCTGCATGAATCTATTGTATGTGTACATCCATTGTAAATTTACCAAATCCCTAATTTTATCTTCATACTGCAAATTTAATATAAAATATTTCATTGAATCAAAGAAAGTTGGTGGAAAAAAAAATTAACTTACATAAAATTAAAACAATAACTTTTCACAAAATACTAACCGCATCATAGTCTGTTTACCCCATCTTGGAAAAAATATGATATTTATTTTAGTGGATCCCAAATTGATGAATTCAAAAAACCTCTAAATTAAATATATATAATTCTTCCTAATATAACATGATAATGATGACTTTTTAATTTTGAAATATGACTATTTTTTGACACATCTAGAAAAATTTGAAACATAACAATCTTGTAGTCTCAAATCCGCAATCCAGTGAAAAAATAATGAACAGTTATATATGGAAAGTATATAAGACACTTTATTCTTCATTAACTTATATGATTTATTATTTTCAAAAAATTCATGTTTTGATCACTTTTAAATTGGGGAATGACCAAATTGTGCCTTTACTATAGGTTCTGGGTGCAATGGAAGATCATTGGTGGGTGTACGAAACTTTAACTTTTCCATTAATAAGGATCCATCTGAGATCCTTCATGATAATAAAACATTGGATCTTCAGAATAAAACAAAAAATGGTAAAAAAAGAATTCATGGAACCATATAGAGGATCATCATATGTTTGTTATAATAAATTTAATTAAAAGACAATAAATACCTTGATATAATTCTCTCTTCGTTGAGTTTTCTGGTCACGATCCGATGAGATCCGTTGTTGTGTCATAGAATCCAAGTGTAGGATTCCTCTTTCAATGATACACATGTGCGCCAAATATCTCTGGACATCGCTGAAGTGATATTTGGGTGCTATCACGAAATATCCTTCACTTACGATGTCTGTCTTTGATCACCTTGAGAGCCACATGCAAAGCTCTCTCCGTGATCCGGCGGAGGAGGATCTCTCTCGCACCTTGAGATAATTCTTGGAAGAAAATAATTGTCTCTTGGATTGAGAGATTTATCTTGATCTATTGTGAAAAACCACCAAAAATGTCTAGGCTAATGATAATTATATAATTGGGATTTTAATTACTTAGAATAATAAAATGAATTAATTAACTGAAAGCATTTATTTATTTCTTTTAATTCTTAGTAAAACCCCATGTCTAATAATAACAGTTGACTATTATTATTACTTGACATGTGAGCATGGAATTAAACCTATTTTTAATTAAATAAATAAATATTATTATTTTTCACAAATCCCTAGAAAAATTACATGTCGTGTATATTAATATACACAGCGTGTAGTTTTGTTTTTTCCATTTTCTTTATTTCCTCCACCACATTTATTAGACCTTGAATAATTGATATTTATTTCTCAAATAAATATCATTGCATTACTCACTTATAAATATATTATTTCACCCACAATATATTCTCTCAAATATCTAGTTTCGAGATAAATGCGATCAGGCATCCTTGAATAATTATTAAACCACAATTGGGAATAATATTTATTCAACAGATTAAATTGAAATTTAACTGAGATACTTG
Organism: Viscum album; assembly: GCA_963277665.1. Lineage (NCBI taxonomy): Eukaryota > Viridiplantae > Streptophyta > Magnoliopsida > Santalales > Viscaceae > Viscum > Viscum album. Next base: position 1,987,000,989 of record OY728161.1, on the reverse strand, counting down.
GACATAATTAATGTGTGACCCTCTATGCCTCTTTCTCAGTGGCATTAGGCAGATCCAACCTAAATTACAAGATTATCATCTAGAAACACACCAAGGCACTCATAGATAAGGAAGTTAGTGCCTCAATGACATGTCTCCTCCTACGAACGCTTATCGTGTAATGTAATCCATTTGTCTCGATATCTAGAATCAAGTGGGTTTTATGATAGTGCCATCAACCCATGTGTTTGATTATTCATTCTTTGACATTCCAGAATTGAAATAACCCACTCCTTACCATGGACATGAATTTATATAGGCTATATCAATTCTATCAGAGGGCATGCGATATCTACTATTGTTATGGAATAGAAGGGACAAATCCTTTCTTCGCATTATCTATTAATGTAGTATTATTCATGATGCACCCAACATATCCTACCTCACTGAAGATAGTGTGTCATCATAGTTTTCATCAATACATCTAAGTGCGCAAATTGTAATACCCATTAATAATAATCTTAAAGTCTAAGGACCAATACACATGTCCATAGATAAGAACATCCAATGACACTATGAAATGTGGATTTCTTGATGGAGGATCTCGTTATTATAATATCCTCCTGGATATTATCAAGAGCGCACACCATTAGAATATGCCTCAATGTTTTATAAGTCTTCACCCCTAATGGCCTATATTACTTCTGTCTCTCATATTACATTATCTGTCCGTAGGATATATATATTCAAGAATAGTGTTATGGCACATCCAGGTTCTCATCATAGTAGGGATCCTCTATGACCCTTTAATGAAACAGGTATCCTTTGGACATTATCACATGTGTTTTCATGCAGAATAAAAATCAAGATGTGATAAGGTATTTATTAATGAATAAAGTAAAATGTAGTTGGTTCTAGGCCACCAACTCCAACGGACTTCCACTTGGACTGGATCCAACTGCTAACAACCTTTAACCTGCTAGATCTCAAATGATATTCATGATTCTGTTGAGATAGGCGTTTAGTCATGGGGTCCATCACATTCTCTTCTGTGGACACTCTGCTCACTATAGCTTTACCCCTTTGATATAAATATCACAAGAGGTGATACTTTTAGAGAATGTTCTTTATCATTTGATGTGACCTTGGTTCTTTTCCAAGATCCCCCGCTGTAGTATTGTCACAATACAATGTGATAGGATCCTTACTTCTAAAAACCACATCAAGATCCTAGAGAAAGTTATGAATCCAGATGGCTTCCTTGGCTACATCAGAAACTGCAATATATTCGGACTATGCTGTAGAATCGGCCAAAACTAGATGCTTTGAACTCTTCTAGCTCACAAATCCTCCGTAGAGATAGAGAAAATATCCTAATTGTGACTTCTAAATGTTCTGATCTATCTGAAAACCTTCATCAACAAACCCTCTGATGACAAGCTCCTTGTCTCCTCCATACACTAGTAACATATCTTTGGTTCCTCTCAGATACTTAAGGATAGTATTAATAGTAGTCCAATGTTGTTCTCCTAGATCTTCTTGATATCTTCCTTCCATTCTTAGTGCATAGGAAACATCAAGCCTGGTACATAACATTGCATGCATGATGGAACCTATAGCCAAATAATATGGGATCTTACTTATCCTATCTTTATCCTATTATGTCTAAGGACACATTCTATTATAAAGATGTAGGCCATGTGACATTGGAACTAATCCCCTCTTGGATTGTCCCATACTAAATATCTTTATTATCTAGTCAATGTATATACCCTAACGTAGACTAAGAAACCTCTGGGATCTATCTTGAATGATCTTGATCCCTAGAATTTAGGTTGCTTCACCTAAGTCCTTCATGGAGAAACACTTGGTAAACTAGTCCTTAACTGACTGTAAGATTGGTACATCATTTCCAATAAGTAATATGTCGTCAACTTATACTACTACGATAAAAACCATATTCTCATTAAACAACTTATAAACACTTGGATCACATTTGTTCTTAATGAAAACAAATTCCTTTATGGATTCATCAAATCAAATGTTCCATGACCCGGATTCCTGATTTAATCCATAAATGGATTTCTACAACTTGCAAAACCATTTGTCTTCAAATGGAGTCACAAACCCTTCTGTTTGTATCATATATACATCTTCCTGAAGGTTCCTGTTAAGGATTGTTATTCTGATATCCATCTACCAAATCTCATATTCATGGTAAGATAATATGTAAAGTATGATTCTTATGGATTTAAACATGGAAACTGGTGAGAATGTTTAATTATAGTAAATTCCTTGACGATGCCTGAATCCTTTAGCCATTATCCTTGATTTATAGGTGAAAAATTGACCTTCCATGTCCAACTTTCTCTTGAATACCCATTTTCATCTAATAGGCTTTACATTAATTGGCTCATCGACCATAAACTAGACTTGGTTTTGATACATGGAATCCATCTCATAATCCATAGCTTCTAGTTATCTTGCAGCTTCTGATATTTTTACTACTTCCTTGTAAGAGAGAGGTTTATCATTGTCCGACAATAATAATTCACCATCCTCAGTGACTAGGAAACCAAATCTCTTTGGTTCCCTAACCTCTCTTGAGCTCCTACGCAATACTTGTGTTCCTAGAACCACTTCCATGGGGACCTATTGAACTTGTTCCTATACCAACTCATGTGTATCGTGAGCATCAACATCGTCGAAGTTAATCTTTCTCCCACTATCCTTTTTATAGATGTTCTCCCTCTCAAGAAAGGCATATTGTATGGAGAAAATCACTTTCTTGTCTGAAGGGTTATATAGGTAATATCCTTTTGTTTCCTTGGGTATCCTATAAAGATATGCATCGTGCCCTAGGGTGATAGTTTCTTTCCTGATAAAGCCTTAAAAACACCTCACATCCCCATACACGTGTGTGTGAAAAAATGGGTTTTGTTCCATTCTATAACTCGTAGGGAATTCCATTTTCCGCCTTAGCTGGTACTCAGTATAATGTGTATGATGTTGTTTGTAATTCATATCCCCAAAAGGATAATGAAAGATCTACATGAATCATTATCAACCTCACCATGACCAACAATATGTGGTTCCTCATTTCACTAAAACCATTCCACTATGGTGTATAAGGAGGAGTAAGCTGAGATAGAATCCCAGACTCCCATAGAATATCAATGAATTCTTGGTTCATAAATTCTGCACTTCGGTCCTATTTAAGTTTATTTATCTTCTTACCAATACGATTCTCTACATCATTCTTGAATTCCTTAAATTTCTCTAAGGACTCTAAATTATACCTCATTAAGTAGGCATGACCATATCTACTCAAATCATTAGTTAAAGTAATGAAGTAATAATATCCACCTATATATTCTATTGGAAATGGTCTACAAACATCTGTGTGCACCAATCCTAGAAGCTCTGTGTCCCTTTTACCCAATCCACCGAATGGAGAATTATTCATTTTACCTTATAAAAAAGTGTGACATTTATCAAGTAGTTTTAGCTCAGTAGAGTCTAAATAACCGTCTTGGCAGAGCATTGTCAAGTGCTTCTCATTTACATGAATGAGATAGTGATGCCACTATTAGGTGATGTATGAGTCTTGTGAGTTTGTTTCATTATCGATTTCCAACACTTGGTTTTTCTAATTTAATACATACAAACAATTATTTAAATACTCTATACCATAACATATGTTGTTCTTATAAAATTAACAACCCTTATTTCCATACTTGAAAATAAATCCATCCATATCCAAAAAAGACACAAAACTTATATTCTTGGTAAAATCGGGCACATAATAGTAGTTATATAAAACCAAAAGTGTAACACCCCAAGCTTCCACTGCATGTTTCCCTTTGAATAATGCAATAGCTTGCATTGTATGCAACTTCAAGATTCTTACACAGTGCGACCAATCAAACTTCCATTTTGAATGTAATACCCACTTTTTGAAATTGTATAAATTTTATCTTTCAAAATGGACTTCATTTTTGGATTCAAAGTATCAAAAATAGCTTATAGTGAATTTTTGGTATTTTTCTGAAAACTTTCAATTTTTGATGAATAGTGAAAAACACTGAGTTATTGTTTAGAACTGACTTTTTATTTTAATAATTATTTATTTTACTTAAATTTATTTTACGTAAAAATAGATACATAATACCTATATAATTTCAATTTAATTCATTGGATTTAGTTTATAATGATTTTAGATATAGAAAAAGTTTATTGAAGTTTTTGTCGTCTTTTACCCACCTCCTAGGAGCATTTTCAAATTTACATAAAACATAATTTTACCACTTTTCTGAGTAGAATTACAAAAATCCGAGAGACACGGTTGATATAGGTACGTAAAATGTGGTTCAATAAGATGAAAAAAATTCTTGGTGAATAGTAACATTTTACTTTTATTTAACACGGTTAAAAGTAAATAGTGTAATTAAAGGTAAAAATTATATTATTATTACCCTAAAACATGTCCTAATTCTATTGGGTAAGTGTAATTCAACCAAAAACATCCTTAGTAATAAAATATGATCCTTTAGGTCCACCTGGATTATATTAGGACATTTATTATTATTTAATTCAAAGAAGAGTTAAAAGTGTTAAATTCAAAGTTTAATAACTAATCCATTTTTAATATAGGGTTATACATAATATAAATTAGACTATAAATATTCATTAGAAATATAAAAATATTTCCTACATAATGGTATTTTAGTTATAATTTTTAGACATTAAATAATTAAATTTATTTATGACACAATGATGATGTAGTAATTACTGTATTAATGATAGATTAAAATAATTGATATTATAAATATACAAATAAATGTAATTTGAGACTTTTTATGAATTAAACTAATTCTATAGGTTAATATCACATATTAGGGTTTGTTAGATGAATTTTTTTTGAAGTAATAATTCTATTATGAATTTAGAAAAAAACAAAATACCAAATAGTGTTAAAATTGACATAAAAGAGTTTTTAAAACATATATTATATTATTAATTGATATTTTATTCTTAAAAATATAATTTTAGGCCAAAAGACATATATAATGATAGGTGTATAATTAATTAACCACATTGGGTTCTCTTGTATATATATAGTAATTTTATTAACCATATAATATAAAAATACAAAGAGACATGGTAATTGTCAAACTATTTAACTAAGAGTTAAATCTAAAAGATAAGGTTAATATAGTGATCCAAACATATCTAAAACCTATTGGTTGAGTGGTTTTAGACCCATACACACCTTATACTTTACATAATATATTTTTTAGCCATTATACACCAAAAATGATTTTATTATAAAATAATATTTATAGCTTTTCCTAAGGTGCCCCTCACCCCTCTTATAAAATGGAACTCACCCTTCTCTCTAATTCACACCTTCAAATCCATTTAGATTGGCTAAAATCTACCCAAATACCCTCTCAACTATCCTCCCTTCATCCTAGAGGCCTTCCTTTAGTCATAAATCCTACCTAAGGATCCCTTTTGATCAAATCAAAAGGAAGAACCCAAAGAAGAGGTAAATATTTCATCACCTCTTTCAAGTTCTTTTCTTCTTACACTTCCTATTTTTTTGTTTATATTATAAAATAATAACTCAAGTATCTCTATATATTGTGATGTTATTATAAAAATGGTACAACCATATTCATTATTCTGTCCATCCTTTGAATGACATAGCACCATACGTGCGTACGTACGGCTTACCATCTTCACGTCGTGGTGTAATTGTTATTCAATACATTAATATTTGGATGGGTATACTAATGATGTGTAATTGATTTCAATAATAAATGTAACATAATAATGATTCTGTATATATGATATACCATCCAATTATATATTATTTTAATAACAAAAGAATGATATTGTTGCTCGTGCATACGTACAAATTACCGTCTCCACGAACACGATGATATTCATTCTCCATCATATCCATTCAAGACTAATTTACATTAGATGATTAAAAATAATTTTTAAAGACTTAATATCATTATGAATATGAATAATATACATCCTATCCATAACAAACATTACTTATGTAACAAATCCTATAAAGGAAAACGAATCAGTTAACACCCGAAACGATGATAATACTAAGATATTATTAAGAAAGCAGTGTTAAAAGATCATATATGATATCATATTAATGTATATAATTCTTGTAAATTTAATAACAATTATTTCACCATTATAGAGGAGTTTAACCTTCCCTCGACCAAGGAAAAGTACAAGGTAAGGGTTAATTTCACAATCTCTTTATTATCTGAGGTTGTTTTTATTTAATTGCATCCAAGAGACCTGGGATCAAATCCAGGCAGAGGTTAATTTATGGGGGCACTGTAGCAGAACCGTAGCAAGTATTGTAGCATGAACTATAGTGGGAGCTATAGCAAGCATTGTTTGGCACTGTAGCAGCCCGGAATATTCCCCCGTATGGGCCTTCGGGCTACCAATTTGGTCCCCGTGTCCCTTAAGGCCTTCGGGACACCCAGGCCTTCGGGTCAGTAAGGCCTTCAGTCCACCTCAAGGCCTTCGGTCCACCTTAAGTGTAGATGCAAACCAGAAAACCTACAAGGAACAAACTTTAGAAGGAGGAGCATGGAGATTTCACCATAGCAGAAGCTAAACGTATTGCAAGAATGAGAGGGTATGGAACCTGTCATTAGGACAAGCTTGTGAATGCACTAGAAAGCCTTGCTGAACAGCCATGCGAAGGTGGAGAGCTGATTTGATGATGAATATGCTAGGGAGGAGCAGTTCCAGGTAGTTAATCTAGGTTGTATGTAATGTTTGAAGCCTATGGGTAATGAATTCCTCTAAGGCCTACAGGCCATATAATACTTACGCCTTCAGGCCTTGTAAGGGTTCCACCTCACCCCTTGAAAGGTGTATTATCAAAAATCAATAAAAAATGAAGGCCTTAGGGCCATTGAAGGAGTATCTACTGGGACCTCTTTATCATCTACAACCATATTTCTTAAAAATGTATTTCAAAACATTCTTACTATTTTATATACTATGGGTTAAAGTCATGTATACCCCTGTTTGAATTTTATAAGATGTTTATAAAGCAATCTTTCCGTCATTTTCCAAAAAAGGTACCTTATGAACTTTTCGACAAAATTAAGGTAAGAATGTTTTTTTAATTTTTATGGTGGCTGCGGCTATATTCTGCCATTATAACAACGTCTAAGCTTCCCTTATAAGATTATAAGAATATTTTTAGAAATAAATGATTTCTTTTATAATTACATGAATTTTAAATGATTTTAAAATCGAAAGAGATATTTTTTCTCTAAAAAAGGTTTTGATTTCATCTATGTCAACATCCTTTGATGGATTTTATGTTTATTTGAAGTTGATTTATTATGATACAAAACTTCCATATTGTATTGATGTTTTTGTGATATGTTTGACTATGGATTTTTTATTTTTACCCCATTAATGGTTTATGGATAAATTATTGAAATTTTTTATTCTAGTTTTAATATGAATGTTTATGTTATGTTTAAAACTTTTCATATGAAGAATGCATTGGACTTAGTAAGTGATAGGTGGAGCCTGCTATAGATCCTCAATGCATCGGTAGGCCTCATGAAACAAACTACTGTCTTGGCACAAGGCATTGACAAAATCTTATTTGTAGTCTCGGCATAAGGCCCTGACTATGTGGTTATGAAAGTCTGGAATTATGCAATCCATCATTATGAAAGTGTCTATTGATATTGCATGGGATTATTCGATTAGTAGAATATCCATGTGAGTAAGTAAATGGAATTATTTTGATTTTACATTATCCATATTATTCTGAATTTCACGTTTAAAAGGATTTTGTTTTGAGTTTATACATTACCTTAAATGTTTATGCTAATTTATGAATGTTTCTGCCATATAGTTATCCTTACTGAGCATCTAATCTCACCTATTTCTATGTTTTATTTTTCCCAGGATGCGAAGAAGTATATTATGACTAACCTATAGGGATATTCTATGGGATCTTAGTGTTGTCTATGGAAACAATGTTGTTGTAGTTTTCCATTTTATGATGTAATGTAAACCTTATGAATGTATCTAGTACTTCCAAGGCTACTAAAATAATAGGTCTTTCGAGACTTGATCTTTTGTGATCATACCAATGTTGTGTAATAATGCACTGAATTTGGGTAACTAGGGTCGGGGCGTTATAGTTGGTATCAGAGGAAGTTTTGTACAAACCTTTGAAACTAGATTTAGATAAACTCTGATTAGAGCATATAGCCCTAAGATAGACTTTCATGATCATTATAGAAGAACTTTCTAGAATTTTGGTATTGTTGAGATTTTTCATGTTTTCCAAGAAATACATACCTATCTGGATACAAGCAGGTAGAGGAGGATCTAGAACAGATGTACCTAGGGGTAAAACCTGAAAACACCGCTTTGAGCTAGACTCGAACGGGAACTGGTGCACGACAACAGGCCTTGCTGCACTCTTGGTTACGACACTCCCAGGGGATATTCTTAGGATAATTCTCATTTTCATTACAAACAATTATGAAGGGTTTATGAGTATATAGTTCCTCAAAGAAAACATTTTTATGATTATAGATTATATCCATAAACTTTTCAATTTATGTTAAGTGTTTTACAAGTTTGGATTTATGTATTGCGATTCATAAACTAATCTAGTTTATGCCGTTGTTTAGAAATGGAACCTAGTGGAAGGAATAGAAACTATATCAATGCATGCAGTACATGTAGGGATTTCCCTCCTACTCAAGATAATTATAGTGGAGCTGGTGATGCAACTGGTGCTGATCAGCTAATCACCATACTGGGACAACTCACTCAGGTTATGAAAAATAACCTTACTCGTATGGAGCAACCTGATCCACAGTGTGGAGGATCAATTTTAGATCGCTTCATGAGGCAACAACCACCAACATTAAATGGGAGTACAAGCCCATTATTAGCTGAGCAATGAAAAAATTCCTTAGAGAAAATATTCCATGCCTTGGGGAGTAGTGAAAGGGAAAAAAGTTATCATGATAGTTTACCGCCTCACTGGAGATGTTGATCAATGGTGTTCATTGTTTCAAAACACAAAGAAAGATGATGAAGAATGAAATATGGAATGGAGGGGGATTAAAGAAATTTTATTAGAAAAATACTTTCCTCACGACCATCGAGCGGATATGGAAAGACAATTTCTGAGTCTGAGGCAAAAGGAGGATGAGAATATCGCAAATTATGAAGCTGACTTTACAAGGCTAGCATGTCATGATTCAAATTATATACATAACCCAAGAAGTAAGATTGATCATTTCTTTGATGGGTTAAAACCATTTCTCCATCGAGTATAAGTCTCACAATCCTTCTCGTTGTACGAATATATTGTCTCATGTGCTATCAAGATAGAAAAAAAATTCTCTAAGTCTTACGAATTTAAAGCAAAGAAAGAGAAGAAGAGATCTCTTGAACACTCTGGAAATGGAAATAAGGGGAAGAAGGGAAGAGTTGAATATCCATCCTGTAGTAAATGTGGGAAGAAACACCCTGGTACTTTCCAGAAGGGAATGGGAGTCTATTCAAGTGTGGTGAAAAAGTCCACCAAGCTCATGATTGCATGGGGAAGAAAGAGGTTGTCCATGTTGAATGCTACAATTGTAGAGAAAGGGGGAGTTATGCGAATGAATTTCCTAAGTGTCAGGGGAACTTACCTCAGAAAAGGCCAAGGGCTCAAGGCCAATATTATGTTATCACTACTACTGAGGTTGAAGCTCCGAAAGACGTGGTGGTGGGTAATTTAATGGTTTCCTCAAGTTTATCCAATGTTTTGTTTGATTATGTATCATCACATTGTTTCATATCTTCCTAGTTTTTTATGAAAATTAGATATTTCCAATTTTAATTAACAATGGAGTTGTTAGTAAAAACTCCAAAGGTAAGTATTATTGCAACAAAGTTTTGTGAATTAGTCCCCATTAGGTCATATAAATTTTCTTTATCTACTGATCTCATCATTATACCCATGATTGAATTTGATATAATCCTCAGTATGGATTGGATTTCGGACAACGGTGAAAAAATTTATTGTAATAAGAAGGAGGTTACTATTTTTGATGATGATGATGAAGAACACCTTATCTTTAGAGCAGAATCATCACCACCTAATTCTTAACTAGATCGAACCCCAGTAGCTCAAATAAATTCAATTATTGGGGATGAAGAGAATGAAATAACTATGGGTGAAAAAAATAATTTTCAAATAGAGGATGTACGTATTGTGAATGAATATGTTGATGTGTTTCCAGAAGATTTACCTAGACATCCTCCAAAACGAGAAATTGAGTTTTCCATTGATTTAATTCCTAGATCAAGGCCCATATCGAAGACCCCTTAGAGAATGGCCACTGTGTAATGAGTGGAACTAAAGAAAAACTAGAGGAATTGAGTAATAAGGTATTTATTTTCCCTAGTGTTTCTCCATGGGGAGCCCCTATCCTTTTTGTTAAGAACAAATATGGATCTATGAGGTTGCGCATTGACTATAGTGAGATCAATGCTATAACAATAAAGAACAAGAATCCCATACCTCGCATTGATGATTTATTTGACCAACTTCATGAAGCTCAATAATTTTCAAATATTTACCTTCGATCTAGAAATCATCAGTTGTGTGTGAAGAAGGAATACATTCTGAAAACAACATTTCTTAACCAGGTACGGGCATTACGAGTTTACAGTAATGCCTTTTGGGCTGACTAATGTACCCTACGTCTTCATGGATCTAATGAATAGAGTTTTCAAGGAATATCTTGATGGATTTGTAGTATTATTTATTGATAATATCATGGTATACTCCAAAATCTATGAAGATCATGAAAATAACTTGCACATTATCCTGAAGACTCTTAGAAGATATGAATTATATGGTAATTTTAGCAAGTGTGAATTCTGGCTTCAGGAGATTTCTTTTCTTGTCCATATCATCTCTAAGTATGGAATCTTTTTTGATCCTTCTAAGACAAGAGAAATACAAGAATGGATAGAACCAACAAGTATCACTAAGGTACACAATTTTATTTGTTTAGCAGGTTATTATAGGCGTTTCATCCAGAATTTTACCCGATTGGCTAACCCATTAACCAAGATCACACGTAAAGGGGTTAAATTTGTTTGGAAAAAAGAGTGTGAAGAATGTTTTGAAGAACTGAAGAGAAGATTAGTCAATGCTCTTATCTTGACTCTGCCATTAGGGAATGATGGATTTGTTATTTATAGTGATTCTTCAAAGAAAGTACTTGGTTGTGTACTTATGTAGAATGATATGGTTATTGCCTATGCATCACGACAGCTAAAAATTCATGAGAAAAACTATCCTACTCATGATATTGAGTTAGCAGCTATAATATTTTCTTTGAAGATTTGGAGACACTGTCTATATGGTGAAAAATGTGAGATATATACTAATCACAAGAGTTTGTAGTATATTTTCTCATAGAAAGAACTCAACATGAGGCAAAGGAGATGGCTTGAACTACTCAAGGATTATGATTTCACTATACAATACCACCCCGGGGAAGTAAAATAAGGCAGAAAATGCTTTGAGAATAAAATATCATGGATTTTTGAACAAGATTAGAGTTGAAAGGGATCCTATATTCATGGATCTAGTAAATATGGATATGAGAATAACCCTAGAAGGTGAAACATGAATTATTTTTCAAATGGTTTCCAAACCATCTTTTCTAGAAAGGATAAAAATTTCTCAGGTTGATGATGAGGAGTTTCAAAAGATGATTAAAGTTGTGAATGATGGGATATTGAGTGACTTTGTATATGAAGATGGAATTTTGAAATTTGGGAAGAGAATTAGTGTTCCTGATATACCTGATCTAAAAAAAGAATTGTTGGATTATGCTCATAGCTCCAACTTCTCTATACACCCTTGGAGCACCAAAATGTATAGAGATTTGAAGGAAATTATTTTTGGGAAAAAATGAAGAGGGAGATTGCTGATTTTTCATCAAGATGTATGGTTTGTCAACAAGTGAAATCTGGAAGGCAACAACCTGGAGGAGTCATGCAACCTCTTACAATACCTGAGTGGAAATGGGATAATATTACTATGGACTTTTTCATGGGACTACCAAATACTCATATAAAGAACGATGCAATATAGGTCATTATTGATCATCTTACCAAGTCAGAACATTTTCTTGCTATAAGAGAAGATTTACCACTTGAATGATTGGCAAGAATATACATTAATGAAGTTGTAAGACTTCATGGAGTACCACTATCAATTGTTTTTGATCGTGATCCCCGTTTTACATCACAATTCTGGAAATTTTTTCAGAAAGCCCTGGATACTGAACTTTGTTTGAGCACTGCCTACCACCCCCCAAATGATGGAAAATAATAACGGACTATTCAAGCCTTATAAGACATGTTGAGATCATGCTCACTTGACTTTCAAGGTATGTGGGATCAATATTTACCTCTGGTAGAATTTTTCTATAATAACAGCTTCCATTCAAGTATTCAGATGACACCATATAAAGCATTATATAGAAAGAGATCTCACACACCAACCTGTTGGGATGATATTGGTGAAAGAAAACTAGTAGGACCAGAAATGGTGTAGGAAACGATGAAAAAGGTGAAGGTAATCCAAAACCATGTCTAAGCAGATCAAAGTAGAGAGAAGAGTTATGATGATAACTGAAGGAAGGATTTGGAATTTCAGGTAGGAGATCATGTTTTCTTGAAGGTATATCCATGGAAGGGTGTTATATGTTTCGATAAGAAGGGAAAATTGAGTCCCAGGTACATCAGACCTCTCTAAATTCTAGAACGAATTTGGGCTGTAGCTTACCGTTTGTCAATGGCACCAATTCTCTCCAAAGTTCACGATGTGTTCCACATATCACTATTGAGAAAATACATGACAGACCCAACGCATGTACTCACCTATGAGGAATTAGAACTGTAAACCAATCTGTCTTTTTGTGAAGAGCCTATCAAGATTCTTGATTCAAGAGAACAAGTGTTGAGAAACCAGATGACTCATCTGGTAAAAGTTCTTTGGAGAAACCATAAGATGGAAGAGGCAATGTGGGAACCCTAGGAACTTATGATGAAGAACCACCCGAATCTTTTTATGTAGTAATATTTTAGAAATTTGTAGGATGAAATTATTTTACGTAGGGGAGAATGTAACACCCCAAGCTTCTACGATACATTTACCTTTGAATAACGCAATAGCCTGTGTTGTACGCAACTTCGAGATTCTAACACATCGTGACTAATCAAACTAGCCATTATGAATAGTAATATCCACTTTTTGAAATTTTATAAATTTTATCTTTCAAAATGGACTTCATTTTTATATTTGGAGTATCAAAATTAGCTTAGGGTGAATTTTTTGCTTTTTTTTTTGAAAACTTTCAATTTTTGATGAAAAGTGAAAACACTGAGTTATTGTTTAAAATCGAAATTTTATTTAAATAATTTTTTATTTTTTTAAATATATTTTAGGTGAAAATAGATACATAATACCTACATAATTTAAATTTAATTCATTGGAGTTAGTTTATTATAATTTTAGATATATAAAAAGTTTATTTAACTTTTTACCGTCTTTTACCCACCTCCTAGGAGAATTTGCAAATTTACATAAACCTTAATTTTAACGCTTCTATGAGATTAATTTCAAAAATCCTAGAGACACGGTTGATATCCGTAATTAATTTTTTTTTCAATAATATAAAAATAATTTTTTTGTGAATTGTAACTGTTTACTTTTATTTACCACTTTTAAAAGTAAATAGGGTAATTAAGTGTAAAAATGATATTATGATTACCCTAACACATGTACTAATTCTATTGGATAAGTGTAATTCGACCAAAAAAAACCTTAGAAATAAAATATGATCCTTTAGGTCCAGTTGGATTAGATTAGGACATTTATTACTATTTAATTCAAAGAAGATTAAAATGTGTTAAATTCAAAGTTTAATAACTAAACAATTTTTAATGTAGGGTTACAAATTTGATAAATTAGACTATAAATATTCATTATAATTCTAAAATAATTTCCTACATAATGGTATTTATTTTTAATTTTTATACATTAAATAATTAAATCTATTTTTGACACAATGATGATGTAGTAATTACCGTATTAATAATAGATTAAAATAAATGATATTATAAATATCCAAATAAATGGAATTTGAGATTTTTTATGAATTATAATAATTTTATAGGTTAATATGACATTTTATTATTGGTTAGATGAATTTTTTTTGAATTAATAATGCTGTTATAAATTTAGAAAAAACCAAATACCCAATAGTGTAAAAATTGACATAAAATATTTTTTAACGAAAATATGATATTATTAATTGATATTCTATTCCTAAAAATCTAAGGTTTAGACAAAAGACTTATATAATGATAGGTGTATCATTAATTAACCACTTGGGGTTCTCTTGGATGTATATTTTATTTTTATTAACCATATAATATAAAAATACAAAGAGACATGTTAAATGTTAAACTATTTAACTAAGAGTTAAATCTAAACGATAAGGTTAATATAGTGACCCAAACCTATCTAAAACATATTGGTTGAGTGGTTTTATACCCATACCAACATTATCCTATAAATAATCCATTTTTATCCACTAAAAACTGAAAACTATTTTATTATAAAATAATATTTATAGATTTTCCAAAGGTGCCACTCACCCCTCTTATAAAAGGGAACTCCCCCTTCTCTCTAATTCATGCCTTCAAAGCCATTTGGATCGGCCAAAATCTGTCCAAATACCCTCTCAACTATCCTCCCTTCATCATATAGTCCTTCCTTTATTCATAAATCTAACCTAATGACCCCTTTTGATCAAATCAAAATGAAGAACCCGAAGAAGAGGTAAATATTTCATCACCTCTTTCAAGTTCCTCTCTTCTTCCACTTCCTCTTTTTTGTTGTTTCCATTATAAAATAATAACTCCAATATCTTCTATATAATTTGATTTTATTATAAATACGGTACATCCATATTCATTATTTTATCCATCCTTTTAATGACATGTCATCGTACGTTCATACGTACGACTAACCGTCTCCATGTCGTGGTGTAATTGTTATTCAATACATTATTATTTGGATGGGTATAATAATGATGTGTAATTGATTAAAATAATAAATATAACATGATAATGATTATTTATATATGATATACCATCCAATTATATATTATGTTAATATCAAAATAATGATATTGTCGCTCGTGCGTACGTACGGATTACCGTCTCCATGAACGCGATGAGATTCACTCCCCATCGTATCCATTCAAGAATAATTTTCATTAGATGATTAAAAATAATTTTTAAAGACTTAATATCATTCTGAATATGAATAAGATACATGCTATCTATTTCAAACATTACTTATATACCAAATAATATAAAGGAAAATGAATTAGTTAACACCCAAAACAACAATAATACTAAGATATTATTAAGAAAGCAATGTTGAAAGATCATATATGATATCATATTAATGTATATGATTATTTTATAATTTAATTAAAAAATTTTATTGTTATACAGAAGTTTAACCAACCCTTGACCAAGGAAAATTACAAGGTAAGTGTTAATTTCAAAATCTCTTTAGTATCCGAGGTTGTTTTTACATAAGTATCTATAGGGACCTCTTTATCATCCACATCCATGTTTCGTAAAAATCTATTTCAAAAAATTATTACTATTTTATAGACTATGGTTTGAAGTCATTTATACATTTATTTTTACTTTTATAATATTTTTATAATGGAATCTTTTTGTCATTTTCCAAACAAGCTACTTTATGACCTTTTCGACAAAATTAAGGTAAGAATATTTTTTTAACTTATATGGAAGGTGTGGCTATTTTCTGCCATTATAACAACGTCGAAGCTTCCCTTACAAGATTATAAAAATATTTTTAAAAATAAATTCTTTCTTTTATAATTACATGACTTTCAATTTATTTCAAAATAGAAAGAGATATTTCCCTAAAAAGGGTTTTGATTTCATCTATGTCAACATCCTTTGATGGATTTTAAGATTATTTGATGTTGATTTATTATGATACAAAACATCCATATTGTATTGAAGGTTTTGTGATATGTTTGACTGTGTATGTGTTATTTTTACACCATTCATGTTTTTTGGACAAAGTATTGACATTTTTTATGCTAGTTTTAATACAAATGTTTATGTTATGTTTAAACCTTTTCATATGAGGAATGCATTAGACTTAGTAAGTGGTGGGTGGAGCCTGCTATAGCTCCTCAATGCATCGGTAGGTCTCATGAGACCAACTAGTGTCTTGGCACAAGTCCTTGACAAAATCTTATATATAGTCTTAGCACAAGGCCTTGACTATGTGGTTATGAATGTATGGAATTATGCATTCCATCATTATGTAAATTGGCTATTGATATTGCATGTGATTATTGGATTAGTAGAATATCCATGTGAGTAAGTAAATGTTATTATTTTGATTTTATCATTTCCATATTATGTTTAAGTTCAAGTTTAAAAGGATTTTGTTTTGGTTTTATACATTGCCTTAAATGTTTATGCTTATTTATGAAAGTTTCCGCTATATTGTTATCCTTTCTGAGAATCTGAGCTCACCCCTTTCTATGTTTTATTTTTCCCAGGATGCGAAGAATTATATTATGACTGAACTCTAGGGATAGTCTATGGGATCTTAGTGTTTTCTATGGAAATAATGTTGTTGTAGTTTTCCATTTTATGATGTAATGTAAACCTTATGAATGTATCTAGTACTTCCAAGGCTACTAAACTAATCGGTCTTTAGATACTTGATCTTTTGTGATCATGAAAATGTTATGTAATAATGCAGGGACTCTAGGTAACTAGGGTTAGGGTGTTATAAAAAGCATCCTAGTTGGCATTGAGAGATGGTAATCTGCAATGGCCAATGCATTTAGCCTCACGCCATTGGAAGCTCAAAGATCCACCTATCCTCTATAAATATTTGTAAATATACTTAGTTCCTATATTTGAATACATATGTGAGCCACAAAAGTTGTATCTAATACCCAATGTGTAGAAATGGAAATATTACACTCAATAATGAACACACCTTTTGTATCCCCATGCTTCTAGGTGAGGTTCTTCTTTTAGTGGCCCTGCTTGCCTCATGAAAAACATACCTTCCCCCATTCCTTTCCATGCCTCTAGATCTTCCCCTTCTTGGAGGGACAGTGCTCAGGGGATTCAGAACGTTTATGAATCCTTGGACCCTTTTCCTTGTCCTTCCATTTCATATTCTCCATAATGATTTTGTGTTTTTTAAACCCCATGTCCTTATCTACCTCGATAATTAAGGTTATAAGTTATGAGAGACTCTTATCTTTGTTTATCATGTTGTAGTTGACAAAAAATATAGAGAAGGTCTTGGGCAGTGATGATAGGATTAGATCTGTATACAAATCATCTGGGAATTTAATCCCTAAGATGTTTAGGAATTCAATGTATCCAATAAGCATGACTACATGAGGCCCAGCTGGTGCAGACTGTCCAAGATTAGTTGTAAACAATGTGTTGGAGATATCATATTTCCCTTATCTCACCTTCTCTTGATAGAGATCCTTAAGGTGAGACATCATGCTATACACATCCATGTTTTCATGTTTCTTAAAGAGCTCATTAGACTTGGCTGATAGCATGAAACATTGGACATCTATGGAATTATCCATAGGTTTAATATATAGAGATATTTCCTCATCACTGGCCTCTTTTCTAGGTGCAACTGAAACAGACTATTCCATCACGTACAATTTCCTCTCGTGGTGAAGGATGACACGTAAACACCTCTGCCATTCCTCGAAATTGGTGCAGGTGAGAAAGTTTTCCTTCTCGAGTATAGTTCACAATGATATTTTTGAAGTCATTTTTCATTCTGTTTCTACAAATTAATATCATCAATGGTTTAGTACTTTATAATGATTAGACTAAGAAACATAAATAATTTAATACGTATTAGTCTCCCACTATTTTATCGAAATCTATATCCATCACCATTGAATTCAGAATATTATGTTTCCTAAATATTCTAGTCTAAAGTATCAATATTTCTCTTCGCATTACCCCAACTAGGGTTTGTCAAGAAACTTGAAGGGTTTTAGGTAGGCATTCCAAATTCCAACTGCATTAACTCACAGCTCCTTGATCCACCGAGTGGACTCCCCAATACTGAAATCCTTTTATTTTGGATTTCCCAAACCTTTGCCTTTTGGTCACACAATGTCCTGCTGTGGAAGTCAACCATTGATGTGAACCATGTCAAGTCAACCCCAAACCATGAATTATAATTCCTCAATAATTGAATGCACCACAACTAGGGTTGGTCAAACACTTTGAAATATGGTCCGATTCTAACCAAGATTATAGAAGGATATAGCGACTTAATATTTTCTTTGAGGGACATCATCCTTATATGTAAATTGTCATTTTATTTTCTTTAATTACATTATTGTTAATATTAGGCGGGATATAATTAAGTGATTAACCATTTCTAAGATAATATTTATGCATAAGCCAGTCTTATTTTAGTTCCATTTTGCATTCTTTTTTAATTCCTTAATTGTGTAATCATGAAAACATACCCACAATAAATAAACCATGCAACTGAAAGAAATAAAATAAATGGTATGATCATGATCTTGTTCTATTGGTTAGTTTATCTAGTGGTTGATAAAATAAACCAAGACATAGGGGAGAAACACTTTAACCTTTTGGGTTCGTGTTTACAACATTCCACATATCCACCATTGTATCTCCTTGGATTGGTTTGACCTTGTCTCCTAACTTGAGTTACCTCCACTAGCTTGGGAGATCTATCAATTAAATATGCTTTTATCTCGCTTGCGAGTGAGGGGTAAAACAGGGTTTTACATAAAAGAATCCTTAGGCCTGTAGGACCTACATGTTAATGAAGAGAAGGATCATCATACAACAAATTTAATTTAAATAAATTAATTAATTGAAACCATTCACATACAAAGTTCTTGGTCAAGATCATGATTATCTATACATGAAATTATATTTATTCATAAATACAACTATCATTTAATTCATTAATCATTCCTGTTTAAGATAAATCACACTTGAGTCAATTAATTATCTTTAATTAATAAATCCTTTTATCTTAAACCCTTTTTTTGAACATCATTAAGATTCTCATCCATCATTATTTTAAACAAAAAATTATTTAAAATTATCTTTGTAAGTAAATTGTACCTTGGAGGCAACCTGGTGAATTCTCATTCATAACAATCCAATGAGTAGAAATGAGCATTACGTAGATGTTAAATTAAACACAGATATATATATATATAACACCTATCACGTGTTCTGTCTCAAATTTACGTTGGCACTATGGAACACATCTCAAGGGTTTGTATAATATAATAATAAATATTTATAAATATATGTAATTTTGATGAGTACACAACATGTAGTTACAACTACATGGTGTGTACGTTTTTCACCGTCCATCTAAAGTACATACCCGGGGGACATGACATGTATATGTAGTTCAGAAATATTTAGAGTACATGGAGTGTGCAGTAGGACAGATGCCATGTAGTATCTAAGTTACAAGGTTTCCAGTCGGTCAAGCCATTACGGGGTACATGGTCCGACCCTAACCCAATGGGACTGCATGTCGTGTTCAGTGGGCCACACGATGTGTTATCCGGAAACTATGTGTCACACGTTTCTGGTCAACACACAGAGTCATAAAGACTCAGATAGAATCAAATGACACAGCCTAGTTTGGTGTACTGTCCCGATGCATGGAACCTATACTACACAGTGTGTACTACTGAATACACACTATGTGTTTTGGTGTTGTATGACCAAGAAGCATTGGAACCTCTGGATGAGATCCTTTGTTTTATTTTAATCAAAATTAAAAGAAAAAATCATTTCTTTAAGGTGAATGAGAAAGGAAATAGGAGTAATAGATCTCAAGATTAAGATTTATAGAATGATTAACTTGAATTGAATCAACTAAATTATTAAATGTTTAAATCACCATTTAAAAAAAATAATTATAATCAATGATATAACTGCTCTGATACCACTTGTAGGTTTTGGGCACAGCAGAAGATCGTTGGTGGGTGTACGCAACTTTAATTTTTCTGTAAACAATGATCAATCTGATATACTTCATGATAATAAAATGTTGGATCTTCATAATAGAACAAAGAAATAATGAAAGGAAGGGAGTCCCAAAACCATAAAAAGGATCATCATATATTGGTTATAATTAATTTAATTAAATGACAAGAATTACCTTGATGGAATTCTCTCTCTGTTGATGTTTCCAGTCACAATCTGATGTGATCTGCTATTTCATCATAGAATCCAAGTGTAGGATTCCACTAGAAGTAATCCAAATCTTCTCCATGTATCTCTGGACATCACTGAATGAATCTCGAGGGAGTGCACGGAAGAGCCTTTGCTTGTGATGTCCGACTTTGATTGCCTTGAGAGCCGCTTGCAAAGTGCTCTCTGTGATCCGATGAAGGAGGATCTCTCTCGTACCTTGAGATCATTCCTGGAAGAAAAAAAATTCTCTCTTGGCTTGAGATCTTTCTATAAATCCATTATGCACAACCACCAAAAATGGTTAGGCTAATGAGAATTATATAATTTAGATTTTAATAACTTAGAATAATAAAATTAACTAATTACCTGAAAGCATTTATTCATTTCATTTAATTCTTAGTAAGACCCAATGTCTTATAATAATAGTTGACCATTATGATTACTAGAAATATGCCCAAAAAATTACACCTAATATTATTTAATTATATAAATAACATTATCTCTCACAAATCCCAAGAAACATTACATGGCGTGTATATTAATATACATGGTGTGTACTTTTGTTTTTATATTTTCTTTATTTCCTCAACCACATTTATTAGACCTTGAATAATGGGTATTTATTTTTCAAATAAATATCACTACATTAATCACTAATAAATATATTATTTCTCCCCCAATATATTCTCTCAAATAACTAGCGTCAAAATAAATGCGATTAGGTATCCTTGAATAATTATTAACCACAATCATGAATAATATTTATTTAACTTATTGAATTAATATTTAACTGGGATACTTAGACACACTTAGTTTGTAACCCTCTAGGCCTCTTTCTCAGTGGAATTAGGTGGAGCCTATATAAAGTCCAAGGTTAGAGTCTAGAAACATGCCAAGGAACCCATAGAGAAATAATTTAACATTGTAATGATGTGTCACCTCCTACAAAAGTTTACCGTGTAATGTAATCTCTTTGTATCGATATATCAAATAAAGCGGGATGCATGCTAGTTCCATCAACCCACGTGTTCGATTATTCATTATTTGAAATTCTAGAATTGAACTCGCTCATTTCATACCATGTCCATGGATTTATTTAGTATACATCAATTCAATCAAAGGGCATGAGATATATACTTCTATTATGGAACAGAAGGGAAAAATCTTTTCTCGCATTATCTATTAATGCATTATTACTCATGACACACCCAACATATCCTACCTCACTGTGAACAATGTGTCGTCACAGTTTTCTGAAATACATCTATGTGCGTGAGTTGTAACACACATTTATAATAATATTAAATTCTAAGGACCAATACGCATGTCTGCAGATAGGAATATACAATGACACTATGAAATGTGGATTTTCTTGAAGGTGGGTCTCATTCTTTAAATATCCTCCTGGATATTATCAAGAGCACACACCATGAGAATATGCCTCAAAATTTTAAGAGTCCTCACCCCTAATGGCTAGTATTATTTTTGTCCTTCAAATAACACCATCCGTCCATAGAACATATATAATCAAGAATAGTGTTATGGAACTTCTGGGTTCTCATCATAGTAGGGATCCGTTATGACCCTTTAATGCAATAGCTATACTTAGAACATTATAACATGAATTGTCATGCAGAAGAAAAATAAATGTGTGATAAGGAATTTCTTAATGAATAAATTATGAAGTTCTTGGTTCTAGGCCTCCAACTCCAACATTTACATTATCTTTGGTCTAGCCAAGAGTTTCCATAACTATATAAATTATATTATAAAAATATTTCTTCAAAATATGAATTACATCCAACATGTCACCTCCCAAAAAATTTGATCAACAAGGAATATCCTAAAAAATAATTTGTTTAATTCAATTGTGATATTTCCCTAATCAATCTTTTTTTTTGTTAGTTTATAGTTATTCCAAAGGTAATGTGAGATAACAAAGGTTCAATTTATTTTAATTCAATACCAGAGATTATTTTTTTTGTTAAATATCTTTAAATTGTACCTTTTCTAAAATGATTAATACATATTCTGAAATGACAATCAATAGGATGAAATATTTGATAATAGTAGAAAAAACAAGGTTTTATCACACGGATGAGAATACACTCTTTTTTTCACTCAAACAGTATAGACATGATTTTTGACCATGTGCCCTCCATCCATATAGCATTCCATTTTCCAGAAATCAATAATTTTCCACGCTAATTTAGCTTTCATTATCAAATTTTGTTTCACAATAACATAATATGTAGTAATACCATTACTCAAAAATAATTTTAACTCATCAATCAATGGCATAAAATAAAAATCAATATTCTTTTTTGAATATATTGTAATTAATAAGGTAAAAAAGATATATAGATCATTCATTAACATCAAAGATGTTATGTTGTATAGTGTTGTAAAAATTGGGTAATAAGAATTTTGACTACCATAAGAACCAAATGGATAGAAACCATCAGTAGAAAGACTCAATTTCATGTTACGAGATTATGAAGAAAAATATGGATGTACAAAGTCAAAATGATTCCATGAATCACCATCACAATGTTGATTTAAGATTTTATCCGTTAAAATATTGGTTTTTTTCTAGGACATTATGTTCATAGAGACAAGTAAATGTTGCAATTTGGTGTATAAGAGAAATAAAATATCCATTTAACATGAATTTGTCCACAATTCCTTAGTTGAAACACTTTGTACCTCAATTGTCCACATGTAGGATTACAAACTGATGAATCATTTCCACCATAATATAAGATGAAATAATTTAAACATGCATGAATATTCTAATAATCAAGATCCAAATTATGAACCATACTCTTTCACTCATATAAATCTGTAGGCAACACATTTACCTCAGGTAATAGTGATTTATCCAAAAAGAATATTTGATCGAAATAGCTTTTTGAAATTCCATTATCTGATTTAATAGCCATAAAATTTTCAACCACATTAATTTTTTTATATTTTAACAAGGATATAAGGAATACATATAATTATTTAGAAACTCATTAAATAAATATGGGTTTAACTCAACAGAAAAATCAATATCATCCTCGGTTTCATTATTTTAAAAAGATGGTCCAGGAATGTCATGTACTAGTGTTTGAAACTGAGATGGATCTGCAACCAAATTATTAATAGTCTCTCTAAAATTGCGATAAACATAATGATACCAAAAAGAATAATCATTTTGAAATACAAAACTTTATATATGTCCCCTGATGTTTTCAAATGTGTCAACCCTCTATAGAGAACATTTCTTACATTAACACCTAATTATCCCTTCTAAAACAAATTCTAGTTTTAATGATGCAAATGATAAAAAAGATTCAACACCCTTAATATATATATAGTATTTTACCCGAACCATTTGGATTTCTGAGATGATTTATCTAATCACGATCGTGTAATAAAGATTGTTGTCGACTTCCTTATTCATTATTTCTATAAAAAATAGAAAATAAAAAAATTGTTTATGAATAGTTCGATATGAGAAAATGGTGATCCCAAAAAAAGTATAAAATTAAAAAAGTATAATTTTATTGTAAATATTTTATATATTTACTATTTATCACCGATTTTTACTAATTAAGTCTATTTTTTAGTAATTATCTCTAATTTTTTCTATGTTCTGCTAATTTTTAGTAATTGTTGCTAATTTTTTGTAATTATTGATAATTCATTATAATTACCAAATATTACTAATAGTTGTTACTAATTAACACTAATTACTGCTAATTATTAATAATTATCACAACGTATAACTAATTACCACTAATTTTTAGTAATTATCACAAATTTTAGTAATTTCCACTAATTTTTAATAAGTGCCACTTATTTTTACTATATATCACTAATTAACGCTATTTTTACCAAATGAAGATAGTTTTTACAAAGTGATGCTAGTTTTTACTAAATACTTCAAATTAAAACTTATTTTAACTATGTTCTGCTAATTATAGCTAATTTTTAGTAATTACAGCTAATAACCACAAATTATTACTAATTACTAGTAATAAATACTAATTACAGCTAATTATTACTAATTTCTATTATTTATTACTAATTACCAATAATGTTTAGCGATTACAGCTATTTTTTATTAATTATTTCTATTTTTTACCATTTGTCGCTAATTTTTACTAAGTAGTGCTTATTTCTACTTAGTATCACTAATTACCTTTAATGTTTACTATGTGATGCTAATTTTACTATGTGTCGCTAATTTTGACTAAGTAATACTAATTACAACTTATTTTTACTATGTATCACTAACTACCATTAAATTCTAGTAATTATCACAAATTACGATAAATTATTACTAGTTATAAGTAATTACCGCTAATTACCGCTAATTATTGCAAATTAAAGCTTATTATTATTAAATATTGCTAATTATTACTAATTATCACTAATTTTTACTAATTACCACAACTTTTTACTAAGTACTACTAATTTTTACAAAGTATCGTTCATTATTGCTAATTTTTACAAAGTACGCCTAATTTTTACTAAGTACCGCTACTTATGAATTTTTTTTTACTAAATACAGCTAATTACTGTTAATGTATAGTAATTAATTCTAATTTTTACTAAATATTTCTATTTTTAATAATTAATGCAAATTCATACTAATTAATGCTACTTTTTAGTAATTACAACTATTTTTTACTAAGTGTCACTTATTTTTACTAAGTACCACTAATTACCACTAATTACGGCTTCTTCTAATTAACTGATTCTTATTTTTACTAAGTGCAACTTATTTTTACTAAGTACTGCTAATTACCACTAATTTTTCCTAATTACCACTGATTACCTTTAAGTTTTTACTATGTACTACAAATTTTTACTAATTACCCCAAATTTTTACTATGTCCCGCTTATTTTTACTAACTGTCACTAATTTTTACTTAGTATCACTAATTACTGCTATGTTTTACCAAGTACTTCTAATTATTACATATTTTTACTAAGTACCTTTAATTTTTAGTAATTATTGATAATTTTTACTAATTAGTTCTAATTTTATGAGTTGCCTATAATTTTTACTAATCACCTCTACTTTTTAATAATTACTACTAATTTTTACTAATTATCGCTAATTTTTTCTAATTACCTCTAATTTTTACTCATTACCGCTAATTTTTACTAAGTACTGATAATTCTACTAAATACTACTGATTTTTTTTTAATTTATGCTAATATTTAGTAATTACCATTGATTTTTTGTAATTTCTGATAATTATTAGTAATTACTATTAGTTTATACTAATTACATCTAACTTCTACTGAGTACTACTAATTAACCCTATTTTTTACTAAGTACGCCTAATTATAACCATTTTTAGTAATTTTAATTAATTTTTACTAATTACTGCTAACTTTTAGTCATTAACACTTATTTTTAGTAATTATTACTAATTAGTACTAATCATTATTAATTACATCAATATTTACTATTTATCTCTAATTTTTACTATTTATCATCAGTTTTTAGTAATTATTTCAAATATCTAAAAATTACAATTAATTTCTAATAATTAACGATGATTTATAATAATTACTACTCATTTTTAAAAGTTACCACGCATTTCTAAAAATTACTTCTTGTTTTGAATAATTACCATACATTTCAAATTATTATCCACTGATTTTTTCTGATTATCACTCATTTGTATTCATTACTGTTAATTTTTACTTGTTGTTTTAAAATTATTATTATTTACCATTAATTATTAAAAATTATTATTAATTACTACAAACTGTTAATTACTAATTATTGTTAATTAACACAAACTAATTTAAAATATTATTATTTATTCCTAAGATCTATAAATTATTACTAATTTCTATTATTTTTTTCTCATTTCTATTATTTTTTACTAATTCCCACTTGTTACCAGTAATTCTTACTAATTTCCAGTTTATTATACTAATTATAACTAATTTCTAATAATTACTGCTAATTTATAATAATTATCATTAATTACTAATAATTAGAACTAAATAATAATAATTAAAACTAATTAATACTAATTAAAACTAAATAAATAAAATTAAAAATTTGTTAATAATTAAAACTAAATACTAATAATTAAAAATAACTACTACTAATTAAAATTAATTATAGTAAAATAAAACTATGTAATTCTGATTAAATCTAATTGCTACTAATTAATATTAAATATTACTAATTTAAAACAAATTAAATTAATTTAAAATTAAAAACATTAAATTCATACCTTGAATCTGAATCTTTTAGCTAATGAAAAAACAGAAATTTTCTTCACTATAAAATTTGATACATTAAAAAGTTTAAGCAGAATAATATTAGAGCAAAGGAGGAGAGGAGAGTTCAGATGAGAAGAGAATAAAAAAATTGGGTGTTGGTATATATAGGTTAGATAATTTGTGAAGGGATGATTTGGGACGGGAAACCTACCACAATTCGTACAAACCAGTAATAATTACATCAGTGGTAAAAAAGATATTTCCCATGGGTCCCATCACAAATAGTCTTCTACCAAAAACTTATTGGGGATGGGAGTTAATTCCCATCACAAATAACTATAATGATGGAAGGTATTTGCGACGGGAAATAATTCACCCCACAAATACTTTTCTCGAGGTTTGGAAGGCATTGTGTTCCAAAGGTATTTTAAATGGGAAAACATTTCCATAACAAATAATTTTTTAATGACTATTAACGACGAGAAATGAATCTCATCACAAATATTCCTTTTTAAGGGACGATTTGGGGGGGGTAACATGTTCATGGTAAATAGCATGCCACAAAATCCAGTTTTCCTATAGTATTTACATTATTTATTCATTTTATATTAATGGATTGGATTTCATTAGACACCATTGGTGGTGTCCTATTGAGTTTTCCTCATGCCCTTTTAAGTTCATCATTTGGAACAAGCACCAATCTCTTGTTAGTAGGATTGGTCCAAGGATTGTTCTTGCTTGTTGTTACCCTTTTGGGACTAAGACTATTCATGGAGAAGGGGTTTGGGCATGTACCCGGGATACCTATAGGTGTTAGGTCATTTAATTATTTTTTCTTTATCATTATTGAACTATATTATGTATACCTATTGTATATTGATTCCTTTTTATTTTTTGGCATAGCATGTTCATCCATGGTTGTTTATTCATTATTTCTGTTGATTGTCTGTTATGATAATTATAATATAGATCTTTATATTTCTTTTCATCTATTTTTGGTTTCTCTTTTATACTACAATGATACAATGATTATGATGGTATATTCTCTCCACCATACCGTCATTTGACCCTTACAGCTAGTTGGAAGCCTCTAGTATACAGGGTGGCATGCTTGAGGCCATGAGACCAACCAGCTCAGGGCACCATTTTAGTGTCTCACAGGCGAGGGCATTACAATAAAAACATATTTACTAGTTTATTATTATATAATTTTTTAAATAAATATGTTTTATGGAGATACTATATCAATCAAAAATCAACAAAACATGCTAATTATCAACTTCATCTTCAAGGATAAGGTCTAAAAAATTAAAATGAATTTAAAACAACATAAAATTTTATATATCATCCTTGAAAGTAACTCTAATGACTTGGAAATAATTAAATTTAGAAGAATAATTAATAAAAAATGGGTATTATAAAACCAGTATAAATAATCAAAACTATAAACACTAATGTAAAAAATAAAAACAATTTAAGTAGAAAATGACTATTTATGATGATTATAGATGAAAATGGAAATGATTAAGGTTCATAGTAATTTTTTATGATATCTATGTTTATGATACTTGAGTTTATTGTATGTTCATGGAAATTCGTGCAAGAGGTAAGGGTTTTCTGTTTGAAATTCCTCTCTTTGTGACATGTTTTGTATTATGCTTCTAATTTCGGTTATACAGTGTATGTACTACCAATTTGTGATGTTATATCATAAAATGAATTTATTGATCATTTTTTTGGGTCAAATTTAATTCCTCTCTTTTAATAATTTACGGTTTAATTTCTACCCAAGCCATAAGTGGAGGTTTTCCATCTCAACTTCCATTATTTTAGACTCATGTTATATTGCCACCGATTTTCATTTGGTTTGTTCATAAATTTCCATGGAAGAAATTTTTTCTATATTACTCAATATTTTTAAGGTATTATAAAGTATATATTTTTAAGCCTATCTAATATTATTTTAATTCAAGGTTTACTAAAACAGTTATAAAACCTAATATTCTCCATAGTGAAAAAATAATATTATCTTTTGGTAAAGATAATATGTGTGTAATTTCCTAGAAAATATATCTCTTTATAGATACTATAAAGGGGATTTTTGTCATTAGATGCACATAGTGGTAATCACCCCCAAAAGGTTGTGTTGTTTATTGACTCAATCATCACCCTCATGCACAATGAGTGGGCTTATGACTACATGCCTTGCCAGAAACTCCTATGGATATGCTTTGGATATATTCATGTGTTCAAATTGAGCCATGATGTAGGATTTTCCATATAATTTCATTTCTATCATACTAATAAAAACTATCAAACCCAATTACTAACTTCAATGAATAAAACATCACATTAAGGTAAACATTTCCCCTAAATTTTATTGATATGGGTATTATCTATTATTTTGATGACATACCACGGCTTCCAAGTCAATAAATGGATATTATACTAGACATCCACAACGTTCTATTGAATGGGAAAGTATTTGATTTCCATATTTCTCATTATATAGATAGCCATTTTTTATTCAGTAATTGGTTTATCACGGAATGTCATGATAGATCTTGGTGAATCTTCTGTTTGTTGAAATATTATAGATTAAGTGATGGGTAGGGACCAAAATTATATACCCATTGATAAATTGATAGGTATCATGAGAAAAAAATAGGTTTGGTTTTGGTTTATTCCAATTCTAATAACAAAATAAGGGTCATGGTGTAAGGCATTGACAATAAGTTTTGATATCTGAAATTACTCATTCCATCAATATGAGATCAACTATTATTTTTTTCCATGATTTCATTTACATTCATTAAAATAGAATGCCTTCAATTTCAGTTGATTATAGATTCTTAATGTTCATTTATTATTTCCATATATCATATTCCATGTTTATGTTATACAATATTTCATTGTATGTTAGTCCTTATAGATAAAATGAGATCTGCCTTAATTTTTTCCTTTCCCCAAGAAACCTAGAGTAGGACTGTGTAATTTTCAGGGTTATTATGAAAGGGAAAATAATGTTCTCACAATATGTTCATGTTGTATCTGGTTTTTTAAAATATATATGTATCTTGTATTTCATGATTGAAATGTTGTTCTATCCTTTATTAAATCTTATATTTTTTACTAATAATATAATATAACTATTAGCTTTGGGATTATGAAGACTATGATATTTTAGCCAAATATTCCAGGAATCAATGAAAAATAGTCTTGAAAATGAATAAAAGAAGAATAGGCCTTAAAGAAGACATAGTGCACTATAGAAACTAATAAATCCTTTAAATTAGTTCAAACTAAAACCCTAGGGTTTAACTGATATGGGAACAATGACCAGGGGAGAAGAACCCAAGAGGAAATAGATAAGAGAGGGAAGAAGAGACCTTACCTCAAAGATTTATCCAGGAGATAAGAAAAATTGACCAAAGGGAGAGGAGTTCAGGGTATATAGGTTTGCACAATTGAGAGAAATTTTTTACATAGGGTCACATGAAATTGTGGAAGAATAAATGGATTAAATTCTGTAATGTAAAGTAGTAGTAAAATTTAAAATCACAAAAAAAACCCAAAATGTCGTGTGGTTTGGGCAAATGGATTAATAAACAATGAACCTAACATGTGGAGGCTACTGGAATCTCAAAAACACATCACACAATTTCTCTTAAAACCCTCCATGGTTTTCTTATTAATTAGTTGGTCATTCCCATTGGAAATTTCCAAATATTCAACAAAAAACATGGTTGACCCATGGTTTTACAAACCATGTCAGCTAACCATGTAACCCTGAATAACTTTTAAAACATAATAATCTAGTTCTAAAACACTTAGAAACTCACAACGACTCAATATATAAAAATATAAAAACAATACATTATAGTAATATAGGGTGTTACAAACTCCCCACCAAAATTATCTCCCTCCCTCCATAGAAATATATTTTAAAAAATTAAGATAACTTTTGCATCAAAACTAAAACACTATAAAATAGTGGCAGAGGGGTCTTAAAACTAGAATGGACACTAAACACAAGAAGAGGCCAACACAAACTATTCCTCAAGACCAACAAAGCACATCCTTATGCAAAATCTAATATCTCTAAGAGGAATCTGACCAACATAAAAGGGATGAAAGGCTTTACAATCTCTAAAACCAACTAGGGTCTCCCCACCATTTAAACATCATCTAAAAATGTTGGTCAAAAATACACATATTCTCTAGAGGGCACAACCCCAAAACATAAGTCTTAAGAATAAGGGAGACCTATTATGATATTCCTTCCATTTAAAATTACTATAATATTTTGAAGTTGAGGAATTGAGAACTCAAAACAAGGGGAAACACAACCAAGATAGAACTATCTCTATGAAATAATCATGACTGGCCACTCATATGTAGTCGATTGATCTCTAGGAGAGAAATAAACAAAAGGAACACATATACACTCGCAATGCAAAGTCACCCTGACTATCATGATCAGAAAAAAAATAATGACATGGGATTTAATATTGGATCATCAGAATCAATGGGTAAGATAGTGACTTAAAATGTGACACCATCTCCCAAAGAACTCATCCAAAGAAAAATGGAACCCTCAAGTACCTAACAACCCAAAGGAAACCCTGATCCTAGTTAACAAATCAATGACCCTATGGTTTACCAAGATTAACCCATCGATAATATAAATTCATAAGGCACAAAATCCATGACCCAATTAAAAAGGAACTTTGTTACCACCAAGGCTTAAGCATCACAAAGAAGCCAATATCCCACAAGAATTAATATAGAATCACCCAAATCATAAACCATCTAAAGGACACCATAAAATACCATTCCATATTTCAATCCATTAAAAGTGAATCATAAAAATAAAAGTAACTACCTAATAAGAAAGATTCGTAGACACATATAGAACTAGAATTTCTTCTTATAATACACCTATGATGAACTTAGATCTACCCACACTGAGGGAGAGAAACAACTCAAAAACCACAAACCAGATTCAGGATATAATGAAATATTTAGGGTTACCACTCGATCCACATTCTAGATAGGTCCACCAATTAGAGGAACTACACCCAATTGGTATAGAGAATCACTATAATTTTCCTCTATGAAAATAGAATTTCCAACCTTTCTCGTGAAATTTATGGGAGGGGGATTAACCTTAGTAGCCCAAAACATGAAATTTTCTAGTTTATGCCTCATGTACCAAATCAAATAATCCCACGATAATTAAGTAAGAGTGAAAAATAATAAACCAGGTAAAACATGACATATAAATCACACATTAAAAACCCATATTTATTAAAATTTAACCTCCTCAATGTTTTAAAATATGGTCCTTATAAAAAACCCAACATTTCCTTAAAAAAGTTCATTTTTTTTTCAAAATCACATCAATTATTTTAAAATAGAAACGCAACTTCTATTTCAAAAATATTTTTTGAAAACTATTGTTTAAAACCATTCATTTCAAAAGATATAAAAATAATAGAAAACCTACATATCAAATGGACACCCCAAACTAGTATGAAAACTAATATTCTATGAAATCCACTTTTTCCATCTCAAAAAAAATCATATAACACACACAACAAAAGTTATACCATAATTCCAAACAACATCATGAATATATCACAAGGCCTACTTGATTCAGTTTCCATCCCTTGGAATCCCTCAAAATAATATTAGACAAAAAAAGAAAAAAGGATGTGAAACCATTATTGACTTTGTCCTATGATTTAGTGACCATGGTCCACTCATGAAACAATTCTTAACACCTCTCAACATCAAGTTTTTGGTCACTACTAAAGTTTTTAGGCCATGTAATCCAACCTCATGCCATGAAATCTCTTCCTTTTTCATCCCAAAATCTAATGGAAACCCAATCATGCAAATGTGGATCAATACATCATCAAAAATAATTAAAAAAACTCTTATATATAAATTTCAAATAACACATCCCATGGAAACGTGGGGTTTGGGGTAGTAAACATCTAGCTATAATCTTCCTACATTTACGACATTAGTTTTGTTAAAAAAATTATAATATAATATTACTATAAAACCCCAAATAATAAGAGGTATAATCATGAACATAGGCTCCCACCACAAAACCTAGACTCTGACACCATTTATAATGACTCCAACTAGGCTTGAACCTAAATTGGTACATGACCCATCTCATAATTGACCATAGGTCATTTATTATCCCCATGGGTTGTATATAAGTGTCAAGTTATTTTAATCATCCATTTAAATCATTTATCCCTTAAATTACAACGTTACTTTCACTAAAAAGGTAACCATTACCAGTCAATAATTCAAACATCCATGATAAAATTAGATAGAGAAAAATAAGACGAATATAAAAATAATTGTAAATTTTATACTGAATGAAATCCATCTTCTCACCCCAAACTCACTCAAAAAAAATAGCTACCACTATTATGTCTAGTCTCTAGATATTTAGTGTTCATCCACTAATAACCATAACTAAAAGCAGTAAATACATAATTGGTTAGTGCTTATAGGGAACTAAATAAAAAAAATAATGAATTAAACTCCCCATAACTATAGTACACTATCCATATTTCCAAATGAAAATATTTTAATTATAAAATCATTTTAAACATGTTTAAAATATAATTATAAAATATGTTTTGAAAATATTAATTTACGAAAAAACCAATATCAAGTCAATTTTCATTTTAAAAACATAATTTTTTTTATTTTACTTAAATTAAATCAATCACTTTAAGTATTTTTCCTTCTCCTATGATGTTTTTGAAACCAAAACCACAATTTCCAATTGCTTTTGAAAATTCAATCTGAAATCTTTTAACTTAAAACAATTTCAAAATTCCTCTTTGAAATCCATTTTAAGAAATAAACCCAAAAAATGGTGTATCATGATAGAAAATGGTCACCAAAATTCAAGGGATAAATAAATTAAGTAATATAAATTAAGGTTCCCAAAAATAATATAAAAAATATTGGATACAAACAAGCATGAGATAGGAATTCCCAATATAAACCACAAAAAAATAAGTAGGTGTCATGGGATCTAACTTAAGAAATAATGTAATACTATAAAATCCAAGTTATAGTTATTTAGTTATTTATGTATTTAAATTTTTTATTAGGATATAATTTATTTCAGTAAATGTTTTCCTCCTAATTTTTAAAATTTTATAATTTTATAGATTGCACAGTTAGCCAGCACAGTTTAAGAAACTATTTAGAGACTCTGTGTTTGGTTCTATTTTTGGATAGTCCCCATCAACATGGTTAGCTCACAGTATGTAAAAATATGTGGGGTATTAAGATTAACCATGCAAGGAAATTTTTTAAATGAAATAAAGAAATCACGTATGCCACTATATTTGGTAAATTATACTGGAAAACCATGCTCTCTGCCTTGGATATTTATTTTTCCTAATTTAAAAAATGACCATTACTTTTAAAAAACCCCTTTCCCCATTTCCTTCCCCCTCCCCATTGCCCAACCCCCTGGTTGAACACCTTTGGCATTCCTACCCCTATCTATATCTCCCTCCCCTCTTATTATTTGTACATGATTTCCCAAGACTCTTTTTCAAATATCCATGGAAATTTCTTATATGCCCTCTATTGTCATTTTACTCTAAGTTTATTCTCTCCCCATCACTACACCCCTTTCGGTTGAACCCTAGGTAATCATTTTTTCCTAATTTTCTAGTTTCCCATTTATTTAGAGTATGTGATATCTTTTTTGAGTAATTTTTATCTTGTATTCAATTTATATACATTATATTATCGATTCTTGATAGTTTTAACTAATTCCATAAAAATTATATTTAGAACCATTAGTTTTAGGGGTGTTAAATTTATGTTTTAGAATATTAAATAATAGTATCAATTTTATTTTTTGGATTTCCAAAGAGACAATTATAGTTTATCATTATTTTCAAATAAATTAAAGGTTTCTCTCAATTTTAAAGGTTGGTTTAAATTGGATATAGATTTAATTCAATTTCCAAATATTCTTATTAATTCCCAAATGAAATTTTAAAATTTTACATGATCATTATAGTAATGTTTTGGGGTTTTAAATTTTTTGATAAAATTTTTGACTTGGAATTTCAATCGGGACTTCAAATTTCGTGTACAGATAAATTTTTTAAAGGATTGTTTTAGATAAATTGGTTGGTTTAAAAATTATTTGACTTTATTTGGGTGTGTTATAGATTAAAGTGTTGTTTTTGGATCATTTTATGTTTTTAATGAGAGTGGGTAATTTCTAAATTAATTTCAAATGGTGATTTCTACATGTTCTGTTTTAAGGATAGTTTTATAATTAAACTTTAACAAGTGTATAGTGAATTTATCTTCCATGTATGGTATATTCTTAAAGGAAAGTATTTAACTTTATTTTTTTTATTTCATTTGAGACCCTTTTTTATTTCCCCTTTCATTTGGTTCTATATGTTATGGGTTGTTTGTTATTCATGTGATGGATGTATGATGGAATTAGTATTGTTCTATGTGAGGGTGTTAATGGTGATATGTGGGATATTTTACGATATTTTTTGTATCTCCTTTTATTTATTGATCACCTAATTGATTTTTTTGTTCATTTATTTCTAGGACACTAAGTGGATTCATCGATGAGTGAAAAATATAGTTTATCTTTTTTTCTAGTTAGATGGTTATTAGATTTATGAGTGTTCTTAGATGGTTCTCCAAGGTAGATTAGTTATACTAGATTGATGGTATTGGGGCCATATAATTCCAAAAAACCATTAGTATAGATAAGTTATTATAGGTTGAACTAATTTTCTTGCTTCCAGTTCAGGATAATATTACTTGAGTTCCTAGGTTTGTAGCCAAGGAAACCTACTTTCAGGGTTAGTGATTGAAGTAGTGTATTATTTTCATGTGCCTTATTACTTGTAATGATTGTATATCCCTTATATTGTTTATTTATATTATATACTTCTTTTATTGTTTTGTTTATTTTAATGAATTATTTATCCCTTATGAAGTTTATTTTCTTTATAATAGATTAAAATATGTTTTGGAATTTTTTTATAAAAAGATCTTAATCTTGGTTTTTTAAGTGGTTCAAAATGGTTTCTTATTTTTAGAGAATAGATTAAGCTCATGGAAAATATTTTAAAATGATTTTATTTATTTATGGGAAATAAAAAGGAAAAGTTTACAAAATGGATTGGGACTTGATATTGTTTTTGAAGAGTTAATGTTTGAAAAGTCTATTTTCTATTTATATTTTAAACTAACATAAAAAAGTCTTTAATTTAACTTTTAGAATGTTTCAAGGTGGGTGGTGGCCTAATTATATTATTTTTTATCACACCTATGTTGTCACATTTTAGATTTAGGCCATTTATTCCACTCTTTTTCACTTTTAGGGTGTGTTCGGTGTCAATTATGGCTATTGATCGATGAATATTTTAGGTTAGTGTTTATTTAGTTTCATTTATCACATTGACCAGCTATTTATATTACCTGATTTGGTAGGATTTCTAGCAAGAAATTCCATTTAATTTTATATATTTCATAGATAGTTGTTCCCCATTAATGATTTTTTTACTTTTTTTAGTTATGATTATTATTTGATAAACATTAAATTTATAGAGGACATAGTGAAACTTAGATCAAATTCCCTGGAAGGAATTTAGATAGAGATATGAGGAATTATTATTTCTAATCAACATATATCTTCTTTTTTTGTGAAGTTATATTGGCATGGAATTATGACTATTTGATGGGTCATGCTAGTTTTTTGAAAAAATTCATGTCATGCATTAACTTTGATTTAAGGTTGAAATCATTCCCATTTTATATTTTTGAGGCCCTGTTTCTTTTCAGTGTCCTGTAGGAATTGGAAATTCCCCTTGGTCTAGTGGCTGACCCGTTCATTTTCTATTTCGAGTGGAAACCTAGTTTGGATCATTATAAATACAATCCAGAATTGTCGACATAAATCTTATGTTTACCTATAAGAGGCTATATGTCTTGGTAGTATTGTCTAACTGTTTGATCCCTAACACCATCCCAGGAACACGAAGCTACCATAGGGATCATTCGAAGGAGCTAAAATACCCAGTACAACCCTATAAAGAAACATTCATGACCATATTTTTCACTCATCTTGTACTCTATATAGTGTCTTATAATTATCATAAAAACATTCAAACAAAGGTGAGAAAACATACAATGATCAAAGAATTATGATAATAATAATAACTAACCCTAAATATTGATTCCCTTATATAGAAGCATCCCAAATCCAACCATCACTATCACCATATACAGTACATCACCCATAAGTAATAAACAATAATAGGTGCTTGAATATGGGTCCACACTCCTACACATTTTAAAACCCATTTTAAAGTAAAATAAAACCCTTTTAGAAATTTACTTGAGATGATGATATTTTTATAATACTTTTAGACATTTATAAAAATAATTTTAAATCACATAACTTTAAAATCCATCTTTTTAAAACTATTTATTATTCAAAACCACTTTTATAAAACCTCTTAGAATATATTTATAAAGTTAAATTGGGAAATTATCTAAAAAATGGCATGAATGGTTTAAATAAAACAAATTTCTAAAACTATTTTAAATAATAAAACCCAAATCTTTCAATGGAATCCACAACAAAATCCAAGTTTATTCTTTTCAACTTAATAAACAAAATTGAACTATGTAATTTCAAAATAAAAACAAGAAATTAAACCTTAATCAATCAATAGTTCAATAATTATGGGTTTAAACATGGTAAAACATACCTATAATAAAATAAAGATGGTATGGAATATGAATAAGGTAAGAAAATATAATGTAGAATCCATCATATTCCCTATAAACAATGAAATACAAAAAATGTGTCAAAATAAAAGCATAGTGTTCAATTGACAGTGGCTTAGTGACAAAAGAAGTAAAAACCTAAATGAAATGGAGAAAAGATGGAAGCAGATACCTCACCTCAAAGACTCCACCAGGAATCAAAAAGGAATAATAAAGAAATCAACAATGGAGATAAGGGCAAAGTATGGAGTTGTGAGAAAGGTAGAGGGTCTCTTCCAGGTGATCGTGTGACATGGGGGAGGAGAATAAATGGATTAAAATCCCAAAATTAAAAT
Source organism: Viscum album (assembly GCA_963277665.1). Taxonomy (NCBI): domain Eukaryota; kingdom Viridiplantae; phylum Streptophyta; class Magnoliopsida; order Santalales; family Viscaceae; genus Viscum; species Viscum album. The sequence continues at coordinate 1,986,963,163 of OY728161.1, read as the reverse complement.
AGAGGAAAATTATAAACTTAAAAAAACTGGGCATGACACTTGATTTGGATGAGAGTTTTAATAAAATATTTTTAACCATGAAGAGTCTAATGTAACCTAAAAAAACATATCATATGGGTTATCCTAATACCCACCATTGTATTCATATCTTTGTGAAGTCTATACCAAATGGTACAATCCAAAAACAGAACAAAATTCAGAGCTTCCCCGTAGTTTTTTGAATGATGCTGGCTAATTGTATATCCCTTATAAAACTTTAAAATTTAAAATTATCATTCAAAAAATCCTAAAAACTCCCGAATACTAAAAATAAAAAAAATAAAAAAAAACAAACTATAGTAACACTAGGTTTTAAAAAAACCATAACATATCCTCAACCTTATCCTTACATATATTATTATCTTTATATAGTAAAATATAAAGTTAACTTTATCCTTAACATTATTTGGATATGAATAATGATAAAAGTTTCTATAACCTTATACAAATAAAGTTATCCTTATCCTTATCCAAAGGATATGGATATGGTAAAGGATAAAAATTACAAAACGGATAATCATAAGGGTGTGATAACATTATAAGGATAAGGATAAGGAAAACAAACTCTTTATCCCTATAGGGATATGTTTATAATGAATAACTTATCTTTAACATTATACATATCATAATAAGGCTTACCTTATTCTTATATTATCCTTATCCAGGTAATGATAAGGTTATCATTTCCCTAACCCTTATAACATATGTAGTAATAAGGTTATCCTTGCACTTACCCTAATAAGGTTAAACATATCTTTATCCATATCCTTATCTTAATCCTCTCTAATACCATTATTATTATCCTTATCCTCATCCTTTTATTTATATTTATCCTTATACTTAACTTTATAGTTACCCTTATTCTAATAATTATAGGAATATGGATATGGTTAACCATTTACTTAGCCTTATACTTATAGGGTTATTCATAACCTAGTCCTTATCCTAATCATTATCTTATTTAGGATATGGGAGTGGATAAGGATAAGGACAAGGTTATCAATAACCTTATATGGTTATGGAAAATGACAACATTATCCTCATCCACATAATGATAGGTTTATAAATTTTACCTTTTTATTGACCTTATAAATATCCTGATAAGCTTAACCTTATCCTCATCATTATCTTAATATAGATTAGGATATCATTATCCTTATCCTTGTCCTTATAATAATCATACCACTATTTTGATACTTAATTTAATCCCCAAATAAACCCTAAAACATGTTTGTTTTATTTTCAAGATTTAGTGTCACAAATCCTTCCAGTTGTATTTAATAATCATTTTCATGTGTTTTTTCTAGTAATGTGCTTTTGATTTTATACTTCATAATATAATAATAATTTTAATATGATCATGAAACTAAAATAAAAATGGATTTAGAATATTTATTGGGGAAAATTATTCATCATAGTATTTTCCATGAATTATTATAAATAATTTATAAACTAATTGTGTATTATAGGTATTTACTTTATCATCTATGTGAAACTCTTTCTCTAATACCCATTTACACCAAATGCGTTTTACACCATATTGAAGTTAAAAATTTAAAAAAAATATTTTTTTTCATAGATTTAGTCTTTGAATTCATAGTTAGTTTCCATTTGTAATTTTATATTCCCTTTTCTTCTTCATTATAGGATAAGGATTTATTATTTTCAATGAATAATATATCACTAAACTCAATGATTTGTAAAAATTATTACATAGTCTATATGTCTAAAGAGATTTACTTTCCATGAGATATTTTTGAACATGTTATTATTAAAATTTATTATGAATCTTGATCCTAAAAATTCATCAATATACCTCTCTCTATTTCCTACTATCACAATTATATATGTAACACTTTTACATATAAATAAATACGTTCACTTGAATATACCTTTTTTATCATATAGACAGTATATGTAGTATCCTTTATAACATTATGATAATTCATAGAGATGTAATTAATGATTCTTAATAAATTTTTATTAATTTAAATTACCATAAAAAATAATTCATGTTTTATAAAGAAATTTTTTACAGTAAATATTTTTTCTATATTATAACTCATATGTTATCTCATTTGTCATTTAAAAGTTTTCTAGGTTAATTGTAAATGTTTTAACTTATAAATCATGTCTAAAAAGGATATAAAGACTTAGAACATTAATCCTTGATATTTTAATTTTATGTAAGGTAAAATTTCCCAAATTTCATTACAATTTTACCCTGATGTATTTAAGGATATATGAGATTAATAAATAAATGACTCTACCTTAAATGATTGATCAATACTTATATATAGTATTTTCCTAAGTGAATACTATTTTATATTATTACAAAGTTCATTATATTCCTCACTTTTACATGCATAAATATATTAAATGATCCTCATTTTTTATTCATGAATCAATATGTCTACATATACTACGAATGTCATCAAAATTCCTAAAGTGAAAGAATTTTTGAGGACTAGTTTAGGATATTCCAAACACCAGGAGGGGGTAAATCAGTGTTGGGTAATTTTTAATCCAATTCAACTTTTTATCACTTTACCTATTTGAACTTTTGGGATCATAATTATCTTACTCTCTTTTCCCTGTCAAATGAAATATTATTAAAGTAGTAGAAACAATCACATAATATTTTTACAATGTTCACAACTCAATAAGAGTAGTTATTCCTTGGCATGGTTTGTAAACAATCCAATGCCACACAATTCACTTGAAAATAATCTTTTTTATGGAATACAATGAGTAGGATATAACCATACACTCATGTAGTTCTTCAAAAATAATTCAATAGTGTGAGTTTTATTTCTCTTTTATAGATCTTTATACTTCCTCCCAAGACATTCCTTTTTACTGTACTTGGTTGGACCTTTATACTGCATCCCAAGACATTCTTATCCATGTTGATTAGGATTTTTAACACCAAGAAAGTATTCCACCTATTGAGACCTATTGGATGTCATAATACTTATTTGTTCTTCTTCTCTTACCTTGTTACTTGCTTAGTAGCAAGCCAACAACTCTTCTTAAATGTTCCTAGCATCAAACTAAAAACTACACAATCATCTTATTATATCAGTCACAATAATATGAATGTGTTGTCTACTAATGAACACTAAACTTTCTATAACCCAAATTATATTCAACTAATATCAATTTGGTCATTAAATATTTGTCTCTTCTTCTAATCTTCTCCTTCAGTTAAAAAACAAATGCATTGAGATCTCTTCTTATTCTTCTTTCTAGAATCACAAAATTACATGGTGATTATTAAATCAATAATGATCAGTGTATCTTAGAATCATCATAATTTGATTCTTATTTTTTGATACATAATATTATCAGTGAATGTAGTATCAGTTCTCTTCTTCATACTATTATTTTGTGGAAATTTCTTTCACAAACTCTTTTAGTCCATTTGTGAACTTCCTTATATAGTAGATGCACCATATAACACCCCTACTATATGGATGACCATTGGTTCAAGGTCCACATTTACTTCCACGGACCGCTTCTTCCTCTGTGGACTGCCTTCACTTCCATGGAAAACTTCCACATTCATATAATTTTCCCTTCATGAACTACTTCCTTCTTCACGGAATTCTTTCCTTGCGAACTTCTTTGGACTTCCCTAAATTCTTCCTGCAGTAAAGATGCTCTCTAATAAAATTTTATCCTCTTTAATGATGGGATTATGGTTATTTATATATGAAAATAGATCATCAACACCATCTAATCCAATAAACCAAAATTTTCAATGTGTTACATCATTAACCTTGGACTGTGCTCCTCCCACAAACCGTTTTTCCTTCGTGGTCCATGTAGTGACTTTCTTCCTTCATGAAAACCGATATATTCTATAAACAGAATACTTTGAGCCTTCAAAAATCACTACATCCTTTCCAAAAACGATGATCCATCCCACAAATTTCAATATTTTGATAACAAAAATCCTTCCCGTGAACTATTTTCCCTACGTGTTCTGTGTACCATGATTTATGGTATGCATATCACTTCTATGCGGAAAAAATCCACTGCTGAATTTCTTTCACCACTCTTCAAACCTCCTACATGGTCTGCGAACTATCCTTCATGGTCTATGAACTATTATTCATAAACACATTTTAAAAAATTCCTTCATTTCCTTAATGTAAATTCCTCATTATGAGGCCCAAAAATTTAGAAAACACTAGGAAATAGTGACCCCTTAAAATTTTCTTCAACAACACCAACGATACTGATTTGTGGGAATTTATATTTTTCAATAAACAAAAATTGATCAATCATTAAATATTCAACCAACTTCTAACAGAATCCACTTCATTCCAAAACCAATTGATTTTTTTCATCATAAACCACATCCATCATGATATTTAGTCTTTGATCGATCACATTTAGCTTCATTATATTTTCCATGGAATGTATTGAAACTTCCCTATCTTCTAGAAAAATCTTTCCTTCCAATAAAACCTAAATATGATTGGAATCACCTTTTCTCTCCCTTTCCTTCATAAAGATTGCATCACAAGTTATCCAAACAACATATGATATTTGATAAATACAAATAAGAAAAGTTTCATCATATTTTACATGTATAATTATCAACCATGGAAGAAAATGTCATCAAATTAATCCATAACAATTCTCCAAACATCACCTTAATAATTTGTCAAGCATCACCATAATATTTCTCCGTGAATCGCCTTGAAACTTGAAGTCTTCAAACCATTCACATGTTTATTGGAATATCATGACTTGGGGACTTCATCCAAGCTCTATTAACCTTGGAAAAAATTCATAATATTGATCGAAATGGTGTCTTTTATTCTCATTGAACACCATTGACAATAATTTGAAAATAAATACATTCTATATACAAAGTGGTCCCTACATAATTTACCTCTTGTTTCAAAATGATGTAGTTCAGATGAATATAGTTAAACTATTTCTATAGGATTTGTACCACATTCACCTTTTATACAAAAGACTGACTTAGTCATTATACATTATAAGAAATTATGATAAATAACAAACAGTTTTTAGCATAAAATAATCTAAATACCCTTCTTGGTGTACCTTTAAAATTTACTTCTTGTTTTTCTATAACCAACTATTATCCTTCCAAACATACATATAATATGATTTTTCATTATTATATTCATCATTTATGGACAATATATGATTTATTTGAATAAATTATTAAATTATATTATTTTACAACATATATTATTTATATAAAAGAAATTTAATATATTTAAAAACTTGAAATAAACTCACATAATATCTAAACTCAATGTTTAGATTATAAATATGATATCACTCATTAAAAAATAATATTTTTCAAATAAAATAACCATTTTAATTAGAAATATGATAAATTTGTCTAATAATGTTGATATAGGTGTCAGTAACTATTAGTAACTCAAAGATCCACATTAACTATAATATTTTATTACATCATTTCTTCCAATATTAGGATATAAATATGTGATTTATGATTGGTATATACTACACAAAAAGTTAAAATAGAATTATTACATTCAATGAAGAATATCATAATATAGAATCTTCTATTTTCTTATTATTTACTTCATTCAAATTTTTCTTACAGTTTCCTTTATTTACATATGTTATGAAAACAACCAATTTATTATTTCTCTCCCTCTTGATGCTCAGCCTCTTAAAAATATATAGGAAATGTTATTTCGAATTTTCAATCAAGATTCTCCTTTACACCTTGAAATTTTACTTTTTCCCTAAAATAAATAATTATTTATATCTTTTTATGTTCTCATCAACTTGGTGAACATTATCAAAATTTTATTTTAGTTATTTAATTTAATGATAATCTTATAGTTTTGAATGAAACTATCGAGATTATGTGGTAAGATTAAAATAATGAGATGCATGGATATATCATTACATAACTTTAATACTAAGTATGACAATCAATTAACACACCCTATCATCTTGAGTATATAAGGAATAAAATTGATTTAATTATTCAATTTACACACATTTTGTGTATTGATTATCTCATCACTTTCTCTTATTATATTTATTATAGATATTACCACATAGTGTATCCATCTATGTACTCAAGATTCTTTTTAAACTCACTATACATTTATCACAACCTGATGATATAAACATATAATGCATCATCTATGTTTCTCATATATGAATCATTCACACCATATTTTTCATGTTGAGGTGGTTCATTAGGTATATGGGACTCCAATATATAATATTTCCTCTCATATAACAATAAAATATGTATTTTTCTATACCAATCTAGTAAATTAGTATCAATAATGGAATATTCTTTCTCTAAGATCAATCATAGTGGTCTTTCAATATTACCTTCCATTTTCTATAAAATGAAATTTAAATGTTTATTACTTTTCTTTAAATTTCTATTTATTTAAATAATATTGGTTTTTTATTCTTTTAATTGATTCCATTATTTTCATCAAATCACAATATCCCCCAACTATTAGATTATAAAATTTGGTCACACGATTATTCTACTGGGAAATGATTCTTAAACTTATCTTTATATCCTATACAATAGTTATTCAAATACATAGAGAGTTTAAGGTGTACTTTTGGTTATTCAACTACATTAATTGGATACTCCTTAATCTATTGAGGGTATCTTCAATTCTTGTAAAACCTAAACTTTTATTTACTCAACACTTGAATCTATAATTTAACCAAGATAACTATAGATACTACTTTGATTAAAATTTTAGCTAAGTGAACTCACAATTATTATTAGATTTACCCAATTATTGGATTCTCCCCCAAAATTGGTAGTCAAGAACCCCTAACTATGCTATTATCCTTTCCCAAATTATAGAAGGTGTTAATGACTTAATATTTCTTTTAGATATTTAGTTGTATATTTACTTGGTGAATGAAACCTAATTTTATATAGCATGTTTGGTAATTTAAAATATGTGATAAATTTCATAAAAAATATCACTATGCACAAAAATAGAACAGTAATCACCAAATAAAACATTTTTTACATTTTCATACTTGTTAACTATCCAATGTTATATTGTTTCACCCACATATTCTCATAATAATTAACCATGAAAGTGAAAAAAATTAATGTTTCCTTCATCAAGAGTTTTTAAACTAAAGGTTGGTTTATTAAGTGAATGATAATCCAACCAAGAACTTTGTGGAAATCCTTGATCCATAAACCAAATTGATTTTTAGTATCATCATTCTCTCATGTGTTCTCGTTGTTTATATTTACCCATCTCTTGTCTTAGACCACATTGTATCATGGATATTATTTAGTGTATTCATATACTCACATGAATGTGAGGGAAACATGTGTATGGGAAATTATATTTAATAACATAAATGAGGACACTTGATCCTTTATATAACATAAATTTATATGGAGATGTATTGATCATTAAAAAACTTTATTTAAAATTTAATTATTTTAGAACCACACTTATTTCATTGATTTAATTAAATAAATAATTAACCAAAAATATATGAGTTTACTCAACTCGTAGTTAGTTAATATGCATCAATATTATATAAAAATATTAAACATTATAGAATTTGAATTTGGGGGTTTAAAATAATTAAATTATGAAATTAATAATTTATATTCTCAAATGACATTTCTTATAGTCCGTGAGAAAATTTATTTGAATTGCAAATATTTTTAAATAATTTTTAACCATTATTTTGGATATTTCATAGTACTTTTAGTTTTAATTTGGACCAATAAGGATCCTTAGATTGTTTTTGGTCATTATGGGCTGGATTAGGGGTTGATTGGGTTGAGTAGGACCCATCCCAGGTTAGGCCCACCTTTGTGGTCACATGGTGTCTAGGGGTGTGCAATGTGTGGTGTGAAAATTTATGACCTGAATTTCCTAGTCTAAAATAGTGGTTCCCATGACCTCAGGCATGCCTCATTATACTTGAGTGGCTACCAACTAGAGGTGAGGACCTAAAATGAACTATGGGGAGACTAGACCCCATGTTCGAGATGTCCGTTAGAGTAAATATATATAAAAAATGTAGTTGATAATGAATAGTATAAAAAATAATTAGAAGCAATGAAAATGACTTCAACACATGATAAATCAATATGGAATTCCAAATATATAAAATAAGTAAAATTCATCCATGAATTTGGTGAATCGATGTACAAAAATAACCAAAAAATTAAAACAATGAGCCATGGAAGTAAAATATTATAGTGTCTTTCCTAGTATCACCTTAATCCATCCCAATTTACCTGCTCAACAGCCTAATACATGTCCCTTTTTATTAATTGTGTCTGTAGCCATAATTTTTCCATGTAAACTGAAATTCTCATATAGGGTGTGAGTATAAAAATGGTAGGACACCACTAATGTGCTCTTAAAATACATAAAAAATGTGTATAAAGGTGGATGCATCACCAAAAATAAATAAGTATTTGAAAAAACTACACCCTCCAAGTCATCATGCACTAACTACGATTTCATGAATCCACAACCATACTTTATTCACTCTCAATAGTGGAAGGAAATTTTATTAGAGCCTCAATAGCACATACAACATTTGGTCAAAACCTTATGTCTCAGGTCTTCGTCACATGAAGCACACCAACCCATACCCATGAACTAAAGGGGGTAACATCATTCACATTAATCAATCCTTAAAAACTCTAGGGAGATCAAATCAAGCACACCGACCCATCCCCACACACTCAATGGAGGTCACATCAATAACCTAGCCCCTTCTCTATATATTATTGGGAGGTCACATAAATCAAAATTAAATAAGAGAAGCAATGAATAAAAAGTCACACAATATAGGGAATTAATCATATAACCCCATACATCATTTATCTAGGCCATACTAGCCTCTACCAAGCCTGAACATCTCCCCAATGGTCTAATTTCCTAGGAGAAAATCACCAACATCACCCATGGAATAGGGAAAAAATTCACTTTAAACAGATCATAAGACCATATATTCTACTCTAAAGGGACAATCACATCTCTAAGGATATACCTGGTGAATTTTATATAATAAAAAGAGGTCTCATAGGTATACAGATTCAAATGTCAACAATTTGAGTCATAAAACATTACGCAAAAGTTTTAAAATGGTAAGGACTTCCCACCTCATGTGTGATGATGTTGAATTACCAATAATCACCGTCCAAATTAATATTGATTCACTGAATCTAAAAATCATCCCTAACATGAACATATTAGGGTTTATTAGGAGAGGAAAAATAACCATAGAGAATATAATAATTTAGGGTGTTAATAGGTTTAGACTCGCCGAGACGAACCCATCACAACAAATGGAACATTAATCCATAAAGAGATAAAAAGAAAGTAGAAAAACCCACCAAATATGAGCTTTTATATACCAAAATAATGTGATATAGATGGTTAAGGGGTAGAGGAGGGTTTAAAGGGGGTCCAAGTAAAAATACCAATTTTAAACCTCTATAACTACACCATATGTGGTCATTCACAGTGTAAACATAGTTTTTACGATGTAAATGATTATATATAGAACCACATGAATCATGTATTGAAAAATTCATGGTGTAAACCATTCCATTACTCAATTAATTCTTTCTTGAAGTAAATTTTCAATTTCATATTCGTTCTATTCTTCCCCAACTCACTCCCAATCTACCATGACACCTCAGCTATTTAAAAACACCCAATGTACACATGATTAGGTATAAATTAAACTATAAAACACCGTTATATTTGAATGTAATTATATAGGGTCTATATTTTGGTCATGAGTTCATGGGATTAGACGTGGGCATGGGGTCATCGGTATGGGTGTAAGTTAGTGGTCACAAGTGCAATCATGGGGTGTAGCCACTTGTGGTTTTGGCTACTACCACTAATCGGTAGGGTAATGGGGTTAACTGGGGACACAAAGAATTTATAGGGTCATATGTGGAAAAATCAGAAACACGATCCATATTTTTATTTATTTATTTTGTGTTTTTTCAAGTATGTGAGGTGCACATCCCCCCCCCCCCCAGAGTGTGGCCTAAACACATTTGGTCTCCTCCTCCCTCCCACGATAGTCCTCCAACTATAGATATCCATATGTCAATTATTTAAAAACTAATTTATTTAATAACTTTACCATTAGTATCATATGGATCCTTATACATAAATTCATGTACATTCATTTAATTTTTTTTCTAAAATTATATATGAAATCCATGATACCAGAAAAATTAACTTGATAATTGGGGAACTATTCAAATATAGTGTTTCCAAAAAAATACTAAAATTTGTGTCATAAAAATAGATCCATCACATAAGAATTTTTTTCCCCTTCTGGATTTTATATAAAATGATTTTAGAATGAATAAAATAAAAGAAATTATACCTAGATTTTTATGTGTTCTAAGTATTTTATTATCATTATAGGATCAACATTTCATGAAGGATTCAAATGAAATCCCCCTATATCACCCACAAATGATCCAAATACATTAGTTCATTAATATATGATCTTAATGTTCTTTCATAAATGTATCATGTGATTCTGGATGTATGTATGATAGCCTAAACATGGCTGTTAATGGGAAAAATATGGCATGCAATTTTCCTTGATAACCATGACATGATCCATATATAGATAACATAAACATGAAAGAGTATTTCATTGTATGAATAAATGATTTGATGATCTCTAAATGCCTCATGATTAATGAAACATCAAGAAATGGATATTATTAAAAAATAATTTGTAATCTGATGTTGTGGTGGTGAGAACCCTCTAGGAGGAATAAATTATGGATTCTATCCTCATTATTAGATCATTTTTATAATAAATTTGGGAACTATTTTTTCCAAAAAAGACTTATTATTCATTAAACTGGTATATACAGGTGTAGCTCATTTTATCAGATTTTATTTGACATCTCACTTACAAAAAACATACTTTTGGATCAAATTTTATGTTTTTTTATATTTTGGAGATTTTTTATATGATAAATAAATTTTTGGAGAAGTCTAATGTGTTTTACCACAAACATCTGTTCAGTAGGCTGTGTGAATGTAAAACTCCTTAAACATTTTATGTGACCATGAAACTCCCTTATATAAGTTTCATGACTACATAAAACCCTTCATATATGCCCATGACCCAATATCCTTATAAATACCTAAATTATACCTTTATTTTCTACATTTCGAAATTTAGAGAGAAGTATAAATCAATATCATTGATGAACTATAATGTACTACATATTTTAATATTAAATTTTCATTATTAGTATACATATGTTTCAAATTAATGAATAATCTATAGTTTAAATCACTTTCAACCCATAAAAAAATTACAATATTTTATTTCAATAATATAGAACATTATGTATGTAGGAAAAATACACTCAATAAAATTAAACATAATATAATGGGATGATAAAAAAATAAACACCATGGCCATGAATTGTAAATAAAAAGGGCCAAGTTATCCAATAAATATCACAACCATGAAAAATATTGTGAAAATAAAAGAAAACATTATAAATATTATTGGCATTTTATAAATGAATAATATGAAAACATAACAGAAAACTAAGTGAATAAAAATTGAATAAAATAAGTTGTATTTATAGAAATTGTAGTATTATATGATAGTTAGAATAGTAACTAATAATTATAATATTAACTATCCATTGGTAATAGTAAAATATATAATAATAAATATTTATAGTGAACAAAATAAGTATATATGAAAATTAGAGTATCATAAAATAATTTCTCAAAGTATCTAACTAAAATTCTATATAATTGATGTTTTTTAATAAGGTGTGTTCTAGCATATTTAGTAAAAATATTAATTTTTATTCTAAACATTAAATATTAGGATTGAAATTTTTTAAAATTTTGTTGGATGAAATGAAACTCTTTTTTAGAATCATCACATTAAAGTTTTGAAAGTGTGAAGTTTTTTGTATTTTTGTTAACAGTAAAATACATAAGTTAATAGTATAATATTATATACATACTATATTTTTTATTATCAGTGTATTGATAAATATGTGGGTTTAAAAAAGTTTAATGAATACTATTAAACCCAATTAACTATCAATTCCTAAGACCAATACTACTAAATCGTATGTTTGATCACAATTTAGAGATAATATTTTATTCTTTTGTTTTATTCAAAACACCCCTCCAACTCCTATAAATGCCACCCTTCACCACCCCAATTATAATCACACCTTAAGTTTATTAAATTATCAATTATGTATAATTTCCTCCACCCAAAAACTCTTATCCATATTTAAATGTTTTTTTCTCAACAAAAGACCATATTTTGAAGACTTATGTCGATTGGAAAAGGTGTCATCCCAAATAATAAGGTAAGAAATCCAATTCATTATCCTTAAAATACATTCCATTATTTCTTATTCTTAACCATTATAAATCTAATAATAAAATTAATACCCCAAATTAATTATATTAGGCTACTTTATTATGAATGATAAAATCATATAATGAATATAATTGCTATTTTTGACAGACAAACTTTCATGGTCTACATAAAAACCTATAAGGATGTTGTTATTATGATAATATTACTACATCAATGAATGGTTATAATAAATAATTTAATAATTACATATTAACTTAATAATATTATTAAATTATGATTCATAATTTGGAAATTTATAAATAATCATAAAATCAAATAACAAACATAGTTTCATTATAGTTGGTAAAACCTGCTAAATGGATATATCAATTTATGATAACATGTATACAATTTGAAAATTTATTATATTGAAACACCATATTATATTTTGAAAATTTTGAACTTATTTAATTACAATAACTTTATATAATTACACTTATTGAGTTATCGACTCATATTATAAGAACCTTAACTTTTACTAAAAACCCAATGAGATCATGGAACTATGAAACAAAAAACCCTTGGATGATAGAAATGAACACACTTTTTAAATATAATTATTTTAAATGAAAAATAAATAATAATAATAATAATAAATTAAATAAACATTAATAAGGTTTTTAATCTCATATTTAATGAATTTTATTTGGTTATTCATGAGGATAGATCTGCATAGTAAGATGTTCTAGGACTCAAGGTATGGGACTCCCTCACTTTCCTTTTACATATGGGTATACCCCACTCCCTCGCTTTTACAATTTTTTATTTTCAATTATGTTATTTTATATATATAACTATGATTTATAAAATTTCATTTTCCCATTCTTTTTTGGGGATATTAATGTTTTTCAAGTTCGCTTTTCAATCTCTTCCAAAAATTAAACCTGAAAAATAGAAATTTTATATTTTTTATATTTTATGGAAAAAATCCTATGAATAAAATTAACTATAAAATAACCATAACTTAAATATAAATTATTTTGTTTTATTCTTGGGTTTTAGAAAAAAAATTCACTTTTATCTCCTATAAACTTATTTTTACACATTTATTAATACATTATTTTATGGAATAATTTCCATTAATTCGTTTTAAAACTTTCTTATGATTGTTTCCTCCACTTTAAGAACATTATTCATGAACTATAGTTCTTAATTAAATTATAAATGTCCAAAATTCCCCAGTTCCTTATTTTCTTGGGATACTTTGTAATATTTCATTTAATTATGCTTTGTGACATGATTATATAACTCATTTTCATATCATAGTTTTTTCTCATATACATTGTTTATTTATGATTTATTTTAAAAATGGAAAACATGTCAATGACATATTATGACGTGTTTATTGGGCATTGAATCATTTATCCCCTCAATCGATTAGGTAATTCTCATATCACATGGAATACTATGTATGATGTTTGGGCTATGAGCTTATCATAATGTGCCATGATGTCTTAGTAGTGAGAATCAACATATGTTTATGATAAAAAATTTATATTAATGACACATTTTTATGATTCAAATGATTACCATGTTCCAATTATATCATCTCTTTAATTCCTTGTTTCCATTTTATGATTCCACATCTTCTTTTATTATTATTATATGTTATGATTATTTAACAATTTCTATATCACACCATAATGCCTATATTGGTTATTAGTGTTCTCATATTTATAGATCACCCTTTTCTTTTATGTATATCCCTAGGATATCCCTTATAGTGATAGAATTATTATGAGATCAAGGGGAATTTTATTGAGATAGAACTTAAATTTTATGTTGTTTATTTTTCCAACATCATGTATTATGTAGCTAATCATATAAATACACTAAACCTATATATTTATATGTTTTTTGTGAATATTTGGTTTAATAATAGTTGTCATAATATTTTTATTATATTTATATCCTTATAGTTGTTATACACAATAAATTTATATTGTCTTTTTGGTATTGGGTAAGAAAACCTAATAGGAAATACACTATAAAAGACCTAAATTTAAACTAAAAAACATAATTTTGGATATATAATTGATTTATAGGTTTTTTCTTATAAGTTAATTATTTTTATTTTATAAGATTATATTTTTTATATTCTAATCAATAATTTTCTATTTTTTATTACATTTTTATAAATAGGAGTAACTTTGTCAACAACCCATGTGATGGGAAAGGTTGCTTTTATGAGATTCATAGTATAATGGGAGAGAGAGTTGAGAACTACAAGTGGGTACCTTTGTAACTAACTCATGTTCTGAATAATAATTGAAACCATATTGAGCCTCCTACTTATTCCAATATTTAAATTGTTTTCAATGGATTTTTTATAAGATATTCACCTTTCTCTTTTGGTGGATCTTATAATCTGTTAATCAGGGGGAGGGGAATGATTAATTCCATTGAAAAAAAATCTCACCAATAATCCATGAAATATATAGTTAAATGGTTTCATATCACCTATATAGAGAAGTTGATCAGTTTTGGACACTGATCAATAATATTAGTAATAAGAACGACATAAAATACAAATAATTAGATCAATTCTTGAAAATATTTTTTAATTAACATTTTCCTTTCAATATATGTTTTAAAATAGAGAGGTTATTTAATGATCTCAATCAACGTAGGATTATACAATTGGGTATTTTGAGGAAATAATTACAAGTATTACAAGGAATGCCTTTTATAACTTCATGACATGACTGGCCACTAATACAATAGCCAGATCGGTGGGTCACATGGACTCAAGCGCACCTCCCCATATGCCAGAGGATGAAAACTAGCAGTGAGGGTATAAAGAGGTGATAGTGGAGAGACTATACCCTCATTATTATAGTATCACAATGGTATATCATAAGGTAAACATATAAAAATTGAAGCAGTAATAAAAAAAAAAGTCAGAGTGGAAGAATAATAATAATAAAAAATAAATAATAAATGATGACCAACACCAACATACAATAGATGCATGCATGTCCTGAAGATAATACATAATTTAAAACAAAATACATACAACTAGAAGTGATTTAGTACAATAATAATGAAAACAAATAACAGAAATTCCCCAAAGGTTGAAATCCACGAGCATCCCGAGCTCTATCTTGGTCTTGTTCTCCTAACTCTCAAGTACAAGCCAAAAATCTCAAGCAATCAACCATGGTCTTGTAAGCATAAGGTCTACTTGGGTACCCCAATGCAATATAATCTTGATAAGGGTCTAATATAATAAGACCAATAGGTTCTCTCACATTGTTTCTATGATTGAATCCAGTCCGTGAATACAAATTAATGTTGTGTGTAGGTAATAAGAATAAATAAAAAATAATGAAATAAATAAATAAACGCTAGTCGGTTCAAGTTTCAATATGACACCAGGATAAATCTACCTACTTTAGTTCACATCTAGAATAATATGCCTAGATAGTGACTATATATATTAATAATTAAATTTAATGTTTACTTATATATTTTATCCAACTATATAAACCAATTACGTGTCGATTTAACTTTCCATATACCTAGAATACTAGTTACTGGTTGGACCAAGGCATAACTAATTCATCTATAACTAGCCTGAATGATCCTATAAGATCAAGAAATAGGTTACATTACCTACATCCTAGTAAAGTGAGATATTTCATGCAACAACACTTGGGATGGTTAGTGATTTGTCATGAAATCAATCTAATTATAGAATGTTTCATGTAAAGCTCAATTCATATACACTCTCACTGGTGTGAGATGTCATGATCTACACCTGATGTAATAGAGTGTGATACCACCGTACTCAATATAACCCTTTACATCATTCTACATCCTATATATAATGTGTAATCATATTTATAGTACAATCCATGAGGAAATATCTCTCATGATTTCCATTTATCAGTCCCATTATATCAAGGCATAACGATTCATTTAAATCATGTACTAACCATGCATTGAATGGTTTATCCTTGAAGATATTAATAATTCATTTCATTTATAACATTAAATTCATTCAAGGAATGAAAACCATCATGAAGATTTTCATTTAATATAATCAAGACATCACATTTAAAATAATCAAGGAATGAAATATATTATGTCAATCTGTTTAATTTATTTCATTTAAATTATCTCCATTAAATAAAAAACTATCATGATTATTATATTCAACTTGAAACATTCCATTTAGTTAGAAAAAACATGGAAATTAACTTTACAAGGCCCAAAGAGGCACTTAGGAGGACCACTGTCATGAGGGAAAATGCATACATGGGTAATTCAGTTAATAAGTTGGGTCCATTACTTAGGATGGGTGCTTTGGTTTGGTAAAAATTTACATAGAAGGGAAATTAATTTCTATAACTTCAATAAAGTAAATGTCTAAACATACCATATACCAAACCACGACATCAAATCATAGAATAAGAACCAAAGAAATATGGCCAAGCATGTTTCAAATTACTAATCATCACTTTGTGTTTTTGAAGACAGTGCACCTCATATGAGGGGTTTTATTATAGAAACATTAAATTGATTATAAATAATTCATTTTTCATAAATAACATCCAATTAAAATATCAAAACTCAACTAATTAAAGTGGAATTAAAGAAAAACTACCCAATATGGAAATTTAATTTTAAAAAGTTCAACATGGCACTTAGGAGGATCCATTCTCTCTTGGGAAAGTGTCTAAAAGGGGGAAACCCATTATAAATCCAAGACGAATGCTTAGAAGGTGTTCAGTGCATTTAAAACATTTAATTATAAAGGTAAATTCACAACATCATACTCAAGGGGTGTCCATAGTTGAGGGAATCATCCTCTAATTTACAAATCAATGATCATAAAGAGTGAATCTAGGTGTGTTGATCAATTTTACATGAAGAAATCAATTAAAAGGAGATATTTGGAAAAGTTTTGAGTATGATACAATGGCTCTATTCAAAATTAAGATAAAATTTAGGAAAAATATTTAGACCACCTACCTCAATATTAAGATGTATCACTCATCCAATATCAAGATCTAATATGGTTTTGTTTGGAAGAAATATAAGAAACATTCATCCACCCTAATAATAGGGGGAACGATCTTTCACCTCAATAACTTCATCAAGATAAGATTAAATAAATAAATGTTCAATAGGAATCGAGATCTTACCAATTCAGATACATAGAGATTGATAGTGTTCTATTTGCACTTCAGATAGAGGATATCCATTGATTCCTAGAATTGGGAGGAGAAGAACCCATGTCGCATATGGAGGAACTCTTGTGGATGGGGGAGGAGGATAAAAATTAAAAATAAACTAAATGTTTCATTAATTTCATTTTTGTAATTTCGCCCCCAAAAGTGGGCTACATGATTCTTTCAAACCATGCACCAGCCATGCATCACCCATTCTTTAAGAAACCACCTCACATAGATTATACATCATGGTTTGTCCTGCATAGTTAACCTAACTATGTTTCAACCGTGCAATGAATAGTGAAAGGGTACTTCCTATGTGTAAATATCCATGCGGTCCAAGAACATGGTTTGAAAAAACCATGTTTAGCTCATGCAGGGCATCTATGCTTCCTTTGTGTAGCTGCATGGTTTGATATTGGAGGCCTAACTATTTCATACAAACTGTGCACCTGTGTCAAACCACCCAAACCTAGAGATTATAGAGCCTGACTCTCCTGAAACTTAATGGAGCACCCAATAGACCCCTTAAGCCTCTACCCATGTCTAAAAAACACATTTAAGTGTTCCAAATCTTGTAATTATGTTTTGAATATCAGTTTTAAAAACGGCCCATCCAGTAAATTTCAATACTCAAATTCTCTTATAATTTTCTCTTGGCTCAAAACATGGGTTGTTATAATATCCCCACCTAAAAAATTATCATAAATAATAAGCCTTCAGGAAAAATGAAAACATCACCCAACCAATGAGGGTTGTAAAGTTTCATTCAAATTTCCAGGTTGTGTTTCCCAACGCCCAATGCACCTGTAATTATTACTTAAGCACATGGTATTAAACCATCAAAACTTGATCCAATGCTAGTTTTTTGACTAAAACTTTAAATTAAATTTACCCAATACCACTCAAATTTAGACATGATCACACCACATTCTCTTTAAAAATCTAGCCAAAGGTGGTCCCTACCTTTGGATATAATAATAGAAAGGGTCCAATTCCGAGCCATAATACCTCCACCGTTGGAATTTCCTTACAAGGAATGCCTCTAATCATTCTAGAAACTCTCCAGGCATGATTTATTTAACAGGGAGAACCTGATTGTATCTATGGTCAAAACTAGAACCACAATGGAAATAAATGATCGAATTCCAATCCACCAATCTAAAACTGGATATGAAAGATTTCTTGAAATACACTATCGACCCTTACACTACACTCACCTTAACCTAAAGTCATACGTTAAAATAGTTCCATTTTCTCATACCCATTTTACAAGAATGATAAAAAGTAAATCCACTCTTTCCAACTTATCTGAATATGAAATAATTCAACTCTCAATTAATTACAAAAAAAACTAAAAAGTATTCCTCCAAGGCACCTAAAATTTACCATCATCATTCTCAATGAAGTCCAAACCAAACCATCAGTGATGTTCCTCAGTAAAACCATCACCTGGCAATTTAAATTTTCATTACACAACATAAAAATAGGTGTAGTCTAGATCCATCCCACTAGAATCATTACCCTTTTTAAAAAATAGCCCTGATCCTACACACATGTCTAGGGTAACCTTGGATTCATTAAACTAGAGTCCTAGGATCCACCCAAGGTTGTCCACACTCCATGCTTTCAAGTGATATGTTATTGAAAATATAAACATCTATTTTAGATAATTTAATGAGCCCAAAGACGCATACACCTATCAGTTAAGTCAAAGGAAAGAATGGATGGTGTCCATTAGTCCATACAAGGTGTTCCTATATGGGAACCTAGGTACACTCAAGACTAACCTAGCCTTTATAAGAAACTTGCTTCGAGTCTCCAATACCAATAAAACCAACCAAACAATCCTAATATCTTTTAAAGCTTTGTTGTGTTATAAGAATTATGCTATCTCAGTGTATCAAGGATGGTGTCAATATAGGGGAAATGCTCACCTATTAAATAAGATTACATTAAGAGGACACAAAGGAAACCAAATAAGAATATTCGATCCACTACTGGCCAAATTATTGAATGAACCCCGGCTTCACCTACTGACATATCACCTCAAATTGATCATAATCTTTCACTACCCAAGGAATTTCATGATTGTTCATGCTTAACCATCGAAGTCCACCCACGACCAATGGAATTTCCCAAGGGTTTCATACACAGTCAACCATATCAACGTCAAGATACTAAAAAAGCACCAACATGATTTAAAACATTCAAACCTAAAGGTTATACCAGTATGCCTAACCAGTTCCAAATGGTCCTCCATTATTGTGTTCCTTCTAATTGGAATGACACATAACCACTATGACTGAAATGACACTCCCCACCTTAGGAGCGCCCTAGTTGTTGAAAATGAAATATGGACTAGCTGATTAAAATTATTCTAGATCCGATTCAACATAAACACTCATGTGATACTCCTCCGAGCCATGCACACATAGGTCATATCATTTTTCATGAAATCCAAAACCAAATTGACCAGTGTGTCAAAACACCCATTCCTCGGGAAGTCATCCAGAGAAATGGGATAAACTTGACTTCTTTAATGTCCATGTTAATCTACTCTGGATAAGACCTGAGAACTTACTTAGTAGTACAAGGCTCAAAGATCTCACCAAACTCAACCTGATCATTACATCATTTAGCACTTAATGGGAATCGCATATGTGAACACATACTAGCCTTATATTTTAGAATCAATATGGAACATCCATGATAAAAATCCATATACTCTATTCCCTATGCAATCAAGTATCTGATGGTCTATACAATAGATTTATTTTAGAGTCATATTTCCCCATATGGCCATTAATCTAAATGATGGCATACCAAGTCGTCCATAAATGAGGAAGAAGAAAGGGTCACGCGACCTATGAAGTGGTTGACTATTCCCAAGGAATGTCTAACCAGCTAAAATCGATCATTAACTAAATCTCATTCCCATAATAATTTCAAGGATACTATGACCACCCATCAGAAGAAGGGATTCATTTAGAAGCTAAGAGAACTACTAGGGACAACGACACCCAAAAGACACCAAACGATAGAAAAATCATGACATTTAGAAAAGATTAGAATCTCTAATGGTGCTACCTACCATGGGATAACCCCTTATGAAGAAAAAATGCCGAACCTATCACTAGGTCATTCCAATATATTACACTATACCCTATTCCTATCATTTAAGACATTTATAAAAAGTAAAGGCCTACAGAAAACACTTACGTTTCTATTAAAATGAAAATCAAAATATATATTAAAATTTCCCTTAAACAAGGTTTTAAAAAAAGGAAACCACATATGATTTTATTTTCAAGTCTTTACATTACTTCACATTTGTTATTTAAAAATTCAAAAGATTAAAAACAAATCACTAAGGAATAAAATCAAGTATTATCTAACATATTTTATAAACATTAATCATTTACTAACATATCGTAATAATTAGTAAATTATCATATAAATTACTTTTAGTAGATAACTTGACCTATATGGATCCCATTAATCCAACCCGAGTTCATAAAAAAGAAACCTAATAGAATTTTCTTAATTATAGAAATTAAAAACACCCAAACGAGTCTTATTATAAGAAACATGCCCCAATTGACCTACTTGGGTCCATTCATTCATTTTATAAAGTAATCAATTCATATCAGATTAAAATTATACAAATATTACATTTCATTCATTTGATAATATATGATAGTCATATAAACAATGATTCTATTACATGGGTTTCCACCACCCTTATCTATAAAGAATCCATACACTGTATAGACAGAAGAATATCAACCATTTAATTGAAACTAATTTTATTTCATATTATAACATGCTTATATATAATACCTCAGAAACATGGGTGTCCATATACCAATCCATAAAGCACCCATACACTTTAGAGTTTTGTATTTGGATCCCATTTATCAAAACAAATTCAATTTAGTATTTAAAATTCATCAAATTTTTCATTTTAACAAAGGTTTCTAGACATGTATAAAGATCAAAGATGGTTTGAGTATAAAGGTTAACATTTCCAAATTAAAAGGCAACCATACACATTAAAAATGAAAAATTGTTCCTGTTTAATTGAAAACACTATATATATCCCCTCCATACATTTATATTTATCAAAACAAAACTAGCATGTTATGGTAAGATATAAACACCAAGGAACATGATATAAACTCAGAAGCATGATATACCAGAAAAACATGCTAAATAAATAAGTTTCATGCCTTATAATCACCAAATAATGTTATTAAAATACCAATATAGTCATGCAATATGAATTATAATAAAAAAATCATGGAATATCATTAAATTAATTCTAATAAATTCAAAAGGTGGCTCTACAAATTCAACTACATGGCATAATATATGCATGGAAAATAAATTTCTATGTTTCTATAGTCATGAATGTAATGATTCATCCTTATCATACCAGGATAAGGTAAAAATTAATATAAATGTCATAAAAAATGAGAAGATAAAAATACATAACTCACCCAATGTTAAATCATAACCAACTGTAATAAAAAACAACATGAACAACAATTATCGACCCTATCCATTTTTAAATTTCCCCAAGGGTGTGGTGATCAGTCCCAGACATGGCTATTTACCAAGCATAGAAACATTTCCTTGTCTCATGTCTACCAATGAAAAATAATAAGACAACAAGAAAAAAAGAAACCCTATGATACCACTTTATAATGTTCCAACCCAACTGACCACTAATATGGTATCAAGACCGGTGGGTTACATGCCCTCAATAATGCCTCCTCGTATGCCAGAGGATTCCTACTAAGAGCGAGGGTGTTAGAAGGTGTTAATAGGGAGACTATACCCTCGTGAACAGAGTAGAAAAATGGTATATTAGAATGTAAATAACAGATAATAATTGATGCAATAATAAAATAATGATAGATCAGTGGAAGAATAATACTACAAAATTAATAAAAAATGATTCCCAATGCCAATATACAACAGTTTCATACATTTATTGATTATTATAAATAAATTAATACCAAATACATACAGTAGGTAGTGATACAGTAAAGTAATAAGGGAGAAAACTAAAATAAAATCATCAAGGGAGATCTCCATGAGCTTCCCGAGATCCAACTCGGTCAAATACTCTTAAGTCCCAATTGTAAATTAAACTACATAGGAAATCAACCATGTTCCTGCAAGAATAATTTCTACTTGGGTACCCTAATGCAATGGAGGCCTGAATAGGGTGTGAGATAATAATCCTAGTGGGTTCTTACCCATGGAGTCTACCACTAAATCTAGCCTGTGAATATAAATTTAAGCATTTTGTAGGTAGTATGAATAAATAAATAATAATAAAATAAATAAATAAACACATGTCTACTCAGGTTCCAATAACACACCTAGACAACATTACCTACTTCATATCATGATCAAAATAAGATGTATGACCAGTAAAAATATATATATCAATAATTATATATATATATGTATGTATTATTTATATATTGAATCCACTTATGTGAACCAAGTACATGTGGATGTAAGTGGACATATACTTCTAATACTAGTTTCTGGCTAGACCAAGGCGTAACTCAGTCATCCAAAACAAGTCTAAATGAGCCTATAAGCTCAATATATAGGGTGAATTACCTACATACCAATAGAGTGAGACAATCCATGAAAAAATAATTGGAAGAGTGAGTGAGACATCATGGAATTAATATAATCATAGATAATCTTCACTAAATCCCATCACTCATATAGTATAACTGGTGTGGGATGTCATGTTTCACACCTGATGTAAGGAAGCGTGATACCACCATGCTCAACAGAATCCATACCATTGTTCCCAGCCTATATATATAAGGAATAATCATATTTATAATACAATCCTTGAGGAAATACTTGTCATGATTTCCAATTAACAATCCCATTATATCAAGCCATGGCATTTCATTTATATCATTACAAATAAAGAATTGAATGGTGTGGTCTCTCCACCATTTATAATTCATTTAATTTATGAAATTCAATTATTTTGGGGCATGCAAACCATCATGAAGAATTCAGTTCAATATAATCAAGGAATCACATTTAAAACAACCATGAATGAAATCATCCATTTCAATCCATTCTATTTAACTCAGTTATATATTTTAAATGAAAAAAGAAATCATGGGTAATAAATTCAACTTGAAACATTCCATTTAGTCAAACAAAACATAGAAATTACCTTTAAAAGGATCAAAGTGGTAATTAAGTGGTGCCACAATCAAGAAAGAAAATGCCTAAATGGTAAATTTACTTAATAATTTGGAATTTGTACTTAAGAGGGGTGATTTGGTTTGTTAAAAATTTACACTAAAAGAGGGAAATTACTTTTTATAACTTCAATATGGTCTATGTCTCAACATTCCATATTCCAAACCATGAAATCAAAACATAGATGAAGAAACAAATAAATACAGACAATAATGTTTCAAAACACTAATCATCACTTCATATTTTCAAAGATAGTGCACATCATCTAAGGTGTTTTATTATAAAAACATGACATTTTTTATAAAAAAATAATTTTTCATAAATAAAACCAAATTATAATATCATAAATAAATTCATACATTATTAATTTTAGAAAAAAAATGCAACATGGAAATTCAATTTATAAAAGTTCAACATGGCACTCAAGAGGTTCCATTCTCTCTTAGGTTGGTATCTAAAAGGGGAAAACCCATTATCAATTCAAGAATAATGATTACAATTATTTTTAGGCATTTAAAACATTTAATTATAAAGATGGATTCACATTTCCACACCTAAGGTGTGTTTATAGTTTAGGTAATTATCCTTTAATTTATTAAGAAGGATTATAAGGAGTTCATCTTGTTGCGTTGATCAATTTGACATGAAGAACTCAATTAAAAGGTGATTCTCAGTAAAGCATAGCACACGACACAATGACACTTTTAAAAATTCTATTGAAATTTAGGAAAAAACCATAGACCACCTAACTCAAGATTAGGAAGTATCACTCTTCCAATATCAAGATCTTATTTGGTAACAATTGGAATAAATATATTAAATGGACATCCAACATGAAAATATGGAAAAAGATCTTGCACCTTGATTACTTCGTCGATAGAATATTAAATGAATAAAGGTTCACAAGGATTTGAGAGCCGACTGATTTAGAACCATAGAGATTGGAAACTTTTTATTTAGACTTTATATGGAGGAGAACCATTTATTCCAAGAATAGAGAGGACAGAAAACCCTAACGCATATGGAGGAGCTCACACGGTTGGAGGAGGAGGAGAAAAAGGGACAAAAACTTATGGTTTCATTAAGGTAAGTTTCTTAATTTCACCCCAAAAAAATTAGGTCGCATTTTTTGGCTTCAAGGTGTAGATAAACCGTACACTAATCATGTGACATCAATTCCTTAAGAAACAACTTCTCATGGTTGTTCCCGTGTGGTTACCCAAACCATTCACCAACCATGTGATGAATAGTGCAAGGGTACTATCTAAGTGGCACTATCCATGTATTTTAGGTGCATGGTTTGGGAAAACCATACACATCCCTTGTGCAACCCACGTGGGGCATTTTTTCTACATTTCTACATTTTCATGGTTTTTTGTTAGTGGTTGTATGGATTCATAGAAACTGTGGGCCTCTATCAGACCACTGAAACCCTGATATTTCAGATCCAAGAGCCCTCAAAACATAACAATGCACCTGAGGGACCCCTTTTTCTTCTACCCAAGTCTAAAAACAACAAATTCAAGTGTTCTAACTCTCAAAATTACATTCTAAATCTCATTTTAAAAAGTGGCACGTCCAGTAAACGTCGAAATTAAAATTCTCTTGGAATTTGGTCTTGTCTCAAAACATGGGTTGTTAATCCATTTGATTTTTCATTGAAATATGAGGATAGGTTGAAAACATATTTAGTATCATAAATCCATGTATCTGAAAACCTTCATCAATTCATTACTTTTACTACTATGATAAAAATAATTTGATGTACCCATAAAGTAGAGATGAAGATTAGTGACTCTTAATTGTATTATGGGGATATATATAAAAATTTAATAATGGAATTTATTTTAATAGATTAAAATGATAACAATCATAGTGAAAAGAATATTCAGCTGACCATAGGTCAAATGTGTTAGCGTAATTATGTTGATAATTTCTTCAATGAAACAATAAATTGCTTCATGTTTATAAGATATGGGAACCAAGATAAAGAATTACAAAGGGGCATGAAGATCCTGAATAATGTGTTATAATAATGGAATCTTTCTATAAATCCTATAACCATGGTCAAATGTTTCAACTATGAGGAACATGGACACTATATGAGTCAAAGCAGTAGGCTAGGGTCATCGAGACTAACTTGATACAATAACCTCCAATGAAAAGGGTGAATGTATGAGCATATGTTATTACTTCTATAGAGGTGGATTATAAAAATTAAATGGTGATAGGTACACTTATTTTTCATTCAATAATAAAAAATTTCTTATTGGATTTTGGATTAAGTAATTCTTTAATATCATGCATGTTTATTATAAATATTCAAACACCACATTAGAACATGGTGGTCATGTTATCAGTGAAAATTCCAAGTGGTTAATATATCAAGTATATAACACTTCTGAAATTAAAATTTGTGGGAATAATATCCCATAAAATCTTGTTATACTATATTTGGTATAATTTGATGATATACTAGACATTGATTAGTTTTCTTTTTAAAAATACTATATCAACTTAAGAGAGAGAGAGATAGTAAAATAATGTTCCATATCCAAAACCATCCTCTAGTTTTATTCAAGTTTAAAGGGAATTAATATCATGTTTTGGAAAATAATTCTCATGTATATATATTATTGATTTATGATAAAGAATATATGGCTCAAATGATTATCAAAAATGGACGGATCATCTTGATGATATGTCCTTCATAATGGAACTTTCGAATGTACTCTTCAAAAAGTTTCTCAGTTTACCTCTAGATTTAGAGGTTTATCTCTCAATGAAACTTTTACTCAGAGAAATTCCCATATCCAAGAGTCCCTATAAAAGTTTCCCCATTGAACATGAATTGTTAAAAAACTATAAGTGATCATTTAGAGGGTTTTATATTCTCTAGTAATTTCAATAGGGTTCCACATACTTATTTTTTATGAAGCATATGGTTTAATATGCATATGAATTTAATATCATGAGCTTAAAAATATCATAATAAAGAAAAGGTATCCACTTCCATGGATCGATGGCCAATTATTTCAACTACACAGATCTAAATACTTCTCAAAGGTGGTTCTTTGATCTATATATCATCATTTAAATATGAAGGAAGAAGATATTGAAAACAATACCTTTCATAGTAGATATAAACAATATGAGTTTAGAGTTATTCCATTTAGACACCTAATTTCTCTAATAATTTTAATAGAATTGATGAATATATTATTTAGAGGATACCTCAATAAATTGGTGGTGGTATTTATAGATTACATTCTCATATATTATAAAATATAGTAAGTGAGTGAATATTATTTTAGTATTCTATTAAAAACATTTTAAAAGGTTAATTTCTATTAGAAGTATGAAATTTTTGTCTTTTAGATAGAGCATGTTATATTATAGGGAAATGAAATCACAAGCAAGATGATATGTGTTATTACTTAAAATATAAAGGTGATTAAGTAATTTTCAATGCCTATATCTATAATAGAGTATTATAGTTCCATCATATTCCCTATTTTCTATCATTAGTTTCTGAGAAACTTCTATTTATGTTCAAACACACAAACCAACATAACACAAATAAGGGAGTAAAGTTTTTTATGATAGATGAATGTGAAGATATATTTAAGGAGTTTATGAAAAGGCTAGTCACTACATGTACACTCACACTACCCTCAAGTGGGTATGAATTTTTGATATACTACTTTTCTTTAATTAAGTTAATGGGTTGTGTACTCATGTAAAATGAAAAAATTATTTCTAATGCAACAATAAAATTGATGGTTCATGAGAAATATCATTCGATGCATGATCTGTAGTTTTCTATAGTAATATTTACATTAATGATTTATAGACATTATCTCTATGGACAGAAGGGTGATACATACACATATCATAAGAGATTTATTTTTATATTCATATATAATGATATCAATATGTGGCAATGAAGATGGTTAGTTTTTATCAAAGACTATGACTATTTAATCCATTACCATCTTTTCAAGGGGAATAATGTGTTAAATGTTTTAAGTAGAAAAATCCTAGAACCTTTTCCCAAATGAAGATTTAAATGGATTTAATCCTCTAATACATGAAAAGGATAGATAATGGAATCATAAATGGAGGGACAATATCTTACATTTCTCAATGGGTTGCTCAAAATTCTATCCCAAAAATGGTTAAAGAAGCTCAGAGAGATGATATAGTGACACAAAATAAGGTGGATACAATAATATACTGGAATATCGTAGAGTTTATCATTGATAAATATGGAGTTGTAATATTTTGGACATGATTATTTGAACCATATGAACTAGAGACAAAGAATAAGATATTATATGATACTAATAGCTCATCATTATCTATCCATCTTGGCAGAAAAAAAGATATATAGATATCACAAAGAATATTATTAGTGATATAATATGAGAAAGGAGACTATAGAATATACATAAAAGTGCATTGTTTCCCTTCAATTTAAGTATACATTACAAAAATACAAGTTTAATATGAAACCATTACTCATACCAATATGTAAATGGTAGAATATCACTACATATATTATCGTGTGACTTCAAAAGTATTCTAATGGAAACAATTCCATGAGGGTTGTGATGAATTTTCTTATAAAGACTAATCACACAATTAATGTACTATAAGGCATCTCAATTAATCAAATTATGAAGATATATATCATATAAGTTGTGATTCTATATGAAACAACACTATTGATAATATCTAATCAATATTTTTGATTCATTTTAATGTTTTGGAAGAGTCTTAAAAAGGCATTCAATATATTTTTGAAATTTTCTATGAAATACAACCCTCAAATAGATGTTCAATATTAAATGAAAATTCATGAAATATAAGTAATTATTCAACCCTGATCTATGGAATTTAAAGGAGTTTGGGATCAATATCTTCCACTATTTGAGTTCTCCTACAATACATTTTTTCACTCATGAATTCAGAAAGCTCCTTATGAGTCCCTCTGTAGGAAGTGGTGTAAAAACCGAACCAATTGGGGTGAAGTTAAATACTATAAGATATGGGGTCAAAAAATAGTTAAACAAATGATTAATAATATCCATGAAATTTAAAAACATATCAATGTAATATATCACTGATAGAAGATCTGTGTACATAATAGTCATTCGATAAAGGAGTTCAAGGTTGGTGAAAAAGTGTTCCCTTGTTTCATGAAATTTGATTCATTATATTTCATGATTTTTAAAATATAATTTATTGTTTCCTTGAATGAATTATTAGTGTATACTATGGTTATATCTTGAGGAGGTCTACAGTCACTCATAATATCTCATTCCACTAATTACTATAATTTTTATATTTTTATTTATGAGAAAAAAATCATTGAGGTGATTTGTTGTTTTATAAAAAAATTCGAACAAAAATAATTCTAGAGTTGGTTTGTAACCAATACATGGACACATTATAATTAAATATATCATTATTCAAGTTTTAACTATTTTACTCTTTACTCATTCAGTGAAAAAACTCAATACCATTTATTTGGTCATCTCATAATATTTTTAATAAATAAATACTTTACCCCAAACACACAATGTATTGTTACTCATTATATCCTAATAGAGTTGTTACCACATATTATACATCCATTGAGTGATTTTCCCTCCATAATATGACAACCAAATATGATAAAATGGAAGCTAAATATTAAATAGTGCAAGTATCTTGGAAAATGAATATTATAGTTGAGAGAGTGTAAAAGCCTGATACTCACATATACTACTCATTATCATGGTAGAAAAAAAAATGAAATCAAAACCTACTATTTTATTACTATAACCTACCATGGTATAAGATAATAATAAAAAAGTGTATAAAAAAATAAAATAGTTAAATAACTCAATATTCAAAATAAATGCTATTTGCATTGGGCAAAAAATATTAATAATCTGTCATGGTAGAGAATAAAAAAGAATATAAAATAAAAAAAATTCCAAATTTTTTCTCTATTCCCTTAGATATTACAAATCTACTCTTCTTATGAAAAAGTTTTAACCCATGAATAGATGTGCATGAACATATTTATAAACAATAGGGATGTTTTGTTTTCAATAAATTTTTTTAATTCAAATATTTAAGCCTATTTTACCCATAAAAACTAAAACTATCTACAATTTACAATATATAATGTTTTTAAATAAATATTAAATATTATCATAAAATATTCTAAGTCTAATGAACATATTTTATCAACGTTATTATAGATATAATAAAGTAAAAATTTTCATCCTGATAGATTATTTACATTTCAAAGTTTTATTTTCCAATGATTTAATGACATTGAAGATAGTTGATTCTAGGAAAGGGATATTTAATGAAATTATTCCAAACTCTCTTACATATTTCCAAATAAATTGTTTTTCTAATTTTGACTGATCATTTGGGTGGTATGGTCCCTTAATTGATAGTTATCAAAATTGTGGGAGATTACATGGGCTTCACTTGTATGCCTCCTTTATGCCTTCTATGTTTGAATTAATAAATTGTTCTAGGGGAAAGAATTGAATCCCAGTAAATATGGAATTGTAAGAAAAATTAATTTTCTAGTTTAGATCGTTTTACTGAATATTATATCAAGTTTTATAAACTTATTTCCTTCCATAAAAATGTGAAAAATAATGAATTTCTCCCTTTATAATGTGTTTTTAAAAAAACAATGAAAAATTTTAGTTAAATGGAAAAATGATCAAATTTTGGATACTTGATCCTATAAAAACTCTAAATTATATTATTTAGTATGAAAATATTAGATAATTTATTGTGTGATCACACCCCCATAGCTGAAATTTTTCACTCTTAGAAAAAAAACATTTACCCTAATAAAAATCCAAACCTAAATAAAGGGTGAAAAAAATTACAAGATTCTCTTCAAAATGAAATTCGTCATGTTTGATTTATGAAATAAAATTTCCTTTCATTTTTCTTCTATTACATTCAAATTCATTAAATATAAATTAACCACACATTTAATATGTCACAATCTACATCAAAATGAATT
The DNA here is from genome assembly GCA_963277665.1 of Viscum album. NCBI lineage: Eukaryota > Viridiplantae > Streptophyta > Magnoliopsida > Santalales > Viscaceae > Viscum > Viscum album. The sequence goes on along the minus strand of OY728161.1, from coordinate 1,986,932,194 downwards.
TATATCACTCATATCACATGTGTGATGTATATGAGAACTTATTCTCACCTAAAAATAATTAAATTCATACTATATGATTGATTATATCATAAACTCTCTATAAAAGATATTAACAAGAATTTTAAAATCATAATTATTTTCATGGTGAGAATTCAATCTTATGTCGGTTTGTTTATTGTGAAAAAAATAATGACTCAATGAGGTGGGTTTTCACATAAAAATAATGTGCGATAAATCATTTAAAATGTAATAATGGTTCCTTACTCAAATATTTCATCAAAGGATTCACCCAACCCAATTAAAATTTTCTAATGTAGGCCCAAATTTATATAAAATAAATTGAAATTAGAGAATATTCCTCTTTTTTCCTTTTTCTAAAGAATTGAAATACAAATGAATACATTTATTAATATAAGACACATGCCCATATCCATTTAATAAAGTGGGTAAGAATTAAAAATGAGAATGATGAAGGATTAAATTCTCATTAAATTTTTTTTAAAATATATTTTCCCTTTTTTCAATTGGAAAAAAACAAATTTACAATGTAATATAATAATTTCGGTTCATCCATCAAATGATAATTCCACCCAACATTCCCAGATAATTTAATGCATCCCCAATATAACATATTATGTAATCCAATTTTCCCATGATCTTTTTGAATAATAATTATGAAATGTAAACAAGTGTTAGGGTTGTTAGGGAATATGGTATTTTAATATGTTTAATATATATGGAATTCTATGGGTACTCTAGAATTAACAAGGGATAATGTAAAGATTGATTTCAAAGAATACAAACAAGGAGTTATACCGAAGGATTGCCTCAATCATACTTTCTAATTTTAAATCTCTGAAAATATTTGATAAAGGATAATACCAAGTTCTAAATAATAAAAAAAATATGAGTTCACTCAATAATAGTATTTACAAGGTTTGGAGTACCTCCCGGGTTGGTGAAAAATAATATTACATATTTTTTAATGAGATATTGGTTTTATAAATCCATTAATCTATAAAGATAGTTTTGAAAATAAAAAATCTGGAAAATTATTTCAGATCCATTATCATTTGAATATTATTTTAAAAAAACAAGGATTATTTCTCAAAATCAACTCAAGATTGAATAATTATTATAGATATTTTTTTATGATCAAATATTTCTCTAAAAATAGAAAAAAGAAGAAGAAAAATTGAGACATGTTTTTTTAGAAAACTCAAATCCAAACTGAATTATCCTCCCCGATCTGACATGAAATTATTTTATTTTTCTTAATATAACTCACACACAATTATTCCAATTAAAGGTATTAGAATAATAGGAAAACCATTAGACAAGTATGATGGAAATAAAAAACCTAATTATTTTCTCCAACTTTGTAAAAGTTATGATTCTATGAGGGAATCAAATATATCTATACGAAAAATAATGACTGAAATTTCTATAATAATATGAAGGAAATAAATTAGAAAGTTTTAAAAAATATAAAAAAAAAGAGGTTTACTCTCTATAATGGATAAATTAATACTATATATAGTTTGAAAACCATAGTGTAATAACCACAGTTCAATGAGGGATGGGGTTTCTGATTTAGACCACAGCATTTTCTCACCTTTAATGTGTATGTTCTTCTCCAAAAGGTACCCAAATCCAATATAAAATATTATTCCCACCTCTATTTTCTTGGTCATATGGTTCCATTATGATGGGAAAAAATTTATGCCTCCTCCTTTTTATTTTCATGTTGATGAATAATTTCTTCATCGATTCTCAACTATGTAAAAACATCTACTATTTCCTCAAGGACTAACACAACCAGATCCTTCATCCCCTCTTCAAGACCATGATCTTATTATTTTTCCTATCTATCTTCAATGGACAACCATGCATGGGATGAATATTTAAATTTAATAAAAATGGAAATTATATGAAAATTATAATTTTAAATTAAAAAAATGAATATGTAGTGTTTTTATCTCCCCTAAATGTTTTAATAGGTAATAGTTTCTCTTTTTAGAGTACTTCTATAAATAAAAAAATGTTAGTTAAATGGGACATTAATTCATGTCTCCTCTATTACCATTCTGTATTTATCAAAGATGAGATGAGTTATTTGTTTTTATTTTGTAATTTTTTCCTTCTACCACATTTTTAAATAATCTGTTAGAGTACAAGGAAAACTCACAATGTTTCTGAATTATATCTGTTAGGTGATGACACTAGAGATCTTCCTTGAGGTCCCTAATTAAATATCAATATTACTCCTCCGAATAAGTATACTTTTAAAACCCTATTACTTATTTTGATATAAATTCAATAGTTTCACTTAAAATATATAAATATTCAATAATAATGAATTCTATTTTTAATAATTTGTTATAAAAATAATCAAATTTTTTATAAAAATCTAAAGGAAACTGAGTGAATGTAATTTGAACTCCCAGAAAATGGATACAAAATTTTATATGAGTTGTCATGGGATTATCAAATTAAAAATTTTATCATACAATAATTAAATATTATTGGTTTCTGTGTCCATCACTCACGGTGGCCCATAATCACTAAAAAACCCTCATGTCATTAATTACTATATTTTTGGTATTTTTTTAAGAGAAAAAAATAGGTTTTATGTTGATTTATGAATAAATTTAAATTAAAATAATGTTTTATTTTGATTATGAACAATCCTTATAGAAAATATAATTAAATGTATCATTGTTCATGTGCAAAGTTTTCCACTATTAACTATTTCTATAAAAAAACTCAATACCATTCATTTTTTAATCTAATAATATTTTTAGTAAATAAATAATATACCCCACAATCACAATGTATTGTTACACTTTTTTTATTAATATAATCATAAACACACTCTATATACCCATAAAATGAGTTTTCCTCCACAATATTTAAACAAAATTCAATAAAATAAAAAAAAATGAAATAGAATAAGTAGATTGGAAAATGAATAATATAATAGAGATAGTAACATCCACTTTATTAGCACATATACTACACATTTCCATGGTCAACGAAAATAATAAAATGGAAACCAAAAATTATTCACTATAATCCACCATATTCTAAGTTAAGAATAAAAATATATTAGAACATAGTAAGAGCGATCAAGAAAATAACGTTAAAAATAAATACTTCTAAAATTGGGAAAATAATGTTAATAATCCATCAAGGGATAAAGAAAATAAACCTCAATCGTATTATATATTCCCTTGTAAATGAAAAATAACCTCATCTTATAAAAAATCTTAACCCCTTTATTGCAAGTAGAGGCATGTATTTAAAAGAAAGTGGGGTGCTTGGTTTTCTCTCCAATTCATTCCTCCAAATTGGAATACCAATTAGAACCCTAATAACTCCAAATATTTGAATTTTATCATATAAAAAATTGTTCTTATAATTATTAATGGTTCACTAGAGAAATATCAAGTCCATTGGACACCTATATCCAATATTATAGATGAACTAATAAATTTTATTTTTCTATCATAGAAAACTATTCTCCTTCCAACATATCAGCTTTTCATAAATTTATGTATTTATAATTGTCCAAATATAAGTATAAAAAATCCAATGGAAGTTTTCAATTCCCTATATATCTCAATTCAATCGTTTATCACCTTTTAACCAACTATTTTAGATATATGGTCCCATGATTGAGGGTATAAGAAAAAATAGAATTAAATGATTCCTATTAAATATATAATACTATAATAAATTCAATTTATATAAATTTACTGAAATTTATATCAATAATTCCAAACTCATATTCTTTTATGAATATATCAAAAATATTGAATTCTTATATTTTCATTGTATTTTAAATAATTAATGAAAAAAAGAGTGGAATAAAAAAGTTTAAATTATGTTATACTATACACCATAAAAATCATAAGGGTGAGTGTGAAAATATTGAATAATTCACTCCATGATCATGTTTAGGGAATAAGGGAAACTGAATTCATCGATTCATTTTCCCCTTTGAGATTATTTATCATATTGGAGATGTGAGATATTAAATGTTCCTTTCACAAAACATGTCATAAGTACATGATGTCTTCTATGTATCCCTATTGAAGAAATATATACCATATCCCTCACATGAACTCCATCTAGAGATAGTGTATTCTATGCACGATCTCTCTTTCAATGAGAAGTTGTTGAACATCTTGGATCCTATAGAAAAATTTCATTATCATAAGAAAACACACATTGTCTATGTAATTTGGAAAAATAATAAGTCTGTAGAGGAAATATGGAAACTTGATGTAATTAAATAGATGTATCCATATATTTTTTTGAGTATCAACTGAAATTTTGGGATGAAATTTCTAATGGGTAAATAAAATAACAACAGATACTTTTCTATATAAAGTTTTCCATCTTAATATACATGTGGGTCATATTTTGTTATATGATATATTATAAAATGCATGAACCCTAAAACAATAATGAACCTTGTTTTATTTCTTCAATATATAAAATTACATATCAAGGATAAATACAGTCCATAAAATTATAAATAGTTTAATGGTCCAATAAAAACAAATACACAACATGACTAGAATATGGGGTTCTATATGGTCATGGGCTCTTATAAATATAATTCCTTTGAAAAATATTATAAATATAATATATTACATTAATATATATTATTATAATTTTATAAATTATAATATTTAACATTAATATAAAATAAATTGAATGAAATGTGTATGAAATAAGTTGTATTTATAGGAATTATAAGTATTATATGATCATTAGAATAGTAACTAGTTGTTGGAACAAGAACTGGTTGTTTTGAATAGAAAAATGTCTAATAAAAATAACTAACATGAATAAAATAAGTAAATATATATATTTTAATATCATAAAATTTTATCCTAAATAATATAACTTAAATTATGTATAATTAAAATTTTTAATATGTTATGTTTAACATATTTAGTAAAAAAATAATTTAATGTTTGAATTTTAAAATTCTAATTGTAAAATTTATATATTTATTTTGAATAAATAGATCCCATTTTTAGAAATAGTTTGTCAAAATTAAGAAACAGTTATGTTTTGGTATTATTCATTAATGGTAAAATATATATGTGAATGGTAAAATATTGTATAAGGACAAAATTTTATAATAATGGTATGGAAGAATTTTAGGGTTTATAAAAGTTAAATTAATATTATAATTTCACATTTACTAATAAGTCACAATCCCCTCACTATAAATTTATAATTATGATAATTATTTAGTGAAATAATTCTTTATTCTAGTTTTTCATTCAAAAACACCCCCACTTCCTCCTATAGATACAAAACTTAAAAACCCAATTCATATCAAACCTTAAACTTCTTAAATTTCCAAATATATAACAAATTCTCTCTTAAAACATCCACAGAGATGTTTTAGTGGTTTTTTTCTCATCAAATGACTATCTTTTGAAGGTCTAAGTTGATTAACAATGGTATCATCCCAAAGAGTAAGGGTAAAAAATATTATTCATGATCTTTCCTTTCCATTAATTTATATATTCTTCTTCCCTATTATAAACATGATTATAGAGAATCTGTTTTTACTATTGAAACATTGGAATATTTCAAGGAATATTTCTGAAGATATACAATAAGACATAGAACAATTCTAAAGCCCAGTGAGTTCAAAATTAATTTTATAAAAATATTAGATATATTGTATATCATGCATGTATATGTTTTTAGAAATAATTCAAAATCTTGTAAATGGAGTCTCATATCTAAAATATGGGACCAAAATTGAATCTATAGTGTGCGATTTACCCCCGGTTCAACCTGAATATTTTCTATTTTAGACATTCAGATAAGGAAATCAATGGAGGGTACATGAAGTGAATCAATTGATCAAATTATTTAATTAATTCAATTGATACCCATGACCTGATTACCTATATAGGTATCCAATTATGGAAAATCTTCAATGTTAGCCACATAACTATGGGATCATTTATTGGACCATCCATCGGTCTTCATAGGATGATTGAAATCGAATGGTGATTGATGACCAAATCGAGGTACATTGACAGAAAGAGGGTTCATCAGATCTTTATCATCAATGGAAAATGAATTATTCACCAACGATCAATTTGAATTAAGGTATAATTCTTCAATTTAAGTTTTATCCCTTGATTAAAAGATTGATAATTATCAGATCTGTTATTATTTGATTTTTGTTTAATTTAAAAATTTTCATGAGGCCATGTAACTAATTAAATTGTTTATTCAATTCATTCTTGAATATTCCATGAAATCACCTCTTCCAATTCGCGATTATGTGATTGTTGGGAAAGAAATATTGACCAATAACATATCACCTTTGTTCTTGTTCCTTTCCCCACATGTTCTTATCATCCTTCATCATTGGACCATGGGGTCAGGATTTGACTATTTTCAGGCAGGCATGATCATGATTTGACCCCTATATTGATAGTGTATATTCACATAATGACCGAATCAGATTTATGAGGACGAATTATAGAGTATTTTTGGTATCTTCGATGGATCTATAGATCTAGGATATGAAGTGGAGAATTAAACATCCTAAAAGGTACATGATGTGGTTGTGGCTTCAAGTGGAGGATCAAAAATCCAATTTCTATCCATCATAGGGTCTAAATCAATGGATAGAGGATTTCCCACCAATATTAGGTTTCCCAATGGTGGGAATCATGGAGTCAATGAATGATATGGAAAATACATGACGATTTCTATAGATTTTATGATAAACCTAACTATACACCATATAGTATGAAGAACACATGGCATGTAGTCCCATGGCCATGGTGTCTAGGGTTTCTAAGTGAGTTAAATATCACCCGATGTGTGGGACCCCCATGTACCTTGTGACTTGATGCTGGTAGCCCGGTGTATACTCTATTAGTACACAGACATGACCAAGAACACACCATGTACTTCACATGTATAATGTACATGGGAACAACTAGGAGCAAACTATTAATCCTTTGGAGGCTGAGATATGTCATGTAGTACCCTTATATGCTATTCGGAGCTACATGGAACATGATCCATGTACTGACAAGGTCTTGACAAGAAATAGGAGTAGAAACACACACCATTTGGGCCCCTTACATGATGTGTACTTCCTTTTTAAGGGAACATATACCTCTCGTATCTCCATCATATTACTCATATTCTGTCTCATTAGAATACTGTACTAAGTGTTTTTTTTCATATAGAAAATGATATTAGCCTTCTTAGTGGGGTTTTAGATACAATGTGAGATGTTTTAATAATTTAGCTTCTTTACGATGTGTTGAATGATAGTATTGATCAGGAATGATCATAAGAGAGAGAGGTTGCGGTTGGAAATCCCCCATAATCCTCTCATTGGTTTTTATGGAACACACATGTTGTACTAAGGCATGGTTCTTCTACCTACTGAGTGTAACCCTCATTTTATTTCAATGAATGGATCCACAATCAATTGAGTGGAACACTCATGTGCTATTAGGGAATGGGTCCTCTATCCACTGTGTAGAATCCTCATATAGTATCAGGGCATGGGTCATTAATCTATTGAGTAGAACCCTCATGTGGTATCAGGACGTGGGTCATCTATCTAATAAGTGGAACCCATTTATGGTATCATGGAATGGGACCTCTATATACTTAGTGTAACCCTATTATGTTATCAGGTCATGGGCCCTCTATCTACTTAGTGAAACCCTCATGTTGTATCAAGGCACGGTTCTTCTATCTACTGAGTGAAACACTCCTATTATAACTAGGCATGGTTCCTATATGAATCCTCATAATTTACTAAGTCATGGTTCCTCTATCTACTAATTGGAACCCTCCAATTGTACTAGGGCATGGTTTCTCTATCTATGGAGTGGAACCCTCTTATTGTACTAGGGCATGGGTCCTATACATAGATATTGTTCCCTATTGGGATGTGGTATAATGGAAGAGAAAATTTACATTCATATTTTTAATCTAATAATGATTAATTTTTTTTTAAACAATAAAACCCATGTTTTAAATTTTTTTATTAATATAATGGGAAATTTGGATAGTAGATTGAAAATGAGCTAAATTTTGAAAAGTTCTTAAATTCTGATTTTTATAGATTTTTACGTGAAGGGTATTTTTATCATTTCTTTATAAATATAATTCCAAATTGAGAGATTATTTTTTAAAAATAATTATTCTATTTTATTTAACTATTTATTTTGGACTAGGGTCTGATTAATGTATTTAGAGGCCCAAAAAATTCAATGAAGTTAGGAAATTTTCAGGGTACACGTCATGGACACCACCAATATAACGGAATATTATATATGCCTAAACACCTCCAATTCAAGTGATTCCACATGGAATAGAACTAGAGAAACATAGTAGATTCTCTAAAAATAATTCAAATGAGTTTTGAAGTTATTAAGGTTTCCATTGGATGTTATAATTTTTAAGGAAGCTTCATGGAACCTTCATTCATAAAAAGTAACAGTCACTTAATAATACATAACTCTTGGAAACGGTGGCCAAATGAGCTGATTTTTCATATGGGATGCACAAGGCAATGCAGGAGAAATTTTTTGAATGTGACCATGCATGAATTATCCATTTAATGGGTTCAAAATGGATCAACTTTAAGAGTAAAAAAATATAATTATAAAAGGAGAGGATTTCCTTCCTCTCAAATCATTCCTTCCCATCCCCACACCATCCGAGGAACCAAGGAGAAGAGGACAATGGCCATTTTGAAATTTTATTTCTTTATTTTATTTTTATATAAGTTTTATTTTATATGTTACACATTAAACTTTTTTATTAAAGAGTTTCTCAGTTCTTCTTCCGTGTTTCTTTTTTTTCAAACTCTAATTCTCATGATCTCTCTCCCATATTTTTGTCATATTATCTTTTCACTCTGTCATGGTAGGTGACTAATATGAGCCTTGTCCCTAGGGGTGGTTTCATGGTGTTATTTTTTATTAAGAATCAATTTAAAATGTTTTAAATATATTTTTGGCAGAGGAGGGAATATTTCATGGGTGTGGAAATAGTCTACCACAACACTATTTCCAAATCCATTTATTTTTCTTGATTAATTCATTTTACCTACCTTATATTAGGAAAAAACATCATATATTGGAGTTGGTGTTTCAACAAAGTGATGAAATGGCATACGGTGGAGTCGGGTCTTTTAGAAATAACATTCTCGGTTGAGGTGTTACCCAACATGACTACTGGAGGAGGTGTGGTTGGGTGTGCTGGAGGCATGCTAAAATCACGCACTCAATAAATCAATGGAAATTAATTCATTAATGATGATTCACTAAATGAATTAACAAATTGAATTTAAAAAGTAAATAAATAATGAATGAACTTGTGTTATCTAACCCTAAGACCTTGCTATTTCTTCCCCAATTTCATTATTTCAGCATCTACATCAGCATTTAGATTTAAATTATTCATGTCATTATTTTAATTTATCATTTTCAAAAACAACCAGACCAAACGTTTTCATAAATAATACTAAAAAATAATTATATTGTGTGAATTAGAATTAGTGATTGAAGTGACTGTGACACTCCTCAAATGAGACGACCCTGGTCAGCTACTGTGCAACATTAGGAAGATAAATTAGCTTTTTCGATGCCCTATAATAGTCGTGTGTCAAAACTAGCACTGTTGTTGGGGAGATAAATAGTTTTTTCAATCACGTTTTCAAAATTCACATTTCTGTAAATATTTTGATTTTTTTTTGCAAAAAAATCAAAAAAACTTATTTTCAGGATGTGTTCAAATTCAAATTAGTGTACATGGGAAGATTACTATAATGTACAATATCAAGAACCTAAAGTGGATTATAGAGATCAAAATGACTGAGTGGACATGATGAGAAATACTCTAGATGATTTGTGGAGGAAAATCAAAATATAATTTGACTGTGTTTGTGAATTAATAGAGCAACTAACCCTAAACCAGAAAAGTAAGCTGATGTAGTGGTAGAATAAATTTCACCACTCATCATTGGAGAACCATAAGAGGTCAATGTGGAGGTACTTGAAGATTATTTCATCCTCACTCAACCAATTCTATATGATATAGATTAAAAGGAGGATAAATTACATGTTGAGAAACATGTGGTAGATCAATAGGATTTGGATGAATTTTGGAATGAATGTGAGGAACTTCTTGATCTCCCCAAGCCTTGTAAATAAGAATAGTTCGCACCACTAAAAGAAGACACCACCCAATTGGTGGAATTTGAAGTCAAAATGGAGGATCCTGACTACCTGGATCCACCCTCAGAGAGTCTACTCAAAAAGGCACTTAACATTGAATATAATGGTAAAGTCAAACCAAATCAGGGGTATGATACAATCTTGAACTCACAATATTTTAATTTTAATGAATCTAATTTGATTATAACTACCAATTGTTTTGAATTTTTATAATTGGTTGCATCTTATTAGGAATTGGAGGATGATGTGGAAAAAGATGCACATATTGAGGAACACCTAGAGCTCCCTAGAGACCTTGAACATATAGTGGAGGGGCCCCATCATGAAGTGATCCAAGTTGAAGAGCCTAAGGAAATACAAGAAGAGGATAAATCCCACATGAATCCAACACTGGAAGATTATATGGTTACACAAGTAGAAATAAAAGAAGAGGAGGTTCCATACGTTATCCTACCCCTGCCATGCAAGCTGTCCCAAATTTAAAAGAGGATGATCTTGTGTACTCTATCCTTGGATTCCTCCTAAAAAAGAAAAAAGAAATGCATGCTGGGAGGAACAACATGTGGTGGTTCATGTCAAATAAGATACACCCACCATCAGACATTGGATAACAGTTAGTACTGCCTACTAGAGGAAGTGAACATTTATTTCCCACTTAGGGGATCATACTGAGATTTATCTTTACAAGATTTGTAAATGAAATTTTTAGTCAATGACATGTCTCATTCTAGAGAGGATTTATAGACCAAGTAATTTCTATTTATTCTTGAGAATATTTCTTGGGTGATCTTGCGACATGTCATTGACTAAAAACTTCATTTAATATTGTCAAATCTATGAATGTAAAAAAACTTATTTAAAATGATTGAGGCATCTATTGAAAATACCTTATCCTTAAATACCACATTTACATAAATCCTTCTTTTAGATCTTAGAGACCATTAATGACCTTTATAGGGATGAACCATGTTTCAAACCATTTTTATCCATTCCAACCCTACTCTTTGTATTTTCATGATATTTTAATGATGATGTTTGGGGGTGAAGGGAATCATGGTGGAAGGGATGCTATACATTGTAAGGGAAAAAGTGTGGGGGTGATATTATGGTAATTTTAAAAGGTTGTGGAATCATTAATTGCACTTCATTTTCCCCCTCTTGAATTAAAAAAATGGAATGAAATGAAAAAAAGGACTCGAAAAAAAAAGAAAAAAATGGGTTGTGATTTGGGAGAACCAAAAATCTCCATTATCCAGACCAATAATCTTCTAATCGTACATGGTTAGGTGATGGATGTGAGGTTCGATCTAATCATATATTTCAAAAAACGTTCAAAAGTAAAAAATTTAAAAAAAAATGGTTGCATTAATCATTCATTATTATTTACTTTGATCATGACCTTAAGTTGTGTTTTGGGGGAAGTGGGTGTTTCTACTTTTAATGGGAGAATCTCATTAAATTTTTTGATATCTTGCATTTCAATTAAGAGATAAACCTCCTCCTTGAGCCTTTATTTTTAAAACATCAAATCCTACCAACCTTAAGCCTCAAATTCATTTGAACCTTTATTGAAAAGTCCTCAGGATTTTTTGTGACTTTTATCTTTACAATGTGAAGAAACTAGTTCATTTATAAGCTTATGGATATGGTGCGTGTTCTCATGATATGAGCATAATTATACTTTAAATGTATCATTATAGATGAGAGAAAAAATTAAATGGTGAGGTAAATCATGATGTGTAATGATTAATAATAATTAATTGAGAATCTTGAATGAATAAAATAGGAAGTTATATCATTTCTCAAAGGGGAAAAGTAAAATATATGAATTAATTAATTCTTTATAAAATTGGAAATTAAATTGATATTTTATGGGTATTTTTGGATTTTTTTGATATTGGATTTTGTATTATTTTATTACTTTTTAATTTTAATATTGGTAGAATTGGTGACCTCTTAATTCCATGATGGGATTTTATGCTTGAGGGAAAGCATGGTTTAAGTGTGGGTGTATTTGATAGAGAAAAGTTATGTTCATATTTTTAATCCAATAATGATGAATTGTTGATTTTTTTTAAAATATTAAAACCCATTTATTTAAATGTTTTATTAAAATAATGGGCCATTTGGATTATATATTGAAAATGATCTAAATTGTGAAAAATGATTAATCCTAGATTTTTGACATATTTTTACGTGAAGGGTATTTTGGTTATTTATTTAAAGACATAATTCAAAATTCAGATATTATTTTTTAAAAATAATTATTTAATTTCCTTAAACATTTCCTTTTAGACCATGGGATGATTCGAGTATCTAGAGGCCCGAAAAAATCAATAAAGTTGGGAAATTTTCCAGGCACATAGTATAGACTCCACCACCATAACAGAATCTCATCTTGTCCTAAAAACCTCTAATTCAGGTGATTCCACCTTGAATTGAATTATGAAACATAGGCGTGTCTCTAAAAATAATTTTAGGGATTTTTGAATTTGTTAAGATTTCCATTGGATGTTATACTTTTGAAAGAAGCTTCATGGAACCTTCATCTAGAAAAAGTAACAGTCAATTAATAATTCATTACTCTTGAATCTTGTGGCCAATGAAGATGAAATTTTGAGAGGCGACGCGCAAGCCAATGCAGATGAACTGTCATTAAGGGGACCACACATGAATTTTTAATTTATTATGTACAAAAAGAATCAAAATTCGGAGTATATAAATCTGTCTATAAAAGGAGAGGAGCTCCTAATTCTCAAATCATTCCTTCTCACCCCTAACCCATCAAGGGAACCAAGGAGAAGAGGCCGAGGGCCATTTAGGAATTTTATTTCTTTATTTTATTTTTTATTTTAGTTTTCTTTTTCATGTAACACATTCAACTTTCTTATTAAAAATTTTCCCATTTCTTCTACCATCTTTCTTTTTCTTCCAACTATAATTCTCATTATCTCTCTTCCATATTTCGACAGTGATCTATTTTCACTCTACCATAACAATTGACTAATACTAGGCTTGTCCATGGGGGATGTTTCATAGTGTTCTTTATTATTGAGAATTAATTTAAAATGTTTTAAATCTATTTGTGGTAGTGGAGGGAATATTTCACAGGTGAGGCGGTCGTCCAAGACAACACTATTTCCAAATTCATTTCTTTTATTTAATTAATTCATTTTACATTACTTCTCTTAAGAAAACCCTTTATATGGTTGAGTTGAGGTTTCCATAAAGATATGGAATGACATAAGGTGGATCCATGTCTTTTAGAAATAACATTCCCAGTTGAGGTGATACCCTACTTGAATACTAGAGAAGGTGTCGTTTGGTGTGCCAAAGGCATGGTAAAATCACACAGTAAATAAATCAATAAAATTAAATTCACTAATGAGGTTTCACTAAATGAATTATCAAATGGAATTTAAACAATACATAATTAATGAGCATGTGCTATCCAACCCTAGGACCAATTTCATTCTTCCAGAATTTCATTCTGTCAGCATCTGCATCAGCATATAGATTTTACTTCTACATGTCATTATTTTAATTAATATTGTTTCCAAAAAACTCAAACCAATCATTTTTATAAATAATAAAAAAAAAAATATAATTAGAGTAGGTGAATTAGAATTAGTGATTGAACTGACTGTGATGCTCCTCAAGTGAGATAACCCTGGTCAGCCACTGTGCTGCATTGGGAAAATAAATTTTCTTTTTCCACGCCCTCTGATAGGAATGTATCAAGCAGTGGAAAGGTACAGACCATCCTCATGTTTTCTTCAGATAGAAATGCAATATGATGGACATAATTGATGGAACGTTTTGAATTGTTGGAAGAATCTTTCCTATTCCAGGTTTTGAGATGGAGATCCCCCTTGTCTCTCATATGGGTTTCTTTTATGATCATATATATCATTTTTGTTGGGTTTCACTTCCCTATTTTTTGGGATGAAGTGACTACTTCTATTGTTTCTCCTATTTCTCCACCTCTAGTTTTCAATGAAGCCTACTGTTTATGTATATAGTCACCCCTATATGGTCTTTACCCTCACTTTTCATGTCTTATGAAGATTATGGATAGTTTGGTTTCTATTTCATAGGGTCACAGGGATACATGAGTGCATAGACCATGTTCGGTGGTAAATCTTGGAGATATGGAGCTAGGATCTCTTAGTATTTACCTTCTAGTTGATGATAGGTTTGGGAATTTTTTCAGGTTGGGAATGTATTTTTTCCCTTTACTTTTCAGATTTTGTTTTTCTACTCTTCGTATTCCCTATAGATTTTTTGCATGGTTTTTACTCTTATAGTAATTTATTTTAATTTCTCATAACTTATTCATTGAGATGGTTGGGTGCATCCACACAAGTACTTTAGGAAAAGGCCTCTAATCTTGGTTATGTATTTTGTTGCATGTCGCTAGTCCCTAGCTTATGGAGGTGGACATGGGGTGCTTGTGGCTCGACCTTCTACTAGAAATGTGTTCCTTGGTGGATCAGGTAATGATAGATTCATATTAGAGGTGTTTCGACCTTGGGATGTTGTTTGGAGGTTTTTCCACTTATGAGGTTTTATTGGGAACTTATGGAAATGATTTCAAAGTTTCTCAAGTGCGGATTTCTGTTCAAGGAACCATGTTTTGGTGTGGTGAACAATATATCCATTCAAAAAACTTTGAATACGTTCTTGTTGACATCTCATAATGAGACATTTGTTATAGGTAACATTGGTATATGCATCATGTATGATTGATTCTTTTTTATTTTCCTTCTTTAGTCAGCCCCCCATATATATATTCTCATCTGATTATGGTATGTATTGATTAAATATTCAGGATGCCTCCATGAAGATAACCATCTAGGTTACCAATTTATTATCATGAAGATGATACAATGAGTGATGAGGTCTCAGTTCACGGGAAATCATGTGTGATCATTCCTCCAAGAAGGTAGGTATCATCACCCCCATCTATGAAATATTAGATGATACCATTAGAGAAGGCTGAAGATGTATGCAGGCTTATTACACTCCGCAATTTCTAGTTCTAGAGACCACTATGTTACTATTATGACATGGATCTCTAGGAAATGAAGGATTGGGTTTAGTTGGCCATCTATGTTTTCAGGCTTATGCAGACCCCTATTGATCAAATATTTTTGGTGGTGGTTATTATTTTCCATAGATTAGGTGGGCACTGATGGAGTTTAGTCACACAGATTCATGACTAGTTGTCACTCTCATGGTCTAACTTCCAATAGTAATTTTAATGAGGACTAATACCCCTCATGATTGCACTAAATTCAAGATCACTAGATTTTTGATATGTAGAAGGGATGGAGGATAGTTTCTAAGTATACCATTAGGTTTACTGACCTTATATGGTACACCCTCGACATGATTTGGGATGTTTACTTTTGTGCATGGAAGTTATAGAAGGTTCTCTATAGAGAAACTTATTTAAATTTTGTACCCTTGTGAATTCCCACATATATTGGAGTTCTAAAGAGGCCACTAGAGATGGATATGTTCTTGTTTGATGGGTTCCTTGAAACTAGAGTTGGCATTGGGAATTATAGGTCCAAGACATCTACAATAGTTTGTAGGATCCAGTCAGCAAGGTCTTAGCGAAGGAGAAATTTTCATAATCAAACTCAGGCATATGGTCATGTAACTCAGGTACCACACAGAGGAAACATGTATCCTAGATAGTGTTGATTCTATGCTTGTGACAGCTGAGGTCACATGGAACATGATTTACCAACCCGAAATGCTGGGGAGGGAATAAAGATAGTTGATGTACCTCCATATTAGAGGCATTTCAAAGATCATGAATCTCTTAGGAATGGCCAGGGAACCCTCTACGAAGGAGGAGTTGGAAAAGGAGCATATGGTGCTCCCAGAGGAGGGTCTTCTAGTGTTGTACAATGTTATAAACTACTTCCACCACTACTATAAGAAGGCCTATGCTAGTCTCTAAGAGATGGTGGTCGGGGTCATGGATAGATTTATGTTATGGAGGCTTATCACCTGGTATATCACAAGATTATTATAGGTATGATGTTTGTTTATATAAATCATTCTTTAGTACTAGTAGACACATGTACAGGTAATTTATTCATCTCCTTACTCCTACTGAAAGAACTAGGGATCCCAATAGATAATTTATACCAACATCTTTTCCATGAGGTTTCTACAAGGAACACTTATTCAATATCAATTATCTATTAGGAGTACAATATATCACTTGGTGAAATAGTTTCTCATGGGACCTCTTGTTCATCACGATATAACTATATGACTTCATCCTAGGTATGAATTTGTTTTCCATGGGTCAAGTCTAGAATTATTTTCACTGCAAATGATTTATAGGACTTCAAACTGATAGGATGAGATTATATTTTATGGGTGTGAGAGATATCATGGCAGAGTGAGTGATTCATTAAAGAAAAAAGATGAAAATCATCACCCATAATTTTATGAGTTTATCCCTTAGAGGAGTGGGATCTTTAGGCATCTTGGTTCATTTTTTATGGAGGATTACATGGACATATTCCCATAGGATTTTCTATGACTTACTTTAAGGTGGGAGATGTATCTCTTTATCAACTTTCACACTAGAACCACTCCAATATACTTTGAGTCATATCCAATGGACCCTACCAAGCTTTGAGATATAAGGGTGTAGTTGTATAACCTTCTAGAGAAAGGTTTTATCAAACCTAGTGTGTCCCCCTTGTAAGCATTGATTCTGTTCTTGAAAAATGTGGATGGGAGATTCTGAATTTTTCTTGATTATCATCACTTGAACTAGACCACAATAATGAAAAACTACCCCTTGTTGATAATTGAATACCTATTTGATAGTTTACAAGGTTTAAGATAGTTCTTGAAGATAAATATTA
This sequence comes from Viscum album, assembly GCA_963277665.1. NCBI lineage: Eukaryota > Viridiplantae > Streptophyta > Magnoliopsida > Santalales > Viscaceae > Viscum > Viscum album. The sequence continues at coordinate 1,986,915,033 of OY728161.1, read as the reverse complement.
GGTATAGCTACCACTAATAAAGGGTTCATGAGGTTAATATTCTAAATATTTCATTTTGATGTTGCTTTGAAAATTACGATTTCCTAGTGATGCCTTTCAATGTGAAAAAATCCTTAGTTGGGTTTAGAACTTTGATGAAATAGATCTTCTAGCCATACTTGGGAAAATATTTTCTTGTCATTATTGAAGATATAATAATCTACTCTTCATCATAGGAGGAGCATGAAAAGAACTTTAGGATGGTCCTAGACTTTCTTTGGGAGAACCATATTTATGGTAAGATCTCAAAGTTCTTGTTTTGGATCCAGGAGGTTCAATTTATAGGAAATTTAATTTCTGAACATGGGTTAGATGTGGAACCAGCAAAGATTGATTTAGTGATTTATTGAGATCCACCCAAGAGTGGGTCAGAGGTGATGATTTTTCTTGTATTGGTGGGGTAATATAAGAGGTTCATGGTGGAATTATCCATGATTTTATACTCTTTTATTTACATGATATAGAAAGGGTATCCATTTACCTAGAATAAGAAGTTCCATATATCCTTTTAGGATTTGGGGTTGAGGCTGACAAGAACTCTTATATTGAGACTACCAGAGGAGGGTATGGAGTACGTAATATATAACTATTCCTATAGATCTAGGATGGGATATGTGTTGATGATAAGGTAGGAATTGATTGCATAAGGTTCAAGGGAGTTAAGACCCCATAGGTATAACTTTACAACTGATAAATTGGAGTTTGAATTGATAGTCTTCACTCTGAGGATATGGAGGCACTATCACCTAGGAGAGCACGTTATTGCTTAATCATGCCATCAATGTTAGAAGCATGTCTTCACATAGAGATATTTGAACCTAAGAAAGAGGAATTGGATTGGTTTTCTATAGGGATATGAATTTGAGATAGTCTATACTCCTAGGAAGGTATATATGGTGGCATATTCCCTTAGTAGGATGTCTCGTTCTCACTTGGTGGAGGAGGTCTCTAAGCAGTTGGCATCTTTATAGCTGCCAATGGTAGAGGAGGAGGGTGGAGCTTATCTCTAGTTGATGGTGTTAAATAATTATCTTCTCCATTGATTTAGGGAGGCTTAGTTGGTATAAATTGATTATATGGTTCTATATGAAAAGATATATTCAATATATTCACAAGATGGATTCTTTGAAGGAGGAAATCACATAATTGTTTTCTAGCAATGGATGGTGGTTCTAGTAGCTATGAGAGAGGATGTGATAAGGGAGTTTCACCCTTCTCTTTTGTTGTACATCCTAGTGTAGGAAAGATTTAAATGTACCTTATGTGATAGTTTTGGTGAGTTAGAATGAGGCAGATCATGGATGAGTTCACCTATTGGTGTCTCACAAGTCAGTATATGAATTTTGAGAACAAGGTTTTGGTTGGTTTGTTACAACATCTTGATATCTCATAGTGGAAATGTGATAGTATATCCATGGAATTTTTGAAGGGTATATCAAGAATATATATAGTATATGATTCTATTTGCATGATAGTTGACCGACTTACCAAGTCAGTACACTTCCTTGATAATAGGGAGTAGAGTTTGGTAGAGAGTTTAGGTCAGTTGTACTTGTGGGAGATCATATGCCATCATGGGGTTCCATTAATGATTTTCTACATCCATGATGTGTGGTTTGCATAATGGTTGTGGAGAGGCTTATATGAGGCATTCAAGATCAAGTTTAGGGTGAGTACAACCTTTCACCCATAGAACGATAGGTTGATCAAGTGCATTACCCCAGTGATGGAGGATATGCTAAGGGAATGAGGGTTAGCTTCATCCAAAGCTAGGAGGATCACTTACTTTTGGTAGTGTTTTCTTATAATAATATCAATCACTCTAGTATCAGTATGTAACCTTTTGATTCCCCATACTAGAGACCCTATAGATCTCCATTATGCTGGACTATGATCAATGAGGAATATCTTATTATTCCATATATCATATATGCAACGATGGAGAAGGACCAGGTGATCCGTGAGTGGATGAGGACATCCCAAAGAAAAAAAAGTGATCATATGTATATCAAAATCATAGGACCTTCCTGTTTGAGTAGGGATACCATGTTTTATTAAGAGTCTTTTCATGATAAGGATTGTATGGATTTAGCTAGGGAGTCAAGCTATCCACAAGGTTCATCGGGTCATTTGAGATCTTTTAGAGGGTCAAGGATGTTTCTTACTTCCTCGCATTACATTGTAACTCCTGAACCCTAGTTACCCATATTTAGTACATTATTACATAACATTGTAATGATCACAATGGATCAAGTCCCAAAATACCAATCAGTTTAGTATCCTTGGAAGTACTAGATACATACGTAAGTTTTACATTACATTATGAAATGAAAAACAACAACATTGTGTCTCATTTTGATACACTCATATCCATTATCTTATCCCAACAAGTTAGTCATAATATACTTCTTCACATCTTAGGAAAAATAAAACATAGAAAGGGGTGAGCTCAGTTGCTCAATAAGGATAACAATATAGAAGAAACTTTCATAAATAAGCATAAACATTTAAGGTAATGTATAAGACCAAAACATAATCCTTTTAAACTTAAACTTCAGCATAATATGGAAAATAAAAATCAAATAATTCTATTTACTTATTCACATGGATATTCTACTAGTCGAATAATCACATGTAATATCTATAACTAATTTCATAATGATGGAATGTAAAATGTCGGACATCATAACCACATATTCAAGGCCTTATGCCCAGACTACAAATATTTTTTTTTTCAAGGCCATTTACCAAGACACTAATTTGTCTCATGAAACCTACTAATTCATCGATAGTTCTCATGAGACAAACTAGTGTCTTGGCACAAGGCCTTATCAATGTGGTTATGATGTCTGGTATTATGAATTATATTATTATGAAGTTAGATATTGATATTACACGTGATTATTCTACTAGTAGAATATCCATGTGAATAAGTAAATGGAATTATTTGATTTATATTTTCCATATTATAATTATGTTTAAGTTTAAAAGGCTTGTGTTTTAGTCTTATACGTTGCCTTAAATGTTTGTGTTTATTTATAAAAGTTTATGCTATATTGTTATCCTTACTGAGCATCTGAGCTCGCCCCTTTCTATGTTTTATTTTTTCTAAGATGCGAAGAAGTATATTATCAATAACTTGTAGGGATAAGCTATTGGATATGAGTGTGTTAAAAGGAGACACAATGTTTTTGTTTTTCATTTCATAATGTAATGTAAAACTTTTGTATGTATCTACTACTTTGAAGGCTACTAAAATGATCGGTCTTTTTGGATTTTATCCCTTGTGTTCATGCCAATGTTTTGTAATATTGCACCAATTATGGGTAACTAGGGTTGGGGAGTTATAGTTAGTATTAAAGGTAGTTTAGTTCAAACCTTGGAAACATGATTTAGAACAACTCTGATTAGAGAGAAATACCCTAAGATAGACATTGAGGATTAGGGTAGAAGAACATCCAAAAAAATTGGTAGTGAAAATATTAGGTTGGTTTTCCAAGAAAATGCATCCCTTCCTAGTTTTAAATAGGTCAAGGTGGCTGTGGCACAGATGTAACTAAGAGTGAAAACTCCAAAAAGGATTTTTGGGATTTACCTGGGGTATCCTAGTACATGAAAATGGGCCTTACTGCGCAGCTGGTTTGACACACCTGGGGGATATGCTTAAGATAATTCACATTTTCTCTACAAACCATTATGAAGTATTTTTGAATAAATACTTCTACAAAGAAAACATGTTTATGATTCTGGATTTTATTCATTAACTGTTCAATTTAGGTTAGTTATTTTACTAGTTTGGAATTATGTATTGTGATTCATAAACTAATATAGTGTATTCCATTGATTACAAATGGTGCATAGTGGATGGAATGGAAACCGTATCAATGCACATAATCCATGTGGTGATTTCCCTCCAACTCAAGATAAATTTAGTGAATCTTGGGATGAAACTAGTGCTAAATAACTTATAACCATATTGGGACAACTCACTCTGGTTATTAGTAATAACCTTACCCGAATGGAGCACCCTGATTCACAATGTGGAGGATCAATGTTAGACTGTTTCATGATGCAAAAACAACCAAAATTCAATGAGAATAAAAATCCATTTGCATATGAGCAATGGATAAGTTCATTAGATAAAATATTTCTTGATTTGGGGAGTGGCGAAAGTGAAAAAATTTTCCTGGCATTTTATCGCCTCATAGGATATGCATATCAATGTTGGTCATTAATTCAAAACACAAAGGAGGATAAATAAGTATCAAATTTGAAATGGGGGGAGTTTAAATATATTTTCTTAGAAAAACACTTTCCTCGTGAACATTGAGCTGACATGGAAAGGAAATTTCAGAGTTAGAGGGAAAAGGAGGATGGGAATGTCGCAAAGTATAAGGCTAACTTTACGAGGTTAGAAAGGCATGCTGAAAATTATATACGTAACCCAATAAGTAATATTGATCTATTATTTGATGGGTTAAAACCATTTCTTCATCGAGCATTAGTCTCACAATCCTTATCATTTTATGAATATAAAATCTCATATGCTCTCAAGACAGAAAAGGAATTCTAAATTTATTATGACTTTAAATCGAAGCAATAGAAGTAGAGATCTACTGAATACACTAAAAAAGTAAACAAAGGTAAGAATGGAAAATTTGACTTTCCACCCTAAAGTAAATGTGGGAAGAAACAACCTGGTACTTTCCTGAAAGGGATAAGAATTTGTTATAAGTGTGGAGAAAAAGGCCACCAAGATCTTGATTTCAAGGGAAAGAAAGAGGATTTCAATGTTGAATTCTACAATTGTACATAAATGGGTAATTATGAAAATCAATGTCCTAAGTGCCAAGGAAACTCACCTAAAAAAAGGATAAGGGAGAAATTCAATGATTATGTGATCACTACTGTTAAGGTTGGAGCTCCTAATGATGTGGTGGCAGATACTTTAATCATTTACTCAAAATTATCAAATGTTTTATTTGATTTTGGATCATAGAATTCTTTTATATCTTCCCAGTTTTAGAAGAAGATTAGATGTTTTCAATTTGACTTAACAAGGGTGTTTTCAATCAAAACTCCTAAGGGAAGTATCATTGCAACAATTTTTTGTGAATCAGTTAAAATTATGGTATTTAAACATTCTTTATATTTTGATATTATTTTCATACCCATGATTTAATTTTATATAATCCTCTGTATAGATTGGATTTCAGACCTTGATGAAAAAATTTATTGCAAGAAGAAAGAGGTTATAATTTTTGATGATGATAAATAATTTCATATCTTTAGATCTGAAACATCACCATCTGATTCTCATTTATATCTACCCCCAATAGCTCTACTAAATTCAATTATTGGGGAGGAATAGAGTGAAATAACTATGTTTTAGGAAAGTAATGTACAAATAGAGTATGTTCATATTATTCCACAATGTAATGATGTGTTTCCCGAGGATTAACCTGGATATCCTCCAGAACAGGAAATTGAATTTTCCTTTGATTTAATTCCTAGTTCAAGGCCCATATCTAAGACCCCTTATAGAATTCCCACTATAAAATCAGTGGAACTAAAGAAAAAACTATAGGAATTGATTATTAAAGGATTTATTCTCCTTAGTGTTTCTCTACGGGGAGCCGTTGTTTTTTTTTGTTAATAAGAAAGATGGATCTATGAGGTTTTGTATTTACTATAGGGAGATCAATGCTATAACAATAAAGGAAAAGTATCCCCTACCTTTCATTGATGATTTATTTGATCAAATTCATGGATCTCTATATTTTTAAAAGATTTACCTTCAATATGGATACCATCAGTTGTGCATGAAAAAGGAAGACATTCCAAAGACAACATTTTAAACCGGGTATGGGCATTACGAGTTTACAATAATTCCTTTTTGACTGACTAATGCACCCTCTATTTACATGGATCTAATGAATATAGTTTTTAAGGAACATCATGATGACTTTGTAGTGGTATTTATTGATAATATCTTTGTATACTCCAAAATATACGAATATCATGAAAATAACATGCGCACTATAATAAATAATCTTATAAGAAATGAATTATATTGGATGTTTAGAAATTGTGAATTCTGGCTACAGGATATATCGATTCGTGTCCATATTATCTCTAAGGATGGAATCTATGTTGACCCTTAAAAGACAAGGGAAATCCAAGAATGGTCATCACTAACGAGTATAACTGAGGTACGTAGTTTTATTAGTTCAGTAGGTTAAAATCAGAGTTTCGTCCAGAATTTTGCCTGATTAGATAACCCATTAACTAAGCTCACATGTAAAGGGGTTAAATTTGTTTGGGAAAAAGTGTGTGAATAATGTTTTGAATAATTGAAGAGAATAATAGTCAATTATTATATCTTGACAATACCATCGGGGAATGATTTTTTAGTTATTTATAGTAACGATTCAAATAAAGGACTTGGTTGTGTCCTTATACAGAATGATGGATTTATTGCCTATGCATCACGATAGCTAAAAATTCATGAAAGAAAAACTATCCCACTCATGATCTTGAGTTATCAGCTGTAATATTTTCTCTAAAGATATAGAAACACTATCTTTATGGTGATAAATGTGAGATATATACTCATCATAAGATTTTGAAGTATATTTTCTCGTATAAAGAACTCAACATGAGGCAAAGGCAATGGATCGAACTACTCAAGGATTATGATTGCACAATACACTACCACCCGGGGAAGGAAAATAAGGTGGAAGATTCTTTGAGTAGAAAGGATCATGTAGTTCTGAAAAAGGTGAGAGTTAAAAGGGATTCTAGGTTTATGGATCTAGTAATGATGGAGATATGAATAATCAGGGAATGTGAAACATTGATACTTTTTCAAATGGTTTCCAATCCATCATTAATAGAAATTATAAAAAGTTATCACCCTAATGATGAGGAGTTTCAAAATAAAATTAAAGCTGTGAATGATGGGAGATTGATCCACTTCGTATATGAAGATAGAATTTTGAAATTTGGGAAGAGGCTGTGTGTTCCTGACATACCTGATCTTGATGAAAATTATTGGATGATGATCATAGCTAAAATTTATCTATACACCATGGTAGCACTAATATGTATAGATATTTGAAGGAACATTTTTGGTGGGACAACATTAAGAGAGATATTGTGGATTATGTGTCAAGATGTATGGTTTTTCAATAGGTAAAGGCAGGAATAAAACATCCAAGAGGAGTCATGCAACCTCTTCCTATACCAGAGTGGAAACAAGGTGATATTATGATGGACTTTGTCATGGGGATACCAAAGACTCATAGAAGGAATGATGCAATATGGGTCATTATTGATCGTCGTACAAAGTCAACACATTTTCTTGATATTAAAGAAGATTTACTATTTGAATGTTTAGAAAGACTATATATTAGGGAATGTGTAAGACTTTATGGTGTACCCCTATTGATTTTTTCTGTTCGTGATCCTTGTTTCACATCAATATTATGAAAATGTCCTCATAAAGCACTAGATACTAAACTTCGTTTGAGCACTGCCTTCCACCCTCAAACTAATGGACAATCCAAACAGACTATTCAAACCTTATAAGACATGTTGAGATCTTTCTCACTTGACTTTCAAGGTATGTGGGATCAGTATTTACCTCTAGTAGAATTTTCCTATAATAATATCTTCCATTCCAGTATTCAAATGACACCTTATGAAGCGTTATATGGAAAGAGATGTCGCACACCAAATTTTTGGGATGATATTGGTGAAAGAAAATACATGGGCCCAGAAATTATTGAGGAAACAATGAAAAAGGTGATGATTATCCAATCCCACATCAAATATTATCTAATTAGGAAAAATAGCTATGCCGATAACCAAAGGAAGTATTTCAAATTTCAAATAAGTGATTATGTTTTTTGATGGTATATCCATGGAAGGGTGTTATAAGATTCGGTAGGAAGGGAAAATTACATCCCATGTACATCGTAACTTTTGAAATTCTAGAATGAATTGGAGTTATAGGTTACCATTGGGAAATTCTGCCTTGTCTCTTCAAAGATCATGATGTGTTGCACATATCACTATTGAGAAAATACATGCTAGACCCAACAAATTTACTCGCCTATGAAGAATTAGAACTGGAACATTATATGTCTTATTATGAAGAGCCTATTAGGATTCTTGATACCAAAGAACAAGTGTTGAGAAACCGAACGACTCGTTTGGTAAATTTTTTGTGGAGAAACCATAAAATGGAAGAGGAAACATGACAACCTGAGGAACATATGATGAAGAACCACCTGAATCTTTTTATGCAGTAATATTCTAGAAATTTTTAGGATGAAATTATTTGAAGGAGGGAATAATGTAACACCCCAAGCTTCCATGGTACTCCTCTCTTTTAATAATGCAATAGCTTGCGTTGTACGCAACTTGGAGTTCTAGCACACCACGACCAATCAAACTAGCTGTTTAAAAAAGCAGTTATGAATAGTAATACACACTTTTAAACATTTTATAATTTTTTTTTCAAAAAGGAATTCATTTTTGGATTTTTAATGTAAAAATTAACTTATGGTGAATTTTTGGTATTTTTTTAAAAACATTCTATTATTGTTTAATAGTGAAAAACACTACATTATTATTTTAATCAAATTTTTAATTAAATAATGAATATTCTTATTTAAATTTATTCTAAATCCAAAATATATAAATAATACCTATATTTTTCCAATTTAATTAATTTGAGTCATTTTATAATAAAATTATATGTATAAAATTTTATTGAACATTTTACCGTCTTTTACCCACCTTCTAGAAACATTGTCAAATCTACATAAAACACAATTTTATAGCTTCTTTGAATTTACTTTAAAAATTTCAAGTGACAAAGATGACATAAGTATGTAAAATATGGTTCAATAAGATTAAAATAATTTTTGGTCAATAGTAATTTTTAAATTTTATTTACTATAGTTAAAAGTAAATAGGGTAATTAAAGATAAAAATGTTATTATAATTACCCCAACACAAATACTAATTCTATTAGATAAGTTTATTTAGACCAAATTCCACCTTATTGAAAAAATTTGATCCTTTTGTATCCACATGGATTATATTAGAACGTTCATTATATTTTATTTAAAGAATAGTTAAAAGTGTTAAATTCAAATTTTAATAACTAAAACATTTTTAATATAGGTTTATATATAAGATAAATTATACTATAAATATTCATTAGAAGTATCAAAAGATTTAATACATCATGGTATTTTATTTATAATTTTTATACAATAAATAATTAAATTTATTTATGACACAATGATGATGTAGTAATTACCTTATTAATGAACGATTAAAATAATTGATGTTATAAATATTAAAATAAATGTATGTTGAGACTTTTGATGCATTAAAAGAATTTTCTAGGTTAATATGAGATGTAAGGGTTTATTAAATCAATTTTTTTCTTAATTAATCATGTGGTTATGACTTTCACAAAAACCAAATACTAAATAGTGTCAAAATTGACATAAATGAGTTTTTAAAACAAATACTATTTTATTAAATTATATAATAGTCATACAAATAAAAAGTTTGTCCAAAGGAATTATATAATTATATATAGGTTATTAATCAACAACTTTAGGTTATCATGGCATTTTATAGTAATTTTATTAACCATGTATTATAATAATACAAAAAGACATGGTAAAAGTTAAACTATTTAACCAAGAGTTAAATCTAAAAGATAAGGTTATTATGGTGACTAAAACTTGCCTAAAACCTATTGGATGAATGTTTTTAGACCCATACACACATTATCCTTGAAATAAATCCATTTGGATCTATTATAAACCTAAAATTATTTTATAATAAAATAATATTTCAAGATTTTCCTAAAGTGACCATCACCTCTCTTATAAAAGGGTACATCACCTTCTCTTAATTTCACACCTCAAAAGATTTTTTCGGAAATAACCTGATTAAATATCCTCCCAACTACCCTCAATTCAACCTAGATTCCTTAATTTGATCATAAATCCAACATAAGTATCCCTTCTATGCAAATCAAAAAGAAGAACCTGAACAAGAGGTAATTACATTACCACCTCTTTCAAAGTTCTTTTCTTCTTCCACTTCCTCTTTATTTGTTGTTCCCATAATAAAATAATAAATCTATTACCTTTTATATAATGAGATGTTATTATAAATATGTTACAACCATATTCATTATTCTATCCATCCTATGAATGACAAAGTCACCATACGTGTGTACGTATGGCTTACAGTCTCCACGTCGTGGGGTAGTTTTTTATTCGACACTTTATTATTTTGATGGGTATAATAATTAGTATAACTAATGTAAATAATTAATATAACATTTTAATGATTATGTATATATAATATACCATCAAATTACATATTATTTAACCACTAATAGAATGATATTGTTGCTCGCGCGTATGTACGGCTTACCGTCTCCACGACGCAATGATATTTCATTCCCCATCGTAACAATTCAAGAATAATTTTAATTTAATGATTAAAAATAATGTTTAATAACTTAATATAATTAATTATATGAATCAAATACATCCTATCCATAAAAAACATAACTTACTTCACAAAACATATAATGGAAAACGAATCAGTTAACACCCAAAACAATGATACTATTGAAATATCATTAACAAAGAAATATTAGAAGATCATATATGATATCATGTTTATATATGTGGTTATTTTATAATTTAATAACAATGATTTCAACCTTATATAGGATGTTAACTTACCCTATACTATGGAAAAGTACAAGATAAGGGTTAATTTTACAATCTCTTTATTATTTAAGGTTATTTTTACAAAAGTATCTACTTGGACTTCTTTATCATCCACATATGTGTTTCTTAAAAATTTATTTCAAAACATTTTTACTATTTCCTAGAATTTGGGTTAAATTCATTTATACCCTTTTTTACTTTTTATAAAATGTTTTCAAATGAATCTTTCCATCATTTTCGAAAACAAGGTGCTTTATGAACTTTTCGACAAATTAAGGAAAGAATGTTTTTTTAACGTATACGCCAGGTGTGGCTATTTTCCACCATTATAAGACCATAGAATATTATCTTACAATATTATAAGAATATTTTCAAAATAAACGTTTTCTTTACTTTTAAATGATTTCAAAATAAAAAGAGATATTTCACTTAAATAGTTTTTGGATTGATTTCATCTATATCAACATCTTTCATTGGATTTTACATTTTTTTGAAGTTGATTTATTATGATACAATCTTCAATATGTATGTAAGGTTTTGTGATATGTTTGACTATGGATGTGCTATTTTTATAACATTCATGGTTTATGGTTAAATTATTTACATTTTCTATGCTAGTTTTAATAAAAAAAATTATATTATGTTTCAAATATTTTCTTATGAGGAATGAATTGGACTTAGTAATTGATGGGAAGGGCCCACTACAGCCTCTCGATGCATCGGTAGGTCTCATGAGACAAACTAGTGTCTTGGCATAAGGCTTTGAAAAAATCTTATTTGTAGTCTTGGAACGAGGCCATGACAATGTGGTTATGATGTCGGAAATTATGCATTACATCATTATGAAATTGGATATTATTATTACATGTGATTATTCGATTAGTAGAATATCCATCTGAATATGTAAATGGAATTATTTTATTTATATTTTCCATATTATACAGAAGTTTATGATTAAATACTTTTTATTTAGTCTTATAAATTTCCTTAAAGGTTTATATTTATTTGTAAATGTTTCTGTTATATTGTTATCCATACTGAGCATGTGATCACACCCCCTTCTATGTTTTATTTTTCCCAGGATGCAAAAAAAATATTATAACTGACATGTAGGGATAAACTAAGGTATATGAGTGTTTTAAAAGGAGACACAATGTTGTTTTCTTATTTCTTAATGTAATGTAAAACTTATGTATGTATCTAGTACTTCCAAGGCTACTTAACTGATCGGTGTTTTGGGATTTGATCCTTCTTTATCAAGCCAATGTTACGCAGTAATGCATTGACTACAGGTAACTAGGTTTGTGTTTTGACACCCATAGATTGAGTGGGATCATGACGTAATTCATGTGTCACAGATAAAAAGATACATGCATGAATATATGAATGTTATTTACTAGATTGAGCTAGACATCGAGGATGCAGCCACCATCATGGAGTACTGAGTGGTGATTTAGGATCTTCGAGATAAGATCTTATTGGGATGGATTATTCCCTTAGTTCGTGTATTGTGGCAACATGGGATCATACATGAGAGATCATGGGATCGGGAGATCCAAATGTGGGCTTAGTATCCCACACTTTTTTCATGGATTTCTTTTTTTGTGATGAAAATATCAGAAGGAGGGAATAATGTATAAACTCTATTTTTATCTTCTAAGACTTATTAATATTTCTATAAATATTTTTGAAGCCAGGTACTGAGACAACATGACATTTTAGGGTCATTAACAGAGAATTATTTTTATAAAAATATTAAATATATTTTATATCATGTACCCATATATTTTCAAAAATAATTAAATATCTCTTGGATGGAGTCTTAAATCAAAAATATAATACCATGGATAAATACAGGACATAATATTTACCCTAGGCAAGACCAAATGCTTTTCAATGATGTATTTTCAGATAATGAATCCATTTGAGGGTATGTTTAGTAAATTAATTAATTATATTCTTTAAATAATTTATATAAAACACAAGACCTAATTACATTTATAAGTATCCTATTATGAAGAATATCCACAGTTTGCCACTTAACCCATGGATCATTGAGAGGATAATTCACCATTCCTCATTGGTACATTGAGATAAGATGACAACTAGAAACCAGATCGAGGGGGATTGATAAAAAGTGATCGTGGAGGATCTCTCCCATCACTGAAAAACACGTTCTCCACCAAGGATCGATCTGAATTATGGTAGGATTCATCAATTGGGTTTTCTTACCTTGATTAAATGGTTGATCATTATCAAATCTATTATTCTTTGTTTTGTGTTTAATTTAATCCCTTTTATGAGCATGTGTACTAAATTAATTTTTTTTAATTTATTCTTTTTTATTCCATGAAATCACCCACTAAAATCCCCAATGATAAAATCCTTGTCCAATAATTCTTGTATATTTACATTATTACTTTTATTATTTTGTATTTCCCCCTTTTATTCTTCATGGTCTTCATCATTAGACCACAAGGTAACTATTCAACTATTTCAAAGTAGGTATGAGCATGATAGGACCCTTGGATTCTTGACAAATATGAAAAAAATGACTAGATTGTAGTTTTTAGGATGAATCCATGAGGATTTCTAGTAGTGGTTATGTATTTTTGGATCCGATGTCTATAGAAAAGAAGGAAATGACACATGATGTAGTGGAATCTTCGAGCAAAGGATCCAAAATTTGATTTCCAACCACCATAGGGACAAAATAAATAGTTGGAGGATTATTTTCCACCAATTTTAAGTGGCCAAAGGGCTGGAATTGAGGTATTGAGGCTATATCCTAAATAAATTAGAGGATTTCGATAGATTCATTGAAACAGTGACTTAATGACATGTATTTTGAATAACACAAGCCATGTAGCCCCTAGATATGATGGCTAGGGTTTCTAGGTGAGTTAAATTCACATGACCTATGGGAAACCTATATAAAATTTAACCTGGTGCTGGTAGCCAATTGTATACCCTAAGTGTACATGGACACATGTTAGAATATTCCATGTACTAAAACTTGGCTAGTGTACACTGTCATGACCAGGGGCACACAACTCAGCCCCTAGAGCCTAAGACAATATGTGTAGTACCCATACACATCATATAGTGCTACATGGCCATTGATCCATGTTCTTGTTGGGAAATGGCTAGAAAGAGGAGGAGCTCCACAAATATTCTGTACCCCGGACTACCTTGTACTTCTTTTTTTATAAAAATTCTACCTCTCGCATCTCTTTCATTTTGATTTTAGATTTATCCAATGAGTAAAATATCTTGAGATTTTTTCTATATAGAACGTTATGGTGACCTTTTTAGTGGATTTTGAGATAGAATATGATATTTTATGGGGGGTAATTATTCCCTAGGGGATGTTTGATAACGGTATTGATCGGGTGAGATCATTAGAGAGAGGCCAAGGATGAAAATCCCTTATACTCTACAAACTGGTTTGAGTGTAACTCTCCTTTTATATCATGGAAGGGGTCTTATACCTACTTAGTGGAACCCTCATATTGTATTATGGAATGGGTCCTCTTTCTACTAAGTGGAATCCTCTTGTGGTTTTAGGGAATGGGTCATCTATCTACTGAGAGGAACCCTCATGTGGTATCAGGGAATGGGTCATCTATCTAATAATTGAAACCCTCATATGGTATCATGGAATGGCTCCTTTATCTACTAAGTGGAACCCACTTGTGGTATTAGGGAATTGGTCCTCTATCTACTAAGTGGAACCCTCATAGTATAATTTCATGTCGTTGATCCTCTATCTAATTAATGGAACCCACCCATTGTGCCAAGGCATGGGTATTATCTCTATTATGTGAAACCCTCCTATTTTACTAGGGAATGACCCTTTATCTACTTAGTGTGACTCTCATGTTGTACCAGGTCATGGGTCTTATTTATAATTAGTTGAACACTTCTTTTGTACAAAGAAATTGGTCATAAAAATGGATATTGTTCCCCATAAGGCATCAGAGAAGTGGTGATGTGAAGACCCTCCTCATGTTTTCTTTGGATATACACATAAGATATTGATCATCATTGATGGACCTATTGGAATATTGGTATACTCTTTAATATAATGGGTTGTGATATGGAGATACCATTTCTCTCTCATACGGGATTCTTTCTGAGCATATATATATTTGTTGTTGGGGTTCACTTTCCTCTTTCTTGGGCTGATATGACTACTTATATCATGGATTATATTTCTCCCCCTCCAATTATTAGGGTCTCTTACTATATATGTATATACTCACCTATCCATGGGATTTTCCCATATGTTTCATGTCGTATGTAGACAATAGACAGGTCGGTAGTGTTTTAGAGGAGTATAGGAATACCTAAAATGCATCGACCACCTAAAATGGTCATACCTATCGATCTCATGTTAGTCTCTCTTAGTATTTCCTTTCCATTTTTTTCATTTTGGGAAATATTTTCTATTTGGGTGTATATTTTTACCCTTTACATTCCATATTGTGCTATCATATTCTTTTTTATTCACTAAATGATTTTCATGCATGGTGTATTCTCCAGATTTTATAGTATTTTTTTATTATTCCTCTACATTTTTTGTATGGATATTGTTGGGAGCATCTATATAGGAACTTTAGGAAAAGGCCTCCCATTTTGGTTATTTCCTTTCATTGCTTGTCACCTACTCCTAGCCTATGGAGGTGGGATTGGGGAAGTTTCAGCTCGGCCTTCCTCCGGCCAAGTGGGACCTAGTGGTTTGAGTCAAGAAAAAGATAAATAATATACATATAATAATATAAATGTTACCAGGATACAATAATATGAATGGTAAAATCATATAATGAATAGAAAAGAATTATTAAAAATAATGGTTGTATAACTACCTATAATGATATTATTATTATTAGGAAACTATTACCACCATCATGGGTAGTTTTAATAAATTATTCTATGGTAAAATATAAAAATAATATTGATATTGTATTATGATTCATATTTTTTAGTGGGTGAATAATAATAAAATTAAATAAAACAAATTAAGTTCACTATGGTTAGTTAAACATTAAAAATGAACATATCAACATACGATAGCTTTTATTCTTATTTAACCTTTCTTATATTAGAGAACCTTTTCGTACTTAGTCCATTTGGACATATATAATTAAATTAACTCCATGTCATTAAAATTAAATACTTATGGAATCATTTAACAAGAACGTTGCTTATTATCAGTAAACTAATGTGATATTAGAACCATGAAACAAACTTCCCTTAAATGATAGACATAGAAACAATGATTTAATAAACTGATTATAAATTAATATAAATGAATAATAATAAATCAAATAATCATGAATAAGTATTTGAATAATTTATTTAATTAAAATAAATTGATTTTTTAAAAGGTTATACATGTATGGTAATATGTTTAAGTACTAGATATAAGGAACTCAATTTCATTCCTTTTCCTTCAGTGAATTCTCTCTCTACCACTCTTTTACACTTATCCTTTAAAATTATTTCATTTAATAATTATTTAATTTATGTATACTATTTCAATTTTCATTTATTTTTTATGCGATATTCACGATCTTCAATTTCCCTTTCTAACTCTTCTTTAAATATGACCTGATAAAATCGAACTCTTCTATTTTATTCTTCTATTATCATGTGTCACACCTTTTAATATTATTACATATTAAAACATTTTAAATTTAAATTAAATTATTATTGTTAATTTTTATTTTTGTGGAAACCCCTTTGATCTTATCTCTTCTAAATATTCTTTTTCCTATTTCTAAAAACATTATTTAGGGGGTTTATTTCCATAACTACTTCTTTATCCTTTATTGTGATTTTATCTTCACTTTGAGATCAATATTCTTGGATTATGAATATTAATTAAATTATCAACATCCAAAATGCCTTAATACCTTATTTTCTTGGGAAACATTAGGTTATACCATTGAATTATTCATTGTGACATGATTATGTAACCCATTTCCATATCATCAGTTTTTATAATGGTTATTCATTAATAAGATATCATTTCATTGTGGAACACATATTCATGACATATTATGATGAGATGGGTGGGCCTAAAATTATATATCCTACAATATATTGTGTAATTATTAAATCTCATTAGATACTTTGTATTGTGCACATACAGTGATCCTAGAATATTATATTATGAAGACTTAATAGAAATCCCTAAGAGATATTCATGATGACATGTTTTATTCTCATTCCAAATTCTTATGGTTTGAATGATTACATTAATTCCATGATATCATGTGAAATCCTATATATTCATGTAATATTTGTATAAATATTCCACCTTAAATTATATGTGAAAACAATAAATTAATTTTTTTCATTTATATATGATTATATGAACCTAAAATTAAAAAAAAATCATATAATTAATAAATACATGTATTTCTACATAAAATTATAATATAATAACATAATAAATGGAAGAAGAAATTTAAAGATAATATCCCTATTTAATTTTATTAATATATATCATTACATATAGAGGATAAGTGAACCCTGTAAAATTAAAAACAATACAACATAAAAATCAAAAAAAATAAATAATATACGTAGAATTTGGAAATCCATATGTTTATGGACTCCTATAATTATCATATTCATGAAAAACACTACAATAATAAAATAAAACAGTAGAAATATAATTTCTCTTAGGTATATAGAAGGTTAATATAAATAAGTGAATGAAATATATATAAAATTAGAGGTTTTATAGGAAATATAAGTATTATATGATTGATATAATAGTAATTGTCCCTTAAAATGGTAACTGATTATTGGAAATGTAAATAAACATTGAGAATTGTAAAATATCTAATAAGAAATATTTACCATGAATAATTTGATAAAATATAATTATTATAATATCATAAAATTATCCCTAAAATTATATAACTCAAATAATGTGTAAGTGTAAATTTTTAATAAAGTAATTTTAACATAATTAAAAAAACATTAATTTTTATGTTAAAATTTAAATATTATAATTACCTAATTTATAAAGTTATTTTTATAAAATAATCCATATTTATTGAATAAGAATGTTGCAATTTTATAAGGTTGAAATATTTTCATTTTTAAGTAAAACTTCAATTTTAGGTTAATAGTAAAAATGTAGTTTTTTCATATACCATAAGTTTTTTGACATCATAATGATTTTAAAATGATTCAATAATTTTTGAAAACAACCCATGACTAAAAATGGACTTAATGAGTAAAATAAACTCTTTAAAATAATAAAATTAATATTTTTTAGTGTTAAAATGTCAATAAAATTAATATTTTAAAATCAATTCGATTATTACTAACAAAAATAAAATGTATTCATATTTTTTTAGAATATAATAATTTAATCAATATTTTAATAAAAAAACTCCGCTCTCCTTCGCCTATAAATAAAACTCTCCTAAACCCATTTATATTCACATCCAAACTTATTACCATAACTAAAATCTACAGAAATATCTCTATAAACCATCATTACCACATTTTTACATGCCTGCTACAACCAAAATACCATTCCAAGAATCTTTATGGGGGTATTCTGAAGTAGGCATCCTAATGATAAAGTAATAACATCTCATCTATAAAATTTTATTTTTGTCCTTATCATACCACCGTATATATCTAAGTTGTAAATATAATAAAATTAAATATATATCATGTTTATAATCTTATAAGATTATTAATTCCAAATATAAACTACTTTTCATCTCATTTAATAATTTTTAAAAAACACCATCCATCAATAGGGAGGTTCATACTACCAATGTGAATGATGAGGATTTATATTAGCATATTTTGTAAAAGTTTTTTAAATATTATTAAAAGTTTAATTAGGATATTGATAACCAATCAAATTCAATTCAAGATTTTCTATTGAGAAGATATTTTACATAATAAAAATATTATAAATAAACAATGTTGAGTATTTAAATTTCTTGAAAACATGATTACCATGTCATATTTATTAACATAAAAACATTTATAACAATCTATTTAAAATAGAACCTATATAATAATATAATTACATGAACATCAATACATATACACTTTTTTATATTATGGAATAATTTTTTAAAGACAACTAATTGGACTGTTATATCAATGCGATATTAAAAATTCAGACAGATTAACACCAACAAACCAAAGTAGGAAAAAAAATATAATTAATATATGACATATGGTAATAAATGGGTTATAATATTTGAAATAATATTTAATAAGGTTATAAATTGTAAAATTAACACATAAAATTTACTAATTCAAGATATTAGTGAATCATCCAAGCAAATCAGGACTCAAGGTAAGGGAATTCTTATCTCACCATCATCTTTTGTAAATATGCCTCATCTTCTATATCAATAAAATATATGAATATAGAAATAAAATTTTCCAATTAATTTTTTTTTAATTCTATATATTTATTCTCTTGGTTTTATTCTTACACAATTTTCTACTATATTCATAAGGGGTACTTTATGCTTCCTATCTCTCTCTCTCTCTCTTTATTTCAGGTTATACTTAATCTTTTACTCTCTTTCACTTTTTTTTCAAAATTAAATCTACATCCCTTCCTAAATTTATTTTTTCATTTAACTTTTCTTTATAATAGTATTTTATTGGTTTTATACTATATTTTAAATAATTAGTTTCATGAAAAACCTTTCAAAATTATATATCAGAAAAAGTTTCATTCATTTCCCTTTTTTATTTATTCATCCTATAATGATTATTTTCTTCCTTTATTTTATAAAAACCAATATTATAAATAAAATATTATTGTTTTTTTAGTTTCGGTGAAACCAGCATTCCTTTATTTCCTCTGAAAAATTGTTTTATCATCACTTTTAATTTTGGTAAGGGATTATCTTTCAAATATTCATTTTTTTACATTATTATGTCTCTCCACTTATATATAATTTATAAAATGGTTTTGGATGTGAACCTTACTAATTTTACATTTTTAAGTGATTATTATCTTACTAGATTTCTTTTTGATTTATAGTTCAAACCTTTAATTGTTTATAGGGGGTCTATCCATCTCATTTTTCCCTTCTTAAAATTATGTTCATTATCACTTTTTATCTCACTATATTGATGGTATATTTTCTTATATGTCCAGAAGCATTATATCATGGATGTATATTACTGAATTCACTTTATTCTCTTTACTCTATATAGTCTAAACACCCTATATTTTACAATAGAGATTATTGGGTATTTACCAAAAAATTTGATCCATTTATTTAACTGTAGGAATATTAAAATTTTTAAATCTCATTATTTAAATATAACAAATTATTGATTATGTAGCCATGTTTATTTATGTGGTTCCGTAGGTAAAATTATGTATTTTTTTATTTTTTACTATTTTTATATATTGAATGTGTAACGCCCTAACCCCAGTTACCCAGAGTCAGTGCATTATTTTAATACATTGGCATGATACAAAGAAATCATTTCCCAAAAGCCCGATCAGTTTAGTAGTCTTGGAAATAGATTACATACATCAACTTCACATTAGAATTTCAAACATAAAATGCCGCATAGATAGTTCTTTGAGAATGACATTGTTCACTTTTAGCTTAATCCTACATATAAATCATAATACACATCTTGGAAATCCAGGGAAAATAAAACATAAGAAAGGGGTAAGCTCAGATGCTCATTAAGGGTAAAAAATTTAGCGGAAGATAACATAAATAATAGTATTGGTGAATAATTGAAAACACATTCCTTTACAAATAATAAACATGAAAACTTTATGACAGAAATATAAGATGAATAATAATTCCATAATAAAACATATTCATGGGTGTTATACTAGTCGAATAACCACATGAACCATCAATATTATTTTCATAATGATGGAATATATAATTCCAGACATTCTGAAACATTTTTTCAAGGCCTCATCCAAGATGTCTAAAAATGATTAAGGCCTCATCCAAAAGCATATTTCAAATTGGGAAATGCCTCGGCCAATTCCACCTCTAATTGTCTCATGAGACCTACCGATGCACCAAGGATCTATAGCGGGCTCCACCCACCACTTACTAAGTCCAATACATTCCTCATATGAAAAGGTTGAAACATAACATAAACATTTTTATTAAAACTATTATAAGAAATGTCAATAATTTAACCCTAAACCAAGAATTGTATAAAAATAACACATGCATAGTCAAATATATCACAAAACCTTAAATACAAAATGGAAGATTTATGTCATAATAAATCAACCTCGATCCAAAATAATATCCCATAAAGGATGTTGACATAGTTGAAAATGATCTGTAAAAATCTTTGAGAGAAATATCATTTTTCATGAAATCATTTTAAAGTCACATAATTTATAAAGGAATTTATTTAAAAGATAGTTTTGAATCAAAGTTTCACATAACACTTTGAAACTTTTGAAAGGAATTAACATTTTAAAACATTCATATCCATATAAATAAATCCTTAAACCCATTTTGAAAATATAGACATTAATGAGAAATGATTAGAAGAATAAATCATTAAAACAGTTAAAATGATGTTTTAGTAAAAAAATTCCCTTATAAAATCCCTTTTAAAAATCTTTTATGAACCATTTACATGGATAATAAATATTTCCCCACAGATACTTACTTAAAAACAACATCAGATAATAAATAGATTGGGAAATTAACCCTTACCTTGAACTTTACTTTGGTCGAGGGTATATTTAACATCCTGTATAATGACCATAGTATGTTATTAAATATTAAAAAAACCATATTCATATTTATTATATCATAAATGATTCATTTATGACTTTATAATACCGATTTAATAACGATTTCCATGTTAAATTAACATTTTGGGTAATAATCGCTTTCTTTATTGTATGTGTTTTAACTTGTTATTCATGATAATATCATTTAGATCATTATTTACATACTTCTATAATATAAAACATGATTTATATATCATATATATTTAGAATATAAATATGTATAATCGATAGATATATGAAATGGAAAACACCATTTATGGAGACGATTGGCCATACGTACGCATAAACGCTGTTTCAGTTTTCATATCGTATTGAATGGAAGAAAGTGAATAAGATATATGTAAGTACATAAAAACATATATATATATATATCTAAAATTTAATTATTATGTCATATATTACATAATTATTAATAATATATATATTTATAATCATCATTTAATGGTGAACGTGAGAAGGAATCTCATTGCGTCGTGGAGATGGTAATCCTTACGTATGCACGAGCGACAATATCATTATATTGATGGTGAAATCATATTTAATTTGATGGTATATCATATATATAGAATCATTAACATGTTATATTTATTATTTACATTAGTAATATTCATTATTATACCCATCCAAATAATGAAGTGTTTGAATTACAAATTACACCACGACGTGGAGACGGTAAGCCGTACATATGCACGTATGGTGACATTGTCATTTATTGGATGGATAAAATAAAGAATATGGTTTCAACATATTTATAATAACATCACAGTACTTAGGAAGTAATATATTTATTATTTTGTTATGGAAACAACAAAGAAAGGGGAAGTGGAAGAAGAAAAGAACGTGAAAGAGGGTGGTGAAATTATTACCTCTTCTTCGGGTGTTTCTTTTTGAGTTGATCAAAAGGGCTCTATAGGTTAAATTTATGATCAAATTAAGGACTTAAGGTTGATTTGAGGGAAGTTAGAAGGATATTTGGGTAGTTTTTGTCTGAGCCAAAGGTCATTGGAGGTGTGAAATGAAGAGAATGGGAAATACCCTTTTATAAGAGAGGTGAGGGTCACTTTAGGAAAAGCTTGAAATATTATTTTATAATAAAATAATTTTCAGTTTATAATGAATTAAAATACATTTATTTAGAGACTTCAGTGGTTATGGGTATAAATCCTATCAACCAATAGGTTTTAGACAAGTTTAGGTTACCATTTTAACAATATCATTTATATTTAACTCTTAGTTAAATAGTTTAACTTTTACCATGTCTTCTTGTATTCGTACACTATATGGTTAATAAACATAATCTGAACATCCAAGAGAACCTCAAGAGGTCCATTAATGACATATATAATATTATTTAATCCCATTTTCTAAACCTTATATTTTTAGGAATATTATATCAACCAATAATATAGTATTTGTTTTAAAAATTAATTTATGTCAATTTTGACACTATTTGGTATTTTGTTTTTGTGAAAGTCATAAAAAACATATCACTTCGAAAAAAAAATTATCTAATAAAACCTTAAATGTCATATTAACCTATAAAATTCGTGGAAATCATAAGAAGTCTCAATTTACATTTATTTGGATATTTATAATACCAATTTATTTAATATTTGATTAATAAGGTAATTATTTCATCATAATTTTTTCATAAATAAATTAAATTATTAAATGTATAAAAATTATATATAAAATACCATTATGTTGGAAATAGTTTTATATTTTTAATGAATATTTATAGTGGAATTTATATTATTTGTAACCCTATATAAAAAATGGTTTAGTTATTATACTTTGAATTTAACACTTTTAACTCTTCTTTAAATAAAATAATAATAAATGTTCTAATCTAATCCAAGTGTACCAAAAAAGATCATATTTTACTCATAAGGTGGTTTTTTGTTGAATTAAACTTATCCAATAGAATTAGGACATGTTTTAGGGTAATTATAAATTCATTTTTACCCTTAATTACCCAATTTACTTTTAACCGTGGTAAATAAAAGTCAAAATTCACTATTCAAAAAAAAATATTTTCACATTATTGAATACAATTTTACTTACTGATGTCAACCATGTCTCTCAGACTTTTGAAATTCAACTCAAAGAAGAGGTAAAATTATGTTTTATGAAATTTATAAATTCCCCTAGAAGGAGGGTAAAAAAATGTTAAAAAGTTTAATATACTTTTATACATCTAATTTTACTATAAAATGACTCCAATTAATTACATTGAAATTATATAGGTATTATATATATATATATATTTTGACATAAAATAAATGTAAATAAAAGAAATAATTATTTAAATTAAAGGCCTGTTTAAAATAATAACGGTTTGTTTTTATCTATTCATCAAAAATTGTAAGTTTTCAGAAAAATGCCAAAAATTCACCCTAAGCTAATTTTGATTTTCCAATTTTAAAAATTAATTATATTTTAAAAAATTAAAAACATATAAGTATCATTTATTAATTTAAAATTAATTCCTCTTCTCAAAACCAAAATGTGGGTTTTAAAAAAGTAAAAACTATCAAAAGATTGACATGTGTTTATGTCAACTTTAAATGTGAAATTGCTTATAATGACCTCAATTGTATTAAATAATAAAAATATAATCTAATTATACATCAAAACCATTAAAATACATAATTTAACACTATAAATTATTTCGATTAAAAAAATTTCAATTAAAACATAGTATTTTTCACTATTCGTCAAAATATGAAAGTTATCAAAAAGTACCAAAAATTTATCTAAACGAACATTTTATGTCCCACTTATAAAAAAGATTTTAATTTCATTAAATTGAATATATGAATGTGTCAAATATTCGTTTTAAAAAGGGTTCTCCATTAAAAGGTGGTAAAATTCCATTTTTTTGGAAAATACATCTTTTATCTGAAAAAATGAATTTGTTCTTATATTATGTCTAAGAAACCCATAATATGGATGTTAAAATTATATATAGTATATAAGATTCAAAATTCAGTTAATATTATTCATAAAAACTTTTTTAACAACTATTGTCGTAAGTTGTGGTGCTCTCGAACTCGATGTTGCGTGTAGCACAATATATTAAATTAATTTAATGAGATAACGTACTATGAATTTTTGGGGTGTTACATTCTCCCCTACTTTAAAAAATTTTTCCTCACAATTTGAAATTGTTCTTCAAAAATAAATGGTTAAAAATAGAAAAATACCATTGTGGAAAACCCACATCAGAAATTGGGTTAATAAAATGTAGTAGTAATAAAAGGGAAAGGGAAATGAAAAATTCACCACCAAAATATGATCTCGATTAGGAGAACATTGATTGCAATTAGAGACACATAATTGGAGGAAAACAGAAATATTTATAGGGAGTTATTGAGTTCATCAATCATAAATAATTTTAAAATTGAGGGCCTCAAAGCCAGCAATCTAAGATAATGTAAAATATCATCGGTTCAACAAAACATATGGTATTACGGTAACACATTTTTGGTTTCAAGTTCCCTTACCTAAAGTTTAATAATTAATTTATTCATATAATAAGAGAATATATATATATACATATACATATATATATATACTTGACATGTAGAGTTTCATCCTTCAACTAATTCCTACCACAAACTCATCTTTCACTCCAAAAGATAATAGAATTCAAAAATATTCTATTTATCCTAATCATATAGGGTTCCAAAAAAATGAATTTATAATTTATTTGTCATACCATTTAATAAACACTACATTACACAAACCAGGACATCACGTAGGCCAGTGGTTGGTGATGCACCCTTGTCACTCTTTTGTTGTGGGTTCAAGTCTCACACCCTTGCCGGACGTGACGTGTTGTCGCCCGACCTCTGGGTTACCCTTTTTATAACAATCCAAAAATAATTTTAAGAAATTATTTAACATTAATAATAGTATCCAACATCAAACATAATTCATTCCAACCTTTAGAAATATCAAAAATACTTTTGTCCAAAATCACCATCCAAAATTATTTAGGAAGGTAAACAAAATGAAGATATCTTTTTCCACGTAATAACATATGAATAACTACATCATGTATTCTTTTAAAACATGGTAACACCCTGAATTACCATAAAACCTTATTTATTACATTCGTTCTCCCTTATTCCTTATAGAACGCTATATATATTCCTAATATCCAAATTTTTTTGAATATTCCAACAATGGTCGAATAAACAAACCGTTAATCATTTCCAAGGTAGTCAAGAGTATCCAATATAATTTATAAAAATCAACCATCTCTTATTCCAAAATCACTACATTGATATCAGGACCATATTATGGTTTACCTTTCCTTCAACCATGTATTTTCCAAAAAGTTTAACCTGAAACTGTGTCACTTTACTTGGTACCATACAACCTAAAATCCTTAATGAAATAGTACTGCAGTACAATCCTTATTTATTTCCATAATTCATATAACCAATACATCGTTGATACAACACTCAAATTAAATAATTCTTTAATAACAACATAATAACACTAGTCATTCATCTTCATCTGTGGTAGTATCATAACTTAATTATTATCCAATAACATCATTTGGGGCATACTCCGATGATTTAGACATTGAATCACGTAGAGTCCTAACTCCTTGCAGATGAAGCATTGTACATTTGAAACCTTTTTCTTACCCTTGAAATCACTTATTTGGTGTCCTTTTTCTCCACACTTATAACAAACTCTCATTCCCTTCAAGCCTTTACCAAGGTGATCTTTTCTACAATTATCACATATGGGAAAATCCTTCTTTACCCTCTTCCCTTTATCCATCTGTATCTCTACCATCCTTTTCTTCTCTTGCTTCCCTTAAAAGACATAGGACTCAGAGAATTCTTTACTTATCTTTTTAACACATGATACTATTTCTTAATATGATGAGAATACGTGGGAGACTATTTCCCTTTTAAATGTTGTTTTAATACCATGAAAGATATGATCCTTTTTAATATTTCGATCAACAGTATTGCTATTGTTATCATTCCTTCTAATAAGTACCATTTATAAACAATTTCATACACTAGGTTAGTTTATGAATTGCAATACATAATTCCAAACATGTAAAACACTTAACATAAATTGAACAGTTTATGGATATAATCCATAATAATAAAAATGTTTTCTTTGAGGTTGTATATACTAATAAATCCATCATAATGTTTTATAAAGAAAATGTGAATCATCCTAATCATATCCCACAGGAGTGTCGTAACCAAGATTGCAGCAAGGCCCGTTGTTGTGTACCAGGGTACCCAGGGTCAAGGCCGAAACTCCTTATCAGAGTTTTCACTCATAGGTACATCTATGCCAGAGCTGCCTCTCTCTTCTCGTATCCAGACAGAGATATGTTGCTTCAAAAATACACAAAATATCTATATTACCATAATTATAGGAAGTTATTCTATACTAATCCTCAAATTCTATAGTAGGGTAATGTTCTCTAATCATAGTTTTTCTAAATCTATATTCCAAGGTCTATACTAAACTTCTTGTGATACCAACCGTAACGCCCCGACCCCATTTACCCAGAGCCATTGCATTATTTTAATATATTGGCAAGATATAAGGAAATAATGTCCTAAACGACCGATTAGTTTAGCAGTCTTGGAAATATATTACATACATCAACTTCACATAACAATTTCAAACGTAAAATACAACATAGATAGTTATTTGAGAATGCCATTATTCCCTTTTATCTTAATCCTATATATCAATCATAATACAATTCTTGGAAATCCTGGGAAAATAAAACATAATAAAGGGGTGAGATCAGATGCTCAGTAAGGGTAAAACAATTTAGTGGAAGATAACATAAACAATGGGCATGGTGAATAATTGACAACACATGCCTTTACAAATAATAAACATGCAAACTTTATGGAAGAAATATGAGCTGAGTAAATAATGCCATAATAAAAAAATTCATGGGTATTGTACTAGTCGAATAACCAGATGAACCATCAATATTATTTTCATAATGAGGGAATGTATAATGCTAGACATTCTAAAACATTTTTTCAAGGCCTCGACCTAGACGTCTAAAAATGATTAAGGCCTTAGCCAAAAACATATGTGAAATTGGGCAAGGCCTCGACCAATTCCACGTATAATTGTCTCATGAGACCTACTGATTCACCTAGGAACTATAGAGGGCTCCACCCTTTACATACTAAGTCCAATACATTCCTCGTATGAAAAGGTTGAAACATAACATCAATATTTTTATTAAAACTAGCATACGAAGTATCAATACTTTAACCCTAAACCATGAATGGTATAAAAATAACACATCCACAGTCAAATATATCACAAAAACTTCAATACAATATGGAGGATTTTTATCATATTAAATCAACCACTATAAAGAATAATATCTCGTAATGGATGTTGACATAGTTGAAAATGATCAGTAAAAATCATTGAGGGAAATATACCTTTTTTCTGAAATCATTTAAAAGTCACATAATTTATAAAGGAAGTAATTTAAAATATAGTTTTGAATAAAAGTTTCACATAACAATTTGAAAATTTTGAAGGTAATTAACAATTTAAAACATTCATGTCCATATAAATAAATCCTTAAAACCATTTTGAAAACATTGACATTAATGAAAAGGTTTAGAAGAATGAATATTTAAAACATTTAAAATGATGTTTTAGTAAAATAGTCCATTAAAAATACCTTTGAAAACTCTTATATGAAACATGTATATGGATAATAAATATGTCCCATTAGATACTTTTGTAAAAATATCCTCGGATAATAAAGAGATTGAGAAATTAACCTCTACCTATCACTTTCCTTTGGTCGAGGGTACATTTAACCTCCAATATAATGACCATAGTATGTTATTAAATTATAACAAAACCATATTAATATTTATTATATCATACATGATTCATTTAATACATTATACTACCCATTTAATAATGATTTCCATGTTAAATTAACATTTCAGGTAATAATTGCTTTCTTTATCTTACGTGTTTTAACTTGTTATTTTTGATCGTATCATTTAGATCATGATTTACATAATTCCAGAATATAAAACATTATTTATATATCATATATATTTATAATAAAAATACGTATAATAGATAGATATATGAAATAGAAAACACCGTTTATGGAGACGGTAGGCCATACTTACGTATAAACGATGTTTTAGTTTTCATATCGTATTGAATAGAAGAAAGTGAATAAGATATATGTAAGTACATACATACACACACACACGCACATATATATATATATATATCCAGTATAATTATTATTTCATATATTACATACTTATTAATAATATATATTTTTTATAATTATCGTTGAATGGAGAACATGGGAATGAATCCCATCGCGTCGTGGAGACGGTAATTTGTACGTACGCACGAGCGACAATATCATTATATTGATGGTGAAATAATATGTAATTGGATGGTATATAATATGTACATAAGAATTAATATGTTATATTTATTATTTACATCATTTATACTCATTATAATACTCATCCAAATAATGAAGTGTTTGAATAACAAACTACACCACGACGTGGAGACGGTAAGCCGTAGGTACGCACGGATGGTGAATTTTTCATTTATAGGATGGATTAAATAATGAATATGGTTTTAACATATTTATAATAACATAATATATTGTAGTAGGTACTGGATTTATTATTTTTTATGGAAAAAACAAATAAAGGGGAAGTGGGAGAAGAAAAGATCGTGAAAGAGGGTGGTGAAATTATTACCTCTTCTTCGGGTGTTTCCTTTTGAGTTGATCAAAAGGGCTCCTTATTTTATCTTTCTGATAAAATTAAGAAATATATGTTGATGTTATGTAATTTAAGAGG
Source organism: Viscum album (assembly GCA_963277665.1). NCBI lineage: Eukaryota > Viridiplantae > Streptophyta > Magnoliopsida > Santalales > Viscaceae > Viscum > Viscum album. Next base: position 1,986,885,529 of record OY728161.1, on the reverse strand, counting down.
ATATTTGGGTAGTTTTTGTCCGATATGAATGGCTTTGGAGGTGTGAAATTAAGAAAAGGGGAAGTGCCCTTTTATAAGAGAGGTGAGGGTCACTTTAAGAAAAACTTGAAATATTATTTTATAATAAAATAATTTTCAGTTTATAATGGCTCCAAAATTATTTATTTCGAGACTTAGGTGGTTATGGGTCTTAATCCTATCAACTAATATGTTTTAGACAAGTTTAGGTTACCATTTTAACCTTGTCTTTTAGATTTAACTCCTAGTTAAATAGTTTAACTTTTACAAAGTCTTCTTGTATTCTTACACTATATGGTTAATAAAATTACTGTAAACATCCAATAGAACCTCAATTAGTTCATTAATGACATATATAATATTATTTAATCCCTTTGGACGAAGCATAGATTTTTCAGAATATTATATCAACCAATAATATAGTATTTCTTTTAAAAATTAAATTATGTCAATTTTGATACTATTTGGTATTTTGTTTTTGTGAAAGTCATAACAACCTTATAAATTCGAAAAAAAATTATCTATTCAACCCTTACATATCATATTAACCTATAAAATTATTGTAATTCATTATAAATCTCAATTTACATTTATTTAGATATTTATAAACCAATTATTTTAATATTTCATTAATAAGGTAATTACTGCAGGATCATTGTGCCATAAATAAATTAAATTATTTAATGTCTAAAAATTATAAATAAAATACCATTATGTATGAAATATTTTTTTTATTTCTAATGAATATTTATCCTATAATTTATATTGTCTTAAACTCTATATAAAAAATGGGTTATTTATTAAACATTGAATTTAACACTTTTAACTCTTCTTTAAATAAAATAATAATAAATGTACTAATCTAATCCAAGTGGAAAAATAAAGATAATATTTTATTAATAAGGTTATTTTTGGTCTTATTAAACTTATTCAATAGAATTAGGACATGTTTTAGGGTAATTATAATATCATTTTTACCCATAATTACCCTATTTACTTTTAACTGTGGTAAATAAAAGTCAGAAGTTACTATTCACCAAAAATTATTTTCATTTTGTTGAACCACATTTTACTTACTGATTTCAAGCTTGTCTCTCATATTTTTTTAATTCAACTCACAGAATTGGTAAAATTATGTTTTATGCAAATTTGCAAATGCCCCTAGATGGTGGTTAAAAAACGTTAAAAAGTTCAATAAACTTTTATACATATAATTTTATTATAAAATGGCTCCAATGAGTTAAATTGAACTTATATAGGTATTATATATCTATTTTTCCCTTAAAATTAATTTAAATAAAATAAATAATTATTTAAATAAAAAGTCTGTTTTAAATAATAACACAGTGTTTTTCACTATTCATCAGAAATTGAATGTTTTCAGAAAAATACCAAATATTCAGTATAAGATAATTTTGATATTCCTAATTCAAAAATGAAATCTATTTTACCAAATTCAAAATATAGAAGTATAATTTATTAATTTAAAATTAATTCCAGTTCTCAAAACCAAAACGTGGGTTTTTAAAAAGTAAAAACTATCAAAAGATTGACATGTGTTTTTGTCAAATTTAAATGTGAAATTACTTATAATTACATAAATTGTATTAAATGATAAAAATATAATCTAATTATACTTCAAAACCATTAAAATTCATAATTTAACCCTATAAATTATTTCGACTAAAAAAGTTGTTTTCAATTAAAACATAGTATTTTTCATTATTCGTCAAATTATGAAAGTTATCATAAAAGTACCAAAAATTTATCCAAACTAAATTTTTATGTCCCTATTCTAAAGAATAATTTAATTTCATTAAATTTAATACATAAAAGTGTCAAATATTGGTTTTAAAAAGGGATCTCCATTAAAAGGCGGTAAAATTGCATTTCTTGAAAAATACTTCTTTTATCTGAAAAAATGAAGTTGTTCATATATTATGTCTAAGAAACACATAATATGGATTTTAATATTATATAGAGTATATAAGATTAAAAATGTAGTTAATACTATTCATAACCGCTTTTTGAATGGCTAGTGTGGTATGTTATGGTGCGCTCGAACTCGGTGTTGCGTGTAGTGCAAGCTATTCAATTAATTTAATGAGATAACGTACTATGAAATCTTGGGGTGTTGTAGAATGTGTGGGATGTGGTAAGTTACTGGTGGGGCCTTAGATTATATATAAATTTAATGCATCATTAAGAATCATGAGAAATACTAGTTTGGGTACCTAGTTCATGTCAACCCATTAATCTAATATTTCATGGCACAATGCCTAAACAGTATGTTTATGTCATCTTTTCATAATTCCTTGATGGTATAGTTATGATTTTGGACATTATACATTATATCATTACAATATCTATTATTATTGTCCATGTAATTATATATTTCCATTATTTTTGGTTTCTAATTCTTATAAATTTATTTATATGGTTTCATTTGATTATATATTCCTACCATATAATGTATTTCATACTAATTATATGATTAGATTCCACTGTAAGATACCCCTATGGAGGGTCTGAGATCACCCATTTATATTGCTTCCCCATTTCCCTATGAAACTCTGAAGAAAGCTTCATGGGATATAAGGATAATAAATGTTGGAATAAGAAACTATTCTATTCTTTTATGATAAACCGTGTGTTTCAAAGTAACGTAATGATCAATTATCTATCATGTCTTTTGATACTACTAAAAATTTTATTCTATATGTTTCCAATATAATAAACAACCATTGGCCCCGTGTAGCTGGATTTTGAGTTGTTACAGTTTATATCAGTATAAGTTTAGTAGAAACCCTAGGAACTAGATATTTAAGGACATAGTTAGAGTAAATAACATTACAATTGAAAATTATAAAATTCATGAAATTTTTCTTTAATTGATGGAATATTTATCATGAATTTGTAACAAATTCATAATAATTATATTATACGATTCATAATCCATGGTGTAATTTATAAACTAATTATTATATCCCAATATTTAAAAATAGAACAAAATAGAAGGAATGGAAATAGTTTCAACACCTGTAATCAGTGTAGGGATTTACATGATATAAAAATAATGAAACAAGTATTAGAGCTGAGAAAAGTATCATAATATTATGATAGTTGGGTCTAGTTTTGAAAAATCACCTTACGTATATATATCAACATGTTAACCCTTATCCAAGTTTTTCGATATTAAATCTTTTCCTTAGGTAGAAACCACCATCTTTCAAAGGAACCTCTAATCCATTAGTTGTATACAAAAAAACTAATATCTATAGAAAATATTTAATCCCTTAGGATATAATGAAAGGGAAAAGGTAGTTATGGTTTTATACCGTCTAAAGGGATATTTTGGTCAATGATAGTTATCAATTAAATATATTGAGGCAGTGATAAAAATAATGTAATATAATTATTTTAAGACATAATCCATTGTGAAATGTTTTTCCTTTATAGAAACAAGATAATTTGGAAAGGAATTTTATTTAATATATTACAAAAGAAAGAGAAAACTATCATTGTGTATGAGGATAACATTGCAATATTATAATTAAACACTATAGATTATGTAAACAAATTTATAATATTGATTTATCACTTCATTGATGGATTAAATCAAATCATTTCAAAGAAATTAATCTCTCATAAATTTTCATTATATGAGGAGATATTAATAAGTTCCATCAAGACTAAGATAAAGTTCACCTAATCATATATTTCCATGGGAAATATAGTAAAGAATAGGTATATTAATCACTATAAGGAACACATTTTATAAAATAGTAATAAATGAAGGGTGTATTCTCTATCATCCACTCATTTAGGTAAGAAATGCCATGTGGATTTCTTGAAGGGATTGATAGTTTTTTTTATGTGCGGGGATAAAGGTCATCAAAATCATGAGTCCAAATAAAGGTGTGATGATAACGATATATAATGCATTAGTTTTTAATATATTGGACACTATTTTAATAAATTCCTCAAGAATCAAGGGATTCTACCTCAAAAGAGGTTATGGGTGAAAGTATGATATTGATAAATTATTATGACTGGAGTTGAAGTCTCAGATGTTATTATATAATTTTCATTGATTATAAGCTTAAAGATATATGATACAATATTTAATTTTGGATTTATTCACTCATTTATATCATTTATCCTCTCTATGAACACTGAATCATCAACTAGGTAATTAATGAAGGATTTTTAATTTAGATCAAAATACTGAAATCTTAGAGTAAAAAAAATTTATATTTTATTGTTCCAATTATAATGCATGGAAGTAATCTAGTTTCTAAAAAAGTTGGTATACCAATGTTTAACAATGATATAGTTCATGGGATGATTTTATCATAAAGTATAATGGGAGAATTTTTAACTATAAAAAGTGGTTCTGATCTATTAAGTAGACAAATAAAAATTTTTTTAAGGATTAAACATCAACTAACTTATGTTGAACTAATGGTATGATAAGTTAAATTGACTGTTTCATTATTAAACCCAAGGTTTTGAAGAACCTAAATAGATTAATGGAGATGATTGTTTTATAGAGTTGTGTAATGGAAAGTCAATGTGTATTATGATTGGGTGATGGAAGAAGAACCAAATATATAAAAGTGAGATGATTTCATTGTGTATATTAGGAAGATCCACTCTTATGTTGGAAAAGGAGTTTATTTGATATGATTCATGGTGAGGAGCCCATAAATATGACGATTGTTGATCTAGTTTTAATTAATCAATGTTTAGTGCTGATGAGCGATAAATCCACCATCTGAAATATATTTCATGTGAGGTTTAATGATATGTTTGAGTGAACACCTTGATGAATTTTTATTTAAAGTGTAATTTTTTTGGAATATTGAGAAACCATTCAAGGATTTCTTAGCATAAAGGGTAATGAATATATTAAATGTTATCTCTTGGATGAAGTCTTAAAGGATCGAGGTTGAAGTAGTATTAAATAGGTAGTATACGTTCATGGTAATACTCAGAGCTGAATAAGAAATTTCTAAAAAACATTATTAATAAAATTGAAGAGCATTGGAAATATTATGATATTTTCCAAAGTAATTAATTTTTTTGAGTGAATTTTATGTTATTAGAATATCCCTAAATTTTTTTAATAGAGTCATAGAATAATTTGTAGTATTCAATAATTCTTAGAACAATGGATAATAATATTGAACATTCCATAAATGAACTTTTTTTTATTACTTTACCTCTGGAGAAATAAATTGGTTATGTCTTACTTTGTAAGACTTCTTTTTTGATTTCATAACAATTAACATTTAAGGCAGGAAATAAAAAATTATGATGAGTTCATAAGAGTTTTGATGATTTTGTAAGACTTCATTTTCATTTCTGAATACTTTTTATGGTTTTGTAAGACTTTTTTTCATGAGTGTTAGACACTTCTTGAAAGACTAAGACTTTGTTTTAGATGTGTACCACTTTTCTAGGAGTAACAGTTTGGTAAAGGAACGAGTCTATATGAATCTTGTGATATATAATAAGACTTTGAATATTTTGTAAACCTAAATTGGTTTTTTATAAGACTATTGATGTTTCATAAGACTCTGTTGAATATTTATAAAGATTTTTAGATCGAATATTATTTTTTATGAGATCATGTATGAATTTTAATAAGAGCATGTAAGGCTTTGAAATTATTTATGACTTTATATGTTGAGTATAATACTTCGAATAAGTGTAAGTCTTTGTCAAAGCATAATAATTTTCAGTTAGATGAATTAGTAAAATGAATAAACTATAGGGATTCAATAAGACATAGTGATTCTTATAAAAATTAGTTTTGTCTTGAAAATTAGTATATTCGTGAAGATATAGGGTCTTATTAAAAGGATTACATGTTAATTTTAAGACTCCAATGGTTACCAAATCTTGATTGAATGAAGTGGCTTAGATTTCCAAAATTAATATTCTAAGGAAAATAAATAACTTATAATGAAAAATATATTCCTAAATGTTTTAAACATCACCATGCTTAAAATAGTTCATTATAATTTCTAATAAATTAAGAGTCTTCAATTCATAGCATAAGTTTCCACGTCATCGAGGTTTTCTCTATGAAGTCATCAAAACATGGTGGTTTCTCCAAAATATCAAAGGGGCTTCAATGTAGATTATCACATGTATCATATAGGATTTAAATGTATATATTGACAAGTATTAAATTTAATTGAATGAATAATATATGATAAGAGATACTAGGTGATCAAGGGAGTATATCCACATGATGAAGGTGAGTAAAATGAGACGGAGGATTATGGAACCAATATTGCATAAGAATCTTTTTATTCTTAAAATAGAAAGTATATCTTGGTGATTTTGATTATAAATGGTGAGAATAAGTTAGATAAATATTTTTTTGTGAATATATTTGAGATCTCAATAAACCTATGAAGATTAAGAAACTTTAGGGTATTAATGATGACGAATATAATGAATTGATTTTGTTGATTAGATGTAGTTCATCAAAGAAAGAAAATGGAAAAGATGAGGAAGAGAAGGATAATACTGGGTGAAATGTACTATGATATCTTTATATCATATAAGGGTATTGATAAATAAGATGAAGTTTGAGATATAGACATGACCTGTTATTGTTTTTACTACTCTGGGTATCAAGAATTTCAGATTGAAGAGCTACTTGATTATTTAAGATCATGGGAGATCATGTTTGAGAGAATATTATTTTTGGATTATGAATATGATATAATGTTTATATATTTATACATAATGATTTTCTAGAATCTTAGAAAAATACCTAAAGTTATTTTAAGACGCTATTGAGGAATATGATCTGATCTGATTGATACAGTGAAATCCTAGAGATCAAATAAGATCCTGTTAGATATGTATGGAAGTATAGTGAGACTCTTTTTAATTGTGTGATGCAATATGGAATCATTATTACACAAATTTTAACCACTTGAATTGTATAACATAAAATCTATGTCTTTGGAAAGTAATCAAACATGGAAAGGATTAGGTTTCTTCTGATGGGGTCAAACCTTATAAAAACATTATGGACCGCTCTTTTAATTTCATTCGTCATTACATGGGTTTGTTTTGTGTTGGGTAAATCAATAAAAAATCCACTTATCTTAACAAGAGGAAGGGGTTAAAATAGTAAAGTGTGTAAATGTTAATAAGTGTAATTTGAATTTGTTAATAACTAGTCACACCTGATTCACCCCCCCCCCACACACAGGTGATTAATGACCCACTCACAGGGCACTTCAACTTGTATTATAGTTAACCAATATCCAATGTTTGGATCTATTTTTGAGTTTGAATGATTTTTACTAGAAGGATATGATGTTCATAGTTTAAGAGATTTCAAAAGAGAATTATATTTAAAATTTAGTTCGAATTCTTATTAAAAATGAGATGGAGGTTTCATGTATAACACTGAAAAAGAAAAAGAAAATATTGGGATGGAATTGGAAAAACAATTAAAAAGAAAAAAAGTAATTGTCAATACTAATAAGGTAATAAGATCGGAAATGTTCTATTAATTTTTTTGGAAATGATTCTTCTTGTGAATCTAGTTATTGATGTGGATAAAAAGATGAGTATGAGTCCAATCCACTTATTTAAGAACTCTACTCTGATGTCAAGGATTATTGGAAAAAAATTATTGGGGATTTAATCACTCACATTTTATCATTTATCAGGGAACTATATTATGAAAATTAACATTTCGATTTAGAAGCTGATTCAATATAAGAAGCATCGCCTAGAAGTTAAAAAAAGTATACCACTTCAACTAAACATATGGATTATAAGGAAGAATCTATATCACTTTGAAATAAATGATTTTATCTGATTGAATATGAATTAAAATGGTCTATTTTGAGAAATTTATATTAAAAAAGTACATAAGAGAACCATTTATTAGAAAAAAAAATATGAAGTCTCTATTAATGTCAAAAATGATTAGCTGGAAGTTAAATGAAAGAAAATAAAAGAGCATATGATTTATTTACTAAAGGAAACTCAGGTGAATGAAAATCATATTGAAAATTTTCAAATATAATGTGAATAAATAGTAAAATCACTGGAAAACTTTAATTACATTCTTAATAGAATATGTCTTGAGTTGGATGGAAAACTGATAAATCTTTAAAACACCAATGAAGAATCATGACAATTTTCTTAATAAATATTTCTTACATAAAAGTTTTTATAAAATTTATTAATTAAAAAATAAAAATATTGGTGGAAATAATATATTGAGATCCTCTAGATAAACATACACTATAATATCATTTAATAAGGTATTGCATGCTCCTGATAATTCTGTTGGTACATGCGTAGTTTCATATACAAGCGTATGACTAAAATAAAAATATAGAGAAATATTAGTAGATAAAAATTATATAAAATAAATAAAATTATAAAGGGGGTGTGATCATGTTCAAGAAGATAATATACATAATTGGTTCTCAAAATAATGTTTAAAATATCCCAAAATAGTAAGTTACTCAATATGAATAGATTGTATCTAAAAGTAAAAGAATGATATTTATTGGTAGATGATGTTGTCATTAGATGTTTGATAACAATTCTATTAAATGTTATCAAAAAAATTTAGTGTATGGAAACTATAAAAGGTATGAACATAGTTAGGGCATATATAAAGTAAATATAATACCTTCATGACATATAAAAAATTCATATAATATGATAAATATTTCTACCAAAAAATAGATTTTGATAATTTGAAGACATTTGTGATTATTGTAAAAAAAATCGTCACTACTCTAAGAAGTTTTGGTATGTACTAATAAAGAAAAATTCAAACTTTTAGGTGAATAAAATACCCAAATAAATGTTTAATAAGTTTAAAAAATAATTCAACTCAACCTTAAGGGGTAAAACTAAGAAAATAGCTGAGAAAACTACTTATAATGAGTCTATAAAGAGATATATAGCCTCTTACACCAAAAAGGAATATATTATTTTAATATGATAGAAAAGAAAATATCATAGACCATTATAAATTTTTCATTGAAATCAAATATTAAAGAATCAATATATAATTTAAGAATAAATCAATATAAGAGTGGAATAACATGATTGGTTTGGTGAAAGACATTCCCGATAAAGAAATTGAAAATTTTACAAAGAATAAAAAATCAAAGGCTACTTATGTTTTTTTGTGGAAGATGTAAATTTTTGGGGAATAGAGATAATAAGTGCATGACAAGGATGTAGGAATACAAGAAATTATTAAAGAACAGTGGAAAATAATCAGTGATTCTTGTGTTAAAATTACATTTATAAAAAAAAGTGTCTACACACAAAAAGAAGGTTGTGAATGTACTAAAAGAGTTCATAACAATTTGTCTTTCCCTATTGGAATTGGCCAAGAATATATAGAACATAAAAAAGATGTAATATTTTCTTATTATAGAACAAAATAATCATGTTCTAAATCAAAAAAAGTCTAAAGTGGAAAATAAATCAATGTTGTCCAAATAAGTTTAGTTTTTTGAAATCCAGGGTGATACTAGCAAGAAGAGCCCCCTCAATTTTAGGGCTACAATGTATAGATTTTTTTGTTGAGATTGATGTCTCGACCTTATTTATCTTATTAGTGATATGATAAATACTCCATTTATTCACATACTTATATATTTATACTATATTTTATAAGGAATTAAATGTGATATATCAAAAAGGGAAACCGTATGAATGTTTACATCATCATACAATTAGAGGATTCATCTACCATGGAATACATAAAATAATGTCATATTTAATCCATATAATACTTCAAAAAATATAAAAATATTATTCCAAGAGTTCATTGCAAACAAACCATGAATAATTATATTGTAGAACATCCCTTGAGGGGGAGGTATCAAAAGGGTGAAGTCATCAATGTTTTTTTTATTTCTGGTTAAAATTATAATTATAGATAGACATTAAAAAATTTATGTTTCTGGTATATTGATAAATTTCACATTTTTTAGGGTTTATTTTAAATATGGTTATTAATGGGGACTTATTGTGGAAAATAATATTATTTCAAAGGGGATAAATTAATTCTATCACTTTAACATTTTTATTATATTTTTAAAAATTTGAGTACATGTTCAATGAATTAATTGAAAGCCTATTTGTATAGACCTTGATAATTTAATTCAGTGTTGGTATCACATTTTTAATGGAAAATAGATATATATTTTTTCTAGATTTATAACTCTTGTTTTATATACCAATTATTTATTACATAGACATAGAATTAATTAATTAATTGTGCCTTTTAAATAAAAATGTGGTTTCAAGTTTCTCTCATGTCGAATTTACTGGTTCTCACAAAAAGTGTACAACAAACAAAAGGGGGAAAATTGGAAAAGAAGAGTTTTCAAATCAAGAAATATGAAAAGTGTATTAGAATGTGTCCCTTGTATTTACTTTTGAATTTATTGTTACAAATGGGAAGACAAATAATATTAACATTAAAAGTGCATTGGGTATTTAAAATAAACACAAAGTAAAAGATTTAATAAAACAAATGGATTAGTGTAATAAATGTTGTATTTGTTTACAATATAGTTATGTGATTGAAATTATATTTGTATTGAAGTTATGTGTCATAATAAGTTCCCAATTGATATATGTGAGATGATTTCATTGCATTTATTTGGAAGATATATTATTTTATTTGAAATGGAATGTAGTTGATATAATTCTTGGTGAGAAACCCTTGAATATGATAATTGTCGAGATACTTTCTAATGAATAAATGTATATTTTAGATAAGATAATAATAAACTAACCAAAATACGTTTTATGTGATCTTTGATGAGTAATATGAGAGAAAATATTTTATAACTATTACTAAAAGTGTAAAACGTTTGTTGGAATATTGAATAACAATTCAAGGTTTTCTTAACATGAATGGTTTTGAATACAATAAACATTATCACTTGGATAAAGATGTGAAGAATCTTAGTTGAAGAAATACTATAGATTTAGAAGAAGATCATGCGAATACTAAATGTTGAGTATGAAATTGTTTCAAACAATTGAAAATAAATTTAAAGAGATTTGGAAATATTTAGATATTTTTAAAAATCATTAAAGTAGTTTTGAGTTGATTTTGAGTGATTGGAAGAGTCTGTAAATGATTTCAAAAAATTATGGATTAATTTGAAGAATTATATAATTATGAGGTTATATAGATGAAAATATAGAAAATTCCTTGAGAACACATTATTTTTAATACTTTTTCTCCTGAGTTAGAAAATTTTATAGGTCTCATTTTGTATTCCTTATTTCAATAATTTTATGATAATTCATATTTTAGTCTATAAATAACAAAGGCATGATGATTTTGTAAGTTTTTTGAAGGTTTTATAAGACCTCAGATGCATTTTGAAAGAATTTTTTGATTTCATAACACTTTTTCTACAGATTGTAAGACTCTATCTGAAAGTATAAATAAAATTAATACACATATTATTTTCTATGAGTTGAAATTTGAAAAAAAAAGAGTTTGTAAATATACTATAAGATTTAATAAGTATTTGAGTATTTTTCAATACTTTCTTGAGCTTTCATATGACTTTGGAATTTCATCAAGTGTTTTTTAAATATTTCATAAGACTTAGAGAATGTGTAAGACTTATTCTGATATCACATAATAATTTTTTAGATTACGTAGTAGTTCTAGATCATGTAAGACTTTATCTGTGGATTATAATAATTTGTATCAGAATAAGGCTTCATCCAAGCATAAGACTTTTCAGTTAGTTAAATTTGGAAAAGGAATGGAACTACAGGAATTTAATAAGAATAATTAAGTCTCACAAAAATTAGTTATTTTCTAGAAAATTAGTAAATCCATGAAGATATTGATTCACATGAAATATCTTTTATGTTATTTTTGAGACTCCAAGAGTTATTAAAATACAAGAGAATGAAATATTTGATATTTCTAGAATAAAAATTCTAAGAAGAAAAGATTATACACGTTATATTCTATAATTTTTTAAATATCATAATACTAAAATAAGATTTTTTATTAATGTTGATAAATTGAGAGGATTCATAAGGTAATTGCAGATTCCATGACATAAAGTTTTGTTGCATGAAGTCATACAAATGTAGAGATTTCTCATGGAGTCTATGTAAGTTTAAAATAATAATATCCCATGTCTCATGAAAGATTTAAATGGAGATATTTATTAATATTAAATTAATTTTAATGAATAATAAATTAGATGTGATATTATGTGGTCTTGGAAGCACACTCACATGAAGGAGTTGAGGAAAACGAACCAAAGGATTATGGCACTGAGATTGTAATATATTGTATATATTGTTAATATAGAAGATATTTTCTTATGACTATGAATATAAAAATGGTGAGAATATTATAGAAAGAAATATTAAACTGAAAGATAATTGAGAACCCAAAGTATCAGTATCAAAGAAAAAGAATAATTTTACTTGATTCTATCAATCAGATCTAGTTCATTGAAACAAGAAGATGATGAGTTGGAGGAAAACCCTATAAGACCTCTCATATGATATATATATATATATATATAATATAAGTCAATTAAAAATAATAATATGTTTTATAGAGATACCTATAGTAATATTTTTGTTCTGTATTTCTGTGTCGATCCTTTTAAAATTTGGAGATACATGATTATTAAATATCACAGTAGAAGACTATGATCAAATTATGAAAAAGATATATATTAGATGTTTATAGAGACCATGTTTCATTCATATTAAATATATATTTGTGTAAATTAATAGAATCTATCATGGAAGAATATTTTATAACTTTAATTTAGTGAAATCTAGGAGATCAATGAATATCGTTTTCCCTATTGTTTGGGAGATACATTGTAACTAGTAGCAAGATGTAGTGTATCCAATGAGATACTGGATATGAAGGGAAGAATAGTGAGATACTGTGTAATTATGTAATGAACTATGGAATCATGATGACACCCATTACAACCACTTGTGTTATATAGAATTAAATCAATGTCTTGGGATAATAATCAAACACAACAAGGATTAGTTTCCATGTGATGGGGTCGAACCTTGTAAAAACATTGTGTGTTTCTCTTTAATTTCCAATCTATATTTCATGTTTTTTTTAGTTTTAGGTAAATATTAAATAGGTCCAATTATATTAACTATATGTATAACTTCAAATATCAAACTTGGTAAACGTTAATAAGAGTAATTAGAAATTGGTAAATACCGGTCACACCTAACCCCCCTGGGTGATTGTACATAATCCAGGGAAACATTCAGTATCATAGGTTGTGGAGTTATAGGTTTAATTTTTAATTTCATAATATTTTTGAATATGATTTTATTTTATGTTATCATTATTCACTCTAACCACTATGTGTTTAGTAAATTGTAAAAAACATGATCATGAAATTGAGATAATGAAAGGTATGTATCTAAATTCTCTTGATTCGTACAAATGAATCATAATTTAGAAAAATATTTTATACTAATTCAAATATTCATATATCCCTATTTTCAAAGAAATTATAAAGTTACCTGGTCATACTAATGGAACTCAAGTATGTATTCAAGCCAATTTTATTGATACCCTTTCCTTTTTTCACTATAGAGAGTAAATTAAAACTACGAGGATGAAATTTAATTAAGTTGGGAGAATGTGACATTCTAGATATTCAATGAATTTTTTTATAAATTTTCTCCATTAAATTATATATTAATACATTAAATTAGTTTTTTATATAATTATATAAACTGAAAACTAAAACATATATACCATACAATTAGAAAATACATGTGTACATAAATACAAGTATAATGAAATACTATAAATAGATGTAATACAACACATAAAGAGACAATCACCATTTAATTCCAATAACATGCCCGAATGGCCTGAAGGCCAACTTTTTTATTTAATTATGGATAATCCCCCTTTTAAGGGTTGAAGGGGAACACGTAAATGACTCGTAGGCCCATGGCATAAGGCTCGATGACCTGCAATACATGACCTGAAGGCCCAGAGGCATACCATGCCCAATACATGACCCGTAGGCCCATCCCACTTGAATTTCTCCTCCCCAGCTTCTGCATTATTGATCACCTATCTCTGCACCTTGCATTTACAGACCAGCTAGACATTACCCTATATAAAGCTGCATGATTCCTGGTCCCGATGGCGGCTACCATACCCTCTCATTATTCCAATCCGATTAGCTTTAATACTGATGGCTGCTACTATTGTTGCTCTGATCCTCTTCTAGGGCATGTTCTATGTGAATTGGGATACTCCATGGTCTACGTGGCCCGAAGGACCTGTGGCTCGAAGGCCTTTGATAACCCAAAGGCCCTTGAGACCCGTAGGCCCAAACTGATGGCCTGAAGGCCCAAATAGGGTGAATAGTTCCATCTGCTATAGTATCGAATAGTAACTGCTATAGTGAATGAACTAGTACTTCTACATTACTGCTACAGTACCCCCTGGAAATTTTCCTCCACCTAGTTTTGAACTTGGTTCTCTTGGATGCCAAGCAGAAGCCCTTACCACTCGGGTACGAGCTCGTTGGCAAAAAACATGCATAATTACATATGATGGGAAAATATACCTCCTAAAATTAAAAATAGTTTAATTAGATAATAGTAATAAATAAATAACATAAGTAGAATTTTGAAATCCATAATGTTGTGGTCTCTTAGAGTTATCAAACCCATGAATAACACTGTAAAAATAAAACAAAATAAGAAAAATGTGGTTGGAATTTTTTATAGATAACATTGATAGAAAAATAATTGAATTAATTAAATATGAAATGATAGATATTTAAAAAATATATGACCCTTACAATAGTAACTAACTCTTAGAATAATAAATAGTCATTGTAATAGTAATTGGCTGTTGGGAATAGTAGAATATCTAATAATAAATATTTTTCATGAAAAAAATAATAAAATATATTTATTAAAAAAATTATAAATTTATATATAATTTTATATAACTCAGTAAACATGTAAGTATACATTTTGAATAAATTAGTTTTTATATATTTAGTAACAAGATAATTTTCTATTGAAATTAAAATATTAAAATTACCTAGTATATAAATTTAATTTTACAAAATAGACCACATTTTTTTAATATTAAAATAAAAAAATTTCTAGTCTGAATATTAGGTATCTTTACAAAAAAGTTAAATTTTAGGTAAATGGAAAAAAATATGTTTTTTCACATAGAATATACTTTAAGAAATTATAATGATTTCTAAATGAATCAATAATTTTTCAAAAACAAGTCATGAGTTAAAATATAATTTATGAGAAAATTAATTTAGTTAATAATTATAAGCATAATTTTCGAACCAATTAATGAATTTACACAGTCTAAAGTATATTCTATTCTAATAAAAAACTATATTTGATTCTTTACTTTGAATTAAATATAAAAATGATACCATTCAGTTTTTTTATCCTCTAAAATTTAAATAAAATATATATTCTACAATATAACACTATTATTAGTCATAAGAATTAAAATTACTCATTGTATTTATAAAAAAGAAGAAATATTCAATATTTTAATCAGAAATTTCCCTTTCTTTCACCTATAAATACACCCCTCTTAAACTGATTCCTCTTCACTAACATACTTTATCCTTATCCAAATATATTATAAAATATCTCTAAAACCCATTCTTACCATATTTATAAAGTCTTGTTCTAACCAAAATACCATTCCAATAAGAGTGATGTTGTGTTCTTCAGGAGCCATCCTAAGGACTAGGTAACAACATCACATCCTTACAATTCTATTTCCATCCTTATCATACCCCCATATATATCTAAGTTATAATTATAATATAATTAATTTCATATGATTTTTATATTCTTATATAATTATAAAATCCTAATATTTACAGCTTTTCATCTCTAAATAAATAAAAATACATCATTCACACTAAGGTGGGTTCGTACCACCAATATGAATGTTAAATTTTTATAGTACAATATTTTGAAATAGTTTTAAAAAATGTTAATAAATTTTAATTAGGAAATGAATAACTGTTTTATTCCATGTTTAATATTATGGATTAGTAAAATAGTTTGATGATAAAAACATTATAAATTAACAATTATAGGAATTTAATTCACATAAAAGTAGGCTTATCAGGATATGTTTCTTAAACTAAATTTTTTTTGTACGATCTATTGAACATAGAAGTTATAAACTACTAAAATGATATATATATATATATATATATATATATATATATCAATTCCTTTACAGTTATGAAGATTGTGGAATCAATTTTCAAAGACCACAGACCATTACTATTGTACTAATGTGATATTGGAACTGTGAACTGAACAGCTCTAAATAGTTGATGTAATAAAACCAATCTAGTAAATTATTAGATATGATAATATATGTTTTATAATGTATCAAATAAAAATTAATAATGTTCTTAATTATTCAATTAACATAAGCAATTGAACTATTTATAATGTTATTGGAGTATCTAATAAAGTCGAGATTCGAGGTAAGGGAATTCTTATCTCACTCTCATATTTTTCAAATATACTTCCTTTTCTCTATCAATATTCTATATGAATTTTCTAATGAAATTATCCAATGAAATATTCCGTAGAATTATAAATATTTATTATCTTGTATACATTCTTAAACTATTTTTCACAGTATTCATAAGAGGGATCTTTATACTATTTCACTGCTTTTTACTTTAAATCACATGTCTCAAAACCCAAAATCCATGTGATGAAAAAATCCATTTTATTTATAAATAAAAATTCCACATTCTAAATAAAAGATGATTTTATATGAAAATGAAACAATTTAAAGGGTTATAACTAGAAAAAACGACCCAATAACACTCATTTATTTTCCTCAAAAAAAAGATTTAAAACAAATGGATAATTATAAACAAGTATTATAATCCATTTAAAATTGATTTAAAATAAACAGATCTCTCATAGAAATATAAATAAGGAATAGTCAATATTTTATTATTTTATTTCCCATATTTAATAGATATATTACCCATTAGTGGTTTATAATTCAATAAAAAAAATTACTCGATACACCTTGAGATTGGAGTGAATCATGGTGTTAGTTGATTTAAACTTTTTCACCCCTATACTTTCCTGTATATCTTTCTCCCTTGTTAAAATGGTCACTATTAAACCTTTATTTACTTTCACTTTATCAAACTATTACACATCAAATATCATGAATATTTGAAAAATGTAACGTTGGTTGTAAAACATAGATTTTACTTGGTTTATTGGTACTAGGATACATTCAAGGAGGATACACTCAGAATTGTGTTGTTTTATTAAAATTAATTCTATAACATACTATTTTTTAGTTACATGTTTTCAAGCCATGGTCACTCCATGCCAAGATGCACTACCCCTACAAGATTCTATAATGTCTCACTATTGATCCAATCATCACTATGTCTTCTTACCTCAATGCACATCATTGGTGAAGGTATTAGTATATAGACTTGTAGATCTCTTATTAGTTTATTGACATGGAGGTCACTTCAAGGTCTGTATAAAAAATGTATATGAATTTAATACTTATTAACATATATATTCTATATTTAAAGATAATGTGGATCTCCAAATCCACTAAAAAATATAATCAAATCCTTATCAGAATAGTTGATACAATAATCATTAATCAATCATCAGAATTCAAAAAATAATCTAGATATAAAAATTCCTTCACTGGAATTATTATTCAAAATATTATCTCCACCTTTCATTCTAGACTAGATATATCCATGAAGTTCCATAATCCTTAAGTCGTCATCTCTACTCATATTTGTATATGATCAATAGAATTACTAGTATTCTCTTCACTAACTCTTCATTCGTGAGAAACACTATTCCTCATCAAATATAATCTTCAATATGTTTCTATCTAGTAACAAAACATCATCAACAATTAAGATTTAAAATAATTCATATGTGGTTAACCCTTCCTTATTCTTCCTTCTAATCTGTCATGATACATATTTGCCTTACTCTAATTTATGATCTCTATTCTATCTCCTCGATTCTTCATAACTGATACCTAATATATTCAATTAATTTGAAATTAAAATTCAAAAAAATGACTACCTTTAACTCCCAAACTATTTATTCTTCAAATATATCCTTTGGATTTTTTTTAATAATATTGTCACCATTTAACTCCCTAAAGTATGTTAAAATTCATTCCACAATTATCTAATTTTCAATAGAATTGCAAACCATCAAGTTTTGTTGTAACTTCCAGATATTCAAACATCGTGACATAGTTTATGATTAAAATTTATTTTCATGGAACTAGATAACATTGATCACAACAGAAAACTCCAAATAACATGGAATAACTCTTCTATAGGTAAAACATCCCTTCAATATAGTTAATTCCATGATCATATGCTTGTTTTCTCTTTGACTATGGATACTAGATGTGTAGGCTAACTTCCTCTAGAATGTGGTGCCTTTTAGTTTATTATTTCAATAACCCTAATAAATGATCATTTCCTACCATATAAGATTCAACACGGAATAAAAAACACCCATTATTGACCTCCCCATGTTGCACATGGATTATTCCGATACAAAAATCCTTATTCCATAACATGGAACTGATATGTTTCCTCAATTTTAAAGTCTAAAATAAATTGTTCAGATTTACCATGGTATTGGACTCCCCATTTTTATTCATATAAAAATTATCCAACTCCTAGAAAATAATGTCACACATGAAATACCTTTAATTCATTTTTGTTCTTTTTCCAAAAATAAAAAACATACATATATAGGGAGGATGATATAAAACTTTTACACTGTAATTACTTCGACCAAGGACACTACAACATTGTACTTGGTAGGAATAATCTTGATGAGCTACTGTCATGAGGTTATCAAAAAAATAATTCTTGGAACTGATAATATTATGTTAAAATTGGAAATTAGATTATCTCTAGAGAAGGAAGTGTTGTGTGAATATAAAAAACCTATAGGTGGGTCCCATTTTTAAATAAATAGAAAGTAATATGGGTTTTTTGGAAATCAATTTTGGATGAAATGGTCCGACCTTGGATTATTCTCTCATTTACCTATTGAATAATTATTCATAGTGTGTATAATCTCCCTCTTATAAATTGAATCCAACTGATTATTGTATTAGGTAGTTTTAGTCTATAAAATGATTTACATTAATCAATGTATCCCCTATCTTAGCTTATCCTTATATTTGGATATTTCCATTTACTCATGACTTACTCCCACTATTTTATATCTTATTTATTAGACTTAATTCATGTGGCTTGTGTCTAAAGTTTCTAAAAAAGTATAATAAATTTATAGATAATTAGAAGATACCTCCAATGACTAAACCAATAACTTTATAAGAGGAGTTAGTAAAGAATTGAAATAGTATAATTCATCAACATATAATAACATGGGATTTCTCATGGATGAACCACTTAGGGTTTTTTGTTCCATCGCTGGAGTATTAAAAAAAGAAATAAAGAAAATAAAAGATTTATTCCCCCCGTTATTGGAAGTCTTATCCTCTTTAAATAGTGTATAGCTCAACCGAGTATGAGAGGGAAACATAATTGTTCATCGAATTAAAGAATTTCTATAGGAGAATGTAAGATTTAAGCTTTATGGTTGACATGTTTAAAAAAGGTAGGGTTTGGAGGAATTCTCCAATGCATTGGAACTCTCATATGATCCAGCCTAATATTCTTTTTAATGGTGTCCTACACTAGTGCTTCACAGTAGTGGGGAAATGAATGTGGGCATAGAATTTAGATTATGGGCCTTGTTGTTTTGAACAGTGCATGGGAAGAATTGTTTTAACCACCAGACATCAGTTTGTCTAGAATCTAAACTTGATTTCTCCCATAATTGGCTGGTGAGGGCCAACCTTTTTCTTTTTCTGTGTCATTGCATCTTCTCCTTAGAATGGTTATTTCTTCTAAACTCATACTCAGAGATTTCACCTTTTAACATCTCTATTTAATATAAGAGGCCCATTCTAATTTATACACTATTGATTTTTTCCCTATTAGGTCCCCATGTCTTCGAGGTATTCATTTCCATGGCTCTAGTGTTGACTGATTGCATTCTTCTTCCAGATAGAGTAGAATACTTGGCCTCCTTTAGAAATTTTATTGGTAGGGAAGCTCAAAACGTGTAATTATTTTATGGAACTCACTCTCAGTGTTTTTGGGGTTCAAATTAGATAAGAGTACTTTCAAGGTTATCCTAGAACAATACCTTCATTCCAACATCGACTCGGCACTAGGGGTTATAGAAGAAGGCGACATCGACAGAGCAGCTGGAACAATGTTCTTCCTTGGGGTAGAGGTGTGTAAATGATGGTGGTATATCCCTTTTTTGGATTCTATATAAACCTCTAGGTATTATAAAATTTTCATAAAATGGTTTGTATTCTTCAATGGAGGATCCATGGGTTTTTTTGATGGTTGTAGGGAAGGAAGAGGCATGGTGGGGTGGGTGAAGCTTGAGGTAAACATGCTTACCATGAGTGTCATGCCCAATTCCCTAATTTTAAGGTGTATTATAAAAAGTGGGGTTTAAGGTAGGTATTCCTACCATGGGATTGGTGGCACGGTTAAAAAAATTCTTCATGAAGCCATCTCTTCTTTCCTTCAAGGATTTTATTTCTCACACACAGAAAGCTATTGGTACTCATTGTAAGTATTCCTACCATGATAATTAGGTATAGTACGGTGGTTAGTTGACCATCATTAGTGCCCATGAGAGGCTTAAGGCATATTCACCATGATTATTATGAGATGGAAGTTTCCAACAGGGACCAGCATATAGTCAACACATAGGATTAGCCTAGTGACCATGGATGTCATGGTCACTCTTGGCCTTTTAAATTTTCCATCTTACTAAAGTTTATATCCTTACTTAGCGTAGTATTAAAATCTTCCCTAAAGGAAATAACTGGATTCACAATTTAAATAAAAAAATGTATTTATCAACAAATACCATATTTAAATTCATGTTCCAAATAAGTTCTAATAAAATAAAAAGATATTTACAATGGAATTAATCTAAAATGAGGGGTATTTTTTATTAATAAAAAATAAAATATGGGAATCATTTTCTCACATAAATCCCCCACACTTGTTTGATTGTACTCTTAGTAAATTTATCATTGAATTCAAATTTAATAGCCATCCTTCCTAAATCTAAATTTACCAAATAGAGTTAAAACAAAACATAGATTCATCCAATATTAATGTTATCATGCCTCATTTAAAAATCAAACTATTACCTTATTTTAATTTAGTCAAATTTTCTATTTAGGAGTCGACTGAATGGTTTTAAGTGGAATAATTATTTAAAAAAACAATTTCATTCATCCCCCTTTATTAAGTTTCCATAAACCCAAGTTTGATTTTCCACTTAGTTGAGAAAAGTTAAATTATTGTGTTATAAGTCAATTACCCCTCTTTTTATGGATTCAATATTCCCCTCACATAAATGGACTCACTTTTTACAAGTATCTTTATTTAAATTTATTTTTCCCATCCATAATTTTTTCACAAAGAACTATTCATAAAACTTATTTATATAGATTTATTTATTTATATAAACACACCTAGTGCCCCTTGTCTCAAATAACTATTATGGGTTTCTTAATTTCCCATTTGTATCTATGGTTTAAAGAAATTATCTCATTTTCATTCATTTTGGATCCCTAATATTTTTTTCTCACACCAGTCAAGTATATTTAGATAAAGTTAAAAAAAATAATGTCTTAACATTAAAAAATTAATACCACCAAAACCTATTCACTCACACCCTATCTCTTAATCCTAAGACTAAAATTTCATAAAACATTGATCAACTCACTCAGCAATAACCAAAGTCTTGTAGTTTCAGAATAAATAAATCCCCTTAACACTATCTTGATATTTTTAAACTAGGTAGGGTAAAGATGTAGTTCAACAAATTAGAGAAAATTTAAAATAGAAAATATACAAAATTACTATAAAAAAACTATTTATCGGAAAAATTATATATAGATTCTAGTTGATATATCCCCATACATTATTCTAATTTTTTTCCAACTAAATTCCAAGATGCATTTGTTTTAAAATAAGATATTTTAAATAAGATCAATAACTACGATTAAATAAAGGGAAAGTTCAACCTTTTAGTGCTTATTTCCTAGTGTCATAAAGGATTTTATACTCCTCTAGAGGTCAATTAATTTTTTTCCAGGTATTTATTCAATTTTTGAACATTTACCTTAAATGGGAGTTTTTAATCTTCCCCTTTAATATCGAATTCAACCAAAGGTAATATATTAGTTACTGTATAAGGTCATGTCCATTTAGATAGAATCATACTCAGGAAGAGTTTGAGCCTCGATGAAAACAGTAGTACTTTATCTCTAACTTAAAATTCACTATTTTGAAACAACTTATCATGGGAAGATTTGGTTTTCTCCTTATGTAGTAGTGAGTTATCCTATGCTTCTCTCCTTAATTCCTCAATCTCTATTAGTTGTAATCTAATTTTTTCTCCATCCATATTAAACTCTAGTGTTACAAATTTTATAGTGAAATAATATATTTTTTGAATCTCAACAATAAAGTGAAAATATTTAGCATAAACAATTTAGTTGGGAGACATTCCTAGTGGGGTCCTTTAAGTAGTAATGTATGCCCACAGTGCATCATGTAGCTACTTAATCCAGTCCTTATAGTCGGGTTCCTCTGTTTTCTCCAAGATCCTTTTCACTTCTATATTGGACTCCTATACTAGTCCATTTTTCTATGGGTGGTAGGTAGTATATGTTTTATGGTTCACTCCATATTTCCTCATGGGGATCTCTATTTTCTTGTTACAAAAATGGGTTCTTTGGTCAATAATAAATGCTTGACATATTCCAAACCTACCAAATATGTTTGATTTAAGAAATGAAATCAAATTTTTTGAGCCATATTCTTATGTTCCTTGGGCCTCAATCTATTTAGAAAGATAGTTTACTTCCAGAAAAATATTGAAAAATATAAATGAAACAGGGAAGGGACCCATGAAGTCAATTACCTATACATAAAATATTTCACAATAAATCAATGTTTTTGGGTCATTTATTTTCATTTATAAATTCAACTAGTAAATATAAATTTTTTATATTTAAAAAAACATAATAATTTATAGATATGGAAGGAATAAATAATCCAGCTTCCAAAATATTTCTAGCGATTCTTTGAGGTCCAAACTGGCCTCTACATGAAAGTGTATGAAAAAATGAAAGTAAAAAATATATAATTTTCCTACATGGGAATACATATTATAATGATTTGATCATTACATATTTTCTTTAAATAAGGTCAACCTCATACATAGTGCTTGGATTTAGATTTTAATTTAGTAGTTTGGTGCTGAGAGAATAAAAAATCTACCTTGGTTTTGGTCAGTAAATTCACTATATCATCATACTAGGGTATTACGGTCTAGATGTAAAATTTCTCACCCGGGGAAGAATGTTCTAGGATAGTCTCTGGGATTGGTTCTACCTCTCCAGTGTGAGGTAGTATACTCATTTGGTTAGCCACAATATTTTCACAACCCTTATTTTCTTTAATCTAAAGGTCAAACTATTATAGCAACAAAATCCAGCTTATAGGTCTGGTATTTACTTCACTCTTCATGATAAAATATATTAATGATTAATTATTAGAATAAATAATCACCTTACTTTCTAAAATATAAGAATGCATTTTTCTGGAATATAAAACAACATACAAGAACTCGTTCTCAATTATTGTGTAGTTTTTAGGAGTAGTGTTCTGGGTTTTTGAGTTTTAGGCTATCACTCATGGTATCCTATCAATAATTTGGGATATAATGTACCCTAAAAATTTATTGGATTAATTATAAATTATCTCAAATTGGTTATTCCAATATGGTGGTAAAATTATGCGGAATTTGGTTAAACAACTTTCTAATTTATCAAAGGTTGTCCTGCATGATTCATTAAATAAACATTCAGTTTATTTATTAAGTAAATTAGTTAGAGGTAAGCAATTTTACTAAATTCCATAATGAATATTATATAAAACGTATCATTTCCTAAAAATTATTTAATGTTATTAATAGTTTTGTGATAGGGGAATATGTAAATTACATCAATTTTATACTTGTCAACCCCAATTCCTTGCAAAGAAATCAAATTGCCGATGAAATTTTCTTTTTTCTACCATAAAATGGCATTTTTATAAATTCAAAACCTATTGTTTCTCAATAAAAATTTTTAAACAATTCTCTAAACAATTCAAAAAAATTTATAACTAGTCTAATACATAGTGAAATCATCAAGGGAAACTTTTAAACCACTTTCAATTAGGTCTGAAAAGATACTCACTATGAAATGTTGTATGGTGTCTTAGGCACTATAGATATCAAAGGGAATCATTTGGTAAGAAACTTTAGCTAATGGGCATGTAAATGTTGCATTATCATGGTCATAAGCTGATATTAAATCATGTAAATATACAAAGAAACCATCTAGGAAGAAATAATTTTCTTTCACATCTAATTTGTCTAGAATTTGGTCTAAAAATTGTGTGTAGAAATTTTCTATCCTAGATACATGGTTTAATTTTCTATAGTCAATACAAACCCTTCAACTATTATGAATTATAGTGGGTAACAATCCATTTTTTTCACTTTTCACAATTTCGTAACTAATTTTATTTGGAATATAATAAATAGGGTTCACTGATTGTGAGTTTGAGATAGGAAAGATTCATCCATCTTTCAAAATTATTTCCAATTATTTTTTAGATACCTTTGTCAGAGTAGGATTAAGTCTCATTTAAGGTCGTATAATTGAATTAGATCCTTCTTCAAACAAAATATGGTGCATTTAGGTAGTGATAATAATTCTTAGAATATCTCCCAATTTCCATAATATGTCTTTTATATTATTTTTAAGGATGTTCAACAATTCTTTTTCTTGGTAAGGTTCTATGTTGCTGTAAATTATCATTGGATGTATCTTGTCCCCTTCTAAAAAGAAAAATTTTAAATTTGAGGGTGGTATATTTAATTCTAATTTAGGGGGTTTTCAAGGATTTTTCTTATTTAATTACACTCCATGATGGCCACCTACATTTGTATGAATAATTTTTGGTGTCCGATTTAAGTAACCCATCAAAATAATTTTCATCAATTTATTCAATTTGATCAGTAGTTGAAATTGTTTCCAAATTAAGTTCATTTCCAAAAATATATTTATCTAGTAGGTCAAGTGTTTCCAAAGCTTCTCCAAATCTAATTATTTCCTTAAATATTTCAATTTCTTCCCTATAAGAATACAGAAGCTCAAAATTATTTAAGGTGAAAATAGAATGTTGTTTTATTTAATCACGAATTTGAAATCTATGGTCTCTTCACAAAAATTCATGGAAAGTATTCATTTAGAGACATTAATTATGGTTTTATAAGTTTATATAAATTTTCTTACTAAAATTATGGGTGGATGATACATACCTTTTCTTTCTACCATGTCGAGAATTTAAAAGTAAGCAGGGAATGTGAAACCATGCACACTTACCAAAACATACCTGGTAGGAAGTGGCTCTATTAGAAATTTGTACAACCCTATGGGTGGGTTTAATTTATCCGATATATATATAGAAGAATAAATATAATAATTCATGATATTAATCAAACCACCTAAGACACACAATTCTTTGGAAAAATTAAGCTTACCAATTGTGTAGGGAATAGAAAAAGTACCTAGATCCTGGAAGTTTAAGAGAATTTTGGTGCAGAAAATAGAAAAAACATTCTTACCCAGTCAAACCTCTTTATTTAATTTCAATATTTTTCTATCAGTGCACATGAAATTAAAAAATTCAGTATATCATGGAATCTGTTGAATGGATTCCTGCATGGGGACTCTGATTTCTACTTTCATGAAAAATTCATGAATATCTTACTGTAACGATTCCACATTGTTTTTTATGGTTATTTTATTCTTATAGAGAAGGGGTGGTTGTGGATCCTTCGTGATATTTTTCTTTTCATTGGATGGTTCTCCCCTTGCCTCCTCTTAATTCTCGTTTTCTACGGTAGGTTCTTTCTATAGGTGACTCCCAATTTCAAGACCCAAGGGTAATCCCTTTTTATCTTGCAAATCTTTTCCATATCTCAAGGTAATGGAACAAGAATTTACATTAGTGTTTTTAATTTTATATGTCAGAATATTTCATATACCTTGATTTACCATATTTTTTATAGTGGTCATGAGCTATAAAAATTGTTCTATTAATTCATTCAATTTTGACCCATGAGAATTTAGGGTGGTGTGCGGACTATTTTGATATTATATTACTTGTCTAAACATGTCCTTAATGTATTATTATTATGTTTTTACTTTCTAATAGATTGTCAATGGTCAAAAATTAGTACTCTAGAGTTGGGGATTTTGAAAAGGTTATCTAGAAGCCTATTTAAATAGTGGTCTTTTAGTCTATTGGCTTCCAGTTCCAAGTTGGTTAGTGAAGTATTCTTGAAATCCTTGGTTTCCAATTGGTTGGTTCTATAATTAAATTTGGTACATGGAATCAAAACATTCATTTCCTTGAATTTAAGGACATCCATTAGTAAAATGTTCTTGATAATGGAATAGTTATAAATCCCTTGGGGTGTGTTAGATGATGACTCTTGAACCTTATTCATAAATTGTTGTATTTAAAGAGAAGTTAGTTCTTCATTTTTATTTCCTAATAAAGGTGAGTTAAAAACTTTACCACATGTACTCTTGTTATTTAAAATTTGGTACCAAACTTCTAGTAATTTTTTGAAATATATTCAATGATTTCTCTTACCTCAACTAGATAGTAGTCAATGAGTTCTCCTCCTGAAAAATAATCAAGTAGGTTTTGTTCATTTTCCACCAATCCTTGGTATAAAAACACCAAGAAGTGATGTTCGTCATATGGTTAGTGTGGGAAGGATGTGTTTAGCTTCTTAAACCTCTCCCAAAATTTAATGGGAGTTTCATTCATTGACTATTTAATTACATAAATATCCTTATAATGCGAAAGACTTATTTAAGTATAGAATAATTCATGGAGTAATAACTTCTATAACTCTTCCCATGAGTTTTCTTCACTCAACTTTAGATTTTAGAACCACTACTTGGTTTCTCCTTCAACTAATAAGGAGAATGCCTTAAAACTAATTTCATCCTTAGTGACTCCTCTAGCTCTAAATACATTATAAACTTTCTTAAATTCTCTATGTTACTATTTGGGTATTCTCCAAATATTCCATTAAACTTAGGTAGTATCCCAATATTTCCAATTTTGAGTTCACAGTCTGGTTGGATATTTAGCTGTAATTTTCTATTGCTGATATTGAAATTAGGTACTTAAATTTTTCATAAAGTACTATTAACTTGAGCTACATTACTTTCCATCTCTTCACTTCAAGTTATTTCTTATGAGTAATATGAAACTGAGGATGGAGAACCAGTTAATAATATAATGATGAATTTACTTTCCTCTTGGATAGTGTTTCTTAAAGTTATGATTCTTGAAAGCATAGTTCTTTCAACCTATGGATCAAAACCATTAATGTGGGAATAATTGGATCTTTTCATTTGAAAACATATATTCATGAAAAAATTAAAATGAAACATTTTCATTCACTATAAATGGTCCGAGTTTGAATAGATCTTTTAATGGGGTACCCAAAAACAATATTTTAACCTATGAATAATTTAGTAAATTTCATCTCTGATTATCTTTGTAGATGGTAGTGTTGTGTGAATTAAAAAATCTTGTTGGTGGGTCAACTTTTTTAAGAAATGGAAAGTAATCTGTGTTGGTTATAAATCAATTTAGGAATAAATTCTCCATCCTTGGATTATTCCATCATTAACCTATTGAGTCATTATTAATAAATTCTATAATCTCCCTTTTATCAATTTAATCGAACTAATTGCTTATATCAGTAGTTTCAATCTAGAAATGGATTTACAATCATCTCTATATCCCATATCCTAGCCTGGCCTAGTATTTTAATATTTCCATTTACCCTATAATTACCCCCACTATTTTCTATCACATATGGTGGACTCGATCCATGTGGATTATGTATGTAATGTCAAAAACAAGGATAAGAAATTAAGATCCAATCAGAATAGACCTCTACTGACCAAACCATTAACCTCACTAGAGTTAGTACAACATTGAAAGATAATAATTCATCAACATGGAAGAACATGTGAATTCTACATGTCTAAACCACTAAGGTTTTAGTGTGGCGTAATTGTATTATTACAAAAAGAAATGTAGAAAATTAAAGAGTCACACCCCCATTTATTGGTAGTTCCCTCATATTTAAATAGTGATCAACTCAACTGTGTATGAGAGGAATACATAATTGTTTATTGAATTTTGGAATATCAACAGGGGAAGGTATTATTTATGCATGATAGTTGACACGTGTCCATAAATTAGGGTCTAGATGAATTCTCCAAGGGATTATAAATCTTCAACAGTACATCTCAATGTTCCATTTAATGGAAGACTACTCTAGTGATTCATGGTATTGGGTGAATGAAAGTGGTTAGGGGATCTGTATTATGGTCCTTTTTATTTCACACAATGCATTAGAAGAATTGTTTTACCTACCAGATGTCACTTTATCTATAATATACAATTTTAATCTACCATCATTGGCATTTTAAGGTCAACCATTTCATTATAAGTGGAGATAAAACTTCTCTATAGACAGGTTCTTTCTTCTCACCTCATACTCAGAGCTCTCACCCATCAAAAATTCTATTAAAAATATGAGGTGGATTCTTAGATTGAAATTTTTCTTTTATTCCCTTTTGGTCTTCATGGGATCCTAGTATTTTCACATGTTGATCTAGTGTTTATAGTGCATATCTCTTTCCATAAAAATTGGAATTCTTAGGATCCTTTAGAAGATGTATGGCTAGGGCGGCACCAAATGTGGAATTCTTTGATAGGACTCACTATAATTAGGTATGAGGTTCAAATGAGATCATATTACATCCAGGGTTCTCCTAGAATAGTATCTTTGATCCACCATTGACTTAGAACTAGGAATTTTAGTAGAAGGTGGCATTGACAGAGTAGCTGGAACCCTATTTTTCCTTGGGGTGGAGGTGTGTAAACGGTGGGTGGTATCTCCCTATTTTTTAGAATCTTATAACCTCTAGATCGTAAAATTTTGTATTGAAGGGTTTTTTTCTTTCATAGGAGGGGTTAAGGTTCTTTTGATGGCCATAGGGAAGGAAGAGGCACAATAGAGTGGGTGAAGCTTGCATTAAGCATGCTTACAGTGAATGTTAAAGTCAGTGTCTTGACCAAAACATTTATTTTTAAAATAGGGTATTATGGTAGGTATAACTACCATGAGAGTGGTGGACAAGTTAATAAAATTCTTCATTCAATCATTTATTCTTGACTTTGTGTATTTCTTTTAGCACAAATGGTCATCTTTTGGTACTCATAGCAGATATGCCTACTGTGACAATAGGGTGTGGTATGGTGATCATGTGACTCTGATTTGTTCTCATGGTAAGATTGACTCATTGTAACTATTCCTACCAAGATATAGTAGGTTCCAATAGGGGAAGTATATATTTAACACAAATAGTAAGCCTTTTGACTGTGGATGTAATTTTCACTCTTGGCCTTTTCAATTTCCTATCCTTTAAAAGTTCCCATCCTTTCTTTGTGCAGTATTAAAATCCATCCTAAAATAAATAATTGGCACAAAAATTTAAATCAAAAAATGTATTTACCAATAAATTCCATATTTAAAACCATGTTCTAATTATGTTGTAATAATAGAAACAACTATTTACATAGGAGTTAAACAACAATGAGGGGTATTTTTAATGAATAACAAATAAAAATATGGGAATTAGCTTCTCACATAAAAGCTTCATTTTTTTCAAAGGGAACATAATCAATTGAAGAATTGTCTACCACAACATGACCAAAAGGAAAATTAAAAACTAAAATAGTTTCAGTTTGAAATGGAATACAAAATTCTCAAAAATCCTTCACACAAACCATTTCCATATCCATTACAACATATCCAGACTCACCATGATGTTGTGAATGGAATGGTAAATTCTCTCCCCAAAAATATTCAAACCAAACCTGACATCTTCACATGAGATTCCAATATCTTAGTATGACAAAAAACATTGATAGAGACTTTTTCATTTTCTAAATAAACTCAGAAACTCTAAAAACCATTATGTAAGTATATATAAATCTTACATATCAAGGGACATTACCAAAATTAGTGAAATATATTTCAATATTCTAGAAAACCAATTCATGATCAACCTATGGAATTAATTTATTCTCCAAGAAAAATTTCGGAAATAAATTTTAGATACCCTTCCACTTAATAAATAGAACATCACTTTCCTTATCAATTACCTAAACATTATCCTTCAATGAATATATCAAATCTACCATTCTTTTAGAATAATGATTTTAGAACTTCCAACTCCCCGTAAAAAAATTTCATCCATTATCCTTTCATGATTTCATCTATAATATATATCTTATGGGTCATTGATGATGTTTCTTTAAATAAAATAAAATCATAATTCAACCTTCTCATCAATTATTTTCAACAAATCCAAAATGCATCCTTCTGGTTGCAATAATATCCACTTTGTAATTTTATGAAAATACTGTCAGAAAAACCATGGATAAATAATATTGAGATAAGCTCTTCACCTTTATATTTAAATCCATGAATCTCCAAATTTTTTATTTTATAGAATTATTTCCTCACCCTTTATCAATAAAATTAAAAGGGTTCATTTCACTAGATACGTCATTTCTTTCTTCTCAGTTTATCCACAAAAGATATTGGTGTACCATCACAAATTTCACTCACCCTTTGTAAATATACTTCCCATATCTCATTTAAAAGGTAAATCAATATCTTTTCATACCTCTAAGAACTTATAATTCAGATAAACTGTTCTCCCCATTTATATTGAATTAAAATATTATGTACTTTATACCAAACATTGAATATCATCATAAACATTAACTTCTCTCAACCATCCTTCAATGAAATTTCAACTAAAACTACTTAAACTAACAATAAAAAATTCTCTCAGGAAATTATAATGAGTGAATTTACCCATTTGCAATGATTTATTAATAAATACTCTTATTATATTGAGTTGGAACTCAATATGGGAATAATTAGTACATGTTAATAACTACACTATATTATATATGACTCACTAGTTTCCATAACCATATCCTTTTTTAGAAATTAAGTTACTTAAACATTAAAACCTCTAATGATCTCAATTGTAATTAACCCAAAATACATTTTATAAGAAATAAATCACATGATGTGACAAACATAGTAAAATTTGAAGTAATTTATACCACTTGTTTATGATAAACTAGTGATACCAATTGATTCCATTATATTAATTACTTCCAAGGATTTTTCCATTCTAAATAAAGTAAATCATCATGTTCATCATTAAATTCCCCTTAATTCCATCAGCTCTTGACTGCAATAAAATTATAATATTTAGTATGGGGATATAACTTATTGATCAATATACATTCTTCTCATTATCTTTTAGTATCCTAGAAATCATCCAATTGATACAACATGGTTAATTAATAAAAAATAGTAAATTTTGTCCTCCATGAATATAGATTCTACAATAATAAGTTTTCTATGTTCTTCTTCGGGGAATACCACCATTTAGTATGTTGTTGATATAACATTTTTAATTATAAAAATGGCTTTATTCCATTTTCAAAACATGAATATATATATATATAACACCAGTTTTTCTCAAAATTAGGCTCCTTGCTATCTATACTTATTTATCACCCCATATATTACCATATTCATCTTAGATTAATCATGGTAAATATTTGATATCCCATTCTGATATTTTTTGTCCTTAAAACCACTTGAATTTAATCATCAAGGCATGTATCATTATATTTAACAATGAATTTCCCTCAAAATCTCAACCCACTTTTTGTTTTAACCTTTAACACGTTTATCACTTGAGATAGCACTTGTTTGAATAAATAATTTCTTGATATTCATAATATATTCTTCCAACACTTTTTATTGAATTTTTTCTACACCTACTGAAACTAATTCATCTTAATGAACATTCAACCTTTTACATTTATTCTTATTCTTTGAATGTATATACCCTATGGAACATGTCTCCCCCTTAAGTCTACATCACTTCAATCAGTAGACATAAAAAGTAAGTGCATGAAAAGAAGTATTATTTCAATATACTCAAGTAAAAGAATGTGGTTTTCCATTCTGAACTAACGCTTAACTTCGAAACTACATTTGTTTTTTACTATTGATAGCACCATAGCTATAAACTTCAATCTGAATATTTAAATCTAAATAATTTTTACCATATAAATTGGTATCGATATCCCCTATGAGAATCACCTCACTAGTCAAAGTTTATTCCTTTAGTTCACCATTTTTACATTAATTTCCATGATTCCTTCCCATGAAAGGAAAACACCATTAGTATTCACGCATTATTTATAGTGGTATGGATGATACCACTTAAAAATGTATTTTTCTTATCTTACATGAATATAGTTAAATATAGTATAGATATTTCATCAATAATATACTTTTCTTTATATATATCCCTAATTTTTTTATAGGAACAATATTCTTCATCTTGGAAAGTAATGGTCTTTTGTTCACATTCTCTTTAATTCCAATGAGTGAAAAATATTCTTTATTATTTTCACTCCATGATTTATTCTTCTCTTTATATGATTGATGTTGTGAATAATCCATCAATTATATTCGAGGAATATTCTTTTTTATTTCTCTCATCCTCGAATACAATGTGTGGTTGGAATGGTGTTTTTGTGGTGTTGATTGAAAAAATTTATGTCAGACACATATGTCCACATCTCTTCCAAGTTATTTCAAATGGGGTTTATTTATGGAATAGGAAACACCCATTATATCTCATTTCAATGATGACTCAAGGACCTTTTTTCCAAAGGAGGGTGTTCATTTTGTAACTTGGACAATGATACTTAAGAACTCACATTGGTTAGAAGGATGGGAGGTCAGTCTCATCAAACTCTTTTAGGGGGATTTTTTCCTACTCCAATATTCTCTTATAGATTTAAGATATTATTTTGATTCCTTCATTCATTAACAAGTATGAAATAGGTCACCCATTAATTAATAATCAATTATTATCATGTATGGGATTTATAATAAATTGTATGTATCTAAGGGTTTTTCATATATGGAGATATATCTATGTATCTGAGGTTTTTCATTAATAGTAGCCTATTTTATATAGATTATAGATTCTTTGTTCATTCATTATTATATTGTTAGGGTCAGACCCATAATTTGTTCTTCCTATATATCATCCTTAAAGGAATCAGAACCCATGTAGTTCAGTGCCACATAATGGGCCACATCATACCTTTTATGGTCATGTTATAAGGAACAAACCATGTAGTTTAATGTCAATCGGTAAGGACATCTAGTTGAAAGGTGCCAAATCAAATTTAATTGTGGTAATTATTCCAAGGCGACCTAGGGGACCTAGAAGAGGTATGTCCTCCTAGTTTGGAAAAGACCCTACTTGGAATTTGTCCTAGAAAAATTATGGTTGATTTAGGGTGTTGGGTTTCGACCTCAGGGAGGCATCCTATGTATCCCAATTGGATGAGAATCAAAACGCATGGAGTTTAGTTATAAGGACCTATGCTTATGGGGGCCCTCCGAAGGTTTATATCATAGTGAATGTGGAATTATGAGAGGGTTAAGTTAGGGCTTACACCATATAGTACTATTCCCATGTGGTCGGACACATGGCTTTGAGGACCCATGCCTATGGATGCTCTCTGAAGGATGGTGAGAGAAAGATCCTAGAAAATTTTTCCCACCAAAACATACACTTAAATGTGTGGATTCAAGATCTTAGTTAACCTATAATCCAGTGTGAGTCATGAATGAATGTGAGATACAAAAGGAAACATAAGATCTAGAAAACCACACAATCCTTCTTCCGCTGGTGGAAGTGGTCGGTGCTGCGGGAGAAGAAAAAAGGGCTTTGATGTGCATATCCCCTCTTTCCATTGTACCTTGGATAGTCACATATAACTACCCATATTGATAAATACCATAAAGACATTCTATTTGTTTACTATAGGATGGATTCCTTAGTGAATGTTTCCTGGGGAAGAGAGGAGGATAAGTCACTAAACCTCAAAGTTAAAGGAAATCATTATCCTCTCCCTCCCCACCTACAACTGAAATTCCCTGATCTTAGAGAAAAAAAAGGTAAGGATATGATCCTAGCCCTAATATCTAAGATTTGTAAATCTCTAACATAGCTCTTAGGTTCAGGTTTCTTGTGACCCATGGGGATGTATATCTATATACACCCCGAGGACCATACTTGTCAGGTAAGACAAGTGTAGGACACCTCTAAATGATGGAATTCATATCCAAATGGGAGATACCCCGGGGTTCCTATTAACATAGACTTGGAAGTTTTAAGGATTATTTGGAGGATTTAATTTGGTTCTCATCAGATGATGGATCCAAAGAAAGTGGAGCCTTGATATTAGTGGATTGAAGAAGGCTTGGAGGTGCCCTGTGTTGGTCAAGGATTGATGAGAAGGAGGTTCTTTGCATAATACTTGGGAGGAATTGTAAGTGATTTTCATAGGGGCATAGGCCTAATAGATCTGTTGGTTACTTTTGATATGTACCATCTGGGAAACAACACTTGGGTGAGGCCTTATTCTAGGCACCAAGGGTCTTCCCGGGTGTCCCTAGAAGGGGATCACATTGGTCTCAATCTAGGGAAGGGACCTTCATGATAGTGGTTTTCAAATAGTTGTAAATGGGACCTCACACAGGTGTCTTGTGTTTCATACCCTAGAGGGTCTTTGACCTCACTATCCCCCTTAATACCCTCTTCTCTCAGGTTTTAGAGAGCTACCTAAGAGATTTTTGAGGGCCTAAGCGAAGTTACTTCATGACTAGAGCTTGGAGGATTCTTCAGTTTTTTCTAGTCTTAATAATAAGGATCCAAGAGATTCTATTTATAGGAAAACATGGGATCATGGTCTAAGTATGTTGTCTTCATAGGTCCAAATCATAGGTACTAGGTGTAGTTACATCAATCATAGTTGTCCAATCCTTCAATGTTGTGCAGCGGGGGAGCTGCAGAAGCCTTCGGGTGCGTGGGCTTGATGCATGGAGGCCCCTTTTAGGAAAGTTTATTTAATCATTCTTGGGGATATTTACTTTTCTAGAATAAAATATTCATAATATTTTTATCCCATGTGACAAAATATAGTGTCAAATAAATCAAACCCTCCCTCAGGATTCAATCTGATCAAAATAAGGGGGTCTTGTCCTGAGGTAGAGAGAAAAATATTATAATGGTGGCATAGGTTGGTCTCATACATAGGTCTAATGTGAAAGTCTGGTGCACTAGTATAGTTTGAATGTATGTGTCATAAGTCTGATAAGTATGTTCAATGCATAGGTCAGTGGTGTATATAAATACCATTGGCCCTTTAGTGAATCTTCCTTCTGAGTTTATGTTCTTTATTATCATTGCAAAGATCTTCCACTTAGCCATGTTGTGATTATCCTTTTAAAAGTTATTCTAAATTAATTCATCATGCACGTACATGGTATGAATTAAGATGCTGACCTTCAAAGAACCACCTTGACACGGAGCATGTGTGAGACATCTGGTCGAGGAACCTACAAAAGGGTCCTGGTCAATGGTTTTGCATGAGGGACCTTTGGAAAAATTATTTAACTTTCTAAAATAAAAATATTGACATTAATTTAAAATATCGATATATTTTTTTTGGTTTTCAATGGTTTCTTCAATTTATTCTAAAACAACTTGTACACATGTCTCAAATATTATAAAAGATGCTGGGACTGATTATTATGACATGTACGAATCTACTCTCAAAAATTTTATGAGCACTTGACATGGTATCAACGTGATTATTAATGGAGCGACTATATGACCTTATACGACCATAGACTTCTTAGGGACACTCTAATCCCAAAGGCTCAGAGTTGTTTCTCGATGTCTTGGTTTATAGAACATACTAATTTTCATGCCACCAATGTCTTATCTAAAGGTGTATTCATCTAGGAAGGGATGGTTACCACTGTCTATTTCATGCACCACCACCATTGTATTCTGGATCTGAAATATCATACCCTAGAGTCAAATCCTCACTATTATGGATCAAACTTCCATGAATTATAGAAATACAAGTTCCAAGGTTGGAAGGAGGACTAGGACTTCCGTTTTGGAGGGGGATTCAGTCTTGAGTGTATGTGGGCACACTAGGTGTCCTAAAATTTAGAAAAATTCAAGAAGGACCTAAAAGATTTCAATATTTATGAGTTTTTTCATGTGGGGAAAACTTATGTCTACATAAATCTAGATATTATCCCCGAGTTGTTGAGTTGATGGATTCCTTGGAAAATTTATTTCCATATGATGCATGGAGAAGTTAGTATTAGCTTGTGGGACATCTACATGCTTTTTGGTGCCCCTATCCTTAGGGATATGTATGATGAGTTTATCACAAAAAATAAGACAAGGGATGATGTTTTCAGGAAACAACCATTGGTCCATGATCTAGTTAAGTTAGCTTAGAAGATTATAAATGGGGTCCCTCACCCAAGGGGTGGAATCCATCCTAAGGTGTGGATGAAAGATTTTCTCAATCCTGAAGGAGAAGGTCTCACACTCCAACGTCCTAAAGGATGCCCCAATTTATAGAATTAATGTATTCTTTGAAAATTAAATCCTATACTTGATAAGGGATATTATACCAATTGGGGTTACAAATTCAATCAAGAAGTTTCTACAAAAACTCGTATGGATAGCTTCATCGCAATGTGGATGAGTATCTACCTGCTACTGGTCCATAAATCTAATGGCGGTGAGAGACCAAGGACTTTTGTTATAACATCCAAACTAGAATAACGGATCCATATAGGGTTGGTTTTCCCTGGCACCATGAGGATCTACCATATATTTCTACATGCGTACACTTGGAAGGATCTATTTATAATTTTAGGGTTGTTTTAGTGTGTTTTTGGGGTTGGTTGCAACACACTTTAGTTCTCACACTATGTTATGCATGGTTAAAGTCCCTAAAGGATATTTTTCCTTATTTTTTCTAGATGAATCTAGGATTGAACCATTAACTTTGTACCATGATGAATTCCTAAGTATTGTGAATGTATTGGTAGATTTCAACTTCTCTATGTATGTTGATCCATTGTATAGCGACCCATACTTTACATACATGGTTATTACTTCAAAATTGAATCATACTTATTACAACATATAACAAAACCATGAAAGGACCGTATAGGTATAGTGTATTTAGAAATTGGGAAACATAAACAACTGGTTCATAAATCATATACGTTGTCTCCCATTTATTTCATCATATCTAGATTCCCTTTTTGGAATATCCTACTTAATATCCTTCTTCCTGACCTGGGGAAAATAAAACATACAAAAGGGTGATCTCAAATGCTCAGTAATGGTAAACAAAAGAAATATAAAAAATATCATATTCATAAGAACATAACATTTTGAAAATCTTATCCTGCAAAAGTGATCATAACATGGGATAAATCATAGAAGTGAAATGTAATCCCAATAAACATAACTTAAAACATGAAGCTTTTTTTCATACACACATAATTATAGAAAATCATTTCTTAGTAGTCAAGACTCATTTACAAGACTATCTTAGCGGACAAAGTCCATTTCTGAACCGAGTTCACTCCTCGTTTTAGTCCTGTTTCACGGAATCGGTTTAACTTGTCGTTCCAGCAATGTCTATCTCATGAGATATAATTCTTTAAAAAATGCATTGGAGGGAGATATAGGTCCCACCCATCTCATAATTATACAATTATTATGTGTCCCACAAGATCATAAATCATATATCATAGCATAACCCATGTAACAAAAATGGGATTCATAAACATCATGCCATCATAACATAATCCATAAAAAAACTTCATAAAAATAATTCCATCATAACATAATGAAATCAATGTAATAATAGGGATAGAAACAAAACCCTATATTATCTTAGATGGAAAATAATTTTGATAAAACACTTGATCTCCATTCTTGAGGAAAATATCCTTTCTAGTTCAAAAACATTTTTCCTTTCTTAACATGTCATAAAATTTTTAACTAAAACAAGTTGATTAAAAATAAACTTGAAAACTTTTAAAGGATGCTTCATGGAAATATTGTTTTATGAAATCATAAATATCCATTCATTCCATATAATTTAAAAAAACATTCTTCTCGTACTTTGGCCGGATAAGTCAAAAAGTACCTCGTTCTAAAAATGACAAAAGATTCATTTCATATATTTTACTAAAAACTCACCAAAGGGTAAAATTGGATGTAAACAATTGTAGGAGGATAGAAATAATATTACATATTTAGGAAACAAGTATTTGGATGATAAATATTCCCCAGTAAATTCCGAAGTATAATCAATCTCGGATAAAAATGAGATTGTGAGATTTTCCCTTACCTTAGGTCCGATATACTTCGTATGAATTTGAACATCCTTTAATATGGTTTAAATAATGTCAATTTACTTATTAAAGAATCATATTCATTGATATTATATCATATATGGTCATATTTGTATCTTCTTAGAAGTAATATTTCATTGCTACTCGTTATTCGGGTGTTTATTGCTTTATGTTCTTATGCGTGTTTTGTCGAATGAATTCTTATTACTATTTATAGGATATAGATATATAATTTACAGAATTTTATTAGTGTAATATATATCATATTAATTCATTCAATTCATTTATATAATCATTATTCAATGAAGATCATATAGAATGAGTCGCATCACATCGTGGAGACGGTTGGCCGTACGTACGCACGAGCGATGATATCGTTCCCATGATCATGGAATTGTATTGAAGTGTATGTATAATATTTCAGAATCAATACCAATTTACAATGATCATATATATATATTTATTTGCACCATTATATTCATCCATGTAAGGTGGTGATGGAAAACATATTACACCACGGCGTGGAGATGATATTCCGTACGTACGCACATGTGGTGATTTTGTTTACCGTATGATGGATAAGAGGTGAAATAGGGTTGTTTAATATTTATAATAACATATAATTATATGAGGGATACTTATTTTATTACTTCATAATGAAAAAACTAAATAAGAGGGAGTAGAAAAAGAATGGAACTTGAAGAAAATGGTAGAAGGTATTACCTCTTTCTCGAAGTGCCTCCTTTAAACATTCTCTTAGGGCACTAGAGTTGGTATTTTGAGAATACCAGTACCTCTAGTAGGTTCCTAAGGAAGTGGGGAAGTGAAATGGGTATGGTTTGGCCTAGATTGAAGGTTAAAATTGGTGTGAGGAGGAGAGGGAGGAGGTTCCCTTTTATAAGGGATGAGAGGGGCACCTTTGGAAATATAAGAAATATAAGTTTATATTAAATCCAAACCCCACATAAAAACTTCCAAAATGACTCATATACGAAGCTTAGATGAGATAGGGTTGTAATATTATCAACCAATAAAATTTAGACATGTTAGGAATTTATTTTAAACATTATCAACTTGATTTATCCTTATTTATCAATTTAATGTTATTTGTGGTAATAATATTCTAAAATTTAAATTATCATAAATAATTACATATGTGTTGTTAATTTTCCATAATTTTACTCTTTATGACATTTTAGACTATATAAATTTTAATTTATAATTTTTAAATATTTTTGTGATTTTTAAAAAATTTTATAATATGTAATTTTTATAAAATAACAATAGTGTCAATTTTGACACTATTCAATTATTTGAATTTAAATAAAATATATACAGAATATATGTTCGAACTAAAAGCTTTACTAGATTTATTAAATGTCATATGTATCTATAAAATTATTGGATCACATTAAATAGTTCATATAGTATTTATTTTAATATTTTTAAAACCATTTATTTGATATTTTAATTAATAAAATAATTTCAACATCACTATTGTGTCATAATTAATGATAATTATTTAATCTCTAAAAATTCTAAATAAATTCATATGATGTAGATAATTTTATTATATTTTTGGAGAATATTTATATCCTAAGTTTCATTAATTTTATCACTAAATTAAAATTATTATACTTATAAGATTTAAGAGAGTGACATATTGTCACTTTCCTTGGTTTTAATAATAATTATATTATTTCATGGTCAAAAGTCAATGAAATAAATATAGTCCAGCCCTTAGGTTATATGGGTCTACCTTTATTCATACAATAGGATTTTATAAGGTGTTATGATAATTTTATAATCTTACATTTACCCTTCATTACCCGATTTACCTTTAACTATGGTAAATAAAATTTACCGTAGTTACTATTTATAATGCCCAAAAATAAAAAGTAGCCTATTAGCATAATTTGGACCCACTGATTCCAAATATGGAATCCATTTTTCAAAATTCAAAAAAACATAAGTCTCAGTAATTAATTTAAAATTAATCTCGTTGTTAAGAAAACGGGTTTTAGAAGTTGAAACATTGCCAAAGATTGAAATGTTTTTACCTATGAATTCAATGTGAAATTAATGCTAATAACATACATTATATTAAATTGTAAAAATATATTCTATTAATACTTTAAAACCATTCAATGTTATAATTTAACCATATAAAGTATCTCAATGTAAAAAAGTTGTTTTAAATTAAAAATTAGAGTATTTTTACTATTCATCAAAATATGAAAGTTATCAGAAAAGTATCAAAAATTTATCCAAAGTAAAATTTTTATATCTTGATTCCAAAGAAGAATTTTATTTTTCCAAATTGAACTTATAAACATGTCAAAAACTAGATTTAATGTGGGTGCGCCATCAAAAGGCGGCAAAACTGCATTTTTTGAAAAATACTTATTTTACCAGAAATAATTATTTTGTTCTCTTACCATGTTCTAGAAAATGTGTAAGATGAATAATAATGTTATAAAATTAAAAATTTAGTTAATACTATTAATAACGGCTAGTCCATAATAATATATCGTTGTTTAGTGAAACCCGATATTGCTTACTACACACGCTATCGAGGAAGGTCGTGATTGCATGTAATGCAAGCCAAGTCAGTATTGTGTGTTGTGAAAGATTCCTTTGGTGTTGTGTATAACATAAGACATAAAAAAATATTTCTCATAAAATCTCCAGGTGTTACATTCTACCCCCCTTAAAATGAATTTTTCCCTCAAAATTCGTCACTTCATTACAAACAGATGAAGATACCTCTCCCTCATCATTTCCTCAAGTTCCCATGTAGCTTCTTCTAATTGGTGGTTCCTCCATAAAACTTTCACCAAGTGAGTGGTCTTGTTTCGTAGAAAATTTCTCTACAATCCAGAATCTCTATCAGCTATTCTTCATAAGAAATATCTTTCTCCAGCGGTACAACTTTTGAGCTTAGTACATGTGAAGGATCACATCATGAACTTGAGAGAGATTCAGTGGAAGCACTAATCGGTAAGCAACCTTCCAAACACAATCCAGTATTTGAATAGATCGGACCTTTTCTACCATATCATCAACAAGATCAGGTCCTAATAGATTTCTATCCCCAACTTCTTCCTAGCAAATTGGAGTTATACATTTATTTCCATAGAGGGCTTCATAAGGATCAATCTGAATACTGGAGTGAAAGCTATTATGATAAGAAAATTCCACCAAAGATAGGTGTTGATCCCAACCACCTTTAAAATCCATAGAGAAATCTCTAAACATGTCTTCTAGAGTTTTAATTGTCCTCTCAGACTGGCCGTTTGTCTGAGGATGGCAAGTAGTGCTGAAACTCAACTCTGTATCTAGATCATGCTGAAGACTTCGCCAGAATTTCGAGGTAAACCTCAGATCCCGAACAGATATAATGGAAAGTGGTACTCCATGAAATCTTACCACTTCCTTTACATATATCCTGGCAAGCTAATCAAGAGAAAAATATTCTCTAATAGCAATTAAGTGTGCCGACTTCGTAAGACGATCAACTGTGACCCAGATAGCATTATTACCTTTGGATGTTTTAGGAAGTCTAGTGAAAAAGTCCATAGTGATGTTTTCCCATTTCCATTCTGGTATGGGTAATGGTTGTAACATTCCCTTAGACTTTTCTCTCTCATCTTTAACTTTCTGACAAACCAATCATCAAGAGACATATTCAGCAACATCTCTTTTCATGCCATCCCACCAGAAGTACTCCTTTAGGTCCCTATACATCTTCGTGCATCCAGGATGAATAGAGAATGAAGAACTATGAGCCTCATCCAATAGCTACTTCTTTAATTCTGGGATTGGAGTAATACAAACGTGATTCCTAAACCTTATTATCCCATTACAATCAAGGTTGAATTTAGGAACATTTCTCACCTTATTTTGTTACTCTACATCTTCTTTCTGTGCCTCTTTAATCTTCACATGTATAGATGGTTGAACATTCATTTGGGAAAGATAAGATTTTTCCCTTTAATTATAATTCCAAGATCCATCCTTTTTAAATCCACAAATATTGGATCTTTTTTTATCCTCATCATGGATAAGCTAGCATGGTCTTGTCGACTTAATGTATCTGCCACCATGTTTACTTTCCCAGGGTGATAATTAATTGAGCAGTCGTAATCCTTAATCAGCTCCAACCATCTTCTTTGACGCATATTCAGCTCCATTTGTGTGAAAATATACTTTAAACTTTTATGATCAGTACAAATATCACACCATTCACCATAAAGGTAATGCCTCCAAATTTTTAATGCAAAGATTACTGCAGCTAACTCCAAATCATGTGTTTGGTAATTTTGCTCATGGATTTTCAACTGTCGTGAGGCATAAGCTATCACCATATCATTTTTCATGAGAACACACCTCAGTCCCTTCTTGGATGCATCACTATAGATCACAAACCTTTCTCCATTGTAAGGTAGTGTGAGCACAGGTGCACTGGATAACCTTCTTTTCAAATCCATGAAATTCTCTTCACATTCCTCTGTCCAAACAATCTTAACTCCTTTCCGAGTCAACTTGGTGAGTGGGTTAGATAACCTTGAAAAATCTTCACAAAACGTCGGTAATATCTAGCCAAACCAAGAAAACTTCGGATCTCAGTTACTATTGTTAGTCTTGACCATCTTTCGATAACCTTTATTTTTGCTGGATCCACATATATCCCCTATTTTGAGATTATGTGACCCAAAAATGCAACTTTTTGAAGCCAAACTTCACACTTGGTAAATTTGGCATAAAGCTTCTCCTTTCTTAGGGTCTTTAATTATATTCTCAAGTGATCTTAATGTTCTTCCTTTCTCTTTGAATAGACAAGAATATCGTCTATAAAGACTACCACAAACTGATCAAGATAGTCTCTAAAGACTCTATTCATCAGATCCATGAAGATATAGGGGGAATTA
The DNA here is from genome assembly GCA_963277665.1 of Viscum album. NCBI lineage: Eukaryota > Viridiplantae > Streptophyta > Magnoliopsida > Santalales > Viscaceae > Viscum > Viscum album. Next base: position 1,986,841,808 of record OY728161.1, on the reverse strand, counting down.
GTAAGACCAAATGGAATCACTATAAATTCAGTGTCCATACCTTGTACAGAATGCCGTCTTTGGTATATCATCCCTTTTGACCCTTAATTGATGATACCCTAAATGAAGATCAATCTTGGAAAAGTATTGAGCTCCGCGTAGTTGGTCAAATAGGTCATCAATGCATGGGAGAGGATATTTGTTCTTGATAGTGATCTTGTTAAGTTCTCGATAATAAATGCAGAGTCTCATTGATCCATCTTTCTTCTTAATAAACAGAACAGGTGCTCCCCAAGGTGACGCACTAGGGCATATGAATCCTTTATCAAGATTCTCTTGGAGTTTCTTCTTCAATTCCGGCAACTCAATTGGGGCCATTCTATCAGGTGTCTTTGAAATAGGCAAAGCACTCAGTACGAGTTCTATTGAAAACACAACTTCACGATTTGGTGGAAGACCTATAAATTCCTCCGGAAAGACATCATCAAACTCCCGTACAATGGGCATATTATTAATCATGAGTTTCTATCCAACCATTTGAGATAAATAACCTTCATTTAGTGGAATCAAGACCCATAATATGGATGAAATTTCCACTAGAAGGTTATGTTCATCCTTGCATTGATAGACGATCATAGATTGATCTGGAATATGAAATGTGACTTCCCTTTTTGGAAATTGATATGAGATCCATATAAAGAAATCCAATCCATGCCAAGAATCACATAAAATTCCGTTATAGGAAGGATAACAAGATTTGCAGGAAGCACTTTCCCAAAAACTTCAATCAGAGAAGAATTGTAAACTTTTGATTCAACTTTTGTGACATTAGGAGTTGTCACAGCCAACTCAACATCTAATTGTTGAGGTAATACGGTGACACCCTTAGAAAATTATTCAGAAATAAAAGAGTGGGTGGATCCAGAATCAAATAAAACATTTGTTACTTTAGATTTGATGGTAAATGTACCTCTCACCACTTCGTTGTTGTGATCCGCATCGCCGAAAGTAATTGCATGTGACTTTCCTTTTTCTTTGGCCTTAAGAGTTTGTTGACGTCGATCATCATCGTCCACCCTTGGATTTGGTAATTGATTGGAATAATTCCCCATCTCTTTGCACTTGAAACATTGAAGTGTAGTAGGTGCATTCTATGTATCCCTTCCTTTGTTTTCATCATTAGACATCTTCTTCCCATTATTTCGATATTCAATTGCCCGATAACCTTCTTTTCCACACTTATAACATTTGATTGTCCCCATAAGACAATTTCATCCATGTTTCTTTCCACACTTTGAGAATATGGGAAAACTCATCTTCTTTTCAGTGTGGTCTTTAGATTTTCTTTTGAATTCCATTTTCCTATTCTTATCAAACCCATGTGACTGATGGGTTACACTAATCTCCATCTCATCCTTGAGAGCACATCGAACAATTTTCTAGTAGCTATTGAAGTCCCTTATGGCTAACTCCCTTCGAAGACTTGGTTTTAAGTCACTAAAGAATCGTTCGATCTTACTCTCAGGTTGGATAATAGTTCCGGAAGCGTACCTTGCAAGTCTTGTAAAATTTGCTTCGTAGGTACCAACGGATTCATCATCCTTTTGCTTCAGTTCAAGAAACTCCTTCTCCATCTTTGTTCGAAGAATACTAGGGAAATACTTAATGAAAAATAATTTCTTGAACTCGTCCCATTCCATGGACTCAATTTGATCCCTTTGCCTCATATTCATAATAAGATTCCACCATTGATCAGCATCACCTTCCAAACGATATACTGCAAAGATGACTTTATCATGTTCATAACATTGAAGAACTGAAAATATATTTTCAGTGGTACTGATCCATTGTTCATCCACTAATGGATCAGAAGACCCACTGAATGAAGGTGGATGCTGCCTCATGAAGGATTCCACAGAATGTTGCTCCTTCCATTGCTCGTTTGGAATTCATGCATGATTTATAGCATTAGAATGTTGTGTGAGCATGGCTATAAGATTTTTCATTCCATCTCCAATAATGTTTGGTTGCTCAGGGGGACAATCATTGCATTTCCCGTCACATTCTGCATTAACACGGTTCCTTCGGGTTCCAGCCATTGACTAAAACCAAGAAGCATAGTGTGAGCAACACTAATTATAATAGGAAAACCATAGAATCAAGAATAAAATTTCAAACTTAAGGTCTTATAATAGGTTGTTCATTGCCATTTCAAAAACACAAAGATTGTGTTCTATGCATAGACATATCCTTGGGTTTCTTACTAAGGCTTTCACATCCTAGTTTCCAAAGGTTGACTATACCTTTCCTCTGATACCAACTATAGTGACCCATACTTTACATACATGGTTATTACTTAAAAATTTAATCATACTTATTACAACATATAACAAAACCGTGAAAGGACCGTATAGGTATAGTGTCTTTAGAAACTGGGAAACATGAACAACTAGTTCATAAATCATCTACATTGTATCCCATTTATTTCATCATATCTAGAGTCCCTTTTTAGCATATCCTATTTAATATCCTTCTTCCTGACCTGGGGAAAAGAAAAAATATAAAAGGGTGAGCTCAAATGCTCTATAAGGGTAAAAAAAGAAATATCAAACATATCAGATTCATAAGAACATAACATTTTGAAAATATTATCCAGAAAAAGAGATTATAACATGGGATAAATCATAGAAGTGAAATGTAATACCAATAATCATAAATTAATACATGAAGATTTTTTAAATACACACATAATCATAGAAAATCATTTCTTAGTAGTCAAGACTCATTTCCAAGACTATCTTAGCGGACAAAGTCCATTTCTGAACCGAGTTCACTCCTCGTTTCAGTCATGCTTCACTGAACAAGTTTAACCTGCCGTTCCAGCCATGTCTATATCATGAGATATGAATCTTTACCCAATGCATTGGAGGGAGATATAGGTCCCACCCATCTCATAATTATACCATTCTTATGTGTTCCACAAGATCATAAATCATACATCATAGCATAACCCATGTAATAAAAATGGGATTCATAAACATCATGCCATCATAACATAATCCATAAAAGAACTTCATAAAAATAATTCCATCATAACATAATGAAATCAATGTAATAATAGGGATAGAAACATAACCCTATATTATCTTATATGGAAAATAATTTTGATAAAACACTTGAACTCCATTCTTGAGGAAAATATCCTTTCTACTTCAAAAACATTTTTCCTTTCTTAACATGTCATTCAATTTTTAACTAAATAAAGTTGATTAAAAATAAACTTGAAAACTTGTAAAGTAAGCTTCATGGAAATATTGTTTTATGAAATCATAAATATCCATTCATGCCGTATAAGATAAAAAAACATTCTTCTTCTACTTTGGCCAGAAAAGTCAAAAAGTAACTCGTTCTAAAAACGACAAAAGATTCCTTTCATATATTTTACTAAAAACTCAGCAAAGGGTAAAATTGGGTTTAAAAAATTGTAGGAGGATATAAATAATATTACATATTGAGGAAACATGTATGTGGATGATAAATATTCCTGAGTAAATTCTGAAGTATAAACAATCTCGGATAAAAATGAGATTCAGAGATTTTCCCTTACCTTAGGTCCGATATGATTCGTATGAATATGAACCTCCTGTAATATGGTTTAAATAATGTCAATTGAATTATTACTGAATCATATTCAATGTTATGATATCATATATGGTCATATTTGTATCTTCTTAGTAGTAATATTTCATTGCTACTAGTTATTCGGGTGTTTATTGCTTTATGTTCTTATGCGTGTTTTGTCGAATAAATTATTATTATTCTTTATAGGATATAGATATATCAGTTACAAAATGTTTTTAGTGTAATATATATCATATTAATTCATTCAATTAATTTATATAATCATTATTCAATGAAGATCATATAGAACGAGTTGCATCACATCATTGAGACGGTAGGCCGTATGTACGCACGAGCGATGATATCGTTCCCATGGTCGTGGAATTGTATTTAAGTGTATGTATATATTTCAGAATAAATACCAATGTACAATAATCATATTTATTTATTTATTTTCACCATTATACCCATCCTAGTAAGGTGTTGGTGGAAATCATATTACACCACGGCGTGGAGACGGTATTCCGTACGTACGCACGCGCGGTGATTTTGTTTACCGTAGGATAGATAAGAAGTGAAATAGGGTTGTTTCATATATATAATAACATATCAGTATATGATGGATACTGATGTTATTACTTCATAATGAAACAACTAAAGAAGAGGGAGTAGAAGAAGAATGGAACTTGAAGAAAACGGTAGAAGGTATTACCTCTTTCTCCAAGAGCCTCCTTTAAACTTTCTCTTAGGCCACTAGAGTTGGTATTTTGAGAAGACCAGTACCTCTAGTAGGTTTCTTAGGAAGTGGGGAAGTGAAATGGTCATGGTTTGGCTGAGCTTGAAGGCTCAAATTGTTGTGATTAGGAGAGGGAGGAGGTGCCCTTTTATAAGGGAGGAGAGGGGCACCTTTGGAAATATAAGAAATATTAGATTATATTAAATTCAAACCCAACTTAAAAACTTCCAAAATGACTCATATCTGAATATTAGATGAGATAGGGTTGTAATATCATCAACGAATAAAATTTAGACATGTTAGGAATTTATTTTAAACATTATCAACTTGATTTATCCTTATTTATCAATTTAATGTTATTTGTGGTAATAATATTCTAAATTTTAAATTATCATAAATAATTACATATGTGTTGTGAATTTTCCATAATTTGAAAATTTATGAAATTTTCGACCATATATATTTTGATTTATAATTTTCAAATATTTTTGTCATTTTGAAACAATTTTATAATAAGTTATATTTAGAAAATAACAATAGTGTCAATTTTGACACTATTCATTTATTTGAATTTAAATAAAATATATATAGAATATATGTTCGAACTAAAAGCTTTAATAGATTAATAAAATGTCATATGTATCTTGAAAAGTAGTGGAGCACATTAAATAGTTCATATAATATTTATTTTAATATTTTTAAAACCATTTATTTGATATTTTAATTAATAAAATAATTTCAACATCACTATTGTGTCATAATTAATGATAATTATTTAATCCCTAAAATTTCTAAATAAATTCATATGATGTAGATAATTTTATTATATTTCTGGATACTATTTATATCCAAAGTTTCATGAAGTTTATCAATAAATTAAAATTATTATACTTATAAGATTTAAGAGAGTGACATATTGTCACTTTCCTTGGTTTTAATAATAATTATATTATTTCATGGTAAAAAGTCAATGAAATAAATATAGTCCGGACCTTAGGTGATATGGGTAGAATTTTATTCATCCAATATGATTTTTTCAGGTTTTAGGGTAATTTTATAACCTAATATTTACCATTAATTACCAGATTTACCTTTAACTATGGTAAATAAAATTTACCGTAGTTACTATTCATAATGCCCAAAAATAAAAAGTAGCCTATTAGCATAATTTGGACCCAATTATTCCAAATATGGAATCCATTTTCAAAATTCAAAACACATAGGTTGCAGTAATTAATTTAAAATTAATCCCGTTGTTAAGAAAACTGGTTTTAGAAGTTAAAACATTGTCAAAGATTGAAATGTTTTTACCTATGAATTCAATATGAAATTAATACTAATGACATACATAATTTTAAATGGTAAAAATATATTCTATTCAAACTTTAAAACCATTAAATATTATAATTTAACCATATAAATTATTTCAATGAAAAAAAGTTTTAAATTAAAAATTAGCGTATTTTTACTATTCATTAAAATATGAAAGTTATCAGAAAAGTATCAAAAATTTATCCAAAGTATATTTTTATATACTGATTCAAAATAAGAATTTTATTTTGTCAAATTGAACTTATAAACATGTCAAAAACTAGATTTAAAGTGGGTGCGCCATCAAAAGGCGGCAAAACTGCATTTTTTGAAAAATAATTATTTTACCCAAAAACATTATTTTGTTCTCTTACCATGTTCTAGAAAATTTGTAAGATGAATAAAAATGTTATAAAATTCAAAATGTAGATAATACTATTCATAATGGCTAGTCCATTATTATATATCGTTGTTTAGTGAAACCTGGTATTGTGTACCACACACACTATCGAGGAAGGTCGTGATTGCGTGTAATGCAAGCCAAGTCAGTATTGTGTGTTGTGAAAAATTCCTTTGGTGTTGCGTATAACACAAGACATAAAAAATTATTTCTCATAAAATCTCAGGGTGTTACATTCTACCCCCCTTAAAATGAATTTTCCCTCGAAATTTGTCACTTCATTACAAACAGATGAGGATACCTCTCCCTCATCATATCCTCAAGTTCCCATGTAGCTTCTTCTAATTGGTGGTTCCTCCATAAAACTTTCACCAAGCGAGTGGTCTTGTTCCATAGGACTTTTTTGCTATGATATAGAATCTCTATCGGCTGTTCTTCATAAGAAAGATCTTACTCCAGCGGTACAACTTTTGAGCTTAGTACATGTGAAGGATCACATCATGAACTTGAGAGAGATTCAGTGAAAGTGCCAATTGGTAAGCTACCTACCCAACATGATCCAGTATTTCGAAAGGACCGATATATCTAGGGCTCAACTTTCCCTTGTTTCCAAATCTCATTACCCTCTTCCAGGGAGATATTCATAAGAACACTTTATCACCCACTTCAAACTCTAGGTCTTTTCTTCAGTTATCGGCATAGATTTTTTGTCGAATTTGAGATGCTCTAATGTGTTATTGAATAGATCAGACCTTTTCTTCCATCTCATCAACAAGATCAGGTCCTAATAGATTTCTTTCCCCAACTTCATCCCAGCAAGTTGGATTTATGCATTTCTTTCCATAGAGGGCTTCATAAGGAGCCATCTGAATACTGGAGTGAAATCTATTATTATAAGAAAATTCCACCAAAGATAGGTGTTGATCCCAACCACCTTTTAAATCCATAGAGAAATCTCTCAACATGTCTTCTAGAGTTTGAATTGTCCTCTCAGACTGACCGTCTGTCTGAGGATGGTAACCAGTGTTGAAACTCAATTGTGTATCTAGAGCATACTGAAGACTTCGCCAGAATTTCGAGGTAAACCTAAGATCCCGATCAAATATAATGGAAAGTGGTACTCCATGCAATCTTACCACTTCCTTTACATATATCATGGAAAGCTGATCAAGAGAAAAATCTTCTCTAATAGCAATGAAGTGTACCGACTTCGTAAGACGATCAACTATAGCCCAGATAGAATTATTGCCTTTGGATGTTTTAGGAAGTCCGGTGACAAAGTCTATAGTGATGTTTTCCCATTTCAATTCTGGTATGGGTAATGGTTGTAACATTACCTTAGACTTTTGTCTCTCATCTTTAACTTGTTGACAAACCAAGCATCGAGAGACATATTCAGCAACTTCTTTTTTCATGCCATCCCACCAGAAGTACTCTTTTAGGTCCCTATACATCTTCATGCATCCAGGATGAATAGAGAATGAAGAACTACGAGCCTCATCCAGTAGCTCCTTCTTTAATTCTGGGATGGGAGGAACACAAACCCGATTCCAAAACCTTATTATCCCATTACAATCAAGGATGAATTTAGGAACATTTCTCACCTTCTTTTGTAACTCTACATCTTCTTTCTGTGCCTCTTCAATCTTCATGTGTATAGATGGTTGAACATTCATTTGAGAAAGATAAGATTTTTCCCCTTCCATTATAATTCCAATATCCATCCTTTGTAAATCCAGAAATATTGGATCTTTTGTGATCCTCATCATGGATAAGCTAGCATGGTCTTGTCGACTTAATGCGTCTGCCACCTTGTTTGCTTTCCCAGGTTGATAATGAATTGAGCAGTCGTAATCTTTAATCAGATCCAACCATCTTCTGTGACGCATATTCAGCTCCTTTTTTGTGAAAATATACTTTAAAATTTTTTGATCATTATAAATATCACACCTTTCACCACAAAGGTAATGCCTCCAAATATTTAATGCAAAGATTACCGCAGCTAACTCCAAATCATGAGTTGGGTAATTTTGCTCATGGATTTTCAACTGTCGTGAGGCATAAGCTATCACCATATCATTTTTCATGAGAACACACCCCAGTCCCTTCTTGGATGCATCACTGTAGATCACAAACCTTTCTCCACTGTAAGGTAGTGTGAGTATAGGTGCACTGGATAACCTTCTTTTCAACTCCTTAAAATTCTCTTCACATTCCTCCATCCAAACAAACTTATCTCCTTTCCGAGTCAACTTTTTGAGTGGGTTAGATAACCTTCAAAAATATTTCACAAAACGTCGGTAATATCCATCCAAACCAAGAAAACTTCGGATCTCAGTTACTTTTGTTGGTCTTGACCATCTTTCGATAACCTCTATTTTTGCTGGATCCACAGATGTCCCCTCTTTTGAGAATATGTAACCCAAAAATGCAACTTTTTGAAGTCAAAATTCACACTTGGTAAATTTGGCATAAAGCTTCTCCTTTCTTAGGGTCTTTAATACAATTCTTAATTGATCTTCATGTTCTTCCTTACTCTTTGAATAGAAAAGAATATCGTCTATAAAGACTACCACAAACTAATCAAGATAGTCTCTAAAGACTCTATTCATCAGATCCATGAAGATAACAGGGTAATTAGTAAGACCAAATGGTATCACTATAAATTCATAGTGTCCATACCTTGTACAGAAAGTCGTCTTTGGTATATCCTCCCTTTTGACCCTTAATTGATGATACCCTAAACGAAGATCAATCTTGGAGAAGTATTGAGCTCCGCGTAGTTGGTAAAATAGGCCATCTATGCGTGGGAAAGGATATTTGTTCTTGATAGTGATCTTTTTAAGTTCTCGATAATCAATGCAGAGTCTCATTGATCCATCTTTCTTCTTAATAAACAGAATAGGTTCTCCCCAAGGTGACGCACTAGGGAATAGGAATCCTTTATCAATATTCTCTTGGAGTTGCTTCTTCAATTCTTGCAACTCAATTGGGGCCATTCTATATGGTGTCTTTGAAATAGGAAAATCACCCGGTACGAGTTCTATTAAAAACTCAACTTCACGATTTGGTGGAAGACCTGGAAATTCCTCCGGAAAGACATCATCAAACTCCCATAAAATAGGAATATTATTAATTGTGAGTTTCTCTCCAACCATTTGAGATAAATAACCTTCATTTAGTGGAATCAAGACCCATAAGATGGAAGAAATTTCCACTGGAAGGTTATGGTCATCCTTGCATCGATAGACGATCATAGATTGATCTGGAATATGAAATGTGACTTCCCTTCTTTGGAAATTAATATGAGCTCCATATAAAGAAAGCCAATCCATGCCAAGAATCACATCAAATTTTACTATAGGAAGGATCACAAGATTTATAGGAAGAACTTTCCCACAAACATCAATCAGAGAAGAATTGTAAACTTTTTATGCAACTGTTGTTCCATTAGGAGTTGTCACAGCCAACTCAACATCTGATTGTTGAGGTAATACAGCGATACCCTTAGAAAATTATTCATAAATAAAAGAGTGGGTGGATCCAGAATCAAATAAAACATTTTCTACTTTAGAGTGGATGGTAAGTGTACCTCTCGCCACTTCGTTTTCATACTCCACATCGCCGATAGTAATTTCATGTGACTTTACTTTGTCTTTGGCCTTAAGTGTTTTTTGACGTCGATCATCATCATCAACCCTTAGATTTGGTCATTTATTGGCATAATGACCCATCTCCTTGCACTTGAAACATTGAAGTGTAGTAGGTGCATTCTGTGTATCCCTTCCTTTGTTTGCATCATTAGACATCTTCTTCCCATTATTTCGACATTCAATTGACCGATGACCTTCTTTTCTACACTTATAACATTTGCTTGTCCCCTTAAGAAAATTTTCTCCATGTTTCTTTCCACACTTTGAGCATAAGGGAAAACCCATCTTCTTTTCAGTGTGGTCTTTAGATTTTTCTTTGAATTCCATTTTCCTCTTCTTATCAAACCAAGGTGACTGATGGGTTACACCAATCTCCATCTCAACCTTGAGAGAACATCGAAAAATTTCCTCATAGCTATTGATGTACCTTATGGCTAACACCCTTCGAAGACTTGGTTTTAAGCCACTAAATAATTCATCGATCTTACTCTCAGGTTGGATAATAATTCCGGAATCGTAACTTGCAAGTCTTGTAAAATTTGCTTCATAGGTACCAACAGATTCATCATCCTTTTTCTTTAGTTCAAGAAACTCCTTCTCCATCTTTGTTTGAAGAACACGAGGGAAATACTTATTGAAAAATAATTTCTTGAACTCATCCCTTTCCATGGAATCAATTTCATCCCTTTGCCTCGTATTCTTAATATGATTCCACCATTAATCAGCATCACCTTCCAAATGATATACTGCTAAGATTACTTTATCATATTCAGAACATTGAAGAACTGAAAATATCTTTTCAGTGGTACTGATCCATTATTCAGCCACTAATGGATCAGAAGACCCGCTGAATGAAGGTGGACGCTGCCTCATGAAGGATTCAACATAATGTTGCTCCTTCCTTTGCTCATTTGGAAGTACTGCATGATTCATATCTTGAGAAAGTTGTGTGAGCATGGCTACAAGATTTTTCATTCCATCTCCCATAATGTTTGGTTTCTCAGTGGGACAATCATTGCGTTGCCCGTCGCATTCCGCATTAACACGATTCCTTCGGGTTCAGCCATTGACTAAAACCAAGAAGAATTGTGTGAGCAACACTAATTATAATAGGAAAACCACATAATCAAGAATAAAATTTCACACTTAAGGTCTTGTCAGAGGTTGTTCATGGCCATTTCTAAAACACAAAGATTGTATTCTATTCTTAGACATATCCTTGGGTTTCTTACTAAGGCTTTCACATTCTAGTTTCCAAAGGTTGACTATACCTTTCCTCTGATACCAACTATAGCGACCCATACTTTACATACATGGTTATTACTTCAAAATTGAAGCATAATTATTACAACATATAACAAAACCATGAAAGGACCATATAGGTATAGTGTCTTTAGAAACTGAGAAACATAAACAACTGGTTCATAAATCGTCTACGTTGTCTCCCATTTATTTCATGATATCTAGAGTCCCTTTTTGGCATATACTACTTAATATCCTTCTTCCTGACCTGGGGAAAAGAAAACATGCAAAAGGGTGAGCTCAAATTATTAATAAGGGTAAAAAAATAAATATCAGAAATATCATATTCATAAGAACATAAAATTTTGAAAATCTTATCCTGCAAAAGAGATCATAAAACGTGATAAATCATAGAAGTGAAATGTAATCCCAATAATCATAACTTAAAAAATGATGCTTTGTGTCATACACACATAATCATAGAAAGTCAATTCTTAGTAGTCAAGACTCATTGACAAGACTATCTTAGCGGACAAAGTCCATTTCTGAACTGAGTTCACTCCTCATTTCAGTCCTGTTTCACTGAACTGGTTTAACCTGCCATTCCAGCCATGTCTATATCATGAGATATAAATCTTTACCCAATGTATTGGAGGGAGATATAGGTCTCACCCATCTCATAATTATACCATTCATATGTTTTCCACAAGATCATAAATCATACATCATAGCATAACCCATGTAATAAAAATGGGATTCATAAACATCATGTCATCATAACATAATCCATAAAAGAACATCATAAAAATAATTCCATAATAACATAATGAAATCAATGTAATAATAGGGATAGAAATATAACCCTATATTATCTTATATGGAAAATAATTTTGGTAAAACACTTGAACTCCATTCTTGAGGAAAATATTCTTTCTACTTCAAAAACATTTTTCCTTTCTTAACATGTCATACAATTTTTAACTAAAATAAGTTGAGTAAAAATAAACTTGAAAACATGTAAAGGAATATTCATGGAAATATTGTTTTATGAAATCATAAATATCCATTCATTCCGTATAATTTAAAAAAACATTCTTCACGTACTTTGGTCGGAAAAGTCAAAAAGTACCTCGTTCTAAAAATAACAAAAGATTCCTTTCATATATTTTACTAAAAACTCACCAAAGGGTAAAATTGGATTTAAAAAATTGTAGGAGGATAGAAATAATATTAAATATTGAGTAAACATGGATGTGGATGATAAATATTCCCCAGTAAATTCTGAAGTATAAATAATCTCGGATAAAAATGAGATTGTGAGATTTTCCCTTACCTTAGGTCTGATATGCTTCGTATGAATCCGAACCTCCTCTAATATGGATTAAATAATGTAAATTGGATTATAACATAATAATATTCATTATTATGATATCATATATGGTCATATTTTTATCTTCTTAGTAGTAATATTTCATTGCTACTTGTTATTTGGGTGTTTATTGCTTTATGTTCTTATGTGTGTTTTGTCGAATAAATTCTTATTACTATGTATATGATATAGATATATCATTTACAGAATGGTATTAATGTAATATATATCATATTCATTCATTCAATTCATTTATATAATCATTATTCAATGAAGATCATATAGAACGAGTCGCATCACATCGTGGAGACGGTAGGCCGTACGTACGGACGAGCGATGATATCATTCCTATGATCGTGGAATTGTATTGAAGTGTATGTATAATATTTCAGAATCAATAACACTTTACAATAATCATATATAGTTGTTTATTTTCACCATTATACCCATCCTAGTACGGTGGTGGTGGAAAACATATTACACCACGACGTGGAGACGGTATTCTGTACGTACACACGGGCGGTGATTTTGTTTACCATAGGATGGATAAGAGGTGAAATAGGGTTGTTTCATATTTATAATAACATATTATTATATTAGGGATACTGATGTTATTACTTCATAATGAAACAACTAAATAAGAGGGAGTAGAAGAAGAATGGAACTTGGAGAAACCGGTAGAAGGTATTACCTCTTTCTCGAAGTCCATCCTTTAAACTTTCTCTTAGAGCACTAGAGTTGGACTTTTGAGAAGACCAGTACCTCTAGTAGGTTTCTAAGGAAGTGGGGAACTGAAATGGTCAGGGTTTTTCCGATATTGAAGGCTCAAATTGGTGTGAGGAGGAGAGGGAGGAGGTGCCCTTTTATAAGGGAGGAGAGGGGCACCTTTGGAAATATAAGAAATATTAGTTTATATTAAATCCTAACCCCACATAAAAACTTCCAAAATGACTCGTATCCGAAGATTAGATGATTTAGGGTTGTAATATTGTCAACCAATAAAATTTAGGCTTGTCAGGAATTTATTTTAAACATTATCAACTTGATTTATCCTTATTTATCAATTTAATGTTATTTGTGGTAATAATATTCTAAATTTTAAATTATCATAAATAATTACATATGTGTTATGAATTTTCCATACTTTGACACTTTATTACATTTTAGACCATATAAATTTTAATTTATAATTTTTAACTATTTTTTGGATTTCTAAAAAATTTTATAATATCTTATTTTTATAAAATAACAATATTGTCAATTTTGACACTATTCATTTATTTGAATTTAAATAAAATATATACAGAAGATATGTTCAAACTAAAAGCTTTAATAGATTCATAAAATTTCATATGTATCTATAAAATTAGTGGAGAACATTAAATAGTTCATATAATGTTTATTTTAATATTTTTAAAATCATATATTTGATATTTTAATTAATAAAATAATTTCAACATCACTATTGTGTCATAATTAATGATACTTATTTAATCCCTAAATTTGTTGAATAAATTAATATTATGTATATAATTTTATTATCTTTCTGGAGACTATTTATATCTGAAGCTTCATGAATTTTATCACTAAATTAAAATTATTATACTTATAAGATTTAAGAGAGTGACATATTGTCACTTTCCTTGGTTTTAATAATAATTATATTATTTCATGGTCAAAGGTCCATGTAATAAATATAGTCCGGCCCTCAGGTGATATGGGTCGACTTTTATTCATCCAATAAGATTTTGGCAGGTGTTAAGGAATTTTTATAATCTTATATTTACCCTTAATTACCCGATTTACCTTTAACTATGGTAAATATAATTTACCGTAGTTACTATTCATAATGACCAAAAATAAAACGTATCCTATTAGAATAATTTGGACCCACTGATTCCAAATATGGAATCCATTTTTCAAAATTCAGAACACATAAGTTGCAGTAATTAATTTAAAATTAATCCCATTGATAAGAAAATGGGTTTTAGAAGTTAAAACATTGCCAAAGATTGAAATGTTGTTACCTATGAATTCAATCTGAAATTAATGCTAATGACATAAATTATATTAAATGGTAAAAATATATTCTATTAATAATTTAAAACAATTCAATATTGTAATTTAACCATATAAATTATCTCAATGAAAAAAAGTTGTTTTAAATTAAAAATTAGCGTATTTTTCCTATTCATCAAAACATGAAAGTTATCAGAAAAGTATCAAAAAAATTTCCAAGGTAAATTTTTATATCCTGATTCCAAATAAGAATTTTATTTTGTCAAATTGAACTTATAAACATGTCAAAAACTAGATTTCATGTGGGTGCGCCATCAAAAGGCGGCAAAACTGCATTTTTTTGAAAAATACTTATTTTACCCGAAATATTTATTTTTTTCTCTTAACATGTTCTAGAAAATGTGTAAGATGAATAATAATGTTATAAAATTCAAATTTTAGTTAATAATATTCATAACGGCTAGTCCATAATAATATATCGTTGTTTATTGAAACCCGGTATTGCGTACTACACACGCTATCGAGGAAGGTCGTGATTGCGTGTAATGCAAGCCAAGTCAGTATTGTGTGTTGTGAAAGAGTCCTTTGGTGTTGCGTATAAAATAAGACATAAAAAAATATTTCTCATAAAATCTCATGGTGTTACACATTTACTGGGATATTCACCAATGATGGAAAAGATAACGACAATCTGAGGGTTTACATGATGGAATTTAGAGATAGAATTCTGGTGGCTCATATTGATTGGGAGATCAACAGTTAGGAATGTGGTTCATATTTATTTACCTTATAGTTCAAATGGTTACCACAGTCAAGACTATTTCCCCTGTGCATGCAAGACTTAAGAAACACCCAATGGTGGCCCAAAATTCTAGATCATAATGTCCATGGAGGTTTCCAAAATATCAATCAAGCTACCTATGTCGAGTGAATAAATTGGAATGGAGTCTAGGTATTCTAGTGTGTGGATGAATTTATACCCTCAAAAGGTATTAACTAATGTAATTCCTTGAGTCATGGCCATGAAAAATTCAAGTCTTGGAATGCACAATATAAAGGCTCAAACTAAAGGTGACAAATATGAATATCTATGGAATTTAAGGTGATCTCAGGAAAAATCCATTGAGTATGAAAGGGTTAAGAAAATCACATCTTCTATGATAAGGAGATTTAGTCATCATCTCTAGGAGGAGAATCAAGTCTCGTTCACCCTGTCCTCTATGAGAGTAGAGAGTCCAGAAAAGGATTCAAATTAAAAGGACATCTGGTCTTCCTCATAGCCGACAGCATTAACCCATATTATGTGTAACCCCTAGAAATATATGCTTGGAAGATCATATCTCACGATATCAAAGACATGTGGGTTTTTAACTTTCTTGGAGTATGCATCTTGGAGATGGGGGATATCTGATCACCCACCAATATCATCCCCTAAAGTAATTTGACTGAGATGGGACAATATTTTTGGGGGATAGAGATGTTGATATACACAACTAATGATAAAATATTGTCCATAAAGATAGTATCTGACATATTGGATCAAGGGAAACTTGAGGGGGTAGCAAGTCACACTGAAGATCAATTGGAAGACCTCATCGATTCTAATGATGTATCTATATCTTATCCTTTTTATTTTTTCTCTTGCAACCTATATTATTAATTTTGACAGGATATATTTTTTATTTTAGAGGGGAAGAATAAGTACAAGTGGAAAATATTCTCAATTCATTGAAATATGGGCCCATAGGAACCCCCATTAGAGTAGTGGTTGAGTATCATAAACCTTTAGAATAATCCCTGGGTCAAAAGAAAATTGTGGAAGAAATGGTGGTTTGGTCTTATCAACAGCAACCCCAAGTTCCTATTACTAAGAGGACTAATACAGGTCCCTCACCGTCTCGAGAGAGGAGGAAACAAAAGAGGGTATAGAATTTGTCACATTGTATGGGATGAATTAAGTATTTGTGTTATAATTTGATATCATGTCTTTCTAAACATACGCTTCTTATATTTCTTACCTTTTATAGAATCTCTATCACTTTTATCCCTGAAGAGATATGATACTGGCCCTTGAAGGATCTAACGGGGCTTCCCAAAGGAGGCACATACTCATGATAATGAATCCATCCCACATATATATAATGTTTTAAGATAATATGTCACATCTAACCTCATTATTTCATATAGATGAGATATTCATGGTAATTTTAGATGTATAGTATGTGGAATGATGTGCCGGTCATATACTTTATTCCTCATGATGTTTCATATTTTCCACATACATTGTAGGACACTACTATAGCCACCACCATCCTTCTCTCCACCCCATAAGGGGTTGAAAAGGATCTTATATAGTCTGATGAAGTTTCCGGTGCTGATTTTGACCATATAGGGCTCAAAGATGTTGTTCCCACATAGAATTCAGTAGATAGAATCAATAGTGGAAGAAATTTTTTTCTTGAGCCACACATATTGTATACCCCTACCGGTGAGGATATTGCGAGACATAATGAAATTTTTTTGACTTAAAATCATGAGGATGGGTAAAATCATATTAATATTCCTTCCTCTTTGATGAAATTATAGATCATTTATAGGGAATTGGATTGATCTGAGTTTTCTCTTTCTTTCAATTTCCAATATGGTTTTCCTCCATTAATTCTATTCTTACTCTAGAGATCTATTTGTACATCTTTGTCTGTAGAGAATGATGACATGGTAATTCATGATTAAGGCCTCCAAGTTCATCTTACTGTTGTTATTAAGGGAGTGATAGATAATAATCCCATAGTGGGAGATCCTAAAGGGACCTCTATCTTAGTCACTGAGAAAATTCAAGGGCATGTTCCTTATCAATAGGTTTGTACCCAGAATGTTGTGTTCGAGATTAATGGGGGGAGTTAATCCAAATAGTTGATCCAAATGGGTGAGGTTATCGACTTATTTGGATACATCATTTCCATCACTTTATATTAAATCTCTAATGTTGATGAGGGGTTTCACATTTTATTTAGCATCATCGGATTTAGTGGCCAAGAATTAAGTGGGGGGTTTCTATGCTAGTTCAGCCAACACTAGTAGGAAAAACAGAGGTAGTCTTGGAGGGAGCAAAACAAGGTGACTAGTTGAGTTCAATAATCCTAGAATACATCTATCCCTTTTAGATTGTCTCTAAGTTAATATTTTAGATAAAACATGCTCTTCAAACCACAAGCCCTATCATTTGGTGAGACATATAGAAGATTGTCACTGAGACACCTCTTGAAGACCTACCATCATGACTTCAACAACTTGTGACCATATTTTCCTTTTTGACGTATAGTGGGTTGGATTACCACATGATCCACCATGCTGTAAATCTAATCAATCAGCAACGGGAAGAGGATAGATGGTTGCACTGGGATGAGGCACAGTTAGGAGGATAGTTTGATGATCTTAGCAAATATGTGTCTCAATCTATTCTTGATCATTCCAAAGAGGTTGGGGAATACAAACATTTTATTAAAGATAAATATTTCTAACTAATGTTCCTTCAAGAATAAATATTTTTCATGGAGGAAGATATAGTCAAAATCCACTAATACTTGAAGAGGTCCTTGACACAAGGGATAAGCATTCGGGGATCTATTGGTCCTTCCCATGAAATGATTGTTGATCTTGAAAAAAGAGTAATGTTTACTAATGTTATAGTTAGGATTGAAATGTAAATGTCCTGCGATCGGAATGAATGGTCCTTTCTCATTAAAATGCTAAGAAACTGTGGTCTTTATAGTGTTTTGGTGATCTCTTCTTTAGGTGCTTTTCCATAATTTGGTTATCTATTTATTTAATGGGGAAAAGGTTTGGTTTCGTAAAATATTTAAGGGTATTGAAATAATTTGATTATATTTCTTAGGGATTATTCATCCTATACTAGGATATTCTTAGTATAAATATCAACCGGAGTATTGATAATGGTTTGATTCACCCCTTTAAAGGAAGGTGTGACTTCTCTTGTATTTCTCATATATTTTTTTTAGATGGTATGTTATTTTTCCTCAATGGAAGTTCAAATTCCATTTTTAATTTCAATTTGAATCATTATGAATATATGAATAAATCTGACTAGCATTTAAACATAGATAAAAGTGATTTTTCTATCTCCAAAAATTGAACCAACGTCAGATCCTTTCTCATTCAAACTATAATTATTTGGGCTAAAAAATTCATATGGAATATCTGGGTTCTATTTTATCTAAAGGGGGAGTTATAATTTACAATTTTGATACCATTGTGAGTAGAATTATGTGAAGGATAAAATTTTGAAAATGCTATTTATATCCATTGGGGAAAGGATTACATTGGTTAACAGTGTACGCTCTTCCATTCCTATGCATGTTTTATCTATGTGTAGACCTCCCAAAGAACTAATTGGGAAAATTGAAAGCATTATTAATTGATTTATATGGGATTTTCACCAGGAATGGAATCATTTTTGGGAAAGGTTGTCTAGACTAGAAAGATTTTTTCAAGAGGTGGGTTTCAATCTCAACGTTATTGAAGATAATATGTGGTGTATGTAGGCCAAATTAGTATGGGAGGTTATTTATAGGGATTATATTGTGTCTATTTTCATCAAGAGTAATCATGGGGAGTTCACTTTTGATAAGGTTGACATATAAAATGGTTATCATCTGTATAATAATTTAAAGAGTATTTTCCCACCAATTATGGATAATTCTTGTTGGATTGATGGGAATGGTGACATTTTTTCTGGAACCACAATTGGAATGGTTCCCTCTGGTTCATCCCAATCTATCTAAACATAGACATTGATGTTAATAAAGAATGTTATCATCCCTGGTTCACTGATTCATTTCTGAATGAGTTTCAAAAGGAAGTGTTTTGAAGAATCTAATTTTCTAAGGATCTAGAAAAGCGTTGTTTTAATAAATATTCTTCTGTAAATTTTCCTTGCTCTTATTTTCATGTTGTGGACCATCCTTTTTAAAATTAATATTTTGTGGGAATTAGAATTTTCTGTAATGATATATCTCCTAAATTTACTTATCTTATTTATAGAATTCACAAATCTTCTATTCCTAATAATGAAAATATTCAATGAATTTTTATTCCTCCTATATCGAAATGCAAGTGTTGTTTGATCTCCCAAACTAAAACTGTTTTTCATCTTTTTTGAAAAAGTGAATAGGTTATTCATTTGTGGGTTCATATTTCTATATTTATTGATTTAAGTGGTAGTGTGAGGTCTATGGAAGAATTTATTTAGGCGTGTGGCAATTTTCATGAAAGCGAACGTGTGTAAGATAAGGGGTGTACATTTCTTATCATTGCAACTTTTTGGACCATATGGGAAACACAAAATATTGTATGTCATCAGTTATCTGACCTAACCTTCATTATATCATGTTCAAATTCTAGGATCTTCTTTCTTAATTTTTTTGATAGTATAATGTGTGAATATTTATCTGGTTCTTCATTCCTTCATTTCTCTTGATTTCTTGAATGAGGTGTCTCTTCCTATGTAGAGGTCTTTTGGTGTTTGGTTATGATGGAAACCCCCTGCTCATGGGATTAAATTAATTGTGGATGGTTCTTGTGTGCAAGGGGTCATGGGAGGTGTTGGTTCTATTCCTCATGATCAAGGCTCAATTATTGTGGGTTTTTATTCTTACTACGGGATTGGTAATTCAGTGTTGGAGGAGGCTTTGGAGATGCTTCAAGGTAACAAAATTTGTAATGAATAGTTATTCATCAATCTAAAATTGAATCAGATTCTTCCAATATTGTCAATTCCTTGAAAGGTAAGTTGGATTGTCCTTGTAATATTATTTATTCCATTCATGATTTTAGGGACCTTATTCACCCAAATATATCAATTCTTTATACATTGTGTGAGGGTAATATTTTAGTGGATCTCCTTGGTTCCAAAGGTAATTAGGATGATATGATTTTGATATTTTCTGGTATTGGTTCTCTTTAGATTTATTATTTTGTGATTTTTTGATGGTATTCCCTAAACCTTCACCATATTCCCCTTTGAACTTCTATTTTATTTTGTTCTTTTATATTTTTTATTTTTCATTAATAAAGGATTATAATTTCCAACAAGGAGAAACATTTTATTGATGAGGATACTGTCACTGCACAATTTTCTAGGTTTTGGAAAACTGTGAATAGCACCATATCCATAATCCAATACCTCAAATAATATGTTGAGTAACATTTGTAAGATCTAGAATTGAGGCTCTAACGTGTCGATGTTCCTTATAATTTTTTTAACATGAATGAAAAATGATTGTTTTAATCACTTGGACATGTATTTCTATCCTCATTGTAATCAAAATATAACACTAAACATGACTCATTTTATTGAATTTCTTTATGTTATAATTTAGATGATAAGGGTGAGGGATAGCTCTAAATTTTGACTATTACATGGGGCCTAGTGAGCATAGATTGATAGTTTTTAGGGTCATATGGACAACCCTATAAACTATTTGTTTCATTTCCTTAATTTTTTTCTTATGTACAATATGAAGAAGACTTAGTAGGTGAGACTTGGATTTTATTTAGGCCACCCTTTGAGGGTTTTCTTCCTAAAAAAATTATTCCTTTTATCTTTTCATTGGTTGATTCTTTCCAAAACCATATTGAGTATAAGACAAGCAAGTAGAGGCTTAACATTTACCTAGGATTCCCTTTGCGGTTTTTTAACCTAGAAAGTATTGTATCTCTTTTTGTGGAATGTTTAAAGATTTATAAGATAGAATAATGCAATTTTTATTTTATGTTGAATAGATTTGACCATGAGTTTTGTAATTAGGACCTAAATAATGAGTGTTAACCAATAATTTTCTCACAATCTTCAGACACCCGAAGGGGAATTCCGAGTCACAATTCTATGATTCTCAGATCTAAAACATGATATGAGATATATTTTTGATGAATAGACACAGATCGTGTTCCAAAAATTGCTTCCAGTATGATATTTTTTATAATTATGTGAATAGATGACCTCTTTCATAATAATGAATATGTCACTGGTTAAAAACCTGTTTGTAGGTGATTTTATGAAAAGCTAACTCAGGCGTATTACTACATAGTCAAAACGTGGCATCCTCTAGTTGAACATCATTGAAATTTTGTGGGCGACTTATGAAAATCCGACAAGGGAATATTACTAAATAGTCAAACAAAGCTATCCTGAGAATTCCAACAATATACTTCCAATGGTTTGGAAGTTTGCAAATATTTGGATTTCTCAAGACCATAAATGGTGGTTTTCTAGTGAAAGTTGTCTAATAATGAAGAGATTATATGTATTAACATTTTACAATAATGGGAAACTATTACTATATGAATTTTTCATGTGTAAAGGAGGGTGAATTCTATTAAACGATCAATTTTATGGTAAGGACCCTCTCAGACAAGGGTTTAAGCATCGTGTAGTTTGATCTCATGCGATAAGGTCATGGATCGTACAGTTTTGCATTTTACAATGAGTATATTTTTGTACATTTTAACATATTCTGACTAGGATGTTTTGATATTCAATTTAATGTCATACAATAAGGAAAATGGGGGATAAAATTTAAGTTCCTTTATCTCTGACTAAAATATTAAAGATTCTCTCATTCACAGTAATCTATCTGGGAATGGGCCATAATTTTCAGGTATGAAGGAAAAAGTGCATAAATAGTAATCTAAAGGTATCGAGATCTGAAGAGTGATATGGGAGAAAGGTTTTATGGTGATAGATGAGGTCTCTCCTGAGAAAAAATGTACCACTTGTTGAAAACCCAATTTTTTTGGTGAATTTATGTAAATTTAACTAGGTCATGTTACTACATAGTCAAACATTGGAATCCTCTAGTTGATAGTCCCTTCTAGTGATATACTTATGAAAATAAAATGGGGAATGTTACTACATAGTTATACAAAGGGTTCTTTGGAATTGTGACATTATATTACCGATGGTCAGAGGAAGTTAATGGGGATTAGGATTTCCCTAGACATGGAGTTTGGTTTTTGGAAGGAAAGTGTCTAAATAAGTAAGGATCGTTTCAAGTCAAAATTACCCAAAAATGGGGGGGGGGTGGAGTTTCCCATATATGTATGACCCCAGCATAGGAAAATTGGGGGTTATTTTTCTATTAACAATGGGCCTAAAACACAAGGTCTGAGTATCTACTCATATCTCATTCGAATGAGAATAAATCCATATATTGTTATGTAAAACCATATAGTTTTAACAATTTTTTTAGGAATTATTTGGAATTTAAAAATTGTGCAATGAGGATGATATTATGTTTTTAGTTTTAGGTGATATTACTAGGACCATATTATTATGGTAACGATGAGTAATATAATTCATATCATACCAAGATTGTTCTGAAATACTTCAAATGTGAGGGGTGAAACTGTAAACCATGATCTAATGGGTTATCATACTGGGAGAAGTGTCATGGAAAAAGAACATGAGGGATAAATGTGGACTATGATCAAATAAAAGGTTCTAGCATGATGTCTTCAGAGTTACAGAGAAAGAAGAGGCTTCTCCAAAGAACAAATGTATCACTGGTTAAAAATCAAATTTTTTGGTAAAATTTATGAAAATCCAAATGAGGAGTGTTACTATATAGTCAAAAAATGGATTCCTCTGGTTTATATTCATATTTGGTCAGTGAATCATGAAAATCCAAATGGGGAGTGTTACTGTATATTCAAAAAAAAGTTGTCCTAAGGTATCAAAAATTACATTTCTAGTAGTTAGAGAAATATTATGAAGATCTAAAATTGTCCATGATTAGGAGTGTTAGGTGTGGAAGTAATATTTACAAGAAGAAATGAATCACTTGAGCCAGAATTGGACATGAAGTGTAGATTTCCTTGTATAGATCTTACTCATATTTTGGAGGGGAAAGTTCTATTTCGTTAATGGACCCCTGAATGAGGTAACTCAAATTAATATCCCCTATATAGGTAATTGTTTTTATATAGGAGAGGTGGATTCTTCTTTACCTTGTATCTGGGATTATGACATGAGGTATAGACATAACTACGTATCTTATTAGAATGAGAATCAAGGCACACATAGTTCTTGAGGAACCATGCAGTTTAAAGTCATGTGCTAAGGACACAGGCCAAATAGTTTAATGTCATGTGGTAAGGACGTTGGTGAATTATCATGAAAAATGAATGTTGCAGCAAGGCTAGGGTATAGGACTTGGGAGTCACTATGTATCTTGTTGGAGAGAGAATCAAGCCACACTTAGTTCTACATGAATATTCCCCATACTAATTAAATTCATGTGTAGATAAAGGGGGTTTTTTGAATGCAGGCTCATGAATGGGGTGAAACCCCATATTTGATCCTATTATGTAGATCTGACTTATATATAAGAGAGTAAGGTAATTTCCCGTATTGTGGATGGACCAGGATGTCAGATCTAGGAGTCACTACATTTCTCATGGGAACAAGAATCACGCCATAAGTAAATTTTAAATAATCATGGAGTTTAAAGTCTTATTGTCAAAGAGATCTGGTATTCCTTTTAAGTTCTTAATACCAAGACCATGATAACTCAGATGTGAATTTATATTGGTTAATCATGCAGGTTATTTTTTTATAAAAACTATTCAGACCATGTGAGTTATGATAGGTTTAAGAAAAAAGGATTGGAAAATGTTTCTTCCACCCCATAAAGTCAATAGAAGTGATGGATAGTAGAATTTAGATTTTGTGGGGATGGACCCAGATGTAGGCTTCAGGTATCACTACGTATCTCATTTATAATGAGAATCAATCTGTACATAGTCCTAGAAAGGCTCCTTATGCAAGTCTGACTCATATACCGGGATCGAGAATTTTTCTTTTTATTATTGTGTGTGGACCAGGATATTGGATTTGGGCATCTCTATGTATTCCATGATGGTAGGAATCAATCCACATGTAGTTCTTAAATAAAGGTGTGGTGGTTTACTAGCACCGAATATTATGATCTACTCAAACATAGATTTAATGTGACACAGTTTTATGTCATACAATAAGGATGTGAACCATGTATCTTTACATTGTGATGTAATGATATTTCCATTTAGTTTAATGTTTTATGACTAGGACATTGGGCTATGTAGTTTAATGTCTTATAGTTTAGACATTGATGAGTTTTAGTTTTAAATCATATGACTAAGACCACATGGTTTTCCTTATAAGGTTGAACATATAGGACCATGATTTTGTGTAGTTTAATTTCATACATCAAGGACATTGGTTTCATGTAATTTATCATCTTGTGACATGAATGAATTTTTTCACCTTTTAAGTTCATGCGACAAACAATGGCAACGTAGTTTAACATCCTATAATTGAGACGTGTTTCTATTTTCTCACATGAAGTATTATTTTAGAAACCATGCATTGGTATAGGCCTTAATAATCTCTATATCCATTGATATCAAGGAA
The DNA here is from genome assembly GCA_963277665.1 of Viscum album. Taxonomy (NCBI): domain Eukaryota; kingdom Viridiplantae; phylum Streptophyta; class Magnoliopsida; order Santalales; family Viscaceae; genus Viscum; species Viscum album. The sequence goes on along the minus strand of OY728161.1, from coordinate 1,986,817,010 downwards.
TAAGATCCATTAGAGTGGACCTTGTGTATGGAATAAGGCCACTTCCAATTTGGTTAAAGATTTGGAGGATTTATCCCTAGTGTCATTGGAGTCCTAAAGACCAATATCAGTTCTCCTTGGAGGATCAAACAGAGTTATAAATTCTTATTAAAATCCTACACTATCTGATTTTGATGGACCTCCATGTGATGCAAGGTATGCAATATTTTCTCATCATGTCTCTCTAGTTTATCCAATCATTTCTAGGATTTCACATTTATATAAATTTTATCAAATATGGAATAATGAGAGATGCTAATTGGACCTCAATGGGATGGACTACTTTTTTCTCATATACAATTGAATATAGGGGTTACCATGTGGTGGTATGGGTGGTTGTCTTGTAGGCTCACAAGAAATTCAAGATTTTTTCAAGACAAGAATTTTGATCTTTATCAACAATATTATGGAGTATGTTTGATAGGATCTTGTTAAAGGACTTTATCTATCCATTGTGTATTTCATGATAGTAGGATCAGTGGTTGGATTTGATATTCTACTCATGATACAACTTATCCCACTCAAAATAATATAAGTTGGTGTCTTTTTCCATCAATATTATATGGGGGACACCGAATCAATTTATGTTGTTAGATTTCATAAAGTTAAAAATGATTTCCCCCAACATATTTTAGTGGTATCACCTCATCCCATTTAGAGAATAATTCAGTAATAGTTATGATGTATTTTAATTGATTTATAGTGGTGGTATGATATGGTCCTAAAACATGCATCCCACATACAAGAAATGACTAGGAGTATTTGGTTGTATGCAAAAACTATAGGAGATGATTTATGAGGTTGGCATGCACCTATAGAAATGAAAATTCCAAGTTAATTTTGTACAATCTTGCATCATTGAATTCTAAAAGAATATGATCCTTAAGATTTTACTAGAAAGATAAAATATTGAGTGGTGGTCACCCTAAGGTGTCATGTTTAATTATTTCATAAAATTAGGATTCTCTTATCTATCGACACATCTAAGAATAAATCCATAAAATCCTTGTTTATAGAGGACCTTTTGGTGGTTTAGGCCATCATAAAGGGTGATTCTGGTTTCTCTCCATTGGATTTTCTCATTTCTAGATCTTTCTGATGAAATCAATCCATCTTGAAGGTAGTCCATGATAGGTATCATTCAACCAGTCATAGGACCATCTGATTCTAGAATAGGTTTGACTTAATTGAACTCTTCCATGATGACATGAGAAAAAGGAGAGAATATTCAGTAATAGGAAATTCTGATGAAAAATTCATCCCAGTTTGGATCTACTAAATCCGTAGCTACATTTTCCAATGCATCTGCCTATGCATTATATGATCATGGGAGTTGAGTCAATTTTGGTTTCAAGGATAACTCTACCATTTACCCTAATAACAAGTTAAGTAGGGGGATTATTTATTTATTTTTAATGGAATAACTCTGATTGTTGTTCTTGATTTAAAAAATATATTTCACCTTTCACCTCTAAGTGGTCCACTGGTATTTGAAGTTCCAGTTCTAGGCCAATAATGAGGGCCTAATGTCTTCCTCAATGTTTTTATATACATCTAAAAATAAGAAGAAGTGAGGAAAAACTGCCATTTCTAGAGAGATGAGCATGACTCCCAACACGACTTTGTTAAGTTTGGGGTCTTCCATTGTCTTCACTATTAGACTTATGAATGCACCATAAAAATTCATTTCCCATATCTTGGGGTCATCTTTAATAGAGAATATATCTTTATCTAGTAATTTAGTATCTATTGACATTGTTTCTATAGATAGGTGTTCAATGATAGATTCAACCAAAATTTGAACTTTCACCACCCTCTAAGGCACCGACGTTATGTCAAATTACTGTACAATAACCTCCCACTATGCCAAACTCCCTATAAAAATGGGACGTATGAGGATATATTTTAGTAGGTTATTGCAATATGCCAAATGGAACTCATGGTGCTACAGTTTGTGCCTCAATTTTTGAACTGTGGAGATTAACGCTATAGATCTCTTCTCAATATCCTAATAACAAGTCACAACATCAAGCTTGGTTTGAATAAGATAATAACAGTTTTTTTTCATTCTCATTGTCGATCATTTTCATGAGTAAAGAACCCAATGACCAGTCTAGGTTTTTCACATAAAGAATAGTGGCTTACCTTAAATGGGTGGTATTATCATTTCTATACTGAAGAGATACTTATTGAGGTTATCAAAATCTTCATAATAGTTGTTAGTCAACTGATATGTGACTCCCTTCTTTATCAACCTAGTGATGGGAAACACATTCCTTTGAGGTTGGTTGTAAATCACTAGATCTAGGAAAGGTGTCTCTATAGTCCTCTCAACTATTTATGGTTTCTAGGAGGTGATATTATATCCTTTTTATTATTAGGGTTATCTTAAATTATATGATGGAATATGAAAAATCCAAGAAACTTTCCCTAGGTTACCCCGAAGTCATATTTCAAGGGATTCATCTTCAGGATATGCTATCATAGTTTACTAAAGGCAATCTCAAGATCAACTAGGTGTTTAGGATGATATCAAGATATAACCACCATATCATTGATGTATCATTTGACAAACTTCCCCAGTAAGGGTTTGAAGATGTGATACATAGCATGATGGTATGTAGTGTCATTATTCATCAAGACAAAGGGAATTACCCAGTAGAATAATACTCCATTGGGGACCTGAAGGTGGGAGATTCTACATATTATAGGGCTATCCAAATTGGGATGTACCCTGAATAACCATCAATTAAAGAGAGGGATTGATACTATTCATTGCATCAATCATTAGTCCTATGATTGGAACTAGGAAGTTATATTTCGGATAGTGGTGGATGAGCTCTATGAATTCAGTTAAAATCCTAATTTTCCAATTCTTTTTCCTTATCATGATAATGTTCTCTTACCATTTTGGATACTAAACTTCCTAGATGATTTCAAACTTGATAATCTTTTCAAATTTATCCTCAATTTTGGAGGAGTGAGTCGAGTGTGTCCTTCTAACTGCATGTCGGTACCACTGATGGTTTTCAAGAAAGACTAGGTGATGAGGGGACACCTCTAGATCAAGGAATAAAATATCTCTATAATTATAAGTAATCATATCCTAACTTTTTTTGAAGGAGGTATAAACCACTTATTCCTCGTTAGTCATGGACACACTGATCAAAGGGGGTCATGGGTCTTCTTCAGTTACCATAATTATTTCTCTGAGTTAATCAATTGTAGTAGAGCACCTTCCTCAATCACTAGATGATAATACCTAAGTTATTCATCTCATTCCTCTTCCTCTTTATACTCCTATTCTTCCCTTGAATTTTTCTAAGGGTAAGTAGGTAATGAAGGTATATCTCTAGTGTTGGGATGGTAGTTGACATTTTGAAACCATTTAGAAGATAAATCAACTACTTCTGACCCGATTGATGATGCAGGGTATTTTGGAGATCTTAAGGAGAGGTGAGGGACAAAGAATTATCATTCCCATTTAAAATTAGTGATATGGAAACCTCTTCTAACCTTGTTAATGGGGTGTTTATTTATTGAAGCACATGGGATGGAATAAGGAAATAGTCACTTGGTCTTTTGTCACTATCTGTAGAGTCGAAGACTTATACATCACTGATGGGTTCAGTTTCCATTACTGATATCATATAGGTCTGTGAATATATGAAAAAATTCATACCCAAACCATCTATATTATTGATGGTTAACACATACTCTACACTGAGCTAGTTGAAGGTGTTAGTCGGGGTCATCTCTAAAATATTTAGGAAATTTATTTGAGAAAAATTATTAATAATAGGATGTTTCCCTTACCACTGATAGAATCGGCATCAATGTATTTTTATTCAAAGGATTTAAATGTGGATTTATAAGCATATAATTTCCCACCACCACTATAATATGTTTTGGTATTTTCTAAAAACACTTTTTGAGGTTTGCGTGTGAACCTTCACATAATATTCAGTTGACAACAATGAAAACAAATTTCCAACTACAAATTGTATACACTTCAATTTCAAATTTCAAATTCAAAACTGCAATCACATATTTCAAAAATCATGATCTCTTCTCACGACACCCTTATTTATCTATGTCAATGCCTCACCCCCATCAGACAATATTTGAGGCAATAGTGGCATGATGGGGGAATAACCGCATGTTGAGTTTCTTTTAGAGGCGATGCCTTGGTCAATGACCAAGATAAAAATTATTATATTAAAAAGGAGGGGATTAAAAAAGTATAAATGAAGTGATATTTTTACAAACATTATCATAAATTGTAATAATATAATCAGGAAGGCTAACAATATAGGTTATGTCCCAGTTAACTCCCATATTAGCAAGACCATCTGCCACTTGGTTGGCTTCGTGGAAGGTATGAGTGACAATGTAATTGGTCTCTAGGAGAAAATGATGAAAGTTCATCCATTGTGTTGTAAGCATATAATAAAGATGCACCACTCCATTCCAAATGGTATGCACAATAGTGGTAAAATCACTTTCAATAAAAAATATTGTTCCAACCCCGTTGCTTAAAATAGGAAATAGTGTGGATCACACTCATCATTTTATCTTCTAGGGATGAAAATATTCTACAACTTCCATAGAAACAACCAAGGAATTTCCCAAGGTGGTCTCTGAAGATAACACCACAACCTGAGAGACATGGACTGCCTTAGAGGTTTTGTCCAAATTCACTTTAATCTAGCCTTGGAATGGGGATTTCAAGAACACTTCAAATGTATTCCTAGAAATGTGATATATTTTGTTAATCTGAACAAGTCGAATAATCTCAAAGTCTTTGATAGAGTTGTCATAGAAAGCCTTATGAATCGAGGCAGCTTCTTGAATGGTAATGTAGATCCACATCGGACCTGCATTTAGACTAAATGAGGAATTATTATTAATGAAGGAATTTATATCATACAAGATCACATAGAGAATATCATCAATAATAGCTAAGAAAAGATTTTTGATTTGATGAGAGGTTTTAATTTCCACACAATGCCTTAGTTTCTGGCTAAGAGAGTTAAGAAGAAGCCATATGCAATCAAAAATGTCAAAAATATAGATCCAAAGAGAAGAATCCATATCACAAGATAGGAAAAATATGGTTAGTATCTTCTCTATGTTGGTTTCTTAAGTGAAATTTAGAGAAAAGTTGAATCCCAGAATATTGGAGACAAACATCAGTGAGGATTCTATTCTGTGAAATATGCCAAATAAGAGTAAAACCCGAGGGCGTAATCCATGGATTATCAAACAAATTAACAAACGAATATTGTTATCTGGATTTTGAAAGTTGTGATTGTAATAAAATTTGGATTCAAGAACACCATTATGAGAAGGTTCCCAAATAAAAAGTCATCTGAGTTGTAATAGGGATAATTATCAATGACAAGAAGAGTTTTATTAGTAAGGTTAGAGTTCTGAGAATTTAACACCTCCCTGATAGTACAATTAGCATTTCCTGGTAAATTATTTGGAGAAAACATGGAGATTAAAGGGGTATTAGTCCAGTTGTCCAACCAAAAATTCATGGAAGATTCATTTCTAACCATTCATCTCAAGTAAATCATGATATTGTAAAAGGAATGTCTAATGGATATCCAAGTAGAATATATCATATAGTTTGAATTCCCTTTCTTTAACATGTTAAAGAATATTTTTTTGAGAATATAGATGGTGTCTGATTCACTTTCAAGGAGGTTCCAAGTTAGTATGGCTTGTAAGGACTCATTGAAAAGATTAAGGTTTTTAATGACAAGGATGCCTTTATCCAATATCTTACAACAAGTATTACAAGGGATGGTTACAAGTTTCTTTTTAAGAACGCTCCTGGTTAAAAATAAATTCTTTATGTAGAAATTTATTCTTTAGAGGAGACCCACATGCCATTTTTAGACCATCAATGAGTATACCATTTTAGAGACAATTGTTGATTTAACCAGATAGATTATACCAGCCCTAGGGAGGGATTACGCTTCTAAGAGGAGATCTGATTGAGAATTTTGTGTATAGTGTTAGAAAAGTAACAAGATTTAGGTATTCCCCAAAGAATGGGTACTCAAAGATAAGTTAAGGGGAAGGAACATTCTTTGATATCTATAATATTGATAATGGTAATTTTTCAAACAAAAGGAAAAAATTACCAAAAAACAAAGGATTTTTTCCAGCTAATATTTTGTCTAGAGATTTCATCATAATAAGAAAGAGTATTTTTATACTTTGAATGATCTTTTTATCACCTTGTATGAAGAGGATAATATCATCATCATAGAGGATATGCATGGGAACATTTATGTTTCTAGAAGCATGAATAGGTTTAAGCTTGTTCTAATCGACAAGGCAAGTAAGAAATCTACTAAGGTAATCTTCTGAAATTTAAAAAAGAATAGAAGATAGGGTATTAATTTACCTAAATCTTTTGGTGATTTTAAAGTAACCATTTGGGGAACCATTGATGATGATGTAAACAGTATCTGAATTGAAAAGAGTATTTATTCTCCCAATGAAGGTGTCCTTGAAACCAATATTGTGAAGCACTTTGAAAATAAAACTCCAATCTATGGTATTGAAGGCCTTCCTAATATCAAGTATAATGGAAATATTTCCTCCCCTGGTGGATCAATTTATGGTTTCATAAGTTAAGAGACAAGATAGATACAATCTTCTATTGACCTACCCTTGAAGAACCAAAATTGATTCCAGGAAACAATTATACTTTTTATCTCATGGAGTCTATTGGCAAGGACTTTGGTGATAATTTTGTAAATATAATTAATGAGGGCAATATGTCTGAAGAGATGAATACTAGATGAATTGTTCTCTTTGGGAATTAAATAATTAAATTGTGCATTAAATCCATGGATAATTTTACCATTAGAAAAAAAATAGGTTTTAACAATTTTGCAAACATCAGATTGGATGAAATCACATAATTTTTAATAGAATCCATTATTGAATCCATCTGGACTCGGATCACTGTCCATGTTAAGACTAAAGACTATGTCATTGATTTCATGGTAAAGAGGAATGCCTAAAGGTTAAGCATTATCATCCTCATTTACCAAAATTGGAATGACATCAGGTAAAAGAACATTATTGTCATCAGTACCATTGAAAATATTTTCAAAATAAGTGACAGTATGATTTTAATTTCCTTCCTTAGTGTCAATGAGGTTGTATCCGTCTCCAAGAAAAGTTAGAGGTCTACTAAATGTCCTGATTATTTTAATATAATTGTAGAATTCAGTGTTCTTACCACCATCTAAGAGCCATTTAATTTTGAAATATTGTTTACGCGTGTTATCCTTAAAGGAAATAAATGAATTAATATTTATAGAAGTATTAATTTCATGTTGAGGATACATATTGATGTTAGAACTAGTGTTGGATTTTTGAAGTTGGATAAGTTCATTTTCAAGAGAGGCAATGTCACTGTCAATTTGTTTATATTTATAAAGACACCAACTTTTAAGGCACTGTTTGGGATGTTTAAGTTTGATAATACTAGAAAAAGAGTCTTTGTGATGTTTCATAGTCATCCAAAAAAATTTGATAATTCTAGAATACTCATGATTATAAGACCATTCATTATTAAATATAAAAGATAGAGTATGTTTCGTACTTTTAATATGATGACTGAAAAGGATGGTATGATGATCCGAGTTCAGTCTGGGATGGGTTATGCAAGATATGGTGTTCCAATTGTTCAAACAAGATTCATGATGAGAGCTCTATCTAATTTACTAGAAACAACCTTGTTGTATATCCTTCTACACCAAGTGAAGTCGGCACCCGTAAGGTTGATTTCCAGAAGATTATTAACATCAATCAAAGCTTTGGACTCTCACAAAGAGACATAATATTGAGTTGGGCCCATATTCTCACTTGAGGAGAGGATGAAATTGAAGTCACCAATCACAAACCAAGGATTGGGAATAATGATTAAAAAAATAAAGGTCATTCCGAAGAGGTCTTGTAATGACCCGATGTTTTTGAATAATATTTGTGTCTCATGAAAATGAATGTCTTACTATTTTATAATCAATATATATATATATAATTATAAATGAAATGTTACCAATGGGTTTTGACCATGATATGACTGTTGGTTAATATGATCGTTAGAAACAATAATAATTTTCAATATTATAATTTTTTTATAACTAGAAATGATAATGGATAATTAATGTATAAAGAAGAGTTGATTTCCTCGTCCGGTAGACTCATGTTGAACGAAGACTTTTTTCAGAGCACGGGAAGGAGGTAGAATCACTAGGCTTCACTCTCAACCAAACCCAAGCCGAGTCACAAAAAGTTAATCTTGAATGAAATTTCATATATAAGAAGTTCAAGTTATTAGAGATTACTACTCGGAAAATGTTATTTGGGCCTTCCCAAAAGTCTAACACCATCACAAACCTTACCCTTAGGTCATATGTGGGTGTGTTAAGGGGTTGTGTGTCATGTCCCTAGCTACTTAAAATGTAATCCCTTTGTTTTAATAAAATTCTTTTTTCAAAATTTCTGTTTAATGAATATATTTTCTTAATAAAATATATGTTTATTGAGACAAATTTGATAAGATAAATTTAGATGAAAAAATTTTACTTTTTAGATATTTCTCATAAATAGATAATTATTATGTTAAAATAATTTTTAAATTTTAAATTTCAAAATTACTCTAGGATGAATGTCTAGAAATTTTATTAGTTTTAATTTTTAGTATTTGATGAATAGTATTTGATGAATATTTTTTTTGATGAATGGTATTTGATGAATATTTTTTTAATAGAAAAAATATATTTTATTGTTAAATAACTTTTTCAATGAAATGATTTTCAAAAATCAGACATACATGGTTGTAAACAGGGTGAAAAATGTGGTTCAATAAGATCAAAATAATTTTTTGAATAATAACTTTACCCTTTAGAATAATAATTTTACCCTTATAAATATTAATTTGACAAATGTAATAGTAACCTCACCTAAGGAAGTATAAATATATTTTAATCATCTTAAATGGTAATGTGATATAATCATATCATAATATAAGTAAATGTTTTAGAAGGTATTAGTTAAGTATTAGTATTTTATTTAATTAATTTAATTTTAAAAATAAATTCTTTTTTATAAAATGGAGTTCATTTTTAAATTCTACACGTCGAAAAATGGTTAGAGTAAATTTTTGGGATTTTTTGGAAATAGTTGAATTTTTGATGGATAGTAAAATATGTTTTAGGTTTTCGGTATGTTTAATGACATCATAACTATGTAATAATGATTTTATAAATAATATAATATTCTGGTAGACTATTATGTATTAAAAAATGATATGAGGTGTCCCAAGTGTCCAATACCATGGGAAAATTCCATGGGAAATCCCATGGTTTTGCAAAGACCACTTATGAGGTGTCCTTTGAAATTAATAAAATATTCTCTCACTTTTTCTATAAATACACACTCATTACTTCATTTCCTTTAATTAAAAAATTATTATCCTTGAATTTATTATTTTATTACCTCCCAAGGTGTCCTCTAAATGTTCCCTAAATCCCCCAAGGTCCCGATCATATATTTTTAGAAGTTACTTTACTAGGTAAGGGAACCTTTCACCCTCTCTTTTAGTCAAAGACTTCTTTTATGTTAGGTATTTTAAATCCCATTTTATTTTTTTGGGGTATGTTATTATATATCCTTATTTTTTTAAATATTATTTCTAAGTGATGAGATACCCTTTTCTCTCTCATAAACTTGTTTTATGAATTTTTAAGCGACATTGTTAGGCTGCCAAATTTTCGTAAGGGAATTCTCAACTTCTCTTTTTCTGTCAAGTTCTATTTTATGTGTTATTTATTTAAAATTTCAATTACATGTTATTATTTTCATTTTATTATGTCCCTATAATATATTATGAGTCATTTTTTAACGCTCAACCCATGTCCAATCTATCATTAATGTTTTATAAAACCATGTTATACGGTCATTATGTTACATAATTTTAATCTCAAATTATCTTTCTTTTTCTAAAGAAATTATTTTATTGTATTTATGTGAATAAAAAAACCTATTTCATTTATAGGGGTATTCATAAATACATAAAAATTATTTATTTGATTCTGTAATTGACATACATAAAACACTCATTCCCTTTCTATGGGTTATAAATGACATAATGATCATGCTTTTAAGAAATTTTTTAAAATGTCGTGATTATGAAACCAAACCCATTTCTTTTATTCTCTATGGGTTATTTATGAAATGTTGTATTATAATATACATGGATCACAAGAAAATAAATACATATTAATGGTTCACCCTGATAGCGCTCCAATGCATTGGGTAAAGAGATTAATCACTAGAGATGAAAATTTTTATGATACCTTGGTATATAAATTTGGTAATTTTTAAGAAACCTTGGTGAATAGCCTTGTTAATTTTTATGATACCTTAGTGAATAGCCTCGGTATCTTTTGTGACACATTGTAGATGGAACATGGTGATATGCCTATGAATGTATAAATTAATTATTGTAACCACATTTTCCAATTATGATTCAAGTTATTGTTATTATGATAAGCCTATTTATCAGGTCTTTATGTATTTCATCAAATTATTATTGATATCACTCAAGTTCACATATAAATTATTTCATTGGTTTTCCCTTCCTGGGCCTTCTTTTCACCATTTCCTTTGATGTATGTCCCCAGGTTATGAAATGCATTAATTTTACTTTGGATGAACTTATAATGAATCCTTTTATGAGGATTAGAAGAATTTTTTTTCAATTTTTCCTATATTATGTACCTAATTTTCAATACATTGATCTTTAAATATCATCTATTTTTAAAATGTAATGTAAAGTTATGTAATAAAAAGTCAGGATTTCATAGGTCTTATATCTTGGTATCTATTTTTAGCATACACCATAGAATAGTAAATGTGTGAATGATCAAATGAAAAGTCTCAAGTAAAAAATATGCTCTGAAACATGGAAAATATTGAAATTTTGAAGTGAGGAGTGATAAAAAAAACCAAAGTTTTTCAATAGAAATACTCTCTTTTCAATCACCTAAAAAATTAAAACCATATGAGAAAAGATGAATTATTTTTTAAGAGAAATTATCTTTAGGTTCATAAATAGAGAATATCTTAGAATGATGAGTATTAAGCAATATTTTTAAGAACAATAAAAGTGTTAGGGTTTTCAATAACCTGACAGATCCAAAATAGAAAATTCATTGGAATCTAGATCTGTAGGAACCCCCTTTTTTACTTCCAGATTCCATCCACCTAGAAGACATTCTGAGATTTTGGGATGAGGTCGGACAAGGTTTTTTGATATATTTATCATTAGATGAATTGGTAGAACATTAGCAGCATCAATATTCATATCATTATCTGTTACATACAGTGAAGAATCCTTTGATGGAGTAACCATTAGGCTTCTACTTAAATAAATTGGATTATTTTCATTGGAATTCAAAACAGAAACTGTTCTGTGTGTGCTTATTATCTTAGGGAAATCAGCATGAAAACCATTAGCAAGGGTTGGCATTGTAATTGGAGCAGAATCTGAAATAATCAAACTTATTCCATCAATAATATGAGCTGGAATATCTGAACTATTATTGTTAACGATTTCGAGGGGGGTATAGGGGCTGCCTCTAAAATGATTAACTCCTTAAGACTATATTCCCCTTGGTTCATAGATCCACTATTCAGAGAAGAACTAGGAACATAAGGTCCTAGTTCATCCGATGCATTCCAATAATCCTTGAGGGATACAGGACCCTCATCCTACAACGCAGTAGTTGAGATACCAAAAATCTCCAAAGGGATTTTGGTAAGTTTCTCATGGTATATTCCTACAGTAGGTAGGGTAGAAGAGTCTAATGCCTTTACATTCGTTAAATAATCCTTATCGAATTGTTCTCCCTTATCCTTATCAACAATATTCACTATACTTTCATACATGCATGTATTTTTTACAATGTCTTCCATAGTGGAATCTATGACAATAATACATTATTTTCCAGGTTCTCTAGAGGATTCCTTGTGGGGATCCTCCTTTAATTATTCAGATTGGTATTGTTTAATGGCCACCATGACCAATTTTTCAATGTCTTTTAAGATATCATATCCTTCATTTTCATTCTCCTCATATTCCACAAGTTAATCCCAAGTTTTACCCGAGTCTTCTCATTATTGGTTTGAGTAAATTGATTTCTTTTCCCAAACATCATTCCACTTCTTGGGAGGTTGGGTTTCATCTATAATATTGTCCTTTTTCTCTTATTTATTCTAACCTCAATCCATTCATTATCCATTGGATGGACAGGTTGGTTTTTCACCACCCCTACAGTTTAGGATGGAATGTCCCTCTATATTACATAGCTCACAAAATAGGGGATTTCATTCATATTAAATTCTAACATCTTTTTTATAATAATTTGCATTAAAGAAAATAACAGTAAAAAGTTTAGTGTCTAGTTTGACTTCCAGCATGACTCTTGCAAACAAACCTCATTCTACATTTAGGGTGTGTTGATCTATCTTAAGGGGGTACCTACGTAGGATACTATATCATTCAGTATCTTAGGGTTCTAAAAGAACCAATTAAGACCATGAATTGAACCAATACATTCACCATTGTGTTCTTTTGTGTATTAATATTAAAAGAACAGTCCCATTTTGATATTCAAAGAATACCAGGTTAAAGATGAATATTTCCATATTTCTAGACATGATCTATTTCTTCTTGTGATTTCAATAAAATATGAAAATAACCATGGCCTATTGGAACCAGTTTCTAATTGGATAAACCCAAATAATGAGCGATTCTCAATTTAAGATCAGTGTAAATCTAAGTTTTATCTCTCATATGTTATAAAGTATGGCCCATAACATAAAATTCACACATATGCATATGATATTGAAGGGCCTCAGAATATTCCTCTACTGAGAAACGACCATCATCCAATGTCATTCATAAAGGTAGTTTCATAAGGGTATTTTTTATAGATTCATACCATTAAGATCTTAAATGAAGGAAATCCCTCTTTGTCTTTCAGTTGATGAGAAGACAGCAGTATCTTCTAGAAGGGTTTCTTCCTTTTGTATTTTTTCACCGTTGCCTTCAAACATTTTCTCCCATTCTAGGTTGAATGATTCCATTATCTTCTGGATCTATGGAATTGATTTTGATATGAGATACTTAAACTATATTCAGAGATTAATTTCACTGAGATTGTTTTTCTTTCCCTTTTCATAACCCTATAGAATTAAAGGGTGTGGGGATAAGTTGGACTCACTGTAACCCAGTTGAAAAAGTTTTCGCATCAGAATGTGGATGAATCATGATCCATTATCAATTAAAGATCGTCATATATCAATTTCATATATCCTTACAGATAGATAGAAAGGTCTGATGTGTCCTTGAATAATATCATATTTTTCTTTCTTTATGAAAGGGATGATCATTCGGATTTCTATGGGATCTGTCTCTGTACAATATACCTCGATAGTAGAAACTTTAGCCACACATTTTTTACATCTTGAAAAATACTCTATGGTTGCTTCTAGGATGTATTTTGATATAATCAAAAAAATCCAATATTGAAAACATGGATGTCACCAGGGCTATTTGATTTATAATTTCATAATTCTGACCTAATGGTCAATACATCCCAGTATGGGGGTGCTCTTTTCCCAGATGTTTAGGAACTGAATTACTTTATATAGGTAAATAAACCATTGGAATAAGAGTTGAGGGTGCTTCAATCCTTGGTGGATTGGGTTGATTAGGTCTACCTATCCATTAATGTTTATTGAGTGATGAAATCCCCTCTAGTAAATATTCTAGAATGATAGAGTTAGGTAAATCCTTGCCATGTGTGTGGGAATTTTTCTACTCCTGCTGAGCTTACTAGAGGGATCTCCTTTGAGTTTCACCAACATAGATGGTCTGAGAGGGTATGTGGCCGGAGTACTGACTTATGACATGATCACATCTTCCCCTGTATCCTTGGCTCTGATAACCTCTTCATCTAATTCCCCAGTCGCATGTAGGGAATTTGAGTTAATAATCACACTCATTATCCATGAAGGGGTCTATTTAGTGAATAAAATTAATTGATTTGAAGATCAATTCATCATCTGATGAGGACTCTGTCTGGTGAGTTGAATCTTGTTATAATGTTTGGATAGGTGGATCCCATGCTTCTGGGATAAAAATAATGAATTATGGTAGAGTCAAATACAACCTATACCTTGGTATAGGTTCATCTTCCAATGTTTGTTTCTCTATATTCCAGCTATGTCATTTATTGGAAGACTATATTTCTAAGGATTGTGGTGCCAATGGAGTTGGATGTGGTGTAGAAGAAGTGGTTGGGGGAATAATCATCTATTTTAACTATTCTTAGAGAATATCATGAAGTTGTTTGATCATCATTCTGACCATTTAGTTACTGAATTTTTGCATACCCCTACTTTTAACTTCCTACCATTTATTATCCTCTTCTGGATTGGTGGAAGAAACACATGATACTTGCATAGGTTGTCTTCCCAGCTTCAGTTGCCCTGAAGTCCACCATCTTTTTCTGGATGTATTTGAAAAAAGAAATCTTGGATAGTGTACTCCAATGATCGAGGGTAGGTGTTAGAGTTTGGTAGATCTTCATCATAATTCTATTTGGGAATCACGGTCTTTGTAAAACCGATCAATATGTTCTCCAATACTGAGACAAATTAGCTAGGGACTTGGTCACTTCTAAAAGAATAAAATTTTTTCTTCATCTCCTCAATTTTTTTTCACCTTTTATCTCTTTTCTCATCCTCATGATTTGAGCATTGTTTTTGACATGCCATAGGGGGGACCAAATGATATGGTCTAGGATTCGGAGCTAGAGCTGGTATAGGGTCTGGTTTAAGTGTAATAGTGGCAGCCCCTACTTTACCCATTCTCTTTCCCCGATCTGACGAAATTTTTCAGGACATTGCCTTTGTACTTGTGATGGAGGATTCCATTCATTTAGAAATTATAGAAAGATCCTAAAACCCTCTTGTACATTTCACATGGATGAGTGATGTGTGAAACTTGTCATGAATATTATCTATATAGATAGAGAAAAAACTATTATTGAGGAAGACGTATGCTAAAGGAATATGTCAACCCTTTCCACTGAGTAATGAAATATGAGACCCTATAATTATCCTATTGTTTTCATTTTTAGAGTTCAAGGATTATTGTATTCTGTAGTATTGAGCTGAATTAGAATATAAAAGTCTGATGGCGATCTTCTCATCATGAAATTGACTAAGCTTGAAAACTGGTGTCCAAACAAAGGATGGACCATACGGGGTTTTCAAAAAGTACCTTTGTTTCACTTCCTCCTTTTTTGTAGTGGTCCTCTTCATGGTATCATAGAAGAACATGAAATGTGTCAAATTCTACTTTGGGTCCCCTAATCCATTGAAAATAAGAAATATGGGGCACCCAAAATTTGGCGTGGGAAGATTCAGATCAACCCATTCAGAGAAAATCTTATTTTATATTTGTACCAATTCATTTTGTTCCTCTATATATTCCAATCGATCAGTTAACAAATCAATATTACTGATGACCCCTTGAGGAATTTCAAGATGTGAAATAGATTAAACAGGGGTAGTAGCATGTAGAGCCAACTATAGCGGCCCTACTAGTATCTATCATGGGTAACCTGTAGGGGAAGGTATGTAAGGATGTACCTTTCCCTATTCTAGTTGTGTTCCCAATGGAGGTAACTACCAATCTATTAGTTTGGGATCAAATTATATTGGTTCATGGTACTCTATGTTGAGCAGATGTTATGGATCCATTTTGGTTGTGGTGGTGAACCCTCTTTGTTGAGGTATGCAGGTTGGGAGTGCGAGTTGAGGATCTATTTTCAGAATATATTTGGGAGGAACATTGCCTCATATTAGTTCTTCATTGATTCTTCCCAATTCCTTCATTTATTCCTCTTGTTGAGAAAATATTTCCACAGGTGTAAAGGGTTGAACCTCTTCAAGAGATAGGTGAGGCCCAATGTTACCTTCACCCTTTTGTTTGTTAGATCATATTTGAGAAAGTAATAATGGAGTGGTTGAGGGAATTATTAAATTTATAGAAATATACTAGTTCCGAGTATGCATTCATCCTTCAGAAATTTTGGTGTGGACCTTATTGTAAACTAAAACTTCTTCCCCATGATCCTTTGTTTTAGTCTCATGTTCTATATGGTCCTCAAGGGTGGTGTTAATGACATTCACCAATGTTTAATGCATTATAGGAATATCAACAATTGTTTAATATGATCTCTTTCATGTGAACCCTCTACGAGGACTTTCCCCCTCCTTCGCTAATTATCTTGGATCCGTTTGGCAGATGGTAATCCGAAGGGAATTTCTAAAAAAATTTGTTGTTTCTATTCCCAATGAGGATACCAGGTCATAGGATGGAACAGGCTCGAAGGATTTATTATACATGATTCCCCCAAATCATGGGAATAATTAATTTCGGTGAGGAGAAGGATATTGAGGAGAAAAAACCCCCGACCCTATGGGTTGGGGATATTCCCGCTCCATTTTCCCAACTCTTCGATCTTGATTTTATTACCTCTACGGTTGTGTTAAAAAATCCCCCAACCTCACAGCCTAGGGTTGCTCTTGGTTTTTTATTGATTCTACTGAAGTGAATTCCTTCTTTATTTTATTTATTTGTGTTCAATCATGGGTCGAGTGCATTATATGATTTTCACCTAAACCACCCACTTCCAAAGATAGTTGTGTTATCTGTGACATTTGTGTTATCTGAAAATTAACTTCCCTAAAGATGGTAGCACGCTTAAAATTTTCATATTCTTGATTTAATAGTATTTTAATGGATTTATCTCTTTTAGACTGACATTGGGTAGAGTTGGCCAGGGCCTATTTTTTTGACCATATCATCTGTTGTGAATAGAGTCTATTTATTGATGTTGTCCTGAAGCTATGAAATTGCACAACGTCATATTTGGATAAATTTATTGATTGTGGATCAAGGTGAAATAAAGTGCTTCGTTTTCACCCCATCCTTTTATATGAACACTAAATGGGGCATCTGCGATTAGTTGACGCAATTATTTTAATGTGATGAAACATGTGTGTTGAATAGATCCTTGTTGTTTCACCAAAATTGGATATCATGCATCTGAGAGAGACGCAAAGTCAATTTTGAATTGTATCATTTTTATTACCTTGATGTGGATTAGATATTCATCAATAGGTAATAATTTTTTTTCTCAAGTGATGAAGAGTGTTCTATATATTGAGGTGGATTTCATTCACACTATCTTCTAAAAACAACTTTAGAATGCTAAATCGATGAGTGGATAACATCCAGAACATGGATGTTATATCATCAATATCCAACTATTTTCTCATGTTCAATGTGTCTTATTTATCTTTCACTAGAGTCTCCTTGACCATTTGAGACTAATGTGGATGATTTCTTACTACATTATCATAAACAACAATATTGATTGGGAATTATTTTATTTAAGTTGGATGGAAGGCGATCCAAGGGTGGTTCGGAGAGTAAATGTCACCTTGGGTTGTCTTCTAGCCGAGAAAGGATTTCACTTATTACTGAAAATTAATCAGACATGAATGGACTCATTTTTAGAATTACCTCATATTAGGATGGAATTATAATTATTAAATCACCAAGGGGGGTCTTTCTTAACAAACTGGATCACAACTGTATAGGTAACTTTCACATTGAATTCCATTATGGGTAGGAAAAATGTTATGACATAATATCTAATTGTTAGGATAATTCCTACAACATACACCTTGGGGAGTACCTTTAGGGAGGATGATGGTAAGGGGAATACCTTTTTGTTGTTTTATCTTATGGCTATGTGGAGGGATTTTGTGACTCTCATTAATAGATGAGCTCTTGAGATAGATTAGATTATGGACATTATGAAAGATTTCATGGTGAATTTTCTAGGTAGAAACTTCATAATTACTACTACTATTCCAATAATTTGGTAATGGAAGATTAGGATCATGAGATTCCATATATAAATGTCTGGAGGTTTTAAGAAATCCAGCATCTAGTAGAGTGGGATCATATATCAACTCTTTATTTTCTATTCATCTCTGGTGAGGCTTCTTTTTAGATTCCTTCTTCCATGAAAATGCGGTCAATTTCTACTGAAAGTGGTTTTTAGTTATGGAATCTTGTTTGATAATTTCTCGTGTTATAGTTGGAATTTTCCTATAGGTTTCTAGAATTTTGGAAGAGGTTTGTTCCTATCTTGGAGTGGCCAATAGAATTGGTCAATTTCCTCCAATCAGAATGGGGACATGGACATGATATATTTTTCCATATATTGTGGGGGAGTTTTTCCCATGACCCTCCATCATGGGAATAGAGGTGTATGACTGATTCAAAGTGTATTATTGATGACTCCCCCCAATTTCGGGGATGTATTTGTGTGTCTTACCCTCTTCCACTATTGTTTCCATTATGATATCCTAGATATTCTAAAGGATGTGGTAAAAAAATTATGTCTTCCCCTTCACTGTCATCAGGATTTTCAATGTAACATCATAGACTGGAATGAGGGTATGTTCGCATTCCATGTCTAGATTAGGGGTATGTTCCTACTATTATTCTCAATTTTCTACCAGTGGTTACACACAGTACTCATGTGTGGTGGTAGAGGACTTAGTCTAACACCTATTTATCACTAATACATTCTAGATGACTTCTCTAGATGCTACTAGATCAGATTTTTGGTAGGCTAGATAAATGCAGGCTTGTGTGTGCATTAGCTCATGGTTTTCTACCAAAAATGAATGGATTTCTTCTTTGTACACTACTAAATGAGGCTATTGGTTGGCTTGGTTAATGTGGGAATGTTTTTGGTCCTACTCACGTATTTCCACAAAATTTGATTGGAGGTATTTTTGGGTGTAGGTAGTTGTTTATTCCAACTATTTGTTTTCTACCGTATTTTTTTGGTCGGCTTCTCTTTATTCTTCCAAATGAGTTAGTCAGAAGGCGTGATTGGTGTTGGTAGGTGTTTATGCCTACTCAATATTTTCCACCAAATTTGATTGGTGGTATTCACTAGAGGGGAAATAGGTGTGGCCCTTCTTCTTATTAACAAATATCTACCATCAATGGGCTATCTTGTATTACTGGGTCTAAATGACCTGGGCAGGACTCCCAAGGACAACACCCTCATCATGATGAAGGTTCAATATTGTGCGGCATTGGTTATGGAGACTACTGTAAGGATCCCTTTTAAAGTACCCCCAGGTCTTCTAGGTGAGGTTTTCTATGTCCTCTTAGTCTACCTCTCTAAGATATGAGAGGATATTATGGGTGCATTCTAGGGATAATCTCTCGAAATGGTTGGAGATGGTGATTGGAAACATCTTCGTATAGACCATCAGTCATCACTGGGTGGATGAATGATACAGATTTTCAATATGGAGGTCCTGTAAGGTATCCTCCGGGTTTTGGATGGTACCATTTGGATGGTACTCTTAGACAATTTCATTTGAGACCCATTGTTTAAGATGCTATGTTGGTGACAGTTTCCACTCCTTAGATGAGGACCCAACATAAACAGTATATGGGTAATATGTATGTGTGATATGGGGTGAATCCATTTGGATTTAAGGGATATCTTGTTGAAATTTCCTGAAATATAGGTTAAAAAATAAAAAATACAACCCCATCAAAGTATAATCTCAATAAAAGAAAAAATTCACAATTGATTGTCTTTCCTGTCCATCTTTCATTTTGAGAGTGAAAGGTGTAATGTTGGTGTGTAACACTGTCATCTTGGTTAAGGATTCACATTGGTTTCTCCATATTTTTTTCATATCAAAATACTATGTTGGATTGGAATGAAATTTTTTGGTGTTGGTGGGACAACATTTACGTCTGACACACATATTCCCAAGTCTTTTCTGGGAGGTTTCCAATAGGATTTCTTCATGGAACTAAAAACACCCAATGGTTATCATATCTATGATGACTCATGAACCTTCTTTACAAAGGCATACTTTCATTGGGTAAATTGGAAAATTATATTTAAGAACTCACACTGGTCGAGAGGATGGTAGGTCGGGTTCAACACAACCATTTTGGTGGTATTATTACCTGCTATGGGACTCTCTTATATATTTATTTTAGATTCATGAATCCTTCATTCATTCCCTAGTATGATGTAGGTCACCCTGGAATTGATAATATATTGTTATCATGTATTGTATTTAGAGTCTATATATATATTAGGTTCATCATCGATAATGATATTTGTATATATCTAAGGTTCTCCATTGATAGTACTCTATTTCATATAGATCATATATTAGTTGGTCATTCACTATTACAATCTAGGTTTTAAGCCATGCAGTGGGGGCACCGGAGTTTATCACCATCCAGGGAGATGGGAGTTGTTTTGATATTGGGATCAGACCCATGATTTCAGATTCCTTCTTATCCTCATGAAAGGAATAAGAACTAGCATAGTTTGGTTCCACTTAAAGGGAAACATTATACCTTTATGTTCATCTGATATGGAATCAACTGTGTATTTTAACATCATGTTATAATGATGTTTAGGTTAAAGGTATGTAATCAAACTTTGGGTTGGGAATTATGTTGAGGTAGCCCAGGGGACCTGGATGGTATATGGGCTCCCAATATAGATAAGACCCTATAGGTAATGTGGCCAAGATTAAATAAGGGTTTATATGGGGTGTTGATTTTGGAACTGAGGGAGGATTATTTTTGTGTACCATTTGGAAGGGAATAAAATCCCATGTAGTTTGGTTATGTGGAACAATTCCTATAGAGGCCCTCTGAAGGTTTCACTTATAGGAAATGTTTCATGTTTAGAGGATTGATTTGGGACTTAAACTATTTGAAGGATTACCATGTTGTTGGAAGCCTGGCTTTGAGGACCCACACCTATGGAAACAATGTAAATGAAGGTGTGTGGAAGATCTTGAAAAATATTCTCAAAAAAAACATGCATCTGATCATGAAAATTTCATGATAGTAGCTAACCTCTATGTCCACATGAGTCATGCTCATATGTGATAAACAAGAGTAAGTGGAAAATCAAGAAAACCACCTGATTCTTCTTTAACTTGTGGAAGAGTCTGGGGATATGTGAGAAGAATAAATGGACTTTATGTTCCCATTTCATCCTTTCATTTTACCCTAGATAGTCACATCTGAATACCCATCATGATACATCCTCTAAGAAAAGTCCAAGGGCTTACTCTATAATGGATTCCCCGTTTATTGGTTTCTAGGGAAGGGAGGAGGAAAATACATTACACCTCAAAGGGAAACAAAATTGTGATCCTCTCCTTCCCTGCCTAAAACCAGAGGTCCCCGGTCTTAGAGAAAAATAAGGAGAGACGTGGTCATAGACTTAGTATTTGATACTAGGAAATCCCTTGCACTTCCCCCATGGTCGGGTTCCTCATGCCTGATGGGATCAATATCTGCATGCACCCCTAGGACCCTACCTATTAGGGAGTAAAATTATGGGAGACCTTTGACTGAAATAATGCATATTCAAATGGTAGACACATTGGTGTTCCTCTTACAAAGGTCATGCAATTCTAGAGGCTTCTATGTACAATTCAATTTTTGTCGCCCTCAAATGAGGGATCCAAAGGAAATGGAGACCTTTCATTAGTTTCTTGAAATAGGTCTTGAAGGTGTCTCGCACAGGTCAATGATTAATGAGAATAAGGTGCTTCACTTAGGAATTCGGAGGATATGTAAGTGATTCTCATAGCGGTTGGTATGTGAAAGATAGAGGTACCTTGGTAAATGGACCACATAGGAAAAACACTTAGGTGTAGAATTATTCTAGGCACCGAGGGTATCCTCAGGTGTCCCTAGAAGGGTCTTTCATAGGCCTTAAGTTATGGAAGGTACCTTCACCGTAGTGGTTTTCAACTTTGGGGAAGGGGTCCTCACATTGGTGTCTTCTGTTTTAGACCTTAGAGGGGATCTAATCTCACTATTCTCCTTAATTCCCGCTTCTCTTAGATTATGGAGAGATTTGTGAGGGATTTTTGAGGACCTGGACATATGTGTTGCATGAACAGATCTTGGAAGATTCTTCCATTTTTTCCAGTCTGGAAAATGAGGTGCCTCGGGTTCCTATTTGTAGGAAAACATGGTTCCATGTTCAAAGTAGGACGTCCATGTAGGTCCAATTCATAGGTACCCTATGCATGTACCCTGTGCGGGGGTGGCCGGTCCTTCAATTCTACATAGGTGGGAGCTGTCTGAGCCTTATAGTGTGCAGGATTTGTGCACACAAGCCACATATAGGAAAGTTTATTTAGTCCTTATTAGGTATCTTCACCTCTGTAGCATACTTAAGGTACTCATCATAATATTTTCATTCCATGTGACAAAATATAGTTTCAAAAGCCTTCTAATTTTGAGATAATCCAACACTGTGAATCTATTTTTTATTGAAACTAATTTCACATACTTTCATTGAAGCCTCCCTCTTGATATAAGAGTAAGATATCTCATCTTGGAATATCAATTAATTTTTTATAGTATTACCTTTCCTTATGAACAAGATTAGCACAAATATAACATCTCCTAATGAATTATTTTCACCTTCCAATAGACTTCCATTGAAGTGTTGTATCAATAGAAATCCTCTGATTTCACATAATTTGTAATTTCTTGTTCCTTTTAATCCTATCATATTGTAGGTTTTGTGTGCTAGAGGTGTTTATGATGATTCTTGTGTAGGTTTCATGGTGGTTAGAAGTGAATCATAGCTATAGTGGGAAATTCACATCGTGAAAGGGGTACACGCAAAAAAATTGGTTATTCACAGCTTATGTTGCTAAATAGTTTCATGAATTGTATGCAGCTGAGAGGGAACCTATGAAATAGATTCACATCATGAATGTAATTAATGAAGTGTAATTAAAAAAGGTTGAGGTGATGTGAATTTTAGCAGAAGTTGGTTTTGGGGGGAATTCTCATGGAATTCAAATAGTGAATGGGATTCATGATATGATTGTGTCATGTTCTATGATATAAATAGGTCCTTCTTTTGAACCCCTACTCATTCATATGTACCTATTTTCTCTCCCATTTTGGGAAAATAATTGGCAGATCTGAGAGGATCTTCAACCCCCTTACTCTTACTTCAATCAATTGGTTTCCATGGGTCCCCATTAGAAATCCATGGTGAGTTATACTATCATTACAAAGGTTTTCTCTTGTTATTATCTCATAGATCCACTACAGTGGTGTGGACTTATTTTGGGGTGTGAGTATAGGATTCTTTTTGATAATCTCTTGATGTGGTGTAGGTTGATATGTGATCTCATGGTGTGGTTATGGTCTCTGGGCAGTTAGTCTTCACCCTATGGTGTATATCAAGATCATAAAACTTATTTGAGGTTGGGAATCCCTAATTTATCACTTTTATATATCATTAAGGAGGGGTATACTCTTTTTTATATATGGTTAATGGTTTACACTATCGTAATAAAGATATATTAATTAGTTAATTGAAATTAAAGGGTGAAGGGGAATAATTCAGTTTCTTTTACAACTTTAATATTATTGTTATATTTTTATTATATTGAATGAATGCCCCACTAAATTTTTTTACCATTGGAGGATTTGTTTTCGATGGTTGGATATGTATTTTGGAGCTCTAATTGTGTGGTTTTTGTGATATCACCCTAAAATTGAAATAGGCTAACCACTAATATTCGGATAAGGAAATAGTTTCCCATGGATTTATGGATTGTGTAATAACACCCCTAAAAAAACTAAAATGTGTTAAATTCCCTTTTTTAGATCAATTAAATTATCTTTGATGTGTTTTTATTTTTTCTCGTGTTATTGGGTGACAATGTGTGGTAGTAATGTGGTGTGGGGTGATGTGTGGTTTGTTTGGTCATGATTTTGGGGAGGCAAGGTGATAGTTGTTTGGACATGATTTTGGGGTGGTTACATGATGGTTTGTTTTTCCATTTTTATTATGGTGGTAGGGTGATAATTGTTTGTTCAGGCTTTTCGGGCAGTGATCTGATGGTTTTTTGTCCGTTATTTTGGGGAATTAGGTGATGGGTTTTTTCATGATTTTGGGGTGACAGGGTGATAGTTTTTTCATCTTTTTAGCATGGTGAGGTGGTCATTTTTTTGTATGTTCTTTAGGGTGTAGAAGTGATGGTTTTTTTGGTTGTGTGTGTGTGGTAGCGAGGCAATGGTTTGATGGAAATGATGAGAAGCTTCTAATGTGTAGTTTTGTTATGCTAAATTTATGGGTATTGATGGAATAATTAGTTAATTATGATTAAAATGGTTGGGTTTTGGTATGTTTAATTGGATGTAACTGAACAATTAACAAATAAATGATGATTTATGCGATTAAATGTGGTTTTTTGGTAAATTGTGAAATTAACGCGCTGGATAATGAAATTTTTTGGTGGTGTGTGATGTGGAATGTGGCTTGTCTAGTGATATGAAATTAGATGTGGAAGTGAATGTGGGGATGTTGTGGGCTGGTTAGTGTTTTTTTTATGAACCCATAAGTTGGTCTTGTGTGTGGATATTTGTATATACTTTTATATTCTTTGTGATTTATATATACACCCCACCCACATCAAGCACTATATATCGACACCTATATTTTCATATGAAGGTTGTTTTCCCCAACATCTCTGTGATGAGGATGGTTGTTTCGATACATTATCTTTCCCCTTATCTCTTCCAGGGGATTATATATGCATAGAGGTTGTGGCTATAGGTTAATTAGTGCACTAGGTGATGCCTCAGGTGTCTCCGGGTGGGATTTGATATAACCATACAATGGGGCGGTGTCCCTTGTGTCTTCGAGCGAGATATGATATAATTGTGTTATGGGGTGGATTATGTTGGGGGTCGTACATGGTTGGATGAGGAAATAAGGTGTAGGTTATTCATGTTCATGATACCCTACTTTTAGGATTATGGAAGTATTTTTGATGTGATGGCCCAAGTGTCTTTGGGAAAGATGATATGTGACTGTGCTATAGGGCGGTGTCCCAGGTGTCTGCAAGGATGATGTGATGTAACTATACATTTGGGGTAGTGGTATATATTATTTAGAATATATTGGAGCACTAGGACATATGAAATTGGGGTGTGATGGTAGAAAATACGTGGGAAAGAAGTATGGTGTACCCTTTGTCTATATGCTTATTATTATGTTATTATACTTCTATTGAATTATTTGGTGAGTATTCCTTAGTGAGGTTGGGGTGGATAGTTGACCTGTTTATTTTTTGTTGGTTCTACTATTTATTCATAGGTTCATTAGTATGATTCTTTCACATGTGCATGAGATATGTTGGTTTTCTTAATGAGTATACTTATAAGGCCCCATCCTTAAACCTTATTTAATCTTGAGTTATTACAAGATTACACATTGAGGATCTTTTCGGGTTTAGAGTTTTAGAGAATTAGATCATAAAACTTGCATTACATTCCACATATAAACAAAGTGGTTACATAAAGATATTATTCTTCTTTCCCATCAATGGAAACATATTTAAAATAAAACATGGATTCTTTCTTGACACTTCTTTGACACTATCATCATATCATGTACCTTTCCCTTGACCTGTGAAAAACATTTCAAAAAACATGGGATGAGCATAAAAATCTCAGTAAGGGATATAAAAATATGGAAAGGAAACATGGGTACATATATACATAAGAATGAAATCATACATTACCCATAAAACATAAGAACTTTAACATACCTCATCAAATCATGAATAAATCATAAAAATCATAAGACATAAAGGTAACATGAGGCATTCATAACATTCTTACGTAGGGAGTAACCCTCTTGGTTACGTTTGGAATACCCATCACAGTATATTCCCTAAATCTCTTCGGAGAAACCTTAACGTTTCACTCCTTCGTGTTACCTAATGCATTGGAGAGCTATATCGGGCTCGCTCGCCCTTAATTTATCACTGAACCACCCGTCTTCATAATAATTCCCAAGAACCTCAACATAATCGTATCACATAAAACATGCATAAAGGAAACCTAACACTTACACCTTTCAATCACAAGACATCAATACAAAAAATTGATATAAAAACATTATGAAAACCATTTTCAATACCAAAATAAAAGAAAATTAAAACATGGTATTTATTTTTCTTTTAAAAAAAAGGTATGGCTTGTATAGGAAGCCGAAACTCAAATAACGGTCACGGCGGCGGAGAATTCGTTGTCACCGCATACGTACGACAAAAACATTCCCTTTTGTCGTTTAGTAAATGCCTATTATAAAAAATATTCCTTTTGAATAAACATAAAAGTCAAAGGGGTTTATACACTATATAAAAGAAGGTTGTGTATTAAACAAAATATGCCTCAATGAAAGGAGATTGAGACGAAGTCCCATACCTTGGGTCCGACTTGACTCGATCGTTCTTTAATGTCCTGAATAATAAACTTGAGTTAATTTATACTTGATTAAGAACCTTTTTCAAGTTCATTATTCCTTTTATGCCACTTATTTCTATGTCATTAACACTATGTAATTATTTAAGTTAATAACGGTCGTTTTAACGATCATTGGTACTTGAGTCAAAAATAAAACCTTTATAATTACAAGTTGTTCATCTATCCGTTATATCCAGAATTATAATCATGATGTATATATCATATATATCATATATATACAGTATATAAATTCATTTATAATATTACATAATCATTTAGAGGAAAGAAATGAAATGCACCGTTCATTGAGACGGTAAGCCGTACGTACGCATGAACGCTACTTTTATTTCTATTTAATATTTTATAGAATGGAATCATAATTATATAAAGGTATATTATAATTACAGTATAATATCATATATAATATCATTGTTTCATCCTTTATACGTCCCACATATGGTATTTAAGAAATCAAATTACTTTGAGGGGGCGGTAGTCCACACTTCCTTAAATGAAGATATCGCGTTCACCCATAATGGAAACCATAAAGGTATGCCCAAAATGAAAAATACAGAAGCTTAAGGAAAACATAAACATATTATATATCATATATAAATATATTTACCTATTAATTGCCACCTTTGAAGGTGTTAAAAGAATGTTGAACAATCATCATTTCGGGAGGCATAAATTCACCATCCATTGAAACAGTATGTCCTTTAACCATTAGATGTAGGTGTGTATAAGAGTAGCTTGAATCATTCTTATACAAATATCCTAGTATATTGAAGATACTGGAGTTTTTACAAAAGAAATGAATAAAAAGAGTTTTGGGGGTTGGAGAACCAAAATAAAACAAACGGACTCAAGTGAAGATATTACCTTAAAATCGGGTAACTCCCTTTGGTTTGTGCTCAAAGTCTTCCTTGGGAAGACTTCTGCCCAAAGTGAGGCATCAAGGAGTAATATAGGGATTTGGAGAGACAAAATTGGCAGGGTTTGGCCGAGCCAAAGGCTTTGGGAGTGTGGGTAAGGAGGTAGAGGTGGGGGCCTTTTATAAGAGGAGAGGAGGGGAACTCTTGGAAAGTAAAGAAATGTTACATTATTTGAAAATGATTTTCTGATTCAAAAGGTCTCATGTTGATAAAATTCGAGTTTAAGGTGATACGGGTTATAAATTCACCCATCCAATAGGTTTTGGACATGTTTAGGTCTTAGATTTTACATTATATTTCTATTTTATTTAAATCCTTTATTAATGAGGTATTCGTTGCATCATCATGATGTCATAAATAATTTAATAAATTTAATGTATAAAAATTAAAAAAAAATATATCATGATGTAGGAAATATTTTTATATTTCTAATGAATATTTATAGTCCAAAAGATCATTTATGTAGAAAAAATTAAAAATACTTTACTTAGGTGATACATTCTTTGTCACATTTAACATTCTTTAAAAATAAAAAGATAAAAAGGCACATTCTCACAAAAGTGATTCCATGGGGCCCCCAAGTTTGGAACAAGGCATCCCATGGTCGTCCATGAGACACCCAGTAGCCTTAGGACACATGTTGTGGTCTTTTTGTATTATTATGATATCATTTTATTATCCTTAACTACCCGATTACTCATTAATCAAGATAATTAAAGATAATTACCGTCGTTACTATTCATAATGTCCAAAAACAAAAGAGTCTTGATTACATAATTTGGACTTTCTGATTCCAAATATGTAATCCATTTTACCAAATTCTAAACACATAAATTGCAATAATTGATTTAAAAATAATTCCCGTTGTCAAAACAAATAGCGGGTTTTTTTAAACAATATCTATGAAAAGTTTTGCATCAGTTTATGACCAATTCCAAAGTGAAATTAATCCTAATTACCACCATTGGATTAAATGGTAAAAATATATTCAGATTACACTTTAAGACCAATTAAAAATATAATATAACTATATAATTAAATTAAATGAAAAAGCAGTTTTAATGTAAAATGCAGTATTTTTCACTATTCATTAAAAATGAACATTGTCAGAAAAATACCAAAAATTCACAAAAAGTAAATTTTGATGTCCCAATCATAAAGAATAAGTTTATTTTGACAAAAATATCTTATAAAATTGTCAAAAGGTAGATTTAAAAATGGTTTTCCATCAAAAGGCAGTAAAACAATCTTTTAAAAAATATTAGTGTATTCCATGATTAAGATTGGATTTATTTTTATTTTAAGCCTCTAAAACACTATCTAATTCATTAATAAACATAGATGAAAATATCTATTATTCATTACTTACTTGGGATGTTACATCCTTCCCCCCTTTAGAAAATTTTGTCCCCGCAATTTATTTACTTATCGAATAAATGGGGGTACTTATCCCTCATTGCATTCTCAGATTCCCATGTTGCCTCTTCCATCATGTGGTTTTTCCACAAAACCTTTACCTGATTAATCACCTTATTTCATAACACTTGCTCCCTTTAGTCAAGAATCTGGACTGGTTGTTCCTCATAAGATAGGTTCTCTTCCAGCTGAACTACCTCTGGACTCAAAACATGATATGGATCTGGCATATACTTCCTCAACATCGAAACATGAAAAACATTGTGTACCTGAGATAAACTCAGAGGTAAAGCCACCCGGTATGCAACTGATCCAACTCTCTCCATAATTTCATATGGTCCAATGAACCTTGGACTCAGCTTTCCTTTATTACCAAATCTCATCACACTTTTCCATGGTGAGACTTTGAGAAAAACATGATCACCTACCTCAAAAGAGAGATCCTTCCTCCTGTTGTCTAAATAACTCTTCTGCCTACTCTGAGCTGTTCTCATGTGTTTCTGAATCAGCTGAACTTTTTCTGCCATATCTTCTACCAATTCTAGTTCCATCAACTTCCTTCCACCCACTTCATCCCAGAAAGCTGGAGTTCGACACCACTTTCCATATAACGCCTCAAATGGTTCCATCTATATACTGGAATGAAAACTGTTATTATATGAAAATTCAACCAAAGAAAGATGTTGGTCCCAACTTCCCTGATAATCCATCGAACAAACTCGTAGCATATCCTCCAAGGTCTAAATTGGTTGTTCTGACTACCCATCTGATTGAGGATGAAATGATGTACTAAAATTTAATTCAGTACCCAACGACTTCTGAAATCCTTTCCAAAAGTTATAAGTGAACCTGGGATCACGATCAGATACAATGGAGAGAAGAACTCTATGTAACCTGACTATCTCTTTAAGATACAAACGGGAAAGTTGATCTTGGGAAAAAGTATCTCGTATAGAAAGGAAATGAGCAGACTTAGTCAAGCGATCAACAATAACCCAGATTGCATTATTACCTCGAGATGTCTTCGGTAATCCCACAACAAAGTCCATGGATATATTCTCCCATTTCCACTCTGGCACTGGTAGAGGCTGAAGCATCCCTTTCGGTAATTTCTGCTCTGCTTTAACCTGCTGAAAAGTCAAACACTTCACAATAAAATCAGAAATATCTCTTTTCATTCCATCCCACCAGTAATACTCTCGCAGATATCTGTACATCTTAGTACTGCTCGGATGAACTGAAAACGGAGAACTATGAGCTTCACAAAACAACTCTCTCTTCAACTGTGAATCACAAGGCACACACAACCTATTCCCAAATCACAAAATGAAATCATTATCAATGTTGAATTCAGGAAACTTACCTTTCTGAACCAGCTATACCGTTTTCTACAACTCACTGTCTTGCTTTTGTTCTTGCTTGATTCTATCTGATAGAGATGATCTCACTAATACCTGAAACAAAACAGAAAAACTTCCTGTACCAACAACTTCTATGCCAAAGTTCATCAAATCCTTAACCAAAGGATCACGTTCCAAACGCAACATTTCTAATGAAGCATTACTTTTTCAACTCAAAGCATCAGCCAATTTATTTGCTTTTCCCGGATGGTAATGAATTGTACAATCATAATCCTTGATTAATTCCAGCCATCTCCTCTGTCTCATGTTTAACTCTTTCTGAGTGAATATATACTTTAAACTTTTGTGATCAGTATATATTTCACACTTTACTCCATACAAATGATGCCTCTAAATTTTTAAAGTGAAAAAAACAGCAGCTAATTCCAAATCATGTGTAGGGTAATTTACCTCACGAGTTTTCAACTATCGTGAAGCATAAGCAATTACCTGATCATTCTGCATTAGGACGCAACCAAGTCCTTTCAATGAAGCATCAATTTATATAACAAACTCACCATTCCTGGAAGGTAGTTCCAAAACAGAAGCATTCAACAATCTTCTTTTCAATTCCTAAAAACAATCATCACATTCTTTTGTCCTTAACACCCTTCTGAGTTAGCTTAGTCATTGGACTAGATAACCGTGAAAAATTTCTAACAAACCTTCGGTAATATCCTGCCAAACCAAGGAATCTACAAATCTCAGTTACATTTGTGGGTCTTGGACAGTCTTCCAGAACTTTTGTTTTTACAGGATCAATAGTTATCCCATCTTTAGAAACAATGTGACCAAGGAAAGAAATTTGTTGCAACCAAAACTCACACTTGCTGAATTTTCCATACAGTTTCTTTTCTTTTAAGGTTTGCAAGATAACCCTTAAATTTCTTTCATGATCCTCTTTACTTTTAGAAAACACCAAAATATCATCAATGAAAACCACCACAAACTTATCCAAGAACTCATGGAAAATTCTATTCATTAATTCCATGAATACAGCAGGTGAATTGGTTAGCCCAAAAGGCATTACTACAAATTCATAATGGTCATATCTTGTATGGAACGCGGTCTTCGGAACATCTTCTTCCTTTACCTTCAGCTGATGGTACCCCGATCTCAAGTCAATCTTTGAAAAATACTGAGCTCCTTGGATCTGATCAAACAAATCATCGATATGAGGCAAAGGATATTTGTTCTTAACAGTGATGTTATTCAAGGCTCTATAATCAATGAAAAGTCTCATTGAACCATCTTTCTTTTTAACAAATAAAATAAAAGAACCCCATGGTGATGTTCTAGGTCGAATGAAACCTTTCTCTAATAAATCGTGCAATTGGTCCTTCAACTCTAAAAGTTCAATTTGAGCCATTCGATAAGGGGGTTTTGAAATTGTATTAGCATCAGGAACTAAGTCAATAGTAAACTCAACTTCCCGATCTGGTATTATTCCAGGAAACTCATCAGGAAAAAAATCAGGATACTCATTTACCACTGGCACATCATTAATCTGAACAGTTCCTTTATTTTCAATGATGTGTGCAAGGTAACATTCATTTCCATCTTTTACAAGTTTCTTGGACTCTTGATAAGTTATCAACAGTAAGGGTTCATTCTTGTACACAAACTGAAAGTATTTCTGAAAAGAAACTTCTTTATCTCTACAGTCAATCTTAGCATGGTAAATAGAGAGACAATCCATACCCAGGATAACATCAAACTCTACTAGAGGTAGAACAATAAGGTTTTCAAGTAGGTTCTTTCCACAGATAAGGATAGTAAGATTCTTATAAATTATTTTTGCCTCAACATTTCCCCCAGGTGTTTTTACCAAAAGTTCAGGAGTAATTTCTTGAGATGGTATTCCAATTTTACTAGAAAAGTTTTCAGAGATGAAAGAATGTGTGGACCCCGAATCAAACAACACACTCGCATAATCTGAAAAAACAAACAAAGTACCTGATACAACTTCATTTGATGGCCCGACATCTGCTGAAGTAGTTTCAAAGGATTTTACCACCCCTTTCTGCTTGTAGTATAACTACTTACCATCACTCAAGCTCTTTGTCAGACACTCGTTTGCATAGTGACCCATCTCATTGCACTTAAAACATTTCACTAACTGTAAATCAAATTTGGTCTTACCTTCACCTTGATCTTTTTCAGTGCAATCACGAGTCTTATGTCCCATCTTACCACATCGGTAGCACTTTCCAGAATTTAGAAGACATTCCCCAGCATGCCTTTTTCCACATTTATCACAAACAGGAAACATAGATTTCTTACCATCAGACTTTTTTGAAGAATTCTTCCCTTTCTCCTGCCACCTCGGTCTCTTCTTCTACTGGTTGATATAGAACACTTGATCATCGGCAAACTCCATTTCCACCTTCTCAGCACATCAAACAAGATTTTAATAACTTTTAAACTCACGAGAAGCTAATGCCCTTCGATATTTTGGATTTAATCCTGAGTAAAAATGATTAATTTTACTATCAAGGTCTCGAATAAAATTTGGAGCATACCTTGCCAATCGAGTGAACCTTTCTTCATAGGCATCCACTGAGTATTCCTCTTGCCTCAATTCCAAGAATTTCTTTTCCATCCTAAGTCGAACAGCCTTAGAAAAATACTTCTCAAGAAACATACCATTAAATTCATCCCAGTCGAGAGCATCAATCTCATCAGCGTCCCTGATATTTTTAACCATCAACCACCACTGATCTGCTTCACCCTCCAAACGGTAAATAGCAAGACTAACCTTTTGATTGTTTGAAAACCCTATGACATAGAAAATCTTCTCCAGTGCTTTAATCCACCCTTAAGCTAGCACAGGGTCAGATGATCCTCTGAATGATGGGGGATGTTGCCTCATGAAATGTTCCACCACTGACATGTTCCTCTGCGGTTGATCTGGCTGATCTCATTCATGGATACCACCACCATTTATCGCTTGAGTCAACTGTGCCATTACTGTAACAAACTGTTCAGTTCCAATTCAGACCATATAAGGATGCTGATTCGGAAGGTTATTTCTTTCTGCATGCCTTCCTAGCACTGCTTCCATGTTTCCTCTGCGAAAAACCATTCTGAACAAACATGTCTTGGATGAAGCAACATGGTAATCTTCAAATACTATATCACTTAAATTTGACCATAAAAAAATATTTTTTGATAATCATTTAATATAATTATAACTCCTAAAGTTATCTAAACCGACCTCTGATACCAACTATAAGGCCCCAGCCTTAAACCTTACTTAATCTTGAGTTATTACAAGATTACACATTGAGGATCTTTTCAGGTTTAGAGTTTTAGAGAATTAGATCATAAAACATGCATTACATTCCACATATAAACAAAGTGGTTAAATAAAGATAGTATTCTTCTTTCTCATCAATGGAAACATAGTTAAAATAAAACATGGATTCTTTCTTGACACTTCTTTGACACTATCATCATATCATGTACCTTTCCCTTGACCAGTGAAAAACATTTCAAAAAACTTGGGATGAGCATAAAAAGCTCAGTAAGGGATATAAAAATATAAAAGGAAACATGGGTACATATATACATAAGAATGAAATCATACTTTACCCATAAAACATAATCACTTTAACATACCTCATCAAATCATGAATAAATAATAGAAATCATAAGACATAAAGGTAACTTGAGGAATTCATAACATTCTTACGTAGGGAGTAACCCTCTTGGTTACGTTTGGAATACCCATCACAGTATATTCCATAAATCTCTTCGGAGAAACCTTAACGTTTCACTCCTTCGTGTTACCCAATGAATTGGAGAGCTATATCGGGCTCACCCGCCCTTAGTTTATCACGGAACCACCCGTCTTCATAATAATGCCCAAGAACCTCAACATAATCGTATCACATAAAACATGCATAAAGGAAACATAACATTTCCACCTTTCATTCACAAGATATCAATACAACACATTGATATAAAAACATTATGAAAACTATTTTCAATACCAAAATAAAAGAAAATTAAAACATGGTATTTATTTTTCTTTTAAAAAAAGGTATGGCTTGTAGAGGAAGCCGAAACTCAAATAACGGTCACCACGACGGAGAAGTCATTATTGCCGCATACGTACGACAAAAACATTCCCTTTTGTCATTTAGTAAACGCTTCGTATAAAAAATATTCCTTTTGAATAAACGTAAATGTCAAAGGGGTTTATACACCATATAAAATAAGGTTGTGTATTAAACAAAATATGCCTCAATGAAAGGAGATTGAGACGAAGTCTCATACCTCAGGTCCGACTTGACTCGATCATTCTTTAATGTCCTGAATAATAAACTTGAGTTAATTTATACTTTCTTAAGAACCCTTTTCAAGTTCATTATTCCTTTTATGTCACTTATTTCCATTTCATGAACACTATGTAATTATTTAAGTTAATAACGGCTGTTTTAACGATCATTGGTACTTGAGTCAAAAATAAAACCTTTATAATTACAAGTTGTTCATGTATCCATTATATCCAGAATTATAATCATGATGTATATATCATATATATCCAGTATATACATGCATTTATAATATTACATAATCATTTATAGGTAAGAAATGAAATGCACCGTTCATGGAGACAGTAAGTCGTACGTACGCATGGACGCTACTTTCATTTCTATTTCGTATTTTATAGAATGGAATAATAATGATATAAAGGTATATTATAATTCCAGTATAATATCATATATAATATCATAGTTCCATCCTTTATACGTCCCACATATGGTATTTAACGAATCAAATCACTTTGAGGAGGCGGTAGTCTGCACTTCCTTAAATGAAGATACCGCGTTCACCCATAATGGAAACCATAAAGGTATGCCCAAAATAAAAAAATACAGAAGCTTAAGGAAAACATAAACATATTATATATCATATATAAATATAGTTACATCTTAATGGCCACCTTTGAAGGTGTTAAAATAATGTTGAACAATCATCATTTCGGGAGGCATAAATTCACCATCCACGGAAATAGTATGTCCTTTAACCATTAGATGTAGGTGTGTGTAAGTGTAGCTCGAATCCTTCTTATGACAACATCCTAGTATATTTAAGATACTGTAGTTGTTACAAAAGAAATGAATAAAAAGAGTTTTGGGGGTTGGAGAAGCAAAATAAAACAAATGGACTCAAGTGAAGATATTACCTTAAAATCAGGTAACTCCCTTTGGTTTGAGCTCAAAGGCTTCCTTGGGAAGACTTCTGTCCAAAGTGAGGATTCAAGGAGTAAGAGAGGGATTTCTAGAGACAAAATGGGCAGGGGTTGGCCAAGCCAAAGGTTTTGGAAGTGTGGGTCAGGAGGTAGAGGTGGGGGCCTTTTATAATAGGAGAGGAGGGGCACTCTTGGAAAGTAAAGAAATGTTACTTTATTTGAAAATGATTTTCGGATTCAAAAGGTCCCACATTGATATAATTCGATGGTAAGGTGATAATGGTTCGAAATCCACCCATCCAATAGGTTTTGGACATGTTTAGGTCTTAGATTTTACATTATCTTTCCATTTCATTTAAATCCTTTATTAATGACGTAATCACTGCATCATCATGATGTCATAAATAATTTAATAAATTTAATGTCTAAAAATTAAAAAAAATATCATGATGTAGGATATATTTTTATATTTCTAATGAATATTTATAGTCCAAAAGATCATTTATTTAGACAAAATTAAAAATACTTTACTTAGGTGATACATTCTTTGTCACATTTAACATTCTTTAAAAATAAAAAGATAAAAAGTCACTTTCTCACAAAAGTGATTCCATGGGGCCGCCAAGTTTGGCACAAGGCATACCATGGTCGTCCATGAGACAACCAGTAGCCTTAGGACACATGTTGTGGTCTTTTTTTATTATTATGATATCATTTCATTATCCTTAACTACCCGATTACTCATTAATCAAGATAATTAAGGATAATTACCGTCGTTACTATTCATAATGTCAAAAAAAAAGAGTCTTGATTACATAATTTGGACCTTCTGATTCAAAATATTTAATCCATTTTACCAAATTCAAAACACATAAATTTCAATAATTGATTTAAAAATAATTCTCGTTGTCAAAACAAATAGCGGTTTTTTTAAACAATATCTATGAAAAGTTTGGCATTAGTTTATGACCAATTCCAAAGTGAAATTAATCCTAATGACCACCATTGGATTAAATGGTAAAAATATATTCATATTAAACTTTAATACCAATTAAAAAGATAATCTAACCATATAATTAAATTAAATGAAAAAGCAGTTTTAATGTAAAATGCAGTATTTTTCACTATTCATTAAAAAAATGAACATTGTCAGAAAAATACCAAAAATTAACACAAAATAAATTTTGATGTCCCAATCATAAATAATAAGTTTATTTTGAAAAACATAGCTTATAAAATTGTCAAAAGATAGATTTAAAAATGGTTTGCCATCAAAAGGCAGTAAAACAATCTTTTAAAAAATATTAGTGTATTCCATGCTTAAGATTGGATTTATTTTCATTTTAAGCCTCTAAAACACTATCTAATTCATTAATATACATAGATGAAAATACCTATTATTCATTACTTACTTGGGATGTTACAATACTTGTATGCTCTCCCTATGTATATAAACTTATTTTCATGTTTATAGAAGGACTATGTGGATCATGGTAGACATTACTAGCTCAGATCATTAGATAGTTGTTGTGTAACTGCTTTAGCTTTACTTTTTGGTATTTACTTTAGATTCTTTTATCTAGATCAGTTTTGTGTATTCATTCATTATGGGATGGTTTTGGTTTCTTTTTATTTTATTTCATGGAGTTTCATTTGAATAATTCATCTTATCTTCTGATCCAACATTATTAGAGAGGGAAATGACTCCCCTTTTTTATATTCTTATACCCTTAGTGCTAGTAACCAATCCAGGGCCTACTAAGGGCTAGAATCGGGGTCATTATCTCTCTCCGCTTATTTCAGTATCTTTAGTGGGAGGGGTCATGGAAGAGTGGTATTAGAGGTTGATGGTTGAAAGATATGATGGAGTTTGGATTTAGTAATGGTGATTATTTCATGGGATGGTATGGAAATAGTTCCATTTGACCTTGGTACATGACATAGGCCAAGGAGATGAGGTAGGACACATGATTTTAGGGTCCCCTATTATCTAGTTCATGAACTCTGGGCTTATTGAATGACTAAGTGAGGTGGATCTCTTTATAGGGTAGAGGCCAAGGAGAGGAAAATGCATCATAATGACTTCTGTTCATCTTTTAGTTGTGTTATTTTGGGAAGTTTCAAATAAATAAAGTCAATTAAATTGAATATAAATAAAATTTAATAATAAAAATATTATAAAATTCTTGTTTTATTTTCATCTATGGCTCCTAGACATCATCTGTGTGAGTCTCGGGTAGTTTAGGCTCATCATGAAGATCTATTTAATAGTTGTAGGGTTGATAAGGTAGAGTATTATGAGGCTTGTAATAGGTAATTACATGAATTTTAGTGGTATTATTTGGTGTAGTATGATTTCAGTGCATCAGATGTGGAGACAGAGAGCTAGATGTTGAAGCTTGAGATCACATTCAGTTTGATTCGGGCCCTGGTGGGATATAGGGTCCCTTTTGTAGTTAGTCGGGTGTGGGGAGTTGTGCTTTAGTGGTGTAAATTGTTTCTAGGAAAGCATAAGTTGTTATATGTTTTGTGGTTTTAATTTTAGAAGGAGTTCCAATAATATTTACATTCATCAACCATGTTGGTAGTGAAGTGGAAGGAACATCTTTCTCTCCAACATGGGATTATGTCACTGCATGAGTTGGGAACCATGTTCAGGGACCTTCTACACTTTCCCCTGTATCTTTTTCTAGATGAGGATTTTTATGAGAGACATCTTGAGGAGGCACTTTATCCATCTATCTAGTATGAAGTTACCCAATTTACATTACTAAAATATCTATATGTTTAGAAGAATGAAGAGGTGATCGAGAGGATGAAATCACAAGGAGGTTTAATGTTAGAGTGGAATCAAATAGTTTCATCAAGGAATATAGTTATCAATGGTAGGTATTAGGTGTTGGGACCTTCTAGATTTTGTCCAATGGGGGTCAACCTTAGCAGTTTCCCTTCCATAATTCTAGGCTAGTGGTTTCCATGGTTTTCTTTGAGATATCATGGTAGTGTTTTCTGTATGTGAGGTTCATTTCCATCAACAGAACCAATTCCCAGTGATTATTTGATCCCATTTTATAGAAGGTGGAAAGTTTTAGCACTAGAATCAGTAGTAGTTTCCAGTGAGACCGTTTTAGTATTAGGGGTAGTAGGATTATACTCCACTAAGGGGAGATGGAGCAGGTACAGGCCAACCTCAGGTTGTTCCTCATCAGGGAACTCAACTCCAGAGTTGTCTTATAGGTGGTTTTTATAGTATAGGAAGTGGAGTTGGGTGTGGTTAGTTACACACAGTGGAGGTAGCGGCACTAAAGGGGAAATATATCATTTATGGTATGTTCAGTTTATCATCTACCCTTGTTTGTGACTTGTTAGATTCAAGGGCTTCACACTCCTTTATTACACCCACACTAGTGTGTTCTATTGGAATATATGTAGAAAGGATTTATGTTCCCCTGGTGTTGAATATTCATGTCAGAGTCGAAACCAACTTTTTAGATGTGTGACATGGTTGTAGACTAACGATGGTTCCACATAAGTCCCATGTGGATCTTCTCTTTCTATAGATGCATCCATATGATGTAATCCTAGGAATTTATTAGTGGTATTTTTACATGATGTTATTGACAACTTCTAGAGGAGAATCAAGTTATTAGATTTGTATAGACAACATGTAGTGTTCATTGGAGAGTGTGATTTTCATGTGGTAATTTGTCATATAGATCCCTTATTTATTTTATGGCTATTTTTTTGTGAAATCAGTTTACACTAAGACATTGGGGGCCCACAGGGTCATTAGGGAGTTTATGGATGTTTTACCCAATAAGGTTGTGATGATACCCCCAAGATGTGATGTTGAGTTCAGGATAGACTTATATCTTGGTAATTATGTAATTTTAATAGATCCTTATTGGATGACACCTTCTGAGTTACATGAGTTGTTGATGGAGATAGATGAACAGATGTAGAAGGGTTTTATATGGCATAGTGTGTCATTGTGGGGTGCCCTAATGTTGTTCTCCATGAAGTTGTATGGTAGTATGAGGTTGTTTATAGACAAAGAGAGGTTTAATTAGGTTATGGTCAAGAACTTTTTTCCTCTTTCTAGGATAAATTTTATTGTCTACCATTTAAGAGTGATGAGTTAGTTTTCTAATATTGATATGTGGTCTGGATATCACCAGTTGAGAGTAAATGTGGGTGATATCCTGAAGACTGCCATCAGATATAGGTATGGTCTCAATTAAATTATAGTCAAATCATTGGGTGTCATAAAAACACTATCTTTAATAATGTAACTCAATAACTTTATGTTCTGGGAATTCCTAGACTAGTTCATAGTCTTGTTCATCGATGACATATTGATCTACTCAATGTCAAAGAATGATCATGCTGATCATTTAATTGTTGTCTTATAGGTTCTTAGAAACCACCATATCTATATAAACTTATCCAAGTGTATGTCTTGGACATGATAGGTATATTTTCTCAAGAATGTGGTGTCTTATCAGGTTATGTAACTAGACCCATAAGAATTTATGTATTTGTTTCTTGGGCATCACCAAAGAATGTGGTAGAGGTTTGCAATTTTCTTAGTCGTATAGCATATTATCAGATGTTTGTGATTGATTCCTCTTGATTTGTATCCCTATTGATAGTATTGACTAGGAAATACTAGGATTGTGTGTGAAATAATCATTTCCAGGTAGCGTTCAACTACCTCAAGGGGAATTTGGCCAGTGCTTCAGTTTTTTGAGGAGGGTGTGATGTTTAAATTGTTTTTTGATGCTTCCCATCTTCGATTGGGATGAATGTTAATGCATCAAAGAGAATTAATATCTTATGGTTCTTTGTAGTTATGTACCTAAAAGTATAACTATGCAACCCATGATCTAGATTTATAATCAATGATGTTTTCATTGAATTTGTGGGGGGGGGGGGGTATTACCTCATTTGGGAGTACTTTTTGGTCTTCACATGTCACAAGAGCATGAGGTATATCTTTTTTCAACATGATATGAATTGTTAGCGGCATTAATGGATAGTATTTCTTCAAGATTATGATTATTATATCTCTTACACCTTAGGATAAGTGAATTTTATATCTGGTAATTTTAGCATAAATTCATGGATGGAATCATTTCTATAGTTTGGGGATGATTGGAATGGAATGGAGGAGTTGTAATACATTCAATTGGATAAAGGGTGGTTTATGGTAGAGTTTATTTGTTTCAGATGACAGTGAAATATTCTTTTATGTAGAATGTGGAGGAGTCTCATTGGAGAGACTCAGAGACAGAGTTGATGCATGATTATGTTGTCCATGGTGATGCTCTGAAGGGATGCTTGAATAATGGTTGGAACTGGATGTTATTTCATGAAAGGTTTTTTATTTCGGTAGAGATACATGAGGGATTACATCATGAGTCTCATAGATCACATTTATCAGTACACCTAGGAGTATCCAATATATACCATGTCATGAGGATGCATTTTTGGTGGACCATGATGAAACAAGTGGTGGTGGAGTTTATGCCAAGGTGTTTGGTTTTCCAATAGGTAAAGGTCAAGCATTATGTTCATGTATATTTTTTGTAGCCTTTGGATTTTCTTGAGTCTAAATGGGATTAAATATCTATGTATATTTTCATAGGGTTACCATGTGCTCAAGGAGTTTGTGATTCTATCTGGGTGATCATGCATCGATTGACGAAATCAACCCACTTCTTAGTGATCATGGAGTCAGGAATAGTTGATTCTTTGGCTACAAGGCATGTGGATGAGGTAGTGTGGTTACATGGAGTTCTAAGGTCCATTGTCTTGGGTCAAGATGCATGTTTTACCTCACAAGTATATAGTGGATTTCAGCATGATTTTAGAACATTGTTATGCCTCAACACTATTTTCCACCCTCAGATTTATATAGTAAGACTAAGTAGACCATCCAGATGTTGGAGGATATATTAAGGGAGTGCATATTAGACTTTGATAGATCATGAGAATGATTCTTTCACATGTCATATTTTTTATAACAATAGTTATCAATCATATATATGTATATCCCTATTTGAGGCCTTTTAAAGGAGGTCATTTCCTTCTCTATTATGTTGGAAATATATTGGGGAGGTATTTGTTCTTAGTCCCTAAGTGGTGTAGAGCACAATAGATAATCTTTATCTTGATTTTGAGAGGGTGAATGTATAGTAGTACTAGTAGAAGGGCTAGGTTATTTCCAAGAGTAGGACCATAAATTTTGTAGTTGGGGACCACTTTTTCTGGAAGGTTTCCCCCCAACATGGGAAGGTGAGGTTTGGAAGAGGGAGTAAGCTTTCTCCCATGTTTTTTGGGCCCTTTGAAGTGCTAGGGAAAGTTGAAAATGTGGCATATTGGTTGGAAAATCCACCATGGATAGGGAGTCTTTGTGATGTTCTCCATGTATCTAAGATTTATTGGTATCTTCATGATTTATCCCATTTCATTGACTAAAGGATATTTGGATATCGAGGATGACACGACATTCAAGGAGTGTCTAGTAGTGATACTGTATTGTTTGGAAAAAGTGATATTAGGATGAAACATCCCTTTGCATCATGTGTTGTGGAAGAATAGTTCCCTGGAGGAGAGTACATGGGAATTAAAGGTGCAAATGTGTGACTAATACCCAAATTCGTTTTTAGATTTTCATTACTCTGGTTTTCTTGTGATTTGATGTTTGGATCTTTTTTTGTTTTGAAATATCATTTTTTATGTATGATGTGTGTTAAAGTTGTGACATATGAAAAAGGGAGGACCAAATTCTTAATTGAGATGCAATAAATTATGATGTGGTTAAAACTATGCAGGTGAGTAATTTACACCTAGAGAGGATAGTATCTTGACTTGGAGGATTCAATTCCCTGATTAAGGTGTTTGGGGTGGTGCAATTTTTTGGTTGTAGTAGTTGTTAGTTTAGGATGTCTGGAGGATAAGATGATTTTTATACTGGTTGGGTGGTGGTTTGATTGTGCGAAAGGAGAAAGATTGTGGTTGTCAAGTGTGTTCTGTGGGTGTTTTTTTTTGGCATGTTTTGCTAGTGGTAGTAATAAGGAGTAAGACGTTCCATAATAGGTATCTCATGGGGTGGTTGTTCAGACCCCTTTTTTACTTCTAGGATTTGTTTTAGATTCTAAAGGGAGATAATCAATTGAGTGGTATCTAATGTGACAACCTTTTTCTTTCACGACACATTACATTGTCAATTTTGGGTATTGGAGTTGTTTAGAAGGAGACGCGAGGATGTTCTGTGGGGTTGGAGGTGCACTAAAGCTACAATGAGATATTCACATCATCAAAGGGGTACATAGCATGAATTGGTGGTTTAGATCTTGTATAGCTAATCAGTTTACCAACCTGTATACAGTTGAGGGGTACCCATGATATAGATTCATGTTATGAAGTTAATTCATGATGTGTAATTAAATAAAGGCCAAGGTGATGTGAATTTTGATGGAATTTTCTTCGTGGGGAAATACCATGGAATTCACATTGTGAATGAGATTCATGAAGTGAAAGTGTTGATTTCTATGTTTTAACTAGTTGTTTTAACCAAAATCCTCCTCACTAGGTCATATCTCATTTATCTCTCTTTTTGG
Organism: Viscum album; assembly: GCA_963277665.1. Classification (NCBI taxonomy): domain Eukaryota; kingdom Viridiplantae; phylum Streptophyta; class Magnoliopsida; order Santalales; family Viscaceae; genus Viscum; species Viscum album. The sequence goes on along the minus strand of OY728161.1, from coordinate 1,986,773,841 downwards.
GTGAACCCTATGCGGCTCTCAAAGGATCATTATCCCTATTCCATCTAATTCTATTTGTTGGTTCTATTGGATCCTCATTTGTAATATGTAGTGATTTATCCTCTATTTCACATGTTTTTCTCTTATATTTCCCTTAAGGATCCACTTTGTTGGTGTAGTTTTGGTTTGGGGTGTGATTATGGGATATGTTTTCACAATCCTTTGATGTGGTGTAGGTTTATCCATGTTCTCGTGGTAAGGTTATAGTTTCCTGGAATTTTTTCTTCTCCTTGTAGTTTGTATTGAGATTGGAAAGCTTCTTAGTGGTAGCGAATACATAATTTCTCACTTTTTTGTATCTTGTGGTAGGGTTTTACTCTTGTTTATCTATGGGGGTGGTTTGTGCTTGCCTAATCAAGATAAATTAATCAATTAATTTAAATTTAATGGTAAAAGGTACAAATTCAAATTCTTTCACATCATTGATATTATTGATAAAATTTGAATATACGAGCTAAATCCCTTGCTGAAAATTATGTCTGTTGGAGGCTTTGTTTTAGTAGGTTTGGTATGTGTTGTGAATCCCTTTTTGGGTGGTTATTTTGATATCACCCTAAAATAGAAATTTTATGACCACTTATATTTGGATAATTAAATTATTTCCCCTATATTTATGGATTATGTGATAACACCCCTAAAATAAATTGAAATGTGATAAAAGACCTTTTGTTAAATATGTTAAATGATCATTGATGTGTTGTGATGTGTAGTCATTATTTGGGGTGTTTATGTGTTATTTTGATGTGGTGTGGGGTGATATGTGTTTTTTTCATGATTTTTGGGGTGACAGGGTGATGGTTGTTTGGCTATGATTTTGGGTTAGTGAGGTGATGGTTTGTTTGGCCATTATTTTGGGTGGTAGGGTAATGTATATTTTTGTATGATTTTGGGGTGGCATGGCGGTGGTTTGTTTTCTCTAATTTTGGGATGGTGAAGTGATGGTTTGTTTGGTTTTACTTTTGGGTTTGTAAGGTAATGTTTGTTTGGACATGATCTAGGGTGGTGATGTGGTGGTTTGTTTGGTCGTGATTTTAGTGTGGTGCGGTGATGGAATTTGTGGCTATTTTTGTGGGGAAGTGAGGTTATGTTCCAATAGAAATGATAAGATTCTTGTGATGTGTAGTTTCATTGATCTATATGCTTGTGTAGTGATGGAATAATTGGTTAATAATTTTTAAAATGGATGGGGGTTGTCTTGGTTAATGGGATAAAAATTATTAATGAAAAATAAATTATTGTTTGGGTGGTTAAATATGGGTGATGGTAAATTATGAAATGATCTGGTTGGATAATGAAATTGGCTGGTGTTGTGTGATGTGGTTAGTGTATTTTTTTGGTGTTATGTATTTATATGTGGTAGAAAAGTGGGGATGTTATGAGTTGGTCAGTGTTTTATTGTAAACCCATAGTTTGGGATTGTGTGTGGCTATGTGTATATACTTATATATTCCTTTTGATTTTGAAACACACCCCACCCGCGTCGATAACTATATGTTGACACCCATATTTTCATATGGAGGGTGTTTTTTCTAACATCTTATTGATGAGGAAAAATTAATGGATACCCTCTATTACCCTCTCTCTCTCTCTCTTCTAGGTTAGTAGGTATTCATATTCTATGATGGATAGACGTATGTTAGGTAACTATTTAATTTTCAAGGTGTCTTCAGGTGGTATGTGGTATGAAAAGTTTATGGGGAGTGTCCCAGGTGCCTTTAAGTGGGATGTGATATGACTGTGTTGTAGGAAGATTATATTGGGTTTTGTGCATGATATGATGAGTACAAAAGTTTTATTTGATTCATCTTTATCATACCTTGCTACTTTGGTTATGGAAGTGGTTGTGATGGGATGGATCAGGTGTCTTTTGGAGATATGCAATGTGAATATGATATGGGGTAGTGACCTAGATATCTTCAAGCATGATGTTATGTGACCATTCTTATGGGGTAGTTTTATATGTTATTCAGAAGATATGGGACCCTCAAGTCATATGATATTGGGGTTAGATAGATGAAAATCAGTGGAAAACTGATGCAAGGTATCCTTTCTTTATATTGTTATTATTACGTTATTATACATGGATTGCATTACTTATTGAGTGTGTCATAGTAAGGTGAAGATGGGTAGTTGACTTGTTTAGGTGTGGTTATTTCTACTATTTACTGAAGGGTGAATTAGTATACTTCATTCACATGTGCATGAGAATCTTTTTTTTCTACTTAGTAAAAGTTTTATGAATACTCTAAGTATATAAACTAGATTTTAGGTTTCCAGGAGGACTGTGTGGACCATTTTGGACATTACTATATTATATTATTTTATAGTTTTTTTTGTTGTTGTGTTAGCTTTACATTTTGGTATTTACTTTGGATTATTTTATCAATATCATTTTTGTTAATGCATGCATTGTGGGATGGTTTTGGTTTATTTTAATATTATTTCATGGAGTTATTTTTGGGTGATTCATCTTTTTATCTGATCTTTTATTATTATTGATGGTAATTCTTCCCATTTTATGAAATTTTTTCCCCTTACTTCTACTCACCAGCTTAGGGCCTATAGGTGAAAGGACTCAAGGGTAATTATATTTCTCCCCTCATTGTGGTATCTTTAGAGAGATCGGGTCATGAAATCATTAATTTCTCTTTCTACACATCCATTATCCATCAAATTATGACAAAAAATACCACTTCTTCAACATTTTAATTTGATCATTAATCATTTTAAATCCTTCATTCTGCTTCTTCTTCTATACTTAATTCATATTTTATTATTATTTACATTGACTTAATTCTCCTTGTGTCAAACATCAGTATTTTATTTCTTTCTTACTGCATGAAGCTCTCCATCAAGCTTCTTAATCCTTATATCATTCACTATCAATTATAATTATAAATTATCAATGTGAAAATAATTTTCATGATGCACAATCTCTCTCTTCTATTTATACTTCTCTCTAATGGAAGAAAATAATGCTTTATGGAGTTTATCTTTTTCCATGATTAATATCAACACATGATCAATTTCATTAGGCATATCGCTTTTTTCCTTCATTTTATTACTCATTCTTGAAATAGACTCCTCTAAATCCATTTATTACTTTATCAATTTACTATTTTCTTCCTCTAAATCTGTAATGAAGGAAAAAATTATCACATTCTTATTTTAATAATTATTCTTCATTACTCAAGTCTAGAAACTTTTCTTGTTTGATGGAATGAAAATTTTTAGATTAATCACACGATGTGGTTACCTATTTTCCTTCATCATCCTACATCCATTTAAGTGATGTACAATCTGTATATTTAGATTTCCAAGAAAAAACCACCATAGATTAAGATTTAGATATACAAAAGGAATCAATTTTTTAACCTCTTTAGAAACTCCAAATTTAATGGTTGAATTATGTTATTATTCTTCTTTGTTTTTTTGGATATATGGCATTCTTATTTAATTGAATTTTAAACCAGGACTTCAATTGATCCAAATTCTATACTAGTATAATCAAATAGGCTATCTTCCATTAATGTTTATTCTTTACCATATAAATATCCTAACTTTATCAACATCCACTTTGAAGTCATGTTGTGATCTATCATCTTGTATTTACCTTCTTCCAGAGAATCCTTTAAGGATTACTTAGAACGAGCATCAACATCTAATTTTATTTAATCCTTATCATACATAATTCCATACATACATTTTAAAACATATACACTTAAAAGGGTAATATAATGGATTCCCATAGGTAAATCAAAATCTTAAATGAACTCCTTCTAATTAGAAAAATGATTTCCTCAAAATAATTGAATTTTCTCGATAGGAAATCATATCTGGTATAACCATTAAATTTTTAAAAACTAAATATATCATTTTGAATAGAAAATATAACCAATTAACTTTGAGATCACAAGTTGTAAATAAATACACCCTTATAAGGGAGTTGAATTAGGGTGTTGGCGGATTTAAACTTTTTCACATCTTCTTTTTTTCCTTTAGATATCATTCCCATATTATAAGGAACACTATCAAACCATTAATTAATTTATATTTAAAAATTAATCTACATAACATCTCACACATATATGCATACTGTAATGCATTTACTAACACGTATATTTTACTTGGATTTCCCACATTAGGCTATATACATGGAGAAAATAATCAGTATTATGTTTGTAACGCCCCGACCCCAGTTACCCAGAGTCGGTGCATTATTACATGACATTGGCATGATCACAAGAAAGATAAAATCTCGAAAGAATGATTGGTTTAGTAGCATTGGAAACACTAGATATATTCATAAAGTATTACATCAAAAAGTGAAAAAATACTACAACAACATAGTCTCCATATTCCACACTCATATCCCCACATACTATCCCTGCAGGTCATTCATAACTTACTTATTCACATCCTGGAAAAAATAAAACACAGAAAAGGGGTGAGCTCAAATGCCCAGTATGGATAACAATATAGCGGAAACTTTTAAAAATAAGCATAAACATTTAAGGCAATGTATAACTAAAACAAAAGACTTTTAAATTTGAACTTCAACATAGTATGACAAAAGTAAAATGAAATAATTCCATTTAATTATTCACATGGATATTCTACTAATCGAATAATCACATGCAATATCAATAACCACATTTATAATGGTGGAATGCATAATGCCAGACTATCATAACCACATAGCCAAGGCCTCGTGCCAAGACTAAAAATAAGATTTTGCCAAGGCCTTGTGCCAAGACACTAGTTTGTCTCATGAGACCTACTGATACATCGAGGAGCTATAACGGGCTCCTCCCATCACATATTAAGTCCAATGCATTCCCATATGAAAAGGTTTAAACATAACATAAACATTCGTATTAAAACTAGCATACAAAATGACAATACTTTCACCATAAACTATTAATGGTATAAAAATAGCACATCCACAGTCAAACATATCACAAAAACTTCAATACAATATAGAATTTTTGTATCATAATAAATCAACTTCAAATAAGCGTAAAATCCATCAAAGGATGTTGACATAGATGAAATCAAAACTCTTTTTAGAGAAATATATCTTTCTATTTTGAAATCATTTAAGAGTCTTATATTTATGAAATAAAAAATTTTCTTTGAAAATTTTCTTATAATATTTTAAGGTACTCTTCGACGATTTTATAACGTCGGAAAATAACTGCACTCGCTGTATAAGTTAAAAAAACATTCTTACCTTAATTCTGTCGAAAATGTTAAAAAGAACCTTGTTTAAAAAACAACGGAAAGATTCTGTTATAAACCTATTATAAAAAGTCAAAAAAGGGTATAAATGACTTTAACCCATATTCTAGTAAAAATTAAAAATGTTTTGAAATTCATTTTTAAGAAACACGGATGTGGATGATAAAGAGATCCCAGTAGATTATTACGTATAAACAACCTCGAATAATGAAGAGATAGTGAAATAAACCATTACCTTGCACTTTTCCTTGGTTGAGGGTAGGTTAAAATCCTGTATAATGGTGAAATATTTGTTATTAAATTATACAATAATCATATATATTAATATGATATCATATATGATCTTTTAACAGTGATTTGTTAACAATATCTTAGTATTATTATTGTTTCTGGTGTTAACTTACTCACTTTCTTTTATATGTTTTGTTACGTAAGCCATGTTTGTCATGTATTGGTTGTATCTTAATCATATCCAGAATTATATAAAGTCTTTAGATACTATTATTAATCATAAAATGAGAATTATACTTGAATGGATACGATGGAGAATGAATCTCATCGCGTTCGTGGAGGCGGTAGTCCGTACGTACGCACGAGCGACAATATCATTCTTTTGATACTAAAATAATATATAATTGGATGTTATATCATATATAAAGAATCCTTATCATGTTATATTTATTTTTTTACATGAGTTATGCATCATTATTATACCCATCCATATAATAATTTATTTAATAACAATTACACCACGACGTGGAGACGGTAAGCCGTACGTACGCACGTATGATGACATGTTATTCAAAGGATGGATAGACTAGTGAATATGGTTGTACCATATTTATAATAACATCACAGTATATATATGATACTGGTGTTATTATTTTATAATGGTAATAACAAAGAAGGATAAGTGGAAGAAGAAATGAATTTGAAAAAGGGTGGTGAAAACATTACCTCTTCTTCGGGTTCTTCCTTTTGATTTGATCAAAAAGGATCCTTAGGTTGGCTTTATGATCAAACTAAGGCCTCTAGGTTGTAGTGAGGGAAGTTGGGAGAGTATTTGGGCAGAGTTTGTCTGAACCAAAAGGCTTTGAAGGTGTGAAGTAATGAGAAGGGGGAGTGCCCTTTTATAAGAGGGGTGAGGGGCACCTTTGGAAAAGCTAGAAATATTAATTTATAATAAATTCATATTCGGTTTCTAATGGCTCCAAAGTTGATTATTCAAATTTTAAGGTGGGGATGGGTATAAAACCACTCAACCAATAGAATTTAGACAGTTTTAAGTACTTATATTAACCTTATCTTTAAGTATTAACTCTAAGTTAATTAGTTTCACTTTTACAATGTCTCTTTGCATTTTTATATTATATGGTTGATAAACTTACTATATACATCCAAGAGACCCCCAAGTGGTCCATTAATGATACACCTATCATAATATAAGTCTCTTGGATGAACCTTAGATTTTTAGGAATTTAATATCAATTAATAATATAATATTTGTTTTAAAAAATCTTTTATGTCAATTTTGACACTATTCAATAGTTGATTTTGTTGAAACTCATAACAGAATTATTACTTCGAAAAAATTAAATTAAATCAATCCTAATATGTCATATTATCCTATAAAATTATTTTAATTCATTAAAAGTCTCAAATTATATTTATTTTGGTATTTATATCATCAATTATTTTAATTTTTCACTATTATCGTAATTACTGCATCATCATTACGTCATAAATAAATTAAATTATTTAATGTCTAAAACTTATAAATAAAATATCATTATGTATGAAATATTATTATCTTACTAATGAATATTTACAATCGAATTTATCTTATGTATAACCCTATATTAAATTTTTTTAGTAAATAATCTTTTATTTTAACTCTTTTAACTCTTCTTTGAATTAAATAATAATAAATGTCCTAATCTAGTCCAAGTGGACCTAAATGATAATATTTTATTCCTAAGGTTTTTTTTTGGTCGAGATACACTTGTCCAATAGAATTATGACATGTGTTAGGGTAATATTAATATCATTTTTACCTTTAATTACCCTATTTACTTTTAACCGTGGTAAATAAAAGTAAAAAGTTACTATTCACCAAAAATAATTTTCATCTCATTGAACCACATTTTACTTCTTGATATTAACCATGTCTCTCGGATTTTCGAAATTCCATTCACAGAAGCGGTAAAATTAAGTTTTATGAAAAAATTCAGTTTTTTAACTACCACTTAGTAGTTTCACTATTCATCAAAAATTGAAGTTTTTCAGAACAATGCCAAAATTTTACCCTAAGCAATAATTGATATTCCGAATTCAAAAATGATTTCTATTTTACAAAATTCCAAACATATAAGTTGCATTAATTAATTTTATAATTAATTCCCGCTATCACAACAAATAGTGTGTTTTTAAGAAACAATATATACCAAAAGATTGACAATTGTTTAGCTCCAATTTCAAAGTGAAATTAATTCTAATGAACACCATTGGATAAAATGGTAAAAATATATTATAATTATACTTTAAAACCACTCAATAATATAATTTATCACTATAAATTATTTTTATTAAAAAAGTTGTTTTTAAGTATTTTTCACTATTCATAAAAATTGGAAGTTCTCAGAAAAATACCGAAAAATCATCTTGGGATAATTTCGATATTCTGAAACCAAAAATGAATTCCATTTTGAAATATAAAATATATATAATTTCAAAAAGTAGGTATTACTATTCATAACGGCTAGTTTGATTGGTTGTGGTGTGTTAGAACTCGATGTTGCGTACAACACACGCTATCGCATTATTCAAAGAGAAGCGTACCGTAGAAGCTTGGGGTGTTACATTCTCCCCTTCTTCAAATAATTTCGTCCTCGAAATTTCCAGAATACTACTACATGAAAGGACTCGGGTGGTTCTTCATCATAAGTTCCTCGGGTTCCCACTTTACCTCTTCCATCTTATGGTTTCTCCACAAAACTTTTACCAGACGCGTCGTCCGGTTTCTCAGTACTTGTTCTCTCGTATCAAGAATCCTGATGGGCTCTTCACAATAAGACAGATCGGGTTCCAGTTCTAATTCCTCGTAAGTGAGTACATGCGTTGGGTCAGGCATGTATTTCCTCAACAGAGATACGTGGAACACATCGTGAACTTTGGAGAGACTTGGCGGCATTGCCAATCGGTAAGCTACAGCCCCAATTCGTTCTAGAATTTCGAAAGGTCCGATGTACCTGGGACTCAATTTACCTTTCTTACCAAAACGTATGACTCCCTTCCATGGAGATACCTTCAGGAAAACATGATCACCAACTTGAAATTCCAAATCCTTCCTTCGATTATCGGCATAGCTCTTCTGCCTACTTTGAGCTGCTTTGATGTGATTTTGGATTACCTTCACCTTTTCCATCGTTTCCTCCACTAGTTCTAGACCTACAAGTTTTCTTTCACCAACGTCATCCCAATAGGTTGGTGTGCGACATCTCTTTCCGTATAATTCTTCATATGGTGCCATCTTAATACTCGAATGGAAGCTATTGTTATAGGAAAATTCTACCAGAGGTAAATACTGATCCCACATACCCTGAAATTCAAGCGAGCAGGATCCCAACATGTCTTTTAAGGTTTGAGTAGTCCGTTCTGATTGTCCGTCTGTCTGAGGGTGGTAGGCAGTGCTCAAATGAAGTTCAGTATCCAGGGATTTCTGAAGACTCTTCCAGAATCTTGAAGTAAAATGGGGATCACGATCAGAAACAATCGATAGGGGTACTCCATGAAGTCTCACAACTTCATTAATATATAGTCTTTCTAGAAGTTCCAGTGGTATATCTTCTCTTATAGCAAGAAAATGTGCTGACTTGGTAAGATGATCAATAATAACCCATATTGCATCATTCCTTCTAGGAGTCTTTGGTATCCCCATGACAAAGTCCATCGTAATATTGTCCCATTTCCACTCCGGTATGGGAAGAGGTTGCATGACTCATCCAGGGTGTTGCCTTCCAGCTTTCACTTGTTAACAAACCATACATCTTGACACAAAATCAGTAATCTCCCTCTTCATGTTGTCCCACCAAAAATGTTCCTTCAAATCTCTATACATTTTGGTGCTCCCAGGGTGTATAGAGAAATTGGAACTATGAGCATCATCCAGCAATTCCCTTTTTAGATCAGGTATATCGGGAACACAAATTCTCTTCCCAAATTTCAAGATTCCATCTTCATACACAAAGTCTCTCAACTTACCATCATTCACAGATTTAATCTTATTTTTAAATTCTTCATCATCAGTCTGAGAACTCTTAATCCTTTCTAGTAAAGATGGTTTGGCAACCATTTGAAAAAGCATTGATGTTTCACCTTACCTGGTTATTCCCATGTCCATCTTCACTAGATCCATGAAAATTGGATCCCTTTAAATTCTCATATTGTTCAAAACCCCATGATATTTTCTTCTTAAAGCATCTTCCACCTTGTTTGCCTTCCCCGGGTGGTAGTGTATCGTGCAATCATAATCCTTGAGTAATTCAACCCATCTCCTTTGCCTCATGTTGAGTTCTTTTTGTGAGAAAATATACTTCAAACTCTTGTGATCAGTATAAATCTCACATTTTTCACCATAGAGGTAGTTCCTCCATATCCTCAAAGCAAAGATCGCAGCTGATAACTCGAGATCATGAGTAGGATAGTTTTGTTCATGGATTTTCAACTGTCGTGATGCATAGGCAATAACTCTATCATTCTGCATAAGGACACAACCAAGTCCTTTCTTCGATGCGTCACTATAAATAACAAACTCATCATTCCCCAATGGTAGAGTCAGTATAAGAGCATTGACTAATCTTCTCTTCAGTTCTTCGAAACATTCTTCACACTCTTTTGTCCAAACAAATTTAACACCTTTACGTGTGAGCTTCGTTAATGGGTTAGCCAATCGGGCAAAATTCTGGATGAAACATCGATAATAACCTGCTAAACCAATAAAACTACGTACCTCAGTTATATTTGTAGGTGCTGGCCATTCTTGGATTGCCTTGGTCTAAGAAGGATCAACAGAGATTCCGTCTTTAGAGACAATATGGCCAAGAAAAAAAATCACATGAATCCAGAATTCACACTTGCTAAACTTCCCATATAATTCATGTCTTCTCAGAGTCTTTAGAATAATGCGCAAGTGATTTTCATGATCTTCTTAGCTTTTTGAGTATACCAAGATATCATCAATAAATACCACCACAAATTCATCGAGATACTCCTTGAAAACTCTATTCATCAGATCCATGAATACAGAGGGTGTATTAGTCAATCCAAAAGGCATTACAGTAAACTCGTAATGCCCGTACCTGGTTCGAAATGCTGTCTTCGGAATGTCTTTCTTCTTCACACACAATTGATGGTATCCAGATCGAAGGTCAATCTTTGAAAAGTATTGAGTTCCATGTAGTTGGTCAAATAAATCATCAATGCGAGGTAGGGGATACTTGTTCTTTATCGTTATAGCATTGATCTCCCTGTAGTCAATACATAACCTCATATATCCATCTTTCTTTTTAACAAAAAGAACAGGGGATCCCCATGTAGAAACACTAGGGCGAATAAATCTTTTATTACTCAATTCCTCTAGTTGTTTCTTTAGTTCAACTAATTCTACAGTGGCCATTCTATAAGGGGTCTTCAATATAGGCCTTGATCCGGGAATTAAATCAATGGAAAACTCAACTTCTCGTTCTGGAGGATGTCCAGGTAAATCTTCCAAAAATACATCTACAAATTCTTTCACAACAGGTACATCCTCTAGTTGAACATTAATTTCCTCACCCACAGTTATTTCATTCTCTTCCTCCCCAATAATTGAATTTAGTTGAGCTACTAGGGGTGTATCTAGATAAGAATTAGGTGGTGACGATTATTCTCTAAAGATAAGGTGTTCCTTATCATCATCATCAAGAATCGTAACCTCTTTCTTCTTACAATAAATCTTCGCATCATAATCTAAAATCCAATCTATACCGAGGACTATATCAAACTCAATCATAGGTATGACCATGAGATCAGCAGATAAAGAACATTTATGTGCTCTAACCGGGACTAATTCACAAAACTTTGTTGCAATGATACTTCCCTTAGGAGTTTTAACTAACAAATCCCTTGTTAAATCAAATTAGAAATATCTAATTTTCTTAGAAAACTGGGAAGATATGAAACAATGCGATGATCCAGAATCAAATAATGCATTTGCTAAACTTGAGGAAACCATTAAATTACCTACCACCACGTCTTTCGGAGCTTCTACCTCAGCAGTAGTGATAGCATAAGCATGGCCTTGATTTCTTGGCATCTTCTGAGGTAAGTTCTCCTGACGCTTAGGAAATTCATTTTCATAATGCCCCATCTCCCTGCAATTGTAGCACTGAACATTGGTAGCTTCCTTCTTCCCCTTAGAATCACGAGATTGGTGGCCTTTTTCACCACATTTGTAACAGACGCCCATTCCCTTCAAGCAAGTACCGGGGTGTTTCTTCCCACATTTACCACAGGATGGATATTCAACCTTTCCCTTCTTCCCCTTATTTCCATTCCCAGATTGATCAGCAGATCTATTATTCTCTTTCTCTGCTTTAATGTCATAAGACTTAGAGAATTTCTTTTCGGTCTTGATAGCACATGAGACAATGTATTCATACGACGAGAAGGATTGTGATACTAATGATCGATGGAGAAATGGTTTTAACCCATCAAAGAAATGATCAATATTACTTCTTGGGTTACGTATATAATCTCCAGCATACCTTTCTAACCTTGTAAATTTAGCCTCATACTTTGTGACATTATCATCCTCCTTTTGTCTCAGACTCAGAAATTGCCTTTCCATATCTGCTCGATGGTCGTGAGGAAATTATTTTTTCTAAAAACAGATCTTTGAACTCCCTCCATTACATATTTGATACTTCATCACCTTCCTTCATATTTTGAATCAATGACCACCATTGATCAACATCTCCAGTGAGGCGTTAAACTGCCATGATAACTTTTTCCCTTTCACTACTCCCCAAAGCCTGAAATATTTTCTCTAGGGAAAATATCCATTGCTCAGCTACTAAGGGATTTGTACTCCCATTGAACATTGGTGGTTGTTTCCTCATGAATCAATCTAACATTGATCCTCCACGCTGCGGATCAGGGTGCTTCATACGGGTAAGGTTATTATTCATAACCTGAGTGAGTTGTCCCAGTATGGTGATTAGCTGATCGGCACCAGTTGCATCACCAGCTCCACTATAATTATCTTGAGCAAGAGGGAAATCCCTACATGGAGTGCGTGCATTGATACGGTTTCCATTTCTTCCACTAGGCACCATTTCTAAACAATGGCATAGACAAGATCAGTTTATGACTCAAAATACATAATCCCATACTTATAAAACACTTAACATAAATTGAACTATTTATGGATATAATCTATAATAATAAAAATGTTTTCTTTGAGGAATTATATACTCATAAACCCTTCAAAATGATTTGTAAAGAAAATGAGAGTTATCCTAAGCATATCCCCCGGGAGTGTCGTAACCAAGAGTGCATCAAGGCCCGTTGTCGTGCACCAGTTCCTGTTCGAGTCTAGCTCAAAGCTGTATTTTCGGGTTTTACCCCTAGGTACATCTGTGCCAGAGCCGCCTCTACCTGCTCATCTCTAGACAGGATGTATTGCTCGGAAAACTAACAAAATCTATACAATACCAAAATTCTAGGAAGTTATTCTATACTAATCCTCAAAGTTCAACTTAGGTCTACGTGCTCAAATCAGAGTTTATCTAAATATAGTTTCCAAGGTTTGTACTAAACTTCCTCTGATACCAACTGTAACGCCCCGACCCCAGTTACCCAGAGTCGGTGCATTATTACATGACATTGGCATGATCACAAGAAATATCAAATCTCGAAAGACCGATTGGTTTAGTATCCTTGGAAACACTAGATATATTCATAAAGTATTACATCAAAAAGTGAAAAACTACTACAACAACATAGTCTCCATATTCCACACTCATATCCCCACATACTATCCCTGTAGGTCATTCATAACTTATTTCTTCACATCTTGGGAAAAATAAAACAGAGAAAAGGGGTGAGCTCAAATGCCCGGTAAGGATAACAATATAGCGGAAACATTCAAAAATAAGCATAAACATTTAAGGAAATGTATAACTAAAACAAAAGAATTTTAAACTTGAACTTCAACATAGTATGACAAAAGTAAAATGAAATAATGACATTTACATATTCACATGGATATTCTACTAATCGAATAATCACATGCAATATCAATAACCACTTTCATAATGATGGAATGCATAATGCCAAACTATCATAACCACATAGCCAAGGCCTCGTGCCAAGACTAAAAATAAGATTTTTCCAAGGCCTTGTGCCAAGACACTAGTTTTTCTCATGAGACCTACCGATACATCGAGGAGCTATAACGGGCTCCTCCCATCACATATTAAGTCCAATGCATTCCCATATGAAAAGGTTTAAACATAACATAAACATTCGTATTAAAACTAGCATACAAAATGACAATACTTTTTCCATAAACTATTAATGGTATAAAAATAGCACATCCACAGTCAAACATATCACAAAAACTTCAATACAATATATAATTTTTGTATCATAATAAATCCACTTCAAATAAGCGTAAAATCCATCAAAGGATGTTGACATAGATGAAATCAAAACTCTTTTTAGAGAAATATATCGTTCTATTTTGAAATCATTTAAGAGTCTTATATTTATGAAATAAAAAATTTTCTTTGAAAATTTTCTTATAATATTGTAAGGTACTCTTCGACGATTTTATAACGTCGGAAAATAACTGCACTCGCTGTATAAGTTAAAAAAACATTCTTACCTTAATTCTGTCGAAAATGTTAAAAAGAACCTTGTTTGGAAAACGACGGAAAGATTCTGTTATAAACCTATTATAAAAAGTCAAAAAAGGGTATAAATGACTTTAACCCATATTCTAGTAAAAATTAAAAATGTTTTGAAATTCATTTTTAAGAAACACGGATGTTGATGATAAAGAGATCCCAGTAGATTATTACGTATAAACAACCTCGAATAATGAAGAGATTGTGAAATAAACCCTTACCTTGCACTTTTCCTTGGTTGAGGGTAGGTTAAAATCCTGTATAATGGTGAAATATTTGTTATTAAATTATACAATAATCATATATATTAATATGATATCATATATGATCTTTTAACAGTGATTTGTTAACAATATCTTAGTATTATTATTGTTTCTGGTGTTAACTTACTCACTTTCTTTTATATGTTTTGTTACGTAAGCCATGTTTGTCATGTATTGGTTGTATCTTAATCATATCCAGAATTATATCAAGTCCTTAGATACTATTATTAATCATAAAATGAGAATTATACTTGAATGGATACGATGGAGAATGAATCTCATCGCGTTCGTGGAGACGGTAGTCCGTACGTACGCACGAGCGACAATATCATTCTTTTGATACTAAAATAATATATAATTGGATGTTATATCATATATAAAGAATCCTTATCATGTTATATTTATTTTTTTACATGAGTTATGCATCATTATTATACCCATCCATATAATAATTTATTTAATAACAATTACACCACGACGTGGAGACGGTAAGTCGTACGTACGCACGTATGATGACATGTTATTCAAAGGATGGATAGACTAGTGAATATGGTTGTACCATATTTATAATAACATCACAGTATATATATGATACTGGTGTTATTATTTTATAATGGTAATAACAAAGAAGGATAAGTGGAAGAAGAAATGAATTTGAAAAAGGGTGGTGAAAACATTACCTCTTCTTCGGGTTCTTCCTTTTGATTTGATCAAAAAGGATCCTTAGGTTGGCTTTATGATCAAACTAAGGCCTCTAGGTTGTAGTGAGGGAAGTTGGGAGAGTATATGGGCAGAGTTTGTCTGAACCAAAAGGCTTTGAAGGTGTGAAGTAATGAGAAGGGGGAGTGCCCTTTTATAAGAGGGGTGAGGGGCACCTTTGGAAAAGCTAGAAATATTAATTTATAATAAATTCATATTCGGTTTCTAATGGCTCCAAAGTTGATTATTCAAATTTTAAGGTGGGGATGGGTATAAAACCACTCAACCAATAGAATTTAGACAGGTTTAAGTACTTATATTAACCTTATCTTTAAGTATTAACTCTAAGTTAATTAGTTTCACTTTTACAATGTCTCTTTGCATTTTTATATTATATGGTTAATAAACTTACTATATACATCCAAGAGACCCCCAAGTGGTCCATTAATGATACACCTATCATAATATAAGTATCTTGGCTGAACCTTAGATTTTTAGGAATTTAATATCAATTAATAATATAATATTTGTTTTAAAAAATCTTTTATGTCAATTTTGACACTATTCAATAGTTGATTTTGTTGAAACTCATAACAGAATTATTAGTTCGAAAAAATTAAATTAGATCAATCCTAATATGTCATATTATCCTATAAAATTATTTTAATTCATTAAAAGTCTCAAATTATATTTATATTGGTATTTATATCATCAATTATTTTAATTTTTCACTATTATCGTAATTACTGCATCATCATTGCGTCATAAATAAATTAAATTATTTAATGTCTAAAACTTATAAATAAAATATCATTATGTATGAAATATTATTATCTTACTAATGAATATTTACAATCGAATTTATCTTATGTATAACCCTATATTAAATTTTTTTAGTAAATAATCTTTTATTTTAACTCTTTTAACTCTTCTTTGAATTAAATAATAATAAATGTCCTAATCTAGTCCAAGTGGACCTAAATGATAATATTTTATTCCTAAGGTTTTTTTTGGTCGAGATACACTTGTCCAATAGAATTATGACATGTGTTAGGGTAATATTAATATCATTTTTACCTTTAATTACCCTATTTACTTTTAACCGTGGTAAATAAAAGTAAAAAGTTACTATTCACCAAAAATAATTTTCATATCATTGAACCACATTTTACTTCTTGATATTAACCATGTCTCTCGGATTTTCGAAATTCCATTCACAGAAGCGGTAAAATTAAGTTTTATGAAAAAATTCAGTTTTTTAACTACCACTTAGTAGTTTCACTATTCATCAAAAATTGAAGTTTTTCAGAACAATGCCAAAATTTTACCCTAAGCAATAATTGATATTCCGAATTCAAAAATGATTTCTATTTTACAAAATTCCAAACATATAAGTTTCATTAATTAATTTTATAATTAATTCCCGCTGTCACAACAAATAGTGTGTTTTTAAGAAACAATATATACCAAAAGATTGACAATTGTTTAGCTCCAATTTCAAAGTGAAATTAATTCTAATGAACACCATTGGATAAAATGGTAAAAATATATTATAATTATACTTTAAAACCACTCAATAATATAATTTATCACTATTAATTATTTTTATTAAAAAAGTTGTTTTTAAGTATTTTTCACTATTCATAAAAATTGGAAGTTCTCAGAAAAATACCGAAAAATCATCTTGGATGTTATATCATATATAAAGAATCCTTATCATGTTATATTTATTTATTTACATGAGTTACACATCATTATTATACCCATCCATATAATAATTTATTGAATAACAATTACACCACGACGTGGAGACGGTAAGCCGTACGTACGCACGTATGGTGACATGTTATTAAAAGGATGGATAGAATAGTGAATATGGTTGTACCATATTTATAATAACATCAAAGTGTATATATGATACTGGAGTTATTATTTTATAATGGTAATAACAAAGAAGGAGAAGTGGAAGAAGAAATGAATTTTAAAAAGGGTGGTGAAAACATTACCTCTTCTTCGGGTTCTTCCTTTTGATTTGATCAAAAGGGCTCCTTAGGTTGGCTTTATGATCAAACTAAGGCCTCTAGGTTGTAGTGAGGGAAGTTGGGAGACTATTTGGGAAGATTTTGGCAGAACCAAAAGGCTTTTAAGGTGTGAAGTAATGAGAAGGGGGAGTTCCCTTTTATAAGAGGGGTGAGGGGCACCTTTGGAAAAGCTAGAAATATTAATTTATAATAAATTCAGATTCGGTTTATAATGGCTCCAAAGTTTATTATTCAAATTTTAAGGTTGGGATGGGTCTAAAACCACTCAATAAATATAATTTAGGCATGTTTGGGTACTTATATTAACCTTATCTTTAAGTATTAACTCTAAGTTAATTAGTTTCACTTTTACAATGTCTCTTTGTATTTTTATATTATATGGTTAATAAACTTACTATATACATCCAAGAGACCCCCAAGTGGTCCATTAATGATACACCTATCATGATATAAGTCTCTTGGCCGATCCTTAGATTTTTAGGAAATTAATATCAATTAATAATATAATATTTGTTTTAAAAACTCTTTTATTTCAATTTTGACACTATTCAATAGTTGATTTTTGTGAAACTCATAACATAATTATTACTTCTAAAAAATTCAGTTAAATAAATCCTAATATGTCATATTATCCTAGAAAATTAGTGTAATTCATTAAAAGTCTCAAATTATATTTATTTGGGTATTTATAATATCAATTATTTTAATTTTTCACTATTATCGTAATTACTGCATCATCATTGTGTCATAAATAAATTAAATTATTTAATGTCTATAAATTATAAATAAAATATCATAATTTATGAAATCTTATTATCTTTCTAATTAATATTTACAATTGAATTTATCTTATGTACAACCCTATATTAAAAATGTTTTAGTAAATAAACTTTGATTTAAACTCTTTTAACTCTTCTTTGAATTAAATAATAATAAATGTCCTAATCTATTCCAAGTGGACCTAAATGATAATATTTTATTCCTAAGGTTGTTTTTGGTCGAGATACACTTATCCAATAGAATTAGGACATGTGTTAGTGTAATATTAATATCATTTTTACCTTTAATTACCCTATTTACTTTTAACCGTGGTAAATAAAAGTAAAAAGTTACTATTCACCAAAAATTATTTTCATCTCATTGAACCACATTTTAATTCTTGATATTAACCATGTCTCTTGGATTTTCGAAATTCCATTCACAGAAGTGGTAAAATTATGTTTTATGAAAAAAATCTGTTTTTTAACTACCACTTAGTAGTTTCACTATTCATCAAAAATTGAAGTTTTTCAGAACAATGCCAAAATTTCACCCTAAGCTATAATTGATATTCTGAATTCAAAAATGATGTCTGTTTTTCAAAATTCCAAACATATAAGTTTCATTAATTAATTTTATAATTAATTTCCGTTGTCACAACAAATAGCGTGTTTTTAAGAAACAATATATACCAAAAGATTGACAATTGTTTAGGTCCAATTTCAAAGTGAAATTAATTCTAATGAACACCATTGGATAAAATGGTAAAAATATATTATAATTATACTTTAAAACCACTCAATAATATAATTTATCACTATAAATTGTTTTGATTAAAAAATTTGTTTTTAAGTATTTTTCACTATTCATAAAAATTGGAAGTTCTCAGAAAAATACCAAAAAATCATCTTGGGATAATTTCGATATTCCGAAACAAAAAATGAAGTCCATTTTGAAATATAAAATATATATAATTTCAAAACGTATGTATTACTATTCATAACGGCTAGTTTGATTGGTTGTGGTGTGTTAGAACTCGATGTTGCGTACAACACACGCTATCACATTATTCAAAGAGAAGCGTACCGTAGAAGCTTGGGGTGTTACAATGTCAGTTCATTAAAATCCAATTTAACTCACTATTTGTGTGGATATAGTTTTTACATTACTCTCAATCCAAGATAAGTTAAACTACCCTTAAGAGTTTCTTGAAAGATCACTTTTGATCCAATGATCACTCCCTTATCTTCTATTCTACACACTTCTTTGATTAAGGTATTAGCTTGTATACTTTTAGTTCACTTATAAGTTAATTAACATGAAGTTCACTTCAATATAAGTATAATATAATGATATTTCTTGCATACTCATCACCTATTAGATACTCTAATGTAAACTAATATCCTACTTAAAATCCACTTCCAATTATAATAAACTTCTTATTATAATATTTTTGACTTTAAAACTCAATCAATCTTATCACTGAATAAATTAACCTAAATATTACAATTTCAGTGTTGAAAATATTCATCAATATGTTCTTTTCCTGTTACTTTAGTAAGCATGATGTATCCATGATGTTCCACAATCCCTAAGTCTTATTGTCTACTAAAATACAGATATGATAAATAAATCTACTAATATTCTTACCAGTATCCCTTTTTTAGAGAACAATACTCTTCCTCCTAAAAATAGATCTTTAATATATTAAAGTTTATTCATAACACTTTTTTTCTAATTCAGATATATAATAATTCCCATTTTTTGAAACTTACTTCTTCTTTCCTTGACCCTCTCAAAACACACAGTTCTTTTCCTATATTCTTTATTATCTCATTTTTCTTTTCAATTGGAAAAATTAAATATCTAATATATCTAATAAAAATAAAATTTTAATTCATACAAAATAACTACCTTTAACTATCAAGATATTTCTTCTTCAAATACAGCCCCTGTATTTTCTTCAAGAATATCATTACCATTAAACCCCATAAAGTCTATTGAATTTTGATCAAAATTTGTCGAAAGGTTAATAGAATTAAAAATATTCATGTTTGATCATATCTTAATGATTCTAAAATACCATGACATGGTCACAAATCAAAATTTCCATTTCTGTAATTATATCACATCGACAATGACAGGTAACTCCGAATACCATTCCATGGCTCTACTCTAAGTAAAAACTCCATTCAACATAGATGATTCAATTTTTACCTAGATTTTTTTCATCAACTATAGAAACCTAATGTACAACTTGTATTCCTCAATAACATGGTTATTTTTAGATTCCTATTTAAATAGCCTAATGATAGATTAGTTACTCCCACATGATATTCAACATGGATTCTAAAATTCTCATTACGGGCCTCCTTATGTTTGGAATGGATTATTCTTATAAAAAACACCATGTTCCATGGAATTACATTAATATTTTCAAATTTTTAGAATTACCATTGCTTGAAAATATTTAAAACACTATAAGACTCCCCATTTTTATTCCAAAAAGCCTTATATAACTCTTAAAAGGAATATTAGGTATGTATTATATTTAGATAATTTTGGGGCCTCCACCCAAAATAAAAAACATACATATACATGGTACATAGTTTAATAATTTTCCACCAAAATTACTTTTACAAAGGAAACCATGGATTTTTCCATGGAATTCTGATGATTCACTATTTACAATAGGTAACCTTCTCAATTTAAACATATATTATCACAAAATGTCTAGAAATATTGTTTCAAACTGAAATGATTCCTGTTTGAAATGGCATGAAAACTTCCCATTACTCCCGCACTTTATCGATTTCCATATCCACTATCATATATCCAGAATCACCATGGGGACTCATTATAATGTAATAAATTTCATGGGGACTTATTATATTATTAATACACTCCCCAAATTTTATATCAACACATGGGAATAAAAATTATTCATGTGACAACCAATGTAATTCTATATGGACTTTTCTATTTTCAGGATTAACTCATCAACTCCAAAAAGACTATAAATAAGTTTCTAGATATCTTATATATCAAGTGAAATTACCAAATTAAATGATATATACATTAAATTTCTAGGAATATAATTTGAGATCAATCTATGGAATTAATTTATTCATTAATAAAAATTTATTTTCAGTCTTTTGGATCTCTATCCTTCTCAACTACCCAAGAATCACCAACCATCTCAAATGATGGAGCATCATCCTTTAGTGAATACATCCAACTTACTTATCTTTATAATTTTTTCTTCAATATATTATAACTCTCATTCAATAGATTTAATTCATTATACTTTAATGATTTCATATGGAACATACATATTCTAGATCTTAACTATTGGTTATTCAAATCCAGTCAAATCATCCTTCAACCTTATCATCGGTTATTATCAAAATATCTAATGTGAAACCTTACAGTTCCAAAAACATACATATATATATATGTGTGTGTGTGTGTGATATAAAAACACTTAATTGAAATATAACATAAAATACTTCTTCAAAGATTAAATAATAAACTTCAAGAGAATTTAAATAATCTAATTGAATGGGTAAATATTATTAAGCACAATGTTCTATGGTAAAGAGTGGAAATATAATAAAACCAAATAACGGAAACCATGAAAATATTTCCAACAACCATTGAATAGTATATTAGGGCCTGAGATGATATTTATAATCCTTAATATCTAAAAAACTCATAATTAAATAGACATAAAATAAAACTATAGGACACCAGGGATGTATTAGGGCATAAAGTGGGAAAATTATGAAGAAGAAGAGATTAAGAAGGAATTTGTGGCTCTTAATTAAAAAAATCACTGTTATTTGATAGGGAATCATCAATAGAGGAAAATTAATTGAGGAGTTTGATACTGGTAACTACAAGATAAAACACTTCATCATCCTATAAAGAAAATATGGGATGTTTCTCGAGAATTAGATTTTTAAAATGGGAAATATAAACTTTTTATAAAAATTCATTCCCTGACTACAAAATTTTGTAGACCATTAATGAGGTTTTATAAAACTCATTATCCATTATTTTTTACCTCACATGATCTTCTTTCATGGTCCCTCTAATTATGGATCATGAATGGAACACTTAATAATTTTCCATAGTTTCTAAAAATTCTGCCTAAAATCTATGAAAATGAATAAAATAAATAATTCATCAAAATAAATAACTTTTACTAACATAGTGGAATTCATGTTTATCTAAACCATGATATATGTATACCCTATAAATTAATCAATACAATTACTAATAAAATATTTGAGGCCAATTATCCCTCATTAAAGACTCTCTCTGCCAACTATGATGAGAATAATATCCATTCTATAAAATAATAAAAACAAGAGGAACAAAATTAGCTTACAACATATTTAATTGATGATAAAGACCTTGTATTATTTGATACACTAAAGTGATCACATGTTCTAACTTCAATTCCTTTCAAATAAGAATATGAGATAAATCATGTTGACATTTATTCATCTAGTAGATGTAGAATAAATTATGAATCAAATTCATTAAAGGAGGTAAGGTTTTTTGTAAAGGTACTTTATATAATTTTTTCATAATTAAAATTTTTTTGAAATTAATTTGTATCATCATACCTTATTCCCCCAATCATATATTTTTTATACAAGGTGAAAATTTAATAAACACTTTCACCCCAAATAAAAAATAAAATAGTCATCAATAATGATCTAGATAATATTTTTTGATGACTTTACACCATCACTAAATTTTTTTAGATCAATTAGATATTATATGTCATCTATTTCAACATTCAAATTCATAGTAAATAAGCTTCACCCATTTCAATCCAATATATATGGGACTATAATTTATGACCATAAAAGTATGTATAAAGATCCATTTATTGATTCAGGATTGATAAATTTCATTGTTTTAAAACTCCATAAATATAAAACAATTCTCCCAAAAACCATTAAAATAAAGTATATAAACACAAATAATATCATAAAAAATACGAACAAATCATTCTATCTCTCCATTAGTTTGATGATAGTATACAATCTTAAAAATTAAATGAGTTACCATAGCCTCTTAATAAAATTTCCATAAATGAGATATGAATTGAGGATATCTCCCTAAAATGATATTATAATGATCATTATATAACTTTATAATCTCTTGCACATACAACATTCCATGATCCTTAACCTTGAGACATTCATTGGTATGAATAAAATGGATTGATTTGGTTAACCTTTAAATAATCACCCATATAGCATTTTTTATATGGGAATTTCATTATAATCCAATGATAAAGGATATGTAATCCTCATCCCACTTCCATTTATGAATGTGTAGAGGTTTAATAATATATATAAACTTTTAATGATTGGAATTAACTTGAAGAAAAATGATAAAATGAGAAAATAATTATAAATTTATCTTTACATTCATAGATATAAATAGTGACATTTATTATTTTAACACATCTTGTAGCAGTTGTATGAAAACCCCATTATGAATGTTTTCTTTTATCACCACCTAACTCAATGAAATGGGAACCATGATCCACATTCTATAATAATTTGTTCCATTATAATAAATATACCATTCAATATTGGTCTCCCCATATTTAAAATTTCTTTTATATTTATATATAAAATATCATTGAAGTTTTCTGGATGAATTTGGTTGAAATGGGAATGGATAAAATGAACATTTGGTAAAAAAACATATCCCTCTCATATTAAACCTTTAAATTATATTTTTCAAAAAATATTTATAAACTTCCATTTTATTTATATTCCTTCATATATTGAACTAATAATTTATTATTATGGAAAAAAGGAAATATTCCCCTCTTAGGTGTATATGTGAGGTCAAAATAAAAGGTTTAAATATATTATACCTATTACCTTTATTTGAAGATAAATACATTGAGAAAATATATAACATGGATTCTTTTAATCAAGGTAAACTATAAATTTATCACTGAAAAAGTAGTGCCACAAATACTTTAAATAAAGTATGATTTCCACCAATTCAAGATCATGGGTTGGATATTTCCTTTCATATAGGTGTAAATGATGATTTCTATAAGCCCCACATGATTATGTTTTGTAATAATGTATCCAAAACCCATAGAAAAGTATCATAAAAAAATAAAAAAATTTAGGACTGAGTATGGTCAAAATATGATCCTATATTAATCTCTTTTTTAGTTCATCAAAATATTCCTAACATCCAGTGATCCATATGAAATTTATCCCCTTTTGGGTAATAGTGGTCAAAGGAAATGACAACTTATATAATTGTTTCAAAAATTTGTAATAATATTCTACAAAACTAAAGAAGCTTAACATATAAAATTCATTATTTAAGGTCTCTCAATATATAAATGCCTCAATATTTTTAGGATCAATTAATATACCATATTCAGAAACCATATTCCCTAATAATTTTAACTTATTGGATCCAAAGATTTCACTTTGATAATTTAAGACAAAAAAATGATCTCTAATCATTTCAAACAATATCCTTAAATGATAATCATTTCCTTTAATTTCTATACTTATAATTATCCTTATATTTGTCATTATCCTTATCATTATAGGGATATGGTGGTTAAGATAATGATATTGTTATAAGGATAAATTTTCTAGAAAAGGCCATAATAATAATGGTATTATGATAACGGTAAGGATAAGGTTATAGATTTGGTTTTATTTATCTTATCCTTATTTGGGTAAGGTTATTATTATCATTGTCCTTATAATAATGTGATTTCCATTATCATTAACATTATCTTAGTAACTTAATCCTAATCATCATCCTTTTTCTTGATATAATATTTATTGTTATCATAATAAGAATATGTTTAATATTATCCATATAAAGATAAAGATAAGGTTAATATCATCCATTTAATGATATGGATAACCTTATTCTTTATAAGTATATTGAAAAACCTTATAAAGATAAGGTTGTTCTTTTCCATATCCTTATAAGGATAAACTTAACAATGTAATAAGGTTATGTAAAACATTCCATTAAATGATAAGGATAAGGTTAACCTAATCATAAAACATAAATGGATAAGAATAAGGATAATTATTATGATATACATAGTATAATTTGAAACTTATATGGTTAATGATAAGGTTAAGGAAAATATGTTTAAATTGATATGGATAACCTTATCCTTAAATCTATACTTATATACTTTTCATTATCATTGAAATTAACCATATCATTATCCTTATACATAACACTATCCAAAACCTTATACTTATCCTTAACATTTTCTAAATATTTAAAAGGATAAGGGATATGATAAGTATATGGATAGTAGCATGATAAAATTAAGGCTATTATTCTAAGGTTAAGGATAAAAAAAATAATTATATATATAAGGATAACTATAAATTTTTCCTTATTCTTCTCCTTATAAGAATATAATTATCCTTATCCTTATAATTAATGGGTGCATGGTTTATCTTATCCTTGACCACATACTTATCCAATTATGTTTATCATTATCCTTATCCATGTATTAAAATTATTAAATAAAAAGTTTCTTTATTATTATATTGATATCATGGATAATGATAATGTAATTTTTATCCTTATCCTTATCCTTATTCCTAAAGGTGTCAACCTAATGTATTTTTCCAATTTTGGCCCATAATCATGTGTAACTTATCATACAAAGTGATTAACAACATTTTGAATACAATTCTTTCCCATCACCTAGCCCACCAAATATCATATAAACAACATGGATTCCTCAAAGGTAGGACTATATAGTGAGAAATTTTTCTATCCCAGGAAATGATATCATAGGTCAAAAGATGAGTGGTTGGCTCTAACATAATCATGAAAATTGACATGGAAAAGGAATACGATATAATGGAATGTAGTTTAATTCTTGATTTTATATGGGGAAGTAGATTATTTGAGTTGATATATAACCTCTTATTCTATTTTCTCTCCTCAACTTGGTTCACAATTTCTATCATGAGAAATAGAATTGAAATATTAAAAATCAGTAAGTAGTTTTTAGAAAATATATTTTCTTTTATTGATTATTTTTTTCCTTTCTCATGACCTTTTTAGCATAAATCACAATAAGGGTGTTCCTAATGGGTTGATTAACCCATTTAGATGTATGTATGGATTCTATAGAATCTCTCACTTATTTTTCATTGATGTTATAATTCTTTCAAAAATGATAATATTAATTATATTCAAAACTTCAAGATGATATTTAATGACTATGGAAATAGAAGTGTTGAATACATTAATGTTAGTAAAATGTTTGTATATATCTCTAACAAGTTCATGTACATAATTTTTGAAATTGTTGAGAAGAGTCTTGGAGTTACTACAAATAATTTTCCAACAAACTATTGGGGTTCTCTATTATTTAATGGAATAATTTTCATACATCACTTTGATGGTATTTTTATAAAAATAATAGGTAAAAGACTTAGTTAGAAGAGCCTCTTTCTTTTATTTGGAGGTGAAAATAACTCCGGTGAATTTCATCATTTCCTTCGTTCCTATGCATGATCACTCACTTTTCATATCTCCCAACACTATCTTAAGAAACATTGAGATTGCCCTTATCATCCTCTTAAGGTACTCCAACCAAGAGGAGAACCATTGTTGGTCTATCTATTCTAGATATTCCAAACATATTTATTAAGGGGGTATTAACCTTAGGTACATTGGGGAAAACATGTAGTTCTTGCAAGAAAATCTATTTTAGGATGTGATCTTGTGAAAATCCATATGGAAAAATTCATTAGAATTAAATATGATAACTATATAATAAACTAAAATGAAAACCCGCTAAATCTCATATATTTTAAAGCATAAAATATAACACACAAGTATTTTTTGATATTTCTCATTGGATTATATGTTGAGGTGACATTTATTAAAGGATGGAAAATTGGGTGGGATCACCTCTCTTCTTCTCCAGATGTCTTATCCCTAACATAATCTTCAGGAAAGTTAGTTCAAACCCATCATTAGTGGAATAAATTATAAATGATGAGTATAATATCTTATTTCATAGTATTTAAATGGAAGATGAACCTAATCATTATGCCTTCACTATCTCTCCGTAATGAAATTTGATATGATTATATTATCATAATATCATTCATGCTTAGGAGATCTTAGATATTATTGGTAGTAATATATGGTGTAAATATCTTCTCATAAAATAGAACTTCCTCATCAAGAACCTCAAAAAACAATATATTCACATGGATATGAATATTTAATGAAAAGATATTTAAATTGACTCTATCTGTGTGTCCTGAAAAATGAAAACATTGAATATAAGATAAATTTTTTTAATGAAATAATTCAGGAAATATACATATAGGATTCACTTGGGGGCATATTAGGACTAAATTTCCATTTTTAGTCTTTTGTAATCTTCCTACAAATTAGTTTTGAGGTACATGCTGGTATGAACATATTTTACCATTGAGAGTCAGTTAGCCTTTATATAGGATGTAGGGCTATTTTGGAGGCACAAAACATTGTTCTCAATCAAATACTAAATCCTAACTCATCCTACATCAATGAAATATTTTTTTATCTCATTTATACTCTTCGTTATCCATGAACATATGTCTTTATGCCTCATCACTTTTATGGATAGATTATGTGTCATCCTTCATCTGGGGCGGTGGATCATATTGGGAGGTTGGTATCTTGCATATTTTGAAAGGTTCCAAGGTAAGACCTAATGATTAATATGGTTGGATCATGTGTCAATGGTATCATGAATGATCATGGTGTTTTCTAGGACCCTCATGGATTATTCATCTTGGAATTTTAAATTTTCTTTGGGGAGAGAAACTCTTTTTAAAATGAGGCTCAATCATTGCTCACTAGAATCTCTATTTTCAACACAAACAATCACAACCTCTGAATGGTTGAATCTAAATATTCTATGGTGTTCAATTCATTATTGGGACTCTATATTAGAAACTAGATCATTTTCTATTATATCATAGTGTGTGGAAAATTATTCTCTATGATTTGAAGATTGTGAACAACTATTGAGAGGGAAATATGGTGATCAATATTCTTTCTTACAAAGGTGACTAAGTGTAGGGATAGTTATATTTTCCATCATTCACTCTCTTCATTTAGATTTTAAGGATTCCATTATACTCTATAACTACCATCATCGTGATAATTCTTCTTTTCCTTTTCCATCATTAAATAAACTTTTCAATTGTCATCCATATACTTATCCTTTTCATTATCAATATACAAATCCTTATCTTGATAAGATTAATCTTATCATTATCCTTATCCTTATAATTATATGACTATTCATATATTTATAAGGATAATAATTAGTATATAGAATATATTTATTTATCTAATGATAAGTAGAATTAAAAGAGAAAGGTTAACCTTATATTGAAAATAATATGGATAAATTTGACCCTTATCCTATTCCTTATCCCTATGAAGATAATGTTTCTAAGATAACCTTGTCCTTGTTGGGATAACCAAAATCCTATAAATTTATTTGTATATTTTAAATATTATTATCATTATCAGTATAAGGATGATATTATTAAGTTAAGAATAACATTTAAAAGTTAAGTTTATAAGGATTTTCTTATAAAGATATTTTTTATAAGGAAAAAGTTATTATGATAATGTAATAATGGTATGGACATTAAGTTGGATCAATGAAAAATTATAAGTGACGTTTCAATTAATGAGGTATTAAAAGAGGATCTTGAGGAAGACTTGAAAAAAAATATTAATCATGGTAATATCTTCAAATAAATTAGATGCAATTGGAATATTTGTTTGGGAATTAATAACGTCCATATGACAAGTGCCTTATGATAAATGTAATATAAAGAAAAATAAGAATAATTCAACCCAAAATTTATGTCCTCCAATTGAGGTAAAATTTAAACCTCGTGTCATTTTATATTAAACTCTCATGTGGATAAAGGATGTAATATTTTCGACTCTCTCTCAAAGTTGAAAAGAATATGTGGTTCTAGTGATGTAATAAAAATAACATCATGTTTCTATTCTAAGTAAATCTAATGAAATGAAAATTAAGATCAATGGAGAATCATGCATGGAGTATACTACTCAATCATTAAGGAATTTTCCTTGGAAAATGATAATTTAATGGATAAAGAAGTGGACATTAATTCAATCATGAAGAAAATGGGAACAATGATGAAGGAGAAAAGCGACATGATTGAAAATACTTCCTTAGATATATTGAAGAAAATAGACACTAAGAAAGATTAAAATGATATAAACATACATCTTAAGACCCAACTTGAATAAAGGATACAATAACTTATGGATACTACTTCAAATTTAAAGTTGGTGGTTTCTCATCTAAGAGAAAAAGATTTGAATATTATATAACATTAAGAGAAGATAAAAATCCCTCTAAAAGCATCCTTAGAATAAAGAAAGGTTCAATATATAAAATCAATAATAAAGTAGTTTTTCAGTGGAAAATCTAGAAGTGTTGTTCCACAAATAAAGGAGAAAAAAAGTGATTTTGTTATGTAATATTTTGGGACATCATGGATAATTGTTTTTAATCCATCAAGCCTAAATATGCCAAAATAACTTTAGCAGTAGCAACATCTAATTTATGGGGATACCAAATGAGGAATGAGTCTTCTGCTAGATGTTTAATTTATTATCACATTGATCACATGTACATTTTTTTAAGTTAGATAATTTCATGGAAGGGTAAAAATCCATACATAGACACTATACACCTATGACTTAAAAGGAAATTGATTTTCATAGAATAAGGCTTATTAATCTTGAAGATATATTCAATTTTTTGGAGAATGAAAATGATTCCCAATGAAGGGTGTATGAAAAACCAAAATATTTACTATCAAAACAACTATATTCAAGGTAAATAAGACAAATATAGATAAAAACAATGGGTTGTTCCAGCTATAAAAAAGCTAGAATAGACGTTATGTTCACTTAAAAAAGGAAGATGTATTCCAAGATGGAACTTTTGGTTGTCAAGGAATAGGTTTTCCAAAGTTTTAATCTATAAACTACTAATTAGAAAAATAAGAATATTCAATAAAGAAGAAAACTAGAGGTGATATCTACTAGTAATACAACCCAACAAGCTACTTGTTCAGGTGTGATCGATTCAATAATTATTGAAAATTCCAAGCCATGTATTGATTAAAATGTTCAAATCCATAAAAATAAGTGTGTAATATGTATTTCATAAAATAGATCCCTTGGAAAGAGGTTTATATTTCTAGATATAAGTGATGATGAAGAACATGAGGAGTTGATTTCATTCCTTTCTTGAAATATGAAAAAGGGAAAAGAAAATATGGAAGGTGTGGGATTGGTTCACTATGACCAACCTTATTCCTCAACTTAAAGAACTTTGAGGTACCCCTCGCCTCATAAAAATTATATTTATAACTATTTTTGAATTAGTGTAAAATTATGGGGGAGACACGATCCATGGGGTGATTATTCTTGAAAATCACATGAATGGTTATGCTAGAAAATCATATGTGGGTAGATCGTAATAAAAATATAAAAAATTCGAATATTTTCCATCATCTTGTACACCAACAAGTAATATAAAAAATGGTGTGAATATATACATTTTATGGGGGATTATGATAAACATCAAAGACTATTAATCCTTATCTGAATATTTTGAAGCTTATGAACATCTAAAAGGCATGGAGTTCAAATGATGTAATTTATCCAAAATTAACCAATCTTGCACCAAGTGGTGTCAAATTTTTATAAAGTGGGATAAATTATTCATCAAGTGGTATGCATCAAAAAACTAAGTTATTTGTTATTATGTATTAATGGTTTTTTTTGAATTGATGGAGTTCACTGGTTTTCTTTGAATATGGAAAATTTAAAGATTTTATGTGTGTTTTTTTAGTATTCATGAGTAACATGGATATCCTTGTTTTTTTTTTAAAACTCATGTTTCCTATAAAAATCTCTAGCTTAGTAGGATTATAGGATTTATTGAAAAATCAAGTTCCATGTGGAAAATTCAACCTAAGAATATATTTTGAAAATATAGTAGGAACAGATATTGTATTTTGTAACATGTAGTTTCAAAGGATTTGTATAATCATTGGGTGGTTGATTCCAAATAATGAAGTTGTTTTGAAACCTGATGAGAAAATACCCTCTGTAGGGAAGATATCCCTAAGGGGGAGTTAATATTTCCTAGAATATTTTCTTATATTAAGTAATATATGATTTAAATATGATGCTCCCTTTATTTAGGAGGAGAATAGTGAAAAGTGAATCCCTACCTTTGTAGAAGGATGTTTGGAAAGTTCATCTTCATTTAGAAGGCCCTTTGTATTTCATTGACAATAAGAGCGAGAAGAAGATATCTTGAGAGGGATAAAATATCATTAAGGGGGAGAATATATTTCCAAAGGGTTTATCGAATATTGGAAAGAAAATTATGTTTTTTACTATCAAAAAAATCTAAAGGGTTTATTAAAATCCCAAATGATTAATGTTAGATTTATTGAAAATATGGTTGGTTAAGGTTGTTGAAAATAAATATGGAAAAGGTTTATGACACGGATGTGAGTTAGAATGGTAGTGAAGTAGTTGGATTTGTTTAAAATAGAATTTTTGACATGACCAAAGTGAAAAAGTGGTTCATGGAAGATTGGTTGATCCCAAAGAAGATGGATAAGTGGAATATGTATGTCGACATACTATAATTGATGTTTATGGATTATGTTTGAGAAGAGAGTAATCTAGATAACATGGGAAATAAAACACTACAATGATGTTTGTAGTGCATCTCACAATGCCATATATTCAACCCCACACTGTAGAAGGTTGTGGGTAGGTATAGGTATCATATAGAAATTGTGTAAGGATAATTATTCCTTGCATAATGGTAGTATTCTAAACGTGTTAAGTTAAAGAGGTTAGGTTGTGAGGCTGGGTAAGTGTAGATACCAGATTGTGTAAGGGTAAACTGGGTCTTCTATTACCCATGGAAGGGTGAAATGATACCTTTTAAGGTTACAGATATGTTTTTATAGCTCATAATGGGTTTAAAAATTATAACGACACATGACCAAGTCGTATTCATCATTTCTACACTGTAATGCTATTAGATATGTTGTAACGTGGTATGGAAGGGTGTAATAACATTTCTATTCACACATAAGTAGTGGAAGATCTGTGTGAAGGAAAGAACGCTTGTGATTTGACATGTGCATGGGAAAAATGGTCTATTACACAAGGAAGAAGCATAGAGGAGGCTAGGAGAGAACCCCATTACTCACATATATCATGTCAAGGAAGTGAAGAGTCTTATATATTGGGTTAATTCAAGATTTAATTTTGATGTGGGATGTAATTGAATGTTTCACTATGGTGGATCTGACCACAAAATAGTCTGTGAAAAAAGTAGGAGGATAGGACATTATACCTAAAAAAATTCCACATCTAGTATTTTTCTAGGTTTATATGAGCATTTAATTATTATTAGTTATTTGGATAAATCATTAAGGATTGTTGGAGAAGTTGGGGGATATTTTCAAATCCTATAAAGAATCTTTTCAGGTGCCTTTCCAATGAGAGAATGGCCTCCATATATCAATACGAAGAGATCAACTAGAGGATAGAATACATGAATTAATCTTTATGCACATATTATATATACATAAAATAGATAATAGAGGCATATGAACATATTATTTCCTAAATAACTATATTCATTGATGAGAATAAGAGGTTTGTATTTTAATGAGGGGTTGGAAGCTTAAATATTTGGAAAACATTCAATAAAATTCCAAGTGTATTTTGGGATTTTTGTTTATACAAAAATGTTAATATTTATTCCTTATGGTTTCTAAAATGTAAAGAATATGTTTTTAGATCAAGGTGATTTCACAAGAGGTGAAAAAGAATCATAGAGGTACATTAACAGAGAATCTATCTACAGTTAAGAATGAAACCCAAGATAGTGTTGTTGGATAATGGACCTACATGACCATATATTTTTAAGGTGATCCTTTCCAATGTAAGTGATCCAAATAATGATAATTTAGAGGAGCGAACCTTGGTAATATTTGAGTTATCCCCAAACCTTGTAAGGTAGTTTTCTTAGGCATAAGAGTTACCAATACTGAACATTTGTAAGGATTGAGCATCATAGTGACTTTTGTGCATGGAAAAATGTTGAATCATACAATGTATACATGGCCTAGTGAGGATAAACCAAGTAAATACTAATTTCCATATTTACATTATGCATGAAAACCCAAAGAGATTAGTAAATTTAAATAATATTCAATTAAATAACATAACAAGTGGCCCACAATGTTTAAAGGTCAAGATCCTTTAAGATAAAGTGATAATTTAAGGGATTAAGAGTTTAAATGTTATTGAAAGTGCATACAATGATTCACCCCCCCCCCCCCTATGTAATATCACATTAATTCCCTTATCTACTACTAATAGGAGTGCATCCCCCTCTTTGGATCTCCCACTCCTATTGTGATTTTCATGTGATTTATCTATGATTATTGGTTTAACCTCAAATGTATAGTAATATCTCTCCCCTAGTATCCTTTTCATATTGGTTTCTTATCTCCCCATCACTACTCCCCTTCTTACTAAACCCTGGGGTTTTAGTTTTACCTGATTTTATGGTTTCCCTTGTTTCTTTGGTGTGTGATGTCTTCTTCAAGGTATGTTTATCCTATATTCAAATTATAGGAAATCTTTCATCAATTCCTAGTAGGTTTTACTCATTCCCTAACCTTTTATTTTAGATCCATTATTTCTTGTGTGTAAAATTTATGTTTTAAAGTGTTAAATTATGGTATTATTATTATTTCTTAAAATATAAAATTATATTTTATCATGGTTTTCATAGAAATAAGAGGTTTATATATTTTAATGTTTAGTTTAAATTATATTTATCTTAGCTTCACATTTCAACTATTACTTTTGATTCCTGAATGAACTTTTAAAATTATACTTTAGAATTATAAAAAAAATTGGTCTCTAAAGTTTTTCTTAGAGGTTTTACTTGGAATTTCAAGTGGTAATTTAAATACCATGATTACATAAATTGTTTATAGGATATTTTTTAAATAAATAGGATGGTTTTAAAATTATTTTAAATTTTCTGGGTTGTGTCCTGAATTAAAGTGTGGTGATTTGGGACATTATATGTTTTCAATGAGAGTGGGTAATTTCTAAATTAATTTCAAAGGGTGATTTTAGAGTGTAATGTGTTAAGGTTGGTTTTACAAATTAAATTTGAAATGTGTAAAGTGACTTGTACATATAAGTATGGTTTATTATTAAAAGATATATTGTTACTTTTAAATTAGTTTTTTATAGATTATGAGACCCTATTTTATTAACCATTTCTATTAGTTTTTTATGGGTTTTTTTATTATTCTTGTGATGGATGTATAACGTGATTATATTTATTCTATTTGAGGGTGTTAGAGTTAAGGTGTGGTATGTTATGTGATCCTTCTTTTATCTTATTTGATTTCTTTATCACCTCTTTTCTTTATTATTTGTTCATGGTAATTATTGGTACTAATTATATTATTAGATGATTCAGAACTCTTGTTTAGATTCTGTGTATAACTAGACGGGTATTGGGTTATTGAGTGTTCTCAGATGGTTCCTCATGGTTGCATCGTGATCCTGGACATATGGTATTGGGCCTGAAAAGTTCAATGAGAATACCAAGTCTAAAATGTTCTTTTAATTTAACCTAAGGTTCTTATCTCTAATTCATGATTGTATTAATTAAGTGCTTAGGTTAGTCCTCCATGACACCTAATAGCTTGATTGGCAGTTGATGTAGATGATTCCATTCCTACTCTTGATTTCTTTCTTGTTGCTTATATTAATTGTGGAACACTTATCTTGTTTATTTATATTATCTACTTCGTGTATTGTGGTAATCATTATATAGTATTATCTATCTCTTGTGTTGGTTTATTTTATTTAAAAAAATTAAATGAGGTTTTGCGAAACAATTTTTAAGTAGAAGAAAATAAATATGGGTTTTAAATGTTTTTTAAAATAGTATTCGGTTTTCAATGAATAGTTTATGACAATGGGAAATATTTTAAAGTGTTTTTTTATCCAAGGAAAATAGAAAATAAATGAATAAAAACAGATCTGGGCCTTGATATTCATTTTAATTATTTTAGGTTTTAAAAACATATTTTTCTATATATATTTTAAATTAGTGTAAAATCGATCTTTAATTAAAATTTTGGCATGTGGAAAGGTGGGTGGTGGCCCATTAAACATGTATTTTATCATTCCTATTTTTTCACATTTTAGTTTTAGGCCTTTGATTTAACTCTTGTTCAATCTTTTAGTGTGTTTGGAATCAAGTCCAGTTATTGACCATTAGTGTTTTTTTGTTAGTGTTTATTTAGTTTTATTTATCGAATCGACCAGCTATGCATATTACCTGATTTGGTAGGTTGTCCATTTAGGTGTTCCATTTATATTCAAAGATTATCCAAGCATTTATACACTTTAAATGAGTTATTTACTTCTTTTTCTTATGTTTATTGGGGAGGAATGTGGTATATCTATAGAGGCTATAGTGAGACTTGGATTTACTTATTTGGAGGGAGTTTGGGGGTGATATGAGGAATTATAAATTTTTATATGTGTATATCTTCCATTTTATTTTTGTATAGTTGATTTTGGCATGGACTTATGACATTTAGATGGTTTATGCGATATTTTTTAGAGAATGTTTTTGTGCATTAACTGTGATTTAAGGTAGAAATCACTCCCATTTATTATTTATGATTCCTTGGCTCTTGTCACCAGCATGTGGGGATTTAAAAATCCACCTCTAGCAAGTATAGGGCTATTTCAGGTTCCAATTTCAGTGGAAAACGAAGTATTTTCATTACTAATACAATCTTGAAATGGCGAAAAAAATCAGGGTTCATCCTATAAGAAACTTTCTATCTTGGTAGCCCTATCGAACTAGTCATACCCTAACACCATCCCATGAGAGTGATGATATTGTGGGGACCATTTGGGTTCAAGAAACTATCCAATACCAATCTTTAGAGACACATTATTTCTTAGATATTTCACTTAACTTGGACTCTACAGAGTGACCTAAAATTCTCATAACCAGCATGTAAGTGAAGTTGAGAAAACATATAATGATAAAAAAAAGAATTCAAATAATAATATATCATTATCACCTCTCATTCCCACCCATAAAATTATCCCCAAATAAATCATCATCAATAAACAAATAAAATAAACCACCCATAAGTAGGAATCAATAACAGGTTCACAAATATGTTTCAACACACCTAGACATTTGAAAAACTACAAAAAAGTTCCAAATAGACCTTCTATAAATTCACCCAGAATGTTGAGATTTTTGTAATAATTCTAAAATTTAGAAAACCAATTTGAAAACATCACACTTTAAAATTTATATCTTGAAATCCAATTATAAATCAAAACCACTTTTATAAAACCTCTCAAAATTTATTTATAAAGGTAACTTGGGAAATTCTCCAAAAATGTGGCATGAAAGGTTTAAATAAAACATTTTTTCACAATTCCTTAAAATAATAAAACCTATATATTTCTATGTAAACCCCAAAAAATACACTTTTTACTTTTAAAACTCAATAAACATAATTTAACACTGTTCTTTAATAATTAGAACATGAAATTAAACCTCAAGCAATCAACAGTTCAAAAATTAAAGGTTCTCAAATGGGAAAACATACTTGGAATCAACTAAATATAGTTTGGAACTCCAATACAGGATCAAAAAACATTGAACAA
Source organism: Viscum album (assembly GCA_963277665.1). Taxonomy (NCBI): domain Eukaryota; kingdom Viridiplantae; phylum Streptophyta; class Magnoliopsida; order Santalales; family Viscaceae; genus Viscum; species Viscum album. The sequence goes on along the minus strand of OY728161.1, from coordinate 1,986,736,956 downwards.
GACATCACACATCTTATAAAAAAATAAATCCCAAAAAATGGGTCAAATTGAAACCCTGGAGTTTGGTCGAGAGGGGATCAATGACAATGGGATATAAAATAGGTAGGAAATAGATAATAAAGGGAGGCGGAGACCTAACCATGAACATTCTCCCATGAATCATAAAGGAATCATGAACAAATCCCCCAAGGGAGAGGAGAAAAGTGATATATTCATGCATGAGAAATCGTTTCTTTTCTATGGGGTAATGCAACATGGGGGAGGAGAATAAGGGGAATAAAATCCCAAAATTAAAATAGGAGAAAATTAAAAATCAAAAAAAAAAATTGGGCATGATGCATTATAAAATATGTACTAACCATGAAGTGGCTACTAGAACCTAAAACAATTGTTTCAATATTTCTCTTAAAACACTGTATTGTTTTCAAAGTTGTGTGTAGTTGGTTCCAAATGGAACTATCCAAATATCGACCAAAATGTATAGTATCTGTTAATTTTCCAAACCATGCTGGCTAACCATGAAACCCTTAGAAAAATTTAAAACATAAAATTCTCACATTGAAAATACCAAAAACTTATATTGACCCAAATGAAAATAATATAATATAAGAATAACCCACTACAATAACACAAGGTGTTATAAAACATTTCTTTATCCTAAACATTATTTGATCCTCAATATTGTCCTTATATATTCTATTATCTTTATATAGTTAAATATATGTTTAGCCTTATACTTACAATTATTTGTATATGAATAATGATTACTTTATCTATAACATTACACAAATAAGTTTATCCTTAAACTTATACTAAGGATAAGGATAAGGTAAATAATAATAATAATAATAATAAGGATAAACATAAGGGTGTATATAAGATTATAAGGTTAAGGATAAGGAAACTTTTATCTTTGTCACTATGAAGATAATGTTATAAATTTTAAATTATCTTTAACATTATCCTTACCATAATTAGGATAACCTTATCCTTATATTATCCTTACCCAAATAAAGATAATTTTATCATTATCCTTATCCTTATAACATGGGCAGTGATAAATTTATCCTTATCCTTACCATAATAATGTTAAATATATATTTACCCTTATTCATATCCTCCACCATACCCTTATGCTTATACTTATCCTCGTCCTTGTATTTATCCTTATCCTTGGACTTAACTTTATAGTTTACCTTATTCTTATAATGATAACGATAAGGTATGGTTAACATTTTATAAAACCTTAACCTTATAGAGTTATTTATAACCTTATCCTCATACTAATCATTATCTTATAGGGTATAGGACTAGGATAAGTGGAAGGTTATCAGTATACTTATATAGTTAAGGAAATGGAAAACATTATCCTCATTATTATAATGATACATTTGTAAGATTTAACTTATTATTGACCTTATAAACATCATAATAAGGTTGACCTTATACTTATTATTATCCTAACAGAGATTAGGTTATTCTTATCTTTATCCTCATCCATATAATTATTATCCCATTATTTTGATGCTTACTTTAATCCATAAAAATATCCTAAAACGTGCATATTTTATTATCTAGATTTGATTTCACAAACCCTTTTAGTAGTATGTAATAAAACATTTTTGAGAAGTTTCTATCTTGGAATGTAGTTTTGATATTCTACTTCCTTATATAATAAGGAGGGAAAGAATATCATGAAATTAAAATCCAAATATATTTTATAATCTCTATTTGTGAAAAGGATTCATCATATTATTTTCCTTGACTTATTCTAAATCCTTTAGAAAAAAAATTGTTCATTATATGTATTTACATTACCATCTATTTCCAATTTTTTCTTGAATACCCATTTACACACAATATGATTTATATAAAATGTAAATTATACCAAAATTAAAAAATTAATTTTGTTTCATGGATCTCATTTTTTGATTCATAGATACTTTCCATTTGGAAGCTTATTTTCCTTTTACTTCATCCTTTTTGGATAAGGATTTATTATTCTCAATGAATATTATATCACCTAACTCAATGAATTATTAACATTCCTACATAGTATATGTGTCAATAGAAATTTCATTCCCATAATATATTTTAGAATTTATTCTTATACCAATTTATTGTGAATCTTGATCTTCTGCATTCATTAAACTATCTATATCTCTCTCTCCCACAATCACAATTAGAGATGCACCCCTTTCACATAGAAATGTAGTCTTTCACTTGACTATACATTTTATATATTATGGATAATATATGTAATATCCTTTATAATTTTATATTCTTCTTAATGAATATTTATTGATATAAATAACTATAAAAATATTTCAAATTTTATTCTGAAATTGTTGACATGAAACATTTCTTCCGTATTATAATTCATCTAAGACTTGTATTTCATTTCAAATAACACTAAGTTTATTTTTTATGTCATTATTAATAAATAATATCCAAAAATTATAATTAAAGACTTAAAATACTCATCATCTATATTTCCATTTTAAGTAAGGTGAAATTTCCCCAATTTTCTAACACCATACACCAATGTGTTTAAGGATATAAGAGTTTAATAAAAAAAATAAACCTACTTTAAATGATTGATTAATTTTTTCTTATGATAATATTAGAAGTAAATAATCTTTTATATTCTTAAAAAATTCATTCCCTTCTTGACTTTTAAATTACATAAATATCTTAAATGAATATAATGTATAGTTTATCAGTTAGATATGACTATATATGTTAATAATGTCATAAAATTTCATGAAGTGTGAGAATTTACCACTAGTTTCTACATGAATTATTTAACATGAATCATTGTAAAATATTTCTATAATATTTTTGTCTTTTCACCTTTAGTACAAAAAGTTAACTTGATCATTATACCTTATATGAAATTATGAAAAACACGTAAGAGTTTTTAGCTAAAAATAATATAAATACCCTTATTAGAGTACCTTTGACATTTTCTTTAATTTTTTCTTTAACCATATTTTATATTTACAAAAATACATATATTATTATTATTTTTTGTAATAATCTCTATTGATTTCCAATATTGGATTTATCTGATTCAAGTATATATAAACTATTATTTAATTATATTATACCTTAAAATATAAATTTTTTATAAAATAAAATAAATTTATTTCTAAACATGAAATATAATCCCATAATATCTCAACTTGATATTTACATTCTACATATGTAACACGCATTTTAAAATAATAGTTTTAAAATTTGAGAACTATTTCAATAGGAAATATGTGAATGTGATCCTTTATTATTAACATAGTAATTAGTCTCCATCAGTAACTCAAAGATCCACATTAACTCTTTTAATATTTTTTAACTTCATTGGTTCCTATATTTGGGTGTAAGTGTGTGATTTTTCAGTGTAATATACTACCCAAAAATGTAAAATAAAAATATTAAATGTGATGATGAATATATCTCATGTAGATGATTTTTTTCTTTTTCTTTACCTCATTTCAATTTTTATTACACTTTAATTTATTTTTATATGTGAAGAAAACAACCACTTTATTATTAATATACCATTTTATAATAAGAATATTAGAAATATATTTGAATGGTTATTTCATATTTTATCTTGATATTTTACATTTCACCTAGTTTTTCTACTTGTTCACTAAAATAACTAATGATTTATCTCCCTTTATGATCTCATTAACTTTGGGATCATTAGCCAAAAGATATTTTAGTGGTTTATTTGTCCTATTAATTTTATAATTTTAAATGAAACTAGAGAGATCAGGTGGTAATAATTAAATAATGATATGTTTGGATAAATAATTTTTTTAACATGAATCAAAACTCTGAAAATAAATCGACACACCCAATGATCTTGAGTGCATAAGTAATTGCATATATTTTATCTTCCAATTTAAATGTGTCTAGTGTATTCATGGTCTCATTAATTTATCTTTATAAAATTCATATAGATATGACCACATGGTGTATCCATCCATGTGTTAAGTCCAAGATGCTAAAAAATATTTTAAGGAAGCTAGAAAAAGTTAAGAAGTTGATGGTTTTAAGAAATTTTGGTTATATATATTTATTTTTGTAGATCAATTTTTATAAACCTAACTTTTTTAAGTACATAAATCACATTACATTGATAATCCTTTCAACAAAGGTGATCAGACATAGATAAGTGATGGGAAGGATATAGACATAATAATTTTACCAAAAAAATCCATCTGATGCGGTTTTGTGTAGAATATTTCTTAAATTTCTTATAAGGTTCATCGGAAAGAGTGTTCCATGAAGATAAATTCAATGATTTGTGGTCACTAAGTTCTTAATATCATATGAACAAGAATATCTCGTGTTTCTTTCCTGATTTGAATAGGATAGAAAGTTTTTTAAGTGAAAAGTGGGAGAAAATCATTAGTATATAAAAATTTCTTACTATAATTTTGTGCGTAGAGTAAGGGTGGATTTTCATGACTTATAAGGGTATCACCCTTTTTCCATGTTTTTTTAAGGTAAACACTAATTTTTAAAGGATAAATAATGTTTGACTAATATTCCTCTTAAGGTTATATACAAAGTTTTGAATTTTGTGAAGAATAATTTTCAGATGAATGTTGATGAAGTTTAAATGGAAGTTGCTGAGAAATGACATCAGATGATGCCATTGGTTGATGTTATTAGACATAGTCCATCGAAAAGAACATTTTTTTTTAGAAATAAATATGGATATTTTTTGTATAAAATGTCTATTAAATGAAAATTTATGAATTTGTGGAATGAATTTACTAAATTATGATTAGACATAATGTATCTGAGTAATCTGATAGATGTCTTTTTGGTGAAAATAATGGAAATGTGATTTAGTAGAAAGTTCATCAAACAACTAATTTTGTATGAAGTTCATCGTTCTAAGTGTTCTGATACAAGATATCGGGTGGAGGATGTATATAGTGGAATACTTCTATAATATTCTTACAATGTTATGTAGGAGCATCATATGTAATCTCATCGGATAGAGGAAGTGTATAGTGGAATACTACTAGAATATTCTTACAAAGTCATGTAGGAACATCATATGGAGTCTCATCAGATGGAAGTGCTGCTAAAAGGTTTCATAGGATGAATTTTTTATAGTGACCAACACTATTCATATATAAATATTATTTATTATTCGAATAATATTCAATACATTTTACAAAAAACACACAAGGGGTCCATAAAGGGAATAATGTCATTGGAAACATGTATACAAAACAATTGGTTCATAATTGAACTACATAATCCCTCTCTAAGTTCTTCATAAATCTAAACCTTATTATACATATCAGACATAATAAATTTATTCATAAAGTAAGGAAATTAAACATAAGAAAGGGTGAGCTCAGATGCACGATAAGGGTAAATAATGGAGATATCAATGATCAAATGAGAATAACATGAGTATAAGGGTATGATAACATGAGATTAAAATTTTAAAATTAGACCATACATATCAAAGATTATAATATTAAGTTAGGGAATAAATATTGATAGTTCATAATTCATAAATCATAATTAATCAAAGAAGATGATCCATGATAACAAAACATTGTCATAAGAAATAGATTGGTGGCATATACATAATCATAGAAAATCTTATGTCAAGAGTACAAACAATGACATTAATAACATTTTATGCTTGTGATAACAACCAGTGTACCAACTTCAGGCTTAGGATAACCTCTCATGTACTGTATTTTAGGATTTGGATAAACTTCTATGCACCCACTTATTCCAGGATTGGGAAAACATCCCATGTAACCTCTTATTTCAAGTTTAAGACAACCTCCAGTGTAACCTCTTTTTTGAGCTTTGAATAACCTCCACTATACCATCTCATATCATAGAACATTAATTATTTACCAATAAATTAGATGGATATATAAGTCCAAATCATCATATAATCCATGCATTTTTTTGTCGTGGGATAGTAAAAAATTCATCATATCATTACTTGTGAAAGGGAAATGTGTTTCATAAACATTTCATCATAGTATAACAAATGGTAAAGAAATAGGTTTCACAAACATCTTGTAATCATATTCATAAACATAAACCATATAAAGAAATAATAAAGATAGTACCATTTTATCATATCCATAGTAATAAATAATCACCAATAAAAGTTATTTCTTCAATGAATATAAATTCTATAAAAATATCGTTAAAACATTCTTATGGAATATATCCTTTATATTTTTTTATAACTCTTATAAAATCTATAAATTGTATCCAATATTAAAGAAAAAAAATTCATTGAAATAACCTTGGAAACTTTTAACATAAGCTTCAAACCATTGAGTGTTCATGATGGAAGAAAGTGTTATTCATGTTGTACACATTAAAATAAAAATTTCTTTCACATTTACAGTGAAAGTCAAAAGTACCACGTTCAAAAAATGATAAGAATATTCAATTAAAAAATTAAAGAGTAAAAAATGGTTAAAAAGAACTTTAAAAAACTATTGGATGATAGTAATAACTTTCTAAAAAACATTTTTATAAAACATTTGCATGGAAGGGAAAGGATTTTTAACTATAAAGTTAAATAAAGTCATTTTTGACTTAAAAATATTTTTCTAGTCACTTTAGTTCTAAAATAGGAAAAAATGAAAAGAATAAATGTATTATCTAGAAATAAACATAGGAGGGGAGAATTTATGATGTTAATTATAGGTATATAATAATATTTATTTATTAGAAACTTAATTATAAACAATCATGATAAACAATAATATTGTAACATAAAACCTTTACCACTTTGTTAACATCTGAATCATAAGATGCATAAAATAATAATTTGAAATTATATCTAAATATCATGAGAATAAATTAATTCATGATATAAAATTTAAAATGGTTTTATATATACCTCATAAAATAATATATGTGCATAACATATCATATGCCCCAAAGAAGGCAATTTGAGAAAAATTCACTTTCCTCAAGTATTGCCTTTCTTTGAATATGTTTAAACATAATGTATAATAAATATAGGTTTATTATAAATATGTTAATGAATTATAATCATATATATCACACCATATATGATTTAATTATAACCAATTATCATCCATTTATTAACTATTCCTTAATAAAATCATGTCTCATGTAATAACTACTTCGTTTTTCAAGTATGTTTTGGTTTGGTAGTCTTAGTAATTTTAATTTTATCATGGTTACATAAGATTTATAATGCTAATAATTATATTAATATCATATATATTCTTTATATATTCATTTAAATTAATCCATTAAAGTTAGAAATAGAAAATTAATTGCACTGTTCATGAAGACGGTAGGCCATACGCGCGCAGGAATGTTGTTTCTATTTTATTAATGAATGGAAAAAATATATGTAAATAATGTATCACCATTATAGAAAAATTTATATGTCACGTATATCTTATAAATTAATTAAATATATCTTTATTACCATCCATTTAAAAATAAAATGAAAAATGTATCACATGACTTCATGGAGGTTGTAGTCCACACGTATGCACGGGAGTCGTTATCATCCCCCAACAGATTATAATGTAAGAATGTATATGTGATATTAGAATTTAATAATTATAATTATTTCATAAATAGAATATAAATATTTTTAATCTTTCATTATATCCATCCATTAAAGGTGATGATGGTAAACAAATTACATCAGTTCATGAGGCGATAGTCCAACGTACACACAATCGACAATTTCATTTCTTATTTTATAGAAGAAAAGATAGATGTGGGGTTTTAAACAAAAATAATAACATAGTAGTATATAAGATATAAATATGATATTCTATCAACATAGTTTAGGAATATTTTAATTATTTGGATGAAGAAATAAAATACTATTGCTCGGTAAAAAACGATGCCTCTTCTTCGGAAAACCACCATATGTTAGCACTAAAATCCTTCATAGGATAGTTTCATAATAAAAATATTTCCCCTATGATATGGGAATTAAATTAAAGAATATTTTTGGGTAGGTATATTCTGAACCAAATTTCTTTATAAGTGTGAAGTGAGGGGAGATGAGGTTCCCTTTTATAAATAAGGGAGAGGACACACATGGAATTTGTTGAATGAAAACATTATACCTATATTTTACACATGAAATAAGTCTCCCAAATGGATCATCCTAGAACATTATATGATATTATTTGGACATATGGACATAAAATATGAATTGAGAATGTTATTAGGTTATTTTAACCCTTAACCTTTTAGTTTAATACCTCGGTAAACCTATTTTGCCATTAACTAGAGTATTTAATTTTTACTTTTTTACTACTTATTATAACCAAAAATTAGGTTAAAGTCATGATATAATATTAATAATGATTATTAAAAGTATTTAATAGATTTTTCCATATTAAATTCCCATAATTAAAGAAAATTAATTTGAAAATAAACCTATAGACATGATGTAAAAGTGATTTTTCCAAGACAAAATTTTCATAAGAATAAAAAATTTTAATATAAAATTTAAATATTAAATCGATTATAATGAACTAAAATGAATTAATTATAATATAATTGAGATAATTATACTTTTAAACCATTTTATAAAAAATATAAATTTTTACATAATTTAAATGAAAATGTGGTTGTCAATAAAACCAGCAGTTTTCACTTTTCATTAAAAAATTAAACTTTTCCGAAAAATCCCAAAAATTTACCCTAAGATAAATTTGACATGTGGATTAAAAAAATGATGTTAATTTTTTCCAAAATATTTTTTCTAAATTTGGAGAAATTATTATTATTATTTATTCACAAAAAAATTAAATTTATTTTTTGAGATAAAATGTATTTTTGAAGCATATATAGAATTTTCCAAAAATAATTAAGTATTTTTTTTCAATGTATTTTCTTATATAAAAACTTCATACTTAATTTTTTTTAAAATGTATTCATAAATACATGTTTAATTTCTAGGTTATAATGGTCATGTTTAAATAAAAATATTAATAGTATATTATGGTTTGCTAAAACTCGGTGTTGCTTATAACAAAAGCTATTAAATAAATTATATTTTTTTGAAAAAAAAATATTTCATAAAATCTCAGGTTGTTACATTATACCCCACTTAAAATTAATTTTTCCCTTGAAATTATGTCTCTCTGATATAAAAAACTGAGGATACTTCTACCACATCATATCCTTAGTTCCCTATGTAGCTTCATCAAGTTAGTAGTTTCTCCATAAAATTATTACCTGATGAGTGGTCATGTTTCATAGAACTTTCTCTCTATGACTCATAATCTCCATAGGTTTTTATTCATATGAAATATTATTATCTAGTGGTATGACCATTAATTTTATTACATGTGAAGGATCAAGTATGTACTTCTTTGTGAGAGATACATGGAACACACAATGGACTTCTGAGAGGTTAGGTGGAAACAACAAAAGATAAGTCATTATCCCTACTCGGTCAAGAACATAGAAGGAGAAAATATACTTAGGGCTTGGAATTATATTATTCCTAAATATCATAACTTTATTACATGTAGAAGTTCATGGAAACACCTTCTCATTGACTAAAAATTTCAAATCTTGTCAATGATTATCTGCATAACGTTTCTATCGACTATGAGCTACCATGATGTGTTATTGAATAGCCCTGACATTATATACCATTTCCTCATCTAACTCAGCTCCCAATATCTTTCATTCTCTAACTTCATGAATTTTTTTTGTATTTCTACCCTTATATCCATAGAGGTCTTCATAAGGATCCATTTGAATGCCTGAATAAAATCTATTGTTATATGAAAAATCAACTAGAGAAAGGTGTTGATCTCAACCACCTTTGAAATCCATAGAACATGATCATATCATGTCTTCTAGATTTTGAATTATTCTCTAAAATTGACCATATGTACAAGGATGATAAGTAGTTCTAAAACTCAATTTCATATCAAGATCTTTTTGAAGACTTCCCCAGAACTTCTAGGTAAACCTCATATCCTGATCAGACACAATAGACTGTGGCACTCCATGAAAACTTACCACTTATTTAATATATATCCAAGAAATTAGGTCTGGAGAGAAATATTCCTAGATAGTGATGAAGTGTTCTTAATTTATATGGTGATCAACTACAACTAATATTTCATTATTCCCTTTATATTTTTTTGGGATTCTGTTGAAAAAATCCACAGTGATGTTTCCCCATTACCATTATAGCATGGGAAATGGTTGTAACATACCCTTAGACTTTTTTCAATCATCCATAACTTGATAACATACAAACCACTGAAATAGAAACTCTGTAATATCTCTCTTTATTTTGTCCTACTAGAAATAATATTTCAAATCTTTATAAATCTTTGGGCTTCCAGGATAAATAGAGAATGAAGAACTTTGAGATTCGTCTAAAAAATCCTTCTCAAATTTTGTATAGATGGGACACCTACATGGTTCTTGAACCTTATCATTCCAACATAATAAAGTTTAAACTTAGTAAATTGTTTTAATTTATTCTATTATTCCATATCTTCATTTTATGACTCTTTATTATTCACTTAGATATATGACGAAACACTTATTTGAGAAAGATAGGATTTCCCCCCTTCCTTAAAGATTTCCATATCCATTATTTGAAAATCCAGAAATGTATGATCTTTTTTATCTCATCATGGATAATCTAGAATTATTCTTTCAAATAACAGCATAATTTAAATTGTTTTATTTCCCAGGGTGGTAATGTACTGAGAAATCATAATCTTTAATTAGTTCTAGATATCTTCTTTGGCTCATCTTCAACTCCTTTTATGTGAATATATACTTCAAAATTTTATGATCATTATATATATCACACATTTTTTCATAATGATAATTCATCTATATATTTAATGTAGAAATTACAAAAAATAACTACAAATAATGATTTGGGTAATTTTTCTCAAGAACCTTCAATTTTCATGCGGCATAAGTTATCACCATATCATTATATATGATATTTCATCACAACCCATTATTAAATTCATCACTATGGATTATAAACCCTTTCCCATTGTATGGTAATGTATGAAGAGGTGCGATGACTAACCTTCTCTTGAGTTCCTTGATATTTTCCTCACATTCATATCTCTAGAGGAACGTATCTCCAATATTAGTTAACTTTGTGAGTGGATTGGGCAGTCATTATGAATTCTCTATAAACAATTGATAATATCCAACCAAACCAAGAAAATGTTGGATATCAGTCATAATGTTTGGTCTAGTCCAATGATCAGTAGCCTCTTTCATTGATGTATCCACCAATATACCCTCTCTAGAGATTATATACCCAAAAAATGAAACCCTTTATAGCCAAAATTTGTAATTGGTAAATTTTTCATACAAATTATCCTTCCTAGGTTCCTTTATTACAATTATCAAGTGATCATTACTTTTTCCTTTATCTTTGAATAGATAACAATGTTGTCTATAAAGAATACCACAAAATAATATGGTTCAGAAACTATGTATGTATTCCATCCAAACCAGATTTGAAGAATGATATGTCAGAGGAATTTCATCGTTCTTCATTCTATATTCATCCTAGAAGTACATAAGTGTATAGATATTTGACATAGTATTTCTAGTTGGTGGCATGAAAAGAGATATTGTAGAGTTTGTATCTAAATGTTGGGTATCTAAGTAAGTTATGTTTGGGAGGATAAATTATAATGGGTTTTCCTAACCATTACCCACACCAAAATGTAACTGGAAAAAATCACCATGGATTTTTTCATCAAACTCCCCAAAACATCTAAAAGGAACAATGCTATATGGGTTGTTGTTGATTGCCTAAGGAAGTCAGAAAAATTCATCACTATCAAATAATATTTATATCTAGATAATCATTATAGGATATACACTAAGGAATTGTTATGGTTTAATAGGTTACCACATTGTTATTTTTCTGGTTGGGAATATATATTTTCATTGATGTTCTAGAAAATTCATCAGTAGGCTCTGGATACCAATTTTAGTTTCATCACTGTTTATCATCCTCAAAAAGATGGTCAGTTTGAGAGAACCATTCAAACCTTAGTGGATATGTTTTGATATTATTATATAGATTTAAATTGTGGTTGGGATTAACACCTTCCTCTAGTTGAGTGTTCTTAAAAAAAATATTCCACTCGATCATTCATACAGAACATTATGAAGCCCTCTATGGAAAGAAGTTTATAAATACAACAGTTTGGGATGCAGTTGAAGAAATAAATCTATTGGGGCCTAATCTAGCTTGAGAAACAATGGATAAGTTTAAAACCATTTAATGATATATAAGGGTAGTATAAAGTCAGTAGAAATGTTATGTTGACAATCGTTAGTGAGATCTGTAGTTCAAAATTGGTGACAAGTTATATCTGTGAATTTCTATAAGGAAAACATTTATGAGATTTAGGAAGAAAATAATGACTATCTATAGGTATATTGAACCTTCTAAGATTCTTGATTTAGTTGGGATAGTATCTTACCACATTTTTTCTCCCACTAAACTTATCTCAAGTTTATGATGTGTTCCATTTATCTCTCCTGATAATGTATATACATCATCATTCACATGCACTAAACTCTAAGTTTATAACACTGGAGAAAGATATTTCTTATAAAAGAATAACAAGGGGAATTTTTGGATCATATAGATAAATTTCAATTAACTAGACTACTCCCTTGGTAATTTTTTGTGGTGAAACTACCAATTTGAGAAACATATATGGGAACCATAGCATATGATGAGGAAAATGTATCCCCAATTGTTTAAAATAGAGTAACTGAATTTCAAGGGTGAAATCATTATTAAAGGTGGTATTATGTAAAAACCTAATATTTTATGAAATTTTTCTTCAATAAAAATAATTTTATCAATATCTTGTGTTACATGCAACATCTAGTTTTTACGAACTGTAATATACTATTAACATTGTAATTTAAAAATGAACACTATAACCTAGACATTAAAAATAGCGGTATTAATTAGAATAAAAAATTTCAAAAATTAATTACAGTTACTATATATAAAGAATATATATTGATAAGAAATTACTTAATTTTTTGTAAAGTCTTAATAGGCTTTAAAAATAATCTTTTCTCAAAAATATGTTTTTATTGATTTAAAAAAAATAGTAAAATTGATTTTTCCAAATTTTATAGAATATATTATGAAAAAATTAACTTTATTTTTTAATTAAATATGTTAAATGTATCTTAGATGTATTTGTTTTATAATTTTCCCAATAAGATTTATTTTTTGATGAATAGTGAAAAAACCAATTTTTATTAAAACATTCCTTTTTGATTAAATAATTTACAAGTTAAATTTTGTTTTAAGGAAGATTTAAAAGTTAAATTAGTTCAATTATATTATTATTATTCTAATTTATGTCATTTTTATCAATTTATTGTTGAATTTTCAAAAAACAATGTTGTATACTTATGGAAACTTTTTTTGGGAAAACGTTTTTTTCATCATGTCTACTAGTTTAATTTTAAATTGAATTATTCCACTTATATGAATTGAATTTGGAAAATTTTATTTAAAATTTTTAATCATAATAATTAATATTTTATAATATTTTAAACATAATTTTTGGTCATAATGAATACTAAAACAGTAAAAATTAATTACCTTGGTTAATGTTAAAAGGGGTTTATTGGGGGTTTATCTAAAATGATAAGTGTTAAAATGACCTAGAAACTTTTAAAATTCCTATTTTATATCCATATTTAGAACATAATTCATCCAATAATATATAATTATCCATTTTATATCATTTTTTCAAGTGTAAAACTTGGTTATACCTTTTTCTTTTTAAACATTTCACGTGTTTCCTCTCCCCCGCTTATAAAGAAGAACTTGTCATCCTCTCCCTTTCACACTTACAAAGTATTTTTTATCATACATTACCTAAAAAATTAATTCATTAAATACCTCACCAAATCCTAGAGTCCTTATTGTGACTATAAACCCCACCTAGGAATGCATTATGTACAAACTCAAAGAGGTTCTCAGAAAAAGAGGTATTATTCTGAATTGAGTGTTATTATTATATTTCATCATCCATATACTTATAATATTATTAAACTATGATGATATAATATAATAATTATCTAAAATAAATTGATATGTTATTTTTTAAATATCATAACCTATATTCATCTTCTCTTCCATCAAATGGGAAATGAAATTGTCGATCATGTGTACGGTGGACTACCACCTTGTGAACCAATATAGTTAATTTTCCATCACTAGTTATCAAAAATTGATATAATGGTGTATTTTAATAATATATGTTATATTTATTATCTATAAATACTTATGAAATTATAATACCACTACTAACTTCTTACCTTTTAACCTATTGGAAAACAATAACGTTGCACGTGTGTATTGCAGACTACAGCCTCACAAACTGATGTGAGGTGTTCCTCATTTCCATTTTACTTGGATGGTAATAAGGATAGATTAATATAATATATATAAAATAAAATATATAATTATTATTATTTAAGTTTGAATTATTATTTACCTTTCTTTCATTTCATCAGTTAAAAAATGGAAACAATTTTCATGTGTATATACGGTCTACCGTCTCTATGAATAGTGTAATCCATTTTTTCATATCTAACTTTTATGTATGAGTATAAACATGTATATAATGATTATATATGATATTTATATCAATATTACAATTTTGGATATGATTTAACTATGCTCAAGGTGTAATTACCAAAACTACTGAACCAAAACATACATGAAAAACAAAGTAGTTATTACCTAAAATAGTGATTTTAACAAAGAATTGTTAATAAATAGGAAATAAAATTTCATAAGTAAATGATATATGCTAAGATATATATGATTATTTTTTTTAATGTATTTTCAATAAACCTATATTTATTATAAATTAGGTTTTACTGTGTACAAATAAAGTTAGGACTTGAGGTAAGGGTTTGTCGCCTCCAATTGCCTTCTTTGGGACATATATTATGTCATAAACCTATAATATTTTATGAGGTGTATTTACAACCTATTTGATATGTTATATCATTATTATCCTTATTTTCATGATATTTAACATTTCAGTTTAATTTATTCTTTCATGGGGATTATGATTAAAATTATTACCATAATCGTAAGGTATTTTTGTCTCGCTTTTATTTTTGTAAGGAACATGCCATATTCACTAATTATTTATTTTCGGTAGTGTATATACTGACTATAAATTTATTTCATGATTATTATTATTAAAATTATGGGATATTTATATCAATAAATTTTTATTTACTACATGGGTCTTAAAAGTCAAATTTTACCAAAGTGGTAAAGGTTTTACGTTATGATCTCATTATTTATCAGGAATATTTATTATTAAGCTTCTGATGATGAAATATTATGATCTAACACTAAATAAAATCATGAATTTCATTATCCTCTAGTTATTTCTGAAAAATTCATGTTTTCCTTTAATTATCCTCTCTTTATGTACTCAAAATACTATATGAATTTTTATAAGGAAAATCGACTATATTTTTCTCTTTAGTAAAAAATATTTTATCCTTCAAGTACATTTTTTCTAAAAATGTTTTAAATAGTGTTTTTAATATTATATAATGTTTATTTAAATTTATTTTTACACATGTTTTATTTTTTATAAAATATTTTAAAAGGAATCAACTTTTCATTTTTTGAACAAGGTGTTTTTTAATTTTTAATGAAAATGTGATAAAAATATTTATTTTAACATAAATATCATGAATTAAATTTTTTCCGTCATAAAAAAACCAATTATTTTATTTTTTATTTAAAAATAATCAAGGTTATTTTCAAAGAAAATATTTTTTACAATAATTGGTAAATTTTTAGATTTTAAATAAGTTATTTCATAGTAGACAGGGTATTTTCTTCAAGAAATGTTCCTAGTGGTCTTTCAAAATCATTTTCCATATAATATGACATCCTTTGATGTTACTTATTATTTATTGTGTATATGATACAATTATTCCATCATTATTATCTCTATATATGGTTTATATTTATGATGATAATATGTTTATGAAACTTGTTCCTCCTCCATGGGTTATGCTTTGATGAAATGATGAAATGTTTATGAAACCAATTTCTTTTCCACAAGTTGTGATATAATAAAATGTTTACGAAACCCATTTATTTTCATGGGTTTGGATTAATTAATGTTTTATGACCTTTTGGAACACATATGTATGGTTTTAATTATGTGATATGTTGTTCTGTTATAAACCAAGGATGGTGGTTATGTTATAACTAAGGATAGTGGTTATGTTATAACCAAGGACGGTGGTTAAATTATAACCAAGAATGAGTGGTTATGTTATAAACTAAGATGGGTGGAACTAGAATTATATATCCCTCTAATGCAGTGGGTAATGATTGATATCTTATGAGATAAATGGGAATGGAATTGGGAGTTAACGCAGTTTAGTAACGGAATCGTTCCACTATGATAGTATTAGGAGCGAACCTTGACTAATAATATGGTTTAGGGAGTGAACTCATTCTACTATGATAGTCTTGAAAATGAACCTTGACTACTAAGGAAATTATTTTCTTTTCTTATGTGTATTCCAAAAATCTATGTCTTATTCCAATGTTATGCTCTCATAGATATTGTTCTTTGAGTCCCTTATTATTCATGTCTTATGAACTACCAATATTTATTCCATAACTCAAGTTTATGATCTATGATGTGTAGGGTGTGGTTTTCAAATGTAATTCTCATGCTCGCATACCCTTATTCTCATGTTATGTTGATATCTCCCTTGTTTAACCTTTCTCATCATCTGATATTTTCCTTTATTATGTTTCATTTCCCCAGGTTATGAAGAAAGGTATTATGTATGGTATGTCTTAGAAGGGTGTTAGTTATGAAGAACTTAATGGGAGATGATATAGTTCACGTATGAACTAGTTGTTTTTTTGTTTATGTTTCCAAATATACTGGGATTATATGATTCTAGCATGTAAAATTTTATTACATAATGAATATTGGATACTAAGATTTAATATCAATGTAGGAAAAATTTGGGTTGTTATAGGATTCATCAAAAAAACTAAATAAATAATTAAACAAAAAACACATGCCATGTCCTCATGTGCTAACTAGGCTTCCATGAATCCCTAGCCATACTTTCTTCAGCTTTATAGTGGAAGGAAAGTTTGTTAAAACCTCAATAGCACATTCAACATGTGTCCCTCACCTTATTGCTCGGATCACGGACTCATAAAGCACACTAACCCATCCCTATGAACTAAAGGGAGGTTACATCATACTCACTAATTTGTCCTCACATAATCTAAGGAGATCATATCAAGTACACCTACACATCCCCACACACTCAAGGGAGGTCAAATCAATCACATCAATCCATCATCACCTACTTTAGAGAGGTCACATAAATTAGTAAGAAAAAATAAACAACATTAATTAGAAGTCACAATGCCTTGGAGTTCATCACATAAACCCAAAAATCATTAATTATGTCATAATAACCTCATCTAAGACATAATGGCTCCCCAAAGGTTTAACTTACTGGGCATAAATCCCCAACATCACCCAAGGAACAAAGAAGATTTTCACTTTAATTAACCCATAAGACCATTACTCCCCCTCTAAAGGTTCAAACACATCTCAAAAGACCAACCCAGTAACTATCATACCACAAAAAAATTTCTCATAGGGATACACATTCACATGTATGAAAATAAAGACATACATAATTATTAAAAATCCATAAAGTGTTAAGGATTTATTACCTTAGGTGTGATAAATCTAAATCACCAAGAATCTCCTCAAAAAATATTCCAAATGTACCACATATAAGAAATCATCCCTAACCATGACATATTAAGGATTATAATATATGGAAACAAGAACC
The DNA here is from genome assembly GCA_963277665.1 of Viscum album. Lineage (NCBI taxonomy): Eukaryota > Viridiplantae > Streptophyta > Magnoliopsida > Santalales > Viscaceae > Viscum > Viscum album. The sequence goes on along the minus strand of OY728161.1, from coordinate 1,986,719,001 downwards.
CAAGAGGAGCTTATATATACCAATATCATGTGATATGATCAAGGGATGGGTGGGGGAATGTTTGAAGGGTGTACAAGTAAAAATTCCATTTTTAAACCTCATTAAAAACATACTAAGTAGATTTTTAGAGTGTGAAAATAGTTTTCACAGTGTAAATGATGGCAGATAGAACCATTGTAATTATATCTTAAAAAATCATGGTGTAAATTATTCCTTCATGCTATTAATCTATGCCTATAAAAACTTCCCAATTTTTTGTTTGGCCCATCCTTTCTAGACTCACTCCTGAGCTACCCTTACACCTCAAACAGCTAAAAACCCCAAAATACACATGATTAGTAATAAATTAAACCATAAAACACCTTGAAATTTTAATTTTAATTTATAGGGTGTGGGTTGTTATTATGAGGTTGTGGGAGTAGACATGGGTACGGGGTAGGAAATATGGGTGTCAGTCAGTGGTCATGAGTGCAAGCATGTTGTATAGGAAAACGAGGTGGATGTTACTACCCCTAATCAATGGGGTAGTGGGGTTAAGTGGGGAATACAATAATTGATAGGTATTTATATTTAAATCAAGTTCCAACCCAACCCACAATTTTATTTATTTATTTTAATTTTTTTCAAGTATGTGAGGTGCACATCCCCCCCCCCAACATGGACTATAAACATCAGGCATCCTCCCACTCCCATGATGGTCGTCTAGCTTTAGATATCCATATATCAGTTATGAAATCATTAATTTAGGAAATACCTTACCATTAGGATCATATAGTTCCCCTATAGATAGATTCTAGTATATTTATTTAAGGTTTTTTACTTAAATTATATATAGCCACAATGATATCAACTGAAATTGGGAACATGGGAACTATTAATAGTTGGTGTTCTTCAAAAACAATTATTAAAATTTGTTTCATAACACTAGATTTATCATACAAGTACTTAGTTCCCATCATGGAGTGTATAAAATAGAATTTTATCATAAATAAAATAAAATTATTTATACCTAGATATTCTATGTCATCCCGGTATTTTCTAATCATTATAGGATCATCATATCTTGAAGGATTAAAATGATAACCCTTTATATCACCCACACATGATACAAAACTAATGGTTCATTTATATACTATCTTTATGTTTTTCATGAAATAATTAAGTGTTTTTGTGTGATGACCCGAACACAAATGTTATCACATTAAAATATAGAAATCACATTTCCACGATGAGCATGACATATTCCACTTATAGATAACATTATAATGAAAGATTATTTAACTATATTAATAAGATGAAAACATTATCTCACAATTCCTCATGATTAATCACCCATTTATTAATTGATATTCTTTGAGAACGTTTCCCAATTTGATGGTGTGGTGGTGAGAACCCTCTATCAGGAATATGACATAGATTCCATACTCATTCTTAGAACACATTTTTAATGGTATGTGGGGTCTATTTTGATATATAAAAACACTTATTACTCATAAACATGGTATTCATAGGTTTATCTCATTTAATTGGATTTTATTTGACATCCCACTAAGCCAAAATTGACTCCTTGATCAAAAGTTGTTATTTTTTGAAGTTTGGAAATTTTTCAAATGACGAAGAAAATTTTGAAAAAACTCTTGCATGTGTGACCAAAAATATCCTTTCAGTATATTTTTTGGATTTGTAACTTCATCAATAGGTTATGTGTCCATGAAACTCCTATCAACAAGTTTAAAGACTACACAACTCCCATAATGGACATCCATAAAACATTTTTCTATAAATACCTGAAATATACCTTTATTTTCTACAATCAAAAATATAGAGAGAATGATAGAGAAATTTCAAGGATGCACAATAATGATTTAGTAAATTAAGTATAAAATTTACCTTATTAATATATATCTCTTCAATAACAACATCTATATTCTCCACACGTGGAAGGAAGGAAACAAGGTTGTGGACCATATTTCATCCATTATAGTACAAGGAAATAGAGTCATGTATTTCCCGAACACAAATTCCTTGATTATTGATGGGGAAACCTTCATAAAAGAGGATTCTCTTGGGCTTCACTGCTTCATAACACCTTAAATATTCTCATAATGGATTTTTTAATATCTTACCATTTACTTTTCCTATGAATAAAATATAATAAATATTGATTTTGATAACAAATATTCACATTATTTTATTTTCTTAATATATAAAATTATGTTGGATCAGTGGCTCGCGGCGATTCATCTTTCACGACATTATGGACTCGACCACCTCGGATTTCATCACCACTGCTTCCCTCTTCACCTTACTCCACCTTTGATGGATAGGGTTCTTCTGGCAGTGTGGTGATGGTCCAGTAGACGAGCTCCATCTTCCATGTCTAAGGATTGAAGATCGCCTCCAGTGTATGTTTTGGGTAGTCTGTTTTAGTCCCTAAGTCAATTTGGATAGTGGTTACAAGATTTGGGCTCTTTTCCGGTGATTTATGATGCTCGGTTGTCTGTAAATTGGGTGACTGTTTCTTGATCCTTTTTTTTACTTCGTTTTTAGTTTTCAGATTTGGTTTTTGCTCTTGTTGTGTTGGATTTGGGTCTGCGTTTTACTTGGGATTTCTATTTTGGGATATGGCTCTGTTCATATTGGGTCCATGTTGGTCTGTGGGTTTTTTATCATTCGAGGGATTAAGGTTTATTCGGGTTCTATTCTTTTACGTGATGGGAATACAAGTGTGGTTTGCAATCTGAATGCTGGAGGTTTTGTTGCTTTTTGCCCATAGAGCCTATTCAAGTGGATATTTTGGTTTGAGTTTTTTCTGTTATGGAGACCATAGGTTTTAGTTAGTGCTTTTTGTGCTGATTTTAGTGCCGCCATGTCAAGATTTGTAGAATGCAAGACCAAGTCCTTCCGAGCAGCGATGGGAACTGGCAGTACCTTTGGTTTGTCTACAGACTTGTTTGGATGTTTTGTTGTGGCACCGGCAGTGCCTTTGGTTTGGGCGGTGTGATTTGAATTTCTGAGTGGCATATTTTTATTGGAGTAGACCTACAGTCTTAAAATGTTGAATCATGGATTTCTTATGACATGGTAAGGTGGTTTTGGTCTTTGTTGGTCTGATTCTCTTGTGGCCCTGTGGCCTTGAACCATAAGACACTGCATATAGTTTACTTTCTAGGGACTGCTTCAGAAGAGGTTCAGAGTAGGAAGCGTTCTCTTTATCACCTCTATCCATAATTGGATGTTTTGAGAGGGTATGGCGTTCACCATCGGTATCGTGCCCATGCTTCATTGCACGGGACTACTAGCCGAGCAGTGATGGGAAGGAGGATGTTGTTCATATTATCCTTATTGCAAGGGTGGATCTTTTCCTTACTCGTCAACTGGATGTTTTTTGTCTTGATGATCTTGGTCCATAGAGGCATGGTTGTGTTTTATTTCATTGATGTATTTTTCATTTCCCACTTTTTCCTCAAAAGTTCTTTTGAAATAAAAATTTAATTTTCAGTCAGTCATTAATTTTATAAATAAACAATAGAAAAACATAAGATAAAACTAAGTGAATAAAATGTCTATAAAATAAGAGGTATTTATAGACACTGTAGTATTATATGATTTTTGGAATTATAATTTATCATTATTATAGTAATTTACCATTGGGAATAGTAAAATATCTGATAAGGAATATTTACTATGAATAAAATAAGTAAATATGAAAATTATAATATCATAAAATTATTTCTCCAATTATTTAACTTAATGTATGTATAAGTGATAATTTTTAATACAGTATATTTTAGTATATTTAGTTAAAATATTTATTTTTAATTTAGATATTAAACATTAGGATTAAAAAATTTAGGAATTTATTTTGATAAAATGGACCACTTTTTTATAATAATTACATCAAAATTATCATAGGGTGAAGATCTGGTATTTTTTATAAATAGTAAAATGTAGAAGATAATAGTAAAACGTGGTATAAATATCATATTTTGTATTATTAATATATGGATAAATTTTTGGGTTTATATATGATTGATAATTACTATTATACCCTATTTATAATCAATTCCCAAGACCTATATTATTGAATCATGTGTTTGATCTCAATTTAGAGATAATATTTTATTCTAATATTGTATTCATAAACTCCCCTATCCAAATCCTATAAATACTACCCCACTTATCCTCAAACCATAATCTTATTAACTTACCAATACTGTATAAAATTATCTCTTAAAAACACTTTTCTACATTGAGGTGGTTCTAGCCTCATTAAAAGACCATTTTTTTAGGGACTAAATCAATTATCAAAGGAGTCATCCCAAATACTAAGGTAAGAACCCCTATTCATGCTCTTTCCTTCCAATTACTTTATTTCCTATTATTCCCATTTATTAATCTAATAAAAAATTCAATACCACAAATAAATGATATTGGGATAGTTTAATATGAATGATAAAATTATAAATGAATATAATAATTATTTTAACAACCATTCATGATCAGTATTACCACCTATAAGGATATTATTAATCATAAAAATTTACCACAAACATTCATAGTTATAATAAATAATTTTATAGTTAAATATGATCATTATATTATTATTACATTATGATTCATATTTTATAACTGGTAAATAATTTGAAAAAACTAATAAATAAATTAATTTTATCATAATCAATAAAACCAGCTAAAAACATATCAATTTATTATCACATGTATACCCATTGAAACATTATTATATTATAACAACATATGAAATTTGTAACCATTTTAACTTTATTAATTACATTAACTTTTTATAATTAGAATTCCTGAGTTATGGACTCATTTAATAAGAACCTTTACTCTTACCAGAAAACCAATGACATCTTGGAATTGTTAAACAAACATCCCTTTGATAATAAACATGAACACAATATTTTAAAAAAATTATTATAAATGAATATTAAAAGATAATAATAAATTAAATAAACATTAATAATGTTATAAAGGCGATATTTAATGAATTTGATTTAATTATTCATGAGGCAAGATGTGCATGGCATGATATGTCGGGACATTAGGTAAGGGATTCCCTCACTTTCTTTTTTCCATTAGTGTATTCCCCCACCCACTCCCTATATTTTCCAATTTATCATTTTCACTTAATTTATTTCATAAATATTCCCTTCATGTATAACATTTCATTTCCCTTTATTTTTTGTGGATATTTTTATTATTCAAGTTCCATTTTCAATATCTTCCTTAAATCAAAATTGATAAAAGGTAAGTTTTCAATTTTATTCATATTTTTCATTTGTAACTCCTATGAGCATTAAAACCTATAAAACCCCCCATAAATTAAACATCAATATTTTTTTTCATTTTTTTGGAGTAAAAACCTATCCTATTATCTCTTATAAAGTTACTTTTACAAATTTTATAAAACATTTTTTAAGGTATTCATTCCCATACCTTCCTTTTCATCATTTATTATTATTTTTTCTCAACAATGAGATCAATATTAATGAAATATAATTTATAATTCAATTAAAATATTCAAAAATTCTTTAATTCCTTCTTTTCTTTTGAAACATTATGATAATTCATTTAATTATTCTTTGTGACATGATTGTATAACCCATTTCCATCACATATGTTTTTATCGTGGTTATTACTTATGTATGATTTCTTTTAAATGTGGAACACATATGTAAGATATATTATGAAGTGGTAGCTGGGATATGGATTACACCCCCCCAATTGATTGGGTAATTCTTATATACCATGGGATATTATGTATGGTTTGCAGGTAGTGATTCTAGCACAATATGTCATGATGTCTTAGTAGTGAGACTCAACTTACGTTTATGATTAAATATTTTATAAATGTGACTCATTCTTATGATTCAAATGATTACCATGTTCTGATTATATCATCTCTTTTATTTTATTTTTCTATTTTATTATTCATTATATTCTTCATTTTTTATCTTTTATTATTATTATTTGACTCTTGTTATATCTCACCCTCTTTCCTATCTTGATTATTCCCTTTATAGTATTTATAGCTCACCCTTTTCTTTTATGTATATCCTCAGGATATCACTTACAGTGATATAAGTATTATGAGATATAGGGTCCTTTTATTAATATGAAAATAAAATTGTATGTGGTTTATTTTTTCAAACATTGTGTATTATCTTATTATTTTTATAAAGACACTAGACCTCTATATTTATATGTTTTTTAGGAATATTTGTGTTAAAAATTAATATAATGATGCATATTTGATATGTGGGTCCTTATAGTTGGTATCATAGAAATTTCCAATTATTTTTGGTGATTGGGCTAGAGAACCTAATATGAAACAACCTATAAATGGCCTAAATTGAAACTAAAAAAGTCATAAGTTAGGATATACAAGTTATTTATAAGTTATTTTTTATAAGTTAATTATTTTCCTTTTATAAGGTTATATTTTGAGGATTATCATCCATAACCTTATATTGTTTTTTACATTCATATTAATAGTAATAAGTATGTCTATAACCAATGTGATGGGAAATATAATTATTAGTTGAATGAGAAGCATGATATGATGGGAGAAAGAGTCAATAACTTCATAAAGATGATTTCTTAACTAACTCAAGTTATGAATAATAACTAAAACCATTTGGATCATCCAACTTCTACCAATATAAAATAAGTTGAGGATATTTCATTTATATGATATTGGATTTTCCCTTTAGGTGGATCTTATAATCCATTTATCATGAAGTAATAGATAAATTTCATTAATAAAATATTTTTCCCCACCAAAAAACCAAGATAGAGAAATCTATAATGGTTATATGTCGTGTATATGGATAATTTGATCATTTTTTTGAACTTATCAAGAATACGAAGGCCAATAATGAAATAAAATACATATAATTGGATGAATTAAAGAAAATATTTTTTAATAAATATTCTCCTTGCACTCTCTTTTAAAATAGAGAGGAAATTTCATAGACTTAACAAATAGGGGGTTGTACAATTTGGACTTATGAGGAAAAATTTACAAGGATTATAGGGTATGCCTTTGGATTTTTCAATGAAATGCTAGAAAGGTTGAAAACATCGTTAGTATTTTAAATTCAATTATTTAATAATATTTAACAATTCAATACTTTGACAAGTATGATAAAATAGTTTCATGTGACCATAAATTGGAGATGGATATTGGTGACTTTTAATGGTCCTGTGGAGATAGATATAAAAAAGAGAATAATTTAGTTTTACTCTATAGGTTCAACTGATAAAGATCATGGAGAAAATAATATTAAACTGGAAAAATGTTAAAATTATGATAAAATTACCCTAAAAATTACCTCAAAGAAACATTGAAATTCATCAAGTGTATAATAGAAGGTAAAAGTGATCAATAATACCAAATGGTAATGAATAAACTGAATAATATAATAGAATAAAGTGTGTTTTCAATCAATCCTATACCCAAGGTTGAATGTTTCAACAACAAGAAACATATACACTATATTAGTCAATGTAATAATCCAATGGTCATCAATAATAATAGTTGACAACAACCTCCAATGAAAATGGGGGAAATTATTACCATATATTATCATTACTGGTGAGGTGGATCATGATAATAAAGTTTTTTTAGGTGAATATATTATTTATTCAAGAATAAATAATGTTCTATTTTATTTTTTTATGTAATTCATTCTTATCATGAATGTCCAGTAAAAAGATTCAAACACCACATCAAGACATGGTGGTCATGTTATCAGTGAAAACATCAAGTGGTGAAATCATTATATATCATGTGTATAACTCTTCCCCAATTACATTTGTGGGAATAATATCCCCTCAAATAATGTTGTACTCTATTTGGTAGAATTCGATGATATTTTGGTCATGTATTAGTTGTACTTATATAGATCCAATATCAACCTGAGATTCAGGAAAATCACATTCCGTATCCCAAATCATCCTATGGTTTTACACAATTGTAAGGAGAATTATTATTTTCTATTATAAACACCTTATCGGGTATAGGTATTATTGATTTATGAGATAGAACATATGGATCAAATAATAATGAAAAATGAAATGATCATCTTGATTATTTTACCACTATAAAATAATATTATAATATATTCCAACAAGAGTTTTTTGATCTCCCTCTTGATTGATAGGTTTAGGAGTTAATAAAACTTATACTCATATACATGCCCATATACAAGAGTCCCCAATGAATAACCCCCACTGAGATATAATTGGTATGGAATAAAATATAAGATAACTTGGAAAAGGATTTTATATTCCCTAATAATCTACAATAGGGTGTCCTAGTCATTTCATCAAGAATATGGATGGTCTAATATGTCTCTACATTGACTATAATTATCTTAAAAACATAAGAAACAATATTTATCCATTACCATGGATTGATGACCTATTTGACCAACTATGTGAGGCTCAATACTTATCAAAGGTGGACCTTTGACTGAAATATCATCATTTAAAGGTGGAGGAAGAGGATATTAAAAATAATTCCTTTTATAGAGGATATAGATAATATGTGTTCATAGTGAATCCATTAATTATCTTAATTTCTTTAACAATTTTTTTGGACATGATGAATAGAGTCTTTAGAGGTTACCTCAATAAATTGGTGGTGGTATTTATAGATGGGATTTTAATATATTATAAAAAACAAGGAAGATAATGATGGGTATTTTATTATTCCCTTAATGTCTTTTTAGAAGGGTATGTTCTATAAAAATCATAGAAAATGTGACTTTTGGATGTATCATGTTATATTACAGGGGCATAAAATCAAAAGAAATGTGATGTCTATTTTTACATAAAAATGAAAATATGGAAATGTCGATACCTATATATATAACATAGATTCATGGTTTCATATAATTTTATGGGTACTATCAACGGTATTTGAGTAACATATAATGATTTTAAAACCAACTAACCATGTTAGCATGTAATGGAGTGCAATTTTTTAGGATAGATTAATGTGAATAGATATACAAAGAGTTAAATAAATGTCTAGTCAGTACACCTATACTCATTCTACCCTAATTTGGGGAAAGATTTGTGATATAGAGTTATTATTTGGAGAAGGAAATGGAATTTTTACTTAAGTAAAATGATTAAATGATATCCAATCCCTCAAGAGAATTAAGGTTCCTAACAAAAATTATTCAATGCATGATCCAGAGTTTACTACAGTAATCATTACATTAAATATTTTGAGGCATTATCTCTATGGGTATAAGTGTGAAATATATATAAATTATAAGATCTTAAAGTATATACTCACATATAATGAGATAAATATATATAAATGAAGAAGATTAAGTCTTATCAAACACTATAACTCGTCAATCCCTTACCATCCTATAGATGGAAATAAATTGTTAAATTCTCTAAGTATAAAAGCCTTGTGTATTTTTCCCTGATAAGGATTGAAGGAGATTCAATCTTCTTATACATGAAAAGGATAGATAATTTAATCATAAAGGGAGAGACAATATCCAATCTTTCTCAAAGTACTGATCAACCATATATCCAGTGAAAGATTAATGAATCTCAAAGGGATGATATAGAGACATTGAATATTGTGGAGGCAATAATAAAATGGAAAATATTAGTGTTTTACATTGATAAATATTGAGTTGTAATATTTAGGACATGATTATGTGTACCATTATAACTAGAGAAAAAAATTGTGATATTTCATGATGCTCATAGCTCTACATTCTCAATACACCTTGGGAGTAGAAATATGTATAATGATATTATAGATAATTTTTAGTGGGAAAATATAAAGAAGGTGACTATGTAATATACCTAAATTTTATTTTCATGCCATTAAGTTAAGGAGAAATGTAACAATTTCAATTGGATAATGAAAACATTACCTATACTAACATGTGAATGGTATAAAATCACCATGAATATTTTCATGGGTCGTCTAAAGATATCTAAAGGAAACAATTACATACTGGTTATAGTGAATTTTCATAAAAATAATACTCACTTAGTCACTATTAAAGAAGACTTCTCACTTGATAAACTTATAAAGGTATATATTTAAGAGTTGTATGGTTGTAGGGAACACTACTGTCGATTATATCTAATCGAGATATGGGATTCATTTTAATGTTTTAGAGGAGTCTTCAAAAGTAATTGACCATATAATAGAAATTCACTATGACATATGATACTCAAATAGAGAGAAATATTAAAGGATCAAAAAAAAATCTAGAAGATATTCTTCAAGCCTACTATATAGACTTAAAATTAGTTTGGGATAAACATCTTACAATGTTTAAGTTCTTTTAAAAAAATATTCCACTCAAGTATTCATATAGAATATTGGAATGAATTTGGAGTGTATAAGCTATTTGATCTAAAACTGGTCAAAGAAATGTTAAAGAATATCCAATATATTTAGTAATACATTAAAGTATCAAAAAGAAAAAATAAGATGTATGTACAAAACCTTCAACGGATAAAAGAGTTCACCATTAGAGAAAATTATTCCTTTGTATAACTCCATTGAATAGAGTTCACCAACAATGCATTATTAGTGTATACTAAGGTTATCTCTATAGTAGGGTCACAATCACTCACAATCTCAAATGGAACTAATTACTATATTTTTTGAATTTCTATTTATGAGAAAAAAATAAAATCAGAGGATTTTTCTGATGTTTTATAAAGACAATCAAAATAAATTATTGTCAGATTTGGGTTGGGAAAAATCCATGGAGACATTTTAATTAAACATATATTTTTTCATGTGTTTAGTATTCAAGTATTTATTCATTTAGTGATCAAACTCAATACAATTCTTTTTTTCACCTTATAGAATTTTTAATAAATGAATAATTCTACCCCAAAATCGTAGTGTATTGTTACTAATTTTCTCCTAATATAGTTGTAATCACACACTATACATCCATGGAATGTGTTTTCCTCCATAGTATGAAAAAAAATCAAGATAAAGGAAAAATAAATATTAAATAGTTTAATTTTCTTGAAAAATAAATTTTATAGGTGAGAGAGTGGAAACTACCAAATACTTACATATATTACACATTACCATGTTTAACAAAAATTATGAAAGGAAAATAACCAATTTTATAAATATAATCAACCAATTTCTAAGATAATAATAGTAAAATTGTAACGCCCCGACCCCAGCTACCCAGAGTCGGTGCATTACTTCGTAGCATTGGCATGATCACAAAAGATCAAGTCTCGAAAGACCGATTATTTTAGTAGCCTTGGAAACACTAGATACATTCATAAATGTTACATTACATCATAAAGTGAAAAACTAATAACAAAGTCTTCATAGTACACACTCATATCCTCTTATGACTATCCTTGCGGTCATTCATAAAATACTTCTTCACATCCTAGAAAATATTAAAACATTGAAAGGGGTGAGCTCAGATGCTCAGTAAGGATAACAATATTGCGGAAGCTTTCATAAATAAACATTAACATTTAAGGCAATGTATAACTAAAACAAAAGACATTTAAACATGAACTTCAACATAATATGGCACAAGTAAAATGAGATAATGTCATTTACTTATTCACATGGATATTCTACTGGTCGAATAATCACATGCAATATCAATAACCACTTTCATAATGATGGAATGAAAAATGCCAGACTATCATAACCACGTAGTCAAGGCCTCATGCCAAGACCACAAATAAGATTTTGTCAAGGCCTCGTGCCAAGACACTAGTTTGTCTCATGAGACCTGCCGATGCATCGAGGAGTTATAGCGGGCTCCACCCGTCACTTACTAAGTCCAATGCATTCCTCATATGAATGGGTTTAAACATATCATAAACCATAACATAATCGTATCACATAAAACATGCATAAAGGAAACATAATATTTCCACATTTCAATCACAAGATTTCAATACAGCACATTGATATAATAAAAACTATTTCAAAAACATTTTCAATACCAAAATAAAATAAAGTTAAAACTTTGTATTTATTTTTTATTAAAAAAGTGATGGCTTGTAGAGGAAGCCGAAACTCAAAAATAATGGTCACGGCGGCGGAGAAGTCATTGTCGCCACATATGTACGAAAAGAAAAACATTCCCTTTTTGTCGTTTAGTAAAACGCTTCGTATAGAAAAAAGATTCCTTTTGAATAAACATAAAATTCAAATGGTTTTATCCACCGTATAAAAGAAAGTTGTGTATAAAACCAAATATGCCACAATGAAAGGAGATTGAGACGAAGTCCTTAAAAAGATCATTTTTAAAATAAAATAGATCTATTATGTGTATTCACTATAGGTACACATAAAGAATACAAAATAAGACATAATAATATCACGACATAATTTGAAAGAATGAGATTAACCCAAATAATGGAAGTTGGGTTAAGAAATTCCCTTACCTTGCGTCTTGTCCTGACTCGACCGTTCTTTAACCTCCTAAAAATCGGGTAACTCTTTTTTATTTGAGCCAAAGGATTCCTTGGGAAGAGTTCTGCCCAAAGTGAGGCTTCTAGGAGTAAGAGGGGGAAGTTGGGAGAGTATTTGGGCAGAGTTTTGCCAAGCCAAATGGCTTGAAAGTATGAATGAGGTGGTAGAGGTGGGGGCCTTTTATAAGAGGAGAGGAGGGGCACTCTTGGAAAGTAAAGAAAAGTCACTTTATTATAAAATGAGTTTAGGATTTTAGAGGTCCCACACTTATATAATTCGAGGATAAGGTGATAATGGTTCGAAATCCACCCATCCAATAGGTTTTGGACATATGCAGGTCTTAGATATTACATTATCTTTCCATTTTATTGAAATTGTTAAATAATGAGGTCATCGCTGCATCATCATGATGTCATAAATAATTTAATTTATTTAATGTCTAAAAATTATAAAAAAAATACTATGATGTAGTAAATCTTTTTAGCTTTCCAATTACTATTTATAGTCAAAAATATGACTTGTATAACCCCATGTAAAAATTGTTTTAGTAAAACATTTCATGTTTGTGTCATTTTTTACTTTAACATTAAATAAATGGTATTTATATCATATTCCAACTAAAGTGGCTCCATGGGGTCCCCAAGTTGACCCATGGATTGTCTTGGTCGGCCATGGCACATCCAATGAGGGTAGGACATGTTCCAAGCTCATCTCATATTATTAAAACATTATTTTTACCTTAAACTACACTAATTACCTCTAATCGCGATTAAGAACTTAAAAGTTACTATTCCCCAAAAAATTATTTTAATCTCATTGAACCACATTTTACTTCTTAATGACAACCATGTATTTCGGATTTTTGAAAATCAAACTACGGAAGTGGTAATATTTCATTTAAACGAAAAATCAGTTTTTTAACTACCACTTAATGGTTTCACTATTCATCAAAAATTGATGTTTTTCATAACAATGCCAAAATTTCACCCTAAGCTATAATTGATATTCCGAATTCAAAAATGATGTCTATTTTATGAAATTCCAAACATATAAGTTTCATTAATTAATTTTATAATTAATTCCCGCTATCACAACAAATAGCGTGTTTTTAAGAAACAATATATATCAAAAGATTGACAATTGTTTATGTCCAATTTCAAAGTAAAATTAATTTTAATGAACACCATTGGATAAAATGTTAAAAATATATTCTAATTATACTTTAAAACCACTCAATTTTATAACTTATCACTATAAATTATTTTTATTAAAAAAGTTGTTTTAAGTATTTTTCACTATTCATAAAAATTGGGAAGTTCTCAGAAAATTACAAAAAATTCAACATAGGCTAATTTCAATATTAGGAATACAAAAATGAAGTCCATTTTGAAATATAAAATTTCTATAAATTTAAAAAGTGGTTATTACTATTCATAACGGCTACTTTGATTAGTTGCGGTGTGTTAGAACTCGAAGTTGCGTACAATGCAAGCTATTGCATTATTGAATGAGAAGCGTATCATGGAAGCTCGAAGTGTTACATTCTACCCTCCTTCAATAAATTACATCCTCGCAATTTGAAATTTTTCTTTGAAAATAAAAGGTTGAAAAGAGAAAATACCTTTGTGGAAAACTCACATCGGAAATAAGATTAATAAAATTTAGCCTTAATAAGAGGGAAAGGGAAATGAAAAAGTCACCACCCAATTATGATCTTGATTAGGAGAACATTGGTGGCAATTAGAGACATATAATTGGAGGAAAAACGTAAATATTTGTAGGGATTTATTGAGGTCATCAATCATAATCAACTGTCAAATTGAGGCCCTCAAAGCCTTCAATCTATGTTGATTTAAAATATCATCAGTTCAACAAGACATAAGGTATTAGGATAACACATTTTTTTGTTTTAATATCCCTTTACTAAAGTTTAAGAATTAATTTATTCATTGAATAAGAGATAGGTATATATATATTTATGCTTGACAATTAGAGTTTCAACCTTCAACTCATCTTTCACTCAAAAGATAATAGAACTCAAAAATATTATACTTATCCTAATTGTATAAGGTTCCAAATGTTAACACATACCATTTAGATTAGTAAAATTATTTTGTAATAACCAGGGACTTCCTGTAGGCTAGTGGTAGGAAATAAAGGTCTGTCGCACTATGGTTGTGGGTTCGATTCCTGCAGCTTTGTCCGACGCGACGGGTTATGCCCCACCCTACAGGTTGTCCTTTTCCTAAAACTATAGTATTATAATATTCCAAAAATAATCTTCATAAATTTTTTAACCTTAAACAATACTATCCAAAGATCAACTTAATCCACTCCAACCTTTATAGTTATCCAACATACCTCCGTCCAGACTTTCTCTAAAAGGTCTCTAAATTCCAAAATCAATTGTATCATCAGATTCCTCAAACAAGCTAAAGTTTCTCTTATTGTAACATACTAAAAATATTATTACCTTAATCATATTAAAACTTTAATGAAAACAACAAGTACTGCAGTAAAATCCTTATATATATATATATATCACATTATCCTTATAACCAGAATATAATCCATGAGTCCAAAAGCACCAATACATTAGTTATTCTGCTTCAACTGTAGTAACAGCATAAGATTGTCCTTGATCCCTTGGCCTTTTCTGAGGTAAGTTTCCCCGACTCTTAGGACATTCATTTGCATAATGCACCATTTCCCTACAATTGTATCATTCAACATTGATAGACTCTTTCTTTCCCTTACAATCACGCGCCTGGTGACCTTTTTCTCCACATTTGTAACAAACTCCCATTCCTTTTAGGCAAGTACCAGGGTGATTCTTCCCACAGTTATCACATAATGGAAAATCCTTCTTTCCCTTTTTCCCTTTATCTATCTCTTGTTCCACCGTTCTCTTCTTCTCTTGTTTTACTTTGTTGTCATAAGACTTATAGAATTCCTTTTCTGTCTTGATAGCACATGAGACAATATCTTCGTATGTTGAGAAATATTGTGATACTAAAGCTCTACGGAGAAATGGTTTTAACCCATCAAAGAAATGATCAATCTTACTTCTTGGGTTACGTATATAATCTACAGCATGCCTCGCTAACCTTGTAAAGTTGGCCTCATACTTTGCGACATTCTCATCCTCCTTTTGTCTCAGACTCAAAAATTGTCTTTCCATATCTGCTCGATGGTCATGAGGATGGTATTTTTCTAGGAAAAGCTCTTTTAACTCCTTCCATTCCATATTTGATACGTCATCATCTTCCTTTGTGTTTTGAATCAGCGACCACTACTGATCGGCATCTCCAGTGAGGCGTTAAACTTCCATGACAACCTTCTCCCTTTCGCTACTCCCCAAGGCATGGAATATTTTCTCTAAGGAGTTTATCCATTTCTCAGCTACTAATGGATTTGTACCCTCATTAAATGTTGGTGGTTGTTGCCTCATGAAACGGTCTAACATTGATCCTCCACGTTGCGGATCAGGGTGCTCCATACGAGTAAGGTTATTATTCATAACCTGAGTGAGTTGTCCCAGTATGGTAATAAGTTGATCAGCACCAGTTGTATCTCTAGATCCACAATAATTATCTTGAACAGGAGGGCAATCCCTACACAGATTGCATGTATTGATACGGTTTCCATTCCTTCCACTAGGCGCCATTTCTAAACAATGGCATAAACTAGATTAGTTTATGAAATAAAATACATAATTCCATATTTGTAAAACACTTTACATAAATTGAACTATTTATGGATATAATCCATAATCATAAAAAGAAATGTTTTCTTTGAGTAAGTATATACTCATAACCCTTCATAGTGTTTTGTAAAGAAAATGAGAATTATCCTAAGCATATCCCCTGGGAGTGTCGTAACCAAGAGTGCAGAAAGGCTCGTTGTCGTGCACCAGTTCCCGTTCGAGTCTAGCTCAAAGCGGTGTTTTCGGGTTTTACCCCTAGGTACATCTGTGCCAGAGCCGCCTCTACTTGCTCGTATCCAGACAGGGATGTATTTCTCGGAAAACTCACAACATCTCTACAATACCAAAATTCTAGGAAGTTCTTCTATACTAATCCTCAAAGTCTATCTTTGGGCTATGTTCTCTAATCAGAGTTTATCTAAATCTAGCTTCCAAGGTTAGTACTAAACTTCCTCTGATACCAACTATAACGCCCCGACCCCAGCTACCCAGAGTCGGTGCATTACTTCGTAACATTTTCATGATCACAAAAGATCATGTCTCGAAAGACCGATTAGTTTAGTAGCCTTGGAAACACTAGATACATTCATAAATGTTACATTACATCATAAAGTGAAAAACTAATAACAAAGTCTTCATAGTCCACACTCATATCCTCTTCTAACTATCCCTGCAGGTCATTCATAAAATAATTCTTCACATCCTGGAAAATATTAAAACATTGAAAGGGGTGAGCTCAGATGCTCAGTAAGGATAACAATATTTCAGAAGATTTCATAAATAAACATTAACATTTAAGGCAATGTATAACTAAAACAAAAGCCTTTTAAACATGAACTTCAACATAATATGGCAAAAGTAAAATGAGATAAAGCCATTTACTTATTCACATGGATATTCTACTGGTCGAATAATCACATGCAATATCAATAACCACTTTCATAATGATGGAATGCATAATGCCAGACTATCATAACCACGTAGCCAAGGCCTCGTGCCAAGACCACAAATAAGATTTTGTCAAGGCCTCGTGCCAAGATACTAGTTTGTCTCATGAGACCTGCCGATGCATCGAGGAGCTATAGCGGGCTCCACTCATCACTTACTAAGTCCAATGCATTCCTCATATGAATGGGTTTAAACATATCATAAACCATAACATAATCGTATCACATAAAACATGTATAAAGGAAACATAACATTTCCACATTTCAATCACAAGATTTCAATAAAACACATTGATATAATAAAATTTCTTTCAAAACCATTTTCAATACCAAAATAAAAGAAAGTTAAAACTTTGTATTTATTTTTTATTAAAAAAGTGATGGCTTTTAGAGGAATCCGAAACTCAAATAATGGTCACGGCGGCGGAGAAGTCATTATCACCGCATATGTACGGAAAGAAAAACATTCCCTTTTTGTCGTTTAGTAAAACGCTTCATATAAAAAAAGATTCCTTTTGAATAAACATAAAAGTCAAA
This sequence comes from Viscum album, assembly GCA_963277665.1. Classification (NCBI taxonomy): domain Eukaryota; kingdom Viridiplantae; phylum Streptophyta; class Magnoliopsida; order Santalales; family Viscaceae; genus Viscum; species Viscum album. The sequence continues at coordinate 1,986,701,324 of OY728161.1, read as the reverse complement.
GGGGTTTATACACCGTATAAAAGAAAGTTGTGTATAAAATCAAATATGCCTCAATGAAAGGAGATTGAGACGAAGTCCTTAAAAAGATCATTTTTAAAATAAAATAGATCTATTATGTGTATTCACTATAGGTACACATAAAGAATACAAAATAAGACATAATAATATCATGACATAATTTGAAAGTAGGAGATTAACCCAAAGAATGGATGTTGGGTTAAGAAATTTCCATACCTTGCGTCTTGACCTGACTCGACCGTTCTTTAACCTCCTAAAAATCGGGTAACTCTATTTGATTTGAGCCAAAGGCTTCCTTGGGAAGAGTTATGCCCAAAGTGAGGCTTCTAGGAGTAAGAGGGGGAAGTTGGGAGAGTATTTGGGTAGAGGTTGGCCGAGCCAAATGGCTTGAAAGTGTGAATGAGGTGGTAGAGGTGGGGGCCTTTTATAAGAGGAGAGGAGAGGCACTCTTGGAAAGTAAAGAAAAGTCACTTTATTATAAAATGAGATTCGGATTTTAGAGGTCTCAAACTTATATAATTTGAGGCTAAGGATATAAGGGTTCGAAATCCACCAATCTAATAGGTTTTGGACATGTTTAGGTCTTAGATATTACATTATCTTTCCATTTTATTTAAATCGTTAAATAATGAGGTCATCGCTGCATCATCATGACGTCATAAATAATTTAATTTATTTAATGTCTAAAAATTATAAAAAAAATAATATGATGTAGGAAATCTTTTTATCTTTCCAATGAATATTTATAGTCAAAAATATGACTTGTATAACCCCATGTAAAAATTGTTTTAGTAAAACATTTCATGTTTGTGTCATTTTTTACTTTAACATTAAATAAAAGGTATTTATGTCATTTTCCAACTAAAGTGGCTCCATGGGGTCCCCATGTTGACCCATGGATTGTCTTGGTCAGTTATGGCACATCCAATGAGGGTAGGACATGTGTCAAGCTCATCTCATATTATTAAAACATTATTTTTACCTTAAACTACACAAATTACCTCTACTCGCGATTAAGAACTTAAAAGTTACTATTCACCAAAAAATTATTTTAATCTCATTGAACCACATTTTACTTCTTAATGACAACCACGTATATCGGATTTTTGAAAATCAAACCACAGAAGTGGTAATATTTCATTTAAACGAAAAATCAGTTTTTTAACTACCACTTAGTGGTTTCACTATTCATCAAAAATTGATGTTTTTCATAACAATGCCAAAATTTTACCCTAATCTATAATTGATATTCCGAATTCAAAAATGATGTCTATTTTATTAAATTACAAACATATAAGTTTCATTAATTAATTTTATAATTAATTCTCGTTGTCACAACAAATAGCGTGTTTTTATGAAACAATATATATCAAAAGATTGACAATTGTTTATGTCCAATTTCAAAGTGAAATTAATTATAATGAACACCATTGGATAAAATGGTAAAAATATATTATAATTATACTTTAAAACCACTCAATAGTATAACTTATCACTATAAATTATTTTGATTAAAAAAGTTGTTTTAAGTATTTTTCACTATTCATAAAAATTTGGAAGTTCTCAGAAAATTACAAAAAATTCAACATAGGCTAATTTCAATATTAGGAATACAAAAATGAAGTCCATTTTGAAATATAAAATTTCTATAAATTTAAAAAGTGGTTATTACTATTCATAACGGCTACTTTGATTAGTTGCGGTGTGTTAGAACTCGAAGTTGCGTACAATGAAAGCTATTGCATTATTGAATGAGAAGTGTATCATGGAAGCTCGGGGTGTTACAAAAATATTCTAATAATATAAAAGAGATCAATGAATTGATTTTTAAAATAAACTCTCCTTTTGTTAGGCTAAAAATGTTAATAATCTATCATGGGAGATAATAAAAATGAATATAAAATAAAATAAATAACCAAAATTGGTTTCTGTATTCCCTTGAATGTGAAAAACATCCAATATATCAAAAACATTACCCCTTGAATTGAAGTGGAGTCACATATTTATAATAAAGAGGGGCGATTGGTTTTCTCTCAAATTTTGTTCTTTAAATTATCATGCCAATTTTACCCTTAATAGATCAAAATATCAAAAATTTATATTCTGTAATGTTTTTATACAATATGTTAATGTTTCTCTTACAAAATTCCAAGTCTATTTAACACCTTTTTCCAAAGTTATGGCTGGTGTAATAAAGAAATTTTCTTAGACCAGTATATTATTTTCATTCTAATGTTCCATTTTCCATAGAATTTATGACCTTGAAAATAGTTTTATATATGTAGATAATAGTTAATGAAATTATTACATGTCCTCTTTTCTATATCCCTATATAAATGTTACTTATTTGGACTATCCATTTTGGAGATATGACCCATTATTGATAGTCATCAAAATTATGGAATATTTCATGGTTATTAATTTTATTCTTCATTTAGGCCTCATATGTTCGAATTCATAAATTTTCATAGTTGAATGAAATAACTCCTAATAGATATGGAATCCTAAAAATTAATTTTCTAATTTATATTAGTATGGTTAATATTATTTCAATAATTACAAACTACTTTCTTTCCATAAAAATATAAAAAATTGTGATTTCTTCTCATTTTAATGTACTTGTAAATAGTTTATGAAATATTTGAGTTGAATGAAAAAATGTTTAATTTTGGGGATACTAGACCCAATAAATATTATAAATTATAAATGTAAGAATGATAGTATTTGGATAATTTATTATACAATCAAACCCCCTTAGATAATCATTTTCACTCTTTGAAAAAAATAATATATCCTAATAAAAATGTACACCTAAATAAAACGTGAAAAAAATCCAAGATTATTTTCAAAATAAAATTATTCATGTATCATTTATGAAATCAATTTTACTTTCATATTTACATTCAAATTCATTAAATTTTAAATATCCACCCATGAAACATGTATCATGAAACCTCATAGGGAATTTATATCACTCATCTCTCAAGTGTTAAATATATAAAAATTTATGCACAGCTAAAAATAAATAAATTCATAAAATAGGATTGATTAAATCTTAACCTCTAAAAATAATAGATAAACAATCATGATCCAATAATGAAAATTTTCAAGGTTTTCATTCATGCTTAGGTTTGGTGGGTTCATTTTGAAAAACATAATGTCTCAAATAGGAGGTTTTTTACTTAAAATAAAATTCATGGTCAAACATTTAAAAAGTAATGATGATTACTCACTCAAAGATCTCATCAAATTATTCAACAAAATAAATTATACTTTTCTAAATTAGATTCAAAATTTATAGAAAATTAAGTGAAATGAAATAATATTCCTCTTATTTTTTCCCTTTTTCTAGAATATGTACAGATAAATGAATACATTGAACGATATAAGACACCTTCCATTTTCCTTTTGATAATGGTCATAAGACTTAAAAATATGTATGATTAAGGATTAAATTATCATTATCCAAGTTTTTATATATATTTTACTCCTTTTTCAATATTAAAAATTGAATATACAATGAAATATATGACTTATAGTCCTTCCCTAAAATGGTAAATCCTCCCCATATTTCCATATAATGTAACTCATCCCAAATATAACACATGAAGTAACCTAATTCCCCCAAAACCATTTTTAATAATAATAATTCAATGTAAAAAAGAGTTGTGTAGGTAGGGACAATGGGATTATATTCTGTCTAATCTATAAGGACGTCCATAGTTACTAGGGACATTACATGTGATAATGTAAACGTAGGTTTCAAATTAGATTGACCAGGGGTTGTTCCAAAGGAGTAACTCATTCATACTGTAATATTTCTTATATCTCAAAATAATTTATGATGTATAAAAATGTTCCTTATTATAAGAAAAATATGTGTTCACTCAATAATAGATTGTATTAGGTTTGGAGTACCTCCTGGGATGGTGAAAAATAATAATGGAACTTGTCTAATGAGACATTGGTTTTATAAATCCATTCAACTCCAAATATTATATTGAAAATATAAAATCTATAAAAATATTTTATATTAATTATTATTTGAATTCATTTTTTAAAAATCAGGAAATATTTCTCAAAATAAACTCAAGTGCGAATATTGATTGTGTATATTGGTTTATGATCAAATAGTTCTCTAAAAACAAAAAAAGATGAAGAAGAAAAATTAAAAAAATTAAAGAAAAATAAAATAGTAATTTAATGATACTCCCCTTCCTAGAAAAATATTATTTAATTCTACTAAATATTATTTACACATCACTATTCTAATGAAAAGTAGTAAAATATATTACATTCATAAGATATGAAATATAGAAATAAATAACCATATTGTTGCCTCTAACTTTGTAGAATTTAAGCTTCTATAAGGGCGTCCAATATACCTATAAGAAAAATAAAAACTAAAATTTCTACTAAATATGCAGGAAATAAATGTCAAAGTGTGAAAGAAATGGAAATAAAATAGGTTTTTCCTCCCTAGATGTGTTACATTTATACTATCTATAGTCTGATAAACATAGTGGGATAACCATAGTTCAACAAGGGATGTGGTTTATTTTATTTAAACCACTACATTTTCTCATCTACAATGTGAATATTCTTCACCATTAGGTATCCACATATGAAATTCAATGATGTTACCCCTCATTATTATTGATCATTTGGTGCAATTATAGTAGAAAAAATATAAGCCTCCTCTTAATTTTCAAACAGAGGAATGATTTCATCATTGAATCTCATGTTTGTAACAAATTTCACTTTTTCTAAATGACTATTTTAACTAGATCCTCCATTTTACTTGTAAATAATGATCTTATAATTTTTTTCCACAACATTCCAAGTCCAACCATGATTTTGTTGAAATTAAAAATTAAAAATAATGTGAATTAATTAGAAATTCTAATTGGTAAATAAAAAATTAATCTAGAGTGTTTTTATCTCCCTTCAGTACTTTAACTCATAACAATTTCTCCATTTAGAGTGCCTCTAGAAATAAAATAAAATCGTATATAAACATATCATAAATAAAAGTATCCTCTATTTACAATAAGTTGGACTGAGTTATTTTGTCACGACCCATCCCTCGGGGACCGTGCTGTGACTATGCCAAGTCTGCCTTCCATAGGCCTGGGTTTGGTGACTAACACCAGAAAGGAATATCCCTAAAATGGGAAGGCATTGTCTTTAAACCTATAAAAAACACAAGCCAACTATAGAACAAGATACAACCATGAAGTAAAACTATAGTAGTAAATATGTATACTGAAAGTAAAAGGGGCTGGAAAAAAACTCCAACTAAAAGGTACAAATACAACTGAAAAATAGAAAACATATCCTGGAATTATCCACCGAGGATCATACCCAAAATCTAGGTAAAACTTGTCTCAACTTATCTCCATGTCATCCAATATCCTCCATGTACTACCTATTCCTGGATTCCTCAAGTCTCAGTCAAGCTGCTCACCATCTGCACAAGACACAACAAGGTGTGTGCAATGCCTGTAGAGGGGTGAGTATAACAATACCCAATAGGGGCCCCAAGACCCCCAATAGTCTCACATAATTACACAAAGGAAAACCACAAATAATTATCTCAATCACAAAGTACAATGTAATAGACATAGCTCAAATTGGGTATATGTAAAGCGTAGAAATACATATCTTTATTCGAGAAGCTAGATCATCTTATTCTATCAAGAGGAACTACTGATGAACATACGGAGTTGGACCCACAAAGTATCGTTAGGTACTAACCCCCACAAGACCCACAAAAGATCTGACCCACCTAGAGTTGATAGGTACTAACCCCCGCAAGACCCACATAGGATCTGACCCACACAGGATCGGTATGCACTGACCCCCACATGATCGCTAAGCGCTGACCCACACAGGATCTGACCCACATAGGATCAGTATATCACTGATCCACAACAGGCCATTATAATGTTGGTACTCATTGGGTCGTGTACTACTGATCCACATAGGATCACTAGATGATGACCCACACAAGGTTGCTCAGTAATAAACTCTGCATGATCTTTCTCCAACCTCCGCCTCACTGCCAGCCACTGCATTCCCACTCATAGTATGCTTGATTATGGGAGAACTGGTCCTCAATCCATAGTTCATATTTCAACTATCATGAATTCCCACTAATATTTAATCCAATATCTTCCATTATATAAGGGTCCAAACGCAACAGACGACGCGTCAACCGGGCACCCTGTCTGTAAGTTATTGGCATTTTAGTGCCGAGGGCCCAGTTAGATTCAGAGTTAATCCAACCCAGATGTACTCCAACATTATCCAAAAATAAAATATAGTATTTCAAAAGGACAGTATCAGTCCTAGGATCCCAGCGTCACAGATGGTTTGTCAAACGGACGTCTGGTGCGCAAGATACGGTCATTTAAGTGTATTTGGGCCCGAGAGGGGCACGGGTCTGGTCCGACCCAGTCAAACCGACCTGGTCCGACCCAATCCATCCTGGGTCAACCCGAATCAGTCTGAGTATGACTAGGTCTGGCCCAAACCATCCTGGGTTGGCCCAGTTGGGCTAGGCTGTGGACCGGCCCGGTTGGGCTGGGTCGCGGACCGGCCCGCCCCTACTGGGCTGGGCCACGACGGCTCAGTTCTCCAGCTGGCGTGACCCACATAGGATCACATGGTCTGATGCAACCATTTGTATTCTTTATTGGATGTTCTAGGTGGCGTCTCATCATCACCCACAGGACCCACAAGGATCGTGTCCCCTATATCATTGCGGCTACGAGTTGCGGCATCCTTCAACGCGGCGCATGACGGTGCGATGCCCCACCACCGCCGTCATCCACTGTCAGCCACCTATCTAAATACCATGGCATCAAGCAGTTCCGCTCTTCTAATAATTATAGTGGTTGTCGGCCTCCACCCTCATCCGCTGGTGCCGGTTGCTGGCGCTGCCATGCCGGTGCTTCGTCAGTGCTACTTCTGCAGGCCACCGGGTGAGCTCTGGTGGTCCGTTCTTCCTTCTGGGTGTGCCTACGGTCCTCTCAGGATTTCATCATCATTGTGTGCCTCTCGGTTTAAAGGTTCTTCCAAGTTGTAACATCCTAAATCCAAATAAATCAATGAAAAAAAGTGGCAGAGGGTCGGATCCTTGTTCGTTTGGTCCGCGCCCTCCACGTTAGCATTATAACATGAAGGGGTAAATTATACATCACATTAAAAAAATAATGATAAACCATGTTAAAATCTCCTGCATTGACCACCCAAAAATTCAAGAATGAGGAGAAGAAACTTGTGAATTTCATTAATTAAATGACAACACCTACCTCATGAGCCATCAGAGGTATTGCGGATGATAGAGGAAGGAGAGTCCACGTCGTAGTGAGGTTTTCGGCATTCATCGACCCCGGATCATTGGCGCCCGAGCTTCCATCCTCCGTCGGTGGAAGACTTAATGTCACTTTTCCAGAGGTTCCTTTATTGGTCAAGACATGTCAAAAATCCACCCAGACCCTCACTTAAATAGAAGGGGAAAAGGTGAGTAACACCCCAAGGAATTAATGAGGTTCATTTAAAGAATGAACCTCTTAATTCCCCAATGGTGTGGTTAAAAATAAAAGAGAGTCAAGACATTAATTTACTTGACAAGTCACCATTCCCCACCACCACCGCTCATCCACTAGGGAAAAGGAAATAAAATAACTTGTTAAGTTATTCTTTTTTTGTAAAGTCCAAAATTTAACTTTTTCTCCAGACCAGCTGTGGTTGAAGTGAAACTTTCTTTAAGCTAATCTCGGTGTTGTGTATTCAATGGTTCCCTCATATTTTTAATCCAACCACTGATTCAAAAGATATAAAACACCACTCACATGTTTACTGAACGTACCTTAAGAAAAGTTTAGAAATTTATTCTGGGCACACTATGTCTTAGAATCACGCGCCATTAATTTTTGCAGACTCGTAATAATCCCAAATAATTTGAAAAAAATTAAATGAAATTTTAGGGTATTTACATTCTCCCCACATTGGGGATTTTTTCCCCAAAATTTACAACAAAACTAGGGAAACGAAAGGGGGTAATGCGCATCAATCTGAGCCTCCTGCTCCCATGTGATCTCCTGGAGATTCTTGTGCTTCCAACAATCTTTCACTAGAGGAATCAACCACCCACGAAGGACCAGCCCCGGTCAATCCTCTATCTCCATAGGGAACTCTGCAAACTTCACCCCATCATCGATTTCCAGCTCGCCCCAATCGATAACGTGCGATGGATCATGCACCTATCTCCTCAGCTGTGACACGTGAAATACATTATGCACCTGGTGCATCTTTGGGGGAAGAACTAGATGGTACGCTACCTTTCTTACTCTACTGAGGATCTGGAAAGGCGTGATGAACCTCATAGATTTCTTGCGGCCCTAAACAAACCTCTGTAATCCTCGTCGAGGTGAGACCTGTAGGAAGGCATGGTCTCCCTCCTCAAACTCCAAGGGTCTTCATATCCTATCGGCATAAGAATTTTGACAGCTCTGTGAAGTCTTCATCTACTTCTGGATGACTTGTACCTTCTCTATGGTGGCACATACCAACTCTAGACCCATAAGTGATGACTCCCCTAGGTCTATCTAGAAAATAGGTGATCTGCATGGTCTCCCATACAAGGACTTAAGCAGTTTCATGCCAATGGTGGAGTTATAACTGTTGTTGTATGAAAACTCCACCTGTAGCAGGTGGTCCTCCCAACTGTGGCCAAAATCGAGGACACAAGCATGAAGCATGTCCTTGAGTGTTTTTATGGTCCGCTCAGTCTGACCATCTGTCTGAGGATGAAAGGCGATGCTCAAGCGTAGCTGAGTTATGAATGCTTCCTTCAATCCCTTCCACAAGTGGGGTGTAAAATGTGCTTTGCAATCCAAGATGGTCGTCTATGGAACCCCGTGTATCCATAAAATCCCCTGAATGTAGAGGTGTCATGGGCTCTCTACTGATCCACTACTCTTGGATGGGTAGGAAGTGGGCTGACATGGTGAGTCGGTTAACGATCACCTAGATGGTATCGTGGCCTCTGGAAGTACGTGGTAGCCCAATCACGGAGTCCATGGATATACCATCCCACTTTCACTTTGGTACCTCAAGTGGTTGAGCTAATCCCGCTGGTACCTAATTCTCAACCTTCAAATGCTCAGAAGTGAGGCGTCACGATACAAACTCTACCAATTCTTTCTTCATCCCTGAACACCAGTACTAATGCCGGAGGTCCTAGTAAATTTTTGATACTCCTCAAGGTATTTCCAAAGGGGATGCATGGAACTCTCTCAACACCTCCTCTAGAAGCATTAATATTACCATAGTACATCATCTGAAGAGGATGATCTGCTCGCCACCTTCAGAAAATCCATCAGGAGCCTATCAAGAGTATATCTGAGCACGTCGGGCCTCGTAGTCTACATCCCCAAGCTATGCCTCCCAAGCTCACTGAAGAAGTCAGGGTGTGACAATATTATACATGAGGTAAGCTACTTAATATCTATCCATAAAGGATATCTGCAACATATATAGCTGTTATGTCACCTCACTCAGCAACTGTAGGCCAGACCTCCTGCTGAGTGCATCTGGAACTACGTTCCCCTTCCCAGAAGTATAGAATATCTCAAAGTCATAGTCCTGGAGGAACTCTATCCATCTTCCCTGTATTAGGTTCAAGTCCTTCTATGAGAAGATATACCTGAGAATATTATGATCAGAGTGAGTAGTAAGTTGTTTACCCATCATGTAGTGTCGCCACATATTCAATGCAAAGACCACTATTGCTAATTCAGGTCATGGGTAGCGTAGTTAAGCTTGTGTTGTCTCAAATATTGTGTGCCATAGGCGATCACTGTTCACTCCTACATCAAGACACAACCCAGACCGGTCCCCAATGTGTCACAGTAAACTACATACCCAACTCCCTCTTCTATTAGCCTCAAGATGGGAGCACTCTTAACTCTCTACCTCAGCTCCTGAAAACTCTGATGGCACTTCTCTATCCACAAGAAAGGTTTCCCCTTCTTCATTAATGTTGAAGAGGGTGCCTCCAACCTGGAGAAGTCAGTCCCAAATATATGATAGTACCCAGCCAATATTAGGAAACTTCACAATTTTTTCACACTCTTAGGTGGTTCCCAAGAAAGAACTGCCTCTATCTTTGCCGGATCTACTGCGACTCTAGCCTTCGAGATAACGTACCCCAGGAAGTGGGATTCCTATATCTAGAACTGTCACTTCAAGAGATTATTGTAAAACTGGTGCTCTCAGAGTGTATCCAAAACTATATGTAGGTGTGTGGCATGCTCCTCCTCCAATGCGGAGTATACCAAGATGTCGTCGATGAAGACTACCACAAAGCGATCGAGGTATGGCCGAAAGATCATGTTCATGAGCCCTATGAACACTGTAAGAGTGTTGGCCTTGCTGAAAGGCATCACTGAGAACTTATAATGGCCATACTGACATCTGAAGGTAGTCTTCAGTACATCCTCGCCCCGTACTCTTAGCTGATGATAGCCTAATCTGAGGTCTATCTTTGAAAACCAATGAGCTCCCTTCAACTGGTTAAAGAGATCATCTATCCTCAAGAGTGGATACTTATTCTTCAAGGTCACCTGTTTCAGGTGCCGATAGTCCACACAAAGGCTCAAGCCCCCATCTGCCTTTTTGGCTAACAAGATTGGGGATTCCCATGGAGAAACACTGGACCATATGAACCCCTTTTTGTGCAAGTACTTCAGTAGTACCCACAACTCCTGAAGCTCCACGGGAGTCATCTGATATTCTGGTGTAGATATTGGTGCCCTCCTGGTGTATAGGTCATTGTAAAATTCTACCTCTCTGCGTGGAGGTAGTCCTGGAACATCATCTAGAAAGACATCAGCATACTGGTCCACCACTACAGGATTACTCGGACTCCTCATGTCAACTTATTCGAGGGTGAGGCTAGAAAACTGATGAGTAATCAGTTGCACCCTCCTCCAAGATAGTCCATCCTGTGTTTAAAAGGTTTCCTTCTCATCGATGAAGGTAAAACTGATCTGATCCTTGAGGAAATAACAAACTTTGCACCTAAAACAGTCGATCTGAGCATGGACTAAGGATAGCCAGTCCATCCCAAGATGACGTCGTAAGGCCTCGACGCTACTAATAGAAGATCCCAACTGATCCTATTGCCTCCGAGAGTGAGCTAAAACTGCATGCACCAGTTTTTAATCACCAAATCTTCTCTCGTATAAGTCTCTAATCTTAAAGATCGAGCCAACATCTCCATCGGAATCCCAAAGCTCCGAATGAGTGTTGTGGAAATGAAAGAGTGATTGGAACCTATGTCTATAAGTACTACATCTAGGGTGGAATAGACACAGATCGTACCTCTAATCATCTCCAGAGCGTCGTGGTCCTAGGCCTCTAATGCCTGTATCTAGGCTCACCCCTGTCCACCTGATCCCTGTGGTCGAGGAGGGACTCCTAGTGTCGGTGGTCGTAGAACCTCAAATCTCTGCCCACCACCTGTTGTACGACTTGCTCCTCTACCTCGTTCTCCACCCTGTGGATCTCCTCGCTCGAATCATCACCTCTTCCTCGGTGGTCCCTCGACCATATTCTGATTGTCAGTATGGAGGTTCGGGAAGTCGTGAGCCATGTGGCCCTGCCCGCCACAAGTGAAGCACAGTCTGCCTCCCAACTAACCTTCTCTGCCTCACGTGACCCACACCTCCGACCCGGCCTGGACTGACCCAATCCGGGTTCGGTCGACCAGATCTATCTCGAGTCGACCCAACCTGGTCAGGGTATGACCTGACCTAGCCCGAACTGGCCTAGGCTATCCCAGTTGGGATGGACCGTTGCAGGTGCGGCCCGCTGGGCCGTGAACTAGCCCGGCCCACCCCGACGGGGCTGGGCCACGGCGGCTCGGCCTGCCAGTTGGAGAAACCCACACAGGACGCGCAATCTATTCACCCAAATTGATAAAATCATCCATTCAGATCTTTTATTGGTGGCACCAGGTGGCGCCGCATCGTCACCCATGGGACTAGTAGGGAGTGGGTCCCCTGCATCACTACGACTTCGATTCGCGGCTTACTTTAGTGCAGCGTGCCATGACGCACTACCTCCACCTCTATGGTCGGCCACTGTTGGTCGCATGTCTAACCTCCATGGTGACACTCTTCCACTACGGCTAGCAGTTGCTGGTTGCTGCACTCATCCACCGGCGCTGGTCGCCAGTGCCACTATGTCGATGTCGCACCGGTGCTTCTTCTGCGGGCCATCGGGTGAGCTCCAGTGGTCCATTATTCCTTCTAGACACATCTATGGTCCTCTTTGGATGCTCCCGTCATTGTGAACCTCTGAGTTTCAAGGTTCCATGATGTTAGAAAAACCATCCTCCGAAGAACACAATGTAAAACAAGCGACGAAGGGTCTGGGCCTTGTTCATTTGTCTTACGCCCTCTATGTTAGCATTATAACAAGTGGGGGCAAATTATATATCACATTAAAAAAATAATGATAAACCTCGTTAAAATCCCTTGCATTGATCAACCTCAAATTCAAGAATTAGGAGAAGAAACATGTGAATTTCTTGAATTAAATGGCAACCACTACCTCTTGAATCGTCAGAGGTATCGCGGTTGTTGGCAGAAGGAGAGTCCCCATCAGAGTGAGGTCGTCGGAGTTCGTTGATCCCAGATCATCGCTTCCCGAGCTTCTTTCCTCCATCAGTGGAATACATCGCATCACTTTTTCAGATGTTCCTTTCTTGGTGAAGTCGTGTCAAAACTTCACCCCGAGCCTCACTTAAATAGTGGGGGGAAATGTGAATAATTCCCCAAGGAATTAATGATGTTAATTTAATGAATGAACCACTTAATTCCCCAAAGGTTCAGTTAAAAATAAAGGAGATTCAAGCCATTAATTGTCTTGACAAGTCCCTAGTCCCCACCACTACCACTCATCCTCTAGAGAAAAGGAAATAAAATAACTTGTTAAGTTATTTTATTATTTTTCTGTAAAGTCCAAAATTTAACTTTTTCTTCTGACCTACTGCGGTTGAAGTGATGCTTCCCTTAAATGTCTCCCAGCGCTGTGAATTCAACGGTGCCCTCAGATTTTTAATCTGAGCATTAGTTAAAAATATATAAACTGACGCCCACACGTTTATTGGACGTACCTTAAAAAATGTTCAGAGATTCATTTCAGGAACACTGGGCCTCAGAATCACGCTCCGTCAATTTTCAAAAACTTGTAATAATCCAAATAAATTAAAAAATTACATGGAAATTTCAGGTCTTTACATATTTATTTTTCTTGTTGAATTTTTTTTCTTTTTCCACATTTTTATTAAATTCTATTGTGTACTCAAATAGAACAAAAAATTCGTCAACAATAGTATTAAGGTTCTAAAACTCAATATCTTCCTTGAGGCCCCCAATAAACTCAAAAAATTCATCCACCCTATAACTAAAATTATAAACCCCTATTACTTGTTTTGATAGAAATTCAGAGGTTTCACTTAATATATAGAATGGTTTATAAAAAATAAATTCCATTTTTTAATATATTTTTTAATGAAAAAAAAAGAATATGTTTATATAAATGGGAAGTGAAATGAGTGAAATTAATTTGACCTCCCTAAAAAAGGTGCCCAATTTGGATATGATTTATCATGAGCATGTAAAAAATAAAAAATTTAGAGACCAATAATTAAATATTATTGAATTCCATGGCCATATCTCAAGGTATCCTATAATAACTCACAATCCATCATGTCACTAATTACTATATTTTTTAAATTTTTATTTAGGATAAAACAAAACAAAATTAGAGATGTTGTTTGGTGTTTTATGGAAGAATGAAAATGAAAATAATGTTAGAGTTGGGTCATGAAAAATCCTTGGAGGCATTATAATTAAAAAATAATTATGTAGGTCTGATGTGCTCCACTCTTAACTCATTCAATGATGAAACTCAATACCATTAATTTTTTCACCTCAGGTTATTTTTAATGAAAGAAATAATTCCACCCCACAACCACAATGTATTGTTACTCATTACCTCCTGATATAGTCATAAACATGCACTATATATCCATAAAATGAGTTTTCCTCAACCATATGACAATTAAATCCAATGTAATAAAAACTAAATAAGAAATATTATAAGTATCTTGGATAGTTAATAATATAAGTGATAGAGTTACATATAGGTAATTTTAATATATTCTACTCAATACCATGGTTAAAAATTAATTAACCAACAACCAAAAAATTATCAACATAATACAACTTGGTCCAAGTAAAGAATAAGAATAGAGTATAACATAATAAAAGTGATCAAAAAATTAACATTCAAAATAAATGTTCCTCAAATTAGGCCAATAATCTTAATAATATATTAAGTTATAGAATAAAATATAATATAAAGAAAATAAATCCCAATCATTGGTTATATATTCCCTTGGAATTTCAAAATTTTCTCTATTACTTATAAAAACATTCTAACCCCTTAAATGGAAGTGTAGGAACATATTTATAAGTGAGTGGGGTGTCTGATTTTCCTTCTAATTCTTTCCTTAAAATTTTTACACTAATTAGACCCATAATAACTCTGAATATTGAAAATTGATCATCTTAAAAATTATTATTATATTTATATTCATCAATTAATCTAGTAGCATGAAATGAATCATAGTGAATATAAAATACTATAAAATATCAATTTATATATTCTTAGTGAAATTTATTTCATGAATTCCAAATTGTTTTTCTTTAATGAAAATTTCAAAAATAGTGAATTTTTCTATTTTTATTGTATTTTTAACTAACGATTGGAAAAAATGAGCTGAATAAAAAAAATTAAATTATGGAATACTATACCCTATAAAAATTTAAATCCTAAGGTTATGGTTGAAAATATTGGATAATTCACTACAAGACCAAGGATTCAAATAAGGGAAACTAAATTCTCTGATACATTGTCCCCTTTTTGATTATTGATCACATTGGAGTTATGAGCTACTTTATTCCTTTTTCACCAAACTTATCATAAGTACATAATTTGTTCCATATATCACTATTGAGGGCATATATACAAAATCACACATATATACTGAATCTAGAGGTGGTTTATTTTTTTCATTATCTCTCTTACAAGGATAATTTGGTGAAAAAATTGGTTCATAAAACTAAATTTCTACATCACAAGAAAACTCACATTGTCAAAGTACTTTATAAAAATAATAAGTATGAATAAGAAATATGGTAACCTAGGGATGCAATGAAATAAAAGTGAAATAATTTTTTTTATTTTATAGTATGAATTGAAATTTCAAAGAAAAAATTTCTAAAGGAGGAAGAATATAAAAACCTAGACTTTTTTATATGAAATTTTCCTCATTAATATACATGTGGGTCACATTTTAGTATAATCTATAATATAAAACACATTAAACCTACAACAAGAATAAACCTTATTTAATTTATTCAATATAGATAATTACATATCAAGCATAAATACACTCCATAAAATTAAAATTACTATAATGGGCCAATAAAAAAATAAACAACATGACTTGAATTTGGAGTTACATACGGTCATGGAATCCAAGAAAAATAACACCTATGAGAAAAATTATAAAAATAAAATAATAAATTAAAAATATGATTTTAATTTTATAAATGAAGAATATATAACCTTAATAGAACACTAAGTTAATGAAATTTGTATGAAATAATATATATTTATATGAATTAAAACTATTTTATGATAGTTGGAATCGTAATTAACTGTTGGATTAGTAATTGGTTGTTGGGATTTGGAAAAAATCTAATAAAAAATTAACATAGATAAATTAATAAAATATAAATATTATGTTATTATAGAATTATCTCTCAAATTATATAACTTTAAGTATGTATAAGTGAAATTTTTTTATAAGGTATGTTTTAACATATTTTTTAAAAATATTAACTTTTATGATAAAATTAAATTTATTTAATTACAAAATTACAAAATTTATTTTGGTATAATAGATATATTTTTTGAAACTAGTATATCAAAGGTATGTAAGGGTTATGTTTTGTTATTTTTCATGAATGGTAAAATATGTATGTGAATATTAAAATATTATTTAAATATTGTATTTGCAAATAGTGTTGTATTATTGAATTTTGGGTTTTATAAAATTTATATGAATATTATGATTCCCCATTGACTATTAATTAACAACCAAATCAATATAAAATTAAAAAATTTATCATTATTTGGTGAAATATTATTTTATTCGAATATTTTATTCAAAAACACCCCTCATCTCCACCAATAAATATCACCCCTCACCACCCCACTTCTCCTAAAACATTAATCTTCCTAAATTTCCAAATATCTACTGAATTATCTCCTAAAACATCCATATACGTGTTTGGTATGTTTTAGTCTCATCAAAATACCATCTTTTGAAGGTCTGAGTTGATTACCAAAGGAGTCATCCCAAAGATTATGGGTAAGAACTCTTAGTCATGATCTTTCATTTGCATCCCTTTATTTATTCTTATTAACCTTTATAAATCTAATTATTAAGTTCCATATCATAAAATAAATGATATATCAATACCGTTATATGAATTATAAAATCATATAATGAACATAATAATTTTTTTTAATAAATATCCTTTCATAGCTGGTATAACTACTTATAAATATATTGTTAGTAAGAAACTATTACCACCTTCATGACCGGTTGTAATAAATCATTTAATGGTTAAAAAAAATTCATATCTTTATTTTATAATGATTTATATTTTTTATTATGTAAATAATCTTAAAATTGAATAAAAAAATTAAGTTCACAATGGTCGGTAAAACCGCCTATATGAATATATCAACTTATGATAACATTTATACCCATTGAAACTTTATTAGGAAAAAAAATTATTACTTAGGAAATTGGAACTTATAAAATTAAAAAAACTTTATATAATTACTTTTATATATTTATACACTCATTTAATAAGAACCTTGATTATTATCGATAAACTAATGAAATCTTGAAACTGTGAAACAAACATCCCTGAGATGATAGACATGGACACCATGATTTAATAAAATAAGTTTAAATTAATATAAAATAATAATAATAAATTAAATAAACAAGAATAAGTTATTTATTAAAGTATTTGATAAAAATAATTATATTATTTAGAAGGTTGGACATACATACTAAGTTATTTAAGGACAAAAGGTAAAATAACTCCTTCACTTTCCTTTTCCTTAAGTGCATTATCTCTCTCTATATATCTTACTCAATTTTCCAATTTATTATTTTCAATTATTTTCTTTCATACATATTTACTTTATCTATGCTATTTCATTTTACCTTTCTTTTTTATGGGATATTCATGTTCTTCGATTCCCTATTCCAATAACTTCTATAAATCTAACCTGATAAAAGGACAATTTTCTATTTTCTTATTCTATTTTCATGTTTCATGCCGATAAATACTATTACCTCTAAAATGAACCTAAAATAAAAATAAATTATTATAGTTCATTTATATTTTTTAAGGAAAATCTAATTCCCTTATATCCTCAAAATGTTCTTTTACCCATTTCATAAATCATTATTTAAGGGATTTATTTCCATAATTACTTATTCATTATTTCTTATGATTTCTCTCCACTTTGATCTCAATATTTATAGATTATGATTCTTAATTCAATTATAAACATCAAAAATTATTTAATACATTATTTTCTTATGAAACATTGTGGTAAATTATTTTATTGTGCTTTGTGACATGATTACGTAACTCATTTTCATATCATTGGTTTTTCTCATGGCTATGCTTTATATATGATTTCTCTTCTTTGTGGAACAATATTTAGGGAATATTATAGAGTAATGAGTAGGACCATAATCATACATCCCCAATCAATTGGATAAATTTTAAATCTCATGAGATACTTTTTATAGTGCAAGAAATACTACGTTTTTTTTTCTTATTGGAAAGCCTAGATATATGTTTACGGTAACATTATTTATAATCATGTAAAATTCTTATTGTTCAATGATTACCACATTCCAATGATATCATGTGACATCCTAGATATTCATTGAATATTTTTATAAATATTCCACCTTAAATCATATTTGAAAACTTTAAATCCATTTTTTCTTTTATATATGATTATATGAACCTAAAATTAAAACATATATATCATATAAAATTAATAAATTCATGTGGGCCTATATAAAAGAAAAATATAATACCATAATAAATGAAAGAAAAAAATTTTAATGGAATATCATTATTTTATTCCATTAGCACAAATCATTAAATATAAAGGATAAATACACTCCATAAAAAAAGGATAATAAAAAAATAACATAAGTAGAATTTAGAAATCCAAAGGGTCATGGACTCCTAGAATTATCACACTCATGAACCAAACTATAAAAACAAAACAAAATAATAGAAATATGATTATAATTTTCTATATATAATCTTGAGATAAAATAATTGAATCAAATATGTATGAAATAAGAGGTGTTTATATGAAGTATAAATATTATATGATTGTTACAATATTAATCGATTGTTGGAATAATTACTGATCATTAGAATAGTAAATGACCGGTGAGAATAGTAAAATATCTAATAAGAAAGAGTGTACACAAATAAAAGAATTAAATATAACTATGACAATATCATAAAATGATCTATAAAATTCTATAAATCAAATAATGTAAAAGTATAAATTTTTAATAAAGTATTTTTAATACATTCTATAAAAAAATTATGCTATAATTTAAAAATTATAATTAAATAATTTAGAAAGTTATTTTGATAAAATTAACCATATTTTAGGAATAATAAAGTTAAAATTGTCTTATGTTAAATTTTTAGTACTTTTATGAAAATTCTTAATTTTAGGTGAATAGTAAAAATATAGTTTTTGCATATATCAAAGGTTTTATGACATCATAATGATTTTAAAATGACTTGATAATTTTTAAAAAATATATATGACTTAAAATTGACTTACTATGTGAAATAATATATTTTAAAATAAAAAACTTAATATCTGAACTTATAAATGATTTTAAAAAGTGTAAAATATATTTTATTATAATAAAAAGCTATATTTGATTCTTTACATTCAATAATATATAAAATCGATATCCTTAGGTTTTATGAGTTTTTACATGAAAATAAAATTATTATTTTATAATCAATACAATTATTTGTCATAATAATTAAATATATTCATTATCTTGATCAAAATAATTAATTAATCAATATTTTAATTAAAAATATCCCCTCTCCATCACCTATAAATACACCCCTTCTCAACCCATTCCCACTAAAATACAAACATATTAACTTGACTAATAACTTCCAAAGTATCACACTAAATATTTCCTCACACATTTTTTAAAGCATGTTTTAACCATAAGACCATTAAAATAAGCCTTAAGGGGTATTCTAAAGGAGGCATCCCAAAGACAGGTTAACAACATCTCGTCCTTTCATCCTTATCAAGCCCAAAAATATATCTAAAATATAAATATAATTAAATTAAATTTTTATCATCATTATAATCCTATATGTTTTAAAATCCAAATATTTACTACTTTTCATTGCTTTTAATGATTTTTAAAAACACCATTTAGATTTTGGTGGGTTCAAACCACCTATCTAAATGATGGAGTTTAATATTACCATATTTTTTAAAAGGTTTTTAAGTTTTCATAAAAGAATAATTAGGATATTAATAAACTATATAATCCATTTTATGTTTCTAGATTGATAAAATGTTTTTGTAATAAAAATATTAAAAATAAAAAATATTGTGTATTTAAATCACATAAAACCAAGATTACCAAGACATATTTATTAAACTACAAACATTTTGGATTGGGTATTTAAAATAGAACCTATATACTATTGGGATGAAATTAACATCAAAACCTTGATACTTTTGGATATTATGGAATAATTTTTCAAATACCATTGACCAGACCGTCATATCAAAACAATTTAGAACTGTTGACTAAACAACGCCTAATGACTTATATAGGAAGACCAATATAAAAAATGAATGAAATGTTTTAATAAATGGTTAAAATATATGAAAAAGTAATTAATATGGTTATAAATTATTAAATTAACATATATAATTCAATTATTCAATAAATTAGTGGAGAATCCAAGTAAGTAGAGACTCTAGGTAAGGGAATTCTTATCTCACCCTGATCTTTTAGAAATGTGATTCCTATTATATATCAATACAATATATAAATTTTCTAATGAAAATACCTTATGTGGAATTTTTTAAATTATGGATATTTATTCTCTTATATTCATTCTTACACTATTTCTTATAATATACCTAAGGAGACACTTTTGACTCCCTCCATCTATTTTGGGTTATGATTTATCTTTCACTCTCTTTTACTTATAATTTTTTAAAATTCTATCTAAATACATAATTTAATTTATTTGATTCATATAACTTTTATTTCTACTATGGATATCATGTTTTCTACTAAAAGTTAAATAATTTATTTTAAGAAAAACCTTTCTGAAGTATATATGGGAAAAATTTCCTTCTCTTTTACATTTTCATTTATTCCTCCTATAATGATTATTTTCATCCACTTTTTCCTAAAACCCATTAATATAAATCAAATATTATTGGTGTTTCTAGTTTTTTTGAAACCTATATTCCTTTATTTCCTTTTAAAGATACTTTTCCCATCACATTTAATTTTGATATAATATTCTCTTTCAAATCTACATAATTTTTACTCTATTATGTATATCCACTTATATGTCATTTTTAATATGGTTTTGAATGTGTAAATTACTAATTTTACATTTTTTTAATATATTATTATCTAATTATATTTATTATTGATTTATGGTCCAAAACATTCATTATTTGTAAGGGGTATCTCCCACTCCTTTTTCTGTTATTGTGATTATTTTCTCCTTTAACTATATCTTTTCTTACTTTTCCATGAGCTTTATCTAATGGATATATATTATTGAATTGACTATATAACCTTTACTCTATATATTTTTAACACCCTATATTTCAAAATCAAGACTCAAGGGTGTTGAAATACAAAGTTGATCCATTTATTTGGCTATATAAATATTAACAATTTGTATTCCAATTATTTCAATACAGATAATTATTTATTATGTATCCATGTTTATTTATGTGGTTCCTTAGGGAAAATTATGTATTGTGTTGTTTATATGTTCTTTTTATATGATGAATGCATTTTACTTGGTAAGCTATTGGTGAGTCCCATAATTATATAGCCCCTCAATGCATCCTTAGGTGTCATGAGATAAACTAGATTGGGTATGTGGTGTATGCCAGGAAATTTATGTAATATGTCATGGAACAAGGCCTCAACAATATATTTATGGTGTCTAGGAATAAGGCCTCAATGGTATGGTTATGATGTCTAGAATTATCCACTCTATCATTATTATATCTATTATTATTATCCATGTGATTATATTTATATGTTATTATGGTTTTTCTATGCTTATGTATTCATTAATATGGAATTCATTTGATTATTTATTCCTACCATATTATGTATTTAATACATATTTTATGATTAGATTCCATTGTAACCTACCCATATGGTGCATTTGAGATCACCCCTTTATATTATTTCCCCATTTCCCTAGGAAACCTTAAAGAAATATACATGTGATCTAAGGATAATAAGTGATGGAATAAAAATAATTGTTTGATTTTAGGATGCACCATGTGTTTCAATGTAATTCAATGACAAAGTATCTATCTATACTTTTAATACTACTAATATTTTGATTTATGAAGTTTTCAATGTAATAAACAATCATTTGTTATAGGTTACTAAATTATGAGTTGTAATATTTAGTATCAAAGCATGTTTAGTAGAAACCTTTGGAACTGTATTTAGAAGTACATAGTTAGAGTAAAAAGCTTTATGACAAACCCATAGGAAATTAATTAAATTTTCCTGTAGTTTATGGAATATTTGGTATGAATTTAAATTAAACACATCATAATTATATACTATGATTCATAATTCATGATTTTATTCATAAAATAATTATTATATGTCATTATTTAAAAATATAACCTAACATAAGGGATGAAAACTGTGTTAACGCCTTTAATCAGTATAGGGAATCCCTTACTGAAAAACTAATAAAAAATGTTGGAGATAAGAAAATTATCATAATATTAGGATTGTTGAATTAGGTTATGAAAAATAACTTTACCCTTATAGATCAACTTGTTTCCCCTCATCCATGTGTAACAATAATAGATCATTTCATATGGAAGCAACAATAATATTTCTATGAAACCACTAATCCATTAGTGGTTGAGAAATAGAATAATATCTATGGAATATATTCAATCCCTTGGGATATAATTAAAGGGAAAGGTTATTAGGGTTGTATATCATCTAATGGGATATGTTGGTCAATGGAGGTCATTAATTAAAAATACTATGTGATAAATATAATGGAATTGAATTATTTTAAGACAATGTTCCTTGAGAAATATTTTCCTGGAGAGAAACGAGCTAATATGGAAAGAAGATTTTAGAATTTATGGAAAAAGTACTAGAAAACTATTATTTTGTATGAGGCTAGATATACAATATTATAAAGAATCGTTGTATATTATGTACACAATTTAAAAAATAAATATTTATGGAAGAAATAATTTGAGGCTAGTTTGATGGTCTTGAGGGTTTGTTTTAAGTGTTGGGATAAAGGCCATAAAACTCATGGGTTCAAAGGAAAGAGTAATGTTTCCAAAATATAATGCTTAAATTTTTAGTATTTCAGGCATTATTCTAATCAATTCCTGGAGAATTAAAGGATTCTTCCTTAGAATAGGTTATGGGAGAAACGATAAGCTACAGTAATTTCTATGACAAAATTTGAAGTCTCAAATGATGTTATAGTAAGTACATTGATCATAAAATTAAAGTTAGATGATATATTATTTTATTTTATATCAATTTACTCATTTATATCATTTAATCTTTCTAAGAACACTAAATCATTCCTTAGGGAATTAAGGATTGATTTTTTAATTAAAACACTAAATTGAAATCTTATAGCAACAAATTTATATTGTATCCAAACTATTATAACAAATAGAAGTAAACTAGTTTCTAAGTTGGATTTTATACGAATGGTTTTATATGATATAATTATTGGGATGAATTGGATCTCAAAGTATAATGGAATAATTCACAACTAATGAAAAGTGGTTATGACCTATGATGTAGAATTATAAACACTTTTTAAAATATTATACATTAATCCACTAATGTTGTAATGATGGACTGATAAATTGAACTCATAGTGCCATTATTAAACTGAAGGTATTGAAGAACCTAAATAGATTAATAGATATGATGTTGTATTTTATTTCAATATACTTATGAGAAATAAATTCAATGTGGTTTAAATTTTGGTGATGAAAGAAGAGCTCGATGAAGATAAGTGAGAAGTCTTCATTGTATGCATTAGGATGATACACTCTTATATTGGGAAAGGAGTGTAGCTGAGATGATACTTCATGTGTAGCCCCTAAATATGATGATTTTTATATGATTTTTAATTAATCAATTTCTAGTATTGATGAGATATTAAATCACTAACCACCTTAAAGAGTTATTATTGAAAGAGTAAAAAACTTGTTGGAATGTTGAGATGCCATTCAAGGATTTCTTAGCATAAATGGTGATGAATATAGTATGAATTATCTCTAGTTTGAAGGTTCAATGAATCTAAGTTGAATTAATATTAAAGAGGCAGTGGAAGTTCATGGGGATACTCAAATGTGAGTATCCTATTGCTATAATTATTCTAAAATAAATTTGAAGATATTTGGAGATATTATAATATTTTCAAAAGAGATTAAAGTTGTTTTGAGTTAGTATTATTTTTTAATAAGATCTATATTATTATTTAACAATTTACTAGAATGATTTTATAAATTTTGGAATTTTAATATTTTATGGCTAAAAATATTTCTAGTTCCTTAAGTAAAATATATTTTGTAAGACTTAGAATCCTGATACAAAAAAATGGTTAAGACTTGTTTTTAAGACTTATTTTAGTTATTTCATAAGGCTTCACATTGTAGGTATGAATGGAAAATGTTATAATGATTTCATAAGACTTGTGAATGTTTCATAAGACTCGTATTCATTTATAATGTCTTTTTTTATTTCAAAAGACTTTTTTTGAGGTGTGTTAAACTCTATATGAAAGCATAAGATATTGTTTGAGATGTGTAAGCCTTTTCTATGGGTCAAAATTTAAAAAAACCATGATTCTATAAGAATCATCTAAGATTTCATAAGACTAAATATTTCAAAATACTTCATTGAGTAATCATAATAATTTTGTATGTTTCATAATACATTATTGAGGATTTCAAAATATTTTGAGATCCTGTGATGTTTTTTATGAGAACACATAATCCATTTTCTAAGATCACATAATACTGTGATATCATGTAAGAATTTATATGTTTAGTATATCACTTTGTCTAAGCATAATACTTTGTCTTAACTAAATGAATTTTTAGTTAGAAGAATTTTTAAAATGAATGAACTATAAGTATTTTATAAGACCTAATAATTCTTATGAAAATTAGTTTTTTTCATGAAAACCATCCAATTAATGAAGTTATAGAGTTTTATGAAAAGGATTACATGTTAATTCTAAGACTCTAATAGTTACTAAAATTCGGTAAAAATAAATATATGAGATTTAAAAAATAATAATTGTGATAAAAATATAAAAAATGATGCACTAGTTACTCCTTAATGATTCAATAATCATAATAGTTAAAAAGTTCATGAATATTACAAATAAATTAATAGGATTAACACCAACATATACGATTCCATGATGTGAAGGTTTTCTGCATTAATTCATGAAATCATGGAAGTTTCTCATGGATTTAATAGAGGTTTCGATAAAGAATATCCCATGTATTATAGAATATTTAAATGGATATATTGACCCATATTAAATTAATTTTAATGAATTATAAATGATATGGAATACTTATTGATCCTGGGAGTACATCCATGTGAAATATATGAGTAAAATATTCCTGAGGATCTTGGAACCAATATTGTAAAATATTTTCTATATTCTCAATATTGAAAATATATTCCAGTGATTTCAATTATAAAATGTTACAATAAGAGAGAGGAATATTTTTTTCATAAGATAATTGAGAAGTTGATAAATCTATGAAGAAGAATAACTTTCTAGGAATCAAAGAATAATAAGATGGTGACTTGATTCTGTTGATCAGATGTAGCTCTTTGAAGAAAGATTATAATGAGGAGGAGGAGGAGGAGGAGGCAGAGTAAGAGGATTCTATATGACCTTTTCTATGTTATCTCTATATTCCAGAAGGATATTGAGAAAGAGTAAGAAATTTTAGATAGAGAACAAAAAAATATTTTTGTTACTAATATGGATGTTGAGACTTTTAGATTTAAGAGCTGCTACATTATTTAAGATTATAGGGTCTAAATATTGAGAGTATACTATGGTCATATTTTAAGGAACATATAAAGTTTAGGTTTTTAGAAAGACCAAGTTTCATTCATATTAATGAAATATCTAATGGAATTAAAAGACTCTAAATAAGAAGAATATATGATCAATTTGATGTAGTGGAATCCTAGAGCTCAAAGAAGATCTTGTTCACACGTTTTTTGGAGAGACATTGTAACCGGCAGTGAGATTTTGGGAATCCAGTGAGATACTAGATATGTATGTTAGAATAGTTAGATGCTTTGTAAGTGTGTGATGCACTATAGAATCATAATGATACTCATTGGAACCACTTGTATTATGTAGTGTAAAATCTTTAACTTGAGAAAATAATCGAACACAACATGAGGAGTAGGTTTCCAATGATAGGGTAACACTTTGCAAAAACATTGGGTACTACTCTTTACATTGCATTCATTATTTCATTCATTTTTTGTGTGTTAAGTAAATTATTAAAAAAATAAATCAATATTATCCCAAATATAAGGTTAAAATACCAAATGGGGTAAAATTTAATAAGCGTAATTGAAATTTGGTAAATACTAGTCATACCTGATTCACCCCCCCCCCCCCCCTCTCTAGTGACTACAACCACTCCTGA
The DNA here is from genome assembly GCA_963277665.1 of Viscum album. NCBI lineage: Eukaryota > Viridiplantae > Streptophyta > Magnoliopsida > Santalales > Viscaceae > Viscum > Viscum album. The sequence goes on along the minus strand of OY728161.1, from coordinate 1,986,675,065 downwards.
GGAACTTCAACTTGTATCAGATCTTACCAAGTTCATTTGGATGGATATATTTTTGAGTACTAGTTATTTTTACTAGATTGATATAAAGTGTAGAGTTAAAGAGATTTAAAAAGAACCTCATATATAAAATTTAGTTGTTATTCCTATTCAAGCTAAGAGATAGGTTTCAGTCAAAACATTGAAAAATAGGAGGAACATAGTGACCAAAAAATAGAGAAATAAATAAAAATTAAAAGAGGAATCACCACTACTAGAAGAAAATAAGAGTGATATGTGTTTTATTAAATTTTTGGATAATGAGTCCTCTAATGATTCTAATTGTAGATATGAAGAATTTTATGAGTATGATTTCATTATATTTATTAAAGAACTTGAATATGAATTCAAGGATTATTTTAAGAAGGATACCATTGATGTCGTCACTCACATATTTTCATTTATAAAGTGAGTATATGATTAAAAATAACAATTGGATTTAAAAGTTGATGCAATGGAAGAAGCATTGGTTATAATTTTAAAAATCATATCACTATAAAAAAACATGTTGAATATAATGAAGAATCTATTTTAATTTTCAATGAAATATTTTATCTAGTTTATTGATAATTGAAAAGGTATATTTTTTAGAAATTTTGGTTTTAAAATTTTATTATATAATAGATCCATGTACTATAAAAACTATATAAATTATCTTTGAATGTCAAACATTATAAGGTGGAAGTTAAAGAAAATAAAATAAACGACCTCAAGATTTCATAACTAGAGGCAAGTCAGGTGCATGATGATTAGATTAGAAAGTTAAAAATAGAATTTGAAGAAAGGGTGAAATTACTTGTGTACCATGAGTACATTCTTAATCTGAAATGTATTGAGTTAGATATAAATATTATAAATATGAAAAACACCCATGAATACTATTTACAATTTACTAAAATAAATATTGTTTCAACACAAGTTTTTTATAATAGTTATGCATTTATGAATACACATATTTGTGGAAATAATAGATCGATATATAAATGTCCACTAAAATCATGTGGAAGAAGGTAACCCATGCTCTAAAAAATTTCTTTTGTACTTATGTACTTTCATCTTCTAGTGTGGGATGAAAATCATAATTTGGATAGATGTAGAGAAATTTGTTAAAAATTAAAGACATTATCATGGGGGTATGTGAGCATGTCCAAGAAGAGTAGATCCCCAAATGGTTCTAAAAATATTGGTGCAACTTTCATAAAACATCAAACTACTCAATTTGGATGAAATACCAAAAATATAATTTAGAAACTTTTGTTTTTTTTTTGCATTAGCGATGTTTATAAACATCGCTAATTCATTTATGAAGTTTTTAAAAAAATATCTATAATTTTTTTTAAATTATTAATTTTTATAAATGTTTATAAACATCGATAATTAGAGAAATCTTAATCACTAAATTAGCGATATTTTCCATTATTTACAAATAAAACAAATAAGGTTTATATATATTAAAATTTATATCTATTTTTTTCATTATTTTACAGGAAAACTAATAAGGTCATTTTTAAAGAGATTATGTCTTGAAATTTTTTGTTTATTATAAGTATATAAAATATAATAATGATTATTAAATTAATTTTTAGTGAAAATTTAATTTTTATTTATATATTAATATATTTTCAATTTAATTTTATGAGAAAAATTAAAATATAGATTTCTTATTGAACTTTGAATTGGAAATTTATAATAGATATTTGTATAGAAAATTTTCACCATAAATTACATTATTCATGTATTAATATAGCTACACTAAAAACGTAAATGTGTATGTATTTAATAATTTATTTAATTAAAATTTTATCATAATTATTGTAAATATTAAGTATAAATTTTAACTGGAATATTAAATAGGAATATGAACTGCAATTTTCCATTGTAAATTTGCATGACAAGTTTCCAATACTAATTTCCAATGTAAATTTCTGGTGAAAATTTATAGTTTTTTTCTATATTAATTTATTTACATTGTATTTTAAGTAGAAATTTTAATTGTAAATTTTCAATGGAAATTTCCACTGGAATTTTTCATTGTTTATTTGTGTATTGATATATTCTCAATTATAATTTAAGTGAAAATCCAAATTGGAAATTTAATGTGACAATTTTCTTTTTAAATTTCCACTACAATTTCTTAGTACAAATTTGCATTGTTTATTTACATATTAATATATTTTTATTTTTAATTTAAGTGGAAAACCAAATTGAGAATTTTTATTGTACTGTGAATTTGCACTGAATATTTTCAGTATAGATTTATATTAGTAGAGATTTAGAATGTAAATGTAAAACAAAAAATGTCAATTCAAATTTACTTAGATGTTTGTATATAGGTCTTTAAAATTTACAGAATACAATTTGACCTTGAAATATATAATTTAATATTATCATGTATATTTGTATTTGTATGTGTTTTTTTGTGTTTTTTTAGTTTTCATTAAAAATTTGATCATACATTGAATTTATTTTGGAATTTTTACTGAAAACTTTCACTGAATTTTAATTGAAAATATCTGGTGAAAAATGCAAATTTAAAATTTCCATTGGAAATTTGAATCGAACCTTTCACTATAAGTTTATAGAGGAAATTTACACTAAAGGTTTCTAGTTTAAATTATCAATGTAAATTTCCATTAAAAATATATTTTTTTTTGTGTATTAACATATCTTCTTTGTAATTTACAGAGTGAATTTGAACTAGAATTTTTCATTCGATGTTTGCACTGTAAATTTTTAGAATCAGTATATTGGGAGTAAAATCTTCTACTTATACGAGATTTATAAAGTGTTTATAAACTCTTAGGAATCCAGAAATTTTTAATGCTAATTTTAAATAAAAATTTGGATTTTTTACCTATGATTTAATATATTTTTATTGTAATTTTATGTGAAAATTACAAGTGGAAATTTAATGTGGAAATTTTAATAGGAAATTTTTGATAGAAATTTACTCCAAAAATTTTCAGTGGAAATTTACAAAGGAATTTCCAGTGGAAATTTTGATGGGAATTTCAATTAGTGGTAGTGTAAAAAACCCCAAAAGTGCAAAACCAGACGTTTTCATCCAAAACCCCATTCTTAGGGTCAGGTTCAGGTGCCCAACTGAAGATGATTTTAATCCCACTAACATGCCCACTTAACATCGAACAACTGCTGCAAATATTCCAAGGGCACACCAAGTGAAAAAATACAACCCCCATTAAAAATCTCATAGTCACCACCTGAACTACTGACATGTTATGAAAAACCTACTGCCTGAACCGCTGACAACCGTCGGCTGACAAACTGATATGCCCACCTCTTGAACCATTGAAAACCCACTGGTATGTCCACCTGACATCATAAAACCACTCCAGATATGTCACTGACACACCAAGTTAACTAATCCATCCCCCATTAAATATCCCATAGTCGACCCTTTAACCACTTACACACCTTAACATGCCCACCTCTTAAACTACTAACGACCCCCTGTAGATATGCTGACAAGCCCACCGCCTAAACCACTAACCTACCACCCTGCTGAAAAACTAACAATCTTGCCGCCTGAACCACTGACATGTTGATCTGACATCAGAAAACCACCGCAACCACACCCTTGAGATTACAAGAGATCAAATCCATCCCTCACTAAAAAATTTGTATCTACTGCCTGAACCACTGACATTTCAAGTGAAAAAATTCATCCCCAATTAAAATTAACTTAGTGTTGAATCAAACCCACAACCAAGACTTCTAAAGGATGAAATCCCAACAACTCACTTGTACACCCATCTCCCCCCATTCTAACCCTTAGGCCTAGCATCCCCCACCCCCACCACACATAGACCCCCACCCGCCTCTCATACACCCCGCATCCCCCCACCCCCACCCCCACCCACTCCTCTAGAGAAACATCCACTACAAGCTTGGGAAATAAGGTAACCCATGCTCGAATAAATTTTGTTTGTGCTTGTGCAATTTTATCTACTAGTGTAGTATGAAAATTAAAATCTAGATAGATCTGGGTGGAGAAAATTATTAAAAATTAAACGCATTATCATGGGGGTATTTGATCATGTCCAAGAAGAGTAGATACCGAAATGGTTCTCAAAATAATGTTGCAACTATCCTAAAATATCAGGCTACTCAAGTTGGATACATTACCAAAAAACATAAATGATCGATGTTTGTTTTTTGCATTAGAGACATTTATAAATGTTGCGAATTCATTTACCAACATTTATAAAAAACATTGTTAATTTTTTCGAATTCATAATTTCTATTGATGTTTAGAAACATAACTTATTATTTATTTCTCAATTAACAATGTTTTTTAGAAACATCGGTAAAGCAAGCCTCATTTACCAACGTTTTTAGAAAAAACATTTATATTTTTAATTAATATTTTTTTTGGTTTTTTTATAATAAAATAAAACTATAAAAGTTGTCCCACCCCACCTATATGACCACCTAGCCATCCCCCAGCTCACTCGTACCCCTGCACCCCCCCCCCCCCCCCGCACACCTAACTTCACCCTCCCTCTCTTACACCCAGCATCCCCCCTCCCCTGCTGACAGGAATTACTAACAATGAACAACTATTGTAGACATGTTGTTGACACACCAAGAGAAGAAATCCATCCATTCATTGATATGCTCACACCCTGACATGTCTACCACCTGAACCACTGGCATGCCCAAACATCGGACACCCTGACACGCTACCTATACCCCACTGTGTTAGGTTTTGTTATGCATAAGGTATTCCCCATTAAACCACTTGGATCCATTGGGCTTAATTTTGGTTCACAAAATCCCAAATTACAAAATCAAAAACAATGCATAATTTACAGTACTAAAAAACATAAGACAATAAACAGAAACTAATTCGTAGTCAATTATAATAACAAAGGAATATATAAATGATTCTTAACAGTAAAAAAAGTCACACATGGGTATGTCTAATACATATCAATACAAGATTGCAATTTATTCTCATAAATAACAGAAAATCCAATCTTTCAAACCGATTCTAATAACCAGTACCAACTTTCATGAGAAAGCCGAAATAGATTTACATATATACATTTCAAGAACTAAAATCAATTTCTTATACATAAACAATCATACCATCAATAAATAACATAGTTAGCAACAAGAAATGAAAAATCCTTGTAGAACAATTCATAAGAGCTTCTAATTAAACTCAAATAAATTCAAACTAGAATTAATTCAAGAAGCAGCGGGTGTTATGATGGTAATAAAATAGGGGACCCACCTAGGGGACATGTGAAAGGATTAGAAAACTAAATCATATTAATAAAACATTTAATTAACCAAATAAAAGTGAATTAATGTTCACAATTCTTCACCTTGGTAATTAAAATGCATAAACAAATTTAAGGTTCAATTACCACATAATATCCACTTTGAAAATATTGCTATCAAACAAAACACATGGTCAATATTATTTTCATTATAGACATTCTTTCTTTGAGGGAAATTACATTTCATGTGTCTAGGTTGTTTACTCTAATACCAATACTCACCATTTTTTAAAGAAAAATAATTTCTTGAAATCACTTCGTAACCATATAAAATGCCTCAATTGATCTTTGATGTTGAGTAGGGACAACCATGTCCTAACTTCCCCTAACACACTAACATTCCCACTTGAAATCATAAAATGATTGTAGACACACCACTGACATGTAAAGGGAAAAAATCTATCCCCCATTAAAAATATTGTAGTTTCCACCTGAATTGCTGACACGCCATGAAATTCCCACTGCCAGAACTGTTGAACACCCCCCCCCCCCCAATAAAAAGATTACAAGCATCCCTCCTAAACCACTGATGTCATACCGATACGCCTGCCTGACATCGAACAACTACTCAAGACACAATTATGAAATGCCAAGAGAACAAATTCATTCCCTGTTAATAATCCTGTAGTCGTTTCCTGAACCACTGGAACACCCGAACAAGTATGTCACCTAAACCATTGACGACCCCCCGATGATAGGCTGACAAGCCCACTGCTTGAACCATTGACCCACTGACCCATTGAAAAATGAAAATCATGTTGCATGAACTACTAACATGCCCTACTGGCATCAGAAAACCACTGCAAACACATATACATACCGTTAGAATGTCAAGTGAACAAATCCAACCCCCAATAAAAATATCATATCCACCACCTGAATTGGTGACAGACTAAGAAAAAAAATCCAACCCCCATTAAAATTTCCTTAGGGGTGCTGAATTGAATCCTTAGCTGAGCCATTATAAAAAAATCCCTAACCACTCACCTATATACCTATCCTCTCCCCCCCCATGACAAGCCCGCCTAAACCACTGACCCCCTGCTAACACGCAGGCCCGATATCGGACAACTACTGAAGACACACCACTAACATGTCAAGAAAACAAATCCAACCCCCACAGACACCTACACCCTGACATACCCACCACCTAAACCACTGACACGCTATGACCCTGGACACCCTGACACGTCGCATAAACCCCACTGACACGCCGACCTAACACGGGAAAACCAGTATAGACATGTCACTAACACAAATAGTGAACAAATCCAACCCATGTTAAAAATTTGATATCTATTTCCTGATCCACTGACATAATAATAAAAAAACACCTCCTGAAACCTTGACTGCTGACAAGCAGACAAGCCGGCCGCCTAAACTAATGGCGACCCCCTGACACCAGACAACCAATGCAGACACACTGCTAACACGCCAATAGAAAAAATCTATCCCGCATTAAAAATATTATACTCACCACCTGAATCTTTGAAAATTCTTGACAAAACCACCACCTGAACCGCTAAAGACCCCCCCCCCCCCCCCCCCCCCGCTGACAAGCTAATAAGCCCGCCGCCAGAATGGCTGACCTGCTGACAAACTGATAGGCCTACCGCATGAACCACTGAAGAACCCACATAACATCAAACAACTGATGTAAACACACTACTGACACACCAAGAGAACAAATCCATCCCCAAATAAAAATACCATAGTCACTGCTTGAACTACTGACATGCCATGTAAATTAAAAATCCATCCCCCATTAAAATTCTCATAGGGGTGAAAAATTGAAATTGTGACTGAGACTTTGGAAGGAAGGTCTGCCAACCACTCACTCATTTTCCCAGCATCCCCTCCATGATAATCCTGCTTCCTAAACCATTGATGAACCACATTCACAAGATAAAAATCCCACCACCTGAACCACAGATGACCCAGTGACATGTCTACCTTCAATCAGATGAATCCTGCGGACATTCTACTGACATGCCAAGAAAAAAATCCATCCCCTTGTTGACACACCATATCTCTGACATGTCCACTTCCTAAACTGCTAACATGCACTGACACGTCATATGAACCCCGCTGACATGATCACATTCCATTGGACAACAATTGTAGACATGTTGGTGACACCCCCAAGCGAACAAATTCACCCCCGTTAAAAATCCCACAGCTACCGCCAGAACCATTGACATGTCATGACAAGCCCGCCACCTAAAGTGCTGACGACCTCCCACTGAAAAGCTGACAATATCACCTTCTGAACTGCTAATGACCCACTGATACTCCCACCTGACATCCAAAAACTTCTTTAGAAATTCCACTAATATGCTAATAGAACAAATCCATCCCCTATTAAAAATCATCTAGTCCTTGCCTGAACCGCTGAAACGCCCTAACAAGTCTACTGCATGAACTTTTGACAACCCCCCCCCCCCCTAATACTAAAAAACTAACAAGCATGCCACTTGAACAACTAACCCGCTGACAAACTCACATGCCCGCCACATGAACCGCTGACATGCCCGCCTAACTATAGAAAATCATTGCAAACACACTACTAAGATTCCAAGAAAAAAAATCCAACCCACATTTTATACCACATAGTCTCCTCCTAAACTACTGATATTCCAAGTGAACAAATCCATCCTCCATTAAAATTTCATTAGGGGTGCTAAATCAAACCCGCAACAATGACTTCAAAATGAAGGAATCCCAGTGCCCCCCCCCCACCTACTATATTCCCATTTTTCCCCCCTCACCCCACCCTACCCATCCCTCCTCTCATACACCATGTGTCTCCCCCATCTCCAATACCCCTCCTCTAAGACAACCATACCCATCCACCCTCATCCGCTCCTTACCCACTAGACACACACCATATCCCATAACCCTCCCCACAAAAAGCTGACAAGACCTCTACCAAAACTATTGACACCCCACTCATAATCAATCCTAACATCGAACTACTACTTCAGACATGCCACTGAAACACCAGGAACCCCCCCCCCCCCACTGATAATCTCGCACCCTAACACACCCTCCAGCTGAACCGCTGACACGCCCTTATACTGAATTCCCTAACACATCGCCTGAACCCCGTTGACACACCTGACTAACACCTGAAAACCACTAAAGACACACCAAGCTAACAAATCCAACCCCCATTTAAAATCCCATATTCGCTTCTAGAACCGTTGAAACTTTATGTCAAGACCACCGCCTGAACCGTTGATGATCCCCCGCTGACAAACTGAAGCCTGCCACCTGAACCACTAATGACACACTGCCATGCCCACCTGACATTAGAAAACCACTGCAGACATGTCACTGAGATGCCAAGCAAAAAAATCCAACCACCATTAAAACCCCCATATCCACTGTATGAACTATCGATACTCCATGACAAACCCACCGCTTGAACCACTAACGACACTCGTTGATAATCTGACAAGCCTGTTGTCTGAACCCCTGACCTTCTGACCCACTAAAAAACTAACAAGACCACAAATTAAACCACTAAAATTCCTTCCTGACATCGTACAACCACTGCAGACATGTTTCTAACATGCCAAGTGAACAAATCCATGCCCCATTAAAAATCCTACATCCTCTGTCTAAACTGCTGACATGCCAAGCGAAAAAATCCATCCCTATTAAAATTCCCTTAGGGGTGCTTAATTGAACCCATGACCAAGAATTCATAAGGACGGTGTCCCAACCACTCACTCATATTCCCAACGTCCATGCCCCTGTGACAAAGCTTGCCTCCAAAACCATTGATGACCCCCCCTAACAAACTAGCAATCCCACCACCTAAACCACTACCGACCTAATGATATGCCCTCCCAAAATCAGACAACCTCTATAGACACACTACTGATACACCAAGAAAACAAATCCATCCCTTCATTAACATGATCATGCCCTAAAATACCCATCACTTGAACCACTAACACGCCCTAAAAACAAAACCCTAACACGTCGCCTGAACCCTGCTGACATGCCCGCTTGACATCAGACAACCACTGCAGACATGTTGCTGAAAGGCCAAGGGAACAAATCCTTCTCCCATTAAAAACCATACACTCTCTGCATAAACCACTGAAACACCATGAGAAGCCCTGAACTGCTAATGACCTCCCAGTAAAAAGCCCACCCCCAAACCACTGACGACCCACTGATACGCCCGCCTGACATCGGACAACCACTCCAAAAATGCCACTGACATGACAAGCGAACAAATTCACCCCCACATTAAAAATATTTTGGTCATATCATGGACCGTTGAAATTCCCTATCAATCCCAACACCTAAACCGCTAATGACTCCCCCACTGACAAGCTAACAAACCCGCCACCTGAACCACTGACCCGCTGACAAGCTAAAAAACTGACAATCCTATCGCATAAAGCACTGACACACCAACCTGGCATCAGAGAACTGCTAAAGACTTGTCTTTGAGGTTCCAAATGAAAAAATCTATCCCTAATTAATAATATTTTAGCCACCGCCAGAACTGATGATAAGCCAAGAGAAAAAATCCTACCCCCTTTAAAATTTCATTAGGGGTGCTGAATCAAACCCACGACCAAGACTTCATAAGGATGGCGTACCAACCACTCACCTATATGCTCAGCATCTCCCCATCCTAAACCATTTTTAGAGCATCCCCCCACCCCACCCAGCGCACCCCCCAACTCTCATACACCAAGCGTCCCCCCCCCCCCAATCCTCTTCTGTACCCCACCCTACCCACCCCCAATGACCCACCCATATTCTCAGTGAACCCCCCATACCCCTCCCTACTGACAAGATGAAAATCTAACTTCCTGAACTACTAACCCCCCACTGACATGCACACCTAACATCAGAGAATTACTAGAGACACGCCTATTACACACGCTAACACGCATGCACCCTAATATTCCCGACACTTGAACCACTATCACACCCTAACACTGGACACCCTGACATGTCAGTTAAACCCCTACTGACATGCTCACCTAACACCAGACAACCACTGTAGACACGCCACTGACATGCCAAGTGAATAAATCATGCCCCTGTTAAAAACCCCATAGTCGCCACTTGAACTGCTGACACACCATGAAAATCCCACTGCGTCAACTACTGATGACTCCCATTGACAAGCCCACTACCTAAACTGCTAATGACCCCCACCAACAAGTCTGCTACCTAAACTCCTAACAATACCCATTGACAAGCCTACCACCTGAACTACTGATGACCCACAGACATTCCCTCTTGACGTTAGACAACTATAGAAGACACACCGCTAACACCCCAAGTGAACAAATCCAGCCCCCGTTAAAAACCCTAAAGCCTCGAGTTGAACCGTTGACATGCCCTGAAAAACCCATCTACTAAACTGCTAATGACCCCTAGTTGACAAGATGAAAAGCCTGCTACCTGAACTGATGACCCACTGACAAAATGACAGGTCTACAACATGAACTACTGAAACACCCTCTTGACATTAGACAACAGTTACTCACACGCCAAGAAAACAAATCTTACAGCCATTAAAAATCCCATAGCCACCATCTAAACTTTTGATATGCGAAAGGAAAAAATCCATCCTCTATTAATATTACCTTAGGGTTTTTGAATCAAACATGTGTCCAAGACTTCAGAAGAAAGGTGTCCTGACCACTAACTTGTACACCCAACGTCCCCCCATGACAAGCCCACCGCTTGAACTACTAAAAACCACTATTGAAAAGTTGAAAATCCCACCACCTTAACCACTGATGACCCACTAACATGCCCACCTGATCTCAGACAACCATTGTAATGTCCCAGACCTCGATGCCACCTGAAACGGTGCCCCGAGCCTAGTTGATCACATGGCCTCAAGCGCATCTACCCAAATGCTAGAGGCTATCGACTAGAAGTAAGGGCCTAGGTGATTCAGTTGGGAGACTATGCCCTCATTACCAAAGTATCACAGTGTAAGTCAAAACATATAGTAAATAGAGGAAGTGAACTAAATAGCAGACAACTGAAAGTAATAAAAGACATGAATTCATACCAATAACAAGAAGTGTATCATACATAGCATGATGAAGATGGTACAAGTATCTATAAAGTAGCCAAAATAGGTACATGGCACTATAATAGAGTACAAGTCCCAAAAAGAACAAAAGAAAAAAATGTTATCTCATCATTGCAAGCCTCAGCTTGGATCTATGCTCTCCTACTCCAAAGCCACAGTCAAAAACCCATACTAGGGCGCTTTACCTTATCATCACCTGCAACCATATAATTTTCCTGGGTCCCCGAGGAGTCCCAAATAGGGTGTGAGATAAACATCCCAGTAGGAAACCACTCAGGTCTATACAATTCTAACAGAAATGTAAAAAAGTGATGGAAAGTGTAAACAACCAGTAAAGTAAGTGTGTATGCCCATGAAATAAGTCTACTACAGTAAGTAAAGCCCACCACCCCTTAAGGCTACCTACAAAAGAGAGTCAGATACTATCAAGGCATGTATAACAAGTAAACAAGCAAGTCACACAGCCACACTGTACATTCATCTGTATCATAAAATACATTTCAACACTGTATAGTGAAGTCAAGTATCCCACGTCCATGCCATATAGTAAAGTCAAATATCCCACTACCATGTTGAATAGAGAATTATAGACCACAAGGGCCAGATCCAAGGTGTCAGAAGACCGAGGCATCTATATAATAATTCTAGACCATAGAGGGTCGGATCCAAAGAGCTTTTCCAAGGCATCCCATTGAGTACCATGGGCATCCCTGGTGGAAACTCGGTTAGGAACTAGTTAGGGTCCTAGGATCATATAAATAGAAAGTCTTAAGTGAGCCCAAGAAAGCCAGATCCATGGGCTTGCAAGGCCCTTGGCATCCCACAGAATCAAGACACAAGGGGTTGAGTCAACCTAAGGCGTCCACTACCGCGTTCCAGATCAATAGAGAGCAGTCCATGGCACCGATCAACCATTCATTAAAGCATTCAATCATTCAAATTAAACATTCATTCCACATGATTATACCCCCTCACATCAACTAGCACAATCCATGAATATACCCACCCATGTAAACCGTTTATCAAAACAAGCATATGGGCCTACCCTCCCATATAAACCATTTTACATGACATTATCATTTTCATAAAGGTATACCCACCCATATTTTTTATTTAACATGCCAGACTATCAAAATATACAAGGAATAACATGATATTCATTGATCAAGGAGACATTACATCTCCTAAACAAGTTGCTCGAGCTATCAAAGCATTAACATGCTTCCTATAACTAGGAAAGCATAAGAACACACCCCTTGGGTGGATTAAATAGGCACAAATAGGTAATTTCCTTAAGGCTCACCCCTTATGTGACCATGAATCATGTAACGGGTGTCAACGCACCTAAATGGAACCTATGAGAATCCTCACTAGGTCCGACTATAGCTACAAAAAGCAACTCACTAAAAAATGAGGCCTCTCCGGAATGTTCGACGAGCAGCATATCGTCCAAATTCTTGAAAAGTACAATAAAATACAAAATAAAGTATAGACCGCCTACCAATCCTCAATAGTAGACAGCTCGTCCAGTATCAAGTCCCGATTCATCCTGGTTTAGAATAAATCTGAATAATAGAAAAAGAATTGGATATTAGGGCATATGAGCCTAAATCCAAATAGTACAGTCGTTGTTTCTAATAATCAAGAATGATTAAAAAGGAATTTAGTAATTACTCATATGGTTCCAATGTGATAGACAGTGCTTGAATCAGAGTCTAGACGACTTCAATATAAGAAAAACTAGTTTAGAGGGGTTTTGGGTTCAAAAATGAGAGAAAAACTGATCTGTGTTGAAATATAAGGCTACTGCCTCTTTTATAAAAAATAGCTAGGAAAGTACATGGAGTGATGTCCAAGTACATAGTGTGTGCTGCCCTTTTATTTTTTTCTGAGCCAAACTCACTACACATTGTGGCGGGCCAGTTCATGGCATGTACTGGAATTTCGTAGCATGTACCTGGCCTGTAGCCAGTTTTTAGCCTTTTTCCCCCATTTTTTCCCAAATACAACCCAATTTTTCCATGGAGTAGCTTAGGGTATAATCCAAAAAGGAAATTAAACACATTTAACCCAAAAAAAGATCTATACCTTAATAAAACCCTGAGATCTTACAATATTCCCCCCTTATAGAAATTCATCCCCGAATTGCTCTCTAAAGGGAGGTCAAGATTCGTCTGAAAACAACTCCGACCAATGAGCATGTACATCGGTCTCCCTCTCCCAAGTCTCATCTTGTAAACAAACATGATGTGATAGCACCCATATTAGAGAAACTGACTGGATTTAGAGAACCTTCGTGCTCTTGTGAATTATACATATCTGATGCTCCTCAAAGGAGGCATCAACCTGAAGCTCAACCACCTCATGTTGAAGAACATGAGATAGGTCCGAGTGATACTGGCGCAATTGAGATATTTATAAGATGTATAGAATGGATTGGAACCTCTGAGGTAACTGCAATCGATAGGCAACTTACCCAACTCTCTCTAGAATCTCAAATGGCACAACATATGTCGGTGAAAGTTTACCATGTCTCATGATTCACCTATGTACCAACCTTGGTGAACAATGTAAGAAAACTCAATCCCCAACCTCAAACTCTAGAGGTATTCTATGGAAATCAGCGTATGATTTCTGGCAAGACTCTGTAGTATCCATCTACTTTTGAATCATCTGGACCTACTAAGAACTCTCCAGTACAAGACACGGTCCCAGTAAAGTTATCCCTCCTACCTCTAACTAGTATAGGGGAGAATGACATGACCTACCATATAAAGCCTTATAAGGTTCCATCTATATCTCCACCTGATAACTATTATTGTAGGTAAACTCAACCAGGGGAATGTGCCTCTCTCAAGAGCCCCCAAAATCCAGGATGCATGCTCGCAGCATGTCCTATAGCACCTGTATCGTACGCTGTAACTGACCATCAATCTAAGGGTGGTATGTTATGCTCAGAGTCACCTGTGTACAGAGATCCCTCTAAAAACTATTCTCGAAATGAGATGTAAAGCGGTTATCCCTTTCTAAAATGATATTGCATGGGTCCCCATGAAGTTGCACCACATCTCAGACGTACAACTTCTCAAGATCATCAATACTGAAGGTCTCCTTGATTGGAAAGAAATGTAGGACCCTTGTAAGCCTATCAACGAAAATCCAAACAGCATTATTACCTCAAGGTGACGTCAGTAATCCAGTCATGAAATCCATCATGACATCATCTCATTTCCACTCTGGAATAGTTAACTACTGAAAAATCTCAGATGGCTTCTGATTTTCTGCATTAACATGTAGACAGGTGGAACAACTAGTAACAAAAGTAGCAACTTCACACTTCATTCTCGGCCACCAGTACTATCATTGTAAGCCACGGTACATCTTGGTGACCCTGAGATGCACTTCCCAAGATGAAGCATGAAACTCTCACATCAACTCCTCGTGTATATCCATTAAAACCCAGACACGTACATGGATACACAATATCACATCATCGCCTACCATCCAACCAAGAGGAGGGTCCTCTCCAGCCAAAACTACCTGTAGAACTAGGCCTTATGAATCCAATATTTTCATCATCCTAATTTTTTCATTATGGTAGAGGTAATAGATAAGGATTAAAGAAAATTCTGCCCTTATTTGTCCTGCACTACTATATACATCTCATAAAACAGTGCCATAAGCTGCCACTCGCTACTGGATTTTTGTACTACTTGTATCTGGGTCCTCTTTCTTAGTGCATCAGCTAAAACATTTTCCTTACTAGGCATGTAGGCAATCTCTAATTCAAAATATTTTAGGTATTCCACCCACCTTCACTGCCTCAAATTGAGATCACAATGTGTAAAGATATCCTTGAGGCTTTTGTGGTCTGTGTACACCACCAAACACTCTCCTAGTGAATAGTGTCTCCAATAAAACAACACATGAACAACTGCAGCTAACTCGAGATCGTGTGTAGGGTAATTTCTCTCATGAGGCCTCAGCTACCAAGACACATACGCCACAACTTTATCTCCTTGCATCAGCACTACCGCCAGCCCAATACTTGAAGCATCATAGTACACCGTATAGCTCTTTCCATTCTCTGGTATTATCAGGACATGTGCTGATGTCAACCACCCTTTCAGCTCCTAAAATGATGTCTCACAAGATTATGACCACAAAAATTGAATACCCTTCTTAGTCAAGCCCATCAATGGAGTTACTAAGAGTGAGAAGTCCTATATAAAATGCTTATAGTAGCCAGTTATCCCCAAGAAACTCCATATATGAAAAAGTTTCTTGGGTTTTTCACAGGAAACTACAGCTCTCACCTTCTTTGGGTATACTGATACTCCTATCTCTGAGATAATGTGACTCAAGAAGTGAATATGATCCATCCAAAAGTGGCACTTCATGAGCTTAGTATATAACTAATTTTCTATTACTGTATTCAAAATGATATCACGATGGTTGGAATGGTCATGTTGATTGTGAGAATATAGAAAGATATCATCCAAAAAACCCACAAAAGAGCCCAAGTAAGTGTGGAACACACAATTCGTCAAATCTATGAAAACTGTTGGCGCATTTGTGAGATCAAACATCATAACCAGATACTATTATAACCCATACCCTCTATAAAAGGTTGTACGAGGTATTTATGCAGGTCAAACACACACTTGGTGATATCCTAACATCAAGTCAATCTTCAAGAACACTCGATCTCCTCAAAGCTGATCAAACTAGTCATCTATCCATGGTAAAGGATATCAGTTTTTAACCATCATCTAGTTCAGTTTCCAATAATACCCGCATTGCCTACGAGTTTCATCTGACTTTTTGCAAAAAGGACTAGAGAAACCCATGAAGAAGTATTGGGTATCATATACCCCTTCGCCTCCAAATCCTCTAGCTACCTATTGAGCTCCTGAAACTACATTATAGCCATCCTATAAGGAGGAATGGATACCAACATAGCTCCTAGAACTAGCTCAATGGAGAACTCCACCTCTCTCTTAGGAGGTAAACCAGAAAATTTATCAAGAAAGACTTTCCTAAAGTTCTCAACCATTGGAGGAAAGTCTACCTGACTCACTCTCTGATCATCCAGAAACAAACTAGCAATCTGGGCAGTCATCCCGCCAAACCCACAATGCTCGAGTACAACTCTTCTCACCCGGACATCCCATTCACACTTGTGAATAAACATTGCACCCTCTGATGATAGCATTCAACATACACTCAATAAGCTACTATTTATTCCATTCTAAGAATGAAGTCAAACTCTGTCATCTCAAGGACATATAAACTCTAGAGGAAGTGGCACCCACCAACCTCGAGGGGAAATTCCATACACTAGCGTACATCACCCGTTCTAACTCCCAAAGGTCTTTCTAGTGTAAAAACAACCTCATAAATAAAAACCAAAAGCTAAAATATTTTAACCACTCATGCAGAGATAAAACTATGAGAGGCACCTGAACATGTTGACTTGAGATTTGATAGCATGTCTAAGACCTTCTTCAATGAGCCTTGTCCTCGACAACACATTAATAAGATTCATTGGTGAAAAATGAAACAACTATATAAAGTGTGCTGAGTATTCCATGACCATCATCACACCCAACTCCAAACGTATAAACTTAGTACCCCACTCTGCTCGCAGAGTCATGGGGTAAAAGTAGTCATATAAGTGGGTTTGGAATTCAGCCCAACCCATATTCTGTATCCCATCAGCCTGTTTCAAAACGGTGCACCAACAATTTTCCACTCCACAGAGCATATAAGTTGCAAGATTGACCCTCTATTCCAGAGGCGTATCTAGATGATCAAAAATCTCTAATGTGGTCTATAGACACAGCTCTACATCATGTGGTCTTACATCCCCTAAAAATGTAGGAGGAGGATGCTACTAGAACACCTATTTCAGATCATCCATAGTCAAGGCTGGTTGCAGTGCTCCCTATATTGTCAGTATATACCAAAAGAAACCCTCAAAGAACTGTTTTTCTGCACCTGTGTCTGGAACAACCTCAGTTTTTGTAGCTGGTACTATAGAAGGATCAACTGGTATCCTGTGGCCCACCTTCTTTGACCTATGGTTATTGCCTCAATCGCGGCGTACCACTAGAGGTCGTCAGGGTGGCATGTATCTAAAATTCCAAATGCACACCTCAAGATATAAAAATATCAAATCACAAAGCTTAAAAGCATAGGATAGGTCAAAACCCTCTTAGAAACCAAGTAAACCCATAGCCTGATCCTAAAGCCAATACTATATAACGAACAGCCAATGAACCACTAGAAAATATTCCTCTTACCCACTCAAAATCTAGGTCTAGGTTAAGTATCAATTCACTATTTCAAGTTCCATTTTCATTTCACATTCAGTTATCCAGGAAATTTCACCAAGGGTTTCCAATTCGGAATCCATGAGGGCCCATAACACCTCATGAACCCAAAACATGGGTCCCATTAAAACCATACATCTAATAAGGTCATTTAACATTTACATTTAAATGGTGCATCATTTACCAATTCATAAGGGCCCATACTCCTCATGTATTGAAAGATGATGTCACACCTTTATCTACTGCACCCAGCTAACACAACAACAGGTACAACTATCACATTAACTATCCCAATAACATAAAATATCTAATGCATCCAAGATGGCATGGCATAATTCCTGAAATGTGATTCTAACAAGTGTCTATATGATTCATGAGATGGAAACCCCTCATCCCATTGGGTTGAAACATAAATAGAACCCACAATTGCATTAATTGTAATAGCAGAAATCAAGTGTGCCATCCAACGGTGAGATCGAATCAACTGTAATAGTCAAAATCTAGAAAATCAAAACTCAATTCAAGGAAATTTGGCTTTTCCATGTATGAGGGGTAGCTACCCTCAAGCATAGTTTAATACCAAACTCAATTTCATTTTTATCCCTGTCTATTTTTGCTAAATAGTAAGTCAAAATAGAAAATAAAACAACTCTGATACAACTTTGTAACGTCTTGGACCTAGATGTCACCAGAAAGGGTGCCCCGAACCCGGTTGGTCACATGGCCTCAATCACATCTCCCCAAATGTCTGAGGCTGCCAACTATTAGCAAGGGACTAGGTGAGTCAATGGGGAGATTATTCCCTCATTATTATAGTATCATAGCAGAGGTCAAAGCATACAACAAATAGCAGAAGCGAAATAAACAACAGACAACTGAAAGTAAGAAAAGATAGGAATACATATCAATAACTAGAAGCATCTCATATACAAAATGATGCAGATGGTACAAGTATCTAGAATGTATCCAAAACAGGTACATGGAAATGTAATACCGTACAAGCCCCAAAAAGAACAAAAGACCAAAAAGGTATCCCAGCATCAAAAACCTCATCTTGGTCTTATGCTCCCCTACTCAAATGCCACTGTCAACAACCTGTACTAGGTAACTTTACCCTATCATCACCTATAGCCATATAATCTGTTTGGGTCCTCGAGGAGGCCCAAATAGGGTGTGAGATAAAAATCCCAGTAGGTAACCACCCATGTCTATATAATTCTAACTGAAATGTACAAAAGTTCTAGAAAGTGTAAACAACCAGTAAAGTAAATGTGTATGCCCATGGAATAAGTCTATTATAGTAAGTAAAACTCACTAGTTCCCAAGGCTACCTGAAAAAGAGAGTATGCTCCTAACGAGGTAGTTATAACAAGTAAACAAGCAAGTCACACAACCCCGCCATACATCCATCTATATCAACCAATCCATAGAAACATTGTATAGTGATTTCAAGTATCCCACGACCAGGCCATATAGTTAAGTCAAATTGACCATAGCCACGCCATAAAGTGAAGTGTAGATCATAAGGGATGGATCCATGGTTTCGGCAGACTGATACATCCATATAATAATTCTAGACCACAGAGTGTTGGATCCAAGGAGCTTGTCCAAGGCATCCCATCGAGTCCCATGGGCATCCCTGGTGGAAACTTAGTTAGGAACTAGCTAGGGTCCTAGGATCATGGTAATAGAAAGTCTAACATGATCCCAAGAAAGCTGGATCCAAGGGGTAGCAAGGCCCAAGGCATCCTATAAAATTAAGACCCAAGGGGCAGAGTCAACCCAAGACGTCCACTACCGCATTCCAGATCCATGGAGAGCAGTCCATGGCATCGATCAACCATTCATTAAAGCATTCAATCATTAAAATAAAACATTAATTCCATGTGATAATTCCCACTCCCATAAACCTACACAATCCATGAGTTTACCCACTTATGAAAACCATTTATCAAAACAAGCATATCAGCCTACCCTCCCATATAAACCATTTAACAAACCATTATCATATTCATATATGTATACCCATCCATATTATCCATTTAATAGTCCAAAAAATCAAAATAGACAAGGAATAACATTTTATTCCTTGATCAAGGGGGCATTACATCTCATAAACAAGCTACCCAAGCTATCAAAGCATTAACATGCTTCCTCTAACTAGGAATGCATAAGCAGACACCCCTTAGGTATTTTAAACAGCCATAAACTTGTAATTTCCTTCAGGATCACCCCTTGGGTGACTATGAATCATGTAACAGGTGTCAAATCACCTAAAAATAACCTAGGGGCATCCTCACTAGGACCAACTACAGCTATAACAAGCAAATCACTCAAATACGAGGCCTCGCTGAAAAGTCCAACAAGTGGCATATCGACCAAACGCCTGAAAAGTACAGTAAAAGCTGAAATAAAGTATAGAACACCTACCTCTCCTCGGTAGGAGACATCTCGTCTAGTATCAAGTCTTGACATGTATTGGTTTGGAATAAATCTGAA
The DNA here is from genome assembly GCA_963277665.1 of Viscum album. Taxonomy (NCBI): domain Eukaryota; kingdom Viridiplantae; phylum Streptophyta; class Magnoliopsida; order Santalales; family Viscaceae; genus Viscum; species Viscum album. Next base: position 1,986,654,801 of record OY728161.1, on the reverse strand, counting down.
GAATGGATAAAGAACGGGATATTTGGGTATATGAGGCTAAATCCAAATATTTTAGTCATTGTTCTGAAGAATCAAGAATGACTAAAAATTAATCTATTACTTACTGATGTGGTTCCAACATGGTAGGCAGCACTTGAATTGGAGTATGGATGGCTTCAATATAAGAAAAACTATTTTTTAGGGGTTTTGGGTCCAAAAATGAGAGAAAAATTGATGTGCATCAAAATATGACGCTATTGCCTCTTTTATAAAAAAACCCCCACTGGGCAAGTACATGGTGTGTATTGCCCTTTTATTTTATTTTTGAACAAGACTGACTACACATTGTGATGGTCCAGTTCACAATGTGTACTAGAAGTTCATGACGTGTAGGCCAAGTACACGACATGTACCTGGCCTACAGCCAGTTTTTAGCATGTTTTCCCCTTTCCCAAAAACAACCCAACCACCCCATGGCCCAACTTAGGGTCTAATGAAAAAAGGAAAGTAAACACATTTAACTAGAAAATAATATCTTTACCTCTTGAAAAACTCAAGATCATACAACCACTATCATGAACTGGCCCAGGTTGACACTAAACATGTCACTCGAACTTGGCCGCGACATGGGCCGAAGGACGTTCTTAATCCCCATGGGCTGGAAACTAGTGTCAGGAATCAAAAAAAATACACGTGAGAAAAATTTAGGCCTGATATAAATAAGCAGGACCAGATAAATAAACCAAACCAAATGAACCACAAGATCTAACAACTGAACATAAATAAATAAACAGTTAGTCCAAATACAGAATACACTGAATAAGAGGAAACAAAATACCAAAGTGAGAATGAAACCATGCTACCACAAACTCTCGGTGACCTCTTGGTCACCTACAACCACAAAACCGAACATGATCCACATCTAGCACCAACTAGGAAACTTTAATAAGAAAAAGGAACATGTAACTAGAAATAGAAAGTAGGCCTAAGCACCAAAATGATTAGTAGGGTTTCCAAGAATAAACCATTTAATTCTAGAATTTACTTTCCAAAAACAGACCAATGAATCTATTTTAAAATACAGTTAAAAAATTAGGTTTTTACAAAGTTTACAAAATAACACACAATACATTTCATTTCCAAACTAAATGACATTTTAGAATGAAAAACTAGAACAGGGAATGTCAAGGTTGTGATATGAAGAAAAGGATAAACAAAGTAATCCAAAAACCAATATCACTGATTGTAAAAAAGAAAAACAAATATAAACCATGGGTGATCCTAAACATCCCTAGAATAACTCTGGATGTACTCGGTTCAGAACCACCTGTTGGCGTATGGTGAATCCCCTAAGTCCAAAACCAACTAGCTACCCTAACCTGGACCCACTATTGGTACATCCCTATTGGCCTATCTACAACTCTAGGAGGGTATTATCCCATCTAATTGGGACTAGCAAGAAACTTCCACTTGATCATATAAAAGATCCCCAAGAACCCATGGTGGTTATAATAATACAATGTGAGTAGGAGGCCATCACACATGTTACTCAGCTCATCTAATGTCATTACACGTACCTACCCCAAACACAGACACCGATATATGATAACCCCTAAGGTAAATCCTTCCTATAAAGTTTCCCCATATACATTAATTTTCATTTCATATCATTCAAAGCTGAAAATCAGGCTGGTTTATCATATAACATTGAAACCATTTTATAAAACATCACTATGTTTCTAGCAGGGAACACACATTTTCCGAGCACAAATAATTATAAAAGTTAACACAAACCTCACCCTTGAGTTGGATGATCCAAATGGGCCTTTAACCATCACACCTCCCAAATACATTTACCAAGAAAATTTCTAATTCCCATTTTCAGAATAACAAGCAACTAGTAAAACATACCAAATGGCCCCCCTTAACTAGTTATAACTAGATACACATCCAAATACTTCACAATTTCCAAACAGGACTTTATCCTTTCTAAACTCACACCAAAGCATACTTCAACTCCAAATGGGAAAAACCTTGAGGAACACATTTTAAACCATTTTTAAAAAACCACAAAAATGGTCAAACCTTATTTAGATAACAAGAACCATTTATAAACCCAAGCGTTCAAAGAGAACCAAATTGAGAGACCATTTCCATTTGAAGGCACATCCATGCGTGCACCCAGTGCACCCATGGATGTGCCAACATCCAATGGTACACCAAACCACCAAACAACACACCCAAAAAACCACTTCCACAATATCCATCATTTTCTTCAAAACAATAAAACCCCTTTTCAAATAATTTTAACACATTTAGAAAGCAATAAAATTACTAAACCAGACATACCAAACCAAATTCACAAACCCTAATACCATTACAAATTCATAATGGTTAAAATTTTCATAAAAGGAATAATTCCCCTTTCTAAAAAAAGGAATTTCAAAGAAAATCCTCTAGGTACCATAAACCTAGATCATTCACATAAAACTCATTTAAAACCTATTTTTAGAAAATCAAATAAATTCTAAAATACCATAATAAGTTCAACAAGGGTTCCATAGAAGTGAAAATCGACTTTAAAAAATTATTTAAAAAGGCGGGAATTAAAGGAAAATCCATGGGAAAGGAAAACTTGAAAATAGATACCGAAACCATGTGTGGATGCAACGAAATCTCAATGGAAAGAGGAACAATGCCCCGCAGACCAATCACATGCCCTAGACAATAATAAAAACACACGAATTACAAAACGAGGCATTAGAGTTTGGTTAATTTGAAGAAAACATCAAAAATAAATGTGACTTAACAAGACCAAAAGAGGAGAGGGCTAATGGCAAGGGGAATCCCAGCCACGTCGGAGTAGGATGGAGGCATTGCGTAGGGGGTTCGAGCTATACCGGAGCCACCAGAAGGGGGGGTTCACCGAAGGTGCACTGGGAAGGGAGTAGGGAGCACTGGAGGTAGCGCAGTAGGCCGCACCAAGGGGAGGGGGGCATTGCTCCTTGAACGGGAAAAGGAGAGGGGGGCCACTGCGTGATAGGGAGAGGGAGCAAGGGGGTTTGCCAGAGTTGGTCGTCAGCCACGCCCAGGGGACCACGGGGTAGATCATGTTGTGCATTTGGAGGAAGAGGGGGGAAAATCCCCTAGGGTTTCTCTTTATTTTTTTATTATTATAATAATTAGTCTAATAAATTAGTTATAAAAGTAATAATAATAATAATAATAATCACAATAATTGTAATGTTATTATTATTATTAAAAATAAAAATATTATTACTATTATGATTATTAACCATTTTCCAAAATTCTATTTTATTTATTTTATTTTATTTCCTTTACCATTAAATTAAATTATTTATTTATTTTGAATATCCAGATACCACACGGTTCGCCTGTAGTCAAACACGCGATTGAGCAAATTGCATCTGAACCATGCCACCCGGAACTGCCCGCTTATAGGGTCAAGTTGTGCGCTTGTTGCATAGTTTTATAAACTTCATAAATGTTGCAGGCCATAACTCTGAACCACCTGGGCATTCATGTGGGCATCTGTGTGGGAATCTGCATGGGCATCCGTGCGGGCACCGCATAGTTAGTCCTAACAATGGGAGCTGACCATGCAACAGTGAAAAAGAATCCAAGACTCCAAATAATAATTAATGAAATTAATAAATAATAAATCAACCAGGTTGGGGTGTGCCAATTCTCCCCACCACAAAAATTTGTTCCCTTAGAAAGTCACCAAGATAATATTTAATCAAAAATTAAGTACATGCCCAAACAGAACTAGAAGAAACAAGGAATTTATAGGGTGACTATTTATTCCCCAAGTCACACCTGACCAATCTAAATGAAACCACAACCCAAAAAAAGGGGATAACATGAGGGGGTTCTCCCCGCCACAAGGATTATACTAGCATGAAAATTAAAAACCAACCATACCACCCTGAGGGATGCACACCAGAACTCCGAACTAATCCAAACTAATTTCCATCACATGAGTGAAACAACAACGCCACTAGAACTAGACTCTTTTCACATAAAAATTTAACCCCAAATTTTAGGGGAAGACTCACAAAAAGAAACACCGACCCAAAACCAACAATGAAATGGATCCACTTCCTACCAATCACATAAAACCCAAACATCTCCATGTGAACATAACTGAAACCAACCCATGCGAGGAGAAAATAAATGATAAGAAAAACAAACTATTCTCAATGCCAAATTCATAGAAACAATACTAAAGGGATTATAATAGAATGATTCCATCATAATTTCAAGATGAAACACTGATCTTTCAACAATGGAAAAATGGTAACTGCTGAAATAAAACAAAAAGACTTTAAATGTTCCACTCCAAACACGGAACACAAAACCTGAAAAGAGGCTTCACACCCCCGACAACTCCTGAATGTGCATGAACTTCCCTTTGAGGCATGTGGTTATGGACCAAATGTTTGAAGCATATCATGCCTCACAGATAGGCACTATAATCCTCCAATAAAAGTGTCTTCTTTCAAGTGATGCTTCCTGCAAAAATTCTCCAGATGACCCAGACAGCAGCAATGATGAAATGTCTTCAGTGTATTTCGGTAAGATGGATTTGAATTCCTTGAATGTCCACACTGATGGAACACAATTGAAAGGTCCAAAAAACTAGAATCCAGGACCACTATAGAGGACGCTTTAGATATAGGTCCCTCTAGTATGTGCTACACACCGGATGGGGAACCTTCACAATATCCAACAACCACTAATTGTACACCAAGATCTAGCTTAGCCATGAATTCCACATCCACCAACTTCTCAAAAAATGTTTCACCTGATGAGAGCACTTTCCCCACAATATAACGATTAAAGCCACAAATAAAAAGTGTAGATTTCATTTGGTCTTCTAATGCTACCTCTAAAAAAATGAAACAAGATCTTTAAAGTGGTCAACATATGATTTTACTATTCTTTTTCCTTGATAAATATTTTTTAACTCCACTACCTTCTTCAAATTAACCTCTTTAAGTAAGAACTCTTGGACGAAGTTGGCCATAAACAATTACCATTTCACCCCAACCTTCATTGAAAATGGGGAAACCAACTTCCACTAGTCCAAAGTTGGACCCTCAAACAATCCCAGAACAGTATGAACCCTGATAGCCTCAAGAGTTCCCAACATCTTGAAGATGCGCTCCACTTCCTTGAGACACTCCGCGGCCTCTAATGAACCTCGATCACCGTGAAGAATAGGCAACGTCTGAGAAGGACCAAAACTGGGCAAGACTCATTGGAAACTTTGGAGAACTTTATGGATGACATTTTCTAAACCACATATAAAACAAAAAACCAAAACTGATATCAAGATTAAGAAACATCAATAAAAGTTCCTTCATCCAAAAACAACCATGCATATAAAAACACATCCAAAAATCATTTCTCTCAAAGGCATCATTTTTATTTAATTTTCAAAACTGCCTTCTTCCAAGGCCAATTTCCAAAATCATTTCCCCTTTCAAAATCACTTTAGAAAAACAAGGCCAATACTTTAATGTCAAATACAAACCCAAGAAATCCCATGAACCGTTGAACATGGATTCATCTATTTCCCTTCGTATGTTCCAAGACACACATTCCATACACATACCCCAATATGTGAAAACATCCCTAAGGAATGTTGAGGTCTCACCAAGATATTTCATTACAATTATATATAGGTACCAAATCATCAGACCAAAGCACTTTCAATTTTTAGAACCCACTTTAAAAATTTAAAACCATTTGAAGAAAGTACTTCCATTCCCAAAACCATTTTCATTTTCAAAATCCCTTACACATACCAGAATAATATGGAGTATAACTTACACCAAACAACCAGAAGGAGGGACTAGCATCCATGCCCACCCAAGTGACATTGTAATGTTCCATGTTCTAGGTAGTTAATATCACTAAGAGGAACTTTAACTAGTCACTTGAACTCAACATGGGTCACTAATCCATGTGGAGTCACAACAGGACACGACTCACCTCCGTTTTCACACATCAATCCTAAACAAGAACAAAAGAATCAAATCCATGACTACCCTTAGTAACTCTGGTTTCTCCATGAGTGGTGGTTATCAAGAAACAACCCATGACCTACCTCTTGAGCCCCAACAATCCTAACCTCCATCTACCAGACACCCCAAATAACAAGGGCCTTCTCTGATACCATTTTTTCACAAACCAACCTGAGTCGGCCTGGAACTGATCACCCAAGATAGTTCGTGACATGGCCCAAAGGGCGTTCCCAATCCCCATGGGATGTAAACTAGTTTCAGGCATCAAAAAATACATGTGAGAATAACTTAAGATTGAAATAAATAACCAGGACCCAATAAATAAACTAAACCAATCAAGCCACAAGATCCAAAAAATAAACATAAATAAATACTCAATTGGTCCAGATATGCAATTCACTGAACAAGAGGAAACAAAATACAAAACTGATAATGAAACCACGCTACCAAGACCACCTTGTGACCACTTGGTCCCCTCCAACCACTAAATCAAACCCTCTCTACATCAAGCTCCTACCAGGAATCCTAAATAGGAAAAAGGAACCTGTAACTAGAAATATAAAATAGGCATGAGCACCGAAATACTCAGTAGGGATGCCAAGAATAAACCATTTAATTAAATTATTTTCATTCCCAAAACAGACCAATGACACTAGTTTGAAATACAGTTACAAAAATAGGGTTTTTTCCAAATTTTACAAAACAACGCACAATACATTTCATTTCAAAACTAAATTCCATTTTAGATTGAAAAACTAGAATAAGGAATTCCAAAGATGTGCTATAAAGAAAAATATAAACAACTTAATCTGAAAATGTGTATCGTTGAATGTAAACAAGAAAAACAAATACAAACTCAAGGTGATCCTAAACATCCCTAGAAGACCCCTGGACGTACTTGGTTTGGAACCACCTGTCGGCGTACTGTGAAGCCACTAATTCCTTAACCAACTAACTTCCCTAACCTAGCCTCATAAGTGTCACATACCTTCTGGCCTATCTAAAACTCTAGGAGTGCACTAACATGTCTAATCAGGGCTATCAAGAATCTGTCACTCGATCATATAAAAGATGCTCAAGAACCCATGGTGGTTAAAATAATATTGTGTGAGTAGGAGGCCATCACATAGGTGACTAATCTTGGTTGGAATCACTGCACTTGACAACCCTAAACAAGGAAAATGATATATGATAACCCCTTAGGGAAATCACTCCTATAAAGGTTCCCCATATACATGCATTTTCATTTCATATCATTCAATGGTTCTAAACAGGCCACTTTATCATATAACATTAAAACCATTTTATAAAACATCACCAAGTTGCCAATAGGGAACACACATTTTCCAAGCACAAATCATTATAACAGATAACACAAACCTCACCCTTGATATTGAAGATCCACACCTCCCAAATACATTTACCAAGAACATTTCCCATTCCCATTTTCTAAAAAAACAAGCAAGTAGTAAAGTATACCAAATGGCCCCCCTCAACTAGTTATAACCAAATACACACCCAAATTCTTCACAATTGAAAAAAAGGACTTTATCCTTTACAAACTCACACAAAAGCATACTTCAAGGATAAATGGTCCAAACCTTGAAGAACACATTTTATACCATTTTTAAGAACCACACAAAAGGCCCAACCTCATTTAGAAAATGAGAACCATTTAGAAACCTAAGAGTTTAACAGAGAACCAAATGAAGACATCATTTTCATTTGAAGGCACATTTGTGTGTTCACCTAGTGCACCCATGGATGTGCCAACATCCAATGGTACACCGAACCAACAAAGAACACACCCAAAAAACTATTTCTATAATCTCCATAATTTGCTTCAAAACCATAAAACCATTTTTCAAGTAATTTAAACACATTTTTCAAGCTATAACATTACTAAACCACACTTACCAAACCAAATTCACAAACCATAAAACCATTTCAATGTTATAAGGATAAAACTTTTCATAAAAGGACTAATTTTACTTTAGAAAAATAAAGGCTTTTAAAAGCAAACACTCTATATTTCATAAGCCAATACAATTCCCATAAAACTCATTTAAAACCTATTTTAGCCAACCAAATCAATTATAAAATACCATAATAAGTTCAAAAAAGGTGTCATAAAGGCATGAATTGACTTTATAAATTTATTTAAAAAGATAAGCATCAAAGGAAAATCCATGGGAAAGGAAAACTTTAAAAAATCTACTAAAACTGTGTGTGAATGCGACAGAACATCAATAGAAGGAGGAACAATGCCCCGTTGACCAATCGCACACCCTAGACAACGATAAAAATGCACAAATTTCAAACTGAGGCATTACAATTTGGTTAATTTAAAGAAACCCATAAAAAAGAAATGATACATAACCAGACTGAAAGAGGAGAGTATTTCCAACAAGGGGAATCGCAGAATGTCAGAGCATAGCGGAGGCTCTGCGCAGGGGGTTCGGGCCATGTCGGAAATCCGTCGGACAGGGGGGTCGGGTTCACCAAAGGCATGCTGTGAAGGGAGTAGTGAGCACTGGAAGTCATGTCGTAGGCTGCACCAAGGGGAGGAGGGTGTTGCACCTTAAATGGGAGAAGGAGAGGGGGCCACCACGTGAGATGGATAGGGACCAAGGGGTTCACCGGAGCCGGTTAGTTAGATGCGCATAGGGGACCAGGGGGTATGGAACTTTGTGCGCTTGGAGGAAGGGGAAAAAACCCATAGGGTTTCACTCTCTTTTTATTATTATTGTAATATTATTATTATTATTATTATTATTAAGCATTTTCCAAATTTTTATTTTATTTAATTTGTCTTAGTTTTTTTTATTTTTTCTACCATTCAATTTATTTAATTTTTTATTTCGAATACTGGGCAGTCGTGCGGTTTGCCTGCAGTCAAATGTGTGGTTGAGTAAATTGTTCCTGAACTATGCCAGTCGACAGTTCCTGCTTATTAGGTCAAGCTGTGAGATTTTTGTGTGGTTTTATAAACTGCGATCAAGTTGTGCATCATAACTCTAACCCACCCGGGAATCTGCGTGGGCACTGCACAGTTACTCCTAATTGTGCGACCTGACTGCGCAATAGTGAAAAAGATTATGAAACTCCAAATAATAATTAAATAAATTAAAAAATAATAAATCAACCAGGTTGGGTTGTGATAACCACTGTAGAAATTCCACTAACATGCCGAGCAAATAAATACACCCCCGTTAAAAATCCCATAGCGGCCACTAGAACTACTGAAATTCCCTCACAATCCTTTTTCCTAAACAACTTAGAAGTTGAAGATCCCCCAACATGAATAATTTACATGATTTCCATATATAGTAAAAGTGTTGCAAACAATCCATTGATATTCCAAATCCCCCCCCCCACAAAAAATATCATAGCTGCTGCTTGAACCTTTGGCATGCTAAGTGAAAAAATCTAGCCCCCATTAAAATTCCCTTAGGGGTGCTGAATCGAACCCATGATAGAGAATTATAAAGGACGATATCCTAACCACTCACCCTTACGCCAAGCATCCCCCATCCAAACCATTATGCCCAGCACCCCCCCCCCACCCTACCCTATGCCTGCACTCAAATTTTAAGGACCCGGCCTTAAAAAATACATAATCTTGAATTTAATGAATAATTCACTTTGAGGATATTTTTAGGTTTAGAGTTTTAGATAATTAGGCCATAACTATTATATATCAAATTGAATATTACATGTAGACACTACTACTCATTATTCATTTTTTCATAAAATAAGAACTCTTAAAAAGAAACATGTCCAGTTCCAAGTTTTAGACAACATGACTTTTCCTTGATTCCATCCTTGACCCTATTCATCTTTAAGTCCTATGGAAAACAATTTGAAAACTTGGGATGAGTATAAAAAGATCAGTAAGGGTTATAAAATAAGGAAATAAAACATTATCTCATCAATAAATACAATTCAATGAAACCATACTTTTCAATCATAACATACCTTATGAAATCATAAGATTTATGAAAACACAGAGAAATCATAAATCATAAAGGTAACTTGTGGCATACAAAACATAGTTACATTATAGATATCACAGCTACATGGGGATTTATGTTGTAATACTCATCAAAGTATATTCCCTAAATCTCTTAGGAGAAACATTAATATTTACCTCTACCACATTACTCAATGCATTGGAGAGCTATCTCGGGCTCACCAGCCCTAGGTTTATCACGTAACCACCCGTATATGTAAACAATTCCCAATAACCATAACATATTAATAACACATAAAACAAGAATAAAGGAAAGATAACATTCCCACATTTCAATCATAATATATCATTTAAAGATATTGACATAATCAATGCTTTATCAAACCATTTTCAAAACCATTTAAAACATTTAATAAGAAATTTTTGAATCCAAGTTTCCCATACTACATTAAATCTTTTAAAAAAATTAACATTTTAAAACTATAATGTTCATATAAATAAATACTAAAAAACATTTTGAAAAAATGGACAGTAATGAGAAATATTTAGAAGAATAATTCTTTAAAGCTTTTAAAACGATGTTTTAGTTAAAGAGTCTCGTAACACTTGAGAAACACTTGACTAAAAATAATTGAAGAATATAATAAAAAAACATATAATATCATGAGAATAAGGATATTCATGATATAATATTTCAAAGGGCAGTATATACACCATATAAAAGTGAATTGGTGAAAAACAACAATGAAGTCTCAAGGGAATGTAAATTGTGACGAAATCCCTTATAAAGATGATATCCATAGATTAAGGATAAATCAATTACATAATTATGTGTGAAAAATAATAATACAATAATTATAAATGGATATTAAGTGTGAAACAATAGTAGGTCATCCACACATATTTATAACATGACATAATCAATAATTAGATGTTTAACCCAAAGAACTGAAATTTGGTTAAAAGTTCCTTTACAGAAATTTGATAGCCTAACAACGTCACTTTAAAATTTAGAAAATGAGTTGATGAGAGAGAAAAGGTTATATCATAACTTGAACATACAATTTATAGCAATAAGTATATAGAATAACATGTCCCAACATAAGAAGATATAAATTAAATGACATAACAAAAAAGAAGTCTTTTAAAAAAAGAGGGTGAAAGGTTCCCTTACGGATTTGGTAAATTACAAAACCTACACTGCATGAATGAAGGATCATACGATGAAGATGTAAATACCAATAAATTAAAGTATTTTATACAAATAATACAATCCTGGGTAGTACAAACACCACACAAAAGTAAATAGTGACAAATATAGCACGAATCTCACGAGAATAAAAAGTGAGATGAAGACCTCTTACCACGTTGTAATCAATGGAGTCATATAAAAAAAATTTAATAACCCCAAAATAAATAAAAAAATACCATGAATATAAAGATAATCATGATAATATATATCAAATGTAATAACACAATACAACACATTCAATAAATAAGTGGTGAATAATGGAAATCTCACGAAATTAAAAGTGGGATAAGAAACCCCTTACCTCGTGTCCGACTAGACTCTATCGTTATTTAATATTCTGAATAATAAAATAAAGTTAATTTATAAATTCTTAAGAACCATTTTAAAGTTTATTATTCCTTTAAAATCAATTATTACCTTTCTATAACAATTGGTTAATTATTTGAGTTCATATTGGATATTTTGTCGATGTTTAGAACTTGAGTTAAAAATGAACTTGTTATAAGTATAAATTGTCCATGTGGTAAAAATTCCATTATATACATAATTATATTCATGATTTATATATCATATATATCTAGTATATATATGTATTTATAATAGTACATAACATTTGGAGATAAGAAATGAAATGCACCATTCATGGAGACGGTAAGTCGTACATACGCATGAATGCTACTTTCATTTGTATTTAATATTTAATGGAATGAAAATGCAATGAAAAATATTTATATTATAATTTAAGTATAATATCAAATATAAATTAATTATCTCCATCCTTTATACATTCCACTTATGGCATGAACGAGTCATATCACATTGACGGGGCGATAGTCCACACTTCCTCAAATGAAATTATCATGTTTACTCATTATGGAAATCATAAAGGTATGATATCAATGGAAAATACATAAACCTATAATTGATATAAATATAATATATATCACATATAAATACAGTTCTATCATAATTTCCACCATGAGAAGCGGTAGGTGATTATTGAACAATCATCATTTCATGAGGCGGTAGTTTTTCATCCACATAAATAGTATGTTCTTTACCCATTAGATAGAGGTGTGTGTAAGTGTAGTTATAATACTTCTCATAAAAACAAACTAGTATATTTATTATACTGTTTTTGTTATAAAATAAAGTAATAAAAAGAGTTTAGGGGGTTCGAGAATAAAAATAAACAAAAAGACTTAAGAGAAGACGTTACCTTTAAATCGGGTATCTCCCTTTGGTTTGAACTGAAAGGTTTAATTTAATTACCTTATTCATAAAGAGAAGGCTTCTAGGAGGATTATATGGATTTAGGGAGCTTAATTGGGAAGATTAAGTATGATAAAAGGTACTTTAGAAGTGTGAGAAATGGGATAGAAGTGAGAGATTTTTATAAGGGGGGGAGGGGCAATTTAGGAAAGATAAAAAATATTATTTTATTATATAATGATTTTAGGTTTCTAAAGGTCCAAAACTTATTAAAGTCAAAGATAATATGGCTCATGTTAGAAATAAAATCATCCAATAAGAATTGGACATGTTTTGTATATTATTTTAATCTTTATAATCATATTTATTTAAATCATTCATTAAGGAAGTAAACACTGCATCATTATTGTATTACAAATATTTTTATTTATTTGATGACTCAAAATAATAAAAACAAATATCATGATGTAGGAAATATTTTTAGATTTCAAATTAATATTTATAGTCGAAGAGATAACTTATATATCCCCATGTAATAATTTATTTAGTAAAATATATATGTTTAAGTCATTTTTGTCTTCACTTTAAATTAATTAATAAAAAGTGTCATTATCACTCTCAAGTGGATCCATGGGGTCCAAAAATCTACCCAAGGATTCCCATGGTCGTAAATGTATCAAAAAATAATATTAGGACACATTTTAAGGTAATTTAATATTATTATAATATTATTTTTTACCCTTATTTAACAGATTTAACCTTTAACCATGGTAAATAAATTATTTACTAAGGTAAATATTTAAAATGTCTAAAAATAAAAGTTACCTATTTACACAATTTGTACCTCATGAATGAAAATGTGGAATCCATTTTTCAAATTCAAAACACAAAAGTGGAAAAAATTATTTTAAAATTAATTCTCGTAGTCAAAACAAAAAGCGTGTTTTTTTATGAAGTAATAAATATCAAAAGATTGACACTTATTTATGTCCAATTTCAAAGTGAAATTACTTCTAATGAACAAAATTGTATTAAATATTAGAAAAATAATATAATTAAACTTTAAAACCAATTAAAAAGATAATATAACCTTATAAATAAATTAGATTAAAAGGTAGTCTTGAATTAAAATACAGTATTTTTCACTATTCATACCAAATGAACTTTATTAGAAAAATAACAAAAAAAATTCCAATGTAAATTTTGTTGTCTTGATTCTAAATAAGAATAATATTTTGTCAAATAAAACATATAAAAGTGACCAAAACTATATTTAATGAGGGTTCTCCATCAAAATGTGGTAAATCAACTTTTTAATGAGTATTAGAGTATTATTGCTTAAAATCAGATTCTTTCATATTTTAAGGCTCTAAAATTTATTGGATAAATGTAAAAACATTTAACAAATATGTATAATCATTTTGTAGTTATTTATGTTCATTCCCACCATTACAATGGTTAAGAGTTAACTACCATTTAAAATAATAATATTATATTGTTATTTTTTAATATTACTCAACATTGTGTGCAACGTAAGTTTTAAAAGAAACCCATTGTTGTGTATCGGGTACGCCATTGAACATAGCATCCCATTTAAAGTAAAATTAATAATTTAATAAAAAATATTAATAAATATGAAAATGTCATATTCTTTATTTTCTTGGGATGTTACATCCTTCCCCACTTTTGGGAATTGTGTCCCCACAATTTTAAAATTGGGCTCAAAAACTTCATTGAAAGTCCCACATTTGAAAAAGGGTCAATAAAACTATCACTTCAAAATAAAGGAAGATAAGTACAAAGGTTTCCCAATACAACAGATACAAGGATTCCATGAAAAAATGGATATTGAAGAGAAAACAAACCATCAAGTTCTGATGGAGAGTGATAGAAAACATGATTAGGAGAAATTTAACCACTAGAAAATCACAAAAATGTAATGGGATAAACTATCATTGATTCCTCTGTAGGAAAAGTTAACAGACAATGTTTTTGTTTTAAGTTACTTTTCATTGAGGAATTAATTTACGAGATTAAAAAAATCATAAGGAAACATACTTACATATCATGTAGACTTTCATACTTTACTAAATTTCTACCACAAAATTATTTTTCTCCAAACGATTAGTATTCAAACTGACTTGGTCACATTAAAATCTCTAGAATCAACTTCTAGAGTATCACATAATCCAAAAAATATGAATAATATATTTCCCCTATCTTTAGACATAAACCAAAACCAAAATGGTTAGTACGAGGTCAGATAATACCCAAAAAGGATAATCCTTTATAAAAAGAAATACTACTCTTCATCTCTAAAATTCAACAAACAGTACCCAAATTTCTACAAAGACCATTCAATACACAACCATCCTGAAAATTATTCAATATAATTCAAAATATGATTGAAACCCAAAACTCAAAAGAATTTTATAACATAGTCTTGCATGATAAATCTTAACATTTATCTCCAAATAACATCAGTTACTCTTAAAGTCTCATACTGAAAAGTAATTAACCTAATCACATATTATCCATGATAAGTTAATAATTTTCATAAATAATCCATATCATTATATGTTTACAATAAAAAAATAGATTTCTCCAAAATAAAATTTCAACCAATAATACAAAAATGAGATCCCAGAGTACTCTATTTCCTTTAAGCATATAATATTTCCAAAAGAGAAAACATCTTCTAAAATAACCTTTATCGCTTGATCACCAAATAATTTTCCTATATTAAGGATATCCATTTTATAAAACACAAGTTCCCAAAATCAACATATTATTAATCCATAAAATCTTTTAACTTAAAATAATAAGTCATATTAACCAGGTACTTCTCGTAGGATAGTGGTAGGAGATATGCCCTTATCGCCCTTTGGTTGTGGGTTCGATTCCTATGGCCTTGCCGGACGCTACTGGTTTTCACCCAACTTATGAGTTGCCCCTTTTTATAAAACTCAAAAGTAACCCAAACATGTTTTAACCTCAATGGTTTTCTTATAACTTTCATTTTCATCCCAATAAATTAAGACCACAAAATCAAACTTCATGAAGCCTTATATATATTGTTTTTTCTTATTTCACCTCCATATGATAAAATAAAACTATTACTAATAGAAAGAACAACATACCTTCATCGTGGTGTCTGTATGGTTTCATCATCATCTTATTCACGTAGTTAATAGGACTATTCATTGCAACAATTATTTAGAGATCCTTCAAAATCATTTTCTTCCTTCATCCAAATATAGCTTGTACAAATTGGGTCATATGGGTGTTCGCAGAAAAATAGTTTCAGAAAATAATCATGTATGACATATAATTTCAAAAAATATGATAAGTCATGATTTTTATAAAATAGTCAGAATGAATTTGAGTTGAAAATTTCAATCAATGGTCCTTTTAAAATACCATAAGTATGTCCTGAGAGAATATATTGTATAAGAAAATATAAATAGGTTGTGCAAGGGTCTCCTTCTTCAGCACCTTTTTCAAAATCATAATATGCTTCAAAATCTTGTGATAAGGTAAAATATTTGAAAATTACTTGATAATATTTACCTTTCATGAAAATATGGGAATATTAAGAAAATTGGATTTGATTAAATACAACCCATGATCCACGATGATATCGAGGTATAGTGGAGGTGTTTGATATCTCAAACAACTACATTCAAGTGAGTTGTATGCTATAAAAAGTTTCACAATCATCTGAACATGACTTTTCAATAATTATTTCAAGCATGTAATTAGGAAGAGATAGGAATGTCATTTGAGATCCTCCTCCTTCCATTTGTAACTGAATTTACTTGATCTAAAAAATTTATAAAACAAACTGAAATAATAGACATAGGGATTATCCATGTGTTTAACAAAAACTCATAATCCCTAAAGTTTTCTAAACAGACCTATAATACCACCTTTAAGGACCCAACCTTAAAACCATACATAATCTTGAATTAAATGAATAATTCACATTGAGGATATTTTCAGGTTTAGAGTTTTAGAGAATTAGGCCATAACTATTACATATCAACTTGAAAATTACACGTAGACACTACTACTTAGTATCCAATTTTTCATAAAATAAAAACTCTTAAAAAGAAACATGACTAGTTCCAAGTTTTAGACCGCATGACTTTTCCTTGATCTCATCCTTGACCGTATTCATCTTTATGCCCCGTGAAAAACATTTCAGAAACTTGGGATGAGAATAAAAAAGCTCATTAAGGGTTGTAAAATAAGGAATGAAAACATTATCCCATCAATAAATACAATTCAATGAAACCATACTTTTCAATCATAACATACCTTATTGAATCATAAGATTTATGAATAACACACAAAAATCATAAATCATAAAGGTAACTTGTGTCATACAAAACATACTTACATTGTAGCTACAACAGCTACATAGGGAGTTACGTTGGAATACCTATCACAGTATATTCCCTAAATCTCTTAGAAGAAACATTAACATTTTCCTCTATCACATTACCCAATGCATTAGAGAGCTATCTCGGGCTCACCTGCCCTAGGTTTATCACAGAACCACCAAAATACGTAAACAATTCCCAATAACCATAACATATTAATAACACATAAAACAAGAATAAAAGAAAATATAAAATTTCTACATTGTAATCACAATATATCATTTCAAAATATTGACATAATCAATTCTTTATCAAACCATTTTCAAAACCATTTAAAAAATTTAATAAAGAGATTTTTTAATCAAAGTGTCACATACCATTTTGAAGATTTTAAAAGAATTAAAATTTTAAAACATTAATTTCCATATAAATAAATACTAAAAACCAGTTTGAAAACATGGAAATTAATGATAAATATTTATAAGAATAATTATTTTGAGCTTTTAAAATGATGTTTTAGTTAAAGAGTCTCGTAACACTTGTGAAACACTTGACTAAACATAATTGAATAATAGAATAAAATAAAACATGTAATATCATGGGAATAAGGATATTAATGATATAATATTTCAAAAGTTAGTAAATACACCATATAAAAGTGAATTGGCACATAAAAATAATGAAGTCTCAAGGGAATGTAAATTGAGACGAAATCCCTTATAAAGACGGTATCCTTAGATTAAGGATAGATAAATTACATAATTATGTGTTAAAAATAATAATAAACTCAATATAAGTGGATATTAAGTGTGAATAAATTAGAGGACATTCAAAAAAATTTATAACAAGGCATAATCAATAAGTAGAAGTTTAACCCAAATAATTGAAATTGGGCTAAAAAATTCCCTTACGGAAATTTGACAGCCTAACGACATCACTTTAAAATTTAGAAAGTGAGTTGATGAGAGAGAAAATGTTACCTCATCACTTGGTAATAAAATTTTCAGCAATAAGGATATATAATAACATATCCCAACATAATAATATATAAATTAAAAGTCATAACAAAAAGAAGACTTTTAAAAAAAGTGGGTGAAAGGCTCCCTTACCGATTTGGTAACTTACGAAACATACACCGCATGAAAGAAAGTTCAAACGATGAAGATTTAAATACCAATAAATTAATTTATATTATACAAATAATACAATCATGGTCAGTACATACACCACAAAAAAGGAAATAGTGGTAAATATAGCACGAATCTCATGAGAATAAAAACTGAGATGAAAACCTCTTACCACATTGTAATCAATTGAGTTGTATGAAAAAAAAATTAATTACCAACAAATTAATTACATAAAATCATGAATATAAAGACAATCATGATAATATATATAAAATTTTATTACACAATACACCACGTGCAATAAATATGTGGTGAACAATTGAAATCTCACAGAATTAAAAGTGAGATAAAAAACCCCTTACCTCAGTCTGACTTGACTCGATCATTCATTAATCTCATGAATAATAAACTAAAGTTAATTTATAATGTCTTAAAAACCTTTTCATAGTTTATAATTTCTTTTATATCAATTATTAACATTATATAACAATAATTTAATTATTTGAGTTCATATCGGATAGTTTGTCGATGTTCGGAACTTGAGTTAAAAATAAACTTGTTATAATTATAAATTGTCAATGTGGTCGAAATTAATTATCTACAGAATGATATTCGTGATTTATATATCATATATATCATATATATATAGTATATATATGTATTTATAATACTACATAACATTTGGATATAAGAAAAGAAATGCACCGTTCATGGAGACGGTAAGTCCTACGTACCCATGAACGTTACTTTCATTTGTATTTCATATTTAATGGAATGAAAATGTAATGATAAATAGGTATATTATAATTCCTGTATAATATCATATATAATTTAATTATATTCATCCTTTATACATTCAACTTATGTCATGAACGAGTCATATCACTTTGAGGGAGCGGTAGTCCTCTCTTTCTCAAATGAAATTATCTCGTTTACCCCTTATGGAAACCATGAAGATATGCTATAAGTTTAAAATAAAGAAACATAGAAAAAATATAAATATAATATATATCACATATAAATATAGTTACATCATAATTTCCACCATGAGAGGCGGTAGGAGATAATTGAACAATCGTCGTTTCGTGAGGCAGTAGTTCGCCGTCCACATAAACAGAATGTTCTTTACCCATTAGATGGAGGTGTGTGTAAGTGTAGTTCAAATACTTATCATAAAAAAACTAGTATATTTAGGAAACATTTTTTGTTATAAAATAATGTAATAAAAATATTTTAGGTGGTTGGAGAATTAAAACAAAACAAAAGAACTTAAGAGAAGATGTTACCTTTAAATCGGGTATCTCCCTTTGGTCTGAACCAAAAGGTTTAATTGAATTTCTTTCTACCTAGGGAAAGGCTTCTAGGAGTAGTAGAGGGATGTAGTGAGATTAATTGGTAAGAGTTTGGATGATCCAAGGGGCTTTATAAGTGTGAGGATTGGGTTAGAAGTGAGGTCTTTTTATAAGGGGTAAGAGGGACTCTTTAGGAAAGTTTAATAATATTATTTTACTATATAATGATTTTTGGTTTCTAAATGTCCAAAACTTATTAAAGTATAATATAAGATGACTCATTTTCGATATAAAATCATATAATAAGAATTGGAAAGGTTTTGAATATTTTTTTAATCTTTATAATCTAATTTATTTAAATCATTCATTAATGGGGTAAACACTCCATCATTATTGTGTCATAAATTTTTTTATTTATTTGATGTCTAAAAATTATAAAAAAAATATCATGATACATGAGATATTTTTATCTTTTAAATTAATATTTATAGTCTAAGTGATAACTTATATAACCCTATGTAATAATTGATTTACTAAAAGATATATGTTTAAGTCATTTTTTGTATTTACTTTAAATTAATTAATATAAGTGTCATTATCACTCCCAAGTGGCTTCATGGGGTCCCAAAATTAACCCAAAGGTGTCCATGGTCGGACATGTATCAAAAATAGTATTAGGACACATTTTAAAGTTATTTAATATTATTATAATATTATTTTTTTACCATAATTTACCAAATTTACCCTTTAACCATGGTAAATAAAATATTTACTGAGGTAAATATTTAAAATGTTTAAAAATAAAAGTTACCAATTTACACAATTTGGACCTCCTGATTACAAATATGGAATCCATTTTTTCAAATTCAAAACACCGAAGTAGAAAAAATTAATTTAAAATTAATTCCCGTTGTCAAAACAAAAAGCGTTTTTTTAAGAAATAATAACTATCAAAAGATTGACATTTATTTATGTCCAATTGCAAAGTGAAATTACTTTAAATGACCAACATTGTATTAAATAGTAAAAAAATAATATAATTACTCTTTAATACCAATTAAAAAATAATCTATACTTGTAAATAAATTAGATTAATAGGCATTTTTGAATTAAAATACAGTATTTTTCACTATTCATAAAAAATGAACTTTATCAAAAAAAACCAAAATTTTGTCCAAAGTAAATTTATATGTCCCAATTATAAATAAGAATATTATTTTTTCAAATAGAACATATAAAAGTTTCCAAAACTAGATTTAAAGAGGGTTCTCCATCAAAAGGCCGTAAATCGACCTTTTAATGTAAATTAGAGTATTTGTGCTTAAAATCATATTCTTTCTTATTTTAAGCCTCTAAAATTTATGAGATAAATGTAAAAATATTTAAAAAACAAGTATAATCATTTTTTAGTATGTTCTGTTCATTCCTGCCAATATAACGGCTAGTCATTAACTACTATTTAAAATAATAATATTATATTATTATTTTTTACTATAACTCAATGTTGTGTGCAATGTAAGATTTCAAAGAAACTCGTTGTTGTGTATCGGGTAGGCCACTGAACATAGAATCATATTTAAAGTAAAATTAATAATTTAATCCACAAATATTAATAAATATGAAAATTTCATATTCTTTATTTACCTGGGATGATACACAAATTCTTCCACCCCCGCCCCTCCCCCCGACATTGGACAAACACTGTAGACATGCTGCCGAAACACCAAGAAAAAAATCTAGCCCCCGTTAAAAACTCATAGCCACATCCTGTACCACTGACACACCATGACAAGTCTACTGCCCGAACCACTGATGACCCCCCCCCCCCACTGACATGCTGACAAACCCACCGCCTAAACCACTGACGAACCACCGACACACCTGCCTAGTATTGGAAAACCACTAAAGACACACCGCTGACACATGACCAAATCCTGCCCCCATTAAAAATTTTGTAGTCACCACCTGAACTGTTGACACACCCTAACAAGCCCATCTCTTGAACCGCTGACGACCCTCTGATGAAAAGATGATAAGACCACCGCTTGAACCGTTGATGACCTACTAACACGCCTACTTGAAATAATACAACCAATGTAGACACATCGCTGACACGCCAATAGAAAAAATACGACCCCCCTAAAAATCCCATAGTTGTCTCCTAAAATGCTGAAAAAACCTGACAAACCCACCACCTGAATCGGTGATGACCCCCTGCTGACAAGCCTGTCGCCTAAACCGCTGACCCGCTGACAAAATGAAAAGCCCACCACATGAACTGCTAACACACCCACCTAATATTAGACATAGACTATAGACACACTGCTAACATGCCAAGAAAAAAAAATCCATCCCCTGTTAAAAATCTCATAGTCACCGCCCGAACTGCTGACATGCCAAGAGAAAAAATTCAACCCCTGTTAAAATTCGCTTAGGGTTGATGAATCCAACCTAAGACTAAGACATCATAAGGAAGACTTCCCAACCACTCAACATCCCCCCCATGACAAGATCGATGTTTGTACCACTGATGACCCCAACCCCATCACTGATAAGCTGACAAGACCAATGTATGAACTGCTGATGACCCATTGACAAGCCCATCTATCATCAGACAATCATTACAGACACACTGCTGAGATTCCATGTAAACAAATCCATCCCCTATTAAAAATATTGCAGTTTTTGCTTGAATCGCTAACATGACCTAACAAGATCACCTCCTGAACCATTGATACCCCCCCCCCCACTGACAAGATGAAAAGAACACTACTTGAACCACTAACCCTATATCAAACTGAAAATCCTTCCACATGAACCGCTGACATTCTTGTCTGACACCCGACGACCGCTGCAGACATTCCATTAACATTCCAAGAAAACAAATCCATACCCCACAAAAAAGTTTGTAATCATAACCTAAACTGCTAACACCCCAAAATAACAAATTCATCTCCCCCACACAATCCCTAACCAGCCCCCCCCCCCCCCCCCCCGTATACCCTACATTCTCCATCCCACCCTACACTCTCTCCCATACCCCTCCCCACATATAAGACTGCCACCTGAACTACTGACCCCCACTGGAATGCATGCTTGAAATTGGACAACTATTGTAGAAATTCCACTGGCACACCAAGAGAACAAATCTAGCCCCCACTAGCACACCCACAACCTAACATGTCCACTTTCGGAACCACTTACTCTCCCTAACACCGGACGCCCTGACATGCTGCATGAACTCCGTTGACACATCTGCCAAACATCTGACAACCACTATAGACATGCAACTGACACACCAAGAGAACAAATCTAATCCCATTAAAAATCCCATATCCACTTCCTAAACTGCTAACACCCTATAACAAGCTCCCCACATGAACTTCTAATTACCCCCACTGACAATTTGACAAGACCACCACCTAAAACGCTGATGACTCATTGACACACCCATCTAAAATAATATAATTGCATAAAAAATGCCTTGGACACACCAAGAAATAAAATCCACCCCAATTAAAAATCCTATATCCACCACCTGAACTATTGACACACCTTGATAGGTCCGCCGTTTGAACTGCTGATAACCCCAACTGAAAAAATGAAAAGCCCTCGCCCTAAACTGCTAACCTGCGGACAAACTGACAAGCCCGCTGCATGAACCTCCAACATGCCCACTTGACATTATAAAATCTCTACAAAAACATCACAGACACATCAAGAAAAAAAATCCATCCCCTATTAAAAATTTCATAGTCACCGCCTAAACTGCTGACACGCAAAGCGAACAAATCCAGCCCCCATTAAAATTTTCTTCGGGGTACTTAATCGAACCTGAGACCGAGATTCGGAAGGAAAACATCCCAGCCACTCACCCCTATGCTGACCATCGCCCCCATGATAATACCACTACCTAAACCATTGATGAACCCACACCGAAAAGCTGACAAGCCTACTGCCTGAATCGTGAATGACCCACAGACATGCCCGCCTGACTTCAGACAACTACTGCAAACACTCCACTGACACGTCAAGTGAACAAATATATCTCCCATTAAAAATATCATTTCCACTGATTGAACTGCCAACATTCCCTGAAAATCCCCCCCCCCACTGATAAGCAAACAAGATTTCCACCTGAACTGCTGACCCACTGAAAAACAGACATGCCCACCGCAAAAACCACTAATATGATCACCTGAAATCTGACAGACAGTCCATACCTACACTTTTTTCAATTTAGGTATTAAAATATATTTTTATATTTTTATTTTCATTAGATGAAATATTAAATTTACGTTTCATAATTTTCTCACAGGTATTATGAATATTAAAAAAATTATTATTTTGTCATATGGTTTGTTGAATTATCAAATTATAATTAAATAATTTATGAATTAAACTATCAATTGATAATTCTGTGATTTTTTTAAATTTTATTAAAAATTAGGGTTTTCCATAGCATTTCTTATTTAAATAAAAATAGAATATTCATTAAATAGCATTAAATGTTATATGAAAAATATAATAAATTTTAACCCACATGAATTTTTATTATATTTTTAGATGAAATATTAAATTTAATTTTTATAATATTCCCACTTGTATTATGAAATTTCAAAATTTAACATTTTTTCATATGGTTTATTGAATTAATAAATTTGAATTAAATTATTGAATTAAAATATTACTTGATAATTCTTGATTGTTTTCATAAATCTACTAATTAAAATTTCACACACATGCAATTTTATATTTTTTAGACTCATGTTGACATAATTTACAATGTAAATTATGTAATTATAACTAACAAAGATGTATTCAATTCGCAGTTATACCATCAGGATTTTATAATATTCAATGTGACATTCCTGAATTAAAGGGTGAAAACTATAAAATTTGGATGGATAGAATTATTCTTCATCTGGGATGGATAGAAATTAAATATTCTATTCTAAGAGACAAACCGCATGCAGTTAATAATGATAGAACAGTAGATGATATATCACTTTATGAACATCGGGAGTGGTCAAACCGTCTTAGTACGATGTTCATAAAAACTAAACTACGTGCTGGAATTTTCGGTTTAGTCGATGTGCATAATAATGTTCATAACTTTCTAAAATATATAGATGACCAGTACATATCATCAGTTAAAGCATTAACAAGCACATTAATCATGAATATCTCATCTATGAGACTCACCACCATGAAAGGTGTGTGCGAGAACATCTTTCAAGTGAGTTATATTGCGACTCAACTTAAGAATCTTGAGGTTAATATATCTGAGCTATTTCTAGTGAATTATATTCTCAACACTCTACCCTATCAATATGGTCCATTTAAAATATATTATAACACACATAAAGATAAATAGTCAATTAATTAATTAATGACTATGTGTTCTCAAGAAGAGGAAAGTCTTGTGGTGGAAATGGGAGAAACTAATATCTTTACAATGCACCAGAAACATAAGGTTCATAAATTTCCAGAGAATAAAAAGGGGAAAGAGAAATTTCTTCATCAACCTCATATTAAGATGGAATTCATTTTTTTTTCTACAAAATAAAAGGAAACGTAAAGAAAAGTTGTCTTAAATTTATGAAATATCTTGAAAAGAAAGGTATTTCAATCTCATTGGTTTGTTATGAATCAAATATGGTGGATACAATTTATAACACTTGGTGGATTTATTTTGGTTCTACAATCTATATTGTGAATACCTTCTGGGGTATGAAAAACCTAAGGAAACTGGTGGATAGTGATCTTGGCGTGTATTCAGGAAACAAGATGCACTCACATGTGGAAGTCATGGGTACATGCACTTTAGTGTTATCCATTAGGTTTACTTTTCTTTAGAAAAGATATTTTAAATTCCAAGATTCTCCAGAAACTTGATTTCAATTTAAAAACTTGTACTGTTGGGTTTTACATTCAATTTTTGTGAAACTAATTTTTCTTTGATATATGGAAATGATGTCATTGGATGTGGTGCATTAAAGGATTGGATTTTCTCCATTGATTTGGAAAGAAAAATTGATAATGTTAACATGCATGTTCTTACTAGCATTAAAAAAAGTGTTATAAATGAAAAATATTATATGCTATGGCACCGAATATTAGGTCATATCTCAAAATAAGGGATTCAAATATAAGTTAAGAATGGGGTACTTAGTACTCTTGATTTTGCTGATTTTGAAACCTGTGTGGATTTAATTAAGGGAAATAAAACCAATAAATCAAAGAAAGGTGAAAATATAAGTTCATCCATATTAGAAATCTTACATACAGACATTTTTAGCTCAGATATGGATTTACATAATCATAAATTCTTAATTTAATTCATTGACGACTATACATGATATATGTATCTCTATTTTCTTCATAATAAAGAGGAAGCACTTGATGCCTTTGAAATTTTTAAGGATGAAGCAGAGAAAAAATGTTGTAAAAAAAATTAAGATCATGAGGTTAGATCAAGGTGGAGAATATTATGGGTGATATACTGAGGATGGTAAATTTCCTAGCCCATTTTCAAGATTTTTTAAGAAAATGGAATAGTTGCACAATACACTATGCTAGGTTCACCAGACCAAAATGAGGTTTCTAAAAGAAGAAATCGAACATTAATTAACATGGTATGAAGTATGCTTAGTAACTATAAGCTACCAAATTTCTTGTAGACGAATGCACTTAAAGCAGCACCATACATTTTGAATCGGGTTCCAACAAAGGAAGTTTCAAAAACACCTTTGAATTGTTTAAGGGTTGGAAACTAAGTTTGTAGCATATACGCATTTAGAGATGTCCTTTATATGTACTTATTTATAATCCACATGAAAATAAGTTGGATCCTAGGACCATTAGTGGATACTTAATTGGATTTTCTGAAAGGTGTAAATGCTATCATTTTTATTGTCCATCATTAAACACAAGAATTATGGAATCATGAAATGCAAAATTTATTGAAAATGACCTGATTAATGGGAGTGATTTTATCAACAAAAATCGTGATGAAGACCATTCAAAAGTTCAAACCTCTAACTCAAGTGATAGATTGATAATTATTATAAAAAAACATCATTTTCGAACAAATATCATTCCAAAAATGGTTGATGATCATCCTTTGGATCAAGTAGTTCAAGAATCTGAAACCCCTGAACAATTATTTGAACCAAAAATTCCTCAAGAAAATAATTGTGAAACATTGAGAAGATCCACAAGGATGAGAAAGCCATAAATTTCTAGTAATTATATGGTGTATCTACAAGAACATGACTACAATATTGGAGCCGAAAATGATCATGAAACATATTCACATGCCATGAGTTTTGAGGAGTCAAATATGTGGTATGATCCCATTATGGAGGAGTTGAATTCCTTGAATAGTAATTATGTTTGGGACCTTGTTAAGTTTCCTTTTGGTGTAAAATCTATTCGATATAAATGGGTTTTTAAAACCAATAAGAATTCATTAGGCAACATTGAAAGATACAAGTACCAACTATTTTCTAAAGGGTTCACTCAGAATGAAGGGATTGATTAAACTAACACTTTTTCTCCAGTATCCAATAAGGATTCCTTACCAATCATATTGGCATTAGTAGGTCATTTTGTTTTTTAATTACAACAAATTGATGTGAAAAATGCTTTTCTAAATGGTAATCTAGATGAGAATGTTTACATGAAACAACCTGAAGGATTCCTCTCTAGTAATGGTGAGAATTTTGTGTGTAAACTCAAAATTTAAATCTATGGTTTAAAACAAGTATCCTGAAAATGGTATTTAAGATTTCATGATGTAATTAATTCATTTGGTTTTGAAGAAAAAATTATGGATCAATTTATATAATAGAAGTTCAGTGGGAGTAAAATATATTTTATTGTTTTATATGTACATGACATTTTACTTTCCACTAATGATAACAGTTTTCTATATTTGGATAAATAGTTTCACTCCAAAATTTTTGACATGAAAGATATGAGTGATGCATTATATGTCATTGGCTTAAGGATTCATAGGGATAGGTTGAGAGGCGTTCTATGCTTGTCTCAAGAAACCTATATTAATAACATCTTAGAGAGATTTCATATGAAAGATTGTTCACCAAGTATAGAACCCATTGTTAAGGGTGATAAATTCAGCATGAACCAAATCCCTAAAAAAGATTTTGAATGAGAACAAATCGAATCCATCCCATTTTATTCTGATGTTGGTAGTTTAATGTATGGTCAGGTTTGCACAGGACCAGATATTGCAGTTGTAGTGGGAATGTTGGGGCGATATCGAAGAGATCCAGATTTAGACCACTAGAAGGTCGTGAAGAAGGTATTAACATACCTCAAAGGCACTAAAGACTGCATAATTATATATAAACGCACTCACAAATTGTATGTCATCGGATACTCAGATGCAGACATTGTCGATTGTGTTGATTCACCCAAATCAACTTCTGGATATGTTTTTATGATGGCTAGAGGAGTTGGTTCATAGAAAAGTGTCAAACAGACGCTAATAGTGACATCTACTATAGAAGCTGAGTTTGTTTCAGGTTTTGAGGCCACTTCCCATGGTGTATGGATAAAGAGTTTCATTTCGGGCCTTAATGTTATGGATTATATTTTAAGGCCATTGATTATATATTATGACAATTCTTCTTCTATTTGTATGGCCAAGAATAAAAAAAGTGGGAGACGAAGTAATCTCATCAACATCAAATACATAGCCATAAGGGAACGTGTTAAAGATAAAAAGGTGTTCATTCATCACATTAGCACAAAATTGATGATTACATATCCTTTGACTAAAGGCATGCCTCCATGTATATATAAGGATCATTTAATATGTTTGGGATTATGTTCTACATTGTAAATTTGTTGAATTTTATTTGTAACTCTTTATATTTAATTATTTCTCTCTTCAATTTAAGTGTACACATTAATTATTTGAGAAATATTTTTGGGGCTACAGAAAAAAAACATACAGTTAAGGTTTCTTTATATGGGGAATAAACCATGTGGTTAAGGTTTATTGATTCAGTTATCTAAGGGTACATGGTATATTGTGATACATGGAAGGGAATACTCTTTATTTAGAGGAATACTGCTATGATCCATATATCATGTTTCTTTTTTAAAGAGGTAGATTGAATTTATTCACATTAATTGGTTTGGAACAAGTGGGAGAATGAAATAAATGGTTCATCAAATTAGTTATTAATGTAATAAATTATTATAGAATATAATAAATGGTACAACAATTAATATGGTACGTTATTAATAAATTTTCCATCAATAAATATGGTACATTATTATAAATACGATAAATTATTATACAAGTATTTAATGTATTAAATACAATTTGAATAATTATTTATTACAATGATGGCAATCAATCTCCATTAATACTCCTTGTCGACGAAGTAAATTGTGGTAGGTTATTGAGGGTAGAATCCCTATAAATATAATCCCTTACACTCAGTGGATTAGGGAAACACACACCATATACATCCTCGTGTAGAATGTAGAAGGCATTCAGGTTTTAATTCGATTGTTTCCTATTTTTACATTAGAATATGTAAGTAACATGTTTCTCTTATTAAAGAAATTTTTACTATCCTAGAATTATACATTCTTTAAAATTTATAACACCACTGACATACCTGCCTGACATTTGAAAACTGCTAGAGACACAGTGTTGACATGCCAAGTGAACAAATCCAACCCCATTAAAAATATTGTAGCCACCACCTGAACCATTGACACGCTAACTGGACAGATCCATTCCCCATTAATATTCTCTTAGGAATGATAAATAAAACTCGCGGTCGAGACTTCATAACGACAATGTCCCAACCCCTCACTCATACACCCAAAGTCCCCTCCCCCCATCCTCACTTGTATGCCCATTATCCCTCCCCCCCCCCTCTCATATATCACCATCACCCTAACCATCCATCCCCACCCTCTCTTGCACCCATACCTAACCAGACACTGCCACCCTACCCAACACCCCCTCCCCTAACCGGTGCCCCCTCCCACCCAGTGCCCTTACCTCCTGTATCCACCACCTAAACCTCTCATATTCCTGTATGACATCAGTAAATTAGAGATTTTTTGTAACACCCCAAGATTTTATGAGAATTATTCTTTTTAATTTCTTTGATGTCATTTTTTGTACGCTTCACCAAGATTAGATTGTGCTATATGAAACACCGTATTAGCTTGTAGTATATACAACACTATTCTTGGCTTGTGATGCACACAATTTCAAGTTATTTAAAATAAAATTCATTTTAGACAACCCCAAGTATAGATTTTGATCAATTTATAACTGAACTTTATTTTGAGTATGTTATACGCAACAACAAAGGAAGATTTCTCTACACACAACCCTGAATTGCCTTGCATTACATGCAAGAGAGACCTTCCTCGATATCTTGCGTTGTACGCAATAACGAGTTTCACTAAAAAACAATATGTTATTGAAATATTATATAAACTAGACGTTATGGATAGTAATACCAACTTTTTTAAATTATATAAATTTTATCTTTCAAAATGGACCTCATTTTTGGATTCGGAATATCAAAATTAGCTTAGGGTGAATTTTTGTTATTTTTCTGAAAACTTTCAATTTTTGATTAATAGTGAAAACAAGGAGTTATTGGTTAAAACCGACTTTTTATTTAAATAGTCATTTATTTTATTTAAATTTATTTTAGGTGAAAATAGATACATAATACCTATATAATTTCAATGTAATTCATTGGAGTAATTTTATAATAATTTTAGATATATAAAAATTTTATTGAACATTTTACAGTCTTTTACCCACCTCCTAGGAGAATTTGAAAATTTACATAAAACTTAATTTTACCGCTTTTGTGAGTTGAATTTAGAAATTCTAGAGACACGATTAATATCAAGGAGTAAAATTTGGTTCAATAAGATAAAAATATTTTTTGGTGAATAGTGACTTTTAACTTTTATTTACCACGGTTAAAAGTAAATAGAGTAATTAAGGGTAAAAATGATATTATTATTACCCTAACACATGTCCTAAGTTTAATTCGACCAAAAAAACCTTAGGAATAAAATATTTCCCTTTAGGTCCACTTGGATTAGATAAGGACATTTATTATTATTTTATTTAAAGAAGAGTTGAAATAGTTAAAATCAATGTTTAATAACTAAAACATTTTTAATATAGTGTTATACATAAGTTAAATTTGACTATAAATATTCATTAGAAATCTAAAAATATTTCATAAATAATGGTATTTTATTTATATTTTTTAGACAGTAAATAATTTAATTTATTTATGACACAATGATGATGCAGTAATTACCTTATTAATGAAATGTTAACATAATTGATATTATAAATACCCAAATAAATGTAATTTGAGACTTTTTATGAATTAAAATAATTCTATAGGTTAATATAACATATTAGGGTTGGTTAGATGATTTTTTAAGAAGTAATAATTCTGTTATGAATTTAGAGAAAACAAAATACCAAATAGTGTCAAAATTAACATAAAAGAGTTTTTTAAACAAATATATATTATTAATTGATATAATGGTCCTAAAAATCTAAGGTTAGGCCAAGAGACTTATATAATAATATATATGACATTAAAGAACTAATTAGGGTTCTATTGGCAGTTTATAGTAAGTTTATTAACCATATAGTGTAAGAATACAAGAAGACACGGTAAAAGTAAAATTATTTAACTTAGAGTTAAATCTAAATGATAAGGCTAAAATGGTAACTTAAACTTGTCTAAAACCTATTTTTTGAGATAATTTAGACCAATACCCACCCTATCCCATAAATAAGTCACTTTGGAGCCATTATACACTAAATATGAATTTATTATAAAATAATATTTTAAGTTTTTTCTAAGGTGCCCCTCACCCCTCTTATAAAAGGGCACTCCCCCTTCTCTCTAATTCACACCTCCAAAACCATTTGGATCGGCCAAAACCTGACCTAATACCCTCTAAACTATACTCCATTCATCCTACATTCCTTCCTTTAGTCATAAATCCAACTTAAGGAGCCGTTTTGGTCGAATCTAAAGGAAGAACTCGAAGAAGAGGTAAATATCTCACCACCTATTTCAAGTTCCTTTCTTCTTCCACTTCCTCCTTCTTTGTTGTTTCCATTATAAAATAATAACTCCAGTATCTTATATATACTATTATGTTATTATAAAAGTAATTTCAACCATATTAGTTATTTTATCCATCCTATTAATGAAAAAATCACAACATGTGCGTACGTACGGCTTACCGTCTCCACATCGTCATATAGTTTTGTTATTAAAACATTTCATCATTAAGATGGGTATAATAATGAGTATAAATGATATAAATAATAAATATAACATTATTAGGATTCTTTATATATTATATACCATCCAATTATATACTATTTTAATATCAAAATAATGATATCATCGCTCGTGTGTACGTACGGACTACCATCTCCACGAACGTGATGAGATTCATTTTCCATGATTAACCATTCAAGTATGATTATAAAGTATATAAAATAAATAATCATGAAATATATTACATAATAATGATACTATATTTATGTACATATATGTTTCATTTACTTAATTCCATTCAATTCAATAAGGAAATGAAAACAGCATTCATGTGTACGTACGGCCTACCGTCTCCATGAACGATGTATTTCATTCCATTTATCGATCTATCATATATATTTATATGAAGAATATATATTATATATAAATAATGTTTTAAATTCATGAATTAATTAAATCAGGATATAATTAATAATATCAAGATCAACAAGTCGAAACAAGTACGATAAATGAAACGATTTTACCCAAAATGCTGCTTTAACATGGAATTTACAAAAGAACGGATAATATAAAGTCATAAGTGAATAATATATGACATAATAACAATGAATATGATTCTATAATAATTAAATGACATTATTTAAATCATTATACAGGACGTTTGGATACATACGAAGCATATCATACCTAAGGTAAGGGATAATTTTTCAATCTCGTTTTTATCTGAGATTTCTTATACTTAAGTATTTACTAGGGTTATATTTTTCATCCATGTACATAAAAATGTTTCTTTATAAAGTGTTTAATATTATTCCATGTATGTTTTAATTCATTTTTACTCCTATTTGACTTTTACATTGTGTTATGGAAGGAATCTTTCTTTTGTTTACCATACGAGGAACTTTTTGTCTTTTCCGGCAAAAGTATGAGGAGAATATTTTTTTAACTAATATAGCATTAAAGGATTTTTATGGTTTCAGAACGCCTAATTTTCATGAAGCTTCCTATACAATATTTCATGACTATTTTCAACAAAATCCTTTTCTTTTAAAATTTCATGGAATTTTGTGAAAAGAAAATGATTTTGAAGAAGAAAGGATATTTTCCTCAAGAATTAATTTCAAGTGTTTTATCAAAAACATTTTCCATATAAGATGACATTATTTAATATGTTTATATTTCAAGTATAATTTCTCTATGATTTACATGATTTCAATTTTCTCATGATGAAATGATATCCATTTGTTTTATATGGATTATGTTATGACGGGATGATGTTTATGAAACCCATTTTATTCTTTGGGTTATGATGAATGATTTATGTTTATGTTGTGGAACACGTAATAATGATTTCATTATGAGATGGGTGGGACCTATATCTCCCTCCAATGCATTGGGTAAATATTTATATCTCATGAGATATACATGGCTGGAACAGCAAGTGAATCTGGTTCAGTAATACAGGGATGGAATGGCAAGTAAACCCGGTTCATTAATGGAATTTGTACACTATGATGGTCTTGGAAACAATGCCTTGGCTACTATGGAAATCATAACATGTGATTAATGGTTGCCACAATTACATGTTTTATTCCCATGATATTTTATCATGGTTAATGTTCCTTTATGATCTATTCCTTATGAACTGCCAAGATTTATGTCATTAATCATGATTTTTATGTTTTATATTCATGTTATTACGTTCAAATGTTTAGGGATTGTTTTATATTCTCCATGTTTACCCTTACTGAGAATTTGAGCTCACCCTTTTTATGTTTTCTTTTCCCCAGGATATAAATAAAGGTTTTAGGTAAGATTACCAAAGGGGAAGATCTTTATAAGATATGTCAATGATCTTTCACCATGATTAGAAGATTATGTTCCGAGTTTCCAAAGACACTAAACTAATACGGTCTTTGGGCATCTATTTTTGTCATGTATTAAGTATTCAAAAAATGTAATGAAATGTCTATGTACGTCGAGATTTGGGTCTTTAATGTTGGTATTAGAGCAAAGGAGGTAGGAATTAATCTGATCCTTGGGAACTCTCACGTGTGAGCATTGGATGAAGCATGGCTCTCCGGCCAAGGGCTTCATGAGGAAATGAATGCCATTGGGGAAGGTGGTATGTCCCACCCAGGGGGTGTAGCTTCCCATGTATTGCTCTGATAGGTATCAATTCTAGTCCACTGGAAATAATTCCAGACCACTACAGTTGGTATCAGAGCGAAGGTTTAGTTATGCTTTGGAAACTAGGATGCGAAAACTTTAGTGAGATCCCTAGAGATATTTCTAAGGTATGTCTAGGGATGTCCCTAAGGTTAAGTATAAGTATAGGATATAGTCCTAAAATTACGGTAACGAACATAGAATTAAAACTAAGATGTTATATATTGAAAGTACTCCGCCTTGATTATGTTTTTTTCTAGTACGAGTTTTTCCTCTCATACTATTCTTTTTGGGTTTTAAGAAATGGAAGGAAATAAGAGGATTCATGTTAATGGAGAATATGATGGACAATGGAATTATATTATTCATGAGAAACCAAATTAAATGGGATTTGGATGTCAAAACATCGTTATTATTCCTAATCATCAATCTCATAATATGATCAATAATATCAACTTTGGTAAGTTTCTTGACTCGGCTAATATGAGAAAGATGGAGTTTCATGATGATCATAGAGGAAAGAAAGTTCAATTTCCCTCATGTAAATCATGTGGGAAGAGGCATCAAGGAGAATGTTTCAAAGGAACTGGAAGATGCTTCGGGTGTGGAAAAGAAGGACACAAAGCCAGTAATTTCAAAGGAAAAGGTTCAGTTAACACCATGGACAAGGATAATAGTATTGCTAAGACATCAACACCAGTTAAATGTTTTATGTGTGGAATGTACGGGCATTATTCAAATCAATTCTCTAAGGGAAAATTTCATGAAGAGAATTAGCATGGTCGTATGGGTAGTATTTATGTTGTTGATGATGAAGAGACTACAAATGATATATGAGATGAAAGAAGTGTTGAGGAATCAAATGATGAAGATCGGTCAATGGTTTAAGAAGGTAGTGGAATGATTGTATGTTTATCAAGAGTTATGTTGTATAGGTAATTTCATGGTACTATGGAATAAAGAAACATCTAAGGATTGTTACACAATTGTTTTTCCTAAAGTATTTGAAAGTATATGTTGAATGGTACCAGTTACCATGAAAGGTTATTCAGATATTTTTGGAAAGAAAATGATATACACATAATAAAGGGATAAAGAGATAATGAAATGTTTGATAGTATTAATGAGCTAATATAAGGACAAAGTGATGTCATGGTTTGGGTATATAGAAATTTTGGGATTTTGGTATGTGGAAATAGATGACTTTTGATAGCATTCATGTGTTCACAAAGATTATATGGTAATTCATGTTTCAGGAGAGTACATGATTAAGGTATTCACATGTTTGAAATGTAACCAACAATATAACTTTATGATATACGGGCGATAAATTATGGTATTCTCATGCTTGGTTGATGACATTTCTAGTAATCGTTATCTTTATAGTATGAGATTGGATAGAAGTATTTTGGATAAGCCTAAACATTTGAAATGGATTACGTTGGTCATAAGATAATATTGTTTAAGGAGAGAACCTTTTTCGATATTATTTATGGAATGTTATAATAGTGTAGTTTTAGAAAAAGGACAACCTACAGGACGGGTGACAACCCATCGCGTTGGACAAGGATGCGGGAATCCAACCCACAACCGAAGTGCAACGGGCATTTATCACCTACCTCTGGCCTAAAAGAAGTCCCTGGTTAGTAGAAACTAGTTTTATATTATTAAGAGGTGTGATAGATGAAGTATAAGTCCATTTTTGGAATCATATACGATTAACCTCAACATAGATGGACTTATGTATATTTGATAACTTTTGCTAACATTTTGTTTGAGATAGATGGAATGACCCAAAAAAATTTCACATGATCTTCTAACACTTCACGAATGATAAATTCAACTTCATTTATTTAATATATGAAGTGGAAATTGTTCATGGAACGACCAACAATGATATTGTACCAAAATCAAGTAAGAATTTCTTATAATTCAAAATTTTCAACTTTAGGGAAATGATATTGAAAACCAAAAACGTTGTCCTAGTACCCTCATATATGATGAATCAGATGGTACCTTAGATCATCATAAATTTATGGCTTTCTGATTGTTGTCATTTTCATATCCATGTTCTCTACCACTCTCTATCAGAACTTGATAGTTAGATTTCTCTTCCATATCCACATTTTCACCTATATTCTTCTATGTGGAAACCCAGTGATGAGTTACTTTGGGTATCCACTATGTTTTTAACATTCATTTTTAAAATGATGTTTTAGTATTCCTTTTTATGATGTAGGTTTCTATGAAATAAACTTTCATGTAGAAAACCATTTATAACCCCGACGAATTTTGAGGGAGAAATTAATTTTAAGGGGGGTAGAATGTAACACCCCGAGATTTTATGAGAATTATTCTTTTTAATTTATTTGATGTACTTTTTTTTACGGTTCACCAAGATTATCTTGAATTATATGAAACACCATATTTGGTTGTAGTATATGAAACACTATTCTTGTCTTGTGAAGCACACAATTTCAAGTTCTTTTGAATAAAATTCATTTTACACAACACCAAGTATAGATTTTGATCAATGTATAATTGAACTATATTTTGAGTATGTTATACGCAACACCAAAGGAAGATTTCCCTACACGCAACCCTGACTTTCATTGCATTACACGCAAGAGCGACCTTCCTCGATAACTTGTGTTGTATGCAATACCGAGTTTCACTAAAAAACTATATGTTATTGAAATATTATATAAACTAACTGTTATGAATTGTAATAACCAATTTTTGAAATTTTATAAATTTTATCTTTCAAAATGGACATCATTTTTGGATTTGGAATATCGAAATTAGCTTAGGGTGATTTTTTGTTATTTTTATGAAAACTTTCAATTTTTAAAGAATAGTGAAAAAACTGAGTTATTGGTTAAAATGGACTTTTTATTTAAATAATAATTTATTTTATTTAAATTTATTTTAGGTCAAAATAGATACATAATACCTATATAAGTTAAATGTAATTCATTGGAGTCGTTTTATAATAATTTTAGATATATAAAAAATTTATTGAACTTTTTACCGTCTTTTACCCACCTCCTAGGAGAATTTTCAAATTTATATAAAACTTAATTTTACCACTTCTGTGAGTTGAATTTTAAAAATCCAAGAGACACAGTTAATATCAAGGAGTAAAATGTGGTTCAATAAGATAAAAATAATTTATGGTGAATAGTAACATTTAACTTTTATTTACCACTATTAAAAGTAAATATGGTAATTATGG
Source organism: Viscum album (assembly GCA_963277665.1). Classification (NCBI taxonomy): domain Eukaryota; kingdom Viridiplantae; phylum Streptophyta; class Magnoliopsida; order Santalales; family Viscaceae; genus Viscum; species Viscum album. The sequence goes on along the minus strand of OY728161.1, from coordinate 1,986,617,783 downwards.
GTAACAATGATATTATTATTACCCTAACACATTTCATAAGTTTAATTAGACCAAAAAAACCTTATGAATAAAATATTACCCTTTAGTTCCACTTTTATTAGATTAGGACATTTATTATTATTTTATTTAAAGAAGAGTTAAAATAGTTGAAATCAATGTTTAATAACTAAAACATTTTTAATATAGGGTAATAAATAAGTTAAATTTGACTAAAAATATTAATTAGAAAGATAAAACGATTTACTACATAATGGTATTTTATTTACATTTTTTAGACATTAAATAATTTGATTTATTTATGACACAATGATGATGCAGTAATTACATTATTAATGAAATATTAACATAATTGATATTATAAATACCCAAATAAATGTAATTTCAGACTTTTTATAAATTTAACTAATTTTATAGGTTAATATAACATATTAGGGTTGGTTAGATGATTTTGTTTCTAAGAAATAATGCTGTTATGAATTTATAGAAAAAAAATACCAAATAGTGTCAAAATTGACATAAAATAGTTTTTAAAACAAATATTATATTATTAATTGATATAATGGTCCTAAAAATATAATGATCGGCCAAAAGACTTATATAATAATATATATGACATTAATAAACTAATTAGGGTTCTATTGGCAGTTTATATTATGTTTATTAACCATATAGTGTAAGAATACAAGAAGACGCGGTAAAAGTAAAATTATTTAACTTAGAATTAAATATAAATGATAAGGTTAAAATGGTAACCTAAACTTGTCTAAAGTCTATTGGTTGAGAGAATTTAGACCCATCCTCACCATATCCTCTAAATAAGTCACTTTTTTGCCATTATAAACTGAATATGAATTTATTATAAAATAATATTTTAAGTTTTCCCAAAGGTGCCCCTCACACCTCTTATAAAAGGGCACTCCCCCTTTTCTCTAATTAACACCTTAAAATCCATTTGGCTCGGCCAAACTCTACCCAAATACCCTCTGAACCGTCCTCCCTTAATCCTATAGTCCTTTTATTAGTCATAAATCCAACCTAAGGATCCCTTTTGATCAAATCAAAAGGAAGAACCCGAAGAAGAAGTAAATATCTCACCACCTATTTCAAGTTCCTTTCTTCTTCCAGTTCCTCCTTCTTTGTTGTTTAAATTATAAAATAATAACTCCAGTATCTTCTATATACTGTGATTTTATTATAAAAATTTTACAACCATATTATTTATTTAATCCATCCTATAAATCAAAAATTCACCACACGTGCGTACGTACGGCTTACTGTCTCCATGTCGTGGTGTAGTTTGTTATTCAAACATTTCATAATTTGGATGGGAATAATAATGAGTATAAATGATATAAATAATAAATATAACATTATTATTATTCTTTATATATGATATACCATCCAATTATATACGATTTTAATATCAAAAGAATGATATCATCACTCGTGCGTACGTACGGACTACCGTCTCCACGAACGCGATGAGATTCATTTTCCATGATTAACCATTCAAGTATGATTATAAAGTATATATAATAAATAATCATGACATATATTACATAATAATGATACTGGATTCATGTACATATATTTTTCATATACATAATTCCATTCAATTCAATAAGGATACGAAAACAGTGTTCATGCGTATGTACGGCCTACCGTGTCCATGAACGTTGTATTTCATTCCATTTATCGATATATCATATATATTTATATCCTGAATATAAATTATATATAAATCATGTTTTACATTTTTGAATTAAGTAAATCAGGATTTATGTAATAATATCAAGAACAACAAGTCGAAACATGTACGATAAATGAAACGATTTTACCCAAAACACTGCTTTATAATGGAAATTACAAAAAAACGGGTAATATAAAGTCATAAGTGAACCATATATGATATCATAACAATGAATATGATTCTCAAATAATCCAATTAAATTATTTAAATCATTATACATGAGGTTTGGATACATACGAATCATATCAAACCTAAGGTAAGGGATAATTTTGCAATCTCATTTTTATCCGAGATTGCTTATACGTAAGTATTTACTGGGGTTATATTTTTCATCCATGTCCATAAAAAAAAATTTTTATAAAGTGTTTAATATTATTCCATGTTTTTTTAAATTCATGTTTACCCCTCTTTTACTTTTACATTGTGTTATGGAAGGAATCTTTCTTTTGTTTACCAAATGAGGAACTTTTTGACTTTTCCGAAAAAAGTACGAGGAGAATGTTTTTTCTTAACTTATAGAGCATGAACGGATTTTTATGGTTTCATAAGACCTAATTTTCATGAATATTCATCCACAAGATTTCATAAATATTTTCAAAAAAATACATTTCTTTTAAAATTGCATGGAATTTTTTTAAAAGAAAATGATTTTGAAGAAGAAAGGATATTTTCCTCAAGAATTCATTTCAAGTGTTTTATCAAAACCATTTTCCATATAAGATGACATTATTACATATGTGTATTTTTCAAGTAAATTGTATCAATGATTTATATGGTTTCACTTTTCTTATGATGAAATTATATCCATTTGTTTTATATGGATTATGTTATGATAGAATGATGTTTATGAAACCCATTTTATTCTTTGGGTTATAATGAATGATTTATGATTATGTTGTGGCACACGTAAGAATGATTTCATTATGAGAGGGGTGAGACATATATATCTCAATCTAATTCATTGGGTAAATATTTATATCTTATGAGATAGACATGGCTGGAATGACAAGTGAATTCAGTTCAGTAATACAGGGATGGAACGGCAAGTAAACCTGATTCAGTAATGGACTTTGTCAACTATGATGGTCTTGGAAACAATGCCTTGGATACTATGGAAATAATAACATGTGCTTAATGGTTTCCACAATTACATGTTTTATTCCCATGCTATTTTATCATGGTAAATGTTCCTTTATGATCTATGCCTTATGCACTACCAAGATTTATGTCATTACTCATGATTTTGATGTTTTATGTTCATGTTATTACGTTCAAATGTTTAGGGATTGTTTTATGTTCTCCATGTTTACCATTACTGGGAATTTGAGCTCACACTTTTTCTGTTTTATTTTCCCCAAGATATAAAGAAATGTTTTAGGTAAGAATACCAAAGGGGAAGATCTCTATAGGAGATGTTGAAGATCTTTCACCATGATTAGAAGGTTATGTTCCGAGTTTCTAAAGACACTAAACTAATATGGTCTTTGGGCATCTGTTTTTGTCATGTATTAAGTATTCCAAAAAAGTAATGTAATGTCTATGTACATCAAGCTTTGGGTTTTTACAGTTGGAATCAGAGTAAAGAAGGTAGGAATGAATCCGATCCTTGGGAACTCTCACGTGTGAGCATTGTACGAAGCATTACTCTCCGCCCAAGGGCTTCATGAGGAAATGGCTGCCACTAGGGAAGGTGGTATGTCCCACCCAGGGGGTGTTGCCGCCCATGGAGTTCTCTGATAGGTATCAATTCTAGTCCACTAGAAATAATTCCGACCGCTAATGTTGGTATCAGAGTGAAGGTTTAGTTAACCTTTGGAAACTAGGATGCGAAAACTTTAGTGAAATCCTTAGAGATATTTCTAAGGTATGTCTAGAGATGTCCCTACGGTTAAGTATAAGTATAGGTTATAGTCCTAGAATTACAGTAACGATCATAGAATTATACCTAATATTTTATAGATTGAAAGTAATCCCCATTTATTATGTTGTTTTTCTAGTATGAGTTTTTCCTCTCATACTATTCATTTTGGGTTTTAAGAAATGGAAGGAAATAGAGGGATTCATGTTAAGGGAGAATATGATGGAAAATGGAATGATATTATTCATGAGAAACAAAATAAAATGGGATTTGGATGTCCAAACATTGTTATTATACCTAATCAGCAATCTCATAATATGATCAATACTATCAACTTTGGTAAGTTTCATGACTCGGCTAATAAGAGAAAGATGGAGGTTCATGATGATCATAGAGGAAAGAATGTTCAATTTCCCACATGTAAATAATGTGGGAAGAGGCATCAAGGAGAATGTTTAAAAGGAACTGGAAGATTCTTTGGGTGTGGAAAAGAACGACACAAAGCCAGTAATTGCAAAGGAAAAGGTCCAGTTAACACTATGGACAAGGATAATGGTATTTCTAAGACATCAACAGCGGTTAAATGTTTTAAGTGTGGAATGTACGGGCATTATGTAAACCAATGCTCTAAGGGAAAAGTTCATGAAGAGAATTAGCATGGTCGTATGGGTAGTATTTATGTTGTTGATAATGAAGAGACTACAAATGATATATGAGATGAAAGAAGTGTTGACGAATAAAATGATGAAGCTCGGTCAATGGTTTAGGAAGGTAGTGGAATGATTGTATGTTTATCAAGATTTATGTTATATAGGTAATTTAATGGTACTATGGAATAAAGAAACATCTAAGGATTGTTACACTATTATTTTTCCTAAAGTATTTGAAAGTATATGCTGAATTGTACCGGTAACCATGAAAGGTTGGTCAGATATTTTTGGAAAGAAGATGATATGCGCATAATAAAGGGATAAAGAGATAATGAAATGTTTGATAGTATTAATGATCTCATATAAGGACAAAGTGATATCATGGTTTGGGTATATAGAAATTTTGGGATTTTGGTATGTGGAAAGAGTTGACTTTTGATAGCATTCGTGTTTTCACAAAGATTCTATGGTAATTCATGTTTCAAGAGAATACACGATTAAGGTAGTCAAATGTTTGGAATGTGACCAACATGATATATCTTATGATATACGGGGGATAAATGATGGTATTCACATGCTTGGTTTATGAAATTTCTAGTAATCGTTGTCTTTATACTATGAGCTTGGATAGAAGTATTTTGGATAAGCCTAAAGATTTGAAATGGATTATGTTTGACATAAGATAATATTGTTTAATGATATAAACTTTTTTTGATATTATTTCAAGAATTTTATAATAGTGTATTTTTATAAAAAGGACAACCTGCAGGACGGGTGACAACCCATCACGTTAGACAAGGCTGTGGGAATCGAACCCACAACTGAAGTGTGACAGGCCTTTATCACCTACCTCTAGACTACAGGAAGTCCCTGGTTAGTAGAAACTAGTTTTATTTTATTAAAAGGTATTATAGATGTATTATAAGTCCATTTTTGGAATCATATACGATTAACCTCACCATATAGGGACTTATGTATATTTGATAACTTTTATAAACCTTTTGTTTAAGAAAGATGGAATGACCCATCATTCTATCACATGATATGCTAACACTTCACGAATGAAAAATTCAACTTCATTTCTTTAAGATATGAAGTGGAAAATATTCATGGAATGACCAAAAATTAGATTGTACCAAAATAAAGTAAGTATTTCTTCTAATTCAAAATTTTCAACTTTAGGGAAATGATATTGAAAACCAAAAACGTTGTCTTAGTACCCTCATATCTGATGAATCAGATGGTACCTCAGATTATCACAAATTTATGGCTTTTTTATTGTTGGCTTTTTCATAGCCATTTTCTCTAACACTCTCTATCAGAACTTGATGGTTATATTTCTCTTCCATATCCATATTTTCACCTATATTCTTCAATGTGGAAACCCAGTGATGAGTTACTTTGTGAATCCGTTATGTTTCTAACGTTCCTTCTTAAAATGATGTTTTAGTATTCCTTTTTATGATGTGGGTTTCTATGAAAGAATCTTTCAAGTAGAAAACCATTTATAACCCCGACAAATTTTGAGGGGGAAATTCATTTTAAGGGGGTAGAATGTATCACCCCGAGATTTTATGAGAATTATTCCTTTTAATTTCTTTGATGTATTTTTTTTGTATGATTCACCAAGATTAGCTTGTGCTATATGAAACACCGTATTAGCTTGTAGTAAACACAACACTATTCTTGGATCGTGATGCACACAATTTCAATACTTTTCGATTAAAATACATTTTACACAACACAAAGTATAGATTTTGATCAATATATAACTAAACTACATTTTGAGTTTTTTATATGAAACACCAAATGAATATTTCCATACACACAAACCAGACTTTCCTTGCATTACATTCAAGAGCGACCTTCCTCGATAGCTTGCGTTGTACGCAATACTGAGTTTCACTAAAAACGATATGTTATTTAAATATTATATGAACTAGCCGTTATGAATAGTAATAGCCACTTTTTAAAATTTTATAAATTTTATCTTTCAAAATGGACTTCATTTTTGGATTCAGAATATCGAAATTAGCTTAGGGTGAATTTTTAGTATTTTTCTGAAAACTTTCAATTTTGATGAATAGTGAAAACACTGAGTTATTGGTTAAAACCGACTTTTTATTTAAATAATACTTTATTTTATTTAAAATTTTTTATTCCAAAATAGATACATAATACCTATATAAGTTCAATGTAATTCATTGGAGTCATTTTATAATAATTTTAGATATATAAAAATTTTATTGAACTTTTTACCGTCTTTTACCCACCTCCTAGGAGAATTTGCAAATTTACATAAAACTTAATTTTAATGATTTTGTGAGTTGAATTTATAAAATCTGAGAGAAAAAGTTAATATAAAGGAGTAAAATTTGGTTCAATAAGATAAAAATAATTTTTGGTGAATAGTAAATTATAACTTTTATTTACCACGGTTAAAAGTAAATAGGGTAATTAAGGGTAGAAATGATATTATTGTTACCATAATATATGTACTAAGTGTAATTAGACCAAAAATACCTTATGAATAAAATATTACCCTTTAGGTCCACTTGGATTAGATTAGGACATGTGTTATTATTTTATTTAAAGAATAGTTAAAATAGTTAAAATCAATGTTTAATAACTAAAAAAATTTAATATAGGGTTATACATAGGATAAATTAGAATATAAATATTAATTAGAAGTATAAAAAGATTTCCAAAAATAATGGTATTTTATTTATATTTTTTAGAAATTAAATAATTTAATTTATTTATGAAACAATGATGATGCAGTAATTACCTTATTAATGAAATATTAACATAATTGATATTATAAATATCCAAATAATTGTAATTTGATACTTTTTATGAATTAAACTAATCTTATAGATTAATATATCATATTAAGGTTGGTTAGATGAATTTTTTTCGAAATAATAATGTTGTTATGAATTTAGAGAAAACAAAATACCAAATAGTGTCAAAATTGTCATAAAAGAGTTTTTAAAACAAATATTATATTATTAATTGATATAATGGTCCTAAAAATCTACGGTTCGGCCAAAATACTTATATAATAATATATATGACATTAATGAACTAATTATGGTTCCACTGGAAGTTTATAGTAAGTATATTAACCATATACTGTAAGAATACAAGAAGACACGGAAAAAGTTAAATTAATTAACTTAGAATTAAATCTAAATGATATGGTTAAAATGGTAACCTAAACTTTTCTAAAACCTATTTGTTGAGAGGATTTAGACCCATCCCCACATTATCCTCCAAATAAGTCACTTTGGATCCATTATAAACATAATATTAATTTATTATAAAATAATATTTTAAGTTTTTTCTACGGTACCACTCACCTCTCTTATAAAAGGGCACTCCACCTTCTCTCTAATTCACACCTCCAAAGCCATTGGGCTCGGCCAACCCTGACCCAAATATCCTACCTTAATCCTAGAGGCCTTACTTTAGTCAGAAAGCCAACCTAAGGATCCCTTTTGATCAAATCAAAAGGAATAACCCGGAGAAAAGGTAAATATCTCACCACCTATTTCAAGTTCCTTTCTTCTTCCACTTTCTCCTTATTTGTTGTTTCCATTATAAAATAATAACTACAGTATCTTCTATATACTGTGATTTTATTATAAAAATTTTACAACCATATTAGTTATTTTATCCATCCTATGAATGAAAAAGTCACCACATGTGCGTACGTACGGCTTACCGTCTCTACGTCGTGGTGTAGTTTGTTATTCAAACATTTAATCATTTTGATGAGTATAATAATGAGTATAAATAATATAAATAATAAATATAACATTATTATTATTATTTATATATGATATTCCATCAAATTATATACTATTTTAATATCAAAATAATGATATCATCGCTCATGCGTACGTACGGACTACCGTCTCCACGAACGCGATGAGATTCCTTTTCCATGATTAACCATTAAAGTATGATTATAAAGTATATATAATAAATAATCATGAAATATATTACATAATAATGATATTGTATTTATGTACATATATGTTTCATTTACTTAATTCCATTCAATTCAATAAGGAAACGAAAACAGCGTTCATGCGTACGTATGACCTACCGTCTCCAGGAACAGTGTATTTCATTCCATTTATCGATCTATCATATATATTTATATGCTGAATATATATTATATATAAATAATTTTTTACATTTTATAATTAATTAAATCATTATATAAGTAATAATATCAAGAACAACAAGTCAAAACACGTACGATAAATGAAACGATTTTATCCAAAACGCTGCTTTAACATGGAATTTACAAAAGAACGGGTAATATATAGTCATAAGTGAAACGTATATGATATCATAACAATGAATATGATTCCTTAATAAGTCAATGAAATTATTTAAAGCATTTTATAGGAGTTTCGGATACATACGAAGCATATCGGACCTAAGGTAAGGGATAATTTTTTTAATCTCATTTTTATCCAAAATTGCTTATACGTAAGTATTTACTAGGGTTTTATTTTTCATCCATGTCCATAAAAATGTTTTTTTAAAGTGTTTAATATTCTTCCATGTATTTTGAAAGTCATGTTTACCCCTCTTTGACTTTTACATTTTGTTATGGAAGGAATCTTTCTTTTTTTTACCATATGAGGAACTTTTTGACTTTTCTGGCAAAAGTACAAGGAGAATGTTTTTTTAACTTATACGAAATGAACATATTTTTATGGTTTCATAACACATAATTTTCATGAATATTACTCTACAATATTTCATAAATATTTTGCACAAAATCCTTTTCTTTTAAAATTGCATGGCGTTTTGTGAAAAGAAAATGATTTTGAAGAAGAAAGGATATTTTCCTCAAGAATTCATTTCAAGTGTTTTATCAAAACCATTTTCCATCTAAGATGAAATTATTTAATATGTGTATTTTTCAAGTATAATGTCTCTATGATTTAAATGGTTTCACTTTTATTATGATGAAATTATATCCATTTGTTTTATATATATTATGTTATGATGGGATGATGTTTATGAAACCCATTTCATTCTTTGGGTTATGATGAATGATTTTTGTTTATGTTGTGGAAAACGTAAGAATGATTTAATTATGAGATGTGTGGGACCTATATATCCCTCAAATTAATTTGATAAAGATTTATATCTCATGATATAGACATGGATGGAATGTAATGTGAATCTGGTTCAGTAATACAGGGTTAGAACGGCAAGTAAACCGAGTTCAGCAATGGACTTTGTCCACTATGATGGTATTGGAAACAATTCATTGGATACTATGATAATCATAACTTATGATTAATGGTTTACAAAATTACACGTTCTATTCTCATGTTATTTTATAATGGTTAATGTTCCTTTATGATTTATGCCTTATGCACTGTCCAGATTTATGTCATTACTCGTGATTTTGATGTTTTATGTTCATGTTATTACGTTCAAATGTTTAGGGATTGTTTTATGTTCTCCATGTTTACCCTTACTGAGCATTTGAGGTCACCCTTTTTATTTTTTCTTTTCCCCTGTATATGAATAAATGTTTTAGGTAAGAAGACCAAAGTGGAAGATATTTATAGGAGATGTTGAAGATCCTTCACCATGATTAGAAGATTATGTTCTGAGTTTCCAAAGACACTAAAGTAATATAGTCTTTGGGCATCTGTTTTTTTCATTTATTAAGTATTCCGCAAAAGTAGTGTAATGTCTATATACGTCAAGATTTGGGTCTTTAATTTTTTTTTGGAAACTTTTCTAGATTATCGACTTTTTTTGGAAAATTCTCAAAATCAGTGATGTTTTGAGCATAATGCTATTGAATATTGTCAAAAAATAGAAATGTATGGAAATTATAAAAGGCTTAAACATAGGGGAAGTAGAGATAAATTAAATATATGAACTTATTAAAAGATGAAAAATTTGTTTAACATGATAATTTTTTCTACTAAAAATATATTTGGATGCATTAAAGATATCTATGATTATTGTAAAAAAGTTTGGCACAGTTATAACAACTATTTTTTGTTCCAATAAAGAAAAATTCAGATGGTAATTTGAATAGAAGACCATAATAAATTTATAATTAGGTGATAAAAGAAGAAAATTCTAACTTTATGGGTAAAAAGAATAAAATGGCTGAGAAAACTACTCTTAATAAGCCAACAGTGAGAGGTGAAAATGTTGTCACACCAAAAATGATTATATGCTTATATTATACTTAAAATAGACACATCATGGGCCATTGTAAATTTTCTATTAAAAATAAAGCTAAATGAAGAAAGATAGAGTATAATAAGGAAACAATCAAAGAGAGGAATAACAATATTGGTTTGGTGTAAGATATCCCTGGTTAAGAAATTGAAAAGTTTTCAAATAAGAGAAACTTAGAGGCTACTAAAGATTTTTCTGGAAGGTGTAAAATTTTTGGGCATACAACTATTAAGTGCGTGACATAGATTACAAAACAAGAGATATTTATTTAAGAAAAAAGGTAAATAATGAGTGAATTATTATATTAGAACTAAATTTATGTAAAATTATTCTACATGAAAAATTAAGGATAAGAATGTGCCAAAGTAATGCTTAACAATTTGGCCAACCCTATTACAATTGGACGAGAAGATAAAGAAACAAAAAAATAATGAATGTTCTCTACTTACTAAATTAAAAAATGAATTTTATCACTCATAAGAAATATGAATAGGAAAATAAATCCATCTTTTCAAAAGAATTTATAATTTTTAAAATCAAGGATTTTTGTTAGCATGGATAGTTCACTCAATTATAGAGTTGAAAAGAAGATATTTTTTGGATTGAGATCTAAGTATTAGCCATGTTTCTCTCATTAAGAACATGATTAAGAGTCACATTATTCCCATAAAAGTCTATTTATACTACATTATATAAGGAATTAAAGTATATATATCAAAAGGGAGAACTTTTTAACATTTTTTATCATCATACAACTAGAAAATTAATCCATTATGGAATACATCAATTGGTATCATGTTTTCTCCAAGTAACAATTCTTCAAATATCAATAGAATATTCATTGATCTCATTCAGAAACCAACCATTATGAATTATATTGTAGAAAATCCCTTGATTGGGTGACATAAAAAGGGTAAAGTTAGAGTTTTTCTATTTCTGGTTAAAAGAATAATTCTAGACAGACTATATAAAACTAATGTTTGAGGTATGTTGATCACTTTTACATTTATTTTTTGTTTTATACTAAATATGTTTATTAACAGGGACTTAATTTTAAATAAAAATTTTTTGAAAGGGGAGAAATAAATTCTTTCACTCTATTGTTTTTAATGTCTTCGTTAAAGTTAAGTACAACTTCATAGAATTTGTTGAAAATCTATTTGTAACACCACTAATAATTGAATTCAGTGTTGGTATCAAGTTATGAATAGTTAATGGATAGATTTTTATTTATATTTATCGTTATTGTTTTATACATTGATCATGTATCCTATATACTTAGTGTTAATTAATCGATAACACCTTGCTAAGAAAAATGTGGTGTCACCCTTCTCTCATATGGAATGGACTGATTCAATAATAATGGGAGAACAAACAAAAGGGATAACAAAGGGGAAAAGATTATTTCTCAAATCAAGAATGTTTAAGAGACGAGAAAAATGTTTTTATTATATTTACTTATAAATTTATTTTTAATACTGAGGAGAAATTAATATTGATTTTAGAAGTTTATTGGGAATTTACAATAAATCCAAATGGGAATTGAAGAAAAAAATGAGTTAATGGAGATGATGTTGTATTTTTGTAAAATATATTTATATGAAGGAAATTCAATTTATTTTGAAGTTATTTGATATAAAAATATCCCAATAAATATAAATGAGAATATTTTATTGAATGAATTAGGATAATCCACTCTTATATTGTTAAAGGATTGTAGTTGAGATACTTATTGGTGATAATCCCTTCAATATTATGATTTTTAAGCTAGTTTTTAATGAATGAATGTCTAGTATAGATTTGAGATAAATTAACTGACTAAGATATGTTTTAAGAGATCATTTCAGAGAAGTTTGAGTGAATGGGTTGAGGAACTGTTATTAAAATAGTAAAAACCTTTCAAGAATATTTTGAAACCATTCAATCATTACTTAACATGAAGGGTGTAGAATAAAATAAACATTATCTCTTGGATTAAGGTTTGAAGAAGTTCATTTGAATTAATATTAAAGAGGTAGTGGAAGTTAATGGGAATAGTTAAATTTGAGTATATAAATATTTAAATTCATTGAAAATAAATTTGAAAAGGTTTGGAAATATCCTGATATTTTCAAATGTCATACAAGTTGTTTTGGGTGATTTAATGTTATTGTAATATCTATTAGATGATTTAAATAATTTTTATATTGATTTAAAGAATTCTAGAATTTTGATATTATATAGATGAAAATATCACAAAGTCCTTAAGAACACTATATGTAATGATACTTTGTCTCCTAATTCAAAAAATTGGTTAAGTATTATTTTGTAAGACTTATTTTTAGTGATTTTTTAAGACTTCACATTTGATTCTAGAAATGGAAAACTCATTACGATTTTTTAATAATCCTTCAGGTTATGTAAGGATTCAGATTCATTTTTTAATAATTTTTCTCATTTCATAATAATTTTTCAAAGGAGTATAAGACTCTACTTGAAAGCATCTGAATATTTTTAATACGCTTAATAATTTTCTATGAATCCAAATTTGGAAAATTCATGAGTCTATAAGAATTTTAAAATATGTCATAATAATTTGAATATTTCATAAGACTTCCTTGTGTTTTCTTAAGACTTTTGTGGATATATAAGGATTTGTTGAAGATTTTATATGACTTTAAGAATGTTTAAGAATTTTTATTAGATCACCTAATAATTTTTTTGAGAATACATAGTACATTGAGATCATGAAATAATTTGTTTTTGGAGAATAATACTTTATCTCGGAAGAATACTTTTTCTAATAATAATACTTTTTAGTTAGTTGAATTTGGAAAAGACATGAAACTATAGGGTTTTCATAAGACTTACTAATTCTTATAAAAATAAGTCACTTTTTGGAAAATCATCATGATAATAAAGATATAGATCCTCATTAAAAGGATTATAAGTGATTTATAAGAATCTAAGATTTAGTACAATTTGAGAAAATGAAATATTTTAGATTTCCAGAATAATTTTTCTAAGGAAAATAAAAAATAGATGATGAACAATCTATTCCCTATTGTTTAAACATCAAAATTATGAAATATGGCTATTATTTACATTGATAAACTGAGAGGATTCAGACTATAATATAATATTCTATTCCATGAGGGATTTTTGTATGAATTTATACATATGTAGAGGTTGTTCATGGAGTGTGTGGAGATTTCAAATAAGAATTTCCCTAGTCTCATGAAATATCTAAATAGTTATATTAACTGATATTAAATTTATTTTAATGAATAATAAATGTGAATGAATATTATGTGATCATGGGAGCACACCCACATGAATTAATTGAGGAAGATGTACCAAAGCATCACGACACCAAGATTGTAAAATATTGTCTAAATTATTAATATAAAAATTATATTTTGGTGATCCCAATTATAGAAAAGGTAATAAGAATGAATATATAAATATTATGATGAGAATATAATTGATAACCTAATATAGCTCTGAATAATAACCTTCTAGGTACTAGAAATGATGAATAAGTTTACTTGATTTGATTAATGAAATCATGTTCGTCAAAGCAAGAAGAGGAGGAGGAGGAGAAAGCTACATAACCTATCTTATGATATCTATATATCATAGAAATATAATGATAAAGAGATATATATTTAAGAGAGAGACCAATACTTCTATTATTGTTCCAAATTTTTTTGTTCATCCTTTCAGATTTATGAGCTACTAGATTATTTAATATTACGGGAGATCAAGTGTGAGAGAATCCTACAATCAAATTCTATATAATATTTAAATTTTATGTATTTACAATGACCCTATTACATTAATATTATATAAATTTATATAAGAATTCAAATACTCTATTGTAGAGAAGATATGGTCACATTGATATTGTTCCGTCAAAGAGGTCAAAGCATATCATATTCACTATTTTTTGAAAGATACATTGTAATTGGTAGTGAGATATAGTGTATTCATTGGGATGTTGGATGTGAATGAAATCATAGTGAGATATTGTGTAAGTGTGTAATGAACTATTAAATTGTGATGATACCCATTATAACCCCTTGTATTATATAGTGCAAAACCTATGTCTTTGGATAATTATCGAACATAGTACGGAGTAGGTTTCTCATGATGGGACTGGACCTTGTAGAAACATTGTTTGTTTCTCTTTAATTTCCATTATATATTTCATGGGGTTGTTTAGTTTTTGGTAAAGCATAAATAAATCCACTTCTATTAACTATAAGTATAGGTTCAAATATTAAAGTGGGAAAAAGTTAATTAGAGTAAATTTAATTTTGGAAATACTAGTTATGCTTGACCCCCCAGGTGACTGCACCTACTCCTAGGGAACTTTGGGTATCACATGTTAAAAAATATTAGGATTAAATTTTAATTCCATAATATTGGTTAATGTGGTTTTATTTTATATTATCATTACTCACACAAACCACTACATGTTTTGTAAATTGTTGAAAACATGATCGTGTAAATGAGATGATAAAATGTAAGTCTCTAAAAACTCATGATTATTACTAATAATTCACACCTCATAAAAATGGTTGAGACAAAAGAATGTATTTAAATATTCCTATTTTAAAAGAAATTATAAAGTTACAATATCTTACAATGGAACACAAGTATGTACTCATGCCAATTTTAATAATACCCTCACCTTTTTTCACTATTGAGAGTAAATTAAAACTATGAGGATGAAATTCAATTAAGGATGGAGAATGGGACATTATAAATATCCAATGAATTATTTTAGAAAATTTCTCCCTTAAATTAAATATGAAGTTATTAAATTAATTATTTTCTTTTTCATATAATGACATGAACCTAAAACTGAAGCATTTCTACCACATAATTTGTAAATACGTGGGTATATATATATATGTATAATGGAATACTACAAATAAATGTGAAAACGTAAAGATAAAATCACCACTTTATTCCAATAATATAGATAATTACATATGATATAAAAATATACCTCATAAAATTTCATATAGTGTAATGGGATAATAGAAATAAATAAATAATATAAGTAGAATTTGGAAATCCATAGGGTCACAGATTCTTAGAATTATCACACTAATGAATAACACTATAAAAATAAAAATAAATAGTGGAAATATGATTGGAATTTTGTATAGTGAATATTTATATAAAAATAAGTGGATGAATTATATATTAAATAATAAATAATTAGTATTACATGACGATTATAATAGTAACTAACTGTTATAATAGTAACTATTTGTTGGAATAATAATAGAACATTGGGAATAAAAAAATATCTATTAATAAATATTTATGAAGAATATAATAATAAAATATATTTATTAAAATATTTGTAAATGGTTTCTAAAATTATATAACTTAGAGTACGTATAAGTGTAAATTTTGAATAAAGTATCTTTAACATATTTAGTAAAAGTGATAATTTTTATATTGAAAATTAAATATTAAAATGACCTAATTTAGACTTTTATAATTATAAAACAAATCCCTTTTTTATTCGCACATAAGAAATTAATATGGTAAAATTTAGGTATTTTTCTGAAAAAGATAAATTTTAAGTGAATAGTAAAAAATTCATTTTCTTGAATAGTGTAGTCCTTATGACATCATAATGCTGTCAAAATGACTGAAAAAATATTAAAAAAAATCATGATTTAAAACGTAATTAATGAGTAATATAATTTATTTTAAAATAATAAAATTAATATTTAAACCTCTAAACAAATTTCAAAAGTCTAAATTATATTATATTCTAATAAAAAATATTTGATTTTTTTATTTTGAATTCAATATAAAAATGATACCATTCATTTGTTTGAGTGTTTAAAAGTTAATAAAATATATTTTTTATATTGAACACTATTATTAGTCATAACAATCAAAATAATTCATAATCTTGATAAAAATAAGAATTAATCAATATTTTAATAAAAAAATAACCTTTCCTTAACCTATAAATACATCCCTCTTAAACTCATTCCTATTCACATAAAAACATACTCCCTAGACCAAGACCTTCAAAATTATCTCACCAAAACTTTATTATCATGTTTATGAATTCTTTTTCTAATCAAAATACCATTCCAATAAGCCTTACATAGTGTTATAAAGGAGGCATCCCAAAGACTATGTAACAACATCCTTTCCTAATAATTTAATTTCCGCCCTTCTCATACTCCCATATATATATAATTTATAATTATAATAACATTAAATTGGAATAATTTTTAAAATCCTACATGATTATGAAATCCAAATATTTACTACTTTTCATCTCTTCTAATAATTTTCAAAATAAATTGTTCACACTATGGTTGATTCATACCACTGATGTGAAAGATAGAGTTTAATATTAGAATATTTTGAAATGGTTTTAAAAATGTAACTAAATTATATTTAGGATAATAATAACCATTTTAATTCATTATTATGGTTAAACAGTGATAAAATAGTTATATGATAAGAATATTATAAATAAAAAATTATAGGCATTTAATTCGCTTAAAAACAAGCTTACTGTGACATGTTTATTAAACTGAAAAAATTTTGGACTACCTATTAAACATGGATATGATATAAAATAATTAAATAAATATAAATACCTTCACACTAAATTATATTATAGAATAATTCTTCAAAGACCACAGACCATTATTGTTATACTGAATAGATATTGGAACTGTAAACTAAAAAGCTTCAAATAGATAATGCGGGAAAACTAATCTAATAAAAATAATATATGATAATATATGGTTTATAATATATGAAATAATAACTAATAATGTTCTAAATTAATTAATTATCCCATTAAATTTACCTATTTAGGATGTTATTGGTGTATCTAAGAAATTCGGGATGCAAGGTAAGGGAATTATTGTCTCACTCCCATCATTTAGAAATATACTTCATGTTCTCTATCAATATTCTATATGCATTTAATAATAAAATTATCTAATGTTATATCACATAAAATTATAGAGATTTATTCTCTTATTTTCAATATTACACTATTTTTATAGTATTCATAAGCAGATACTTTTTAATCACTCGCATTATTTCTTGTTATACTTACTCTTTTACTCGTTTTTTACTTATGATTTGTCTAAATTATATATACATCCTTTTATAAATTCATTTATTTTATTTTACCATTATTTTTTAGGTATATTAATGTTTTTATACTTATTTTCATATATTTGCTTTTAATATAATTTTCTTCAAAGTATATAAGGGAAATCATTCCATTTCTTTTATTTTTTAATTTTTTCCTTATGTACTGATTATTTTTGTCAATGATTTCCTAAAACCCACTATTATAAATCCAACATTAAGGTTCTTTAATATTTTTTTATAAAACCTTATTCTTTTAATTCCTTTTAAATATACATTTCCAATCTCTTTTAATTTTGATAATGATTTCTCTTAAAAATATTCTTACTCATAATAAACTGTTTATCTATTTTCTATCTGTGACTTTTGGCTAATAATTATAGTTATAAAAAATATATGGGAAGGCTAAACCCATACCATGGTTCCATGGTAGAGGATTAAGTGAATAAATTGATCAATTATTGTTTCATTAGGAACATTCAATAAATAGTTACCTAGCATCATCCTTTTCAAGAAAAATAATGCAAAAATTTGGGTTTATATCAAATTTTTGAACCTCAATCACCATTACACAAGGATTGATTTCCCAACCATAATAAAGAAGTTTTTAATCTATTAAATAGTTAGTTTTCAAAATATTTCCATTATGTGTTAGTATCTAGATACAATAAAATATAGTTGTCCCTCGAAGATGAAGAATCTACCACCCTAAAAAACCTCTAGGGGTGTACTGTTATTAGGTGAGTCCCTTCATTATGAAGAATTTGGAGTCAAATATCAAGGTTCTATGCACCACATTTTTAATCCCCTTCTCAAGAAAATGGTGGAGTTCTATGTGGATGAAATGGAAGTAATATATTTATAGTATTATAATCACTTTACATACCTTTAGAAAGTGTTCACCAATATATGATATCATAACCTGAATATAAACCTGCTTAAATATGAATTCACGTCACTTTAGGGAAATTCATAGAATCTTTTATTTGTCATCATGGAAATTCAATCAGTCATTAAAGCCAAGATAAATCATTGAAAATCCCCCTCAACTAATCCATTTATAGTTAAGATCCTTTAAGGAAATATCATCTATATTAGGCATCTCATTTCAAACCTCACTATAAAATCTCTACCCATCACAAAACTAATTATTAAAGGTGAAACTTACTAATAATACAAGGATTTCTAAAGTTCATTCAACAAATTAAATAAATATCTACCACACCCTCTAGTATTATTGTCACTCAAGGAATGAGATACTCTTATACATTATATGGTAAATATAGAGTAGTTTATCATTACCCTTAAGGCCTATAAAAATGATTTATTCAAAGAAAATAGTTTATATTACCTCATCTAAATAATTTCAGAATCGGAGATCAGAAATAGTATAATTGATAAGAACTGTACTTCCATAATCTTTTAAGTGTATAATTTGTGACATTATATGCAACATCATAATGTTCTCTTGGTATATCATATGGATCCTATGAAATATTCCCCCACTATTCCCATTTCAGTTGGGTGTATGGCCATATTGTTTTTTATTCTCTAAGAGTTTAATATTTTGTTTGTCTCTCAAAAGGACAACAAGGGATAGGTGAAACGACCCAAAATTTTAGATCCTTTAAAATGCATACTATGTTCTACAACTTCTATCATATTATACACACAACATAAAAACAAAAAAAATATTATGAAGATATTTTTAATAAATCTATAATAAAAACTAATATATTATACCATTAATAGATCTTAATTTTAGAAGATAAATAATAAATATGTGTTAATATTGAAAATGGTTATAATAAAAGTCATTTTCTTTATATTGTACCTTATTTTAAAATTTGTATTTTAAAATTTTAAAATGAAAATTTGATAATATAAAATTAATTTTTTAACTCCTCTTAAAAAAATTACTCGGTATAAATTTTTTATTTTTTTTTCTAAAAAGATTAATTTATTATTTGAAAATATGATTTTTGGTTAAATTATAATTTTTATGATTTTCTAACTTTGTAAGTGTATCCTATAATTTTAAAAACCTTTTAATTAATAAAATATGTATATTAGGAATAAAATTAGGCATTTTAATATAATTTTTGGGCTTATATATACCATCTTCTACATTTTTAAAACTAAATAAAAAATATTTGTTTAATAAAAAATATTTTTGGTCTTCGCATTAAATGACATATTTTCAAGGTGATATTAGGTTGTGGATTTTCTTTAAAGCCTCATAACATTAATTATTTTTAAAAAAAATAAATTTATTTCATCAAAATCAGTAATAATTACTATTTCATCTTTTATATATATATATACACACATCTAACATTTTTATTTTTCTAAAAAGTGTTTCTACACATTTAAGTGTGTTTATTTTAAAATTAACATTTCACACATTTATAAATTTAATATTATAAAATGATTTTAAAATTTAAAATTATAAGGTTAAAATAAGTTAATGTATTCATTTTTAATTTTATTTATCAATATTAATTACCAAGGTTAAAAAATAGTTACCCGGTAAAAAGTGAAATTGGTAAAAAGTCTTTTACTAAGGGGAAATGGAAAAACATGTGAAAACAATGTTTTCAAATAATTGGATGAGTAGAGTTTAGAATTTATATTTTCCCAAAATCCACTTTTTCCCACCTTTGATCCATTGAACCTTGAATTGTTTAATGTAATTATCGAAAAATGAAGAGTGTTTCAAAAATAGAGCTTTTCTTCTCTTATAAAAGGTTATCACTTTAACCCTTTCAAAGTTACACTTAAACATAAAATTCATTATTAAAAATCTAAAATTTTACTATACCTAGAACCCTATCCCAAGAATAGAATACCCTATTCCCTCATAGTAACCATTATCCCTTCCATTTCAAGGGGACTTCTTAGGAAAGATCAAGTCTCCAACAGAAGTATTATTTCCTTTTTATGTTTTCTTCTTAATATTACTCTTATAAATATATTATCACCATAATAATATGATGATTTAAGTATCATTAGTATAATTATATGTTTTTATATTAATGTTTTAACCCCCAGTTTCTCATTTTCATAAACTTAGTGTACCAAAGGAACACAAATCAAGCATGTGCGCGGACTACATGATCTACAAAGAATATTTTGTTCATCTTTCTTCTAATTTTTCATTATTTATCCAAAAATAATAAAATATGGTTCAAAATAAAAAAAAATATAAATCAATATCATTTTTATTTTGTTATAATGATATGATATCAAAATACACACCTCTTTAACCATACTCATCAATCGAGTGAACGGGAATTCATGTTTGAGTTGGTTTAACCACCTACATGAATCATGCTTCAAAATTTGATTATAGATAACCATGAGAACCTAAAAATTAATATTATTATAATATAATAATAAAATATTTATTGTTAAATTTTTCTATAAATATTATATTAAATGTTTAACTTGTTATTAAAGTATCTTTTTCATTCTCTAAAATCACCAAAATATGGAAGCACTAATTCAATTTTTACACGGCTAGCTAAAACAGTTATGTAATTATATAAGAGATTTATAAATAAAAAAAGATATATATTAATGTATCTTAAATTTTATATTAATGATTAACTTTTTTCAAATTATGGGTAACGACATCAACATTCAAAAACATGTGAAAATAGTTAATGTTATTAACACCAGATTGGTGAAATAAGCTATAACTATATAATATATCCACAATAAATAATTATAAATAGTGGATATAAAAGTTAAATTATATTAATAGTGTTATTAATTAAAATTTTAAGGTATGTATATATATTCTACATAAATTTATAGTGTCATAAACTAATAAAGAAAAAAAGGAAAGGGTTTCGTCTCAAATTTTCATTTTTTGTGACACTTGTTCTTTTATACACCTAATTTATATTAAATGATGTATATAATTAAAATTGGATATTTAATATAATTTATTATTCATATTAATGGTATTTTAACTTCAAATACAGTCTCTCTCTCTCCCTTTCAATAAATTTTTATTTGATTGCTTCCTAAGATATAAGGGTTTAATTATCTCAAATTTGAATCCCTTAAGACCTATAAAAGTTTCCCACCATGTTTCAATTTCAATGGTTAAAATAATTAAATAGGGAAATTTTTTATCATGATACTCTTATAATTCATGATATGCAACTTTATATTAAAAATTTATGCCTCTCAAGGTATTTTGATTCAAACATTTCTAAATCTGTAAGTGTTTTTCATCTCAACTTCTCTTCATTCAGACATGTTATAATGTTATGAATCAATTTCTTATATATATGGTTTATATATGAAAAAATAATTTATTTTTGAAATAATTTATTATTTAATGCATAGTAATTATAAAACCAAATTATTTTCAAGATTAAAAGTACTATTGAATCAAATTTTACTAAATTCGTAACGGGTTTTTGTGACTCAGTTATCTTTCTTGGGTCATAATCGCTCACATTTATCTATTATCTTTAATTATTGATATATTATAACATATGATGAAGATATATTGTATCTAAAAATTATTTTTATAGGGAAATCAAATTTCACACCAAATTATTCTTCCTCAATTATTTTAAAGTTTCATTAAAATTTATTTTGTTAAGAATAATTCATGTTACTTTTAATGTATTTTTCTTCTATGTTCATATATTTCCTTACAAAAAATGTTCTCTATTACTTAGTGTAAGCTCAAATTATTTTTTTCTCTAATTATCCTTTTATCTCCCTTATTTAATTTTAAATAAATGTTTTCCTTATCTTTTTTTAATGATGTGTCTTTTCAATAAGGTTTTTCCAAAATGATCAAAATGTTTTTCCATCCTTTCAAAATAAAAAGTTTTATTATCCACTCCATATTTTATTTTGATAAAATTTATGAATTTTTCAGGTTTACATTATTATATATTATTCTTAAAATGTAAAAAAATCAAAGTATTTTCACTCCCTTTTTAAGATATTATATCTTTTTCAAGTCTCCTTTATTTAATATTATTTTAAAAGTAGAAGTTTTCAAATTATTTTCCCTTTTCCATTTGATAAACTTTATGTTCTTACAAGGGTAATTTATTTGGAACTGTTTTTAATAAGGTTTTAAAAATATTCTATTTCACTTTATAAGAATATTTTTTTAATGTAATTGGTACCTAAATGATTTAAAAGGTATTGTTAAAAGTTTTTTTTTCACTTATAGTTACCCTCAAAGGTTTATGTTTCATAAAGTGATGTTTTTATCTACTTATATATTTTATTTTTACATGATTCCTTCAGAAAAAGTATATTTTTGATATCTTATGTTTTATTAAGTTCTAGAAATTTGATTTTTTTAAAAGTATTAAGAAATCCATTCTTTTTTCAAGGGTTCTTTATAAGTTGATGGATGTTTTATTTCAAGTGGTACATAAATGTATGGATTAAAAAATGGGTGGGACCTATATATCCCTCCAATGTATATGTTAAATAAATATATCTCAAGATTTAGAAATGTTATGTGAATAGTCTAGAAAGAAGTTAGGTTCACAAATGGTGAGTGTGAGGTGTTTAGATCTAATCATAATTTTATGAGTGAACAGGATGGTGAGTAGCCATGTTCACAATGATATGAAATCCTATGTTTATGATTCTTAAAAATTTTCATTTTTTATCAATATATTCTACATATTCATGATTATTCTTTATTTTTAAATAATTCTTCACTTTTATTTTGTGATCAAATGTTTTTGGTTATTGATATTTATTTTTATCCAGGTCTATATTTTATGATTCATTAACAATATTTTTATGATATTATATTTCTTTATCATTTTTTATGATTATTATCTATATGATATCATATTAAAATATTCAAGTATTTATCATGTTATACCTCATGTTCTTGATCATAAACTTAATGACATGTTTCCCCTTAGTGAATGTCGCATATCACCCCTTTCTTATGTTTCGATTCCCCAAGTTATATAGACGGTTATATCACATGATTTGTGTAGTAAAGTTTCTAGAGGATAGTAATTATAGATAAATATTTCCAAGTGTAGTAAAATAATTTTTTTATGTAGATAATCTCCAAGACACTAAAAATTTTGGTCTTTGGATTGTGTGACTATTTATGAGATATATTATTTAAATCATAATATTAATGTATTTTCTATGTCATATCTAGCTTAGGTCACTTCATTTGGTATCAGGGTAGAGTTTAGTTGTTTTTAGAGACTAGTTTAGTTACATTTGGTATTAGGGTTATAGAACCTTAAAAACCTATAGACGAGTCTAAGTATAAAATGATATCATAAAATATTGGTAAAGACTTCAGTGGATGGTTTTCTTAGAAATACTTACTTGTAAGGATTTGATAAGTGGGAATAATTTTGGAATAGATGCATATAGGGTTAATAACCTATAAAATATTTGGTTGAGTATATCTCAGCCATCATTCTGGTGTATTCACCTAGTTTGACACTCTTGGGGGGCAAGCATTTCTTGATCATTTTCTTTTTAAAACCCACTATAAAGGATTGAATTTTTAGTTAATTTGAGGGATTAGGATGAGAAGTATAAGATAACCCAACTTAAATTAATATAGGATAAATGTGTATTTATATAGTTTGAACTAATGTAACTATAGGACAATGTGATAATGTGTAAGAACCCGGATATTAGTTTCAGGTATGTTGTTCCTTTTTCAAGAGTTTTTGGAAAAAATAAGGTTTCTGGAAATTTTTGAAGTACACTCTGTGTAATTTCTGAGTTCACACCGTGTACTCTTTTCCCGCTCGAAGTCGTGGGCTCTCCGTGTCCGGGCCACACACACAGTGTGTGGGGGTGACGTAGAGGCCGATTTTGGTGGAGTACGGAAAACCCACTACACACTGTGTACTCTAAAAGTACATGCCATGTACTTTTACTTTTTTTATTAAATAGATCGGGGTCGCGCCCAATCACCATAATCGTCTTCTTCTAGGTCTGGTTCGACCGAGAGATGTCGTACAACCGCGAAACTTACTCGGATTCCCGAGCCTCCATAAATTCTCCGATTAAAGCTCTGTCAATTGTGTTGGAAGCATAGCGGTGATTTATCCCTTCTGCTTGAGCCTTATTTTCCAATTCTTCCTCCTTCTCAAGTTATATAAGGTTGAATGTTTTGTGTGTTTTCTCAGATATACGATGTTCTAGGTAGAATCAGTCATCATGGTTCAGGTATATCGATCTCCTAGGATCTAGGTAGGTGGTTTGTGCCTTACCGTTCAAACTCTCTGAGTTTTATGTGCGAATTTACACCGATACCCGTGAACGGGGTACTGCGTGTTTACCTTTTGCCCTTGTTGTTTTCCTAACTTGCTTTTATTCTTGTGTAGAGGTAAATTGACCATTTTAAAGGATAATTTGTTATGATTGGATGTATTTTCCCTTGATTTGTTCTATTTACGACCTTTGGGTATCATTTTCCTTTCGCTGTTACATATGTTTCCATGCCTTGCGATTATAGGTTGAAGTGAAAATCATGACATGCTTGTTGCCTTGAAGACTGTTTAGCTATGTATATCTATAGGTGTACTTTGGTTAGCCAAGTATCTCTATAGGTGTACTTTATCCTTATATCATTATTATGCACTGACTGGTACGAGGCTGAGAGAACCTGGTGCTATAGACTATAAGGGATAAACTGAGTGAGCTTCCCAGAGAGTCTTAGACATTATAGACTACAGGGGATGAACCGAGTGAGCTCCCGGAGAGTCTTGGATATTATATACTATAGGAGGGTAGACTGAGTGAGCTTCCTCATAGAGTCTTACCTTGTTTAAATATCTTTAAGAACCTTCCCAGGCTAGAGGAGGAATTGACTGAGTGAGCTTCCTCAGAGAGTCTGTGGTATACCTGAGGCTATAGGAGGAATTGACCGAGATAGCTTCCTCAGAGAGTCTCTAGAACTTGGGGCTAAGAGGGTTAGACCACATGATCTTCCTCATAGAGTCCCTGACTACCCTATACTATAAGGGGAATTGATCAAGTGTGCTTCCCTAGAGAGTTTCATAAATCCATATGACCAAACCAGAGGGGTTAGGATGAGCGCACTACCCAGAGGGTTGTGGTACTTCTTGGATAGGACCAGAGGGGATGGATGCGAGTACTTTCCAGAAGGTTTTCCTGCTTGTTAGTTGATTTACTTCGCTATTGTTGTTGATCACTATAGTGTATCATCCCGCTTTACTGCTTACTTTTTACTGCTTACTGTTTTGCTGTTGTTGCTTACTGCTTATTGTACTTTTACCTACCATATACTCACTGACTGTTAGGAACAGATCTTCGGGTGAATTCCTACTAAGATTTACTCTCACATCCTGTTTGGGTCTTTCTTATGGGCCCAAACAGACCATGTTGTTGCAGGTATAGACAAGGGAAAGCGCCCTTTGACTTCTCATACTTGATTGCTTGGACCAAGAGAGCATGGGACCAAGCTTTGACTTGTGATGCTGAGGAGATGTTTTATTTTCTTTTGTACTTGTTTTTTTTACTGTGTTGTTTTCAGCATTGATACTTGTTTGGATACTTTCCTAGATATGTATCATGCATCATTTTATATATACATATGTGCTTCAGTTTTTTTGTTTAGTTTTCCATTGTTTATATTGTTGGTTATTACTGCTTCCACTATTGCATTTTTATTTTTCTTCCGTTGTGTACTCTGCCAATGAGGGCATAGTTTCCCCACTGTCACGCCCAAGGCCCTCGCTACTAGTCGGCAGCCTCTGGAATTTGGGTAAATGCGCTTGAGGCCATGTGACCAACCGGGTACGGGGCACCTCTGGGTGGCTTCCAGAACCGGGACGTTAAAAAGTTGTATCCGAGGAATTCTTTTCTCTTTTATTATTGTTTGGATACTTTAACCAGGGATATGATGGATTCGGTACTTGGTAATAAGCTGTGCCCTGGAGTATATAACCTGTGTATAGGGAAAATCTATACTACCTCGTTTATTGGAGTTTCTGGTTTTGAGATTTTACAGTTGATATGATTTCACCTCGAGTGATTCACATGCTTTATGCTGTTATTGTTTTGGATATTATGGTTCTATTTCTGTCGTAACCTGATGAGATGAGGGTATGTCATCTCATGAATCATATAGGCACTTGTAGAAATCACATTCCATGCATTCTTTCCATGCCACCTAGGGTGCATTAGCGATTGCATGCTGCTGTGATAGACTTTGTGTAGATTATTCATGCTATTGTGATATATGCTTGATAGAATATATGCTGCTTTGTTAGAGGTTTTTTTGTTGTACTTTGCTTAATTGAACGCAAAATTTTGATTCTTGAGGTGTTATGGGCCCTATTGAATCGGAAGTTGGTGGATCATGATCCTGTTTTCTCTTGTACATGACTGTAGGAGATGCCAAGCTTTGATTCACGGGGAGTATGGGCCCTCACGGATCGGAATTTAGCACCTCTTCGCCTTGTTTTCAGTATTTCTGGGCTTCTGTGCAGTTTCTGAGCTACTTCCTAGAAAAACCCATAATACACGGCGTGTACTTTCTGGATACATGCCATGTAGTTTTCAGGTCGTGTCTTTGACCATGTGAGCAGAAACATGGTGTTGTGAAAATAACTTCAGGAACACGCGGTGTACGGTAGGTACACGCCGTGTATTTTAAGGATGTGTACTCCATTTTGTCAGTAACAACATGGGTCAGGGAAGCTTGAGTAGAACATGCCGTGTTGTTTTTGGAACACGTCGTGTAGTCTTGTTCAGGTACCCGGCCGTGTCATGAACAACACAGGTCGGCGTTACCTTCTCTTAGACATGCAGTGTTTTTTCGGAACACGCTGTGTAGTCTTGTTCAGGTCCCCGACCGTGTCACAAACAACACGGGATGGTGTCACCTTATCCTATACATGTCGTGTTTGTTCGGAACATGTCGTGTATGGGACAACTGTGTAGATGGTCGTGTAACTAACAAAACGGACCACCGAGACCGCGTCTAGTACACGCCGTGTCCCTGGGGAACACGCCATGTAGTCTGGGGCTAGTTAGACCGTGTGGGTTAGCCGTGTAAGGAGACCCGGGTAGGGGTTTAGAGTTCAAGTACACTCTGTGTGTGGGAACAACACACCGTGTAGTTTGGGGTGTTACACGACCAGTAGTGGCAGGAGTACATGCCATGTTAATGGCTTAGGCAGACATGCCGTGTAGTTTTTGTACACGCCGTGTAGTGGTGTTTTGTAAAGCTTGATAGTTTCTTTCCCCTCTTACCATTTTTTAATTCTATGTTTTTAATATTTGTTAATCCTGATCTAAGGTGTGCTTTTAATCATTCAGAGCTATGCCACCGAGATGTCCTTTGGTCATACGTCAGTTTCCAGACGGTGACCAGACACTAGATATGGCCGATCAGGGACCTCTTGCAGATCCTCCTATTGTGCCAGCCTTGGCACCAGTAGTTATACCCGTCGCAGGTGCCGAGGCGCAGTTCAGGGAGGATTTCCTGAGGTTGATTCAGACCTTCCAGGGAGCGCAGCCTCCTGCCCCGTCGATGGCTGAGTTGACGCGGGTTTTCCAGCAGCAGCATCCTCCTACTTTTCTGGGGATGGAGGACCCCAGGCTGCAGAGTCGCGGATAGAGGCCACACTGACCATATTTGAGCAACTAGAGATCCCTCTGGAAAAAAGGGTAAAGTTGGCTACTTATATGCTCTGGGACACCGCCAAGAGGTGGTGGGAGGTGATCTCAAGGTCATGGCATCAGTAGAATATGTCTTGGGACGAGTTTTGATGCACCTTCTTTGACTACTTCTATCCAGAGACCCTGAGGGCCAATCGAGCCTGGAAGTTTATGATTATGCAGTAGGGTACTCTTTCTATTATAGAGTACTCATCTCGTTTCACTGAGCTGCAGCGTTTCACACCGATCCCAGCAGGTGATGAGTTGTTCCTTGCTAGGAAGTTTGAGGACGGTCTCAGGTAGGAGATCCATTCCCAGGTGAATATCTTCTAGTTGACTTCGATATCCTTCATTTTCAACCAGGCGCTGATTACTGAGCGCATTCTGAGGGATTATGGAGTAGTGAGCCTGGGCGGTTCGATATACAGGGCCGGTGTTCCTCCTACGAACGGTAGGAAGCATCGCGGAGAGTCTTCTTGAGGTGATCGGGGTTTGCTGGATATATCTTCTGGCAGCCAGGTTGTATGATACCAGTGCGGTAGGAGTGGGCATACTAGGCCTTAGTGCTAGAGATATTCGATGGAGTGCCGATCTTGCGGAAAGATGGGCCATCTTCAGTGCTTCTGTCACATCTTCTCACCTTCATCTGGTGGTAGGGGTTCGTCTATGGCCCCACGTTCTAGAGATGCTTCACTGGTTTCCCACCAGTTTGGGAACTAGAGTTCTTCCAGTTGTTTGGGCCGAGGTGGAGGTCGCGGCCGTGGTGGTCAGTCACCAGGTCATCAATGACAGCAGAGTGGATCAGCTCAGAGCGGTCAGCCAGGGGCGCAGGTTCGTGGTGTAGGTCAATCTTTCCCCGTGGAGAATACCTTTCAGGAGTAGGATCTTGTCCCTTCTATAGTTCGAGGTATGATTTTAGTAGCCTCAGTTTTATCTTCAGCACTTTTTGATACTGGTGCTTCCCATAGCTTTATCTATGTTTCTGACGTGGAGAGCCTTGGTCTCTGTATCTTTTCGTCTGCCGACTTGTTGACTCTAGACACGCCTTTGGGAACGAGGACATATAGCGTACGTCAGTTCATAGAGTTCCCTCTTGAGGTTTTGGGGTGTCATTTCTTATGGGACCTCTATGTCCTAGAGATGACAGGCTATGACGTCATTCTCGGTATGCACTGGTTGGTTCCTTTCCAGGCAGTCGTTGATTTCTATCGCCGCAGGGTGAGTTTCATATCACCAGAGGGCATATCTTTCCTTCATAGAAGCAAGTGTGATGTTCAGGCATGTAGATCTGGACCAGAGCATCATGGGCTAGGGGAAGTTATAGCCCAGATTTCCAGTCTTTATATGGATGACCAGGGGACTTCACAGTTAGACTTTCCTCCAGTGGTGGATCGTTTCAGGGATGTCTTTCCAGAAGACTTTTCAGGTTTTCCTCTGGAGCGTGAGGTAGAATTCTCAATTGAGATTGTTCCAAAAGTGGCCCCAGTATATATTCCTCCTTATAGGATGGATACACCTGAGTTTCAGGAGCTCAAGAAGCAGTTGGAGGAGTTGCAGGCAAAGTGTTTCATCAGACCCAGTACTTCTCCTTGGGGTTCGCCTGTCCTGTTTGCAATGAAGAAAGATGGTACCCTTCGGATTTATGTGGATTATCAAAAGCTGAACCAGTTGACGATAAAGAACCGATATCCCTTGTCGAGGATCGATGACCTCTTTGATCAGCTTCGAGAAGCTCGGGTTTTCTCGAAGATCAACTTGAGGTCCGATTATCATCAGTTACGCGTTAGACCATCAGATATACCTCTGATAGATTTTAGGAGTAGGTAGGGTCTTTTTGAGTATACAGTCTTGTCTTTCTGTCTCACGAATGTGCCTATGATTTTCATGGCACTGATGAACTAAGTGTTCCATCCATACATAGACTCCTTCGTCGTGGTCTTCGTGGATGACGTCTTGGTGTACTCTCACATTTGACACGACCATGCCGCACATCTTGATATCATCCTGAGTACACTGAGAGAGCATCTTCTTTATGCTAAAATCTCGAAGTGCCACTTTTGGATGGATCAGATTCACTTATTGGGTCATGTCATCTCAGAGACAGGAGTTTCAGTGGACCCAGAGAAAGTGAGAGTTGTAGTTTCCTGGGAGCAGCCGAAGAACATTTTTGAGGTAAAAAATTTTCTAAGGCTGGCTGGGTACTATAGATGCTTCATTCACGACTTCTCGCACCTATCAGCACCGTTGAAAGGTCTGACCAAGAAGGGGGTGATGTTTTTATGGTCAGATTCTTGTGATTCCGCCTTTCAGGAGCTAAAATGGAGGTTGACGTCAGCACTGATACTAGTCTTGACGGAGCCGGGAAAGGGCTATAATGTTTATTTTGATGCTTCGAGTATCGTTCTGGGAGTTGTGCTTATGTAGGGAGATAGATTCATTGTGTACGGGTCTCATCAGTTGAGGCCACACGAGAGGAACTACCTGACGCACGATCTGGAGTTTGCAGTAGTTGTTCATGCCTTACGCTGTTGGAGACACTATCTTCTGGGAGAGCACTTTGTGGTTTTCACCGACCACATGAGTCTCAAGTATATCTTCACTTAGTGTGATCTGAATCTGAGACAGTGCATGTGGTTCAAGTATCTTCAGTCTTTCAACTTTGAGCTCACCTATACGTCGGGAAAGGGCAACACAGTGGCTGATGCATTGAGCAGGAGAACTCATATTCAGGCAGTTCAAGAGGCCAGTAGTGAGTGGCAGCTTATGGATCTGTTCTCTGAGATTCATCTGGAGGTGCACGATAGGCAGGGACAGACTTTCCTTTCATCTATGGTTGTTACCTATACACTTCTTGATCGGGTACGAATGCGGCAGCTATCAGATTCAGAGGCCTTGCTCCTACGGGAGAGTGTGTCAGGAGGGAATCCTCTTCCTGGATGGACAATGGGCAAGGATGAGATCTTGCGTTTCCATGGATGTGTATGGGTTCCAACAGACACACGTGAGGAGATGATGCGGGATTTTCATTCCTCAGTTTGGGCAGTTCATCCTGGCGTCACCAAGATGTATCGGGATCTTCATCGCTAGTACTGGTGGCCAAGTATGAAGAGAGATGTTGCTGGTTTTGTAATGATATGTTCTACTTGTCAACAGGTGAAAGAAGAGAATTAGCGACTAGTAGGTCTTTTACAGTAGTTACCCATTCCAGAGTGGAAGTGGAACGATGTCGCGATGGACTTCATGACCGGGTTGCCGAGGTCACCTCTAGGGAATGATGCTGTTTGGGTTGTCGTCGACAGGCTTACGAAGGTTGCACACTTCTTGTCGATCAAGGAGACCTTCAATGTTGATGATCTGGGACAACTGTACATCCAATATATTTTACGTCTACATAGAGTTCCACACTCCATTGTTTCAGACATGGATGTGTGCTTTACCTCTCGGTTCTGGATGAGACTTTAGAAGGCTTTGGGTACACAGGTACTTTTGAGTACAGCATACCATCCCAAGACTGATGGCCAGTCCGAGTGCATGATTCAGTTGCTTGAGGATATGCTTCGAGCATGCATCCTAGACTCCAGCGGTTCTTGAGAGAAGCATATACCTCTTGTGGAGTTTGCCTACAACAAAAGTTTTCAGGCGACCATTCAGATGGTACCTTACGAGGCTTTGTACGGTAGGTCATGCCAATCACCTTTATGCTGGCTGGAGACTGGAGGGGCAGCTCTGCTGGGACCTTGTCTTATTCAGGAGACCTCAGAGTATATAGAGTTGATTTGGAAGAGGATGACTACAGCACAGTCTCGAGAGAAGTCTTATGATGATCAGCAGAGATGACTGCTGGAGTTCGAGGCCAGAGATCAGGTTTTCCTGCATGTCACACCGAGGTTGGGGCACAAGAGAATTCGGAGATAGGGTAAGCTTTCACCGTGGTACGTCGGGCCATTTGAGGTGTTGGAGAGAGTGGGGCCAGTTGCCTATCGGTTGAAACTACCTCAGAGGTATCGGGCTATCCATGATGTCTTCCACGTCTCCCAGCTCTGACGTTACTTTTCAAACCTGTCTCATGACTTCCAACCCGAGGAGGTTGAGCTTTAGGTGGATGCGTCGTTTGAGGAGAATCCTATCCGAATTTTCAATCGTAGTACGAAGGTTCTCTAAGGCCGGTCTGTTCCTTGGGTACGAGTGAAATGGCAGAATGGGTGAGTACATGACGAGACTTGGGAGAGGGAGGCCGAGGTTCGATCGCAGTGGCCAGAGCTGTTCGAGGTTTCTTCTTCTACGCCCCTCTAGGGAAATTTGGGGATGAATTTCTTTAAGGTAGAAGTTTTTAAGAACCCGGATCTTCGTTTCAGGTATGTTTTTCCTTTTTCTGGAGTTTTTGGAAAAAATAAGGTTTCTGGAAATTTTTGAAGTACATGCCGTGTACATTCTAAGTAAATGCCATGTACTCTTTTCCCGCTCGAAGTCGTGTGTTGGCCATGTCCGGGCCACACACACGGTGTGTGGGGATGACGTGGAGGCCGATTTTGGCAGAGTACAGAAAAACCCACTACACGCCGTGTACTCTAAAAGTACACACCGTGTACTTTTCTTTTTTCATTAAATGGACTGGGGTCGCACCTAGTCGCCATAATCATCTTCTTCTAGGTCTGGTTTGACCAAGAGATGTCGTACGGCCATGAAACCTCTCTGGATTCCCGAGCCTCCATCTGTTCATCGATTCGAGCTCTATCGATTGCGTTGGAAGCATAGCGGTGAGTTCTCCCTTCTGCTTGAGCCTTGTTTTGCAATTCTTCCTCCTTCTCAAGTTATCTAAGGTTGAACCTTTTGTGAGTTTTCTCAGATCTATGATGTTCTAGGGAGAATCAGTCATCATGGTTCAAGTATATCAATCTCCTAGGATCGTGGTAGGTGGTTTGTGCCTTACCATTCAAATTCTCTTAGTTTTATGTGCGAATTTACACCAATACCCGTGAACGGGGTATTGCGTGTTTACCTTTTTTCCCTTGTTGTTTTCCCGCCTTGCTTGTATGCTTGTGTAGAGGTAATTTGACCATGTTAGAGGATTATTTGTTGTGATTGGATGTATTTTCCCTTTCTTTGTTCTGTTTACGACCTTTGGGTCTCGTTTTCTTTTGGTTGTTACACCTGTTTCCATGCCTTGTGGTTATTGGTTGATGTGAAAATCATGACATGCTTGTTGCCTTTTAGACTGTTTAACTAAGTATCTCTATAGGTGTACTTTGGTTAGCCAAGTAGCTTTATAGCTGTACTTTGGACTTATATCATTATTATTCACTGATTGGCATGGGGATGAGAGAACCTGGTGCTATAGACTATAAGGGATAGACCGAGTGAGCTTCCCAGAGAGTCTTAGACATTATAGACTATAGGGGATGGACCGAGTGAGCTCCCAGAGAGTCTTGGATATTATAGACTACAGGAGGGTGGACCGAGTGAGCTTCCTCAGAGATTCTTACCTTGTTTGAATCTATTTAAGAACCTTCCTAGGCTAGAAGATGAATTGACTGAGTGAGCTTCCTCAAAGAGTCTGTGGTATACCTGAGGCTATAGGAGGAATTGACCAAGATAGCTTGCTCAGAGAGTCTCTAGACCTTGGGGCTAAGAGGGTTAGACCACGTGAACTTACTCAGAGAGTACCTGACTACCCTAGAATATACGGGGAATTGACCGAGTGTGCTTCCCCAGGGCGTCTCATAAATTCGTATGACCAAACCAGAGGGGTTAGGCTGAGCGCACTACTCAGAGGGTTGTGGTACATCTTGGATAGGACTAGAGGGGATGGCTGCGAGTACATCCCAGAGGGTTTTCCTAATTTTTAGTTGTTTTACTTCACTATTTTTGTTGATCATTGTTGTGTATCATCCTGTTTTACTGCTTACTGTTTACTGCTTACTGTTTTGTTATTGTTGCTTTCTGCTTATTGTACTTTTACCCGCATATACTCACTGACTTTTAGGCATAGATCTTCGGGTGAATGCCTACTGGTATTTAGTCTCACACCCTGTTTGGGTCATGATTTTGGGCCCAAACAGACCATGTTGTTGTAGGTATAGACAAGGGAAAGCGCCCATCGACTTCTGGTACTTGATTGCTTGGAGCAGGAGAGCATGGGACCAAGCTTTGGATTTCGATTTTGAGGAGTTGTTTTATTTTCTTTTGTACTTTTTTTGGTACTATGTTGTTTTCAGCATTGCGACTTGTTTGGATGCTTTCCTATATATGTATCATGCATCATTTTATATATACATATGTGCTCTAGTTTGTTGGTTTAGTTTTCCGCTGTTGATATTGTTGGTTAATACTGCTTCCACTGTTGCTTGTTAATTTTTTTAACTATGTACTCTACTAATGAGGGAATAGATTCCCCACTATCACAGCCAAGGCCCTCACTTCTAGTCGGCAGCCTCTGGCGTTTGGGGAAATGCGCTTGAGTCTATGTGACCAACCGGGTACGGGGCGCCTTAGGGTGGCTTCCGGAACCGGGACGTTACATAATGTGAAATAGAAATACATTTTAAGGTTGAATTAATTTAATGATTATGATAATTCACTCATATTTTTAATGTTTCATCACTCATATCAACATTATTGGTTTTTGGAATGGATGGAGATAGTAGGAACTAGTTTAATAATGGACATGATAGATAATGTATTAATTTTCCGAATAGAAACCCAAGTGGGATGGAATCTATTGTTGAAAATATTTTGGTTAGACTCACAAAACAATCTCAAGTTAGGATTAACAACTTGATATTTTCTTGACATCTAAACCAAATAAATAAAATTTGGATGGGTTTTTTAAGAGATAATGTAATGAAGATGATTAAGGATAAAAGATTAAATTTTCTTAATGTCAAAAATTTGAGAAGTTACACATGTAGAAAATTCTCAAAGGAACTGGAAGATGTTTTATCCATGGTAATAGAGGGCATCGAGAAATAAGCATTCATGGAAAAAAGAAGATTTTAGTTAACATGATATAGAAAAATAATGTTCATCCTAATGATCCACTAACATTTTGATGTTTTAAATGTGAGGAATTTTGGCATAATGTGAACTAGTGCACTGAACTAAGGGATTATAATGAAAATTGATACTAATAACCTCATATACCATGTGATTAAGGACAAACCTATGAAATAACTATCAATGAGGAGGATGGTGCTCATTTGATTTCACTTACCCGCCACACTGAATTAATGGATTTATTCTAGTTCTATCAACCCTATTGTATCCATAGTGTTTTATAAGAACATCAATTCACCACCCTTGGTGACTTATATTTTAGTGAAAACATTTAGTGGTTTGATTATTATGTTTTAGGAAATAAACTTTATGAAAATCATTAAATCCTCTTATAAAAAATTACTCATTTTTTAAAATATAATTCATATCTTCACTTTGACTCCACATTAATTTATAGAATAAGGGAAAATGCATTATAGATACATGAAAACCATCTATTAATACAATTCTAACTATGAATTATCTAATAAGGGAACAAAATACATCACATGGGCCTTAGTATCTAGTTATGACATGCATTTTCTTAAAATTGTAATGGAAAATAAGTGTTTTATAGTCTTCCATATGATATTGACTATCATATATCATTATAGATAATATCATAGGTAATGTAAATATTTTAAACACATTTAGATATTTCTTCAAGTAAATGATAATTAAATTGAGAATATGTAGTTTATTTAAGGGGGTCAGAAGGTAATGACCCAAAATTTTGGATCCTTTAAAATGCATAATTTGTTTTATAACATATTTCAAATACTACACACAACATAAAAAAACCAAAATAAAATATTAATAATACATTATTAACTAATATATAATAAAAAACAAATATGGTAGACCATTAATACTTATTACCTTTAGTAAATAAATAATTAAAATGAGTTAATGTTGAAAAAGGTATAATAAAATTACTTTTATTTATATTATACCTTCTTTAAAAAAATAATTTTAAAATTTTAAAATTTAAATTTTATAAAATAAAATTTATTATTGAACTGATATCATGAAAATTTACTTAGTATGACGTTTTGGATTTTTTTTAAAATGTTTTTTTAGTCGAAAATATGTTTTTTGTGAAAATTATAATTTTCATGATTTTATCACTATGTATGCATATCCTAGAAGTTTATAAAACATTTTATGTAATAAAATATTTATTTAATGAATAAAATTATACATTTTTATATATT
Organism: Viscum album; assembly: GCA_963277665.1. Classification (NCBI taxonomy): domain Eukaryota; kingdom Viridiplantae; phylum Streptophyta; class Magnoliopsida; order Santalales; family Viscaceae; genus Viscum; species Viscum album. The sequence goes on along the minus strand of OY728161.1, from coordinate 1,986,581,234 downwards.
CTTTTTTCTTATAAACACCATGTCCAACATTTTTATAAGTAAATAAAATGTTAGTTTAATAAAAATAATTTTCAGTATTCTATTTGAATAAACTATTTTCAAGGTGAGGCTAATTTTTGGGTTTAATTTATAGAATAATAAAACTAATTTAATTTATAATAAATCATTTTATTACATAAAAATAATTAATAATGATTATATTATCTTATATGTAAATTTAAATCTAAAAAACTCAGTTTTTCAAAACAACTATTTTTGTAAAATTAATTGTGTTTATTTTAAAAATAAATCTTCACTCATTTAAAAAATTTATATGATAAAATTATTTAAAATTTTAAAATAATAAGTTTCATATTATATAATGAGGTTAATTTTAATTTTGGATATCAAAATTAATTACTAATCTTAAAAAATAGTTATCTGATAGAAAGTAAAATTTGTAAAAAAGTCTATTACTAAGGGGAAATGGAAAAAACATTTTAAAAATGTTTTAAAAAAAAGTTTTGATATTATTTTAGACTTTATATTTCCAAAAGTCAAAAAAAAATCACTTTTTATCCATTTACTCTTGAATAGTTTCTTGGAATTATTTAAAAATGATGAGTATTTCCAAAAGTGCCTTTTTCTATCTTATAAAAGGATGACACTTATACCCTTTTATAGTTAAACTTAACCTTATAATTACTTCTTAAAACTCTTCAATTTTACTCTCTATATAATAATATATCATTATAATAATCCTCTAGTCACTCATATTTAGCCTTATCCCATCAATTTCAAGGGGAATTCCAAGGAAATTTCATATCTTCAATGTAAGTATTATCTCCTTCTTAAGTTTTTATTCTTAATATTACTCTACTAAATATATTATCACCATAAAAATATAATTAATTAACTATAATTATTATACTTGATTTTTTTAAAATTAATGGTACAACCCTTAGTTGTTTATTTCCTTCAATTTCAAAAAGAAAAGGAAAATCAATCATGTGTGTGTAGATTACCACCTTCATGGAGAATCATCTTTGAGTTTTTCTTTTTGTGTTTCATTTTTTTTCAAAATATCACCAAATATGGTTCAACATCATAAAAAAATCAAAATAATATCATTATGATAATTTTATAATGATATTAGGTCAAAATAAACACCTCTTTAACCATACTCACTAACCAAGTAAAAGAAATTTCATTTTTGGGTCGGTTTAGCCTCCAACATGAACCATGATTTAAAATTTGATCATGGATAACCATTGGAGAATGGTAAATAATATTATTATAATATAAAAAATTAATAATTATTGTAATATTTTTATTTAAATACATTGTTATGTATTTAACTTTGTATTAAATTATCTTCTTTTGTTCGCTAAAATCATCGAAATAAGCCAACACCAATTCCATTTTTACGCAGTGTCACTAAAAAACTTATGGAATGATACATGAGATTTGTAAAAAAATATGACATATATATTAAAGTATATTAAATAATATATTAATTATGGACTTTGAGTCAATGTATAGGTAATGACATCAATAATATAAAACATGTGAAAACGGTTAAAGTTATCAACATCCAATTTGTGAAATAAGTTATAACTAACCAACATAGCCATAACAAATAATGATAAAAGAGTTATATAAAAGGTAAGATAAATTAATAATTTTATGAAATATATTATTAAGGTATCTATTTTTTTATAGGATGCTAGAGTTTTATCAAATAAGTAAGGAAACAAGGTAAGGGCTTCGTCTAAAAACTTCTTTATTTGAGTGTAACATCCCAGGTAATTATATAATAAATTTTTTTCATATATATATATATATTAATATATATGAATTAGATATTAAATTTAATTTGAAGGGGATTCTATTTCAAATAGCATACTCAAGATGTAACAATGGGTTTCTCTGAAATCATATGTTGCATACAAGACTGAGTTATACCAAAAATAATATATTTTTATTACCATTTTAAGTTGTAGTTATCACATAGCCATTAGAATGGTGGTAATGAATAAAATTAACTAAATTATGAAAATAGGGTTTACACATGTTTATATAATGATTCATTAGTTAGACAATAAAAACCAATTGAATATAAAGGATGGGTTTTTATGAAAAACTATTTAAGTGCAAATAATTGTGTTTATAAAATAATAAAATCACTCTGGGTGTATTATATTTATTAAATATAAATAAAATATTATTTTTAAAATTCATCTTATATGTTTTCTAGACATTATATAAGAATAAATATAGTTTACGGTTAAAATGAGTGTTTTTCTAAAAATGCAGTTTTACCACCTTTTAATGGAGAACCCATTTTAAATCTAGTATTTGACACCTTTATATAATCTATTTTACAAAAAAAATATTCTTATTTGGAATAAGGATATAAAAATTTACTTTGGTTGAATATTTTCAATTTTTATGATAAAATTCATATTTTAATGAATATTGAAAAATACTGCATTTTAATTCAAAACTGTTTTTTCATATAATTGTTTAAATTGTTAGATTATCATTTCAATTGGTATTAATGTATATTTAGATTATTTTTTTATAATTTAATCCAATTTTGGACATTTTAATCAATTTCAAAATGAAATTAGATATAAAAATATTTCAATCTTTTGAATGTTTCACTTTAAAAACGCGGTTTTTAGTTTTGTCTGTGGAATTAGTTTTAAATATAATTTTCACAATTATGTGAACTTAATTTGGTAAAATAGATAAAATATTTGGAATAAAAAATTACAATATATTTTTTAAGTTCAATTTTATTTTTAGGTATAAAAAATTTACCATGGTAACAAAATTATTTATCGTAGTAAATGTAAAATTTTGACAAGGGTTAAAATTAAAAGTTAAAAGACTAACATAACTAAAAACTATAGAATTAAATGGTTTTTTGAGATTTTTATCGAACCTAAAAAGCCCATAAAACATTAATTACAAGCCAAAGTCATAGAATTTAATGCCTCCTCTATATATTTATCTTTTAATATAAAATAATCAATAAATTAATCACTTGAACCCAGCTCTCCTCAAGTATAAATACCACCTCTCCACCACCTTATTTCAACCCAAAAATCCTCATAGCTCCTACAATATCTTCCCAAAACTCTACATATTTCTCTCCCCATGTCCAAGTGCTTCTGGACTCACCAACATACCAAATCTAAGGTCCTCAAGGGTCTTTTAAGTAGGGGATATTCAAGAGGTAATTTTCTCAAAGTACCTCTCTTAATTTCTTTTTCTTTTCTACTTTCTCCTCACCTCCTTCATCCATAAATGCATGATAACTTAGGGATAATGTACATAGTAGAGTTTTATTATTCTAATGGAATATATCATATCCATTTCTTTTTTATCCTCCTCTTATTCAAATAAACAAAATTGATGCCCAAGTTATGTCGGTTAATTGCCTCTGTGAATAAAATTTTTATTCGTTTTCCTTTACCACCTTCATGGATGGTTTTAGAAAAAGTTATTCTGGCCAAATAATATTTTAATATTTATATTATAATTTATTTAATATTTTCTAAATTTTATATTAAAAAAACCATCTTTCTTTCCAAATTTTGGTTATATGATAACTTAGTTTGGGGACATGTGGACTACCGCCTCCTCAAAATGATGTGATTCGTTTACACATCACATGGAATGTGTTAAGGAGTGTTTTAGAAAAAATATATTATATTAATTAAATATTAATTATAATGTAATTATATTATATATGTATACATATTTAAATACATTTCATTTCATTTCTCTCTTTCAATACGACAAGAAAAAAAACATCCACGCGTACGTACGACATACCGTCTCCATGAATGGTGTTTATAGTTTTTCATAAAATATAATTATAAATAATTATATAATTAATATATAATATATTTATATCATGTTTTATATTCTAGATATGATGTAATTATGACTACATGGACTATTGAAATCATACCAAGTTCATTTTCGAATCAAGAACCGAATATCGACAAAACACATGATATGAACTTAAATAATTATGTAATTGTTATAAAATGGTAATAAGTGATATAAAATGAATAATAAACTTGAGAAAAGGTTCTCATGTAAGTATAAATTAACCTACTTATATTATTCAGGAAGATAAAGAATGTACGAGACAAGTCGGACTCAAGGTAAGGGAATTTCTTAACCTAATTTCCATTCTTTGTGTTAAACTTATACTTCTTGATTACGTCATTAACTCTTGTGTGTGAAATGAATTTTTAATATCTTATATTTTATTTATTTCTTAAATTTCATTCAATGTTTTTTTAAAAGTAATCTTTTTATATGGAGTGTTTTACTTTCTATACAAAATGACAAAAATAATATTTTTTAACGTATACAGTGACAATGACTTCTTTACTGTTGTAACTGTTATTTGATATTTGGATTCCTCTATAAGACATAATTTTTTTTAAAATGAAAATAAATACCATTTTTCCTTTACATTTATTTTGGTATTTAAAATGGTTTTGATAAGGGATTGGTTATATCAATATCTTGAAATGATATCTTGTGATTGTAATGTGGAAATATTATTTTTCCTTTATGCATGATTTATGTGTTGGGATTATGTTTTGGTTTCTGGGAATTGCTTATGTATATGGGTGGTTACATGATAAACCTAGGGCGGGTGATACCATTATAGACCTCCAATTCATTGGGTAATGATATAGAGTTAAATAATAGGGTTTCTTCTAAGATATTTAGGGAATATACTTTGATGGGTATTCCCAATGTGACCATGAACATTACTCTATATGTAGCTGTGAAAGCTATAAAGTAAGTATTAATGGATTCCAAAAGTTAACCTTATGATTTAGGATTTCTAAGATGTATTTTTAGGAATCTTATGATTTCATGAGGTATGTTTTATGGGTGAAAAGTATGATTTTGTGAAAATATTTTCTTGAGTTTAAAATATTCATGAACTAATAGTTTCTTTATTTGATTAATATCCCTTACTAAGATTTTTATGCTCATCAAAAGTTTTTTAATTGTTTTCTATAGGGTATAATGAATGTTAAGAGAAATTAATATGTCAAGAATATTTTTATCAAAAAAAATAAATCGTGTTTTATTTTAAAAGTTTTATATTTTGAAAAAAATGGATACTATTTTTGTAATATCCACTTTTATAATTATGGGATATTAGGTATTAATGATGGAATAATTCCCTAAAATTATAAACCTAAAAATATCCTCAACGTTAAATTAATTAAATTCTTGAATAAACTCGAGAGTATGTAATGTTTAAGGCTGGGGCCTTATAGTTTGTATTAGATGTTCGCTTAGATAACTTTATGGATTATGAGTTTTAGTTAAACATATGGTAAAATTATATGTCTATTATTTAGTTTAAATCCTGGTTCTATAAATTTTTGTGATCAAAAAAATTAGATTACAAATGAAAGTATGAGGATCTCAAACAACATTTTTATCTCTTCCTAGTGACTTTCTTTCAATAATTATTACAAAGTCATGTCTGGATGATTTAGAAACTTTTTTTAACATATAACCCACTTGTAAGTAGTTGTATGAGATATCAAACACCTCATTTATACCTAGATACCATCGTGTATCATAGGTTGTTTTTAGAAAAATAATATTTTATTAATATTTTTATATTTTAAAAAAAGGTAAATATTATCATGGAATTTTCAGATATTTTACCTTATCACAAGATTTTGAAGCATATTATGATTTTTAAAAATATAATGAAGAAGGAGACCCTTGTGCATCCTATTTATACTTGCTGTTAAAATGTTTTCTTTCATAACATACTTATTGTTTTTTAAAAGGACTATTTATTGAAAGTTTCAAGTCAAACATAGTCTGAATGGTTTATAAAAATCAGGTTTTATCAGATGTTTTGAAATTAAATGTCGTACATTATTATTTTCCAAAACTATTTCTCTATGAACACCCATATGGCCTAAGTTATACAAGGTTTACTTAGAAGAATGAAGCAAGTGATTTTGAAGAATATCTAAATCATTGTTGTAATGCATAGACCTTCTTTCTATGTGAACAAAATAATGATGAAACCAGGTGGACACCACGATTAAGGTATGATGTTCTTTTTTTTGGGAATAGTTTTATTAAATAATTTGGAGGTGAAAAAAATATGTAAATATATATAATACTTCATGAATTAACATGTTGAGGTCATTATGAGTTGGGATGAAAATGAGATGTGTAAGAAAGACTTTTAGGTTAAAACGTGTTATGGTTATTTTTTAGTTTTATAAAAAGGGACAACTCGCAAGATGGGTGAGAACCTATTGCATCCAGAAAGGCTCTGAGGATTGAAGCCACAAATGAAGGGCGATAAGGGTGCATCACCTACTAATGGTGTATATTAAGTCCATCATTAGTGTGAATTTATATATTTTTAGTTAAATGAGTTGATGGAATAGGAATAAGTTGATTTTGGTAAATTATGTTTTATCAAATAGGTGTCCTTGGTATTGGAAAATGATTTGGGGATTAAGTGGTAGATGTAATTTTGGAAGAAATTCACTATTTTGGGAACCCTATATGCCGAAAGAAGATAGAATATTGTGGTATTTTAATTGATGAGTGATGGTTGAATTTTATTTTGGAAGAATATATGATTTTTTAATTGTGTAATTATAGGGAATTAAGTTATTTAAGGAAATGATTACCTATCATGGAGAATTTTTCAAGATAGGATAAATATATCATTAATCTTTTTGTGTATTATGTGATTCTAAAGAATTTTATTCATCATGACTACTCATTTTTTGGAGAAAAGATGAGTCTGTGGTAGAAATTGATTAAAGGGTGAAACTCTACTTGTCAATTAATTATATTTCTTCCTGTTCTTAGTCTATAAAGTCAATTAATAATGAAAATTTATGAAAAGGATCTTAAAATAAAAACATTTTATGTTTACTTTTCCTACTATGAAATCAAATACCATTTAACCCATCCCAAGTTTGTAGTTTTTTTATTGTTAACTTTCCCCTAATCATGTTTTCTATCACTCTCCATCTAAACATTGTGGTTATCTTTCTCTTCTATATCCCGGTTTTCCTACATGAAACCCTAGTATTTTTTATCTTGGGTGACCTTTTTACTTCAATTTATTTATTTTGAAGTGGAGGTTTTATTTACTATTTTTACAATGTTGAATTTCAATGAAGTAATTTTGAAAAGTGAAACCCAGGTCACAAAGACCAAATTTAAAATTTTGAGGACGCAACTTCCAAAAGGGAGTAAGAATGTAACAACCCAGGCAATTATAAAATAATAATTTTTCATATATATTAATATTTTTAAATTAGAAATTAATTTTACTTTAAAGTGGGTTCTATGTTTGAAAGCATACTCGACACGCAACAAGGGGTTTCTCTGAAATCTTACATTGCGCACAATACTGAGTTATACAAAAAAATAATAATAATATATTATTAATAATATTATTTTAAGTTGTATTTATCACATATCCATTAGAATTATTGGAATGAATGATATTAACTAAATTATAAAAATAGGGTTTATACATGTTTATATAATGATTCATTGGTTAGAAAATAAAAACCAATTGAATATAAAGGATGTCTTAAAAAACTATTTAAGTGAGAATAATTGTGTTTATAAAATAATAAAATAACTATTATTGGATTATATCAATGAAATATAAATTAAAAATTATGTTTAAAATTAATCTTATATGTTTTCTATACATTATATAAGAACCAATGCAATTTTATGGATAAAATGAGTGTTTTTCATAAAATGCTGTTTTACAGCCTTTTGATGGTGAACCCATTTTAAATATAGTTTTTGAAACATTTATATGTTATATTTTTCAAAATAAAACTTATTATTTGTAATTGGGACATAAAAAATTACTTTGGTTTAATTTTTTGGTATTTTTCTGAAAAAATTCATATGTTATTGAATAGTGAAAATACTACATTTTAATTTAAAACTATTTTTTCGTCTAATTTATATAAATTGTTATATGATCCTTTTAATTGGTCTTACATTATATTTTTATTATATTTTTATAATTTAATCAAATTTTTTTCATGTTATTCAATTTCAAATTAGAATTAGATATAAAAATAATTCAATTTTTTGAACGTTTCACTTTACAAACCTGCTTTTTAGTTTTGTCTACAGAATTAATTTCAAATATAATTTTCCAAATTATGGGAATTTAATAAAGTAAAAAAGTTTCCATACTTGTAAAAAAAATTATAAATTATTTTATAATGTCAATTTCATTTTTAGGTATAAAAAAGTTACCATGGTAAAAATAATTATTTATAGTAGTAAAAGTAAAATTTGACAAGGGTTAAAATTAAAAGTTAAAATCATAACGTACCTAAAAAATACAACATTTAATGGTTTTTTAGGTTTATATAGTCCATAAATATCCTACTAAACATTAATTTCAAGAAAAAGTTGTGTAATTTAATGTCACCTCTATATGGTTATTTTTTAATATAAAATAATTAATAAATTAATCATTTGAACCAACCTCTCCTCAAGTATAAATACCACCTCTCTAGAACACTATTTAGACCCAAAATCCTTTTATATACTCAAATATATGCCCCAACCTCTATTCCTCACTATCCCTACGTCCAAGTGATGCTTTTCTAACCGAAAGATCAAATCCAAGATCCTCAAGCATCTTTTAAGGATGGGATATTCAAGAGGTAATTTTCTAAAAGTACCTCTCTTAATTTTTTCCCTTTTCTACATTATCCTCACATAATTCATCTATAAATTCATTATAAATACATGATCATTTACATACTGTATTTTTATGTTTCTAAATTAATATATCATATCCATTTTTTCTCACCTCCTTGTATTCAAAGAAATGAAATTGTCGTCCAAGTTATGTTGGTTAATTGCCTCCATAAATAATGTTTTTGTTCTATTTCATTTGTTGCCTTCATGGATGGTATTAAAACCATTATTATGGTAAAATAATATTTTAATATTTATATTATAACCTATTTAATATTATGGAAATTTTATATTAAACATACCTTCATTCTTTCCAAATTGTGGTTATATGATAACTTCGTTTGGTGGCGTGTGGACTGTCACCTCCTCAAAATGATGTCATTCGTTCACACATCACATGGAATGTATTAAGAATTTTTTTTGTAAAAATATATGATATAAATGAAATATTAATTATAATATAATTATATTATATATTTTTACATATTTATATACATGTCATTTAATTTCTCTATTTCAATACAACAGGAAAAAATGAAAATAGTGTTCATGCATACGTACGTCTTACCGTCTCCATAAATGGTGTTTTTATTTTTTCTTAAAGGAATATTATAAATAATTATATATTGAATATTTAATATATTTATATAAATTTTTATATTATGTATATTGTGGACTTGTGACCACATGGACTATTAACATCATACAAAGTTTATTTTTCACTTAAGAACCGAATATCAACCAAACATATGATATGAACATAAATAATTATTTAATTATTATAACATGGTAACAAGTGATATAAAATGAATAATAAAATTGAAAAATGTTCCCAATAAATTATAAATTAACCTATGTTTTTTATTCAGGAAGATAAATAAAGTACGAGATAAGTGAGACTCGAGATCTTCTGGAGACCTCCATTTCCAGGTTGGATTAAAATCAATGTGGATGGCGCCTCTAAGGGAAATCCAGGTCCTGCGGGATGTGGAGCTATCTTCAGAAATCATCATGGTCACATCGTGGGATGCTTTTTTGGAGGCTGTGGTATTGCATCCTCTCTGGAAGCTGAGATGCTAAGTGTTATTCATGCCATTGATTTTGATCTTCGACATGGGTGGAACAACTTATGGATTGAGAGCGACTCTACTACTATTGTTCAAGCCATTTGGAAGGGAGATTTTCATCTTACTTGGCCAATTACTACGCGCTGGATGAACTGCCTTCAATCTCTCCATGACATCAATTACATTGCAACTCATACTTACCGTGAAGCTAATATGGTTGCGGATTCTCTCGCTAACAAAGGCATTAATCAGGCAATAACCTGGATGGAGGAGCTCCCAGAAAACCTGATTCCATTGCAAGTCAAATATTGTAATTTGATCCCGTCTTTTAGACTCTTGTAATCTTTCTTTTCTTTTTTCTAATAAAATTGCTTTGGTCTTTTGACCAAAGCGCCACCTTCTGAAAAAAAAGACTCAAGGTAATGGAATTTCTTAACCCAAATTTCATTATTTGGGTTAAACATCTACTTATTGATTATGTAATTAAAATATTGTGTGCGAAATGAATTTTTAATATATTATATTTTATTTATATATTTAATTTCATTAATTTGTTTTAAAATTAATCTGTTTATATCGAGTGTTTCACTTTCTGTAAAAAATGACAAAAGGAATGTTTTTTAATGTATACAGTAACAACAACTTCTTTGCCACTGTAAAAATTATTTCATATTTTTATTACTCTATAAGACATAATGTTTTTAAAAGAAAAATAAATAACATATTCCATTTTCATGTATTTTTAATTGAAAATGGTTTTGAGAAGGGATTGATTATTACAATGTCTTGAAATGATATCTTGTGATTGCAATGTGGAAATGTTATTTTTTACTTCATGCATGATTTATGTGTTGTGATTATGTTTTGGTTCATGAGAATTTACTATTTATATGGGTGGTTTCATGATAAACTAATAGAGGATGAACCCTTTATAGATATATAATTTATTAGGTAATGATATAGAGTTAAATGATATGGTTTCTCCTGAGATATTTCGGGAATACGTAGTGATGGGTATTCCAAATGTTACCATGAATGTTACTACCTATGTAGATATGAAAGATACAATGTAAGTACGATACATATTTCACAAGTCACATTTATGATTTATTATTTCTAATAATTATTTTTATGAATATTATGATTTCATGATGTAGGTTTTTATGGGTTAAAAGTATGATTTTGTGAATATGTTTTCTTGATTTTAAAATATTCATGGACTAACAGTTTAATTCCTTACTTTATATCCATTACTAAGATTTTTGGTCTCATACAAAATTTTTGAAATGTTTTCTATAGGGTATAAGGATGGGTAAGATAAAGTACTAATTCCAGAATATTTTTATCAAGAAAAGAATCATGTTTTATTTTAAAAGTTTTAAATTCTGGAAAAAATGGGTACTATTTTGGCCGTATCCTCTTATATGATTTTAGGATGTTATATATTAATTATGTAGTAATTCTCTAAAACTATAAAACTGAAAATATCCTCAATGTGAAATAAAGTAAATTATTGACTAAAATCAAGATTATGTAATGTTTAAAATTGGGACCTTATATTGAGACGCATGTTATTTTATTCACCAAATTTCTTTTAAATGGTGTATATATTGCCTATTGGATATTCAATATAATTTTATATTATTAATATTTATATAATTTTAAATTAAACTTAAATATATCTCTCTTTTAAATAGTTTTTATTAGATTTTTTGTAAGTTGTAAGGGTTTCTTTTTCTCAAATTTTAATCCCTTAAGACGTATATAAGTTGCACACCATGATTCCTTTTAAATGGTGTAAATAATTCCCTATTTTAATTTTTTCATGATCCTATTATACATCATGATATTGAATTTTCTAATTTAAAATTTATTCCTCTAATGGGGTTTTGACTCCGAACTTTCTAAATCCATAAGGGTTTTTTCATATCAATTTATCTTTAATGAGAAATTTTTTAATGTTGTGAACCAATTTATTATTTATATTTGGTATATAAAACCCAATAATTTTATTTTTAAATAATATATGATTTAATCCATGGTATTTATAGAACCATATGATTTTCATGATTCCAATTACTTTTTATTCAAAAATTACTCTAGTCGTGAGGGGTTTCTGTGACTCAATTCTCTTCCTTGGGTCATAATCACTCATTATTGTATATTATCATGTACAACTAATATATTATAATCTATTATGAAGATATATTTTGTTTCCATATTTTATAATTAAACCATGTTTCACACAAAATTCTTCTTTTTTGATGATTTTAATGTTTTGTTAAAATAAATTTTAGTAAGAATAATTCACATTACTTTTAATGGATTTTTCATCCATGTATATATTTTTTATTCCTACCAATGATATCCTTTAACTAGTGGAAAATAAAATTGTTTTCATCTTAAATGAACCTTTTATTACCATAATTTCATTTTAAATAAAATGTTTCTTTATCTTTTTTTAATGATGTGTGTTTTCAGCAAGGTTATTCCAAAATGCTCAAATAGTTTTTCTATCCTTTAAAAATAAAATTTTTTATCATCCACTCCAAATTTTCTTTTGATATATTTTACTTCATTTTATAGGTACCATTATTAAATATTTTTTTATAAAGTAAATTTTTTCAAAATATTTTCACTCCTCATTTTTGAAGACTTTGTGTCTTTTACAAGTCTCATTTACTAAAGATTCTTTTAAAAGTACAATTTTTCAAAGTATTTTCACTTATACTTTTCATAAAATTTATTTATTTTCTTGGATCATTTATTTTTAACTCTTTATATTATGTTTTTCAGAATTCTTCTCTTTCCCTTCACAATTTTTTTTGAATGTATTTTTTCCTCAATGATTTAAAAGGTTTTGTGAAAACATTTTTATTTTCACTTATATTGACCATATATAAATTTTATTTTATAAAGTGATTTTTTATCACCCTGTATATATTTTTTAATAAGATTCATTTTTTAAAATGAGATTTTTTATTTCTTATAATTTATTAAGTTTGTGATATGTGATGTTTTTTAATATTTTAAGAAACACATTCCTTTTCCATGAGTTCTTAATGAGACGATGAATGTTTTATTTTCAAGTGGAACACAAATTTATAGATTATGAGACTATTGGGACCTATATATCCCTCTAACGAATTGGTTATAGGCTTATATCTCATAAGATATAAATTTTTTGGAAATGGGTTAGGAAGTATTTAGGTTCACAAAGGATAAGTGTAATGGTGTTTAACTCAACTCAAAATTTTATGAGTGAATAGGTTGGTGGGTATCCAGGTACACAATGATAATAAATAATATGTTTATGATTTTGTCACATTTTCAAATTATTTATCAAGATATTACATGTTTTCATTACTAATCTATAATTTTAATATATTCTATACTTTTATTTCATGCTCACATGTTTTTGGTTATTGATATTTATTTTTATCCAGGGTTAATTTTTATAATTCATTAATGATCTTTTTATTATCTAATGTTTTTTTGCCATTTTTTATTATTGTAATATATGGTCTTATGATCTTATATTAATATATTTAATTCTTTCTCATGTTATACCTAAATTTTAATATCTGATACTCTATGAAAAAGTTTCCCTTACTGAGCGTCTAATATCACCCCTTTATTACGTTTTCATTACTAAAGTTTTGAAGATGGTTATATCATGTGAGATATATAGTAAATGATCTATAGTATAATTATTAAAAATAAATGTTCACAATATTATTAAAATAATATGTTTATATAGCTAATATACAATACACTAAACATTTTGGTCTTTGGGTTGTGAAACTTTTTGTGAGATGTATTATTTAAATCATGATATTAATGTATTATTAATGTCATGTTTAGTTTGGTTTGCTTCAATAGGAGCTAAAAAATTATCTTGGATCCCATACAACCCCATAATAATTTTCCATAGACATAGAACAATCCAAAAAGTATGATTTATATATCAACTCATCTTCCTAAACATGGGAGATTCATTTCGATGGAGCATCTCATATCCTAACTAACATAAAAATAGAGTACCCAAAATTTATCATGGATGACATGAGGATTATCTTTATTTCCCCCTGAAAGACACCAACTATATATTCATTCATACTATTAGAGGGATGTACCAATAATAAAAAATAATAGAAGCCTTAATTATAAGTTTAGAGTTATCTCTATAAATATCAAGAATTCATTTCAATTTCATGGGTGATTTGAAGTCGGTAATCAAGAAAAATCATCATAGAATATATCACCAAGGAAGATGTGTTTCCATATATCATTTATACCATAGATTTAATAGTGTAATTTTTTATTCAACCAATCATTTATTAAATTCTATGATTATATAATTCCAATGTAGATGAATTAGTTAATTAGGCCTCCACCCTTAATGACCTATATCATGATGAAATAGTTATTTTATTATTTCAACATAGATTAGTGGACCCCTTTATCAATAAGAAGATAATAGAAGTGGATAAGATTGACCTAACTCTACCTAATGTAGAGTCATCATCCCCTAAATTGGAACCCATGGTTCCTTGGATATCCTTAATGATGGACTACATTCAACATTAGATTTCTTTACCTGACTAAGCTAAAATGGAATAAATTCATAGGTGAGTGGTGAACTTCATCTTCTGTGATAGTATAAATTCTATGAAGATGATCAACAAGCATGGTTTCTATGGGGTCCTACTTAGGTTAATTCGAGAAGAAGAGACCCTAAAAGTTATGAAATAAGTTCATGAAGGCACACGTGGTGCCCAAAAAATATGAACCAAAATCTCCCATATAATCAATAGGATTGGATACTTTTTTCCCTTAATGTTGCAGGACTATGTGGAATTCATAAATAAATTCCATATGTTCTGAATACACACTAATTTCATTCAATGAACCCTATAGTTGATTTATCCTATAAGACACCCTAGTTCATTTTACATTTGGGGGATGGATTTCATGGGACCATACTCACCGATGATGACTCAAAATTTCAAATTTATTCTCAATAACACCGATTTCTTTTCCAAATAGACTTAAATAGCTCCCCTTAAGGAGGTTTTAGATTTTATAAAATCCAATATCAAATATATATTCATAGTTTCTCATACCATCTTAAAATGTAATGGAATAAATTTTTGCTCAAATGTGTTGAGAAAACTATAATAAAAGTATAAAATCATGTCAAAACACTCTTCTCATCATCATGTAGTTACTAATATACCGATTGAGGGAATATTATACCATTGTACACACCCCTACCCAGGAAATATCATATTCACTGGTGTAGCACCCCAAGATTTCATAGAACGTTATTTTTTTTAAATTCAATAGCTTACGCTACACGCAACACCGAGTTCGAGTGCACCACGACTTATCAAACTAGCCATTCAAAAGCGGTTATGAATAGTATTAACTGGATTTTTAATTTTATATACTCCATATGATTTTAAATTATGTATTATGTGTTTCTTAGACATATTATAAGAACAAATTCAAATTTTCAGATAAAAAATGTATTTTTCAAAAAAAATCAATTTTACCAAATTTTAATGGCGAACCCTTTTTAAATCAAATATCGGACCCTTTTACACATTCAATTCGACAAAATAAAATTCTTCCTTAGAATCAGGATATCAAAATTTAATTTGGATGAAATTTTGGTATTTTTCTAATAATATTCATTTTTTATGAATAGTGAAAAATGCTTTATTTTAATTCAAAACTGCCTTTTAATATAATTTATTTATAAGGTTAGATTATATTTTAAATTGGTTTTTAAGTGTAATTAGATTATATTTTTACCCTTTAATCCAATTTTTGTAATTAGAATTAATTTTACTTTGAAATTATACATAAAAAAGTGTCAATCTTTTGATAGTTATTGATTATTAAAAACATGCTATTTGTTTTCACAACAGGAATTAAATTTTAAATTAATTAATTCAACTTCTATGTTTTGAATTTGGTAAAATAGACATAATTTTTTATATCAGAATATCAAATATAGCTTAGGCTGAATTTTTTGTATTTTTCTGAAAAACTTCAATTTTTTATGAATAATGAAAGCACTAAATAGTAGTTAAAAATCCAACTTTTTCAATTAAATAAACTTTTACCGCTTCTGTGAATTGAATTTTGAAAATACAAGATACATGTTTGTTATTATTAAGTAAAATTTTGTTCAATAAGATGAAAATAATTTTTGGTGAATAGTAACTTTTGAATTTTATTTACCGCGGTTAAAGGTAAATAGGGTAATTCAAGGTAAAAAGAATATTATAATAATACAAAATAACCTTAAAACTTGTCCTAACCTTATTATATGAGTCAAGGGCGACCATGTTAATCCTTGTGTCGATTTTGGGACCCCATGGATCCACTTGAGAATGATAATGACACTTTATTTTAATTAACTTAAAGTAAAGAAAAAAATGACATTAACAAATATCTTTTAGTATATCAATTTTTACATGGAGTTATATAAGTCATATATCCAAATATAAATATTCATTGGAAATATAAAAATATTTCCTACATTATGGAAGTTTTTTTATAATTTTTAAACATCAAATAAATTAAATTACTTATGACACAATAATGACGTAGTATTTACCTCATTAATAAATGATTTAAATAAATATGATTATTAATATTAAAATAATATATAAAACCTGTCCAATTTTTATTTGATGATTTTATTTCAACCATGTGTCATCTTATCTTATACTTTAATTAGTTTCGGACATTTAGAAACCAAATATCACTATATAATAAAATAATATTTTCACACTTTTCTAAAGAGCCCCTCCTCCCCCTTATAAAAGGACACCACTTCTAACCCATTCCACACACCTATCAAGCCCCTTGGCTCATCCAAACCCTGCCAAAATAATATCTCAAGATCCCCCTATTCATCCAAGAAGCCTTACCTTAGGTATAATACACTTTAAGAAGTCCTTTGGGTTCAAACCAAAAGAAGTTACCCAAATTAAAGGTAACGCTTTATCTTAAATTTTTTTGTTTTATTTTGTTTTATTTTACTTCTCCAACCCCCTAAATTTTTTTATTACTTTCTTTTATAACAAAACCAGTATCCTCAATATACCAGGATGTTTTTATTAGAAGTATTCGAACTACACTTACACACACCTCCATCTAATGGGTGAAGAACATACTGTTTCTATGGATGGAAAACTAACACCTCACGAAACGATGATTATTCGATTATCTCCTACCGACTCTCATGGTGTACATTAAGTTGACACTGTATTTATATATGATATATATATTATGTTTATGTTTTATATATGATTCTGTATTTTCTACTTATATCATTATTTTATGGTTTCCATTATGGGTAAAAGGAGATAATTTCATTTGAGGAAGTGCAGACTACCACCCCTCCAAATGATATGACTTGTTAATGCCTTATGTCAGATGTATAAAGGATGGAATTAATGATATTATATACGATATTACACTTTAATTATAATATACCTATGTATCATTATGTTTTAATTCTATTAAAATACAAAATAGAAATGAAAGTAGCATTTATGCGTACGTACGGCTTACCGTCTCCATGAACGGTACATTTCATTTATTATCTCCAAATATTATGTACTGTTATAAATATATATATATATATATATATACTAGATATATAATATATATATATATGATATTTAAATCATGTATATCATTCTAGAGATAATTTAATTTTGACCACATGGAAAAATTGTAATTATAACAAGTTCATTTTTGACTCAAGTTCTGAACATCGATAAAATATCCAATATGAACTCAAATAATTAAACAATTTTTATAGAAAGGTAATAAGTAATATAAAATGAATAATAATCTTGAAAAATATTCTTAATCAATTATAAATTAACTTGAGTTTATTATTCAGGAAGAACAAGGAAAATACAAGACTAGTCAGACTTGAGGTAAGGGGTTTCTTAACTCACTTTTAATTCCGTGAGATTTCCATTATTCGCCACTTATTTATTAAATGTGGTGTATTGTGTATTGTAAATTGATATATATATTATCATGATTATCTTTATATTCATGGTATTCTGTGATTCATTTGGTTGTTATTAACTTTTGGCCATATGACTCGATTGATTACAACAAAGTAAGGGTTTTCATCTCACTTCCTATTTCCGTGAGATTCATGCCATACTGCCACTATTTCCTTTTCTGTGGTGTATATACTTCCCAATGATTTTATTCTTTGTGTAATATAATTTAATTTATGAGTAAATAAATCTTCATTTTATGATCCATCTTTCATGGGATGTATGTTTTGTAAGTTACCAAATTGGTAAGGGAATTTCAATTTTCAATTTCTACTCATTCGGCTTTACACATACTTCATTGATTATTTTACTTCATGATTCTGTGTGGAATCACTATTTATTATTTGTGTAGTAATTTCCACTCCCCTTTCTGTGGATATAAGTTTGATACACATAATCACTCGATTGATAATTTCTCAAGTCATCAATATGAACTTGATAAAAGTAATTTTAACTCAATCTCCATTTATTGAGTTAAAAATCCAATTCATTGGTGTTTTTTTACAAGAATATGTGTGAATGTCCTCTGATTTATTTACACTGAATATCCAATCATATTGAGTGTATTTATATTTGTTACACATAATTATGTCCTTGATTTATCCTTAACATAAGGATGTGGTCTTTAAAATAGATTTCATCTCAATTTACATTACATTGAGACTTCTTTGTTGTTATACACCAATTCAATTTTATATGTGTATATAATGTACTTTGACATAGTATATCATGATTCCATTTATTCTCATGATATTATAAATTTTTTATTACCTCAATTGTTTGTATTCAAGTGTCTCTATTTTGGTTAGGAACTCTAATTAAAATATCATTTTAAATGTTTTAATGATTTATTATTCTAAATCTTTCTCATTAATGTCCATGTTTTAAATATAGTTTTAAGGATTTATTTATATGAACATTAAAGTTTTAAAAATAAAATTACTTTTAAGTGTTTCAAAGTGGTATGGGACACTTTGATTCAAAAATCTATTTTTAAATGGCTTCTTGACAAATTGTGTGACTTTTAAATGTTTTCAAGAAAAAGGGGGATATTTCTCTCAAATAGTTTTGATGATTATTTTCATTTATGTCAACATCCTTAATTATTTTCGATTGAAGTTAATCTGTTACAATTCAATCTTCCATATTGTATTGAATGAGTTATGTTTGACTGTGGATGTGCTATTTTTTATACCATTCATGGTTTGTGGATAAAGTATTGACATTTCGTATGTTAGTTTTAATATGAATTTTTATGTTATGTTTCAAAATTTTCATATGATGAATGCATTGGACTTAGTAAGTGATGGGTAGAGCCTACTATAGCTCCTCAATGCATCGGTATGTCTCTTGAGACAAACTAGTGTCTTGGCACAAGGCCTTGACAAAATCTTATTTTTATTCATGGCACGGGACCTTGACTATGTGGTTATGATGTCCGGCATTATGCATTACATCATTATGAGATTAGCTATTGATATTTCATGTGTTTATTCTACTAGTGGAATACCCATGACTATGTTATAGTATGGCATTATTTACTCAGCTCACATTCCTTCCATAAAGTTCTCATGGTTATTATTCGATAAGGTATGTGTTTTCAATTATTCACCATGCCTAATGTTTATGTTATCTTCTACTATATTTCAAACTCTTACTGAGCATTTGAGATCACCCCTTTTCATGTTTCATTTTTCTAGGATATGAAGAATTTAGTTATCAGTGACTTACAGGAATAATCTTGGAAGCTTGGATGTTTCTAAGGGAATAAATTAGTGTTGGTTTCTTTTCAAGTTGTAATGTTGAACATAAGTATGTATCTTGTTTCCAAGACTACTAAACTGGTCGGTCCTTTGGTACTTGATTCCTAGTAATCATTCCAATATATTAAAACAATGCACCGACTCCTGGATTCTGGGGTCGGGGCATTACAGTTGGTATCAGATCAAGTTTAGTACAAACCTTGGAAACTAGATTTAGATAAACTCTGATTAGAGAACATTACCCTAAGATAGACTTTGAGGATTATTATAGAAAAACTTCCTAGAATCTTGGTAATGTAGAGATTTTTTGTATTTTCCATGTAGTACATACCTGTCTGGATAAGAGCAGGTAGTGAAGGCTCTCGAACAGATGTACCTAGGAGTGAAAACTCCAAAAAGGAGTTTCGAGCTTATCCCGGGGTATCCTGGTACACAACAACGGGGCTTTATGCACTCTTGGTTACGACACTCCCGGGTTATATTCTTAGGATAATTTACATTCTCTTTACAAAATGATTTGAATGATTTTAATATGAGATGAGAATAAATTACCTTGGTTAATCCTAAGCTGTTTTAAATTGAAAATAAGGTGCTATAATATTCTCTAAATGATTTTATGACTATTATTACTCACACAATTCTTTCTGGTTTTAGTCAATGGCTAGATTCGAAGGAAGTCATAGTAACTTTGAGCATGATGTACAAGGTTTGAACGGTGGTGGGAATGAGAAACCAAATGGAATACTAATAGGCATAAAAGATATCATGTTCATGCCGAATCAGTTTTCAAAAAATATGATCAACATTATATATAATAACCAACTCCTAGACTCAACAAAGAAGAGAAAAGTGGTGAATGATAAGAGCTCCCGAAGTGAAGACCATGGAGAAAAGAAAGCTCATTTTCCATCATGCCTGAAATGTGGAATGAGGCACCTAGGAAGGTGTCTTAATGGAACAAATAAATGCTTTATGTGTGGGAAATAAGTGCATAAAGTACATAATTAATGAGGAAAAATGAAGAGTACTATGGAAGAAAATAAAAATGATCCTAAGAATCCAATTACGTTCATTTGTCATAAATGTAAGGGACCTTGACATCACCCAAGTCAATTCCCTATTCTATAGGGTAACCTCTTGGTCAAGGAAGAACCTATGTGGAAATAAATGGATGAAAAAATGTTTAAAGGTATTAATGCTCTTTGTTGATGAGATTACTTTGGAAGACTTTTCTCTTATATGTGTAACCCTACAGTTTTTTGTGTGAAAATTCTATTTGAGGAATAGTTATATTTTATTTTATAAATATAGTTATAAATAACCATTTGGGTTTATATGACTCTTGAATTTGAGGCAATTACAGGTTATTAATTTTTGGGATGAAAATGCGAGGTGTTAGATAAAATTGGTGGTTAAATTATGTTACGATTATTTTGAGGAATATATCTCATTTAGGGAATGTTATAAAATATAGTTTTTTAAAAAGGACAACATGCAAACTGAGTGACAACCCTTCTTGTTTGACAAAGCTATGGGAATCCAACCCATAACCAAAGTGCGACAGAGATTTATCGCCTACCACTGGACTACGTGAAGTCTCTAGTTAGTATGACTAATTCTTTTTTAGTTAAATGATTTTATGGATCAAGAATATGTTGACTTTGGGAACTTATTATTTATCCTTAGAATAGTAAAATTATCTGGTGATTAAGTGATAAATGTTATTTTGGAAGATATTCTCTCTTTTGGTAACACTATATGCCTAAGAAAAACAGAATACTATGGGATTTCATTTTAGGAGTATTGGTGGGTTTTATCTATGTTTTTATTGTGGATTTATATAGATTTAAGTTATTTATGGAAATGATTAAACTATTATAGAGAACATGTGATTAGGTTAATTAATTTTAAGTATGCGACTTTAAGAGTAGTCGATGTTATTTGGAGATACAATTTAATGTGGAAGACTACGTAAGAAAATTCTTCTGAGTTTTGGGTTTCAATATTAGTTTAGATTATATGGATATATTTTATGGACAGCTTTTTATTGAATAATATTTATTGAAATTTGGGTATTGTTGGTTTAATTTTAGAAATTAAGATTAGTATTTCTTTCTCTAAAGGATTATCCTTTTTGGGGATCATCTGATCTTGTACTAACCATTTTGGTTTTGGTTTATCTCTAAAGACAAGGGAAATATATGTTTTATCCTTTATAGATCATGTGATTCTCTAGAAGTTGATTCTAGAGCTTCAGGTGTGACCAAGTCATCTTGAATACTCATCGTTTGGAAAAAGAGATGAGTTAGTGGTTTGAATTTATAAAAGGATAAAACTATACTTAAAAAGTAAATATATCTCTTTAAGTTTTTAATCGGTCTCATAAATAAATTCCTCATCCATATGAAATAGAACTTAAAATAAAAAACGTTGTCTGTTTACTTTTCCTACTGGGAAACTAATGACCATTTTTCACATCAAAAGATTGTGGTTTTCTTGTTGTTAACTTTCTCCTGATCATGTTTTCAATTACTCTCCATCAGAACCTGACACATATTTTATCTTCCATATCCATGTTTTTCTACATGGAATCCTAGTATGGGTTATCTCGGGTGACCTTTGTACTTCTCTTTCTTTCTTTTAAAGTGATAGTTTTATTAACTGTTTTTTCGATGTGGGACTTTCAATAAAGTTATCAAGACCAATTTTAAAATTTCGAGGATGCAATTTCAAAAGGGGGGAAGAATGTAACACCCCAATATTTCATATTAAGTTATTTTCTTTAAATTCAATAGCTTACGCTACATGCAACACCGAGTTCGAGCACACCATGACTTACTAAACTAGCCGTTCAAAAGCGGTTATGAATAGTATTAACTGGATTTTGAATTTTATAAACTCCATATGATTTTAACTTATGTATTATGTGTTTCTTAGACATATTATAAGAAAAAATTCAATTTTTCAGATATAAAATATATTTTTCAAAAAAATCAATTTTACCAAATTTTATTGGCGAACCCTTTTTAAATCTAATATCTAACACTTTTACATATTCAATTAGACAAAATATAATTCTTTCTTAGAATCGAGACATCAAAATTTACTTTAGATGAAATTTTGGTATTTTTCTAATGATATTCATTTTTTATGAATACTGAGAAATATTGATTTTAATTCAAAACTGCCTTTTAATATAATTTATTTATAAGGTTAGATTATATTTTAAATTTCTTTTGAAGTGTAATTAGATTATATGTTTACCCTTTAATCCAATTTTGGTCATTGTAATTAATTTCACTTTGAAATTATACATAAATAAGTGTCAATCTTTTGATAGTTATTGTTTCTTAAAAACATGCTATTTATTTTGACAACGGGAATTAAATTTTAAATTAATTAATCCAAATTCTATATTTTGAATTTTGTAAAATAGAAATCATTTTTTAATTCAGAATATCAAATATAGATTAGGCTGAATTTTTGGTATTTTTTTGAAAAACTTCAATTTTTGTTGAATAGTGAAACCACTAAGTAGTAGTTAAAAATCCCACTTTTTCATTTAAATGAAATTTTACTACTTTTATGAATTGAATTTAGTAAATCCGAGATACATGGTTATTATTAGTATGTAAAATGTGGTTCAATAAGATGAAAATAGTTTTTGGTGAATAGTAACTTTTGACTTTTATTTACAGTAGTTAAAGTTAAATTAGGTAATTCAAGGTAAACAGAATATTATAATAATACAAAATTACCTTAACACTTGTACTAACCTTATTTAATAATTCATGGCCGACCATGGGCATCCTTGGGCCGATTTTGGGGCCCCATGGAGCCACTTATTAATGATAATGAAACTTTATTTTAATTAACTTAAAGTAAATACAAAAATGACATAAACAAATATCTTTTAGTATATCAATTTTTACATGGGGATATATAAGTCATATTTCCAACTATTAATATTATTTAGAAATCTAAAAATATTTCCTAAATTATGGTAGTTTTTTTATAATTTTTAAACACCAAATAAATTAAATTATTTATGACACAATAATGATGTAGTATTTACCTCATTAATAAATGATTTAAATAAATATGATTATTAATATTAAAATAATATCTAAAACCTGTCCAATTATTATTGGATGATTTTATTTTGACCATGAGTCATCTAATATTAGACATTAATTACTTTTAGACCTTTATAAACCGAATATCACTATATAATAAAATAATATTTTCACACTTTCCTAAATAGCCCCTCCTCCCCCTTATAAAAGGACACCACTTCTAACCCATTCCACACACCTCTCAAGCCCCTTGTTTCATCAAAAACCTTCCAAAATAATCTCTCAAGATCCCACTTTTCCTAATAGAAGCCTTAACTAAGGTATAAGGCACTTCAAGAAGTCCTTTGGGTGCAAACCAAAAGAAGTTACCCAAATTAAAGGTAACGCTTTCTCTTAAATTATTTTGTTTTATTTTGTTTTATTTTACTTCTCCAACCCCCTAAATAATTTTTATTACTTAATTTTATAACGACACCATTATCCTAAATATACTAGGATGTTTTTATGAGAATTTTTCTAACTACACTTACACACACCTCTATCTAATGGGTGAAGAACACACTATTTCTGTGGATGGAAAACTAACGCCTCACGAAACTATGATTGTTTTATTATCTCCTACTGCCTATCATGGTGGCCATTAAGATGGATCTTTATTTATATATGATATATATTATTTTTATGTTTTATTTATTCTTCTATATTTTCTATTTATATCATTATTTTATGGTTTCCATTATGGGTAAAACGTGATAATTTCATTTGAAGAAGTGCGGACTACTGCCCCCTCAAAATGATATGACTCATTAATTAATTATTTGGTACATATAAAGGATGGAATTAATGATATTATATATGATATTATACTATAATTATAATATACCAATGTATCATTATGTTTTAATTCCATTAAAACACAAAATAGAAATGAAAGTAGCGTTCATGCGTATGTACGGCTTACCGTCTCCATGAACGGTACATTTCATTTCTTATCTCCAAATATTATGTAATGTTATAAATAGATATATATACTGGATATATAATATATACATATATATATATATATGATATTTAAATCATGTATATCATTATGGAGATAATGGACTTTTGACCACATGAAAATTTATAATTATAACAAGTTCATTTTTTCTTATGTGTGGTATGGTTCTTTTTGGTGTTCAATTTTGTTTTAGGGTTTGGTGATTGGTTGCGGTGGCGGCCATAGGCTTGTCTACGACGGTGATGCGATGATGATGGTCGGTGAGATTGAAGGTGTTCTATGATGCTGTTTTGAATCTGTCATGAGGATTGTATGGTGTTTTGTAGACGGTGATGGTGAATGTGAAGGTTAAGGTGTAATTGGTGTCATCGGGTTATATGATTCATGGTTTTTTCCAGTTACCGGCTCCGATGGTGGTGGGGAGACAGTGGCGACGGGTGGAGGGTTAATGGTGATGGAGGCCGGCGACGTGACTTCGTGTGACGCGTGATGTTGATTTTTCCTGGATAGAGGCGTTGATTTCTCAAGATTGGCATGTGGAGGAAGATGGCAGCAGGCATGTGAAGGTGTTGGGTTCGAGGGCACGACTTTACGAACTTTGGTTGATCGGTGTTTGAACTTTGAAACTTGAACTTTGGTTGATCGGTGTTTGAACTTTAAAACTTGAATTTTGAAATCTGTATGTTGTTTGAATGTATGGTTACCATTAACCCATAAAGTGGATTTCTAGAAAAAAATGGTTTTGATGATATAAAAGGAATAATAAGATTTAAAAATTTTCTTAATAAAGTCTAAATTAACTTAAGCTTATTATTCAGGAATAATAAGGAACATACAAGACAAGTCAGACTTGAGGTAAGGGGTTTCTTATCTCACTTTTAATTCCCAGAGATTTCCATTGTTCGCCACTTATTTATTAAATGTGGTGTATTGTGTAATTTCATTTGATATATATATTATCTTCATTCTCTTCATATTCATGTTATTGTGTGATTCATTTGGTTGTTAATAACATTTGGTCATATGACTCGATTGATTACAATGAAGTAAGGGTTTTCATCTCACTTCTTATTTCCGTGAGATTCATGCCATACTGCCACTATTTCTTTTTGTGTGGTGTATGTAATGCCCAATGATTTTATTATTTGTGTAATATACTTTAATTTATGGGTAAATACATCTTCATTTTATGATCTATCTTTCCGGGGATATATGTTTCGTAAGTTACCAAATTGGTAAGGGAATTTCAAATTTCAATTTCCACTCATTCGGCTTTATACATACTTCATTGATTATTTTACTCCATAATTATGTGTGGAATCACTATTTATTATTTATGTAGTAATTTCCAATACCCTTTCTGTGGATATACGTTTGATACACATAATCACTCCATTGATAAATTCTTAAGTCCTCAATATGAACTTGATAAGAGTAATTTTAACTCAATATCTATTTATTGAGTTAAAAATCCAATTCATTAGTGTTGTTTTTACAAGAATAAGTTTGAATGTCCTCTGATTTATTTACACTGAATATCTAATCATATTGAGTGTATTTATATTTCTCACACATAATTATTTCCTTGAATTATCCTTAACCTAAGGATACAGTCTTTATAAAATATTTAATCTCAATTTACATTCCATTGAGACTTCTTTGTTGTTATACACCAATTCACTTTTATATGGTGTATATAATGTAATTTGACATAGTATATCATGAATCCCTTTATTCTCATGATATTATAATGTTTTTATTACCTCAATTATTTGTATACAAGTGTCTCTCTTTTGGTTAGGAACTCTAACTAAAATATCATTTTAAATTTTTTAAATATTTATTTTTCTAAATCTTTCTCATTAATTTCCATGTTTTAAAAATAGTTTTATGGATTTATTTTTATGGAAATTAATGTTTTAAAATTAAAATTCTTTTTAAATATTTGTAAGTGGTATGGGACACTTTGGTTCAAAAATCTATTTTTAAACGGCTTCTTGACAAATAGTGTGACTTTTAAATGTTTTCAATAAAAAGTGGGATATTTCTCTCAAATAGTTTTAATGATTATTTTCATCTATGTCAACATCATTCATTATTTTTAATTGAGGTTAATCTGTTACAATAAAATCTTCCATATTGTATTGAATGAGTTATGTTTGACTGTGGATGTGCTATTTTTTATACCATTCATGGTTTGTGGATAAATTATTGACATATCGTATGCTATTTTTAATATGAATGTTTATGTTATATTTAAAACGTTTCATATGAGGAATGCATTGGACTCAGTAAGTGACGGGTGGAGCCCATTAGATCTCCTTGATGCATCGGTAGGTCTCATGAGACAAACTAGTGTCTTGTCACAAGGCCTTGACAAAATTTTATTTGTAGACTTGGAACGAGGCCTTGAATATGTGGTTATGATGTCTGACATTATGAATTCCATTATTATGTGATTAGCTATTGATATTTCATGTGGTTATTCTACTAGTAGAATACCCATGACTGTGTTTTAGTATGGAATTATTTACTCAGCTCATATTCCTTCCATAAAGTGCTAATGTTTATTATTCAATATGGAATGTGTTTTCAATTATTCACGATGCCTAATGTTTATGTTATCTTCCGTTGTATTTCTTACTATTACTGAGCATATAAGCTCACCCCTTTTCATGTTTCATTTTCCCAAGATATGAAGAAGTTAGTTATGAGTGACTTGCAGGAATAATCGTGGAAGCTTGGATGTTTCTAATGGAATAAATTAGTGTTGTTTTTCTTTTCAAGTTGTAATGTTGAACTTAAGTATGTATCTTGTTTCCAAGACTACTAAACTAATTAGTCCTTCAGGACTTGATTCCAAGTAATCATGCCAATGTATTTAAATAATGCACCGGCTCCTAGATTCTGGGGTATGGGCGTTACAGTTGGTATCAGAGGAAGTTTAGTACAAACCTTGGAAACTAGATTTAGATAAAATCTGATTAGAGCACATTACCCTAAGATGGAATTTGGGGATTAGTATATAAGAACTTCCTAGAATCATGGTAATGTAAAGATTTTGTGTATTTTCCAAGAAATACATCCCTGTCTGGATATGAGAAGATAGAGGCAGCTCTGAGATAGATTTACCTAAGAGTGAAAACTCCCACAAGAAGTTTCAGGCTTGACCCTGGTTATCTTGGTACACGACAACGGGCCTTGCTGCACTCTTGGTTACGACACTCCCAGGGGATATGATTAGGATAATTTAAATTCTATTTACAAACCGATTTGAAGGATTTTAATATAAGATGATAATAAATGACCTTGGTTAATCCTAAGGTGTTTTAAATTGAGAATAAGGTGTCAGGATATTCTCTAAAGGATTTTATGACTATTATTACTCACACAATGCTTTCTAGTTTTAGTCAATGGATGGATTCCAAGGAATTAATATTAACTTTGAGCATGATGTATAAGGTTTGAACAGTGGTGGAAATGATAAAAAAAATTGAATGTTGATAGGCGTAAAAGATATCGTGTTCATGCCGAATCAGTTTTCAAAAAATATGATCAACAACATATATATTAACCAACTTCTGGACTCAACAATGAAGATAAAAGTGGTGAATGATAAGATCTCCAGTAGTGAGGACCATGGGGAAAAGAAAGATCAATTTCCATCATGCAGGAAATGTGGAAGGAGAAACATAGGAAGGTGTCTTAATGGAACAAAGAAATGCTTTATGTGCGGGAAAGAAGGGAATTAAGTAAAGAATTACCGAGGAAAAATGAGAAGTACTATGGATGAAAATAAAAATCATCCTAAGAATCCAATTATGGTCATTTTTCATAAATGTAAGGGACCTTGGCATCACCCAAGTAAATTCCCTATTCTATAGGGTAACCTCTTGGTCATAAAAGAACCTATGTGGAAATAAATGGATGGAAAAATGTTTAAAGTTATTAGTGCTCTTTGTTGATGATATTACTTTGGAATACTTTACTCTTGTATGTGTAACCCTACAGTTTGTTATGTGAAAAATCTATTCAATGAAAAGTTATCTTTTCTTTTGTGGATATAGTTATAAATAACCATTTAGGTTTATATGACTCTATAATTTGAGGCAATTACAGGTTATTAATTTTTGGGATGAAAATGAGAGGTATGAGATAACATTGGTGGTTAAATTAAGTTATGACTATTTTGAGGAATCTATCTCATTTAAGTAATGTTATAAAATATAATTTTTGAAAAATGGACGACACACAGACCGAGTGATAACCCGTCGCATCCTACAAAGCTATGGGAATCGAACTCACAACCAAAGTGCAACATGGATTTATCGCCTACCACTGGACTACGTAAAGTCCCAGGTTAGTATGACTAATTATTTTTTAGTTAAATGATTTTATGGATTAAGAATATGTTGACTTTTGGAACTTATGATTTATCCTTAGTATAGAAAAATGATTTGGTGATTAAGTGATAAATGTTATTTTGGAAGAAATTCTCTCTTTTGGTAACACTATATGCCTAAGGAAAATATAATACTATGGGATTTCATTTTCGGAGTAATGGTGGGTTTTTATCTATGTTTTTATTGTGGATTTATAGTGATTTAATTTATTTATGTAAATGATTAACCTATTATAGAGAATATGTGATTAGGTTAATTACTTTTAACTATGTGACTTTAAGAGTAGTCAATGTTATTTGTAGATACAATTTAACGTGGAAGACTACGTAAGAAAATTCTTCTGAGTTTTGGGTTTCAATATTAGTTTAGATTATATGGAAAGATTTTATGGACAACTATTTATTGAATCGTATTTATTGAAATTTGGGTATTGTTGGTTTAATTTTAGAAATTAAGATTAGTATTTATTTCTCTAAAGGATTATACTTTTTGGGGATCATCTGATCTTGTACTAAAAATTTTGGTTTTGGTTAATCTCTAAAGACAAGGGAAATATATATTGTATCCTTTATGGATAATTTGATTCTATAGAAGTTGATTCTAGATCTTCAGGTGTGACCAAGTCATATTGAATGCTCATTGTTTGGAAAAAGAGATGAGTTAGTGGTTAGAATTTATAAAAGGATAAAACTATACTTAAAAGTAAGTATATCTCTTTAAGTTATTAGTCAGTCTCATAAATAAATTCTTCATCCATATGAAATGGAACTTAAAATAAAAAATGTTGTCTGATTACTTTTCCTACTGAGAAACTAATGACCGTTCAATCACTCTCCATCAGAACCTGACACTTAGTTTATCTTTCATATCCATGTTTTCCTACATCAAATCCTAGTATGGGTTATCTCGGGTGACCTTTGTACTTCTCTTTCTCTCTTTTAAAGTGATAGTTTTATTAATTCTTTTTTTGATGTGGGACATTCAATAAAGTTCCCAAGACCAATTTTAAAATTGAGAGGACACAATTTCAAAAGGGTGGGAAGAATGTAACACCCCAAGATTTCATAGTAAGTTATTTTCTTTAAATTCAATAGCTTACGCTACATGCAACACTGAGTTCGAGCACACCACGACTTACCAAACTAGCCGTTCAAAAGCAGTTATGAAGAGTATTAATTGGATTTTGAATTTTATATACTCCATATGATTTTAACTTATGTATTATGCCTTTCTTATACATATTATAAGAACAAATTTAATTTTTTAGAGAAAAAATGTATTTTTCAAAAAAAATCAATTTTACCAAATTTTAATGGAGAACCCTTTTTAAATCCAATATCTGACCCTTTTACATATTCAATTCGAAAAAATAAAATTCTTCCTTAGAATAGGGATATCAAAATTTACTTTGGATGAAAATTTGGTATTTTTCTAATAATATTCATTTTTTATGAATAGTGAGAAGTACTGTATTTTAATTCAAAACTGCCTTTTAATATAACTTATTTATAATGTTAGATTATATTTTAAATTGGGTTTGAAGTGTAATTAGATTATATTTTTACCCTTTAATCCAATTTTTCTCATTGGAATTAATTTCACTTTGAAATTATACATAAACAAGTGTCAATCTTTTGATAGTTATTGTTTCTTAAAAACACACTATTTGTTTTGACAATGAGAATTAAATTTTAAATTAATTAATCCAACTTCTATGTATTTAATTTGGTAAAATATACATCATTTTTTAATTCAGAATATCAAATATAGCTTAGATTGGTTTTTCGGTATTTTCCTGAAAAAAATCAATTTTTGTTGAATAGTGAAACCACTAAGTAGTAGTTAAAAATCCGACTTTTTCATTTAAATTAAAATTTTCCAGTTCTGTGAATTGAATTTCAAAAATCCGAGATACATGGTTGTTATTAGTAAGTAAAATTTTGTTCAATTAGATGAAAATAATTTTTGGTGAATAGTAGCTTTTGACTTTTATTTACCGCGGTTAAAGGTAAATAGGGTAATTCAAGGGAAAAAATATTATAATAATACAAAATTACCTTAACACTTGTTCTAACCTTATTTTATGATTCATGTCCTACCATGGGCATCCTTGGGTCGATTTTGGGACCCCATGGAGCCACTTAAGAATGATAATGACACTTTATTTTAATTAACTTAAAGTAAAGACAAAAATGACATTAACAAATATCTTTTAGTATATCAATTTTTACATTGGGTTATATAAGTCATATTTCTGAATATAATTATTAATTGGAAAGATAAAAAAATTTCCTACATTATGGTAGTTTTTTTATAATTTTTAAACATAAAATAAAATAAATTATTTATGACACAATAATGATGTAGTATTTACATCATTAATAAATGATTTAAATAAATATGATTATTAATATTAAAATAATATCCAAAACCTATCCAATTATTATTGGATGATTTTATTTAGACCATGATTCATCTTGTCTTAGACTTTAATTAGTTTTGGACCTTTAAAAACTGAATATCACTATATAATAAAATAATATTTTCACACTTTCCTAAGGAGCCCCTCCTCCCCCTTATAAAAGGACACCACTTCTAACCCATTCCACACACCTCTCAAGCCCCTTGCCTCATCCAACCCCTACCAAAATAATATCTCAAGATCCCCATATTCATTCTAGAAGCCTTAATTTAGGTATAAGGCCCTTCAAGAAGTCCTTTGGGTTCAAACCAAAGGAAGTTACCCAAATTATAGGTAACACTTTCTCTTAAATTCTTTCGTTTTATTTTGTTTTATTTTATTTCTCCAACCCCCTAAACACTTTTTATTACTTTCTTTTATAACAACAGCAGTATCCTCAATATACTAGGATGTTTTTATGATAATTAATTTAACTACACTTACACATACCTCCATCTAATGGGTGAAGGACATACTGATTCGGTGGAAGGCAAACTAATGCCTCACGAAACGTTGATTGTTCGATTATCTCCTACCGCCTCTCATGGTGGACATTAAGATGGAACTGTATTTATATATGATATATATTATGTTTATGTTTGATCTATGCTTCTGTATTTTATATTTATATCATTATTTTATGGTTTCCATTATGGATAAAACACGATAATTTCATTTGAGGAAGTGCTGACAACCACCCCCTCAAAATAATATGACTCGTTAATGCCTTATGTGGGATGTATAAAGGATGGAATTAATGATATTATATATGATATTATACTATAATAATAATATAACTATGTATCATTATGTTTTAATACCATTAAAATAAAAAATAGAAATGAAAGTAGCGTTCATGCGTACGTACGACTTACCGCCTCCAAGAACGGTACATTTAATTTCTTATCTCCAAATATTATGTACTATTATAAATAGATATATATACTGGATATAATATATATATATTATATATTATATTTAAATCATGTATATCATTCTGGAGATAATGTAATTTTGACCACATGGAAAAATTGTAATTATAACAAGTTCATTTTTTGACTCAACTTCCAAACATCGATAAAATATCAAATATGAACTCAAATAATTAACTAATTTTTATAGCATGGTAATAAGTTATATAAAAGGAATAATAATCTTGAAAAAAAAATTTAATCAAGTACAAATTAACTTAAGTTTTTTATTCAGGAAGAATAAGGAACATACAAGACAATTCGGACTTGAGGTAAGGGGTTTCTTATCTCACTTTTAATTCTGTGAGATTTCCATTATTTTCCACTTATTTATTAAATGTGGTGTAGTGTGTACTATAATTTGATATATATATATATATATATATATATATTATCATTATTCTATTTATATTCATGTTATTCTATGATTCATTTGGTTTTTATTAACTTTGGGTCATACGACTCGATTGATTACAATGAAGTAAGGGTTTTCATATCACTTCCTATTTCTGTGAGATTCATGCCATATTGCCGCTATTTCC
This sequence comes from Viscum album, assembly GCA_963277665.1. Taxonomy (NCBI): domain Eukaryota; kingdom Viridiplantae; phylum Streptophyta; class Magnoliopsida; order Santalales; family Viscaceae; genus Viscum; species Viscum album. The sequence continues at coordinate 1,986,548,083 of OY728161.1, read as the reverse complement.
TTTTGTGTGGTGTATTTACTACCCAATGATTATATTATTTTTGTAACATAATTTAATTTATGAGTAAATAAATCTTCATTTTATGATCCATTTTTCATTGGATGTATGTTTCACAAGTTACCAAATTTGTAAGGGAATTTCAAATTTCAATTTCCACTCATCCAGCTTTACGCATACTTCATTGATTATTTTACTCCATGATTATGTGTGGAATCACTATTTATTATTTTGGTAGTAATTTACACTCCTATTTCTATGGATATACTTTTGATACACATAAGCACTCCATTTATAAATTCTCAAGTCATCAATATGAACATGATACGAGTAATTTTGAATCAATCTCCATTTATTGAGTTAAAAATCCAATTCATTGGTGTTGTTTTTACAAAAATATGTGTGAAAGTCCTATGATTTATTTACACTGAATATCCAATCATATTGAGTGTATTTATATTTTTCACACATAATTATGTCCTTTATTTATCCTTAACCTAAGGATACAGTCTTTATAAGAGATTTCATCTCAATTTACATTACATTGAGACTTCTTTGTTATTATACACCAATTCACTTTTATATGGTGTATGTAATGTACTTTGACATAGTATATTATGAATCCATTTATTCTCATGATATTATAATATTTTTATTTCCTCAATTATTTGTATTCAAGTGTCTCTCTTTTGGTTAGGAACTCTAACTAAAATATCATTTTAAATGTTTTAAATATTTATTATTCTAAATCTTTCTCATTAATGTCCATGTTTTAAAAATGGTTTTAAGTATTTATTTATATGGACATTAATGTTTTAAAATTAATATTCCTTTTAAATGTTTCAAAGTGGTATGGGACACTTTGATTCAAAAATCTATTTTTAAACGGCTTCTTGAAAAATAGTGTGACTTTTAAATGTTTTCAAGAAAATGGGGGATATTTCTCTCAAATAGTTTTGATGATTATTTTCATCTATGTCAACACCCTAATTATTTTCAATTAAGGTCAATCTGTTACAATAAAATATTTAATATTTTATTTAATGAGTTGTGTTTTACTGTGGATGTACTATTTTTTTATTCCATTCATGGTTTGTGGATAAAGTATTGACATTTCGTATGCTAGTTTTAATACGAATGTTTATGTTATGCTTCAAAATTTTCATATAAGGAAAGCATTTTACTTAGTAAGTGATGGGTGGAGCCCACTATAGCTCCTCGATGCATCAGTAGGTCTCATGAGACAAACTAGTGTCTTGGCACAAGGCCTTGACCAAATCATATTTGTAGTTTTGGCACGAGGCCTTCACTATGTGGTTATGATGTCCGACATTATGCATTTCATCATTATGAAATTAGCTATTGATATTTCATGTGGTTATTCGACTAGTATAATACCCATGACTATGTTTTAGTATGACATTATTTACTCAGCTCATATTCCTGCCATAAAGTGCTCATGTTTATTATTCAATAAGGCATGTGTTTTTAATTATTCACCATGCCTAATGTTTAGGTTATCTTCTGTTGTATTTCTTACTCTTACTGAGAATCTGAGCTCACCCCTTTTCATGTTTCATTTTCCCAGGATATGAAAAATTTATTTATGAGTGTCTTGCAGGAATAATCTTGGAATCTTGGATGTTTCTAATGGAATAAATTAGTGTTGTTTTTATTTTCATGTTGTAATGTTGAACTTAAGTATGTATCTTGTTTCCAAGACTACTAAATTGATCAGTCCTTCGGGACTTGATTCTTTGTAATCATGCCAATGTATTAAAATAATGCACTGGCTCCTAGATTCTGGGGTCAGGGCGTTAAAACTGGTCTATTGAATGTAAGTGGTGTTTCAAATTAAGATATAACTTCCTTCACATAAAATAGTCATCCATAGACTATTAATTGAAGATGAAAAATAATGGGTCCAACTAAATACATTAGTGATTCTCAATAAAAATTGGTTTAAAGTGGTTCATAACCTTATGGTATTCTAGAAAACTGTTGTATAAGAATTCAATAAGAGGGGTTTCCATCGATCTTTTTTCAAGTAGAATTGGTGTTCTCTTTTAATATACTAATGATACGCAAGAGGAAGCCTCCAAAATTGGACCTCAAATGGGAAGGACCTTACATAGTATACAAGGAATACCCCAATGGATCATATTATCTAATCAAAATGGGTGGAGATTGTATCATGCCTCTTACCAATGTGAGATTTTGGAAGAAATACTTTTCATTAATTCACATTGGTTCACAAATTACTTGTCACACAACCCTAAATTGTAGTACATATGGTCCTTATCACATGATCCTAAAATTCATGAAAAAAAGTTCTTACCACATGAAGTTAAATAGTATGATTTATGGTCCTCATCACATCACCTTAATCTATGGGGTACTCAGGTCCTCATTTCATGGCCATGAACTATTGAAGTGGATCCTTAAACCACTTTATTTATTTATTATTTTGATAATTATAAATATTATTGTTTTTATTTATTATAATAATTTTGTTAAAATTAATTTTTATTTAGTTATGCAACTTTTATTATTATTATTATTATTATTTATAATTTATTCATTTAAATATTGTGAAAATATAATCTTATAATGTATATTTATAACCTTATATATCTTTTCTTAGTTTTACAAGTAACCTTACACAGCCTATTGAATTTCTTATTTACCCTTATGCATGGTTTCATATTACCCTTTTTCAAATTTTATTATATTTATTTTACCCGTAAGTAGATTTTCATGTACCCCTATGTAGTACTTATAAATCTCTCTATACCTTTACGTGAGTTCTTATCCACCTTTATGAAATTATTATTTACCATTATGCATAGTGTACAAACTACTTAGTACCTTTAAATGTCTCTAGTTTACCATTATGCACAATATTGAATTTATAAGTTACCCTTATACTTGTATGTGTTTTATCTTTACGTGACACATGATTTATTCTCTTTACCTATACAAGAATATCAAACTTTACCTTATACAACATATTAGCTTACACTTATGTTGTTAATATAAAATATTTTTACCCTTAAACATACTATTCAAATTGATTCTTACCCTTATACAACCTATGGAATTTATGGTTTACCTTTATGTATGAATGAAAAGGTACCCTTACATTATTATAAGAAACTAGAATTATGGTTTACTATTTTTACACATTTTTTTTGATATATTGAATTGTTTCGTGAAAATGAAATTTGTTTAAACAGTTTTAATGATTTTATAAACTCATATTAATGATATAGAACCCATTCGAAGTATTTTTACATTATTTTTAAACTCATTTATAAGAAAATTAATTTTTTTCTTCATTCTTGCATATATTTAAAGCACAAAACTCAAATATTTCAATTTTATAGTTTTAAGTTGAATTTTTTCTTTTATTGTTTCTCAATTCATTTTTAAGTCTATAAAAGGTTTTTATACTTGTTTTGTAGTTTTTAATGCATTATGTTTGAAGATTGATATTATCGAATACATAACTATGTAAAGAATTTTTAATTTTTAATATTATAGAATGAAACTATATGAGATTATTGGATATGTTTGACCTATTATTTTTTATGTATTTTGAAATATTTATTGATTCATTTTAAATTAGTTTGAATTGTTCAAATGGTTTTAAATTCAAATGATATTATTATCGATAATATATTTCTATCTTTCTCTCTCCCCTCAATAATTCTAGAATGTTATTATTATTTTGAATTTCCTAATAGATCACATGGCTATGTTGAGATATTATTATTCAAAGGTATTGAGGAATTCATAGAAAAGATATGGTGGAATAATATATTCATGAATATACATTGTAAATCGATAACATAAGAGAAGGCACATTACATGAATTGTACATTCAAGTGAAGTGTTGTAAGAAAAATTCAAAACAGGAAAGCTTCATCAATTTTCATAATTCTAAAGTACATTTATGGAATACCCAGCCTTCATCATTAAAATCTATTTTAAAGACCAATAATAATTTTTATAAACTAGAATATATATCTATAACTCTCCAATAGTTCTTTAACTATTTTATTTATTTCTTCTAGAATGGATAGTGTTGTCTACACAAGATATTTTTACACAATAGGTTATACCACCGATAAAAAGTATTATTTAATTATTATCAACTAACTAAAAGAAAAACACATAGGTTGGGGATACTCCTTGGAGAAAAGCTTGAGTTTTTTCTACTCCCGCAAAAGACTAGTTATGTTTGGCACTAATCCCATGTAAAATTTCTATGTTTTGATTCATACCATTATAATATCATGGGTTTTGGATATTCCCTTCTAAAAATATATATCATATCTTAGTGGGTGTAATAATCCCTTGGTTAGTGTGTGACGATTATACTAGATTGGATTAGACCAAACCACTATAAAAATTTTGTGTGTTCATCTATTTAATTTTCTACATACCCACTTCACATTTCCACTATTTATAATATTTTCTAAAATAATTATTTAATATTTTTTTAACAGAAAAAAAATATGAAATTAATTTTTAATAATATTGTTATTTTTAAGAAAATAAAATCCCCCCACTCTTATATATTACCATCAACTATTCTGACCTAATAATTGGAATCAAAGGATATACATAAAAGATAGTTTTAGATTTTTTTATTCTATGATTATTTTTCTTTGAGCTAACTTATATACTAGTATTTAAAAAGACTAAGGAATGATATATTTCAATGATGGAAAATTATGATATTGAATTTATAAATCTTGTGAGACCACATCATTTTAATTGAAGTGGTTAAGAATATTAAAAGACAAAATAGGGTATTTCTAAAGAATATAGGTATTAAATATTTGACTATCATGGATTGATCTTATAAAATACCTAAGTTTTATCTTGAAACATTAACTAGAAATGATGCTAAAAAATATTTTTGGAATTAAAAAGTCATGAATTATCTTTATTTATCTCTTAGTAAAAGTCTTTGTATTCATATATATTCATGTAAAACTACTTATGATATTTAAAGGACTTTAAAAGTGACTCATCAAGGAACTCAAAAATTATAGAGAAATGGGCATTGAATTCACAAGTCTATATTTATAAAATTTAAAATTATTGACCATGAAAGTGTAAATGAAATGTTCAATAAATTCACAAATATTATCAACAACATAATGTCACTTGGTGAAATTATAAAGAATGAAGTTCTGATTGAAAGAATACTTTGATCCCTGCCAAAGAAGTGGAATTGAATGAAATTATCTATTAAATAAAAGAAATTATTTTATAGAATACTCTTTGGATGAGTTGATTGGATCTCTATTATACATTAATTGAAGAATAATGAGTTTGATTCATCAGATAAAATAAAGGAAGTTTCTTTTAAATCTAAATTTTTTTACTAACTATTCAAGTGATTCCTCGTGATATTCTATATCAGAAAAGTTTTATGATATATATTAAGTTAAAAAATGAATTAAAGGACTCATAAAGAAAAAAAATGACACCAAAAGGGGTCAAAGGAAAAGAATGTGATACAAGAATCATTTCAAAAGAAAATTATTTAAAGTTAAATCCACTATTATTTGTTATGAATGAAGGAAATCTTTACATACCAAATATGTGTGTCAAATTTAAATAATTAATGGAATGATAAGAAGTAAAATAAATAAATGAAACATTATTATCATGTTGGTTGTAGTTAAACTAAAGAATCAAGCTCTGGTAAAGAATTTGGAAATGAGAAAGAGGCTGGTAACCTTACTCTAATGGGAAAATATCATTGGGTAACCAATACCTTTAATGATATCTTAATGATTGATAATTTTTGTTTGATAAAATCTTTAATCAAGGTTATTAGTGCTTATAATTATAATTATAAATCTAAATATTTTTTAGTTATGATTGTGATAAATCTAAAATTAAATAATTAATTGAATTATGTGATAAATTCCAAGAGGAAATGGAAAATCACTCCAAAAAGTATGAAAAAATGAATAAGTATTATTATAATATTTATAAGGAAAATAAAAACATGTTTTTGAAAATAAAAAGTTTAAAAATTATATTTCTGAGTTTGATAAAGAAAAAGAGTCTTTAAAATTTTGTTTTCCTATACTAGAAAGGAGAATCGTAGTTTTAAAAATTATTTTTCTAGTACTAAGGATAAATTGTTTCATGATTTTGAGATTATTCAAAATGGAAATATGAAACTCTAGGTTGGGATTTAAGTTTTAAGGAAATGTTATCTAAATTTACTATTGTAAGTCAATATTTGGAAGAATTTATGAAATTGAAAAAACTTTTAAAATACAATATAGATTGTCTTGGATATGATAATAGATTACCTTAAATTTATAAAAATAGATTTTTTAAAGGTAAAAATGATGGTATATTATCTATTACATGCTTCAAATGTGGATTATTTGGACATATGCTTCTGATCATTCATTAAAATTTGTTAGATTACTTATACACATAAAGGTTTATATATCTTGACATTCAGTTAAAGTTAATAAGTCTAACCCTTCTTTAACATGGGTGCCTAAATGAACTTTTTTAATCTTATTGATCCAAATCTGGTATGCATTCCCAAGTACGTATTTTTATTATTTTATGGATGTCATGAATATTCATATGGTTTTAACATATAGTATGTTGTCATGTTATTTAAAATTTATTTTATTTTTGATTTTAAATTATTTTCATATCAATTTCAATTCCCTTAATATCATATTTTATTCATGGATCCTTTTATAATTTTACATATAATTATTAATTTAGGGGTATATATCTATCTTTTATATATTTATTTAATTTAGGGTGAGTTTATTTTTTAATAATTCAAATATTTTTTTGGGGATAAAATATGTTTTCAATTTGATAATTTTTTCTTATTTGGTTTAAAAAGGGGGAGAAATGATGTTTTCAAATTGCAATACTTTTTATCAATTCTTAAAAGGGTGAAATTTTGAAATTGATATTTTGTTTTGTAATTATCAAAAGGGGGGAGATTGTTAGACTAGATCCTTGAACCAATTTATTTATTTATTATTTGAACAATTAAAAAATATTATTTATTATAACATTATTTTTAAAATTAATTATTTTTTAATTATTCATAATTTATTATTATTATTATTATTATTATTATTATTTATACTTATTATTATTCAAATCTTGTGAAAAAATAATTTTCTAAAGTTTTTTTGTACCCTTATGTTTATTTTCTTATCTTTACATGTACCCTTACATAGCTTGTTGAATTTCATAGTTACCCTTATGCATGGTTGCGTCTTACCATTACACAAGTTTTATAATATTTTTTTTACCCTTATGTATCTTTTCATGCACATTTAAAGAGTTCTTGAAAATCCCTCTTTACCTTTACATGATTTCTTATCCACCTTTATGCAATTACAATTTACCTTTACACATAGTGTATAAACTACTTGTTACCTTAACTCAAGTCTAGTTTACCCTTATTCATGGTGTTGAACTTGTAAGTTACCCTAACACAATTATATATTTGACTTTTATGTAGTGTGTGATTTATTCTATTTACCAATATGTGAATGTATAACTTACACTTAAATAGTATATTAAATTACCCTTATATAGTTTATATAATTTTTTTTACCCTTACGCACTCTGATGAAATTTATTATTACCCTTACAAAATTTATGAAATTTATGGTTTACCATTATGCGTTCGTAGAAAGTAACCCTTATGTTGTTATGAGAATTTGTAAATTCTTGTTTACTATGTTTTCAAATTATTCTTGATATATTGAATTGATACATGAAAATAAAAAGTGTTTAATTTTTTTTAATTATTTTACAAACTCATATTAATGTTATAGAAACTATGTTAAGTATTTTTACATTTTTTTAAACATATTTGTATGAATATTAATTTGGTTATCCATTCTCACATATATTTACAACATGAAACTCAAATATTTATATTTTATTATTTTGAGTTGATTTTGTTTGTTTTTATTGTTTCTAAATTCATTTTAAAGTCTAATCAAGTTATTAAAACTTGTTATATAGTTTTAAATGCAGTGTCTTTTAATATTGATATTATAGAATGAAAATATGAAAGATTCTTGGATATATTTGACCTATTATTTTGAAATTGTTTGGAACTCTTTATCAGGTGATTTAAAATTATTTTGAATTGTTTAAATTCTTTTAAATTCAAGTGATAATATTATTGATAATATATTTCTCTCTTTCCCTCTCTTTCCTCAATTATTCATGAATATTATCATAATTTTGAATTATATAATTGATCACTTGGATATGTTGAGATATTATTATTTAAGGGGTGTGAGGCATGCATAAAAAATAGATGGTGGAAAATATGTTTATTAACTTACACTGTATATTGATTAAAAAGGATAAGGTTTACTACTTGAAATATATATTTAAGTAATGTTTTATAAGAAACTTTCAAAAGATAAAAGCTTCATCGTTATTCATCACTTTCAAAAGTAAATTTATGGAACACCGAAACATCATTATTCAAATCCATTTTGAAGGTCCAAGAATAATTTTTCTATAATAGTATAACTATATATAACTTTCCATTAGTTATTTGACTATTTTATTTATTTCTTTTTGGCTGTGTGGATTTTTCTATAAAAAATATTTTCACTCAACATGTTATACCACCTAAAAAAAGTAGTCATTGGATATGCTCAGTTCACCAAAATTCATAACACATAGGTTGGGGTTGCTCATTATATAAAAACCTTGGTTTTTTCTAATCCAACAAAAGGATAGTTAGGTTTGGAGCTACTCCCATATAAAATTCCTATGTTTGGATTCATCCTATTATAAAATCTAAGTTTACATTGTTCTATTGTAAAATTTTCTTGCATATCTTAGTGGGTTCTACACTATATCATTTTGGGTGTAAAGATTGGACTATTACAATTAGACCAAACTACTATAAAAATTCCTTATGTTCATATCTTTAATTTTATGTATACACTCTTCACACTTCAAATATTCTTAATCTTTTAATAAATAATTTCTTAATATTTCTAAACCACCAAATTTAAAAATTAATTTTTATTAAAATAAGTATTTATAATAAAAGAAAATTCACCCCTCCCCTCTTGTCTATTTTCATAAACCATTATGACCTAACATAAAATTTATTAAACTTAGGTCCTTACCATGTGACCTTAAACTATACAATGTTGGATCCTTGTCACATAACCTTAAACCATATGGAACATGGTCTTGTCTACATGACCATATACCATAAAATATTTATTACATAAGATCTTGGTCAATATTAGATTTAATATTTTCAAGGGAATATCTTGCACCATATATTTTTAAGGTCCTAGACTATAATAATAATATACTATTTTGGAACTATGTGTATATTGATTCCTATTACTATAAGATATGTATTAATGCCTAGATATTTTAACTTAGGTCATTCCATGAATACTTTTTCTATTATATTCCCCTTTTTTGACATGTTGTTTTAAAACATACTATATCACATCAAGTTTTTATTTTCACCTATATTATAGGGTACCCATACATTCTATTACAATCCTCCCCACCTCACACTCTAACATTTTCACTTTTATTCCATTCACATCGGGTTTCTCATTCCATATTGTATATTCTAGAACTATGTGTGGATTGATTTGTATTTCCATAGAATGTTTAGTGATGTCCAAATCTCTTATCCCTAGTCCAACTAATAATTTTATATACCTATAATCCTCTAGTCTATTCTAGTTTATGGGATTTTTAATTCACATTGGGTTCACTCTAATAACCCTACGCTAAGAAAAAATCATCCAATTTTTTATAACTATGAATGGATTGATTCTTCTTACCAATGTATACATAATGAAACTGGAATCTCCTATCCTAACCCCAACTACAAATTTCATTACTATTTCATTCCTCATTTTACCTTGGTATTCAGGCTTTTACCAATTCACTTTAGGTTTTACTATGTTTTTTTCTCAATATAATACCTCTTCATTCTATACCATTTTCTCCCACATGAGAACCAAATCTGTGCAAAGGATTTTGAGGAACCTAATAATCATATATACACATTTCAATTAATTTTAGGTTTGGTTCACTTCCATTAGTCAAAAACTAAAAGATGGTTTCTAATTTTGAAAACTATGTGTGTCTTAATTCCTATTATTAGAGCATGTGTATTAATTCCCAAATCTCCTAGAAATATCCAACTATGATATCCAACTAACTTTTTCACCCTTCCTAGCACGTTTTGTTAATACTATTTGATTATAATTAATTAGGATAATTCCTAATAGCTTTGAACACTTCCCTTCTATATACCATCCTTCATATCTGGGAAATTTGAATTACTATAAAACTTCTTAGATCTATTGGAAAAGAAGATATATAATATAAGTGACCCATTTTGGAATTGTGATGTAATAGTTTATAGATATATGATATGAATACATCTATATTAGTTTATATATATATTCTGGAGAAAAGACTCTCTAATTCCATTTAACTTTTACAATATTACAGTGGAACCAATCATTTAAACATGGTCAATAATCATACTTTATATATATTTTAAACTTTATGGTAATGGGCCTACCATACAAAAATGGTCAATGTTTACCCTAGCTTATTCATTATCATCCCATCATACCAATTTAAAATATTTTTTATCTATGATTTACATTATTCAATGCCCATGTGTTCTAGGAATCAGAAATGTTCCTAACTCTTAATATTTCATTTAGATTATATGTTTCCAAAATAAACTAGTATGTAATTCCAAATTCCCTCTTATCTAGTCTCCCAAACCATTATTAATTCATGATTAAGTTTTCATGAACCAATATTTGACTCTTTATTCTCATTGAGTTTTTGTTAACCACGTTTGGTGAGAAAACCTCTTCCCCATTATGGTTTATGATAAACAACCTTAAAATATAAGCCATATTTTAGTCCCAACAGTTTAACCTTGAACTGGATGTAGGACATTTCCCTCATATTAACTTGTTTAAATGATATTTTATTCATCATTCAGGTCTGTTGATCAGAATTGTCTTAGTAGAGAGAACTCATAATCATTTGTCCGAGCTCTATGACCTTAATTAGGAGACACTTTTGATCAAAGTTTTATGGAATTAAACTTCACTCACATTATTGGTCCAATAAATCATATCCTTAAACATAATGCACATCCCACCACCAACCCCTAAGGTTTCTTGTATCGATGTTAGATATATAATTCATGATGATTCAGTTTTTACCTTCCATTTAGACTGGAGAAATATCTTTGGGTCGAAAATGTATAATATAAAACTTCCACAACACTTGTTAAAATATTTTAAACCTTATATTTCAGACATCTAATTTTGATCCAAATATAAGTCCTTAAAATGAAAAATTCATTAAACTTATCAAACTAAATATATGAAATGGGTGGATTAAGAAAAATCCAAGTGATTTATTTCTAAGTTCAATTCCCTAATAGGGTTTAGGAAAAAAAGAGCATAAAATAAAAATACAAAAATATCATAGGATTGAATCTTGGCCCCGATAAAACACTAGTTGTGCTTACTAGATCAACATAACTAGAGAGGAATAATATCCTCCTACAAAAATATCTCCTTTTTTCACCTTAGAATTTGATTCATCCATACACTTACATTGAGTTAGTTTTATTACCTTATGATGGAAAACCTCTCCCTTTAAAATTTTCTGATATCACAAGATCATAAACTATTAGATTTTTTGGGTTTGAGTTCAATGAATGTAAACTTGGAGTACCTTATAGGAAATGTTTTTAAAAACATAAACTAAAAACACAAAGGGACTGAAATCTTTGACCACTAAACTAAAATATATCAATGGGTTAATGAAATATATCCTTAAAATATCTATATTGAAAATAATCCCTCTATAAAATCAACTAAATATGCCTTCATATCTAATCTATCTATCACCCTCATCAAGTTAGTTACTTTTATATAGGTAAATGACCACTCTTTTGGTCCAATATCTATAACCTTAATCTATAATCAACAACTTTTCAAATCTATATGACCATAACCCTCATTTATATATAGGTTCAATATTTATGACATTAAATTAGGATCCACCCTCTATAAAATCTATATGACTTTAAACTTATTACAAGTTATAGTTAAAAATATATGAATTTAAACTAAGAGACTCTATATAGTGGAAGTTTTATTTCCCTTAACCATATACATAATTTTGTATAAATTAACTAACTATGAAGATAAAGATACATTAATATTGTCAAGTAAAAAATCCATCAAGGGCATCCAGGGAAAAATTTATATATCACCTCTTGAACAAAAATCATGTAAGTCTCAAGAAAAAAAAACAGGTATAAAAATCTCATAAAGTTTATGAGATTGAAATCTGATCCTAAAAAAAGTAAATCCATTCCAACTAGATCTATAAATCTAAGTAAAAGTTATATCACTCTATTTTTCTTCACATAAATTTATCATGATGGCATGAAGAAGGTTTGATGACACTATCATGGGGCACTAGAATAATTCATAAACAATATTTCCTTTCCAGGAAACCCACATCATGATTTTAACTACCTTGAGTGTATAAACCTTTCTATATATGAAGAGATGATACTATCTTATGATAATGGCACATTCACCCCATATATATTCTATCTATACTCTTCCAAGTTCACATTTCTTAGATTAAATCATCTCATATCATACCCAAATAGATCATCCATGGATTACATTGATGTCACATATTCCCCATATTTGGACTTCATATACCCATCCAAGTGCTTATATCTTAAAGGAAACTGAGTATTTATCCTTTATCCCTATAAATAACCTTTTATTATGGTAACGAAACACATTACCCATATATAAATTTCTTATAACATTCTAATTAAACACCACTAGAAGTTACATAACCCATTCAAACCCATATAATTTTCTCAAATGTATTGAATTATGATTTATGAACCCTATATTTTCACATTTTGAAGTTAGTTTCAACTAATTTTGAGGTTTTTACCTTTGAACCTCTTGTTAGACACCAAAAAAAATTTATATATTTAACAATTAAGATATTTTTTAACAATAAAAATTTAATGGTTGATTCCCCATTACAACCTAAAACCTTATAATACCTCGCACTTATACCCTATTATGTATGGGTGTGAATTATCTTGAAGATCAAAGTTTTGGATTGATATCCTTCTCTTATAGTGCCTCTTATAATAGATTCTACTCTAGGATCCTAATTGGTATATAAGAAATTTGGAACCCAATTTTGAGAGGGGATTTTTTTGGTGTTTTAATATTTAGTTCGCATTTTGTTGTAATGACCATGAAATGATCATCAGATGGATGACACGAAACTATAATAGTAATTCACTCTATGAAGAATATATAAATAGAATCTATATATACTATATAACTTCTCACACACTATGGAATAGAGAGTTTTCAAAAACATTTCCCAATATAATGGTGCCGAGAAGAGAATCTATTATTAGGATTAGGTCATATATTTCTTCCTAATATTAATAATGAATTTTTAAATTCTTGAGGGACCTATTATGACAAATAAAGAACATTTTATGGGTAAATATGGTAGTTAAGAGTTTATTTTTTTTATTTGATTTAATATCTAAAGGAGCTAAAAAATACTCACAGATCAAAATTTATGGTTGTTTAAAGTTTTCAAAAAAAAGACTATGAAGGAAATTTGGGAAAAGTATAAAATTAATGATTGTATACCTCCCTTGGGTTGGTTTTACAACCATGGAACTCCCACAATAGGTTACATGACTACAAAAAATATTTTTTAAGGTTTCATGACTACGTAACTCCATTTATGGAAATTAATTTCCCAATTTAGCTTTAAATACACATAGACTACCTTCATTTAACAATATCAAAAATTTATATAGAAATCCAAATCTAAGTCAGGGATAAATATATCCTAAAATCCCAATAAAAATATGTAATCCACATTACTCTGATGATAATACATGATATTTATAACCTCCTTTTTCTTATAAATACCTAAATTCATCAATAATTTTGAGGATCCAAAAAATTAGAGAGTAATTTAGCGAGACTCAAAGCTTACATGATTCACATACCTCCTGGGTAATTTTCCCAACCTCTTATAGGTAAATCCATGGGATAAGATATGTTTTTTGTTGTGTGATTTTTGTGACCAACATTTCCCACTCGACATCCGTGAACCGTAGATCTATGAGTGTCCCTCACATTAAGGACACTTAACATATCTAAATTGAAGCCTAAATTTTTTGGTGTAAGCACTACATAACCCTCATTATAATGGAGAATGAACATTATTTCAAAGGAATCCATTCCTTATCAAAGGATTTCATTATTTCACACCTCAAATAAGGTTAAATTAGAAGTCATATGTGACCATGGATCCATTAATTTAACCTCGCATGGTATCACACCTGAGAGACTTCATACCCATGTTGGAATGTTTCCATGAACTCATATTTTCCAATTTCAATCCCTCTTTGTATGAATACTTCTCAAATAATTTGAAAGGATAACACAATTATGAAATAAAATTTGATAAATAAGATTCCATAATCTATAAAATATATCCCCATTGAACTCATCTTCCTCTCATTAGATCCCAAATTTTGGTCAGTTACACACTCCCATGATAATAAGGATCCTTCATCTTGAGAATACATGGAATTTATTATCACTATATGTCATCACATAACTTATGAGGATACCTTATTCTTTCTAGGGTTATCAATCTGACATAATCCCCATACCTTTGGTCTAATAGTATTCAAGATCCATTTAAATCATTCTATATTAAGGAATTTTTCTTGGTTAAAATATCAAAATATTAATTATAGTAACCTCTGAGATCTCCATAATATGACTACCATCTTGGTGATAAAAAATTTCCCCCCTTAGTATCCTACCACTCGTGGGTTTAGTTTCCCTTAACCTTGTTTATTTTCCAATGGATGGATATGGTTACAAATTGACTATCAATAAATAGTAATTCATATACATTTTTTCTAAGTTCATATAAGAATTAAAGTTTTAAGGCCTCCAACCCAATGTAAGACCCATGAATTATCCTAACTATAGAGACCCATTCTTGACATACATATACATTACATTACTTTTGAATAATACTTAATACATAACAAAAACAGATGCCCAAATACCGTATTAGTTTAGTGTCTTTGGAAACCCAGAACATAATCTTCTAATCATGGTGAAAGATCATTAACATCTCCCATAAATATCTTCCCCTTTTGTTTTCTTACCTAAAAAATTTTTTTGTATCCTAGGGAAAAGAAAACATAAAAAGGGTGAGCTCAAATACTAAGTAAGGGTAAACATGGAAAAAATAAAACAATCCAGAAACATTTGAATAGAAAAACATGAACAAAAAACATGAGGAATGACATAAATCTTTGCAGTACATAAGAAATTGATCACAAAGGAACATTAATCATAATAAAATAACATGTGAATAAAACTTGAAATTGTATAAAACCATTAAACACATGATATTATTTCCATATTATCCAAGGAATTTCTTCTAATACCATTATAGTGGACAATTTCCATTAATGAACCGGGTTTACTTGTCGTTCCAGCCCTATATTACTGAACCAGATTTACTTTCCATTCCATCCATGTCTATCTTGTGAGATATAAATATTTACCCAATACATTGGAGTGATTTATATGTCCCACCCATCCCATAATGCAATCATTCTTTTGTGTGCCACAAAATAAACATATATCATTCATCATAACCCAATGAATAAAATCAGTTTCATAAACATCATCCCATCATAACATAATCCATAGAGAATAAATGGAAATCATTTTATCATAAGAAAAATGAAACCAGGTAAATAATAGAGGCATTATAATTGAAACATAATCATATTAAATAATTTCACCTTAGATTAAAAATAGTTTTGATAAAACACTTGAAATGAATTCTTGAGAAAAATATCATTTCTTCTTCAAAATCATTTTCTTTTCTCAAAATTCCATGAAATTTGAAAAGAAAATTATTTTGTTGAAAATAATCATAAAATCATGTAGAGGATTCTTCATGGAAATAAGTAATTGTGAAACCATAAAAATCCATTCATGCTATATAAGTTAAAAAAACATTCTTCTCGTACTTTGTCTAAAAAAGTCAAAAAGTACATCATATGGTAAATAAAAGAAAGATTCCTTCCATACCACATAGTAAAAGTAAAAAAGAGGTAAACATGACCTTAAACATATATGTAATAATAGTAAAAACTTTATGAAAACTTTTTTTTATAAAACATGGACATGGATGGTAAATATAACCCCAGTAAATACTTACGAATAAATAATCTCGGATTAGAACGAGATTGGAATAATTATCCCTTACCTTATGTCCAATTTCTTCCGTATATGTCCAATTTCTTCCGTATATGTCCAAGACTCCTTTATAGTGGGTTTAAAAATATTCTTAACTTGTAACATAACCATAATTGTATTTATTATATCATACATGATTCACTTATGACTTTATATTACCCGTTCATTTGTTAATTCCATGTTAAAGCAGAGTTTTGGGTAAAATCATTTCATTTATCGTACGTCTTTTGACATGTAATTATTCATA
Source organism: Viscum album (assembly GCA_963277665.1). NCBI lineage: Eukaryota > Viridiplantae > Streptophyta > Magnoliopsida > Santalales > Viscaceae > Viscum > Viscum album. The sequence continues at coordinate 1,986,531,394 of OY728161.1, read as the reverse complement.
TGATTACTTAGATAATGATTAAATACTTCCATAATTTAAAACATGATTCATATATAATATATTCAGAATATAATATATATATATATATATAATAGATCGATAAATGGAATGAAATACACCGTTCATGGAGACTGTAGGTCGTGTGTACGCATGAACGTTGTTTTCGTTTCCTTATTAAATTGAATGGACATAAGTAAATAACATATACATAAATCCAGTAACATTACTATGTCATATATTTCATGATTATTTATTATATATACTTTATAATCATTCTTAAATGGTTAACATGGAGAATGAATCTCATCACGTCGTGGAGACGGTAATCCGTATGTACGCACGAGCGATGATATCATTCCCATAATTATTGAATGGAATTGGAGTGGATGATATAATATATCAGAATCAGTATGATTCTATAATAATCATATATAGTTATTATTTCCACCATTATAACCATCCATGTATGGTGGTGGTGGAAAAATGGATTACACCACGACGTGGAGACGGTAAGTCGTACGTACGCACGCGCGGTGATTTCGTTTTCTGTAGGATTGATATAAGGTGAAATAGGGTTGTTTCATATTTATAATAACATATCAGTACATTATTGATACTGATGTTATTACTTTAAAATTAAACAACTAAATAAGATGAAGTAGAAGAATGAAAGAAACTTGAAAGAATCGGTAGAAGAGATTACCTCTTCCTCGACGTGTCTCTTTTAAACTTCCTCTTATGGCACTAGAGTTGGTCTTTTCAGAAGAAAAAAACCTCTATAATATAACTAGAGAGGTTGAGAAGGTTAATTTTTATGGTTTGGCCGAGCTTGAAGGCTCAAAATGGAGTGTAGATAAGAGGGAGGAGGTGCCCTTTTATAAGATAGGAGAGGGGCACTTTTGGAAACCTCCAAAATATTAATTTATAATATTCTTGAACCCCACCTAAAAACCTCAAAAATGACTCAAATTATAAGATTATATGATATAGTGTTGTAATATTATCATAAAATAAAATTTGAAAATGTTGGGAAATTATTTTAAACCTTATCAATTTGATTTATCCTTATTTAATCTATTTAATCTTATTTGTGGTAATAATATTCTAAATTTTAAATTATTATAAATACTTACATATGTGTTGTTAATTGTCCATAACTAGATAATTTATGAAATTTTAAACCATATAAATTTCAATTTATAATTTTTAAATATTTTTTTGATTTTAAAATAATTTAATAACATGTTATTTTTATAAAATATCAATAGTGTCAATTTTGACGCTATTCATTTATTTGAATTTAAATAAAATTTTATCAGAGGATATATTCGAACCAAAATATTTAATAGATTTTTAACATGTCATTTTCATCTATAAAATTTGTGGAGAACATTAATTAGTTCATATAATATTTATTTTAATATTTGTAAACCCATTTATTTGATATTTGTCTTAATAAAATAATTACAACATCATTTTTGAATAATTATTTAATATACATATATGTTGCATAAAAATTAATAATAAAATATTATGATTAAGATAAATATAATATATTTCATAATAATACTTTTAGTTGAATTTATATTCTAAAACACCCAACTTTTAGAATGATATTATTTTTAAATTATGAAGGTGACAACTTTGACATCATTTAAAATAATATAATATAAGTGTCATAATCTATTTTATAAGGATCCAAATTGTCCAAAAGTATAAACTTGGATTATTAGGGTATAGATAAACTCGACCAATGAGGTTTGGTCCAGTTTATGGTCTTTTTGATGGGTATTATTATTTTAATAAAAACTATATTATTGATTTTTCACAAAAGAAATAATTTTTGCGTCATTAATGTATAAGCTGTTAAGGTAATTATATATTTCTTAAAAATCATAAATAAATTACCATGATGAATAAAAACAATTTATATTTAAAATGAGTATTTATAATCAAATTTATATTCAGTGTAACCTTATATTAAAAATACTTTAATTATTAAAGTTTGAGTGAGACATATTTCACTTTCTTTAAATAAAATAAATTCAAGGTCTTAATCACATCCAAGTGGGTTCCAGAAGATACCATTTAGACTCAAGTATATTTTAGGTTGAAATATAATCATCCAATTATATTAATACAAGTGTTAGGGTAATTTTATAATATTATTTTTACCCTTAATTACCTGATTTACCTTTAACTGTAGTAAATAAAATATATCGTAGTTACTATTCATAATGCCTAAAATAAAAAGCATCCTATTAAAATAATTTTGACCTAATGATTCCAAATATGGAATCGATTTTTTAAAATTCAATACATAGAAGTTGCAGTAATGAATTTAAAATTAATCCCGCTGTTGAGAAAATGGGTTTTAAAGGTTAAAACATTGCAAAAGATTGGAATGTTTTTACCTATTAATTCAATGTAAAATTAATGATAATGACTTAAATTATTTTAAATGATAAAAATATATTCTATTTATACTTTAAAACCATTAAATATTATAATTTAACCATATAAATTATCTTGATGAAAAAAATTGTTTTTAATTAAAATTTAACATATTTTTACTATTCATCAAAATATGGAAGTTAACAGAAAAATATTAAAAATTATCCAAAGTAAATTTTTATATACTTATTTCAATTAATAAGGTTATTTTGTCAAATTGAACTCATAAATTTGTCAAATACAAGATTTACAGTGGGTTCGCCTTCAAAAGGTGGAAAAACTGCATTTTTCGAAAAATACTTATTTTACCTGAAAATTTATTTTTTTCTCATACCATGTTCTAGATAATTTTTAAGATGAATTATAATGTTATAAAATTAAAAATGTGGTTAATAATATTCATAACTTCTAGTTCATAATAATATTATTACAATATATCGTTGTTTAGTGAAACTCGGTATTGCGTACAACACGCGCTATTGAGGAAGGTCACTCTTGCAAGGAACAAAAGCCAAGAATAGTGTTTGTGCATAATACAAGCTAATACATTGTTGAATATATAACAAGATAATCTTGGTGTAGTTTACAACACAAGACATCAAAGAAATTATAAAAGAATATTTCTCATAAAATCTCGACGTGTTACATTCTCCCCCCCCCCCCGAAAGGAATTTCTCCCTCAAAATTCATCGGGGTTATAAATCATTTAATACTTGAAAGTTTCTTTCATAGAAACCCACATTGTAAAAATTAATACTAAAACTTAATTTTAAAAAAGAAATTTAGAAACATAATGGTCACCCAAAGTAACTCAGCATTGGGTTTCCACATATGGGAATATAGGTGAAAATATGGATATGGAAGAGAAATCTAACCCTCATGTTCTAATGAAGAGTGGTAGAGAACATGGATATAAAAAAACAATCACAAAGCCATAAATTTGTGACGATCTAAGGTACGATACGATTCATCGGATATGAGGGTACTAGGGAAACATTTTGGTTTTCAAGATCATTTCCGTAAAGTTGAAAATTTTGAATTAAAAGATATGCTTACTTGATTTTGGTTCAATCTCACCATTGGTCATTCATTGAACAATTTACAATTAATATCTTAAATAAATGAAGTTGAATTTTTCATTCGTGAATTATTAGTAGATCATGTGAGAGAATGATGGGTCATTCCATCTATCTCAAACAAAAGGTTTGAAAAAGTTATTAAATATACATAAGCCTATATATGGTAATATTAATCGTATATGGTTACAAAAATGGACTTATACATCATCTATCATACCACTTAATAAAATAAAACTAATTTATACAAACCAGGGACTTATTGTAGGCCATTGGTAGGCGGTAAAGGCCTATCGCACTTCAGTTGTGGGTTCGATTCCCGCAACCTTGTCTGATGCGACGGGTTGTCACCCGTCCTATGGTTGTCACCCATCCTACGGGTTGTCCTTTTTCTAAAACAATACTATTATAACATTCCAGAAATAATATCAAAAAGTTCTAGCCTTAAACATTACTATATGATGTCTAACTTAATCTATTCCAATCTTTAAGCTTATCCAAAATACATCTGTCCAATAGCATAGTATAAAGAAAAATATTACTAGAGAGGTCATCTACTAAGCATGTAAATACCATCATTTATCCCCCATATATCATAAGATATATCTTTTTGGTCACATTACAAACATTTTAATACCTTAATCATGTATTCTATTGAAACATTAATTACCATAGAACCTATGTTAAAACATGAATGCTGTCAAAATTTAACTCTTTAGACATACCAAAATACATAAATTTATATATACTCAAACCATGATATCACTTTGTCCTTATATCAGTCATGAGCTCATTAATACAATCAAACATATTATTTTCTTTTTATCCCTTCATTATGTTCATATCATCTACTTTCCAAAAATATTACAATCACTTTTCATGGTTACCAATACCATATTCTTATGGGAAACCACAATGGACCAATACATAGATATTTCAATATACCATAAAATTACCTAAAAAACATTATTCTTGAATTCCAATACATAATCCCTTAAATCCATAATCTTCAATGATTGGAATACAATAGGTCCTTCATCAATTTAGAAGTAATCTCTTAGGTCAAGGAATTGATTTGGGTAATTCCCATTTTCTCCACAGATAAGACATTGAACTCCATACCATTTTTTCACTTTATGCCCATTTTCCCCACATAGATAACATCTTCCCCTTCATTTTAGGTATTCCTCAAGGTTCTTTTTCCCTTCTTCTTGATATGTATAAATCTTAATCTTCCTTCCCCTATGTCCCTCACCATTCGGACATGCATAAAATTCCATCTTCATCTTATTTGATGACTTAGGAATACAACTAAAGTTCACATTTTCAATCATATATCACGATGACTGATTCGGCATAATCATAATATCTTTCTCTCCAGTCATTACAAAATTTTGTAGATCATAGTCACCAATTTTTCCATTTGAATCAATGTTAACTGAATTCCTTATCATTCCCTCCATTGACTAAAACCAAAAACCATAGTGTAAGAAACAGTTAAACTAAAGAGGAACCACATAATCATAAAAAGTAACTTATGGGATGTCTAAATTATCACACATTCTTTAATCCACAAAAACTTAGGTTCACCCTAGGTTATTCGTGATCTTCAAAAAAATTCTAGGACTGTAACCTATAGTTATACTAAACCTTAGGGACATCCCTAGACATACCTTAGAAATATCTCTAGAGATCTCACAAAAGTTTTTGCATCCTAGTTTCCAAAGATTAACTAAGGCTTCACTCTGATACCAACTATAGAGACCCAAACTTAACGTACATAGACAATACATTACTTTTTCTGAATACTTAATACATGACAAAAACATACGCCTAAATACTGTATTATTTTAATGTCTTTGGAAACTCAGAACATAATCTTCTAATCATGGTGAAGGATCTTAAACATCTCCCATAAATATCTTCCCCTTTTGTTTTCTTACCTAAAACCTTTCTTTATATCATGGGGAAAAGAAAACATAAAAAGGGTGATCTCAAATGCTCAGTAAGGGTAAACATGGAAAAAATAAAGCAATCCGTAAACATTTGAATGTAAAAACACGAACATAAAACATGAGTAATGACATAAATCATGGAAGTACATAAGGAATTGATCACAAAGAAACATTAATCATGATAAAATAGCATGGGAATAAAACATGAAATTGTGGAAAACCATCAAACACATGATATTATTTCCATAGTATCCAAGGCATTTTTTCAAGACCATCATAGTGGACAATGTCCATTACTGAACTGGGTTTACTTGTCGTTCTAGCCCTATATTACTGAACCAGATTTACTTACCATTCTATCCATGTATATCCCATGAGATATAAATCTTTACCCAATTCATTGGAGGGAGAAATAGTTCCCACCCATATCATAATGAAATCATTATTTTATGTTCCACAAAATAAACATAAATCATTCATCATAACCCAATGAATAAAATGGGTTTCATAAACATCATCCCATCATAACATAATCCATATAAAATAAATGGAAATCATTTAATCATAAGAAAAATGAAACCATGTAAATAATAGAGACATTATACTTGAAACATAAACATATTAAATAATTTCACCTTAGATGGGAAATATTTTTGATAAAACACTTGAAATTAATTCTTGAGGAAAATATCATTTCTTCTTCAAAATCATTTTCTTTTCTCAAAATTTCATGCAATTTTATAAGAAAAGGATTTTGTTGAAAATAATCATTAAATCATATAGAGGATGCTTTAAGGAAATAAGGCATTGTGAAACTGTAAAAATCCATTCATTCCGTATAAGTTAAAAAAAACATTCTTCTCGTACTTTGGCCGAAAAAGTCAAAAAATACCTCATATGGTAAATGAAAGAAAGATTCCTTCCATACCACATAGTAAAAGTCAAAAAGAGGTAAACAAGACTTTTAACATACATGTAAGAATATTAAAAACTTTATGAAAACTTTTTTTATAAAACATGGAAATGGATGATAAATATAACCCTAGTAAATACGTACGAATAAATAATCTCAGATAAAAATGAGATTGGAATAATTATCCCTTACCTTATGTCCAATTTATTATGTATGTGTCCGAGCCTCATTTATAGTGGGTTTAAACAAATTATTAACTTGTAAAAGAACCATAATAGTATTTATGATATCATATATGATTCACTTATGACAATATTACCCGTTCATTTGTCAATTCCATGTTAAAGCAGCGTTTTGGGTAAAATCGTTTCATTTATCGTACGTGTTTTGACTTGTAATTATTCATATAATTACTTATATCATGATTACATACTTCCAGAATTTAAAACATGATTAATATATAATATATTCAGAATAATATATATATATATATATAATAGATCAATAAATGGAATGAAATACACCGTTCATGGAGATGGTAGGTCGTACGTACGCATGAATATTGTTTTTGTTTCCTTATTAAATTGAATGGAAGTAAGTAAATAACATATAAAAAAATCTAGTAACATTATTAAGTCATATATTTCATGATTATTTATTATATATACTTTATAATCATTCTGGAATGGTTAATATGGAAAATGAATCTCATCACGTTGTGGAGACGGTAATCCGTACGCATGCACGAGCGATGATATCATTCCCATATTTATTGAATTGAATTGGAGTGGATGATATAATATCTCAAAATCAGTATGATGTTATAATAATCATTTTTAGTTTTTATTTCCACCATTATACCCATCCAAGTATGCTGGTGGTGGAAAAACATATTACACCACGACGTGGAGACGGTAAGTCGTACGTACGAACGTGTGGTGATTTCATTTTTCGTAGGATGGATATAAGGTAAAATAGGGTTGTTTCATATTTATAATAACATATCAGTATATTAGTGATAATTATTTTATTACTTTATAATGAAACAACTAAAGAAGATGAATTAGAAGAAGAAAGAAACTTGAAAGAATCGATAGAAGAGATTACCTCTTTCTTGACGTGCCTCTTTTAAACTTCCTCTTAGGGCACTAGAGTTAGTCTTTTGAGAAGACCAGAACCTATATAACATAACTAGAGAGGTTGAGAAGAGTAATTTTCATGGTTTTGAAGAGCTTTAAGGCTCAAAATGTAGTGAAGATAAGAGGGAGGAGGTGCCCCCTTATAAGAGAGGAGAGGGGCACTTTTGGAAACCTCCAAAATATTAATTTATAATAAACTCAAACCCCACCTAAAAACCTCCAAAATGACTCAAATTAGAATTTGAGATGATATATGGTTGTAATATCATCATTCAATAAAATTTAGACATGTTGGAAAATTATTTTAAACCTTATCAATTTGATTTATCCTTATTTAATCTATTTAATCTTATTTGTGGTAATAATATTATAAATTTAAAATTGTTATAAATACTTACATATGTATTGTGAATTGTCCAAAATTGGATAAGTTATGAAATTTTAAACCTTATAAATTTCAATTTATATTTTTAAAATATTTTTTTTATTTTTAAACAATTTAATAACATGTTATTTTTATAAAATATCAATAGTGTCAATTTTGACACTATTCATTTATTTGAATTTAAATAAAATCCAAAATGAGGATATATTCGAAAAAAATATTTAATATATTTCCAACAGGTCATATGAATCTATAAAATTTGTGGATTACATTAATTAGTTCATATAATTTTTTTTAATATTTGTAAAACCATTTATTTGATATGTTTCTTAATAAAATAATTACTACAACATTTTTGTACAATTATTTTGTATACTTATTTGTTGAATAAAAATTAATAATAAAATATTATTATGAATATAAATATAATAGATTTAATAATAATACTTTTTGTCAAATTAATATTCTAAAACACCCATCTTTTTGAATGATATGTTTATTAATTTATGAAGGTGACAACTTTGACATCATTTAAAATAAAATAATATAAATGTCATAATCTGTTTTATAAGGCTCCAAATGGGCCAAAGGTCAACCCTTGGATTCTTAGGTTATATATATACTCGTCCAATAAGTTTTGGTCAAGTTTATGGTCCTTTTGATGGGTATTATTATTCTAATAAAAACTATATTATTGATTTTTTACTAAATAAATAAGTTTTGCATCATTAATGTATAAGCTATTAAGGTAATTATATATTTCTTAAAAATCAAAAATAAATTACCATGATGAAGAAAAATATTTTATCTTTCAAATAAGTCTTTATAATTGAATTTATATTATTTATAACCTTATATTAAAAATACTTTAATTATTAAAGTTTGAGGGAGACATATTTCACTTTCTTTAAATAAAATAAATTGAAGGTCTTAATCACATCCAAGTGGGTTCCAAAAGATACCATTTCGACTCAAGTATATTTTTGGATTAAATATAATCATCCTATATATTAATATAAGTGTTATGGTAATTTTATAATATTAGTTTTACCCTTAATTACCTGATTTACCTTTAATTGTAGTAAATAAAATTTACCGTAGTTACTATTCATAATTCCTAAAAATAAAAAGTATCCTATTAATATAATTTGTACCTACCGATTCCAAATATGTAATCCATTTTTCAAAATTCAATACACATAAGTTTTAGTATTTAATTTAAAATTAATCCTGCTGTTGAGAAAATGGGTTTTAAAAGTTTAAACATTACAAAAGATTGAAATGTTTTTACCTATGAATTCAATGTAAAATTAATGATAATGACTTAAATTATATTAAATGTTAAAAATATATTATATTTATACTTTAAAACAATTAAATATTATAATTTAACCATATAAATTATCTTGATAAAAAATTGTTTTTAATTAAAATTTAGCGTATTTTTACTATTCATCAAAATATGAAAGTTAACAGAAAAATATAAAAAAAATTCCAAAGTAAATTTTTATATAATTATTTTAATTAATAAATTTATTTTGTCAAATTTAACTCATAAATGTGTCAAAAACTATTTTTATAGTGGGTGCGCCATCAAAAGGCGTCAAAACTACATTTTTTTAAAAATACTTATTTTACCCAAAAAAATTATTTTGTTCTCATACCATGTTCTAGATAATGATTAAGATGAATTATAATTTTATAAAATTCAAAATGTGGTTAATACTATTCATAACGTCCAGTTCATAATAATATTATAACAATATATCGTTGTTTTGTGAAACTAGGTATTGCGTACAAAACACGCTATTGAGGGAGGTCTCTCTTGTGTGCAACACAAACCAAGAATAGTGTTTGCATATAATACAATCTAATACGGTGTTGCGTATAGTGCAAGCTAATCTTGTTGTAGCATACAACAAAAGACATCAAAGAAATTAAAATAAATATTTCTCATAAAATCTTGGGGTGTTACACTAACACATCAAAAGGATAAACTATACAAGGTACTCTCATCTTTAAGTATTTTACCAAGCCATTACTTGGGATATGTTACATATTGGTACTAGTCATATAACATTAAAATAAATGAAACTACAGTTCTATTGCATAACCTTATAAGTCTCATCATTGGTCTTTGTCACATATCATTAAAATATACAACATTCCCTATCATATGGCTATGAAACTATAACCTCAAACTATATAGGTTTATATTCCCTTAATAGGGATACATTTGAATCAACTTTAATGGTCACAATATAAAAATAGTTTCATGTCCTTCTTTCATTTAAATAAAAAAATAATCCTTCCTAAATGGTAAAAAAACTCTAGAAAAACATTATGTCTCCTTAAGAGACCTTAAACCCTAACATTACCCTTAAGTCTTATTGTAAAACATTAAAATTAATCATAACATTAAGACTTCTTAAGAGACCTTAAAACCCAATGTAAATCCTTACTCCTTTATAAGTAGCATGAAACTCCAATATAACCTTAATTCCTCTTGAGTGACCTTAAACCACATAATAAACCTTAATACATACTAGATAGAACCAAAATTTACTGTATCCTGAAGTCCTACCAAGAGTCTTCGAAACCCAGTGTAAACATGAAGCCATATTAGATAATAGGAAACTCCATTGTAAACCTCAATAATTCCTAGTAAAACTTAAACCTATGAAAATTTCAATACTTATAAGATTTTATAAAACTTCAGTATTACTTTAAACCTTCTTGGATTTCACAAAACGCCTATATAACCTTAATTCCACCCAAGAAACCATAAAACCAAGCATAATCTCTAAGCCTTCTTGGAAGGAATGAAGCTCCAATATAAACCTTAATTATTACTAGGATACCTTTAACCCCTGTGTAAACCTTTATTCTTAAAATATTACACAAAACTATAGCATAACCTTAAGTCTTCCGGGGAGATATTAAAACCTAATTATAAACCTTAAGTATTCTAGGAAGACCTTAAACCCTAGTTTAATCCTTAAAAAATATTATGTGAGATGAAAATCCTATTTAACCTTAAGTATTACTTGATGGAATCAAACTCTATTGTTACATTAATTTTTTCTAGTAGACCTTAAACCCTATCGTAAACCTAAAGATTTTTTTGTATGGCATGAAACTCTAGAATAACCTTAAGTAATCTTAGGGGGCCTTAAAAATCATTATAAACCTTAAGTATTCTTGGGATACCATAAACCCCAACTTAAACCTTAATCCCTCTTGGGTGGAATATAACTCTTTACTAACCTTATGTCTTCTTGTATGGCATGAAACTCTTGTGTACCCATTAGTATTCCTAGAAGACCTTAATTTTTGGCACAACCTTAAGCCTTTTTAGATGAAAAAAACTCTAACGTAACCTTTATTCCCTTTTAGATGGTTAGTAACTCCAGCATAACCATTAAGTCTTCCTAAATATAATAAATCTCTAATTCAACCCTTCTTGGGTCAAAATTATTCTTTATACAAAACTTTTGAAAATCACAATACATATCTTTTTTTAATTTATCTTATGTTCAATTTCCAGGGTTAGGTTTTTTAGTGTTTTAATTTATTTTAATAGTCATTCTAATTTCATTAATCTTAATCATAATAACCTTTCTAATTGTATGTTTTCCAAAGTGAAATGTTTAATTATATTTTGATTATTATATAGTTGTTTTCTTAATATAATGGTTTTGGAAGAAGTTTCTTCGTGTTTTTAAGGTGTGTTCTAGTGGTGTTGTACAACTTCATCAGTAGATGTATAATGAAGGTATATCTATTGAAAGGTGATACTAATGTTATCAATGTAGTTACAACTAAAATTGAGAATCATAGAATTCAATAATTGGATCAAGTTATGACTGTCATTCATAAATAGAACCGTGTGAATGAGGTGAATAAGAATATAGAATGAAAAGTAATATAATGGTTGCATACATTTTGAAGACCACAAAATCTCATTTCTTTGAGTCATTTCATTGGTAATCATTTCATAAATTTTTTTAAAGAGAATCTATATGTGAGGATATCTTAAAATATATCTTAATCTATTTCTATTATTTTTATTATTTTTTGATCTATGAGATTTAGGGATCCTAAGGATAAAGAGAAAGAAATTATTCCTACCAGGTTAGATCAAGGGATTCTAGAATGAATATATAATTTTTTCTGATTAGGATGAACGAGGTATTCAATAATTTTGTAAGATAGTCCTACCAATAGGTTTTTAATCAGGGATACCTAAAGTTAGGTCTAAAAACTTCTTTGACACTTTTTTTTAAGGTGAATACCTTATTCGGTTGAGGTGTTTTAAGTAGTATATTTTATTATTAGTTTACATCTATATTTTATATATGTTTTCTTTTATATTGTGCATAAGTTTCAATATATATATATATATAGTTTATTGGTTACATTATTTTTATATATAGTTTCATAGTCACTCTGTTTTTACTTTTATCAAAAAAATATCATTATGATTGTTTTATAAGTATTTTTATTGGATGATTATAATTCTAAAAAAAATATATTTTACTCATGATTCTATTTATTTATTTTTACAAGAGATTTAATTTTTCAATATTTTGAAAAACTAAAATTAACCCCCCCCCCCTCTTATATTATATCTATCAGAAATTATTGGAAAAAAATAATTTTCATTTAGTATCCTCTTGAATGGATTTCCTCATTTAATTATGGAATCTATATGTGGTCATGATCCAATAGATCAATTCAATGGTGACAAGCTAGTAAATCCATATTTTTTCTTGTGATGATCTAGTAGATATTCACTTATTATAATGTTGATCTAATAGATTAATTTTATAGAGGTGATCCAATAAATCCATAAAATTTTGGGTGATAATCTAGTAAACTAATGGTGTTGCAAGTTATGATAAAATATTCACATATTGTATTGGTGATGATCCAATAGGCTAATATGCTAATGAAAGTCTATTTATCCGATTTATTTGTGAATTTAACAAACATACACATAAAATGTAATGTATGTGACTAAAATAACTGAATAATAACTATATCATGTCATTATGATACCTCAATTAAAACTCTTGACAACTGTGGGATGTGATAAAAACCATAGGTAGAATAACAAGCATGTAGGAGATGGTTAACCTACTTTAACATTGAGCATATGAAAATCACATCCTACTAACTAATGGAAAAAGGGGATTATAACAAGATAAAAAATAAATAACATGATATGAAAAAGTGATTTAATGAATCCATATTACAAAGTACCCAAAAATTATATAAAATACGTGAGACTAGAATATATATATATGTGTGTCAACAAGAAAAACAAGTCCTAAAGACCAAAAGTCGTGATCCTGGGTAAGGAAACTCCATGGGAAAACACCATGGATATCCATTATTCCATTGTTTTATCCATCCATTAAAATCAAAAAATATCCCCCCAGAACTCCATGCTCCATGTGAGACTAGGTCTCATACTAGGGTGCTCTACCTTTACCTAAGTCGTGTATAAATGGAGCTGCATGTGTCAAATAGGGGCATATGTAGGGATGAGTATAACAATAATTGTTGGGTGGTTCTCTACCCACACCTATATGTATTTCGTATGATAATGTTCATATAGATATTATAAAGGTCTAGAATATTAATAGTCAATATGTTATGTTAAACATTTTCAATATAAAGATAATTAATTACACTTAACTACTTATATAATGAGAATATATACCTAACATACCTTCTGCAAGCATATCACTTGGAATTTGAGAATACCTACGTAGGGAAACCATTATTACCTTCCTAGATAGCCAAAAATAAGAATTAATCGTATGATACCCTTCTTAGGGAAAATGAAATAATGTATAATGAGTCAGAGTAACATTTTTCCCCATTCTAAGAGTAAAGGGGAAAGGGGTATGATGAATCAGGGAATTGTAAGCCCATACAAACCACAGACTTATTCATCAATGGGAAGGTTACATGAAAATTATTTATATAGTAATGGTATACCCCTTTATAACAACCTATAAAATGATATATATTCAAATAAAATCAAATAAAACATTGAGTTTAAATACATTCTAGTGAAACTATATCAACACGATAAATTCGTCACTTTAAGCTTAAATGGTATTCATAAAACATTAATATACATCATATAGAATAGTCACTCGATATGAAATACATGTATGTATTCTAAGTAGAAAATTGAGAAAATATATAACATTAAAGCCACGCTAACATAATGTGTAAAAATAAATAAAATAAATAAATCCCTCAAAATATTTAAATAGTTTCATAAAATAATTTATTGGATGAAAACATCTCATTTTAAATTAATTTCACCCAACCCTACACCATTATCAGTTCAACTCTTAATAGTATGATGAATAATTATATCACCTACCATATTGATTGCAGAACACTCTTTTGAAGTCTAGGGGAATAAGATATACCACCTATTAAATTATTGACCAACCTAATATATGAATTTTTAGGATTTTTATGAAAGTTATAATAAATAAGTGTGATCCTAGAGAAAAAAAATACATGGAAATACCTTCAATTAACCTAGGATAAACACATTTGGTATCTAAAATGGAATAATCCTAAAGGATTTAATGAGTTCTATAAGACCTAGGTTAGAGGAATAAATGATTACACCCACTACAATAAAGAGAAGTAAAAGAATATTATAGTAGGAAAATACTAAATAAATCCAAATATGATATCATTACACAACTTAGAGATGTTCCATACAAGGATAGAGGGAAGATTCATTTCTGATGAGGGGTGGGAGAGAACCAATACAAGATCAAATGACTAATATTGATAATAAAATCATGAAACCCTTGAGATTTACGGGTAAAATTTTTAGGTGAAATAATCCTTTCACCACCATATTAAAAAAATTATAGTGTCATTGAGTACCTAGTTTAGGTCTAAATGGTACCCAATTCAGCTCCACCAGGTACCCAATGGTGCATATAGTGTCCTTACAACCACTCATGTGTCATTGGGTACCTAGTGCCTTCTAACTAGGTACCCAGTTCTATCCCATCACTTGGGTACCCTCTCTTCCCCCTTTCCTTATCCCAATAAATTCCCATAATTCTTACTTCAATTTATAATAATCCCAACAAAAAATTAAGAGACTATACTTAAGATAAAATACTAACCCAAATAGGTAAGGTCTTTATAAAATCATTATCATCATGATTATCAATCTTAAGAATCTTAAACCAACTTCATGTGGGAACAAGTATGGAAATTGATTTTTTTTATTTCTACTTCCTACTCCTAAGTTTTATCTCAAAATATTCTATGTTTTCACCTGACTAAAATAATAGGTATCAAAATCCCCCTTATCACCTTGATACTCTAGGTGATGGTACTAATAGGATGATCCATATATGATTCATTGACTTCAAGCTCAAAATAATCTTGTTGAATCACATATTTTAGGTCATACACATACTTCCTTAATTGGTAAACATAGATTGTGTAGTATTTAGAATGGGATTTTAGAGATAAATTTAATTAAAAAGATATTTTTATAAGACTTCCCAAATTATCAAAGGGGATACCAAATATCAGTGTTATATGCCCTTACATAGCCATATATTTTTGAACTAATAATGGTGAAACCTAAAGAAAAACATTGTCACACACTTTGAAATTCAAGGTCTCCCTTTAATAATATTCATAAGAATTTAGTTGAATTTGAGAAGTAATGAGCCATTTTTTAATCAATTTCACTTGTTTTATCATTTCTTAGATGATATTAGGCTCGATCACAAATAATTTTCTGATTTCAATCTAACAGAGACGTGAATAAGATTTTCTTCCATAAATACCTTCAAATTAGGCCATTTTAATCGATGATTTGTAGTTGTTATTACAAAAAAAATCCACTAGAGTGAGTTGATCCTCCCAAGAGCCAAAAAAATCAAGTATACTATCCTAAATCATATCCTTAAGGATATGAATAGTTCAATCAGATTGGCCATTGGTTTGAGGATGAAAATTAGTATGAAACTTGACTTTAGAACCCAAATCTCACTAAATCTATCTCTAAAACCAAGATGTGAAACTTGTATCCATTTCAGAGATGATACTAGCTGGTGTACCATGAATATTTATGAATTCTGTTATGTATAAATTCTTAATGTTGATGATAGAATAAGACTCTTAGATATGTATAAAATGAATTATCTTGGTCTGATGATCCACAATTACCCAAATCATATCTTGTCCCTTATAATATCTTGGAAAACTAATCATGATATCTATAGTGATATCATCCCATTCCCATTATGATATAGGTATAGTTTAGAGTTCACCTGTATATATCTAATATTTTTCCTTTACTCAGTAACAAGTAAATGATTTAAATATAACCCCTATAATATTCATATTTATGGTAGGAAACTAAAATTTTCAATGCATATCATGATACATCATCATGATACCTAGATGTATGGCCCACCGATAGGCATGATACTCTTTCACTACTTCATCTCTCATATTAGTAAAGAGTGTTAACCTTCTATGGATGTATAAGAAATAAGAAGAATCTTGGAACTATCTATCAAGGATCTCTCCACCATCGAGTTTCTCTCTAATCATGACTCAATACGTATCAAATATATTGGAGTCTTTAATTAACTCCATGATAGATTATTTGATATTGATATAGTATAGATTCATCCTACTATGACCCTTGATCCCATCAAAATGTGTTTCATCAATCAATGATATCAACTTCCATCCTTATTTTCCCTCCTAAACCCTTTGAGGATGAAATTTTATACCAAATGACTCAATAACTATATTGTATCTACTAGAAGTTTAATTGATATAAAAATAAAAAATATTGAATATACGCCACCCATTTTCATTGTATAAAATTGAAATCACTCATAGAAAAGTTTTATTTAAGGATTTTATGATTGGTGTAGACTATAGAACATTATCTAAAACTTTAGTGCCTCTAAAACTTTAAGTAATTAGTAATGGTGGAAAAATATAGATCCTAGGAAGTATGGTTTCATTCATAAGGATGAAAATATCTAGAACCATACACCACTTCCTAGTGATATTGCATAAGAACACAGTCGATACCAACTGAGGATTCATCACAATACACCTCAAAACCATCACCTGACATAGATAATAAAAGCAATAGAGTTGTATTAAACCTATTATTTACCTCTTATAAATCACTATCACACTTCTCAAACCATATAAATCTAACTCCCTTCTTAGTTAAGGTTTTCATAGGAGTACCAATTTTGGAGAAATCCTAGATGAAACAGTGATAGTATCCATAAATGCTGAGGAAACATATTATTTAATATAAACATGATGGACCTTTCCAACACATCACAAGTTCCACCATCTCTACATCCAAAAGGATTTCATCTTTCAAAATCACATGGATAAGTAATTTGAATTCTTGTATTGAATAGGAACATTTAAAGAACTTGGTATAGAGAATATTCTATCATAATGTTTCTAAGACAATGTAAAGATACTGATTGTGTTCATCATGAGACTTAGAATAAATGAGAATATCATCGAAAAATACTACAATGAAAGAGTATAATATGGGATGAAATATCTTTTTCATTAATTATATGAACATGTTTGGATCATTGGTTAGGGTGAAGGGTATTAACAAAAATTTGAAATTACCATACAAACTTCAAAAGGCCATCATTAGAATGTCTTCTAATTTTAACCAATGTTAATGATAACCTAATCATAAGTCAGTATCAAGAAACTATTTTTCCCACTTTAAATAATAAAAGAGATCATAAATTATGTGTATAATTTAATGATTCTTGGTTATTGCCTCATTTAATTTTCAATATTCTACACAAAGATGTAGACTCCCATCGACTTTCTTTGGAATGAGGACCATATAACCCCAAGAATAAGTGCTTGGACTTATAAATCCTTTATCCTAAATATCTACTATTTTCATCTCCCTTAAATCATTTTGTTCCATTCAATAATTCATAATTGGTATTTAATTAGTTTCAGAAAAAAAAATCAATTGAAAATTCCACCTCTTGTTGGGGAGGTAGTCTTGAAAAATATTTGGAGAAAAAATCAAGATAAATATTTACCTCATAAGGTAAATATTTTTCTCTCTAAATTAAATGAGTCCCAAGATATTGTTATCCCTTTTATGGTGACTTCTCTTACATACCCTTGATTAGTAATTCCTTGACTCGCTAGAAAATATCTATCTCTATATAGATTATATGGATCACCAGCTCTAAATGAGAAGGATAATATCATATTATAGAAATTGATACAAGATAAAAACTAATTTAATTTATCCATCCCTAGGATAAATCAAATTATTATATATTTTGAAATATTAGATCCCAAAATTTCCTATAAGAATACATAACTAAGGGATGGAATGGATACTTCTATGTCAATTCAATCAAATTTCCTAAGGGAGTATCAAAACTCATATTTACATGTAATACATAAAATTTCCGTTCTAGAAGATATGCCAATTTTTAAAAGATAATGGAATTACTAGAATCAGTATTGAATAAGTCACATGATAATGTATAGGATCTTAAGATAATACCTATAATAGAATAAAATCTCAATCCAATGTTAGTGGAATATTTTAGTACATCATATGTTATGCTTAAACCCTTATATTGACCCTAAGGTGTAATATCCAATATTGGTGATTGCATGGTGGATACATGAATCTAAATACCATGTATTTCACCTCAACCAAATCTCACATAATGTGTTCAACATCCACTAATATAATTATCCTATGATATCTAATTCAGTTGGGGCCACTAGTCAATTATTTTAGATACACTTATTTAGAAGAATCAGTATATATGGTTATACTAACCATAAGAGTGTGAATGAATTTCCTTGAAGTTAAATTTTGGATTAATATGTCTTGAGTGACCACACATGTGGAATTGAACAAGAGATGTTATCAATATATGATATAGAGGGACATTACTCCCTTGACTAACCTAGTGAGATCCATTTATGCCCATCTTACCTCACCATCATTTCAAGACGCTAGATGAGTTTCCACCTGTAGTCTGGATAAGTATTGTTTCATCCACAAATAATCCCCCCTTAAAGCTCGAATTATCAAAGATATATATCTTGAAAACTTCCAATTTGGTTGGTAGATTAAAGAGAATTACCTAAGTTTATAGTGGCTCATTCAATCCTATGTTAAATCACCTTGATTTTGATTCATTATATCCACTCATATATGGAATAAAACATAATAATTATATTAATTTAGTACCATACTTCATAAAAAACATAGATCCTTGGCTTATATCCATGAATTATCAAGAATTTACACGATTTAAAATGTTAGGATAGAATTTCTCAAAAAAAAATATTGACAATTATTTTTAGTAAGTAACTATTACTTATTTACCATTAGCATGACATTAAACCAATGAAAAGATACCCCTTCCCACATAATTGTGGTCAATATAATCCGATGGTTCCCTAATTTTACTATACTCTAAAATATTTGATGAAGGTGATCAATCCATTACTCAACTTCCTTAGGAGTCACATCACCCTGAAAAATTAAGGGATGATGAAATTGAAAATATCACATAATATAAAAGGTCATTACTTCCTTTCAAGGACCTCTTTAACCAACCACTTGGAACAATTGAGTAATCCCTTACAAAACCTAAGGGTTAATTTCAATTAGAGTTGGAAATTCATGCTCATGTGCCCCTTCCCACATGGAAGGAGGTCTTCATCTGGGTAACATCCTCTATAATAAAGTAGGGAGTAACATCAAAAAACTCTTATAAAAAGGGACAATTCAACATTAAAGCTATGCTACTAAGCTCAGATCTAACCACAGTATTATTTCTCTTATATTATAATTTATCCAAATTATTTTCATTTTCAAACGCTTTCTTTTTAAAAAACAATCTTTTAAAAAAATTATATTCTCAAGAAATCCATTTGACATACTAAAGCATTATTTGAGTAGAACATAAAAGAATCTAACTATTTATATCAAATAACAAGTTTATCAATCAAAGGAATCATTTTTTAACCTATATTAACCTATTAATCAATAATAAATATATAGTAAACCTTTATTTATTTATTTTTGATGTTTTACTTAATATGGATCATTAGTTATATCCAATAATAACACCAATAAACATATACAAGCACACAACATGTATGGTTACCCTACTTTTTCCAACCTATCAATGCCTAAAATGATACATGAAACTCGATTATATAGGACTTAATCAAATAAAAAATAAAATAAATCTCAAAATAGCACAAGTAACATCATCTTTCTCCATAATTAATACTAAAATTATATATTTATAGGATACTTCTTGAGCCTTGATAGGAATATCTCTTGGATAATCTTTAGTACCATACCTAAGAGCCCTTAGTATGTGCTTTGATACCATTTTACAATTATTGTGACCTAAATACCCAAATATTACATGGAGCATTCCATCATAACACCTTAAGAACACATCTATATAGTTGTAGGATGGTGTAAATTTTTGGGGTTAAATAACATGTGTGTGGGAGATGATTTCCTCCTTAGTATGTAAAAATATATATATTAGGTATACACCTATATTTTACATGATAAAATTTAGCATTGATTATACCAAAGGAAAATCTGGCTAACCAATTGAATTGGGTGAGTATGACACAATAAAAATTCATGGCATGATATGAATAATTAATGGAATTAATCCATATTCCAAAGTTCCCACAAATTCTAAAAAAATAGAGACTATAAAAAATGAAATATACTTGTGTCAATAAGAAAAACATGGACGAATGAAAATAGTGGGGATTGTAGGAGTGAAAAATCTCTAGGAAAAATACCTTGGATAACCATCATGACATTATTCCATCCATCTATTAAAATCCAAAAAAAATAGATCACCTAAACTCTATGATCAAATTATAACTAGGTCCCATTCTATAGTGCTTTACCTTTACCCGCCCCACATACAAAAGGGCATGCATGCATCTCATATGAGAATGTGTAGGTATTTAACATAAAAATACCTTATGGGAGGTCTCCACCACACCCCTATATGCCTTTCATAAATAAAAGTGAATGAAAAAACATTATATAGCTATAGGAATAATAATATCAATAGTCAACATGCTATGTTAGACAAGTCCAATATAAATTTAATCAATTAGAATTAACTTCTAATAGAAGGAGGATCTACACCAAACATTCCCTATTTGAGACTATATCTCAAAATCATAGAATACTTGATGAGGGAAACCATAATAAACATTTAAAAAATCTTAATGAAAGGAATTTAGGGTACAATACACATCTTAGGGGACGGTAATGCTGTATAATGATTTATTACAACCATGTTTTTCATCCCTCGGGAAAATAGGAAAGGGTTGTAATGATTTAGGGTGTTATGATCCCATATGAACCACCAACCTATTAATCAATCATAATGTTACCTGTATAAGATTCATATAATAATTTTATACCCCATTCTAACAAACTATAAAATGTTAAAGAAGTTAATGAATTTGAAAAAACACTTTGAGTATAAATTCATGCTATTTAAACACTATAAACATATAAAACATATCACTTTAACCATAAACGGTGATAAAAAACATGACTATAGATCATATAGATATTACACTCGATATGAAAGACAAGTAGGAATGCTAAAAACAACCTATAAAATATAAAATACTCATAAAAATAAATTCATACCA
The DNA here is from genome assembly GCA_963277665.1 of Viscum album. NCBI lineage: Eukaryota > Viridiplantae > Streptophyta > Magnoliopsida > Santalales > Viscaceae > Viscum > Viscum album. The sequence goes on along the minus strand of OY728161.1, from coordinate 1,986,509,690 downwards.
ACATAATGGGTATAAATTAATTAAAACAAGACACCCCTCAAAATTTTTAATGAGATTCATAAAAAAAATTATTAGATGAAAAGATATAATTTTAAATTTTATTCACTCATCCTTACACAATTCATGGTTCAACTCTCTGGATTATGGGTGGAATAAGGGTTTTATCTACTATATTGAATTAATATATGTCTTTTTAAGTCTAGGGGAATAACATATTCCACCAATTGAATTATTGAACAAACTAAGACATGAGGTTTGAGGTTTTTTTATTGATTATAATAAATAAGGGTGAACCATGAGATTTGATCCATGTAAATACATTTTATTCACCTAGGATCAACCCCTACGACCGCTAGAGTGGAAAAAGACCAAAAGATTTAATGGGTTCATGAAGACCAAGTTTAAACAAGGAATTTAAACCACTATAGTGATAAAGAATAATTAAAAAATTATATTATTAGAGGAAAAACCTAAACCAATCTAAAGATAGGCTCCTATGACCATTTAGAGATTCTCTTTCCAAGGATGGAGGGAGGATTCCTTATAGATTAGAGGGATATGAACGCGAGTACCATTGTTGGATTAAATGATTAAGAAAGAGGGTAAAATATTATTACTTATGATATTTAGGTGTTATTTTATTATATTAATGGTATATTTCCCCCAAATATAAAAAAAAAATAAACTGCAATTCTACTAGGTTCCTAGTCCAACTCCACCATGTATATGGAAATGTTAGAAATGGATTTGTATCCATTGGGATTCACACGGGTACCTGGTGTTATCTCAGCACCTAGGTACCTTCTACTTCTCCTTTATTTATCCCACAAAATCCCTCTAATTCATCCTATAACTCAAAATAAACCCAAAAATGAATTAGTAAACCAAAATTAATAGTAAATAAAAACCTGAAAAGGTTATGGTCTTTACATTATATCTTCTACATGCCTTCCTGGATGTTTTTAAACTCTAGTGTGCCTTCCTATACAACTTTAAAAAATAATAAAACTCATACAACCTCATTTTATAATAATGGGAGTATTTCAATTTGAAAATAGGATAATTTTTAAAAATTGTTTCATTTAAAATGAATAAGAATCGATCATTCCCTTTTTAATAGTTGTTCACCTCATAAAGGAGATAAGGAATGTAAAAAAAGTAATATTTTTATTGGGAATGAATTCTAAAATAGGAATTAAATATATAATAAATTACCATAGTAAATAATGATATCCTTAGTGATATTATCCAACAACCCATCCTCTCATTTTTTACATGTACACCTTAATGAAATAACCAAATTAGACTATAAAGGAAAAAAATCTCAAAAATAATGATAAACACAATATATGAAGAATGAATAAGATCATATGTGTACTTATTTATAAATTATCTCTATATAATTTGAGAGAATGATATGGATGAGATTGAATTCATGTAAACAGATATCTCTCACTATTTTAGGCATAAAATAGAATTTTATACTTAAGTTAAAGTTTCCTTATTTTATATTTAGTCTTTAACAAACGTTAAAGATAAAAACTAAACCAAAATGTCACTAATGAATTATTTAACTTATTATAATAATTATTTTACATTACACCACTCACTTTTGACACTCTCAAATTTTATGTGATGAAATATTAACCATTAACTAAGATGTTTTTCACCTAAACATGTTTAATGAACATTAAACATTAAATGATCATATAAAAAACATTTTTTTCTCATATTCACTTATTTAAACTCAAAAAACTTATGAATGCCATGAGAAATAAATTAACTACTCATTATTATAAATTTTAATAACATATAATCGAATTTATTTATTTATTTTTTATTTCTCATGCTCATAATGAACTTTGATGGACTCGGGGCCCACATCATTCGAAACTAAAATTTTTCTGAATTAGTGGAACTTTTTGAAACAATACGTTTTTGAGACTCTAGGACCTTATCTCAATAGTATTGAGTCTAACTCATAGAACAAGAGTAGTATTTATCAACACATATTATCCCCTAAAGAGATAATTATTAGTTATAACTATAACAATATCCTACAATCACTAACTATTTAATATAATCTCTTTATTAACTAATATTTCATAAAGCATGATAAATATATTGTGTTCACATCATTTCATGCTCTATTTATCATTATTTGAATATATTATATGGAATTTTCTAAATAAACTATTGACACATATTTAATCAAGATAATACCTTCCAAGTCAAAGGATCAAAGATATCTTTCTCTTATACTCAAAAGTGAAAAATTCTAAATTGATCATTCAATCAAATTCATACTACTAATGAAAAAACTGATGCAAGATACCTCACCAAAAAAATAAAATTTTATTGTATTCATCAGAGATCAAATTATTTTAGTAATTATATATATTAATAATTATCCAGAGTCAAAATATCAATACATATACTCATAGTTATGAATATCCAATAACACAAAAAAAACATATGTTTTTTCAATTGGTGGATAAGACCCCATGATCTTATATAATTAAGATCACTACCTATAAACATCATGAGAAGTATCAATGTCTATAATCCCGTAATACCTATTATTAAAACATCAATATGTGTCCATCATATTAATATACCTAGACTATAGAACATATGTTTAATATTACAGTCATAGTATCATGAGGTTCTCATTATAGTTGGTAATTGTTATAAAATTTCCATATGACATATAATTTAAGGAAAATATCATATATAGTCAATTTAGATGTAATATTACTAATATGGAAATAATAATACATGTATATATTTAATGGGATACCTAACATGGTAATCAAAAAGTATAATATCGAGTTGAGTATAAATAATCCACTCTAAAAAACTGTGAAGTTTCCTCTCTTGCTCAGGACATTCTTATTAAAGTTTTCAGGATAGAGATAAACCCAGTTTTTTTTAATTTTGTTTTCACTCGTATAATTTTCAGTTTTACAAAGTGATTTTCTCACAACCTAGATCTTTAATCCAAATTTCCATAAATTTAAATTGTCTTTGTTTCTTTACTTTTCACTTATGATCAATGATATTTTCACAATGGATTTTAACATTGAAATAGACACCCTAGCATTTTATTATAAAAAAATATATTACCCTTATCTTTTACCACCATCATGTTAATTCAGTAATTTATTAAAAAATATCAAATCAAAAATATATCTCTATCATTAAACAATTTTTTTATTAATTTTAAAAAAATTCACAACAATCATTTATCTCATTCACCGTAATATCCATTATTTTATTTTTTAATTCTTGAAATATAATTTTTAAATTAATTTTACCATTCTTAAAAATTAATATTTTATCAAAAAAATGCATAAATATATTTATAATATTTTTTAAATATTACCACTGAAAAAAAGCTATACCAATGGTTTTGATTCATCGGTATATGCCCCCAAAGCATTGGTATATGTTATAACAATGATTTGGAGGGTCGTTGGGTATTTATTTGTTGTTATAGGTCATCTATGCCAACATTTCTCAAACCATAGGTAAAGGTAATGTAAAAAATATAATTGGGTTTTGATCCCAACACCTCTCTTTTATATTTTAGTGACCTAACCACTAAGTTATAATGCATTTTGTGAACATAATTTGATAAATATATATATTTATATTTAAAAGTAATTTAAATTTTATGTATTAAATTTTATTTTTAAAAAATAATTCATACAAAATTTATTTACCAATATTTATGGTTTTGGAGAACCATTGGTATATGTAAACAAATTTTTTGGACTTATAACAACGATTTACTAGAATTGTTTGTATAGGGTATATATATGGTACCTATACCAATGGATCTTCCAAAACTATTGGTTTAGGTGATATGTATGATAAAATATTTATAAAAATATTGGTATAGGTTATAATTATACCAATAGTTTTCTAAAACTATTGGAATTGGTACCCTATACCAATAGTTTTTGGAATTTTTGGTAAAGGTCAGCTGGTATTGCTCTAATTTCTAATAGTGTATATTATTTTAAATTAATTTTATTTCAATATTAATAAAAAATAAATTGCATCCCAACAACCAAAAAAATTATTTATAAAAAATATGGACTCCAAAAATTAAAATATAAAATATGAAAAGGAAAAATAATTTTCCATAAATTTGTTTAATATAAATGAAATTTATCTAACCATTCATATAAAGTAAATTTATTATAATAATTTTAAAAAAAATTATAATATGTTTAAAAAAGTGTTGAAAAATATGTGGATTTTTTTAGAAATATTTTGTATAGTAAATTTAATAAATTATTAATGAAATATTAAAGTGAAAAAAACATAAAAACTCAATTTTTACATTTCATTAACAATAATATAAACTATATTTTCTTTTACTAAGTTAGATAAATATCATATTTTAGATAAAGTTTATACATGGGATAACATTTTATTTTAAAAAAATATTATTATAGGTGAAATTTATTTCATCTCATATGTGAAATAAAATTTCATAATATAGAATATGTACCATTTTGTATAAGATTTATTTCATCTAGTGTATGAGTTAAATTTTATTAATAAATGTATAACATATCATCTTAAATGTACTTCATATCATAGGTGTAATAAATTTTATTTCATAAAAATAATTATTATTATAAGTGAAATTTATCTCATCTAATATATGAGATAGATTCTATTTCATAAAATATGTATCATTGTACTTGAAATTTAAAAGGTATATGTCATCAAGTTTATTTTTAAGAGGTATAACATAATATGTGAAATTTATCTCATCTCTAATGGAAGATAAATTTTATTTTTTAAAAAATTATTATTGAAATTGAAATTTGTCTCATCTCATGCATGTGAAAAATTTAACTTTATGAAATGTGCATTATTTAAAATGAAATTTGTTTCAATTCATACATAATAAAAAATTTCATTTTTAAAGAAATAATATAGTGTTGTGGTTTGAAACCAATTTCTCGGTATGGACATTATTTAGTGGAGTGTTAGTAGATCAACTTCCATGCTCATGGATAAATCTTTTGTGGTGAACTATTGTATTTAAAAGATCAATGAAGGGATATTGTTAGGTTATTTTGGAAGATCCAATTTATAGATGGATTTATTTGGGAGGAGTTTTAGTTTCTATAGTATCAATTATAAATTTAATGTAATTGGGAGAAATAGTTACCCATGATAAAGGAATATTCATGGAATATTTAGTCTATGTGTCAAGAGATAATTTGATATAGCTTTCATGGATTTCCTATAAATAGGTGATCCCCATAGGGATATTTAATTATGGTATAAAGCTTTATTATGAGTAGTGATTAGTGTGATAACATTTAAATAGAGATTTTTTCTATCTTCTCTTATCTAATGTATTGTATTGATTCTCCATGGATGTAGGGTATATCTTGAACCGTGCTTAATTACCTATGTTTCATTTTTTGGGTGTTTCTTTATCATTTGTTGTCATATTGTTAATACTTTACTAATCAGAGGTGTGTTTGGTCAATACTAAGTGTACTATTTCCTTCTTGCTCAGATACTGCATTATTGAGTACATTCAAATATTTGGTATTTCTTGCATGGTTGAAGTCTAAAGGTTGGATCCATATTGTGTACATAAAAAGTGTTGTCAAAGAAAATGGTTTTAGATGAATGAATTGTTTTAGAGCTCTATTCTTGTTATTATAAAATTAAATATTTCTATTAAGAGTTTTGATTTTTATCTTTTATGCCTAAAGATATATCCAAGTTTTTGTATTGGGGATATAGAAATATAGGAAACAAAGGGAATGATTCATATATTAGATGAGATATATTTTTGTCTTTAGAATATGCAGATATATGATTATTTATATTAGAGTGGTCTAAATATATTGTTATTTATATCAAACATAAGATGATTGAGTAAATTAATTAAGAAATGATTGACTAAGAGGCACTTGGATTTTTATAAATAGTGTTAGAATATAATATTTCATTAAATATTTAGGGAATTATTAACAATTTTAGGTTTATGTCTACATTCCAAACCATGTATGAAAAGATGATCATGATAAATAAGGTGTTTCAGATTAAATGACTCCATAGTTTGAAGAAGAATAAAGTATAGTCAGTGTCTAATGAATTGAATAAATTATATATGATCAGAATCCTGTTTGAGTCTAAAAATTTGAATTTAAGGAGTGAATTTTGTGCATTCATCAATTTTATAATCATTTCCAAAATTATGGGATATGATGGTTACAACTGTGAGAAGATCACGTGGTAATACTATCTTAGTATTTGAGGAAATATGGTATCTAATTTTTAATGAAGATATTATACATAAGGATATCTATATGTATAAAAAATAAAATAAAGTACATATGGTAGAGGAATAATGACTCACTAGATAAGTTATAAAATATGGGAGTAGATCGAAAGAAAGGTTCTAAGGTAAATCAGTAAGTCTAGGTCCAATATTTTAGAAGTCTGGGAATAGAGGGAATTTGAAGAAATGTTAAAAGGACTAGAGTATAAACTCTATAGGATAATTTTCAAATATCACAGCTGATAAAGGTGAAAAAAATTGTGGTTGGGTTTCAGTAGTCCATTGGATTCATGTATCATTAACTCTAGATAATAATTTCACTCTATATAAAAGAGAGGATATAAGGAAAATAATGTTATTGGAATATTTTATAAGGTTTATCTTACCGGTGATGAATCCTTTAATATTTTATGAAAACTTAATGTGGATGTTCAATAAAATAATGAATTTTTTATATTTAAGTGGTTATACACATGCCAAAATCAAGAAAGAAACTGATTTTGGTAGTTCTTTTAGATTATAGGTTAAGTAAAAAATTTCAGATGGGTAATGGAAGATCACCATGGATGATATCATAATTTCAAAATGTTTTAATGAAAAAACAATATATTTAATAGGTAATTAACATAGGAGAATGGTTTTGATTTATCTACCATAAAATCATAGTTGTGGAATTACCATCTTGTTCACATGTGTGAGAAGAGGGTGAGAGTCTTGTACTCTAAAGGAATAATAAAACTCAAGAACATAGAGTATAGAAAATGTTAAAATTTTAACCTTGGACATTAGAAAAGGGTGACTTTTTCTACGTAATTTCAAACACCCAAGTATCAAAATATGGGTTGTTTGTATATCGATGTATGGGGATTAACTCTAATAGATTCTATTGGTGTTTCATTATAATATAATTCATTCATAAATAATGATTTATATAAAATGTGGGTATACTTTCTGAATATCAAGTCATGATCATCAAAACGTTTATTATATTGATATCCATAGTGATAAATGAGACTAATTTGAAGTTTAAATGCTTGGGTTTTGTAAATACCTCATTTGAATACTAAGGGGTTAACTTGAATAACCTTAAGACATCAATTTTTCTTCTCAATCACCAAAGGACATCATAAATGTTGAGGAATAAATCAAATTATATGGGTTGAAATTTTCCCTCTTTTAGTATTTAACTAGATCACTAATGGATTCCACTAGAAAACTAGAATGGCCCATCTGTATATCGAAAATTCTAGAAAATGAAATCTTTAATTCAAAGGGAATGTGTCATTATTATATAACCATATAAACCTCAATTTATATGTATGAAATATAGAATAAATAATTGACCTAATATTTATAAAAATAATTAGATAGAACCTACCCTGACAAATCCCATATACAAAACTAGTCTAAAGTGGAAACAAAAATGGTACACTACATGAGTAAAGGGACATCATATAACTATGACCACTAAAAATTAAAACAAAATAGATCACATTAATATCTATTTAGACATAAATCAAAAACTCTAAATAATAAATCATTAATCTTATCAACAAATCCTAATAAACCTCATGGATTTTTTACTTTTTTACTTATTAATGGAAAAAAGTCCTACACATTCCCAAGGAGAAATGCATAGGGTGAGAGTACATTTTACCCAATAACTAATCATCATCCAATCCCTTATTATCCATCATAAGAACAAGTGAATATTGTAGAAATATAAATTAGGAATGTAAAAAAATATAACATTTATCATTTATCATTTATTATTTAGGTGTAAAACTAAAAATAATAATTTTCCAAGAGTATTGGTTTACTTGTGCTAACAAAGCCACTATGAAAACCAACCATACCTACTTATGGTCATACTCTAAAACATGGTGGTATAAAACCCAAAAAAATATTAATCATGTACCAAAGGAACATCCATATAATGAAAGGGACAAAGTAATCACCTGTCAACATACACACCTATATGGGGGAGGGAAATAACATATCAAGTCTGTAAGATGTTTGATGTTTGTATGTATGTTTTCTCTATGTCTTTTTTTGTGTGTCTATTTATATGTGTGCATGTGAAAAAATAATTACAATATATAGTATGATATATTTCAACAATCTATAATAAAAAATAAATAACTAGTAATCAAAACAAATTAGATTTTAGGTTAAAAATAATAATAAAATATAAATTGTAGCATCAAAATTAAAACTCAACCAAATAAAAACCAATTTACAAATAATTTTTAAAACAATAGGATAAAATAAATTTTTGGTTGAGTATCAATTTACCCAATGTTACTATTATCTAATAAAATATGATAATATATGAGTGAAGAGGGGAAAAATACTTCTTAGATTGATAAAATATAATCTAGAATCTAATTTCATGGAGGATACCACTACTTGAAGGATTTTAAAAACCTTGAAATGAGGGGATATAAGGATTTATTTATATACCAAATAAGATAATAGAAAATTGGTAAATATAGGGATACCCTACCTTATCCTTTCAATATATATGATTCTAGAGTAGCTTATATTGAATCATTTTCCTAAATGAATTATTATGAATTCTTTTTTTAATTATAATACACTTTATGTTCTACTAAATATTACTTTAGTTTTTTGTAGTTATGTTTGTATAGATTTAACTTTTGAATCACATGTTCTATATAATCTATTTATGATAGCTCACATTGAAATGTGGAATTTTAAGATATATTCACCACATTAGTGACTTGAGAGATTTTTATTATTTTAATTTTTAGTTTGATCTTAAAGTATCTTTTTTTAGGTGTTTATTGTAAAAGATCTAAGTTTTATATTCTAATTGTTTGATTCTAATTGACTTATGATCAGAGAGTTATGAGGATAGAAACTGATAAATCTAAAAAATTTGTTCCAAGAATTATTAGAGATAAGTACTTGGATAATTCCAATATTATGATCAAATAATAACTCTATGGTGATATAATGTTGTTGTCGATGTCAAAGAAGCTAGTGTATAGCACTTGAGCTTTTGATCTCTTATATTGAAAGAGTTCCTGAGTTTTGGAAATTGTATACTTTGGATATATGTATTGATATTCCTACCACTTTTGATTAAAAATGAATAAGATCCATGGATATGTACTTGGATATAAATTAATGATATTGTTTACGGGTATAGAAATTTTCTTCTAGAGAATCATATTTTTTTACATTAGGTGTTTTTCTTGTTCCATTATCTTTTCTTAATTTATATAGTTTACAACTTTCTAATTATTTACTTTTTACTACATTTTAATTTGTTATTACTCTGATTAGTTTGGAATATATAACTTCTGAACTATAAATTTATTGACTAGAAAAACTATTATGTTTCTAAAATCCCTTATACATTCCCCCTATTTAAGCTTCCATATTAGAGAAAAAAATTATCAAATAAAGTCTCTTTTTCTTTAAACTAACATGTAGAATTAAAAAAACTTATATGGTAGGCTTACCTATCAGAAAATTGGAGAACATAAATCAAATTGGATCACCCATATTTGATTAATTTGGTTATGAATATTAAAGAAATATAATGATGAATTTTTAAATTAATAAAAAAGTTTAAAATTATTTAATGATAAATGTAAATTACAAAATTCCTAAGAAGGAAATTCATAGATTTAATATAGAAGAGAGAGATCAGTATCAAGAAAACTATAAAGTCCAAAATAAACTATTTTTTCTATGATGTGAAATATATATAGGCATATATCTTTTTATAAGATAGTAAATGAAATTTTGAAGAAACTTAGGATTATTAATTTTGAAACTTTTATAGTGTAGGAGACTAGAAGAGAAAAGTTTTGTGAAAATTATCAAGAATTTTATTTTAAAATAAGAGATTAGATTGCACAAATACATCTAAGATTTATAAATATTATAAATATACTTCAATATATTAGTGAGAATGAAATTAGTGATGATTGATTGGTTGATAACATTATTGATATGGTTCCAATGGAATGAGAATTTAAGAGGATATTTATTTATTTCATAAAACGTATTTTTAATCTAATTCTTAATGATATTATTATAATGTTAATATAATAAGATATTTGGCTGAAGATATATTCTAATAAATAAAAATAAAAGAATGGTGTTTTCTTTCTATTACAACATCCAGATCTAATACTTTTAAACCATATACCTCAATTCATTTTTCTAAGAATCCATTAGATGATAGTAATAAGAAGATCAGTGAAGGTGTGTATGTTCAATTTTGTAAACACATGGGAAATATGGTTAAGAATAATTTATTAACAAAAACTATAAGTACTAGAGATATAAATATAATAGATCTAGAATAACGGAATATAAGAAAGAATCTCTGGTTGTTATTTTTTATAAATCTGATAATCCATGGCATCTCAAGTCAGATTGTCCAAGGGTAAAATGAAAGGAAAATGATTCAAAAAGATCATATAAGTGAAAATGAAATAAAGTTCAAAGAGTTATGGATTCCTAGAATGTAATAGAATATTTATCTTCTAATAGTAGTGGTTTTGATAGTGATGATATCCAAAAGATTTCTACTTTTTATGCAAATATTCCTCAGAACAGAACTTGTTTTATGGATAAGGTAACACATTAATATCTTGAAAATATTTCTTTAGACTCTAACTCCCCTTATTTTAATTATTATATTGATAATAAAGAGTGTTTCAATCAATTAAATAATTTAAGGAAGATGTTACTGAACTTGAGATGAAATTTAAATATGCAACTAGAAAAAGACCATATTTCCTTGGTTCAAAACTGTGATAATAGGCCCAAAAAACCATGAACGTAGCTTAGGGACATGGTTTACATAGATAGTGGACCCTATCACTATTATGATAGGGTCAATGCTAGATCCATGGTTTTAAATCATGGACTTAGGTAGATATATCTAAGTTCCACATTTACCATGGCTATAGGATACACATCATATGCCAATGAAACCTATTTCTAAGGTTTACTAAACTATGGCTATAGAATTTGAAAAATTAAATAAAACAATCGATTTTTTATCTTACGACCTATTATCTAATCCTCCTAAGACTTTAAAACTATGATACACTCTACTATATGTATTTATATATACATACGTATATATATTTATATATAATTATATATAATTATAATTTTTAATATTTAAAAAAAATGGAAAGAAGGATATCCCCATGGTTTTTAAAAACATTGGTCGTATGGAATTATAAGGATGATTATTTCAATGGTTTTTTAAAACCATGGTCATAGGAAATTTAAGGAAGTCCTATTTCCATAGTTTTTGAAAACTATGTCTATAGGGAATTCAAGGGAGGTATATAACCATGGTTTTTTAAACCATGGTGATAGGTGATTTGATGGATCTATATTGAAATAGTTTTTAAGAATTATGGTTGTAAGAATTTGGTTTCTTCTATACCACCACTCTTTTGTAAAATCAAAGAAATAGGCCTTTCCCACCAATTTCCCATATAATTTTGGTGGTTCTCATACAATTTTGAAAGTTCTTGTTTCCACCTATGACCATGATTTCACATAACTATGGATGTAGGTTGAATTATTTCCATGATTTTTGTAGACTATGGTTATAGGCTAGAATAGGGATACCTACTACCATTTTTAACACTAAATACGGTCATAGATTGCACTATGGCCATTGTTTTTAAAACCAGGTTTTTTGGAACATTTTCTAGTTTTTAATATTGTTGAAGAAATACTAAGAGGTTAAATCAGATCTAGATAAATCTAATGATAGTATTTCTAAACTAATTTCTTAGTTGAATCCTAAATCTATTCTTGTTTCATTACCTATCAATAATAAGAATGAGGTTTTAGAAATAAAATCCAATTTTTAAAGTTTAAAGAATATGATTTATAATTTTAATTCTTGAAGGGAGAACTATTGTAAACTTTTATACTTAATAAAATCATTTAAGTATTGAATGGGTTTCAGTTATTCATATTTTTTGGAAGTTACATTTCCAACCCATTTATTTTGTTTCTAAAATTGATATTTTTTGTACTAGATGTTATATGGGAGGTTATTGGAATAATAAATGTTCCTTGAAAAGGTTAAATCATTAAACACTTTTAAATATTATATTTATAAAGATATTATAGCCATTCAACATCATATATTTAGATATATGTGGGTTCTTAAGGTTTTATTTACTAATACTTCTGGACCCAAGAAATCATGGGTACCAAATTCTTAATTTATTTTTAGGGAAGGGGGATGAGTTCTAGTAAGTAAAACAATTATTATACAGGTTTGTATGATTATTTTTTAAGGCCTATGTAAGATTAAGTTGTAAAATGAAGTCACTACGTAAGAATATTTTTTCTCTTTATTCTATATAAGATTAGATTCATAATTTGATTAACTCCTTGATAAAGGGGGAAGATATTCATGATAAATTTTATATAGGAAACACTTACATTCCAAGAGTTTTAATGAGGAAGATAATTTGTATTCAATAAATCTTCCTAAAATTTCTTCTTTAAAAAAAGATTATTTGGTGTGTGTCAGAAGATAACTTTTGAAAGGGTTGTATTGTTGAGTCATTTTCCTAATTGATTTCTCCTGAATCCTTTGTTTTTAAAATAAAAATACACTTCATATTTACTTCAGTTTTTTTATATTTTCATTTATATTGATTTAATTTTTGAATCACATGTTTCAGTTAGGCTACTTATGTTGTCTTGTGCTAAAGTGATGAATTTACAGAGCTTTTAACTACCATGAGGACTTAAGAGATTCTGAATGTTTTAGTTTTTAGTGTGATATTAGAGCATCCATTTTTTATGGTTTTAAATGTAAAATCAGTAATTTTTCTATTATAATCATTTCATTATAACCGTATTATGATTGGATAGTTTTGGGGATAATAACTTATGATTTTAAAATTTGTGTTCAAAACTGTTTTGGGGATAAGGACTTCATCGATTGTGAAATTTTGGTTAAATAGGAGATTGAGGGTAATAGTTTTTTTCTATCAGCCTTTTTTAAATAATTATAGTCATATTACTTCTACTTCCGATCTTTTAGATCAATTAATTTGTAAGCTTTCCAAACCTGTATCATTATCATCTATGTATTCATCCTCTTGTATCTTTGGATTAAAAAAAAGTAATATGGATGAGTAATTAGATATACTTAGATAAAATTATTTAGGGGTATAGAAATTATTTTCTAAAACATCATCATTTTGTTACATTTTTCATTGTTCATGTTATATTAAATTTTTTTTACTTGAATATTTAATAACTTTAAAAAATTCACTTTCCACTAAATTTAACTTTATTTTTAATATGATTAGTTTAGAATATATAAATTCAAAACTAAACACTATTTATAGTTGTAAAAAAATTTAAGTTTAAAAAAAGTTCAATTTACCCCCCCCCCCTTGAAGTTGTAATACTGGGAAACATCTTAGTGATAATTTGAATCAAGATCAGAGAGTTCACCCACTTGATGATGCAAATGTAAGAGGATATAACCCAATGATAGGGTTATGGAAGATAGAGAAGAAAAAATAACAAAGTAATGGGATGATAGAAAATTTTTTATTTAAGGTAAATTGACCCATTTTACTTTGTTTTCAAAAACCCAATCTGGAATCTACAAGGTACTCAGTGAGGGGGAATCAACCACTCATTAAGGCACTAAGTTCCTTATGTAACGACATTGTGGCCCCATTATTATAACTGGGGGTTCTACATCCTTGATGAGATACCACCCAAAACCTGTTACTAATCTACCAGGTACTTGGTGTAACTTCTTCATTAAATTTTAGTTTATTTCATTTCCCCTTCATTCCATTTCTTTCTAAAATATCATAAACTCAATATTTTATACATTTAACAATTAATGGACTGATAAAAAGAAAAATATTAACCTGCTATGATGTGGTTAATTAAAAATTCCCTATCACTATGGTTTTTATCCCTAAGAATCTTCATAAAGATTCTTAAGGAAGTAATCCCATTTATTATTCTCTGATAAAATCCTCTAACTTCCATGTTTCATCTGGAAGTATCCTATGCTACCATTATACTCATACCAGGTGAATAACCTTCCCTTAAAAACCTTATCACATCTGTTGATGATGTATATTGATTTCCCCATTTGGGGACCATTAGATTCAAAATCTAAACCGTCAAAAAAGATAAAATTATCTGGATCAAGTACATATGTCATCAGTTTAAAAACATTAAAGGAATTTTTTATATTTATGGAATAAGGAGGTAAGTCTAATCAGTAGTTATTTTCTCGTATTCACTCTATGATCTCAAAATGATCTAATGAATCAAGGAGTCAACATCCCCTATATTACCATCCTTTAGTTTTCCATTATTAGAGAAACCTAAATAAATACATGATCATTGACACAAAATTTCAAAGGCCATTACTTATGATAAACATATCACTTCTTGAGGCTTTAAATGGTGTTTAATCATTTATAAAACAATTTCATGTACTCAAAAATCCCTTATACTATATTGGGACCAATGTAGGATGATTTATTAATTTCTATATAGTATAGTTAATAATGATAGAGCCTACCAAACTGATCCTAAAAAGAGGCACCTAAATATATGGCTGATATGTATTATTATAGGAAAATTAAACTAATTATAAGTAATCCTCTAATGAGATGCTATAATCAAGGATAATATCTTAAATAATTTCATCTATTATATGAATGGTCCACTCTAACTGGTCATTGTTTTGAAGGTGATATGTTATACTTAGTTTTACCTAATATCCATGATCATAGTGAAATACTTACCAAAATATGGAAGTGAACCTTATGTTACGATTAGAAATTATACACTTTTTCATACTATGAATTTTCATGATTTATTATACATATATTGTACCAATATCATCCACTGAATGAGATTTACCAATGATAATGAAGTGATCCATCTTATTCAAATGGTCTATAATCACCTGAATAATATAATGGGCTTTCAAATATCTTGTTAATATGTTTAAAAACCCATCATGATTTCATCCCATTTACATACTGGTATAGGGAGTATCTATAAGTCAACAATAGGTCACTAGTATTCTATTTTAACATGTTAGAAAGTAAGGAAACTAGAAAAAAATCAGTTATCTCTTACTTCAATCTCAACCACTAGATTTTTCTATGAATATCATGATACATTATTGATACATTGGGATGAAAAACCTACTTGGATAAATGATATTACTTTATAAATTCTTCTCTCATGTTTATAGACACCACAACCTATTTGTAGAAAAAATTATTAAAGAATAAGAATCTTGAAAACTTCCTTTAATAATATCCCTAACATCAAGTCTTTATTTAATAATGATACAATCATGATTATATATTTTTTAATCCATGTATATCTCCACAATGGATGAAACAAGGTCAATATTAAATAAACATATACCATTATGATCATTAATAACATCCAAGTGAATCTCATCCATACGAGACAACAATACCTATACTTCATTCACCTCATGTGCCATCTATAGTTGAGTTTTCCAATTAAGAGAATCTGCAACAACATTTCCCCTTCCAGGTATATAAAAGGTTTTAAAATCAAATGATTATAGGTATTCAATACACTATCACTACCTCAAATTTAGATATTATTATGAAAATATATAATTAAAGATTTTGTGATAATTTCATACCAAAAAAATATTCTTTAAAGAGATATTTCCTCTAGAACTTTAGATAATGAACTATAGTGACCAATTCAAGATTACGGGTTGGATAATTTATTTTATGTTATTAATGTTTTTGAGGACCATTGGTCACCAAACATTTATACTACATGAGAACACAACCAATACCTACTAAAGAGGTACCATAATACACCTCAAACCCTTTAACTTACTAAGGTATAATCAATATATAAGAAAAGGTATGCCTCATTTTTAGCTCTAAGAAGGATGCCTCACAATGATTAGACCAAAAAAAACTTCACTTCCTTCTTTGTCAAAGTATTCATCATAGTAATTATCTTGTAAAATTATATAATTATGAAATATTAGTATCAATATATTCTAAAAAGAATACTAATCTCAAAGACATTCATGGGTAGTTTTTTAGACATTACTTCATCTAACTTTTTAGGATCTACTAAAATTCCAGCCATTAATATAAAATTCCTAGGGAAATTAATCGGTTGGATCCAAAAATAGTGTTTATAAATATTCTCATATAAATGGTTCTATCATAATGTATAAAATATGATTTATATATTTCTATTGTGCTTTTTTAGATCTCGAGTATTCAAGTATATCATCTAAAAAGGCCACCACAAAGGAGACTATGAATAGAAGAAATATCATATTCATTAAATCCATGAATATATAATGTGATGTTATGAAAAAAGGTATTATTAGATACTCAAAGTTCCTATAACTACTTTAAAAGGTTTTATTTAAAATATACCCTATAGTAACTCATTTATGGTATTTATAATAAAGATAAATCATTGAAAACAACTTATCCTCTTTCAATATAAGGTGATGGATATAGATTCTTTAATGTTACCTAATTCACCATTCAATAGTATACATATAATCATAGACTCTGATAACTTATCATAGGGAAAAGAACTAGGAAACACCAAGTAGAAGTGTTGGGCTAGATAAATCCCTTAACATCGAGCTCCTAGAGATAAATTTTCAATTCCATTATCTTGGTTGGATATATATGATAAGGTGCAATAGAATGTTTTTCAATTTTAGGAAATAAATTGATCAAATACACCACATCCCACTTAAGAGTAAATCTAGAGAAATTATCATGAAAAACATTAAGAGGTCTAACACATGAGTTAATTCCCACTATTCCAATAATTCAACCACTCAATGTTTGAAACTTTCCATTTCTATAGTGATAGATCAAACCTACACTTGATATTTCCCTTATTGACCTATCTAAAATTCTCACTCCCCGATAAGTTAATATATAACTACAATTTTATATGATAAATAAATTAACCTTATATAGAAATAAATATGTTATTAAAACTTCCATAACAATTTTATTAGTAAAATAACATAAAATTAATTGATATTGGGGGTAATGAAATCCTATAAATTTCACTAAGTTCTCGCCATAATAGCACAATTTGTGCATTAATTACTCCTTACTACTCACTTTCCCAATAGAGTATCAATTCCCATCTATTTTGAAGATACCTGTATTTTCAATCCCATAACAGGTATCCATTTTTAAAGATAATATAATGTGGATATCTTATATTATACATGCGTAATATAATTTCATAAGATAATAATATATTACCTCTCACCAAATAAGGAAATTTTCCTTAAACAGTGTTATACTGCTCAGCAACGTAGACCATACTTAAGCCCTCAAACAGAACTAATGGATAAAATCCCTTATCATATTTTTTTCCATATTTTCACCTATAACAACCTTTCTTACCTCCCTTGTAATGTCCACCTATAGTTGGTCTAATTCATACTATCAATTATCCACCTAACTAGACATAAGATGCCCAATTATACTGAGGTCAATGACCCTTGATCATAGATGGTTCTAGCCTTTAAAATATCTAGATATACCTAAACTAACCACATATATATACTTGATTTTATTTATAAGTACAATGAGATTTAGTATGTTCTGGCCATCCTTACTAATAATATTGTACAAGAGGTATCTTAGTTCTAATATTAAAAGGATATTTTCCACCTAGAACGCTTTGAAATGATTTAACCTAACTCATGTATTCCCAATGTTTCTTCTATAAATTATAGTATTACTCATCTATGAAATCGTCAAGAAGTGAAACACCAACTCTTTAACTTCTCTTGGAATCCATCTTGAGTAGAACATCTTTCTTAACAACATAAAAGATGGTAGAAATAATGAATAGAATCATATGAGTCTATAATAGTCTTTAAAACCCATCTCAAACCATAAAACATTAGATTCGTCATCCCTAGTCAAGTAGAGTGTGAAATATAGTAGGTTAATGTATTTTGTTTCATACTATATCACCACCATTTCCCCTATCTTGTGTTATATAAATTCTCAATCCTTAACTTAATGGAGAGTGTTGTAAACATATTCCGTAAATAGTAGATATCAAATGCATTTTTATGTAAATATTTGGTATTTTTTATCATTAACTATGAAATCCCACCAATGATGGGAATTCCCTTCAAGTGTAATGGTTTCTAGCTAAACACTGTATTGGTTAGGGGTTCTGAGGATATCAAAGATGTGTTATATTTTTTCAATACATTCCTTTACTTCCTACAAAGTGACACCACCCTAAAAGCTTGGGGTGAAAAATTAAAGTACTATATAACATTGGAATCAGTAGGTTAACATCAAGGAACTCCATGTCTATTATCTTGTAGTAGTTTTATAAGCCTATCTGGGATATATGGATTAATTTTAGTCCTAGTGGGTGGATAATTCAAATCAATCCCTTCATTCATTGATGAAGGTGGTCGTTGAGGCTGCATACTCTAAATTTAAGTAGATATTCACATTAAATCCTTTATCTATGAATGAAAAACTTTATTGAATTAAGGATATCAAGATAGTGGTAAAACTAAAATCCCTACCCTCTCTCTTTTATTTTTAATTTTTTATCAAATATTTATACACTTTAAATAAAAATTCAAAAGAATTTCAAATCAATACTTCAAACATAATCATGAAAAATATAATTAATAATGATAATCAACAAGATTTTTTAACCAATAAATTCTTAAAGATTTATATTAATCTAATAAACACTAATAAATAAGTAGTAAAATAATATTTATTTATTATTGAATAAAAATTAACAAAAATACCTAATTGATTCTGATAATTAATTAAATAAAAAACATAGAAACATATAATATGATGTTTCCCTATAAGTTATAACCTATAAAGACATAATCATGATAAATAATACTCATATAACTAAGTCTAAATCAAAAAAGGAAACAAAAATAAAGCACGAACTACCTTGGTAACTCAATATTCAAACATAAGTATATTTTCTTTGAATATTTATGGTTTACTTATTAAGTAATAATGATTCTATCTATGGAATCATTTTCTAAATTACATCATTAGGATCATTTCTTTGATAAATTATAATACACTAACTATTTTACTAATGTTAATTTTAAGTTTCCTTTAGTTATTTTTTATAGAAACTAAACATCTAAATATCTCATTTTTCACTTTTATCATAAAAACTGCCTAAAATATAATTTTTTTTATATTTCAAACCTCTCATATTGAAATATTTTAATGCATTGTATAAATCAAATTAAAATAGAAGATCTCTTCTAATAATCATTTAAAATAGTTATAAATCATAGTTGAAAATATCACGAAGTTAATAATAATGAATTAATATAAATATATACCAAGTATTGAGGATATAGTAATAAGTCATGAATTTAAATCCTGAACTATGTTATTGAGTGTGAGAGCTTTGTGTTTCTATTTTTATTCTTTTAGTTCTAGTCTTAGTGCCTTTATTTATGAGATTATTCTAATGGACCTAGAATTCTATTTTGTAATCATTTTTGTGATATTTTTATATCTATTGATCTAAGAATTCTTGGGGTTAGGATATAGTGATTTTTATATTTGATTAATTTATCTCTTGACATAAGAGATTTTGTTTTTTTATCTTTTGATCGAAGAGGCTTCATCTCAAAACCTTTTAAATGTGGATCAAGTTTTGATTCTTTTCTCACTTTGGGTTAAATGTTAATAGATTTATGATATAGTAATCTATATATCCCTCTTAATAAAATAAGTTTTGTTGTTTGGATTATTCATCTGAAACATCATTTCATTGTTTGCATTATGTTCTATTGTTTCTATTAAATCATGGTAATTCTATTTATATTGGAATATTTTTGAGTGATTAATTAATCCAATCTATTTATTATTTTTTATACTATGTTATATATTTTTTTTAGTTTGTAGTAATGCATACTTGGTTAACCCCCTCCCCCCCCCCCCCCCACACACACTTGAATCTTCCTATAAGTTATAATTTTTGATATCAGAGAAAGTCCCTGTATTTTCCTTTTACTAATGTATACATAAAGAAAAATTATTTATGGAATAAAATATTCCAATTTAAACTCTTGAAATTTTAAATTTAAATCAGTCATTAAAAATTGATAGTGCATATTATCAATATTATAAATATAATTAATATATATATTATCAACCCATAGGTTAATATTTATCATATGATTGTCAGTTAGCACAATACTATGGATAAAGATTTTACAAATTAATTTCATGATGAGAAAGATAAATTTTAACTAAACTATAAATATTAAAATGCTCTATTATGTGACATGACATGAAATTTATAAATTTGCATTTATTATTAAAATACATCCAACGGTATTTATAATAAATTAGAAATTATTCATTTCAAAATATTTAAAGTTATAGAAAATATAAGAGTTATGCTAAGAGAATATCATAAAGCTTTTAGATATATGCCTAGAATACAATTTGTTTCAATGTATCAAATTTTATGATGATTTTTAATATTTTATAATATCTAGGATAACATTATATTACTGAAAATTATATGTCTTTGAAAATCATTGATATTATTATAATACAATCTCAATTAAAAATAACAACAATGAAGAATAGTAAACATCTTACAGATCTAAAAGTTTATGAGCTTATCCAAATTTATATGTAGTATAAAAATAATCTTTAAATATATTATAAAAAGTGAAATAGAAGAAACTAGTTAAATTTTCATATACTACTACTTCATCTACTTAAAAGAATCATTCATATGGAAGTAATGTTTGACTTAGTGAAGATGAGTTTTCTCAGTTAGAAAATTGGATAAATTTTTTTTGAGGAATGTTACCAAGAAAAATTGTAACCAGAGAGATGGGAAAGATGGATACAAAATATCTGGTAGAATATAATAAAAAATTATTTTAATGATGTTATTTTTTAAGAATATAAGAAACCATAACATATAAACCAAACTCTTATGGGATGAGAAAAAATATAAAGATTCTAGAAGTTCAAATAAATAAAAAGGAAAGAAAGTATAAAATGATACGAAAAACTAAATTTCAAGTGAATATTATAATTTTTTAAGTTTCAAAAATGGTTATTATGGTAAGAAAATTTCAAGATTCACTGTTATAAATATTCAAAAAGATGAAACATGTTTCATGAATAAGGTTAGAAAATCATTATCTACTGATTTTTTAGATTTTTTTAACATTTAGATAATGATTAAGATGATTCTATATTATTTTAACAAATAAATATATGGGTGTTTTAAATAATTCTTATAAATATTTATAAAGAAATATAATCTTGTTAAGGAGGGTCTTACTAAAGAAAATGAGAATATTTCTAACCCTACCTCTAACTTCAATACCAAATCTCTTTTTTCTTCTATGACTATTGAAAATTAAAATGATGTTATAAAAATAAATTTTAAAATTAAATAGATAAAGAAGGTATTTCCTAAATTTAAAACATGTAGGACAATTTTAAAAAATTCCTAGACTTTAAGAAACCTCCTAAGGTTATTTCTGAAGTATAATATTCTTCCACTAGGAAATTTCATTTTAATTTTTACTATTTTATTTTGTAAATTTCACCATTTTGTATTAAATATAAAACTACATGGAATTAAAAAAAATATTCTTCTTAAATAAGCCTCAATATTTTAGAATAACTAATCATACATTTTTAGGGACCTAGAAACCATTGAACATATAAGAGTTGGGAGAATGTTGGTTCTAAAAGTTTATTTTTCTAATATTTTCATTCCTAAGTATGTTTAGTTAAAAAATACTCACTTTTTTATTTTCTTTATAAAATTTGGGGTACTGGTGGTTGAAACATTTGGTATATAGATTGAGGTTTATCCAAACATATTATAGGAAATAAGAACAAATTTTCAGATTTATAGAAAGATAAAGGTGGAAATATTTTTTTAGAAGACAATGTGAAAGGTTGGATCATGGGTATGAGTGATTTATCCATCCATGGTGAGACCTTAATATATGATTTTCTTTATATTGTAGGACATAATTATAACCTTGTCAGCATTAGATAATAATGTGCTGAGGTTTACTCTGTGAAATTTTGGAAAAATAAATTCACTATAACTTGTTAATAAGGAGTTCATATATTTTTTACCAATTAGAATGATGATGTTTATTCTATAGAATTAGAGGACATAACCTATAAAAATATTATTTACCTTACTGTATTTGAGGATAATTCTCATATGTGTAATATATTTTAAGGACATAGTAAGGTTTGAATTTAACTAAATTTTTAAACATTTAACATATAAATGATTTTCTAGAATATAATTTTAATTATTCTAAGCTTTGTAATCCTTATCAATATGGAAAGAAACGCAAGACTAGATTATAACTTATTGGTGATTTTTCATCATCTAAAATACCAGATTTAGTGTATATAGATATTTTCAAACCCATATAAATTTCAAGTATTATAGGAAAACATTATGTTTATGCCTTAGTTAAGGATTATACTGGATATAGTTTTTTTTCTTTCACATAAATCATAAGCACTAAAGTTATTTAAAAAGATTTCCTATCTAGTTCAAAAATGATAAATACCATATTATAATCACAATCTATAGTGACCATGTTGGTGAATTTTAGAATCTTAATTTTGAAACATTTTATAGTGAGAAAGTCATTAAACATAACTTTTGGATCTAAGAACAACACAAAAATGGAGTCCTTGAAATAAAAAAATAGAAAACTTCAATATATATCTTAGTTTATGTTTTGAAAAGATAAACTTTCCAAATATTTTTATGATAGAGATATTATCCCTTCCTGATATAGTATAAATGATATTTTTCTTTGTCCTATTTTAATGAAAATACCTTAAAAACTATAAAACAAAAGGAGATAAAAATTTACTTAATTCATAGTTTTTGGATGCCAAGTATTCATTCTGAATACTGATGATAATATTTCTAAATGTCATCAAAAATCTCATGAAGTAATTTTTCTTGGTTACTCCACCATTATTAAGTCTTTTCATGTTTTCAAAAAGTAGTCACATTGTATTGAATAAAACTACATATGAAGTTTGATAATACCATTCTAAATATTCATTTTCTAAATTTCAAAATTATGAAGGTGAATTTGATTTTTTTTGAACCCCCTTTGTTTAATATCCATCATTTGAACCATAAACAAAAAAATCCATTGAACCGGGTGTAAACATTTTGAAATGTGATAATATGATAGATGTGAAAAAACCTATATATTTTCCTATAAACTATAAATTATAAATGGAACATCCTATTAAAAATGTTATTGGTAATGTTGATCAACAAATCAAAACATAAAGTTCGTTATAGAATGAATGTGAAAATATTTTATTCATATCTCAATTTGAACCTAAAATAAAGTATGATTAATTAGATGATGAAAGTTATAAATTTATATACAAGAAGAACAGAATCAATTCAAATAAAATAAGGTTTATTCCCTAATTAAATGTCATGATTACCTTCTAGATATAGTAACTAAATGAGTCTTATAAAATAATTGTGATGAAAATGGAATCATTTTTCAAAATAAGGTTGGACATATTGTCAATGGTTATAATCTAGAATATGGTATAGATTATAAAGAAACTTATTCTTGGGTACCATAACTTTAGTCTATCCAAATTATAATATCCTTTAATAATCATATGAATTTAATTTTATTTCAAACATATGTTAAGGTTATCTTCCTAAATATATATTTTTAAAAGGAAGCTTATTTTGAATAACCTCCTGGTTTTGAAAATATATAATTTTCTAATTATACCTTCAAACTTTCTATGACACATTACATGCTGAAACAAGGTCCAAAAGCCCAGTATAATTGATTGTCAAGATTTTATATTTAAAATAACCTTACCAAATGAATAGAATAACGAAATATTTTCATTATGAAATAATTTAAGGACATTGATATCATATGAGTCTATATAGATAATAGTATTTTCATATCTGCTCAAATATTACATGTACAAATTTTTGGTAGATTTACAAAAATTGAAAATGAATAATTATGATGGGTGAACTTACACTCTTTATTTGTTTCTAAATATCTCAAAAACTAAAAAGAATAATTTTTTCTTTACCTAAGTATATCAAAGATTTACTTAAAATATTTGGGATTAAAAATGAAACTAGTATTATTACTCTAGTTAATACTTCTCATAAACTTGGTCTTGATGAATATGATACATTGGTTGATAAAAGGATTATAGAGGAATTATTGTAATCTTATGATATGTAACTTCTTTTCAACCAGATAGTATTTAATCTATATATATTTGTGTAATATTTCATGAAAATTCAAAAGTTCCCTTTTTAAAAGCTGTAAAATATATCATTCACTATCTTAAGGGAACTTCTAAACTTCGAATAATCTATCCTTATAGATCTAACTTCATCCATGAGAGTTATTTATATATATATTTTAAAATTTATATAATGGATAGAAAAGTTACATCCAAAACATGTCAGTTCTTAGCTGATTCTTTAGTTTTATGGTTTATCAAGAAGCAACATTAACTATCACTTTCCATTGTTAAAGCTAAATATGTAGTAACTAGAAGTTGTGTTGATCAATTACTATATATTTAAGAAAAACTCACAAAATATTTAGTGTATTTCACTTAAACTCTACTTATTCATGATAACACAAGTTCTATTCATCTATTTAATAATCTAGCACATCACTCGTAAGAAAGAAACATAGATGTAAGAAACCACTTTCTTTGTGATCATGCATAAAAAAATATTTGATATGAATTTATTAGAACTAAAAATAATCTTACCAATATATTTACTAAACCCTTACATTTTATAAGATTAAAATTTATTAAATAGAAGAGAGGAAATAAAAATTACAAGTAATGATATTTTATTTTCTTTTTATAATCCTTATAATGAAAACTCTTCAAAAGGAGGGTGGATAGTTTTTTTGCATTGAAACTTCTAAAGTGATTCTGGTATCTTAGTACATAATAAAAATTTATGACTTTTTAGAAAATTATACAAAAAAAATACTTACTTTGTATATATACATATCATAAAGAATATTTTAGAAGTATGATTGATTAAGTAATTCATCTTGAAGAATGGCATTTTGGTAAAATTGTATTTTACACATTCTATTTTTAATTTGTTTTTTAATCTAAAATGTCAGAGGTAACCCAATGGGGGAATTAAAGACTTATGTTTTCAAAATAATAAAAAAAAAATAGAACTTTTTAGGAGGGAACAAAATCTATCCATTCATTCTATTTAATATCTACAGTCATCATTCATCTAGTTTTCCTATATAAATGGTATTTTACCTTGTTATTCATAGACAAATATAATTTTATACTCAATTAAAAGGTTAGGAATAGATATTCTAAGTCATATGGATTCAAGGGAGATAAGTTATTAGAAAATAATTTATATGAACTGATACAACAATCACGAGTCATTGTTGAAAAGGATCACCAAATTTTAGAAGTGGGACTCCATTTCACTTTCATGTAAAATAAATTTTACATTTTATACTTCAATTATGAATTTGTTTTTCAATACTTCATTTATGAAACTGTGAGATGAGACAAAAGAGATAAGTTTTTTATATAAAATCATGAGTTTACTATAACTCATGATAATTTTTCTGATATAGCATGACTTTCATTAGATGTGGATATTTTTTTATCATCTAAAAAACATCAATATTATAAAACCTTTTGTAAGGAAGAATAAATAATCAATTTATCTATTTATAAGTATAAACCATATAATATGGGAAATTTTTTAGTATAATAACTGGTTATGTTTAAATGGATAAAAAAATTTCATGTTCCAATGTTATGTGATATAGATATTGTAAAAGTATAAGATATCTATATTCTTGATTTTTTTTATTTGGAATTTGGAAGTATAATATTATACAGACCATGAGGGATTTCATTTAGGTTTATCATTTTGGGTGGTAAATGTTAAGATGAATCTATAATATCATGCTTTAAAAATAATTTTGATTAAAATACTAATAAATGTTAGAAATGTTGATCTATAAAAACTTATAAAAGATGAATATAATATGATGAATTAAGAAACTATTAGTAAGATAAAGCTTGAATATGATAGAAAGTATGGAATATTCATAGTCCTCATGAAGAGGATTCAATACCTGTCTAGAAAAGGGAAAATTTAAAACAATCAACTGGTGACTTCATTAAATCCAAAAAAGTGTTGAATGTCACTTCATAGGATGATTAAGAAACATAGGTGGAGATATTAATAAGTAGAAATTAGAATAAAAAGGATGATGTTGAAAAATAAGAGAAATCTCTGAATGAGAAGTCCAACGAACAATCAAAATCTTAAGAAAAGATAAAATGCTTAAAAATAGTATTATACCTAAATAGTCAAGGAAGAGGAAATATATGAAAGATCAAGTTATTGATTTTTTTAACATTCAAGCCCTAATAATCCTTCATAAATTTCAAAAATAAATTCTCTGATTGTTCATATATATGTCTATATTGGTGAAGGAAACTTAAATAATTCTATAAATAAGAAAGAAAATTAGTGTTATGTGGTAAAAAATCATAGTTTAAAAACTATTGTATTTAAAAGAGAAATTATTATCCAAAAAAATCAAATATAGTTAGATATGTTCAATTTCAAGGATGATTTCTATCAAAAATTATAAATTGGAAAATATATAGTTTATATAATATCATAAAATTAAACATATTATTCAATTATTTTCATTTCATAAGGGATTATTTTGGTTGTTTTAGCTCTCACATGACTCTTACACTTTCCAAAGGTGGTAAAAATATCAATCACCTAGAGTGGTGACATTGGCACCAATTTTAAATCTGGAGGATGGGAGGTCAGTTCATCTTACCATGGGACTTTTTTTATATTTTTGTAATATCTCATAGATTTAAAACAAATTCATTAAATATATAATGATCCAAATCATTATGGGAAGGTGAAAATGAGGGAAAATTTTTAGTCTTGCAGTAAGGGATGTTCTACAAATTGGAACTTAGAAAAGCATTCTAAGAATTAGAATATGTTAAAAACCAAAGATTTTATATTAGAGTTTTTTCAATACTTTAGGATTATGATTTTATTTATCTTTTTTAAAGAAAAATTATGTTTTTTATTAATTTCAAATTGATGAAAGAAATATTATTTAAGTTCACACATAATACTAAGTGCCTTGTATTTATATTGATTTTTTGTGTGAATTCATTAGATTATACTGAAATCATATGAGGTATTTTAGATGAATTTAAGTGTATGTGGATGTTTTTAAATTATTTGAGATGTTTGGAGATGAGATATAGAGGTTTTATATTTGAAAATTACTAAAAAAATATCGGACTCTAATATATAAATGTTAGAAAATGGTAAAGTAATTGATATCTAAGGGAAATCAGAATTTTTATGTGATATGTAAGGTTTACCCAATATGCATGGGTTAGAAAAATGGTAAAGTATATGATATTTTGAATGTTAGAAAATGTTAAAGTATTTAATATTTAGGGTTAACTCTAATACATCAATTTAATTCTATGATAAATAAGTGTAACTCTAATACGTATGGTTCACTATGTGATATTTAAGGGTTACTCTATGATATATAATGGTAACTCTGATAGGTAATGGTAAATCTAGAAATTCTAAAAATTGTGTGGGATGGTTCATTGGTAACTCTATAATGGGCATGTTATCTATTTTTTACCAAGGAAAGGATGTTATTTTGGGCCATCAAAATTAACCCCCCACCCTTTGGGATTTCTTTATTTTACCTGATGTATGAACATGGGAAGTTAGGGATCATATCCCCTTATTATTCCACCCTTTAACCACTTTGATTTATAGTGATTAAAGTTGGTTTTTATCATTATTTAAGTTAAGTTTTTCTCTTTCTTCCTTTATTTTTTTCTATTTTGTTAAAAACTAATTTTAATGACTTTATTCTAGGGTTTGAGTTTAAATTTTAATGGGACATGGTGGAATCATCTCAATATTATGGGGATTCTATGTCATTTGTCTAGATGAGGTTCCATGAAGATTAATGTAATGAATCAGTTTTTTTCATGTAACACTTTGGAATATTTGAAAGAATACTTTTGGAGTTTGGTGTAGATGCATTGTGTAATTCTGAGGCTCACAGAGCCTCTGTGTTGTCATATTAAAAATATTAAATTTAATATTATCACAAATGAATAGTTTTCCCATAATAATGAAATATCTCTAAAATGGTGTCTAAATTGGGAAAAATGACACCACCATTAAATCTAGAATGTGGGTTTTACCCTAGGTGTAAAAAATATTTTATATACATTGGGTGTTTCATTTAACGTATAATCACCAATGAATGTTAGATAAAATAAATAAATTAAATATATTTATTTTGTTATTGCTGATATTAATGTTTAAACCTAATTATTCTATATATTCTCCCTATTATGGAAAAATATAAGGGTTATCCACACAACCATGGATATTGGAGGAGAGGTTTATTTAGGAGATCATTGGTAGAGACGACGATAAACACAATGAATATGTTAAAAATGTCTCAGGTGATAAAAACTTCATTAATGATGCTATTTGATTTCTCCAATGACAAAAATGTATGCTTTTTATTTTTCATAGATTAATCCATTTTTAAGTTAGGATGTTTGTTTTTGTTTGATTACTCCCTATTATTACTTTCCCCATGGATAACATGAATTAATTCCTATATAAAAATTAATTCAAATATTGTAATTGATTTATGCATGAATATTATTAATTTTTGAACTTTTATTATCATTTCATTAATAGATTTATCCATCAATGAATGAATTATATCCCAAATAATGTTCAATGTTCATTTTCCACTTCCATGTTTCAAAATTTTCTCCCCTCATACTTTAAATGTTCATCATCAGTATTTTGTTTGAATGATGATTTGATTTTACCCAAGAACTGATCACCGTACAATTGATCTTTTGAATAATGTATTTATAATGTTGTTTGAAATTAGATATTAAATGAATGATGGATGATTCTTTATGATTATGGAATATTGAAGTTGGATCGATTGAGATTGATTCTTAAGTTTAGGTGTTTGGGAACCACAGTATGAAGAGTGAGTATTTTCTAGCATATTGGTGGCCAAAATCCAGTCCCATATGATGGCTTAGGTTTAGTCAACCTCAGATCTCAATTTTTTGGTGTGATTCATGGCTGAAGTAAAGGAGGAGGTTATGTGAGTGTATATTAATGAAGACCATTGGTTTCATGAAAATCTTGTTATACACAGCATGTAATCCAGAAGAATGCACATCGTGTGGCACACTTTCATGGAGGCTTTGATTTACATGTGATGATAAGGATCACATGGCATGTGACCTAACCATATGATGTGTAACCCATAAAAAAATACCTAGAACATACCCCTAGGTACATAATCATGGATGCATCTAGAGTACATCGTCATGGAAAAAGTACTCAGGCATGGTCTAGAGTAATAATACATAGACACAAAAAGGTAAGACTTATTAGGATATGTCATGTGCCCCCTATACATGTCATGTACCCAATTTAAGGTAGATTTTAGACCTTGTTTCCCTTCTTATAGTAATGTTTTTAGTGTGGGTTCATTAACTTAGTCTATACCTAGGAGAGTATAGTGTGACATCCCATATTAAGTATATGATGAGTGATCCCCTATATGGGTTAGTTATGGATAGAGTCAGGCATCCCCTTGTGCGGATCGAGTCATGATCCTATATCATTCTTTAGTAGGTTGGTTCAGGTATCCCATTTATCTAGGGACTTTGATACCCTTCCAAGTGGGTTGTTTTAGATAATTTAGGCATCCCACATAGGCCCTAGGTGTGATCATATAACTATATATACTAGTATAAAAAAATGTTTTCATGTTACATTTTTTTTATTTTAACATTTTTTTACCAATGTTGTTGTCGATGACATTAAAAGTGGGGCTTTTGATGTTAGTTTTAATAAAATTATGTCAAAAATTAAAAAGTTTACCTTTATGTGTTTATTTAGAAAACCAATGTTGAAATTATGATTCCAAAAAAATGTAATGTCATTTAAAAAAAGAGATGTGAAAGGTATATTTTAACATTGATTTTACAAAAAAACAAGGTAAAATGAAAAAAAATGCACTGGTTTTAATAAAAAAATATTTTAAAACATCGAAAATCTAAATACTACAGCACAGTTGTTTTCTTAATCATTGAATTGTCTAGTCATGGAGCGAAAATGGACTCACAAATCAATAGTTTTGGTCATCATAATTTGGACTTATCTATGTATCAATAGATACCAATCATTTCAAAGAAAACATGAGAAACATGAACTAAAAATTGTAGAAAACAAATGAAAAAACAAACAACAAACTTAAATATTCAACATAATTTTAATTCTTTTGGTAGTTTCCTTTGAATCGATATGTTTTTTGTTGTTATTCTTCTTCTTTTTAGAGAATAACTCATATGGAAATGAAAATGGTGATCGATAAGAAGTTTTTCACTGTGGTTAGTTAATCTCATGTGGATTTGTTATCTTTATAACTAAATTTTAATAATTATTTATCATCATAATAAAAATTATAGATATTTTTAGTGATGAATCAAAATAATAATAATGAAATTAAATGATTATAATAGATACCATGTTCAAATCATCAATTGAAGATGTGTTGAAAATTTGATTAGATTTAAGAGGTTGAAAATATTGAAAGAAAGAGAATAAGGGTTTATATATTGTAAATGAAAATATTTTCAGTGGAATTGCATTAAAATTTATGTGGGATTTTTAAAATTAAAATGGATTTTGTGAAAAAAGTTGAAATACCAATCCCACATACTTGAAATTTAAATTTTAAAGTCGAATAAATATATAATTGATGTTAAAAACCTTATCATGTTGTGATTTTAACTTTAGTTTTTTATAAAACCAATGTTAAAGGATAACCATATCACTTTTCATGTTAGTTTTACTAAAAACTGATGTTAAATATAAACAATACATTTTATGTGGGTTTTTACTAATAATCGACCTCAAAAGTTGAAAAATAATTTCCACATCCATTTTTAGTAAAAATTGATGTGAAAAAAATAGAAACTATGAATACTAGTGACTATTTTGTATATTATTTTTCTATTTTACTGGTCTTGGAGCTCAAATGGACTTACGGATCATAAGTTATGGCTATCAAAAATTTGACTTCTCTAAGACTTCTCTTAGATAATTCCAACTTCTAAAGTCCAAAACTTTGGATAGGTAAGTTTGTTTTAGCTCTATAACCATTCAAATAAAATATTAGGAAATGAAAAAGAAAACTTGGTAAAAAAATTGATATTTAAAAAAAAATATGTTAAAGGTATTCTATGAGTAATTTTAACATTATTTTTTCAGTAACTGCCATTAAAATGGGTATTTTAACATCGATTAGTGAATAAAGAATGTTAAAATTATTCCATGAGGAATTTTAAATTTTTTTTCCTAGAACCTATGTTAAGAGTTTGATTTTAATATCTGTTATTGAATAATAAATGTTAAAATTTTCTTATGAGGACTTTTAACGTCATCCTTAAAGAACCAACATTAAAACTCTAATGTGAAAGACCATTTTTCTACTAGTGGTATCGATACCATATGAGTTCCATCAGTTTATATGTTACTTGAGAGGAATTAAGTTGGATTAATATGACCCTTTAACTTCAAGTAGGAATCCAATGCTCGTAGTGAGGATGTGACCTTACTTTGATACTTGGTGTCTTTAAGCATATTTGGGTTCTTTATATCTTTCTTAGTGACTCACTATTTTGTGATATTAAGATAATTATATTTGATACTTATTTCTCATGACTTTGGGTGTCCTACTGGGTATGTTTATGCTCACCCCTTCATGGGATCTTCCCACACATGTAGTGTCTTTGATAGATGATCAGAATTTCGATGAAGTCTCATGAGGAATAGAATTATGTGGAGCATAGTTGTGCTAGAAAGATAGTGGGAAGTTCCTAGAGTTGCATCTTGAAAGTATCCATCTTTTTATTATTATCTTGGACTTTATTTATAGTTTTAGGGGATTGTATTTGGACCTTTTCTTTTCCATAATCTTTGACATACTCTATTGTGTGTTTAGTTGTTATTCATTCAATTATGGTATCAGTTGTTTATCTTCTCCACATTATACATGTGTACGGAGGTATGTGCATGTGTATAGGTACTTTTTGATAAGGTCTCACATGTGTTTTATATGAATACTCAGTGCTATTCAGCATCCCATAGCCTATCTGAGTTAGGCTTGGGGTGTTCTACTCATCTTAATACTAGACAGGTGGTCCCTGATGGGTCAGTTCATAATAGTGTATCAGAGAATATGTGAACTTAGGACTAGAGTTTTGACATAGTAAAGCTAAGAGGAATGGTTTGGGAATTACGGTAATTATGTTAAATTTTCTCAATTTTGGATATCAGACTAGGGAACCCAGTGATAGTTTTATGGATGATTTATTCATTCACTATGACTCTGATAACCATTTTGTTGATTTAGAACTTGTGGGAACTGATTGTAATGACCCAAATTGTTATGAATAAAATTATCTTTCTTTTAATTAAATTTCTTATGGATATAGAAAACACATGCACTCATTTTGTTTTATCATATACAAATGGATTCAAATAACTGTTAAGTATCATCATCCTTTATTATATAGTCATTGAAAAGTGATCACATGACTAGTATAAATATAGGGTTTTAACAAATCCTTTTGGCACAAACAAAGGATGTGATGGCCTCAACCAGTAATATCATACCCTATAAATCCCATTTATCAGAGCTTATAAGGGAGATATAATCTATAGGATTTCCATAGACCAATCCTAATATAAGATCCAACAACATAAGCATAATCAAAACCAATTACGGGATATGTTCAAGCACACTGAGATCACGACCCAAAACCATGTTCACCGAACGGCCCCAAGAAAGCCCCACCATCACAAGCCTTACTCTTAGGGAGTATAATGGTGTAATAAAAGGATATGTAACAAGACCCTAGGATTATGGTTATGTACATTATTTTTGTATAGAATAATTAATATACTCTCCTTCTATTATTGTTACTTTGTAAATGATTTTCTAAATCACAAATAGTATTTTTGGTTAATATTAAAATTCAATTAAAAAACTATTTTGATGAATTAACAAATTTTTTCATTAAATAATATTTTAATAAAATATTATTATTAAATTACTTTTATTAAATATAAATTATCATATAATTTTTATGATGTCAAATGTAATTTTTAGTAAGGTTTGAAAACTTTTTTTTGTCAAAACCCATCAATTTTCAATAAATGTCTATTTTTATTTTAAAAGTCAAAAGTCACATATTTAGAAAATTATTTAGATAAAATGAATATTATTTTTGGAATCAGGATGTTGAAATTAAACAACAATTAATTTTTCATAATTTTCTAAGACAGTTAAATTTTTGGGTAAAAATTAAATACCGTATAAATATATAATGTGTTTTATGAAATAATAATGACCCAATAGTGATTTAATAAAATAATATAAAAGTTATCCTTGTAAAAATATATTTATTTCCTTTAAAATAATGTAATTTCAGGTTTATTAGATTAATTTTATAAATCCTTAGTGATTCCTCCAAGACAAATAAAATATTTTAAGATTTTAAAATCATTTCCTTTAAAGTGTAACTCACCTCCACATAAGTGAGGGAAATATTTTAAAAAATTATGTCCTTAGACGTATAAAATAATTTATACCACTCTCATTTGATATAAACCATGGGAAAAACCATGTTATTGTTTTTTATTTTGAATATTTTAGTGTGTAGTTTCCAAACACAAAATAATAAAGAATTCCCCCACATTTCCTATATAAACCCACCCAAGATCCCATTTATATTCACTAATTCTCTTTAAAGATATAAAACCTTATTCCTTCTACTCCCTAGATTCCTCACAAGGTACCTCCAAGCTCCCAAGAAGCCTCTCCCAAACCTTTGGAGTTACACACCCAAGTAAGGGATCTCCCTCTCTCTTTTTTCTTCAAGTACCTCTTTTATGTCATGCCTTTTTATTTCCATTTTCTTTATTTGGGATATATTCTTCCATAACTCATTAATATAAATTTTATTTATACATTATGGGATCTTTCTTTGACTCATATTTATCCCCACTATGATCTTTTAATCCCACCTATTACTATGCTAAAATTTTGTAAGGGATTTCCCTCTTCTCATTTCCATTCAAGCATTTCTTTTATATTGTGCATCTAAAATTCCATTTCACATGTAGAGATATTATGTTACATGATCCCCTACTATAAATGTTATGTATAAATTATTATATAACCATTTTTCTCTAATCAACCCATTTTATGAATTTCTATATGACGTCGTTATGCTCCTGAAATTGCACTGCGATTTTCCATGACAAAACCATTATGTAGTGAATACCATACCAATTCCTCTACCAAGGTAATTAACCTTTATGAACATATAATTTGTGATTTATGAATTAAATTTATTTATTCCATATTCTTTTATTGTGTAAAAAATTATGTGGAATGAATCCATGTTATATGATCTATGTGGCACACTTAAGCATGATATTGAAATGATTATAAAGGTTGCACCCTGATAGGACTCCAATGAATTGTTTAATATTTACTATCATGATAAATCATTTTGAGATAGGGTTTTACCTTATTCCATTATAGGATTTTTTTCCCTAAATTTTGGGATAGGGGTTTACCTGATTCCTTTATGTTAATGATGCAGTGTTTTAAGTTATTGCCACATTTCCATGTTAATATTATCATGCTTTATCATGCCTTTATGTTCATTTTTCTCTTATGCCTCATTGATATGGATATTATATAACATGTATTTTCTTCCTCATGTTATTCTATTTCCATTACCTTACTGGGATTTATAGCTCACCCCTTTCTTATGTCTTTCCTCAGGATATCCCATGCAGTGTTAAGTATGAAAAAATATTGTGGTCATGTAAAATATGTTTTCAATAAAAATGTTATATTTTATTTTTTATGTTGTTATGTATTATTCCTAATGCCAAAATACACTATAATTCTAAATCTTCTGGGTTGTATTAAGTTCAATTTTTTTCAATAAATAATTTTTAAATATGAAATAAAGGGCGGGGTTGTTATAGTTGGTATCAAAGGATGGGTTTAGTTATTTCTGGGATTAGAATTAAAAAACTCTAGTGAAATACCTAGGGATAAGACTAAGAATAAGAAAATAATCCCTAAATTTTTGTGAGTATAGATTAATTGGTTTATCAAGAAAATAAATTCCTATCTAGATAAGAACAAGTAGAGGTGGCTCTAGAACAGATGTATCTAGGGGTAAAACCTGAAAACACTGCTTTGAGCTAGACTCGAACAGAAACTGGTGCACAAAAATGGTCCTTACTGCACTCTCAGTTTGACACTCGCAATGGATATTTCTTGGTAAATTAATAACCTTATTACGAACCATTATTAAGGTAACAAAGAAATACCCCTTATATATTTTAGGAAATAGATCATGGATAACTTAGATCG
This sequence comes from Viscum album, assembly GCA_963277665.1. Lineage (NCBI taxonomy): Eukaryota > Viridiplantae > Streptophyta > Magnoliopsida > Santalales > Viscaceae > Viscum > Viscum album. The sequence goes on along the minus strand of OY728161.1, from coordinate 1,986,473,631 downwards.
AATCTTGGAAATTCATAAGTTAAGGAAATAAATGTAATTTATAAGTTATCCCTTTTTTCATTAGATTTTATTTATGTGTTTGATAGTTTAAAATATTTACCCATAAATGTAATTTATAATTTATCCTTGTTTATTAGATTCCCCTTTATGTGTCATTGGATTCCCCTTCATTTGATCCTTCAATCGCCAAACAATGGATCAACTCCATTGAGAATATCTTATCCATCCTTCAATGTTCTAAACAAGATAATTTTCTTCTAGATGCTTATTGTATGGGGGTGAAGCTGATAAATGGTGGTAATTGATCAAAAATATAAATCTTGGGGAAGAGATCGAGGTGATGGGATGAAAGGATTTCCAGAAAAAAAAAATGATAAATATTTCCCCCACACCCTCCGTCTTAACATGGAAGTAGATTTCCATTCACTCAAGAAAAAGGAAGATGAATCTATTGGGTCATGTGAGGAAAATTTCACCATAACTGCATGATACGCCTATAGTTTTGTCATTACCCCAAAATATAAGGTTGACTACTTCTTTGGTGGGATAAAATCTAGCATATGGAAAGCCCTGGAAATCCGAGACTTTAACAGCTATGAGGAGATTTTCTGATGTTCCCTCAAAGTCGAGATGGATATTGGGGAATCTTAGGGGAATCATGGGGTTAAGAAGTAGAATGTGGACTTTAATGTTTTTTAGTCTGATGGATAAATCCCATAGTGTTAAGAAATTTCAACACCCTGCTTTCCAAAGTTGTAGACAAAAACCCCCTGGAAATTTCTTGAAGGGGAAGAGGAAATTCTTTAAGTGTAGGAAAGAAGGCCACGTAGCCAGTGATTACTGGCAAGAAAAAACTTCTACTTCGATAGAGTAAAGTAACACTCTGTTTAATTCTCAATGAATTGTTCATTTCTAAAACTACAAGGAACCAGGGCACTTTTCGGACCAATTCCCAAAGCCATGGTTTTTCAGTGGTAACCAACCAAGGAAACAGGGGAGATCTTTTTCTGTCACTACTGCTGAAGTGAATCCTGACAATGAAGTGGTGATAGGTATTATATTTATTCATTCAAGAATATAGAAAATTCATTTTGATTCTAGTTCTATGCATTCTTTTATATCTTAAAAGTTTAGTAAAAAAATACAAGCACCACTGTAAAGAATATAATTATTGATGTTGGTAAAAATGGAAAATGGGGAAATTATTAAATCCTATGTATAGTACTACTCCTTTGTCATAATTTTTAGATTGAACTTCCCGGCGAACCTTATCATACTTCCCTTCATGTAATTGGATGAAATTATTGGCATGGATTGGCTTTCCCTATATAGATCCATCATTAATTTCCACAATATTGAAATCACTCTCTATATGGTGAATCGACCCCTAATTCTATACAAGTGAAAGGAGGAGGATGAATCTTCTTTAGACCAACATCTAAAGAGTGGATATTAATGCCCTATGAGCATGTATATCATTCTCAGATGATTGATTCTAAGGAAAGAACCATCCTTGAATACATTCCTGTTGTGAGAGAATTCGCTGATGTGTTTCCCAAGGAATTTCCTAGCCTTCCTCATAGAAGAGATCTTGATTTCTTGATTGATCATATACATGGGGTGTTGCTAATATATATTACTCCATATATAATGGTTGTTCTAGATCTTGATGATCTAAAAAAACTATATGAGAATATAGATAGATCATTTATATGTCCAAGTTCTTCACCATAGGGTGTACCAATCCTCTTCATAAAAAAGAAGGATGGGTCAATGTGCCTTTTAATTGATTATCGTGAGCTCAACAAAATCATGATAAAGAACAAGTATCCTTTTCCACGAATTGATGAATTTTTCGATCTGCTATGTAGAGAATAATACTTCTCCAAGGTGGATCTGTGGTAAGGATATTACTAAGTAAGGGTGAAAAAGGAGGATATACCCCAAGACTACTTTTTGTACAAGGTACAGGCACTATGAATTCAAAGTAATTCCTTTTTGACTCAATAATTCTCCAAAATTCTCCATGGAATTTATTAATAGAGTCTTTAGAGATTAACTTGAAAAATTTGTGGTAGTATTTATAGAAAATATTCTAATATACTCCAAAACTAAGGAGGAGAATCTGAGTAATATTCTAGAGACCTTGAAAAAGGAGAATCTCTATGAAAAGTACAAAAAGTGTGAGTTCTGGTTGAAGGAAGTCTTGTTTTTTGGGCATATCATCACAAGAAACAGGATATCTATGGATCCTTCTGAAACAAAATAATTTGAGGGATGGTTGAGGCCAACATCTGTTATGGATATTCATAGTGTCTTGGGGTTAGTTGGATATTATTGCAGATTTGTGATAAATTTATCATGATTTTCAAACCCTATTACCAAGATAACACTGAAGGGGGTCAAGTTTTCTTGGAATGATGAATGTGGAGAAATATTCATGGAGTTGAAGAGGAGTCTAGTCACTTCCCATGTGCTTAAACTACCCAAAAGTGGGGTGCTTTTCATAATCGTTGGCGATTATTTGAAAAAGGTCATGAGTTATGTGTTGATATAGAATGAAAAAGTCTTTGTCCATGCCTCAAGGAAGTTGAAAATTCATTAGCAAAACTATCACATGCAAGATATAGAGTTGGAAACTGTGATCTTTGCATTGAAAATCTATAGGAATTATCTCTTTGGGGATAAGTGTGAAATATATATATATTAAAAAAGTATCAAATATATATTGACAAAAAAAGAGATAACTATACGCCAACAAAGATGGTTGCATCTCATCAAGGATTACGACTGATCAATCCATTACCACCATGGAAAAATGAACAAAGTGGTGAAAACTATAAGTAGAAAGGACCCAGAAATTCTATCATTGATAAGAATTTAAAAGGATCCAATCATATTAGATTTGATAAATATGGACATGGGAATCATAAATAAGGGAACATCATCAATCCTTTAAAAAATTATTTCTCAACCATCTCTTTTAGAATGGTTAAAGGATTCTCAAAAAAGATGATGTGGGAATTCAGAAGAAAGTGGAAAATATCAAAAAAGGGAAATCCTCAAAGTTAAATGTTAATGAATAAGGAATTGTGAGATTTGGGTAAATACTATGTGTTCTATCAAATCCAGAGTTAAAGAAATAACTTTTGGATAAGGCACATAGTTTGAATTTTTACATTCACCGAGGAAACACGAAGATGTATCGAGATCTCTGAAAGAACTATTGGTGGGACAAAATTAAGAAGGATATCGTTGAATATACATCAAATTTATTGGTATGTGAGAAAGTGAATACTGAGAGGATAAAGTTTAAGGGTATGATGTAATAATTACCCATACCAACATGTAAATGGGAAAACATCAACATGGACTTTGTCACCATACTTCCAAAGACATATAAAGGAAAAAATGTTATATAGGTTATTGTGGATCATCTTAAAAATATTGAAAACTTCATTATAATTCGAGAGGATTTATCATTCGATCAAATCACATGGATATATATTGAAAACACATCTTTTTGACACATCTATGGGTTTAATTTTAAATTAAATTATGCCAATTATATGAGTTTAATTTGGAATAATGTATTATATATTTGAAATCATAATAATTTATATTATATAATAATTTCTACTTAATTTTTTTTCATAATGAATAATGAAAACAGTAAAACTTATTCACTACGGTTAAGGTAAAAACAAGTTTACCAAGGTTTAAACTAAAAAGATAAGGGTTAAAATGAACTAAAACTTTCATAATTACCATTTTATATAAATATATTATCATATATTACCAGGTTCAAAATTTCCCATTTTGGATCATTATGTCCAAGAAAGTGACATGGCATTATTGAGAAACTTTGAAAATTACAAAGCGTATCACTCACCTCAATTGTAAAAGGCCACCCACTCTTATATCCTTTACAAACTTTCAAAACCAATTGGTTCAGTCAATACCTACCCAAATTACTTTCTTAATTCCCTATACTCATTCTAGAATGTCACAAACCAACTCGAGTTGACCCTGAACCAGTCACCTAGGCCAGCCCGCAACAAGTCCTGAGAGGCATTCCTGATCCTCCCGGGATGGCTACAAGCACCAAGGACATCGATAGAGTACACAAGGGAATGATTTCTCCCAAATATAAACAATCAAACAAACAGTGGAAAGAAATGGACAGCCCAAAATACTTTTATATAAAAACTTAAGTGAACATTATTTATACAAGAAAATGAAACTATAACTAAACCAACAACTCAACTGACCAAACCAGATAACCAAAAAACTCCATGTGACCCCCTATGGTCACTATCCAACACAATTATCATGTGTTTCCCAAGGCGATCGAACTCAAGCTGAAACCTACACAAGGGCTAAAAATAGAAGAAAACTATAGGCGTGAGTATTAAAACTCAGTAGGTTAGCTCGATATTCTATTCCCAATGCACTTCCTTTAAAATAAAAGAAACATAAATTTAAAGTTTTAAATAAAAATATAAAGTTATGTTTTCCAAATAAATTCTCATGCTATAAAAAAAATTACCAGACAAAAACATGCATGTTTTATAAACAAGAATGCTAGTAACAATTTTCAAAGAGGTGCAACTTAAAAATGAAAATAGATTTCAAGAGGGCTGCTTTAAATAATTTAAAATTTTAAATAAATCAAACACACTAATTAATTCATCAAAAAAACACACCATATGATGACGGTGAGTACAAAATAGCCAACGAGCACAACTCACGGGAACACCCCTAGGCACTAGTTAGTTGTGAGCCCCAGGTACCTCGTATCTCAGTGAAAGTAACCAAAATAAATAACTGTTCTCGTGCACATGATCCACTAGTAGGGATAATAACCATAACCTAGTGGTCCCCCATCATCATCATCATCATATTTTAGTTATTTTTTTCAACATCAAACTTTCTACATGAAACAGGGGCCAAAACCCACGGGATCACTAGCATACTAGTACACATCCACCCACCGAGATACTCAGGATTCTCTTTAGTTCTCAATCAAGTTACAAATATTATCTGTAAAGACCCGTAAAATTCAAGGAAATTTTTTTCTTAATTTTCTTTGGAATTTTACAAGAACGCAGTTTCTAACGGCACGTGATTCCGAGGCCCGGTGTGCCCGGAATCATTTTTCGAAGTTTTGGCTCGGGTACGTTCAGTGAACGAACGAGCGGGGTTTTCTAACTTTTGAATTGGTGCTTGGAATCGACTTCTGAGGGAACTGATGGAATTGCAGTGCTGGTATTTTCTTAGAAATGCCTCTTTCTGAGTTGCATTTGCTTGGGTTTGGTTTTTAATTTTTGGCGTTAAGTGAAGAAAATAAAATAAAGTGGTGCAACAACTTTATTTTATTTCACTTAAAGCCACTTAAAGCCACTTAAAGCTAGTTAATCTAAGTTGAAGCGGATAGGGTGGAACCCAAAATATTCTACCCACTAGGTAGAATATTTGTGAGGTGGGGCCCGCACGAGCCCCACCATTTCTTTTCCCCTAAGTAACGTACCCGCGAAAACTCCTCTTTAATGAAAGTCAACTGGTGCGTTTTCTAAAACTCTTAAACACTCCTATTAAATGGACAGTTAAGTCATTACCATTAACTCACCGAATTAATGGTTCATTTCTTAACATGTTTTCAACTGTTGACATAATAATAAAATAAGACCAACACACTTTCTTCTTGGGTGCGGTTTGTTGAGATGATTTGGAGAAACTGTATCTTCATCCTCCTTCACGAAGAACGCGAAGAACGCGAAGAACGCAAAGAATGTCGGCCTTCGACGAAAGGCGACGAAGAACGCCGAACCCTCGTAGATCGACGACGTGACGCTGTGTACCGCGATGCCGACGATTCTCCTCCCCCGACGTTCTTCTACGGTGATCCTTCCCCACGACAATCTTCGATCAACACCGATTGAGGTAGGGGAATAAGGATCTTTTATTTTTCCTTTGTGGTTATTATCCTTAACATGGATTTAATTCGTGAAATTAAATCTGTGTGTTTTATTAAACCCTCGGAGATCGTTGAAGAGACGTCGTATACCGTGACGACGCGACGCCCTTCTGCGACGCGACGATCCTCTTCTTCCGCGACGGTCAATTCCGCGAAGAACTCTTGTTCGACGACTACTACGAGGTAGGGGTTTTATTTGAGAATAATATTATTTTTCCCATGGTTGTTTCCTTCTAAAACAAAGAATCCAGATCAAAGGTCAATTTTAATTTATTAAAATTGTGCCCTGTTATGTTTTCATATGTTGATTATTATTCCCAATTGTTATCACCTAACACGGAGGGTGCGGGCCGAACAAACACGGCCCGACAACCCTCTGCAGTTTTTCGTTGGTGCGAGGTTTAACGGTGTTTTAGAAATGGGATTGGAATGGAGATTTGTGTCCTTCACAGCAATTTTCGGATCCCAGGAGAGTCGTAGGCACAAACCGCAGGCAAAACGGACCACCGGAGCGCGTCCGGTGGTCCGCGGAAGTTTCCGCCGACGCGCCACGCCGACACGGCGGCGCTGGCAGCCGGAGGTGGTGGTCGGCCGCCAGGAAGCGGCGGTGCCCGGCGCGCCGCCGGGAAGACCCACCGCGGCTGAAGCCGCGGAGGCGAGGGCCGGTCCCACGGCCACGCGGGACCGCGGGGAAGGGACGTGGCCTTGCGCCGCGTCCGGTGACACGGAGCGGCCCCCGCGCGGGGGCCGCGGCTCATTTGGTGCGGCCTCTCGGCCAGCGCCGAGCCGCCCAGAGAGGCCAGCCGGTTCGCGCCCAGGCCGGGCCAGGCCGGGTCGCACCCTGCTGGGTCGGACCTGGTTCGGGCCGACCCAGGGGGGTGGGCCGGGTCGGTCCGGGCCCAGACCCCCCGTTTTCGGACCTTTTCGGTCTTTTACCCATACCTTGAGCTACGGGCCTCCGATCGATGCACTGTCAGCGGAGATGCGATCCTTGGATCGAGACGGTCATTTCGGTATATTTAACCCAAGGTTTCAGAATACTTTGGGTTTGGCCGGGTTGGTTCGTACACGAAACTAACCGGGCCCTCTGAGCGGAAACGCTCATATCTTGAGCTCCGGACATCCGATTGACGTGCTGTCGACTTTGTTGAATTCCTCTAAGTGAGAAGAATCTTTTGGCTTACTCCGCCCGAGGTTTGGACGCAGGTGGAGTACGGTCGGGTTGGTTTTTCCTTAAAAACCAACCGGGCCCCTGGGATGAAAAAGCCAATAACTCTCAGACCGAGCGTCCGATTGATGAGCCGTCTGCGACGTTGAGTTCCTGTTGACGATATGGAAATTTTGGATACATCAACTCTGGACTATGTGTCAGTTGATGTATCATCCTCTCGGCTCGTGGAGCGGACCCTCCCAAACGATCTTGCTGTATGCGGGAACCCTAGTGCTGGCTGCGACTGCGATGACGACGACGACTGTACAGAAATCCTCAGCGGATTCGACGACGACTGTGTAGAGATCCTCAGTGGATTCGAAGATGACTATAACACTCATAGATCCTTTGTGGGTCAGTGCTACAGATCCTGTGTGGGTCTGATCCTATGTGGGTCAACGCTCAGCGGTCCTGTGTGGGCCAGCGGCTACAGATCCTGTGTGGGTCCGATCCTGTGTGGGTCTTTGCGGGGGTTAGTTACCTATCAATCCTGTGTGGGTCAGATCCTTTGTGGGTCATTGCGGGGGTTAGTTACCTATCGATCCTGTGTGGGTCAGATCCTTTGTGGGTCATTGCGGGGGTTAGTACCTATCGATCCTTTGTGGGTGCGACGACTTAGATGAATCAGTGGCAATACCTGATCATCTCTATCATCATACAAAGAATTATACCTGTGTGAGATGAATCCTGTTTTTCTTTCCTTTGTGGATTTTGTTGTTCTATCCTGTGTGGATTCTATTTTGTTTTCCTGTGAGGACTGGGTTGTATTTGGGTTCAGATTTTGGAGCCTAACGAGAATCGATGACTTAGGTATATGTATGGGAATATACCTAAGCAGTGTCAGATGTTACTTCATGATTGTATCTTCCCTTGGTGGATTATCCTTTGTGGATTCTGGGAGACCTTCGGGGGTCTCGGGGTCCCTACTGAGTAGCTTATACTCACCCCTGCACGGGATATGCCCACACTACATTGTGTTGGTTGCAGATGACGGACAACGCTAATCGTGGTTGAGGCTTTCGAGCAGGATGGTACCAGGAGGTGGACCACTGGGCGGGACGTACTCGGAACGGTCGGCTGGACCTGAAGAGTAGTGGAGGCTATCTGTACCCACCCTTCAGGTGGGATTTCCAGTGGATAGCTCGGCATTGTGTCTTTACTTTTCAGTTGTTGTTTTCCCTTCCAGTTGTACTTTACTTTCAGTTTGGGTTTGTATACTGGCCCACTTACTTTCCTCACTTACTGTTGTACTCAGTTTTTACTTAGTATTTTACTTCTACTGCTTGCTTGCTCCGTAGTGTTTGTTTGCTTTACAAAGTCAATGCCTTCCCTTTTTACCAGGATTTATGACTTGGTGCTAGTCTCCAGCCCCTGGCATGTGGAAGGCGGGCTTGGGGTAGTCACGGCACGGGCCCCGAGGATGGTTCGTGACAAATTGGTATCATAGGAGTTCGGTTCTACCGCAGAACATGGGACTCTGATCTTTTTCTATGTGAAGTAATAGTGTTTAGCATATTGGGTGTGGTTATCAGTCCAGGGAGTCCAGTGTTGGTGCAGCGGCCAACATATCCGTACACCAGGACCCGGACTTCTGATTTCCGACTTAGTGCACGAAAACATTGATTGTTTGTGTGTTTCAAGTTTTCTTTGTGATTACTTTGTGTCAGGTCACCAGGTATATTGTTCTGACCATGGCGCATTTGTTTCCTTTTTCAGGATGGCCCCACGATGGCTGCCAGCTAGGGTTCCGAGAGTTGAGCGTGACGACAGCCCACCGAACGATGATGCCTCGGTAAAAGGCCCTTTGAAAGTTGAGGCACCGGTGGTATCTCTACCCGCCGAGCCACCGATGCTTCCAGCCCCAGCCGCTGACGATGCACGTCGCCTTAGTGCGCTGCATGAGTTCCAGTTCCAGTGACCGCCCAGGTTCCGTGGGGAGACAGACCCCCAGGAAGCTGAGGACTGGCTAGAGTCAGTGGTGCGAGTTTTCCGGTTAGTGAGGACACCAGCAGACCTCATGGTGATCCTCGCAGCGAGCCTACTGCACGTGGCAGCAGGCCGATGGTGTATCTTAATGCTCTAGGTGCACGATGAGGCATCCCTTATCTGGAAGGACTTTGAGAGCCTCTTCAGCTCGGAGTTTGTCCCAACCACCCACCGTGCGGTGCGCATCTAAGAGCTTCTTCAGGTACGGTAGGGCAGCTTAATGGTCGCCCAGTACTCGGCGAGATTTACCAATCTCTCGCGCTACTCGACATACATGGTACGGGACCCGTTATTCCGGGCCCAGACCTTTGAGAAGGGTTTGAGACATAAGATCAGGGCATCGCTGATCTCCCTCAGCATTCCGACTCAGGCAGGAGTACTGGAGCGAGCCCTTTTGATCGAGAGCTTCCTTGCTGAGCCTTCATCAGCAGCGAGACCTACCGCAGGGCGGCACGTAGCAGAGTCTTCTACAGCATGCAGTCAACAGATGACTCAGGGGTCCAGGTAGACCAGACCCTCATGTAGATGACCTCAGGACACTGGCTCAGCAGTGCAGGGCACACAGCATGGAGCCAGTCTTTCGAGAGGCAGGAAGTGCTACACATGCGGTGGGCAGGGCCACGTGGCTCGTGATTCCCCGACCCACCGTGCTGAGGAGCAGCAGACGGTTGAGGAGCCACCCAGGCAGAGGCAGAGGGTCGACTATGGTGGTCTGCATGGAGCAGGCGTATGAGGCAGAGGAGCTGTCCGAGTAGCAGGTGGCGGGCGATGCTTTAAGGCTCTACCACCACCACCACCAGGAGGTCCACCCCGATCACAGGGAGCTGGCGGGAAGAGGCAGGCACAGATCCAGGCAACGGAGGCCTACGACCACGGCGTGCCCGAGATGATTCAAGGTACTATCTGTGTCTATTCCACCCTTGCTGCAGTTCTTATAGACACAGGAGCGAGTCACTCTTTCATAGACGCTGCCCTTGTTCGAAGCTCGGAGATTCCGACAGAGTTGTTGGCTCGATCCTTACAGCTAGAGACTCCTACGGAAGCAGACTCGACGATTACGCACTGGTTCCGACAGTGTGAGATTACTCTAGGAGGCGAGAGATTTGGCTAGGATCTTCTTGTAGCAGCGTCGAGGTCTTACGACGTCATCTTGGGCATGGATTGGTTATCTACAGTCCATGCTCAGATCGACTGTATTAGGCGCAAGGTGTGATGTGTACGCACCGACGGGAGCAGGTTCACCTTCATCGGCGAGAAGGGAACCTTTGCAGCACAGGATGGACTCTCGCAGAGGAGAGGACAGCTGATCACTCATTAGTTGGCTCGCCTCATCCTAGGAGCAGTTGACGTACGGAGTCCTAATTTTCCTGTAGTGGTGGATCAGTACGCGGACGTCTTTACCGACGACGTTCCAGGGCTACCTCATCACATAGAGGTACACTTTTATATTGATCTGTACCCCGGGACAGCCCTGATATCCACTCCAGCATATCGGATGTCCCCCGCTGATCATCGAGAGATACGGGTATAGTTAGAGGACTTGCAGGGAAAGGGTTTCATCCGACCCAGTGTTTCACCCTGGGCTTCCCCGATATTGTTCGCCAAGAAGGTGGACGGGAGCTTGCGACTTTGTGTCGACTATCGTTTCCTAAACTAGGTGACAGTGAGGAACAAGTATCCGCTACTGAGAATTGATGACCTCTTCGATCAGCTCAAGGGAACACAGTGGTTCTCGAAGATAGACCTCAGGTCAGGCTATCATCAGCTCAGAGTTTGGGACGAGGACGTGCAGAAGACGGCCTTCAGATGTCGGTATGGCCACTATGAGTTCTTGGTTATGCCTTTCGGAATAACCAATGCTCCGTCAGTGTTCATGGGCCTCATGAACAGGATCTTTCAGCCATACCTTGATTGATTTGTCGTGGTCTTCATCGACGACATTTTGATATACTTGACGAATGAGGAGGAGCACGCCTACCACTTGCATGTTGTACTAGACACACTCTGAGAGAACCAGATTTATGGAAATATCTCAAAGTGTCAGTTTTGGATACATGAGATCCACTTCTTGGGACGCGTCATTTCTGAGGTGGGTGTTGTGGTGGATCCCACGAAGATCGAGGCAGTGCTAGCTTGGGAGCCACCCAGGAGCGTGACGGAGGTGCGGAGTTTCTTGAGACTAGCTGGATACTACCGGAGATTTGTTCCAGACTTCTCCAGAGTTGCGGCACCACTCTCAACTCTTACGAAGAAGGGTAAACCCTTTGTGTGGTCAGGTAGATGTCAGCAGAGCTTCCAGGAACTGAGACAGAGATTGACCAGCGCACCTATCTTGAGGTTTCCTGAGGAGGGAATAGGGTACGTAGTCTACTGCGATGCATCAGGGACCAGACTCGAATGTGTCCTGATGCAGGAGTGGGCAGTGATCACCTATGGATCATGTCAGTTGAGGCCGCATGAGCAGAACTATGCTTCCCATGACCTGGAGTTAGCAGCAGTGGTCTTCGCTCTGAAGACATGGCGACAATATCTGATGGGCGAGCGCTTTACAGTCTTTTCTGACCATCAGAGTCTCAGGTACATCTTTTCTCAGAAGGACCTAAACCTGAAACAGCGGCGATGGCTCTATTTTCTCCAGGACTATGACTTTGAGATAGTCTATACTCCTGGGAAGGGGAACGTGGTAGCCGATGCTCTCAGCAGGAGGAAAGGCATTCAGCTACTCGAGGAGGAGACATAAAAGCTAGCCGCTTTGCGGATATCCTTTATGGATAGAGATGGAGCAGCTTTCCTTCAGTCACTCACAGTCTCTCCTCCACTACTACAGTGGGTCATAGAGGCATAGCATAGGGACGCTGACTGTGAGACGCGACATGCACAGATATCCTCAGGACAGGCACCTGATGGTTTCTCCTTTGGAGAAGAGCACGACGTCCTTTTCAGAGGACGTACCTTGGTACCAGTTTCTTTACGAGAGGAGGTGCTGAGGGAGTTTCACACTTCTCCTTTGGCTGTACATCCTGGAGTGGCGAAGATGTACCAGGATCTCAAATGACAGCACTGGTGGCCGGGCATGAAGAAGGTTGTGGCAGAGTTTATTTCTTGATACCTCACCTGCTAGCAGGTGAAGGCAGAGCATCAGGTACCAGAAGTCTTGGTACAGCCATTGGAGGTCCCGTAGTGGAAGTGGGATGGGATATCTATGGACTTCGTGACTGGACTTACACGCACTTCCATAGGTCATGACTCCATTTGGGTGATTGTCGACCGACTCACCAAGTCGGTTCACTTCTTACCCATCAGAGAGTAGGGATCAGTGGAGATCTTGGGACGTCTCTACGTTTAGGAGATCGCATGGCTTTACGGTGTTCCATCATCTATTTTCTCTAATCGGGATGCTCGCTTTACTTCCCGGCTTTGTAAGGGGTTGCAGGAGGCGTTCGGGACGCAGCTACGTCTGAGCACCGCCTTTCACCCTCAGACGGATGGTCAGACGGAGAGGACCATTCAGACTCTCGAGGACATGCTCCGCGCATGTGTCCTCGACTTTGGTCATAGCTGGGAGGACCACCTACCCTTGGTGGAGTTTGCATACAACAATAGCTACCACTCCACCATCAAGATGACACCATACGAGGCGTTGTACGGCCGACCTTGAAAATCTCCTTTGTGCTGGACAGACCCTGGGGAGTTAGCACTTGTGGGACCAGAGATGGTCCGGGCCACGATAGAGAAGGTCCAGGTCATCCAGGAGCAGATGAGGATAGCTCAGAGCCGGCAGAAGTCTTATGCTGACAGGAGGCGGAGGCCACTAGAGTTCAAGGATGGCGACCACGTCTTCTTGCGTGTCTCACCTCGACGTGGTTTACAGAGATTTGTCCGAGGCGGCAAGTTGTCTCCACGCTTCATTGGACCATTCCAGGTCCTCAGTAGGATTGGAGAGGTGTCTTATCGCCTAGCTCTACCACCTCAGTTGCACCGAGTGCACGACTTTTTCCACGTATCTCAGCTGAGGAGATACGTGCGCGACCCGACGCATATCATTTACCATGGGGAGCTGGACGTTGATGATGGGGTCACTTTTGAGGAGGTCCCGATAGAGATAGAGGATCGATAGGAGCGGGTCCTACGTGGATGGTCTATTCCTCTAGTGCGCATCAGATGGCAGCATGGGAACCTCCAGGAGAGCACTTGGGAGCGGGAGGCTCAGATGCGTGCTCAGTACCCGCATTTGTTTCCCTAGTTTGTGATGTATCTTTACGGGGACGTAAAGCCCTGAGGTGGGATTGATGTAAAGACTCGTAAAATTCAATGATATTTTTTTCTTAATTTTCTTTGGAATTTTACAAGAACGCAGTTTCTGACGGCACGTGATTCCGAGGCCTGTTGTGCCCGGAATCATTTTCCGAAGTTTTGTCTCGGGTACGTTCAGTGAACGAACGAGCGGGTTTTTTTAACTTTTGAACCGGTGCTCAGAATCGTATTCTGAGGGAACCGATGGAATCACAGCGCCGGTATTTTCTTAGAAACGCCTCTTCTGGAGTTTCATTTGCTTGGGTGTGGTTTTTAATTTTTTGCGTTAAGTGAAGAAAATAAAATAAAGTGGTGCGACAACTTTATTTTATTTCACTTAAAGCCACTTAAAGCCACTTAAAGCTACTTAATCTAAGTTGAAGTGGATAGTTTGGAACCTAAAATATCCTACCCTATAGGTAGGATATTTGTGAGGTGGGGCCCGCACGACCCCCACCGTTTCTTTTCCCCTAAGTAACGCACCCGCGAAAACTCCTCTTTAATGAAAGTCAACTGGTGCGTTTTCTAAAACTCTTAAACGCTCCTATTAAATGGATAGTTAAGTCGTTACCATTAATTCACCGAATTAATGGTTCGTTTCTTAACATGTTTTCAACTGTTGGCATAATAATAAAATAAGACCAACACACTTTCTTCTTGGGTGCGGTTTGTTGAGAGGATTTGGAGAAACTGTATCTTCATCCTCCGTCGCGAAGAACGCGAAGAATGCGAAGAACGCCAGCCTTAGATGAAAGGCGACGAAGAACACCAAACCCTCGGAGATCGACGACGCGATTCCGTGTACCGCGACGCCGACGATTCTCCTCCCCCGACGTTCTTCTGCGGCGATCCTTCCCCACGACAATCTTCGATCAACAGCGATTGAGGTAGGGGAATATGGATCTTTTATTTTTCCTTTGTGGTTTTTATCCTTAACATGGATTTAATTCGTGAAATTAAATATATGTGTTTTCTTAAAACCTCGGAGATCGTCGACGCGATGCCGTATACCGCGACGACGCGACGCCCTTCCGTGACGTGATGATCCTCTTCTTTCGCGATGGTCAATTCCGCGAAGAACTCTCATTCGATGACTACTACGAGGTAGGGGTTTTATTTGAGAATAATATTATTTTTCTCATGGTTTTTTCCTTATAAAACAAAGAATCCGGATCAAAGTTCAATTTTAATTTATTAAAATTGTGCCTTGTTATGTTTTCATGTGTTGATTATTATTCCCAATTGTTATTACCTAACGCGGAGGGTGCGGGCCGAACAAACACGGCCCGACAACCCTCCGCAGTTTTTCATTGGTGCGTGGTTTAACGGCGTTTACAAAATGGGATCGGAATGGTTATTGGTGGCCTTCAAATAAAATTTCGGATCCCGGGAGAGCCGTAGGCACAAACCACAGCCAAAACGGACCACCGGAGCGCGTCCGGTGGTCCGTGGAAGTTTCTGCCGGCACGCCACGCCGCCCGCCGGAGGCGGCGGCCGGCAGCAGCCGGCGGCGAGGGATGGTCCCGCGGCCGCACGGGACCGTGGGGAAGGTACGCGGCCTTGCACCGCATCCGGTGACACGGAGTGGCCCCCGCACGGGGCCCGCGACTCCTTTGGTGCGGCCGCTCGGCCAGCATCGAGCCGCCCAGACCGGCCAGCAGGGTCGCGCCCAGGCCGAGCCAGGCCGGGTCGCACCCCGCCGGGTCGGACCCGGACCCGGGTCGGGTCGACCCGGTTCGGGCCGACGCCGGGGGGCTGGACCGGGTCGGTCCGGGCCCAGACCCCCCGCTTTCGGACCTTTTCGGTCTTTTACCCGTACCTTGAGCAACGGGCCTCCGATAGATGCACCGTCAGCAGCGATGCGATCCTTGGATCGAGACGGTCGTTTCGGTATATCGCACCCAAGGTTTCGGAATACTTTGGGTTTGGCCGGGTTAGTTCGTACACGAAACCAACCGGACCCTCTGAGTGGAAACGCTCATATCTTGAGCTCCGGACGTCCGATTGATGTGTCGTCGACTTTGTTGAATTCCTCTAAGTGAGACGAATATTTTGGCTTACTCCGCCTTAGGTTTGGATTTAGGTGGTGTACGATCGGTTTGGTTTTTCCTTAAAAACCAACCGGGCCCCTGGGACGAAAAAGCCAATAACTCTCAGACCTGGCGTCCGATTGGCACGCCATCTGCGACGTTGAGTTCCTGTTGAAGATACGGAACTTTTGGATACATCAACTCTGGACTATGTGTCAGTTGATGTATCATCCTCTCGTCTCGTGGAGCGAACCCTCCCAAACGAGCTTGCTGTGTGCGGGAACCCTAGTGCTGGTTGCGACTGCGACGAGGACGACGACTGTGCAGAGATCCTCAGTGGATTCGACGACGACTGTGTAGAGATCCTCAGTGGATTCGACGATGACTACAACACTCAGCGATCCTTTGTGGGTCAGTTCTACAGATCCTGTGTGGGTCTGATCCTATGTGGGTCAGCGCTCAGCGGTCCTGTGTGGGCCAGCACCTACAGATCCTGTGTGGGTCTGATCCTGTGTGGGTCTTGGCGGGGGTTAGTTACCTATCGATCCTGTGTGGGTCAGATCCTTTGTGGGTCATTGCGGGGGTTAGTTACCTATCGATCATGTGTGGGTCAGATCCTTTGTGGGTCATTGCGGGGGTTAGTACCAATCGATCCTTTGTGGGTCTGATGACTTAGATGAATCAATGTCAATACCTGATCATCTCTATCGTCATACAAATAAGTATACCTGTGTGAGCTGAATCCTGTTTTTCTTTCCTTTGTGGATTGTGTTGTGCTATCCTGTGTGGATTACATTTTGTTTTCCTATGTGGACTGGGTTGTACATGGGTTCGGATGTTGGAGCCGAATGAGAATCGATGACTTAGGTATATGTATGGTCATATACCTAAGCAATGTCGTATGTTACTTCGTGATTGTATCTTCCCTGTGTGGATTATCCTTTGTGGATTCTGGGAGACCTTCGGGGATCTCGGGATCCCTACTGAGTAGCTTATACTCGCCCCTGCACGGGCTATTCCCGCACTACGTTGTGTTGGTTGCAGACGACGGATAGCGCTGATCGTGGTTGAGGCTTGCGGAGAAGGACGATACCTAGAGGTGGACCACTGGGCGGGACATACTTGGAGCGGTCGGCTGGACACGAGGAGCAATGGAGGCTATCTGTACCCACCCTTCAGGTGTGATTTCCAGTGGACAGCTCAGTGTTGCGGCTTTACTTTTCAGTTGCTGTTTTCCCTTCCAATTGTACTTTACTTTCATTTTGGGTTTGTATACTGGCCCACTTACTTTCCGCACTTACTGTTGTACTCGGTTTTTACTTAGTATTTTACTTCTATTTCTTTCTTGCTTCATGGTGTT
This sequence comes from Viscum album, assembly GCA_963277665.1. Classification (NCBI taxonomy): domain Eukaryota; kingdom Viridiplantae; phylum Streptophyta; class Magnoliopsida; order Santalales; family Viscaceae; genus Viscum; species Viscum album. The sequence goes on along the minus strand of OY728161.1, from coordinate 1,986,456,775 downwards.
TGTTTGCTTTACAAAGGCAATGCCTTCCCTTTTTACCGGGATTTACGCCTTGGTGCTAGTCGCCAGCCCCTGGCCTATGGAAGGAGGGCTTGGGGTAGTCACGGCACGGGACCCGAGGATGGGTCGTGACATTATCAAATACACTTTTCACATAAAAATTAAATTACCAAACCATAAACACGCAAACAACCCACAAATATGCTTCACATTTTTTTCACGAATCAATAAAGCACTAAAAAGTTTCGTAAAACAATTTCAAGGAGTATAACGAGGCCCTGCACATAAAATCCATTCAAAAATGATCTTTTAAGTCCAGAAGCCCATCAATAACATAAACAAACATATTTTCATCCCCAAAAACAATTAATAAATAACTTTCATGGACCGTAAAATAGACCCAAAGGATATAACATGAAATACAGATGGAAACCATTTTTACAAAAAAAAAATCCAAACAGACCTTTAAGCCTTTCTCAAAACTAACATTTGACCAAGGTATGAATTTCAATTTTATTAAGGAGGTGTATACACACCATTTAAAGACGAAAATCACATTCTTAAATCCCTTAAAACACTCAGGTTACATATTCAAAATACAACCATTTTCATAAGTATGTGAAACAGGTCATTTTCCAACAACTCGGGCCAAAACATGTTGTAAACCAAAACCCATTTGATTGTAAAACCAAATAAAAATTGGAAAGACATATAAAGACCCAAAAATACCGTTTATCATTCTTACAATTAATTTATAAATCCAAACAAATAATTTTTAAATCACACATCACACATAAAAGCCAACCGAGAAATTTACCGAACACATGACATGGCCTTTTTAAACAAAAAAATTATATTAAGAACTTGACAAGGAATAAAACACCAATTTCATTCCATATTTTATTATATCTACTATAAAATGTTAAAAATACCATAAAATAGGTTTTAAATCTCACAAAAAAGTTGTGAAAGATAGCGGAACATTTAAACAAACACTTGGTGTGCACTTTTATGACAAAACAACTCTACCTTTCACAAAAAAAAAGGCTTAAACAACCATTTTTTACACTAAGAAAATTATCCAAATGATGAAAAACGATAATAAACATATATATCAGATGTTAAAAATAATTAAATGATGAAACTTAAATGATAAATCAATGTGAATGGGATATCCTACCTCAAATCCTTAGCGTAATGGAAACGCACACCCAATATCACCATCTAAGGGTTTATAAACACTAAAGCTATGATTAACAGACCCAAATAAACAAAAACCCCATATAAATAATTTTATAACATAACCATAGGTCGATCATGACTAGTGGAGATTATAAAACTAAGAAATAATGAAAGGAGGAAGAAGAGGGAGGATAAAGGAGAATGAATCTCACTTTTTCAACTAGAAAACTCTTCATATTCCATTATATATGCACCCTTAGATAAAATTTAATTGATTGAAACTTCTTGAAGAGTATTATAAGGTCTTGATGAACCAGTGAAATAATCTTTGTGGGAAAAAGAGTGCGAATGGAATGGTTTATGGATGAAATAATTTACCTTCTCAATTCTATACAATTTGAGGAAGCCTGAGAACATTCGCCCAAATATGTGATTCAAATGAGATCCAAATAGGTAAAATAAATAATGGGGGTGAGGATAGGTATTGTTTCTTATAGAGGGAGGTGAAATAACCAAAAAATATTAAAAAATTAAAAATATATAAAATAAAAAAAATTGTTATTTTTTAACTGGAAATGGGCCCATGTGTTGGCCCATTACCTAAATAAGTAACCCAAATTCACCATGATTGTGAATTATTAAGGGGTCCAAAAGGATATGGTGGTTTTAATATGTCAGTGGAGGAAATATATGAAGTTTAATGGGTGAAAAATGTTGAAAAACAAAGGAATTATAAAAGAAACAAATTTGGTTTTTAAAATTGGAAATGGGCTCACGGCTGGCCCAAATCATGAAATAAGAACCCTTTCTCCAAAAAATCCTAAACAAGCAATGGGGAACCCAAATTAGGGTGATTAGACATATATGGTAGTTAAAAACTCAAAATTAATCCCACCCAACATCCAGTAAAAGGATTGATATTTTCAATGAACCGGATCAAAACCATGACATGAAAAGAAAAAAAAATTGGGTGTGACAATTCTCCCCACCGTTAAAGCTTTCCGCCCCCGGAAAGACATAGCACATTCAAGATGATTGATCAAAAACTAAGAATTATTTATCAATATGGTCCATCCTCATAATCCAATGACACACCATCAAACATTAATAGAACTTAATCCTCTTACCTCAACCAAAACACCAACTCTCAACCACTTCCCGAGAATCAACCGAAAGATCGAGTCACTGCCTCCACAACCAAACCAAGAACCCGGTTGTTGGGCCTTCTACCAATGAACCCAAAAATCACCCAAACCAAATAGAACTCATGAAAACTAAATATTCTAGTGGATTAAAAAATGGAATCCCCACCATTAAGAAAAACTAGCACTAGATAAGTTATTAGGATGAAAAATCAACGAGACCCGTGGTGGGTCTTCCCACCATTAGAACCCAACTTGTAATGAACAAACAAGAATTCAACATTAACTAGAATTTGTAATCACTTGCGCAATCCACCAAAAATATCCCATAACAACCTTCCAACCCATGTTAATAGAGTTATAACATGAACATTTAAACCAATCACTCTTGAACAGATGGTTCAAGAACTCAGCCAACACTTTCGGCATGGATTAAAACCCCCACCACTTAGGGAAGGGAGGGAAGGGGACCCAATAATTGGGACATTGAAACCAAAAAAAGAAACAAAGTAACTACCTCACTGAAATGGTATAGGTATGATCTTAACAATACTACCCACAATCCTAGGACTCCTGACTATGCAACAGCTTCACTTCGAAACCTATGGTCGGATCTCTGATGGATGAAGCATCTCTTGACTTGCAGTTAGGGTTTGATAATCCCAAACTTGTACTCCATCCCTTAGTTACACATAGTACCATATAACACTCCCAGTAAGAAACAACATATCAAGAGACACCATGAAACTCTCTTCCTCAACAACACATTTTTATCCAAACAAGAACATGGAGATACCCATCACTATTTTCTCTCACTCTGAACAAGGAGAAGGATGTACAAGGCACACAAAAACACCCACTAAACATCACTAAGCAAAACTACTACAACCGAGAGAATCACCATAAAGGGAAGACACTTTTAATCGAGCCCAACAGCTCTCTATTTTAAAAAACGGGGTGAGGTATCATTCTAAGAGTCGGATTTAACATTTGAAACAAATTCTTAGGTTGATAAAATGAAAATCATGCCAATGTAAAACCATTTGTGGCCACATCACAACATCCAACACATCTTTAGAAACCCACTGAACATTACCCCAAAACCAAGCCACCAACCAGATCCCATCTCAAGATGCAACAAGAGTATGGCTTCTAGATCATAAGGAAGAATACCAAATAGACAAAACTTCTAATACATAGGATAAAACATCTACATAACTATCTATTCATAACAAACACCACAATTTTTCATCTCAAAACACTTTTGAAAAACAAATTAAATAACTTGGTGGTTTTTCACATTCACCAATGGTGTTTCGTCAAGTCTCACTCACATGAACATATACATGCCACCTCGGGAACTCAAATACCATGCCATATCGGCCATTAATCCATATATACACAAAACCTTTCCTGTGAGAACCCATAAAAACACTGAATTCAAAAAAAACATCATCATTACAAAAATAATTGTGTACCTTCCAAAGTCGCATTAACCACCAAATCAAAAACCATTTTCATATTTCACAAGACAAGGCACGCTTCATCAATAACCATTTGATTAAAAAAAAATACATTTAATTTAATATAAATTCCAAAAACAACCATTTTATTGCAAATAGCCCTCTCCCATTTTAAAAAAATCATCAAGGTCTATTTTCAAAATCTGACAACCCTGAAGGAAAAAACCCCTTTCCAGAAAAACACTAGCCACTCAAAACCAAATTTCCAAAACCAATTCATCATAATCAAACACTTTTCAACAAGACAAAACACCCCTTTAAAAACAAAGTTCCATAATTAATTTAAAATGATTCACACTTTCAAAACCTTTTATTTAAACAAACCACAAGTTTAGATTAGGGAAAATCCAATCCTGTTAAATCAATTCCACTTCCTCCCAAAAATTTGTTAAAAAAACACAAACTTCCAAAACCATTCTTATTTTTAATTTTTTAAAACACCATTTCTCATTTTCAAAATTCAATCCCTCCTTTAAAACCCATTTACTTAATTCTCAAATAAGTATTTTTAAAACAAAAAATCAGAATTCAAGAAAGGTCCAAAAACCCCACAAAATGGAACTAGTGTCGATGGGTGACTTAACCATATGGTTGGAGGCCATATGTAAAAAAAACAACATAGAGAGACTTATTAGGACCATGCCCCAGCTCCACATTGCTTTCTAGGCCCTGCGAGCTCACAGAGTCCATTATTCAGACTCCCCTTGTCATATCCCAACAGAAAACAATCTAAAAGAACAAAGGAAACTAATAAAACCGGACATCCTGTGGAAACTCGAGGATCAAAACAAGCAAGAGTTCGCAACACTCTTACCGCACTTACCCTTCAAGTCCCAAAAATCCTAATCCATATACCTTGACATCTCCCAAATAACAAGGGTTCTCTAAAAAAAGGTATGTTAAGAGCCAACCTCCTTTGATACCATTTTGTCACGAACCAGCCTGATTCGACCTTGAACCGGTCACCTAGGCCAGCCCACGACAAGTCTGCAGAGGCATTATAGATTCTCCTGGGATGGATACAAGCACCAAGTTAATAAATAGAGTACAAAATGGAATGATTTATCCCAAATATAAACAATCAAACAAATATCAGAAATAAATGGACAGCCCAAAATACATTTATATAAAAACTGAACTGAACATTATTTGTATAAGAAACTGAAAGTATAACTAAACCAACAACTAAACTGGCCAAACTAGATAACCAAATAACTCCATGTGACCCCTCTTTTCACTCTCCAACACAATTATCACACATATCCCAAGGCGATCGAACTCAAGTTGAAACATTCACAAGGGATAAAAACAGAAGAAGACTATAGGTGTGAGTATTAAAACTCATTAGGTTAGCCCAATATTATATTCCTAATGAAAATACTTTAAAATAAAAGAAACATCAATTTAAAGTTTTAAATAAAAATATAAAGTTATGTTTTCCAAATAAGGTCTCATGCTATAAAAAAATTTACCAGACAAAAACATGCATAAATAACAATGCTAGTAACAATTTTCAAAGAGGTACAACTTCAAAATGAAAATATATTTCAAGGGGTATACTTTAAATAATGTACACTTTTAAATAAATAAAAAATAATGATGAATTCATCAACCAAAAACACCTTATGCTGAAGGTGAGTAAAAAATAGACAATGAGCATAACTCACGGGAACACCCCTAGGCACTAGTTAGTTGTGAGCCCCAGGTACCTCGTATCTCAGTGAAAGTAACCATAATAAATATCTATTCTCGTGCAAACTAGACACTAGTAGGGAGAATACCCATAACCTAGTGGTCCCCCAACATCATCATCATCATAGTTTAGTTAATGTTTTCATCATCAAACTTGCTACGTGAAACAGGGTCCAAACCCCACGGGATCACTAGCATACTAGTACACGTCCACCCACCTAGATACTTAGGATTCCATTTAGTGCTAAATAAAGTTACACATATTATCAAATAAACTTTTCACATCAAAATTACATTACCAAATCATAAACACACAAACATCCCATAAATATGCTTCAAATTTCTTTCACGAATCAACAAACCACTAAAAAGATTCGTAAAACAATTTCAAGGAGTATAATGAGGCCTTGCACAAAAAATCCATTAAAAATGCTCTTTTAAGGATATAACCCCATCAATAAAATAAAAAACCACATTTTGAATCCCCAAAACAAATTAATAAATCACTTTCATGGACCGTAAAATGGCCCTAAAAGATAGAACATGAAATACAGATGGAAACCATTTTGACAAAAAAAAATTCCAAATAGGCCTTTAAGACTTTCTGAAAACTAACATTTGACCAAGGTATGAATTTCAATTTTATTAAGGAGGTGTATAAAAACCATTTACAGAATCAAAACACATTCATAAATACCTTAAAACACTCAGGTTACATATTCAAAACACAACCATTTTCATAAGGATGTGAAAAGGACCATTTTCCAACAACTCAGGCCAAAACATGTTGTAAACCAAAACTCATTTGTTAGTAAAACAAAATACAAATTGGAAAGCCATATAATTACCCAAAAATACCATTTATAATTCTTAAAATTAATTTATAAATGCAAAAAAATAATTTTGAAATCACACATCACACATAAAATCCAACTAAGCATTTTATCGAACACATGACATGCCCTTTTTAAGCAAAACAATTTATTTTAAGAACTTTAAAAGGAATAAAACACCAATTTTATGCCATATTTTATTAGATATAATTTAACATGTTAAAAATACCATAAAAAGGGTTTTAAATCTCACAAAATAGTTGCGAAAGATAGTGGAACATTTAAACAAACACTTGGTGTGCACTTTTATGACAAAACAACTCTACCTTTCACAAAACAAGGCTTAAACAACCATTTTTACACTAAGAAAATTATCCAAAGGATGAAAAAAAATAAACATATATATCAGATTTTAACAATAATAAAATTATGAAACTTAAATGATAAAGTCATGTGCAAGGGATATCCTACCTCAAATCCTTGGCGTAATAGAAACGCACACCCAATATCACCATCTAAGGGTTTATAAACCCTAAACTTGTGATGACCAACCTCAAATAAAAAAACCCCCATAAAAATAATGGGATAATAGAACCCTAGGTCTATCATGACTCTTGGATATTATAAAACCAAGAAATACTAAAAGGAGGAAGAAGAGGGAGGAGAAAGGAGAAGGAATATCACCTTTTTAACTAGAAAACACTTCGTATTCCATTATATATGCACCCTTAGATAAAATTTAATGGATTGAAACTTCTTGAAGAGTCTCCTAAGGTCTTGAAGAAACAGGGAAAGAATATTTGTTGGAAAAGGAGTACGAATGGAATGGTTTATGGGTGAAATAATTTACCATCTCAATTCTAGACAATTTGAGGAAACCTGAGAATGTTCACCCAAATATGCGATTCAAATAAGATCCAAAGAGGTAAAATAAATAATGGGGGTGAGTATAGGTATTTTTTATTCTAGTGGGGGGTGGAATAACCAAAAAATATTAAAAAATTAAAAATATATAAAATAAATAATTTATTTTTTAACTGGAAATGGGCCCATGTGCTGGCCCATTACTCAAATAAGTAACCCAAATTCACCATGATTGTGAATTGTTAAGGGGTCCAAAAGGATATGGTGGTTTGAATTTGTCAGTCGAGGAAATATATTAAGTTTAATGGGTGAAAAATATTGATAAAAAAAGGAGTTATAAAAGAAACAAATTTGGTTTTTAAAACTAGAAATGGGATCACTGTTGGCCAAAATCATGAAATAACTACCCTTTCTCCAAAAACTCCTAAAATAGAAATGGGGAACCCGAATTAGGGTGATTAGACATATATGGTAGTTCAAAACCCAAAATTAATATCACCTAACACCCAATAAAATGATCGTAATTTTCAATGAACCAAATCAAAACCATGACATGAAAAGAAAAAAAAACCGATTGTGACATAGAATCATTCATTTGATCAAAAATCCAACATATAAAGGCTTTTGGTGCAGACCTAAATAAGTTGTCTAAAGAAGAGATAACGTCCTTAACTGAGCATTTGTATTCATTTATTATTCTAGATCCTTAAAATTTTATTAAACCATGATGATATAATAACATAATTATATTATGGGTATGACCTAAAATAATCTCCTCTTCCCTTAAATGGGAATTGAAACAGTTGATCATGTGTACGGTGGACTACCCCCTCACGAACTGACGTAATTTGTTTTCCATCACCAATTCTCACATATGGATATAATTATTTATTTAATTTTTATATATTATATTTATGATATAATTATACTTTTTAAACTATAATATCACATACTCCTTAATTTCCATTCCCTAGGTAATATGATAGCATCACTTGTGTGTACGGCGGACTACCGGCTCACAAAGCGATGTGATTTTTTTTCACATATGATTTAAATAGATGTTAATATGGATTAATTTAATGTTTATATATGATAATAATGAAATATTTACCATTATATAAAAGTATTATATGATATAATTTATTAATTTACCATCCATTGAAAATGATAACGTCGTTCGTGTGTATGGAAGACTACCGCCTAACGAAGCGGTGTGATTCTTTTTTTAATACTACATCACATGGATGGTATATTTAAGTGTATTTTAAGAAATAATATGATATTTATGATATAATTATAATTCTTAAAATATAAAACAACACTTACCTTATTTCCATTATGATCATCGAAATATGGAAATGTTACTCATGTGTACGTACGACCTACCATCTCTATGATTATAAAATAGTTCATTTTTCATAACCATCCTTAATGACAATTTTTAAAAGTATAACTGATATATAAAAATTATAATTATTTCATTATTATTATTCTTTAAATTATTAATTATTAATATCTTTGTATTTAGTCAACTAAATAAAGTGATTTTTGGATATATGATCCAAACATCATCGAAACATATGAATTGAACTGAAATGATTACATCATTGAACATAGAATGATAATAAATAAAATAAAAGGAATAAAAAACTTGAAAATATTTATTAATAAACTAAATAATTAATATAAGTTTAGTATTCATTAAGATAAGGAATGCACGTGATGATATGGTCTTGAGGTAAGGGTTTTTATCTCAAAACTTCCTTCTTTGAGGCACGTGTTCATTTATGCACTTAATTTCCTTTAATGGTGTATATAGTGAACATTTATATATAATATCATTAATCCTTCATAATTTATGATATTCTATGTTATAATTCATCTACTTCAGCTATTGGAGTTACTAATCAAAATTTATCAAAGTGGTAAGGGTTTATGTTTCAATCTCATTTTATTCGGGATTATTTCTGCCTAAATTTCCATTATAGAAAATTATCTAACTTTTTTCTAATAAAACCCTTTAATTTTATTCAAAATTGGTTATTAAAGAAATTTTCAATTAATATTACCATTTTCCTCTCTTTTTTACTTAAAATGGTTGAGAAAATGTTTTTAATAAAATACGACTTTATTTTTATCTTTGGTTGAAAACACTTTTTCCTTTCATTTCCATATTTTCTAAAAAAATAATTTTTTTTAATATTATCCTATGATTGTTAAAATTCATTTTTAACCATGTTTTAATTTTTATAAAATGGTATAAAAGTAATATTCTTTTTGTTTTTAGAAACAAGTTATGCTTTTACTATTTTACCAAAGTTTGAAAGGAAAGTTCCTTTTAACTTATATAGCATGTATAGAATTATTCACCATCGTTATTTAATTTGAATCTTAATTTATAAGTTTCCAAGGTTATTTTCAATGAAAATTATTTCCATATTATTTTTTTATTTTTATTTTCAAAATGTTGTTTTCAAAATTGAAAATTTATTTTCCTCAGGATTTTTTTAATATTTTTAAAGTATTTATATTCATCAATGACAATAGACTTTGATGTATTTGATTTATTATAAATTATATACATATAACTCTCACATATATACCTAGATTATTCTATCTTTTGTTGATGTGTTAATTCATGCCTTATTAAAATACCCTGAAGGGTGCAAGATCACTGAGATGGGAGGGGTGAATCGGTGATCCCCTAATTAAATTTTTATTTTTATGAATTGTTCCCTTTAATTTTCAATTCAACCTATGTGGCTGGTTAAGGCCTATGTCTACACTTCAAATTATGTTGCAACACAAAATCATATAAAAAAAGTATTTACAAGGTTCGGTACAAAAACCTCCTCCTTGACATGTTGGTTATTCTCCCCAACACAGATTCTTCATTGTATCATAAGATGATTACAAATGGTAATTGGTTAAACCCCCAATTAAAATCTAGTTAAACCCCCCAACTTCTATGTACCTTCTTCTTCTTTCATAAACTATTTATGCTCCCCAGCATTAACTTCTTCTTCAAATGGATTGTTTCACTGTTCAAGTCACTTCAAAAAACTCTGATAGAATCTGTCGGCCTTGCTCAACTATTCTGATAAAAAATAATGATTAGTTGCATCAATACAAAAAATGCTCAGTCTTAGAGTTCTTTATTCTGATTGAAGTTTTAGTCTCACTTAGACATGTGCAAGTGGGGAACACACTTTCTTTAAATAAATAATTATACAATAATGTTCTTACACAATTTGTACACTTTTGTTTTTCTGAAAGCACACACAATATGCCTCTTATTTATATTATTCTATCTCTTTATCTATATTATTTTTAGTTCTTAGCACACACAAAATTGTTTCTATTTATTTTGGATTCAATGTAAGTGTGTTATGCTTGAGTTCTCTTCAATTGATTCAGGTTTCTTCTCCATTGGGTATAGGGTTCGCATGGATCTCCTCCACAAAAACACGAAGAAGTTCTTGGTTCTGTCTTTTCAAAGGTACAACAAGGGTGAAATGCACCAATTTTGTACCCATAGGAATACCTCCTTGAAGACACAATGAGGGTTCAAAGATCCTATCGCATTCTTGTGGGTAAATTCGCATAGATTTTGTGGATATTTTTCACATAAGGGTTTCTCAAGATCTCCTCTTTGTGATGCCCTTAAAGGATGCATAGCACCTATCAAATGTTTGTAGTTCTCTTCTCCTCTGTGTAGAAGAGCTGGGCGGAAACCCCTTGGGATGAGGCTTTCTCTCAAAATTCCAATAACTGAATTCATTGAGTGACTACTTATTTTATATGAGTGAATCAACTATATTTAAATCATCCAAAACCCTCGTGAAAATTTGCGGGATACAAACTTTTGAAAACCCAAGATGTTCAACTTTTAATAATTCAAACATTGATGATATTTCCCAAATCTCTCAGTTCCGTTGTGTACAATGTAGCTCCCCTTTTTTCATGCATGAATTTAAGAATGAATGCATATCCTCTTCTCCATTAAGGCTCAATCGTGGAGCTTTCTTCATATCCTTGATAGCTTCGTGTTTCATCGACCTCCTTGAACATCGTTATTTCGATGCATGCATGCAAAGGAAATTTTTTTCATGTTTTCATTACGTCTTAACAATCACTGTGGGATTTAAATGAGCTCAAATGATGATCGGAGTGGTGATATCATTATTCGGATCGATTATTGTTTTGAGGGTGCATATGAGTGTCTAGAGTTTGAAGATGACCTCGGTGGAGGAGATCGGGCGGCTGGGGATCAATCCCAAACCGTGGAGATTAGATGGATGTCCTGGATGTTCGTGATTGATCCCATGATTGATCTGACAGTGGAGAACTATGTGTTTCTATCCCACAACAAAACTGGATAGCACGGGAGCGCTTGTTTATAATGTTGAGTGCTCTAGCCTCATAATTCATGATATTCTATGTTATAATTCATCTACTTTAGCTATTGGAGTTACTAATCAAAATTTATCAAAGTGGTAAGGGTTTATGTTTCAATCTCATTTTATTCGGGATTATTTCTACCTAAATTTCCATTATAGAAAATTATCTAACTTTTTTCTAATAAAACCCTTTAATTTTCTTCAAAATTGGTTATTAAAGAAATTTTCAATTAATATTACCATTTTCCTCTCTTTTTTACTTAAAATGGTTGAGAAAATGTTTTTAAGAAAATACGACTTTATTTTTATCTTTGGTTGAAAAAACTTTTTTCTTTCATTTCCATATTTTCTAAAAAAATAATTTTTTTTAATATTATCCTATGATTGTAAAAATTCATTTTTACCCATGTTTTAATTTTTATAAAATGGTATAAAAGTAATATTCTTTTTGTTTTTAGAAACAAGGTATGCTTTTACTATTTTACCAAAGTTTGAAAGGAAAGTTCCTTTTAACTTATATAGCATGTAAAGAATTATTCACCATCGTTATTTAATTTGAATATTAATTTATAAGTTTCCAAGGTTATTTTCAATGAAAATTATTTCCATATTATTTTTTTATTTTTATTTTCAAAATGTTGTTTTCAAAATTGAAAATTTATTTTCCTCAGGATTTTTTTAATATTTTTAAAGTATTTATATTCATCAATGACAATAGCCTTTGATGTATTTGATTTATTATAAATTATATACATATAACTCTCACATATATACCTAGATTATTCTATCTTTTGTTAATGTGTTAATGCATGCCTTATTGAAATACCCTGAAGGGTGCAAGATCACTGAGATGGAAGGGGTGAATCGGTGATCCCCTAATTAAATTTTTATTTTTATGAATTGTTCCCTTTAATTTTCAATTCAACCTATGTGGCTGGTTAAGGCCTATATCTACACTTCAAATTATATTGCAACACAAAATCATATAACATAAGTATTTACAAGGTTCGGTACAAAAACCTCCTCCTTGACGTGTTGGTTATTCTCCCCAACACAGATTCTTCATTATATCATAAGATGATTAAAAATGGTAATTGGTTAAACCCACAATTAAAAGCTAGTTAAAACCCCCAACTTCTATGTACCTTCTTCTTCTTTCAGAAACTATTTATGCTCCCCAGCTTTAACTTCTTCTTCAAATGGATTGTTTCACTGTTCAAGTCACTTCAAAAAACTCTGATAGAATCTGTCGGCCTTTCTCAACTATTCTGATAAAAAATAATGATTAGTTGCATAAATACAAAAAATGCTCAGTCTTAGAGTTCTTTCTTCTAATTAAAGTTTTAGTCTCACTTAGACATGCCCAAGTGGGGAACACACTTTCTTTAAATAAATAATTATACAATAATGTTCTTACACAATTTGTACACTTTTGTTTTTCCGAAAGCACACACAATATGCCTCTTATTTATATTATTCTATCTCTTTCTCTATATTATTTTTAGTTCTTAGCACACACAAAATTGTTTCTATTTAGTTTGGATTCAATGTAAGTGTGTTATGCTTGAGTTCTCTTTAATTGATTCGGGTTTCTTCTCCATTGGGTATAGGGTTCGCGTGGATCTCCTCCACAAAAACACGAAGAAGTTCTTGGTTCTGTCTTTTCAAAGGTACAACAAGGGTGAAATGCACCAGTTTTGTACCCATGGGAATACCTTCTTGAAGACACAATGAGGGTTCAAAGATCCTATCGCATTCTTGTGGGTAAATTCGCATATATTTTGTGGATATTTTTCACATAAGGGTTTCTCAAGATCTCCTCTTTGTGATGCCCTTAAAGGATTCATAGCACCTATAAAAGGTTTGTAGTTCTCTTCTCCTCCATGTAGAAGAGCTGGGCGGAAACCCCTTGGGATGTGGTTTTCTCTCAAAATTCCTACAACTGAATTCATTGAGTGAATACTTCTTTTATATGAGTGAATCAACTATATTTAAATCATCCAAAACCCTCGTGAAAATTTGCGGGATACAAACTTTTGAAAACCCATGATGTTCAACTTTTAATAATTCAAACATTGATGATATTTCCCAAATCTCTCAGTTCCGTTGTGTACAATGTATCTCCCCTTTTTTCATGCATGAATTTAAGAATGAATGCATATCCTCTTCTCCATTAAGGCTCAATCGTGGAGCTTTCTTCATATCCTCGATAGCTTCATGTTTCATCGACCTCCTTGAACATCGTTATTTCGATGCATGCATGCAAAGGAAATTTTTTTCATGTTTTCATTACGTCTTAACAATCACTGTGGGCTTGAAATGAGCTCAAATGATGATCGGAGTGGTGATATCATTATTCGGATCGATTATTGTTTTGAGGGTGCATACGAGTGTCTAAAGTTTGAAGATGACATCGGTGGAGGAGATCGGGCGGCTGGGGATCAATCCCAAACCGTGGAGATTAGATGGATGTCCTGGACGTTCGTGATTGATCCCATGATTGATCTGACAGTGGAGAACTATGTGTTTCTATCCCACAACAAAACTGGATAGCAGGGGAGCGCTTGTTTATAATGTTGAGCGCTCTATCCTCATCTCATAATTCCCCCCTCCCAGTGATGCCCCACACTGGTGTTATACATGTGCGCTTCTTCACCCACCTTTTCTCCTTCGGATGCACTTCAAGCGCCAACTATGCATCCCTCGGGGCTTATATATGGCCCCATTTGCCTCTTGTGGGTTGGATTCGAGGCCTTCCCTTTGGGAACGGTAGACTCTTGGGGCCTACATATTCCTTGGGTGAGGGCTTCAGCTCGCCTGCAGGGTTGGCCTACTTTTTAATGTAAGGCCTACTTGGTTAAAATCTAAGTGTGAAAGAGTGCATGGCCACCTTATTCCTAAAAAGCCCATGCATTCTTCCTTTCTCATTCTTCATCTTCAAACATCATCCTACTTTTTTTGGAAGAACAAATCCAAGATCTTCAATATTCCTCCTTTGATTCAATAATAGATTATGTATGGAACTCTTCTTCACCTTATGCACTAAAGAATAATGCATGGCCTTCAATGTTGTAATGAGGGATGTGTTCTCTTTAAACACATGTCTTGAACTTTGAGGATCATATCAAACAATCATATGATTTCTGGATTCTCCGATCTTCATTACTTCAATCATTCAATCATTAGGCACACATGGATGTGTTATTGAAAACAAATGAAATCACTGGGATCAAAAATATCCCCCTTTGTATTTTTTTGTCAATATCTCCTAAGCACACTCTAGTAGAGTTAATATGTGTCCTATGATGTTTTCTCCCCCTTATTGGAAAAAATGTAAAGGGATGATATCACATGGTTCAATTAGAAAAGAGCTTGTAGTTAATCAACTCTAAGTCTATATGGGCTAACCTAGTGTAGAAAAAAAGATAGATATAACCATAGCTTTTAATGATATCTAGAGATAACCATACATGTGAAATCATGCTTAGAATGAATCAAATCACCTCCAAGGGGATGTAAATGGACAATTCTTCATTCAATTGCAATAAACCTACAAAAAATTTCAACAAACAATGCTCCCCCTTAAGGGATGCATTAATCTCCTTTAATTCCATGAAAATTAGTGAAAAAACATGTATATTGATTTAGGGAATAAGGAGGGACCTTTTCTTGGTCTTTAAGTAAGAGGAGAAGTCTGAATATGAATTTTCATCCTTAGCTCAACAAACCTCTCTGTCGGAATTGCTTTAGTGAAAATATCTGTAACTTGATCTTAAGTAGAGATGTATTCAAGCATAATGTCTCCACTTGCCACCGTTTCTTTGATAAAATGATATTTGATATCAATATTCTTGGATATCGAATGTTGTATGGGATTCTTATATAATCCAATGGCACTTTGATTATCACATAAAATCTTTAGAGGCTTATCAGTTTCAATTCGCATGTCTTCTAGTTGTACTTGCATCCAAATCATTTCTGTGCATGAATGTGTGGCTTCCAAATACTCTGCCTCAGTTGTGATCAAAGTTACTGAATCTTGTTTCTTATTTTATGAACTAACACACCCTTCTCCCAAAAATAAAGTTCCATCAGAGGTGGATCTTCTGTCTGTGCAATCACCAGCCCAATCAGCATCTATAAACCCCAATAGCTTCATGTCTCCACTATGTTTGTATAATAGCTTGTAGTTCAAAGTTCCTTTCACATATCTCAAAATTATATTATCTTTTGATAATTGAGATTATTTTGGATTACTCTGATATCTGAAACATAGAGTTATTACATAAGTGATATTTGTCCTTGATGTTGTGAGATAAAGTAGATTGCTAATGATTCTTCTAAAAGATTTCTGATCAACACTTGTTCCATTTTCATCCTTAGATAATTTGGTTCCAACTGAAATGGTTGTTGAAACCTCCTTCTCATTCTCCATTTTGAACTTTTTCACCGATTCCCTTTCATACTTATCTTGTGATAGAAATATGGAATTTTTTTTTGTTCAACCTGAAATCCTAGAACTTATTTCATCTCACCAAGCATGGAAATTTCAAATATTCTCTTCATTTTCTCATAAAATTCTTCACATAGACCTTACTTAGAACTAGAAAAGATTATGTAATCTACATATATAATGAGTATGAGATTACCAGTGGCCATTTCTCTGACATAAATATTACTATCAACTGTTCCTTTGACAAACTACATATCCCTTAGACAACCATATAATTTGGAGTACCAGACGCTAAGGGATTGTTTTAAGCTATACAGAGCTTTCCTCAACCTGCATACCATGCTTCTATCTTTGTCCAGAACAAAACCATCTAGTTGTTTGATATATACCTCTTCTTCAAGATCTCCATTTAGAAATGCAGATTTCACATCCATTTTATAAACCTTATAATGCTTGTGTGTAGCAACTTCTAAGAACATTATAATGGTTTCCAGTCTTTCTATTGGGGAAAAGGTTTCTTTAAAGACAATTACTTCTTTTTGTGAATATCCTTTTCATACAAGCCTAGCCTTGTTTCTAGATACATCCCCTTTTTCATTTAGTTTATTTCTGAAAACCCACTTGGTGCTAATAACATTTTTATTCTTGGGTTTGGATACAAGATTCCAAGTGAAATTATTCTCAATTTGATCAAGATCATCATGCATAGCTTGTATCCATTCCTCATGCTCAACTTCTTTAACCACTATATGAGGTTTAACTTGAGAAACAAGTGCACTATGATATTCTATTCTCAATCTTCTTCTTGTTTGTGCTAGAGACTATTGGTTAACAATGATATTTTTTTCTCAAAATTTTTGTTCAATTTTTTGTATCATATTATTTTATTTACATCACCTTATTCTTCATCAGTAGTATGTTCAGAATTGATATCACCATTGGTTGGTACTGTCTTAGCAGCTTCATCATTATTTTGATCCACAGTTATTCCATCTTCTAAATCATCATTATCATCAATGTCTATTTTGACATAATTTTCAATAATTCTGACATCACTACAATCAACAAACTTGTTCATTATTTTGTTCCAACATTTGCAGCATTTACCATCAGGTAGGTAGCCCATGAAAATCCCTTCTTCTACTTTTTCTTCAAACTTTCCTAGATTAATGCTCTTAATTTTTATGATATATGGACTACCAAAAACTCAGAATTATTTAACAGTTGGTTTTATTTTGTACCACATTTCATAAGCTATTATTGTTGTTTCTAGTCTTAGAAGACATTTGTTCTATATATTTATGTTAGTACATGCATCTTCTCTCCAGAAAAAATTTGAGATGTTGTGTCCAGCCAACATAGTCCTCCCCATTTCAACTATGCTTCTATTATTTCTTTTTACTACCCCATTTTTCTGTGGAGTATATGGTGTGTTGTATTGATGCTTGATTCCATAATTTTAAAGATATCTTTCAAAATAATCACAATTATACTCTTTAACATTATCTAATCTTACCTTTTTAATAAAGAGACCCAGCTCCTCAGTTTGCCTTCTGAAATTTTTGAACATTGTGCTCTAACTTGTGTTTAATAAACATGAGATTAGTCATTTGATTGTAATCATCAATGAATGTTATGAAATATAAATCACCTCTTTTATACTTTTGTCTCATTGGCCCACATATGTTTGTATAACTGATTTCAAGAGACCTAGTAGATATGATATCTACCCCTTTTTGGGAACTTTGGGTCAATTTTCCCTTATGACATGTTTCACAAATTTCATCTCTTTCTCTCTTTAATTTTGGAAGATATCATACAATGTTATACTTCATGATTTTACAAATACTCCTTTGACCAAGATGGCCAAGTCTTCTATTCCAAAGGTTTTTTTCATCCTTGGAACACAAATAACACAAACTAATGAACTCACCAGTTTGAAATTGCTTACCAGTGGTCCTTCTTAATTGAGTGATGATTTTTTCATCCTTTGATATCTTGATAATACATGAATCCTTTTTTAACAAACCCTTATGTCCATCATCACACAATTGACTTACACTAAGAAAATTATGATTTATCCCTTAGACAAATAACACATTATTGGATTTCAGATTTTTTTTCTTCAATCATTGCCTTCCCAACTCCCTTTATTTTCAAAGAACAATCATTTCCAAAGATTACAGCTCCTCCCTCATGACTTTATATGTTTCTTTGAATTTTTTATCACCATTCATGTGTGATGAACATCCACTATCAAGAATCAATGACTTGGTTTTACTAATGGATTTAAAAGAAACTTTAGAAAAGCATGAGTATTCTTCATTTAATTTTTGAGTTCCTTTTCCTTTCATGACTTTGAGGGTTTGTTTAAGAATAAAATCCATGCACTTTTTAGCACTATAAACTTTCTGGTCACATCTTCCACAAGATTCTTCCAAGAAATTAAATTTGTTATGAGTTGGAATATTAGATGATTTATGCATTTCCCTTTTGTTTTCAGAATAACTCCCCCTTGATTAATCCCTCACTTTTGGTAGAGACATGTTATACAACCATAAATATTCTTTGTGCCCAAACACTTTACAACACCAGAAGTAACCTCTAAACCTTGATCTTCCCCACTGATAGGAGTCTTTTCTGGAAGATTTTTCTTGTTTTCTTTCCAGAACCTAAGTAAATCTTCCTGGAGAATTTATCTCTTCCTTTATATTAAAAGAAGATTTCTCACAAGCCTTTGTGCTCCAAAATTTTCTCAGATTTGTTTTTGAACCTACATTGTTAGAAATAAAAGATGTATTTTGAGATTTGATTAGTTTTTAACACTACTGGAAATTAGATCTTTCCCAACGCTTCTATACCAACGGTTTGAAAAAACCGTTGGTATAGGTCCCCTTTCCCAACGGTTTGGCCAAAATGTTGGGAAAGGCCCCCAAATTGGACACTTATCCCAACGGTTTGGCCAAACCGTTGGGGAAGGCCCCCCAAATTGGCCACTTTTCCCAACGGTTTGGCCAAACCGTTGGGAAAGGTCCCTAAATATGCCACTTTTCCCAATGGTTTGGCCAAACTGTTGGGAAAGGTAGACCTATCCCAATGGTTTGGCCAAACCGTTGGGAAAAGTGGGCCAAAAATTCAATCAAAATCACAACCAAATACCTATACCAACGGTTGTTAAAACCGTTGGTATAGGTCTATACCAACGGTTTTAACAACTGTTGGTATAGGTACTTCCATTTTTTATCAGACCTTCGTGCCAAGAACATTATATAAATCAAAATTTAAAATATTTATGAGAATAAATATATATATTTATATAATTATGATCACAAAAGTCATGTTAGGTTAGTGGTTGAGTCGTTCAATGATAAACGAGGGGTCCTGGGATCAAATCCCAGCGAATGTTTTATTTTTGGAATTTATATACCAACGGTTCCATTACCGTTGGTATAGATTTCATATTACCTATACCTACGGTTTCCAAAACCATTGGTATAGGTCTATACCAACGGTTTTTGGAAAACCGTTGGTATAGACCTATCCCAACGGCTTACTTGGCTACGTTTCTCCAAACTGTTGGTATAGGCTATACCAACGGTTTGGAGGCCTATACCAACGGTTCCAAACCATTGGTAAAGGTTAGTTTTCCAGTATTGTAATTGACCTGATTCTTTTCACCAATGTGTGACAATTATGCCTTTACCTCAATATCCTTGTTGAAATCTTCTTTGATCTTCTTCAAGATATTCTGTGCTTAAATATACTTAGACTTAGTCATTGATTACTCTTATTATTTGAGGTGAAGTTTCTCCTCAAGGTCTTTTACCTTATTTTCCATTTCATCTACCTTCGGTTTGTGTCTTTTTATTTCTTCAATGTAAAAATTTTCTTTCTTTGTACACTCTTTATTTTCTTCAGTAATCTTTTCTGTTTCTTTCAGTAATAACCACTTATCTTTCTTGAGCTTTATGTTTTTCTCAATACAAGATTCTAATTCATTTTTCAACATGTGTTCAAGATATGTATGTTCTCTTTAATCATCTTCATTGCTAAAAGTATCAAACCCTTTTTCCAAATTATCTATGAAATTAGTTTTAGCTTCCGGTTGGCTGTTTTATGTGGAGTTTACATCTTCTTCTTTCCTTACATAGCTTCTTATTTCACCTGGAAAGAACTTTTTCTTTCTTGTACCAAATTTTATTGAGTCTTTTGAGCTTCTACCCCATTTCTTCTTTTGTGGGTTTTCTTCTTCTGTCTCAGGTGAAACAAACCTTTTCTTAGGAAAATTAATCGTGAAGTGTCCAATGTTATTGCAGTTGTAACACCTTGTTGGTAGTTTTCCTTTGCCCTTAAAATTTTCTTTCCAGAATATTTTTGATATAAGAGCGATTATTTTTTTATATTCTTCATCTTTATCTTCATCATCAGATTCACTTGATTCTGAAGCTTCGTCATCATTAATTTTGAGTTTTCTCATGGCCTCTAAATCCATATAATCTTTGATCTTCTTCTTAAATATGGGGATCTTTTTCATTTCATATTCAATGAGAATGTTATATAATTCATCAAGAGAAATATCATCTCTATCTTTCAGAGCTTTTAAAAATAGTTGAATCATCTAACTTCTCTCCAAATTCCCAAATATTACTGACAATATCATTGACTCTTGTAAAATAATCATCAATGTTTTCCTCTTCTCCCATCTTGATATCTTCAAATTTTCTCCTCCAAATTTTCAATTTTTCTTCCTTGACTTTCATGTTTCCTTTATAGCTACTTTACGATTTGTCCCAAATTTCTTTGGAATTTTTAAGTCCCATAACCTTTGTGTAAAATTTTTATGAAAAAGACATAAAGATAGAATTTTGATCTTTTTCATTGAATTCCATATTTCTTTTCTCATTGAAAGTCATAGAATCTTCATCAGCAATAGGAGGGAATCCAAAATTAGTTTCATCTCTAACTTTAAGGATAAGGGATAAAAGATAGGGTAACATACTATTCTTACAACTATGATAATTCTTTCCATAAAAAGTAGGTGCATCCCTACTATTAATATAATTTAGATTTTCCATATTATCAATGTAGTAGATCCTTATAGAGGGAACATGCCTCTGATACCAATTGAAATACCCTGAAGGGTGCAAGATCACTAAGAGGGTAGGGGTGAACCAGTGATCCCCTGATTAAATTTTTATTTTTATGAATTGTTCCCTTCTGCTTTCAATTCAACCTATTTGGATGGTTCAGGCATAGATCTACACTTCAAATGATGTTTCAACACAAAATCATAGAACCCAGATATTTATAAGGTTTGGTACAAATACCTACTTCTTTTCGTGTTGGTTATTCTCCCCAACATGAATTCTTCACTATATTAGAAGATTATTACAAATGGTAATTGGTTAAACCCCCCAATTACAAGCTGGTTAAACCCCCCAACTTCTCCACACCTTCTTCTTATTTTAGAAACTAGTTATTCCCCCTAGCTTCAACTTCTTCTTCAAATGGCTTGTTTCACTATTCAAGTCACTTCAACAAACTCTGATAGAATCTGTCAGCCTTGCTCAACTATTATGATCACAAATAATGATTATTTGCCTCAATGAAACAAATGTCAGGCTTAGAGTTATTTCTTCGGATTTAGGTCCTGGACTCACTTGTACGTGTGCAAGGGGGGAAAACACTTTCTTCAAAATAATAATTATGTTAGAATGTTCGTACACAATTTGTCCACTTTTGTTTTTCTCAAAGCACGCACAATCTGCCTCTTATTTATATTATTCTCTCTCTTTCTATTTATTCTTTTGGGTTCTCATTCCACACACACTTGTTTCTCTTTAGTTTGGATTCAATTTAATTGTGTTATTCTTGAGTTCTATTCAATGGATTCGGGTTTCTTCTTCTTCACGCATAGGGTTCGCTTAGATCTCCTTCACAAAATGACAAAGGAGTTCTTGGTTCTGTCTTCTCAAAGGTAAAACAAGGGTGACATGAACCGGTTGTGTACCCATAGGAATACCTCCACGAAGACACAGATAGGGTTCAAATAACTTATTGTGTGCTTCTGGGTAACTTCACACAAAGTGTGTGGCTCTTTTTCATGCAAGGGTTTCTCGAGATCCCCTCTTTGTGATACCCTTCGAGGATGTGTAGCACCTTTCAAAGGTTTGTGGTGATTTTCTCCTTTGCATAGTAGAGCTATGAGAAAACCCTTTGGGACGAGGCTTTCTCTCAAAATTCCAACAACCAAATACATCGAGGGATTCCTAATTTTATAAGAGATAATAAACTTTATTTAACGCATCCAAAACCCTCATGAAATTCCATGGGATACAAAATTTTGAAATCCCAAGATATTTGACTTTGAATAATTCAAACATGGATGAGATTTCATGAATATCTCAATTCAGTTCTGTACAACACATCTCCCCTTTTTTGTGAAAACATCACGTGCATGCGTTTAAGAATGCATGCATATCCTATTCTCCATGAAGGCTCGATCATGGAGCTTTCTTCATAGCCTTGGCAGCTTTGTGTTGCCTCGGCCTCCTTGAACATCATTATTTCGATGCATGCATGAAAATGAAATTGCATGCATGTGTTCTTTATTCCCTAATGATCAATTTGGGATTGAAATGAGCTCAAATGATGGTCGGAGTGGTGAGATCGTTGTTTGGCTTGAGTACTGGTTCGTGGGTGCATGCAGGTGTCCAGAGGTTGTAGACGACCTTGGTGGAGAAGATTAGATGGTCATGGATCAATATTGAATTACAGAGATCATATGGATGGCCAGGATGCGCGCAATCAATCCCACGATTGATTGGACGGTGGATCGCTATGTGTTTTTTTCCCACTTTGAAACTAGATAGAGGGGGAGCACTTGTTTATAATGTTGAGCACTCCAGCCTCAGTTTAGAATTATCCTTTCCCCCCTCCCATTGTCGCCCTGCACTGTTGTTCTATAGGTGCACTTTTACACCCACCTTTTCTCCTTCGGTCATGCTTCAAGTGCCAACTATACATCCCTTGAGGCTTATACACAGCCCCATTCGCCTCTTGTGGGATGGATTCGAGGTCTTCCCTTTGGGCGTGATTGACTCTTGGATCTCGCATATGCCTTGGGTGAAGGATTCAGCTAACCTAAAGGGTTGGATTACTTTTTAATGTAAGGCCTACTTGGTTAAAAACCAAGTGTACAAGATTTCATGGCCACCTTATTCCTAAAAATCCCATGCATGCTTCCTTTCTCATTCTTCATCTTCAAACAACATCCTACTTTTCTTTTTAGAAGAACAAATTCTAGATCTTTAATATTCCTACTTTGATTCAATAATAGATTATGCATGGAACTCTTCTTCACCTCATGCACTAAATCATAATGCATGGACTTAAATTTTGTAATGAAGGATGTGTTCTCTTTAAACACATGCCTTGGACTTTGAGGATCATCTCAAACAATTGTATGATTTCAAGATGCTCCAATATTCATTACTTTAATCATTCAATCATTAGGCACACATGGAGATGTTATTGACAAAAAATATAATCACTGATCTCAACACTTATGTTCATCTCTCAAGTTAATTCATTATGAAAACCTCTTTGGATCATGTTATGAGAAAAGATTATGTCACCCATTTCTTTTCATGGGTAATTCTTATATTTATGAATTATGATTAATATCCTTATGTGGCATGCATATACTTGTACATGAAATGAATATTATGGGAGGTCATGGAATTATTTATCCCTCCAATGCATTAGGTTATGTTTTAGTATCATTAGACATCATATATGGGATTAGGGGGTGAACTTGATCCATTATGGTACTTTTTCCACCATGTGATGTTTTCTTGGTAGTTAGGCTTGACTTATGCTTATGTCATTTTTTATATTGCTTCCACATTTCTTATAATGTCTAGATCTTATGGTGCCATGTTATTTATGTTATGTTTCCATGTTATTACTCATGTGACTTCTCTTTTATGATAAAATGTTATACCTTTGACTCAAATGTTATGCTTCTTTATCATATTTAATCCCTTACCAGGATTTTTAGCTCACCCCTTTCTTTCATGTATTCCTCAGGTTATCCTATATAGATTTAGAATATCAAATGGATTATTGGATCTCACTATAGAGAATAAAATAAGGATGCTATATTTTAGTTTCCTTTTATGTTTTAAAAGCCTAGTCTTCTGAATATACTAGGACTTTATGATCTTTGTTTTGTATTAATGGTTATTTATATTTTAAGAATCATCTAATAATATGTGTAAAAGGCTTGGGTATTTATATTTGGTATTATAGGAAAGGTTTAGTTGACCTTTGGAACTAGGATGAGAAAACTTTAATGGGAACCCTAGTAATAAGTCTAAGAATAAGACTAAGTATAGAAAAATATACTGAAATCTTAGTGAAGTATAAAGCAAGTGGTTTATGAGAAATTAAATCCTTTTATAGATACTACAATTGGATGTGGTTCTATAACAGATGTGCCTAGGGGTAATAACTCCATAAATGGTTATTTAGGCTTGACTATAGAATTACCTGGTAGATAAAAATGGGCTTTACTGTACACATGGTTTGACAATCCTGGGGGATATTCTTTAGAAATTCACAAACTCTTTATGAACCATTATGAAGGACTTTAATTAATTGTTAGGTTAGAAAACCTAAGATGAATAATTATCATGGATAACGTATATTGAAACCTAAAGTCCCATAAGTCAGACATAAATATCATTTGTAAGTTATTCCTTATGTGTTTATAGGTTTTCCCTTGTTATGATAACACATTCTCATATTTTTTACTTCAATATTTTTATTTAATGGTAGAAAATAAGAGAAAGAATGTCAACAACCAATGTTATGGGAAATGTAAATATTTTCCTAATGAGATACATTACCAAATGGGAATGGTATTTATAAATATTATAATCATTCCAAATGAGCTATCTCAAATTATGATTAACAACTAAAATGCAGTTGAATTCCCAAAGGCATAAAATAAGATAAGGATGGAATCTCATATAAGTTCATGTGATAAATATGAAAAGAAATTCCATTTCCTACATGTCAAAAATATTGGAATAGGAACCATGGAAAATGAATTAAAGGAAATTTAAGATGATATATGTGTAGAAAA
The DNA here is from genome assembly GCA_963277665.1 of Viscum album. NCBI lineage: Eukaryota > Viridiplantae > Streptophyta > Magnoliopsida > Santalales > Viscaceae > Viscum > Viscum album. The sequence continues at coordinate 1,986,431,538 of OY728161.1, read as the reverse complement.
TGAGGCCACAAAGCAGTTAATTTCTAAATAAAAATGAAGGGTCTAGTTAACAAGATGTGGGGAAATAGATTTCAACCTAAAGCACCACTAATAGTTCAATTTCATAAAGGTCGGTAACTAGATCATTATTTGATTCAATTACCTAATATAAGGACTAATTCATAAGTTAATATGTTATAAAAATAATTGAAGTGGGATTATTTAATTGTTTAGGTGTTGGAACTTGAAAATCATGTTTTTAGAGTTTTTTTATCAATGGTATTCTGGTTACAAGAATCATGAAACTTCTAAGGATTATACTGCATTAGTTTTTCTTTAATTATTTTCAAGAATATGTTGAATGGTAATAATTTCCTAGAAATTTTATTTAATGTTAATGTGATACTGTATTTAAAATCACATAATTGAGTAAAATGTAATCTTGGAGATGTTCTTGATGTTGAGGTAATTAGAGTCTATTAAAATTGGTTGATTTTGTAGAAAATAATGAGTTGTATAGAAAACCATAATGGTTAAAAAAAATTGATAAAGAATTTATTTTTTAATATATTCATCATATTATTCAGAACATTATAGGATCACGGTTAATTTTTAATGTAATTATCACATAAGTTTTTCCATAGTTTTAGAAAAAGGAAAAAACGCATGTCAGGCGATAACCCATCGCATCTGGTAAGGTCACTAGGATTGAACCCAAAACTGAAGGGATATTAGTGTGAAGTTCCTACCATTGGCCTATGAGATGTACCAGTTATTATGATATTTTTTTTATAAATATTTTGGTGGATAAATATTAAGTTGATTTTATGGAATTAGAGGATCAAATATTTTTGAATTTTTCAGATTTTGAGGTGATTAATGGTATTTTTGGAATGTTTTATTAGGTTAAGATATATATATATATATATATATATAAACTTTAGGTTTAATGTAAATTATTATTTATTAAGGATTCTATTATGTTTTTGTATATGGAATTTGAAGGGTATGAGATAACCTTTGAGGTTAAAATCTTCTTCCATGTAGAGGTCACTGAGGTTATTTGAGATATAAGGTTATTTAAGGAATGATCTATATAAAAAAAATACTTTAAATACATTGTAATTAATTTAAAGTTGAATAATATTTAATAAAAAATATAACAAATCCATTACATGACTGTAAATTTATAATGTCTTTAGAAATTGGGAAACATAAACAACTGGTTCATAAGACATATTCATTGTCTCCCACTTATTTCATCATAATTAGACCCATTTTTGACATATATTACTTAATACCCTTCTTCATGCCCTGGGGAAAAGAAACATATGAAAGTGTGATCTCAGATGCCTAATAAGGGTAAAAAAGGGATATATCAATCATATCATAACCATGCGACATAAAAACATAACATTTGAAAATCTTATCCTGTATATGAAAGATCGTGATATCATGTCATGGGACAAATCATAAAAGTTCATAAGAATCAATGAACATAATCCCAAAATTCATAGCATAATATATGAAGTTTTGTGGCATACACATAAGCATATAAAATCATTCCATATTAGTCAAGGATCATTTCCAAGCCCATTATAGTGGACAAAGTCCATTACTAAAACAAGTTCACTCCTCGTTCTAGCCCTATATTATAGAACCGAGATAATTTATCATTCCAGAAATGTCTATATAATGATATATAAATCTTAACACAATGAATTGGAGGGATATATAGGTCCCACCCATCTCATAATGAAATCATTATTATGTGTTCCACAAATTCATAAATCATATCATAACCTAAGGAAAAAATGGGTTTCTTAAACATTATTTCATCATAATCTATATAAAACAAATGGATTTAATAAATAGAATTACATCACTACTCAAATAATAGTGATAATAAGTATAGAAACACAACCCTATTTAAATAATTTCATGTTATATAGAAAATAATTTTGATCAAACACTTGAAATTAATTATTAAGGAAAATATCCTTTCTTCTTCAAAAACATATTCTTTTTGCAAAATGTCACGCAATTTTAAAAGAAAATAATTAATTTAAAAATAAAATTTAAATAGTGTATAGGAAGATTCATGTAAATAAGGCATTATGGAAATTTAAAAATCCGTTCATGTTGTATAAGATAAAAAAACATTCTCCTCATACTTTTGTTAGAAAAGTCAAAAGGTACCTCATATTGAAAACGACAAAGGTTTCCTTTCATGCCATTTAATAAAAATTCACCAATGGGTAAAATTGACTTTAAAAAATGTATAAGAATATAAATAATATTACATATTTAGGAAACATAGACATGGATGATAAATATACCCTAGTAAATACTTACATATAAACAATCTCAGATAATGATGAGATTGCAAAATTATCCCTTAACTTTTAGGTATCATTTCCTTTGAATGTATCCAAACCTCCTATATAATGATTTAAATAATGTCATTAACTTATTTAAAAATAAAATAATTTTTTATTATAGCATATATGATCATATTATAATCCATTTGTTAATAACATTTCATTATTATTTGTTATTCGAGTATTAACTACTTTATTTTCTTATGCATGTTTTGTCGAATAAGTTATGATTCTCCTTCATAGGACATAGTTATATCATTAACATTATATATATAATATTTATTCATTTTATACATTTATATATTCATTATTTAATTAATATCATGTAGAATTAATCGCATTGCATCACGAAGATGGTCGGTTATACGTACGCACGAGCGACGATATCATTCCCATAATTGTGGAATGGTATTGAAGTGAATGGTGGATAATATTTCAGAATCAATATCATGTTATAATAATCATATATAATTATTATTTCTATTATTTTACCCATCCAATTAAGGTGGTGTTGAAAAACATATTACACCACGGCATGGAGACGATAAGTTGCACATACGCACGTGTGGTGATTTCATTTTTCATAGGATGGATAGAATGTGGAATATGGTTGTTTCATAATTATAATAACATATAAGTATATAATTGATACTTGATTTATTATTTTATAATGATAAAACTCATTAAGAAGAAGTATAATAAGAAATAAGTTTGAAATAATCAGTAGAGGAGATTACCTCTTCCTCAACGTGCTTCCTCTAAATCTCCTCTTAGAGTACTAGAGTTTGTATTTTAAGAAGACCAGAAACTCTAAAATGTAACTAGGGAAGTTGATGAGTGAAAATTTAAGGGTATTTATGATATTAAAGTCTAAAATTGAAGTTAATAGGTGAGAGAGGAGGTTCAATTTTATATTTGAGGTGATGGTCACTTTTGGGATCTCCAAAAATATTAATTTATAATAAAATAAAGCCCCATCCAAAACCTCCAAAATGTCACAATTAAGAATATGAGATGATATGGGGTTTTAATATAATAAACCAACAGATTTTAGACAAGTTTTTCTATCAATTTAAATATTATCATTTTAATTAACACTTAGTTATCCTATATAATTTTTAACTAGGGTAACAAATAATTCAATATTAAAAGGGTAAAATATTTACTTATTTGATGTAAATTGGAACATAAATAAATAATTTAGAACACTTTATACCATATAATAATTATTATATATTTTTTAAAAAAATATTATTTTTAAATAATTTAATAAAACATTATTTTGATAAACAATCAATAGTGTCAATTTTGAAACTATTCAATTCATTAATTTTTAAAAATATTAAGATAACCATCCATCCAATAGCCCGAAGGCCTTCATTTTTTATTGGTTTTTGATAATCTACCTTTTAAGGGGTGAGGTGGAACCCTTACGAGGCCCGTAGGCGTAAGTATTACATGGCCCGTAGGCCTTAGAGAAATTCATTTTCCCATAGGCTTAAAACATAACATACAACCCAGACTAACTACTTGGAACTGCTCCTCCCCAGCATCTTCATCGTGAAATCAGCTTTCCACCTTCACATGGTTGTTCGTCTAGGCATTTCTGTGCATGCATAGGCTTGTCCCGATGGTAGGTGTCATACCCTCTCATTCTTGCAATCTGTTTAGCTTCTGTTGTGGTGAAAGCTCCTTACTAATCCTCCTTGTAGAGCTTGTTCCTAGTAGGTCACCTGTTTTTCATCCGCACTTAAGGTCGCTCGAAGGCCTTGAGGTGGCCCGAAGGCCTTAAAGGACTCGGGGACCAAATCGGTGGCCCGAAGGCGCAAATGGGGGCATATTTTTGGCTGTTAAAGTGCCAAACAGTACCTGCTACAGTTCCTGCTACAGTATTGCACAGTTCCTGCTATAGTACCTACTAAAGTACTGCTACAGTAACCTGGAAATAATTTCTCTGCTTGGATTTGATCCCGGGTCTCTCGGATGCACTTACGGAGTCCTTACCAACCGGGCTAAGGCTCATGTGCTTAAGATAACAAGTTAAATTTGAACCAATTATTTTATTATATTTATAAGAGGTAAATTTCATCTATGAAATTCATTATAAATATTAATTATCCAAAATTATATTTATTTTAACATTTTTAATAACATTTGTTTGTTATATCTATTAATAAGATAATTACTACATCAATTTTGTGTAGTTATTTAACATACTTATTTCTTTAATAAAAATTAAAAATAAAATACTATTATTAGTATGAATCTTCTATATTTTAGAATAATATTTTTATTAGAATTTTTCTTTTTGAAAATCCAATATTTAAAATGTTATACTTATTAAATTATGAATGTGACAACTTTAAAATCACTTTAAATAAAATAACATAAGTGTAAAAATCTATTCTATAAGGATCCAAATGGTCACTAACTCGACCCTTGGATGGTTATGATCAAGATATACTTGACCAATAATATTTTTTCAAGTTTCTAGGTTCTTTTATGGTTATTATAATTTTAATAAAAAATATTTTATTGATTTCTTATCAATTAATTAATTTTTACATCATCAAAGTATAAGATTTTAAGGTAATTATTTATTTCCTAAAAATTAAAAAAAATTACCATGATAAAGAAAAAAATTATCTTTAAAATGAGTATTTATAATCTAATTTATAGTATTTATAACATTATATAAAAATTATATAGTTATTAAAATTTGAGTGAAAAATATTTAATTTTTCTTTAAATAAACTAAATTAAATGTACTAATCTCATCCAAGTGGCTTCCAAATGACACTATTTAGACCCAAGGATGATTTAGGTAAAAACACACTCATCAAATATTATTAATACAAGTGTTAGGGTAATTTTATAATAGTATTCTTACCCTTAATTTTCTGATTTACCTTTTAACTGTATTAATAAAAATTACCGAAGTTACTATTAATAATGACCAAAAATAAAATAAATCTATTTACATAATTTAGACCAAATTATTCCAAATATGGAATCCATTTTTCAAAATTTAAAACACAAAAGTTTCAATAATTAATTTAAAATTATTCCCATTGTTGGAAAGAGAGAACGAGTTTTAGAAGTTAAAACATTGGAAAAGATTGAAATGCTTTTAAATTTGAATTAAATGAAAAATTAATGATAATAAAATACATTATATTAAATGATATAAATATATAATATTTATACTTTAAAACCTTTAAATATTATAATTTAACCATATAAATTGTTTCGATAGAAAAAGTTTTTTTAAATTAAAATTTAGTGTGTTTTTACTATTCATCAAAATTTAAAACTTATTAAAAAACTATTAAAATTTCATCCAAAGTAAATTTTTATATCCTAATTCTAAATAAATTTTTTATGTTATCATATAAAAATTATTAATGTATCAAAATGTTAATTTCAAAGGGGTTCTCTCTTAAAAGGTAGAAAATTCCCCTTTGAAAAATATAGGTTTTATACATCAAATAGGATTTATTCATACTCTATGAAAAAAATATCTATTGTATGAATATAAAAAATATTTTATTAATTATATAATATATATATTTCATTAATTTAATTTAATAATAATAATTCTCTCAATTTATTAATAAAAAAATACAAATATATAATTGATTTATATTTTTCATAAATAATTGTTAGTGAATGACTTCACCATAATTTTTCATAAGTAAGTTATATTTATTCCTGATAACCTAACATCTAGGTTAAAATGGTCATTTTATACTAATTTTATCTCGTGGTTCATTTAAAATCATGTTTGTGTGCAATGCAAGCTATTGAATAATTAAAATTATTTAGAGAAAATATTTCATAAAGCATCTTGGTGTTACATTTTACCCCCCATAAACTGAATTTCTCCCTTGAAATTAGTCACTTGGATATAAATATATTAGGATATCTCTCCTCCATTATATCCTCAAGATCCCACATAGCTTTCTAAAATTGGTGGTTCCACCACAAAACTTTAACCTAATGAGTGGTCTTGTGTCACATAACTTTTTCTCTATGATCCAAAATATCTATCAGTTGTTCTTCATAAGAGTTATATTTATCTAGAGGTACAACTATTGAGTTTAGTACATGTGAAGTATCAGTATATACTATCTTATGAGAGATACATGGAACACATCATAAACTTGAGAGATATTTGGTGGAAGCACCAATTGGTAAGCTACCTTCCCAATACGATCCAAAATTTCAAAAGGACTAATATACATAGGGCTCAGATTTCCCTTATTTCCAAATCACATTACTCTCTTCCAGTGAGATATTCATAGAAACACCTTATCACCCATTTTAAACTCTATTTATTTTCTTTATTTGCCGGCATAACTTTGTTTTGACTTTGAGCTACTCTTATGTGTTGTTGAATAGATCTAACATTTTCTTCCATTTCTTTAACATTATTTGGTCCTGATATATTTCTATCCCCAACTTCATCCTATAAAGTTAGAGTTCTACACTTCTTTCCATATAGGGCTTCATAAATATCCATATAAATACTGTATTGAAAGATATTTTTGTAAGAAAAATTCACTAATGGTAGGTATTGATCTAAACAACCTTTGGAATCCATAGAGAAAGCCCTCAACGTCACTTCTAGAGTTAGAATTATCCTATCATACTAACTATCTATCCAAGGATGATAAGAATTGATAACACTTAACTCTATATCTATATCCTTATAAATACTTCTCCAGAACTTTGAGGTAAACCTCAGATCCTGATCAGATATAATTGAAAGTGATACTACATGCAATCTTACCACTTCCTTTACATATATCCTGAAAAACTAATCGAGAGATAAATCCTCTCTAATAGAAATGAAGTGTTCCGACTTCTTAAGGAAATCAAATATAACCCATATATCATTATGGCCTTTAGATGTTTTGGTAAGCCCAATGAAAAATTCCATAGTGATGTTTTCCCATTTTCATCCTCGTATGGGTAATGGTTGTAACATCCCCTTATACTTCCATCTCTTAGCCTTAACTTTCTGAAAAACCAAGCTCTGAGAGACATATTCAGCAACATATCTTTTCATTTCATCCCACTAGAAATACTCTTTTAGGTCCCTATACATCTTTGTGCTTCCATAATGAATAGATAATGAATAACTATGAGCCTCATCCAATAGCTCGTTCATTAATTCTGGTATGGGAGGAATACAAACCCAATTCTTGAACCTTATTATTCTATCACAATCAAGGTTGAATTCAAGAACATTTATCACCTTCTTTTGTAGTTATGCATCTTCTTTCTATGACTCCTTAATCTTCACTTGTATAGATAGTTGAACATTAAATTGATAAAGATAATATTTCTTCTCTTCCTTTAAAATTTAAAGATCCATCCTTTTCACGTCCATAAATATTGGATCTTTTGTGATCCTCATCATGGATAGTCTATAATTTTCCTTTCAACTCAAAGCATATTCCACCTTGTTCGCTTTCCTAGGGTGGTAATGTATTGAGAAGTAGTAATCTTTAATCAACTATAACTATCTTATTTGGTTCATATTAAACTCATTTTATGTGAAAATATACATTAAACTTTTATGATCAATATAAATATCACACCTTTTACCATAAAGATAATGCCTCCATATATTTAGTGAAAAGATTACCGTATCTAACTAAAAATCATGAGTTGAGTAATTTTTCTCATGGATTTTCAATTTTCATGAGGCGTAAGATATCACAATATCATTTTTCAAGAGAACACATCCCATCCCCTTTTTGGATGTATCATTGTAGATCACAAACCTTTCTCCACTACAAGGAAGTGTGAGCAGAGGTGCATTGTCTAACCTTCTTTTGAGATCTTTAAAATTCTCTTTACATTCCTCCATCCACATGAACTTAACTCCTTTTCAAGTCAACTTTTTTAGTGGATTAGATAATCATGAAAAATCATTCACAAAACATCGATAATATCCAGCCAAACCAAGAAAACTTCAAATCTTAGTTACCATTTTTGGTCTCAGACAACTTTCAATAACTTCTATTTTTGTTGGATAAACAGATATCCCCTCTTTTGAGATTATGTGACCCAAAAATGAAACTTTATGAATCCAAAAATCACACTTGGTAAGTTTTTCATAAATCTTCTCATTTCTTAGGGTCTTCAATACAATTCTCAAGTGATATTCATGTTCTTCTGTTCTCTTTCAATGTACAAAAATATCATCAATAAATACTACCACAAACTAATCAAGATATTCTCTAAAGACTCTATTCATTAGATCCATGAAGATAGAGAGGTCATTAGTAAGTCCAAAAGGCATCATTATAAATGCATAGTGTCCATACCTTGTACGGAATTCCGTCTTTGGTATATCCTCTTTCTTGACCCTTAATTGATGATATCCTGAATTAAAATCAATCTTGTAAAAGTATTGAGATCCACATAGTTGGTTGAATAAGTCATAAATGTAGGGAAGAGTATATTTTTTTCTTGATAGTGATCTTGTTAAGTTCTCAATAATCAATGCATAGTTTCATTGATCCATATTTCTTCTTAACAAAAAGAACAGATTCACCCTAAGGTGATGCACTAGGGAATATGAATCCATTTTCAAGATTCTCTTGGATTTGATTCTTCAATTCCTACAACTCAATTGGGTACATTCTATAAGGTGTCTTTGAAATAGTCATAGCACCTGGTATGAGTTCTATTGAAAAATAAACTTCACGATTTGGTGGAACACTTGGAAATTATTCCGAAAATACATCATCAAACTCTTGTATAATGGGTTTATTATTAATTTTGAGTTTCTCTCCAACCATTTAAGATAGATAAACTTCATTTATAGAGATCAGGACCCATAAGATGGAATAAATTTCTATTAGAAGGTTATATTCATCCTTGCATCGATAGATGATGAAATATTGATCTAGAATATGAATTAAGACTTCCCTTACTTATAAATTGATATGATATCCATATAGAGAAAGCCAATCCATGCCAATAATCACATAAAATTCCACTATAGGAAGGATCACAAGACTTTTAGGAAGTGATTTCCCACAAACATCAACTGGAGAAGAATTATAAACTTTTGATGCAACTATTGTTTCATTAAGAGTTTTCACAACTAACTCAATATCTAATTATTGAGGTAATATGATGATACCCTTAGAAAATTCTTTAAAAATAAAAGAGTGGGTGGATCCAAAATCAAATAAAACATTTTATACTTTAGATTGGATGTTAAGTGTACCTTTCACCACTTCATTATCATACTCCACATCACCGATAGTGATTACATGTAACTTTCCTTTGTCTTTGGCCTTAAGATTTTTCTAACATCGATCATCATCAATAACCCTTGTATTAGGGCATTGATTAGAATAATTCCCTATTTCCTTGCACTTGTAACATTGAAGAGTAGGAGGTGCATTCTATATAGACTTTTCTCTATTCACATCATTAGACATCTTTTCCTATCAATTTGGAATTCAACTGCTTGATGACCTTATTTTCCACATTTAAAATATTTACTACTATATTTAAGATAATTTCCTCCATGTTTATTTCCACACTTTGATCATAAGAGAAAACTCATCTTCTTTTTAGTGTGGTCTTTAGATTTTCCCTTGAATTATATTTTTTTCTTCCTATCAAACCCATAGGATTAATGGGTTACTCCAATCTTCATATCAACCTTGATAGCACATCGAAAAATTTCTTTATAGCTATTGAAGTCCCTTGTAGCTAATGACCTTTAGAGACTTGGTTTTAATCCACTAAAGAATCAATCAATTTTACTCTCGGGTTGGATAATAATTACAGAAGTGTACCTTGCAAGTCTTGTAAAATATTATTCATAGGTACCAATGGATTCTTTGTCCTTTTTCTTAAGTTCAAGGAACTCCTCCATATTTGTTCAAATAATATGAGGAAAGTACTTATTGAAAAATAAGATCTTGAACTCATCCAATTACATGGACTCAATTTCATTTCTTTGCCTTTTATTCTTGATAAGGTTCCACCATTGATCATTTTCACCTTCCAAACGATAGACTGCTAAGATGACTTTATCATGTTCTGAACATTGGAGAATGAAAAATATCTTTCAAGGTTAATGATCCATTATTCATCCACTAATGGATTAGAAGGCCCACTAAAATAAGGTGGATACTGCCTTATAAAGGACTCTATAGAATATTGTTCCCTCCTTTTCTCATTTGGAATTCATGCATGATTCATAGCTTGAGAAAGTTGTGTGAGCATTGATACAAGATTTTTCATTCTAGATCCCATAAAATTTGGTTTATTATGATTAAAATCATTGAATTTCCCATCACATTAATCATTAACATGGTTCCTTTGGGTTCCATCCGTTGAATAAAACCAAGAAGCATAGTGTGAGTAACACTAATCATAATGGGAAAACCACATAATCATGAATAAAATTTAAATTTAGGAAACTTTAGGTTTTATCCTAGGTTATTCATGATCATTTCTAAAACACTAGGATTGTAAATTATACTTAGACATATCCTTTGGGTTCTTACTAAAGTTTTCTCATCCTAGTTTCTAAAGGTTAATTATACCTTTCCTATGATACCAACTATAATAACCCATACTTTACACACATTTACATTACTTCAAAGTTGAAGAATGTTCATTACAAAATATAATAAATCCATGATAGGTCCATATAGGTATATTTTCTTTATAAACTGGGAAATATAAATAGCTGGTTCACAATACATCTTCATTGTCTCCCACTTATTTCATTATAACTAGACCCCCTTTTTGACATATATTACTTAATACCCTTCTTCATGACCTGGGGAAAAGAAACATATGAAAGTGTGAGCTCAGATGCTCAGTAAGGGTAAACAAGGGAGATATCAATCATATCATAATCATGATACATAGGAACATAACATTTTAAAATCTTATCCTACATAAGAAAGATTGGGATATCATGCCATGGGATAAATCATAAAAGTTCATAAGAATAAATGAATGTCATCCCAAAAGTCATAACATAAGACATAAAGTTTTTTAGCATATATCTAAGCATAGAAAATCATTTCATATTAGTCAAGGCTCATTTCCAAGACCACCATAGCAAACAAATTCCATTACTGAACCAAGTTCACTCCTCATTCAAACTCTGTATTACTGAACCGATATCACTTCCCATTCCAGCCATGTCTATCTCATGAGATATAAATATTTACCTAATTAATTGGAGATAGAAATAGGTCTAACCCATCTCATAATGAAATCATTCTTATGTGTTCCACAAAAACATAAATCACAGCATAACCTAAGGAATAAAATGGGTTTCTTAAACATCATTCCATCATAATCCATATAAAAAATGGATTTCATAAATAGAATTCCATAAAAACTCAAATAATTGTGATAATAGAGATATAAACATAACCTTATTTAAATAATTTCATGTTAGATGAAAAATAATTTTGATAAAACACTTGAAATTAATTCTAAATGAAAATATCCATTCTTCTTCAAAAACATATTCTTTTCTCAAAAATGTATTTCAATTTTAAAATAAAATAATTTATTTGAAAACAAAACTAGAAATAGTATAGAGTAAGATTCATGGAAATAATTCATTATGAAAATGTAAAAATCTATTCATGAGGTATAATTTAAATAAAATTCTCCTCATAATTTTATCGGAAAAGTCAAAAAGTAACTTGTACCAAAAACAACAAAGGATTCCTTTAATACCATTTAATAAAAAATCACCAATAGGTAAAATTAAATTTAAAAAAAATTAGAATAATAGAAATAATATTAAATATTTAGGAAACATGGATGTGGATGATAAATATACCCTAGTAAATACATACATATAAATAATCTCAGATAATGATGAGATTGAAAAATTATCCCTTACCTTTTAGGTCTGATTTTATTTGTATGTATCTGAACCTCTTGTATAATGATTTAAATAATTTCATTGACTTATCTCAGAAATCATAGTCTTTTTTATGATATAATATATGATCATATTATCATTATTTTGTTAATAAAATTTCATTATTACTTGTTATTCAGGTATTAACTGCTTTATTTACTTATGCACATTTTGTCAAATAAGTTTGGGTTCTCCTTTATAGGTCATAGTTATATCATTAAAAAATTATATTAACATTATATATATCATATTCATTCATTATATACATTTATATAATCATTCTTTATTAAAGATCATTTAGAATGAATCACATCGCATCGTGGAGACAGTAGGTCGTACGTACGCATGAGCGATGATACCATTCCCATAATTGTGGAATGGTATTTAAGTGAATAGTGTATAATATTTAAGAATCAATATCATATTATAATAATCATATATAGTTATTATTTCCATCATTATACCCATCCAAGTAAGGTGGTGGTGAAAAATAGATTACACCACGGCGTGGAGACGGTAAGTCGTACGTACGCACGCGTGGTGATTTCTTTTTTCGTAGGATGAATATAAGGTGGAATATGGTTGTTTCATAATTATAATAATATATAAGTATATAATTGATACTTGAGTTGTTAATTTATATTTAAAAAATTCATGAATATGATGTATAAGAAGAAATAATTTTGAATGAATCGGTAGAGGAGATTACCTCTTCTTCGACGTGCTTCTTCTAAATCTCCTCTTAGAGCACTAGAGTTGGTATTTGAAGAATTACAGAACCTATAGAATGTAACTAGGAAATTTTTTAATGTAAAATGGTATGTTATTTCTAATATTTAAGGCTTGAAGTGAAGAGAATTTGTGAGGGAGGAGTTTCCATTTTATAATTGAGGTGAGGGGCACTTTTGGGATATCCAAAAATATTAATTTATAATAAAATCAAACCACATCCAAAAACCTAAAAAATGTCACAATTTAGAATATGAGATGAGATGTTGTTTTAATACAATCAACCAATATATTTTAGACAAGTTTTTATATAAATTTAAACATTATCATTTTAATTAACACTTAGTTATCTTATTTAATTTTTAACTAGGGTAACAAATAATTCAATATTAAAAGCGTGAAATATTTACTTATTTGATATAAATTGGACCATAAATAAATAATTTAAAAAAAATTCTACCATATAATAATTATTATATATTTTTAAAAATTATAATTTTAAATAATTTAATAAAACATTATTTTGATAAACAATCAATAGTGTCAATTTTGACACTCTTCAATTCATTGATCTTTAAAAATATCGAGATAACAAATTAACTTCAAAAAAAATATTTTATTATATTACTAAAAAGAAAATTTGATCTATAAAATTCATTATAGATATTAATTATCCCAAATTATATTTATTTTAATATTTTTAATAAAATTTATTTGTTATCTCTATTAATAAGATAATCACTACATCAATTTTGTGTAATTATTTAATATACTTATTTGTTGAATAAAAATTAAAAATAAAATACTATGATGAAGATAAATCTTCTATATTTCATAATATTATTTTTATTCTGATTTATCTTCTTTAAAATCTAACATTTTAAATGTTATACTTATTAAATTATGAATGTGACAACTTTAACATCACTTTAAATAAAATAATATGTGTGTCACAATATCTTCTATAAGGCTAAAAATGGTCACTAACTCGAATCTTAGATGGTTATGGTCGAGATATACTTGAACAATAATATTTTTTCAAGTTTTTGGGTCCTTTTATGGTTATTATAATTTTAATTAAAATTGTTTTATTGGTTTCTTATCAATTAATTAATTTTTACATCATCAAAGTATAAGCCTTTAAGGTAATTATTTATTTCCTAAAAATTATAAATAAATTATCGTGATAAAGAAAAAAAATTATTTCAAATGATTATTTATAATAGAATTTATCTTCATAATAACCTTATATAAAAAATGATATAGTTGTTAAAATTTGAGTGAGATATATTTAATGTTTCTTTAAATAAAATAAGTTAAATGTTCTAATCTCATCCAAGCGGCTTCCAAAGGACACCATTTCAACCCAAAGATAATTTAGTTATACAAAACTAATAAAATTATATTAATATAAGTTTTAGGGTAATTTTATAATAGTATTATTACCCTTAATTACCCGATTTATCGTTTTACTGTATTAATAAAAATACCAAAGTTACTATTCATAATGCCCAAAAATAAAATAAAGTTGTTTAAATAATTTGGACCTAATAATTCCAAATATGGAATCTATTTTTAAAAATTCAAAACATATAAGTTTCAGTAATTAATTTAAATTTATTCCCATTGTCAGGAAGAGAGAACAAGTTTTAGAAGTTAAAACATTTCAAGATATTGAAATGTTTTTACATCTGAATTCAATGTAAAATTAATGCTAATGACATAAATTATAGTAAATGATAAAAATATATTATAGTTATAATTTAAAACCATTCAATATTATAATTTAACCATATAAATTATTTCAATGGAAAAAAGTTGTTTTTAATTAAAATTTAGTGTATTTTAACTATTCATCAAAATTTGAAAGTTATTAGTAAAATATTAAAATTTCATAAAGGTAAATTTTTATATCCCTCTTCCAAATAACATGTTTATTTTTTCATATAAAAATTATTAATGTGTCAAAAATATTAATTTAAAAGGGGTTCTCCTTTAAAAGGCTGAAAAATACCTTTTGAAAAATATAGGTTTTTATACATCAAATAGGGTTTATTCATACTCTATGAAATAAATATCTATTGGATGAATATAAAAAATATTTTTATTAAGAATATAACATATATGTTTCATTAATTTTATTTACTAATAATAATTAACTCAATTTATTAATACAAAAATACAAAAATATAATTGATTTATATTTTCCATAAATAATTGGTAGTGAATGACTTCACCATACTTTTTTATAAGTTAGTTATATTTATTCCTGCTAACCTAATGGCTAGGTTAAAACTGTCATTTTATACTAAGGTCATCTCGTGGTTCATTTAAACTCATGATTTCTTTCAATTCAAGATATTGAATAATTAAAATTATTTAGAGAAAATATTTCATAAAAATATTTGGGTGTTAAAATCTATGTTAAATATTTAGTTTTATTGTTTAATTTTGAATATTAATATATTTTTATTGATTTTTTGTATCATCTTACCTTTTTCTAACCATTTTAGTTTTAATAAATATATGGTGAATAGAATTTCACTCTTTTATGGATCTTATGATCTGTTAAAAGTTAATTTTAGTGATTCATACATAAAAAATTATATTGGATATTCATTTCCTAATAGTAAGGGGTAAATTGGAAATTTACTGAAGCAAAATAAAAGGATAAAATTGTGTTGGTGAAATAAAATGATATCAAGTAAGTATATTTTTTGGTTTTCTATATCTTGATTGAAAAATAATCCCTCTACCTTAGTAAAAATAATTTTAAATAAAATAATTATCCTATTACATTCATATCTGATGAATCAATGGTATTTTAATTCATTAGGGATTTATGGTTTTGTGATTGTTGACTTTTTCATGATCATCCACTTTCTTATGATCAATGATCTCTACTAATCTCCATAATTATTTATGATTTTATTCCATGTCAATGTTTTCAATTCTATCCAAATATCTCTAAATTAGAACCCTATAATGTGTGTTATTCTAGATGTCATTTTAATTTCTATTTCCCTCTTTTAATTGGAAGTTTTATTAACCCTTTTTACAAGGAATATTTTCCACATAGAATTTTATTTGAATGCCAAACCCTCAATTATTGAGTATAAGTTCAAATTGAGAGGATGAAATTTATTTTAGGGGGATATAATCTAACACCCGGAGAACTTAGAATATATTTATCATTAAATAAATTCAATCTCTTTGATAGCTTGTGATGAACACAACACCGGGTTTAAACAAAACGTGATACTCTATTAAAAAACTATTATTTAAAAAAGACTATTATAACATATCTATTAAGTTGTTGGATATGAATAGGTCTCAATAAATTATGAAAATT
The DNA here is from genome assembly GCA_963277665.1 of Viscum album. Lineage (NCBI taxonomy): Eukaryota > Viridiplantae > Streptophyta > Magnoliopsida > Santalales > Viscaceae > Viscum > Viscum album. The sequence goes on along the minus strand of OY728161.1, from coordinate 1,986,415,163 downwards.
ATATCTTTTACACTTAAATAAAATAAATTCAATGGTTGTCTATTGATTATAAATAAAATAAGAACTATTTGAAAGTAAAGGGAATGTTTTCAAAAAACTATATTTTTCTAAAAGTAGGTTTATCCGCGCTTTGCATACATAATTTAAAAATAAATTTTCACCAATTATAGAAAATTTATTTGAAAAAAAAACTTCATTTTTTAAACCATATTATCTATATAAAATTATGGTGAAATTTTGAAATTTTTTGAAAAACATTACTGTTTCAGTGAATAGGGAAGAATACCGTTTTTTTATAAGTGTCCATTATTTTTTAATAAATTTAGTACCATTATAATTTTAATTTTATTTAAAATTAACATAAGTATTATTTATTTATATTAAATACAATTAGTTATATTTAAATAAAATTTATACTAGATTATTGTATAAGTTTATTTTTGACTTTAAAAATCTTTTTTCTAAAAACTATTTTAAAGTGTATAAAGTTTAACCATTTTAAATAATTAAAATAACTCCTAATAAGAAATGATTTAAATGAAATTTATATATTAAATATCTATAAATATGAATTTAAATTCATATAAATATTATTAATTGTCATACATTTAATATAAGATCATCTTTTCTTTAAAAAAATGCATTTCTTGAAAAACCTTTTTTTTCATCACACCTATGGGTTTAATTTTATATTAAAATTTTCAAATTATCTGAGTTAAATTTATAAAAATGGATTTCATATTTGGAATCATAATAATTTATATTATATAATGAGTTCAACTTAATTTTTGACCATAATGAATAGTTAAAACATTAAAAATTATTCACCATGGTTAAGATAAAAATGAGTTTACCGGGGATCAAACTAAAAATATAAGGGTTAAAATTGACCAAACAATTTTATAATTACTATTTTATGGAAATATGTAAACCTTATATATTTCCCAACTCATATATTTACCATTTTGGAGCCTTATTTACAATAAAGTGACATGGCATTAATGAGAAACTTTGAAAATTACAAAGTGTGCCACTCACCTCAATTATAAAAATCAACCCACTCTTCCCTCCTTTCCACAATTCCAAAACACATTTATTGACCAATAACTACCTAAATAAATTGATTACTTACATCCCCTCATCCTAGAATCCTTTTTTTATCATAAATCCAACCTAGAAAGGCTTTTTTTGCAAACCTAAATAAGTTGTTCGAAGAAGAGGTAGCATCTTTAATTGAGCATTTTATTTTATTTCCTATTTCAGCTACTTTAAATCTCATTAAACCATGATAATATAATAACCTTAGTATTTTCCATATACTTACATATTTTTATGTTAAGGGAATGACCTACAACAATCTCATCCTCCCTCAAATGGGAAATGAAGTCATTGATCTTGTGAACAGCGGACTACCGCCTTACGTATCGATATAATTCATTTTCTATCGTTGATTATCATGGATGGATATAATGATGTATTTAATTTTAAATATTATATTTTTTATATTATTATACATTTTTAATTATAATATCTCACAAACCTTCTTAATTTTCATTCCTTGGGGAATATGATAACGCCGCTCATGTGTATGATGGACTACCACCTCGCGAAGCGATGTGATTCATTTTTCACTTATTATTTACATGTAAGGTAATAATTATTAATATAATATTTATATATGATAATAACAAAATATTAAACATTTTTAAAAATTAATATGTCATATATTTTCTTTCTTTGTCATCCAATTAAAATGATAACGTCGTTCATGTGTACAGCAGACTGTCGCATCATAAAGCGGTGTGATTCATTTTTTTAATATTGCATCACATTAATGGTATATGTAAGGGTATTTAAATAAATAATATGATATTTATGATATAATAATAATTTTGGAAATATAAATTAACACTTTCTTCATTTGTATTATGATCATCAAAAAATGGAAATGTTACTCATGTGTACGTACGACCTACCATCTCCGTGATTGTAACGTAGTTCATTTTTTATAACCATCATTCATGATTGGCTTTAAAAGTATAATTTATGTATAAAAATTATAATTATGTCATTATTATTATTTTTTAAATTATTAATTAATAATATATTTGTATTTAATCAAATTACCAAATCAATTTTGGTCATATGAGCTGAACAACGTCAAAACGTCTGACTGGCACTTAAACGATTATGTAATTGAACATAGCATGATAATAAATAAAATAAATGGAATAATAAAATTGAAAATATTTATTAATATATTAAATAATTAACATAAGTTTATTATTTATTAATATAAGGAATGCACATGATGATACGGGCTTGTAGTGAGGGTTTTCATCTCAGAAGTTCCTTATTTAAGTCACAATTCCTTTTATGAACCTAATTTGTTTTTAATAGTGTATATACTTCCCATTTAAATATTATATTATGAATCCTTAATACTTCATAATATTTTAACTTACAATTCATCTACTTCATCCATTGTAGTTATGAATCAAAAGTTACCAAAGTGGTAAGGGTTTATGTTTCAAACTCATTTTATCCGAGATTGTTTATGCCAGAATTTATATTATAGTAAATTATCTAATAATTGTATAATAAAACCAATTAATTTTATTATCCAATTTTTATTCATGAAATTTTCAAATAATAGTATCATTATTCTCTTTTTGGTATTTAAAATTATTTAGAATTTTTTTTAATAGTATCCAACTTCATTTCTCTCTTCGGTCAAAAATCCTTTTCTTCTTCCATATCCATGTTTTCATAAAATGTTTTAAAATATGTTTTTAATATTATTATTTGATTTTAAAATCCATTTTTACCCATTTTTTAATTTTAAAAAAATAGTTCAAAAGGAATCTTTTTTTTTTAATGTGGTATTTTTTTAACTATTTTACCAAAGTGTGAAATGGATATTATTTTAACTATACATCATGTATGGAATTATCCACCATCATTATTTTATTTTAATATTAATTTATAATTTTCTATTTTTATTTTCAAATAAAAATATTTCCACAATATTTTATGAATTTTTTATTTTTTCAAAATGTTTTTTTCAAATTGGAAAGGTTATTTTTCTCAATAATGATTTTAATCTTTTTATAGTATTTCTTTTCATAAATGAAAACAACATTTGATGTATTTGATTACTTCTAAATTCTGTATATATGTATCTCACATATATAACCAGCTAATTCTATCTTTTTTTGATGGGTTAATACATGAATTATGTTTATCTGTCAAATAAATTTATTATGAAAATCTCTTTGGATCATGTTATGAGACAAGATTATGAAAACCATTTATTTTCATATGTAATTATTTTGTTTATTCCTTATTATTGATATCCTTATATGGAATACATATGCGTGTACATGAAATGAATGTAATGGGTGGGCCTAGAATTATATGTCTCTATAATGAATTGGGTAATGTTTTAGTATCATGTGACACCATTCATGGGATTAGGGAGTGAACCTAATTCGTTATGGGACTCTATCCACCATGTGATGTTGTCTTGGTGGTTAGCCTTTACTTATGCTTATGTCATGTTTTGTGTTGATGCCACATTTCTTATGATTTTATGATCTTATGATACCATGGTCATTACGTTATGTTTCCTTTTGATAACACGTGTACCTTCTATTTTATGATATCATGTTATACCTTTAACTCATATTTTATGCTTCCATATCATGTTTATTCCTTCAATGGGATTTTTAGCTCACCCATTTCTTTCAAGTATTACCAAGGCCATCCTATGCATATTTAGGAGCTCGAATGGATTTTAGGATCTCAATATAGATAATAAAATAAGGGTGACATGTTTTAGTTTCATTTTATGTATTATGAACCTAGCCTTTCAGAGATACTAGTCCTTTATATTCCTTGTGTTGTATTTATGGTTATTTATGTTTAAGAATCATGTAATAATATGTATAAAAGTATTGGTTCATCATATCACCCATGATTCATAATTTTATACCCAAGATAAAATAGAGTTTTCAATAAGAATTATCTAAATAAAAGTGTAAGCTAAGTATTTAGGCATCCAATATTTCAAATTCCAGAAAAAGTAGTGATAGAGAGAAGTCACATATCTCAACATGTTCATTACCAAGGATCACAACAAAACTAATTAGAATCAGGACCCCTTTAAATTCCTTCAGTGAAACCCAAATAAGTTCTATCAATACCATTCCTAGACCATAGCTTGATACATGAAAGCCTCAATCCAAGATTACTCCTAAAATAAGATAAGAGAAATAAAAGGATAAGAAGAACCATAATTCTCACCTTTGATTCCCTAGGTCCAAAACTCAAAGATCATTATAAATGAATCTTAAAAATGGAGAGGATCTATAAAATCTCCTAGAGATAGCCTAGTGTTTGAGGGAAAATATAAGGGGACCAATCAAATCCAAAGTGTGGTCGGACCTGAAATCATTTATGATGTGATAGAGGGATTTATCTCATGAATCCTCGAGATTCCACATGCACCGAAATTTAAGTTACCTCACCTTTAAAATAATTAAAACCCATTCACACCATGAATAATATTTCATGTTGTGAATGGACTCAAATAGCTTCCTGAATAATCTTCCCAGAAACATATTCACATCAAGAATAACCAATCATGGTGTGACCTAGATCCTATATCTAGATTCCATCTTTTTAACTGCTTTCTCCTCTGAACACTCCCAAAAATTAAACTCAATAACTACAAACATAGAAAAAAGAGCATAAAACAAGGGTATACCTCAAACTTGGGTGCTACAATATTTTATCCTATAAGTATATATAGACATTGGATGTGTGGGGATAGGTCTTGAGGGACTATCACCTCATGTGATGAACTGGTGAGCTTATGAGATGGGTTGGGTTCGCTATGGTTGTTGTTGTGTGTGTGCCTAATTTATGGTTATTTCTAATTATTTTATATTGAATCTAATGGTGGTGAACTTTTCTTGACTGAGAAGATGGAAGATGTTGACAGAGGTCCTCTCTTGAGTGAGAGGAGATAGTCCAAGATGTTATAAGACCCTACCCTAAGTAAGAGGTAAATAGTACGAATCTTAAGGAATGGCCTTTCCCTAAGTGAGAGGGTACTAGTAGATACCACCCTGAGTGATAAGGTATTTTTTTCAATTATTTTCATTGATCCATACCATTAATATATGGTAGTGATTTATAATTGGTGTGATGTGAATGATTTTCAGAATGAGGCTTACCCTGAGTGAGAGTGTGCTAGATAGGACTTGTTATAATTACCTACCCTACATCTTCATGTATGGGTCAATATTAGTGTATCACCCTACCTTACATATTTGGGAATGTGTTGGCATGTGATTTATGAGGTGAAACTTTCTTTGTTCTGGTGTGAGGTTAAAGAAGGTGGGTTCAGGTGTCACGGTATCTTGGTTAGCTCCTGATCACCTAAATGTTGTTCTTGTTTGTGCATTGTTTTTCATGTTTCTAGGTGGTTGTATTACATGTGCATAACTTTTAAACCTTATATGTATTTTATACACATCCACTTGATCATAATAGTTCTCAGTATTATTGATTTGTTGGGGATTCCTACTGGGTCATTAGACTCACTACTTCCCATGTACACGAATTGGGTTTCGATGTACATGGGTAGACTTTCATGTTTTCTATTAGGTTACATCTAATTCTTGGATATAGACACATGGTTTGAATCCATCAATTTTTGGAGGTTGAGCATTCATCAAGTTAGATTATGTGAGTTTTTTTGGAGGCTACGTAGTTTACTTTTTAGTTATTTTTCAGCATGTGTACTGGCCATTGTGAAATTATTTTATCATATAATGATTCCATTATATATATTTCTACTATATTATGTTTTTACACATCATATATATAGTTTACTACTTTATATTATAGACCTTTGGGGCCCTCTTGGTCCCTTTTTAATTTTTCCATGAGTTTTGTTATGTATGTTATACATATAGTTCAATTCAAGTTTTCTATAAGTTTTATCATGGCCCTTGGGCATTTTTTAAATGGAATAGTCTCCCCACTACTATTTTAGGCCTTTTTAACTAGTTATAAGCCTCTAAAATACAGATGTGTGGGATTGAGGTCAATTGAAGACACCCTCTTGGATGTTTCTTGGGCAATCCGGGTTGGGGTTTTACAATCCCAAACTTTGAATTCATCGGTACAGAAATATTATCTACATATTTATACTTAATTACTCCAAATATTTTATCATTAATATAGATTAATACTATAAAATACAATTATTTTGATAATTTTATGTAGAGGTTGTGATCAACACTACTCTCTTGAATTCTATATTCCTCAAGTATGAGTCCAATCAAGAATACCAAGATTGGGGAGCTTTCTTTAGACCATATAAGGATTTATTCAAATGATACACAATTTCTTCATCAATACTGATTTAAAATTGCACCATTTATTTTATATATACTACCTCCTTGAGAACTCCAATAAATAATTTCATCTTTACTTTCATTTGATAAAATTTAATATACTTTTTGAATGTCTATTACTAAGAGAAGTCTTATCAACTCAAGTCACAAAACCAATGAAATTTTATCTTCTATATATATACCCTTGATTTGTACATATCTATTACACATCAATATCTCTTTATTATAGATCACTTTACTTTTTCATAATAAGTGTTCTTTAATATCCACTTTTTTCCAATGATTTTGTGATCATATGAACTTTTTATAAGATCTCATATCTAATTTTTCACAATTTAGCATAAACCTTTGTTCATTTCCTTGAACCATGATTTATCCTTCACTGCTTCTTTAAATAATGATGGATCCACATGAGATAATAGAATAGTATGATCTATACTTCTAATCCTTTGGGTTTGTGGTGGGGAATATTTGTCATAGATGATGTTCAATACATCAACCTTATCTCTTATATTTATCATTTGGATAAATGATTATCTCTCTTTAGTAGCCTCTTATTATTTTTATTCAAACTCAGAATCATCTTCATGTGATGGATTATTTGAACCACCAAAATGTGTGTCAACTTTATCATATTCATCATAATTTCATTCAAACCAAAGTTTCTAAACTTTCTACCATCATTTTCTCCAATCACTTTCATATTTTTTCTCTCCACAATTCTGTTTAAGCTCTTGTTGAAGCATTTATATTCTCTACTCTTTTTTTTGAGTATCTTAGAAATACTACTTCATTAATTACATCACCATATTTTTCTTTATTTTATTATTTATTCAAAATATAACACTTACTTCTAAACACCATAAATTTTTTAAGTGTTGTATTCCTTCCATGCCACATCTCATTTGTTACTTGGAAAATCTTGATTTTATGAGTAAACATCCACCTAAATTACTTCCTTCCAATAGTGATGTGAAATTACACTATCAATGAGAAACATATTTTTTATATTATTCACCGTCATGTTATGCCTCTCAAAAAGTAAAATTTACTATATATTCCTCACAAAATAAATTTCATTCTTGATTCCATGATTATCAAGATAATTATCCACTTCAATTGAGGTTTAATCCATGCCATTATCTGATTGAAGAATCTTGATTAAATATCTATTTTCATTCTCAAATATTCTCTAGATTCTTTTGATGCACTAAATCACCTCATTCTTGGTTTACATAAACATAATACAACACATCCTACCATAATCATTCATAAATATAATGAAATGCCTATATCCTCATGTTTTGGGATGTGTCATTGGAAAGTAGACATCAGTATGAACTAATTCCAGAAAACTTTATGCTATATTCCTCCTTTATTGATAGGTATTTATCACTATATTCTCTCTCATACATTCACCACAAGTCTTCTCTTGTTCATGCTTAAAATTTTTAATTTCTATCACTACCATTGGATTTTATAAATTCTGTATGGTCTATTGATGTATATTCTCAAGACTCTGATTCCAAAAAACTTTCTCTTCTTCCATAATAAGTATAGATGTGTTCAACATGATATCCACTTGATATAATTTTATATTATTCCTCAAAGTCTTTATCAAATAATTTCACACCTTGTTTTTGATTAGATAGCCATTTCAGTTCAATGTGACTTTGATTCCTAACTCATAAAGTTGACTTATTATTCAGATATTGGGTCAAAGTCCATCTATATATATCACCTCCATGTTTTTAAATTTATCTCCAATAATCCTTATCTTTCATATTCCTTTTATATTTAAATCTCCATCATTACTGAAGTAAATTGTTCCATCAACACAACCTTTAAAATTCTATTAAATATTTATATTTCTGATCATGTGGGATGTGAACCCACTATTAAGAATCCATGTTTTTCTATTATTTGTCGTGTTTAGATAAATTTCACATAGGATATACTTTTCCTTATCCTTATTCTCCTTACATGAAATAATTAATTGATTTGAGACATAAAATGGTCTCTCCTTATTAATTTCATCATGTGTAGTGAAGTACTATCTTTTTGCTTTCAAAAGGGAAATTTTTTCCCAAAGGAATTTAATTAATCATTATTCTCTCCATTATCCTTGGACCTCTATATATATTATTTCCACAAATTTTTTTACCATAATCAATGTATTTATAGCTAAATTTATATCAATAAAAACAATTTCCATAAAATTAATTTATTCTTTAAAATAAAGTATATGTTCTCATTATACTTTATTGACTTTTGATTACATCTCCATTCAAGTAAATTTCTACCTCTTAACTATATTTCATTGTGTGGCCTAGGTTACCATAGAATTGGTAATTAATCAGGGGCATACCTTGTCACGATCTATCCACATGTTTTTAACCTATGAATAGCTCCTTGATTTTTGATAAACCCTTGATGATTAATTTTTATCACCAAAAAAAATTATCCTTCATATTTTTCATCTAATTTTTGGATATTTTATCTTTAAAACCAATTCCAATTTTACCCATTTAATTATTTATTTGATCATTAAATACCTTCCTAACACTTATCATGCCTTTTCAGTTATTTCTTTTAGATTTTCATATAATAAATTCCTAAACTACAACTTCTTCTTAGAACCTCCTGTCTTAATTTAAGTATCAAATTTATTTCTCAATATCACCACCTATTCTTCAAGAGATTAAATATTATTTAATTTTTCCTTGATATAATAATTAATTCCATTGATCACCTTATCTTATTATTTAAATTTAATCTTGAATTCTACTACTTCTTTGGATACTTATTGAGTAGCCCCTTATTCCTCTATAGACTTCTCTAATCGAGTGATTTTGGATTTGAGTTGGTCAATATACTTTGATGAATCTTTAAATAATCCACTAATATTCTTGTTTTTATAGTTTTGAGTATTTAAATCCTAAATAGAACCTTAAATTTACACCTTGATATCAACAAAACCTTCCTTTTGAATTTTTTACTTGGTTTCTGATTCATCTTTCCCAACCATCTCCATCATAGAAACCTCAAATCAAATTTGAATTTGATTTCAATTATTTGAAGAAAACTTCATCATCATTATCTTCCTTTATCACTAAGTTATTTTAATAAAACTTTTTTCTATATGTGTTTCCATATTTAAAGTTTCATTAGGGGGAAATTATTTTTTTTTGTGTATTAAACTTCACATTCTTACTCTTTAAGACTTCTTAAACACCCCACAACAATGTTTACAACCTTCTTGTAATGAAATACAATTAATATTAACTCTTAATCAAACATTCCATTGATTTTCTTGAATTTTATTACCACAAGTGACAGTAATTCATTACTTAAATTTCCCTATTCATTTCCAACTTTATGTATATCAATCTTAACTATAGCTTTGAATGTTATCTCCTTTAATGAATGGCCCATTTTTCTTTCCAGTATCATGTGAATATCATATTCAACTAGGATTCTTTATAAATCATATAATTTAAGTTCCTCAAAATTACTCTCCTTGAGAACCATCACTTTTGTAATGTTAAAGGTATAAATCTCAACAATATTTTCTTTATAATCTCCATGTATTTAATTTCATCACCAAGACAATGAATAGATTCAACAACCTCAATAATTTAGTTGAAGAAACTATCAATTTTTTTTAACAACTGCAATTTTTCATCTTTAACCTTGTTTTCCCCTTGATAGATATTGTCTACTTTATCAAAAATTGATTTATTCAATGTGTGGCTCATCACCTTCATATAAATCTGGTTAGAAAGAGATTAGTATATTTTTTTTGCCTTTAAATCATTGTTTAATAACATTTAGTTCATCTCTGTTAATGACAACTCTATGGTATCACTAACTTGAATTACATGTATAAAAATGAAGAAAATATCAATCTTAAGAGACGGTAGATGTGATTTTATTCAATTATTCTAGATCCAATAATCACTTCCATCAAATAGTAAGACTCCTTTTCTATTAATCAAATTATCCATATGAAAAATATTTTGTTAACAAATTAATTAATAATTACCTTGTGGTTTTGATACTAATTATTTTAACCGAATCTTTATAACACACCCTAAGAGAGGATGAATTCATGTATGAGAATGTATTTTATTTTCTCTTCATCTCTAAATAGATTTTTTTCTCATATTGGAATGTATAATATGAACCTATCACAAATAATAGCACATGTAGAGAATCCATGTATAAAAAGTAAAAGAATGAGCATGGTGAATTTACTTGGTTCAACACTAAAGGTTACTCCAAGGACAATACACAAATGATGTGTTGATATAACAAGTAAAATACTACTCATTTATGTGATTATAATATTTTTCAAAGGGATCACTACTAATCCATGGGTCACTTTCTTAAATTCTCTCTATACATGCCACTTTAAGGCAAATAACATAATAAATATTGACACAATGGTTGCTTGTAATGATAACCCTAAGATGATCAAACAAAAAATTAGTGATGGTGTTTTCATTATCGAATGTAATTTAAGGAATATTCTCGATAAAAAACTAGTCAATACCACTACCATAGTTTTATGTTTTTGCAATGGATCATTAGAGATGTACTACCATGTCAAAAAGACATTTGTGATGGGAGTCCATTGCTAATGAGAAATCACAGAAAATAGAAACTCAATTATGTATTTTTGTGATGACCCGTCATAAATAATTAGTATTTTAAATGTTGAATTAATACATAGAAAATAATAACCACAAGTTTGTTAAATAATCAATTGCAATAGGCCAGTCAAAAATTAAATTATTTGTGATGGTAGCTTCATCCATCGCAATAAATCCACCAATTTTTTTTACAAATCCAATTGAGAAGAATATAGATATCCATCAAAATTACTAATATTTAAAAAAAACAAAAAATACTAAAAAATAATTAAAATAACAAAAATTAAAAAAAAATTAAAAACAAAAATAACCATAATAAATTATTTCACACATAATATGTTTATCACCCCCTTAAATATAAAATAGTCATAAAAATCATAGAGAATCAACTGGTATTGGGTGGAGGAGGATCACTCAAAGGATCGGGGGAAGGAAACTCCATACCAATGCCACACACAAGTTGTTTCACATACTACAATATCTGCACATCTCACTGACATTGTTTCTCAGGATCCTCCTCCCTCTCTCTATATATCTACTATATCAACTCATCCTAAACTCTCAACCTCTCCTCATAATGTGAAATATATGATGATGATAACTCTCCATGATCTCCCTTCGAGCTGACTAATTACATTATAGAAGTACCATAATAACTTGTATGTATCAGTCATCAACCAATACTGATCACCTGGTCTTTCTTGACTCTATAAAAAGTCACATGTATTTAAGCCCCCTCATCGAAACCTAACTCACCAATGACATATTCTTCAATATTGGCTTGAATCTATTGTTAATTATAAGTTGTGGTCTTATAAATTTCCTTTAAATATAATTAGAAATTATAATGACAATAAAATTAATATTAGTAAAAAATTTTAAAAAAAAAACTAATCACAGTATGACACTATCGGTCACCTACAAGTTGTCTTATATGGGGATCAGTGTACATATTCTTATAAACATCAAAATCCATAATAGAGGGTTTAGTATCAACCTATATAATATAACAAACATTTTACATTGAAATTATATATTCATTAATAAATAATATTAATAACCATACGTCATCGATGTATACAAAATATACAAATTTCATCCCTATGTGTGACCTCCTGCCTCCCCCGGCTCTAATGTACAAATGATGAACACATACTAAAATTCTCCCCTATCTAGTAGGAGAAAAATCCAACCCATGCTAGAGTTAAGATATAGTTAGGTCAATGGGAGCTTACAGACTGGTCTAAAACATTTTTAAAAGCTCTATCCATAGTTTTCTTTCTGAGGTTGTGTAAAAACTGATGAAAGCATTCACATATACAAATCTTACATGCCTCCCAGATAGGAGATCTTAGGTTATCAACAATTAGAGACCATAAATTCTATAAGACAATTAAAAAAAATATGTTAGTAATTAAATAAATTTAGAAAATACATATATTATTTAATAATAGACAATACAATGGTAAAAAATCTACAGACAAATGGAAATGGGAACCTGATACCATGACATCCATGTCTTAGAAAAATAATTTATTAGAATCACACTAGCTTACCCAACAGTTAAATGTGAAAACTATGAAAATAAAAAAAAATCAGATTATTATTATCAAAATTAATAAAAAAACTTACTATAAAATAAATATCTTAAACAATTGAACAAACCTCCATAAATGGGGATCAAAATCAAGAGATGGGTGTCTCTCTAGAACAGGGTCTGGAATCATCAATCGAACAAGACCATGCATCCTTATAATAGGTGTAGCACCCTATGGATCAGATGAATTGGGCTCATAAGTAGGAAGTCTAGTATCAATAATAGAATTAAATATATCATAGGGAGCATCTCTATCCATATGAAAAAAAATATTACATGTAATAAATTTTTAATACATATATAAAATATAAAAAACTAATAAATACCAAAATATAATAATTTTACATGTAAATAATTGTTAATACATATATCAAATAAAAAACTAATAAATATAAAAATATAATAATTTCCTATAAATAAATACCATAACATAATTATTTAGCCTATAAATATTAGTTAATATTGATATAAAATATAAAAAACTAATAAATACCATGCAGAATATAATATTCTTACCTATAAATAATTGTTAATATGGATATCAAATATCAAAAACTAATAATTACTAGAATTAATGAAGGAACAGAATAGATATCAGGTCTAACTATCTGAAACAAACAATCTTACCTATAAATAATTATCAATAAAAATATCAAATAGAAAAAACTAATAAATACCTTAATATAATACATCAATCATCATCGTATTCCTCATATTAATCAAGGACAATGTCTTCATCCTCATCTTTAACATCATCAACTTCTATATGACTTTTAGTTTCAGATTTCCTAATTACTTCATCAATATTATCAATATCAGTGGCCCTTAACTAGTGGGTTTCATCATTGATATTTATATCTCATCGGGTAAGAGATATATTTTGGGATGTTTCTTGAAAATTTTCAGTTTTTTTTACTCCATAGAACCATTTTCATTTCAATAAACTGATTATCATGAGATTTAATTTTTATTAAACTCTACAAATCATTCAAATCCCTTGAAACATCACATTAATTTCCATAATAAACTTGACGTACTCGATGTGCCAATATAAATGCTTCATTTTATGCGAGAAGATTGCTATATTTAATTTCAATGACTCTATATCATGGATGAACTCACAACCCTCGACCAGTATCAAACCAAGACATTTAAACATTGGTAAATAATTTGGTCCCAGATAACATAACTCAATTATTTCATCTAGCATACCATAAAAGCCAACTTTACTTTCATTATGATATCCTTTCAAAAAAACACCACTATTCATTGATTTCTTTGATTCATCATATATGTGTGTATGAAATAAAAATCCATAAACCACATACCCATTATAAGATTTTATCGATTTCGATGAAGGGTTTTTTGGAACATATAATCGACTATAAATTTTATTTTCATGTTGTGTTGCCTAAAAATAATAAAAATTAGTAATAACAGATATCATAAAAAATTTATTTAATGTTATATTAAAAGAAACTTAACTTAACAGTCTTTAAAAACAATATAAAGAATTCTATTAATGATTTTTTTCAAGAGCAGTAGATGTAATTTGTATAAATTTATTTTTGATACGGTCATAATATAGTCTACAAAAAAAATAATGTAAATAAATGTATATATTATAAAAAAATTAAAAAATAATAATAATATGTGATAATTACTACACAATTCATATCATTTCTTCACAATTCATCAGAACATATATATGAGCTTTGTGTAGTTCATTATATGAAATCCATCATTAATGATAACCACTAAAACCAAGCTCAAGTTGATTAAAAAATGAAAACTAATAGTCAATGACATCATCAATATTTGTCTCATTAGGACCCATCCAGTTATGGTTTGAAGGATATTCCAATTAAAAATAATAAGAGCTTAAATTTGAAATTTCATTCTACAAGTACGCTTTTTCAACTAACCTTTCAACTAATGTTTTAATTTTTTTCAGGAATCTATCAAATGGGTACATCCATTAGGATTTTAATGGCCCTCTACATTTATCTTTATATGGTAAATACAATATTAAATTTTCCATTGAGTCAAAGAATCTTAGAAGTAATATTTTCTCCAATTTACATAAAATTAAAACAATATCATTTTATAGAATACTCAATTAATCATATTCCAATTTTTCTACACAAATATATCAGAATAAAAATTATATTTTAGTCAACACATCCTATATTGAATAATTCAATATCCCTCTAAGACTAAAAGATGGTAATCTTTCCATTATGACATGGAATTCATGCCTTTTTAACCTGATAATATGCTCATTTTTGATGTAATGAGACAAAATATAAGCATAACCATCGGGTAACCTCAATACCCAAATCCAATAATAGAATAATAAAATAATTTCTTTATAAAGGGCATAATATACTTTTGGATTCATTAAATTGTGTGATGTTTTATCTTCAAATAGTTTAAGTTTAGAACATCTATAAATTTGGGCAAGATCTAACCATGATTTTACATTATCATTGGTCTTACTAGGGGTTTCCAACATGGTATAAATTATGTTATCAAAAAAAATTATTCTCAGTGTTCATTACATCTAACATGTGATGAACCAACAAATCATACCAATATAGAAGGTCTCAAAAAATAATCTTCTTTATCGAATTATGATCTCTCTAAAAACCATTTACTTTTTTCTATTTATGATTGGTCCAAAAGTAACAAGAGTTAATGCAAAGGTGATATATTTTTCCTAAATATATGAGATAACTGTTGGAGGTTCACATTAATACAACCTTCAATGTAAAATTCTTATCTATAATTATATAAAATATAGTTTCATCATTATTTTATAATGAAATTAACTCATTAATTAGTGGCTTTAAATAAACATCGATATTATTCTTTGAATGTCTTGGAATTAATAGTTCAAAATATATATATGTTTCCTTAATTAACATCCAAGGAGGTAAGTTTTATAGAGTAATGAAAATATGTCAACAAGAATATTGACTATCATAAGCACCAAATGGAAAAAAACCATCAGTATAAAGACACAATTGTATTTTATGAGGTTCTGAAGCAAAATGAAGGGTGTATCTGATATAATTGCTTCCATGAATCATTATAGCATGGATGATTTAAGCCTTTACTGATAGATATATTTAATTTTTTTCATTTCATCAATTCAGTTGTGTTGTGAGGCATAAATAAATGTTGTAAATGAGGTGTAATTGTAAAATACCTCAACTAATTCAAATGAAATATATACTTTCCTTGTTGTGCCTCTTTATATCTCAATTCTCCACATGTTAGACAATTAACTAATGATTAATAATCATCTAAATATAAGATGTTTGCATTTGAACATGCATGGATCTTCTGATAACTAAGACCCAAATTGTGGACCAACCTCTTACTTTCATAAATACTTGTAGGTAATATATTTCTATTAGGAAAAATGATTTAAAAAAAAGATAATATTTGATCAAATAAACTATTTGACATTCCAAAATCAGATTTAATTACCATAAATTTTTTTACAGCTTCAAGTTTTCCCATCTGATATCCCAAATATAAGGCCTCCTTAGTAGATTTCAATAAATTGTAAAATTGAGAAGGTTCAAATTTAGGATTTGGAATATCATCCTAAATTTTTTTTTCTAAATAGAATAGTCAGCTGCCTCATGTACTAAATTCTAAAATTTTGGATCCAAAACCAAAAAATATATTTTCTACTAAATTATATTCACCTTGTTGATACTAAAAGATATAATCTTTCTTAAAACCAAAATGAAGTAGATGAAGTACAACATTGTTAAAAGTATCGAATCTCCTAAGATCACATTTATTATATGGACATTTAATTATTTCTTTAGAAAAAAATTTAATTTGATGATGCAAATGATATAAATGTTTCGACACCCTCAGTGTAGATAGTTATATTAGATCCGTTAGTATTTTTTGATGATTTATTTAATCAAAATCCCATAATAGAAACTGATATCTACTTTCTAAGTCCATAATTCTCTATAAAAACAATAGAAAAAAATAATTATTACTCATTGTGACTAATTATAAATTATTATTATATTTTAGTTATGTATAATTAGTACTTCATATATATTATTTATAAAATTTATTACAAATTGTCATAATTTACTAACATTTACAAATTTTTAATAATATTTAGTAATCAATACTAACATTTACTAATTATTACTAATATTGACTAATTATTTATTAAGTAATAAAAAAATTAATGAGTATTACTAATTATTTTAATTAATACTACATTTATATGAATTATTGTGAATTTCTAATAGTTGCTACTATTTTCTATATTATTTTATAAGGTATGAAAAAATTGTAATTATTACAAATATTTTTTAATTTTTACTAATTGATGAAATTATTTATTAAGTAATATAAATTATTTATTAATTATAACTAAATTTTTAATAAATATTACAAATTTTTAATAATTACTAATATTTTATATTTTTTTCTTTTGAAATTTATTACAAATTATCATAATTTCCTCAAATTTACAAATTATTGATAATATTTTGTAATTAACACTATTATTTACAATTTATTAATATTATTGACTAATTAATTATTAATTATTAATTATTATAAATTATTTAATGATTATTACTAATTATTTAAATTATTACTACATTTTCAATAATTATTATTTTTTTTTGAATTTTAAATAATTGTTTGTATTTTTTATATTTTTTTACATGGTATTAAATTTTTTTTACTAATCATTATTAGATAATTTTTTAATAAATATTAATTTTTTTAATTTTTATTGTTTTTTCATTAAAACAATGTTTATATCATTTTTTTATAAATAAAATTCTTATAAATAAAATTCTTATAAATAACATTTTGTTAAAACGTATTCTTTAAATTGATTTTCTCATCATTTTTATAAAACACTCATTTCCTATTTATTTCATACATTATATATATATATATGTATAATAATTTCATAATCAGATTTATTTACATCAAATTTATTTTTACATGTTTTTTAAACAAATATACATATCAAATCTATATAAATACATATATATATATATATCAAAAACCTAATACGTTTTTTTAAAAATTTATATATGTATATTCACATGTATATATATATATATATTACAAAATTTCTTAATCAAATTTATTTTTGCATGTTTTTTTATAAAAATATGCATATCAAATCTATATATACATGCATACATATATGTGTGTATATAAATACATCAAAAAGCTTATACTTTTTCTTAAAACATTTATATATGTAAATTCATATGTTAATATACATACATACATATATGTAAATATATATATATATATCAAAAACCTTACATATTTTTTTTGAAATGTTTATATTTTTATATTCACATGTTAATGTACATAAATATATATATAATATATATATATATATATTAAAAATATTACTTGTTTTTCTAATGTTTATATATGTATATTTACAAGATAATATATATATATATATTATATTACACAATTTATTAATTAATATAAATACATCAAATATATTCTGACACTTTTTTTAAACAGATATACATATCATATATATATATATACATACATATATACATACATATATATATATATCAAAAATATTACATATTCTTTTAAAAACATTTATATATATATATATATTCACATGTTAATATATATATATATACACATATATCCAAATGTTTACAAAAATATATTCACATGAATTTATAAAAATGAAAATCAATCATAATATAACAGTCAAACATGGTTTAACATCAGTGTCGTAATTAAAGTATTATAATAATTCATCAAAATTCATATCTCCAAAACATACAATACAATTGACCAATTAAATAGATTTATATAAACACTTTCAATATTAGATATCCCTAAATAATTTACATAATAATCATATTTCTAATAATAACATAAAATAATATACTTACAGTTACCTAAAATACCAAACATAAAAATCTATTAAATCTAAAGATTAAATAATGATAAAAATACCTAAAATCAATTAGAATAACTCATGTGGACCTAATGGACATCCAAATAGGGAATAATAAATTTAAATTAACCCTAAATTCAAAATAAACCATAAAAATTGGGTAAATTTATTAACCTAGGGTTTTCCCAAACTAATTCATGTAATATTAAATGAAAAAATCAAAAAAAATAATGAAAGAGGAGATAAGAGCAGTCCATACCAAGATTATTCGAACCCAGATCTGTAAAAAACTGAGTGCAATAGAAGATTTTGGAGGGGGGGCCTACCATCAGCGGTGCATTGCGCAAAGGGGGTCAAGAGAAGTGGGGAGGGGAGCAAGAAGAAAGGTTATTTATTTTTAATTTATTATTAATTATGATTGGTTATTAGCGACGGAATTTATTCTGTCGTGAAATATAATTTTTGTCCGCATTTTTTTTGATGAAAATTATTACTCATTGTAAAAGGTTCATTCGGGAGGATAATAGATATGGATATAAAAATATGTCACTATTATCCATAACATATATTTTTCACATGGGATGGTGTGCAGTCACGTCAAATGTATTTGTGATAGACCTTATTTTTCATCGCAAAAAATTAGTATTTGCGATGAAAAATAAATTCTTTCACAAATACCTCTTTCTTCGAAACTATTTTTGATGGGAATCTTTCCCATTACAATTAACCCATCTCAAATACCCTTTTTCTAGTAGTGTACATCCTAAGGACCACATGAAAGTTGTGTGTCTCTAATACAAAGAAATATCATAGATGCTTGTAATTACTAATCACGATAGTGAATCTTAAACACCTTAGAATAAACTTAGATTTCACCCCTAAGGGTGTATAAATAGTCATCACCCCATATAGATATTCCACAACCAAACCTATATCACTAATTAACTGACTAGATATGAATGATTGTGATGAACTCATATCAAATAAAACTTATGTTAGGGTGGATGTTACTAAAATTTTACCTTGTACGGTTGATGACCCCTCTCCATGATTACGAGTCTTCTTGATAGCATGAAGTTTTCCCAATCCCAACCCTCTACCCTAGCCTCATGTTAACTGACACCCCTAGGTATCACCACTCTACTACCTCTACTTCCCCTGGGAACTATGTCCAAAATGTCTATAAGAACCCTAAGACCTAATCTAAGGTGGTATCGCTAACCATACTTCAGGCCCCTAAACTATCCCATCACCATATCCACTACCTAAATTGGGTAAAATCTTATAGAATCACTAAAAGTGTTTCATTTTACTATATAATCAATACTCTATAGATTATTAGTGACACTGGGATAGGATATAACAAGGTCTACCACACTAGTAACACTTGAGACGAGTCCTTCCCTGTAGGGGAAGAGGTGAATAATAACCATGTATACCTTATAAATTACTTCCCTAACAAGAATCATCAAACCTATGCTTCATAATACCTGAATAAATGCCATCAATCAGAATAGAGGAAGTAAGATACCCTATAGCACTTCCCATAATCAGGTTCCTCTTGGAAATAAGGGCCTAATTCACAACCTTTGAAAAAAATTATGTAGAAAGATGTTCACCTAAACCCATATAGAATATCTCAAACCACCCTCTAAGTTTCTTACTCAAAAATCCTCATCCCCATATAATATAAGAGAAAAACAAAATATCTCTATGAAATGTATTAGATAATCTATATTCAGAATCTCCCTTTAGGTGATATGCATGAGCTTCTGAGTTCTAACCCACTTCAGGTTCTCATAAAATAATTACTCAAAGAACATGGTCTAAAAATATTTCCAAGAAAATATCTCATATTTACCCTCCTAGACCTACACCTCCCACAAGTACTTAGTTGTTCAATGAAATATATAAGTTGCAAAATTTTCCCTCTTCTCTAGGGGTGTTTCAATTACATTGAAAATGATATGTGGTATCTTTATCCAAAACTCCTTACCATGTGAACGACCCTCACACATAAAGAGAGATAGATGTTGAATCTAAAACCCACTCATAAGGTCATGCATTGATGGATCAAATCTCAGATCCCCATGTTCCATATTTCCATTACATGTAATTGATTCTCTCAAAATTGTACATCTATAATAGGTATTGTCACAATAGGAGAGTATGGCACCACAACTAGTAGGACATGATCTTCCTCAACCTCCTAGTGCTCAATTGGATGTATCTATTGTATAATATCATAAAAAATCAAATTCATATCTTATAACACATCTATCATAGTTTATGATATCCCAGTTTAGAAAATATAGTAATATGCATCACATTTATCTACTCTACATAGACCCTATCTACACTAGGGTCTCATATAATGCAGTCACTCTCTATCTCTAGATGCCTACTCTTATGGGTCAATATAAGATACATATAAGGTATAAATAATCAATAAATAAATAATAGTAATAATGAATTTTATAATTATGGGTTTATCCTAGTGAGGTATCTCTAATAACTAATATGAAAAACATTGCTTAACTTATTTTTGACACATTAAATAAACAAAACCCTTTTTAAAGAGGTTATCAATCACATACAATCATAAAAATGTATGCAAATTCTATGTGCCAAATATAATTCATTAATTCATGCTCTCTTTCAACCCTTGGTCAAGATTAAATCATTAACCATAAATCACACACTGTATTCTTTGAAAATCTAAAAATTATAACATATTAAAACCAATAATTACAATCCCATCCCTAGTAACTTAAACTTTCCTTATATATTGGTTATCTATAACCAAGCATAGGGTCCATCCTATGTTCTTACCTTTCATATCTTCAACTACCATGTCCAAAATATTAAAACAAAACAAAATAAGGTCTCTCACACCATTTTGTAATGCCCCATTCTGGTTCACCCAAATGATAACTAAACAAGAGACATCATATGATCTTAATCATATCTCCTTATATGACAGAAGCTGCTAACTAGTAGAAAAGGTCTATCATTAATTTGTGGAGACTATACCCTCTACTAAATAACCATAAATAACAATGAAAATAATTATAAAATCTTATCATAAATAACATAAAAATATAAAAATTACAGCTAAATGTCAACCATAATCAATATATCACATGTTATAAAAAATGTAAACTAATTGTAATTTCATACAAGACATACATACGAAAAAAAATTTCCCAATGGGTCAATCATATACAGTGGTATCTAAAAAGAATAAAATAATAGCAACAAAAATAAAAAAAATGGTTTTGATTCTCCATCTAGTTCTATCTCCCACTCCATTAAACCAACCTTATTAACCATACATCTCTAATTCCTTGACCTAATATGTATCCTTGTACACAAATTCATCACATCCACCAAGTTTACATGCATATTGTAAGTAACAAAACTCAGTAGGTTGCCACCAATAGTGACCTTAAATAAATACCAATGTGTGTGTGTATAAATTTAGAGTGTAATATGGTAGAAACAATATCGATAAAAAATACTTTTTAATCCTCAAGTTCTATCAAGACACTTGGGAGAGGTCATGCCTACTTTGGTTAGTGTAAATGTTGAGTCTAAACATATCACTAAAAATTTATACATGGTTATCCTAGCATCCACCCATTACAAATAACCCAAGGATATTGATTGGAATTACACATAACCTAGATGTCATAAGTATAACATGGTTGGAAGCACACACAACCCAAAATATCAAACAATATTCATGGTTTTCATTACATACAAACCATATATTATACAAGATTAGTTGTAATTACACCAAACCCACAATGTTATCAGTAGAATGGTTATCATTACACCTAACCCACAATACCATATAATAATGGTTCTCATTACACCCAATCCACTATACCAATACTAAAATAGTTGTAATTAGACCCAACCCAAGATACAAAGAATAACCATAGTTAGAATTACATATAAACCAATTAATAAATAACAACCACAATTATCATTACTCCCAACCCAGGTACAAAGGAAATTCATGGTTGGTATTACACCCAACCTATGTTCCCAATAAGAATAATTGTTATAATTTCACCCAACCTATAAATTAATGAAGAACCATGGTTTTTATTCTACCCAACCAATACAACTATCATGGAACATGGTTATAATTATTCGCAACCAAAATAATAATCAAGGAATATGTTTGGCATCATGGAAACCTATAAAATGAATAAATTGAAGGGTTACAAGTATGTCCATATATGTACTGAGAAATAAACATGATTGGAATTACAAATAGCTCAAAAAATATACATTCCTTAACCCATGATATAATTTACTAGTCTTATCATACAACTAGGACATATCTCATGTGTACTTACTCATCATCAAGGTACCCTTTAGGATATGTGTTAAGGTATCACAGCTCATTTCACATCAATACACACCCCTCTTAGTTCCTATTAAAAAATTTTCCACCACTTTATAAATAACACATGAACATTAGAGACTAAGTGAACAAAGGCTACAATCAAGAGGACCTAGAACAACCCTATAAAATCATTCCCAACTCTTAAAATATGATGAAATCTAATTCAGTTCCATTCAAATCCATTAAAACATGCCCAAAATTTCTAGTATATTAAACAATCCATATAATATATATAAAATTAGGGGAATACTTAGTATCCACATACCTCATAATAACAAATTTTCACTCATTGAAGATTTATAGGTTAATTGTCCTCATTCAGAAGAAAATTTAAAACATGAAATAACCCCCCCCCCAAATTAGGTATTTCCTATAAAGAAGTGTAAAATAGTGAGATACATCATAAATATAGAAATACATATTTTTAGTCTTTCCTATATTGATCCAATGGGACATACAATGCTTCAATCAAAGCTTAAATGATGAAGATTCATCACTTGAAAGAAGGGACGCATGGGAGAAAGGGGTAGGGTCGTGAGGTTGAAGAAAAAAGAGGTAGAGGATGATATTATCTCATTTTAATTTAATTAAAAGTTTAGAAAAGGTATCCAAGAGGCCATAAGGTACCCCATTATCCTCTATCAGGTACCCAGTCCCTTCAACAGGTACCCACCTAAGGACAAACAAGTGTCCAATGCCCACCAGGTCTAACCCCTCCTCTACTTTTGTCTCTATCACTACTAGAAATCTAGGATATAACTATGGTTTTAAACCATATGTATATGTTTGGATTTTATTATTATATCCTATAGTAATGATTTACCAAACTGTTGTAAAATATTTATAGTGATAGGGTTATACCAACAGTTTCTTGGAACTATTATTATATATCAGTTAGTATAGAGTAGTTATACTAATGGTTCATTGATCCAATACTATAAGACTATACCAACTATTCAAAGAACCATTAATGTAGTTATTATATACCAATGGTTCATGGAATTTTTGGTATAATCATGTACCGACTATTTAAGGAACTATTGGTATAGCCCCTCTATTAAGAATCATCTTCCATCTGGCATGAACCCCCTATAAACAGACTATAAAAAAATATATACAACTAGACACAATATGAATTCAAAAATAGGAAAATTATTATATATTATACATTCAACTAGTTAATAACTTAAAATATACAAGGTAGCACATATATATAATCATTTCCAATTATAATATATTGTCTATATGGTTGTAATTGTCATAAATATGAAGTCTTAAATAGAAAATACCAATATCTCACTCTAAAAATCATTGTTATGACCACCACTATTATCTTGGTCATCACTACCATCAACCTCATAACAAAATTCATCACTAGCATCATCATCTTCAATAAATTCATCACTATCACCATTAAGAAATTCATTTCCTTGACCACTACTAATACCATCATCTCTATTGTCAAGGTAATCATACAAGGATCACATCATTGATATACATGTATCAAAAACCATAGTAATATCTAGTGGAAGTAATGAACATAAAGCTTTCATAGATTTTATAAACTACAAGATGGCCTTTTGACTTATTTCATGCTATTTCATGGATAATTTTTTGGCCTATGCTACTTCTACAAAATACTATTGAAACTCGGTGTTACTAGAGGTGTTGGAAATTCCAGAAGGGGGCCATTACTTAGTGGAAAAAATACTCTTCCTCAATCCATAATGGACTCTCCCATAGTTCTTATCACTGAATACTTATCGCAAATGATTGTTTGGACTGAATTTTTCAACTTTTTTATCATCAAGGGCTTCTAAATACATTTTTGAAAATATAAATGAGATATTTAGTTATGAAATAAATAGTAAAAATTTAAATTAGTAGAATAATAATTACAGTATTTTCTTGTGTCTCTTCATTAATAGCACTCCCATATTTTTTCTTTCTTCTCAAGAAAAAAATTCTTGAGGTACGCACCCTTTAATTTTTAATAGTGCCTATAGTAAATGAAAATGGATTTAAGAAAACAATATTCAATGATGCTATTTTTTTAAAAGAAAACTTAATCAAATTCAACTACAACCACAAGTTAATATTATTTATTCTTTTTAACTTAATGCTTAAAAAATGTAATTAAACTCGGTTTTATATGAAAAATATATATTTTATCTCACGTTCCTTATATAATAATTTATCCTAAAGTACAAAAATACTTCATAGAACCTATGTTTTTTATTATTTTATGAATAATCATAAAAAATAAATTTCAATAATATAAAAAATATTAATATTAATCATAATCATTTTCAATCAAAAAACATTAAATTTTAATAATACCTTAAACTTGTCACTCTTTTAATAGGAAATCATCTCCTAACATTGTATAATAGGAAAATATTTGAGGGTTGGTATACCATATAACACTATGCCAAGTCTACTAGTCAATACAATATATAATTCATTATTATATTCTCTCCACAGTTCCCCTAATTCCATCAATCGTGCAGCCCTCGCAACTTGACTTCTAGGAAAGTTAAAGAAAAGATGCAAGACAAATATTAATTTATATAAATAAAATAATAATGTTCATTTTAATTTAATAAATTTTCTTTTTTATATATCATCTCATGAATTATCCTTTATTTGATCCTCAAAGTATCTTTATGAGATTGGTTTCCTGAGAATGATGTCACTATATTTTTCTATCATCTCTATAAAACCTTTACACCCTCTACCATGTTTACTAGTCAATTGGTTTTCTTCATTACACTAAACCATAAATTTTGTATAGTGGTTACAACCATCACACATATGGATATGCCTATGCCATCTATTAGAAGATACAACTAAAAAAGAAAATCTAGAAATAGAATTAATACACATTAAAACTGAAAGAAAATTAATGTGATATCTTTTAATGCATTTGTAATTATATACCTAATCTAAGATAATAAATGGGATCTAATGGATTTTTAGTTTATGGTAGATTGATAGACTGTGAAGGATGGGTAGGCTCAAATGGATACTCTAGATGATCAAAGATTTATGAAGTAAAAATCATATGAGCATGAGAAAAAAATCATCAAGAGATAGGATTTGTAAGAAATAGAGGTGGCGTAGAAGTGGGTGAAGAAGGATAGAAGGGATGAGGATCCATAATGGGATATGGAACAGGTAGTTGAGAATATGAGACTGTCTAAAATGAGGGAAAAAGCATAGGTGGGAACATCCATAGTACCTCAAATGGAATATTGGGATTAGAAAGTGTAGTGGATGGGATATGTAGTGGAAGGTTTGGGTGTGACCATGTATGATGAGGGATTTATATACCTCTAGTTCCACCCCCACTCGATCGACCATGATACCCACCACTGTTAGTACTCTGACTAAAGAATGGTTATCTTATAGATGGTTTTTTCTAAAATAAATTTAAAAATAAAAAATAAAATGAAAATTAATGTATTTTAATTGATATATATTATTATTATTATACTCACTATACACACCAAAGGATTCAATCACATTTTTCTCATTTGTTAATCATTCTTAGACAATCCATTACTATATATTTATTTAATATTTTTTATATTATTTATATAAATAAAATGTATATTTTTTAGAAATATTTCACTAATGGGAAAGAAAAATAATGCATAAAAGGTGTCATTAAATAATTAAGGCACACTAATTAGAAATTCAAACAATGAAAAAGATGTGGCATATAGTAACTAAGGCATACTAATTAGCAAGAAAAAAATGCATAAAATATGGAATAACATAATAAAGGCATATAAACTAAAATTTTAAAAATTTAATAAGATTTTTTATAGCATAATCAATATATAAAATTTTTTAATTAGGTATTAACAAATTTATAGTTTGTTTTGAATACCATGTTCTTACTAAACCACATATAAAACAAAAATATATCATATTATATAATTAAAACTTTAGTTTTATTTTAATTATTATATAACTATGATCACTACTAAAATTATATTATTATTGTTTATTTTAAATTTTATATCACTTAAATATAATTTTAAGTTATAGGATGTAGTGTTGCATCAATATATAATGTAAAATATCAAAAAAAATGTTGTTGTGTCATCTTCTCCAGATTTGAGATTGTGTTAATATATAGTTTTTGAAGATATTTGCAATTATATATATTGTAATTGAGTAATTATTTTCATGTTATAAATATAAAAAACAACTAAAAACATTAAACTACAAAAAACGTAGTTTAACCATTTACATATCAAAAAAATTACCCAAAATCATTGAAATTGTTGGGTTGAAACTATAGTTTTAAAGTCTGATTTAAATTATGATTCTTGATGATATATGTAGTTATAGCTACTAGAATTGAGTGTTTCTTATCATGTAGTAAAGATAATGAAAATATATAAACTAATTCAACAACACCCAAACCTATTTTAACTATTTTAATTTTACAAATTTGACCCAAACTCACAGCATCTATTAGGTAAAAATTATAGTTTTCCATTTTCATTAACTTCAGATTTTTGAATATATCTATAGTTATAACTACCAAGACTGAGTGATTATTATCATGTTGTAAATATAGAAGAAATATATAAAAATAATTAAACAATATTAAATACTTCTTTAACCATTTACATATTAAAAATTGACCTAAAATCACTGTAACTATTATGTTAAAACTATAGCTTTGCATATAATTATATTTCAATCAATTCCAGTTGGTTCTATTTGGAAATTTTTATTTAATGTATAATCATTTTTATTCAATTTAGTTTATTTAGGATCATTTTTCATAATTTTATCTTAGTATTGGTATGTTTGGGTCATTTTGGTTCAGTTTAGGGTGGTTTGATTTAGTTATATATGCTTTATATTTTATTAATTTGTTTTTTTTTTTTGATATTTTATATTTATTTAAGTTTAGTTTACTTTAGGTACAATAAAATTAAGAAATATTTATTTTTAATAGTTTATTTATGTTTGGTTTATTTTAACTCTATTTTGGTTGGATCAATTCAAATCAAATCAGTTAAATTCTAGTTAGTTTTAGTTCATCTAGTTCAATTTTGTTTGGTTTAATGTGGTTTTGGTTGAGTTATGTTTGGTATGGTGTTTTCTCATCATGTTTATAAAACACTCATTTCAGATTTATTTCATACATTATATATATATATATATTAAATAATTTCATAATCATATTTATTTACATCAAATTTATTTTTACATGTTTTTTTAAACAAATATATATATCAAATCTATAAACATACATATATATATATCAAAAACCTTATACGTTTTTTTAAACATTTATATATGTATATTCACATGTGTGTATATATATATTACAAAATTTCTTAATCAAATTTATTTTTACATATTTTTTTATAAAAATATACATATCAAATCTATATATACATGCATACATATATGTGTGTATATATATGGATTATACTTTTTTTAAAACATTTATATATGTAAATTCATATGTTAATAAACATACATACATATATGTAAATATATATATATATCAAAAACCTTCCATGTTTTCTTTGAAATGTTTATATTTGTATATTCTCATATTAATGTACATATATATATATATATATTAAAAACCTTACTTTTTTTTAATGTTTATATATGTATATTCACAAGATAATATTTATATATATATATATATTACACAATTTATCAATTAATATAAATACATCAAATATATTCTGACACTTTTTTTTAAACATATATACATATCAAATGTATATATATATATACAAACATACATACATACATATATATGTATATATAAAAAATCTTACATATTATTTTAAAAACATTTATATATATATATATTCACATGTTAATATATATATACACACACACATATATATATCCAAATTTTTACAAAACTATATTCACATGAATTTAAAAAAATGAAAATAAATCATAATATAACAATCAAACATGGTTTAACATCAGTGTCACAATTAAAGTATTGTCATAATTCATCAAAATTCATATCACCAAAACATAAAATACAATTAACCAATTAAATAGATTTATATAAACACTGTCAATATTAGATATCCCTAAATAATTTCCATAATAATCATATTTCTAATAATAACATAAAATAATATGCTTACAGTTACCTAAAATACCAAACATAAAGATGTATTAAATATAAAGATTAAATAATGATAAAAATACCTAAAATCAATTATAATAACTCATGTGGACCTGATGGACATCCAAATAGGGACTAATAAATTTAAAGTAACCCTAAATTCTAAATAAACCATAAATATTGGGTAAATTTCTTAACCTAGGGTTTTCCCAAACTAATTCATGTAACATTAAATGAAAAAATTACAAAAATATTGAAAGAGGAGATAAGAGCAGTCTGTACCAAGATTATTCGAACCCAGATATGTAAAAAACCGAGTGCAATAGAGGATTTTGGAGGGGGGCCTACCATCAGTGGTGAATTGTGCAAAGGGGTTCAAGAGAAGTGGGGAGGGGGGGGAAAGAAAGGTTGTGAATTTTTAATTTATTATTAATTATGATTGGTTATTAGTGATAGAATTTATTCTATCATGAAAGATAATTTTCGTCCGCATTTTTTTTGATAAAAATTATTACACATTACAAAAGGTTCATTCGGGATGGATAATAGAGATGGATATAAAAATATGTCACTATTATCCATCATAGGTATTTTTCTCATGGGATGGTCTACAGTCATGCTAAATGTATTTATGATATACCTTATTTTTCATCACGAACAATTGGTATTTGAGAGGAAAAATCAATTCTTTCATAAATACCTCTTTCTTCAGGACTATTTGGGATGGGGATATTCCCCATTACAATTAACCCATCTCAAATACCCTTTTTTCTAGTAGTGTACATCCTAAGGACAACATTAAATTTTTGTGTCTCTAATACAAAGAAATATCATAGATGCTTGTAATTACTAATCATGATAGTGAATCTTAAACACCTTAGAATAACCTTAGATTTCATCCCAAAGTGTGTATAAATAGTCATCACCCCGTATAGATATTCCACAAACAAACTTAGATCACTAACCAACTGAGAAGATATGAATGAGTGTGATGTACTCATATCAAATAAAACTAATGTTAGGGCGGATGTCACTAAAATTTTACCTTGTACGGTTGATGAACCCTCTCCAGGATTAGAAGGAGTTTTCTTGATAGCATGAAGTTTTCCCAATCCCAAGCCTCTACCATAGCCTCATGTTAACTAACTCCCCTAGGGAGCACCACTCTATTGCCTCTACTTCCCCTGGGCACCACGTCCAAAATGTCTATAAGAACACTAAGATCTAATCTAAGGTGGTATCGCTAACCATACTTTAGACCCATAAACTTTCCCATCTCCCTATCCATTACCTAACTTGGGTAAACTCTTATAGAATCACTACAAGTGTTCCATTTTACTATATAATCAATACTCTATAGATTATTAGTGACACTGGGATAGGATATAACAAGGTCTACCACACTAGTAACACTTGAAAGGATTCCTTCCCTATAGAGGAAGAGGTGAATCATAACCATGTCTAACTTATAAATTAATTCCCTAACAAGAATCATCAAACCTATGCTTCATGCTACCTAAATAAATGCCATCAATCAGAATAGAGGAAGTAAGATACCCTACAACACTTCTGTTAATCAGGTTCCTCTTGTCTATAAGGGCCTGATTCACCACCTCTGGAAAGAAATTCTGTAGAAATATGTTCACCTAAACCCATATGGAATATCTCAGACCACCCTCTATGTTTCTTACTCTAAAATCCTCATCCCTATATAATATAAGAGAAAAACAAAATATCTCTATGAAATTTATTACATAATCTATAATTATAATCTCCCTTTAAGTGATATACATGAGTGATGCACCTGATTTGTGTATACATTTCCACATACTTTATTGAAAATAAGAATATGTCTTCAACAAAAACCTACTACTTAGTGGAAGAATACTATGATTTTAGTGATCTTTTTCATTTTTAGGTGATTTCTAGCCAAACACACAAACTAGGGGAAAACTGAGCAAAATTTACAGCTACACGGCGTGTACATATATACATGCTGTGTACATTCAGACTCAGACATGGATTGGCTTGGAAAAGTACATGCCCAAGTTACCTGAAGCACGTACACACTGTGTGCTTTTAATTTCTATAAATAGAGGTCTTGGCCTCCGGTTCAGAGAGATAGAGGAGTGGGTGAAGGTCCGTAAAAAATAAGCTCAGCTGTCGTGCTTCCATCATTCAACTACTTCTCCATCCTACCATTCTACCAAAGAGTCAATCTCCCCTTGAAGTTTCTGCGATGATCACATCAGGTATCGAGGGTTTTGTTTTTATCTTTCATTCTTTGTGTAACTAAATACCTAGTGTGTTGGGTTTTTGGGAGATAGAAGAATTATAATTTTAATTAGTTTTTATGAATGTATTTGTTCTATTAACCTCTTCTTTTTCTTCTTTAATCACTTCATTTTATCACTGAAAATTCTGATCCAAACCAAGGGAAGAATTTTCAGGGATTCAAAGGAAGAGTAACGATGAATACTTTCATGATCATTAGAAGTATTTGTTGACTCAAAAATGAACT
This sequence comes from Viscum album, assembly GCA_963277665.1. Taxonomy (NCBI): domain Eukaryota; kingdom Viridiplantae; phylum Streptophyta; class Magnoliopsida; order Santalales; family Viscaceae; genus Viscum; species Viscum album. The sequence goes on along the minus strand of OY728161.1, from coordinate 1,986,383,462 downwards.
AAGACAAATAAAGAACTGTGAAACACTGACTACCGGACCAAGGAGTCAGTTTACTCAGCTCTAGACATAAGTTTACCAGACCAAGGAAACTTTGTTACAATTTGAAACCCAGAGTGTTGGGTTATTATGAACAACACAACCTCATAAGAAATTTCTTTAAAAAATAACCTCTTAATAATCTACATCCCCAATTCATTTCCCTTCATATTTCCATCAAAACCAATTCTTTATATTTTCCTTTATCCGTTAAGTAATTTTCTAAAGAAATTTAAATTCAATTACCTTTCTATCGAAGCATTAAAAATCGACTCTAAATTCAGTACACCTCACTAAGACAAAAATACAAACTAGTTAATCAAGACAAAAATAACTTCTTTTTTCCTTTGGATCGACCCCTTACGGGTACTATACTAGTTAGGGTAAAACAATTTGTGATACCGATAACAAACCTTTAGTAAAAGAAGTTATTTTTGTCTTGCTTATTTGGTTTTTATTTTTTCTTAGTGAGGTGTACTGAATTTAGAGTCAATTTTTAATGTTTGGATAGAAAGGTAATTGAATTTAAATTTCTTTAGAAAATTACTTAATGGATAAAGGAAAATACAAAGAATTTGTTCTGATGCAAATATGGAGGGAAATTCGTTGGGGATGAGGATTCTTAAGAGGTTGTTTTTTAAATAAATTGCTTATGAGGTTGTGTTGTTCATAATAACCCAACACTCTTGGTTTCAAATTGTAACAAAGTTTTCTTGGTCTGGTAAACTTATGTCTAGAGCTGAGGAAACTGACTCCTTGGTCTGGTAGTTAGTGTTTCACAGTTATTTATTTTTCTTAGTCCATTTTTGAGTTGATGGATACTTCCAATGATTATGAAAGTATTCATTTTTATTCTTATTTTGAATCCCTGAAAATTATGCCCTTGGTCTAGATCAGAATTTTTAGTGATAAAATGAAGTGATTAAAGAAGAATAAGAAGAGGTTAATAGAACAAACACATTCATAACAAATAATTAAAATCACAAATCTTCCATCTCCCACAACCCCATCACACTGGTTATTTAGTTACACATAGAGGAAAAGATAAAAACAAAACCCTTGATACCTGATGTGATCATCATAGAAAATTCGAGGGGATATTGGCTCTTTGGTAGAATGCTATAATGGTGAAGTAGTTGAATGATGGTAGAACGGTAGTAGAGCTTCTTTCCTTTGGACCTTCACCCCCTCCTCTCTCTCAAGTGATCATCCACAGTGGTCACTGCATAATAGTTATCATTCTCTGAAAATGATGCATGCTTGATGGCTTTGAGGACATTGTAGGAGACTCTCTTGTCTCCTACCTAGAAAATTAGCTCCCCATGGTGCACGTCGATCAGTACCTTTCTATTGGCCAAGAAAGGCCTTTCCAAAATGATAGGTGCCTCTTGTTCTTCCTCCATGTCGAGGATGATGAAATCTCCAGGGAGGATTAGCCTACCCACCTTGACCAGCACGTCCTCTAGTAGCCCCTTCGGATATTTGATGGATCGGTTTGCAAGATAAAGGGCTACTTGGGTAGGCTTCAGATCGTTGAGCCCTAGATTCTTAAAAACTTTGAGGGGCATGAGGTTGACACTGGCCCCTAAGTCATAGAGGGCCTTCCCAAACTCACATGGTCCAATAGTTCATGGAATCATGAAGCTACCTAGATCCTGGATTTTGGGAGTAATCGAATGTTGTACGATCGTTGAACACTCCTTAGTCAGTGCAATGGTGACCATATCCTCTATATTTCTTTTGTTGGAGAGGATCTCCTTCATGAATTTTGCATAAGTGGGCATCTACGTTAGTGCCTCTACAAATGGAATATTGATGTACAACTTCTTAAACACATCCATTTATTTACTAAACTAGTGGTCCAGCTTTCTCTATTTCATCCTCTCTGGGAAAGGTAAGGTAGGCTCAAAGGGTTTGAAAACCTCCTTTACTTTACTTTGTGAAGCCTCCTTCAGTGGGATTTTAGATGAGGAGGGGTCTGTAACTATACCTTCATCGTTAGCAGGGGGTGTAGGTGCACCTGTATGTGTTGATTGGTTCTGTTGTAGCTCCCTTCCACTCCGTAGTGTGATGGCATGGGCCTCCTCCCTCGGGTTCTTCTCAGTGTTACCCGATAGTGTACCGATTTTCCTCCCTAAGTGTTGATTTTCCAACTGGACAATTTGGTTCTCCAGGCCTTGAATGAAAGCCTCTTGATTCTAGAATATTGTCTTAGTAGTAGATATAAATTTGTTCATGAGATCCTCTAACCTTGAGTTATTCTTCTGCTGAGGTGGTTGGGCAGCTGGTGGAGGTGGTGGCTGTTGTGGCTGCTGCGGGTGAGGGTTTTGATACCCTTGATACTGAAAGGAGCATTTATAAGGTTGTTGTTGGCTCGGGTATTAGTTTGGATCAGTAGTCTGACCGTATCTGGGTGGTCACTAGGGCATAGGATTCTATTATTGTTGGCCCCAGCCTGTGATCTATTGATCATGCCATGTCGGGTTCTGGTACTGCTGGTACTGGTTAGACCCATGTTTTTGGGCAACATAGATCACCTCTCTCATCGAAGGGCCACTTGCAGAACCCAGGAATTCTCCCATGATGTGTTTATCACCACATTCACTGCACACCGGATGGTTTTCCACATGTACTAGGGACGCGCCCTTCAGATTGAGCGTGTCAATCTTTTTCGACATAGTGTCTAACTGGGCAGCTAGCATAGTCGTGGAATCAATATTATGCATACCTCGTTTTTGTGTGCCCCGCTCAAAATTCCATTGGAAGCTGTTGGCAGACATGTCTTCCAGTAGTTCGAAAAGCTCTTCGGGGGACTTCCTCATAACTGTACACCCAGCAGCAGCATCTAGCACGGACTTTGTATTCATTGTCAGTCCTTCGTAAAAGGTTTGGACTTGCATCCAAAGTGGGAGTCTGTGGTGTGGTCATTTGCGAAACATCTCCTTGAAGTGCTCCCATGATTCGTACAATGACTCTAAGTCGTATTGTGGGAAGTTGTATATTTCGTTTCGTATAGTCATAAGCTTTGAGGGTGGGAAGTATTTAGACAGGAAATCCTGGGCTAGTTCCTCTCAGGTGAGGATAGATCATTACAGCAAACCTTTAATCCATTATTTCGCCTTATCCCTTAGAGATAAGGGAAATAGGAGAAGACAAATGGTGTCTGTGGACACTCTGTGGTAGCGGAATGTGTCGCAGACCTCCAGAAAATTGGAGAGATGGGCATTGGGGTCCTCGCTGGGTAGGCTTCCAAACTGAACAGTATTCTGGATTAGCTGTATAATGTTAGTCTTTATCTCAAAGTGTTGGACCTGTGCCGGGGGACGAAAAATTCCCATGTCAGCTCTATGAATAGATGGCAGGTTGTACTCCATAATAGTACGGCGTGGAGGTAGCTACTGAGGGAGTGGAGACGGCATGTATTTTTATTTCCAAGGGAAGAAGTACGACCCCTTACCTGGATATAAAAATGGAATCCGTTCTAGTTGGAACTTTTAGAGCTGCTACGGTCCATACTCTAGAGCAAGTGGAGATTGCTGGTTCTGGTTATCATCAGGACCAAATGATTTTCCATCTCCTTGTACAGCGGCTAGATTTCCTTCTTCATTTTGCACCATTGGATTTTTTTGGTTGTTCTTGGCCATGAGTGTCTATTGGATCCTTAAGAGTGTTCATTTGATTTCTGGGTCAATTGGAAAAAACCCTAATGACTCATAATTATTGGAACGAGTGAGTTAGACGTTCATACACCTATGGACCTACACAATACTACACACACCAAGCGTAAACAACGAAGAAGAAAGATAAACAGAAATGAGATTAGAAAAGATATTTTTGGGAACTTATTATTTTTATTTCCACTAAAATTTGATACAAACTTAATTAAAACAAGTAAAAAATTAACTTTTTAGTTCCCTGGAAAATTGGATATCTTCTATGACATGGAAGAACAGATTCTAGAGGTATTCGTGGATGATTTTTCCATTTGTGAAAAATCATTCAATACTTGCTTGCGGCACCTAGAGCTAGTTCTGGAATGATGTGAGAACACTAACCGGGTTTTGAACTATGAAAAGTGTCATTTCATGGTGCAAAGTGGCATCGTCCTTGGCCATAGAATCTCGGAAAAGGGGATAGAGGTGGACCTGGAAAAGATAGAAGTCATTTCATGACTTCCTATTCCAACTTCTGTCAGAGCCATCCAACGCTTCCTGGGGCATGCAGGTTTCTACAGGCGGTTTGTCCGCGACTTCTCAAAGATAGCCCAGCCCCTCACCAACCTTCTGACCAAGGATGTCGTATTTGATTTCGATGATCCATGCACCGCAGCTTTTGAACACCTGAAGCAATGCCTGGTGGAAGCTTTAGTAATGGATTCTACCAATTAGGAGGAACAATTTGAAGTGATGTACGATGCCAATGACTACACAGTGGGAGCAGTCTTGGTCCAATGGCTTGACCGAATTTTCTGACCTATCTATTATGCCATCAGGATGCTCAAAGAGGAATAGATAAACTACACCAGTATAGAAAAGAAGATGTTGGCAGTGGTGTTCACGTTTGATAGGTTTCATTCTTACTTAGTGTTATCTAAAGTTATTTTTTACACTGACCATGCAGCACTAAACTACCTGCTGAACAAGAAAGATGTGAAGCCACGACTAATTCGATGGGTACTCCTCCTATAAGAATTTGATCTGGATATCCAAGACAATAAAGTTAGTGATAACGTTTTTGTTGATCATCTCCCCTTCCTGGAGCTGCCTCATTTTGATAAGGATGAAGATCGAGAGATCAGGGAGAATTTCCCTGATGAGCACCTCTTTTCAGTCAACGAAACACCTAGACCTTGGTATGCTGATATTGATAATTTTCTGGTTATAGGTGTATTTCACCCTAACCTCTCCTTCCAACAAAGGAATAGATTTCTCTCTGATGTCAAGAGGTACTTCTGGGAAGATCCTCTTTTGTTCCGATCCTGTGGAGATGGGGTGATTCATCATTGCATCCCAGAAACTAAAGTTCAGGAAGTCCTAGAATTCTGTCACACCTCATCAGTTAGGGGAAATCATGGGCCTGGTCGTACTATAGCAAAGATCTTGCAGTCTTGTTTTTTTTGGCCCACCATACATAGAGATGCTCAAGCCTTTGTTCCCTATTGCAATTGATTCCAGAGAACAGGTAATGTGGGACATCGTGCTGAGATGCCCCAACTCCCCATCTTGGAGGTCAAGATCTTTGATTTCTGGGGCATAGATTTCATGGTAGCATGCCCCCCATATTTTGGGAACACTTACATCTTGTTCTACATTGACTGCGTCTCCAAATGGGTGGAAGCCACTTCTACAGCACATGACATGGCCAAGGTAGTCGTAGGTTTTTTAAAGAAACATATTTTCAGCAGGTTTGGCGTTCCCTATGTACTAATTGGCAATAGAGGAACCCAATTTGACAACACATTGATTAAAGTAGTACTATTGAAGTATAGAGTGAAGTATCATATGGGGATTCCATATCATCCCCAGACCAGTGGAAAAGTGGAGCTCTCCAACTATTAGCTCAATTAGATTCTAGAGAAAATAGTGAACACTTCACAGAAAGACTGGTCCAAGAAGTTATACGATGCTTTGTGGGCATATCAGACTGCTTTCAAAACACCACTGGGGATGTCCCTATTGCACCTCATCTATGGAAAGCCATTCCATATGCTAGTAGAGTTGGATCACAAAGCCTACTGGGTCATCAAGGCCCTGAATTTTGATCCGAAGTCAGCTGAAGAGAAGTGTAAGTTCCAACTATCAGAACTTGATGAAATCCAATTAGAGGCGTGTGAGAATGCCAAGCTATACAAGGAGAAGACAAGAGAAATCCATGACCAGATGATTTCACGAAAAAATTTCCAAACCAGTGATCAGGTAATCCTTTTTAACTATCATCTTTGATTATTCCCAGGGAAATTAAAGTCAAGATGGTCGAGACTATTCCGAGTCATATGAGTATTCCATCATGGAGCGGTGGAAATTTATGGAGAGGATGGTCAACCATTCAAGGAGAACGGACAGCGGATGAAGGTTTACCATCATATAGAGGACACCGTGGGAATTTTTTTCACCATACATATTAGGTAAGTATAAGTAATTAGGTTGATCCAAAGACCTAAAACAAAGGCACTTCCTGGGAGGAAACCCAGCGGATACACGCTGTGTACCACTTATCCACATAGAGTGTACTTATTACTTTTCATTTATATACTATTATAAATATATAATTTAACTAAGTAATAAATAGGGATGATGTCGGTGCTAATGGTAAGGTCACTAGAGTATATCCAAGCTGTCACCAGTTTGAATCCCTCCCAACCTACCTTCGGCATGGGGTTCCTCCTTTTTATCTTTGTGTTTTCCTACAAGGAGTGTGTGGTATTTTTCATATTATATATATATATATATGCCTATAAGAAAACCCATGATGGGGATGTATCGGTTGGCCAGGGTCGTAACCTGGTTCCAAAAGACCCAGGTTTGAATCCTGACAACCACACCATTTCCATCATTTGTCCTTTAAATAAAACCACACGGCATGTCTTTCACTATATGTCGCGTGTGTCATGTTTTCATTACTAAACTGAAAGGGTTTTCAACATAAGTAGATACATGCGGGTGAAGTTGGAAGATTAGCAGAGTCTGAGCCCAGGATCCAAAAGACTCAGGTTCGAACTCGGCTAATCTCCCTACTTCATCCCTTTTTGTATAATTAAAAACCACACACCATGCATTTCCTTCCTCCCGTGTAGTATATGTTTTATACATTAAATATATTTAAATAATAAATAGGAGCAGCAGTACAACCTTTTCTCCGGTGGTTGAGGGCTTATGTTCGGAACGGTCGATCACCGGTTCAAATCTCACCCCAAGCACTGGACCAAAGGTTGTACTTCTCTTTTTCCAAATTTAGAACACACAACATGTTTTTCCCAAAAACATTATGTGTATAGTTTTATTTTCGATAAATTGTGTGTGTGTGTCTTTTATTTTTATTGTTAATATTAATTAGTATATAGTATACTATAATAATTATATATCTATATATATATAAAAAATTGGTACATGGTGTATAGGCCACTGATACACACCGTGTACCATAGCTATAAAAGTCGTGTCCCACCCGGCTTCATCCCGTGTCGCACAGAACCCCCCTGTTTCTTCTCCCACATGCCGCTTAGCCTCCCCATTCCCAAATCCATGGATTTTGGGCATTTTGGATTCTGATTTCTACTGCATTATGATCCTTAGTCCAGGTACGCCTTTCTACACCCTTTATTTCAAGATTTCATAGGCTTTTAGGGTGATTTGTGGATCAGCCGACCATTCGGATTCTGCGATACACAAGCACAATTTGAAGAACACACATCGTGTACTTCTGTACACATCCACACACTAAATACTTCTCAATTTAAAAATACACATTGTGTATGTTCGGTACACACCGTGTACCAGCCCACATCATGCCTGGGTGCCTTATTCACACGGCCACGCACACCATATTCTTGTACATGGAATTTCGGTTCGGTACACGCCGTGTATAACATTTCACTCATCCAGCCCATGTATAGAACTTCACACGGTCGTATGACCTATGTTCTTACACACATCATGTGGTTTCTTCACACGGAGTGTAATTTACTATTAGCTCTATCCAGATGGTGGTCGTGTCTTTGGAACCACACGACCAGGAACACTTTGCTCATACATGGCATGTATGTTCGGTACACGCCGTGTATCTTACCCTTTTTCCATGTTCACTCAGCGTGTCTATCCAGGGAACACAAGATTCTAACCTGCTTCCACTACACGTTGTGTGATCTGGATATACATGTCGTGTACTTTTTGTTTTTCAATTTTCTCACTTTTTCTTCTTTTCCTTTATTTTCTTTTTCTTTTTCTTGCTTTTCCTTTCTTTCTCAGGATATGGATGATAGAGACCCTTCGCATTGGAAGTGGCCTGCCTCCGCCACTGAGGGCGAGAGGCCCACTTTTCATCAAATCTGACTCCGACCAGTGACGACACCAGCTTCGGACTATCCGGTGTACCGGCCTCCTCCGCTAGTCATCCTTTCACCACTCACCACCTCAGCCAATGTTGGTCCTAGTACTGCTACACCTCTACCATCTAGAATAGAGCCTCTGAGCACTACCCTTTATTCCCCACCAGCTACCACACCACCTGAGCCCTCCTCAGTCACAGCTGATCCATCATCAGTTGCCCCATCCAACGGGCTTCCATCTATAGCCGCATCTCCGCCCCCATAGCCTTCCCCTACCGATGTACCACCTGGGTTGTCCCCTATAGGTGTCGCATACCCTTTCATGGTGTTCCTGATTACCGATTTGGCACATGACAGAGTCTAGCGTTTCTCTCGTCGTCTGATCCCATTGAGTAGCTGGTATCTCGACATTAGCATCCCTCAGCTACTGGGTATCTGGGGAGAGTTGGAGGATCTCCTTGGGAACACACCATTACTCACGATCTTCCAGTTCAGTACTCCTATTTTTATAGATTTATTTTTGGAGTTTTTTGCTTCCTTCAAGTTCGACGGGACCGAGTACTAGGAGACGCTTGGCGATGCAGTCCTGGTGGTCCGGTTTCAGCTAGGCGGACAACCTTTCTCTCTTACTATGACCGAGTTTGTCAGAGGGTGTGGTTTATATCCTCATCCCATCACCCCACCCCCTATCTATATCCTAACCCACCCCGAGCGCTCTGAGCTCATTTCCATGGGGTGGGATATTACTGGGCCTGACCACCGATACACCCCCACTTCCCAAAAGAGTACCCTTATTGCTGACCCTATCCTTCGCTTCACCCACCAGTGTTTTAGCACCATCCTTTTCCCCCACCACGAGGATATGGGGGTTGTGACTAGCTGTGACATGGAGGTCCTCACCTGTGTCATCCGGTAAGACTACCTCAACCTCCCTTACCTTTCCACCTCCTATTTCCATGCCATGTTTATCAGCCATCAAGAAAACCTGAACGGTGGGTTTTACACCACCCGCCTTTCCCACCACCTCAGGGTTTTTTAGCCTTACCTTCCCCATGACCGGTTAGGTTCCACCCGGTGGATGGACTTTCTCATGCTTATTCACATGGGATTGGTCCAGAAGCCGTGGGGTGCTTACATCCTTGCCCAGGAACCACCCCGACCACCTGTCAACCCTCTTGCCCCAACCGATGTACCTGCTCCTCCTTCCCCACCCCTTTCGGCTTCCCCACACCACCCCACTTCTTTTCACCATCCTTATTCTCTTCCAACTACTTCCCCTACCTCTGCACCCTCAGTCGATCTCTCCTTTTCTCTCTACCTAGATGCAGTGGAGAAACACTTGGTTCATCTCAATCGATGTCAGGACCGACTCAAGTAGATGTTGGGGCTTCTTCTTCAGCATCATGGTATTCCACTACCCCTACCAACTTCCCCTACCTTGGATCTTGGACCTTCTTCTGCATCTCCACCACCGTTTACCGCACTGGCCATAGATTCCATTCTCATCTCCACTTTGGACCCAGCTGCTGCCAATACTGCTTCCAATCTAAGAATCACCGATGAGCCTACTCTATCGAGTCCATCTCCTACGGCTCTGACTCCTACGACTTCACTTCCGAGTGCAGATTTCAAGCCTCCAGTTTCCATGGATCCTGATCCTTCTCTCTCGGTTGTTTCTGTACTGGATGATGCCTCTTCTGAGGCGACCCCCTAACTAGTTTTTGGACACATGTTTTCCATTATATATATTTATGTGATATCTTGTGCCTATGTATGTTATGTATGCTTGCAATTTTCTCTCTCCATGACTGTCACAGGTACTCTGGAAAGCTTTGGACTATACGTATCCACCACTTTCCATATTTATTCACCTATACATGAGGGGAGTATTGTTTCTTCATGTATTCTGTTATTTTCATTTTCTTTGTTGATTTCCTTCTTTTCTTACTTCCCCTCATTCTGGTCCACTATTGTGTCCCCACAATCCCTTCTCCACCTTTATATGGTACTTGGTGGACCATGTGCGATATTAAGTATGGGGGAGCGTCTCTTAACCGCCTTAGTCTTTGCCTTTATCGTTATTTAGGAGAGATCATTATTGGAAGATATATTTGAAAACGTGAAGAAATTTTGGTTAATCATATTTCTAAATAATAAAACTAAAAGTGGGAAATTTTTAAAAGTTTCATGCTTATTTTGGTTCTTAAAGTGTTTTAAAATGATTTCTGATATAGTTTAAATTGCAACTTGTAATCCTTGTATAATTACATTGTTTAGGATAATCATTTATATGAAAGTCAGGACCTGATTGTCTCTTTATTTATTTTTCCCACTCCTGAGAGGTATTCTAAACCCTTCATCATATTCTTTTTAATACCCTCTTTCTTGATAGATTCTTAGAATATACATTACTACCTGAATTTGCAAGTTTTATTTTTAAAACATGAAGAATTTTTTAATTGCATTAAAATGATTGATGCATTATATTGTTTCAACCCCTATTATCTTGAGACATTCCCTACATCTGATCTTCGTGAAGCCCCTAGAAATCATGAATAGACTTTATAGGAAGCCATATTATAAGCCTATTTCCCTTCCTACCCTAATTCTTTTATAATTTTGCATGATTATTCACTTGAACTTAAGAGAAGGAATTGGCAGTACATAGAATATTTTTCTAAATCATCATGAAATTAAGTATGGGGGAGAGCCTCTTGATCATTTGGGGAAAAAAGGGTTCCAAATCCCTATTTTTGGAATTTATAAAAGATTATCTTTGATCTGTTAAAAAAAATAAGATACAGAAAAAGGAACCTTATACTCACTTATTCGTTTGTGAACCCTACCTGACTAAAGGATATGGTGGTGATGAAATCATTTGACAGAGTTTGTTAAGGATGCTTTTACTATAAGATTAATTTTGAATATCATGCACTATTATTTAAAGAATTTATCATCTTTTTTCATGCCTCATAGTTATTTTTCACATATTTATCTACCAACCCTTATCCATAGAGACATCTGATCCTTATTGAAAAGCTCTCGTGATTTTTATAAATCAATTTTCTGAAGTAGAGAACTAGATTTCTTGAAAACCTATGGATAGAGTGTATATATATTTGATCGAGCATAACTTTGATTCAAAATATCTTTATTGTTGAGTATATCATTGGTAAGGTAGATCATCAAGTGGCTTGCTTATTTTTTAAAAGTTGAAACGCGTGTTTAGAGGAGGATGAAAGTAGTTAATTGAATTGTATATGAGGCATGATTAGAATATATTATGAATTGAAACTATTTTTTACCTTTTTAGAATTTTATCATGTGACTCTATCATTTACATTTATGATTAATTGAATTACATACTTTTTAAAATATAGACTCTTTTAATTATATGTTGAGATTTGCTTGAGGGCAAGCAAATGACTATGTATGGGGGAGTTTGATGCACCCGATTTGTGTATACATTTCCACATACTTTATTGAAAATAAGAACATGTATTCAGAAAAAAACTACTACTTAGTAGAAAAATATTGTGATTTTGGTGATCTTGTTCATTTTCAGGTGATTTTTGTCCAAACACACAAACTAGGGGGAAACTGAGCAAAATTTACAACTAAACGGTGTGTACATATATACATGTCGTGTACAGTCAAACTCATACACGGATTGGCTTGGACAAGTACATGCCCAAGTTACTAGAATCACGTAAATTTCATGTACGAAAACTACATGATGTATATTGTATTCTAGAAGTGGTTGGTTGTTGAGAAGTAGTCTACATGCCCATGTGGTCGGCTGACGTTGACACACCGTGTACATCATCTATACGTCGTGTCTGCCCTTCTAGAAGTGGTTGGTGGCCGATAAAAGAGAGTACATGTTGTGTATGGTGGTTCTACACACCGTGTATACCCACCTACCAATTGGAATTGTGTTCTAAGTCAAAGACGGCGTGTTAGGCCACCTACTAGCGGAGAAAAAGATGTCAAAAGAACATTGAAAAAAGTACACAGTGTGTACTTTTTCCACACACTGTATACTTTTATTTTCTATAAATAGAGGCCTTGGCCTCCAGTTTAGAGAGATATAGGAGGGGGTGATGGTCTGAAGGAAATAATCTCTAATGTCGTGCTACCATCATTCAACTACTTTTCCATTCTAACATTCTACTAAAGAGACAATCTCCCCTCGAAGTTTCTGCGATGATCACATCAGGTATTAAGGGTTTTGTTTTTATCTTTTCCTCTATGTGTAACTAAATACCCAGTGTATTGGGGTTGTGGGAGATGGAAGAGTTGTAATTTAATTATTTGTTATGAATGTGTTTGTTTTATTAACCTCTTCTTATTCTTCTTTTCTAACTTCATTTTATCACTAAAAATTCTGATCCAGACCAAGGGCAGAATTTTCAGGGATTCAAAGGAAGAATAATGATGAATAATTTCATGATCATTGGAAGTATCCATCGACTCAAAAATGGACTAAGACAAATAAAGAACTGTGAAACACTGACTACCAGACCAAGGATTCGGTTTCCTCATCTCTAGACATAAGTTTACCAAACCGAGGAAACTTTGTTACAATTTGAAACCCAGAGTGTTGGGTTATTATGAACAACAAAACCTCATAAGAAATTTATTTAAAAAACAAATCTTAAGAATCCACAACCCAAACACATTTACCACCATATTTTGATCAAAACCAATTATCTGTATTTTTCTTTATCTGTTAATTAATTTTCTAAAGAAATTTAAATTCAATTACCTTTCTAAAAAAACATTAAAAGTCGACTCTAAATTCAGTACACCACACTAAGACAAAAATAAAAACTAGATAAGCAAGACAAAAAAAACTTATTTTTCCCTGTGGATCGACCCCTTACTGGTACTATACTCGTTAAGGTAAAACAATTTGGGATATTGATAACAAACCTTCGGTAAAACGAATCACCAATGAGATCTTGAGTTCTAACCCACTTCAGGTTCTCATAAAATAATTACTCAATGAACATGGTCTGAAAATATTTCCAAGAAAATATCTCATATTTACCCTCCTTGACCAAAACCTCCCACAAGTACTTAGTTGGTCAGCAAAACATATAAGTTTCAAAATTTTCCCTCTTCTCTAGGGGTGTTTCTATTGCATTTAAAATGATCTGTAGTATCTCTATCAAAAACTCCTTACCCTACGAACCGCCATTTCCCATGAAGAGAGATAGATGTTGAATCTAAAACTCACTCATAAGGTCATGAATTGATGGATAAAATCTTGGATCTCCATGTACCATATTTCCATTTCATGGAATTGACTCTCTCAAAATTGTACATCTATAATAGGTATTGTCACAATAAAAGACTATGGCACCACAACTAGTGGGACATGATCTTCCTCAACCTCCTAGTGATCAATTGGATGTATCTATTATATAATATCATAGAAATATCAAATGCATAGATTATAACACATCTATCATAGTTCATGATATCACAGTTTAGTAAATATAGTAATAGGCATCACGTTTATCTACTCTACATAGACCCTATCTACACTAGGGTCTCATATAACTCAGTCACTCTCTATCCTTAGACACCCACTCTCAAGGGTCAATATAAGAAACATATAAGGTCCAGATAATCAATAAATAAATAATAGCTACAATGAAATTTATAATTATGGTTTTATCCAAATGAGGTGTCTCTAATAACTAATATAAAAAACATTTCTTAACTTATTGTTGACACATTAAATAAAAAAACCATTTTTTAACGAGGTTATCAATCACATACAATCATAAAAATGTATTTGAATTATATGTGCTGAATATAATTCATTAATTCATGCTCTCTTTCAACCCTAGGCCAAGAGTAAATCAGTAACCATAAATCAAACACTTTATTCTTTGAAAATCTAAAAATTGTAACATATGAAAACCAATAATTATAATACCATACCTAGTAACATAAAATTTCCCTATATATTGGTTAGCTATAACCAAGCATAGGGTCTATCCCATGTTATTACCTTTCTTATATTCAACTACCATGTCCAAAATATTAAAACAAAACAAAAAAGGGCTCTCCCACCATTTTGTAATTCCCCATTCTGGTTCACCAAAATGATAACTAAACTAGAGACACCATATGATCTTAATCATGTCTCCTTGTATGACAGAAGTTTCTAACTAGTAGCAAAGGTCTATCAGTAATTTTTAAAGACTATACCCTCTACCAAATAACCATAAATAAAAATAAAAATATTTATAAAACCTTATCATAAATAACATAAAAATATAGACATTATAGTTAAATGTCAACCATAATAAATATATCACATGTTATAAAAAATGTAAACTAATTGTAATTTCATACAAGACATACATACAAAAAATATATTTCCCAATGGATCAATCATATACAATGGTATATAAAAATAATAAAAGAATAACGATAAAAATAAAAAATTGGTTTTGAGTCTCCACCTAGTTCTATCTCCCACTCCATTAAACCGACCTTATTAACCATCCATCACTAATTCCTTGACCTAATATGTATCATTGACCATAAATTCATCACATACACTAAGTTCACATGCATATTGTAAGTAAAAAACTCAGTAGGTTTCCACCAATAGTGACCCTAAATAAATCCCAATGTGTGTGTGTATAAATTCAGATTGTAATATGGTAGCAACAATATCGATAAAAAATAATTTTTAATCCTCAAGTTCTATCAAGACACCTGGGAGAGATCGTGCCTACTTTGGTTAGTGTCAGTGTTGAGTCTAAACATATCACTAAAAATTTATACATGGTTAGCCTAGCATCCACCCATAACAAATAACCAAATAACCCAAGGATATTGATTGGAATTACACATAACCTAGATGTCATAAGTATAACATGGTTGGAAGCACACACAACCCAAAATATCAAAAAATATTCATGGTTTTCATTACATCCAAAACATATATTATACAAGATTAGTTGTAATTACACCCAACCCACAATACCATATAATAATGGTTCTCATTACACCCAATCCACAATATCAATACTGAAATAGTTGTAATTGGATCCAACCCAAGATATCAAGAATAACCATATTCAGAATTACATCTAAACTAATTACTAAATAACAACCACAATTATCATTACTCACAACCCAGGTACAAAGTAAATTCATGGTTGGAATTACACCCAACCTATGTTCCCAATAAGAATAATTGTTAGAATTTCACCAAACCTATACATCAATGAAAAACCATGGTTTTTATTCTACCCAAACTATACAAATAGCATGAAACATGGTTAGCATTATGCCCAACCAAAATAATAATCAAGGAATATGTTTGGCATCATGTAAAACCTATACAATGAATAACTTGAAGGGTTGGAAGTATGTCCATATATTTACTAAGAAATAAACTTGATTGGAATTACAAATATATAAAAAATATACATCCCTTTACCCATGATACAATTTACTAGTCTTATCATACAACTAGGACATATCTCATGTGTACTTCCTCGACATCAAGGTACCCTTTAGGGTATGTGTTAAGGTCTCACAACTCATTTCACATCAATAAACACCCCTATTATTTCCTATTAAAAATTATACCACTAATTTATAAATAATACATGAACATAAAAGACTAAGTGAATAAAGGTTACAATCAAGAGGACCTAAAACAACCCTATAAAATCATTCCCAACTCTCAAGATATGAGGAATTCTAATTCTGTTATATTAAAATACCTTAATATATGCCCACTAATTCTAGTATATTAAAAAAAATAAAGTATATATAAAATTAGGGGAATACTTAGTACCCACCTACCTCATAATAGCAGATATCCATTCATCAAAGATTTATAGGTTAATCTTCCTCATTCAGAAGAAAATTTAAAACATGAAATAAACACCCAAATTAGGTATTTCCTATGAAGAAGTGTAAAATATTGAGATACATCATAAATAGAGGAATAATGAATTTTAGTCTTTCCTATATTGATCCACTAGGACATACGATGCTTCAATCAAAGTTTAAATGATGAATATTCATCACTTGGAAGAAGGGACACATGGGAGAAAGAGGTAGGGTCGTGAGGTTGAAGAAACAAGAGGTAAATGATGATATTAACTCATTTAAATTTAATTAAAAGTTTAAAAAATGTATCCAATAGTCCATTAGGTACCCCATTCTCCTCTATCGGGAACCTAGTCCCTTCAATAGGAACCCACCCAGGGACCAACTAGTGTTCAGTGCCCACCTGGGCTACCCCCTCCTCTACTTTGGCCTCAATCACTGCTGGAAATCCAAGATATACCTATGGTTTTAAACCATATGTATAAGTTTGGATTTTATTATTATAGCCTATACTAATGGTTTTACATACTGTTGGAAAATACTTATAGTGATAGGGTTATACCAACGGTTTCTTGGAACTATTATTATACATCCATTGGTATAAAGTAGTTATACTAATGGTTCATTGAACCAATAGTGTAAGACTATACCAACTATTAAAAGAACCATTGATGTAGTTATTATATACTAATGGTTCATGGAATTTTTGGTATAATCCTATACCAAATATTTAAGGAACCATTGGTACAGCCCCTCTATTAGGAAGCATCTTCCATCTAGCATGCACCCCCCTATAAACAGCCTATAAAAAAACATATATACAATTGGACACAATATGCATTCAAAATAAGAAAATTATTATATATTATACATTCAACTAGTTAATAACATAAAATATCGATGGTAACACATATTTTTAGAGCCAAAATATTGGACGACAAAGGAAGAAGGAAAATAGGCCCGCACGCTGCCCCGCGAAGCTCAGTCGCAGAGTGCACCCCAGCAACGCGGCCGTCGTGAAGTAGAGGAGGTGGTAACGCTCTGAGAACGCCTTGACGTTCGCGAGCCTGCCGCAAAGCAGAGGAGGCAGTAACGCTCCGTGAATTCCCTGACATTCATGAGCCCGCCGCGAAGACCCGAAGGCGGTAACCCTCCGCGAACCCTGTTGACATTCGCGACCCGCCGTGAAGCAACCACTGCCCCTTCACGCCGCATGAGCTCTACTTCATGTCGCCCCTTGCCTATAAATACAGGGCTCCCCCCAAGCCCTCGGTACGGAAAATCCGACCTTTCGGCTTCTCAACTCCCGAATCGCGAAGCACCCTTCGCCCCGGGAATCATGAGCTCCATGAGGTATTTTTTCTTTGCAAGATACCTTCGCCTTGTCTCGTTTTGAGCCTCTCTTCTGAGAGGGATGCCCTTCACGAAGCCTAATGGCATTCACGAAGGAAGGGGATTCCCAAGGGAACCCGGGTAGCCGCAGAGCGTTTATGCTTCGTGAAACACCCATCTCGTACTAGTGATCCACATGCCAAGGTAGGATCGCTATACATCGCCAAGCACACTGCTTCACAGCACCTTACTTCATGAGGCACCTCTGCTTCGCGAGGCAGTGCTCCGCAAACACTATTCCACTTCGTGAAGCACCTCCCATTCACACCCCTGCCCCATGCTAAGGCCAAGGCACTCCACTTCGCAAATCATACTCCTTTTCTTGGAAATTCCCCTTCCCGTGCGACCCTCCAGGTTTTCACGATGTGATTTCAAAGTCCCATGGACAACACAACCCATAGCGTTTCTTCGCCTAATGCTTCTTCGCATATGCATGATAACGGCTATTGCTTCTTCTCATAGCCACACTAACGTGGACGCCTCGATGGTTCGCTCTACGACCCCTCTTTACTACGGATTTGTCGGTACCTTCCCTTCCCCAAGGGGCAGAGGGTACCAGTTATGTAAGTCCCAGGGGTACTGAGTAGGCCCACCTCATTCGAGCTATAGGACGTTAAACTGCCAAGCACTACGTCCTTAACACATGACGCTAAACTATGATCTGACCTTGTGCCTCGCACGCAGGGTCCCCCCGGCTCGGACATTCTTTACGCCACTCATCTCCAAAGGAATGGACTCTTCCTCACATGGAATGAGATCCTCCTTTGGAGTGGCGTTTGTCCATGGGGGAAGGGCAACCACCTTGGTGTAAGCCCCAAGCCTCTCTTGCGGAAGGTAGCACCCAGGCACCTCCGTACTTCCCCACTGCCAAGGCCAGTGGAGAGCGCGATAGGGAACGAGGCACCTTCCATCTTTGGTCCCAAATCCCTCTCCCGCTGCGCTTTACCGCACCTTGGGCCTCCATCCTGGAGTAAGTCCCAGCACCATGGGCCGCCTAACGCGTAAGCCCCTCTTCGATTCTCACAAACGCACCCTTCGCGACGTGATCGTCAGGTCTTTGCTACCTCTTGTTTCGCACACCGAGCACGACTCATGTGGGCTTAGAGTAAGAATTGGCCATGAAAATACCTCATCCATCATGACGTTAAATTGTATTCCCCCATCCAACATGACGTTAAACTGTATCCTGAACTACAAGGACTTCGATCCATGTCATGGCATGGTATGTAGGAAGCCTCATGAGGTTCAATCCCACCACCAGTGGACCCCCCGGGTTCACCTTCATGTCGATTTGCCGACAAAACCCAACCTGAACTATGAGGTCTTTGATCCATGTCAAGGAATTGTATGTAGGAAGCCTCCACAAGGTTCAAGCCCACCACTCGGTTGTTCCTTCACGTCGAGTTCCACCCTCATCCAGCATGACGTTAAACTGTATGCCCCCATCCAGCATGATGTTAAACTGTATCCCAAACTACGAGGACTTTGATCCATGTCAAGGCATGGTATGTAGGAAGGCTCGCGAGGTTCAAGCCCACCACCAGTGGACCCCCTGAGTTCACCTTCACGTTAGTTCGCTGACAAAACTCTACCCGAACTATGAGGACTTTGATCCATGTTAAGGCATGGTACGTAGGAAGCCTCCATGAGGTTCAAGCCCACCACCCGTAGATTATTCAAGTCAGGTTCCACCCTCGTCTGGTATGACGTTAAAAACTGCATTCCAGTCCGACGGAAAGCCGTTGTGACCAACCTGAACTACGAGGTCTTTGATCCATGTCAAGGCACGATACGTAGGAAGCCTCCCTGAGGTTCAATCCCATCTCCCATCAGACCAAGGTCCTTTCTCTACGTCGGTTCGCCGACACCCACCATTTCCTCCTGAACTACGAGTTCTTTGATCCATGTCAAGGCATGGTACGTAGGAAGCCTCCATGAGGTTCAAGCCCATAACCTGGTCATTCCGACCCCATTCACATCGGTTCACCCCCGTCCCACATGACGATAAACTGCATTCTGCATCTCATTTGAACTACGAGGACTTTGATCTTTGCCAAGGTATGGTACGTAGGAATCCTTCTTGAGGTTCAAGCCCAACAATCACTATCCCAGACTATCTCCTTGTCGGCATGCCAAGCCCCCTTTCCATCATAAACTATGAGAAATTTGGTCCATGTCAAGACATGGTACATAGGAAGCCTTCCTGAGGTTCAAGTCCACCGCTCGTTGATCATTCCAGCTTCATTCACATCAGTTCGCTGACGGCACCCATTGGACCAAGGTCCACATCCACGCCGGTTCACTGGAAATGACCATTGGAACAAGTTCCACCTTCACGTCGGTTCACGGGCACCATCCTGAACTACGCAGACTTTGATTCCATTCCACGGGGATACGTAGGATGTCTCTTCGAGGCTCAAGACCAAATTTACGGTCACCCTTGCGATGGTCCCATTTCATTCTCACCTCCACTTCATTCATCCATCAATCATCCATCCCGATTCTCGCCCGGTCCGCCACATCCTGGTGGGATCATGCCACTCCACTTCCCTCCACAGCATCCAGGAAGCCGCCCATGAGCTGGCCCCGATATCGGCATCCCTTCGAGGGGGTTCCTCAATCTGATCCACTCCATCTAGTGTTCTGATCAGGACAATCTGTCCTCGTTGGATGTTAAACTTGTGGCATACCCCGTGTTAAACATGGGAAGCTGAGAAAAACCTCGGATACATGCCTATGGCATATGATTCCCCACATTCGATGTGGGATGCCTCGGGCCTCCAAGCCCTCGAGAATCCCTATAATAAGGGACAAAAGACATACATGTCAATTCCCCAGCGTACAGACACGTCAATGATTCCTCGACATGACTACTCCCACAACTGAAGGTTGCTTCCCTGACCGGACCCTTTGGAATGTCCCGACAGAAGCAGTGTAATTAACCGGCGTCCATGAAAAGATGGCACTGGGAAGAGTTTCACGAACAATGTATTAAATCTATGAGGGAGACCCAGACTAGGTGACGAGTTCCGAGGAGGAATCCATGGAAGGAAGAACCGACATCCCATCATCCCATTTTCGATCAAGGAGCAGAAGTACCTGAATAAGGAGCGGATACCGCCCGCCTTTGGAAAGTGGGAATGCGGGGCAGCAACAAAGAAAGTCGCACCTGTCGCGCCCCTGGCGGACGGATGCGCACGCCCCAGTGAAAGCGTCAGAAACAGAAATGGTGAACCCGACATGAAATTATTCTCCTCAATGTGGAGATTAGTAGCGCTCGAGACATCAGTAGATTGACGTATTACCGGATCCAAATATCTGGTACCGGGCCCCACCAAGCAAATAGCGGGCCTGGCGCGAAACTCACCGGAAGTTGGGATAGTAGAATGTGGGGAATTTCGTTCTGAAATGTTTTTGGCGTGGATCCATCTTGCCAGACATGGAACACGGAATAGCGCTGGGGCACTGGTTGTCAAATTGTTTTCCTCACAGTGCTAACGAGTTAACCTCCCTACATCCCAGGAACCGGGTTGCTGCTATGGAGACACGATCAACGCCCGCTCGCCTACGCAGGGGCAGGTGAAATACCAGTACAGCTGCTCTGTGTAGCTCCACTGCCGTCAGAATGGCCTCTATGTCTGTGAATGCGGGACGCCCACGTCCCCTTTCTCCGTCAGAGATCATCCAATGAAGGGTGATCAACAACCTTGTACGTAGGTACGAGGAGGAAGGGGTCATCCCAACTCGAGATATGGTCTTCCTGGACCTGGAGGCATCCAGGCCCTGCCGTCAACGCTGCCCTCAAAGGCCGCGCAGGGAGCCCCTGCTCCCCACCCCAACGTTCAATCGTTTCGGGAGCCTATCCCCAGAACGTCTCGATGACTCCTCTCCTTACGCTGATGAGGCGGGTGATGTCCGGCTTGGCCCAGTCAGAGTCCCAATCCAAGGACTCCAGGCAAGGGCCCCCAGCCGGATGCATCAGTGCCGCCATCCGTCTTTACCAGATGAGTAGGTAGGATATACCCCTACACCACCTGTGCCTTCTCATCTAACCCGACGCCAGCGTTGGGCCTGAGCTGAGGACGCCCATCAAGGGGCGTCGACGTCAACAGCTATTGTGGCCCGAGCCACCACCGACGTGCATCATGGAGTCCTTGCATACACTGAGCAGGGGCACTCCTTAACCCGACCAGGATCGAGGCCCCAACCGCCCCATGGGCAGGCTGGGTTGGTTCTCGGGGTCGCAGGCCCGAGCGGTGATTGTCGCAAACCAATTCACGGTGATGTCGCCCCGTACGAAGGGCCTCCTCATACCACCATTCCACAGAGCGTGGGCCTTCCCCGCTCCGAATCTCTTCATGGGGGTATGCCTCGTGCTACTCCCATCCCGAATAAAGACCTACCTCGTCGCAGTGACGCTCGGCATGGAAGCCTCTCCCGCGCCCACCATACAGGGAATGGAGTTCCTCCTCCTGCCCCCGACCATCGACGTGAAGGCACTGCCCATCCGGTCCCTCTCCAACATGGGGGGTCCTCCCTACGTCCTCTCTGCGACTGGCGAAGGTCCACCTCGCCCCGGCAACCCAAGGAGTGAAGGTCAGCCTCGCTCCACCCGCACCAAGCATGAAGGCCCTCCCCATGCTCCTGCTAGTTCCAACAGAGGTTCCTCCCACATGGGTACTGTCCATGGAGGTCCTCCCCATGTACCCTTCGACATTTTCCCTGGCACCTCCTGCACCCCAGCTATCTCAAGCGGGATCCCTCCCCGCCATGGCGCCACCGCCGCTCCGAGACTACATGTCAAGGATCAACCTTGTCCCGAAGATCCATTTAGGGGTAGGAGAGCGGGTCGTCGCCGCCATAAGAAGAGTCCTGGGAAGGCCCGGGTGGAGATCAAGCTGGCCCGTTTCTCGGATTCTAAAGCGGAATGCGACTCAGTGATGGAACCTTCTCCCTGCTCCTCCGTGTCAAGGACTGGGGCGGGAACAAGGTGCGTCAGCCTCGTTCTCCCAGAATGTGAAGTCCACTGGATTCCCGCCTCTCTCCGCAGGTACATCCAGGAGGAAGAAATTGTGGAAATTCCGCAGGTCCCGACCGCACAATCACCATCGTCGTCACCAGAAGCGCCCTCTACCTCTACCAGAGATCACGGAGATCTGTTTTGGGGACCAACGACGGTAGAGCAACGACATGACCCATCGTCGGTGGCCACAATCCATGTGCCATAAGCTGTGGCTATCAGCCCATTCTATCGTGATAGTGTGGTCAGGTCACCTCACTCTTCAGAGGATGGCCCGGAATTCGGCGGCCAGTCAGCTCGTTCGCCGTATTCTTCGCCGCCAAGTTTACTGTCCCAGTGGTCCGCTTCGGTACCGCTACCGGTCCCTCATCTGCCTTCGGTTGATGAGTGGGGAAATACGGGGCCAAACCCAGAGTCCGAGACTAGGAGCTTCTGGAACATTCTCGCATCAAATCACTTCCCAGAGAAGTTCTGGCCGATGGCAGCGCCGAACTTTTGCGCACCGGAGTCCCTTACCCCAGAGGAAGTAGGGTGCTTCCGCCGAACCCTATGGGCGACACACTTCCTCCTTCATTATGAGCAGGTAGTGTACCCCAGGAGCCGAGAACACTTTGAAGAAATCGGTGAGCAATTTCACCTAATCGATTTGGCTGCACTCCCTGTGGCCCAGCGCCCTGAGTCGTCAGGCCGCCAGAGCACCCTTCAACGGAGATGCGTTCAGAGTCTCAAAGTACTCTGCAAAATCATCAGGGAAGCTACCCCCATGTGCAAGTCTATGGCTGGGGACAGTATGCCGCCCTCCTCTTCAGTCCTATCCGGTGGAAGCCCGATCCGTTAGTCGACATTGAGGACATGCCCCCAGGGAGGGTCGCGGTCCACATGGCTGACGTAGTGGACAAAGAGGACGAGCTTGAATTTCTCGATGGAGACCTACCCCCTGAGGGTGTACCACCACTACTGGACCCATCAGGGAGGGTTACCCATCAGAAGAGGAACCTTCTAGGCCTCCCTGTACCCACCAAGTCGCTGGTACTCAGTCGAAATGCCGGTAAGGGTGAGGAGCATGTAGGAACCATCAAGCACTCTGACCCATCCGCCTTTGTACAGAAGACGGATGAAGATCCTGAGAAGGCCGCGTTACGCCAGCAGCTTGCCAAGAAAAAGAGGTTGGTTGATGAACTCCTGGCCGAGCGCGCTGTAGAGCGGTGACCCGACTACGGTAATCCCAAGCTGGGGCAGCAGGGGCAGGAACAATTTCCCCCTGGCGAGATGCCTCCGGGAAACCCTGATCATGCTACTTCCACAGACAAGGTAGAAGACGGAACTCACGGCAAGAGGGTGTGATACGTCTCTCCAAACCCTCCTGAACGATGGGGAAATCTGAGGAATCCATCCTGGGTTCCCCCAGCCGCCCCACAGGTCGTTCCGCCAGTTGCTCCACAAGCTGCTGAAGCCATCTACCATGTCGAAGAACCCGGAAATGCACTTGTGATTAGGTATCCTCATCAAGATAGGGACCCCCACCCGGATGATATTATAGCAGCACTCATCGCCCGCCTCGAGGCGTTGGAAACACGGTAGGTGGCAGTCCCACCGGATGGCAAGCCATACCCCGCGTGGGTGGATGATATGCCCACACCCCCGGGTTTTGGGAACCCCACTTTATCTCCCTTCAACGGGACAGGGGACCCACCACAGCACTTGGCACACTTTTCTTCCAGGTATGGCCCCATTCTGGGGACCCCGGCCTAGCAAGAAGCCGCCAAGCTCCGATGTTTCGTGCAGACATTGGAGGGCCCCGCATTCGTCTGGTACAGCCAGCTCCCTATCAGATCGGTGACCAGCTGGGAGGATCTCTGCCGGCAGTTCCTATACCAGTTCATCTCCACCACGCGAAAGACCAGCATCGCAGACCTCTTCAAGTGCAAATAAAGGCCTGATGAGTGAGTCGCGGACTTCATTGCCTGGTGGAAGGGACTTACATACTCCCTCGACATGCCACTGAATCAGAAGCAATTACTGATGATGTGTGTAGGGAACGTTAAAACGGAGCTGGTTCCTTCCCTGATCACCCAGAACTACCCTAGAGGGTTCCAGAATTTCTCAAATAATCCTCAGAGCCTCGAGAAGGCTTTGCAACAGGCTAGTCAGGCACATTTGTTGCCCCCTTTGATCCCATCCAGGAGGGCTTCCAGAGATGAACCTGCCGCGGTGGCCCAAATAGAATCCCCCAGGCAGTTGGAATTAATGCCAGCAGCACCGGCACCACAACCCCATAGAGGTCCTCCACCTCAAGCACAGGCTCTTGCCCAGCAGTGACCGCCTCAGAATCGACAGGTTCCCCTGTGCAATGCGCAACCACCACCTAGGCGAGACAATCAGGCACCGCCTCCTCGGCAGGCCCCTCTGGACCCTCGTCAGAACCAGGCTCCCAGGGCCCCCTATCCGGAAAGAAGGCACCAGACTTACTCGTTAAATGAGCATCAGGTCCCCAGTTACTTCCAAAGTGCTCTAGAGCAAGGTATTGTGCACTTACCGGAGTGCAGAAGGCCGGAAGAGGCGAATCTCACCGATCGCCCCAACTACTGTCCCTATCATCGGATTCTGGGGAACACCCTCAAGCAATGATATGTGTTTAAAGACTGGCTTCAAGACCAAGTCGACAACAACATAGTCAGGTTGGGCCCAGCACCGACACAAGTAGCGGGTGTCTTTTTAGGGTCAAAAATCGGTAGCGATAGCGAAGGCGAGTGGTAGCAGGTTCCCAGCCGAGGGTCCCAGAAATACGACGACTGGATGGCTCAAAAAACTGTTGCTCGTTCCCATGCAATCATTCAGGCACTCCTGAATCAGCCGGAGCCTTCGGAGGAAGTAGTCAGTACCTCTGCATCATCATCACAACCAACCTCTTCCTAGAAGGGCAAGCAGCGACGGCGCAAGAAGAAGCAACGCGCTCCACCGCTGTCGTCGTCATCCTGCACTCTTGGCGACTTTATACCCCCTGAAATGGGGATTCCTCCCAGAATCCTCCCGGTGGTGGATGATTCATCAAGTAACATCCAGGGGTACGCTTCGGTTAATACCGTGGAGCTGTTAAAGCCCTATATGACTCTCGACAAGGGGGAACGCCAAGAGAACCTCCCCAACATCCCCAGCCGACGTCAACGTCAGTGGAACCGCAACCTTGCGGGTCGTCGAGGAACATCAGCGGGCGCTTTCAGTCAGGCTGTACACGTTACTGAAACTAGACAGCAGGCTCAGCATAGATCTCAGCATGCGCAACCTCATCTGATGCCCTCAGATCTACCTCCTCCTCCATTCGTGCTACTAGATTAGGCAAAGCTGCCTCGCCCGTATCGCGGTCAGTCTTACCCTGCTGCAGGACAATCTCCATTGACCGGTCCTAATCCAGCGGCTACTCTCCAAACCTCAACTAGTAGGCAGCGGGATGTACCCAGTACTATCTAGCCATCGGTTCAACCGGCAGGACCCGCTATGCCTCCAACTGTAGAGCGACCTCCTATAGGCAGAATCTCATGTCTGGAACGAAAGTACGATGTCCTGAAGCACTTGGCTGGCATTCCAGCAAGGCTTTCTATCCTTGAGGCCCTTCGCCTATCGTCTGAAATGCATGAAGCACTTGTCGAGGCCCTAAGGATCCCCCTTCAGTTTGAGACGGAGGTAGAAGCTGCGGAAGCCTTCCACGCTGAGGCAATTAAGAACGTTGAATACCAGGCAGTTATCTCGTTCTCTGGTGAAGATGAAGACCCTCTCATACATGGGCATATTCGCCCACTGTACGTCACTGGCCAGTTCAATGGCATGGAAGTCTGTCATTGCCTCGTTGACACAGGTTCTAGGATCAACCTAATCCCAACTTGGACACTGCAAAAGCTGGGTTTGTCAGAAGATGAATTAACTCCCTCCGACCTCAGAATCCAGGGATACGACAGGACCGAGCAATTCCCAGTTTCCAGGATCCGCCTGAAGACCCAGTTCGGTGGCCTAATTTCCAGCACTGAGTTCATGGTTGTCTCCCAGGACACCACCTACAATGCATTGATGGGCAGGCTATGGCTCCATCTGCACGCAATGGTCCCTTCGTCGTATCACCAATTCCTCAAATACTCCCTCAATGGTCGAGTGGGCATGCTCCAAGGAGATGTGTCTCCTTTCGCCTCTTGTGAATCCCGCTATCTGGACGACGACTATTACAAGAGCAAAGATAAGAAAATCCTATCAAGTGAAGAGGAACCCACCTCGGTCACAAGTGATCTCTGGGCAAGCATGGATGACGCCTACATCTTCCCAATCCATCGATTGGAGGCCACGACCCCCGACATGGGGCAGTGTTTTTTTTTCAGGTACGAAGGGAAGGCATGTTCCCATGTCCAAGAGATAGAGGAAAATCACCTCATACTCCTACACCAACCAGGATCAGGTGACCCCGGAACCTCCTACCCCTGTGCAGTATCGGAATGTCAGGATTATGGCAATGGCATTACGTCATACGTGTCTCTTCCGCCGAGCTGGAATCAACCGACTCAGGCCGACGCATCACCACTGCTTTGATTTCATCAAACGTGGCCCCTTAGGCCAAAGACCAGATGTTATAGGATCGACTACCTTCATTGCTATGGTCTCAGTGGCACATGGGTCTCCTGATATGGTGACCACTGCTGCCCAAGCCGGCACCAGCTGCCCGTCAGGGTTTGATAGCTCAGAAGCATCTCCCCTTGCGGGAAATACCTCCAGGGGTGGAGAGGAAGATCTAGAGGACACCCCCCGCCTTCTAGGAATGAGTCTCTACCACGGTTGATGAACTGGTATAGGTGAATCTTGGCAGTGAGGCAGATCTGAGACCCACATTGATCAGTGCAGCCATGTCCCCCAAAGAGCAGCAGCGGTACGTAGACTTTCTCAAACAACACTGTGATGTGTTTGCCTGGAGTTACGGCGAGATGCTAGGACTAGATCCTCAGGTAGTCGTTCAGCGCCTGGGCCTCCCATCAAACCATCGTGGGATTAAGCAGCCTCCCAGAAGGATGCACCCTTCTCACGGTGCCATGGTTGAGGCCGAAGTTGACAATCTTATCAAAGCCAGCTTGGTCAAGGAAGTTCAATACCTTAAGTGGCTTGCCAACATTATGCCAGTAAGGAAGAAGAACAGGAATATCAGAGTCTGCATCGAATTCTGCGATCTCAATCACCACTTCCCAAAGGATGAATTTCCCCTCCCGATGACCGAGTTATTGATTAATGCCATGGCCGGGTTCCAGGTCCTCTCTTTCATGGATGGGTATTCCGAGTACAACCAGATCCGGATGGCCCCCGAGGACGAGGAGTCCACTGCCTTCAGGGCTCCCCAAGGTACTTTTTGTTACCAGGTTATGCCCTTTGGCCTGAAAAATGTAGGTGCCACTTATCAGCGGGCCATGCATCGCATATTCAAGCCAATTCTTGGGACGCTAGTGGAATGCTACGTGGATGATCTAGTGGTCAAATCTCGCCAACGCCAAGACCATCTCAAAGACCATGAGAAAGTGTTCAGTTTCCTCCATTCCCGCCACCTGAAGATTAACCCATTAAAGTGTGCCTTTGGGGTCACCTCTGGGAAATTTCTTGGCTTTGTTGTTATATACCAGGGCATTGAGATCGACCCAGAGAAGATCAAGGCCATCATCCAAATGCCTCCCCTGAGAAATATTCGGGAGCTCCAGGGTCTCCAAGGCCACTTAGCCTATATACACTGATTCATCGCGAATCTGGCCAGCAAGTGTAAGCCCTTTTCCCGACTCATGAAGAAAGGCACTACCTACGAATGGGATGAAGAGTGTCGGACCGCCTTCGAGGAAATCAAGCAGTATCTGCTCCAACCTCCGGTCTTGATGCCACCCATCTCTGGAAAGCCACTGATCCTTTACGTGACCGCCCTGGAACAGTCCCTCGGTGTGCTTATCTCCCGGAAGAATAACGAGGGTACGGAGAATAGTCTCTACTATCTTAGTTGCATGCTTCTCGATACGGAGATCAGATACTCCCCTATCGAAAAGAGCTGCCTTGCGCTCTTTTTTTCCATACAGAAGTTGTGGCATTACCTGCAGCACCATGAGGTAAAATTGATCTCTCGGGTAGACCCACTAAAGTACATCCTGAACTGCCCCATGTTGACTGGCCGACTAGCGCGGTGGGCGGTGATCCTCCAACAGTTTGACATCAGGTTCGTGCCTTAGAAGGCCATCAAGGGAAAGGCATTGGCAGACTTTTTAGCTTCCCATCCAACCTCCGTTGATCAATCCCTGGACCTGGATTTTCTTGATGAGACGATCCTCTCAGTCGATCATGTCGTCTCATGTTGGAAAATGTGCTTCGACGATGCCTCCCAGAACCCCACCGGTAGGAGGCTCAACAATCCTAATCTCAACAGAGTGGGTCTGGGTATCGTCTTCATCACCCCAGTGCAAGCTGTCCTGCTATACTCGTTCCTGTTGTCAGAAGGTTGTACCAACAACGAGGCAGAGTACCAGGCTCTCATCACCAGCCTTAAGGTGTCCCTCGAGATCGATGTGCCCCATTTTCATGTGAAAGGAGATTCTGAGCTGGTCATCAAGCAGTTCAATGGTGACTACGTCATCAGGAAGCTGGATCTTGTGTCGTTTCTGGAGTGCATCCTCAGTCTAATGGCCCAGTTCCCTTCTCGACCAGAGGTTACCCATGTCCCTCGGTCACAGAACGGTCGAGAAGATGCTTTGGATGGCTTAGCTACGTCGCTCACAGAACCCGAGAAAGATGATTTGATCATACATGTGGCACACGAAAGATTCATTTCCCCCGTCACCCCAGAGGACAATGACGGCTTGTGGGTAAGTCATATCACCGTCGGACCTTCTACGTTAGGGGTCCCAGGTTCGTCAGACACAATGGTTGAGGCCACTCCCGACTGGAGAGAACCTTTTGTCGAGTATCTCCAAAATGGTTGCCTCCCAGACGACTGGGCCGAGCGCGAGCGAATCCGACGCCGCACGCTACAATTTACCCTCCAGAGCGGTCCCAGTCTTGAGCAGATCCTCTATAAGCAGAGCTCCGATGGTGTTCTCCTTCATTTCATTCAAGGATTCTAGATTTCTCAGGTCATGCAAGAGGTTCAAGCTGGTTCCTGCGGTGCCCACCAGGATGGGCCCAAGCTGTCCCATCAAATCCAGAGGTTGGGGTACTTCTGGACCTCTATGATCCATGATTGTATTGAGTTTTCCAAGAGATTCCATGTGTGCCAAGTTCACGCTAATTTCCTGCATCATCCACCAGAACCTCTCCACTCCACCAAGTATTCTTGGCCATTTGCGGTGTGGGGACTCGATGTAGTGGGACCATATCCACTGGCAACAACTCGCCAGTGTAGGTTCATCCTAACTGCTACAGATTTCTTCTCCAAGTGGACAGAGGCAGTTCCACTCAAAGAGGTCAAGTCTCGTTCCATTGTCGACTTTGTGAGATCCAATATCATCCACCAGTTTGGGGTCCCTCACACTGTCCTCACCGATAACGGCACTAACTTCCGAGTAGCCGAGATGAAGAAATTGTACACTAAGTACAATATCTGTTCGAACCATACCTCTCGCTATCATGAACAGGAAAATGGACAGATCGAGTCGTTCAAAAAAACCCTCTCTAACATTCTGCAGAAAATGGTTGGTCAAAACAAGAAAAGTTGGCCGGACAAGCTCCCCAATGCCCTCTGGGCTTATCGGACGACGACTCGCAATTCCACCCAGGTGACCCCATATTCCCTGGTGTATGGGGCTGAGGTCGTCCTACCCATTGAGATTCAACTTCCATCGTTACGCACTGCAGTCTATGACCAGAAGGCTCCAGATAAGGTGGCTGAAATCCGTCTAGCTGAATTGGAAGCACTGGACGAGAATAGGCTTCGTGCCCTGCACAATCTAGAAAGGCATCAGAATAAGATATCCAGAGCCTTCAACAAGAAGGTTCGACTTTTCTCTTTTCTGCAGGGCGACCTAGTGTTGGCCCTTCGAGCGCCAATGATCCCCGGTAGGAAACCACCCAATATAGAGCCCAAATAGGAAGGACCTTACGTCATCCATAAGGTTTACCCCAACGGAGCATACTCCTTGGTGACCACGGATGGTGAGAACATAACTCCTCCCACCAACGCTAAGTTCCTCAAGCGGTACTTTGCCTAAGCATCTTTGGTCTTGTACGACCTTAAACTGTACGGTCCCGCACGACCCTAAACTGCACGTTGCGGTCCCGCACGACCCTAAACTGCACGTTACAGTCCCGAACCACCCTAAATTGCATGTTACGGTCCTGTACGACCCTAAACTGCATGTTACGGTCCCGCACGACCCTAAACTACACCATCGTCTGGCAAGATGATAAACTGCAAAATGGTCTGAGCTCTATGACCTTAAACTAAGATATCTCTCATACTTACTGTAAGACGTTAAACTGCAAGCCGGTCAGGCCTCCCTGACCGAGGCTCATCCTCAGGCCCCTTGGCTTTCGTCGACTTAGGATCTGTTATGGGGTTGTACAGTGTGGTGTGGGATACGCCCTCATTCACGTCAAGTTACCCGCCGTACCATACATATCCCCAAATGAGATGCATCTATCATCCAGTACGACATTAAACTGCGCTTCAAGAACTACGTATGGCTTGATTCCCATCCTAATGGGATACGTAGGAATGCTCAGACATTTCATCTTGAGCTCAGCCCCGAGCTCTTCTCTTTCACTGTCCCCCCTGGGTATAGTTTTCTTAGAGGATCCTTGCATCACGAGGAGTAGGTTTTCTTAGCCCCGCACATACAAGAATTATAAGGGTCGCACCATGTGCCCACTCCCGTTCTTCTATTCTCCCACGTCCTTACCACACGACGTTAAACTGCATGGCCTTCAAGAACTACATATGGCTTGATTCCCATCCTAATGGGATACGTAGGAATGCCCGAACATTTCATCTGTTGGCCCAACCCAAAGGCCAAAATCTTCCCCTCGGGTCAAGACATACGGCAAGGTGCACACTTTTTCCCCAACTCACGTCGAGCAAGCCTCGACCCGGATACACGTCCCCCTTGGAGATGTTCGCCTCTTTCGTGGATAGGTACATCTATGCTTCACCCACTCCTTGACTGGGATTCCATCACTTTCCCCACCCATAGGGACCCCCTAAGAACGGCCTGGATACCACGCCCTAGGGATCTCCTACCGATACGGGCCAATGCCCCTGAGGGTTTCTGAGCAACAAGCTGATAAAAGTCCCGCGTTGCGAATTTGGTCAACGGTCGACACTCATTTGTTGCTCCCATATCAGGTCACCATTGGAACGCTGTGTTTCGAACATGGTAAACAGTGTCCTGGATCTTCAGGTCCACCCCGGGATGTCCCAAACATCGAGTGCAGTGATTTGTTCTGCCCCATCCCAAAGCGACAAACTTCCCTCCGGGTGGTGCCAGAAGTCGGGCCCACGACCCCGATTCTCTTATCAGGGATGTACGACGTGGTGTAGGATTACGTCCTCATTCACGCCGGGTTAATTTCCATGCCATAAACATCCCCGGATGAGATACAGTTATCTTTTTTCCCGTACTCATTTCAAGATGTTAAACTACAAACTGTTCAGGCCTTCCTGACTGATGCCTAGCCTCAGGCCCCTTGTCCTTCTCAGGCCCTAGCCCAAGTTCTTACTCAGAGTGTATGGTATAATGAGGGATTATGTCTACATTCACGTCGGTTTGTTCGCCGTACCATACACCTCCTCTGTCCAGGTACTCCTATTCCCCGACCATCATCGTCACTGCAAGACGTTAAACTGTGATTAGGCCAGGCCTTCCTGACCAAAACCCAACTACCAGGCCCCTTGGCCCAGGTTCTT
Source organism: Viscum album (assembly GCA_963277665.1). NCBI lineage: Eukaryota > Viridiplantae > Streptophyta > Magnoliopsida > Santalales > Viscaceae > Viscum > Viscum album. The sequence goes on along the minus strand of OY728161.1, from coordinate 1,986,351,200 downwards.
TCCTACGGGACTATGTGGAGTGGTGCGGGATTATGTCCTCATTACTCGCTATGCTTCACACACCCTCGTTAGGGTATCCTGCACCCTGGGTATCTTCTAGAACTATGTGTGGCTTGATTCCCATCCTTATGGGATACGTAGGATCACCTGAATGTCTAAGCTTCGGGTCCAGCCCCACCTCTCGAAAATCTTCATCCCACCTTGGCCCCTTAGCCTACCCTTCCTCCATGAGGGGATTATATGGTGTGGTGTGGGATTATGTCCTCATTAACATCAGTCTTTTAATGACCACGCCATGTACCTATCCCTCCAGAGTTGTTTCGTCGACCCACTTTGGCGGTTCACCAATGTGCCTAAAGGTACTCTGGTTTATTACCTGGAACGTTGGACTTTACTCAGACACGTACGCACCCTCTTTTTAGGATTTGTGTATCCCTCCATCAGGGATTCCATCATCTTTCACACCCGGAGGGACCCCCAAGAACGGCCTGGATACCACGCCCAAGGGCTCTCATACCATTACGGGCCAACGCCCCCGAGGGTTTCGGATGAAAAATCGATAAAAATCCCACGTTGCGAATATGGTTAGTGGTCGATGCTCATTTATTGTTCCCACCTCAGGCTTACACGATATGGAGACTGTTTTTCTACCATGATTAATGGTTATCCTCTATCGCCACGCCAACCCCATTAATCCCAAAATATCAGTTACACGATTCACATCCTTCTCCAGTCTCATCATGTCCAAGTAAAGTTTCAAAACTCTTGGTACTATTCCTCAGTGCACATCTACATATTAGGGGAACAAAGCCATGTCAGGGGAGTCTTTTGGGGCCCTTCACCAACTTCCCCTCGATGGATGTTTCGGGTATTGCGATAGGGATCTTCCCCCCTTGTTTCCCACACCGAGTTTAACTCACGTGGGCTTAGGGATCGAGTCGATATCTGTGCTTACCTGGAAAGTTGTCATCCACCCCTGGTCCGAGCTCTAAGACCATAAACTAAGATCTCCTCAGAACTACATTCAGATTGATTACCATCCTCATGGGATACGTAGGACCGCCCAAACATCTCGTTTTTGGGTCCAACTCATTTGGGAGCTAGTCTCTCCCCCTTTACCTCTCACCTCTATGTGGGCCCCTCGTCCTGAGGTTCCTCTCTCGGGACTGCATACGGTATAATGTGGGATTATGTCCCCATTCACGTCGTTTATGTTGTACGACACCATACACATTCCCCACCTAGCATAATCTCTGCTACGTATGCGTTGCATGATGTTAAAATGCATGCTTGGTCCTATCACATGACCCTAAACTGTGACATTACCGTCCTGGCCGCATGACGAAAAACAGCACTGCATTCTGATGACCTTGTTGTAGAGGACATCACGTTGGGTATTGGTCACGTTCCATGCCATTTGTAAATGCCTATCACGGCTTGATTCTTGTGGCGATACCAGGGCTTGCTACCCTAGGCCTGTTGCTTCACAAAAAAAACCACTCACCTTAAAGGACAAACAAGATTTATCAAATTCTGCTTATTTCGGTGCAAGGGCCATGCCTGAACTTCCCTTTTTCCCTAACACTGGTATCTTACCATGCCACCCTTCAAAACTACGTATAGATTGATTCCCATCCTCATGGGATATGTAGGAGTGCCCGGGCACTTCCTCGCGGGCCCAGTCTAACTTTCATGTTTGGTTCCTTGACTCGATCACTCCCCATAGAACTCATGGTAAGTAGGGATTATGTCCTCATTCATGTCGGGTTTTGTAAACCACCTTACCGTGTGTCCCCTGCTCTCATTACCCCTACATGGTCCGAGCTCTAAGACCTTAAACTAAGACCCTTTCGAGAACTACGTGCAGATTGATCCCCATCTATATGGGGTACGTAGGAAAGCCTGGGCACTTTGCCTCGGGCCCAGCTCAATTCTCATTTTCGGTCTCCTGACCTAAAACCTCTCCAAGGAGCACATGGTCGTTGGAACCCCCGGTTCCCATCCACGTCGGGTTTTCGCAAGTACCCGTCACGTGCCTCCTTTGCTTCCTCCCACCCATGGTCTGAATTCTACAACCCTAAATTAAGATCCCTCTATAATAAAGGACTCTTCTCCCTCTATCTAATACGCCTAGTTGTCGTGTTCAGATGCGTTTTGACAAAGAGACCGAAGAGTGGGATTTTCATAGGGACATTCCCCTCATCCCATGACCAAGCTTCGTGGGATCACTATTTGGATCCTCATCCTCTTCCACATCCAAAAGGACCCTCAAAAGACATGGATACTAGGCTTAAGGGCTCTCCATGGATGCTGGACCTAAGGGACCTCCAATCATTTCGGGCCAACGTCCCTACGGATCTCTGACAACATTTGTGACATGGTCCCGTGTTTCGAACATGGTCAACGGTCGACCATCATTTGTCTGTATCCATTCTAGGCTAATGCGATATGGATGCTGCGTTTCTGCCACAGTTAACAGTTATCCTCTATCGTTACGCCGCCTTCATTATGATCCAAATCTCGAGCGTCATGATTCACACATTTCCACTTCTTCATGTTCAAATGGGATTCCAACATACTCGGCTCTATCTCCTCGCGCATCTAGGTGCGCCACATGGTCGTGTTAATATTAAGGGACTGGTACTCACCGAGCATCCCCTCACCCTAACCTGCTCCCCTTCCTGTGTTGGGAAAGTCCCGCCACTACTCCTTGTTTCCCACACCGAGCATGACTCACGTGGGATTAATAGTTTTGGTGGGATGCGTACCGACGCGGCCAGGCTTCTCATCATCTTGCACGACGTTAAACTGTGCTTCAAGAACTATGTATGGCTTGATTCCCACCCTCATGGGATACATAGAGACACCCTGGTATTTTTCCTAGGGTCCATCCCATAGGAATCATTAATCTTATTCTTCCCCTTTCCGGCCCCCTGGCCAGACCCCTCGTAGGGGAGCATGTAACTATGATTCTACCCTGAAAAAGTTCAGGATTCCCCAAGATCCCATTGGTAAGAAACATACCCCCTCTACAGAGAGGCCCTATCCCAAATAAGGAAGAATCCGTAATCAAACCGATGCACCCATCTGGCGTACTCCCACCACGGTGGTGTAATTACATGAGTGTCGGATTCTGTCCAGACAAACCATCACTCCATATTCCACGCTTTGCATACCCCTTATTCGGACCCTCATCCCCTTTCCATGTCTGAAGGGACCCACTAACGGCTTGGTCTCATGCTGCATCGGCTCACCTACCGTCCTGGGCCAACGCCCCGGAAGACTCTTGACAGCATTTGTGACAAAGGTCTCATGTTTCGAACATGGTCAACAGTCGACCCTCATTTGTCTGTCCCCATTTTAGGATAATGAAATATGGATTCTATGTTTCCACCACGGTTAACGGTTATCCTTTATTTTCATGCCATCCCCACAATGTTCCAAATATTGGGTATCGTGATTCACACTTCCCATTTGTTCGGACTGATTCCAGTGCCCATGGTGTCGCACTGATCGTGCATAAGATCACGTTGAAGAAATGGTAATTCGGCTATTTTGAGAACTTCCTCCTTCGTCTAGGTCTCTCCTATTTTCTGGAAATCCGGACTATTTATCTAAACCCTAGATGCCTGAAGCTTGGTTTCAACTCCTATGTTGGGTGGGGCGATGAGGCAACTATCTCTTGTTTCTCACACCGGGCCTGACCCGCGTGAGCTTAGAGAGTTGTCGCCGTACGTCCAACAAACATTGTAGGGATGTAATGAACCAATGAAAATAGTGGAAATCGTGCACGCTACGGCATTCAAAAGAAGAAAAAATTGAAGCATTAAAGTACCATTAAAAGGTTTGTAATTTGCAACAGTACCTGGGGGTCAACTCCCCCCATGGACGGGTTGACCCTGTCAAAAGAGTGTTGTAGCTCCGCCACCCTTCGACTTGTGGTATCAAGGAATTTTTTCCGTTGACTCAGCTCCCACTCCTCCTCAGCAGTGGTGGGGCGCAGTTCGTTAGCCTTGGCCTTGGCCCTCTCTATGCCAGCCTGAATGGCAGCCATCTTTCCAGAAGCCTGCCTCATATGCTCTTCTGCCTCTGCCATATGGGCCTTCAACCGTGAGATCAGCTCGGATTGTGTATTAAGAGAGGCTGAGTGCTCATCCGCCCAGGCCTGAAGCTGTTGGACCTCGCTTTCAGCCTCCTGGAGCTTCTTGATGTTTGTCACCTTCCTCCGCTGCCAGCCCACGCTGAGCCCGTGATCATACTCTCGGATCTTCTTGGCCATGAGATCTCGGATTAGCGCATGAGGACGTTGGTCATCCACTCCCCCAGCGCACAGTTCACGCAGTCACGAGCGAATTCTATCCATTTCATTCAGACATAGCACTTGGGGGTGTCCTTGATGAAGCGCGTGATTAACTTCCATGATCGGCGGCGGACTATGTTGTTGTCTTCTTCGTCGGAGGCTGTTTTGTCCCAGTCTGCGCGATTGGCAGGCTCGTACGCAAGATACGCCCGCAAGAAATCCTCGGTAGGATCTGCATCTGGCGTTGAATCCGGCGCGACATCTAGCACTGGAGCAGGCGTGACGGGACGTGGGTCGGCTGATTTATCCTCATCATCGGACTCCACCTCGATAACCTCGGGCATGACCCTGCTGGTGGTCCCGCTGATGGTAGGGAGTACTGCAGCTCTAGGAGATGGGGGGACTATCTATACCATCACCGGCATTCCCCTAGGAGGGATGCCACCAGAAATCCCAACCAGCCTTGTCGCAGCAGCTCATGCCAGTCGGAGAACTGTACGACAGAGAGGGACATAAACGTTAGTTGGCACAATCTACATATGATAGCAATGAATCTAGTAGAGGAAACTTACAGAGATTGAACTCCTGGTGCTTCTCTTGAGTTGATGCTGACGGGACCCCAAGGCGTGGCCCTCTATATACTGTTGGAAGGTCTGGAGATTCTGGAGGAGCCACCTCGGGTGCTCTGGCCCCGCCAGACACAAAACTGGACGTAGCCATAGGCGCGGGTTCTGAAGATCCTGCATCGTCACCCGCCAATGGGCGATAGAGAGGCATGCGTACAAGTTCCTCCTGCATGGTTCAAACAACGGTGATAAATCCATGATGGACCGAGAACAGACCATGAGGAAAGAATATCAAAATGCTACCTCGAGATCCTTTGTGAAATCATCGGAATCTGAGTCTTGGTCTCCAACTTCACCCTCCTCCAACGGGCTCCCTCCGCTAGCCTCATCTCCCCAGGAGGATTCCTCCGATTCTTCCAGCAGGGGGAAGCGCTCCCTCAGATTGGCAGCTGACAGCTGTGGGGGAATCGTCTGATCTAGCAGTACCCTCACCCAGTCTGTCATTGGGCGTGGGACATCACTGGACTGAACTTAGTCCTCCAGCTTGTCCAAGTATTCCTCCGCCTCCACCGGAGACGCCATGAAACCAGCACGGACTGGGCCTATGCCCGGTAACTCCATCCCGAGGTGATTCAAGTGCACCCACATCTCGGGTGGACTGAGGAATTGCTGGTCGACATCCCAAATTTCCCAGGCTTCTGTAAAAACGGCATCCTCTGACATGTCAATGTGGCTCAGTCGCTTCCCCGGAGGCTGAGTGGATATCCTACGAAATCCCCTCGGCGCCTTCCCCTCCGGATGGCTCTGCTCTTCTGGAATCGCCGGATCCGCCGCTGCTGCCACACCCTCGGCCAGTGCAGGTCTCGCCGCCACAGAAACCCTGCCACCGCGAGAGGCCCACGTTGCCCTCCGACCCCGACCTCAGGATAGGGGAGGCCCGCCATCATCAGCCCGAACGGTTGGCTGCCTCAGTATCTCCCCCAGATAAGCGGCCTCCCATCTGATGGCATACTCCTCCACCAATCCTAAAGTGGCGGTGGACGGAGGCAATGAAATTCGCATATTCCCGTCTTCCCGTGTGAGCATGGGCCACAGCTGCCTCATCACACACGGGTGCTTCTCGTGACGCACCTCCCAGTAGACCTACGGGGTCAACCGCTGTAATCACCGGAATTGCCTTGCAAATCGATGCGGGGTGTACGATTCGCAGAGTGGCTCCTGATCCACCTGTGCCACCAAAAATCTGCCTCGAAAGGCCAGGAGATATGCCCGGTGCTCTCCCGTTCCCTGCCCGTCATCAGTGATTACCCCCGTCGGCAATGGAAATGGGTGGAAGTTAAACTCATCCGCCCTCCACACCCGGTTCAGCACCATCGGTATGGTTAGTTTGAATGGGAAGCTCCCGGCCACATTTAGAATGGAGGGGAGGAAGTTTGATCCCGGTGGTTAGATAGGGTTTGGATACTCATAAATCCCCCTGATGTGCACTGCAATCCACCCATACAGAAGGTGGAAGGGCCCACATATCCTTGGTGGTTTCTTGCCCTCGTTAACACGCCGCAGCATCCTGTATAGCTTGGCGAGCATTGGAATCCCTAGATTGACCCGCTGCCCCATGGCCAGCATAGACGCCATGATGAACGAGCTGGGCCGCACCCCCATGCTGGTGTCCCTCACCGGTAAGATCCAACTACAGATAAGGGCCATGATGAACGCTGCCAGCCTGACTATCGGCTGTTGTTCAGTGCTAACACTGAAATCCCGAGTCTTCCATTGGCTTTCCTCCAAGACCCGCCAATACAAGTGCTCCTTGACCCGTTGAGCCACCTTAGGACAAGTTCGAGGCCTCGAAGGGAACTCTCGATTCTCCGGGATGTTCAGGAACCGCTCAAACCACTTCTTAAAGTGGACATCTCTCACCACTTCCTTGTCCTCTCCAAGGACCAGCGCCATCAGCACCGACGCCAGTCGCGAAATCTGCTCCAGATCCTCCCACGCGATCATGACGAGGAGAAACTCATCATACATGGTCCCCAAGATTGGAACCCCCGAGATCTGGTGGACATCCCATAGACTAATTCCCACCTCCCCATGGTGCAGGTGAAAAGTATTGGTCCTAGACGACCATCTTCTCAACAGCTCCGGCATCAGCTATTTCGGTTGGTAAATGTGGAATTGGGAGGCCCATGCCACCTCGTACAAACCCACTCTCCTCAGCTCAGCGCCAAACTCCTTTCATGAGGAGCCTACCCAGTAGGCTCATGTCCAGTCATTGGTGAAGTTTCCGCCCTGGCGTAGGTCCCACTCATCGGACCACCCCTTCTTCAAATCCTGCAAATCCGCCTTCAGCATGGTGCGGTACAGAGGAGGGGAAGACTCTGGTTGTAGTGGATTCCCGTCAATATTGTTCACATGGTTGTAGAGACAGTCGGCGGTGACGGGTGTGAAGTCCTCCTGCGCATGACCATCGGCCGTCCTGAACCATTGGTGCTGGCATGGAGTGATCCTAAACCAACAAGCTGGTTCGTCCCTACTCGCCTCAGGGATGAAGACATCATCCCTCAGCCCGTAGCCATACAAGGGTAGCTTCTTGCACTGCGGATAGTTATTCTGACTCTCTGATAGCAGTGCTGTCAAAGAATTATGGTCTGAATGACTTCAGACCATCTCTCCAAGGCCCAGACAGTTAGCCATCTCATCCATCTGGGCGGCGTCTGCAAGCACCCCCAACGCAGCTTCTCGATGGGCCATCTCAGTTTTGGAACTCGAAAAAATTTCGGGTTGGGCCGCGAAGGTTTCTCACGAAGATCTCTCGCGAAGATCGGGTGCAAAACCAAGCCGCAGAGCCTGGATTAGGACGGCAAATAGAAGTTTGCTCGGCGCGGTCATGAAGTCGGAGACTCGCGGTTCGCCACGAAGCTCGATTCGCGGAGAGTAGACACAGAGTACGCGGAGCTTCGCAAAGTCGAGAGCTCAAAAAGAAAAAAGTCGTGAGAGGAAAAAAGAGAGTTCAGGCCCCCCTATTTATAGGTGGTGACCGCGGAGCTTCACGGTGCCTCCCACCCACGCGGAGCATCGCGGCGTGTCTGGACCACGCGACCGCTCTCCACCCTGCGTGCCATCTTCATGAGGCCTCATCGTGAGGGGATGAAGATTTTGGCGATTTTCCCTCAGACTTTGACCCTTGATCCCTCCGCAGCTCCAAGTCTGAGGGGGGGCATTTTTTGGCGCCAAAATATTGGACTACAAAGGAATAAGGAAAAGAGGCCAGCGTGCTGCCCCGCGAAGCTCAGTCGCGGAGCGCACCCCAGCAACACAGCCATCACGAAGCAGAGGAGGCGGTAACGCTCCACGAATGCCCTGACGTTCGCGAGCCCGCCGCGAAGACCCGGAGGCGGTAACCCTCCGCAAACCCTATTGACGTTCACGACCCGCCGCGAAGCAACTGCTACCCCTTCGCGCCGCGTGAGCTCTGCTTCGCGACACCCCTTGCCTATAAATACAGGGCTCCCCCCAAGACCTCGAGAAGGACAATCCGACCTTTCGGCTTCTCAACTCCTAAATCGCGAAGCACCCTTTTCCCCGGGAATCATGAGCTCTACAAGGTATTTTTGCTTCGCGATATGCCTTCGCCTTGTCTCGTTTTGAGCCCCTCTTCCGAGAGGGATTCCCTTCGTGAAGCCTAAGGGAGTTCGCGAAGGAAGGGGATTCCCAAAGGAACCCGGGCAGCCGTAGAGCGTTTATGCTTCACAAAACACCCATCCCATACTAGTGATCCACATGCCAAGGCAGGATCGCTGTACATTGCGAAGCACACTGCTTCATAGCACCTTGCTTGACGAGGCACCTCTGCTTCGCGAGGCAGTGCTCCACGAACACTATTCCACTTCACGAAGCACCTCCCATTCACACCCCTGCCCCATGTTAAGGCCAAGGCACTCCACTTCGCAAAGTATACTCCTTTTCTTGGCAATTTCCCTTCACGTGCGACCCTCCAGGTTTGCACGATGTGATTTCAAAGTCCCATGGACAACACCACCCGTAGCATTGCTTCGCCTAATGCTTCTTCACATAGGCATGCTAATGGCTATTGCTTCTTCTCATAGCCATGCTAATGTGGACCCCTCAATGGTTCGCTCTGCGACCCCTCTTTACTATGGCTTTTCTGGTACCTTCCCTTCCCCAAGGGGTAGAGGGTACCGGTTATGTAAGTCCCAGGGGTACGGAGTAGGCCCACCTCATCCGAGCTGCAGGATGTTAAACTGCCAAGCACTGCGTCCTTAACACATGACGCTAAACTATGATCTGACATCGTGCCTCACACGCAGGGTCCCCCCGGCACGGACATTCTTTACGCCACTCGTCTCCACAGGAATGGACTCTTCCTCAAATGGAATGACATCCTCCTTTTGGAGTGGCGTTTGTCCACGGGGGAAGGGAAAACACCTTGGTGTAAGCCCCAAGCCTCTCTTGTGGAAGGTAGCACCCATGCACCTCCGTACTTCCCCACTGCCAAGGCCATTGGAGAGTGCGATAGGGAACGAGGAACCTTCCATCTTTGGTCCCAAATCCCTCTCCCGCTGTGCTTTTCTACACCTTGGGCCTCCATCCTGGAGTAAGTCCTAGCACCACGGGCCGCCTAATGCGTAAGCCCCTCTTCGATTCTCATGAACGCACCCTTCACGATGTGATCGTCAGGTCTCTGCTGCCTCTTGTTTCTCACACCGAGCACAACTCACGTGGGCTTAGAGTAATCATTGGCCATGACAATACCTCATCCAGCATGATGTTAAACGGTATACCCCCGTCTATCATGACGTTAAACTGTATCCTGAACTACGAGAACTTTGATCCATGTCAAGGTATGGTACGTAGGAAGCCTCACGAGGTTCAATCCCACCACTAGTGGACCCCCCGGGTCCACCTTCATGTCGGTTCGCCGACAAAACCCAACTTGAACTATGAGGTCTTTGATCCATGTCGAGGCATGGTATGTAGGAAGCCTCCATGAGGTTCAAGCCCACCACTCGGTCATTCCTTCACATCGAGTTCCACCCTCGTCCAGCATGACGTTAAACTGTATGCCCCCGTCCATCATGACGTTAAACTGTATCCCGAACTATGAGGACTTTGATCCATGTCAAGGCATGGTACGTAGGAAGTCTCACGAGGTTCAAGCCCACCACCAGTGGACACCCCAGGTTCACCTTCATGTCGGTTCGCCGACAAAACCCTACCCGAACTACGAGGACTTTGATCCATGTTAATGCATGGTACGTAGGAAGCCTCCATGAGGTTCAAGCCCACCGCCCGTCAATTATTCACATCAGGTTCCACCCTCATCAGGCATGACGTTAAAAACTACATTCCAGTCCAACGGAAACCATTGTGACAAACCTGAACTACGAGATCTTTTATCCATGTCAAGGCACGGTACGTAGGAAGCCTCCCTGAGGTTCAAGCCCATCTCCCATCGGACCAAGGTCCTTTCTCTACGTCGGTTCGCCGACACCCACCATTTCCTCCGGAACTACGAGGTCTTTGATCCATGTAAAGGCATGTAGGAAGCCTCCATGAGGTTCAAGCCCATCACCTGGTCGTTCCGACCCCATTCACGTCGGTTCACCCCTATCCCGCATGACGATAAACTGCATTTCGCATCTCATTTGAACTATGAGGACTTTGATCTGGGCCAAGGTACGGTATGTAGGAAGCCTTCCTGAGGTTCAAGCCCAATAATCACTGGCCCAGACCGTCTCCTTGTTATCATGCCAAGCCCCCTTTCCATCCTAAACTACGAGGACTTTGGTCCATGTCAAGACATGGTACGTAGGAAGCCTTCCTGAGGTTCAAGTCCCCCGCTCGTTGGTCATTCTGGATTCATTCACATCGGTTCGCTGACGACTCCCATTGGACCAAGGTCCACATCCACGTCGGTTCGCTGACAACAACCATAGGACCAAGGTCCACCTTCACGTCGGTTCACCAGCACCATCCCGAACTACGCGTACTTTGATTACCTTCCATGGTGATACGTAGGAGGTCTCTTCGAGGTTCAATCCCAAGTTTACTGTCTCCCTTGCGATGGTCCCATTTCATTCCCCCCTCCACTTCATTCATCCATCAATCATACATCCTGATTCTCGCCCGGGCTGCCACATCCCGGTGGGATCATGCCACTCCACTCCCCTCCACAGCATCCGGGAAGCCACCCATGAGCTGACCCCGATATCGGCATCTCTTCGAGGAGGGTTCCTCAATCTGATCCACTCCAGCTAGTGTTCTGATCAGGTCGATCCGTCCCCATTGGACGTTAAACTTGCGGAATACCCCATGTTAAACATGGGAAGATGAGGAAAACCTTAGATACATGCCTATGGAATATGATTCCCCGTGTTCGATGTGGGATGCCTTGGGCCTCCACGCCCTCGAGAAGCCCTATAATAAGGGGAAAAAGATAGACACACCAATTCCCCGGTGTACAGACACTTCAAAGATGCCTCGACGTGACTACTCCCCCAACTGAAGGTTGCTACCCTGACTGGACCCTTTGGAATGTCCCGACAGAAGCATTGTAATTAACCGGCATCCATGAAAAGATGGCACTGGGAAGAGTTTCACAAACAACGTATTAAATCTATGAGGGAGACCCGGACTAGGTGACGAGTTCCGAGGAGGAATCCTCAAAAGGAAGAACCGATATCCCATCATCCCGGTTTCGATCAAGGAGCAGACATCCCTGAATAAGGAGTGGATGCCGCCCGCCTTTGGAAAGTGGTAATTCGGGGAAACAACAAAGAAAGCTGCACCTGTCGCGCCCCTGGCGGACGGACGCGCGCACCCCGGCGAAAGCGTCGGAAACACATATATACAATCATTTCCAATCATAATACATTGTCTATATGGTTGTAATTGTCATAAATATGAAGCTTTAAATGGAAATTACCAATATCTCACTCTAAAAATCATTGTGATGACCACCACTATTATCTTGGTCATCACTACCATCAACCTCATCACAAAATTCATCACTAGAATCATAATCTTTAATAACTTCATCACCATCACCATTAGGAAATTCATTTCCTTGACCACTACTAGGACCATCATCTCTATTGTCAAGGGTATCATACAAGGATCACATCATTGATATACATGTATCAAAAACCACAGTAATATCTTGTGGAAGTAATGGACATAAAGATTTCATGGATTTCATAAACTAAAATATGACCTTTTAACTTATTTTATCACGAACCGAATCGATCGCCACCAAAAATGGCACCAAACCCAGCCCGTGAAAAGGCCCTAAGGGTGTTCCCGATCCCCATGGGCTGGCACAAGTGCCCGGGTATCATAAAATGAAAATTGGGAATGATTTACCCAATTTTATAAACATAGAACAACAAAAGAATCCAATGAAACAAATCTGGATTTTTCAAACCAAACAATCTTTTACAAAAATTCAGAACTGAATTACATAGCTTAAAACAACTCAAAAAGACTATACCAAAGGTACAAAACCAAATAATGACAGACCAAGAACCCTCATGGCAAGGGGCACCGCCCTCAAGCCACCTCCACAAGACTTCACCACCAAGGACCTGCTAGAAACCCAAACCACTAGAACAAAAAAATTGTACCCAACCTGTGACAACAAAAATAACCAAGTATACATACACCCAAGGGTGTAAGTAGGGTGTGATCCAATTCCCAGTAGGATACCACCACTAAAAGATTCTGTGTGATAAACATTTAAAGACGAAAAGCATGCAAGTTTTCAAAAACATGAAAAGCTAGTTACAATTTCTAAAAGATGCAACTTTGAATAAAAACTGTTTTCAAGTGGGCTATCATTAAGAATCAACACTTTTAAAAATAATGTCAACACTACTCAATTTTCCAGCCAACTATACCGTATGTCGATGGTAAGTACAAAGTAAATAATGAGCACAATAAATAGGAAATAACCCCTATGCACTAGCTCGTTCTGGGTCCCAGGTACCTCGTATCTCGGTGAGAGTAACCATCACAATATTCGTTCTCGTGCACGAGCCACTAGTAGAGAACATACCCATAACCTAGTGGTCCCCAATCATCATCATCATAGTTTATTTATAGTTGTAAGCGTCAATCTTGCTAAGTGAAATTGAGGCCAAACCCCACGGATTCACTAGCATACTAGTACACGTCCACCCACCTAGATACCCGGGTTTTCCCTTTGTGCTCAAACATGTTCAACAAGCCAAGAAATATAGTTTTCACATGTAGATATCACTTCCACATCACAAATTAACCAAACATCCCCATGTACATCACATAAGTCACAAATTCTACTTTTCATTCAAATGAATTTTGAAATCAAACTCACACCAAAATAGCCCACAACACTTTTTTCATAACCTTCACAATCCAACACATCCTTTAACAATTTTATGAAGTCCCTAAAAATATGATAAACATCACATAAAAGAACTATTCACATTTAAAATGGATCATTTGAAATTCTAAACAATCCAAAACAGTTTTCCAATATGGTTTCACCTCTTACATAAATCATTAAACCACTCAAAACTTTCATAAAACAATTCTAAATAGTGTACCAAAGATTTTCAAATAAAACCCATTTCAAAACTATATTTCAAGAAAAGAAATCACACCAATACAAATTCAAAACAGAATTGGAATCCCCAAAAACATTTATTAAACAACCCCCCATGTGTTATACAAACACCTCAAACAATAGCACAAAAGATCCACATGAAACGCACACGTTTTCAAAATCACATTCAAGAAGTACAATAAAGTTTTACACCTTAAACCCTTACAAAAAACTCTTTAAGACCTAGTGTCACACCAATACCCCACCAAATAAGAATTTTCATCCCAAACAAGATTTATTAAACCAAATTCATATGTTATAAAACAATCCCAAACAATCCCCAAAGGGTTACACATGAAAAACACCAAATTTTAATCTAAAATGAAACTATAAAAATAAATGCTTAACCAAATCCAAAATAAACAATTTTTTCACCACACACAGCATATTATGAAAATTAATAATAATTAATTCAATAAAACTAACTCGTCTAGAAATGATTACACACGGAATCACCTACCGGAAGTGTCAAATCCCTCAAAACTTGGTTTGAAACGTCAACCGCAAAACCGCCGCACCACAAGGAAGATAAATTCAGACCTAGATCACAATATTTGACCACAAATACACCAAATTAAACCCTAGGATCAAACCCTAACTTCTGGAAATTTTATAACATAATGAAAGAGAGAGGAAACCCTAAGGGAAAAGGAAGAAACCAAGAAGGAATCACTTACCCAAAACAATCCCGAAGAAAACGACCCAAAATCGACCAGAATATGAATTTTAAAACTGATAAAAATTTAAATGATATTCTAAAAATAATGATAAGGTAATGTTGGAATTGGAATGGGGGAAAAATAGTAAGAATAGAAGGAGTTATGAAAGGATCAATTTACCTCTCTAAATCAGAATGATTTCTAAAATCTAGAGAAGTTTCGACCATTTTCACGATTCTATCGAGCTCCAAATTGTGGGAGGAGTGCATGGGGGCGCGCCTTAGGTAAGTGGTCTCGGGTGAGAGTTGGAATCATTGAGAAAAATCAAATAGTGAAGGAAATATTAAAGAATTAAATTTTATTTTTAATGAAGAAAATGTGCCTTCGGGCAGGCCCAATTCCTTAAATAAAAACCCATATCCACCATGATTATGGATTTATAAATAGTAAAAATAAATATGGTGGTGTTAATATGTCAAGGTATGACAATTAGGAATTGGAATGGATGAAAAATGTTGAAAAATGAAGAATTTATAAAGGAATCAAAATTTATTTTTAAATCTGGAATTGGGCTCACGGTTTGGCCCAATTCATAAAAACTCACCCATTCCTCCATAAATGATTGGGAAACCCTCAAAACAAAGCATGAATGGAAATTAAATGGAATTTAAATTTTAAATAAGTCATGTATGTGACAATTATACCCACCATGAAAACTTTCCACCCCGGAAAGTCACATCAAGGACAAAGCAACAACCAAACCCAACTAAGAAACCAAGAGGTACTCCTTTGCCAGGTTTCACCCCCAAAGGCCAAAACACCTCCAGTGATCAATTAAGGATTACTCTCACAAGAAAAACATATACCACTTTCCTGAAATGATCAATCACTTTCATACTTTATCCCAAAAGAAAACTCCTCAAACACTATCTGAATAAGACTCAAGGAATTCACCCAAACGAACAATAACATTGAACAAGGCTACACTTACCTTACTTTAACTAATCCATTGGGCGCTCTCCAGTCCCAATGTTTACCCAAGAAAGATATCGGTATCTAGATAGCTCTGAAAAAGACTATCTACACTAAGCCAAGACCATGGATAAATGTAAGTTACTGGTACGGGGGGGGACACAAATACGCTCCCCACCATAAAAGACAACCAATAATTTTTTTTCTGAGACAAAAACAGGACACTAATAGGGGGAGACCTGAACGGACTCCCTGGTACATAGGGTAGACTTCCATTCAAAATTTCCGAAGGAATATACATGATAATCATAGTGGTTCTCCCCACCATAAGAACCAACCATCTTAACCGACTAGCATGTGCTGACATAAAAAAAACCCAAAAATTTCAAGATTTGGGAAGGTCGCACGGTTAGTCCACACAGTTTGTGAAACCGTGAACTAACTGTGTAGATCAATATTCCTGCATGAATTCTAGGCACACATTCTCTCTTAATCATTCAAAAACCATGTGCTCAACCTGTCTAGCCAAATTTCCCACCATTCTCCAAATACTCAATGGAAACCAAAGGGGGAGGTAATGACATTGGGCGATGTCATGGGTATAAGTCCCTCCACATATTTCCACCAAACATGAAAAACAGAAGAAAGATAATGAAACCATAGGTTTAAATACTTCATATCTTTCATATTTAGGATAGTACTTTGTACAAGGGTTTAAATGACCCTATGATTTCCCTTGACTACGAGACAGCTTCTCTCTGAGACCTATGGCTGGAGCTCAAATGATTGAAGCATCTCCGGCCTCGCAGTTAGTCTTTGGAATCCCACTGAATGAGAATTATTCTTTCGATGCCACCAAAAACTACACCGCAATCCCAGATAATTTTTCCAGACATAACACATTCCAAACTCACTTTACCATATCCCGATATTTCACTGAAACGAGGGCTAAGAAGATGCCCACACATAACACCTTGTTTCTTCAGGTGAGAAACAATAGAAGTAAAGAACACCTACACTCACATTCCTCTAAAATGGATGATTTTGAAGTTTTTACAAGGGAGACATTCTCCCAACATAACAGGGACTCTCAGAGGATTTCACTACTTTCACGTATATGGTCAATCGAGCACATGACATCATAAGGCATCACCGAACATGACCATTGCGACTGATATAAACAATGCATGGAGAGGGACCGTATACAACATCCCCAAACAACACATAATTATAGAAAGTGTCCACAATATCTTCTCGTGACCATATTTCCCACACTGGTAGTTTATTGTGAACTCTTTCTTCGAAGAGACTATGAAGGACTCAGAGGCCCTCTTAGACACTATCCATACTGACAACCCCAGACAACTTCCACCTTCGAAGAATCAGGTAGCTTAAGAAACTAAGGCCTCTTTTAACCATCCACAATCAGTCTTCCACAACAAGAGGATCCAAAAAAACCAAGGATGTAAATTGTGTAGACTCATTCTACAAATCTCAAGAAAAGATTCCTTACATTGATCAACTGGAGGATTTTCCAACAACGAAACAATCCAAGTTTCACTTCAGTTGTGCACTAACCCTAAATGGGGGCATACCTTATCCAACGGGAGAACCCAAGGACCCAACCAAGATGGTCCATTGGTAAAAAAACCATAAACCAGATCCAAACACATGAAGGTAACCACCATAAAGGTTTCCTGAAACATATCTCAGAGGAGACTACTAACCGGTCCTTCTACCCAGCTTACCGACCAAACATAAACCCAAAACACAGTTCAAATAGGAGGGGTTATTGGACTAAAAAAAACATCCCACAAAAACAACGTTTTTAAAAACCCATAATACAAACCATCCCAAACTATTCATCAAGACATCATGTTTTTCTTTAAAACCATTTCTTTGAAAACAAATGGTCCAGCGGTAAGAGTATCGACCAATGGTACCCCATGGGCCTCACACATGCATGTTTTTGTGCCACACCAGACACCCTCCTCATATCCGTCCTGACACTCATCCAGTTGTGCCATCAACCATCCATCATCCCATATAACCTCATTCATGTGGTCGCTAATGGAAATACCAAAGGTTAAAACAAAAATTCTTTCCACTTTTCAAAACCAAAACGGTCAACTAACACATCCTTTTTTCTCATAACCGCTAACCACGAGATCAAAATCCCAACTCACATCTTACAAAAATTTTCAGAAAGTCACAACCATTTAGAAAATAACTCTCTTTAAATATATTCACATCAATTTCAAAACATCTCATCCCATTAAAACACACTCTGATTGTTTAGAAAACTCTATTGGAAACACTTTTCAAAACCAACTTCAATATAGTTCCTGCTTTCAAATAGGTGTAAGAACACTATTTTACATTTCAAAACAATTCTGAAAATTTAGTTCCACCATTTCATAAACCAAACCATTCCCTCTTTATTTGAAAATCATTCCATAAAAACTTTATGCTTCTTAAAACCAAGTCACCTTAAAACCAAAGTGCTAATATTTCAAAACTAAAGCACACAACAATGCGAGAGGAAACTAGTTTTAGTGGGTGACTTGGAAATATGGTTGGCGGCCATATTCCAATCACTTCACTGTCACAGAGAGTGTTCTATGGAATATCCTCGGCTTCACATGGCTTGTCAGGCCCTACGATCTCACTGAGACCATTAACCCAACTCTCTTTTCATTTCCCCTAATTATCATCAAACCAAGAAAACCAAAGGAATTCGAAAGGTCTTGACTTCCCCTAGAGACTTCAATCATGTCATGAGGTGTGGTGATCAGCCACATTACTCATAACAAAAATTCCAAGTCCCAAAAATCTTAACTGTAGATTATCCTGACTGTTCCCCAAATAACATGACCCAAAGAGAGAGAACCTCCTCTGATACCATTTTGTCACGAACCGAATCGATCGCCACCTAAAATGGCACCAAACCCAGACCGTGACAAGACCTGAAGGGAGTTCTCGATCCCCACGGGCTAGCACAAGTGCTCGGGTATCATAAAATGAAAATTGGGAACGATTTACCCGAGTTTATAAACATAGAACAACAAAAGAATCCAATGAAACAAATCTGGATTTTTCAAACCAAACAATCTTTTACAAAAATTCAGAACTGAATTACATAGCTTAAAACAACTCAAAAAGACTATACCAAAGGTACAAAACCAAATAAGGACAGCCCAAGAACCCTCATGGAAAGGGGAACCTCCCTCATGCCACCTCCACAAGACTTCACCACCAAGGACCTGCTAGAAACCCGAACCACTAGAACAAAAAAACTGTACCCTACCTGTGACAACAAAAATAACCAAGTCTACTTACACCCAAGGGTGTAAGTAGGGTGTGAGCCAATGCCTAGTAGGATACCACCACAAATAGATTCTTTGTGATAAACATTTAAAGATGAAAAGCATGCAAGTTTTCAAAAACATGAAAAGCTAGTTACAATTTCTAAAAGATACAACTTTGAATAAAAACAGTTTTCAAGTGGGCTATCATTAAGAATCAACACTTTTAAAAATAATGTCAACACTACTGAATTTTCCATACAACTATACCGTATGCTGACGTTAAGTACAAAGTAAATAATGAGCATAAGAAATAGGAAATAACCCCTAGGTACTAGCTCGTTCTGGGTCCCAGGTACCTCGTATCTCGGTGAGAGTAACCATCACAATATTCGTTCTCGTGCACGAGCCACTAGTAGGGAACATACACATAACCTAGTGGTCCCAAATCATCATCATCATAGTTTAGTTATAGTTGTAAGCGTCAATCTTGCTAAGTGAAACTGAGGCCAAACCCCACGGATTCACTAGCATACTAGTACACGTCCACCCACCTAGATACCTGGGTTTTCCCTTTGTGCTCAAACATGTTCACCAAGCCAAGAAATATAGTTTTCACATGTACATCACATAAGTCACAAATTCCACTTTTCATTCAAATTCATTTTGAAATCAAACTCACACCAAAATATCCCACAACACTTTTTTCATAACCTTCACAATCCCACACATCCTTTAACAATTTTATGAAGTCCCTAAAAATATGATAAACATCACATAATAGAACTATTCACATTTAAAATGGCTCATTTGAAATTATAAACAATCCAAAACAGTTTTCCAATATGGTTTCACCTCTTACATAAATCATTAAACCACTCAAAACTTTCATAAAACAATTCTAAATAGTGTACCAAAGATTTTCAAATAAAACCCATTTCAAAACCATATTTTAAGGACAAAATCACACCAATAAAAATTCAAAACAGAATTGGAAGCCCCAAAAACATTTATTAAACAACCCCCCATGTGTTATACAAACACATCAAACAATAGCACAAAATATCCACATGAAACGCACACATTTTCAAAATCACATTCAAGAAGTACAATAAAGTTTTACACCTTAAACCCTTAAAAAACTCTTTAAGACCTAGTGGCACACCAATACCCCACCAAATAATAATTTTCATCCTAAACAAGATTTATTAAACCAAATTCATATGTTATAAAACAATCACAAACAATCCCCAAAGGGTTACACATGAAAAACACCAAATTTTAAGCTAAAATGAAACTATAAAAATAAATGCTTAACCAAATCCAACATAAACAATTTTTGCACAACACACAGCATATTATGAAAAATTCATAATAAGTAATTCAAGCAAACTAACTCATCTAGAAATGATTACACACGAAATCACCTACCGAAAGTGTCAAATCCCTCAAAAATTGGTTTGAAACGTCAACCGCACAACCGCCGCACCACAAGGAAGATAAATTCAGACCTAGATCATAATATTTGACCACAAATACACCAAATGAAACCCTAGGATCAAACCCTAACTTCTGGAAATTTTATAACATAATGAAAGAGAGAGGAAACCCTAAAGGAAAAGGAAGAAACCAAGAAGGAATCACTTACCCAAAACAATCCGGAAGAAAACAACCCAAAATCGACCAGAATATGAATTTTAAAACAAATAAAAATTTAAATGATATTCTAACAAGAATGAGAAGGTAATGTAGGAATTGTAATGGGGGAAAAAGAGTAAGAATATAAGGAGTTATGAAAGGATCAATTTACCTCTCTAAATATGGATGATTTCTGAAATCCGGATAAGTTTCGACCATTTTCGCGGTTCTATCGAGTTCCAAATTGTGGGAGGAGAGCATGGGGGCGAGCCTTAGGTAAGTGGGCTCAGGTGAGAGTTAGAATAACCGAAAAAACGCAAATAGTGAAGGAGATATTAAAGAATTAAATTTTATTTTTAATGCAGAAAATGGGCCTTCGGGCAGGCCCAATTCCTTAAATAAAAACCCATATCCACCATGATTATGGATTTATAAATAGTCCAAATAAATATGGTGGTGTTAATATGTCAGGGGATGACAATTAGGAATTATAATGGATGAAAAATGTTTAAAAATGAAGAAGTTATAAAGGAATCAAAATTTATTTTTAAATCTGGAATTGGGCTCACGGTTTGGCCCAATTCATAAAAACTCACCCATTCCTCCATAAATGCTTGGGAAACCCTCAAAAAAAAGCATGAATGGAAATTAAATGGAATTTAAATTTAAAATAAGTCATGTATGTGACATATTTCATGCTATTTCATGGATAATTTTTTGGCTTATGTTACTTCTATATAAGCCTCTTGAAACTCGGTGTTACTAGAGGTGTTAGAAATGCTACAAGGGGGCCATTACCTAGTGGTAAAAATACTCTTCCTCGATTAATAATGGACTCTCCCATAGTTCTCATCACCAAATACTTATCTCAAATGATTGTTTGGACTGAATTTTTCAACTTTTTTATCATCAATGGATTCTAAAGACATTGTTGACAATATAAATGAGATATTTAGTTATGAAATAAATAGTAAAAATTTAAATTAGTAGAATAATACTTACAATATTTTCTTATGTCTCTTCATTAATAGTACTCCCATATTTTTTCTTTCTTCTCAAGAAAAATTTCTTGAGGTATACACCCTTTAATGTTTAATAGTGACTATATTAAATGAAAATGGATTTAAGAAAACAATATTCAATGATATTATTTTTTTTAAAACTTAATCAAATTCAACTATAACCAGAATTTAATATTATTTATTCTTTTCAACTTAACTCTTAAAAAATGTAATTAAACTCAATTTTATATGAAATATATATGTTTTATCTCTAATTACTTATATAATCATTTATCCCAAAGTACGAACATACTTCATAGAACCTATGTTTTTTATTATTTTATGAATAATCATAAAAAATAAAATTCAATAATATATAAAAATATTAATATTAATCATAATCATTTTCAATCAAAAAACATTAAATTTGAATAATACCTTAAACTCATCACTCTTCTAATATGAAATCATCTCATGCCACTGTATAATAGGAAAATATTTGAGGGTTGGTATACCCTCTAAAATGATTCCAAGTCTACTAGTAAAGACAATATATAATTCATCCTTATATTATCTCCACAGTTCCCCTAATTCCATCAATTGTGCAATCCTCGCAACTTGACTTCCAGGAAAGTTAAAGAAAATATGCAAGAAAAATATTAATTTATATAAATAAAATAATTATGTTCATTTTAATTTAATAAATTTTCTTTCTTATATATCATCTCATGAATTATCCTTTATTTGATCCTCAATGTGTCTCTATGAGATTGGTTTCGTGAGAATGATGTCATTATATTTTTCTAGTATCACTATAAATCTTTTACACCCTCTACCATGTTTACTAGTCAATTGGATGTCTTCATTATACTAAACCATAATTTTTGTATAGTGGTTCCAACCATCACACATACAGATATTCCCATGACATCTATTAGAAGATACAACTGAAAAAGAAAAACTAAAAATATAATTAATACACATTAAAACTGAAATAAAATTAACTTGAAAACATTTAATGCATTTGTAATTTTATACCTAATCCAAGATGATAAATGGGATCTAATGGATTTGTAGTTTGTGGTGGATTAATATACTATGAATCATGGGTAGGCTCAAATGCATACTCTGGCTGATTGAAAAGTTATGAAGCAGAAATCATAGGAGTATGAGAAAAAAATCATCAAGAGATAGAATTTGTAAGAAATATAGGTGGCATAGAAGTGGGTTAAAAAGGATATAAGGGATTAGGATCTATAATGGGATATGGAAAAGGTAGTTGAGAATATGATACTATCTAAAATGGTGGAAAAAACATAGGTGGGAACATCCATGGTGCCTCAAATGGAATATTGGGATGAGAAACTATAGTGGATGGGATATTCAGTGGTAGGTTTGGGTGTGACCATGTATGATGAGTGATATATATACCTCTAGTTCCACCCCCACTCGATCGACCATGATACTCACCACTGTTAGTACTCTGACTGAAGAACGGTTGTCTTATAGATGGTCTTTCATGAAATACATTTAAAATAAAAAATAAAATAAAAAATAAAATAAAAATTAATGTATTTTAATTGATATATATTTTGATTATTATACTCACTATATGCACTAAAGGGTGCAAACGCATTTTTCTCATTTGTTAATCACTCTTAGACAATTAATTACTGTATATTTATTTAATATTTTTTATATTCTGTATATAAATAAAATATATATTTTTTAGAAATATTCCACTAATGGGAAAGAAAAATAATGCATAAAAGGTGGCATTAAATAATTAAGTCATGATAATTGGAAATTCAAACAATGAAAAAGAGGTTTTATATAGTAACTAAGGCATACTAATTGGCAAGGAAAAAAGGCATAAAATATGTAATAACATAATCAAGGCATACAAACTAAAATGTTAAAAAGTTCATAAGAGTTTTTATAGCATAATCAGGACATAAAAATTTTTAAGTAGTGATTAACAATTTTATAGTTTTTTTTGAATACCATGCTCTTACTAAACCACATATAAAATAAAAATATATCGTATTATATAATTAAAAGTTTAGTTTAATTTTAATTATTCTATAACTATGATCACTACTAAAATTATATTATTATTATTTATTTTAAATTTTATATCACTTAAATATAATTTTATGTTATAGGATGTAGTGTTGAATCAATATATAATGTAAAATATCAAAAAAAAATGTTGTTGTGTCATCTTCTCTAGATTTGAGATTGGGTTAATATCTAGTTTTTGAAGATATTTGTAGTTATATATATTGTAATTGAGTAATTATTTTCATGTTGTAAAGATAAAAAACAACTAAAAAACATTAAACTATAAAAAACCCATGGTTTATGCATTTACATATCAAAAAATTTACCTAAAATCATTGAAATTATTAGGTCGAAACTATAGTTTTCAACTCTGGTTTAAATTATGTTTTTTGTTGATATATGTAGTTATAGCTACTATAATTGAGTGTTTCTTATCATGTAGTAAAGATAATGAAAATATATAAAAATAATTCAATGACACCCAAACCTATTTTAACTATTTTAATATTACAAATTTGACCCAAACTCACAGCATCTATTAGGTAAAAAATATAGTTTTCCATTTTCATTAACTTTAGATTTTTGAATATATCTATAGTTATAACTACCAAGACTGAGTGATTATTATCATGTTGTAAATATAGAATAAATATATAAAAATAATTAAACAATATTAAAACCTTCTTTAACTATTTGAATATTAAAAATTGACCTAAACTCACTGTGACTATTAGGTTAAAGCTATAGCTTTCCATCCAATTATATTTTATTCAATTCCAGTTGGTTCTATTTGGAAATTATTATTTAATGTATAATAATTTTTATTCAATTTAGTTTATTTTGGCCCATTTTTTATAATTTTATCTTAGTTTTGGTATGTTTGGGTCATTTTGGTTCATTTTAGGGTGGTTTGATTTAGTTATATATTTTTTATATTTTATTAATTTTTTTTTTTATCTTTTATATTTATTTTAAGTTTAGTTTACTTTAGGTACAATAAAATTAAGACAGATTTATTTTTAATAGTTTAGTTATGTTTGGTTTATTTCAACTCTATTTTGATTAGATCAAGTCAAATTAAATTAGTTAACTTCTAGTTGGTTTTAGTTCATCTAGTTCAATTTAGTTTGGTTTAATGTGGTTATAGTTGATTTATGTTCGGTATGTTGTTTTTTATCAATTTGTATCACTTTAATTTATTTTTATTTTTATTTGGGTTAGGTCATTTTAGTTTAATCTTATTCAGTTTGGGTCTATTTTCTTATTTTAGGTTCATTATTTTATATTCAGTTTAGTTTGATTAGGTTTTTTTCAATTTATTTCTAGATAATTTTTTTCATTTCACATAGGTTATATTGGATTATTTTTAGTTTTATTTGATTTAGTTTAGTTTTACATGGAATATTTTGATTTGGGTTGAGTAAACCTGGATGAAGATATTCACTTTGGTTAAGTTGGGTTTGAGTCTGGTCTGGTCTGGTTAGTTCGGTTCATATCTGATCTGTCCAGGTTAGGATAGGTTAGTTTAGGTTGTTATCGGTTAAGTAGGTTTAAATCTATTCATAATTTTATTTTAAAGGAACCAAAGGGAATCAAAAAATGAAATTAGATTAAATAAAAATGTTTGAAATAAAAAAATAAAACCAAATTGAATGAACTATATGAATATCAAATTAAATTTAGCCAAAATAAATAGAACTAAACCAAAATGACCATTATAATTTGAAATCAACATGAAAAAATGTGAACATTCACAATATAAATCAAATGAAACCAATTTAAAGAAATTTTAATAGTACCAAACTCATAGAAACTAAGTTGAGATAAAGTAAATGATCTGAGACCACATATCATTGCTTCTATATATTACCCACCACTACTTCAGGTTAATAGTTGACTCTAATAATTGAATTATTTGAGTCATCATATGAAACATATTGGTCAAGAAAAATGGTGGAAATGACAGTGTAAATTTTATCCCCACTATCATAAAAAATATTCCTTTGGATCACTTTAGTAATGACACTGAACTATGGTTTTAGAGGATCTTTCACATAAAACACTTTTTTCATCATTGATTCCAAAATATATTGCTCATCAGTAACTAGGAAGTGACTCATCTAAATAAATAAATCCATAGTCATCATTAAATGTTATTTATTATGTCATTGAATCAAAAAACTTGTATTTAATCATAGAAACTTGACCATGGGTTTTCATATTGAGGTTGGTTATTTGATGCATTGGCATAACAGTATATCATTAGAATTAACATAACATAATCATGTTGTGTTCTCATGTTCACTACTTGACTAGTTATAACAAATTTTTAGTCATTGATCACCAGTGATTTAAATTCATGAACCACATTATTATGACTAAAATCTAATGATTTTATTTATTTATAGACAGTGTCAACTAGAAAACACAATACTTGAAATATATATGAATATTAAAATAAATAATGTATGTTTGTAAAAAAATTATTGGTTTACCCTCAATTTCAACTAGAAAATATTTATTATTAAAAATCTATTAATTTCTAAAATTTAATGAATGGTGAATTATACTTTTATTTTTTTATTTTTTCTATATAAAAATAGTAAAATTTTAAGATATATGTACCACTGCATAGGATAGTATAACATATTCATGTTCAAATTACTTTTCATAATCATCAAACAAATCATAGTTAAATAAGACCGTCTGAGGTGGCATATCTCACTCTTCAAGGATTAATTTACCCAATGTATATTATCTAGGAATCCCCATTTTTGGGGGAAGTTGTGGAAAAGTAGTATCAATTTTCTTATACTACTCATATGTGGTTCTCGTTGCCTAGTTACATCTCATTCTCACATCAGCCAAATTCATTAAATAGAAATTCATACATTTTTAAGATAAATAACCTTTAATTATAGAACCTCCATGGTAATTATTATTCCTAACATGAGAATTAATTGTGTACATATTTATTTTGGTTGGATACATCCAACAAAAATAAACGAGGTCCCTAAGAATTATTTCAATTGGAATATAGACCATTAGATGCAGCATGAAAGTGAAAAAAGATTGAGGGGAGATTTTCTCTGAGTAAAACATAATTAATACTTCCTCATCCTATATTTTTTCAATAAATTATTAGACAAAATTTTAATACGAATATTTATATAAAATTGGTGCAATAGAATCACCATCACCCTTACAATATTGGATAGTAAATGAAATATTTTTATTGGAATAAATTCATGAAGAAGGATGTGATAGTCATGAGTTTTCAGTGATTTCAGTTTCACTTATATTATGTTAACTCATTTTCATAATTTAATTGAATAACCATCAATAAAATTTAAAGTATCTAGTACTTATATAATTTTTTCCCTTGAATTTTTTATTATATAATAAATATAGAGAACATTCCATTTATTTTGATTAATAAACTTAGGATGTAGTTCTTGTCTAATACCCCAATCCACCCAGTTATTTTGAGACCATAAATCATATTTGGTATTCCCCTTAACATTTAGAGGGATTAAAAGAAAATTATCTTATACATATTTCTCATTGTTCATTACATCTAAGAAATTATGTGACAAATTTTTTGACCAATAAGGAAAATCAAAGAATATTTTTCTCTTCCTCCAATTGTAATTGGATTTAGTGGAAACATTATTATTAAATCTAGATTTCATTTAGCCTTTACTGAAATATAAACTGACATCTTTCAATTTATTAAGCACATCAGTTCTAGACATACACTGAGGTGGATTCTTGGTCTCAACAGTATTGCTAAACCATCAATGATTTTTCCTATATAGATGATTAATTGGAAATAATAATTGATGTACTATGAAACTGAAACTATGACTATATTTAATCCTTCCAGGTCATGTATTCTTCATACAAATAGGATGGGATAGTTTAAACTTTTTTCTCCATCCATAAATCAAACCATAAGTAGGAAAATCATTTATCATCCACATAAGCCCAATATGTATCTGAAATGTATCTTTCAAATAAGATTTGTATCTGTTCATACCGATATTCCAAAGTTTATTAAACTGTTTTATTAAAGGTTTTAAGTATATGTCTATATAATTACCAGGATCATATAGTCCAAATATGAGTATAGTTAAGAAATTAAATGGTTTTTTCATACACATCCATAGAGTAATGTTATAAATGTGAATGAAAAATGTACACATGTTGTGTAAAGTAAGGTTCTGACCAAATTGATTAAAACTATCAAATGATAGACCCAAACTGACATTATGTGACTTAGCTATAAAATCAAGATATCATGCATAAAATTTATGCCATGATAATATATATGCAAGAGGATCCAACTCACCATTATCCTTAGTTATCTTAGTATCATGTCATCACATATTTTTTTACATTTCATCAAACATGAAAAGATTTTGGTTCCTAGGAATCAATAGAAAGTTCCAAATTAATTTATGTGATAGATGAGATGGTGTTCCATATACATTTAGATTCAATCACAATGTACCACATTATTTACAATCATTTAGGTCCATATTTTCCTCCTAAAATAAGATGAAATCTTTCAGAAAATCATGAATTTTATTACTTTAAAAAGAAATATAATCAATTAACTTTCATGAAATATAATGATTTATAGGAATATCTATATCATCATGAAGTAATTACTTCAAAAAAAGTAATAATATAATCAATTCCAGTATTATTAATTTCATGCATAGTTTTCCTATGATACATTCACATTAAAAATTTTAGCTTTATCATTTTACCTTGGTCATGATTGATAGATACCCTACCATAAAGGGTGCTTGGAGATAAATTTATGATATCTATAGATATAGCATAGTGTATAACCCAAGGGTTTCTATTAAAGAAGAAGTTTTTCTCATCTTAGTGAGTTTTTAAGATCTTTTTGTGTTTTTATATATTTTGAAAGAAGTAAAAATAGTATGAAATAGAGATAAAAAGTAAAGTAAGACTAAGTGAAGCAAGAAAAAAAGGAGATAGCACAAAGAAATATGAATAGAAAATTAATAAGAAAAATACAAGATCTAGGATGATCCACTCTAAACTCCCTACCATATATCTTATTAAAAATAAACCCACAAACTCTAAAACTTACCCGGTGCATTTTTGATGGCTAAACACACACAACTATCTCACCTAAAATATTGAGCATTCATGAAAATAATAGATTCTAACACATGAGTACTCTCCCAAAGTAAATAAATCTCCCAATTAGACTAATCCAGTCAAGAATTATGTCATGGTCAAAGTTATCCTTAAAGGATCCAAAATCACACAACCTCACCTAACCACTCGAATGAGAAACTAAGAAAATAAGAGGAAAGGGGTCAAGGGGAAAGAGTAAAAAACCAATATTGTATAAGAGTGAATTTTTATACACTCCAAAACACCATCATGGTCTTTAAAAAGGTAAATAATTAGGATAATGATCGGCATAATGCATGGATATCCAGGAAGAATCAGATCTTTACTCCCTAGTTATGGGCTTGCAGATTAGCACTCCATTTCTAGAGGTTTGAGATCACAATACCCAGAGGGATAAGAATAAAATATAAATTTTATTTATAATCAAGAACCATAATTACCAAATGATATAATGAGGAAGAATGAGATAATTAGATCTAGTTCTCATGAATTGGGAATGGGGAACACAAAGGTGAATCCCCTTATTTATTCAAAAAAAAGAGGTGAAATTCTAAAAAACAGAAAATAAGCATCCATGTGGAATTATTTTATTTGATAATAATCATATTCTATTAAAGTCCCAATGGGAAAATTAATTCTTTTATAACAAAATGTAACATCCCACATACTCTTTTCTAAGGTAAAAGGTGACCACCCAACCCAGTTCATTCTCCATCTACTTTTCTATAAATTTCATGAATATTCTAATTTTTTCTTCTAGATTCAATTTCAACTCATCATTTTGTATTCAATTTGTGATTTTATAATTTTAGAGCTCCATAATTGGATTAAATCAGCACATGACCAGTGCTGACCAATTTTTCTTCCTAAAGATTTGGTTAGTATTGAATTCCCTATCTTAGACATACTTTATCCTATAATTTTAATATTTTTATAGAATCTACTTACCTTAAATTTTTTGTTGATCATGTATCTCATATTTTATCCTAGATTCATGGATTTTCTCATCAAACTTAATCCCCCTCCCAATTTGTGATACTTGATCAACTACTACTTGATCAACCACTACTCTGTGGATTTGATAAATCATCCCAGATCGATCTTAGAATTTCATTAAGGAATATCTTATAGCACCATGTTTCCATATTATTATGAATTAATAACTAAAAAACAATATATATGAGGACCCTTTATTTAATAACATGAAAACAACATGAATCTAGCAAGAAATATCTTCAATCTTGAGTTTAATCAGCTCATTTTCAAGCATAGGCATAGCTGTATCATTCCTTGACCTAGCTTGGGTCATCCTATTCATATTATTCATCAACCAACTTCCATAGTTCTCAACATCATTCTTCCATGTATAATAGAACCTCATCCACTTTGGCGCATCCACCTTTATTCATCTTCTTCAGCGTATCACACCATCGGTTAATCTACAAGCACAGGTTCAAATTCATCAGTGGTGGATTCTATTTCGCATCAAGTGAAACCAATATAGATGAAGTCCCCATAGAATATTTTTATATTGATTCATTATTAAAAATGCGCATTTGAAGGATGGATTTGTGTAGGAAAGTCTATAGTAGTAGGGTATGGTCGCACCATAAAGTGTGGATTTTTTTATTCCCATGGTAGTAGACTCATAGAAATAGACCTCATAGTAGCAAGGATTGGTTTCACATGGATGGTTGATCCTTCATGGTAGCAGGTTTCACAGTATCAATTCCCCTATATTGGTATGGTTTTGGTGCACCCACGGTAGTGGATGGCATGGTCACACCTAGACTTAAAACACAAAGAATTACAATCTTAGTATAAATAAAATTTCTAATAAAAATTCATAGAATTCAACACATAATTAATAAAAAAAATTAAAAGTGATACTTAAGGAATGAATTCCAAAAAAAATATAAAAAAAAGGAATTTGGAAAATTTTATTCTTAAGATATCCAAAATTAATTTTAGTATTTTTAATTATTATTTAAAAATCATAAAATATTGCTCTCAAAATATTTAGAAAATAAATTTAAGAGAAATTTAGTAATTAAACTGCCTTCACTTAAAATCATTATTTTTTATTATTTTCAATATGATCCATTTTTATGGGGTTTAGTGGGAACCCTCACAAAAATCACTTAATACAGAACCATTATACAAGAAATAACAAATTCCCAAATTTTGATATTGCAGTATCTTTTCACCTAACCAGATTAATATCTAAGAATAAAAACTAACCAAATTCAACATCATGCATGAGAAAGGATAGATGATACCTTAGTCCAAGCCCCTCAGATTCAGCATTTATTTACCCACAATTCATTAATATTTATCAAAGAAACAATTTCATCATTAAAATCCCTCAAAAATATAGAAAACTAATGAGGAAAAATATAAAAAAAATAGGTCACATAAAATTCCTTCACACTGAAGCATGTTCACTCTCAAGAAATAAAATTCATTTTATCTATTTATAAATACTCCTAAAAAATTAATTATCCTACCTAAGTTTAAATACACACTAAAAATTAGGAAAACAAAAAATACATAAATTTCTAAAAAAAATCATACCACCTACGTGAATATCGAAAATTTTCCTACTTCAATTCAAACTCAATTCTCAGTTTTAGGAGTGTATATAGGTAAGATTTGTATGAAATTAAAACTTTAACAAGAACATTTAGTTTTAAATCTCTCTGAAGTTCCTTAAAAAATTATAATTTAAACTTCATTGATACAACTCAAATGATTTTCTTATAATTTAATAAATTTCCACTTTCCACTTCATTGATACAACTCAAATGATTTTCTTATAATTCAATATCCCCCTTCTTGTTTGAATGATTATCCTAGGTTTATGCCTTTTGGTATAGTTGTGATGGACCTAAGACTATTGTGTTAGTTTAAGTTTGTGTGTAAAATGAATGTTGAGGATTGGAATATCCCCCTTCTTCATTTGGGTTGAATATTCCCCTCACCTTAATGAATCCATTTTTGAAAATTAGGCACATTAATTTAGAATTTTCTCCAGACATGTATGTGTAAAACACTTATTGAATTTACAAATGGATTTATTTATTTATTTATTTGTTTATTTTTAGTTCCTAATTTATTAGAGATTCACTAAAGGATATCAATTTCCCATTTTCCTCCAGTTTCAAAGGACTTATATGACTATATTTTGAGTTGTATCTCTAAATTTTTCTATATAACAAAGTCCAAGTTACCTAGGTTCAAGTTCAAACATCCAATTCCCTAATGTTATAATTTCAATTCTATAAATATCTTACCTATCACACTCCATTTCATAGTTATCAAATAGTATTTTTATAAAAACATTGGATATACTCACTCAAAAACCATGTGATTCTAGTAATTTTAGGATTAGTGATATCCCCCAATTTGGTATGTGATTATCACCTAGGTAGGACAAATTGAATTTCTAATTTTATTAACCCAACTGTACACACAAAGAATATTTTATTTATATATATCCTGAAATGATTCTTGAAAGGGAGTCATTTTGAAAAAAAAATGGGGGGTTGATGTGTACTACATTGAAGCATAGATAAAGAACATTTCAAGACCCTATCCCCTACACTTAAAACCAAAAATTGAATCTTAAGGTAGAAGAAACAATTATGAAATTTGGTTCAAAATAGATTTAAAAATTCAGAAGCTCATAGAATGTTTGGAGCATTCTCAAGAAATTTAAAAAATATCTCACCACACAAGAAAATACAATCAGAGTTAGATTTTCCAAAATCTTCCCATTTACCATTATTTAGTAGTTTAGTGAAGAAAAAAATTCATAGAAAATATATTCTTGAATTCATGGTTCACAATTATTTTTTATTATTCACACCTATGAGAATGAAAACATATGGGTTCATAAATAAAGGAAGTTAGGAAAGTATCAATGGATAGCATAATTAACAAAGATTAAGCATGTAGAAAAAAACTAACAATAGAATTTGAAAATTGAATGGGTGATACAATAAATATGGAATGTAAAACACTACTCCCCTAAATGTATAAGATTTAGCATTTGAGGACATCTGATTGTATCCTACCTTTTTTAATTGATAAATTTCCATCATTGTGACTTTAAATCTCATATAAATTGAAAAATAGAGTAACATTAGTATTTATCAGAAAAATATCAAGGGAAAATTACATACAAGGTTTGAGTTAGAGAGGGATTAATCAGTAAGATCAAGCTTGTGGTTCCCTTTAGCCATGAAAATAATAATGGTTCTACCATGGGTCCTCATATGTAAACTAGGTTCCTTTTAATATTTATAACCCTTGTGGATGCACTGTCTAGTTATTTACTATAAGAAAATATCCAAAACTTAAACAAATAAAATTTAAAATGAAACCAAGAAACAAAATAAAACATATGATAATGATGGGATAACCCACCATGGGGTGCTATATTTAGACTAGAAATGTTGAAAAGTTTTTAGGACAACCCTAATATGATGGGGGTGTGGTTTCCTCCTTAAGAACCACCAAAATATCTTCTTCCCAACTACAGTTCTATATATGTAACTTTTGGAGTTAGTGTTCTAGAACTAACTTTTTTTACTTTGATAACATGCATATTCAAAAATTGGAATATTAATAAAACATATTATTACATATCATTCATTTTTTTATATGAATTTAATTTAATAATGTTCTAGGTTATCTGTTACATTGATAAGGTCATAGAAGTTCCCCACTATGATGAGAACCTTGAAGTTCCATAACAATATTCTTGAATATAGTTATAGGTAAGTTAATTTTATATAATGGGACAAAAATAATTTGAATGTATGGTGTAAGTAATCATAAGAAGATGAGACCTCTTCTCATGAAGTTTGAACTTAGTAATCTCCAAGATGAGAAATTATGAGAATAGAACCGCCGATAGGAATTATTTATGTTTTGGTGTCATCAGATATTTCTATTAGGGAGAATGTGTAATGTTCCTTAGACTTTAATATCATCATTAATAAATTTCATGTATCATGAAATTATATATACTGACCAAAACAGTGATACCATATGTTCACAGGAAGTAAATTTCATTATGTGTGTTGTGAATGACATGTTATTAATGGATAAGTTGAGGAAGGATTTTCCCCTTCCATATTTATGGAAGTTTATATCTCATCCATTTTATTGGAATAGAACCATCACATTAAATTCCATGTCCATGGTGTATCAACATGTTTATTTCAAAGATTCAAAGAAAGACATATTGATTATATAGGATGAGGACATAGATGTGAAAATTATTTGATGAGATATTGTGAAAAAGAGATTCTATTACACAGTGAGAATTTTTATATGGTTATAGATGTTGTGATATTAAGTTCTTTCTCTTGGGTTCCTCTACCCATTACTAGACAGTAATCTTAGACTTTATGAAATCCAACCTAATGCCAATAATAAATAATCCTAGCTAGCCACACACTAATTATTTTCGTTGATCTTGATTAAATTCTATTTGAATTTAATTAATGGAATAAATATTATTCTCAAGACTAGGGAATAATTTTATTCATTTTTTTATCGATTGTAAATATTTATTGATAAATGAAATATTTAAATAAATATTTATTTGGGTATTTAATAAATTCCAAGGAATTATAATGATCCAAGATCGTGTCTTATGATGATTATTTATTTACAAGCTAGTAAATAATATTTATCATTGTGCAAGTTAGATCATGCCATAAAAATAATAATATTATTATTATATGGCATGGGGTTTGATAATGATTATTATATTATTTAAAGGATGGTATGTAATTGAATAATATTTTAACCTAAAACCTAACTCTATAAATAGATGTCTATATCTATTGTGTAGGGTTAATATGTTAGGCCTAGTGTTGAATTTATTGTCAATGATGTTTCAATATGTGTTTGGTGAGTTGAAGATGAAGTGGTAATGCTTATAGATTTTTTATGGATTCAATGAATGGAAGTGTATGTCCTGAATGAACAATTATCCATGTCATTTGTGATGATTGTTGGGTTGATCTTATGTTCCAAGACTTTTGTCAATAAGAAAACATTTTTTACATCATGCTTAATAAAATTAGGAATTACCATGCAATTATTTATTTTTGTGATTTATAGAATATGAAGAATAGAAAATAAATATACCCATAAAAAAATATGTTATATATTTTTCATGAAGTATTTGATGTTGAGAAGTTGAGATTAGTGCATGACATGTATTTTCATAAGGAATATTTCCCTTAGATATTTTCTAAGTGTTGAAACAAATAAGTCAACCATAGGCCAACCAAGGATCACCTCAACCACATTGTGGGACCCTATAAGTCAACCATGGGGAGGCAGTCGACATGGCCAACCCATAGCGGCAGGTGAGGTGAGTGCCAACATGGAGCAAGAAGGTGTGCACACAGAGGTGCGTAGGTGAGTAACTAGGTGCATAGGGCCTATAGGGTGCACATGGTGGAATGAATGGGGGTGAGAATGTTAGTTACACCATATGATTATGTTTAACTATGTTGTTCGATTACAATGAGACATCATCTTCAACCTTATCTCTTGTTTGAGTGTTCTAGTACACCAGATTTGATATTGAAACTCTAATGGGTCTAACCGAGCTACATTAAACATACCAAGCTCATGAGAATGATTTTTAATAGTATTGAAATCATGAATGCATCTATGTCTTGTATTCAAGAAATTAATTTGAAGTTGAGCTACGTCCAAATGCAAATGAAGTTTCTGAAGGTCTTCTGAGTACATGGATATGTTCAAGCATCTAAAAAGTGATGAAGCACGCGATCCATATCACATGCATGTGAGGAGAAAACTCAAACTTATATGAGAAAAAACACAATGTTTTTGCATAATATTATTTGATAAACACATTATATTTGGGTGTTTATATAATCTATGACATGGATGAAATCTCAAATCCTAGATGTGGCATAAAAATTAGAAGAGAGATAGTGGTACTAATCTATAAATACCAAGGTCCATGGATAGGAGAAGTTGTTGGTATATTGAGAGAAACTCTTTCTTTTTTAAATAAAAATAGATCATACAATAATATATGTTTTACAAAGAAGGTTTCTTTGAAGCAGTTTACTTCCATGAAGAATAAGAGGATCCCATGACCTCTTGATTTGTGAATCTCACACTCAAGAGTATCATGAAGAAACAGATATCTCATGCACCATTGGTTTGCGTGAAACTCTTTTTATAAAATGAAGAAGAGAATCATTGCTTCATATCTCATATAATATCAAAAATCACTCTATTTCATGAAATTATATTAAATAAGGATAGTTAAATTGAAGGATATAACCTGCAAAATTAAGATCATAGTTTATGAAAATAAGTGCATGCATGATACATCGAACATGCCTACTATTGTTGCGAGTATAGTGCATGATCTCATGCATGACCACATGAAGAATCACTTAAGATATACCAAAAGATAATAAATGATAAATATCACATAAAATAATAAAGAAATATGATATTTCATGTGCCAGGGTTTATTGCAATTTGATTTGAGAATCTTAATAGGGCCTATATTGAGTTGTGCAAGTTTTATATTTCATAAAATAATCTTAAAGACATTGTGTGAATCACTTGAACACATTAATCAAGGTCATTTATTCTTCAAACATAAGGATGTATAAAAATAATAATATTTTCACTGAGTAAACTGATCAGATACTAGTGATCAAATATATTTGAGAAATACATACAAACTGCAAAGGTACTTGAAGGGTACACGAGTAAGTGTGATTCAATAATATTTTTGGGGAAGATCAAAGAGATCATCCTACAGTGGATCAAACATGAAAAGGTGAAACATTATAGTTATTTTTGGGAGTATGTGAAGTCTTTTGGTCGGATCTAAGAGTAGAATGAGTCTCTCGGTTGGAGTCGGAGTAAAATAAGTATTTCAGTTGGAGCTAGAAGTAGGAGAAATCTCTTGTGTGATTCAGGAGTAGGACAATGTGTATTCTGGTAATAATATGGGATGCATTATAAATAACCTCATGTATAGATTCAGGAGTTAAGATACGGTGTGAATTGTTATCGACCATTGTAATTGATAAAAATATTATAGTATACAATCCATGTTAGGGGGTATAACCAACATGGAAAAGAGTAGTACTTATAACTGAACCTTGAATATATAGTTTGTTGTACTTTCTCTTATCATTTTTCATATGAGGTCATAATATGAGAATTACTAAGTGTATCTACAACCATAACAATTTTAAGATTTTAAATCATAAATAAAAAGTTCATAAAACCATTATACCACTGATTCACTCCACCTCTTAGTGGCACCTAATCTATCATGGGGATATACAAGTGGTGTTAGAGGGTAGGTTCCCTCTAAATATCCAAATGAGTTATTTATTAAGTATAGGTTTCAAGAAATGAGTGAGCAACATCAGATAGATATTTATGCCAAGACTTGAAAGAATAGAATG
Source organism: Viscum album (assembly GCA_963277665.1). Taxonomy (NCBI): domain Eukaryota; kingdom Viridiplantae; phylum Streptophyta; class Magnoliopsida; order Santalales; family Viscaceae; genus Viscum; species Viscum album. The sequence continues at coordinate 1,986,314,360 of OY728161.1, read as the reverse complement.
AAGTGAAAAATAAGGAATCTGAAGAAGAATCTTACAGTGGTGGATATAAACCTCTAATTAAAGGTAATCTGAATAATATAACAAGCAATAATTCTCTTTATTATGATTCTCCTGATGAAGCCTACTAAAGTTTTTTTTATGATGTATAACTTAGATATATTCATTTTGTATTCAAATAACATCTAAAGAATATCCCCCAAAGAAGTGGTAAAATTTATTGTTAAAGGCATCAAGGGTCTTCAGGATGAAAATTTACAGCTAGAAAATAATTTTAATGCTATAAAAGATTAATTGGCTTAAAAGTTTGGCATATTAAATGCTCTCACAAAACTTGAAAAATTACAGGATGAAACAATTTCTCTTTGTAATAAAATATATGCTAAATTTTTTGAAGAATTACAAATAAATTTTTATGATAAATATTTCTTTAAAATGGTATTTGTAAAATATTTCCATGCATAAATTTGGACAGAGTTTCTATGGTTATTAAAGCTACTCAAATGGTGGATAAATCTAAGAGGGTAAAGGATATTGAAAATTATTTGCAAGAATTAAGAAACATTCATGAAGAAAAATTTAAGAAGATGAAGGAGGATTGGGGATACAAACTGATATTGTTTGGGGATGAGAATAAATACATCAACATGAAGTGTTTATATATGGAAGTTAAATTGAAGAATTAGAAATCACCACAAGTTGTAACTTTCCCATATTTTTAGAAAAAGAGATTCTTCAACGCAAGTTTTCATTGAGGATTATAACTCCATCAAGAAAATGATATTATCCTCTAATTAAATGCCAATATTGTCCAAAAAAATGTATCCTATAACCCAAGAATTTTCTTATATACTAATTATGTTTTAATTGCTAGTACAGGTTTTAAACCAAATTCTGGGAGACTATGGATGGTGAAAAATTCTGATAAACCCACAACATCAAGGGTGGATGGGAAAAGATGTATGAAGAGATATTCCTCAATAAGTTCCTAAAAGAGTAACAGTTCAACTCAAAAGATGTAATGTTTACAATATATGATATCTAAACAAAATACACCACAAAATAAGATAATAAGGATAATATGATATTGTTGGTGTTGTAGGAACTTTGGCCACATGGAATTTGAATGTGGTCATAACATGAAAATTCATAAAAATAATAGAAAAAAACAAGGGTAGTAATCTGCATAAAATATAAAACATAAAAGAAGTAAATAATATTTCACTGAGTCAACTAAAGTTAAATATGAACTTTCAAATGATATAAAAATGAAGGGTAGGCAAGCTAGATCTGTACCTGATATATCTCAAAGGAAAACTATTATTTCTAATAATGTAGGTGAAAAACATAAATCTAAAATGGTTAGACCAAGAAGAAAAGTAAAATATTATATCTTATATCAAAGGTAGAAACAAACATGTTAAGAAAAATCACTTCCCCCTAAGAAAAATAAGGATCATTTTAAAGAAGTACCTCAACCACAAGTGTATGGATATAATACATATCAAGGTGGAATATTCAAGTTTAGTAGTTTTTACTAGTTCTACCAAAGGTATGGTCACAAAGACTAATATTTCTAGTATAACATGTAATTGTAAGGAAATAAACATGAATCAAGGAGAATTCAAGTTAAACATGTGATAATAAGTTCTCATAGAAATAATGGTGTGACCAAAAATCCATCCCAGATTCCAATTCATAACAGATATGAATGCTTAAAAAATTCAGAATATGTAATCATAAGGGTTACACAGTTGAGAAATTCATGAAAATACTACCATGATATATTCCCTATATTGTTAAAGGTAATAGGCCTCAATATAAAATAATGGAAAGGCATGTGAATATTCTAAGAAGATGGAGAATTTCAAGAAAGAATTCCTAGTTTTTTTCAAATCAACCAAAATTAGATAAGAAATTATAAGAAGTGTAAAAACTTTCTATATCTAAAGGAAATCAAGTTTCTATAGAAACTCATGTGGAAAACTTTATTCCACACAAAGCTAATTATATTTTGACTAAGTTTAGGAGAAAAGAATATCCCAGAATGAGAGGAAGATCTTAGCTTGAATGCTACTATTAAATAATAAGAAGGTCCCACCATATTCCCATATATATATATATATTTGTGTGTGTGTGTGATTTTATAATAACATGTAGGGAATTTAAGGAGATGGATTCATCCATTGAGGGGGGTCATTGATTATATAGAGATGTTAAGTCTTTACAACATATTGAATGTGAAATTTATAATTAGATTTATAAAATTGGAAGATGAGGTATATTGATCACACTTTCATCCCTCATTATCAATTGTATTAATCTTATCAATTAAAGGGGGTTCTTGGTTGATGATAAAATGAGAAAATGGGGATCTATATCTTTTTCACCTGAAATTTTTGTTTTATTTTTTGAACTGTGTGTGGGATTTTCTATTTTATTGATAAATTTGATTACTTACATCCCTTAGAATGAGAATTGAGAATTTCTGAGCATGATTTCACATGAATGTCAATTTATAGACATCCTAGATAACCTTGGTTATATATATCTTATTTTATACAATTTTATGGCCCACATATACTTAGAGTTGATTAATTATAGTCTATTTTCTAAATAAAATTATGTGATGGAATCCCTCTCTCAGAAGTGTTCAAGAAAAAATCATTTAAGGGAGAAGAACATGTTTTGAAAAAATCATGAGATGATAATTTCCCCACTTTCCCTTTGATTTTTATTTCTAATAAGGGGGAAAAATATTTATCACACATATTAACTTTTGAATATGTGAAGATATATTGAGAACAAAATAAAAAGGGGGTTTTCTTGGTCCCAGTGTTTCATTTGTTGTTAATGATGTGTCAAAAATTATTTAGTGAGTTTAAGATGAATTGGTGATTCTTGGAGAATTGTTATGGATTCAATTAATGTAATTTAAAGACATGATTGAACAATTCTCCATGTAAATTGTAGTGATTATTGGAATGGTCTTAATATCCAATACTTGTGTCAATAAGGACACATTATTTACATCATGCTGGAAAAAGGAAAAATTACCATATGGATATTTATTTTCATGATGAATTAAAGATAAATAAGAGAAATTAAATAATCCCATAAAAAATATATTATATATTTTTCATAAAGGATTTGATGTTGAGAAGTTGAGATTATGGATTGGAATGTATTTTCATAAGGCATATTTTACTTAGATATTTTCTAAGTGTTTCAAAAAATAGGCTAACCATAGGCCAACCATAGACCACCTCAACCACATTGTGGGACACTATGGGTTAAACAAGTGGGAAGTAGTTGACATGGATAACTCATGTAAGTAGGTTAGTTGAGTGCCTGCATGGAGTAGGCATGTATCCGCATGAAGGTGCATGGGTGAGTGACTGGGTGCATAGGGCCTATAGGGTGTGCACAATGGTGCGCAAGGGTAGAAATCATGTCAAACTCACCCCATATACATACATGTGTGTAAGTGTATCTAGGTTCCCAACCTAGACCCATGTATCAAAGTAGTAGTAGGACAAATTTTTTTGAAAGGAATTGTTAGACCTTGAGGAAGTTTGATGTGAGATGCGGATAAGTGGATAAATGTTCATCGATATTTAAAAGATATGGATATAACACTCATTGTTTGATTGTGTTTATCTGAGATGTTTGATTGCAATGAGATGTCATTTTCAAGATCAGCTCTCATCTGAGTGTTCCAGTACACCGGATTTGATTTAAAAACTTTGATTGATCAAACTGAGCTACTATGAACATTACAAGGTCATGAGAATGATTTGTAATAGTCTCAACATCATGCATGAAACTATGTATTGCATGAATGTGATTAATTAAAAGGTTGAGATTTGGATGAATGAAAATGAAGTTGTATAAGGCCATCTGATTATATGGATTCATTCATGATTCTAACAAGTGATGAATAACGTGATCCATATCACATGCAAGTGAGGATAAAATTCAAACTCATGTAAGAAAAATTCCATGTTTTTTTATGTAAGATTATTTGAGAAACATATAATATTTGAGTGTTTATAAAATTTGTGACATGTATTAAATCTTAGATACTTAGTGTGGCATAAAAAAAGAGTGGTAGTGGGAATCACTTGTAAATACCAAGGTCTTTGATGAGGGGAAGCTGCTACTATATTGAGATAAACACTTTTTTTATAAAGAAAAAGAAAGTGTCCATGAATTTTTATTTCATGAAGAATGTTTCTATGAAGCAATTTTCTTATTTGAAGAAGAAAATGATCCCATTGACTCTTGATTTGAAAACCTCTCACTCAAGATTATTTTGAAGAAACTAAGATCTCATGCACCACTTGTGTGCACAAAACTCTTCGCCTTATGCAAATAATAAAGGACCCCAGAACACCATGAGAGGATATGGGTGAATTAGGGTGTCAACTTTTTCTTTTAAACTGATGGATCTTGTTCCCATATTAATAGAAGCTTGTTAAACCTGTCTGAAGAGGAAGTGTAGAAAATAAACAATCACATGTAAATCAATGACATAACAATTTTTCTTAGTTCACCACTAAGGGCTACGTCCAAGGAGCATACACCGACAGTGTGTTAGTCGTACCAAAAACTAATAATCTTCACAAGTTCTGGATTATAATAGTTTAGCACAGTTACTATATTCCTAGCACACTTCCATTACAAGGTTTTAGGGATAGCACACTGTGTCCCTTGGATCACTTCCTCTGACTCTCCCTTGCTCACTGTGTTGGAAGAATCTTCACTCAGTTTAAATACTTGAAGGTCGCTTTAATTGTTTAGCATTAAATCACACATCCTCAACTATAAATGGATGCTATGTTGAAGTCCATTAATCACCTATAGATGTAATTTATTTTCCCAAACACTGATATGTTATGGAAATTAATTTTTCAAACTGATTTAGTCAATTTTCAGGCTTCCTTGGGTGTTCTATGTACTGCTTGCTATTTCCGCATACTACTGCTATTTCTGTATACTATTGTTGTTTCCACATACCGTGCAGCTGTTTCTGCATACCATGCATATGTTTCCACATACTGTTGTTGTTTCCACATATTGTGTATCTCCTCTTCATACTTCCATGATCCGCGTACTGCCCTATTTCACGTACTACTCCACTCCTCCGCGTATCGTCCTACTCCGAGTACTACATTGCTCGGCCACGTAATGCAAGAGCTTCCTGCGTGAACCACGTTCTCTTCCACAAATTACTTTCCTTATACAGATGATTCTCTCTGTGTATCATCTTCTCCTCTATATACCACTTCGGACTTCACCAAATTTCTTCCTAAAATTTTAATCTCCAATCTCATCTCTTAACAAAGGGTATTACTGTTCCTTAAATAGGCACATAACTCCGCAAATTTCGGTAATCTAATTTACCAAAATTTTCAATGTGGGGAAGTGTTCACTGTAAAATGAACTCCATCCGCATACTGTTATCCTCTACTGTGTACTGCAATCCTCTAAACTATGAACCTTTATCGCGTACCATTAACCTTCCATGTACCGTATGTCTGTCGGTCTGTGTACCGCATCTCTTCACCATGTATCATCGCTGCAAACTATTTTTGGCAGCAATTCGCATACCGCACGCCTTCACTACGTACCGTTATTGTGAACTGTTTTCAAATCTGTGCACCATTCTGTGTACTGCATGTCTTCACCGCATACTATGCACCTTCACTATGTATCATGTGCCTTCACCACATACTGTGCACCTTCACCATGTACCGCGTGCCTTCACCGCATACCGCACACCCTCACCATGTACCACATGCCTTCACCGTGTACTGTTGCTGCAAACCGTTACCAAACTCCCAATTTTTAATGTTCAAAAATTTGGCAAACACTGGGAAACGGTGTCTCCTTCAATACTACTTTCAGTCTCAAACGTACGACCCCATTATTTGCAAACTCCATAGTTATCCATGTGTAGATTGAAAATAAACACAAACCAACCTCCATTATTAGCAACAAGTAGCCTTGGTTCCAACAATCCCCCCCTTTGAGTTTGTTGTCAATCTCCAGATAAATTCACTAATGTGCCAGCCATAATCAAAACATTAACCTCCAAGAAACAAATCAACCATCACTCTAAGTCTATGTGAGTAGTGATCAGTGTAGAAAACAAGAGAGAGGACATGAATTGAGTTCTCATCCATTTCAATTCTCCCCCATAGTTTCATTTCTGGCTATTTATATTCTCCATATTTCCTATATCTAGAAAGAAACAAATCACTCTCCATTGAATTTATCCATTCTCTCCCATTGGAAATAAACCCAATAAACTGAATCTTGACTTGTAGATTTAAAAAAACATGCTCCCCATGGATCGTATCTTTCCCATAAACCTATATCATTTCCACAAATAGATTAAAAACAATTAAAACAATTGGGGAGAGGGGAATCCCATAACCTCCTTATGAAATGGGAGGTGTCTGAACACCGAGGTTCAACTAATGTTTCTCAAACACATCCACTAATAGTGGCTTGGTCATAATGTCATCCACTTTCTCATTAGTTCCCACATGGTCCATTTTGATCACACCTTGTTCAACTTTTTCCTTGATTAAGTGATATTTGATCTCAATATGTTTCATACGAGAATGCTGAATAGGATTCTTCATAATATCAATTGTGCTCTTGTTATCAGAGTAAATCACCATTGGTTATTTCACCTTATCACCTATGTCACTCAATTGTTGCTTCATCCAAAGTAACTGAGTGCATGCCTTGGTAGCAGATATATATTCAACTTCAGTGGTACTAAGTGAAGTACTTTCCTATTTATTTCTTAACTGTCCCACACATTTCTTATCAATATAGAATGCTCCAACACTAGTAGACTTTCTGTCCACTACATATCTAGTCCAGTCAGAATCAAAAAATGATGATAGTCCACTATCTCTTCCGGCAGCAAAGTATAGCCCATAATTATATATACCTTGAATGTATCTCATGATTATTTTCACTGCCGTCATATGTTCTTCCTTCGGATTACTCTAAAAGAGGGCCACAAGGAAAGTTTCAAATACAATATCTGGTCATGTCGTCATCAGGTACAATAGGCTTCTAATGATTCTTTTGTACGTGGTGGGATCCATAGAAGTCCCTTCCTCATAATTTCCAAGATTTGATCTAACTGTAATCAGAGTCGAAATTGCTTTGGAATAATGCATATTGAATTTCTTAAGTAGCACTATTTCATACTTTTCTTGAGAAATGAAAGTGTAATCCTTCTTCTGAAGAACCTACACACCTAAAAAGTATATGAGTTCACCAATCATGGATATTTCAAATTCTGATGTCATGTCATTAGAAAATTTATCCAATGATTCATGTCTGCTTACACCAAAAATAATATCATCCATGTATAACAATACCATGAATTGGTCCTATTGAGAGTTCTTCACATAGAGATTGTGATCCACTCCTCCTCTTTTAAACACAAGATTTCTTAGATAAGAGTACAACCGAGATTACCACACCCATGGGGCCTGTTTTAGGCCATAAAGAGATTTCTTTAATTTAAAAACCTTCTGTTCACCATTTCCAAGCAAGAAAACTATGGGTTGTTCAATGTAGAATTCTTCTTCAAATACTCTATTTAATAATTTTGTCTTTACATCCATTTGATACACTTTATAACCTCTTTGGATTTCCATGGAAAGAAATAGCATGATTGACTCCAGTCTCACTACGGGAGAAAATTTCTCCTCAACATCAATTCCTTCGATTTGTGAATATCTTTTATAGACCAAGCGCACCTTATTTCTAATCACATTTCCATGTTCATCAAACTTGTTCTTAAAAATTCACTATGTACCAATCACATTATGATCTTTAGGTCTTTTAACAAGATCCCATGTCTAATTTTTGTCAATCTGATCTAACTCTCCATTCATTGATTTCACCTATGACTCATCCTTTGCATCCTCTTCAAATGAGGATGGTTCCACAATTGATAGAAATGTAGATTGTGAATTATTCCTCATTATCCTTGTCTGTGTAGGTGCATTCTGATCCCTGATAATGTTGGACTGATCAATCTTTGCTTGTCAATTTCTCCTTTGGGGTTCAATCGAATTCTCTCCATTTATGTCTTCCTCTTCTGATTCTGTTTCAGAGTCAACGTCATGATGTGACTCCTAAGAGTTTTTCACACCTTCCTCTTCCTCTATATTAGCATTTTTTCCATGTTCACATTCTTCCTCATCTTCTATCACACCAGCATAAGAATTCCTTGAAGCATTCAGGTTTTTTTATCTTCAATGATCTTTACATCACTTCTTTCCACAATTCTTCCCCAGTTCTTATTGAAACACTTGTAGGCTTTTTTGTTCATTAAGTATCCAAGAAATATTATTTATTCTTCATTATCTCTATACTTCCCTTGATTTCCTTCTTTGTTTTGGATAAAACATTTTTTTTTCGAAAACACAGAAATATTTCAAAGAGGGCTTCCTTCAATGCCACAATTCATATGGTGTATTTTTTTCACCCATATATAGCCCTATTTGATTTTGAATATACACCGTAGCTTGTACTGCCTCTTTTTAGTAATGTCGAGTAATACAAATCTCAATCAGTATAGTTCTGGCCATATTTTTAACATGTTGATTCCTGCTCTCAACAACTCCATTTTACTGTGGATTTATCACATCTACCACCTCATGTTTTATCCTGTGATTATCTAAGTAATTTTCAAATTCAATGTATGTGTATTCCTCTCCATTGTCAAACCATAAGACTTTTATCTTCTTTCTAGTATTGTTCTCAGTGATTCGACGATAGTTTTTCATGCAATCAAGCACTTGTCGCTTCCTGTGTATAACGATAACACATGCCGTTCTACTGTAATCATCTATGAAAAGAAAAAATTACTTATCTCTATGTGTTCCATAAACCTTTATCGAGCCACATACATCTGTATGGATGAGTTCAAGGAGATTTGATGCTCTTTTCTTATTTGGTTGGTAGGAAATGCAGACCAGTTTCCCTCGCATGCAAGCATCACGGGTCTTTTTTCGTTCATGCTTCAGATTAGGGATATCCATGACTATATTCAGCTTATATATCTTTTCCATGTCTTGTTGATTGATGTTCCACAATCTCTGATTCCATAAGTTTTTTTCCTCTCTAACTGTTAGGTATAAAATGTTCTCTTTTCTATCAACCTGATATAAGTTTCCTTCTATTCTATAGTCTTTCATGAGATAATTCTCATACTTTCCTCTTATAGTACAACCATTCTGATTGAATGTCACAATAAGACCTAAGTCATGGAGTTGACTTGCACTAAGAAGATTTTGATACAGACCATCCACATATAGGACTTCAGTTTTCTTCAGATCTCTATTATCTAGCTCAGTACTTCCAGAGCCTTTTATCTTCTAAGCACCATGGTTACCGAACCTCACTGTTCCATCGACCTTTTTCTTGACATTAGTTAATAGGTCTCCATTACCTGTTATATGGGATGAACATCTGCTATCAAGAATCCAAGTGTTATTGTTCTTTGTATCTTTAAGGTATACTTATGCAAAATTGGATTTTTCAATTTTCCTATTTTCTTTCCATGAGATATTGGATTGATTGTAGGATACTGATGGTCTTTCAATTATATCTTCCATGCACATGGGTTATTCATATTCAAATTCTTCTTTTAAAGGAGAAAACCTATTTGAAAAAGAAACATTATCTGGTTGACGAGTATTTACTTGTCTTTGAGAATTGAAAGAATTTCTCTTGTCATACCTCTACCTGTAATACACAACTTTATGGCCAAAGTTAGAATAGTGAAAAAAATATCCATAGAAATTACTTCTTCTATAAGAAGTAGGATATAAATATATTCTCCTTTTTTGAACTCTTAACCCTTCCCCATTCATATAGCTCCTTGCCTCTTCGTATTATGACGTGGTATGGCCCAGATAGCCACAAAACTAACACATCATGAAAAGAAATGTCTTCTCACTTATATTCCTCCTCATTCCTTCTTCCTTAGGAAAATAGTTTGACTGCCTATCATTTCTGGAAACTCGAGTATAATCTTCAGTTCTCCTTTCAATTTGATTTAAGGGTTTCTTTTTCAGCACTTTTGGTGGCTTTTCAACATGATCAACTTTCATCTTGCCTTTATTATGGGTCACTTTATTTATATCATTTGACATTTCAGTAACACAAAAAATTCTGCTATTTCACATGCATGTGGGTCTTTGACCACTCAAGATATTTTCAACTCCATCAGAACCACGTTTTTCTCTCTCTAGTAGCTTGGCATCTGAGAACCTTCCAAATTGTATTTTCTTCTTTTCTTATTTTGAAATTGATTCACTTTTGAGTTTACTTATCAAAGTAACAACTTCTTCTTCGAGTCCCTCAACATTATGGGACTTATCCTCTAGTCTTGAGGTAAGGTCATTAATTACCTTTTCTTGTTCTTCAATTCTGATTTTTATTTCCACAACATCATCAGTGCTTTCAAGGATTGATGATTTTACTTTCACCAGTTCTTCCAGTCATTCAATTTCCTCTTCCAGCTGATCAATATATTTTGATGATTCCTCTACCATTTATTTCCACTTATTTTATATCTTACATTTAATCTCAATCTTGCCAAAATAATTATTAAGTTTCAAATTGGGATCGAAATTATTATTCAATTGGTTATCTCTATATTTATATGTCAATGGATTTGACTTTTCAATGGTATCCATCATAGAGGCATGGTTTCCAGCCTTAAATTCTGGTTCTTCTTCCTCACAGAATTCATTATCATTGTCTTCCTCCTCACAAAAAAAACTCTTCTTCCATACTTTCTTTGAAAATTTAAAGTTTCCCTTTTTCAAGAATCTTTTCCTAGACTTCTCTATGTTTTCAACTTTGCTCTCTTCATCATAAAATTTTCTTGAGCACTGAAAGGAAATGTACCCAACTCTTCCACAGTGAAAACAAGCCATAGGTAGCTTGCCTTTAAATTTCCATGTTCCCTTATTGATCTTCTTGGAAATGAGAGAAATAGTTTTGTTTTCCTCACCGTATTCATCACGGATATCTCCTAAAACTTTTAGTTTGTCCATGGCTTTGAATTCCATTTCCTTTCTCACATGATTCATAGCTTCTTATGGTTTTATTCTCATTTTATAAGCTGATAGATTGCTCAGAATATCATCCACTGAGAGTTTGGATATATCTCTTTCCTCAAGGTCTGACACATTTTCAGTATAAAGGGGTGGAATTCTTATCAATATTTTCTTCACTATGTCAATGTCTTTGATTTCTTTTCCCATACCTCAGATTTCTCTTATAACTTTAGTAATTCAATTGAAAAAGGATTCTTCATTCTCATCAAGGTGTATCTTCATATCGTCAAACCTGTTATGTAGTACTTGAAGTTTTTCCTCTTTAACTTTTCTATCTCCTTCATAAATATTCTCTAGTTTATCCTACATTGACTTGGAATATGTGAAACTCATTACCTTTAGATAAATCTGATCAGAAAGGGGTGTAGTGAGAGCATTATGTACTTTTGCATCAGCATCAAGCAATTTTCTCTATGTATCTGTCATCGACAGTCCTGTAGGATTAGTGACTTTTATTCCATGTGTAGTAGAAAATAGGACTTCCATTCCAAGATATCTTAGGTGATATCTCTTCATGTTTTTTCATATTTGAAAATTACTTCCATCGAAGAGGGGAACTCCCCTAATGTTGATTGAATTCTACATGATAGATAGATTCAACACCAACAACCTTTACCCTCTGATACTACTTGAAGGACCCTAGAACACCCTGAGAGGGGAGGGTGAATCAGGGTGTCAACTTTTTCTTTTAAACTTATGGACCTTGTTCCCACATTGGTAGGAACCTATTAAACATGTCTGAAGAGGAAGTGAAGAAAATAAACAATCACATGAAAAGCAATTACACAACAATTTTTCTTGGTTCACCACTAAGGGCTACGTTCAAGGATCATATTCCAACAGTGCGTTGGTCGTACCAAAAACCACTAATATTCACAATTTGTGGATTACAAAATTTTATTACAGTCACTTTGTGCCTAGAGCACTACCTTTACAAGGTTTTAGGGATAGTACATTGTGTCCCTTGGATCACTTCCACTGACTCCCCCTTGCTCACTGAATTAGAAGAACCTTCCCTCAGTTTAACGACTTGAAGGTTGCTTCAATTTTTTAGTATTAAATCACGCATCCTCAACTGTAAATGGATGCTCTGTTGAAGTCTCGTAATCACCTATAGATGTAATTTATTTTCTCATACACTGATATGTTATGAAAATTAATTTCACAAAATGATTTGGTCAATTTTCAGGTTTCCTTGGGTGTTCTGTATACTATTTTCTTTTTCTACATATTACTATTGTTTTTGTGTACTGATGTTGTTTCTGCATACCGTGTAGCTTTTTCCATGTACTGTTGTTGTTTCCACATCCTGTGTAGCTCCTTAGCGTACTACCCTAATCCGCGTACTGCCCTACTCTGCGTACTACTCCACTCCTCTGCATACCATCCCACTCTGTGTACTTCCTTGCTCAGCTACTTACTGTGAGAGCTTCCTGTATGAACCACACTCTCTTCTATGAACTGTTTTCCTTACGTGGATGATTCTCTTCGCGTACCATCTTCTCCTCTGCGTACCACTTCAGACTTCACTGAATTTCTTCCTGAAATTTAAATCTCCAATCACTTCCCTTAACAAAGGGGATTACTTCTCCTTAAATAGGAACATAACTCCTAAAATTTAAGTAATCTAATTTACCCAAATTTTTAATGTGGGACAATCTTCACTATAAACTGAACTTCATCCACGTACTGTTATCCTCCACTGCATTCTACAATCCTTTGAACTAAGAACATTTATCGCGTACTGTTAACCTTCCTTGTATCGTATGTCTATCGGTATGTGTACTGCATCTCTTCAACATGTACCATCGTTGCGAACCATTTTTGTCATCATTATGCATACCGCACACCTTCACTATGTAATGTTGTTGCGAACTTCTTTTAATTCTACGCACCATTCCACGTACTTCATGCCTTCACCACATATTGTGTGCCTTCACCACTTACCTCATGTCTTTACTACGTACTTTATGCCTTCACCACATACTGTGTTCCCTCACCGCGTACAGTATGCCTTCACTGCGTACCATTGTTGTGAACCGTTACCAAACTCCCAATTTTTAAGGCCCAAAAATTTTGAAAACACTGGGAAACTATTCCACCTTCAATACTGATTTCAACCTCAAATGTATGACCCTATTCTTTGTAAACTCCCTAGTCATCCATGTGAAGATTGAAAACAAACACAAACCAACCTCCATTATTAGCAACGATCAGCCTTGGTTCCAACAAAGAAGAGAAGCACTATTTCCTCTTGCATATACTCTCATGAATCAATCTTTTGTGCATAAGGAATTTAATGAGGACAATGAGATTAAAGGAGACAACCCACATAGTTGAGATCATAGTTTTCATGATGAAGCGCCTACATGATACACTAAACATCATTACTGTTGCACGAAGGATAGTGAATATGCTCAAGTATTCACATGTGAAGAAGCACTTGAGATATACCAAAAACGAATAAATTATAAATGGAACATAAAATAATAAATCAAGATAATATTTCATATTCTTGGGTTTTTTTAATTTGAGTTGAGAATTTCAGTATGGGGTGTAATGAGATATGGAAGTTTTATCTTACTTAAAATAATCTTGAATACATTGTGTGAATCAATTAAACACATTAATTGAGTTTGGGTCTTATTCAATATAAAGGAAGAATAATAGCATGAGCATATTTTCACTGAGTTAAATGATCAGATACAAGTGATTTTATATATTTGAAAAAGACCAATAAACTTCAAAGGTACTTGAAGGGTACATGAGAAAATGTGATTCAGTAAGATCATGGATGAATATCAAATAAATCATTATATAGTGAATCAAACCTAAAAAGGTGAATCCTTGCTATTTGTTTCTAGAGAAGGTGAAATATTATGGTTGGTTCTAGGATCATAATTAGTCTCTCGATTGGAGTTGGAGTAGAAGAAGTCTTTTGGTTAGAGATAGAAGTAGGAGAAGTCTCTTGTGTGATTCAGGAGAAGGCCAATGTGCATTATAGTAACACTATGGGATGCAGTATAAAGAACCTCCTATGTGGATTCATAGGTTATGATACTGTGTGATTCTATATCATCCATTATAATTGATAAAAATATTAAAGTGTATGATCCAAGTTGGGGGGTATAACCAACTTAGCAAGGAGTAGGCCTTTCATTCGAACCATATAAATATCATGTATTTTTCTCTATCTTATAATTTCTACATATGAGGTGAAACTATGAGAATCACCAAATGGATCAAGAACATTAACAATTTCAAGATTCTAAATTCAAAAGAAAATAATTTATAAAACCAATGTGCTACTAATTCACCCCCCCCCCCTAGTGGTATCAGGCTCTACAAGTGGTATCAAAGGGTAGGTTCCCTCTAAATATCCAAATGAGTTCTTTATGAAGTGAAAATTTCAATAAATGAGTTATCTAAATCAGATGGAAATTTCTATCAAGACTCTTAATAAAATAAAGGAGAGATAAGAAACGAATCGAAAGAATAATCTTACAAATAACAGAGATACATATCTAACTAAAGGTAGTCTGAATAGTATAACATGCAATAATTCTCTATATTATGATTCTTCTAATGAATCCTATTAAATTTGTGATAATGATGTATCACTTAGTTATATTCATTTTTTATTCAAAGAATATCTGAATAACATCCCCAAATAAGTGGTAAAATGTATTGTAAGAGGAATCAAGGGTCTTAAAGATGAAAAATTATAGCTGGAAGATGATTATAATGTTATAGAAGAGGCATTATCTAAGAAGACTAGCATATCCAATACTCTCCTAAAACTTATTAAATCAAAGGATGAAACAATTTTTATTTTTAATGAAAGATATGTTGAAGATATTAAATAATTGTAAAGAAATGTTTGTTAGAAATATTTCTTTGAGATGGTATTTTTAGAAGCATTCCATGCATTTGAAAAATTGAACAAAGTTTCTAATGTTGTAAAAGCTACTCAATTAGAGGATAAAGATAATAGGGTAAAGAATCTTGATAATTATTTTCAAGAATTAAGAAATATGCATGAAGAAAAAATAAAGAAACTGGAGGATTAGTAATACAAGATGAGATCAATTGAAGATGATAAGAATTCTCTCAACATTAAGTGTTTAGAGGTGGAGGTAAAATTGAAGAATCATTAGTCACTACAAGTTTTAAATTCCCATATTTCTAGAAAAAGAGATGCAGTCGCACAAGTTTTCATTAAGATTTGTGACTTTATAAAGAAAACTATATCACCCTCTAAACAAATTGAAACATTACCCAAGAATAAGGTATCCCATAACCCATTAATTATTTTATGTACTAATGTTTTTTAAATTATTGGTACAATTTATATACCAAATTCTGGGAGAATATGGATAGTGAAAATTTCTGATAAACCCACCACATCAAGGGTGGATAATAAAAGATATATGGATATATTCTCCTCAATAAGTTCCTAGTAGAGTGGTGGTTCCACAAAAAAGTAGCAATGTACACAATCTATGATATCTAAATAGATTGAACTATAAAATAAGATAATAACGCTTATAGGTTATTTTTGGTGTTTCTAGAAGTTTGGGAATAAGGAATTGGATTGATGGAATAACATGAAAATTCATGAAAATAATAGAAGACCGCAAGTAAGGGGGAGAAAAGATAAAGAAAAGAATAACCATAAGAGAAGTAAAGAAGATTCCACCAATTCAACTAAAGTTAAAGATGAATTTTCAAATGCTAGTAAAATGAAGGGTCTAAATAAAAAATCTTGATCTACACCTAATCTATCTCAAAGGAAAAAAATTATTTCTAATAGTGTAGGTGAAAAACATAAATTTAAACCTATTTGGTACAAGAAAAAAAGTAAAATATTCTCTCCTACAACAAAGGGAGAAAGAAATATGTCAAGAAAATCACTTACCCCTGTAAAAAAGAAGGGTTAATTTGAATAAGTAACTCAACCACAAGTGTTTAGATGGAATATATATTAAGGTGAAAGATTCAAGTTCGGTAGTTTTTGTTAGTGCTTTGAAAGGTATGGGTAGAAAACCTACTATTATTGGTATAACATGTAATTGGTAGAAAAAATACATGAATCAAGGGGATTTCAAGTTCAACATATGAAAATAAGTTCTCATAGAAAGAATGGTGTGACCAAAAATCCATCCAAGCTACCAATTCAGAACAGATATGAATTCTTAAAAGAATTTTTCTGAAGATATAAGCATAAGGGCCATATAGTTGGGAAATTCATGACAATACTTCCAGGAGATATTCCCTATGTTGTGAAGGGGAAGAGGCTTCAACAGAAAAAATTAGTAAGTCATGTGAAGTTTCTAAGAAGATAGAGAATGTCAAGAAAGAATACCTAGTTGTTTATCCAAATCAACTGAAATAGGATAAGCAATTGGAGGAAGCTAAAAACTTTCTAAATATAAAGGAAAGAAAGTTGTTATAGAAACTAAGGTGGAAATTTTTATTCCACATAAAGATGATGATAAGTTGACTGAGGTTGGGATAAAAGAATGTCCCAGACTGAGAGGAAGATCTCAACCTGAATGTTACAACTGAAGAACAAGAAGGTCCCTCCTTATTCCCCTATATATATATATATATATATTTGTGTGTGTGTATGTGTTTGTACTGATATTCATGGAATTAAATGGGGTGAATGGATCCCTTGAGTGGAATAATGATGAGACGGAGCTGTTAAATCTTTACTACTTAGTGAATGTGGAATTACTGAATAGCTTTATAAAATTGAAAGATGAGGTATGTCAATCACACTTTCATCCATCGTTCTCAATTGTATTAATCATATCGATTAAGGGGGAGTGCTCAGTCGCTGATAAGATGAGACAAAGTGGGAGATATATATTTTTCACCTAAATTTTTTATGTTTTGTTGAAGTGTGTGCGGGATTTAGAATTTTATAGAAAAATCTAATAACTTACATCCCCCAAAATAATAATTGATAATTTTTTAACATGATTTCACATGCATGGTAATTTATAGACAACCTATATAACCTTGGTTGTATCTTCCTTATTTTCTACACCAATTTGGACCATGTAGACTTATATTTTTGTTAACTATAGTATCTTTGATAAAGAAAACAATGTGATATCATCCCTCTCTCATAAGTATTCAATAAACAATCATTTAAGGTAGAAGAGTGTGTTTTGGAAATCTCATGAGATGATAATTACCCAACTTTCCCATTTTTCTGATTTATAATAAGAGGGAGAAATTTTTAAGCACACATATTGAATTTTGAATATGTGAAGAGATATTAACAACAAAATTAAAAGGGGGGGGGATTTTTGGGCCCAATGTTTCATTTTTTTCAATGATGTGTCAATATGTGTTTGGTTAGTTGAAGATGAAGTGGTGATTCTTGAAGAATTGCTCTGGATTCAATGAATGGAATTGGATTTCATAGTTGAAAAATTATTTGTTTTAATTGTGATGATAGTTGAACTGATCTTGAATTCCAATACTTATGTCAATAAAGACAAATTATTTACATCATGCTGAAGAAAAAGAGGAATTACCATGAAAATATCTATTTTCATGATGAATCAAAGAGAAATAAGAGAAATTAAAGAATCCCATGAAAAAAAAATATTATATATTTTTCATGAAGGGTTTGATGTTGAGAATTTTAGATTATGGTCAGGAATATATTTTCATTGGAATATTTCACTTAGATATTTTATAAGTGTTGCAAAAAATATTCTAATAATAGTCTAACCAAGAACTACCTCAAACACATTATGGAACCATATGGGTCAACTATGTGGGAGGCAGTTTACATGGACATCCCACAACAACAGGTGAGGTGAGCATATATATGGAGCAGGCAGGTGTGTGCACGGAGTCACATGGGTGAGTGATCGGGTACATAGGGCCAACAAGGTGTGCACAGTGGCACACATGGGGGTTGATCATGTTGGTTTCACCCCATATACATAAGTGTGTGTAAGTGTATCTGGGTGCTGACCTCAATGTCATGGATTGAAGTATTAATAGAACATTTTGTTATAAAAGGAAGTGCTAGACCTTGTGGAATTCTAATGTGGTATGCAGGTAAGTATCTAGATATTCATACATCTTTAAAATATATGGACATAACACCCATCATTTGATAGCATTGATCCAAGTCATCCAATTGAAATGAGAAATTTTCTTGAATATCATCACTCTTAGAAGTGTTTTAGTACACTAGAGTTGACTACAAAACTCTGATGGATTGAACCAAGCTACTGTAAATATTAGAATCTCATGAGAATGATTCATAATAGTTTTAACATCATGGATGCAACTAAGTCTTTCATGCATATGATAAATTCAAAAGTTGAGATTTAGTCAAATGAAAATGAAGTTTCATAAGGCTATCTAAGTACGTGGTTTTGTTCTATATTCTAACAAGTTATGAAGCACGTGATTCATATCTCATGCATGGGAGGAGAAAACATAAACTTTCATAAGAAAAAAAATCCATGTTTTTTAGCATAAGATTATTTGATAAACATGCGATATTTTGGTGCTTATAAAATCTATGAAATTACTTAAATCTTATAACCTTGACATGGCATAAAAATCAATAGAGAGGTGGTGAGATTCTCCTATAAATACTAAGGTTCGTGACGAGGATAATTTGTTGCTCTATTGAGAGAAGCTCTTGTTTTCTTGAAGAAAAAAAAATAATCTACAAACATATATTTTAAAAATAATTTTTCCATGAATCAATTTACTTCTATGAAGAATAATAGGATCCTAAGACCTCTTTATTTTTGAACCTTGTACTCAAGAGTATCATTAATAAATTGATATCTCATGCACCATTGGTTTGTACAAAACTCTTTGCCTAATATGAAGAAGAGAATCAATTATTCCTATTGCATATACTCTCACAAATAACCATGTTGCACTAAAGGATATTAAATGAGGATAGTGATATTGAATAAGGAATCTTTCATAATTGAGATCATATTTTTCATGAATAAGTAATTTCATGATACACTCGACATCCTTACTATTGCGTGAAGGACAATGCATGTGCTCATGCATGTACACATGAAGAAGCACTTGAGATAGACCAAAAGAAAATAAATGATAAACAATTCATAAAATAATAAAGAAAGATAATATTTCATGTTTTAGGGTTTAGTGTAATTTGATTTGAGAATTTTAGTAGGGATTACATTGAGTTGTGCAAGTTTTATCTTGTATAAAATAATCTTAAAGAAATTATGTGCATCACTTGAACACATTAATTGATATTGGGTATTCTTAAAAAAAAAGGAAGAATAATAGTCCAATAATAGTTTCACTAAGGAAAATAATCAGATATAGGTGATTAGAGATATTTGAGAAAGACCTATAAATTAAAAAGGTACTTAAAGGGTATTTGAGCAAGTGTTATTTAGCAAGATCATAGTGGAAGATCAAAGAGAACATCCTCCAGTGGATCAAACTTGAAAAGTTGAAGTCTTCCATTTGATTTTGGGAGTATGTGAAGTATTTTGGTTGGTTATAGAAGAATAATGAGTCTCTCAATTGGTGTTAGAGTAGAAGAATACTTTTGGTTGGATCTGGAAGTAGGAGAAGTCTCTTGTGTGATTCATGAGCAGTTCGGTGTAGATTCTAGTAACACAGTGGGATGAAGTATAAAAATCCTCCTATGTGGATTCGAGAGTTAAGATATAGTGTGATTATATATAGTCCATTGTAATTGATAAAAATATTATAGTGGAGAATCCATGTTGTGGGGTATGACCAACATGGTAAGAAGTATGCCTTTTATTTGAACCTTGTAAATATCATGTGTCGTGATCTCTATTACAATTTCTTCATATAAGGTGTTACTATGAGATTAATTGATTGTGTTTAAGACCTTAAAAAGTTTAATAGGTTTAATTCAAAATAAAGTAATTCATTAAACTAGTGTACCACCAGTTCACCCCCCCCCCCCTTAGTAAAACCTAATTTGTCCTAGGGAACTGCATAATCGATAATTGAGAATCATTGTTCATGGATTTCACATCATTTATAATATTGTGAATGATCCATCAAATCAACAAAACCTTATTGGTTTATTTCCCACCAAATCACTTTCTCTATGCCTAGAACCTTCAAGTGGTATCATAGGGAGTTTGCGTTTTAAATTTATAATTATTTATTTTATTATTGATCTATTTGAAAAATAGTGGTTAAATATTTAATTTACATAATTATTAATTCTATAATCCAATTTTAATTAAAAAAATTCGATATATTAATCATAATCATTTAGTGTTTCATTTTCTTAAATCACTAAAAACATATAAATAATGACCAGAGATTCCACCGGGAAGTGTCGAGGATTCTGGATAGATAGAATGGGATTGCATAGTGTGTAGCCGGAGTACAAGACATGTACCCAAGTTCACTACACCTAGCCATGTCATGGGATGCACAACATTCTAATAAGTAACTATATGCGGTGCATTTATTGCACACCATGTGTAGACTGGGCCAACTTGGCACATGGCATGTCAGATTACACGGCGTGTAGCTGAAATACACATCATGTAGTTTACATGGTTTAGAGATTAAATTCACACAATTTGTACAGTTATATACATGGTAAAAGCTAAATGATGCTAACATCCTATAGAAATAATGATATACAAAACATATATTCAGCATACATGTCATGTAGTTCATTATTTTCCATGTCCAAAGTACACACCAAGCCATTCAAAGATTCAAGAGGACACACTACATGTAATATAAACAACATGTAGCTAGATTTTACATGTCATGTAGTCCCACATCTAATGAATACATTGATTCCTTCAACAAGTTTCATAGACACATAGTATTTGGACCACATGGTTTGTAAGCGGTTAGTACACACTGTGTAATCTATCTGAGATACATACCAAAACACCAGGAGTTTATCTCAGGCACATGGATATCAGTACATGGATGCATAGTGGAAGACAAAGAGTTGGGAATTTAAAAAAATTTCATTGCCAGAGTGAGAAAACTTCATCATATCTAGTGGTCTGATCCCTGTTATAGATTCGAGGATCTCACATTAATATTTCAAAGCATGGAATTTAAACAAATGAGTGCCTCATTCGGATTGAATATGTATTCATCTTTCACACATCATCAGTGAATGTTTATTTAATGATATTTTTTTTAAACCCTCTATATTACCCACACATGCTTAAATATTCTTCATGATTTTCATTTATCAAATTTTGGGTGCTCTTGTAGAGCTCTGATGAATCCTTCGGCATCATGATGATCACCTCAACTTCGTTCCTATGATCTACAAAGATTTTATTAGATTGAGTGCTTGGAAGGAGTCTTACTCTCTTTGGGATGAGGGAGGAAAGATAATCTCTCAATTCCAATAAATAAATCTTGGAATGAGAGTAACCCCTCTACTTATATAGTGGGTGGTAAAATACTTGGAAAGGGTTCCCTGGACCCCCATATATCCAATTCCCACTAAATAAGCGATAAATGATTCATTATGATGAACTAACTACATCATAAACATCATTTATATTGTATCACATACTTATAATATATAATAAATATGTTATATGATAAAACAAAGTCATTAACTTGACTCTTAATTCCCATAATATTAAATGAACCATGAATATTAAAATAATATTTATCCATATATATATATTCACTAAATGTATTGTGAGTAATTTTAATAAATAAATTCATCCCAATTATTCTATACTAAAATAATAATGAATTTATTTATTTATTGGTGATCATTAATACTTGTAAAACTCTCAAACCCCATGGTGAGGCCCACCATGTCCTATACACTTATTCACCAAAATATGGAAGACTCTTGAATACACTGTTATGTGTGATTCTCTAGACCCTTATATCAATAGTAGTGAATATTATTCACAGATGATGAGTGAAGTATAGAAAACCATTAGGGTCCCTAAAAAGATAAGGAATATTCATAGAAATGACAACCATATTATGAACACACACTGTGTAATATAATCTCTTTGTCTCATGATACCTCATAAAGCAGGATGTACACTTTGTGTTATCATCCTTTCTTTATTAATTATCCATTGACCTTACTGGATTGATCTACCTTATTCTACCATGGCCATGGATTTAGTAAATGTACTACCATCATAATCAACTAGGCCTAAGATATCTCTTCCTATCAAAAGTGACAAATTATTTCTTGATTATTCAATAAATGTCATACTACCAATGATACACCCAAAGGAAGATACCTTGCTATGATTTCATTTCCATAGTTTTTGTTTTGCATCAAAGTACGTGATAAAATAGTATACATTGATAATAATTTCAATTCAGGATACCATTACATGTGTTCACATATAGGAACTACCAATGACACCCAAAACATGTGGGGTTCCTATTTGTGCTTCAATCCTCATGATCTCATCAACTTGGGATCACAAAGTGAAAACTTCATGAGAAGAAGTCTAAATGCTTATGATTCCCCAGCATCTAATAGTCAGACATCATCCATGTCCATTCATAATTATGTATCTTGACCATAGGATATTTGTTTAATATTAATTTCATAGTATCTTAAGGTTCTCATTATAGCCTAGGAACTACTATAACCTTTTTATGTGATAATTAATCTAAGAGAATTACCATATAAACAGTGGATGTAGAAATATCAATATTATTATGCTAAGAGTACATCATGTATAACTCACTATATACATGATATGGTAATTGAAAAGTACTATTTAGTTGGGCCTAAGGCACCCACTATTACAACCAAATCAATCTGAACACATGACATGTATCTAGTTAGTACACATCATGTAGTCTGTCCAAGGTATATACTGAAGCCCCAAGCATGTATTATAGGTACACAGTAATCAAGGTACATGAAATATAGCTCATAAGTACATGTCGTGTAGTCTCCCAATAAAAGACAAAATTAAATTACATTAAATTTCTAATTGTATCAATAAAAACCTTATTATATTGATTAGAACCTATTTTGTTTTATAATTTCATAATGGTTTTAAATAATTCTTAAATGCTTAATCAATTTATTATAATTATCTACAATTATTGGTTCTATCATTTATTTTCCATGAATTCGTTTATAATGGGGATCTACAAGATAATTTATATGGTCATTAAGATAAAAGGGAATTAATTAATTAATTTAAGCATGTTTATCTTGATAATAAAGAATGAATAGAAATGAATGTTAGCCAGTATACTTTTGTGTAACTATTTCATGTTTATGATTGATCATGATCTTGACCAAGACCTATGTATGTGTCAATATTATTTAATTTAATTTATTTAATGGTTTTAAAATTATTTAATTGATTAATTAAATATTATGGGTTGTGAGTCATCCCTCTCTCCATTATTATGTTGGATCTGTGTGTCTATGGTGAGTTATGTAATTTCCTTTTAACCAATCCTTTGGTTCACCTCACCTACATGTGAGTTATAAATACATGTAATAAATGGAGTGTCCCAAGGTGTATGGAGATGGTTTAATATGGAACCAAGATGATACCAACCTAGGTAATACACAGGTGTACATGTGGAATTCTCGAACTCATGCCAAAATCGGCATAAGGAATTTTCCCCTAGGTTATAGGTTGATTTATTATATAGTAAATAAATAAATCATTATATAATCTCATTATTGGGTTATTTATTTATTTATTTATTTATTTATTTATTTATTAATTTATTCATTTATTCATTACTTATTTTATGGATGCAAAACCATGATCACATAAATAAATGAATTGATGTGAAAATATGGAATTCAAGTAAATGGATTATGTGTAAATGTTTTATTAAACACGGTTAATCACTTCAATAAAATCCACTTAATATTAAAGGGAAATGTAAAGGATAAAATAAGAAATTTTTACACTTAATAAAACAAAAAAAACCCTCAAGTTAATATTAATTCATTATGCCTTCCATCATTTGAATTAAAGATTAAACCATAGTTAAAGTGTTTGTTTAGTCCAAAGTTGTGAGGTCTTTTAATTATTATGGAGTCTTAAATAATATTATGGGTTGAGTTACCTAAACTTATATTTAATTTAATTTCTAAATTATTTTCAATATATTTTTGAAGGCAAGTGTTGAGGAAATCCCAGCTAGGATTTCTGGATTGGTGAGTCCACTCAACATATTAAGGAACTGAAAGCCTGCAGTTGGCAAGACCGCCTACCTAATTACCTTATTATGGTTTTCATGGAAAAATTATAGATCATTGAGAATTTAAATATGGATTCTTGCCACTAGAATTTATTTTTTGATGGTATATTCATATTTTAATTGTGAGGACCATTGAGACATGGTAAATAAGTGGTATAGTTAATAAAATTCATTATTATTATATCTCACATAATTTTTAATCAATAAAGGTACTAATAATATGCTATTTTATAATTTTAGAATAAATTTAAATTTAATCATCCACACTATCCTTATGTTCTATATTGGATAAAGATCATATCATCACTGGCAGTAACTTCAAGGAGTGGTTTAGATGTCTTCGAGTTATGTTGCACCATGAACGAAAATCTTACATGCTAGATTTCTGATTACTTGATCCTCCTAAAAAGGAGGCAAGTGATGAAGAGTTCCTTATCTATGAAAAACATCTTAATAATTTGATTGATTTTAAATGTTTGATATTATTATCTATTTATATTGAACTCATGAATTATCATGAAAACATGGATTCTTATAGAATACTCAAGCATCTCCATGGTCTTCACTGAGAGAGAGAAAGACATGAATGATTTGAGATTTACAAGGCTATTTTTTAAAGCAATCTCGGAGAGGGTTATCTAGATTGGCCTCATGTAGTCAATATCATTTTCTATATTGAGTGTCTAGAGGTTCTAGGGTTTTGAACTCCCTAATGAACTATGCACCAATATCATTCTTTCATCACTCTCTCAGAGCTTCTCCTGTTTTTTTGTTAATTTTAATATGAACAACATTGAAAAGTATCTCCCAAATCCGCCTATTCTTCACCAAGATATAAGTATATGAATCATGTAAAGTCTTCTATCCTTATGTTGAACAAATGGAAAGGCAAAGTGAAGATCTCTAAGGCCAAATCTTCTTTACAACACCCTTCCAAGAAGATAAAGGTCAATGGGAAAGCAAGAGAATAGGATGTTGTCAATTTTTCATGTGGTAAGAAGGTCCACTAGAATAAAAACTACACCCATCCAAAGAATTAATATGAAGATTGGGGTGTGTTTTTTATCAATTAAAATTTATCTATTTTTAAAATTGGGTATTATATTCAACTTGAAGTGCTCATATATGTATTCAAATGAAGGAACCATGTAGATTCAGAAATATTGAATGAACGGAGGTAGAACTGTGAGTAGCCAATGGAGATAAACTTGTTGTTGTAGAGATCAATGAATACCACCCCACATTGATAATGGGAATGATCATGGTTTTAAAAGGTTGTTATTATGTGTCATCCATTACCAATAACATTATTTTTGTATCCAACAGATAAATATTATTATTTAAATGTTTCTTACCATAAAAAATGGTATATTTTTTAAATAAGAAAAATTTATTCCCAAACTTGAAAATAAATCCATATGTATCAAGTTTGGATACATAAATAATATTTTTGGTAATGGATGGAATATAATAAAAACCTTTCAAAACCAAGATCATTTTGGTCGGAAACATGAAGTGGTAGTCCTTAATAGCTATAGAAGGAATTTAATTTTTGTTGGCTACTCATAGATCTACCTAACCTTGATTAATATTTCTGAATCTAAATGGTTCTTACATTTGAATACATATATGATCACCACAAGTTGTATCTATATAAAATTTGTAGAAATTAATACATTTCACTCGATAATAAATTCACTTAAATCTTCCCCTTGCTTCTTTGTATGGGTGTAGTTTTTATTCTTGTGGATCTTCTTGCCACATGTGAAATAGATAACATCATATTCCCTTTAGTTCCCCTTGATCTTCCTATTATTGGAAGGTTATTGTAAATAATACTTTTCCTTAGATATTTTATCTTAGGCTTTCCATTTTTTCACCATAAGGACGGAAGACTTTTCACACTTTGTATACTTATCTACTTACCGAAGGAGAGTAAGTAGATCTGGGAGAGACTTCTCAGTGATTTTCATATTAAAGTTTATAACAAATTAGGAGAAGCTCTAAGGGGGTGATATAAGAATGAGATCAGTGCTCAGTTATTTGGGGAGTTTAAACCCTATAACTTCTAGGAAATCAATGTGGCTAATGAGCTTGACTATGTGAGGCCCAATTGAGGAAACCTATCTAAAATTTCTCTAAAAAAGATCCTTGGAGATCTCAAATCATTCTTATCTAGATCTCTTTTGATAAAGGCCATGGAGATGTTATAGTGTGCTATAAGCATCCATGTTTTCATGAGACTTCATAAGTTCACTAAACATAAATGATAGCATAAAACATTGAATTTTTATTGCATCACTCAAATGTTTTTCATTGACAATAAATTATTCATCACTTGTCTCTTTAGTAGGAAAATTAGGTTTTGAGGATTCTAGAACATAAGATTTATATTCATGGCATAGCACAACTTGAAGGCGTCTAAACCACTCCTAGAAGTTACTACTAGTGAGGAGGTTGTATTTATCCAATATTGATCATAGAGATAGTGTGGGTGAAGATCTTTCCATTTTATTCTACAATTAAAAAATTATATTATTAATACTTTTTCTTGATTACAAATTTTGTGAGAAATGATAAATTAATTGATTTTATTAATTCTCCCACTATTTTATCAAGTCCCAATGGTCCTCACCATTAAACTCGGAATGTCTAGTTGTTATGAAATTCTAGTGGAAAAGATCCATATTAACCTTATAATAATCCCAAAAAGTTTTGTTCAAGCCATTTGAAGTTATTTAGGTAGCAAGGTCTTTTTCAATTGTGGGCTTGCAGCTCCTTGATCCGTTTAGTAAATTCCCCAATCCTAAAATCTTGACTTGGATTTCCTCAAAACTTGCCTCCAAATTATACCAAATTTAGTAAGGGATAATACTATTTATGTAAAATGGTTGATTCAACCCAAAACCTTCATAATAACTCCCCTTATAAAAGTAAGTGTTCCGAAAAGGGTTGTTCAAACACTTAGTTCTATTGGTTTCATTCCTAATAAAGTAATGGAAGGCGATGTATTCCTTAATATTTAGTTGAGGGATTTTATTTTATTATGAATAAATTTTATCTTATTTTATCTTTTACATATATTTTTAATATTAAGTGGATGTTACTTAATTAATTAACCGTGTTGGATAAAATTTTTACCCATAGTCTATTTATGTAAATTCCATCTTTTCACATTAATTCATTTATTTATGTGAAAACGATCTTGCATCCATAAAATAAATAATGTGTAGATAAAAATAAATAATTGATTAAATGACCCAATCATGAGCTTATATAATTGTTGACTTAATGGTCATACATTAAATAAACCTATGAACTATGGGAAATAAATCCTTATGTCAGACTTGGCATGAGTTATAACATTCCACATATCCACCTATATATCACCTAAGTTGGAATCATAATT
This sequence comes from Viscum album, assembly GCA_963277665.1. Classification (NCBI taxonomy): domain Eukaryota; kingdom Viridiplantae; phylum Streptophyta; class Magnoliopsida; order Santalales; family Viscaceae; genus Viscum; species Viscum album. The sequence continues at coordinate 1,986,286,553 of OY728161.1, read as the reverse complement.
GTTCTGTCTTGAACCGCCTCCATACACCTTGGGATACTCCATTAATTACATGTATTTATGACTCATATACAAGTGAGGGGAACCAAAGGATTGGTAAATGGAAATTATATAAATAACCATGGACATGTAGGTACTACATAATAATGGAGGTAGGGATGACTTTCATATCATAATATTTAATTTAAGAATAAATAATTACAAACTGATGTAATAAATTAAATTAAAACATCCAACACATATGCGGGTCTTGGTCAAACTCATGAACAGTCATACATGCAATGTATACACAAAAGTAAATGGATAAAATTCATTTCCTATTCATTATTTATTATTAAGATAAACCTGCTTGTATTATTTAAATAATTATTTAATTAATTCCATTTCATCTTAATGACCATCTGAATCATCTTAGAGATAACCATCATAAAGTCATTAATGGAAATTAAATGTAAGAACTAATAGTTTTAGATTTATTAAAATTAATTAATTAAGCATTTAAAATTCTTTAAATCCCATATTAAATTTTCAATCACTTAAAGTGTTAATCAAAGCAATAAGGTGTTAATGCTACAATTTTTAATTTGATATAATTTTTAATTCTTCCATTAATTGGGAGGCAACATGGTGTGTACTTTCCAGCTACACATTTTTTACCTCAGTTACCATGTATTTGGGTTACACACCTAGGGCTTCATTATACTGACTTGTCCAGACTACACAACATGTATATTCCAGCTATATGTCATGTATCCGCTTTCCTTTTTTCTGAGATACTTGCCTGGGTCTTCAGTGTGTATCTCGATGGGATCACATGGTATGTACAATCTAGTTACATTAAATGTATCCCTTATGTCGTGTGTCCATTATTCTCATTGAATGGATCAGTGTTTATTTTGGATGTGGTAAATGGTTAACTACATGGCGTGTACACCGCATACACATTGTGTATATCATAAATTCTCTATGATGTAATTCTCACATAGTTTGACCATGTATAATAACCACATGTATTATGTATTTGTGTCTCTAGCCCGTGCAGACTACATAGAATGTATAACCAACTACACATTGTGTAATCTGACATCTCATGTTCTAGTTTTTCCTAATATACATGCAGTGTGAAATAAATATATCGTGTGTAATTAACTACTTGGTGTGTTGTCTATCCCTTGACACATCCAAGTGAAGTGAACATGGGTACATGACATGTACTCTGGCTACACGCCATGTAACCCAGTTTTACCAACAAAAAATGTGGGGCTTCCTGATGGAATCTTTGGTTTTTCTTCATCTATTCTTAGACCTTTAAGAAAATAAAACACTAAAAAAATATGATTAATATTTCAGTAACATGTTAATTAAAATTAGATTAAAAAATAAATAATATGAAATGAAAACATTCAACCATGATTTCATATAGATAAATGATAAAATAAATAATTTAAAATTTAAAATTTGGTTGCTTTGATATCACTTGTAGGTTCCAAGCATAGTGGAAGTGTGTGGTGGTGGGTGATATATTAAAATTTATTAAAATATTTCGATGCCCTAAACCCCAATAGTGTATCTTGTACAAAAAATTTATAATTTATTTATTTAGATTTAGAAGAAATGATTACCTCATCTTAGGATCCTTTCATCATTGATGATGTTGATCTTATTCATTGTGATGTGAGGATTCAAGGGTAAAATCTCTCCAACAGTGATCTACACTTTCTCCTTTGATCTCCGACCAACACCGATGGAATATTGGGTTCTAGTGTGGTTGGTTCTAGTGTAGAAGATATATCATCTTATGTTTTTCATCTTGATTACTCATCCTTCAATATTGAAAGAATATCTCTTTTGTTTCTTGTTCTTGAGAGGAAGAGAGAAAGAGGAGGAATTTGAGAGAGAGAGAGAGAGAGTTTTGTTGTTCGCATCGATTCTCTATTCTCAACTTTCAATTACCAACACAATAGATATAACGGTCTATTTATAAATCTAGGGGTTAGTTTAAAATAATTATTTAATTTCATGTCAACCCTTAAATAATATTATAATATTTTATTAATCCCAGTTCATATAATAATAGTAATATTATTATTATTATTATTATTATTTTTTGGTGTGTTCTAACTTGCACACTAACAAATATTATTTCATCGGCTTGTTAATTAATATTTTTCTCTGTACTCAGTTTTGGTCCATTTTAACTTCTCTAGAATTTATTAAAAACCCAAATAAATATTTAATTAAATATTTTATTCATCAATGAATGTTTTCGATCGATAAAAACTTGAATATAATTATTTCTTGGTCTTGAGAATAATATTTATTTTATTAATTAAATTCAAATAAAATTTAATCGAAATCAATGGAAATACTTTGTGTGTGACCCTCGAGGATTCTTTCGCATTGGAATTAAGTGGGATTGCCTAAATTTAAAGATTACTTACTAGCAATGGGTCAAGAAACCTAAGAGAAAGAACTTAATGTCACAATGGTGAGAACTACATATGAATGCTCAATATATAATATAATCTCTTTGTCACAATATCTAATCAAGTGGATTACACATCTACATCACCAAAATGATTGATACATATTTCTTTGAATATCTGAAATAAACTCGTCATTGCACCATGGCCATGGATTTTAGGGTGGCGGTTTGATTCCAATCAAAAGGGCTGATATATCAATTTCCATAAATATGGAGAGGAAAAATCATTCCTTGACTTATCCATTAAAAACATGTCATTCTCTATGCACCTAACATATGCTACTTCCCACCAACATATGGCATGAATATTTTCATCATAAAATCTAATTGCATGAGTCATTAAATGTATTAATGATAATATTAAAGTCTAAGTACCATTACACATTCTCATAGATAGGAATACTTGATGACACTGAAACATGTAGAATTCCAATGGGGGTATGTTCTCATAATATAACATATTGGAGATTACCAAGTGTGAAATTCATGAGAAGAATCCTCATCTAATTATGAGTATTTTCACCTAATAGTCTATGTACTATGTGTCTCATTATAGTATGTTATCCAACCATAGAACATTATTTAAGAATATCATCATAGAACTTCAAGGTTCTCATTATAGTAGGGAACTGCTATGACATTATCAATGTGACATATACTCTAGGAAATTATTACATCAAATTCATATAGAATAATGAACAATATATAATAAGATGTTTTATTAATATTCAATACATAGAATATACATGTAATGTATAAATAGTTGGTCCTGGGACACCAAATCCAACAACATAGTGGTGAATCCCCCTACTTATTCTAAAAATGAAACAGAAAAAGTAGTGAAATCCTAACAAATAGGCAGTAAACATACACATGGTGTGATTTTAGGTGCTCGTCATCAGCTTTGTGTGAATTTCCAATGAGAAAGTAATTCTTTGATAAGAAAATGTGACATCCCCGCGTGCACTTTCTTAGGAAACAGAAGATCTCCTAGCCCAATTCATTCTCCATCCAGTTTTCTAGCATTTTCTAGAATCTTATAATATTTTCCCCCAGTTTCAATTTTGGATCATCCTTTTGCCTTCAATTTGTGATTTTAGAATTTTTAAGTCTCTACATTTTTATTTAATTAGTATGTTACTAGCACGGACCAATTTTTATTCCTAAAGCTTCAATCAGCACTAACTACACCATCTTAGACCTTATTTATCCTATAATGTTCATAATTTTCTAGAATATTATTGCCTTATTTTTTTGGTTGATCCTAAATTCCATATATTAGCCTAGATTCATGGATTTGGTTATCAAACTTGAGCCCCCCCCCCCAGTCATGATTCCTAATCAACCACTACTTCATGGGTTTGATAAATCATCCCAACTCGAGAAGATCATTTCATTAAGGCATATCTTTAAGGACCATGTTTCTATCTCCTTGTGAATTCACATTCAAAAAAACAAGATCTATGAGGACCCTTTATTTACAAACATGTAAATAACATGAATACAGTGAGAAATTTCTTTAATAACATGCTTCATCAGCTCATCTGCAAGTACAAGCACATACTGTTTATTACTCGGCACAAATTGGGTCGTCATCTTCTAATACTTCATCAATTTGATTACATGATTCTCAAAATTTTACTTCCATGTATGATAGATCTTATCCCACTTTTACACAATATCTTTTTTCATCTTCTTCGGTACATCATACCACTATTTTATCTTTAAGCATGAATTAAAATTCATTAGTGGTGGATTTAGTTACATGAAAGGCAACACCATTACAGATGAAGTCCCCATAGAAGATCTTTGAAATGATTCATAGCCATAAAGGCAAGGTTGAAGGATAAATCCATGGAGGTAAGGCCATGATCATGGGGTACATTCTCACCTCAAGAACGATCATAGAATATTCAAGGAGAATTAGTGGAGGGTGGATTTTTTTATTCCCATAGTAGAAGACTCCTGGAAATATAATTCATGATAGTTGGGCACAATTTCACATGGATGGTTGGTACTTCATAGTAATAGGTGGCATAATATAAGGCCCCCTCTATTGGAATGGTCGTAGTGCACCCATGGTAGAAGATTACATGGTCATTGTAATAGCCTGATACACACACACACGGATCCGATGTGAAAAATAAACTTTACATTCCTGGATTTAATACTAATAAATGTGACCCAATTATTTCCATATAGAACTTATAACATTATAAGGAAATATTAGATCACTCACTAGTAGAAAATTGGGCAGTCATGGAGGGAGGATTTGGGTGACCACCATATGGTGGTCGCTATTGACACCATTAGCGATAGCCAAATGGCGGTCGCTGCATTTTTTCCCCCATGCTAAAATCCCTCTCTTGATACATATCTTTCATTCACCCTCCCCACGCTACCTCGTGACCCCACAGCCTCGTGAACCCTTACCCTAACCCTAGCCCCAACCACGCTCCCCCATCCTCCATCCCTCTGCCATCGAATGCTTCCAGCCCATCGTGCTATATCATCTCTTTTGTTCACCCTTCTGCACGTGACCCCCTTGACCCTACTCCCCCATCCTCTATCCCGACACTGTCAGACCCTTTCAACCCCATTACCTCCTATTATCAATTTCTCTCACCTCTGCCGAGCCTCCCACCCCTAACAAGCTTCGTTGTTGATCTCTCACACCTCTATTGAGCCCTCCCACCCCTTTCAAGATCTGTCGATCCCTCCTGCCCCTCTCAAGATCTATTGTTGATCCCTCCCACCCATCTTTTCAAGACCCAGTTTCAAATCCTCCTGCCTCATGTCTAGGTGTGATCTCTTGTGTTCCTATATTTCCAATTCCATGAATTTCAAAAAAAAATTCCATCAAAATTTTCTTCTTAGAAGTTCAAATGTTTGATGTTTTTGATTGATTTTGATATTGTCAGGTGTTTTTTATTTTCTCATACTATATTTTTCTTTCTTCCTTGTTATTTATTGGGATATATAAACCAAATGGGAATTTGAATGGTTGTGTGGGATGAAAAATCTAAATATATAGAATAAGACAACAGACAATTAATTTTCTAAAATATAGTGCATGAAATCCTTTTACATATGTAATTGAAACAACTTTCTAAGAAACCCTTCTTCTAAGAACTATTAGTAGAGTGCCTTATCTATGTCGCATGCTCAGTGTTGATCCTATTCAAATATTCAGCTGACTCCATATTACCCACTTCCACTACCTAATTCATTCTATGATTCCTAGGGATGTATAATTGTGTTTATTTGTGTATGAAAATCTTGATAACATTTTTCATTGATTCCTATAGCTTGGTTTCAGAGAAATACCCACAAAATTCAATGCTTGGTCATCGTTGAATTGCACACGGGAAGTTATAATTACATTTTGAAGTTTGTATATGTTACCCGATGCCTTATTTCAACTTGCATTGACCTTAAACTAATTCTTTTGATTGTTTTGTAGCCTATTAAATTTGTATAGATAACTTACAAAGAATTTTATGATTTAGTAATGAAAGTTTTGAAATCCATCCAAATCTACAGGCTCAAGAAAGTATGTAAAAACTAAAATGTTCTCATTAGTATCTGGCTTTTCCTAATGATTCAATTTGACTATGTTGTTACTGATTGGTGTTTTTTAGGGAGGATGTTATGGAATTTGTGGTTTCAACTACCCAAAGTGGGTTATGAGAATGGAGGTATGCTTTAATGCTAGTCTCATGGACCATACTGTGTTCCATTTCATGAAATGTTTTTCTATGTTTTGTAGGTATGCAATGCTCATAGACTATATTGTGTTCCTCTATATGACTAATTAGGTATGAATTATTATTATTATTATTATTATTATTATTATTATTATTATTATTATTATTTTCATTTTTTCAACTTATTTCCTTCACAATATAACTTTTCATAATTTAATAATAGCTCATCTAGTTTCATTTCAAACAGAACTATTCATGGGAAATGGTACTACGTTTGGTTAGGTTAAAGGAGGTAATGATACATCATTCCACCACTTGGTTAAATGAATATGAAATTTTATGGAGATATGTTTAAAAAAAGTAACATTTAATGACAGCTCAAGGGGTGTTAGTATGGTTTCCTAGGTATAAGAAGGGAACTAAAAAGATAAATATTCCCCTCACCTTTTTTATTTTAACCTAGGGATATATTTGTCATTAGACAATATCATTTGGAAAGTAACCAAATGGACTGTTATTATTTATTCATTCCATTCAATTCAATTTCATTCAATTCCACCTCATTCCAACTTTACTTCATTTCATTCCACTCCATTTCATTTCATTCCATTCTCAAGCATTCTATAAACCAAACATAAAATTCATTTGGTCGCTTTACTATTTTATTTTAGGTGTTGATGTTGTATAATTCATCATATGTCATGCGGAGATCTCTATTCAATTTTTAGAGGAGAAAAAGATTCATGAGGTACATTAATAAGTAGATAGTGATGTGTTTACTTTACTCTTTATAGATTTTTTTAATGTTGTGTAGTTCTTTGTCATATCATTCCCTTTCCATATTTTGAAGATATTACCTAAGATAAAAAAATTTATGAGAAGTAAGTTCCATGTAAATTTTAAGTTGTGGTGCCAATACAAGTGGTTGTTAGTAGCCTTTATGCTACTCTTTATGCAGTAATTGTCAGCTTTATAAGGGTTATGCCAGAGGAAAGGGACATGGTTGAAGATTTTGGATTGACTATATATTCATGGGATGATTTTTTACAACTGGTAGGCTACATTTATTTTATATCTAGTCTACACACATGATATTTAACATTGAAAAAAATCTTCAATCAATATCATGTTATTGTATATTAATCCATATGTTATTGGTAGTTGTGTCCATGTAGTTGGAATTTAAGTCAATGGACTCTCTAAATCTTGATTAAATTAGATAGCCCATAAAATAGAAATTCTTCCCATATGTTGTATCCTCCTTGTCCCTTGAACCTCATCTGTATGATGGAAATGGAAAAGGTATGAGAGAGGGAATAAGAAATGGACTGGTGATTCAATTTTTTGTTTACCATGCATGAAAAATGTGTGATCAAATATGTTAAATTGTATAAATATATAAGACCAAAATAAATTAATACAACTTTAATCTATTGTTTAATGTATATTCTTTGTCTAAATTTCATAAAATCATGGGAATTTATGTTCTTAAAATTTATTTTTCAAGGTAGGAATGGACATTCCACCCAAAAAGGGATGTATCGATTTACTTAAATAATGGAATAGTCATTTCATTAGCCTTATCACCAAACTTTTTTTTCGAATTCTTCCTTCACCAATTATTTTTCTCATGTTAGTTATTGTTTTGAATTCTATTATTTATCAATATTTGCAGGGAGATAATGTGCATGTTGATTTACCCATCAAAAGGAAGAGTGAAACTTGTACAAATATGTATACGTGTAGAGCAACTGGAGAACCCAATGGTGTGATGATTTCTAATGAAATCATTACTAGTTTTTTAGCTAGTGTGAAACATCACCTGGAGAGTGTGAACGAAGCAATAAGCTCCTCCCATTTAACATTTCTAGCATAAAAAATTGATATGATTATTTAATTGATTTCTCTATTTATACATGTATTTATTATCATTTTTTAATTTCTTCTTTCATGCATACAAAGCAAAACTATGGGCTCATCAAGGGCTTTATCCACACCAGTAACTTCTTATGGATTTTATGCTACTTATTTTGTGCATGTTGTAGTTGTCTTCATTTGATTCAATCTGGTAAAACAACTCAAAATAACTAATGTTGAAGGTTTGACGTCCTTTAAAAAGGTGCATTTAGGGGTCAAAACCAACCAAACGTCCTCCAAATGAGTTGAAATCATACAACAACAACCATAAAGTAAATTGTGAGATAGATGAGTATAAGGAACATCAATTGGAGATGTTTTTTTCCCAAGATGACCGAAAATGAACTTTTAGTGTCATAAAACACCAAAATGTGCATTTAACAGTCAATTCAATATCAAACGGACTTGGAATGACCTGAAAAATTAGTAAGGCTATATTATTATTATTCATGTTGTGTACAAGTATACATAATGTCAATCGATCGTGTGGTCTACCCAGAACGACCGAATATGTGGTGTTTAAAGGCTTGACACCCTTTAAAAGCACGTGGGGGATCAGAACTAGCTGAACAACCACCGAATGTAGTGAAATCATATGAAAACAACCGTATAGTGGATTTTGAAAGGGTATAGTAGATGGTATGTCAATCGGAGTATCCGCTTTTCTAGGATGACGGAAAACGCACTTTTAGTGTCATAAAACACCAAAACATGTGTTTAACATTCAGATATATAGGAAACAACCTTGGAATAGATTTAAATAATAGGAAAACAATCTCATTATTATTCTTGATGTGTATGATCAAATTAGACATCAATTGGATATTCGGTCTACCCAGAATTACTGAATATGCGATTTTTAAAGGTTTGACGTCCTTTAAAAAGGTGTGTTTGAGTGTCAAAATCAACCAAACGACCTCTGAATGTGTTGAAATTAGACAAAAACAGCCGTATAGTGAATTTTGAGATGTTTGAGTATATGGAACATCAATCGAAGATGTCTTTTTCCTGGGATGACTGAAAACACACTTTTAGTGTCATAAAACATCAAAACATGCTTTTAACAGTCAATTCAATATCAAACGAACTACGAATAGCTGTAAAATTTTAAAAGACCATATTATTATTATTCATGTTGTGTATGAGTAGACATAATTTCAATCAGATATGCGGTCTTCCCAGAATGGCCGAATATGCGGTATTTAAAGGTTCAACGTCCTTTAAAAAGGTGTGTCGGGTGGTCAAAACCTACCGAACAAACTCGGAATGCCATGAAATTAGACCACAACAACCGTGGAGTTAATTGTGAAATGGTCGAATAGACGGTACATCAATTGGAGGTTTCATTTGACCTCAATGATGAAAAATGCATGTTTAGTGTCATAAAACACCAAAACAAGCGTTTAATGGTTATATCCATAGAAAATGACCTCTGAATGACTTTAAATCAAAGTAAAGAAATCTTATTATTATTCTTGATGTGTGTGAGGAGACAACACATGAATAAGATGTGTGGTATGTATGGTATGACTGAATATGTGGATTTTAAAGATTTGACGCCCTTTAAAAATGTGATTTGGTGGTCAAAACCATCTGAACGACCTCACAATGCCACAAAATAAGATGAAAAAAATGATTGAGTGAATTTTGAAATGGTCAAGTAGATGGTACTTCAATCGAAGGTGTTGTGTGACCGCGATGTTAGAAAATGCACTTTTAGTGTCATAAAACACCAAAACAGTCATTTAACGGTCATATCCATAGAAAACAACCTCTGAATGACATGAAATCAGAGGAAAACTATCTTATTATTATTTTTGAGGTGTTGGAGGAGACAAAATGTCAATCGGATGTGCGGTGTGCATGGAATGACCGAATATGCGGTATTTAAAGGTTCAACGCCCTTTAAAAAGGTACGTCGGGTGGTCAAAACCAACCAAATAAACTCAGAATGACATGAAATCATACCACAACAACCTTGGAGTGAATTTTTAAATGGTTGAATATACGGTATGTCAATTGTAGGTATTGTTTGACCATGATGATGAAAAACGTACATTTAGTGTCATAAAATACCAAAATGGCCATTTAACGGTCATATCCATAAAAAATGACCTTATAATGACTTAAAATCATAAGAAAATTGTATTATTGTTATTATTGATGTGTGTGAGGAGACGACACGTGAATCAGACATGTGGTGTGTGCGATATGACTAAATATGTGGATTTTAAAGATTTGTCACCCTTTAAAAAGGTGCATTGGGTGGTCAAAACTAGCCGAACAAACTCAGAATACCATTAAATCAGATGAAAATAGTGACTGGGTGAATTTTGAAATGGTCGAGCAAACGGTATGTCAATCAGAGGTGTCATTTGTCTGCAATGTCAGAAAATGCACTTTTAGTGTCATAAAACACCAAAACAGGCGTTTAATGGTCAGATCCATAGAAAACGACCTCAGAATGACATTAAATCAAAGAAAAACTATCTTATTATTATTTTTGAGGTGTTCTAGGAGATAGAATGTCAATCGGATGTGTGGTGTGTGTGGAATGCTCAAATATGTGTTATTTAAAGGTTCAATGCCCTTTAAAAAGGTGCGTCTGGTGGTCAAAACCAACTGAACGAACTCAGAATTCCATGAAATCATAGCACAACAACCGTGGAGTGAATTTTGAAATGGTCGAATAGACATTACTTTAATCAGAGGTGTTTTTTGACAGCGATGATGAAAAACACATGTTTAGTGTCATAAAACACCAAAATGGGCATTTAACAATCATATTCATATCAAACGACCTCGGAATGACTTGAAATCATAGGAAAATTGTTTTATTATTATTCTTGATGTGTGTGAGGAGACAACACATGAATCGAACATGCATTGTGCATGATATGACTGAATATGTGGATTTTAAAGATTTGATGCCCTTTAAAAAGGTGCGTTGGGTGGTCAAAACCAGCCGAACAAACTTGGAATGCCATGAAATAAAATGAAAATAATGAATGTGTGAATTTTGAAATGTTTGAGTAGATGGTATGTCAATCAAAGGTGTCGTTTGTCTGCGATGTCAGAAAATGCACTTTTAGTGTCATAAAACACCAAAACAGGCATTTAACAGACAAATCCATAGAAAACGACCTCATAATGACATCAAATCATAGGAAAACCATCTTATTATTATTCTTGAGGTGTGCGAGGATACAGAACATCAATCAGACATGTGGTGTGTGTGGAATGACCGAATATGTGGTATTTAAAGATTCAACGCCCATTAAAAAGGTGTTTCGGGTGGTCAAAACCAATCAAACAAACTCGGAATGCTATGAAATCAGAACACAAAAACTTTGGAGTGAATTTTGAAATGGTTGAACAAATAGTACATCAATCAGAGGTGTCGTTTAACTATGATGATGAAAAACACACGTTTAGTGTCATAAAACACCAAAATGGGCGTTTAACGGTCATATCCATAGAAAATGACCTCGGAATGACTTGAAATTATAGGAAATCCATATTATTATTATTCTTGGTTTGTGTGAGGAGATGAAATGTGAATTGGATGTGATTTTTTGTAGTATAACTGAATATTTGGTTTTTAAGTGTTTAGTGCACTTCAAAAAGGTATTTCGGGTGGTCAAAACTATCCAAATGACCTTGCAATGCCACGAAATCATATGAAAACAACTGGTGAGTGAATTTTGAAATGTTTGGGTAGAAGGTATGTCAATCAGAAGTGTCATCTGACCGTGGTGACAGAAAATGCCAATATGGTGCCATAAAACACCAAAAAAAACTTTTAACAGTCAGATGCATATCAAACGTGCTCAGAATGACTTGAAATCATAGGGAAACAGTATAATTATTATTTTTGATATGTATGAGGAGACAGAAAGTCAATCAAATGTGTGTTGTGCACAGTACAGTTTAATATGTGGGTTTAAGTGTTTTGTGCGCTTCAAACAGGTGTGTGGGGTGGTCAAAACTAGCCGAATGACCTCATAATGCCATGAAATCAGATGACAACAATTGATGAGTGAATTTTGAAATGGTCAGGAAAACGGTACATCAATCAGAGTTTTAGTGTGACTGTAGTGACAAAAAATGCCAAATGGGTACCATAAAACACCAAAATGAACATTTAACGGTCAAATGCATAGAAAATGTGCTCGGAATGATTTGAAATCACAGGAAAAGAATCTAATTATCATTAATGACATGTACGAGGATATTTCATGTCAATCGGATGTGCGATGTGTACGGTACGGCTGAATATGTGATTTTTAAGTGTTTTGCGTGCTTCAAAAAGGTGTGTGGGGTGGTCAAAACCAGCCGAACAACCTCACAATTCCATGAAATCAGACAACAACAACTGGTGAGTGAATTGTAAAATGGTTGGGTAGATGTTATGTCAATCAAAGGTGTAGTGTGACCGCGGTGACAGAAAACGCCAATCTGGTGCTATAAAACACCAAAACAAACATTTAACGGTCAGATGTATAGAAAACGTTCTCAGAATGATTTAAAATCATAGGAAAAAAATATAATTATTATTTATGACGTGTACAAGGTGACTGAATGTCAATCGGACATGCAGTTTGCATGGTGTGACTGGATAAGTGGTTTTTAAGTGTTTGGTGCACTTCAAAAAGGTGTATTGGGTTGTCAAAACTAGCCGAATGACCTCGAAATGCCATGAAATCAGACGACAATAACTGAGGAGTGAATTGTGAAATTTTCATGCTGATGATATGTCAATCGAAGGTGTCGTGTGACTATGGTGATAGAAAATGAAAATCTGGTGTCATAAAACACCAAAACGAACGTTTAATGGTCAGATTCATAGAAAACGTGCTCGGAATGACTTTAAATCATAGGAAAACAATATAATTATTATTCGTGATTTTTACGAGGAGACATCACGTCAATCGGATGTACGGTTTGTGCAGTACGACTGAATATGTGGTTTTTAAGTGTTTGACGCACTTCAAAATGGTGCGTCGGGTGGTCAAAACCAGCCGAACAACCTCACAATGCCATGAAATTAGATGACAAAAACCGATGAGTGAATTTTGAAATAATCAGGTAGACGATACATCAATCGGAGGTGTCGTGTGACTGTGGTGACAAAAAACGCCAATCTAGTGCCATAAAACACCAAAACGAACTTTTAACAGTCAGATGCATAGAAAACGTGCTCATAATGAATTGAAATAACAAGGAAACAATATAATTATTATTCGTGAAATGTACGAGGAGACGGAACATCAATCAGACGTTCAGTGTGCGCGATATGACTGAATATCTGGTTTTAAGTGTTTTACACACTTCAAAACGGTATGTGGGGTGGTCAAAACTAGTTGAATAACCTCATAATTCCATGAAATTAGATGAAAACAACCTATGAGTGAATTTTGAAATGGTCAGGTAAATAGTACGTCAATTGGAGGTGTCGTGTGACCGCGGTGACAAAAAACGCCAATCGGGTGCCATAAAACACCAAAACAAACATTTGATGGTCAGATGCATAGAAAACATGCTCAGAATGACTTTAAATCACAGGAAAATAATATAATTATCATTCATGATGTGTATGAGAAGACTGTACATAAATCGGACATGCAGTGTGCGTGGTACAGCTGAATATGTGATTTTTAAGTGTTTTGCACGCTTCAAAAAGGTGTGTGAGGTAGTCAAAACCATCCAAAAGACCTCGCAATTCCATGAAATTAGATAAAAAAACTGGTGAGTGAATTTTGAAATGTTCGGGTCGATAGTACGTCAATCGGAGGTGTCGTGTGACCGCGGTGACAGAAAACACCAATATGGTGCCATAAAAAACCAAAACAGATTTTAAATGGTCAGATGCATAGAAAACGTGCTCGGAATGACTTGAAATCACAGGAAAACAATCTAATTATTATTTATGATGTGTACGAGGATAAGGAACATCAATAAGACATGTATTTTGTGTGGTACGACTGAATATATGGTTTTTAAGTGTTTGGCGCACTTCAAAAAGGTGTGTCAGGTGGTCAAAACTAGTTGAATGACCTCTCAATGCCATGAAATTAGACGAAAAAAACTAGTACGTGAATTGTGAAATGGTCAGGCTGACGGTATGTCAATCGGAGGTGCTGTGTGACTGCGGTGATGAAAAATAAAAATTCGGTGCCATAAAACACAAAAAACACATATTTAACGGTTAGATGCATAGAAAACATGCTCAGAATGACTTGAAATCATAGGTAAATAATCTAATAATTATTAATGACATGTACGAGGAGACAGCATGTCAATCAAACATGTGGTTTTCACAGTATGACTGAATATGTGGTTTTTAAGTGTTTGTCGCGCTTCAAAAAGGTGTGTCGGGTGGTCAAAACCAGCTGAACAACCTCGCAATTCCATGAAATTAGACAACAACAACTGGTGAGTTAATTGTAAAATAATTGGGCAGAAGATACATTAATCAGAGGTGTCTTCTGACCATGGTGACAGAAAATGCCAATTTGGTGCCATAAAACACCAAAACAAACGTTTAACAGTCAGATGCATAGAAAACGTGCTCAGAATGACTTGAAATCACATGAAAACAATATAATTATTATTTGTGACATGTATGAGGAGACAGAATATCAATAGGAAGTGCAGTTTGCACGGTATGACTGAATATGTTGTTTTTAAGTGTTTGACACGCTTCAAAAAGGTGTGTCGGGTGTTCAAAACCATCCAAACGACCTTAGAATGAAATGAAATCACTGAACAACCGACTTATTATTATTAGTGAGGTGTGTGACCAAAGGACACATCAATCGGACATGTGATCTGATTAGAACAATAGAATTAGAGATTTTTAATTTTTAAAAAGGTATTCTAAATTATTAATATATTTTCAAAATCAAATACTTTTGATCTGTTATACTAAGATTGAATTGAAATATGTTATTTCATTTCAATTATTTTTTTGGATGTTTTTTTCAGTGCTAATTTTTTTATTAAATTTTATCATGCAGTTATATTAGATAATGGATGTAGAGCTTGGAAGATGATGAGATGAAGAGATTTACATGTGTATGAGTTTAGATAGTTTGGAAAGTTTTTTTTGTGATTTTGAAATATAGGGGTTTTTATTGTATTGCTATAATTTTTTAAAAAAAATAAAAAAAAAAATTATTTAGGCCGCCATTTGGGGGTCTCTATAAGTTATGCAGGTAAGAGATATAGTGATCGCTAAAAGGAAGACACTATAGATAAATCTGATGGCCCCTATAGTGACCACCAAATGGTAGTCGCCAGAGCCAAACTTGTAATGACCTATAGTGACCGTTGTTTGGCAGTCTCTATAGACCATGTTCATCTCATCTACAGTGTCCGCTATTTGGTGGACACTATAAGCAACGCTGATGGGCCTAAATCATCTATCGTTCGGTGGATGCTAGGTGGCCACTATAGACCTTTAGCAATGTATTTTGGCGGTCGCTAAAAGCCTTTATTCTATTAGTGACTTACATAACCAAGGACCTTTTAGGTTTAGAGTTTTTTAGAATTAGGAAAAATCTTAACAACTTGAGATCATAAATAACTAGTTCATAAAGATCAACATGATCTCCCACTATTCCATGGTTTTCATATTCCATGTTAAATCTTCAACATCTCCCATAAAATTCCTCACATATGAAAATGTTCTAAAAATAAATCATTTAGCATCATTCTTTATAACCTAGGAAAAGTAAACATAAGAAAATGGTAATCTTAGATGCTCGGTAAGGATAAGCATGGGGGATATCAATCGATGATCATATGAAAGCATAAAATAATCATAAGAGTATAAGATCATGAAAATAACATAAACATTTCTTACCCAATCTGATAAAGATCATAAACATGAGTTATGGAATAAAACGTTATCATTTCAAAATACATGAATAATAAGAATGATAAATCATCATAACTCAATCATGAACCATAAGTTCATGTAATAAATGTGTGCGTGTGGCACCATAATAAGATAGAAATCATTTCATAAGTCAATGATAGCATCCAAGACCATCATATCATGCATCAATGCCTATTTCTCATAATGGATCAAGCACATCAATTTGTTTCCCATAAAATATCAAGCACATCGACTTGTTTCCCATGATAGATTGAGCACATCAACTTGTTTCCCATAATAAATCAAACACATTGACATGTTTCCCATTATTATCTCATGAGAAATATTACTTTACCTAATGTATTGTATGGATATATAGGTCCCACCCATCACATAATGAAAACCATACATATGTGTTCCATAGGATCATAAAAAATTTATAATATCAGAACCCATGAAAAGAAATGGGTTTAATAAACATAAACCACCTAGATAAAGAATTAGGATAGCATCCTTGGATCATATCCCCAGTAAAGTATAAGTAACATCAAAGGATTTCATATTAGATAAAAAATTATTTTGAAAGATCACTTGGCATAATTCTTGAGGAAAATAAATTTTACATTTTAAAATCACTTCTCTTTTTAAAAAAATTTTCACCTATAAATGAAAAAAAAATATTTGAAAATAAACTTGTAAACTTCTAAAGGAAGATTCAAATCATTTATGCATCATGATGGCAGGAAAATATTATCATATCATAAAAGTTAAAAAAATCCTTCTGTATTTTTGTTAGAAAATTCATAAAGTACCTCATTTGGAAAATAAAAAAATATTTCTTCTAAACCACTTTGAAAAAATGTAAAACTTGGATAAAAATGATTTTAAAATTTTTTAGTAGAATAGTAAAAACATTTTTTAAAAATATTTTAGAAAACATGGACATGGAAGAGAAATATTTCCTAGCTTAGACTTAAAAATAAAAAATCTCAAATAATAATGAGATTGTGAAATAAACCCTTACCACTTTGGTAAATTTTGAATAATAATCCCCATAAAAGATATAATGTCATATGTTTATGTATATCCCGTGATTTTCATGATAATAATCATAAAATTAATTCATGTGAAGTATATACACCACACAAAAGAAACAAGTAGTGTATAAGGTATGTGTCCCATGGAAATAAAAGTTATATGAAAATCCGACCAAATCATCATGTACATTCTTAATATTCCAGGATAATAAACTTAGGTTAATTATTTACTTTATTATGTTTTAACAATTACTTAATCATTCATGTTCATGTTGGATACTTTAGTAATATTTACTACATAAGTCCAAAATGACTTAGGTAAGCTGACTATGGACAAAGTGGTCATTAATCCATCTTCTCCAGAATAATAATCATGAAATAATTATCATTTTTATATATAAATTATACTTTTAAACCCAACCATTAAATATGGTTGTGAAAAATGAACTATGTTACATTCATGGAGATGGTAGGTTGTACGTACGCATGAGTAACGTTTCCATTTTTCAGTGATTAATATGGGAAGAAGGTAAGTATTATTTTAGATTTACAGAATTTTCATAATATCATATATGTTATATTAATTCTTTAAATATAATTATATATGTCATCCATGATATGTGGTTATAAAAAATGAATCGCATCTCTTTGTGGAGGTGGTAGTCAACACATAAGCATTAACAACGTTATCATTTTTAAGTGCATGGAATGGTAATAAGTTAAATAATATATTATCTTTTTATAATGATACATATTTTATTAATATCATATATAAACATTAATTCCATTATTAACATATATTTATGGAAACAAAATTACATCGGTTCGCAGTGCAATGGTCTGTCGTACACACGAATGATGGTTTTGTTTTCCATTTGATAGAATAGAACATGGATATAGGTTATTCCATTAGCATGATAAAATATAAGTATATTGAGGATACTGGTGTTATTATTTTATCATGGTTGAATAATATTTTAAGGAGGTGGAAGAAGAAATAAAATAGAAATTCTTGATTAAAAACGGTATCTCTTCTTTGGACAACCTACTTTGCTTATCACCTTAAGACCACTAAGGTTGGCATTATGCCTAAAACAAGACCAATATAATGAGGGTATAGATTATATTAAGGTATTTGAGTATGTAATGTAAGATCCAAATTGGTTTTTATATATGAATTATTTATAAGAATAGGTTCACTTTTATAAGAGGGGAGGGGCACTCTTGGAATTTCTCAAAATATTAAATTAATAAAAATTAATATTCAATTATAAATAGGTCCAAAACTAATTTATTTCGTATATAAGATGATTATTGGCCTAAATAATCTCATAAAATAATTTTTGTACAAGTTTAGGTCATATTTTTACCTTTATTATTTGGTTCTGACCCCTTGTTAAATTTGTTAAAACTTACCATGACAACAAGGTTTTTTAATATTTGAGGGTCAATATAGTTATGATAAATGGAAAAAATACCCATAAATGGAACATGGTTAATATTAAAAACCTTATAATAATAAATTTACCAAATATAATATTTTTTATAAATTTTATATCATTTAACGAAATATTATTTATTATAAAATATCAATAATGTCAATTTTTAGAAGTATTCATTACTTTGACTTTAATATTATCAAGATAACACTTATAATTAGAAATAAATATTTTATTATATCCCTAAAATATCATTTTAATCTATAGAATTTGTGGGTAACATTATTTATCTCAAATTACATTACTTTTAATATTTTTAATATTATTTATTTTATTTTTTTCATTAATTAAATAATTATTATATCAGTGTTGTGAAAGAATTTAAGGTAATTATTTCTTCACTAAAAACTAAAAAAAAATTATCATGATGAAGATTAATATTTTATATTTTAAAATAATTTTTATATACAAACATATCTTCTGGATAACTCCATCTTAAAATAATATATTTATTAAAAACAAGAGTGTGACATGTTTAACTTTTCTTGAAATAAATACTATGATGGTCATAATCTCATCTAAATGGATTAAAAATTCTATATAACATAATATTGTATGACTATAGAAGATATGAAATCATAAAATAGAATTAATTCAAGTTTTGGGATCATTTTATAATCCTTATCATTTTATTTTTAACTTTATTTACCTGATTTACCCTTTATCGGGTAACTAAAATTACTAAGGTTACTATTCATATTGACAAATAATAAAAGGGGACTATTTATTAAATTTCAACCTCATGATTCAATATGTGGAATCCAATTTTCAAATTTTAAAAATTCAAAACACATAAATTATTTAATTTAATTTAAAATTAAAACAGCAAAACGTGATGGAAATTTTTTTCAGAAAAATTCTTTTTTAAAATATAAAATGTTTTTTGATAAATTAAAGTATAAAATACATTCAAAAACACATAATTGATTTATTTTAAGTCAAAATTAACTAATTAAATTTTAATACTGATCCAAAATATAATTTGACTTTGTAAATACTTTAAAATAAAAATGTAGTTTTTAATAAAAATTAGTATTTTTCACTATTCATTGAAAAATAAATATTATCAAAAAATTATAAAAAAATAATCCTAAGATAATTTTGACATGATTATTTCAAAAATGAATTCCATTTTATCAAACACATTTTCATAAATTAATTATTTTCTCACAAAAAGCAATAAAAATAATTTTTAACGAAAATGTAGTTATAAAGAATAAAATGAATTTACTAAAAATTGAGTGCTCATTTATAAAGAATTAATTAATAAATTATAAATTGTTAAAAAACTTATATATTTCATAAATCAGTTATTTTTATTTATACCCGCAAATTTAATGGCTAGGATATGACGGTCACATAATAATATTTCATTGTTCATTTAAGCTCTATGTTGCTTACCTTGTACGCTATCAAACATAGTATTTCCTTTTAAAATATTTGGATATTACATTCTCCCCACCCTTAATAAATTGAATCATTTCCATTTTATCTTTTTATCAAAAATAAAAGGTTTTAAATTTGAAAATTCCTTTGTAGAAACCCACATCTTAAGAAGGGTTAATAAAAATTCCTCTTGAAAATAGAGAAAGGGAAGTATGAAGGTCATATGGGATAACACATATCAGGTTTAAAAATAGGAGAAAAATAGTAGATAGTGAATATATGGACATAGGATAAAAGTAATGTCTAGATATCATTGATCATAATAAAGTGAATTATTTTGATAAAGTTAATAATCACAAAATCATAAACCATATATGTGAAAAAGTCCATCAATTCATCAGAATTAAAAGTTATAGGAAAACATTTTTGTCTTAAGATAATTTTCCTAGTGTTAAGGAATTACTTTACTAGTTATTCTAATAACATGAGTAAATATACTTACTTGACAATTATAGTTTCATCCTTTAATCAATTTTCACCATAGTCACATATTTTGCTTCAAACAATGAGTATTTAAGATGAATTTTTCATGCCTGAAACACTAAAATCAACTTTTAATGGATCTCATAATACACAAAAGAATAAAAATATATTACTCCTATCTTTATTAGTTAATAAAAACTAAAATGGTTATCAAATGATAATATGATTCCCAAAAAGAATAAATCTTCATATGAGGAAAACTACTTTTATCTCCAAAACCGAACAGTAATATGCAAAGTTCAACTTAGATCATTCAATAAATAACCATCCTTAAAATTCCCCAAATTATTTTAGACTAATATTGAAGTGAAAAAATTAGAAAGATTTGATCACATCATCTTCCAAGATAAATTTAATATTTATCTCCCAAAATGTACATGCCCTAAACATATAATCTCCAAGATATGCTAACCACTTCCATAAATAACCCAAATCACCATAAATCCATAATAAAATCAAATATGACTCCAAAAAAATTAACCTTTATTCCTAAAATAAAATTTCATAATATTCTATTTACTTTAATAATATAGGGTTACCAAAATAGTGAACATCTTCTGAAATAACATTAATCACTTAACACCAAATCAATTTCCAATCCCATGATTATCTATACGATAAAATATATATTGTAAAAAAGAATGTAAGATTTATCTGTCAGATAGTTTAAATAAAGAAAAACAATGCCATACTAACCAGGACATCACGTAGGCCATTGGTATGTAATTCACCCTTGTCTCCCTTTGGTTGTTGGTTCAAGACTCGCAACCTTGTCAGATACAACAGGTTGTTTTTTGGCATGTGGTTTTCTTTTTTTTATAAATCTATATTAATATAATACTTATACCATTAAAAAAATGTTATAAACATACTCAAAAATAACCTTAATATATTCAACATTAAAGAAAAGTTTTCACCTCAAAGGTTATCTCATAACTTTTATTTTTCATCCCAAAAATATAATAACTGATACTTACCTAAAAATCAAAGATAAAAACTTATGTCCAAAAAATGTAAATGTATTCTCCCTCAAATAATAATTCATTTTAAACCTAAGGGTTACATATACTTATACCAAAATATCATTAGCCTCCTTAAATTTATGTCACTTAAAACCTAAAAACTGGTTTATAAGACTCTGAACTTATGGTCAACCTCAAATTATATACCCATGATGGTATCCATGGCTCTTAAGATAAATTATCATGAAAAACTCCTAATATATAAAGTTATTTAAACCTTGATCTGATACCAATTGTAACAACCCAATACCCACACACCTGAATCTGATGCTAAAAACATAAACTTTTTATTTCTAGATTTGATACCAATAAATGTGACCCAATTCTTCCCATTCAAAACTTACAACATCAAAAGGAAATATTTGATCACTTATATAACCAAGTACCTTTTATGTTTATATTTTTAGATAATTGGGAAAAACTCTTAACAACTTGGGTTCATAAACAACTGGTTCATAAAGATCAACACCATCTCCCATTATACCCTTATTTTCATATTTCATGTTAATTCTTCAACATGTTCCATAAAATTCAACACATATGAAACCTTTCTAAACACAAATCATTTAGCTTCATTCTTCATAACCTGGGAAAAGGTAACAAAAGAAAAGGGTGAGCTTATATTCTTAGTAAGGGTAAGTATAGGAAATATCAATTAATGATCATATGAAAGCATAAGATAATCATAAGGGGATAGGATCATTAAAATAACATAAAAAGTTATTACCCAATCTAAAAAGGATCATAAACATGAGTTATGGAATAAAATATTAGCATTTCAAAATACATGAATCATAATAATGAGAAATAATCATAACTCAATCATAAACTATAAGTTCATGTCATAAATGTGTGTGTGTAGAACCATCATAAGTATAGAAACCATTTCATAAGTAAAGGATAAATACCATGAGCATCATATCAGGAATAAACAAATTTTTACCATAGTGGATAAATCATATCAATTTCTTTCCCATAAAATATCAAGCATATTGTCTTGTTTCCCATGACAGATTAAGCACATTGACTTGTTTCCCATAACGAATCAATCACATTGACTTGTTTCAAATTATTATATCCTGAGAAATAATACTTTACCCAATGTATTGAATAGATATATAGATCCCACCTATTACATAATTAAAACCATACATATGTGTTCTATAGGATCATAAAACATTTATCATATCAGAACCCATGAAAAGAAATGGTTTTTATAACAATCCAGAAAACATCCTTTTTTTATTAATGGGTTTCTTCCCTCCAAATAAACTTTTTTTTATGTTTACAATAGAATAACATAGAAAAAAATTTATTTCATAATAACTTTTTATATCATAGGTTGAGATAAACTTTTACAACTTGAAATATGTAAAAGGATAGAAAACACTTACTATAAAACTAACAAAACTATTTTCATTATTTAAGAACATGACATTAATTCTATAACAATTCCTATTATTAATACAAATATTACAATGGGAAGACTAAAGGAGAATAAATAAATTAAAATATAATAAAAAGGGTCACCTTGATTCCCTAGAATCATCCCACTCACAAACAGTGTTAAATCAAAGAAACTGAGAGTTAATAATACAAAATTCATTTTAGAATAGATTTTGAACCTTTTTTTGAATCGAAGTGAATGATGATGAGTAAGAATGATACAATATTTATAGAAAAATATGATCAAATACCATTATTTTTGTCAACTAATATTTTTGGTCGACATCATGATCATTATTCAATAAAACAGTTGTCTGTTATTTTGGTTATGTTGTTTCATTTTAAATGATTATCGGAATTAATTAATGAAATAATCAAACTATATTACTTTTGAAGACTAAAAAATACATTATATTAAAATAAATTTTATTTTTAAATATTAATTAAAATTTTATTTTATCTAATAATCTTATAAAATTATTTCTAAATGATAATATATTTTGATGAATCCCAAAGTAATTTTTATAATGGTCTGAATGTTGATTTTTCTATTAAATAATTAATTTTTATTAAAATAATGATTTATTTAAAAATAAAAATTATCATACTTATAGAATGATTTTTAATAAATAAACTTCATTTTTGGACTCATCACATAAAAATAATCTAGTATGGTTTTTTGGGAATTTTATGAAAAAAATAATTTTTAGTGAAAAAGTGAAAAATATCATTTTAAAAACACTATGATTTTATGGCATCATCGTTATGTCAGAATGACTAAAAAAATTTGTATCATTTTATTTAATCAAAATGTTATTAAATAAGTATAAAAATTAATTTAAAAATATTATTTTTAATTTATAAATTTATATCATTCATTTTGCAACCAAAATTATGAATTTTAAAGATAAAATTTATTTTTGATTTGTGTGCATTAATTGGGTGGTATGAAAGGTGTGGTTAAGTTTAGTTAGGTATTGAATGGAAAAACACCATATACCACTCTTAAATAAACTAGAAATATGGTTAGAATTGATTGACCTCAAAAGTGGTTGGATTATATAGTAAAATAACCAATATTTAATCACTTAAAACCCACCCCTCCTCTTGTATAAATACCAACCTTTCCCCATCCACTCTAATAAAAATTCAAAATCCATGTATTTATTCCCATTTATCCTCTCTAAATATCTTAAAAGGTTTCCCCAAGGTGTCTCCAAGGTCCTAGGGTTTCCCCATCCATGATTTAGGAAGCAATTTTTCAAGGTAAGGGAATTCTCCTCTCCTTTTTCATTCATGTACGTCCTTATTAAATGTTTTCTAAGTGTACAGATTATTCATTTTTATTCATTCACTTTTTTTCTTCCCCCTACTTAAAAAATGGTGTTTTACTAGTGGGAGACCTCCAGTCTCTCTCATAATGTTTTTTCCATAATCCATGTTGCATACCGTTATGTTGTCGAAATTGTTTCATGGATTTTTTTCTCTTTTTAATGAAATAACCTCATAATATGAATACCCAAACATATTACATTTCCATGGGAATTTACCTATATGTAAAAATATATTATTTATTCTAGGATTTACATATATGAAACCCATATTCCATTTTTAGGGTTTAAGAATTATGTTTTTTTCAAAAACTTTAAGCACTTTGTATGCAATGATTTTTATATGAAACCTGTTATTTATTCCCACGGGTTATTGATGAAATTATTTCCTTTATGTTCAATATAGATCACATGAATTAAGAAATATTAAGGGTGCACCATTATAGTACTTTAATTCACTGGGTAAATAATTAATCTCTAGAGATGACATGCTTATGTTACTTGGTGAATAACCATGGTAATTATGATTTATGACACCTTGGGGATAGACCTTGGTGATATGCTTATGAATATCCTATTTTTATGTTGTTTCTTCATTTCCTTGTTATGGTTCATTTTATTTATATTATAATATTCCTCATATTCATTTGATCATGCCTTATAATATGCCTCTTGCTCACATGCTAAGTGTTTCCTTTGTTTATTCCCTTACTGGGATTTATATTCACCCCTTTCTTTGATGTATGTCCCCAAGATATGAGATGTAGTAATTTTAAACTAGGAATAACCTATGAATAAGTCTAAAAATGGATTATAATAATGTTTATGTTTATTTTTATGTCTTTTTCATGTATTATGTTCCTATTTCTATGACACTAAACCCAAAAGATCTTCTGAATTGTTAAATATTGTATCTTGAAATGAAATATTTATGTAATGAAAAGGCAAGATGACATATTTAGTATCAAATGATAGTTTAGTTATTTTGGAAATTAATATTAGAAAAACATAATAAAAAATCCCAAGGATAAGCCTAAATATAGGGGGGAAACCTGGTATTTTGGTAAGTAATAAGTAAGTGGTTTCCGAGCAAAGAAACCTATGTCTGGATACGAACAAGTAGATGTGGCTCTAGACTAGATGTACCTAGGGGTAACACCCAAAAACACTACATTGAGCTAGACTCAATCAGGAACTAGTACATGAAAATAGGACTTGTTGCACTCCTGGTTTGACACTCTGGGGGGTGTTCTTTGGTTAATCACAATCTAGTACAAAACATTATGAAAGATATAAAGATAATCTAAAAATTTTATTAATAATGAAGTATATCATTATAGAAACATGGTATTAGAAAATTTTAAGATTATGATTTCCTTTAAAATTGTTATTATAAGATTACCAATAGTAACTAAATTCTCACTTAGGTTTTCTCCTTCTAAAAAAAATGGAAATAAATAGAATAACTCATAGAAACAACGAATGTAATGGAAATAGTGATAATAGAACTCCTAATATGGGGGAATCTAGAGTAGAAAACTTCATGATAATGATTAATCAGTTAGATAAAGTCATCAAAAACAACTGAAACCATGTGGATCATCCTTCTTCACCAAAGAAGGAAAAACTAGTAGTTGAATCCTTTAAACATAAACGACCACCTTATTTTAGTGGATCTATCAATCCATTGATTGATGAATTATGGATTACCTATATAGAAAAGATATTTCTTGTACTCCACTATTCAAAATAAGATAAATTATCCCTGGAAGTATACCACTTAGAAGGATAAGTCGATAAGTGGTGGACACTGATTAAAAACAGGAATCCAAGAGAGGAGATTGATGCTATGGAGTGGGAAGAGATCAGGGGAATATTTTTCAATAAATATTTTCCTCATTTGATGAGACAAAAAATATAGAAGGAATTCTTGGATCTAAAGTATAAGGAAAATGAATTAGTGTAAATCTATGAAATTAACTTTATAATACTTACTCGATACACCTCTAGCTTTGTTATGAACCCTAAAGGAAATATTGATAGATTCTTCGGCGGACTGTGACCCTATATACAAAGGAGTTTAGAAAGTCAAGAATTTAAAAGATATGAGGAGATAGTGAGGAATTATATGAAGTTTTTACTGTATTTTGGAGAGATGTAGTGTTCACATAGGTTAAATGAAAATAAAAGACCTTTTGATCTAAAATCAGGAAGGAATTTTGATTATGTAAGAGAAGGAAAGATAGTGAAACTTTTCATATGAAACAAATGTGGGAAGAAGTATTCGAGGAACTTCTTTCTTGGTAGTGGAAAGTGATAAAAATGTGGAAGATATGGCCACATAACATATAAATTTCATAATGAGTTGAATCTTAAACCTCTCAACACTAATGACAAAGGGAATATGGTACAAGCCGAGCTAAAAGTTCAATGCTGGAATTGTGGATAGCTTAGTCACTTTGACAATAATTGTCCTGATCAAAAGATAATGGAGGGAAACCACCATCAACCTCAACATAGGATAAGGGAGTAAGGTCTGTATTTTTCAATCATGGTGGTTGAATTAGAGGATCCTAATGATATGGTGGTAGATACACTCATTGTGCTCTTAAAACAGGCAAGTACTTTGTTAGATTCCGGTTCTACACATTCCTTTATTTCATCCAAGTTTTCAAAGAATATTGAATATATCCCTAAGATTCTAGAAGTATAGATATCATTCAAGACTCATGGAGGGATTATCCTATAATAAATAGTATATAGAAACTATAGCATTAACTTTGGAGATTATAATCTCATCACAAATCTAGTAGTCATTCCCATGGTGTAATTCGACACTATACTAGGGATGGACTAGCTCTCAAAGTATAATGCTAAGATAAACTGTAGAAATAAGGAAATTTTAGTATTCTTGAATGGAAAAACTACTGTTATTTTCAAAGGAGAGATATCCCAACCAGATATTTGTCTAGAATCACCTCCCATAGACTTGTTTATGGAGATGATTAGTGAAGAGGGAGAAGGAAATAAATGTATAAAGATAGAAAATATCCCCATAATTTAGGAATTCATTATCTTATTTCCTGAAGAGTTACCTAGACCTCCCCCAAAAAGAGAGGTGGAGTTCTCCATTGAACTCATACCAAGATCCATGCTGATATCAAAGACCCTATATATAATGGCATATGTGGAGTTATATGAATTAAATAAAAAACTTCAATATCTTTTGGAGAAGGGATTTATTCAACCAAGTGTGTCTCCTTGGGGAGCGCATGTTTTATTTGTAAAAAAGAAGGATGGATAGATGAAATTACATATTAATTATAGAGAACTTAATGGGATCACAGTGAAAAACAAGTACCCTATTCCAGTGATTTATGATTTATTTGACCAACTTCATGGGGAAAAATTCTTCTCCAATATTGACCTTTGATCTGGGTATCGTCAATTGAGTGTGAAGAAAGAAGATATACCAAAGACTTCTTTCTGAACAATATGTGATCATTACAAGTTTTTTGTTATGCCCTTTGACTTAACTAATTCTCTTTCCATATTTATGGATTTTATGATTAGAGACTTTAAGGATTACATTTATAATTTTGTGGTGGTATTTATTGATGATATTCTAATTTATTCCAAAATTCTTGAGGAGAATAAAGTTCATCTAAGGGTAATCTTATTAACTCTGAGGAATGATAAGTTGTTTGGTAAGTTCATAAAATGTGAGTTCTGGTTACAACAAGATTCATTATTAGGACACATCGTATCCATTGAAGGAATTTTAGTGGACCCAGAAAATACAAGTGTTGTATAAGAGTGGTCATTTCCTATAACTATAACCGATATTCATAGTTTCCTTGGTCTAGTAGGATACTATAAAAAGTTTTTCAAAAAAATTTCATGATTTTATAATCCACTAACTAAGTTAACATGAAAGGGAGTGAAGTTTATCTTAACAAAGGAGTGTGAAGAAAGCTTATAAGAATTAAATAGGAGGTTGGTTAGTGTATGTAATGTCTCGGATTTTCTATGTATTATTTTTAAATATTATATGGAATTATTTTGAGACCAAGCACAGAGACGACATGTCATTCTGAGGCCTGGTGATCCTGGAATGGTGGTTTAAACTTTTTAAGTTAAGTGAGTCGGTGCGTGTGCGTGGTTGTGGCAGTTTCCAAAAAGATGCCCGGATTAAAAATCTGAGGGCATAGTTGCATTCGGGATGATGACTTTACCTATGAACGGGCCTAACCTCGACCAGCGTGTGTAATGGCCTGGACCCTCTTGGTCCATTACTTTTCCAAATTCTAAGTGTTGGGTTTTCTTGGACACCATCGATGAGTTAGGAGGATGTTGGTGTCAGTGGAAACATGTCACTGAGGTTTCACCTATCAGTGCCACTGATCGGTATCACCAATAAGTTCCACCCATCAGTCTCACAGATCTGCTTCACTAATCAGCTTCACTAATCAGCTTCACATGATCATCTTCATGGATCAGCTCCACCGGTTTCACCCATCAATCTCACCGATCATTGTCTCACCGATTGGTCTCACTGATCAATTTCACCCATCAGTCTCACCAATCAGTTTCACCCATCGGTCTCACCAATAGGTGTCTCACCGATCTTTCTCACTGATTGGTTTCACCCATCAGTCTCACCGATCGGTTTCACCCATCGGTCTCACTAATTGGTTTCACCTATCGGTCTCACCGATCGGTTTCACCCATCGATCTCACCGATCGGTTTCACCCATCGGCCTCACCGAATGGTGTTTCACCCATCGGTCTCACTGATCGGTTTCACCCATCGATCTCACCGGTCAGTTTCACCCATTGATCTCACCGGTCGGTTTCACCCATTGGCCTCACTGGTCGGTTTCACCCATCAGTCTCACGGGTCGGTTTCACCCATCGGTCACACCGGTCGGTTTCACCCATTGGTCACACCAGTTGGTTTCACCCATAAGTCTCACCAGTCGGTTTCACCAATCGGTCTCACTGGTCGGTTTCACCCATTGGTCTCACCGGTCGGTTTCACCCATCACTCTCACCGGTCAGTTTCACCCATCGGTATCACCGGTCTTTTTCACCCATCGGTCTCACCGCTCGGTTTTACCCATCGATCTCACTGATCGATTTCACCCATTGGTCTCACCGATTGGTTCCACCCATCGGTTCCACTGATTAGTTTCACCTGATCAGCTTCACCCAATCAATTTCACTGATCCGCTTCACCCGATCAGCTTCACCCGATCAACTTCACCCAATCATTTTCACTGATCATCTTCACCCGATCAGCTTCACCCTATCAGTTTCACTGATCAGCTTCACCCAACCAGCTTCACCTGATCAGCTTCACCGATCGATTTCACCGATCAGTCTCACCAATCAGCCATAGAGGGGTGTCGGGGTTTCCTTCCCCAGTTTTCCTGTAATTCCATTTTTAAGTCTTTTAAACCTCTTAAAGTGGTTCAAGTCCATTTTTAAATACCATAAATGATATCTAAAATCCCCTAAGATCTGGGCGACCCTTGACTTACCAAAACATATGGATTTTTTTCCTCAGTGTCACCCTTTTTACCATACTTTTTAACTCCACCCATGTTACGTGGTTTTTCTGTTTAAAGGAAACCCTTTAACCCACATCCATTATTTCCACCTCTCCAAGGAGAATTATTAAATAACAAGTAATTACATCATTTGTAACCACCCAACCATGTGTATAAACCACGATTTACCTTTAAAGTCATTCAATATTTCATATCTCGTAACTCCAAGATCTCTCTAAAGGACCCCGGAACACCCTGAGAGGGGAGGGGTGAATCAGGGTGTCAACTTTTTCTTTTTAAAGTTGTGGATATTGTTCCCACATTAGTAGGAACTTGTTATATTTGACAACCAATAAAAAGCAATGAGATGACACAACACTTTTACTTGGTTCACCGCAAAGGGATACATCCAAGGAGAGTATGCCGACAATGTTTCGGTCGTACCTAATTCCACTATTCTTCAAAATTTGTGGATTACAGAGGTTCGGGAACAGTCACTCTATCCCAAGCTCACTGCCTTTACAAATATTCATGGATAGCTCACTACATCCCTCGGGTCACTCCCATTGACTCCCCATGAGTCACTGCCTTTGGTGAAGTCTCAGTCAGTTTATAAACATGATGGTCTCTTAAATAGATTCACATTGAAGTATTTTCCTATACTTAGAATGAGACTCTTCTTGCATCGAAGTTTGGAAATGATGCACTTAAACTCACTGAACCACTAAACCGGATAACCAAAATGTGCAAACAGGTTACACTGACAATTGCGCGCAACGCCACCCCTTTGCGCACAATATCTTACTATTGCGCGCAATATTTTCTTTTTCATGCGGAAAAATATTTCGTGCAATAACACTTTTTTTACGCAACTAAATATTTTACACACCTCCTCAATTTGTTTTTTTTCACAAAGCTCTGCCTTTTTCCCACAGTCCAGAATTTTTTGCTCAAGCCGAAATTTTTCACGCAAGCCGGAATATTTTGCACAGCTCGGAATTTTTCGCGCAACTCCCTTTACGTGAACCTTTTACACGCATCATCACTTGGATATTCTCTTTGTCTTCATTTTTATGGAATGAAGGGGTTCACCTCTTACTTATAGGCGTCGCTGACCCCCGTGTGCAAAACCCATCTTGGCGCGAAAAACCTCTAATTCGGCGCGTAATACTTTTCACGCAGGAATCGTTTTTTGCGCACATCTTCATGTTTTTCGTGCAGCTCATGCCATTTTCATTTTTCGACGTTCTGATTCTGAAACACCTATTGCATGAAAAACCTCGCTCCATTATTTTTCGCACCACATTATTTTTCCGTGAACCCCGCTGTTTTTCGCGTACCCCGCTGTTTTTCGCGCCCCACGCTTTTTTTCACGCACATCTCAAATTTTTCGCACACCACTTACTCTTTGAGCGCACCTCCTTTTTCCAAAAACCCATGCCTTCATTTTCTGATTTTCAGGTCCAAAATTTGGCAAACAATGGAGAACAGCTCCACCTTCAATACCGTTGTCTCCTTGAACTGTATGATCACTTTACTTGCACACATTCTAAACTTCCACTGAGGATTGACAACAAACACAAACCATACTCTAATTCATGCATAGAACAGACATAGTTCCAATACTCTCCTTTTATCGCATGAAGTTCCTTTCTTCTTTTGGGCTAGTCTCTTTTCCTTTCCTGATGCATTTGGAGTCCCTATTCCCAAGGTTAACTGTGTGCCAGTGTGGGATCCTTTTCTAATCAATCTTGGAGTCCTTGGAGTCACTCCCCTATAATTAGTTCATCCTCATTTCTTGGTGTGAGGAAGAAAACTTCGATCGATAATCATCCAAGTAGGGATTATTCCTCCATCTCTCTTTACTGTGCATCATGTGGGGTGGGTATGATGTTGTTCCCTTAGGATAAAGATGAAACCAAATTTAAAAAAGATAATAAATGAACCTTTAAAGAATGAATGGGTGGGAATGATGATGTTGTTGATGTGTTATACCTTTTTTGTTATATTATGAATTGTATGGGCTTTTGTCCACTGAAAATCATGGTCGTTGGTGGTCCTTCCTTGTGCACTAATGATACTCTATTTTTCTGGTTAATCCTATGATTGAATGGTTTTAACATGGAAAATGGTTAATCATGTAAACTCGGTTGATTAAATGGATTTCTAATGAACAATAATCCTTGTGTGATCACCCCGGTTAACCAAACGGAAAGAAATAACTTAATGAATTTTGTGGTTAAATCTGGAAAAAAACATCATTGCTCTGTTCTGGTGATATGTGTGGTGGCTCTGCTTGATTTTGTGTGGGGTGACGTGGATGGGGATGGGATCCCCTATTTTTGAGTTGTTGGATATGGACTTGAGGCTATGTGGGGCCATACTATGAGGCTTGGGTTGGTTCCAGTACTTTGAGTGATCTCACGGATCCTTTTTGTTTTTGTGACTTTACAAGAGAACCGGGAGTGAATGCTTAAATTACTTCTTGGCTATTTTTACTTCCTTGGCTTGTGGCTATGCCTGTTAGTTTCCCAGTAGTGAAAAATTATTTAAATGGAATCACTTGAATATGATGAAAAGAATGGTTTTAATGGGGAATTTTTTTCCAGGAATAATTTGTGCTCTGGTTGTGGCTGTTGTGCTTTTGTATGAATGGATAGTAACAAGGGTATTTGTGTATGGGATGTTTTTTGGAACCCTTAGGTTGGGATGAGTTCTTTTTTACCTATATGTATAAATTTATTTTTGTGTTTCTTATTCTCACCCCACCCAAGTTGATCACTTTGTGTTGAACACCCCCATTTCATGGGGGAGGGTGTTTTTTCCAATATCCTATTGGGCGGCTAGATATTAGCTCCTTTATGATCCCTCTCCTGAGTATCCCAAGACTCTTCGAGTAGGTTGTGATAGAATAAAGTCCATTTTTAGCCCAAGACTATTTGGGTAGGGTATGTTGTGGCAGTTGGCCCAGGTGTGTGCGGGCAGGTTTGTTTCCCAAGTGTCTTCGGGATGAGGCCCAGGTGTCTTCAGGTGTGATGGTAGTTATTCTGGCCTAGGTGATTGTGGGCGTGTTTATGTATGGTTGTGGTGTCCTAGGTGTCTGTGATAAGTATACATGGTTGTGGTGTCCCATAAGGTTGTTATTGCGGCGGCAGTGGGACTGCAGTGAAAATGGCGGGGGAGGTCGGATGCATAGGATGTCTTAAATAACTAGTGGGAAAGCGGTGCGGGGTACCCAAATGTTGGTGTGATATTACTATTAATTTACCTGACTTGCGTTATTTGGGGAGTGTGACTTGGTGAGGTTGGGTGGATATTTTTCCTTTGTAGGTGTTTTGGTTATCTATATTTTCTCATGGGGCATTAGATTTTCTCCCCACTCGTGCACAAGAGCTTTTGGTTTTCCCTACTGATTATACCTATATACTCACCCTACATATATAAAACTGCTTTTAGGTTTCCATGAGGACTTCGGGGACCGTGTGGGACTGTACTAGCTCATACATAGGGATAGTTTTCATTGCTCTTTTATTTATTTTGGTACATTCCCTTTGGATTTTTTTCTTGTACTTATATGGGTTTATCCTTGAACGTGCATATGGGAATGGGTTTTGGCTTTACTTTTACCTTCAGTTTTGGAGTTTTTTAGGTTTTTACCATCATATCTCCCTATCCTACTAAAATAAAAAGGGTATTTCCTTCCATATTACGTGTGATTCTATACCCTTGGTACCAGTCACCACTCCAGGGCCTATTGAAGGTGGGACTCGGGGGTCATTATCTCTCCTTCAACTTGATGAAGGAAGGGTCTCACAATTTGTTATCCCTTCCCTCATCTCGGTGAAGGTGAGTCATAACAGAATGGTATCAAAGGTGATGGTTGAGAGATAGGATGGATCTCAGGGTTAGGCATAGTGAGGATTGCATGGGATGGTAGGGAAATAGTGTTAGAAAATCTTGGTGCATGAAATAGGCTAGGGAAGATCGGCTAGGACACTAGATTTTAGGGCCCCCCGTGATCCAATGCAAGGACTCTGGACCTACCGAACGACCAAGTGAGGCTACACTGATTGCAGGGTAGAGACCCTAGGAAAGGTACATGCATCATAATGACTTTTGTTCTTATGTGTTCTAGATTTTCTAGGAATTAAAATAAATAACAAGTTTAATAAAAATTTAAAACAAATCTTCTACACTACTCAGGCTTAGGCATTCCTTGTTTACCTTGCAGCTATGGAACCCAGACGAAAACCACGAGTAGTACAGGCGATCAAGGCCTAGAAGGCTAATCTAGCTGATCAGTGGAGGACTGATTGAGAGGAGGAGGATGAACAATGGAAGAATATGCTTCGTGCCTTTTAGCAGCAGACCCTCGGGAAGTACGAGGGAAGCGTCTCAGATATGGAGACCAAAAGTTGGCTCGAGGAGTTGGTGATAGCTTTCAACTTGATCCAGGATTCATCTAAGTACTGGGTTCCATTGGCAGTCAGTCAGATGAGAGGAGCAGAACGTTAGTGGTGGATGTTCTACCTCGGAGAGAGGATGGAGAGTGATATTTTGTGGGATGAATTTGAGAAGGAGTTCTGGGTAGAATTCATTTCTTCTATGATGAAGGCTGAGAAGAGGCAGGAGATACTCTCTCTTTAGCAAGTGAGTATGTCAGTGAGGGAGTTGGGGATCAAGTTCAAGGATCTCCTTTTTTTTTGCTCTGGACCTTTTTCCGGATGAGGAGTCTTGACTGAGACGTTTATAGGAGGCACTCCTACCTTCTCTTTAGTATGTTGTTACTCCCTTCACCCTACTGACGTACTTAGAGATACAAAAGAAGGCTTAAGTGGTGGAGAGGATGCACACTTTGGGAGGTGTGCCATGAGAGGGTAGCTAGTTAGGCTCATCAAAGGGTAAGGCCATCAGTAGAAGGACTCCAGCGTTAGGGCCTTCTAGGTTTCGGCCAGTGGGGAGCAAGCCCCAACAGTTCCAGTTTCGATCTTCTGGTCCTCACCCTTTCCTTGCGGGCCCAGGATCGAGGTTCTTCATCTTTGGAAGTCATGGGAACCTTCAGAATCGGTGCTCGGACCAAGTGTAGTACAGTGGGGGTGGGTAGGTTCAACGCTCACCTCAGTAGCAGCAGTTTCCAATCATACCTTTTCTGCAGCAGAATAGCAGGGACAGCGAGTTCCCACTCCTTCGAGAGAAAACTTTGCAGGAGGAGGCCGACCTCAGGGCACTCCTCAAAGACCTCGACGAGGGAATGATCGGGAAGGCGGCTAACAGCCGAGGGGTAGAGGATCTGGGTGTGGTAGTTTCATGCCACAGCGGTAGTAGTTCTAGCAGGTCTATAAGTCATTCAAGGTACGATCATCTTGTTTAGCACTCTTGTTTGTGCCTTGTTTGATTCAAGAGCTTCTCACTCCTTTTTTACACTCGGTCAAGCCCATGTCTTGGGCCTATATGTAGAGAGACTCTCTACACCCCTAGTGCTGAGTATGCCAGTTGGGGGACATACCAGCCTGTTTGAGGTTTGTCGAGGATGCGTATTTATGTTGGGGCTGCATCAGTCTAGTGGGGATCTTCTTCTACTAAAAATGCAGCCATACGATGTCATCCTAGGCATCGACTGGCTGTTTTCTATGCACACTGTTATTTACTTCTTCTGGATAAGATTCATGTTCTCTGATGAGGATGGCCAATATGTGGATTTTTTTGGCGAATAGAGTTTTCAGGTGGGGAGACGACATGTGGAGCCTCTTCTTTCTAAGTTGGTCGAGCTTTCAATAGAATCAGTGGATTCTGAGATGATGGATGTTATGGGAGTTGTTAGAGAGTTCTTGGATGTTTTTTCCAAGTAGGTTGTGACTCTACCCCCTCTATGTGATGTGGAGTTTGGGATAGAATTACAACACGGTGTCTGTCCTATTTTGATGTCTCTTTATCAGATGGAACCTTTTGAGTTGTGGGATTTGTGGATTTAGATTGACGATATGATGAACAAGGGTTTTGTCCGACTCAGCATGTCACCATGGGGGGCTCCAGTATTGTTTGAGAAGAAGGCAGATGGTGGTCTTAGGTTATGCATAGACTACAAAAGACTAAATCAGGTAACGGTCAAGAACTGTTACCCTCTCATGAGAATAGATAATCTCTTTGGCCAGCTGAGGGGAGTAGGTTGGTTCTCTAAGATCAATCTGCAGTCTGGGTATCACCAGTTAAGGTTGAAAGATGGTGATATCCTGAAGACTACTTTCAGGTGTAGGTATGGGCACTTTGAGTTCATATTCATGTCATTCGGTGTTACGAATGAACCTGTTGTGTTCATGGGGCTCATGAACTCTGTTTTTTGTGAGTTTCTGGACCGATTCGTCATTGTGTTCATCAATGAAATATTGATCTACTCAAGATCATAGGAGAAACATACTAATCACTTCAAGATGGTATTGGAGATCCTTCTACATCACTATCTCTATGGGAAGTTGTCCAAGTGCAAGTTCATGACACGAGAAGTTCATTTTCTTGGACACGTGGTGTCTCATCAAGGGGTAGTGGTTGATCTGTCAAAGGTTGAAGTGGTTGTTTCTTGGGAAGCACCCAAGAATGAGATGGAGGTTTATAGTTTCTTGGGTCTGGCAGGCTATTATCGGAGGTTCATACTTGACTTCTCTTGAGTTTCAAATCCTTTGATATCTTTGACTAGAAAGGACCAAGCCTCCGTGTGGAGTGATTAGTGTCAGACAGCTTTCAACTATCTGAAGGAAAGGTTGGTCAGCGCTCCAGTGCTCTAGTTTCTAGGGAAAGGGGTGTTTTTTGAGGTGTTTTGTGATGCTTATGTACACGGCATGGGGTGTGTGCTGATGTAGTAGTGGGGAGTGACCTCTTATGGGTCTAGGCAGTTATGTCCTCATGAGCATAACTATTCCACCCAAGACCTAGAGCTTGCAGTAGTAGTGTTCATGTTGAAGTTGTGGCAGCATTACCTCATTAGGGAGTACTTTTTGGTCTTCACATATCACAATAGTTTGAGGCATATCTTTACCCAGTGGGACTTGAACTTGCGAAAATGAAGGTGGGTGGAGTTTCTTCAAGAATACAACTTTGATATCCCTTACACTGAAGGTAAGGGGTACGTTGTGGCGGATGCCTTGATCAGGAAGTCATAGAGGGAATCTATTCATGAATCTATGGATGCGTGGAAGGCAATGGAAGAGTTGGCTACCTTACACCTGGATGAAAGGGTGGATGGTGGTAGAGGTTGTTTGTTTCAGATCACAGTGCAGTCCTCTATGTTGCGGCAGGTGGAGGATTCTCAGTGGGGAGACTTAGAGAGTGAAGTGATGCGCGATTGGGTTGACCAAGGCAATGCTCTGGAAGGGTGGTCATAGGATGGTCAAAATCGAATGATTTTCTAAGGGAAGTTGTTTTTCCCAGAGATGATGTGTGAGGGAGTTACCCATGAGTTCCATAACTCACTCTTAGTGGTACACCCATGAGTTTTCAATATGTGTCATGGCTTGAGGGAACAGGTTTGGTGGCCCAAGGTGAAACGGGCAGTGGCGGAGTTTGTGGAAAAGTGCCTGGTGTGTCAGTAGGTGAAGGTTGAACACCACATCCCATGAGGTTTTTTATAGCCTTTAGATGTCCCCAAGTGGAAGTGGGATGACATATCGATGGATTTCTTCACAGGATTACCTAGGGTTCAAGGAGGCTGCAATGCTATCTAGGTAATGGTAAACCGACTGATGAAATCAACTCACTTCCTAGCGATCAAGGAGTAGAGTGTGGTGAATGCATTAGCACGAAGATACGTGGATGAGGTGGTGCGATTTCATGGATTTCCAAGGTCCATAGTCTTGGATAGGGATTCATAGTTTATCTCACAAGTCTGGAGGGGATTGCAGCATGCTTTTGACACCCAAATACGCCTTATCACTGCTTTCCACCCCCAGATAGATGGGCAGACAGAGCGGACCATCCATACATTTGAGGATATGCTACAGGAATGTTTTTTGGACTTTGTGGGATCATGGTAATGACATTTACCTTAGTATAGATTGCCTACAATAATATCTATCATTATACTATTGGCATGGAACCATTTTAAGACTTGTACGGGAGGTTGTGTCATTCACCCGTGTGCTGGACTGAGGTTGGGGAGGTAGGTGTTATTGGCCCAGAGGTAGTGTAGAGAATAACAGAGAAGGTTCATCTTGTTCTTGAGAGGATGAAGGTAGACCAAGACTGGCATAAGTGATATTCCTATCATAAGAGGAGGCCCTTGGAGTTCAAGGTTGGAGACCATGTGTTCTTGAAGGTTTCCTCTCGACGTGGGAAGTGAAGGTTTGTCAAGAGGAGAAAACTCTCTCCTAGGTTCATCAGACCTTTCAAAGTGTTGGGGTGAGTCGGTGAGGTGGCATATCAGCTGGAGTTGTCATCTCAGTTGGAAAGGATCCAGGATGTTTCCCACGTCTCCCAGATTTTTCGATATCTACACGATGATTCCCATGTCATTGATTGGGGAGAGTTGGATATAGGGGACGATGCTATGTTCGTGGAGCTACCAGTGAGGATCAAGGATTGAAAGGAGAAAGTGCTTCATGGAAAAACAATCCCTTTGGTTCGTGTGTTGTGGAGGCGCAGTGTCCTCGAGGAGAGTACTTTGGAGCGAGAAGCTCAAATGCGCACCCAGTACCCAGAGCTGTTTTGAGTTGTTGTTCTGATCCTTCCTTGATGTTCTTGTTTTTGTGACCTATTGTGATATAATTCTAACCTTTTTTTATTATGAGATGAATTATTTACTTACCTTGTGAATGTTTATGAAAATTCGTGATATTTGGGGAAGGGAGAACATGATTCTTAATCAAGACGCATCAACACGGATGCAATTAAACTCGTGCGGGTGAGTCAGTGTCACCAAAAGAGGATAGTATCTTGACATGGAGGAAATAAATCCCTGATCTATGTGTTGGGGAAATGTGATCTTTGGGGTTAGTATGGATGTTTGGGGTGTTTTTTCCCCAAGAGGTATCTTCCGGAGTGGTTGTTCGGGTTACTCTTGTATTCTCGAGGAAGAGAATAGTTTGAGAGGTATCTGATGTAATGTCGCAGACCCTCCTAGTCCATTACTTTTACAAATTATAAGTGTTGGGGTGTCCTTAAAACCATTGGTGAGTTAGGAGGATGTCAGTGTTAGTGGAAACATGTCACCGTGGTGCCACCTATCAGTGCCACTGATCAGTCTCACTTATCAGTTCTACCTATCGGTCTCACAGATCAGCTTCACTGATCAGCTTCACTAATCATCTTTACATTATCTACTTCATGGATTAGCTCCACCGGTTTCACCCATCAGTCTCACCAATTAGTGTCTCACCAACCGGTCTCACTGATCTGTTTCACCCATCGGTCTCACCAATCGATTTCACCCATCAGTCTCACCGATCGATTTCACCCATCAGTCTCACCGATCGGTTTCACCCATCAGTCTCACTGATCGGTGTCTCACCGATCGGTCTCACCAATCAATTTCACCCATCGGTCTCACCAATCGGTTTCACCCATCAGTCTCACTGATCAGTTTCACCCATTGATCTCACCCATCGGTGTCTCACCTATCATTCTCTCCAATCGGTTTCACCCATCGGTCTCACCGATCGGTTTCACCCATCAGTCTCACCGATTGGTGTCTCACTGATCAGTCTCACTGATCAGTTTCACCCATCATTATCACCAATCAGTTTCACCCATCGGTATCACTAATTGGTTTCACCTGATTAGCTTCACCCAATCAGTTTCATTGATCATCTTCAGCTGATCAGCTTCACCTAATCAGTTTCACTGATCAGCTTCACCTGATCTACATCACCCTATCAGTTTCACTAATTAGCTTCACCCAATTAGCTTCACCCGATCAACTCCACCGATCAGTTTCACTGATTAGTCTCACCAATCGGCCACAGAGGGGTGTCGGGGTTTTCTTCCCCATATTTCCCACAATGCAACTTTTAAGTCTTTTTAACCTTTTAAAGTGGTTCAAGGATATTTTTAAAGCCCATAAATGATATCTAAAATCCACCAAGATTCGAGCAACCCTTGACTTACCAAAATGTGTGTATTTTTTCCTCATTTTTACCCTTTTTCCCATACATTTCAGCTCCACCCCTGTTACCTGGTTTTTTCATTTAAAGGAAACCCATTAACTAATAGCCATTATCACCACCTCTCTGAGGAGAATTATTAAATAATAATTAATTCCATCATGTGTAACCACCCAAATGTGTGGAGAAACCATGATCCACCTTTAAAGGCGTTCAATATTTCATATCCCATAACTTTAGGATCTCTCATTTTATCACACAGATTTTCTTTCTTATTTTGTGCTAGTCTCTTTTCCTTTCCTTGGTACGTTTGTAGTCCCTCTGCCCGAGAATAGTTGTACACCAGTTCAGGAGCCTTTTCTACTCACTCTTAGAGTCCTTGGAGTTCCTCCCCTGCAAGTAGAACATCCCCAGTTCTTTGAGCGAGGAAGAAAACTTTGATCGATAATCATCCAAGTAGGGATTCTTCCTCCGTCTCTCTTTACTGTGCATTATGTGGGGTGGGTATGATGATGCTCCCTCAGTACGTAGATGAAACCAAATTTGACAAAGATAATAAATGAACCTTTAAATAATGAAGGGGTGGGAATGATGATGATGTTGTTGTGTTATACCTTTGTTGTTATATTATGAATTGTATGGGATTTTTTCCACTAAAAATCATGGTCATTGGTGGCCCTTCCTTGTGAACTAATGATACTCTGTTTTTCTAGTTAATACTATGATTGAATGACTGTAACATGGAAAATGGTTAATAACATAAACTTGGTTGATTAAATGGATTCCCAATGAACAATAATCCTTGTGTGATCACCCAGGTTAACCAAATGAAAAGAAGGAACTTAATGAATGTTGTGGTTAAATATGTAAAAAACATCCTTGCTTTGTTCTGGTGATATGTGTGGTGGATCGGCTTGATGTCGTGTGGGGCGACGTGGATGGGGATGGTATCCCCTGTTTTTGAGTTGTATGTTGTGGACCTGAGGCTGTGTGGGGCCATACGATGGGGCTTGGGTTGGTTCTAGTACTTCGAGGGATCTCACAGATCCCTTTTGTTGTTGTGACTTTACAAGAGAACTGGGTGTGAATGCTTAAATTATTTCTTGGATGTTTTTTCATCCTTTTCTTCTGGCTATGCTTGTTAGTTTCCTGGTAGTGAAAAATTATTTAAATGTAATCACTTGAATATGATAACAAGAATGGGTTTAATGGGGAATTGTTTTCCAGGAATAATTTGTGATCTGGTTGTGGTTGTTGTGATTTTGTATGAATGAATAGTAACTAGGGTGTTTGTGTATGGGTTGGTTTTGGAACCCTTAGGTTGGGATGAGTGCTTGTTTACCTATACGTATAAATTTAGTTTTGTGTTTCTTATTGGCACCCCACCCAAGTTGATCACTTCGTGTCGAACACCCCCATTTCATGGGGGAGGGTGTTTTTTCCAACATCTTATTGGGTGGCTGGATATTATCTATTTTATGCTCCATATCCCGAGTATCCCAAGACTCTTCGGGTGGGATTTGATGGCTTGAGGTCCATTTTTATCCCAAGACTCTTTGGGTAGGGTATGTTGTGGTGGTTGGCCTAGGTTTGTGCGGGTAGGTTTGTTTCCCAAGTGTCTTCAGGATGAGGTCAGGTGTCTTCAGGCATGGCGATAGTTATTCTAGCCCATGTGTCTGGGGGCGTGGTTATGTATGGTTTTGTTGGTCCAGGTGTCTATGGGTTGGATATGTGGTTGTGGTGGCCCATAAGGTTGTTTTTGGGGTGGCAGTGTGACTGCAATGAAAATGGCGGGGGAGGTCTGATGCGTAGTATGTCTTAAATTACTAGTGGTAAAGTGGTGCGGGGTACCCAAATGTCGGTGTGCTATTACTATTACTTTACCTGACTTGCTTTATTTGGGGAGTGTGCCTTGGTGAGGCTGGGTGGACAGTTTTCCTTTCTAGGTGTTTTGGTTCTCTATTTTCTCACTGAGCATTAGATTTTCTCCCAACTCATGCACGGGAGCTTTTGGTTTTCCCTACTGAGTATACTTGTATACTCACCCTAGGTATATAAAACTGCTTTCAGGTTTCTAAGAGGACTTTGGGGACCGTGTGGGACTGTACTAGATCGGACATCAGGACAGTTTTCATTGCTATTTTCTTTCTTTTGGTACTTTCCCTTTGGATTTTTTCTTGTACTTTTATGGGTTTATCCTTGAACATGCATATGGGAATGGGTTTTGGCTTTACTTTTACCTTCAGTTTTTCAGTTGTTTGAGTTTTTACAATTGTATCTCCCGGTCTTACTAAAATAAAAAGGGTAATGCCTTCCATATTATGTTTGATTCTATACCCCTGGTGTTAGTCACCACTCTAGGGCCTATTGAAGGCGGTACTTGGGGGTCATTATCTCTCCTTCAACTTGAGGAAGGAAGGGTTTGGCAATTTGTTATCCCTTCCCTCATCTCGGTGAAGGCGGGTCGTGACAGCGCAGTTCGAGGGAAAAAGTTAATTTTTGGACCTTTTAAGTAAAATAAAATAAAATAAAATAATTTAAAAAGTTTATTTTATTTTATTTAGAAACGTTTGCTGCAACGCAACAACGGGGCAAATGTTTCGATAATTAATGACACGACATAATTACTCTAAAACTGCATCGCTCAATCATTAATTACACAGCGTAACAGAATGTTGAAACATGTTCCCTCTTTTTATTATGTTAAACAAATGTTGATCGTTGGAAAAAAGTTAAGAAAAACTCTAGGTAATTCTTGGATCCTTAGAGAGAACTCTCGACAACGGATATAAACGAATCAAAGGCATGAATTTCTACGCCAATGGAATTATAGGATCTCGACAGTGATAGCAGCGTGATTCCTTTTTCAGCAATTGATCCCTTCCTGAGGTAGGGGTTTTGTTGCTTTGTTTTGTTTCCCCATTATTTGATTAAATGAGGAATCCAGATCAACCCACGAACAGGTTGATCTGTGGATCATGCGTTCTTGTAGGAGGGTTATAATTTTCCATTTCCTTTCAGGGTTTGATTTGGTAAATTTATTGTGGTAGTTTTATTATCATTTGATTCGCCTTGCTTAATCCTTCTAATGGGAGCGGATCAACGTCATGAAAAATGATGGTGTAGGTTCATTCTTCATTTTGGTTTATTGGATTTTCTTCCTCTTTTATTCATGTTCTTTGTGTTCTTCATGGGGCGATGAACAATGGATATTTGCGAGTTCTTTTCACAATGCAACGTTCCAAAATCGGAGACTAAACATCGCAACAACCTAGAGGAGCTACGAGGACAATGGTGGATGATGAATAGGCTCGGATCGAGGAGGATCATTCTTTGAGCGCTCTTCATATGGGTGGATCGAAAGTTGTTTTTAGGGCCGATCAGAATACCAAAAACAATGGAAACAACTTTATGGCATCGAGGCGAGCTAGAATCTGGAGTTTCATGGAAAAAGAATCGTTGAAACGAAGATCAGAGCTTCACTGAGGTGTGGCGGAGCAGGTTCATATTTCTGTAAATTTACAAAACACACGGCGTGTATCATGAAGAACACATTGTGTGGTACTGGTGGCGGTAGCTAGGGTTTGTGCGCTACATGTGATGAAGAACACAGCATGCCTCTGGGGAGACACGGTGTGTCGGCCCCATCTAGCAACAGCTGGAGTTCTGGGCAATGGGAAGCACTAACACGGCATGTGACCATTATTACACGGCATGTGGGTCCTTACACGGACTCAGCGTATATCTCATAAGATACATGGACATGGGGTGGGTACATGGTCGTGTAATCTACCACATGGCCAGACCAGGCCGGCTGCATGGGCT
Source organism: Viscum album (assembly GCA_963277665.1). Taxonomy (NCBI): domain Eukaryota; kingdom Viridiplantae; phylum Streptophyta; class Magnoliopsida; order Santalales; family Viscaceae; genus Viscum; species Viscum album. Next base: position 1,986,242,836 of record OY728161.1, on the reverse strand, counting down.
AACTCGTGTACCGATTATGCGGGATGGCACACACGGGTTGAAACCATGTATGGGAACATAGCAGTGTACACAAAGGGAACCCTGGTTACTCAGACATGGCATGCGGTCTGTACTACACGCCATGTACTTACTTTTCTATACGACATGTTCTTCTGACTCATGCCGTTTTACACTGGTAGTACCCAAAGTCGAGATACACAGCATGTGACCCTTATACATTCCATGTATATCTTGGAACATGGCTTGAACCTCTTGTCCACCATATCTTGGACATGTTTCATTTGGGTTAGTGCCCCTTTTATCATTCCCCTAAAGGTTAGGTATCATTTCCATCCACAAGAATATGATTCCTTCAGCAGGACTTCCCAAGATAGAGTCAGGTATCCCTCTGAGTGGCCCGGAGTGAGATCCTATATCCATTCTTGACCCTAGGTAGAGTCAAGTATTGACCTGAATACACTTACAGGACGCTGATCCTCTACTTATCAGGTGAATTCGGATGATTCACAGTATCCTCCAAGGACCTTAAAGTGATCATCATCTGTGTATCATGATCTTTCCCCACTCAGGAGTGTGTTCTCCCGGAATGAGTGTATTTATCTCTTGTGACCTTTCCCAATGAACAATACTTCTCAGACGAACATCATCAAAACCATCAGACTCATGTAGTGAGTTCTCTCAAACGAGTGCTATGTGTAACCTTCAAACTGAATCCCTAGTGGTGGTATGTGGTTGTGTGACTTGTCACTAGACTATGGTTATGAGTTTTGAGTATATATGGATTGTGTATCTGTTGTTATATGTTCAGTAGACATATATTGTGTAGAGATGACTGTACCTTTACTTTGTTTATTGCTTTGTGTTTTTTGGGGTCCTCTACTAAGTATTATTATACTCACCCATGCACGGGATTTTCCCGCACATGTCGTGTCTTGTGTAGATGAGCGTCCATTTGACGGATTCTAGGGTGGACCAGGATTGGACTGAGCTTTCTAAGTTTCCTATAGGCCAAGGTGTTCCTATGGCTATGAGTAACAGTCCTAGCACCTCTTTGTTCTTACAGGTTGGACTTTTTAGTTTGAAGACTCTTGTTTTTGGTGGGCTAGTATTCTGGCCCAGTTTTACTTTCTTCACTTTACTTCCATTGTACTATGTTGGTTGGGTTTAGTTGTATGCATGAATTTTTTTCCTTAGTGTTTCTTTACATTTCAGCATTTATGGGATTGGGTGTGTGTGTGTGTGTGTGTGTGTGTGTGTGTGTGTTTGTGTGTGTGTAGGTACTTAGGCAATGCCTCCCATGTTAATGATATGTCTACTCGATGCTAGTCACCAGCCCCTGGCCTATTGGAGGTGGGCTTGGGGAGTCATGGCACGGGCCCCATTGGGAAGGTTCATGACAGAGTGGTATCAGAGGTGGTCAGTTCTACCTTAGGACCAAGAGTCTGTGAGATTGGTTTGGGGACACTGTGTTAAGTGTTTTGAGTTTGGCTTTTAGTCCAGGGACTCTAGTGTTGGTGTGGGCGGCCGACGTATCCATACACTCGGACCCTGATAACCTGCTTTTTGACTCAGTACATGAAAACACTAATTGCGGGGTAGTAAAATAATGGTACATGCATAACATAGGAATGGTTTGTGTTTTCTATATCCTTTGTGTCAGCTATCCAGATATAATCATTGACCATGGTACATCTTGTTTCCTTACAGGATGCCTCTGCGATGCATACCCTCTAGGATTTAGAAGATCGATCATGAGGATGACCCCCTTAGTGAAGAGGCTTCGATACATGGACCAGTTCCCCAAGTGTTACCTCCAGGTGGTGCACCTGCTATACCACCACCAGTGGAGCTGCCCGTGGTACCTACAGTACCGACAGACGAGCTTCGTAGGCAGAGCATACTCCATGAGTTCCAGAGATATAGACCCCTCAGAATTTGAGGCGAGCCCGACTCCCAAGAGGCTAAGGACTGGCTTGAGGTGATGACCATAGTTTTCCGTCTAATAAGGACACAGGCGGACAAGATGGTAATCCTAGGAGTGAGCCTTCTTCAGGGTTCAATGGGACGATGGTGGATTTTGACCACACAAACTCACGATGAGGAGACTCTTTCGTGGACTGAGTTTGAGCGACTCTTTAGGGAGGAGTTCTCTCTAGTTACACTGAGAGCGGTGCATATCCATGATCTTCTTCTACTTAAATAGGGTAGTTTGACGATGGATGACTATTCATCAAGGTTCACCAACCTCTCTAGGTACTTGATGGATATGTTCAGGGTTCAGTACTTCAGAGCTCAGATGTAACGACCCAAACTTTTATTAATGAAAATTCCTCTTGATCTAATTAAATGTCTTATTATGGTTATATAAAATGTTAACTTCATTGGTTTTATGTTTATATATTTTAAAATACTGTTATGAATTGTGATCATTGATAATATAGTTATTGAACAGTTATCACATGATTAGTATAAATATAGGGCTTTAACAAATCCAATTTACTCAGAAAAAGGAAGTGATGGCCTCATCCAGTAGACTTGTCATGTACGAAGCCCATTTGTCGGAGTTCAGAAAGGAGGTGGCATCATTGGGCTTTTCTCTTGACCAAGCCCAAGTCGATCTTGAACACATTAAGCTTGAGCGGAACCGACTATGAGAGAAGTGGAAATTAATAGAGATTACCACCCGAGCGATGTTATCTGATCCACCCCAAGAGTCTGTCATCATCGCACACCTTACCCTTCGGTCTTATGCAGGTGTTATAAGAGGTTATGTAACAAGACCCTATAACTATGACTATGTACATTATTTTTGTATAAATAATGTGCATTCATTTTATTATTGTTACTTTGTAAATAGTTTTTTAAGCACAAATAGTATTTTTAGTTAATATTCAACTAAGAAATATATTTTTATAAATTAATGTATTTTTTAATTAAATAATATTTTAATAAAATATTATTATTATTAAATTAATTTTTATTAAATATAAATTATTATATAATTTTATGAATGCAATTGTAATTTTTATTAAGGTTTGGAAGCTGTTTTTGTCAAAACCAATGAATTTTCGGTAAATGTCGGTTTTTATTTTAAAAGTAAAAATTCACATATTTATAAAATTATTTAGATAAAATGAATATTATTTTTGGAATCCAAACGTCTAAATTATCCAATGGTGAATTTTTCATAATTTTCTGGGACAGTTGAATTTTTTGGGTAAAAATTAAATACCTTTTAATTATATAATGTGTTTTATGACATCATAATGACCCAATAGTGATGTAATAAAATAATATAAACATTATTTTCAGCCAATATATGTTTTACCATCAAAATAATGTAATTTTGGGTTTGTTTGATTTATTTTACAAAGCTTTAGTGGACCCTTCAAGGTTTATAAAATATTTTGTCTTTTTAAATTGTTTTCCTTGAGAGTGTGACTCACCTCCACATAAGCAACCCTATTATTTTAAGAAGTTAGGCCATTTTCCTTATAAAATATTTTTTTCAACTCCCCTTTGGAAAAAACCATAGGCAAAAATCATGGGCTGGTTTGTGGTTTTTATTAGTTTAATGTGAGGTGTCCCATTCCTAAATAATAAAGAATTCCCCCTCCTTTCCTATATAAACCCACCCAAGCTCCCACTTCCTATTCACTCAAAGCCTTTGTAGTTAGAAAAACCCCTTAACTCCTCTATCTATAATCCTCCCAAGGTTACTCAAGCTCCCAATAATCCTCTCTAAAGCCTCTCCCAAACCTTTGGGATCACACTTCCAAGTAAGGGATTTCTTCCTTTCTCATTTTTGTCCAATTTTTATTAAGTTGTTATGACCTTTTTTTCAATTAAAAATGTTGGGGTATTATTTAAAACCTCCCCCACACTTACCTATTTATTTTTGGATGATGGTAGACCCCTTTCTCTCTCATTAATTCCTCCCATGTACACTCGTTATCATGCCAAAATTCTGTGAGGGATTTCTCTCTCCTCTTTTACATCCAAGTAATTATTTTGTATTATGAATATAAATTCCATTATGTTTACTGGGACATGTATATATATGACCCCTTACTGTAAATTTCATGTACATATTATGATACACCCCTTTCTCTATCATTAACCATTTTCATAAATCATTATGTCATGATGTTATGCTGCCGAAATTGCACCGCATTTTTTCAAGCCAATATCATTGTGTAGTGAATACCATACCCATGTCTCTATAAAGGGTATTAACCTTTATGAACATATACATATTGAATGTTACTTTCATGTATTTATTCCACATTACTTAATCATGTAATAACTTATGATGTGTATTGATTCCATGTCATATGATCCATGTGGCACACTTGTGCATGAAATGAAATGCTTAAGAAGGGTGCGCCCTGATAGCGCTCCAATCCATTGGGTAAAGTATAGTATCATGATACGTCATGTGTAATGGGTTTTGACTCATGTTAATTCAAGTTCAATGAGGTTTTACTCATGCTTGATGTGCAATGAGGGTTTACTCATGCTCCATGTGCAATGAGCCTTGGCTCATGCTAATTCCATGTTAAGTGTTGTTGCCACATTTCCATGTTATGATTATCATGTTTTATCATGCATTTATGTTCATGTTTCTCTTGTGATCCATTTATATGCCTATTTTCTAACATGTATTTTATTCCTCATGTTATTCCATTTTTATTCCCTTATTGGGCTTTATAGCTCACTCTTTTCTTATGGATGTCCTCAGGTTATCCCATACAATGCTAAGTACGAGGGAATGTAGTGGTCATGTAAAGGAAGTTTTCAATAAAGATGTTATGTGTTTTATGTTATAAGATGTTATGTAATGTTCCTAATCCCCAAATACACTAGACCTCTCAATCTTCTATGTTTTATCAAGTGAATATTTTATGTAATAAATTAGGTTTAAGTGTGTAATAAAAAGTAGGGTTGTTATAGTTGGTATTAGAGGATAGGTTTAGTTATTTTTGGGATTAGGATTAGAAAACCCTAGTGAAGACTTAAAGACAAGAATAAGTATAATAAAATAATCCTTAAGTATTGGTGAGTATTGATTAAGTGGTTTATCAATAAAATGCATCCCTGACTAGATACAAGTAGGTAGAGGCGGCTCTGGCACAGATGTATCCTAGGGGTAAAACCCAAAAACACCGCTTTGATCTAGACTCGAATGGGAAATGGTGCATGACAACAGGCCTTGATTCACTCTTGGTTACGACACTCCTGGGGGATATGCTTTGGTAAACTCACTATCTTAGTATGAACCCTTATTAAGGGAATGAAAAAAATGACCCTAAGAATATATGTTAGAACGTAGATCATGAATAGCATATATTGAATCTTATGAATTCATAAGTTAAGGAAATAAAAGTTATTTATAAGTCATCAGTTTTGTCCTTGGATTACCCTTTATGTGTTACCCCTAACTTTCCTTTTATTACAGCTAATGGCTAGTAATAGGAGGACTCAGGCAAACAACCGATGTGAAGATCAATGTGATGACTATGCTAATGAGATTCCCAATCTGATGGGAGCGGGAATCGCAAACTTTGTCACACTTCTCTCTAAGTTAACTCAATATTTTAATAGAAACATGGGTCAAGAGGAACGTTCAACCCCCCCCCCCCCCCCAAGAAAGAATAAGTCACTATCGAGAGATTCATGAGACAAAGGCCTCCTACTTTTAATGGATCATATGATCCCTCAATTTCCAAAAAATGGGTTAAATCCATTGAAAAGATATTCTTCATCCTTCAATGTTATGAACAAGAGAAGGTTCTCCTGGTTTCTTATTGTATGGAGGGTGAATTTAATCAATGGTGGATGTTGATCAAAAATATGAATCTTGAGGAGGAGATTGAGGCGTTGGAATGGAAGGACTTCCAGAAGATGTTTTTTGATAAATAGTTTTTGTGCACCCTCTAGCTTAAGATAGAAAGGGAATTCTTCTCTATTAAGAAAAAATATGACGAATCTGTTGGAGAATACGAGGAAAAATTCACAAGGCTTTCATGATACACCTTCGGCTTTGTCGTTACCCCTAAATTCAAGGTTGATCGCTTCTTTGGTGGGATGAAACCTAGCCTACAGAAAGTACTGGTGATCCGTGACTTTGACAACTATGAGGAAATTGTTCAATGTGCCCTCAAGGTCGAAATGGAGATTGGATAATCTCAGGGGTATCATGGGGATAATAAGTGTAAGGTTCACTTCAATGCTGGTAGTCCTATGGATAAATCCAACGATGCTAATAATATCCAGCACCCCACTTGCCAAAGGTGCGGAAAGAAGCACCATGGAAATTTCCTGAAGGGGATGAGGAAATGCTTTAGGTGTAGAAGAGAAGGGTGCCTAGCTGTTAACTGCTGACAAGAAAAACCCACGGCTGCAACAGAGGAGAGGAATGCTCTGTTCTAACCTCAACGCGTTGTTCATTTCTACAAATTCAAAGAACCAGGGCATCTTGCAAATCAGTTACCTAAGCCAAGGGTTTTCGGAGGCAACCAACAATCTCCAAGGCAGCAAGGGAGAGATTTTTCCATCACTACTGCCTAAGTGAACCCCGAAAATGAATTGGTGACAGGTACGCTAGTTATTCATTCAAGAATAGTGAATGTACTTTTTGATTTAGGTTCTACGCATTCATTTATATCCCAAAAGTTTAGTAGAACAATCCCAGCACCACCACAAATCATGGAAGTAAAGATGTCGGTGAGTACGGAAAATGGGGCAATCATTGCATCCCATGAATATAAATCCTCCCCTGTCATAATCTGTGGATTGAATTTCCCAGCGAACCTCATCATACTCCCTCTAGTGGAATTTGATATAATTTTTGTCATGGATTGGATTTCCTTATATAGAGCCAATATAAATTTCTGTGAGAGGGAAATCACTCTCCATGTAGAGAATCGACCCCCGATTCTATACAAGTGCAAGGAGGAAGATGAATATTCTTTAGCTCCATCATCTCAAACGTAGATATTACTGCCCTATGAGCATGTATGTTTGGATCAGATGATTGAGTCTAATGAGACAACCACCCTTGGAGACATGTCTATTGTGAGAGAATTCACTGAAGTGTTTCCTGATGAATTGAATGGTCTTCCTCCTATAAGAGATGTTGAATTCTCAATTGATCTTATACCTAGGGAGTTTCCAATATCCAAGACTCTATATAGAATGGTTGTTGTAGAGCTTGAGGAGCTGAAGAAAAAAATACAAGAGAATCTGGATAAAGGGTTTATACGCCCAAGTTCTTCACCATGGGGTGCACCAGTCCTCTTCATCAAGAAGAAAGATGGGTCAATGTTCTTTTTCATCGATTATCATGAGCTTAACAAAATCACGATAAAGAAAAAGTATCCTCTTCCATGAATCGATGACTTGTTCGATCAGCTGCTTTGAGCACAATACTTCTCCAAGGTGGATTTGCGGTTAGGATATTATCAAGTAAGGGTGAAGAAGGAAAATATCCCCAAGACTGCTTTTCGTATAAGATACGGGCACTATGAATTCATAGTAATGCCTTTCAGACTCACTAATTCTCCATAAATATTTATGGACTTGATGAATGGAGTCTTTAGGGATTACCTAGACAAATTTGTGATAGTATTTATAGATGATATTCCGATATACTCCAAAACCAAGGAAGATCATGAGGAGCATCTAAGAACTGTACTAGAGACCTTACAGAAGGAGAATCTCTATGCAAAGTACAGAAAGTGTGAGTTATGGTTGAAGGAGGTCTCATTCTTGGGCCATATCATCACAAGCAATGGGATATCTATGGATACCTTCAAAACAAATGTAATTAAGGGATGGTCGAGGCCAACATCGGTAACGGATATCTGTAGCTTATTGGGGTTAGCTAGATATTATCGACGATTTGTGAGAAATTTCTCACGATTGTCCAACCCTCTTACCAAGCTAACTCGGAAGGGAGTAAAGTTTTCTTGGAGTGATGAATGTGAAGAAAGCTTTAAGGAGTTAAAAAGGAGGATTATCACTGCACCCGTGCTCACTTTACCTGCAAGTGGAGAACTTTTTGTGGTATTTAGTGATGCTTTGAATAAGGGCATGGGTTGTGTGTTGATGTAAAATGACAAAGTCATTGCCTATGCTTCAAGGCAATTGAAAGTTCATGAGAAAAATTATCCAACACATGATTTGGAGTTGGTTGCGGTGATCTTAGCTTTAAAAGTTTGGCAGCATTATCTCTTTGGAGAGAAGTTTGAAATATATACGGACCACAAAAGCCTCAAGTATATATTCACATAGAAAGATTTGAACATGCGCCAATGAAGATAGTTAGAGGTGATTAAAGACTATGACTGCTCAATCCATTACCACCCTAGGAAAGCGAACAAGGTGGCAGATGCTTTAAGTAGAAAGGACCCAGTGATTCTATCATTGATGAGAATTTAAAAGGATACAATCTTCTTAGATTTGATTAAGATAAACATGGGAATCATAAAGAAGGGAACATAATTAATCCTTTCACAAATGATTGTTCAACCATCTCTTTTGGAAAGGTTAAAGGATGATGTGGGAATTCAAAAGAAATTGGAAGCTGTCAGAAAAGGGAAATCCTTGGAGTTCAATGTTAATGAAGACGGAATTGTGAGATTTGGAAAAGGACTATGTGTTCCATCAAGTCCAGATCTGAAGAAAGAACTTTTGGATGATGCACATAGTTCAAATTTATCTATTCACCCAGGAAACACAAAGATGTATCAAGATCTCCAAAAACATTATTGGTGGGATAATATGAATAAGGAGATTGCTGAGTATATAACAAAGTTCTTGGTGTGTCAGCAAGTGAAGTCATAGAGGCAGAAGTCTAAGGGGATGATGCAACCATTGCACATACCAACATGGAAATGGGAGAACATCACCATGGACTTTTTCACCGGACTTCTGAAGACATCCAAAGGCAATAATGAAATATGGGTTGTTGTGGGTCGTCTTACAAAGTATGAACACTTTATTGAAATTTCGGGAGGATTCCTCATTGGATCAACTGACGGATATATATCAGGGAAGTGGTAAGGGTGCATGGAGTACCACTATCTATTGTATCTGATCGAGATCCAAGATTCACCTATAAGTTTTGGAAGAGTCTTCAACATGCTCTGGATACTGAACTAAACTTTAGTATAGCCTATCATCCTCAAACTGATGGCCAATCTGAGCAAACTATTTAGACACTGGAGGATATGTTAAGATCATGTTCTATGGAATTCAAAGGAGGGTGGGACCAACATCTTCCACTGGTTGAATTATCCTACAATAACAGTTTCCACTCCAGCATCCGAATGGCACCTTATGAATCCCTATATGGGAAGAGGTGTAGAACACCGGCATGTTGGGATGAAGTCGGTGAACGTAAGCTGCTAGGACCATAAATGGTCGAAGAAATAGTGGATAAGGTGAAAACCATTCAGCAGCATATCAAGGCAGCCCAGAGTCGACAGAAGAGTTATACAGGTAACTGTCGATGAGACCTTGAGTTTAAAGTTGGAGACATGGTATTTCTACACATATCTCCATGGAATAAGGTCATGAGTTTTGGAAAGAAAGGGAAGTTAAGTCCTAGGTACATCATCCCCTTCGAGATTCTTGATCGTGTTGGGGTTGTGGCCTATCGACTAGAATGTCCACCTACCATGGCCAAAGTATATGATGTATTTCATGTATCCCTCTTAAGGAAGTACATACCAGACCCCTCACATGTACTCTCTTTAGAGGTAGTACAGCTAGAGGATGATCTTTCTTACGAGGAGCAACCAGTGAAGATCTTAGATCGTAGAGAAAAAGTTTTATGAAATAATACAATGCCTATCGTCAAGGTTTTGTGGCGAAACCCCAAGTTTGAAGAAGCGACATGGGAATCAGAGGAAGTGATAAAGAAAAGTTACCCACATCTGTTTTAGTGTGGGAAAAGGAAATTTCAAGGGCGAAATTTCTTAAGGGGGGAAGATTGTAATGACCCAAACTTTTATTAATGAAAATTACTCTTGATCTAATTAAATGTCTTATTATGGTTATATAAAATGTGAACTTCATTGGTTTTATGTTTCTAGATTTTAAAATATCGTTATGAATTTTGAATGTTGCTAATATAGCCGTTGAAAAGTTATCACATGATTAGTATAAATATAGGGCTTTAACAAATCCAATTTACTCAGACAAAGGAAGCGATGGTTTCATCCAGTAGACTTGACCCGTACGAAGCCCATTTATCAGAGCTCAGAAAGGAGGTGGAATCATTGGGCTTCACTCTTGACCAATCCCAAGACAAGCTTGAACACGTTAATCTTGAGCAGAATCGACTACGGGAGAAGTGGAAGTTAATAGAGATTACCACCTGAGAGATGTTATCCAAGCCACCCCAAGAGTCTGTCACCATCGCACACCTTACCCTTCAGTATTATGCGGGATTTATAAGGGGTTATGTAACAAGACCATAGCACTATGACTATGTACATTATTTTTTTATAAATAATGTGCATTCATTTTATTATTGTTACTTTGTAAATAGTTTTTAAAGCACAAATAGTATTTTTAGTTAATATTCAACTAAGAAATATATTTTGATGAATTAATGGATTTTTGAATTATATAATATTTTAATAAAATATTATTATTATTAAATTAATTTTTATTAAATATAAATTATCATATAATTTTATGAATGCAATTGTAATTTTTATTAAGGTTTGAAAGTTGTTTTTGTCAAAACCCATGAATTTTCAGTAAATGTCGATTTTTATTTTAAAAGTAAAAATTCACATATTTATAAAATTATTTAGAAAAAATGAATATTATTTTTGGAATCATGATGTTGAAATTATCCAATGGTGAATTTTTCATAATTTTCTGAGACAGTCGAATTTTTGGGTAAAAATTAAATACCGTTTAAATATATAATGTGTTTTATGGCATCATAATGACCCAATAGTGATGTAATAAAATAATATAAACATTATTTTCAGCCAATAAATGTTTTAACATTAAAATAATGTGATTTTGGGTTTGTTTTACTTATTTTACAAAGATTCAGTGGACCCTTCAAGGCTTATAAAACATTTTGTCTTTTTAAATTGTTTTCCTTGAGAGTGTGACTCAACTCCACATAAGAAACACTATTATTTTAAGAATTTCGGCCATTTTCCTTATAAAATATTATTTTCCACTCCCCTTTGGAAAAAAACATGGGCAAAAACCATGGTATGGTTTGTGGTTTTGATTAGTTTAATGTGAGGTGTCCCAAACCTAAATAATAAAGAATTCCCTCTCTTTCCTATATAAACCCGCCCAATCTCCCACTTCATCTTCACTCAAAGCCTTTGGAGTTATACCAACCCCTGACATCCTCTCTCTAGAATCCTCCCAAGGTGCATCAAGCTCCCAATAAGCCTCTCTCAATCCTCTCCCAAGCCTTTGGGATCACACTTCCAAGTAATGGATTTCTTCCTTTATCATTTTTGTCCAATTTTCATTAAGTTGTTATGACCTTTTTTTCAATTACAAATTTTTTGGTATGATTTCACAACTCCCCCATACTTCCCTATTTATGTTTGGATGATTGGAGACCCCTTTATCTCTCATTAATGCCTCTCATTTACACCCATTACCATGCCAAAATTCTGTGAGGGATTTCTCTCTCCTCTTTTACATCCAAGTAATTCCTTTGTATTATGCATCTAAATTCCATTACGTTTGTTGGGACATGTATCTATATGACCCACTTACTTTCCATTTCATGTAAATATGATGAGACACCCTTTTCTCTCTCATCAACCATTTTCATAAATCCTTATGTCACGCAGTTATGTTGCCGAAATTGCACCGCATTTTTCGAAGCCAAGATAATTGTGTAGTGAATACCATACCCATGTCTCTATTAAGGGTATTCACCTTTATGCACATATAAATATTGAATGTAACTTTCATGTATTTATTCCAAATTACTTAATCATGTAATAACTTATGATGTTTATTGATTCCATGTTATATGATCCATGTGGAACACTTGTGCATGAAATGAAATATTTAAGAAGGGTGTGCCCTGATAGCGCTCCAATGCATTGGGTAAAGTATAGTATCATGATACGTCATGTGCAATGGGTGTTGACTCATAAAGTGTAGTGAGGTTTACTCATGCTTCATATGAAATGAGGGTTTACTCATGCTTCATGTGCAATGAGCCTTGTCTCATGCTAATTCTATGTTAAGTGTTGTTTCCACATTTCCATGTTATGATTATCATGCTTTATCATGACATTAAGTTCATGTTTATCTTATGCTCCATTGATATGCCTATTGTCTAACATGTATTTTATTCCTCATGTTATTCCATGTTTATTTTTTTACTGGGCTTTATAGCTCACCCTTTTCTTATGCATGTCCTCAGGTTATCCCATACAATGCTAAGTACGAGGGAATGTAGTGGTCATGTAAAGAAAGTTTTAAATAAAGATGTTGTGTGTTTTATGTTATAAGTTGTTATGTAATGTTCCTAATCCCCAAATACACTATACATATCTATATTCTATATTGTATCAAGTGAAGATTTTATGTAATAAATCATGTTTAAGTGTGTAATAAAAAGCAAGGTTGTTATATCAGATCTTCGAGTGAGGTCTATGATGGGACATCTGAGCTAGTGTCATGACTCTATGAATTTCAACTTATGCTGGAGTGGTCAAGTGGTCCTTGGTGATCGAGAGATTCATGGAAGATCAGAGACAGCTAAGGGCAGTTAGCAGTAGGAAGATAGGTGCGTAGACCTCAGCAGTAGGGAGCTAATGTTAGGCATAGGGATCGGGACGTGGGAGACATCACAGGAGGACCTAGGACAGGGGATCGACAATCCAGGGCTCAGGATGGATCCATTCAGCCTAGGGATAGGTGATGATAATCGTTTTATGGTATGTTACATCTCTCTAGAGACTGTCCAACCCATTGAGCTGCTGATAGGGAAGCGATGAATGGACCACCGAGGCAAAGGTAGAGAGTGGAGCAGAGAGACCTGTGAGGCGGTAGACATGGAAGAGAAGAAGGTAGAGATATAGGTGGTGACAGATGCTTCAATCTACTCCCACCACCACCCCCAGGAGGTCCGTACTAGGCTCAGGGATCTAGGAGATAGGGGCGGTCACAGATGCATGCGGTCGAGACATACAACCCAGGGACTCTAAGAATGATCTGAGGTACGATCTGTGCCTTTTATACCTTATCTTCCATACTTATAGACACAAGTTCTAGTCATTCCTTCATTTCCACATCTCTTGTGTGAAACCTTGAGATTTTGGTAGAGCTATTGAATCAGCCCTTGTGCTTGGAGACACCTATGGGAGGATACTCGATGATCACGCATCTTTTTAGATAGTGTGATCTTTCCCTCAGAGGTGAGAGTTTCGGTTAGAACCTCTTGGTGGCAGCATCGAGGCCTTACTATGTCATTATTGGTATGTATTGGCTATCTTTGGTCCATTACCAAATTGAATGCTTTAGGTGAAGAGTGCATTATGTCCATAGTGATGGGATGAGGTTTTCATTTTTCGGTGAAAATGAGACCCAAGAAGCACAGGATGGGCTCATGCATAGAAGGGTGCATCTGATCACTCATGAGTCGGATAGCCTTACCCTCAGAGTATTAGATGTTTTGAGCTTCCAGTTCCCATAATTTGTGGTGGATTACAAAGATTTCTTTCCCAAATATGTTTTAGGACTACCTCCCCGTCGGGAGATTGACTTATGCATCAACTTGCAGCCTGGGAAAGCACCGATATCCTCACCAGCATATCAGATGGATCCCATAGAGCCGCATGAGTTGAGAGTGTAGCTAGAGTATTTATAGAGGAAGGGGTTTGTGAGACCCAACATTTCACCCTAGTCGGCCCCAGTTTTGTTTACCAAGAAGGCAGACATAAGTTTGAGGTTGTGCATGGATTATCGGCACCTGAATAAGGCAATGGTAAAGAAAAAGTATCCTATACTGAGGATTTATGACCTCTTCAATCAACTAAGAGGGGAACATTGGTTCTCACAGGTTGACCTTTGGTTAGGTTACCACCAGTTACGAGTACGGGATGAGGATATACCAAATATAAATTTCAGATGTCGCTACGGTCACTATGAGTACTTGGTGATGCCTTTTGGCATAACGAATACCCCTACAGTGTTCATGGGACTTATGAACCAGATATTCCAACCATTTTTAGACTGGTTTTCAGTGGTCTACATCAATGACATCCTTGTGTACTCGACATTAGAGGAGGAGCACGCGAGACACCTACGGATGGTTCTAGATATACTCTGAGAGCACCAGCTTTATGGGAAGCTCTCGAAGTGCTAGTTTTGGATTCAAGAGGTATACTTTCTGGGGCATGTCATCTCAGAAGATAGAGTGGTTGTGGACCCAGCCAAGGTGGATTCAATGTTAGCATGGGATCCACCTCGGATTGTGATGGAGGTACGGAGCTCCTTGGGTTGGCAGGATATTACTGGAGATTCATTCCTGATTTCTTCTGGATATCAGCACCAATGAAGGCCTTAAACAGGAAGGGGAAACCCTTCATGTGGATGGAGAAGTTCCAATAGTATTTCGAGCAGTTGAGATAGAGTTTTATTAGAACCCTAATCTTGAGATTTTCAGAGGAGGGTGTCGAGTACATAGTTTTTTGCGACACATTAGGGATCGGTCTTGGATGTGTCCTGATGCAGGGACAGGCAGTGTTTGCTTATGGTTCATGTCATCTAAGACCGCATGAGTAGAACTATGTGACCCATGATATTGAGTTGGCGGTGGTAGTCTTCACGTTTAATATGTGGCAAAACTACCTTATGGGCGAGCAGTTTATCATCTACTCTGACCACAAGATCCTCAAATAAATATTCTCACATAAGGATCTGAATCTGAGACAGAGTCATTGGCTAGAGTTCCTCCAAGACTACAATTTCGAGATCATCTATACTCCTGGGAAGGGGAACAAGGTGGCATCACGAGAATCTTCAGGAGATCATGTGGGAGCGGGAGGCTCAGATCCGTACCCAGTACCCACATCTTTTTGAGTATCCTTATTTTAGCTTTTTGGGGATGAAAATCCCCAAGGTGGGGAGAATTTAATGTCTCTGATTTTCCATGTATTATTTTTAAATATTATATGGAATTATTTTTGAGACCAATCATGGATACGACACGTCATTATGAGGCTCGGTGATCCCAGAATGGTGGTTTTAACTTTTTAAGTTAAGTGAGTTGGTGTGTGTGCACGGTTGTGGCAGATTCCAGATAGTTTCCTGGATTAAAAATTTGAGGGCACTATTGCATCTGGGATGATAAGTTTACCTAAGAATGGGCCTAACCTCGATCGGCATGGGTCGATAGAAAAATTTAATTTTTCAGACCTTTTAAGTAAAATAAAATAAAATAAAATAATTTGAAAAGTTTATTTTATTTTATTTGAAAACATTTGCTATAGTGAAACGGTGGGGAAGCTATTTCGATAATTAATGACACAGTATAATGACTCTGAAATAGAAACACTGAATCATTAATGCCACAGCGTAATAGAATGATGAAATGTGTTCCCTCCTTTTATTATGTTAAATGAATGTTGATCATTGGAAAAAAGTTGAGAGAAACTCTGGGAAATTCTTGGAGCCTTGGAGAGAACTCTCAACAACAAACGATGATGAATCAAAGGCACAAATTTCTACACCAATAGAATTTAAGGATATCGGTGGTGATGGAAACATGATTCCTTTATCAGTAATCGATCCCTTCTTGAGCTAGGGGTTTTTCTGCTTTTTTTTGTTTCCACGTTCTTTGATTAAACAACGAACACGGATCAACCCATGAAAAGGTTGATCTGCGGATTGTGCATTCTTGCGGGAGGGTTATTATTTTCCATTTCCTTTCAGGGTTTGATTTGGGAAATTGATTATAGTAGTTTGATTATCATTTGATTCACCTTGCTTCATACTTCTAACGGGAGCATATCAATATCTTGACGAACAATTATGGAGGTTTGTTCCTCATTTTGGTTTATTGTATTTTCTTCCTCTTTTATTTGTGTTCTTCGTGTTCTTCATGGGGCGATGAACAATGGATCATTGCAAGTTTATTTCACAACACAATGATCCCAAATCAGAGACCTAACTTCACAATGACCCAGCAAAGGTGAGATGACGATGGCGGACGACGAATCGGATCAGATCGAGGAGGATCGTTCTTTGAGCGTTCTTCATATGGGTGGATAAAAACTTGTTTTCGAGGCCGATCAGAAGCCTGAAAACAATTCAAACATCTTTACAGCATCAGGGTGACCTAGAATATGGAGTTTCGTGGAAAAAAGATTGTCGGAATGAAGATCATAGCTTCACTGAGGCACAGCGGAGCATGTTTGTGTTTTTGGAAATTTCCAGAACACACAGCGTGTATCTCGAAGAACACGTCGTGTGTTACTAACGGTGGTGACTAGTGTTTGTGTGCTCCATGTGATGAAGAACACAGCATGCCTCCGAGGAGACATGGCGTGTGGGCCCCATCCAGCGGTGGCTAGAGTTCTGGGCAACGAGAAGCACTAAAATGGCGTGTGACCATTGTCACATGGTGTGTGGGTCCTTATATAGACTAGGTGTGTATCTCAGAAGATACATGGACACAGGGTGGGTACACAGTCGTGTAATCCACCACACGGCCAAACCAGGCCGGCTACATGGGCTAACCCGTGTACCGGTTACACAGGATGGCACACACAGGTTGAAACCATGTATGAACACATGTTCGCATACACGAAGGGAACCCCAGTTACTCAGAAACGGTGTTTTTTCCGTAATACATGTCGTTTACTTACTTTTCTATATGGAATGTTCTTCTGACTCGGGCCGTTTTACATAGGTATTACCCAGATTCAAGAGACATGGTGTGTGACCCCTATACACATCGTGTATATCTTGGAACATGGTTTTAACATCTTTTCCACCATATATTGGACATGTTTCATTTTGGTTAGTGCCCCTTTTCTCGTTCCCCTGAAGGTCATGTATCGTTTCCATCTACAGAAGTATGATTCCTCCAGTAGGACTTCCTGAGATAGAGTCAGGTATCCCTCTGAGAGGCCTGGAGCGATATCCTCTATCCATTCTTGACCCTAGGTAGAGTCAAGTATCGACATGAATACTCTTACAGGACACTGATCCTCTACTAATTAGTTGAACATGGATGATTAGTGGTATCCGCCAAGGCCCTGGAAATGATCATCATTTGTGTATCGTGATCTTTCCCCACTCATTAGTGTGTTCTCCTGGAATGAGTGTATATATCTCTTGTGACCTTTCCCGATGAATAATACTTCTAGAATGGATGTCATCATAACCATCAGACTCGTAGATTGATTTCTCCCAAATGAGTACTACGTGGAACCTTCAAATTAAATCCCTATCAACGGCATGTGGTTATGTGACTTTTCTCTAGACTACGGGTCTGAGTTTTGAGTATATTTGGATTATGTATCTCTTGTTATATGTTTAGTAGACATATATTGTGTAGAGATGACAGTACCTTTACTTTTTATATTGCTTTTTGGTTTTCGGGGTCCTCTACTGAGTATTTTTATACTCACCCCTGTATGGGCTTTTCCTGCATGTTTCGTGTCTTATACAGACGAGCGGCCTTTTGATAGAGTCTAGGGAGGACCAGGACCGGACCGATCTTTCTGATTTCCCTACAGGATGAGGTGTTCCTACAGCTACGAGCAACAGTCCCAGCACCTCTTTGTGCTTACAGGTTGGACTTTGTAGTTTTCAGACTATAGTTTTTTGTGGGCTTGTATTCTGTCCCCATTTTACTTTCTTCACTTTACTTCTGTTGTAATCTTTTGGTTGGGTTTAGTTGTATACATGAATTTTTTTCCTTAGTGTTTTTTTACATTTCATAATTTTTGGTCTTGGAGATGTGTGTGTGTGTGTGTGTGTGTGTGTATGGGTACTTAGGAAATGCCTCCCATGTTAGTGATATGCCTACTCAGTGCTAGTCACCAACCCCTGGCCTATTGGAGGTGGGCTTAGGGAGTCGTGGCACAGGCCCCATTGGGACAGGTCGTGACAGTGTACCGGTGCTAACTTCACCCTTTAATGGGGAAAGATTTTTCATTTTTATTGATGCATCCTTAAAGGAACTTGGATGCGTACTCATGAAAAATTACAAATTTATTTCCTATGCATCGCAATAGTTAGACTCGTGAACAGAATTATCATACCCATTATCTGGAGCTAGCAACAGTAATTTTTTCTTTGAAGATATGGAGACACTATATTTATGGGGAAAAGTATGATATATACACATACCACTAAAGTTTTAAGTACATATTCACATAGAAGTAACTAAACATGAGTCAAAGTAGATGGTTAGAGATTCTTAAAAACTATTAATTTTCAATTCATTATCACCCCGGAAGAGAAAAAAATGTCATAGATGAATTGAGTAGGAAAGATCTTGGAGTTCTTGTAATGATAAGGATTTAATGAGACCCATTGATCAAAGGTCTAGTAATTTTGGACATGAGAATCATAAGTGAAGTGACATCATCAATCCTATCTCAATTTATTTTTAAACCAACATTAATAAAGAAGATCAATAAATCTCACATAGATGATCCTTTGATGAAAAAGAAGATATAGGCTACTAAAAATGGAAATTTTATTGAATTAAATATTTATCAAGAAGGTGTACTGAAATTCAACATAAGGCTATGTATCCCATCTATTCTGGAGATAAAGAGGGGGTTGATGGATAAAGCTCATAGCTCTGCATTCTCTATACACCCTGGAAGCACAAAAATGTATAGGTACCTTCATGATCATTATTGGTAGATAATATGAAAATGGAGATAGGTTATTACACTACAAGGTTCTTGGTGTGTCAATAAGTAAAGGTAGAGAATCAACTTCCTAATGAGGTATTACAACCACTACCCATACCTATGTGTAAGTGGGATAACATCACTATGTACTTTGTCATTGGCCTTCTAAAAACACCCAAGGGTAGTAATTATATTTGGTTAATCATTAATAGACTGAAAATTTTATCCCATTTCATTTCCATAAGAGAGTATTTCTCCCTAGAGAACCTAGATTGCCTCTATATTCAAGAAATATTGAGACTAAAAAGAGTATCGTAGTCGATTATTTCTAATCAAGATCCAAGATTTACTTCTAAATTCTGTAGGAATCTTCAAAATTATATGAATACATAAGTAAACCTAATCACATCCTGACATCCTCAAACTTATGGTAAGTTTGATAGGACTATTCAAACATTAGAAGATATGTTATGGGCTAGCTCACTTGATTTTCAAGGGAGTTGGGGTCAACATCTTCCACTTGTTGAATCCTATTATAACAATAGTTTCCACTCAATAATTCAAATGGAACCTTTTTAAGATATATATAGAAAAAGTTTTATAACTATAACATGTTTGGATAAAGTTTGAGAAGGGAAACTGTCGGGATTGGATATTGTGAAGGAAACTACTGAAAAAATCAAGTAATTAAAAAACACATCAAGATAGATCAAAGTTGAAAAAAAAAGTTATATCAAAAAATGATAGAAGGACTTAGAGTTTCAAGTTGGAGATCGCATATTCCTCAATATATAGCCATGTAATGGAGTTGAGAGACTCAGGGATAAGGGGAAACTGAGTCCAAGGTACATTGAACCATTTGATATTATAGAGTATGTTGGAGCAGTTGCCTATCGTTTAGCACTACCACCTGATTTTTTCAATGTACATGATGTCTTCTATGTGTCCCTAATGAGAAATTATATGCCTGATACATCACATATACTTGATTCTAATGGTGTATTTTTGGAAGATGACTTTTAATATGAAGAGGAACCGATCCAGATCCATGACATAAGGTAACAAGTGTTGAGTAATAGGAAAGCATGACATGTGAAGGTCCTATGGAGAAATCATAAGTTTGAATAGGCTACTTGGGAACCATAGGAAGCCATCAAACAGAAGTAACCTCACCTGTTTCCAATTTAGTATGTAAAATAGAATTTTGAGGGTGAAATTTCTTTAAGGGGGGAAGAATGTAACGAACAAGAAAATTTCATTCTTTTATTAGTGGATCTCTTACCTTCCGATAACATTTTTTTATGTTTACAATAGAATAACATAGAAAAACTTTTTATTTCATAATAACTTTTTACATCATAGGTTGAGATCAACTTTTATAACCAGTAATAAGTAAACGGATAGAAAACACTTACTAGAAAACTAACAAGACATTTTCCTTTATTTAATAATGTTACATTAAGTCTATAAAAATTCCTATTATTAATACAAATATTACAATTGGAAGACTAAAAAAAGAGTAAAATATAATAAAAAGGGTCACCTTGATCCCCTAGAATCATCCCACCCATGAACAATGCTATAACAAAGAAATAAAGTTAGTAATACAAAATTTATTTTAGAAATGATTTTGAACCTTGTTTCAAATCAAAGTAAATGATGATGAGTAAGAATTATAGTTCATTTATAGGGAAATATGATCAAATATATTTATTTTTTTCAACTAATATGGTTGTTCGACATTATGATCATTATTCAATAAAACATTTTTCCATTATTTTGGTTATGTAGTTTCATTTTAAATTATCATCGGGATTGATTAATGATATAATCAAAGTGTATTATTTTCAAAGAATACAAAATACACTATTAAAATAATTTTTATGTGGAAGTTTTAAATAAAATTTTATTTCATCTAATAATATTATAAAATTATTTATAAATGAAAATATATTTTGATGAATTCTAAATTAAGTTTTAAAATAGTCTGAATATTGACTTTTCTATTAAATAATTAATTTTTTTTAAAATAATGATTTATTTAAAAATTAAAATTCTCATACTTATAGAATGATTTTTAATAAATAAAATTAATTTTTTACTTATCACTTAAAAATTATCTTAGGATGATTTTTTGGGAATTTTCTAAAAAATGAATTTTTAGTGAAAAAGTGAAAATTTCCGTTTTAAAAAACACAGTGATCTTATGACATCATCATTATATAAGCATGAATAAAAAAATTTGTAACATTTTATTTAATAAAAATAGAATTAAATTAGTATAAAATTTATTTTAAAAATATTATTTTCAATTTATAAATTTATATCATTCATTTTGGAACAAAAAATTTGAATTTTAAAGATAAAAATTATTGTTGATTTGTGTGTATTAATTGGGTGATTAGGAAGATATGGTTAGTTTTAGAGAGTTATTGATCAACCAAACACCATATAACACTCTTTAATAGTCTATAAAGATGGTTGGAATTGATTTACCTCACAAGTGGTTGGCTTATATAGTAAAATAACCAATATATAATCACTTAAAACCCACCCATCCTCTTGTATAAATACCACCCTTTCCCCCTCCACTCCACTCTAAATTAAAAAACCACAAATTTATTCACATTTATTTTCTATAAATATCCTCAAAATTTTCCCCAAGGTGTCTCGAAGGTCCTAGTTTTCCCCCTCCACGATTTAGGAAGCAACTTTTTAAGGTAAGGGAATTCTCCTCCTCTCCTTTTTCATTCAAGTATGTCCTTATTACATGTATTCTAAGTGTACAGATTATTTATTTTTATTCATTCAATTTTATTCTTCCCCATAATTAAAAAATGGTGTTTTGCTAATGGTATTACTCTAATATCTCTCTTTATTATTTTCCCATAATCCAAGTTGCATACCATTATGTTGTCGAAATTGTTTTATGGATGTTTTTCTATTTTTTATGAAATATTTTCATATTATGAATACCCAAACCTATTCTATTTACATGGGAATTAACCTATATGTAAAAATATATTATTTATTCTAGTATTTACATATATTAAAATGATATTCCATTTTCATGGGTTAAAAATTAGGTGTTGTTCAAATACTTTAAGCACTTTGTATGCAATGATTTTTATATAAAATCCGTTATTTATTCCCATGGGTTATTGATGAAATTATTTTCTTTATGTTTAATATGTATCACATGAATTAATACATATTAAGGGTTTTCTCTTATATCACTCCAATTAATTTGATAAATAATTAATCTCTATATATGACATTCTTACGATACCATGGTGAATAACCTCAATAATTATGATTTATGCACCTTGGAGATGGACCTTGGTAATATGCTTATGAATGTACTATTTTTATGTTGTTACCACATTTACTTATTATTATTTGTGTTATTTATATTATTATTCACATAATATTCATTTTATCGTGCCTTATTATATGAATCTTTCTCACATGCTAAGTGTTTAATTTGTTTATTCCCTTGTTGGGATTTATGCTCACCCTTTTCTTTGATGTATGTCCTCGAGATATGAGATGCAGTAAAATTAACCTAGGAAAAACCTATGAATAAGTATATAAAATGGATTAAAATAATGTGTATGCTTATTTTTATGTCTTTTTCATGTTTTATGTTCCTATTTCCATGACACTAAACCCAAAATATCTTTCAAATTATTAAATTTTGTATCTTGAAATGAAATATTTAAGTAATGAAAAGGAGGATTGTTATAGGTTTCGTAAAGATAAACCATATAGATAAATAATAAGGATGGTATAATTGGATAATTTCCCTAGTAAATTATAATTAACATCAAATTATTTCATCTTAGATGTAAAATGATTTTGAAATACCCCTTGGAATAATTCTTGAGGAAAATAACTTTTTCATTTTAAAATCACTTCTCGTTTTATAAAGTTTCTCACTTATAAATGAAAAAAAAAATCTTTAAAAATAAACTTTTAAATTTTAAAGGAATATTAAAATAATTTATGCACCATTATGGTGGGAAAATCATCTCATACTGTATAAGTTAAAAAAATATTCCTTCTGTATTTTTGTCATAAAAGTCACAAAGTATCTCATTTGAAAAATGACAAAAATATTCCTTCAAAACTGTTTTGTAAAAAGTAATAATTGGGTAAAAATTATTTTAAACTATTATATTATAATATAAAAATATTTTTTAAAAACATTTTTAGAATATATGAACATATAAGAGAAATATTCCTCAACTAAAACTTAAAAATAAACAATCCCGAATAATGATGAGATTGTGAAATAAACCCTTACCATTTTGGTAACTTTTGAATCATAAGCCCCATGAAAGAAATAACTTCATATGGATATGTATATACAATAATTTTCATGAAAATAATCATAAAATAAATTCATGGGTAGTATATACACCACACAAAAGAAACAAGTAGGGTATAAGTAATGTGTCCACAGAAATAAAAGTGATATGAAAATCTCTTACCTTGAGCCTGACTCATCACATGCATTCTTCATATTCCTAAATAATAAACTTAGGTTAATTATGTAATTTATTAATAAAATTTTTCAAGTTTATTATTCCTTTTATCTCACCTGTTACCATGTTTTAACAATTACTTGATCATTTTTGTTTATGTAAGACATTTTAGTGATATTTGGTACATAAGTCCAAAATGACTTAGGTCGGTTGACTATGGTCAAAGTGGTCATTACTCGGTAATCTCCAGAATAATAATAAATACATAATTATATTTTTTATAGTTAAATTATAATTTTAAATCTAACCATTAAATATGGTTATGAAAAATGAACTATGTTACAATCATGGAGATGGTAAGTTGTACGTACGCATGAGAAAGGTTTCCATTTTTCAATGATCATTATAGAAAAAAGGTAAGTATTATTTTATATTTATAGAATGATAATAATATAATATATATTATATTAATTCTTTAAATATACTAATATATATATCATCCATGTGATGTAGTTATGAAAAATGAATCGCATCGCTTTGTGGAGGTGATAGTCCACATATAAGCATGAATGACGTTATCATTTTTCAGTACATGGAATGGTAAGAAGGTAAATGATATATTATCTTTTTATAATGATAAATATGTCATTAATATCATATAAAAATATTAATTCCATCATTATAACTAGTATTTAGATAAGGTGATGAAAAAAAAATTACATCGGTTCGTGAGGTGGTAGTTCGTCATACACATGAATAATGGTTTTGTTTCTCATATGATGGAAGAGGAAATAGATATAGTTTATGTAATTATCATAATAAAATCTAATTATATATATGATACTTTTTTTATTATTTTATAATGGTTTTATGATAATTTAAGGAGGTGGAATAATAAATAAAATAGAATTTCTTGATTAAAAATGATTCCTCTTCTTTAGACAACCTTTTTTGCTTATCACCTTAAGACCATTAAGGCTGGTGTTATACCTAAACCAAGACCTCTATAATGAATTTATTGATTCTAGGAAGTTATTTGAGTAGTTAATGGATGATCCAAATGGGTTTTTAAGTGTGAAGGATTGATAATAATAGGTTCTCTTTTATGAGAGAGGTGAGGGACACTCTTGGAATTTCTCAAAATGTTAAATTAATAAAAATTAATATTCAATTAAAAATGGAACAAAACTAATTTATTTCTAATATAATATGATTATTAGATGAAATAATATTATATAATATTTTTTGGAAAATTTTAGGTCACATTTTCAACCTTATCATTTGGTTTTAACTCCTCGTTAACCCTTTTAAAACTTACTTTGATAAGGATTTTTACTATTTGAGGGTCAATATAGTTACTATAAATGGAAAAAACACCCATAAATGGAAAATGGTTGATATTATAAACCATATAATAATAATTTCTCCAAATATAATATTTTTATAAATTTTATATAATTTAATAAAATATTATTTGTTATAAAATGTTAATAATGTCAATTTTTAGAATTATTCATTCCTTTGAATTTAATAATATTAAGATAACACTTAAAATTAGAAAAAAAAAATTTATTATATCCATAACATGTAATTTTCATATAAAAATTTTATTCATAACATTATTTATCTCAAATTATATTACTTTATTATTTTTAAGATCATTTATTTGATTTTTCCATTAATTAAATAATTACTGCATCGGTGTTGTGAAGGAATTTAAGGTAATTATTTATTCACTAAAATTAAAAAACACATTACCAAGATGAATATAAATATTTTATATTTCAAAATAATTTTTATAGTTAATCATATCCTCTAAATAACCATATATTAAAAATATATAGTTATTAAAAACAAGAGTGTGGTATTCTTAACTTTTCATGAAATAAAATACTATAAAGGTCGTAATATCATAAAAATGGATAAAAATTTTCATACAACCGAATATTGGATGAATATGGATTATATTTAATCACATAATAAAATTAATTCAAGTTTTGGGGTCATTTTATAAGCCTTATCATTTTATTTTTAACTTTAATTACTCGATTTACCCTTTACCGTGGTAACAAAAATTACTAAGGTTACTATTCATAATAAGAAAAAATAAAAGGGACCTATTTAATAAACTTTAAAATTATGATTCCAAATATGGAATCCAATTTTCAAAATTAAAAACACATAAATTATTGAATTTAATTTAAAATTAAACCCTTAAAACGCAATGAAAAACTGTTTTTCATAAAAATGCCCTTTTTAAATATAAAATATTTTTTTGCTAAATTCACATATAAAATAAATTTTAAAAACAAAAATTTAATTATTTTAAATTAAAATTAACTAATTAAATTTTAATACTGATTAAAAATATAATTTTACTTCGTAAATACTTTAAAAGAAAAATATAGTTTTCAATAAAAATCAGCATTTTTCACTATTCATTAAAAAATAAATCTTATCACAAAATTATAAAAAATTCATCATAAGATAATTTTGAAATGATTATTTAAAAAATAAATTTTATTTTATCAAATAAATTTTCAAAAATTAGTTGTTTTCTCACAAAAATCAATAAAAAATATTTTTCAAATAAAATGTAGTTATGAAGAATAAAATAACTTTACTAAAAATTGAGTTATTATTTATAAAGAACTAATTAATACATTATCAATGAGTATAACCCTTATATATTTAATAAATAATTTATTCCTATTCATACCTTTCATTTTAATGGATATGATATAATGGTCACATAATAATATTTCATTGTCCGTTTAAGCTTGGTGTTGCGTACTTGTACGCTATCAAACATAGCCTTTCCTTTTAAAATCTCATCATATTGTATCCCCACCAAATTTAATAAATTTCATCCTTGTAATTTGATATTTCTCTTAGAAATAAAAGGTTTTACATTTGAAAATTATTTTTTGGAAACCCACATCGTAAAAATAGTTAATAAAACTTTCATCTTGAAAAGAGAGAAAGGGAAGTACGAAGGTCATCTAGGATAACACATAACATGTTTTCAAATAGCATAACATTAGTGGTAAGTGAATATATGTACATGGAAGAAAATTAATTTCTAGATATCATTGATTATAAGAAAGTGAATGAACTTTAGTAATTTAATGATCATAAAATCATAAACCACGAATGTAGAAAAGACTGTCAATTCATCATAATTGAAGGTTATAGGACAAAGTTTTTTTCTTAAGATCATTTTCCTAGAGTTTAGGAATTAATTTACTACTAATTCTAAGAACATGATGAAATATACTTACTTAACAAGTATATTTTCATCCTTTAATCAATATTTCACCTCAATCTCATATTTTTCTTCAAATGATGAGTATTTAAGATGAATTTTTCATGCCTAAATCACTAAAATCAACTTATAATGGATATCATAATTCAAAAAAGAATAAAAATACTATATTTATTAATTAACAAAAACCAAAATGTTTATCACATTATAAGATGATTCCCAAAAATAATAAACCTTTATATGAGGAAAAATGTTTTTATCTCCAAAATTCAAAAGTAATACCCAAAGTTCAACTTTTATCATTCAATAAATAACTATCCTTAAAATTCCTCAAAATATTTTAGACTAATATTAAATCCCAAAAATAAATAGGATTTTATCACATCATCTTCCAAGATAAATTTAGTACTTATCTCCCAAAATTTACATTTTCTAAACATATAATCTCCAAGATACACTAACCATTTTTATAAATAACATGAATCGCCATAAATCCAAAATAAAATCATATATTCCACCAAAAGAAAATTCAACCTTTATTCCTCAAATAAAATTCCATAATATTTTATTTACCTTAATCATATAGGGTTCCCAAAATAGTGAACATATTATGAAATAACATTAATCACTTAACACCAAATCAATTTCCAATCCCATGATTATCTACATGATAAAACATATTTTCCCAAAATGAACTTAACTTTTATATTTCAGATAGTTTAAATAAATAAAAATAATGTCATACTGACTAGGACATCATGTAGGCCAGTGGTAGGCAATGCACCCTTATTTCCCTTCAGTTGTGGGTTCAAGGATCGCGGCCTTTCCAAATGAGATGAGTTGTTTACCAACCTGTGGTTTTCCTTTTTTCTAAATCTATATCAATATAATCCTTATAAAATTCCTAGATATGTGATAAACATCCTCAAAAATAACCTTAATATATTTAACATTAAAAAAATTAATCTCAAAGGTTATCTTGTGCCTTTTATTTTTCATCCTAAAAATTTAATAACCCAAACTTACCTCAAAATAAATGATAATAAATTATGTTCACAAAATGTAAATGCATTCTTCCTTAAATAATAATTCATTTTAAAACTAATGGTTACATATACCTATCCCAAATTATCATTATCCTCCTTAAATTTCCATCACTTAAAACCTCAAAAGGGGCGTCTAAGACTCTGAACTTAAGGTCAACCTCAAACTTATATTCCCATGATGGTATCCATAACTCTTAAAATAACTTCTCATGAAAACCTCCTAATCTAAAAAGTTTTTTAAACCCTACTCTGATACCAACTGTAATATCCTAAGACCCACACACCCAGATCCAATGCTAAAAACATAAAATTTACATTTCTATCTTTGATACTGATAAATGTGACCAAATCCTTCCCATCCAAAACTTACAACATCAAAATGAAATATTGGATAACTTAAATAACCAATGAAACATTAGGTTTAGAGTTTTATATAATTGTTACAAACTATCAACAACTTGGGTTCATAAACAACTGGTTCATAAAGATCAACATCATCTCCCACTATACCCTACTTTTAATATTCCATGTTAAGTCTTCAATATCTCCCATAAAATTTCATACATATGAAACCTTTCTAAACACAAATTATTTAGCATCATTATTCATAACCTGGGAAAAGGAGGCATAAGAAAAGGGAGAGCTTAAATGATCAGTAAGGGTAAGTATGGGAGATATCAATTGATGATCATATGAAATCATAAGATAATCATAAGGGTAAAATATCATGACAATAATGTAAAAAGTTATTATCCCATCTGAAAAAGATAATAAACGTGAGATATGGAATAAAACATTAGCATTTCAAAAGTCACAAATCATAAGAATGAGAAATCAACATTACTCAATCATGAACCATAAGTTCATGTCATAAATTTGTGTGTGTAGAAACATCATAAGTATAGAAACAATTTTATAAGTCAAGGATAACTAACAAGATCATCATATCATGTATCAAAACTTGTTTCCTATAGTGGATCAAGCACATCAACTTGTTTCCCATTATAGATCAAGCACATAGACTTGTTTCCCATGATATATCAAGAACATAGACTTGTTTTCTATAACAGATCAAGTACATTGAATTTTTCCCATTATTATCTCATGATAAATAATAATTTACCTAGATCATTAGAGAGATATATAGTTCCCACCCTTTACATAATGAAAACCACACGTATGTGTGATATATGATCATAAAACATTTATCATATCAGAGCCCATGAAAAGAAATGGTCTTTATAAACATAAATCATCTAGATAAAGAATAAGGATGGTATCCTTGGAACATACCCAAGTAAAGTATAATTAGCATCAAAGGATTTCATCTTATATGGAAAATGATTGTGAAAGATCACTTGGAATAATTCTTGAGGAAAATAAATTTTCTATTTTAAAATCACTTCTATTTTTAAAAATTTGCACACTTATAAATGAAAACATTTTATTTAAAAATAAACTTGTAAAGTAATATTAAAATTATTTAGGAATCATTATGATAGGAAAATACTCTCATATAATATAAGTTAAAAAACATTCCTTCCATATTTTTGTCAGAAAAGTCACAAAGTACCTCATTTGGAAAACAATAAAAAGTCTCCTTCCATATAGTTTTTTAAAAAGTAAACACTGGGTAAAAATGATTTTAAACAATTTTATTAGAATATTAAAAACATATTTTTTTAAAAAAAATTATAAAACATGGACATATAAGAGAAATATTCCTCAGCTAATACTTAAAAATAAACATTACTGAATAATGATGAGATTGTGAAATAAACCCTTTCTACTTTGGTAACTTTTGGAACATAATCCACATAAAAGAAAGAACTTCATATGGATATGTATATCCCATAATTTTCATGATAAGAGTCATAAAATAAATTCATGGTCTGTATATACAGAACACAAAATAAACAAGTAGCATATAAGGCATGTGTCCCACAGAACTAAAAGTGATATGAAAATCTCTTACCTTGAGTCTAACTCATCACATAAATTCTTAATATTTATGAATAAAAAACTCGGTTTAATTATTTTCTTGATTAATAACCTTTTTTAAGTTTATTATTCATTTTATATCACTTATTACAATGTTTTAATAATTACTTAATCATTTATGTTCATATCAGACATGTTAGCGATATTTACTACACAAGTCAAAAATGACTTTGGTGGGTTGACTATGGTCAAAGTGGTCATTACTCCATAATATACAGAATAATAATAAAGTCATAATTATAATTTTTATACATAAATTATAATTTTAAATCCAACCATTAAATATGGCTATAAAAAATGAACTATGTTACAATCATGGAGATAGTAAGCCGCATGTACGCATGAATAATGTTTCCTTTTTTCAATGAGCATTATGGAAAGAAGGTAAGTATTATTTTATATTTATAGAATTATAATAATATAATATATATTAAATTACATATTTAAACATACTTATATATATATCATCCATGTGATGTGGTTATAAAAAATGAATCACATCACTTCGTAGAGGTGGTAGTCCACACATAAGCATAAACGATGTTATCATTTTTTAGTGCATGGAATGGTAAGAGGGTAAATGATATATTATATTATTATAATGATACATATGTTATTAATATCATATATAAATATTAATTCCATCATTATAAAAAGTATTGGGAGATGGTGATGGAAAAAAATTACATCGGTTCGTGAGGCGGTAGTCCGTCGTACACATAAATGATGGTTTTATTTCCCATTTAATCAAAGAGGAAATGGATATAGGTTATTAAATTATTATAATAAAATATATAAATATATTTATTATATTGGTGTTATTATTTTATCATGGTTGAAAAATATTTGAAGGAGGTGGAATAATAAATAAAACAGAAATGATTGATTAAAAACAATACCTCTTCTTTAGACAACTTTCTTCACTTATAACCTTAAGACCACTAAGATTTGTATTCTTCCTAAAAAATACCAGTATAATGAGGGTATTGATTCTTTTAAGGGGTTTTTTAGTTAATGGTTCATCAAAATAGGTTTTTAAGTGTGAATGATTCATAAGAAGAGGTCCCCTTTTATATGAGAGGGGAGGGATACTCTTGGAATTTCTCAAAATATTTAGTTAATAAAAACAAATATTCAATTTAAAATGGAAAAAAACTCATTATTTATAATATAATATGATTATTATACTAAATAATCTCATAAAATAATTTTTGAACAAGTTTAGGTCACATTTTTACCCTTATCATTTGGTTTTAACCCCTCATTAGCACTTTTAAAACTTATCACGACAACAAGGATTTTTACTATTTGAGAGTCAATATAGTTGCTATAAATGTAGAAAAGGCCCATAAATGGACCATGGTTGATATTATAAACCATATAATAATCACTCGGAGAAATATAATATTTTTCTTAATTTTATATCATTTAATAAAATGTTATTTATTATAAAATATCAACAATGTCAATTTTTATAACTATTCATTACTTTGACTTTAATAATATCAAGATAACACTTATAATTGGAAAAAATATTTCATTATATCCCTAAATTTTATTTCATCTATAAAATTTATTTATAGCATTATTTATCTCAAATTATATTACTTTTAATATTTTTAATATCATTTATTTAATTTTTTCAGTAATTAAATAATTATTGCATCAGTGTTGTGAAATCGTTTGAGGTAATTATTTATTCAATAAATAATAAAAATAAATTACCATGATGATAATAAATATTTTATCTTTCAAAATAAATTTTATAGTAAAAATATCTTCTGTATAACCTCGTATTAAAATATTGCAGTTATTAAAAACAAGAGTATGATATGTTTGACTTTTCTTGAAATAAAATACTATAAAGGTCATAATCTCATCCAAATCAAAAAAAAATCCATATGACCGAATTTTGGATGAATATGGATAATATGGGGTCATCCAATAAAATTAAGGTAAGTTTTGGGGTCATTTTATAATCCTTATCATTTTATTTTTAACTTTAATTACCTCATTTACCATTTACTATGGTACCAAAAATTAAAAAAGTTACTATTTGTATTGACAAAAAATAAAAGATACCTATTTAATAAATTTGAACCTCATGATTCTAAATATGGATTCTAATTTCCAAAATTCAAAACACATAAATTATATAATTTAATTTAAAATTAAACTCAAAAAATGTGATGAAAAATAGTTTTTTAGAAAAATGTTCTTTTTAAAATATAAAATGTTTTAATGCTAAATTAAAGTATAAAATACATTTAGAAAATAATAATTGAATTATTTTAAATCATAATTAACTAATTAAATTTAATAAACATCCAAAATATAATTTTACTTTGTAAATACTTTAAATGAAATATATAGTTTTCAATAAAAAACAGTATTTTTCACTATTTATTGAAAAATAATTCTTATCAGAAAATTATAAAAAATTCATCCTAAGATAATTTTGACATGATTATTTAAAAAATTATGTTAATTTTATAAAATAAATTTTTATAAATTAATTATTTTCTCACAAAAAGCAATAAGAATAATTTTGAAAGAAAATATAGTTATGAAATCCAGTGCTTGTTTATAAAACATTAATTAATAAATTTCCAATGAGTAGAACACTTATATATTTCATAAATTGGTTATTCATATTCATGTCCACTAATTTAATGGATTAGATATAATGGTCACATAATAATATTTCATTGTTCTTTTTAGCTCAATGTTGTGTACCTAGTACACTATTGAACATAGTCTTTTCTTTTAATATCTCGAGATATTACATTCACACCTAGACCTAAAACACATAAAATTATAGAATTAGAAGAAATAAATATTTCAATAAAAATTTCACAACATTCATCACCTAATTAAGTAATTAAATTTAAAAGTGATACTTAAGGAATGAATTCCACAAAAAATAAAAGAAATTAAAAATAACAATTTAGAAGAATTAATTTTTAAGAGATCCAAAATTAATTTCAGCATTTTGAATGATTATTTAAAAATAAAAAAACAAAATAATTGTAAAATAAACTCAAGAACAATTCAACAATTAAAACACCAAATATACATATTTTTAATAATATTTTCAATAAATATCAGATCTGGTATCAATTTACTCACAATTCATTAATCTTCATCAAAGACGCAATTTTAATGTTAAAATACCCCGAAAATATTGAAATGTAATGTGAAAAAATGCCATAAAAATAGGTCACATAAAATTCTCCCACACTTAAGAAATTTTACTCAATATAATTCATTTTATTTATTTATAAAGACTCCTAAAAACAAATGGATTATCCTTCCCATGTTCAAATACACACTAGAAATGAGGAAAACCAAAAATCTATCAATTGATAGAAATTTTCATACTTTATATGTGCTAACTTCTCTACTTCAAGTCAAACTAAAGTCCCGGTTCTATGAGTGTATATAGGTAAGTTTTATGTGGAATTAAAACTTTAATAAGAAACACATTCAGTTTTCACTCTTGTTGAGGTTCCTCAAACCAAAGTTCCACTTTCCACTTCATTTATATAACTCAAATAATTTTATTATAAGTCAATTGTCCCCATATTCATTTATGTTCAATATTCTCATCACCTTAAGGAATTCATTTTTGAAAATTTGATACTTTAATTTGGAATTATTTTCATCCATGTGTGTACATAACACTTATTGAATTTACAAATGGATTTATTTATTTATTTGTTTATTTTATCTCCAAATGTCTTAGAGATTCACTGTGGGATCCCAATTTCTCATATTAATCCAGTTTAAAATGACTTATATGACTATATTTTGATTTGTATCCCTAAAGTGTTATATATCACATAGTATAAGTTACCTAGGTTCAAGTTCAAACATTCAGGTCCCTAAAGTTATAATCTCAATTCCATAGAGATCTTACCCATCACATTCTCCTTCCTAGTTCTCAAACAATATAAATAAAAATAGAGGATATACTCACTCATCAATCATGAAATTATAGTAATTTAAGAATCAATTATATCTCTCAGTATAGTATGAAATTATCTCCTAGTTAAGACACATTCAATTTACAACTTTCCTAACCTAACTATGTACAAAAAAGAAGATTTTATTTACAAAAATATTGAAATGATGCTTGAAAGGGAGGCACTTTGAGAAAAATTGGAGTGGGGGTTGATGTTTAATACATTGAATCGTAGTTAAAGTGTATTTTAAGACCCTATCCCATATACTTAAAACCCAACATTGAATCTCAAGTTGGAGGAAACATTTATAAAATTTGGTTTAAAATAAATTTAAAAATTCAATAGTTCACAAAATGTTTGGAGCATTCACTGGAAAGTTCAAAAATATATTGTCACATAAGAAAAGACAATCAAACTCTAATTTTAAAAAATTTTCCCACTGGCCTCTACTTAGCATTTTGGTGTAGAAAAACAATTCAGAGAAACTACGTGTTTCAATTCATAGTTCATAATGATTTTAGATTATGCATAGATATGATCATTAAAGTATATGGTTTCATGAATTAAGGAAGTCCTTAAAGTAATAGGGATTAGTATAATTAACAAAGATTAATTGTGTAGAATAACCCAACAATGATATTTTAAAATTTAACAGTAAGTATAATGAATATATAAAGTAAAACATTGCTCCCTTGAATGTAAAATCTTTATCATTTGAGTCCAACTGATTGTATCCTCTCCTTTTTTCATTGATAAAGTTCCATCATTACACCATTGAAGTCACTATAAATTGTAAAAAAGAGTAAAATTATTATATATTAGAAAAATATAAAGGGAAAATTACAACAAAGTTTTGAGTTAGAGAGGGTGTGATCAGTAAGATCAAGCTTTTATCTCCTTTTAGACATGAAAATTATAATGATTCATCCATGGTTACTCATTTATCAACTGGGTTCCTTTTAATAGTCATGCCCCTTGTGGATTCACTGCCTAGTTATTTAATAAAATAATTCATCAAACACTTGAACAAATAAAATTCAAAATGAAATTAGGAAATAAAATAATACACAAGATAATATTATGATAACCCCCCAATGGGTGTTGCATTTAGACTATACACAATAGGATAGTTTTTAGGTTAACCCTAATATTATGGGGGTGTAGTTTCTTCTAAAAGAACCACCTAATTTTATTCTTCCCAACTACAATTCTTTGTAAAGTGTGCAATACCCCTTGTAAAACTTCTCTTAAGTACTCCTCCTTGTAATTATAGCTATTATGGAGTGATAGAGGGTAAAATATAATATAGGGGAACTTCCTCTCTTCTTCATCTTGAGCCTTAGAATTCATAGGTCATAGGAAACCAAATCTTGGATGTGATTTTTCTACTAGTTCATTCTAGAATATTATTTGTTCTTTAACTATAAAAAATGTTAAAATGCCCTCTTTAACACCCATTAATATTTCTAACACTGCATCTTCTACTTCAGTAGCTTCCAACATTGAAATTTATATATCAACAGGGAATTCAGAAGCTTCCAAATCAGGTGTGGGTTCAATTCTCTCAAGGATCTCTTGGAGATCATAAGCCTCATCATGTTTCTCTTTTAGAGAAAGTAGGGCCCCTAGGAGTATTTACTGGGCTGGTTTAAGGAATTCATCCTCCTTAGACCACTTCTCGATGTAAACCACTTCAGTTATGATGTATTCTAAAGGATAAGAGAGGGTTTCTTGAGCTATTACATCCTATCTAGGAATTAAAAAATCATTAAACAAATCAATACTCAAAAATTATTTCTAAATAAAAGTAGAAATAATTTGATATTCCAATATATATCAAGATTGTTCAATTTTAACAGGTCCCACATCTTGGAAACCCTCAAAATTATACTTGGTAATTTTACTTTGTAGTTTTATCTTGGTGTTGGTGGACCTTAATATTCAAATGTGGGTAACTCTCAATATTCTTCTCTTTCATCTTCAGACACGTATCTGAAAAATTATTAAGGATCTACCATATTCTTATAGTTTATTTGGGATGATTAAGCATCTCGAAGAAAATTCATTTTTCACTCAATATCCTCTAGTTTCTTTATAGTGGGTAACTAAACCATTTCCTAATATATTAAGTTTACCAAATATTTCATCACTTGATTGAGTTCCTACACCTGAGATTTTTATAACAGTAATAAATATTCAAGAAAAATTATTCCATCACTATTGACATTAATAATAGTAAAAAATAAAGAAAAAAGTAAAATCACTAGAAGAATAATTGCTTCCCCAAAAACATTGACAAAATATAATATACACCCTCACCGTAAGGGTTGGTCAGAGAAGAATTTATAATCTCCCAAGATATAAAATAGTGGTTAACCCATTAGTTTCTCTCAAGGAAGTAGCTTCACTCATCCTATTGATTTTCTTAAACTCCTTTTTTGTTTTTATATATTTTGAAAGTAGTAAATACATCATAAAATGGATATAAAAAATG
The DNA here is from genome assembly GCA_963277665.1 of Viscum album. Lineage (NCBI taxonomy): Eukaryota > Viridiplantae > Streptophyta > Magnoliopsida > Santalales > Viscaceae > Viscum > Viscum album. Next base: position 1,986,206,688 of record OY728161.1, on the reverse strand, counting down.
AATTGAGAGTGAGTGAAAAAGAAAAAAATGGAACAACATAAATAAATATGAACAATAAATCCACAAGAACAAGCCAAGATCCAAGTTGATATACTCTCAACTCTCCATCATAGATCTTCTGAAGAATAAAACTATTGACTCCCAACCTCACTTGGTGTATGGTCAATGGATCAGCATACACACCTCTATCACCCAAAACATTGATAATTAATGCATGGAATAGCTTCCAACACATGATCACTCTCCTAAAGTGAAGAAATATACCTATCAAACCATTCCATTAAATAATTTCATCCTAGATAAAGTGATCCAAAAAGAATCAAAAATCACACAACTTCACCTAACAGCTCAAATGATAAACTAATAAAAAAGGGTAAAGGGTCACATGGAAAGATTAGAAAACCAATCCTAAGTAATAGTTCACTATTTCTACACCCCAAAACACCATCATTTTATGTTAAGGATAAAGAAGTGGGAAAATGATCAACATGGTACCAGATATCCAAGTATTATTAAAGATATACTCCCTAGTTCTTAGATTGAAAATCATCTCTTTATTTCTAGAGTTTTGAGATAAAAACACCCAAAGGAAGAAGAATAACACAACACTTGTATTTATAATCAATAACCAGAATTATTGAATGATATAATAGGGAAGAAGAAGATAATTAGATCTAGGTCTTGCAGATCGATAATGGGGAACACAGAGGTGAATCCCCCTGCTTCTTCTAAAAATGAAACAAAAAAAGTGGTGACATACTAAAAATGGGCTATAAACATCCATGCATCATGCGTTGAGGTGCTCATCATTAGATTATGGTGAATTCCTAGTGAGAAAATTAATTCTCCAACAAAAAATGTGACATCCCCATGTACTCTTTACTTAAGTAGTGGGTGAACTCCTAGACCAATCCATTTTCCATCCTCTTTTCTATCCTTTTCTAGAATCATCTAGTGTTTTGTCCCAAATTCAAGTTCATCTCCTCATTTCATCTATGATTTTTAATTTTATAATTTTGGGATTCTCACTTGGATTTAATCATCACATGACTATCATTAAACAATTTTTATTCCTAAATATTTGGTCAGCACTGACTTACCCATATTAGAGTTGCTTTCTATTATAATTTCCATAATTTTCTAGAATCTACTTTTATTATATTTTTATGTGATATTTTAGCTCATATGTTAGCCCAGATATGTGTCTTTATTCATCAAACTTGACCCCCCTGATCATGATGCATGATCAACCACTACTCCATGGGTTCAATAAATCAGCCCAACTCAAATTGGGAGTTTCATTGAGGCGTATCTTTGAAATCTATGTGTCCATATCCTTACAAAGGAATATCCACACAAAAAAAGATTTATGAGGCCCCTTTCCCCATAAACCTGTTAAAAATATGAATCTGGTGATAAATATATTCAATATTGATATTAATCAGATCATCTGAAATCATAGGTGTGGATCAGTCGTTCCTTAGCATAGCTTGGGTCATCATCTTCAGAAGCTTCATCAATCAGCATTTATAGTTCTCATCATTGTACTTACATTCATGATAGTGCCACATCTACTTTGGAATATCCCCTTATGTTCATATTATTCAGTGAATTGTTCCACTGGTTCATCTCTAATCATGGTTTTAACTTCATTAGTGGTGGATTTGGTTTCACAACAGGCAACACCAACACATCCCCATGGAAAATTTTTGCACTGCTTCATGTTCATAAAGGCGGGGTTTAGGTTTGGATCTGCAGAGGGAAGGTTGTGGTATCAGGGCATAATTGTTTTTATTTGGGAGGAGTTGCACAATGACTCAAGAGGGTGTTTAATTGAATTATTAAAATTTTAACCCCAAAAAACTTTAGTCGTAGAATTGTTCTTAACTAATTTATCAAAAGACGACATAAATAAAAATAGAAAAGAAAAGATCATAAAGACTTTATAGCAGTTTGAGGCACAAGAATCCTCTAGTATACTCCACTAACACTCTCTCTACAAGCATAGTGATTTTCACTATATAGGTCCTTTTACCCAAGACTTCTAAATTTGAGTTCAAGAAACAACAACTTGTTATAAAAAATTGTTCTGATAGATTTTATTGGGATCTCCCTTTTTATAAGGCCTATTAATAGTCTTCATAGGAGATAAAGGTGTATAGATTCGGCTCACAGTTGTAGGATGAAACTAAAAAAAAAGATGATAGGATCTTCTAGATAAAGAATAGTACTTCAATGGTCATATTTGAAAGGTATTTCAAATGTAGAAGATATGATATTCAAAGAATAACAACAACAATTGTTTCTTCTTCAAAGAAAAAAAGGAATAACTTATATGTGTGGGAAATTAGAGTATCGTATTCATTCTTCAGAGTGTACTCTATTTCATGAGTGTTTTCTCTTTATTTGTTTTTCTCTATATTGTTTAACTTATTCTTGAAATTTGAACTTGAAAATCCAAATATACTCCAACAATCAAGGGCAGATAGAATAATCCAAACGATAAGATTTATACTTGTATGTGACCTTAGATTCTAAAAATGAAAATCATATAGATCGATGTTGACTTTAATGTTAGTCTTTATTTAAACTATACACATTCTTGGTAATAGATATATTATTAAATTTGTTTCTCCTTATCCATCCATCATAATTTGTGAAAAAAAAATGTAGGAATATAATTTTCTTGAGTTTATTCAATGATAATAAATACCTCTAAAGATTTAATAAATACACTTAAAATACTTACTTCGAATGACTTTTACTTTAAAGGGTATTATCTTCTTTGTAGGTTTGTTTCCTTCAAAACTTTATAAGACTCACTGAAATGCCATAATTGTAACATCAAAGAGTACTTCTATTTTGATATAATCCTTAAACTTTATAAGATAATTTGTTTCATATGATATTTCATACTTTCATAAGATAAATTTATCTTCATAGGATAAACTAACTGGAAATAATGTTCTGTGATATAAATTCTCTCCTCGTGTGATTTTTTTGATTATCTTATGATTAATCATCCCTTAGTATGATAATTTCCTTTATCAAGTTAGTATTTTGACTTTATGAGATAACAGGAAAATTTAGCGCTTCTTATGATAATTTTATCTTTCTATGACAAATTTATTTTCTAAAAGCACAACTCGTAAAACATTATTCAAATTTTTATGATAAATATTATGCATAAGAATTTCATAGGATAATTTATTTAATATGGAATTTGAAATCCAATGAAAATATTTATATCTATCTGTACAATGATTTCCTTTGGCAGAAAACATAATTCCTAGTAGCATATGATAACTAAAATATCGTATAATATTTTCCTTCAAAAATTTATTCTAACTTTAAAATCGTAAGTTTAACTAAAATATTTCAAAATGAAATATTACTTTAAGAAAATACATAATGGCTGAAAAACACTTAAGAAAAGTTTATCCATAAAACAAATGAGGATTTTGAGGGAATAAAAACATGTAAAATATTGAGATGTGTTGAAAGAACATTAGTATTTCTAATAATTTCCCCCTTTTTTATGATCACAAAACCCATGATAAATTAAATATAAATTTTATAGATTGTATCATAAAAATATATATATAATCCTGTTAAGTTTTTCTTTAGAAGAATAAAGTGTAAAATTTCAAGTTAACTCACTTTCCCCCCTTTTTGTGATATCAAAAAGTAGAACAATTAGAGGGTGATAAAACACATTCAATATAGAACATTAAATTATGAAATAGAATAATAGATATTACTAAAATGAATATAATTTCACATTTGGATTGGGAAAATAAAAAATAAAAACAAATAATATTTAAATAATAAATAAAAAAACAAAAAAGTGTAGAATTTCATTAATTCAAGGAATACAATTACATCATCACAATGTAAGATTTCCAAAAATGTAAACCATGAAAAAAATATGTTGGTCTTAGTTATGGAGTTTAAGATTTGAGGTAGAAAGACCAAGATAAAATTTTCCTAGGTTAGGGATAGAAAAGTAAAGTTTAGTCCCATATTAATCAAGATCATAAGTATCATCATCTGGTTTCCTAAGCATTATAAAGTTTCTTATCTCTTTTATCATCAAAAGAATCATCAGTAGAGAAGGGAAAAGTGAATCTATTAAAAGGAATTTTGGGACCATAAGTAGATGCTTCTCTATAAATTTTGGATTCTATTGTAGTGTTATCTCTTTTTATTATGGAAATAGAAGGAAATAAACCATGAATCATCTCACTAATATCCCCAAAATATATAGGAAAATTATCCCCAAGAGGATTCATTACTCGAAGATGAAATAATTCATCTTCATATATTTCTAACTGAGAAACAGGAGAATCATGGAAGAAATATAGAAAATTAAAAAAATTTATTCTTGATATCATCTCCAAAATACTCTTGAAGATTTGAAATATCACCTTTGGAAACTTTATTCTTGTCATTCAAGTTGTCATTTAGTACTTGAATACCCTTACAGGTAAATGATAACAACTTGACTAAATATTTAATTATCTTAAGATCATTATAAAAATGATTGTTTGAGAAGAAAATTTCATTATCTTATTAGCAACAATCTCTACATTTATAGGTCTATCTCTCACTAGGTTCAAATTCTTTATCAGACTGAGTAGATTCAGGATCTAATGAAGAATAATCTTGAACTTCCTTCAAAATTTTCTACAGTGGGTATTTCATGGATGGTAGATTCTTATTTAAAGAATATTACCAATAAGATATAAAATTGAAAATATTACTAGTTAAATATTAGGTCTCTACTAAATTTTCCTTGAGATGTGAAAAAAACATCTTTAATAAAACAAACCAATTCATCTATTTTCTTGTAGATTCCTTCTCTACCTCTTTGAAAATCAGCTTTAACAAGATTTAGTTTCGAAAGGATATATTTATTTAGGTCTTGAATGGTGTCTATGGATATCATATCATATTTGAGCTCCTGAAATCTCTCATATAACATTATCAAGTCTAAGGATAAATCCTCTAACTGATCATAAGTAGCACTATAATCTTTTTAAAATGAGAATGAGGTGGTAACATAATGAATTTTATTCAAAAATTCAAACTGATAAATTATAACATTATTCAAATAATCCATGTCTACCTTGAAATATTTTAATTCTTATTGAAATAAAGAATAGATTTTCCAATTGAACAATGAGAATATTCTTCATCATCTCTATATGATATTTTAAAAAATCCTTCTACTCATTGAAATATTTTTTTAAACAGAATTAAATATCAAATCTTCCATCAGAATATTCATCCCGTCAACTTTATATTTTATAGAGTTAAACTCATGGATAATAATATCAAAAAAAATCTATATATACTCATCATCCTTATAGATTTTAGTTTTTCCACAACATGATATATATTTCTTTTTATATACAACACAAGTGGAGAAAGTTACACTGGTGTTCTCTTCTTCAAACCTTCATAACCAAAATAGTTTCTTCATTAACTTATTCTTTATCTAGAATAAATTGTTTATAAATATCAGGCTTCATTCCATTTTCATCCTTAATAATTTTAGGAGACTGATCAAGGGGTGGTTCATCAAGATAACTCATTTCCTATAAAATTGTATGGCCAAGGTTTGAATACACATCATCATGAAAAGAAATGATATTTGACTCTCCAACTTCTATATACATTAACCTTATTAGAGTAGCACCAAGGTATTCCTAATATCGAGTTATCTAAATCTCAACTTTATCAATATAATATTAATTAAAAACTATATAAGGTAAATCAACCTCAACAATAGGTTCTCAACTCTCAACTTGAGCAATTGTAGCTTCACTTTCTTGTCCAGCTATAGCTTCCTCGGAATCACTCACATCCATAGAAAATTATTCAACATTCCTAACTTGAGTAACAATAAAATAAGGAATTTATTAAAATTAAATTCTCCTTAATCTTCATATCACACATAGTTTTCATAACCTAATCAAGATTTACTTTAGTTCTCTCAAAAAACAGGGTTAAAATCCTCCCATAAGTATAGAACATCCATTATTTTTGGTAGTAAAAGTAAAAATATCTCAGAATGTAACTTAGAAGATTAACTTTATTCTTAACCAACATCATGTAAATAAAATGAATATCCAGTTGCAGAATTTTCTCAAACTCACCATTTCATTGAATGATCCTAGTTTGAATAAATTTAACCAAGATATTCTTATCAGCCTCAAAGTATGTGATAGGATTTTCTCTACCATAGAGGATCCAAAAAGAGATTTAAAAATCTCAATTGGTCTTATATCATCTATGTAAACTGTGGATGAAATAAACTCAGATCATCCTTCATGAGGACTATTAAGGACTTTAACAAATTCCGCAGATGATATTAAGAATCACTTCTCATAGACTTTTAATGATACTAAATCTTTATCATTTTTGAAGATGGAATCAACATTTTCATAGAAATATATAGCCTTTTTCTCATGAAAGAACTCAATTATCTTTTCATCTAAAACAAAATCTCATCCTTGTAATTTCATCAATTTCTTCAGCAACAAATTTGTGTAGTGTATCCATGAAAAATCGATATCATTTCAGCTTAGAACTTTGAAAAAAACTCTCATCCTATTAAATATTTTTAAATAAATTTATATAGGTATATATTTGTTTTTTCCATTCTCAACTAGAATAAAATATCTTTATTTTTTAATGATTTTTTAGGGTATAAAGGTTTTGAATTCAAAGAGATGAATTTTGGAAGTTTTTTAAAGGTTCAACGGTTTTTTCTGACTGATTATTTCCTTTTGGAACACACAAAGTCACCTTATATAGGTAACACAATAAAATAAAATCTAAAATTAGGTGGGGCACATGTTATTGTATTACTTAACAGATAAATAAGGTGATTTAAGTATAAAATTTGTAATTGAACACATCTCATAAGATATTAAATAAAATAAATAATTAAAACCAATATAAAATGAAATAGTTTAAAATCAATAATCCTAATTCACTTTTAATAAAATAAAATTGGTCGATATACAATGGTTTGGTAAATATGTCTGTTAATTGATTTTCACTACAAATAAATTCAATAGAAATGTCACCCTTTCTAGAATGATCTCTTAAAAAGTGGTGTATCAAATTAATATGCTTGGTCCTTGAATGATTTAATATTTTTTTTAAAATGATAATAACACTAGTGTTATCACATTTTATTGATAACTGATTAAAAATAAATCTAAAGTCTATTAAGGTGTGTTTCATCCACAACACATCAATAACTTCCATTATCAATGCGCTCAGCTTTAGCAGTTGGTAATGTAATAGAGTGTTTCTTTTACTTAACCAAGAAACTAGATATTTCCCTAAAAAGTGACAGGTTTTAGAAGTAATTTTTCTATCTATTCTACAACCACCAAATTCAACATCATAATATAAATTAAAATCAAAATCAAAAGTTTTTGAAAAATGTAAGTATGAATAAATTTTTCCTTTTAAATGTCTTAGATTTTTTCTATTATGTGTTAAATGAGATTACTTTGGTTTAGCTTGAAATACTACACATAATAAAACTAAAACATAATATCAGGTCAACTTGTAGTTAGATAAAGCAAAATCTAAATTATTCCTCTATACAACTTTCTTTCAACTGGTTTTCTAGCATCATCTAAATAAAACTTGATATTAAAACTCATAAGAGTTATATATGTCTTACTAATTTAGAGTCCAAACCTTTTTAATAAATCATTTATATATTTATTTTGAATCAAGATGTTCCTAAAATTATTTTGATAAATTTAAAATCCAAGGAAAATTTTAAATCACCCACCATGCTCATTTTTAATTCTTTTCGTATGAGTTTTGAAAATTCATTATAATGTTTTTCATTTGTGGAACCAAAAATAACATAATCAACATATATTTATACAAGTAAAATATATTTTAAATAATTTTTCTTAAATAAAGTGGGGTCTTACAATCCCATTGTAAAACCATTTGATAAAATAAATGAACTTAGTATTTCATACTATGCTCTAGGTGATTTTTTAAGACCATACAAAGCTTTGGTGAGCTTAAAATTGAATTTTGAAAATGAGGGTCTTCAAAACTTAGATGTTGTTCAACACATACTTCCTCCATTAAAAATCCATTTATAAAAGAATATTTAACATCCATATAATATAATTTAAAATAAATATATGATGTATAATCTAAAATAATTATAATTACTTCTAAACTCGCAACAAAGTCAAAAGTTTCTTCATAATCTATTTTTTCTTATTGATTATAACATTTATAAAGTAGTCTGGGATTACTCCTAGTGATCACACCTTGATCATACTACTTGTTTATAAATACCCACTTAGTTCCAATAATAGGATAATCAAAAGAACTGTCAACTAATTATTGTATCTTAGTCCTTTTGAAATGGTTTAATTCTTCTTGCATAATAACCACCCAACTCTCATCATCTAAGGATTCTTCTATGGTTTTAGATTCCAGTTGGGATAAAAAGTCAGAAAACTCGGTAAGATTTCCTACACTTATTCTAGTTCTACCTCCTTCATCTAAGTTTCCTATAATAGTTTATAGAGGATTGATTTTAAGGGTTCTAAGTTTTCTAGGCAACACAATGTTAGGTTCATCAGTTTCTTACCATTTAGTGTAATATTGTTAATAATCATGTACTAAATCATTATCCTTTTTATTTTTGAATTGATATTGAAATATTAAGTTATCTATTGAATCACTCAATTCTTCACCTTGATTTTTTTTATGATCAAAAGGATCACTTTCATCAAATTTTACATGAGTAGATTTTTAAAATATCCTTGACTTTTTATTGAAAACTCTATAGGATTTAGAAATGGTATAATGTACTGGATAGATTACTTTATTATCCTTTAGATTGAACTTAACAATATTATCACGTGTCTTCAATGGTGGATCCCCTTGGACACGCTACTTCTCTTGTGTTTCTTCTTGTTTTGGTTCTCACTTAGCCTCAAAGTGATTTTTGTTAGGTTCTCACTCAGCCATAAAGTAATTTATTTGAAAATAAAAAAAAAATGTTTGGCTATAGGGTGTATTATTCAATATATTCCTTAATAGAACTCTATTAATGATTTATCATGTTGTGTTTATAGCTTCATCCCAAAAATGAGTAGGTATGTTATATTCACACAACATTGTTCTACTAATATCTTGAAAGGTCCTATTTATTCTTTTAACAATACTATTTTATTGATGTGTTCTGTGGGTAAGAGAAGGTGTTTATAATGCCATTTTTTGAGAAAAATGAATTAAATTCATGATTCTCAAATCCCCCCACACCCATAATCACTTCTCAATGAGACAATTTTAGATAAATTTTCATTTTGAAAAAAGCTTACAAAAATTAATAAAAATGATATAATCTTTACTTTTAAGTTTTAAGAAATAAACCCATTTAAATCATGAAAAATCATCAACCAAGACATAAATAAAAGATTTAAGATCTAGGCTTACAATTATAGAAAGTACAAACTAATACATATGAATAAATTCAAGTGGTATGGATGAAAAAAATTCTTTAATTAGTTTAAAAGATGATTTGTGTTGCTTTCACATTTGGCATGCATCACATAATTTATTTTTATCCAATTTGAGTTGAGAAAAATAATAAATCATATTTTTCTTTGACAACTTCTTTAATGAATAAATGTTATAATGTTAAAGCCTCCAATTCCAAATCCAAGATTTATTAATTTCAGTATTCAAACAGTTCACATTCTGATTACACAAAAAATGAAGATCTTGTTTGTAAACATTTTCATTTCTTGGTGCCCTAAATTTTAGTAACTTATTCTTGAAAATAAAAAATGAATTATTAGAAAAATCAATTGAATATCTATCATCAAAAAGCTAAAAAATACTTATCAGGTTTTTATTTAATCCTTTAAAATAAATTTATTTTATGATGAGGATTGAATGGGTATTTCCAATAGATCCAATACCAATAATCATTCCTTTGGAACTGTCACCAAATATGATTGTCTATCATAGATTTTAGATAGTGAGTGAAAGTTGGAAAAATATATACTCATATGTCTTGAGTAGCCATTGTCCATAAATAATTTTTTATTTTTGCTGATGTGGCATGTTTCATATCGAAAAAAATTAAGCAAAAAAAAATTGGTACCCAAATGCTCTTGGGTCTAGCAGTGTTAGCTACAAAAGATTTGGGAATCCAAATATGCTTAGATTTTCCAAAATTTATAGAATTAGAATTAGATAACTTTGTAGAAATAAATTTTTTATTTATCCCACATATCTGAGGATTTATAAGTCAATAATAATTTGAAAAAATGACCATTTGTTCCACAGTGAAAACATGTGATATTAAATATATTTCTATTTTTGGAACTATGTATAAAATAATTTTTATAAAACTTGGGTCTTTGTTCTTTACTTCATATACTATATTTTTATTTATTTTATTTTTTCTTACCAATAATTGTATTTAAATACTACCCCTAGTAAAAACACCAGTAGCATACTTTATATGTTTAACTTCAACCATTAATTCTTTTATTTTTCTATCATGGATGATACAAATAGAAGCAGACTCAACTAGTTTAGATTTTAGTTCAGAAATGTGTTTATTTAAAACTTCCTTTTCATTGACAACAACAACATATAATTTCTTTAAATTCTTTTAATTTTTCTTCAAAGAATCATAATTTTATCCTAACATAGAATAATTCTCATTTAATTTTCTATAGGATAAATTTTCATTTTCAGATTCAGAAGAATAATAATAAGTAGAATGTACCTCATCGGTTTGTTCCATGAAAGACATGTTTACCTTATGATTAGATGCTTCAACTTTAGAATCAGAACTGGAGTCATTACTAGATTCTTATAAGGCACTTCATGTAGACTTAATAGATTTATTCTCATTCTTATAGTCTAATTTATTTTTTATACTTCCTTTCATACTTCATCTTATCCTTAAGCTAGGGATAATCAGGCTTGATATGCCCAATCTTCATGCATTAATAGCATCTTATTTATATGGTATTTCCATCAAACTTTTTGTAGTTGTTAAATGATTTTTTGAATCCTATTCTCTTATTATAAAACCTTTTGAACTTCTTAGAAAAATTATCAATCTCATCAGTTGACTCTGAATTGTTTGAATTCACTTCATCATATGATCATGAAAATGGTGCAACATTATTTTTCTTCATATATTTTGAGGTATATATCATTAAAGTAGAATTTTCTCTTTTTATCATCTTATACTCTCTAGCCTCAGCTTCCATATTAGTATCATACATCATTAGTTCACCAATAAGATCTTTTATTATGAAATATTTCATAGTAATATATTGCCTAATGGAAGCTGAAATTATACTCTATTTAGATGGAAGAAATTTGAGAACTTTAAGAGATTTATCAAGTTCAAGAATAGGATTTCCTAAGGTAGCCATATTTTTTATGATTTTATTCATACATTCACTCATCTAAGTGATGCTCTCACCACATAAATAATTAATGTATCAAACTTTATCTTCACAATGTTGTACTTGAGTTTTATTATATTATCAATACCTTCATAGTATACTGATATAGTTGTATATATTTTATGTGTTATAGCACATTGATAAACTCTATTGAATTTATCTTTACTGAGTCCACATGTGATAGCTTTCATATATTTGGAGTTCAAATCATTTTCAACTTCTACAGTAGAATCCCATTTTTCTAAATCTCCTTTGGGGATTTTTCAAGGAATAATGAATTTCAAATAAACCTTCACACTAAGATTTTTCAAATATAAAATCATCTAAGACTTCCAGTATCCATAGTTTTCACCACTGAAATAGGGATACAGAATCATTGAAATTACCTCTCTATTTTCATCCACTACAACCATTTGAAAATGATCTCCATGACGTCAACCTCATAGAGTTGAGAACTCAAGAGTCTCATCCTTTGATATACTACTACAAAAATAGGCATTTAATAGTACTGGTATTTATCAGCACTAGCAAAAAGTGCCGATAAATGGAATCTTTATCAGTGCTAAAGAAAGTGTTGATAAATTTAACCATTTATCAGCACTTTTTTTAGCACTGATAAAGGGACCCTTTATCAATGTTTTTTTCTTAGTACTGATAAAGGGTGCCCTTTATCAGAGATTTATTTTTAGTGTTGATAAAGGGAACCCTTTATCAGCACTATATTTTTAGTGCTCATAAAGGAATCCTTTAACAGTGGTTTTTTAGCACTGATAATGGTATGAATAAATAAAATGAAATAATTAAATAAATAAATAAAATTATTTTTTTTTAATACAAATTTTATTAATTAAATAATTATTGATAAAAATTAATAAATTGATTATATTATATATAAATTATAAAAATAATAAATAGTATGTATTAAATATATAGATATATAAAAAAAATTTAAAAAAAATTAAAAATAAGTAAATTGAGAAATATATTAAACATTTTATTAATTAGATAATTATTGATAATGTTAATAAATGGTATATATTAAATATATAGATATATATTAATATATATAAATATGATTTATATATTACAAAATATTTATGCGCTTTACATTAAATAGTCATATATTTACTGAATAATGGTTTATAATTAAAAATTAATATGAATTAAGAATACTGACTAATTGCATAGAGTAATGGACATATAATTGAATGCTATTTGATTTTTAAATTTAACATAGATCAAATGTGTATTATATTGATTTCACATATATGTAATTAATACATTTTTATATACAATGCACACACAAAACTTATCCATTTTTTCAATATTGTTAAAGTGTACTTATTTTTAATTTATTCAATTTCACTCACTTTTAACATGCATGCACTTAAAATTACATATTCATTAATAATGTTAAAAATATATTTTTTAAAAATATATTTATAAATGTGCATTTACTATATTTATACATTATATATTTATAATTATAAATAAATAAATATTTTTTTAAAGTATTTATATAATTATAAATAAATAATTATATATATTTAAATAATTATTAAATTTTTTAATAAATTTACTTAAATAATGAATATATTTACTATATTTATATTTATATATATTTATTAAATATATATATATAATTATATAAATATATATAACTATATAAATATTATTTTTTTAAAATATTTATATAATTATAAATAATTAATTATATTTTTAAATAATTATAAAATTATAATAAATATATTTAAATAAGGAATATATTTACTATATTTATATTTATATATATTTATTAAGTATATATATATTTATAATTTTTTTTATTTATAATTATAATTATAAATCATTTATTAGTGCTTAAGTAATAACCACTGATAAAATGAATCTTTATTAGTGTTTTTTAGCAATGATAAATATTCCTTTTATCAGTGCCTATTACTTAAGCACAGATAAAAGGACTCTTTATCAGTGCTTTTTTGGAAGTGCTAATAAAAGTGTCCCAATCTATTTAAAAAACTCTAACCAGTTGCAAATCCGTCGTGATATCAAAAGCTTTCCGTGGAAGCCATCCCCTATCAGCACTCCTCCTCAGTGGATCGAATCTCAAATCACACAAACCCAATCGATTGCCTCCAGTTTCTCAAACATCATCCAGCATCCGGTTCTTGCTTCCAGTTAGGGTTTTCGAAGAAAACATCAAGATCTGGATCTGAGGGTCTTAGATTTTCTTCAACATAGTGAGGTAGGAAAGTGTTTTCCTTTGTAGGTCTAGATTTTATTTCTGTATTTTTCATTTCTTTTTTGATTTCTTCTTCGACGATGTCATCAGTTATTTGTGGTCTGGTCTTTGTATACTGTTTTTCTTTTAGATTATGAACAGAATGATTTGTTTATGATTCATTGTTTTCTTGACTAATGATTTGGATATCCTATTTTGGTCTTTTTAAATTGTTGTTTTGAATAAATTTTCTTCATTGTCTGCATCTATACCCCAGCTTTCTCCAAAAGCTTAATTTTGTTATTGTTTTGAAATCTTAGAGAATCACCTATGGTCTGTAGATAAACCAATTAAATAAATATTTATTCAACTATATAAACAATAGAGGTTTTGGATATAAAAACCTTAAGCAAATGAGAAAATTGATTTAGTAAACCAATTCTTAGTCTAGTGATGGTACGAAGCTGCAACAGAAGATGATTTTATGCATTCATATAAGGGAATTTATTTATTTAAATTCTATTTTAATATTTTGGTGTAAGGGTTTTTCCTTAAAATTTTATTAACTCGAAATTATGTTGTTTTATTTTAAGGTAAATCTTAGTAAGGTTGATACCATATTTATTTATTTTCAATGGCTCTCTATTTTCAAAGTTAGTATGGGGTTGTATTTATTTTACTATGTTGTGACATTCTACTATAAGGGTTACATATATTTTTATCAATTTTATTTTATTTTATAAAGATATGTATACATATATATATATATATATTTGTATGTGAAAATATATATCTTTATATCTATTTATATGTGTTTTCATAAATTATAATATAAGGGTGGTTTTATAATTATTTATTCACAAATTATGGATCTGGATTTCCAAATTAGGAAGGGATTATATTTATTTTCATTAAAATTTATGTTTAAATGTACATTTGTTTTGTAATTATGTGTATTATAAATTCCATTTTATGTGTGTGTGTGTGTGTGTTTAAATGTGTATGGGATAGACATTTCAAGGGTTAGTTTGTTTTTCTCCCTTGTTTTTGATATATATTATTTATTTGTATTATTGATTTATGCCAAATTCTTTATGGACCTCCCTAGAATATCAAGGATGGGTCAATGTGTATTATATGGCCTTCTTAGAGTCCATTAGATGGGTAGATCTGACGTGACGACCTCCCTATAATCCTTAGGATGGGTCGGTGTGGTGATATAACATCCCAAGAGTCTTGATATGTTTTCAAATATTTTATATATCATTAATTTTAAATGTAATAATTCTTTAGGTTGAAACATCACTTATTCCAAAAAAATAGAATAGAAGTTATCAATTTCTATATATTAGAAATTATTTTTAGGTATTCATCATTTTAGGTCTACATGTATCGGTTCTACCCATAGGAATATCTGATTATTATCCATGTATATGAAATAACTCTTTATTTATTAAAATGTTTTATCGATACATTTTTATATCTTCTAGTTGATTGAATGAGAGTTTATTATTCTTGTTTATCATATTTTGGTTTCTTATTACTTCTTAATTTCCTATATTATATTTTTCATTTGTTTAAGGAATTTAAGAAATACTTCATGTGTGTTAAACAATAATTATTATGGCAATTTGTTGCGTGAGACTCATCCCCTGTCTCTTTTATAGATAACTATCATCTTCATCAACTTCATATCCCAAACAATCATTATTACAATTTGTTGCTTGAAACTCATTTCCCATCTCTTTTGTGTTTCTTGTACTACTCTGAGCATTATTCATCCCATGGATGACTACTACTTAGATTATTTCAAGCAATATAGGTGAATGTCCACAAGAGATGAAGGATGTGTCAAACAAAAAAATGCAATGATAAATGTTCAGGATATGATTTGATGAGGATAATTTGTCTATAACTTTCACCTTTGAATGAATTCATAGGGTAACACCTGTCATAGTGGATTAATTATTTTCTTAAATTAAATTACCCATTTTCTTCAACATACTGAAATTCTTTGAAATAATCAAATGTTGAGTTTACCTTATTAGAATTGTTTATAACTTTAACCTTTTATAATGAATATCTTATATGTATTTATTTATTTATTGTACAAAATTAATCTTTTATGAATCCAATGTGATGGATATGAATTGAAAATCGATGCACTCTGATCATTTGACAAAAGAGTATGAAGATGGAGTTAAATATTTTGTTAAGTTTTCAAGAGAAAATACATACAACCCTTCTGAAATCCTCTATTCATGTTTACATTGTTGTTATTCAAGAAAAATTAGTCTGGAAGAGTTGTAAGAACATTTGATTTGTCGCGGAATAGATCAGAGCTATAAATGTTAGACTAAACATGGAGAAAAAATTAATGTGGACACCAATTGGGATTATATTGCGGTTTATGGATCATTTGATATGAATACCAGAGTAAATGATGATGGAGATCGCATGGAAGAAATTACAATGGAAATTGAAGATGACCTTCATGATCTTCTAAAGTTTTTTGAGGAGTTAAATAGCTGTTCCAAGATGTCATTTTATATTGGTTGTACTAAATACATAACATTGTTAGTTTTATTGAAGTTATATAATTTTAAAGCTTGTAGAGAATAGAGTGACACCGGCTTTATAGAACTACTTAGTCTTTTGAATGATATGCTACCAGAAGAAAATGAACTACCATGTCAAACATATGATACTAAATGAATGTTACGTTCAATGGGAATGATCTCTAAAAAATTACATGTATGTACAAATGATTTCATATTGTTTTGTAAGGACTGTGAATCACTCATAAAATTACCTAAGTGTGGCGCAGATTGATATAAGAAAAATAAATCAAGTCCTTTGAAATTTGTATGGTAATTTTCTATCATTATACAGTTTAGAAGACTATATGAATGTCAAGAAATTGTGACACAATTTACGTGGCATGCAGATATAGTAATTAAATATGGGAACCTATGTCATCTAGAAGATTATCCTTAGTAAAAGAAAATTGATTACGGGTATCCTAAATTTGGAAATGAGCCAAGAAACTTTCATTTTAAATTATCTATATATAGAATAAATCCTTTTAGTGTATAGAGTAGTACTCACAGTACATGGCCCATCATATTGGTAAATTATAACTTATCTCCATGGTTATGCATAAAGCGAAAATACATTATGTTGTATCTATTTATATCTGGACCAAAGTAACTCAGTAATTACATTGATTTCTATTTGGCTCCATTGATCGAAGATCTAAAATTGATGTGGGATATAGGTGTTACAATTTATGATTCTCATAGAAGTGAAGAATTCACATTGAGGGTCACGTTGTACGGAATGATAAATGACTTCCCTGCTTATGGAAATTTATCAGGATATAACATTAAAGGAATGTTGGGGTATCCCATTTGTGAAAAAACACACATACTCAGTTCGATTGAAACATTCCTCAAATAATATGTTTTTAAGACATCAAAAATTTTTACCTCGATGACATAAATATCGATCCCGGATGATAGTATTCGATGAGAATATTGAACAAGGTACAACACTATCTCCAGTAAAGAGTGATCAACTGTACAATAAAGTAAAATATATTGAAACTAATTTTGATAAACCATTTTTGAAAAACCTTACAAAATCAAGTTGTAAGAAGATATCAATTTTCTTTGAATTACCATATTTGAATTGTTTGTATGTCAGATATTTTCTTAATGTCATGCATGTAGAAAAAAATGTATTTGATAGTGTTATTGTCACATTACTACATGTTCCTGTAAAAATGAATGATGGCATCAAGGCCTGGTTGGACTTGATTTAAATGGGGATAGAGGAAGAGTTGGCATTGGTTAAGGGTAAAAGGAGGACTTTTCTTCTTCTAGCAGCTTACACTCTCTCCTGACAGGAAAAATTGAAATTTTTCTTTTTACTTAATAGTGTAAAAGTTACATAGGGGTATTCATAAAATATCAAGAATTTCGTGGAAATAACTAATTTGAAATTACAAGAACTAAAATCACATGACTGTCATGTTTTAATGTAATATTTAATGCCTATTTATTTTTATTTCATTCTGCCTCAAAATCTACGACATATATTAACCAGGCTTTTCTTCTTTTTCAAATCTATATGCAGTAAAGTTATAGACTCAGTGGAGTTTCTCATCATGAATAAAGAGGTTTCAATCATATTATGTGAATTAGAGATGTTCTTGCCACTATTATTCCTTGATATGATGGTCCACCTAATGGTTCACTTGGTTAGATAGCTTCAGTTATGTGGTCCTGTCTATTACAAATGGATGTACCCCATTGATCGGTATATGAAGGTTTTGAAAGGGTGTGTCAAGAATTGAATTCAGGCAGAATTTTGTATTGTAGAACGATATATTTTGGAAGAAGTTATTGAATTATTTAATGACTACCTATCATATGTTGACAACATCGGTCTCCCAAAGTCTTGCCATAGTGAATGCCTTATGGGAGAAGGTATTTTCAGAAGAGATGTTGTTAAAATTACCTTGATAGATCGGGCACAAGCACACCTTTACATTTTATATAATATTGAAGATGTTGATCCATAAATTGAAGCCCATAAATAAATTCTTAGAGATTTTAATCCATAAAGGGATGAAGGATGGATATCAAATACTCATAATAAACAGTTTATAGGATGGTTATGAGATCAAATTTATAAGGAGTTGTCTAAAAATCTTAATTCAATTGCCTAATGACTTCAATGGATTGAAAGGGGACTAAATAAAAAATTTATATCTTACACTGGTTTTGTAATTAATGGTTATATGTTCTATACAAAAGAACATGATGACTATAGTATGGTCAAAAACAGTAGTGTTACACTTATGGATAAAGCGATTCACATATCTGGTTCAAAGGATAGAAATCTAATTTATGAAAATATGTCATATTTTGGCATTATTGAATAGATATATGGGTTGTATTATACAAAATTTTAAGTTCCATTTTTCTATTGAAAATGGGTTGACAATATCAATGCAGTGAATGTTGATGAAATTGGTTTCTTGAAGGTGAATTTTAGTGTAGAAGGGGAAAAATATGATCCATTCATAATGGCATCACAAGCAGTGTAAGTATTTTGTGTCTCTAATCCAACAAACAAGAATTAATTGATTGTCCTGCTGGAGACTAAAAAAATGTCGAGTCAGATGAAAATTCAATCGAGGATAACCCTTTCATTGGGAGATCACAATCACTTCATCCCAATCCCAATATAAAAAATGCCTTATACATTGGAGGGGACCATAAATAGGGGATTTTGATTCTCAATAGAGGAACCAAATCCCTGAAACCTTTAAAAAAGATATTTAAATGAGAAGGTAAAAGTGTTTTTTAATATACTATGTTTTTTCTCATAATATTATATATTCTCTAATATATTAATATAATCTAAATTAAATGTTTTACTACTCATGAAGACAGTGTCTTATGCACATGATGATGTTATCAATTCCTCAGAAGAACAAATTATAGTGAAGGAAACCCTTTGGAAATATGTAAAGGTAATGTTAAAATATACTTTCTCTATTTTACTAAAAAATTATATAATAGAACATTGATTTAATTTTCATTATTCCTTGTAGATATCATTTATTTTAGAATATTTCTATCCATATATCATGCCTTTGTAGGAAGATCAATAACGTTGTATCTGCTCAATCACAGAGGTAATCTTGATGTTTTCATAGTAAAATCATTTTCCATAGAATTAATGTATTGTTTTATATTTATGTTTAATTCATTTCTTTCTATTATTACTCACATAATAATTTTTTTCTTATATAGGTGGATTCTTTTATTCATGTTGGGGTGATATTTCTATCTTTTATTCCTTTCAATACCAAAATTTCCATATACTTATTTTCCCTCAAAACCTTTCACCCCTACAGTGTTGATATTTATCAATTTTCTTTAAGTTCCCTCCACTACTCAATCACAGAGTTAATATTTATTTTTCCACAGTAAAATAATTTTCCATATAATTAATATATTATTTCATATTTATTTTTAATTTATTTCTTTTTAGTATTACTCATACAATAATTGTATTCTTATACAAGTGGATTCTTTTTTTCGAGTTGAGGTCTTCTCATGTAGTGTTGACAGTTCAAGAAATAAATTCAATGGATATCATGGTAACATTGACAGTTAGGATTGTTTTGAGACTTTAATATGTGTAGGAATCATCCAAACCACAATCTGACACATAGTGTGATCGGTATGACTCCAAGTACTTCTTTTTATTTAAAATTGACATTGATTTTAGTAAAATAGACAACTGACATACTCAAAACTGAGTAAAAATATTCATATTTTTTTGATACTTTAATAAAATAGTCCATAAGTCATTTTTGATGTGGAGGAATTTGTCTCACCTCAATCTAATACATGATGTTCCCAGTATGACTCAATGTGTTCGTTATTAGTTTAAAATCTATATTTTACTTTAAAAAGTGTCACTCACTAAAAACTGAGCAAACATGATCATATTTTATTGATAATTTATGGAATCAATTCATAAATCATTTTTTATGTGTAGGAATCAGTCTCACATCAAACTAATACACGATGTGATCTGTATGAGTCAAAGTGAATGTTTAAAGTTTAAAAATAAAATTTTAGTAAAAAAGAAAAGTGATGTACTAAAAATTGAGAAAACACGTTCATATTATTTTTATACTTTATAAAAATAATCCATAATTTATTTTGAACATTTAGGAATCATATGAACCTCAATCTGATACACGGTGTGACCAGTATGACTCTAAGTGCATCTTTATTTAAAATTGACATCAATTTTAGTAAAAAGTATAACTAACCTACTCAAAACTGAAAAAATGCATTCATATTTTTTTGATAATTTAGTAAAATGATCCATAAGTTATTTGAGAAATGTAGGAATCATACTCATCTCAATCTGATGCACGGTGTGACCGGTATGACTCCAAGTGCATCTTTTTATTTAAAATTGACATCAATTTTAGTAAAAAGGACAACTGACCTACTCAAAACTAAGAAAATTCATTCATGTTGTTTAAATAATTTATGAAAATGATCTATAAGTCATTTTTGATGTGTAGGAATCAACCGAAACTCAATTCGATACACGATGTGCCTGGTATGACTCAATGTGCATGTTATCAGTTTAAAATTGATATTTTAGTTCAAAAAGTGTCACTCACTAAAAACCAAGAAAACACTCTTGGATTTTCTTGATAATTTACAACATCGATTTATAATTCATTTTTGATGTGTACAAATCAATATCACATCAAATAGATACACGATGTGATCGATATGATTCAAAGTGTATGTTTCAATTTTAAAATGACATTTTAGTAAAAAAGAAAAGTGACATACTCAAAACTGATAAAAAATGTTTATATTATTTTTATAATTTATTAAAATGATCCATAAGTCATTTGGAACATGTAGTAATCAAGCACACCTCAATCTGACACACGGTGTGATAGCTATGACTCCAAGTGTATCTTCTTATTTAAAATTATCATCAATTTTAGTAAAATGAACAACTGACCTACTCAAAACTGAGGAAATTCATTTATATTGTTTTTATACTTTACAAAAATT
This sequence comes from Viscum album, assembly GCA_963277665.1. NCBI lineage: Eukaryota > Viridiplantae > Streptophyta > Magnoliopsida > Santalales > Viscaceae > Viscum > Viscum album. Next base: position 1,986,185,335 of record OY728161.1, on the reverse strand, counting down.
ATCTATAAGTCATTTGTGACATGTATGGATCAGACACACCTCAATCGGATACACGATTTGTTCAGTATGACTCAAAGTCTCTATTATCATTTTAAAATCGGCATTTTAGTTCAAAAAGTGTCACTCACTGAAAACTAATCAAACGTGATCATATTTTCTTGATAATTTAGGAAAATTATTCATATGTAATTTGTGATGTGTATAAATTTGTCTCACATAAAACTGATACACAATGTGATCGGAATGAGTCAAAGTGTGTGTTTCCAATTTAAAATGACATTTTAGTAAAAAAGACAATTGACGTACTCAAAACCAAGAAAACACATTAATATAATTTTGATACTATATTAAAATGATTCATAAGTAATTTGAGATGTTTAAGAATCATCTTAATCTCAATCCAACCCATGGTGTGATCGGTATGACTCAAAGTTGCATATTTTTATTTAAAATTGACATCAATTTTAGTAAAATGGACAACTGACCTACTCAAAATTAAGAAAATGCATTCGTATTGTTTTAATACTTTACAAAAATGATCCACAAGTAATTTTTAAAATTTAGGAATTATCCTCACCTCAATCTGATACAAGATGTTTCTAGTATTACTAAAAGTGTCCATTATCGATTTAAAATTGATATTTTAGTTCAAAAAGTTCCACTCGCTGAAAACCGATCAAATGCACTTGGATTTTCTTGATAATTTAGGACAACAATTCATAAGTAATTTTTTACGTATAAGAATCAATTTCATGTCAAATGACATACGATGTGATCATAATGATTCAAAAGTGCATGTTTCCAGTTTAAAATGACATTTTAGTAAAAAATACAACTAACATACTCAAAACTGAGCAAACACATTTAGATTGTTTTGATACTTCAGGAAAACAATCCACAAGTCATTTGTGACATTTTGGAATCATCTGTACCTCAATCTGACACACAGTGTGACTGGTATGACTCCAAGTATGTCTTTTTATTTAAAATTAACATCAATTTTAGTAAAATTAAGACTTTTTGTTAATTTATTTCCGTATATTATTACTAACATAAGAATTATTTTCTTATATAGGTGCATTATTTTGCTCAATTAGGGGTGTTTTTTTATAAATATCATGGTTTAAAGTTAGGATTAAAATACAAAGGAACAATGATGTTTTTGAATGTATGTAATATTTTTTATTTATGTAATTGTATAAACCAACATTTTAAATGTCTAGAATATTTTTTTTCTTGTATTTGTATTGTAAATTTCATTTCATTTAAATTCAGTACTAGGAATTTTTTTTGTTGATATCTGGTGTGTTTCTGGTGTTGTATTGTGATGTTACAGCACATTACACTGGTGTTGTAGTGTGTTGTTATAGTACACTACAGTATGGAACTTTATCAGTGCTTTTAAAAATAATGATTAAGGACACATTTTTCAGCACTTTTTTAGCACTGATAAAGGACCAGGTCTTTTAATCTCGCTCTGGTATTCAGTGATTTTTTGACACTGATAAAGGTCATTTCTAGCACTATTAAAGGTCTATTTTGTAGTAGTCATACCAATTATTGATCTAGATGGAGTTATGCAATGACTCAAGATGGGGTGGATTGAGTTCTTAAAATTTTGTCCCCAAATAACTTTGACCCTCAAACTATTATTAACTCTTTTATCAAAATATAGTAGAAATAAAAACATAAAAGATAAGAACAAACCACAAAGTTTTTATAGTAGTTTGAATAATAAGAATCCCCTAGTCCACTCCACCAATTCTATATTCATGAGCATGGTGATTTTCACTATACAGGTATTTTTTCCTAAGGACCACAACAATTGAGTACAAACTACTACAAATTGTTACAAAAAATGTGGAAAGATATTTTACCAGAATCTCCATTTTTATAAGACCTATCCATGGTCTTCAAAAAAGATAAAGGTGTAGAAAATATATTTAGATTCAACTCATAGTTGTAAGATAAAATTAATAAAAGATTAGAGGTTATTCTAGAGAAAAAATATGACTTAAACAATCAGGTCTAGAAGGTCTCTCAGCTACACAAGATATGTTTTTAAAAGAATGTCAACGTTAATTGTTTCTTCTTTATAGAAAACAAGGAATATCTTATATATATAGTAAAGTCAATTATCATATTTGTTCTTCAAATAATACTTGTTTTCATGAGTTTTCTCTCTTTCTATGTTGTTCTCTATCTTGTTTATCTTCTTCTTGATATTTGAATTCAAAACATTATATATACTCCAACAGTCAAGAGAATGTAGAATAATTCAAAAGGATAAGCTTTGTTCTTGTATGTGACTTTCAATTTCAAAAATAGGAATCATAGAGATCATTGTTGACTGTAACAATGATCTTCATTGGAACTATATTAATTCTTATATATATATGTATTATTTAATTCATCAATACTTATCCGTCTATCACAATTCCTAACAAAAATAAAAGGTATGTGTGAAATTTTCTTGAGTTTCTATAATAGTAATAAATTCCTAAAAAGATCGAAAAGGTACTCTTAAAATACTTACTTTGAATGAATTCATCTTTTAATGGTATTATCTTCTTCATAGGTTATTTTGGTCTTCAAATCTTCGTAAGACTCATTCAAATTCCTGAATTGAAATTTCAAAGAGTACTTCTACTTTGAGAGAAACATTTTACTTTGTAAGATAATTTGTTTTGTATGATATTTCATACTTTCATAAAATAATATTATCTTTATAGGATAAACTAACAATAAACCATGTTCTGTAAGATAAATTCTCTCTTCTTATGATGTTTTTTATATTTGTACGATAAATCTCACTTTGTACAATAATCACCTTTGTCAAATCATAATTTTGGATTTCTAAGCTCATAAGATAATTTAGAACTTTGTATGATAATTTGATATTCATGCAATAAATTCCTTTTCCAAAATCATGGCTCGTAAGTCATTCTTCTACCTCATAAGATAAATTTCATATGTAAGACTTTTATAGGGTAATTTACTTAGTTTGAAATATGAAATCCCATGTAAAGATGTTTGTCTATCCATACTATGATTTCCTTTGACTAGAAATAGAATTCCTGGTAGTGTATGTCAAATAAAAACTCATATGATATTTTCCTTACAAAATTTCTTCAAACATAAAAATCAAAAGTTTAACCAAAATATGCTAAAACAAAATATTACTTTAAGAAAATGCACAATGACCTGAAAACACTTAAGAAAAGTTTATCAGTAAAACAAATGAGGATTTTGTGAGCATAAAAACATATGAAATATTGAGATATGTTAGAACATCATTAGTATGCCCAATAGTTCTTACCACATGAATGGTCGTAGAACAGTCAAGGGGGATCTATGGAGGGTGGATTTTTTTCTCATGGTATAAGAATCATGGTAACATACTTCACAGTAGTAAGCAACAATCACATATGGACGGTCGATCCTTCATGGTAGTAGGTGGAATGGTATTAGGTCCCCTCTACTATCATGGTCATAGAGAACCCATGGTAGAAGATGATACGGTTACACCTAGACCTAAAACACTAAAAATTATAGACTTGGTAGAAATAAAAATTCTAATAAAAACTCACATCATTTAACACTTAATTTAGTAATTAAATTTAAAAGTGAGACTTAAATAATTAATTCCATAAAAAAATAAAATAAATAAAAATAAATAGTTTGGAAGAATTAATTCTTAATATATCCAAAATTAATTTCATTCTTTTTAATTATTATCTAAAAATTAGAAAATGTTGTTCTCAAAATAATTAGAAAATAAACTCAAGAACAATTGAGAAATTAAAACACAAAATACACACATTTTTTATAATATTTTCAATGAATATCATATTAAACATAAATTTAACCACAATTCATTAATCTCTATCAAATAAAAAAATAAACATTAAAACACCCCAAAAATTTAGAAAACTGATGTATAAAAATGCAATAAAAAAATTTGTATCAATGATAGACAGGATTCACTGCATTATCCATTAATTTTTCCTCTCTATCAACATCATCAATTTCATTAGTTGCATCATGTTTTATCATACCATTGCTTTCTTTCATTGGCATACTTTCTTTCTCATGATGATAAATAAATGAAAATCGATCAAATATCAAATTCTTCATTCCACTCCTTTCATTTAGATCATGAAAAATCTGAGCTTTCTTTTTCTATCCATTATGACACTAGACATAATATTAAGTTTGAAAACCAAATTTTGTTATATGGTAACTCAATTCTTATCAACTTATCCAAGGTCTTCCAACATAATTATAATAAGGGAGCATTATAAGTCCTATATTTAAAACATTATTAAATGAAAAATCTAAAAAAATCCAAATTATTTTGAAACTCAGTTGAGATAAAATCAGTTTCATACATATAAATTCTCTCCATTATGATATAAATAATAATAATTTGTAATTAAAATCAATATAGTATACTACAATTAGAAAATTCATAACAAGAATGAATCCTTTTGAATATATGTTAGGACAAAAATTATTTTAAAACTAAATACATATATATATATGTATTGTTTATAACAATTTTTATATATTTTTACATCACTTTATGCATTAGAGACACTCCAAAGTGATGGGGGAACTAAAGCAAATAGAATATTAAAATATAGGCTATAATCTGATGATAAAAGAAAATTAAAGTGAAGCATGGAAAAATGGAGTTTGGATGTGAGGTTTGGGGATAAGTGAAGAATGTAGATCATCATTACAAAGAAGAAAATACATTTTGAAGGTTTAATACCTCCTACCATGACATATCTTTAAGGAATTATTCCCCATTTATGTTTTCATAATAAAAAACATTTATTAAAGAAGAACATTATTCCACATATCATGAAAATTCCCCTCTTTTACATTATGTTCACAATCATAAATATGGGTCCCCTCTTTGGCATTTAAAAAAATATATATTCATTGATTAAATAAAATTATTAAACACCCTATAAAACAATTCATGATATTAATCAGAAGACTTCTTCATATTAATAAAAAAATCAATTTTTATAACACCCCATAAATAATTCATGACATTTAGAACAAACAACTCATAACATTGATATCAATCCAAAAAAAAATTGGTAACACGTCATTAAAATGATATTGATGAAAAGAACATTACAATTTTTGGTATTAACAAGCACCCACAACATTGATATTAACTAAAAAAATTCTTGATATTTGAAAAAAAAAGCTATCAAGCCCATGTAATTCACTTTCTATAACACCCCTTAAATAATTCATAGCAACAACATAAATTATTTCATAAAAAATTAATTTTCATCAAGCACCTTGTGTGCACTATTATTTTCATCACTGGATTAATTCATTTTTAAGGAAACCCCATAATTTATCACATTAAAACCAAAGTAAATTCAAGATATTAATATCACTATTTTTAAAAAATGTATTTTATTAAAAAATGAAGTTTCAAATAATAATAATAATTAAAACAAGTGAGCCACAAAGTCAAGGTGGATGAAGAAAATGCATGCCCAATGTGCTAGTAATAGAAAATCATCTACAAGCCAATGTGATACTTCCAGGTGATGTGTAAATATCCAAATCAGGAATCGACTAGCCATGAAAGGTTACAGAGTTGACCAACATGTTTCCTTCTCTCCATGTGTGATAAATATACATACCCATTTAACCTTGAAAGTATAAACACATCACATGGAGGACCGACCGATGGGTTGCCTCTAATTCCTCTAAAAATTTAACAATGAAAAATGCATCAAGTTTAATATTAAAAACCAAAATATTTCTTTCATGACATGGATTCAAACCAAGAAGAAGATACTTCTCTTTAGTTTTGATGAAATACCCATACCCAAAATGAGTATAAAAAGATAAGAAAAATGATCATATGAGATCCTACAAGACCCCTCCTCCTACCATAGTAGTGTTACAGGCTGATCAATCCAAATTTAGTTTGTACCCAGAAAGAGGTGGCTACCATTATACCTTGTTACCCCTACTAGTATATGGTTTAGAATTCCCCATTTGAAGAATCCTCATTCATAATTGAAAAATAAAGATGTTTATAATTTCAACTTTGATGTTAGTGATCAATTCTCAAACCAGTTTGAGGTAATGATGAAGAATACATTTCAGTGTGATATTCACAACCCCATACAGCAAAACATTCTATCCCACCCAGATCGATCAACATGTCACTTTAACAATACACAGCCACATGACACTCATAGGTGTGTCAGTAAAGTTATAGATCCATGAATCTGGGATTGACTCAAAGCAATTAAGTCTGATCTAGAAATCCATGACACTGCTAGAGAAGTTCCATATCTCATCCACCAGTATTACTTTGATAAATAAATATTCAACTGATTCCACCTTCGAAGTAGAACAACACCTCCATTTAAAAGCAATAGATATGCCTCTAGTTTATATCACAACATCAGTAGGTAGGGCATTCCTCATGATCTTCTATATAAGAAAGGTCGTTTTAATAGGGGATTTTTGTTCCAAATGAGTTCCCCCACTGAATATTAAGCTTGGGTCTCTATTTTACAAATGAAAGATAGAAACAAAAAGAATTTCCAGTAGAACCAAGTAAAAAGATTAACCAGTCCTGAGTAGAGCATAAAACAATTACTTTGGATAGTGATAACTTATCCTCATCAAGAACTGTATTGGGGAAGATCAGATAATCCATCTCTTTATGAACTGTGATATTCAGAGTTGGACGCCCATGAAAATAGAGTTGGAATAACACCCACCAATACTTCTAAAAAGAGATATCCTCAATTCCCACCACCCATGTAGACCATTAATTCAATTAAATTTGGAATATTGGATACAAATTTGATCCAAAACATAGAGTTTTTGCCACCTTCACTTCCTATTATTACTTCACAAACATCACCATTCTTAGATTTGGTATATTTATCCCATAAGGATGTTCATTGCAGATAGTCCCATGCTAATTTTACTTATAGAGCCTCCATGTTATCTTAAAAACCAATAAAATTAATACCTCCTTCCTTCAATAGAAGTGATAAGGTCTCTCATCTAACCCAATGGAACCATATGTTACTCCCACTATCCCAAAGAAAATCAGACATCAACTTCTCTAACTTGTGTAGGATCTCTCTAGGCACTACCACCAAAGATAAAATGTGAATAAGCATAGATAAAATCACACTTTTTATCAAGGTAATATTTCAAAAAATAGATTAAAAATTATTCCAATTATATATTCCATTATTCACTTTATTCACATGATCTTCAAAGTAATATATCTTCACATGACCATATACCAATGGAGACTTGAGATAATCAAAAGGGAATTCCTTCTTGATGTCCAACCATCTCTCTAATAATCCTTTTCTTTTGGTAGTCATTTTATTAGATACCAAGAAGATAATTTTGTTAGTGTTGATAGTTTTCCCACTCCAAATACCATATGTATTGAGAAGTCCCATGAAATTAGTCACTCATTTCTATTTTCCATTGAGAAATGCCAAAATATCATCTATAAAGTGAAGATGGGAGATACCTAGAGTACCATACTTACCTACAAACTAAATCACTCTTCCCCTTGAAATATTATTATTCAGGTTTTTATGAAGGGAATCTTGGGATATTATAAATAGATTTAGAGATAGCAGATCACCTTGTCCAATCCCCCAAATATATTTAAAGAATCCAAAATTTCTTCCCACAAGAGATATGGGCATCCATAGAGAAGAAAAAAAACAAAACAAAAGTTCCCAATCATTATTAGAGAAACAATTATTTTGAAAGAAAGAAAAATAAAGCCTCATTCCATCTTGTCAAACCCCTTTTCCATATCAATTTTGATCATCACATTTCCACTGAAGACTTTTCATTCAAATTCTTTCATCTTTTCTTAAGCCAGACTAATAACCCCTAAATATTTCTCCACTTGATAAAACCATGTTTCTCTTCTGAGATAATGTAAGTTAGGAAAGGAAGGAGTATATTATTCATTATAGTAGTAATGATCTTATATGAAAATTTATAAAGGATGATCATTCGAAAAAATTTAAGTGAGGTATAAGTGTTGAATATTAGGAATAAGAACAAGATTAGTGGTTTCTATAGACCCAAGGATTGCACCACCCTTGAAAAAAAAATCTCTCACCACATCCACTGTATTCCCCTTGATGATATTCCATGAAAATAGATAAAAAGAACCAGGGAAACCATTAGGACCAAGGGCACTCTCCACCCCCATACCTTTCACTACTTTATAAATCTCATTCTCTTCCAGGAGGCAACTAATGGAAATGTTATGACACTCCTAGACTATAAATTAAAAGTTATTAATAAAATCCTAACCTTATAAAGTATTATCACACAAATAAGAGTTTGAAAGGGGTTAGTGAGGGAAACTGTAAAGTATCCAACAACTTGACCATTGAGAATATAAATATTTGATTCAGTGGTACCATCCTCCTTGAGCAGATTTAGTCTACCCATATAATATTTTTCTTTTATGTAGGAAAGAAAATAATTAGTATTTTTGTATCCTTCCTGAACACATAATTCCATGGACCACTCTCTAACCTCAAATTCTTCTTTAAAGAGCATTGAGGTCATAAAATTCCATTTCCTAGAAATATCATCATAGACCTTTGAATCTCATTCTATTTGTAAGATTCTATCAAGAGAGATAATGTCCTTAGCTAAGGATTTAATAGTAACATCACCCTCAATATTCTTCCCACACTACCTTAGAATTTCCTTATTGAGACTTTTCAATTTCCCCTGAAGGCATGATATGATGACTTGTCTTAGAGGGTCCCATGTCGTGACTACCCCAAGCCCACCTCCAATTGGCCAGGGGATGGTGACTAGCACCGAGTAGGAATATCCCATAAATGGGAGGCATTACCCTAAGTAACTATACACGTGCACACATCTCCAAGCCACAAAATGCTGAAATGTAAAAACACTAAGTAAACAATTCATGCATACCACTAAGATCTTGCAACAAAGTACGATGGTAAAATTACTAGAAAGTAAATAGGGCTAGAATACAAGACCACCAAAAAGAGTCTATAACCTTAAATCTAACTGCTAATAAAGGAGGTATTGGACTATTGTTTAGACCTTAGGAACACATCTCATCTATCTGGCCTCTCTAATCACCACCTGGTCCTGGTCCACTTAGGACTCCATCAAAGGGTCGATCATCTTCACAAGACACAACACGTGTGGGAAAAGATCGTGAAGGGGTGAGTATAACAATACCCAGTAGGACACCCCAAAACCATAAAGAAAATACCACAAGGTAAATACCATAAAGGAAATACCACAATGGAAATACCACAAAGGAAAGTAAAATCATCTCCACATAGGTATATTTATATAACACATTTAGTAAGAATATCTAGATATACTCAATCCAACACACACATTCTAGAGGTAAGCCGCAACCAATTACCATCCACAGGATTCTGCTCGAAGCACACTCATTCTGAGAGAACTCACTTCTCGATCCATGATATCATTGGAGACACTCACGAAGAGGTCTATCTCATTTGGTACCTACCCAAATGAGAACATATTGGTCAAGAAATATTATGATACACAAAGAGGGGATCCTACCCAAACACGCTGGGGAATACCACTAACCCAGTCTTCATTAATTCACAATGTAGAGAATCCTACCTAGACACACTGGGGAATACCACTAACCCTACTAATGCAGCCCTCTAGGTGGAGGACCAACACCTTGCTCTCGATGGTTACATTGATTCCACAAAAACTCCACTAGGGTTGACAGAGGATCACACTCAAGTCCCATGGAGGGATACCATACTCTATCTGTGACTCAGCCTCTAGAGGGGATTATAATCCAGTGATGTGAACATAATTTCATACTAAAACCTCAAGGAAAGGACCAAGGGAATTCTATCAACCTATACTTTTCCAAACTAAAAACTCACAACTTGTCCCAAAATGTTTGTCTCATCTCTGGGGTCCCAATGTCGTAAATGGCTCATCAAACAGACATACCGTTTAAAATTTATGGCAGTTTAAAGTTTCAAAGGGGGGTTACAGGGCCTGTGGATTGAACATGGTGGTCGACCTCTGCAGTCGACCACCCTAGGATACCGTGTTCATGTGGCAGTTAGAGATACCGTGGATCACAGTTGATCGTCGTGGTCGATCGTGCCCCAGATCCAGCCTGGTCCGTCTCCCCTGGCCTGGCCCACTAGCGCGCAGGCTACCTGGGCCTCTGCACATGGCCTTCCTGGCCGTATCTGTAGCCTCCACTCCATGCGTCCATTGGCTATGTCTCATGTGGCTTCCACCATAGTCCGCTCCCACCGGCTCCCATGCGGTCGGCTGCCACACTCCACGCTGTCGCCTTGCCTTGTTGAACCGTCACACCGGACACATGCTGGTGGTCCCTTCCGTGGACCACTTAGCCACCTCTGATACTCGGAATTCAAAATGGTCATAGATCTAGGATCATTGGGTCCCGATCTACATAGACCCAACCTCTATTGTTGATTTTCCTCCAATATAGGGGTTTGATCATGTTCAGAACCACCCGGAAAGTCGAGTCGTGACCACGGGGGTCTAACGGCGAATAACGCAAAGAACAAGGGCATAGAAAAGTACAAAGAAAAAATTGAGGAATAAACCTTGTCCTTTTTTCATGTCATCCTTAATCCATTTTCATTAGAAAGATAAAGGAAGAGGAAAATCAAGAAAAACTCCCAAAAATAATCATCGCAATTATAAACCATCCCACAATGAACGAATTGTGGATTGATATATTCATGGATTAACCCATGTTCTTCATGGAAATAAATAATAGGTAAAATCACAAAAAAAAACACCCTAAATATATTAGATTTGATTTATAACAAATAAAAAAATCGTCATTGCATTTGCTGGCAAGATCCATCAAAATTTGAGGTGCGTTGTTCGATCGATCCATCGTCATCTGCCAATGGTTTCTCCAGAGGGTATCTCTCCACATTTCTAGAGAAAATTCAAGGTTATCAGTATAACCCAAAATTTTTTACAAATACTTAATAAAAAGTAGAGTGACTGTGTGAAAATAATTTTTTATAAAAAATATTTTATTTACAGTTCCGTCCTCCGGTACATTTTCTAGAAATGACATGTGATAACAAAAGTTATTTCATTCCCACGATAAAACCACTACTATGAACTTAATTTTGCCCTTGGATTTCTTATTCGGGCACCTGTTTAAGAGTTATTCCTTTTTATCAAGAAAACTAGACACGTGTTTTAATAAAAGTTTAATATTTTTCAAACAATTGTTGTGGGAAAACCAGGCCTCAGAATCACACGTCGTCTCAGCTCCTAGTCTCAAAATAATTCCATATAATTTCTAAAAATAAAACATGGAAAAAATACAAGATTTTACATTCTCTCGACCTTGGGGATTTACGTTTCCAAAAGCCAAAATAAGGGCTACTCAAACAAATGAGGGTACTGAGCATGAATATGAGCCTCTCATTCCCATGTGCTCTCCTAGAGATTCTCGTTATTCCACTAGAAACACACTAAATAAATTGATCACCCATTAAGGGTCCTCTCCTGTTGATCCTCGATCTCCACCAGGTACTCAACAAAAGTCACCCCATCCTCTATGTCCATCTCGCCCCAGTTGATGACATGTGATGGGTCATACACGTACCTCCTTAGTTGAAACACATGAAAGACATAATGTACTCTAATCTAACTAAAATGGTATAGCCAAGTGGTGTTCCACCTTGACAACTTTACACAGTATCTAGAAAGATTTGATGAACCTTGGAGATAGCTTTCTGCCCCAGCCAAATCTTAGTAATCCTCATCAAGGTGAAACCTTAAGGAACTCATGGTCTCCTTTCTAGAACTCCAAAGTCCTTCATCGCCTGTCGTCACAAGACTTATGATGGATTTGTGCAGCCTTCATCCGCTCCTAGATGATCTACACCTTCTCTATAATATCTCGTACCAACTTCGAGCCCATGATTGCTGACTCTCCCAAGTCAGCCCAGCAAAGTGGCGACATGTAGGGTCACCCATACAAGGACTTGAATGGTACCATAACAATTGTGGATTGATAGCTATTGTTGAATGAAAACTCCACCATTGGTAGGTGATCCTCCCAAATATATCCAAAGTCCAACATGCAAGCCCACAACATGTCCTCTAGAACCTGAATGGTTCTCTCAGTCTGGTCGTCCGTCGGGGGGTGAAATGTTGTGCTCAAGCACAACTGGGTCCCAAAAGCCTCATTTAATCCCTTCCATAATTGGGATATAAAGAGATCATCACAATTTGAAACTATCATCGATGGAACTCCTTGAGTTTGAACTACCTTCTATACGTATAGGTGTCCCAAGATCTCTACTGAACTCTGCTCTCACATAGCTAGGAAGTGGGCCAAATTCATGAGTTGGTCAATGTTCACCCAGATGGAATCATGCCCCCTAAACATATGTGGTAAACCCATTACGAAGTCCATAAATATCCCAACCCACTTCCATTCTGGCACCTCAAGGGGTTGATCTAAACCCACTATAACCTGGTGCTCCACATTCACCTGCTGACAAGTGAGACATCAAGAGACAAACTCTGAAATCCCCTTCTTCATCCTCAGCCACCAAAACTCACATCAGAGGTCTTAGTACATCTTTTCCACACCTGGATATACCGCCAAATAGGATGTATGGAACTCCTTAAAAACCTCCTCCCACAACTCCACTAGTATAACTATTCACCCTCTATAAAGATTGATTTTCTCCTTGCCTTTCGAATATCCATCAGGAGCATGTACTTTGGACATCTGATCATGTAAGGTCTTGTAGTCGGTGTCCCCAAGTTGTGCCTCCCTAACTCATTGTAAGAGTAGAGGGGTGAAAACCATCGATTGGAGGTAAGATACTCCATCTACATCCATAAATTATATCTACAACAAGGTCAACTACTCTGACTCCTCATTCAGCAATTGCAAACTAGATCTTCTACTGAGAGCATCTGCCACCACATTCCCCTTCCCATAAGTCTAGATAATCTCAAAGTCATAGTCCTGGAGGAACTCTAACTATCACCTCAATCACAAGTTTAGACCCTTATGAGATAATATATACTTGAAACTTTTATTATTAGAGTATACAATAAATCACACTCCCATCAGGTAGTGTTTCCATATCTTCAATGTGAAGACTACCACTACTAGCTCAAGATCATGGGTCGTGCAGTTCTGCTCCTGCAGTCTCAACTGGAATTAACTATAGGAAATCACTACATTCCCCTACATCAGGATAAAAATAATATCAGTCTCTGATACATCACAGAACACCATGTAATCGATTCCTTCCTCCAGTAACTTTAGGATGGGAGTGCTTTTCAACCTTTACCCCAGCTCCTGAATGCACTTTTGTCACTTCTCTATCCATATGAAAGGCTACCCATTTCATGTAAAAGCTGTTAAGGGTGCTTCTAATCTAGATAATTTGGGTAAAAATATCTAATATAACCATGCCAAACCAATAAAACTCCACACCTCGGTAACACTCTTGGGTGGATCCCAAGAAAGCACTACCTCAAACTTTGCTGGATCCACTATAACTACAGCCTCTAAAATGATGTGCCCTAGAAAATGTACCTCCAAAATCTAGAACTAACACTTAGAGAGATTCCCATATATTTTATACTCTCTAAGTGTGTCTAGGACCATCCTAAATTGTATCGTGTTCCCCTTCTTAGATTCCAAGTACACTATGATTTCATCGATGAAGACCGCCATGAACCAGTATAAGTAAGGCTGAAAGATCCGGTTTATGAGTCTCATGAAAACTTTTGGGGTGTTAGTTACGCCAAATGACATCACCAAGTACTGATAGTGACTATAACAATATATAAAAGTAGTCTTCGGTATATCCTCATCTCGTACTCACAACTAGTGATAGCCTAACCTAAGGTTGATCTTCGAGAACCAACATGCCCCTTTCAACTGATCAAAGATATTGTTGATCCTAGATAGTGGATACTTGTTCTTCATGTTCACATAGTTTAAATTCTAGTAATACAAATATATGCTCAAGCTCCCATGTGCCTCCTTGGAAAACAAAACTGGGGATTCCCAGGGTGAAACATTGGGTCTCATGAATCCCTTCCTCTACAAGTCCTCCAACCGCACCCTCAGCTTGTGAAGATCTATAGGAGCCATCCGATATGAAGGTGCAGATATCAAAGATATCCTGGGGTATAGATCAATGAAGAAGTTTGTCTCCCTCTAGGGATGTAAATCAGGAACATATTTAGGAAATACATCCTCATACTCCACCACCACTATAGGAAACTGAGGACTCATATCATCCTATACACTAAGGGTGAGGCTAGCCAACTAATGAGTAATTAGCTGCACCCTCCTATGTGTGATTCCATCCTGCGTTGTCTTTGTTTCATTTTTACTAATAAAGGAAAACCTAGTTCCATAACTATGAACACACCTCGCTCTATGCCTAAAACAGTCAATCTGAGTATGAACTATGCATAACCAGTCCATACCAAGAATGACGTTGTAAGGCCTTGACACCACTACCAAGATATCCCAACTGAAACTCTCACCTCCAATAGTCAGGGCACACTATCTTCACCAATGTTTGATCATCAAATCTCCTCCCATATGAGTCTCCAAGCATAAGGATCGAGCCAACGGTTCAACTGGAATCTCTGAGTCTCGAACAAGGTTCATGGAAATAAAGTAATCACTACTACAAATATGGCTTTTATTAGCGCTAAAAATGGCCATTAACAGAGCTAGAAAAAGTGCTATTAATGTCGGCAAAGATAAAGGGGGGGTCCCCTTTATCAGTGCTTTTTTTAGCGCTGATAAAAATAAAAAAAAAATAAAAAAAATACTGCCAATCTCGGGGGGGTCTTTTTACAACGCTTGATCCCCCCTTTATCAGCGCTTTTATGCACCTCCAGCACCCACCCACACCGCCTACACCCTTTATCAGCACTAGCCCTTTAAATCAACCTTGCGTGCGGACCCGTGACTCCACCCGGATTTGATCTCGAGACCTCCCCCCTGTGCACCTAAAGACTTTACCACTACCCTATATTGATTTTTTCTCTTATTCATGATATATCTATTTATTTATATATATATTTAGTTATATTTATTCGTATAGTAATATATATTTATATTAATATATATAGTTATATTAATATATATATAGTTATATTAATATATATATATATAGTTATATTAATATATATATAGTTATATTAATATATATATATATAGTTATATTAATATATACATATAGTTATATTAATATATGTATATAGTTATATTAATATATGTATAGTTATATTAATATATAGTAGTTATATAAATATTCATATATTGGTATTTTAAATAAAATGGATATTAGTTATTATTTAGATAAATCTAATATATTTTATATGTAAATATGTTTAATTAATTATTTAAAAAAATTAATTTTTAGGTGTGGATATATAAAAAATATGTACATATAGTTATATATTTGATTATAAATAGCAATGAATTATAAAAAAGGATGAAATTTTAAAGAAATAATATTAGTATGAATGTAATACCTTGGAATAAATTCAGTCGCCACCAAAAAAAGCCAATAATACCCCCTTAAACGAGGCTGAAAATCCACAAAATGTTAAAAAATCCGGGTACCCCGACTAAAAACTCAGTTTTGGAGGCCTTTTGGACCTCTTTTAGCCTCGAAAACACTTTATCGGGGTACCCCGATCACAGTGACGTAGAGCTCGTCACAGGATTCGATTTGATATGTGGTAGATCTCAAACGGACACTCGGATCAAAAGTTATGGTCGTTTGAAGTTTGAGTTGCGTTTTCAACATATTTTGGATCTTTTTTAAATTTTTTTATTTTTTTTAGTCTTCAAATTGTTATTAAATGACTATTACTCCATAATAATTAGCAAATTATTAATTAAAAATATTTTTTAAATTTTTTAAGAAGCCATTTTCACTAAATATCTTATATATTAAGTATAATAAGTGTAAATGTACATTTATACTTGTCTAAAATATATTTAAAAATTATATATTATATTTATATCAATATAACTATATAACTATATTTATATATTAAAAAAAATTAATTTTTTTTTGAAGTCGACCCTTTATCAGCGCTAAAAAAAAGCGCTGGTAAAGGGGTACTTTTATCAGCGCTTTTTTTAGCGCTGATAAAGGCATCATTTATCAGTGCTTTTTTAAGCGCTGATAAAGCCCCCCCCCCCTTTATCAGTGTTTTTTCGTTAGTGCTGATAAAGGGGTGGCGCTGGCCTTGCCTAGTTTTGTGGTAGTGAATGAATAGCACATGTGTCTATCAAAAATATAGCTAAGGTGGAAAATACATAGATCATACCTTGAATCATCCCTAGAGTGTTGGGTTCATAAACCTCCATTGCCTGTAGCTAGCCTCGTCCCTAACCACCAGCTCCCTGAGTCTAGCATAGCCCACCTAGGGGTGGTGGTGGTAACAGGTCAAACCTATGAACACCTCATACTTCCCTTCTTGCCCCTCTGCCACATCTAGCTCCCAATGGAACATCTTTCCCCTATCTCTACCTCTGCCTCGGCGGTCCCTCGATCATCTCCCAATCAGTTGTACGACGAGTTAGGTAATCTCATGCCAAATGTCCCCGACCGCCACATGAGTAACACCGTCTGTCCCTAGATTGACTTGATCCACCCTGGGAGCCCTGTACTACTGACCCTAAGTCCTAGGATCATCCCTTGAAGTTCCAGACCTACTTGCATCCTTGTGATTGTCGTCGGTTGCATGTTGTCAAGAAAAATCCCACTACCGTTGTCCACTGCTATCTCCCACTATTGGTGTCTGCTCTACAAGAACTCTCCACTAGTAGGGCTCACTCAAGTACCATATCATAGGTAGTAATTCTAAGGGATACCACTAATGCCCTGATGTCCTAGTGTAATACCTACTCAAAGGTTTGAGCCCTAAATAACTGGTCTTTTACCATGTATATGGAGTAGCACAAAATATTAGTAAACCTCATTGAATACTCTGTCATTATCATATTTCCCTACTATAGATGCAGAAGCTCCTATATGCATACCAATCGTAATGTGTCCAAATAGAAATCCTCCCTGAATATATTCTCAAATTCTATCTAGCGGAGATATGTCTCCTCGTGGGACTGAATCACCAAGCTCCACCATCTCCCCACTGATCCCTAAAGAAGAATCACAGCGAGGACCGCCATATGTTCGGTAGGCGTTCTCATAAGGAAGAAAACACAAGTGATTACCTCTATAAAATCCTTATCCAACTGGGGGTCTAGCTCACCCTAAAACCTGGGAGGTCTCTACCTATAAAACTCATGCAACACACTCAGCTTTCATACATCCTCATATGGTAGTGCGTGTAGTTGTTGCTACTTGACGGGTGGCAGTATAGCTGGTAAACCACTCGGAAGTTCTATCTTTGGTACATGCCCTCGTACCGATGCCTCATCACTAGGTGGATCATCCTCATGATCATGTAGTGGAATCTTGGATGGCTATTTTCATAGAGTAATCCTTAAATAAAACAAGATATACCATGGTCAATAGAGTATATCTAGAGAGATAAGTCAAGAAGGACATGGAAAACACAACTATTCCTATATGATGCATGTACCATTGTTTTTTCCTACAACCAGTGTTTTCATGTATCAAGTCAAAAAACAGAAAATTTGAGTCTTAGTGTATGGATACATCGGGATTCGCACCAACACTAGGGTCCCTAGACTAAAAGACGAACTCGAAACACTTAACATTATTTCCCCAAACTAGCCTCACAGAATCTCAGTTCTGAAGTAGAACTCGCCCCTCTCATAACACTCTATCATGACCCATCCCAGAGGGGGCCATGTTGTGACTACCCCAAGCCCGCCTCCAAAAGAATATGGGTTAGTGACTAGCACCGAGTAGGCATATCCCATAAATGGGAGGCATTAGACTAAGTACCTATACACACACACACGTCTCCAAGCCACAAAATGTTGAAATGTAAAAACACTAAGTAAAGAATGAATGCATACCACTAAGATCTCACAACATAGTATGATAGTAAAAGTACTAGAAAGTAAACAGGGCCAAAATACAAACCCACCAAAAAGAGTATGTAACCACAAGTCCAACCTATAATAAAAGAGGTGTTAGGACTGCAGTCTAGATCGTAGGAACACACCTTGTCTGTCTAGCCTCGCTAAGTACCACCTAGTCCTGGTCTACCTAGGACTCCATCAAAGGGTCAATCATCTTCACAAAACACAACAAGTGTGGGAAAATCCCGTGCATGGGTGAGTATAATAATACCTAGTAGGACACCCCGAAACCAAAAATGAAATACCACAATGGAAATACCACAAAGGAAATACCATAAAGGAAAGTATAGTCACCTCCACACAATTATATGTCTACAAAACATGTAGAAAGAATATCCAAATATACTCAATCCAAGACACATAGTCTAGATGTAAGCTAAAACTAATTACCATCCATAGTATTCTTCTTGAAGTATGGTCATTCTGAGAGAACTCACTCCTCAAGCCATGATATCATCGGAGACACTCGTGAAGAGGTCTAGCTCATTTGGGCCCTAACCAAATGAGAATGTATTGGTCAAAGAAGATTATGATACAAAGATATGGGATCCTACCTAGACACACTAGGGAATATCACTAACCCAATCTGGATCAATTCTCAACATAGAAGATCCTGCCCAGACATACTGGGAAATACCACTAACCCTGCTGATGTGGCCCTCTAGGTGGAGGACTAATGACCTAGTCTTAATGGTTATGTCGATTCCATAAAAACTATAATAAGGGTGATATAGTATCACAATCCATCCCCATGGATTAATACCATACTCTATATGGGACTCGGCCTCTAGAGGGGATTACAATCCAGTGATGTGGATGTAATGTCGTACTGAACCCTCAAGGAAAGGGCCAAGGGAATGATCTCAACCTATAATGGTCCAAACTAAAAACTCACCACTTGTCCAAAAATTTATTTCTCATCACTAAGGTATTAATTCCATAGACGGATCATCAAACGAATTTACCGTTTGAAAGTTATGGAATTTTGAAGTTTCAAAGGGGGGTCACTGGGTCCATGGACCGACTATTGTAGTCGACTACCCGGACCAGCCACCTCACAGATGTTGTGGCCAACCATCATGGTCAATCAAACCCAGCTTACGTAGTCATGAGGTAGCTATAGCTATCCTAGCTCACGGTCAACCGATGTAGTCGACTGTGGCCTGGCTTGAACTCGATCACCCCGGGTCCGACCCGCTCAGCTTGGCACGCTTTGACTAGGCCCGACCCTCTCTGCCTGGGTCCATCCCATCTACCCTATCCTAACCCTCCTATGCATGGGCCACCTAGGATGCCACACATTTCCTACCTAGACACATATACAACCTCCTCTCTACGTAGTCTCCACCACGGTCCTCTCCCCCCGTGTTCCACATCACCGATGCCACCATCACCTTACCTCGCCGAACTGTCGCACCATACCCGCACCGATGTTCCCTTTAGTAGACCACTAACCCACCTCTAATGCCTGAAATTCTAAATAGTTATATATTCAGCCTCCTCGATGCCCCACTGTTGGTGATGGGGTGGTAAGGGTTTGGGGGGTGAGGGGTAGGTCATGGGGTCAAGTCCCTGGGCTTGCGATTTAATGTAATTTTCTTCCTTGCGTCATGTGACGCTTTCGCAGTTGTACCCAATTTTTTAAAAAAAATATATTCGGGCTCCACAGGTCCCGATCAACATAGACCCAGACTCTGTTGTCGGTTTTCCTCCAATCTGGGGGTTCGGTCGCATTTGGAACCACCTGGAAAGTTGAGTCGTGACCACAAGGGTCCAATGGAAAAGAACATGAAGAACAGGGGAGGAGAAAAGTAAAAATAACACCCTAAGGAATAAAACTTGTCTTTTTTCATGTCAGCCTAAATCTATTTTCATCAGAAGGCTAAATAAAAAGGAAAATCAAGAAAAACTCCCAAAAATAATCCATGTAATTATAAACCATCTTGAAACGATTGAACTATGGATCAATCTATTCATGGATTAACCTATGTTCATAATAGAAATCAATAATAGGAAAAATCAAAAAGAAACAACCAACCTACCTTGATTCAGTTTGATTGCTGAAGAAGAACAAAGCATCATTGCGTTTGTTGGCAAGATCCGTCGAAATCTGAGGTGCATTGTTTGATCGATATATCATCATCCGCCAATAGTTTCTCCAAAGGGTATCTTTCCACATTTCTAGAGAAAATTTAGTGTTATCATCCTAACCCTAAATTTCTGACAAAGCCTAAATAAAATGGAGATTCATTGCATCAAAATAATTTTTTATAAAAATTATTCTATTTAAAGTTTCGTCCTTCGGGACTTTTTCTACAGACGACCCGCACCGACAAAAGTTATGTCACACCTAGGGTAAAACCACTGCTCTAAACTCAATTGTTCCCTAATATTTCTAATCCTAACTCCTATTTAATATTTATTCCTATTTTTCAAGAAAACTGCAGGTACGTGCTAATAAAAGTTTAATATTTTTCAAACAGTTATTCCAGGAAAATTGAGCCTCAAAATCACACACTATCTCAGCGCCTAGTATTGAAATCATTCTATATAATTTATAAAAATAAAACATGGTAAAAATCTGAGACATTATATGTAGAATTGGTGGGCCAAAAACATATTCATTCCAAGAATCATTAACTAGTTGAAGAAAACCATCCTCTCCGGTCCATAGTTTGGTGTATCTGAATCCACGATTCTTATAAGACATATTTCTCATCTCTATGATCAGTATAATGATTGTATAAGACTTAGGGGAGGTGTGTTACCTTCATATTTCCAAATGAATTCATCCCATGTATGTTAGATAAGAATCCATCTAATTAAATCCACACACACCTCTATCCTTTATAATTGTTACACCATGTGAAAGAATACCCCGAATAACCCAAGTCCAACATTTGATTATTAACCATGAAAGTATTAAAATCATCCATATATCTCCTCAAATAACCACAGCCTACCTTTTTCATTTGGTGATAAGATTGTGTTAAAATCTCCTCCCACCAACCAAGGGAGAATTCTAGGGTAAAATTATATTAAATAGTTCCATAGAAAATACCTTTCTAGCAGAATCCATACCAGATCACCTTGAAAGTAGTAAACTAATATGAAGAAAAATATAAGTATAAGTTAATTGGATCATTTCAAAATATCGAAATCAGATGATTATTAACTGTGTGCAGGAAGTGTCTAAATCCCAAATTGAGAGAAAAAAACCTTGAATGTAAACCTCCTTATGCTTAGGTTCTAAGAGAATAAGAATTTTAGAGACACAATCATTCACTTTACTCTTGATATACTCACATTTAGCAGGACCCATGAGCCCTATGATATTCTATAGGAAGATAGACATTAAGAAGAATTTTTTAAGAAGAGATCTGCAGAGACTTCACCACCTTCTCTATTTGAAGAAATGAACAATTCCTTCTATATATTTTCATCCTTAAACCGAGAATGGGTGTGGATCATATATGAGTTCTTGTACTAATTATAGTCTTACTTCCCTGAAGTTTTCTTTCTCCTTACTTTAACTATTGATGCTAAATCAAAATCCATATCTTCATATAATAGTGAAAGGAAATTGCAGGAGTACACTATTACTCGGGAAAGTGCATTGACAGCCTTCCTCTTATTTTTCCTAGGCCCCTTAAGGATTTCATCTAATGTGAATGGAATAATATAAGATTTTGTAGGCATCAATGGAACAAATATATCCATTCCAATGGTAGAGATACTATTGAAATGTATTTCCTCCACTTAATTCACAGTAAAATTATATCAACTTCCTATCATATCATAAATGAAGAATCCAATTCCACCTAATGTTTTTATACCAATGGAAACTATAAAAGTCCTTGGATGATGTTTACAAACCCTAAAAAATAATGAACTTCGTGCAACATCAAAACCTAGCTCACCATTACAATATAGGGCATAAAAATGAAAAAGTAAGATAGTAAAAGAAGATAGGATATGAGGGGAACAACATACCTTGATGATTTCACTCAAAAATTGATGTAAAATGATCAACAATACAATTTTATTGAGGGGAAATGAAGGGGTAGGAGAAACATATTTAAAGAAGTGAGAAATTGTGCCTAGGGATGAGGATCTTGTTCGTTTATGGTTGTACCCTATACCAACAATTTTTTAAAACCATTAGTTTAAGGTAAACCTATATCGATGGTTTTTTAAAACCATTGTTATGGAAAACCTATAGAAACTATTTCAAAAAACCCATCGATATAGGTGGCCTATACCAATGGTTTTTCGAACCGTTAGTGTAAGTCAGTTGGTATAAACCAGATTTCTAGCAGTGCGGGTACAAAATACTAGATCATCGGGTACCTATTGGTATATGTTATCCCTCGATAGATTTTACTTTCATACCATTGATGACTCCAATGGTCTAAAACCACCAAAATTCATGAGGAATTAAATATTTTTAATCCAACTCATTCTTCAACATACGAGGGTAGTTACACAGATAAAAGAATGCGATATAAAGATCATTATGGTGGTAGAAGCAGAAAGAGAGATATGTTTGGAAGGTGGATGGACGGAAATCCTTGAAATAGTTTTCAAGTGGGAGATTGTTGAGTTATGAAACTGATTTCTCAGCATAGATTCCATCTAGTGGGGTGTCATCAGATCAACTGGAGCATTGGTGGAGAAATCATGGATGGTATACCATTGTAACTAAAAGATTAATGGTAGAGTGATGTATCCAATTGATGTCTATATACAATTGAGTGATGGATTTATAATTTCCATAGTATCAATAATAAATTTGATGCAACTGGTGGTAACAATAACCAATGATGAATGAATGTTTAGGGAATATTTGGCCCACCCATTGAGTGGTGATTAACTTGAGGCATTGAGGTTTTTCTATAAATTAGTATTCCCCACAAGGATGTTTAAGTATAATCTAGATCTTTATTATGAGTAGTGATTATTGATATCACCTATAACTAAATAGTTTATCTCTCCTTTTTCTTCTATCGAATTGTAGTGTTTCTCTAGGGATGTAGAGTATACCCCAACCCATGTCAAATTCCTTATGTTCTAATGTTGTGTGGGTCTGTCCCTTTCATTTTCTCTCTTATCATTCATCTTTTTCTTTCTAGAGTCTTGGTCAGTCGATACAGAGGGTGGTGTTGATTTCTCACTCAAATAATCCATTTTCAGGTGCCTTCGTATATTTGTTCATTATTTCATGATTGAAGTTTGTAGGGTGGATTCATGTTGTGGGCACAACACATATCAAATGAAATTTATTTAATCCTGTAGATTAATATATTTTATTTTTTAACATATGTTTCATTGGAAGAGTAGTTGATTTCTTCATAACACTACCACAAAAATGGGTTTACACAGTGCCACCCTTTAACAGTGCTAAAAAACACTTATAAATGGGGTACCTTTATCAGAACTTTTTTATCAATGTTAAAAGTACCCAATATATCATCACTTTTTTAGAATTGTTGATAAAGACCCCCCCCCCCTTGTTATCAACATTTTTTTACTAGTGCTAATAAAGGGTATATTTTAAAAAAATAATTAAAAATAATCTATTGATATATAATTATATTTATATTGATATAAATATAATATATATATTTTAAATATGTTTTAGATAAGTATAAATAGGCATTCAAACTTAATGAGTTTTTTTATGTGTTTTCTAAAAAAAAATATTTTTAGGTTAATTTTTAAAAAATATATATATGCGTATAAAAGGAGACATGCCCCCTATCACCTTTTAGTTAAGTTGAAAGGCAGCATGGGGCCTTCCACCTTTCAAAAAAAATAAAAAAATCATTATATATGTTTTTATATTTATAGATATATAGATTTTTATATTATGATATATATATATATATATTGTGTTTGTTTTATATTATTTAGAATTATGTCATTAATATTTGAAAGTGAAAATGTTGTGTTTTTAAGAAATAGATTTTGTGGAACTCACATATGTATTCAAATATAGAAACCAAGTAGATTTTGAAAGATCACGTGAGGAGAGGTGGATTTACATGCTGCTAATGGAAGGAAAAATAATTAAGTCATTATTTGGTGGGTAAGGTAAAAGGGATAAAGAGATTCTAGAATTGGTACAAATTGATGTGTGCAAACTTTTCCTACAGAATCTAGAGTCTGTTGTTATTACATTAAAACTTTTACGGATGAATTAAGTAAGTATGGATATGTCCACTTGATGAGGTATAAGTTTTAATCTTTTGAGAAATTCAAAGAGTTCAATAATGAAGTAGTGAATCAAATTGGTGAAACGATAAAGAATATTCGATCTGATCGAGGTGGTGAGAATCTTAACTAAGAGTTTATTGACTTTTTATGGGAGTGTGGGATAATTTCCCAACTTACTCCTCCTTATACACCATAGTAGAATGGTGTCACTAAAAGGAGGAACCATACCTTTCATAATATGGTGATATCTATGACAAGTCATGCAATTATTACATTATCCATTTAGTGATATTCACTACAAACTCCAACATACACACTAAACCTTATACCAACCAAAGTTCTAAATGGTATCCCATACCAGTTATGGATTGGGAAGGAAGTTGTTTTTCAAACATGCATGCATGGGGATTTGAGACATTTTTTAAGGACTTAACATGAAACAAACTAGTTCCCCAATGAATGAAGTGTATATGTTGGGAAAAAATCCCTCAATTTGTCCTCTTGGAATGTTTTGGGTGTGATTGTGTTTGTTGACAAAGCCAGATGACCACAAATGAGTATGGTTGGTGTTTGTCGAAGTAAATTTTTAAGGTCGTGTAGTTTCCTAGTGTTTTCCAAATTTTTGGGTCTCAAAATCGGGAGTTTGGATTTTGGAAAAAGAATATTTCTGTGTAGGATTACATGGTATGCAGAACGGTGAAGGAATTTCTATAAAGGCGGTTTTCCGCATAGCAGTGCTATGTGAACTGTGAAGCATGGTACGTGGATCGAGAATGGAAAACGTTTCTTGGGGCGTCTTGCAGTTCGCAGGAGGCCAATGGTATGTAGAAGGATTTTGGTACATGGGATGACTTGTCATTGGTGAAAATGATACGGTGATTTGGGCCTTCAGAAAGGAATAAAGGTAATCTATAGACTATATAGGGAAATGGTTCGCGGAAGGAGTAGTACATGGTCAAGGTGGTACCACATTGAAGATTTGGGAAAATCTCGTATTAGTGTATTTTACCGATCTATTTTCTTATATAATTATCACTAATCCCATCATTACTAAGAGTGATTTTCATAAGAAAACATCTTTGCTTTGGGTATTCGGTGAAGTATGAAATTGGTTTATGAGGGATAATTCTGCGAAGGGTGAAGTAGTTCGCGAGGAGGATTCCACAAAAGGAGAACAAGAGGTCTAATGAAGAAGTGGTCCATGGAAGAAGGAATTATATAGAAGCAGAAGTGGTACGCAGATACGGTATGTGGAGGTATTACATGGAGGCGGTACATGAAGGTGGAAGTGAAGACAATCCAAGGAGCAGGGGCAGTTCACGGAAGAGGTTTTCCACAAAGCATATGGGATACATGTTTCGTGGAGGAAGTAGGTGGTTCGCGAAGGGGCTTAAATAGTTCACGAAAGTAATTTTCACTAATTGACAGTACACGGAAAAGTGGATTTCATCTGTAGGTGAAAAAATGACTTCAAAAATTTATCCATTTACAATCGTGGATATGTGCTTTTGTGTAAATAAAGGGACCTACAAGTCTATAAACTATGAGTGGATACCTTCAAAGAGCAGTGAGTGAAGGAAGAGAAAGATAGTAATCCTTTCCACCGGTAGTGAGCTGGAGAAAAAGACATAGGGAGTGACCCTTGGGAATGTAGTGAGTTGACCCTAAATCTTGTAAAGGCAGTGAGCCTGGGCATAGAAGTGATCTAGCCCGAACATCATTATTGGCAGTGATCCTTAGTGAATTTTGTATAATCATCACAATGTCATTGTATGCTCCTTGGATATAGCCTAGTGAGGGTGAACTAAGTAAAAATCATTGTGTCCATGTGATTTATTTATTTCTTTACTTTTAGTGCATTATCATTAGATAAAACTGGAAAGGAAACGATCAAAATTAACATTAAAGATAATAATAAGTGACCCTTGTGATAAATAGGTCAATATCTAGTGGGGTAGGAAGAAGTTTTAAAATAATATCCATACCCTAATTCACCCCCCACCCCCAAGGTATATAGGGCCCTTTTGGACCTAATGATATCTTTATAGGATATGCTAAGAAAACTAAAGGATATTACGTATACAACCCTTTAGATAAAATAATTGTGGTCAACTGATATCCCACCTTTCTAGAATGGGAACTTATACTAAAGAAGGATATTAAGAGAAATATTAACTTTGATGAAGTTGATTCTCATGATACATAAGAGTTGTTGCAGGAATAGATTCCACAGTTTCTCATCGAAGAGTTATTCTGGAAACACAAGTACTGCATAGGAGCCTCAGATAGGTTATAGAATCAGAAATATATGGTTTTATAGTCACCAAAGATGGTGATTTGTTATTGGTTGAAAATAATGACCCTCTTTCCTATAAGGAGGCAATAGAGTGTTCATAAGATACAAGATAGAAAGAATCCATGAATTCAAAAATGGATTCCATGTATCAGAACAAAGTATGGGTTCTGGTTGATCTTCAAGTTGATATAAATATCATTGGGTAAAAATGGGTTTTTATTAGAAAATTGCCCATGAAAATTAAATTGAATAGATATAAATAAATTCTAATGACTGAAGGGTTTAAAAAATAATAAGGAATTGGATATAATGAAAACTTTTCTCTAGTTTCCATGTTTAAATTTCTAAAAATTCTACTTTTCATAGAAGCTTTCCATGATTATGATATTTGGTAGATGGATGTCAAAACAGTTTTCCTTAAAATAAACCTTCAAGAAGATGTCTATATGACTCAACATAAAGGGTTTGTGACTCTAGGAAATACTAATAAGATGTGAAAGTTAAAATATCCATTTATAGATTGAAGTAATAATCTTAGTCATGGAATATTTGGTTTGATGAATCTATAAAATATTTTTATTTCACAAAGAATGAATATGAGCTATGTGTGTAAAAGTAGTTTAGCGGGAGTACATTCATATTCCTAGTAGTGTATGTTGATGACTTATTACTTATCAGAAATAACATAGCAGCCTTACAGTCAAGTAAGATCTAGATAAGCAAGTTATTCTTCACAATGGACTTCGGTAAAGCATTGTATATCCTTGGAATCAAGATTGTTTTTGGTAAATCTAAAATAATTCTTAGACTATGTCAAGGTATATATATTGACCGAATAAAAAAGAGATTTAGTATGGAAAAATCCAAGAGGGGATTGGTTCCATTATCACATGGTATGCATCTCTCTAAGAAAATGTGTCCTTATACACAACATGAGAGAGAATTATGTCATTAAAATTTAAAAGTTAAAATGTTATGTTTTTAAGCAATAGATTTTGTGACATGTAAATAAGATTTTACTTATTATATTTATATTTTTTTCAATTATGTTGTATTTTAAAGTATTTTTATAGATGTATCATTACTTGCTAATGTAACAAATATAATTATTTTTTTTCTTATGTATCTTGTTATAAAGCACTTATATAGGTTTTTATTCTTCATTTTGTTTAGTTAAATACTACTTTTTTGTCATTATTACATAAATATAATATTATTATTCGTTATAACTATATACATTATAAATATATACATTATAAATATATATATATATATATATATTGTTTTGTTATA
The DNA here is from genome assembly GCA_963277665.1 of Viscum album. Lineage (NCBI taxonomy): Eukaryota > Viridiplantae > Streptophyta > Magnoliopsida > Santalales > Viscaceae > Viscum > Viscum album. The sequence continues at coordinate 1,986,157,343 of OY728161.1, read as the reverse complement.
TACTTACTATATTTTTTTCTTTTAATCTTTCAATTCATTTGTTTCAATAAAACTCATAAGAAAGCAATGTACAATTTGAATGAAGGACATGTGAACTGTGGATTTTTTATACATCCACCATTTTTATAGGATTGGAAGTGCTCTTGTCTTGACATTTATTTTTTATTTTTTCATGACTATTATTATGTTATATTACCCCCTTTTTGGATTTTTTAAGTCAATATATTCTATAGAATTAGAATATACCAGTAAAAGGTAGATCTCGAGTAGAAATTATTCATTTTAGAGGAGTTTAATATCTATATTTAGTTTGAATCTATAATGTTCCAAATTCATCAATATTTTATTGAAAATAAATTTTAGTATTGTTTTAAACCATTATAATGGTATTTATAATCTTTTTTTACATTCCTTGCACTTTCATTTATTTATTATATTTATGAAATTCATTTTATTTTCAACAACTTTTTAGATGCTTAGGTAATGTTGTAAATTTTATTTAGATTGTTTTTATAGTGTATATTTTATAAGATTTTAAAGTTTCCCACTTGAAATTTAATAAGTTTTCTTATGCTTCAAGTAGTCGACTTTGAAATCTTATAAAATATAAATTATGACTAGAATATAAATGAAAATTGAAACACAGGATAAATATGTAAAAATGGATGATGTTAAAAACAATTTCTTAATTTCAATACACATAAAACATATATATGAACAAGTATAATCAATGTCTATTGGTAGATTCCATCCCACATGGTGGAGTGTGAATGGTACGTGAAGAACCTTTATGATAAATTGTTTTAATGGAGTTTTTGTATTTGTTGACAACTAACCTTTTGTATATGAATGTTTCTGTTTTCCAGGAATCAGAGCCATCTGCATCATATTTTGATCATCGGATCTAAAATAATCAGAGGCAGAATGTTTTTTGTTATCCAGGAAATAGATCCATCTACATCAGATTAAGATAATCGAATCCAAAAGAATCAGAGGTGAAAATTGTTGCTTGGTGTAAGTTTTCCTTTTCCATAATCAAAGAAAGAAATAAGTTGCTTAGTGAAGAAGACGTTTTTTTTTTCTGAAGTGTTTTGAAAGAATAAAGTGAAGTTGGGAGTTAGAAAGTTTTTATACTTTCTAAATCAAATCAGACGATGATTTTTTGATCAAGAAGTTGTCACAAATCATGAAAACTTTCATGATAAAATATTTTGAAGATGTGGTGGAGAGGTTTGGAGAATTTTAGAGTTGTAATTTGGATATTCTATCATAATGAGGATTATATAAGACTGAGATGAAAAAGGTATATAATTCATATTCACAAAATATACAAATCGGATTCACTAAGAAGAATAAAAAAATTAGATTCATTGAAAAATACAGAATTCGGATTCACTGAGAAGAATACAGAAATTGAATTCACTTAAAGAATATAGAAATCAGATTCACTGAGAAGAATACAGAAATTGGATTCACTGAGAATAATATAGAAATTGAATTCACTGAGAAGAATACAGAAATCAGATTCAAGGAAATAATACATAAATTAGATTCACTGAGAAGAATATAGAAATTGGATTCACTGAATATAGAATTCGGATTCACTGAGAATAAGACTCAAAAAGAAAATTATAGAAGTTTTATGATGAGTTGAGGAGGTCAAACTTGAATTTTTTTTATAAATATTATAGAAATCTAAGGAGGTTTGAAGAAGTCAAAGTTGAAGTTTTAAATATAAGATATTTTCAGAGTTTCTGAAATTTGAGGAAGTGGGGAAAGTTTTCAAGTTTCCCACTTTTGTTTTCTGAGACTCCTATAAATACTTTCTCAAGTCATTTGTTTATTTTCAACTTTCACATACACACAAAAGGTGGAGATTTGGATAATTTAAATAAAAAGTTCATATTTGATTGAAGAATAATTTTATTGAGTATTTGAGCAGAGTTTGAGTTTTTTAGATTGAGAATGAGTTCATCGTATTGGATTCATTATATTCAAAGAATCAGATCTAGACTCATCATATTTAGAGAATCGGATCCAGACTGGTTATATTGAGAGAATTGGATCCAGACTGATTGTATTGGGAGAATTGGATCCAGACTCATTGGATTGAGAAAATCAGATCCAACCAAATCGGATTGAGGATTTGGACTGAGCAATTATAGAAGAGTTTCAACAATGTCTTTATTATTATTTTTTGTCTCAATTTTTTTATAAGAAAACATTTTAAAATGATGGGAGTCAATAAATTTTCACCTATTGGGAGATATAAGGTGTCTAACAGGAGTTAGCACAAGTTTCATTCACTTCTTCATAATAGTGGATTTCCATAGACCCATGAGAGTGGGTATGGAAAGTATGTAGGTTCTCACACTGAGGTCTAGCCTTATAAATCTTATGTGCTTTACTTTCTTTATTATTCTTGCATGCATAAGTATTTTCTAAAAGTTAATAAAAATAAATCTAAACAGGTTATAGGGGTTAAGTTTCTAAAATTTTGAAACTTATAAAAAGTGAACAATTGATTCAACCCCCCCCCCCCCATCAGTTATTATTCGATCCTATGGAACTTCAATTGGTATTAGAGGTAGGTTTTCCTTATTTAATCCTTATCATGGATAATATCAATTCTGTCAATAGTATAGGAATTCCTACATTCGATGGAAAAAAATATTATGGATGGAAAAATATGATGATTCCTTATCTTCTATCTCTTGGATTGGAATTTGTTGATGTTGCTACTACAAGTTTTCCACCTATTGAGAAAGAGGCTTCTATGAAATTTTCTGATAAGAGAAACATAGAAGTTTATGGAAAGGCTATAAATGAAATCCTTATGTACTTATTAGATAATTTTTATTAGAATTTGATGGGTCTCAAAACTTTAAAAAGTATGTGGGACAAGATGGAAACTGTTTTCGAAGGAAATATTAAATTCAAGGAAGAAAAACTCCAAATCTAGCATAGTAAGTATGAATAAATTATAATGAGAGCTGGAGAAACAATTGATGAATACTTCACTAGAGTAAATGAAATTGTTTTCAACATCATATGATTCAGAGATGTCCTATAAGACTCTACAATTGTGAAAAAACTTATAAGAAACTTTTCAGATACGTTTAATTCTAAAATTTCTTATTTATAAGATAAGGATGATTTATCTCTTGATGAATTTCATAACTTTCTTATTGAATATAAAATGAGGAAAACTCTAATATATAAAAATAATATGAAATATAAAATGTATTTTGAATCTATGAGAAAGATAAAAATCCAAGATGTTGATAAAGTCAATCCTTATGAGTCTGATGATAAGGAAGATGATGAGTTGAATGAAAAAATCATGTCTCTAATATCCAAGAACTGTTGAAGAGGAAGAGGAAAGTATGGAGGAAAAATTCCTATCAAATTTTTTGAGTGTGGTGGAATCAGACACTTTTCTATGAGTTTCCCCAAGAAAAGGGTTGGATAATATCAAGATGATTCCAATAAAAACCCTTGATGGAAGAAGTGTAACAAAAATGATAAAGAAGAAAAGTCTTCCAACAAATACAAGAATAAGTATACCAGAAACAAAATAAGTATGTTGAGTAAGAAATTTGAATTAGACTCAACTGACAACAATTCTTCTGAAGATAAAAGTTCAGAAAAATTAAGAACGTTCATTGCAAAAGTTCAGAAAACAAAATATTCCTCAAAGAGTGAAGAAGGTAGTGAATAATCTTATAGAGAGTATCAGCTCAGAACCAAAATTCTTTCATGTATTGATCAAAACAAATCTCTCAAGAAAGAAATCAGAATGATAAAGAAATATTTTTAAGAAATGACTAAATAAATAAAATATGTCATCAATAATTAGGATGAATACATTGAGGAGATTTTGAGTTACAAACTTAGAATTGTTGAGCAGGGAAAGATGATTGAATATCTTAGTAAGAAGCTAGAAGCTGAGGAAGAAGAAGTTAAAAAGTTTCAATAAAAACTTGTTGAGTCAGAAAGTACCTTGATGAAGATTAATTAAAACTTCAACAAAGCTTTGAAAGTAAAATTTGAGACCTCTAAAATTGTTGAGAAGGATCAATACAAGAATCAGGTGAAATCTACTCTTACCAAAAATAATGTTTCATCTTATTCTTTTAAAATTTTAGGTTCCAGAAAATGTATTGGGAAATCTTGGGTGAAGAAAGGATGTGAGAAACCTATCAAATCTAAAAAATTAGAAAACTCACTCAAAATAAAATATGGTTCACATCCTGAGTATATTAGAGCTAAAAGAAGTTACCAGCCTCAATAAAGTTTCTATAGAGAAAGATCTTTCTTGAATAGAAAATAAAGATTTAAAGGCTATTATTAGTGTTGTGGAATCTATGGGAACAAAACTTATAATTATTTTCACAACTTATCTCTACTCAAAAGAAGGTTTGAGAGAGGTAGAATAAATGGTGAAAGTAGAATGAGTGACTTTCCTAACTCACAGAAAGTTGAAAAGGTGAATTCAAAAGATGTTAGAAAATTTCCAACAAAAAATCAATTTGAATGTTTGGAAGAAGTTTGTGGAAGATGTGATCAGGCTGGTCATCATGCCAAAAGATGTATGAAACTCCTTCCCAAACAAATTCCCTGTGATGGAAAAGAAAAGGAAACTAAAAAGAACAAAGTTGAGGAAAGAGATCTTGTTGTTGAGAAAGTCTTGAAAGAAAGTAAAAGGAACAAACCATGGATATTTGATAGTGGTTGTTCTTCACATGTGATAGGTGATATAAAAATCTTGAAACATTTTGAAAGTCATGATGGAGGAGCAGTTTCCTTTGGGAATGATGGTTCCTTAAAAATCAAAGGAATTGGAACAACTGAGATTGAAGTAGAAAATTTGAAATTTAAGGAAGTTTTATTTGTTGATGGGATAAAACATAACTTAATATAAGTAAACTTTGTGATTATGGAAAATAATTTGTTTTTAGAAAATATTTTTGTATCATCAAAAGTGTGAAAGATGGAAAATTCATTACAAAATGATAAAGCACCAGTGGAAATCTCATTCAAATAGAAGAATTTAATAACTCCAATTACTTGAATGCTGAATATGAAAAAAATTGTGGCACCGAAGACTTGGCCACCATGGGCATAAAAACATGAATAAAATTTCTAAAGTTGATGTTGTCCAGAATTTTCCAGAATTGAAAAGAAGAGATTAAGATGTTTCTATTACTTATCAGAAAGTAAAGATGACTAATAAAAGTCATAAAAGAGTTGAGATTTAATCTAGCAGACCACTTGAGCTTATTAATTCTGATTTATGTGGGTCGATGATACATAAATCAATAAAAGGATACTTATATTTTATCACTTTTATTGATGATTTTACTTGGATCACAAACATCATGTTTATGAAGCACAAGTTAGAGGCTGTTGAAATGTTCAAATTCTTCAAGAAAGATGTTGAGAAAGAAATGGGAGGAGTTGAGAACAGATAATGGTACCCAATTCACAAAAAATAATTTTGAAACTTATTTGAGAAAGCATGGTATCAAACATCAGTATAGTGCTCCCTATACTCCACAACAAAATGGAGTAGCAAAAATAAATAATAAAATCTTGGTGGAAATGGGAAGAAGTGTGTCAGTGGAATAAAAACTTTCAAAGTTCTATTGGAGATAAGCTATTAGTATTGTTGTACATGTTCAAAATAGATGTTTATTAAGATTGGAAACCATCATGAGTCCTTATGAAATGGGTTATAACAAGAAAACTTCATTGAAATACTTCAACGTTTTTGGAATTCCATGTTTTCTCAAAATAAAAAATCCAAATTTGGGAAAGTTTGATGATAAAGCTGATGAAGGAAATTCCATGGGTCATTCACCAAATGTAAGAAGTTAAAAATGTCAGAACAAACGTTTAAAAAATTTGGTGGACTCATATGATGTAAAGGTAATTGAAAATCAAGGTTCTTTAACAAAAGTTGTTGAGAATACTGAGGAGGATAAATTGGAGATTTTTATCAATAGTGAAAGTGATTCAAAACATCCTTATAAAGATTCAAAAGAATCATGTGATGAGAAAATTCCATCTTGGAAAGAAACTTTGGAATTTCCTACCTTAAAAAAATGTGTTGAATCATAAAACATTATTGGGAATCAGAAGGCTCTGGTTCAGACCAGAAGGAAGTTAAGATTAGAAAATTAGACTTCACTTATCTCAAAAGTTGAACCAGAATCAGTTTCAAGAGCTATTAAACACAAAAAATGTGTAGATGCTATGAATTAATAATTCGATCAGATTGAAAAAAATGAAACATGGTAACTTGTTCCACATCCAGTGAATAAAAATGTTATTGAAACAAAGTGTGTTTATAGAAAAAAAATTAATTATCATTGAGAAGTTTCAAGAAACAAATCAATACTTGTTTGTAAAGGATATGCACAGGTGGAAGGTGTGGATTTTGATTAAACTTTTTCCCCTATTGTAAGGATAGAAACTATTTGAATGTTTCTTACAGTGGATTCCCATCAAAATTACAAAGTTTATCATATGGATGTAAAGTCATCCTTCTTAAATGGAGAGATTGAGTAAGAATTTTAAATTGAACAACCTTGTGGGTTTCTACTTGATGAGGATGAAAACAAAGTTTGTAAATTGAAGAAATATTTGTATGGTTTGAAACAAGATCTATCTGCATGGTATTCTAAGCTTGACAATTATTTGAGAATGTATAACTTTGATAAAGGAAATGTTGATAGAAACTTGTATGTGAAATATGTTAACTCCAGAACTCTAATTGTAATTTTTTCTGTGGATGATATAATTTTTGTTGGGGATGAAGCACAATTTTGTCAAGAATTTGCTGAGGAAATGGAGAAGAATTTTGACATGTAAATTTTGTGAGAATTAACTTTCTTTCATGGATTACAAGTTCAACAAAAAGAAAATTTCATCTTCTTATCTCAAGAAAAATATGTCAAGGAATTGTTAAAGAAGTTTGGCATGGAAGAATCCAAAGAAGTTTCAACTCTTTCAGTGATCACAAGGTTGAGTAAAGATGAATCCAGAATAATTTTCAATCAAAAAGACTTTCAGAAGCTGATATGAATTATTCTTTATCTTATAGCCTTAAGGCCTGATATTGTTTATGTTGTGACTTTGTGTCCCATGTATCAAAGCAATCTGAAATAATCACATATTTTGTCATCAAAGAGGATTCTATGATATATCAAAGGAATAAATTCATGTGGGTTTTTATAAAAAAGAAATAGTGAGAGAAAGTTTAATGGTTATACTGATGTCGATTGGGCTGCAGATTGTAATGATAAAAAAATAAACCTTAGGAGGAACATTTTTCTTGGGTGAATGTTGTGTGAGTTAGAATAGTAAGAAATAAACTTAAATAACTTTGAGTGTAGTTGAATCTAAATATGTTGTAGATACTCATACTTGTACTCAAATGTTGTGGATGAAAGTTCGGCTAGAAGATTTGAAAGAGAAATTTTCTAAACCATTGAAGATCCTTTCTGATATATAGAGTGTAATTGATCTTTCTAAAAATATTGTTCAATATTCAAGATAAAAAACATTTAGATAAAGTTTCACTCTATAAAAGATAAAAATTTTGCTGGAGATGTTTTTCTGGAATAAATTTCAACAAAGTATCAGATTGTTGATATCTTTACAAAAGAAATGCCAAAAGAAAGGTTTGTGTAATTGAGGTTGCAACTACATGTTCAGCATCCTCTCAAGTCTTTATAAACCTCCTAAGGAATAACCCCCACAGTTCTTTGGATTATGTTGAAAAGGGGGGAGATAAAGTAACAACTTTGTACTTTGTAAGAAGTTTTACTTACCTTTATTTTATGAATTTGAAGTTGTGGTTATCATAAAATGTGGGAGAGAAAAATAAAGTGAGAAAATAAAATCCAGGAGAGTTTATCTTTACATGGCCATAAAATTTTCTTGTCATCAAGGGATGTAATTCATTAAAAATATTATTTTTTCCTGCAATGTGGTTTCAGGACACTCTCTTTTGAGAAAGTTTATGTTTTGATAAAAATCCAAAACTTGAGTTGTTTACAAAATTTAAGTTGTGAAAAAAATTTGAATGTTTAAAAAGTTGTTAAAAAGGGTTGTCAATAAATAAAAAGGGAGAGATTAAATAACCTTTATGATAAATTGATTTAACAAAGTTTTTTTATTTGTTGAAAACTAACCTTTTTGTATAAGAATGTTTTTTGTTTTCCAAGATTTGGATCTAGGAATTAGATCTATCTACGTCGTATTCAGCTCATCAGATCCAAAAGAATCAGAGATAGAATGTTTTTATTATCTAGGAATCATATCCATTTTCATTAGATTCAGGTAATATAATTCAAAAGAATCAGATGTAGAAATTGTTGTTTGCTTGAAGTTTTTCTTTTTTGTAATCAGAGAAAGAAATAAGTTGCTGAGTGAAGAAGTTGTTTTGTTGCTGAAGTGTTTTGAAATAAGAAAGTGAAGTTAGGAGTTATAAAGTTTTTATACTTTCTAAATTAAATAATATAATGCTTTTCTGATCAAGAAGTTCTCACAAATCATGAAAACTTTCATGATAAAATATTTTGAAGATATGGTGGGGAGGTTTGAAGAATTTTAGAGTTGCGATTTGGAGATTTCATCATAATGAGGATTCCATCGGATTGAGCTAAGAAAGATACCGAATTTGGATTCACACAATTCAAAAATCAGATTCACTGAGAATAATATAGAAATTGGATTCACTAAAATAATACAGAATTCAGATTCACTGAGAATAATATAAAAAATGGATTCACTAAAAGAACACAGAAATCAGATTTATTGAGAAGAATACAAAAATAGGATTCACTAAGAAGAATATAGAAATCAAATTCACCAAAAGAATATAGAAATCAGATTCATTGAGAAGAATACAGAAATCATATTCACTAAAAGAATACAGAAATCAGATTCACTGAGAAGAATACAGAAATCAGATTCACTGAATATAGAATTCAGATTCACTGAGAAGAAGAGTCAAAAAGAAAATTCCAGAAGTTTTATGAATAGTTGATGAGGTCGAACTTGAAATTAAATTTTTCATAAATCTAACAGAAATCTAATGAGGTTTGAAGAAGTCAAAGTTGAAGTTTTAAATGCGAGATATTTTCAAAGTTTTTGAAATTTGAGTAAGAGCAGAAATTTTTCATGTTTCCTACTTTTTTTCTAAGACTCCTATAAATACTTGCTCTGATCATTTGTTCATTTGAAAATTTCACATATGCACAAAAGGTGGAGCACTAGAGAATTCAAAGTAAAATTTTCTATCTAATTGAAAAAGAATTGTATTCAGTATTTGAGCAGAGTTTGAGTTTTACAGATTGAGAATGAGTTTATCGTATTAAATTCATTGTATTCAGAGAATCAGATCTCGACTCATCGTATTCATAGAATTGGATCCAGACTGATTGTATTGAGAGAATCATATCTAGATTGATTTTATTGAGATAATTGGATCCAGAATCATTAGATTGAGAAAATCATATCCATCCAAATCAGACAGAGTATTTGGACTAAATAATTGTGGAGAAGTTTCAAAAATATTCTTATTATTTTGTTTGGATCAATTTTTTATAAGAAATCATTATAAACTAATGAGAGTCAGTATAATCTTTCCTATCGGGAGATATAAGGTGTCTAATGGGAGTTGGCATGAGTTTTATTCACTTCTTCATAATAGTGTATTTTCATAAACCCGTGGGAGTGGCTATGGAAAAGATATAGGTTCTCACACAGAGGTCAAACCTTGTAAATCTTGTCTACTTTACTTACTTTATTATTCTTGAATGCATGAGTATTTTCTAAAATTCGATAAGGAAATAAATCTTAACAGGTTGCAGGGGTTAAGTTTCTAAAAGTTTAAAAACTTATAAAAAGTGAACAACTAATTCAACCCCCCCCCCAGTTGTTATTCGATCCTGTGGAACTTCAGTATGCTCATATCGAGATCATTGATCTCCATGTTGGGGCGGAGTCTGATGACCTAGAGAGGGATGATCCTTGGACATTAGAATGTTGATTTTCGCATACTCTTCTTGTGTATCAGTGGGAGGAGGTGTCAATTGGATGTCGTGTTGCATTCCCAATCCTTCTCCCACTAGTGTTGTATAAGGACTCGCTATCATCACCTAGAGGAACTATATGGGCTGCGAAGGATCGGGACCCCAAGCTGGAGAAAACTATGGATATCCTATCAAGAAATATGGATCTCATGATGTTTGATGCATGTCCAAAATTGGCTAAGGTTGTACTGCTAGAGTGCCAAACTCTACTTGTGGAATAAGCGAGGCCTCACGTGCAGCATGATGTGGTCTATGCCATCATCGTCGTGGCTCCTCAATATCAGCTGCTGCTGGAAGAGGTTCTTGGGTAGGAACCTCCACTCCCTAGGTAGTAACCTCCACTCTCTAGGGTAGACGATCGAAGATACTCTCGTGAATCACATGATAAGATGACATCAACCCCAGTGTTGTAGCATGGATCACTTCCAGACTAGCGACCCCCCTCCTCTTGATCAGACATACGGATAATATGTTGTACTCCAGTATATTGTAAAGATATTCAAAATTAATTAGAAAATAGCATAATAAAGAAACTAATGGAAATTTATTATCTTACCATATCATGAAGCCCTCTGTTGTGTTGAGTGAGATACAATATAGACTTCAATCTATATCATGGATCATACTCGACCCACTCTGAAAGATGGAATCGTGTCATAGGTACACCCTGGATATAAAGCGTTGCTCCTCTTCCCCATAGGTTGAGATACTCGGCATGTTTCTAGTGCCAGTCCTCATCCTACCTCCCTGTCAGCTTCAATTCATGAAGCTCTCATGTCTATATCGGAATAAATTGAATGGGATTAACACATCCAAACTAGTGAATGACTCTATCAGGCTGGTGCCACTCAATAATATGAAAGTTAATGAGTTCCACTACAACCATAACATCATGAATTACGGCAGTGCAGTATGCTGGAAACTAGTCCAATAAATCCCAGTATGGCATCTATAAAATCTAAAATGACATGTTAGATTTGTAAAAAAAAAATCCATACTAAAAACCAAACTTGATGCTATTATTAAATTTATTAGACAATGATAGGTTGTAAATACTTACCTCGTCGGGCAGGAAATTGTCCAACTTGAGATGGTATGCATCCAAATGGTCTGTAAAAATGCTGATGAAGTTGTGTTTCTAACTCCACCTATAAAATACAACATCGAAAGTGATAAATAATAAGAAATTAAATTCAATAACTCTTACTAGCATCAAAAACCAATAGAGATGAGTGATCATACCAGCATCCACACGGAGTATCATGCAACACCTTTATAGGCAGTGACTAACCAGCAAGCTCAAGTTAGAGTGAGAGGATATGCTCCCATGACCAAATCTTAATAAGGATGGCATATCCATCGAGATCAGTGAGGTTGACACAATATGTCGTGTATAATGATTTGTATGTGTAAGTCAAGCAAGAAGATCCCCAAATGTGTGTCCCCACTTGATCAAAGTCCTTCAGCAGCCCTAGATACATCATGTGCACATGCTTACTTGTGTGGTCAATACACAAGGTCCCTCCAATGATTTGTAATATATATGCACAGGCATGACGTATAACAGTATGCTCATCAACATCATCAGGTAAATATGCAAAGTTCCTCTCAAGACATCCCATGGACATCAACCCATCATTTATAGCTATAGCGTTGGCCGAAATGTCAATGCCTATCAATATCTGAGCAAGGTCAGGCCAGTATGCACGGGTGGGTCCAATAATGGATTCCCCTTGGATAGGAAAATCGAGAAGGACTACCACATCCTTGAGGGTGATGGTCATCTCTCCCTCAAGCAAGTGGAATGTGTGTGTTTCTGGTCTCCACCTCTCTATGAGGGCAGCAAGAAGCTGATGATCAACAAATGTAAAATTAGATACTGCAATTTCATAGAAGTCAGCACAACACAGGTATGGTATAATGGCAGGTGGAGGCAGCGTGTAATGAAAATGGTGCACTTGGCGCACCCTGATCCATTGAAACTCACGACCCTATAGCACATCCTAGGAAACATGCATAGCCTGCTCAGTGAGTAGTCTAGTATCCTCCATCTGTATGTAAAAAATGAAATAAGTTGGAATTGTAAAATGTAAATATAACTTTATGCTCAGCAGAATGTTATGACTTGTAGAATGTAAGACAAGCCATGTTTATTCACATTGTTTTATGAAGTTGTTTTTTACCAAAAGAAAAGGTCATGTCTTCATATTTCTCAAAGCATATTTCTACAATGTTTTTGAGATATGTTTTTACCCAAAAAAGGGTGTTTTGTAAGATATTATTTTATATATTTATATATATAAACATTTTGTCTTTGTTATCTAAAAGTTTTATTTGAAAATGGTGTACTTTGTAATTTATGTATGATTTCCCACATGATAGTATGTTTCATGATTATTTTCTCACATGCTTTCTTTATAGTTTATCCATGGATAGATTGATTATGCATTAATGTCACCTCAAATTCACTTGTCTTATTCCTTTTAATGTAAATATAAAAGGCTTATTGTTATTTGATAGTAAACGTATTTGGTGATGTCAGAAAATTCTAAAAAATAAAGGATCTTATATTAACACCATATAATTAACATTATTAGAAGATCGCATAAGAGAAAATACATCATTGTGGATGAGAGTGTGAACTCGGTTAAATAATGTTAGGGCATCATTTCTGTTTATAACCTTTTTGATGACATATGGTGCATCTCAAACTTTTCTCTTGTTCTTGAGACAATCCATCTCATTCTGTATCCTACTGGACTTTGGTCTCCCTCGTTTACGCAACCTTTTGATGTCAAGTATCAATATCATCTAGCCTTCAGGCATTGGGAAATATTGAAACTCCTCAATAGGATTCAATGGTGCAGTATAACAGTTAGCAATGGTGTCCATCCAGTACACTGGATTAGCATATGATTCCCATGATATGTTTATATAGGCACATATTGTGATGGCATGTGCACATGGAAATCATAATGCTTGGAAGTTTCCAAATTGACATTACCTCGCTTTTAGTAATACCACCATTTTTTCACTGATGTTATTTTTGATGGGTTCTGAATGATCTTGAACTTCAAATCGAGAGTCTTCTTGGTAGAAAAGGTAGACATGATAACCAGAAGCTTCTTCAATGTTCTTTTCAATCTCTCGTTTAAAGTGCCTTTCATACCTTAGCCCCTACTGTATCTCTTCTGAGGATGATTTTTTTCTATTAATGAAGTATTTCATGCACCAATAAAATGTCTCATGAACTAGGGTAGTTATAGGTAACTTTAGAAGCCCCTTGAAGACATCATTGATGCACTCCACAATGTTTGTGGTCATGTGTCCATACCTCTTCCCCCCATCATATGTCAATTTCCATTTTTCTTTTAGAATATGTATCATATAATCATACAATTATTGATTAGTCTTTCATATTTGTTCGAAACATTCTTCAAACCTCCATTGATCCAGCTCATATTCTACATATAAGTGATTATATTTCACATAAATTGATTTTATCTTTACATTGAAATAGTAAAAAATAACAAAGATATTGCATACCAAGCCTCGTGATTGCCTTCTTCATAGGTTCATTATGGAATGTTTTTTGAACATTGCTAGAAATGTGTCTGATGCAGTACTGATGATGTGCATTTGGGGGTCTCCATGTATTATGGTACACATTTATTACCTCATTAATTTACTGATGTCGATCAGATATCAAACAGACACTCGAATACGGGGTGAAATAGTTACTGATACATGCTAAAAACCAACTCCATGATTCATAGTTTTCCTTCTCCACAATAGAAAAGGCAAGAGGAAGAGGTGAAAGGTTTCCATCTTAGGTTTCCACAATCAACAATACACCCTTGTATTTTCCATATAGAAACATTTCATCAATCTTTATGAACTGTTTGCTAAAACAGGATGTGAAGATACAGGGGAGGAATGCCTATAACAACTAATAAAATTGAACACGAGATGGATCAAGTCGGTTATCTTGAGACACATGTTTATTCATATGAATATGTAAGATAACTTGGTTATTGTGTCTCAGTATGGATAGAAATTGTGGAAACACCTTATATGAGTCATCCCAATCACCATAGACCTTCACAATTGCCTTCTGTTTCGTTATTCATGCCTTATTATAGGAAATCTTATAACTAAAAGTTTGTTGTATCATCTCTTACACAAGGTCTATAGGAACATCTGGGCATGTCCTAATCATCTTGATGATAATGGATGACAAAAATTCAGCAACTAGTGAGGTATGATCTTGTGTCAGGTTTGGATGAATGCAAGTATGAGCTGCCTCAATCTTCGAGATTCTCCAACCTCTAAATGCAATGTCCAGAATCACCCTCAAGAAGAAACTACAATCATATTCATACTTGTTACACCGTATGAGGTATTTTTTACAGCCTAATTCCTAAACTATATATCTACAGTGCCTCTCAATGTGAAATCTTTTTAGCATGTTTTTTAATGCATCTTTACTTGGAAAATCCCTTCCAACATATAAGGTTTCATCCAGCTAACTAAACCTATCTGGTAAAACTCTGGGAAACTTAGTTGTGGCTGTGATAACATTTCAGTCGAAATCAGGCACACATGTCATTACTTCCAACCAAGATGCAAAGAGTGGTGGATGATTTATCGTGGGTCGAGGCTATAGTGGACCTGCTTTTTTTACATTACCATTAAATAATTTTAAAGATAAAAAACATAATAGTATTACACATTGAGGATTCGAAGGTTTAGTTTCTTGGGAAAAATAGAACCATACATAACATTTACAACATAAAATGTAAACATTTATTTAATCTGTTCTTCTTCAGCTTCTTATTGTCCCTTGAAAACTCCTTAGTACACATAATCACCTGAGGATATACATCAAAAGGGGGTGATCTAAAAGCCTGGTAAGAGGATAAATATGAACAATATAACAATGGGTGATCACAATCATAACATAGTCAATGGGTCATGAACATGAGAGGAATCATTAATAAAAGACTTTAAATGTGGTAATGCATAAAATGAAACATCATGTCTTAGTGGTCAACTACCACACATAGTTGTGAACAATGTTAGCATCATGTTCACACATCATTTCTCTTTACTAATGATATTCATCACTTTACCCAATGAATTGGAGTGCTTTATAATTATGGGCTCACCCATCACATCATAACATTCATATTGCACTATATACTTCTGGGCGCACCTGTCACACCATAACACTTACATTATCATGCATGCCACATAGAACATATGTCAAATTTGAACATAAAATAAACCATGGAAAAAATGGGTTTCGAATCATAAGGAATAAATTTATAAACATTTGGTTCTCAAAATATATAGTGAATAACATTCTTTACATAGAACAATCAACAATGAGTAAAGAAACAATCTTTGAGAGTGTGTTTATTTGAAAGAAGAGTTCTTTTGGAAAACATTTTGTTTTTCATAAAAAAAATTGGAGTACATGTATATCCCATAAAAGGTAATATAATGATGAAAAATTTATTTTTAAGGCATATCCATACTAAAAATGGGTTGAAGAGGGAAAACCCAGAGAAAGGGAGTTGGGTTCGAGAATTTCCTCTTACCTTGTATTTGAACACTTCCTTCACTTTAAATTCATGTATAACCATATTAGATTCATTAATTAACAATTAAAAAAACCTTTTATACATTAATAATATTCATTAAGGTTTTATTAAGTTCATTTATGGGCCTTTGGATGAGCTATAGAGTTTAAATTCATTGTCTGGGAACGTTCATTTTTATAGTTTTCTTAAATGGTTCACTTGTATTCATGAATGGAAGTTCGTGTAGATTATGGATAAATATCCAGAACCAATATTTCATGTTATTAATTATATTACAGGAGTTTAAATTATATTATAATGAATTATATTATATACCATGTGGATGAATCACCAGATAAGAATTTAATGATGATCATTTGGGTTAATTTGTGCGGTTTTTCAACCACAATGAACTTGTTTTGTTTAATCATTGAGTAATATGTACATAAGTTAGTTCTATAACATTAAATAGTATATAATAAATATAACATAATCTATTTCAACCATAAAAATGGTTTCATGACCAAATCTGGATGCGATAAAGGAAAATGAAAACATGTCGTTCTTGAAGGTGATAAATTAACACCTCATGAACAACGTTTTCCATTCTAAAATAAAAAGAAGAGGAGAAGGGAGTTGGATGATATATTATCCCATTAGTGTCATAGAATTCCATTATATGTAATATACTAGAGTTACCATACCATGTGGATGAGGATAGGTGTGGAGAGATTAAGAAAAGAACTTGAAATTGAAATTAAATTAAAGGAAGAGAGAGAGAGAGGAATTGCCTCTTGAATCCTCCTCTTGAGATACTCCTTAAGGAACCTAGGCTTGGTATTTTGATGAGACCAGAAGCTCTTGGATGTAAGGTAGGATCTATGGATGATGTTTCAGTAGAGTTTAGATAAGTCTTGAAGCTTGATAGGTGTGAGTAAATGAGGGTGTGAAGGGTGGTATTTATAGTAGAGGGGAGAGGGATTTTCTCAATATTATAATCATTAATTTATTATTTCTCCACAAGACAAGTAATAGTGATGGTTTCATGACCAAGAATAGTAATGTGTGCATGTTATTTCTATATAATGTCCTTACATCATTCATACATCAACTGATGACATCATAATTCATGTATTTAACATTTATCATAAATTATTGTATTTTACTATTCACCAAAAATTCAAGTATTTTAGAAAAATACCAAAAATTCACCCTAACTATTTTTTTACATATAGAATCCAAAAATGAAGTCCTTTTTTCAAAAATAATTTTCTAAATATGATTAATTTAATTTTTAATTAAAATCATAATTTACTAGAAAAATACAATTTTGAAAACATTTATTTACTTATTCCAAAACATAGGTACATAATTCTTTCAATTTAATTATATATGTATACTATCATATGTGAGGTTACTATTCATAAGGGTATGTCACTATTCATAAGGGTAACATTACTATAAATAAGGGTATGTTATTATTCACCAAAAAATTAAGCTTGTTTTATCAGACTCCAAAAATCATCCTGGACGCAACTGTGTATGTCAGATTTTCAAAATTCAAAACACAGAAGTGGAAAAATTATATTTAATGGTCACAAAGTATTTAGTATCATGATATTTCATTGGTTTTCCTAATGTGATTATACTTTAAGACATGATTATAAGAAGGTATTCTCATTGATAAAACTTTGGGTCATTACATTCTTTCCCCCTTATGAAATTTCATCCTCAAAATTTCGTTTACACAAACAAGTGAGGGTACTTCTCCTTCATTGCCTCCTCTAGTTCTCAAGTTACTTCTTCAAACTTATGGTTCCTCCATAACACTTTAACAAGGTGGGTTGTTGTCACGACTCGTCCTTGGGGCCCGTGTCGTGACTACCCCAAGCCCGCCTTCCATAGGCCAGGGGTTGGCGACTAGCACCAAGGCGTAAATCCCGGTAAAGGGAAGGCATTGCCTTTTTAAAGTAAACAAGCACCATAGAGTAAGCAAGAGGAAAAAGTAAACACTAAGTAAAAGCTGGTACAACAGTAAGTGCAGAAAAGTAAAGGGGGGTCCGGAAATACAAGTCCAACTGTAAAGTACAACTGAAAGGGGAAAAACAGCAACTGAAAAGTAAAGCCGCAGCGTCGATCCGTCCTCTGGAAGTCCCACCTGAAGGGTGAGTACAGATAGCCTCCACAGCTCCTTGGTCCAGCCGTCCGCTCCGAGTACACTCCGCCCAGTGGTCCACCTCCAGGTATCGTCCTGCTCCGCAATCCTCCACCGCGATCAGCGTTGTCCGTCGTCTTCAACCAACACAACGTAGTGCGGGCATAGCCCGTGCAGGGGTGAGTATAAGATACTCAGTAGGGACCCCGAGACCCCTGAAGGTCTCCCAGAATCCACAAAGGAAATATACAAATCACGAAGTAACATCCGACATGGCTTAGGTATATGCCCATACATATACCTAAGTCATCAATTCTCGCTCGACTCCAACATCCGAGCTCAAGTACAACCCAATCCACACAGGAAAGAAAAACGTAAATCCACACAGGATAGCACAACACAATCCACAAAGGAAAGCAAAACGTAAATCCACACAGGATAGCACAACACAGTCCACAAAGGAAAGAAAACAGGGTTTCAGCTCACACAGGTATACTTCTTCGAATGACGATAGAGATGATCACTGATCCATCTAAGTCGTCGGACCCACAAAGGATCGATAGGTACTAACCCCCGCAAATGACCCACAAAGGATCTGACCCACAAAGGATCGATAGGTAACTAACCCCCGCAAAGACCCACACAGGATCGGTCCCACACAGGACCTGTAGGCGCTGGCCCACACAGGACTGTTGCGCGCTGACCCACACAGGATCGGACCCACACAGGATCGGTAGCACTGACCCACAAAGGATCGCTGAGTGTTGTAGTCGTCGCCGCCGAATCCACTGAGGATCTCTGCACAGTCGTCGTCGTCACAGTAGCAGTCGCAGCCAGCTCTAGGGTTCCCGCACACAGCAAGCTCGTTCGGGAGGGTCCACTCCACGAGCTGAGAGGATGATACATCAACTGACACATAGTCCAGAGTTGATGTATCCAAAAGTTACGTATCGACAACAGGAACTCAACGTCGCAGACGGCGCGTCAATCGGACGCCCGGTCTGAGAGTTATTGGCTTTTTCGTCCCAGGGGCCCGGTTGGTTTTTAAGGAAAAACCAACCCAACCATACTCCACCTGCGTCCAAACCTCGGGAGAAGTATTCCAAAAGATCTGTCTCACTTAGAGGAAAAAAACAAAGTTGACGGCACGTCAAACGGGCGTCCGAAGCTCAAGATATGAGTGTTTCTGCTTCGAAGGCTCGGGTGGTTTCGTGTACGAACCAACCTGGACAAACCCAAAGTATTCTGAAACCTTGAGTGAGATATACCGAAACGACCGTCTCGATCCAAGGATCGCATCGCCACTGACGGCGCGTCGTTCGGAGACCCGTATCTCAAGTTATGAGCAAAAGACCGAAAACGTCTGGAGACGGGGGGTCTGGGCCCGGACAGACCCGGCCCAACCCCCCCTTGGGTCGGCCCGGCCGGCGGGTCGGCTCGGCTCGGCCGAGCGGCCGAGCAAGGGAGCCGCGGGGCGTGAAGTCCCCGCGGGAAGAGAAGTCACAGCCCACGTGGGGCCGCGCTGGATCAGCGGACGCGGCAAAGCCGCGTCCCGTGTGTGCAGGACCCGCGCGCCCACGGGTCCGCTGGCCGCCGCCGCCGCGGCTTCAGCCGTGGTGGCCCTGTCTGGCGGCGCACCGGGGCGCCGCCGGTGACCCGCGCCGCCGGTGGGTTCCGCGGGCCACCGGAGTTGCTCCGGTGGTCCGATTTCATTTCCGTCTGCGTTGTAGCTCCTCCCGGGTCTCGTACTTCACTACGGAAACAACGAATCACCTCTGCGGCATGTTTTGTCACCGCCCGCCAATCCGCACATCAACGAAGAACTGCGGAGGGTTGTCGGGCCATGTTTGTTTGGCCCACACCCTCCGCGTTAGGTGATAACAATCGGGAAGAATAAATTGTCATATGGAAACGTAACAAGATACAATTTAATAAATTATAACTTCACTTAATTCAGGTTCTTTTTTTTAGGAGGAACATCCACGGAAATATAAATTATTTCACAAACAAACCCCTACCTCGCCGTAGTCGTCGAGCGTGCGTTCTTTGCGGAATTAATCGTCACGGAAGGAGGTGATCGTCGCGTCGCGGAAGGGCGTCATGTCATTGCAGAAGGGCGTCGCATCGTCGCGGAATACGGTGTCGTATCGACGAACTCTGAGGTTCAAGAACATGTAGATTTAATTATATTAATTAAATACATGATGTTTTTATAACCCACAAAGAGATTTAAAAGAAGAAACCCGAAATCTCCTACCTCAAGCAGTCGGTGATCGGAGATCATTGCGGGGAAGAACGTCTCAGAAGAAGCGTCGTGGATCTTCGAGGGTGACAGAATTATTCGCGTTCTTCATGTTCTTCGCGTTCTTCGCGAAGGAGGATGAAGGCACAAAATTTCTGTCAAAAGCCTCTCAACGAGCAATCCTCAAGAAGTCGTGTGTTGGTCTTATTTTATTATTACGCCAATGGATTGTAAACAGTTTAAGAAACGATTAAATTAATTCATAGAATTAATTTAATGAAGTTAACCGCCCAATTAATTGGTGCGTTAAGAATTTAAGAAAATGCATCAGTTGACTTTCATAATGACGGGTTTTTGCGGGGGCGTTACTTAGCGGAAAAGAAATGGTGGGGCTCGTGCGGACCCCACCTCACAAATATCCTACCAAGGGGGTAGGATATTTTTGGATAGAACCCTATCTGCATCAACTCAGCTTAAGCATCTTTAAGTGGATTTCAAGTGGCTTTAAGTGAAATAAAAATAAAGTTGTCACACACTTTATTTTATTTCTTAACTTAACCCCAAAAATTTAAAAACCACACTCGAGAAAACGCAACTCTGGAAGAGGCATTTCTAATCAAATATCGGCGATGTGATTTCATCGGTGCCCTCGGAATTTGATTCCGAGCACCGGTTCAAAAGTTAGAAAAACCCACTCATTAGTTCACTGAATGTACCCGAGCCAAACTTCGGAAAATGATTCCGGGCACACTGGGTCTCGGAATCAGGTGCCATCAGAAACTGCGTTCTTGTAAGAATCCAAAGAAAATTAAGAAAAAAAATTTCCTTGAATTTTTCGGGACTTTACATCACTCCCACCTCAGGGCTTTACGTCCCCGTAAAGATACATCATAAACTATGGAAACAAAAGTGGGTACTGAGCACGCATCTGAGCCTCCCGCTCCCAAGTGCTCTCCTGGAGGTTCTCGTGCTTCCATCTGATGCGCACTAGAGGAATCGATCGTCCACGAAGGACCCTCTCCTATCGATCCTTGATCTCCACCGGGACCTCTGTAAAAGTCTCCCCATCATCAACGTCTAGCTCCCCATGGTCAATGATGTGCGTCGGGTCATGCACGTATCTCCTCAGCTGGGATACGTGGAAGACGTAGTGCACCCGGTGCAACTGAGGTGGTAGAGCCAGACGATAAGCCACCTCTCCAATCCTGCGGAGGATCTGGAATGGTCTGATGAAGCGTGGAGACAACTTGCCGCCTCGGCCAAATCTATGTAATCCATGTCGAGGTGAGACACGCAAGAAGACGTGGTCGCCATCCTCGAACTCCAGTGGCCTCTGCCTCCTGTCAGCATAAGACTTATGCCGGCTCTGAGCTGTCCTCATCCGCTCATGGATGACCTGGACCTTCTCTGTCGTGGCCCGGACCATCTCTGGTCCCACAAGTGCTGACTCCCCAGGGTCTGTCCAACACAAAGGAGATCGGCAAGGCCTACCGTACAACGCCTCATATGGTGTCATCCCGATGGTGGAGTGGTAGATGTTGTTGTACGAAAACTCCACCAAGGGTAGGTGGTCCTCCCAGCTGTGACCAAAGTCGAGGACACATGCGCGGAGCATGTCCTCGAGAGTCTGAATGGTCCTCTCTGTATGACCATCCGTCTGAGGGTGAAAGGCGGTGCTCAAATGTAGCTGCGTCCTGAACGCCTCCTGCAACCCTTTCCAAAGCTGGGAAGTAAAGCGAGCATCTCGATCGGAGATGATAGATGATGGCATACCGTGAATCCGTACAATCTCCTGAACGTAGAGACGCCCCAAGCTCTCCACTGAGCCCTGCTCTCTGATGGGTAAGAAGTGAGCCGACTTGGTGAGTCGGTCGACAATCACCCAGATGGAGTCGTGACCTCTGGAAGTGCGTGGAAGTCCAGTCACGAAGTCCATAGATATCCCATCCCACTTCCACTCCGGGACCTCCAAGGGCTGTACCAAGCCTGCTGGTACCTGGTGCTCTGCCTTCACCTGCTGGTAGGTGAGGAATCGAGAAACGAACTCTACCACAGCCTTCTTCATGCCTGGCCACCAGTGTTGTCGTCTGAGATCCTGGTACATCTTCACCACTCCAGGATGTACCGCCAAAGGAGAAGTGTGAAACTCTATCAGCACCTCCTCTCATAAAGCAACTGGTACCAAGGTACGTCCTCTAAAAAGGATGTCGTGCTATGCTCCCAAGGAGAAGCCATCAGGTGCCTATCCTGAGGATATCTGTGCACGCCGCATCTCACAGTCAGCATCCCCACGCTGTGCCTCTCTGACCCACTGTAGTAGTGGAGGAGTGACTGTGAGAGACTGAAGGAAGGCTTCTCCATCTCTATCCACGAAGGATATCTGCAAAGCGGCTAGCTGCTCTGTCGCCTCCTCAAGTAGTTGAATGCTCGTCCTCCTGCTGAGAGCATCGGCCACCACGTTCCCCTTCCCAGGAGTATAGACTATCTCAAAGTCATAGTCCTGGAGGAACTTGAGCCATCGTCGCTGTCTCAGGTTCAGGTCCTTCTGCGAGAAGATGTACCTGAGACTCTGGTGGTCAGAAAAGACTATAAAGTTCTCGCCCATCAGATAGTGTCGCTATGTCTTCAGAGCGAAGACCACTGCTGCTAACTCCAGGTCATGGGTAGCGTAGTTCTACTCATGCGGCCTCAACTGACGTGATCCATAGGCGATCACTTCCCGCTCCTGCATCAGGACATATCCGAGTCTGGTCCCTGATGCATCGCAGTAGACTACGTACCCTACTCCCTCCTCAGGCAACCTCAAGATAGGGGCGCTGGTCAATCTCTGTCTCAGCTCCTGGAAGCTCTGCTGACATCTGTCTGACCACACAAAGGGTTTCCCCTTCTTCTTCAAAGCTGATAGTGGTTCCGAAACTCTGGAGAAGTCTGGCACGAATCTCCGATAGTATCCAGCTAGTCCCAAGAAACTCCCAACCTCTGTCACGCTCCTGGGTGGTTCCCAAGCTAGCACTGCCTCGATCTTCGCAGGATCCACTGCAACTCCCGCCTCAGAGATGACGTGTCCCAAGAAGTGGACCTCACGTATCCAGAACTGACACTTTGAGAGCTTTCCATAAATCTGGTTCTCTCGGAGTGTGTCTAGTACAACCCGTAAGTGGTAGGCGTGCTCCTCCTCAGTCGTTGAGTATATCAAAATGTCGTCGATGAAGACCACGACAAATCGATCGAGGTATGGCTGAAATATCTTGTTCATGAGGCCCATGAACACTGCTGGAGCATTGGTTAAGCCGAATGGCATAACCAAGAACTCATAGTGTCCATACCGACATCTGAAGGTCATCTTCTGCACGTCCTCGTCCCGAACTCTGAGCTAATGATAGCCTGACCTGAGATCTATCTTTGAGAACCACCATTCTCCCTTGAGCTGATCGAAGAGGTCATCAATCCTCGGTAGTGGATACTTGTTCCTCACTGTCACCTGGTTCAGGAGACGATAGTCGATACAAAGTCGCAAGCTCCCGTCCGCCTTCTTGGAGAAAAATATCGGGGAAGCCCAGGGTGAAACACTGGGTCGGATGAATCCCTCGCCCTGTAAGTCCTCCAACTGTACTCGTAGCTCTCGAAGCTCAGCGGGGGCCATCCGATATGCTGGAGTCGATATTGGGGTTGTCCCGAGGTACAGTTTGATATGAAAGTCTACCTCTCTACGAGGAGGTAGCCCTGGAACGTCGTCGGGAAAGACATCCGCATACTGATCCACCACTGCAGGAAAACTAGTACTTCGCACATCAACTTCTCCTAGTATGAGGCTAGCCAACTGATGAGTGATGGAATGTCCTCTTCTCTGCGGTAGTCCATCCTGTGCTGCGAAGGCTCCCTTCTCGCCAGTGAAGGTGAACCTACTCCCGTCAGTGCGTACACATCGCACCTTGCGCCTAATACAGTCAATCTGTGCATGGACTATAGATAACCAATCCATGCCCAAGATGACGTCATAAGGCCTCGACGCCGCTACAAGAAGATCCCAGCCGAAGCTCTCGCCTCCTAGAGTAAGCTCACACTGCCGGAACCAGTGCGTAATCGTCGAGTCTGCTCCCGTAGGAGTCTCTAGCCGTAAAAATCGAGCCAACGGCTCTGTCAGAATCTCCGAGCTCTAAACAAGGGCAGCGGCTATGAAAGAGTGACTCGCTCTTGTGTCTATAAGAACTGCAGCAAGGGTGGAATAGACACAGATCGTACCTCGAATCATCTCGGGCATGCCGTGGTCGTAGGCCTCCGCTGCCTGGAGATGTGTTTGTCTCTGCCCGCCAGCTCCCTGTGGTCGGGGCGGGCCTCCTGGTGGTGGTGGTGGTAGAGCCTCAAAGCGTCGTCCACCACCTGCTGCTCGACCAGCTCCTCTGCCTCGTCCGCCTCCTCCCTGCGGACCGCCACGGTCGACCCTCTGCCTCTGCCTGGGTGGCCCCTCAACTGTCTGCTGCTCCTCGGCACGATGGGTCGGGCAGTCACGAGCCATGTGACCATGTTTGCCGCATGTGTAGCATTGCCTGCCTCTCAAAAGACTGGCTCCGCGTTGTGTGTCCCGCACGGCTGAGCCAGTGTCCTGAGGCCGTCTACGTGAGGGTCTGGCCTGTCGGGACCCCTGAGTCATCCGTCGACTGCCTTCTGCGGAAGACTCTGCTACGTGCCACCCCGCGGTAGGTCTCGCCGCTGGAGAAGTCTCAGCAAGAAAGCTCTCAATCAAAAGGGCTCGCTCTAGTACTCCTGCCTGGGTCGGGATGCTGAGGGAGATCAGTGATGCCCTGATCTCATGTCTCAATCCCTGCTCAAAGGTCCAGGCCCGGAAGAATGGGTCTCGTACCATGTCGGTCGAGTAGCGCGAGAGATCGGTAAATCTCGCCAAGTACTGGGCGACCGTCAAGCTGCCCTGCCGCAGCTGAAGAAGCTCCTGGATGTGCATCGCACGGAGGGTGGTCGGGACAAACTCTGAGCGGAAGAGGCCCTCAAAGTCTGTCCAGATGAGAGAGTCCTCATCGTGCACCTGGAGCATCAAGCTCCACCATCGGCCCGTTGCTGCCTGCAGTAGGCTCGCTGCGAGGATCACCATAATGTCTGTTGGTGTCCTCACTAGCCTGAAAACTCGTACCACTGCCTCCAGCCAGTCCTCGGCGGCCTGGGGGTCCGTCTCCCCACGGAACCTGGGCGGTCGCTGGCACTAGAACTCATGCAGTGCACTAAGGCGACGTGCATCGTCAGCGGCTGGGGCTGGAAGCATCGGTGGCTCGGCGGGTAGAGGTACCGTCGGTGCCTCAGCTGTTAAAGGTCCTTGTACCGAGGCCTCATTGCTCGGCAGGCTGTCGTCACGCTCAACTCTTGGAACCCTAGCTGGCTGCCATCGTGGGGCCATCCTGAAAAGAAACAGGAGCACCACGGTCAGAACACTATACCTGGTGAGCTGACATATAGTAATCATAAAGAAAACTTGAAACACACATGCAATCAATGTTTTCGTGCATTAAGTCGGAAATCAGAAGTCAGGGTCCTGGTGTACGGATATGTCGGCCGCCGCACCAACACTGGACTCCCTGGACTGATAACCACACCCAATACGCTAAACACTATTGCTTCACATAGAAAATATCAGAGTCCGCGGTAGAACCGAACTCCTCTGATACCAATTTGTCACAACCCGTCCTCAGGGCCCGTGTCGTGACTACCCCAAGCCCGCCTTCCATAGGCCAGGGGCTGGCGACTAGCACCAAGGCGTAAATCCTGGTAAAGGGAAGGCATTGACTTTGTAAAGTAAACAAGCACCACAGAGTAAGCAAGCGAAAAAAGTAAACACTAAGTAAAAGCTGGTACAACAGTAAGTGCGGAAAAGTAAAGGGGGGCCGGAAATACAAGCCCAACTGTAAAGTACAACTGAAAGGGGAAAAACAGCAACTGAAAAGTAAAGTCGCAGCGTCGAGTCGTCCTCTAGAAGTCCCACCTGAAGGGTGAGTACAGATAGCCTCCACAGCTCCTTGGTCCAGCCGTCCGCTCTGAATACACTCTGCCCAGTGGTCCACCTCCAGGTACCGTTCTGCTCCGCAATCCTCCACCGCGATCAGCGCTGTCTGTCGTCTGCAACCAACACAACGTAGTGCAGGCATAGCCCGTGCATGGGTGAGTATAAGATACTTAGTAGGGACCCCAAGACCCCTGAAGGTCTCCCAGAATCCACAAAGGATCAACCACAAAGGAAAGATACAAATCACGAAGTAACATCCGACACGGCTTAGGTATATGCCCATACATATACCTAAGTCATCAATTCTCGCTCGGCTCCAACATCCGAGCTCAAGTACAACCCAGTCCACACAGGAAAGAAAAACGTAAATCCACACAGGATAGCACAACACAATCCACAAAGGAAAGCAAAACGTAAATCCACACAGGATAGCACAACACAGTCCACAAAGGAAAGTAAACAGGATTTCAACTCACACAGGTATACTTCTTCGAATGACGATAGAGATGATCACTGATCCATCTAAGTCGTCGGACCCACAAAGGATCGATAGGTACTAACCCCTGCAAATGACCCACAAAGGATCTGACCCACAAAGGATCGATAGGTAACTAACCCCCGCAAAGACCCACACAAGATCAGGCCCACACAGGACCTGTAGGCGTTGGCCCACACAGGACCGCTGAGCGCTGACCCACACAGGATCGGTAGCACTGACCCACAAAGGATCACTGAGTGTTGTAGTCGTCGCCATCGAATCCACTAAGGATCTCTGCACAGTCGTTGTCGTCACAGTAGCAGTCGCAGCCAGCTCTAGGGTTCCCGCACAAAGCAAGCTCATTCGGGAGGGTCCGCTCCACGAGCCGAGAGTCTGATACATCAAATGACACATAGTCCAGAGTTGATGTATCCAAAAGTTTTGTATCGACAACAGGAACTCAACGTCGCAGACGGCGCGTCAATCGGACGCCCGGTCTGAGAGTTATTGGCTTTTTCGTCCCAGGGGCCCGGTTGGTTTTTAAGGAAAAACCAACCCGAACATACTCCACCTACGTCCAAACCTCGGGCGGAGTATGCCAAAATATCCGTCTCACTTAGAGGAAAAAAACAAAGTCGACGGCACGTCAAACGGGCGTCCGAAGCTCAAGATATGAGTGTTTCCGCTCCGAAGGCCCGGGTGGTTTCGTGTACGAACCAACCCGAACGAACACAAAGTATTCCGAAACCTTGAGTGTGATATACCGAAACGACCGTCTCGATCCAAGGATCGCATCGCCGCTGACGGCGCATCGTTCGGAGGCCCGTAGCTCAAGTTATGAGCAAAAGACCGAAAACGTCCGGAGACGGGGGGTCTGGGCCCGGACCGACCCGGCCCAACCCCCCCTTGGGTCGGCCTGAGCCGGGTCGACCCGACCCGGGTCCGGGTCCGACCCGGGGCGGCCCGGCCCGGCCTGGGCGCGACCCGGCCAGCGGGTCGGCGCGGCTCGGCCGAGCGGCCGAGCAAGGGAGTCGCGGGGCGTGAAGTCCCCGCGGGAAGAGAAGTCGCGGCCCACGTGGGGACACGCTGGATCAGCGGACGCGGCAAAGCCACGTCTCGTTTGTGCCGGACCCGCGCGGTCGCGGGTCCGCTGGCCGCCGCTGCGGCGGCTTCAGCCGCGGCGGCCCTGTCTGGCGGCGCGCCGGGGCGCCGGCGCCTCCGGCCGCCGGTGGGTTCTGCGGGCCACCGGAGTTGCTTCGGTGGTCCGATTTCGTTTCCGTCTGCGCCGTAGCTCCTCTCGGGTCCCGTACTTCACTTCGAAAACAACTAATCACCTCTGCGGCATGTTTTTTCACCGCCCTCCAATCCGCACATCAACGAAGAACTGCGGAGGGTTGTCGGGCCGTGTTTGTTTGGCCCACACCCTCCGCGTTTGGTGATAACAATCGGGAAGAATAAATTATCATATGGAAACGTAACAAGATACAATTTAATAAATTAAAAATTTCGCTTGATCCAGGTTCTTTGTTTTAGGAGGAACATCCACGGAAATATAAATTATTTCACAAACAAACCCCTACCTCGTCGTAGTCGTCGAGCGTGCGTTCTTCGCGGAATTGATCGTCGCGGAAGGAGGAGATCGTCGCGTCGCGGAAGGGCGTCGCATCGTCGCGGAATACGGTGTCGCGTCGACGAACTCCGAGGTTCAAGAACATGTAGATTTAATTATATTAATTAAATCCATGATATTGTTATAACCCACAAAGAGATTTAAAAGAAGAAACCTGAAATCTCCTACCTCAAGCAGTTGGTGATCGGAGATCGTTGCGGGGAAGAACGTCTCGGAAGAAGCATCGTCGATCTCCGAGGGTGACGACATTCTTCACGTTCTTCGTGTTCTTTGCGTTCTTCGCGAAGGAGGATAAAGGCACAAAATTTCTGTCAAAAGCCTCTCAACGAGCAATCCTCAAGAAGTCGTGCGTTGGTCTTATTTTATTATTACGCCAACGGATTGTAAACAGGTTAAGAAACGATTAAATTAATTCATAGAATTAATTTAATGAAGTTAACCTCCCAATTAATTGGTGCGTTAAGAATTTAAGAAAACGCGTTAGTTGACTTTCATAATGACGGGTTTTCGCGGGGGCGTTACTTAGCGGAAAAGAAACGGTGGGGCTCATGCGGACCCCACATCACAAATATCCTACCAAGGGGGTAGGATATTTTTGGATAGCACCCTATCCGCATCAACTCAGCTTAAGCAGCTTTAAGTGGATTTCAAGTGGCTTTAAGTGAAATAAAAATAAAGTTGTCGCACACTTTATTTTATTTCTTAACTTAACCCCAAAAATTTAAAAACCACACCCGAGCAAACGTAACTCTGGAAGAGGCGTTTCTATGCAAATATCGGCGCTGCGATTTCATCGGTGCCCTCAGAATTTGATTCCGAACACCGGTTCAAAAGTTAGAAAAACTCGCTCGTTCGTTCACTGAACATACCCGAGCCAAACTTCGGAAAATGATTTCAGGCACACCGGGCCTCGGAATCAGGTGCCGTCAGAAACTGCGTTCTTGTAAGAATCCAAAGAAAATTAAGAAAAAAAAATCCTTGAATTTTTCGGGTCTTTACAGTTTTCTTGTTGCATATAACCTTATCTCTCCGGTCCAAAATCTTCATTGGCTACTCCTCATAAGAGAAATCATCTTCCAGCTATACCACCTATGAGTTCAGTACATGTGAGGGATCTAATATGTACTTAATTAGAAGTGATACATGAAACACATCATGAACTTGAGCCATATTTGGAAGAAGTACAAGCTGATAGTCTATAACTCCTATGCGGTCAAGGATCTCAAAGGGGACAATGTACCTTGGGCTTAAGTTCCCTTTCTTTCCAAAACGTATGACTCTCTTCCATGGTGATATTAGAAGGAAGACTTTATCTCCAACTTTGAACTCCAATTCCCTTCGACGGTTGTCATCATAGCTCTTTTTCCGACTTTGAGCGACTTTGATATGTTTCTGGATGACTTGAACCTTCTCTATTATCTCTTGCACAAGATCGGGTCCAAGTAGCTTTCTTTCTCAAACTTCATCCCAACAGGTTAGAGTTCTACATCGATTTCCATACAGATCTTCATATGGATCCATTTTAATACTTGAGTGGAAGTTATTATTGTATGAGAACTCAACCAATTAGAGATGTTGATACCATCCACCTTTGAATTCTAAAGAGCGGGCTCTTAGCATGTCTTCAAGCATCTGAATAGTCCTTTCAGATTGGCCATCAGTTTGGGGGTGATAGGTCATGCTGAAATTTAATTCAGTATCCAAGGCATGTTTAATACTCCTCTAGAATTTAGATGTGAACCCGGGATCATGATTAGAGATAATCGAGAGTGGAACACCATGTAGTCTCACCACTACCTTCACATATATCTTTACAAGTTGTTCAAGTGAGAGATCTTCCTGAATAGTGATAAAGTGGGCAGTCTTGGTGAGTCAATCAACCACAACCCATATTGCATTATTTCTCTTGGACGTCTTCAGGAGACCCATGACCAAGTCCATAGTGACATTCTCCCATTTCCACATGGGTACAGGAAATGGTTGCATCATCCCTTTGGACTTTTATCACTTTACTTTAACTTGATGACATACCAAGAACCTTGAGATATACTCAGTAATCTCTTTCTTCGTGTTGCTCCACCATAAGTGTTCTCAGAGATCACAGTACATCTTGGTACTCCCATGATGGATAGATAATGTTGAGTTATGTGCATTATCCAATAGCTCCTTCTTTATCCTGAGTGATGAAGGCACGCAAAGCCACATTCCAAACCTAATCACACCATCATCATCGATATGGAACTCTTACAGCTTCTCTTCCTTTACTACATTCACCTTATTTTATAACTCCAGATCATCCCTTTGTGCCTCCTTAATCACCTCTTGTATTGATGGTTGTACAATCATTTGGGAAAGGTTGGATGTATCCCCTATCCTTATGATTTCCAAATCCATCCTTTTCATATCCAATAAGATCGGGTCTTTCTCAATCCATAGCATGGATAGAGTAGCAAGTTCTTTTCTACTTAGAGCATTAGCTACCTTGTTCGCCTTTCCGAGATGATAGTGGATAGAGCAATCGTAGTCCTTTATTAGCTCTAAACATCTCCTTTGACGCATGTTGAGCTCCTTTTGTGTGAATATATACTTTATTCTCTTATGGTTGGTGTATATGCCACACTTCTCACCATAAAGGTAATACTGCCAGATTTTTAAGGAAAAAATCACGGTTTCCAGCTCTAGATCGTGAATTGGGTAGTTTTTCTCATGGATATTCAATTTTCATGAGGTGTAGGCTATCACATTATCATTTTTCATGAGTAAACAACCCAATCCTTTCTTTGAATCATCACTGTATATCACAAAATTTTCTCCAATTTTTGGTAATGTGAGTACAGGTGTAGTGATCAACCTTCTCTTTATCTCCTTGAAGCTTTCCTCACATTCTTCTATCTAGACATACTTTACCCCTTTCCTTGTTAACTTGGTTAGTGGGTGTGACAATCATGAGAAATTTCTCACAAAACGTCGGTAGTACCCAGCTAATCCAAGAAAACTACGGATTTCTGTGACACTAGAGGGTCTGGTCCATTCCTCAATCACCTTTGTTTTTTAAGGGTCTATAGAAATTCCCTCACTTGTGATCACATGTCCCAAGAATGTGACTTGCTTCATCCAAAATTCACTTTTTGAACTTGGTGTACAACTTCTCCTTTCTCAATGTCGCCAACACAGGTCCTATATGTTCTTCATGCTCCTCCTTTATCTTGGAGTATATGAGAATATAATCAATAAACACTACCAAAAATTTGTTGAGGTAATGTCTAAATACTCTATTCATCAAATCCATGAAGATTGTAGGGGCATTAGTAATTATGAAGGGAATCACCAAAAACTCATAGTTCTCATACCTTGTACAGAATGCGGTCTTCTGAATATCTTCATTCTTCAACTTTAGATGATGATATCCAGAACGAAGATCCACCTTTGAGAAGTATTGAGATCCTCTTAACTTATCGAACAAGTCATTTGTCTTTGGAATATGATACTTGTTCTTTATGGTGATCTTGTTGAGTTCCTAATAATCGATACACAGTCGCATTGTTTCATCCTTCTTCTTCACAAAGAGCACTAGCGCACCCCAAGGTGATGCACTAGGGTGTATGAACCCTTTGTCCAAATGCTCTTATGGCTGCTTCTTTAACTCCTCCAGTTCTATAGGAGCCATCCTATAGGGACACTTTGAGATAGGAGTAGCTCCGAGTATGAGTTCTATTGAGAACTCTACCTCGCGATCTGGGGGAATTCCGGGTAACTCTTCGGGAAACACGTCACCATGTTCCCTCATGATGGGCATTTCCGAAAGGTTGGTACTTTCTTTTGGCTCAACCATTTGGGTGAGGTATGCTTCTTCATAGAGAATCAACACCTACACCATTGAAGGATTTCTCAAAGGAGATTCATGGTCTTCCTTGCATTTGTAGAGGAGTATGGAATGGTTCGGAATATGAAAATATATTTCCTTTTCCTAATAGTTGATATGTGCTCTATATAATGAGAGCCAATCTATTCCCATTATAGCATCGAATTTCACTAAGGGTGTTTTAGTAGTTTATAAAGAAAATATGAATCATCTAAAACATATCCTCCGGGGGTATCATATCAGGTGTGCAGTAATGCCTATCGTTGTGTATCAGGTTGCCATGAGTTAGGCTTGAGACACCTTGTCGGAGTTGTTACTCCTAAGTACATTTATGCCAGAGCCACATCCACTTGTTTGTATCCAGACAGGGATTTGATTGCTTAGATAACCACATAATCTTTATGCTACCAAAATTTTAGAACATTTTCTTATATACTAAAAGATGACACTAATCATTACTTAACCATTAATTAATCATTAGTTAACCATTATTTCATCATTGATTAGTCATTAGTTAATCATTTCTTAACCATTAGTTAAACATTGGTTAATCATTCCTTAATCATCCCTTAATCATTCTTTAATCGTCCCTTAATGATTCTTTAATCACCCCTTGGTCATTATTTAATCATTCCTTAATCATCTTTTAACAATCCCTTAGTTATTCTTTAATCATTACTTAATTATTCTTTAATCATTACTTCTTTATTCATTCCTTAATCAATCTTTAATCATTACATAATAATAATTTAATCATAATTTAATCAATACTTAATCATTAGTTAATCATTAATAAATCATTATTTAAACATTCTATAATCACTAGTTAAACATTACTTAATCTTGAATTAATTATGCCTTGATAAAAAGTTAATCATATGATGTTCATTTTTTAATCCTAAGTTATTCATTGGTTAATCTATACTTAATCACTACTAATAATAACTATTATTTCTAATCTATATATAACTAACTAAACTACTTAATAAATAACATATTTCAAACTAACTAAAAATAATTCAATGAAATAAATAAATAGCTTTAAATTAAATAATAAAAAATACATCTAAATGATGCTTCGTGAAAAATCGGGACTTCTTTTAGGCCACCAGATCCATCGCACACAAAGAAGACTTCTTCTAGAAAGAGAGATGTTGGAATGTAGAGAGAAGGGTGGATTTTGAAGTGAGGAGGGGTGGGTGCCCTTTTATAGGGAGTTAAGCGAAAGGCGGAAGGGGGGCGCCTTTCGCCTGTACCTTAGGTGAAAGGTGCCCCCTGCCACCTTTCGCTTTCTCTTTAGGTAAAAGACGACAACCCCCCAGCAGCCTTTTCCATGTCACCGATTCGGAGCAAAGGCGGCGGGGGTTTGAAAGGCGGCAGAGGGCCTGTCGCCTTTCATACACATTTTTTAAAAAAACTACTTACGCATATTTAAAAAAATCTAAAAACACGTAAAAAAAACTCCACACTTAATATGTAAGATATTTAGTGAAAATGACTTATAAAACAATTTAAAAAATATTTTTAATTAGTACTTTTCTAATTATTGTCAAGTAATAGTCATTTAATAACAATTTGAAGATAAAAAAATCAAAAAATTAATAAAAGATTTAAAATAAGTTGAAAACGTAACTCGAACTTCAAACGGTCATAACTTTTGATCTCGGTGTCTGTTTGGGCTCTACCACAAATCGAAGCTTGCGGCAAGCTCTATGCCTTGATGGTCTAAGAAAACCCCAGTTGCATTTTTTGAGGCTAGAAAAGGCTCAAAAGACCTCCAAAATTGAGTTTTTAGTCGGGGTATCCCAATTTTTTAATATTCGATGGATTTTCAGCCTCATTTAGGGTCTTATTACTTTTTTCGGTGGTGACTCAATTTATTTTCAAGGCTTGTACTCATAAGGATATTATGGCATTCAAATTTCGTCATTTTTCATAATGTACTGTTATTTATAATTAGGTATATACACATATATACATATTTGTATATATTCACACCTAAAAATTAAATTTTATAAATAAATATGTAAACATATTTACATATAAAATAACTTTATAAATATATAAACCATATCTAAATAAAAAATAATATCTATTTTATTTAAAATAAAAATATATGAATATCTATATACCTATATAATGTGTGTGTGTGTGTGTGTGTGTATTTGCGTGTCTGTATTAACAAACCGATATATATTATCTATATATTCTAATATATATATATATAAACATTAATATATAATATATGTAAATAAATAAGAATACTTATATTTATATTTATAGACACACACACACACATATATGTATGTATGTATATTGTATATATGTATTTATTTATTTATAACACACACAAAAACATATTTTATAAATGTATTTAAAAATAATC
The DNA here is from genome assembly GCA_963277665.1 of Viscum album. Taxonomy (NCBI): domain Eukaryota; kingdom Viridiplantae; phylum Streptophyta; class Magnoliopsida; order Santalales; family Viscaceae; genus Viscum; species Viscum album. The sequence goes on along the minus strand of OY728161.1, from coordinate 1,986,122,889 downwards.
ATATAAATATATATTAATATACGAATAAATACATCGATAAAAAATATAACTATGTATATATATATATATATCATAAAATGGAGAACAAAGCGGCGGGGAGGAGTGGTAGGGGTTCGGGCGCGCAAGGGAGAAGTCTCGGGTTTAAATCTAAGAGGAGGCAGGGGCGCGCAGGTGGGGGGGGGGGCACCTAGCGTTGTTAGGGGGTGTGTGTGGCGTGTAGCACTGTTAAAGGGTGCTCCAAGCGCTGAAAAAAAAGGGTGGTCCCCCACCTCTAATTTAAAAAAAAATGAAGATTTAAAAAAAATTGACTTTTATTAGTGTTTTTTTAGCTATGAGAAAAAGTGTTTTTATCAACGTGTTTGTTAGCGCTGATAAAATGAACCCTCTTTTTAACGACGCTTAGATTAACAACGTTTTTTTAGTAATGTTGATGGTTTTTTCTAATGCTTTTAAAAGCCGTTTTTGCAGTAGTGTGAGCATGAGAAATTTCATTTTATAAAAGATGTATCATAAAATTCATCTCATGTCGTACTTGTGGTCAAATTTTTTAAAGGGTATGTTGTTATACGTGAAATTCATTCCATACCATTGATAAGATAAATTTTAATTTATAAAAGATATATAATTGTACATTAAATTTATCTTGTCGTGTATATGATATTAATTTCATTTTTAAGAGATTTATCATTGTTGTTAAAATTTATTTCATCTCATACAAGAGATAAAATTGTTTTTTTTAAACATCAATCATTGTACATTGCATTTATCACATTTTTTACATGAGATAAATTTCATTTTTATAAAAATGTATCATTGTATGTGAAATTTATCTCACTTATACATGAAATAATTTTATTTTATAAAAAAATGTCGTCATATGTGAAATTTATCTCATGCCATGCACGAGATAAATTTCATTTTTTAAATGACATGACATTGTACGTGAAATATATCGTGCCCCATACATGACATAAGTTTCATTTTTAAAAAAGATGTATCATTATGCATAAAATTTATCGTCTCATGGATGAGATAAATTTCATTTCGTTTAAGCATGCAACCTAATACATGGAATTTATCTCATCTTCAGCACGTAATAAATTTCATTTTATAAAAGATTTATAACCGCACAAGAAAATTATCACATCTAATATACGAGATGTTTTTTTTTGAAGATTAATCATTTTAAGTGAAATTTATTTTATTTGGTACATGTGATAAATTTTTCTTTGTAAAAAACATATTAAAACATATTAAATTTATCTCATATCATACTTGAGATAATTTTCATTTTTTAAAATGTTTATCATTGGAAATGAAATTCATACTATGATATACATGAGGTAACTTTTATTTTAAAAAATATATTTCACCTCATACATTAAATGAACTTCATTTTTTGAAGTTTATCTAATTTTATATCAATTTTATCATACAAATTGCACAATATAAACTTTTTTTTTCAAAGGGTCTCGTAATATATATATATATATAGCGGGGTGGACGAAGCCGCAACAAGACTCACGACGAAGGGACCACATAACCTTTTACACTATGTTTGGTGTGACTTTAGTAAAAGAAAATAAATGATTTGATAGTCTATAAAATAAAAAAAACAAAATGATTGTAATTTATCTCATTATGTTTGGATCAACAACATATTAAAAGAAAAAAAATAATTTGGATTTCTCTCCATCTAGTTTGGTGAATCTTTTTAAAAGAAAAGAAAAGAAATTCTTTTGTGATATATGTAGAAGATATGAATAGAACTGAAATTTTAAAATATTAATAACCTTACACCATTATTTCCTTTCAAATCATCCAAATTTTAAGATAATTTTAAAACAATAACACTAGAAAGATCCATTTCTCTCAAATTTTCCTTCTATTAACATTACCTCATCAAACATCAAAAAACCTATTTCTATCATCAATATCATTTTTTTTTTATCTCCATATCACCAATGCCAAACAAGGTACCCAAACTCAGTTTTATCAAATCTGCCGGTGCCGCGGGTACCCCGTTTTCGGCACCCATTGCCTTCCTGTCACCGGTGTTGCGCCGGGCCCTTACACCATGACCCGCGGCGCGGACCACGGTGGCGCGGTCATGCGCTACGCCGCCGCGTCACGGCTGCTCCTCCTGTCGCTGAGCTCCCTTTGGAGGGTTGCTGCGAGCCCCTACGATACCTCCGCACCACTAAACCTTAGCTGCCTCTCTTCTTCGACCTCGGGCGCCACCTCCTCCCTATCCCCCCTCTGGCCCTCTGTTGCCGCTGCCGTCGAGGGGTCGATTGTATGGGACTCTGTATACTTCGTACGGATCGCTCAATGTGGCTACGAATACGAACAGAACTACGCCTTCTTGCCCCTTTTCCCCATCGCCATCTCCATCTTATCCCGCACAGGTCGCTTTTTTATGGGTTTCTTGTCACTGCTTCGTTTTGATAACGGTAAACACGTTTCTTGATTTCCGTATTAAGTGGTTTTTGATGGCTGGTGCGTCAGTGTTTTCACCTTTGATTCCACTCGTCGGGCATAGAGCTGTGCTGGGATTGTCCGGCTATGTACTCAATAACGTTGCCTTTGTTCTATCCGCGCTTTATCTTTACAGGTGACTTGATTTCTGCCCGTCTTTCTAGCTTTCTAGCATTTGATTGCGAGCCCGTTATGCAACTGGAAAATGACACCTTGTAGATTGAAAATTGATACAGTCCGGGTTCCTCTGATATGCTGAAATGACATAGATTTTCATGGAAATTTTTAATTCATAGAATCCCTCTTTCCATTGTCCTTCGTTCTTATATATTAGGCCCCACTTGGTTCAAGGAATTTGATATGAGATAATAATGATTCCCATGATATTTTAAGTGTGAATTTTCTGGATTCCATTGTTTTTCATTTTCATATCATAGGCCCCATTGAGTTCAAGGAATCCGGTATGAAAAAATAACGATTTTGATGACATTTTATGTGTTGGTATGCTAATTTTCTGGAATGGGAATGTTCTAGGGAGTCTTGATGACCACATTTTAAATAATCTAGATTCCTTAAAAGAATTTAGGTAATGAGTATCTTGGGAGTGAGCTTAATTTTTGAGGACTAAATTATTCTCACCAATATAAAAGAAATAGAGCATCCTCTCCCATTCTTTTAATATGGGAAAACATGTCTTCTTGGTTCACAACTTCATTTTCCTTTCTGGTTTATATTATTCAATCAAACAGTTTATCAAATTTTATCATGTTTCATTCTTTATGTACCAAATGCAATAATGGTTTACCTTGATTCCATTCCATCCAACCTAATTTCATCTTATTTCTTTCAATCCCATTAATGAATTGGGACCAAACCTTATGGCTTTTTTAGTTGAGTGAACATTCTTATCTTGATGCAAGGCTCTTCTTGTTGGGGATGAGGTTGCGGATTTCGATCACCGAAAGTTCACCCTTGCGGTAATCCAGCGCAGTGGAACTTCAGCCATCGGAAGCTGCACAACTTCCAATTATCCACCCCCTATGACATCGAAGATCGGAACTGGGAAGGTCGTGCACCCTAGCCACCGCATCGAGTCGTCCTCCATCTTTTGGTTCTGGTCACCTCATGATCCTCCTTCCAATTAACATACAAGTGAACAAGCACGCGACTAACACATATGTAAGCGCAAAAGCATAAACATAATGCATACAACGATTATGTGTTTCAGACGATGTGTCCTACAGGCACGGGAGAACGACATTACTTTTCATTCCATCGGAAATAGAGAAACATGAGTTGCAAGGGATTATCAAATTCCGACAACCCTACCCAACTCTCTGGAAGATGTCTCACCAACATCTTCCGTTCGTTGCACCCCTTCTCCGCTCCTTTCGGTGTTTTGACCACAACCTTTGACATTTCAGCCTTCCGACATTTGGATGCACCCAGGTGTGCTCCTCCTACCAAATTCCAGCCCTTTACCAAGCTCGCCATCACTCTTCAACTCAACCCTCTTAATTTCTAAGCTTCTTTTAAGCTACTTTGCACAAGTGGTGTGACCCACTCTTTATAGTGGTTCTCAGGTCATTGGGTCACAACTTCTCTTCTGCAATTGCGGGCATCCTTTAGCTCATTGTTGTCAAAGGGGCGTGTTAAGGTGCGCGCCTTGGCAAGAAGTGTTGTGAGGTGCCCTTGGAGCGCCTCGCTGTTGGTGAGGCATCGCGGCTTCACTGCGGCGCGCACTGTCATTGGAAGCGTAAAGGCACAACCCCTAAAAAAATCGGGGTCTCCTTTTTCAAAAAGGGCGGTGATGGGGGGGTGGAAATCGGGGGTGCCTTTTCTTAGAAAGAGGCGGCAATAGGGGGTGGAAATCGGGGGCTCTATCAAAAAGGGGTGGCGATAGGGGGTGGATTGTCAGCAACATCAAATATAACATTTAATGGACTAATAAAAATAACTGCATGAGACTCTAAAAAAACACTCACAACCCCAAAAATATACAGCACGACACCAGACTTAACTTGGAGTAGCAACACATGCACTGGGCGACAACATCATATGGCGACGTGCAACGACAACTCTCCTCCCTGACTTTCATCTTCTTTCATTGATTCTTCCATTGATGATGATTTTGATGTTTAGGTTCTCAAGGATTGATTATTTGATTATGGTTTGATTAAAAACTATCGGTATGTATTTTAATTTGTATTATTTCAATTGAATTTAAGTTTTTTTAATTTAAAATATTGTTGAAAACTGTGCATATTTAATTATGTCATATGATGCGCCTTAGTTTCGAGAGGCGCGCGCCTCGCGTCGAGCCTTGTGCTTCATCCCCAAGCGTCCTTTGCGCCTTATTGCGCCGTGCGCATTTGACAACACTGCTTCTGTTAACATGTGCAACTGCCGATTTACAGTAGCAACTCCATTCTGACTGCCAGCTCCCGATGAACAGTGCACACCATCTCTACTTCACTCCAATGACTTTGACGAATCTCCCTTTTCCATTCTCTAGGGAAGCCTTCCACGCCCCCGTAACCAGAGTTCATGAAACTCATGAACTTTTGAACTTCCATCACCTGCCTCCGAACTTTCGTTTGGCTGTTGGATGCTGCCCCTTCCACCTCACTCTATCCTCTGGAACCTTTTGACCAATTCCCCAAATACATGCATTGGAAGAACCTCCTGAGAATTCCTGCACTTGGACTCCACTGTGCTCTATCCGCTAGACTAACCCCATCCAACATCCTCCGCTGAGCATCCGGTGAATGCACCCTTGCTGAACTTCTCGTGAACTCATCGTCTAGCTGCCTTCTTCCTGTGACCTGACATCCTGAGGCTCTGTTGAAGTTCCGTTCCACTCGCACTGCTTCTTTCGATAAATTGACCCGCCCACCCGCTGAACATCTAGTGCACCGACTTCTGTTGCCTGAACCTGATTTCTATGGTTGTCGGTGTACTGTTCTTCATTTGGTTTCTCCCAAGCGTTACTTTCGGTGAACGAACTTTCAGTGCTTCCAACACTTGACCAAGAAAATAGGTCTCACACCAAACCCTAACAATCTCCCACTTAAGAATTGTTTCCATAGGTTGAGTCCTACAATCTCCTACTCGAAGACTATTCTTATGCTCACACTAAAGTTGTAACGACCCCGAACCCAGTAGCTCGGAAACGGTGTTTGCTTTATTACACTGGTATAAGATACAAGGAATAACATCCCGATGGACAAAATAGTTTAGTAATTTTGGTAAACTAGATACATACTTGAAATTCACATTACATTTTAAAAAATAAAATACACAAAGAATTTTCTTTGAGAATGCCTTTATAACCCTTAGTGTATCCCTGTATATCAATCACAAAATACTTCCTGGTATTTTGGGGAAAATAAAACATAAGAGATGAACTTAGATGATCAATAAGGGTAAACGTACAGTGGACGGTATGAATAAATAAGGCACAATCAATATGACAAGGTAAATAACTGAAACACATGTCATTTAATCAATAATTTGAGCATAATATGACATAAATAAAAGATGATCAAATAATGCCATATAAATTATCACATGAGTTTGAAACTTAACCATGAATATTCTAACTAATCGAATAATTACATGCAATATCAATAACTGAATTCATAATGATGGATTGCATATTGATGGACATTTAAAACATATCGTCGATGCCTCGTACCATGACATCTAATACCGCCGAGGCTTCGTACCAAGACATCTAATACCGTCAAGGCCTCATGCCAAGACATCTAATACCGTCGAGGCGTCGTGCCAAGACATCTAATACCGTCGAGGCTTCATGCCAAGACATGTAATACCGTCGAGGCCTCGTTCCAAGACATCTATATAAATGGGTAAGGTCTTGGCCAAAATCATATTAGTTTGTCTCATGAGACCTACCGGTGCATTGATGGACTATCTATATCGGGCCCCATCCGTCACTAAGTTCAATGCATTTCTCATATGAAAGGGGTGAAACATAATCAACATAAACATTCGTATTAAAAACCAACATACGAAATGTTAATACTTATCCCAATTAAATAAACATAATCAGAAACCATCCAGAGTAATATGGTGAATGATATTAAAATAACATATCCACAGTCAAACTGATTATAAATCATCCATGGAAAGAATAATGATGATATCAATACAACATATCGCCAGTGGATCATAAGTACATTAAAGAGTTGATGTAATTGATGAATAAAAACATCATAAAAACATCTTTAAAAACATTCTTGAATAAAATATCTTTTTTATTTTGAAAATTACAAAACATTTTAAAAACACTTTTATCTGAAAATCACTTTTAAAAACTAAGGATTTCAAGATCATTAGGGAAAACATTTTCTTTAAAAAGATCCCTGTAAACCTGCAAAGCAAGCTTCAAAGAAATGACGGTCATAACGGCGGGTAATTTTGTACATGTCGTACAAGTTAAAAGGGAACATTTTGCACTGTAAAAAGGTTATAAAATTGTCTTGTTCAGAAAACGACAAGATTCCTTTCAAAACATTTTGTAAAAAGTAAAAATGGGTAAAAATTTCTTTAATAAATCATTTTGAAAATGTTAAAAACATTTTTGAAATCTTTTTTAAAAGACATGGGTTTTGATGAAAACGGATTTTCGACCGAGAGAGAAATAATGTTGGATTTTCTTAAAAACATTTTCTCAATCATGTCTTTTAAGTTCCAAAGAGTGGAAAAATGGTACCATTACTTTAAAATATCATAAATAACCAGAGAAGAAGAAAAGTCACGAGTTTCTTAAGAATGGATCATAAGATTTCAATTATTGGAAGCATAATCACGAGAAATCCTGATATATGATGAGATTGTAGCATAAAACCCTTACCGCTTTCATAACATTGAATCATATGACCCATGAAAGAGAGATCCTCAAATAGATATGTAAATCTCCATAATTTTAAGTAGAAGAATCATAAAATATATTTATGGACAGTATATACACCAATAAAAGAAATAGGTGGTGAATATGACATGTCTCACAGAAGTAAAAAGTGAGACGAAAATTCCTTATCTCACGCTTCCTTTTGATTGAACATTCTTTAACCTTCTGTGTAGTGGTTTTCATAGTTATTAATAGCGTGCGCCATGGCTAGCACCGGATAGTGGTGCGCCGCGCCGCGCCATGGCTTTGTTATGGCTCATCTAAGATGGTTCATTCTGGCATGCGCCGTGTTGCGCAATGGCGCGTAGTGGCGCAGTGCCATTGCGCGTTTTTGATTTTTTTTAACCTGCTAACTCATACCCCCCGATTGAAAATACCTCTTTTGAGCTCAAACAACGACCTCCCCTTTCGACGCTATGCAACACTCTACTCTTCCCGTGATCGCAACGACCAAACCGGTGTCGGACCACATCGACCGCCACGACCTAGCCGAGATCCCTCGACCGCCGCGACCCATATGACCACGACCCAACCGAGCTCCCTCGACCGCCATGACTCAGATACGCGATATTGTCCAGGGTAGGCGTACCTTCTGTGTGAACTAGTAACTTTTTTTGTTTTTAATTCAATTTTATTTATATTGCTTGCCCCTTGTTTTTTTTCGAGTTACTCCTGTTATTTTTATTGTCATGTTTTCTTCCTGCTTTTTTTTTTAATGTTTTTGTTTTATTTATTTTTTTGTTTATTGTTTTTTGAGATATATGGTTTTTAATATTTAATTGCTTGTTTTATATATTTTAGGAATTGTGATTTATTTCAAAATGTCTATGGCAAGACAAAGAAAGACCCAACTTGGTTTTTTGAGATATACAGTTTTTAATATATTTCAAGAATTGAGATATATGATTTTTTGAGACATGGTTTTTAATATTTAATTGTTGGTGTCATTGTTGACTTCATTTGTTTTTTTGATGTATGGAATATGAAATATTGACATAAATCTTTTATATTGATGTATATTTTGTATAATTTATTATTTGTTATTGTTGATATATGTATACACCCCTTTTTTGCGCCGCAAGTTAATACTGCCACGCGCCATGCGCTGCGCTGTGCACTTTTGAGTTGGGGGCCCTTGTCGCTGTTGTGCGCCATGCGTCGTAAATAACTATATGGTGGTTTTAAAATTTTATTAACTCACACCAAAATCATATTACTATTTATAATATCATATGTATTACGACACATGACGCACAACATCGAGTTAATAAAAATGATGAAACTATGTAAGTATCGGTGGAGATTCTAGACTCATCACCACTTCATACATTAATTATCAGTGGAGATTCTAGACTCATCACCACTAACATCATTCCTAAAAATATTGGTTTTTACGTCTCGCTTCATACATTAATTATCAGTGGAGATTCTAGACTCATCACCACTAACATCATCCTTACAAATAATAGTCTCCACGTACGACTCATCAAGTGAAAGATTTGCAACTTCAAGCATTCAAATATCTTCAAATGAATCAAATGCATCACCGCCAGCATCCCACATCTTTGTCTCTTTTTGTGCATATTGTGGGGTCTTTCTTGATAGAAGACGAAGATTACTATGGATGAAAATCAAGTCTTCTGCACGTTTTGGTGATATCTTGTTTCTTCTCAATGAGTGCACAAAGTTGTAAGTGCTCCAATTCCTTTTGGTACATGATGAAGAAGAAGGTTGTGCAACTAGCCTCAAGGCTATGTTTTGAAGTTATGGTGCACTTGAACCATAAAGAAGGCACCAAGATTTAGGATCCACATTCCACCTATTTTGTATGGAATCGGTCTCTAAAACCTCCACTATTGTCTATGGAAATTGCATACTTTAAATTGACCTTAGTGCACTCTTCCAAGTTAGGAAAATATCTCATTGAGCATTTCATCCTTCTTTGGTTAATGTCATCATCTTTGTGTGGAGCCACTCTAGTGAGATATTCATTAAGCCATTCATCACTATAATACCTTGTTTAAGAAAAAAATGGTGTTAAATACATTCATTAAAATAAATTATATATGTTAACGAAACATTAAATCATAAATGTTACCTTAGATTTAAGACATGTGCCAAACAATGAAGTGGAGTGCTGTTCTTGGTCCAACAATCCACAAGAATTTGATACACCACTTGATAAAAGATTGATTCTTCGTCTGGTCTTTTCCCTTCATGAATATATATGGTTTTCTTCACATTTTCAATCATACTATCCCACATATCATAAACCAAGTGTAAGCAAGGCTTGTCGGTATCACAAAGTCGAAACATGTCATTGATTGGAGCCGTGAAAGAAATAATATAGTCAACTTGCTCCCACCACTCATCTTTTAAGACATTATCTTTAACAAATCTAGTATTTGTCATGTCATCTTCTTTGTAAATACCCTATTTATCACTAATGATAATCTCCCGAAGACCATTTTTTATGAGCTTAAAGCTCTTAAACATCACAATCATCGAAGCAAAACGCGTTTCGACTATGACAAGTAACTTTAAATTAACAAATTCATTAAACATTGCCAACCTCATCGAATGATTCATAATAAAGTTCTTGACGAACACAACATCCTCAACAATATCTTTAACCCAACTACATCTATCATAAACAAGTTGATTACTCTCCACATTTTTAGGTGCACAAATATTCTTTAAAGCAAGATTAAGAGTGTACCACATAAGGTGTCCAAATGATGGATGAAAAGTGTTGCTCAATGAGTTGTCTTGCAGCATTGCAATTTGAAGCATCGTCTGTAATTACTTGGATGACATTTTCATGTCCAACCTCATTCATTACCTCTTTCAACAAGTTTGCAATGAAAAATAAATTTATCTCTGATCTCTTTCGAACAATCAATTGCTTTTAAAAACTTAGCATCACCATCAGACATTGCAATAAAATTAATAAGAGGTCTCCTTTGTGAGTCACTTCATTTATCACTCACAATACTTACCCCTTTGTCTTTCCAACTCGATCAAATTATTGATAACGACTCGTCAATATTATCTTTTTCTTTTTGCAAAAGAGTGGTCCTCAACTTATTGCACCCAGGTGTCACATAACCCGCAATATTATAATTGACATCATAGGCAAAATACGCTTGAAAATATGGATTCCTTGCTAGGTTAAATGACAACCCCACCGAATAAAACATCATAGCAATCAAATAATCTAAATGAGTTCTCTCTACATGTTTAATGTCTTCTCAATATCACTTGAAGCCCCAATTTTTCGCTTCTTTGAATCAAATGATGAACTACAAGGAGGCAAGGGTACAATCCTTGATGCATTTTCTCTCTTTGCCCGACTTGTTCTAAATTTTCCATCTCCAATACCGAATTCCTGGTTACTTTTTTTGCAAGCTCCAACCCAAGAATACTCAATAAATGAGCCCTCATTCTAGTGTAGGAACTCTTGATTTCTTGGTTACAAAATTTGCATCTCCAACGAACATTACCTCCTTTATTACACCTATCTAATCTTTCAACAAATCCCCACAAAGGTTTTTTTAGATCATTATACTCAGCTCGAATTGTATCAGTATTACTACCAGTACTAGCAGTACTAAGAAGCCATTTTGCAAATAAACACGATCAAATTTTATATATAAGTATACCAAATTACCAATGTCGTAATAATTTTATTAATATTAGCAAAAGGTAATATTACGATTCATTGAAACTATTCATCAAAATATTAACAAAAGCTGAACAGATAAAAAAAATAATAATACCAGCATATATAAAAAAATCTCAAATCTCAATTCTCAATCTATCCCATTTCATCTCGATTTTGAATCTCGATTTTGATGCCCATATATATCTATCCTAAACCATATCACTATATATAAAAAATAATATCAACATTTGCCGCAGATGAAATAAAATAATATTAGCATGTATAATTACTAGTACTCTGCTACTGTGCTACAAATTCAATTCCATCACATGACTTTCACTTTCCCAGTTCAAAAGTCAAAACAAGAGAAATAAACATATGAATAAAAACATTAAACATCCAGTCATTCTCGAAAACAAACCCACATGATTAAAGAAATAAACATATGAATATGAATAAACATATGAAATAAACATCCAACCATTCTCAAAAGAAATAAACATGTAAAATAAAAGGAAGCAATAAACATTAAACAAACCCACATGATAAAAAGTAAAAACACTAATACGACCCAACCATTCTCGAAAACAACGAAACAAAAAACCAACCAGACAACCATTTTTCCAAATTCAAGTAAATTGGTCCGATAATTTTTTTAAATAAACAAAAAATCAACTAAAAAGAAATTAAAGAATAATATAATATACATATGAATAATTGAATATATGATGACCGTTACTCCTAACAGCGGACTGCGAACAGGAAGAAGCTTACGTTGCTCAGTTGCTAAAGAGTGAAGACCCTGGGGACGCCGATGGCGGAGGAGGTGCGTTCTTTACCAAATCAATCGGCCTTGGAGAAGAAGCCAAGATCGCGGTCGTAGCGAGCCTGGCGGGATCGAAGAGGAGCGACTCTCGTAAGGGAGGGGGGAGCGGCTCTTGTAAGGGAGGGTAGGGACTGTAGGGTTTTGGGAGTTATTTTTTTAAAGTTTACGCAGTTTTTTAACGCGTACATGTCCCAAACGTGTCGAATAAAGTCAACCTCTTATAAAAATTCCCGACTCTTTTGCGTGTCACGGACGTGTCAGTCGCGTGTCGGTGTAAGAGAAGTGTCTGACACCGATACTCAGCCCATCTAGACGTATCAGTGCTACATTGGTTTTCACTTTTTAACAACTGAACAACGTAAGCTTCTTCGTGTTCGCAATCCGCTGTTAGGAGTGACGACCATCATATATTCAATTATTCATATGTATATTCTATTATTCTTTAATTTCTTTCTAGTTGATTTTTTGTTTGTTTTAAAAAATTATCTGACCAATTTACTTGAATTTGGAAAAATGGTTGTCTGGTTGGTTTTTTGTTTCGTTGTTTTCGAGAATGGTTGGTTGTGGTGTTTTTACTTTTTATCATGTGGGTTTGTTTAATGTTTATTTGTTATTTTTATTTCAAATGTTTATTTCTTCTGAGAATGACTGGATGTTTATTTCATGTCTATTTATATTTATATGTTTATTTCTTTTATCATGTGGGTTTGTTTTCGAGAATGGTTGGATGTTTAATGTTTTTATTCATATGTTTATTTCTTTTGTTTTGACTTTTGATTGGAAAAGTGAAAGCAATGGAATTGAATTTGTAGCAGAGTATTAGTAATTATACATGCTGATATTATTTTATTTCATCCGTGACAAATGCTCATATTATTTTTTATATATACTGATATGGTTTAGGATAAATATATATGGGCATCAAAATCGAGATTGAGAATTGAGATGGAATGAGAAAGATTGAGAATTGAGAATTGCGAATTTTTTTATATGCTAATATTATTTTATTTCTTTTGTTTGTTCAGCTTTTGCTAATATTAACAAAATTATTATGACATTGGTAATTCGGTATATTCATAAATAAAATTTGATCATGTTTATTTTTGCAGAATGGCTGCTAGTGCTAGTAGTAATCTGATACAATTCGAGCTGAGTATAATGATCCAAAAAAACCTTTTTCGAGATTTGTTGAAAGATTAGATGGGTGTAATAAAGGAGATAATGTTCGTTGGAGATGCAAATTTTGTAACTAAGAAAACAAGAGTTCCTGCATTAGAGTGAGAGCTCATTTATTGAGTATTCTTAATCAAGGGATTGAAGCTTGCAAAAAAAGTAACCAGGAATTCGGTATTTGAGATGAAAAATTTAGAAGAACAAGTCAGGTAAAGTGAGAGAAAATGCATCGAGGATTGTACCCTTGTCTCCTTGTAGTTTATCATTTGATTCAAAAAAGAGAAAGATTGGGGGTTCGAGTGTTATTGAGAAGACATTCAACATGCGTGAGAGAATTCATTTGGATTATTTGATTGTTAGGATGTTTTATTTAGCGGGGTTATCATTTAACCTTGCAAGGAATCCGTATTTTCAAGCGTCTTTTGCCTATGCTGCCAATCATAATATTGCGGGTCATGGGACACCTGAGTACAATAAGTTGAGGACCACTCTTTTGTAAAAAGAAAAAGATAATATTGATGAGTTGTTATCAACAATTCGATCGAGTTGGAAAGACAAAGGGGTAAGTGTTGTGAGTGATGCTATGTTTTTAAAAGCAGTTGATTGTTCGGGAGAGATCAAAGATAAATTTTTCATTCCAAACTTGTTGAAAGAGGTAATCAATGAGGTTGGGCATGAAAATGTCATCCATATAATTACAGACAATGTTTCAAATTGCAAGGCTGCAGGACAACTCATTGAGTAACAGTTTTCATCCATCATTTGGACACCTTGTGTGGTACATACTCTTAATCTTGCTTTAAAGATTATTTGTGCACCCAAAACCGTGGAGAGTAATCAACTTGATTATGATAGATGTAATTGGGTTAAAGATATTGCTGAAGATGTTGTGTTCATCAAAAAATTTATTATGAATCATTTGATGAGGTTGACAATGTTTAATGAATTTGTTAATTTGAATTTACTTGCTATTGCTGAAACATGTTTTGCTTCTGTGATCGTGATGCTTAAGAGGTTTAAGCTCATAAAAAATGGTTTTGGGGAGATAGTCATTAGTGATAAATGAAGTATTTACAAGGAAGATGATATGACAAATGTTAGGTTTGTTAAAGATAATGTCTTAGAAGATGAGTGATGAGAGCAAGTTGACTATATTATTTCTTTCACGGTTCCAATCTATGACATACTTCGACTTTGTGATACTGACAAGCCTTGCCTACACTTGGTTTATGATATGTGTGATAATATGATTGAAAATGTGAAGAAAACTATATATATTCATGAAGGAAAACGACTAAATGAAGAATCAATCTTTTATCAAGTGGTGTATCAAATTCTTGTGGATCGTTGTACCAAGAACAACACTCCACTTCATTGCTCGGCACATGCCTTGAATCCAAGGTAATATTTATGATTTAATGTTTCTTTAGCATATATAATTTATTTTAATGAATGTATTGAACACCATTTTTTTTCTTAAACAAGGTATTATAGCGATGAATGACTTGATAAAGATCCCACTAGAGTGCCTCCACACAAAGATGAGGACATTAACCAAGAAATGATGAAATGCTTAATGAGATATTTTCCTAACTTGGAAGAGCACACTAAGCTCAATTTAAAGTATGCAACTTTCATAGACAAGAGTGAAGTTTTTTAGAGACTATGATTCCATACAAAATAGGTGGAATATGGATCCTAAATCTTGGTGGCTTCTTTACGGTTCATGTGCACCATTACTTCAGAACATAGCCTTGCTAGTTGCACAACCTTCTTTTTCATCATGTGCGGAAAGGAATTGGAGCACTTACAAATGAACGTGTGCAAACTATATAGTTTTATAATTTAGTTAACCCTATTCATACTCGCCATTCCAACGGGTAGGTGATAAATATCACATTAAATAGTAATATTTTAATAATATGTCACGTTTCATTTAAACTCGGTGTTGCGTGCAATGCAAACTAAACTTAGTGTTGCGTGTAATGCAAGCTATTGAAGAGATTGAATTTATTTAAAAATAAATATATCGTAAAGTCTTGGGGTGTTATATTTTCTTCTAAACTTGGTGTTCTGTGTCACATATGTCACCAAATACATTTTTTTTTAGAATTTCGGGGTTTACAAAAGTTTCACCGGTTAGCTCCTCTTCACCTTCCTTTCGCAACATCTACATTGTTCTCCACGCTATGTTTCCTACCGATCGTCCTAGTTCCCACTGAAAGAAATCTCTCTTTAGTTCTCTGAAACAACGATCTTCCGTTCCGCTGAACCCGTGAAACTCATCCGAATGCCTCCAATGCAAACAGGCGCCGAGTTGCCATTCCCTGACTTTGCTGAATTTCCATCAACTAACCGCGCCGTGCATTGCGTCCATGACCCCGCTCTATCGGATTTCCTGCGTCCTCGAAGACTCTGCAATCGAGCTTCCTCTACTTTCGAAAGCTTGCCAGTACATCGAACTCCTGCGACATCTTTCGAAACCGACCTTCATCCGAAACTTCACCTTCGAGAACGTCTGATGTCATCAACATGATGAACTCCCACCGAAAACTCCTCCAGTGCAACCAAAACCTTTGTGGTCCTTTGCTCCCACTACTCTAGTTTGGTCCTGATCCCTTTAGGATCCCACATCCTTCCTGAGGTCGGGATCTTCCGATGATCGTTGCCACAAAGTCGAAAACACTGCAAAGAAATGCGCACCAGGACTTGGGGTAAGTCTTTTCTCCTGCTTCAGGGTGGCTCAAGTTTACAACTTCCGTAGACTTTGTAGATAAGAGAAATAGTTGTCCCGCTTCCGGACTTCTAGAGGTATCCTCTTGAAGACACCTGCCCCAAATGGAAAAGAAACACCCTGCCACATGTTTCAGCTAAACCCAAACATCTCTTGCTGAATCCAACACATGCTTTTGACAAATGAACTTCTGCTCCTCAACACCCATCTAGTGTTCTAGGTCAGTCTTAGGCAAAACCAGCCAGCAGTCCTCCAGAACTCCATCCTTGCTCAACCCTCTCATCGTCCGGACCTTTGATTCCGACCCACTTCATCATGGTCCTTTATGTTTGGTCGATGGAGGTACTTTAAAGTACAATGGCCTTCATGAGAGACTCCCTGGAGAGTGGAAGGTCTACTCTCGAAAGGGAAAAATCGGCAATGCAGGGGGGAGCAGGCCGTTAGGCCACGTGGACAGCAGGAACGTGCCCAGCGGTTATTAAAGGGCATGAGGGTGGTACTGGGGGGGGGGGGGGCTCTTTTATGCTGAGAGTGGTTCAACTGTAGCTTGGAGGTAGAACCGTGGGGTTGCTCTCGGGTCTGGGCTGTTTTTCTGTTTCTCCCCTCTCTCCCTCTTCATATGTAATTCTGGTTCCCTCCATTTTTATACTTACCCAAAGGATCATAGTTCGTAACAAAATCCATCGAAACTTGAACACCAGCCGCGACCACCGAAGATTGCACTCTCCGCTGCCGAGTTCTAGCAATACTTCGCATGACTTATAAATTCTCACCCTTCCTCCTCTCTCACTCTCGTGTGCTCATGACAACCTATGCCTCATATTCTATCTTCTGATAATCTAATTCTTGGCAAGCCAACCCTCCTTTCGGATCTTTGGAAAAACCTGTCCACACATGCCATAACTGTGAAGCACCCAGGCATGAATCTCCCACGCCCTTTCACAAATTGTCCTGCTTTCTAGCTGACTATCTTCCGATGAACCAAGACCATGCCGCACTTCAACTTATGATCCTTTGTCTCGATGAAACCATCACATCCGAGAGATTCTCCAGAACATGCTATCTGCTCCCACTCAACGGATGTTGATCGATGAAACCCTAGAGCCAAAGTCCCGATTCAACACTTGGGTTCGGTGAACACTTGGCAACAATTTTAGTCACCCCTCTCAGCAACAGGTTGTGAAATCTCCAGAAAAGGCTCCTTTCAGGAACAGACCTTCCGGTCACTGTTGAATGCCTTCGACTTGAACTTCTGACGTCTTTACTGAAACCTCCTTCTGGGAACTTGAGTCATCTAACCTGACTTCAACATCCGGAACAATCCTCGTGCTTCTGTCGTGGCCTTCCAGTTTGCTACGCTCCTTTCAGCCGACTTCTCCATCCAACGGAACTGCAAAACCCTCAAGGAGTAGCAAAATAGCATCCTTAAAAATCTGCAGCTTTTACCATCGGATTGTCAAACCGTGCCTAGCCCATTCAACGCTTTCCGCTAGAATCGTGAGCTCCCACTGAATCTGGTCAACGCAAAGGGATCATCAGCTTCCTTCGGAATTTCCAATAGTCTTCCACCAAGCTCCAAAACACCACCCAATTATAGGTTGGAGATGGGAGATAAAATGACAAGAGGGGGTGAATTGCCCTTCAAAAAAATTTAAATGAAAGCAATCCAATTTATAAAAACTTATTTATATAAATAAAAGAATCAAAGCAATGAAAGCGCAACAATAAAATTAAAATCACAAGAAATAAACAAAGAGCGATTTGAGAATAAATTAATTAAGCACTTTTGATGGATTAAACAAATTTTGAAATAAACGATTGAAAGCAATAAATAAATTAAATCGGGGAAAGTAAATAGGACACAATATTTGGATAGGAAGTTCGGCGATAGTACCCGAGGGTACCCCTACTTTTACCACCTCAATCCTTTGGAGATTTAATATATTAATCCCTTGGCTTTAATGGTAGCCAAGATATCAAAGCCATCCCTTGCTTTTTAGGTTATAACAAGAAACCAGATACAAAGACACTAGCTCTTTAACGACAAAGCTAGAAATCACAAAAGAATAGCCCACTGTCTTTTAAAAGGAAAAAAACAAGTAAACCTTAGTCCTCCACTTTAAAGGCAGTGAACACCAAATTAGAAAAAAGAGGAAGAGTGAGGGGATTGCTTGGAAGCAACCACTTTTAAGTACAGTCTCAATTCTCTCAAAGAATAAGAACACTAGAGAGAATGAGAATAAAAGAAGAGTGATTTTGATATTACAATTTGTTCACACTCTAGGAGAAAAGAAGATTTAGAAATGAAGACACTTTGAGAGCAATTGTGCATGTTGACGATAGAATGCGCAAGATGTCGGTGTCGTTGTATCTCTAGATCGCCAAGGCCTCAAAGAGTCTCTATTCATAGCCTTCAAATCCTTCGGTAATCTTCTAGAATCCTTCGGGAGTCTTTAAGTCGAAGACGTCCAACTTCAATGAATCTTGACCATCATTTGTTCAGGGTTACTGGATTCCTTTAAAAAGAATTAATTCAATATAGCCAAGGAAATTGTTAGGCAATTTAAATTCAAAATTATAATAATAATAATATTCCAGTATTATTGAGGAAAGAGAGAAACGATAATATATACACTATCGTTTACATTTAAAACCATCTGAACAATTTCAAACTCATTTAAAAACATTCGTTAGAAAGAGTTCAAAACAATTCCATAAATAATAGGTCAAACACATCTCATAAAACTCGCACACATTTAAACTGAAATATTCAAAATTTGAATTTCGAATATTTTCCATATTTAAACATGCAATAATATCAAACTTTAAACATACTGCATTTAAAACATTGAAAGGGGTTTGAATAAGTTTGATAGACTACAACATGATTTTAGAAACATTAAAATAACAAAAATCAACTCAAAACAATAAAATCGAAATATTTGAGTTTCATGTTGTAAATAAATGCGAGAAAGAACAGTTTTAATCTTTTTAATAAACATACTGCATTTAAAACATTGAAACTTATTCAAACTTTAAACTTTAAACATACTGCATTTAAAACATTGAAAGGGTTTTGAATAAGTTTGATAGACTACAACATGATTTTAGAAACATTAAAATAATAAAAATCAACTCAAAACAATAAAATCGAAATATTTGAGTTTCATGTTGTAAATAAATGCGAGTAAGAACAGTTTTAATCTTTTTAATAAAGAGTTTAAAACAATGTAAAAATAGTTCGCATAAAATCTATAACATTAAAAAGAATTTATCGAATCATTAAAATAATTAAAACACTTGTTATAATCGTGCACCAAATCAAAATATCAAGAATATCAAAAAACAGGGTAAACTGGATAACCAGGTATCAAGAATATCAAAAAACAGGGTAAACTGGATAACCAGGTTTACCTAAGGGTCATTTTGCATGTTGTGTAAAGGTGGATCATAAAATACATAATTTGCATAAAGGTCACCTACAAAATACATGGGTGGCGTAAAAGTAAGAGAATAAAACAAGCGCTGCGTAAAGGTAAGCAGATTCGCATAAGGGTAGTTGCGAAAGGGTACGCTGGCTTGCTTAAAGGTAAGAACATGCTGTGTAAGAGTAGAATAGAAAAATCATGTGCTGCGTAAATGTAAGGTGTACTTGCGTAAAGGTAAGGTCAACTCGCCTAATGGTAGAATCAACATTGCGTAAAGGTAAACAGGAAATCCATGCGTTGCATAAGGATAATAAGAGTTGCGTAAAGGTACCTACAAGCTGCGTAAGGGTAACAAACAATTTGTATGGATCACAAGGGTACAAACATAGTTACGTAATGGTAATCAGAAAATTAAACTACTTACGTAAAGGTAAGAAAAAACTCACGTAAGGATAAATGCATATTTGTAAAACTTACATTAAAGGTAAAAAATAAATTCCGTAAGGGTAAAAAATAAATTTAGAAAAATAAAATTTCATAAGAATTGAAAATAATTATGTTGAATAATGAAATAATTACAAATAATTAAAAATAATTAAAAAGCAAAGAATTAAAGAATAATTTAAAAATCAATAAAAAAACAATAATATTAATAATAAACAAAATAACGAATAAACAATAAAATTATAATTATCCAAAAATAAAGAAATATGTTATAATATTATATTGTAATTATCAAAACATAAAATAATTAAATATAATAAAAAAAATAATCACTTAAAGAATGTTTGTGATAATTAAAATCAAAGAAAGACGAGAAGCACAACACAAATAACGGAACACGCCGAATGACACTTGCGGCCTTTTGGACTTTTGATATCTTAGCAACACCGCTGGTACCACCGTCATCTTCCGGTGACATTCTTTCAGTAATCTAATAGACTACCTGATCGTGAGAACCCATTAGTCTTCCAACCAAAGCTTCTTTCGAGTCCTTGACAAACCGGTCCACCGGAAACTTTGCTATCGTGCTATGCCACCAAGCATTTCAGCCAAGCTTTGATACCATTTGTTGGGGATGAGGGCGTAGATTCCGATCACTGAAAGTTTGCCCTTTCGGTAATCCAGCGCAACAGAATTTCAACCGTCGGAAGCAGCACAACTTCTGATCATCAATCCCTTGCGACTTCGAAGACCGGAACTAGGATGACCGTGCACCCCAACCATTGCATTGAGTTGTCCTCCACCTTCAGGTTCCGGTCACCCCACGATCCTTCTTTTGATCAACGTACAAGCGAACAAGCACACGACGAACACATATGCAAGCACAAAAGCATAAACACAATGCATACACAAGGATTTCGTGCTTTGGATGACATGTCTTATGTGCATGGAAGAATGGCGACGTCACTTTTTTATTCCATCGGAAACAAAGAAACATGAGTTACACGGGATTATCAAATTTCGACAACCCTACTCAATTCTTTGGAAGATGTCTCACCAACACCATCTTCCGGTCGTTGCATTCCCCCTTTGCTCCTTTCGGTGCTTTGATCACAGCCTTCGGTATTTCAGCCTTCCGACATTTGGATGCGCCCAGGCGTGCTCCTCCTATCAGAGCCACCTCCTTCCGGCCTTTTACCAAGCCCGTTAGCACTCTTCAGCTCGGCCCTCTCAATTGCCTGGCTTCTTCTAAGCTACTTTGCACAAGTGGTCCAACCCACTCTTTATAGTGGTCCTCAACCGGTCATTCAATCACAACTGCTCTCCTGCAATTCCGAGTATCCTTTCGTTGACATGAGCAACTATTGATCTCCAGTAACAATTCCATTCTGATCGCTAACTCCCGGTGAACAGTGCACATCATCCCCAATTCACTCCGACGACTTTGACGAATCTCCCTTTGCCATTTGCTAAGAAAGCCTTCCACACCCCCATCATCAGAGTTCATGGAACTCATGAACTTCTGCACTTCCATCACCTTCCTCTAGACTTCCGTTTGGCTATCGTAAGCTGCTCCTTCCATCAGCCTCACCCCATCCTCTAAATCCCTTTGACCGATTTCCTAAGTACATGCATTGGAGGAACCTCATCAGCATTCCTGCACTTCGACTCCACTGTGCTCCATCCGCTGGACTGACTAGCATCCGGTGAATGCACTTCTGCTGAACTTTCGGTGTACTCACCTTCCAGCTGCCTTCATCCGGTGGCCTGACATCCTGAGGCTTCGTTGAACTTCCGTTCGACTCACACTGCTGCTTCCGATGAACTGACCCGTCCACCTGCTGAAAATCCGGTGAACCGACTCCCGCTACCTGAACCTTACTTCCATGGTGCTGGTGTACTGTTCTTCATCCGGTCTCTTGAGTGTTACTTCCGGTGAATGAAGGAGCTTCCAACACTTGACCGAGAAAACAGTTCTCACACCAAGCCCTAACACTTCCCCCATATGAAAATTACTGTTTTAAATTAGTTTGTTGGCTACCATATCGAAAAATGAGTATGAAATAAAGCAAAAAATCAGATTGTATGTTTTCCTAGTTACCCATGGTTTGAACTTATAATTTTTGGTTCATGTTGTTGCTCTAACAGGCTCTCAGTTAAAATTTTGAAGGACTCCAAAGCTGCATTCCGGGCTTCAATTTTGTTTTGCTTTAACCCGGCTTCTATATTCTACTCATCAATGTAATTTCCTCATATTTTTTATTGTGTGTTTTGATATTCCAAACAAAAGTTGATTGTACGAGTCTGCAGATATTCAGAAAGCTTGTACTCGCTGTTTTCAATTGGAGGCTTGTATTACTTTTTGTCAGGCGCAAGCAATGCTGCAATGTTTTGTTTTGCTCTTTCTGGTTCTGCAAGGTCAAATGGGATCCTTAATGCAGGCTATTTCTGTTTTCAAACATTACATAAGTCCTATGATGCCATTTTCTTGAAAAGAAGGGCTTCTGTAAGTTTCCATTATTGACTTATTCTTGCTAGTTTAGTGTATCAAGTGTTTAAATTGGATCTAAGTTGCCCATGTTTCATTGTTTAAGGGAGGTAGAGCTTCTCTCAATTTTGGTGGAATGCACGTTCCTTGGAAAATAAATTTTGTGTACATAGTTGTCTTTGATTTTATGTGCTATTGACAAGAATTCCTCTTAATTAATCTATTTTAATCATATGATGTTTTTTTGTTATTATACATTAATAATCTTTCCCCCATGTTTTTTCTTGTTTTCACCAGAAAGACTTCTCACGTACCAAACATAGTCTTAATATTTAATTTATTTGAAATTGAATTTTCCTTTGGTCACCTTAAAATCATTGAATTATTTTAAAAGCAAGAAGTAAAGGATGAAGAGGGAAAGTCCTTTAATGGATCATTGTTTATATATACATATATATTCTGCATTCTTAGCAGCATTAGGGAGAACATGAAGCTGGAATTTGTTGTTGCTCAAATTAACAGCGATATCATTATAAACCCTCATTATATAATATTCAAGACAAAAACAACAACATCTGGTTAAAACATCAGACATTCATGCAAAGTTTTAAGCTAGGAGGTGCCGCGTTTGTAGTTGGGTTGCCCTGCCTTGTTGGACTAACACCATTTAAGGCTTTGTTTGACATCACATCACTCATTGAAAACTGCTTATAGCACTTCTCAATTATGATAAGTGCTTATGTATAAGTGTTTCCGGATTGCTTATTAAGAATGTTTTCCTGTCACCCATTCAAGCGGGTTTCTTCTGCAATTCAAGTGCAAGTGTTTTTCCAGAAACAAATCAGAAGCTACTTTTTTTTTTGTCCGAACTGCTCATCATAACTAAATGCATTTTTCCCTAGATTTTGTTTCATATTGTCATTTTTTAGTCTCTGCATCTTGGAACTCCATCCCTTCTTTATTGTTATATATTCATGTGAAAGTTGAAATTCTTATACCGCGAGTGTCGAATTTTATTTGCAGTGTGAGCTAGGTTTCTTTGATCTTCACTTGATTTATGGTTGAGGATGGCGTTTGAGTAATCTCACATGTTCTATGCCCCAGCTGGCAGTGCAGGTCCTTATTTTGGGAGCTTTACGCTGCCTGTGTATTTTTAGTCCGTTCATTGCTTTCCAAGCATATGGATATTACAACATTTGTGCTAGATCCCGTTCGGTTGAAATGAGGCCTTGGTGCAAAGCAAGGCCACCATTATTGTACAACTTCATTCAAAGTCATTATTGGTATGTTTATGTTTTACTTCTGTTTATTTGTTTATTTTTCTTTTAGAATATGCATTATGCCTTTTTATTTTTTCCTCAAAATGCATTTTGGACACTCTTGAATTCTTTTACTGGTAAAGGCGCACTATGGGACTGCCAACCAGAGAATAAACTTTGCAAAGCTAATGTTGCATTTTGTTTTCAAAAACATTTCCTCTTTTCATGAAAATGGAAAACATGAAAATGGAAAACATTTTTTAGTAAATGGAAATAGAAATAGAAATTTTGGGGTTTTTTTCCTCGTATTTTCTAGAAAATGAAAATGCCTAGAAGGGGCAACCCGGGTGTAAGAATGGCCTGCCAACCCGGGCTCGACACCAAATTGGATTTGTCCCTGTTTTTCCTGAAGAAATTTACTTTTTTAGTAAGAAATATAAAATATATATTAAAAAACTGGGCTGATCTGAGAGCCTGGGGCCAGGGTCAGTATTACAGCCCTGGTGGTTAACACAAGTACTTAAATTTTTTCTTACTCCAAAAATTTTATAACACATCTTTGAAGTACTTTTGGAAAAATAAAAACATGAAGCGCTTTCATGAACCAAACACAGCTTAAATTTTTCTACCAGTACACATACATACATTTATGTGCGTGTAATTATAATGCTATTTTGGCAGGGGAGTAGGATTTATGAGGTATTTCCAACTGAAGCAGTTGCCCAACTTTCTGCTGGCATCTCCAATATTGCTTCTATCATTTTGTTCAATTGTCCATTATGTGAAGGCTAGACCTGAAATTGTACTTTCATTGGGCTTCCGATCCTTTTATGTAGAAGAGCAGTCCGCTGCTGCAGGCCCCGTTTCTTCCGATCCAAGCCCTGACAGTGGCCATTTTCCTGATAAATCACGTGCCACGATATATCAAGGTATTAGTTTGAGCCTTAATTGAAACCAATTTAGTTTAGAAATCTATTAAGATTTTTTCGGAGCCATGGCTTTGTTGTCAAAATTTGGTTTCGGTCAGCTAGGTTTTTGTGGGATATCACTTCTGCTGTTTTATTAGGTGCTTTTCTGTAAAGTTTTTTAGACTGCAGGGCATTAAAAGAAACTCAATTTTATTGAACAGAAAGGTCTTCACAATAGTGAGCTGAACACATTAATCGTAGGTTGTGTTTGGAAACAATTATTGAAAAGTGTTTATAATGTTTCCAGATTGTTTACTGGAAAAGAGTTTTTCTGCCACTTATGTATGTGGTGTTCTTCAATAAAATGAGTTTTTTTCATTCTGCCACTTAGTAGGCATTAAGTAAAATGAGTTTTTTTTTTTTCATTCTCATGATTCAAATGGGCCTCTTAGGATCGTGGCATTGAAACAAGAATAATCACTGTAGTTTATGTACAGTGGCCGCATTCCAAATGAACCCTAACAGCCCATTTGGTTGCTATCTGAAGGAACATTGGAATGGGCAATGACACCTCAAGAGGTGTCTATTCGGCTTCATAGGGCTGAAAGTAAAAAGGCCATTTTGCCCCTCAGCTTCAAATGATCTTGTTTCAACTAGAGGTATAATTGATATTAAACATCTTTTACTCCGCTGATGTGCGTTGCCAAACGGGCTGACATTATAGACCTTAAAAAACTACCACATTCCCAATGATTCTATGAGCCAAACAGACTGTTAGTGTTTAGTCAATTTATTGATTCCATCCCATTTTATCAACTTTTGCGGTGTCGCAAGATTCAGATTTATGTTAGTGATTGCGTTTGCAGCAGTAGGCTACTCCCTCAGACGGAGGAAACAAAAGCCCAAGCCAAACAATCTTGGGGGGGCGTCCTTGGTAGAAATGGGATACCTCTCCGCTGCAGTTCTTCCGTTTGTTCTGCATTTGGGATTCATGGTGACCACGGCATTTTTGGTCATGCACGTGCAGGTTCAGTTTGGACATTTTTGTGTGTAGCTATTTCTTCTTATTGTGAAGATGATCGGTTGTTTAATGACTGAGCCTCGGCAATGGTGACAGGTGGCGACCCGGTTCTTGTCTGCCAGCCCTTCAATCTACTGGTTTGCTTCGCACTTGCTGGATTCTCCAGTGCATGGCAAGAAGTGGGGATACCTCATATGGGTGTGTTGTGGAGCCTATGTTCTTCTGGGTAGCCTGCTCTTCTCAAACTTTTACCCTTTTACATGATCTCAAAGGAGGACCATTATCCTCTCCATGAGAGCTGGAGAGTGTATGGCCCGATCGAAAGGTGGAGATTGTGCCAACACACAGGTTACTGGGTCCCACCGGAACCCATTAACCCTGTTGGCAAGCTACTCACCCTTGGACCAGGTCAGGTCATGGAGCGGATGGTGGTCCTCAAAGGTATACTCTTGACATAGAAAATGTGCCGTCATCTTGTGCCCTTAGGCACAAATTGATCTGCAGCGACCCATCATGAGGATGGTAAGGTTATTGCAGTGGATATTTAACAAAGTTGTTTTAGTGAGTATTAGATGACTTCTGTCAGGTGAAAAGGAGACATATGAGATACCATTTCAAAGAACCTACATAGAAGGGCTTGTGTTATGGTTCAAAAATTATTGGCCCAGGAGTTTGGGAGGTTTCCTTTAGAGTATTTTGGTCATTATATTTGAAGGGAAAAACAATATTTTTTTTTATGCAAATAAAAAATAAATCCTTGCCACACTAGTTTGAAATACAATATATTATCTCTTTACGTTTTAGAAAACCAATAACAAGAAAGGCATTTTCACTTTACAAAACCAATTCGTTTCATTACGTTTCACAAGAGGGATCTTTTTATAAGAAGATACAAAAGAGTTTGAAAGGGGTTAGTGAGGGCAACTGTAAAGTGTCTAACAACTTGACCATTGAGAATATAAATATTTGATTCAGTGGTACCATCCTCCTTGAGCAGATTTAGTCTACCCATATAATATTTTTCTTTGATGCAGGCAAGAAAATAAAGAGTATTTTAGTCTCCTTCCTGAACACATAATGCCATGGACCACTCTCTGGCCTCAACTTCTTTGAAGAGCATTCTGTTTGTAAGATTCTATCAAGAGAGACAATGTCCTTAGCTAAGGATTTAATAGTAACATCACCCTTAATATGCCTCCCACACTACCTTAGAATTTCCTTCTTGAGCCTTTTCAATTTCCCCTGAAGGCATGATATTACGACCCGTCCCAGAGGGGTCCATGCCGTGACTACCCCAAGCCCGCCTCCAATTGGCTAAGGGATGATGACTAGCACTGTGTATGAATATCCCATAAATGGGAGACATTAGTCTAAGTAACTGTACACATGCACACATCTCCAAGCCACAAAATGTTGAAATGTAAAAACATTAAGTAAACAATGCATGCATACCACTAAGATCTTGCAACAAAGTATGATAGTAAAAGTACTATAAAGCAAACAGGGTCAGAATACAAGACCACCAAAAAGAGTCTGTAACCTTAAATCCAACTGCTAAGAAAAGAGGTATTGGGACTACTGTTTGGACCGTAGGAAACATCTCGTCTGTCTGGCCTCTCCAAGCACCACTTGGTCCTGGTCCACTTAGGACTTCATCAAAGGATTGATTATCTGCACAAGACACAACATGTGCGGGCAAAGATCGTGAATGAGTGAGTATAACAATACCCAGTAGGACACCCCAAAACCACAAAGAAAATACCACGAGGTAAATACCATAAAGGAAATACCACAATGGAAATACCACAAATGAAAGTAAAATCAGCTCCACATAGGTATATGTATACAACACATTTAGTAAGAATATCTAGATATACTCAATCCAAGACACATTCTAGAGGTAAGCCACAACCAATTATCAGCTACAAGATTCTGCTCGAAGCACACTTATTCTGAGAGAACTCACTTCTCGAGCCATGATATAATCAGAGACACTCACGAAGAGGTCTAGCTCATTTGGTCCCTACCCAAATGAGAATATATTGGTCAAGAAAGATTGTGATACACAAAGAGGGGATCCTACCCAAACATGCTGGGGAATACCACTAACCCAATCTTCATTAATTTGCAATGTAGAGAATCCTACCCAGACACACTGGGGAATACCACTAACCCTATTGATGTGCCTCACTAGGTGGAGGATGAACACCTTGCTCTCGATGGTTACATTGATTCCACAAAAACTCCACTAGGGTTGATAGAGGATCACACTCAATAGGGTTAGTGGTATTCCCCAGTGTGTTTGGGTAGGATTCTCTACATTGTGAATTAATGAAAATTGGGTTAGTGGTATTCCCCAGTGTGTTTGGGCAGGATCCCCTCTTTGTGTATCACAATCTTGGTGCCCTTGGATTTCTGATTTGGGCACTTGTTTAAAAGTTATTCATCTTTTTCAATAAAACTGCGCACGTGTTCTAATAAAAGTTTAATATTTTTCAAACAATTGTTGCGGGCAAATCGGGACTCGGAATCACACATCTTCTCAGCTCCTGGTCTCAAAATTATTCCATATAATTTCTAAAAATAAAACATGGGAAAAATACAAGATGTTACATTCTCCACACCTTGGAGATTTACGTTTTCAAAAGCCAAAATAAGGGCTACTCAAACAAATGAGGGTAATGAGCATGAATATGAGTCTCCCGCTCTCATGTGCTCTCCTAGAGATTCTCGTTATTCCACTAGACACGCACTACAGGAATTGATCGCCCATTAAGGGTCCTCTCCTGTTGATCCTTGATCTCCACCAGGTACTCAGCAAAAGTCGCCACATCATCGATGTTCAGCTCGCCCCAGTCGATGACGTGTGATGGGTCATGCGCGTACCTACTTAGTTGCGACACATGGAATACATAGTGTACTCGATCTAACTATAGTGGTAGAGCCAAGTGGTGCGCCACCTTGACAACTTTACACAGTATCTGGAAAGGTTTGATGAACCCCAGAGATAGCTTTCTGCCCCAGCCAAATCTCAGTAATCCTCGTCGAGGTGAAACCCTAATGATCACATGGTCTCCTTAGAACTGCAAAGTCCTTCATAGCCTGTCATCACAAGTCTTGTGATGGATTTGTGCAGCCTTCATCCGCTTCTGGATGATCTGCATCTTCTCTATAATAGCTCGTATCAACTTCGAGCCCATGAGTGCTGACTCTTCCGGGTCAGTCCAGCAAAGTGACGACCTGTAGGGTCACCCATAGAAGGACTCGAATGGTACCATACCAATGGTGGAGTGATAGTTATTGTTGTATGAAAACTCCACCATTGGTAGATGATCTTCCCAACTACGGTCGAAGTCCAACACGCAAGCCCACAATATGTCCTCCAGAACCTGAACGGTTCTCTCAGTTTGGTCTTCCGTCGGGGGGTGAAATGCTGTGCTCAAGCACAAGTGGGTCCCAAAAGCCTCATGTAATCCCTTCCATAACTGAGATATAAAAAGAGCATCACAATTTGAAACTATCGTCGATGGAACTTCTTGAGGTCGAACTATCTCCTATATGTAGAGGCGTCCCAAGCTCTCTACTGAACTCTACTCTCAGATAGCTAGGAAGTAGCCCGACTTGGTGAGTTGGTCGATGTTCACTTAGATGACATCATGTCCCCTAAACGTATGTGATAAACTCATTACGAAGTCCATCAATATCTCATCTCACTTCCATTCTGGCACTTCAAGGGGTTGAGCTAAACCCGCTAGAATCTGGTGCTCTACCTTCACCTGTTGACAAGTGAGGCATAAAGAGACAAACTCTGCAACTCCTTTCTTCATCCTTGGCCACCAAAACTGACATCAGAGGTCCTAGTACATCTTTTCCACACCTGGATGTACCGCCAAAGTGGATGTATGAAACTCCGTCTAAACCTCCTCCCACAACTCCATTGGTACAACTGTTTACCCTCTGTAAAGATCGGTGTGCTCCCCGCCTTTCGAATATCCATCAGGAGCATGTCCTTTGTGTTAGAGTTGGTGTCCTGAGAACCAACTGTTTATACTTTGATTACATGAATGTACACTTATTATATATTGTTCATTGTTCTGCATGACTATAATATAATAATGCCCTGGAATATTTGTTGCATTAATAAGGTCATGACAGATCCCCGCTATGATGAGAACCTTGAAATGCTATAACAATATTCTTAAATAAAGTTCTACGGTTGGATGACATACTATGATAGGACACATAGTATACAAACCATCATGTGCGAGTAATCATAAGAAGATGAAACTCTCTCTCATGGAGTTCACACTTGGTAATCTCCAAGATGAGAGATTATGAGAACAAACACGCCAGTAGTAATTCTGCATGTCTTGGTGTCATCGGACATTCCTATCTACGAGTGTGTGTGATGGTCCTTAGACTGGAAGATTATCATTAACTCATGTCATGACTCACACACTTAGATTTGCTAACGAAAACCGTCACGAAGATAGTTGGCGGGAAGTAGGGTACATTGGGTGCGTCACGAATGACATGTTGTTAATGGATAAGTCGAGGAAGGATTTGTCCCTTCCATATTTATGGAAGTAGATATCTCGGGCCATTTGATAGAAATAAAATTGTCGCCCAAATTCCATGACCATGGTGTCACGACGAGTTTATTTTTGGAAGTCAAAGAATGACAAATCAAACATATAGGTTTATGACACTACCATGAAACCTGCTTGATGAGATATTGAGATAAATGGATTAAATTACACGGTAAGCGTTCATATGAGGTGACATGTCAATGCGGCGTCAACTTTCTTCTCTTGGGTGCCTTGACGCGTTGCTAGACAGTAATCTTGGACTTTAGGCAAGCCCGCCTAATGCCAACGAGAAAGAGGCATAGAGGGTCACACACTAAGTGTATCCAAGTATCTCAAGTAGAATAAAGATTATTCCCGTATGCGGTTTAATAATTATTCAAGAAAGCCTAAATTGTTTTAATATTGTAGGAAGAATAAAATGAAAACAAGATATACACGCCGTGTACATTGAATGTATACGCCGCGTAGTTTTCATTTTGGAAAGGAAATGAAAAGCAAGTACATGTCGTGTATTAATGATTACACACCGTGTAGTTTTTCCAGTCGGGATTTTGAGGAAATAATATCGTTTTATTAAATGATATTTATTATAATCAGCGTGAGCGCATGTCAAGGAATTAATGATTCGACATGGAGGTTTTCAATAAGAGTTAATGAAATAAATAAAACGCGTAACGCGTTTATTTATTGTCATAACTCTATAACCTCAAACCTGATTATAAATATCCTCACAACCCCAACACTTTTCCCTAATCGTTGTGCACAACAATTCTGGAGAATTCTCTCAAGGCCGAAAGAACTCCTTCCTCCAAGAACGCTCTCAAGACCGAGAGAGATCCTCCTCCATCGGATCAAGACGATCTAAGAAAGACAATGTAAACAAAGACTTCTCCACGCCATCACCCGAAGATTCCTTTGGCGACGTCCAGAGATACCTGGTGCACGTGTGGATCACCACTAGAGGAAGTCTACACTTGACTTCTGCGACGCAACGACGAATCACATCGGAACATGATGAGAAATATCAACGAAGAATGAACGCCATAAAAGGTACTTCTTGTCAATTAATTAAATTAATTATAATCAATTTGTGATGATCCTCATTTGTGGTTCCATGACTATTCTTCTTCTTTGTCTATTTCTGTGATTCGATCCGTGGAGTCTGGTGTTTATCATCGTATTGATTCCGGATTGATCATTGCTAATGAAAAAAAAGTCAAGTGGGCACATCCACCCACGAGCTTCCACTGTGCCCGAGACCTTCACTTTGGATATTTGAGTATGTAAGGTCTCGCAGTCGATGTCCCCAAGTTGTGCCTCCCTAACCCGTTGTAAGAGTAGAGGGGTGAAAACCATCGACTGGAGGTAAGCTACTCCATATCCATCCATAAAATATATCTACAACAATGTCAACTGCTCTGACTCCTCATTCAGCAACTGCAAACTAGATCTCCTACCGAGAGAATCTGCCACCACATTGCCCTTCTCAGAAGTCTAAATAATCTCAAAGTCATAGTCCTGAAGGAACTCTAACCACCACCTATGTCTCAAGTTTAGACCCTTCTGAGATAATACATACTTGAAACTTTTATGATCAGAGTAGACGATAAACCACTCGCCCATTAGGTAGTGTTTCCATATCTTCAATGTGAAGACTACCACTACTAGCTCAAGATTATGGGTCATGCAGTTCTGCTTGTGCGGTCTCAACTGACATGAACTATAGGCAATCACTGCTTTCCCCTACATCAGGATATAAACAATTCTAGTCCTTGATGCATCACAGAACACCATGTAATCGATGCCTTCCTCCAGTAACTTTAGGATGAGAGTGATTTTCAACCTTTGTCTCAGCTCATGAAAGCACCGTTGACACTTCTCTATCCACATGAAAGGCTGCCCATTTCATGTCAAAGTTGTTAAGGGTGCTTCTACTCTAGAGAATTTGGGTACAAACATCTGATAGTACCATGTCAAACTAAGAAAACTCTACACCTCGGTAACACTCTTGGGTGGATCCCAAGTAAGCACTGCCTCAACCTTCGCTGGATCCACTGCAACTCTGGCATCTAAAATGACGTGCCCTAGAAAATGTACCTCCCGAATCTAGAACTAACACTTAGAGAGATTCCCATAGATTTTATACTCTCAAAGTGTGTCTAGGACCATCCTAAAGGGTATCGTGTGCCCCTTCTTGGATGCCAAGTACACTGTGATTTCATCGATGAAGACCACCATGAACCGGTCTAAGTAAGGCTGAAAGATCTGGTTCATGAGTCCCATGAAAACTGTTGGGGTGTTCGTTACGCCAAATGACATCACCAAGTACTCATAGTGACCGTAACGATATCTGAAAGTCATCTTCGGTATATCCTCATCCCGTACTCACAACTAGTGATAGCATAACCTAAGGTTGATCTTCGAGAACCACCATGCCCCTTTCAACTGGTCAAAGAGATTGTTGATCCTCGATAGTGGATACTTGTTCTTCACGTTCACCTGGTTCAAATGCTAGTAATCCAAACATAAGATCAAGCTCCCATGTGCCTTCTTGGAAAACAAAACTGCGGATGCTCATGGTGAAACACTAGGTCTCACGAAGCCCTTCTTCTGTAAGCCCTCCAACCGCACCCTCAGCTCGCGAAACTCTATAGGAGCCATCCAATATGCAGGTGTAGATATCGGTGTTGTCCTGGGGTTTAGATCAATGAAGAAGTCCATCTCCCTATAGGGAGGTAAATCAGGAACATCTTTAGGAAAGATGTCCTCATACTCCACCACCACTATAGGAAACTGGGGACTCATATTGATTAGCCACTGTTAATATCTTAATAATATGTTCCAAAGTCCATAAACATTAATTTTAGTGCATTATAGAAATTGAACTTCATTTCTCATCTCAAATGCAATTCATGTTTAAAATGCAAATTTGGGCCCAATCATTCATCTGTTTGTGAACAACATTATATTCATTTTCTGAATTTGATATTCTGGCATATGATTGATCACTTTGTTTGGAACATTTTTTCTTTTAGGATCGATGAATGAATCTCAATGGAAGATGGAGATTTTTTGGGATGAATTTAGAACTTTTTTGGAAAAGGCATAATGGGCCTAAGGCCCATCAAACAAATGTGGGGCCCACAAACCAAGCCCAATGAAGCTCAAATTTTTACAGTAAAAAGAGAAAAATATGAGGATCATTTTATTCAATTGTGACCAGAGCTAATTTCGAAGTTTTCATGGAGATATATGGATCCGAAGTTAACATTTAAATGGTGGGCCGGACCTGAATGCCCATAATGTCTTCCCACCATTTCGATCATAACTTCCAAACGACTTCACCAAATTGCCTGAAATTTTTACAACTAATAGAGGATAGATGGATGAGCATATTTCACTTCTACGACCCCTTCGGATTCAGCCTCCTTCAATTACAAATTCACACGTCAAAACGGTGGACGAATCTGGATGAATTTCCGGGTCAACTTCGAAACATCAAATTCCCTTGATTTTCTCACTCTCCTTTTAATTCTTCCAATTAATGGAGATGTAATTTATTGTTAGGGGGTGTATCTAAGGCTCTGAATATGCCTATATAAGGAGCTGGTTGTGAAGGGAATTAGCATCGAATATTTTTCTTTGGAATGAAAGTTTTTATTTTCTTCAATTGTATTGTCATGCTTTCATTTTGTAATCGCTTTGTCAATTTCTCCCATGGAAGTTTTTCGTTCACCTTCATTTAATTAATAAAATATCATCATCGTCATCATCTTCTTAATTTCTTATTTCTTTTTCCATATTATGTTGATACAGTTGCCTTAGGGAGTGAGGTTATTCACATTATCTTTTGTGAAACTCTTCACACAATGATGGAGTGATTGTTATTTTTTTTTCTTCTTCTCCAATTCTACCATCATAAGTCTACTACCCGCTTTCATTGATAGAATAGCATCAATGGAGGGCTAATCCTATAATGGGTTGATCCAAGGGAGTAGCAAAGGGTGAATTGGATGTTATTTCTTAATTTAATCAATTCTATTTTTGAGTTTTTAATTCAATGATTTACGTTATCCTTTAAACTCACCAATTTTAAGGATACACATCCTGAGTGCTAAAATGATCCTCTACTTTGGAGTGCTCATCAATATGATCCTCCAAGTGTATAGGTGATTAGCCTTAGGATAGTGAAAACTCAAAATTGGTGAGTGATTTGGGATGGTTGTATTTCGTTAAAGGAAACACTCGAATTTAAGACATTGAAATAATTAAAAAAGAAATTCATCCAATACACCCCATGCGATAACCAAGGATCAACTCATGCTTTTAAATTGAATTCACTTAAGTCTTTAAAATATCAAATAATCCAATCAATTCAAATCAAAGTTGGCCACTTCATAGCCAAATCAACACCATCAAATCACCTTCTTAGAATGCATGTTTCTTCGGTTTCTGAGGATCGATTACCTAAGCCGTACTACAATGACCGCTTACACCATACAACTTGGGTAAATTTGGGCGCAACTAAATTTTGGTGTCGTTGCTGGGGACCAAGTAAGTCACCTTAGAACATCTTTTTATCCTCCTCCATTTCTCTTTTCTCATCTTATTTTTCTTATATTTTCCCCTTTCTTTTTTTCCTTCTCTTTTCTTGGCGCATGTCTGCCTACACCCGTGACAATTCAAATCGTCTAGTTAGGGTGGATAGTCCTAGGGCTGGGGAGTCAAGCAATCATAGAGGTCTCTTTCCATTAGATCCAAATATTCCCAATACTCCAGATTCAGAAGTTGAGTTTGATACGATGAAGAATCTCCCACAAAACCAAATCATAAACCAGGGAGGGAACCGAAATAATGAGCAAGTCCCTAACATGGGAATTGTTGCAGACCCGGTCATGAATGACTACCTCACACCTACTTGGACCAATGCACCCTCATGCATTAGGCATAATAACATAGGATATGCCCAATATGTTTTCAAACCCCATGTCCTGAACCACCTTCCAACCTTTCATGGGATGGAGTTTGAGATGCCTTACCTTCATGTTAAAGAATTTAATGACATTGTTGAAACCATGTGCCCTCCAAATCAAACTGAATCTGCTAAAATGAGACTTTTTTCTTTTTCTCTGAAGGACCGAGCAAAGAATTGGTTAAATAATTTGAGACCAGCATCCATTTACTCTTGTGACTAACTTCAACGAGAATTTTATAAAAAATACTTCATCCATCACAAAACAATTGCACTTAAAAAGAGCATACAAAACTTTTTTGAAAGAGAGGGAGAAACATTCTATGAAACATGAGAAAGATTCAAGGACATATTAAACATGGTACTGCACCATGGTTTCTTAATCCCAGAACATGTGAGAATTTTCTATGAAGGGTTAGGTCCCATAAACAAACAATTCATTGATATGATGTGTAATGGAACCTTCAAAAACAAAGCCTCAAATGATGCTTACGAGTATCTAGAAAATCTTGCTGAACAGAACCAAACATGGGGAACATCACCATACTATGAGAAGCCACCCAAATCTGGTGGAATGCACAATCTTGGAGAAGAGGAAAACCTTAGAGCAAAACTTGCTGCACTCACGAGGAAAGTTGAGGAGATTGATCTTAGGAAAGTGCACAAAACCCAAACTGTTGAGCTTGTTTGTACAATTTGTGACAAACATGGCCACAAGACTAATAATTGCCCAACCATTCCTTCTATCAAGGATGTTCTTTTAAGAGGGCCACCAGAAGAAGTTAATGCAATGAACTTTCAAAAGCCACAATTCCAAAACACCTTCAATCCAAGGTATAATGACCATTTAGGCTTTCGTTGGAAGAACAATCAACAACCAACAATGTATCAACTTATACCCTCAACAAAACTTTCAACCTCATAATCAGTTTCAACCACAACCAGTCCAATTCCAACATCCTTATGTCCAATATCAACAACCTATCCAACAACTCATTCAACAGCCAATCCAACAACCAAAGTATCCTCCTAGGATAAACCAACAAGCTCAAGCATCAACCCAAATTGTTCCACAAAGCCTATTAGAACAACTGTGCAAACAAATGGACAAAATGAACTCAGAATTCTCATCCATTAAACAAGAACTTCAAACCATCAAAACTGGAAAGGCACCCATGCCCACACAGGCCATTCCACAACAAACATCAAGGGGAGAGACAAGTTTCACTCAAACAACACATGAACAACTAAACGTTGTGACAATTTTGAGAAGTGGGAAATCAATTGAGAAAAATGAACAAATAATTCAGAAACCATCTGAAGCATCAAACTCTAATGAAAATTCAAATGAACCACATGATCAAATTGAGAAAACTGATGACAATGTGAAAGAAACAACTCTTCAACAAACAATCTCACAACCTGCACCATTTCCTCAACGCATGAGGGGGAAAACCAAGCCTGAATTAAGTGAAACATTGAGGGAAATATTCTCACAAGTCAAGATTAACATTCCACTCCTCGATGTTATTCAAACCATTCCTGCATACTCAAAATACCTAAAGGACCTCTACACATTTAAAAGGAAATTCTCACATAAGAACTAAGTCCTTCTGGCAGCAAATGTTAGCACAACAATCCAAGGAACCCTTCCACCAAAGATGAAAGACCCAGGATGTCCTTACATCAATGTTGAACTAGAAGAGAACATTGTTGTCAAAGCCTTGTGTGTTAAGGTGTCAGTGTCAATCTCATTCCCTATGCTGTGTACTGCCAGTTAGGCCTGGAAGAGCTCAAACCCACATCCGTCACACTTCAACTTGCTGATCGTAGCATTAGGGTTCTAAAGGGAATACCAAAGGATGTTTTGGTAAAAGTAGAAAACTTCATCTACCCTGCTGACTTCATTGTCCTTGACATCAATCTAACCATATGCAATAAGGAGCAAACCCCAATCATCCTTGGTTGTCCCTTCCTTGCAACAATCAACTTTGT
The DNA here is from genome assembly GCA_963277665.1 of Viscum album. Taxonomy (NCBI): domain Eukaryota; kingdom Viridiplantae; phylum Streptophyta; class Magnoliopsida; order Santalales; family Viscaceae; genus Viscum; species Viscum album. The sequence goes on along the minus strand of OY728161.1, from coordinate 1,986,085,974 downwards.
TATCCGAGTCCGAAATGGGAACATGACCATCACCTTTGGAAACATGAGTCTAGACTTGAACATCTATAATGCAAGCTCACAAATAGGGGATGATGAGGATATTCATGAAGTAAACATGATAGGATGCGTTGATAAAGAATCCATAGAACATCAAGGAATATTCGAGGAATGTTTAAGTGAGGACGAGATTAATTTCCTTTGTTCACATGAAAGAAGTTTATCTCCATGGCTAGAATCACTTTCAGATTGCTCCAATGATGAAATCTTAAGACCAACAATCAGTGAAATATTTCAAGAAACCACATTCATGGAGGCCACTCCAACTTGTTTCCCTAACATTGATCAAACCCATCTAATAGCTGAAACTTCTACACATAGAGAATCAATATTATCTGAAAGTCTAAAAAAAGAAATTTATCTTGATCCAATGTCTCAATATTCTACTGAAATTTTGAACCAACCTGATCTTGAATTGAAAGAACTTCTTACTGCACTAAAGTATGCCTTCCTAGAAAAAAATGGAACACAACCTATTGTCATTTCTTCTTCTCTTCAAGATGATCATGAGAGGATGCTTCTAGATGTCCTTAAGAGACATAAGAAAGCCATTGGATGGACCCTATCTGATATTCCTAGGATTAGCCCACTTATCGGGAGTCATAGGATTGTTCTAGAATCTGATTTAAAGTCGTGTTGTCAACCTCAACGACGACTCAATCCTAATCTCATGGAAGTAGTGAGAAAAGAAATTCTGAAATTATTAAAAGCTGTCATCATCTATCCCATGGCTGAGAGTGAGTGGGTCCGCCCGATCCACGTGGTTCCAAAGAAGGTTGGAATCACAGTGATAACTAATAAGGATGGAGAGATTCTTCCAACTAGGGTGAGTAGTGGTTGGAGAGTCTGCATCGACTATAGGAAGCTAAACTCATTTACCAAGAAGGATCATTTCCCCTTACCATTCATTGACCAAATCCTTGATAGAGTGGCAGGTCATGCATTCTACTGTTTCTTAGATGGGTACTCGGGGTATAATCAGATTGAGGTCTCCCTAGAGGATCAAGGGAAGACTACATTCACCTGTCCATTCGGCACATTTGCCTTCAAACGCATGCCCTTTGGGTTATGCAATGCCCTTGGAACCTTCCAGCGGTGCATGATGGGAATCTTCTTAGACATGGTAGGGGATTTTCTAGAGGTCTCCATGGGTGACTTCTCTGTGTTTGGGGATACATTTGAGGGATGTCTGAGGAATGTGGAGAGAGTTTTGTCAAGATGCGAAGAAAAGAATCTGGTCCTAAACTGGGGAAAATGTCATTTCATGGTTAAAGAGGGACTAGTCCTTGGCCATCTAGTCTCGGGTAGGGGGATTGAAGTCGATAAAGCCAAGGTTGACATCATTCATCACCTTCCATCACCCAAAATAGTCAAGGAAGTGAGGTATTTCTTAGGGCATGCTGGTTTCTATAGAAGATTCATTAGGAACTTTAGTTCAATCGCTCGTCCCCTTTGTGGTCTTCTAGTAAAGGATGCTCCATTTGTTTGGACAGAAAGCTGTGAGGGTTCATTCTCAACCCTCAAATCATCTCTCACCTCTCCTCCCATCATGAAATCCCCAAATTGGAACCTTCCTTTCGAACTCATGTGTGATGCAAGTGACTTTTCATTAGGAGTTGTGTTAGGACAACGTTGTGATAAAACTCCTTATGTAATTGCTTATGCAAGCAAATCCTTAAATGATGCCCAAATCAACTACACCACCACTGAGGAGTTACTTGCTGTTGTGTTTGCCTTAGAAAAGTTTAGGTCCTACCTCTTAGGATCACCCATCACTGTGTACACTGACCATTCTGCATTGAAATACCTCTTCCAGAAGCAAGATGCTAAGGCTAGACTGATTAGGTGGGTCTTTCTATTACAAGAATTTAACCTCACAATCAAGGAAAAAAAGAGTGTTGAAAATGGTGTAGCTGATCATCTCTCTAGGATATAATTTAATGAAAAATTATCCCACCATTATGTGACTGATTCATTCCCTGACGACCACCTATACTCTGTGAGTGACTGCCCTTGGTATGCCGACATAGCCAACTTCTTAGTTACAAGAGTCATTCCAAAATTCTTAGGGACTCAAGCTAGAAGGAAATTCCTTTCTGATGTCAGGCACTATGTTTTTGATGATCCATACCTCTATAAGTTCTGCCTTGACCAAGTCATTAGGAGGTGTGTTCCAAAATCCGAGCAAGAATCCATCCTTAAATTCTGTCATAGTGAGGCGTGTGGAGGTCACTTTTCCTCTAAGAAAACATCTGCTAAGGTTCTTCAGAGTGGTCTCTTCTGGCCCACCCTCTCAAAGGATTACTACACATTTTGTCAAAGCTGCCCTAGGTGTCAACAATTAGGGTCCATCACAAAAAGGAATCAAATGTCACTCACTCCCATCTTAGTGATTGAAATCTTTGACTGCTGGGGAATCGATTTCATGAGTCCCTTCACAATCTCTAGGAGATATTTGTACATTCTCTTAGCTGTCGATTATGTCTCAAAATGGGTTAGAGGCAATTCCTACAAAATCCAATGATCATCAAACGATAATTAGCTTTCTCAAGGAAAACATCCTCTCTAGATTTGGAATTCCTAGGGCTATCATTAGTGACTGTGGATCCCATTTTTGCAACCGTCCATTCTCAGCACTCATGGAAAAATATAGAATTTCTCACAAAGTGTCCACTATTTACCACCCACAGACCAATGGTCAAGCTGAGTTAGCCAATCGAGAAATCAAACAAATTCTTGAGAAAACAGTTAATCCATCTAGGAAAGATTGGTCGGGCAAGCTCTTAGATGCTCTTTGGGCCTATCGAACTGCATATAAAACCATTTTAGGAATGTCCCCATATAGGTTGGTTTATGGTAAAGCATGTCATTTGCTATTGGAGATTGAACATAAAGCCTTTTGGGCAATTAAGAAAATGAATTATGACCTCTCATTGGCCGAAACAAAAAGAAAACTAGATCTCAATGAACTTGAGGAACTTAGAATGGAGGCTTGAAAATTCAAGGATCAATAAAGCTAAAGTACAAGCCTACCAATCTCGAAATCTTAAAGCCAAACACATTGTACCGGGTAAACCTATTCTTTTGTATAGTTCTAGACTTCATTTACACTCAGGAAAGTTGAGATACAGATGGTCAGGTCCATACATAGTGCATAAGGTATACCCCCATGGGGCTGTAGAAATTCAAGATCCCACCAATGGTCAAACATTTAAAGTCAATGGTCATAGAGTCAAACCATTCATTGAACCATTCCAAAAACGAAAAGTTGAGGAAGACTTGTGTGAACCATTATTTGATGAGGAAAAAACATAAACAATGAAGTGTTCAAGTCGAGCTAACGACGTTAAACAAAAGCGTTGCATGGGAGGCAACCCATGGTTTTCATAGTTCCAATCATTATGAATCATTTTTTTTCATTTAAAAAATTATCATAGGCTGTTGGCATGTTCTTTTATGAGTAAGGATGAGTATGAAATGGGAACGCTATATTCATCCGTGTCACGTGGTGTGATCCCTAAGTAATACTTTACCCAGAAATTTAAAAGGAAGACAATGTATCATCAGTGTATTTTATTTTTTGTTTGCAGGTTTAAAAAAATCTGAATATGATAGTACCTTAGACTGTTGACATGTTCTTCTATTATGAGTATGAATGTGTATGAAAGGGGAGCACCATATTCATCCGTGTCACGTGGCATGATCTCTGAGTAATACCTTACCCAGAAATTTAAAAAGAAGACAATGTATCATCAGTTTATTTTGTTTTATTTTATAGGTTAAAAAAATTAAAAGGACATGTCGTAGGTCGTGGGGAAAAAGCCCATCACAACCATCCAAGCCGCTGAGACTTGAATCCATGATTGAAGGGAGACTGTGGCACGCACTTTCATCATCAACCACCAGGTGAATTCATTCCATTATTATCATTTTAAATTTCCTCTTTAAACACCTCTCCCATACCCCCTTCTAAGTTTTCTTTAAACACTGGGAACAGTGTTATTCTATGTTGGGGGGAGATGAAATAAAAAATGATTTTTTTTAATAAGAACATGCATGGAAAGAAAAATTTCATTAACTTTGAACATGATAACACACATTGAAAACTCTGAAATAGGATATCAAATAATTTTGCATGCCTTGATTCTGATTTTAATGCAAGTTTAAGTTCATGAGCATAGTTTTTGGAAAATGCGGTTGTCCGATGTGATTTTTCAAAGTTTACATTTTTATCCTCTTAATAAAAATGTCATAATGCACGTCTATTGGATCTTGGGTGTAAATTTGAGTTCTTGGGTCTCTTTCATTATAACATAGGGTTATGGGGTCACTTTTAGTTTAATTTGAGTATCCAAGAAAAAAAAACAAAAAAAAATGAAAAAAATAATGACCACATAGAGCAATGTTTTGTCCAAATGTGTGGCGTCTGAAACTTGGGGATCGTGACTCCATAGTTTTCTTGCACAAAGTTAGACTTTATATCTCTATTGTAGAGCATGGAATTGACAATATGTGTGGCATCCAACACTTGGGAATCGTGACTCTATAGTTGTTTTGTCCAGAGTTAGTCTTTTCATATCTATTATGGTTAAAAAATAAAAAAAAACAAAAAAATAAAAAAAATTGGATACTCGTCTTAAGGTTTAATGTGATTCCCACCCAACGCTTCCATTTTTTTCCCTTGAACAATAAAATGGGCCTCATGTCTTTTGTGATGCACAACACTTTATCATGCTTAATTGAAATTGGATGAAATGTGTTGATGAATTTGAACAAAGGAATGAGGCTTGAGATATGCTTATGGATCTAGCTTGTTTTAAATTATTTTGATGAGTTTCATAATTTTTTTGGTATGAGGTCTTTGGGTGAGCAATGTGTATTAAAATGTTTCTGGAAAAGGGAATTCAAATTTCATATTTGTAATATATTTTGCTCGGGACTAGCAAAACTCAAGCTAGGGGGTGTGATTTGCCACTGAAAGTGGCTAATATTCATTGTTAATATCTTAATAATATGTTCCAAAGTCCATAAACATTAATTTTAGTGCATTATAGAAATTGAACTTCATTTCTCATCTCAAATGCAATTCATGTTTAAAATGCAAATTTGGATCAAATCATTCATCTGTTTGTGGACAACATTATATTCATTTTCTAAATTTGATATTTTGGGATATGATTGATCACTTTGTTTGAAACATTTTTTCTTTTAGGATTGATGGATGAATCACAATGGAATATGGAGATTTTTGGGGATGAATGCAGAACTTTTCTGAAAAAAGCATAATGGGCCTAAGGCCCATCAAACAAATGTGGGGCTCACAAACCAAGCCTAATTGAGCTCAAATTTTTACAGTAGAAAGAGAAAAATATGAGGATCATTTTATTCAACTGTGGCCAGAGCTAATTCCGAAGTTTTCATGGAGATATATGGATCCGAAGTTAACATCTAAATGGTGGGCCCGACCTGAACGCCCATAATGTCTTCCCACCATTTCGATCATAACTTCCAAACGGTTGCACCAAATTGCCTGAAATTTTTACAGCTAATAGATGACAGATGGACGAGCATATTTCGCTTCTACGACCCCTCCGAATTTGGCCTCCTTCAATTACAAATTCACACGTCAAAACGGTGGACGAATCTGGATGAATTTCCGGGTCAACTTCGAAACGTCAAATTCCCTTGATTTTCTCACCCTCCTTTTAACTCTCCCAATTAATGGAGATGTAATTTATTGTTGGGGGTGTATCTAAGGATCTGAATATGCCTATATAAGGAGCTGGTTGTGAAGGGAATTAACATCGATAATTTTTCTTTGGAATGAAAGTTTTTATTTTCTTCAATTGTATTGTCATGCTTTCATTTTGTAATCGCTTTGTCAATTTCTCCCATGTAAGTTTTTCGTTCACCTTCATTTACTTAATAAAATATCATCATCATCTTCTTCTTCTTAATTTCTTATTTCTTTTTCCATATCATGTTGATACAGTTGCCTTAGGGAGTGAGGTTATTCACATTATCTTTTGTGAAACTCTTCACACAACTGTGGAGTGATTGTTATTTTTTTTTCTTCTTCTCCAATTCTACCATCTAAGTCTACTACCCGCTTTCATTGATAGAATAGAATCAATGGAAGGCTAATCCTATAATGAGTTGATCCAAGGGAGTAGCAAGGGGTGAATTGAATGTTATTTCTTAATTTAATCAATTCTATTTTTGAGATTTTAATTCAATGATTTACGTTATCCTTTAAACTCACAAATTTTAAGGATACACATCCCCAGTGCTAAAACGATCCTCTACCTTGGAGTGCTCATCAATATGATCCTCCAAGTGTATAAGTGATTAGCCTTAGGACAGTAAAAACTCAAAATTGGTGAGTGATTTAGGATGATTGTATTTCGTTAAAAGAAACACTCGAATTTAAGACATTGAAATAATTAAAAAAGAAATTCATCCAATACACCCCATGTGATAACCAATGATCAAACTCATGCTTTTAAATTGAATTCACTTAAGTCTTTAAAATATCAAATAATCCAATCAATTCAAACCAAAGTTGGCCACTTCATAGCCAAATCAACACCATCAAATCACCTTCTTAGAATGCATGTTTCTTAGGTTTCTTCCTAGGTCTCTGAGGATCGATAACCCAAGCCGTACTACAATGACTGCTTACACCATACAACTTGGGTAAATTTGGGCGCAACCACATATCATCATCTACATCGATGGTGAGGCTAGCCAACTGATGAGTAATCAATTGCACCCTTCTATGTGTGAGTCCATCTTGCGCTGTCTGTGTTTCCTTTTTACCAATAAAGGAAAACATAGTTATATCACTGCGAACACACTTCACTCTATGCCTAAAACAGTCAATATGAGTATGAACTATGGATAACCAATACATACCAAGAATGATGTCGTAAGGCCTTGACACCACTACCAAGAGATCCCAACTGAAACTCTCACCCCAAGAGTCCTGACACACTATCGTCACCAGTGTGTGATCATTGAATCTCCTCCCATATGAGTCTCCAAGCGTAAGGATCGAGCCAACGGTTCAACCGAAATCTCCGAGTCTCGAACAAGGTTCATGGAAAGAAAGTAATGACTAGCACATGTGTCTATCAAAACTGTAGCTAAGGTGGAAAAGACATAGATCGTACCTTGAATCTTCCCTGGAGTGTTGGGTTCATAAACCTCCATCGCCTGTAGCTAGCCTCGTCCTTAACCACCAGCTCCCTGAGCCTAGCATGGCCCACCTAGGGGTGGTGGTGGTAATAGGTCGAACCTATGAACACCTCATACTTCCCTTCTTGCCCCCCTGCCACATCCACCTCCCTATGGAACACCCTTCCCCTATCTCTACCTCTACCTCAGCAGTCCCTCGATCGTCTCCCAATCAGTTGTACGACGAGTTGGGTAATCTCATGCCAAATGTCCCCGACCGCCACATGAGTAACACCGTCTGTCTCTGGACTGACTCGAGCCACCCTGGGAGCCCTGTACTACTGACCCTGAGTCCTAGGATCGTCCCCTGAAGTTCCAGACCCACTTGCGTCCTTGTGACTGTTGTCGGCCGCCTGCTGTCGAGGTCTCAGCTATTGGTGTCCACTGCTATCTCCCACTGCTGATGTCTGCTCTGCGAGAAAACTCACCACTAGCAGGGCTCACTCAAGTACCCTAGCATAGGTAGGAATTCTAAGGGATACCACTGATGCCCTGATGTCCTAGTGTAATACCTACTCGAAGGTCTGGACCCTAAATAACTGGTCTTGTACCATGTATATGGAGTAGCACAAAATATTAGTAAACCTCATTAAATACCCCGCCATTATCATATTGCCCTGCTATAGATGCAGAAGCTCCTATATGCATACCGATCGCAATGTGTCCAGATAGAACTCCTCCCTGAAGAGATTCTCAAAGTCCATCTAGGGGAGAGATGTCTCGTCGTGGGACTGAATCACCAAGCCCCACCATCGTGTCACGACCCACCTTCACCAAAAGGAGGGAAAAGTCAGCAGATTGTCAGACCCTTCCTTCTTTAAGTTGAAGGAGAGATAATGACCCCCAAAACCCGCCTTCAATAGGTCCCGGAGTGGCGACCAACACCAAGGGTATAAAATCACACACTAAATGGAAGGCATTACCCTTTTTCTTTTAATAGGACCAGGAGATAAGATAGTAAATCCCACAACACTAAAACTAAAAGTGCAAATATGACTGAAAATAAACCATTCCCACATGCATGTTCAAAGGTAAAGATACAAGTCACAAAACTCCAAAGGTAAAAAGATACCAAGAAAAGGGAAACAACAACAACAACTGCCCCAAAGGTCCAAGCTAGTATGGTCCCACGCGATCCCTGAAGTCCTCCTGGAAACCTGAAAGCAGTTTTATATACGTAGGGTGAGCATACAAGTATACTCAGTAGGGAAAAACCAAAGACTCTCGTGCACAAGTGGGGAGGCATACTAATGCCCTGTGAGAAAAGAGATAACCAAACACCCAACAAGGAACTAACCACCCAAGCCTCACCAAGGCACACTCCCCAAATAACACAAGTCAAGTAATGTATAATAAAAGCACATCGATGTTTGGGTATCCCGCGCCACTTTCCCACTGGTTATTGAAGACATCCTACGCACCAAACTGATCCCATCATTCTCACCGCAGTCCCACTGTCACACCCCGCCCGCACACACCTGGGCCATATCCTCATGCAGTCTCACTGCCAAACCTCGCCCGCAAACACCTGGGCCACAACTGTCACAGATAACCACGCCTGCAAACACCTAGGCCAGAACAACCACTGCCACGCCCGAAGACATCTGGGCTAGAAGATCTACTGCCACGCCCGAAGACACCTGGGCCTCATCCCGAAGACACTTGGGAAACCATCTGCCCGCACACACCTGAGCCAACCACCACACTACCCTGCCCGAAGATTCTTGGGCTAATAATGGACTTCAGGCTATCACAGCCTGCCTGTAGAGTCTTGGGCTATTCGGGAACAGGAGCAGAAAAGGAGCTAATAACCAGCCACTCATAGAAGTGTTGGGAAAAACACCCTCCCCCATGAAACGGGGGTGTTCGACACTAAGTGCTCAACTTGGGTGGGGCGCGAACAAGAAACACAAAACTACAAGTATATGTATAGGTAACAAGCACTCACCCAAATCCAGGTTTTTCTTTAGCCAGCCTAAAGAACACAATCAGCACCCATGTCCAAGTCACAACTCACACCAAACCAAAACTCATTTGTCCCATACTTGTTTTCATGTTCAGTAATAATGTTTAAATAAGTTTCTGCACCTACTTTGGGCAACTAGCAAGCATAAGCACAAGCCAAGGAAAGAGTACAGTCAAGCATCAACTTAAACATTCACACCCGGTTCTCTTGTAAGGTCACAACCACAAAAGGGATAAGTGAGATCCCTCAAAGTACTGGAACCAAGGAAAACCCCAAGATACTACCTCATGTTCCCAAAACCCAGGAGCCAACGGTTTCTCAACAACAGAGGATTCCACCCCAATTCGTGATATAAGCAAAGTAACCACGTGGCCTCAAATTCACAACCAGCGAAACCATAACAACAGGGGATCCCATCCCCACCCACATCACCCAGCAATCGGCCCGTGAATGAAAAACAACCAAACCACGACCACCAACACAAAGTAGGCTCATGCCGATATTTTCAGATTTAAAAGATTTAACACACTCTATGATTCCAATTCCGCTGTACTTTAACCGGGGTATCACAGATAAGGATTGATCCTGGTGCTTTCAATTTATTTAGTCGAATATACGTAATTAATCAATTTCCTTTACACGACCAACATAAGAGGTAAGAGTTTATTAGTGCACAGAGAAAGACCACCAACGGCCATGATTTTCAGTAGGCGTAAGCCCGCACAAATCAGAAATCATTAATCATGAAAGAGGAGAAAAACATAGCAGCATCATCGGTCACACCCCTCCCCTTCATTCTTTAAAATCCATTTATTATCTTTATTAAAATTTGGTTCATCCAATTCTACAGAAGCAGCAGCGTACCCACCCCCCAAGATACATAGAAAGGAGAGACGAAGGTGAAACCCCTACCTGATTGATCAACGATCGAAGCTCTTCACGCGCAAGGAACAACGGATGCGCAAATTGCAGGGGTGTAATCTCAAGAACTCAAGGATGAGCAGACGAATCGATCGCAGGGTCGAGAAAAAGAAACCCAGGGAGAACCCTTTAGTTTATAAGGTCCGGGGACGGTTGAGATACTGAGATAAGAACACGAAACCGCGTAAGGAGTGGGGTCGTGGGTTGACCACGCGGCCCCACACGTCATTAAAGGGTCCCCGCCTTTAGGGGCGGTTTAAACTGACGCACACCAGGGTACCTCATCAAACACTTAATTAAACACCATTAATGGGCGTTAATGGGCTTTAAAACTGTCTTAAAGGGGTCAAAATAGGGTTTAAAACCCAATTTGCGCAAAAAGGAGGTGCTACTGGAAAACCCGTGGGGGTAGGCAAGGGCCACCGATAGCCGAGAGCTACCGGTGGCCGACAGCTACCGGTAGCCGAGAGCTACCAGTGGCCGAGGCTACCGGTAGCCAAGAGCTACCGATGGCCGTGAGCTACCAGTAGACCAAGGCTACCGTTAGGAGTCACCGAGAAGCTGGGATGGCCTTCCAGACCACCCAGAACACCTCAAACATCAGATTTTTACTAATGGACCTCCAAAAACCCGGGCCATTACACATCGCCCCACGGAGCCCTAAAGAAGAATCACGGTGAGGACCGCCATATGTTCGGTAGGCATTCTCATAAGGAAGAAAACACGGGTGACTGCCACTATAAAATCCTCATCCAACTGGGGGTCTAGCTCACCCTGAAACCTGGGAGGTCTCTACCTATAAAACTCATGCAACGCACTCAGCCTGCATGCATCCTCAGCTGGTAATGTGTGTAGTTGTTTCTACTTGACGGGTGGCGGTATAACTGGTAAACCACTCGGAAGTTCTATCTTTGGTACAACCCCTCGTATCGATGTCTCATCACTAGGCGGATTATCCTCGTGATCACGCAGTGGAATCCTGGATGACTGTTTTCATAGAGGCATCCTTAAATAAAACTAAATATACCATGGTCAATAAAGTATCTCTAGAGAGCTAAGTCAAGGACATTGAAAACACAACCATTCCTATACGATGCATGCACCATTGTTTTTTTCCAACCAGTGTTTTCATGTATCGAGTCAAAAAGCAGGAAATTGGAGTCCTAGTGTATGGATACATCGGCCTCCGCACCAACATTGGGGTCATTGGCCTAAAAGACGAACTCGAAACACTTAACATTGTTGCCCCAAACTAGCCTCACAGACTCTCGGTTCTAAAGGAGAACCCACCCATCTCATAACACTCTATCATGACCCATCCTAGAGGGGCCCATATTGTGACTACCCCAAGCCCGCCTCCAAAAGGCCAGAGGTTGGTGACTAGCACCGAGTAGGCATATCCCATAAATGGGAGGCATTAGCCTAAGTACCAATACACACGCACACATCTCCAAGCCACAAAATGTTGAAATGTAAAAACAATAAGTAAACAATGAATGCATACCACTAAGATCTCACAACAGAGTACGATAGTAAAAGTACTAGAAAGTAAATAAGGTCAGAATACAAGCCCACCAAAAAGAGTATGTAACCACAAGTCCAACCTATAAGAAAAGAGGTACTAGGACTGCAGTCTAGACCATAGGAACACACCTCGTATGTCTGGCCTCGCTAAGCACCACTTAGTCCTAGTCCACCTAGGACTTCATCAAAGGGTCGATCATATGCACAAGACACAACAAGTGTGGGAAAAACCCATGCATGAGTGAGTATAATAATACCCAGTAGGACGCCCCGAAACCACAAATGAAATACCACAATGGAAATACCACAAAGGAAATACTATAAAGGAAAGTATAGTCACCTCCACACAAGTATATGTCTACAACACATGTAGAAAGAATATCCAAATATACTCAACCCAAGACACATAGTTTAGATGTAAGCCAAAACTAATTACCAGCCACAAGATTCTTCTCGAAGTATGCTCATTCTGAGAGCAGGGGAGGAGAAAAGTACAAATAACACCCTAAGGAAAGAACCTTGTCTTTTTTCATGTCATCCTCAATTTGTTTCCGTTAGAAGGCTAAACAAAAAGGAAAATCAAGAAAAACTCCCAAAAATAATCCCTGTAATTATAAACCATCTTGCAACAATCGAACTGTGGATCAATCTATTCATGGATTGACCTGTGTTCATAATGAAAATCAATAATAGGCAAAATCAAAAATAAACAACCACCCTACCTCGATTCGGTTTGATTGCTGACGAAGAACAAAGCATCGTTGCGTTCGCTGGCAAGATCCATCGAAACCTGAGGTGCGTCGTTTGATCGATCTGTCATCATCCACCAATGGTTTCTCCAAAGGGTCTCTTTCCACGTTTCCAGAGAAAATTTAGGGTTATCAGGCTAACCTTAAATTTCTGACAAAGCCTTAATAAAAAGGAGTCGTTGCATCAAAATTATTTTTTATAAAAATTATTTTATTTACAGTTTCTTCCTTCGAGACTTTTTCTACAGACGACCCGCGCCGACAAAAGTTATGTCACGCCTAGGATAAAATCATTGCTCTAAACTCAATTGTGCCCTCAAATTTCTGATCCGGACACCTGTTTAAGAGTTATTCCTATTTTTCAGGAAAACTGCGGGTGCGTGATAATAAAAGTTTAATATTTTTCAAACTGTTATTCCAGGAAAATCGGGCATCAAAATCACACACTGTCTCAACGCATAGTATTGAAATCATTCCATATAATTTCTAAAAATAAAACATTGTAAAAATCTGAGACATTATATGTAGAATTGGTGGGCCACAAACATATTCATTCCAAGAAGCATTAACTAGTTGAAGAAAACCACCCTCTTCAGTCCATAGTTCGGTGTATCTGAATCCACGATTCTTATGAGACATATTTCTCATCTCTATGATCAGTAAGATGATTGGATAAGCCTCAGGGGAGGTGTGTTACCTTCATATTTCCAAATGAATTCATCCCATGTATGTTAGACAAAAATCCATCTAATCGAATCCACACACGCCTCTATCCTTTATAATTGTTACACCATGTGAAAGAATCCCCCGAATAACCCAAGTCCATCATTTGATTATTAACCATGAAAGTATTAAAATCATCCATATATCTCCTCAAATAACCACAACCTACCTTTTTCATTTGGTGATAAGATTGTGTTAAAATCTCCTCCCACCAACCAAGGGAGAATTCTAGGGTCAAATTCTATTAAATAGTTCCATAGAAAATACCTTTTCAGCAGAATCCATCCCAGATCACCTTGAAAGTAGTAAACTAATCTGAAGCAAAATCTAGGTATAAGTTAATTGGATCATTTCAAAAGATTGAAATCAGATGATTATTAACTGTGTGCAGGAAGTGGCTAAATCCCAACTTGAGAGAAAAACCTTGAATGTAAACCTCCTTATGCTTAGGTTCTAAGAGAACAAGAATTTTAGAGACACAATCATTCACTTTCCTCTTGATATACTCACATTTGGAGGGACCCATGAGCCTTATGATATTCTATAGGAAGATAGAAATTAAGAAGATTTTTTTAAGAAGAGATCTGTAGTGACTTCACCACCTTCTCTATTTGAAGAAATGAACAGATCCTATATCTTCTCATCCTTAGATCGAGAATGGGTGAGGATCCTATATGAGTTCTTGTACTGATTAGAGTCTTGCTTCCCTGAAGTTTTCTTTCTCCTTTAACTATTAATGCTAAATCAAAATCTATATTTTCCTCTAATAGTGAAAGGAAATTGCAGGAGTACACTATTACTTGAGAAAGTGCACTGATAGCCTTCCTCTTATTTTTCCTAGGCCCCTTGAGGTTTTCGTCTAATGTGAATGGAATAATATAAGATTTGGTAGGCATCTATGGAACAAATATATCCATTCCAATGGTAGAGGGACTATTGACATGTATTTCCTCCACTTGATTCACAGTAGTAATTATATCAACTTTATTCCTATCATATCATACATGAAGAATCCAATTCCACCTAATGTTTTTCTGCCAAATGAAGAATCCAATTCCACCTAATGTTTTTATGCCAATGGAAACTAGAAAAGTCCTTGGATGATGTTTACAAACCCTAAAAAATAATGAACTTCGTGCAACATCAAACCCTAGCTCACCATTACAATATAGGGCATAAAATGAAAAATGAAGATAATAAAAGAAGATAGGATATGAGGGGAACAACATACCTTGACGATTTCACTCAAAAAATGATGCAAAATGATCAACAATACAATTTTAATGAGGGGAAATGAAGGGGTAGGAGAAACATCTGTAAAGAAGTGAGAAATCATGCCTAGGGATGGGGATCGTGTTCGTTTATGGTTTTACCCTATACTTATAATTTGTTAAAACCATTAGTTTTTTAAAACTGTTGTTATGGAAAACCTATAGCAACTGTTTTAAAAAAAACCATCGATATAGGTGGCCTATACCAATGGTTTTTCGAACCGTTGGTGTAGGTCAGTTGGTATAAACCAGATTTCTAGTAATGCGGGTACCCAATACTAGACCATCGGGTACCTATTGGTATATGTCATCCCTCGATAGATTTTACTTTCATACCATTGGACTCTAATGGTCTAAAACCACCAAAATTCATGAGGAATTAAATATTTTTAATCCAATTCATTCTTCAACATATGAGGGTAGTTACACGGATAAAAGAAGGCGATCTAAAGATCATTATGGTGGTAGAAGTAGAAAGAGAGGGATGTTTGGAAGGTGGATGGATGGAAATCCTTGAAATAGTTTTCAAGTGGGAGATTGTTGAGGTATGAAACTGATTTCTCAGCTTAGATTCCATCTAGTGGGGTGTCAACGGATCAGCTGGAGCGTTGGTGGAGCAACCATGGATAGTATACCATTGTAACTGAAAGATTAATGGTAGAGTGATGGATCCAATTGATGGCTATATACAATTGAGCGATGGGTTTATCATTTCCATAGTATCGGCAAGAAATTGAAGGCATTGAGGTTTTCCTATAAATTATTGGTCCCCATAAGGATGTTTAAGTATAATCCAAATCATTATTATGAGTAGTGATTAGTGATATCACTTATAACTAAATAGTTTATCTCTCATTTTTCTTCTAGTGAATTGTAGTGTTTCTCTAGGGATGTAGATTATATCTCAAACCATGTTAAATTCCTTATGTTTTAATTTTGTGTGGGTGTGTCTCATTTTCTCTCTTATCATTCATCTTTTGCTTTCTAGAGTCTTGGTCAGTCGATACAGTGGGTGGTGTTGACTTCTCACTCAAATACTCCATTTTCAGGTGCCTTCATATATTTGTTCATTATTTCATGCTTGAAGTTTGGAAGGTGGATTCATGTTGTGGGAACAACACATATCAAATGAAATTTATTTAATCCCGTACATGAATATATTTTATTTTTTAAAAGATGTTTCATTTGAAGAGCAGTTGATTTCTTCATAACACTGCCACAAAAATGGGTTTATGCAGTGTCACCCTTTAACATCACTAAAAAACACTGATAAATGGGGTACATTTATCAGCACTTTTTTTAGCGTTGTTAAAAGTACCTCATATATCATCACTTTTTTAGAAGTGTTGATAAAGACCCCCTGTTATCAACATTTTTTTACTAGTGTCGGTAAAGGGTATATTTAAAAAAATCATTAAAAATAATCTATTGATATATAAATATATTTATATTGAAATAAATAATATATATATATATATTAAATATGTTTTAGATGAGGCTAAATAGACATTCACACTTAATGAGTTTTTTATGTGTTTTCTGAAAAAAAAATTATTTGTAGGTTAATTTTTTTAAAAAAATATGTATGAAAGGCGACATGCCCCCTATTACCTTTCAGTTAAGTTGAAAGGCGGCAGGGGGCCTACCCCCTTTCAAAAAAATAAAAAAAAAATCATTATGTATGTTTTTATATTTATAAATATATAGATTCATATATGTTTGTTTTATGTTATTTAGAATTATTTCATTAATATTTGAAAGTGAAAATGTTATGTTTTTAAGTAATAGCTTTTGTAGAACTCACATTTGTATTCAAATATAGAAACCAAGTAGATTTTGAAAGATCGCGTGAGGAGGGGTGGATTTACATGCTGTTAATGGAAGGAAAAATAACCAAGCCACTATTTGGTGGGTAAGGTAAAAGGGATAAAGAGCTTCTAGAATTGGTACAAATTGATGTGTGCAAACTTTTCCTATAGAATCTAGAGTTTGTTATTCTTAATTTAAAACTTTTACGGATGAATTAAGTATGGATATGTCCACTTGATGAGGTATAAGTTTTAATATTTTGAGAAATTTAAAGAGTTCAATAATGAAGTAGATAATCAAATTAGTGAGAAGATAAATATTTGATCTGATCGAGGTGGTGAGTATCTTAATTAAGAGTTTATTGACTTTTTATGGGAATGTGGGATCATTTCCCAACTTACTCCTTATACACCATAGTGGAATGGTGTCAGTGAAAGGATGAACCATGTCTTTCTTAATATGGTGATATTGATGATGAGTCATGCAATTATTATATTATCCTTTTAGAGATATTCACTACAAACTCCAACATACACCCTAAACCTTATACCAACCAAAGTTCTAAATATTATCCCATACCAGTTATGGATTGGGAAGGAATTTGTTTTTCAAACATGCATGCATGGGGATTTGAGGCATTTTTTAAGGACTTAACATGAAACAAACTAGTTCCCCAATGAATGATGTGTATCTGTTGGGAAAAAATCCCTCAATTTGTCCTCTCGGTATGTTTTGGGTGTGATTGTGTTTGTTGACAAAGCCAGATGACCACGAATGAGTATGGTTGGTGTTTGTCGAAGTAGATTTTTAAGGTCATGTAGTTTCCTAGTGTTTTCCAAAATTTTGGATCTCAAAATCGGGAGTTTGGAATTTGGAGAAAGAATATTTCTGTGTAGGAGTACATGGTATGCAGAACGGTGAAGGAATTTTGGTAAAGGAAGTTTTCCGCATAGCAGTGCTATGCGGACTGTGAAGCACGACACGCAGATCGCGAACGGAAAACGGTTCGTGGGGCGTCTTGCAGTTCGCAGGAGGCCAATGGTATACGGAAGGATTGTGGTACATGGGATTACTTGTCGTTGGTGAAAATGAGACGGTGATTTGGGCCTTCAGAAAGGAAGAAAGGCAGTATGCAGACCACATAGGGAAATGGTTCACAGAAGGAGCAGTACATGGTGAAGGTGGTACCACATTGAAAATTTGGGAAAATCTCAAATTAGTGTATTTTTTGGATCTATTTTCCTATATAATGAGCGCTAATCCCATCATTACTGAGAGTGATTTTCATAAGAAAACATTTTTGCTTCGGGTATTTGGTGAAGTCTGAAAGTGGTTTGTGAGGGAGAATTCCATGAAGGGTGAAGTAGTTCGTGAGGAGGATTCCGCGAAAGGAGAACAAGAGGTCTGCGGAAGAAGCAGTCCATGGAAGAAGGAATTCCACAGAAGCGGAAGTGGTACGCAGATACGGTATGATGAGGTGTTACGTGGAGGCGGTACACGAAGGCGGAAGCGGAGACAATCCGAGGAGCAGGGGCGGTTCACGGGAGAGGTGGTCCATAAAGCATATGGGCTACATGTTTTGTGGAAGAAGTAGGTGGTTCGCGAAGGGGCTTAAACAGTTCGCGAAAGTAATTTTCACTAACTGACAGTACGCGGAAAAGTGGATTTCATCTATGGGTGAAAATGGACTTCAAAAAATCATCCATTTACAATTTAGGATACATGATTTCATGTAAATAAAGGGACTTACACGTCTATAAATTGTGAGTGGATCCCTTCCAAGAGCAGTGAGTGAAGGAAGAGGAAGACAATAATCTTTTCCACCGGCAGTGAGTCGGAGAAAGACATAGGGAGTGACCCTTGAGAATGTAGTGATCATACCCTAAATCTTGTAAGGTATTGAGCATGGGCATAAAAGTGATATAGCCCGAACATCATTATTGACAGCGATCCTTAGTGAATTTGGTATAATCGACACAATGTCGTTGTATGCTCCTTGGATGTAGCCTAGTGAGGGTGTACCAAGTAAAAATCATTGTGTCCTTGTGATTGCTTTATTTCTTTACTTTTAGTGCATTATCATTAGATAAAATTGGAAAGGACACGATCGACATTAACATTAAAGAGCATAAGAAGTGACCTTTGTGATGAAGAGGTTAAGATCCAGTGGGGTAGGAAGAAGTTTTAAAATAATATTCATACCCTAATTCACCCCCAGGGTATCTAGGACCCTTTTGGACCTAATGATATCTTTATAGGATATCCTAAGGAAACTAAAGGATATTACGTATACAACCCTTTAGATAAAATAATTTTGGTCAACTTATATCCCACCTTTCTAGAATGGGAACTTATACTAAATAAGGATATTGAGAGAAAGATTAACTTGATGAAGTTGATTCTCATGATACACAAGAGTTGTTACATGAACAGATTCCACAGTTTCTCATCGAAGAGTTATTCTTGAAACACAAGTACCACATAGGAGCCTCAGATAGGTTATAGAATCAGAAATATATGGTTTTATAGTCACCAAAGATGGTGACTTGTTATTGGTTGAAAATAATGACCCTCTTTCCTATAAGGAGGCAATAGAGTTCTTAGAAGCTACAAGATAGAAAGAATCCATGAATTCAAAAATGGATTCCATGTATCAGAACTAAGTATGGGTTCTGGTTGATCTTCAAGTTGATATAAATATCATTGGGTAAAAATGAGTTTTTAAGAGAAAATTGTCCATGAAAATTAAATTGAATAGATATAAATAAATTCTAGTGACTGAAGGGTTTAAAAAATAATAAGGAATCAGATATAATGAAAACTTTTCTCTAGTTTCCATGTTTAAATTCCTCAAAATTCTACTTTTCACAGAAGCTTTCCATGATTATGATATTAGGTATATGGATGTCAAAACAGTTTTCCTTAAAAGAAACCTTCAAGAAGATGTCTATATGACTCAAGCTGAAGGGTTTGTGACTCTAGGAAATACTAATAAGATATGAAAGTTAAAAGATCCATTTATAGATTGAAGTAATAATCTTAGTCATGGAATATTTGGTTTGATGAATCCATAAAATATTTTTATTTCATAAAGAATGAATATGATCCATGTTTTTAAAAGTAGTTTAGCGGGAGTACAATCATTTTCCTAGTAGTGTATGTTGATGACTTATTACTTATCAGAAACAACATAGCAGCCTTATAGTCAATTAAGAGCTGGCTAAGCAAGTTATTCTTCACGATGGACTTTGGCAAAGCATTTTATATCCTTGGAATCAAGATTGTTTGTGGTAAATCCAAAAGAATTCTTAGACCATGTCAATGTATATATATTGATCGAATACTAAAGAGATTTAGTATGGAACAATCCAAGAAGGGATTGGTTCCATTATCACATGGTATGCATCTCTCTAAGAAAATGTGTCCTTAGACACAACATGAGTGAGAATTATGTCATTAAAATTTAAAAGTGAAAATGTTATGTTTTTAAGTAATAGGTTTTGTGACATGTAAATAAGATTTTACTTATTATGTTTATGATTTTTTTTCAATAATGTTTTATTTTCAAGTATGTTTCTAGATGTATCGTTACTTGCTAATCTAACAAATCTAATTAGTTTGTTTCCTATGTATCTTGTTATAAATCACTTATATAGGTTTTTATTCTTCATTTCGTTTAGTTAAATACTAATTTTTGTCATTATTACATAAATATAATATTATTATTTGTTATAAATATATACATTATAAATATATACATTATAAATATAAATATAAATATATATATATATTGTTTTGTTATATACTTACTATATTTTTTTCTTTTAATCTTTCAATTCATTTGTTTCAATAAAACTCATAAGAAAGCAACGTGTAATTTGAATGAAGGACTTGTGAACTGTGGATTTTTTATACATCCACCAATTCTATAGGACTGGAAGTGCTCTTGTCTTGACATATTTTTTTTTATTTTTTTCATGACTATTATTATGTTATATTACCCCATTTTTGGATTTTGTAAGTCAGACTATTCTATAGAATTAGAATATACCAGTAAAAGGTGGATTTCGAGTAGAAAGTATTCATTTTAGCAGAGTTTAATATCTACATTTAGTTTGAATCTATAATGTTCCAACTTCATCAATATTTTATTGAAAATAAATTTTAGTATTGTTTTAAAACATTATAATGGTATTTATAATCTTTTTTTACATTCCTTTGATTTTCATTTATTTATTATATTTATCAACAACTTTTTAGATGTTTAGTTAATGTTGTAAATTTTATTTAGATTGTTTTTATAGTGTATATTTTATAAGATTTTAAAGTTTTCTACTTGAAATTTAATAATTTTTCTTATGTTTCAAGTAGTTGACTTTGAAAGCTTATAAAATATAAATTATGACTAAAATATAAATGAAAATTGAAACACTGGATAAACATGTAAAAATGGATGATAGTAAAAATAATTTCTTCATTTCAATACACTTAAAACATATACATGAACGAGTACAATCAATGTATATGGGTAGGTTTCATCCCACATGGTGGAGTGTGAATGGTACGTGAAGAACCTTTATGATAAATTATTTTAACAAAGTTTTTGTATTTGTTGACAACTAACCTTTTTGTATATGAACGTTTTTGTTTTCCAGGAATCAGAGGCATCTGCATCATATTCAACTCATTGGATCCAAAAGAATCGGAGGCAGAAATTGTTGCTTGTTGTAAGTTTTCCTTTTCCATAATCAAAGAAAGAAATAAGTTGCTGAGTGAAGAAGTCGTTTTTTTGCTGAAGTTTTTTGAAAGAATAAAGTGAATTTAGGAGTTAGAAAGTTTTTATAATTTCTAAATTAAATCAGACGATGATTTTTTTATTAAGTTGTCACAAATCATAAAAACTTTCATGATAAAATCTTTTGAAGATATGGTGGAGAGGTTTGAAGAATTTTAGTTTTGTAATTTGGAGATTCTATCATAATGAGGATTCCATCAGATTGAGATGAGAAAGATACAGAATTCATATTCACAAAATATAGAAATCGGATTCACTAAGAAGAATACAAAAATTAGATTCACTGAAAGAATACAGAATTCAAATTCACTGAGAAGAATACAGAAATCGAATTCACTGAATGAATATAGAAATTAGATTCACTAAGAAGAATACAAAAACCGAATTCACTGAGAAGAATACAGAAATCAGATTCAGTGAAAGAATACATAAATCAGATTCACTGAGAAGAATACAGAAATTGGATTCACTGAATACATAATTCGGATTCACTGAGAAGAAGACTCAAAAAGAAAATTATAGAAGTTTTATGAAGAGTTGAGGAGGGAAAACTTGAATTTTTTTTAATAAATTTTAGAGAAATCTAAGGAGGTTTGAAGAAATCAAAGTTTAAGTTTTAAATGCAAGATATTTTCAGAGTTTTTGAAATTTGAGGATGTGGGGAAAATTTTCCAGTTTCCCATTTTTGTTTTCCGAGTCTCCTATAAATACTTGCTCAGATCATTTGTTTATTTTCAAATTTCACATACACACAAAAGGTGGAGCATTGGAGAATTTGAAGAAAAAGTTCATATCTGATTGAAGAAGAATTGTATTGAGTATTTGAGCAGAGTTTTGAGTTTTGTAGATTGAGAATGAGTTCATCGTATTGAATTCATTATATTCAGAGAATCAGATCTAGACTCATCATATTTAGAGAATCAGATCCAGACTGATTATATTGAGAGAATTGGATTCAGACTGATTGTATTGGGAGAATCAGATCCAGACTCATCGGATTGAGAAAATCGGATCCAGCCAAATCAGATTGAGCATTTGGACTAAGCAATTGTGGAATAGTTTCAACAATGTATTTATTCTTTTTTTGGCTCAATTTTTTTATAAGAAAACATTGTAAAATTACGGGAGTCAATATATTCTCACCTATTGGGAGATAGAAGGTGTCTAACGGGAATTAACACAAGTTGTATTCACTTCTTCATAATAGTGGATTTCCATAGACTCGTGAGAGTGGGTATGGAATGTATGTAGGTTCTCACATTGAGGTCGAACCTTATAAATCTTGTGTGCTTTACTTTCTTTATTATTCTTCCATGCATAAGTATTTGCTAAAAGTTGATAAGGAAATAAATCTTAACAGTTTATAGGTGTTAAGTTTCTAAAAGTTTTGAAACTTATAAAAAGTGAACAATTGATTCACCCCCCTCCCCCCCCCCCTCTCAGTTATTATTTGATCTTTTGGGAATTCAATTGGTATCAGAGGTAGGTTTCCCTTATTAAATCCTTATCATGGGTAATATCAATTCTGTCAATAGTATAGCAATTCCTACATTCGATGGAAAAAAAATTATTATGGATGGAAAAATATGACGATTCTTTATCTCCTATCTCTTGGCTTGAAAGTTGTTGATGTTGCTACTACTGGTTTTCCACCTATTGAGAAAGAGTCTCCTATGAAATTTGTTGATAAGAGAAATATATAAGTTGATGTAAATGCTATAAATGAAATTCTTATGTACTTATTAGAGAATTTTTATCAGAATTTGATGGGTCTCAAAACTTTAAAAAGTATGTGGGACAAGATGGAAAGTGTTTTCGAAGGAAATATTAAATTCAAGGAAGCAAAACTCCAAATTTGGCATAGTAAGTATGAATACATCAGAATGAGAGCTGGAGAAACAATTGATGAATACTTCACTAGAGTAAATGAAATTGTTTTCAACATCATAGGATTCAGAGATGTCCTAAAAGACTCTACAATTGTGAAGAAACTTATAAGAAACTTTCCAGATATGTTTGATTCTAAAATTTCTTCTTTATAAGATAATGATGATTTATCTCTTAATGAATTTCATAACTTTATTATTGCATATGAAATTAGGAAAGCTCTAATATTTAAAAATAATATGAACGATAAAATGGATTTTGAAGCTATGCGAAAGATGAAAATCTAAGATGTTGATGAAGTCAGTCCTTGTGAGTCTGATGATAAGGAAGATGATGAGTTGAATGAAAAAATCATGTCTCTCGTATCCAAGAACTATTGAAGAGGAAGAGGGAAGTATTGAGGAAAAAATTTTATCAAATGTTTTGAGTGTGGTGGAATCAGACACTTTTCTATGAATTTCTCCAAGAAAATGGTTGGATAATATCAAGATGAATCCAATAAAAAACCTTGATGGAAGAAGTGGAACAAGAATGATAAAGAAGAAAAGTCTTCCAACAAATACAAGAAGAAGTATATTGGAAACAAAAGAAGTATGTTGAGTAAGAAATTTGAATCGGACTCAACTGACAACAATTCTTCTGAAGATAAAAGTTCAGAAAAATTAAGAACCTTCATTGCAAAAGTTTAGAAAACAAAAGATTCCACAGAGAGTAAAGAAGGTAGTGAATAATCTTATAGAGAGTATCAACTCAGAACCAAACTTCTTTCATGTATTGAGCGAAACAAATCTCTCAAGAAAGAAATCAGAATGATAAAGAAATATTGTGAAGAAATTACTGAAGGAAGAAAATATGTCATCAAGCAGGAGGATGAATACATCAAGAAGATTTTGAGTTACAAAATTAGAATTGTTGAACATGGAAAGATGATTGAAGATCTTAGTAAGAAGCTATAAGCTGAGTAAGAAGAAGTTAACACGTTTCAATAAAAACTTGTTGAGTCTGAAAGTACCTTGAGGAAGATAAATGAAAACTTCAACAAATTTTCGAAAGTAAAAGCTGAGACCAGTAAAGTTGCTGAGAAGGATCAATACGAGAATCATGTGAAATCTACTCTTACCAAAAATAATGTTTCATCTTATTCTTTTAGAATTTTAGGTTTCGTCAAACGTATTGGGAAATCTTGGGTGAAGAAAGGATGTGAGAAACCTATCAAATCTACAAAATTAGAAAACTCACTCAAAATAAAATATGGTTTACATCCTGAGTATATTAGAGCTGAAAGAAGTTACCATCCTCAACAAAGTTTCTATAGAGAAAGATCTTTCTTGAATAGAAAATCAAGATTTGAAGGCTATTATTGGTGTTGTGGAATCTATGGGCACAGAACTTATAATTGTTGGCACAACTTATCTCTACTAAAAATAAGGTTTGAGAAAGGTGGAAGAAATGATTAAAGTAGAATGAGTGGCTTTCCTAACTCACAGAAAGTTGAAAAGGTGAATTCTCAAGATGTTAGAAAATTTCCAACAAAAAATCAATTTGAATGTTTGGAATAAGTTTGTGGAATATGTGATTAGACTGGTCATCATGCCGAAATATTTATGACATTCCTTCCGAAACAAATTCCTTATGATAGAAAAGAAAAGGAAACTAAAAAGAACAAAGTTGAGGAAAGAGCTCTTGTCGTTGAGACAGTCTTGAAAGCAAGTAAAAGGAACAAACCATGGATACTTGATAATGTTTTTTCTTCACATATGATAGGTGATATAAAAAATTTGAAACATGTTGAAAGTCATGATGGAGGAGCAATTACCTTTGGGAATGATGGTTCCTTAAAAATCAAAGGAATTGGAACAGCTGAGATTGAAGAAGAAAAGTTGAAATCTAAGGAAATTTTATTTGTTGATGGGCTAAAACATAACTTACTCACTGTAATCCAACTTTGTGATGATGGAAAAGAAGTTGTTTTTAGAAAATATTTTTGTATCATAAAAAGTGTGAAAGAAAGTTGATGTTGTCCAGAATTTTCCAGAATTGAAAATAAGAGATGAAGATGTTTGTATTACTTATCAGAAAGGAAAGATGACTAATAAAAGTCATAAAAGAGTTGAGATTCAATCTATCAGACCACTTGAGCTTATTCATTCCGATTTATGTGGGTCGATGATACATCAATCAATAAAAAGAGACTTATATTTTATCACTTTTATTGATGATTTTACTCGAATAACAAACATCATGTTTATGAAGCACAAGTTAGAGGTTGTTGAAATGTTCAAATTCTTCAGGAAAGATGTTGAGAAAGAAATGGGAGGAGTTGAGAACAGATAATGGTACCTAATTCACAAACAATACTTTTGAAACTTATCTGAGAAAGCATGGTATCAAATATCAGTATAGTGCTCTTTATACTCCACAACAAAATGGAGTAGCAAAAAGAAATAATAAAAACTTGGTGGAAATGGGAATAAGTATGTTAGTGGAATAAAAACTTTCAAAGTTCTATTGGAGATAAGTTGTTAGTACTGTTGTACATGTTGAAAATATATGTTTATTAAGATTGGAAACCATCATGAATCCTTATGAAATATGTTATAACAAGAAACCTTTATTGAAATACTTAAAAGTTTTTGGAATTCTATGTTTTCTCAAAATAAAAAATCCAAATTTGGGAAAGTTTGATGAGAAAGTTGAGGAAGGAACTTTCATGGGTTATTCACCAAATGGAAGAAGTTAAAAATGTTGGAACAAACGTTTAAAAAAGTTAGTGGACTCATATTATGTAAAGGTAATTGAAAATCAAGGTTCCTTAACAAAAGTTGTTGAGAATGCTAAGGAGGATAAATTGGAGATTTTTATCAATAGTGAAAGTGATTCAAAACATCCTTATAAAGATTCAGAAGAATCATGTGATGATAAAATTCCATCTAGGAAAGAAAATTTGGAATTTCCTACCTTACAAAAACATGTTGAATCATAAAACATTATTGGGAATCAGAAGGCTCAGGTTTATGACTAGAAGGGAGTTGAGATTAGAAAATTAGACTTCGCTTATCTCAAAAGTTGAACCAGAATCAGTTTCAGGAGCTTTTAAACACAAAGAATGGGTGGATGCTATGAATGAATAATTGTATCAAATTGAAAAGAATGAAACATGAGAACTTGTTCCACATTCAGTGAATAAAAATGTTATTATAACAGTGTGTTTATAGAAACAAATTGATTGATCATGGAGAATTTTTAAGAAACAAATCAACACTTGTTTGTAAAGGATATGCATAGGTGGAAGGTGTGGATTCTGATTAAACGTTTTCCCCTATTGTAAGGCTAGAAACTATTTGAATGTTTCTTGCAGTGGCTGCTCATCAAAATTAAAAAGTTTATCAGATGGATGTAATGTCAGCCTTCTTAAATGGTGAGATTGAGTAAGAATTTTAAGTTGAACAACCTTGTGGGTTTCTACTTGATGAGGATGAAAACAAAGTTTGTAAATTGAAGAAATGTTTGTATGGGTTGAAACAAGCTCTATGTTCATGGTATTCTAAGCTTGACAATTGTTTGAGAATGTTGAACTTTTCTAAAGGAAAAGTTGATAGCAACTTGTATGTGAAAGATGTTGACTCTAGAACTCTAATTGTAATTGTTTATGTGGATGATATAATTTTTGTTGGGGATGAAGAAAAAGTTTGTCAAGAATTTGCTGAGCAAATGAAGAAGAATTTTGTCATGTCAATGTTGTGAGAATTAACTTTCTTTCTTAGCTTACAAGTTCAACAAAAAGAAAATTGCATCTTCTTATCTCAAGAAAAGTATGTTAGGGAATTGTTAAAAAAGTTTAGCATGGAAGAATCCAAAAAAGTTTTAACTCTTTCAGTGATCTCAAAGTTGAGTAAAGATGAATCCAAAATAATTGTCAATCAAAAAGACTTTCAGAAGCTGATAGGAAGTATTCTTTATCTTATAGCCTAAATGTCTGATATTGTTTATGTTGTGACTTTGTGTCCCATGTATCAAAGTAATCCGAAAGAATCACATATGTTGGCATCAAAGAGGATTCTATGATATATCAAAGGAACAAATTCACATGGGTTGTTATAAAAAAGAAATAGTGAGATGAAGTTTAATGGTTATACTGATGTCAATTGGGCTATAGATTGTAATGATAAAAAAATCAACCTTAGGAGGAACATTTTTCTTGGGTGAATGTTGTGTGAGTTGGAATAGTAAGAAATAAAGTTAAATAATTTTGAGTATAGTTGAATCTGAATATGTTGTAGCTACTCAGGCTTGTACTCAAATGTTGTGGATGAAAGTTCAGTTGAAAGATTTGAAAGTGAAAGTTTTCTAAACCATTGAAGATCTTTTGTGATAATTAGAGTGTAATTGATCTTTCTAAAAATATTGTTCAACATTCAAGATCAAAAAACATTTATTTAAAGTTTCACTTTATAAAAGAATTTTTTTTTGCTGGAGATGTTTTTCTGGAATAAATTTCAACAAAGTATCAGATTGTTGATATCTTTATAAAAGAAATGCCAAAAGAAAGGTTTGTGGAATTGAGGTTGCAACTTCATGTTCAGCATCCTCCCATGTCTTCCTAAAACTCCTAAGGAAGAACCCCCAATGTGATTTGGATTATGTTGATAAAGGGGGAGAGAATGTAACAACTTTGTACTTTTTAAGAAGTTTTATTTACCTTTATTTTATGAATTTGAAGTTCTGGTTATCATAAAATGGGGGAGAGAAAAATAAAGTGAGAAAAGAAAAGTGAGGAGAGTTTATCTTTACATGGACATAAAATTTGCTTGTCATCAAGGGATGTAATTCATTAAAAAAATTATTTTATCCAACAGTGTGGTGTCAGGACACTCTCTTTTGAGAAAGTATGTGTTTTGATAAAAGTCAAAAACTGAAGTTGTTTTCAAAATTTAAGTTGTGATTTTTTTTTAAATTTTAAAAAGTTGTTAACAAGGGTTGTCAACAAATACGAAGTGACAGATTGAAGAACCTTTATGATAAATTGTTTTAACAGGGTTTTTTTTATTTTTTGAAAACTAATCTTTTTGTATAATCCATCGTAATGAGGATTTCATCGGATTGAGCTAAGAAAGATACAGAATTTTGATTCACACAGTACAGAAATCAGATTCACTGAGAAGAATATAGAAATTGGATTCACTGAAAGAATACAGAATTCGGATTCACTGAGAATAATATAAAAATTGGATTCATTAAAAGAATACAGAAATCAGATTTACTGAGAAGAATACAAAAATAGGATTCACTAAGAAGAATATAGAAATCAAATTCACTAAAAGAATATATAAATCGGATTCATTGAGAAGAATACAGAAATCAGATTCACTGAAAGAATACAGAAATCAGATTCACTGAGAAGAATATAGAAATCAGATTCACTGAATATAGAATTCATATTCACTGAGAAGAAGACTCAAAAAGAAAATTCCAGAAGTTTTATGAATAGCTGAGGAGGTCAAACATGAAATTCAATTTTTCATAAATATGAGAGAAATATAATGAGTTTTGAAGAAGTCAAATTTGAGGTTTTAAATGCGAGATATTTTCAAAGTTTTTGAAATTTGAGTAAGAGGGGAAAGTTTTCATGCTTCCCAGATTTTTTTTCTAAGACTCCTATAAATACTTGCTCTGGTCATTCGTTCATTTGCAAATTTCACATACGCACAAAAAGCGGAGCACTAGAGAATTCGAAGTAAACGTTTCTATCTAATTGAAGAAGAATTGTATTGAGTATTTGAGCAGAGTTTGAGTTTTGCAGATTGAGAATAAGTTCATCGTATTAAATTCATTCTATTCAGAGAATCAGATCTAGACTCATCGTATTCATGGAATTGGATCCAGACTGATTGTATTGAGAGAATCAGATCCAAATTGATTGTATTGATATAATCGGATCTAAACACGTTAGATTGAGAAAATCATATCCATCCAAATCAGACTGGGGATTTGGACTAAACAATTGTGGAGAAGTTTCAACAGTGTCTTTATTCTTTTTTTTTGGATCAATTGTTTTATAAGAAAGCATTATAAACTAATGAGAGTCAGTATAATATTTCCTATCAGGATATAGAAGGTGTCTAAAGGGAGTTGACATAAGTTGCATTCACTTCTTCATAATAGTGGATTTTTATAGACCTGCGGGAGTGGCTATGGAAAAGACATAGGTTCTCACACTGAGGTCAAACCTTGTAAATCTTATGTTCTTTACTTACTTTATTATTCTTGCATGCATGAGTATTTTCTAAAATTTGATAAGGAAATAAATTTTAACAGGTTGCAGGGGTTAAGTTTCTAAAAGTTTTAAAACTTATAAAAATTGAACAACTAATTCACCCCTAGTTGTTATTCGATCCTTTGGAACTTCAGTACGCTCATATCAAGATCATTGATCTTTGTGTTAGGGTGAAGTATGATGACCTAGAGAGGGATGATCCTTAGACACTGGAATGTCGGTCGTCACATACTCTTCTTATGTATCAGTGGGAGGAGGTGTCAACTGGATGTCGTGTTGCATTTCCAATCCTTCTCCCACTAGTGTTGTAGAAGGACTCGCTATCATCGCCTGGGGGAACCATATAGGCTGCAAAGGATCAGGACCCCAAGCTGGAGAAAACTGTGGATATCCTGTCAATAAAGATGGATCTCATGATGCTTGATGCGCATCCAAAATTGGTTGAGGTTGTACTGCTAGAGGGCCAACCTCTACCTGTGGAATAAGCGAGGCCTCACGTGCAGTATGACGTGGTCTACGTCATCGTCGTCGTGGATCCTCAACATCAGCAGTTGTTGGAAGAGGTTCCTGAGTAGGAACCTCCACTCCCTATGTAGTAACCTCCACTCTTTGGGGTAGACGATCAAAGATACTCTCGTAAACCACATGATAAGCTGACATCAGCCCCAGTGTTGTAGCATGGATCGCTTCCAGGCTAGCAACCCCCCCTCCTCTTGATTAGACATACAGATAATCTGTTGTACTCCAGTATATTGTAAAGATATTCAAAATGAATTAGATTATAGAACAATAAACAAACTAATGGAAATTTATTATCTTACCATATCATGAATCCCTCTGTTGTGTTGAGTGAGATAAAATATAGACTTCAATCTATATCATGGATCATACTCGACCCACTTTGAAAGATGGAATCGTGTCATAGGTACACCCTGGATATGAAGCGCTGCTCGTCTTCCCCATAGGTTGAGATACTCGGCATGTTTCCAGTGTCAGTCCTCATCCTACCTCCCTGACAGCTTCAAGTCATTAAGCTCTCATGTCTATCTCGGCAGAAATTGAATGGGATGAACACATCCAAACTAGTGCATGACTCTATCAAGCTGGTGTCACTCAATAATATGAAAGTTAATGAGTTTCACTACTGCCATAACATCATGAAGTCTGGAAGTGCAGTATGTTGGCAACTGGTCCAATAAAGCCCAGTATGGCATCTATGAAATCTGAAATGACATGTGAGATTTGTAAAAAAAATCCTTACTAAAAACCAAACTTGATGCTATTATTAAATTTATTAGACAATGATAGGTTGTATATACTTACCTCGTCGGGCAGGAGACTGTCCAACTTAAGATGGTATTCACCCAAATGGTGTGTAAAAATGCTGATGAAGTTGTGTTTCTGACTCCACCTATAAAATACAATATCGAAAGTGATAAATAATAAGAAATTAAATTCAATAACTCTTACTAGCATCAAAAACCAATAAAGATGAGTGATCATACCAGCATCCACAAGGAGTATCATGAAACACCTTTATAGGCCGCGACTAACTAGCAATATCAAGTTAGAGTGAGGGGATACACTCTCATGCCCACATCTGAATAAGGATGACGTATCCCTCTAGATCCGTGAGGTTGACGCAACATGTTGTGTATAATGCTCTGTATGTGTAAGCCAAGTAGGAAGATCCCCAAATGTATGTCCCCACCCGATCAAAGTCCTTCAAGAGCCCTAGATACATCATGTGCGCATGCTTACCTGAGTGATCAGTGCATAGGGTCCCTCCAATGATCCATAATATATATGCACAGGTATGAAGTATGACAGTCTGCTCATAAACATCGTCGGGTAAATATGCTAAGTGCCTCTCAAGCCAGCCCATGGACATCAACCCATCATCTATAACCGTAGCATTGGCCAAAATGTTGACGCCTAATAATATTTGAGCAAGGTCAGGCCAGTATGCACGGGTGGGTCCAATAATGGCTTCCCCTTGGATAGAAAAACCGAGAAGAACTATCACATCCTTGAGGGTGATGGTCATTTCTCCCTCAGGCAGGTGGAATGTGTGTCTCTGGTCTCCACCTCTCTATGAGGGAAGAAAGAAGATGATGATCAACAAATGTAAAATCAGATACTACAATTTCATAGAAGTCAGCATGACACAGGTATGGTATAATGGCGGGTGGAGGCAGTGTGTGATGAAAATGGTGTGCTTGACGCACCCTGATCCGTTGAACCTCACGACCCTATAGCACAACCTAGGAAACATGCATAGCCTGCTCAGTGAGTAGTCTAGTATCCTCCGTCTGTATGTAAAAAAATGAAATAAGTTGTGATTGTAAAATGTAAATATAACGTTATGGTCAGCAAAATGTTATGACTTGTAGAATGTAAGACAAGTCATGTTTATTCACATTGTTTTATGAAGTTTTTTTTTACCAAAAGAAAAGGTCATGTCTTCATATTTCTCAAAGCATATTTCTATAGTGTTTTTGAGACATGTTTTTACCTAACAAAGGGTGTTTTGTAAGATATTATTTTATATATTTATATATATAAACATTTTGTCTTTGTTATCTAAAAGTTTATTTGAAAATGGTGTGCTTTGTAATTTATGTATGATTTCCCACTTGATGGTATGTTTCATGATTATTTTCTCATATGATTTCTTTATATTTTATCCATGGATAGATTGATTATGCATTAATGTCACCTCAAATGCACTTGTCGTCTTCCTTTTAATGTGAATATAAAAGGCTTATTGTTATTTGATAGTAAAAGTATTTGGTGATGTCAGAAAATTCTACAAAATAAAGGATCTTATATTAACACTATATAATTAACATTATTAGAAGATCACATAAGAGACAATACATCATTGTGGCAGAGAGTGTGAACTCGGTTCAATAATGTCAGGGCATCGTTTCCGGTTATGACCTTCTTGGTAACATATGGTGCATCTCAAACTTTTATTTTGTTCTTGAGGCCAGTCCATCTCATTCTGCATCCTACTGGATTTTGGTTTCCCTCGTTTATACAACCTTTTGATGTCAGGTATCACTATCGGCTAGCCTTCAGGCATTGGGAAATATCGAAACTCCCCAATAGGATTCAATGGTGGAGCATAACAGTTATCAATGGTGTCCAACTGGTACATTAGATCAACATATGATTCTCATGATATGTTCATAGAGGCACATATTGCGATGACATGTGAACATGGAAATCGTAATGCTTGGAAGTTTCCACATCGTCATTACCTCGCTTTTAGTAACACCACTATTTTTTCACTGATGTTATTTGTGATGGGGTATGAATGCTCTTGAACTTCAAATAAAGAGTCTTCTCGGTAGAAAAGGTAGACATGATAACCAGAAGCTTCTTCAATGTTCTTTTCAATCTCTCATTGAAAGCGTCTTTCATACCTTAGCCCCTACTACATAGTTGTGAACAATGCTAGCATCATGTTCACGCATCATTTCTCTTTACTAATGAGATTCATCACTTTACCAAATGTATTGGAGTGCTGTATAATTTTGGGTGCACCCATCACATCATAACATTCATATTGCGCTATATACTTCTGGGTGCACTCGTCACACCATAACATTTACATTACCATGCATGCCACATAGAACATATGTCAAACTCGAACGTAAAATAAACCATGGAAAGAAATGGGTTTCGTATCATAAGGAATGCATTGATAAACATTTGTTTCCCAAAATATATAGGGAATAAAATTCTTGACATAGAACAATCGACGATGAGTAAAGAAGGAACGATCTTTGAGAGTGTGTTTATTTGAAAGAAGGGTTCTTTTGGAAAACATTGTGTTTTTCATAAAATCAATTGGAGAACATGTATATCCCATAAAAGGTAAGATAATGATGAACAAATTATTTTTAAGTCATATCCATACTAAAAATGGGTTGAAGAGGGAAAACACAGAGAAAGAGAGTTGAGTTCGAGAATTTCCTCTTACCTTGTATCTGAACACTTCCTTCACTTTAATTTCTTGTATAACCACATTAGATTCATTAATTAATAATTAAAAAAACTTTTATACATTAATAAGATTCATTAAGGTTTTATTAAGTTCATTTATGGGCCTTTGGATGAGTTATAGAGTTTAAATTCATTGTTTGGGAACGTTCATTTTTATAGTTTTCTTAAACAGTTCAATTGTATTCGTGAATGGAAGTTCGTGTAGAACATGGATAAATATCCAGAACCGATATTTCATGTTATTAATTATATTATAGGATTTTAAATTATCTTTTAATGAATTATATTATATACCATGTGGATGAATCAATAGATAAAAATTTAATGATGATCATTTGGGTTAATTTGTGTGGGTTTTCAACCACAATGAACTTGTTTTGTTTAATCATTTAGTAATACGTACATAAGTTAGTTTCAGAACATTAAATAGGATATAATACATATAACATAATATGGTTCTACCATAAAAATGGTTTCATGACCAGATCTGAAGGCGATAAAGGAAAATCAAAACATGTCGTTCTGAAGGTGATAAATTAACACCTCACGAAAAATGTTTTCCATTCTAAAAAAAAAAAAAGAGGATAAGGGAGTTGGATGATATATTATCCCATTAGTGTCATAGAATTCCATTATATGTAATATATTGGAGTTACCATACCATGTGGATGAGGATAGGTGGGGAGAGATTAAGAAAAGAACTTGAAATTGAAATAAAATTAAAGGAAGATAGAGAGAGAGAGAGAGAGGAATTACCTCTTGAATCATCCTCTTGAGATCCTTCTTAAGGAACCTAGACTTGGTCTTTTGATGAGACCAGAAGCTCTTGGACGTGGGGGAGGGTCTATAGATGATGTTTGGGTAGAGTTTAGATAATTCTTGAAGCTTGAGAGGTGTGAGTAAATGAGGGTGTGAAGGGTGATATTTATAGTGGAGGGGGGAGGGGTTTTCTCAATATTATAATCATTAATTTATTATTTCTCCACAAGACAAGTAATAGTGATGATTTCATAACCAATAATAGTAATGTTTGCATGTGATTTATATATAATGGCCTTACATCATCCATACATCATCTGATGACATCATAATTTATGTATTTAACATTTATCGTAAATTATCGTATTTTACCATTCACAAAAAATTCAAGTATTTTAGAAAAATACAAAAAATTCACCATAACTATTTTTCTACATGAAGAATCCAAAAATGAAATCCTTTTTTCAAAAATAATTTTCTAAATATGATTAATTTAATTTTTAATTAAAATCATAATTTACTAGAAAAATACAGTTTTGAAAACATTTATTTACTAATTTCAAAACATAGGTACATCATACTTTCACTTAAATTCTATATGTATACTATCATAGGTGAGGTTACTATTCATAAGGGTGTGTGACTATTCATAAGGGTAACATTACTATAAATAAGGGTATGTTACTATTCACCAAAAAATTAAGTTTGTTTTATCAGACTCCAAAAATCATCCTGGACGCAACCGTGTATGTCAGATTTTCGAAATTCAAAACACAGAAGTGACAAAATTATGTTTAATGGTCACGTAGTATTTAGTATCATGATATTTCATTGAGTTTCCTAATGTGATTATACTTTAAGGCATGATTATAAGAAGAGATTTCCATTGATAAAACTTTTGGTCGTTACATTCTTTCTCCCTTATGAAATTTCGCCCTCAAAATTTCATTTACACAAACAAGTGAGGGTACTTCTCCTTCATCGCCTCCTCTGGTTCTCAAGTTGCTTCTTCAAACTTATGATTTCTCCACAACACTTTAATAAGGTGGGTTGTCTTGTTGCGTAGAACCTTATCTCTCCGGTCTAGAATCTTCATTGGATGCTTCTCATAAGAGAGATCATCTTCCAGTTATATCACCTCTGAGTTCAGTACATGTGAGGGATCTAGTATGTACTTACTCAGGAGTGATACGTTAAACACATCATGAACTTGAGCCATATTCGGAAGAAGTACAAGCTGGTAGTCCACAGCTCCTATGCGGTCAAGGATCTCAAAGGGGCCAATGTACTTTGGGCTTAACTTCCATTTCTTTCCAAAACATATGATTCTCTTCCATAGTGATATTCGAAGGAAGACTTTATCTCCAATGTTGAACTCCAAGTCCCTTCGATGGTTGTCAGCATATCTATTTTTTCGACTTTGATCAGCTTTGATATGTTTATGGATGACTTGAACCTTCTTTGTCATCTTTTGCACAAGATTAGGTCCAAGTAGCTTTCTTTCTCAAACTTCATCCCAACAAGTTGGATTTCTACATTACTTTCCATACAGATATTCATATGGAGTCATTTGAATACTTGAGTGGAAGTTATTATTGTATGAGAACTCAACTAATGTGAGATGCCGATACCATCCACCTTTGAATTCTAAAGAGCAGGCTCTTAGCATGTCTTCAAACATATGAATAGTCTTTTTAGATTGACTATCAGTTTGGGGGTTATAGGTCGTGATGAAATTTAATTCAGTATCCAAGGCATATTGAATACTCCTTTAGAATTTAGATGTGAACCTGAGATCATGATTAGAGGCAATCGAGAGTGGAACACCATGCAGTCTCGCCACTACTTTCACACATATCTTTACAAGTTGTTCAAGTGAGATATCTTCCTGAATAGTGATAAAGTGGGCAGTCTCAGTGAGTCAGTCAACCACAACCCATATCACATTATTTCTCTTGGACATCTTCGGGAGACCCGTGACAAAGTCCACAGCGATATTCTTCCATTTCCACATGGGTACAGGCAATGGTTGCATCATCCCTTTGGACTTTTGTTGCTCTATTTTAACTTGATGACATACCAAAAACCTTGAGATATACTCAGCAATTTTCTTCTTCATGTTTTCTCACCAATAGTGTTCTCGGAGATCACGGTACATCTTGGTACTCCCAGGATGGATAGAGAATGTTGAGTTATGTGCATTATCTAATAGCTCCTTCTTTATCCTGTGTGATGAAGGCGCGCAAAGCCGCATTCCAAACCGAATCACACCATCATCATCGATATGGAACTCTTACAGCTTCCCTTCCTTTACTGCATTCACCTTATTTTGTAACTCTAGATTATCCCTTTGTGCCTCCTTAATCGTCTCTTGGATTGATGGTTGTGCAATCATTTGGGAAAGGTAGGATGTATCCCCTGCCCTTATGATTTCCAAATCCATCCTTTTCGTATCCAAGAAGATAGGGTCTTTCACAATCCGTAACATGGATAGAGTAGCATGTTCTTTTCTACTTAGAGCATCGGCTACCATGTTCGTCTTGTCGGGATGACAGTGAATAGAGAAATCGTAGTCCTTGATTAGCTCTAACCATATCCTTTTACACACGTTGAACTCCTTTTGTGTGAATATATACTTTAGTCTCTTGTAGTTGGTGTATATGCCACACTTCTCACCATAAAGGTAATGCCGCCAGATTTTCAAGGAAAAAATCACGGTTGTCATCTCTAGATCATGTGTCGGGTAGTTCTGCTCATGGATCTTCAATTATCGTGAGGTGTAGGCTATCACATTATCATTTTGCATGAGTACACAACCCAATACTTTCTTTGAATCATCACTATATATCAAAAAACTTTCTCCACTTTTCGGTAATGTGGGTACAGGTGCAGTGATCAGCCTTCTCTTTAGCTCCTTGAAGCTTTCCTCACATTCTTCCATCCAGACATACTTTACCCCTTTCCTTGTTAACTTGGTTAGTGGGCATGGAAATTATGAGAAATTTCTCACAAAACGTCGGTAGTACCCAGCTAATCCAAGAAAACTACGGATTTCTGTGACACTAGAGGGTATGGGTCATTCCTCAATCACCTTTGTTTTTTAAGGGTCTACAGAAATTCTCTCACTTGTGATCACATTTCCCAATAATGTGACTTGCTTCATCCAAAAGTCACATTTTCTGAACTTGGAATACAACTTCTCCTTTCTCAATGTCACCAACACAAGTCCTATATGTTCTTCATGTTCCTCCTTTCTCTTGGAGTATATGAGAATATCATCAATAATCACTACAAAAAATTTGTTGAGGTAATGTCTAAAGACTCTATTCATCAAATCCATGAAAATTTCAGGGGCATTAGTAAGTCTGAAGGGCATCACCAAAAACTCATAGTTCTCATACCTTGTATGGAAGACAGTCTTCTGAATATCTTCCTTCTTTAACTTTAGATGATGATATCCAGAACGAAGATCCATCTTTGAGAAGTATTGAGCTCCTCTTAACTGATAGAACGCGTCATTTATCCTTGGAATATGATACTTGTTCTTTATGATGATCTTGTTGAGTTCCCAATAATCAATACACAGTCGCATTGTTCCATCCTTCTTCACAAAGAGCACTAGCGCACCCCAAGGTGATGCACTAGGGTGTATGAACCCTTTGTTCAAATGGTCTTGCGGCTGCTTCTTTAACTCCTCCAGTTCTATAGGATCCATCCTATAGGGACACTTTGAGATAGGAGTAGTTCCGGGTATGAGTTCTATTGAGAACTCTACCTCACGATCTGGGGGAAGTCTGGGTAACTCTTTGGGAAACACATCACCATATTCCCTCACGATGGACATTTCTACAAGATTTTAACTTTCTTTTGACTCAACCATTTGGACGAGGTATGCTTCTTCATAGAGAATCAACACCCACACCATTGAAGGATTTCTCAAAGGAGATTCATGATCTTCCTTGCATTTGTAGAGGAACATAAAATGGTTCGGAATATAAAAAGATATTTCCTTTTCCCGACAGTTGATATGTGCTCTATATAATGTGAGTCAATTCATTCTTACTATAGCATCGAATTCCACCAAGGGAAGTATTACGAGATTCGCTGGAAGAATCTTTCCACATACACCAACAGGAGAAGAGTCAAACACTTGGGTTGTAATGATTGCACCACTTCATGTTTTTACAGATATCTCTACTTCAAGGTTTTGGGGCTTCGATTCTATAGTTATAGAAAACTTTCAAGATATAAATGAATGTGTAGAATCAGAATCAAATAAGACTTTTGTCACTCTTGAGTCACTACTACAAATATGGCTTATAATAGCGCTAAAAACCGCCTTTAACAACGCTAAAAAAGAGATGTTAATCTCAGCGAAGATAAAGGGGGGGTCCCCTTTATCAGCGCTATTTTTAGCACTGATATATTATACATTTATCAGCGCTGAAAATAGTGCTGATAAACACTACCTTTATCAGATCTATTTTGAGCGCTGATAAAAACTACCTTTATCAGCACTCAAAATAGCGCTGATATATTATCCATTTATCAGCGCTTAACTAGCGCTGATAAAGGCCAAAGATCCTGTGCAAAACCAGAACTTGCACAGAACCTGCCCAACACCTACACACATTACAGCACCTACACAGAGCACAAACAACACTTGCACACAGCACAAACAACACCCACACACAGCACAAACAACACCCACACACAAAGCACAAAAGAACAAAAATGATACATACATTTAATTGAAATCATGAATACAAAACAACACACTGTTATATACATTTCAAACAATGTTTAATTTGGTTACAATTACATTTATCCAATAAACAGTTAAAAAACAATGATGTTTCATCCTTTTTGCATCCATCCGCTCTAAAAAATTATCGTTCATGGCGGCGGTTTCCGAACAAATCATTCGAACTGAGGAAACAAATTTCACCTACATAATAAAACAAATATTATGTTAGTAATACAATAATGAAATAAATAATGGGGTTGTTAAATGGAATTATACTAGTGAGGCACAAAACATAAAATAACTAATTAATGAAGAGACACAATTAGGTCAATGCCCTTACCTCAACCAGAAGTCCAATAAATTATCTTCAGTTCATACCAACCACAACTAAGTCCATGATCACATGTATTAATGTCCAACAATATTAAATTACATAATTAGTTAATTTTAACCAAAAATCCAGCATGTTATAATAGGTGCTAAACTCATCGTGTAATCCAACAAAGCCAGAATGTTGAGAAACTAGGTGCGATCCACTCCTGATGCACCCCTAAGTCTAGAAAACACTAAATCCTCAATCTATATTACTAAATTTATGACAAATTAAGCCTAAATTTTTGAAAACCCATAAATAAATCTTCCACAAAATATAATCTGCATCAAATAATGATTGATTACTAGTTTATGAAATTTTGAGACATGCTCTAAGAGTCATATATAAAATTACCATGAAGAACAATGATTTATCCATACTATGGTATAATAATTACACCTAGAACCCTAAAAACTGAATGCAAATCTTTGAGCAAGAAGTTAGAGAAGCAAGGAAGATGTAGGATAAGATACCACATTGATTCGAAATGACGAACAACCGATAATCCACTTAGGTCTAAGGGGAAAGAAGGAGGGGAATGGGGTTTGGCCACCCCCTAAGAACTTGGTGCCCAAACGAAGAAACCTGAGGAGGTTTATACTTTATAAACCCATCACCCACATAAAAATAAGTTTTAAATCATGTTACATGAAATGAACCAAGTGGTGACATCACTATATTTTGGGTCCAAACCCTTACTTGACACCTTTTCCCCATTCACGACCATTATCACCCTATTAAATGCATTCATGTTGTGAATTACCCTTTCACACTATGAGTAGTCTAATGCTACTACATTTCGATAGAATGACTACCCAAATCATCCTTGATATCCTCCCAAAACCCAATGACATCCCTCTATCCCCAATACATGTCTGAAACACCTATTAGAACTGGTATATTGTACCTTTTTCGATGATTTTTTTTTATTATTATGGAATTCCATAATTCCCCATTGGAAGTGTGCCAATGTATTAATCAGATGTTATACGATATACCATGAATATTCTTGTGTCCATGTATTAGATGAGATATCAATGAAAATTTATCTCATTATTATACATACCAACACATCAAATCCGAGCATTAGAGACCTTCAGGTTTTCTTCAACTACTTTCAGTTCTGACATGGAAGTGGGACAAGATTTCTATGGGATATTAGGTTAGGTTTTCATGTACCCCTCGATGGAAGAATTAAATATGGGTTTTGATCAATTGGATGACCAAATAATCTCAATTTATATACATTTTATATGAAAAAAATTATAAGAAAATCAAAATTCAATTTTTAATTGAGATTATCTTTTTACATGGATTTAATTATACTATAGTATTTTATAGAGAACCTCATTTTACATCTTGTTTTTGTAGAGGTCCCTATGAGAAAATGGGATGCCATGTATGATTGAGCATGACATATGTTTCTGACACTTTCTGCAGGGGCACGTTGCCTGGAGCATGTTGATGTTCGATGGCGCTGCATTGTACCACACATTCATTTGTTACAAAGGTGAGTGACATTCATCACTTATAAATATATGTCTTCTCCTTGATTGAAACAGGGTGATGGGATGTCGTTCATTCCATCCATGGATTCCTCCTCAGAATTCACTACCTAGTATGAGTCTCCCTTATAGAATAAGACGTTGTTCGTGAAACTTGTTCCTAGTTCCATCTCTTTATGGATGATGGTTAATTACAATGATTATATCAGGACATTCCAAAGGGTCATTCCAGGGCATAATACTTCGGTTAGGAAAGTATTCACATTGGGAATCAGTGGAATGTATGTACACTAGAACATTGGTCACATGTATTCATCGTCGTCAAAGGGATTCTCAACGAAATGGAAACCCATGTTTAACTTGTGGTATTCCATGAGTTTAACATACCAAAAGGATAGAGGGTCATGATTTAATGTCTTACAAAGATGTAATGGGTGGATCAAAACACTTATAAAGGTGGATCAGGTAGGTACATCTCTAGGAGGGAGCACCTGGAATGTTTACCTGATAGATGGATCAAAACGCCCAATGAGGTCTGACCCAAGTGTGGTGCATCCCATAAAGGTAAGGTTTCTCATTTTGAAGACTTATTCGGGCGCCACTAAGGGAAAAACAGGAGGGAAAATAAGTGAAGGTGTACCCCAGTGAGGGGGTCACCATGGTTTAACATTGGTTGGGATTTAACCTCATGGAGGCTTCCTACATACCCTATTTAGAATACAAGGATCAAAACCCATATATTTAAAAGAGGTATGGTGTGGGTATTACCCATGTTTAGCTTCCCTTCACACTAGGAATACTCTTGGTTAGATGAGTATGGGTTTTGTGGGGCTTATGCATTGTCAGATTCCCAGGTTCTTCCAAGAGTAGTAATGGGATGAATGAGACATACGTGCTAAGATGGACCATGTGGATGGCGTGATCCTTGTAAAGAGGCACGAGGCACAAAAAACATGTGGAGTTGTCTGTAAACATTATTTATAGTGGCCATGGGGCTCATCATACTCCCCATACCTTCCATAAACACCTCAAAACATCACGAGGACCAGATTCTACATGATGGTGCATCATAGGGTTGATTCTTTTGATGATGTACTGGTCGTTTGATCTTGGATTTCATCTCAACCAGCCTTTCCCTTACTTGAATTATCCTGGGACACATATTTTGGTTCCAAAAAATCCCTCAACGATACCGATTATCTCATGCATCTACCTAGAAATAATTGTGCAAGTCAAACAACAACACATGTGCTCAAATACAAGTTCAAACAAATGAGATACAGAACATTGAAATTTCTTAAAAATGAACCAAGGGGTACACATGTGCTCAAATATTATCTCTGCATGTTGAATCTGATCCCTCTACTTTAATTTCATCAATATTTATATTTAGGCCCTATATCTAACTGAAAATGGTGGATATAGACCATATTTGTTGTTTCCATCCATCGTTTGTTGGAAAATTGATTTTGTTGATCCTCGGTGGTTTCGTCATTCACCCCATACGCACTGCACACCATCATGCCTTACTTCAATAATGATTTGTTCAAAGATCAATAATATGAATCCGGGGATAGAAAACATTGAGTAATAAATTAAGATTTCAATACATCGGAGAATTCTCAATTCACCAAAGAAGTTTGGAGGATAATCAATGATCATATATAGATAACATAAGTAGTAGGAATTCACCTTTATCCTATTTGTGTACAATCTTCCATCAGGTATGTTGCTCATTCGTTTCTAAACACATGTATATCATCTTCTGAATATGAGTTTTTGTGACAGTCATGGTAGTACTGAAAAAATATAAATACACAAAGGATTAATAAATATTTTAAATGAACTCGTAATTATTTTTGAAAATACCTCATCAGGGATGCTAGTTTGTTGATGAAATACGATCTCTTTCATAAATTTACAAACATAATAACCACAGTCATTTTCGTTTGTTTGTTTTGGACACTGCAGAAACATCGACAACAATAAGTAATTTGTTTTGATATGTGTTTGGATAGTGCAATGTTATTATATATACCCAGATACTTTTCCAGTTGTAGATCTTGTAGGTTTGCTCATCCTTATGCCCTAGATTCATTCCATGCATTAGACGATATTGATGTACCGCCCTATCATAACAGAATCCTCATTAAAAGATAACATAAATTATATAACTAGATGTTTAGTTTTAAAATGTTGGATCTAGTGTATTACAAATTAACAAACGCCATCATGTGTGGTCGGTTTGTTGGATATCCATGCGTTGAATCCAGAAAATAAATCTTTGAAGTATCCAAATTGACTGCAATCAGCATCCAATGCTCCCTAAAAATACAAAAAGGAATAAGTAAAGAAAGAAATGAAAATATAGTTGATATGATTAAATTGTAGAGTTTTACCCCAGCATCATTGGTATTAAAAAGAGTCTGTCATCCGTAAAAAATTTTTCAAACGATTTGAGCAGGGATGACATTATTGCAGCCTCTTTATCAGAATCTATTTCGTCTTTTGAAGAGGTGGTGTGAGGACTAACGAGTCCAACTTTTTGTTTATGGAGAAATCTCTTCAATTGTTTTTCATATATGCGTCTGCGAAAAATATAAAATGTATTTAGTAATAATTATCAGAGTATATCAT
Source organism: Viscum album (assembly GCA_963277665.1). Classification (NCBI taxonomy): domain Eukaryota; kingdom Viridiplantae; phylum Streptophyta; class Magnoliopsida; order Santalales; family Viscaceae; genus Viscum; species Viscum album. The sequence goes on along the minus strand of OY728161.1, from coordinate 1,986,042,727 downwards.
CTTTTGTAAAATCAAATCATGAAAACTTACCTCATGTATACATTTACAACTGAGGCGCCTAGCCATTCATACTTGAGGAGTTCATTTACATTTTCAGCACTAATGAAATCTAATGTTTCCTCTCCATACATATATTTTTCGAAATCAATTGTGTGAGTATTTCTATCTTTAAACTTTGTATCCACATGAGCATGCAATGATATTAACTGTGGATATAGAACGGGCGGGGTGAAGGTGCTCTCAGTAGACCGTTTCAATCGGTTGGTTGATCCTTGAGATAGTTTTGAGCTGATATTTTATTTCACCCCACAGTCTTTGTCATTCTGTAATAACATTCATCGGTTCAGACCTTTTTTCATTAAATGTTAAAGGTACAGCTTGAAAAATAAATTGGAAATGGATACCTTTTTGTCGACATGTTTTTTTACAACTGTCGGCCATGCGATGAATGTTCCAACAGCTTGTTCAACCGTATGAATGTCGTCATCGTCATTTGGAATAGGTAGCTCGACACTCGGCTCATTAGCTACGTTAATTGACACTCTAAGATGATCTTTTGGAAGCTGTCTGTTGTGTAGTATGTCGTTTTGCGTATTGAACACTGTATCCCTCGCTACAAGGTGATAGGTGGGAGTTGATAAATATAAATTACAGTCATTTTCACCCTATGAAATATTAGTACAGGAAAGGTATCATTGTCTATGTAAATCACATTTCATAGAAACAATTATTAAAACATTGATTACCTCATCTAAGTCGGGTTTTTCAGGGGAATGGCTCGCCTCAAAGCTGGTGGGGGTGGGGCGGGATCGTCACGCACGGGTTGTTGTTGAGTTGTTTCTTCTCTTTGCCTCCCCCCCATCAATTTTGCTATCATCTCTCTCTGGTATTGTAATTCTTCTTGAAAAATAGATAATTGTTCTTGCAGCTTTTCCATTTTTTCATTTTGATCCTCCGCTTGTTTTTGTTTTTGAAAATATGTTCGGGGTGTCACCCCAAAACCCGCACCTCTGACGTGGCCATACTGTTCTGGTTGCTTCAAGGCTGCTGAAAGTATGTATGCATCTGGTGTGGTTGTTGTTGATTCTTGTGACTATGTCAAATAGAAAATATAGAAAAATAAGTAGTTATTGTAATGTAATAGCGATTTAAAGAAAATCAAATTTATATTATGTCATACTTACACATGTTTCCCACACTTTTTGTGTGTTTTCATCTATCAGTATCCCCTCTTTATTTACACGAGCCTCCTTCCATAGCACATGGCGTGAGATGGATGTAACTTTCGATTTCGATTCATCAATCTGCATATAAACAGAGAAACATGGTTATAGTGTTGTTTTATGTCACATACTAGTAGTAGGGTAGATTTAAAAGACATACCAATTTTTTCTCAAGTTCAGCGTACCTCATTCTTGCTTTACGATAAGGGTACGCTGGTTCTGTTGTGCGTTTTTTATTTTCAGCACTCAGTAGCTGTTTCATAAATAAAAAACTGTCAATCGGAGTGATGAATACAAGCAAACGTCAAACAATGTATTACCCCACACAAATGTACCTGAAAAGTCTGCTCCTCACGACGGTTGCTAAATGCATCCCACGCTCCTTGGAATATCAAGTGTACGTAAAGAGGAGGTGGGTGTGGCTTGATTTTCCCTTCTACATCTTTAAGATGATATTTCATTAAACTTGTGCGGAAACCTTTATGAATCCTTCCTGCAACTCTTAATACATATTCCCTGTGCGAGATATCTACTATAAATGCACTCTGCAATGGATGATGAAGAGTAAGTCAACGTTTTGGTATTTTATTTTATTTTAATAAATTAAAAAATGATATCATAATGTTACCATAATCTCTTCTCACATTAGTGTCTTCAGCCCGGTGACAACATGGTGCCACGACTGTACATCAATCAGCACGCGTTGCCGAGTGACGATTCTAATGTAGCTACTAAAGATGGCTATGTTGGGGTTAACATGTTTGCCTCGCTTATTCCATCCCATCTCAAATTTGATGCCTTTTGCTTTTGCCTTAAGGATTTTGGCTAACACTGTCAAACTACGACGCTCTTGTTTTTTTTTTTTTTTGCGATTTCAGGGTTTCATTTCCTACCATTTCCTCAGAAGTAGCATCAATATCTTCCCCCAGAGCGCTAGCATCGGCAATGGGACCATCAACAACAGGTTGAGAAACCTGTTGTACCACAGCACTGGGACCAGCAACAACGGGTTGAGAAACCTGTTGTTGCTCTGCACTGGGACCACCAGCATCTGGTTGAGAAACTTGTTGTTGCTCTGCAGTGGGACCACCAGCTGCTGGTTGAGATACCTTTTGTGCCTCGGGATTGGGCGCATCAGCAGGTACAGAAGTCATTATCTGCAGAAGTGGTTTAATATTTAATTTAGATTACATAAAAACAGAAGCAAACCGATAATAACATAACGTAACACAATGTATGTTACAATAAACAAATAACCTGATTATTGTACTCTCTTTTTTTTCTTTAAAGGCTGAAGAGATTTGACTCCTCTATCGACTATGTAAATCCCTTCATTGTGGTCTCCTCTGAAATACAAAACTCTGTCTACATTGGGACCGCTGCGAAATGATTGTGAAGTTCCTATAAAAGGGTTAACCTCCGTTGAACTTTCATCTAACCCTTAAGTTGTTTTTGTCGATAACAGAACAATTGACCAATTTCGGTTTGCGGGGTCTGTAACATAAAATACTTGTACTGCCTGTAATGCCATTATAAATGGTTCGTCTTTCTTCCCTTCCTTACTGAAATCAACTTTCATGAATCCTAATTCATCTATTTTAACAGCACTCATGTTATCAACCCACTTGCATTGAAAAATCAGCACTTTGAATTTTGTATAATTCAACTCCCATATTCGTTTGATGATGCCAAATTATGACATATTCGCATAAATTGGATTTTTGTCCTTAGCACCAGAAACATGCATCGCCTCAGCCACAAGTGTAACCCCACTATTCTGCATGGTATTGTCTTCATCATGTTCATTAGTATAGAATGTATAACCATTAAATGCATAAGCATTGTAAGATAATACGTACACACTTGCTCCTGCGGCTATCCATCGAAGTCGTTTTGAAATTGAGTCTGGATTTTCATCTAACTGCTTAAAAATATGGTCTCTAAACCATCCTATAAACTGTCGATTATGTGTATCTGATATCCATTTTTCATCCCTAGAAGGATTCAAATGCCTAAGAATTTCTTTGTGGATTTGAACATATGGGTCAACGTCGAAACTGTTATGCAAAACGTAAAGGTGGGCCTGCTCTCGATCTGTAATATTGATTGTGACAACCTCTCTTCCAGAAATTCTTTCACCCTCAAGCCGCTCAGTGTGACAAGATTTTGGTAGGCCAACGATTTCCACACCAAACAGGTATTCGCTACAAAATTCAACAGCTTCTTCAACAATATATTGCTTCACAATACAACCCTCTGGACGACTTCAGTTTTTGACATACCCTTTCAAAATCTTCATATACCGTTCAATGGGGTACATTCATCTATAATGTACAGCACCACATAGTTGAATCTCTCTCACCAAATGAACCATCAAATGAACCATCATATCGAAAAATGTCGGCGGGAAGAACATTTCCAATTCACATAATATGACGGCAATTTCTCTTTTTATAGTTGGCAATTTCGCCAGGTCTATAACTTTGCTGCATATAGCTTTGAAGAAGAAACAGAGCTTCGTTAATGTATGATGGACATTCTTGGGAAAAATGCAACGTAAAGCTATAGGAATTGGATCTTGCATCAAAACATGACAGTCATGTGATTTCAGACCCTTTAATTTTAAATCGCTCATTGACACAATGTTATTGGTATTTGATGAATACCCCTATATAACCTTTACGTCATTCAAGAATTTACAAAATTGATATCTCTCCTGCATGGAAAGAGTGTAAGCAGGAGGAGGAAGAAATATTCCTTTTTCACCCTTCACTGGTGCCAACTCTTCTCGTATTCATATCTCAACCATGTCCAATCTAGCCTTAATTCCGTCCTTTGTTTTGCCGGGTGCATTTAGCAACGTGCCGATGACACTATCACATACATTTTTTTTCAATATGCATAACATCAAGAAAATGTCTAACATAAAGACAATTCCAGTATGGTAATTCAAAAAAAACTGATCTCTTTTTCCAACCAGTTTTCGTAAGGTTTTTCAAAAACGGTTTACCAAAAGTAGTGTCCAAATCTTTTACTTTCTCAAACAATTGATCACCTGTTAGTGGAGACGGTGTTGTACGTTCTTCTGAACTTCCGTCGAATGATTTCGTCCAAGATCGGTACTTATGTCGTCGGGGTAGAAATATGCGATGTCCTAGAAACACGGTTTTCGATGAATGTTTCAACCTAATTGACTATGTACCTTGTTTGCAAACGGGACACCCTTGAGTTCCTTTAATGCTATATCCTGACAAATTTTCATAAGCAGTAAAGTCATTTATCGTCTCGTGCAACATGGCTTTCAAAGTGAAATGTTAATTTTTGTAAGCATCATACATCGTAACACCTGAATCCCACAATATTTTCAAATCCTCGATCAATGGGGTCAAATAAACATCAATATCATTACCCGGTTGTTTTGGTCCTGATATAAGCATAGATAACATGATGTATTTTCGTTTCATGCATAACCACGGTGGTAAGTTATAGTTTACCAACATAACCAGCCATGTACTGTGACTGCTGCTTTGAAAACCAAAAGGATTCACCCCATCTATAGATAACGTCAGACGAAGGTTTCTCGGCTCGTTCCCAAATTCAGGATACTCGTGATCAATTATCTTCCACTAAGGAGATTCTGTCGGGTGACGTAGTTTCCCATCTTTAATTCTTGTAGCTGCATGCCATGTCAATTGTCCTGCAGTCTCCTCACTTCCATATAAGCGTCTAAACCTAAGAATGATTGGAAAGTACCATACAACTTTCGTAGGACTAGAATCATCTTTCTTGTATCGGGAAGCACCACACTTTGGGCATTCTTTAAGTAATTTGTGGTCCTTGCAAAACAATATACAGTCATTCGGGCAATCATGCATTCTTTCAGAGATCATACCCATCGATCGTAGCATTCATTTGGCATCGTATGTTCGGCTTGGGAGTTCATTATCTTCTGGGAGCATGTCATTCAGGAGAGAAAGTAGTTCCGTAAAACTGGCGTCACTCCACCTGTTCCCTGCTTTCAAATTATACAGCTTCAATACGGCTGACAATGTTGTATATTTAGTGCAACTAGCATACAATGGTGTTTTTGCACAACTCTTTAACTTCTCAAACAATTTTGGGCAATCACGAAGTTCATCTTCAACTGTCCTTGTCATTTCCTCAATACGATCTTCATCATCGTTCACATCTGTAATCACACCCTCCATACGATCGTCTTCATTGTTCACGCTTTTAATCATATCAGATGATCTATAAAATGTCGTGTTCTCTGAGTCACTACCTACATTCGTTTTTTCCCCGTGTTTATTCCAACATGTATAACTTCGATCTATTCCGTGATAGATCAGGTGTTCTTCCAACTCCTCTGGACTAATTTGTCTTGAATAAAAACAACGTAAACACGGACAAAGGATTTGAGAAGGGTCACATGCATGATCTTCTACAAACTTGATAAACTCTTTCACGCCATCTTCATACTCTTTTGTCAACCGATTGGCATTCATCCATTCTTTATTCATATTCATCGTCTTTATGGGTTCGATCTCGAACTTGCCTAATATTATGTTTTAATTAATCAGGTAGCATTGTTTGGGTTTTATAAAAACAAATCATGGTACAAATGCCTTTAAACACATGTAAAATCCATATACATGGTGTGTCCAGTAGGGTGAACATCGTGTATGTATAAGATACCTGATTTAATCTGACATATATCAAATTTATTCCAAGTTAGTCTTACAAAGACTGAATGATGCCTTTGAAAATACATGACATTTAGAACAACTTGAGCTAAAGGCGTGTACTTTAGATACATATTGAGTCACCTCACCAGCTATGCATCACATTTTTGTGGAATACACGATGTGTAGTCCTTACATGACCACTAGGGGTGTATAGTCTATACACATCAAGTCTCTATGGTATCTATACATAGTGTGAGTGAAGTAAAACACATGTCATATGGTTCTACCATTATTTCATGGCATGTACATGGTTTCATGCTGAAGTATATGTCTTGGAGATACATTGTGTGTGACCTAGGTTCACATGACATGTAACATTTAAAATGAAACTTATTCCAAGTTTGAGTTAGAAGATTAGTCATGTGGTGTAAATTTTGGAGATAAATGTTGTGTGGCATTAAAATCTATATGAAATCCATGTATGGTGAAGCATGTTCCATTATTTTAAAGTGTCTCATAGAAGTGGTTTTCTAGGATTCAGTGGAATTGCACTAGTAACAAAGTGGTGGTGCCATTCAAATGGGTAAATTTTGGATTGATATTTAATGGTGGACGAACTACAACATGGAAAACAAATGGCATATCAATCATTCCAACAACCGCAACACCATACAAAAACACAATCGTGATCACAATCGCAACACCATACAAACCAAACAATCAAAATTTTAGATTTTACAAAGCATCCCTTATTCAATTTTGTTTGTTAATTCAGGGGTTATCACAAAAGTTTTATCATCCCGGGGTGTTCATTCATATGTCAAGTATACGTAAATTACCAATTTATATATTCCAGTGCTCAACAAGAACCAACCAACATTCAATTCATTTAGTGCGCAAACAAGAACCACCAACAGCCACGATTTTCAGCGGGGCGTTTAGCCCGTACATTTCACATTATAACCATCAATATCAAACAGTAATAACATGCGAACAAGAGGAAACCAATGAGTAACAGGAGAAAACTCACCGCGAAGGTGTTGTTAAGCACACGGCAGAGGTGTGTACGTGGCAGAGGAGAGGCGCACAACAGAGGAGATTTCCAACTAAAAAGAAAACATAAAATAGGGGAAACCCATGAGAATAAAATAATCTAAAACCGACTACACCATTTACCACATCCCACAAACCCCAAAAGACAATGCATGCAAATAAATTTAAATTTATTGATAGAAATCACTATCTGATCACTAATTTTTATCCAAACCATAGGTGCAAACAAATCCAAATAGGAATCAGAAGGATCACATACCTCGAGAAAAGAAATTCAACCATAATAGTGATCAAGCATAGAACAATGTGAACTAGATAGAACTCAAGATGGGGAGTAAGTCATCATGTAATAACCCTAAGAAATTGGTGTGGTGAAAAAAGTCCAACATCCTATTAGTATTTGTGGTGCGATATGTTATACTCAACACCCGATGTAAGAGAGTGTGATTTTCCTATATTTTCAACAATTACCTTACCATCTTATGTTATCCTCTGTAAAGGTGTATTTTAATTTTAACTAGAATGGGGAATTACCTCCCATCCATCAATTTAATTAGGACCATTTGTATAAGTAATGCATTATTCACATTCATATTTATATTACAAAACATGAAGAAAAACATCTCATATGTCCCATTATCCATGTACAATTTCATTCAACGAAATGAAATACACAATTATCATTCTATATAACATGCAGTAGATGGTGTTCCCTTTCAACCCATTATAGATCATTTCAATTCATTTAATTAATTCATTAAATTAAAATAAATCCATCATGTAAAATTCATTCCTCATGATTATTACACATTCAATTTTACCAAGAATGGAAAATTCACTAGTAAGGCTCAAAGGGTCTTCAAAATGGGCCATAATCAACATGGAAATTTCCTACATGGTAAATTCCATTAAGAATCTAGGCCAAACACCTATAACATGTCTTCAATTCCATTTGTATACCCTTGTATCAAAGGAAACCTCATTTAAAAGCTTTGACATAAGCTAAATAGGTGTTCAGGGCAATTAATAATTTGACATTAAAGGGATAATTTTACTTGGCACACTCAAGGGGTGTCCATAAAAGAGTTCAAGAACATCTAACCCATGAAACAAGATTCAATAGGTGTTTATTGAGGTGCAAGGATTAAATAAAGAACTCAATAATATCAATAATCCATTAACTCTTGCAATAACACCTTAAATCAGGATTTCACACGTTAAATTCAAGCGATAGAAAAAAAATTACCTGAAAATGAATAACAATAATGGTAGCGGCGGCGGCGGAGGCAGCGCCGGAGGCGGAGGCGGCGGCGGCGGCGGCATAGGCAGAGGCGGCGACGACGGCGGTCACGGCAGTGGGGGTGGAGGCGACAGAGGTAGCGGGGGTCGCGGCAGCAGGGGCGGCGGCGGCGGAGAAGGAGGAGGACGATGAGGAGGAAGGAGGGGGACGAGGAGGAGGACGAGGTCGCGGCGGCGAGGGGCCTGGTTCAGCTTCCACGAGAGCTTGACCGCGTGCGAGCGAGGATGACCTGTTAGGGTTATTAAATAAAAACCGATGGAACCTTTATCAGCGCTCGTTAAAAGCGCTGATAAAGGTATGTTTTATCAACGCTAAAATAAAAGCGCTGATAAAACATTCATTTATCAGCGCTTTTAGATAGCGTTGATAAAGACATACCCCTTTATCAGCGCTTTCTGTTTAGCGCTGATAAAGGGCAGCACTTCCCTTGCCCTGTTTTGTGGTAGTGAGTGAGTAGGAAGTGCACCTTGTACGACTTTAAGGGGGTCTTATTACTTTTTTTGGTGGCGACTCAATTTATTTTCAAGGCTTATACTCATAAGGATATTATGACATTCGAATTTCGTCATTTTTCATAATGCACTGTTGTTTATAATTAGGTATATACACATATATACATATTTGTATATATTCACACGTAAAAATTAAATTTTATAAATAAATATGTAAACATATTTACATATAAAATAACTTTATAAATATATAAATCATATCTAAAAAATATATCTATTTTATTTAAAATAAAAATATATGAATATTTATATACCTATATAATATGTGTGTGTGTGTGTTTGCGTGTCTCTATTAACAAACCGATATATATTATCTATATATTCCAATATATGTATATAAACATTAATATATAATATATGTAAATAAATAAGAATACTTATAATTATATTTATAAACACACACATGCCCATATATGTATGTATGTATGTTGTATATATGTGTTTGTTTATTTATAACACACACAAAAACATATTTTATAAATGTATTTAAAAACAATCATATAAATATATATTAATATACGAATAAATATGTGGATAAAAAATATAACTATATAACTATATATATATATATATCATAAAATGGAGAACAAATCGACATGGAGGAGTGGTGGGGGTTCAGGCGCACAAGGGAGAAGTCTCAGGTTTAAATCCAAGAGAAGGCAAGGGCGTGCAGGTTGGGGGGGGGGGCACCTAGCGTTGTTAGGGGGGAGGGGATGTGTGGCGCGTAGCACTGTTAAAGGGTGCTCCAAGCGGTGAGAAAAGGGGTGGTCCCCCACCTCTGATTTTTTTTTAAAAAATTGCATATTTAAAAAAAAAATATTTTCTTGACTTTTATCAGTGTTTTTTTAGCTATGATAAAAAACGTTTTTATCAACGCGCTTGTTAGCGCTGATAAAATGGACCCTCTTTTCAACGACGCTTAGATTAACAAAGTTTTTTTAGTAGTGTTGATAGTTTTTTCTAACGCTTTTAAAAGCCGTTTTTGTAGTAGTGTGAGCATGAGAAATTTCATTTTATAAAATATATATCATAAAATTCATCTCATGTTGTACTTGAGATCAAATTTTTTAAAGGGTATATTGTTATATGTAAAATTCATTCCATACCATTGATAAGATAAATTTTAATTTATAAAAGATATATAATTGTACATTAAATTTATCTTGTCGTGTATATGATGTTAATTTCATTTTTTAAGAGATTTATCATTGTTGTTAAAATTTATTTCATCTCATACAAGAGATAAAATTGTATTTTTTTTTAAATATCAATCATTGTACATTGCATTTATCACATTTTTTATATGAGATAAATTTCATTTTTATAAAAATGTATCATTGTATGTGAAATTTATCTCACTTATACATGAAATAATTTTATTTTATAAAAAAAATACCGTCATACATGAAATTTATCTCATGCCATGCATGAGATAAATTTCATTTTTTAAATGATGTGACATTGTACGTGAAATATATCTTGCCTCATGCATGACATAAGTTTCATTTTTTTAAAAAGATGTATCATTATGCATAAAATTTATCGTCTCATGCATGAGATAAATTTCATTTCATTTAAACATGCAACCCAATACATGAAATTTATCTCATCTTCAGCATGTAATAAATTTCATTTTCTAAAAGATTTACAATTGCACAAGAAAATTATCGCATCTAATATATGAGATGTTTTTTTGAAGATTAATCATTTTAAGTGAAAATTATCTTATTATGTACATGTGATAGATTTTTCTTTGTAAAAAACATATTAAAACATACTAAATTTATCTCATATCATACTTGAGATAATTTTCATTTTTTAGAAGTTGTTCAGCGGTACAGGAAAATTATCGCATCATATACATGATATAATTTTCATTTTTTAAAATGTTTATCATTGGAAATGAAATTCATGCTATGATATACATGAGGTAACTTTTATTTTAAAAAATATATCTCACCTCATACATTAAATGAACTTCTTTTTTTGAAGTTTATCTAATTTTATATAAATTTTATCATACAAATTGCACAGCATAAACTTTATTTTTTTCAAAGGGTCTCATAATATATATATATATATTTAATTTTTTTATTAAGATCTAAACTGCGGGGTGGACGAAGCCGCAACAAGACTCACGACTAAGGGACCACATAACCTTTTACACGGTGGCGCGGTCATGCGCCACGCCGCCGCGTCACGGCTGCTCCTCCTGTCGCTGAGCTCCCTTTGGAGGGTTGTTGGAAGCCCCTACGATACCTCCGCACCACTAAACCTTAGCTGCTTCTCTTCTTCGACCTCGGGCGCCACCTCCTCCCCTTCCCCCCTCTGGCCCTCTGTTGCCGCTGCCGTCGAGGGGTCGATTGTATGGGACTCTGTATACTTCGTACGGATCGCTCAATTTGGCTACGAATACGAACAGAACTACGCCTTCTCGCCCCTTCTCCCCATCGCCATCTCCATCTTATCCCGCACAGGTCGCTTTTTTATGGGTTTCTTGTCACTGCTTCGTTTTGATAACGGTAAACACGTTTCTTGATTTCCGTATTAAGTGGTTTTTGATGGCTGGTGCGTCAGTGTTTTCACCTTTGATTCCACTCGTCGGGCATAGAGCTGTGCTGGGATTGTCCGGCTATGTACTCAATAACGTTGCCTTTGTTCTAACCGCGCTTTATCTTTACAGGTGACTTGATTTCTGCCCGCCTTTCCAGCTTTCTAGCATTTGATTGCGAGCCCGTTATGCAACTGGAAAATGACACCTTGTAGATTGAAAATTGATACAGTCCGGGTTCCTCTGATATGCTGAAATGACATGGATTTTCATGGAAATTTTTAATCCATAGAATCCCTCTTTCCATTGTCCTTCGTTCTTATATATTAGGCCCCATCTGGTTCAAGGAATTTGATACGAGATAATAACGATTCCCATGATATTTTAAGTGTGAATTTTCTGGATTCTATTGTTTTTCATTTTCATATCATAGGCCTCATTGAGTTCAAGGAACCCGGTATGAAAAAACAACGATTTTGATGATATTTTATGTGTTGGTATGCTAATTTTCTGGAATGGGAATGTTCTAGGGAGTCTTGATGACCACATTTTAAATAATATAGATTCCTTAAAAGAATTCAGGTAATGAGTATCTTGGGAGTGAGCTTAATTTTTGAGGACTAAATTATTCTCCCCAATATAAAAGAAATAGAGCATCAACTTCCTCTCCCATTCTTTTAATATGGAAAAACATGTCTTCTTGGTTCACAACTTCATTTTCCTTTCTGGTTTATATTATTCAATCAAAAAGTTTATCAAATTTTATCATGTTTCATTCTTTATGTACCAAATGCAATAATGGTTTACCTTGATTCCATTCCATCCAACCTAATTTCATCTTATTTTTTTCAATCCCATTAATGAAATGGGACCAAACCTTATGGCTTTTTTTTAGTTGAGTGAACATTCTTATCTTGATGCAAGGCTCTTCTTGTTGGGGATGAGGTTGCAGATTTCGATCACCTGAAGTTCACCCTTGCGGTAATCCAGCGTAGTGGAACTTCAACCATCGGAATCAGCACAACTTCTAATTATCCACCCCCCACGACTTCGAAGATCGGAACTAGGAAGGCCGTGCACCCTAGTCACCGCATCAAGTCGTCCTCCACCTTTTGGTTCTAGTCACCTCATGATCCTCCTTCCAATCAACATACAAGTGAACAAGCACACGACTTACACATATGTAAGCGCAAAAGCATAAACATAATGCATACAAGGATTATGTGTTTCAGACAATGTGTCCTACAGGCACGGGAGAACGACATCACTTTTCATTCCATCGGAAACAGAGAAACATGAGTTGCAAGGGATTATCAAATTCCGACAACCCTACCCAACTCTCTCGAAGATGTCTCGCCAACTTCTTCCATTCGTTGCACCCCTTCTCCGCTCTTTTCGGTGTTTTGACCACAGCCTTTGACATTTCAGCCTTCCGACATCTGGATTCACCCAGGTGTGCTCCTCCTACCGAATTCCAACCCTTTACCAAGCTCGCCATCACTCTTCAACTTGACCCTCTTAATTTCTAAGCTTCTTCTAAGCTACTTTGCACAAGTGGTCTGACCCACTCTTTATAGTGATTCTCAGCTGGTCATCCGGTCACAACTTCTCTCCTGCAATTGCGGGCATCCTTTAGCTCATTATTGTCAAAGGGGCGTGTTAAGGTGCGCGCCTTGGCGAGAAGTGTTGGAAGGTTCCCTTGGAGTGCCTTGCTGCTGGTGAGGCACCGCGACTTCACTGAGGCGCACACCATCATTGGAAGCGTAAAGGCACAACCCCTAAAAAAATTGGGGTCTCCTTTCTCAAAAAGGGCGGTGATGGGGGGGTGGAAATCGGGGGCACCTTTTCTCAGAAAGAGGGGGCAATAGGGGTGGAAATCGGGGGCTCTATAAAAAAGGGGTGGCGATAGGGGGTGGACTGTCAACAACTTTAAATATAACACTTAAGGAACTAATAAAAATAACTGCACGAGACTTAAAGGCTCACAACCCCAAAAATATACAACACAACACCAGACTTAACTTGGAGTAGCAGCACACACACTGGGCGACAACATCATCCGGCGACGCGCAACGACAACTCTCCTCCTCCTTGACTTTCATCTTCTTTCACTGATTTTTCCATTGATGATGATTTTGATGTTTAGGTTCTCAAGGATTGATTATTTGATTATGGTTAGATTAAAAACTATCGGTATGTATTTTTATTTGTATTATTTTGATTGAATTTAAGTTTTTTTTTTTAATTTAAAATATTGTTGAAAACTGTGCATATTTAATTATGTCATACGATGCGCCTTAGTTTAGAGAGGCGCTTCATCCCCAGGCGTTCTTTGCGATTTATTGCGCCGTGCGCATTTGACAACACTGCTCCTGTTAACATGTGCAACTGCTGATTTACAGCAGCAACTCCATTCTGACTGCAAACTCCCGATGAACAGTGCACGCCATCTCTACTTCACTCTAATGACTTTGACGAATCTCCCTTTTCCATTCTCTAGGGAAGCCTTCCATGCCCCCGTAATCAGAATTTATGGAACTCATGAACTTTTGAACTTCCATCACCTGCCTTCGGACTTTCGTTTGGGTGTTGGATGCTGCCCCTTTCTTCCACCTCACTCTATCCTCTGGAACCTTTTGACCAATTCTCCAAGTACATGCATTGGAAGAACCTCCTGAGAATTCCTGCACTTGGACTCCATTGTGCTCTATCCACTAGACTAACTCCATCCAACATCCTCCGCTGAGCATCCGGTGAATGCACCCTTGCTGAACTTTTGGTGAACTCATCGTCTGGCTGCCTTCTTCCTGTGATCTGACATCCTGAGGCTCCGTTGAAGTTCCGTTCCACTCGCACTGCTTTCGATAAATTGTCCCGTCCACCCGCTGAACATCTAGTGAACCGACTTATGCTGCCTGAACCTGATTTCTATGGTGTTGGTGTACTGTTCTTCATTTGGTTTCTCCCAAGTGTTACTTTCGGTGAATGAACTTTCGGTGCTTCCAAGATCAAGAAAACAGGTCTCACATTAAACCCTAACAATCTCCCACTTAAGAATTGTTTCCGTAGGTTGAGTCCTACAATCTCCTACTTGAAGACTATTCTAATGCTCAAACCAAAGTTGTAACGACCCCGACCTCAGTAGCTCGGAACCAATGTTTGCTTTATTAAATTTGCATAAGATACAATGAATCATATCCCGATTGACAAAATAGTTTAGTAGTCTTGGTAAACTAGATATATATTTGAAATTCACATTACATTTTAAAAAATAAAATACACAAAGAATTTTCTTTGAGAATACCGTTATTACCCTTAGTGTATCCCTGTATATCAATCACAAAATACTTTCTGGTATTTTGGGGAAAATAAAACATAAAAAAGAGGTGAACTTAGATGATCAATAAGGGTAAACGTATAGTGGAAGATATGAATAAATAAGGAACAATCAATATGACAAGGTAAATAACTGAAACACATGCCATTTAATCAATAACTTGAGCATAATATGACATGAATAAAAGATGATCAAATAATGCCATATAAATTATCACATGAGTTTGAAACTTAACCATGAATATTCTAACTAATGGAATAATTACATGCAATATCAATAACTAAATTCATAATGATGGATTGCATATTGATGGACATTTAAAACATATCGTCGATGCCTCGTGCCAAGACATCTAATACCGTTTAGGCTTCGTGCCAAGACATCTAATACCGTCAAGGCCTCGTGCCAAAACATCTAATACCGTCGAGGTTTCGTGCCAAGACATCTAATACCGTCGAGGCTTCGTGCCAAGACATCTAATACCGTCAAGGCCTCGTGCCAAGACATCTGTATAAATTGATAAGACCTTGACCAAAATCATATTAGTTTGTCTCATGAGATCTACCGATGTATCGATGAACTATCTATACCGGGCCCCATCCGTCACTAAGTCCAATT
Source organism: Viscum album (assembly GCA_963277665.1). Classification (NCBI taxonomy): domain Eukaryota; kingdom Viridiplantae; phylum Streptophyta; class Magnoliopsida; order Santalales; family Viscaceae; genus Viscum; species Viscum album. Next base: position 1,986,027,448 of record OY728161.1, on the reverse strand, counting down.
CATTTCTCATATGAAAGGGGTGAAACATAATCAACATAAACATTCGTATTAAAAACCAACATACGAAATGTTAATACTTATCCCAATTAAATAAACATAATCAGAAACCATCTAGAGTAATATGGTGAATGATATCAAAATAACACATCCACAATCAAACTGATTATAAACCATCCATGGAAAGAATAATGATGATATCAATACAACATATCGCCAGTGGAACATAAGTATATTAAAGAATTGATGTCATTGATGAATAAAAATATCATAAAAATATCTTTAAAAACATTTTTGAATAAAATATCCTTTTCATTTTGAAAATTACAAAACATTTTAAAAACACTTTTATCTGAAAATCACTTTTAAAAACTAAGGATTTCAAGATCATTAGGGAAAACATTTTCTTTAAAAAGATCCCTGTAAACCTGTAAAGCAAGCTTCAAAGAAATGGCGGTCATAATGGCGGGTAATTTCGTACATGTTGTACAAGTTAAAAGGAAACATTTTGCACTGTAAAAAGGTTATAAAATTGTCTTGTTCGGAAAACGACAAGATTCCTTTCAAAACATTTTGTAAAAAGTAAAAATGGGTAAAAATTTCTTTAATAAATCATTTTGAAAATGTTAAAAACATTTTTGAAAGCATTTTTAAAAGACATGGGTTTTGATGAAAACGGATTTCCGACCGAGAGAGAAATAATGTTGGATTTTCTTAAAAACATTTTCTCAATCATGTCTTTTAAGTTCCAAAGAGTGGAAAAATGGTACAATTACTTTAAAATATCATAAATAACCAGAGAAGAAGAAAAGTCACGAGTTTCTTAGGAATGAATCATAAGATTTCATTATTGGAAACATAATCATGAGCAATCCCGATAAATGATGAGATTGTAGCATAAAGCCTTTACCGCTTTCATAACATTGAATCATATGACCCATGAAAGAGAGATCCTCAAATGGATATTTAAATCTCTATAATTTTAAGTAGAAGAATCATAAAATATATTCATGGACAGTATATACACCACATAAAAGAAATAGGCGGTGAATATGACATGTCTCACAGAAGTAAAAAGTGAAGACGAAAATTCCTTACCTCATGCTTCCTTTTGACTGAACATTCTTTAACCTTCTGTACAGTGGTTTTCATAGTTATTAATAGCGCTCGCCATGGCTAGCGCCAGATAGTGGTGCACCGCGCCATGGCTTCGTTATGGCTCATCTAAGACGGTTCACTGTGGCGTCCGCCGTGTTGCGCTATGGTGCGCAGTGGCGCAACGCCATTGCACGTTTTTGATTTTTTTTTTTGCATTTTTTTAACCTGCCAACTCGTACTCCCTGATTGAAAATACCTCTTTTGAGGTCAAATAACGACCCCCCCTTCCGACGCTATGCAACACTTTACTCTTCCCGTGATCGCAGCGACCAAACCGGTGTCGGACCACATCGACCGCCACGACCTAGCCGAGATCCCTCGACCGCCGCGACCCATACGACCCATACGACCACGACCCAACCGAGCTCCCTCGACCGCCGTGACTCAGATACGCGATATTGTCCAGGGTAGGCGTACCTTCTGTGCGAACTAGTAACTTTTTTTGTTTTTAATTCAATTTTATTTATATTGCTTGCCCCTTGTTTTTTTTTCGAGTTAAACCTGTTGTTATTTTTTTTGCCATGTTTTCTTCCTGCTTTTTTTTTTAATGTTTTTGTTTTATTTATTTTTTTGTTTATTGTTTTTTGAGATATATGGTTTTTAATATTTAATTGCTTGTTTTATATATTTTAGGAATTGTGATTTATTTCAAAATGTATGGCAAGGCAAAGAAAGACCCAACTTGGTTTTTTGAGATATATAGTTTTTAATATATTTCAAGAATTGAGATATATGATTTTTTGAGACATGATTTTTAATATTTAATTGTTGGTGTCATTGTTGACTTCATTTGTTTTTTTGATGTATGGAATATGAAATATTGACATAAATCTTTTATATTGATGTATATTTTGTATAATTTATTATTTGTTATTGTTGATATATGTATACACCCCTTTTGTGCGCCGCAAGTTAATACTGCCACGCGCCATGCGCTGCGCTGTGCACTTTTGAGTTGGGGGCCCTTGTCGCTGTTGTGCGCCACGCGTCGTAAATAACTATATGGTGGTTTTAAAATTTTATTAACTCACACCAAAATCATATTACTATTTATAATATCATATGTATTACGACACATGACGCACAACATCGAGTTAATAAAAATGATGAAACTATGTAAGTATCAATGGAGATTCTAGACTCATCACCACTTCATACATTAATTATCAGTGGAGATTCTGGACTCATCACCACTAACATCATCCCTAAAAATAATGGTTTTCACGTCTCGTTTCATACATTAATTATCAGTGGAGATTCTAGACTCGTCACCACTAACATCATCCTTAAAAATAATAGTCTCCATGTCCGACTCATCAAGTGAAAGATTTGCAACTTCAAGCATTCAAATATCTTCAAATGAATCAAATGCATCACCGCCAGCATCCCACATCTTTGTCTCTCCTTGTGCATATTGTGGGGTCTTTCTTGATAGAAGACGAAGATTACTATGGATGAAAACCATTGGTGATATCTTGTTTCTTCTAAATGAGTGCACAAAGTTGTAAGTGCTCCAATTCCTTTTGGCACATGATGAAAAAGAAGGTTGTGCAACTAGCCTCAAGGCTATGTTTTGAAGTTATGGTGCACTTGAACCATAAAGAATCCACCAAGATTTAGGATCCACATTCCACCTATTTTGTTTGGAATCAGTCTCTAAAGCCTCCACTATTGTCTATGAAAGTTGCATACGTTAAATTGACCTTAGTGCGCTCTTCCAAGTTAGGAAAATATCTCCTTAAGCATTTCATCATTCTTTGGTTAATGTCATCATCTTTGTGTGGAGCCACTCTAGTGAGATATTCATTAAGCCATTCATCACCATAATACCTTGTTTAAGAAAAAATGGTGTTAAATACATTCATTAAAATAAATTATATATGTTAATGAAACATTAAATCATAAATGTTGCCTTTGATTCAAGACATGTGCCAAACAATGAAGTGGAGTGCTGTTGTTGGTCCAACAATCCACAAAAATTTGATACACAACTTGATAAAAGATTGATTCTTCATCTAGTCTTTTTCCCTTCATGAATATATATAACTTTCTTCACATTTTCAATCATACTATCCCACATATCATAAACCAAGTGTAAGCAAGGCTTGTCGGTATCACAAAGTCGAAACATGTCATAGATTGGAGTCGTGAAAGAAATAATATAGTCAACTTGCTCCCACCACTCATCTTTTAAGACATTATCTTTAACAAACCTAGTATTTGTCATATCATCTTCTTTGTAAATACCCCATTTATCACTAATGATAATCTCCCGAAGACCATTTTTTATGAGCTTAAACAATCACCGAAGCAAAACGCGTTTCGACAATGGCAAGTAACTTTAAATTAACAAATTCACTAAACATTGCGAACCTCATCGAATGATTCATAATAAAGTTCTTGATGAACACAACATCCTCAACAATATCTTTAACCCAACTACATCTATCATAAGCAAGTTGATTACTCTCCACATTTTTGGGTGTACAAATATTTTTTAAAGCAAGATTAAGAGTGTGTACCACATAAGGTGTCCAAATGATGGATGAAAACTGTTGCTCAATGAGTTGTCCAGCAGCATTGCAATTTGAAGCATTGTCTGTAATTACTTGGATGACATTTTCATGTCCAACCTCATTCATTACCTCTTTCAACAAGTTTGCAATGAAAAATAAATTTATTTCTGACCTCTTTTGAACAATCAATTGCTTTTAAAAACTTAGCATCACCATCAGACATTGCAATAAAATTAACAAGAGGTCTCCTTTGTGAGTCACTCAATTTATCACTCACAATACTTACCCCTTTGTCTTTCCAACTCGATCGAATTGTTGATAACGACTTGTCAATATTATCTTTTTTTTTTTTGCAAAAGAGTGGTCCTCAACTTATTGCACCCAGGTGTCACATAACCCGCAGTATTATGATTGACAACAGGCAAAATACGCTTGAAAATATGGATTTTTTGCTAGGTTAAATGAAAACCCCGCTGATTGAAATATCCTAGCAATCAAATAATCCAAATGAGTTCTCTCACACATGTTGAATGCCTTCTCAATAACACTTGAAGGCCCAATCTTTCACTTCTTTGAATCAAATGATGAACTACAAGGAGACAAATGTACAATCCTCGATGCATTTTTTCTATCTTTGCCTGACTTGTTCTAAATTTTCCATCTCCAATACCGAATTCCTGGTTACTTTTTTTGCAAGTTTCAACCCAAGAATACTCAATAAATGAGCCCTTACTTTAGTGTAGGAACTCTTGATTTCTTGGTTACAAAAATTGCATCTCTAACGAACACTACCTCCTTTATTACACGATCTAATCTTTCAACAAATCCCCACAAAGGTTTTTTTTGGATCATTATACTCAGCTTGAATTATATCAGTATTATTACTAGCACTAGCAGTACTTGAAGAAGCCATTCTGCAAATAAACATGATCAAATTTTATTTATAAATATACCAAATTATCAATGTCGTAATAATTTTTTTAATATTAGCAAAAGGTAATATTTCGATTCATCGAAACTATTCATCGAAATATTAACAAAAGCTGAACAAACAAAAATAAAATAAAATAATATCATCATATATAAAAAAATATCAAATCTCAATTCTCAATTTATCCCATTTCATCTCAATTCTGAATCTCGATTTTGATGTTCATATATATCTATCCTAAACCATATCACTATATATAAAAAATAATATCAACATTTGATGCAGATGAAATAAAATAATATTAGAATGTATAATTACTAGTACTCTGTTACTGTGCTACAAATTCAATTCCATCACATGACTTTCACTTTCCCAGTTCAAAAGTCAAAATAGGAGATTTAAACATATGAATAAAAACATTAAACATCCAGTCATTCTTGAAAACAAACCCACATGATTAAAGAAATAAACATATGAATATAAATAAACATATGAAATAAACATTCAACCATTCTCAAAAGAAATAAACATGTAAAATAAAAAGCAATAAACATTAAACAAACCCACATGATAAAAAGTAAAAACACTAATATGATCCAACCATTTTCGAAAACAACGAAACAAAAAACCGACAACCATTTTTCCAAATTCAAGTAAATTGCTCTGATAATTTTTTTTAAATAAACAAAAAATCAACTAAAAAGAATTTAAAGAATAATATAATATACATATGAACAATTGAATATATGATGACCGTTACTCCTAACAACGGACTGCAAACAGGGAGAAGCTTACGTTGCTCAGTTGTTAAAGAGTGAAGACCCTGGGGATGCCGATGGCGGAGGAGGAGGTGTGTTCTTTACCAAATCAATCGACCTTGGAGAAGAAGCCAAGATCGCGGTCGTAGCGAGCTGGCGGGATCAGAGAGGAGCGACTCTCGTAAGGGAGGGAGGAGCGACTCTCGTAAGAGAGGGTAGGGACTGTAGGGTTTTGGGAGATTTTTTTTTGAAGTTTACGCATTTTTTTAACGCATACGTGTCCCAAACGTGTCAAATAAAGTCAACCTCTTATAAAAATTCCCGACTATTTTTTGCGTGTCGCGGACGTGTCAGCCGCGTGTCGGTGTAAGAGAAGTGTCTGACACCGATACTCAGCCCATTTAGACGTATCGGTGCTACATTGGTTTTCACTCTTTAACAACTGAACAACGTAAGCTTCTTCGTGTTCGCAGTCCACTGTTAGGAGTGACGAACATCATATATTCAATTATTCATATGTATATTCTATTATTCTTTAATTTCTTTCTAGTTGATTTTTTGTTTGTTTTAAAAAATTATCAGACCAATTTACTTGAATTTGGAAAAATGGTTGTCTGGTTGGTTTTTTGTTTCGTTGTTTTTGAGAATGGTTAGTTGTGGGGTTTTTACTTTTTATCACGTGGGTTTGTTTAATGTTTATTTTTTATTTTTATTTCATATGTTTAGTTCTTTTGAGAATGACTGAATGTTTATTTCATATGTTTATTTATATTCATATGTTTATTTCTTTTACCACGTGAGTTTGTTTTCGAGAATGATTGGATGTTTAATGTTTTTATTCATATGTTTATTTCTTCTGTTTTGACTTTTGATTGGAAATGTGAAAGTAATGGAATTGATTTTGTAGCACAGTAGCATACTACTAGTAATTATACATGCTGATATTATTTTATTTCATCCGCGACAAATGCTGATATTATTTTTTTATATATACTGATATGGTTTAGGATAGATATATATGGGCATCAAAATTGAGATTGAGAATTGAGATGGAATGAGAAAGATTGAGAATTGAGAATTGCGATTTTTTTTATATGCTAATATTATTTTATTTCTTTTGTTTGTTCAGCTTTTTCTAATATTAAAAAAATTATTATGACATTGGTAATTCGGTATATTCATAAATAAAATTTGATCATGTTTATTTTTGCAAAATGGCTGCTAGTGCTAGTAGTAATCTGATACAATTCGAGCTGAGTATAATGATCCAAAAAAACCTTTTTCGAGATTTGTTGAAAGATTAGATGGGTGTAATAAAGGAGGTAATGTTCGTTGGAGATGCAAATTTTGTAACTAAGAAAACAAGAGTTCCTACATTAGAGTGAGAGCTCATTTATTGAGTATTCTTAATCAAGGGATTGAAGCTTGCAAAAAAAGTAACCAGGAATTCGGTATTTGAGATGGAAAATTTAGAAGAACAAGTCAGGTAAAGTGAGAGAGAAAATGCATCGAGGATTGTACCCTTGTCTCCTTGTAGTTTATCATCTGATTCAAAAAAGAGAAAGATTGGGGGTTCGAGTGTTATTGAGAAGGCATTCAACATGCGTGAGAGAATTCATTTGGATTATTTGATTGTTAGGATGTTTTATTTAGCGGGGTTATCATTTAACCTTGCAAGGAATCCGTATTTTCAAGCGTCTTTTGCCTATGCTGCCAATCATAATATTGCGGGTCATGGGACACCTGAGTACAATAAGTTGAGGACCACTCTTTTGTAAAAAGAAAAAGATAATATTGATGAGTTATCAACAATTCGATCGAGTTGGAAAGACAAATGGGTAAGTGTTGTGAGTGATGCTATGTTTTTAAAAGCAGTTGATTGTTCGGGAGAGATAAGAGATAAATTTTTCATTCCAAACTTGTTGAAAGAGGTAATCATTGAGGTTGGGCATGAAAATGTCATCCATATAATTACATACAATGTTTCAAATTGCAAGGCTGCAGGACAACTCATTGAGTAACAGTTTTCATCCATCATTTGGACACCTTGTGTGGTACATACTCTTAATCTTGCTTTAAAGATTATTTGTGCACCCAAAACCGTGGAGAGTAATCAACTTGATTATGATAGATGTAATTGGGTTAAAGATATTGCTGAAGATGTTGTGTTCATCAAAAAATTTATTATGAATCATTTGATGAGGTTGACAATGTTTAATGAATTTGTTAATTTGAATTTACTTGCTATTGCTGAAACATGTTTTGCTTCTGTTATCGTGATGCTTAAGAGGTTTAAGCTCATAAAAAATGGTTTTGGGGAGATAGTCATTAGTGATAAATGAAGAATTTACAAAGAAGATGATATAACAAATGTTAGGTTTGTTAAAGATAATGTCTTAGAAGATGAGTGATGGGAGCAAGTTGACTATTTTATTTCTTTCACGGTTCCAATCTATGACATACTTTGACTTTGTGATACCGACAAGCCTTGCCTACACTTGGTTTATGATATGTGGGATAATATGATTGGAAATGTGAAGAAAACTATATATATTCATGAAGGAAAACGACTAGATGAAGAATCAATCTTTTATCAAGTGGTGTATCAAATTCTTGTGGATCGTTGTACCAAGAACAACACTCCACTTCATTGCTTGGCACATGCTTTGAATCCAAGGTAATATTTATGATTTAATGTTTCTTTAGCATATATAATTTATTTTAATGAATGTATTGAACACCATTTTTTTTCTTAAACAAGGTATTATAGCGATGAATGACTTAATAAATATCCCACTAAAGTGCCTCCACACAAAGATGGACATTAACCAAGAAATGATGAAATGCTTAACGAGATATTTTCCTAACTTGGAAGAGCACACTAAGCTCAATTTAAAAGTATGCAACTTTCATAGACAAGAGTGAAGTTTTTTAGAGACTGTGATTCCATACAAAATAGGTGGAATATGGATCCTAAATCTTGGTGGCTTCTTTACGGTTCAAGTGCACCATTACTTCAGAACATAGCCTTGCTAGTTGCACAACCTTCTTCTTCATCATGTGCGGAAAGGAATTGGAGCACTTACAAATAAACGTGTGCAAACTATATATTTTTATAATTTAGTTAACCCTATTCATACCCGCCATTCCAACGGGTAGGTGATAAATATCACATTAAATAGTAATATTTTAATAATATGTCACGTTTCATTTAAACTCGGTGTTGCGTGCAATGCAAACTAAACTTAGTGTTGCGTGTAATGCAAGCTATTGAAGAGATTGAATTTATTTAAAAATAAATATATCGTAAAGTCTTGGGGTGTTATATTTTCTTCTAAGCTTGGTGTTCTGTGTCACATATGTCACCAAATACATTTTTTTTTTAGAATTTCGGGGTTTACAAAAGTTCCACCAGTTAGCTCCTCTTCACCTTCCTTCCGCAACATCCACATTGTTCTCCACGCTATGTTTCCTACCGATCGTCCTAGTTCCCACTGAAAGAAATCTCTCTTTAGTTCTCTGAAATAACGATCTTCCGTTCCGCTGAACCCGTGAAACTCATCCGAATGCCTCCAATGCAAACAGGCGCCGAGTTGCCATTCCCCGACTCTGCTGAATTTCCATCAACTAACCGCGCTGTGCATTGCGTCCATGACCCCGCTCTATCGGATTTTCTGCGTCCTCGAAGACTCTGCAATCGAGCTTCCTCTACTTTCGAGAGCTTGCCAGTACATCGAACTCCCGCGACATCTTTCGAAACCGACCTTCATCCGAAACTTCACCTTCGAGAACGTCTGATGTCATCAACATGATGAACTCCCACCGAAAACTCCTCCAGTGCAACCAAAACCTTTGTGGTCCTTTGCTCCCACTACTCTAGTTTGGTCCTGATCCCTTTAGGATCCCACATCCTTCCTGAGGTTGGGATCTTCCGATGATCGTTTCCACAGAGTCGAAAACACTGCAAAGAAACGCGCACCAGGACTTGGGGTAAGTCTTTTCTCCTGCTTCAGGGTGGCTCAAGTTGACAACTTCCGTAGACTTTGTAGATAAGAGAAATAGTTGTCCCGCTTCCGGACTTTTAGAGGTATCCTCTTGAAGACACCTGCCCCAAATGGAAAAGAAACACCCTGCCACATGTTTCAGCTAAACCCAAACATCTCTCGCTGAATCCAACACATGCTTTTGACAAATGAACTTCTGCTCATCAACACCCATCTAGTGTTCTAGGTCAGTCTTAGGCAAAACCAGCCAGCAGTCCCCCAGAACTCCATCCTTGCTCAACCCTCTCATCGTCCAGACCTTTGATTCCGACCCACTTCATCATGGTCCTTTATGTTTGGTCGATGGAGGTACTTTAGAGTACAATGGCCTTCATGAGAGACTCCCTGGGGAGTGGAAGGTCAACTCTCGAAAAGGAAAAACCGGCAATGCAGGGGGGAGCAGGCCGTTAGGCCACGTGGACAGTAGGAACGTGCCCAGCGGTTATTAAAGGGCATGAGGGTGGTACTGGGGGGGGGGGCTCTTTTCTGTTGAGACTGGTTCGACTGTAGCTTGGAGGTAGAACCCGTGGGGTTGCTCTCGGGTCTGGGCTGTTACTTTTTCTGTTTCTCCCCTCTCCCTCCCTCTTCATATGTAATTCTGGTTTCCTCCATTTTTATACCAAATGATCATAGTTCGTAACAGAATCCATTGAAACTTGAACACCAGCCACGACCACGGAAGATTGCACTCTCCGCTGCCGAGTTCTAGCAATACTTCACATGACTTATAAATTTTCATCCTTCCTCCTCTCTCACTCCCGTGTGCTCGTGACAACCTGTGCCTCAGATTCTCTCTGGATAATCTAATTCTTGGCAAGCCAACCCTCCTTTTGGATCTTTGGAAAAACCTGTCCACACATGCCATAACCGTGAAGTCCCCAGGCATGAATCTCCCACGCCCTTTCACAATTCGTCCTGCTTTCTAGTTGACTATCTTCCGATGAACCAAGACCGCGCCGCACTTCAACTTATGATCCTTTGTCCTGATGAAACCATCACATCTGAGAGATTCTCCGGAACATGCTATCTGCTCCCACTCAACGGATGTTGATCGATGAAACCCTAGAGCCAAAGTCCCGATTCAACACTTGGGTTCGGTGAACACTTGGCAACAATTTTAGTCACCCCTCTCAGCAACAGGTTGTGAAATCTCCAGAAAAGGCTCCTTTCGGGAACATACCTTCTGGTCACCGTCAAATGCCTTTGACTTGAACTTCTGACGTCTTTATTGAAACCTCCTTCTGGGAACTTGAGTCATCTAACCCGACTTCAACATCCGGAACAATCCTCGTGCTTTTGTCGTGGCCTTCCAGTTTGCTACACTCCTTTCGGCTGACTTCTCCATCCAACAGAACTGCAAAACCCTCAAGGAGTAGCAAAATAGTGTCCTTAAAAATCTGCAGCTTCTACCATTGGATTGTCAAACCGTGCCTAGCCCATCCAACGCTTTCCGCCAGAAACATGAGCTCACACTGAATCCGGTCAACGTAAGGGATCATCGGCTTCCTTCGGAATTTCCAATAGTCTTCCACCAAGCTCCAAAACACCACCCAATTGTAGGTCGGAGATAGGAGATAAAATGACAAGAGGGGGTGAATTTCCCTTCAAAAAAATTTAATTGAAAGCAATCCAATTTATAAAAACTTATTTATATAAATAAAAGAATCAAAGCAATGAAAGCGCAACAATAAAATGAAAATCACAAGAAAGAAACAAAGTGCGATTTGAGAATAAATTGATTAAGCACTTTTGATGGATTAAACAAATTTTGAAATAAATGATTGAAAGCAATAAATAAATAAAATCGGGGAAAGTAAATAGGACACAATATTTGGATAGGAAGTTCAGTGATAGTACTCGACGGTACCCCTACGTTTACCACCTCAATCCTTTGAAGATTTAATATATTAGTTCCTTGGATTTAATGGTAGCCAAGATACCAAAGCCATCCCTTGCTTTTTAGGTTATAACAAGAAACCAAATACAAAGACACTAGCTCTTTAACGACAAAGCTAGAAATCACAAAAGAACAGCCCACTGTTTTTTAAAAGGAAAAAAACAAGTAAACCTTACTCCTCCACTTTAAAGGCAGTGAACACCAAATAAGAAAAAAGAGGAAGAGTGAGGGGATTGCTTGGAAGCGATCACTTTTAAGTACAGTCTCAATTCTCTCAAAGAATAAGAACACTAGAGAGAATGAGAATAAAAGAAGAGAGTGATTTTGATATTACAATTTGTTCACTCTAGGAGAAAAGAAGATTTAGAAATGAAAACACTTTGAGAGCAATTGTGCATGTTGACGATAGAATGCGCAAGATGTCGATGTCGTTGTATTTCTAGATCGCCAAGGCCTCAAAGAGTCTTTATTCATAGCCTTCAAATCCTTCGGTAATCTTCTAGAATCCTTCGGGAGTCTTTAAGTCGAAGACGTCCAACTTCAACGAATCTTGACCATCATTTGTTCAGGCTTACTGGATTCCTTTAAAAAGAATTAATTCAATATGGCCAAGGAAATTGTTAGGCAATTTAAATTCAAAATTATAATAATAATAATATTCCAGTATTATTGAGGAAAGAGAGACAATAATATATACACTATCGTTTACATTTAAAACCATTTGAACAATTTCAAACTCATTTAAAAACATTCGTTAGAAAGAGTTCAAAACAATTCCATAACTAATAGGTCAAACACATCTCATAAAACTCGCACACATTTAAACTGAAATATTCAAAATTTGAATTTCGAATATTTTTCCATATTTAAACATGCAATAATATCAAACTTTAAACATACTGCATTTAAAACATTGAAAGGGGTTTGAATAAGTTTGATAGACTACAACATGATTTTAGAAACATTAAAATAACAAAAATCAACTCAAAACAATAAAATTGAAATATTTGAGTTTCATGTTGTAAATAAATGCGAGAAAGAACAGTTTTAATCTTTTTAATAGAGTTTAAAACAATATAAAAATAGTTCTCATAAAATCTATAACATTAAAACGAATTTATCGAAACATTAAAATAATTAAAACGCTTGTTAAACATTCGTTAGAAAGAGTTCAAAACAATTCCATAAATAATATGTCAAACACATCTCATAAAACTCGCACACATTTAAATTGAAATATTCAAAATTTGAATTTCAAATATTTTTCTATATTTAAACATGCGATAATATCAAACTTTAAACATACTTTATTTAAAACATTGAAAGGGTTTTGAATAAGTTTGATAGACTACAACATGATTTTAGTAACATTAAAATAATAAAAATCAACTCAAAATAATAAAATCGAAATATTTGAGTTTCATGTTGTAAATAAATGCGAGAAATAACAGTTTTAATCTTTTTAATAAAGAGTTTAAAACAATGTAAAAATAGTTCGCATAAAATCTATAACATTAAAATGAATTTATCGAATCATTAAAATAATTAAAACACTTGTTATAATCGTGTAGCAAATCAAAATATCAAGAATATCAAAAAACAGGGTAAACTGGATAACCAGGTTTACCTGAGGGTCATTTTGCATGTTGCCTAAAGGTGAATCATAAAATACATAATTTGCATAAAGGTCACCTAAAAAATACATAGGTGGCGTAAAAGAGAATAAAACAAGCACTGTGTAAAGGTAAGCAGATTCGCGTAAGGGTAGTTGCGAAAGGGTACGCTGGCTTGCATAAAGGTAAGAACATGTTGCGTAAGAGTAGAATAGAAAAATCACATGCTGCGTAAATGTAAGGCGTACTTGTGTAAAGGTAAGGTCAACTCTCCTAATGGTAGAATCAACATTGCGTAAAGGTAAACAAGGAAATCTATGTGTTGCAGAAGGATAGTAAGAGTTGCGTAAAGGTACCTACAAGCTGCGTAAGGGTAACAAACAATTTGTATGGATCGCAAGGGTACAAATATAGTTACGTAATGGTAATCAGAAAATTAAACTACTTACGTAAAGGTAAGAAAAAACTCGCGTAAGGATAAATGCATATTGGTAAAACTTACGTTAAAGGTAAAAAATAAATTCCTTAAGGGTAAAAAATAAATTTAGAAAAATAAAATTTCATAAGAAAGAATTGAAAATAATTATGTTGAATAATGAAATAATTAAAACTAATTATAAAGAATAATAAAATAATTAAAAATAATTAAAAAGCAAAGAATTAAAGAATAATTTAAAAATCAATAAAAAAACAATAATATTAATAATAAACAAAATAATGAATAAACAATAAAATTATAATTATCCAAAAATAAAGAAATATGTTATAATATTATATTGTAATTATCAAAACATAAAATAATTAAATATAATAAAAAGAATAATCACTTAAATAATGTTTGTGATAATTAAAATCAAAGGCGAGAAGCACAAAACCAATAACGGAACACGCCAAATGACACTTGCGGCCTGGCCTTTTGGACTTTTGATATCCTAGCAACACCGCTGGTACCACCATCATCTTCCGGTGACATTCTTTCAGTAACCTGATAGACTACTTGATCGTGAGAACCCATTAGTCTTCCAACCAAAGCTTCTTTTGAGTCCTTGACAAACCGGTCCACCAGAAACTTTGATACCGCGCTCTACCACCAAGCACTTCAGCCAAGCTCTGATACCATTTGTTGGGGATGAGGGCATAGATTCCAATCACTGAAAGTTTGCCTTTTCGGTAATCCAGCGCAACAAAATTTCAACTATCGGAAGCAGCACAACTTCTGATCATCAATCCCCTGCGACTTTGAAGACCGGAACTGGGAAGACCGTGCACCCCAACCACTGCATTGAGTTGTCCTCCACCTTCAGGTTTCAGTCACCCCACGATCCTTCTTTTGATCAACGTATAAGCGAACAAGTACACGACGAACACATATGCAAGCACAAAAGCATAAACACCATGCATACACAAGGATTTTGTGCTTTGGATGACATGTCCTATGTGCATGGAAGAATGGCGACGTCACTTTTTTATTCCATCGGAAACAAAGAAACATGAGTTACACGAGATTATCAAATTTCGACAACCCTACTCAATTCTTTGGAAGATGTCTCACCAACACCATCTTCTGGTCGTTGCATCCCCCTCTGCTCCTTTCGGTGCTTTGATCACAGCCTTCGGTATTTCAGCCTTCTGACATCTGGATGCGCCCAGGTGTGCTCTGTAGGTTCCAGGCGCAATGGAAGCGTGGTTGGGCCAGCGCCCAACTTTAATTTTTACCATGATCAATGATTATTTCGGGATCAATACGACGATGAACGCCAGTCTCCACGGAATAGAATCGAAGATTTAGATAAAGAAGGAAGATGTCCGAAATCTTTAGAGAGGATCTTGCACATCATGTTTATATTTAATTTAATTAATTTCATAAATAAAAGAATACCTGGATCTTCGGTAATATTTTCGTTGATGACGTTGATCATTCGGAATGACCCTTTCGGATTATCTCGTTGTGTTTGCGAAGATCCAAACTAGAATCCCTCTAGCGGTGATCCACACGTGCTCCGATAACCTTCGATCGATACCACTCGTTTTTCGGGTGCTAGCGCTGCGAAACGAGTGTCTTGTGTCGGTCGTTCTTGATCACTTGTTTTTCGGCCTTGAAGAACGTCTCTCGTTCTTGAGAGGGGCGTGAAGAGGATTCGAGTGAGAAATTGTTTAGCTCAACAATTCTCAATTCGCCAGCCGTGCAGTTCGGTACATGGCACAATAGACGTATGTGTCTATTTATGGACATGGGGCTTCAGTTACAATATTTAATTGCGTAACAGCAATTAAATACATTCATAACTTTAGAGAAAACACATGCTATTAATAATAATACCGCGTTATTATTTATGGTGCGTCAAGTTGCGCAAAACAGAATTATAAATAAAATTATGTGTCACAAAATAATAACAGCGTTATTTTAATTTGTGTCAACCATCATCTTGCAAATAATTATTTTACTATCGGACCGGCCTTGGTCTGCTCGAACTCCACTTCCATTTATTGAACACCCGAATAAATAAATAAATAATTTATTCTCTTAAATAAATATTTTATTTACAAACTGGTAAATAAATATTTATTAAATGTTCAATAAAATAAATAAATATATTTTACCCACAATCCGGTGAATAAATATTTATTTAATTTATGCAATCATTTTAATTTGAATAAAATTATTCCGCTGTCTTGAAAATAATATTTATAAATTAAATTAAAATAGAATTTAACCGAGACCACAAGAAACACTTAGCGTGTGACCCTTTAGGATTCTATTTCGTTGGCATTAGACGAGTTTGCTTAAAGTCCAAGAGTACTGTGTAACAACGGGTCAAGGCATCCAAGAGAAAGAACTTAAAGTCGCAACAACGACATCCACATACGAACGCTCACTGTGTAATATAATCCCTGTGTCTCAATATCTCATCAAACAGGTCTCATGATAGTGTCATCAACCTTTGTGCTTGATACGTCGTTCTTTGATTACCTGAAATAAACTCGTCGTTACACCATGACCATGAAATTTCGCGCGACGGTTCTATTTCAATCAAAGGGTCGAGATATCAACTTCTATAAATGAAAGTGACAAATCCTTTCTCGACTTATTCATTAATAACATGCCACTCGTGACGCACCCAACGCACCCTACTTTCTGCCAACTGTCCGTGTGACGGTTTTCGTCAGTAAATCAAAGTGCGCGAGTCGTGACACGTATTAATGATAATTTTAAAGTCTAAGGATCATTACACACGCTTGCAGATAGAAATATCCGATGACACCAAAACATGAAGAATTCTTACTGACGGGTCTGTTCTCATAATCTGTCTTGGAGATTACCAAGTACGAACTTCATGAGAGGAAGTCTCATCTGCTTGCGAGTACTCGCACCTGACAGTCTGCATGTTATGTGTCCCATCATAGTATGTCATCCAACCGTAGAACTATATTTAAGAATATTGTTATAGCATTTCAAGGTTCTCATCATAGCGGTGAACTGCCATAACCTTATCAATGAACAATATGTAATAAGATGTTTAATATTTAAATTAAATATCCATGCAATCAAAGTACAACCAGTTGGTTCTAGGACACCAACTCTTACATGCTCCTCCTATCAGAGCCACCTCCTTCCGGCCTTTTACCAAGCCCGTTAGCACTCTTCAGCTCGGCCCTCTCAATTGCCTAGCTTCTTCTAAGCTACTTTGCACAAGTGGTCCAACCCACTCTTTATAGTGGTCCTCAACCTGTCATTCAATCACAACTGCTCTCCTGCAATTCCGAGTATCCTTTCGTTGACATGAGCAACTATTGATCTCCAGTAACAATTCCATTTTGATCGCCAACTGTTGTGCACATCATCCCCACTTCACTCTGATGACCTTGACGAATCTCCCTTTGCCATTCGCTAAGAAAACCTTCCACACCCCCATCATCAGAGTTCATGGAACTCATGAACTTCTGCACTTCCATCACCTTCCTCTAGACTTCTGTTTGGCTATCGTAAGCTGCCCCTTCCATCAGCCTCAATCCATCCTCTGAATCCCTTCGACCGATTCCCTGAGTACATGCATTGGAAGAACCTCATCAGCATTCCTGCACTTCGACTCCACTGTGCTCCATCCGCTGGACTGACTAGCATCCGGTGAATGCACTTCCGCTGAACTTTCGGTGAACTCACCGTCCAGCTGCCTTCATCAGGTGGCCTGACATCCTGAGGCTTCGTCGAACTTCCGTTCGACTCACACTGCTGCTTCCGATGAACTGACCCGTCCACCTGCTGAAAATCCGGTGAACCGACTGCCGCTGCCTGAACCTTACTTCCATGGTGCTGGTGTACTGTTCTTCATCCGGTCTCTCCTGAGTGTTACTTCCGGTGAATGAAGGAGCTTCCAACACTTGACCGAGAAAACAGTTCTCACACCAAGCCCTAACACTCCCCCCATATGAAAATTACTGTTTTAAATTAGTTTGTTGGCTACCATATCCAAAAATGAGTATGAAATAAAGCAAAAAATCAGATTGTAGGTTTTCCTAGTTACCCATGGTTTGAACTTATAATTTTTGGTTCATGTTGTTGCTCTAACAGGCTCTCAGTTAAAATTTTGAAGGACTCCAAAGCTGCATTCCGGGCTTCAATTTTGTTTTGCTTTAACCCGGCTTCTATATTCTACTCATCAATGTAATTTCCTCATATTTTTTATTGTGTGTTTTGTTATTCCAAACAAAAGTTGATTGTACGAGTCTGCAGATATTCAGAAAGCTTGTACTCGCTGTTTTCAATTGGAGGCTGGTGTTACTTTTTGTCAGGCGCAAGCAATGCTGCAATGTTTTGTTTTGCTCTTTCCGGTTCTGCAAGGTCAAATGGGATCCTTAATGCAGGCTATTTCTGTTTTCAAACATTACATAAGTCCTATGATGCCATTTTCTTGAAAAGAAGGGCTTCTTTAAGTTTCCATTATTGACTTATTCTTGCTAGTTTAGTGTATCAAGTGTTTAAATTGGATCTAAGTTGCCCATGTTTCATTGTTTAAGGGAGGTGGAGCTTCTCTCAATTTTGGTGGAATGCACGTTCCTTAGAAAATAAATTTTGTGTACATAGTTGTCTTTGATTTTATGTGCTATTGACAAGAATTCCTCTTAATTAATCTATATTAACCATATGATGTTTTTTTGTTATTATACATTAATAATCTTTCTCCCATGTTTTTTCTTGTTTTCACTAGAAAGACTTCTCACGTAC
This sequence comes from Viscum album, assembly GCA_963277665.1. NCBI lineage: Eukaryota > Viridiplantae > Streptophyta > Magnoliopsida > Santalales > Viscaceae > Viscum > Viscum album. Next base: position 1,986,009,311 of record OY728161.1, on the reverse strand, counting down.
CAAATTGACGACTCCGCTGGGGAGATCACTTGAGGGAAGACGGCTCGAGCTTGCTGGACGCTGGAGAGAGAAGTCGCTGCTGAGGAGGAAAACGCCGGTGTGTTGTAGCGCAGGTTCTTCCTCAAAAGAAACGTTGCAGTAGGAGGACGATCGTCTCTGGGGAAGTCGCGTTCGTTGCTGAAGACGCATCGCGGTGGCTGGTGGTTAGCGTGCTAGCTGCTACTGAGGACGCATCGAGCTGTGAGGGAACAGACGCAGCTGTGGAACAGTTGTTGGAGAAGCGTGATCATTCTTACAGGCTGGACGTGAAGAAGAAAAACGCACACTCAAAACTCTTGCCATTCTGTTCGGCCAACCCAAGCAGAAAGGTACGACTCAGCGAAGTCACTAAGTGCTATTCTCTATCTTCTACCCGCCTTCTTTTGTGGAAATGTTGTTGAGAGCACTGCCGACGTGGAGAATAAGGATGGAGAACAACCTTGCTAATGTCGAATCGGCTACGGAAAAGGTACAATATATGTTGAAGACTATTCAGGAAGGTTTGGAGAAGCTGGTTCAAGAACAAGCAGAATTCCTGCAATCTGCGAGTGTTCAGACGCAACGAACTGCGGAGAACGCTCCGCTCAGGTTTCATGGCTTCGAAAAGCACACAACAGAGGGCCGTTTGGGACTAGAGTTGCTGGAGGAACATATTACGGTGACTGGGAGACAGAGTGGGGGTTACACTGATTATCAGACTAAATGCAAGTGCAAAAACGCAGAGGAAGGTTGCAGACAAGGTGGAAGCAAGCTGCTGAAGGCTTTTGATCGAACATAAAGTCTGACAAGAATGACAAAGAAGGTTGAGCTGCCTTATTTTTTTTGGAGAAGATCCATTGGGCTGGATCACGAAAGCAGAGGCATATTTCTAGTTTTTTCAAACAGCAAAGGACATGAAAATACATTGGGCGCAGCTAAGTATGGAGTACACGGTTCTGCGCTGGTTCTTGTCTTGGCTGTCTGAAAACCCTGATGTGAGTTGGGAGCAGTTGAAGCCAGCATTGATGAAGGAATATGGGAACGACAAGGAGCACTGAGAGTTCTTTCAATGGCAGTATGACAAGCAGCAGCCCACACAGGCTTTGGAAGACGTAAATGAGAAGTTTACATCCATTCCAGAACAACCAGAAGAGATAATTATTGATCTGAATTCAAACGAGGATAAACTGGAAAGGAGCAGTCCCAATACTTGTTCTAGAAGTGGTGACAACAGAAAGGTGATGACAGGGGCTGTTGGTTATTTTCCTTCCTGCCCAACAACTACATTGGAGGTAAATGCAGCGTTTACAGTTAGCATACATTTTTCTTTGGTTGTGAGTACTAGAGGTGTTGGTGTGAGTGACGAAGGACCTCCTGTTACTATTCTCCAACTGGGCTATAAGCAAAGTATTGCTAAAGGAAGCTGCAGACCTTATGTTGGGCAAGCCGTTAGACCAACGATTGTTGCAGTCAAAAACATCACGTGCGGGCAGTTATTTCCCCAAGCCGCTGACTCACTCTGGCTCCTAGAAAAGGGAAATTATGTTTTCTGGGTTTTTGCTATTAATATTTCTTTTCCAGATCCATATGTCTTCCCACAATATGAAGATGGACAACACTATTGTCTTCCGAAATTTAGTGAAAGTTTTGGCATCGACACAAATCTTGGAGTTGGCACAATATTAATTTTTGAAAAGGATAAAAAATGTCTTGAAGGATTTCAGCATGTAAGAATAGTTAGAACTACCTAAACTTCAATTCATGAAAAGGCAATTTGGACTGCGGGACTTGTTCCTGGCATTGCCTTGCAATTCAGATCTAAAAGCTCAGCCACTTGGGAAGTTAAATAAATGAGCTTAACTATTGGGATTCCTTGCTCTATGTACCACCTTATTGTTCCTGCTATTGTGCATCTAGTTTCTATTTTTGGAGCGAGTTACTTCCATAAAAAGAGACAACAAAGCTTTACTGAAATTAGGGTTGTCACAGAAGATTCTGCTCCTTCAAACAGTCTTGGAGCAAGTAGTTTCAGACCTGTTTATATGTGCATTCTGGGAGAGGATTCATTTGCAGATGATTTTAATTGGACTAGAAGCAGAAGATTCGGGTTTGGCCGTAAGGTTCCTTCCTGAATTTGTGTGGGAGTACTCATAGGTGAAGCTGAATCAGGGGCTTGTGGTGTTAAAGGTTACAAAGAAGAATTGTATTGGAAACACTATCCACCTGTATTAACTGGAGAAGTGTGGAGCTTGGCAATGATTGACTTTAGTTGGGATACATGGGGTCATTTATTTGGCCTACATGCTGAATTTTCTGCCAAGGGTACCTGTGGCCAGCAGTTCCTCTCTCTCTACTTTTACTGCCCTAGTTTGCTCATTGTTGCTGTTTTTTCGTACCGGTACCAGTGAAGCTTCAACCTTGCTTGGGGCAGCTAAAGAAGGGGAAGACTACTCTATTTCTGGCTTGACTGAGGCTGCAGAATCCTGGAATTTCAATGGAAAATTATTCCGGCAAAGTTATCCACCTACAAAGGTTGCTCAAGTGTGTTGCCGACTTCCAATGAAGATGCAATGATGTTGAGGCCTCCACCCAAACCGCCACCGGGTGCTGCTGTCCCAATGAACAGCCAAGCAAAGGTTGAGTTGTTCCACCTTGAGTACAAGGTGGTTTTTAGGTGGGAGGGAATTGTTAGGAATAAAGGGGGTTGTCCAGGTGTTAGAGTTTGTTATTGGCTGGAGGTTGTTGGTTTGTTGGAGAGAGGAGAATATACTTGGCTGGAGGTTGTTGGGTTGTTAGAGGAGAGAGGGGAATATTCTTGGCTGGAGGGGGACCACCTAAAAACAGTTAGTTTGAGGGGGTTGGGTGGGCCTTCAAATAAAGGGGGTTTGTGTTAGGAAGGGGATTCATTTTGGAGGTTTACCAGCTGGCTGCTGCGGGGCTCAATCCTTAGGAGGATTCTGCCAGGCTCTTGGAAGTGGTCTTCCACGGGTTCTACACTCTCTCTCTCCATCCTTCTCCTTCCCCTACCTCCCTACTGTATTTTCCTATAATTCTGCAGCGTTTCTGCTGTAATTCTGCTATTGTAATTCTGCTGCTACCTCAATATACAGAGTCCACTCCTCTTTTCTCCCTCTCTCAATCATTTTTACATAACATATACATATATATTCTCCATTCTTAGCAGCATTAGGGAGAACATGAAGCTGGAATTTGTTGTTGCTCAAATTAACAGCGATATCATTATAAACCCTCGTTATATAATATCCAAGACAAAAGCATTAGGGAGAACATGAAGATGGAATTTGTTGTTGCTCAAATTAATAGCGATATCATTATAACCCCTCATTATATAATATCCAAGACAAAAGCAACATCTGGTTAAAACATCAGACATTCATGCAAAGTTTTAAGCTAGGAGGTGTCGCATTTGTAGTTGGATTGCTCTGCCTTATTGGCCTAACACCGTTTAAGGCTTTGTTTGACATCACATCACTCATTGAAAACTGCTTATAGCATTTCTCAATTATGATAAGTGCTTATGTATAAGTGTTTCCGGATTGCTTATTAAGAATGTTTTCCTGCCACCTATTCAAGCGGGTTTTTTCTGCAATTCAAGTGCAAGTGTTTTTCCAGAAACAAATCAGAAGCTACTTTTTTTGGTCCGAACTGCTCATCATAACTAAATGCATTTTTCCCTAGATTTTGTTTTATATTGTCATTTTTTAGTCTCTGCATCTTGGAACTCCATCCCTTCTTCATTGTTATATATTTATGTGAAAGTTGAAATTCTTATACCGCGAGTGTCGAATTTTATTTGCAGTGTGAGCTAGGTTCCTTTGATCTTCACTTGATTTATGGTTGAGGATGGCGTTTGAGTAATCTCACATGTTCTATGCCCCAGCTGGCAGTGCAGGTCCTTATTTTGGGAGCTTTACGTTGCTTATGTATTTTTAGTCCGTTCATTGCTTTCCAAGCATATGGATATTACAACATTTGTGTTAGATCCTGTTCGGTTGAAATGAGGCCTTGGTGCAAAGCAAGGCCACCATTATTGTACAACTTCATTCAAAGTCATTATTGGTATGTTTATATTTTACTTCTGTTTATTTGTTTATTTTCCTTTTAGAATATGCATTATGCCTTTTTATTTTTTCCTCAAAATGCATTTTGGACACTCTTGAATTCTTTTATTGGTAAAGGTGCACTATGGGACTGCCAACCAGAGAATAAGCTTTGCAAAGCTAATGTTTCATTTTGTTCTCAAAAACATTGCCTCTTTTCATGAAAATGGAAAACATGCAAATGGAAAACATTTTTTAGTAAATGAAAATAGAAATAGAAATTTTGGGGTTTTTTTCCCTCATATTTTCAAGAAAATGAAAATGTCTAGAAGGGGTGTAGTACCCCCGGTTTCTGGTATGTAACCCTTGATGCTTTTCTTGTTGTAAAAGTTAAGGGTGATGTTTGGGAGAGTCGAGAGATCTTGGATTGAAGTTTGAAGTAAAAGGGGAAGGCGCACGGGTAGCGCACGGTTAGTCTAAACTGTGCGGCCAAACCGTGCGTGGATGACTGGGGAGGTAGTGGCTTCCGTTCGGTCGGCGCACGGTCAATGGTTCTCTAAGATTGACTTACGGTCAGGATATCACCAGTTGTGAGTTCGGAAGGAGGATATTCCGAAGACAGCCTTCAGAAGCAGATATGGCCGCTACGAATATGTAGTCATGCCTTTCGGTCTAACGAATGCACCAACGGTCTTCATGGCTTTGATGAATCGGATAGTTCAGCAATATCTGGATTCTTTTGTTGTGGTGTTTGTCGACGACATATTGGTGTATTCAAGAACAAGGGCTGAGCATGAGCAATTGACGATAGTGTTGGAAATCTTGAGAGACTATCAGTTGTATGCCAAATTATCAAAGTGCGATTTTTGGATACAAGAGGTATGCTTTCTGGGCCATGTTGTTTCTGAGAAGGGTGTTTCAGTGGATCCAGAAAAGATAAAAGCTGTTCTTTCTTGGCAACCGCCGAAGAATGTCTTTGAAATACGAAGTTTTCTTGGTCTAGCTGGTTATTACCGACGCTTTGTCCGTGACTTCTTACGACTAGCTTCACCTATGACAGCATTGACAAAGAAGAATGCTTTATTTCAATGGACTGAGGAATGTCAGAGATCTTTTCAAGAGTTGAAAGTTCGCCTTACATCAGCACCCATCTTGATCTTGCCAGAATTAGGACAGGGGTATGTGGTGTATTGTGATGCTTCAGGATCAAGGTTGGGCTGTGTTCTCATGCAAGGAGACCATGTTATTGTTTATGGGTCAAGGCAGTTGAGGGTGCATGAGAAGAATTACCCAACACATGACTTGGAATTGGCTGCAGTCGTCCATGCTTTGAAAACATGGAGACATTACCTCTTTGGTGAGAAATTTACTGTGTTTACGGATCACAAAAGCTTGAAACACATTTTCTCACAACGAGATTTGAATCTGAGGTGGAGGAGATGGATGGAGTATCTTCAAATGTTCGACTTCGGCTTGATGTATACACCGGGTAAGGGCAATTCGGTGGCCGATGCATTAAGAAGGAAGTCGTATGCTCAGTTAGCAAAAGAAGCTTCAGACGAATGACAGTTGATGTCGGTTTTAGCCGACATGCATGTGGAATGTGAAGACCGGGGTAATGTTGCGGTTTTCTTTCCAGTAGCGCTTGTCCCTGATTTGGTGGAGAGAGTAAAGGAGGCACAGACATCTGATGTAGACTGCGTTGCAATGAGTTCAAAACTCAATGGTGGGGAGACCATTGAGGGATGAAAGCTGGATGGGAGTTCAGTTTTGTGTTTCAGAAATCGGATGGTTGTACCTATAGCGTGTCAGGAACAACTCCTTAATGCTTACCACCATTTGAGATGGGCGGTACATCCGGGTACACAAAAGATGTATAAGGCGTTAAAGGCGCAGTTTTGGTGGAGCGCCATGAAAAGGAAGGTGGCTGAGTTCGTCTCACGGTGCTTAACTTGTCAGCAGATTAAAGCAGAGCATCAGAGACCAGCCGGTATGTTACACTCTTTACCTATCCCTGTGTGGAAATGGGATCAGATAGCAATAGATTTTGTTACAGGTCTTCTAAGAACGGTCCGGAAACACGATGCCATTTGGGTGATAGTGGATCGTCTAACAAAGTCGGCCCATTTTATCCCTATTCGTGAAACTCATACGGTGAAAGATCTTTCAAAAATCTATATCCGGGAAGTGGTAAAGAGACATGGTGTACCGGTGTCTATCGTCTCAGATAGAGATCCGAGGTTCACATCTCGTTTCTGGAAATCCTTACAGCAAGGCCGTGGAACTCAGTTGACTATGAGCACGACGTATCATCCTCAGACGGATGGACAATCCGAGCGGACGATACAAATGTTGAAAGACATGTTGCGGGCTTGTGTAATGGATTTTGGTGGCTCATGGGAGGAGCATATACCCTTAGTGGAGTTCTCATACAACAACAGTTATCAGGCCTCGATACACATGGCTCCGTTTGAAGCATTGTATGGGCGTCCTTGTCGTTCTCCACTATATTGGGTGGAAATGGGTGAAACTTCACTAGTTGGGCCGATGCTTGTCCAAGAAACAACGGAGAAGATTCAGTTGATACAAAAGAGGATGGAGACGGCATAGAGTCGTCAGAAATCCTATGCAGATCACCGTCGAAGACTGTTGTCGTTCGCCGTAGGTGATCATGTCTTCTTGAGGATCTCTCCAAGGCTTGGACATCGTCGTTTCGAGAAGCAGGGCAAATTATCTCCTCGATATATAGGCCCTTTTGAGATACTGGAACGGGTTGGAGAGGTGGCGTATCGGTTGACATTACCACCACGGTTCAGTGCAGTGCATAATATGTTCCATGTATCTCAGTTGAAGAAGTATCAGCCCGATCCTGACCACGTGATCAGATGGGATCACGTTGACCTAGAGCCGGATGCTTCGTTGATAAATACCCCGGTGCGGATTGTGGATAGACAGGATAAAGTTTTGCGTGGAAAAAGCATTGGCCTAGTGCGGGCTTTGTGGCAATATGGTCAGATTCAGAAAGAGACTTGGGAACGCGAGAAAGAAATGAAAGAGCAGTGACCAGAACTATTTCAGGCAACCCATGGTTTTCTACTTTCCGGGGACGGAAAGGCCAATGGTGGGGAGAATGTAGTACCCCCGGTTTCTGGTATGTAACCCTTACTTGATGCTTTTCTTGTTGTAAAAGTTAAGGGTGACGTTTGAGAGAGTCGAGAGATCCTGGACTGAAGTTTGAAGTAAAAGGGAAAGGCGCACGGGTAGCGCACAGTTAGTCTAAACTGTGCGGCCAAACCGTGCGTGGATGACTGGGGAGGCAGTGGCTTCCGCACGATCGGCGCATAATTAAGGGAAACCATGTGATGAGGCCGTGCGTGATGGCCGAGGCAGAAGCTAACGCACGGTTAGCGCACGATTTGTCAAACCGTGCGGACTAACCGTGCGGTCACTTAAAATTAGATCATAAAATTGTGGATCTAATCCGTTTTGCCTCTAATTGCCTCATTAAAGCTCCTAAGCGGCCCTAACTCGGGATTACTCTCCCTTGAAGGTTGGAGGACTTCTCCCAGGCGTTCCGGAGGCGATTCGAAGGGTTCTCTTGACGAATCGAAGCCAGATTCTTAAGGTATGTGATCGTTCTTGATCGGTTTCTTAGATCTACTTAGATCTACTTCTCCTCTTCTCTCGTTTTCTTAGATCTACGCCCGTTATGGGTAGATCTAAGGGTGTGGATGCCAAATATGACAAGATTTGGTCTTGGTTGTGTTAGGAGAAGAGATCTAAGGAGGGTTTTTGGAGAATCGGCTCGATTTTGTTGGCGTTCTTTGTCCGTTGTTTGGTTTTGCCTAATTGGTTGAGATAGATGGCTTCACTCTCGATTCCTCTTTCTTAGAACTTGAAGACTTAGTTCAAATTAATTTAATTGCTTGGTTTTGATTGTGAAATTTTGGTGCAAAGCATGTCATAAATCTTCTTTAGTGTTGATTTATGGGTTTTGATGAAATTGTGGAAATTGAATGAATGGTTTGTACAAAGTGTTTTGGTTTCTTGATTTTAAAATGGTGATTTTAAAATATGGATTTGCTGGATTTGGAAAATGGTTTGGGGAAAAAGGTTTTCAATAAAAGGGTTGTTTTATTGAAATGGTTTTGGCATGGTTGAAATGGTGTGGGTTTTAGGCATACTTGGTGTGTGTGTTCATATTGCATTTACGAGGTTTGGTTGAAATATGACCATGTGCTCGGTGCCAAAAGTGTAATGGCACATGGGGATAATTACCTTGTGACGACTTGGTAGATCGACGAGAGACCACTTATGAGTATGGAACTGTCATAACGATGCATGCATAGTTGATTTCACGGGTTGTGAAATGGTTGGTTGTGTGGATTTGTGAAATGAAATGGTTATGCAAAAAAAAAAAGGAAATGTGAATTTGATTGGGAACTTTGCTTGGTTGCTTTTCTTGAGAAAGATGGTTTTGTTGGAAAATGGTTTTGACTTAGAACTTGTTAATTGTGAACAGTTTTGGAATTGTTTTATATAAATTGTTTTATATAAATGTGCTGACATGTTTTATCCTAGAGGCATGGGTTGGGAAGTCATCGGGGAAAACCTACTGAGTTTCATTACTCACCCCCTGCTTTGGCACGATGGTGCTTTTGCAGATGTCATATACCAAGATGTTGGCAAAGGTAAAGTGTCACACGTTTATAGCACTACTTCGTGACTCTTGGGCTGGTTCGTGATGTTGGAGCTCGGAGCTTGTGGAGCATGGAGTTGGGTTGTCTTGAAGTCTTGTAGTTGTCTTTCCGGTGTTTACTCTGATTTGGTTTTGTATTCCGTTGTTGCACTTGGTTGGGTTATTATGAAAATAATGGTTGAGTTGTTTCGGTTTTAAATCATGCATCATATAGTGGTTGCTTGGAGATGTTTATCTAGTTTACATTGTTTGTTGGTTGTTTTCATTGAAAGGGTAAATCGTCCCCCATGTGTTTTGAAACCCTTCGGCATTTATTGCCAGCCTTTGGCGCCTTGAGGATGTTGCTTAAGGTCAAGTAATGACTCGTTGAGCTCTCAAGCCAATGAGAATTGGCGGGTCATTAAAAGGGGCCACCCGGGTGTAAGAATGGCCTGCCAACCCGGGCTCGACACCAAATTGGATTTGTCCCTGTTTTTCCTGAAGAAATTTACTTTTTTAGTAAGAAATATAAAATATATATTAAAAAACTGGGCTGATCTGAGAGCCCCGGGGCCAGGGTCAGTATTATAACACATCTTTGTAAGTACTTTTGGAAAAATAAAAACATGAAGCGTTTTTGTTGGACCCCATTTTAGTATAACGGGCTTTTCTGAGTCCCACATCGGAATACACTGCCTTGTAATTTATTTTACTCATCTATAAAAGAATATCTCTGCCTCACATTGAGGTAAGGGGAATTCGCCATCTACATGGTATCAAAGGGTACTTTCTAACCCGATCCCTTCCTCTTTTTTTCTCTCTCTCATCTAGGGTTGTGAGAAAATCACCTGCGGATTCCCGGTTCTCTCCGGCCCCACCTCTGCCCTAACCCTCCTGGTTCTGTCCGGCGAGATCCTGCCGCTACCTTCTTCCTCGGCGCGACACTCCTTCAGGTGGCACCCCCGTTGCGGGCTCCTGCTCCCGGCGCCACTGGTCTTCCCGACCTAGGCGCGACTCCCTGCGCCCCTCCGTTGCGACGAAGCCAGGCGCCCCCCGTCCCTCCCGACGGCTGCGCTCTGCCTCGACGGCGTCCCGCCCTCACTCCCAGCCGCTGCGCTCCGCCCCAACGGCGTCCTGCCCTCCCTCCCACCTGGTGCGCTCCGCCCTGACGGCGTCCCGCCCTTCCGCGGCTCCTCTTTTTTTATCCAGGCGAGCCCCGTGCGACGACCCTTTTGACCGGCAGACTCCCAAGTCTGCCCGACGCCTACCCTCCCAGCTCTATTCAGGCGCCCCCCCCCCCCCGCCCGACGCCCTTCCTGCGGTCTCCCGACCTCTCTTGGCGTCTCCCATTCTGCTGGCACTCGCTCATAGTGCGTCCTTCCGGCGCTGAATGCCGACTTTCTCAGCAACTCCCGAAGATCTCCCTTCGATGGTCGCCTCGGTCCTGCCTCCACTTATAACCGCCTCCACCCGTTTGGTCGATAAGCGGCTCGACTCTACAAATTTCTTCGTATGGCGGAAGGTCGTGCTGATGTCACTAACTGGCATGGACCTCGATTCCCACCTCGAGGATCCACCACCCCCTACCTACCGACCTGAAATATCGTCCATGGAAGCTTGCGGACAACAAAATCTTTGCCTTGCTGGTCAATTCTATGGATCGCTCTGTCAAAGACGTCACCCGGACAGCCAACACAGTCAAGGAACTATGGGATTCCTTGACTCATGTACTCAGAGACCAATAATTTGGCTCGGGTATCCGATCTTCTACAGCGGCTGTCCCTCCTCCGCCAGCAAGCACGTCCATTTTTGGCATACTTCATGGAATGGAAGGCTCTACGAGATGAACTGCTTGAGCTTTGGCCCATTCCACATACACCTGCGGAAGCATTAGCCCAACGGGACCAACTATGTCTTTTCAGCCTCCTCCACGGCCTCAACCCAGAATATGCGACGACGGCTGCGGGGATGCTAGCCAGCCCCTCTTCCCTAGAGATTCTGCAGGTCTATCATCGTCTTGGGAAGGCTCATCGGGCCCTTGCCCCACCCACCCCTAGCCTTGATCACACTGCTCACCTGGGTCGTGGCAGTACCCGCTCTACCGGACCTCGTGGACACGGACGTGGAGATGGCCGACCTCGTCCCCTCTGCCAGCACTGTAGCAATCTCGGCCATTTGGTTGACCGCTGCTGGGTCCTTCATGGACGTCCCTCTCAGCACCCACGACAGGGCCAGACTGCAGTCCAGGATGCATCCCAGTCTGCTGCCGCTCTTCCTTCATCTCTGGATCTCTCCATGGTTGAGATCCAGATGATTCACGATCATAGGACTTCCTCCCTACCGGGCTCTTCATCGGCATCTCTTGCCCACTCTGGTGGCTCCACTGCATTTGTCAGTCATCGCTCCCCTGCCTGGATGCTTGACTCAGGTGCGTCCGACCATCTTACCGGTGATGCAGGTATGTTATCCAACTACAGTCCCTATACTGGTTCCTCAGCCATCATTGTCACTGATGGTTCCACTATCCCCATTGCGGGCTTTGGTACATGCCCCCTGACCTCATCTCTTCACCTATCATCGGTGGCCTATGTACCACGCAGTCCTTTTAACCTTCTATCCATTAGTAAGCTGACCAATGATTTCAATTGTAATGCTATCTTTACATCGTCTACTGTTATGTTTTAGGTGCGGACGATGAACCGAGAACTTGGTAGAGGCCAACTTCAGGATGGGGTGTACATGTTCGATGACCCGACATCCGTCGCCTGCACGTCTGTCTCTGCTCGTGCCTTGGACCTCCATTCTCGGTTGGGCCACCCCTCCGCCTCCGCCCTTCATCAGCTCTATTCAGATATTAGTCAGCATTTATCTTTTCATTGTGAGTCTTGTACCTTTGCGAAACATCATCGCACTTCATATACTCCTCAAGTGGACACACGGGCTGCCAAACCCTTTGATTTGGTTCATTCTGATGTATGGGGTTCCTGTGCCACCTCGAGTCAATTAGGGTATAAATACTGTATCTCTTTCATTGATGATTTTTCGCGTATGACGTCACTATACCTACTTCGCGATCAGACATAAGTTTTTTCCACATTTCAGACATTTTACCATGAGATCCAAACACAGTTTTCCCTCTGTAAAATGTTTACGCTCTGACAATGGGCGAGAGTACTTGTCCACACCTTTTCAGCAGTTTCTCCAGGCACACGACATCATCCATCAAACCTTCTGTCATGATACCCCTCAGCAGAATGGAGTGGCCGAGCGAAAACACTGGTATATTCTGGAGACTGCTCGTGTCCTCCTCTTCCACTGCAGGGTGCCTCTTCTCTTCTGGGGGGATGTCATCTTCACTTCTACTTACTTCCTCAATCGTTTTCCTTCTTCCATCCTTTAGGGGGAGACTCCTTTTCATACTCTGTTCCCTTCTCTCCCTCCTCACTTACTTCCACTCCGAGTCTTCGGATGTATCTGCTATGTCCGTGACACTCGTCCCAATCTCCTCAACCTATCTCTTAAATCCCCCATTGCATTTTCCTCGGATATTCACGCACTCAACGTGGATACCGCTGCTTCTCTCCGGACTTACAACGGTATCTCGTCTCCGTTGACGTATCATTTGTTGAGAGCGCTCTTTTCTCTCCTCCCTCTCCTCCTCCAGACACTACCATCGATGAGTGCCTTCCTCTCATCATTCACTCTCCTCTAGTGTCTTCCCCTACTGGTCATCGCTTTGGGACGGTCTACTCCCGCCGCCCATCGACTGCCCCCCCCCCGTCCAGGCCGAGGACACCATCGTTCCCACTTCATCCGATGCTCCTGCCACAGCACTAGACGACTTGCCAATTGCACAACGGAATGATACTCGCTCATATCAGAATACTCATCTTTTTTACATCTTCATAAAAAGGTTTGTTAGCACTGGAGACGATTTCTATCCCCCTCACGGTTGGCGATGCCAAATCCCACCCAGGGTGGCTCCAGGAGATGCAGGATGAACTGCAGGCTTTGGATGACAACCATACATGGGATCTGGTCCCCCTCCCTGCAGGCAAACAGGCGGTTGGCTGCAAATGGATCTATATGATCCGTCTCAATGCTGATGGCACTCTCCATTGGTTCAAAGCCCGCCTTGTGGTGAAAGGATTTGATCAGACAAATGACATCAACTACTTTGAGACCTTCTCTCCGGTTGCCAAGATGACCTTTGTCCGTTTATCTATATCTTTGGCCGCTCATCATCACTGGCCGCTTCATCAATTGGATGTCAAGAATGCCTTTCTCTATGGCTTTCTCGATGAAGAAGTCTACCTGCAGCAATCCCCCGACTTTCGTGCCTCTGGAGCCGACTCCCATGTATGCCGCTTCCGTCGACCCCTATATGGCCTCAAGCAGTCTCCTCGTGCTTGGTTTGGCCGCTTCAGCACTGTTGTCACAGCCTTTGGCCTCTCTCACAGTATGAAGGATCACACCGTCTTCTTCCGTACGACGTCAAACAGTTGTATTTTGCTGGTGGTATATGTTGATGATATCATCATCACAGGGAGCGACTCCACTGGAATTGCCCAACTCAAGGCACACCTTCACCACTACTTCCACACCAAAGATTTTGGTCCTCTCACCTACTTCCTTGGCATTGAGGTCTCCCGTTCTGAGGACACTCTCTCTCTGCCAACGAAAATATGCCCTTGATATCGTATAGGAAGCAGGGTTGAGCCAAGCGATTGTAGTGGACACTCCTCTTGAGCTTGGGGAACGCTCTCTCCATGCCGACTCGACACCCTTTCATCACCCAAAGAGCTATCGTTGACTGGTGGGCAAATTCAACTACCTCACCATAACACGACCTGACATTGTCTGCGTTGTTGGCAAAGTGAGCCAGTTCATGGAGAATCCAACCAGATCTCAGTGGGATGCTGTCCTCCGCATTGCCAAATACATAAAGAAAGACCCTGCACGTGGTCTTCGGTACTCACATCATGCTCATTTGGATGTTGAGGCCTTCTATGATGCGGACTATGTAGGTTGTCTTGCTACCTGCAAGTCTACTTCTGGATTTGCCGTGTTCTTGCCCGGTAACCCCATCTCATGGCGCAACAATAAGCAGACTATCGTCTCCAGATTTAGTGCAGAGGCAGAATATTGTGCCATGGCCACAGTCACCACTGAGAACCACTGAGATCCTCTGGCTACGTCATTTCCCCCATGAGCTTGGTTTCCCAGCACGGACATCTGCTCATATCGGCAGCCATGAAGATTGCATCGAATCCCGTCTTTCGTGAACGGGCGAAGCATATCGAGGTGGACTGTCACTTTCTTCGCCACCTGGAGCAGAACTATATCAGTTTTGGCCATATTCCGACGGCGGATCAGCTTGCCAACATCTTCACAAAAGGCCTTTCAAGAGCTCGTCTGGACTCTCTCACTACCAAGCTGGGTATTCACAGCCTCCATGGCCCAGTTTGAGGGGGAGTATGTATGGCCTTGTTCGATGTCATCTTTTTTCTTTTTGTGGGACTCTCAGTCCAAGCTGGGGCAGTTTGAGGGGGAGTGTTGGACCCCATTTTAGTATAATGGGCTTTTCTGAGTTCCACATCAGAATATCCCGCCTTGTAATTTATTTTACTCATTTATAAAAGAATATCTCCGCCTCACATTGAGGTAAGGAGAATTCGCCATCTACAGTTTTCATGAACCAAACACAGCTTAAATTTTTCTACCAGTACACATACATACATTTATGTGCGTGTAATTATAATGCTATTTTGGCAGGGGAGTAGGATTTATGAGGTATTTCCAACTGAAGCAGTTGCCCAACATTCTCCTGGCATCTCCAATATTGCTTCTATCATTTTGTTCAATTGTCCATTATGTGAAGGCTAGACCTGAAATTGTACTTTCATTGGGCTTCCGATCCTTTTATGTAGAAGAGCAGTCCGCTGCTGCAGGCCCCGTTTCTTCCGATCCAAGCCCTGACAGTGGCCATTTTCCTGATAAATCACGTGCCACGATATATCAAGGTATTAGTTTGAGCCATAATTGAAACCAATTTAGTTTAGAAATCTATGAAGATTTTTTCGTAGCCATGGCTTTGTTGTCAAAATTTGGTTTCGGTCAGCTAGGTTTTTGTGGGATATCGCTTCTGCTGTTTTATTAGGTGCTTTTCTGTAAAGTTTTTTAGACTGCAGGGCATTAAAAGAAACTCAATTTTATTGAACAGAAAGGTTCTTCACAATAGTGAGCGGAACACATTAATCTTAGGTTGTGTTTGGAAACAATTATTGAAAAGTGTTTATAATGTTTCCAGATTGTTTACTGGAAAAGCGTTTTTCTGCCACTTGTGTATGTGGTGTTCTTCAATAAAATGAGTTTTTTTTCGTTCTGCCACTTAGTAGGCAACAAGTAAAATGGGTGTTTTTTTTCATTCTCATGATTCAAATGGGCCTCTTAGGATCGTGGCATTGAAACAAGAATAATCACTGTAGTTTATGTACAGTGGCCGCATTCCAAATGAACCCTAACAGCCCATTTGGTTGCTGTCCGAAGGAACATTGGAATGGGCAATGACACCTCAAGGGGTGTCTATTCGGCTTCATAGGGCTGAAAGTTAAAAAGACCATTTTGCCCCTCAGCTTCAAATGATCTTGTTTCAACTAGAGGTATAATTGATATTAAACATCTTTTATTCCGCTGATGTGCGTTCCCAAACGGGCTGACATTATAGACCTTAAAAAACTACCACATTCCCGATGATTCTATGAGCCAAACAGACTGTTAGTGTTTAGTCAACTTATTGATTCCATCCCATTTTATCAACTTTTGCGGTGTCGCAAGATTCAGATTTATGTTAGTGATTGCGTTTGCAGCAGTAGGCTACTCCCTCAGACGGAGGAAACAAAAGCCCAAGCCAAACAATCTTGGGGGGGCGTCCTTGGTAGAAATGGGATACCTCTCCGCTGCAGTTCTTCCGTTTGTTCTGCATTTGGGATTCATGACGACCACAGCATTTTTGGTCATGCACGTGCAGGTTCAGTTTGGACATTTTTGTGTGTAGCTATTTCTTCTTATTGTGAAGATGATCGGTTGTTTAATGACTGAGCCTCGGCAATGGTGACAGGTGGCGACCCGGTTCTTGTCTGCCAGCCCTTCGATATACTGGTTTGCTTCGCACTTGCTGGATTCTCCAGTGCATGGCAAGAAGTGGGGATACCTCATATGGGTGTGTTGTGGAGCCTATGTTCTTCTGGGTAGCCTGCTCTTCTCAAACTTTTACCCTTTTACACGAGCTCAAAGGAGGACCATTATCCTCTCCATGAGAGCTGGAGAGTGTATGGCCCAATCCAATGGTGGAGATTATGCCAACACACAGGTTACTGGGTCCCACCGGAACCCATTAACCTTGTTGGCAAGCTAGCTACTCACCCTTGGACCAGGTCAGGTCATGGAGCGGATGGTGGTCCTCAAAGGTATGCTCTGACATAGAAAATTTGCCGTCATCTTGTGCCCTTTGGCACAAATTGATCTGCAGCTACCCATCACGAGGATGGCAAGGTTATTGCAGTGAATATTTAACAAGGTTGTTGTAGTGAGTATTAGATGGCTTCTGTTAGGTGAAAAGGAGACATATGAGATACCATTTCAAAGAACCTACATAGAAGGGCTTGTGTAATGGTTCAAAAATTATTGGCCCAGGAGTTAGGTACGTTTCCTTGAGAGTATTTTGGTCATTATATTTGAAGGGAAAAACAATATTTTTTTATGCAAATAAAAAATAAATCCATGCCACACTAGTTTGAAATACAATATATCAAAGTATCCCTTTACGTTTTAGAAAACCAATAAAAAGAAAGGCATTTTCACTTTACAAAACCAATTGGTTTCATTACTTTTCCCAAGAGGTATCTTTATATTAGAAGACGCAATAAAATATTTCATATGAGAGAAAACATCTCTGCTAAAGTGAAACTCATTTGAAAAACCGTTTTATTTCCGTATTTTTTATAATAAATGCCCCCATTTGTATTTTGAAACCACACTTTACTTTTGTATCTGAAACACCTATTATAAGATAACTGCTTTTGAAAACACTATGAAACCATTCCTTATCTCAAATCTTTGATCCAAAAAATTTACATTTGACTAATGAAAAGGAAGTTTTGGTAACCATAAATATCAATCATCAACCATACCAAGTGCTAAACCATATTAAGTGCTAATAAGCCATGAGAACAGTACATCAGAAACATAGTAACACACAACTAGCATCATTATATGGCGAGCCAATGATCTTAATTGCACTTGCACTTAGATTCGCTCTCTGTCACCCTACTTGAGTGACAAAATCCCTTAGCAAAAGCGATGATCATACACTAAGGGGCGCACTAGCCAATAATCCGAACTAGTGCGGTAATTGTCACCCGGATTCCTACATAGCTCTCTAAGGTTTCCCATGATAACGCCATAATAATCAAACCATTGACCCGTGCCTCGCCTCCAAAAAACCTTCCCCTCACAACTATAATCAATAACGACGATTCACATTATACCATTCCATATTAACATAAACCATAATATTAGGGG
The DNA here is from genome assembly GCA_963277665.1 of Viscum album. Classification (NCBI taxonomy): domain Eukaryota; kingdom Viridiplantae; phylum Streptophyta; class Magnoliopsida; order Santalales; family Viscaceae; genus Viscum; species Viscum album. The sequence goes on along the minus strand of OY728161.1, from coordinate 1,985,991,971 downwards.
GACTCTCCTTTTAAGGGTGAAACCGCATCATGAAATCTGTTATTACATTTTCGGAAGGGGCCATTCGACTTTTAAATTCCCAATGTAATCAAATTACCAATTAAATATAAGTTATAACAAATCACATCAAACCAAATATAAATTTTAGAAAACAAAGAGGTAGCATAAATACATTCTTTTTGAAACTCAACCAAAAATGTTCTACAAAACACTACCATAGCCAAACACCCCTTTATTCATTGAAAGCACCCCCAAACACAAGTTACTTAATCTTTATAAGTTATAAGAAATTCATTTATGGAAATCATTTGATCATTTCTCATGAAAAAACAATCTAGGCATTTTATCACACACTTGAGTATGTAATTACACACACTTTGATAATGGAAAATACCTTTATATCTAAGGGAAATTTTAGAAAAAACAAAGAAAACTCATCATGAAATGATTATTAAAAGAGGTGAAGGTGGAACCTTGGTAGACCAACATAAGCTCTAAAATAAGCTAACCCCAAATGAAAATCGTGTGACACAAAACCATATGTCACCATGGTCATTCTAGGTCAGGAAAAAGGGAGGAGAGGGAAGAAGAAGAGGAGATGGAGCAATCTTGAGGGACTTGCCAACTTCAAACATTAGGACTCACCATGGTTGAAGCAAGAAGAAAGACAAGAGCAAGAGAGTTGATGCTTGGGGTGACTAAACAAAATGAGGGGGAATAAGGGACACCCCCTTATTTAAAAGGAACTGAGAAAAATAATCAAAATTAGATTTTTAACAAATTGTACGGTTTAGGTGCACGACTAGGCTAATCGTGCACTAACCATATACAGACCACTGAAACCGAACTCTTAACCATCATGATCTGGATGCATTGTTAGTCCAACCATGCACCAACTGTGCACAAGCCAATGAAGACCAAAATTGACCTCTACAGTTAGGGTGCACGATTCACATAACTATGCACCAACCACACACAAAATTACTAGAAGTAAATTTTCAACAAGCACTGTTTCACCAAATGTGATATTAGTGATGTCACAATTCTCTCCACTCTGCCACTTTCTATCCTCATAAAATCTATATAAACTGATGGATCAAAACATGAATTTGAGAATTCATCTTTTCTAATGAAACCATAACTCAAACTCTTTAAAGACAACAAGTTGACATGCATTATTGGTGATAATATCAATCAATGATAAGATCACACCTTGGTTCTCCAAGTTTGGACTAAATTATAAACCATAAGAACCTCATTACTCTCCCAAGTGAGGGTGGGTAAGGAAAAAGAATTCCCACTCACTCCATACTCACTAGCTAATTCTAGAATCAATAGAAAGGGGAGGATCCCAAAATAAAAAGCACATTACTAGTAGAAGAGACCATCTTTTGGTGGTCTCCTGGTTATTTAGAATTCTTGTATTGGCTTTCAGGATTCCAAGGCCTCAACTGAAATAAGAAGACAATGCAAGAATAAACATCATAATCCTTATCTGATTTCATAATAAAACAAAGAGACTTACAAAGTACATCTACAATCAACACCATTCACCGCAAGAAACCCAAAAAAACCCGAGGCATCATAAGGTATTTAGAATTTTTGAGAATACTATCACCCGAAGTTACCATAGATAGTTCCTAAATACATACACTATATCGGGTCACATTTTCAAAGGAGGATACACACCTCAAATAGAGTAGAGAGCATGATCAAGAAATTCAAAAGAATACCTCAAACCAACGTTGCTCCATGTTTCTTTTGAAAACCTGCACAAAATCATCGAAGATGACCCAATGGGCCATAACCATGATAAGTCTTTAGAGCTTCTTGGCATGCAAGTTTTTTATGGTCCGACTTTCCACATTGATAGTACACCATGGATTTACTCCTAGTTGATGTTGAATAAGTAATTCATGATTGATTTCTTATACCAGATTTGTTTGCTTGTTCATATCCAACCTGTTTCCTCTTTGCACTATTAGAATCTTCTTTACTACTCTATGGTATAAAGGAAACTTCATCATTTCTAGATAGAACAGACATAATTTCTTATATCCTTAGAGCCCGAGCCACTACTTCTCTGTAACATGTTGAGCCATACGAGGACATCTTTGACTGAATACTCTGATGAAGACTCCTAAAACTTTGTACTTTCAAAATATCATTTGAGAATAACTTGAAAAAATAAGGTTCTAGCCCATAAAAACTATGCGTCCCACCTTTTTAATACATAAAAATTTCATTGCGTAGTACAACATTTAATAATACATAGGATCTTTTGAGGTCAATTTCTTGTAAATTAGGAACGAAATACATGAAAACATAAAATTTCTTCAAACCCACTTGAAAGAATTCTTCATAGATTCATCCTAGGTTACTTTTAATGCATCTCATATCATGGGAACACACATCAAAATAAAGGGGTGAGCATAAAGCCTAGTAAAGAAATAAGCAAAGGAAATATTTAACATGTGATCACGAGGCATAACAATAGGGCACGACCATGAAAACATGAGGCATATCATAATAGAATAGTCATGAAGCATAACATAAAAATTTGACTACAACATAAAAATGAGACATCCATAATCATATCACCAAGGTTTATCACCAAGGTGTCATAAAACATAATTATCAAGGTTATTCACCAATGTATCGTAAAACATGTCATCTCTAGAGATTAATTATTTACTCAATACATTGGAGTGCTATTAGGGAGCACCCTTCATATATATAAATTCATGTGTGCTATATAGATTATAAGAAAACATTTCATTAATAAAGCATGAGAAATAATGAACGAGTTTCACGTAAAAGTCGTTAAATTCATACATGCTTAAAGACATGAGCATTACATTATTTTTAACCCATGAAGAGGAAATGTGGGTTTCATACATGGATATCTCCAATCAATTGTTGAAATAGTGGGTGCCCTAGACCCAACTATACAGTGCTTTTGATTACTATATCATGTATACAAGATATATATATGATGAATACTTACCATTATAGTGTAGATATTTATATGTCCACTATTTAATGGTAATGTTCATAGATTATTTGTCGTATCAAAAGGTTATAGAAGATCTCAGACTATAATGAGAAACTTGAGATACTATGACATTAATCTTAAACAAAGATCCTATGGTCTAGATACATCTTACTAACTAGACACAGTAGAAGTTTGACTATCATGTATTGGGGGCTCATAAGTATTGAGACTTCTTCTCATGAATTTCTCACTTGGTGATATCTTGTAGTGAGATCATGAGAATAGACTCGCCAATAAGAATACCACATATTTTGAGTGTCATTGGTTGTTCCTATCTACGAATATGTGTAATGGTCTCTTGAATTGTGATCATTACCAATATGTACCATTTGATCGTTCACTTTGATGCAAGGAAAAAACCATGATAATGAAATTGTGGTGAGCTAGCTTGTGTTGGGTGCGTCATTAGTGGTGTGACATTGGTTGAATGGTCAAGAAAGGATTTGTCGCACTACAGGAAAATAACCTATTAGCGGCGTTTTTTTTGCATATAGCGGCAGTTTTAGGAAACCGCTGCTAAATTGCACGTCGGGAAACTATTAGCAGCGGTTATATATGTTTCGCGGCGGTTTAAATGAATCGTCGTAGTTGCCTCATTTCACGGCGGTTCTGGTTTTTTTAGCGGCGGTAATCGCCGCGAATAAAAAACACCCCCTCGCCGGAAAAGTGCCGCTAAAATAATCAAAACCGCTGCAGAATACACGCGGATGGTGGGACATCGTAGCGGCGGTTAAAACTGACGCTACGAGAAAAATATCTATATTTAGCAGTGGTTAAAACCGCCGCTACAATTTTACCAATTTCATTTAGCGGCGGTTAAAACCACCGCTAAAAGATGATCCAGGAAAAAAATAGCAGCTTTGCATCCCCTGCACCAGTGCCTTGAAAAACAAACAATTCCAGGAATACGAATAGTCTAACAGAATACATACTAGTCAATATGAAAAGAGATGCTTAACTAAGTACAATCAAATGCATCTTTCAGCAAAGGAATGCAGATAAACATATCACATGGCCATTAGACCTTTAAACAAAATTATAAACAAGCATGTCTGTCATATTTCTTGAAAACAATGCCAAGCCTAGGTTCAACCTATTTTATCCATACCAGTTCCAACCCTGACATAACAATTCATATCAACATACATCCCACTTGTAATATATGATGAATTGTGTATGATATTCATAATTTATGGTCATTCTCTCATATCATTATTCTTATCTTATGCTTTTATATTATTATCAATTGATATCTCTCGTGTTCACCCTTAATGAACATCTGATTTGACACATTCTTTTGTTTCCCTAACCACTAGGTTATAAAGAACTACTACCCAACCTGTGAATTAGCATGACACGATCAATCAATTATACGTTCACATAAAAATAATTTGAATTTTTTCCAAAATAAATTCTTTGAAAATAAGTGCATACAAGAATGGACTTATATTCTATAAAAGTGAATACTAGTAATGCATAGTGGAAAAACAGTGCATACAGTAGTCATGTCACAATTACTTTCTATATAAGTGAAAACTAGTAATGTATACCAGAAAATAAGCACATATATGAATATGTATATTGGAAAAAATAAAATTAGTAATATATATAGAGAATAAAAAGAGATTCCATGTATAAGAAGAAAGCACATCCTTTAGTAATATAAATAAAAAATTCACAAAGAGAAACTACAAACATAAACTCATGTATGCACTTACGTTACGAAGTTAATTTTGTGTGATCATATCATCATTAATTATTCAACATCATCTTGCCTCTACCTCTATTATGAGAACGTAGGAAATGAATTGTTTGGTAACTCTACAACAGAGATTCCCATGACCGGGTTTAGATTCTATGAGCCTTGTTGGCATGTAAATTTTTCCAATGCCTTCATTATGCTCCAGATATAATCAAGTAATTCAGTCTATCATCACACCCAACCCATGATGCTTGAGTCCATCTCATCTTTCTTGTACATCCTATTCACCCTTGTGAATAAAAAACCCACCCTATGGTGATGTGAATGACACCCTTTGGCGATAACAATCAATGTAAGCATAGTAGGGGAACAACCATTGCATCCCAAGAATGATGTCAAAACCACCATCTCGAGGAAAACGAGGTCCCACACGAGGTGAAACCCACTTATATCAAGGCCCACTCCCTACACTAACATAAATTCTCTAATCAAATCCCCAACAAAGTTTTGAGTGTCATCACTTCATAGGAAAACTGAATGTCGAGCCCAAGGATCTCTACAACATGCACAAATATGATGGAATAAGAAGCACCTATATAAAAAAAAATAGATACTAAATTGGAAGCTACCAAAATAGTATCTCTTACTATAGAAGGTCCAACACTCGGTTCCTCGCATATTGGTCTCACTTTATACAATTATACTGATTTGTGACCCTAATATATAGCCTAGATACCTTGAGCAGGTCCTCTATGCTAGTGATGTAAGTCTTGTGTCTGGATGCTTTGACCATGACCACCACTTCAGACTGATCGATTGGCCAAACAGTATCACCCTTCCTAACATGAAGATTATTTCCCCACTCCTAAATGTGGAATTATTGCAGACACTCATTCACTGTATACTATAGGAAAAGATCTATAAAAATCTTGTAGATGGCTCATCCTACTGCAATCTCGACACTCAACTTGATTACTATCACACAGTCTCCCCATGTATCCTTGCCTCCCACACCAATGATAGAAAATATAATTACCAACACCAATGCTCTAGAAATTATTCCCTTAATGATAGGTCACAAAGTGTCACTTCCTTCCACCAAACACTTTTCCATTGGGTCAACAAACTGAACTACTCTGCTTTGTGCCCAAACCTTACCTCGAGTTATGTTATGTAATAAGAACCTGATTTATTTTTGATATGGTGGACAACCAAAATACATTTACCTATGATCAAACAACATGATTGTGCCCGAACGCAAATCATATCACCCTAGATGGATCATCCATAAGAAAAATATGCACAAAACCTAAAAGCTCATAAAGTGAGTCAAACACTCTATAACAAACATAGAACCATACTCTAAATGCATAAAATCTTTGGCCCTTTCAGTCCTAAAATTCTATGGAAAAAATACTCATAAAAAATGAATCATAAAAAATGAATCATCACAATAAAGAATCGACATATATGGTGCATACCACACTCAAGAAATCAAGACATGAAAGGAAACATTAGAAATCAATAAAATGTATAAAAGGAAACATGAGAAATCAAGAAAATATTAGGTCATGAAAATGTTTGGTGACAACTATGTGCCACACATGATACATATACAAACCAACTGTTCCCATATTTGTCCAACACGTCAAAAATACAACTACTCACGGTCCGATGATGAACACATATCGTCACCCTCTCCACCTCCATCTCCACTTCCTGTTGTCACTTGTAAGAACATTATATTGAAAATTAAATATTGTTGCATATTTATATTTAAACTTAAAACCAATAAAAGTTTGAAAACTAAATAATTTTGATTTTTTGTGATTTACCTGCTTACCACCAGTCGATGCACTACCACCGGGGACATATCTGCTCATCTGCTGATATATATCAGTCATCGCTTTCTGCAAAGCAGATATCTGAGCCCCCTGGTCTTGAACTGTGGTTCGTAGAGAAGCAATCTCCCTCTGAGAATCTTCGGGTATGGACTGACTATAATCAGGAGTAGATGTAGTTGGAATCCCTAGTGGCCTGCCAAAGACCTCAGATGGTACGGGTCCGAAACTCATCCCGCGCACTCTACTAGGATGCTCCTTCCCAAAGACTTTAGCAACCGGGTCATCCTGGGAGACTGAGTAGGACTGCCCAGGATTGGCATCCCATAGTTCTTTAATTTTTACCTATAAATCAAATATCAATATATATTAACAAAGTAAAAACTGATAATAAGTTATTATAATAAAAAATTAACTTCATACCCCAACTTATTTTGCAGGCTCATTAACAGAACTTCCATCTGATTTTTTGTGAACATCCAGCCACACGTCAGTTTGGGATGCTTCGTGACCTAAACTCTGTGACTGCATTAAGCAAAGATAAATCAATAATTTAATATATTAAACAGATAATATTTTCTTATAAATATTTAAACTAATGAAAAGATTACCAGAGTCGTTCGACTTCTAGAAAAGCTTTTTGACCCCGTAGTGTGAGGGATGACTTGCTTAGCCTGGTTTGATGCATTCTATCTTGAGAGATCCTGAAATAAATAAAATGAAATTTAACAGTAATGTATTCAATGTCATATTCTCTTCATATACATGTATAAATGTAAAATGAGGATAATATAATAATATATATTTCAATATCATCCGCTTCTCATCACGATGCCTGTCAACAAAAACTTTTCACTGTTCTTTCGGTACCCCACTGGGTAGTTTCTCATACATTTGTTGCACGGTCAACGAAGTATCGTTGACATCGCACCACAATCTCCATTTGAAGTCTTTCCATTTCTTACCAAGATTTTTCAACGTCCACTTTTGTGCTATCACATCATCAACTGTAAAGTGGAAGAACATCTGTATACAGAAATTCATTTTGAACATATTAGTAACATGACAGTCAATTAAACCATAATGTATTAAAATTACCTTTATTTGGGAATCAAAAACTTCATTTTCCAACTTAGAGGCATATGTCTCCAATCATCATAAGAAATAGGTAGGGAAATGGGCTTCGCTGCCAGTTGGCCTAGAATTTGGCCAAGTAACCCCGCGACATCATTCGTAGGGACCCCAAATGAATCAAATGGCATGACTATCTTCTCGCCATTCATATTCCAAACATCTGAACTTTTTATGTTTTTCTCCATGGTTGCATTTTTTTCATCTTTAATGAGCAAACAATTAGTATAAACAAAATGCAATAAATTTATTTATATTAAAATTTGTACCTATGACAGTGACCCTCCAATATGCCCATGATGAACTGGAAGGGGCGTGCACCGCCCCACTACTGAGGCTCCTAAAGGGAGAGTCGACGACTCAACCTCTAATGGGACACCCACAGAGGGTGTGAGAGATGGTGTAGGGGGAGATGGTGCAGGGGTGTAGGCAGCTGGTGGCTCAGATGCCGTGGGGAGGGAGACAGATGGATCGTCATCTGTCGCAGTAGTAGATGAAATAGTGCACCGCTTCCTCCTTGGCATTCCTATCATTTAATCAAATAAAATTAAGTTCATAATATATATTTCAAAAAAATTATGCAGAAAAAAAATTAAAAATGATAATAGATGCCTAGTATTAACAAACAAAATATATATAACAATGATAATGAATGACTGCACAAATGAAATAAGTGGTTGCTGAATGAATAAATAACTGTACATAAAATCATTTTCCCCTTCAATCATGTTGGTTTCCTACTCTATTACTTCATACACTTCATTCATCCTTGCTAGAATAATATTTTCAATATCATGGTGGATAAATAATTCTACTTCTTGTTGTTGATGAGATTCAATTTCAGAGGTCAAATCTTCCACTTCATCACCCATATCATACAAATCTCTTTGTATTACGTGAGCAACTACACTCCACCCTTCATCCACAACATCATTCACATAATATACCATTTTTGTTTGCGATGATAAGATATATGGATCATGCAGTTCACGATCACCAACATCCATCAAACGAGAGAAGTTCACAAAATTAAATTGCAAGGAATCTCTGTTTACACCTCTGATAATATCGACCCAATTTCATTTGAATAAAACAACAGAAAAATGCTCGTGGTAGTTTAATTCAATAATATCAAGCAGCTTTCCATAGTATCACACTTCATCAAATGTAAATATACCACTATTCTGTGTTTTCAAACCCACTTCTCGATCGACTGTACGAAATCTAAAGTCATTCACATTGTAAGCGTCAAACTTTCTAACTTGTTTTATAGGACCTCTAGCAAGAAACTTCAAATATTCTGACAACTATGCTCGAGTATCGGTATTCATGATTTAAAAAAAGAAATATAATTTATTATATTTACAAAATGTATGTGTCAAACTAATATTCGTATTTATTGCAATATTTATGAACTTACACGTCGTGCAAACCATTCTACAAGCTCTTTATTCACATCTTTCATTATATCTTTCTCATTTCGTGTTCGGCCTCTCATTCATCTCTTTGTTTGTATCCTCAACTCTTCAATAAATGGATCTGCAATTTCACTATTTAGCAGCACATATTTATGTGCTTGTCATAATTCCAATTCTGTCAGTGTCACATTTGAGGTCCTCCCAATTGATCGACCAATAACATGAAATATTTTTGATTTCTGATGTATTTGATATTGAGTCGATGTGTCATTAACATGTCCAACTCGGTTAAATCTTGTCTCAATATCATCCAAGTATCTGGAACAAAAGGCACGACACTCCTCATACAAATAGCCTTCAGCAATAGAGCCTTCTAGTTGAGCTTTATTTCTCACGTATGATTTTAAATGCCCAAGATATCTGTGAAATAAAATAATCATAATTATGCATTTATTTAAATTCCAAAAATTGTTTACTTAACTGAAAAACATATAAATAAAATACATTTCAATTGGATACATCCATCGATAATGAACGAGGCCTCCTAATTTAGCTTCCTCAACCAAATGCACAGTTAAATGCATCATAACAGTAAAAAATGATGGAGGAAAGATCATCTCCATTGCACAAAGGGTCAATACAAACCACTCCTGGAGGTTGTCAAGCTGAAATGCATGTAGAGATTTCCCACATAATTGCCTGAAAAATGTGCAGAATTGGAGTACAATAGTAGTAACTTTTTCAGGTAATAATGTACGCAATGTCAATGGTAGTAACTGTTGTAACAAAATATGTGAATCGTGACTTTTCAATCCATGTAACTTACGATTCTTTAAGTCAACACACCTCAAGATGTTACTATAATACTCATCAGATACCTTCACATTCTTTAAAATTCGAAGGAATGTATCTTTATCCCTATTTTTCATTGCAAAAATTGCTGGAGCATACTTTTCATTCTCATCTGGTCAGAGATCACGTTTTATGTTCATTACTTGTAAGTCTTTGCGAGCATTGAGATGATCCTTCGACTTTCCATGCTCATTAAGTAATGTGAAAATCAAATTGTCACAGACATTCTTCTCAATATGCATCACATCAAGATTATGCCACAACAAATTAAATTCCCAATACAGAAGTTTGAAGAATATACTTTTTTTCTTCCATTGTTGTGTTTTGATTTCACTTGACGATGCACTTCTGACCCGTTTTCTGCTATCATTCAAATGATGAACCTTCCCAAATTCTGTTTCAACATTTTCAAGTTGTGTCAATATTTCAGAACCAGTTAACAACTTTGGAGGTGGTCTACGATCAATGAAACCATTAAATTTTGATCTGTTCAGTCGAAATCTATGAGATGCATCAAGAAATCTTCGATGGCACAAGAAGCACCATTTTCTACTATGAGGTAGCCGTTTGAGCTCAAAATCAAAGTTACAAACGGGACAATCCAAACCCGTATAAGTGTTCCAACCAGATAAATTCTCAAGCCCATGGAAGTCACTAATGGTCCACATTAAAGCAGCATGCATTTTGAACATTGTTTTAGAAGAAGCATCAAATGTCTCAACACCGTTGCTCCACAAATCCTGCAATTCATTAATCAAAGGCTACAAGTATACATCAATATCATTTCCAGGCATTTGTTTTCCAGGAATAATCATCGAAATGATAAAATATGTTTGTTGAATACATATCCATGGAGGTAGATTGTAAGGGATCAAAATAACTGGCCAAATGCTATAACTGGTACTCAAAGTCCCAAATGGGTTGAATCCATCAGCAACCAATCCCAATCGAACATTCCTAGGATCAGCTGAGAAATATGGATGTAATGAATCAAATGTATTCCATGATTTTGAATCTCGTGGATGTCTCATTAACCCATCATTGTTATTATCTACAGAATGCCACTTCATGTGTTCGGTGGTTTTCGATGACATGAATAATCTTTGCAATCGAGGCTTCAAAGGAAAGTAACGCAAAACCTTTGCAGGTGTGTTCATTTTCTTCTTCTCCATGAAATTATATTGATTCAGACTTCCAACATCACCTTTTGACTGTCATCTAGAAGAAGAACATTTTTTTCAATTCTGTCTACTTGAATACTCTCCCCAATAAAGCATACAATCATTGGGACATGTATGTATTTTTGTATAATTAAGACCGAGCCTGTTAACAACTTTTTTTATATCATAAAAAGACTCGGGGATTTTTTCTTTAGGAAATGCATCACGAATCAATTCCAATATCATGGACATTGCCTTATTTGTAATTCCACATAGACATTTGATATGGTACAACTTCAGTAGAAAAGAAAGATTTGAATATTTCAAACACCCACTATACAACTCTTGATTTCCATCGTCAACTAAATTATGAAACACATTTTCATCAGTGAAGTTTTCTCTTACATTTGGCTCCACATAATCAAAAGGAGGATCCAATGATATGTTACAATCTTGATATGGTTGTGTTACAGTCTCAAAAACATCACTTGTCACGTTGCAATTTGTAGCACCCTCATCTGGTTGTTTTGTTATGTTTTTGATGTTGATAGTGGTGTCTTGTAGTGCCGAATGCATCATTTATGAGGTTTTTCATTTCATTTTCCATTATCGACGAAGTTGGGACCTCATTCTATGGATTAAAATCAGTGCTCAATCTTTCTGTAACGTTCGATTCTCCATGCCAAATCCAACACAAATATTGACCAGAGAATTGCTTCAGTGTTAAATGTTCATAAATTTCATCTCTCTTCAACCATCTTCTAAATTTACATTTAGGACATGGACATCTTATTCTCCCTTCAACGGATCGATTATAAATTGAAAAATCTAAAAACTCCTTCAAACCCTTAACATACTGAGGTGCGTTCCTCGGTAATGTGATCCAGCTTTTATCCATGTATATCACAATGTGCCTACACAATATTAAAAAAAATTAAAACACATAGTTACTACTAAATAGAGAAAGAGATTCATATATACGATAGTGTAAGATTACAGAAACATAATATAATAAAGATGATCCATTGATCATAAAGTATGCATAATATAATTGTACTTATTTGAGGAGAATATTCTCAAGTTTATGTGTTATGGTGTAGTGAAATCCATATTTTTTTTGATGTGCTCACATGAGGAACTGCACATGTTGGAGCTATATTAGATCTTAGATTTTTGGGATTAAGTATAGTAAGGTCATTATTGGGCCTATAATGTTTGACATGCGCTTCCAAACTAGGCTTGGTGTGTATTTTGTTCCAGTAGAGTAGGCCTGGCATGAACTCGGGTTTGCGTGGATGTACTTTTGTGTTTCCTATGCACTTTTGATTGAGGTTTCTTGGTATCCATTTAATTTTTTACTACGCCAGTAGAGACTAGATTCAATGCATGAACATAAGTATCATGATTCATCACCATTAAACATTTTGACATAGTAAAGAGATATTACTATCCACTCATTTGTTAAATTCAATAAAAATTATTATTTAATCTATTTAGTTCATTAGATCCAGCTGGATTTATTATTTTCCATTACAATTCTTAGATTTCCATCAAATGCTCCTCTGAGCATTAATCTAATCATCCCATAGTTTCCATTATCCCATAAACCAACATCAATACTCATCCCATGAGTTCAATGTCAATTACATTATCAATTTCATAATCATGGTATTCAATGATCAATCATAAGCTACCACAATGTGATACACTCAATAGGGCATATAGAAACTACAACAAGTAGTTGGGAACCAAAACAATCATCCATTTGATAACAATAAATCAAATCATTCGACAATGAATAAGAAAGATGGGAATACCCATCTCTAAATTGAAACATAAACAACCCATCAAAAAGCTTCACACAATAACCCAACAAACATTATAACACAACTCTCAACCTGAGGCATCTATTCCTATTAACCATATGACAATAAATGGAAAAAAGAGATCCCCTCTCTTAACAAACACCATCTTCCACTTTTTTCCATCAAAACCCCAGACATCAATCTTAAAATGTCTCTACCACCCTAGAGCACACATATATAGAATCAAAAGTATTTTTATCATCGAAAACACAAGGGGAAACTACGTCCATAAAAAAATTGATAAAATCCTTTAGAAACCAAGAATAGACTCACCTAGCCCCAAATAATTATTTCCATAACCAACCTGATCATTACCAACTTGAATTAATAGATTCATTATGCATAGGTTTCAGCACTAGAAAACCTATAATCACTAGCTATCAAAGCCAATAACCAAACATAAATATATTCAAGAAATATTTAAAATTCAACAGTTTTGATGGATGAATGGTAATCAATATCTCATGCCACTTTCATTAATCAATTAATTATTACCCACATTATTTTCTTATCCAATTTCAATACTATAAACCACTATAAACAACAATAAAAATCATATAAAGTAGATAACACACTATTTTGAAAATTATAAGACGCGTTATGAACAATGCATTAATACATATGACCACAACATCCATTCAAATTAATTATTGATTCTAGTTATTATATTTATTAGGATAATTCCACTACAAACCCAATGAAGTTATACCATGATACCTTAACATGAACACATAAAATGGAGAAGTAAAAAAATCCCCTACCTAGTGAATTTAAACTTTCTTTGAGAAATAATGGAATAGAAGGTATAGATCTCTAATCACCTCTCCCAAAAGAAACTCGCGATCCCTGTAAACATCCCCCATGGATCCACCATCAAACACCAATAGAAACCCCATGATAATTTAAGGAAACCAATTTTCATAACTTTTAAATAGAGAACATGAATTAGAATAACTAACCAGTGAAGAAGAAACAAACCCCAAATCACTAACTGGTCGCGGGGTCACCGGGAGAAGGGGGGTCGCCGGGTCGCCGGGAGAAGGGGGGTCTCTGGGAGAAGGGGGTCGCGGGGGGTCGCCGGGGGGGTCGCCGGGAGAAGGGGGGTCGCGGGGGGTCGGGGGGAGAAGGGGGGTCACGGGGTCACAGGGGGTTGGGGGGAGAATTGGGGTCGGGGTCGGGGGGAAGGGTCGAGAGTGTGAAAAAAAAGATGGTTTCGCGGCGGTTTATTATAAACCGCTGCGAAACCATTTTAAAAAAAAAGTTTAGCGGCGGTTTTGTGAACCACCGCTACAAAACCGCCGCTAAAGTCAATTTATGTTGTAGTGTCGCTTCCAGGTTAAAGAAGTAATATATCTTGAGTCATGTTGATCAGGATGATAGTACATTCATAAGACCATGACCATGACAGTCAAGGGTAAATCCATCCAGTTAGATTAACAAATAATAAAGCAAGAAAATGGCGCTGACACGGGTGTACGTCCTGATTTATGAGATATTAAAGACAAAGAGATTATATTACACAGTGTGTGTTAGTAGGTTGGTAGTCGGTGCTGTGACTACCCTTATCTCTTTAGAGGTCATAATGAGTTGCTAGATCTCACTCTTGGTCTGTGAATATTATTCACTGCTATCGAGATAAGGTCTTAGAGGGTCACGCATAATAGTGTATTCAAGAATCTTCCTTATTCAATTGAATATGTATATAGGACATGGTGGGTCCCACCACAGGGGTTCAGGTTTTGTCCAGGGATATGAGATCACCAAAGGAATAAATAAATTTATATTATTCAAGTTAAGAATAATTGACATTGAATTTATTTATTAAATGTATTTACATGTTTTAAAGTAAATACATGAAAATATTAATTGAACGAATATTAGTTTAAAAAAATTCAAGGTTCATTTAATATTTTCGAGAATGACGAGTTGAGTTAATGACTCAATTATTATCACATAATATATTTATTATATTTTAGGAAAGTGATAATAATATTTATGACTCAGTACAATAGTCATAATATGTTGTTTATAGAGTGTTAATTATTCGGGGGTTGGGGAGACAATACCAGATAATCTCCTAACACTCTATAAATAGAGGAGAGAGATTTGCCATATACTATTCACAACCCATCTTTATCTCTCTTTTCTATCCCCCGTATCCTAGAGAGAGAGACTATGGATCCAGAAGCTTGGATTCAGCTCTCTCTCTCGCATTGCAAGCAAGGCGATGCAGTGATCGTCAGAGCATCGAAAGTGTCGTCAGAACTTCATGCTAACACTCAGATTTCGATGATCGGTGCTCCCATAGTTTTTTGAAGCATGTGTGGACGATCTAGGGGAATTCAGCTTCAGATTCTTCGAGCAACGACCGCCAACAACGAGCACCCGTTGAGTGCGACCTCGAATCAAACCAGGTATTTATGATTTTGTTTTTTGTGCTTAAAACTTTTCATACGAGATCCTTGGCTAACTGCTTAGGCTTTTGAAAATCAGTATATTCAAACAAAGATGGAAATTATGGAGGGGATGTTGGATTTTTCTCCTGGGTCTACTATGGCCAAACAAACAAAATAAAAGGTCAAAAGCGAATAACAAAAAAAGGAAAAAGACCCAAAAGTGGGTCTTCTCCGACCGTGATGCCACCGGAGGGTCTTCTCCGAGCCTGAGCCGGCAGATCTACATCTACGCGCATGCTTCCCCCGGCCGGCGATACCGTGACCTCCTCCGCCTAGTTTGGGCATCCCCGCGGTGGCCCAACACCCGACCGCCGACTTCCTCTAGCAGCAGACACGACCCACGGCTCCGTAGCAGCCCCCGCCGGACCGACCAACACCTCACCGCCCAGATCTGGTCCGGCAGCACCCGCGACCCCCTCGTCCACAGATGAGCAGACCTGTCTGGCCGCGACCTGTCTGGTCCGAAAAGTTACTAATTTTTATAATCAAAAATTAATTTATGTAATTAATTTGATTTTGGTTTTAAATTAAATTGATGAAATATTAATTTTTGGTTTAAAATTAGTACAGTGGAATAAATTAATTTAATTTTGGAGTTAAATTAAATTAATTAATCAATTTAATTTTTGGTTTTAAAATTAAATTAATGAATGTGACCGAATAGTGATATTTTTTGAATTAAAATATGATTGAATTTTAATTCAATAAAAATACCCTCAGAAAATAATTAATGCAAGTTTAATTTTTATTCATCCATTTAATTTAAATATGCGTGTTAAAGCGTATTAAACTAGTCACGAGTCGTTGACTGACCAATACTTGCTCGGTGCGTTTTTATTTATATGTTTAATTATTGCATGGTTTGTAAAAGTAGTTACATAAAAGGAGATCTGCATGTCATCACAACGTCATTATATGTATAAAGGTTTGCGTGTTCAATTCAGAGTTGTATTTTATACTCTACAGTTCCCCTCACCTGCGAGTGAGTATTGTTGTATAATGACGAGATGGGCAGTGACGCACTTTGCACCAAGTTATCGCGATGCTCCAAACATGGCTTTGAGGCATTGGAGGGGAGGTGCTGCAACTCGATTCGTAAGCGACGCAACTCAAGGTATATCCCCTATGGTCTAGGTTAATCCATTATTCACTCAATGGATCAACCATTAGAATTGGCTCATGATCAGGTCATCATTTTATTTTTGCATGGTTTATTATTTTTGTGTATGTGTAGTTAATGCATGAACACATAGAATAATAAACAAGCATGCAAAAATAAAATGAACATGTAACGCGATGGATTTTTCTATTTATTGCATAGTCAGTTGTGAGTGCGATCAGATAGAACATGCTTAAAAATAGAAAATGATTTTTTTGTCACATTAAAATATAAAAACCCTCAAAGAAATATTAAGTTGTAACCGCCTTTCATCATCCGACTTTGAACAAAACTGAGTGTTCGAGGTGCTCTTCATGCCAAAGCTGATGTTGCCTCTTACTAACGTGGAGTTATTATTAGAGTGGTGGGTTGAGTAAGGATTAGCTAAATCTAACTTGCTATCATTTTAGAGGCAATCATTGAGCAAATCAAATTATGATTTTAGAAGCTGAGACTTTACTTAACAGATCAAAGAACCGCGAGTTAATGCGGTTGGCCAGTCAAACGCCTACCCTGAACCCTCTGAGTAGTGGCATAACCATAACTTCTAGACTATGATCGGTGGTTTGAGAATCCTTTCCACTAGAATACTCAAGCGACAGAGTATTCTGATTCCAGCACAAATGGTTCATAGAATTCGATAAAATAGTAGGAGACATTTACTGATTTAATTAATTAATTAATCAAAATGTCTAAAACGATAATCAAGATAAAAAGTACTAGTCTGCTAAAATTGATTTTTGTAGAAAAAATGGAAAGTTACATCATAAGTAATACTGTGATAAATATAAAAAACGGACAAAGTAAATGTCCACACTGGCACGAGTATCCAAGAATAGTACGGGTGCTTCCGCATAGTACTATGATATAGGAAACTCAAGGTGCCAGTGTCCCTGATACCTATTAAACTACCTCAGGAAGCGATGGTGTAAAAATTGATTATAGGAGACTAATGTACAGTGAAAATGATGGTTATGTCATTATGCAATCATCAACGTCCAATGTTAGTTGCGGTCACTACATTGGACATCGATGATATAACATTTATTCTTGTCTCTGAGAAGTCTGTATGGAGAAAGTTAAGCAAGATATGAATAAGGTGATGATTACACTGACATGTGTAAATTGAAAGATAGATCATTATCTTTCAATGGATTCCTTTCTCATATCATTATCACCTATTTACTCAAGTCTTTTTTTAGGTTACAAAAAACGAACAGTATTGAGTAAACACTTCATTACCTTTGTAGGTAAGGTTCACTAAGGAAATAAGAATATAAAAGATAGATTAATCTTTAAGTCTTATGGTGAACAAATTGAAAGACAAGGCGAAAATTCCAATGAAAAGTAATGCCAAAGGCACATTCTCAATTTCCTTCAATGAAAGAGGTATTAATATGAGGCTATTTTCTTTACATAACATGAAATAAAACTATGTATGTTTAATCGCAATAAATTTGCAATAAAGAAGAAAGTAATCGCTTATTCTATAGGTATATTTATCAATATAAAAGTAATGTTTTCATCTTACTTATTGGGTATTAAATACAATACAAATTTCACATGTGTATTGAAATACAGTAACCAAGTAAGTAATAGAAACATTACAAGAAGTAATGTGTATTCTCCAAGCAATTGAGAAAGGGTGATTCTTAAGTCAGTGGTGAGAAGTACACAACTTCTATATTACCAAGTGAATGATTCTTGTAGAACTTTTATTAAGTATGACCAAGACATTTATCTCACGTGTCCTTTGGATGCAAGGAGAAGTTATTCCAGGTTCATGAATTAATGTTGTTTGTGGTGTTTAATACTCAACTAATAGTTAATACTTAAATCATATGCAATAAGTGATGAATATAAAATGTAAGACTTTTATACCCAGTTGTGGCAAGATAATTCTTTGTCAAGTAAGACTAAAATTAGACATCCAGGATATACCCAGTTTGGTATTTAGGCTCGGTAAAGCTAAAAACCTATGGTATAATCGACATCTTTAATTTGGACAAAGAAACCTTTAGAAATAAAGGTATGCCACAAATCTTTTAGAATTAGTTCATCTTGAGAGCGTGAAATATTTAAAGGGTAATAAAGAGGTATATATACTTTATAAGATTCATTTAAGTAATTAAGGAATGGTAAAGTGAAGTATATACATGGTTAGAAGATATAAGTTGCTTCAGGCTGACATGCCGAAGAATATCTTGACCAAGCAATCATCGATCAAAATAATGTAGCATGGAGTAATTACTTATTGCACATTAACTTATCTATATAACAACATTGATGTTAATGAGAAGGATCAATGATAAAGTCATACATGTTAACATTGATCAACAAAATGTAGCATGGAACAATTCCTAAACACATATTTTATACATTAGAGTTATGATGTAAGAGTATCAATGTTGAAACTTGCAGAAACTTCCATTATATTTTGTGACATGCTTCAAAAATAACGGTGATATCCCATAACCATATGCCAACTACAATAACTAATGGATATTAGAACATTTTTATTATGATGGAAATGCACTATGTCATAGGGATATGTGTTTGGATGCAAATAGTTTGTTAGGATTTGAACAAACTTGCATCAAGAACAAACACAATGTGCATCTACAATAATTATCCTAACAAATTCTTATGATATTACATAAATACCTAAGATAGAAAAGTGGCAGTCAAGTGATAGACTACATTTCTATAAAAGGGTGCACGTATCTACTTGAGATAGTGTGAGTAAGATTAACTTGGGTTTAGTTAATGCCATAGATGCACAAATAGTTGGTGAAAGCGCGGCCGATTGTCGCCTATCGACCGTTCTAATGTGTATAGCAGCACTTGGATAGAATCCTCGATGATGATACTTTTTTAATAGTCGAATGTTTTTTGTTGATTATATTTTTATTGGGGGGGGGGTTGTTTGCAGAGCTTATGAAATGATTGATTGATTAATATTGATTTAAAAAATTGAAAAAGATTGGGGTGAGTTCATTATTAGGGAGTTAATCTTGTGATTTCCTTGAGCTTTTCTTTATATTGCATTTAAATTAACACCCACTTCACAAGATAACATTGATTGGAATTCCTAAGTGTTAAGGCTTTAATACAAGCCTTAAATTATCTTAGGGTTCTAATTTCAATTAGAGATTGTTTATGGTAGTGTATTTATGGTTCCAATAATCCATAGAAACCACATGTTAAACAAAACAAGTCATTAATCCATGACATGTTAAGTCCAACATACACAATGTTAAATTAAAGAATACTCATCGAGAAAAAGCTCTCAATTACTTAACATCTCTAAACAACGACTCACCCCAATGGGAGATTTACTCATATATTGAAATAATTAGTAATCTGGTTATAATTATTATGATGAAAAATTAAGAAGATAAGAAAAAGAAATGGATAAGAAAAGAGTTGTGCGTTGAACACACACACACAAACTGTGAAGGGAATTAAATACTAACTTTAGATTGAATGAGAAAGCATAATAAGGGAAGGGGATTAAACTATATTTAAACTATTTTAAGACCACTAATATTATTTAACAGAAGGTGGATGAGAATAATAGATGAAGAAGAAGGAACATGCATTAAAATAGAATTACAAAAACTAAGACTTACAAGATTACAAACAAAGAACAACACAAAAGTAAAAGGAAACAAAGAGAGGAGGAAGGGTATATCAAGTAAAAAATTAAGTATGGAAGGTCCTACCAAGCCCTTCGAAAGTATTTGGTCATGCCAATATGTGCTCCTCTCTTCTGAAATGCTAACCCCTTTGAAGGAGAGGAGGGAAATGTATTTATAACCCAAGGAAGTGGACTGTTTGCATTCCCAATCTGTCCCTCCACTTGGTTCGATGATTTGGACATCCAGACAGCCGAATCTCAAGATATATCCTTCTTAAAAAGTTTTAGATAATAATTTTGGCCGACTAATCTCAAATTTTGGAGGCATTTGGACTTATGGAGCCAAAGTTATGGCAGTTTGATTAAACAAGGTTAATCTGTCCATTTGAATCCATACTTTTTAGAAGACCGAAATGTGAATGGGTTTATCAATAGTAAAATGCCTTCAAATCTGAACACTTTCTTCAACAAAGTAGGCCGACTATATCTCCTCTTTCACGCTGAAAAATATAAGATTGATTGGATGATGACATCATGAGATATGTCATGAATACTGTACTGATTTTATTTCCCATCCAGAATGGTGGGCTGAGTTTAAATGAATCATTTGGACCCATTGTATTTGGAGTTGGGCCTTGAAAGTTTTATCCAAGAATCCTTACATTGTCCCCAGAACATTGGAGGAGAATAAAGGAATTTTTACTTCCTGATGTAGCCCAGAAATTAAATCTTCATGGATGAGACAGTTTCTTCACAGATTCTGTGGGTCTTCTTATGTGATCCATATGACCATTCAAATGGCAGAATGAGCCAATGATTCCTTCTAATTATATATGGGAAATTGAATAAGGAATTCTAAAAAACAAGAACCACATAATTTTTATTAGTAGGGTGAGAGTTATAAATAAAACAGTAAACCGACTCAATTGGACTACTTCTAAAAATGCTCAAAAATTATACTTAGTATTAAAACATTAATATTTCACACAAATTATGGAAATTTCATATAAAATTAGTAAAGGGAGTATATAATAAGTCATGAAACTATTAATAACATCAATTCCCCCACACTTAGTCTTGTGCATGTCCTCATGTGCAAAAAATATAAAAACATGACAAAAACCATTTTCACTCACCATCAAATATTAAAATTTTGTTTTCCCCAATCAGGGAGGTTTAAACAATATCACTCATCCATATTGAATTCCAACACAAGTTGTTACAGAAACAATGTTCAAAAAACAATTCATTTTTTTCATGCTCAAATTTAGAAATGGAAAATGGTGGCACACAAAACTTACTCATCTCAAGATGATAAAATTAATTTATGGAGCTTCACTCATTCACCAACAAAAAGTGAAAATCTTAGAGTTTGAAAGAGATATCAGCTTCCACTCCCTATAAAAAGTGCACAAGAATCAAGAGGTCTTTTTAAGGGGTTTTTCTGTGGTTATGGGACGGTAGGAATATAATGTCCAAGAGAGAGAAGAAGAGGGGTAAAACACCAACATGGAAAAAGCAATGCACATTTTTTTTTGAAATGAGACATGAAAGGAAATGGAAACACATATTTACAAGGGAATGAAAATTTAAAATAAGACACAAAAGTGGAAGGAAATATGAAGGGAATGAGAAGATGGAATATTTACAAAACCCAAAACTTCTCCCAATGACATAAGTGTTCTTTTTCTTTTTTTTTTCTCTTTTTTTTGAAAGTTGAACTTGAAACAAATATCACAATCATATACCAACCCATGATTTATCTCCTCACGACACTAATTTTAATAGTTATAACAAGATCAAAGGCTGATAAATAGTGATTTTTGACCTACCCAAGAAACAACCCAGTTTTTTTGATTTTTTTTGATTTTTTTTGATTTTTTTAATTAATTTTTCTTGAACACTTGTCATTAAAATTTGAACAATATTTCATAAGAATATATACATTCTCTAACCCCACTGAAGGAAAACCTCTCCCCCCACACTAAAATGGATTCTTTCCCTCAAGCAAATGATAACTCGTTGAAAATCAATAAAAGGGCACCCAAACAATGAAATCCATTCTTCCCCACAGGTGAATTGCAAAAAATTATGCAATGAAAATCCATGTTGATAATGGGTGGGATAATGTATTGGGCTTGTAATGTAGCTATCAAAGAAAAGGTTTTCATAGGCTTGAAGGGGATTTCAAAATGAGGATTAATGTAAGGGAAATGATAGGCTATTTGGCTATTGTGATTCTCATGTGGTTTAAAAAATGCCTATATCATTTTAATGTACAATAAAGTAAGAAATTCAGCTCTAAGGTCCAAAAACTCAAGATTCACAAATGGGGGTGAAAAAAAACACTCATTTTGAAAATATGGACATAGGTGGCATTGGCATGAAAGATAATTTTGTTTCTCATGATTAGGGAAAATCAGTTTCCAAATCAAAAAGTGATCATTAAAAATTTGTTGGTTTTGACACAATATTCTTTATCTATATATATGAAGAAACCACAAATTTTTTGAGATGAAACCATGTCTTTTGACTCCCAAAAATGGTTGGACAAAATTTGAAAATTCGAAGGTGAGTAAGTATGACTCTTGTTTGTTCTTTTTTTTAAATTTTTAGGTTTTTTTGTATTTTTAAATTACACACCCACACAAAAGAGAAAGATTAAATAAAAATTTGATGAGGAAAGTGGTAAAAAAATAAAATGATAAGGAGGGAGGAAGAAGAGAGAGAAAGAGAGAGAGGGAGAGAGAGAGAGAGAAGAGGAGTTAAAGGGAAAGGGGTGCCCCCTGGTTTAGATTTGGTGGGTTGCCATCTCCATCCAGTGGTGGGTCAACTGTAGAAGTTGGGGATCCGATAGAATTCAATGTGGTTCCAGGATTATGGGATGTTACCTAAAAAAGAAAAATCATTATTCATCTAATGAAAAACTAAAAAGAAATTAAAATTTC
Source organism: Viscum album (assembly GCA_963277665.1). NCBI lineage: Eukaryota > Viridiplantae > Streptophyta > Magnoliopsida > Santalales > Viscaceae > Viscum > Viscum album. Next base: position 1,985,968,744 of record OY728161.1, on the reverse strand, counting down.
ATAAAAGTAAAATAAAACATGGGTTGCCTCCCAAGAAGTGCTGCATTTATTTGTCTACAGCTAGATAGTTGTAGTAGACTACCCATAGTTCTATGGTGGCCACCATATTTTCTTAACTCCAGAGTGCTTCCAAAAACAATTCTCCTTTGGGATTCCTGATTTTTCATTGGATAATTTATCCCCTTCCTTGATTGTGTGCTTGCAATTAAATGGAGGTGGAAAGAGAATATGACTATCCTCCCTTTGGTCTCGAATGTGAGGAATGATTTTATCCCCAAAGTGATGTTTTTCTATGCTCAGAAATTCAGGAATATGCTTCAATTCTGATGGTTCATTTATGTATGGTTCAGATGACATGAAACCAGAGTATTAGATCCCAATTGTTTTTGACTCATTTATTTCATCACCTACCGATGAAGAGTAATGAGGATCAGTGGAGTCATAAGACTGAATAAATTTTTCAATATCCTTTATATCAATGTTCTTCACCAAAGATTAGTCAATTTCAACCTCACCAGTGATCACTTTATTAATTATAGGAAAAATCTCACAACCTTCACTCCCATCGAGACAAGATAAACACATTTGTTTAGGGTTAATATCACATATAACAAAATTTTCAGAATCATGGATAGGAAATGATGAATTTTGGATAAACCGATCTAAATCAACAAATGAGCATTTTAGTTTATTTTCCTCATTATCATCCAAGCTGGAGAAGTGGAGGTCAAAGGCAAGATGAGATTCTAAAGATTTTTCAAGATCCTTTAGATCAATGGAGCTTGCATTTGTAACGTCAACTTCAACTTCTCCATTTATGACTTGGTTAATGAGGATGCAATATTCACAAACTCCTCTATCAGTAGAACAAGAAGGACATGATGGATTGGGATTCAACACACTCTCAGAGAGAGTTTCATAAGAATGGATAGAGAATGCAGATTCATTCTCTGATGGGTATCGCATGGATTGAAAAATATTGAACTTGACCAGTTGGTCACCAAATTCCATGGATAAGATGCCAACATGGACATCAATTTTGGTTTTAGATGTCATGAGGAAAGGTCTTCCTAAAATTAGAGGAGATTGGCAAGAAGTTGTCTCACCTTCCATGCCAAGGACATAAAAATCAGTAGGGAAGATAAGATCATTCACATGAATAAGGAAATACTCAATTATACCCTCAAGACTAGCAGTGCTTCGATTGGCCAATTGAATGACAACACCCGTTGGATGTAAGGAACCTAGACCAAGGTTGGAGAAGATAGATTTGGTCATGACATTAATTGAGGCTCCTAGGTCTATGAGTGCATCATCGAAGTTGGAACTTCCAATTTGGCATGGAACTGTAAAGGTCCCTGGATATTTTCACTTTATGGGAATAGACTGTTGGGTGGAAACATTTTCAAAGGTCCTAAGTTGCCTCTTGTGGGTGCACAATTCCTTAAGAAACTTGTCATACTTATGGATTTTTTTAATGGCATCTAAGAGGGGAATGTTCACTTCAACACGTCTAATCATGTCAAGCATTTTAGGATCGGGTTCAAAGGACTTCTTTGGATTAGAAATGGCTTGAGGAAAAGGAATTGGGTTCCTAAGTGGAATAGAAGGAGGTGAGGGAATGGATTTAGATTCCTTTTCAAGTTTCTTTTTCTTTTTCATTTTCTAGGTCAACATTTAAAGGGGGTTGAAGGACTTATCTTGAGGCATAGCAATTTGCTTTCTCGATCTAAGTGCAATTGCACTTACATTACCCTTGGGGTTGGGTAATGGTTGAGCCGGGAGTTGGGAATAATTTGATTGTTGTTGCTGGATTAGGTGGGATGCAAGTTGACCAATTTGGGTTTCAATGTTTTTGAGTCCGGAACGGGTGAAGTAGGAAAGATCTTCAACTGCACTTTCCCATGGTTTCTTGGAATAAGAGGCCTATCCTGAATTAGGATTGCCTTGATTTTGGTTCTTGGGAAAGAGATTTTATTGGTTTGGGAATTGGGAAGGCTCATTAGGATAGTGGAATCCAGGAGGATGATTTTTCCTTTGTTTTTGAGGAATAAAAGGATAAGGTTTTTGGAAGTTACCAACACCTTGACCATATTGAAACTGGTTTGGATTTTGAGGAGGGAATCGAGGGGGATGAGATACGGGATTACCATACCTCAGGCCTTGGTTATAGGAAGAAGAGAAGGGATCAGAGTGAGGTTGGTTGAAGTTTCTAATGAACTGACCTGATTGTTGAGGGTTGGGGTTACGCTGAGCATATAATGTATTGAGCTCCATTGGTTCATATGAATCAGATTGATCCTCTTGAAGTTGTGAACATGTGTCTGTTGGATGAGCTGGTGAGTTGTAGATTCCACAGTTTTTGACAGGTCCAAGAAACATTGATTGTGGAGAAGATGAGGTTGGGGCTTTGGATGCCACAACTAGTTGTCGCACAAGACCTGTAAGTTCACTCATCCACTCGGTCATCTTATTCGGATCTATGGATTTATTGTCTTGGACTTTTTTTACTTGATCATGTGCTCGAGTATGGAATTGTTGTGTGTTTTCAGCCATGTTTCTTATAAAATATATAGCAGCTGCAGGAGTTTTATCAACAAGAGAATCGCCACTTGCGACATCAATTAGAGTTCTCTCCATAGACAATAAACCCTAATAGAAGTATTGGATCAAGAGTTGGTCAGGGATTTGGTGGTGTGGGCAGGTTGCAAAAAGCTTTTTGAACCTCTCACAGTACTCATGGAGTGATTCACTTGGGAACTGACAGATACCACTTATTTCTTTTCGGATAGAAGCAGTACGAGAACCAGGAAAGAATTTCTCTAAGAAGAGTCGCTTCATGTCATTCCATGTGGTTATGGAACCAGGAGGAAGGTAGTAGAACCATGACGTAGCAGTGTTAGCTAGGGAGAAAGGGAATGCTCGGAGTTTGATTTATTCCTCAGAAACCCCTTGAGGCTTCATGGTAGAGCACACCACTTGGAACTCTTTAAGATGAAGATGTGGATCCTCACCGGCTAGCCCGTGGAAATGAGGGAGAAGATAAATCAAACCTGTTTTGAGTTCGAAGTCAGCCTCTATATTTGGATATTGAATACCAAGAGGTTGGTAATTCATATTAGTTGCAGCGAGTTCTTTAAGTGTTTATTCCCTAGGATTGTCCATATCTAATTCAATTGGTTGGACAAGGATTGGTTCTTGAATTATTTGATTATATCTTATGTTCCTCCTAAGTTGGAAAAGTGTTCACTAAATTTCAGGGTCAAAAAAATACAAGGGATTGTTTAGGAGGCTATGAGGCATTCAGAGAGATGTTGGAGGAAATAAGAAGACAATTTTTTCTTTTTGTGTTTTTTGTTTATGATTTTTATGAGGAAGTCGGGTTTTTCTTTGTGTTTTTTTTCAATTTTTTTTCAATTTTTTTTTTTGTTTTTTAACAATAACTAGAAACTAACGACTACTTAAAGCACCATCCCCAGAAACGACACCATTTTAAAGCGCGACCGATTGTCACCTATCGACTGTTCAAAGTTCCGATGCTCTACTAATGTGTATAACAACACTCGGGTTGAATCCTCGACGATGATACCTTTTTAATAGTCAAATGTTTTTAGTTGATTATATTTTGATTGGGGGGGGGGGTTTAGAGCTTATGAAATTATTGATTGATTAATATTGATTTAAAAAATTGAAAAATATTAGGGTGAGTTCATTATTAGGGAGTTAATCTTGTGATTTCCTTGAGCTTTGCTTTATATTGCATTTAAATTAACACCCACTTTACAAGATAACGCTGATTGGAATTACTAAGTGTTAAGGATTTAATCCAAGCCTTAACTTATCTTAGGGTTCTAATATTAATTATAGATTGTTTATGGTAGTGCATTTATGGTTCCAATAATCCATGGAAACCACACGTTAAACAAAACAAGTCATTAATCCATGAAATGTTAAGTCCAACATACACAATGTTAAATTAAAGAATACTCATCGAGAAAAAGATCTCAATAAATCAACATCTCTAAATAATGACTCACCCTAATAGGATATTTACTCATCCATTGAAATAATTAGTAATATGGTTATAATTATTATGATGATAAATTAAGAAGATAAGAAAAATGAAGGGATAAGAAAAGAGTTGTGCGTCGAACACACACACACAAACTGTGAAGGGAATTAAATACTAACTTTAGATTGAATGAGAAATCATAATAAGGGAAGGGTATTAAACTGTATTTAAACTATTTTAAGACCACTAATATTATTTAACAGAAGGTGTATGATAATAATATATGAAGAAGAAGAAACATGCATTAAAATAGAATTACAAAAACCAAGACTTACAATATTTCAAACGAAGAACAACACAAAAGTAAAAGGAAACAAATAGAGGATGAAGGGTATCTCAAGTAAAAACTTGAGTATGGAAGTTCCTACCAAGCCCTTTGAAAGGCTTTGGTCATTCCAATATGTGATCCTCTCTTTTGAAATTACAACCCCTTTGAAGGAGAGGAGGGAAATGCATTTATAGCCCAAGGAAGTGGACTGTTTGCATTCCCAATCTATCCCTCCACTTGGTTCGACGATTTGGACATCCATACAGCCTAATATCGATATATCTCCTTCTTCAAATTTGTAGATAATAATGTTTTCCGACTAATCTCAAAATTTGGTGGCATTTGGAATTATGGATCCAAAGTTATGGCGATTTGATTAAACATGTTTAAACTGTCCATTTAAATCCATACTTTTTAGAAGGCCGAAATGTGAATGGGTTTATCAATAAGAAGATGCCTTAAAATCTGAAAAATTTCTTCAAAAAAGTTGGCCACCTATATCTCCTCTTTCACACTACAAAAATCAGCTTGATTGGATGATGACATCATGAGATATGTCATGAATACTGTACTGATTTTATTTCCCGGCCAGAATGATGGTCTAAGTTTAAATGAATAATTTGGGCCCATTGTCTTTAGATTTGGGCCTTGAAAGTTTTATAAAAGACTCCTTAAATTGTCCCCAGAACTTTTAAGGAGAATACATGAATTTTTACTTCCTGATGGAGCCCAGCAATTAAATCTTCATGGATGGGCCAGTTTCTTCACAAATTCTATGGGTCTTCTTGTGTGGTCCATATGACCATTTAAATGGAAGAATGGGCCAATTATTCCTTCTAATGATATGTGTTAAATTGAATAAGTAATCCTAAAAACCAAGAACCACACAATTTTGATCATTAGAGCGAGAGTTATAAATAAAATAGTAAACTGACTCAATTGGACTACTTCTAAAAATGCTCAAAAATTATACTTAGTATTAAAACATTAATATTTCACACAAATTATGGACATTTCATATAAAATAAGTAAAGGGAGTATATAATAAGTCATTAAACTATTAATAACATCAGTTGGTATAGGAAATATTTCCACAAGTGGTGTGAAACAAGAATGTTCTAGAGATACATACTATATAGGAAGGTTACAACCATAGTGATGGTTTTGTATTCACCGCAAATGGTGATACATTATTCATTATGAATAATAATTTACTACAAGTAAGAAGTATATAAAAATTAGATGATATTGACAAGATGAATTAAAATTTAATAATGAATTCCATGTATTAAAGTGAAAAGGGGCTTATTATTTGGAATACTGCTGTGGGTATTCAAGTTAGATGATACATGGATGGTACAAGCGTGATATCAATATAGCTTGGTTAGTCATACCAAGTCATTCTACCTAAATCCATTAGAATTTTACTTGTCATAGATAATTTCTATGATCATTTTATTGAGAATTGGATATCATGAGCACCAATTATGGAAGATGTTTATACGACGCCACCAAAAAGTGATGGTCACGTCACAAAATGCTAATAAAGGTTGCAAGTTACTGAAATCTAGTTTATGATTGAATTAAGCAACATGATCATATAATATTCTTTTTGAATGAGTTATTTTCATGTGTCTACTAGAGGTTAGTGGGAGCGCCAATATTTTGGGGTCTGAGAGGTAATATCGGACAATCTTCTAACACTCTATAAATAGAGGAGGAGAGGGATTTTCCACATACTATTCACAACCCCTCTCTCTATTCTTCTCTCCCCCACATCCTAGAGAGAGATAATATGGATCTAAGAGCTCGGATCAGACTCTATCTCTCACATCACAATCAAGGTGATGCAGTGATTGTCAGAGTGTTGAAGGCGTCATCAGAACTTTGTGCTAGCACCCAAATTTTGATGATCGACACTTCTTAAATTTTTTGAAGTGTGTGTGAATGATATAGAGGAATTTGGATCCGGATTCTTCGATCAACGATCACTAATTATGAACATACATTGATCGTGACTTCATATCAAACCAGGTATTTATGGTTTTGATTTTTGTGCTTAAAACTCTTCATACGAGATCCTTGGATTATACTAGGCAGAGTTTCACCGATGATGATAAGCTCATGTCGATCGTCAGTGGAATTTTTTTAAAATACCAACTTTTGGGGATTCCAATTAATGCTCGATACCCCAATCAACAAATTATGTTTACATATAGGTGAATACCCATGGATAAGGAAGAGGTTTGGGTATTAACAATATAAAACATTTCATGTAAAAGAGATAAATTCATGAAATATTTTGGTAGCATGACGGGTATACAATGCGGATTAAAGAAAGGGAATAATAAGATGGAATGAAGGTATCCCATTGATAAAACACTATTTTAGTAGTAATATGATAATAAAAAGTGCATGAAAAGAATGTAATTCAATATTTATAAGTCATACCACAAAAGAGGTACTTGAATGGAAAAGAAGAAGCAGAGAGTTACCTTACCCTGAAGAGTTGCTTCCTAGAACTAGAGGATGACACCTTAAAACCTTAAGGACACCATGAAGGGACTCTTTGGGAGGTAAAATGACCATAAATTCATGGATAAAGGATTTTGAGTGGAGAGGAATTGTGGGATTAATGGGTATTTATATTAAAATAGGAGGAATTGTTTTAATAATTTCTAAATACAAGTCTTGGAATTCTACATTGTGGAAAATGAAATACCATTGGCTTAACCATGGTTTTTGCTCATGGTTTTAGATATATATGTCATATTTTATAATATTTTTATGAATTAGATCTGAAATACATTTTTTAATATTACTTGGATCATGGAAAAGTAAATTTTTCACAAAATGTAGTTCTAAAAATCTAAATTTCCATTTTAGACTTTGGAAAGTCATTTATAGGTTTGGAAATTGATTTAAATCCATTAAAATACATAATATCAATAAAATAATCTATTTTTGGATGATCAAGACTTTAAATTAATTATTACACCACCTTTATGTATTTATGATGTCATAAAACTTACTATATATTATACCGTATTTTCTACTTTACCAAAAAATTTGACTCTCTCATTAAATTATGAAAAATTCACTGTTGGATAATTTAAACATGTTGGTTTAAATAATGCCATTCATTTTATTAGAAAAATTTTATAAATATGAGAAATTTATTTTTTAAATATAAATAATTATTTATTGAAAACCACTAGTTTTTATTATTCAATCGAATTTCTATCTCTTATAAAAACTATATATAATTGCATAAAAATACTTTATAAATAAACGTTGTTGTTTTAAACCTTTTATAAACATTTTTTCAATGTATTTTAATGGAAATTATATATATATATATATATATAAATTCTAGAAAAATTAAATCATAGTCTCTTTGTATAAAATCCATTTTATCATATTCTCTAATAATATGCATTTTATATAAGAGTATAACACTAAAAAAGAATGCAAAATCAATAAAGATTTCAATTCATTTTAAAATAATTACACCTTAATACTACTATGGCCTAGATACATAACCCCTTATTACGACGACATAGGGTCTAAGTGTAAGGCATGTGATGGTGATAGTTTTGTGAGGTGGTTTGGTTAACATTGATCTACTGGTGATCTCCACTAGTAGGAACTTCTCTTGTAGGTGATTTTGTCTGAGCCTCATGCCATGACCCGACCCACCGGGGCCCGTGTGACTGGTGGAAGGCCAAGTGTGACAACCCTAATCTCACCTACAATAGTCTAGGGGCTGACAAAAAGTGTCTAGAAGGCATAACTGAAGTGGGAGGCCTTTTCCTAATGTACCTGTATGCATGCACCCAACCATATCCATGAAAAAGTGTAGAGGAATAATAAAATCCTGCAACATATAGAGTATGAAAATGCTTTACAAAAGCCTATAAGAAATACATCATATTACGACAATATAAAGACAAAGTGAAGAATGGAAAAAATACATGCCCAAATTGAAAAGATGTCCCAACATGAAAACAACTGGAATAAAGGAAAACTAAGAGAGACCAACTCCTAATCTCTATGTCTGACCACCGTACACGGTCAATGAACCCAATCACCACTAATCTCCATTGATGTCTCCACTAATCTGTCTACTATCTGCACAAGACACGACACATGTGGGAAAATTCTATACAAGGGTGAGTATATACATACCCAGTAGGACTCCCTAAAAAATATAAAGGGAGAAATAGAGAGATACTATAGAAGTCATCTCAACCCATAATAAGAGGGAAAAAACCCCAAGATATATATGATCATAAAAAAACCTAGATGAGAGAGAAAGGGGATCTCCATCTCCCCAAACCATCCTAGGATGATGTGTCTACTTGTAGATTCAAAGGTCCATCTCTTATACCCATCATCTCACATGTTTATTCGATAAATCCATGTGTAGGACCCGCACCGTGCCACTACTATACAACATGAGGGGCAATAATCTACAATATAGGTCCTGCACCCTAGTATTCCAGAGGGTGATACTTAGTGAATAAAAGACCCATGACCTAGTACAATAGTGGGTACCATTCAGTAGATAGAGGGCCCACACCCTAGTACGATAGGGGGTACAGATCAATAGGTAGAGGACTCACACCCTAGTGAATTAGGGTGGTCCCACTCAGTAGGTAGAGGACCTTCACCCTAGTGTGTTAGGAGGGTTCCACTCAGTCAATAGAGGAATATGTGGGACCCACACCCTGGTGCGATAGGGGGTTTCCAACCCCGACCTTTCTCTGATGATCCCGCCCGATCACCACTTCCAGTCAAGCATCACCTGAAGAAGTGTCACACTTGCAACACCTCACGTCATATCTTAAAAGCCACTACGAAGACTGCCATTGTGTTTTACATGGAAAACTGTTCAGGATAGGATAACCACGAGCCAAAATCTGAGTCTAGAATAAGGATATAATCTAGGTGGAAGACTATAAGAAAATTACATGGTGTGTACATGGGGTCAAACAACGTGTGACCTTTCCTGGACACCTAGTTGTGTCCTCACTTGCACATGGATTGATTGGCCCTGTAGTACTACAAGACATGTATGGGTACTACATTACATGTCTTGGCTGGCCAGGGCCTGCCCCTGTGCTCCTGGTTGTTCTCGTTCACATCATCCCATGCCCATGTACATCTGGCTGTGATTGTGAACCTGATTGTGTATGAGTATCAGGTTGTGCCCGTGTACTCTTGGCTATTCCCATGTGCCTGGCCATGTCCAAGTATCGGGCCGTGCCCATGTACTACTAACCTTTACCATGCCCATGTACTCTCAGGGTACAAGTCAAGTCACCAACATGGGGTAAAATGGCATGTATGGGGTCATACACGGTGCATGATCTTTATCACTGCTCGAAACCCTAGCCACCGTAGCCATGGGACTACACAACTTGTGTTCCTAGACCACACACCATGTAGTCAGGTTTTTCATTAAAACCCAGGAAATATATATGTGCTTCACCCACACCATTGTCTCCTCCATTTTACCGTGATTCATGTTGGGGGTCTCAGATTAGGGGCCATCTGCACCCATTCTATCACCAGTGGATGAATTTCGGCCACCTGATCCCCGCACGACCCATCCCGTCATGCCATGTCACCGCCACGATCGAAGGATGAAGAATCCAGCCACCGGTCTGTGTCTCCATCATCCATAACCTATAAAACATCCTGATATGTCTGTAAATCACCATCTTGTTCATCTTTCACACAACCACCATAAATTCGGGGGTTCAATTGCGCTCGAACCTGCCCTGACAATGTTAAACTACAACCCTATGGGACAACAGTTAAGAATGATAAGAATAATGGGGATAAATGAACATAAACAAGATAAAACCATCATTTACCAAGAGTTATAAAAAATAATCACAAAATCAGGGTATCTAAGTGTGATAGAAATTTCAAAAAAAGAAGAATATAATTGGATCAATAATATAAAAAGGTAGTAGGGATCAGGAAAATTTCAATAAATCATAGATCAAAGTATAGTAGATATTAAATCCAAACTAGAAAAATCGATTAGGGAGGAAATCCAAAAAATAACATGCCCTATCTCGATTTAGGATCAATAATTGGTGAAGAACATGTTCACCAGTGATGAAGAAGACCCGTTGCATTCGCTACCTCCTGATCCACCTCGATCTTATTTTCCTTCATTCTCTGATCTTGATCCACCAATGAAGAACAACCTTCCTTCTCTCAAATCCACCCAGGGTTATGTGACTAACCCTATAAATTTTCTATAATGGACTATTTATAGAGGATTATATTTAGGTAATTTAATAAAAAAATAAATGAAATTATTTATTTTATTAAATGCACCCACCAACGATCACCTCCCTCAGAACATTTTATGCTGACCAACCTTAGGTCATGCCTATGGTAAACCCATGTTCCAAAATCAATGGTGGTATTGGATATCCTATCCAAGGTCCTAAACAATGGGAAAAAAATTTAAACTGAAATGATGCATGCATGTGTAATAGAATATATTAATATTTTTAATATATTAATTCTGGGGTCCCGTGACATCCAACCACTGCACCGACTCTATGGATAAATCTAGATATATACATAGAAATTTTCAAAGAAAAAATCCATTAAAATCAGAGTCATTACATTCTCCCCTCCTTCAAGGATTTTCATCTCGAAAAGCACAAGATACATAAAAGGTAGGGATACTGAGCCTGCATTTGGCTCTCATGTTCCCAGGAGATCTCCTGCACGCTCCCATGATGCCAGAGCACACAAACCAAAGGTATAATCCATCTACATAGGATCCTCTCCCACTGATCCTCGATTTCTAATGGTTAATCTGTGAAGTTGGCACCATCCTTGATGTCCAACTCACCCCAGTCAATAATGTGCATCAATTCATGCATGTATTTTTTCATTTACGAAATATGGAAGACATCATACACCCAGTCTAACTGTAGGGGCAAGGCTATGTGGTAAGAAAACTCACTAACTCTCCATAGGATTTCAAATGGCCCGATGAACCTCAAGGATAACTTGCCTCCCCTAACAAATCTCTGAAATCCTAATTGCAGGGAGACTCTCAAGAAAACATGGTCTCCCTTATTGAACTCAAAGGGCCTACAACATTAATCTATATAAGATTTATGTCTATTTTGAGTTATCCTTATATGCATGTGGATCACCTGAACCTTCACTGTCATCGCCTGCACCGTCTCTGTCCTAACAAGAGATGTCTTTTCAATATCAGTCTAGAATAAGGGTGACCAATAGGGACTCCCATATGAGGTATCGAAAGGTTACATGTCGATAGTAGAGTGATAGTTGTTATTATAAGAAAAATCTATGGTAAGTGATCCTCCTATCTTCTGTCAAAATATAACACACAAGCCATCAACATATCCTTTAACACCTAGATAGTCCACTCAGTCTACTCATCCATATGGGGTTAAAACACTGTACTCATCCTCAGCTGGGACCTGAAGGATTACTGTAATCCTCTCCACAACCATGACGTAAATTGGAAGTCATGGTTGGAGACAATCATCGAGGGTACCCCATGAAGATGGATGATCCCCAGTACATATAACTGCCCTAGAATCTCTACTAAACTCTACTCCTTGATGGAAAGGAGATGTGCCGATTTGGAGAGTCAATCAAAAATCACCCAAACAACATTATGGACTCCCACTATCCCTAGAATCACCATCAAAAAGTCTATGGATATGGAATCCCATTTCCACTTTGGGATCTCAAGAGGTTGTGTCAATCCTATCGGGACCTGGTGCTCATCCTTTACCTGCTAACATGTGAGACACCAAGAGATGAACTTGGAAATGCTCAGCCTCATTCCATCCCATCAAAATTTCTGTTGAAGGTCCTTGTACATATTTTCCACATCAGGATGTACAACCAAGGGGGAAGTGTAAAACTCCCTCATCACAACCTCATGCAATGTGACTGAAACCATTGTTCGTCCTTGGAAAAGGAAAATGTGATCCCCTTCTTCAGAAAATCCATATGGTACATCTTCTAAGGATATATGGTCTTGTAGAACCCCACAGTTTATGTCTCATAATTGACCCCCCCTCACATAATAAAGAAGTGGAGGTGTCACCAGTATCGACTGAAGAAAATTTGAACCCTTATCCTCTACTAGGGTTAGCTACAATGAATCCAACATCTCAGACGCATCCTCTACCAAGCGATAATGGAATTTACTGCTAAGGGAATCCAAAACCATGTTTCCCTTCCTAGGAGTATAGAATATCTCGAAGTAATAGTCCTTCATGAAATCCAACCATCATATCTATCTCAGGTTAGGATCTATCTGAGTAAAGATGTATCTAAGACTCTAGTGGTCTGAGTAAATAATAAAACACTCACCTAAAAGGAAGTTCCTCCACATCTTCTGAGTGAATAATACCACTGCCAACTTTAGGTTGTGAGTCATATAGTTCTGCTCATGGAGTATTAACTACCTCAGCCCATATGCGATCACTAACCACCTCTACATCAACACGCAACTGAGCCTAGATCTAGAGGCATCACAAAACACCGCGTACTCCACACCCTCCTCTAGTCGTCTTAACATAGGATCACTAGTCAGCCTTATCCTTAGCTCCTTTAAGGCTTTATGAAACTACTTGGTCTAGGTAAAAGGATTCCTTTTCCATATCAAGGTGGTCAAAGGGGATGTAATTTTATAGAATTTCACCATGAACCTCATGTAGTACTCCTTCAAGCCAAGGAAAATCCACACCTATGATACACTTTGGGGTGAATCCCAAGAAATCACCACATCAATCTTCACTGGGTCCACAACTTAACCATGCTTCAAAATTACATATCCTAGAAAGTGAACATTGTAGATCCAAAAAATGGAACTTTGAGAGCTTACCATAAAGTTTTTGCTCCTAAAGTAAGTCTAGGACCATCCTCAAGTGATTTTCATGCCCCCTTTGACATAGAGTAAATGAGTCTATCATCAATGAAGAAAACCGAAAATCAATCCAAGTATGGTTGGAAGATATGGTTCATAAGATCCATAAACACTATGGGGGAATTCCTCACACTGAAAGGCATCACAAGAACTCATAGTGTCTGTCGCAACATCAGAATGCCGTCTTCAAAATATTATCTTCATGAACACTCAATTGGTGGTAGTCAAACCTAAGATCAATATTTGAGAACTAACTCATGTTTCTCTACTGGTCAAAGAGGCCACCAATCCTCATCAAGGGGTACTTGTTCTTTATCCTTACCTAGTTTAGATGATGATAATCAACACAAATCCTCAAGCTCCCGTTTTCCTTTTTCATGAACAAAATTAGAGATACCTAGGGGAACACATTGGGTCTGATGAAACCCTTCTCTCGAAGGTCCTCTAACTACACCCTCATCTCATAGAGCTTGATAAAGGCCATTCAATATGCCACATAAAATATTGGTGCGATACTAGGGTGAAATTTAATGTATAATTCCATCTCCCGTTGTGGAGGTAGTTCCGTAACATCCTTGGGGAAGACTTCTATGTAGTAATCCACTACTGAAGGGATCTAGATTCCCTAAGACCCCCTACACTAAGGGATAAACTCATCAACTAATGGGTGATTGGTCTCATCTTACTTCCTGCAAGACCCACTCGCTCAACCATGAGATCTCTCTTACTCAAAAAGGAGAATATCATCCCATATTTCTATAGGCATTTAAATCACCTATCATGACAATCAATCCGGTCCTAAATAGTGGACAACCAGTCCATGCCCGAGCTGACATCATAATGTTTCATCATGACGACCAAGAGGTCCCATGAGAAACTCTCTCCATCGAGCACTAGCTCGCATTGCTGGAAGACATGTGATATCAAAGAATCACTCCCTATAGAAATCTCTACCTGTAAATGCTGGGTTAGAGTCTCAATTGGAAGCTCCATATCTTATACAAGGGATAAAGAAATGAAGGAATGACTTGAACCTATGTCTATTATTACTTGGGAAAGATTAAAAAAGACACAAATCACACCTCAAATCATCTTGTGTACAGTTTGGTCATAGCCCTCCACAATATATAGATTCCTGTGGAACCAACCACCAACTCCCTGAGCCTGGAATGGGACACCTGGTGATGGTGGAAGTAGCTCATAGCATCTACCTCCACCATTAGCTCCTCCATCCAGAGCTCCACCTGCTCCTTTTCCAACTCTGCCTCCCTGTGGGCTACCTTGGTCACACTTGGGAGATCCCTGATCACGACACTACCTCTGCCATAGTGGTCCATAGACCACATGTCTTCCCTTATTAACATGCCGAGTTGGGAAATCATGTGCCATATGATCTCTCCCATCACATACATAGCACATCCCCTCTCCTGGATGACCATATCCTTTGTACAAACCATGCGCTGTAGATCCATGTGCCTGAGTCCTTCCATGGGACAATCTCTTGGACCAAGACCCTGATGAATGATGCATGATAGCTACTATAGATGACTCAGACCCATAATAAACACCACCGACTCCATCCGCTCGACATCACTCCACTAGGGATATCACTATTACTAGAGCATTTTCTAGTACTCCATCATAATCGGGTATGCATAGAGAGAATACACTGAAACAAATGTCTTTGTGGAGACCCTGATCGAACTTACGTATCCGGAAAAAAATATCTCGTACCATGTTGAAGGAGTAACATGTGAGGTTAGTGAACCTCATGATGTATTTAGAAACCATCATACCACCCTACTATAACTCAAGAATATTATGAATTCGCATGGAGAACAAGAACAAAAGGTAGTACTCATCATGAAACTACTGCTAGAAATATGACCATGTGAGTATCATCTCATCATGGATATATGATATCAAACTCCACCAATGCCCTACTGCTCCATAGAAAGGACTAGCTACTAGCCTAACCATCTGATCAATCAAGGTCTGAACTATATTGAAGACCCAGATCACAGAATCAAGCCAATGATCTGCTTCATGAGGATTTGGATCACCATGGAACCTTAATGATCTATGATGCTGGAACTCATGAAATGTGTTAAGACTTAATGCATCATAAACCTACCCTGCTTATACTACCTTCTGCTCAATAGGTAGGGGCATCGCTCTTTACCCGCCCAGAGGAAACACCTTATGAGATGGAACATGAACCGAGGCCTCATCATATATATATGGGGAGATGACTCAAGATGAATAGTCAAATTACTTAATCCTATATGATTCATGTACCAAATTTCCATACCAATAATGGATTACCTATCCTAAAATACACACTTGAGACACTCTGACACTGTTACACTAAGTCCCGACCAATCCTCACAAAGGGGAAAACCCTAAACACCACCCCAAATAATGAACTCCTATGATACCAATATACCATGAACCAACCCACCAAGGCCCGCCTGGCAGGTGGAAGGATGAGTGTGATGACCCCAAGACCACCTCCAATAGGCTAGGGTATGGTGAAAATCATTGAGAAGGAATAACTAAAATGAATGGACTTTGCTTAATTTACCTATATGCACACACCCAAACGTCTCTATGAAAAGTGTAGAGGAATAATATAAGTCTACAAAATCTAGAGTATAACCATGCATGCCAAAAACCTCTAGGAAACACATCAGAGTGAGATAGTATAAAGCCAAAGTGAAAAAGGAAAAAAATACACGCCCAACCAGAAAAAATTTCACAACATGACAACAACTAGAAAAGAGGAAAACTAAGAGATCCCGACTCCTTATCTCAAAATCCAACCACCATATATAGTAAATTCACCCAAGGAATACTAAGAACCATAGACGTCTCCACCAATCTTCCTACCATCTGCACAAGACATGTCACGTGTGGGAAAAATCCATGTAGGGGTGAGTATATACATACCCAATAGGACACCCCAAAAACCACAAAGGGAGAAATAAATAAAAACTATATAAGTCATTTCAAACCATAAAAAGAGGAAAAAAACCTAAGATATATATTCTCATAAAGAAATATAGAAGATAGAGAAAGGGGATCTCCATATCCATAGACTAACCTAGGATGATGAGTTTTCTTATAGATCCAAAAGTCCATATCTGATGCCCAGTATCTCGCATGTCTGTCTAAGAAATCCATGTGGAGGACCCACACCTCTCCATTACTCTACAAATTGAGGGGGAACAATCTACAATAGAGGTCCCACACCCTAGTATGATAGGGGGTTATACTTAGTGAATATAGAACCCATTACCAAGTATGATAGGGGCACCACTTAGTAGATAGAGGACCCACACTCTATCATGATAGGGGATACCACTCAGTAGGTAAAGGAACTGCACCCTAGTGCGTCAGGGGGGTGCCACTCGGTAGGTAGAGGAATAGTTCCCTAGTATATTGGGGGGGGGGGGGGGGTGCAACATAGTAGCTCGAGGACCCACCCTCATGCGTTAGGGGGTTTCACTCAGTAGGAAGAGGACTTGTTCCATAATGAATCAGGGGGGTTCCAATCAGTCGATAGAGGAATATAGGGGACCTGTTTCTTAGGTGAGAAGGGGGTTTCCAACCTTGACATATTTATAATGATCCCACCCAATCACCGCTACTAGTCACATGTCTCTTGAAGAAGACTCACACTCACAAAAATTTACATCATATCTCAAAATCCACTATGAAGGATACCATCACGTTATATGTGGAAAAATAATCAGGATATGATACTTACAGGACAAAATTTAAGTTCAGAAGAAGGAGATATGCTAGGTGAAAGTATCTGAGAAAAGTACACGGTGTGTGAACTCTCCTGGACACCTGGCTGTGTCCTCTCCTACAAACTACTTGGATGGAACTGTAGTATTACATAGAGTGCATGAGTATTACACAACATGTCTCAACTGCACGGGGCCTACCCATGTTCTCTTGGACATGATTGTGAACATAAACTCATTCCCGTGTACATCTGGTCATGCCCGTGTACCTGTCCATGTTCGATTACTAGGCCACGCTCGTGTACTCTTTTCTATGCCCATGTTTCGGGTTGTTTCCAAGTACTGAGTTGTTCCCATGTACTCCTGGTCGTGCATATGTTCCTAGAATTACCTTTCTCATGTACTCTCAGAGTACACACTGAGCTTCTAGTACGGGGTCACACAACGTGTATGGGGTCATACATGGCATGTGATCTTTATCTTCTCTCGAAATACTAGACACTACAACAAGGACACTACATAGTGTGCATTCTTAGACTAAATGCCATGTAGTCGGGTTTTTTCACAGAAACTTAGGAAATATCTATGCGCTTCGCCCGCACCGTCACCACCATTCACACTGGGGGTCTCGAATATAGGGTCGTCTGCACCTAATCCATCATGGTAGCTAGATTATAGACACCCAAACCCCGCATGACCCATCCCATTGTACTACTCCATTAACATGGTAGAAGGATGAAGAATTCAACCTTGAATCTGTGTCGCTATCACCTGCAACCCACAAAACTTCCCAATATGTCTAAAAATCACCACCCCATTCATTGTTTGCACAACCACCATGAATCCCGGGGTTTAATCATGCTCAAACCCATCCTGGAATTGTTGAACCATGACCCCATGAGGAAACGATGAAGAACATTAAGAACAGTTGGGGGAAATACACATAAACAAGGTGAAACCATCATTGACCAAATGTTTTTAGCCAATGATAAAAAAATCAGGGTATCCAATGGTGATAGAAAGTGAAACAAAGGAATATAATTATATTAATAATATCAAAAGGTAATAGGGATCATTCTAAGATCAATAAATCACAGATCAAAGTGAAGAAGATATTAAATCCATGCTAGAAAAACTAATTAGGGTGAAAATACAACAAATCACATGACCTAACTCAATTTAGGATCGATCGTTGGTGAAAAATGTGTTCTTCAGTGATGAATAAGACCCACTGTGTTTGCTGTCTCCCAATCCACCTTGATTTGAATGTCTGTTGTTCTATAATCCTGATCCACCAATGAACAATGACCTTCCTCCACTCAAATCCACCCAATGTTTTGCAGCTAACCCTAACAATTTTATATAATGGGATATTTATATAGGATTATATTTTGGTAATTTAATAAAAATAAATAAATAATTTTTTTTATTAAACGCACCCACCAATGGTCACCTCCCCAGAACATCCGACACCAACCAACCATAGGTTGTGCCTAGGGTAAACCCCACATTCTAGAATCAACCAAGGTCTCAGATTTCTTATCCAAGGTACCGAAAAATGGGAAAACCATTTAAATTAGAATGATGCATGCACATACAATAAAATATATTAATTTTTATAATATATTAATTTTGGGGTCTTATGACACTCAACCACCGCACTGAATCCATGGATTATTAAAAATACTTACATAGAAATATTCAAAGGAAAAATCCATTAAAACTAGATTCATTACACCTCACATGTTGAATCTCTACTTGGGCTTGATCAAGAAAAAAACCCAACGATGCTGCCTCACTCCCTATCTCTCACAAATGAGCTTCATAAGACAATATTCTACTGATCAAGGCCATAATTTCTTCCTTTTGAATTAAATTAACTCTTATCATTACCCTTTATATAAACCAACCCTAACAGTCACTTTATAACAAATACATTACCAATAATCATAATTCCCAATAGTCATATAGGCCAATGATCATGTAATAGTAATGTAATGGTCATACCCTAACAATTATATTTCTATTTAAATCTTATATATAAACCAACAAACACCAACATTTACTACTTTATCCCCAAATTTTTTCACAGTTCCTTAGACAATGTCAATCATATTACTAATGTTTATTTTTCTTTCAAAAATTTTCATGGAAGGTGTAATATTTCTGGCAGAGTTCAATCCTATAGATTATACCATTGTGTGGTTATTATTCTTTGGTTTTTATATCCCTGTACTAGTATTAGCTATAGTAATTGGAATTATTACTTGGCTTGCAATATTTTTTTAAGTCTTTCTATGTACTTTTATTGTGAAATATAATAAAATATTCATTATGAAAAAGAATATTTCTTTTATTAATCAAAGAAGGAATTTCCAGGTCATTACATTCTCCTCCACCTTAATAAATTTCATCCTCAAAATTTATATCCATCTTAAAAAAATGGGGGTATTTTTCATTCATTTCTTATTTAGGTTCCCAAGTGGCTTCTTCAAACTTTTGATTTATCCATAGGACTTTCAAAAGTAACATTGTCATGTTCCTCAACACTTGTTCTATTCTGTCAAGAATCTGGGTCGGTTCCTCTTCATATGAAAAGTCAGGTTCCAATTCCACACCATTAATATCTTATACATGTGTTATGTTAGACACATACTTTCTAACAACACAAAATCGAGTAACCCAGATTTGGTTCCTACTTTATTAAATAGGTATAAGATACAAGAGATATAATCTTGAAGGACTAATCAATTTAGTAGTCTTAAAGAACTAGATACATACATGATTCCCTTTTTATAGTGGAAATAAAATATAAACATAATAAAAGAAAATGTTCGACATCCTTGAAAATCATTCAAAGAATTATTCTTCATATCTTGGGGAAAGGACACAAAATAAGGGTGAGATCTAATTCTAAGTAAGGCTCAAGGATAACAGAAGCTATTATGAGTACATAAGGTATAATTAATATGGTAAGGTAAATACCTGA
The DNA here is from genome assembly GCA_963277665.1 of Viscum album. Taxonomy (NCBI): domain Eukaryota; kingdom Viridiplantae; phylum Streptophyta; class Magnoliopsida; order Santalales; family Viscaceae; genus Viscum; species Viscum album. The sequence goes on along the minus strand of OY728161.1, from coordinate 1,985,948,710 downwards.
AAACACATGCCATTTAATTAATAACTTGGGCACAAAATACAACCATGGATAATATCAAATGAAATAATCTCATGGATAATAATAAATAAATTATCAATGAAGTAAATGCATAGTATTATACATCATGATCTTAAACATCATGATATCTTTACCACTAATACCTTAAACCAAGACAATTTAAACTATGGGTAGGTATATGCAAAAAACCCATTTAATTTGGCCAACTAATTTGTCTCATGAAACCTACCGATGCATCGTGGGGCTATATAATTTTGTCCTCCACCTGTCACTTCTTGTCCAATTCATTCCTTATATATTGAATGATAAATTTAATTCATTAACCACACACCTTATCCAAAAATATCCATATTTAATAAATAATATGAAATATCAATATTTCTCCAGTCAATCAAATAACTTTCAAATAAAAACACCATATGTAGAAATGGTATATGGTTTATGAAATAATCATATCCATGATAAAAATAATATGAATATTTAAGAGAAATTCAATGCCCAATGATCACAAGAAATTGAACGTTTCAAGAGAAAGTTAACGACTATAAAATTAATAAGAGATAAGATATGACCATCAATTCATTAGAAATATAAATTTTATGATAAAATCATACCCTTTATGGAAATAAGGAAAATGGAAGAAAAATATTAAAATAATATTTCATGTAATAAACTAGATTTCCCCAAGCCCTTCCTTTGTGAAAATCCAGTGTTGAGGTGTTCTAGGGGTTCTTGGTGGCTCATTTCAAGAGTTTTCCAAAATTCTAGTTTTTCCATCAGCATGTCAGTGCGTCAGCATGACAGTGCGTCGGTGAGTCAAGGGGCATCGAAATCGGTGATTCAAGGGGCATTGGCATCAGTGAGTCAAGGGGGGTCGGCATCAGTGAGTCAGGGGCATCGGCATTGGTGAGTCAGGTGTGTCGGCATCAGTGAGTTGAGGGTGTCGGTGTCAGTAGGTCAAGGCATCAGTAGGTCGAGGCATTGGTAGCTCAGTGTTGGTGGGTCATGGAATCAGTAGGTCGAGGAGTCAGTAGGTTGCGTCAGTAGCTCACCCGTCGATGGCCCAACGTTAGTGGCTCAGCGTCGGTGACTCACCCATCGATGAATCATTTCCAATTTCTCCCATTTTTTCTAGTTTTTCCCCTGTTAGATATTTTTCTCTATTTAAAGTTAATCTATAAACTCACAACCATCCGCTGGTCTATCTCCACTATTTACAATGGGAATTATTAAATCTCAATTAATTCCAACATGCGAAACTTCCAAGATGTGTGGTCAAACCATGATCCGACTTTTAAGTACTTTGAAATGGTCTCCCTGATTTTAGGATATGGCCTCTTCTTAAGCCTAGATCTTATATTCCTTCTTCCTTTTTTGTTTCTCTTGGTGCACCTAGAGACTTCCTCCCGAGACGAGTCATGCAACTATTCTGGAGCCCTTCCCACTCATCCCTAGAGTTCTTCCTAAAAGTCGCGTCAACCCTTGTTCTTAGAGCAAGAAGGAACTTCGATCTTTGATCATCCGAGTAGGGATTTTCTTTTGATTCTCTTTAATTGTGCATCATGAGGGGTGGGTATATTAATGGTTTCTTTTGAGTAATGGCCGGATACTCTTCTTAAAATGAGAATTCAACACAGATTTAATATGATCAAAAGATAACTCGTGTAAATAAAATAATGGGCAGGGTGTGGTTTAATGTTGGTCGCCTGTTTTATTTTGTTATATTTGATTTATCTTATGGATGTTGTGGCTGTATGCCTTCTAAAAATCATGACCGTTGGTGGTATTTTCTTGGGGACTGGTGTTCGGTTTTGTTGTGATGTTTTGATGCATAGATTTAACATGAAATCTGATTAATCACACACACTCGGTTAAATAAAAGGATTCCCCATGATCAAACATGTTCTATGATCACCTCAGTTATATTAAAGTGGAAATTAAAGAACCCTTGTCAGTTAAATTTGAACATGCTTGGTTTGATGGTGGGGGTTATGTGCTATGTGTTCTGGTATGGGTTCTGTGGGCTTGGTATGTGGGGTGGTACATGGGAGGTGTGTTGGTATCTTAGTCTAAGAGATTGATTAACTGTGGAATGGATGAACTTATAGGTAGCTGAACTGCCTTTATGTTGTGTTGTGGTCACAAAGCGATGTCGAGAAGTGGGACTACCATGTGGTTATGGACTTTTTATGTATGGGACTACATCTGAGGATTTTTTGGGTAGTGGGGCTGCATGGATGGGTTGTGAGAGAAGGAATGGGCAACACCAATTTGAAGAAATATAGTTGATAGTAGTTGAATGGGGATGTGCAGTGGGACTACAAGTCTAGTTTTTTTGCTGTTGTGTAGTGGGACTGCAGTTTGGTTTTGTTCGTTTCTTGGTGTGGTTACGGTTTTTAGTTGCCTGTTAGTGACAGAATAATTTAAAGTGAATCCCCCCTAAATAAATAAATGACAATTGAACAAAAAAATGGGGTTGGGTTTATACTTGGCAGTTGTTGTTGTATGGTTGTGCATATAAGAGTAGCAGAAAAAGTGGTGCTGGTGTGGGCTTGTTGTCTGTTCGTGTGAAACCCATAGGTTGGGGATGAGTGTTTGATTACCTATATATATATATATTGTAGTTCCTTGTGATTTCTATATGTACCCCACCCTTGTTTATCACTATGTGACGAAAACCTCCATTTCAAAGAGGAGGGTGTTTTTCCCAACATCCCGGTGGGAGGATGGATTGTTGGTTACTAATTTTCTTCCTATCACCCTCTTCCAGATCTTTCCGCTCAGGTATATCCGAGAAGGATGTAATGGCTTGAGGCTTACCATAGTCCAAAATTATTCGGGAAAGGGTTTTTTTTTGGATGAGGGGCTCAGGTGTTTGTGGGCCAGGTATGTTTTCCCAAGTATCTTCGGGATGAGGCCCAATTGTCTTTGGGTGTGGCAGTGGTTGTTCTGGCCCAAGTGTCTTCAGGCGTGGAAGTGGTTTTTCTAGCCCAAGTGTCTGTGGGTGTGGTTGTGTGTGGTTTGAGGCCCAGGTGTGTGTGGGAAGTTTATGGTATTCAGACTGTGTGTGGGAAAAGTGGAAGCATCAAGACGTCAGATCATTAGGAATGAGTAGTTAATCGGTGAGAAAGTTGTTCAGGGTACCCAAATGTTGATGTGATTATACTATTACTTTACTTGACTTGCATTAATTGGGTGAGCATGCCTTGGTGAGGTTGGTTTGGTTAGTATTCCTTGGTAGGTACTTGAGGTTCTACTGTTTTCTCATGGGGACATTAGTATGTTCTCTCACTTGTGCACGAGTAGCTTTAGTTTCCCTACTGAGTATAATTGTATGCTCACACTACGTATATAAAATTGTTTTCAGGTTTCCAGGAGGACTTTGAGGATAGTGCTAGACTTTACTAGCCTGATCATTGGGATAGTTATTGTTGCTACTTAGTTTCTTTTATTTTGGTAAATTACTGGGAGTTTTGTCTTACCTTGTTCCAGTTTTACTTTTGAACATGCATGTGGGAATGGATTCTTGACTTTACTTTTATCTTTAGTCTTTGGTGTTGCTAAGATTTATAATTTTATCTCCCGATCTTATTCTATAAAAAGGGTAATTCATTCCATTTATGTGAGATTCTATACCCTTGGTTCTAGTTTCCACTCTAGGGCCTACTGAAGTTAATAATTGGGGGTCATTATCTCTCCTTCACCTTGAAGAAGGACGAGCATGGCACTTTTTCATCCCTTCCCACATCTTGGAGAAGTCAGGTCATGACAGAATGGTATCATAGGTGATGGTTGAGAGATTGGATGGAGTTTGGGGTTAATCATAGTGAGGATTTCATGGTATGGTATAGAAATAGTGTTAGGAAATCTTGGTGCGTGAAGTAGGCCAGGGAATACTGGTTAGGAAATGGGATTTTAGGGACCCCATGATCCGATGCAAGGACTCTGAACCTACTGAACGACCAGGTGAGACTACATTGATTATAGGGTAGAGACCCTAAAAAAGTTACATGCATCATAGTGACTTGTATTCTTGTGTGTCTTGGGTGTTTTGGGAATTTTAAAGTAAATAAAGAGTTCAAACAAAAAAAATTTAAGGGAATTTTCCACACTACCCGAGATTAGGAGTTCTTGTTTTCTTTTTTAGATATGGAACCCGGACGTCGTCCACGAGTGGTACGAGAAATTGAGGTCCAGTAGGTTGATCTGGTTGATTAGTAGAGGGATGATCAGGAGGAGGAGGAAAAACAGTGGTAGAAGATGCTTCGTACCTTACAGTGGCAGACCCTAGGAAAGTATGAGGGCAGCGTCTCGAACATGGAGACAGAGAGATGGCTTGAGGAGCTGGTGATCGATTTTAGCTTGATCTAAGATCTGACAAAGTACTAGGTTCCTCTGTAAGTGATCCAGATGCGAGGAGTGGCGTGTCAGTTATGGACACTTTACCTCAAAGAGAATAAGGAAACTGAGGTTTCATAGACTGACTTTGAGAAGGAGTTCTAGATAGATTTCCTTTCTTCCATGATGAAGGCTGAAAAGAGGAAGAAGCCGATCTCCCTCTATAAAGGGAGTATTCCAGTGAGGGAACTGGGGATCAAGTTAAATTATCTCCTTCATTTTTCTCCGAACCTCTTTCCGGATGAGGATTCGTAGGTAATATTCTTGGAGGAGGCACTCTGACCTTCTCTTTAGTATGTTGTTACTCCCTTTAATCTACCGACGTACTTGGAGGTTCAGAATAAGGCTGAAGTAGTGGAGAGGATGCACACGCTGGAAGGTGTGCTATGAGAGGGGAGCCAATCAAGTTCATCAAAGGGGAAGGTTGTTAGTATCAGGTCTACAGTGTCAGGGTCTTCCAAGTTTCGGCCAGTGTGGAGTAAGCCTCAGCAGTTCCAGTTATGATCTCCTAGTCTTCACCCTTTTACCATGGTCCTAGGACCGTGGTACTTTACCTGTGGTGGCCATGGGAATATTTGGAATCAGTGCCCTGTCTGAGTGAAGTACAGTGGGGGTGTGTGGGTTTAGCGCCCACCTTAGCAGCAGTAGTTTCCATCCAGGCCCTTCCAGCAGCTAGGGAAGCGATCTCCTACTCCATTGAGGGAGGATGGTGCTGAAGGAGGCCGACCTCAGGGTGCTCCTTAGGGGCCTTGAACAAGGAATGTTCAGGGATATGGTCAAGAGCTGAGGGGCAGAGGAGTTGGGTGTGGGCAGTTTCACGCCACAGAGGTAGCAGTTCCAGTGGGGCCAGTGGTTGTTCGAGGCATGATCAATCTCTTTAGTAATATTGCATGTTCCTTGTTTGATTCAGTAGATTCATACTCCTTTGTTGCACCCAGTCTATCCCATGCCTAGGGTCTAGATATAGAGAGAATTTCCATGACCCTAGTGTTGATTACACCAGTTGGAGGTCAGACCGGCCTGTTTGATGTTTGTCGAGGATGTAGACTAATGTTGGGGCCACATCAGTCTATTGGGGATCTTCTTCTACTAAAAATGCAGCCATACGATGTCATCCTAGGCATCGACTGGATGTTTTCCGTGCACACAATTGTCAATTTTTTTGGAGAAGAGTTGTGTTATCAGATATGGGCGGCCAACATGTATCTTTCATTGGAAAACATAGTTTTTTTCAGGAGGGAAACCAGTGTATGGAGCCCCTTCTTTCTTTGTTAGATGAGATGTCAGTGGAATCAGTAGGCTCTGAGATGGTGGAAGTTCCAAGGATTGTCACTGATTTCCTGAATATCTTCCCTGAAGAGGTTGTGAATCTACCCCCTCGACGTGATGTTGAGTTCAGGATAGACTTACAACCCAGTGCCCGTCCGATTTCATTTTATCTCTATCAGATGACACCTTCTAAGTTGCGGGAGTTTCATATTTAGGTTTATGAACTGATGAAGAAGGGTTTTATCCAACCAAATGTGTCTCCATGGGGTTCTCCAGTATTGTTTGTGAAGAAGGAATACAATGCTATCAGGCTGTGCATAGGTGACGGTCAAGAACCATTACCCCCTCCCGAGGATCGAAAACCTTTTTGAATAGTTTAAGGGAGTAGGTTAGTTATCTAAGATCGACCTACAGTCTGGATATCACTAGTTGATGGTGAAGGAGGGTGACATCCCAAAGACTGATTTCAGGTGCAGGTATGGGAACTTTGAGTTTGTGGTCATGCCATTCAGTGTTAGTAACACACCAGCTGTATTCATAGGGATCATGAACTCTATTTTCCATGAGTATCTGGATCAGTTCGTGGTTGTGTCCATTGACGACATCCTGATCTACTCAAGATCATAGGAGGATCATGCCGAGCATCTAAGTACAGTCTTGGAGGTACTCTAACACCACCAGCTCTACGAGAAGTTGTCCAAGTGAAAGTTCTGGACATGAGAGGTGCACTTCCTTGGACACGTGGTGTCCAATAGGGAATAACAGTAGACCCATCAAATGTCGAAGCGATTGTTTCTTGGGAAACACCCAAGAATGTGGCTGAGGTTCATAGTTTTCTGGGTCTGGTAGGTTACCACTGTAGGTTCATACCTGACTTCTCTCAAGTTTCATCTTCGTTGAAAGATTTATCCAGAAAGGACTAGACTTTTTTATAGAGTGAGCAGTTCCAGGAAGCTTTCATTTGTCTAAAAGGGAAGCTGGTCAGTTCCCTAGTGTTGAGGTTGCCTAAATAAGGGGTGACGTTCGAAGTGTCCTATGATGCTTCTAGTTTAGGATTGGGGTGTGTACTGATGCAGTAATAGGGAGTGATATCTTATGGGTCTAGAAAGTTACATCCTCATGAACGTAAATATGACACGCACGACCTGGAACTTATATCGGTTGTGTTTGCGCTAAAGTTGTGGCGGAATTACCTCATTGAGGAATGCTTCTTGGTCTTTACATATCACAAGATCTTGAGGTATATCTTCTCCCAGTGATACCTAAACTTGTAGAAGTAGAGTTAGATGGAGTTTATTCAGTACTACGACTTTGAAATCTCCTACACCTTAGGAAAGGGGAACTTGGTGGCCTATACCTTGAGTAGGAAGTCATAGAAGGATTTAGTTTGGGAGTCCACAGATGCTTGGAAGGCAATGGAGGAGTTGGATACTTTACATCTGGGCTTGAGAGTGGAGGATGGTAGAGGCTGTCCATTTCAGATGACAGTGCATTCTTCCTTAGTATGGAAGGTGGAGGAGTCTCAGTGGGGAGACTCAGAGGCTGAAGTGATGTGTGATCATGTTAGACAAGGTGATACTCTGGAGGGATGGTCAGAGGATAGTCAGAATCAGATGTTGTTCTATGGGAAGCTGTTTGTCCCGGTGGAGATACATGAAGGAGTTCTCAGTGAGTTTCATAACTCACCCCTGGTAGTACATCAAGGAGTATCTAAGATTCACTAGGTCTTGAGAGGTTAGTTTTGGTGGCCCAGAGTGAAGCGAGCAGTGACAGAGTTTGTGGAAAGGTGCCTCATGTGTCAGTAAGTGAAGGATAAAAACCATGTTCCCAGCAGTCTGTTGTAGCCCTTAGACATTCCTAAGTGGAAGTGGGATGATGTCTTGATGGATATTGTTATAGGACTACCCAGGGCCAAGGGAGGATATGAAACCATCTAGGTATTGGTGGAATGATTAAGGAATTCAACTCACTTCTTAGCGGTTAAGGAGATGAGATTAGTGGGTGCCTTAACACAGAGGTACATCGGTGAAGTGGTATGACCGCATGGAGTTCCAAGATCCATCATTTTAGATCGAGATACATGCTTTAATTCATGAGTTTGTAAGGGATTACTGTGTGATTTTGGAACCCAGTTATGCCTAAGCACTGATTTCCACCCTTAGATATATGGGAAGATAGAGAGGACCATCCATATGTTGGAGGATATGTTGTGAGCGTCTGTTCTAGACTTCAGAGGATCATGGGTATGAAACTTGCCCCTGGTGGAGTTTTCCTAAAATAATAGCTATCCGTATACCATTTTAATGGAAATTTTAGAAGCCTTGTACAGAAGATTGTGTCGTTCGCCTACGTGCTAGATAGAGGTTGGAGAGGCAGGTGTTCTTGGCCCATAGGTAGTGCATAGCATGACAAAGAAGGTTCAGCTTGTGCGTGAAATGATGAAGGTAGTTCGGGACTGGCAGAAGTTGTATTCTGATCATAGGAGGAGACCCTTAGAGTTCTAGGTTGGGGACCAAATGTTCTTAGAGGTCTCCCCTCAGTGTGGATAGTGGAGGTTTGGTAGGGGGAGTAAGCTTTCTCCCAGGTTCATCAAACATTTAGAGGTGTTGGGACGAGTTGGCGAGGTGGCATATCAGCTGGCGTTACCACTACAGTTAGAGAAGATCCACAACGTTTTTCATGTCTCTCAGCTCCACCGATATCTACATGATGAATCCCACATCCTAGACTGGGGAGAGTTGGATACTGAGGATGACGTGACATTCATGGAGTGACCAATGGGAATCGAGAATCGTAAGGATAAGGTGCTTCGTATATGGACCATTCCCTTGGTTTGTGTGTTATGGAGGCATGGTGGACCTGAGGAGAGTACCTGAGAACAAGAGGCACAGATGCATGCCCAGTACCCAGAGCTATTCTGAGTTTTGATCTTGTGTTTTCTTTATGCCTTGCTTATGATGTAATATTTCACCTCACTTACTGTATGATATGTTGTTTCCCCATTCTCTATTTTTGCGTGAAAATTCATGACTATAGGGATGGGATTACCTGATCCCTAATCGAGATTCATTAATGTGGATGCGATTAAACTCATGCGGGCGAGTCAGTGTCGCCCAAATCAAATAGTATCTTGACAAGGGGAAGGAGCTCCCTAATCTATGTATCTGGACAATGTGACCCTTGGTGTTTGTATGATTTCATGGGACAATGGAGACTTAGTGTCTCCCCTATTTTTTAGGAGATAGATGTCAGAGAGGTGTTCCTGGATGTTGACATTTCCCCTCCAGTTTTCAACACATGGTAGTTTACTCCTAAGAGGTATCTTAAGGGATGGTTGTTTAGACCTCTTTTCTTCTGGGTCAGTTTTAAATTCTCGAGGATGAGAATAGTTTAAGAGGTATTTGATGTAATAACTTGGATTTTCCCCAAGAACTTCCTTTGTGAAAATCCAGTGTTGAGGTGTTCCATGGGATCTCGGTGGCTCATTTCAAGAGTTTTCCAAAATTCTAGTTTTTCTATCGGCATGTCAATGCATCGGCATGTCAGTGCATTGGCATGATAGTGCATCAGTGAGTCAAGCAACGTCAACACTAGTGAGTCAAGGGGCATTGACATCGATGAGTCAAGGGGTGTCGAAATCGGTGAGTCAGGGGTTTCAGCATCGGTGAGTCAGGGGTGTCAACATCGGTGAGTCGAGGGTGTTAGTGTCAGTAGGTCAAGGCGTCAGTTGGTTGAGGTGTCAATAGCTTAGAGTTGGTAGGTCAGGGCGTCGGTAGGTTGAGGAAATGGTAGGTCATATTGGTAGATCACAAGTTGGTGGATCAACGTCAGTGACTCACCTATCGGTGACTCATTTCCAGTTTTTCCTAGTTTTTCCAGTTTCTACCCTATTATGTGTTTTTCTCCATTTAAAGTTAATCTATCAACTCACAGCCATCCATTGGTAAATCTCCACCATTTCTATGGGGAATTATTAAATATAAATTAATTACAATGTGCGAAACTTCTAAGAGCGTGGTCAAACCACAATCTTACTTTTAAGTACTTCGAAATGGTCTCCCTGATTTTAGGATCTGGCCTCTTCTTAAGACGATATCCTATCTTACTTCTTCCTTTTCGTTTCTCTTGGTGCGCTTAGAGACTTCCTCCCAATACAAGTCATGCAACCATGTTTCATCCCTTCCCACTCACCCTTATAGTTCTTCCTGCAAGTCGTGTCATCCCCTATTCTTGGCGCAATAAGGAACTTCGATCTTTGATCATCCAAGTAGGGATTTTATTTGGGTTCTATTTAATTATGAATCGTGTGAGGTGGGTATATTAATGATTACTTATGAGGAATAACTAGATACTATTATTAAAATGAGAATTTAACAAGGATTTAATATGATCAAAAGACAACTTTCATAAATAAAATAATGGGAAGGGTGTAGTTTGATGTTGTTCGTCTGTTTTATTTTGTTATCTTTGATTTCTCTTATGGCTGTTGTGGATGTATACCTTCTGAAAATTACGACCATTGGTGGTATTTTCTTGGGAACCGGTGTTCGGTTTCTTTTTGATGTTTTGATTCACAAATGTAATATGAAATCTGATTAATCACGTACACTCAGTTAAATAAAAGGATTCCCCAGAATTAAACCCATTCAGTGATCACCCCAGTTATATTACAGTGGAAATTGAAGAAACCCTGTTGGTTAAATTTGAACACGCTTGGTTTGATGGTTGTGGTTATGTGCTGTGTGTTCTGGTCTGGGTTCAATGGGATTGGTATGTGGTGTGGTATAGGAGAGGTGTGTTGGTATCTCAGTACAATAGATTGATTGATTGTGGAGTGGATGAAATTGTAGGTAGCTGAACTGCCTTTATGTTGTGTTGTAGTTGTGAAACGACATCGAGCAGTGGGAATGCCATGTGGTTATGGACTTGTTATGCAGTGAGACTGCATATGGGGATTGTTTGGGCATTGGGGATGCATGGATGGGTTGTGAGAGAAGGAATGAGTGGTATCAATTTGAAGAAAGATAGTTGATAGTATTTGAATGGGGATGTGCAGTGGGACTAAAATTCTAGTTTTGTGCTGTTGTGCAGTGGGACTTCAGTTTGGTTTTGTTCATTGCTTGGTGTGGTTACATTTTTTAGTTTCCCAGTAGTGATTGAATAATTTAAAGTGAATACCCCCATAAATAAATAAATGGTAATTGAAAAAAGGGGGTTGGGTTTATACTTGGAACTGGTTGTTGTATGGTTGTCCATATAAGAGTAGCATCAAAAGCAGTGTTGGTGTGGGCATGTTGTCTAATCGTCTGAAACCCGTAGGTTGGGGTTGAGTGTTTTATTACACACACACACACACACACATATTGTAGTTCCTTGTGATTTCTATACACACCCCACCCTTGTTGAGAACTATGTGCTGAACCCCTCCATTTCATGGAGGAGGGTGTCTTTCCCAACATCACAGTGGGGGGATGGATGGATGGTTACAAATTTTCTTCCTCACACCATCTTCTGGATCTTGCCACTCAGGCATATCCAAGAAGGCTGTAATGTCTTGAGGCTAACCATAGTCAAAGATTCTTTGGAAAAGGGTTTGTTTTGGATGAGGGGCTCAGGTGTTTGTGGGCCAGGTTTGTTTTCCCAAGTATCTTCAGGATGAGGCCCAGGTGTCTTCAGACATGGAGGTGGTTGTTTTGGTCCAAGTGTCTTCAGGCGTAAAGGTGGTTGTTCTGGACCAGGTGTCTACAGGTGTGGTTGTGTGTAGTTTGAGGCTCAAGTGTGTGCGGGAAGGTTGCGGTAGTGGGACTGCATGTGGGAAGAGTGGAAATGTCAAGATGTCAGATCGTTAGGAATGGGAAGTAAACCGGTGGGAAAGTGATGTGAGGTACCCAAATGTTGATGCACTTATACTATTACTTTACTTGACTTGCATTACTTGGGTGAGTGTGCCTTGGTGAGGTTGGGCTGGTTAGTATTCCTTAGTAGGTTCTTGAGGTTCTACTGTTTTCTCATGGGGGCATTAGTATGTTCCCTCACTTGTGCATGGATAGCTTTAGTTTCCCTACTGAGTATACTTGTATGCTCACCCTACATATATAAAATTGTTTTCAGGTTTCCAGGAGGAATTCGAGGATTGTGCTAGACTTTACTACCTCGGGCATCGGGATAGTTACTATTGCTGCTTAGTTTCTTTTTTTGGTACATTACTGGGAGTTTTGCCTTACCTTGTATCAGTTTTACTTTTGAACATGCATGTGGGAATGGATTCTTGGCTTTACTTTTATCTTTAGTCTTTGGTGTTGCTGGTATTTACCATCTTATCTCATGGTCATTTTCTATAAAATGGAAATTCATTCCATTTATGTTAAATTCTATACCCTTGGTGCTAGTTTCCACTCCGAGGCCTAAAGAAGGCGGGACTTGGGGGTCATTATCTCTCCTTCACCTTGAAGAAGGAAGGGAAAGACACTTTTTCATCCCTTCCCTCATCTTGCAGAATATGGGTCGTGACATTTAATTAAAGAGTTTTCTTTATAAAACCATTAAAAACTTATAGAATAATCTAATAGTATAAAACAATTATGGTAGAGGGAAATTCCGTTAAATCCTTACACGTTAAAAAAATATTCCTTTTGTCTTTTAAAATAAAAAATAAAAAATGGCCCTTTCATAAAACATTATAAAAATTAATTTCAAACCTTTTAAAAATTCAAGGACAACATAAAATGTACTTTGAGTAAATAAAAAGGACTTTTGTTATACAATTTTGAAAAATATGCCCATGGAAGAAAAATTTACCTGATCAAAAAGAGAAATAAGATCGACTTTTATTTTAAATGCTTGTTTGATTAAATAAAGTGACAAAGAGAGGGAAAGTTGGAATATGGAAACTCTTTAAATATCTAGACAATAAGAAAATATATAGAGTTTAATAAGGATATATTATAAGATTCCTTCAAAGAAAATTAGAGCAATCTCAAAAAAATGAGAATGTAAAATAAATTCTTACCTCTTTGGTAACTTTAAAATTATAACCCAATGAAAGAGTAAACATGGAATTAAAATTTAATCATCATGAATAAAAATATTATTGGGAGTTTTTTTATTTATTAATATTTTATGTTTTTTAATATTCCAAACCCTCTCAATATTTTCTGTGGAAATCAGTTTTTTCTACCTCATTGTATTTTTATTATATCTTGAATTATAGTGATTGAATTTTTATAAATCCTATTTCATATAAAATATAATAAGTTTATATAACTTTTATTAAGTTATGAAAAATTCTAAATAAATCTCTAGAGTATTTTCATTTTGGTTCGCACATGCTGTATGCTTTTGGTTTCAACAATATTTTTCAGTTTATAGTGTTTCATAGTTTTCTTTAGTTATTCTATTATAAATTGAGTTATATAACTCATATATTCATGAAACTTATTTAATTATATATATATATTATATTTATTTACATTTATTTAAACTAAATGGATGTATAAAATTGATGTTTTAATGCTCTAAAAATTTCACAAATTATTTGCAATAGTTTTGGAATTATGCAATTTCTAGAATTCACTATCTTCTGTTTTTACATGATAACTCTCACAATATACCTCAAAATTACACGCCATTTATTGAATCAGAAATATATTAAATTTATATCCATTTTAATCAATTTAATGAAAGGATTGAATTCCTGTTTAGATACCTTAAAAATATCTGAATTTATTTAACTTTCCAATTATTTTTTATGGAGTTTTAATATATATTTTTTCACTATTTTTTGATCATATCTTAATATATAGATTTTGGATTGAATTTTTGTTTGATTCATTTGAATGATATTGTTTTTATATTCATTTAACTTAACTGGACCAGTATATGAATATGATGTTTAAAAGGTATAAACAATCATCGAAGTTTATGTTGATAAGCTACCACATAAAACGATGAACCACTGTTCATTTTCTCCTTCCTTTGGTGAACTTCTCTATCCATGATGCACTGGAAACCCCTCATTTAATGCATGGTTATAGCTTCCATGTGTTTTATATTATCTCTTACTACCTTCACCTTTTCACACCAGCATCTCCCTTGCTTCATATCTACACTTCAACATGACCAACTTCACACTGTTTCATCCTCACGATAGCAGCTACCCTAACCCTAAGCTCCTCTATCCAAGTGGTGTTATCCCCCCGTGACACCATATTCATGCATGGAGGCTCATAAATGGTATCACCACTCCTCCTATCAGTGGTAGCATCACTTTTCTTTAGTGATAGCATCCTGTGATGGTAGCACCATCACTTTCCATCATCCTTCATCATGATAGTGGCTACAACCATCCTTCCCAATGGTAGCATTGGGCGTGACAATATCATAAAGGTCCTTCCATTCGACAGTAATACAACCATCCTCAACAACTGATGGTAGCACCGTTCCACTTCAATGGTAGAAGATGCGATGCTCAACGGTAGTGGTAGCACTGCTTTACAACAGTAACACTTCCAACATGACAATAGTAGCGCGATGCCTTTGATGCTAGAATCTCACCACATTATAACAGTATCACATATTTTTTAATGGGTTATATATATATATATATATATATTTAAAATGGGACAGGGTTCTGAAATTTTATAAAAATAGGACCCGAGATACGTGAACCCCGTTCACGCATCTTCGATCCCAGGAAGATGCGTGAATGAGGCGTGAGATGCGTGGACCCCGTTTAGGCATCCTTCGCAAAGTGGATGAAGGATGCATGAACGAGGTTCACTCTTCATCCAGATTTTTTTAATTTATTTTACTATTTTTTTTATTTTTTTTGTTTATATATATATATATACACATAACAAAAATTTTCAGCATAATTTATCTGCTATTTAATATTTAGTAGTACTACCATTATATCAGTCTGAATTATGTAGAAACCCTCACCTAGGGATCCCTTTTATAAGAGGGATTGCCCTGAAAATCATTCTGCATTTCCGATGTGGGGTTCAAGTTTCCCTTTCTTGCACAACACATTTTGTATTTCTGATGTGGGATTCAGAAATGTTTCAAGTATATGAGTTTTAAAGACTATAAAATATAAAATATAATACCAATATAAATAAAATGTAAAACATGGATTAAAAATATAAGAAATAGTTGAAAATAAAAAGAATTTTGTAAAAGATGTTGATGAAAAATAATTTATATGCTTTCAAAACCACCAACTTGGTACTTAAAAATGTTTCAAGTATGTGACTTTGAAGGCCTATAAAATATAAACTATATGACCAATAAAAATGAAAATTAAAAAATTGATTAAAAATATAAGAAATAGTTGAAAATAAAAAGAATTTCATAAAAAATATTGATAAAAAATAATTTATAAGCTTTCAAAACCACATACTTAAAACTTAAAAATGTTTCAAGTATGTCGCTTTGAAAGACTATAAAATATAAAATATAAGACGAATATAAATAAAACTTAAAACATGGATTAAAGATATAAGAAATAGTTAATAATTAATTAGTTAATTAATAATTAATTAGTTAATTAATAATTTAATTATTAATTATTAATTACTATTATACAATAATCAATTAGTTAATTAGTAATATAATTATTAATTAGTAATGGGGGCTCAAAACTCATTGGACACAGGTTACTGTAGCAGTAGTGGCACTGTAGAAATGGATGGCACTGTAGCAGCAGTGGGGGTATTGTAGCAGGCGGGTACTGTAGCAGTACTATTCAAAAAATGGGTCTTTGGCCAAAAAAATTGGGCCTATGGGCCATGTAATGGGTTACATGCCCACTAGGCCTTTGGGCCAAATATATATGATGTAATAAAGTGAGTGGTTAGTTGGGTTATCCCTTGGGGGGGCTATGACCTACCTTTCAGACCTGTGCATGTGTGGTGTGTGTGTGTTTGATGTAATTGTACCTCCAAGTACCTAATATAATATAATTATTAATTATAAGTAGTAATAAAATTACTAATTTTAATTAGTAATTGTAATTATTTATTATTTATTATATAATAACTAATTAGTTAATTAATAATATAATTATTAATTATAATTAGTAATACAATTACTAATTATAATTAGTAATTATTAATTATATAATAATTAATTAGTTAATTAGTAATATAATTATTAATTACAATTATTTATTATTTATTATATACAAACTAATTAGTTAATTCGTAATATAATTATTAATTATAATTATTAATTATTAATTATATAATAATTAATTAGTTAATTAGTAATATAATTATTAATTACAATTATTTATTATTTATTATATACAAACTAATTAGTTAATTCGTAATATAATTATTAATTATAATTATTAATTATTAATTATATAATAATTAATTAATTAATTAGCAATATAATTATTAATTATACAATAATTAATTAATTAATTAGTAATATAATTATTAATTATGATTATTTATTATAATTATTAATTATTAATTATTAATTATTAACTATATAATAATTAATTATTTAATTAGTAATATAATTATTAATTATAATTAGTAATGTCATTATTAAATATAATTAGTAATTATTAATTATATAATAATTAATTAGTTAATTAGTAATATAATTATTAATTATAATTATTAATCACTAATATATAATGATTAATTAGTGAATTTGTAATATAATTATATAATAATTAATTATTTAATTATTAATATAATTTTTAATTATAAAATAAATAAATAAATAAATAATTATAATTATTCATTATAATTTTTAATTTTTAATTATTAATTATTAATTATTAATTATATAATAATATATTAGTTAATTAGTAAAATAATTATTAATTATTTAATAATTAATTAGTTAATTAGTAATATAATTATATAGTAATTAAATAGTTAATTAGTAATATAATTATTTATTATATAATAATTAATTAATTAATTAGTAATATAATTATTAATTATAATTATTCATTACAATTATTAATTATTAATTATTAATTATTAATTAGATAATAATTAATTAGTTAATTAGTAATATAATTATTAATTATATAATAATTAATTAGTTAATTAGTAATATAATTTTTAATTATAATCAGTAATTATTAATTATATAATAATTAATTATTTAATTAGTAATATAATTATTAATTATAATTTGTAATATAATTATTAAGTATAATTAGTAATTATTAATTATATAATAATTAATTAGCTAATTAGTAATATAATTATTAATTATATAATAATTAATAGCAACCAGGTTGCTACAGTACCGCTACAATATCCACCACCGCTATAGTCCCCGCTCCAATGCCCGCCGTTGCTATAGTGCTGCCAGTGAATATTTCCACCACTGCTACGTTATGCTACAATACTGGTACAGTACCTGTGCCTAATGGGTTTTGAACTCCCATTTTTGATGTAGTATTATGAGGTGGTTACCACTGACCGAAGCCCCAACTACAAACTAATTAATTATTATATAATTAATAATTATATTAAGAATTAACTAATTGATTATTATATAATTAATAATTATATTACTAATTAATAATGTTATTACTAATTAACTAATTAATTATATAATTAATAATTAATAATTATATTATTAATTAACTAATTAATAATTATATAATTAATGATTATATTACTAATTAACTAATTAATTATTAACTATTTATTATATTTTTAATCCATGTTTTAAGTTTCATTTACATTCGTCTTATAATTTATATTTTATAGTCATTCAAAGCCACATAATTGAAACATTTTTAAGTTTCAATTTGGTGGGTTTGAAAGCTTATAAATTATCTTTCATCAATATTTTTTACGAAATTATTTTTATTTAAACTATTTCTTATATTTTTAATCCATGTTTTAATTTTCATTTATATTGATCATATAGTTTATATTTTATATTTTTTCAAAGCCACATACTTGAAACATTTTTAAGTTTCAAGTAGGTGAGTTTGAAAGATTATAAATTATTTTTCATCAACATTTTTTATGAAATTATTTTTATTTTGAACTATTTCTTATATTTTTAATCCATTTTTTAATTTTCATTTATACTGGTCTTATATTTTATATTTTATAGGCTTTCAAAGTCACATACTTGAAACATTTTTAAGTTTCAAGTTGGTGGTTTTGAAAGCTTATAAATTATTTTTCATTAATATTTTTTTAAGAAATTCTTTTTATTTTTGTAAGAACCCAGACCTTCCTTTCAGGTATGTTTTCCTTTTCTGGTCGTTTTTAAGAAAAATAGAAAATCTTAGAAATTTTCAAAGTACACGCCATGTACTCGGTTACCGCTGGTAGCCGTGTGCTGGCCGTGTAGCGGCCATGCACACAACCATGTGGGGGTGACCTGGAGGCCACCTAAAGTGGAGTATGGAAATGGTGAGTACACGCCGTGTACTTCAAAAGTACACACTGTGTACTTTTTTTCATTAAACACACTGGGGTCGCGTCTGACGGACAAAACCGACTCTTTCTAGGTCTGGTTTGTCCGAGAGCAAGGGTACGACCACAGAACTTCTCCGAGCTCCCGATCGAGCACCCGTTCTCTGAATTGACTACCGTCAATCATGTTGGGATCGCCTTAGTAAGCTCTTCCTTCTCCTAGAGCTTCATTTCCTGATTCCTCTTCTTTTCCAAGTTATCTTCGGTTGAACATTTTGAGCGTTTTCGTAGATCTACGGTGTTCTAAGGTGATTCAAGCCTCGAGGTTCAAGTATATTGATCTCCCAACCCTGAGGTAGGTGGTTTGTTCCTTTCTATTGAAAGACTTTGAGTTTTGTGTGCAAATGTACCCAATACCCATGAACGGGGTATTGCGCGTTTACCGTTTTAGCCCTGTTGTTTTCCTGCTTTTCCTGTATGCTTGAGTAGAGGTAAATTGAATGTGATTAGGGTTAAATTTCTATGCTTTAGATGTTTTTCCCATGCATGTTTTGTTTGTGACCGTTTGGTCTAGCGTTGCTTGTTAGGCTACAGTTGTTTTCCATGCCTAATATTATAGGATGAAGTGATTGCCTGTTCTGACTTGTTGAGATGCTATAGACTATTATCTAAGTATCTCTTTAGGTTTACTTTGGCCGCTACGCTTGCGATACTTGTTGACTTACACGGGGTCGTGAGAACCTGATGCAGTAGACCACAAGGATAATGGATATAAGGGCTTCTCCATAGTGTCTTATTAATTATAAGATGTGAACCACAAAGGGAATTGGCGTTGAGTGCTTCCTCAGAGAGTCTGTAGATCCACGATGTAGGCCACAAGGGGGAATAGACGTTGAGTGTCTCCCCAGAGCGCCTTTAGTTACTGATACGAGACTATAGGAGGAATTGACAGTGAGTGCTTCCTCAGAGAGTCTATACTTTAGCTGAACCAGAGGGGTGAGACTGGGTGTGCTTCCCAGAGGGTTGCTTGTACTTGTTTGGGTTGAACCAGAGGGGTTAGGCTGTGAGTACTTCCCAGAGGGTTACCTGATTTGATTAGCTACTTACTTGATTGTGGTTAGAATGTTGAAACTGTGGATTGTTTACTATTGAGTACTTCCCTATTTACTCTTTTCTGTATTCTTTTCCTACCATAAATTCACTGACTGTTAGGAACAGATCTTGTGGTGGTTGCCTACTAGTATTTATTCTCACACCCTATTTGGGTCATTCTTTTGGGCCTAAATAGATTATATTCTTGCAGGTATAGACAAGGGAAAGCACCCTTCTACTTTAGGTCTTTGACGTGCTATGAAGCTGGAGAGCATGGGACCTAGCTTAGGCTTGAGATTCTATGAACATGATTACTAATTTTCTTTTGTACTTGGTTTATCACTATATTTCAGCATTGTGCTTTGTTTTGCTGCTTTCATATACATATGTATCATGCATCATTTTATATATGTGCTCTAGTTTATTCTATCAGTCTTCCGCTGTTTATTTTCGTATGATATTATTACTGCTTCCGCTCTTGTAAGTTTTTGTTTACTTCTGCTGTATACTTTGCCAATGAGGGCATAGTTTCCCCACTATCACACCCAAGTCCTTCGCTGCTTGTCGGCAGCCTCTGGCATTCGGGGAAATGCGCTTGAGGCCATGTGACCAACCGGGTACGAGGCGCCTCTAGGAAGCTTCTGGAACTGGGACGTTACAAAGTGGTATCAGAGGAATTATTTTCTCTTGACTTACTGTTTGGAGCCTTTAGACATGGATAGGAAGGAAGGGTACTTGGTAATAAGCTATTCCCGAGAGTAGCTAACCCGTGTACAGGGAAAATCCAATCTACCTCATTATTGTAATTTTTCTGGTTATCAATTTTACAGTTTATTTTATTTTCACCATTGGGTGACTCACATGTATTGTATTGTTATTGTTGATGATATTGGGGTTCTATTTCTGTTGCAACCTAATGAGATGAGGGTATGCCATCTCATGCATCATATAGGCACTTGCTAGAAATCACATGTCATTTATTATTTACATGCCATCTAGGATGAATTAGAGATTTCATGTTGTTGTGATAAATGTTGCGTAGAATATGCATGTTGTTGTGATAGATACCTTGATAAAAATACCTGCTGTTTGATAGAGTATTGTTTGTGTAAGGTTTTGTTTGAATGAACGCCAAACTTTGGTTCTTGAGGTGTTATGGGCCCTCATGGACCGGAATTTGGTGGATAATTGCACTTTTATCCTTGTCTATAACATGTATAAGATGCCAAGCTTTGATTCGTGGGGAGTATGGCCCCTTACGGATCGGAATTTGGCACTCTCAATGTTTGTTTCAGTGTTTTTCTGGGTTCTAGAGTAGTTTTTGAGGCTTACTATGCGGAAAAACCCATAATATATGTCGTGTAGTTTTGGCTACACGCCATGTGTTCTTATGTGCGAGAAGAAACAATTTTTGTTAGGTATACGTCGTATACTTTATGAACATGCCATGTAGTCTCTAACTATGTCATAGGCCATGTGGGAAGAGACACAGGATATAGAACTTCTTGTGGGAACACGCTGTGTACCGGTTGTACACACCGTGTAGTGTTGACCCTGTATTCGCCCGTGAAACTAACAACACATAAGGATAAACGTTAAGTTATACACACCATGTCAGGCTTGAACACGTCATGTAGTCTGACCCAGGTACCCGACCGTGTCACTAACAACACGGGTCGGTGTTATCCTTTCACGTACACGCCGTGTCCGCCATGAACACTCCATGTAGAGTGAGTCGTGTGTCAGGCCGTGTCACTAACAACACGGTCCAGGTGAAGCTTTTCTGGTACATTCCATGTCTATGGTGAACACGCCATGTAGTCTTGTCTTGGGAGAACTGTGTGGCTTAATTGTGTAGAAGGACTCGGGCAAAGAAAGAGGACTCAGGTACACGCCGTGTTTTAAGCCCACACGTCGTGTGTGTGGGGTGATACACAACTAGTCTTGGTAGAGGTACACTCACTTAAGGGAACACGTTGTGTAGGTTTTATACACGCCGTGTAGTCATGTTTTGTAAAAATTGAATGTTTTTCTTCTCTTGATCCCTTCTTACACTTCTATGTTTCAGTCTTTGTTAATCCTGATCTAAGGTGTGTGTTTGACCTTGCAGAGTCATGCCACCGAGACGTCCTCCGGTTGTCCGCCAGTTACAAGGCAGTGATCAGATGCCAGATATGGCTGATCAGGGACTTCCCGCAGATCCTCCTATTGTGACAGTCTTGGCACTAGCAGTTATACCTATTACCGGTGCTGATGCACAGTTTAGGGAAGACTTCATGAGGATGATGCAGAATTTTTAGGGAGCACCGCCTCCTACCCCGTCGATGGTAGATTTGACGCGGGTTTTCCAGCAGCACTATCCTCCCACCTTCTCAAGGGAAGGGGGACCTCAGGCTACAGAGTCTTGGATGGAAGCCATATTGAAGATCTTTGATCATCTAGATACTTCTACAGAGAGGAGGGTCAAGCTCTCTATTTATATGCTACGAGATTCTTCCAAGAGATGGTGGGATGTGATCTCACAGGCTGGTCATCAACAGGTTATGGGTTGGAAGGAGTTCCAGTGCATCTTCAATGACTACTTCTATCCGAAGAACCTAAGAGCCAACCGAGCCTGGGAGTTTATGAACCTGGAGCAGGATACCCTATCGGTTATGGAGTATTATTCTCATTTCACCGAGTTTCAACATTTCACACCCTTCCTGGGAGGAGATGGGTTATTCTTGGCAAGGAAGTTCAAGGATGGACTCATACATGACATCATCTCTTAGGTGAATATCTTCAGGTTGACTTCCATCGCTTACATCGTTAACCAGTCACTGATCATAGAGCATAATTTGAGGGAATCTGGGGTTGTGATCCAGGG
Organism: Viscum album; assembly: GCA_963277665.1. Classification (NCBI taxonomy): domain Eukaryota; kingdom Viridiplantae; phylum Streptophyta; class Magnoliopsida; order Santalales; family Viscaceae; genus Viscum; species Viscum album. The sequence continues at coordinate 1,985,926,657 of OY728161.1, read as the reverse complement.
CGACTCGACATCCAGAGTTAGTGTTTCGCCAGCTGATAGTCGGAAGCGCCGCAGGGAGACTACATAGGGAGATACGAGTAGGCGGGATGTATATTCTGGTAGCCAGGTGGCGTGCTACCAGTGCGGGAGAAGTGGGCATATGAGACCACAATGCCAAAGAGACCCGGTGGAGTGCTGATCTTGGGGCAAGATGGGACACCTTCAACGTTTCTGTCAGGTCTTCTCACCAGAAGCTGGTGATAGGGGTTCTTCTATGACTCCGTGTTTGGAAGCAGCACTGCCAGTTTCTCACCAGTCTGGGAACTGGAGTTCTTCCGGCCGTTCAGGCTGAGGTGGAGGTCGCGACTGTGGTGGTCAGTCACCAGGATACTAGAGACAATAGAGTGGATTAGCTCAGAGTGGTCAGGCAGGGTCACAGGGCCACAGAGCTGGCCAGAATTTTGCAGTGGAGCAGAACCATCAGGAGCAGGATCCCATCCCCTCTACAGTTCGAGGTACGATCCTATTTGTCTTAGTTTTATCTTTATCTCTTTTCGATACAGGGGCTTTCCATAGATTTATTTCTGTTGCTGTTGTGGAGAGCCTTGGACTCTGCATCTTTTCTTCTGCCGATGTTTTGACACTAGACACTCTGTTGGGGACTAGAACGGCTAGTGTACGTTAGTTCAAGGAGTTCCCTCTAGATGTTGGTAGGTGTCACTTCTTATGGGATCTCTATGTCCTAGAGATGATAGGCTATGATGTCATTCTCATAATAGACTGACTAGTTCCCTTCTAGGAAGCCTTCGATTATTATCGCCGCAGAGTTAGTTTCTTATCACCAGAGGGTGAATCTTTTCTTCATAAGGGTGAGTGGGATGTCCAGGTGAGCAGAGCGGGACCTGAGCATCATGGGTTGGGAGGAGTTACAACCCAGATTTCTAGTCTATATCTGGATGACTAGGGGACTTCACAGAGGGAATTTCCTCCAACGGTGGATTGTTTTAGAGATGTCTTTCCAGAGGACTTTTCAGGTTTTCCTCTAGAGAGAGAGGTGGACTTTTCGATTGAGCTTGTGCCAGGAGCGACATCGGTGTCCATTCCTCCTTATAGGATGACTAAAACTGAGTTGCAGGAGCTCAAGAAGCAGTTGGAGGAGTTACAGGAAAAATGTTTCATCCGACCCAGTACTTCCCCTTGGGGTTCGCCTATCCTGTTTGCGAAGAAGGCAGATGACACCCTCAGGATTTGTGTGGATTATCGGAAGTTGAACCAGTTGATGGTCAAGAACCGATATCCCTTACCGAGGATTGATGATCTCTTTGATCATCTTCGAGGAGCCCAGGTGTTCTTGAAGATTGACTTGAGGTCTGATTACCATCAGTTGCGCGTTAGACCATATGATATACCTCTTACAGCCTTTTGGAGCAGGTATGGTCTATACAAGTATATGGTTATGCCGTTCGGTCTCACGAATGCGCCTGCAGTTTTCATGGAACTAATAAACCGAGTATTCTATCATTACTTGGATTCTTTCGTGGTTGTCTTCATGGACGATATCTTGGTGTACTCTCACACTTGACATAACCATGTCACACATCTTGAGATCGTTCTGAGTACACTGAGAGAGCATCAGTTATATGCTAAGCTCTCAAAATGCCACTTTTGGATGGACCAGATTCACTTATTGAGTCATGTTATCTCAGATACAGGAGTATCATTCGACCTAGAGAAAGTGAGAGAAGTAGTTTCCTGGGAGCAGCCGAAGAACATTTTTGTGGTGCGAAGTTTTTTGGGGCTGGATGGATACTACAAATGCTTCATACAAGACTTTTCACGCTTTGCAGCACCACTGAGGGGACTGACTAAGAAGGGTGAAAAGTTATTGTGGTCAGATTCTTATGAGTTAGCCTTTTAGAAGTTGAAAGGGAGGTTGACTTCAGCACCGATACTAGTCTTACCAGAGCCAGGAAAGAGATATACTATGTTTTTTGAGGTTATCCCTTGGGGGGGGGGGGGGTTATGACCTGCCTTTTAGACCTGTGCGTGTGTGGTGTGTGTGTGTTTGATGTAATTGTACCTCCAAGTACCTAATATAATATAATTATTAATTATAATTAGTAATAAAATTACTAATTATAATTAGTAATTATTAATTATATAATAATTAATTAGTTAAATAGTAATATAATTATTAATTACAATTATTTATTATTTATTATATAATAATTAATTAGTTAATTAGTAATATAATTATTAATTATATAATAATTAATTAGTTAATTAGTAATATAATTATTAATTATATAATAATTAATTAGTTAATTAGTAATATAATTATTAATTATAATTATTTATTATTTATTATATACAAACTAATTAGTTAATTCGTAATATAATTATTAATTATAATTATTAATTATTTATTATATAATAATTAATTAATTAATTAGTAATATAATTATTAATTATAAAATAAATAAATAATTAATTAGTAATATAATTATTAATTATGATTATTCATTATAATTATTAATTATTAATTATTAATTATATAATAATTAATTAGTTAATTAGAAATAAAATTATTAATTATAATTAGAAATGTCATTAGTAAATATAATTAGTAATTATTAATTATATAATAATTAATTAGTTAATTAGTAATATAATTATTAATTATAATTATTAATCACTAATATATAATAATTAATTAGTGAATTTGTAATATAATTATATAATAATTAATTAGTTAATTAGTAATATAATTATTAATTATAAAATAGATAAATAAATAAATAATTATAATTATTCATTATAATTATTAATTATTAATTATTAGTTATTAATTATATAATAATTAATTAGTTAATTAGTAATATAATTATTAATTATATAATAATTAATTAGTTAATTAGTAATATAATTATTTATTTTAATTAGTAATGTAATTATTAATTATAATTAGTAATTATGAATTATATAATAATTAATTAGTCAATTAGTAATATCATTTTTAATTATAATTATTTATTACTAATATACAATAATTAATTAGTTAATTAGTAATATAATTATATAATAATTAACTAGTTAATTAGTAATATAATTATTTATTATATAATTAATTATTTAATTATTTAGTAATATAATTATTAATTATAATTATTCATTAAAATTATTAATTATTAATTATTAATTATATAATAATTAATTAGCTAATTAGTAATATAATTATTAATTATATAATAATTAATTAGTTTATTAGTAATATAATTATTAATTATATAATAATTAATTAGTTAATTATTAATATAATTATTAATTATAATCAGTAATTATTAATTATATAATAATTAATTATTTAATTAGTAATATAATTATTAATTATAATTAGTAATATAATTATTAAGTATAATTAGTAATTATTAATTATATAATAATTAATTAGCTAATTAGTAATATAATTATTAATTATAATTATTAATTATATAATAATTAATAGCAACCCGGTTGCTACAGTACCACTATAGTATCCACCACCACTATAGTCCCCGCTCCAGTGCCCGCCGTTGCTACAGTGCTGCCAGTGAATAGTTCCACCGCTGATACGGTATTCTATAATACTGCTATAGTACCTGTGCCCAATGAGTTTTGAACCCCCATTTTTGATGTAGTATTTTGAGGTGGTTACCACTAACAGAATCCCCAACTACAAACTAATTAATTATTATATAATTAATAATTATATTATGAATTAACTAATTTATTATTATATAATTACTAATTATATTACTAATTAATTATTATATAATTAATAACGATATTACTAATTAACTAATTAATTATATAATTAATAATTAATAATTATATTATTAATTAATTAATTAATAATTATATTATTAATTAACTAATTAATAATTATATAATTATATAATTATATAATTAATGATTATATTACTAATTAACTAACTAATTATTAACTATTTCTTATATGTTTAATTCATGTTTTAAGTTTCATTTATACTGGTCTTATAATTTATATTTTATAGCCTTTCAAAGACACATACTTGAAACATTTTTAAGTTTCAAGTTGGTGGGTTTGAAAGATTATAAATTATTTTTCATCAATATTTTTTACGAAATTATTTTTATTTTAAACTATTTATTATATTTTTAATCCATGTTTTAATTTTCATTTATATTGATCTTATAGTTTATATTTTATATTTTTTCAAATCCACATACTTGAAACATTTTTAAGTTTCAAGTAGGTGGGTTTGAAAGCTTATAAATTATTTTTCATGAACGTTTTTTATGAAATTCTTTTTATTTTAAACTATTTCTTATATTTTTAATCCATTTTTTTAATTTTCATTTATATTGGTCTTATATTTTATATTTTATAGGATTTCAAAGTCACATACTTGAAACATTTTTAAGTTTCAATTTGGTGGTTTTGAAAGCTTATAAATTATTTTTCATTAACATTTTTTATGAAATTATTTTTATTTTAAACTATTTAATATATGTTTAATCCATGTTTTAGGTTTCATTTATATTCATCTTATAGTTTATATTTTATTTTTTCAAATCCACGTAAACATTTCTGAATCCCACATCGGAAATATAGAATGTTCTGCGTAGGAAGGGAGGAACTTGAATCCCACATCAGAAATGCAGAATAATTTTCAGGGCAAGCCCTCTTATAAAAGGGAGCCCTGGGTGAAGGTTTCTATCAGAATCCATAATGCTGTAGTGGTAGTACTGTTAAATATTAAATAGAAGATAAATTCTACTAATTTTTTTTGTTATATATATATATATAAAATTAAAAATACAAAAAAGTAAAATTTTACAAATTTAAAAATTTCTGAAGGAAGCATGATCGGGGTTCACGCTTCCTTCATACAATTCTCATAGGAAGCGTGAACCCCGTTCACACTTATTGGTGAGAGGAGATGCGTGAACGGGGTTCATGCATCTCATGTCCCGTTTTTCAAAATATACAGAACCCTATCCCATTTTTTAAAAAAATTCTAAAACATTTTAAAAAAATCCCAGTATCACCACTCTTATAATGATAGTGATATATCCCATTGAAATGGTAGCGGTAGAAGTGTCTTCCTACCTCTAGGTAAAATATGCTACCACCAGTTATTTTTTCTTACCATCTCCATTTTTATAATGTTAGTTTTAATTATTTCTACCATTCCTAAACATAAAATTATTTTCTGGAAAATCTTTTCGTGCTCTATTTTTCATATTTCAAATATTTTTTTGTTGAATGTGTATAATAAATAGTTTTATTATTTTCTTTATTCTACAATTAATTTTTAATCATGTTCAGTCTATGCGAATATTTATAAAATTTTTTGAACATGTTTTAATATTATTATGAGTTATTCTTCATTGTTTATAAAAAGATACAACATATATTGAAAATATTTATTATTGCTTAAATTATTGATTATAATTATGTATAAATTATTTTTTAATATTTTTAAATGTTTTAAAATTATTTTTAATATATTAAATGAATGAAATTTTTTTTATATTTTATACATTTATGTGTAATATTTTTTGAAGTTTTAGTTATAGCCATTTTTTTCATGCAATTTTGATGGAATTAATTGATTGAGTTTTATGGAGATAATTTTAAAGATTTAATTTTTCTGTCTTTCTTAAACTTATTCAAATATTGTATCTAAAGAAGTTTTAATTCTTTGATATTTTTGGGTAATCTATTTTTATCTCTGTGATATTTTTGGTTGACTTTGTTATTATTATTTTAAATGATTATAACCATTTGCACAAGATCTTTTTAGGTGTTGCAAGATTTGTAGAATTTATATAAACGAATTATAGGATTTATGGAACAAGGATCGATAACATCTTTGACACTTTTTTTCTATGAGAATAAAACTGTGAACTTTCAAAGTGTTAAAAAATTTGTAAAGTCCTATCTGGTATTTATTTCATTATCTAGATGATCTATCAAGTGTCGAATTACATCTCCTTCGACTTCTGCTACCTTGAAGAGATGATCTGATCCTTTACTCAAGAACTAGTACCTATGCTTCCTTCATTTTATATTCTCTTTCATTTTGGTCTCTTGTGTCTGCAACACTATTTCCCATCTCTCACAATTGATATCACTTTATATTTATGATTTTATATACAAAAGCATTTTATTTCTCTGGGTTGTGACTCCCAGATTCTAAATTCAGGATATGTGTATTGTGACTCCCTCTAACTAAATTCAGCATTGTATCAGGTTGTGACTCCTAGATTCTGCAGTCAAGATTTGAGGATTGCGACTCCCTATATCTAAAGTCAATATTGTATCAGTTTTTGACCCCCATATTCTAAATTCAGGACTGTTAGGGTTATGAATCTCATTTTCTAAAATCAGGGTTGTAATTGGGTTACAAATCCCCATACAAAAGTTAGATGTATTTTAGTTATTCTTCCACTAGAAAAAGTAATATGTAATTGGGTTATGATTCCCCTTTAAAAATTAGGCAGTGCACAACATATCTCTCACTGAGTAAAGAGTTATAAGATTAGACTAGGTCCACTTTGGATCAAAGTACTATAAAAACATTTTGAGTTGTTTTCATTCATTTATTCTACCACTAATTAAATCTATTAATTAAATTTTATAATTAATTCAAATAATTAATGATTCATTGAAGAAATTTTAATTTGGTATATTCAACCCCTCTAAACCATCCTTCATCTTCCTATAAGTCATAATAATTAGTATTAGAGTTGGTTCCTTTTGTAATTTATCCAATCAATCTATAGAGTCCACTGTTTATATTTTATTGTGATAACATTTTCTTAGACCTCACAGTCTAAGGAAAAGATCTATAAAATGATAAGAATGAATGAAAATGATGGATGGATTCCTCAGAATCCACCTCACTTTGATGAAAATGATTATGTTTACTAGAAATCTAGAATAGAGGCTTACATTAAGCAGTTAATCATAGAACACTGGTTGATTATGGCCAAACCGTGAAAATTACTAGAAGTTGACCCATACACTCTTACAACAAAATGATGCTACTAAACCTATTTTAAATTATAAATTCTTATATATATTAAATTTTTATATTAATAGAATTTAATTTAGTAATGTTTCTAATTTTAATACAACTCATGATATCTAGAAGATTCTTCTAGTTACTCACAATTGATCAGACAAGATTATTAGAAACAAACTCAGAATGATTCGAGCAGAGTACCAAGAATTCAAGATCGGTGAAGAAGAAACTATAAATCAAATGTTACACTAATTTACAATCATTGTGAATGGAATGAATTCCCTTGGAGAAACTTTTTTAAACCCCGTACTTATTGAAATATTCCTAAGAGCTATACCAAAAAAACGGCATGTAAAAAAGGTTCCAATCAATGAAAGTAATAACTTCAAGGAGAACACAGTGGATAAAATCATCAGATCTTTACTCCAATACGAACTTTATTTGAATAATATTTTAGAATAATACGCTTAAAGAAGAAATTAATCACTTTAAAGTCTAATATATTTTCTTATAACTCTTTTGAATATGAATCATTGGACAATGATAAAGGGGAAATGGTGAATATAACCAAGGGAATTTATAAAACAATGGAGAGATAGAAAAAGTATAAGAATATACCTAGTAAATATGAAAGGAATGATCAAAAAGAAAATAAGGGTACTACATATGGTCTAGATGTAACCTATTTTGAATGTAGAAAGAAGGGTCACATCAAACTAAACTGCCCAAAGTTGTAGTAAGAAGGTAGAGATAAAAATAAAAAAGAAATTAAAATGTGATTATCATGCTGGATGGAGTTGCATTGAAGAATCTGATTCAAGTGATGAATCCAGAAGTGAGAAATAGTCAGCAAAACACTTCTTGAAGGTAGTAAATAAAAATAAGGTATGTATTGATTTCGATTCAAGTTATTATTTTTATAGTGATGGTTACAACTTTTATGAGTTGTATGAAGAAAATAAAAAGTTTCAAAAGGATGTTTTAGGAGTTACTAAATTATATATTTTTTGAAAGATTAGAATAAGTGGATAATCAAGTAAATTAATAAATTTAGTTAAAAGAATGATATTCTCAAAGAAGAAAAGAAAAACATCTTTTTAAAAAATGAAGGTTTGAATAACACTATCCTTTTTTTTGATAAGAAAAATTATAAAATGAAAATTATGGAGAATAACATCTATAAGATTGAAACAGAGAATACAAATTTAAGAAATTATTCTTCATCTACAAAAGATAAAGTCTATGATGATCTTTATTTTATTTATAAGGAGAATGTTAATATGAAAAATGAAGTTTTCATTTTGAGAGAAACACTTTCCATCTTTGTTCAAGGAAAGGAAATATATGATAAGATGGTATCTATGATGAAACAAAATAGAGATAATACTGGTTTTGTTATGATCAACAAATTACTAAGATGTTTAAGACCTCTTTTGTTAATAGATATTCTAGGAAGGTATCAGTAATTACTTATTTCAAATACTGGTTTCAGGGATATTCTATTGATGAATGCTCTCGCAGGTTCTTTAAATATCTCAGTATCACTAAAGTTTCTATCTTTAAAAATTCATCTTCTCATGTTCCGTATAACAAATATTTTAAATCTACATGGGTACCAAAAAATTCTATTACTAACCCAATTGGATCCAAAATATCATGAGTATCAAAAGATGTTCATGTTTATTTTTTTTGGAAATTTTCCACATGTACTTAAATGTTAATCAAGTAGTGGATCCTCTACAAACACAGTTTCATTTCATTGAGCAAGAAATGTTCAATTCAGAAAGTATTTAAGTTTTATTTTATATGTTCTAAACAAGTAGAGATCCTATTTTTAAATATATCATAAATTCAAGGGGATCTCTTCTTATGTTTAATATTTTTCTTTTCAGGGGAAGCCTTACTATTTTTGTTTGGAGCCTGTGATTAATAGTTATATCTATGCATTTATCAAGGGGAATTTTTCTTGATGTCTTTATATTTTTTAATATCATATTTTTGAAAAATTTCAAAAGAGGATAATTTTATAAAATCTTATTTTAGTTTTTTAATTTTTTAAAAGGGTGAGTTTGTTGGGATTTTATTATTCTCTATTACTATTTTATGATTTTTGAATATTCCAAACCTCTCAATATTTTATGTGAAAATTAGTTTTTACTAGATCATTTTATTTTTATTATATCTTGAGTTATATTGATTGTATTTTTATAAATCTCATTTTATATAAAAAAATAATTTTATATAACTTTTATTCAATGATGAAAAAGTCTAAAAAAATATCTAGAATGTTCACATTTTGGTCCGAACATGCTGCATAGTTTTGGTTTTAAAATTAATTTTCAGTTTATTGTGTTTCATAGTTTTATTTATTTATTCTATTATAACATGAGTCATATAGCTCATATATTCACATGAATTGTTTCATTAGATATATATTATATTTATTTAAATTTATTTAAATTAAATTGAAGTATGAAATTGATGTTTTAATGATCTGAAAATTTCCAAAAATATTTTCGATAGTTATGGAATTCTGCAATTTCTAGAATTCAAAATATTCTCTTTTTCCATGATAACTCTCATGATATACCTCATAATCAAATGATGTTTACTAAAATGTAAAGAAAATAAATTTATCTTCATTTCATTAAACTAAATGAAAGAATGAAATTGATGTTTAGATATCTTAAAAATTGGATGAATTTCTTCAGCTTTCCAGTTATATTTTCTATAGTTTTAATATATATTTTTCACAGTTTTTTGATCATATATTTCTCTATAGATGTCAGATTGAATTTTTGTTTGATCTATTGAAAATATATTGTTTTTATATTCATTTAAGTTAGCTAGACCAAAATCTAAATAATATTTTTAGAAGGTATAAAAAATCACCTAATTTTATGTAGGCAAGATACTGCATAAAATGATGAACCACTGTTCATATTCTCCTTCCCTTAGTGAGATCCTCTATCCATGTAGCGCTGACAACCCCTCCTTTAATGAATAAAACCAGCTTCCATGAACTTGATATTATCTCTTGTAACCTTCACCATTTCACAACAGCATATCCCCAGCTTCATCTCCACACTTCAGAATGACCAGTACCATACTATTTCATCCTCTTGATAACAGTTAACCTTTCCCCAATATCCTCTCTTCAAGCAGTGTTATCCACCCAAGACACCATCTTCATGTATGGTGGCTCATTAGTGGTATCACCGCTCCTCTCATCAGTGGTATCACTACTTTTCTTTAGCGGTAGCAGCTTGTGATGGTAGCACTATTGCTTTATCATGATAGCGGCAACGACCATCCTCCCCAGCAGCAGAATTGAGTGAAATGATAGAATGAATGTTCTTCCATTTGAGGTTAGCACTACTCCACTTTTATGGTAGTAGGTATGACACTCAATGGTAGCGATATCTTCACTTTACAATGGTAGAACTTCCAACGCCACGATAGTCTCTATTCTTTTGATGGTAGACTCTCACTACATTGCAATGGTAGTAGCATCGATCTTCTAATGATAAAAATATCTCACACTGAAATGGTAGTGTTAGAAGACTCTTTCTACCTCTAGGAAAAATATACCACTACTGGTTATTTTTTCTTACCACCACTGGTTATTTTTTTTACCACCAGTTTTAATTTTTTCTACCATTCCTAAACATAAAATTATTTTCTGGGAAATTTTTTCATGCTTTATTTTTTATATTTCTAATATTTTATTTTCTATATGTGTATAATAAATAATTTTATTATTTTTTATTATAAAATTAATTTTTAATCATGTTTAGTGTATGTGAATAGTTTTAAAATGTTTTGAACATATTTTAATATTATTTTGAGTTATTCTTTATTGTTCGTAAAATAATACAACATATGATGAGAATATTCATTATTGATTAAATTTTTGTTTTTATTTGTGTCTAAATTATTTGTTAATAATTTTCAATTTTTTAAAAGTATTTTTAATGTATTAAATTCATGAAAACATGTTTTTATATTTATGCATTTATGTAGAATATTTTCAAAGTTTTATTTACAATCAATTTTTATGTGATTTTTGTGGAATTAATTGATTAGGTTTTTTGGAGATAGTTTGAATGATTTAATTTGTTTGACTCACTTAAACTTATTCAAATGTTGTATGTAAATTAGTTTCAATTCTTTGATATTTTTGGGTAATATGTTTTTATCTCCAAATGATTTTTGGTTAATTTTGTTTTTATTATTTTAAATGATTCTAACCATTTTGATGAGATATTTTTATCTATTATAAGATTTTTAAAATATATATAAAGGAATTAGAGGATGTATAGAACAAGGATCAATAACATATTTGACACTCTGGTTTTCTATGAGAATAAAACTATGAACTTTCAAAGTTTTGTACAATATGTAATGTCTTGTGTGATCTTTGTTTTGTCATCTTGATGATATCTAAAGTTCCAAATTACATATTCTTCATCTTCTAATAGATTTATGAGATAATCAAATCCATTACTCATGAACTAGTACCTATTCTTCCTTCATTTTATCTTCTCTTTTTTTATAGTCTCTTATGTCTATGACACTATTTCCCATATCTCACAATTGATCTCACTTTCTATTTATGATTTTAAATACAAAATAATTTTGTTTCTTTAGTTTTTTACTCTTGGATTCTAAAGTCAGGATCCGATGGTTGTGACTCCCTAAATCTAAATTCAGTGTTGTATCAGGCTATGACTCTTGAATTCTAAAGTCAGGATTTGAGGGGCATGACTCCTTGTATCTAAATTCAGTGTTGTACTGGGTCATGAGTTCCAAATTCTAAAGTCAAGACCATTCAGGTTGGGACTCCCATTTTCTAAAGTCAATGTTGTAATTGGGATGTGAATCCCCATACAAAATTCAGGTGTCTTTTGGTTATAATTCCACTAAAAAAAGTATATTATAATTAAGTTATGATCCCCCTTAAAAAATCAGGTTGTTCACAATGTATCTCTTATAGAGTAGAGAGGTATAAGAGTATATTAGGTCCAATTTAGACCAAAATACTATAAAAAACATACTTTTGTTCTTTTATTTCTTTTATTTGACTAATAATTAACTCTATTAATTAACTTTTATAATTAATTTGAATCATAAATCAATTCATTGAAGAAATTTTAATTTGGTCTATTCACCCCCCTCTAGATCATCTATCATCTCCCTATCAAACCTAACATAGATATTTATGTTAAATACTAAAATGGGAAGTATATACACTATATAAAAATATACAGGTCCATAATAACAAATATGTCTCAATAGAGTGGAAATTGAGATGAAATCCCTTACCTCATGTTTATCCTTAGTTGGACATGCTTTAACCTCCTGTATGATGGTTTTAAACATGTTATTAATTCATAAAATAACCATATTAATATTTATAATATCATGTATGATCATTTTATAACATCTTATCACCTGTTCTCTATCAATATTTCATTATTATCATTGTTTCGAGTGTTAACTGCTTTATTTTCTCATGTATGTTTTTTCAAGGAAGTTCCAATCCTTGTACTTTGATTACAGTTCCATCATCTACAAAGTATTAATCATCATATAAATATCATATATATATATGTATATATATATATATTTATTAAATTAATCCTTATCACCATCCATGTAAATCATAAATGAAAAACAAATCACATCGCTTTGTGGAGGTGATAGTCCACACATACGCACAAATAACATCATCATTTTCTAGCGGATTGGAAGGTAAGAAGGTAAGTATGATATTATAATTTTAGAAGCATAATTATGTAATAAATATCACATATATTAATTATTTATATATTTATAACCATCCAAGTAAAATTGTGATGAAAAATGAATTACACCGCTACATAGAGATGGTAATTCTACACACACATGAGCGATGTTTTCGCTTTCTATAGGAAGGAAAAAAGGTGGAAAATGGTTATTCCATTATTTTAATAACATCTAAAAATATTTATGATAATGGAGTCATTATTTTAGAATGATTACAAAATATTTAGAGGATTTATAAGAGAAATTGGTAGGGTTTGGTTGATCTAGGTTGCTCAATATGGTGTAAAGAGAAGATAGAATGTGCACTCTTTTATAAGTGATGGGAGGGACACTCTTGGAAATAATTAAAGTATTAAATTAATATAAATTATTTTTCATTTAAAATTGGATATAAATTGATATAATTCATAGATAAGATGAGTTTGAGTCTAAATATTCTTATACGATAAAAGTTGGACAAGTTTAGGTAATGTTTTCACCCTTATAGCTTTGTTTTAACCCATGTTAACCCTTTTAAAAATTACCACAATATAAAAGTTTTATACCCTTTAAGGGTAAAAAATGTCACTATAAAAGGGAAATTAGCCCATAAATGGTCAAGGGGTGACATTTTAGACCATATCTTACCCTCTTTCCCTAGTTCAAGATTTTTATGATTTTTAAATAATTTAATAAAATATCATTAATGTAATTTTTGACACTATTCATTTAATTTGACATTAAAAACATCAATAAAAAGATAGAAATAGAATATAACATTTTAAAAAATCACTAATATGTTATATTTATCTATAAAATTCATGGTACAAAATAATTCATCAAAATTTTATTACTTTTAATATTTTTAAAATCATTTTTTATTTTTATATTAATTGAATAAATACTATGTTGGTGTTGCAAAAGCATTTAGGCTAATTATTCAATCACTAAAAATTAAAAATAAATTACCATGATAAAAATAAATTGATCATTTTCAAAACAATATTTTATGTTAATTCATAACATATTCTTATCCTTATGTGAACATATAAAAGTAGTTAAAAGCAAGAGAGTGACATTTTGGAATTTTCTTTACTTAAAATAATATAAATGTAATTACCAAGGTCAAATGGAACAAAAATTACATATATTAGAATTTGGTGTGGATATTAATGAATCAATACCATAAAATGAAATAAATTCAAGTTTTAGGGGGATTTTTAATGCGTTATCACATTATATTTAACCTTAATTACTTGATTTACACTTTACCGATGTGATAAATTTCACCACAGTTACTATTCATAATGCATAAAAATAAAAGGTAACTATTTTAAAAATTTAGAACTCATGATTATAAATATGGAATCAATTTTTCAATATTCTATTTCTACAAGTGGTGGAAATTAATTTAACATAAAAATATAAAACACAATGAAAAACAATTTTTCAGAAAAATTCCGTTTTAAGTATAAAAATGTTAATATACCAATTTCAATCATAAAATTGATTTAAATAAACTTAATTGAATTAAAAATAATATTAGAGAACTAATTTTACTTTTAAATCATTTTAAAACAAAATATAACTTTGTGAATACTTGAAAAAAAAAATTTCAAAAAAAGCATTTTTCACTATTCAGTGGGAATTCATTTTTTTTATAAAACAAATTCAATCTAAGATAATTTTAACATGATGATTAAAAAAATTAAACTAATTTAAGGAAATTTAATTTATAAACTTTTATAATTTACGTTTTAATCACATTATTGAATAAATATACGTGTATTGAGCTATTGTTTCTTTAAAAAGAAAAGCTTACCATAATTGAGGCTCAGGTGTTACATTCTTCTCTCCTTCAAAATATTTCATCCTTGAAATTTCTAGAATGTCACCTCATGAATAGATTTGGTTATTTTTAATTATAATTTCTTCATGTTACCACATCGCCTCTTCTCTCTTATGATTTCTCCAAAGTATCTTTACCAGTCGACTTGTCCGATTCCTTAACACTTGTTTTATAGTGTCCAGAATCTGGATAGGCTCTTCAAAGTATCATAAATTAGGTTCAAATTATATTTTCTCATAGGTGATCACATGCATTAGATCTATAGTGTACTTTCTCAATAAAGAGATATGGAACACATCATGTACTTTAGAGAGGCTAAGTGGAATTTCCAAATAGTAATCCATAACTCCAATTATTTATAGAATTTAAAGAGGTTTGAAATACCTAAAGATAAGTTTTAATTTCTTATCAAACCTTATAACACCCTTCCATAGAGATACTTTAAAGAAAACATGATCTCCCACTTGAAATTCCAAACCTTTCCTTCAGTTATCTGCATAGCTATTTTTCCTATTGTGAGATTTCTTAATACGTGTTTGAATAGTCTTTACCTTCTCTATTTTATCCTAAATAAGTCCTGGACCCATAAGTTTTTTTCACTAACTTCATCCCAATAAGTTGGAGTACGATATCTCTTTCTATATAATTCTTCATACGATGCCATTTGAATACATTAATGGAACATATTGTTATAGGAAAACTTCACTTAAGGTAAATATTAATACCAAATACCTTGAATGTTAAGTGAACATGACCTAAACATATCTTCTAATGATTTAATAGTTCTTTTATACTATCCATCAATTTGAGGGTGATAGATAATGCTCAAATTAATCTCATTATTTAGATCCTTCTGATGATTTTTTCAAAATTTCCATATAAATCATGGATCATGATCAATCAAAATTGAAATAGGTGCAACATAAAGTCTTATAACTTCATTAATATAGATTCATGTAAGGAAATAAACAGGTAAATCTTCCCTTATAATGAGTAAATTTGTATATTTGGTAATATGATCAACAATAACCCATATTACATCATGCTTTTTAGGATCTTTTAGTAATCCAGTGAAAAATTCCATAGTAATATCATCCCATTTCCACATAGTTATAGTAAAAGGTTGCATGACTCCTCTAGGATGTTGTCTATAATCCTTCACCTATTGACAAACCAAACATCTTGATATATAATTAGAAATTTCCCATTTCATTTTATCCCACCAAAAATATTATTTCAAATATCTATAAATCTTGGTGCTATTGGGGTTTATTGAGAAATTCAAGCTATGAGTATCACCTAATAATTCCCCTTTTAGCTTAGGTATATATAGAACGCATAAACTCTTTTCAAATTTCAGAACACCATCTTCATATGAAAAGTATGACAATTTCCCATAATGCACAACTTTAATTTTATTTTAAAAATTCCCATCATCAGGATGAGAAATTTTTATCTTTTTAAATAAATATGATCTGGAAATCATTTGAAAAAGGAGAGATGTTTCCCATTCCTTAATAATTCCCATATCTATGTTTACTAAATCTATGAATATAGGATCCTTTTCAATCCTTATTTTGGTCAGGACTCCATGATCTTTCATGCTTAATAAATACACTACCTTATTTTCCTTTCTTGGGTGGTAGTGTATTGATAAATCACAATCCTTGAGTTGATCAAGCCATCACCTTTACCTCATATTGATCTATTTTCATGAAAATGTGTATTTAATGATCTTATGGTATGCTTATATCTCATATCTTTCACCATATAGATAATGTATTCATATCTTCAAAGAAAATATTACGACTTCCAAATCAAGATCATGAGTTAGATAATTTTGTACATGAGTCTTTAACTTCCATGATGCATATGTAATAACTTTATCATTATGTATAAGGAAATAATCAAGTCCCTTATCTGATGAATCATTATATATTATAAATCCATCACTTCTTGATGGTAGAGTCAAAATTAGAGCATTGAATAGTCTCCTGTTTAGTTCTTCAAAGCATTCTTTGCATTCCTTTTCCATACAAACTTAAACCCTTTACGTGTAAGCTTGGTTAATGGATTAGAAAATTAGGAAATTTTTTGAACAAATCATAGATAGTAACCTGAAAAACCAATGAAACTATGTACCTTGGTTATGTTTGTCAGTGTAGACTATTCTTTGACTTCCTTTTTCTTCATAAGATCAATTGAGATTCCATTATCAGATACAATGTCTAAGAAAAGAAACTTTCTAAAGCCAGAATTCATACTTGATAAATTTACCATATTACTATATTTTCTTAATGAGTATCAATATTGATCCACAAGTGATTCTTATAGTCATCATAGATTTTATAATACACCAAGATATCATCAATAAATACCACAAAAAAATATCAATATATTCCTTGAATATTATTTTCATTAGATCTGTAAAAACAGAGGGTGTATTAGTCAATATGAATGGAATTAATATAAATTCATAATTTTCATACCTCATATGAAATGACATATTCAGAATATCCTCTTTATTTACTCCTAATTGATGTTACCCACAATGAAGTTCAATATTTGAAAAAAATTAATCTCCTGGAATTTTTTCAAATAATTCATCAATGCATGGTAGATGATAATTTTTATTTATCATAATAGTATTGATTTCACTATAATCAATATAGAGCCTCATAGATACATATTTCTTCTTAATTAAAAGAATATCAGACAACTCTTAAAGTTGTTTCTTCTATTAAACAAATTCCAAAATAGACATTCTATATGGAGTCTTTGATATAGGTCTTGCATTAGGTATAAAATCAGTGGAAAACTCAACTTCATGTTCTAGGGGATGTCTAGGAAATTCCTCAAGAAATAAATCAATATATTCTTGTATAATAGGTACATCCTCATTTTAAAGATTACCTTTTTGATCCATAGATTGTGTTTTCTCTTCTTCCCCAAGAATCTTATTCAAAATATCTACTAGAGGTGGGTCTAGAAATGGATCTGATGATGAAGTCTCCCCTCTAAAGGCAAGGAATTATACATCTTCATCACAAATCATAATTTCCTTATATTTAAAATATTTTTTTTCATTATATTTTTAAATATAATTCATACCAATAATTATATAAAATTAAACCATATGTATAATAATAAATTATAAAAATAAGGAAAGTTTATGTTCCATAATGGGAAATAACTGTTACATATTTATTGCGGTGATATTTCCACTAAGAGTCTTGATTGACAACTCCCTTCTTAAGGTGATAAGGAAATATATAATTTTCCTCGAAAAATTGGAAGATATAAAAGATTGTGAAGATCTAGAATCAAATAAATAATTAGCTAAATTTTAAGATATGATTAAATTACCTACCACCACATCTTTATGAATTTCAACCTCAATTATAGTGATCACATAAGCTTAGCCTTCTCTACTTAGCCTCTTCCGTGGTAAGTTCATTTGATGATTGGGACATTGGTTTGAATAATTACCCATTTATTTATAGTTGAATCACTGGATACTAGTGGTATATTTTTTCCCTTACATTCATCATCTAGATGACCCTTATATCTGCACTTATAAAAAACTCCCAAACCCTTTAAGAATTTCCAAGATGTTTCTTTCTACAATTTTAACATGATGGAGATTGCTTCATTCTCTTCTTATTCTTTGATTTATTCCAATTTATTATTTTTCATATAATCTCTTCTTTTATTGATTTCCCTTGAAGATATAGGATCTAGAAATTTACTTCTTTTTTTAATGGTATATAATACCATTTCATTTTATGATGAAAAAGTTTGAGAAACTAGTGCCCTTTAGAGGCTTGAATTAATCATTTTAAAGAAATAATAAATTTTGATTTTTGTATTATATATGTAATCTATAGTATACCTGGATAGTATTATAAATTTAGCCTTATACTTTAAAACACTTTATTCTTCATGTTTTATTTAAGATGAAGAATTTACTATTCATTTTAGTTCATTGATCACAAGGGAAATATTTATCGATGAATGTTACTTTAAAATATCTCTATTCCATATGTTCTATTTCTTCTTCATCTATAGTATTCTGGATCAATGAACACCATTTATCAACAAAAACATTAAGACAATACACTAACATAATAATATTTTCCAATTCATTACATCCCAAAGCTAGAAATATCTTTTCAATAGACTTAATCCATTTCTCAGTTACCACTAGATTAGCAGTTCCACCAAAATATATAGGCTTATATCATATGAAATGATCCAACATAGGTTTATCATGCCATGTAATATAATGATGCTCTATATGTTCAAGTTTTTTAGTCAAAACTTAGTTCAAATACCCTAATATGGCCATGATCTATTCAACTCTAACACCAGTTGTATTGGCTTTCTCAGTAGGTAAATTTCTAAATCATCCATGAGTATTAATACCATTATTTCTTATAGGTACCATTTATAAACAATGGAATATACTGTATTAGCTCATAACATTATGAATTTTAAATCATTACATATAATTCTAAATTTGGTGTAACACTTAACATAAATTGAAAATTTATGCATTGTTAATCTTTGAATCATAAACTTGGTTTTTTGGGAATATATTTAAATTATAAAAATATTTTAAAATATTTTATAATGTTTTATTAATAAAATTTGAATTTACCAAATCACATCCCATGAGAGTGTTAAAGTAGGTGCTCAGTAAAGTAACACTCACTGTACACCAGAATGATGGATGAGATATACTTGACTAGCTCGTTTTAGGGTTATTACCCTTAGATGTATCTATGCCAAAACCACATCCATTTATAGTATCCAGGTAAGAATGTATTATAAATAAAATGACATAATCTATACCTTTCCAAAAATTTTATGAAATTTTCTTAAAATCAGACATATCCTCAAAGTTTATCATAGGGTTATGTTTCCCAATCTATGTTTTCCTAAATCTAGTTCCCAAGTTTTCTGCTAAACTTCCTCTAATACTAATTATAATAACCCCCAACTTCAGTAACCCAAAGCTGATGTCAAATTTATTACATTGATATAAGATAAAATATATATAATCTAAAAATAATGATCAATTTATTAGTCTTGAGGAACCAGATATATACATGATTCCCATTTTATATAGGAAATAAAATATAAAACATAACAAATTAAAATGTGTGAAATCCTTGAAACTCATTCAAATAACTCTTCTTCATATCCTAGGGAAAGGAATCAAAATAATTTTGGCACAAATTCTCAATAAGGGTTGAGTACAATGAAATATATTATGAGTAAATAAGGTATAATTAATACATAAAGGTAAATAAATGAAAAAACATTCCATTTAATCAATAACTTGGGCACGAAATACATCCATGGATAATATCAAATACAATAATTTCATGGATAATAATAACTAAATTATAAATGAAGGAAATTCATACTATTAGACACCATGATCTAAGACATCACAATATCTCTACTATCAAGACCTTATTCCAAGATAGTTTAAACTATGGGTAGGTATAAACTAAAAAAACCATTTAATTTGGATAACTGATTTATATCATGAGACCAGTCAATTCATAAAGGGGGTATATAAATCTAGGCCCCAACCATCACTACATTTCTAATTCATTCCTCATATATTTAATGATCAATTTAATTCATGAAAAACATGCCTTATCAATAAATATCTGTATTGAATAAAGAATATGAAAGATTAATATTTCCCTAGTTAATCAAATAAATTTTAAATTAAAAAACTATATATAGAAATGGTATATGGTTTATTAAATAATCATACCCATGATAAAAATAATATAGATATTTAAGATAAATTTAATGTCAAATTATCATAATAAATTGAACGTTTCAAGATAAAGTTAACAACCATAAAATTAATAAGAGATAAGAGATGACCATTGATTCATTAGAAATATAGGTTTTGTAATAAAATCATGTCCTTTGGATAAAAAAGGAAAATGGAAGTGAAATATTAAAATAATATTTAATTAAATATTTTTCTTCATAAAACCATTGAAAACTTATAAAATAAGCTAAGAGTGTAAAATGTTTATGGAAACAAGAAATTCCATTAATTTTGTATACATTAAAAAAACATTCCTTTTGTTTTTTTTGTAAAAAAAGTTGAAAATAAACCTTTTGTAAAACATTATAAACATTTCTTTAAAACCTTTTATAAATTCAAGTATAACTTAAAATTTACTTTGAGTAAATAAAAAGGAATTTTGTAAAGAAATTTTGAAAAATATGGACATGGAAGAAAAATATACCTTATCAGAAAGAGAAATTAGACCGACTTTTATTTTAAAATTTTCTTTGATTTATTTAAGTTAAAAATAGAGGAAAATTTATAAGAAAATATGAAAAAATATCAAATATCTATATTATAATAAAATATATGGAGTTTAAGAAGGATATATTATAATATTTCTTTAATGAAAATAAGAGAAAACCAAAAAAACGTGACTGTAAAATAAATTCTTACCACTTTGGTAACTTTAAAATTGTTAACCATAAAAATAGTAAACTTGAAATGAAACTTTAATCATTATGAATAAATATATATCAATGTTTATTACCTCAATGGGTTAGTTTATACACCACATAAAAATAAATAGGTTCATAATACCAAATATGTATCAATAGAGTGGAAATTGAGATGAAATATATTACCTCATGTTTTTCCTTAGTTGAACATAATTTAACCTCATGTATGATAGTTTTAAACATGTTATTAATTTATAATATAATAATAATAATATTTATAATATTATATATGATCCTCCTATAACATCTTATCTCCCATTCACTAACAATATTTCATTATTATCATTGTTTTGGGTATTAACTGCTTTATTTTCTCATACATGTTTTATCATTGAAGTTTCGATCCTTGTGATTTAATTATGGTTATATCCTATATTTTTTTTAATAATGATATAAATATAACATATATTTATTAAATATATCCTTATTACCATCCATGTAAATCATAAATGAAAATAGGATCACATCTCTTTATGGAGGTGGTAGTCCACATGTACACACAAGCGATGTTATTGTTTTCCAACAGATTGGAAGGTAATAATTTAGGTATGATATTATAATAATAGAATCATAATAAAATAATTAATACCATATATATTAATTATTACCATATTTATAACCGTACAAGTAAAATGGATGGTAATAAGGATCGAAATTTGAAAGATTCAGTAAATACGATCACCTCTTATTTGATAGAATACCTTTATATTTCCTCTTAAGGGATATAGAGTTGGTCTTTTAAAAATACCAAAACCTATAGAACTTTGATAAGGATGTTGAAAAGATAAATCTATGGGTTTTGGTAGACCCATATTTCTCAATGTGTCGTAAAGAGAATAGAGAATGGGTTCCCTTTTACAAGTGAGGGGAGGGGCACTCTTAGAATTACTTAAAGTATTAAATTAATATAAATTATTTATCATTTCCAAATGGATCCAAATTGATATAATTCATAGATAATATGTGTATTAGTATAAATCCTCTCATAAAATAAAATTTGGAAAATTTTAGATGATTTTTCACCCTTATTTAATTTTTTAACCCCGGTTAACCCTTTTAACAATTACCACAATATAAAATTTTTATACACTTTAAGGGTCAATAATGCCACCATAAAAGTAAAATTGGACCATAAATGGATAAGGGGTGAAATTTTTGACCATATATTATCTACCTTGTGCAATTTTAGTATTTTTATTATTTTTAAATAGTTCAATAAAATTTTATTTTCATAAAATACCATTAATGTTATTTTTGACACTATTCATTTAACTTGAATTTAAAAATATCCAGACAAATATGGAATTAAAATAAAATCCTTTAAAACACCACTAATATTTTATATTTATTTATAAACTTTTCAGGACACATTAATTCATCTAAATGGATTACTTTTATTATTTTTAAAATCATTTATTTGAGTTTTATATTAATTAAATAAATACTATGTTGGTGTTGCGTATGAATTTAGGTTAATTTTTAAATTACTAGAAATTAAAAATAAATTACCATGATAAAAATAAATTAATTATGTTCAAAATAATATTTTATATTCATTCATATATTTCTATTATTTTTTTGAAAAAATATAAAATAAGTTAAAATTAAGTGAGTGTCAACATAAATTTTCTATCAACTTTGAGCAACCTTGATGTGCCTATAAATTACTTGTATCTTTTTTACAGCCTCCTTCATAATGTCTGGTCCCAATAGTTTCCCTTCTCTAACTTCATCCCAACATGTTGTGGTTCTACACCTTTTTCCATAGAGAGCTTCAAAATGTGAATTTTGAATATTTGAGTGGAAACTATTGTTATAGGAGAATTCAAAAAGTGTAAGATGTTGGTCCTAACTCCCTTGAAAATCAAGTGAGATAGCCCTTAACATGTATTCCAATGTTTGAATTGTCCACTCAATTTTTCTATTAGTTTGAGGATGATAGGTTGTGCTCATGTTTACTTTAATATTCATATCATTTTGAAAGCTCCTCTAGAAATTATAAGTAACTCTTTGATCTCAACCAGAAATAATCAACAACAGTAAGCCATGTAGTCTCACTACTTCTTGAATATATAGAATAGCTAGGTTCTCTAAGGATAAATCCCCTCGTATAGAATTGAAATGGTTAGACTTTGTAAACCTATCAATGATTATCAATATAATATTGTTTCCCTTGGATTTCTTAGGTAGGCTATTGACAAATTCTATAGTGATGTTTTTTTACTTTCATATAGGTATTGGTAGTAGCTACAATACCCATTTGGGAAGTTTTCACTCTACCTTCACTTATTGACACACTAAGAACCTTGAAATGTAATAAAAAATATCCCTTTTAATATTATCCCACTAATAATAATCATGAAGGTCCCTATACATTGGTGCTTCTAGGATGTATAGAGAATATAAAACAATGAGCTTCATCCATTAGATTCTTCTTTATATTCAAAATTGATGCAATATTTATCCTTTTACAAAATTTTAGTACACCTTCTTGATCAATATTGAATATAGGGAACTTACAATTTTCATAGCCTATATCTTATTTTTCATAAAAGGATCATCTCTTTGAGATTTATTGATCTAATCTAGAAATGAAGGTTGATAAATAATTTGGAATTGGATTGATGATGTCCCTTACCTTATGATTCCCATTTTCAACCATACTAGGTTCTTGATCAATGGATCTCCTTAAATCCTCATCATTGAAAGAACACCAGGATATTTCCTACTTATTGAATTCGTGAATTTGTTTGCTCTTCTGGGGAGACAATGAATTGAAAATCATAGTCATTAAGAAGATCCAACCATATCCTTTATCTCATGTTAAATTCCTTTTGTGTGAATATATACTTCAAGATTTAGTGGTCTATGTATATATAACATTTTCCCCATAAAGATAGTGTATCCATATCTTCATAGTAAAAATGAATGTAGCTTACTCTAGGTCATGAGTATGATGATTCTTCTCATGAGGCTTTAAATTTCTAGATACATAGATGATCAACTTTTCATTTTTCATGAGAACACATCTAATCCATTTCAGAGATGCATCACTATAGATAATAAATCCTTCCCTGATATAGGGTAGAGTTAGTATAGGTGCACTAACCAACCTCTTCTTAAATTCTTGGAAAATTTCTTCACACTACTTTATCCAGATAAACTTAACTCTTTTTTGAGTAAAATTAGTTAGTGTATTATAAATCCATGATTTTTTTTCATAAAACGTTTATAATATCCCACTAAACCAAGGAAACTAAGAATCTCAGTTACTGTTATAGGATAAGGCCACTCCTCTATAGCCTTTGTATTGGATATATCATCAGAGAATCCTTCACTAGTAAAAACATGCCACAATGATGTAACTTTTGTAACCATAAAACACATTTATTGAATTTACCAAACAACTTCTCCTTCCTCAAAGTTTGTAATATGACCCTTAAATGATCCTAGCGTTCCTCATAACTTTGTGAATATATCATAATATCATCAATAAAGACCAATTTTTTTTATCAAGGTAGTCCTCAAAGAATCTATTTACCAAATCCATAAATATGGTAAGAGTATTGGTCAATCTAAAGGCCATAAAAAAACTCATAATTCCCATATCTTGTTTGAAAGTCAGTATTTGGGATATCTTCTTTATTTACCCTAAACTAATGATATCCTAATTGGAGGTTAATCTTGTAGAAAAATTGAACCCCTCAAAGTTGGTCAAATAAATCATCAATACTCAGGAGAGGGTTTTTATTTACTATGATCCCATTAATCTCTCTATATTCAATGCATAGCTTCATCAATCCATATTTATTTTTAACAAAGAGAGTATGTTCTCCCCAAGGAGACACACTTGGTTGAATAAAAACTTTTTCCAAGAGGTCCTGTAGTTGCTTCTTAAATTCTTCCAACTTTAAATATTCTATTCTATATGGGGTGTTTGATATTATCTTGGATCTAGGTATGAGTTTACTAGAGAAATATACCTATATTTTTGGGTTAGGTCTAGGTAACTCTTCAGGAAATACACCAATGTATTCCTGAATAATGGGGACATTTTCTATATTTATACTTTAATTTTCTTCTCCCTATTCACCGATAATCTCAAAAAATAAGGATATAGGTGGTACTTATATAAAAATCTCAGGTTGGGAATCTATTATTTGAAAATAAATCTTGGTTTTCCATTCAAGATCACTAAAATTTTATTTCTTCTATAGTTGATCCTAGCTTTATACTTTGGGATCCAATACATCCCTAATATAGTGTCAAATCACACCATGGGAATGAATACTATATTTTTTATGATATTGTACTCACCAAAGTTGATACTAGTGTTTCTATAAACCTTTGATGATTGGATAATCCCTCCAAGAGTCTTAATTGATAACTCTACTTCAAGTAGTTCAGTGTTTGATTCTGCATTATTTGAAAACATAGATGAAATAAAGGAATGCGTAGAACCAGAGTAAAACAATGCACTTATATATTTAAGAGAATAACGAGAGTACCATCAACCACATTATTTGGAGCATCTACTTCAACCATTTTGATTACAAATTAATGAATCTAATCCCTTGGCCTATGTTGAGGTTGATGGTGGTTACCCTCATTTTTCTTCTAATTTGTACATTGATTTGAAAAGTGATCAATCTATATATAGTTGAATCATTGAACTTCAGGCTATTCTTACACCATCTTCTCCTTTTAATTTTCATTGAGATATTTAGGCTTCACATCACCATGATAGTTCCGATCTATATATCCATCTCTTCCACAATTTTATCACTTTACACTTCCAAGAAATCATTTCCATGAATGTTTCTTCCTACATTTTTTTCACTTGGGTAGTTTTAGTTTCTTTCCTTCTCATCCATGATAATTTTTTTATTGATTTTGGATCTATTTCTCTCTTATTTTTATTTGGCCTATGAAACCACCATGTATATCAAAAATCCATTTCAACCTTGATGGCACTACTCACTATCTAGTCGTAGCTTTCATAGTCAAGGTTTTCTAGATTCCCTCATAGATGAGGTCTTAGTCTATTAAATAACTTATCAAACATTCCCTTAGGATCCATAAAAAGATGTAGGTATATCTAGAAAGTCTTATAAAGTTCATTTCATAGCTTCCCACAGATTCATTTTCCTTATACTTCAACTATAAGAATTACTTATCTACTTTTTTTTCTCATTTAATTGGGAGAATATCTGTTGAAAAAGTTTCTCCTGAACTCTTCACATTACATAGATTTAATCTCCCCACTTGGATTTTTGTTCTTAATTAGTGTCCACCACTAATCAACTCCTACTTATAAATGGTAAACTACCATGGTGAATTTCTCTATCTCTGAACAATTGAGTACATAAAATATCTTTTATATAGAGATAATCCATTGTTATATAATTAATGGATTAGAAGATCCACTTAAACAAGGAATTCATTGACACATGAATGTCTCAACTTCAAGTTGTTCCCTTCTAGGTGAATCTAGGTGCTTAATATGATTCAAGTTATTATTCATAACTCAATATAGTTGATTCATTATTCTCATGAAGTTTTCCATTCCACCTTCCATCATGTTATGAATTCCATGAGTGCATCATATGTTTTACTAATCATTAACATGGTTCCTCCTACTTCCTTCCATTTTTCTATAATAATAAAACCTCAGTGAAAAACATGTTACTTTTAGGAATATTTTAATTCTAAATGGATTTCAATTTTGAAAAAGTCGTGATTTAAAGATATTATTTTTTAATATCCTCTAATAAAAATTTATTTTTCTATATATCCTTTATAATGGTTCATAAAAATCATATGATTTACCAAACACATCTCCAAGTAGTGTTAAACCAAGTGTGTAGCAAGGCCTCATTATCGTGCACTAGGTGATGATTGAGTTAATACCCAATGCACCCTTTTCAGTGTTATTACCCCTAGGTAAAATTTCACTAGATACATATCCACTTGTAGTCTTTAGACAAATATTTCATTTCTTAGAAACCACTTTAATTATACATCACCAAAATTTAGGATGTTTTATAATATTTATACTTATCCATAGGGTTCTTACTAATGTATTTCTAGTCCTAATTTCCAAAAATAATCAAATCTTCCTTTGATACCAATTATGTAATACCACCTTTTTAATACATAAAACTTTAATTATGTAGTACAATATTTAATAATACATAGTATCTTTTGAAGTTTAGTTTCTTATAAATTAGGATCATAATACATGTAAACATAAAATTTCATCTAATACACTTGAAAGGATTCTTAATATATTCATACTTAGTTACTTTTAATGCATCTCATATCCTGGGGGTAGACATCAAAAGAAAAGGATGAACATAAATCCTATTAAAGGAATACACAAAGGAAATATTTAGTATGTGATCCTAATACATAACAATAGGGAATGACCATAAGATCATGAGACATATGATAATATAATGATTATGAATCGTAACATAGACATGTGTCTATAATATAAAATTAAGGCATTCATAATCATACTACCAAGGTTTATCACTTAGGTGTTATAAAACATAATTTCCAAGGTTATTCACTAAGGTATCATAAAACATGTCATCTATAGAGATTAATTATTTACCCAATGAATTTTAGTTCTATATGGTAACACCCTCCATATTTCTAAATTTATGTGTACCACATAGATCATAAGAAAACATTTCATTAATGACCCATGAGAAATAATGAACAAGTTTCATGTAAAAGTCATTAAATTTGTACATCCCTAAATACACGAGCATTACATCATTTTTAACCCAATAATAGGAAATGTGGGTTTTATACATGTATATACCTAATAAATCAATTATGTTTACATCTAGGTGAATAAAAATGGATAAGTAAGAGGTTTGAGTATTAACAATATAAAATATTTCATATAAAAGAGATAAATTCATGAAATATTTTGACAACATGATAGGTATACAACGTGAATTAAGGAAAGGTAATAATGAGAGGAAAAAAAGGTATCACATTGAAAAAACTATTTTATCAGTAATAGGATAGTAAAAAGTGCATGAAAATAATGTAATTCAAAATTTAGAAAACATACCACTAAAGAGGTACTTGAATGGAAAATAAAAAGAAGATAGTTCCCTTACCTTGAAGAGTTGCTTCCTAGAACTTGTGGATGGAAACTTAAGACCTTAAGGATACATTGGAGGGACTCTTTGGGTAGTAAAATGATCAAAACTTCATGTATAAAGTATTTTTAGTGGAGATTAATGGTGGGATTGGTTGGTATTGATAGTAAAAGAGGAGGAATTTTTTTAATAATTTCTAAATATAGGTCTTGGAATTCTAGGTTGTGAAAAATGAAATAACATTGGCTCACCCATGCTTTTTGATCTTGGTTTTAGAAATATATGTCATGTTTTATAATATTTTAATGAAGTATAAGTGAAATATATTTTTAATATTAATTTGGAGATTAAAGAGTAAATTTTCCAAAAAATATAGTTTTATAAATCTTAATTTCCATTTTAGACTTTGGAAAGTCATTTATAGATTTGGAAATTGATTTAAATACATTAAAATAAAAAATATTAATAAAATAATATATTTTTGTCTGATAAAGGCTTTAAATAAATTACTACATCACCTTTATATATTTATGATGTCATAATACTTACCATATATTATATCATATTTTATATTTTACCCAAAAACTTGACTATCTCTGAAAATTATGAAAATTTTACCATTGGATAATTTCAATGTGATGGTTTTAAAAATTTCATCCATTTTATTAGGAAAATATTATAAATACGAAAAAAATATATTTTTTAAAATATAAAACAATTATTTAATAAAAACCACCAGTTTTTATTATATAAACAAATACCTATCCCTTAGAAAAACTATATATAATTTTATAAATATTTTATAAATAATTGTTGTTGTTTTCAACCTTTTATAAAACTTATTTTTTTTTAAATTTATTTTAATGGAAATCAATATACTTTCCATAAAAATGAAATCATGGCCTCTTTATGTAAAAATATATTTTATCATATTTTCTAATAATATGAATTTTATATAAGGGTGTAACACTAAATAAGAATGCATAACTAATAAAAATTTTAATCTATTCCTAAAATAATTACACCTTAATACTACTAAGACCTAGATACACGAACCCTTATTAAAATGACATAGGCTATAAGGGTATGGTGTGCGATGGTGGTAGTTTTTTGAGGTGGTTCGACCAACATTGATCTAGTGGTGATCTCCAGTAGCTCGAAATTATCTCATAGAAGATTTTATTAGAGCATAAATTATTGAATCTATTATTGGGATTTATCAAGAGAAAACCCCCAAAACACTACATCCCTCCCTAGCTCTAACAAATGATCTTCATAAGGCATGATTTTTACTAATTAAGGCTATCACTTCTTCCTTATTCATTCAATTAAATCTTATCATCTCCCTTAATATAAACTAACCATAATGGTAACATTATAATGACTACATTAAAAATGTTCATAATTCAAAATGTTCATATAGACCAACAGTCATGTAATAATAATGTAATGGTCATACCTTAACAATCACATTTCTGATTACATCTTATATATAAACCACAAAAAATCAAAATTTATTTTTTCATTCCCAAATGTTTTCAATTTTTTTTGATAATTTCAATCATATTACTAACATTTATTTTTATTTTATCAATTTTCATGGTAGGTGTAATATTTCTAGAAGAGTTTTATCCTATAGAGTATACCATTGTATGGTCATTATTCTTTGGTTTTTATATCCATATACTAGTCTTAACTGTAGTAATTGGTGATATTACTTGACTTGTAATATTATTTTTTTAAAATTATCTCTATGTAATTCCATTTTGAAATAAAAAAAATAATCTTTATGAAAAATAAGAGTTATTTTATTAATTAAAGAATGAATTTTCAGGCCATTACAGAAACAACTGATGTGCTCCATCATTGCCTGGTCACCCTACTGAAAGAAAAAAAACTCCATTACTTTCACCACCTTTATGGATTTAGGGTAATATTGTTGAATGAAAACACTTTGAAACCATCCTATAAAATGTTATTCAGTGGCTTGTCTAGATTGATGGACTTCCACTATTTTAACTCAAAAACATTGATCATGAAAGTGGTGAATCTAATATTTTCACTTTTAGGTATCTCCATAGTATTTAAGATTCTTTTGTTTTTTTAAACCACTTCTTTGATTTTGAGGGAACCTACTCCCATCAGAATATTAGAAAACGATGGTCTTGAAATTATTAAGTCCAATAACTATCTTGAATCAGAATAGGATTTACACCACTTAATACAATCCAAACACTACAGAAGATCAAAAAAACCAAAATCAGAACAACTATAGGATCATCATGTGAAAAATCACCCACTGGTACCTCTAAATAATTCATTAGAACTTTCTTGGGTGGGATAAGTTTATAATAATAAGAACACAAAACAAAATAAACACTCAAATATATATTAAAACATGTTAATTAAAATTAAAATCAATTAAATAACACTAAAAATTAAAAAATATCAAACACATTTATCTAACACAATAATTCATTAAAATAAAAATATTCTTAATAGGCAAAAATTCATTTGAAATTGGAAAAATTTGATAAGTGAACATGAAATACCCTTTTAAAAAACCCCAGTAAACACTTTGAAAATGTTCTATTAACTTTATAAACTAGAATAATAAACTTTAGAACCCAAGAAAACCAAAAATATCAACTTTAGAAACCCATAAAAACCCCAAAATCACACTTTTTCTTATAGTCATTTCATAATAAAACCAATAACACTTTTAAAACCCATGTATCTCTTTAAAAATACCATGGAAATACCTTATAACATTTAGAAAACTGTATAATGAAAACTCTTACAATCAATCATAACTCAAAACCTCATAAAAAACACTGAAATTTTAATATAAATAGTTTATAATCCATAATAAAATCAAATAAAACTAAAAAAGTATCAAAACATTCAAAAAATCCACCACAATTTACCTCAAACAAGCAATAAACAACAATGAAATCAATTTGAAAGCATGATAAATCCAAACACCATAAAACAATAGAATTTTCAATAGTACATGATTTGGATGAATAGTTTACCAAGTCATACACCAACCATGTGAGCTACACTGGAAATTATCCAGAACCAGATGAACAACCTGTGTATAGTTTACCAAACCATGCATAGTAACTACAAACACATGGAATTCTTACCTTTTTAACTCTAAAACCTAAAATTTATCAAAATATTTCAAGTAACATCAATATGAAACATATATACACTATTTTAAATCAAAATATACCATAAGAAACTAAAAATAATATCCCTTATCCAAATTACATCTCCCAACTTCCCATGGTAACTCAAGGTTCAGTATGTGAAAGATTTGTCTCAACAAACCCTCCCACCTACCTCTTGAGATTTTATGATCCCATCTCTTATCTACCTAGAATTATTAAATAATATAAACAAAACTGGGCTCTAATACTATTTTTGTAATGAACCAACCTAGTCTACTCTGACATAGTACCCAATCTAACCTTCCACAAGGCCCAAATCACATTCCCAATTTCTATGGGCTAGCTATAAGTGTCGGGGTATCAACCTTGCTCAACTTGGGAACTATTTTATTGAATAAATATAAACTAAATATAACCTCCACCCATAAGTTTGGAATTACC
This sequence comes from Viscum album, assembly GCA_963277665.1. NCBI lineage: Eukaryota > Viridiplantae > Streptophyta > Magnoliopsida > Santalales > Viscaceae > Viscum > Viscum album. Next base: position 1,985,894,691 of record OY728161.1, on the reverse strand, counting down.
ATTAAAAATATCTAGATATCATCCAAAACCAATACACAACTTTGAAATTTTTAAACAACCAAATATAGTACTAATCAAATATGATAAAGCATAAAGACATCAATACACGAGAAAAAAACCTGAACATAACTTACAACCAAAAAATAGATCAAAACAACATATACAACATCCAAAGAATATAAATTAAATGAATGACACTAAAAGGGGAATGATGAGATGGATAAAAAAACACACGGTACCATAAAACACAACTATGATATAAACAAAATTAAAAAAATCTAACCATATCCACATGGTAAGAAAAAAATAAATTTTCTTTCCACATCCTTCATGATTGAGCCAACATCATGGTCACTCCAAAGATCAAATAACCAGCTAAAACCTGTATAAGAGTATAATAATGACACTATATATACACATATTGTGTATGTAGGGTATGAGATAAATGTTCCTTATAGGATTCCACTAAATACTTTTTACCATTTATTTTGAAAAAAATACATGAAAATATAGTATGAAATATAATATATCAAAGTATCCCATTTAGTTAAAAAAAATAAAATAAAGGTACCTTAGGAATTTTTGATTCACAAAACCAATTTTTTTAATTATGTTTCCTAGGAGGGATATTTATAAAAGAATATATAATAGATATTTCATATGTGAGAAAACATTTAAGATAAAGGAAGTATATATCAATCAAAAAACCATTGTACTTTAATATATTTCATAATAAATTGACCTATTTTTATTTTCAAAACACACTTTACTTTTGTATTTGAAACACCTATTATAAGATAACCACTTTTGAAAACAATATAAAACCATTCCTTAGATATCTCAAATATTTGAACCAAAATATATATATTTTACAAAAGAAATATAAGATTTTATAACCATAAATATCTACTGACTATCAACTATATAAAGTGATGATAATCCATGAAAAGAAATAAACAAGAAACATAATCATGAAAAACTAGCATCATGGTAAAAAGTATTGTAATATAGAATAAATAATATAAAAGAGGTATAAAAAACTTAACTAAAATGGAATCATAGAGATATAACATAATAATTATCATGGGACAATTCTCTAAGCACTAAGAATATTCTCCCAAACGTAAATAAGAAAAAAAACTGTAATATGTATATTTGATGATCCAAACTAAAATTATATTTAATTCGATCTATAAAAGTATACATGAGTGAAAAAATCCATTAACCAAATCAATGATCATACACTAAGGGTCACACTATCTAGTGAAAAATATCAATTAGTGAAGTAATAATCACTTGAAATTACACTTAGCTATATAATGAAACTCATTTTTTTATTAATTTTACTTTTTATTTCAATGATTTTGTCACGACCCGTCCTCGGGGCCCGTGCCGTGACTACCCCAAGCCCGCCTTCCATAGGCCAGGGGCTGGCGACTAGCACCAAGGCGTAAATCCCAACAAAAAGGGAAGGCATTGCCTTTGAAAAGTAAACAAGCACCACAGAGTAAGCAAGCGGAAAAGTAAACACTAAGTAAAAACGGTACAAGCTGTGCTGAAAGTAAAAGGGGCCGGAAATACAAGCCCAACAGTAAAGTACAACTGAAGGAAAAACAGCAACTGAAAGGGAAAGCCGCAGCGTCGAGCCGTCCTCTGGAAGTCCCACCTGAAGGGTGGGTACAGATAGCCTCCACTGCTCCTCGGGTCCACCTGACCGCTCCGAGTACATCCCGCCCAGTGGTCCACCTCCAGGTACCGTCCTGCTTCGCACGCCTCCACCACGATCAGCGCTATCCGTCGTCTGCAACCAACACAACGTAGTGCGGGCAAAGCCCGTGCAGGGGTGAGTAAAAGCTACCCAGTAGGGACCCCGAGACCCCCGAAGGTCTCCCGAAATCCACAAAGGATATTCCACAAAGGAAAGATACAATCATGAAGTAACATCTGACACGACTTAGGTATATGCCCATACATATACCTAAGTCTTCAATTCCCATTCGACTCCAACGTCTGAGCCCAAGCACAACCTAGTCCACACAGGAAAGCAAATGTATACCCACACATGATAGAACAACACAATCCACAAAGGAGAGTAAACAGTAAATCCACACAGGATAGCTCAACACAATCCACAAAGGAGAGTAAACAGTAAATCCACACAGGATAGCTCAACACAATCCACAAAGGAGAGTAAACAGTAAATCCACACAGGATAGCTCAACACAATCCACAAAGGAGAGAAACACAAGATTCAGCTCACACAGGTATACTTCTTCGGATGACGATAAAGACGATCACTGATCCATCTAATTCGTCAGACCCACGAATGACCGATAGGTAACTAACCCCCGCAATGACCCATACAGGATCGGGCCCACACAGGACCTGTAGGCACTGGCTCACACAGAACCGCTGAGCGCGGACCCACACAGGATCGGACCCACACAGGATCGGGCCCACACAGGACCGGGCCCACACAGGACCTGAAGCACTGATCCACACAGGATCGATGAGTGCAGTAGTCATCGCAGTCCACTGAGGATCTCTGCACAGTCGTCGCCGCAGTCCACTGAGGATCTCTGCACGGTCGTTGTCGGAGTCCACAGAGGATCTCTGCACAGTCGTCGCCACAGTCCACTGAGGATCTCTGCACGGTAGTCGCTGTCGAAGAAGCAGTCGCAGCCAGCACTAGGGTTCCCGCACACAGCAAGCTCATTCGGGAGGGTCCGCTCCACGAGCCGAGAGGCCGATACATCAACTGTCACAAAGTCCGAAGTTGATGTATCCAAATGTTTCGTACCATCAACAAGAACTCAACGTCGCAGACGGCGCGTCATTCGGACGCCCGGTCTGAGAGTTATTGGCATTTTCGTCCCAGGGGCCCGGTTGGTTTTTAAGGAAAAACCAACCCGACCGCACTCCACCTGTGTCCAAACCTCGGGCGGAGTATTCCAAAAGATCCGTCTCACTTAGAGGAAAACAACGAAGCTGACGACACGTCAATCGGACGTCCGTGGCTCAAGATATGAGCGTTTCCGCTCTGAGGGCCCAGTTGGTTTCGTGTACGAACCAACCCGGCCGAACCCAAAGTATTCCGAAACCATGAGTGCAATATACCGAAACGACCGTCTCGATCCAAGGATCACATTTCCGCTGACGACGAGTCGTTTGGAGGCCCGTAGCTCAAGATACGACCATTTGAACGAAAACCGTCCGAAGACGGGGGGTACGGGCCCGGGCCGACCCCCCCGGGAGTCGGCCGAACCGGGTCGACCCGACCCGGTCCGGTCCGGATGGGGCGCGGCCCGGCCGGTCGGACCGGCCTGGCCCGGTTCGGCTGAGCGGCCGAACGGCCGAGGCGCGCGGGGCGCCGCCCCCGCGGCCTGGTGGTGCCGTGGCCCCCCGCGTGGGGCCGCGCTGAGTCATGGACGCGGCTTCAGCCGCGTCCGAGGGCACCGGACCCGCACGGCCGCGGGTCCGCGGGTGCCGCCGCCGCCGCGGCTGAAGCCGCGGTGGCCTGTTCGGCGGCGCGCCGGGGCACCGCCGCTCCCGGCTGCCGGCGCCGCCGCGCCGGCGACCCGCGCCACCAGCGAGTTCCGCGGGCCACCGGGATCGTTCCGGTGGTCCGATTCTCTTTCCATCTGCGCCATTGCTCCTCTCGGGACTCGTTCTTCACTACGGGATCGTCAAACATCCGTTGTGGCACGTTCCGTCGTCGCCCGTCAAATCCGCACAAAACGAAGAACAGCGGAGGGTCGTCGGGCCGTGTTCGTTTGGCCCGCACCCTCCGCGTTAGAGATAAACAAACGGGAGAATTTTGTTCAACACATGAACCGACAATTTTAATAAAATAAAATTGTTCGTTTGAAACCGGTTCTTTAACTTTTTAAAGAAACACTTACGGGAATAATAAAAAGGGGTAATTCCCAAAATTAATCCCTACCTCGTTGGTTGTCGTGCACGGGCATTCTTCGCGGAAAAGCTCGTCGCGGAAGAGGGGGATCGTCGCGTCGTCGCAGGGAGGCGTCGCGTCGTCGCGGAATCCGGTGTTGAGTCAGCGAGCTCAACGGACCAAGAACAACAGATTTAAATTATAAATAATTAAATCTGTGTTTCGTTTAAAACCAAAAAGAACCTTTAGAGGAAACCCAAAATCACTCACCTCAAACGGTTGGTGATCGGAGATCGGAGCGGGGAAGAACGTCTCGGACGGAAGCGTCGTCGATTTCCGGGTTCGGCATTCTTCGTGTTCTTCACGTTCTTCGCATTCTTCACGAGGGAGAAGAAGATACAAGGGTCCTCTCAAATCTTCTCAACGCGCAAATAACCAGAGGTCGAGCGTTGGCCTTATTTTATTATCACGCCAACGAATTTGAAAACTGGTTAAGAAACGACTAATCAATTCATTGAATTAATTCAACGAAAGAAACATCCCATTTAATTCACAAAATAAACCGCCCAATTAAATGGTCTGTTAAGATTTTAAGAAACGCGTCAGTTGACTTTCATAAAGACGGGTTTTCGCGGGTGCGTTTCTTAGCGGAAAGAAACGGTGGGGCTCGTGCGGGCCCCACCTCACAAATATCCTACCAAGGGGGTAGGATATTTCTGGATAGCATCCTATCCGGTTCAACTCAGTTCAAGCCGTCAATAAGTGGCTTCAAGTGGCTTAAGTGAAATAAAATAAAGTTGTCGCAAAATTATTTTATTTCTTAACTTTAAGCCCGAAAATTAAAAACCACACCCGAGCAAACACAACTCCGGAAGAGGCGTTTCTAAGCGAATACCGGTGTTGCGATTTCATCGGTGCCCTCAGAATTCGATTCCGGGCACCGGTTCAAAAGTTAGAAAAACCCGCTCGTCCGTTCACTGAACGTACCCGAGCCAAACTTCGGAAAATGATTCCGGGCACACCGGGCCTCGGAATCAGGTGCCGTTAGAAACTGCGCTCTTGTAAAATTCCAAAGAAAATTAAGAAAAAAATTTCCTTGAAATTTATGGGTCTTTACAGATTTTAATCCTACCTTATTTATGTTTTGAGTGTAATTATTACACATTTAGTGTCTAGGAATAAATTTGGTTCAATTATAAAAATTAATTAATTATTGATTATTAATTATTTTTATTCAATTATTTAAATATTTGGAAAATACATACATTTATTTTATGTTTTCTTGAATTTTCAGATTAAGGAGTCATTTGAAGTATTTTTGTTGAATTATGGAACTTGGGATATGATGCTGATATTTAGCTAAGTGTTACTTTGGAAGAGTCAGAAGGAAATTCGTAATAGTAAAATCATGAGTTCAAAATAATCATTTAGAATCCTGTATAAAGAATGGGAAAAGGCATCATGACTTCATAAAAGTGATTACTACAGTTTGAAAGAGTCAATCGACACTATAGAAGTGTAAATAATACCTATGGTAGTGTACCTATTTTAGTTTTTTTGTAAAAGGGGTTGAATACTTCATAAGAGTAAATCATTTACTCTTACAAATTGGTTGGGTACTTTTGTTATTGGAACTTCATAAGAGTCATGTATACTTAGAATTTTGACAAAGGCATTTAAAAAATTGATCATCCCAACACTAGCACTATAAGAGCCTAGCCTACCATTGTGAGGTAGATGTCTTAAAAAAACACCTCTTTTTTCATTGAAAACACTCCAAAACACAAATTAATTGATCTTTATAAGTCATAATAAATTCATTCATGAAAATAATTTGATTATTCCTTATAAAAATCTAATCTAGGAATTTTATTAAACAGTTAGAGTGTGTAATTATACATGAAAATAAGTCTATCACTTTAATCATAGAAAAATATTTATATCAATTGAAATATCATGAAAAATAATGAAAAATCATCATGAAATGAATATGGACATAAAATATGGAATTATATAAAATTAAATACTATTTGAAAAAGGAAATTACACATAACTTATTAATAAAAAATAATTGTAAAGAGTTACCTATCAATAGTTGATGATTCTATTATTGAAAAATGATATTCTACCAAAAGTGGACAAGATAAAACCTTATAATACTAAAAAAGACCTAAAAATGGATAAAAAATTGAAAATCATATAGAAAAAAACCCTATTCTTCCATGACCATTATAAAAATAAAAAGGGAGGAGAAGGAAGAAGAAGAGGAGAGGGAGTGATCTCGAGGAAATTATGTTCATAAATCAACTTCAAATATGAGGATTCACCATGGTTTAATCAAGAGGAAAGATAAGATCAAGGGATTCTATGTATGGGGTGGACAAAATAAATGTGAGGGAATAAGGGATAACCCCTTAGAATGAATTATTAAAAAGAATAAAAATTATATTTTTAGTAGGATGTATGATGTAGGTGCACAATTAGGATACCTATTCACCAACCATGAACATGCCATTGGAACCGAACTCTTGACCTGCATGGTTGGGATACATGGCTAGTCCAACTATGTACCAACCATGCACAAGATTTTAGAGACCAAAATTGACCTTTATGATTAGGGTTCATAGTTTACAAAACCATGCATCAATTATGCACAAACCGCTAGAAGAACATTTTTAAAATTCATGGGTTGACTTGCATGATTTAGTAAACTATGACCCAACAATGCATCCTAGGTGTTTCTTATATAAAATTCAAAGTTAAACATGAAACCCAAAAATAAATTATAAACTAAATAAATATAAAAATACTTACCAATGGTTTCATCGGGGATGTCACACAACAATAAAGAGATAAGAGTTTATTTTTGATCTATTTAAAGTATGTGAAAAGTGACTCTTTAAGTTAATTTATTTAAAAATTATATAATTATTATATGAATTATTTTTATATAAATATAAATTAATAGTTTTTGAATATTTTTTTGGAAAATAATAATAATAATTTCTATAATTAATGAGTGTATAATCATATGGTAGAAATATAACCACACTAATAGGGCCCAATTGAGCCATACCACCCATATAAAGGGATAACCTATACTCTTTCAAACTTTAAAAAAATCCTATAGTATAAACTCCACTTATTATAATTTCCCCAGATCTATTACAATATGCTTATATAGTACACCTATAAAATGCTCCATCATAATAGTATTTCTATAGTGCATCATTAAAATGTTCCTGTTAGATTCAAATATATAGTGCACTTACTATATTTCCCCCTATTATAGTACACTTCTATAGTTTACCCTATTATAGTTCCTGTTACATTACCTACTACAATACTCAATAAAATTCCCCTATCAAGCTTTGAACTGTAGGCGTCTATGATGTAGGACATGAAAATTAACCACTAGGTTGAGACGCATCTTCAAAGATGATGATAATAATGATAATAATTATATATAGTAGGTGTGAGGGGTTGACAATAAACACACAAAAACTAATGAACCCAAAGGGAACATTAGAGTAAATCCCATCCCCCCTCAAGGAATGTTTTGGTTCTTGGTGGTTTAGGTTTTGTGACCCTTATCAAAGCTTCAGTGAAGGTTACTGAGATGTTTAAACTATCGATGGGTGTTTTTTGTTTAGTTTATGTTGTTTATTTGGTTAAGGTTTTATGAAGGTTCTTAATATTCATATACTATGGGAGTTCCATTGTGGTATTTTTTTTCAATGAAGGAAACTTGAAGAGGATGATGGTTCTTTAATAGTGATATTTATAGAGGAGATGATGGTCCTATGGAAATGGGTTTCTTTGATGATATTTATAGTAGGTGAACAATGTAAAAACTTGGGTACATTTCCTCTCCAATCATATGAATCGAGGTATGGTTGAAAATTCTGGGCTCGAGGGTGACCCGCCTATCATCGAAGGCTGTTTTAGTTTTTATTTTTAATTTGTTTTTTGAATTTTGATTTATATAGTCAGTTTTATGGTTTTGTTGTGATACTTTGGTGTATTTGGTTTCAGTTGGTGTGTGGGTTCACATTTTAACCCTTAAAATTGATTAGTTTGAAAATTCAAAAAAGGGACTTAGAGAGAAAAAATAGCCAAATGGATCATATTAAGAAGCCCAAGGGACCTTGATAGAGATCCCTTTTCCCTAAGTTTTTTTAATCTTATACACTGTGTAAGCTATATAAATTTAACACTGAAATAGTGTTGAACTTGTCACAGTCCTTTGATTTCATCCATGAAACAATTATCTCCATTATGTATTATCCAAAAAACCAATCATGCACAACCCTCCATCATTCACGTTTCATGATTTCATGGCATGAACTTTGCAATAAGAAAAGTCAAAATTTCTTAATAACCATGATCTACTTTGATCCATGTACGCATATACCACATGGAAACATCATAAATGACTCACATATAGATATTAATTAATTATTCATGTGTAAATATTGTATAATCTAACAGATTTACACACAATTTGTATAATCAAGTTTTGGAACTGCTATTGAACAGATACAAAGAAGTTGGTGGTAGTAACTCAAACACCACTTGGTTTTTATAATGAAGATTACAATAATTATTATTATGTTAATAAATACACATCTAATTGGTTTGTGATAAGGATTTATATCTAATTGAATTATATATAAAATCTAGATTCCCATTATTAATCCCTTATTTATCAGGGTGTGCTAATTTCTAGGTTCAATGGATGGGTTTAAGTTTACATTAATATGGCTAGAGGATAAAAATGTAGATATCAGATGATGAATGGATGAATAAATGTTACTATGATATGTGTTTTTTTGATGGATGGTGAATGTATATTCTCCGAGTTGATGAAGGGAATGTTGGAAATGCAACATGCATTGTATGTATGGTGCAGAGAATTTTTGATAGGCAGTGTACCTAAAATCTTGTGACAAGGGTTTAATTTATAGTGATTTTTGTAGAGATAATGTGATGGGTATGAAGATTAGTTTTTCATGTGGGTGACTAATGAATTCAAGGATTAGTGGATATGTATCTATTTAAATGGAATAACATGGTATGCTCATGTTATATAGAGGAAATAACATCTTAGATGGAGGAAAAATCATTTGTAAATACCAATTAAAAATTTTGTTAAAAAAACATGAAATCCATGGTGTTTCATGGGATGTTTCAAACTAGTCCATTTGTGTTGAAGATGTTGGGTCTATCTGGTGCGTGAATTAATTCTAAAAGGGGGATGTAACTTGGCCTAATTTGGACCCATTGTGTGTGTGCTTTGTTTTGATTTGGTTGTATTACATATATATCTACTAGTTATTATTATTATTATTATTATTATCATTTCAATTATTTGTGGAAAAAAATATTAATAATGACACACATGAACCCTGATGATCCAATTGGGATAGGTTACCCCTAAAGGGATGACCTACACTCTTTCAAACCCTACCAGAGATCTAGAATACAAATTCTAACCATTTAAAATTTCAAATCCCATTATCATAGGACCACTAAAGTACATAGTTACCATGTACCAAAGAGTCTGAGCTATAGTACACCTATTATGGTTCCCCCCATTATAATAACACTACTGTTCTTTCCACAATACTTAAAAAGTAACTCAATAAATTTACATCACAAAGATTCAAACCCTAGGCCTCTAGGATGTTGGGTAAATTTCATAATTCATACAGACTGGTTGTTTGGTGACTAGATCCTTCTACTTACACCATCACACATACATTTATTTGTATATAGTATGCATATTTTTACATATAACTTGCATAATCACAGACCACATCATGCCAGCATTAGACCACCAATTCCACACTATACCAATCCTTCCTTTTTCCATTAAAAAATCTCTAATAAATCCTCTAAGTTCTAATGTACAACATTTATTACGATCCCTTAGGAAACACCAATAGGTAATGTTAATGATGCACACTTCCTGATTGCCCAACCACCTCAAAAAAACCACCTAGTGCTTGCATATCATGATGGATTTAACATGAAGAAAACCACTAAAATAGGGTAAATAATTTTTAACCATTAGGGTTAAAACCCCTAAAAAATGTCGGGGGAGAAGTTTTACCTAGTTTCTTCACCCCAAGCATTCGACACCCGAGGTCTAGTATCTGTAAACCTAGGGGGAAGACTATGATAGGAAGATAATTTATTGTATGGGAGATGGGGTATCTCTGAAAATAATAATAACAATAATAATTACAATAATAATAAGAATTCAAATTCTAATTATCTTAGTCAGTAACATTGTATAGGAACAATGCATCTAATCGGGGTTCAATTCTTGTATGATTCATTATATTTCCACAGGTCATAGGCATAACTTATTTTCATTTTCCTAGGATATGTCTTTCTTCTGTAGGTGAACATCAATAATCATGTACATCCATTCCCAAAAAACCATTATTCCATAATATATCAAACATATGGTGAGCATGAATATAATTCCTAGGAGAGGTGAGAAAACCTTATGTGAACACTCATTTGACCATTATATTCTTTCAAAGGTGAGTATTGTTTTGATAATATTGTGAAAATACCTAGGTGATCAATTTTTAGAAATTCACCCAACCTATCTTCCTCACTCAAGATTTTCTTACCAAATGAGATATTCCTATCACGTGGTTCATTATCTTCTCAAACATCAGTACCCAACTAATAAAACCCTCCACCACATGTATTAAAAATCTCTATTGTAATTATCCTCCACAACCTTTTAAAATAATAGTAGCAATAAGAATAAAAACAACAACAACAACAACAAAAATAATAATAATAGAAACAAAAACAACAATAACAATAAAAAAAATCATAAAAAATACTAGTAGTAGTGTTAATTGTAATTCCTTGACCCAAACCACTGATTCTAAGCTAGAGAGTCACATGACCATATACTAACCTCCCCATATGAAAGATGATTCCAACTAGCAATGAGAGTCTGAGCACTATTAGTGGGGAGACTATACCCTTAGAATAATGTCATAACACTAATAATATAATAAAACATAACATATTATATTTATAAATAGAAAATAAAAAATAATTTTAAAAGGTACACATGTTATACAAATAAATAATGGGCTCCCAAAGTGGCAATACAAACTAGAAAGTATGTATAGGTAGATAAATGAATAAAATCACCATATCCTCTAGATTATGTCCTAGTACCAATCCCTACTCTATAGTCATCTACTCAACCTTCTGCTATGGGACCCCTTCCCTTGCTTAGATCCATGTACATGAATTATGAATGTGAATCAAAATTCTTGTTCATGGTGTGAGTAATAAAACCTAGTAGGACACATCTAATGCATCCTTAACAAGTGTGAATAGGTATAATAGGTGTATTACATGATAATAATAAATGAAAAAACATTCATAACAAACATACAATCACATACCGAGTAGTCTTGCACTAACCAAGCTTCCATAGACCCCCTAGATATACCGACATCGACTCCATGACATGAAGATAGTTGTAGGATGTTATAAGTGAACAAGAAAAATCCATAAGGATCATAATGATGTCTATAAGTGGTTTAAAGGAATTGAGTTAGGTCATGACCCTATACCATCACATCCTTGATCTATCATGGGTTATGCCTACAAGCTTTTGTACCCTATCCATGCCTCAAGTCAGGCCTCTAGGCTATCATTACCCTAATGCCGCTGCCTCTGGTCAGAACTCCAGGCCATCATGCCTCTACCTTTTACTCAGGTACATCATCATTATTTTCACAAGTTGTGCGCACTCCCCCTCTCATGGATAATCATCACATGATATTCTACCTATTCTGAGTACCAAGAACAACCTCTAAGGCATGTTAACATACATAATAAGGTAAATCATACAAGGAAATCATAACATATCATCATGATAAAAATAGTAGCAATATACTGATAAAACACTATTTTATTGAATATTTTATTGATAATAAATGATATAATTTCCTCACATTGTATTAAATATGTTCAATTATAAATTATTTGGGATTAGAACATTCATTTGAATATTTGATGAAAATTCCAGTTTTACCCTTTCAAAATCACTGTAGCATTTCAATCATAAATATTTTTTATTTGAATTATTTGAACTTAATATTTTGCAACTATGTTCCTTACTTCATGGGATACAACTTTAATTCAGGACACTAGATCAAAATAATGCATTTGGATGGAGTAATTGGGCCATAAAGTCAAAGGTGGACTGGACACGCCAGAATGGAGAAGCTTCTGTATTTCGGACATAAATCCTTCATATGAGCTTGGATTGAGCCCAAATTTTTAGAGGAGATAGAGGACCCATATCCAAACATATGATCATTCTGGAATTCCGGACAATTCATGAGTTTTGGTGGTCAAATGGGTGGTGCAAGTTGGCATAAAATATTTGTCCGAGATTCCCCATTCACACTTGAAACCACTTTGAACCTAGCCTTCCCAACACTCTATAAATTGGTGTTTTTCTCATTTGGTGGGGTTGGTACGTGCATTGGAAAGTTGAGGGCAGAGGAGAAGTGGATCCACTCCAATTATACAACCATTTAAATAAGGGTATCTCTTGAAGTAAGGATCCCTTCGACGAAGCCTTCTTCTTCTCCTTCATGTTGTAATGCTTTTGTTTGTGTAATAAACTTCTTTGTTCTTCTTTTATTTCTTCTCTTTTCTTCTATTTTGTTTAAATTTATTATTCTATTAATCTTCCTCTCTGGTCTAGAATTATTGATTAGAAACGTGATTGGGTTCTACCCTTTCTAAACCTTTGCACATGCAAAACGTTTCTACGATGATTACGCCACCCATGGAAGAGTAGTCTTTTAGTAATCGATATATCTCTTACCATATTCATTCATTTATTTTGAATCAATGAGATACTGTAATTAACTTAATATGATATATTAATTTATTTTTCATTTTAAATGAAACTAATCAAGCAATTGAACAATAAACACAAATCACGTGAGGTCGAGAATTGTGTGAATTGTGAGAGAGCGAACTTAACTGGTAATTCAAAACCACACGGGATCAATTTGTAGTGTTCAAATATAATCCCTAAACTCAATTAATTCTATTTCCAGAGAGGTTATGTGCCTTAATTTACCACTTACCATAAGATAACCTTAGAACATAAATCAAAGCAGGGTGCTGTGATTGCATGTTCCGAAGTTAGCCTAAGGTTAAATTCACTTCATCTTTGTGGTAAAGTTAATTCTTGTAGGGTTCGGGATTTAACAAATTAAGGGATCATAATTAAGTGGATATTGATTTAAATTATAATGATTAATAAGTAAATTAATAAGTAAATTTAGATCGATTACGCCTTTTAAAATATTTTCTAAAAAAACATCTTCTTGTTGTGTCTTTTTAATCAAACTTCATTTCAAAACTAAAAAAAAATACAATCTTCTTCCAGAAAACTTCTTCTATATTCATAAACTATAACAAAACCCCATCATTTCAAGAAGTGTGTTTATTATCTTTTATTTTATTTTTAGAATACCTTTAAAAAGTTGTTTTAAATATACTTCTTCCTTTGAGAGACGACCTTGGTCAGCCACTCTGTTGCACCTAAGTACTCCAAAATCACACTAATCATTTGAAGGCGCCCACGATAGCACCTCTTAAAATTGGCTCCATTTCTGGGGAGGAAAGTAATTATTTCAACCAATTAGAGGTATTTATTTTATTTTACATTTTAATCTCTTCCTCTCTTCTTTCTTCCTTCTTTATCCAATCTGATTTTTTTTCTTCCTCTTTTATTTTCTTCTACTTATTTTTGGACCATCAACTCAAACTTATAATTTTTATTTTACTATGGTCCAATTTCCTTCTTTTCATCTTTAATTGATTGATGACACAAACTAATCCCAAAGAACTTTTAGATCTTGACCCTGATATTGAACGCAACCTTAGGGCACGAATCAGACACTCTCAGTATACGGGAAGTTTCAATATTCAACCAGTTGGTGAATTCCTCTATTATGGAAACATTGAAATTGGAAGCTATTCAAATTCAAACATAAAAGAAGAACCAATGGCTAACAATAATGGAAATGAACTTAATAGAACCATTCGAGAATTGGCTGCACCTGATATTAACTATCAACCAAATTGTATTGCATACCCAAATCTCAAATCGGACTTTGAACTGAAATCTGGGTTAATTCACTTACTTCCAAAGTTTCATGGCCTCTCTGGTGAGGATCCCAATAAACATTTGAAAGAATTTAATGTGGTTTTCTCAAACCTTAAACCAAGAAATGTTTTTGAAGATCAAATCAAATTAATAGCATTCCCATTCTCACTTGATGGAGCTGCGAAAGATTGGATGTATTATTTACAACCCGAGGATGTAACTTGTTGGAACGATTTAAAAATTCTTTTCTTGTAGAGATTTTTCCCAGCATCAAGGAACACATCCATTAGAAAGGAGATATCGGGGATCAAGAAAGCCCAAGGGGAGTCAATGTATGAGTATTGGGAGCGATTCAAGAAGTTGTGTGCAAGATGTCCGCATCACCAAATTAGTGAGAAACTCCTTATCCAATACTTCTACGAAGGACTCACACCCATGGAGAGGAGCATGGTTGATGCTACAGTGGAGGATCATTGGTGGAAAAGTCACCAGTAGCCTCACGTGCATTGATCGACAAGATGGCCCAAAACTCCCAACAATTTGGTGATTGAGGTACACCACATGTCAGGGGAGTACATCAGGTAAGTCCTTCTTCTCTTGAGAGTCATTTGATTGATACCAAGTTAGAAGAATTGACAAATATGGTGAGGCAAATTGCTTTGTCACAAAAGATATCTCTACCCCCTCCTTCAAGGCCTTGTGGCATTTTCACTGAGACAAGACACCCAACTGACTGTTGCCCCCAACTACAAGAAACCGAAGATTGTGAAGCAGTATTCTCTGGGAGACCATATCAGAAACAACAACAACCACATCCCCAAAAGAAGTATGACTCCTTTGCACCAACATTCAACCAAGGGTGGAAGGATCAATCAGACATGAGGTATGGCTCTGGGAAACAACAAAGTCCCCCTTTTCAACCAAACTTCCAGCAGCCTCCACCTTACCAACAGGGTTTCCAACAACCCCAAAGGAGATTTGAAGCTCAAAAAACAACAAGTCAGCAACAAGAGAATCTATAACACAAGGTAGACTCTAACACTGATGATCTTTTGAAACAAATTGTTCTTAATCAACA
Organism: Viscum album; assembly: GCA_963277665.1. Classification (NCBI taxonomy): domain Eukaryota; kingdom Viridiplantae; phylum Streptophyta; class Magnoliopsida; order Santalales; family Viscaceae; genus Viscum; species Viscum album. The sequence continues at coordinate 1,985,879,538 of OY728161.1, read as the reverse complement.
GAATGAGCTGAAGAGTCAAGGTTCTGAGCTGAGAGAGTTTAAGACTCAAATGAGCCAGATTTCCACTTCCCTCCATGAACTTGTGAGTAAGAATTATAGAAATCTACCTTCCCAACCCACTCCAAATCCAAAGGGGAATGTCAGTGCCATCACATTGAGAAGTCGGAAGCAAATGAATGATACATCTATACCTACCATTCCACTGGGATTCACCTCAACTCCAGAGAAGCCGCATTCCATACCAACTGATGAGCAATCCAAGGATAAAGATAAAGGTAAGAAAAAATTTGATGATGTTCCTCCTAAACCCCTTCCTTTTCCAAACAGGGTTGTTCAAACCAAGAATATGGCTAAAGAAGCAATTAAAAAGGAGGTTTTGGACACATTCAAGCGTGTGGAGATCAACATTCCTCTACTTGAAGCCATTAAGAAAATCCCAAGTTATGCCAAATTCTTAAAAGAACTCTGCCCCAATCGAAGAGGGATCAAGGGAAATGAGAGGATCAACCTTGGAAGGAATGTATCAGCACTCATTACACCAACTCTAACAATGCCAACAAAGTGAAAGGATCCCGATACATTCACCATCCCATGTACCATAGGGGAGTTTCACTTCTCTGATGCTCTTTGTGATTTAGGAGCTTTAATAAATGTGATGCCTCACTCTGTATTCTCTTCTTTACAGGTTGGTGAGTTGAAGCCGATGAGAGTAGTGGTGCAATTAGCGAATAGAGCTACGACATATCCAGCGGGAGTCCTTGAGGATGTACTTGTCTGGGTAAGAGACATGATCTTTCCAGCAGACTTCTATGTTCTTAACATAGAGGATGATCAGGTAAGTTCTCATGCCCCCATTATCTTAGGTAGTCCCTTCCTCAAAACTGCAAAAACTATCATAAATGTCAATGAGGGTACACTTTACATGGAGTTTGGAGATGAAGTTGTGGTATTTAATGTCATGGAATCCATGAAGTACCCCTCAGAGGACCATTCTGCTTCTGTTATCTCCCATTTTGAACCACCAAATAAAAACTCCATGGAATTTTATTGTCCTATGCTTAGGAAGATTATGAGTATTGGTTCAATTTTGATGTCTAATAGCACTTCCGCACATGTTGATGATACACAATACTCTCTTGGATTTGATTTTGATGTGGATTCATATTATGATTTTGATCATGTTCACTCTGATTATGACATGGATGTTGAGTATGCTGATGGATGTGATGCTTTATTCCCTGATTTTGATGATGTCTATTCTGATACTGATGCTCTTTGTGCGCATATTTCAGTTCCTTTAATGTATCCATCCACACTACACCCTCCTTCATTATAACTCAATCCATTTCCACCAAATCTGAAATAATCATACTTGTTGAGTGGTGAGAGATTATTTGTTACCATTTCTAACAATCTCCCTTTTGAACATAAAGAAAAGATTTTGAATATTTTGAGGGAGAACATCAGGGTGATTGGGTGGACCTTGGCTGACATATCAGGTATTAGCCCCTCCATTTGCATGCATAGGATTCTCTTGGAGGATGGGGCTAAACCGGTGAGACAGCCACAAAGGAGAATCAATCCCACCCTCCTGGAAGTTGTTAAAAAAGAATTTGAGAAATTTATCGAGGATGGTATAATATTTCCCATTTCAGATTCTCAGTGGGTAAGTCCTACTCAGGTTGTGCCTAAGAAGAGTGGTGTTACTGTTGTTAAAAATGATAAAGATGAGTTAGTTCCAATGAGGGTGCAAAACAGTTGGCGTGTGTGTATTGATTATAGGAAACTAAATCAGTACACTCACAAGGACCATTTCCCCCTCCCATTTATTGATCAAATGATTGAGAGACTAGCTGGGAAAACACACTATTGTTTCTTGGATGGATTTTCTGGATATTTTCAGGTTCCTATAGCTTTGGAGGATCAGAAGAAGACTACATTCACCTGTCCCTTTGGCACATTTACCTACTGGAGGATGCCATTTGGACTTTGCAATGCCCCAGGTACCTTCCAGAGATGCATGGTGAGTATTTTTTCTGATTTTATTGAGACCTACATGGAGGTATTTATGGATGATTTTACAGTGTATGGGTATTCATTTGATGAATGTCTAATTAGTTTGGGAAAGGTGTTGAATCGTTGTATTGAGAAGAATCTGGTCCTGAACTGTGAAAAGTGTCATTTCATGGTAGAGCATGACATTGTCTTAGGGCATGTAGTGTCAAAACATGGTATAGAGGTTGATACATAAAAGGTAGATATTATTTCATCCTTACCATATCCTTCATGTGTGCGTGATGTTAGATCTTTCCTAGGGAATGCAGTATTTTATCGGCACTTCATCAAATATTTTAGTAAGATTGCTCTTCCTATATCAAGATTACTTAAAAAGGATTTTGATTTTGTGTTTGATGTTTCTTGCAGGAATTCATTTGATGAGCTAAAACAACGTCTGACCACTCCACCTATCATACAACCCCCACGGTGGGAGATTCCTTTTAAGCTTATGTGTGACGCCTCCAACTTCGTGGTTGGAGCTGTCTTATCTCAGAGGGTGGAAGGACATTCACATGTGATTTCCTATGCATCAGGGACATTGGATTCAGCCCATTCAAACTACACTACTATATAAAAGGAGTTTCTTACTGTCATATTTGCTTTAGATAAATTCCGTTCGTATTTATTAGGCTCTAAAGTAGTTGTTTTTTCTGACTATGCATCTCTGAGGTACCTCTTGAAGAATCCAGATGCAAAGCCCAGGCTGATCCGATGGATGCTCCTCCTTTAAGAATTTGATATTGAGATAAAGGACAAAAATGGGTAAAAAAACTTGGTGGCGGACCACATGAGCAGGCTTACTCACACACTAGAGGATGACACCTTGGACCAGGTACCACTTCGGGACACTTTCCATGATGAGCATCTTTATTCCATCTCAGGTACACATCCTTGGTATGCAGATTTAGTTAACTACCTTGTTGACTCTGAAATCCTTGCAAATTTAAAGAAACATCAAGTCCAAAAATTAAAGAGCGAGTCAAGATTTTATGTTTGGGATGATCCATACTTATGGCGCATGTGTAGTGACCAAGTTATTAGGAGGTGTGTTCCTGATCATGAGTTTGAGTCTGTTTTGAAATTCTATCATACACTTGCATGTGGTGGACACTTTGGACCCCAAAAGATAGCTAAGAAAGTTTTGGACTCTGGATTATATTGGCCTAGCTTATTCCATGATGCCCATGTGTTTTTTAAGTCATGCTCTTGTTTCCAACACACTGGGAACATTTCTAGGAGACATGAGATGCCCCAACAACACATACTATTTTGTGAGATTTTTTATGTATGGGGTATTGATTTTATGGGTCCTTTTCCTAGTTCATTTGGATTTTTGTATATTTTGGTTGATGTTGATTATGTGAGTAAATGGGTGGAGGCCAAGGCCACCAGGACTGAGGATTCTCATGTTGTAGTGGATTTTTTCAAGGCTCAAATTTTCTACAGGTTTGAAGTACCAAAGGCCATCATCAGTGACCAAGGGACACACTTTTACAATAGGAATTTTGCTTCCCTCCTTTGAAAGTATGGGGTGACACACAAAACATCAACACCATACCATGCCCAAACAAATGGCCAGGCTGAGGTTTCAAATCATGAGTTGAAACAAATCTTGGAGAAAACCGTGAAGCCAAATAGGAAGGATTGGAGCAAGTGCTTGGATGATTCATTGTGGGCTTATAGGACAGCATACAAGACACCCATTGGTATGTCCCCATTTCAGATTGTTTTTGGGAAAGCATGTCATCTCCCAATGGAAGTCGAGCATCAGGCATATTGGGCTATAAATAAATGCAACATGCATTTGGCCCAAGATGGAATTCAAAAGAAGTTGCAAATTCAAGAGCTTGAGGAGATTAGGCTGTCATCATATGAGAACTCAAGGTTCTACAAGGAAAGATCAAAAGCATCTCATGACAAAATGATCCAACAAAGGGAGTTTTATGTTGGATAGAAAGTCCTTCTCTATAGTTCATGACTAAAGATGATGCCTGGTAAGTTGCGTTCCAGATGGTTAGGTCCTTATGTTGTGACTAATGTTTTTTCTTATGGTGTAGTGGAGATCACACAAGAGAACACAAGAAGGAGATTTACAGTCAATGGGCAACGTTTGAAGAGATACATTGAGGTACTTCCTACTAATGCAGTGGATTTTATCACACTGCATGACCCCATCATCACTTGAGCACATCAGGCTATTCCTAACCCTTTCACTTTTATATTATTTGTCCTATTTAAAAATTCTGCATTTCATGTGCATATATCATCTCATGGGTTTACATTTAGGACAATGCAATATTTTAAGTGTGGGGGAGGGAACCTTCTAGTTTAGTAATTTCAATTGTTTTCCTATTAAAAAAAACAAAAAAAAATGTGTTTTTCAAATTTTATGTGTTTATTTTTCAATTTTCTTTGTGTTTTTGAAATTTTTGACCTGAAATGATTTTCATCCCAATTTTGAAATGCATATCAATGAGTGAAATAATTTACCCCTTGAAACTAAGCTTAAATGAATGCTGAAATGTCTTTGTTTCAAGTTTAAATATTTAGTAATTTCATGAAAAGTACACTGAATTTTGAATCCCATGCCACATTTTACTGTCTTTATATTTGAAATCACTTTTCTGTGAGGCTTCTGAACCATTATTTTCATATTCTTTACATTCACCTCACTTATTGAGAGAACCAAACCATGCTTTATTTAACCAAAATTTGATCTATTCCTGTCAAAACTTGAGGGTTGAGGTACTTATGTTTAAATGATTGAGTCATTTGTTTGGTATTAAAGCCCCTATTTCAAAGAATAATTTTTTATAATAGCCTAACATGAACATTTAATCCTTTTATCCCTTAGAATCCATGCACAACCTGTTAGGTTAGTCACATTACAAGCCAATTTTCCCTATCCAACCAACTCTTGAAGTGAAATTGCATAATCTAGTTGAGCTTAAGTGTGGGGGAATCTATCTTGTGTTGTGATACCACATTCTGTGATAATTTGGGTGGAAAATTAAATTCTGAAGAGATGTGTTTGATGCTGAAGAAAATCATTATATTGAAAGCTGTGCCTTTTCTGGATCTTTCATGACAAGTGAAGCTGTGCCTTTTCTGGAGCTTCTAATTGAGGTGGAAAGCTGTGCCTATCTGGAGCTTTCAAGAAAATCATGTTTGAGAAGATTGACATTTTTAATGCTGAAATGATGAATGGTGTAAACTTTTCATGACTTTTCATGATGATGGATCTGAATTGATACTATGAGGATTGAGGAGAAGACCATATTTAAGTGAAAATTAGATTAATGCAATTTTGCTTCAAAAAGAGTCAAGCCCTCCTCATTCAGCCTCAGAATTTTTCACATCTAAATCCAAACAACCGAAAGCCACAGAACAACCCTGAAAAGTAATCATGATAAACATACGTCCTTGACTCACATAGGGTGGAGATATAGGAATTTATCAGGCCTATGGTGACCCTTTTATGAGTTTGGATGAGAAAGACATTGCAAAAAAATGACATTTGTGTGATAAGATAAAATTCAAGTGAGGTAAGTGTTTTGTGCATGGGAGGATAAATAAAGTGGAAATATATTGAATGATATAAATGAAGAACTTGAAATAATGGGTTTTTATGAGGCATGATATCTTTTGTTTCTTGGTGTGTAATTGTTTGATCTCAAGGATATGTGTTTTAAAATTGGTTTTGATTTGATATTGATGTTTACTTGACATGAGGTTTTGCTCAGGAGTGAAAAAGGGTAAGTGTGGGGGAGTTTATAAAACACTATTTTATTGAATATTTTATTGATAATAAATGATATAATTTCCTCACATTGTTTTAAATATGTTCAATTAGAAAGTATTTGGGATTAGAACATTCATTTGAATATTTAATGAAAATTCCAGTTTTACCCTTTCAAAATCACTGTAGTATTTCAATCATAAATATTTTTATTTGAATTATTTGAACTTAATATTTTGTAACTATGTTTTTTAATTCATGGGATAAAACTTTAATGCAGGACACTAGATCAAAATAATGCATTTGGATGGAGTAATTGGGCCATAAAGTCAAAGGTGGGCTGGACACGCCAGAATGGAAAAGATTCTGTATTTAGGCCATAACTCCTTCATATGGGATTGTATTGAGCCCAAATTTTTAGAGGAGATAGAGGACCCATATTCTCACATATTATCCTTATGGAAAGCCGTCCAATTCACGCGTTTTGGTGGTCAAATGGGTGGTGAAATTTGGAATAAAATATTTGGCCGAGATTCCCCATTCACACTTGAAACCACTTTGAACCTAGCCTCCCCACCACTCTATAAATTGGTGTTTTTCTCATTTGGTGGGGTTGGGACGTGAATTGGGAAGTTGAGGGAAGAGGAGAAGTGGATCCACTCCAATTATCCAACCATTTCAATAAGGGTATCTCTTGAAGCAAGGATCCCTTCGACGAAGCCTTCTTCTTCTTCTCCTTCATGCTGTAATGCTTTTGTTTGTGTAATAAACTTCTTTGTTCTTCTTTTATTTATTATATTTTCTTCTGTTTTGTTTAAATTTCTTATTCTATTAATCTTCCTCTTTGGCCTGGAATTATTTAGTAGAAACATGATTGGGTTCTACCCTTTCTAAACCTTTGCACATGCAAAACGTTTCTACGATGATTACGCCACCCATGGAAGAGTAGTCTTTTAGCAATCGATCTGTCTCTTAACTTCTTCATTAATTTATTTTTAATCAATGAGATACTGTAATTCACTTAATATGATATATTAATTGAGTTTTCATTTTAAATAAAACTAAGCAAGCAATTGAACAATAAACACAAATCACGCGAGGTCGAGAATTGTGTGAATTGTGAGAGCGCGAACTTAACTGGTAATTCAAAACCACACGGGATCAATTTGTAGTGTTAAAATATAATCCCCAAACTCAATTAATTATAATTTTTAGAGAGGATATGTGACTTAATTTACCACTTACCATAATCTAACCTTATAACATAAATCAAAGCAGGGTGATGCGATTGCATGTTCCGAAGTTAGCCTAAGGTTAAATTCACTTCATCTTTGTGGTAAAGTTAATTCTCGTAGTGTTCAGGATTTAAAAAATTAAGGGATCATAATTAAGTGGATATTGATTTAAATGATAATTATTAATAAGTAAATTAATAGGTATATTTATATCTATTATTCCTTTTAAAATATTTTCTAAAAAAAACATCTTTTTGTTGTGTCTTTTTAATCAAACTTCATTTCAAAAAAAAAATACAATCTTCTTCCAGAAAAATTCTTCTATATTCATAAACTATAACCAAACCCCATCCTTTAAAGTAGTGTTTTTATTCTCTTTTATTTTATTTTTATAATACCTTTAAAAAGTTGTTTTAAATCTACTTCCTCCTTTGAGAGACGACCTTGGTCAACCACTCTGCTGCACCTAAGTACCCCAAAATCACACTAATCATTTGAAGGTGCCCACGACAACGCCTCTTCATATACCAATACATTTGATCAAAATAAAACATGGATAAATGCTATATAATCTTACTCATGACATCATGTAACATCAAAGGGTATCATGAGTGACACACACACACACACGTGATCCTAATCAATAATGAAAAATAAGTTATTCCAACACAAGAAATATACCAAGGAAAAATTTGTATAAGAGATCCCCAAATGGTAAGGAAATTCCTTCCTCAATGTTTTTGATAAATATCTACAAGGTTTTTCAAGGAAATAAAGACTGAACACATATCACACCTATGAAAAATATCTCACATGTCATGGATGTCTAGATCCAATTTTAGTTCATCAAAGGAAGATATTTAAAATTGAGACTCAAGAGAATTCCTTATCAAGAAGGTGATTCTAGAATCACATACCATATGATGTATGTTAATGGATCCAAGTACAAGTTATGTTGAAGGAAGGGATTACAATTCACTAGAATACATTATAGATCAAAAAATAGATCATGAATTCATTATAAATTTTAGAATAGAGCCTTGGATCTAGAAAATGATCATCGATCCATCATCATTTCATCAATGGAAAAGAGATTCCAGATGGAAGAAGTACTCACATTGATCATTCTATAAATACTTACCTAGAAACATCATTGTTCTTGAGAATTATAACTTTAGTTAAAGTGGTTATCATAGAAACATAAAATAATCCACTAATCTACCAAAGAATCATTAATGGATCAAAGTTACATCATCAATCCTCTATCGAGAAAAGGTATAGGTAGATGATTTAGTAACACTTACCCATTAAATGATCGTTGTCTGTAACACCCCGAGATTTTATGAAAAATATTCTTTTTAATTTCACTAATGTCTTGTGTTGTACGCTACACCAAAAGGAGCTTTCACAACACGCATCCTTGATTTGCCTTGCATTACACGCAATCGCGACCTTCCTCGATAGCGTGTGTAGTACGCAATAACGAGTTTCACTAAACAACAATATGCTATTAAAATATTATTAAAACTAGCCGTTATGAATAGTAATAACCACTTTTTGAAATTTTGTAAATTCTATTTTTCAAAATGGACTTCATTTTTGGATTCGGGATATCGAAATTAGCTTAGGGTGAAATTTTGGTACTTTTCGGATAACTTTCATATTCTGATGAATAGTGAAAATTACTAAATTTTAATTAAAAACAACTTTTTTAATAGAAATAATTAATAGTGATAAATTATTAATTTGAGTGGTTTTAAAGTATATTTAGAATATATTTTTACAATTTAATACAATGTTGGTCATTGGATGTAATTTCACATTTAAACCAGTTATAAACTAGTGTCAATCTTTTGATAGTTATTATCTCTTAAAAACACGCTATTTGTTTTGACGACGAGAATTAATTTTTAAATTATTTAATGCAACTGATATGTTTTAAATTTGGTAAAATAAACATCATTTTTGAGTTCATAATATCAAATATAGCTTAGGCCTAATTTTTGGTATTTTTCTGAAAACTTTCAATTTTCGATGAATAGTGAAACCACTAAGTGGTAGTTAAAAAAAAAACTGAATTGTTCATAAAACTTAATTTTACCGCTTCTGTGAGTGGAATTTCGAAAATCCGAGATACACGGTTAATATCAAGGACTAAAATGTGGTTCAATGAGATGAAAATATTTTTTGGTGAATAGTAACTTTTTAGTTTTATTTACCACGGTTAAAAGTAAATAGGGCAATTAAGGGTAGAAATGATATTATTATTACCCTAACACATGTCCTAATTCTATTGGACAAGTGTAATTCGACCAAAAACAAAATTAGGAATAAAATATGACCATTTAGGCCCACTTGGATTAGATTAGGACATTTATTATTAATTTATTTAAAGAAGGGTTAAAAGAGTTAAAATCAAAGTTTATTTACTAAAACATTTTTAATATGGGGTTATACATAAGATAAATTAGACTATAAATATTAATTAGAAAGATAAAAAGATTTCCTACATAATGGTATTTTATTTGTAATTTTTAGACATTAAATAATTTAATTTATTTATGACACAATGATGATGTAGTAATTATCTTATTAATGAAATATTGACATAATTGATGTTATAAACTCCAAAATAAATGTAATTTGAGACTTTTTATGAATTCCACTAATTTTATAGGTTACTATGATATATTAGTGTTGATTTAATTAACTTTATTCGAACATATAATTCTGTTATGACTTTCAAAAAAATCATATATCAAATAGTGTCCAAATTGACACAAAATAGTTTTTAAATAAAATATTATATTATTAATTGTTATTTTATTCCTAAAAATCTAAGGTTCGGCCAAATGACTTAGATAAGGATATATATATTAATAATAAACAATATGGGGTTCGTTTGGCATGTTATAGTAAGTGTATTAACCGTATAGTGTAAGAAAACAAAAAGACACGGTAAAAGTTAAATTATTTAACTTAGAGTTAAATCTAATTGATAAGGTTAAAATAATAACCTAAACTTGTATAAATCCTATTGGTTGATAGGATTTCTACCCATCCACACTTTAGATTCGAAATAAGACCCTTTGGAACCATTATAAACTGATTTTGACTTTAATATAAAATAATATTTTGAGATATTCCTAAGGCGCCCCTCTCCTCCCTTATAAAAGGACACCTCCTCCCCCTCCTCCTCACACCAATTTGAGGACTCAATCTCGGCCAAACCCTGCCAAAATACCTTCTACACTTCCCTAGAATAATCCTATAGGTCCTGGTCTTCTTCAAAGACCAATATTAGTTCCCTAAGTGGAGGATTCAAAGAGGCGTTTCAAAGAAGAGGTAATATCCATTACCGATCTTTTCAATTTCTTTCTTCTTCAACTTCTTCTTATTTAGTTGTTTCATGAAAAAGTAATAACATCAGTATTAATTACATACTGATATGTTATTATAAATATTAAACAACCCTAATTCACCTTCTATCCATCCTACGGAAAAATGAAATCACCGCACGTGCGTATGTACGGAATACCGTCTCCACGCCGTGGTGTAATCTATTTTCCACCACCACCTTAATAGGATGGGTATAATGGTGTAATGAGTAACGATATATGATTATTATAAAGTGATATTGATACTGAAATATTCTACATACACTTCAACACAATTCCATGACCATGGGAACGATATCATCACTCGTGCGTACGTACGGACTACCGTCTCCACGACGCGATGAGATTCATTCTCAATGATTAACCATTCATGAATGATTATAAAGTATATATAATAAGTACTAATGAAATATATGACATAATAATGATACTGGATTTATGTAAATTTATATGTATGTCATCTACTTAATTCCATTCACTTCAATAAGGAAACGAAAACAACATTCATGCGTACGTACGGACTACCGTCTCCATGAACGGTGTATTTCATTCCATTTATCGATATTATATATATATATATATATTCTGAATATATATTATATATAAATAATGTTTTACATTCTGGATATAAGTAATCATGATCCAAGTAATCATATTAATAATTACAAGTTAAAAACACGAACGACAAATGAGACGATTTTACCCAAAATGCTACTTTAACATGAATTTACAAAAGAACGGGTAATATAAAGTCATAAGTGGAACATATATGATATAATAACAATTAATATGATTCTGTAATAAGTCAATAACATGATTTAAATCATTATACAGGAGGTTCGGACACTTACAAAGCAAGTCGGACCTAAGGTAAGGGAAATATCACAATCTCATTTTTATCCGAGATTGTTTTTACTTTGGTATTTACTGGGGTGTATTTTATCATCCACATCCATGTTCCCTCAATATGTAATATTATTTACATCCTTCTACAATAATTTATATCCAATTTTACCCTTCTATGAGTTTTTTGTAAAAGATATGAAAGGAATCTTTTGTCGTTTTTCGTACGAGGTACTTTTTGACTTTTCCGACAAAAGTACGAAGAATGTTTTTTTAACTTATACGGCATGAATGGATTTTTAAAACATTATTTCCAAGAAGCTTCCTTTACAAGTTTTCAAGTTTATTTTTAATCAACTTCTTTTAGTTTAAAGTTGTATGAAATTTTAAGAAAGGAAAAATGTTTTTGAAGAAGAAAGGATATTTTCCTCAAGAATGGAGTTCAAGTGTTTTATCAAAATTATTTTCCATCTAAGATAATAAAGGGTTCTGTTTTTATCCCTATTATTACATTGATTTGATTATGTTGTGATGGAATTATTTTTATGAATTCCTTTATCTTATATGAATTGTTTTATGATGTCATGATGTTTAAGATTCCCTTTTTTATTACATGGGTTATGCAATGATGTATGGTTTATGATTTTGTGGTACACATAATAATGGTATCATTATGAGATGGGTGGGACCTATATCTCCCTCCAATTCATTGGGTAAAGATTTTATATCTCATGAGATAGACATGGCTGGAATGGTAGGTTATACCGGTTCAGTGAAACAGGACTGAAACGAGGGTTACTCGATTTAGAAAGGGACTTTGTCCACTAAGATAGTCTTGGAAATGAGTCTTGACTAACAAGAAATGATTCTCTATGATTATGTGTGTATGACACAAAGTTTCATGTTTTAAGTTATGATTATTGTGATTACATTTCACTGCCATGATTTATCCCATGTTATGAAATTATGATCTCTTTTGCAGGATAAGATTTCCAAAAGTTATGTGCTTATGTATATGATGTGATTGATATTTCTTTTGTTTACCCTTACTGAGAATTTGAGCTCACCCTTTTATGTTTTCTTTTCCCCAGGATATAAAGAAAGGTTTTAGGTATAAAAAAAAAGAACATCTTTATGGGAGATGTTGAAGATCTTTCACCAGGAATTAGAAGATTATATTCCGAGTTTCCAAAGACACTAAACTATTACGATCCTTGTGTGTGTGTTTTTGTTATATACTAAGTATTCTGCAAATGTAATGTAATGTCAATGTACGTCAAGTTTCGGGTCTCTACAGTTGGTATCAGAGGAAAGGTTTAGTCAACCTTTGGAAACTAGGATGCGAGAACTTTAGTGAGATCCCTATAGATATTTCTAAGGTATGTCTTGGGATGTCTCTAAGGTTAAGTATATGTATAGGTTATAGTACTATAATTACGCTAACAATCATAGAATTAAACCTAAGATGTTAGATATTGAAGGTACTCCCCCTTTATTATGTTGTTTTCCCTAGCATGATTTTTGCCTCTCACACTATTCTTTTTGGGTTTTAGACGATGGCTGGAACCCGAAGGAACCATGTTGATCAATGCAATGGACAATGAAATGATTGTCCTCCTGAACAAACAAATGTTATGGGAGATGGAGTGCAAAATCTTATTGCTATACTTACACAAGCTATGAATCATTCTGGACTTCCAAATGAGCAGAGAAGGGAACAATATTCTATTGAGTCCTTCATGAGGCAACGTCCACCTTCTTTCAGTGGGACTTCCGATCCACTTGTTGCTGAACAATGGATCAGTACCACTGAAAAGATATTTTCAGTTCTTCAATGTTCTGAACATGATAAAGTCATCTTAGCAGTGTATCGTTTAGAAGGTGATGCTGATCAATGGTGGAATCTTATCAAGAATACGAGGCCAAGAGATGAAATTGAGTCCATGGAATGGGACGAGTTCAAGAACTTATTTTTCAATAAGTACTTCCCTCGTATTCTTATAACAAAGATGGAGAAGGAGTTTCTTGAACTAAAGCAAAAGGACGATGAATCTGTTGGTATATATGAAGAGAATTTTACAAGACTTGCAAGGTATGCATCTGGCATTATCATCCAACCTGAAAGTAAAGTTGATCGATTTTTCAGTGGCTTAAAACCAAGTCTTCGAAGGGCATTAGCTATAAGAGACTTCAGTAGCTATGAAGAAATTGTGCGTTGTGCTATCAAGGTAGAAATGGAAGTTGGTGTTACATATCCATCTCATGGTTTTGACAAGAAACAAAAGATGGAGTTCAAGGAGAAATCTCAGAATAATGGTGAAAAGAAGATGAATGTTTCCTTATGCACAAAGTGTGGAAAGAAGCATGGTGGAGATTGTCTTAAAGGGACTAGAAAATGTTTTAAGTGTGGAAAAGAAGGTCATCGAGCAGCTGAGTGTCTAAGTAATGGAAAAAGGGTTTCTAATGATGTGAATAAAGCAAACACTACAGAGAACGCACCACCAACACTTCAATGCTTCAAGTGCAAGGAAATGGGGCATTATGCTAATAAATGCCCTAATCCAAGGGTTAGTGATGATCGACATGAGCAACCGCTTAAGGAAAAGGATAAAGGGAAGTCACATGCGATCACTATTGGCGATGTTGAATATGAAAACGATGTGGTGGAATGATTAAGTGTTTATGTAATGGGATTCCAAAATAATGTTGTATCATGGAGTATTGGAATATTTATGTATTGGTCTATTGTGGTTTTCAATAATTTTATGGTACCGGTAACCATGGAAAGTGATTAAGATATTTTTGGAAAAATAATGATATGCGAATAATGAAGGGAAAACGAGAAAATGAAATGTTTAACAGTATTCATGAGCTCATGATTGATATAAGGACTAAGTGATATCCTGGTTTGAGTATATAGAATTTTGAGGATTTTGGTATGTGGAAAGTGTTAACTTTTAACTGCATTCATGTTTTCACTAAGGTTCAATGGGTATTCAAGAGAGTACATGATTAAGGCCTTTGAATGTTTGGAATGTGACCAACAAGACATATCTTATGATATATGGGGATCAAAGATGGTATTAAATCTCTGGTAATCATTTTCACTATATTATGAGAGTGTACTGAAGTATTATGGATAAGCCTAAAGATTGTAATGGATTATGTTGGACATAAGTTAGGATAAAATGTTTTTCGATATTATTGATGGGATGTTATAGTAATATAGCTTTAGAAAAAGGACAACCTACAGGACGGGCGACAACCCATCGCGTCGGACAAGGCTGTGGGAATCGAACCCACAACCGAAATGCGACTGGCCTTTATCTTCTACCACTGGCCTACAGGAAGTCCCTATTTAGTAGAAACTAGTTTTATTTTATTAAGCGGTATGATATATGAAGTATAAGTTCATTTTTGGAACCATATACGATTAATCTAACCATAAGATGAACTTATAACTTTTCAAACCTTTTGTTTGAGACAGATGGAATGACCCATCATTCTATTACATGATCTGCTAACACATCACGAATGAAAAATTCAACTTCATTTCTTTAAGAGATGAAGTGGAAATTGTCCAAAGAACGACCAACGGTGAGACTATACCGAAATCACAAAAGTATTTCTTCTAATTCCAATTTCATCAACTTTAGGGAAATGATCTTGAAAACCAAAAATATCGTCCTAGTGCTCTTATATCTGATTAATCAGATGGTACCTTAGATCGTCACAAATTTATGGATTTGTGATTGTTGGATTTTCCATAGCCATGTTCTCTACCACTCTCCATCAGAACATGATGGTTAGATTTTTCTTCCATATCCATATTTTCACCTATGTGGAAACCCAGTGATTAGTTTATTTGGGTAACCGTTACGTTTCATACTTTTGTTTTTAAAGATTGGTTTTGGTATTCCTTTTTACAATGTGGGTTTCTATTAAAGAAACTTTCGAATAGTAAACCATTTATAACCCCGACGAATTTCGAGGGCAAAATTCATTTTAAGGGGGGTAGAATGTAACACCCTGAGATTTTATGAAAAATATTCTTTTTAATTTCACTAATGTCTTGTGTTGTACGCTACACCAAAAGGAGCTTTCACAACACGCATCCTTGATTTGCCTTGCATTACACGCAATCGCGACCTTCCTCGATAGCGTGTGTAGTATGCAATAACGAGTTTCACTAAACAACAATATGCTATTAAAATATTATTAAAACTAGCCGTTATGAATAGTAATAACCACTTTTTGAAATTTTTTAAATTCTATTTTTCAAAATGGACTTTATTTTTGGATTCGGAATATCGAAATTAGCTTAGGGTAAAATTTTGGTACTTTTCGGATAACTTTCATATTCTGATGAATAGTGAAAATTACTAAATTTTAATTAAAAACAACTTTTTTAATAGAAATAATTAATAGTGATAAATTATTAATTTGAGTGGTTTTAAAGTATATTTAGAATATATTTTTACAATTTAATACAATTTTGGTCATTGGATGTAATTTCACATTTAAACCAGTTATAAACTAGTGTCAATCTTTTGATAGTTATTATCTCTTAAAAACACGCTATTTGTTTTGACGACGAGAATTAATTTTTAAATTAGTTAATGCAACTGATATGTTTTAAATTTGGTAAAATAGACATCATTTTTGAGTTCATAATATCAAATATAGCTTAGGCCTAATTTTTGGTATTTTTCTGAAAACTTTCAATTTTCGATGAATAGTGAAACCACTAAGTGGTAGTTAAAAAAAACTGAATTGTTCATAAAACTTAATTTTACCGCTTCTGTGAGTGGAATTTCGAAAATCCGAGAGACACGGTTAATATCAAGGACTAAAATGTGGTTCAATGAGATGAAAATAATTTTTTGGTGAATAGTAACTTTTTAGTTTTATTTACCACGATTAAAAGTAAATAGGGTAATTAAGGGTAGAAATGATATTATTATTACCTTAACACATGTCCTAATTCTATTGGACAAGTGTAATTCGACCAAAAAAAAACTTAGGAATAAAATATGACCATTTAGGCCCACTTGGATTAGATTAGGACATTTATTATTAATTTATTTAAAGAAGGGTTAAAAGAGTTAAAATCAAAGTTTATTTACTAAAACATTTTTAATATGGGGTTATACATAAGATAAATTCGACTATAAATATTCATTAGAAAGATAAAAATATTTCATACATACTGGTATTTTATTTTTAATTTTTAGACATTAAATAATTTAATTTATTTATGACACAATGATGATGTAGTAATTATCTTATTAATGAAATATTGACATAATTGATGTTATAAACTCCAAAATAAATGTAATTTGAGACTTTTTTATGAATTAAACTAATTTTCTATGTAACTATGATATATTAGTGTTGATTTAATCAACTTGGTTTGAACATATAATTCTGTTATGACTTTCACAAAAATCATATATCAAATAGTGTCAAAATTGACACAAAATAGTTTTTAAATAAAATATTATATTATTAATTGTTATTTTATTCCTAAAAATCTAAGGTTCGGCCAAATGACTTAGATAAGGATATATATATTAATAATAAACAATATGGGGTTCTTTTGGCATGTTATAGTAAGTGTATTAACCGTATAGTGTAAGAAAACAAAAAGACATGGTAAAAGTTAAATTATTTAACTTAGAGTTAAATCTAATTGATAAGGTTAACATAATAACCTAAACTTTTCTAAATCCTATTGGTTGATAGAATTTCTACCCATCCCCACTTTAGCTTCGAAATAAGACCCTTTGGAACCATTATAAACCGATTTTGACTTTAATATAAAATAATATTTTGAGATATTCCTAAGGTTCCCCTCTCCTCCCTTATAAAAGGACACCTCCTCCCCCTCCTCCTCACACCAATTTGAGCACTCAAGCTCGGCCAACCCCTGCCAAAATCCATTCTCCACTTCCCTATAATAATCCCAGAGGTCCTGGTCTACTTCAAAGACCAATCTTAGTTCCCTAAGTGGAGGATTCAAAGAGGCGTTTCAAAGAAGAGGTAATATCCATTATCGATCTTTTCAATTTCTTTCTTCTTCAACTTCTTCTTCTTTAGTTGTTTCATGACAAAGTAATAATATCAGTATTACTTACATAATGATATGTTATTATAAATATGAAACAACCCTAATTCACCTTCTATCCATCCTACGGAAAAATGAAATCACCGCGCGTGCGTACGTACGGAATACCGTCTCCACGCCGTGGTGTAATCTATTTTCCACCACCACCTTAATAGGATGGGTATAATGGTGTAATGAGTAAATATATATGATTATTATAAAGTTATATTGATACTGAAATAGTCTACATACACTTCAACACAATTCCACAACCATGGGAACGATATCATCGCTCGTGCGTACGTACGGACTACCGTCTCCACGACGCGATGAGATTCATTCTCAATGATTAACCATTAATGAATGATTATAAAGTATATATAATAAGTACTAATGAAATATATGACATAATAATGATACTGGATTTATGTAAATTTATATGTATGTCATCTACTTAATTCCATTCACTTCAATAAGGAAACGAAAACAGCGTTCATGCGTACGTACGGACTACCGTCTCCATGAACGGTGTATTTCATTCCATTTATCGATATTATATATATATATATATATATATTCTGAATATATATTATATATAAATCATGTTTTACATTCTGGATATAAGTAATCATGATCCAAGTAATCATATTAATAATTACAAGTTAAAAACACGAACGACAAATGAGACGATTTTACCCAAAACGCTACTTTAACATGAATTTACAAAATAAAGGGTAATATAAAGTCATAAGTGGACCATATATGTTATAATAACAATGAATATGATTCTGGAATAAGTCAATAACATGATTTAAATCATTATACAGGAGGTTCGGACACTTACAAAGCAAGTCGGACCTAAGGTAAGAGAAATATCACAATCTCATTTTTATCCGAGATTGTTTTTAATTTAGTATTTACTGGGGTGTATTTTATCATCCAAATCCATGTTACCTCAATATTTAATATTATTTCCATCCTTCTACAATAATTTATATCCAATTTTACCCTTCGATGAGTTTTTTGTAAAAGATATGAAAGGAATCTTTTGTCGTTTTTCGTACGAGGTACTTTTTGACTTTTCCGACAAAAGTATGAAGAATGTTTTTTTAACTTATACGGCATGAATGGATTTTTAAAACATTATTTCCAAGAATATTCCTTTACAAGTTTTCAAGTTTATTTTTAATCAACTTCTTTTAGTTTAAAGTTGTATGAAATTTTAAGAAAGGAAAAATGTTTTTGAAGAAGAAAGGATATTTTCCTCAAGAATGGAGTTCAAGTGTTCTATCAAAATTATTTTCCATCTAAGATAATAAAGGGTTATGTTTTTATCCCTATTATTACATTGATTTGATTATGTTGTGATGGAATTATTTTTATGAATTCCTTTATCTTATATGAATTGTTTTATGATGTCATGATGTTTAAGATTCCCTTTTTTATTACATGGGTTATGCAATGATGTATGGTTTATGATTTTGTGGCACACATAAGAATGGTATCATTATGAGATGGGTGGGACCTATATCTCCCTCCAATGCATTGGGTAAAGATTTTATATCTCATGAGATAGACATGGCTGGAATGGTAGGTTATACCGGTTCAGTGAAACAGGACTGAAACGAGGGTTACTCGATTCAGAAAGGGACTTTGTCCACTAAGATAGTCTTGGAAATGAGTCTTGACTAACAAGAAATGATTCTCTATGATTATGTGTGTATGCCACAAAGTTTCATGTTTTAAGTTATGATTATTGTGATTACATTTCACTGCCATGATTTATCCCATGTTATGAAATTATGATCTCTTTTGCAGGATAATATTTCCAAAAGTTATGTGCTTATGTATATGATGTGATTGATATTTCTTTTGTTTACCCTTACTGAGCATTTGAGCTCAACCTTTTATGTTTTCTTTTCCCCAGGATATAAAGAAAGGTTTTAGGTATAAAAAAAGAAGAAGATCTTTATGGGAGATGTTGAAGATCTTTCACCAGAAATTAGAAGATTATATTCCGAGTTTCCAAAGACACTAAACTATTACGATCCTTGTGTGTGTGTTTTTGTTATGTACTAAGTATTCCGCAAATGTAATGTAATGTCAATGTACGTCAAGTTTCGGGTCTCTACATTGTCGAAGGTAGATCTTAGTTTGATTAATAAATGACCTCAACTTTCTATATCCACTACCTATATATGAAGAAAGGATGAATTATTCACTAGATATTCAAGGAAAATAAAGACCCAACATAGATCTATGCTCATATCATAAAGAAGAATATGAAAATGGAATAGATATAAGAAGAACATACAAGTTTAATACCACCATATCATTAAAAGGATTTTTGATCAAGTGGAGATGTATGGGAGAGATTTGAATACCAAGAGGGAGCTCTTTAATTCGAAATAGGCTCAAGGGGGTTGGATTTGGGTGTTAAAAGAGGTGAATAAACATATATAATTAAAACCCATGGGGTGAATTTAATTCACCCCCAGAATAAGAACACTGGATAGATGGTGGGTTTTGAATCCTTTCATACCCAATTCCATCACCACCGATTGTTTGGTGAATCCCCACCAGTTATTAGGTGGCCTTGTTTTACCCACTGTGCATCCTATAAGCTCAAAAACCTTAAAAATAAAACATGAGACCCATGTATCATTAAGACCAACCTATAAAACTCCCATTTTAGTGACAAAACATCAGAGGAAAGAATAATATCATTAAATTTAAACATCTAATACATCAAAAGAATCTAGGATGTTACAATTCTACCCTCTAATAAATTTTCATCCCCAATAAGTACCTTCAAGGGTTCTTCTCAAACAACCCAAGTCAATAAATCCAAAAATCATCCTAACACTCCCAAGTATCCTCCTAGATCCATCCATGATGCCATATAATATATAATAGTGGAATAATTTTCCCTAAAATATCTTTCTAAATCCAGTCTACAATTTTCATTGGGTGTTCCATGTATGATGCATCAGACTCTAGCTCAACATCCTCATAGTTGATGAAATGCATAAGATCAGGCATGTACCTTAGGAGCCATGACAAATGAAACATGTTGTGTATAACTTGGTAGTGAGAAAGAATATCAAGATGGTACACTTTTATTCCAACCCAATTAGTTATATCAAATGGTCCAACAAAGCATAATATTAACTTCCCTTGCTTCCTAAACGGTCAATAGCCTAACTGAGGATTCACTCTCATAAATACTTGATCACCTACTAAAAACTTCAAAGGAATCCTCCTATGGTTGGTATAAAAATTCTTTCAGATTTTAGCTATGATCAACCTCTTAAAAATCAAATTCACTCTATTGGAGGTTTCTTATACCATTCTGGCCCCACAAGTACTACCTCACCAACCTCGTTCCAACAAAGAGGTGAATGACATGGGATCCTATAAAGATCCTCATAAGGTTACATATGAATTGAATTCTATTAATTTTTTTACATGTGAACTCAACTAAGGATAGGTGATCATCCCAATATTATTCTAAGTCTAGGGTGAAAGCCTGAAGCATATCCTTTAGTATGAGAATCATTTACTCCATCAGTTTAAGGATGGTATACTGTGCTCAATCTCAACTAAGTGCCCAAGGCCTTCTGAAAGCCCTTCCAAAACTGTGATATAAAACAAGAATCTCTATTAGATACAATGCTCAAGGGAACTCTATATAAGAATACTATCTCATAAACACACATTTTTCCTAGAACATATACTGATTGAGTCCCATGGATTGTTAAGAAATGAGAAACATTCATCAGCTGATAGAAAATAACCTAGATAGTGCCATGGATCCTCAGGTTTCTAGGTAACCCCATCACAAATTCCCTCATGATGTACTCCCACCTCCACATGGGTACTAGAAGTGGCTGGATAAATCTACCAAGATAACGATGCTTGAATTTTATCCTTGGATAGGTAAGGAATCAGGAAATAAATCCAGTAATGTCCCTCTTCATCCATAGACACTAGAACTATCACCTGAATTCATGGTACATATTTTTCACACCATGATTTACTAACCACTTAGAGGTATGAAAGTCCCTCATCAGATCCTCCCTAATAGAATTATGTTATACAACTCTCCCATGCACAAGGATCATATAATCATTGTCCAACAACCAACCAGGTATTAAGTCATCTCTATATATCTGTTCCCACATCACAATACACTCTAGTTCAGCATCCCACTCAGCCTATACCTGTATAATAAAAAGGATGAGGCCACTAATGGATAAAATTTCATTGATCCCTGGTCCTAAAAAGCATCCATCCTCCAGTTAGTTAATGAGATCATTAGAAACCACTATTCCTCCGAAGCCCATTCACTAAGATATCGAGCTACCTGAGTCTTACAGCTAAGAGAATCTACTAAAAAGTTACCTTTATATGATATATAATCCATCTAAAAGTTGAATTTCTATAGATACTCTACCCTATGACTCCACCACAAGTTCAAGTCCTACTGTGTGAAGATATAATAGAGGATCTTATGATTTGTATAGACAACAAAACTCTCACTAAATAGATATTGTCACCAACACATCAAAGCACAGACCACAGATTCCAAATCTATATCATGGGTAGGATATTTCTTCTCCTAGGGTCATAGATGACGTAACCCATAAGCCACTTCCATCTCCATATGTGTCATTACTTCCCCTAAACCAACTCCTGATGCATCACAATATCCAATATAAATGATCCCTTACTTGGTAATAATCAAAATTCGAGTTGTATTAAACCTAATATTCATCTTGATAAACACCTATTCACATTGGTTTGACCAATGTAACTTCACTACCATCTTCTTCAATATAGTTAAAGGCTCTGAAAAATTGGAGAATTACTGGATAAAATTTTAGTAGTTTACAAATAAACCTAGAAATATCGTGATCTTAGATATGTTTTGGGTATGTGTACAAGACATAATTGCCTTAAATTTCTCTAGGTCCATGGAATGACTATCTCATACACCACATGACCCAAGAATTTTACCTCATGAATCCACAATTTACACTTTTATAGTTTAAAATAAAGCTGATGTGATCGAAGTGTACTAAAAAATATCTCAAGATGTCTAGCACATTGATCCGAGGTTAGTGAGTATATGAGGATGTCATCAACAAACACCATGATGAACAAGTAAAGATATGGGTGTAATTTCTTGTTCATGAGATCTATAAACATTTTTGGTTCATTTTTCAATCCAAACGACATCACTATGTACTTGTATAGTCTATACCTACCCCAAAACACCATATTTGGGATTTACTCCTCTCTAAAACACAATCGGTGATAGCTTGATCAAAGATCAATCTTGGAGAACCACAGAGATCACCGTAATTGATCAAAACGATCATTGATCATGAGAAAAGGATATTTTTTATTCACCATCACCTAGTTCAACTTCTGGTAATCAATGAAGAGTTAAAGACTACTATATTCCTTCTTAGATAAAAATATAGGTGCACCCCATGGTGAAGTACTCAACCTGATAAATCCCTTCTACTCTAAGTCCTTGATCTACACTGTGATATCCTTCAAATTGGCCGATTCTATACGATAAGGGGGGTATTGAAATGGCTTGCGCACTCAACATGATATCTATATCAAAGTAGAATACTCTATTAGGGTAAGTATTTTGAAGTCATATAACAAGAAATATTTATAGAGATGAACAAATGGAGGTAAATATGAGGGGGCTACCACTAATCCTATTGAAAGATCCAATCCCACAATTTTCATTGTGATCATTCTGAGATGACTTAAATTTAGAAAAACTCTACCAACTCTCAGTTCCTTTTATTCATTCATCACACACTTCTATCCATTGGGTGATTTGAATGATACCCATATCAAATATTAATCAATGTGATCTTGGAAGTTGATCATAAAATCCATTCTTAGAAACATATCGAAGCTCATCATCTCTAGAATCATGAATTACCAAAGATGTCTATAATTGGAAATGACTATAGGAAACTATAGGCATCAATGAAGATGATACACTTACATGCCCAATGGAATATCAAGGGAAAGTAACTCAGAGGAAAACTTGTCTAGTAAGTCAAGTTTAGAAATATATTGTGTAGATATAAAGGAATGGGAAGCACCAGTATCAAACAAGGAAGTAGATAATATAAAGGTGATCAAAACTGTATATTGAATAATATATGTTTGTGTAGATATAAAGGAATGGGAAGCACCAGTATCAAACAAGGAAGTAGATAATATAAAGGTGATCAAAACTATATATTGAATAATAGATGTTCCCTCACCGCCATATATTAGAGTCTAGTCTACTATATAAATACGGACTACCTCATCTCTATGAGATTTTCCCTGAGACACATGACTAGTATGATTCATCATTATTTAAGTTTGATATTGAGACCCTGATTGGATTCCTAGTTCCTTGATCATGTTTTCCTCAATCCCATATGGAATCCTAACCTCAGATCTTTATGAATATATATATATAGATGTCCCATATTTCCACATTTCCTACACTTTCTCTGAGATTCATAGCAGGATCCATGGTAGTGTACGATATTTTCATAGTTGAATCATTATGGGTCACATCCTGAGGGAACTGAAGAAGCCAAACTCTACTCCACCTTTATACCACTACCCACCTATATGTCTCTAGTATTAATCTTCCTGATACTAGAAAAAGAAATGATAATAATAGTAGGAGACAGACCTTTATAATAACTAAAGGTTAAAAGAATGATAACTAATAGATCTTCCTCCAGAACCTTCTCTATGGACATGACCTTGGTCAGAACCTCCAAGTATTTTGCTAAGTCAAAACTCTATACCTTCTATCTCATGTCAGAATGAATTACAATCTCAAAAATTCTGTAATTCTATGAACCGTTTTTTTAAGAGTGGAGAAAAGTGTATATTATTTGTAAAATGATCAGAATGAACTCTTAAACTCTATATAGCTTCATTTTATTGGGAAATAACTCCTCTAATAATAGGCCCCTGAAGGTCTCCAAGGTGAGACCCTCACTGTAACACCCTGGAATTCTAAAAGAATAACATTTTATTCAAAATCGTGTATGAAAAACAAAACAAAGAATAGAAGGAAATATAATATCCTGATACATTATAATATATTTAATATTGTAAATAAATTCAATCTATTCTATATCTTGAAATTCATACAATACTGAGTTAGCTTTTATTACACGCAACAATGACTTTCTTCGATGGCTTGCATTACATGCAAGACTGAGTTTTACCGAATACTATTAATATTATTTAAAATGATTGATAAATTGGTGGTTATGGATAGGATTAACTAAATTAGTAAAATATATAGTTTAATTAATTTGTTACCAATTAACTATAAATTAATATAAAAAACAATTGAATATAGAAGATTTTTTTTATAAAAAAAACTATTATCAGGAACCAAAGGTTTTTTATCCTAATAAATTAAATTAATTATTATTATTTAATTATATTAATGAAATTAATATATTATAAGTTAAATTAGATTATTTTACATCCATACAATATATTTTATAGGTATAAGATAATAACACATCCAAATTTACCCATAAAAAGCTGTATTTTTCTAAAGGCAGTTTGGCCACCTTTTAATGGAGAACTTATTTTAAAACTAAATTATGAATATTTTATGAATTTTATTTGATTTTTTTTGAAATAATAATTTCAAAATTATCTTAGGGTTAGTTTTTGATATTTTTTTGAGAAGTTTCATTTTTTGATGAATAGTGAAAAATACTGAATTTTAATTGAAAACTATCTTTTAATCTAAATAATTTATAATGAAAAATTGTATTTTTATTTTTTTAAAGTTAAAATAGATAAATTATAAATATATTAACCCAATTTAGGTCATTGGAATTATTTTTATATTTAATTTAGATATAAAAACTTAGTAAAATTCTGAACATTTTCACTTTAAAAACCCGCTTTCTCATCCCGTATGTGAGATTAATTTTAAATAATTTCCACTAATTATGTGGTTTTAATTTTGAAAAATGAATTATATATTTTTAAAAATATTAATTTATAATATATAGTAATTTAAACATACTTTTTGACCAAAAATATTAGTTAAAGTTGTTAAAATTTATTTGAGCGATTAAGAGAAAAACAAGTTTAACAAGGGACTAAAATTTAAACTTAAGGGTCCAAATGACCTAGAAACTTGTTAAAAACCCATTTTATGGATATATTTATACATTATAACTTCTATAATATAGTTTTTTACATTATTTTATTCACTTGACATGAAAAAAATGTGGGTGGAATTCCCTATTTCAAAAATTCACAAGTTTTCCACTCACCCCACTTATAAAACGCCCCCTCCCCACTTTATTCAGACCTCAAAAACCATTTTGTTTTCAGATAATAACAACCCAAATCACTCGAAAACTTCCATAAAATAATCCTAGAATCATTATCTTGGTTATAAATCTAACTTAATAAGGCATTAGTGCAAACCTAAGGAGGATATCTGAAGAAGAGTTAATGTTGTTCTAAAAGCAATTTTATTTTATTTTCTTATCCACCTCCTTAAATTATTATTATATATTGATTATATAATAACCTAAATATCTTAAATATAATAATATTTTGTTATGTTAAGGGTATAACCTAAATCTTTACACACTTCCATCAAATGGGATATGCAATTAACCTTTGTGTGTACAACGGACTACCGCCTCGCGAACCGATGTTGTTCATTCTTCCATTACAACCTTTTATGGTTGGGATTAATGATTTATTTATAGTTTATATATTATATATATGATATCTATAATATCTATATTATTTTTTAATTATTATATAACACATACATTCATGCTTTATATTTTGTGGGAATATGATAACGTCGTTCATGTGTATGACAGATTACCGCCTCATGAAGAGATGTGATTTGTTCATGCTTTACATGGAATGTATTAAGAATGAGTTTAATAATCACATGTGATATTTAATGAAATTAATCAATGGGTATTTATTTGAAACTACCCCAATATCACCTCTATAGGCCAGGGGCTGGTGATAATCACTAAAAGAAATAACTAGTATGGGAGGCCTTGGCCTAATGTACCTATATGCACACACCTGACCATCTCAATGAAAAAGTGAAGAAGAGTAGTAATAATAAAAAAAGATGAAGTATCTATAATATAACCAAGCATGTAAAACCTCTAGGGTATAAAATAGTATGAAAATTAAACTAAAAAGTAAAGGTGAAAAAATACACGCCCAACCAGAAAGATGTTTCAAACTGAAAAAACTGGAATAGTAAAATGCTGAGAGAGACCAGCTCCTGATCTCCAAGATCTGACCACCATATACTGTCCAATGCACTGGGTATCCTTATGATCCTATATAATCACCACCAAACTATACATCATCTTCATAAGACATGAAATGTACGACCAAATCCCACACAGGGGTGAGTATATGCATACCCAGTAGGATGCCCTGAAAGCTAAAGGGGGAGAAGTAAGAGACATGATAAGAATAGATAGATAGTAGAGAACTCAACCTAAAGTAAGTGAGTAAAAAAATAAAATGACATGGATATATATATATATATATATATATATATATATATTATCAAACTAAAGAAACCCAAATGAGAGATAAGGGAATCTCCATCTCCCAGCCCAACCTAGGAAAAGAGTGCCCTCAGTTCCAGAAGTCCATAAATAATGCCCGACATCACACACGTCCATATGAAGAGGTATCCAAGTCAAGAAATACCTCACCACTATGTTGAAAAGTCAAGGGGAACAATATCTAGGTATAGTACCCATTCCCTGGTATAATAGAAGGGTTCCACTTAGTAGATAGCTAGAGGACCCATGCCTTGTCCCAGTAGGAGGGCACCACTCAAGTAATCGGTAGATGACCCATGCCCAGCCCAGCCGGAGGGTTCAAATATAGTAGTTGAGTACCCATTCCCTAATAAAATAGGAGGGTTCCACTTAGATATTAGACAGAGGACCCATTCCCATCCTAGCTGTAGGGTTCCACACTAGTAGTCGAGGACCCATGCCCTAACTCTACAAGAGGGTTCCACTCGGTGGATAGGTAGAGGACCCATGAACTATCCTAGTAAGAGGGTGACACTCTAAGAATTGATAGAGGACCCATGAACCACCCCACAAGAGGGATAAACTATATATATAGGTACAAGAACTATTCCCAACCTAGCTAGAGGGTTCCTATCTAAAGATAGGTAGAGGACCCATTCCCAGCCCAACTAGGAGGTGACACTCTAAAGCCCCTGATGATATTTCCTGATCACTACCTTCATTGAGCATCACCTAAAGAAGAATACCACTCATAAAATATCACATAATATCTCAATTACCACTATAGAGTCCACCATCACATTCTATATGAAAAAACACTTAAGACATGCTACTCATGGGTCAAAATCCAAGTCCAAACGAAGGAGATATGAGATGTTGAAGTTTCCTAAAAAGGGAACAAGGGGTACATGACATGTAAGGGGACCTAAATAGTGTGTTCTCTAACTCTATTTCACAGCCCTATACCTTATGTTACATGGATCGTTTCCCATGCATCCCTATACGACATATAGGGGGACCACACAGATTGTCTAAGCCACTCATGGTCCTACCCATGCTCCCTAACCATATCCATGTAAAGCTACCCATGTCTATGTACTTAGGCACATGACATGTGACTAGACTTTCTTGTGACTGTGTACTCCCAGAGTATAAATTGTGTTGTTAGAACAAGGGTTACACGACATGTGGGGGTCCCATAAGATGTGTTATACTTTTCTCTCCTGAAACCCTAACCACCATAGCCAAGGGTCACACGCCGCCTATTCTTCCAAACTACACAGTGTGTAGTCAATATTTTTATAGAAACTTAGATAAACTTCCATGATTATAGATCTATACATACTGCCTTTTTTTTCCTTTTTTTCACCCATAAATGGTGGAAGGAACCTCTAGCAAGACATTCCATACCTCTGATGGCCAGAAATTGAATCTCTATTTCTTCACTCGCACCCAACACACACCACATGTGTATTCCATCACCGAACATATTTTATTTAGATTCCATTTCATCAAATCGATCACCTGAATCCTACAAATCCTCCAAATACATCCCCGATTCGATGTTCTGTTCATCGCACGTGATTCCATTGGGAATCTGGGGGTTCGATCGGGCTCGATACCCCTGGAAATGTTGATCCATGGCCCTGTATCCCAATGGAGAATAATACAAAGAATAAAAGGGATAAACATACCAAAATAAAGGTGAAAAACTATTGGTCAAGAATTCTTGGACAACTAACACAAGAAGAGATATATAGGGTTAAAAATAATTGAATAAACAAATAAATCCAGTACAAAGGCGTATGTAAAGGATCAATTCGAATGAAAATCAATGAAGCATTTTGATTCTTCTCAATCAATTTAATCAATAGTGGAATAAAACAAGAATTGAAAAGTCACCTCTAGTTTTGGATCATTTTTCATCTAATAACACGCTCTCCAAAAAATGATAGGAGTTTTTGT
Organism: Viscum album; assembly: GCA_963277665.1. Classification (NCBI taxonomy): domain Eukaryota; kingdom Viridiplantae; phylum Streptophyta; class Magnoliopsida; order Santalales; family Viscaceae; genus Viscum; species Viscum album. The sequence continues at coordinate 1,985,850,577 of OY728161.1, read as the reverse complement.
GTTCATTGTGCATAAATATTCCTAGATCCATAGGTTTATAATCATATGAATATGATTTTCCAATGAGAGAAGGAAAAAGTTGAAGTTTCCCAGTTAGGATCCAAGTATCACTCAGAGGGGGAGGGGGTGAATCAGTGATATATTTTTCTTTTATATTTAATTATTTTTGAAACAACATTTTCCTCCTGTTAAAGAGTTATTTCCTTGCTGAACACAATCAAAAAACACATCTATAGGAACACAAGATTTACAAGGTTCACTACTCAACAAGAGTAGCTACATCCCTAGTATGATACATAAATAATCCAGTACCACAAAATCCACTAGAAAATAATACTTTGACATGGAATATAGTGAGTATAATATACCCTTACACTCATGTATAACTTGGAAAAAAATCCAAAAGTGTGTGTGCACCCTCTTATCCCTAATAGGGCAAACAAAGTTTCAGTCCTTCTTAATCGGATTTCACAGTTTGATCTTTCAAAACAATTCTTCTCTTTCCTACCCAGAAGATGGTAAAAACTACCTTGTAAAAAACTTACTACTTGTGCAGAACTCAAATCTTTCTCACACCCTTTTAGGTGTCTTGTGCACAACTTTCATGCCATGTGTGCAATAATTTACTATTGTTGTGAAACACCTCTTGCATGCAACTTCAATCTTGCACACAACTCTCTTCTTGCACTCAACTTATCCTTCTTACACACAACTCTATTTCTTTCGTGAAACTCCATTTAATTAAAAATTATTCCAAGCTTCAGAGTTCATGATTTATCTAAATGTCAAGCTTATCAAATGAGAGGGTTACACCTCTTATTTATAGGCATCGCCGAACCCCGCATGCAATAAACCTGATGCATCGCACATGATCCTGGCGCGTCACACAAAACCCCATTTGACGTCACATTGGGCACACAATTCTCTTTCACACCAACCTCATATTTCATGAAATTATTGAATCTTTAGAGCACATAATTCCTTGGAAATTTTTAAATGTTCATCCCTTGAATCATGCCTTGCACGCAACATTCCAAGCTCTCTTCAATCTTGCACAAAAAACCAATCTTTCACGTGGGTCTTTCTTTTTCCAGATTTTGATGTTCGGATATTGGAAATACACTTGAACACAACATACCAAGATATCTTCAAACTTTAATGAAACATCCTTTTCCAAAATCACATTTCTCTCTCTCCTCATTTTAAGCCCCAAAAATTTGGCAAACACTGGAAAATGACGCCACCTTAAAATCTACTCCAGAAAGAACACCAATGTTGCTTCACTGTTATCTGGATTATTCAACAAAAAATTTATTTCATCATGAACCATATCTACCATGATATATAGTCTTTGATCAAACACCTTTAGAATTGTCATATTTTTAATGGAAAGTACTACAACTCTCCCTATATTCCAACAATATCATTCCTTCCAATAAAAACTAAATATGATTGGAATAACCTTTTCTCCCATTTTCATTCATAATGCTTGAATCCCAAATTCTCCAATCAACTTATGATTTTTGAGAAATAAAACACAGTAAATCATTGTCTGGTTTACAAGTCCTTTATAAAGTGAATTGATTTATCTTCTTTGACAAAAAAAGACAACAATATTCAAAATAAAACTCTTCTTACTTCCTTATATATCCAACTTGGTCCCAAAAATATACACCTTTGGAATTTGTTGTCAACAATGATTCATAAATCACTAAAATTTTTAACCTTAATCAGTGGATTACTTATCAATAATTATAAGCCTATGTGAGCTAACTCATTATAGGAAACAAGAATTATTGACTGAAAAACCATGATGTACAAAAGTAGTGGCTATGAGATTTCTTCCTCATCCTTCTCTAAAACATACACATATTTATTCCAAGTATTCTCCCTTAGAATTATTCCTCAAATTTTTTACTTATTCAACTTTCCTAGAATACAATAATTTTGTTTCCTACAACCACTCCAACAAATAGTTAGAATAGTTCACACACTTACATATTGGATTCATAGATTACCCACAACTCCACCTTTATACATGAAACCATAAGGATAGATTTATGAACCAATTATCCCACTTGAAAACACTATATAAAGGTAAGATGAAAAAGGGGACATAAACACATACCTCAACATTGATGAGAATGATTTTTTACACCCATGTTCAACCTCAATTTAGAAAATGGTTCCTTCGGTAAAGGTTTTGTGAATATGCCAACAACTTGTTCCGATATAGGAAGGTACTCTAGATTCAATTCATTATTCTCCACATGATTTTTGATGAAGTGATAATTTGTGTCAATATGTTTTGAATGAGAATGTTGTACCAGATTCCTTGTAATATTGATTTCACTTTTATTATCGAATCCCAAGATCAAGTGTAGATTTACTTCAACAAGTAGATCTTCCAACCGAGTCTTCATTCACATGAGTTGGGTAGAAACTTGAGTAGAAGCAACATACTCAGCTTCAACCAAGATAAGAGTCACTAAATTTTGTTTCTTTGTATGCCAACTAAGATAACTTTTTTCCAAAAAGAAAACTTCACCATCTGTGGATATTCTATCATCAAAATTTCCTGCCCAATCAGCATATGAATACCTAAATAGATTAATATTTTCTGAGCCATCATACCTGATTCCAATTTTTTTTGTGCCTTTGATATATCTGATAATTATTTTTCCAGTAATCAAATGTGATTATTTAGGAGAACTCTAAAATCTTGCACATAAGTTAAGAACATAGACAATGTCGGGTCTTGAGGCAGTCAAATATAAATAACTTCCAATCAGATTTTGAAACTATTTATGATCAACATCCTTGCCTTATCCATCTTTAGACAACTTAGTTCCCACTGAAATCAGTGTGGAAACTGGTTTCTAATTTTCCATGCCAAAATTATTTAGAAGTTCCTTCACATACTTTTCTTGTGAAAGAAAAATGTGGTTCTTCTTCTATAGAATTTGAAATCCAAGAAAGTATTTCATTTATCCTATCATGGAAATCTCAAAAAACTTCTTCATTTCATCAGAAAATATTTCACAAGATATTTCATCATTCCCAACAAATATAATTTCATCAACATAAACAATTACAATCAGAGAGAACTCCTAACATTCCTTGATGTAAAGATTGCTACCAACTCTTCCTTTCTTGAAACTAGTCTTCCTTAAGCAAGTATTCGGCTTAGAATACCAAGCCCTTGGATCTTTTTTTAGCCCATACAAGTCTTTATTTATATTACACACATAACTTTCATCTTTCCTAAAAATAAATCCATAAGGCTATTCAATATAAACTTCTTCATCAAGATTACCATTTAGAAATGCGGACTTCACATCCATTTGAAAAAATTTGTATCCTTATTGTGCAGTAATAACATGAAATATTCTGATTGTTTCCAATATATCCACCAGTGAAAAAGTATCATAAAAATAAATACCTTCAATATATGAGTAACCTTTACACACTAATATTTCCTTGTTCCTCATCACTTTACCTTCTCCATTCATCTTGTTTCGGAAAACCCATTTTGTACCAATAACATTTTTGTCATCCGTCTTGGGTATGAGTTCCCAAGTATCATTATTTTCTATCTGATTAAGCTCTTCATTCATTTCCTGAACCAATTCTGGATGCTCAAAAGCTTTATTCACATCATTTGGCTCCACTCTTGAATACAAAAAAGTATGTGTAACAAATTTTTTTGTTCTTCTTATTTGAACCCTCTGATTTTGATCACCAACAATGTTATGAGCCTCTACTTTCTTCCTCATCCCAAGATAAGATGTTCAAATTTCAACCTCATCACATGAAATTTCTGAGTCTGATTCTTCTCGATTAAGATTACCACTATCAATAGCATTATCAGAATTATTAACAAAAATTTCTTTATCCTGCTCAACTTCTATATTGGGAAAAGTTTTATTTTCTTTCTCAACATTTTCAATAACTTTCACATCAATAGAATCGATTAATCTCCCTATTTCTCTATTGAAACATATATAACCTTTTCCTTTTAGAGTATATCCAAGAAAAATTCCATCATATACACTTTGATCAAACTTTACAAGGTTTCTACCTTTCAGCTTTATAATGCATGGACTCCCAAAAACTATTAAGTGTTTCAAAATTGGAGTTTTTCCATAAAACATTTCCTATGGAGTCATATCTGAACTTGGTCTATAGAAACATCGGTTTTGAATGTACACAAAAGTACTCATGGATTGTCTCCAATAGTAATGAGAGAGACCATGTTCAAGAAACATATTTCATCCCATTTCAACCAGACTTATATTGTTTCTTTCAGCAACCCCATTTTGTTGGGGTGTATATGGTGAAATGAACTCATGCCAAATTCCATAATTCTTAAGATAGTTTTCAAATTCATCATTCTTATAATCTCCACCATTATCAGTTCTTAACTTCTTCATTGAATACTCACATTATTTCTCATCTTTCCTCATGAAACTTTTAAACATTTTCAAAGCATTTGACTCATGTCTCATGTAAATAACACAATTAATGCGAGTAAAGTAATTAATGAAAGTGATGAAGTACTTATATACATTTTTTGATTGCTTTATAATTGGACCACATATATTAGAATGAATAAGTTACATGGGTCATTTTGAACAAATGTCAACTCTCTTATGTGCAGAATTTGTAATCTTCTCTTTCTCAAAAATAGTGCAACACCAATATCTTCTTCTTGACAAATCATGCATATCTCAGACACTGTCTTGTTTTTATAAATTTAAAATTTTTCTATGACACATATGTACTGGTATTTTATTCCATAACTTATTTTCATCCACCATACCCATGTAACAAGAGTTCTAAACTTTACCAACTTAAAAAAAGTTCCCTTTTGTACATTTTCCTATTGTAAATACCTTTCCATCATCTTCAGTTTTCACAAAAAACCCATAATTTCTTAAGATAAACTCTTTCACTGATTATAGTGTTTTGAAACACTTAGAAAACTGTGTTTCATCCCATAAAAATATAACGTTTTCCTAGATTTTATCTTTTACTTCCCGATGATGGCTGATCCAATACCTTTGATCCTCATAGATTCATCATTGTCAAATGCCACTGTTCCTTCTTTTAAGTCTTTCACATTATTCAAAAAATTTAGGTCTCCGATCACATGATAAGAAAAAACAGTATGAAGAATCCATATATTTTCTCCTTTTGTAGCTTTCAAATTAGTTTCTACAATAAGAGATTTATGTTCTTCCTTTTTATTCTTTAACTCCAGATTTTGGGATTTGTTAAGAACCTTTTTTTTGTGCTGGAAACAAAACAAGACATCCCTTAGAAACATATCCAAGCTATTCACATCTTTTAAAAGTAGTTTCTAGTAGTTGGAACCTATTATCAACTTTCAAACCAGCCTTCTCAAATTTCTTATGAACTTCCTTCTCGTATTTTTCATTTTGAGAGGATTGACTCCCCCTAAAACCTTTTCATCCATAACTTGTGGAATAGTAGTAATGTTGTTGGTTGAACCAATAATATATTTTTCATGTGTCTTAATCCACAAAAATACTATTAGTATCCATAAAATTAATATTTCCCTTTGAAACTTTCATACTGACCGGAGTTGTGAACATGATTCTCAACAACCTTGTTAACAAAACTCTACTGACCATCTTTATTCCCATTTTCAATCATAAATTTCTTCTTCAGATCAGATTTCTATTCAGAATTATCATAACCATAAGTTGTAGATATTTTTATGGACTCAATATTTTTGGATACTTCTGATTTTTTAGCATTACTAACTTTGGCCACATACATAGCCTTTCTAGATTTTTTTATCAAAACCAGTTCTATCTTTCTTCTTAACCTATGAAGGTAACTTTTATTGATCCTTACTTGGTTCATTATTACTATAACTTTCACCATCTTTAGAGATAGATTTTTTGAAACTTATATTCTTATATTTAGCTTCAGAAAGTTTCTTTTTTAAAAGATCCAACTCTTATTCTTTTGCCTTCAACTTTACTTCCAGATGTTCATTATGATTCTTTTCACTCTCAAGATAATTATTCAGATAATCAATCTCTTTTACCAGCTTTACTTTCTCATCAATAAAACCTTATTTTTTTTTAATGAGGATTTTTCATTTATCAACTTCCTATTTTCCTTCTCAAGCTTTCAGATCTTTCTCAAACATTCTTTCAAATCTTCTTTCAGATGATATTCAAGTTGGGTTTCTTCTTCTTCAGAACTACTGATTCTATAATTTTCATTATTCACTTATATAATAAAGGTATTCTCTCTAGATTTCTCAGTAAAATATTTTTCAAATTCAGCTTCGCTATCATTTTATTCACCATATTTAGTCAAAAACATTCTTCCTTTTGATTTGAAGAACTTTTTATCCTTCTATATGCCAGAATATTTATCTTTATCACCCTATTTCTTCCATGACCTTCTTGTCCTTATTTCATCTTCATCACTATATTATTATTTCTTTCTTTGAGGATAGTTATCCTCAAAATGGCCAACAACTCCAAATTCAAAACATTTCAAGGGGAGTTTCCCCTTATATTTCCAGGTACCTCTTTTCACATTCTTAGAAAATAAGGATAAAATTTCATCAAAATTTTGAAATACCTCATCTTTAGAATCAGATTCACCAGATTTATCTTACATAATAATTTTCTTTAACTTCTCTTTATTTTCACCCTTGAAAGAAATTTCTCTATCATATTTTGTTTTTTTCTTTATAGTCTTCTCCCTTCTCATTTCATATGTGATGAGAGCGCTATTCAAATCATCCAGAGATAATGTTTCAGGGTCTCTATCTTCCAATGATGAAGCTTTAGCATCAAACTTGTTGAGAATAATTCTCAAGATATTTTCAAAAACTGTAGAATCCTCCAACATTTCACCAAGACATATTATTGTACTAACAATGTCGTTTACCCTGGTAAAGAAGTATCCAATAGATTCAAGCTCACCCATTTTCAATTCTTCATACTTCAGTCTCCATATTTGATGTTTTGCCTTCTTCACTTTTTTATTTCCTTCATAGATGTTCTTCACCTTAGCCCAGATTCCTTTATCTGTAGCGACACCTTTCACTCTTAAAAAATCACTCTTAGAAAGAGATGAGAGTAATTCATTTTTATCTCTTACACCATTCTCAAGATTCTTCTTATCAACAGGTGTAAGAGGAACCTTATCATCGATAATAGAAAATCCATCTGTTGTAGCTTTAAAAACTTTATACCCAAGAGACATAAGACAAGGCATCATTATATATTTTCAGATATGATAATTCTTTACATAAAATATAGTAATCCCCTTACTATTCATGCAATTTAGATTATCCATCACAACTTATCTTAAAAAATTCATCAAATAAAAAATGAAGGGAAACCATCCCACTGATACCAATTGAAGTTTCCCATCCAGGATCCAAGTATCACTGAGAGGGGTAGGGTTGAATTAGTGATATATATTTATTTTATATTTCCTTATTTTTGAAACAACCTTCACCTCCTATTAAAGAGTTCTTCCCCTTTTTAACCCAATCAAAACACACATATACATGAACACAATATTTACAAGGTTCACTACTCAACAAGAGTAGTTACGTCCTTGGTATGGTACAGAAAGAATCCAGTACCACACAATCCACTAGAAAATAATACTTTGACATGGAATATAGTCAGTAGAATATACCCTTACACTTGTGTATAACTTGTAAAACAATCTGCAAGTGCGTGTTCACCCTCTTATCCCTAATAGGCAAACAAAGTTTCAGTTCTTCTTAATCAACTTTCACAGTTTGATCTTTCAAAACAATTCTTCTCTTTCTTACCTAGAAGCTGGTAAGAACTATCTTGAACACAACTTTCTACTTGTGCTGTAATCAAATATTTCACACAACCTTTTAGGTTACTTTCATTCAACTTTCATGCCACATGCATAATATTTTCCTTTTATCATGAAACACCTCGTGCATGCAACTTCAATATTGCACGCAACTCTCTTCTTGCACACAAATTCTTCTTACACGCAACTCTATTTGTTTAGCACAAATCCATTTACTTAAAAATTATTCCATACTTCAGAGCTTGAAATTTATCTAAGTGTAGATATTATCAAATGAGAGGGGTTCACCTCTTATTTATAGGCATCACCGAGCCCCATGCGCAAAAACCCTGATGCGTCGAGCAAGATCCTAACGCATCACACAAAACCCCATTTGACATCGCATTGGGTGTGTAAGTCTCTTTCCCACCAACCAAATATTTTTTGCACTTCTTGAATCTTTTTATCACTTCATGCATTTTCCATTTTTCAATTTTTTTGACCTTGAATCATGCCTTGCATGAAACATTCCAAACTCCCTTCAATCTTTCACGCAAAAACCAATATTTTGCGTGGGTTGTTCCTTTTCCAATTTTTGATGTTTGGATCTTGGAACTCCACTTTCACACAACATACCAATACATCTTCAAACTTTCATGCAACATCCTTTACCAAAATCACATTTCTCTATCTCTCGATTTTCAGCCCCAAAAATTTGGCAAACATTGGAAAACAACACCACCTTAAAATATTCTTTAGTAAGAACACCAATGATGCTTCACTATCATCTGGATTATTCAATAAACAACTGATTTCATAAAAAACCATATCTACCATGATATATAGTATTTGATCGAACACATTTAGCATCATTATATTTTCAACAGAAATTATTGAAACTCTCCCCATCTTCTAGCAACATCATTCCTTCCAATAAAAATTGAATATGATTGCCATCACCTTTTCTCCCCATTTCCTTCATAATGATTGAATTGAAAGTTCTCCAATAAACTTATGATATTTGAGAAATACAAAACAACAAAGTATCATCTTGTTTAAAGTTCCTTTACAAAGTGAATTGATTTATCTTCTTTGACAAAAAAAGATAACACTATGCAAAAGAAAACTCTTATTACTTCCTTCTCAATCCAACTTGGTCTCAACAGAAGTCACTATGAAATGATCCTAGGGTTATGTGGATAACCCTATAGATCCCACTATAATGGTTTTTAATTAGTCAAATATGATTAGGTTACTCAGTTAAAATAAATAAATTTAATTATTTATTTTAACTAAACACACCCTCAAATGGTCTCAATATCCGATCACCCTGCACCGACCTATTTTAGATCACATATAGGGTAAACATATTATTTTGGATTGAAATGTGGTATTATATTTATGATCTGAGGTCCTGTTTAAGATTTATCACATTTTATTTAAGAAAATATGCATGCATAATATAAAATATATTTAATATTTTTATAAAATTAATTCAGGGCACACCGGGCCTCTGAATCGCACGCTGTCTCATCATTTGGCTTTGAAAAAATATATAGAAATATTAAAAAGTCTTAAAAGGTAAAAAAGGGTCTCTAAATCATTACCTCCTTAAATATTTTCATCCCCCAAAAGAAATAATAAACAAAAATCTTGAGATACTAAGCCCACATTTGGCTCTCCCGCTCCCAAGAGCTCTCCAGCATACTCCCATGCTGCCAAAGAATATGAACCAAGGGGATGGTCCATCCACACAACTTCCTCTCCTATCAATCCTCAATCACCATAGGGTTCTCCAAAAAAGTGGATCCATCCTCGATGTCTACCTCATCCCAGTTAATAACGTGCATAGGTTCATGCACATATCTCCTTAGTTGTGACACGTAGAAGAAGTCATGCACCTGCTCCAACTGTGGGGGTAGTGTGAGGTGGAAATCAATGTCACCAACCATATACAAGATCTAAAATAGCCAGATGAACCTCATAGAAATATTTCATCCCTAACCAAATCTCCGTAATCCTCATCATGGGGAGACTCTCAGGAAAATGTGGTCTCTATGATCTAAATCTAAGGGCCTACAACATCGATATGCATAATATTTCTTCCTAATCTAGGATATCCTCATCTAATCATGGATGACCTAGACCTTATCCATCATCACATGAACTATCTATGGAAATATAATGACCAATTATTAATATACATGGATATTACATCATTTTAGATGGATATTCAACAAATTACAAAAGTACACAGCTAAGTACCATAATAGTTTAGTGTATTTGGAAACTTGGAACACATTATTCTAATTTGGAGAAAGATCTTAAAAATCTTCATAAAGATATTCCCCATTTGTACTCCTACTTAAAAACATTTCTTCATAATTTGGGGAAAGGAAACATAAGAAATGGGTGAGCTCAAATGCTTAGTAAGGGTAAACAAGGAGATATGTAAGTAGAATCATAAGAATAAGGGTATGAGAACATGATCGTGTCATTAAAAGATCATACACTACATATCAAAGATCAAAATTAAGAGTCATGTCATAAATATTAACAATTCATAAGACATGAATGATAAGGTAATAAAGAGTATAAGGCACAAAATCATAACATAGGAATAAGATATGTAATTATGGCATACACATCAGCTTATAACATTGTGTACATGTATAAGTATAAGCAGGTTCACTCACTAAGTTAAGGAAATGAAATCAGGGTCTCGTATAAAATTATGGATATAAAACCAGGTTAACATTGTGAACATGTAATCGGGTTCACACATAGAATTATGAACATGTAATCATGTTCATGCATAAACTTATGGACATGAAACCATTCCCATGCATAATATTGTGAACATGTAATTGGGTTCACACATAATATTTTGAACACATAATATGGTTCACTAATAACATTGTGAACATATAATCATGTTCTCACATAAACTTATGGACATGCGACTAGGTCCATGCATAATATTGTGAACATGTAATCAAGTTCACACATAACATTGTGAACATATAATCAGGTTCATGTATAACTTTTATACTCATGATTCATCCATCATAACCCAATGAATTGGAAGGAGATATAGGTACCACCCATCAAATAATAAAATCATACATACATGTTCCACAAGATTATAAACAATCATCATATCATAATCCATGAAATGAAATAATTATCATAAACATTTCATCATATCATTAACTATGGGAAAGAGATAGGTATCCTAATCATTTAATCAAATCATAACCCATGAAAAGAAGTGGGTTTTAAAAGAATATAACCCATGTAAGAGAAAATAATGTCATAAACATAATTCCATCAAAACATAATACATTCAAGAAATAATATGAATGGTATTCTTGTATCATATCCCCAGTAAAGCATAAACTATAATAAAGTATGTCATCTTAGATAGAGAATGATTTTGAAAGATCAAATGAAACATTTATTAAGGAAAATAGACTTTATTTAAAAATAATTTTTACAAAACCATTTCAAAAATAATTTTATAATAAATAAGGATTTACAATTTTATTTTAAAAATTTCTTGAGGAAAATATCTTTTCCACTTTTAAAAACATAAATCATTTTTAAAACATTTTTCTTTGAAAATACTTTTAGAAAATACGAATAAGCCTTAGAATAATTTTAGAAACCATTTTATATAAAATTGTTTTAAAAACTTATAAATAAAACTTGAAATAATTAAAATCATTTTATTTTAAAATAAAATTAATAAAACTTTTAAAGGAGTCTTTGAAAATCATTTAAAATTCCTTTTAACCATAAAACATTTTTGAAAACCTTTATCTTTGAAAACCAATTTAAAATAAAAAAATTTCTAGAAAATTAGGAAAAAAAGTTATTTAAAAATAAACTTGTAAACTTAAAAATTATTATTCATTGAAATTATTTTCATGATAGCAAGTAAGTCCATACATGTAAAACATTCATTTTTCACCTTAAAAATTTAGAAAATTTCCCTGATTGAAAAAAAAAGAAGATTAATTTTAATTTTTTTTAAAAAGGTAAAAATAGGTAAAATTTAATTTAAACATCATAGGATAATATTAATTTTTTTTGAAAATATTTGTATAAAATAAAGTTTTGAAAGAACACTAATTTCTGACCGAAAGGAGAAATAAAGTCAAATTTTCATAAAAATATTTTCTTAATTATAATAAGTACCAAAGAGTGGAAAAATGGTACTAATACATGAATATATCATGGATAAATAGAGGATAATAAAATTCATGAGTGTTCTTGAGATATGGATAATAATATTTCATCAATAGAAGCATAATTGTAAACAATTTCGATAAATGGTGAGATTGTAGCATTAAACTATTAACCCTTTGGCAACTTTGACCCATAATCTACATGAGATAATAAAATTAAATTAAGATTAAAATATCATGAAAGAATGATATTCATTATATAACATGTAAAACAGAAGTATATACACCCCATAGAAAAATATAGGTGCATAACATGACATGTACCTCAAAGAAGGGAACTTGAGACAAAAATTACTTTACCGACTTGGTAACTTTTAAACCATAAACCCCATGGAAGAAATATCATCAAATGGATATGTAAATAAATATAAATTTAATTATAATAATCATATAATAAATTCATGGGTAGTATATACACCACAAAAAATAAATGAGTGGTGAATAAGGCATGTATCTCACAAATATAAAAAGTGAGATGAGAAAACCCTTACCTTAAGTCTTGAATTTCTTTGTAAAAATTCAAACCTCATGTATAATAAATATATGTTTATTATAAATCTACCACATAAACATATTAATATATATCATACCATATATTTTTCACTTATGACTTTATATTATCCATTTATTAACAATTCCATGTTAAAGAAATGTTTTGGGTAATAACCACTTTGTTTATCATACATGTTTTGACTTGTTATTCTTGATCCTATTTCTTAGATCACAATTAATTATTTATATAATGTAAAACATGATTTTTATAACATATATATTCAGTATATAAATATTTATAATAATCTATAAAATATAGATATATGAAATGGAATACATCGTTCATGGAGACGATAGGTCGTAAGTACGCGTGAATGCTGTTTCCATTTTCTTATCGAATTGAAAGAAAAATAAATTAAATATATGTATATATATAATATCATTAAATTAAAATTACTATTTCATATATATATTATAATTTCACTAAAACCATCCGTAATAAATTCCATGTGAAGTGTGAACTAATCACCTTGCTTTGAGGTGGCGATAGTCCACACGTCCACAAACAAAGTTATAATATTTTAAAAAAATGTAAAGAACTAAGTTATGTGTTATATAATAATTAAATAAGAATAAATAAATCATAAATATAATATATATATAATATAAAAATAGATTTTACATCATAATTACTAACCATGAGAGGCGGTAAATAAAAAATGAACAACATCGTTTCATGAGGCGGTAGTTCACCATACAAAAGAACGGTAAGTTAGTTACCCATTATATGGAAGTGTGTATAAGTTTAGGAAGAAAAATTATAATAAAAAAATTTAATTATATTTAGGATACTGATTTTATTATATAATAATTGAATAATAAGAGTTTAGGGGTTGAATAATGAAAATAAAACAAAAGAGCTTGAGGAGGGATGTTACCTCTTCTTTGGGTAACTCCTTTTGGTTTGCACCAAAGGGATTCCTTGGATGGATTTATTACCAAAGGGAGGATTATAAGATTAATTTAGGGATGTTGGGAGGATATTTTATCAGATTTTTGAATATAAAGCTGTTATTATAGGTGTGAATAAGTGGGAGGGGTGAGTGCCTTTTTATAGTGGAGGAGGAGTGGAATTCTTGAATTTTTTTGAAAAGGGAATTCCACCCATGTTGTTCCCATGTAAAGTGGCTCCAATAATGGTTAAAATATGATAAAAGGGAGTATAGATTCTAAATATGAATACAAAATTTATTTTTTACAAGTTTATAGGTCATTTTGGGCCTTAAGTTTAAGGATTAGTCTTTTGTTAAGCTAATTTTTCTCCTAATCAATGTAATTAATTTTAATCACTTTCACTAATATTTTTGGTCAAAAACTAAGTTGAAATTATTATAAATTAGAAATTATTATTATTAAAAATATATAATCCAATTTTCCAAATTCTAATCATATAATTAGAATAAATTAATTTAAATTTAATCCCGTAGAAGGGACGACAAAGTGGATTTTTAAAGCAAAAATGTTTAATAGTTTGGAATGTTTTTATATCAAATTTCAATGTGAAATTGGTTCCAGTGACCTAAATTAGATTAATTTATTTAAAATTAATCTAATTAAACTTTAAAAAATATATTTTAATTATATAAATAAATTATATGGAAAGGAAGTTTTGAATTAAAATTCAGTATGTTTTACTATTCATCAAAAAATGAAACTTCACAGAAAAATACCAAAAATTTACCCAAAGTAAATTTTGATATTCTAGTTTAAAAAATGAAGTTTATTTTGTTAAATAAAAATTATAAAATTTTGAAAATTTATTTTTAAAATGGTTTCTCTATTAAAAAGCGGTAAAATTACCTTTTAGAAGAAAATACATCTTTTGTTCATAAAATTGGATTAATTCTTATCTTATACCTATTAAATATATTATATGAGTATAAAAAATATTGATTGAATATATATATAAATTTTATTGAAAACTAAAAGTGGTTTATTTAATTTATTGAGATAAAATTGTGTTTGTATATAGAAAAATAGTTTTCTTAGAAAAGTAATTTATTTATTTTTGAACATTTATTACATCAAATTATACTAATTTATAACCAAAGTATTAATTTTATAAACATGTGTAAATAATATTTTCATCATTTAGTTAATATTATTCATAAATTCCATTCTAATGGATAGGTATTAGCTATAATAATATTTTTATAATAATATTAGTAGTATCTTATAGCTTGGTAAAACTCTACCTTGCGTGTATTGAAAAATATCAAAGGGATTCAGTATTGTGTGTAATACAAGAAAAAATAGTGTTGTGTGTATCAAAATATAATCTAAGTGCTCCATATTGCACAATATTGACTTCTTGTTGCGTATAACACAAGAAAAACTTAGTGCTTTCATATAACAAAATCTACATTCAGTGTTGTGTGAAATGAAAAAAATATAAAAAATATTAAATTAATTAGAAAAAATAATTCAAAAAATCTTGGGGTGTTATCATACCCATAAGATATGCCTCAGTAATCTCTATCTAGCCTAAGGGTGACCTATAGGGTCACTTGTATAGGTCCTTTAATGGTGCCATGCTAATAGTAGAGTCGTAGAAATTTTTGTATGAAAACTCTTACATGGGAAAGTGATCCTCCCAACTCTATCTAAAGTCTAACATGAAAGCCCTCAATATATTCTCCATCACCTGGATAGTGTGCTTGGTCTGCCCATCATTATAGGGGTGAAATGTTATACTCATCCTCATCTGGGTCCCAAATTCCTCTTATAGGACTCTCCACAACTGTGATGTGAACCACATGTATTGATCATAGAAAATAATAGAGGGAACCCTCTGAAGGTGAACAATATTCTATACACACATCTTCCCCAAAATCTCCACCGAACTCTGCTCTTTGATAGCAATGAAGTGCACTATCTTTGTGAGTCATTAAAATATCACCCATATGGAGTCGTATACCTTCTCTATCCATGGAATACCTATCACAAATTCCATGTATATGCCATCACATTTTCACTTTGGGATCTTAAGGGGCTGAAAAAAACCTTCAAGAACCTCGTGGTCAACCTTCACCTGCTGATAGGTGAGGCACCGAGAGACAAAATAAACCATTCTCTATCTAATTCCCCCCACCAAAACTACCATTTAAGGTCTTTTTAAATATTACACACACCAGGATGTACAACCAAAGGATATGTGTGGAACTCTAGTATCACCTCCTACCACATCATGACTGGGACCATCATCCGTCCTTGGAAAAGGATGACATGATTCACTCCTTTATAAAATTAATTAGGCGAATCCCCTAAGGATATCTGGTCATAAAAGACCTTACAGTATATGTATCAAAACTAGGTCTCTCTCACACAATGAAGGAGTAGAGGAGTCAACACTATCAACTGAAGAAAAGCTTCACCCTCCTACTTAACCAGGGTCAGTTGCAAGGAAGCCAACTGCTCAGACGCCTCTTACACCAAACAAGCATAGAACTTCCTACTAAGGGAATCTTATACCACATTTCCCTTCCTAGGAGTGTAGAATATATCAAACCCATTGTTTTTCAAAAACTACAACCATCACCTATGCCTTAGGTTCAAGTATCTCTACATGAAGACACACTTGAGACTCTGATGGTCTGAGTAAACCACAAAGTGCTCTACCAGAAGATAGTGCCTCCACATCCTCATAGAAAAGACTACTATTGTGAGCTCTAGGTAGTGATTCACATAATTATTGTCACAGGGTCTCAACTATCTTGACCCATATGTGATAACTGAATACCTCCACATGAACATGTAGTTGAGCCTAGATCATGATGCATCACAATACACTATGCACTCCATTCCCTCCTCAGGTAGTCTCAAAATAAGAGAAATCATTAGCCTCAGCCTAAAATCCTCAAAATCCCTATGAAACTACTCAATCTAGGTAAAAGGATTCCCTTTTCGTATCAGGGTGGTCAAAGGAGATGCAATCCTAGATAAGTCTTCCAAAAACCTCAGGTAGTACCCCACCAAGCCAAGAAAACTCTACACCTTTGACACACTCTTAGGAAGATCCCAAGAAAGTGATGCATCTATCTTTTTTGGGTCTATGGATAAACCATTCTTAGAAATTATATGACCAAAAAATTGAACCTTATGAACCCAAAACTGACACTTCTAGATATTTATATAAATTTGGTGCTTTTGAAGTAAATCTAGGACCATCCTCAAGTGCTCTGCATACTCCTCCTCTGGCATAGAGTATATGAGTATGTTTTCAATTAAGACAAAAAAAAGGTCCAAGTACAACTGGAAGATCTGATTCATCAAATCTATAAACTATACAGGGGAATGTTTCGTGCCAAATGGCATCATGAGGAACTCATAGTGTTCATAGTGACATCAGAATTCCAGCTTTAGAATACCATCCTAGAAAACTCTCAACTGGTGGTAGAAGGAATGGATATTGATCTTTGAGAACTATCACATGAATCATAATTGATCAAAGTGGTTGTAAATCCTAGGTAATTGTTACTTGTTATTTATCATCTCCCAATTTAGGTGATGATAATCCACACAAAGCCATAAGTTCCCATCCACCCTTTTCACAAACAACACTGGAGCTACCTAGGGGGATACACTGCTCCTAATAAAACCCTTCTCTCATAGGTCCCCAAACTTCAACTAAAACTCAAAGATCATGTTAAGGGCCATAAAATATGATTCAAAAGATATCAGAGTGGCACCCAGATGCAAGTTAATAGAAAACTCTATCTATTGCCTCATAGGTAGTCCCAAAAATTCCTCAGGGAAGACGTCCATATAATCCTCTATGACTAAAGGAATCCAGATGCCTAAAGATCTTGATGCACTAAGGGATACACTATCCAACTGATGATTAATGGGTTTTATATTCCTACTCACAAAACCTACTAATCCCTCCATGTGATCTCTCTTGCCCATAAAAGAGAATCTCATCCCATTAGTACGAAGGCATCTGACTCATTAGTGGTTACAGTCAATCTAGTATTAGACCATGAACAACCAATACACACAGAATATGACATAATATGGTTCCATCATGATGAACATAAGTTCCCACATGAACCTCTCTTCACCAAGCGATATTTCATAGTCCTAAAGATAAAAGATATGGAAGAATCATTCCCCGTAGGAACCTCAAGACAAACCTGTCTGGATAAAGCCTCAAATGGGAGATCTAAATCTCACACAAGGAGTAAAGAGATGAATTAATGACCCACAACTATGTCTAATAATACTAGGAAAGATTAGAATAAACACATACCATACCTATAATAATCTCATGTGCCGTTGGGTCATAAGTCTTCATAGCCTGCAGCTATCAGCGACCTAAAATGCTAGCTCCCTGAGCCTGAAGTGGGCTGCCTGATGGTGGTGGTGGAAGGATATCATAGTTTCATAAAACAACCACTAATCCTCCTCTTGTAGATCCACATGATCCTATGCCATCTCTACCTATTTAGGGACCTCCCTACCCTCTCACAGGATATCTCTGATCACGATGCTACCGCTATCGTGGCGGTCTATCCAAAATCTTCCTACGCTCCTCGGCATGTATGGTCTGGTAGTCACATGAAATGTGACCTCTCCCATCACAAGCATAGAACTACCCCTCTCCAGGATATATTGGTCCCCTATTCTTTCCCCGACGATGTGCCTTAGCATGATCCTGGGAAGATCTCATGCACTGAGATCCAGTCAACTGACGTCTACTAGCTACTGTAGATGACTCAACCCCATAATAACCACTGCTAGATCTAGCTACCTGAAACCCATATGATAGGAATATCTCTATCACTAGTTCCCATGGTGGGAGTTCACAAGCATACCACACTATAATGAATATATTTTTGGAGCCCCTTCTCAAACTTCCATGATCAAAAGTAGTCATCCCAGATCATATCAAGAGAGTACTGTGTAAGGTATGTGAACCTCACCACATACTCATCCACTATCATCCTTCCCTTATACATATCTATAATCTCTATAATATAAAATAAGTTCAAGAAATAGTGTTATTACTCATCACATAAAAAATATTTGAATTCGATCCATGAAAGTGTCAACTCATCATGCATCTGGGTAACAAGACTCCACCAACGCCTAACTACTCCATGGAAAAGGATAGATTCCAACACAACAACATGATTATTCAATGTTTGGATAATCCTAAAAACATGGACCACCAACTCTATCTAATCCTCCACTTCCTGAGGATCTGCCTCACCACGAAACATCAGCAGCCTCTAGAACTAGAACTCACAAAGCACACTAAGCCTATGCACATCCTTAGTCCACCCTACTAGTATGATATTCATCTCAATAGGTGGTGGTATTGATACCTATCCACCTAGAGGAAGGATATCATGGTATGGACCCTGAACTAAGGCCTCCCCACTCATTAAATCATTGTCATGATCTGAAACTGGTAACTTGGATGACTGTCTTTGTAGAGGCATCCTAAAAATTTAATCAAGACATACCACGATCAGATGTGAATATATATACAATGGGGAGAGGACTCAAGAAGGAAAATAAAAGACTCAATAATATATGATTCATATACCATTGATCCCTTTAACCAATGTCTTGGTTTATTGAGTCGAAAATTAGGTAGCCAAAGTCCTTGTGAATAGATGCGTCGGTCGTCGCACCAAAACTAGATTACCTATCTTGAGAGTCACACTTGAGATAATTTGACACCATTTTACTAAATCCCAACCAAATGCTCATAAGGGGACTACACCAAACACCATTCTAAGGAATAGAATACTCTGATACCAATCTTTCATGACCCAAACCAACGGGGCTTGAGCCGCAACTACCCCAAGCCCACCTCCATAGGCTAGGGGTTGGAGACAAGTGCTAAAAGGAATAACTTGTATGGGAGGCCTTTGAATAATGTAATTGTATGCAAACACCTAACTATATCAATTCAGAAGTTTATATGAATAGTAATAATAAAAAAATATTTAGTATGTATAATATAATTAAGAATGAAAAACCTATAGGGTGTACAAGAGTATGACAATGCAACTGAAAAGTAAATGGTAAAAAATAAATTCCCAACTAGAAAGATTTCCCAAACTAAAAAAACTAGAATAATAAAATGATGAGAGAGCCCATATTATGATCTCCAAGCTCTGACCACCGTATGTATTCCAATGCACCATGAGTCCCTATGCTACTCTATAATCACTACCGACCTATCCGTTGTCTATATAAGACATGACATGTATGAGAAAAGTCCATGCAAGGGTGAGTATATACGTACCTAGTAGGACACCCTAAAAGCTAAAGGGGGAGCAGTAAAAGACACAATAAGAATAAATATATAGTTGAAAACTCAAACCAAATAAAGAGAGTAACAAAATCCAATGACATGGATATATATATATGAGAAAACCAAAGAAACCCAAATGATAGAGACAGGGATCTCTATCTCACAAACCAACCTAAAAAAAGAGTTCCATCAGTTATAGAAGTCCATCAATGATGCACAGTATCCCGCACGCCTATATAAAGATACATACAAGTCAAGCCACACATCACCACTATGATGCATAGTTTATGGGAATGATATCTAGGTATAGGACCCATGTTCCGGTACAATATGAGGGTTCTTATTAGGAGATAGATAGAGGACCCATTTCCTGTCCTAGTAGGAGGGTTCCACTCAAGTAATCAGTAGAGGATCCATGCCCATCCTAGTTGGAGTGTTCCACTCTAGTAGTCAAGGAACCATTCCCTAATACAATATGAGGGTGCCACTAAAATAGTAGATAGGGGACCCATTTCCTATCCCAAATAGAGGGTGCCACTCTCATAGTCAAGGACCCATGCCCTGAATCCACATGAGGGTGCCACTCGGTGGATAAGAGAGGACCCATGCCCCATCCCAGTAGGAGGGTGAAACTCGAATAATAGATAGAGGAACCATGACCTGCCCCATAGGAGGGTGACACTCTATAGATAGGTATATTACCCATGCCAATCCTAGTTGGATGGTTCCACTCTAAAGATAGGTAGAGGACCTATATCCAACCTAGCTGGAGGGTTCCACTCTAAATCCCCTGGTGATCCTGCCTGATCACTGCTATCGTTGGGCATCGTATAAGGAAGATTCCCACTCGAAAAATATCTTATCGTATCTCAATGGACACCATGGATAAAACAATAACATTTTATGTGAAAAAACACTCAAGATATTCTACTCATGAGCTAACATTTGAGTCTAAATGAAGGAGATACGAGAGGTTGAAGTTTCCTTAAAAGGGAAGAAGGGGTACAAGGCGTGTAAGGGGAACCAAAAGAAATGTGGGCCCAATCCATCTCATGTCCTTTTCCCTACCATTACATGGATCACTTCCCATGTATCCCTACACGACGTGTAGGGGGACTACACAACATGTCTGAGCCACTCGGGGTCCTGCCCATGCTCCATGGCCGTGTCTGTGTAAAGATTCCTGTGTCTATGTACTTAGGAACATGAAATGTTCCTAGCCATGACCATACACATGTAATATTAGAGTAATAACTGAGTCACCAGTACAAGGTTCACTTGGTATGTGGGGGTCCCACACAATGTGTGATACTTTTCTCACCCAAAAACCTAGTCACTACAGCCAAGGGGTTACATGCTGTGTGTTCTTCTGAATTACATGTTGTATAGTCCATATTTTACCATAAAATTAGACATGATTCCATGATTCCTGATCCATGAATGTTACCTCTTTTTATACTTGTTTCTTTCCCAAAAATGGTGGAAGAAGCCTCTGAAAAGTGATTCCGGCCCTCCAATAGCCAGAAATTGATTTTTCATTGCTTTGCTCAGACCCAACACACACCATGCACATATTTCGTGACCCACCATTCTAATTTGGATTCTATTTCATCAAATAAATCACCTGTAACCCATGAATATTCCTAATCTATCCTTGATTCAACATTACAATCATCACACGTAATTCTACCATGAATCTGAGTGTCCAATCGGGCTTAGTACCACCCAACAATGTCCAGCCATGGTCATGTAGCCCAATGGAGAAGAACGTGAAGAATAAATGGGATAAAAGAACCCAAAAAGGTCAAAAGTTATTGTAAAATAATTCTAGGCCAACAAACACAAGCAAGGATATCTAGGGTGAGAAAAAATTTAATAAAAAAATAAATCCAGTACAAGAGCACATGAAAAGGATCAATTCAAAAATAGATCAAAGATTAATTTTTATTCTGCTCAATAAATTCAATAAACAGAAGAATAAACCATTAATTAAGGAGTCTTAAATAGTTTTGGATCATTAATAATCAAAGAAATCACTTTCCAATGAATGAGAGGTGTTATTGTATTCACTGTGTGTCGATTTTCCTTGATCCATAGGTTCGATGTCATCTGAATCTGATTTTCCAATGAGAGGAGGAAGAAGTCACTACATAATGATCCTAGGGTTATACAAAAAATCCTAGTGATCCTTCAATAATTGTTTTTAAGTTGGAAAATATTATTAGGTTATTTAATTAAAATAAATAAATTTAATTATTTATTTTAACTAAACACACTTGGCAATAGTCTCAATATCTGATTGCCCCGTGCTAACCTATTTTAGATCGCTCCTAGGGTAAACATCACATTCCAAACTCAACTGTGGTCGCATATTTCTCATCTAATATCCTATTTAATATTTATCCCATTTTATTTAATAAAATACATCCATGTAATATAAAATATATTTAATATTTTTATAAAATTAATTACGGGCACACCGAGCCTTGAAATCGCATGTCGTCTTAGCGCTTGGAACCAAAAATATATATAGAAATATTCAAAAGTCTTACAAGAAAAAATAGGGTCTCTAAATGATATATGTAACATAATAATGACATTTTAATGATAATATATATATATATATATATATATATATATAGAATTTACTTTTTTTTCTTTCAATATGACTATAAAATGGAAACAATGTATGTACGACCTATTATCTCTATGAATGGTGTATTTCATTTCTGTCACTGAATTTTATAGGTTACTAAAAATAAATATATAATAAATATATATGATATTTAAATCATGGTTTACATTCTAGAGATGATGAAATCATGATCTAAGTAATAGGAATAAAAAATAACAAATCAAAATACACTTGAAAAATAAGAAAATTAACACCTAAACAATGGAAATAATAAAATAACAAATGGGTGGAAAGATGTTATAAAAGGATTATATATGATATTATAGATATTAATATGGTCTAATATAATTTAATAACATTATAAAAACCATTATACATGAGGTTAAAGGGTGTTCAACCAAAAAGAAGCATAAGGTAATGGATTTAATCTCAATTTCATTTTATTGAGGCATATTATAATATTATACACCTAATTACATTTATATGGTTCATATAATACCCCTTTATATGTAATATCATGAATAATTATTTATTCATAGTATTTTAAGTTTCAATTTAAATTAGGTCATTTAAGGGGATTTGAATTAAAAGTTACAAAGTGGTAAATAATTCTATAACCCAATTCCTTTTCATTGGGTTACATTACTTTCTCATTGTCGTTAATATTATAAGATTATGTGTGTAATTAATTTTGACTATATATTTTTGTATTTCCACTTTTTTATGTTTTTTATAGTTGATTCACAGAATATATTCATTTATTAATTCTAAATTCAACATTATAATCATTTTAAGGGTTTATTTTACAATCTCATTCTAATCGAGATTATTTATTCTTGAATATCAGTTAAAGAAAATTACATACTATTTCATAATAAAACCTTCCATATTCTTCTCCTCTAGTTATTAATGAAAATTTTCAAGTAATATTAACATTTTCCCACTCTTTGGTACTTAAAATGTTTTAGAATTTTTTTTAATACAACTCGACTTCATTTCTCTCTTAAGATAGAAATATATTTTATTTTAAAACCATGTTTTCTAAAAATGTTTTCAAAAATGTTTTTAACCTTTTCAAAATTATTTAAAGGAATTTTGACCCATTTTCACTCTTGAAAAAATATTTTCAAAATAATATTATTTCATTTTTAAAACAATTCCTGTTTGGATTTTAATAAAAAAGTGAAAAGAATCTATGTTTTTAACATACATGACATGTACGGTATTTACCACTATCATGAACAATAAATGATTTCAAGATTCCCTTATAAATTTTCAATTTTTTTAAATAAAATGTTTTTAAAAGTGATTTTCAAAGAAAAATAATTTATTTATATTTTCAAAATGAAAAATATATTTTCCTTAAGATTTTTTTAAAGATCCTTTATTTAATCGATGACAAGAAACCTTATTCTTAATACAATGGGTATAGATCATATTAATAAAATCCTTATTCTTCCTCTTGATGTATTATGATTATTTTTACCATGGATAGTATTAAAATTCACTTCCTTGAATCATTTTTGTATTCATTAACTTCTCCTTTATTTATTAACTTTCGAGTGACCATTGAACATTAAATTTCCCCTAAATATCCACATTATTTATCATGTATATGATTATTTCCAAAAACATATACCATTTTTACATATGATGTTTACTTTGAAAGTTTTTTTATTATCTAAGGAAATATTGATAAATATGCATTCTTTACTCAATACAGATATTTGATAAGGCACATTGTTTATGAATTAAATCAATTATTTGATATATGAGGAGTGATTTGTACTAGTATGAAATGGGTTGGGGAATATTTAAATAAATCCCCTTGATACATCAGTAGGTTTCATGAGAGAGACTAGATATGGTTTTTTCTGAGGCCTTACCCATCAATTAGATTATTAGCATGAAGACTTGACAGTATTGGATTATTGTAATGAAGCCTTGACAGTATTATATTCTTGGAATGAAGCCTTTAAAATATTATATTCTTGGTATAAATACTCAAAGGTAAGTTTTAGATATCCATCATTATGTATTCCATAATTATGAATTTGGTTATTGATATTCCATGTGATTATTTGATTAATTAGAATATCCATGGTTTAGTTTCATGATTATGTGACTATTTATATGAAATTATTTGATAACCTCTTATTCCTATCATACTATTCCCAATTTATTAATTTAATAGAATGTTTTTGAGTTATTTACCTTGAAATTTTGAATACTCCTTATTTATTTATAGCTTCCTCTATACTTAACACTTATTGAGAATTTGATCTCACCCTTATTTTGTTTCCTTTCCCCAGGATTCCATGAAGTTTACTATGAATGTTATGTAGGGTTATTCGATCCTTTGGGACATGATTTCCTTGTATCTTATTCCATTGTAATAGTAGCATGCACTAGTTCCAAGATTACTAGGGTCGGGTCACTACAATCACATATGTTAGCCTGTTCCATGATGACCTCCAATTCTTGGTGGTTCCCTATATAATGAACCCTATCAGATTCACCTTACGGTCCTTATGTATCTCAATGATGTTGAAGACACCCTCGATGATATCTATCTAGTCTCAATATCCTAGGGTATTATAGTTCCCTAAAAGGATTGTGTATTCTAGATCTATAATTCTCTGGTATAGTCGACCATGGACCTCAACACCCCTCTTCCCTAGGTAGAAAAAAGTCAAAAAGACTCTTGGATAGAGTGGGCCTACTACTTGTGCTACTAGAGAAGGTTTGAGAGTGTGCTATGAATCACACTCCTATACTACATTAATTAGTATATGGGCATCCTTCATAGTGGGATTACCTCAGTCCATTCCAATTGGTTGTCCTATAAGTATTCTATGAGGTGGAATCTTGTATAATATGAAGGGAAACATTTAGAGCATTTAGGATAAACCCAAATCATTATAAGGGACCACACAAAGGTTTACCTAGGAGTCTACCCATAACCCAAGGTATAACCCTCCTAGAACTAACCAAGGTTTATATCCATTCACATTAGTCATAGTCATTTATATACAAAAAATAGAACAACATACTCATATTCAACTAATTAATGCTAGTAAATATATCACAACACCACAACAAGGAAGATATATCAATCAATCAAGGAATAAAAATCTACCCTGGATAGATCGTACAAATCAAGGCATTAAGTTGAAGAAATATTATGTATCACAAAAAAATGTATATATATGATATATGATCCTATGTGCCTAATCATGATGCATGAATTCACTTGAACCACATAAAATTAGTAACAATAATCCTCTTAATGGTAAATCAGAGGTTCATTACACATGATCTAGCCATGAACATGGAAACTACCTTACCAGAGTACCACAAAACTATCTCATTTCTACCATGTCCTAGGTTAGTATAAAAATAAAAACAAGAAATTGTACTCTGATACCATTTTGTAACACCCCGATTCGAACTATTAGGTCCAATCCGAAGAGTCACATGACCTCATGTTTGCCTCCCCATATACAAGAGGTTATCGACTAGAAGTGATTGTCTAAAAGCTATTAATGGGGATATTATACCCTTAGTATAATGTCATAACACCAATAATATAATAAAAAATAATATCTCATAGTAGCAATGGAAATAAAATAATAACATCAAAAGGCACACATATCATACAAATACACAACGAGCTCTAAAAGTAGAAATATAAACCAAAAAGTAAGTGTAGGTAGATAAATAAATAAAACTATGGTATCCTCTAGAGTATGTCCCAGTACCACTCCCAACTCCATGCTCCTCAACTCAACCTTCTTCCATGGGCCCCTTTCCCTTGATCAGATCCATATACATGAAGTCTGCATGTGCATATATATGACCATAGATTTTGTGAGTAATAAAAATTATTAGGAAACTACCAAAGCATCCTTAAAAAGTGTGTAAAGTTATAATAGGTTTATGAAATTATAATAATAAATATACAAACTAGCATAAAAAACATACAGTCATGTACTGAGTTGTCGTGCTCTAACCAAGCTACAAAAGACCTCTGACCACACCTGCTTCATCTTTATTCTAGAAATATAGTCATAGGATGTCATAAGTGAACAAGAATAATCCATAAGGATCTTATCACATATATCAGTATTCTTAAGTAATTGAGTTAGGTAAAGAACCTAGATTTTCATACCCTAGCTCTATCATGGGTTAGGACTCTAGGCCATCGTACCCCATATATACCTCAGGCCAAGCCTCCAGGATATCTTTCCCCTAATGTCAATGCCTTGAGTCAGTCCTATAGGCCTTCATGCCCCATACCCTGTGTTTAGGTCCATTATCATTATTTTCGTAATCCATGTTCACCCCTTATAATGGATAATCATCACCAGATGGTCCACCTATTTCTAGTACCAGAACAAACTCCAAGGTAGGGTAACACACATAACCAGGTAGACCATACAAGGAAATAATAATACATAATCATGATAAAAATTGTAAAAACTTACCAATACATGTGATCAAAATCAAACATGTATAAAAAACTATATAATCATATTCATGGAATCATGTAACATCAATGGGTCTTGTGGGACACACACACACAACCACATGTGATCATAATCAAGCATGATAAACATGGTATACCAACACAAGAAATATACCAAGGTAATATATGTATAGAGATCATCAAATGGTAAGGAACTTTCTAAATTAAGGTTGCTAATGAAGAGCTCCAAGGTTCTTTAAGGAAATTAAGACCAAACATGCTGCACACCCATGAAGAACGAATCACAGTTCATGGATGTATAGCAATGATTATGGTTCACTGAAGAAGTAGATTTAGTATAGAGACTCAAGAGAATTATATGTCAATAAGATTATTCTAGAATCACATACCTTATGATGTCTATAAATGGATCCAAGTCTATGGTTTATTAAAGGAAGGGATTCCAATTCACTAGAATCCATTTTCAATTGAATAATAGATCATGAATTCATTATTGATTATAGAATATAGAATTAGGTCAATCTAATGATCATCGATCCATCATCATTCCTTAAATTAAAATAAGATTCAAGATGGTAGAAGGTCTCACATTGATCATTCTATAAATACTTACCCAGAAACATTACTATTCTTGAAAATTCTATCTCCAATCAAAGGGGTTGTTATAGATATGTCAAATACTCCACTAATATACAATGGAATTAGAAATATATCAAGGTTCTATCATCAATACTCCATCAATAAAAGGTCTAAAGATATTATTCAATAACACTTACCTATTAAATGATCATTATAAAAGGTAGATCTCACTTTGACCTCAAACAATGTCAACTTGGTAGTTTCACCACTGATATATGAATAAAGAAGTAATTCATCACCAGATAATCAAGGAAAACATATATAAAACCCATACATATGCTCATATCACAAATAATAATAGGAAAAAAGAATATTTCTAAGAAGAAATTATTGGCCAAACACCATTGGATCGGTAAAAGGTTGATGGATCAAGGGGAGATGGATGAGATAGATTTTTATACCTATAAAGAGATCTTTAATTTTAAATTGGATCAATATTCTAATATTTGGGTGTTAGAGGAGGTGAAAAAATGTGTAGAATTAAAACCCACATGGTCTATTTAATGCACCCCAAGACTGGAAGTTCCAGCCAGTCGGTGCCCAGTCACCGGTTGTCTGGTGTGCCTAGAAAATAATGGTAATACTACCTTATCTAAAGGTTGGATGGTGGATTCCCATCTACTATCTAATGTGTTTTTTATCCTTTTAGACCCATTATCATCACCACCAGATAGATGATTTCCTTATTTTATCCATAATGTAGCCTCTAATCTCCAAAACCTTAAACATACACCCTGAGACCCCTATATCATTAAGAATAACATCTGAAACTCCCATTTTAGAGATGAAATATCAATTAAAAGATGAATTTAGTTAACTTTAATCATCTCATACATCAAAAAAAAAGTAAGGATGTTACATAAGTAGTAATAATAATAATTTTAATAGTTATAAAAATAGTAATAATAATAATCAGAAACATTCCTATATATGGGTAAAAGTGAACCGTTCCCATTCAATAAATGAAAATATTGAATTTCAATATAGAGGGAAGTTATAAAATGTGGGAAAATACACCCCCTAAAACATTTGAAACACTTGGAATTTATATCTATATCAATGGGCATATAATAACAATTTTAACCAACCATTTTTATAGACTAGTGTAGGATGGACTATACTAATGGGTCTTAAAAAAATTTGTATAGGATACCTCCTAAACCACTCATGTGACAAACTTTCCCTTCACCAAATAAATACCCCTTACATCCATGTTTTTTCTTTGTTATTGAATTGCGTTTTGTTATTCTACTTCGATTCATCATTCTCAAAACAATTTTTAGGTTAAATTATCAAGGTATGTTGCTTCCATTCACCTTATCTCTTATTTTATCCCTCTAAAATAAAATGTAATTACCATGTGTTTGGTTATGAATCAATATAAATATTTGAAATATTATTTTTTGGAAGGGAGTTTCATGAAAGTGGTGTTATTTTATTTGAAAGGTAGTAATTATAGATGTGTCATATTTTAAAAGTGGAATCTACTTATTTCTAATGTAATGTGGTTTTTCATGATTTTTTGGAACTTTATTTTTACAAAAATAAATTTATTCACTCTATATGTTTCTAAATAAATTTATTTTTTTTCTAATTGGGGTTTAAAATATAAAATTAGTCTTGAATTTAAGTTATGTTTCATAATTCAAGGTGTGTTAGGGATACAATAAATTATTATTACACTTTATGAATCTAGTTTTTTTAAAATTAATTTTATTAATGTTTTGAATAAGTTTAAAATTGTTTCAAATAAAATCTCAATTAATATTTTTAGTTTT
The DNA here is from genome assembly GCA_963277665.1 of Viscum album. Taxonomy (NCBI): domain Eukaryota; kingdom Viridiplantae; phylum Streptophyta; class Magnoliopsida; order Santalales; family Viscaceae; genus Viscum; species Viscum album. Next base: position 1,985,821,134 of record OY728161.1, on the reverse strand, counting down.
GATATATTTTTTAAGGAGAATATTAATTATTTTACTATATATATATGGGATTTAAATTCTCATTTGGAAAATACCTAATTGTTTATATTACATGACATGATAGAAATACCATTATGTGAAGGTTTAAAAAAAAATGATATTATATGATATTAAATGCTAATTATCAGATAATAAATGTTCATTTTTTTGTAAGTGTATTGAGGTTTTTCATGTTGTATTATGTATATTTATAATCTTATGTTTTTTATATATGGTATTGTGTTATCACTGGGGATAGAATTATAAAATTAGGGATATATGTGATAAATATAAAGTTCTAATTATTTCAAAAGGGCCTTTTCCATTCTCAAATTAAAATTTTCAGGATAAACTATGTTTTTTTGTTATGATGATGTATTTTTGCATGTTAAATTTTGTTTTTATACATTTAAATAGAGATTGATTTAAGTTGGGTTTTAATTAAATCCTATTTTAATGATTTTTAAAGTGATTAAAATAAAGTGAACATTTATCATTTCCTTAAATAAATTTTTGATTTGGTAAATAAATTTGGGTTTTAAACTAAAGCATGGTTGTTTTCCCAATTAATTAAAATTAAGTGTTTTTTAGAATTGCGATATGATATTGTACATTGAGATTTAATAATTTAATATTTATATTGGAATTATTGAATTATTATGAGTATTATTTATGTTCCAATTAGTTTTATTCTTAAGATATCAATAAAGATGTTATGTTATAGTGTTTTTTCACTATATAAGATGTTTTTTAAGGTTGATATGTGTTTGGATGATCTATATTTTGTAACTTATTAATAATTTAGCTTAATTATTAAAATTATGGATGCCACATGAAGATGTTAGATTATGTTCCAAATTGATGATCCCATATTTTTTCATTTTTATGCTCAAACCATGTTTGTTGAACATGGAATGACTCTTTACTTTTAGACACAAACAATTGGGTAAACAATACACATTTAAAATTATTGTTTGTTTTATATAAATATTGACATCTATCTTTAACTAACTATTGGTATAGTTTTTTAAATTATGGTATATATTAACTAACCATTGGTATAGGTTCATAAATGATGGCATTTACCAAAGGTTCTTTAAAACCATAGGTATAGGCTCCTACCTATAACAGATCATGTGATCCCCTTTACCTTCACTAAATCAGTTCCCCCCCAAGACCATATTTTCATAGAACTAGGATATTGAGTTTCCTCTCCACCGTCATGAATTTTTTAATTATATTCTACTACATTGATATTAATATAAAGTTTTTTTTGTAAAAGAGTGGATAAAAGTTGGATGCATGATCCTAATAAAATCTCAAACGTGTTTCAAAAGAAGTTGGATTGTTTTTTAGATTTTGAATTCAAGAATGATTTAGAAAGAGGTATTATTCAACACTCTTGTTATAATTGTGTTGGAATACATTGGTTAAGTCTTAAATAAGTTAGATACCATATAAAAAATAGTTTTCAAAAAAATTATTATGTGCAGTATCATAATGTAGATAAAAGGAAATCTCATACATTTTATGATAAAAATGAATGGAGTGGAATAGAGAATTTGGTTTTTGATCATTTTACATCTATTTATCATCATTATAAAGAAAGTATTCCAATGAAATAAGATAGTGATATGTGTACACATGAATTTAATAAAAAAAATGAAAATGTTGATTGGGTGAAAAAATTGATGGATGATCCTTGGACTCCTATATATTGGAAATGTGGTAAAATAAAAATATTGGAATTTTTAATGTGGTTATATTAAGGGAAAACCATGTATGGAATTTTTAAAACTATGATAAATTATATTGTTACATTTTTGAATGAATTAATTCTTGATGATATAGATGTTCATTTAAATTATTATATAGAATGGAAATTAATTGGCCAAATTGAATTTTTTACAAATAAAATTCATGCTTTCCTAAAAGATTGTAGATTATTCTAAGAGGAAACTATAGGCCTCAATGATTTTAAGGAAATTGGTGCATCTTGATGTAAGAAAAATGTATATGGAACACCATATTGTGTTATACATAAAGTAATATGACACTTTCCGTTGAATCATAGCCTTTAAAATATTTTCATATCTGATGAAATCTAAAGTAATATGAGATGGAATTATGCCAAGATAATTAAGGATAATGATGAATTGGTTCATCCTTCCAATGTATTTGAATGATGTGAATTTTTTATATCAAATATTTATTTTACAATTGAGGTGCATAATTTCAAGTTGTGTCTATTATGTGATTATTTTAATCAATTTGGTCAGATTCTTACTTTGCACTACATGCGACCATTTTTCATTCACATTTATAACCTTCCTCTATGGATGTATATGAAAAAACCATCCACCTTATTAATCATATTCATATCCAGATATTTAAATCCTATAAATGAAATATATGTTTACATGAAACCTTTAATAAAAGAGTTTAAGTAGATTTGAAATGTGGGTGTGCACACATATGATGAGTCTTTGAAAGAAACACATCAGGTGTGTGCTGCGTTTATATAGAAAATAAATGATTTTCCTTATTATGAAATTATTTATAGATGGAGAATAAAGGGAAAACTATCCTATCCTATTTTTATGATGGAAATAAGATCTATAAGACTTAAATATCATCATAGTTTTAGTTTAATGGGACATCATCAATTCCTTCCAATGGATCATCCATATGGGAATAATCGTTGAATACTTGAAAATACCGTTGAGACTGAGAATCCACCTCAATGTAGTTATGGAACTAATGGGCTTAAATAATTGAAATATGTAAAAAAATTTATTTACGAAGGGTCAAACAAAATCTAAAAAGAGGAATAATGCTTTTACTAAATCCAAGTACAATTGGAAGAAGAAAAGAATACTCTTTGATTTTCTCTATCAAATAACCAAATTTTTACATAATTGTTTAGAAATAATTCATATTGAGAAAAAATACATAAAATTTTGTTTCAATTATTCTAAATATAAATGTAAAGACTAAATATGATATAAAATCTCAGTGTTACTTGGTGGATTAGGGTATCAGACTAGAACTACATGTTGTGTGTATCAGTGAAAATAACTAGAATATTCCATATTCTTCTTTTGTGATGGAACCTTCAGAGAAAAATTAATTTATGGAAGTATTAGATACTATCAAGGTTCTTGATGGACATTTAATAAATATATAAAAATAAATCAATATAATATAGTTAAAACTTAAATATATGAGAACTCATGATTGCCACATCCTTTTGTATGAATTGATTCCAATAGAAATACATCATTTATTATCCAATAATGTAAGGGTGACTATGATACAAATTTTCCATTTATATATAGAACTTTCTTCTAAAATTTTGTACATATATTTCTCGAAAAAATGAAGGAATAAGAATCATTAATTATTTATGAGTTAGAAATTTTTTTTCTCCATATTTTTTTACTTGCATACTGCATCTAACTGTCCATATTTCAACTGAAATACTTCTCGGGGACATTTTTATTTTTAGTGGATTTATGAAACTAAAATAAATATGTTCGTAATGAAGTTATATGTCCAAAATTAGAATCATCCTGAATGTTTTATTGTGAAAGGTTAATTGGATCATGAATGTATGGATTCCTGTTTAATGTATTTAGATAACATGAGCATGAGATGTAACCAGACAATGAGAAAAAAAGAAGACCAGTATGATAAAATTGAACCTACTTTTACATCACTCCCCGAATAGGGGGAATTCATAGATCATATACATTTTCCATATTGATCTTTGAAGAGTGGTAAATGGCACATCACATAGTCTTGTTTAACTATGATTTACTTGAATACTACACCAAGTAAGTAATTTGAACATGTATATGTTATCTCATACTAATTAGTTTCACATATATATTAAAATTTTATTATCTTTTTATATAGGGAAAATAAAAAAATATTAGTAGAATTCATCATTTTCTACCTTTGAGAAAGAAAGATACTTTTCATAGAAAAGAGTTCCCTTTTTGGTTGAAATTGAAGGTATGAGCATTAGTTTAATAAAATAGAAAAATAAATATTCATATTATTTTGATATTCATTTGAATTTTAGGTATTGATTTTACTTATTGAATTTGTATCTAAAGAAATAAGAGCATTTTATTTTGGTACAAATTCTTTAGATTGTGACTGTAAATCACTAGTCATTAATGGTTACATTTTTTTTATAATTGATCAAGCAATGAACATGAGAACACAACATAATGGTGTTATGATAACTGCAATGATAGGCTATTTTTTCAGTATATCATATTGTAGGCCTCAATATGAAAATGTGTCTTATTATGAAGTCATTGAGAAAATACTAATATTGGATTATTACTCCCATGGCCGTGTCACTATGATGAAATGTAAGTGGTTTGATTCAATTACACAACATGTAACATTTATTGATGACTATGTATTTATATTTATTGAAACGACTTTCTTCCTGGATACCGATGAGCCACATATTTTGGAATCTAAGGAGAAATAATAATTTTATGTGAAAGATCACCTACGACCCGAATTCAGTGTCATTAGCAAAGTAATCCCAAGAAATATTTTTAATGATAGTGGGGATGAAGTGAACACCATCACTACCACCATTAGTCTTGCTTAATATATTGTGTATGATGACTCAAATAGTCTAATAGTCAGAGTTGATTATAAATCTGAAAAAGTGGTGGGTAATATATATAAGAAACCTTATATGTTCTCAATTCATTTAGTTTTGATCAACTTGGGTATTTTAGGTTCTTTCTATTCAAATTACTTTATTTTTATCTTAGAGATTAAATGATCATGTGAATTTTGTTATTATTTATGAATTACAATTTTATATTTGACTATGTTTTTCTTGGATATTAAATTCTAATATAGATTTTTATTTATTTATGAATTATAATTTTATATTAGTGTTTTAAAAAATATGAAGTAAATTTATATAATTTTTTAAAATATATTATGTTATTATGATTATATTATAAAATGTTTGGAATAAATATGGAAAAATTATCAATGGAATAATTTCGAATTTTGATGAACGCTCATTTAATTAAGTATTATTTTATTCTAAAATTGGATGTATGAAATGTTTTTCTTTCTTATTGGTGCATGAGTTTTCCTGATAATGATATATTTCTAATATCATAGTGGTTTTGTGAGTTTTCATTTCTATAATTTACCCCCTAGGGGGTGGATATGGGTAAAATGGGTCACATACAATGAAATGTCACCATGTTCCATGGCTAGGGTAGGGTTGTTATTTTATATTGGTTAGGCCTAGTGTGAGTTTTTTTGGCTCAATTAGAAATTGGGTGCCACGTGGCTTGGTATATGGGTATGGGTGATGAATCCATTTTATTTTGTTTTATTTGGTTTAGTTTTTTTTTGTTTTTGTTGAATTTAATTGGATTTTTAATACTAAATACAAAGAAGTTATTTAAAAAAAAAATTTATCCATAAACCATTAAAAAACACTATTTTAATCCATTAAAAATAATTTTAAATATTTATCTTGGGATTCTAATGTTTATAGATATGTTATATACTCATTGAAATTGTTCCTACATAAGGCCTCTATATGTATGTATCTATGCATCTCATTCTATCCACTTGATATCATTTATCATTTTAGTCTGCCTGTATTTGAATGTTGAAATTTAAGGTTTCTTCTCCTGAATACCTTGAACAAAAGGTTATAAATTCACATTTAACTCAAGAATTATATCTTTAATGAAGTACACTTTCTCCCTCCAATATGTGTTAAAATAAATTCTCTGAATAGTTTACAAGTTCCCTTGAAATATATAAATTCCAACTAAATAGAATCTAGTTTATCCCCTTTAATATAGAATTTATAACTTCTCATTAATTATTATGATCATCACCATCACCATCATCATTATCACCATCATCATCACCAACACATCCACCATCATAACCACCACCACCACTACTAGCACCAACACCACCAACACCACCACAATAATCATCAACACCATCATCCTCATCTTTGTCGTCATCACAATTGCTTTCTTCATCACCATCGTCATCATCATTGTCGCCTCCACAACTGCCGCTACTACATATATCCCTATTACTCTTGTTCGACCCAAGGTTAAACTTCAATTGTCAAGACCGAGCACACAAAAACTGAAAATAGAACATTCCAACACCTCTAACACCACCACCAAGCATCATTTCATATAGGAGATCCCAAGATCACACCTAAAACTATCCCTGAACACCCAGTCTCACAAGACAGACCCAAAATAATTTAAAAACACCATTTTAAACTAAAAATATAGATTTAGAGTAATAAATTCACATTTAATTAAAAATTCAAACTGAAAACATTAATATATTAAGTTATCATATTGAGTTATTTACATCCATGAAAACTGCATTAAATGATAAGTACGTGATGGAGATGATTATTATTTGATAATAATAAATGGGGATATGTGATCATATGTGTTTTATGAAATTATTAATATCACCTCTTGATTTACTAGATAATGTGAAATATATTAGATGTGTTATTATAATTATTATGTAGAATAATTTATATGATTGAGAAATTTATAAAAAATATGAATTCTGAATGATGAAATTATATAATGGAAGAGGCATGAATATATGACCTAATAAAAAATAAACAAAGGACCTAATAAGAAATGAACCAAATGAACTAACACAAATGAAAAAATATATAAATGACATAAAATGAAATAAAATAGACGAACTAACCCAAATGAACAAATGAATAAATGAACTAACCCAAAATGAACCAAATAACCTAATCCAAAGTGAACTAAATTACATAAATGAAAATCAACCAAATAACCTAACCCAAAATGAACCAAATGACCTAAAAAAATGAACAAATGAAAAAATAAAATTACCCAAAGTGAACCAAATAACCTAAATAATAATAATAAAAATTATCCAACCCAAAGGGAAACAAATGAGATAACCCAAAATAAACAGATGAACTAAATAACTTAACCTAAAATTATCCAAATAACCTAACCCAAAATGAACCAAATTACCATACCTAAAATGAAAAAATGATTTAACCCAAAATTTTGAAAATCAACTAAATTAAAAATGGCATAACCCAAAAATAAACCAATTAAACTAACCCAAAATAAACCAAATGACCTAAATAAAAAATGAAATAACCCAAAAATAAAGCACACGACCTTACAAAAAATGAACTAACCATAAATAAAAAAATAACTTAATATAAAATGAACCATGTGACCTAACTCAAAAATAAATTAACCCAAAAATGTTCCAAATGAATTAACCCAAATGAAACAAAATTTACCAACCCAAAACAAACCAAATGATCTAACCGAATGACTAAATGAAAATATAATCCAAAATACCCAACACAAAAATGAACCAAATTACATAACTAAAAAATGACCAAAATAACCTAACCCAAAATGAATTAAATAACCTAAACCAAAATAAACCAAATGATCTAACCAAATGGACAATGAAGAAATAAACAAATAACTTAAACCAAAATAAACCAAATTGTCTAACCAAATGGACAATGAATAAATTAAAAAATAACCTAAAAATTTGACTAAATGAATAAATAAACAAATAAAAAAATAACCAAACCCACACTAAATATTATCAAATTGAAATATAATAAGAAAACCAAATAATACCCCTATTTAGCATGCTAATTATTATGCATTGATTATGTTATGTAATTAGTAATAAATTTATAATTAAATTTATATTTATTTTCCAATATAATAAATAATGATATTAAGGAAGAGAAACTCTAAAAATGATCATTGAATGAGATAGATTGTTATTCCTCCTTAGGTGTTCATTGTGAGAAGACTGTTTCAAATATATATATATATATATATATATATATATCAATTATGAAATGTATAATGTAACATCATTAACCATTTTTGAACTTAATCAGGTTCTACTATATACAAGTCAACTATTATATGGGAAGACTAATAATAGTGGTGAACAACCTACCAGTTCAAGGGGGAGGTACTGAGCTACTCACAACACTTTTCATACCTGATCAAACCCAGACTCTTAACCAAATATACCATATACCATAGCTTCTTTTCCTACAATTCCATAAGAGGCATCAAAGATATTCAAACCACCTAGTTGTAACTACAATTTTCATCCAATACTTCTTTTAATCTATAATTTCCTTATACAATTATTGCACATAGTCCCCATCCCTATTATAATTTTCCATAGTCTTCTATGTCACTATCTTCATTTTCTACTTCTCTATTCTCTCCCCGATTTTATGTCTATTCGCCATAAAATTATTCTCCATCACCTTTATATCATCTTGAACATACATTATACCCCATGATACTACATAAGTTATTGATACTTCATAGTTTATGCATCTATAAGATCCCACTGACTAGTCTAACTTAGGTATATGTATGAAACCCTACTAAATTTTGTAACCATAATTTATTTTCACTATAAAATGTATTGATTTAATATTTTTCTTTAATTCTTTCATAGTTGAATCTTCCACTATTAAGAGGAATGGGAATACTCACATGTGTCAAGTGTGGAACAACTATACATAGGTGGTGGTCGAGTATAACAAATACAATAAAATTATTGGTAAAATGGGGAGAGAATGTATGAGTTTTATAGTGGCTCTTTCCAAATACTATTAAATCATTACCGTTAAACTAATTTGATAGAGTCACATTGAAAATGAAATAAAATATACTACATGGGATCAGATATGGGTAAGAATATTTATTACATTAAATTTTATATTATTATTTTATTTATATGAATTAATATTTTGGTACCAGCTTCTCCATTATTTTCCCAATAGAGAAGCTATAAGGGCTAAACGTCTAATGGAATTAGGTGAGATATGGAGAGAATATAAGCATGATATTAATAATGTATATAATAGTATATTTGGAACCTATTTAAAGGGCATAACAACCCTTGATTAGTGTCTAGTAACACAATAATAGGAAATGATTGTTTATTGGAAGAGTGATGAGTTTAAGGTATATTCAATTTTTTTGATTGAAACTATTTATGATTTGTATTAATAGTCTTTTTATTATTGAATTTTATTTTCATGTAATATTCATAAAGAAATAAAAAAACAAGGATTCTATGAAGTTTTTCTACACTTTGGGGTGAATTACTATGTCAGAGCATGGGAGACAACATGTATTTTTCATACACAACTGAGTTTAATTAGGTACCAACACAAATAAAAAAAACAAAATCAAACCTAAAACACTTTAAATAACTCAATATGAATAAAAAAAAGTAAATTAAAACAAAAAAATTATATTTTAAAAATTTACCACCTAAAACCTTAAAATTCCTTAGAATTCCAATCAAACTCGACAACCTCAATACCCAAAACCATAATTCTCATACCGAGACTACTAAATTATATCCCAATCATCAATTTAAAATAAAATAAACTTAGTTAAATCCTAAGTCATCAAAATTCAATCCATATGACCATTAAACTAGTTATCCATCAAAGAACCCCCTCTGTTTACACCCAAAAATCCATTAAAAATGGTTAAAATAAAAAATAACCATTGATGCACACTCATAGTGTTGTTAATTCCACTTAGGGTGAACAAATTAGAAATTTAAGTTTTAGTAAAACAAAAACTATTGTAATGATTCATAGAACAGAGGGAATATTGGGTCGATTCCAGAGGGAGGTGATGACAACATGTGTGTCCTAAGTATTTAAACCTAGAGTGGATTCCTCACATAGATTCATTGTATTTGTATTTTTAACTAAAAAATTGAATTAAATTAAAGTTGATTGAGTAAGGGTTCAAGGTAAATTTCTGGGAGATTATGTAGAAGATATCCCTAAATCTTACATTGGTATATCTGACAGCTTAGGCTGCAAAGCTGTTCAAGAATAACCAATTGATTTTTATTCATAATAATTGGATTAACATATAAAAACAAGTACTCTTTGATCTAGAGATAGTTATTCATATGGGTGTATTAAGAACAACTCATAGAGTAGAATAAAAGTAAAATCTATTTGTCATATATTAATTTATTCCAATTTGATTAGGGTCCTCCTTTGTAATCCACCAAATCAGGATCATGAAAAATAATGAAATAAATTTTTTTTCTTAACCAAATTATTAACCGATCAGATTACCTGAGTTTGAATTAAGTATTTGTTAAAATGTTTCCATCCCTACTCTCAATCCCTAATCCTAGGCTAATTAGAAGCACATGGAAAGAATAGAATTCATAATATGAAACAAAATCACAATTGAAATAGAATTCATAGAATAAAAATGTTCAAATAAGGCAATTAAATCAATAGGATTACTTGAATGAAAAATAAACATACTCCAAAGAAGTGGGAATTTCAAGAAAAAACTGGTTCAAAACTACAACAGATGATGGAATGATTCTATGTTTAAGAGAAAAATAAAAAAATGAATGGAAAATGAGAGAAAAAATCAAAATGAAATAATGTCCCTTTAGGTTCAAGGCACCTATAACTTAAATAGGAAAAATTAAATCATGACATAAATAAAATTAATTTCATGATTAGGCATGTGCTTCTTTCTATTCCAAGAATTTTACATTGTGAAATGGGGTTTTATGTCATGAATGAAAATTTCAATAGTATTTAGTAGATTGGATCTAATATGATTCAATAATTTTATATTGTTCATAGGATATTTAAAGACTTCATAGAGGTTTACCTGAGGTAGAGGCTGAACCATTTCACATGGTGAATAGTTTTCATGTCATGAGTTTTCCTTATCTTAGGAATTCATGGCTTAAATGATGTTTAAAAATTTAGTTATCTTTATTTTGGAATGAAATATGAATTTATTGTGATTTTATACTTATTCTCAGAAATAAATGTTGTGAATTACATATTAATGATGCAAAATTTCTAAAATTTTAGTATTTCCAATAGTACTTACTTCTTATGATGAAACATCCATTTTTTTTGCAAAACATAGCCACATATCACAACATCAAAATATAAAACATGTATAAAAATCAATAAAATAACCCCCCCACATATATATATATATATATATATATATTTAACACATAAAATTCCCCCACACTAACAATTACTTGTCCTCAAGAAAAAATAATCTCAACAAGAATCTCAATGGAAATAGTTTTTAACAGGAAATAATCATTACAACCAGGAAAATAAAACAAATTTTTAGTAAAAATGTTAGGACTCCAAAAATCATCCATGAAAAGAAAATTATTCATTACTCATATCCAAGTACCATATTCAACTCCCTCCTCTCTTTGATTATAATTTCTAAACTATTTCTTAGATGGCCATGTCCATGTTATGATTTACATCACCATGAATTTTCCCTCATCATTAAAGGTAAAATTGAATGGGAGTTATGATCATACCTTGAATACATGTTGGTAACCATATTAGTTAATTGGATTTAACATCCAAAATTTGTAAAGATAAATAACACAACTAATCATGATGAATTAACATTATGATTCAAACAAATTTGAGGCTGAGGGAAGGTGGGTAGATGATAAAAATAAATCTCAAAGGGGGGGAAACTCTAAATAACTTGAATTATAATCATGGAAAGTGTAATGAATAATCAACTATAAAACAGTAATGTCTCTACACTCCAAAAATCTCATAGTAGGTCCATGAATATGTCCTGAAAGTATAATGAAGTTACCCTATTTATTTCCACCCTGCTCTATATATCTCCTGAAAACCATGTTTAGGATAGATCTCACATCCACAACCTAATCCCATATGATGAGAACCATTGATATGGTAATGATGATTTTTGAACCTCCTAATACACAACCCATTTTTTTTCTTCTATTTATTATTTTTAATAAGGAAAATAGGGTAATTGTAAAAATATATCATAATTAATCATGAACCACATCCCACTGATTTGGTAAAAATACCACCACACATATACTCAGTAGTAAGATCCCATTTCTAATAGAGATAACTATACCCCATACTTATTCAATTGAAAATAATGAAATATACCAAATATTTGGGTAAGAAGGGATAATATGGCTTAAAGTACGGTTCAATACTAACATGGCCATTCATAGAAACTATAGTCTAAGTAGGGTTGATGTACCAGTAGGTCTCATGTAAATGTTATATCAACAATTAAAATGACTCATTAATTTTAGATGTGTATCTATTCATTCATAACCTCAATAATATACCAATGAAAGTTCTAATAGGTTTACATATCCAAAGTGTCTCTTAAGAAATATACTTAGAAAATAATTTGAAAAAGTAGGTTTAGAATCCTCTTGAAAATGGGAATCAAAATAAAAAGGTAAATCACTCAGGGCATGGTTAAAAGTAATAAGTCAATCAATAAATAATTTCAAGAATTTTGAATCAAACATAAAATCCCAAAATTAGTAATTATGCCAAAATTATAAAAAGTAATAAATAATGGATTTCAAAAATTTACATATGTACTTTATATTTTATTTACATGGGTAAAATGATATTTTAAAGTTAAATCATGTGTAAAAATAAAAGTTTCTCATTGAACAATGAGAGCATGCAAAAATTTAGTTGAAAATTCAGAAAGTCTCAAGATTTCCCCCCCCACACTGAAAATTAAACAACATTCACACTATTTTAAAATTGAGGTGGGAGAGATAGGAAAGAAAGTAAATAAAATATTTTTATAGTAAGAAATATAAGGTGTGGAGAATCAATATCCCCATTAAATGAATGTAACACCTTTGAGAAAATGTTAGAAGATGGGGTAAATATCAGACTACCTATAAAAATGTTAGATAAATAGTACACCTGCACTAGGGATCATTTTATTCAATAATATATATCAATGATTAAAAAAATTTTAATGGGTTAGGAGAGCACATTATTTGAAAAATTATATCTCATAAATGTAGAAAACAAAGTATAATGAAGTTCCCTAATAAAAAACCTAGCATAAAATTACTATAGAAAGGAAATTCCTAAATAAGAACTACTAAGATAGAAAATACTAGAGTATCAGTTAAATATTAAAATCACTAACAGTGATGTAATCATTCAGATGTATGGACAAGGATAAATCAATACAATCCATAAAATCAATGGTTCATAACCTCTTACTAGTACCAGAGGTAGTGTGTTCTAAATCTAATAGTCACATTGGAGGATTCACCACCTCAAAAATCACCATACCCAACCACTAATGTGGAAAGAGTAACATCCTAGAAGCTCTCAGATGAAACTCCTGAGTGGGTTTCTGAAGATAAAAATGAAAGACCTCATGAAGGCACTCAAACAACCTCCTAGCTAGTGCATCAAATGTGATAGCATAAGTAGTGGATCGAGACATAGCACATATGAATGCATGTGGAAAAGGAGGATTCATAAAGATTAACAATATATAGGAAAAATTTATATCCATTTCATAATGAAGAAAAATATATACAAGATTGGGGTTAGGGTATATGGTGAAACAAAATATACCCAATGAATAGAAAAATAGGGGGTACAATAGGGGGAAAACTATGAAGGGTCGATAACATCTCCATGAACAATGTTTGTGGTAGCCTCCTCAAAACTGGGTGGATAGAACTACCATTACATGTTGATATCTATAATGGTGGAAGGATAGAGTGAGTTGGACACTTTAGTAGGGGCCATGGATCTGGAAGCAGGATCGATTATTATTTGATGGATGGATCCAGTGGTTGGTGGAGGTGAGGTGAAGATCTAGAAATATGATGAATGTATGACAACATGATCAATTAAAGGAACCTCTAAATTAGTCTCAATAATCAGGACCTTTAACAAACACACATGCTCCAAAATTATGGTCTACTATGTGGTAGGGTTAGTAAGATCTTGAGGAAGCTTGACTAAGTTTGATGCAGGTGTGTTGGTGTAAGGAATTGGTATGGGACTGGAAGCTAGACCATATATAGAAGGATGAGGGATGGTGAGAGTAGTGGTGGCTAGAGGTGTGAGAGAAGGAGATGTGAAAATAAAAGGAAGCTCTAGGGGATCAATGAAAGGGAGATTCATGCACTAGAATATAGTGAATTGGTTCTCCAATAGGCAGTGGAGTGCTCCCCCACAGTATCAAAACCACTCCCCAGGGCTAAGGTAAGACAGTACTGACTAGGAATAGGGGAACCATTTTCTTGGTAGGGGGTGGGTAGACCATCAGATCTATCGATGTATTGGGAATTGGTGCCTCATTGACATACTCTGTATAGTCAGATACCTAGTTGTAATGATTTTTGACCTTCTGAAGTAGCCCCATCATATAGAGGAGTACTAATTTCATAGAATACATCAACCCCAGAGAGGAAAGGGGATATGATGAATAAAAAATCTCAGATTCCTAGCCAGGTGAGTGATAAAGTTCCCACCCATAAGTGTTCCATGGGTATTCTACACCTAGCCCTCAAAATAAAGGGAAAAGTGGTAGGTCATGTTCACCACATGGGCTCTTATGGAAGTGGTAAGGATGAGTACCTCTAGCTAACTAAACACCCCATGGGAGTCACCCTATGCCATCTAGGTGTGAGACAATGCATGATGAATGATCCGTAGGGAAGCACCTTTCATATTAGTGCTCTTAGCTATATAGGGGTTATGAATTGTCATCATTTCATGGTAAATCACTACCCAATCCTTCGAGGTATCATTCTTTTTTGGGTGTAGCTGCAATGAAACATAGGCTAGAGAAGTGGAAAAATATTATGAGTAAATTCCCATGTCAAACACAAAATCCCCTAAACTGAGCTCCCAATGTTTTACTCTGAGTATAAAGGTTTCATGGACTTTATCAAACTCAAATGTGGGTATAAATTTGAGAAATATCTCCTGGAATATCTCCCTACACACCTCTATAATTTGATTCAAATTCAGTCATCCACAAGCCTCTATAACATCTTTTTCCACATGTATCTTCTATAGTACTTATATATCAAGATTCTTATTGCCCCGCATGGGCTTGTCCTAAAAATTCACCAAGAAGAGTTGATGTTGTGGGTATAATTATACAAGGAAAGGATGAATAGACACAGAAAGAACATCACTATGGGATGGATATTTTGATTGGGAGGCCCAACCTAATAGGGAGGGATGGTAAGAAGGATCCATAGGTGGTGAAAAGGGTGCCCAGGTTTGATGATTAGTTGTGGTGGGTTCTTTATATTTGGTCATGTGCTTGGCCATGTACTTTTCTGAACAATTCTCACCACCCATAATACAAAAAATGTATGTGCAAGTAGGAAATGTTTGAAGGTAGTTGGAATGGAATAAGCAGATGATGGATTATGAAGATTAGTGGGTTTAGAAGAATATAGTGTAGGATAATAGGAGAAGAAGTGATAGAGAGATATAAAAATAGAGGAGCAGTTTGGAAGGAAAACAATATCCATGAAATTAGGGTTAAAGTTAAAGATTAAGTGAGCCATGAGATTCACATCATGAGTTGGAAACTCACGACAAGAATAAATGGTTTTTTAAAAATCCCAGTGAAAATTATAATTTGAATATTAAATTCACATCATGAATTTGGTGATTTTTTAGGACCTTAAATGAGAAGAAACATAAAATATATATAATTTATACTATCCTAAACTAATATAAGATAAGAAACCTGGGTTTCCTCCCAGTCAACACTTCATTTAAAGTCCAAAGTTAGATATTTTTTTTCAAGTGAATTTTAAAGATAGAACTCATCCTTATTAAAATAGTTCTTAGTAAATATTTAGTTGTTTTCAATTGATTTTGAAGGATCCTTCTTATCCTCATTTATTTTTTACCATTCCATAGGGTAATAATTTATCACATCAAAATTTCCCGACCATCTGGATTTAAATTTTTTGATAAATAATTTTAACCTTCAGTTAAATAAGAGGGCCTTATATCTTGATATTAATATCCTCTATGAAACATGTAGTTCATGCCAATATTTTGTTTTCTATTTATAAATATTAAAATTCTCATAATCCTCTCATATTATTTATTATAGCTCATTTAATTGTAATAAACTTTTATTTCCTATTATTTGAACATTTATGTTGATTTTTTAATTTCTTAGAATGAGAGATGCTCTAATTATACAAGAAAGAGACAAGGTTTACTATAAACAATCTATATGGGTGTTGTTCCAATGAGTGTTTTATAATTAGTGTGATATAACCAAATTGAATCATCAAGTTTCGTGCTCTAGTCCTTTTAAATTTCATTAACCATTATTTTGAGGATCTTTTTAATTTCTCAATTAGAAATCTCAACTTACCTTCTAGTTTATGGGTGGTAAGGGGTTCCAATGTTGTATCAAAATCCATATTTTACAAGTATCCTATTCATATAATGATTATTTAAGTGTGTTCCTTGATCACTAATGAGTAATTGGGAAATTAAAGACAAAAAAAAAACATTTTTCTTTAGGAATTTCATCACAACCTTGGTCTTATTTAGAGTGGTAGCTTAAAGACCTACCCACTTTGTGACACAATCTACACAAAAAAAGATATATAAATTTATAAAAGAATTAGGAAGGGTTCCCATAAAATATATTCCCCATACATCAAATATTTACACTTCAAGAATGGTATTCTATGTAATTTCATGTCATTTTACAATAGTTCCCATTCTTTGGAAATTATCACAAATCTTCACAAAGTCCCTCACATCCTAATAGAGTGTGGGACAAAATAATCCACCTTGTAGTATCTTTGAAGTGGTACAATCGAGGCCCATGATTCTCTTAAGTTGGTTAGGCATAAAAAACCATTAATACACTCTAAACACCATCTTTTGGGATAAAGTGTAACTTTAAGACATCACCACATTGCTGGCATAAAATTGGATCATCCTAGTAATAGTGTGAAGAATCAGAAAAAAATTATTCTTTTACTGATATGAGAAGCATGGGTAAATGGTCCTGTTGTCCAAATAGTTTTCTATGTTAGCAAACCATGGTCAAGCTTGTGCATCCACATAGATAAGAGTGTTTCATTAGGGAATTCTCCTAAAATATCCATATCTTTTTCATCTTCCACATTGGGTAACTAGAGTCTATACAAGTGATATGAAATAAAATTTTCAATACCATTTTTTTCTTTTATGAAAATATAAAATTATTATAGCTGTTATATCCATCATATCAATTTGGTTTGGAATCCTTTTTTTTTCAGAAGATATTTTAATGCTGTATGATATATGAAAACAACAACTTTAGAGAGCATGATGTATGATATGAATTTATCGAATAAAAAATATACCACGAGGAGATCTTTATTTGTATTTGTGTAGTTGTTTTGATAATCATTGAGATTACATTTGGCATAGTAGATGGGTCAGAAAGTATGACCAACCCTCTATACTAATACACCACCATAGTGAAATCACTCTCATCACACATCAAATCAAAATATTTTTCTTAGTAAGGAAAGATAATAATAGGGGATACCAAAAAGTTGTTTTTCAGGGTATTAATGTCTCACCAACACTCTTTATTGAATTTGAATGAGATCTCTATTTCCAATAGGCATGTCAGTAGTCTAGTTATTTGAAAAAATTATTTTATAAATTGGTAGTAAAAACCTGTGTGTACAAGAAGGATTTTTATTCCTTTCAAAGAAGTAGGTTTTGGTAATTATTTAATATTTTATCTTATCTAGATAAACTTGTATGATATTATTTTAAATATTATGTTTGATGGATATGCCTCCATGAACCATAAATTAAATTTTTTATAATTTAGTGCAAGACACTTTTCTTCACAGCACTGTAATATGAGGTCTAAGTTGTTCAATAATACTTTGAAAGATCACCCATAGATAGAGAATTCATCCATAAAAATTTATATAAACTACTCTACCATACCATGGAAAATATGTTTTATACACTGTTGGAATGTTTTTGGAACATTACACAATCTGAAATACATCTGCTGATTGGAAAAAGTTCTATATAGACATGAAAACATTGTCTTTGACTAATTGTCCAGGTTGACATGGATTTAATTGTAACACAAATATAAATAAAAGAAATAATAGGATTAATTCCTAGAAAATCTCTCCAACATATTATCTATGAATGGGATAAGTAATTGATCCTTATAGATATCTATATTTAGATTTATATAATCAAAACAGACTCTCTATCTGGTTATTATTCAAGTTGGTATCAATTCATCTTTATTATTATTTACCACTATTAATCCCTCATTCTTTGGAACAAATTGACTTGGGCTCACCCATTCACTATCAGAGATAGAGAAAATGATTCTAGTATTATGTGTAATTATATATTCTTTTTTGATCACCTCATTTATGTGTGGGGTAAGTTTCCTTTGGGGTTGGAATCTTGGTTTTGATCCTTCTTCCAGTAAAATTTTATGAGTTAAAATTATAGGATTGATTATTTTGATATCAGTTACACTCTAATATATTGATTTTTTCCAACTCTTAAGGTCATAATTTATCCTCTATTTATATGGTCAGTTTAGATCTTATGATGACTAGCATCATGTCCTTATTTTTTTAAAAATAACACTTAATCATGCTTGGAAGGGGCTTAAACTCTAATGTCATTGGATTTATGATTGAGGGTGTGAATTCTGGGAAGAATTATCTTGTGAGAGGTTATATGTATTGCATCTCCTTGTAGTCATTACAATCCTCTTCATTAGGAGACTATATATCCCTTCTAAATACTATATCATCTACAAGAGACATCATGTACACTTCTTCTTCATGTTGAAATTTCAATAGATTTATCTCATTTAGAGTCTATTTATATTCATCTAGAAAAATGGCTTGACCCTCAAGTGAATATTCACCTTGCTTAGATGATTTTAATAAATCAAAAATAACTTACTCATCACCGACTCATATGATCAGTCTACCTTGATTTATATCAATTAACACTTTATTGGTCACAATAAATAGTCACACTAAAATTATGGGGACATCACCATATTCCTCCATATCAAGCATGAAATAGTCAGTAGGGAAAATGAATTCACTGACATTAAGAAACACATCCTCAAGAAGTCCATGAGGATATTTGATAGATCCATCAACAAGATGTAGTTCTACTATTATTAGTTTGAGTTCCTCAACTCCTAAATTTTTAAATATTCTCATGAGAATGAGATTAATTCTTTACCCAAGATCACACAATTATTTCCCAAAATTACATGTACCAATGGTGCATGAGATTGAGAAACTTATAGGGTATCTCATTTTTGGTGGGATTTTTCATTGAAAAATGAAAAAGTATTCTTCATTCAAGAAGATTACTCACAATTCTTCCTTTTTTCTATTATTGGAGAGAAAATCCTTTAAGAATTTGGAATAAACTAACATATGGGAAATGACCTCAGAAGGGAATATTGATGTGAATTTGTTTAAACATCTCAGTTTTTTTCACTAACCTCCCATATTCCCTTGTTGAATCCTCTATGGAAATGGAATAAGGGGTTTGTATAGTGATGGAACCACATAATTATATTCTTTTCTTACTTACCTTTCTAATGATTTTTCTTTTTCTCCTTTTCTTACTTCAGGGTTAATATTTCGTGTGTGTTTTTTTCCAACTTGGTCTATGAATTCATTATTATGACATCCCAACCCAAGTTCCACTCAAAGATTCCTTGAAGCCAGTTGGACACATGATCTCAAGTGCACTTCCCCATATACCAGAGGCTACTGACTAGTAGAGAGGTATTGGAGTGTGTCCCTAGGGAGAATATTCCCTCATTACCAGAGTGTAGAATAATGGATAAGTAATAACAGGTAAATAGTGGAAGCATATTTAAATATATGGTTGAGTAAAAACAGACAATATAACACTGGACCAGTAACCCACCATAGTGGAAGAAGACATAAATAACCAAGAAATGGATAATATTTCTCAAAAACTAGAAACTGAATCATACACAACATGATGATAACGTATGCTATTTATCTAAAAATATAGAAAACATGTATACCTAGAAGTAGGAAATACATGCTATATAAGGGAATAAAAAAGAATCCAAAAACTATCCAAGCATCAAAAGAACTGGCCAGGTCATATTCTACCAAGCTCCATCCTAAGCAAACAAGAAAGATCAGGTGTCCAAAGTAGGATGCTTCTTCTTATCAACACCCACATACATATAATCTGCTTAGGTACCATCGGTAGCCTAGATAGGGTATGAGATAAATCTCATAAGGCCACCACCAATGATGTCTACACCATCTAGTAAATGTATTATAAACTAAAACAATGTGAAGGTATATATGAAATTAAAGATAGTAAAACAATGTAAATACCCCGATACTTTCTTCAACCTCAGCTAGTGTATGAACATGTAATCATTTAATTATTTATGTTTTAATTTATAATAAGTGAATTATGAGTATCCAAGGTGTAACCAAGGATTCCTATAATAATAATAATATTAATAATATAGGATTCAAGGTAATAAACAAGGAATACTTTATGATAATAATAATGAATAGTATCCAAGTTAGTAACCAAGGAATCCTTGACCTCAGGGGTTGATCCAACTTAGTAATAACCTATATCCCGGCTATAAGGGGTCTGGGTGTAATATTAGGGGCATCGACCAAGGAATTTCACCAAAACATAATTCTAACCAAGTTCAAGGATCTCATTCAAGGTAAAACAGGATAAGAAATGACTGGGCCCAATTGGTGTATCCATGGAACCACATGTTCGAAGATGTCAATTTGGATCCAAGGAGTGTATCCAAGGAATTCTAATCTCTAAATGATAATGAATTGATCCTACAATTTCATGATGGCAATCCACAAGTATACAAGGACTAGGTTCTAAGGTGGGTATCTCCCTTGGAAACTGACATCCTTGAATTAGAATAACATCCTCTGAGTGCCCAAGGAATTCCCTCAGGAATCTAAGGAATAGATCAAGTATGACCATTCCTATAAATATGAACATGACCATATATAATAGGTACCTCATACTTGATTAATTATTTATATTGGTCCATTTAAGACTCATTCTATTTATTAAGTCAATTGGTTCATTCCTTACCTTTCATTAGAGTGATAAGGTTTATAATTAAATGAAAATATTTAGTACTTTAATCACTTAATCATTAATTAGGTTCACTCAACTACCTTCCATCAAGCATAGAAAGGTATACTACAGATATGTAAACAAGACATTCAATTTCATTCAACTAGGCCAAGTGATACATATATTCTACTTTATATTTACAATTGAGATTCATTTATTAAATTAAAATAATCACCTTAGAAGGTTAAAGTGATGCTATGATATAATATCCATTACAATTCATTATTCATTTAATTAAATTGCTCTTATCATTAGAAGGTTCAATCCACACACTTGAACAGTGCCATAAGTAAACCCACATGGGTTACCAATGCATAGACAAGGGATCAACCTCCTTAGGGTGGAAGGTGTTGAGGTATTACCACTAAAGGTGTGATTTAATGTATAAAAAGGGCTATAGAATATTATAATGATGAATATAAGCCTAAAGTATGAATTAAATAGGTGATGCTCGATGAAATTGGCATGCACACAATGAAAAAAAATTATAAAATGAAGAGACTTGAGTGATGAGTCATAGACCACCTACCTCAATCCTATAATACTCTTCTTATCTAGTATTAGTCTCTAGTATGGCTTGGATCATAAGAAATTTAAAGAATGGACCAACACCCTAAAAATAGGGAATATAATCCTACATAAAAATAGCATCATCGAGGAGAAGACAAATGATGAACTACTCAAGTTGAATAGATTAATTATTGATGCACATTCAATGAGACAAATGAAGATTGAATTAGACTTCTGATGGATGAGATATTGAAGAAACTTCGAGGAGGGAGATTGAGAGCCTTAAATGGGGGAGAAAACTACTGCACTATGGAAATGATAAGGGAGGAAAATAATTTTATGGTTTAAGAATTATTAAATAAAAAATGGTCATGTCACCCAAAATTACACAGGCGCACAGTTTTTCCATACGATTGGCCAAACCGTGTGCCAACCATGCTTGGATCACTACTTAATGAGGGCACCCATATGGTTAGGCCCCACAGTTAGAGAAACCATGTTCCAACCATGCAAAAAACAAATGTTACATTTTTTTAAGATACTCACATGGATGTGCAGTCCCAAGCACATAGTTAGGGAAAATCATGTGCCCTAGTTACTCCTCTATCCACCCCTTCACGATTAGGGGTAATCGTGAGACCTACCATGCATGATATCTTCTAACCATGAGACCGGTCTTTCCTTTCCCAAAAGTTATGCTCCAAGCCATGAAACACCCATGACCTCATTAGGCATCCATAAAAGGTGAAAAGTAAAGGATTAGACCGAAAATTAAAAGAATCCATTCCTCAGATAAAAAACTAAGTTCTTACCATCTTCCCCCCTTAAAGTAAAATTTCCTTGAATTCACCTTCCATGGGTAGAAAAACTTCATTTGAGAAAAAATCCAGCCACTAGGCACATACATCGGCCTCCCACTCCCAAGTCTCATCCCTTACCCATCCATGCTGGCATGACACCCATACTAAAGGGACATACCATCCTTAGAGAGCCTTCATGATCCAGTCAATGATGCATATATGATACTATTACAAATAAGTATCAACACATAACTCAACCTCCTCAAGATCAAAAGTATGAGATGGGTCAGCATGATAATGGCGAAGCTGTGATACATGGAAGATGTTGTGCATGGCATAATTATAACGACCCATAATTTACATACATTGTTAATACTTCAAAATTGAAGCATACTTATTACAACATATAACAAAACCACGAATGGACCATATAGGTATAGTGTATTTAGAAACTGGGAAACATAAACAATTGGTTCATAAAGCGTCTACACTGTCTCCCATTTATTTCATCATATCTATAGTCCCTTTTGGAAAATTTTACTTAATAACCTTCTTCCTGACCTCGGGAAAGAAAACATACAAAAGGGTGAGCTCAAATGCTCAGTAAGGGTAAACAAAAGAAATATCAATCACATCATATTCATAAGAACATAACTTTTGGAAATCTTAACCTACAAAAGAGAGCATAATTTCATAACATGGGATAAATCATAGTAGTGAAATGGAATCCCAATAATCATAACTTAAAACATGAAACTTTGTGTCATACACACATAATCATAGAGAATCATTTCTTATTAGTCAAGACTCATTTCCAAGACTATCTTAGTGGACAAAGTCCATTTATGAACCGAGTTCACTCCCCGTTTCAGTCCTGTTTCACTGAACCGGTATAACCTACCGTTCCAGCCATGTCTATATCATGAGATATAAAATCTTTACCCAATGAATTGGAGGGAGATATAGGTCCCACCCATCTCATAATGATACCATTCTTATGTGTGCCAAAAAATCATAAATCATACATCATTGCATAACCCATGTAATAAAAATGGGAATCTTAAACATCGGGACATCATAAAACAATTCATATAAGATAAAGGAATTCATAAAAATAATTCCATCACAACATAATCAAGTCAATGTAATAATAGGGATAGAAACAGAACCCTATATTATCTTATATGGAAAATAATTTTGATAAAACATTTTAACTCCATTCTTGAGGAAAATATCCTTTCTGCTTAAAAAATTTTTTTGTTTCTTAATGTGTCATACAATTTTAAACTAAAATAAGTTGATTAAAAATAAACTTGAAAACTTGTAAAGGAAGCTTCTTGGAAATAATTTTTTAAAAATCCATTCATGCTGTATAAGTTAAAAAAAACATTCTTCGTACTTTTGTCGGAAAAGTCAAAAAGTACCTCGTACGAAAAACGACAAAAGATTCCTTTCATATCCTTTACTAAAAACTCACCGAAGGGTAAAATTGGATTTAAACAATTGTAGGTGGATGGAAATAATATTACATATTGAGGAAACATGTATTTGGATGATAAAATACACCCCAGTAAATACTAAAGTATAAACAATCTCGGATAAAAATGAGATTGTGATATTTCCCTTACCTTCGGTCCGATTTGCTTCAAAAGTGTCCTAACCTCCTGTATAATTATTTAAATAATGTTATTGACTTATTCCATAATCATAATTATTGTTATGATATCATATATGGTCATATTATTAGCTTCTTAGTAGTAATATTTCATTGCCACTTGTTATTCGGGTGTTTATAACATTTTGTTCTTATGCGTGTTTTGTCGAATAAATTCTTATTATTCTCTTTAGGTTATAGATACCTCATTTCCAGAATGGTATTAGTGTAATATATATCATATTAATTCATTCAATTCATTTATATAATCATTATTAAATGAATATCATGTAGAACGAGTCGCATCACATCGTGGAGACGGTATTCCGTACGTACGCACGAGTGATGATATCATTCCTATGATCGTGGAATTGTATTGGAGTGTATGTATACTATTTCAGAATCAATATCACTTTATAATAGTCATATATAGTCATTATTTACACCATTATACCCATCCAAGTAAGGTGGTGGTGGAAAATAGATTACACCACGACGTGGAGACGGTATTCCGTACGTACGCACGCGCGGTGATTTCTTTTTCCGTAGGATGGATAGATGGTGAAATTGGGTTGTTTCATACTTATAATAACATATCAGTATGTGAGTGATACTGATGTTATTACTTCATAATGAAACAAATAAATAAGAAGTGGAAGAAGAAATAAAGATGAAAGAATCAGTAACGGACATTACTTCTTCTTTGAAGTGCTTCTTTGAGACCTCCTTTTAGGGCACTAAAATAGGTCTTTGAAGAATACCAGAACCTCTAGGATGTTTCTAGGGAAGTGGAGAGAAGAAATTGGCAGGGGTTGTATGAGCTTGAAGGCTCAAAGTGTTGTGAGGAAGAGGGGGATGAGGTGCCCTTTTATAAGGGAGGGGAGGGGCACCTTTGGAATAACTAAAAATATTATTTTATTATAAAGTCAAATTCAGTTTTTAATAGCTCTAAATTGATATATTTAGAAGATAAGGTGGGTAGGGGTCGAAATCCTCTCATACAATAGAATTTAGACAAGTTTAGGTATCAATTTTAACCTTATCATTTATATTTAACTTTAAGTTAGATAATTTAACTTTTACCGTGTCTTCTTGTTTTCTTATACTATAAGGTTAATAAACTTACTATATCAAGCCAAACGAACCCCAAGTTGTTTATTATTAATATATATAACCTTATCTAAGTCATTTGTCCGAACCTTAGATTTTTAGGGATAAAATAACAATTAATAATATAATATTTATTTTAAAAACTATTTTATGTCAATTTTGACACTATTTAGTAATTGATTTTTGTGAAAATCATAACAGAATGATTAGTTCTAAAAAAGTTAATTAAATCAATACTAACATGTCATATTAACCTATAAAATTAGTTTAATTCATAAAAAGTCTCTAATTACATTTATTTGGGTATTTATAACATCAATTATGTCAATATTTCATTAATAAGATAATTATTGCATCATCGTTGTGTCATAAATAAATTAAATTATTTAATGTCTAAAAATTACAAATAAAATACCATTATGTAGGAAATATTTTTAGCTTTCTAATGAATATTTATAGTCGAATTTATCTTATGTATAACCCCATATTAAAAATTATTTACTTATTAAACTTTGATTTTAACTATTTAACCCTTCTTTAAATAAATTAATAATAAATGTCCTAATCTAATCCAAGTGGGCCTAAATGGTCATATTTTATTCCTATGGTTGTTTTTGGTCTAATTAAACTTGTCCAATAGAATTAGGACATGTGTTAGGGTAATAATAATATCATTTTTACCCTTAATTACCCTATTTACTTTTAACCATGGTAAATAAAAGTAAAAAGTTACTATTCACCAAAAATTATTTTCATCTCATTGAACCACATTTTAGTCCTTGATATTAACCGTGTCACTCGGATTTTCGAAATTCCACTCATAGAAGCGGTAAAATTAAGTTTTATGAAAAATTCAGTTTTTTTAACTACCACTTAGTGGTTTCACTATTCATCAAAAATTGAAAGTTTTTAGAAAAATACCAAAATTTCACCCTAGGATAATTTCAACATTCTGAATCCAAAAATGAAGTCCATTTTGAAAAATAAAAATTATAAAATTTCAAAAATTGGTTATTACTATTCATAACGGCTAGTTTTAATAATATTTTAATAGCATATCGTTGTTTAGTGAAACTCGGTATTGCGTACGACGCAAGCTATCGAGGAAGGCTGTGGTTGCATGTAAAGCAAGCCAAGCTAGTGTTGTGTGTAGTAAAAGATTCCTTTGATGATTTATATAACATAAAAACAAAATATTTCTCATAAAAGTCTCAGGCGTTACAATAATATCTCAACGGTAATAAAAACTGATAAGCTACTAGCCTAACTCTATCCAGAATATCAAATGGACTAAAAAATCACGGTGAAAGCTTTCCTTGACTCTATATCTGTCTATTCCCAAGCCTGGGTGATACCCGAAGGAAAACATGATCCATGACCTTGAACTCTAGAGGTCATTGATGATGACCGACATAAGATTTATGTTTAGACTGAGCAGTAGAAATACGCTTCCTGATTAGCTGAACATTATCTTAAGTCTCCTGAATGAGATGAGGACCTAGTAGCACTACCTCTCCTACCTCTAACAGGCATAAGGGTGAATGAAACAACCTAATGTACAAGGCCTCATAGGGATCCATCTAAATCATAACCTGAAAGATATTATTATAGTCAAAATAGATAAAAGGGATACGGTTATCCCAAGAACTACTGAAATAAATGAAACATTCTCATATCATTTCCTATAAACCTATATCATCCTTTCCAACTAGCCATAGGTCTGAGGGTGAAAGGAAGTGCTTAGAAGAACCTATTTACCCATAACCTTCTACAACCCCTATCATAACCTTGATGTGAAACAAGTTTCCCTATCTAAAACAATAGTACAAGGGACCCCATGTAGCTATATGATCTCACTGACATACAGTCTTCCCAAATCATCAACTAATAATGTATCCTAGATATGAAGTAAGTGGGATACTTTCATTAGTCTGTCAATGGCTACCCAAAATTCATTACCACCTCAACGTGTCCTTGGTAATTCAACTACAAAGTCTATAGAAACATCTTCCCATTTCCATTCCAAGACTATAAGCAGATTTTACAAGACATTAGGCTACTGGTACTCCACCTTCACCTACTAAAAGGTGGAACACCTAGTAATAAAACCTGATATCTAACAGTTCATCCCAGACCACCAATACTGGCATCACATATCTCATTACATCTCAGAGAATCTTGGATGAACTACCCACTGAGAATCATGTGACTATCACATCAGTTCCTCTATAATATCTATAGTAACAAAAATACATCCATTTATAAGGAGGACATTATCCCCATCTATAGACTAATCTAGAGGATAGTCCTCACAAATAATACTCTCCTGGAGAACCAACCCCTCAGGATTTAAAAACTAATTTATCTTTACCCTATCAAAGAGAGAGGAGGTAACTGCCAAGTCTATAAGACAAGACTGATTTTGAATCTCACAAAACTATAGATGAAGCTTGAAAAATAGGGCCATCAATTTCAATTCATTACTATATTCCTATATAGCTTGTGCCTGAGTTTTCTGACTCAGTGCATCTGCTACCACATTTCCCTTTCCAGGCATACAGGAAAGCTCAAAGTTGAAGTAATGAAGATATTCGACTGAAATTCACTGTATGAGATTCAAGTCACATTGTGTAAATATATATTTTAGTCTCTTGTGATCCATATACACTACAAAGTTTTCACCCAATAGATAGTGTCTCCAGTGATGTAATCTATGGAAAACTACTTCCAGCTCAATGTTATACATTAGGTAGTTTCTCTCATGAGGCCTCAACTACCGAGATCCATATGTAATGAATCTATCCTCTTGTATCAACACTACTCCTAGGACAATTCCTAATTAATCATATAACACTATATATCCTGTTCTAGGTTTTGGAGTAATCAAAATCAATGCTGAAATAAACCTTCCTTTTATCTCCTGAAATGACTTTTCACATGATTCTAACCATAGAAACTTAAAACCCTTATTTTTAAAACTAGTAATAGGTGAAGAAAAGAATCATAAGTTCTTTATAAAATTCCTATAATATCCATCCATCCCCGAGAAACTCCGTATGTCAAACACATTCTTGGGATGCTCCTAGGAAACTACAATACTCAACTTCTATGGGTTAACCGATACTCCTGATTCCAAGATAATATGACCCAAGAAGTAAACCTTTTCAATTAAGAAGTGTAACTTAGCAAGATTGTCACAAAGCTGATGATCTATTATTGTATTCAAAATGAACTCAAGATGTCTATAATGCTTGCTATGAGTATGAGAATACACTAATATTTCATCCATAAAGACCACAACAAAATAATATAGATAGGTATGAAAAAAACTATTAATCAAAGCCATGGAAATTGAAGGTGAATTCATAAGACCGAATGACATAATGATATACTCATATAGACCACACTTTCTATGAAAAGATATATGAGGTATTTCTGAAGGTATGAATCACACTTGATGATAGACCGATATCATATTGATCTTCGAGAATACCCTAGATCCTCAAAGATAGTCAAAGAGATCATCTTTTTGAGTTAGTGGATATTGATTCTTGACCATAATATAGTTCAACCATCTATAATCTATACATAAAATAAGGGTCACATCCATCTTCTTAGAAAAAATAATGGGTGAAACCCAAGAGGAAGTGCTATCCCATATAAAAACATTGGCCTCTAGATCCTCCAACTGCCACTTGAGCTCATGGATCTCATTAGCTTCCATCCTGTATGGAGGAATGGGAACCAAAGCTTCTCCTAAAATGATATTTATCATAAACTCTACCTCTCTTTCAAGAGGGAATCTCAAAAAAAATTTAGGAAAGATGTACTTGAAATGACCCACTAAAATAGGAAAATTTGTCAAGTGTAATCCTTTCTCCTCCATGAAGAGAATAGAAATATAGATAGTCAATTAACCTAGTTAATGATTCTTTGGTCCAACTGTACGAGCTTGGGAATCCCACTTACCCTTGTGGTTATAACTACTGTCCTTTGGTGATGTGAACAACACCATGTAGTGATAATAGTCCACATAGGTTAGATATGGAACTAGCTAGTCCATCCCGAGAATGAAATCAAATCTCGTATTCTTGAGAACAAAGAGTTCCCATAAGAAGGGATAACTACCTACCTCAAGGGGGAAGTCCTTGATTGGTGTATTCCCTCTGACTGCACTCACAATAGTGTATCTAGGGTCATCACACCACAGTAATATTAAATTTATAACCTGAGAACTTCCACAGTTGATAAATAGATAATGGAATGTGAAGCACCTATATCAAATAAGGAAGATACAATATTAGAGGCTACTAGAATAGTACCTCATATTGTAGATGATCCTGCACTCTGATCCTTGGGTATTAGCTGTAATGTATGAAACTGGATTAATCCACATCCCTGTGCTACAACTAGACTACCTGAGAAGGTATCCTCTACTGATGCTAATAATCCAAAGTCAAGATACCATGGGAATGACCTCCTCCTTGGGTAGTCCTGCCGATGCTACTCCAACTCCCCTCATCATGTGACATAAAATATTCTGCCCCTAAAGGTGGAGCTAGTGTAGATCCTATTCCACTCAAACTAGATGGAAAGGTACAATTTAATCTCTGAAGATTCCCCATATGACCAAAATAATGACACTCTAGAGGGTCTATATCACAATGAGGCTTTAGATTCCACTAATTTCCATACTGATGGAATATACCAGAGCTTCCAGTGCAATTACTCTGACCACCACTACTTTGAAAAAAGACCTCAAGGGATCGATTCCTGCTGCTAGAAGAACTACTTGCCTAACTCAACAATAAACTTATATGCCTAAAAATATCACCTTATATTAGGATTTTCTCAGTGATAAGATCGTAATTAACAATCTCAAAAAAGGTAGGTGAAATATATTTACCTAAGTATGGATAGAATCCTTGATCCCATCCTTGAAACGCCATGATCTTGACAACTCATCACCGTCTAGAAGTGGTGAAAAGTGATATAACTTAGTAAAATGTACTGAATAGTCCATAATTTACATAGAACCCTACTCTAGATGCATGAAATATCTAGATCGGTTATATATCAATGAACGAGGAAAGAAGTGATCATATAAGGCATTCTAAGAGTCATCCCAGACCATGCCCTGACGATGACAAGTCTGGGTAATCACATCCCATCAGTACTTGGCCAAATTAGGAAGCATGTAGGTGTAAATATTGAGCCTCCTCTCTAGATTTATATCCAAATACTCAAATATAGAAGGTGGAAATATTGAGCCTCCTCTCTATATGTGTATCCAAATACTCAAATATAGATAGAGTGTCCTCCATCCAAGACTTAGTAGCCCAAGGACCACCATCCCCCAAAAATATAGGAGGATGTTGCTGATGGAACTCACGTGTTAGATCAACCATCATAGGTGTGGGTTGTGAAGAACCCCACATGGACTGCATCAGATGTAGATAACTATGTCGAAGTTGAGAATCAGTGCCTTGTTCAGGTATAATAGGTGGTTCCTCAAGTGGAACTCCTTGTGGGAAGACCGGTAGCTCAGGCCCCACTATCCATGGAGCATGGTTATCGCCACCTTCCTGGTGCATGACTCAAGGTCATCATGATGTAATAGCTCTAAAAATTTGAATCAAATTCCTCATAACATTATTTGATAATATATATAAGCAATAGTGGAACCAGTTCATAAGAATAAGGGATTACCACCCAAGGTACCACCAAAGCTACCCACTTAAAAGGCTAGGTATTGGTAAGAATTTAAGTTTAGATTAAAAATTTTCCAGTAAGTGAAAGGGTCAGTCACAATTTACCTATTAATTTAGTATAAACCATTATAATTTATAATCCAATATTTACATTTTATGTTTTCATTTTATTATATTCATATATCAAGGTTCGATTAAAATGGATCACCATTCCCAGTGAATAAGGGACCATATACGTTATCACTAAAATAAAAACCCATTTAGTTTATATTTAACCTCTTCAACATTAGGTATCATAGTGTAATGGGTAATATGCAATAGCTTGATTTAGTTAAATACCCATTACAACCCACAAGGGCCCATACACCTCATGAATTGGAACTGGAAATCACTAAATCATATCCCAAGAGTAGATCATGTAACCATAAGTAATATTTTATCTGAAAAGAAAAATATTAAAAATATATCTCACTCAACAATGATTGGAAACATAATAAATGAAAGTAGTATAATGCAACTATATGGCATGGAATATGCATTTCATGTGAATTATACGTTCCTATAATGATGCATATGACAATTATCTTTAGACTCATCTCATCGGGACAAGGTTAAAATATCCACAAAGCATATCAAGAATCACAATTCATGTGAATCACTCAGTTTTGAAATGATATAAAATTTAATAATCACAAATAAAAAACAAGAATTTAACTTTTGCAAGAAACTTGGTATTTTCCCTTAGCGTAGGTTAACTACTCCCAAGCACAACTCATAACCAAGTTTAATATGACCCTAATATCCTATATATATTCCCAAAAAATAATACAAAAGTAAAGAAAAAATGACTTGATACCTATTTGTGACATACTAACATAGGTTCCACTCAAAGGTGCCCCAAATCTTGTTGGATCCATGGCCTCAAGCATGCCTCCCCATATGGTAGAGGCTGTCGACTGGCAGTAATGGCCTAGGGTGTGTCTATGGAGAGACTATACCCTCATTAATAGAGTGTATCATAATGGATAATTAATAATAGTAAAATAGCGTATGCATATGCAAACTGACAACATATTAGAAATATACACTATAACACTAGACCAGTAACCCACCATAGTGGAAACCAACATAAATAACCAAGAAATAGATAATAATGCTCAAAATTTGGAAATTGAATCATATAAAAAATGTTGATAATCCATTTCATGTCTCTAAAATTCTAGAAACATGTATACATGGAAATAGGCAACACATGTTATACAAAATAATCAAAAAGAAGCCAAAAAATATCCAAGCATCCCGAGCATTGGCCCAGTTATCTTCTACCAAGATCCATCCTAAGAAAACAAGAAAAACTAGGTGTCCAAAGCAGGATGCTTCCCCTTATCAACACCTACATACATATAATCTACCCAGGTACCATCTGTGGCCTAGATAGGGTGTGACCATACGGCCTGCCGTGCATGGTTTCTCCCAACCACGCGACTAGTCTATTTTTACCAAAATGTTGGGATCTGGTCTCTAAACAAGCTGTGAAACACCTGCGACCTCATTAGGCATCCATAAAAGGTCCAAAGTAAAGGATTATACTAAAAATTAAAAATATCCATACCTAAGATAAATAAATGGGTTCTTACAATTATTCCCCTTTTCAATTGTTGACTCATATTACTTAGGTTCTTCTTTCTTCTTCTGATCACCTCTATAGGACTGTTTTAAACTCAACTCTCTTCTATTACTCAAGACAAAAACCTTTTCCTCTTCTTGGTAATGAACCTCTGTATTAATGATTACTATACCTAATATTCACTCTTATAGTGTTTGAGAAATTTGAACGACTTGGTCTTAAAGATTGTGAATGGATTCTCTTTGATTCTGTATTTTAGTTTTTTACATGTTCATTCACTGATCTTCATTTTGAACAAATATAGTGAGGAAATTTTCTAAATTTGATTATTGAGGGGGGGGGGGAGTAGATTGTAGTTTTCTTGGATGTGATGGTTGCTGAAATTATTATTGTAGTGGGAATTTATGAGACCTAGGGGATGAATCTGTTTGCTGTGGTTGAGGGGACTATTACTAACATGGACACCCAAGTGGTCCCCAAGATCTTGGCTGTGGTTGAATAATTATTTGTTTATAATACTCTATATTGTTGGTTTTTAATGTTGTACCAGTATTTATTGGTAGCATGGTTTTTGGTACTACTATTATGGTTAATTGTAACTCACATAGATACAATATTGAGATTTATTTTCATCTAGACCTACTCAACATTCTTGATATGGGAGTGGTCCTCTACACATATCATATAATTGAACTTCCTTAACAGGAGTAAGTGGTAGTGATTGTGGTTGAGGAAATTGAAAGTTTTCTAATTTTTTGGTCAAAATCTTCTACTTGTGAAGTTATGTGGGTGGAATCTACCACTTGATGCATCTCACACATTAGTGGTCCTCAATCACTTTTCCACAGTCTAGAATTATGCGATATTTCATCAAGGATGGATCTAACTACTTACAGTGTTTTAACATAAGTCCTCCATCAGTGGTAGTATCTACCATGATTTGAGTGGAGGGTTATAATATATGCTATATTTTTTTAATTAAATCCAAACATTAAGCTCATGGTGTTGTAAGTTTCATGTTAAATCCTTAAATTGGTCCCATTCACGATTCTCTATCTACTAGATAAAAATTATGGATATCATTTCAAAACTTTGAAGTCTGTATGGGTGGAAATTATTTATCTAGAATTTTTTTGTAAGGTTTTCCATGGTTAAAATGGAATCTAATGCTTTAATTTTCAACCAATCCTTGGATCTACCTCATAAATATAATAGAAAAACTCTAAGCTAGATAGTGTCTATGGATACATATTGGTGTTTAAAGGTGTCTCAAAATACATGGAAATTAGAAAGATGCTTGTGCGTATCCTCAAATTAAATATCACTAAATTAGAACATATTTTAGATTATATGGATCATTCCAAGTTTAATTTAAAATTTATGTTCCTGGATGGGAAGGCGATAATGTTGGGAAAATCACCACTAATGGATAACAGTCTATAATCCATAATGGTTCACTCCTACAGTAGTGGTCACACTCCCTATAATTAAATAGTAATGAACTGGACATTATTTGGATTAGGAGTATCAAGATTATTGTGATTTACCATGACTAAACAATATCATGCAGACAAGTATCTTTTGATTTCTAGTTTAAAAACAAGAGGTTATTGATATTCTAGACTCCTCGAATAAGTTGTGGGGGGCCTGGTTCATGCACTAAAAAATTAGCATGGATGAAGCAATAATTTTTTGTGAAAAAATTCTAAGAAAAATGGGATGGTAAGGATAAGTGAGAAATTCCTAGGATTGATTCGAAGGTCATTTCTACTAAAGTCTCCAAGTTAATAGTTCTAAAATTTGATGTGACTGCACAATGTTGTTAATTCTACATAGGGTGACCAGATTATAAATTTATGTTTTATCCCATCTAACACTAAATATTGGGAAAATGTGGTCGAGTTTATAGGGATATGAAAACAATATGCATGACCTAAGGATTTAAACCTAGAGTGTATTCCTCACAAAAATTCAATAGAGTTGGATTTTTAACTAAACAATTGAATTAACTTATAGTTGATTAATTAAGGGTTTGATATCAATTTCATAGAGCTTATGCATATAATATACCTAAATCTAACATAATAAGATATGATATATTTATTTTCAAATATGTTCAAGAATCACCGGTTTATTTTTTGGTAAAAGGAATTGGATCAACCTAGAATAAAAACTACTCTTTAGTATAGATATAGTTATTAATCTAGGTGCATTAGAAAAAAATCTTAGAGTAGAAAGAAAATTAAATCTATTGGTACCAAATTGATTTATTTCAATTGGATTAGGGTCCTAATTTAAAATAACTTATATTGGGGTCATGTATAAGAATAAAATCAAAGTGTTTTCTTAACCTAATTTCTAGACAATCATATTACCCAAGTTTGAATTAAGGATTCGTTAAACTGTTGATACCCCTACTCTCAATCCATAAAACTATGTGAATTAAACATGCATGGGATGAGAATAATTAATCATATGAAACATAAGAATAACTAAAGTAAACATCATAACATAAGAACTATAATATCCCTAGACCCACACTCCCAAACCTGATGCTAAAAACATAATCATTACATTTATGGATTTGATACTAATAAATGTGACCCAATTTTTTCCATCCAAACCTTAAAACATAATAAGTTAATATTAGATCACTTACATACCCATGGAACTTTTGGTTTTAGAGTTTTAGAGAATTATTAAAAACTATTAACAATATGGATTCATAAATAACTGATCCATATAGATCATCATCATCTCCTACTATACCTATATTTTCATATTCCATATTAAGTTTTCAACATGTTCCAAAAAAATTTCATGTTATAAAATTTTCTATAAAAAAATAATTTAATCATAATTATTTATAAAATAGGGAATTGGAAACATAATAAGGTTGGGCTAAAATTCTCAGTAAGGGTAAACATAAGCATTAATAATTGAATTTCATCAGTGTGAATAAGAAGAACATAGGGGTATGATGAAATAAGAAAATTTCATGAGCATAAAATAAGAATATTGAGTCCCATGAATACCTAAATCATCAATAATATAACATTAAATAAAGATTTATCAAATTCAAGAGTCATAAGAATTAATAATTATGCTCTATGTGATTTCAATCTTGATCAATGGAATCATTAAAACCCATATCATGCATAAAGAAAACATATTGGTATCTTGGGAAACCATCTTCATATAAACCCTTACACAACCCTTATATAACCCTTACAAATGGAATAACCATATGGTAAAATTACATACCCAATTAATTGGAGCTCTATCTGGGTGAACCCATTGTATAAGCTATATCGAGCTCACCTGTGAGCAATAATTAAGATCAACCCTTCCAAAAAACATAACATAAATAAAGTACATGAAACTTGAATCTCATCATAAAATTCATAAACAAACCCATTATTAATTTCATAACTTGATTAAAAATTGGAAAATAAATGGGTTCCATGACAATATCTTTGAAATATTAGAACCCATGAAAAAGAAATGGGTTTAATGGCAACCTCTTTGAAGCATGATTAACCTGTGGAAAAGAAATGATTTCTATAAAAATATCTTTAAAATAGTCATAATCCATCCAGAGAAATAAGGAGGATTCCATTATCAAAAAATATTTGTAGTGGATCATAAATAACATCAAGGGTTATTGATGTTGATGGATGGAAATACCATTAAAATGAATTGAAAACATTCATAAAAAACTACAATTTTTTACTTTTAATTTCACTTTTAAAAACTAAAAATTCAAAAAATAATATGAAAATAATTTTATTTGAAAATAACCTTGGAAACTTATAAATTATTCTTCAAATAAAATAATGGTCCTGATGGTGATAAAATTCATTAATGATGTAAATGTAAAAAATAAACATTTTTTAAAACATTTTGTAAAGCGAGTAAAAAGTGGACCAATTACATTAAGTAATTTTCTTTTTAATTTTTTTTCAAAAATTAATAGATTATGTAAAATAGGTTTAGGAAATCATTTTTTTAGAAAATAATATTTTTTAAAACATTTTATAAAACATGGATATGGAAGATAATGATATATGATCTATAATAAAATTCAAGATCAACACCACTTACAAATGAATTCATTAATGTTTCTTTAATAAATAATTGAGGAAATGGAAAAAAAACCTATAAGAATATTCATAATAATTTTATAATAATTATATATGGTTCAATAAAATAATATCATATGATTTCCTCCAATGTAACCTTAATAATCCCAAAATAAAAGAGATTGTAACATAAAACCATTGCTACTTTGGTAAATCTTCAATTATATAACCCATGAAAGAATAACTTTCAATGAAACATTAAATACCATGAACATAAGAATATTAATGATATAACATATAAAAGGGTCCATATATACACCTCATAAAATAATATAGGTGTATAATATAATATATGTCCTAAAGAAAACAATTTTTGACAAACAACCCTTACAATGATTATAATGTTAAAGTGAGAATTAATAAATGAATATATTATGTTTATCAAATTTAAATACACATAAAATAAGTGGAAATATAAAATAATATAATAAAATTCATTACACACATAATCTTAGAATATCAAATACAATGAAAAAGTAATATAACCCGATGAATGAAAATTGGGTTATGAAATTATTTAACACTTGGTAACTTTCATGTAAAATCATATTGGATGAAATATTTCAAATTGAAACTTAAAATTACATGAAATATGTAGTATTAATGACATTAAATTTAAAATTGTCAGTATATACACCATATAAAATAAATTATGTGCATAAAAATAAAATGTGCTGCATTGAAGGAAAATTGAGATGAAGTCTTTATTACTTTGGTAATCTCTAGATAAAAAACCCATGAAAGAGTGAACCTAAAATAGATTAATAAATCCCATTAATTTTAATGAAAAAAATCATCAAATAAATTCATGGTATGTATATACACCACACAATATAAACAAGTGGTGAATATGATATATGTCTCATAGAAATAAAAAGTGAGATGAGAAACCCTTACCATAAGTCCAGACCTTCCATGTATGTCCTTTAACTACTATATAAGAAGATTATAAAAATTATATGATTTATTAAGAAACTTTTATATTTTTAATAACTTATACTTAAATAATTTATTTTATTTATTTTAATAACATATTTAAATACTTAATTAGTTAAGTCCACATTAGGTGTTTTGAGGGTGTTTGGTTCATTATTTCTAAACTACTTCGGTGTGTTGACTGCAGTGAAAGAGGTCATTATTTAAACATATCCATAATAATAATAATAATAATAATATATTTAAAATATTTATAAATAAATTATTATTTTTAAAACCAATCAGTTAATATGGTTATGAAAAATGAACTACATTACAATCATGGAGACGGTAGGCTGTTTATACACATGAGTAACATTTCTATTTTTCAACATTTATTATGTAAATAAGGTAAGTAATATTTTATATTTAAATAGTTATAATCATATAATAAATAAAATATTTTTTCATTAAATATACTTATATATATCATCTATGTGATTTTTTATGAGAAAATAATCACATCATTTCATAGAGATGGTAGTCCACACGTACACACGAATGACATTATCATTTCTTATTGAGTGTAAAGGAAAAAGTTA
The DNA here is from genome assembly GCA_963277665.1 of Viscum album. Classification (NCBI taxonomy): domain Eukaryota; kingdom Viridiplantae; phylum Streptophyta; class Magnoliopsida; order Santalales; family Viscaceae; genus Viscum; species Viscum album. Next base: position 1,985,782,885 of record OY728161.1, on the reverse strand, counting down.
ATGGAATATATTATATTTTAAGAATGATAAATATGTCATTAATATCATAATTATTTCATATATAGCACATATATTCATTAAATTTTATTATTATTACCTTACATGTAAAGCATTAGTGAAAAACAAATCACATCACTTCGTGAGGCGGTAGTCCGCCATACACATGAGCATTGTTATCGTATCCCCCAATGAATATAAAGTAATAATATACATGTGATATAATAATTTAATAAGTATAATAATATAAAAAATATCATATATATACTTTAAATCCATAATTATACCAATCTATGATAGGTGATGATGAAAAATGAATTACATCGGTTTGTGAGGCGGTAGTCCACCGTACACACAAATGATGGTTTCATTTCCCAATTGATACAAGATAAGATGGATTTATGTTATTAAATTAACATAATAAAATATCATTAGATGTTATATAATGTATTTATTATATCATAATAGTTTAATATTATTTTAAGGAGGTGGAATAAGATATAAAATAAAAATGCTCGGTTAAGCACGATACCTATTCTTCGGACAACCTCCCTAGGATATCACCAAAATCCTTTTTAGGATGGATTTATTATAGAAAAATAGGATATATGTAGTGTAGAGGGAATTAAGGATTTAATTTGGGTAGGTATTGGATGATACAAAGGTCTTTTAATGTGTGAAGAGGAGAGGATAGGGGGTGACCTTTCATAAGTGAGGTGAGTTGCACACTTGTAATTTTTGAAAATAAAAAGAGATAACAATGATTTTATCATGAAATAAAAATGAACCATTATCAAGAATTATCTAATTTAAGGTCAAATTATTTCCATAAAATATAATTTATACATGTTTTTAGGTCATTTTGACCCTTATATTTTTAGTTTAACCCCCAGTAAACCTGTTTTCACCTTAATTGTGGGAAAATATTTTTACCATTTTCACTATTAATTTTGACAAAAGTTAAATTAAAATTATTATATAATATAAATTATTATGATTAAAAATATTTAATCTATTATATGAAATTCAATTCATATAATTGGAAAATTTTAATTTAAAATAAAACCTGTAGATGTGATGAAAAAACAGTTTTTCAAGAAATGCCTTTTTCAAGCATAAGATCTTATATTAAATTTTTAACTAGTAATCATCATTATATGAATTTAAATTAATATTTATAGATATATAATATATAAATATAATTTAAATTATTCCTCATTAGGGTTAATTTTAATTAATTAAAATTGAGAAACTTTATGAATTTTAAAACAATTTTTAGAAAAAACCTGTTTTTAAACCAAAAAATAAACTTATACTAAAATCCAATATAAATATGATTAAAATGAAATTAATTAGATTAAATATAAATAAATAATTATTATTTTAATTTAAATAATATTCAAAACATAATGGTAATTTTAAATTAATTAATTTTTTGAAATGAAATGATAGTTTTAAAAAAATTGGTATTTTTCAATATTCACTGAAAAATCAATATTCTCCAAAAAATCCCAAAATTGAAACCTAAGTAAATTTTGAAATAATGATTTAAAAAATGATGTAAATTTTATCAAATAATTTTTCTAAAATCTTTATAAATTAATTTTAACATTATCTCACAAAAAGAAATAAAAATCATTTTTGAAGAAAACATATTTTTGATGAATAAAATTAATTTACTAAAAATCGATTGATTATTTACTAAGAATTTATCAATAAATTTATATTTTGTATGGAATTTATATATATATATTTCATAAAGTAGTTAATAATATTCATACCCTATAATTTAATATCCAAGTTATAACGATCTTATTTAAAATAATATTATTTCATGGTTTCTTTAAGCTTAGTGTTGCGTGTCTTGTATGCTATTGAGCATAAATTTCTTTTTTTTAAATATAAGGGTGTTAAATTCTCCCCCATTTAAAAAATTACATTCTCAAAATTTGAACTTTATCTTGGTAATCAAAGGTTGTACATTTTAAAATACCTTTGTTGGAAACTCACATCGTAAAAAGGGTTAATAAAACATCCTCTTGATAAGAGAAAAAGGGAAGTATGGAGGTCATCCAAAATAATGAATGACTAGGTTTACAAGTAGGAAAATATTGGTGTATGGTGAATATATGGACATGTAAGAAAATATTTATTCCCAAATGATGATATAGAGTGAAAACGATCATCAGTCACAAGAAAGTGAATGATCATGATAAATTCAATATCCACAGAACCATAAACCAAAGAGGTGTAAAAAAGACCATCGATTTTATTAAAAATAATGTTAATATAATGAAATTTAATTTCAAGATACTATTTATAGAGTTGAGAAAATAATTACCATCTAGAATAAAAATAGAATGAATATATTCTTACTTAGCAATTTGAATTTCATCCTTTAATCAATTTCCACCATAATCTCATCCATTTCTTAAAATGAAAAGTGTTAAAGATGATTTTGTTTATGCCTGAAGAACTAAAAATAAAATTTTAAATGATCAAATAAGCATAAAAGGGATAAAAATATATTCTAACTATATTTAAACATTAAAATAAACAAAAATGTTTAGAACATTTTAAGATAATTCCCAAAAATTAGTAAATGTTCATATAAATAAAAAAAACTTTAATATATAAAATTAAACAATAATACTCAAAGTTAAAAATAAATAATTCCTATATAAGTAGCCTTATATCCCAAATAACCTCAATAAAATCAACATTAAATAGCATTTTAACCTCAAATATTATCTCATACCTTTTATATTTCATGCCCAAAAAATATGGTGATCTTATTTTGAGATAACATTAATAACTTAGTCATCAAATCACTTTTAAATCCCATGGTTATCTATACTAAAAATATTTTACTCCCATAATTACCTTAACATCCAAGATCATATAAACCATAAATGTTATAAATAACTTAAAAATTATGTAAAAAATGTAAAGACATACTTCACTTTAAACTAAATATTTATGTATACTTCAGATGGCATAATCATACCCCCCTTTACGCATGGCTAGGGTTTCGGTCTCATATTATCTTCCTTCCTCCCTCCGGCATCTCAGATGGATCAGTGAAGGCTTGCTCTGCCTCGACAATGGATTCGTCTCAGCTTTGGCATCCTCCGTCTAGGCATGGCATGGATGGTGGTGGACGCTTCAGATTCATCGGCTCAAGAGAGGCACATTCTTCATCGCATCTCTATGGGCGAAGGCCTCAGCCGGCATTTCTCGGATCTTACGTGGTCACTTTTGACCCAGGCGCGATGTCGTCACTCTCTACGGGTGTCCTCGGCTAGAAGACGTTGCAAATCTGTCGGGTGGAGGAGTCCTGTGCTATTTCCTGGCTCGGCGTTTGAGGGAGAAGAACTGGTTCTGCTCCGGTGTGGCTTATCATTAGCCCCTGTATAGCACGGAGGGGGGAGGGTGTTTCCTGTGTGCTTCCAGTGGTCTTGTGGTCTACTTATAGGGTTTGGGTTCGACTCTTTGTGGGGGGATCTTACGGCGGTGATGGCGTCGGAGTGCCCTGTCCCCCCTCAGGCTCCTTCGGCTTCACACGGTCCTCTCTGGTTTGCTGCATTTTGGGTTAAAGGGTGGTCTGTGGATGCGGCAGGGTCTCTGGTTTCGGTTCCAGCGGCGGGTTCCCTCAGTAGAGGTTTGTTGGTTGTTTTTGATTATATTGGTTTCTTGAGATTGATCGAATTGGCTCAGTAAGTGGAAAGTTTTTAGTTTAGGGATGATTCAAGACTGTGTGAGGCTTAATGATATTCATTTTCAATGTTGTGGATTCGCTTCTCACAATGGTTTTTGGCGTGGTTGATTTTCTTGTGGTCTGCCAAGTGTTGAATGGTTCGTGGTTGCGCAACAGTGTCTGCGGAGTAGGGTGCAGCGTCCAGATGGTTTGAACTTCCTCATTCTGGTTTCTTCTTCTCCCTTTGTGGATGTCCTTTGGGTAATCTCATGTCACTGGAGGTTTGGAAAAACTCCGACTGGAGTCCACCGACTGGTTTGTGGATTTGGGCTGGTGTCGACGGTCGCACCAGTGGAGCACGAGGAGACCGGTTCTATGGTTTTTCTATCTTTTCTGATGTTCGTGTTTCCTGGTTCGTGGTACCTCAACCTTCTCTTGACAATTTCGGCTCTATCTATGGAGGTTTGTCAGTTTTAATGCTTGAATGGATTGTCCATCCATTATGCTTGAATGTCTTTTGTTGTGAAGGCTTGTATTGTTTTAAGTGAGGAAGTGGTGATGTGGGGAAGTGGTGAAGTGGAGAAATGGTGAATTCATGTTTGGTTTCTCACTTTTTCCTCAAAAGTGTTTGTATAATAATAAAAAACAATTTTCATCTAGTACATATACTTCAACCTAAAAAACACCTCTTAAAATGTTATTAATCACTTTAAAACCTAATCACTTAAAACCTCAAAGGGGTCTCTAAAACTTTGTAATTATGATCATACATAATCTTATATACCTATGATGGTATCCAAAACTCTTAATATAATCTCACATGAAAAATAATAATATCTAAATTTTTCTAAAACATTCCAATGATACCAACTATAACATCCCCTAACCCACACTCCTAGATCCAGTGCTAAAAACATAATAACTACATTTCTAGATTTGATACTGATAAATGTGACCCAATTTATGAAATCCATACCTTAAAAAATCAAAAGTAAATATTTGATCACTTACATTACTAATTAAATTTTAGGTTTATAGATTTAGATAATTAGGATAAACTATTAACAACATGGATTTATAAAAAAAATGGTCCATAAAGATCAATATCATCTCCTAATATATCCATCTTTTTATATTCCATATTAAGTATTCAAAATCTCCCAGAAAATTTATCATGTTGAAAAAATTTATAGAAAAAAATCATTTAATCATAATTATTTATAACCTGGGGAATAAGAAACATAATAATGGTGAGCTCAAATGATTAGTTAAATTAAACATAATCATTGACAATTGAATTTCATTAGTGAGTATAAGAAGAGAATAAGGGTATGATGAGATAATAAAAGTGCATGAGCATAAAATAAGAATATTCAAACCCATAAATAATTGTATTATCAATCGTGGAACATGGACTAAATGTTTATCAAAGGAAAGATTTATAAGAATCAATAACCTTGAGACATGTGATTTCAATCTTGATCAAAGGAATCATTAAAAACCATAGTAAGCATAAATAAAACATATTGTTATCTTGGAAAATAATATTAATTTAACCCTTAAATAACCATTATATATCCATTAAAAATGTAATAACTATACAATAAACTTCCATACCCAATGTATTGGAGTTCTATTTGGGTGAACCGATCATATAAGCTATATCGGGCTCACTAGTGAGCTATATTGGGTCTCAACCCATTGTAAATAATGCCCAAGAACTATAACATGAATAAAGTATATAGAAATTTTACACCATCATAAAACTCATAAAATAATAGATTATTCCTGTCATAACTTAATCAACCCATAAAAAAGAAATGGGCTACAAGAAAATATATTTGAAGCACGATTAAAATATAGAAAAGAAATGGGTTCCATGACAATCTCCTTAAAACATGATTAACCTGTGGAAAAGAAACAAGTTGCATAAAAATATCTGTGAAACAATAATAATACATTTATAGAAAGAATTAGGATGGTATTATTATAAAATATCCCTAGTGGATTATAAGTAAAATCCAAGGTTGTTGATGTTGATGAATGGAAATACCATTAAAATATCACTGAAAACATTCTTGAGTAAAATACCCTTTTTTATTTTGAAAATCACTTTTAAAAACTAAAAAATACCAAAATATTGTGAAAATAATTTTATTTTAAAGTAAACTTTTAAAATTATAAATGAATATTCAAAAATGAATATTCAAATAAAATAATGGTCATGATGGTTGGAAAATCCGTTCATGGTGTAAGTGTTAGAAATAAAAATTCTTTTCAAACATTTTGTAAAGCGAGTAAAACATGACCCAAAATGTTAAGAAAATTCATTTTTAATAAATTTTTTAAAAAGGTAAAAGTTCATGTATAATTGTTTTAGGAAATAATTTATTTTTTATAAATGATAATTTTTGAAAACATTTTAGAAAGCACGGACATGGAAGATAAATATAGATGATCTAAAAGAAAATACAAGACCAATATCACTTACGAATGACTTTACTGATGTTTCTTTAATCAATAATGATGGAAATGGAAATAAAATTTTTTAATCAATTATATAACCAATGGATAAGAAAGATATGTGGTTCAATAAAATAATAGTATATGATTTACTCTAATGGAACCTTGAACATAAACAATCTCAAAAGGAAGGAGTTTGTAACATAAAACCACTTTCTATTTGGTAACTCTTCAATTTTAAGCCCCATGGAAGAATAAATTTGAAAAAAACTTTAAATACCCTGAAAATAATGATATTAGTTATATAATATATCAAAGGTTAAGTAGATATACCTCATAAAATAAGATAGGTTTATTACAGAACATATGTCCCAAAGATGACAATTTGAGATGTGAAACCGTTACAATGATCATAATGTTGAAGTGAGAATTAATCAATGAATAAATGAGTCAATTATGAATATAAAATGTAAATACAAATAAAAAAGGTATAAATAAAACATAATATAATTAAATTTCATTACACATATAATCTTATAATATCAAACACAATGAATAAGTAATATAACCTAATGAAAAGAAACTGAGTTATGGAATTCTTTACCACTCGGAAAATTTCAAGTAAAATATCCATGGATAAAATATTTAAAATTGAAACTTAAAATACCATGAAATATTAATTATTAATGAAATTACATATAAATGGGGTAGTATATACATTATATAAAATAAATTAGGTTCATAATAATAAAATGTTTCTCAATAAAGGAAAATTGAGACGAAGTCCCTTACTGCTTTTGTAATATCTTGATCAAAACCCTATGAAAGATAGAAACTTAAATGTATTCATAAATCCCAGTAATTTTAATGAAAATAATCATAAAATTAATTTTTTGGAATTATATACACCATAAAATAAAAACAAGTGGTGAATATGGCATATGTCTCACATAAATAAAAAGGCGAGGCAATAAACCCTTACCTCAAGTCCAGAATTTCCATGTATGCCCTTTAACTCCTATATAATAAGAATATATCAATTAATTAATTTATTAATAAAATTTTCTAGGTTTAATAAACTACAATTAAATCATTTTATTTATTTATTTTAATGTCATATTTAAATACTTAATTAGTTAAGTCCATATTGGATGTTTTGAGGATGTTTGGTTCATTATTTAAAAATGATTTCAGTGTGTTGATTGTGGAAAAATAGGTCATTATTTAAACATATTTAGAGTAATAATCATGAAATAATTATCATATTTATACATAAATTATACTTTTAAAACCAGTCATGGAATATGGTTATGAAAATTGTACTACATTACAAACATGGAGACAGTAGGCCGTGCGAACGCATGAGTAACATTTCCATTTTTTAATGATCATTATAAAAATAAGGTAAGTAATATTTTATCTTTAAAAAATTATAATAATATAATAAATACCATATTTTTTTTATTAAATATACTTATATATATCATCCATGTGATGTGGTGATGAGAAATGAATCACATCTCTTTGTAGAGGCAGTAGTCCATATATACAAACAAATGACGTTAAAATTTATTAATGAGTTGAAAGGTTAAATTAAATTGCACATATTATATTTTCAGAATGATAAAAATGTCATTAATATCATAATTATGTCATATATATCACCTATATTCATTAGATTTATCCTTATTACCTTATATGCAAAGTGTTATTGAAAAATAAATCATATTTCTTCACGAGGTGGTAGCCCACCATACACATGAACAACATTATCATATCCCCCATGGAATGGAAATTAAGAAGTTATATATGATATAATAATTAAAAAAAGTATAATAATGTAAAAAATATCATATATATACTATAAATCCATCATTATTATTGACTCCCACCAAACGAGCATCGATAAATTCAAAAGGGAAGAAATACCTGAATATGGGTATCATTTTCCCCAAAAAATAAAAGGAAGAAGAATATGATTGAGATTTTAAGATCACATGAAACTTTAAGAGACTCTCAATCATGTGAAAATTATAAGGTCACACAAATACTCCACACACATCACATAACCTGTGGTGGATCTCGTAGAGCCCCTTTCAATAAGACCCTCTACTTTTTCAAAGGTGCTCTGGACAACTAGTAACTGTGTAGGTGGAAGATATATGAGATTCCCTAGACCATGAGGGTTGTCAGTGACAAGAAACTAATGATCCAACTTGAAAATCCTCTTAAAATGGGAGAAAGGATACCCAAGAGGGAGGAGGCCCCTAGCAGCCACAAATATCATGCGGTTCATCACCAAAGGGAAGAATGTTTTCCCTTATCAACATTTGAGAAAAATCATGAACTCCTCAAACATTTGTAAAATAAAAAAGGAGATAAAAAGGGAGAAGGTGAGAGCTACTCGAAGTATCTAAAATACATATGGTGCACCCCCTAGTGATCCACAATACATTGTGAGTCCATGATGATATGTACACCTCATCTTGTGAAATCCCTTTGGCTTGTCATCCTCGCCACACGAAGCACCTGAGGTATGCCCAAGTGGCTTCATGACCCCCCTTTGGATCTCCAAGTAAAAACTGATATAATTTCCCACAAAATTTCCATGCACCCCCATATGAACCATATTGGTCATCAAAAGCATCACCAAAAAATAGAGTAATTTTATTTTACATTACTCATGAAATCTCACATGACTCCCAAAATTTATAACATAAAACAAGTGGAATATAATAGGGAAGATTTGGAAGCTACTCGAGGTCATAAAACGCTTGCGATGAATTAATGTAGTCCGCATCATGGTCCCATGATAACCCTATAAAAACCATCCTTTTCTCACAGAAAGTCCCAGAAAAGTCATCAAGCATCACAAAGATGACTTTAAATAGGCATCTTGGTCTCGTGAAGGCCCTTGGACATGTCAACATGAAAATAAGGAAGTCCTTCGACACATCTACGTAATCAAACAAGTCCCCATTTATTGGAAATGATCCAATAAAGGACGTGATGATGAGAGGGAATTTTGGTCACTAAAAATCAGGAGATTCCCTGAGAGTGGTCCATGATAGAGACTCATGAAGCCACGTAGAGTCCGATCCCTTCACAGAATCTAGTCCGGACTTGCACTAGATACACCAAAAAAAGCTCCGAACAACTAGGGTGGATATGCCTATAAATTCCCCACCCCAACATGAAGAAAGGGTTGGAATATGGATGATTTGACTCTTGGATTCTGAAATCTCAGGTGTATGGGATAGAGAGGATTTCTTAGATCATCTGATATCATGATCAGAAAGTCTTTCATCAGGTAATATACTATCAAACTTCTAGAGAAATTATGCGCCGTACATAAGGTACTTCGCGTGATCATTCATAGATCACGTGAATGACCCATGATGAAATGTGAGAAGAACATAATTCATGTATTTTAGATCATGCGAGACTCCAAATAAATTGATAATGAACAAACCTAAGGAATTCATAATACAAGGGCTAGAACTAAGATCAAAAGTGGAAGACTTAAGTGAAAGACATGATTACTAGCACCTCATGAACCTCACATGGGTTATCCAAGGATACAACAACATTAGGACATGTCTCCTAGACCTCATGACATTACTTAAACATGCTATTTGGGACATGGTAAATCCTTTATAAATTCTAGATAAAGTCACACGGCCCCCCTTGGTCACATCACTTTTGTCTCACAAAACCCTCTGAGCCTATCTCCCAAGCCTTTCAACATCCTTCAAATACATCGCTCGACTCATATAGTGGAGTTTGCTCAAATTAGTCAAGTATAAATGTTGAATTTGGGCATAAAAATACAGCTCTCATGACACCCTCTGGTCAAGCCAGTTGAGACCCTTAACTCCCTCTATACATGTTAGAAAAGTCTCACAACACCCTTTGGGTAGGTCATCTAAGACCCATGACACCCTCCAGACATGACAGCTAGGTCTCGTGATTCCTTATAGGGATGGTTTCCAAGATATGTGACATACTTTGAACCATTTCACACTAACTCTTATGACACACTTCATATGTGTCAATCTAACTCTTGCGAATGACACCTAGGCATGTCAACTGGATCATGTGATGACCTCCTAGACAAGTCAACTGGATCACACGACAACTCCTAGGCAAACCATCCAGGTCAGGTGATGGAATCCAAAAAAACCATATGGATATTTCAATGTCCTCTAGGAAAATCCAATTGGGTCATGTATCATTCTATAGGAAGGAAGAAAAAGGGAATCCCAAGTCTTGATAACATTTTCCATACTTTGTATGTGATCCCCAATCAAAAGTAAAACCTAATTGTGTAAGCCCCAATATAAAGGGAACTATGACGACTCTAATTCCTACCATATTCAGGATACACATGCCACCTCTCCTGAGGTTCGATCTCCATATTGATCAACCATGGAAATCATAGAATCTAAGTCCATTATTCAAATTAAGGACATTGATCACTTTTTATACCTTGTTTATTACAAAAATCATGGATTAAGTGGGATTAGGGAGTTTTAGTTATCATGAAATTTTAATTATAAACCTCAACAATAGTAAGGAAAACCTCAATGTGTACGCCTCAATAAACTAAACTATAATGACTCCGATTCTTGCAATAACCAGGGTACGTAGGACGCCTTCCTAAGTCTTGAGTTCCAATAAACACTCCTTTTAGAGTAAGTATTTTTAAGACTCCAACATCTCATATATTGGGACATGATTAGTCCTAGGGGATTATCATATTACCTCATCCATTAGAGGACTGAGAAACCAACTGAATAATGATGAATCTAATTCCTGCTACAACCAGGATACGTAGGATGTCTCTCTGAGATCCGAGTTCCATGATAAATCATCTCAAGATAGTCCAAACACATGAGTCCTACATCATGAGCAATAAAATTATAATTTACCATCCCTTTTTCTCACACCGATCATATCTCACGTGATCTTAGGGATCCAAAATAATAAAATCATCTGCACCATGAACCTCTACAATGACATGGATAAAACTAATATATAATCCCTAAAAAAATGAACTATGAAATATCTAATTCTTTCTATACTCAAGATATATAGGACATCCCTTCAGGATTCAAGCTTAAATATTTAGTGACCCAGAGCACCCACATGGGTCCTTTCCTCATGAAATTAAACTACATAGGTCGAACAAAGTACGTTGGTTTTTATTCCTATAATAACCATGATACATAGGATGCCTCATAATGGCTCAATCCCCTCTTTGTAATATTAACTACCTCTTTGCATGGAAGCACATTATGAAGAACATGGTTATATGGATTTAACATATATAACCATCCACCCATTACCAAAAAATGATAGATAACCTCAGATACATACAGAAGGATTCACTAAAGAGACCCCAATATTTTTCACATTGAAGAGAATTAATCTATAATCATTTTTATGGTAAATAGTCCCATATCAGGATTAGGAAGATATTTATGATCATATCTTAAATCTATAAGAGAGTCCCAGAGTAGGAAATAATTCCCCCAAAAGGGTATAATGAGCCAGACCTCCCATCCTCTAGACCAATGCAAGCCACCAAGAGTCATTGGGCCTGAAAAACTAGATGAGCGCCTACGTTTAGAAAGTAGTTCTGTATCAATTTATGGATAAGGGAACCAATGTGAGTTTTTGGGAAAGGTAGAACAAATGAAAAACCTAATAAAGACGATTGAGAGAGGTCCTAAAACTCACCCCTCAACCAAAACATCGAGCGAACCTATAACGAACCATACTTTACATACATTGTTAACACTTCAAAATTGAAGCACACTTATTACAACATATAACAAAAACATGAAAGGACCATATAGTTATAGTGTCTTTAGAAACTGGGAAACATAAACAACTGGTTCATAAATCATCTACATTGTCTCCCATTTATTTCATCATATCTAGAGTCCCTTTTGGAATATCCTACTTAATAACCTTCTTCCTGACCTGGGGAAAATAAAACATACAAACGGGTGAGCTCAAATGATTAGTAAGGGTAAACAAAATAAAAATAAATCACATCATATTCATAAGATCATAACATTTTGGAAATATTAACCTACAAAAGAAATCATAATTTCATATCATGGGATAAATCATAGAAGTGAAATGTAATCCCAATAATCACAACGTAAAACATGAAACTTTGTGGAATACATACATAATCATAGAGAATCATTTCTTAGTAGTCAAGACTCATAGCCAAGACTATCTTAGCGGACAAAGTCCATTTCTGAACCGAGTTCACTCCTCGTTTTAGTCCTATTTCACTGAACCGGATTAACCTTCCGTTCCACCCATGTCTATCTCATGAGATATAAATCTTTACCCAATGAATTAGAGGGAGATATAGGTCCCACCCATCTCATAATGATACCATTATTATGTGTGCCACAAAATCATAAATCATACATCATTGCATAACCCATGTAATAAAAATGGGATTCTTAAACATCGTGACATCATAAAACAATTCATATAAGATAAAAGAATTCATAAAAATAATTCCATCACAACATAATCAAATAAATGTAATAATAGTGATAGAAACATAACCCTATATTATCTTAGATGTAAAATAATTTTGATAAAACACTTGAACTCTATTCTTGAGGAAAATATCCTTTCTACTTCAAAAACATTTTCCTTTCTTAACATGTCATAAAAATTTAAACTAAAATAAGTTTATTAAAAATAAACTTGAAAACTTGTAAAGGAATCTTCTTGGAAATAATGTTTTAAAAATCCATTCATTCCGTATAAGTTAAAAAAAACATTCTTCTCGTACTTTTGTCGGAAAAGTCCAAAAGTACCTCGTACGAAAAATGAAAAAAGATTCCTTTCATATCTTTTACTAAAAACTCACCGAAGGGTAAAATTGGATTTAAAAAATTGTAGGTGGATGTAAATAATATTACATATTGAGGAAACATGGATGTGGATGATAAAATACACCCCAGTAAATACCAAAGTATAAACAATCTCGGATGAGATTGTGATATTTTCTCTTACCTTAAGTCCAATTTGCTTCGTAAGTGTCTGAACCTTATGTATAATGATTTAAATAATGTAATTGACTTATTCTATAATCATAATCATTGTTATGATATCATATATGGCCATATTATTATCTTCTTATTAGTAATATTTCATTGCTACTTGTTATTCGGGTGTTTATTACTTTTTGTTCTTATGCGTGTTTTGTCGAATAAATTCTTATTCTTCTCTTTAGGTTATAGATACCTCATTTACAGAATGGTATTAGTGTAATATATATCATATTCATTTATTAAATTCATTTATATAATCATTATGAAATGAAGATCATGTAGAACGAGTCGCATCACATCGTGAAGATGGTATTCCGTACGTACGCACGAGCGATGATATCGTTCCCATGATCGTGGAATTGTATTGGAGTGTATGTATACTATTTCAGAATCAATATCACTTTAAAATAATCATATATAGTTATTATTTACACCATTATACCCATCCAAGTAAGGTGGTGGTGGAAAATAGATTACACCACGGCATGGAGACGGTATTCCGTACGTACGCACGCGCGGTGATTTCGTTTTCCGCAGGATGGATAAGAGGTGAAATAAGATTGTTTCATATTTATAATAACATATTATTATATGAGGGATACTGATGTTATTACCTCATAATGAAACAAATAAAGAAGAGGGAGTAGAAGAAGAATGGAACTTGAAGAAAACGGTAGAAGGTATTACCTCTTTCTCGAAGTGCCTCCTTTAAACTTTCTCTTAAGGTACTAGAGTTGGTATTTTGAGAAGACCAATAAATCTAGTAGGTTTATAAGGAAGTGGGGAAGTGAAATGGGCAAGGGTTGGCCGATATTGAAGGCTCAAATTGGTGTAAGGAAGAGAGGGAGGAGGTGCCCTTTTATAAGGGAGGAGAGGGGCACCTTTGAAAAAACTAAAAAAATACTATTTTATTATAAAGTCATATTCGGTTTTTAATAGCTCCAAATTGATTTATTTTGAAGATAAGGTGGTAATGGGTCGAAATAATCTCATCCAATAGAATTTAGACAAGTTTAGGTCATTATATTAACCTTATCTTTTAGTTTTAACCCTTAGTTAATTAGATTGACATTTACCATGTCACTTTGTATTTTTATATTATATAGTTAATAAACTAACCATATATATCCAAGAGACCCCCAAGTGGTACATTAATGATACACCTATCATGATATAAGTATCTTGGCCGAACCTTAGATTTTTAGGAATATAATAACAATTAATAATATAATATTTGTTTTAAAAACTATTTTATGTCAATTTTGACACTATTTGGTAATTGATTTTTCTGAAAAATCATAACAGAGTTATTAGTTCGAAAAAAGTTAATTAAATCAATAATAACATGTCATATTAACATAGAAAATTATAGGAATTCATAAAAATTCTCAAATTACATTTATTTGGGTATTTATAACATCAATTATGTCAATATTTCATTATTAATATAATTACTGCATCATCATTGTGTCATAAATAAATTAAATTATTTATTGTCTAAAAATTAAAAATAAAATACCATTATTTAGGAAATCTTTTTATATTTCCAATTAATATTTATAGTCGAAAATATAATTTATATAACCCCTTATAAGAATTAATTCCTAAAAGATTTTTGTTAATGTCAATTTTGTCTTTACATTAAATTAATTAATCCAAATTGTCATTGTCACTACCAAGTGGCTAAATGGGGTTCCAAAATCGACCCAAGGATTCCCATGGTCGGTCAATACTCATCCAATAAGGTTAGGACAAGTGTTAAGGTAATTTTGAATTATTATAATATTATTTTAACATTGAATTACCCTATTTACCTTTAACCATAGTAAATAAAAATTACCGTAGTTACTATTCATAATCTCAAAAAAAAAACCTATTAACATAATTTGGACCCACTTATTCCAAATATGGAATCCATTTTTCAAAATTCAAAACACAGAAGTTGCAGTAATTAATTTAAAATTAATCCCGTTGTTAAGCAAACGGGTTTTAAAAGTTAAAACATTGCTAAAGATTGAAATGTTTTTACCTATGAATTCAATGTAAAATTAATTCTAATGACATAAATTATATTAAATGGTAAAAATATATTCTATTTATACTTTAAAAACATTCAATATTATAATTTAACCATATAAAGTATTGCGATGAAAAAAGTTGTTTTTAATTAAAATATAGCGTGTTTTTACTATTCATTAAAATATGAAAGTTATCAGAATAATATGAAAAATTTATCCAAAGTAAATTTTTATATCCTGATTCTAAGGAATAATTTTATTTTTTCAAATTGAACTTATAAACATGTCAAAAACTATATTTAAAGTGGGTGCGCCATCAAAAGGCAGTAAAACTGCATTTTTTAAAAAATACTTCTTTTATCCAAAAAACTGATTTTGTTTTCATACCTCATTCTAGAAAATTTATAAGATGAATTATAATGTTTTAAAATTCAAAAATCAGTTAATACTATTTATAACGGCTAGTTTATAATATTATAATATATCGTTGTTTAGTGAAACTCAGTTTTGCGTACTACACACGCTATCGAGGAAGGTCACGATTACGTGTAACGCAAGACAAGCTAGTGTTGTGTGTAGTGGAAGATTCCTTTCTGTATAAAATATTACATAAACAAAATATACTTCTCATAAAATATCAGGGTGTTACATTCTACCCCCCTTAAAATGAATTTCGCCCTCGAAATTCGTCACTTCGTAACAAACAGATGAGGATACCTCTCCCTCATAATATCCTCAAGTTCCCATGTATCTTCTTCTAATTGGTGGTTCTTCCATAAAACTTTAACCAAGCGAGTGGTCTTGTTCCGTAGGACTTTTTTGCTACGATCCAGAATCTCTATCGGTTGTTCTTCATAAGAAAGATCTTGTTCCATCGGTACAACTTCTGAGCTTAGTACATGTGAAGGATCAGGTATGTACTTTCTCAAGAGAGATACATGAAACACATCGTGAACTTGAGAGAGATTCGGTGGAAGCGCCAATCGGTAAGCTACCTTCCCAACACGATCCAGAATTTCAAAAGGACCGATATATCTAGGGATCAACTTTCCCTTCTTTCCAAATCTCATTACTCTCTTCCAAGGAGATATTCGTAAGAACACTTTATCACCCACTTCAAACTCTAGGTCTTTTTTTTCAGTTGTCGGCATAATTTTTTTGTCGACTCTGAGCTGCTCTTATGTGTTGTTGAATAGATCTGACCTTTTCTGCCATCTCATCAACAAGATCAGGTCCTAATAGCTTTCTTTCCCCAACTTCATCCCAGCAAGTTGGAGTCCTTCATTTCTTTCCATAGAGAGCTTCATAAGGAGCCATATGAATACTAGAGTGAAAGATATTATTACAATAAAATTCCAAAAAAGGTAGGTGTTGATCCCAACCACCTTTGAAATCCATAGAGCAAGCTCTCAACATATCTTCTAGAGTTTGAATTTTCCTCTCAGACTGACCATCTGTCTGAGGATGATAAGTAGTGCTGAAACTCAACTCTGTATCCAGAGTATGCTGAAGACTTCGCCAGAACTTTGAGGTAAACCTCGGATCCCGATTAGATATAATGGAAAGTGGTACTCCATGCAATATTACCACTTCCTTTACATATATCCTGGAAAGCTGATCCAGAGATAAATCCTCTCTAATAGCAATGAAGTGTGCTGACTTTGTAAGACGATAAACTATGACCTAGATAACATTATTGTCTTTGGATGTTTTAGGAAGTCCAGTGAAAAAGTCCATAGTGATGTTTTCCCATTTCCATTCTGGTATGGGTAATGGTTGTAACATCCCCTTGGACTTCTGTCTCTCAGCTTTAACTTGCTGAAAAACCAAGCATCGAGAGACATATTCAGCAATATCTCTTTTCATGCCATCCCACCAGAAGTACTCTTTCAGGTCCCTATACATCTTCGTGCTTCCAGGATAAATAGAGAATGAAGAACTATGAGCCTCATCCAACAGCTCCTTCTTTAATTCTGGGATGGGAGGAACACAAACCCAATTCCTAAACTTTATTATCCCATCACAATCAAGGTTGAATTCAGGAACATTTCTCACCTTTTTTTGTAACTTGACATCTTCTTTCTGCGCCTCTTTAATCTTCACATGTATAGATGGTTGAACATTCATTTGAGAAAGATACGATTTTCCCCCTTCCATTATAATTCCAAGATCCACCCTTTGTAAATCCATAAATATTGGATCTTTTGTGATCCTCATCATGGATAAACTGGCATGGTCTTGTCGAATTAATGCATCTGCCACCTTGTTTTCTTTCCCAGGGTGGTAATGAATTGAGCAGTTGTAATCCTTAATCAGCTCCAACCATCTTCTTTGGCGTATATTCAGCTCCTTTTGTGTGAAAATATACTTTAAACTTTTATGATCAGTATAAATATCACACACATTTCTCCATAAATATAATGCCTCCAAATCTTTAATGCAAAGATTACCGCAGCTAACTCCAAATCATGAGTTGGGTAATTTTGCTCATGGATTTTCAACTGTCGTGAGGCATAAGCTATCACCATATCATTTTGCATAAGAACACACCCCAATCCCTTCTGGGATGCATCACTGTAGATCACAAACCTTTCTCCACTACAAGGAAGTGTGAGCACAGGTGCACTGGACAACCTTATTTTCAACTCCTTGAAATTCTCTTCACATTCCTCTGTCCAAACAAACTTAACTCCTTTCCGAGTCAACTTGGTGAGTGGATTAGATAATCATGAAAAATCTTTCACAAAACGTCAATAATATCTAGCCAAACCAAGAAAACTTTGGATCTCAGTTACTGTTGTTGGTCTCAACCATCTTTTGATAACCTCTTTTTTTGCTGGATCCACAGATATCCCCTCTTTTGAGATTATGTGACCCAAAAATGCAACTTTTTGAAGCCAAAATTCACAGTTGGTAAATTTGGCATAAAGCTTCTCCTTTCTCAGGGTCTTCAATATAATTCTCAAGTGATCTTCATGTTCTTCCTTTCTCTTTGAATAGACAAGAATATCGTATATAAAGACTACCAAAAACTGATCAAGATAGTCTCTAAAGACTCTATTCATCAGATCCATGAAGATAGCAGGGGAATTAGTAAGACCAAATGGCATCACTATAAATTCATAGTGTCCATACCTTGTACGAAAATCCGTCTTTGGTATATCCTCCCTTTTGAACCTTAATTGATGATACCCTGAACGAAGATCAATCTTGGAAAAGTATTGAGCTCCGCGTAGTTGGTCAAATAAGTCATCAATACGTGGGAGAGGATATTTGTTCTTGATAGTGATCTTGTTAAGTTCACGATAATCAATGCAGAGTCTCATTGATCCATATTTCTTCTTAATAAACAGAACAGGTGATCCCCAAGGTGATGCACTAGGGCGTATGAACCCCTTATCAATATTCTCTTGGAGTTTCTTCTTCAATTCCTGCAACTCAATTGGGGCCATTCTATAAGGTGTCTTTGAAATAGGCAAAGCACCCGGTACGAGTTCTATTGAAAACTATACTTCACGATTTGGTGGAAGACCCGAAAATTCCTCTGGAAAAACATCGTCAAACTCCCGTACAATGGGTATATTCTTAATCATGAGTTTCTCACCAACCATTTGAGATAAATAACCTTAATTTAGTGGAATCAAGACCCATAGGATGGAAGAAATTTCCACTGGAAGGTTATGTTCATCCTTGCATCGATAGACGATCATAGATTGATCTGGAATATAAAATGTGACTTCCCTTCTTTGGCAATTG
The DNA here is from genome assembly GCA_963277665.1 of Viscum album. NCBI lineage: Eukaryota > Viridiplantae > Streptophyta > Magnoliopsida > Santalales > Viscaceae > Viscum > Viscum album. The sequence goes on along the minus strand of OY728161.1, from coordinate 1,985,763,863 downwards.
ATATGAGCTCCATATAAAGAAAGCCAATCCATGCCAATAATCACATCAAATTCCACTATAGTAAGGATCACAAGTTTTGCAGGAAGCACTTTCCCAAAAACTTCAATCGGAGAAGAATTATAAACTTTTGATGCGACTGTTGTGCCATTAGGAGTTGTCACAACTAACTCAACATCTAATTGTTAAGGTAATACGATGATACCCTTAGAAAATTCTTCAGAAATAAAAGTGTGGGTGGATCCAGAATCAAATAAAACATTTTCTACTTTAGAGTGGATGGTAAGTGTACCTTTCACCACTTCTTTATCGTACTCCACATTGCTGATAGAAATTGCATGTGACTTTCCTTTGTCTTTATCCTTAAGAGTTTGTTGACGTCGGTCATCATCATCAACCCTTGGATTAGGGAATTGATTAGCATAATGCCCCATTTCCTTGCACTTGAAACATTTAAGTGTAGTAGGTTCATTATTTGTATCCCTTCCTTTGTTTGCATCATTAGACATTTTCTTCCCATTATTTCGACATTCAATTGCCCGATGACCTTCTTTTCCACACTTATAACATTTTCTTGTCCCCTTAAGAAAATTTCCTCCATGTTTCTTTCCAAACTTTGAGCATAAGGGAAAACTCATTTTCTTTTCAGTGTGCTCTTTAGATTTTCCTTTAAATTCCATTTTCCTCTTCTTATCAAACCCATATGACTGATGGGTTACTCCAATCTCTATCTCAACCTTGAGAGCACATCAAACAATTTCCTCTTAGCTATTGAAGTCCCTTATGCCTAACGCCCTTCGAAGACTTGGTTTTAAGCCACTAAAGAATCGATCGATCTTACTCTCAGGTTGGATAATAATACCAGAAGCGTACCTTGCAAGTCTTGTAAAATTTTCTTCATAGGTACCAAAAGATTCATAATCCTTTTGCTTCAGTTCAAGAAACTCCTTCTCCATCTTTTTTTTAAGAATACGAGGGAAGTACTTATTGAAAAATAAGTTATTGAACTCATCCCATTCCATGGACTCAATTTCATCCCTTTTCCTCATATTCTTAATAAGATTCCACCATTGATCAACTTCACCTTACAAACGATAAACTGCTAAGATGACTTTATCATGTTCAGAACATTAAATAACTGAAAATATCTTTTCAGTGGTACTGATCCATTGTTCAACCACTAATGGATCATAAGACCCACTGAATGAAGGTGGATGCTTCCTCATGAAGGATTCAACAAAATGTTGCTCCTTCCTTTGCTCGTTTGGAAGTCCTGCATGATTCATAGCTTGAGAAAGTTGTGTGAGCATGAATACAAGATTTTTCATTCCAGCTCCCATAATGTTTGGTTGCTCAGGGGGACAATCATTGCATTGCCCGTCTCATTCCGCATTAACACGGTTCCTTCGGTTTCCATCCATTGACTAAAACCAAGAAGAATAGTGTGACTAACACTAATTATAATAGGAAAACCACATAATCAAGAATAAAATTTCACACTTAAGGTCTTATCTTAGGTTGTTCATGGCCATTTCTAAAACACTAAGATTATGTTATATGCTTAGACTTATCCTTAGGGTTCTTACTAAGTCTTTCACATCCTAGTTTCCAAAGGTTGACTATACCTTTCCTATGATACCAACTATAACGACCCATACTTTACATACATTTTTAATAATTCAAAATTGAATCACACTTATTACAACATATAACAAAACCATGAAAGGACCATATAGGTATAGTGTCTTTAGAAACTAGGAAACATAAACAACTGGTTCATAAAGCATCTACATTGTCTCCCATTTATTTCATCATATCTAGAGTCCCTTTTGGCATATCCTACTTAATAAACTTCTTCCTAACCTGGGGGAAAGAAAACATACAAAAGGGTGAGCTAAAATGCTTATTAAGGGTAAACAAAAGAAAAATCAATCACATCATATTCATAAGAACATAAAATTTTATAAATCTTAACCTGCAAAAGAAATCATAATTTCATATCATGGGATAAATCATAGATGTGAAATGTAATCCCAATAATCATAACTTAAAACATTAAACTTTTTGGCATACACACATAATCATATAGAATCATTTCTTAGTAGTCAAGACTCATAGCCAAGACTATCTTAGTGGACAAAGTCCATTTCGGAACCGAGTTCACTCCTCGTTTCAGTCCTGTTTCACTGAACTGGATTAACCTGCCTTCCAGCCATGTCTATCTCATGAGATATAAATCTTTACCCAATGAATTGGAGGGAGATATAGGTCCCACCCATCTCATAATTATACCATTCTTATGTGTGCCACAACATCATAAATCATACTTCATTGCATAACCCATGTAATAAAAATGGGATTCTTAAACATCATGACATCATAAAACAATTCATATAAGATAAAAGAATTCATAAAAATAATTCCATCAAAACATAATCAAATAAATTTAATAATAGGGATAGAAACAGAACCCTATATTATCTTATATGGAAAATAATTTTGATAAAACACTTGAACTCCATTCTTGAGGAAAATATCCTTTCTACTTCAAAAACATTTTCCTTTATTAACATGTCATAAAATTTTAAACTAAAAGAAGTTGATAAAAAATGAACTTGAAAACTTGTAAAGTAATATTCTTGTAAATAATGTTTTAAAAATCCATTCATGCCGTATAAGTTAAAAAAACATTCTTCTTGTACTTTTGTCGGAAAAGTCAAAAAGTACCTCGTACGAAAAACGACAAAAGATTCCTTTGATATCTTTTACTAAAAACTCACTGAAGGGTAAAATTGGATTTAAAAAATTGTAGGTGGATGGAAATAATATTAAATATTGAGGAAACATGGATGTGGATGATAAAATACACCCCAGTAAATACCAAAGTATAAACAATCTCGGATGAGATTGTGATATTTTCCCTTACCTTAGGTCCGATTTTCTTCGTAAGTGTACGAAACTTCTGTATAATGATTTAAATAATGTCATTGACTTATTATAGAATCATAATTATTTTTATTATATCATATATGTCCATATTATTAGCTTCTTATTAGTAATATTTCATTGCTACTTGTTATTCGGGTGTTTATTACTTTTTGTTCTTATGCGTGTTTTGTCAAATAAATTCTTATTCTTCTCTTTAGGTTATAGATACCTCATTTCCAGAATGGTATTAGTGTAATATATATCATATTCATTCATTCAATTCATTTATATAATCATTATTCAATGAATATCATGTAGAACGAGTCGCATCACATCGTGGAGACGGTATTCCGTACGTACGCACGAGCGATGATATCGTTTCCATGATCGTGGAATTGTATTGGAGTGGATGTATACTATTTCATAATCAATATCACTTTACAATAATCATATATAGTTATTATTTACACCATTATACCCATCCAAGTAAGGTGGTGGTGGAAAATAGATTACACCACGACGTGAAGACGGTATTCCGTACGTACGCACGCGCGGTGATTTCGTTTTCCGTAGGATGAATAAGAGGTGAAATATGGTTGTTTCATATTTATAATAACATATCAGTATATGAGGGTTACTTATGTTATTACCTCATAATGAAACAACTAAAGAAGAGGGAGTATAAGAATAATGGAACTTGAAGAAAATGGTAGAAGGTATTACCTCTTTCTCGATGTGCCTCCTTTAAAATTTCTCTTAAGGAAATAGAGTTGGTCTTTTGAGAAGACCACTACCTATATTAGGTTTCTAAGTAAGTGGGGAAGTTAAATGGGAAGGTGTTGGCCGAGACTGAAGGCTCAAATTGGTGTGAGGAAGAGAGGGAGGAGGTGCCCTTTTATAAGTGAGGAGAGGGGATTTTTTAGTTATAAAGTCATATTCGGTTTTTAATATCTCAAAATTGATTTATTTCTAAGATAAGGTGGGTATGGGTCGAAATCTTCTCATACAATATAATTTATACAAGTTTAGGTCATTATATTAACCTTATCTTTTAGTTTTAACCCTTAGTTAATTAGATTGACATTTACCATGTCACTTTGTATTTTTATATTATATAGTTAATAAACTTTCCATATACATACAAGCGACCCCCAAGTGGTCTATTAATGATACACCTATCATGATATACGTATCTTGGATGAACCTTAGATTTTTAGGAATATAATAACAATTAATAATATAATATTTGTTTTAAAAACTATTTTATGTCAATTTTGACACTATTTGGTAATTGATTTTTGTGAAAAATCATAACAGAATGATTAGTTCAAAAAAAGTTAATTAAATCAATAATAACATGTCATATTAACATATAATTTTTTTGGAATTCATAAAAATTCTCAAATTACATTTATTTGGGTATTTATAACATCAATTATGTCAATATTTCATTAATAAGATAATTACTGCATCATCATTGTGTCATACATAAATTAAATTATTTATTGTCTAAAAATTACAAATAAAATACCATTATGTAGGAAATATTCTTAGCTTTCTAATTAATATTTATAGTCGAAAATATAATTTATATAACCCCTTATAAGAATTAATTACTAAAACATTGTTTTTAATGTCAATTTTGTCTTTACATTAAATTAATTAATCCAAATTGTCATTGTTACTACCAAGTGGCTCAATGAGGTCCCAAAATAGACAAAAAGATGCTCATGGTCAGCCACTACTCATCCAATAAGGTTAGGAAAAGTTTCAAGGTAATTTTGAATTATTATAACATTCTTTTAACATTGAATTACCCTATTTACCTTTAACCGTAGTAAATACAAATTACCGTAGTTACTATTCATAATATCAAAAAAAAAATGTAACCTATTAACATAATTTGGACCCACTTATTCCAAATATGGAATCCATTTTTCAAAATTTAAAACACAGAAGTTGCAGTAATTAATTTAAAATTAATCCTGTTGTTAAGAAAACAGGTTTTAAAAGTTAAAACATTGCCAAAGATTGAAATGTTTTTACCTATGAATTCAGTGTAAAATTAATGATAATGATATAAATTATATTAAATGGTAAAAATATATTCTATTTATACTTTAAAAACATTCAATATTATAATTTAACCATATAAAGTATTGCGATGAAAAATGTTGTTTTTAATTAAAATATAGCGTGTTTTTACTATTCATTAAAATATGAAAGTTATCAGAATAATATGAAAAATTTATCCAAAGTAAATTTTTATATCCTGATTCTAAGGAAGAATTTTATTTTTTCAAATTGATCTTATAAACTTGTCAAAAACTAGATTTAAAGTGGGTTCGCCATCAAAAGGCGGTAAAACTGCATTTTTTAAAAAATACTTCTTTTATCCAAAAAACTGATTTTTTTTTCATACCTCATTCTAGAAAATGTATAAGATGAATTATAATTTTATAAAATTAAAAGTTCAGTTAATAATATTTATAACGACTAGTTTATAATATTATAATATATCGTTGTTTAGTGAAACTCGGTATTGCGTACTACACATGCTATCGAGGAAGGTCACGATTGCGTGTAACGAAAGCCAAGCTAGTGTTGTGTGTAGTGGAAGATTCCTTTCTTTATAACATATTACATAAAAAAAATATACTTCTCATAAAATATCAGGGTGTTACAGAACCCCATTCCATGCATTGAATCATGACAAACAAGAACGGTGAACCCAAAATGAACCTCTAAAATAAAAAAATGAATAGGTTATAATTCATCGGACCATTTTTCCCACTATACGTAAAAAAAAGGTGAACCTAGTGTGAAACTCTATATTTACAAAAAATTAGTTTATAATCCATTGAGTCATTTTTTTACTCCCCATATGCAAACAATACCAACAAGCCTCACATGAATCTCTTAGGCCACATTATTTTGAAAACCCTACACAAACAAAGTAATAAGATTTTCATGATCATATAGATGATCTTCTATAACTATGATTCTTGTAAGTCCATCCTCACGTCGATAAGTCCAGGTGATAAGAATGGTCGGATCCCGGAAATAGGACAATTATGTTAATCATGTATATCTTATTGAGTATATTTATGCCTATGATATAGCACTAATCAGAAACCTTGCTCCTTGTTGCTAGTATGGTTTTAGATACTGATATCATCGAAGAAATCCCAACTTAAGGAAATGTATTCATCATGAAACTTTCTCTCCAATAAATCATCTATGGCTATGACCCCTGTGGGTCACAAATCGATCTCACCTGATCTCCATATACAACAGAAGGTGGAAAATATGATGGTTTGGGAGTACCACTGACATGGTACAATCCTGACCATGGAATATGATTGTGAGGATCTCCAAGAACAGTAACTGGAGAACCTGCATCGCCCGAAAAAGGATACTTCTAAGATAGTATACCTCATCACTACAACCTACCACTTAGGAATATTATCTTCCATATTTGATGAAGGTGGACCAGGAAGCCAAATATGGTTTCCTTTCAGTTTAGGTGCCACCAAGGAGGGAACCTGCCAAACGCCATCGCCAGTATCATCCCGCTGGTACCCACCAGTCACCTAATGAGGGTACCACCTGACAAAATGCCACCTCTGAATCCCATGCACATGTAGCAAGGAAGGCTCATCAGGGGAGGAAGACACTAGATATCCAATAGAGGGATCATATGCACACTTCTATTGATGATGCCTACCAACATACTCTGGCAGGAACTAAAAAGAAGACTCATATCCCTACTGAATCAGAACAAGTCTGCAAGAATATTCCCACATAAATCATGGGGGAGACGCATATCCCTACCATCGTGCTTGAAGACCATTTACATACTCTGATGGAACAAGGAGATAAAAAGTGGGTGCATATCCCTGATTTAATTGAAGAAATATTCCAGTGCATAATGGATATAGAAAATGTATAGGCTTATATACCCACACACACATTTCTAAAATGCCAATATATTTTAGTAACAACTAAAGATATCTACCAACATATTTCAGAACTATTTCAGATAAAGGAAAAATGCATAATCCTATCCCTATAGTCAGGGAAACTCAACACTCTGATCATTACGAACAAGTGGTTATACTGAAGCAAGAACACACTCTTACTCCCGTCAAAGATTATTATTAGTATATTATGATAAAAGATGAGGCATTAGACTAGGCTCATACTCATGTTCCAATTGGGGATCACCATGTGATAGTGGCACACACCTTGGGACATGGGCACATGTCTATCGAAAAATTCCGACAAAATATTCCAAAGGCCTAGGATCAGGATTATATCCCCATTCTGGATGAGGATCACCATATGAGAAGGGTAAAATCCTTGGGACAATCTCATATTCCTATCAAAGAAGTATATAGTCATACTCCAAAGGCCTAGGATTAGGAATATATCCTCATTATAGCCGAGGATTACCTAGTGAGAATAGAATAATCCTCGAGATAGGCTCATATTCCTATCAATTAATTTTCCTAGAATTCTCCAACGGATCATGGAAGAAAGGAACATATTCCTACTTCCACCAAAGAATGATTGCACCAACATCATTCCAATGAAATATAGAAGGAGGATCATATTCCTTATCCCATTCCAGAGGTCTGTCGGCATATTCTGGTGGGGAATGTATATTCAAACCAGGCTAATATTCCTATTCCAATTAAGGCTCACTGGGTGAGAGCAGCACACACCTTAGGATAGACTCGCACTTCTTCGAATAAATGACAAAGAAATATACCAAATTCTCAAGATCGGGCTCATACTCCAATCTTGACTGAGGCTCACCAAGTGAGAATGGAACATGCCTCAGGTCAGTCTCATATTCCTGTCAATAATGAGAAAACTTATTGGAATATTCCAAAAGCTTCTTAGTAGTGGGATCATACTCCCAAAAAACCTAATGGTTATATACACGTTCTGGAAACTATCACATAGTAGGCTAATATCCCTACACAATCCAAAAAGGTAGTTCAACATATTCCAACCACGATGCAGAACATGGCCTATATTCCTAATCTGCTCAATTCCAGTGTCCTTGAGGTCATTCGAGACACATTATTAATACCTCAAGGGTCTGTTGAATCTTATATCAAAGTGTAAGAAGAAGTAACTCATTTACATGATAGTCCTCCTCGTGGTAATGTTAATATGTATTATAGGGACTATACTCCTGACATCCACTACGGTCAACCACCCCCTGGCGATATCTCCCACGGACAAGGAAATCCTCCCCATGCCTAAACACCTCCATATAGAGAGGTGTTAAAAACTCTGAAACCATCGTATAGAGAGGTTCTTAAAACTTCTAGGTCAACTGTATATGGTTCCCCATTAACTTCTAGAAAAACTTTACTCCCATCAGCAGACAACCATCAGATCCATCTTCAATGGTCTGACCAGACGGGGGCATGTATATCTGATGAGAAGGAGACTAACATTGACATATGGAGAGAGTTATCCAAAAACAACTTCCCTATCATGTTATATCCCCTCACTACTTACAACTATGATATACTAGATGATCTATAAAAGGATCTCATTCTTTACCTATGACAAAATAAATGGGCTACTCATCAGTGACTAAAGTAATGATATCTCCCTTATCCAGGATATGAGTGTCACCTTCAGACAATCAAGATACTCTATTATCAGCTTGAACTATATGCTATCTTCATGGCTTGAGATCCAAAACTATAAAAGCACAGTTCAAATCATCAACATGATTGCCACCATTGAATTGTGATGCTTAAACAGTTGATCTTTGAAGCCACATCATGCATCCGTATTCAAGGATAGGGATAGTATGGAGCATTACACTTTGTTGCACCCTCAGAGTAATATAAACCCTTAGATTTGACATCCTGTAATGTTATAGCCTCTGGTAAAATTAGGGGTCTGAGTAACACTTAGGCTAGTTGGTCACTACAATATAATGCCTCCACTTAAATAATGCCTAGAAATCATGAATAGAGGAAGAGGAAATCCAACAGAACATCAAAATGGGCCCCTTGAAACAATGAGAACACATTTCAAACATAGAGAATGAAGTGGAAATCATCCAAAAAACTTCCCACGAAAAATAATTCTCATTAAGGGTTATCTTCGCACCCAAAACTCATGCGATCCCAACTACACCACATCAAACAGAATGCAATAGTATTTGACATAGCAGTCATCCAAAAGCGTACTCAACCCCTTATCCAAGAGAATATCTACCACTGCCTCCACCCCTCAAATCATCAATTCTGGAGAAAATTTAGGATATACCCTTGAAACTGCAGGTGGACCCCATACCACTGGGCTGGGGGCATTTATATCTCGATCACCACCTCCAGTTTCATCATCCCCTGAGAGGGTCTTGGAAGAATCAATGGTGATACCAGATGACCCCCACCCTATTGGCTTGGGATAAATTATATCTTTGTGTCCATCTTGGGGATCATCAAGCCCCCAACTGGAGTCATAAGATCCTCAAAAATATGACCAATCGGTGATAATGATGTCCCAAAGTGACCCCCACCCCACAGGGATGAGGGAATTTTCATCATCATTATCACCATATAGAGAATCATTCTTCTTTAGGTTGGGAGGGGAAAATCAACAGTTGACATCCCACCTATTCCTCCCACCACAAGACAAACCTCTGCTGATCGAGGCTCGCTCGGTAATCACAACTGGAAACTCCCTCAAATTTACTATTCATAGATCAATACATGAGCAGCATATGGAAAAGGATATCAGACCCTACTAGGGTTGCAATCCAAAATGACCCAACTTGGCCAAGGATTCAAATAAAAATCCTAAAGAAGGTAGGGAAGAGTTAGCCTATTGTTTTGAAAGTAATGGCACGACCACCATTACACGGTACAACTCTGTGAATTTCATCTCTATTAACATGGTAGACATCGATCAATACATAGAAATAGAGGGCCACAAAATGGAAAATATACCCCTGTAGGATGGTGATCTGGATGCACCAAATGAGGTTGCACACACCCAAAACCAATCTTCAAAATTTGGCACCACTAAATAATGAGTTTCCACCTCTTCGGTAGAATATTATCAAAGAAAAATGGAAAGGTACAAATAAATACCAATCACATCCTAGAATAAATGAAGTTCCTTCCATGGAGAAATATTTATCACAATATGAGAATGAAATATGAGCTCTTAGACAACTCAATGAGGAGATACTCAGGGGAAATATTCCCACTGGGTATCATCTCCAGCTAGAGATGAATATTCACCCTCTTGTAGCTGATCTACCAGAAAGAGTAGTATCTGAGCATCAGATTAGATCTAGATCTATACATATATTCCATAGAAATGAGGAATTAAAAAATGATTGTGACTTACCTTCATTGTGGTGATAGCGTCTCCCTCATCAGGGTAATCATTTAGTCATTGGACGAATTGATAATCATTGGGATATGAAGGTGGGGCCACCTCATCAGCCCCGAACCAATCCCTATAGATTGGTGGTAGCTCAGACAATAGTTACCCTAGATTTAATTAACATTATTGAGTCCCTAACTACTTGAATGGAATCCATTGAAGGGCAATGTACACCTGTGAAACCTGAAAGAAATCCATATACGTAATGGTTGGCTGATAATACTCCTCCACCCAACTTTGGAAACCCAAAATTTTCTACCTTTGATGGTGTAGGTGACCCTGAAAAACATCTCAAACACTTCATTTCCTGATGTGGGCCAATGATGGGCCCTTGAGATCAATAGGAAGCAACAAAGATGAGGTGTTTCATATAGAATCTGATATATCCAAACTTTGTTAGGTACAATAGTTTACTAGTGGGATCCATTGTAGGATGGGAAAACCTTCTTTATTAGTTCCTTTATCAGTACAATTCAACACTGATGAAAAAAATGATTTTTGATATGATGAACTTCAAACAATGTGATAACAATAGGTCATTTGATTTCATAATAAGTTGGAAAGGTTTAACCTATTCACTCAACATCCCCCTCTCATAGAAGAAACTACTAGAACTCTATGCTTAAAATTTCAGGGATGAGTTGTAGACACCCCTAATCCCCATGAAATAACCAAGTGGGTTCTGAGAGTTCTCTAAAATGGCACAAAATATTGAAGAGTCTATTCATTAAACATGATCAAAGTCTCGACTCATGCCCACAACACAAGGAAAAAATTATGGAAAAGTAGAAGCTAGAGCTGTCACTCTCAAGCCTACAACGATGCCCATCAAAGCACCAAGGTAGGCCCTGAACTGCCCAAAACCTCTTATTGAGTGGCGACAACCACAAAATTTCCCTCATCCATAAGTAAAGAGAAATTAGGGATGCCTAGGATTTGAGGAACAAATGAACAAAGTATACTCCTTTCGAAATGAAAAAGTCCCCGATTATTTCTTTGTAGCCATGGATAATAAATTACTCAGGCTTCCGTAGACCAGAAGGCCTGATGAAGTCAACCCCACTGACCATCCTGACTACTGTCCTTACCATAGAAGGTTGGGTCATAATATCCAGTATTGATTCATCTTTAAGGATTTTCTTCAAGACATGGTTGAATTTGGACAAGTGAAAGTAGACAACTCCCTAGAGTAGGTGGCTTGCATAACCAGCATCCAGTTATAAGAAGAGGATGGTTGGAAGAAAGTTTCAGCCAAGTGAGCATAAAATTTTAACAACTGGATGAATGAAAAAATAGTTGATCAAGCTCACAATGCTTTGAAGGCACAATTTCAAAGATTCACGATATCTCCACCACCCAAGAAGGAGACATCAGATGTTCCCCACCAAAGGTGGGCATGACCACCGGATACATGAAGATATAGAGAAGGAAAAGTCATATTCTACTCCAAATAAAGCCCCAACTCTCGTAGATATCTTCCCTCAAACATATGAATGATGTGAACTACCCCAAAAAACGGAATCCTAATTAGAAAAAAGAGCTCATATCTAGTTTTTTTCAATTTGATACACTTGGAAGACCCCTTCTACGATGATGAATATGCTCCTGAATATGGTTTTTTTCACACATGATCGGGGAATGTGAGGACACTTGCACCGAAATCGAGGATACAGGGGACAAAAAAACATGTTCAGACTCAATATCCTAGTCATATTCCCATAGAGGAAATATATATAGTTGAGAATCATGGGAAAGTGCTTCAATAGGCTCAAAAGAGGCAAGGAGGTTCCATAAAGTCCCATAGTAGTTAGTACCATCTGATTGTCTTGCATGACCACTTATTGGGGTTCAATCAGATCAATCCAGGCAATGGGGAAGTCTGACATGACCTTCACCACTAGAAGTAGATACTCCCTTAGGTTTTTCACAAACACCAGGTCCATCTACCTTAAATGCTCTAGCTCCTAAACCACATTCCTAAGAGAAGCCCCATATTGGGAAGTGACAACCTCTGGTGAAAATGTACAATGTTTTGTAATAGCTATTTATATTCCCCACCAAGATCTCAATCCTTAATGTGCTATGCCTTTCAAAATAACTTAGGGAGGCACATGTTGAAGGAATCCAGAGCCCATAGAAATTCGGGATAGAAGTTGCTACAGATGAGGTCTATTGAGTGGAGACGATTCCCTTAGAATGTCATGTCGCTATCTAATTCACTATTTAAGATCAGTAAGAGGCCATACAAAAGAACATGAGGCCCTTATATATATCGAGCAGACTCAATAATTTCAATGTCCAAAGGGTGTTGATTGATAATTGATCTAGGATCAATACCATCCTAGTTAAAACTCTTCAACATCTAGGATATAGAAAATGGGACTTATCCCCTACAAAGATAACCATTCAGGGGTATAATAAGCATGAGAAAAGACCTATTGGGAAGATCAAGCTCAAAGCCCGAATTGGGGAACTCACATCTGATGTTGAGTTCATGTTTATCCAGGAAGACACCCTGTATAATGTCCTAATCCTAATGCCATGGCTCCATAGCCACTTAGAAGTACCATAAACATTCCATAAATGTATGAAGTACCCAATCAATGGAAAGGTTGACATAATACATGGTGAAATCACTCCCTTTGAGACCTATAGAGCCACATATGCTGAAAAATATTTCTATAAGAATGGAGGCAAGAAAAAAATGGCGGATGATGATATACAAGTTGTAGCTCCCAATGGATTGGGGAATGCCCCTATTAATACTTGGATCATGCTCAAAAGAAATTATGTACTCCCCATAAACATGGTTGAATTAGCAAGTCTAATCCTAAAGGTCCAAGCCCCTCATGTTCTCAGTGACAATGTAAAAGAAAATCAACTTCGGCATCTCACTGCAATAGATCAAATATAAAGGGATGGTGATGTCTATTGTAATATAATTCATTAACTTAATACTAATAGAGAATCAACTAGATTTATACCTTCACCGAAAAAGGTCTCCACAAACTCAGAAATGGAAGAGGATGAGGATGACCTCAGGAATGCTCCTCCAGCATTTGAGGAAGGTGTCTCCACTACCATAGATGAGCTAAGACAAGTAAATATGGGAAAAAATAAGACCTGAAGCCTACTTTGATTAGTGTTAGTATTCCCCTATAAGATCAAGATATGTAAATTGAATTTATAAAGCAACACCGATATGTGTTTTCCTAGAACTATATAGAAATTCCCGAATGGAATCCAGATGTAGATACAAACTATCTCGGACTACCCGATGACCATTGAGACTTAAAACATGAAACCGAGAGGATATAACCATATAATTCCACTAATGTAGAGGTGGAAGTTGTCAAGTTGATAAAATAATTTTTTTTCCAAGAATTGAAATACCCAAGTTGAATTTCCAACATTGTCCCCATCAAGAAAAAGAAAGGGCAGATTAGGGTTTACATTAATTTCAGAGACCTTAATTGGAATTTCCCAAAGGATGATTTCCAATTATTGATAACATAATGATAAAACAAAATTTTATTGAATATTTTATTGATAATAAATGAAATAATTTCCTCACATTGTGATAAATATGTTTATTTATAGAATATTTGGGATTAGATCATTCATTTGAAAATTTGATGGAAATTACAGTTTTACCATTTTAAAATTAACTATAGTATTTCAGGAATAAATATGTTTATGTAAATTATTTTCACTTAAACTATTTTAAATGTGTTCTTGACTTAATGAGCTACAAATTCTAATCATCACATGAGAGTTGGATCGTGCATTTGAGTGGTCTAAATGGGCCACGAATTCAAAGCTGTACTGGATTTAGAAGATTGGATATCACTTCAGTGTTTGAACCATATCTTCTTCATCTGGTCTTATATTGAGCCCAAATTTTGATTGAGTCTCGGAGACATGAGTCCGCACAAATAATCATTCTAGAAGGACAGCTCATTTATGCATTTTAGAGGTAAAATAAGCGGTTCAAGTGAGATTAAACAATTTGGCCGAATTTCCCTTTCACATTTAAAAAAGTTTTGTAAACCTAGCCCCCAAACTATATTTAAAGGATATTTTCACTATTTAGGATGGCTTCTAGAGGCTTTGGGAATCTTTTTAATAAAGTTTTTCTCTTGAGAAGATCTCAAACCTCTTGGAAGAAGTGAGTCCTTGTGCAAAGATCTCTTCCAAGAAGGATCTCCTCCCCCCATCTTTGTGTTTCTCTGTTTTCATGTTTGTAACTTGAATTTTATTAAATTAATCTTATATATTCTTCTCTTTTAGTCTTTTTATTCTTCTTATTGGTTCTGGAAATTAATATTGGAGCCGAGATTGGGTGTTACCCAATCAATCCATTTCTTTTGCAAAATGACTCCACAATGACAACTCCGCTCATGGAAGAGTGATTCCTTTCATAGTTGATATAATATCCACTCACTTAATTTATTATTTTGAATCCACAAACATACAATAATTCATAAATTGTGATCAATTAATTGAGTTTTAATTTATAAGTAACTTGATCGATTTTCACTCGACTGCGTGGCCAGACTTGTGTAAATCGTGAGAGTGAAACTTTAACCGCAAACTCCAATCATCTTGGGATAGAATTGTAGTGTTCAAATACCATCACCAAACTCAATTAATTATACACTCTAAGGATGAGATGCTGTCCTAATTGAACACTGACCACAATTTGGATTTTGGATCACAATCAAAGTAGGGTGCTGTGATTGGAGGTCCCAAAGTTAACATAGGGATCATTTTCACAAATATTTGTGGTTGTGTTAATTTCTGTAGGGTTCAGAGGTTAACAAGGTTATGGGATCATAATTGAATGAATTATAATTATATGGGATAATTATAAATAAATTTTTAAGGGGTTATATTAGATAAACTATGTATTCTCATATAAGTGTTTTTAAAGAAATTGTCGCTTTGATTGTTGCTTCTCATTTTCTTGTTTATTTTACTATTCAAAAAGTCACAAAACAAACCCCCCATATTTCTTTGCATTTGTTTTGAACTATTTTCTTACTTACTTAAAGCCTATTAATATTTGTTTAATTCACTTCCTCTTTGAGAGAACAAACTGGGTCAGCCACTGTGCTGCACTTAGTAAAATCACAAATAAATATTTTTGAGAGCGTGTGTGAAAACGCTCATCAAATAACTCTTGATCAATGTAACTACTGGCTTCCAAGAACTTTCCTTCATGGATGGGTACTTAGGGTACAACTATATCAAGATGGACCCTGAAGATGAAGAATCCACCACCTTCAGAGAGCCTCAAGGGATCTTATGCTATTAGGTCATTCCCTTTGTATTATAGAACATTATCTACATATAGTAGCACAACATGCATCACATATTTAAGACATTATTAGGAGTGATACCTGAGTGTTATATCGATAACCTAGTTGTTAAATTCTGATAGTGATGTGATCACTTCACAAATCTCAAAAAAATCTTTCGTAAGACGTGACAACATAGTCTTAAGATGAATCTGCTGAAGTGTGCCTCTGGGGTAACATAAGGAAAGTTACTTGGATTTGTAGTACGCCACCGTAGCATTGAGGTTGACCCAGAGAATACTAGTGAAGTTTTAGCAATTTCACCCCCCAAAAATCTAAAATAAATGAGATGAATTCAAGGGAACCTCAGTTATATTTGGTGATTCATAGACAACCTAAAAAATAAATATCTCCCCTTCACTAGGATAATGAAGAATGAATCTCCTACCAATGGGATGATGAATGTCAAAAAGCCTTCAAGAGTCTCAAGCAGTACTTTGTACACCCACTAGTTTTTATGCCTCCAGTGGAAGGGATACCAGTCATCTTTTATGTGACTTCCATGGAATGATCATCTAGGGCCCTCCTTGCACATAAAAATGATTCGAGAATTGATAATAGTCTATATTACATCAGTTGAATGATTCTAGGTACTGAAACCATATATTCTAATGTCGAAAATAACTATCTTTCACTCATATTTGCGGTGAAAAAGTTGAGGCATTACTTGAAGCACCACCAAGTCCATCTGGTCTCTCATATTGATCCACTCAAGTATATCCTTGGATGCCCTATGTTGACTGGGCACTTGGCATGATGGGCGGTCATTCTGCAGCAATATGACATTAAATTCACATCACAGAAGTCAATAAAAGGGAAATACTTTACTGATTTACTCACATCACATCCTAACTTGAAAAATACATCGGAAGAAACTGAGATCCCCAATGAAGAGGTCTTATATTCCCATGACACTCCCTAGACATGGGATATGTACTTTGATGGAACCTCCTGAAGCCCTATCGATAAAAGGATGGAAAACACAAAGCTCAACCAGGTTAGTTTAGGGATTATATTTGTCTCTCCAGACATTCCAATTTTTCCCTACTATTTATCACTATCCTAATAATGATGCAGAATACTAAGCCCTGATTGTTTGATTAGAACTAGCTCTACAACTTCACATAGCTTACCTGAATATCAAAGGGGATTCTTAATTTGTGATAAAGCAGATCAATGGTGAATATTCAATTAAAAAAGAAGAACTGGACCCCCTTATTGGATAGTTTCGGCGATTGATAGAAAAGTTCCCCTTTAATCCCACATTGTATCACTTCCCTTGATCAAAAAATTCTCGCACTGATGCATTGGATAATGTAGCTACCATCATGGAAAACCATGATCAGGAGGAAACAACATTCCATATTACACATCGAAGAATGGTATCATCCATTGTAGTATGTGATATGGAGGAAATCATCCAGGTTAGCACTGACCCAGAGTGTGACAAACCAATGACCACTCTTGGATGGATGAAGCCCATAATTGGTTATCTCAAAATGGGATTATCTCGATAGATTATGCTATAATGGAACATATTTGGCACTAGGTAGAAAAATTCACTCTATAGGATGGTCTAAATGAGAAAAAATTCCTCTAAAATCATGGCTTCGATGGAATTCTACTTAGGTGCATAACTGAAGGGGAAGTTTTCACTGTCATGGAAGAAGTCCATGCAGGCTCCTATAGTTCCCATCAATCTGGAACTAGGATCTCCAACCAAATTAAGAGGTTGGGATATTACTAGAAAACCAGGATACATGACTATGTTCAATTCACTAGGAAATGTCATGCATGCTAGATTCATGAAAGATTCATCCATCATCCCCCAAAATTGTTACATATAGCTAAATATTCCTGTCCATTTTCTGTTTGGGGAATGAATGTTGTGGGGGATATATCCCCTAACCTCAACTAAGTAGTTCAAGTACATCCTTATGACTACTGATTTATTTTCCAAACGGGATAATGAAATACCCCTCAAGGAATTCAGGATGAAGAACATCATCAAAATTATGAATTCTTATATCATCACCAGGTTTGAAGTCTCTCACACAATATTAATAGACAATAACACTAATTTATGTTCTGTAGAGTTAAAAAAGCAGTGTCAGGAGTATAATATTGAGTCCAATCACTCATCCCGCTATCATGTGGTGTCCAATGGATAAATAAAGAACTTTAATAAGACTCTATTGAATATACTCCAGAAGATGGTGAGTAAGGATAATAAGTCCTTTATAGATAAACTTCTCTATGCTTTATGGGTATACCGTACCACCATGTGTACCCCCACACAAGAAACACCATACTCATTGGTGTATGGAAATGAGGTGGTGATACCCATAGAAGTCCAATTTCCTTCACTCTGAATAGAAATTTTCGGGCATCTCTTAGATTATGAACAATAAAAAAAGAGACTGGATGAATTGGAATGGATAGATGAGAATAAATTGTGCACATTTCACAACCTGTAGGTCCATCAGAATTAGATAGAAAAGTCCTTTAATAAAAAGGTTCACCTTTGTTCATTCCTCCAAGGAGAACTGATGATGGCTCTTAGAAACCCAATGATAATGAGAAAGAAGCCCCCAAAATTGGAACCCAAGTGGGAAGGAACTTATGTAATATATAAGGTTTATCATAATGGAGCATATTCTCTGGCCACCATGGATGGGGAGCATGTCACACCACTAAAAAATGTGATATTTATCAAGAAATAATTTTCATAAGCTTTTAGTATGGGAATCCACCTCAGAGTAAGTCCCATAATTCATCCCGAGTACATGAAATTAAACTTTACAAAATTGTCTTGAACACATGAACATAAATTGTACAAAGCATGTCCTTACCACATGAAGTTAAACTGTATGGTTTCCTAAGAACTACATATGGATTGATTCTCATTTTCAATGATATATTCAATGAATCTTGAATCAATATTCATGGGTCCAACCATAGGATTACTTTCCCTTAACATCAGGTGATCTATGTCCATACCGCATGACGTAAAACTACATGAATCCACAATATCCATCTTCATTCATGACGATTCACCCACATCCTTACTGCATGAAGTTAAAATACAAGAGTTCCCTAGAATTATATATGGATTGATTCTGATTTTCAATGAGATACATAGGGACACCTCAATCCTATATCTTGGACCAGTCACCACATGACACAAAATTACCCTATCATACTCTTAAATGCCTCTACATGGGACCCTTGATGTTCCTTGTTTATCACACTGAGCATGGATCACATGGGATTAGGAATTTCATCAAGGGATTCCCCGCACAAATAAGGCATATAATCTTCGATAGGCTCATATTGGTCCTGACTAATAGGCCTTAAAAGGCATACCATCAATCCTCACTACAAGATGTTAAAATGCACAAATTTAAATAACTACGTGTGGTTTGATTATCATCTTTCATGATATATGTAGTGACACCCATAATTCCACCATTGGGTGAAACCACAACGTTACCATAAATTCCCAATGGTTCGCCTCCATCCTCACCACATGACATTAAATTTAATGAAATTTCAAGAACTATGTATGTCTTGATTCTCATATTTCGTGAGATATGTAGCGATGTATAAACATCCTTCCTCTGGCCTAGCTGCAATATTACCACTCTTCATATCGGTCCATATACATCCTTACCTTATGATGTTAAACTACAAAATTTCCTAATAAATACATGTGGCTTGATTCCCATCATTACAAGATACGTAGTGACTCTTAGACCTATAATCCTCAACCCAACTACAACAATCAATAGAAACAATTCCCACCTATTTGTACGGGCCAGACCAGTGGAGAGAGAGAGAGTTTCTCGTTCAGGAACTGTCTGTGGTTTGATTCTCATTTTCATGAGATACATAGTGATGCCCGAACTTTGACCCTTGGTCCGAATTGCAACACTTTCATCCACTCATGTTAGTTGCTGCCTCCTCACTACATGATAATAAACTAAATGGGAATACATCCTTACAACATGATGATAAACTGGATGGAAATTTTCCTTACTGCATTATGATAAAATGCATGGAAAATATCCTTACTGCATGATGTTAAACTACATAGAAAAATGACCCCACTACATGAAAATAAATTGTACAGACCATCTCCTATTTTTTATTCCTTATCAGAGGACCACAGGAGACTTAACTAAATCAACCAGAGTATGGGGTGCTTCTAATATCTTTTAAAATCACCTCAATTCATACACTAAACTTCATGTATTGGGAATATCAGGCCCCCATAAACCTCCCATGGACCTTGGAAAGGATATCCATCTTAAAGATACCCTTTACTTGACTATTAACATATTCCCATGGCTCCTGTATATGAACCTATGGCTATCAACTAAATGCATCACTCTGAAAAAAGGACATCACAATCCTTGTGAGTCCAGACATCATAGTGGAAACACTCAATACCTTAGTATGTCTGAACTACTCCTCATATTACTGTCCCATATCATTATTTATGACCTGAGAAAACTCGAGCTATGATTTACAACACATCTGTCCCCTTCTCAAGAAGATTTTGGAGTGCTCTTGACCTCAGGTATCCTAATTAGGCTCTTTTGTAACATATCCCACATTAGGTCCATGTGAGTCATGAATTTAAACTACTTGGATTTTTTTCAAATCTATATGAACTTAAACTCTATCCTATAATGGTTCAAATCACCAGAACTTAAACTACTAATGAAATAGACATAAGAATTGTCAGGTTGAAAACCCATAAAGGGAAATTTGAGAAAAAGTCATGTATATTCCCACTAAACTCTTCATTATTAGAGTTTGGGAAAATATTAGGGTAAAAACATATAAGGAATAAGGATCATAGGGTTTACTTTGTATCCATAGAAAAATCCAAGCTATGCTCACCGGACCCCCTGGTCTAGGAAAAAGATAGAGTAATGTTGTCACATCTCCTCACCATGAGAATATATTCACTAGGTGGTGACACAAACTTTAGGGTGTTCAAACCCTTCTTGGATCTTACACTTTCCAAAAATCACACATCATGATTTGGGTGCCTCAGATCACTATAAACCATTCTTGGACCATGGAAAAGATATCTAGCTTCAAGGGACCCTTTTCTTGACTATGCACACATGCCCATGGCTCCTGCATATGTTCCTATAGATGTCAACAAAATGTGTCTCTCTGTAAAAAATACATTTTAATCCTTATGAGCCTTGACATTATCACATTAGCACTCAACACCTCAGTGTATCTAAACTACTCCCAATATGAATGTCCCATATAATTCTCCTGATCTAAGCACTTTAGACCATGATTTACAATATCTGTACCAAACAATCTGAGAGGATTCAATATCTTCAAAGTTAAATCGCCATATTTTGTACCCTTTATCAAAGTATGAATGCAACACTCCATTATCAAAACTTTGATGGCCCTCACCTCATGATTTGAAACCACAGGGCATAGAGCTTGAGCTTTACATTAAGAGATAACTATCCTAGGGTTCCAAAACCCTTCGCTGATAGCTTTATTTCCATACCCAAATTCACCATCTAGGTGTTTGAGTCTTTAAAAACCTTTCATAGCCCTCAAAAATAAGTGGAGATCATTTTTTCTTGACCATGCTACCGATTAATAAGGGCCCAGACCTTCCAACTAAATTCATCTCCTCCTTTTCAGAAAGGAGATTTAATCCTTGCGAGCCCTCACAACACTGTAGAGGAACTTGGAACCTCAGATTGTTATGGGTCATCCTAGGCATTTATGCTCCATCCCATATCCACAGACTCAAGATTTTAGTTTGTGATTTACATCATCTATAATCCCACTATCTAGGTTGACCTAATATCCCTAGTATTTCCTCCTCATCCAATATCACCTCCATAAATATTCCATAGCCCCTAAAAAATATACCCTTCTTTGAGATACCCTTTGCTTTACTATGCATTCATTCCTATATCTCTTGGATATATGCCTATGACCATCAAAAAAATGTGTCACTCTATAAAAATGGACTTCTGATATTCATGAGCCTCATCAACGTCATGGTAGAACCCCACACCTAGAGTGTTTTAGGTCATTCTTGACTTGTCTTCACCATATTCCATGATCATATAGAAGGTATGAGATAAAAGACCCTAAAATAAAGTGATACAAGATCTGAGAAAAATGACCCTAAAATAAAACGATACAAGGTCCTAGCTAAAATATCCAAAACTAAATCAATATAAGGTTTGAGCTAAATGACCCTAAACTAAAGCGATATAAATTATGCGCTAAAAGATTGTAAACTAGAGTGATAAATGGTCTGAGCTAAATGAGCCTAAACTAAATTGATAGAAGGTCTGAGATAAAAGAACCTAAACTAAAGAGATACTTGGTCTAAGCTAAAAGACCCTAAATTGAAGCAGTAGAAGGTCCAAGCTAAAAGACCCTAAACTAAAGCGATAAAAGGTCCAAGCTAAAAGACCCTAAACTAAAGCACATGTAAATTATTTAGCCTATGAAAGTTTATGAGGCCCACTACATGGTCTTAGTACAATCGATATGCTCTAGAAAATATTATCAATGTTAGTGAAAATACAATGTTCTCACCCTTTGGAACATATCTCCTACTTGGATGATCCTTTTGGAAATCAGATGATTTCAAGATAGCTGGAACAAATTTTCAATAAAGACTCTCGTGATGGTGGGAATTCATGAAAATATCTTAGAGGGAATATTTTATAATTTCAACATTCAATTCTAGGCATTCGTGTTCATTCAATGTAAAGGGATGAGTATAATCAGAGGTCCCTAGAATGAAAAAATTTCATGCATAAAAGGAAAATCTGAACAACACATATAAAGTATGATAAAGTCGGTTTGGTGAAAAAAAAAACATGCAACAGGAGGAATCTACACATGATAGAGTCTCTCCCATGGAGATACAAACCCAAGAAAGATTGAAAGTTTATGGTTCTATCATGATATTTTCTTATAAAATTCCTTACGATCTGCAAGTCTTTACTCTAGGGAAGCCATAAACTATCACAGTTTTTCTGCAGATTCAATTTCCACCTTCACAACATATTACAACCCCTCCATTGTTGAAATGGATTAATGATTCACCTTCTCTACCATGTTAAGAAGTCCCTATTTATACATCATATCATTTTCTGATGTTTGGAGTGTGTGTTGAAATTGGGATAAATCTACTTGAATATAATTTATATTAGATTGAAGATGTATAATTTCAGATTGAAAGAGGCTGATTTCAACCTTCCCATCATAGACTACGTCTCAGTAAGTGGATGCCTCTATTTCTTGTTGGGAGTCTTCCTTCACAGCCTCACCCTAGTTATAATTCATTTAAGAGGAATCCTTAATAGCTTCCACCCTCAATTCAAGGGCCCTCTTTTATTATCTTAGAGAGACTAGTTCCTTTACCTGAGAATGAGTGGAATAATAACCAAAACCCTCATAACCAAGGGTAGGAAACATAAACTAAAGGTGACCCAACTGATCCTTCAAATCCTCTAAGGGGGTCACCAAAACTAAGGCCCAAACCTCCTTCCACATGTGTTGTCTCATCGACTAATAGAATGATGCTGACCCAGAACCTCTCCTAAACCCATTTTAGGAACTAGAATGTTTGTTGGGATCAAGTCACTAAGGGAAAGAGTTGTACTCACGGTCTTTGATGATGAGGGAAGGGAGACCATCTCCGCATTGGCGGATTTGGTCAGAGGAACCCCTAGGGGATAAGGTTCTAAAGACACCAAATTTTGAGGTGAATATGATGTAATAAAATACACAGGGGATCATCATCTATAGGATGAATAATGTGGTAGCACTAGGTGTTCGAATGATATGAACAATGATAGAAACATACCTTTCTCGGTCATGTCACTAGAAAGATACACTTCCCCAAGCCCATACTTAGGAGAGTAAGCAATGACTTCTTGTGATGAGTGGATTCACGGCTCTTTTGACCCATTTTCAGAAGAAGAAATACACTCACCATTCTTTTGGAATTTAGAGACAAAATAAAAATATCAAGCGATATGATACAAATAAATAAGGTATCGAGTCTTGAATAAGTATTTACCTTCTTCAAAAATTGCTTCCATTAAGGATAATGCGGTAGAGGAATAGCTACCTATGTCAGTGTTCTCCATAAATGAACCCACTTGTGATGGATCAAATGGCACGATCGCTAAAGCATTCATAGAAGGTGATGGGAAAGATTGATCTGAAACCTCAACAACCTCCACTTCCTAAAAAGTCAGACCCAATATCCAAGGTTCTTTCGAATTAACCAAACCCTCGCCCACATACTCAAAAGAAAAAACATGCTTTTTTAAGTGAATATGATTGAGACCTATGCATTTTTGACAATTCAGAATGTTCTTCTAGGGCAGTCTGAAATGAAAGAAAATTGAAGTATCACACTTAATTGAGGATCCTAGAGGAGAAGGATCCAATGGTGCATATTGTTTCTTTTATGATTCTTTTTCCCTTCCAAGGAAGGCCCTTCAAAAGGCGTCTAAGTTGAGACTATTTCTTTAGAAGTGGAAATCACTACCCTCGTTTGAGTCTATCGACCTGGGGACCCTTCATCACTAGTTCCCTGGTCATCGCCAAATCCCTATCCCACAGCTATACCATGTGGAGTATATTCAGGGGATGGCATGATAGGATTGTATTCAATGGCCTCCCACCACTTAAACACATAAAGGGGATGCCAATACAATTGAAAGATAACTATGACACCTTAAGAACCATTACAAGTCTAAGCTTACCACTTATTCAGCAATAGGGTATTCATGTTCATCTGCAACAATTTGAAGCATACTAGGGATGAATAATTGGTGAACCATAGGGGAGAAAAATAGCTGACCCTTGATGCTCTCCATATCTGCTTCAAGGTCTCAAAGAAATTCCCTGACCTCCTCAAAATTTCCTCTAAATGTAATACCACTAGGTACAATAATATAAGAAAAATCTTCTAAAATAACATATAATAATTCCAATAAACTCTAGATATCATCTTATGAACACCACACATTCCAAATTTCACACTATTGAGTCATAATGGGGAATAATGGATATGGAACAATCTCACCCCCTGCTGTCATGTTTGCTGTAATGGTGGCAGAAGGAGATCCTTTTTCCAATGGTAAGTGCCTAATTTACTTATGAGGTTCTTCTGAGGCTACTGGCCTTTTTAAATCAAGTTGTTTCTCAGGATATGGATTATTCTCCACAATTGGTGGTTGGAAATATTCACTTACTAATAGGGATAATTTTCCACTGGGATATGATAGAATCTAAATCTCCATATATTCATGAGATAAAATGATCACTGCATTATGAGAAGATAGTTTTATCCTAGTACCAGTCTCCTCCCTGGTAAAAATCATCTAAAATTGGCGAGATACCATCAGATTTTATTTAGATAAAACATAGATAGAGTGGGGACATCTTGATTGAACACACAAGAACTGGAAGCTAAACCAGTAGGGCGCATACCACTCATAAATAATTTATCCATAAATATAGGTGGAAAGAACTCCTTCATGAAGCGACACCACATAAGCCCGTACATCGAGATTGGCTTCACCATTATAAAAAATTTCTCATATCAGGACCAAAATGAATGGTGTAAAGGATAAATGATCATAGAAACTTATAAAGTTTATGACATCCGAAACTTTCAAAGGGACAAGTATCACTCCATAGATACACTATAAGTATGGTAAGAAGTGAGCATTAGGAATATCCTGAATGTTCAGATATTCGTAACCACCCAGGTGAGCTCTAATCTAACCCCATAATATTTAGAAAGGGACCACAATCCTGAAAGAAGAATTACCCTAATAAAGGTGGTGTAGAAGGTGAGAGAGTTTGTAAAACATAGGTATGGCCAACATGATATGATCTTACCTATCATAGAGGTATCCATTGGGAAAGTGTAAACCCTAACTCTACCTTTTTACATTGTGGAAAATAATTACTCTCTTAGTTATATGGAAAAAACATTTATTTGAACGGATTGGTTGATATTAGGGAAAACCTCCCATACCCATTCCCTAAACTTATCTTCCTCAACTGTGGACCAATAAGCACCCAGTGCACCCGGCGCACCATGCGAGTCCTTTGTAAGACATGATTTTGGCCTTTTTTTCTTCTGGATCAGAACTAGTTTTCTTGATAAATCATTCCACCCATATCTTGAAAGGGATATCCACCCCAGGAAGCACCCCCTTTGGAAGATCTTTCTCATCTAGCTTAATTAGTTATTAAGTTAAAGGAGGGGCCTTTGTTACATTGTCCTAGGTTGATTGTGGAAGAAAGAACTCATCATACAAGCCACCCAATATTGGTGCACCACATATCTGTCCCACATCCCAAATACTAATACCCACCTCACTATGTGTAAGGTGGAAAGTGTTTATATTTAGGCTCTAGAGACTGTAAATCTCCATTATCATATCTTTATTGCAATAGGTAGATGCCTGGGACATCCAAACAACCTCATAGATCCCGATATCCCTTAACTCCTTGGATAATTCAGAAGAAATATACTGGACCCAAAAGGCCATCCCCAATACATACCACAACTACCTCATGATCGGAAATCTCAGTTGGTATTCCACCTAAACTTTTTATTAGGAACAGAATTCCACATTATTGAGTGATATATATGGACATCCTCATCAAGCATGAGATCAGTCCCGTCAAAGTCTGTGGTCATCAATGTTATTATATTCTCATCTTTATGGTATCCCTGAGAGATAAAGTAACCCCCAGAGGATATTTTCACCTAGAAAGTGTTATGGGTCATCCAAAACCAAGAAGGTATAAACGATTACTTCAGTAGATGAATGAACACATCTTTATTAAGACCAAACCCATAAAGGGGAAAAAATAGTGACATGGGATATTTCAAGAACTTCAATCCCATCAATTATGTGAGACTCTTCTGGTTTTACTTCACAAGATAATCACAATAAGGATCTATTCTTTCTACTATAGCATCGAGACATGATATTGATGCCATCTACTCCTTTGAGATCCTGTGAGAGGATCGACGATAAATAGAAGCCATTTGAAAATAAGTAAGTTGAACAAGTCAGACAAGGAGAATATAAGATCTTGTAAAAATTAGAGGCATGAAAGTTCTGGTAGCATCATGTCCATCCCATGAATCAACAAGGCATTTGTGAATAATATAAAGGATTTACGGATCTCCAAAAATACAAAGGACTCATAGGTCTCATAACCCCCACATGGAATCACATAATCGCATGAACCCTTTGGAGACTTGCGATCACATGGCATGGACATGGTCATGAGAAATGGTCAAATCAAATGATTGAACCATCATACCCCATGAAACCCTCAAGACCATCAAAGTACCTCATAGTAAAAGGTTAAAAAAGAATTAACAAAGTAGGGTTCATATTCATACCAGATGAGCATCTAGGTAGAAGTGGTCTTGTGGAACGGATCTCACAACGAAGGCTC
Source organism: Viscum album (assembly GCA_963277665.1). Classification (NCBI taxonomy): domain Eukaryota; kingdom Viridiplantae; phylum Streptophyta; class Magnoliopsida; order Santalales; family Viscaceae; genus Viscum; species Viscum album. The sequence continues at coordinate 1,985,736,627 of OY728161.1, read as the reverse complement.
ACGAACATAGTCTCACAATCATGACTCGTGGACCGATCTTACGATGGATTCACATGATGGAAACAAAGGAGAGAGAATTCCGGAGAAGTTGGGGATAGTGGAATGAATTTCTCACTTCCCCCTCCAATATATAGGGCATTTTCTAGAATACTAAGTGTCACCCGGTAGACCAAATGTCACCTGACGCACTGATTCATAATAATGAAAAAGACTCTAGAGGACATTTAATTTCCTTAGAACTAATACCTTGTACCCAAGGAAATCACTGGTGAGGGGGGAATTTGTTGAAACCCACCAAATGAGCATAAAAAAATTCACAAGGGAAGAAATACATGAATATGGGTATCATTTCCCCTACAAAAGAAAAGGAGGAAGAATATGGTTGGGACTTGTAGATCACACAAACCTTTAAGAGACTCATGATCATGTGGCCATTATAAGGTCACATGAAGACTATATGCACAGTGAATAACCTTTGGAGGATCCCATATATCCTCCTTTTAAAAATCCCCTCTACTTTTGAGAAGGTTCTCCAGACAACTAGTAGCTGTGTGGGTGGAATCTAGATGAGGTCCCCTAGACCACATAGGTTGTCGGTGACAAGAACCTAATAATCCAACTTGAAAATCCTCTAAAAATTGGAGGAATGATACCTAGAAGGGTGGATGCCCCTAGAAGCAACAATTATCATGCAACTCATAACCAAAGGGAAGAATGTTTTCCCTTATAAACATTAGATAAAAATATCAAACTCCTCAAACCTTTATAAAATAAAACAAAGAAGATAAAAAGGGAGGAGTTGAGAGATACTCACAGTCACTGAAAGACATGCAGTACTCCCTTAGTAACCCGCAAGACACCGTGAGTCCATGATGATATGTCCACCTCATCTCTTGAAATCCTTTTGCCTCATCATCCTCTATACACGAAGCACCTTAGGTATGCCTAGGAGGCTTTGTGCTCCACCTTTTTCTCTCTAAGGAAAAATAGATATAACTATACATAAAATGCTCATGCACCCCCATATGACCCATATCGATCATTCGAAGCATCACAAAAAAATAGATTAATTGTCTTTTACATTACTCATGAAATCTTGCATGACTCCCAACCTTTCTCACATAAAACAAAGAGAATAAAATAGGGAAGAGGCAGAACCTACTCACTGCTATAAAATGCTTGCAATTCATTGAGAAAGTATGTATCGTGGTCCCATGAGACCCCCAGAAAAACCATCCTTGTCTCATAGAAATTCCCATACAAGTCATCAAGAAGTACGTGGACTACTTTAAATAGGCATCATGGTCTCAAAAATGCCCTTGGACATGTCGAATTGATAATAAATAATTCCTTGGACACATCTGCATAATCAAACAAGTCCCCATTTATTAGTAATAATATAATAAAGGACGCGTTGATGATAGGAATTTGTGGTCTCTTAAAATCAGGTGATGCCCTTAGATCAGTCCACAAAAGAGACTCACGAAGTTTTATGACATAAAATCCCTTCACTGAATCCATCCTGGACTCACGCTATATATTCCACACAAATTTCTGAAAAACCAGGGTGGTGATGACTATAAATTCCCCACCCCAACATGAATAAAGGGTTGGGCTCTGGATGATTCGACTCTTGGTTTTTGGACTCTCAAGATCAGGGGCTAGAGTAGAATTCTCAGAGCAAATGATCTCATAGCCAACAAGTATTTAGTCTAGTAATATACCAACAAAAAGTTGGAGTAATCATATGCCATACATAAGGTACTTCATGTGATCATTAATAGATCACGCGAAGTACCCCTAGTGAGACGTGTGAAGAACATACCACATGTCTTCTAGATCACATGAGACTTAAAATAAACCGATAATGAATAAACCTAATGAATTAAAAATACAAGGGATTGAACCAAGATCAAAAGTGGAAGAATTAAGTGAAATACATTCTCGCTATCCCATCATGTGCTTCACATGAGTAATCTAAGGACACACAAAAACGTCAGGACATGTCAACTAGACCTTGAGACATTCCTTCAACATGCTATTTGAAACATGAAAAATTATTCATACATGTCAGATAATATCACATGGTCCCCCTTTTTCACACCACGTTGGACTTTTCAAACCCTCTATGACTATCGTCCAAGCCTTGAAACATCCTTTAGATACATCATTTGACTAATATAACGACATTAAATTATATCAGTCAAGTCTCATTATTGCATCTAGTAATTACAAATGAGCTCTCACAAAAACCTATGGGAAAGACATTTGAGACTAGTGATATCCTCCAGAAATGGTGGCTAGGTTTCACGACACCCTCTGGGCAAGTCAACTAAGACCCACGACTCCCTGCAAACATGACGTCCATGTCTCGCGATGCCTTATAGAGATGGTTTCCCAAATATGCGACATCATTTGAACCATATAACAATGAATCTTAGGAAACCCTCTATATGTGTTAAGACAACTCTTTAAAATGACACTAGGGAACATTAACTAGATCATGATATACCCTCTGAACAAGTTAGCCCGAACATGTGATGGCCTCTAACACAAGTCAACTGGATCACGCAACACCTCCTGGGCATGCTAGCAAGGTTAGGCATTAGATTCTATAATAAACCATCTAGATCTTGAACTATCCTATATGACAAGACAAATAGGTCATGAGGAGTAATCTAGGAAAGAAGAAAAAGGGTATACCAAGGCTTGATAACATTTTCTGTCCTTAGTGTGTAAGCCCTAATCAAAAAGGAAGCCTCAGTGTGTAAGCCCCAATATAAAGGGAACTATGAAGACTTTATTCCTACCATATTTAGGATACACAATCCACCTTTCTAGAGGTTTGATCTCTATATTTATCAACTAGGGAAATCCTAGCATCTAATTCCTTATTCAAAGCAATGACATTGACCACTTTCTATCCCTTGTTTCTCACAACGAGCATGAATCACGTGGGATTAGGGAGTTGCAATGATCATGACATCTACATTATAAACCTCCACAATAGTAAGGGATGCCTTAGTGTGTAAGCCCCAATAAATTGAACTACAATTAATATGATTCATTTAATAATCATGACACATAGGATGCCTTCTTAAGGCCCAAGGTCAAATAAACATCCCTTTTGGTGTAAGTCCTTTTATGACTCTGATATCACAGTCACTGGTACCTATTTAGTCCCAAGAGATGATCATCTTACCTCATCCATTAGTGTACTGAGAAACCAACTAAAATATGATAAATTTGATTCCTACCACAAACAAGATATGTAAGATGCCTCTATGAGATCCAAGTTCCATGATAAATCATATCGAGATAGTCCCATCACATGATTCCCACATCATGAGAAATGAAATGCTCATTTGTAATCCCTTGTTTCTCACACCAAGCATAACTCATGTGATCATAGGGATTCAAAATAATCAAATCATCTACACAATGAGCCTCTAAAATATTAGGGACAACCATAATATATAATCCCTAACCAAATGAACTACAACAACTCTGATTCTTGCTATACCTAGGATACATAGGATGTCCCCCCAGGATTTGATCTTGAATATTCAGTGTCCCAGAGTACCCACATGGGTCCTTTATGAATTATGTTAAACTTTATAGGCTAAAAAAACTATGTGGGTTTTTATTCCCTAAAAAACCAAGATACATAGGATGACTCATAATGGTTGAATCCCCTCCTCAGAATATTAATCTTCTCCTTGCGTGGAATCATATTCCGAAGCACCTATTTATATGGATTTAACATATATAAGCATCCACCCATTATTGAAAAATGATAGATAACCTCAGATACATACAAATGCATTTTATAAAGAGACACCGATATTTTTTCACATAGAATATAATTAAACTTTAATCATTTTTTTAGGGTAACGGGTCCCATATCGGGATTAGGAAGAGATTTATAAACATATCTTAAATCTAAAAGATAGTCCCATAGTAGGTAATAATTCCCCCCAAAAGGGTATGATGATCCCAACCTCCTATACTATAGACTAATGTGAGTCCCAAAGTGTCATTGGGTCTGAAAACCCAGATGACCACCTACCTTTGGAAAGTAGGTCTGTACCTAGCTATGGATGAGAGAACTGTTGGGAGTTTTTGGGAAAGGAAGAACAAATGGAAAACCCAATGAAAATGACTATGTGAGGACATAAAACTCCCACCTCAATCAAAACATATAGAAAAACCCATTCCATATCTTGAATCCTGATGAAACAATTATAACAATACATGAGTGGTGATGATGAAAAATGAATTACATCTGTTCGCAAGGTGGTAGTCCAATGTACACATGAATGATGGTTTCATTTTCCCATTTGATGGAAGATAAGATGGATTTAGGTTTTTTACATTAACATAATAACATATAATTATATGGGATATAATGGAAGTACTATATTATAATAATTGAATAAAATTTCAAGGAGGTGGAAGAAGAAATAAAATAAAAACACTTGATTAAGAATGATACCTCTTCTTCGGACAACCTCCTTAGGCTAGAACCAAAAACCTTATTAGGTTGAATTTTTGACAAAATAGGGGATCTAGGAAGTGGTAAGGGAAGTAAATAAATAATTTGGGTAGGTATTAGTGTATCCAATGAGATTTGAATTTGTGAAGTGGAGAGGATAGGTGGTGTATTTTTATAATTGAGGTGAGTGGTACAATTGTAATTTTTGAAAAGACCCACTTTTATCATGAAAAAAGGATCCAAAATAGACCATTATCAATCCTTAGATGATATATGATCTAAATATGGACATAAAATAAAATTTATATAAGTTTTTAGTTAATTTTAATCTTTATCTTCTAAGTTTAATCCCCTAGTAAACCCTTTTTCACCTCAACTGCAGAAAATATTTTTACTATTTTCACTATTCATTATGACCAAAAATTAAGTTGAACTTGTTAGATAATATAAATTATTATAATTATAAATTTTGAATCCATTCTATGAAATATAATTCATAGAAGTGAAATAATTTAATTTAAAATAAAACCCATAAAATGTGATGAAAAAAATAGTTTTTCACGAAATGTATTTTTTAAGCATAAGATGATATTATATTAACATTATAACTAGTAATAATATTTATATGAGTTTAAATTTATATTTATAAATATATAATATATAAATTTTATTTAAATTAATCCTAATTAGAGGTTATTTTGATTAATTATAATGGATAAACTTTATGCAAGTTAAAACAGTTTTTAGAAATTTTTTTTTAAAAAAAAAACATATACTAAAATCTAGTATTAAGATGATTAAAATATAATTAAGTGGATTAAATATAAATAAAGAATAATTATGGTACTTAAAATAATATTCAAAACATAATGATACTTTTAAATTACTTAATTTTTTGAAAAGAAATTATATTTTTATAAAATTGGTATGTTTCATTATTTGAAAAATCAATATTTTTTTTTGAAAAATTCCAAAATATCACCCTAAGTGAATTTTAATATGATGATTTAAAAATGAATTTAATTTTATCAAATAAATTTTCTAAAATCTTTTTAAATTAATCTTTTGTTTTTTTTTACAAAAAATCAATAAAAATCATTTTTAAAGAATATAGATTTTTGTTGAATAAAATTACTTTACTAAAAATTGATTAATTATTTACTTATAATTTATCAATAAATTTATATTGAGTAATAAATTTATATATATTTCATAAAGTAGTTAATAACATTCATACCCACCAATTTAACAGCTATGCTATAATAATCATATTTAAAATAATATTCTTTTATGGTACATTTAATCTCGATGTTGCATGTATTGTATGATATTGAGTATATATTATTATTTTTTAAAATCTTAGACTATTACAAGAATGTTAAAAGAGGATAATTAAATCAATAGTCTTACTTGAATAAAGAAGAATCACACACCAATTCAGTTCGAATTGAACGTAACAACTAGTTCAAAACTAAAACGGATGATGGAACACTTCCAAGTTTGAGAACATAATAGAAAAACAAAAGAATAATAAGAGAAAAAATTTAAAAGAAAGAATGAAACTTTAGGTTTGAGTTTCCTAGAATTCAAATAGAAAAAATTAACTCATGATGTAAATGGAATTAGCATCATGATTAGGCATGAGATTATTTCTACTATGATAATTTTACATTATGAAATGGGGTTTTATATCATGAATTTGAATTTTAATAGTATTCAGTGGAATGTATATCCCATGATTCATGGATTTTATCTTGTTCATAATATATTTAGATACTTCATAGAGGATGATCATAGGTATAGTCCAACCCATTTCACATGGTGAATTGTTTTAACATCATGTGTCTTCTTCATCCTGGGAATTCATGACTTAAATGGGATTCACAGATTGGGTTATATTTATCCAGAAATGAAATTTGGATTTCCTATGATTTCATTTTTATCTTAAAGTATAAACATAGTTAATTATGTATTCCTGATGTGAAATGCATACAATTTTAGTATTTATAGCAGTAATTCCTTCTCATTATGAATTATCCAATTTTTTTTGAAAAACACAACCACATATCACAACATCACAGTATAAAACTTGTATAAAACACAAGGAATTAAAATACAATATATAAATATATAATAATTTAACATATCATCCACAAAAACCCATCTTACTTAATTCTATTCAAATAAAACATATATAATGGTTTCATCTTAAATAAAATATTCCCAATTATATCTAACACATAAGACCCAAAATAAACACTATCATTTCACTTAACATAAAATTCCCAAAATTCACCTGCAAACCAAAGAAAACCTAAAAACTCAATCATAGATAAAATCATGAAAAACCAATATAATCCCAACTGAAAATAACTATATAAATAAGAAATTAATAAATTAAAATCATCATAATGGGGAACTATAACAACCATGGTTCTAAGAATAGAAACATAAACATCTAAAATAATTTATATTAAATGAATAAAACAAGTTATTACCAATAATACAAAATAAGTTTTAAAATAGAAATCATGCCATCACCTTTATTTTAAATCAAAATCAAGGGTTTTAAGGAACAAAATCATTTAAAATTCCAAATTTTAAAAATAAACCCCTTTTAATTTGGAAACCAAATATGAGAAATATTATATAAAAGAACATTTAATTTATCCCAAATATTTACCATAACACTAATTAATTTTTATTAACCATCAAAATGAATTATCATTTCCCAATTTAATCTCACTCACATCATTAATTAAAAAAATTAACAAAATTTAAAATAATTCATTAAATCTAGTTCAAGTAATTTAAAAATAATAACTTTATTGATAAGACTCACTATAATTATACACCTTAATCAGATTAAATGAAATCTCTAACTCATTTTGAAACAATTTTAACCCAAAACTAGTCCTTTTTCACCACTAAATTAATAAAAGACTTAAATTTTTACAATCAGTTATGTATAAGTAAATTAAATCATAAATAAAATATTATTGAATAATGTTTTCTTAAATTCAATTTAATTTACAACGTGTGATATTAAAAATAGAAGGGAATGTGCCTCACGATTTTTTTTCTCAAGCAAAAAGAAGAAATACAGGAGTTCTATAAATGAATAGATACAAGAAAATATTGAAAGTTTTATTCTACTAATTTAAAATTATAATAATTATTTCATAACTAAATATATTATTTATATTGTCAATATCATTATTTTGAGTCCCTTTATGTGTAATAGGATAAAAAATTAGGTTGTATGATCATTTGTGATAGATATTATGTGATGAGAACCATGTAAGATCCCACTATCAACCCATGAAGAGTATTGTCCCCACTATGTATTGGACTAATACAAGCACCTCTAGTAACTATGGTAGCATCGAGTTTCAAGAGTCCCATGCATAGGTAGTAGAGGCCCATGCATATGCATAAAAGGTTAATTTTTTTCTATACAGGTGCGTTAATTAAGTAAAAAATACAACAAGTTGTTTTTAAAAGCTATGCCATCTTTATATCCATCACTTCCTCTAGATACTGCTCTATTTTTTGATACATGAAATTTAATGATGCACTCCTTATATGATGCACCCAGTGATGGGGATGAAGATCTTAGTGGTGGGTGTGGTGATGAATTCCCTGGTGGTGATGGGGATGATGATGTATGGGGAGATTATTCTAGAGAGGATTCTCATTAGGATAGAGATGAAAGTGATGACCATGATGGTAGTGGTGGTCTAGAGGAAAATATTAACCCCATACATTTTTGACTTTATATTTATGGAACAACCATGTGGATAGTTTTTGATGACTAAAACTAAATGCATACATTTTTTATGATTTTTTTGTTATCAATTTATAAAATGTGAAATATATAATATATGTACTATTTTGAATGCATACTATGAGTAGTATTTGTGAATGGGAGTGTTGTTTGGCTACTAGGGAGTGCCGCTGGATATTGGTGGAGGGAGGCTATACCAACAATTTCTCTAGCCATTAGCATCAAGTACCCCTAACCTACCTATACCCATGACTAAAATAAAACTGTTCGTATCAGGTTATTGCAACAACTCCCCACCCAAGAGTTTTGGAAACCATTGGTATACCCTATACCAATGGTTCTAGGTCCTATAACAATGGTTTAAAAAGGTTGATATAGGTCAATTTTCTATTAGTGAAAGATGAAAATATGTAAAATCATCAATCAAGTTCTTAATGTTGGATGTGCACTAAAATGTACCCGAATGAGATGCATATACACATATATAATATATGACATTATATATAGTGTACATTTAATTAATTCATATGATAAACGAATTCTAATATATATATATGATATATATATATATGATATATATATATATATATAATATCAAATATTCATGAAATGAATATTTTGGATAAGTTGAATTCGATGCAACAACCTATACAATTTCTCCCAAATAGTGACATCAAGTTATAATTAGAAGGTTGATTTATTTAAAGTTTTCATTTATCCATTGAAGTGTGATCAAAGAATAATCTATCCAATGAGAATTATCACATGAGATAGATTATGAATATAATTTTATTCAAGCACTACTTATAAAAGAGGATGAGATCTTCCCCTATGGGATGTGCAATTTGTATGTGACTACCAAAAGTACGCTTAAACCCTCTTCTTCCCATGCACTTTTTAGCTCACATGAGAAGGTGATAGAATCCATTAAATTGCACAAGCATCCTTATGAAGAATTCAGGGATCCACTAGCCGATGTATCACTTCAGAGGCAGAATGAATTTGTTCACTACTCCTCATGATCTCCACCATCCATTCTCCTTTGGAGGATGAATATGAAAGATGTCGTAACTCATGAATATGGGTATTCTCTGTATTTTCAATATTTCATGTTTTAAAATTCTTGAAAATAAGAATAATGTTTTTTGGGTTTTCTTTTGATGAAAATTATTATTATATGATCATAATAAACCCATCAATGGTATAAAAGGAGGTTTCTTCAAGAATCAAACATGTTTTGATCACTAGTTTTCAAAGAAAAATGAAAAATAACATTTTTTTAAAATGAATTCAGGTTAAAAACTTTTAAATGAGATTATTATATGTAAATATGATTTACCCTTATGCAAGGAGGACACATAAAGTCATTATCATAATGAAAAAGGTCTATGTAAAGATAATACCATTATACAAAAGGTTTGTGTAATTGCTACCATTGATTATGAGGGTATACATAATGTTAACCAATGCATTACATTTATGAAATGAGGTTTATTAGAGATATGTAAAGGTAAGATAGTGTATTACCTTTACACAACAGTTCTAGAAGGCTATATAAAGCTATATCAAGACATACTATTATGTTAAGCATTCACATAAAGTTAATATCCCTAGTACCCTTACATAAAATGAATGGTATAAAGGTAATATTATTATTACCTACATGCAACGTGTTATATTTTATTAGTGTAAAGGTAAATAGTTAATTAACTTTACAAAAGTGCTTCAATATAGCTTGTGTATGGGTAAAAGGCTTTACCTTTATGCAGGAGCCCCTTACGCTCAAGGGTAAGCATGTACTTTGTTAATTTTTTTTAACATATTAATTTTTTTAACATATTAATTTTTTAATGTTTTATAAATTATTTATAAATAATGTTCAAAGGTATATTGGGGATATTTAATTTAAAGGGATTTTATAAATAAATAAATAAATAATTATTTATTTATAATTAATTAAATAAATTTTTACGAAAACATTTTTCCCAAATATTTTAAAATACCTTTTGAAAAATTGAATGGAATGCTTGATGATATAAAAATAGAAGGTTTATTTGGAAATCATAAGAGGTGATTTGTAAAGTACAAAATATATATTATATTTAGATTATGTAAATTTTTTATATAATAGAAATTGAATTATAAAATGTTTATAATTCATGAGATGTCATATAAGTTTCATATAATACTAAAATATGAAAGTTTTTTTGGTTTAAATGAATATAAAATGTTTATATTCTTTATAATTTATAAAATGTTTGTAATTATCATTTATTTATTAATAGTTCTCAAATGCCTCATGTTTTGGAAAATAAATAAATTGTTTATTTATTTTTTAAATTTATCTGATATTCATGTTTAGTAATTTTTTTATGAAATATAAATATTGTGTATGCCCATTTATATGATAAATTGTTTCTAGGATAGAACCTCTCATGTCATGCAATCTTTGATATCATAAAATTTATTTTCCATCTACCATGAACTTGGTTTGTTACTATAGTTATGCACTTGATAATAGTTATTATCGATAGTTTGTGTTTATTAGGTGTTAGAGTTTTCAGGAATTTAATTATATCTTGAGTAAAGTCTCCTTGGGTAAAGGGGCTTGGGGTCAGACCACCTACTTTCTTAATGGCATATTCCTTAGCTAGGAAAGTGAATGGGGTTAGCTATCTATCTATATGGGCTTAATCATGTAGATTTTATCAATCTCATATAACTATATTTCTTTACATGAATCATTCATGCACCTTATGCATATGATGCATTTGGATAAGTATGAATATACATGGCTTCAATTTTTGGGTTCATAATAAAAACTTATGGGTTGTGTAAAGAGTTACACATTAATATAGTGTGAACACATTAATTTGGTGGCTGGAATAAGGATTTACAAAACTAAATTATTAGAAGAATACTGTCATGACCCTACCCAAGATGGGGCTTAAGCCACAACTACCCCAAGACCACCTCCATATTCCAGAGGCTAGCGACCATCACCGAAGGTACAACTAAGGTAGGGAGGTATTTTACTAGAAACCTATATGCACACACACATCCATATCAATACATAACTCTAGAGTAATAATAGAAAAATATGAAAAATACTAGGGAAACAACCATGAAAGTAAAACCTTTTGATCGTACAAGAGTATTTTAGTATAAATTGAAAAGTAAAGGGAAAAAATACATGTCCAACTAGAAAGATGTCCCAAGATAAAAAAATGGAAAGTAAAATGTTGTGAGAGCCTAGATCCTAATCTCCAAGCCATGAACACTATATGTGGTCTAAAGTACTAGATATCCATATGCTTCTTTGAAGTCACCGATGACCTGTATGTTGTCTATATAAGACATAACAGGTGCGGGAAAATACCATGTAGTGGTGAGTATATTCATTCGCATTAGGATTCCCCAAAATCTTAAGGGAGATCAGTAATAGATAAAACAAAAAATGAAAGACTATAGATAGTAAATGGGATGAAGAAAGTAGTGAAATAGAATAGATCAACCCAAAACAAAAGAGACCAACCCCATCCAAACATAAGAGGATCAACACAGTGTGTATATAAACTACACTTCGAGTCTTTTTCACTTATAGTAGGAGAGTAGACTCATCCAATCATGAGAATCTAAACAAATAAATCACATGGAATACCCCACACATCTACACATATCATGGAAAAAGAGTAACCAAATCCAAAGGTATGGATAAAAATAAATAAATATATGCTCAGTCAATATAATCCCAAACAAGAGAGTAAGGGGATCTCCATCTCATTGCTTATATTAGGAAAAAGAGTCACAAAATGTTCCAAAAGTCCATCAACAATGCTTAGTATCTCACATGTCTACCTAGAAGTAACTGTCCAAGACAAGCCACTCCTCTTCACTGTATCACATAGTTGAGGGGACAAAATATCTAGGTATAAGACCCATAACCTAGTATGATAAGAGGGTTCCAATCTGATAGTTTATGGAGTAACCATTCCCTTCCCAACCAGAGGGTCCACTCTAGTCATCAAGGACCCATGCCCATCCTAGCTAGAGAGTTCTACTCAGAAGTATGTAAAGGTCCTACACCCTATGCTGAAAATAGGGTTCTACTCTAAAATTCATAGATGAAACATTCCTATCCTAGCTAGAGTGTTCAACTTGGAAGTCTGTAGAGGACCCATGCCTTGTACTGACAGGAGGGTTCCACTCTAGCAGTAGAGGACCCATGCCCAACCTTGCTGGAGGGTTCCACTCAAGGATTCGATGAAGGACCCATTCCATACCTAGAAAAAGTGTTCCACTATAGTTGTAGAGGACCCATTCCCATCCTAACTATAGGGTTCCACTTTATAGTTCATCAAGGAACCATGACCAGGCCAGCTAAAGGGTTCCACTTGGGATGTCTTTCGTGATCTTACACAATCACTATCATCGCCCAACCAAGCGTCATTCCTAGAACATTCCACATCATATCCCAAAATACAAAACCAAGGGAATCATAATGTTCTACATGGAAAAAACTCAGGATAGTATACTCTCATGGCAAAGTAAAAGTCTAAATGAAGTAGATACATATGCTTGAAGTTTCCTCAAAAGGAGCAAAGGGGTATATGGCATGCAGGGGAACCACACAATGTGTTGTACCACTCTTTTACCTAGAAGCGTCTTTAGAGGTATATGGATATCTAACCATGTAAGGTTATATGGAATGTGAGGGATATACACAACATTCCCATGCCACCTAGGGTACCACTCGTGTTCTTGGCCCTGTTCGTGTAACCACCTTGTGTCCATGTAAATGACCCCATGTATGTGTAATTTGGTATACGACTGTGTGCCTGGTCATGTACTCCCACATAGATTCCTTCCCATTTGATCCACCACACATCTTTCCCAACTGGGTATGAGGAACATGATGTGTAGGAGGGATACATGCCATGCCATCCTTATAATCTTCCAAAACCATATCCTTTGCAGTCAGGGGGCTACATGCCTTGTGTTCATCGTGATACATGACATGTAGTTGGGATTTTTAATGATTTATAGATCACATATCCATGCCTAAAATATATATTTTTTACTTCAATTTCATAATTTTTTCACCCATAATCATTAAATATAGTCACTATTTTTCATTTCCAGCCATCCAGTGGATAAAAATTGGTCCTGTCAGTCCTCGGTGGTTCGGTCATACTCATTGCTTGTCCGGATCCATTTTGTTGATGATTTTTCAGTATTAAACCATAAAAATGATAATACAATTAAAAAAAATCCCATATATGTGCATAATTCATTGATATTTATTTCACTCACGATTCCATTATGATTCTGGGGGTCCAACTAGGCTCGGTACTACCCAAAAATTTTGAAACGAGACCATGGGGTTTAACTGATGAAGAATATGAGGAAATTGAGTGGGAAAAGCACAAGAACAATTTTTTAACCATCACTGGATAAGATTTCTTGGCCAATAACCACAAATGGGGAAATCTAGGCTAGAAAAACAAGAACAACCAATTAAAAATAGGTACAAAAGCACATAAAATAGTTAAAAAATTAGCGCAGATCATAAACAAGATGATTGTAATCAATCAATTTAATTAAAGAGGGAATAAAACAAAAATTGAAGATTCATGCCTAGATATTTGACCTTTATTCATAAAAGAACATGTTTTCCAATTATATAAGTAAGTATTTTCATTTTCTACATCCTGATATTCTTCAATATAGAGTTTCGTCATCGTCCGATGCGATTTTCCAATGGATGGAAGAAGAGAAGCTCTAGAATCCTCCCAGGGTTTATGCAGCTAACCCTAGATGATTCTCCATGGAATTATTCTTATAATATTTTGTTTAAGTTAAATGAATGAATGAATGAATGAATGAATTAAATAATTAATTAATCCACTGAACATACCACCAACAATCGAGATGTACGAACACCCCATGAAGACCTATTTTAGGTCGCACCTAAGGTAAAAAATGTGTTCCAGACTCAACTATAGTATTGGATTTCTAATCTAAGATTCTTCTAAAGAGTTATCCCATTTTATTTAAGAAACTATGTGCGCATAAAATAAAATATATTTAATATTTTTATAAAGTTAATTATGGGAACACCAGACCTCAGAATCACATTCCATTCCAGTTCCTGGATATGTAAATATATATAGAAATATTTCAAAGTCTTAGAAGGAACAAAATCAGGTCTCTAAATCATTAAAAAATTCAATTAATTCATCCCAAAAAAGAAAAACTAACAAAAAAACTTGATATACTAAGCCCTCACTTGGTTCTCCCACTCCCAAGAGATCTCCTGCATGTCCCCATGCTGCCAAAAAAACCCAAACCAAGGGGATGGTTTGTCCACATAGGTTTCTTTATTTTCAATCCTTGATCACCATTGGTTGCTCCACAAATTTGGATCCATCCTTGTTGTCCAGCTCACCCCATTTGATGAAATGTGTGGGGTCATTCATTTATCTTCTCAATTGTGACACATGAAAGATTTTGTGCTCCTGCTCTAGTTGTGAGGGTAGGGAGATGTGGTAAGAAACATCACAAACCCTCTGTACAATATTTAATGGCTTGATGAATCTCAGGGATAGTTTGACTCCCCAGTCAACCTCTATAGTCCTCATTATGGGGAGACTCTCAGGAAAATGTGGTCTCCCTAATCTAACTCCAAGGGCCTATGAATATGATCCACATAATATTTCTACCTCCTTTGGTCTATCCCGATCCACTAAAATATGACATGGACCTTCTTCATCAGCACCTACACCATCTCTAGGCCCATAAGATACGTCTCTCCAATCTCTTTCCAACATAAATGTGGACTATAGGGTTTCCCATACTGGTCCTTAAAAGGTTTCATTCCAATAGTAGAGTAGTATATGTTGTTGTACACAAACCCTACCAAGGGAAAGTGATCCTCCAAACTCTAATTTAAGTCTAACACATAATCCCACACAATATCCTACAATGCCTGTATAGTGTTCTCAATTTTCCCATCGGTCTGGGGGTGAAAGGATATAATCATCATCATTCAGGGTCTCAAATGCCTCAAGCAAGCCTCTCCACAATCATGAAGTAAACAACACATCATTACCAGAGAAAATGGTTGAGGGAACCCCATGAAAGAGAATGATATCCCGTATGTACAACTACCCCAAAATCTACACCTAACTCTGTTCTCTAATAGAAAGAAAGTGTGGAGACTTTGTGAGTTGGTCATCTATCACGTAGATGGTTTCATGGGCCTTTACTGTGTGTAGAAGTATTGTCACAAAGTCCATGGATATGCTATCCCAGTTCCACTCTGGGATCTCAAGGGGCTACAATAATCTTGAAAGTACCTGGTGTTTAGACTTGACCTGCTAATAGGTGAGGCACCATGATATGAACACATCTATGATCCATCTCATGTCATACCGCCAAAAATTTCCCCGAAGGTCTCTATAAATCTTCCCTATAGTGGGATGTATAACTAGGGGAGAAGTGTGGAACTCTTTCATCACCTCCTCCTGCATTGTGACTAGAACCACCATCTATCCTTGGAAAATGATGACTTGATTCCCTCATTAATTATTTAAATATGGTGAATCCACCATGGATATCTGGTCACGTAAGACCTCACAGTCAATGTCTCCTAGTTGGGACTCTCTCACATTATTGAGAAGCGGAGGAGTCAACACCATCAAATGCAGAAAATATGTATCCTCCTGCTTCACTAGGGTCAGTTGTAGAGAGGCCAACTACTCTGAATCCTCTTACACCAAGTGATCCTAGGACTTCCTACCATGAGAATATGCTACTATGGTTCCCTTTACTAGAGTATAGACTATATCAAAGTCATAGTCCTCTAAGAAATCCAACCAAAACTATTATATTAGGTTTAAGTATCTACATGTGAATACATACCTAATACTCTGAAGGTATAAGTAAACCACAAATCACTCTCCAAGAAGGTAGTCCCTCCACATCCTTAGGTCGAAGACTACTGCTACAAGATCTAGGTCATGATATGCATAGTTTTTCTCTTGGGGTATCAACTATCTTGACCCATATGTGATAACTTCATACCATTTCATTAACACACATCTAAGCCTGGCTCCTGAGACATCACAAAACACTACATACTCCACACCCTTCTCTAGTAGTCTAAACACAAGAGCACTCATCAGCCTCAACCAAAACCCATTGAAGGCCCTCTGGAAATGATTAGTCCTGGTGAAAAACTTCCCTTTATGCATTAGGGTAGTCAAAGGGGATGAAATTAGGGAGAAGTATTCCAAAAACATCCTATAGTACCCCACTAAGGAAATAAATTGTCGCACCTATAACATGATCTTGAATGGATCCCAAGAAAACACTACATCGACCTTCAATGGGTCCAATATAGAAACATGCTCAGAAATTAAATTCCCTAGAAAGGGAACCTCATGAATATATAATTGGAACTTTGAGAGTTTCACATAAATCTGGTGCTTTCAAATAAAATCTAGAACCAACCTCAAGTGCTCTACATGTCCCACCTCCAATGAAGAGTAGATGAGTATGTCGTCGATGAAGATGAAAAAAAACTAGACCAAGTATAGCTGAAAGACCTAGTTCATCATATCCCTAAACATAGTGGGGGAATTTTTCACACCAAAGGGAATCATTTGGAACTCATAGTGTACATAGCAACATCAAAATGTTAGCTTTGGAATATTAGCCTTGCAAATCCTCAACTAGTGGTAGCCAGACCGAAGATCGATATTTGAGAACCATCTCACACATCACAAATGAACAAAGAGGTATTAAATACTCAATAATAGTTACTTTTTCTTTATCGTGTCCTGGTTTAAGTGATGATAATCCACAAAAAGCTGCAAGATCCCATCCATCTTTTTTCATGAACAACACCCGAACTTACCAGGGGGACACACTGGGTCTAATGATACCCTTCTATCAAATGTCCTACAACTCTAACCGAATATCCTGGAGATCTATAGAGCCTATATGATATGATGGAGAATATATCCGAGTGGTCTTGAGATACAAGTTGAATAAAAAATCCTTATCCCACCTCAGAGGCAGTCCAGGAATGTCTTTGGGGAAGACGTCCATATAATCCTCCACAACTGAAGGAATCGAAATTCTTGAAGAGCCTGCAACACCAAGGGATATACTCTCCAACTGATGGGTGATGGGATATGGCCTCCTACTCATAAAACCAACTTGTCTTACCATGAGATCTCTCTCACCCATAAAGGTGAATCTATTCCCATCAGTGCATAGACATCTGAATCCTCTGCGGTGATGGTCAATCTGAGCTCAGACCATGGAAAACCAATCCATAACCAATATGAATTAATAGGGTTATATCATGATGACCAAAAGTTCCCATGATAATTTATCCCCACCAAGAGATATCTTTTGCTACCAGTAGATAAAAGATATAAAAGAAGAATTCCCTATAGGAATCTCAAGATGAAGCTGCTGGGCTAGTGCCTCAACTGTGAGCTCCATATCTTGCACAAGGAGTAGAGAGATGAAGTAATTATTGGAAACTATGTATACTACTACTACATAAAGAGTAGAATGAATGCATATCATATATATTATCATCTCGTGCACTGTAGGGTCATAAGCCTCCAAAGCCTGTAGCTTTTTGCGGCCCCAGATTCCAGCTCCCTAAGCCTGACATGGGCCACCTAGTGGTGGTGGTGGAAGGATCTCATAACATCTTCCACCACCCATAGATCCCCATGCTCTTATGTCAACTCCTCATCCCTAGGGACCACCCTACCCTTTCTTGGGAGATCCATGATCACAGTGCTGCCTCTTCCATGGTGGTCTGTTAGCTACCTTCCTACGCTCCTCATTACGTTTGGTTGGGAAGTCATTAAATATGTGAGATAGCACATAAAAATCATAGTACCAAACCTATTCGGTTTTCCAGGGTGCTTTGCACTCTCCCTACACCACAAAACCAATCATTTGAGTATGATCATGAAAGGATCTCTAGTACTAATATCCTATTGACTGGTTCCTGCTAGCTATTGCAGATGACTCAGATCTATAATTCCCACTACCATCTCAAGCTATATGGTGTCCCTATGACATAAAGATATTTATTATTATCACCCACTCTAACACCCCGACATAAGTGAGGATACAAAAGGGAACCACACTACAACTGATCTCTCTATATATTCGCTTATCAAACTTCCATGCTCGAAAGTTTCCATCTCAGATCATGTAAAGGGAATACTGGGTAAGGTATGTGAACCTCATAGCATACTCAGCCACTTCCATACTTCCCTATTGTATATTTAGAAGATAAAAAATCCAAAACGAGCACAAGAAGGAGGGTTAGTACTCTTCGTGGAATGACTAATATAATTAGGGATATATGAGTGTTGACTCATCATGCATCTGGGCAACAAGACTCCACCAGTTCCCGACTACTATGTGGAAAAGGCTAGCTACAAGTGCACCCATCTAATATATTAGTGTATGGATGAGCCTGAATAAAACAAAATCACCAACTATAGCCAATCATATGATGCCTAAGGATATGGATCACCACAGAACCTTAGCATCCACTATAACTAGAACTCACAGAGCATGCTATGCCTGTGCGCATATTCAACCCACTATGTTGGGAAAATATGCTCCTCAATAGGTGGAGGTGATGCTCCCTATCCACTTTGAGGAGGAATATCATAGGATAGACCCTGAACTAAGGCCTCATCACTCATAGTATTGTCTATATGATCTAGAACTAGTATCATGTCTGGCTATCATTATGGAGGCATCCTGAAATTTTAATCAAGACATACCACAATCATATGAGCATATATATATATATTAATGGGGATATGAATAAATAAGTATAGTCAAATAATCAATACTATATGATGTATGTACTATTCATCCCTACAACCAATGTTTCAGTATACCGAGTTGACAAGCAGGTAGTCAAATTCCTTGTCAATGGATACGTCAGCCACCCGCACCATCACTAGATTCCCTGGCATGAGATCCACACTTGAGACACTTTGACACCTTTTCCCTAATCCCAATCAAATATTCATAAGGGGAATACTCCAAAAACCTTCCCAAGGATCAAACCACCTCTAATAACAATCATTCACAACTCGAATCAAGATGAGTCTCAAGCTGAAACTACCCTAAGCATGCATCCATAGGGCTGGGGCTGACGACCAGTGCTGAAGGAACAATTAACATAGGGAGGTGTTTACCTAGAAACCTATATGCACACAAACAATAAACTTTATGCATAAGTGAAAAGGAATAATATAAAAATATGCAAAATAGTTGGGAAAAAACATTCAAGTAAAACCTCTAGACAGTACAAGAGTACAATAGTGTAAATTGAAATGTAAAGGGAAAAAATGCATGCCCAACCAAAAAGATGTCCTAAACTAAAAAAACTAGAAAGTAAAACACTGAGAGAGAATATCTCTTGATATCTAAGATGTAGCCACCATATGAAGTCCAAACTAATATGTATCCCTACAATCCTCTAAAGTCACCAATGACCTGTCCATCATCTACATAAGACACAACAAATGTGGGAAACACCCATATATGTGTGAGTATATACATACCTAATAGGATTTTATTAAGGATGAATGGGGATAAGTAAGAGATACAACATGAAAGACTATAGTTAGTAAATAGGATGCAAAAAGCTGTGAAAGAGAACAACTCATCCCAAACTAAGAGAGAGTAACCACATCTAAACACAAGGGGGTCAACATAGTGTGTAGATAAACTACACATCGAGTCTTTTCCTCCTACATTAGGAGAGTAGAATCATCTAACCATGAGAAGATAAATACAAAAATCACATGGAATACAACATGAATCTTCACATCTCATAGAAAGAGTGTAACCAAATCCAAAGGTATGGATACAGAAGAATATATATGTTCTCTATCAAAATAATTCCAAATGAGATAATAAGGGGATCTTTATCCCATAGATCATCTTAGGAAGAAGAGTCTCTAATAGTTTCAAAAGCTCATCAATTATGACCAACATCACATGCATTTTCCAAGAAGTAACCATCCAAGTCAAGCCACGAATCTTCAATGTGTCACATAGTCAAGGGGCTATGATCTCTAGGTAGAGGACCCATGACCTGGTATGATAGAAGGGTTCCACTTTGATAGTCAATGGAGGACCCATGACTTGCTTAGCAGGAGGTTTCCACTCTAGTCATTGAGGACCCATTCCCAACCCATCTAGAGGGTTCCACTCAGAAGTTTGTAGAGGACCCGTACCATATACCGATAGGAGGGTTCCACTATAAAAGTCATCAAGGACCCATAACCAACTCAAATAGATGGTTATACATAGAATTATGTAGAGAAACTATTCCCTTTGCTGATAGGAGGGTTCCACTCTAGCGATAGAGGACCCATGCCTAGCCCAGCTAGAGGGTTCCACTATAGGAGTCAATGGAGGACCCATGCCCTAACCAGTAGTAGGGTTACAATTTGGTGGTATAGGACCCATGACCAGACCATATGGAGGGTTCCACTCTAGAGGTCATTGATAACCCATTCCCATCCCATCTAGAGGGTTCCAATTGGGATGTCTCTCGTGATCCTGCATGATCACAACCATCATCAAGCATTATCTAACCAAGAGTTGTGCCCGAAACATTCCACATAATATCCCAAAAGATACAACCAAGCACACCATCACGTTCTAAGTATAAAAACACTCGGGATATACTACTCTCATTCCAAAATCTAAGTCTAAATGAAGGAGATACGAAATCTTGAAGGTTCATCAAAAGGAGCCAAGAGGTACATGGCGTGTTGGGTGTGCACATGGTATGTGGTCCCACTCTTTCTATTGGATGTGTCCCTATAGGTACATGAATTTACAACCATGTAAGTTTACACAACATGTGAGGGATATACATGGAATGCCCATGCCACTTGGGGTCCTATCCGTGTGCTTGGTCGTGTTTTTATAACCACCCTGTGTTAGTGTACTTGACCCCGTGTCCATGTACTTCAACACATGACCATATAACCCCACAAAGAGTAATTCCCATGTGATCTAACATATGCCTCATCCACCCAGGGATGAGGTAGAGGAAATTTATGAGGGATACATTCCATTCCATCTTTGTAATATTCTAAAAACCTATCCACCATATTCAAGGGGCTATACACTGTGTGTTCATCATGATACATGACGCATAGTCATGATTTTTACAAATTTATAGATCTACTCTCTATACCTCAAATATGGAATTTTCCTTTAAAATTTTCCCCTTTTCCTCTTGTAATCGTCAGATCTAGTCACCGTTCATCGTTTCTGTCCATTCGTTAGCCGTAAATCGGTCCTTTCGGTCCGTATCGGCTCCTCCGTATTCAATGATCATCCTGATCTATTTTGTCAATGATGATTCAATCTATGATCATCAAAATGATAATACACATCTTGAAAACATACCATATATGTGCCCAATTCATTTATCCATCCTTTTCTTACAAATCCATCATGATTCTAGGGATCCTATTGGGATCGGTATCGCTCGACAATGTCGAACCGAGACCGTGGGGTCCAACCAGTGATAATGAAAATAAATTGAGGGGGAAAGGCACAATAAAAATCGTTTAACCATATTTTTACAAGAGTTATTGGGAAACGATCAAGAATAAGGAAATCTGGGTTAGAAAAAATAAGAACAAACAATTAAAAATTGATACACGAGCACATAAAAAATTTAAACAATTGGATCAGATCATAAAAAAGATGATTATACTCAATAAATTTAATCAAAGATGGAATAAACCAAAAATGTATGAGTCATACTTGGATATTGGATCATTCATTGTTGAAGAACGTGCTTTCCAATGATCAAAGGAAGTCGTTGTGTTCACTGCATCCTAATATGCTTTGATCCAGAGTTTCATCGTCGTCTGATGTGATTCACCAATGAAAGGAGGAAGATAAGATTTGGAATACTCCCAGGGTTTATGAGGCTAACCCTATATGATTTCGCAAATCTATATTCTTAGAGTATTTTTTATGTTAAAAAAATGAATGAATGAATTAAATAATTAATTAATCCACCGAACATACCACAAATGAGAAAGATGTCTACACTTCTGGTGCCAAACTATTTTAGGTCATGCTTATGGTAAAAACTACATTATAGACTCCAATGTTGTCTTGGATTTCTGATATGAGATTCTATTTAAGAGTTATCCCATTTTATTTAGGAAATTGCATGCACATAATTTAAAATATTTTTAATATTTTTATAAAATTAATTTTGGGTGTACCGAGCCTCAGAATCACATTCCTTCTTAGCACCTGGATCTAGAAATACATGTATAAATATTTAATTCATAAAAGTAAAAAAACCAGGTCACTATACATGAATACAAAAAATAAATAAAACATGAAAATATAATGATTATATATGATTTAATAGTTATGAATTTAATATAGATATGATGTATATTAAATTGAAGATACCTTAAAATAAAACCCTTTATATACTAAGTGTGAGATTCCTTCCAATTTTTTTCCAAGACCTCAATAATTCAACTAGGTACTATCAAGCTTAGCATGGGTACCCTTGGATTATCTCATGTAAGGAAATAAAGGTTTAAGCAACTCAATATTTTCATATTGGGTATTGTTGACCTCAAAATGAGTATCCATTGATTGACCTTAGTTAGATTATTCTTGGAGTTTTCTTTGGTTTACAATAAACTAGAAGCCCTAATAGATATGATACCATAAGAATAGTGTTAATTGAATCCATGATGGATTCATATAGTTTTCTATCCACAAAACTATCCAAGAATCATAAATATTATGACTGGGATTATTCCTTACCTAAATAATCATGGATTGATGTGATAGTAAGTGTAAGTCATGATGAAATATGGATCTTGGATCACTAAATGAATATGATGTTATGGGCCATTATTTTTAGTGGTAACAATTTCATTTAAATCCCTTAATTAAAAGACATAGTAAATTATACTCATCTACTGATACATTTTTTTTGTATATTATATCATACTTTACACTAATCATATTGACATCATTAATAGGTATGACCTGTAAAATGGTTAAAGATTTGTATCTATGAATTAGAAGTATTATTGAGGATAAATATTTTATGTACACAAATTTTAATGTTATAAAAATAAATTTCTCAAACTCAGACTCATGGGTATTAGATACCGGGTGTGTGTCACACATTTTTGTAGACAAACACATTCTAAAATATAGAAGGGAATTGATAAATGGTGAAGTATATGTTTATGTGGGTAATGAAGCAAGAGTTTATGCATTATAGGTCAAAAACTATGATATGATTTTACTAAGTGTATTGATCTTATAATTGAAAACTATTATTATGTTTTCTCTATAAACATGAATTTTATTTTTGTATCTTGTTTGGAAAATATGATATTTTCATTCATTATTAAGAACAAGAGTTGTTATATATATATGAATGAAATATTTTATGGAATTAGGAATATAATTAATGGATTATATATTATTTATATTAATAATCATGTTTATAAAATTTAGAATAAGAAGGTCAAAGTTGATACAAATCCCACCTACCTATAGTATTTCTTCCTTGAATATATAAATGAGAAACAAATTAAAATACTCTATAGTGATGGATTATTGGACTCACTAAATTATGAATTTTTTGATATATGTGAATAATGTTTGTTTGAAATAATTAAAAATACACCTTTCAAAAGAAAAGGTGATATTTCTATTGGAATGTTGGATCTTATATATATTGATGTAAGTGGACCAATGAGTACACAATAAAATGGTGGTTTTAGTTACTTTGTTACTTTTACCAATGAATTTAGTTGGTATGGGTATGTGTTTTTGATGATAAAAGTATGAATCTTTTTAAAGGTTTAAATAGTTTTTGAACAAATCATATAATCAACTTGGAAAAAGTATTAAAGTCCTTCATCAGTTTGGGGTGGTGAATACTTGAGCTTAGAATTGATAGCTGAAGTAAGACATTATGGAATTGTTTCACAAATCCCCACTTTAGGAACACCAAAAAGAAATTATGTATCTTAAATTAGGAATTATACTTTCTTAGAAATGGTTTGATTGATGATGAGTATATGTGACCATCCTATTTCATTTTGGGTTCATGCTCAAGACACTTATGCACTCTTACTAAAATTCATTCCATCTAAAGTTATCATAAAGACACCATATAAAATATGGTTTAGAAAATTTCCAAGTTTTTCTTATGTGAATATTTAGGGATGTGAAGAATTCATATGAATATTGAATTATGAAAAGCTTGACTCCAAATCTAATAAATCATTATATGTTGGTTATTCCAAAGAAACCATGGTTTATTACTTTTATAATATTATTGAACACACACTGTTTATGCCTCAACGAGGTGTTTTCCTTAATAAAGAACACATGAGTTAAGGTTTTAGTGGTATTAAAGTTGAAATTATAGAATTTCAAGACAAAAAAATAGGAATTATTCTTGAGATGGATATTGAGCCGATTCTGTAAATAGTTGTGAAAGAAGAATCGACTCAAGTTATACAAAAACCTTAATTGTCTAGTAGGATTCCTTAGGAACCTAAGAGATACATATTTTTCATGGATAATGATAATGAATTCTTATTCATAGGAGATTAACCTACTTCCTACCAATAATCCATTAAGTATCCTAATTCCAAGAAATAGTTAAAATCCATGGAGTCTATGATGTACACCATGTACACTTACCAAGTTTGTAACTTTGTGGATGCACTTGAAGGGGTGAGATCCATTGGGTTTATATGGGTTTTACACTCAAAAACTGACATGGATGGTATATTTTCTTCCTATAAATAATTTCTTGTGGAAAAGGGTTACAAAAATGTTCATGGTATTAACTATGAAGATATATTTTAACTTATTGTGATGATAAAGACCACTCAAAATTTTCTATCCATAAAATCTCATTATGATTATGAGATATATCAGACAGATGTAAAAACTAAATTACTTAATGGGAATTGAGAAAAGGAATTGTATGTGGTACAACCTGATGGTTTTAAAGTTCCAAGTGAGGCTTATAAGGTTTTAAAATTGGATCAGTTTATTTATGGACTAAAGAAAGCTTCTCATAGTTGGAATATCCAATTTTCTGTTGCAATCAGAGAGATTAGTTTTATTAATAATGTGTATGATTCCTATGTATAAACTCAACTTATTTGGGGGTATAATAGTGTTTTTGATACTGTATTTAGATGAAATAATTCTTGTTTGAAATGAAATATTGAAACTTCACTCTATGAATATGTGGTTGGGTAAATGTTTCTCAATGAAAGACATGGGTGAATCATCTTATATACTTGATATGAGAATCTATAAAGATATATCTAAGAGGTTTATTAGACTGATTTAGAACACATATATTGGTAATGTTATAAAAAATTCAACATGAATAAGTCTAAGAAGGGGTCATTACTAGTTTTTAATGGCATAAATATAAAAAAAATCAGGATCCTTCTAAATAATTAGAAAGGATAGACATACTTCCTTATGTGTCTTCCATAAGATCTATCACATATTCTATGTTATGTACTCAACCTAATGTCTTATATGATTTGATAATAGAAAGTATATACCAATATAATCCTATAGATAGTAATTTGATTGCTGTGAAGAGCATCCTTATGTACTTAAGAAGGACTAAGGATATGTTATTGGTCTTTGGAGAAGAGTATGGCCTCTGTGTAAAGAGTTAAACATATTCTAGTTTCTAATATGAAAAATATGATATTAAATATTAATTTGGATTTTTTTATACGTAAATGGTGGAGCAATTTTTTGTAAGAGTTCCAAACAATCCACTATTGAAGACTCGACAATAGAGGCAGAATACATCACTACATCAGATTCTATGAAGAAAGATGTTTGGAACAAGAATCTCATTTCAGATATATAGAGACCCTAGACTTTATCACATAATGTTACATGATTTTAAGAATAATTAAACCTAAAATTACATGCCAAGTACTGTAAAGTCTAGTGTATTTAAAGATTATGTACATAATTAAACATCATAAAACAACTTTTATTTAATATCCACATTTAGATCCAAACTTCCACTGTGTTAAAACATCTTCATAGGATAACCTAGGGATAATATGAACAAATGTATGATCTAAAAATCCTAGTAAGGGGACAATCATAAGAATAAATCTTAGCACATGGGTTAGAAGGCATATCATAATGATATAAAAAGGCATGGAATATAAGGAATCCTAACATATAGAACATGGGATCTTATAATAATGGAATCTTAGTAATATTTAAGCACCATAAAACATGAATTTAGCATGTTCCAAGGATAATCTCACATAGAGGATCATGAGTCAAGGCTCTTTGCACATAGAGGAACACGAGTCAAGGCTACCCACCAAGACCGTTGCACATAGAGCACGAGTCAAGGCTAACCACCAAGACCGTTACACATAAAGTCTCATGATACTAAAAATTAACCAATGCATTGAAGTTATATTTGGGAACATCCATCATAAAATTTTCATGAATATTTTTTCTACATAATGAATCATACATAAGAAATCAAACATAAATATAAGGGTTACCCATGGAATGAATTGGGTATCATAATCATGTCAAAAGCATAATAAATGAGAGTATCATAAAAGTGTCCATTAAAGAAGGGAATTAAATCATAAATGGACATTAATAAAGTAATATAGGCATATATCATGATAATAGATGTCAAACTGAAGTGAAAATAATTTTTAAGAAACTTTAGAAATAAAACATTTTTGTATGGTTTAAGGGAAAATTTTAAAGATTATTTAAAATGGAAAAGGCATAATTGTTTGTATAAAACCAGAATTGATCCAATTTATTTTTTCATGATAAAATGAGTGATTTTTGAAAAAATAATGGTGGCTTAAAACATATCACACTTGAAAAATGGGTATGAATTCAGGATGTTCCCTTAAAACAACTTTCTTATTGAGATGTATCGAGAAGAAAACCACATAAAAACATGTATATCCCCAAAGAAGGAGGATCAAAGTATATTGATACATGATTTTGGAACATTTAAATAGTATTTATATTATTTACATAAAAAAATATAATTTAATTTGGTAAAAAGAGAGAGGAATGGAAACTCGAAGGAATAATGGAGGTTCAGGTAGAATGCCTTACCTTAAGTCCGAAGGTGTCCTTAAATTGATCTTAATGTATTGGATAACCAAATTAGATTAATTAATTAATAATTAAAGAATTTATTATATATAAATTTGATTTATTACAATTTTATTAAGTTATTTTATTCCCTTTTTGATGAGTTATAATGTTCAATTTTATCATTCATGAGTGCTTGTTTTCTTAATTTTCATGATCATCTCGCTTATATAAGAGTATGGACGTTCATGTAAAATATAAATTGAAGTCCAGAATTGAAGTTATAAGTTATTAATTATAATATATAAGGTTAAGTGATCATTTAATTCATTTGGTTATTTTAGTTGAAGATGAATCATTAGATAAAACTTTAATGATAAACGCTTGGATTATTTTGAGCGGTTTTGCTCACAACGAACTTGTTTTGTTTTATTATTTTACATCATGCGTGTATAATGATTCCAGAAAATTAAATAATATATAATAAATATATTATGATATCTTTCAACCATAAAAAAGGTTTCATGAAAACCCGTCATCCTTGAATGCGATAAATTAACACATCTTGGATGGTGTTTTATTCTTAGTATAAAATGAGGAGAAAAGAGAGTTGATGATAAATTATTCCATTAAAATAACAAAATTATATTATATTTAAGGTATTAGAGTTATCATACCATTTGTATAATTTGATTTTAGTAGATAAAAATAAAAGAAAGAAACTTGAAAATAAATTGAAAGAAAACGGAAGAGGGTTTTACCTCTTGATTCCTTCTTCTTGAGAGCCTCATTAGGGGAATGGTTTTTGTATTTTGTTAAGACCAAAAGCTCATGGAAATGGTGAAGGGTATTGGGAAGATATTTGATCAGAATTTTTACATGGATCAAGGATTGATAGGTGTGAGGAGAAGAGGTGGTGAGGGGTGATATTTATATTGGAGGAGAGGAGTCTTTTCTCAATATTTAATTCATTAGTTTATTATTTTTCTCAAGACAGGAAATAGTGATGATTATTGAGACTAAAAATAGTAATTAGATCACGCGAGTTCTAAATAATTGTGTTTAAATCATCCATGAATCAATGAATAGTGTATTTAACTTATAATGTTTATATACAATTATTTCCATATTTTACTATTCACAAAATTCAAGTATTTCAAAAAAATCCCAAAAAATCACACTAATAATTTTTCAATGTGTAGAATTAAAAAATTAAGTACATTTTTGAAAATAATTTTTTAAATATGAGAAATTTAATTTTTAATTAATATCATAATTTACTTGAAAAATACAAATTTTAAAATTAAAACCGCTTTTCTAACACTTTGAAAAATTCATTAAGGTATCATAAAATTATATTATAACAATAAGAAATCAGAATATTATTTTATAAATACATTGTATGAAAAAATAAATTCTTTTATTTTATTAAATTAATCATACAATTTAAATTAAATATAGACTACTTACAAAAATACCAACACTTTATTAATAATTTTTAAAATATTTAATTTTTTATAATATGATATAATAATATCATATTGAAAAATATAAGATGGAAAATTTTTATTTATACCTTCATTGGTGAGTTTACTATTATATTGGCCAGTTTACTATTAATAAGGGTCACATTACTATTCCAAAGGTCAAGTTACTATTTCATCAATATGTGTTCCTTAACTTCTAGTGATACCTTTTATTTCACTCATTCATCATTTATAAAGTTTTTATTGTGTTATATATGTAATATTATGTGATTATACTATAAAAAATAATTGTAATAAGGGAAATCCATTGAAAAAACATTGGGTCATTCAATTCGTCCCCTCTTATGAAAATTCACCCTCAAAATTTCATTTTACATTCTAAGATAAAAACAAGTATGGGTACTTCTCCTTCATCACTTCCTCGGATTCCCATGATTCCTCTTCATACTTATGGTTCCACCATACTACTTTGACCAGGTGGGTAGTCTTGTTTCATATAACTTTATCTCTACAATCCAAGATCTTCACTAGATGGTAAGAAAGATCATTCTCCAACTGTACCACCTCTGAAGATAGTACATGTGAAGGATCTGGTACGTACTTCTTTAAGATGGATACATGAAATACATTATATACTTTAGACATGGTAGGTGGATGTGCTAGTTGATAGGAAATAGCTCTGACATGATTAAGTATCTCAAAGGGTTCGATGTACCTAGGACTTAGCTTCCCTTTCTTTCCAAATATCATGACCTTATTCTATGGAGATATTATGAGGAATACCATGTGTCCAACTTTTAATTCAAGGTATCATCAGTGATTGTGTGTATAACTCTTTTGTCAACTTTGGGATACCTTGATGTGCTACTGAATGGTTTTCTCCTTTTCCACTATTTCATTGACCATTTTAGGTCCTAGTAGCTTACGCTCACTGACTTCATCCCAGCATGCTAGGGTTCTAAAAATTTTCCCATAAAGGGATTCATATGGATCCATTTGGATAATGGAGTGGAAACTATTATTGTAGGAGAATTAAACAGGTGGAAAATGTTGGTCCCATCCTCCTTTGAAGTCCATAGAACACACTATCAACATGTCTTCTAGTTTCTGAATAGTTTGATCAGATTAACCATAATTTTGAGGATGATAGGCCATAATGAAGTTCATATTAGTGCTTAGTGTATGTTGGATACTTTTCAATAACTTCTAGGTGAATCTCAGATCTAAATCTGATATAATCGATAGTGGTATTTGTAACTCCCCAACCTAAGTTACCCATAGTTGGTGCATTATTACATAACACTGGAATGATCACAATGGATAAAATCCTGAAAGACCAATCAGTTTAGTAGCCTTGAAAGTACTGGATACATAAATAAGTTTTACATTACATTATAAAATGAAAAAAACAACAACATTGTGTCTCCATTTTACACACTCATATCCTTTATCTTATCCCTAAAAGTCAGTCATAATATACTTCTTTACATCCTGGAAAAAATGAAACATAGAAAGGGGTGAGCTCAGATGCTCAATAAGGATAAAAATATGGAAAAAGATTTCATAAATAAGCATAAACATTTAAGGCAATGTATAAGACTAAAACAAAAGACTTTTAAGCTTAAAATTCAGCATAATATGGAAAAGCTAAATAAATTAATTCTATTTAATTATTTACATGGATATTCTACTAGTTGAAAAATCACATGTAATATCAATAGATAATTTCATAATGATGGAATGCATAATTTCAGACATCATAACCACATAGTCAAGGCCTAATTCCAAGACTACAAATAAGATTTTTTCAAGGCCTTGTTCCAAGAAACTAGTTTGTCTCATGAGGCCTACCAATGTATCGAGGAGTTATAGTGGGCTCCACCCATCACTTACTAAGTCCAATGCATTCCTCATATGAAAAGGTTGAAACATAATATAAAAATTCGTATTAAAACTAGCATAAAAAATTTCAATAATTTAAACATAAACCATGGATGGTATAAAAATAGTACATCCAAAATGAAACATATCATAAAACCTTAAATACAACATGGAAGATTGTATCATAATAAATCAACTTCAAAAAAACATAAAACCAACAAAGGATGTTGACATAGATTAAATCCATCCAAAAACTATTCGAGTGAAATATTTCTTTCTACATTGAAAGCATTCAAAATTAAAAAAAAACATTTATTTTGAAAATATTCTTATAAGATTGTAAGGGAAGCATCGAAGGTGTTATAACGGTGCAAAATAGCCGCACCCACCATATAAATTAAAAAAAACATTCTTACCATAATTTGTCGAAAAGGTCATAAAGTACGTTGTTTTGAAAAAGACGGAAAGATTACTTTCAAAACATTTTATATATTGACAAAAAAGGGTATAAATGACTTTAAAACATATTATAGGAAATAGTAAAAATGTTTTGAAATAAATTTTTAAGAAATAAGGATGTGGATGATACAGAATTCCCAGTAGATACTTACGTATAAACAACCTCAGATAAGTAAAGAGATTATAAAATTAACCCTTACCTTGTACTTTTCCTTAGTTGAGGGTATTTTAAACTCATTTATAATAGTTGAATAATTGTTATTAAATTATTAAATAAGAAAATACATAAATATGATGTCATATACGATCTTCTAATATTGCTTTGTTAATAATATTTCTGAAATATCATTGTTTCGGGTGTTAACTGATTAGTTTTCCTGTTTTATTACGTAAGTAATGTTTGTTATGGATATGATGTATTTGATTCATATACATAATGATATTAAATTCTTAAATATTTTTTTTAATCATAAAATGAAAATTATTCTTGAATGGTTACAATGGAGAAATGAATCTTATCATGTTCATGGAGATGGTAATCCGTACGTATGCACGAGTGAAAATATCATTCTATTGATGGTAAAAGTGTATGTAATTGGATGTTATATTACATATAAAGAATCATTAACATGTTATATTTATTATTTACATAAATTATACTCATTATTTTACCCATCCAAATAATGAAGTGTTGAATAACAAATTACACCACGACGTGGAGACGGTAAGCCGTACGTATGTACGTATGGTGACTTTGTCATTCATAGGATGGATAGAATAATGAATATGGTTGTACAATATTTATAATAATATCATATTATTTATAAGTTATTGGATTTATTATTTTGTTATGGAAACAAAAAATAAAGAGTAAGTGGAAGAAGAAAAGAACTTTGAAAGAGGTGATCAAATTATTACCTCTTCTTCAGGTGCTTCCTTTTTTTTGTTTTGATGAAAATGGATCCTTAGGTTAGATTTTTGATAAACTTAAGCCCTATAAGTTGAAGTGAGGGTAGTTGGGAAGATATTTGAGTAGGTTTTGGCCAAGAAAAATGGATTTGGTGGTGTGATTTTTAGATAAGGGGAAGTTCCCTTTTATAAGAGAGGTGAGGGTCACTTTAGGAAAATCTTGAAATATTATTTTATTATAAAATCATTTTAGGTTTATAATGGATCCAAATGGATTTATTTATAGTATAAGGTAAGTATGGATTGAAATACTCTCAACAAATAGGTTTTATACAAGTTTAGGTCACTATATTAACCTTATATTTTATATTTAACTCTTAGTTAAATAGTTTAACTTTTACAATGCCTTCTTGTATTTTTTTTATGACATGGTCAATAAACTTACTATAAAATTCCAAGAGAATCCCAATCGGTAAATTAATGACATATATATCATTATATAAGTCCTTTTTATAAACCTTATAATTTTAGTAATATTATATCATTTAATAATATAATATTTGTTTTAAAAACTCATTTATGTCAATTTTGACACTATTTAGTATTTGGTTTTTTTGAAAGTCAAAAAAACTTGATTAATTTGAAAAAATAAATTAAATAAATCCTAACATGTCATATTAACCTATAGAATTCATGTAATTCATCATAAGTCTCAATTGAAATTTATTTTTATATTTATAATATCAATTATTTTTATCTTTCATTAATAAGGTAATTACTCCATCATCATTTTGTCATAAATAAATTTAATTATTTAATGTCTAAAAATTATAAATAAAATACTATTATGTAGGAAATATATTTATATTTATAATTAATATTTATAGTTGAATTTATCTTATTTTATCTCTATATTAAATATATTTTATTTATTAAAATTTGAATTTAACACTTTTAACTCTTCTTTAAATAAAATAATAATAAATGCCTTAATCTAATCCAAGTGGATAAAAGAGGATCATATTTTATTCATGAAGTATATTTTGGTCTAAATACACTTATCCAATATAATTAGGACATGTGTAGGGGTAATTATAATATAATTTTTACCTTGAGTTACCCTATTTACTTTTAACTGTAGTAAATAAAATTCAAAAGTTACTATTCACAAAAAATTATTTTTATCCTATTGAACAAAATTTTACTTACTGATGTCAACCTTGAAACTTTTATTTTTGAAATTCAATTTACAGAAGTGATAAAATTACGTTTTATGCAAATTTGCAAATGTGCCTAGAAGGTGGGTAAAAGATGTTAAAAAGTTCAATAAAATTTTATACATATAATATTATTATAAAATGACCCCCCATGAATGACATTGAACTAATATAGGTATTTGTATCTAATTTTACTTAAAATAAATTAAAATAAAATAAATAATTATTTAAATAAAAAGTCAATTTTAAACAATAACGCAATGTTTTTTACTATTAATCAAAAATTGAAAGTTTTCAGAAAAATAAAAAAAATTCACACTAAGCTAATTTTGATATTCCAAATCCAATAATGAAGTCCATTTTTAAAAATAAAATTTATAAAATTTTAAAAAGTTGGTATTACTATTCATAACAACTAGTTTGATTGGTCATGGGTGCTAGAACTCGAAGTTGCATACAATGCAATCTATTGTATTATTCAAAGTGACGTGTATCATGGAAGCTTGGGGTGTTGCATTATTCCCTCCAAAAAATTCCATCCTTGAAATTTTTAGAATATTACTACATAAAAAGATTCAGGTGGTTCTTCATCATAAGTTCCTTGTGTTCCCACGTTGCCTCTTCCATCTTATGGTTTCTCTATAGAACCTTTACCAGACGAGTTGTCTGGTTTCTCAACACTTTCTCTCAGGTATCAAGAATCCTAATAGGCTCCTCACAATAAGACAAATCAGGTTCCAGTTCTATTTCATCATAGGTGAGTACATGCGTTGGTTCAAGCATGTATTTTCTCAACAATGATACATGAAACACATCATGAACTTTGGAGAGACTTGGAAGCATTTCCAAACGGTAAGCTACAACTCCAATTTGTTCAAGATTTTCGAAAGGTCTGATTTACCTGGGACTTAATTTACCATTCTTACCGAATCATATAACACCCTTCCATGGAGATACCATCAAGAAAACATGATCTACCACTTGAAATTCTAAATCCTTACTTCGGTTATCGGTATAGCTCTTTTACCTACTTTGAGCTATTTTGATGTGGGTTTGGATAATCTTCACCTTTTCCATTGTTTACTCAACAAGTTATTGGCCAATAAGTTTTCTTTCAAAAATATCATCCCAACATATTGGTGTGCGACATCTATTTCCATATAATGCTTCATATAGTGCCATCTGAATACTTGAATGGAATCTATTGTTATAGGAAAATTCCACTAGAGGTAAATATTGATCCCACATACCTTGAAAGTCAAGTAAGAAAGATCTAAACATTTCTTCTAATGTTTGAATAGTCTATTCTGATTGTCCATCATTTTGAGGGTAGTAGGCAGTGCTCAAAGGAAGTTCAGTGTCTATGGATTTCTGAAGAATTTTCCTGAATCTTGATGTGAAACGGGGATCATAATCAGAAACAATCGATAGGGGTACACCACGATGTCTTAAAACTTAATTAATATATAGTCTTTCTAAATTTTCAAGTGGTAAATCTTCTCTTATAGCAAGAAAATGTGATGACTTAGTAAGACGATCAACAATGACCCAT
Source organism: Viscum album (assembly GCA_963277665.1). Classification (NCBI taxonomy): domain Eukaryota; kingdom Viridiplantae; phylum Streptophyta; class Magnoliopsida; order Santalales; family Viscaceae; genus Viscum; species Viscum album. The sequence goes on along the minus strand of OY728161.1, from coordinate 1,985,701,610 downwards.
ATTGAATCATTCCTTCTAGGAGTATTTGGTAGCCCCATGAAAAAGTCCATCGTAATATCATCGCATTTCCACTCAGGTATGGGAAGAGGTTGCATGAATCCTTTAGGATTTTATCTTCCAACCTTAACCTATTGAAAAACCATACATCTTGACACATAATCAACAATATCTCTCTTCATGTTGTCTCACCAAAAATGTTCCTTCAAATCTCTATACATCTTAGTGCTACTAGGGTGTATAGAGAAATTGGAGCTATTATCATCATCATCCAACAATTCCATTTTTAGATCAGGTATATCAGGAACACAAAGTCACTTCCCAAATTTAGAAATTCTATTTTCATACACAAATTCGATCAATCTTACATCGTTCAAACCTTTAATTTTCTTTTGAAACTCCTCATCATCAGTCTAAGAACTCTTTATCCTTTCTAGTAAAGATGGTTTGGAAACCATTTAAAAAATTATTGACATTTCAAATTCCATGATTATTCCCATATCTATCTTTACTAGATCCATTAACATAGGATCCCTTTCAACTCTCATCTTGTTCAAAACTCTACGATCCTTTATGCTCAAAGCATCTTCCACATTATTTTCCTTCCCCAAGAGGTAGTATATAGTGAAGATAGGATCATTGACTAATATTTTCTTCAATTTTTCAAAACATTCTTCACACTCTTTTGTCCAAACAAATTTAAACCCTTTACATGTGAGCTTGGTTAATGGGTTAGCCAATCGGGAAATATTTTGGATGAAATGCTGATAATAACCTGCTAAACCAATAAAACTACGTACCTCAGTTATACTTTTCAGTTCTGGTAATTCTTAGATTTCCTTGTTCTTTGAAGGATCGATAGAGATTCCATCCTTAGGGACAATATGTCCAAGAACAGAAATTTTATGAAGCCAAAATTTACACTTGCTAAACTTCCCATATAATTCGTTTCTTCTGAGGGTTTTTAGAACATTGTGTAAGTAATTTTTATGATATTCATAGTTTTTTGAGTATACAAATATATCATCAATAAATACCACTACAAAGGCATCAATATATTCCTTGAAAACTCTATTCATTCAATCCATGAGAACAGAGGGTGCATTAGTCAGTCCACAAGGCATTACTGTAAACTTGTAATGCCCGTACCTGGTTCGAAATGCTATTTTTGAAATTTCTTCCTTATTCACACACAATTGATGATATCCAGATTGAACATAAATCTTTGAAAAATATTTATCTCCATGAAGATGATTGAATAAATCATCAATGTGAGGTATGAGATACTTGTTCTTTGTTGTTATAGCCTTGATCTCCCTGTAGTCAATGCACAAACTCATAGATCCATCTTTCTTTTTAACAAAAAGAATAGGGGATCCCCATGGGGAAACACTTAGGTGAATAAATCCTTTATTACTCAATTCCTCTAGTTGTTTCTTCAGTTCCACTAAATCTATAGTGGCCATTTTATAAAGGTCTTAGGTATGGGCCTTGAACCAGGAATTAAATCAATGGAAGTCTCAATTTCTCATTCTGGAGGATGTCTAGGTAAATCCCTTAGAAACATATCAACATATTCTTGCACAATAGGTACATAATCTATTTGAACATTACTTTATTCACCCATAGTTATTTCACTATCTTCCTCCCCAATAATTGAATTTAATAGAGCTACTGGAGGTGGATATAGATGAGAATCGGATGATGATGTTTCTGCTCTAAAGATAAGGTATTTCTTATCACCATCAAATATTGTAACCTCCTTCTTCTTACAATAAATTTTTTTCATCATGGTCCGAAATCCAATCCATACCGAGGATTATATCAAATTCAATCATGGGTATGATGATGAGATCTACAGTTAAAGCATGTTTATAAGCCCTAATGGGAACTGATTCACAAAAATTTGTTCCAATGATACTTCCCTTAGTATTTTTTGATTGAAAAATCCCTTGTTAAATCAAATTGGAAATATCTAATTTCTATAGTAAAATGGGAAGATATGAAACAATGCGATGATCCAGAATCAAATAAATCATTGGCTAAATTTGAGGAAACCATTAAAGTACTTTCCACCACGTCATTAGAAGCTTCACCCTCAACAGTATTGATTGCATAAGCTTGACCTAGATCCCTTGGCCTTTTATGAGGTAAGTTTCCTTGGTGCTTAGGACATTAATTTTCATAATTCACCATTTATCTACAATTGTAGCATTCAACATTGACAACCTATTTCTTTCCCCTGCAATCATGTGATTGGTGGCATTTTTTACCACACTTGTAACAAACTCCCATTCCCTCCAGGCAAGTATCGGGGTGTTTCTTACCACATTTACTATAGGATGGAAATTCAACTTTTCCCTTCTTCCCATTATTTCCATTTCCAGAGTGTTCAACAGATCTCTTATTCTCTTTCTTTGCTTTAAAGTCATAAGTCTTAAAGAATTACTTTTCTGTCTTGATAACACATGAGACTATATCTTCGTATGGCAAGAAGAATTTTGAGACTAATGCCCGACAGAGAAATGTTTTTAACCCATCAAATAATTGATCAATATTACTCATTGGTTTATGTATATAATTTGAAGCATGCCTTGACAACCCTGTAAAGTTAGCCACATACTTTGCGACATTCTCATCCTTATTTTGCCTTATACTCATAAATTTTCTTTCCATATCCGTTCGATGTTCACGAGTAACGTATTTTTCTAAGAAAATATCTTTAAACTCCCTCCATTCCATATTTGATAATTAATCATATTCCTTTGTGTTTTGAATCAATGACCACCATTGTTCTGCATCTCCTGTGAGGCGATAAAATACCATGACAAAATTTTCCATTTCGCTACTCCCCAAAGCATGAAATATTTTCTCTAAGGAACTTATCCATTACTCAGCTACAAATGGATTTTTAGTCCCATTAAATGTTTGTGGTTGTTTCCTCATGAAGCGGTCTAATATTGATCCTCTACGTTGTGGATCATGGTGCTCCATATGGGTAAGTTTATTATTCATAACCTGAGTGAGTTGTCCCAGTATGGTTATAAGCTTTTCAACACTAGTTGCATCACCAGCTCCACTATAATTATCTTTTGTAGGAGGGAAATCTCTACATAGATTACGTGAGTTTATACGGTTCCATTTCATCCACTAGGTTCCATTTCTAAACAATGACATACACTATATTAGTTTATGAATTGCAATACATAATTCTAAACTAGTAAAATACCTAACATAAATTGAATAGTTTATGCATATAATCCACAATCATAAAAAATGCTTTATTTGGGGAAGTATTTACTCACAAATCCTTCATAATGTCTGGTAAATAAAATTTGAATTATCCTAATAATATCCCCTGGGAGTGTCATAACCAAGAGTGTGGAAAGACCCGTTGTTGTGTACCAAGATACCCCAGGTCAAGCCCGAAACTCCTTATCAGAGTTTTCACTCCTAGGTACATCTATGCCAAAGCCGCCTCTACGTTATCTAATCCATATAGGGATGTATTTCTTGGAAAACTCAAAAAATATGTACACTACCAAAATTCTAGGAAGTTCTTCTATACAAATCATCAAAGTCTATATTAGGTTAATTTCCCCTAATCAGAGTTTTTCTAAATCTAATTTCCAAGGTTTGTACTAAACTTCCTTTGATACCAACTATAACGCCCCGACCCAAGTTACCGAGAGTCGGTGCATTATTACATAACATTTTCATGATCATAAGGGATTAAATCCTGATAGACCGATCAGTTTAGTAGTATTGGAAGTACTATATACATACATAAGTTTTACATTACATTATGAAATGAAAAACAACAAAATGTTTTCTCCTTTGAACACACTCATATCCCTTATATTATCCCTGAATGTCAGTCATAATATACTACTTTGTATCCAAAAAAATAAACCATAGAAATGGGTGAGCTCAGATGCTCAGCAATGATAAAAATATATAAAAAACATTCATAAATAAGCATAAACATTTAAGGCAATGTATAAGACTAAAAAAAATCCTTTTAAACTTAAAATTCATCATAATATGGAAAAGATAAATCAATTAATTCCATTTACTTATTGACATGGATATTATAATAATTCAATAATCACATGTAATATCAATAGCTAATTTCATAATGATGGAATGCATAATGCCAGAAATCATAACCACATAGTCAAGGCCTTATGCCAAGAATACAAATAAGATTTTTTCAAGGCTTTGTGCCAAGACACTAGTTTGTCTCATAAGACCTACCGATTCATCGAGGAGCTATATATGGCTCCACCCATCACTTACAAAGTCCAATGCATTCATCATATGAATTGGTTGAAACAAAATATAAACATTCATATTAAAACTAGCATAAATTTTTTTAATACTTTAACCATAAACCACGGATGGTATAAAAATAGAACATCCAAATTCAAACATATCGTAAAACCTTCAATACAATATAAAATATTGCATCATAATAAATCAACTTCAAAAAAATGTAAAACCAATGAAGGATGCTGACATAGATAAAATAAATCAAAAAACCATTTGAGTGAAATATTTCTTTCTACATTGAAATCATTTAAAAGTTAAAAAAAAATTTATTTTGAAAATATTATTATAAGCTTGTAAGGGAAGCTTTGAAGGTGTTATGATGGTAGAAAATAGTTGTATCTGCCGTATAAGTTAAAAAAATATTCTTACCTTAATTTGTCGAAAAGGTTATAAGGTACCTTGTTTAGAAAAATATGAAAATACTCATTTCAAAAAATTTATATAAAGTAAAACAAGGGAATAAATGACTTTAACCCATATTATGAGAAATAGTAATTTTTTTTGGAAATACATTTTTAAGAAACACAGATGTGTATAATAAAGAAGTCCCAGTAGATACTTACGTATAAACAACCTCAGATAAGTAAAGAGATTGTAAAATTAACGCTTACCTTGTAATTTTACTTATTCGGGGGTACGCTAAAATCATGTATAATAGTTAAATAATTGTTATTAAATTATAAAATAACCACATACATAAATATGATATCATATATAATCTTCTAATATTTCTTGCTTAATAATATTTCAGAAGTATCATTGTTTCGGGTGCTAACTAATTCGTTTTCCTTTATAAGTTTTGTTATGTAAGTCATGTTTGTTATGGATAAGATGTATTTGATTCATATAAATAATGATATTAAGTTCTTACATATTATTTTTAATAATAAAATGATAATTATTCTTGAATGGTTATGATGGGGAAATGAATCTTATCACGTTCGTGTAGATTGTAATCCGTACCTATGCATGAGCGAAAATATCATTTTATTGATGGTAAAATAGTATGTAATTGGATAGTATGTTACATATAAAGAATAATTAACATGTTATATTTATTATTTACATCGATTATACCAATTATTATACCCATCCAAATAATTAAGTGCTGAATAACAAACTATACCACGACGTGGAGACGGTAAGCCGTACGTACGCACGTATGAGGACTTTGTCATTCACAGGACAGATAGAATAATGAATATGGTTGTACCATATTTATAATAAAATAATAGTTTTTAGAAGGTATTATATTTATTATTTTGGTATGGAAACAACAAATAAAGAAGAAGTGTAAGAAGAAAATAATTTTGAAAGAGGTGATGAAAATATTACCTCTTCTTCAGGTGCTTCCTTTTTTTTATTTGATCAAAGGGCTCCTTAGGTTGGATTTTTGATTAAAGTAAGGCCTCTAGGTTGAAGTTAAAATAGTTGGGAAGATATTTTATTTGGGGTTGTTTGAGCCAAATGGCTTTGGAGGTGTTATTTTTAGAGAAGGGGAAGTGCCCTTTTATAAGATAGGTGAGGGTCACATTAGGAAAATCTTGAAATATTATTTTATTATAAAATCATTTTTGGTTAATAATGGCTCCAAATGGATTTATTTCGAGGATAAGGTGGGTATGGGTCTAAATAATCTCAACAAATAGGTTTTAGACAAGGTTAGGTCACTATATTAACCTTATATTTTAGATTTAACTCTTAGTTGAATAGTTTAACTTTTACAATGTCTTCTTGTATTTTTATATTACATGGTTAATTAAATTATTATAAAATTCCAAGAGAACCCCGAGTAGTTCATTAATGATATATACATAATTATATGAGTCCTTTTTCCTATCCTTATATTTTTAGGAATATTATATCATTTTATAATATATTATTTGTTTTAAAAACTCATTTATGTCAATTTTGACACTATTTAGTATTTGGTTTTTGTGAAAGTCAAAATAACTTGATTACTTCGAAGAAATAAATTAAATAAATTCCAAAATTTTATATTAACCTAGAAAATTCATGTAATGCATCATAAGTCTTAATTTACATTTATTATTATATTTATAATATCAATTATTTTAATCTTTCATTAATAAGGTAATTACTGCATCATCATTGTGTCATAAATAAATTTAATTATTTAATGTCTGAAAATTATAAATAAAATACCATTATATAGTAAATCTTTTTATATTTGTAATGAATATTTATAGTCGAATTTATCTTATGTATAACCCTATATTAAATTTTTTTAGTTATTAAAATATGAATTTAACACTTTTAACTCATCTTTAAATAAAATAATAATAAATGTCCTAATCTAATCCAAGTGGATAAAATAGGATCATATTTTATTCCTAATGTCTATTTTGGTCTAAATAAACTTATCCAATAGAATAGGACATGTTTTAGGGTAATTGTAATGTAATTTTTACCTTTAATTACCCTATTTACTTTTAACCGTGGTAAATAAAATTCAAAAGTTACTATTCACAAAAAATTATTTTCATCCTATTGAACCACATTTTACATACTGATGTCAACTTTGTCTCTCAGATTTTTGAAATTAAATACATAGAAGTGGTAAAATTATCTTTTATCCAAATTTTCAAATGTGCCTAGAAGGTGGGCAAAAGACATTAAAAAGTTAAATAAAATTTTATACATATAATATTATTATAAGATGACTTCAATGAGTTACATTGAACTAATATAGGTATTATGTATATATTTTTACATAAAATAAATTTAAATAAAATAAATTATTATTTAAATAAAAAGTCAGTTGTAAAAAATAACGCAGTGTTTTTCACTATTCATCAAAAATTGAAAGTTTTTTGAAAAATATCAAAAATTCACCCTAATCGAATTTTGATATTTCGAATCAAAAAATGAAGTCTATTTTGAAAAATAAAATTTATAAAATTTCAAAAAGTGGGTATTAATATTCATAACAGCTAGTTTGATTGGTCGTGATGTGCTAGAACTCGAAGTTGCGTACAACACAAACTATTATCTTATTAAAAGAGAAGCGTACTGTGGAAGCTTGGGGTGTTACCATATTCCATGAAGCCTTACCACCTCTTTGATTGTTAGAACGTGTTCTTCTATTTCTTACCATTAACTAAGAAAAATAAATATCAATTAGGGGGCCTGAATACTTAGCTAATAATCATATAAAAAAGGAAACTTCAAACATAAAAGGATAAAATTGTAAAAGAAAAGTATATCCTAACTTTTGATTCCCTAGGTTTCAATCTTGGTTATCCTTGATAAGTTTCCTAACATATATTATTATGTGATATTTTTTTATTCCCTTAATAATGCTTTATAATGATCTTATGAATTTACCAAAGCATAACCCCTGGCAGTGTCACACCAGGTGCACAGTAAGACCCATTCTTGTGTACCAGGTTACCCTGAGTCAGTCTCAGAACACCTTGTAGGAGTTTTTAATCTTAGATGCATCTCTTCTAGAATCATTTCCACTTTTAGTATCCATATAGGGATTTATTTTCTTGATAAAACACTTACTCTATAATTACCAAAATTTAGGGATGTTTTATTATGCTTAGTGTTCTCCCTAAGGTTATTACTAAATTTATTTATTCCTAATCTCAAAAAATAACTAGGATTTCCTATGATACCAACTATAGATACCCTATCCTTTATAACATAATGTTACATGATTTTAAGCATAATTAAACCTCAAATTATATTTCAAGGATCATAAATTCTAGTGTCTTAGAAGATTAGGCACATAATTAAACATCCTAAAAATAAATTTTATTTAATCTCCACATTGATATCCTAACTTCAATTGTGCTCAAACATATTCATTAGATAACCAAGGGATAACATGAACAAAAGGATGTGATAAAAATCCTAGTAAGGTAATGATCATAAGAATAAAGCTTAGCACACGAGTTAGAAGGAATAACATAATGATATAAATGCATGAAACATAAGGAATAATAACATATAGAACATGGGATATTATAATCATGTAATCATAGTAATGTGGAATCTCCATAAAACAAGACTTTATCATGATTAAAGGCTCATCAACCATAGAGGAGCACAATTCAAGGCTCATTTTACATAGAGTAGAAGGATTCAAGGTTAACCACCAAGACCCTAGCACATGGAGCACGAGTCAAGGCTAACCACCAAGACTGTTGCACATAACATCTCATGAGAATAAACACTACCCAATGAATTAGAGCACTATCTAAGTGCAACCATCATAACATGTTCATGAATATGTTTTCCACATAATGAATCAAACATAAGAAATAAAACATGAACATAATGGTTGTAAGGACCCAACCTTAAAAAATTACATAATCATGAATTAAATGAATAATTTACATAGAGGATCTTTTTAGGTTTAGAGTTTTAGAGAATTAGGTCATAACTATTACATCTCAAAAGATTACAAAGTAGACACTTCTACTAAGTTTCCATAAAATAAAAACTCTTAAAAAGAAACATATCTAGTTCCATGTTTTAGATAGCATGTCTTTCCTTGATCCCATCCTTGACCCTATTCAACTTTAAGTCTTGTGGAAAACATTTCAAAAACTTGGGATGAGAATAAAAATCCCAGTAAAGGATACACAAAGAAGGAAAACTGTTAGTTTTTCAAAACAACAAGTAAACCATGAATACTTTATCAAAGTAATACTTTTTACCTTTATGAAGTAGTAAATACTCTTAACTGGATAAAAGATCACTACTTATCCTTTGTAACCAAAATATTACCATAAACCCATATAAAGAACACATAACATATAAAGGTAACTTGAGACATAAACATACTTAAATGGAATAACCATACGATCGACATTCATACATAACAATACATGGAATAGCCATATGGCCAACTTCCATAACCAATGCATTGGAGGTTATAAAGTAACCACCTGTCCTGGTATTCATGGCACCACCTATCATATGGTTTATCACATAACCACCCATCAAATTTCCAAGTACCATTATAAAATCATAACACATAAAACAATTATAAAGGAAAGAAAAAATTTCCACATTTCAATCATAATATATAACTTAAATATATTGAAATAACAAATACATTATCAATACAATTTTCAATACCAAAATACATAAAAGAGTATATGGTATTTATTTAATTTTAAAAACATTACGGCTTGTTGAGGAAGCCAAAGATCAAATAATACTCGCGGCGGCGGAAAGGTTGTTGTCACCACGTACGTTAAAAAGAAACATAATTTTTGTTGTTTAGTAAAACACTTCGTATAGAAAAGATTCCTTTTGAATAAAAGTAAAAGTCAAATGGGTTTATACACCGTATAAAATAAAGTTGTTTATAAAACAAAATATACCTTAATGAAAGGAGATTGAGATGAAGTATCGTTCAAAGACGATATCCTTAGATTAAGGATAAATCAATTATGTAATTATGTGTGATAAATATAAATACACCCAATATAAGTGGATATTATGTGTAAATCAATCAGAGTTCATTCAAACATATTAATATCATGACATGACCAAGAATTAGAGTTTTAACCCAATTAATTGAAATTGGGTTAAGAAGTTCCCTTACAAAAATTCGATAGCCTAACGACATCACATTAAAATTCAGAAAAAGAGTTGATGAGAGAGAGAATGGTATCACATCACTTGTAATTTTTTTTACATCAATAAGGATATATAAGAACATATCCCAACATAATAATATGTAAATTAAAATATATAACAAAAAGGAGTCTTTTAAAAAGAGGAGGGTGAAAGGTTCCCTTACCAATTTGGTAACTTACAAAACATAGGCCACATGAAAGAAGGATCATAAAATGAAGATGTCAATACCCATAAATTGAATTATATTACATAATTAATATACTCATGGGCAGTATATACACCACACAAAAGGAAATAGTGGAAAATGTATCATGAATCTCATGGGAATAAAAGTGAGATGAAAAAATCCCTTACAAAAACTCTGCATCCTAAGGGCGCCACTTAAAACATCAAAAAATGGATTGATGAGATCAAATAGGGTCTCTAATCATATGAACATAAAATGTAAAGTAATAGGAATATAAAATAACATACCCCAACATAAGAAAGATGAGCTTAAAAGAAATGACATAAAAGAGAGTACTTAAAAAGAAAGAGAGAGGTAAGATCCCTTACCTCAAGTCCGACTTGTCTTGTTCGTTTCTTTATATTCCTGAATAATAAACTTTAGTCAATTTATAATTTCTTAAGGAACTCCTTTAAATATTATTATTCAGTTCATATCACATATTATAATGTTAAAATAATTGGTTAATAACGTGAGTTCATATCATTAGTTTTTGTCAATGTTCGGTACATGAGTCAAAATTGAACTTGTTGGAAAAGAATTTTCCATGTAGTTATAAGTAAATAATCTCCATAATAGTATTAATGATTTAAATATCATATATATCTAGTATATATTCATTTTATACTATTACATAACATTTGGAGATAAAAAAATGAAAAGCACCGTTCATGGAGACGGTAGGCCGTACGTACGCATGAACGCTACTTTCATTTCTTTTTCATATTAATGGAATTAAAACTAAATGAGATATATATATATTATAATTCCATAATTATATCCATAATTTAATACATGACATATAAATCCATTATATATATGTACTTTTAATAGTACATAACATTTAGAGATAAGAAATGAAATGTACCGTTAATGGAGACGGTAAGCCGTACGTACGCATGAACATTAAATTCATTTAAATTTCATACTTTAATAGAATGAAAAAAATAATGATACATAGGTATATTATAATTAAAGTATAATATAACATATAACATCATTAAATCCATCCTTTATACATCCTACATATGGTATTAACGATTCAAATCACTTTGAAGGGGCGGTAGTCCGCACTTCCTAAAATGAAATTATTGCGTTTACCCATTATGGAAACCATAAAGGTATGAAATAAATGAAAAATACAGAAGCATAAGGAATACATAAACATAATTTATATATCATATATAAATACAGTGACATATTAATGGCCACCATGAGAGGTGTTAAAAGATGATTGAACAATCATCGTTTCGTGAGGCAGTAATTCACCTCCCACAAAAACAGTATGTTCTTTAACCATTAGATGGAGGTGTGTATGAGTGTAGCTAGAATACTCATCATAAAATCATCTTAGTATATTTAAGATACTTGTTTTGTTACAAAATAAATTAATAAAAAGTGTTTCGGGGGTTGGAGAAGCAAAATAAAACAAAAGAACACAAGAGAAGGCATTACCTTCAAATCGGATAACTCTTTTTGATTTGAGCTCAAAGGATTAAATGAAAAGACTTCTGCCCAAAGTGAGGATTCTAGGAGTAATAGAGGGATTTGGAGAGACAAAATGAGCAGAGGTTGGATGATCCAAGGGCTTGAGAGGTGTGGGTAAGGAGGTAGACGTGGGAGTCTTTTATAAGAGGGAGGAGGGGCACTCTTGGAATGTCTTGAAAAGTAACTTCATTATAAAATTATTTTCGGATATCAAAGGTCCCAAAATTATATATTTCTAGGATAAGGTGATAAGGGTTCTAAATAAACCCATCCAATAGGTTTTTGACAAGTTTATGTCTTATATTTTACATTATCTTTTCATTTTATTTAAATCGTTCATTAATGAGGTAATCATTGCATCATCATGGTGTCATAAATAAATTAATTTATTTAATGTCTCGAAATTATAAAAAAATACCATGATGTATGAAATTTTTTTAGATTTCTAATGACTATTTATAGTCAAAAATATTACTTGTATAACCCCATGTAAAAATTGTTTTAGTAAAACCATACATGTTTGTGATATTTTTATTTTAACTTTAAATAAAAAGTTATTAATGTCATTTTCTTAAACAAGTTGTTCTATGGGGTCCCCAAGTTTACCCATGGATTGTATTGGTCGGCTATGAATCATCTGATAAGGGTTGGACATTTTTCAAGGTCATTTTATATCATTACAACATTATCTTTACCTTAAATTACACTAATTAGCCTTAATCATGATTAATAAAACTTAGAAGTTACTATTCACCAAAAGTATTTTTCATACCATTGAACCAAATTTTACATCCTAATGACAACCATGTATTTTGTATTTTTGAAATTCAAATCACAGAGGTGGTAAAATTTCATTTATACGAAAAATCAGTTTTTTAACTACCACTTAGTGGTTTCACTATTCATAAAAAATTGATGTTTTTCAGAAAAATACCAAAAATTCACCCTAAGCTATATTTTATATTCCGAATTCAAAAATGATGTATATTTTACAAAATTAAAAACATATAAGTTTCATTAATCAATTTAATAATTAATTCCCGTTGTCAAAACAAATAGCGTGTTTTTAAGAAACAAAATATATCAACATATTGACACTAGTTTAAGTCCAATTTCAAAGTGAAATTAATTCCAATGACCACTATTGGATTAATTGGTAAAAATATATTCTAACTACACTTTAAAACCAATTTAAAAGATAATCTATCCATATAAATAAATCAGATTAGAAGGAGGTTTTGAATTAAAATACAACATTTTCACTAAAAATGATCTTTATCGGAAAAATAACAAAAATTTACACAAAGTAAATTTGATGTCCAGATTATAAAGAAGGATTTTATTTGGTCCAATATAACATATAAAATTTTTAAAAATTGGATTTAAAAAGGGTTCTCCATCTAAAGGCGGTTAATCGACCTTTTAAAGAGTATTCGAATATTTATGCTTAAAATTGGATTCATTCGCTTTTTAAGCCTCTAACATTTATTGGATAAAAGTGAAAATATATGAAAAAAATATACAATCATTTTGTAGTTAGTTCTGTTAATTCCTGCCATTACAACGACTAGGCATTAACTACCATTTAAAATAATATTATTTTATTATTAGAGTGCAACGTATGATTTCAAAGAAACTCGTTGTTGAGTATTGGGTACGCCATTGAGCATAGCATTCCATTTAAAGTAATATTAATATTTTATTCAAAAATAATAATAAATACGAAAAACTAATATTCGTTATTTACCTGGGATGTTAAATCCTTCCCCCCTTTTAGGAATTGCGTCCTCGCAATTTTAAAATTGGGCTCGAAAACTTCATTGAAAATCCCACATCGGAACAAGAGTCAGTAAAACTATCACTTTAAAATAATGAAAGAGAAGTAGAAAGGTCACTCGAGTTAACCCATACTAGGATTCCATGTAGGAAAACATGGACATGGAAGAGAAAAAAAAGGTTCATGTTCTGATGGAGAGTGATAGAAAACATGTTTAGGAGAAATTTAACCACAAGAAAATCACAAACTTGTGATGGATTAAACGGTATTTGATTCCCTAGTAGGAAAAATTAACAGACAACATTTTTGTTTTAAGTTACTTTTCATTGAGGAATTTATTTATTAGCTTAACTAAAACATAAGGAAACATACTTACTTGTCATTTTGACTTTCAACTTTTACTATATTTCTTACACAAACTCATATTTTCTCCAAAAGACGAGTCTTTAGGATGACTTTTTTCACATTAAGAGTGCTATAATCAACTTCTAGAGAATCACCTAATCCACAAAAGAGAACTATATATTTCCCATGTCTTTATAACTTAACTAAAACCAAAATTGTTAGAACAAGATCAGATAATCCACAAAAGGATAATCCTTTATAAAAAGAAAATCCATTCTTAATCTCCAAAATTTGTCCAACAAAACCCAAAGTTCAACGAAGACCATTCGATAAAAAATTTGTCCATCAAATTCTTCAAAGTAAAACAAAATATGATTGAAACCCAAATATTTGAATAATTTAATCACATATTCTTCCAAGGTAAAAAAAATTAACATTTATCTCCAAGTAACATCAGTTTCTCTTAAAGTATCATATTGAAAAGTAATTAACCTAATCATATATCCTCCATGATAGGTCAATATTTCCCTAGATAACCCAAAATAAACTTATTCTTGATTCATAAAATTATATAACTAAAAATAATTTTTCATACTAACCAGGGACTTCACGTAGTCCAGTGGTAGATAATAAATACCAGCCACACTTTGGTTGTGGGTTCGATTCCCACAGCTTTGTTCGACACGACGGGTTTTCACATGGTCTGCGTGTTGTCCTTTTTCCAAAACTATATAATTCTCAAAAAATTCCCCAAAAAGAGATAAAATCATCAAAAATAACCATAACATAATTTCACCTCAATTTTATCTCTTGCCTTTCATTTCCCATCATAACATATAGTAACCCATAATTACATTAAAAGTAAAGATCATATAAACCCAAATGGTTCTTTATAACTATGTCCAAAAAAGAACAGTTAACTATTACTTGAATAAAATTTTCATATATCAAACATCAGGGTTACACATACTATAAAAAGTCTTTGAATGTAACCCCATCATCAAAAGAGACTTAATACATTTAAGAATTTCACCATCCTAAAATCTACCATAACTCTTGAATCCCTTATATGTTGACTTCTTACTAATTCAACATTATTCATGATCCATTAACCATTCCTTTCCAACTTATTTTGAAATACTTATTTCCTACAAACAAAATCATGAATCATATCCTGAGATTCCAAAATAAGAAGACATATGTTAATAAATAATCCATACCTTTGATTGGTCATTATCAGTTTATTCATCCTCAATCGGAATAGCGTTAGGTATTGGTAAACGAATATTTGTACATTCTTGGTGATCCCATTCCCGAAACTTCTTCATAGTACATGTGTTTTCATAATGACCATGCAAACCACATTTAAAACATTCAATTGATCCCTCAGAAAGAACTTCTTTCCCTTTCCTCGAGTCAACTGGATGCTTCCTTTTTCCATGGAAGGTTCTTTCTCTATGACCATCATTTCCACATCTATAGCATATTTCTGTCCCTTTGAAACATTTTCCTAGGTGTTTATTTCCACATATTTGACACATAGGTTTTTGAACACACTTACCTTTATGATTATTACCTGAACATCCGTAGGGATTTGTTTCTTGAATATATGATGCCTTATAAAAATAACCAAGGTTTAGGTGGTCAATCATGACTCCAGATAGTTGGTTGAGGATAAACACAATATTTCTCATTACAGCTCCTATATCATTTAGTTTCTCGCTCAGAAAACTGTCACAGTTTCCTTCACATACTTCATTACTTTGGTGCCTGCTAGTTCCAGCCATTTACTAAAACCAAAAAGGTCAGTGTGAGCATATCAGTAAAATCATCATATAATAATGAGAAAGATAAACACTAAGATATAGTTATCCAAGTTATCTCAAAATAATTCTAACTTTCAAAAAAAAAACAATGACTCCATCTAATATACTACCCATTGTGGTTATACACAACTTGTCACTTATGCTTAAACAACACTCTAACCTCTAAAGTTATCTAAACTGACCTTTGATACCAACTGTAAGGACCCAACCTTAAAATATTAAATAATCATAAATTAAATGAATAATTCACACAGAGGATCTTTTTAGGTTTATAGTTTTAGAGAATTAGGTCATAACTATTACATCTCAAAATATTACAAAGTAGACACTTCTACTAAGTTTCCATAAAATAAAAACTCTTAAAAAGAAACATGTCTAGTTCCATGTTTTAGATAGCATGTCTTTCCTTGATCCCATCCTTGACCCTATTCATCTATAAGTCCTATGGAAAATATTTCAAAAACTTGGATTAAGCGTAAAAAGCCCAGTAAAGGATACAAAAAGAAGGAAAACTGTTAGTTTTTCAAAACAACAAGTAAACAATGTATACTTTATCAAAGTAATAGTTTTTACCTTTATGAAGTAGTAAATACTCTTCACTAGATAAAAGATCACTACTTATCCTTTGTAACCAAAATATTACCATAAAACCATATAAATAACACATAACATATAAAGGTAACTTGGGACATAAACATACTTAAATTGAATAACTATATGGTCGACTTCCACACATATCACTACATGGAATAACCATACGACCAACTTCCATACCCAATACATTCGAGGTTATAACGTAACCACCCGTCCTAGTATTCATGACACCACTTGTCATATGGTTTATCACGTAACCACCCGTCAAATGTCCAAGTACCATTATAAAATCATAACACATAAAACAATTATAAAGGAAAGAAAACATTTCCACGTTTTAATCACAATATATCACTTAAATATATTGACATAACAAATACATTATCAAAACCATTTCCAATACCAAAATATATAAAAGAGTATATGGTATTTATTTACTTTTAAAAACATTATGGCTTGTTGAGGAAGCCAAAGATCAAATAATACTTGCGGCAGCGGAAAGGTCATTGTCACCGCGTACGTTAAAAAGAAACATAATTTTTTTCATTTAGTAAAACACTTCGTATAGAAAAGATTAACTTTGAATAAAAGTAAAATTCAAAGGGATTTATACACTGTATAAAATAAAGTTGTGTATAAAACAAAATATACCTCAATGAAAGGAGATTTAGATGAAGTCTCATTCGAAGACGATATCCTTAGATTAAGGATAAATAAATTATGTAATTATGTGTGACAAATATAAATACACCTAATATAAGTGGATATTAAGTGTAAATAAATCAGAGGTCATTCACACATATTCATATCATGACATGATCAAGAATTATAGTTTTAACCGAATGAATTGAAATTGGGTTAAGAAGTTCTCTTACAAAAATTCGACAGCCTAACAACGTCACATTAAAATTCAGAAAAAGAGTTGATGAGAGAGAAAATCGTATCTGATCACTTGTAAAAAAAATTTAAATCAATAAGGATATATAAGAACATATCCCAAAATAATAATATGTAAATTAAAATATATAACAAAAAGGAGTCTTTTAAAAAGAGGAGGGTGAAAGGTTCCCTTACCGATTTGGTAACTTACAAAACATAAGCCACATGAAAGAAGGATCTTAAAATGAAGATGTCAATACCCATAAATTAATGTATATTACATAATGAATACACTCATGGGAAGTATATACACCACAAAAAAGGAAATAGTGGAAAATGTAGCATGAATCTCACAGGAATAAAAGTGAGATGAAAAAATCCCTTACGAAAACTCAGCAGCCTAACGACGCCACTTAAAACATCCAAAAATAGATTGACGAGATCAAATAGGGTCTCTCATCATATGATAATAAAATTTACAGTAATAGGAATATAGAAGAACATACCCCAAAATAATAAAGATGTGCTTAAAAGAAATGACATAAAAGAGAGTACATAAAAGAAAGAGAGAGGTAGGATCCCTTACCTCAAGTCCGACATTTCTTGTTCGTTTCTTTATATTCCTGAATAATAAACTTTTGTTAATTTATAATTGATTAAAGAACTCCTTTAAAGATTATTATTCATTTCATATCACATATTATAATGTTATAATAATTGGTTAATAATGTGAGTTCATATCAGACGTTTTTTTTTTCGATGTTCGGTACATGAGTCAAAATTAAACTTGTTAGAAAATAATTTTCCATGTAGTTATAGGTACATCATCTCCAGAATAGTATTAATGATTTAAATATCATATATATCTGGTATATATTCATTTTATACTATTACATAACATTTGGAGATAAAAAAACGAAAATCACCGTTCATGGAGACGGTAGGCCGTACGTACGCATGAACGCTACTTTCATTTCTTTGTCATATTAATGGAATTAAAACTAAATGAGAGATATATATATTATAATTCCAGAATTATATACATCATTTAGATGTAATATATGAAATATATATCCATTATATATATGTACTTTTAATAGTACATAACATTTGGAGATAGGAAATGAAATGTACTGTTCATGGAGACGGTAAGCCGTACGTACGCATGAACACTACTTTCTTTTCAATTTCATACTTTAATGGAATGAAAAATAATAATGATACATAGTTATATTATAATTACAGTATAATATAACATATAACATCATTAAATCCATTCTTTATACATACCAAATATGGTATTAACGATTCAAATCACTTTGAAGGGGCGGTAGTCCGCACTTCCTAAAATGAAATTATCACGTTTACCCATTATGGAAACCATAATGTTATTGAATAAATGAAAAATAAAGAAGCATAAGGAATACATAAAAATAATTTATATATCATATATAAATATAGTGACATCTTAATGGCCACCATGAGAGGTGTTAAATGATGATTGAACAATCATCGTTTCATGAGGCAGTAATTCACCACCCACAAAAACAGTATGTTATTTAACCATTAGATGGAGGTGTGTATGAGTATAGCTCGAATACTCCTCAAAATATTATACTAGTATATTTAATATACTGGTTTTGTTACAAAATAAAGGAATTAAAAGAGTTTAGGGGGTTGGAGAAGAAAAATAAAACAAAAGAACATAAGAGAAGGCATTACCTTAAAATCGGATAACAATTTTTGATTTGAGCTCAAAGACTTCCTTGGAAAGACTTCTGCCCAAAGTGAGGCTTATAGGAGTAAGAGAGGGATGTGGAGAGATAAAATGAGCAGAGTTTGGACGAGCCAAGGGCTTGATAGGTGTGGGTAAGGAGGTAGAGGTGGGGGCCTTTTATAAGAGGGAGGAGGGACACTCTTGGAAAGTCTTGAAAAGTAACTTTATTATAAAATGATTTTCGGATATCAAAGGTCCCAAAATTATATATTTCGTGGATAAGGTGATAAGGGTTTGAAATACACCCATCTAATAGGTTTTTGAAAAGTGTATGTCTTAGATTTTACATTATCTTTTCATTTTATTTAAATCGTTCATTAATGAGGTAATCGTTGCATCATCATGGTGTCATAAATAAATTAATTTATTTAATGTATAAAAATTATAAAAAAAATACTATGATGTAGGAAATATTTTTATCTTTCCAATGAATATTTATAGTCAAAAATATTACTTGTATAACCCCATGTAAAAATTGTTTTAGTAAAACCATACATGTTTGTGACATTTTTATTTTAACTTTAAATAAAAAGTTATTAATATCATTTTCTTACCCAAGTGGCTCCATGGGGTCCCCAAGTTGACCCATGGATTGTCTTGGTTTACCATGACTCATCCAATAAGGGTTGGAAATGTGTCAAGGTCATTTAATATTATTATAACATTATCTTTACTTTAAATTACACTAATTACCCTTAATCGCGATTAATAAAACTTAGAAGTTACTATTCACCAAAAATTATTTTCATCCCATTGAACAAAATTTTAAATACTAATGAAAACCATGTATGTAAGATTTTTGAAATTCAAATCATAGGGGTGGTAAAATTTCATTTAAATGAAAAATCAATTTTTAACTACCACTTAGTGGTTTCACTATTCATAAAAAATTGATGTTTTTCAGAAAAATACCAAAAATTCACCCTAAGCTATATTTTATATTCCAAATTCAAAAATGATGTATATTTTACAAAATTAAAAACATATAAGTTTCATTATTCAATTTAATAATTAATTCCCGTTGTCAAAACAAATAGCATGTTTTTAAGAAACAAAATATTTCAACATATTGACACTAGTTTAAGTCCAATTTCAAAGTGAAATTAATTCCAATGACCACTATTGGATTAATTGGTAAAAATATATTCTAACTACACTTTAAACCCAATTTAAAAGATAATCTATCCATATTAATAAATCAGATTAAAAGGATGTTTTGAATTAAAATACAACATTTTCACTAAAAATGATCTTTATCGGAAAAATAACAAAAAGTTACACAAAGTAAATTTGATGTCCATATTCTAAAGAAGGATTTTATTTGGTCCAATATAACATATAAAATTGTCAAAAAGTGTATTTAAAAAGGGTTCTCCATCAAAAGGCCGTTAATCAACCTTTTAAAAAATATTCAAATATTTATACTTAAAATTGGATTCATTTGCATTTTAAGCCTCTAACATTTATTGGATAAAAGTGAAATTATTTGACAAACATATATAATCATTTTGTATTTAGTTCTGTTCATTCCCGCCATTACAATGGCTAGGCATTAACTACCATTTAAAATAATATTATTTTATTATTGGAGTGCAACATATGATTTCAAAGAAACTCGTTGTTGCATATTGGGTACGCCATTGAGCATATCGTTACATTTAAAGTAATATTAATATTTTATTCAAAAATATTAATAAATATGAAAAATTAATATTCTTTATTTACCTGGGATGTTACAATGGTTACCCATGGAATGAGTTGAGTATCATAATGACATCAAAATCATAATAAATGGGCGTATCAAAAAAGTGTCAATGAAAGAAGGAAATAAAATCATACATGGACATTTATAAAAGAATATAGGAATATATCATGATAATAGATGTCAAACTGAAGTGAAAATAACATTTAAGAAACTTTAT
The DNA here is from genome assembly GCA_963277665.1 of Viscum album. Taxonomy (NCBI): domain Eukaryota; kingdom Viridiplantae; phylum Streptophyta; class Magnoliopsida; order Santalales; family Viscaceae; genus Viscum; species Viscum album. The sequence goes on along the minus strand of OY728161.1, from coordinate 1,985,680,825 downwards.
AAATAAAACTTTTTTTTACAGTTTAAGGGAAAACTTTCAAGATTATTTAAAATGGAAAAGGAATAATTGTTTGTATAAAACTAGAATTGAACCGATGTAGTTTTTAATGATAAAAATATTTATTTTAGAAAAAATAACGGTGTCTTAAAATAGATTATGGAGCACACTTGAAAATGGGTATGAATTTGGGAAGTTACCTTAAAACGACTTTCTTATCGGGATGTATCGAGAAGGAAACCACATAAAAACATGTATATCCCCAAAGAAGGAGGATGAAAGTATCTTGGTACATGATTTAGAAACATGTACATAGTATTAAGAATATTTACATAAAAATAAAATATAATTTCATTTGGGAAAAAGAGAGAGGAAGAGAAACCTGAAGGAATAATTGAGGTTTAGGTAGAATCCCCTCCCTTAAGCCTGAAGGTGTACTTCACTTGATCCTAATGTCCTTGATAACCAAATTAGATCCATTAATTAATAATTCCAGAACATATTATACATGAATTTTATTTAGTACCTTTTTATTATGTTCTTTTATTCCATTTTTGATGAGTTATAATGTTCAATTTTATCATTCTTGAGTGCTTGTTTTCTTAATTTTCATGATCAACTCGCTTATATAAGAGTATGGAAGTTCATGTAAAATGGAAAATGAAGTCCAGAATTGTAACACCCTGACCCTAGTTACCAAGATTCAGTTCATTATTACATAACATTGACATGATCACAAGGGATCAAATCCCAAAATCCTGATCAGTTTAGTATCCTTGGAAGTACTAGATACAAACATAAGTTTTACATTACATTATGAATTGAAAAACAACAAAATCATGTCTCCTTTTAACACATTAATCTCCCTTAGACTATCCTTGTAGGTTAGTCATAATATACTTCTTTGCATCCTAGGGAAAAAACATATAAAGGGGTGATCTCAGGTGCTCAGTAAGGATAACAATATAGTGAAATCTTTCATAAATAAGCATAAACATTTAAGGAAATGTATAATACTAAAACACATACCTTTTAAACTAAAATTTCAGTATTATATTGAAAAGATAAATCAAATAATTCCATTTACTTATCCACATGGATATTTTACTAGTATAATAATCACATACAATATCAATAGCAAATTTCATAATGATGGAATGCATAATGTCAGACATCATAACCACATAGTCAAGTCCTCATGACAAGATTACAAATAAGATTTTTTTCAAGCCCTTGTGCCAAGACACTAGTTTTTCTCATGATACCTACCAATGCATCGAGGAGATATAGAGGGCTCCACGCATCACTTACAAATTTCAATGCATTCCTCATATGAAAAGGTTGAAATATAACATAAACATTCATATTAAAACTATCATAAGAAAATTAAATACTTTAATTGTAAACCATGAATGGTATAAAAATATCACATACACAGTAAAACATATCACAAAACCTTCAATACAATATGAAAGATTGTATCATAATAAATAAACTTGAAATAAACGTAAAATCTAATAAAGGATATTGACATCGATGAAATCAAAACTATTTGGGAGAAATATCTCTTTCTATTTTAAAATAATTTAAAAGTCATTTAATTTTAAAAGAAAACATTTATTTTGAAAATATTCTTATAATATTATAAGGGAATCTTCGAAGGTGTCATAATGGCAGAAAATAGCCACACCCTCCATATAAGTTAAAAAAATATTCTTTTCTTAATTTTGCTGAAATGGTCGTAACAGACCTTGTTTGGAAAATGACAGAAACATTTATTTATAAAAATATCATAAAAAGTCAAAAAAGGGTATAAATGACTTAACCCATAGTATAGTAAATAGTAAAAATGTTTTGAAATACATTTTTAAGAAATATGTATGTAGATGATAAAGAGGTCCCAGTAGATACTCACGTATAAACAACCTCAGATAATGAAGAGATTATATAATTAACCCTTAACTTGAACTTTTACTTGATTAAGGGTACATTAACCTCATGTATAATAGTTAAATCATTTTTATTAAATTATAAAATAACAAAATTAATAAATATGATATCATATATGATCTTCTAATATTTCTTTGTTAATAATATTTCAGTAGTATCATTGTTTTGGGTGTTAACTGATTCGTTTTCCTTTATATGTTTTGTTATGAACGTCATGTTTGTTATGGATAGGATGTATTTGATTCATATAAATAATGATATTAAGTTCTTAAACATTTTTTTAATCATAAAATAAAAATTATTCTTGAATGATTACGATGGGGAATGAATCTCATCACGTTCGTGGAGACGGTAATCCGTACGTACGCACGAGAGACAATATAATTATATTGATGGTGAAATCGTATGTAATTGGATGGTATATCATATATACAGAATCATTAACATGTTATATTTATTATTTACTTTAGTTATACTCATTATTATACCCATCCAAATAATGAAGTGTTTGAATAACCAACTACACCACAACGTGGAGACGGTAAGCCGTACGTACGCACGTATGGTGACATGTCATTCATATGATGGATAAAATAATGAATATTGTTGTACCATATTTATAATAAAATCACAGTATGTATAAGGTACTAGAGTTATTATTTTTCTATGGAGACAATAATGAAAGAGGAAGTGGAAGATGAAAAGAACTTTGAAAAAGGTGGTGAAATTATTACCTCTTTAGCTTATGTATAACCCTATATTAAAAATGGTTTAGTTATTAAACTTTGAATTTAACACTTTTAACTCTTCTTTAAATAAAATAATAATAAATGTCCTAATCTAATAAAAGTGGACCAAAAGGGTCATATTTTATCCCTAATGTTAATTTTGGTAAAAATACACTTATCCAATAGAATTAGGACATGTGTTAGGGTAATTATAATATTATTTTTTACCTTTAGTTACCCTATTTACTTTTAACCGTGGTAAATAAAAGTCAAAAGTTACTATTCAATAAGAATATTTTAATCTTATTGAACCAAATTTTACTTACTTATGTCAACCATGTGTCTTGTATTTTTGAAATTAAATTCACATAAGTGGTAAAATTATGTTTTATGCAAATTTGCAAATGCGCTTTGAAGGTGGGTAAAAGACAATAAAAAGTTCAATAAATTTTTTTATATGTAATATTATTATAAAATGAATCTAATGTATTAAATTGAACATATATAGGTATTATGTATCTATTTTTACCTAATATAAAATTTAAATAAAATAAATAATTATTTAAATAAAAAGTCAGTTTTAAACAATAACGCAATGTTTTTCACTATTCATCAAAAATTGAAAGTTTTCAGAAAAATACCAAAACTTCACCCTAAGATAATTTTGATATTTCGAATCAAAAAATGAAGTTAATTTTGAAAAATAAAATTTATAAAATTTCAAAAAGTGGGTATTATTATTCATAACGACTAGTTTGATTTTTCATGGTGTGGTTGAACTCGAAGTTGCGTACAACACAAGTTATTGTATTATTCAAAGAGAAATGTACCGTGGAAGCTTGGGGTGTTACATTATTCTCTCCTTAAAATAATTTGGTCCTAAAAATTTATAGAATACAACCACATAAAAATATTTGGGTGGTTCTTCATCATAAGTTCGTCGGGTTCCCACGTCACATCTTCCATCTTATGATTTCTCCATAGAACTTTTACCAGAAGAGTCATCCAGTTTCTCAGCACTTGTTCTCTGGTATCAAGAATCTTGATAGGCTCCTCATAATAAGGTAGATTGGGTTCCAGTTCTATTTCTACAGAGGTGAGTACATGCGTTGGGTTAGACATGTATTTTCTCAACAGTGATACATGGAACACATCATGACCATTGGAGAGACTTGGAGGCATTACCAAACAGTAAGCTAAAACTCTAATTCATTCAAGAATTTTAAAAGGCCCGATGTACTTGAGACTTAATTTACCCTTCTTACCAAATCATATAACACCCTTCCATGGAGATACTTTCAAGAAAACATGATCTCCTATTTAAAATTCCAAATCATTCCTTCGGTTATCGGCATAGCTATTTTGTCTACTTTGAGCTTCTTTGATGTGGGTTTGGATAATATTCACCTTTTAAATTGTTTCCTCAACAAGTTATGGGCCTATATATTTTCTTTCACCAACATCATCCCAACAAGTTGGTGTGTGACATCTATTTCCATGTAACTCTTCATATAGTGCCATCTGAATACTTGAATGGAAGCTATTGTTATAGGAAAATTCTACCATAGGTAAATATTGATCCCAAATACCTTGAAAGTAAAGTGAGAAAGATATCAACATGTATTCTAAGGTTTGAATAGTCTATTATAATTTTCCATCAGTTTGAGGGTGGTAGGCAGTGCTCAAATGAAATTCAGTTTCCAAGGCCTTCTGAAGAATTTTCCAGAATCTTGATGTAAAACGAGGATAACGATCAGAAAAAATTGATAGGGGTATTCCATGAAGTCTTACAACTTCATTAATATATAGTCTTTATAAATGTTCAAGTGGTAAATCCTCTCTTATAGCATGAAAATGTGATGACTTGGTAAGATGATCAATAATGACACATATTTCATCATTCCTTCTAGGTGTATTTATTATCCCCATGGAAAAGTCCGTCGTAAAATCATCCTATTTCCACTCAGGTATGGGAAGAGGTTGCATGACTCCTCTAGGATGTTGTATTCCATCTTTCACTTGTTGAAAAACCATACATCTTGATGTATAATCAGAAATCTCTATCTTCATGTTGTCCCACCAAAAATATTCCTTCAAATCTCTATACATCTTAGTGCTACCAGGGTGTATAGAGAAATTGGAGCTATGAGCATCATCCAATAATTACCTTTTTAGATCAGGTAAATCAGGATCACAATGTCTTTTCCCAAATTTCAAAATTCCATCTACACATAAGAAGTCAATCAATCTCCCATCATCCACAAATTTAATTTTCTTTTGAAACTCCTCATCATCAGTATGAGAAATTTTTATCCTTTACAATAAATATGGTTTGGCAACCATTTGAAAAATTATTGATGTTTCACCTCCCATGATTATTACCATATCTATATTTACTAGATCCATGAACATAGGATCCCTTTCAACTCTCATCTTGTTCAAAACTCCATGATCATTTATGATCAAAGAATATTCCACCTTATTTTCCTTCCCCGGGTGGAAGTGTATAGTGAAATCATAATCCTTGAGTAGTTTGAGCCTTCTCCTTTACCTCATGTTGAGTTATTTTTGTGAGAAAATATACTTCAAACTCTTGTTATCAGTATATATCTCACATTTTCACCATAGAGATAGTTTCTCCATATCTTTAAAGCAAAGATTACAACTGCTAACTCAAGATCATTAGTGGGATAGTTTTGATCATGAATTTTTAGCTATCATGATATATAGGAAATAACCCTATCATTCTGCATAAGGACACAACCAATTCCTTTCTTTGATGCATCACTATAAGTAACAAACCCATCATTCCTTGATGGTAGATTCAAGATAGAATCATTGAATAATCTTATATCCAGTTCTTCAAAACATTATTCACACTCTTTTTTCCAAACAAATTTAACCCCTTTATGCGTGACCTTGGTTAATGGGTTTACCAATCGGAAAAATTCTGGACGAATGCCGATAATAACCTGCTAAAACAATAAAACTGCATACCTCAGTTATACTCATCGGTGCTAGCCATTCTTGGATTGCCTTGGTATTTGAAGGATCAAAAGAGATTCCATCCTTAGAGACAATATGGCCAAGAAAAGAAATTTCCTAAAGCAAAAATTCACACTTACAAAACTTTCCATATAATTTTTTTTTCGGAGGGTTTTCATAATAGTGCCCAAGTTATTTTCATGATCTTCATAGATTTTTGAGTATAACAAGATATCATCAATAAATACCACTAAAAATTTATCAAGATATTCCTTGAAAACTCTATTCATCAGATCCATAAAAACATAGGGTGTATTAGTCAGTCCAAAAGTCATTACTGTAAACTTTTAATGCCTGTACCTGGTTCGAAATGTTGTTTTTGGAATGTCTTCCTTCTTCACACACAACTGATGATATCCATATTGAACGTCAATCTTTGAAAAATATTGAGCTCCATGAAGTTGATTAAATAAATCATCAATGTGAGGTAGGGGATACTTATTCCTTTTTGTTATAGCCTTGATCTCCCTGTTGTAAATGAATAACCTCATAGATCCATCTTTCATATTAACAAAAAGAACATGGGCTCCCCATGAGGAAACACATGGGTGAATAAATCCTTTATTACTCAATTAATCTAGTTGTTTCTTTAGTTACACTAATTTTATAGTGAATATTTTATAAGGGTATTCGATATGGGCCTTGAACTAGGAATTAAATCAATGGAAGTCTCAATTTCTCATTCTAGAGGATGTCTAGGTAAATCCTCTAGAAACATATCAACATATTCTTTCACAATAGGTACATCCTCTATTTGAACATTACTTTACTCACCCATAGTTATTTCACTATCTTCCTCCGCAATAATTAAATTTAATAGAGCTACTGGTGGTGGATCTAGATGAGAATCAGATGATAATGTTTCTGATTTAAAGATAAGGTGTTCCTTATCACCATAAAAAATTGTAACCTCCTTCTTCTTACAATAAATTTTTGCATCATGGTCCAAAATCCAATCCATACCGAGGATTATATCAAATTAAATCATGGGTATGACGATGATATCCATAGTTAAAGAATGTTTATAAGCCCTAATGGGAACTAATTCTCAAAACTTTGTTGCAATGATACTTCTCTTAGGAGTTTTTGACTGAAAAATCCCTTATTAAATCAAATTGGAAATATCTAATTTTTGTAGAAAAATGAGAAGATATGATACAATGCGATGATCCAGAATCAAATAAAGCATTGGATAAATTTGAGGAAACCATTAAAGTACTTTCCACCACATCATTAGGAGATTCACACTCAGCAGTAGTGAACGCATAATCTTGACCTAGCTCCCTTGGCCTTTTCTGAGGTAAGTTTCCTTGGTGATTAGAACATTCATTTGTATAATGCCCCATTTCTCTACAATTGTAGCATTAAACATTGAAAAACTCTTTCTTTCCCATGCAATCACGTGTTTGGTGGAGTTTTTCACCACACTTGTAAAAACTCCCATTCCCTCCAAGAAAGTACCAGGGTGTTTCTTACCACATTTACGGCAGGATGGAAATTCAACTTTTCCCTTATTCCCCTTATTTCCATTTCTATAGTGTTTAGTAGATCTGTTCTTCTCTTTCTTTACTTTAAAGTTGTAAGACTTAGAGAATTCCTTTTCTGTCTTGATAGCACATGAGAAAATATATTCGTATGATGAGAAGGATTGTGAGACTAATTCTCAATGGATAAATGGTTTTAACCCATCAAATAATCGATAAAACTTACTCCTTGGGTTACATATATAATATGTTGCATGCCTTTCTAACCTTGTAAAGTTATCCTCATACTTTGCGACATTCTCATCCTCCTTTTTCCTTAGACTCAGAAATTGTCTTTCCATATCTGCTCGATGGTCATGAGGAAAGTATTTTTCTAATAAAATCTCTTTAAACTCACTATATTCCATATTTGATACTTCTTCATCTTACTTTGTGTTTTGAATTAATAACCACCATTGATCATCATCACCTGTGAGGTGATAAACTACTATAACAAATTTTCCCTTTCTCTACTCCCCAAAGCATGAAATATTTTCTCTAAGGAACTTATCCATTGATCAGCTAAAAATAGATTTTTAGTCCCATTGAATGTTGGTGGTTGTTTCCTCATAAAGCGGTCTAACATTAATCCTCCACGTTGTGGATCAAGGTGCTCTATACGGGCAAGGTTATTATTCATAACCTGAGTGAGTTTTCCCAGTTTGGTGATAAGCTGATCAACACCGGTTGTATCACCAGCTCCACTATAATTATCTTTAGTAGGAGGGAAATCCCTATATGGATTACGTGCGTTGACACAGTTTCCATTCCTTCCACTAGGCACCATTTCTAAATAATGTCATACACTAGATTAGTTTATGAATAGAAATACATAATTCAAAACTTGTAAAACACTTAACATAAATTGAACAGGTTATTAATATAATCCATAATCAATTTTTTTTGAGGAGGTATATACTCATAAATTATTCATAATGGTTTGTAAAGAAAATTTGAATTATATTAAGCATATCTATCGGGAGTGTTGTAAACAAGAGTGAAGTAAGGCCCGTTTTCATGTGCCAAGATACCCCAGGTCAAGACCGAAACTCCTTCTCAGAGTTTTCACTCCTAGGTACATCTATGCCAGAGTTGACTCTACCCGCTAGTATCTAGATAGGGATGTATTTCTTAGGAAACTCACAAAATCTTTACATTACCAAAATTCTAGGAAGTTCTTCTATACTAGTCTTCAAAGTCAATCTTAAGGTAATGTTATCTAATCAGAGTTTTTTCTAAATCTAGCTTCCAAGGTTTTTACTAAACTTCCTATGATACAAACTATAACTTCCCAACTGTAGTTTCCTAGAGTAGGTGCATTATTACATAACATTAATATGATCACAAGGGATCAAATCCAGAAATACTGATTAATTTAGTAGCCTTAGAAGTAGTAGATACAAACATAAGTTTTACATTACATTATGAATTGAAAAAAAAACTTGGTGTCTCTTTTTTACACATTCATCACCCTTAGACTATCCCTACTAGTCAGTCATAATATAATTTTTTCGCATCTTGTGAAAAATAAAACATAGAATGGGGTGAGCTCAGGTGGTCAGTAAGGATAACAATATAGCGGAAACTTTCAAAAATAAGCATAAAAATTTCAGGAAGTATATAAGACTAAAACACAAGCCTTTTAAACTAAAACTTAAGCATAATATGGAAAAGATAAACCAAATAATTCCATTTACTTATTCAAATGGATATTCTACTTGTTGAATAATCTCATGTCCTATCAATATCCAATTTCATAATGATAGAATGCATAATGACGAACATCATAACCACATATTCAAGGCCTCGTGTCAAGACTACAAATAAGATTTTTTCAAGGCCTTATGCCAAGAGACTAGTTTGTCTCATGAGACCTACCGATTCATTGAGGAGATATAGTAGGCTCCACCCATCATTTACTAAGTCCAATGTATTCCTCATATGAAAAAGTTAAAAAATAATATAAACATTCATATTAAAACTAGAATATGAAATGTAAATACTTTAACCATAAAACATGAATGGTATAAAAATATCACATACACAATCAAAAAAATCACAAAACCTTCAATACAATATGGAATATTGTTTCATAATAAATAAACTTCAAACAGGGGTAAAATCCAACAAAGGATGTTGACATAGATGAAATCAAAACTATTTAAGAGAAATAACTCCTCCTATTTTGAAATAATTTAAAATTCATTTAATTTTAAAAGAAAATGTTTATTTTGAAAATATTCTTATAATCTTTTAAGGGAAGCTTTGAAGGTGTTATAATGGCAGAAAATAGCTACACCCTCCATATAAGTTAAAAAAACATTCTTTCCTTAATTTTGTTGAAAAGGTCATAAATGACCTTGTTTGCAAAAATGATGGAAAGATTAATTTATAAAAATATTATAAAAAGTAAAACAATGGTATAAATTACTTTAATCCATAGTCTAGAAAATAGTAATTTTTTTTAAAATACATTTTTAAGAAACACAGATGTGAATGATAAAGAGGTCCTAGTAGATACTCACGTATAAAAAATCTCGAATAATGAAGATATTATAGAATTAACCCCTACCTTGCAATTTTCCTTGATAAAGTGTATGTTAACATCCTGTATAATATTTACATAATTTTTATTAAATTATAAAATAACCACATACATAAATATTGTATCATATATGATCTTCTTATATTTCATTGTTAATAATATTTAAGTAGTATCATTGTTTCAGGTGTTAACTGGTTCGTTTTCCTTTATATTTTTTGTAATGTAAGTCATGTTTGTTATGGATAAGATGTATTTGATTCATATCAAGAATTATATTAAGTTCTTAAACATTATTTTTAATCATAAAATAAAAATTATTCTTGAATGATTACGATGGGGAATGAATCTCATCGTGTTCGGGGAGACGGTAATCTGTACGTACGCACGAGCGAAAATATCATTATATTGATGGTGAAATAATATGTAATTGGATGGTATATCATATATAAAGAATTATTAACATGTTAAATTTATTATTTACATCAGTTATACTCATTATTATACCCATCCAAATAATGAAGTGTTTGAATAACCAACTACACCACAACGTGGAGACGGTAAGCCGTACATACACATGTATGGTGACATGTCATTCATAGGATGGATAGAATAATGAATATAGTTGTACCATATTTATAATAACATCACAGTATGTATAAGGTACTTGAGTTATTATTTTTGTATGGAAATAATAAAGAAACAGGAAGTGGAAGAAGAAAAGAACTTTGAAAAAGGTGGTGAGATTATTACCTCTTCTTCGGGTGTTTCCTTTTGAGTTGATCAAAAAGACTCCTTAGGTTAGCTTTATGATCAAATTAAGGCCTCTAGGTTGAAGTGAGGGTATTTGGGAGGTTATTGGATTAGGTTTTGGCCAAGAAAAATGGATTTGGAGGTGTGATTTTGAGAGAAGGGGAAGTACCCTTTTATAAGAGAGGTGAGGGTCACTTTAGGAAAAGCTTGAAATATTATTTTATTATACAATCATATTCAGTTTATAATGTCTCAAAAATGATTTATTTCAAGTATATGGTGGGTATGGGTTAAAAAACTCTCAACCAATATGTTTTAGACAGGTTTAGGTCACCATATTATCCTTATCTTATAGATTTAACTCTTAGTTAAATAGTATAACTTTTACCATGTATTCTTGTATTATTATAATAAATGGTTAATACACTTACTATAAAAAGCCAAGAGAACTCCAAGTGCTTAATTATTTATATATATAACATTATATAAGTACTTTGTCTGAACGTTATATTTTTAAGAAAATTATATCAATTAATAATATAGTATTTGTTTTAAAAACTCATTTATGTCAATTTTGACACTATTTGGTATTTTGTTTTTGTGAAAGTCATAACAAATTTTTCACTTCGAAAAAAAATTATTTAATAAACCCTAAAATGTCATATTAACCTATAAAATTAGTGTAATTAATCAGAAGTCTCAATTTACATTTATTTGGATATTTATAATATCAATTATTTTAATCTTTCATTAATAAGGTAATTACTGCATCATCATTGTGTCATAAATAACTTTAATTATTTAATGCCTAAAAATTATAAATAAAATCCCATTATGTAGGAATTTTTTTTATATTTATAATGAATATTTATAGTCTAATTTATCGTATGCATAACCCTATATTAAAATTGGTTTAGTTATTAAACTTTGAATTTTACACTTTTAACTCTTCTTTAAATAAAATAATAATAAATGTCCTAATCTAATCCAGGTGGACCAAAAGAATCATATTTTATTGCTAAGGTTGATTTTGGTTGAAATGAACTTATTCAATAGAATTAGGACATGTGTTAGGGTAATTATAATATCATTTTTTACCTTTAGTTACCCTATTTACTTATAACTGTGGTAAATAAAAGTCAAAGTTATTATTCAAAAAAAATTATTTTCATCTTATTGAACCACATTTTACTTACTAATTTCAACCATGTCTCTCGGAATTTTGAAATTCAATTCACAGAAGCGGTAAAATAACTTTTTATGCAAATTTGTAAATGCGCCCAGAAGGTGGGTAAAAGACAGTAAAAAGTTCAATAAAATTTAATATATGTAATATTATTATGAAATGAATCCAATGAATTACATTAAAATTATATATATATTATGTATATATTTTTACCTAATATAAAATTTAAATAAAATAACTAATTATTTAAATAAAAAGTCAGTTTTAAACAATAACATAGTGTTTTTCACTATTCATCAAAAATTGAAAGTTTTTAGAAAAATACCAAAACTTCACCCTAAGATAATTTTGATATCAAAAATCCAAAAATGAAGTCCATTTTTAAAAATAAAATATATAAAATTTTTAAAATTAGGTATTACTATTCATAATGGCTAGTTTGATTGGTCGTGGTGTGTTAGAACTCGAAGTTGCATATAGTGCAAGGTATTGTCTTATTCAAAGAGAAACACACCGTTGAAGCTTGGGGTTTTACAAGAATTTAATTTATAATTTTATAATGTTAATAAATAAGGTTAAGTGATTATATAATTCATTTGGTTATTTTGGGCGATGATGAGTCATTAGATAAAACTTTAATGGTAAAGGTTTGGATTATTTTGAGCGGTTTTGTTCACAACAAACTTGTTTTGTTTTATTATTTTACATAATGTGTGTATAATGGTTACAAAATAATAAATAATATATAATACATATATTATGATCTGTTTCAACCATAAAAATGTTTTCATGGCCAACAATTAATATGGTAATATAAATTGAAATCCTATCATCCTTGAATGCGACAAATTAATACATCTCGGACGATGTTTCATTTTTAGTATAAGGGGGGGGGATTAAAGATGATGATGAATTATTCCATTATAATAAAAAAATTCTAGTATATGTAAGGTACTAGGGTTATCATACCTGTTGAATATTTCATTACAATACCCCACAATGAAATACATAATGTCATTCATCCCAGAGATGACTTCATTTCCATTCTTCAAATAAGTTATGGGGTTATTATATTTCTTGAATTTTTTAATATTATTAAATAATTAATTGTTCCCATCCCCTTAATTAATCCATTGGGCCCTAATATTTTTTTATAATTTACACTCTAATTCCATTATTAAAGTTTAGTTTAGAGGAAAAATACACCTTCTTATTGAAGGTAGATATGTGAAATTCATTATAATGATTATTTTTCAGATCCTAAAGTTCCTTTTATAAATAAAAAAAACACATATATGCTACTAAAGGAATATTTAATCCAGGATTAAAGATGGTCCTTCAGATTCCTTAACTTTAGAAATCAATTAAAGAGATCATTTGTACAAGATGGGTTACTCTAAAACTTTAATATAATTTTTCTATAATCTAGATGTTTTACCCAAGAATTGTTAAATATAAATGGTAAAGGACCACCATAATTATCCTTTAAAAGTTTTTTAAGGATAGGAAGATGAACCAAGTTAATATTAATCAAAGTTATAGATTTAATTTTTGGCCATTATTTAATAGATTTAGAGTTAATGAAACCTCTTTTAAGATTACCAGACACAAATTTGTTAACGGATTTCATTTACTGGTTGAATTTATATCCATGTAAGGAAACTTACAGTAAGTATTTTTTTTAAATTTACCCCTAAAATCCTATACTATAAATATATTAATCTAGGATACCCATCTTCTCATGAACGTGATTGACCACATTAAAATCTATCGTGAGAATCTAAGGACCTTGAACTTGAGAATTTATATATCCAATATCTATCCAAATACTCCTTCAACCCTGATAATTATTTAGAGCATAAATTAGATAATAAAATAAATAAATTCCTTCCAGGATAACTTTAAAAGTGATATTTTTTTGGATGATATGTGTAACAACACAATCAGTCACCTTTTTCAAAACAATCCCTAGAAAGTTTCCATTATAGAAGTATGCTGATTAATCACAAAATTGTACCCTAGAGCCTTAAAATTATTATATTTGAAAGAATTAAAGGTTTTTAGTGGTTCATAAATACCAATAAATAATGTATGATGTTTTTATATAAGGGTTTTAAGAGTATTAGTTTTGAATAAATTATTTAACTCTTAAAAATTCTAGTAAAGGACACTCATTTCTTCGTATTACTAGATTTTGAGTTCTTTCCACTTGAATGTGACTTATTATTACAATTTGACTCCTTAATCCTACCCTTTTTATATTAGGGTATAAAATATGGTGATGAAACTACCTCATTAATATATTTCTATTTATCCTTTTCTGAAGTGACATAAACCTAATTTGGAACCTCCTTGGTGGGTGTTGGAGCATCCATAACATATTTTAACATTGGTGAAACTTTCATTTGATCCACCTCCACCACATAAAAAATAGGAGATGTAGAATAATTTTCCTTCTCCAATGATTCATTTTATAGGTATCCTTTCCTTCCATAGATTTCTTCCAATTCAATCAAGACACTCTATCTTTTGAATTCTGGATTTTCATTCCTATTTAGGTGGCCCTTTCTTTCTTTAGCTTTCTCCTTAAGAGAGACCTCCACATTACCTATGAATTGATGCCCATATATTGTTTCTTCTTTATACCCAATTGAAACAACCACAATATGATATTTAAGAGTCTTTACCTCATGATTCTGATGAGGCCCACCCTATTTATCCTTAGAATATTATCCCTTTTCAATGGTTTTCTCTTTTTTAGATTTATTTTACACTGATTTCCAAGGATCCTTCTACACAAGAACCCCTGATTGTTTATGATACACCTTATGAAAATTCCTATAATTAGTAATATCATTCCTAACAAATATAAAAAAATTCAAAATGAGGGGATGAAATAATACAAAAATTTAACTTTTTTCCCATACCAACTAACAATTAGATTAAATATCTCTAGTATGGGACTTTATATATTGAATCCAGATTTGAATCCAAAAAAACCCAAGATTAATATCCTTATTTCTATTAAATATTTTTATCATATATTTTTATGGGTTCCCTTAACTATAAGGAAATATAATTTAGGATCTTTGGATTCCAACAGACGTAAATAAGTCCAAATATCATCACTCAGACTTTAGAATTGGTGTTATTTTATGTAAGTGGATTGAAATTGATATCCCAAGATGATATTACAAAAATATTTTAGTTGATATTATAAAACTCTAACTTCCACACAGACTAGATACCAATTTTAGATTTCAAAATAAGGTGGTAAAAGACCTTACTAATGGGAATAATCCTCCAATTGTCAAAACCCCAAATAAAATAAAATTTTAGGTTTATATAATCCATGGAAAATGTATTTTCACTCTTCTCTAAGATCATAAAAATGATAAAATAGAACCTGAAATCTTCCAATATCCCCTTTAGCATATATGGACTCACAATGATGTGAACTTCTCATCCTTCGATCTTGATATTTTTGATTCCTATGTTTCTTTTAGGGAATTACATTCCCCTTAAAAACCATTTTATTTAAGGCCTTTTCAAATGAAAAACCCTTTACAACTAGTTAATTAGGTTTCCTTCATTGGCCCTTAGCCATTATTACTTATAGTATTGACTAAGTGAATAAGAAAATATGGATCAAACACTAGTCTATAAAGAGTCACCATCATGATCCTCTCCTAGAAAATCCATCTCTCCATAATCTTAGTATTAATATTTTTTATAATAATAATAGTAATAATAATAATAATAGTAGTAGTAGTAGTAGTAGTGTAGAAATAGGTCGTAGCCTAATGGTTGCTGGTGATGGAGTAACACCCCATTTACATGAGTCAAATTCTCATTTCCTTTTATATATGGTGGATTTTTTGTGGTAATTATCAATTATTCATTATAAATGGGTGGATAGATGAAAAGTAATGGGTGTGGTGTGGCTTCAAAACATATTTTTGTAAGGATGGGTGACAATTACATTGACACGCACTAACACTATGCATGATAAAAAAAGTTAGGGTTAGATGATTTGGGATAATTCTAACATCATGGGTGATTTTTGTTGGTTGGGTTCATACCACTCATGCATGATCTAAAATTTCATGTAATTAGAAAATTATGGCCTAAAAAAATAAAGTTAATTCATATGGGTCTTTCATCATTATATATATATTACAAATAACTATCCAAATATGGTCAAATATGTCTATTAAAAAAATTGTAACAACAGTAATAATAATAATAATAATAATAATAGAGTTTCCAATGATTTGTTTTAACAAGATTGATTTAGTTATTTGGATCTCACATGACTCTCCTAATTTCCAAAAGTTAGCTACCTATTGATCATCTGGGGTGGCGATGATGGCATCTTTTGTTAGATAAGAGGATCATAGGTAAAATCATCTCACTAAGGATCTTCTTATCCAGTCTGAGACTCTCTTATATATTTGAGTCATATTAATGAAATACTTCCTAGTAATAATAAGTGTTACATTTATTATAAAAGTGATTGATTGAAACCATGAATTCTTGATAACACTATATGTATAAGAAGTATTTTATCTACATATTTAGTGATCCCTTATAGGGAGAATTTGTGCCTGAGTAAGCCCCCTAAAGAGGTTGGGAGAAGTGAAACCCTAGTAAGCCCATATAAGAGAGAATTAGTGCCCTATAGAGCTCTTAAGAGGGATAATTATCAGTATAATGAGTTATTATAATGTCTAATTGGTTCCTTAGTGGTCCCCTTATAATATTGGGTGTTGAACACCCTATTTTTATCTAGGTCTTACCTTATAGGGGTCTTTCACTCTAGAATTAGTGTGGAAAAGGGAAGAAATGGATGTATAAAATGGGGTTTCATTATAAAAACCATTTTATGACAATTAAACATGGTTCCAATTTATTATACTAGGATATGAATTAAAAATTTACTTAGGTGAGGGTTTGGGAGTCTTGGGCATGTGATTGGATACTTATGTGACTCTTGGATTAGACTTGTGGCATCTATACTTAACCAAATGTAACTTTGTGTCTTAGTGTGTTGAAATGGGAAATAATTGGACCAATTTATATGAAAATACACATGGGAACATAGGCTAGTGTGATAACCATTTTTAACATCTTTAGGAACTATTATGTTTGTGTTAGAGGAGGAGGTTTCACATCATGTGATTGATGGATGTGGTGGTCATGGGTTGTGTGGGGCACATGAACATGACCTTAGGAGGGCTCCATGCGTATATGTTGTGTGGGTTTGATATATGTGGGTGGGGGATGTTTATAGAACATGAGAAATGAATAATTTAGGAATGAGGAATGTAGGAAACATTGAAACCAAACTAGGAGGGCATCAAGTGTTTCTTCCCCCATTTTATTTTTTAAACTCTTGTTGTAGATTATTACTTGATAAAAATTGAGCACCAAAAAATTCCTCCAATCAGAATTAGATTATAGGGGGATTAATATGATAAAAATATGAGGAATATGATGAGTTTTAATGATGTTTATTTGAAATAGGGTTCATTCCTATGTTGGTAGAGATGGTTATAGGCATAAATGAAGACAATAACACACTAATGTGGGATACAGGGGTGGTGCGGTCCCCCTATAAAAGTATTTGGGGACCTACTTATGTAAGGTGAAGGATTCATCTAATATAGTATTAAATATTCAATTATTATATTCTCACTTTAGTGACTTTAGTGCACACCATTCTCTAAGCAAACGAGTATTCCATTGATTCATAGAGGATTAAGTGTAACAACTCAAAATTCTAGACTTTATAAAACTGATGATATATTTGATAACATTTTATCCAAAAAACACCCAATGTAAATGAACCAAAAAATATTATAAGAAAATTATCAAATAAATCTATAATAAACTCTAATATTTTAAAGAATTAAAAACTATTACCTTTAGAAGATATACAATTAATATGTTTTATTATTGAAAACAGATATCTTTAAAAGTGATTTTCCTTATATTTTATATTTTATTTTAAAATATAAATTTTAAGATTTTATAATTTTAACTTATTAAAATAAACTTATTTTTTAATTAATCTTATTAAAATTTACTTATTATGAAAATTGGATCTTTTTCTTAAAAGGTTTTTTTAGTAAAAAAAATATTATTTTTATGAAAAATATGATTTATGTGATTTTATCATAGTGTAGGCATGATCTAGAAGACTATAAAAAATTTTAAGTAATAAAATATGTATTTAAGGAATAATATTATTCATTTTAATATATTCTTTGGGCTTATAAATCCCATGTCCAATATTTTTATAAATAAGTTATAATGTTAGTTTAATACAAACTATTTTTCATATTTTATTTTAATGAAGTATTTTCAAGGTGAGATTCAGTTTTTTCTTAAATTGAAAAACTCATATAATTTATTTTATTTATAATAAATCAATTTATGTCATTAAAATTTTTAAAATGATAATTTTATGTCATATATAAATTTAAAGTTGAAAAACTTTATTTTTCTAAAAAACAGTTTTTATGAGATTTAGTTTGTTTATTTTAAAATTAACTTTTAAAACCTTAATAAATTGTATAGGAAACAATTATTTTCAAATTTTAAATCATAATATTAAAATTGGGTAATAATTTAAATTTTAAATTTTCCATTAAAATTAATTAGTAATGTTAAAAAATAGTTAACCAGGTAAAATGTAAAAAATGAAAAAGTAATTTACTAAGTGAGAAAGGCCCAAAAATGTTAAAAACATATTTTAAAATTATTTATTAAGGCTATTTTCGACCCAAACCCACTTATCCCCATCCTTTATCCAATTTTTCCATTGAATTTTTATTAGAAACTTTACTTTATTGAAAATGCTAGGGTTACTTCCAAAAATACCATTATGTTCACTTAAAAAAAATCCAACACTTACACCACTTAAAGAATCCCATTATATTTGAATTTATTCTTTTAAATATGTAAATTTTCACTTCCTAGAACCCTATCAAACTTACAAAATCCTCTGGTCCCAATTATCAAGCTAATACATTCTTTTCAAAGTATAATTCTCCGTTAAAATTTGAGTCCCCGACCTGAGTATCCACTTCTTCATGGTGATTCCTTATTAAAATTTTTACAATCCTAACCTTATATAAGCCTTTTAATATAATTAAATTATTATAATTAGTATAATTAAATTTAATTATGTAAATTGTAAAATAATTATTCAATCATTTCAATCCACTAATAAATCAAAAAATATCGATCGTTAGTATGTGCAGATTACTTCCCCCATAAAATAACTTTGTTCATTTTTATTCACCGCCTTCAATTAATTTGATGAAATATATTTTTTATGTCAAAAATAAAATTATTAAAAGATCATTTTTCATATACCTCCATTCTGTTAATTTATTGAGAAATGGGATTGTTAATCACGTGTACGATGGACTACCGGCTCTACAAACATCAAATTTCATTTTTTACCACAACCCACCATGGATTGTTCTAATAATTAATTTAATGAGGATATATGATAATTATGAAAATTTTAGGATTCTGAATTTTTCATATTATTATTATCTTAATGAATTCCCTTACTCATCAAAACTTTATAAAACATTATAGTTTTGGTTGTTTTTACCAGCTATATGAACAATGTTATATTGTTTATGTCATAAAAAAACATGGGATGTAATGTAATGGGGATATCATATAATAATAATGAATCTAATATGTATTAATAATTTTATAGATATGCTATTAATATTTTAAAAATTTATTAATATAATACCGTTCGATCAATTAAGCACCTCGAAACTAGTTTATCATGTTTTCCATTCTCAAAAATAGTATTCATGTATTTTACTTAATGAAAATAATAATTAAGGAATAATTGTAAAATAATGATTATTATATCATTAATGATAATTTAATTAATAAATTGAAACCAATTAGTAATAATTGACTCTGTTACCATGATATTTTAATGAGACAAACAAACTAATGATCTAACATTAATTAGTGTAAATAACTATAACTAAGTAATATATTTCTAACTAAGGATTATAAATAAATTTAATAAGAGTAATAAATTTGAATAAGTTCATTAATTAAGTACTGAAGTTGATTATTTTCATTTTATAGGTGGTTAGAGAAAAGTTGAGTTAGCAAAAAATCAAGGTAAAGGGTTTTCATCTTAATTTATCTTCTTTGAGACATGTTTTAATGTTATGAACCAATTTGTTATTTCTATGGTATTTATAATTAAAAAAACTTATTTTGGAATAATCCATGATTTAATTCTATACATTCAAAAAAACATATGATTTTCAAGCCTCTAATTTCTTTTAAATCAAAAATTACTAAATCTTTAAGGGGTTTGATAATTCAATTACCTTTCATTGAGTTATACTCCTCTTTTTTGAACCTTATCATTAGTTGTTTTCCTAATAATCCCTATCTTGATATTATATTATAACACCTATTTATTTTTTGGGTGATTATGTTTTATATACATGTATTATTCCATGATGATTTCATTTATAAAGTGTTAGATTGAAAAGAATAATTCTCATATTTTCAAATGAACTTTACCTTTAAATGTCCATATTTTATCTTCCCACCGAAATTTTCCTTATTATTTGAAAATATATTTTGTTTTATCTCTTTTTAACCATATATTTCTCATTATCTCTTTTTAAAAGGAACATTTATGAACTCATAAAATTATATGGGTTTCAAAAAAAGTATAATTTTTTGACATAAAAGGATTTTTAATTTGGAGCTCTAATATTTAAAGAAATACCTTTTTAAAAGTTTTTCTTCCAATTTATATTTTGTCTCTAAAATATTTTCCTTTAATAGAGTTTTGGTTCATGTTTCACCCTCTACATTCTCTTATAATTTATTTTATTTGGCCAAAAAACATTTAGGATCATTTTATTTTATTTTTGATTCTATTTTATGAGATACTATTTTCTAATGCCATGAAACCCATTTTTCTTTCTATGGGTTATTTTATGATGTGAAGATTATTTTTCAAGTGGCACATAAATGTATATATTATGAGGCTCTGGGACCTATATATCCCTCCAATTCATTATTTGAAGGCTTGTATATCCTAATATAGAAATGTTATGTGAAAAAGTTATCGAGTAGCTAGGTTCACGAAGGGTGAGTATGATGACAGTTATATCTACTCATAATTTTACATTTGAATAAGTTGGATGGTATCTATGTTTACATAGATAAGGAAAATTATGTTTATTATTATGAAACTTTATTTCCTACATTCCATGTATAATGTTATGTGAATCATGTTTTATTTTCTAATTTTTTAAAAAAAGTGTTATTTTTTGAGATGACATGTCTATCATTCATGAATATGGTTATCAATTATTGATTTATATTGTTTTAAATAAGATATTTTCCTTATTCATTATTTACCAATTATTTATCATTTAACCTTTATGGTCTTTGATTTTTTATACCTTACTAATAATTTGATCACACCCCTTATTTTTCTTCCCTTCCTAGGTATTAGAAGATGATTATATCTCTTGGAATGTATAAGGGGGGGGGGGGGTTAGTTTAGGGATAAATTTTCAAATAATGTAAAATAATTTTTTTATGATTCTAGTCTTTAGGAAACTAAAAATTTAGGCCCTCAGTTTATACAACATTTTGTGTGATGTATTTTTTAAATCATTAAATTAATACGTTAGTTATGTATGTTTAGATTGAGTTGCTGTCAGTGGAAAGGTTTAGTTACTTTTAGAGATTAGGATGAGAAGAAATTAATGAAAACCCTAAGGATAATTCTAAGATAACATACTTATATTTTGGTAAAGTACAAATTATGTGGTTTTACTAGAATATACATCTATTTTTGGATAACGTCAAGTGGATGCAGGCACTGTTATAGATGAACCTAGGGTTAATAACCCCAGATATGAAATTTTGTGTAATAACTCAACCATTACTAGGTGCATGATAAAGATTCATAACTACACACCTAGCTAGAAACTTCTTGGGGATATGGCTTGGTTAATTCATGTTCTCTTTAATGAGAAATTATAAATGATTTAGTTATTTTGTTAACTATAATGGATAAGAAAAATATTATTGGTAAATAACATTGGATAACCTATATTGAATATTATAGAGTTGTTAAGGAAGAATATAATCATTATTTTTGAGTTATTTCTTCCATTATCATTGTTTTACAATTTATACATTTATTAATTCAAGTATCGTAACCATAAAATTTTTTCTACCAAGAATATAGAGGGAAACAAAAGGAACCAAGA
Organism: Viscum album; assembly: GCA_963277665.1. Lineage (NCBI taxonomy): Eukaryota > Viridiplantae > Streptophyta > Magnoliopsida > Santalales > Viscaceae > Viscum > Viscum album. The sequence continues at coordinate 1,985,658,803 of OY728161.1, read as the reverse complement.
TAATGATGGATAAAATGGAAAATGTGGTGATTGTACAACTGATATGGGAACTAGAGCCCAAAATATTATGGTAATTCTCACTTAACTCTCTCATTTTATGAATAATATAATGGATAATGTAGATATACTGAATGAAATTATAAGGGATAATATTTGTAATGAATTATTTATGAATAAATGATTTTCATCCTTTAATGGGCCTTCAAAACCATTGATCATTTAGAAATTTATTAATGTGATGGAAAATATATTTTTTTTCCTTCAATTCTTGGAGCATGAAAAGGTCATTTTAGATGTCTATTGTTTGGAAGGTGAGGCTGGCCAATGGTGGAATCTCATTAGGAATAAAATGATAAGTGAGAAATTTTATTCTATGGAGTGAGAGGATTTGAAGGGAATGTTATTCACTAAATATTTCTCTTAGAATATTCACAATAATATATAATAATAATTCTTTATATCAAAACAAAATGAAGATGAGTATTTTAAATCTTATAAGTAAAACTTTACAAGACATGCAAGGTATACCTTAGAGTTTATATCTATACCTAAAAAGATATTGATTGATTATTTGGTGGCTTAAAACCCAGTCTTAAAAATAAATTATCTTTGATAGGATTTAGAATCTATGAAGAAGTTATCTGATGTGATCTTATGGTTGAAATATAAGATTAATACCCACATGATTCTAGAGAAAGAAAAAGAAAGATAGATTATCCCAAAAACACTAATGAGAAGTCTCTTGGGGGTAAGAAAGTGAAACTACCTCCTTGTAAAAGATATGGGAGGAAACATCTGGTTATTTACCATACAGGTTCTGGAAAGTGTTACAGGAATGGTAAAGTAGGCCAGCTATCTCATGACTGCAGATGTAATGTAGAGAGGTTGGATGACAACATTAAGGGGAATATAGCCCCAACTGATTCTCCACTCGCTCTTCGATGCTTCAAATTATATGATTATGGGAATTATATGAATCAATGATTTAGCCTAGTGTTAATGAAGGTAATAGGAAAAAACCTATTAAACTAAGGGATAAAGGGGGGAAATATTTAATCGATATAGAATAAGTGGACAACAATAATAAAGTGGTGAAAGGTACACTCATTCTCCACTCTAAAACCATGAATGACTTATTTGATTATGGTTATTCACATTCTTTGATGTCTTATAAGTTTTTTAATAACATGTATTTATACATCAAATATTGAATACGAAGATATCCATAAAAACACCTGGCATAACTTTAAATAAAAATAAGGTGTACAACTATTCTCAAATCAATTTTTGAGATGAAATGATTCTATAAAATCTGGTTCTTCTTCCTATAGTTGAATTTTAAATAATTCTAGAAATTGGATGGATTTACATATATATAAATCTCATATAAATTATTTAGAATGAGAAATATCCTTTCATATACCTAATCATATGGTTATCAAGTATCAATGAAAGGACGATCCTACACATTTTTTAAGGAAAATTCTATAATACGGTTCTTGATACCCAAAAAATAAGGGTTTTCCTAGCTCATATTACCAAGGAAGTGGTAAACATTAAGAACATTCCTACTATACAGGAATGCGATGATGTATTTCTTTATTAATATCATAGTCTTACCCTATAATGTAAGGTTGATTTATCAATATAACTAATACATGGATCGTTACCTATCTCAAAGACTATATATAATTACTTATCTTGAATTAGAGGAATTCAATAATCAATTATAAGAGAATATTGAAGAGGGTTTTATACACCCTAGTGCATCACCATGGTGTGTATTGGTCCTATTTATAAATAAGAAGGATTATTCAATGCATCTTTACATCAATAATATTGAGATAAAAAAATCATAATAAAAAAATAAGTATCCAGCACCCCATATTTATAACCCATTAGATCAACTTATAGAAGATCAATTCTTCCCAAAATGTTACCTTTTCTCTAGATATCATCAATTGAGGGTAAAATCAGATGATATTCCAAAGACAATATTTTGGACAAGGTATAACCACTACGAGTTTATACTGATATTGTTTGGACTTACCAATTCACCCATTATATTCCTGGATCTTATGAATAGAGTCTTTAGAGATTACCTAGATCACTTTGTGGTAGTCATTATAGATTATTTCCTTATATATTCCAAAATAAAGGAAGATCTTGTAGATCACTTAAGGAATATGCGAAAGGCCAAAAGGAAGGATAAACTATTCTCCAAAATCAGAATATTTGAATTTTGGATATGAAAAGTATCATTCATAGGTCATTTCATCATAAGAGGGAATATATTTATATATATGTTAAAGACTAATCAATAATGAAAATATGGCCTTTATCAGTGAGAGAAAATGGAATTAAAATCGCTATAAAATCACTGTTAATTGATGCAAAGATAGGGGGTCCCTTTTATCAGTGCTCAGAAAATCACTGATAATGGATTAAAAAAATTAAAAATTAAAAATAAAAAAATATTTCTAAAATTAATGGAGGGGCTTCAACAACACTTGAAGCCCCACTTAAACAGCGCCCCACCCCCATCCCAACTCACATGCCCAAACCACTCTGAGGCCTTTAACAGTTCCCCCACCCCCCTTTAACAGTGCTAATCCTTATTCCCCACCTGTGCGTGCGACCTGCCTCCCCCAGGATTCGAACTCGTGTCCTATTGCCTGCAACACGTAAGCCTTTACCAATCCACCATATTGTTTTTATATTGATTTATTAATATATATATATATATTTAGTTATATTTACTAATATATTAATATATATATATATATATATTAACATATATATATAGTTATATTAATATATATATAGTTATATTAATATATATATATCTGTATATTAATATATATATATATATACATATCTATATATTAATATATATTGTTATATTTATATATTAATATATTTATTCATATATTAATATATATTTATAAGATCAGCTTTAAATACATTTATAAAATATGCTTGTTTGTGTGTGTTTTTAAATAAATAAATACATATATAAAACACACACACACACTTATTATATGTGTATTTTTAAGTGTAATTATACATATTTATATATATTTACAAATATTATATATTAATATGTATATACATATGTTTAGAATATATAGATAATTTATATCAGTTTGTCAATACAGACGCACAGAAATACACACAAACACACAAACACACAAACACATCATATATGTATATAAATATTAATATATTTGTATTATAAATAAAATGAATATTATTTTTTTATTTAGATAATCCTTATATATTGAGAAATAGACTTTATATGTAAAAATGATTAATTATTTATTTATAAAATTAAATTTTTATGGGTGAATATATAAAAAATATGTATATATTTTTATATAATTGATTATAAGTAACATTACTTTGTAAAAAATGATAAAATTTCAAATCCATAATATCAATATGAATGTAACCCCTCAGAATAAATTCAGTCCTCAGTGAAAAAGGTCAAAAAGACCCCTTGAAACGAGGCTGAAATTCCATCGAATATTAAAAAATTTGGGTATGCGGATTAAAAACTCAGTTTTGTAGGCCTTATGGGACTTTTTTGGCCTCTAAAAATGTGATAGATGGTTCCCTTTGGTTATTAGTGCATAGATATTGACGCGTGCATTGATTTGATATGTTGTAGAGCTCAAATGGACCCCAGGATCAAAAGTTATGGTTGTTTGAAGTTTGAGTTACAGTTTCAACTTATTTTAGATATTTTATTATTATTTTTTGATTTTTTGTGCCTTCAAATTTTTATTAAATGATTATTAGTCAATGATAATTAGAAAATTATTAATTAATAATATTTTTTAAAATATTTTAAAGCCATTTTCACTAAATTTCTTATATATCAAATTTAATTGTCTATTTATACTTATCTAAAACATATTTAAAATATATATTTTATATTTATATCACTATAAATATACTTATATATCAATATATTATTTTTCATGATTTGTTTTTGAAATATACAATTTATCAGTTCTAGGGAAAAAGGGCTAATAAATCCCCCCTTTATTAGTTCTACTAAAAAAAGAATTGATAAAGGGGTCCCCTTTAATAGTGCTAAAAAAAGCGTTGATAAAGGGTGTGCCTTTATCAACATTTTTTAGCCCTGATAATGGAACCCCCTTTATCAGTGCTATTTTTAATGCTGTTAATGGGTGGCGCTGCAGAAACCCTGTTTTGTGGTAGTGAAGTTCATTGAGTAATGGTGTAGATCAACCAATGTGACTGAAATCTATAGTTTTCTTGGGTTAGATAGATATAATTAATCCTCTGTAAAATATTTCATAGGATATCAAATATATTAACTAAATAAAAATGGAAAGAAGTCAAGTTCCTCTTGACCGATTAATGTGAGAAAATATTCAAGGATATTAAGGAAAGGTTGGCCATTGTACCCATACTCACATTACCCTATAGTGGTGAAGGATTTGTAATTTATATTGATACATAATTAAAAGGTTTGGTATATATCTACATGAAAAATGAAAAGAAAATTTATTATTCCTCACGCCTATTAAATAACCATGATAAAAATTACCTGATGAATGAATTGGAATTAGCGGTGGCGATATTTGTATTGAAAATTTGTAAGAATTAAATTTATAGTGAGAAGTGTGATATATAAAATGATTATAATTGATTGAAATATATCTAGAAGGATTTAAACATGCACCAAAGAATATGGTTAGAGATAATAAAAGATTATGACTTCATGATACATTACAACTCTAGAAAGGTAAACAAGGTGGTTGATAGTCTGAATATAAAAAACCATTATAAATTATCCATGATGAAGATTGAAAAAGACCCCATACTCCCTAATCTAGAAAGGAATAATCTTGAAGTCATTAGGGATGGGGATAAATCTTACCTTTCCCAATTTTTTTCTCAACCCTATATTCATGTAAGGATCAAATAATCCCATAATGATGGTATAAAGCTATAAAATAATGTAAAAAATATTTTAGAGTTCAAATTAAAAAAAAGGTGTTATATGGTTTGGAAATCAGATATGTGCCCCATATGTACTAGAACTGAAGAAGGATATTTTGGATGATTTACGTAGCTCTCCCTTCTCTATCCATTATAGAGGCACACAAATATATAGTGATATGAAGAAAAAATTTTGGTGGGATAACATGAATAGGGAAATCATGGAGTATATTCTTGATTCTTGGTATGTTAGAATGTTAAAAAAAAACTAAAGCCTAAAGGGAGGATGAAACCATTACCTATACCTATATGGAAATTAGAAAACTTCACCATGGATTTCATCATAGTACTCTTCAAAACATTTAAAGCTCACGATTCCATATGGGTTGTAGTTGATCATCTTACAAAGTCAACACATCTTATTGACATTAGAGGGGATTTATCACTGGATCATTATTCCAAGAAATACATTAAACACATGGTTATTAATCATGTAGCATGTATATCTATTGTTTTTAGTAAATATTTAAGGTTTAAATCAAGATTCTAGAAAATTATTCAATATGTTTTGGGGACTAAGCTAAATTTTAACACCGCTTACAAACCTTGGAATGATAATCAGTCTGATAGAACCATTTAAACTCTAAAAGATATACTGAGATCTTAATTCAATGAATTTCCAAGGATTTTTGGACTAATATATTCACCTGATAGAGTTATTATATAACAATAGTTTCCATTCTATCATCCAAATGGCACCATATGTGTCTCTATATGGGAAGAGATACATGACTCTAATATGTTGGATTAATTTGGGGAAATAAAGCTTATAAGTCCTGAAATTTTCCTAGAAATGATAGAGAAGTTCCCAACCATTCAAAAACATATTAAAATGAAGAAAAATAGATATAAGAACCATATAAATAATCATCAAAGAGATCTAATGTTCAAAGTTGGTGATAAGGTGTTTCATTGAATATATCCATGGAAACAAGTTTTGATATTTGGGAAGAAAGGGGAGATGAGACCTAGATACATCGATCCCTTAAAGATCCATAATCATGTAGAGGTCATATATTAGCAATTTTCACTCCCTTTTCACCTCTCATAAGTTCATGATGTCTTCTAAGTGTCATTTTGAGGAAATACATACCAGATCCATCACATGCACTAAACTCAGAATCTATGTAATTGAAATATGAAATCTCCTATGAGTAATAACCCATAGAGATATTAGATTAAAAAAAATGTTTTATGGAACAATAACACCCATCTAGTCAATATTCTATAGAGGAACCATAAACTTAAATAATATACATGGGAACCTAAACATGTAATGAGGATTAAGTATCCTAAATTATTTTTTTCTATGTAATAAAATGTCAATGATGAAGTAATTTTAAGGGGGGTAGAATGTAATGACCCAAAATTATATATTTTTTAAAACTGATGATATGTATGATAGATTGGTCTTCACACTATACCCAATATACATGAACCAAATTCTATTTGAATAATATTATTAATAAAAATATAGAATAAACTCTAAGATGGTAAACAATTAAAAACTATTACCTTTAGAAGATAAATAATTAATATATTTTTCTATTGAAAAAGGTTATCTTTAAAAGTGGTTATATATATATATATTTTATTTTATTTTAAAATCTAAATTTTTAAATTTTTAAATTTTAATTTGTAAAAATTAACTTCCTTTTAAATTTCTCATATCAAAATTTACTTATTATTAAAATTTGAGCTTTTTCTGAAAAGGTTGATTTTTTTGTCAAAGAATACAATTTTTACAAAAAATATTATTTGTATAATTTTATCATTATGTAAGAATGATCTAAAAAAATAAAAAACCTTGTAAGTAATCAAATATTCATTTAATGAATAACATTATACATTTAAATATATTGTTTAAGATTATAAATCCTATTTCTAATATTTTTAAAACTAAATTAAAATGTAAGTTTAATAAAAAATGTTTTTGAAATTTTATTGGAATGAAGTATTTTCAAGGTGAGATTCAGTTGTGGTATAGGGCACCATTCTATACCTAAAATTAATAGTACAAAAATATAATTATTTAAATAATAATTCTCCCAATAGTCACAAAAACTGAGGACTTAAAGGATTAATGTATTGAAAATTTTCTATATAAACATATTTTTTTAATACACCTACAAACATTTCTCCATAAAGACGCTCTTGTAGAAAACTTTCTAGATACCTAACATGGAAAAAATAATATTCATAAAGTAGGGATTAGAAACATAATAAATGGTTTAGATAAAATAATCAGTAATGAAAAAACATATCTTAAAGTAATTTATCATAAACAAGGAGGAGAAATGAGGAAGACAAAAATTCCATAAGAAAAGATAAAAAGAAGTTATATGATAATCATAAAACATTTTAGAGAAACATAATATCATAAAAGTATCATTAATGAAATATATAATATAAATCATATAACATGTGAATATGACACAAAAGTGTGGAATAGTTAAAAAGGAATAATCATAAAAACATTTCATTTTATGAAATGAAATACATCTTGAAAATTTTTCATAGATTTATAAAAAATCAGGGAAATGTGTCATATATTTATAAGAAACATGGAAATGTGGAATAACCATAAGAATAATAAGACCTGTGTGAGAAAACCCATTATTCTCACTCCTGTGTGAACAAACTCATCATAACTATACTTGAAAATGTGAGCAAACCCATCATGCCCAAAACTATGTGAATAAAATCCTTATTTACAATCCAATCTATCTAATGAGATAAAACCATAAAAAAATACATTTATGGGGTGATATAGGACCCAACCCATCATCATCCATACATATGTGTTCCAGTTAAAATCAAACATCATTATATCTTAAATTACCCATGGAAGAAGAATGGTATTCTTAAACATTCAAAAAAAAGAAATAATAAGATATCAAGATCTCATTTACCAAAAGGATTCATAATATAATAACATATATAGGTTGATCAAAACATATTTTCATGGGAGATAATCCATGGATAAAATATTTAAGTTAAAATTAAAAAGTTTTCAAAAAAATATTTTTAAACATTTTATAAAATACAAAGTGTAAATTAATTAAAAATACATATTTATGATAAGGTAAATAGAATAATTTTTGAAAAAATTATTATAAATATGTACAAATAAAATATATTTTAAAAGGAACAAGGTTTCAAAAAAAATAAGTAAAAATTATTTTGAAATATGTACTTTTGAGAATAATATTTAATAATTGAACTTAAAAAAAATGCTTTCAAAAAGTGTAAGTGAAAATACTTTTAAACCTTTTAGTTTTAATTTTTGTTAATAATAAGAACCTCAAAAATATATAAAGTTTTCAAAAATGGATTTTGAAAATAATTTTAAAAATTTTATCTTAAAAATAATTTTTAATAATGAAAAATTGATAAAGATATAAATTTTATCAAAAGAAAATACAGAGTGTATAATAAAACCTTTTTATTTTTAAAGGATAGAAAAACCTTTTGAAAATTTTGAAATAAAATTGTCGAAAACCTACATCATTAAAAATGATAAATATGTTTTTTATTTAAAATTAAATAAGGGTAATAAAAGGATAATTTTAGATAAAAATTGTTTTATTTTTCATTAGGTAAATGAGAATATTAGTGGGAAGTAAAAATATTTACATGGATGAACAATCTATTAAAATAATTGTTAATTATTCTTAACAATAATTCATTTAAAAAACATTAAAATAACCAAGGAAAAATAATATGGTGTGAAACATGATTTACAAATAAAATAAGGTGGAATAAATCCTAAATTAATCATAGTTTATAATTGGTCAATCATGAAATATCGTATACATGTATTATAGATTATTACCCCAGAAATAGGATTAAGTCATGAAAACTCCTTATGGCTATCGTAAGTTTTTAATTAAAACTTATTGAATCCTTGAAAATCATATTATTCTATAAATAACATATTTTAAATCATTTATTATGTAAAAATACACTCTTGAGTAGTATATAAACCATAGAAATAATATATTGGTGTAAAATATTAAAACACCTCTCAATAAAGAGAAGTTGAGATGAAAAACCCTTAAAACATTTTATCTTTTAAATCAAAACCCCAAGAAAAACTGAACATGGAATAAAAAAATAGAAATAATAAAATATAATTAAATAATGATAATTTATTAAAATGGGGTAGTATTTACTCCATAAAAAATGAAACATGGTGTATAGCATGAACATGTCTTATGAGATTCAAATTTGAGACAAAGAAAAACTTACGAATATAAAAATCATTGAAGTAATGATCCTTTGTAAAGGAATTATTGAGAATGAATTATAAATATTGGTAAATTAAATTGGAAATAAAATTTTATACAATAATAGGATAAATAATTCAAAATAGAATAGTGGGGTTCAATAATAACCATTATAACTCTGGAAATGAAAATAAGTTATGAAAAACCCTTACCTTGTTTCTCTACTTAGTAACATACACTCTAATATCCTATAAAACAAGAATTAAAATAATAATATTATATTTTATAACTGTATTCATGTCTATAACTATTTATAATTTTAATTTATAATTATTATCTACATTCATATTAGTTAGTTTTTTCCTATTTTCCTACATCTGGTGTTTAAATGTTTGACCATTTGTAGTAGTTTTGTAGGAGTAGTGTTGGTATTAATTCTTATTAAAAAGTTCATCATTCAAACTTAATTAATATTGCTATAATATATGACTTATAATGATTCATGATGTTTAAATTTCCTTTCATTAGTACTTTATTATTTATCTTAGAATATGAAATATACTATGAATATTTTTCAATTATTTTCAACCTATAAAATGTGTTTTATTAATTAATTAGTTAAATATTGTCGTATACTTTCTAGAACCAATATAAATCATAATTTACATATTAATGTCATATTATATCAAAACTTTATTTTTCATAGTCATCCATGATATAATTTCATATCATTATTCAAGTAGGTGGTTGCACTGTCCCAATATTTAACACGCTTTGACTTGATTAGTGAGTATGGTTGAGGTGGTGTTTATTTGGACATAATATCATTATAATAGAACCATAATGATATTATTTTTATATTTTTATGTAGGTGAACTATATTTTAATATGTTTGGATAAATAATGAAAAACTTGAATAAAAAAATAAAAAAATGATTCCTCATGGTGATGGTAGTCCACACAACTCACGATTAGCATTTCCATTACTAAAAGAATGAGAGGATTGAAGGTGGGCAGAGTGATAATTTAAAAATAATAAATAAATTATCTAAATAATATTTATTCACCAATACCATCATTAATACCTACCATTACAGGTGGTGATGAAAAACCGAAAGATTTCATGGAGGCGGTAATGCGCGCACCCACAATAAAGATGATTCTTGTTTTTCATAGTAGATGGAGGAGAATAAATAATGATTATATAATGATTATAATAAAATCTAATAAAATTAATTATTCTTATGTTTTTATTATACAATTATAATGTCTAGTTTATAATTTAAAGAATAATAATGAAATTTTAAGAAATATGTGATACCTATGTTGAGACCTTGAACTTACTATTGGGGAAGGCCTTGGATTTGAGGAAATTAGGATAATTTTTGGTGACTAGGGGAATTAGGGTGTGTAAAATAATTCTTTTTCATAACCCAACCCTAAATAGGGTTTTAGTCACAACTACCCCTAGCCCACCTCTATAGGCCAGGGGGTGGCGACATGCGCTGAAAGGAAAATACTAAAGGGGAGGCCTTTTCCTAAGTACCTGTACACACACACCCAAACATATCAATGCATAAGTGTAGTGGAATAATAATAAAAATATGAAATTGATATAAATTAAACCAAGAATGAAAAACTTTTATGTTGTTTAAAAGTACGATAGTGAAAATTGAAAAGTAAATGAGAAAAATACACGGCCAGCAGAAATATTTACAAACATGAAAAAACTAGAAAGTAAACTATTGAGAGAGACCAAATCTTGATGTCCAAGATACAACCATAGTAAACAGTCTCAAGCAACTTATAACCATAATCTTCTCTGAAGTCACCACCGATCTATCTTCCATCTGCATAAGACATGACACGTGTGGGAAAAACCCTTGTCTGGGTGAGTGTATACATACCCAGTAATATGCTCCAAAAGATGAAAGGGGAGTAGTAAGAGGCATAATAGGAAAGGAAATAATGTAGATGGAAAACATGATGCAACACAACCCAAATAAAGCGAAAGAGTAACCTCATCCAAGTACAAGGGGATCAACATTATGTGTAGATGAACTACACATAGAGTCTTTACCACCCATAACAGGAGATAAACCTCATCCAAACATGAGAAGGTAAATATAGAAAGCACATGGTATACCCCACACATCTTCATAACCCATGGAAAGAGAGTAACCAAATCTAAAGATATGGATACAAATGTATATATATGCTTATAAAAAAGAATCCCAAATGATAGAGAAAGGGTATCTCTATATCATATAACATCATAGTAAAAAGAGTTTCTAATAGTTCTAGAAGCTCATAAATGATGCCCAACATATCGCGAATTGAATCAGAAGTAACCGTGTGAAGGCCCATGCCTCATCTCTATTCCACACAACCAGGGGGGTGCAAAAACACCAAGTAGAGGACCTGAACCCTAGTTCTTAAGGGGGTTACAATCTATAAGTATATGTAGACCCATACCCTAATATGTGGGGGCGGGGGTCCACTCTAGTGTCATGAGGACTTGCACCCTATATTATAGGGGGTTACACTCGGTAAGTATATGTAGAGGACCCACACCCTAATGAATTAGGGGGTTCTACTCTAGTGTCATGAGGACCCACACCTTATCTAATAGGGGGTTTCACTTAGTAATTATCCATAGAAGACCCACACCCCGATGCATCAGGGGAGTTTCACTCTAGTTTCATAAGGACCCACTCCCTATCCGATATGGGGGTTCCACTCAGTAGGTAGCAGACCCACACCCAAGATGATGGGGGGTTCCACTCTAAAGGTCGATGAACCACACCCTGGTGCAATAGGGGGTTCCTATCTGGTCATCAAGGACCCACGACATATGTGACAGGGGGTTACACTTGGTAGGTAGAGCACCTATTCCCAAGATAATTGGGGGGGGGGGGGGTCCACTCTACAGTCTCTGGTGATCCTCTTCCTGATCATTTTCATCATCATGTGCCGCCTAAATAAGCATCGTTCCTATAACATTTCATATAATATACCAAAAATATACAATGGAGTGAACCATCAAATTCTATTTTAAAAAACACTTAGGATAAGCTACTCATGTGATAAAATCCAAGTTCAAATAAAGGAGATACAGAAGATTGATGTTTCCAAAAAAGGAGCCAAGGGGTATGTGGTGTGTGAGGGGACCCACACTGCATGCGGTCCCCCTACATCACCTGGTCGTGTCCCTAGAGATACATGGACTTCCAGCCGTGTAGGGATAGATGATACATGGGGGAAACACATGGCGTAAATATTATACTAAGTGTCCCACCTATGTTCCTGGCCATGTTCGTATATCCATCCCATGTTCATGTACTCAAGTCGTGTCCATGTTCTTTAGTACATGATGTACCTAGCCAGGCCCATACTCGTGTACTCCTAGAGTACATACTAAGTTTTCTAGAATTAGGTCACATGGAATGTGGGGGTCTCTCATGGGATGTAATATTTATAATCTTCTAAAACCTTAGCTGTCACAACTAGGTCCCAACATGATGTGTGTTCTTAGAACTATACAATGTGTATTCCGGATTTTCTCAAAATATAGATCTAAACTCTGGCCTTCAAATATGGATTTTATTGCAAAGATCTTTCCTCCAAAACATCCTTAATCGGTGGATCTAGTCTAGTTCTATTGTTTCTAGACATCTAGTGGCAGAAAATCAATTTTCATTTGTCTTCGGAGGTTCTTCACACATCCCACATGCCTCCGTTACTTCCTCAATTTAAGATTTTATCTCTTATTAGAAAAATGATCATCCATGTCCCATAATCTATCCATAAACGTCCCTTGTTTTTTGATCCATCCCTCACATGTGGATTCATTATTATTCTGGGCATCCGATCAGGCTCAGTACCGCCCTACAATGTTGAACCAAGACCACAGTGTCCAAACAATGAAGAAAGAAAAGAAATTGAGGGGTAAAAGAAAAAAACAAAATTTTCTCAAAATTTTTCAAGAATTCTTGGCCAAAGATCAAGAATAAGGATATCCAGGGTTATAAAAACAAAGAATAATCAGTTCAATTGGTACTTAGGCACATGAAAAGGATATAATTGGTGTAGATAAAATGAAAGGATTGATTTGATCAATCAATTTAATCAAAATGGGAATAATACATGAATTGATGAGTCCTAGATATATATTGGATCTTTCATCATCAGATAATGCACTCTCCAATGATTGATGAAAATCATTGAATTTTCTATGATTTGATCCGATCTAATCCAAAGTTTTATCATCATCCATAGTGATCTTCCAAGGGAATGAGAGGAGGAGAAGCTCTTGACGGTCCTAGGGTTATGAGTCTAGCCTTGGGAAAATAACCATGATGATATTTTTAAAGGAAATATGAATTAGTTTATTCAATTAAATTTATTAAATTAAACATTTAATTAATTCACTAAACATACCACCAATAGGAGAGATATCCGAACACCCCACACTAACCTATTTTAGGTCATTAATCGGGTAAACAACGCGTTCTAGACCCAACCTTGGTGTCATATTTTTTATATGATCTTATGTTTAAGAGTTATCCCATTTTATTTAACAAATTGTACATGTGTAATATAAAATATATAAAATATTTTTATAAAATTAATTCTAGGCACACTGGGCCTCAGAATCCCACACTGTCTCAGTTCTTGGATATGGAAATATTTGTATAAATATTTTAAAGTATTACAAGGAAGAAACTAGGTCTCTACAGTATTCCATCCTTAAATATTTTCATCCCTAAGAAGAAAAACTAAACAAACAACTAAGGATACCAGGCTCGCATCTGGCTCTCCTGCTCCTAGGAGTTATCATGAACATTCCCATACTTCCATATCATGTGAACCAAGGGGATGACCTGTCCATGTAGGGTACTCTACTATCAATCCTCGATCGACACTGGGTTCTCCATAAAGGTGGTTCCATCCTTGATATATCACTCACCCCAATCGATGATTCTTGTAGGGAAATTCACGTATCTCCTCATATGTGAAACATGGATGACTTCATGAACCTTCTCCAGCTGTGAGGGTAGGGAGAGGTGGAAAGAAAACTTTCCTATACTCTACACAATCTCAAACATCCATATGAACCTTGGGGAAATATTACATCCCTATCCAAACCTACGAAATCCTCATCATGGGTGACTCTCTAGAAAATGTGGTATCCCTGCTCAAACTTCAAGGGCCTGTGATGGAGATCTGCATAATATTTATACCTACTATAGTCCATCCTTATCTAGTCACAGATGACCTGGACCTTATCCATCATCACCCGCATCAACTGTGGATGCAAAAGAGGTGTCTCACCAATGTCTGTCCAACATAAGGGTTACCTACATGGTCTCCCCTAGAGGACCTCAAAGGTTGATATGTAGATAGAAGAGTGGTAGATGTTGTTATACGCAAAATCTACCAATGGAAATTGATCCTACTAGTTATTGATATAGACTAACATGAAAGCCCTCAACATATCCTCCAACACCTAGATAGTGAGATTGGTCTAACCATTCGATTAGGGTTGAAAGGTATTAATCAAACTCATCTAGGTCCAAAATACCCCCTATAGGTATCTCAAAAACCATGACATAAACTATTCTTCACGATCATATACAATCAATGAGGGCACCCCATGGAGGTGAATAATCTAATGTATGTACAACTGTCCCAAAATCTCTATATAAATCTTCTCCATAATATCAAGAAAGTGTGATGATTTTTTGAGTCAGTCAATTATCTCCAAGATATCATCATGTAGCTTTTATTTCCATGGAAATCCTATCAGAAAGTACATAGATATTCCATCCCACTTCCACCCTGGGATCTCAAGGGGATGCAAAAAACCTACTGGAATCTGGTGCTCATCCTTAACCTATTGATAGGTGAGAAACTGAGAGATTAACCCAACAACACTCCATCGCATTTTGGACCACAAAAAACTACCACTGAAGGTCTCGATGTATCTTCCCAACACCAATATTTACAAATAGGAGAGAATTGTGGAACTATCATATCACCTCCTCTCACACCATGACTAGAACCATCGTCTATCCCTATTGAAAGTTGACATGATCCCCTCCTTTAGAATATCTATCTAGTGAATCCCCTATGGATATCTAGTCACATAAGACATCACAGTTGACGTCTCCCAGCTAGTTCTCTCTCACATGATGAATAAGAGGATAAGTCAACAAAATCAACTAAATAAAATATGTTCCGTCCTACTATATCGGGGTCAGCTGTAAGGAAGAAAAATGCTTATAAGCCTCCTAAACCAAGAAATCCTATGAATTCCTACTAAAGGAATATGCTACTATGTTTCCCTTTCCTGGGGTATAGACTGTCTTGAATTCATAGTTCTATTGGAACTCTAAATATAAACTCTATATTAGGTTGAAGTATCTATATGTGAATACGTTCCTGATACTGTGATGGTCCAAGTAAACTAAAAAGAACTCCCTCATAGAAGGTAGTGCCTCCACGTCCTCAGGGTGAAGACTAATATGTCTCGATCTAGTTCATGACCCTTGTAGTTCTTCTTATGGGGTCTCAACTGCCTACTGCTATATCAATATGCAGCCAAGCCCAGCTCTTAAGGAATCATAATACACTATACACTCTATTCCATCCTTTGGTAGTCTAAACATAGGATCACTCATCAACCTCAACCTATACTCCTTAAAGGCACTCTAGCACTGCTTGGTCTTGGTAAAATACTACCTTTTCCACATTAGGGGAGTCAAAGGGGATCCAATACTAGATAAGTTTTCCAAAAACATCTTATAGTACCCCATAAAACTAAGAAATATATGCACCTATGACATGATATTGGGTGGATCCTAGGAAAGCACTGTATTGATCTTCATTGGGTTCATAAATAAACCATGCTCAGAAATGAAATTACCTAGAAAATGAACCTCATGAATCTAGAACTAAAACTTTGAGATCTTACCATAATGCTGGTGCTCCCAAAGTAAATCTAGAAACAACCTCATGTTCTCTACATGTTACTCCACTAATATAGAGTAGATAAGTATGTTTTTGATGAAGTAAACTACAAAATGGTTCTAGTACAGTTGGAAGACTTGGTTCAATAAATCCATGAACATGGTATGGTCATTCTTCGTAGTAAAGGTAATCACCATGAAATCATAGTGTCTGTAGAGACATCATAATGCTATATTTGGAATATCATCCTTGTGAATCCTCAACTGGTGGTAGCCGGACTCGAGATCGATCTATGAGAACCATCTCGCACCTTGAAACTAGTCAAAGAGGTTGTAAATACTTAGAAAGGGGTACCTTTTATTTATCATGTCCTAGTTCATTCTATAATAATCTACACAAATCTATAAGGTACCATCCACCTTTTTCATTAAAAAAAACTAGAGCTACCAAGTGGGACACAATGGGCCTGATGAAACACTTCTCTCAAAGGTCCTAAAATTGCAACTATAACTCTTAGAGCTTGGTAGAGGCCATCTGATATGGTACAGAAGATATCAGAGCGGTCCTTGGATGAAAGTCAATAACAAACTCCATCTCCCACTTTAGAGGAAATATGAGAACATCCTTGGGGAATAATTCCATAAAATCCTCCATTACTAAAGGAATCAAGATGCCTGAAGAGCCTGTGGTGTTAAAGAATATACTCTCCAACTGATGGGTGTTAGGCTGCAACCTCCTGCTCGAAGAACCCAATCATCCCACCATGAGATCTATCTCACCCATAAAAGAGAGTCTCACCCCATTAGTTTGTAGGCATGTGAATCATATGTGGTTATAGTCAGTCTAGTCTTAGACCATGGAAAAAATTCTATACCCAAGATAAAATCACAGGGTTCCATCATGATTACCAAAAGGTCCCACATGAACCTCTCTCCACAAACCAATATCTCACACAACTAGAAGATAAAAATACAGATTATGCATTACCTGTATGAACCTCAAGACATAGCTGTTGGGATATAACCTCAACTCGGAGCTATAAATATCACAATAGGAGTATTGAGATGAAGTAAAGGCTGGAACCTATTTCTACTAAAACTAAATCATTAATAGAATAAACTTATATAGTACCTATAATCTTCTCACATGTCGTGGGGTCATAAACCTCCAAATCCTATAACTGTCTATAGACCCAGCCTCTATCTGCCCGATCCTGATGTGGGCCACCTAGTGGTGTTGGTGGATAGCTCTCATAGCATCTTCCACCTCCATATCTCCTCTTACCCCCTAATAACCCGAAGGCCTTCATTTTTTATTATTGATTTTTGATAACCCCCCTTTCAAGGAATGAGGGGGAACCCTTACAAGGCCCATATGCATAGTGATTACATGACCCACATGTATTAAGAAATATACTGGCTATAACTACATGGAACTGCTCCTCCCCATCTTCTTCATCATGATGTTAGCTCTCCACCTTCACATGGATAACTCGGATAGGCTTCCCGTGCAAGCACATGCTGGTCCCGATGGAAAATTCTATACCCTCTCTTTCTGACAAATCCTATTAAGCTTCTTCTTTGGCGAATGTGCCTGCTCAGAATCCTCATCTAGGGTCTACACCTTTGTAGAGTCTTCTTGGTTGTCAAGCCCAATTTTAGGTGGCCCAAATACCATGAGGTGGCCCTAAGGCCTTGTGGTGGCCCGAAGGACTTGAGGTGGCCTGAAGGCCTTAAGGTGGCCTGAAGGCCTTGAGGTGGCCCGAAGGCCTTGACGTGGCCCGAAGCCCTTAAGGTGGTCCAAAAGCCTTACTGGCCCAAAGGCCTTGGGTAGCCTGAAGGCCTTGAAGGACTCGAGGACCAAACCAGTGACCCGAAAGCCCAATCAGATGCATATTCCTGGCTACTACAGTACTAAACAGTGCCTTCTAGAGTTCCTGTTATAGTAATTCTACAATGCCTACTATATTTACTACTACAGTACTTCTACAGTACTACTACAGTACCCAGAAATATGTCTCCACCTGGTTTTTAATTCGAGTCTCTTGGATGAACTTACCGTGTCCTCACCAACTAGGATGAGGCTCTTGTGCCCCCATATCTCCTCCTACTCTTCCAAATTCACCTCTCTAGGGACCACCCTACCCTCACTTGGTAGATCCTTGATCACTACAAAACCACTACTGTGGTGGTCCGTTAGCTATATTCCTATGCTAGTTAGCACATTTGGTTGGGAAATATCATGCCATGTGTCCTCTATCTTCACAATAATAGAACTAACCCTATCTGGGATACCCTATACATATGTGATATCCTTTACCATGTTCTTGAGTCTGATTATAGATAGGTCTCCTATGTTAATATCTCATCATCTAGCTCCTTCTAGCAACTAAAAACAAATCAGACCTATGACTCCCACTACATGATCTAGTTTCCTGATGTCCCGTTGATAGTAATATCTCTATCACCAGTTCCCAATCCAATTCCCTGACATAGGTGGGGATGCACAAGGGCACTACGCTATCACTAATCTCTCTATAAAGACACTACTCAAACTTACATGCTTAGAAGTAGCCATCCCAGATCATGTCAAGTGAGTACTTGGTGAGGTTTTTAAATCTCTCTGTGCACTCAGTAACTATCATACCTCCCTACTACAGCTCTAGAATCTTCTGAATCTAAACTAAGATTAAGTAGGAATTGTAGTACTCCTCACATAAAAACTTATGGAAGTTGGGACATGAGAGTTTCGACTCATCATTTATCTGGGTAACAAGACTCCACCACTACCCAACTACTCTGTGGAAACGGATAACTACCAGTGAAACCACCAGATCCATCAGTGTTCAGATAATATTGAAGATATGGAACACCGAAACTAATAAATCATTTGCTTCTTGTGGATTTAGATCAACATGAAACCTTAGAGGCCTCTAGTACTAAAACTCATGGAGTGCACTAAGACTGCATGCATCTTTAGCATATTCAGCTAGTATAATATGCTTCTTGAGAGGTGTTGGTGCTTCTACCTACCCACATGGAGGAAGAATCTCATGGTATGGACCTTGAACTAAGACCTCTTTGATCATAAGATCTTCGACATAATCCAGAACTTGAATCTGGGATGGATTTCATCACATAGGCATCCTGAAATTTAATCAAGACGTACCATGGTCAGATGAGTATATATATATATTTATATATATATATATATATAAACAATGGGGATATAACTCAATAAGTAAATTCAAAGACTCAATTATATATAATTCATGTACCATTGATCCCTATAAACAATGTCTCAATATTATGAGCCGACAAGAAGGTATTCAAGGTCCTGTTTAATGGATACGTTGACCGCCCATACCAACACTGGGTTCCCTGGCCCAAGAGCCGCACTCGAGAAACTTTGACACTATTTCCCTAAATCCAAACCAATTCTTCATAAGGGTAATAATCCAAAAACTATCCAAAGGATTGAACCACCTATGATACCCATCTGTCATGACCTGAACCTAATTGGGGCTCAATCTACAACTACCTCAAGCCCACCTCCATAGTCTAAGGGGTGGTGAAAATCTCCAAAAGGTATATCCTAAATGGGATGTTTTTTCCTAATTAACTTTATGCACACACCTAACCATATCAATGTAGAAGTAAATAAGAATAATAATAAAAATATGAAACATCAAGAAAGTTAACCAAGAATGAAAAAAATTCTAGGGTGTACAAAATTAAGCTAGTGAAAACTAAAAAGCAAAGGGAAAAAATAAACACCAAACCAAAAATATGTACCAACCTGAAAAAACTAGAAAGTAAAAAACTAAGAGACCCTCACTACTTATCTCTATGTTATGACCACCATACGTGGTATCAAGAACCCAATATCCCTAATATCCTCTGAAGTCACTGAAAAACTATCTATCATCTGCATAAGATGCAAAACATGTGAGAAAAGCCTATGTAGGGGAGAGTATAATCATACTCAGTAAGATTACTAGAAAGCTAAAAGGGGGATAAGTACGATAAAAAATAGGAAAGGAAAGACTGTAGACGAAAAATAAGATACAACTCAACCCAAAGTAAGAGAAAGAGTAACCTTGTCTAACAACAAGGGGATAAACACGAGCGTGTAGATAAACAACATGTCAAGTCTTTGACACCCATATCCGGAGAGTAACCTCATCCAAAAATGAGAATCTAAAAATAGAAAGCATATGGAATACCATGTGAGTATTCACAACCCATGGAAGGAGATTAAACAAATAAAAAGGTACAAATACAGATTTATATGTATGATCAATAAAAAGAAGCCCAAACGAGAGAGAAAGGGGATCTCCATATCATATCTCATCATAGGAAAAAGAGTTTAGAATAGTTCCATAAGTCCATAAATGATGGATAGAATCTCATGCATCGACCTAGACGTAACCTTGTGAAGGTCCATGCCTTGACACTATGCCTCACAATCGGGGGGGGGGGGGGGGGGGCAGAAACTCTAAGTAGAGGACTCACGTGCTAGTGCGTCAGGGGGGTTCCACATTGTAAGTATCTATAGAGGACACGTGATTTTATGAATCAAAGGGGGTTCTAATCTAGTGTTAGAAGGACCCAAAATATATCCAATAGGGTGTCTCTACTTAGTAAGTATCTGTAGAGGACCCACACCTTGAAGAATCATGGGGTTCCAATTTAGTGTCATGAGGATCTACTCCATATCTGATAGGGTTGTTCCACTTGGTAATTATTCGTAGTGGACCCATGCCCTGATGCATCGGGGGGGGGGGGGGGGTCCAATATAGTGTTATGAGGAACTAAAACCAATCTAATAGGGGGTTCCACTCAGTATGTATAAGACCCACACCCAAGTTGATGGGGGGGGGGGTTCCACACTATATGTCATGGAACCACACCCTGGTGCGATAGGGGTGTTCCATTCTGGACATCGAGGACCCAAAGCCTATCTGATAGGGGGTTCCACTTGGTAGGTATAAGACCCGCATATAAGCGGAGGGGGGGGGGGGGGGGGGTTCCACTCTAATGTATCTAGTGAACCCTTGTCCCATCATTTCCATCATCAAGCATCACCTAAATAATCATCGTGCCCAGAAAATTTCACATCATATCCCAAAATACACAATGGAGGCTACCATCATGTTTTACATGGAAAGACACCCAGGATAGGCTACCTGTGGTCCAAAATATGAGTTCAAATGAAGGAGATATAGAATATTTATGTTTTCTTAAAGGATCCAAGGGGTAGACAACATGTGGGGGGTCCCACACAACATTTGGTCCGGCTCTATCACCTATTTTTGTTCCTCGATGTACACTTCTCACTAACTGTGTAAAAATACATGGAATTTGGGGGAAATGCACAACATTCCCTTTCCACTAAGTGTCCCGACTGTGTGCTTGGTCAGGTTCATGTATCCATCCCTAGTCCATGTACTCAATCCACATTCGTGTACTTTGGAACATGACATGCCTAGCCATTCCCATGCCCATGTACTCCCAGAGTACATTCCAAGTCCACCGCCATGATGTCACATGACATGTGGGGATACCACATGATGTGTGATACTTATATTCTTTCAAAACCCTAGCCACCACATCCAGGGTCCAAGACACAATGAGTTATTCAAACTACATGGCGTGAAGTTAGGATTTTTAAAAACATCTATATCTGAACATTGAACTTTGAATTTATCCATTTTATCATAGATCACACATCCACACCATCTGTTATCGGTGGATCTAGTTTGAATCTGTCATTTATGGCCATCTGGTGGCCAAAAATCAGTTTCCATTGGTTTTTTGATGTTCGACACTCGTACCACATGCCTATGAACCTTAAACCATCAAATATTTGATCTATGATCATGAAAATGATCACCCCCATTATTTAATCTATCCAAAACACCCATGGTTTGTCAATATATCCCTCACATGTAGATGCATCATGATTTCGGTGGTTTGATCACCCTCGGTACCACCTGACAATGGTGAAACAGGACCGCGAGGGTCCAATCTGTGATGAAAATGAAGAAATTAAAGAGTAAATGAACAAAAACAAAATTTTATCAATTTATGTCATGTGTTCTTGGTAAAAAATCAAGATTGGGGATATCAGGGGTTAGAAAACCAAAGAATAATCAGTTAAACTGGTACATAGGTGCATAAAAATGCCACAATTGGCATAGATAAAAGGTGGGGATTGATATGATCAATAAATTTAATCAAAATTGGAACAATAATTTTTTTTGAAGAGTCCTCCCAAGATATTTTATCATTAGTTGTCAAATAATGAGCTCTCTAATGATGGAAGGAATTCGTTGCGTTCGCTACGATTTGATCTTCTCTAATCAAGATTTTCATCATCATATGAGGTGATCCAACAACATAAGGAGAAGGGGAGAAGCACTTGATGGTACCATGGTTATTAGGATAACCCTAGTAAAATAACCATGATGATATATTTAAAGGAAATCCAAATTAGGTTATTCAATTAAATTAATTAAATTAAACGTTTAATTAATTCACTAAACGTACCTCCAACGGGAGAGATATCCGAACACCTTGTGCTAACCTATTTTATGTCATGAATATGTTAAAAAATTAGTTTCACACTCAAAAGTGGTCTCAGTTTTTTTTGAAGCTTCCATTTAAGATTTATACCATTTTCTTTAAGAAACTGAGCATATGAAATATAAAATATATAAAATATCTTTATAAAATTAATTCTAGCACACTGGGCCTCAAAATCAGATTCCTTGTCAGTGCTTGGATATGAATATATATATAGAAATATTTTAAATTCTTATAAAGAAAAAATGGATATCTATATTCAAGGATTGTATATTTGGGTAGGGTTTCAATGAAATTTCAAAACAGGAGTTGAGTATTGAAGGTGTGAACGTGGTCCCCCTTTTATTAGTGAGGAAGAGGGACTTTTCCATGCAATAGAATGGTAAGTATGGGGTAATCAAGGAAAGGAAAAAAATTTAGGTAAGTTAGGTGAGGATGATTGGTAAGGTATGTAGATAAGAATTTATAACCTAACAAATATTTTATAGATGGTTAAAAGTTCATGTTAATTTAAGAAAATATACCCAACATATATTATTCATTTAAATAATCATTACTATAAATTAATTATTAATCATGTAAATTATTTTGTTACTAAAAATATAAGTAGACCCTTATTACCAAATTTTGATGTGATGAATCCAAATTTGGGATCCATTTATCCTAATTAAATTTATAAATAGGATAAAATTAACTTCAAAATCATTATGTGTTATTATTTATATTTAACTTTTATTACCCATTAAATGAGTGTTATACCTTATATATATATATATATATATAAATTTAAAAATCATATTAAGTATTTATTATAAAAACTAATTTATTTAATTTCAAAAATAAACAATATTTAGAAAAGTATTATTCTTTAAAAAACAACTAATATTTATCTGAGTTAACTTAATATTCATGATGAAAAAATAAATTGAAAATTATTAGATAATTTGGAAACACTAATAATAAATTTAAAATCCATTTTATTTTTTTCAATTGTTAAAAACTAATTTTAAAAGATTAATTTATAGTTTATTTTTTTTGAGAAAATATTTCTTATTTTTAAAATATCAAATACAGGTTTATAATTCAAAAATGATATTTTAAATTATATAATATTATATAAAAGAGATATATTTAGTCAAGAAATTTTTTTCTATGTTTGTGGTTAAAAAAGCCACAATATTTTCCAGTGGTATGTTTCATTATTCACTTAAAAATAAATTAATTTAGAAAAATTACAAAAATTCATCTTAAGATAACATGACCACTTAAAATTCAAAAATAATGTTAATTTTGTCTAATTCACATCCCAAAATTTATAAATTTATCTATAAAATAAAATCATAATATATAATGAAAAATAGATTTAGTGGGAATAATTCATTTAGCATATTAACTATTATTCTAAAATTAGTAATAATCATAAATATATGAAAATTGAAAAAAATATCTATTTTATAAAATAAATTTTAAGTAAAAAAGATACATTATTAGTTTCTTAAATTTACTAATTGAGTTCGGTGTTTATGAAAATTTTTATTTTATTTTGTTCTTTTATATAATAGGTATGTTATTTGTGGTAAAATAAAAAGAAACACACACACACAAACAACCTCATGCTAGAAGGATAAGTTATATCCACACCATGGATAACCCATCAAACCAACCATTTTATTTAAAAGAGTTTCTTGAAGGCCTAGTGGACTCAAAGCCCATTACATGACCTAGAGGCCCAATGTAGCATCATGTATGCATCCTTCTACCAACATCAACAGGCTTATTTATACCTGCTAATTCTATGACTACCTTTTGACGGTCTATATCGGGTTGGTTTTTGGTGTTGTGTGTGGAGGAAACTATAGAAAATTATATTTATTTAAGGGAAAAAACTTGGGTTGTTACATTATTCCCCCCTAAAATAAATTGTGTACATGTAATTTAGTTATCATTTACTTTAAATAATAGCTAAAGGTGGTGAAAAGATTGACATGCCTCAATATATGATCCTCAATATTATACAGAAGTAAAAAAAATGATTATTTTCCTAAACCACTTCAAAGAAATGTATCTCATAACTATATATTAAGGCTTATGTGAAGGATTACATTTTCTTGTTAGATACTTCATAGTTCTATTTCCCCTAATATATGGTCATAATTGTTTTAGAAAGTGTTTTACCTATTATTGAAATAAATTTGGAGTCAAGGTTAATATAATAACTCTACATTGAAGATAAAATCAATTATTTTATTATTTTATATTTTTTAAAGGAGAATATTATAATTTTCAAAAAATTTATTTTCAAAAAACATAATAATAATGCCATTAAATATTTTCCTTAAAATAAAAAACACTAAGTGTAGTGAATTTATGTTCTTAGAATATAACCATGATACAATAGGGTCAATAAAACTAGAATATATCCATTAATTTGGGGTGGATGGTAAGTGAATACCTAATTACCAGTTTCTTCATCATGAATAGTCATTTCATAGGTCCTTCTTTACTCCCTAGGTCTAGGATGTTTCAAATTACAACGATCCTCAATAATCCTTGGATTAGGGAATTGTCTTGGATATGGACTGATTTCTTTGTACATAATATATTGAATTTTTAGTGGTTCTCTAGGATGATTTCTATCTTCTTTACTCTTATTAACCGAACTCCTCATTTTCCCTTGATAGTTTGTTGATCTATGGCCTCTACCAAAACCAAAGAATATTCTAGTCCCATTGAGAAAACTAACTAAATGATTCTTACCACATTTTAGCATATAGGTGGTTGAATATCCTTTATTTTATCATATTAATTGCCTGAATTTTCATGAGCCTCTATCCTTATCTTCTTTGGTGCACTCAAGATTTAAACTATGACTATATTGTTAATCATGATTCATGATTTTTGTTTTGGAATAATCACTAAATTTCTAAATCAATATCCCATTCCAATGGGTTTATTTTTGGGGTAATCATCACATTTTCCTTCCGAACTATGGTTAAATAAGTTTACATGGGTTCTAGAAATCACTAAAACCAAAAAGGTTTCACATGAGTGATTGTTTTCATGAAATGGGGTTGTTGTGATTTTTAGTCTGGTATGATTGATTATGGGGGGATTAAATATTTCAAAATCATTTATATCAGGCTCAACATTCCATTTTTTCACCCACCTGTGACATGTCTATTTGCAATGGTGTTTGTTCATGGAACTGAAAACACCCAACAACTCTCATATCCACGATGACTCACGAAACTTCTTTCCAAATGCAAGCATTCGTTAGGGAACATGGAAAATGGAACTTAAGAACTCACATTGATCTAGAGGATTGGAATTCATCCTCATCACACCCTTTTTTGGGAAATTATTGCATATTCTGGGACTCTCTTATAGATTTAAGATATGTTCGTGAATCCTTTGTTTACTCAAAAGTATAACATGGTTTATCCTAGGATTAAAAATAAATTAATAGCATGCCTGGAAATTATAATCATTTATATGTATATAATTTTATTCATAATTTGAGATATTTATATGTTTCCAATGTTCTCCATCGATGGTATAATTTTACATATGGATTATAGATTATTTTGTTTTGTATGATTATGATGTTGGTTTTAAGCTACAGAGTGAGGTTCTCTAGAACATATTGTAATCCAAGGAGATGGAATTTGTTTTAATATTGGTATTGAACCCATAATATGGGATTTCTATGTATCATTGTGAAAGGAATCAAAACCCACATAGTTCTGTGCCACTTAATAGAACACATTATACCTTTTAAGGTCATGTGATAACGACCAAACCATACATTTTAATGACTTTCAGTAAGGATGCCTAGGTGGAAGGTGCCTTGTAAAGTTTTGGTGTGGGACTTACACTAAAGAGGGCTGAAGTTCCTGGAAGAAGTGTGGTATCCAAGGTGAGGACTTGATCTTATTAGGAATATGGACCAATAAGGATTGTGATGAAAGGGGATTGGAAGGAATATGGCCCTCTGAGTTGGATGTGACCCTAGTTAGAATACGGATCTGAGAGGATTATGGTGGATTTGGGGTATTGGGTTTGGACCTCAACGAGGATTCCTATATATCACAATTAGTCAGGAATCAAATACCATATATTTTGAAAGGTTGGCGATTACACCTATGGAGGATTCCCATAGTTTGGTTGGGACTTACACTTGACATGATGCCCAAATGATGAGGTATGGTTGGAGCTTACATTTTAGATAATGAACTTAATTTGGGTATGGTTAGGGATTAAACCATATAGGAGGCCCATTATTTGGGTATGTTTGGGGATTACAGTATATAGAATCCCCATTTACTTGGAATCATGTGGATGTCATGATCACTGCTAACCTCTAATCCTATGTGAGTCATGTTCTGTATAAGAAACAAGAGGAAGTGGTAGATCTGGAAACCACACAATCTATCTTGTTTACCAGAGGATAAGGAATGGCCTAAAGTAAGAGAAAATAATAGAGGGATCATATAACCATCTATTTCCATTGTTGTACCATAGTCTATAAAATATAAGAAAGAGTGCCTCCTATTGTAAGAAAGATAATGGGCTTACTCCAAAAGAGATTCCCTTTGACAGATTCTTGGGTGAGAGAGGAGTATAATACACTACGCCTCAAAGGGAAAGGTAAATGCGGCTCAATCACTTCCCATTTGTAATTGGGAGGTCCAAATGATCACATCCAAGGCCAGGTTCCTCTTTACCATGGGAATATAGACTCGAGAACATTCTAAGGACCCCCCAAGTTAAGGAGGTTACCAATAGGACTCTACTTACCATGGGTATATAGACTCAAGTGGACACACTAATGTGTCCAATGATTTTATCATACATATCTGGTGTATTTGGGATAGGCCTTGGCCTAATTATATTATAATGGTTTGTATAGGGGCCAAATTGGGGCTTGATGGTATGAAGGAGGGAAGCGATGGGATCCAGTGAGAAGAACACCCTAGGATACCTTATTCTATATAGCATGTTCTTATTTGGGATGGGGTTCCCTCTGCATTACATGTTTATATGTGTGTAAAGGTGTAATCCATGTATCATTTTTCTACATAGATCTGGGTTCTACCCATATAGAATTTTTCAATGTGGAACTGGGTTCCACCCATATAGTGCTTTTCTATTTGGGTCTGAGTTCCACCAGTGTAACATCTTTCTATATAGTCTTAGGTTCATCCCACATAGTGTTCTACTATACGGGGCATAAATCTGTATACATAGAATTTTACTACATGAGGTGGTAGACCGTAAAGGGAATATCCTCTTTTACTTTGTATAATGACATCCACAAATAATTTTTGTTTTGTGGATTGTTGGGTGAATTAGTTTTCTCCCTTAATGTTGTGGTGGGTTTACCTACTTAGAAATTGATAGCTATCACACCTTTATTCCATTTTTGTATGTGTTTTAGCTCTTTTTCCCTTTTTTCCTTTGATTCCTCATATGAGGTTTTTATAATGGAATAGAGGAACCAACTACTATAATAATTGATCATCAATGGTGTGCCGTAAGGCTTTCATTTGTGGGGGTCCAGGAAGGATACTCAGGCTCACGAAAAATTTCATTCATGAGGGACAGAAAACACCATCCATGCCTGAAAATGTCTTATCATTTGTGGGGAGTGGTCATTAAAAGGTGGAAGAAATCACCACCTGACCATGAAAATGTTTTAATTTCATTTTCTGGAGCTAACAATACCATCGCTTCTTGTGAATGATTTTGTTCATAGGAGGCCTCGCAGAGTGACAGAACACAATACAAAGCAAAGGTCTGCATAGTGATTTTTTCTATGTAGACCCTCACCCTCCATCATAGATTATCATCATCTTCAACATTTTCTTCAAAATCTTCTTCGATTTTATTTTTTTTCACTCACAAATTTCATGAAATTATGCATATCTTCCATGTATAGTTTTCAGGACCCAAAACATTCCCCCCATCGGAATGGGATCTGATCGGGATGAAAAAGAAGTTGTTTAGATAAAGATATTGGTCATATTTTGAACCAGTTTTTGGTACATATGTTGAATCATGGAGTGTAACACACCAATAAAATAGGGGGACCCAACTCATTTGTCCTTTACCAAGTCTCCTTGCAAATCGAGCGCTCTGTGAACTACTGATCTCTTTCGGCTCTCTGGGTAGAATTCACCTTTTTGGATGGATTTTGTACGAACTCAAAATCAATACCCATGAACAATATTACCACTATCCCGTATAGTGATTTGGTTGCCCACATGGTTAATTTTTGGACCGAGCACTCCATAGATCGAATTCCTCACTAAATGAACACCTCGCTGACCAAGTTCCTCACGGGCTGAATGCTTCATGAGCCGATGCTTCATAGGTGAATGCTTCATGAAGCAAACACCATGATATAAAATGGTTTATACTTTTATCTTTTTTCATGAATACTTAATCCTTTATTTTTTTATTTTATTTTAGAAACTATCAAGGATGGATCCCTTATGAGACACTTCCATAGTTGAAACTGTTATTTTTGTCATAAATGAGAGAAGGAATGCTATTATTGATTATATTGATAAAAACTCTAAAATCAACGTCAATCCATTCTGTCAATTTATTATGTGAATTTTTAGTGTAGGGAAAAGGGGGTGTCTGATCATAGATAGGATACCTATTTATGGATTATATCAACTATAAAATGTTTTAATCCTCGTACAGTACCCAGTAAATCAACACAGAACCAAGATAATCAAGAATGAAAACATTCCCTGATCCAATGTCTCAACAAAGGGGGAATTCATTCAAGAAGACACCTCCACCATATTTCTTTTGAATTATGTTCCTATGTCGCTAAAATATACCATGCGAGTTCCATATGAAGATGTCCATTACCATCATATCATTGCATGAAATCCCACAATAGGTGAACAACTAGGGTGGTTATCAAAATGAGACCTTCTCCCTAGGGGATCATTCGGTCTGGACTGGGGGTGACCTTTATAGGTATGTTAGAGTTGTGAGGAATTTAAAATAGAGTTTAAGGTAATGAGTTTTTATGATTTTGTCTAGGTATAACATACTTACTCTCACTACAACCAAACCCTTATCCCTCAGTTTCTTAGTAGATGGATTTCGGATAACAACACCCTCAATTTGGTGTATGGGGAGGTTGGAATTAGTCTTTGGGATGTCCAAAATATATCAGGGGAACCAATCATAGTTGATATGTATGATGAATTTCTATCACCATATTTAGATTTGGACAACATGAAAAGGACACCCTCTTTCAATGAATATTATTAAAAAATAAAAAGATCTTCTAAAGAGTGACCCTCACCCAAAGAAATATGTTTCATTTTTTATTTGATCCAATATTTCACCACACTGAGCAGCCAAGAACCTTGCACAAGAAAGATGAGGATGTTCCCAACTCTTGAAACCTAAAGGCGTACTCATTTCTATTGGAAAACACTTGAGAAGGGTTAGTTTAATGAGTTGGAATGGAAGATCATCCTTGAATTTGATTGGATATTCCTATTAGAGACTTTAATCTCCATGTTTCTCAGTGGTTGGTTGCTGCCAGTGTGTGATTTCAGTACCAGGGACAGAGTCACGAATTTTTTAATGGCGTCTCAGTTGGACACAAGAAGGTGTATTAAACCTTTTCCCATAGTTTTGGTGAAGATATACCATTTTTTAGGATGTATCAGTAAGGGGAAGTTACCATAATGGATGGTGGGCCCCTTTCAGGTTATCTGGGGAGGGTAGTATCCCATATGGGAGGCTATAGATTTATTAATAGTTAATAGATCCCAGAGGCTAGTTTTTTCCCATACCTTCTAAGAAAAAGTGAAGTAAACCCATCAAACTTAAAAGATTATGAAATAATGGATCTACTCAACTATCATGATCATTTCAAGTATACTACTTACACCCTCATCAGTACTTTGATAAATGAAACATCTAGGGATCATACTAGGTAAGGGTATATCATTTACTTGAGAGAGGGAATCTTAGTGGATATGATTGATGGGGGAGATTATATGTGTAGGGTATGCACCCTGATGGTTTTCATGTGAATTATACTATGTCCATATAAGGTTTTTCTTGACCATCAATAGTGTATACCAATAAAAACATTTAATGGTGGATCGAAAGCTCTATTTGATGTTCACTTGGGAAGACACATAATGCTAGATTGGGATCCCTCCTCCTATAGGTCATCAGTTCACACTCACCTAGTATTACAAAGAATACTGAAACTGATCATACCTTATTAATAAATTAGGAAAAATGGTTTCTATTTTCAAAGGTCAACCAATACCTAAGGCTAAAGAGGAGAAAAGGAAAACAGTTAGGAATTATTAGCCTATTAAGTAGCCAAGAAAATATCTTATATTCGAACCCCAAGGAATATGATGATATTTTGGGATTAACATCCCTATATTCTAGTACTTAAGCTTCAAAATCCATTTATCCTAATACTGATTACCCAAAAACATAGAGGCATTGAGATTATTTTAGGAATTATTATTCAGTTAGAGAACTATGGTGATTTCTGTAGGAGAAATAAGATGAATTATGTAGATAAAACAATTTATCAGCACCCAACACCATCTCTTACATTGATAACACTAATATGGTGGAAGTCTACATTTGATATCTTAATGACTCCATCCATTCACTACAAAACCATTATAAATATACCCAGAAAGTTCATTCAATGGTGAGGCCTGGGGTCAGTGAGAGTGAAGAGGATGATAGTCACACTTTTGAGGGGGATGATGAGGCTAACCCAAGTGCTGCAATCAATATTGGAAACATTCAATATTCTTTCCATCTACGGTCTCATAAGCACCGAGCCCTAGAATTTCCTAGGGTGACTCGGGTGCCAAGAGAACAATTACAGAAGATGGGACCTACCCTGCTTCCTAGGTCAGAACCTGTAATATTATACATTCCCATTACTATAGCCTTCCCAAAGTCTTGAAAATCATGGGATTCTTGGTGGGAAAGCATATCTACTATAGAAATATGGGTAGCACTCCATATATGAAACATTGAACCTATGGGATTTGGTCTCATTATTGACCCTAGTTTAATCTCTCTTCAAGAGGATCCTTGTGAAGTGGAAATATATTTAGAGGATATGGACACCTGTATCCATTC
Organism: Viscum album; assembly: GCA_963277665.1. NCBI lineage: Eukaryota > Viridiplantae > Streptophyta > Magnoliopsida > Santalales > Viscaceae > Viscum > Viscum album. The sequence continues at coordinate 1,985,626,819 of OY728161.1, read as the reverse complement.
ATTCAAGGACTGAATTTATTGGTACAATCGAGTAAAGGATATGGTTATAGCCATGGTGAGGATGGATGATGCTGATGAAGTGGTAATATGGTTTCTTTTATCAACACTTTTTCCTATTATTATGATGATCATTAATCCCTAATCCTTGTAATTGTAGGATCTTGTAGAGATTTGATCACCTATACCTTCCCTAGAGTACACTACATGGGGTACTACTGTTGGATAGAACATCCATTCGGGTGTGCGATCCCCCAAAGAAGGATATACTGGGGTGATGGAGTACATGGAGGCGACTCCTGAAAATCCTGTAGGGGAATTTCCACCCCCAAACCCACCCGCCCCCTAGGGTACCATCTCCATGGAACTTCAAAAGACATTTGTAGGCACAAAATCTGATGATACATATCTGATATGTGATAATAGGTGGATGTATCATGTCTTGACTGTTATGTTGGTATTTATTTGTGCTGATTAATTATCTCACATATGAATTGGTGTAGGCCCAATGAGGGCCTAGGGGAATGTACACCCTTATTTTCGAGAGAAAAACGTGGTAATGTTAGTGGTTGTTCTAGAACCTAATGGGGAACCACGACTGGATGAAGACATCACAGAGTTTTTGAGCCCTAGAGGGTTAATACCTCGTGATCAAATGTCCTATGACCTATTGAGAGTGGATCCTTCAAGGGTGATTCTTCTACTGAGCTTATTGATTTTGTCCCCCCAAAGAGTAAAACTGTAGAAGAGGTGGTGACTAAATCTCAAGGAGAGTCAGACTCATCTATTTCCCCCAGTTCCCTGATGGTTATCCCTAGAAGTTTAGTATCAATGTGTGACCTTTTTGAGGCCATTGATTTGGTTGATCATGTGCATGTGGTGCAGGCCTCCCTTGAAAAAATTAAGTCTAATTTGTAAATTGAGGATGTAACAGTGATTTTCCAAAGCAATGGGACCATGGTGGTCAGGTATACTGGTGTCCTCACAAGAGAAGTTAACTTTCCCATACTTATAGCTTATTATTTTCTCTTTCAGAGTTTAGGTATTAAATGTTTCAATATTATGATTCTAGAATTATGGACACAAGTCTCTATAGTCACAAATGATGCTCTAACATTTCAACCTATTGACATTTTAAGGGATCCAGCTGCCATATATTCAATTCATGCTGATGGAACTAAGTCAGGACCCTCTATGGTTGTGATTATTCTTGAATACATTTTTCCATCCGAGAGTGACTATGAAGTTGATCAGGAGGATATTAAAAACCTTCATGTTTCCCATAAAGTTTTATGTAAGGACATTTGGAAACATATTTGATGGACCCCAGGAAATATTACTGGAGAATCTAACTAAATTATTCCACATGTTTCCATTGTCTGGATATGGGGGGTTTGATTATCTTTCCATATATAACATGGTGAAATAAGTGATTTCCACTTAGGAGAGGGTTAGAACACTCCAATATCAACTCTCAACTATAGATCCCACAGATCATCTTAATACAATTAGGAACATTATTATCAATGAATCCTCAGAGTATAATAGAGTGGGTACCAGGCAAAAAGGTCAAATTGTGGAGAAGAGATCCTTGTTGGAGCAATTGTGTTAGGAGTCAGAGTGGTTTATCCAGGATTTAGAGTGGTTTAATAAAGAACTGGATCATGCTAAGGAGATCATTAATAAAGGTTAATAGTTAATATAAGAGTTTTAGAAGGAGATATTTGATATGGATGAGTATAGAGGAATAACAGGCTGGTGCTAATATTGAGAATGAAATATTTTCCAAAATCCATCGAGCTGTAGAGGATTCACATTATAAATTAAATTATCTGTATTAATCTACTAAGTTGGATTTGTAGCTGTAATGTTTTGCCTATATAGAGAGACTCCATGATTTGGATATTCCTCCTTAATTTTTCCCAAGAATGAAAATTTTAATATTCTCAATCATTTTCTCTTCACTCTATTTTTTCATTTACAACTATTTGTAGTAATACTGGTGTTAACTTATTTGGATGAAATACCATGTAATGATATATTTTTTCTCTTATCCAAGGAACTCATAAAACATAGTTTTATTGATTCTATAGTTACATGAAAATCCCTATAAAATTTTCATCTTTTTATTTACCACCCTAATGTTTTTCTAAGTCCAATGTGGTGTAAACTTAGTGTGCATGAATTTACTTTTAATTAGTCCACCCTTTGTGGTTTTTTGACCTAACAAGTTTTATGTCTCTTTTTTTCATTTATTATTTTTTTATAAACCATGAAAAACATAGGTTTAGTGAGTTGGGACTAAAATTTTACCTAGGGATCCCTTTTGCGGGTTTTAAACCTAGAGAGAATTGCATCTATTTTTGTGGGAATTTTAGAGTCTTTCAAGATAAACTAATGAAACTGGTGTCTTTGGTCAAATAACTTTGATAATGAATCATGGAGTAATGACCCTATCCATGATTATTGTATGAGAGCTTCCTATTACTTTAGAAAAATATTAATTAGATTTTTATTCAATATTTTTTTATTTCTAGATCTGAAACATGACATGTTACAAGAACAACCATAAATAATATCTCAAAGGCGGTTTCCATTGTGATGTTGTCAAGGATTACAGAGGTGGAAGAGGTCTCTCCTAGGGATGAATTTTCCTCTGGTTTATGAGACTTTTGATGGTGATTTATACAAAGACAATTGGGGCATATTATTCATAGTCAAACAAATGTGTCCTTAGGACAGTGAACTTCCATTTCCAATGGACTTGTAGTTTGTGAAGTTCCAGATCTCCTATGAACACAAAGGGTGGTTTATCAAGGAGAGATGTCTGAGAACAACAATGAAATATGTACTAGCATATTCCATGCAGAGGAAAATGTTCCTATATGAATTTAGATTTTGAAAAGGGAGGTATAACATAGTTTAGTTTAATGTCATGTGAATCAGACATGGATTATGCTGTTTGACATCTTACAAAAAAGATATTGGGAGGTATAATTTTATGTTCTCTTAGCATTGACTGATTTATTAGTGATATTCCTTATTAATGGTGATCTATCTAAGAATGTTACATCATCTTTAGGTGTGAAAGAGAAAAAATTTAATCTGAAATATGGGGGATTTGGAACCCGAGGAGTGACATGGGATTAAAAAATATTTAGGGTCTTGAACATAGATGAGTTATCTCTTAGGGAGAAATTTACCTATGGTTGAAAGGCCTCTTTGTGAGAAATTTATGAAAATAGAAATAGGGAGTATCATTAATAGTCAAACAAATGTATCCCTAGGAAACTAAACCTCCATTTTCAATGGCCAAGGAAAGATTATAGTGATTCATGATACCTCAAAAATAGAGTTTGGTTTGTTAAGGAAAGTTCCGAAATATGGAAGGAGCATCCCATATCAAAATTAACTAAGAATGAGTTTAATTTTTTTCCTTGCATACGTCTGACCCATACACTGAAAGGGGATTTTTTTTATTATGGTTTAATCAAAATATAATATCCGAACAGCACTACGTATCTCATTTAAAGTAAGAATAAATCTATACATTGTTATAGGGTGATACTTCCTTATACTATTCTAACCCATATATAGGAAAGGGGGATTTTTTTTGTGTGTGTATAGGATAATAATTGAAGATTCAGGTCTCAGTACATACCTTGTGATAAAATAGATCATGCCAGACATATTTCTTATAAATCATTCTATTTAGTGTCATATTATTAGGATAATAACCATGGAGTTTAACATCATGTGGTAAGGACACAGGTGAATATTCATGAAAAAGGTGTCACACAATTCCATAAATACTATTTGGGTATTCATAGAATCACCTTATAAGAGTAATCTTCTATTTTTGATATGAGGATTCTCGAGCTGGTTACTTAGGGCATCCTATGCTTTCTACACAGGGTAATAATACATTTTAACATCATGTTATTAAAATTTTTCCATACAGTTTAACTTCATGTGACTAGAATGATATGTGGTCTTATAGTTTTTGGTCATTTATCTAGGAAAATATTTCAAGGAAATGATTTGTGATAAAAGGCTCATCGGGCCAAGATGTTCCGACATGCCTTAGACATGAAGAGGAAAAATGTAAACCATGATGCTATGTTATCCTAGATTAGGAGAAATGATATGGGAAATATGACGTCATTAGGGATTATAGAGATGGAAGAGGCCTATCCTAGAGATGAATATTCCTATGGTTGACATGCCCTTTCTGTGGGTAATTTATGTTGATCCAAGGGGGGAATATTATGCATAGTCAAACAAAGGTGTCCTCTAGCCACTAAAATTTCCTTTTCGATATCCAAATAAATATTTTAGAGGTCCAAAATTTCTCATGACACAAAGTATGATATGTGGAAGTAATGTATTTGAGTACATAAGAAGCATTCAGACCGATATTGGCCATGGAGTGTGAAATTCCCTACATAGATCTAAATCAACTATAGAGGGGGAATTTTTTATTTCTTTGATGAAACCCTAAATGAGGGAAACTATATTAATGACTCCACTATAGATCTTTTTTTGTATGTAGGATAGGGGAACATATTTGTTTTCCCCATGGTTAGGACTGGGACATGAGGTTTAGGCATCACTACACATCTTGTTGAAGAGAGATCAAGACACACGTAGTTCTTATTTTACCATGCAGTTTAACATCATGTAGTGAGGACATATGGTGTGTCTTTTAAGGTATTGCAACCGAGACTATAGTAACACTAATGTTAATTGATATTCCTTAATCACACATGGAATAATTTACCAAAACTCCGAAACCTATGTGAGTTATGTTCTATGTGAGAATAAATGGTGGTAAAGGTTTATTCCACCACAAAAAGGAAATAAAAATTAAGGATAGGGTTATTTTGAGTTTTTTATGTCTCAAATATGATTTAAGATTCTAGTGTCGCAACATATCTCATTAGGGTGAGAATCAAGCTATATATAGTTCTAGAACTGGCTCCCTATATAGATCTGACCCATATATAGGGAGGGTTAATTTTCATTTTTTATAGATGGAATCATAATTAGAGGTTTGGTAATTTCTATATATCCTATGATAACATGAATTAATCCATAAATAGTTCTTTAATGGTAAACACTCCACATATGACTATCCCATATGAAGAGGGGAGAATTATTCCCGTTAATTATCTGGAACTAGGATAGGAGATCCAAGTGTCACTATGTATTTTTTGATGATAAAAATGAAGCCACACATATTTATCAAAAATATTACCTACATGGATCTCAATCATGTGTATAGAGAGGGAATTTTACTTGAAATTGACCCATAAATTAAAGGACCCATGTTGGAGTTACCTGTATCAATTTTTTTATATATAGGGGAAGGATAATTTTATATATTTTGTAGTTGGTCCCAGGGCATAGAGTTTGGGTTTAATTACATATCTCTAAAAAATAATAATCAATCCACAAAAAGTTCTTATATTAAGATATTCTCTTTGTTGATATGATTTTCATAGAAAGATAGGGCCATTTTCTCTTTCTTTTATACAGATCTAGCCCATGTATGGTGAACTGTTAGTGAGATAATAATCCCCATATTGGTTAATTTAATGCAGTTAGGATGATGATTCTATATAGTTTAAAATATTATGGAAAGTATTATTGTGTCACACAATATACTATTTTTTAACATGGACGATGCTGCCTTGTATTTATGGGAAAGATGATTTTGTAGACTATCCAAAAACTGATGTGAAAATAGGCCTTGAGGCCAAATTCTTGTAAAAATCATCTTATGAATGGGTAATTTTTTTTGCATGGGCCTAATGAAATATGTCTAGGCATCACTATGTATCCTATTATGGCATGAATCAATCCACACATAGTTCTTGATCAGAATCTCCCTACACAAGTATGATCCATATGTAGGGAGGGAGAAATTTTTGTATCATGTGGTGGTTGGGCCATGATATAGGATCTAGGCATCCCCATGTATCCCATGAAGATATGAATCAACCCAAACATAGTTATTGAGTGGAGGTATGGTGTGAGACCAACACTAATGATGAAATACCCCTTGGGTTAGGTCCATAATAAGGTGCGATTTTATTTCATGCAAGGGACATCAACTGTGAAGCTTAATGACATGAAACATGATGAAAGTGTCATAAAATATATCATCTTGTGACATGGAGGATGGAATGGTTTTCGGTGTTTCAAAAAAGGCCAAATATGTAGTTTAACTTCATGAAAATTATATGATTTACCATGAAGTTTAACATCATTCAATCAGGATGAAGGGAACCATGTAGTTTAACATCATATAATAAAGACATTGGGCATGTGATTACATGAAATATTTATTTAGTAACCTTGTGTTGGTAACATCTATTGTAAGTTGTGTGTGTATCAATATCAAAGAATAAACTACATTGGGGTTGAATTTGTGGATGGCATAAGGTCCCTCACACTATGGTTTCAATTTTGGAGGTCCCTTCCTAAGTATCATTGGTGTCCTGAGGACCAATACATATCTCCCTCAAGGAGAGAATGGAGGTAAACCTTTTTGTTAAAGGCACGAGCGATTTGGTTTTGGTGGTCTTCCAAATGATTCAATGTATTTAACATATTCTCATATAGTCATTCCAATTCATTCAACCATTTCTAGGATTGCTTATCTATGAAAAAATACTCCCAGATAGCTACATAGAATGAGAGAAATCAAACTTCTATAGGCAGGACCGCCTCTATCTTGTATACCAATAAGTGTAGGGCTGCCTATGTGGTATTATAGGCTATAGTCTAGTAATACCACAACTAATGTAAGATCTTATACAACTAGGACTTTTTATCCTTGTCTACCATCTTTTGGAGTATGTTTGATAGGGTCTTGTTGGAGGCCTCTATCTTCCCATTAACCGCTACATGATAGTGGGACGAATGGTTATATTTAATATCATCCTCTTCATATAGCTTATTCAACTCATAATAACATAAATTGGGGTCTTTTTCCATCATTATTGTATGAGGGACTCTAAATATGGTAATGATGTTGGCTTTTACAATGCTGACAATATTTCTTTCCCTAAATTATTTGAGTGGTAAAGCTTCAACCCACTTGGAGAATAAATTAGTTGCAGTGAGAATATAATTTAAATTCTTAGCTATAGTTGGAGGATCTGGTCCCATGATATCCATACCCCATATAGAAAATGTCTACTATTAGTTGTAATTATTTAGAAACTCTTAGTGTTGATGAATGAAGTTGTAATTCACCTGGAAAGAACGACGCTTTTGAGTGATTTTTTTATAATCCTACATTATAGTGGGACAATATCATCCAAGCCTCTATATTTGATGGAAAAAAATTGAGCCCTCACTGGTGGATGTTGCAGGCTCTGGTGTGAACGTCTTTCATGAAAACAATAGTCTACTCTCCATCAATACACCTAAGAAGGACCCCATTAAGACCCCACTTATAGAGGACCTTTTGATGATTAGTTCTGTCATATAGAAAAAAAATTAATTTATCATATTTTAATTTGATATTTCCAAGATCTATTCGATAAGAGGACTAAATTTTTATGGTAGTACATGATGGGTATTAAACAGTCTATGGTAGGACCATATGGTTCAGTAATGGGACTAAATTCATCCATCTCTTCCATTTTTATTTTTACAAAGGGTGATACCATTCGGCGATGCGCAATGCTGATAACCATTTCATCCTGGCCTAGATATGCTAGAGCCGTGGATAAATTTGATAAGGTGTCTTCCTAGGAATTTTTCAAGAACAAAACATGAATCAATATTAGTTACAAATAGAATTCCACCATTAATCCTTAGAAGTAGTTTAGTAGTGGGATTAGCTCTTACTTTTTTATGGAGTAATCACCATTGACCTACTTGATGACTAGTTATGAATACCACTTTAGCATCGAGGGATTTAATTGTACTTGAAGTGATAGTTCTTTCCCTGCAATGAGTTCTTGATATTCTTATTCACTATTCATGAACCCTTCTGACAAAAGGAAGGAGTAAGGTAGGACTGCCTTTACTGGGGAAATGAGTACGACTCCCAACCCAATTTCTCTGATCTTGGGGTCTTCCGTCATCCTCCTTTTTGGGATTCTAGATGAACTGTTAAAATATATCTACCATTTCTAGGAGCCCTCTTGAATATATAATATCTATTCATTAGGAAGTTTAGTGTCTAGTGATGTCATCTCCACTGACGTATGTTTGTAAAGGAATTCAACCAATTTATGGTCTTTTATAGCTTTTTGAGGTGTGAACTGAATATCAAACTATTACAGGATTACCACCCACCATGATAGATGCCCAATCATCATTAGATGACTAAGAGTTTACTTTAGTGGGTTGATGTAGAGACCAAATTGACCTTGTGATTCTACAGGTAATTCCCAAGTTTCTGGACTTCAAATATTAGCACTAGAAGAATTTTATCAATATATGAATAATGAGTATCAATATAAATCATGTTTCTACTGAGATAATAAAGAATATTTTCACTCTCTATGTCATTTTTGTGTGTGAGGAAGGCACCCAGTGACTACTCTAGGGATGTAACATATAAAATGAGCGGTCTTCCATCAACAAGAAGAATCAAATCTAGTGGTCTCAAGAGATACATCTGAAACTGTCAAAGCTTCCTGGAAATCATTAGTACATTGATATGTAACCCCCTTTTTCATCAACCTAGTGAAAGGGAAAACATTTTCCTATGAATTTGGATATAAAGAATCGAATATAGGGTAAGTTTCCTTGATGTCCTATCAACTCTATGAGGTTTTGAGGTTGTGACATGCCAAGGATAGTATTTTTATTCTCGGGGTTGACTTTAATGACATGATGGTGTACGGAGAAGATGAGAAATTTTCTTAAGGTAATGATAAAATTAAATTTAAAGGGGTTCAATTTTAGGTTGCAACATAGTAGTTTGTTAAATACAGTTTCACGATCAGCCAGGTGGAAAAAAAATTGTCTATTTAACAACCAGATAATCAACACATCACTCGATGAAATTCCCCATAAAGGATTTTAGTTAATTATTCATGGAGAATTGGTATGTAGTGTCAATGTTTTTCAAGCCAAAGGTTATTACCTGATAGAAATATACTCCTAGAGGGGCCATAAAGGTAGTGGATTGTTCATCTTCTTGAGACATTAAAATTTTATTATACCTAGTATTGTCATCCATGAAGCATATGGATTGATATCTATCTGTTTCATTGATTAGTAACTCCGTAATTAGAACCAAGAAGTCATTTTTTGGACAATTCCAATTGAGATCTATAAAATCAATAAAAACCCTATTTTTTCCATTCTTTTTCTTGAAGGGGAATATAATTTCTAGGTATGTGGGTTTTGTAAAACCCAAATGAAATTGGGTTTGATGAGATTATCAACTTCATATTCAATTTTGGAATCATGAGTTGGGTGTGTACTTCTGGTATCCTTCTTAGAGCTCCGGTGGTTCTTTGACAAGCCCAGATGATGAGCGGACACCTTAGGATCAAGGATTGGAATTTTTTTGTAGTTCTTGGTGAACACATCCTCATGTTTCTTCCTAAATAAGGTATATACCTATTATTATTTGGAATATGTGGCCACACTGATCAAAGTGGGTTGTGGGTCTTTTTCTATACCAAAATTTATACCTATGAGTTCATAAATGGTGGTAGAGACACCTTCCTTAAATACTGTAGGAGAATATATAAGGTCCTTCTCCTCTTCTTCCTCATCTTATTCTCCTTCATCCAATGATATGGATCCTATATGAAGTTTTGGAGAAAATATGAGGGGAATATAATGAGTATTTTCACTTTCCCCTGGTTACATGATAACTTCTTCCAACTCATCTGATGAAGTATTGATTTGTCGAAGCCCAGGAGATGAGACACAATCATTTTCATCAGTTCTTTTACTATTATATGGAGAGTAATAAGACTTTTTATAACTACTAGGCTTAGTTTTAATGAATAATATCATGAGGATTGTCGAATATTCATCCAAAATAGGACTCATATGCTAGACCTGGCTGATAGGAAACACATACTCTTTGAAAAACTATTTTAAGGAGTTGTTTGGGATCATTTCTAGACCATTTGGGAAAGTTAACCAAGAAACACCATCAACCATATTCCATTCCCATCCCTCTGGTAAAATCTCGCATCAATATAATGTGAATCATAAGATTGGAATTGGGCCTCATCGGTGTGCAATGTCCCAATTTATCCATTAATGTAGTATTTGATGCATTTATGGTATGTTGAGGGGAATCTAATCTGGTGATGAAACCAAGGCCTTCCAAGAAAATTATTGAAGTCTGTATCCTACCAAACAACCATAAATCATGAATCAAATACAAGGTCTCCAAACTGCTCTCTAATCTTGATTTAGACCAGTTGATTTTTCTCTATTTTTTCATATCCCTATAATGTTAGGGTGAAAGGAGCTAGGTTATCCCCACTATATCCCAACTGTTTAAGTGTACGCATTGAAATGTGATTAGCTCCCAAGCCACTATTGATGAAAGCCCCTTAGATATTGACATCATTTATCCTTCCAGACATGTACAAGGGTTTAATGTGTCACTGTATAACAACATCGTTATCTTGATCTGTAATTGAGATAACTACAAAAAATAATGTAGGATCAATCTCTGTCCGATAGACCTCAACAGTGATGACCTCCTCTTTAAAATAATTTGGCCTCAATAAATCCTCTACGAGTGTTTCCTTGAGATATTTTGATAATATTAAGGCATCCAAGATCAAGAACATGTTTGAAAACGTGGCTAATTTTATCAAGTTGTAATATTTCTGGCATAAATACCTGCACTTACCTATATATATATTCTCTTTTATAGTAAATTTATGTTGATGGATCATTCCTCAAAATAGGAATTGAGGGTGATCATATTCTTAGTGGGTTAGACCGAGAAGGCCTACCTATATGCCGAGGGAGATCTAACAACTTGTCCTCTTCTAATTAATATTAAAAAATGATTGGGTTATGGAGGGTTTTAGAATATGTAAGAGAATTTATTTTCTCCTATTGGACTCACTAAAAGTATCTTCCATGAGTTTCTGTGACACTGACAGTATGAGTTGGGGTGTGGCTAGCATTCTAGCTTTTATCGTGACTATGTCTTCCCAAATACCCTCAACTTATGTGACCTCTTCCTATGGTTTCCCAATCAAGTGTGAGGAACTCAGTTTCATAACCTGACTCATCATTAGATAATGGATCCCTTATATGAATTACATTATTGGAGTTGAAGATTAATTCCTCATCTTATGAGGATTCTGTTTGTCAAACCATTTCTGGTGGTACCATTTGGTGAGGTGGTTCCCTTCATTCCAAACTTGAGGGTATAAAGTTTGATAGGATCAAATACACCTTTTTCCATGTTATAGTTTCATCTTCTTGAGTTCACTCATCACCCTTCCATCCAGATCATCTCTTGAAAGACTAGCTTATAGAGTGAAGCAGTGCTGATGGGATTGGTTGTATTATAGAAGAAGCAGCTGAGGGAATAGTCTACTGTATTAACTATGTATAGAGGATACCATGAGTTTGGTTGATTGTATTTCAAGTCATCCAATAACCAAATTTCTACATGCCTCTATTAACCACCATTTCCATGAACTTCCTTCTTTATGAACAATAACAGAAACATAAAGTACTAATGCTGGTGGATTACCCAACTTTACTTGACTAGAGTCCACCATTTTTTAAAGGATATATTTAAAGATGAGGCATTCCTGAATGGTGTTCTATAATATCCTTTGAATGGGTAAATAATCTGGATGATCATCGAGATCTACTTGGTCAGGCCTCTTGGGATCTGGTAGTCAGAGAAAGTCATTGTCTATAGATGCTATGAAGTAGCTGTGAAATTTCTCATCATGGAAAAAATAAAATTTATTCCTTTGTTCATCAAACTGATTTTTCATAGGTTCCCTCCACTCATCTTGAGGAGTATGGGGTTTCTGTTGACACATAGAGAGATCCACACAATATGGTATGAGTTTTGGAGTAGGATCTAGCACAAAGCTAGGTTAATTACGATGGCTGCAGCCTCTTCCTTCCCTATTATCAATATTGGGGATGGTGGGGTCATCTAAGAATTAATCTTAGTCCTCTATATAGAACCTTCCATTCATTGATAAATTATGGTGAGATATAGAAACCCACCGTATATCTTACTAGGATGATTGATGTTTGCAAATAGTCATGAATATTCTATATACAAAGAGAAATAAAATATTCTTATGGAAACTGTAGTTTCAGGGAGTAGGTTAACCCCTTACATTTGGAAATGTAGTATGAGACCCTCTTGTTCTCTCACTATTTTAAATTAGATAGTTCAATAATCATTGTATTCTACAACATTGAGCTGAGATGGAAAAGAAACATTTGATAGAGGTCTTACCAACATGTGATTGACTGATCTGGAAAACTGTTGTACTAAAAAAAAAGGATGGACCTTATTGGGTTTTCAAAAAGCATATGATTTTCACTACTTCTTATTGCAAATGGGTACCCATCACGGGATCACAATGGGATACAATGTGTGCTAGATGCTATTCTAAGTCTCTTAAACCATTGAATATTGGAAATGTAGGGCTCCTCAAATTTGGTGTGGGTGGAATGTATGTCACCCATTAATGGTATGGTTTCTTCTTGGGTTGCACTGGTGTGTTCCATTCCTCTATAGCTTTCAATCAATCTATTAGTGATTCAATAGTGTCGATAATCCCTTGATGGACATTCATTTTAATAATATCTTGAATAGGGATGGTCATAGGTATGGCTTGATGTTATAGATTTTCCAATATTTATGGTTGATATCCAACATGGGACATATTTTGAGGGGTTTCCTAAATCAGTTCTTGATGTTTATCAAGTGGGAGAAAATATGGATATCCATCTTTGAAAATATTTAGGTAAACTGATGGTCAGAACATAGAGTTGGGCGGATGTCTTGGCCCTACTTCAGCCACAAGGAGATACCCTTGTTGTAGTGGTACAATAGTTGGAAGCATGGACCAAGGTTCTTCCCATGGAGCGTACATATTGGAAATGTTACCTTGTATTAATTACACATTTATTATTCTAAATTATTTTATTTCTTCATCCTGGTGAGTGAAGCTTTCTTCAAGTATAAGGGTTTCAACCTCTTTGAGAGATGGTTCATTTAAAACTTTTCTTTTACCATTCTCTCTATTGGATGTTTGATAAGGAGGAAGTAATGGATTGATCAAGGGAATATCCAAATTTAGAGAATGATTTTGGTTATGGTTATGCACACCTACTTCATTTTTCTCATTGTGGACCAAATTCTGGGTGGAACCATCCTTTCCCTTCTCCCCTACATTGGTGTTATTCTTAGTGCTGGCAATAAGGTTAATGCCACGATTTCTACCAATGTATAATGAATTGTAAGTGTCGTATTGGTTGTTGAATGGTATGAGGGATGTTTGGGCCACTTAATGAACCTATTTCTTCAAATCTATTATCATTTTCTAGCTTCTTGGAAAATAGTGACCCAGACGGAACTGCATCACATATTTTTCATTCATGCCCCTTCCAAGAGACATGGGTTATGGGATGGGGGAAACCGGGAGACCTTATTTCTTGATGTCCCTAACAATTTGTAAAAAGATATATTTCTCTTGAGGATGGGGTTGAGGTAAAATTCCCTCATCCATATGGGATGGTAATGCTCTCATTCTCCCGTCGTCATGCCCTGAGCCAAATTTTATGGCTTTTGGGGGGGAAATTTGTGTAAAAAATTCCCCCATCCCTATGGGTTTTCATACCAAGGTGGTGGATTCTACTACTACTACCCTCTTGATATCATGCATCATTGTTTAAGTATGATTTGAGAGAATTAAATGATCTGTACTTGAACCACCTACTTCTGAGGACATCGATAGTTCTTGATGATTGAGTTCTCTTAAACAAGAATCCAGTTTAGTGTTCTTAGTCACTTATTCAGGAGTTTCTCAATGGTATGATCTCATCAGGATTGACACTTTTCAGACTTATTAATGGAAAATTATTACTGAGTGAACCATCCTCCCTAATTGAGGGTATCATTTAGTAGTCTCTTTATAGTAATGAAATTGCAAGTGGTTGCCTTTGGGGGATATTTCTGACCAGGGCATGGGGTGAAATGAAAAGATCCATGTTTTCACCATCCTTAGATATTGAAACTGTGTGAGGATTCTATGATCAAATGACATAACTTGTTAAATTAATTTTGGAAGGCCAGTTTAAGACCTCTCTTTCACTTCTCTAACCATGGTCACTATGAAAATTGAAGGGATTATAAGTCAATATAATGATGAAGTTCACCCAATATCTTAACATGGATTTCATACCCATCATTAGACAGAAACATTACCTTCAGATGGTTTATATTTTTTCAAATATTCCAATGGATGTTGTTCCTACATTCTTCTACCAATACCTCTATAAGGTCAAACTAATAAGTGGTTGAGGACTAAAAATGGTGCTAATATCATCCATGACCAGTTTCCTTATAATGTTTTTCTATTCTTCTTCCAGAGACCTCTCCAATTGGTCATCCCAACTTGTGTTGTTCCTAGATGTTTCATTATAGGAAGAAAAGTTAGTAAGGGTATCATTGGAATGGAAATAATTTGTAGGTCATTAAAAGGATGAATGTTTCTTCAGACTGTCTTCCGGATGAGAAAGGATATCTCTTGTCATTTATAATGTGTTGTACATGACTGTACCCATATTCCCAAGGACCTCAGAATATAAATACCTACTCACATTTGGTATGGTAAGTGGAGGACCTTCTTATTGATTGATCTTATAGAAATTAGGAAGGTTTTCATAGTTCTCAATAAGATATACACCCTCATGATCAATCAGATTGTTACCATGAGGTAACGTTTCATGATGATAGTCCTAGGGAGGACCTCCAGATATGCTAGTAGCCATGATACAAATAGGACATTCACGATTGTTACTGCTAAATCCATGAATTCATAATGTATTTACTAGATCCTAGTCCATCATTGATAGATGTTTTATGGCCCCAAGAACTCCAGCATTCAATAGAGCAGGGTCAAAATTATGCTTCGAAATTTTGAACTACCCCGGGAAGGAATTATTTTTTGATGTTCTCCTGATGATATATGGAACTACGTGTTGTATATGGTGATTTTCATATGGTATTATAATATGGATATATGCCTTCCCTTGAGTGGCATTCAAAATAGGTTGGTCATCCTTAGCTGGAATGGGTATTTGTGACCGATCCGGTTTTCCATTTATCATGGAATATTTATGAAGACCATCCTGGATGGGAGCAGAAATGTATTCTTGCCCTCAAGTGATGCTCCTATTATGGGGATGAGTCACCCCACTTTAGGATATAGGTTCATGATCCCGACCCCTGGCCCTTTTAGTTGGTGTGATTGCACATTTACAGGTCTGTAGGATATGGTCAAGGATGGATGTCTCACCTTCCATCATTGGTAGTATGTGTTGAGAGACATCCTAAGAAGGAATGGGAATATACACCCATTATAGTATTGAGGTAGGAATATGGGACTACCCCTAGTTCATAGCTGGGGTATGCTGACTAGGTACTCCATTTTCTATTGTATTTTCATGGAGGGTTTGATATGTGCGAGCATAGATTTTCATCTACTTGTTTACCACTATATTTTTCTAGTGAACTTGATATGTGAGGGAAGGGATT
Organism: Viscum album; assembly: GCA_963277665.1. Lineage (NCBI taxonomy): Eukaryota > Viridiplantae > Streptophyta > Magnoliopsida > Santalales > Viscaceae > Viscum > Viscum album. The sequence goes on along the minus strand of OY728161.1, from coordinate 1,985,611,065 downwards.
TTCAACTTCTCATTTTCCACTGTATTTTCCTAAAGGGATTCATATTCATGAGTAGAGTTTTTTATTTTCTCATGGTGTTCCACCATATTTAACTGGCTGGCTTGATATGTGGGATAAGGGATTTACAACTACTCATTTACCAATGTATTTTTCTGATGGGATTGATATGTGTGAGAAGGGATTTTAATCTATTATTTTTACATCAAATTTTCTTTACAGGATTGATATGTGCAAGAATTTATTTTTATCTACTCATTTTCTACCATATTTAAATGACTATCTTGATATGTGTGAGTAGATATTTGAATCTTCTCATTTGTCTCTAAGAGATTTATATTCATGAGTATGGATTTGCATCTTCTTATTGGTGCCACCATATTTTCCTACCAAAATTGATATGTGAGCGCATAGATTTTCATCAGCTCATTTTCCACTATATTTTCCGGATGGGATTCATATTAACAAACACAGATTTTCATCTGTTTGTTGTGTGCCTCCATATTTGACTGATGAGTTTGATATATGCGAGCAAGGATTTTCATCTGATCATTTACTGATGTATTTTCATGAAGAGATTTATATATGTGGGTAGGGATTTTAATAAAATCATTTTCTAATGTATTTGATTGATAGGCTTGATAAGAGTGAGTAGGAATTTTCATCTTCTCATAGGTTGTCATTGTATTTACTTGGAGATCTTCTTTTGTAGGAATAAAAATGATATCCTATTCTAAATTGGTCAACCATATCCCTTTACAGGTATCCTTGGGGACATAGGTATACATGACTTCAGCTGGGGCCTATGGGGTGATATCCTCTTAATGGTGAGTAATTTGGGATGCATGACATTGGAGGTGATGATTTCTAGAATTATCCTTTAGGAAGAAACTTTGCGCCTCCCAGATAAAATCCTTGGTGACTACATCATCAGCTACTCTTAGGTTAGTGAGGAACTCATTATCACATTTTAGGGATAGGATCTCAAAATAGTTGATGGACCCCGGAACACCCTGAGAGGGGAGGGGTGAATCAGGGTGTTAATTTTTTTTAAAGTTGTGGGTCATGTTCCCATGTTGGTAGGAACTTGTTAAACCCGTCAAAAAAATGAAAGTTGGAAGTTGACACAACACTTTTACTTAGTTCACCACAAAGGGATACGTCCAATAAGCATACACCGATAGGTTGCCGGTCGTACCTTATTCCACTAAACTTCACTAGATACGGATTACAATGTTCAGGTACAATCACTCTATCCCAGGCACATTGCCTTTACAAAAGTTTAGAGATAGATCACTGCGTCCCTCAGGTCACTCCCGTTGACTCCCCCTGGCTCACTACCTTTGGTGAAGTCTCAGTAAGTTTATAGATGTGAGGGTCTCTTCAATAGATTTGCATTGAAGTCTTTGGCTCTACTTAGCACGAGACTCTGCTTGCATCGAAGACCGGTAATGATGCACTTGAATTCACTGAACCACTGAACCAGATAATCAGAAACCCCAAACAGGTTTCACTGAAAATTTCACACAACACCAAGTTTTATGCAAAACCTCATGTTTTTTCGTGCAACTTCACCTTTTTCACACAAGTCAGAAATTTTTCGCACAACTTGGATTTTTTCGCGCAAGCTGGAATTTTTCACGCAAGCTTCAATTTTTCATGAAACTTGGATTTTTTCACACAAGCCAGAATATTTTTCACAAGCTTCAATGTTTCACGCAACTCAAATTTTTTTTCTCAAGCCAGAATATCTCGCACAAGCTTTAATTTTTTGTGCAACTCCCTTTACGCGAACCTTTTATGCGCATCAGACCTCATAACTTCTCTGAGTCTTCAACCACGCTGAATGAGGGGGGTCACCTCTTATTTTTTGGAATCTCAAACCCCCACGCAAAAAACCACTTTTGGTGAAAACAACCTCTCATTTGGCATGTAATATTTCGCACAGGTATCATTTTTCGCTCACCACTCTAGATTTTTCACGTAGCCCCTTCCTTTTCCATTTTTTGACGTTCTGATTCTGAAACACTATTTGTGAGAAACACCTCACTCCACTATTTCATGCACCATGCTGTTTTTCATGTACAACCCAAATATTTCATGAACAACCCACCTTTTTCGTGCACCACTTCCTCTTTGTGCGCACCTCCTTTTACCAACAATCCTTGTCTTCATTTTCCGATTTTGAGGCCCAAAAATTTGGCAAACATTGAGAAATAGCGCCACCTTCAATACTATTGTCTGCTTGAACTGTATGATCACTTTACTGGCACACATTCTGAACTTCCACTGAGGATTGACAAAAAACACAAACCATACTCCAATTAATGCATAGAATGACCATGGCTCCAACAATAGTTTGAGATGGCTATGGGTGCTCTTTTATTCTAGACCACCAACCATTGTGGAACATATAGTTGGCAGGGCTTCATATGTTGGATGGCCTATCCGGCTGCCTCCAGGATTGGTAGAGTACTGTTTTAGAGGTACTCCTAAACCAATGCATTTGAAACCCAACATTGAAGATGATGGGTGCATGATATTGTCTTATTCTTGGTTGATAACCTAGCTTGGGAATTGGTTGATGTGCATTTCTACACGAATAGATGAGATTCTCTTCGGAAAGAGAGAGTTTTGATTAAGGGTGCCTATAATATATGTGAAAAATACAAGAAAGAAAACCCTCTCAATGCAGAATCTAAAAGAACACATGAGTAATTGGTCAGCCTATTTGGACTCTTTCCTTTTGGATGCGAAAGCGGACAATCATAAATGTGACACTATTATCTTGGTAAAATATTCATGTTAGGTTCACCAAGTTGTTCCGAAAGAAAAGGGGTCATTGTTTTATTTATTGTGGTATGATTTATTTTGGGGGCATGAATATTTCACAATTATTTATATCAGGGTCACCATTCTATTTCTCACCCGCTCGTGATGGGTCGATTTCAAACAGGGTTTTTTCATTGAACTGGAAAAAATAAAGAAGTCTCATATCTATGATAACTCATGGAAATACATTCCAAAGGCAGGCATTCATTGGGGAACTTGTCCAATGACACTTAAAAAATTACATTGGTCGAGATGATGAGAACTCAGGCTCATCACACCATTTTTGGGGTAATTATTTCATGTTCTAGTACTCTATTATAGATTTAAGATATGTTCGTGAATCCTTTATTCATTCCCAAGTATAAAAATGGTCATCCCGGGGTTAACAATCACTTATTTGCATACATATAAATTAATATCATCTGCATGTATCTAAGGTTCATCATCACTAGATATATTTTTATATATCTAAGGTTATCCACCTATGGTATACTTTTATAGATGTGATCTAGATTCTTTATCTACCTATGATTATAATGCTAGTTTTAAGCCATGTAGTGAGGTGCTCTAGAACTTATCATCAAATAGAGATGAAGAAGTTCTTTTGATGTTATGATCGAACCCATAAGACAGGATTCCTACATATACTTATAAAATGAATAATAACCCATGTAGTTCAATTCCACTTAATGGGATACATCAAACCTTTTAAGGTCATGTGATAAAGATCAAACCATGTATTTTAATGTCATATAGTAAGGATGCCCAGGAATAAGGTTCATAGAAAAGTTTAGTGTGGTAATTACTCCAACGTGGCCCAAAGTGTCTGGAAAAAGTGTGGTATCCTAGGAGAGGACATGATATTATCAAGAATATGGACCAACAATGATGGTGATGAAATGGGATTTGAAGGAATATGACCCTCCAATTTGGATGTGAGCCTACTATGAGTATGTCCTAGAGAAGATTTGGGAGGATTTGGGTGTTGGGTTTGGACCCCAAGGAGTCTTCCTACATATCCAATTTGGTTGGTAATCATAGTCTATGTAGTCCATAAGGTTGGGGTTTACACCTATAGAGGAGGCCCTTAGTTTGGTTTGGGATTACACTTAACATGACACCCAAATACTAGGGTATTTTTGGTGCTTACAATTCATAGGATGCCCATTATTTGGGTATCGTTGGGTATTACACTGTATAAGAGGCCCATTATTTGGGTATGGTTGGGGATTACACCATATAAGAGTCCTATATACTTGTAATCGTGTATATTTCACGATTTCCACTAAACACTAATCCCACATGATCCATGCTCGGTTTGAGAAATAAGAGGAAGTGCTAGATCTAGAAACCTTGCAATATTTCTTATTCATTGGTAGATGAGGAATGTTCCCAAAGGAATATGGAATGAGAGAGGGATATAATACCCTTCTCCTCTCATTATTATACCATGGGCCAGTGTGTAGGAGAAAAAGTTTCACCTATTACAAGAAATATTAGGTGCTTACTCTAGAAGGGATGAACTTTCCGTGGTTCTTGGGGAATAAAGGAGTATAATGCACTATGACTCAAATGGAAAGGAAATAATGACTCAATCCCTTCCTATCTAGAATGGGGAGGTCCACATGAGAACCTCCAAGGTTGGGACACTCATTACCATGGTAATGTAGATTTGAGAACATTCCGAGGATCCCTCATGTCTAGGAGGTTACCAACAGGACTCCACTTACCATGGGTTTGTAAACTTGAGAGTACATACTGATTTTTCTAATGATTTGATCATACATATCAGGTGTCTTAGGGAGTGGACTTCACCTAATGTACTTAGAATGGTTCAGAGAGGGTATAAATTGGATCATGATGGTATGATAGAGGGAAGTGATTAGAGATGCATAGAAGAACACCCTAGGATATGTCATTCAACATAACATGTTCTTATGCAGGATGGTGGTTCCTCAGTGTAGCATGTTTCTATGAGGGTATGGGTAGTGTCCACGTAGAATTTTTCTATCCAGACCTCGGTTCCACCCATGTAGAGTTCTTCTATGTGGATCAGAGTTCCACCCACGTAACTCTTTTCTACGTAGGTCAAGGTTTCACCTACACATATTTTTTCTATACAGGCTTAGGTTCGTCCCATGTAGTGTTTTAATACATGGGGTAGGTATCTCTCCTTGTAGACTTTTACTATGCGAGGTGGTGGACCGAAAAGGGGGAAATTTTTTTCACACAGTATAATTGCATCTGTAAGGCATTTTCATTTTATAGATGGTCAAGAAATTTTTTTCTCTATTAATATTGTGGTAGGTTTACCTACTTAATAATTAATTTATCTCACACATTTCTTACAATTTTTGTCTAGGTTTTAGCTCTTATATCCTAATTTTTTCTTTAGTTCCTCCTTTAGGGGTTTTATAGAGGTAAGGAGGAGCTTACTACCCTGATGACTGGTCATCTACAGTGGGCCATGGGGCATTTATTTGCAGGAGCCTATGAAGGAAGCATAAGACCATGAACGATCTCATTCTTAGAGGATTGAAAACACCGTCCATTCCCACAAATGACTTATCATTTATAGGAGTCCATTTTCAAAGGGAATAAATAACCATATATCCCCACACAAAATTTGATTTTATTCATGAGTGATGGCAGTACCGTCTTATCCCATAGACAATTTTTTTGCGGGATGCCTCATAGAGCAGCGAAACTCCATGCGGATCAACGGTCTACATAGTGAGTATTTCTATATAGAACCTCAACCTACTTTGTGGATTCCCATCCCCTTGATCATTTTCTTCAAACTCTTATTTAGGTTAACTATTTTCCCTAAAAAGATTTATGAAATTATTCCTATCTTTTATGCATAGTTTTCTGGAACCACCAGTGAGAAAAATTAACAACATAGGGGGATTATCAGAATCATAGAAGGAATTTAACCTTAAAATTATTGTTCTTTTAAATTACCATGTGGGCCTATTGTTCCTTCAGTTTGATCTATATCAATATTAATTTGACCTAGATTACATTATAATAGTTTATATTATGTTTCTTAACATAATCTATCAATATAACTCAAAAATAAATCCTTCATAGAGGGTTTTAATGAGCACATGATCAACCAAAACATATCCCTAGATATTTTCAAACTAGGTGTGAAATATTAGGCCCACTCATCATGCAATATGGTGATGATTGGTTCAATTATTTACCAACCCTTTTCAGGGTGATTACCCCTAGATCCATCTGTTCCATAACTGTATCTACTTGTAGTATCTAGATAGGGATTATTTATATAGAATACTATATAATTAAGACTTTACCAATATTTCACAATATCATCCTATAGATAGACCCATATCTAGGGGTTTCACTTGGGTTTTATAAATTAATCCCCAAAATAACTAAAATAATCTAAAAAACCTATAATACCAACCATAGTGACCTGTTCTAAACTCAATATGAATAGTTTAACAATATCATGATTTAAATAATATATTTCACAACATTTAGAAAAACCAAGGACTCAAAGGTTTAGTGTATTACAAATTATCTACATAAGAACCTTTTTCTTACTGCACTTGTGAACATTTCTCAATAAACAAGACCCTTTATTTTCTTTTATAGATAAATCACATGAAATAATCATCTTCATAACCTAGGTATTGGAAACATATGAAAGGGGTGAGCTCAAATGCTCAGAAAGGAAAAACATATCATAAATTAATAGATCATAAACATGTAGTAGAACATAAGGAAGACATAAATGTCATAATAAAAGATAAAAATAAATTATATTATAATCATAAAACATTTTAGATAAATATAATATCATAAAATTATTATTAATGAAGAATAAAAGATAAAACATAAAACATGTGAATATGATATAAAAGTAAAAAATACAGAATAATCATGAAAACATTAAATTTATTGAAATGAAATGAAACTTGAAAATTTTTTCATAGATTGATAAAAAATATTAGTTATGTGGAATATCTTGATAATAAACATATATATGTGGAACAACCACAAACATAGGTTTTCATATGTGAGAAAACCCATTATTTACATGCATGTGTGAACAAACGCATCATGACCACACCAAAAAATTTGAGAAAACCCATAATTCGTATGCCTATATGAACAAATAGATTATGTTCATGCCTTACTATATCATAAGATAGAAGCTTAAAATAATTCATTTTAGAGAGATATAGGACCCCACCCATCATTATCTATACATACTTATACCACTTAAATTAAAATATAATTATATATTAAATAATGCATGAAAAAATAATGGGTTTTATAAACATTAAAATAAAATAAACTTAAGAGATCATAGGACACAAAAATATAACTTCCCAAAAGGATTCAAAACATAATAAAATATGGAGGGCGATCAAAACATCACTTCACGAGAGATAAACATTATAGAAAAAATTTAAGTGAAAATAAAAATGTTTTCACAAAACCTTTTTAAACATTTATATGAAATATTAAGTGTGAATTACTTTTAAATAATATATTAATGAGATATTAAAGATAATAATTTTTGAAAACATTATTATAAAGAGGTATAAATAAAATATAATTAAAAATACATAAGGTTTCAAAAAGAAAATGTGAAAATACATTTAAAAATTATAATTTTGAAAAGAATATTTAATATTGTAAACATGAAAAAAAATAATTTCTTCAACAAGGGGAAGTAAAAATACATTGAAAATTTTTAATTTTAAAAAGAATATTTAATAATAAATACTTAAAAATATATATAAAGTTTTCAAAAAGGTATTCTGAAAATACTTTGAAAAATTTTACTTAAAAGATAATAATTAATAATGGAAACTTGATAAAGTCTTAAATTTTTTCCAAAGAAAATTTTTAGTGGATGATAAAACCACTAATTTTTAAGGGATAAGAAAACCTTTTGAACATTTTACAATAACCATTTCAAAAACTCACATCGTTAAAAAGGATAAACAAACCTTTGTTTAAAAATGAAATTAGGTTAATAAAATAATAATTGTAGATAAAATTATTTTAAATTTCCACTAACTAAAGGATATCATTGATGAAATGTAAAAATATAAACATAAAAGAAAAATTAATTAAAATTTATTGGAATTATTCTTTTAAAAATTTATTTTTAAAAAAGATTAAAATAATCATGGAAGAATAATTTGGTATGAAACATGATTTATCTAGAAAATAATGTGAAATATATCCTAATATCCTCATAGGTTATACTAGATCAATAATTAAATACAATATACAAATATGAGTTGTTACGACATATGGAATAGAATTGAGTCACAAAAACCTCTTAAGACTATAATAATTTATGAATAAAAAGTAATAATAAGGTTTAAAATCATATGGTTCTATAAATACTATGTATTAAATAATTTATTTTTCCAAAATACATTATTGGGTAGTATATAAACCATATAATTAATAAATTGGTTCAAAACATTAAAACATGTCACAATGAAGAGAAGTTGAGATGAAAAACCCTTCCAGCATTTGTATCTTTTAAATAAAAACCCCAAGATAGAATAAAAATGTAATAAAACATTTGAAATCCTAAAATATAATTAAATAATTAAATAATTGTTTTATTATTTATACCATCTAAGGTAAAACATGGTGTATAGTTTAAACATGTCTAAAAGGATTCAAATTTGAGATAAAAAACCCCCTATGAATATCACAACATTTAAAGTAATAATAATTTGGAAACGAATTAATGCGAATGAATTGTAAATATAGAGAAATTAATGTGGAAATAAAATTTTATACAATCATAGGACAAAATAATTCAACTTATGATAATGATGTTAAAGAACAACTATTATAACTCGGGAAAGGAAAATGAGTTTTGAAAAATCCTTACCTTGTTTCCCCGCTTAGTCGAATGCACTCTAAAATCTAGTAAAATAGAAATAAATATTTTAATAAACTATTTTAGAACCATATTAATACTAAAAAACCTTAATAATTTTCATTTATTATCATTATCTACATGTATTTTATTTAGTTTTTGACCATCTTCCCACATCTGGTGTTTATAATTTTCACCGTTTGTAGTAGTTTCATAGGAGCAATTTTTGTATTTATTATTCTTTAAAATTACATAATTAAAATTTCATTAATGTTACTATAATGTACGAATTATAATTATTTATTAATTTTAAATTTCCTTTCAGGATAAATTTTTTCTTTATTCTAGAAGATGAAATCAATGATGAATATGTTTTGGTGATTTTCAACTTATGAAGGGTGTTTTCTTAATTAGTGAGTTAAATATTTTTGTATACTTTCCAAAACTAGCATAAAATAATTATTTACATATTTATGACGCATTATATCATAAATTATGTTTTTATAGTCATCCATGATATAATTTAACATCACTATTCAAGAAGGTGGTCAAACCAAGGCAATCTTGAACACACTTTAACTCGATTAGTATGTATGGTTAAATGAGATTTTATTTTGACACAATATCGTTATAAAATAATAATAATGGTATTTTTTTATATTTTTTTATGTTGAACCATATTTTATTTTTTGGTTAACTAATGATAAGTTAGGAGAAAAATGAAAAAAATGATTCTACATTGAGGCGGTAGTCAACAAAACGCATGATTAGTGTTTCGATCACTCAAAGAATGAGAGGGGGAATTTGGATAGTAAGTGATAATTTAAAAATAAATAATACCTTATATAAATTATATTTATTCACATATACCATCATTCATACAATCCATGAGAGGTGGTGATGAAAAATCAAAAGCGTCGATTAGTAGAGGCGGTATTCCATGAAAACGTACTAATGGAGAATCATGTTTTTCATAGTAGATGGAAGAGAATAAATAATTTTTATTCTATTATTATAATTAAATCTCAAAAAACTAATTATTATGACTTTTTTTTACTGTACTATGGTTATGGTTGGCTGAGAAATGAAATAATAACCAATAAATGTTAAGAAAGATGTGATACCTACATTGAGACCTTGAACTTCATCTTGATGATGGAATTATATTGGAGGTAATTTGGATAATTTTTTTAACCAGGGGAATTAGGTCATTTAAAGGAAGTAAATTATATCATATGTGAGTATTTTTTCATATAAATTTGAAATATAAGTGTATATTTGAAATGGTGCAAGTGATCCTCATTTTATAAGTTTGGAAGAGGGACTTTTCCATGGGAAAGAATGGTAAGTAAGGTGTAAGAATAGAAAGGCCTGATAGTTAGGTGCTTTAGGTGAGGGAAACTTTTTAATAAATGTAGTTAAGAATTTAAAATGTAACCAATGTGTTCTAGAAGTTATAAAGTTCATATTAATTTGGAAAAAATCGAGCCACCTTTGATTAGTCATTTAAACACTTATTACTCTTAATTAAAATTTAATCATGTTAATTATTTTATTAAAAAAATATAAGAAGACCATTATTAAAAAATTTTGAAATTATAAATCCTAATTTGGGCTCTATTTATCCTAACTTTATTTCTAAATAGGATAACATTAACATTTAAATCAAAACATAGAATGTGTTGAAAAACATTAAAAACAATCATTTTTATCATTAAGTGTTCTTAGTATTATTTAGAATTGATTACATATTAAATTAATATAAATTATTTTTTATATATGTTTAACCATAATATTATAGAATTAATTTAAAATTTATTTTTTTAATTTTTAAAAATAAACAATATTTAAAAATGTATAATCTTTGAAAAATAATTATTGTACCTGGGTATCTAATATTTACGAAAGGTAAAATAATATTTATGTCTTAAAATAAATTTAACCTTATTAGATAATTTGGATCCACTAATTACAAATTTACAATCAATTTCTTGTGATTAAGTTGATAAAAACAAAATCTAAAATACAAATGTTTAATTTATTTTAATTTTTTTGAGAAAATATTGCTTATATTTTAAAATATAAAATATTGGTTTCTAATTCAATCATTATATTTTAAAATATATAACGCTACATAATATATATATATTTTACTAGTAAAAGGTTTCATAAGTTTTACATTATAAAGTCCATAATATTTTTAAAAATGTTTTTTAGACTATTCACTTAAAAATGAATTATTTTAGATTATTTTATAAATTAATCTTTATCTAATATAACCATAATAAATACAGAAATGATATTAATCTTATCATATTCACAACCTAAAATTTGTAAATTTAAATTTAAAATAAAAACATAAAATATCATGAAAAATATTTTTTTAATATGGAATCATTATTTTGGTATATTAAAAATTCTTATAAAAATATTACTAGTCATAAATATATCAAAACTGAAAAAGTATCCATTTGAAACAAATACATTTCAATTATAAAAATATATTTTATTAGTTTCTTAGACTTGCTAATTGAGTTTAGTGTTTAAGGTGGAGTTAATTTTGTTTTGTTCACACAAAAATATAAAAATATATATTTTATTATTATGATACGACTGTTTGTACATGTTAATTCAATGGCTATATTATGATGGTCTATATTGTCTTGGTTTTTAGTGTTTCCTATGGAGAATACCATAGAACATGATATTTATTTAAGGAAAAAAATTCATTTTGTTTCATAAGTCTTACCTTGAAATCCTCATAATATTCATTTTATTTATAATAAATTAATTTATATCATTAAAATGAATAATAATGATAATTTTATCTTATATAAAATTTAAATATGGAAACTTAAGTTTACTAAAAACACTACTTTTAAAATAATTAAGAGTGTTTATTTTAAAATTAAAATTTCACACCTTTATAAATTTGATATGATAAAATAATTTTAAAATTTTAAATTATAATGTTAAAATTTGGTAATAAGGTCAATTTAAATTTTGGTAATTAAAGTTAATTTCTGAGGGTATAAAATAGTTACTCCAATAAAAATTAAAAATGATAAAAAGTATTTTACTAAGGGGAAAAACCCAAAAATGTTAAAAAAAATGTTTCCAAATGAGTTGTTGAGGTGTTTTTTTACACAAACTTTCTTTACCATACTCTTTTTTATATTTTATAATGATTTTCCGTTGAATAGTAACTTTGCATTATTGAAAATGTACGGGTCACTTCCAAAACTACTATCTTCTTCACTTAAAAAAATACAACACATCCACCACATCAAGAATCAACTTACCTTAGAATTTATCCCTGAACATTTTCTGGTTTTATCCTCCTACAACCCTATCCCACTCCCAAAATCCTCTTGTCATTATAATTAAGTATACTACCTTCTTTTAAATGGATAATTCTATGAGAAAATTCAAGTCCTAGATGTGAGTATCCAGTTCTCTTTAGTGTCTCCTTCCTAATTTTGTTAATAAACTATACTTTTATAACCTTATTAATATAATTTAATAAGTATAATTAGTATATTAAAATTTCATTATATAAATTTTACAATAATTAGTAAATCATTTCCATCCACTAAGAAAACAAAGTAACATCAATCATGAGTACATGCAGATTACTACCCCCACAAAGCAACGTTGTTTGTTTTTTATCACTAAATCTCAAGAATGGTATCAAGGATAGATTTTATGAACAAATATAATATATATGTCAAAAATAAAATTCGTATATTATTATTTTTCATATACCATCATTTTTTCCATTCATTGAGAAATAGAATCATTAATCATGCATATAGAAGATGACCGCCTCCACAAACAAAGAAATTTGTTTGTCATCCCCACCCATCTTGTGTGGTTATAAGAATGAATTTACTGAGGATATATGATAATTATTAAAAGAAATTATTCCAAATATTTCATATTACTATTATCTAAATACATTCCCTTACTCACAAAAATGTTATAAAATGTTAGCATTTGGGTTAGTTTTACCACCTACAGGAGTAAATTTATAATGTTTATTTAAAAACAAATATGAGATGTCATATAACAGTGATATCATGTAATAATAATTAATTTAATATTTTTTAAATATTTTGGAAATATGTTATTAGTATTTTAAATATTTATCAACATGCCACATTTCGATCGATTAAGCACATCAAAACTAGTTTGTCATGTTTCCCATTTTCACTGACCATAATTATGTCTTTCAATTAATTAAAATATTAATTAAGGAGTAATTTTAAAATAATGATTACTATATCTTAAATAATAAGGTAATGATGAAATTGAAACCACTTAGTAATAATCTACTCTATTACCATGATATTTGAATGAGACAAATAAACAAATGATCTTACATTCATTAGTGAAAATAACTATAACTAAGTAATATATTTGTAACCAAGGATTATAAATAAATTTAATAAATGATAATAAATTTTAATAAGGTATTTAATTAGGTACTTAAGTTAATTATGTTCATTATAAATGTGTTTATAGTAAGAATGAGTTAATGGAAACTCAAAGTAATGGGTTTTCATCTCAATTTCTCTTTATGGGGACATGTTTGAATGTTATTCACCAATTTCTTATTTATACGGTGTATATACTATCCAAGAATTTATTTTGAAATAATATAATATTTAATGGATTTCATTCATATAACCATGTTATTTTCATGCTTCCAATAACTTTTTATTCAAAAATTACTAAAGTTGTAAGGGTTTTGATTACTAAATAACCTTTCACTGAGTTATACTCCTATTTATTGAACCTTGTCATTAAAAGATGGTTCTTATCATAACTATGATGATATTTTGTTATAAAGAATCTTTATTTTCTATGGAATTATGTATTATATCCATGTATTCATCCATCATTACTTCATTTATAAAGTGTGATATCGTAAAAAATAATTCCCATATTTTCTAATAAACCATTCTTTTCTATGTCCATATTTTATTTTATTTCCAAAGTTTTAATTATTATTTTAAATGATATTATTTTTATCTCTTGTTACCATTATATTTATCATTACCAATTTTGAAGAGAAGTTATATCAACTCTTAAAATGATATGGGTTTCAAAAATAGTATAATTTTTTTATATAAAAGATTTTTTATTTGAATCTCTTATATTTTTTTCTAAACCACATTTTATTATAATAGAAAATTATTATTTCAAGATTATTTATTTACAAAAATAATGTTTTAAAAATATATTTGAAAATCTAATAAAAATAAATTTTAAATTATTTTAAACACCATTTTACAAAAAATTTAAATAGGTTTCAAATAAATTTCATTTTAAAAGTTTTTCTTCCAATGTAATCTCTATATCAAAAATATTTACCACCAATAGAGTTGTGTTTCATGATTCCCCTTATATATTATTTTATAATGGATTTTAATTTGGGTAAATAATTTTTTTTATCATTTGATTTTATTTTTGAAGCTATTTTTTTGAGATACCATTTGATAATTTCATGAAACCCATTTTTTATCTATGGGTTATTTTATGTTGTGATGATTATTTTTTATGTGGAACATAAATGTATATATTATTATAACCATGGGAAATTTATAACCCTTCAATTAATTGGGTAATGACTTATATTGTAACACCCCAAGGTTTTAAAAATAATTTGAAATGCATGAAACATTGTTTTAAGTAGATATTTATAATTACCCTTTAATTTTTTTTTCCACTTCTATGTTTTGAATTTTTAAAAATGATCATCTAAAATTGTGTTCAGTATGTTATTTGGTGTCTAATGGAACCAACTTATTTTTTTTGTGAATAGTAACATACCCTTATGAACAGTAATATGAATAGTAATATAACCCTAATGAATAGTTTTTTATTTTATTTTATTAAGGATTTAAGATAATGACATCTTGGTTAATTTTTCAATGTGTTATCAAAGCAGTTATAAAATTAAAATTGTTAATTTTTTAATAAAGTATGTTTTTAAAAAAAATTAAATTAATAATATTTTGATAATTATTTTCAAAAAATGGACTTAATTTTTTATTTCTACACGTCGAAAAATGGCAATTGTGAATTTTTTGGATTTTTCTGAAATTCTTGAATTTTTGATGAATAGTGAAATAGGGTAAAATACTGTATATTCAAATTATCAGTAAAATAAAATATTTATGACATCATAAGTGATTTAAGACATATTAGTTTGAACTCACCTGCCATTATTACTTTTTGGGGTCACATGAATTGGGATTATTCATAGTCTTGAGAAAAATATTATAATAATGATTAAAATAATGTAAAATATCTCCCCTCCTCCACTATAAATACCACCCTCATTCAACTCTTCCTCCCACACATCTAAAGCCTTGAGCATTGTCTAATTTATTCCAAATTACCTCTCCAATATTCTTCCCCACGACCTAGATCTTCTGGTATCACTAAAAGACCAAAACCAAATCCTTTAAGGAGGATCTCAAGGAGAAGAGATCAAGAGGTAAGAAATCATCTTCATTTTTCATATGTTTCCTTTTCTTTACTTTATTGTATTATATTTTCTTCCCCTCCTCTTATCCAATAGGAATGAAATATCCAAAAATCATGTATATTTCAGATGTTCTCATGTTCATGGAAAATTCATCTTCATTCTTCTTCTCCTCTCCCACTTATTCAAGAAATAAAAACATTGCTCGTGATGTGTCAAATTATCAAAATTAGGGGCGATTTGATTTCAATTGTTTATAATTCTTTCAGGTATGGTCACGGAACTATTTTTATGGTTTAACTAGGTTATAATATATGTATTATGTCCCATCCATGTTTCTGGAATTCTTTTGTAGGCATGGTTTTAATTTATAAAACAAAATGAGGTCGTTATGATCAAAGAACCACTAAAATGATCTAAACAAACATCATTAATATTTTAACTTAGTAATAATCCTCATTTAATAATTCAAAATGATAAATGGAATAATTTATGGTTCTAGAAAAATTAAACTACCATTGCATTTAAATTCTGGATTTTTACTTCCAATCGACAAGATCATCCATCATGAACTGATAAGGTGTTATATACATGAATATGTTTAGTTAAGATATTAATAACACTCTTTTAACAATTATATATGAGGTTTAAACACATTTTAAGTAAGAATAACCAGAGGTAAGGGAATTCTTAACCCAATTTCCATTCTCTGGGTTAACCTTATTCTTTATTCGTTATGTGGTATTAATATTATTGGTGTGATGAATTTTTTTTATATTATGTTGAATTATGTGTATTTACAGTTTATATACATATTCCATTCTATTCTATTAATTCTCTCTCCAATTATATTTTAAGGGACTTTATTTTTAAAATCCTTTTAAAACTCTCTTTAAAAAATTTCAAAAGGATTGTTTTTATGGAATGAGTTGTTTCTTAGAATTTTAAATATACTTTATTACCATGAAATGTTCCTTGGAAATTATTTATGTTGCGTTGAGCCCATTATAGATCATGATATGATGGTTTGATCCATTTATAGCTCAAGATATGTTGGGTTGCGCCCATTATAGCTCAAGATATGATGGGTGAGCCCCATTATAGCTCTCCAATGCATTGGGTACTCCGGAGATGGAAGTTAAACAAAAGGTTATTCCATGTGTAAGGGTGAATGTTAGGGTGATATGGTAAATATGTCCCAAGGAAAGTACATGATGTTTCTATGCATTTGAGTTTTTATGATTATGGTTTTTATTGGTTTTTATGTTATAACTTGACTAACATTTTCTTTCTTTATATCCCTTAACAAATTTTATACTCATCCCAAGTTTTAAAAATGTTTACCAATGGATATAAGTATGGGTAAGAGAAATAAGGGAGTCATGATGAATTATGTAGAGGGTTGTCAAAGAAATCATGTTTTAAGCTTTAATGTTTTATATTTTGAAAAAATGGAAACTATTTTTAGTAGCATCCTATTGTATGAATGTGGTATGTTATATATGTACGGTATCATAATTATATGAAACTCTAAACCCAAAAAGATCTTCAATGTGTAATAATGCACTGTCTTGTGTGAAATTTAATATTAAGTAACGTTTTAAGGTAGAGTCCTTATAGTTGGTATGAGAGGATGGTTTAGATAACTTTAGGGGTTGGGATGATATTTAAAGAATACTATAACTGATTTTTACACCAAGATTAATTTGAAATATTATATATTTTAAGGATTTACATGTTGCTTTATGTAAGTTATTTTTTTTCAGAATGGTTGTCTTCAGAAGAAACAGGGAAGTGGAAGTAGGAAGGCATCAAGAGGCTGATGTTTGTCCGAATATGCAGTCAGAAATATTGGGAATCAGAACTGAGCAGTTTTTGACAACAATGTCTTAGTTTAATCAAGAAATAAACATTGGTGGTATCCATTCTATATAGGAACGTGATCTACCATGAAGAAACATGTCTTCTATGGAGCATTTTATGAGGCAACATCCTCCAACATTTAGTGGAATCGCAGATCCAGTGATAAATAATGGATGGATGAATGATTTATAAAAGATATTTTATATCATGGGATGTTTGGAACATCAAAAGGAAATACTAGACATTTATCATTTGGAATGTGAAGCTGACCAATAGTGCTCTATGGTTAAGAATAAGAGATAAAGAGATAATCTTGACAGTCTGGAATGGGGTGATTTTAAGAGTCCTTTTATAGAAATATATTTTCCCAAAACTGTTTGAATCAGAATGGAGAAAAAATTCATGGAACTGAAGCTAAAAGATGATGATTCTAGGGAAACATATGAATCCAATTTTACAAGACTGGCCTAGTATGTATCAGGGTTTACTCAGAATTTTGAGTGTAAAATTAATATATTTTAATCTGGTTTGAAACAATATTTGTGAATAGCTTTAGCCTCAAGAGAGTTTAAAATCTATGAGAAGATTGTTTCCTGTGCTAAAAAATTTGAGATGGAGTTTTCTAAAACATATGTGCCCTATAATGATATGAATAAGAAGCAGTCAAGTTGGTAGGCAATAGGGAAGAACTCGTCAAAGAAATATAGAGTTAAGAAAATGAATTTCCCTTCTTGTGAGAAGTGTGGTAAAAGTTATCCTAGTGAATGTATTTTAAATTCTGGGAAATGAAACCAATGTGGAAAGTTTTTATACATTTCTTATGCGTTCATGGAAAATGATTTGAAAATTAATGAGAAGTCAATGGTGAGATGCTTTAACTATAAGGAATTGGGTCATCTTGCTAATTTTTGTGTGAATCTAGTTACTCAAGCAGGGAATCAACAAGATTGGAAGCAGAAGTGATTGATAAAATCTTTTTCAACCACTTCAACAGATGTTGAGCCATCAAATGAGGTGGAATCAAGTACATTTCTTGTTTTTAAAGATTTTAAAAATGTGTTCTTTGATTCAGGGTGTACACATTCCTTTATTTCTAAGAAATTTTCAGAAAAATATGGGAATTCAACCTCATGAAATG
Source organism: Viscum album (assembly GCA_963277665.1). Classification (NCBI taxonomy): domain Eukaryota; kingdom Viridiplantae; phylum Streptophyta; class Magnoliopsida; order Santalales; family Viscaceae; genus Viscum; species Viscum album. Next base: position 1,985,592,855 of record OY728161.1, on the reverse strand, counting down.
AAACCAAATCTCATGGTAAAAACATCTGGAGGAAATATTGTGGAAAAAATAAATTATAAGAATCTTTCTATCCTTTTCTATGGATAAAGTCTACTTGAAAACATTTTTTTTTTACTCTAGTAGAGTTTGATGTTATTCTAGGTATGGATTGGCTTTATTTGTATCATATTAAGATAGATTTTGGAGAAAAAGAAGTAGTTTTTTAGAAAGATTTTTAGTTTGTGTACAAGAATGAACCCATACCATTAATAACACATCAGGAAGATAAAAAACTGATAAAGTATGTAAATGAATGTTTTCTTCACATATTTTTGAAGATAAGGGAACTATCTAGAGTAATGATGTACCAGTGGTAAATGAATACCTGTATGTTTTTTCCAATGATTTTCTTGGTGTTATTCCTAATCGAGAGGTTGAGTTTACTATTGACTTAGTTCCTAATGCTAAGACAATTTCTAAAACTTCTTATTGAATTTCCCAAATGGAACTTGTAGAATTTAAAAAGCAGTTGCAAGAATTATTAGATAAAGGCTTCATCCGACCTAGAACTTCACCATGGGGTGCTTCTGTTGTATTTGTTAAGAAAAAAGATGGTTCAATGATACTTTACATAGGTTATAGATCCTTGAATAACATTGTTGTTTAAAACAAGTATCCTTTGCCTCATATCGATGATTTTTTGATTATCTCCAAGGAGCACGGTATTTTTCGAAGGTTGACATGTGGTCAGGGTAACATCAGTTGAATGTAAAGGATGAAGACATCCCGAAGACTACGTTCTGTACTAGATACGTTCATTATGAATTTGTTGCTATGATGTTTGGGTTAACTAATGAACCAGATGTATTCATGGATCTTATGAATGGAATATTTCAAGAGTTCTTGGATATGTTTTTGGTTATGTTTATTTATGACATTTTGGTATATTCTAGAAGTAAAGAGGATCATGAAAAACATCTAAGGGTTGTTTTGAGAACCCTAAAATAAAATAAACGGTATGGAAAATTCAGCAAGTGCAATTTTTGGTTACAATATATTTCTTTTCTTGGGAACATTGTGAATAAGGATGGAATAACAATTGATATTTCCAAAAAAAAGTGGTTGATGAATGACCAAGGCCTACCAATGTTACATAGATTCATAGTTTTCTTGTTTGGCAGGTTATTATCGACCTTTTGTTAAAAAATTTGAATGATTATCTATCCCACTAACTAAGTTAACAAGAAAAGGGGTTAAATTTGTTTGGATAGAAGAATATGACGTTTATTTTTAGGAACTGAAGAAGAGATTGGTGAATGATCCTATTTTGGACTTAACTTCTTGAAATGCTGAGTTTTTCATCTATAGTGATGCTTCATTGAAGGGACTTGGTTGTGTTCTGATGAAAAATGATCAGGTAATTTCTTATGTATCAATAAAACTAAAAGCTCATGAGTTAAATTATCCCACACATGATTTTGAATTGGTAGCTATAGTTTTTACTTTGAAAATATGGAGGCACCATTTATACTGTAACACCCCAGGTAAATAAAGAATATGAAATTTTCATATTTATCTATATTTGTGAATAAAATATTAATATGACTTTAAAGGGGACGCTATGCTCGATGGCGTACCCAACACGCAACAACGAGTTTCTTGGGAATCTTACGTTGCAATCTAATAATAAAATAGTATTATTTTAAATGGTAGTTAACATGTAGCCGTTGTATTGGAGGGAATGGATATAAATAAATAAAATATGATTATATATGTTTTTAAATGTTTTTACATTTATCCAATAAAATATAAAGTCTTAAAATACGGAAAGAATTCAATTTTAGGCATATATGCCCTAGTTTTCACTAAAGGTTCACTTATCGCCTTTTGATGGAGAACCGTTATTAAATATAGTTTTGTTCACTATTATAAATTCTATTGGACCAAATAAAACTCTTCTTAAGAATTGGGACTTCAAAATTTACTTTGTGTAAATTTTTGGTATCTTTTTGATAAAGTTCATTTTTTTAATGAATAGTGTAAAATGTTGTATTTTAATTCAAAAACTCTTTTTAATCTAATTTATTTATATGATTAGATTATCTTTTGAATTGGTTTTAAAGTGAAATTAGAATATATTTTTACCATTAAAGCCAATAGTGGCCTTTGGAATTAATTTCACTTTGAAATCAGACTTAAAATAGTGTCAATCTTTTGACACTTATTGTTCCATAAAACCACGCTATTTGCTCTGACAACGGGAATTAATTATTAAATTAATTAATGTGACTTATATGTTTTGAATTTTTTAAAATAGACTTCATTTTTTAATTCGTAATATCAAATATAGCTTAGGGTGAATTTTTGGTATTTTTCCGAAAAACATCAATTTTTGATGAATAGTGAAACCAGTAAGTGGTACTTATAAAAACTGATTTTTCTGTTTAAATGAAATTTTGCCATAATTGTGTTTTGAATTTCAAAAATCCGACATACATGGTTGTCATTAAGAATTAAAATGTGGTTCAATAGGATAAAAATATTTTTTTGGTGAATAGTAACTTATTAAATTTTTAATCGCGATTAGAGGTAATTAGTGTAGTTTATGCTAAGAATAATGTTTTAATAAAATGAAATGACATAGACACATGTCCTACCCTCATTTGATGTGTCATGTCCGACCAATACAATCCATGGGTCAACTTGGGGACCCCATCAAGCCACTTTGGTTGGGAAATGACATAAATATCTTTTTATTTAATGTTAAAGTAAAAATGACACAAACATGAGATGTTTTACTAAAAGAATTTTTACATGGGGTTATACAAGTCATATTTTTGACTATAAATAATAATTGGAAATATAAAAAGAGTTCCTACATCATAGTATTTTTTTTAATAATTTTTAGACATTAAAAAAATTAAATTATTTATGACATCATGATGATGCAGCGATGACCTCATTATTTAACGATTTAAATAAAATGGAAAGATAATGTAATATATAAGACCTATACATGTCCAAAACCTATTGGATGAGTGTATTTCGAACTCTTATCACCGTATCCTCGAAATAAATAAATGTGGGACCTTTAAAATCCGAAACTCTTTTGAAAATAAAGTAACATTTTGTAACTTTACAAGAGTGACCCTCCTCTCCTCTTATAAAAGGCCCCCACCTCTACCTCCTTACCCACACTCCCAAAGCCTTTTGCTCGGCCAAACTCTGCCCATTTTGTCTCTCCACTTCCCTCTCTTACTCCTTGAATCCTCAATTTGGGAAGAAGTCTTCCCAAGGAAGCCTTTGAGCTCAAACCAAATGGAGTTACCCGATTTTAAGGTAATGTATTCACTTGAGTCCTTTTGTTTTATTTTTCCTCTCCAACCCCCTAAACTCTTTTTATTCATTTATTTTGTAACAACTCCAGTATATTCAATATACTAGGATGTTGTTATAAGAATTATTCTAGCTACACTTACACACACCTACATCTAATGGTTAAAGAACGTACTGTTTCCGTGGATGGCGAATTTCTGCCTCACGAAACGATGATTGTTCAACACTCATAAAACACCTTCAAACGTCGCCATTAAGATGTCACTATATTTATATATGATATTTAATATGTTTATGTTTTACTTAAGCTTCTGTATTTTTCATTTATGGTGTACCTTTATGGTTTTCATTATGGGTAAACGCGATATCTTCATTTAAGGAAGTGCGGACTACCGCCCCCTTAAAGTGATGTGATTCGTTAATGCCATATGTGGGACGTATAAAGGATGGATTTAAAGTTATTATATATGATTTTATAATGGATTATAATATACCCTTATATAATTATTATTTCTTTCCATTAATGTATGAGATATAAATGAAAGTAGCGTTCATGCGTACGTAAGACTTACCGTCTCCATGAACGGTGCATTCCATTTCTTATCCCCAAATGTAATGTACTATTATAAGTACATATTTATAATGGATATATATAAGGTATGTTACATATAAATTATGAATATAATTCTGGAATTAAAATATACATACATATCATTTAGTTTTAATTCCATTAATATGACCAAGAAATGAAAGTAGCGTTCATGCGTACGTACGGCTTACTGTCTCCATGAACGATACATTTCATTTCTTACCTCTAAATGCTTATGTAATATTATAAATAAATGTATATTCTGGATATATATGATATATATGATATAAAAATCATGAATATCATTCCGGATATAATGAACCATTGACCACACGAACAACATGTAATTGTAAGAAGTCAACTTTTGACTTAAGAACCAAATATCGACAAAACAAACATTATTAACTTAAATGATTACATAATGTTTATAACATGTCAATAATTGATATAAAAGTAATAATGAACTTGAAAAAGGTTCTTAAGCAAGTAGAAATTAACTCAAGTTTATTATTCAGGATGTTAAAGAACGATCGAGTCAAGTCGGACCCGAGGTAAGGGATCCTACTCCTCTCTTTCTTTTTAAGTACACTCTTTTATGTCATTCCTTCTAAGATCATATTTATTGTGATTGGGATGTTCTTTTATATTACTCTTACTATAATTTTTATGTTCATATTATGAGAGACCCTATTCTATCTCATCAATCCATTTTGTAAGTTTTGAGTGGCGCCGTTAGGCTACTGAATTTTCGTAAGAGATCCAACCTCTCTCTTTCTTTTTAAGTACTCTCCTTTATGTCACTTATTTTAAGATACTATTTGTTATGTTGGGGGATGTTCTTTTGTATTCATCTTTCTGTAAACTTTATGTTGATATGATGAGAGACCCTATTTCCTCTCATCAATCCATTTTGGAAGTTTTAAGTGGCGCTGTTAGGCTGCCTAGTTTTCGTAAGGGATTTTTCATATCACTTTTATTCCCGTGAGATTTATGCTACATTTGCCACAATTTCCTTTGAGTGGTGTATGTACTGCCCATTATTATACACTTTTTGTAGTATAATTTCATTTATGGGTATTCACATCTTCATTGTATGACCCTTCTTCCATGGGGTGTACGTTTCGAAAGTTACCCAACTCGGTAAGGGGACCTTTCACCCTCCTTTTTTAAAAGACTTATTTTGTTATGTCTTTTAATTTTCATATTGTTATGTTGGGATATGTTCTCATATATCTTTATTGATGTAAATTTTATTTCCAAGTGATGATATACACTTTTTATCTCTCATCAACTTATTTTGATGTGACGCCGTTAGGCTGTCAAGGGAACTTCTTAACCCAATTTCAATTTCTTTGGGTTCAACATGTAGTTATTGAATATGTCATCCTTTGAATATGTGTGAATGAACTTTGATTATTTTACACTTAATATCCCCTTATATTTTGTGTATTTTTTTGTCACACATAATTATGTATTTGATTTATCCTTAAACCAAGGATACCGTCTTTGTATGGGACTTTGTCTAAATCTCCTTTCATTGAGGCATATTTTGTTTTATACACAACCTTTTTTTTACGGTGTATAAACCCCTTTTACTTTTACATTTATTCAAAAGGAATATTTTTATACAAAGAGTTTACTAAACGAAAAAGGGGATGTTTTTGTCGTACGTATGCGGCGACAATGACTTCTCCGCCGCAGTGACCATTATTTGAGTTTCGGCTTCCTCTACAAGACATACATTTTTTAAAGAAAAATAAATACCATGTTTTACTTTTCTTTTATTTTGGTATTGAAAATGGTTTTCATAATATTTTTATATCAATGTGTCGTATTGAGATCTTGTGATTGAAAGGTGGAAATGTTATGTTTCCTTTATGCATGTTTTATGTGATACAATTATGTTGAGGTTCTTGGACATTATTATGAAGACGGGTGGTTCCGTGATAGAATAAGGGAAGGTGATCCCGATATAGCTCTCCAATGCATTGGGTAACACGAAGGAGTGAAACGTTAAGGTTTCTCCGAAGAGATTTATGGAATATACTGTGATGGGTATTCCAAACATAACCAAGAGGGTTACTCCCTACGTAAGAATGTTATGAATGCCTCAAGTTACCTTTATGTCATATGATTTCTATGATTTTATGAGGTATGTTAAAGTGCTTATGTTTTATGGGTAAACTATGATTTCACTCTTTTGTATACATGTACTCATGTTTCATTTCCATATTTTTATATCCCTTACTGAGATTTTTATGCCCATCCCAAGTTTTTGAAATGTTTTTCACAGGTCAAGGGAAGGGTACATGATGTGATGATAGTGTCAAGGATGTGTCAAGAAAGAATCCATGTTTTATTTTAAATATGTTTCTGTTGATGGGAAGAATGAATACTGTCTTTTATGTAACCACTTTGTCTAAATGTGGAATGTAATTCAAGTTTCATGATCGAATTATCTAAAACTCTAAACCTGAAAAGATCCTCAATGTGTAATCTTGTAATAACTCAAGATTAGGTAAGGTTTAAGGCTGGGGCCTTATAGTTGGTATCAAAGGTCGGTTTAGATAACTTTAGAGTTTAAGGTATTCTCTAAGCAGAAGTGACATTACCATAATGGTTAGGATTTCAGAAAGAGTCCTAGTTTTAGATAAAGTGAATGAGTAAGTATATCTTAGTGTTTATCTTCCTCATTAGTACATGATGGTTATGTTGATATACTCACACTGACCTTTTTGGTTTTAGTAAATGGCTGGATCTAGCAGGCACCAAAGTGAAAATGGGTTTGAAGGAATCTGTGGTGGTTCTCTGATTAAGAGACTGGATGAGATGGGGGATTCAATGAGGAATATCATGGTTGTTCTAAACCAACTATCAAGGAGTCATGATCAACCACTTCAACCTTGGTGAGTTCTCTAATGCATCATGTACGAGATGGACAACTCGATGTGGAAATTCAGGTAATAATTATTAAGGTAACCATTAGGGTTTATATGATCCTTACTTTTTAGGAAATTATGGTTTACTCTATGATATGATAGAAAATGAAAGGAATGAGATAAACTTGAGGTTAAAATATGTTATGATCATTTTTGAAGATTTTATCTCATTTTGGGGGATTTTTTAAGAATTATATAGTTTTGGAAAAAGGACAACACGCAGACCGTGTAACTACCCGTCACGTCGGACAAAGCTGCGAGAATCGAACCCACAACCAAAGTGCGACTGGTATTTATCGCCTACCACTGGACTACGTGAAGTCCCTAGTTAGTTTGACTGATTCTTTCTAGTTATATGATTTTATGAATTAAGAGTAAGTTGATTTTGGGTTATTTATGAAAATGATTAACCTATCATGGATGATATGTGATTAGGTTAATTACTTTTCAATATGAGACTTTAGGAGAAACAGATGTTGTTTGGAGAAAAATGTTATGATTTAATTTGGAATACTATGTGACTAAATCCTTTAAATATTTGGGTTTCAACCTTAGTTTGGTTACATTGAAGAATTTTATGGAGAAATTATTTATCTAATGGTCCTCATTGAACTTTGGGTTTTGTTGGACAAATTTTGGAGATTAAGCATAGATTTTCTTTTTATAAAGGGTTATCCTTTTCTGGATTATCTGATCTTGTACTAGCCTTTTTGGTTTTGGTTTTGGTTAAAGTCTAAATACATGGGAAATATATATTTCTCTTTTGTGGATTAGGTGATTCTCTAGAAGTTGATTATAGTACTCTTAATGTGAACAAGTCTTCCTAAATACTCGTCTTTTGGAGAAAATATGATTTTGTGTAAGGAATCTAATAAAAGTTGAAAGTCAACATGATAAGTGATTATGTCTCCTTATGAATAAATTCCTCAATAAAAAGTAACTTAAAACAAAAATGTTTTCTATTAACTTTTCCTACTGGGGAATCAAATACCGTTTAACCCATCACAAGTTTGTGATTTTCTCGTGGTTAACTTTCTCCTAAACATGTTTTATATCACTCTCCATCAGAACATGACCCTTTGTTTTTTCCTCCATGTCCATATTTTCATACTTGGAATCCTAGTATGGGTTAACTCCGGTGACCTTTGTACTTATCTTTCTTTATTTTAAAGTGATTGTTTTACCGACTCTTGTTCCGATGTGGGACTTTCAAGGATGTTTCCAAGCTCAATTTTAAAAATTGCGAGGACGCAATTCCCAAAAGGGGGGAAGGATGTAACACCCCAGGTAAATAAAGAATATGAAATTTTCATATTTATCCATATTTGTGAATAAAATATTAATATGACTTTAAAGGGGACGCTATGCTCGATGGCGTACCCAACACGCAACAACGAGTTTCTTGGGAATCTTACATTGTACTCTAATAATAAAATAATATTATTTTAAATGGTAGTTAACATGTAGCCATTGTATTGGCGGGAATTGATATAAATAACTAAAATATGATTATATTTGTTTTTAAATGTTTTTACATTTATCCAATAAAATATAAAGGCTTAAAATACGGAAAGAATTCAATTTTAAGCATATATGCCCTAGTTTTCACTAAAGGTTCACTTATCGCCTTTTGATGGCGAACCGTCATTAAATATAGTTTTGTTCACTATTATACATTCTATTGGACCAAATAAAACTCTTCTTAAGAATTGGGACATCAAAATTTACTTTGTGTAAATTTTTGGTATCTTTCCGATAAAGTTCATTTTTTTTAATGAATAGTGTAAAATGTTGTATTTTAATTCAAAACCTCTTTTTAATCTAATTTATTTATATGATTAGATTATATTTTTAATTGGTTTTAAAGTGAAATTAGAATATATTTTTACCATTAAATCCAATAGTGTCCTTTGGAATTAATTTCACTTTGAAATCAGACTTAAACTAGTGTCAATCTTTTGATACTTATTGTTCCATAAAAACACGCTATTTGCTCTGACAGCGGGAATTAATTATTAAATTAATTAATGTGACTTATATGTTTTGAATTTTGTAAAATATACTTCATTTTTGAATTCGGAATATAAAATATAGCTTAGGGTGAATTTTTGGGATTTTTCTGAAAAACATCAATTTTTGATGAATAGTGAAACTACTAAGTGGTACTTATAAAAACTGATTTTTCCGTTTAAATAAAATTTTGCCATCTTTGTGTTTTGAATTTAAAAAATCTCACATACATGGTTGTCATTAAGAAGTAAAATGTGGTTCAATAGGATAAAAATATTTTTTTGGTGAATAGTAACTTATTAAGTTTTTAATCGCGATTAGAGGTAATTAGTGTAGTTTAGGGTAAGAATAATGTTTTCATAAAATGAAATGACCTAGAAACATGTCCTACCATCATTGTATGTGTCATGGCCTACCAATACAATCCATGGGTCAACTTGGGGACCCCATGGAGCCACTTTGGTTGGGAAATGACATAAATATCTTTTTATTTAATGTTAAAGTAAAAATGACACAAACATGAGATGTTTTACTAAAAGAATTTTTACAAGGGGTTATACAAGTCATATTTTTGACTATAAATAGTCATTGGAAAGATAAAACTATTTCCTACATCATAGTATTTTTTTATAATTTTTAGACATTAAAAAAATTAAATTATTTATGACATCATGATGATGGAGCGATGACCTCATTATTTAACGATTTAAATAAAATGGAAATATAATGTAATATCTAAGACCTATACATGTCAAAAACCTATTGGATGAGTGGATTTAAAACCCTTATCACCTTATCCTCGAAATACAACAATGTGGGACCTTTAAAATCCGAAACTCTTTTGAAAATAAAGTAACATTTTGTAACTTTACAAGAGTTCCCCTCCTCTCTTCTTATAAAAGGCCCCCACCTCTACCTCCTTACCCACACTCCCAAAGCCTTTGGCTCAGCCAATCTCTGCCCATTTTGTTTCTCCACTTCCCTATATTACTCCTTGAAGCCTCAATTTGGGCAGAAGTCTTCCCAAGGAATCCTTTGAGCTCAAACCAAAGGGAGTTACCCGATTTTAAGGTAATGTCTCCACTTGAGTCCTTTTGTTTTATTTTGCCTCTCCAACCCCCTAAACTCTTTTTATTCATTTCTTTTGTAACAACTCAAGTATATTCAATATACTAGGATGTTGTTATAATAAGGATTCGAGCTACACTTACACACACCTACATCTAACGGTTAAAGAATATACTGTTTCCGTGGATGGCGAATTTCTGCCTCACGAAACGATGATTGTTCAACACTCGTATAACACCTTCAAAGGTGGCCATTAAGATGTAAATATATTTATATATGATATTTAATATGTTTATGTTTTACTTAAGCTTCTGTATTTTTCATTTATGGTGTACCTTTAGCTTCTGTATTTATATATGATATTTATTATATATGATGTTATACTGGATTATAATATACCCTTATATAATTATTATTTCTTTCCATTAATATATGAGATAGAAATGAAAGTAGCATTCATGCGTACGTACGGCTTACCGTCTCCATGAACGATGCATTTCATTTATTATCCCCAAATGTAATGTACTATTATAAGTACATATTTATAATGGATATATATAAGGTATGTTACATATAAATGATGAATATAATTCTGGAATTAAAATATACATACCTCTCATTTAGTTTTAATTCCATTAATATGACCAAGAAATGAAAGTAGCGTTCATGCGTACGTACGGCTTACCGTCTCCATGAACGGTGCATTTCATTTATTACATATAAATGATTATGTAATATTATAAATACATATATTCTGGATATATATGATATATATGATATTCAAATCATGAATATCATTCTGGATATAATGAACCATTGACCACACGAACAACATGTAATTGTAAGAAGTCCACTTTTGACTTAAGAACCAAATATCGACAAAACAAACATTATTAACTTAAATGATTACATAATGTTTATAACATGTCAATAATTGATATAAAAGGAAAAATGAACTTGAAAAAGGTTCTTAAGCAAGTAGAAATTAACTCAAGTTTATTATTCAGGATGTTAAAGAACGATCGAGTCAAGTCGGACCCGAGGTAAGGGATCCTACTCCTCTCTTTCTTTTTAAGTACACTCTTTTATGTCATTCCTTCTAAGCTCATATTTATTGTGATTGGGATGTTATTTTATATTACTCTTACTGTAATTTTTATGTTCATATGATGACATACCCTATTCTCTCTGATCAATCCATTTTGGAAGTTTTGAGTGGCGCCGTTAGGCTGCCGAATTTTCGTAAGAGATCCAACCTCTCTCTTTCTTTTTAAGTACTCTCCTTTATGTCACTTCTTTTAAGATACTCTTTTTTATGTTGGGGGATGTTATTTTGTATTCCTATTTCTGTAAACTTTATTTTGATATGATGAGAGACCCTATTTCCTCTCATTAATCCATTTTGGATGTTTTAAGTGGCGCGGTTAGGCTGCCGAGTTTTCGTAAGGGATTTTTCATCTCACTTTTATTCCCGTGAGATTTATGCTACATTTGCCACAATTTCCTTTGAGTGGTGTATGTACTGCCCATTATTATACACTTTTTGTAGTATAATTTCATTTATGGTTATTCACATCTTCATTGTATGACCCTTCTTTTATGGGGTGTACGTTTCGAAAGTTACCCAACTCGGTAAGGGGACCTTTCACCCTCCTCTTTTTTAAAAGACTTCTTTTTTTATGTCTTTTAATTTACATATTGTTATGTTGGGATATGTTCTCATATATATTTATTGATTTAAATTTTATGTCCAAGTGATGATAAACACTTTTTATCTCTCATGAACTCATTTTGATGTGACGCCGTTAGGCTGTCAAGGGAACTTCTTACCCCAATTTTGATTTCTTTGGGTTCAACATGTAGTTATTGAATATGTAATCCTTTGAATATGTGTGAATAAACTTTGATTATTTTACACTTAATATCCCCTTACATTTTGTGTATTTTTTTGTCACACATAATTATGTAATTGATTTATCCTTAAACCATGGATACCGTATTTGTATGGGACTTCGTCTCAATCTCCTTTCATTGAGGCATATTTTGTTTTATACACAACCTTTTTTTACGATGTATAAACCCCTTTGACTTTTACGTTTATTCAAAAGTAATCTTTTTATACGAAGCATTTACTAAATGACAAAAGGGGATGTTTTTGTCGTACGTATGCGGCGACAATGACTTCTCCACCGCAGTGACCATTATTTGAGTTTCGGCTTCCTCTACAAGCCATACCCTTTTCAAAGAAAAATAAATACCATGTTTTACGTTTCTTTTATTTTGGTATTGAAAATGGTTTTCATAATATTTTTATATCAATGTTTGGTATTGATATCTTGTGATTAAAAGGTGGAAATTTTATGTTTCCTTTATGCATGTTTTATGTGATACAATTATGTTGAGGTTCTTGGGCATTATTAAGAAGACGGGTGTTTCCGTGATAGACTAAGGGCGGGTGAGCCCGATATAGCTCTCCAATGCATTGGGTAACACGAAGGAGTGAAATGTTATGGTTTCTCCGAAGAGATTTAGGGAATATACTGTGATGGGTATTCCAAACATAACCAAGAGGGTTACTCCCTACGTAATAATGTTATGAATGCCTCAAGTTACCTTTATGTCATATGATTTCTATGATTTTATGAGGTATGTTAAAGTGCTTATGTATTATTTGTAAACTATGATTTCACTCTTTTGTATACATGTACTCATGTTTCCTTTCCATATTTTTATATCCCTTACTGAGCTTTTTATGCTCATCCCAAGTTTTTGAAATGTTTTTCACAGGTCAAGGGAAGGGTACATGATGTGATGATAGTGTAAAGGATGTGTCAAGAAAGAATCCATGTTTTATTTTAAATATGTTTCTGTTGATGGGAAGAATGAATACTGTCTTTTATGTAACCACTTTGTCTAAATGTGGAATGCAATGCAAGTTTCATGATCTAATTCTATAAAACTCTAAACCTGAAAAGATCCTCAATGTGTAATCTTGTAATAACTCAAGATTAAGTAAGGTTTAAGGATGGGGCCTTATAGTTGGTATCAAAGGTCGGTTTAGATAACTTTAGAGGTTAGGGTATTCTCTAAGCACAAGTGACATTACCATAATGGTTAGGATTTCAGAAAGAGTTCTAGTTTTAGATAAAGTGAATGAGTAAGTATATCTTAGTGTTTATCTTCCTCATTAGTATGTGATGGTTATGTTGATATACTCACACTGACCTTTTTGGTTTTAGTAAATGGCTGGATCTAGCATGCACCAAAGTGACAATGAGTTTGATGGAATCTGTGGTGGTTCTCTGATTAAGAGACTGGATGAGATGGGGGATCCAATGAGGAATCTCATGGTTGTTCTAAACCAACTATCAAGGAGTCATGATCAACCACTTCACCCTTGGTGAGTTCTCTAATGCATCATGTACGAGATGGCCAACTCGATGTGGAAATTCAGGTAATAATTTTTAATGTAACCATTAGGGTTTATATGATCCTTACTTTTTAGGTAATTATGGGTCACTCTATGATATGATAGAAAATGAAAGGAATGAGATAAACTTGAGGTTAAAATATGTTATGATCATTTTTGAAGATTTTATCTCATTTTGGGGGATGTTTTAAGAATTATATAGTTTTGGAAAAAGGAGAACACGCAGACCGTGTGACAACCCGTCACGTCAGACAAAGCTGCGGGAATCAAACCCACAACCAAAGTGCGACTGGTATTTATCGCCTACCACTGGTCTACGTGAAGTCCCTGGTTAGTTTTACTGATTATTTCTTGTTATATGATTTTATGAATTAAGAGTAAGTTTATTTTGGGTTATTTATGAAAATGATTAACCTATCATAGAGGATATGTTATTAGGTTAATTACTTTTCAATACGAGACTTTAGGAGCAACTGATGTTGTTTGGAGAAAAATGTTACGATTTAATTTGGAAGACTATGTGACTAAATCCTTCAAATATTTGGGTTTCAACCTTAGTTTGGTTACTTTGAAGAATTTTATGGAGAAATTGTTTATCTAATGGTCCTCGTTGAACTTTGGGTTTTGTTGGACAAATTTTGGAGATTAAGCATAGATTTTCTTTTTATAAAGGGTTATCCTTTTCTGGATTATCTGATCTTGTACTAGACTTTTTGGTTTTTGTTTTGGTTAAAGTCTAAAGACATGGGCAGTATATATTTCTCTTTTGTGGATTATTTTATTCTCTAAAAGTTGATTATAGTACTCTTAATGTGAACAAGTCTTCCTAAATACTCATCTTTTGGAGAAAATATGATTTTGTGTAAGGAATCTAATAAAAGTTGAAAGTCAACATGATAAGTGATTATGTTTCCTTATGAATAAATTCCTCAATAAAAAGTAACCTAAAACAAAAAATTTTTCTATTAACTTTTCCTACTGGGGAATCGAGTACCGTTTAACCCATCACAAGTTTGTGATTTTCTCGTGGTTAACTTTCTCATAAACATGTTTTTTATCACTCTCCATCAGAACATGACCCTTTGTTTTTTCCTCCATGTCCATATTTTCATACTTGGAATCCTAGTATGGGTTAAATAGGGTGACCATTGTACTTATATTTCTTTATTTTAAAGTGATTGTTTTACTGACTCTTGTTCCGATGTGGGACTTTCAAAGATGTTTCCAAGCTCAATTTTAAAAATTGCGAGGACGCAATTCCCAAAAGGGGGGAAGGATGTAACACCCCAGGTAAATAAAGAATATTACATTTTCATATTTATCCATATTTGTTAATAAAATATTAATATGACTTTAAAGGGGACACTATGCTCGATGGCGTACCGAACACGCAACAACGAGTTTCTTGGGAATCTTACGTTGCACTCTAATAATAAAATAATATTATTTTAAATGGTAGTTAACATGTAGCCATTGTATTGGAAGGAATGGATATAAATAACTAAAATATGATTATATATGTTTTTAAATGTTTTTACATTTATCCAATAAAATATAAAGGCTTAAAATACGGATAGAATTCAATTTTAGGCATATATGCCCTAGTTTTCACTAAAGGTTCACTTATCGCATTTTGATGGCGAACCGTCATTAAATATAATTTTTTTACTCTTATACATTATATTGGACCAAATAAAACTCTTCTTAAGAATTGGGACATCAAAATTTACTTTGTGTAAATTTTTGGTATCTTTCCGATAAAGTTCATTTTTTTAATGAATAGTGTAAAATGTTGTATTTTAATTCAAAACCCCCTTTTAATATAATTTATTTATATGATTATATTATCTTTTGAATTGGTTTTAAAGTGAAATTATAATATATTTTTACCATTAAATCCAGTAGTGGCCTTTGGAATAAATTTCACTTTTAAATCAGACTTAAACTAGTGTCAATCTTTTGATACTTATTTTTCCATAAAAACACACTATTTGCTCTGACAGCGGGAATTAATTATTAAATTAATTAATGTGACTTATATGTTTTGAATTTTTTAAAATAGAATTCATTTTTGAATTCGGAATATCAAATACAGCTTAGGGTGAACTTTTGGGATTTTTCTGAAAAACATCAATTTTTGATGAATAGTGAAACCACTAAGTGGTACTTATAAAAACTGATTTTTCCGTTTAAATGAAATTTTTACATCTTTGTGTTTTGAATTTCAAGAATCCTATATACATGGTTTTCATTAATAAGTAAAATGTGGTTCAATAGAATAAAAATATTTTTTTGGTGAATAGTAACTTATTAAGTTTTTAATCGCGATTAGAGGTAATTAGTGTAGTTTATGGTAGGAATAATGTTTTAATAAAATGAAATGACCTAAAAACATGTCCTACACTCATTGGATGTGTCATGGCCGACCAATACAATACATGGGTCAACTTGGGGACCCCATGGAGCCACTTTTGTTGGGAAATGACATAAATATCTTTTTATTTAATGTTAAAGTAAAAATGACACAAACATGAGATGTTTTACTAAAAGAATTTTTACATGGGGTTATACAAGTCATATTTTTGACTATAAATAGTCATTGGAAAGATAAAACGATTTCCTACATCATAGTATATTTTTTATAATTTTTATACATTAAAAAAATTAAATTATTTATGACATCATGATGATGCAGCGATGACCTCATTATTTAACGATTTAAATAAAATGGAAAGATAATGTAATATCTAAGATCTATACATGTCCAAAACCTATTGTATGAGTGGATTTAGAACCCTTATCACCTTATCCTTGAAATACATCAATGTTGGACCTTTAAAATCCGAATCTCTTTTGAAAATAAAGTAACATTTTGTAACTTTACAAGAGTGCCCCTCCTCTCCTCTTATAAAAGGCTCCCACCTCTACCTCCTTAACCACACTCCCAAAGACTTTGACTCGGAACAAATCTGCCCATTTTGTTTCCCCACTTCCCTATATTACTCCTTGAAGCCTCAATTTGGGCAGAAGTCTTCCCAAGGAAGCCTTTGAGCTCAAACCAAAGGGAGTTACCCGATTTTAAGGTAATGTCTCCACTTGAGTCCTTTTGTTTTATTTTGCCTCTCCAACCCCCTAAACTCTTTTTATTCATTTCTTTTGTAACAACTCAAGTATATTCAATATACTAGGATGTTGTTATAATAAGGATTCGAGCTACACTTACACACACCTACATCTAACGGTTAAAGAATATACTGTTTCCGTGGATGGTGAATTTCTGCCTCACGAAATGATGATTGTTCAACACTCATATAACACCTTCAAAGGTGGCCATTAAGATGTCACTATATTTATATATGATATTTAATATGTTTATGTTTTACTTAAGCTTCTGTATTTTTCATTTATGGTGTACCTTTATGGTTTCCATTATGGGTAAACGCGATATCTTCATTTAAGGAAGTGCGGACTACCGCCCCCTTAAAGTGATGTGATTCGTTAATGCCATATGTGGGACATATAAAGGATGGATTTAAAGTTATTATATATGATGTTATACTGGATTATAATATACCCTTATATAATTATTATTTCTTTCCATTAATGTATGAGATATAAATGAAAGTAGCGTTCATGCGTACGTACGACTTACCATCTCCATGAACGATGCATTTCATTTCTTATCCCCAAATGTAATGTACTATTATAAGTACATATTTATAATGGATATATATAAGGTATGTTACATATAAATTATGAATATAATTATGTAATTAAAATATACATACCTCTCATTTAGTTTTAATTCCATTAATATGACCAAGAAATGAAAGTAGCGTTCATGCGTACGTACGACTTACCGTCTCCATGAACGGTGCAATTCATTTCTTACCTCTAAATGATTATGTAATATTATAAATACATGTATATGATGGATATATATGATATATATGATATCAAAATCATGAATATCATTCTGGATATAATGAACCATTGACCACACGAACAACATGTAATTGTAAGAAGTCCACTTTTGACTTAAGAACCAAATATCGACAAAACAAACATTATTAACTTAAATGATTACATAATGTTTATAACATGTCAATAATTGATATAAAAGGAATAATGAACTTGAAAAATGTTCTTAAGCAAGTATAAATTAACTCAAGTTTATTATTAAGGATGTTAAAGAACAATCGAGTCAAGTCGGACCCGAGGTAAGGATTCCTACTCCTCTCTTTCTTTTTAAGTACACTCTTTTATGTCATTCCTTCTAAGCTCATATTTATTGTGATTGGGATGTTATTTTATATTACTCTTACTGTAATTTTTATGTTCATATGATGAGACACCCTATTCTCTCTCATCAATCCATTTTGGAAGTTTTGAGTGGCGCCGTTAGGCTGCCGGATTTTCGTAAGAGATCCAACCTCTCTCTTTCTTTTTAAGTACTCTCCTTTATGTCACTTATTTTAAGATACTATTTATTATGTTGGGGGATGTTCTTTTGTATTCCTCTTTCTGTAAAGTTTATGTTGATATGATGATAGACCCTATTTCCTCTCATCAATCCATTTTGGAAGTTTTAAGTGGCGCTGTTAAGCTGCCGAGTTTTCGTAAGGGATTTTTCATCTCACATTTATTCCCATGATATTTATGCTACATTTGCCACAATTTCCTTTGAGTGGTGTATGTACTGCCCATTATTATACAATTTTGTAGTATAATTTCATTTATGGGTATTCACATCTTCATTGTATGACCCTTCTTCCATGGGGTGTATGTTTCGAAAGTTACCCAACTCGGTAAGGGGACCTTTCACCCTTTTTTTTAAAAGACTTATTTTGTTATGTCTTTTAATTTACATATTGTTATGTTGGGATATGTTCTCATATATCTTTATTGATGTAAATTTTATTTCCAATTGATGATATACACTTTTAATCTCTCATCAACTCAGTTTGATGTGACGCCATTAGGCTGTCAAGGGAACTTCTTAACCCAATTTCGATTTCTTTGGGTTCAACATGTAGTTATTGAATATGTCATCATTTGAATGTGTGTGAATGACCTTTTATTATTTTACACTTAATATCCCCTTATATTTGGTGTATTTTTTTCAGACATAATTATGTAATTGATTTATCCTTAAACCAAGGATACCGTCTTTGTATGGGACTTCGTCTCAATCTCCTTTCATTGAGACATATTTTGTTTTATACACAACCTTTTTTTTACGGTGTATAAACCCCTTTGACTTTTACATTTATTCAAAAGGAATATTTTTATACGAAGCGTTTGCTAAATGAAAAAGGGGATGTTTTTGTCGTACGTATGCGGCGACAACGACTTCTCCACCGCCGTGACCATTATTTGAGTTTTAGCTTCCTCTACAAGCCATACCTTTTTTAAATAAAAATAAATACCATGTTTTACTTTTCTTTTATTTTGGTATTGAAAATGGTTTTCATAATATTTTTATATCAATGTGTGGTATTTATATCTTGTGATTGAAAGGTGGAAATGTTATGTTTCCTTTATGCATGTTTTATGTGATACGATTATGTTGAGGTTCTTGGGAATTATTATGAAGACGGGTGGTTCCGTGATAGACTAAAGTCGGGTGAGCCCGATATAGCTCTCCAATGCATTGGGTAACGCGAAGGAGTGAAACGTTAAGGTTTCTCCAAAGAGATTTAGGGAATATACTGTGATGGGTATTCCAAACGTAACCAAGAGGGTTACTCCCTACGTAAGAATGTTATGAATGCCTCAAGTTACCTTTATGTCATATGATTTCTATGATTTTATGAGGTATGTTAAAGTGCTTATGTTTTATGGGTAAACTATGATTTCACTCTTTTGTATACATGTACTCATGTTTCCTTTCCATATTTTTATATCCCTTACTGAGATTTTTATGCTCATCACAAGTTTTTGAAATGTTTTCCATAGGTCAAGGGAAGGGTACATGATGTGATGATAGTGTCAAGGATATGTCAAGAAAGAATCCATGTTTTATTTTAAATATGTTTCCGTTGATGGGAAGAATGAATACTGTCTTTTATGTAACCAATTTTTCTAAATGTGGAATGTAATGCAAGTTTCATGATCTAATTATCTAAAACTCTAAACCTGAAAATATCCTCAATGTGTAATCTTGTAATAACTCAAGATTAAGTGAGGTTTAAGGCTGGGGCCTTATATATACAGATCCAAATGTCAAATATATACTGACCATAAAAATCTAAAATATGTATTCACTCAGAAGGAATTAAACCTGAGGTAGAGAATATGGCTTGAACTGATAAAAGATTATGATTTCATGATCAATTACCATCCCAGAAAATAAAAAAAAGTGGAGGATGCCTTGAGTCGAGAACATCATGCATCATTAACCATGTTCTGTTTGGAAAATGATCCCTTGATTAATGATTTGATGAATCTTGGCATAGAAGTTTTGGGTGTAGGGAATACGTTTGTTTTGTTTCAGGTTTTAGTGCAATAATCATTATCAGATAGAATTAAGTAATCACAGAAGGAAGACCGTGAGCTACTGAAAAAGGTAGAGTTGATTAAAATGGGTAAGTTTCTAGAATTTAACCTTGATAAAGATTGTGTTTTAAGATTTGAAAAAAGGTTATGTATTCCTTGTGATTCCTAGTTGAAGAAAGATTTGTTATTTGAAGCTCATAGTTCTCCATTTTTAGTTCATCCTAGAAGTACTAAGATATACATAGACCATCATGAGTATTATTGGTGGGATATAATGAAAAGAGATGTTGCTGATTTTACCGTGAAATTATTGACATGTCAACAGGTTAAAGCAGAGATGAAGTTATCGAAGGGGATGATTCATCCTTTTCTAGTTCCAGAGTTGAAATGGGAGAATATATCCATGGACTTCATGGTGAGACTACCTAAGACTTCTCAAGGTAACAATGAAATTTGGGTTATTATTGATCGACTCACAAAATATACAAAATTAATTTAAATTTGAGATACAAGGTCATTAGATCAACATTCCTGATTGTACCTCAAAGATATTTTCAGGTTACATGGAATTCCTCTTTCCATTGTATCTGATCAAGATCCTAGGTTCACTTCTAACTTTTGGAAGGGGATTCAGAAGTCGTTGGGCACATAATTAAATTTCAGTATAGCTTTTCATCCTCAATTAGATGGGCAATCAAAACAAATGATTCAGACCTTAGAGGATATGCTTCGAGCTTGTTCAATGGACAACTAGGGAAGTTGGGATCAACACCTTTATTTAGTTGAGTTTTCTTATAATAACAGTTTCATTCCATTATACAGATGGAAAATTTTGAGGAATTTTATAGGAAGCAGTGTCGAACTCCAACTTTTTTGGATGAAGTCGGGGGAAGAAAGTTGATGGGGCCAGAATTAGTAGAGGAAGTGGCTGAGAAAGTGAAGATGATC
Source organism: Viscum album (assembly GCA_963277665.1). Lineage (NCBI taxonomy): Eukaryota > Viridiplantae > Streptophyta > Magnoliopsida > Santalales > Viscaceae > Viscum > Viscum album. Next base: position 1,985,572,058 of record OY728161.1, on the reverse strand, counting down.
CAGAAGCACATGAGGATAGCTCAGAGTAGGCAGAAAAGTTATGCATATAAAAAAAGGAAAGACTTATCTTTCAAGGAAGGAGAACATGTTTTTCTTAAAATCTCTCATTAGAAAAGTGTGATGCATTTTTTGGTAAGAAAGGAAAGCTAAGCCCGCAGTTCATTGGCCCTTTTGAAATCCTGGAGAAATTTAGACCAGTTTCATACTAAGTAGCTTTGCCTCTGAGTTTGTCTTAGGTACACAATGTTTTTCAAGTTTCAATGTTGAGGAAGTATGTGCCAGACTCATCACATGTCTTGAGCTCAGAAGCAGTTCAACTAGAAGAGAACCTTTCATATGAAGAGAAACTAGTTCAGATTCTTGATCGACAGGAACAGGTATTGCATAATAAGGTAATCCAACAGGTAAAGGTTTTTTGGAGAAACCACATGGTAGAAGAAGCAACATGGGAGTCTGAAAATGCTATGAGGGAAAAATATCCTCACTTGTTTAATAAGTAAATAAAATTGTGAGGGTGAAATTTGTAGAAGGTGGGGATAATGTAACACCCTAAGGTTTTAAAAATAATTTGAAATGCATGAAACATTATTTTAATTAGATATTTATAACTATCCTTTAAAAATAATTTTTCTACTTCAATGTTTTGAATTTTAAAAAACGGTCATCTACAATTATGTTCAATATGTTATTTGGAGTCTAATTGAACCAACTTGTTTTTTTGGTGAATAGTAACATAACATTATTAATAGTAATTTGAATAGTAATATGACACTATTGAATAGTAAATTTTATTTTATTTTTATTTTCTTAAGGCTTTAAGATAATAACATATTGGTTAATTTTTCAATGTGATGTAAAAGCAGTTATAGAATTAAAATTGTTAATTTTTGAATTAAGTATGATTTTATTTTAAAATTAAATTAATAATATTTAGAAAATTATTTTAAAAAAAATGGACTTCATTTTTGAATTATACACATCAAAAAATGGTAAGGGTTAATTTTTGGGATTTTTCTGAAATTCTTGAATTTTTTATGAATAGTGAAATACGGTAAAATACTGTATATTCAAATTATCAGTAAAATACACTATTTATGACATCATAAGTGATGTAAGACTGCTTTGTTCGAACTCACATGCCATTATTACTATTTTGGGTCACATGAATTGAAATTATTCATATTATTGAGAAAAATATTAAAATAATGATTAAAATACTGTAAAATACCTCCCCTCTTCCACTATAAATACCACCCTCATTCCCCTCTTCCTCCCACACCTCTCAAGCCTTGAGAATTGTATAATTTTTTCTAAATTCCCTCCCCAATATTCTTCCCCACGACCTAGAGCTTTTAGTCTCACCAAAAGTCCAAAACCAAAGACCTTAAGGAGGATCTCAAGGAGAAGAGATTGAGAGGTAAGAAATCCTCTTCCTTTTTCATGTGTTTTCTGTTCCTTTACTTTAATTTTATTATAGTATCTTCCCCTACTATTATCTAATAGGCATTAAAGATACATATATCATTTATATTTTGTTTGGTCTCATTTTCATGGAAAATTCATATTCATTATTTTTCTCCTCTCCCACTTATTCAAGGAATAAAAACATTGTCCGTGATGTGTCTAATTACTGACATCGTGGACGATGTGACTTAAATTTTCTTTAATTATTTCAGGTCTGGACATGAAACCATTTTTATGGTTTAAACAGGTTATAATATATTTATTATGTCTCATACATGGTACTTTAATTCTTTTTTACACACGGTTTTAATTTATAAAACAAAATGAGGTCATTATGATCAGAGAACCACTAAAATGGTCTAAATGAACATCATTAATGTTTTAACTTATAAATCATTCTCATTTCATAATTAAAAATGATAAATGGAATAATTTTTGGTTTTTTAAATATTCAACTAACTTTACATTCCAATTATAATGTTTCCCTTCTAATCGACAAGATCATCCATCATGAACCAATCATGGAAAACATGTAATGAAAGCACCCAAAACAATGGAAGAAACAAAATACTAATAATTAAAGGTGTGAATGATGTTATGAAATGATCATATAATGTGTTATAAAAATGAATATATTTCTATAGGACATTAATAAGACTCTTTTAACCATTATACAGGAGGTTTAAACACATTTTAAGTAATAATAACCCGAGGTAAGGAAATTCTTAACCCAATTTCCATTCTTTGGGTTAACCTTCTTCTTTATTCATTATGTGGTATTAAGATTATTGGTGTGATGAATTTTGTTTATTTTATGTTTAATTCTTTTTATTTATAGTTTATATACATATTCCATTATATTCTATTAATTCTCACTCCAATTATATTTGAAGGGACTTTCTTTTTAAAATCCTTTTTAAAAGCCTCTTTAATAAATTTCAAAAGGATTGTTTTTATGGTATGAGTGGTTTCTTCTAATTTTCAAGATACTTTATTTCCATTATATGTTCCTTGGAAATTATTTATGTTGGGTTTATCCCATTATAGCTCAAGATATATTGGGTTTATCCCATTATTGCTCAAGATATGTTGGGTTGAGCCCATTATAGCTCAAGATATGACGAGTGAGCCCCATTATATCTCTTTAATGAATTGAGTAATATAGAGATAGATGTTTACCAAAAGGTTATTCCATGTGTAAGGGTGAATGTAAGAGTGATATGGTAAATATTTCCCAAGGAAACTACATGATGTTTCTATGCATTTGAGTTTTTATGATTGTGGGTTTTATTGGTTTTTTTGTTATCACTTGACTAACACTTTCTTTCTTTATATCCCTTACTGAGTTTTGTACTCATCCCATGTTTTAAATTTTTTTCCATATGATATAAGGATGGTTAATAGAAATAAGGGAGTCGTGATGGATGATGTAGAGGTTTGTTAATGAAATCATGTTTTAAGCTTCAATGTTTTATATTTTGAAAAAAAATGGAAACTATTTTTAGTAGTATCATCTTGTATGAATGTGGTATGTTATGTATGTAATATATCTTAATTATTTAAAAATATAAACCCAAAAATATCCTCAATGTGTAATAATGTATGGTCTTGTGAAAAATTAAATATTAAGTAACGTTTTAAGGAAGGGTCCTTATATAAATATACCATTAGATAGTAATTATATCTAAATCGTTTAGTGATTATCTAGGTTCAAAACTGGTGAGTGTGATGAAGGTTAACTCTACTCACAATGTTTTGTGTGAATAGGTTGGTCAGTATCCAGGTTTAAAAAGATAAACATTACTATATTTTTGATTATGACACTTTATTTCCTATATTCCATGGATAATGTTATTGGATTTATATTTTATTTTCTCATGCCATGGAAAAAGTGTTTCTATTTTATATGAAAAGTCTATCTTTCATGCTTATGGTTAAAACTTATTAATTTTTATTCTTTTAAATAGGATATTTTCCCTTATACATGATTTTACTCATATTTATAATATAACCATTACTCTAGCACATGTATCTAGTCTCCAAGTGGGTAAGGTGAACGAATTAGATAAACGTTGAGATGACTGAAATTTTATGCTTTTAGAAAATTATTCCCACTAAATTTCTTTCTCTAATTCATGAATTCATTTCAAAATGATTTTTAATTTTATTTTTCTTTATGAAAATCTTACTAACACTTTGTCTTATTGTTTATAAAGAATTTATAGATATTTAAAGTTATTTCTTGAGGAAGTAGCGGCTTCTCATATCCAAGAAAAGATCAATAATGTCAAAATAGACTCATGATGAATTATATAACCACCAAAATAAGTAATTTCATGTTTTAAATGATTGTTTCAATTAACAACATATATTTTATGATATTTCTATTTGACTAAGTTTTATTTATTTGTTATAATTATCTACACACAACACTGAGTTAAAACGAACCGTGTTATACTTTTGAATTGTTATTATGTGATAGTTGTCACCTAGACATTGGAATAGAGAGTATGAATAGAACTAAATAAATTATTATTTTTTTACATTTTTATAAAATATATTCATGGGTTATCAAATGTTTATAAATGAAAATAATTGTTTTTGAAGGCAAATAGAGGTGTTTTTCTAAAAAATAGTTTTTAAGCGTACAATGTGTTTTTATTTAAATAAATTAAATTAATATATATTGATGGATTGTTTTGAAAAATTGAAATTATAATATATTAAATAAAATCTTTTAATATTTATGTAATGTTTTTTCTTGGAATGAGATAATAATAAATCCATTTTTATACTTAAAAAAACACATTTTTCTCAAAATGATTTTCATTTCATTTTACATGTTTATTTTTAAAATGGACTTATACCACTTCTAAGAAATGAATCATGGAAAATATATCCATTATTTGGAATTAAAATGTTTATATTTGGTAAATTGGATCCTTTTATTTATGGTCATTATGAATAGTAACCTTGATAAAAATTTGTCACATCGATAAGGGTAAAATGGATTAAATAGGGTAAAAATATTGGGATAACGATTTAAAATATCAGTAAAAATCACCTTTAGGATATTTGATGAGTTTATATAGACCATTATCATACATTTAAATAAATATGACCACTTGGTGAAATTCATCTTTGATTATGACCTCCATATTAATTTAAGAAAATGATAAATACAAAATGCCACTCTCTTAACTTTTAAAACTAAATTTTTTTTACATAAGGATAAATTTAATTTAAATTCAGTTATAAATATTTATTTAAAAGAAAAATTATTTTTGAATCATATTAATTTATTTTTTTATTTTTATTGTTTGAATAATTACCTTAAATGCTTATGTAATGCCAACACAATATTTATTCAATTAATAGAAAAATAAAATAAATAATTTTTAAAATATTTAAATTACTATAATTTTGGGGAATTATTATGTTATATGAATTTTATTGATAAATATAAAATATTAGATATTTTTTAAATCTTTATATGTGAATTAATATTTTGCCATGTTGTTTTAAAAGTCTAAGTAAATGAATAGTTCAAAAAATGACATTAATGATATTTTATAATAATTTTTTTTATTAAATGATTGAAAATTCATAAAAAACTATATCCTTATCCAAGTGAATGGGATATGATTTAAAATATAAACCATTGTATATTTATGGGTCACTTTTCATTTTATGGTATCATTATGTACATTAAATAGTATAATAATTTGTTATCATAGTAGTTATCAAAAAGGGTTAATGAGGGTTAAAATTAAGAGATAAGGGAGATAACACAACCAAAACTTGTATAAATTTAATTTTATATGATAATTTTGAGAAATAATAATATTATATTATAATTATTTCAATTGGGATCCATTTTTATATGAAAACTAATTTACATTAATTTAATACTTTATGTAATTCCAAGAGTGCCCAACCCCTCACTTATAAAATGGAACCTCCTACCCTTCACTGCCCACATGTTTTGGGTCTTATAGGTCAGATAATAACTTACATAACTCCCTAATATAATAATTCCTATATAATATATATTTTTGCGTTTCCAAAATACCATCCATTCATGGGATAAGGTGTTAGTAAAAAGAGGTTTCTCAACAAATATGTATAACTCTTACCAGAGTATTTTCAATTATAGTTATTCATATACCTCCTCTAAATACTTGGTATATTTTATAAAAAAAATTATGAGACATATTATATATAATTAAGTTTTATTATTATAATGAATCAACTATTATCCACCTTCTTCTCAACCTATAGAAAGTGAAAACATCGCTCGTGCGTACATACAAATTTCTATCTCCACATAGCGGTGTAATTCATTTTTCATCACCAATTTACTTGGATGATTATAATTATGGATCCAATAAATAAATATATATTTTATGATATTATTATGATTCTATAAAATTGAATTATTATTTACCTTACTTTTTTTCTTTTCGTCAAAAAATTGAAATAATGTTAATCCGTATGTTTAGCTTACCGTCTCTATGAACAATATAATTCATTTTTCCATATATACATATTTTAGATTAATATATAAATATAATGAATATAAATTATATTTATATAATTTTTAATATTCTTGAGATGATTAAAATATGATCGAAGTATAAGGAACATAACTTCAGAACTGAAACTTCCATGAAAAATAAAAGAGATAACACCTGGAAATGATAATTTCAATAAATAATTATTAATAAATGAGTATTGAAATGTTATAAGTGGATAATATATGATATTATAAGTATATAATATATTCTATTATATAATTATAATAAATTTAAATTTATTATACTAGTGGTTAGGGTGTTTTAGAAGAAAGTGTAACTTGAGGTAAGAGATTTATGTTACAATCTCATTATTTGTCGTGATTGTTTATGATTAAGTTTTCAATGATGAAATTTTATGACCTATATTTCTATAATCCCATGAATTTTATACCCTTATGATTCTTTCTATATATTACATGTTTTCCATTATTTTTCACTCTATGTACTCAAGAGACTGAAATACTTATTTTAAGGAAAACCGTCTTTATTTCTCTCTTCTACTAAAAAAACTTTTTCTTCCATATAAATGTTTTTAAAAAATAGTATATGAGTGTTTTTAATATTCTACCATTATAACTTAAATTATTTTTTATACATTATTTAATTTATAAAAAATGTTTAAAATAAACCTTCTTTTTTTAATGAGGTACTTTTTACTTCTTAATGAAAATATGAAAGGAATATTTGTTTTAACGTACATATCTTAAAAAAATTTCCTACTAGCATAACCACTCAATATTTTTAAGATTAATATAAAATTTTACTTGTTTATTTTCAAATAAAATGATTTCCATAATATTTTATATAATTTTTGTATTTTAAAGATGTGATTTTAAAGTAAAAAGACTATTTTCATTTTGAAATATTCAAAGAACCTTTAAAGGAATTTTCATTTATAAAAAAAAAATACTTTGATGTTAATTATCATTTAATTGGGATATAATAAAAGGGTTCCATCATTATTATTTCATTGGATGATTTATGATTATTATTATGAGATATTTGTTAAAATCATTTTTTACATGGGTTATACTATAAAGAATTGTTGAAATGTTTTTAAAACCATTTTATTTTCCATAGTTTATGATATATGGTGAATATTTTGTTATCGTTTAGAAAATTTATGAATGGATTATGATTATGTGATGGGTGGGAATGGAATTATGTATCCCTAAAAGGAATTGGGAAGTGATGAATACATCATCATATAAAAATGTATGTAGGGGATTGAACCTATTTCAATAAGAGACTTTGTCCACTATGATAGTATTGGGAGTGAACCATGACAACAAATATGATTGAATTGGGATTGAAACCAATTAAATATAATAGTATTGGTAGTGATCCTTAACCAATGAAATATTTTTATATGCTTATGTGTATGACACAAAATTATGTATCATTCCAATGCTATGATCCCATTGATCATGTTATTTGATTCATTTATGATTCATGTCTTATGAACTACAAAGATTTATGCCCTGATTCAAGATTATGATCTATGATATAATGGGCATGGTTTTAAAATCTTAATCTCATGTTATCATAACCTTATAATCATGCTATGATTAAGTGAGAATTGATAGACCCTTTTTTTCCATTACTAAGCATATAATATCACCCTTCCATATGTTTCCCTTCCCCTGTATATAAATTAAGTTGTTAAGTTTGATATTTCTTAGATGAGATCCAGTTATGAAGAACTAAGTGGGAGATTATGTGGATCTCTTATGATTAGGGTGTTTATGTAACCAAGTTTCCAAAGACACTAAAACTATATTGTACGGTCATGGAACATAATTTTATGTATTGAATTTTAATCTATTAAGATGTAATATTTATGTATGAAAAGTATGGGTTGCTATAGTTGGTATCAGATCCAAGCTCAGTTACCTTTGGTAACTAAGATGATAAATTTTTTATTAAAACTTTGGGGATATGTCTAAGTATAGTATAAAATTATAATATTTTAGAAATGATCATGGATGAACTAGGATAAACAAAAGGATTCATAGATTTTAAATAAGGTGACTTGATTTAGAAATCCTATAATTGATTTTTCATGATTATTTGGTTTCCCACTATTATTATTGTTGCTCACACTATGCTTTTTGTTTTTGCTTTGGGATTGAAGATTCAATGATTAATTTTAAGTAGTGATAGATACGATAAAATATTGAATTATCTTAATTGATATTAGTCATATTAATTACTTTATATTAGGAAAATCTTTTCTATTAGTATCTTCCAAGATCAGATACTGAATTAGTAGTGAAAACTTGTAATTGTATAGCGATAAAATCTCAAGTGTATGATTCTTATATGATTGATGTTTTTGGGAATATTCTTTCTGAAAATATCCTTATTCCCTATCTTGTTTAATTTTATGTTATCTTAGGCATGCTTTTTCTTTATTTTCATAAATTTCACATCTATATACTAGGAAGGGAAGTCACACTTAATAATCTTAACCAACATATGATTTTATTTTAGTGTGATGATAAATATGAAATTAAAATTTAAATTAAATCCATTATATGGGTATTGATTCCGATTCAAAAGGGGTTTTTATCTTATATTTTTTGTGAGAAACCCAACATCAAAGATATTGCAATTAAATGATATTTTTTTGACGATTTTCCAAAAGAGTTTCTAGTATTCCTCAAATAAATAAGTTGAGATATCAATAAAACTCATAATTTATAGTGATTCCATTTGGTCTTACTAATTACCAAACTATATTCATGGATTTAATGAATAGATTCTATATATGTTACCTTGATTAGTTTATCATAGTATTTTTAGATGATATCCATATATATTCCAAGAGTGAAGAAGAGAATTAATATCACTTTAAGAATGTACAAAAGTACTTAATGAAGGATAAGATGTATGAAAAATTTACAAAGTGTGATTTTTTGCTTCAAAAAGTTTCATTTTTTTGTCATATAATATCATGTGAAGGTATACTGGTGAATGAATAAAAGGAGGAAGTTATTGAATATTGTCCAAAACCAGCCCCTATGATTTAGATACTTAGTTTTCTTGGTTTGGTGGGATATTATTGATACTTTTTAGAGAATTTATCATGGATTTTTAATCCACTCACAATGTTAACATAGAAATGACTAATGTTACTTGGTATAGATGAGTGTGATGAAAATTTCAAAAAACTAAAGATAAGTTCAGTTAATTCACATGTTCATTTACTAAGCTACAGTAGAGAAGGTTTTTTGGATCTCTAAAGATTCGTTGAAGAAGGGGATGAGAAGAATTATCATGTAGAATGATATGATGATAGATTATGAATCATGAAAATTAAAAGTTCATGGTAAAAATAACCCAACTTGTGATTTGGAGTTAGATGTGGTAATTTTAGAATCAAATATATGGAGCAATTATCTTATTGTCAATAGAACTTGGTGAGGATGAAGCCTACCATCATTGGTCTCTGGAAGTGAAGTTTAGTCCCAAGCACCTGCCAATCTCCTTCATTTGAGCATTCATTAGTTTATGGGGTCTCTCTATAATGATCGTGGTGTTATAGATCTCACAAAATTCCATTTCCTTTCACTTATTTTATAGATATGATTTTGTGAATGCATGGTCCCGGGTGGTCTAGGTGTGCGACCCTTGGAGGTTCTTATTGTTTTGATGGTCTTGTAATGCGAACATCGAGAATGATTTGATCTCTATGGGTGTTTCGTTGAAGTTTCTTAGCCTCCCTCTTCTTTTAATTAACCATTCCTTTATTCAAAGTGCGAGGGATGAATTAGAAAAATTCATTTGTATTGATGAGGTGACTCATAGTTTATATTCATTGATAGTGGAACAAATTTTTGTAGAAGTATATATTTTGAGGATTATTTCTTTTCATGTTATCATTTAGGAAGGGGAGACTTCTCATGGTGGCAGTGGGTCTTCTTCTACTCTCCTTTGAGGTTCTATGAGGTATGTCACATTCATGGTCACTCGGTTTCAGTTTTCAGCCATAAATATTCATCCAAAGATAAGAATCCAGTGGGTTTTATCCCTTCAAGAGAGACCTTTGAAAAGGATGGTAATGTACAGAATCATGATTATTAGGTTCCTTCATAAGACAATATGTTCATGACAAATCGTACCCCTAGGTCCCCTCATATATCATCACATAAGGTCTCTATTCCCCCTCCTAGGCCTTGATCCCACATATGGTGGTTCAATAGTTACATGATTCGCTTCCTTCTGATTTAGAACTAGATCTCAATAGGGTACATGATGAGGAAGGACTTGAAAATGATATTGGAGCTCTGGAGGGGTATGTAGAAAATTATTTCTCTTTTACAGGTGTATCTTTGGAGAATGGTACTTCTCGTAAGTTTATCATTGAGGATAATAATACAATGCTTCCATCACTCTCCAAGGAGGCCACTTTGGTTGTTTCTCAGGTATTTTTTGGTACATTGGAGGGAAGTGATTTGGATTTACCAATTTCGATTCCATGATTTCCCAATTTTTTTGATTCTCTATCAGATTTTGTTAGTGAAGAAGAAGATTTAGTTCCCACTACGACAATGAATGGTGGTAGTCCAGGAAAAGTAGTTGATATAGATCTTTCTATGGTAGCAGAGTGTGAATGTCCTCATTATCACCAAAATTCTTTGTATAAACTCAATCTCACTCAAGATAATCCCAAAGAGGCCTCCATGATTTTAAACTTAGTTGTATCCTCATTTGAGTCTCAATACTGATTGTAAAACACTTAGAATTCTCAATTATCAGCATTATTTTATGATATTTTAGGGTCCTCGGGGATCAATATAAGTGTTTTTCATTCTCTATAAGTATAGGAAACATTAGGAATCCATCCTAGTCATTTTAGAACCCAAAATAGAAATTATCTCAAATCATATTTTGTGATAAGGATGTGATTTTCAAGGTTCATGCATGGAAGTTCATGAAATAATCATGTATGTATCTTCTGGAGGAGTAATATCACCATGGAAAGGAAGGAGGTCCCTTACTCTCATATTAATACCAAGTTTTCCACTATATGGACCATATTTATCTTCTATTTTGTTTTATGAAAAATGAAAATCCATCGAGAGGATAGAGTTTTGGCAATAAATTTCTTCATTCTAGCCAGGGAATCTCAGTTGGTTTGTTTGTGGGGATTTCAACTATATAATTGATTTTTAAAAGGAGAAGGGAGGTGTAGTGTATAATTCTATAACCATGAAATATTTCAAGGAGTTCCTAGCTATTAATGGCCTTATGGATATGGGATCTTTGGGGGACCTGTTTAAATAGTGAAATAAGAAAATGAAGTGGGAGAATTTGGAGTAGAATATACTGCTATTTATCAAACCTATAAGGAATAGTTTCCTTCCCTTAGTCCGAGGTCACCGATATTCCTCACATAATATCTAATCACTCACTAATTCTAGTTTATATTAAAATATATTATATAAGGAGTTCTAGTTTCTTTTAATCTAAAAACCAGTCTTAGGTCAAAGGGTTTCAGCAGATTGTTAAAAACTCATAAGTTCAACAGATAAGGGGAGCTTCTTGGATGAGAATAAGTGATCATCTCCAAAAGGGTGAGAAATAACTTAAATGAGTATAATATTAATAGGAAAAAAATAAAAAACTATTAGAATAAATCAATTAAGATATCATCTTGATGGAGGGAAAGTTTCAGGAAACTTAGGATGAAAAAACTTTTACTTTGATGGTTAGAAAGAAGAACTTACTGTAAGATAAAATAGAGGAAATTAAAAGTTTCATAAGGGAGAACTTTTAATCCCTCTTTCTAAGGGAGGGGGATAGATATATTAGTGTTTTTCATGCCTGTATTAGGGATAAGAATTCCAAAATATGAATTAACCACTTATTGGATTATGGAACATACATGAGGGAGATGGAAGTAGTAGGTAATATCATAGAGAATCACTTCAAGGATTTACTTGTGGGGTCATCCATAATTGGTGACATTATATTCTCAAGGGGTAGCTATGTTGATAATTTCATGGGTAACATTATGAGGATTGTGGATGACGAGGATAATGAGGAGATAAAGTACATACCAGATGAGGGGGAGATCAAGGAGGCTTCTTTATCAATAAATTTTGAGAGTGGTCTAGGGAAATATGGATTACCTAGAGTGTTATATATTTATTCATGTGATTTTATTGTATCATATGTGATCTATCTGGTGTAGGACTTCTTAGGAGGGGGTTTACCCACAAGAGATGTCAGTGCATCCAAGATCATCCTGATCCTCAATGTTAAGGATCTGATGATGGTCGACCAATACATGCAAACATGCCTCTAAAAGTTTTTTATAATATCCTCACCAATATCATTAATATATGGATGAGATATGTGCTTCCATGGATTAACTCATAAGAACAACATGGCTTCATGTAGTGTAGGATCATAAATGAACAATTGGTATTACAAAGGATATGGTGGAGGATATAAATAGAAATACAATAAGCTCTAACATAATGATCAATGTGTAAATGGATAAGGATTATGATTGGTTGGATTGGGATTCATTATGAAGGCCATGAACTATTTCATATTTAAGGAGTGGATATGTGATATTTTTTTAAGAAACTATGAATCTATGTGGCTATAGGTCGCGATCATGGGAAGATGTTTTGGATTATTCAAATTTGTTAATGGTTTACATTATGGAGATCTAATCTAAACCAACTTGTGCATTATGATATAGGATGATCTCACAAGGAATATCAATTAGGATATAGAAATATGGAACAATCTTCCTTTCAAGAATAGGTTTGGGGGTGGCATGGTCTCTCACCTTTTGTTTTATGATGATATGTTTTTTCTTCATGAATTTCAAAACAAAATCCAAAAATGGTTGCAATAATATTATGTATACATTTGAAAACTATATCAGGAAACTGATCTATCTAATAAAGATTAGTGTCTATATATTGAAAGACCACTCGATCTGACATGATGATATCATACATAAAAATTTGGGCATGAAAAGAAGAATATTCTAATGTAATATTTATGAGCTCCCCTTTTAGATAGAAAATATAAAAAAGGCGATGTTTGATTACTTGTAAAGTCAAATATAAACTCAATTATTTAACTATAAAAATTAACTCCTCACATTCGAGGGTAGGATCAATCTAGTTAAAAAAATTCTTACATTTATTCCTATACTTATTTTTTTAATCATTAAGGAACCAAAAGGAACCATCTATCATATGGAATGAACAATGGAATAATTCATTTGGGACTATAAGAAGAAGGGGAAGTGCCATTGGGTATCTTATATAAGGATAGAGAAACCTATTTCCAAGGGAGGAGTCTACATGAGAAGTGTGGTGGAGCCCTTTATAGGAATGCAATCTTTAATCATATGGGAAATAATTTAGGGGAAGTCTTTATGGGTTAAATTCATGAATTAAAGGTATGGGGATGAATGAGGAATCATGGTGAAGCTTCTTTGAAGGATATAGGGACTCGCTCACCACTTGAATGATTGTTTTACCATTTTGGATATCAAGGTGTGCTAGGATATTGAGTGGGGTATTATTAGGTGTTGGAAAGGAAACTAGGTTGGTCATCCAGTATTCTTATCTAGATGTCTAGTCCAAGAAAATTTCTCTAAGAAAGTGAGCATAAACCCTTGGTTTTATTCTGTTACCCTCAATGAGGAAAAAATATTCCTTATGATAGGATTCATCTTGTAACAGCCCAAGATTTTATGAAAAATATTCTTTTTAATTTCACTAATGTTTTGTGTTGTACGCTACACCAAAAGGATCTTTCACAACACACATCCTTGACTTGCCTTGCATTACACGCAATCACGACCTTCCTCGATAGCGTGTGTAGTACGCAATACCGAGTTTCACTAAACAACGATATGCTATTAAAATATTATAACTAGCCATTATGAATAGTAATAACCACCTTTTAAAATTTTAGAAATTTTAGCTCTCAAAATGGACTTCATTTTTGGATTCAGAGTATCGAATTTAGCCTAAGGTGAAGTTTTGGTACTTTTCGGATAACTTTCATATTCTGATGAATAGTGAAAATTACTAAATTATAATTAAAAACAACTTTTTTAATCAAAATAATTAATAGCGATAAATTATTAATTTGAGTGGTTTTAAAGTATATTTAGAATATATTTTTACAATTTAATACAATTTTGGTCATTGGATGTAATTTCACATTTAAACCAGACATAAACAAGTGTCAATCTTTTGATAGATATTGTTTCTTAAAAACACGCTATTTGTTTTAACAGCGGGATTTAATTATAAAATTAATTAATGTAGCTTCTATGTTATGAATTTGGTAAAATAGAATTAATTTTTGAATTCGGAATATGAAATATAGCTTAGGATGAAATTTTGGCATTTTTCTGAAAAACATCAATTTTTGATGAATAGTGAAACTATTAAGTGGTAGTTAAAAAACTGAATTTTTCAGAAAACTTAATTTTACCGCTTCTGTGAATGGAATTTCAAAACTCTGAGAGACACGGTTGATGTCAGTAAGTAAAATGTGGTTCAATGAGATGAAAATAATTTTTGGTGAATAGTAACTTTTTTACTTTTGTTTACCACGGTTAAAAGTAAATAGGGTAATTAAGGGTAAAAATGATATTAATATTACCCTAACACATGTCCTAATCCTATTGGACAAGTGTATCTCGACCAAAAACAACCTTAAGTGTAAAATATTATCATTTAGGCCCACTTGGATTAGATTAGGACATTTATTATTATTTAATTCAAAGAAGAGTTAAAAGAGTTAAAATCAAAGTTTATTTACTAAAACATTTTTAATATAGGGTTTTACATAAGATAAATTAGATTGTAAATATTCATTAGAAAGCTAAAAAGATTTCCTACATAATGGTAGTTTATTTGTAATTTTTCGACATCAAATAATTTAATTTCATTATGACACAATGATGATGCAGTAATTATCTTATTAATGAAATATTGACATAATTGATATTATAAATACCAATATAAATGTAATTTAAGACTTTTTATGAATTCCACTAATTTTATAGGTTACTATGATATATTAGTGTTGATTTAATCAACTTGGTTCGAACATATAATTCTGTTATGACTTTCACAAAAATCATATATCAAATAGTGTCAAAATTGACACAAAATAGTTTTTAAATCAAATATTATATTATTAATTGTTATTTTATTCATAAAAATCTAAGGTTCGGCCAAATGACTTAGATAAGGATATATTTATTAATAATATACAATTTGGGGTTCGTTTGGCATGTTATAGTAAGTGTATTAACCATATAGTGAAAGAAAAAAAAGACACGGTAAAAGTTAAATTATTTAACTTAGAGTTAAATCTAATTGATAAGGTTAAAATAATACCCTAAACTTGTCTAAATCCTATTGGATGATAGGATTGCGACCCATCCCCATTTTAGCTTCGAAATAAGACCCTTTGGAACCATTATAAACCGATTTTGACTTTAATATAAAATAATATTTTGAGATATTCCTAAGGTGCCCCTCTCCTCCCTTATAAAAGGGCACCTCCTCCCCCTCCTCCTCACACCAATTTGAGCACTCAAGCTCGGCCAACCCCTGCCATTTTATCCTCTCCACTTCCCTAGAATAATCCTAGAGGTCTTGGTCTTCTTCAAAGACCAATCTTAGTTCCCTAAGTGGAGGATTCAAAGAAGCGTTCCAAAGAAGAGGAGGTTCGGACACTTACAAAGAAAGTCGGACCTAAGGTAAGGGAAATATCACAATCTCATTTTTATCCGAGATTGTTTATTCGTAAGTATTTACTGGGGTGTATTTTATCATCCACATCCATGTTTCATAAATATGTAATATTATTTCCATCCACCTACAATTGTTTAAATCCATTTTTACCCTTCGGAGAGTTTTTAGTAAAAGAAATGAAAGGAATCCTTTGTCGTTTTTCGTACGAGGTACTTTTTGACTTTTCCGACAAAAGTACGAAGAATTTTTTTTTTAACTTATACGGCATGAATGGATTTCTAAAACATTCTTTCCATGAAGTTTCCTTTACAAGTATTCAAGTTTATTTTTAATCAACTTCTTTTAGTTTAAAATTGTATGACATGTTAAGAAAGGAAAAGTGTTTTTGAAGTAGAAATGATATTTTCCTCAAGAATGGAGTTCAAGTATTTTATCAAAATTATTTTCCATATAAGATAATAAAAGGGTACTGTTTTTATCCCTATTATTACATGGATTTGATTATGTTGTGATGGAAATATTTTTTTTCTTTATCTTATATGAATTGTTTTATGATGTCATGTTGTTTAAGAATCCCATTTTTATTACATGGGTTACGCTATGATGTGTGGTTTATGATTATGTGGCACACATAAGAAAGGATTCATTATAAGATGGGTGGGACCTATATCTCCCTCCAATTCATTGGGTAAAGATTTTATATCTCATGAGATAGACATGGCTGGAACGGTAGGTTATACCAGTTCAGTGAAACAGGACTGGAACGAGGGTGACTCGGTTTAGAAAGGGACTTTGTCCACTAAGATAGTCTTGGCAATGAGTCATGACTAACAAGAAATTATTTTCCATGATTATGTGTGCATGCCACAAAGTTTCAAGTTTCATGTTATGATTATGGGGATCTCATTTTCACTTCTATGATTTATTCCATGTTAAGATATTATGATCTCTTTTGCAGGTTATGATTTCCAAAAAGATATGATATGATTTTTATTTCCTTTGTTTACCCTTACTGAGCATTTGAGCTCACCCTTTTATGTTTTCTTTTCCCCAGGATATAAAGAATGGTTTTAGGTAAAAAAAGGGAAGATCTTTATGGGAGATATTGAAGATCTTTCACCACGATTAGAAGATTACGTTCCGAGTTTCCAAAGACACTAAACTATTATGATCCTTGTGTGTGTGTTTTTGTTATGTACCAAGTATTCCGCAAAAGTAATGTAATGTCCATGTATGTCAATCTTTGGGTCTCTACAGTTGGTATCAGAGGAAAGGTTTAGTCAACCTTTGGAAACTAGGATGCGAGAACTTTAGTGAGACCCCTAGAGATATTTCTAAGGTATGTCTAGGGATGTCCCTAAGGTTAAGTATACGTATAGGTTATAGTACTAGAATTATGCTAACGATCATAGAATTAAACCTAATATGTTAGATATTGAAGGTACTCCCCCTTTATTATGTTGTTTTTCCTAGCAAGATTTTTGCCTCTCACACTATTTTTTTTTGGGTTTTAGAAAATGGCTGGAAACAAGATGATTCACGATAATGGAGGATATGATGGACAATGGAATGATATTCTTCAAAATGAAATGGGATTTGGAAGTCCAAACATCATTATTATGCCGAATCAGCAATCTCATAATATGATCAATAAAGTAAAATTTGGTAAGTTTCCTGACTCGGCTAATAAGAGAAAGATGGAGTTTCATGATGATCATAGAGGAAAGAAAGTTCAATTTCCCCTATGTAAATCATGTGGGAAGAGGCATCAAGGAGAATGTTTCAAAGGAACTGGAAGATGCTTTGGGTGTGGAAAAGAAGGACACAAAGCAAGAAAGTGCAAAGGAAAAGGTTCAGTTAACACCATGGATGAGGATAATGGTATTGCTACGACATCAACAATGGTTAAATGTTTTAAATGTGGAATGTACGGGCATTATGCAAACCAATGCCCTAAGGGAAAGTCTCATGAAGATAATCAGTATGGTCGTATGGGAAGTATTTATGTTGATGATGATGAAGAGACTACAAATGATATGTGAGATGAAAGAATTTTTGAAGCTCGGTCAATGGTTTAAGAATGTAGTGGAATGATTACATGTTTATCATGTGTAATGTTGTATAAGAAATCTCATGGTACTACAGAATAAAGAGACATCTAAGGATTGTTACACTGTTGTCTTTCCTTGAGTTATGAAAGTGTATGATTAATGGTACCACTATCCATGAAAGGTTATTCAGATATTTTTGGAATTTAAATGATATGCGCATAATGAAGGAATAATAAGATAATGAGGTGTTTGATTGTATTCATGAGCTCATGACTGATATAAGGAGAAGGTTATATCATGGTTTGAGTATATAGAATTTTTGGATTTTGGTTTGTGGAAAGAGTTAACTTTTAACTGCATTCATGTTTTCACTAAGGTTCAATGGGTATTCAAGAGAATACAGGATTAAGGACTTTGAATGTTTGGAATGTGACCAAAAAAACATATCTTATGATATATGGGGATCGACGATGGTGTCAAATCTCTGGTAATCGTTTTCACTATGTTATGAGAGTGGACTGCAGTATTATGGATAAGCCTGAAGATTGGAATGGATTATGTTGGACATAAGTTAGTATTGTTTAAGGATAGAAGTTTTCTCGATATTATTGATGGGATGTTATAGTAATATAGTTTTAGAAAAAGGACAACCTGCAGGACGGGAGACAGCCCATCGCATCGGACAAGGCCGTGGGAATCGAACCCACAACCGAAGTGCGACTGGCCTTTATCACCTACCACTGGCCTACAGGAAGTCCCTGTTTAGTAGAAACTAGTTTTATTATATTAAGCTGTATGACATATGATGTATAAGTCCATTTTAGGAACCATATATGATTAATCTCACTATAGATCGACTTATGTATATAATTTTTTTGCTAACCTTTTGTTTGAGACAGATGGAATGACCCATCATTCTATCACATGATCTGCTAACACTTCACGAATAACAAATTCAACTTCATTTATTTAAGAGATGAAGTGGAAATTGTTAAAGGCATGAACAACAGTGAGATTGTACCAAAATAAAGTAAGTATTTATTCTAATTCAAATTCTTTAAATTTAGGGAAACGATCTTGAAAACCAAAAATGTTGTCCTAGTGATCTTATATCTGATGAATCAGATGGTACCTTAGATCGTCACAAATTTATGGCTTTGTGATTGCTGGCTTTTCCATAGACATGTTCTCTACCACTCTCCATCAGAACATGATGGTTAGATTTTTCTTCCATATCCATATTTTCACCTATGTGGAAACCCAGTGATTAGTTTATTTGGGTAACCGTTAAGTTTCATACTTTTGTTTTTAAATATTGGTTTTGGTATTCCTTTTTACGATGTGGGTTTCTATTAAAGAAACTTTCGAATAGTAAACCATTTATAACCCTGACGAATTTCGAGGGCGAAATTCATTTTAAGGGGGGTAGTCTGTAACAGCCCAAGATTTTATGAAAAATATTCTTTTTAATTTTACTAATTTTTTGTGTTGTACGCTACACCAAAAGGAGCTTTCACAACACGCATCCTTGACTTGCCTTGCATTACACGCAATCACGACCTTCCTTGATAGCGTGTGTAGTACGCAATACTGAGTTTCACTAAACAACGATATGCTATTAAAATATTATAACTAGCCGTTATGAATAGTAATAACCACATTTTAAAATTTTAGAAATTTTAGCTCTCAAAATGGACTTCATTTTTGGATTCGGAGTATCGAATTTAGCCTAAGGTGAAGTTTTGGAACTTTTCGGATAACTTTCATATTCTGATGAATAGTGAAAATTACTAAATTATAATTAAAAACAACTTTTTTAATCAAAATAATTAATAGTGATAAATTATTAATTTTAGTGGTTTTAAAGTATATTTAGAATATATTTTTACAATTTAATAAAATATTGGTCATTGGATGTAATTTCACATTTAAACCAGACATAAACAAGTGTCAATCTTTTGATAGATATTGTTTCTTAAAAACACGCTATTTGTTTTAACAGCGGGATTTAATTATAAAATTAATTAATGCAGCTTCTATGTTATGAATTTGGTAAAATAGACTTCATTTTTGAATTCGGAATATGAAATATAGCTTAGGATGAAATTTTGGCATTTTTCTGAAAAACATCAATTTTTGATGAATAGTGAAACTACTAAGTGGTAGTTAAAAAACTGAATTTTTCATAAAACATAATTTTACCGCTTCTGTGAATGGAATTTCAAAAATCCGAGAGACACGGTTGATGTCAGTAAGTAAAATGTGGTTCAATGGGATGAAAATAATTTTTGGTGAATATTAACTTTTTACTTTTGTTTACCACAGTTAAAAGTAAATAGGGTAATTAAGGGTAAAAATGATATTAATATTACCCTAACACATGTCCTAATCCTATTGGACAAGTGTATCTCGACCAAAAACAACCTTAAGTGTAAAATATTATCATTTAGGCCCACTTGGATTAGATTAGGACATTTATTATTATTTAATTCAAAGAAGAGTTAAAAGAGTTAAAATCAAAGTTTATTTACTAAAACATTTTTAATATAGGGTTTTACATAAGATAAATTTGATTATAAATATTCATTGGAAATATAAAAAGATTTTCTACATAATGGTATTTTATATGTAATTTTTAGACATCAAATAATTTAATTTCATTATGACACAAAGATGATGCATTAATTATCTTATTGATGAAATATTGACATAATTGATATTATAAATACCAAAATAAATGTAATTTAAGACTTTTTATGAATTCCACTAATTTTCTAGGTTACTATGATATATTAGTGTTGATTTAATCAACTTGGTTCGAACATATAATTCTGTTATGACTTTCAAAAAAATCATATATCAAATAGTGTCAAAATTGACACAAAATAGTTTTTAAATCAAATATTATATTATTAATTGTTATTTTATTCCTAAAAATCTACGGTTCGGCCAAATGACTTAGATAAGGATATATGTATTAATAATATACAATTAGGGGTTCGTTTGGAATGTTATAGTAATTTTATTAACCATATAATGAAAGAAAACAAAAAGACACGGTAAAAGTTAAATTATTTAACTTAGAGTTAAATCTAATTGATATGGTTAAAATAATACCCTAAACTTGTATAAATCCTATTGGATGATATGATTTCGACCCATCCCCACTTTAGATTCTAAATAAGACCCTTTGGAACCATTATAAACCGATTTTGACTTTAATATAAAATAATATTTTGAGATATTCCTAAGGTTCCCCTCTCCTCCCTTATAAAAGGGCACCTCCTCCCCCTCCTCCTCACACCAATTTGAGCACTCAAGCTCGGCCAACCCCTGCCATTTTATCCTCTCCACTTCCCTAGAATAATCCTAGAGGTCCTGGTCTTTTTCAAAGACCAATCTTAGTTCCCTAAGTGGAGGATTCAAAGAAGCGTTCCAAAGAAGAGGAGGTTCGGACACTTACAAAGCAAGTCGGACCTAAGGTAAGGGAAATATCACAATCTCATTTTTATCCGAGATTGTTTATTCGTAAGTATTTACTGGGGTGTATTTTATCATCCACATCCATGTTTCATAAATATGTAATATTATTTCCATCCACCTACAATTGTTTAAATCCATTTTTACCCTTCGGAGAGTTTTTAGTAAAAGAAATGAAAGGAATCCTTTGTCGTTTTTTGTACGAGGTACTTTTTGACTTTTCCGACAAAAGTACAAAGAAAGTTTTTTTAACTTATACGGCATGAATGGATTTCTAAAACATTATTTCCAAGAAGTTTCCTTTACAAGTATTCAAGTTTATTTTTAATCAACTTCTTTTAGTTTAAAATTGTATGACATGTTAAGAAAGGAAAAGTGTTTTTGAAGTAGAAAGGATATTTTCCTCAAGAATGGAGTTCAAGTATTTTATCAAAATTATTTTCCATATAAGATAATAAAAGGGTTCTGTTTTTATCCCTATTATTACATGGATTTGATTATGTTGTGATGGAAATATTTTTTTTTCTTTATCTTATATGAATTGTTTTATGATGTCATGTTGTTTAAGAATCCCATTTTTATTACATGGGTTACGCTATGATGTATGGTTTATGATTATGTGGCACACATAAGAAAAGATTCATTATAAGATGGGTGGGACCTATATCTCCCTCCAATTCATTGGGTAAAGATTTTATATCTCATGAGATAGACATGGCTGGAACGATAGGTTATACCGGTTCAGTGAAACAGGACTGGAACGAGGGTGACTCGGTTCAGAAAGGGACTTTGTCCACTAAGATAGTCTTGGAAATGAGTCATGAATAACAAGAAATGATTTTCCATGATTATGTGTGCATGCCACAAAGTTTCAAGTTTCATGTTATGATTATGGGGATCTCATTTTCACTTCTATTATTTATTCCATGTTAAGATATTATGATCTCTTTTGCAGGTTATGATTTCCAAAAAGATATGATATGATTTTTATTTCCTTTGTTTACCCTTACTGAGCATTTGAGATCACCCTTTTTTGTTTTCTTTTCCCCAGGATATAAAGAATGGTTTTAGGTAAAAAAAGGGAAGATCTTTATGGGAGATATTGAAGATCTTTCACCACGATTAGAAGATTACGTTCCGAGTTTCCAAAGACCCTAAACTATTACGATCCTTGTGTGTGTGTTTTTGTTATGTACCAAGTATTCCGCAAAAGTAATGTAATGTCCATGTACGTCAAGCTTCGGGTCTCTACACATCTTATGGATAAAGAATAAAAGTTCATTTTCTCTAGGTTAGATTCCGGATTTTTTAGTATTATAGATCTTTAATCACTGTTTATATCCAACCTAAAGATTGACGAGTGGGAAAGTTAACTATTGTTTATGGAAATCCATGAAAATTTTTAATTCCTTATATGAAGTATGAATAACATGGCCATTCCTACTAATGATAATATCTAGAGAAATGGAATTCAGAATGATTCATAGTGTTTGTGATGTGAGTGGCCAAAAATGGATATGGTGTGACACTTATTTTTTGAGGGATAATGGGCATGCTTCTCTTGGGAGATCATTGGGTAGTGACTGGGTATGAATGTGTAGGGGTTTGTATCCCATAATTTTTATCTATCTAGTTTCAAGTATAATAACAACATTCTTATGAGGTCAAACTACATGGGATGATGTTTTATTTATTTTGATGGGTGAGTTGAGAGGAAAGTAACAAGGGATATGAATGTATGCATAGATCAATTTTCTTTATATGAGTTTGTTTTCTCTGTATTATGGATGAACATGGTGCCTTACTTCATGGTGTAAAGAGATCAACTATTAGTAAGGGGTTTCTCCCTAGATCTACAAATAATAATAATAGAATTCTCCATGGGTGGTGGATCAAGTGGACCCCCCAGTGTTGGCTTAAAACTTAATGTGGATAGATCCTATGCCTAAGGCCTTATGGGAGGAGGAGGGATCAGGCATGACACCAGGGGTTATGTGATTATTGGGTACATTTCCTTTTATGGAAGAGGAAACTACATCAAAGCATAGACATGATCCTTACTCAATGGCCTTTCCGTTTATAGGTTTTATAACATTAATATTTCCTTGGTTGAGTCAGACTCTATGATTCTTATATGTTTCAGTCATAATTTTCTTAGAGTTATTTGGGATATTGTTTATTATATTAGTAAGTGTATGTCTCTAATTGGTTATGACACATATTTCACTCATATTTTGAGTAAGGGGAACTTTTTTGTAGTTCTTTTGGCAAGTAGAGGGATTCCTTTTGAAATCCTTATCATATATGACAACACGAGATAACTTCCTAATGATTGTAAACATACTGTAAAAGGATATGATCTTGGACTCTATCACTTTATTACCCCTAAGTACCATGGAATTTTGAATAAAAAGATATTGCATAGTATGTATCTCAGTTAATGGTATTTCAGTAAGTTAAGGATGAGAGACACAAGTCTAAGGGGATTTTACCACCATTACCCATACAAGAATGTATATGAGAAAAGATCACTCGAGATTCTTTCATTAGACTCCCTAAAACATCAAAATTTTATAATTATATTTGGATTTTATTAAATCTCTTTATAAAGTCATCACACTTAATTACTATGAGAGTATATTTATTTTCATCATCAACTTCCTAGAATTTAAATTAAATAAGTGGTAAGGTTACATGGAGTACCACATTCTATTGTATCCGATCAAGATATGAGGTTTTTCTTGATATTCCAGTGAAGTCTTTAGTAATCTATAGTTTCAAAGTTTTGTTTTGGTACTTCTTATCATCCAAAGATATATGGTCAATTTAAAATAAACATTCAAAAACTGGAGTATATACTAAGATCTTATTCTATGGGTTTTGAAGGTGTTTGGGAACAACACATTTAATTGAGTTTTCTTACAATAACATCTTTCACTTGATAATTCATATTTCTCCTTATAAATCTCTCTATAGAAGGAAGTGTAGAAATATAGTGTTCTATAGTGAAGTTAGAGAAAGAAATCTATTGGTACCTAATCTAGATGAGGAATTGGAAAGGAAATTTATATCCATTCAGTAGCACATCAAGGTAGCTAAGTGTTGAAAGAAACTTTTTGATGACAATCATCAATGAAATATGGAATTTAAAATTAGTTAGATGGTATTTATTTGATCTTATCCATGGAATTAGGTTATGATATTTGGAAAGAAGGTAAAGTTTATCTCTAGTTATATTGACCCCTTTAAAATTCTTGATCGAGTAGGGATGGTAGCTTATCGCTTAGTGATTCTACCAAATTTCTATCAAGTTCATGATGTGTTCCCTGTATCTATTCAGATGAAGTACATAACCGATATTTAACATTTAATAAACATATAGGTTGTTCCATTAAAGTATAATATTTATTATGAAGAATAATATATTGAAATATTCGATCATAGAGATAAAGCTTTCATAGAACACGACTACTCACTTGGCTAAATCTCTATGGGGGAATCAAAAATTTGAAGTATCTACTTAGGAACCCACAGATGTGATGAAATAGAGATATCCTATTTTTTTGTATTCGAGAAATTAAATTTCAAGTGATAAATTCATTTTAAGTGTAGTAGAATTTAACACCCTGAGATATTATAATATTTCTCTTTAAATAAGTTTTATTTCTTTGATATCTTGTTCTACATGAAACACTAAGTTTAAATGAACCATATTATACAATTGAAATATTATTATTTGGTAGTTATCACCTATCCGTTGGATTTGTGGGTGTGAATAGGGATAATTTCTTTTAAAAAAATATTTATGGTATATTTATAAATTAAATTCATTGGTTATCAAATGGTTAGAGATGAAAATAAAATCATGTGTTTGAAAATAAAGATATTTTTTCTAAAAAATACTTTTTATGTGCCTAATTTGATTTGATTTAAATAAATTAGATTAATATATATTGATAAAAGATTTTAATTAAATGAAAATATAATATATTAAATACTTTTTAATATTCATATAATTTTATTTTCCAGAAATGAGATAAGAATAAAACAAATTCTATACATAAAAACACATTTTTCTTTAAAAATAATCTCATTACATTTTATACGCTAATTTTTAAATGGATTTATGAAACTTCTATGAATTGAATATTAAAGAATGGATAAATTATTTTGAATCATGAGGCTCATGTTTTTTAAATATTCCCCTTTTATTTTTGGCCATTTTTAATAGTAACTTTGGTAAATATTTATCACCTCAGTAAGGGTAAAATGGGTAAAAGAGGGATAAAAATTTGTGATAAGGATTTAAAATTCATATAACACTTGAATTTATCAAATAGGATGAGTTTTGTTAAAAAAATATCAAAAAATTCTCAAAAATGTATCCAATTTTTTCCATACTTCTTTGATTATGGCCTTTATTTTAATTTAGGAAAAGGATAAATACAAAATGTCACACTCTTCACTTTAATATCTCTAAATTTTTTTACATTAGGTTAAAAAAATTTTATGTTAAGTTAAAAATGTTTATTTGAAATATAAATTAATTTATTAAGTCATATTTTCTTTAAAATTTAGTGATTGAATAATTATCTTAAATGCTTACTCAATATTGACATAATATTTATTCAATTAAATGAAAAATAAAATAAATGACTTTAAAAATATTAAAATCAATATAATTTTGGCGAATTATTGTGATTTATTAATTTTATAGACAAATATTAAAAATTATGGATTTGTGAAAGGTTTATATTCTAATTTCTTTACTTTCATGTTGTTTTCAAATTCTATGTAAATGAATATTTCTAAAAATGACATTAATGCTAATTTATTATAAAAAATATTTTTCTAAATGATTTAAAATCCATAAAACCCTATATTTGGAAAGGTTATGGGATATGGTTGGATATATAAAAGTTTTCCATTTATGGGTCACTTGTTCTTTTATGGAAACATTATTGACCATTAAGGTGTAGAAAACATTATTATCTTGGTAATTGTCAAAAAGGGTTAACATGAGTTAAAACTAATAGATAAGGGTGAAAACATTACCAAAATTTTTCGAAATTTTATTTTGTATGAGTATTTAGACTCATATTCATATTATATTCTTATTATTTAATATTATATCCATTTTTTCATGAAAATAGATTTATATTAATTTAATTCATTAAGTAATTCCATGAGTTCCCCTCCCGTCATGTTTAAAATGGAAGAAACTTTCCTTTATTATTCATACCTTTTTTTCTTATATATCAGCCAATTACTACCATAATAACTCCCTAGATTCATTATAAATATCCTAGAGCATATGTTATTTCCAAAATATCATCCTTTCAAGGATTATTATGTAATCCAAAAGAGGCTTCTCCACGAATAAGTATTACTATTAACTAAGCATTTCCAATTCTTTTTATTCTTCAAACTCTTATAAATCCATGGAATACTTTATCAAATAAAAAATTCAGTATATTAAATATACTAAATTGTTATTATGACCATGTAATAAACATTATCCACCTTCTTTCCATCCTATGAAAAGTTAAAACATCGCTCATGCGTACGTATGACTTACCATCTCTACGTTGCGGTGTAATTTTTTTTTCATCACAACATTACTTGGATGACTATAATGATGGATATAATAAATATATATATTATTTATGATATTATTATGTTTTTTAGAGATTAATTATTATTTATATTTCTTTTTTCCATCCTTCAAAAAAATTTAAGCAAAGTTCATGTGTACATACGACCTACCATCTCCATGAATGATGAAATTCATTTTTGTATCTCTACCTTCTATGGATGAATATAAATATAAATATATATATGTATATAATGAATATATATGATTTTTATATCATGGATAAAATTTTAGATATTATATAACTATGATCAAATTACAAGGACCAAATATGTAAAATTGAAACACCCAAGTAAAATGAAATAGTTAACACTAGGAAGTGACAATTTTAATAAAGAATTATTAATAAATAGGAATTGAAATGTTATAATTGGATAATATATGATATTATAAGTATGTAAATAATTCTTTTATACAATTTTAATAAATTTAAATTTATTATATAGGAGGTTTTGGAGCTTTTAATGAAAGTGTCACTTAAGGTAATAGATTTATGTTACAATCTCATTATTTATCAAGATTGTTTACATTTAAATTTCCAATGATAAATTTTTATAACCTATATATAAATAATATCATGATTTTTATTCTCATATGGTAATTTATATAGATTAAATTTTTTCTTTTCATTCCACTCACTTTAAGTATTAAAGATACCAAAAGAATATTTTTAAGGAAAACTGTCTTTATTTCCTTCATCGGCGGAAAATCCCTTTTCTGTTATATCAATGATTTTTAAAAATGTTCTCAAGAATGTTTTTAATGTTATACTATGACTATTTAAATTAATTTTTACCCATGATTATTTTTACAAAATGTTTTAAATTGAATCTTCCTATCATTTTCAGATTGAGGTACTTTTGATTTTTTATCAAAAATATGAAGGGAATCATTGTTTTAACATACATGGAAAGAAAAAAATTCCTTCTAACATGAACTCTAGATATTTTGAAGATTAATATAGAATTTTAAACTAATATTTTAAAATAAATTTCTTTTTCATAATATTGTATAATTTTATTGATTCTAAAGTAGTGATTTCAAAATGAAAAGGGTATTTCCATAAAGAAATATTCTATAGATCTTTTAATGAAATTTTCATTTATGATAAAATCATTTTCTATTACTTAGTATTTACTTGGTTTATTATCCAATTGTTCCATAACTTTTATTTCTCTATATGGTTTATGATTGTGATGATGATATATTTATGAATCAAATTTATTTTTCCATGGGTTATACGATGATGAATTTTTCAAATGTTTATGAAAACCATTTAATTTCCACGATTTATGATATATGATGAATTTTTTATGATACTGTGGCACACATATGAATATATTATGATTATATTATGGGTGGGAACGAAATTATAAGTCCCTATAATGCATTAGTTAAATATTTATATATCAAGAGATAATAATGAATGGAGTGGGTAGTCAACTTAGTTCAGTAAGGGACTTAACCCACTACTATAGTTTTGGGATTAAACTATGAATAAGGATATGAGTGAATGGGGAGTAAACTAAATCCAAAATAATATTCTTGGCAGTGAGTCTTGAACAAGGAAATTATTTTCTATGTTTTTTGTATGACTCAAACTTATGTGTTATGACAATGTTATTCTCTCATGGATCATGTTATTTGATTCCTTTATGATTTGGGTTTTATGAAATGATTTGAGTTTTGATATTATTAAATATTATAATATATAATATTCTATGTATGGTTTTAAAATTTTTATAACATGTTTTCATAACCTTATGCTCATGTAATAATTAAGTGATCATTGATATCTCCCTTTTTTACCCTTACTGAGCATCTGAGATCACCCTTTTTTATATTTCTCATCTTCAGGTTATGTAGAAAGATGTTAAGTAAAATACGTCGAAGATAGGAGGTAGTTATGAAGAAATAAGTGGGAGATATTTTAGATATCTTATTAACAAGTTATTTATGTATCAATGTTTCGAAAGACATTAAACCTATACATTTCTATAATGGATTATAATACTATGTATTAAATATTCATCTATTAAGATGTTATATTTTTGTATGAAAATTATGGTCTTTTATAGGTTACACTCAATTACCTAATATCAGCCATGATCACTCTATGTGAATTTGTTTTTCTTAGTGAATCACCAATCCCAGAATCAAACAACAATATTCCTTCTGTGTGGTTTTTATAATTTTTAGCCGACACTCGGGTGAAAATTTCTTTTTATAGTACAATGTTATATGATACTGTAAACAAAGGATCATAAATCTCAACATATTATTTATTAAAAATTAATAACCTTTCTCAAATTCAGTAATTTATCTAAAACCATAAAATTATCCTCTACATAGATTCAAATAAATTTATAGAGTCTCTAATGTTCCCCTAAATATAACTTCTATAAAGAATGGTTATATCCAAAATGGGTAAATCAAAGTTTCACCATGAATTGAAGAAGAAACTCCATGATAATCTTGATATGTTATTCATTTATCAATGTGCATCACCTTGGGGTGCACTTGTTCTTTTTTTAGTAAGAAATATGGATCAATACGACTCTATATTTATTAATTGAAACAAAAAAAAGTCTTAAATAAATAATAAGTATCCTATACCATGTATTGATGATTTTTTTCAATCAATTACGAGGATCTAAATACTTTTACAAGATTGATCTTCGATATAATTACTATTAGTTGAAGTTCAACATTGATGACATGCCCAAGACAACCTTTCATACTAGGTATAGACACTCAGAATTTATAGTGATTCCATTTGGTCTTACTAATTCCTCAACTATCTTCCTGGATTTAATGAATAGATTCTATATATGTTACCTTGATTATTTTATCATGGTATTTTTATATGACATCCTTATATATTCCAAGAGTGAAGAAGAGAATTAATATAACTTGAGGAATGTACAAAAGTACTTAATGAAGGATAGTATGTATGAAAAATTAACAAAGTGTGATTTTTTTCTTCAAAAAGTTTCATTTTTTTTCATATAATCTCAAGCGAAGGTACATGAGTGAATGAATAAAAGGAGGAAGCTATTGAATATTGGCCCAAACCAATCCCTATGACCGAGATACTTATTTTTCTTGGATTGGTGGGATATTATTGATACGTTTTAAAGAATTTATCATGGATTTTTAATCCAATCACCATGTTAACATAGAAATGACTAATGTTACTTGGAATAGATGAGCGTGATGAAACTTTCAAATAAATAAATAAGAAGTTCAGTTAATTCACATGTGCATCTACTACCCAATAGTAGAGAAGGGTTTCTGGATCTCTAAGGATTCGTTGAGTAAGGGGATGAGAAGAATTATCACGTAGAATGATATGTTGAAAGATTATGAATCATGAAAATTAAAAGTTCATAGGAAAAATTACCCAACCAATGATATGGAGTTAGATGTGGTAATTTTTGAATCAAAGATATAGACGAATTATCGTGTTGTAAATGGAACTTGGTGAGGCTGAATCCTACCATCATTGGTCTCTGGAAGTGGAGTTTATTCACAAGCACCTGCCAATCTCCTTATTTCAATCATTCTTTAGTTCATGGGGTCTCTTCCTACAGATTGTGGTGTCATCGATCTAACAGAATTCCATTTCCTTTCACTACATTTTTAGATAGTATTTTGTTAACACATGGTCCCGAGAGGTCTATGTGTGTGACCCTTAGAGTTTCTTATTGTTTTGATGGTCTTTGGATGTGAACAACAGGAATGATTTTATCTCTATGTGTGTTTCATTGAAGTTTCTTAGCCTCCATCTTCTACTAATTAACCACTAAATTCTTCAAAGTGTGGTTGATGCATTGGGAAACTTCATTTGTATTGATGAGGTGAGTCATAGTTTATATTCATTGATAGTGGAATAAATTTGTGTGGACATAGATATTTTGAGGATTATTCCTTTTCATGTTATCATTTAGGAAGGGGAGACTTCTCATGGTGATAGTGGGTCTTCTTACAACCTACTTTGAGGTTCTATGAGGTATGTAACATTCATGGTCACTCGGTTTCTGTTTTCAGGAATAAATCATCATCCAAAGATAATATTCTAGTGGGTGTCATCCCTTCAAGAGAGAAATTTGAAAAGTCCGGTAATCGACAGAAAAATGATTATCAGGTTCCTTTAGAAGAAAATATTTTAGGAAAAATAGTACCCTAGGTCGCCTCATGGATTATCGCATAAGGTGTCTCTTCCCCCTCTCAGGCCTTGATCCCACATTTGGTGGTTCGATAATTACATTATTTTCTTCCTTCTAATTTAGAACTAGATCAAATTAGGGTACATAATGAGGATAGAATTGAAAACTATGTTGGAGCTTCAGAGGGGGATATGGAAAATTATTTCTCTTTCACAGGTGTATCTTTGGAGAATGAGGCTTCTCGTAAGTCTATGATTGAGACCACTAATACAATGTTTCCATCTCTCTTAGAGGATGCCACTTTGGTTGTTTCTAAGGGTTTGTTTGGTACATTGGAGGGAAGTGATCTGGCTTTACCAATTTAGAAGCATTTCTTTCCTAATTATTTTAACTCCCTATCAGATTCAATTAGTGAACAAGAAGATCTAGTTCCCACTATGACAATGAAGGGTGGTGGTTTTGGAAAAGTAGTTGATATAGTTCTTTCTATGGTAGAAAAGAGTGGATGCCCTCATTATCACCCAAATTCTTTGGATAAAGTCAATATCACTCAAGCTAAGCCCAAAGTGGCCTCCAAGTTTTCAAACATAGTTTTATCCTCATTGGAGTCTCAATGTAGATAGTAAAACACTTAGAATTCTCAATTATCAGCATTATTTTATGTTATTTTACAGTCCTTGGGGATCAATATAAGTGTTTTTAATTATTTATAATTCTAGGAAACATTAGGAATATATACTAATCATTTTAGAACCAAAACAAAAGAATTATCTCATATCATATTTTTTGAGAAGGCTGGGATTTGCAGGGTTCATGCATATAAGTACATGCAATAATCATGTATGTATCTTCTGGAGGAGTAATATCACCGTGGTAAGGAAGGAGGTCCCTTATTATCATATTAATACCAAGTTTTCCACTATAAGGACCATATTTATCTTCTCTTTTGTTTATGAAAAATGAAAATCCATTGAGAGGATGGAGTTGTGGCAATAATTTTCTTTATTCTAGCAAGGGAATCTCAGTTGGTTTGTTAGAGGGGATTTCTACTATATAATGGATTTTTCAAACAAGAAGTGAGGTGTAGTGTGTACGTCTATAGGTATGAAATATTTCAAGGAGTTCGTAGATATTAATGGCCTTATGGATATGGGATCTTTGGGGGACCTGTTTAAATAGTGAAATAAAAAAATTATGTGGGAGAATTTGGAGTAGAATAGACTACTATTTATCAAACCTATAAGAAATATTTTCCTTCCCTTAGTCTGAGGTAACCGATATTCCTCACTTCATATCTAATCACTGGCTAATTCTAGTTTATCTTAAATGATATTATATAAGAAGTTATAGTTTTGTTTAATCTAAAAACTAGTCTTAGGTCATAGGGTTTCATTAGACTGTTAAAAAATCATAGGTTCAACAAATAAGGGGAGCTTCTTAGATGAGAATAAGTGATCATCTCCATAGGGTGATGAATAACTTAAAGGAGTATAATAGTAATTGGTAAAAAATTGAAAAACTATTAGAATAAATCAAATAAGATATCACCATACTGGAGGTAAAGTTATAGGAGAGTTAGGATGAATTTTTTTTAATTTGATGGTTGGAAAGAAGAACTTTATGTTTGATAAAATAGTGGAAATTAAAATTTTCATAAGGGATAATTTGTAATCCCTCTATATAAGGGAGGGGATAGAAATATTACTATTTTCATGGTTGTATAAAGGATAAGAATTCTAATAGATGAATTAACCACTTATTGGATGGTGGAACATACACAAGGGAAATGGAAGTAGCGGGTAATATCATAGAGAAGCACATCAAGTATTTACTGGTGGGTTCATCCATAATTGGTGATATTATATCCTCAAGGGGTAGATAAGATGATAATTTCATGGGTAACATTATGAGGATTGTGTATGACTAGGATAATGAGAAGATAAAGTACATACCAGATAAGAGATAGATCAAGGAGGCTTCCTTATCATCAAATGTTGAGAGTTCTACAGGGAAAGATGGATTAACTAGAGTGTTATATATTTATTAATGTGATGTCATTGTATCATATTTATCAATGCAGTGTAGGACTTATTCTGAGGGGGTGTACTCACTAGATATGTTAGTGCATCCAAGCTCATCTTGATCCCCAATGTTAAGGATATGATGATGATCGACCAATACATGTAAACATGTCTCTATAAGTCTTTATAAGATCCTCACCAATATCATTAATTTAAGGATGAGAGATATGCTTCCATGGATTATCTCATAAGAACAACATGTCTTCATGTAGGGTATGATCATCTAAGGAACAATTGGTATTAAAAAGGATATGGTGGAGAATGTAAATAGAAATAAGATAATCTCTAACATCATGATCAAGGTATAAATGGATAAGGAGTATGATGAGTTGGATTGGGCTTCATTTTGAAGGCCATAAACTATTTCATCTTTAAGAAGTGTAGATGTGATCTTTTTTTCCATAAACTATGAATCTATGTGGCTATAGGTCTCGATCATGGAAAGATGTTTTGGATTATTCAAATTATTTCATGGTTTACATTATGGAGATCAAATCTCAAACAAAATTTTCATTATGGTCTCAGAAGATCTCACAAGGAACATCATTTATGAGATAGAAAAAGGGAAAAATATTCAATTCAGGAATAGGTTTGGGGGTGGAATGGTCTCTCACCTTTTGTTTTCTGATGATATGTTTTTATTCATGAATTTCAAAACAGAATCCATAAATGGTTGTAAAATTATTATGTATACATATAGAAACTTGAGCAAGAAACTGATCTATCTAATAAAGATTAGTGTCTATATATTGAAAGACCACTTGATCTGACATGATGAGATCATACCTAAAAATTTGGGCATGAAAAGAAGAATATTCTGATGGAATATTTATGAGATCCCCTTATAGATATAAAATAATCTATAAGGTTATGTTTGATTACTTGTCCATTTAAGTATCAACTCAAATTTGTAACTAGAAAAATAGACTCCTCTCATTCGAGGGTAGGATAAATCTAGTTAACAGTATTCTTACATCTATTCCTATAATTATGTTTTCAATCATTAATGAACCAAAAGGAACTATCTATCATATGTAATGAATCATGAAATAATTCATTTGGGACCATTGGGTATCTCATAAAAGGATAGAGAATCCCATTTACAAGGGTGGAGTCTACATGAGAAGTTGGGTGGAGACCTTTCTAGGAATGCATTCTTTAATCGTGTGGGAAATCATTTAGGGGAAGTCCTTATGGGTTAAATTCCTTAAGTAAAGGTATGGGGATGAATGGGGAAGAATGGTGAAGCTTCTATGAAGGATCTAGGGCCTCACTCACCACATGAATGATTTTTCACCATTTTGTATATCAAGGGGTGTTAGGTTATTAAGTGGGGCGTCATTAGGAATTGGAAAAGAAACTGGGTTGGTCATCCAATATTCTTATCTAGATATCTATTACAATTCATTTTCTTTAATAATGTGCGCATGCATCCTTGGTTTAATTATGTTACCCTCAATGTGGAAAAAATATTCCTTATAATAGGATTCAGCTTATAGAAAAAGAAGAAAAGTTCATGTTCTCATGATTAGCATCAGGATTTTTTAGTACTAGAGATATGCAATCATTGTTGATATCCAACCCAAAGATTCACAAGTGGGAAAGAGAACTCTAGTTTAAGAAAATAATAGAAAATTTTAACTTCATTGTATGAAGTATGAACAACATGGCCATTCCTTCTAATGATAATATCTAGAGAAAAGGAATTCAGAATGATTCATAGTGTTTGTGTTGTGAGTGGCCAAAAATAGAGATGGTATGACACTTATTTTTTGAGGGATAATGGGCATGCTTCCATTAGGAGATCATTGGGGAGTGACTGGGTATAAAGGTTTAGGGGTTTGTATCCCTGAATTTTTCTCTATCTAGTTTCAAGGATAAGAACAACATACTTATGAGGTAAAACTACATGTAATGTTGTTTTATGTATTTTTATGGGTGATTTGAGAAGAAAGTAACAAGGTATATGGAGGTATGTACAGATCACTTCTCTTTATATGAGTTTTTCTTATCTCTCTTATTGCTGAACATGGTTCCTTACCTCATGGTGTAATGAGATCAAATATTAGTAAGGGGTTTCTCCCATGATCTATGAATAATAATAATATAATTCTCCATGGGAGGAGGATCAAGTTGACCCCCCAATTTTGGCTTAAAACATAATGTGAATGGATCTTATTCCCAAGGCCTTATAAGGGGAAGAGAGATCTTGCATGACACTAGGGGTTATGTGATTATTGGGTAAAGTTCCTTTTATGGAACATAAAACTACATCAAAGCATAGAAATGAGCCTTACTCCATAGCCTTTCCATTTATAGGTTTTATAACATTAACATTTCCTTGGTCGAGTCAGACTCTTTGATTATTATAGGTTTAATTCATAATTTTCTTCGAGTTATTTGGGATATTATCTATTATATTAGTAAGTGTATGTCTCTAATTGGTTATGACACATAGGTCACTCATATTTAGAGGAAGGGGAACTTTTTTGTAGATAGTTTGGCTAGTAAATGGATTCCTTTTGAAATGATTATCATTTATGACAACATGAGATAACTTCCTAATGATTCTAACCATAAATTAAAAGAATATGATATTGGACTCTATCACTTTATACCCCGTAAGTACCATGGAATTTCAAATAAAAAGATATTTTTGAGTGATTATACGGATTTAAAAGAGTATTTATCAAGGGACAAAATGATTTAAGATATTTCATAGTATGTATCTCAGTTCATGATATATTAGTAAGTTGAGGATGAGAGACACAAGTCTAAGGGGATATTACAAACATTACACATACAAGAATGGATATGAGAAAACATCACCCAAGATTTTTTCATTAGACTCCCTAAAACCTCAAAGGTTCATAATTATATTTGTATTTTAGTCAATATATTTATGAATTCATCACAATTCATTACTATCAGAGTATATTTTTTTCTTTATCAACTTTATAGAATTTACATTAAGGAAGTGGTAAGGTTACATGGATTACCACATTCTTTTGTATCTGATCAAGATCTGAGGTTTGACTTGATATTATTTTAAAGTCTTTAGTAAACTCTAGTTTTAGAGTTTTGTTTTGGTACTTATTATCATCCACAAATATATAGTCAATTTGAGAGAAAAATTAAAACACTAAAGTATATACTGAGATCTTATTCCATGAGTTTCCAAGGTGTTTGGGAACAACACCTTTAATCGAGTTTTCTTACAACAACATATTTCACTTTATAATTCATATGTCTCCTTATAAATCTCTCTATAGAAGTAAGTGTAGAACTCTAGTGTTCTAGAGTGAAGTTAGGGAAATAAATCTATTGGTACCTAATCTAGCTGATGAATTGGAAAAGAAATTTATATCCATTCAGTAGCACATCAAGGTAGCTCAGTGTTGAAGGAAAATTTATGATGAAAATCATCAATTAAATATGAAATTTAAAATTAGTTATAT
Source organism: Viscum album (assembly GCA_963277665.1). Taxonomy (NCBI): domain Eukaryota; kingdom Viridiplantae; phylum Streptophyta; class Magnoliopsida; order Santalales; family Viscaceae; genus Viscum; species Viscum album. The sequence continues at coordinate 1,985,535,370 of OY728161.1, read as the reverse complement.
GGTATTTATTTGATTTTCTCCATGTAATATGGTTATGAGATTTGGAAACAAGGGAAGGTTTATCTATAGTTATATTGACCCCTTCAAAATTCATGATCGAGTATGGATGGTAGTTTATCGATTAGTGCTTTTACCAAACTACTCTCAAGTTCATGATGTGTTCCCTATATCTATCCAGATGAAGTACATAAATGAACCTTAACATTTAATAAACTTAGAGGTTATACCATTAAAGTATAATATTTCTTATAAAGAATAATAAACAGAAATATTTGGTCATAGAGATAATGTTTTCACAGAACAAGACTACTCACTTGGATAAATCTCAATGGAGGAATAAAAAATTTGAAGATTCTACTTAGGAACCCAAGGATGGGATGAATTAGAGATATCCTAATTTTTTGTACCTGATAAATAATGTTTCAAGGGAGAAATTAATTTTAAGTGTAGTAGAATTGAACATCCTGATATATTATAATATTTACCTTTAAATAAGTTTGATTTCTTTGATATCTTGTTCTACATGAAACACTATGTTTAAATGAACCACATTATAGTATTGAAGTATTATTATTTGATAGTTATCACCTAGACATTAGATTTGTGGGAGTGAATAGGGATAATTTTTTTAGAAAACTATTTATTATATATGTATAAATTAAATTAATTTGTTATAAAATAGTTAGACATGAAAATAAAATCATGTGATGGTAAATAAATATATTTTTCTAAAAAATAGTTTTTATGCACCTAATGTGTTTTCATTTAAATAAATTAGATTAATATCTATTGATAAATGATTTTAATTATATAAAAATATAATATATTAAATACTTTTTAATAGACATCAAATTTTATTTTCTAGAAATGAGATAAGAATAAAATAAATTCTATACATAAAAACACATTTTTCTCAAAAATTAATTTCATTACATTTTATACGCAAATGTTTTAAATGGATTTATGAAACTTTTAGGAATTGAATATTAAAAAATGGATAAAGTATTTTGAATCATAAGGCTCATGTTTTTTAAATAGTCCCCATTTATTTTTTGTCATTATGAATAGTAACTTTGGTAAATATTTGTCACCTAGGTAAGGGTAATATGGGTAAAAAAAGGATAAAACTTTTTGGTAAGGATTTAAAATTCATATAACTATTAAATTTGTCTAATTGGATGAGTTTTGTTAAAAACATATTAAACAAGTATCGAAAATTTATCCACTTTTTCCATACTTATTTGATTATGGCCTTTATATTAATTTAAGAAAAGTATAAATACAAAATGTCACTCTCTTCACTTTAATATATCAAATTTTTTTTACATAATGTTAAATGAGTTTATGTTCAGTTAAAAATATTTTTTTGAAATATAAATTAATTTCTTTAGTATTTTTTTAATTTTAGTGATTGAATAATTATCTTAAATTCTTACTCAATAGTGACACAATATTTATTCAATTAAGAGAAAAATAAAATAAATGATTTTAAAAATATTAAAATCATTATAATTTTGGTGAATTATTGTTCTTTATTAATTTTATTAACAAATATAAAAAATTATGGAGGTGTGAAAGGATTATATTATAAGTTATTTACTTTCACAATGTTTTTAAAGTCAAAGTAAATAAATATTTCTAAAAATTACATTAATGATAATTTATGATAAACAATATTTTGCGAAATTATTTAAAATCCATACGATCCTATATTTGAAAAAGATAATGGGATATGGTTGAACATATAAAACATTATCCATTTATGGGTAACTTGTTCTTTTATGGCAATATTATTTACCACTAAGGTGTAGAAAATATTATTATCATGGTAATTGTCACGACCCATCCTTGGGGCCCATGCTGTGACTACCCCAAGCCCACCTCCCATAGGCCAGGGGTTGGCGACTAGCAACTAAGGTGTAAATCCCGATAAAAGGGAAGGAATTACCTTTATAAAGTAAACAAACACCACAGAGTACGCAAGCTGAAGTAAACACTAAGTAAACTGAGTACAAAGTACGTGCTGGAAAGTAATGGGCCAGAATAAAAACCCAACTGAAAATAAAGTACATATGAAAGGAAGTACAACAGCAGAAAAGTAAAGCATCAACACCGAGCCATCCACTAGAAATCCCACCTAAATGGTGGGTACAGATAGTCTCCTCAGCTCCTCGGGTCTAGACCTCAACTCCGAGTACGTCTCGTCCAGTGGTCCACTTCCAGGTACTGTCCAGCTCCATGAGCCTCCACCTCGATCAGCATTGTCCGTCGTCTGTATCCAACACAATGTAGTGCAGGCATATCCCATGCAGGGGTGAGTATACGATACTCAGTAGGGACCCTGAGACCCCCAAGGTCTCCCAGAATCCACGAAGGATAAACCACAGAGGAAAGATACAATCACGAAGTATCAACAAACCCTACTTAGGTATATGCCCATACATATACCTAAGTTATCAATCTCAGTTCAGCTCCAACTCTCGAGCCCAAGCACAACCCAGTCCACACAGGAAAGAACAACCTAGTCCACAAAGTAAATCACAACCCAATCCACACAAGAAAGCACAACCCAATCCACAAAGGATAACACAATCCAATCCACACAGGAAAGCAAGTCATTCATATCATGGATAGTGATTAAAAGTCAAGACTCACCTCACAAAGGTATCCATTTATGAAGAGGTGTGGAGATGATTAGATGTAGCCTCTGAATCATCTCCTCTGCTGAACCCACATAGAATCCAAGTATAGTATTCGTCGCTGCCAAACCCACGGAGGATCCAAGTATAATAGTCATTGTCGTCGAACCCATGGAGGATCCCAGTATGGTAGTCATCCTCATCGAACCCACGGAGGATCCCAGTACAATAGTAGTCATCGTCGAACCCACATAGGATCCCAGTACGACAGTCGTCCTCGTCGAACCCACAAAGGATCCCAGTACGGTAGTCGTCGCAGTCGCAGCCAGCTCTAGGGTTCCCGCATACAAAATGCTCAATTCTAGGAGGGTCCGCTCCACGATCCAAGAGGGTCGATATATCAGCTGACATGAATTCCGGAGTTGATGTATCCCAAAGTTCCGTCTTGTCAAAAGGAACTCAACACGACAGACGGCGCGTCAATCAGACGCCTGGTCTGAGAGATATTGACTTTTTTGTCCCAGGCCCCCGGTTAGTTTTTAAGTCAAAACAAACCCAACCATACACCAACTACATCTAAACATCAAGTGGAGTAATCCAAAAGAACCGTCTCACTAATAGGAATCTAACAAAGTCGACAACACATCAATCAGACGTCCGAAGCTCAAGTTATAAGTGTTTCTGTTCCGAGGGCCCGGTTGGTTTCGTGTTCCAACCAACTCGGCCATACCCAAAGTTCTCTGAAACCCTGAGTGTAATATACTGAAATGATCGTCTCGATCCAAGGATCACTAAACAACTAACAGTGCATCTTTCGTAGGTACGTAGCCCATGTTATGGGAATTTGAACAGATCTACCTGGAAATAGGGGATTTGGGCCCGGTTCGACCCGGCCCAATACCCCCTGGGTCAGCCCAAACCGGGTAGAACTGACCAAAGTCCGGGTACAACCCGGTTGGGAGCGGCCCGGCCTGGCTGGCGCGGCCCGGCCCAACCGGTGCGGCCCGGCCCGGCACGGGGGTCCGGCCCGGCGCGGGCGGTCCGACCCGTTGCGGGCGCCCGCGCGCTGAGCGGACGTGGAAGGGGGGGAGGGGGGGGATGCCCCCTATTTTTCTGAAATGTAGGACCCCTGTGGAGTCCTCCCTAGGTGCGTTGGAAGGGGTTACGACCCCAAGACTTCCCGAATCGGCTGCTGGAGCTGCCGCGGGACCTGCTGGTCCCGCCTCCTAGAGCGCCGGTAATTGGCGGAGTTTGGCCACCCTCCTCTACACCGACGTGCCCCTCCGCCACGACCCGCCCCAGCCGCGGCCCTCAATAGTGCCCCAGCGCGGCGCAACGGTGTCGTACCCCTCCGTTGCGGCCCTCCCTTTGCCGCGTCTTCCTTCGGCTTCACCGGCGCGGCGAGACGGCGCCGCGCTCCTTCACCGCGGCCCGCTCCGATCGCGGTTCCCTCGTTCCCACGAGGTGCGACGACACCGCATCGCCTCCATTTCAAGCGACAATAAAGATCCACAATGAAGGGGAGGAGGATCGGCCATGTTTGTGCGGTCCGGCCTCCTCCTGTTATTTCGATAACAAGTGCCTAATTATTTGACAACAAAAGTCGTTAAATAAAACTCAAACGAAGAAACAACCCCTACCTCGAAGAAGTTTGCGGATGCTAGCGTCGCAGAAAATGACGTCGTGGGTTAAGGCTCCGTTTACGATGATAGTGAACGTCCGATGAAGGAGCGGAGTCTCCCTTTCTTCGACCCGGGAAGAAGATGAAGAGTCATGACGGCGTTCTTCATTGAGGTAGATATGTTCTTTACTGGGAAGATGAAGTTATTCAAATGTTAGAACTCACTTTCTCCCTAAAATCTCCACACAACGAAACAACCACAATAAAATAAGGCCTTTGTCTTATTTTATTTACTTATGCCAACCTTTTTCAAAATTCAAAAACCTTAACTCACTTAATTAATTAGTCTTGAATTGACAAAATGAATGGTGAGATAAGTTGGCATGCATTCATGAGAAAAAGAGGTATCCACAACATTTAATACAAGGGAGGTTTAGAGGGGTTAGGGAATTTGAAGGGGTGGGGCTTGTGTGGGACCCACCTCACTAATATCCTAACAAGAGTCTAGTGGGTCCCACCCCAACTCCCATACATGGGGTTTAACCACTTATAAGTTAAATAAAATTTGTAATACAATTTTATTTCTCCTTATACTTAATCCATAATTTTTTAACAACTCTTCCCAAGAAAATGAAACTCCAGCAAGGGTCTTCTTAAGCAATTACCAGAACTGCGGTTTCATCGGTTCCCTCAGATTTTGATTCCAATCACCGGTTTAAAATTTAGAAAAACCCGCTCGTTCGTTAACTGAACGTACCCGATCTAAACTTCGGAAATTGATTCCGGGCACACCGGGCCTCAAAATCAGGTGCCGTCAGAAACTACGTACTCGTAAAATCCCAAAGAAATTAAGAAAAAATAAATTTTCCTTGAAATTTACGGGTCTTTACATTACTCCCACCTCAGGGATTTACATCCCCGTAAAGATACATCACAAACTAGGGAAACAAATGAGGGTACTGAGCATGCATCTGAGCCTCCCGCTCCCATTTTCTCTTCTGGAGGTTACCGTGCTGCCACCTGATGTGCACTAGAGGTATCAACCATCCACATAGGACCCGCTCTTGTCGATCCTCGATCTCCACTGTGACCTCCGCAAAAGTCGCCCCGTCGTTAATGTCCAGCTCCCATGGTCGATGATATCCGTCGGGGCGTGCACGTACCTCCTTAGCTAAGATACGTGGAAGACGTCGTGCACTCGGTGCAACTGAGGTGGTAGAGCCAGGCGATAAGCCACCTCGCCTATCCTGCTGAGAACCTGGAATGGTCCGATGAAGCATGGAGATAACTTGCCGCCCCGGCCAAATCTCTTTAATCCCTGTCAAGGTGAGAACCGTAAGAATATGTGGTCTCCACCCTCGAACTCCAGTGGTTTCCGTCTCCTATAATCATAGGACTTAGTCTGCTCTGTGCAGTCTTCATCCGCTCCTGGATGATCTGCACTTTCTCTGTTGCTGCCTAAACCATCTCCGGTTCTACATGTACTAACTTCAACACTATCCACAAAGGATATTTGAAAAGTGGATAGCTGCTCCGCCGCCACTCCAAGTAGTTGGATGCTCGACCTCCTACTGAGAGCATCAGCTACTACGTTCCCCTTCCCAGGAGTATAGACTATCTCAAAGTCATAGTCCTGGAGGAACTCGAGCCATTACCGCTATCTCAGGTTCATGCCCTTCTGAGAGAGGATACACCTGAGACTAATGATTTGGTGAGAATCGTAAACCATTTGCTCGATGAACAACGGGTGAGACTAGCCGTTTGTAAGTACTCATCTCCACCCTTCTTCTTCTATGATCTACCAGAGCTACTAAGATTCCTCCTCTTTCGAAAAGAGAAATCTGGTCTCATACCCTGGATGAACCACATTATTTTCCTAATACAGTCAATCCTGACATGAACGATACTATTTCATGCCATGGACGACGTCGTAAGGCCTCAACGCTACTACCAAGAGATCCAACCGTTACTCTCTCCTCCAAGGGTCGAGTCACACTATCGGCAACAGTGTGTGGTTACGAGGTCTCCTCCAGTAGGAGTCTCCGAAGTGAGGGTCAAGTCAAAGGTTTTAACAGGAACCTCTCAGTATCAACTACATAGAAAGCTCAGGGAGGAAAACGTCACAAGAAAAAGTGTCTTTTATTACTACAGATCAAAGTACAAAGACACAAAGCATCAAAAAAATCAACAAATCGAGAAGCATCATGAACAAAATTCTCCATGTCTGGAGCTAGTCCCGCTCCTGTCTATCTGCTCCTGGAGCTCCATGGTCGTAGGCCTCAGCTACCTGAAGCTAATCTTTCCCCTGTCCACCTGTTCCCTGCGGTCGGGATGGTATTCTCGGTGGTGGTGGTGGTAGGGCCTTAAAGCGTCGCCCACCATCCGCTATTCGGCCAGATCCTCTGCCTCGTCCGCCTGCTCCCTATGGACCGCCACGGTCGAACCTCTGCCTGGGAGGTCCCTCTACTGCATGCTTCTCATCTATCAGGCGGGTCGGGAAGTATCAAGCCATGTGACCCTGCCTGCTACATGCATAGCACTGCCTGCTCCTCGTGTGGATGGCTCTCCTTAGTGTGCCCCATACAATTGAATCTGCATCCTGAGATTTCTCATATGATGGCTTGTCCCACTTGGACCTCTGCGTCAACTGCCTACTGCCAACTACAGAAGATTCCGCTACGGGTCATCCTATGGAGGGTCTCGCCACTGGTGTCTACTCAACGAGAAAACTCTCAATTAGAAGGGCTCTCTCCAGCACCTCGGCCTGCGCCGGGATATTGAGGGAGATCATCGAAGCCCTGATCTCATGCCTCAGTCCCTGCTCAAAGGTCCGGGCCCAGAAGAATGGGTCACGTACCATGTCCGTGGAGTAGCGTGATAGATCGGTAAACCTCGCCGAGTACTGGGCTACCGTCATGCTGCCCTGCCGCAGCCGTAGTAGGTCCTGGATGCGCACTGGACGGAGGGTGGATGGAATGAACTCTGAGCGGAAGAGGCTCTCGAAGTCCGTCCAAAAAAGAGATGCCTCGTCCTGCAACTGGAGCATCAGGATCCACCATCTACCTGCTGCCGCGTGCAGAAGACTCACTGCAAGGATAACCATGAGGTATGCTGGTGTCCCTACTAATATGAAAACTCAAACAACTACCTCCATCCAATCCTCGAATGCCTGAGGGTACGTCTCCCCATGGATCTTGGGCAGTCTCTGACACTGAAACTCGTGCAGTGCACTAAGGTGACGTGCACTCTCAGCTGTTGGGGTTGGTGGCATCGGTGGCTCGGTGGGTAGAGGTACCGGCAGTGCCTCCGCTGTGATAGTGCCCTATACCGAGGCCTTGTCGCTCGGTGGGCTGTCGCCTCGCACAAATCTCAGAACCCTAGCTGGTTGCTGTCGTGGGGCCATCCTGAAAAGAGACAGGTGCGCCACGGTCAATACAGTATACCTGGTGAGCTGACTCAAGTAATCACAAATAAAACTTTGAAACACACATGCAATCAATGTTTTCGTGCATTGAGTCGGAAATCAGAAGTCAGGGTCCTGGTGTATGGATACGTCGGCCGCCGCACCAACACTGGACTCCCAGGACTGATAACAACACTCAATACTCTAAACATTATTGCTTCACGTAGAAGAAATTATCAGAGTCCTAAGTTTTGCGGTAGAACCGACTCCTCTGATACCAATTTCTCACGACCCGTCCTCGGGGCCCATGCCGTGACTACCCCAAGCCCGCCTCCCGTAGGCCATGGGTTGGAAACTAGCACCTAATGCGTAAATCCTGATAAAAGGGAAGGCATTTCCTTTATAAAGTAAACAAACACCACAGAGTACGTAAGTTGAAGTAAACACTAAGTAAACTGAGTACAAAGTACGTACTGGAAAGTAATGGGCCAGAATACAAACCCAACTGAAAATAAAGTAAATCTGAAAGGAAGTACAACAACAGAAAAGTAAAGCAGCAACACCGAGCCATCCACTGGAAATCCCACCTAAAGGGTGGGTACAAATAGTCTCCTCAGCTCCTCAGTTCCAGCCCTCCACTCCGAGTACGTCTCGTCCAGTGGTCCACATCCAGGTACCGTCCTGCTACACGAGCCTCCACCTTGATCAACACTATCCATCATTTGCATCCAACACAACGTAGTGCAGGCATATCCTGTTCAGGGGTGAGTATACGATACTCGGTAGGGACCCCGAGACCCCTGAAGGTCTACCAGAATCCATGAAGGATAAACCACAAAGGAAAGATACAATCACGAAGTATCAACCAACCCTACTTAGGTATATGCCCATACATATACCTAAGTTATCAATCTCAGTCCGGCTCCAACTCTCGAGCCCAAGCACAACCCAGTCCACACAGAAAAGTAAAACCTAGCCCATAAAGGAAATCACAACCCAATCCACACAGGAAAGCACAACCCAATCCACAAAGGATAACACAATCCAATCCACATAGGAAAGCAAGTTAATCATATCATGGATAATGATTAAAAGTCAAGACTCAGCTCACACAGGTATCCGTTTACGAAGAGGGGTGGAGATGATTAGATGTAGCCTTTGAATCATCTCCTCTGCCGAACCCATGTAGGATCCAAGTATAGTATTCGTCGCCACCGAACCCATGGAGGATCCAATTATAGTAGTCATCGTCATCGAACCCACGGAGGATCCCAGTACGGTAGTCATCCTCATCGAACCCACGAAAGATCCCAGTACGATAGTCATCGTAGTCAAACCCACGGAGGATCCCAGTATGGTATTCATCCTCATCGAACCCACGGAGGATCTCAGTACGGTAGTCGTCGTCGTCGAACCCACGGAGGATCCCAGTACGGTAGTCATCGCAGTCGTAACGAGCTCTAGGGTTCCCGCACACAGTATGCTCGATTCCAGGAGGGTCCGCTCTACGATCCAAGAGGGTCGATATATCAACTAACACGAAGTCCGGAGTTGATGTATCCCCAATTTTCTTCTCATCAAAAGGAACTCAAAACGACAGACGGCGCGTCAATCAGACACCCGGTCTGAGAGATATTGGCTTTTTCATCTCAGGGGCCCGGTTGGTTTTTAACTCAAAACCAACCCGACTGTACTCCAACTGCATGAAAACCTTGATCGGAGTAAGCCAACTGAACCATCTCACTAAGAGGAATCCAACAAAGTCGATGGCACATCAATAAGACGTCCAAAGCTCAAGTTATAAGTGTTTCCGTTCCGAGGGCCCGATTGGTTTAATGTTCGAACCAACCCGGTCGTACCCAAAGTTTTCTAAAACCCTGAGTGTAATATACCTAAACGACCGTCTCAATACAAGGATCACTACACAATTGAAAGTGAATCATTCAGAGGTTCGTAGTACATGTTATTGGCGTTTGAATGGATCTGTCCGGAAACCGGGGATTTGGGCCCTGTCTGACCCGGTCCAATACCCCCTGGGTCGGCCCGAACCAGGTCGAACCAACCCGGGTCCGGGTCCGGCCTGGTTGGGTGCAGCCCGGACCGGCGCGGGTGGTCCGGCCCGGCACGGTCAGTCTGGCCCGGCGTGGGCGGTCCGGCCCGGCGCGGGAGTCCGGCCCGGCACGGCCGGTTCAGCCCTGTGCAGGCGCCCGCGCGCTGAGCTAACGCGGAAGGGGGGGGGGGGATGCCCCCCTGTTTTTTTGAAATGGAGGACCCCTGTGGGGTTCCCCTAGGTGCGTTGGCCAGGGGTTACAACCCCCAGACTTCCCAAATTAGCCGACCGTAATGGCCAACCGAAGCTGTCGCGGGACGTGTTAGTCCCGCCTCCTGGAGCGCAGGCGGCCGGCGGAGTCCGGCCGCCCTCCTCTACACCGCCGCGGCCTTAGGCCACGACCCTTGTCTGACCGGCATGGCGTGATGGCTCCGCGCCCCTCCGTCGTGGCCCGCCCTTAGCCGCGGCTTCCTTCGGCTTCACCGGCGCGGCGCGACGGTGCCACGCTCCTTCACCGCGGCCCGCTTCGGTCGCGGTTCCCTCGTTCCCACGTGGTGCGACGACACCGCGTCTCCTCCATTTCAAGTGAAAATAAAGATCCACAACGAAGGGGAGGAGTATCGTCCATGTTTGTGCGGTCCGGACTCCTCCCGTTATTTCGATAACAAGCATTTAATTATTTGATAACAAAAATCATTAAATAAAACTCGAATGAAGAAACAACCCCTATCTCGAAGAAGTTCGCAGAAGCTAGCATCGCGGAAAACGGCGTCGCGGGGTAAGGCTCCATTTACATCGACGGTGAACATCCGATGAAGGAGTGGCGTCTCCCTTTCTTCAACGCGGGAAGAAGATGAAGAGGCATGATGGTGTTCTTCATTGAGGTAGAGATGTTCTTCGCCAGGAAGATGAAGTTCTGCAAATGTTGGAACTCACTTTCTCCCTAAAATCTCCACACAACGAAACAACCATAATAAAATAAGGCCTTTGCCTTATTTTATTTACTTATGCCAACCATTTTCAAAATTCAAAAACCTTAACTCACTTAATTAATTAATCTTGAATTGACAAAATTAATGGTGAGATAAGTTGGCATGCATTCATGAGGAAGAGAGGTAGCCAAAAAATTTAATACAAGGGAGGTTTAGAGGGGTTAGGGAATTTGAATGGGTGTGGATCATGTGGGCCCCACCTCACTAATTTCCTAACAAGAGTTGAGTGGGTCCCACCCCAACTCCCACACATGGGGTTTAACCACTTATAAGTGAAATAAAATTTGTAACACAATTTTATTTCTCCTTATACTCAATCCACAATTTTTTAACAACTCTTCCCGAGAAAACACAACTCCAGAAAGGGTCTTCTTAAGAAATTACCAGCACTTCATATTAATCAGTGCCCTCGGATTTTGATTCCGAGCACTGGTTCAAAATATAGAAAAACGTGCTCATTCGTTCACTGAACTTACCTGAGCTAAACTTAGGAAATTGATTCCGGGAACACCGGGCCTCGAAATCAGGCGCCGTCAGAAACTACGTACTCGTAAAATCCCAAAGAAATTAAGAAAAAAATAAATTTTCCTTGAAATTTATGGGTCTTTACAGTAATTTACAAAATGGTTTAACATTAGTTAAAACTAATAGATAAGGGTGAAAACATTACAAAATTTTTTCCAAATTTTATTTTTTATTAGTATTTAGACTCATATTTATATTATATTCTTATTATTTCAAACTATATCATTTTTCATGAAAATGGATTTTATTAATTTAATTCATTAAGTAATTCCATGAGTTCCCCTCCCGTCATGTTTAAAATGGAAGAAACTCTCTTTTATTATTCACACTTTTTTCCTTATATATTGGCCAATAAATACCATAATACCTTCATAGATTCATCATAAATATACTAGAGATTATTTTATTTCCAAAATATCATCCTTTCAAGGATTAATATGTAATCAAAAGGAGGTTTCTCAATGAGTAGGTATAACTATTAACTGAGCATTTCCAATTATTTTTATTCTTCAAAATCCTATAAGTCCATAGAATAAATTATAAAATAATTAATTCAGTATATTAAATATAATAAATTGTTATTATGACCATTTAAAAAACATTATCCACCTTCTTTCCATCCCTTGTAAAGTTAAAACATATTTCATGTGTACGTATGACTTATCATCTCCACATTGCGGTGTAATTTGTTTTTCATCACAACTTTACTTGGATGAATATAATGATGGATATAATAAATATATATATTATTTATGGTATTTTTTTAAAGATTAATTATTATCTATATTTCTTTTTTTCCATCCATCAAAAAATTGAAGCAATGTTCATGTGTACATACGACCAACCATCTCCATAAATGATGAAATTAATGTTTTTGTCTCTACCTTCTATGGATGAATATATATATATATATATATATAATTAATATATATGATATTTATATCATGGATAAAATTTTATAGATTATGTAACTATGATCAAATTACAAGGACCAAAGCTGTAAAACCGAAACACCCAAGTAAAATAAAATAGTTAACACTAGGAAACGACAATTTTAATAAATAATTATTAACAAATGGTAATGGATATGTTATAATTTGATAATATATGATATTATAAGTATGTAAATTATTCTTTTATATAATTACAATAAATTTATATTTATTATATAAGAGGTTATGGAGCTTTTGAAGCAAGTGGAACTTAAGGTGATGGATTTATGTAACAGTCTCATTATTTATCAAGATTGTTTACAATTAAGTTTCCAATGATGAATCATTATAAACTATCTCTAAATAATCTCATTATTTTTCTTCTCATATGGTAATTTCTATAGATTAAATTTTTTCCTTTAATTCCACTCACTTTAAGTATTGAAGATACCAAAAGAATATTTTTAAGGAAAACTATCTTTATTTCTCTCATCTGCTGAAAATACCTTTTTTTATATCAATGTTTTCTAAAAATGTTATCAATATTGTTTTTAAAATTATCCTATGACTATTTAAATTAATTTTTACCCATTATTTTTTTTAAAAAATGTTTTAAAATGAATCTTTCTATCATTTTATGAATGAGGTACTTTTGAATTTCTATCAAGAATGTGAAGGGAATCTTTGTTTTAACAGACATGGAAAGAAACAAATTTCCTTCCCACATGACCACTAGATATTTTGAATATTACTATATAATTTTAAATGAATATTTTCAAATAAAATGTTTTTCAAAATATTTTATAATTTTTTTGATTATAAGAAGTGATTTCAAAAAGAAAAGGTTATTTCCATCAAGAGATATTCCAAATATCTTTTAAAGAAATTTTCATTTATGATAAAATAATTTTATATTACTTATTATTTACTTAGTTTTTTATCCAATTGTACCATAATTTTTATTTATCTATATGTTTTATGATCAAGATGATGATATATTTATGAATCAAATTTATTTTTCCATGGGTTATACTATGATGAATTTTTTAAATATTTATGAAACCCATTTAATTTCAATGATTAATGAAATATGATGAATGTTTTTCGATATTGTGGCACACATATAAATAGATTATGATTATGTGGTGGGTGGGATAAAATTATAAATCCCTCTAATGAATTAGTTAAATATTGATATATCATGAGATAATAATGAATGGAATGAGTAGTGATATTATTTTAGTAAGGGAATTCATTCACTACTATAGTCTTGGGAGGGAACTATTATTAAGGATATGAGTGAATGGGGAGTGAACTCAATCCAAAATAATATTCTTGGAAGTGATTCTTGACCAAGGAAATTATTTTCTTAGTTTATGTATGACTCAAACTTATGTCATATGCCAATGTTATTCTCTCATGGATCATGTTCTTTGATTCCTTTATGATTAAAGTTTTATAAAATGCCCTGATTTTTGCTATTATTCATGATTATAATATATGATATTATAGGTATGGTTTTCAAATTTTGATAACACGTTTTCACAAAATTATGCTCATGCAATAATTAAGTGAACATTGGTATCTCCATTTTTTACCCTTACTGAGCATCTGAGATCAAACTTTTTTATATTTCTCATCTTTAGGTTATGAATAAAGATGTTAAGTAAAATATGTCTAAGATAGGAGGTAGTTGTGAATAACTAAGCGAGAGATATTTTATATATCTTATTAACAATTTATTTATGTATCCATGTTTCCAAATACATTAGACCTATAAATTTCTAGAATGGATTGTAATAATATGTATTCAATATTCATCTATTAAGATTTAATATTTATGTATGAAAATTATGGGATTTTGACAGTTAAACTCCATTACTTAATGTTAGGTAGGATCACTATATGTGAATTTGGTTTTCTTAGTTAATCACTAATCCTAGAATCAAAAATCAATATTCCTTATGTGTGGTTTTTATAATTTTTAGCTGACACTCAGGTGAACATCTCTTTTGATAGGAAAATTTTATATGATACTGCAAACAAAGGATCATAAATCTCAACATATTATTTATTAAAAATGAATAAAATTTCTCAAATTCAAGAATTGATCTTCCTAAACCATCAAATTATCCTCTACATATATCCAAAGAAATGGATGGAGTCTCTAATGGGATCTTACCCAAGAGATAACTTCTATAAGGAATGGTTATAGCCAAAATGGGTAAATCAATGTTGCTCCATGTTTGAAATTCATTTTAGAGTTATCATATTATATAAAGTTGTCAAAAAACCATATTCTTCTATCTATCATTATACTAAACTCATCCCAAATATAATTAGTTGATGGTGTTAAAAAAACACCTTTCATTTTTCAAACTAGGAATTCAACATCAGCCTTTGGGATATGTACATGATTATAGAAATTATTATCCTTGGTGAAATGTATGACATGTTTCCCTCAATTTTTATTTCTTATGATGATGTTGAATAAATTCCCACTTAGGTGAGAGATCTATTTGAAAAATTCAAAAGTAAACTGAAGAGAAATGTACATCAACCACTAAATATTTCATTATACACTTGGATCATGTTATCAATTTTATAGACCAAAGGTGAAGAGGACAATAACCAATCTAACAAGACATTATAGTAGGAACCGTAAACTAGTTTTTTTTAGAATATTACCAATGTACAATGTGGGGATATCAGGTTAGACCTGAGTTAAATCTAGGTCTTTAAATGGTATCCGTTTTCGTGATGTTCCTTAGTGGGTGGTTATTAATTACTCTAGATTATTTCACTAGGGTGATGGTTACTACCTTTATTATGGTTTCACACTTAGAATTAGGTAAACAAGTAAATATTTTTATGCAGTTCTTAGGGAGACTTTACTAGATTCTTGATCATGTTTAATTAGGTGAGACCCTCCATGGTACTTGAAACCCAATCCAATTTTTCAATGTTTGGATAATAGTACACCTTTATTTCTATGTTACTAGTAACACTATATTGGATATTAATTTTTTATTCATGCCCATGTTTCCATATGTTGTGGCTGTACAGTTTATAAACATGGATTCCTAAGAGATAGAAAATATAGCAGATAATTATTCTCAATTCGTGCTTATTCCATATGAGGTTCCAACCAAAATGGTGATAAAAAATAACTATAATGGTATATTAATTCTATAAAATCTCAATATAGGTTGGATTACTTATAGAGACCGTAGCCTTTTACATATAACATTACATGATTTTAAGCATTATTATACATCAGATTCCAAGACAAGGATCGTAAAGTCTAGTGTCTTAGAAGACTAGGTACATTAAAAAAACAAATTTCTATTTAAAATCCATAATGATATCATATATTACATTGTGATCATACAACTTTATAGTAAAACCTAGGCATAACATGAAAGAAGGGATGAGATAAAATCCCAGAAAGGTAATAACCATAAGAATAAAGCATTGTCACATGGGATAGAAGGCATGACATGATGATATAAAAATACATGTAACATCTAGGATCATAACATATAAACATGGGATAATTTAAAAATGGAATCATATAAATGTGAAATAAACATAAAACAATAATTTATTATGATTCAAGGATAACCGACATGACCGTTTCCCATAGTATCACAAGCCAAGGCTAACCACCAAGACTGTTACACATAGCAACACACGCCAAGGCAAACCGCCAAGACCATCACACATAATGTCTCATGAGACTCATATTTACCCAATGCATTGGATCACTCTATGTAAAAACCAATATTACATTTCATGAATATTTTTTCCACTTAAATAATCATACATAATCAATCTTACATAAACATAAGGGTTACCCATGGAAAGAATTGGGTACCACAATCATGACATAAAGCATAACCAATGGGTGTATCATGATAGTGTCTATGAAAGAAAGGAATTAGAACATAAATGTATGTTCATAAGGTAAAATAGGAATATATCATGGTAATTTATTTCAATCCTAAGTGAAATCATATAAGAAATATATTTGAGAAATTTTAGCATTAAAACATTTTTGTGAGGTTTTAAGGAAAATACTATAGGAATTTTAAAATAGAAAAGGGAAAAATATTTTATATAAAAAGATAAGTAAACCAATAAGGTTTTAATAATAAATTAATGATTTTATAAAGACAATGGTGGCTTAAAAAAGGATAGAGTGCACTTGAAATGGGGTAAAAAGTTGGGAAGTTCTCTTAAAACGAGTTTTCTTATTGGGAACTATCGAGGAGAGAATCAATTAAAAGCATGTATATCCTCAAAATAGAATGATGGATGTATCTTGAAAAATGACTTTGGAGAATATAAATAGCATGTATAAGTATTAAATAAAAATAAAATACAACTTCATTTGGTTAAAAAGAATTATAGAGCAACCCAAAGGAATAAAGGCAGTTCGGGTAGAATTCCTTACGGATTATCGGCATGGTATCAGGTGTACTTAAGAAGGATTCCTGAGAGATAATGAGGTTTCTAATCACTTATAAATCATGAGGGAAGTATGGGGGAGGTGAGAAATCATACCCTATCATTAGGGATTACAAATAAAAAGGCATAGCATTGAGAACATTCTTGAATAAAAGGGAAATGGAGAGGATGCCTTACCTTATGTCTATTGGTGTTCTCCACTTATTATTAATGACCTGAATAAACATTTTAGGTTTATTAATTAATAATTACATAAACTATTATTTATTTAAAATATTTATTATAACCGTTTTATGTTCATTCATGACATTTGTTTGATGGGTTAAGTGGTTTAATTTCATTGTTCAGGTCCATTTGTTTTCTTGTTTTTTATGATGGATTTACTTATTTCCTTGAATGGAAAAACATGTAAGATAAAATTGGTTGCCCAGAATTGAATTTAAATGAAATTATTTAACATACAAGAGATTACACTATTGTAAATTTAATTTTTTTACTCGGATTGAAATCGAATAATTATATAAAACATTAATGATAAACGCTTGAATTAATTTTAGCGATTTTGCTCACAATTAACTTGTTTTGTATTATTATTATAGATAATGAGTGCATAAGGATTAAAGAACATTAAATGAGATAAAATAAACATATAATATTATGTTTCAACCACAAAAATTATTTTATTACCATAATTGAAGATAGTAACAGAAATTGATAACCCGTCATCCTTGATTGTGCTAAATTAACACATCTCAAAAGGCGTTTTCATTTATTTCAAATAAAAGGTGGGGGAAAGGAGAGATTATAATGAATTATACCATTAGAATAATATAATTACATTAAATTTATGTTACTAGATTTATCATAACATTTGAGTGAATGGAGGTGGGGAAAGAAACAAGAAAAGAAAAAAACATAAAAGAATTGGAAAGAGGAATCTACCTATTGAGTTTATCTCCTTTGAGAGCCTCTTAAGGGGAGAAGATTTGGTCTTTTGAGGAGAACAAGAGATTTTCGACGTTGGAGAGGATCTTGGGGAGTGATTTGGGTAGAACTTTGGTAAGGAAAAAGGTTTGAGATGAGTGAAGAGAATAGGTAAGGAGGGGTGGTATTTATAGCGGAGGAGAGGAGGGTTTTCATAATATTTAATTCTTTAGTTTACTATTTTCCTTCAAGACTAGAAATACTTATGAGTCCATAAAAAAATAATAAAAAGTTCATGTCAGTTCAAACCAATTAGGCTTACATCAAAAGATCATCATGAATGAGTCAATAAATCCATTATTTATCATTTATCGTAAATTATCATATTTTACTATTCATAAAAAATTCAAGTATTTTATAAAGATCCGAATAATTCATCCTAACCATTTTTTGATGTGTAGATTAAAAAAATGAACTACATTTCACAAATTTTTTTTATAAATATGATTAATTTAATTTTTAATTAAAATCACAATCTACTTGAAAAATAACAATTTTAAAACATTTATTTCTTTATTCTAAGATATAGGTATATCATACTCCCACTTGAATATTATTTATTTACTTTCATAGGTAAGGTTACTATTCAATATAGTATTTCAATATTCTTTAGGGTAACATTACTATTCATAAGGGTATTTTACTATTCACCAAAAAATAAGTCGGTCATATTAGACTCTAAAAAAGTTACCGATCTCAACCATGTATGTCAGATTGTTTTTGAAATTCAAATAAGAGAAGTGACAAAATTATGTTCCAAGGTCACATAACACTTAATAGTTAATTGTGTTGTGATTTTATTTGATTATATTACATAATTATAAGAAAATAATTTATATTGAAAACATTGGGTCGATACATTCATCCCCCTTAAGAAATTTTTCCCTCAAAATTTCATTTTACATTCTAGGACATAAAAAAGTGTGGGAAGTTTTCCTTCATTGCGTCCTTTAGTTCTTATGTTTCCTCTTCGTACTTATGGTTACACCATAGTACCTTGACCAGGTGAGTTGTCTTGTTACATATAACTTTATCTCTACAATCTAATATCTTCACTGGCTACTCCTCATAGGAAAGATCATCCTCCAACTATACCACCTCTGAAGAGAGTACATGTGAAGGGTCAGGTATGTACTTCCTTAACAGGGATAAATGAAATACATCATGTACTTTGTCCATGGTAGGTTGATGTTCTAGTATATAGGCAACCACCCCGACATGATCAAGAATCTCAAAGGGGTCGATGTACTTGGGACTTAACTTCCCTTTATTTCCAAACCTCATGACCTTATTCCACAGAGATATTCATAGAAATACCATGTCTCTAACTTTGAACTCAAGGTCTCATCAACGATTGTATGCATAACTCTACTATCGACTTTGGGCTTCCTTGATATGCTACTGAATGGTTTTCACCTTCTCCACCATTTATTTTACTATTTCATGTCCTAGAAGCTTACGCTCACCAACATCATCCCAAAACGCCGGTGTTTTGAAACTTTTCCCATAAATGCCTTCATATGGTGCCATTCAGATGCTTGAGTGGAAACTATTGTTGTAAGATAATTCAACCTATGGATGATCTTGGTTCCATCCTACTTCGAAGTCAACAAAACATTCTCTCAACATATCTTACAGTGTCTGAATATTTTGCTCAGATTTTCCATTAGTTTGAGGATGGTAGGCCATACTGATGTTCAGTTCAGTGCTTAGAGCATGTTGAATATTTTTCTAGAACATCAAGGTGAATCTTGGATCAAGATCGGATAAAATAGATAGTGGTACTCTATGAATCCTTACCACTTATCTGATGAGAATTAATGCAATTTGATCCAATGAGAAGTCCTCTTGTATTACGATAAAGTGATATGTCTTTGTAATACCATCCACAATGACCCATATAGAATTTTTTCCTCTAGATGTACTTGGAAGTCATGTGAAAAAGTCTATGGTAATGTTCTCTCACTTTCATATTAGTATGGGTAGTGGTTGCATCATCCCCTTAGAATTTTGACTCTCAGCCTTCACTTGCTGACATACCAGGAACTTTTATGTATATTCATAAATCTCCCTTTTCATATTGTCCCACCAAATGTTTTCTCAGAGATCTCAATACATCATTGTGCTCCCTGGGTGATAGATAAGTTCGAGATAAGTGCGTCATTAAAAATATCCTTCTTTAACTTTGGATCGGATAGTACACATAATCATGACCCAAATCTCACAACTCCTTCATTGTCAATCAACAACGCAAAGGAGTTCCCATTTTTAATGGTTTCCACCCTTTTCTGAAATTCCAAATATTTTCTTTGAGTATCCTTTATTTCCTCCATGTGGGATGGTTGAGAAATCATTTGAGAAATGATTGATGATTTTCCTACCTTAATAATTCCCATGTCAATTCTATGAAAATATAATAAGATCAGATCCTTTTCAGTTCTCATCATTTATAAAGATGCAAGATCATTTATACTTAGACCATCCGCACCTTGTTTGACTTACTAGGATGGTAGTGGATTGACCAATCATAATCCTTGATGAGATCTATCCATCTTTGTTGGCTCATATTAAGATCTTTCTATGTGAATATATATTTGACACTCTTGTGATTAGTATATATATCACACTTATCCCCATAGAGATAATGCCGCCAGATATTCAACGCAAAGATCACAATCACCAACTCCAGATCATGAGTGGGATAATTTTTCTCATGGATTTTAAGATACCTTTGGGCATAGGCTATCAATTTATCATTTTTTATCATCACACATCCTGAGAACTTCTTTGAATCATCATTGTACACCACAAAGAGTTCTACACTTTTTGGGAGTATGAGTATTGGTGTAGTGATAATCCGATTTTCAAATCCATAAAATAGTCTTCACATTCTTGAGTCTAGAAAAAATTTACTCTTTTCTATGTCAGCTTGGTCATTTGGTTTGAAAATTATGAAAAGTTATTCACAAATCGTTGATAATACCCAGATAGATCCAAAAAGATTCAGATATCTATTACAGAAGTTGTCCTGGGCCACTCTTCAATTGCCTTTGTCTTAGAATGGTCCACCAAAATCCATTTATTAGTGATAACGTTCCCCAAGAATGATACTTACTCCATCCAGAACTCATATTTACTATACTTTTCATATATATTCTCCATTCACAAAGTCATTAACACAGTATTAAAATGCTCCTCATGATCGTCTTTACTCTTAGAGTATATCAGAATATAATCAATAAATACTACCAAAAACTTGTTGAGGTATTATCTACAGACTCTATTCATTAAATCCATGAATGTTTTTGGATAATTAGTGAGTCCTAAGGGAATAAATATGAACTCATAGTGTCCATGAATCATTTGAAAGGAAGTCTTGGGAATATATTCTTTTCTCACATTTAATTTGTGATATCTCGATCGAAGGTCCACCTTAGAGAAATAATAGTCCCCACAAAGCTGATTGAACAGGTCATCTTTCTGAGGAAAGGGAAAATTTTTCTTTATCGTGATTTTATTGATATCATTAGAATCAATGTAGAGGCGCATTGATCCATCATTCTTCTTGACAAAGAGGACTGGCGAACCCCATGGTGAAGCACTCAGATGTATACAACCCTTGTCCAGATTTAACTACAACTGATTTTTCAGCTCTTCCAGCTCTACAGTGGCCATTATATGTGGTATATGTGATATAGGCAGAGATCCAAGAATAAGTTCAATTGGGAACTCAACCTCTCAGTCCGGAGGAAGACCATGAAACTCTTTAGGGAATACATCAGTGCAATCCCTCATGATGGGCATTTATTCAAGAATGATTCTCTCCTTTGTCTCAATCATTTGGGCTAGATATTCTTGCTCATAAGGAAGAAATATATACACTTGAGATAATTATTCTAAAGGAGATTCATCTTTCTCCTTACACTTGTAAAGAATTGGAGGATAATTCAAGACATGAAGAGTGATCTCCCTTTTCCGACAGTTGATGTTGGCTTTGTATAAAGATATCATATCCATGCCTAGGATAACATCAAACTCCACTAAAGGAAGTATGAAAAGATTTACTGGGAGTTTCAGTCTATAAACATTAACTAGGGAGGTGTTATAAACCATGGATGAAATAATTTCCCCATTTTCTAATCTCATAGATAACTTTTTCTCAAAATTTTGATGTGGTGTTTGAATAGTTCTACTAAACTTTCAAGATATGAAAGAATGCGTATAACCAGAATCAAATAGTATGTTCGCTATTATTGAATGAAAAACTAGCATACCTTTCACCACATCATTTTCTAGATCCACCTTATTAGTAGTGATAGCATAATCCCTTCCTTGTTTCCTTGGAGTTTGTTCTTGATTCCTCCAAAACCCTTGGCTTAAAGAAATTGGTTGTATAATGTCCATGCTCCTTGTAGTTGTAACACTACACCACTGGCTAAGTGTTGATTAGAACATTAATTTATTCTTCAAAATTAGAAGGATTTTTAATATCCCTTTAGCAGTTCTTGTCCATATGTCCCAGATATCCACATTTGATGCAATTCTTGGTTCCCTTTAGACAGTTCCCAGGGTGCGTCTTAACACATCTTTTACAAGTGGGATATTTGGGCTTCTTTACATCATGGGATTTTTTTGTTGAACCAACCATGTTGTTATCCATTTATTTATTCTTTTCAGCAGGACCATGAGACAACTGAGAGTCTCTAATCTCTGTTTCAAACTTAAGGGGACAAAAAAAATCTCCTCATAACTATTGAAGTCTCAAATCACCAATAGCTTCGATAGACATGGATTTATCCTGCTAAATATGAAATCCACCTTACTTTCGATGTTCATGAAAAATCTAGAGGCATACCTTGCAAGACCTGTAATGTTTTCTTCATAATCCCTGGGGGACTCATCTTCCTTCTACTTGAGTCAAAGGAACTCTCTTTCCATCTTGAGACGGATGGTTCACGGAAAATATTTATTGAAAAAAATCCTCTTAAATTCCTCCCAATCCATGGAATCAATTTACTCTTGGGACTTTGTATTCTTGATTAGTTTCCACCACTGATTATCTTACCCATAAAAACGATAGACCCCCAGTAAAACTTTTTCTTATTTTGAGCACTAGAAGATGAATAATATCATTTCAATGGAGTTAATCCACTATTCCGTGGAGAGGGGATCAAATGATACGCTATACATGGTAGGCCTTTTCCATATGAAGGATTCTAAAACAAATTTCTCTTTCCTTGGAGAAGGATGGTGTTCCACGTGATTCAAGTTATTATTCATAACTTGATCCAGCTGATCAAGTAGGGTTATGATGTTTTGAGAAACCATTCCCATCATATTAAGAATATCATTAAGGAAATATTCACATTTACTATCAAATTGGTTGTTAGAACACGTTCTTCTATTTCCATCCATTAACTAAGAAAAATAACTTACTATTAGATGGCTTGAATACTTAGTTATTGAACATAAAAAGGAAAATTTTGAACGAAAAAGGATAAACTTGTAGAGGAGAAGTATATCCTAAATTGTGATTCCTTATGTTTAAATCTATGTTATCCTTGATCTATTTATTAACTTATATTCTTATGGTATTTTTGTTATTCCCTTAATAATGGTTTGTACTAAGCTCATTAATGTACCAAAGAATATCCCCCAGGAGTGTCAAACCAAGAGTGAGGCAAGGCATGTTGTCATGTACCAGGATACCCTGAGTCAAGCCTAAAAGTCTTTGTCAGATTTTTTACTCCAAGTTATATCTGTGCCAGAGCTGCCTCTACATATTTGTATCCTGACAGGGACTTATTTCATTGATAAACAACTTAATCTATACTTACCAAAATTTTGGGATGTTTTGTTATACTTTGTCTCATCCTTAAGTTTCTTAATAAAGTGCTCTATTCCAAATGTAAAAAAATAACTAGATTATCCTATGATACAAACTATACATACCCTAGCCTTTTACACACAACATTACATGATTTTAATAATAATTATACATCAAAGTACAAGTCGAGGTTCATAAAGTCTAGTGTCTTGGAAGGCTAGGTACATTAAAAAACAACTTTTTATTTAATGTTCATAATGAGGTCCTATCTTCCATTGTTCTCATAAACCTACATAGGATAACCAGGGGATAACATGAACACAGGTATGATCTAAAAGCCCAGTAGGGGAATAACCATAAGAACAAAGTATTATCACATGGGATAGAAGGCATGAAATGATGATATAAAAAGGCATGTAACATATGAAATAATAACATATAAACATGGGATCATTTTAACACCGAATCATAGAAATGTGGAAGAAACATAAAACTTGAATTTATTATGATTCACGGATAACCTCCATGACAATTTCCCATAGTAGAACAAGCCAATGATAACCGCCAATACTATTGCATATAGTAGCACAAGCCAAGGCTAGCAGCCAAGACCGTTGCACATAACATCTCATGAGACTCAACTTTACCCAATGCATTGGAGATATATTTGGGAGCACCCATATTACATTTCATGAATATTATTTTCACATAAATAATCAATCATAATCAATCTTACATAAACATAAGGTTTACCTACGGAAAGAATTGGGTACCACAATCATGACATAATGCATAACCAATGGGAGTATCATGAAAGTTTCCATGAAAGAAAATAATTAGAACATAAATGGATTTTTATAAATTAAAATAGGCATATAGTATGGTACGTTATTTCAAACAAATGTGAAAACATGTAAGAAATGTTTTTGATAAATTTTAGCATTAAAACCTTGTTTGTGCGGTTTTAAGGAAGATACTATAGATATTTTAAAATAAAAAAGAGAACAATATTTTATATAAAAACTAAAGTTAACCAAGAATGATTTCATAGTAAAAATATAGATTTTTTAAAGACAATGTTTTCTTAAAATAGGGGATAGAGTGCACTTGAAATTGGGTAAAAATTATGAAAGTTCCCTTAAAACAAGTTTGTTTATTGGGAAGTATTGAGGAGGGAATACCTTAAATTCATGTATATACCTGAAAGAGAATGAGGTATGGATATTGAAACATGAGTTTGGAGCATATAAATAGAATGTATCAGATTTAAATAAAAATAAAAGACAACTTTATTTGGGTAAAAAGAAAGATAGAGTAACCCGAAGGAATAAAGGCGGTTCGAGTAGAATTCCTTACGGATTATCGACATGGTATCAAGTGTACTTAAGAGGGATTAATGAGAGATAATGGGGTTTCTAATAACTTATAAATCATTAGGTTAGTATAGGGGAGGTTTGAAATTATACCCCATCATTAGGTTTTACACATAAAATGGTATAACATAGAGAACATTCTTGAATAAATGTGAAATGGAGAGGATCCCTTACCTTAAGTTCATTGGTGTACTTCACTTGTTATTAATGAACAGAATAAACAAATTATGTTTATTAATAAATATTTCCAGATCCTCTTATATATGTAAAATATTTATTATAACCTTTTTAAGTTCATTCAAGACCTTTTTTATGGGTTAAGTGGTTCAATTTCATTGTTCGGGTTCGTTTCTTTTCTTGGTTTTTTTATGATGGATTTACATATTTTCATGAGTGGATAAACATGTAAGATGAAAATGGTTGTCCAAAATTGAATTTATATGAAATTATTTAACATCTAATAGATTACATGTTTGTAAATTTAATTTGGTTACTTGGAGTGAAGTCGAATAATTATATAAAATATTAATGATAAACGCTTGAATTAATTTTAGCAATTTTTCTCACAATTAACTTGTTTTGTATTATAATTTGATATCATGAGTAGATAAGGATTAAAGAACATTAAATTACATAAAATAAACATATAATAATCTGGTTCAACCATAAAAATGGATTCATGACCAGAATTGAATATCCTAATAGAAATTGATAACCCGCCGTCCTTGATTGTGATAATTTAACTCATCTCAAACGGTGTGCCCATTGCTTTAAAATAAAAGGTGGGGAAAGTAGAGACAATAATGAATTATACCATTAATCTAATATAATTAAATTACATGTATTTTATTATAGTTATCATACCATTTGGGTGAAGGGAGTTGAGGAAAGAAACAAGAAAAGAAAAGAACATAAAATAATTGGAAAGAGGAATTTACCTCTTGAGTTTATCTCCTTTGAGAGCCTCTTAATGGGAGAGGATTTGGTCTATTGAAGAGACCAAGGGTTGTTGGACGTGGGGGAGGAGCTTAGAGAGTGATTTGGGAAGAAATTAGGTAAGTCACAAGGCTTGAGAGGAGTGAAGACAAGAGGTAAGGAGGGGTGGTATTTATAGTGGAGGAGAGGAGGGTTTTCATAATATTTAATTCATTAGTTTATTATTTTCCTTCAAGACTGGAAATAGTGATGATTCAATGACCAAGAATAGTAATAATTTCATGTGATTTGAAACTAATTGGTCTTACATCATCAGATCATCATCAATGAATCAATAAATCCAGTATTTAGCATTTATCATAAATTATTGTATTTTACTATTCATAAAAAATTCAAGTATTTTATAAAAATCATAAAAATTTACCCTAAACTTTTTTCAATGTGAAGAATAAAAAAATAATTTATTTTAAAAAAAATTATAAATATGAATAATTTAATTTTTAATTAAAATCACAATTTACTCGAAAGATAACAATTTTAAAACATTTATTTCCTTATTCCACGATATAGGTATATCATACTCCCACTTGAATCTTATTTATATACTATCATAGGTAAGGTTAATATTCATTAGGGTATTTCACTATTCATAATGGTAACACCACTATTCATATAGGTATTTTACTATTCACAAAAAATTAAACTGGTCATATTAGACTCTAAATAACTTACTGATCACAACCGTGTATGTTAGATTTTTTTAAATTCAAATCCCAGAAGTGAAAAACTTATATTCAAAGGTCACAGAGAACTTATTAGTTAATTGTGTTGTGATTTCATCTAATTATATGAAATAATTATATGAAAGTAACTTTCATTGAAAACATTGGGTCATTACATTACCCTTGACTCAGGTTTACAGAGTTTAAATTTTAAAGTAATATGTACCATAATAATTTGGATGATAATTCCAATGTGTATAGGTGGTCATACTACTTTATTATTATAGTGTACATGATTAGAAAAACCCTATAATACTATGATAGTTATGGATTATGATGATTCTTGAGGAAACTGGAACCAAATTTATCTAACCACCATACAATTATCTGATTATTCTATCCTAGGAATATGCTCATATGAAAACTCAATCTTACCAGGGTGTAGAACTAAGAAGGTCCATTACCAAAATAGGTAGGCCATATTTCAGATCCAAGGGAAAAAATGATTTTTTGAGTGAGGATTTTAGCTAATAAAAACACTTTGTCAAATTAGATTCTTTAAATGATGAGGATGATACTAGTTATATAGGGAATGATCATTAGTTTGAAAATACCTTATTAGGAATCAGATTGAATTCCATTGAAGGCATCTATGATACCCACACCAACTAAGATTCTTCATAGTAGGATTCTATTGATATAGATGTTTTAGATTTATTTTCAATCACATCCTTGTCGAAAACCCAAAAAACATCTTTAGTGAGTGCTTACATCCTAGAGTACATTACAATCCCAAATGTTTAAGTATACTATGGTCCTAAAGGCATTTATTTTAATTGAGTAATTCTTGAAAGGGATTGGTATAACATCCATGAATTGATCACTTTGAATCCTTTACCAGATATAGGTGGAATGGTAGATAATTTAAATAATCTATTTATAAGTTTGGGAGAAAGAATATTTGACTACCATTTATTATATTCCATCATTCAATAGTTTTTATATATTTGGGAATAATTGACCACTTGAGAATAATGCCTTTATCATGTTAAATTAGTCAATCAGTATACAATTTTTTTTGAAAAAATCACCTAGAAACTAAATTCAAAAGTGGTGAAAGATTCAATAGTTTAGAACTAGGTGGATATTTAGGTAACATATATAAAGAAAATATATAAATTCTTGGTGTGTTGGAATAAATGTTGGTAAAGATGATATTGAAAACAAAAAACATTCATTATTAGTGTCAAGAATTAGTTTTAGGTCTCAAAAAATTCGACCACTTGGTTGAAGAAAAGAATATAAAATAGGAGGATCTTCAATGATGATTATATATATCATTCAAAACTCTAAAAAATTTAGTACACTCCACCGACCAACTTCTATAATAGTCTTCTTACAAATTTTCATATTTTTCTCATGCTATATTGTAATGTCCTAGACCGTCATAGTCCATTACATTTTCAAATCTTGTTGTTTGAGGCATCATGGGGACCATATGTGACTCATTGAAGAGTTTTCCAAAATTCAGGCTGGATGAACGGTGGCAGTGATGGGTGTTGGTGGCACTAATAACCATCAATGGCACCGATGGACCATTAGTGGCACTGAGGGGCATCAGTAGCAACGAGGGACATCAGTGGCACCGATGGGCATCAACGGCACCAATGGGAATCAGTGGCACCGATCATCCATTGGAGGCACCGATGGACATCGATGCCAGGAAATCGGTTCCAGGGAGAAGGTGAAAGGGAAATAGTGCCAGGGTGTCGGTGACTCACCCATCAATGAGTCATTTCCAGCTTCTTCTGAACTTTTATAGTTTCACTCCAGTAACGTATCTTTTGATGTAAAAGTGTTTTAAAATCATCTTTTAAAGTGATTTAAGGACGTTTTAAAGCCCATAAAGGATAAATTAAATCCCCAAAGAATGGGGAAACCCTAGATTACCAAAATGTGTGGCCTTTCACACTGTTTTCTAGGTTTTCCAGCCTCCCGTGTTTCCTAGTTTCACCCCTGTTACATGTTTTTATCCATTTAAAGGAAATATATAAACTCACTGTCATCTGCTGGTCTATCCCAACCATTTCCAAGGAGAATTATTAAATCTCAATTTATTAAAAATTGTTCAACCACCCATCCATGTGGTTAAAGCCCGATCAAATTTTAATCACATATAGATTAAAAATCCCATAACTCAAGGATCAGGCCTTTTAACACACTGAGATCTTCTTCTTCCTTGGTCTCTTTATTTTCCTTTGTTCTCTTGGAGTCCCTCTTCTGGAGACGAATCGTGCAACCATGATAGAGCTCTTTCTGCTCAGCCTTGGAGTTCTTCTTGTATGTTGCGCTTCCCTAGTTCTTGGTGTAATGAGAAATCTTCGATCCTTGATCATTCATGTAGGGATTTTCCTTTGTCTCTCTTTACTGTGCATTATGCGTGGTGGTTATGATGATTTAACTTGGGATGTAGATGAAACCAACTTTAAAGAAGATTATAAATGTAATTTCAAAGAATTATTGGGTAGGAAAGTTGATGATGATTACTATGTTATACGTTTGTATTTATGGTGTGAATTTTATGGGCTTATGTCCACTGAAAATCATGTCTCTTGGTGGTCCTTTCTTGTGCACTAATGGTGCTATATTTTTGGGATAATCATATGATTGAATGACTGTAACATGGAAATTGGTTAATCATGTAAACATGGTTGATTAAATGGATTCCTGAAGAATAAGAATCATTGTGTGATCATCCTTGTTAACCAAAAAGAAAGAAGGAACTTAATGAATTGTATTGGATAAATCTGAAAACTACCTCGCCTTGTTCTGGTAATATTCCTAGTTGTTCTATTTAACATTTGTGAGGTGAAGTGGATGGGAATAGAATCTATGGTTGAGAGGTTTTTGGTTTTTGAATTTGGAGCTGTATGGAGCCGGTGGTAAATGTTTTAGACCCCATAAGTTGGGGCTTGGTTTGGTTTCAGTAATTCAAGGGATCTCACAGATCCCTTTTGATGTTGTTACTTAAAATAGAACCTGATGTGAATGCTTAAATTCTTTCTTGGATGATTTACTTGAGTTATTGTTTTGACTTGTGGTTATGCCTATTAGTTTCTCGGTAGTGAAGGAATATTTAAATGAAATTATTTTAACATGATAATGAGAACTAGTACAATAGGGAAACTGTTTTCTAGAAATGGGTTGTGCTTTGGTTGTGGTTGTTGTGTACTTGTGCATGCAGGGATAACATCAAGAGTAGTTTTGTATGGGATGGTCATTGGTTTTAGGACCCTTAGGTTGGGATTAATGTTTTATTACCTATATTTATATAATTTAGTTCTTGTTTTTCTTATATACACCCCACCCATGTTGCGAAATTCGTACTGAACACCCCCATTTCATGGGGGAGGGTGTTTTTCCAACATTACTATAAGTGGATGGTTATTATCTCCTTTTTTTCTCCCTCTCCTAGGAATCCCATGACTCTTCGGGCAGGCTGTGAGGGCCTAAGGTTCATTACGAAAAAAGAGACTTCGGGCAGGCTGTGTTGTGGTGGTTGGTCCAGGTGTGTGTGGGCAGGTTTGTTTCCCAAGTGTCTTCAGGATGAGGCCCAAGTGTCTTCAAGCATGGTAGTGGTTGTTTTGGACTAGGTGTCTATGGGCATGGAGGTATTTGTTCTAAACCATGTATCTTCTATTGTGGTGGTGGTTGTTTTGGCCTAGGTGTCTGTGGGCATGGTTATGTGTGGTTTTGGTGGCCCAGGTGTTTGCGAGCGGGATAGACGTATGATTGGGATGGCCCATAAGGTTGTTTTTGGGGAGACAATGGGTCTGTAGTTGGATATGTGGGGGGATATTATTTATAGGATTTCCTAAATAACCAGTGGGAAAGCGGTGCGGGGTACCCAAATATCGATGTGCTATTATTATTACTTTACCTGAATTGAATTATTTAGGGAGTGTGCCTTAGTGAGGTTGGGTGGATAGTTTCTTTGCTAGGTGTTTTGGTTATCTATATTTCTCACAGGTTATTATAATGACTCCCCACTTATTCACAAGAGCTTTTGGTTTTCCCTACTGATTATACCTATATACTAACCCTATATATATAAAATTGCTTTTCGGTTTCCAGGAGGACTTTGAGGATCGTGCCAGACCTTACTAGCTCGGGCATTGGGAGTTGTCATTGCTGCTTTTCCTTTATTTTGGTACTTCCTTCATAGTTTATTATACTTTGTATCACATTATTTTGGACATGCATAAATTAATGGATATTGGGCTTTAATTTTATTTCAGTCTTTGGATTTTTTTTGGATTTACCGTCTTATCTCCCGATATTATTAAAAGGGGGGGTAATGCCTTCCATTTTACATGAGATTCTATACCCTTAGTGCTAGTCGCTAGTCCATGGCCTATTGAAGGTGGGACTCGGGGGTCATTATCTCTCCTTTAACATGAGGAAGGAGGGGTTTATCAGTTTTCTTTCCCTTCCCTCATCTAGGAGAATCCAGGTCGTGACATGGATTGTCTATAGGAAGGCTCCACCTTATTGATTTCCTCCTTATTTTTCTCAATCATAAATAAATTTTTTTACTCTCTAGCAATTTATTAATTTTTTAACTTATAATATTTTAAATACAAATCCCCAATAACATATTTAAATAATAAAAATACTAATATCATAATAATTGAGTCCATATGAACATTTTATGAAATGAATTTTACAAAAATCGTAACTCTAAAATACATGAGTCCATAATGAAATAATTTGATCTTGTTTATGTTGAGGTTTATTCATTTTAATGAGTATTAGTGGGATAGATATATGGATCATGTACATAAAAAGTAAACCATGGTTAAACTTATTGAATAAAATAAATAATAGGTTTTATTTCCACTTTATCATGTTATCTTAGGTGGATATTGGAAATATGATTACATAACATGTTCCATCAAAAAAAATACATGGTTAGTCTATTAAGCCATAAGAGGATAAATGAATCAAAAAAATTTAAAATCATAAAGGTGGTATTTAATTGTAATTATATTGTTTAAGAATTTTTAAATAAAGATAAAACTACATCATTGATTTATTTTAGATAATCATCTAAACACATGCTTTTGAGGAATGATAACACTACCCCTTGTTTAAGGGTTCAATACAACATTATAATATAAGAAATACTAGAATGTAGCATAGGGAGTTGACTGGGGTCATCATATGAAGATACCCACTAAATGTATAATATTATTATGTAATTTATTAATATTTATAAAGGACATTTATATCTCAAAAGAAGGTGTATGGGTGATATGTGAGAATGAATGATATTAAGTAAACAAGAATATGTAATGAAAAATAAAACGAATTTAGAAAGAAAGGATTAACCCATGGAATATACCTGAATGATCCTTTCTTGTCTCTTTCTAAATATTTTAAATTTATATTTCTATTTTAATGATGTAATGTATTCTTGATTATCCCAACTAATAACTCAATGTAAACAGCCAATAAAATTAGACACCTTCTTATGAACTGCATGCCACTGCCTCTAAGATCCAGGAGAGGGAAAAAGATCTCCCGAGTACAAAACCTTCCTTAAACCCTAATTGGATAGCCAATACACCCCAGTTATTTACTAAAGCACTAGTTTCACAATATACACTAGAAAATGGATCAGAAAATTATTTTCCTAGAAAATAAGTATACAAGAGACAAACTATATGACGGTCACTATCACCAACCCCTACTTTAATATCTATTTAATTCCAAAATCTTCAAAAATAAGATAAATATTTGAATTATATAGAATATGAAACCATTTAATTTTATATATAGAGTGATCCATTGGTTATCCTTAAACTATTTTTAATATATTGAGAGATTACTTCTATGAAAAATGTAAAATGTAAGTGAGAAGAATAATATAAAACATTTAAATTGAAAATGCCATTTAAATTACTATAAAACTAAATATAGAAATCCTATATTAATCCCCAAAGGGAAATACTTTATATAAATATAATTACCTTATATTTATACAATTTTTACCCTCACCCTTTTCTTACTTACTAAGCTCAGCTATCTTCTTCTTTTAACACTATGATTTTAGCACCTACAAGCTCCTATTTCCTAGAAGACTTCTATTTAGATCATCTGAAGGATGATATTTATCCATTGTTTTTCACTCTCAAATATTCCATGTTGTAAAAAATTATTCCCGTGATCACTACTTACCTTTATTGTTGGATGTATTCCATAGAGGATCTCACATTGAGATTTTATGATTTGTTAGATATGGGAAATATGAATTTGATCATTTGACCCCCAATTTGTTTTTATAATTTGTTTTTTTAATTTTACATGTAATATTGTTTAATCTAACATAGTGATAGTGAAATGGGTTATAGAGGGATAATGGTGTGCAATATCCCTTCGAGTTAATCCTGCATGAGGGCATAATGTTGACGGTTAAGCCTACAAAAGAAACAGATTTAATCTGATAATATTGTAAGATGTAATATTTTAATTTGATCAGGAATTAGTTTAATATGACTATGACTTGAGAATATGGGTTTATTCATTAATGTGTGACGGAATGTCTAGGTTACCCTTATATAGATTGTGTAACATTGAGTTTAATCTGGTGAAAGTGGGTGTACAACCTACTTAATATAATTTGAGATGATTTTTTCATTTAACACAAGTTTAATTTAATCTCACATAGTCTTTTAATTTCACACATTAATCTAATAATACCCACAAAGTTTCACATGAAACAGATGCCTCTTAGATTTATTCATATATATTAGATTTCTCCTAGAAATAAATAGAACTATAAAATATAGTGTTGTATTTTTTAAATAATTCTAAAAATAAATAAATTAATATAAAATGATTAATTAAATCCTTTTTCAAATTAATTCTAAATTATTCCCAAATATAAAAAATTTTACTAATTATTATATAAAAGTGAGGATATGTGAGAATAATTAGAAATTTTACTAAAATATAATTTTAAATTTTAGTATTTTAACACTCCCCCTACACTCATTCAATTCCACTCATAATCTATTACAAAGAATTCAAACAAAAATATCATCCTTAAAAGTTCAAATACATAGACTCTAGAAGAGAGAATCAAACAGTCCATTCATTATTAAAATTTATCATGCTTCTTCATGTAAGTGAATTTCACTACCTGACATACTCTCTCCAATGGTTTTGAATTTATAATCCTTCATATTCCACATTATGAATTACCTTACATGAAATTATTCCCTCATTACTCTAGGAACGTTTTAATTGGAGTTTTTCTCATTCCTATATTTCTTGTGATCTAACATAGTCTTTCCATGTCTCTGAGTTCTCTACCAGTAAATATATGTTAACAAATCATGAGGTCTTATAAATTTTTGTTCTAGAGGTTCAATGGTTGGTAGGATTAAATGTAAAAAAATTTATTTATAATGATGATTCTAATTCTCTCAAGCACAATGCAAGTAAAAAATTTAGCCAGTGTTACACAGTGAATGTAAGCTCACTCAGCTTCATTAAAATGTATCACTCCCAAAATCTTTTAATTCTTTCGTTTCTTTTTATGGGTTATAGTTAAGATAGTAAACATCGATGAAGGAAACATCCTCTTACCTCAAATTTTTTAATATATTTTTGTTTTATTATTTTTTTATGTAAAAGTTTTCTCATAGGAATAATTTTTAATCAGAGAATATGAGGGAAAAAGTATACAATGAATAATTTATTCTTGTGACCACACTTCCCAAAATATTTGTGAAGGTAACATATAGTCAACTATAAACACTGAACTTCATCCCTAGATTTACTATGAACACACCTTATCCCCCACACTTAGCTAAAAATATAGTATGGAAATCACTAAATAGATGGGTATTTAGAGATACAAATAAATTATAATGTAGTGAACCATTCTAGGTAGCCACATGAACCAACACCCTAACTAAAACATAATTTGGATCAATGGGAATTCCTAATCCCCATGGGATGAAAACTAGTGCCTGTGAATCCCAGAACATTACCTTGGAAAAAAATTCACCCTTGGAAATTAAATAAACAAAATAATCATTAAAAGGATAATTAAAAATCCAAATCATCATATAAATAACAGAATATAGAACAACCAATAATGATATAAGATAATGGCTAAAGGAAAGAGAAATATAATAATAAAAAAATATAAAACAAAACCCTGACCATAATGAGAGACCATATCCATGTAACTAAAGGTTTCTCACCACATCCCATTTACCATCAATGACCCAAGTGAAGAAATACAATATGAAGATAAAAAATAAAACCTTCATAAAAAAGAAGCTACATAAACACATGCATGAGTGTGTATGTAGGGTGTGAGTGAATAAGCTTAGTATAAACTCACCAAGGTTTCAATTAGTTTCCTTTGATTACGTAGTTCATAAATGCTAGTTTGAAATACAATGAATAAAATAATAATAATTTTTTTAACCTATAATAAAACAAATCAAGATACTCATTTTATGAAATAAAAACCTTTCTCATTTAAAATATAACCCCTTTAATCTAAAATAAATATGTCTGAAATTTTTTCAGATCCATTAAAAATCATCATAAAAAAAAACCAAAAGTCTCATTTTTTCAAAAACGTTTTAAAAAACCAAAATAATAAATTATTTTACATAACCCACTCATAGGGAATAAATGTACAATAAAAAGGCACAATAATAACAAGAGGCAATAAGGAAATAAACAAAAACAAAAGTGGAACCATTACTCTTGCATGCGTAAGGGGATACAATGAAGATAATAATCCCCCACATAAAACTTCATATCAATGACTAGTATCATGGGAAACACTTTAGGATCAAATTGAATGATACCAGACCTAGTTCTCAGACTCAATGACCTTGTATGTGTCTCTTAACAGTATATACCATTTGGAATCTCCCCCGAGGAGTGTTTGGTACCTACCAATAAAAGCACCTTGTATGGATCAAAAATCATTGAGAATCATCCAACTTGCACACACTAAACTAGTACAACATGCATAAAGAAATATATTAGTTACCCAAGGTGTTTGTGATATCAATACAATAGAGGTGAGTAATCAACCAAGTATCAACAATATCAATATATCACAATCAATATCTCTCACCTAACCTCTAACTCCATCACATGAAACAACCCATTCATTCAATATCCAAACACCACCTGATAAAAACAACACACAATAATAAAATGAAAATACATGAAATAGGGGATTAAAAAGGGTCTCACACATGTCACAAAGAGTTCTTTTAAAAAGTTCCAAATAGGTATTCATAATATAAATGGGTATTAGGATGTTGACCCCTTTTCATTTCACAAACTACATTTTAAATAACTTTTAAAAATATATTAAAACCAAAAAAATAAAATTTATATTTCAAACATCCCATTTTAAAACAATTTTTTAAAGAGACGTAAATTCTTTTTCACAAAGGAATTCAAATAAATAAACATTCATTTCAATGTTATATTTGAAATTCATAAAAATACATTTCATTAGAAGTCAAAAGATCATGAAAAAAAATTAACGACACCACAAAATATTACATATAGTTATACTTTCAATAAAAGGGAATTTATAAATCTCAATAAATCCATGAATTGAAAAATAAATCGATTTAATAGAAAAAACTTCCTAACACAAATCATAAAAAATCACTTTTGATGACTGCATCCAAACTAAGAAAAGAACCACCATCTACAAGCCCGAAAGGACTATAACCCCTATATTAGAACATCCCAAATCCAAAATACACATTTAATAGAAATTATTGTTCTTATAAATAAGGATGATTAGATAAAAATATAAAGAACAATTAAGGAGGAGATAACATAGGATCAAGGGGAGGGACTTATGTTGGAAACCACATGAAATCCAATGGATGGAGATTTTGTATTGGGATAAAGGAAGAATAAATCATTCCTTATGGATCTAAGAATTTATATAAATAAGTTATAGGGGACTGGATAGGCTACAAATTAAAATTTTATATGGAAAATGATAAAATTAAATTTTTAAGTGATCTTGGATAGATCACATAGTTTGGATGCATGATTTTCCCAAAAATACAACATCCATGTGTGAGCCACTATCCAACTCACCACCCACCGAACAGTCTATCAATAGACCAAAAGTTGTTACAAAAACTATATAGAGTCCATGAAAATTTATAATTTCATGTATGTATCCTATTTTCATAGTTTCCACAAGGTTACTCCTAACCATGCAGAATAACTGTGTAACACCCAAAATAGATCAAAAATTTCATTGTTCTAGAATAAAATTACTAAAATAGAAAATAAATCAGAATAATGTAAAATAACACAAAATAGACATCAATAATAACCCACGGGTTGTTATAATTCTCCCCACCATTCCACTTTCCTATCCTATAAATTCATAGTTCAAAGTAGAAGGCAACAACATACTAATTCTCTACATGATCTATAATCTAAAATTACGACTCAAAATTCTAAAAATAAAGGAAAATGATTCCTTGAGAAAATCCTATGTCTCTAAAAATAGATAAACCAAAAAAATTACCTATATTCATAGAAAAATGGATACCTATTTAAGGTATCCCTATAATTTAGAATTCATCTAAACTGTAGAGATAAATGAAAAAAATAAATAAGTAGAAAAACACTGTAATGATACTGTATATTCACTAGAACCCATAGAAAAACAACCTCTAACAAGCATAAAAAAATATTCACAATAAATAGATCTAATCTAAAATAGAATTCCAACCCATAGAAACAACAAAAAATCCTTAAAATAGTTATATCAAACCATCTAAGGATCCACTAAAACACCTCTAACCTCAAGGAAAAACATCAAAAAGAAAAAAAGCCTTAATAAAGAGCGAAACAAGTCTAACCTCAAGATAAAATATGTGGAGGTATGGGAACCCTAGGTATTTACACATGGAATATCCACTCAAGGTGAACCCAACTAGATCAAAACCAAATACCATCCTATGTATAACCTAATCCGGTGCACCAAAAGTCATATTATCCAAAACAATAACCCAAGGTTCTTCCTATGTACAACCATACATAATTAGGTATCATAATATACTTAATACATAAGAAATAGGAATAAAGTACCCATACAAAAAACATGACATCACGTCACCAACATCCAAAAAAATAGCAATAAAACCACTAATAAGAAACATCATATAAGAAAAAACTCAAAATCACTGATAAAATACAAATCTACCAAAATAAAACCACAATGTCATCAATCATCCCTAGAATAGATCTCACCCACGACCTATTTTGATAAAACCGATTAAAAAAATTTAAAAATATTATGAATGGCCATAATAGTAGAAGGTGCAAGTAGATTTTAGAAAAAATGGTTTAGAGTACCTCAAATCCTTGAAAAGAAAGCACATGAGTGGTCTCATCTTCATACAGGGGATAATAAGGTCATGAAAATATTTATCCTTTTGAAATTATAACATGGGATCATCCCATTTTTTATCTACACCAGATGGGTTACCTCGATTCCACTCTATAGAATCCTGACATTACCCAGAACTGGTTTCTTAGAATGATCAACATCCAGCCATATGGTCTCCTTGACCATGTATTTAAAATATGTCAAGCCAAAACCATGAAAAATAAATTTGATGTTCTGATGAAGACATTATATAAATAAATGAGACCTCTTGGAGTTATTTATGAATATATTGGGAGAGAAAAAAATCTGAAAACTGATTAACAAACCTTACCATATTCTCCCACATTAAGGAAGGCTCACAAATTCTAATGGTTTCTTCACTACTTCTCACTCGATATAGAACCATTGAATGAAAATAATCTTAAAATAATTATAAGAATTTTCCCCACACAATTAAGAAGGAACAATAAAATATCACCACCCCCAGATTAGTCCCTTGAGTAAGCCTCCAACAGCTCCCACCCTTCAATAGTCTCAATGGAACTTAGGATTTACATCAATCCTTTGTCACCACCCCATTACTTCAACAAAACATTGATCCATTTAAAAAATGGTGGATACCAATTAGAGATATTTGGGATAGTTTTTATGACAAAAAAATTCAAATTAAACTACTCTATTTTGAGTCCAGGTAGAATATTAAACTGGAAGGATATTTCCTAAATGATGAGAGGATTCACCTAACAGATCATCCTTGATTATAAGACTTTTATTTTCTCACTCAACAATTCCAAGAGTAATTTTCTATATAACATGTTGTGGGGATGCAATTTTCAAGGCATTACACATTCTAATAGACATGATTCATTAAGTATAATTTTTTTGGAAAACTCAAAATAAAGAGTCACATATTCGATATTGTAAAATGAAAAATCCAAGAGTAAAAAATAAAACATATGGTAGTGGTTAATAAACCCAAAAATAGAGGCTAATACATGGGTAATAAAGCTTTCAACACGAATTACAACATTAAGAATGAAATATTAACTGAAAAAAAAACAAACAGAATATATTCTAATTAAAATAATTAACATCAAAATCAAAATTAATTCAAAAAGCAGTCAGTGTTCAGAAATTTATAGGTTGAAAAAAATGGAAAGCAGTAAATGGATGCCGAGATGTAATGTGATTCAGAAAATTAGCATACATGAATAAGGTAGAATCAATATGAGTTATCACTATTCAATAATAATGAATAGTACAAGGAGTAGGAAAGCAACCATATAACATAACACAATCAATAAACACTTACAAATAGTTGAAACATGATATAAAAAGAACCAAGGAAAATAAATCTAGACTAAAACCCCTTACTAGGGTTCAGAATCACTTCCTTTGATGTGATGATCTTCCAAGTTAAATAATTTCCAACTAGGGTTGTCCAATTATGGAATCATCTATATTGAGCACTATTTTATAGGGTTAATGTCGTTTGAGATCTTGAACTAGATCCACCACTGCAGTCTAGGGTTTATGTCATCCGAGATGTTAAACCAGAGCCACCACTATTGTAAAAGAATCATCACTTCCATCTAGGACAGCACAAAATTAGTGTTACACCCTCCAAAAACCTACCACTAACCCAGTGAGCCTTGAGTTGGACTAATAATCTTCGACCTCCCTCCCCTGAAATGCTTTTGTTGCTAGACATACCTAGTATCAAAACCCTATGGGTCCATCCTTCCATTGCATCATCTTGTCTGGATCTCATGCCGCCACCCACCATGGACTCCTGTAGTCCCACACCATACCTTCTGGATAGATCTTCCCATGCCGAACCCCTACTACATGACCCTTCACAGTTGAGCCCCTCTATCTGTTCTCTCTTTAATAGCCAAGCTGAGTTCCCCTCTCAGGTGAAGTAGTGATACTCTCTATGTCAATAAAAAAACAGGGCGATGAAAACCCTAAATCACACTATAATCCTAAAAGTAGGATTGGAAAAATATCACATTGTGTGTATCTAGAGATCCTAATCTAGGAAATGCATACAGTGGAGGATAGGTGAGAGGTTCCCTATTGCAAGCTGTATAAAAAAGTTCTTAAAAGACATAATAAAAAATGGAATTTAATTTAAAAAATAAAAACTATGAAATGGGATTCACATAACAGAATACATGAACACAACGAAATTCATTCCTCCCTACCCCAAAAAATAAATCCTTTATAATCTTATGGATAAATTAAATAATATAAACCACCCATTAAAATTGGTTTTGAAATAAAATTCTCCAAAATAAATATTATCACACACACCAAAAAAGTATCAACACAATCACATAAATAAGGAAACTTCACAATTTTTAGTCCAAAACTTATCTAAAAACATCAACATATCACAAGACCATACATTATCATTTTCCCATCTCATAATCGTATGAGGTGGTCCAATATTGATGAGGTCTAAAAAAATTGGATGCAGAACTATGCTTGACTAGGCTATATGGTTTGACAGTCTATGTGGAAATAATTCATTGACTCCTAAAATATTCCTGAAATCGAGTTCTCAATCACTGAATGGGTTTTCAAGACTTGTAATCTAACCTTAATTTTCTGATTATTCTCCATTTTCATCACAAAATTCAAATAACAGTCACAAGGGAAACTCATAAAAATCCAATATGGTTCAAAAATAGGCATAAAAATATAAATACATAAAAAGAATCAAAAATAAATCTAATTACCAACTATCCTAATAAATTGAAGTAATAGGGTGAGAAAGATCAAGTTATACACTTCATACACCTATCAATTTGAGTTTAGGCAACCTTATTATCCTTTGTACAAATTTCTCAAGTAATAGGATAACACACTAGAACATAGGCCATTATGAGAACCTAGGATCTAATAATGTTAGTAAAAAATAGTATCAATATTCCACCTAAACTATTACCCATATTAACCCATCACTGGGCCTGATTGGTGTTACCAATCCCCTTAGGCTTGAAACTAGTGTCTGGGCATCATAAAACACTACATTGGGAAATATTTATACATAGAACAATAAATGAAAAAAAAACTTTGTAAGAATAATTAGATAAAAAAATCATCCTATAAATAATAAAATATAGCGTACACTATAATTATATATGATAATGACTAATAAAAAGATAAATATAATAATAACTAAATATAAAACAAAACATGAACAATATCGAGAGACTGTCTCCATGGAAACCAATGTTTCTCAGCATACCTCACTGACCATCAATATCCTATAATAAAAAATCCAATCTAAAGATCAAAACTAGATCCTAAGTACAATAAGAGGTCTCATACACACATACACGAGTGTGTATGCATGGTGTAAGTGAATAGTACTAGTAGGATCTCACTATAGAGTCTATGAAATTCCTTTCATTAAATAGTTTAAAAATTATAGTTTGAAATACAATAAAGAAATTAATATTTATTCTTTATAGCCTATAAAAAATGAATCATGATACTCATTTTATGAAGCAAAACATTTTTCTCATTTTAAATCCAACCCCTTTATTTTAAAATGCATCTTTTAAAAAACCTTTTCGAATCCATTTTAAACCGATTCATAAAAACAAAATAAAATGTCTTATTTTTTTGTCAAAAACATCTTTCTAACCCAAAATTTTAAAATATTTGAAAAAAACACCCACTTATATGGAATGAAGGTATAATATAAAGGCATCACAAGATCAAGATGAAATAAGAAAATAAACAATAACATAAATCCTTCCATTAATCATTCTCGTGAAATGGGATATAATAAAGATAAAAATACCTTATATGAAACTAGATATCAAATACTAGTGTCTTAGGATGTACTCTAGGCTCTATGTAAAATAATAATGAACCCGGTTCTCAGATTCATATGGCCTGTATGTGTCTCCAAACAACTACTTCATTCATCTTCCAAACACCCCATGGTACAAACACCACCCATTATGGGAAATAAAATTCATATAAATAAGGAATAAAGAGGGTCTCACACATGTCACATGTTTTTTTAAAAGTTCTAAATGGACCCTCATAATAAAAATGTGGCTTGTGATGCAAAACCATTTTCATTTGATAAAACCATTTTAAAAGCACATTAAAAATACCTCAAAACCATATAAACAACATTTATATATCAAAAATACCATTTTTAAAATAGAATAAACCATTAAGGAACCTTTTAAAGGGTTTAACATGAATAAAAATTCATTTCAAAGCTATATTCAAAATTCATAAAAATCCTTTCATTCTAATCTAATAGTCATGTAATGAAATTTGAAAAACCACAGAATATAAAATATACTTATAATTTTAATAAAAATTGAATTTTTAAATATAAATAATTATATAAATATTATAGAGGAATGTGATTTTATAGAAATAGTTAACGAAAACTAATAAAAAACGAATAGTTTTTATGAGGGAAGCCAAACTGGGAAAAGAAACACCCTCTAAATGTCCTATAAAACCAAAAACACAACATTAGAATATAAATAATCCTAAATCCACCTTTTATAATGATTAGGGTTCTTAAAAATTAGTAATAACTGAGGGAAATAGAGAGAATAAAGAAGTATTAAAGTAGTTACATTTTAAATATGGAAAAAAATGGATTTTATTGGGGATTTTTTAATGAATGTTGACCTTAATCGTCATTATAAAACTTGAATATTATAGTTTTTAATATGAATCAATGCCTAATATAGTTTAAAAAATGTATTGAGATTATCAAAAAAATGTATACAATAAATAATATGTAAAATGGGCACAGAATGCCTCTTAAGTAGGGGATAAATATATTTGGGTTGTTATTTCATGGAATGGACATTCATATCTAGCTTTCTCACATGTTTTTTATTCCATGAAAATATTTAA
Source organism: Viscum album (assembly GCA_963277665.1). NCBI lineage: Eukaryota > Viridiplantae > Streptophyta > Magnoliopsida > Santalales > Viscaceae > Viscum > Viscum album. The sequence continues at coordinate 1,985,492,512 of OY728161.1, read as the reverse complement.
CAGAACACTTTAAAAGTTAATTAAAATAAAAAATTTAAAAACCAATGAAATCATTAAAAATATAAAGGCATTATCACACGTTAAGAAGGCGATTAAGATCATATTTATTATGTAATTAAAAAAAATCAAAATAATAAATAAAAAACAAAATGAAATAAATTAATTAACATTGAAATCCAAACTCCACACTTATTTAATAATAACCCATTTAACTCTATGAATAATGATTAAAATATTGAAAAGTGATTATATAAATTTTAAGGAAGAATACAACCATATATTATTGAGTAAGGGAAGCCTTATGTTACTCTAATATTTATGTCAACTATAAACCTACAAGTAAAAATAGATTTATATGTGGTAATGTTGTTCAATTTAAAAGGAAAATGGGAGAGGGAATATAAGATAGAGCTTTTAACTTCTTCATTGGGTTCTAGGTTTTTAATTCCCCTAGTTAGGTAGTTATAGTACTTTTTCCCAATCTAAAGGGATATTTGGATAATGTGGTAGGAATCAGCACATAACAATTGTTTCAACGCTCTTTAATTTTCATCAGATTTAGAAGTTACCTAGATCAATGTATTATAAATAAAACCATTTAGAAATTAGGCACAACTAAGATGGTGGGGGTGGATGTAAGCATGTATCCTCTTTCGTTACCTCCATGGACACAACTTATATGACTTCCTCCTTTAGTGTCTTCAAAAATGGGGCTTCATTAATGATTTAAACCATGGGAGATTTAGTAAATAACTCAATTCAAAAAAAAATTATATTAAATTTCCCCCTTTTTTGTGCTCATCTTATATCACTATCTTGTAATACATTAAGATTTCATGATATAATTTAACTTTAAATAAATACTGTGTTAATAGCTTGATTCATAGGAAAAACCAAAACAAAATGAACTTAAAACATTATATAACCACTAAAATGTATTCCTAGAATTATCAGGTGAAAATAGAATTAAAATTATTATATAATATAGGTATAAATAAAAATAATGTTTAGTATTAATGCCAAGTCACTAATAAAAACTCAATTAATTTAGCTAAATATATAACAAGACCGATTTATTCTAAGAAAAAACCTTTCTAAAAATATTATTTCTATGTGATTTATTTTAAGAAACTAAATATATTATGGATAAAATATATTGTTGATATTTATAATATATTAACAATAATTATTAATTTATGGGAAATTAAGTTAAGAATGATTAATATTTTAAAAAGGTTCTTTTTCTATGAAAATGTTTTTAGTATATTTTTATGTTTTTAATTAAAATTTAAATTCATAACTTTATGAATTTTAATTTGGAAAAAATTACTTTGTTTTTTATTTATACTAATAATTTTATATTATGATATTATTTTGGGATTTTTCTGAACAATTCGATATTTAGGAAAATAGTGAAAATAATGTTTTTACCAAAATTATGACTTTATAATTATATAAGAAAGAACTAGAAAATTATAAACATTTTATTTCATCAAATATATGTTTAATGAGTAAAACTACAAGTTTTTAAATACAATTTTTAATTTATCAAACTTATCATTATCATTTTAGGAACTTTAGTAATATTTTATAATGAAAATATTTTTTTGTCTTTTATTTAAGTTATATATTATTTTGGTAAAAAGTAGATTCAGAATGATTTTAATGAAATATAAATTTTATTTGTTTTTTTATAAACCAATTTAAATAATTAAAATAAAGTACATTGAAAATTTTATTCTAAACATAATTTTTAAGCTTAAAAATACAATATTTCTAAAAATAGGTTTTTACACATTAAAAGCGCTAATGTTAAAATTATTTTTTCACACACATAGAAATGTTTCCTAATAAAATGGATTTATTATTTTTAATAATTATTTATATTTAATTTAATAAGTACAATGTTATTTTTTTCATATAAATTATTTACTTAGGTAACAACTAGTTACTATGATGAAACCAATAATTGGAAAAGTAAAAATTATAAGAGTAAGGGACTTAAAAACAAGTTTAAAACATATGTGGAAATGAATGATTGATCGATTATCAACCTTATATAATACTAAAATAAATTATTAACAAATTTCGAATACTTTATCCTAGAATAATTTTATGACATTATTGTAAAGTAATGGGTATTTACAAAAAATGTCACTCTCACCACTTTTAAATGGAGAATTCCACCACCCCTCAAAGGAACTCAAAAATTTCTTTTTACAATTGAAAAACATAGATTTTAAATTATCATATAATCATAATTCACTTTAAAAGGATTTTATTCATGATGAATTGGACCAATCTCTCTATTTTTATGGAATCCTCAAAAGAAAACATAATGCTCTCAATAAGAGTGCTCATTTTTCCTAAAGCTTGTTCATTTCTATCGTACTATTTAAATATCAATTTTCTCATTACTATATAAAATATTAGTATTTTTTACAGAATTTTATTATTCTATTTTAATAACTATTAACCACCTTTCCCATATTCTACTAAGAAAAACATAATTATCATTCATGTGTTGTACAGACTACCGCCTCCACAAAACGACGACCTTCGTTTTTACCACCGACTATAATTGCTGATTATAAGGGTAAGATTTATGAAAAAATATTTAATATTTATAATATTTTTTTATTATTAATATAAAAATAAGAACACATCTTCTTTCACTCTCATTGTTTGATAAATGAAAACATTAATTTTTCATTGTGCAGATTATCACCTCTATGAAGTAATGTATCTTGTTTTTTTATACTTTATTTATTATTTTTAAAAAATATTTAAAGATGACTCAACAATATAAAATTATCTAAATAATATCATTTTTATATTTTAATAATGATATTATTCCCAAAATAAACCACTTTCATATTAACAACCATCCATTAATTATGGCATGTTCATGTTTGATTGGTTTAACCACCTACTTGAACAATGCTATAATATAATATCCTGGATGAATATAAGAACCTGACTACTGATGATATATGATATATATATTTAAATAAATATTTTACTTTGTTTTAGGAATGGTAATACAAAAATTTAATTCATTCACGAAGATACCACCGATCATTTGTTAAAAATCGCTGAAACATGCTCATCATTAAATTCATCATCAAAGATAATAACTAAAACTATCATAGAATGAAGTTATTTCATTATAATGAATTATGATGGATAAATTCTAGTACCTTTATTGATCTCATAATTATGATCCTTGAGAGAAGAAATAATACCAACAATGCAACCATGAAACTAGTTCAAAACGTTGAAGATTACTCACACTCAATATTGAAAATAGATAATAACTAATTAATATACACAAAAATCAGATTATAAATGATGTGAATAAATGGTAATATTTATTATTCAGTTTTAAAAATAATTAATTAATATTGTTATTAATTTAAATAAATAGGCTAGTGTGCATTATTTTAAATCAAGATGAAAGGTAAGGGTTTTTGGATCTCAATTTCATTTCATTGAGATATGAATCATATTCACCACATTTAAATTTTTTTTGGTTTATATATTGGACATGGATATATTTTTTTCATAAATTTTATAAAATATTGGGTATTTAAAAATCTATCTCATGTTATACCTTTCACTGACTTTCAATTCGAAAGGCTATGACACTATGAGGGTTTTATTTAACTCAAACCCCCTTAACTTGATGTTTTTATGATTCATCCTAAAAATAATACTTATATTATTGGTTTATTACAACAAAAAATTTTATCTAATTGAAAATTATCTTCTTATTTGTGGAAAATTATTTTTTAAAACAAAATATTTTACCTTGATGAATTTCTTCCTAAAAAAATATGTCATTATTATGAATAATTCCCATCCTCTTAAATAATAGTTTCCCCTACATGTCAGTAATTTATCTTTATGAAAATATTCTTTTTTATAATTGGAAACATAATTATGTGTTATCTCATTTAAATTAATATTACCCTTATCTTATTTTATAATAATATTTTTATTATCTTTTTTATGATTTGGGACTTCAATAAAGGTTTTTTAAAACATACAAATGGATCTTCCAAAACTACCCTTGTTACTTTTAGGTTTCCGAATCTCTATTTTTTTCTCCATTTTTCTAAATCTTATTAAAATTTATTTCTTACATATATTATATATATGTTACTTACATATAAATCTAGTTTTCTATACATTTTTGGGCTAAATACATGTTTTAAGTTCCCTTAGAAATTCCCACTTTTAAGTATACCGGGCTTAAGGGAACTTTACAATTTATTATTCATGAAAAGAGTAACCTATATAAAACATTTTAAACCATGAATAGATTTTTAAAACACAAATTTATAATGGGAAACCATCATAGTTCAGTTATTTTATAAATAAAAATAATAATCTATTTACTTCCATAAATGTTCCGATGCTCCTTTAAAAAAGGATCTCCTATGTAGTTTATTTTTACTTATCCTTGACCCTTCTCATGAATATTTGTAGATTAGAACTCAATATTCAAGACCTATGTTTCTTTATTTAATTATTAAAATAAAAAATTATTTAATTCCTTATTCTTATGGGAATAATTATGATATAGTGTTTAGTTATTCTTTGTTACAATATTATGAAACCAACTTATTTCCAAGGGATTTTATAGTGATTATACTTTATGTATCATTTCTTTTCATCATGTGGAACACATATTTAGGTAAATGATATTATTTTAAAAATTTCATGGTTGGGTATATATTTATATATCCCTACAATATGATGGGTAATATTCTCATCTAATGAGATACCATGCATGGTGCACGAGTTCTTAGATTAAGCACACTACGCTATGTGACAGGTGAGACTATAATTACATAGCCATACAGTGCATTGGATAAAGATTTATATATCATGAGATATTATATATGGGATTAGGGAGTGAAAATAATCCACTATGGGTCTTTTTCCACAATTTTTACGTGAAGGGGGAGTAAACCTAATCCACAATGGGACTTTTTCAACTATATTTATGGGAATGATAAGTGAACCTAATCCAAAAATGGGAATTTTTCCACTATGTGATGATTTAATTGGGATATAACATTGAACTATGATTATGATTTCATGATTTAGGTTAATTCCACATATTTATGATTCCATGATCTTATGATATCATTTCCATACAATATTATTTCATGCTTATCTCACACTATTATTCCATGGTATATGTTTTTTCCTATGAGGTTACATATCCTTCCTTCACTATTTATAGAAGAATATTATTTTTTTAGTTTATTTTTAATAATAAATGTATCCCTACTCATGTTTTCTCACATTCTTATGATTTATCCCTTGTTGAAATTTTGATAAGTTTTCCCTTACTGATCATTTGATATCACCCCTATCTTATGTTTCCCTTACCAAAGTTATAAAGATAAGTATAAATTATGAGAATTATAGAAATATTTCTAGAATATTTTGATTATATAGAAATGTTTTCATGTTTTTAAAATAAGTTTCCTATTTAAATGTTCCAAAAAACACTAAAACAAAATGTTCTCTGAGTGGTGTGATATATTTTTTCATAGGTAATGTTTAACTTTGGGTAATGATGTAAATTAAAAATATGTTTAGATTTGGTCTCTATAGTTGGTATCAAAGGAGTATTTAGTAAATTTTTAGTATTATTTTAGATGTTTTAGATATTACTATTAGATAACTTTATTAAAAATCCTAGAGATGAGTCTAAGGGATAAATTTAAGTATAGGATAAAATCCTAAATTTTGGTGAAGTTTAGATTGATAAATCTTACAGGAAATAAAATCCATGTATGGATACTACAAGTGGATAAATGATCAGGAATATATTTACCTAGGTTAGTAACCATAAAAGGGTAATAATAGGTATTCACTAAATCGTCACCTGTTATATGACAAAGAGGCCCAAAAACACACTTTTTTGACACTCCAAGTGGATATTCTTTGTTCAATCACATTCACTTTAAAGTCCATTATGAAGGGTTAATTATGTGAAAGAATTAGGATAATAATTATTTGTGAAACCAATATAAAGAAAACTAGATTAAATTAAGATTGATTTAGGTCATACTAAAATATTATGTGATGGTTTCCAAGAGTAATCAATTTTGAGGTTGATTTTTCCATGAGATAATTTATGATAACTATATTATGATGTTAATTATTCATCACTTCATTTAACCAATTTTATTTTTATTAATAGTTAAAGGTTGAAGGAACCAAGATATAAATGAAATACATGGATAATAAAGATATTTTTCCAACCAGAAACCTAATGGTATAAGAGATATAGTATGAAATAAAGTTATTATGAAAGATCACCACTTAAGAATTATGATTAACAATGTGAACATATTTAAAATCCAAAACAAACTAAATAATATAATTTTGGAGTCTCATGGATTTTAGATGATGAAGATGATTAAGGAAAGAAGATGAAATCTCCATCATGTAAAAAAATTAAGAAATGAAACCTAGGGGAATCTCTCAAAGGAAATGAAATTTGTTTGAAATATGGTTAAGGAGAGAATAAAGAAAAAACATTAATAGGAAAAAGGAATACCTCAGTTAACATGATGGGAAGAAATATTGTTCTTTCTAAGAATACCCAGGAAATTGGATGTATAGATGTGAGGAATTTTTTAACTACAAAAACCAGTATACTAATCTAAGGTATTGAGAAGAAAATTAACACAAATACCTTATATTTCCAAGGGAACAAGGGAAATCCTATACAACAACAACTACTGATGTATGTTTTGAGAATGATATTGATTGAGGATCACAAATTATCCATTCAATAACTTTGAAGTGTTGTATTTTTATCTTATTCAACCCAATTTTTGGTACCAAAGAAATTTTTCTAAGGACATGATATCTTCACCTTAATTACTATATGTTTATTTATTAATATCATATTCTAGTGGTATTATTATTATATCCCTAGTTTATAATTACTCTATAAAAAATTATTATAGGAACATGCTTCCTATAAAATACTTGTATCCTTCCTTTAGACAAATATGATGTGATATTAGGAAAGAATTTGATCTTTATACATAGAGACCATGATAATTTCCAAGATAAGAAAAAGAAATTTAAACTCCTAAATCATTACATGATAACCTATTGTTATAAGGTTGATTATATACTCAATATGAAAAATTAATCCATTTATTATTGGGTATTTGGCACAAATAATAATAAAAAACTCAATTTTAGTTATAATCCTAGATAAAAGATAAGTTCACTAGTAAAAATTATGGTCGTAATGATGAAACCTCCCTAGAAATATAATCTTGAGTCATGTACAACTTTTAGAAACTATTATCTATTTTCATTAATAAGTAATAACTTAAATTGTGAAGACACAATTTATTCAAGGGTTGGATAAAGTTATCCCCCAAGATTTTACTATATAGTTTTATTTTGAGTAAACACTATTTAAAGAGAATACTTTACACACAAAACCAAACCAAAATGAACCATTAAACACTATATATATATATATATATTAAAATGTATTCAGAGAATTACTGGGAAAAAATATAGTAAAATAAATTATGAAATATTATTATAATTAAAAATAAAAATCATTATTGAGAATATAAAATTGATAAAAAATCAATTAGTGTAGTGAAATAACTAATAAGATTTATTTATGAATCAACTGACCAGTGGACCCGATGCCGCCACGTAATTTCATCGAATATGAAGGTTATTTGAGAGACAAAACGAAGATCTCAAGATATAAATGCCATACTCCTAGTATAGCTAGTGGATACTCTTGGGGAATGAATGATAGCTAAAAGACTCGGGGTGCTAAACATCTCTCTATTTGTTGTTAGGCGGGGTAAGAAATAGATTCCGATTGAAATATTATCTCATTACAATAGGTTTAGAAGCACAAAATGATCAAGGATTATTGGGTTATTATATTTAGGAGGGTTTATAATCTAATTCTATTCATGGATGATCTCCCCAGAAGGGATGAAGTTCTTATAATGTCAACCGGGAATGATGTGATAAGTGATTTTGAATACATGGGACATAGTGACAACCTGTGGGAATTGATGAAACAATATTGCGTTAGGGAGATCGATGTTTTGACCATTCCATTGATGCACACTTACGTGCTACCCCTGATCACATATAACAAACCAATCAATACCTTAGGTTTTTGGACCAAAATTCTGTAATTACTTATTCCCCTCTTGATAATAGGACCTAAAATGGCCTTCTGGAAGTACAAAAAAAATGATTAGGTGCCTCCCCTTAGATATTTTTATGTCCTTATAGTTTCTTTGAAAGTATTTTTTCCTGTATCCCGCATAAGGGAATTATTTGGATTCATTATATCTATAATAAGTTAATGGTTTTGGTATCAATTGAAGCACTTTATAAAAACAAAATCGATTTATGCTTTAAAATGTAGACTTTATAAAAATATTCTATTTTATGTGATTTTTTTGAGAAAATAAATATATTAGGGATAAAATAAATTATTTATATTAATAATATATTAACACTAATTAGTAATTTATAAGAAATAAAATTAAGAAGAATAAATATTTTAAAAAGGTTATTTTCATATGAAAAAATTTTCATTATATATTTATGTTTTTATGTGAAAGTTAAATTCCTATATTTTATAATCCAACTTTTAAAAAATTAAATTCATTTTTAGATTTTTAATAACAATGTTGTCTTAGGATAAATATTTGGGATTTTTCTGAAAAATTCATTTTTAGGTGTATAATGAAAATAAAGTTTTTACAAAAACTATAGATTTATAATTTTATAATAAATATATATAAGTTTATAAAAAATTTTATTGATCGAATATTTTTTAAGGAGTAAAAATATAATTTTTGAAATACCATTCATAATTTAGAAAACACATAGTTAACATTTAAAAAACTTATGTAATATTTTCCAATAAAAACTATTTTTGGTATTTCCATTTAATTAAATATTATTTTTAATAAAACTCTGATTTGGATTTATTTTAAAACCATATAAATATTATTTTTTTCATAAACCAATTTATACCATAAAAATAAAATATATTGATATATTTCATCAAGAACATAAGTTTTAACTATAAAAATAAACTTTTTTCTAGAAACTGGTTTTTTTCACATTACATGTGATAACATTAAAATTTATTTTAATTTAACAGAGAAATTTTATGGGATAAAATTAATTTTATTATTAATTTTATTAGTTAAAAAATATTGAATAATTTCCATTTTATTTTTAGGAATAAAAATGATTTACATCGGTAACAACTATTTATCATGTTAAAAGAAAAAAATGAAAAAATGTCAAAATACTAAGACTAAAAGACATAAAAAAACGTCTAAAAAATGTATAAAAATAAATTGTTAAGGTATTATATACCTTATATCATCCCTGACTCCATTATTATTAATTTTTGGTGCCTTTATCCTTTAATAATGTAATGAAATTATTATAAAGGAAATGGTATTTATAAAAATTCTATTCTCACAAATTATAAAAAGGTACTTCCATCACCCCTATAAGGAATTATAAAATTTAGATTTAATATTTAAACACTAAATTTTTCCCTTATATTATTATAATTATTCACTTATATAATATTTTTTTTCCTAATGAGCTAGCTTAAGTCCTCCATTTCCATGGAATCATCCCAAGAATACTCAAAGATCTCAACATGAGTACTCATTTTTCATAAAGTTTCTTACTTTGTATCTTACTTTTTAAAATTTATATTTTCCATTAATATATAAATAAATAAATATTCTTTTTCATTATATATTTTATTATGATAATTTAATAACTATACTTTTTTCATTTTTATTATGAAAAATGAAACCATCATTCATGCGTTGTGCAGGCTACCTCCTCTATGAAGCAGTGACTTTTATTTTTTAGTAATACATATATTTACTAATTATAAGGATGAATGTAACATCCTGGGCCCGGGTTCCACTCAACGGGTGCCCCAAACTCAGTTGGTCACATGACCTCAAGCGCATTTCCCCAAACACCAGAGGCTGCCAACTAGTTGCGAGGGACCAGGTCTGATAGTGGGGAAACTATGCCCTCACTTGTCAAAGTGTAGCACAATAGAATAAAATATAAAAAAATACAACAATAGTGGAAGCAATAAAACATACACATTTTAAATAAACAAATGTAGTAAAAGATAACCAACAATAATAATGAGGCAACACGTCTCAAGTTCTAAGAAAACAGCCAGAACATGTTACACAACAATATGGTACAATACAATACAGAGTATAGAGTGCAATAAAGAAAAAAAAACAGTCGGCTGCATCACGAGCCTAAGCTCAGTCCCATTCTCCCCTACTCCTCAACAACAAATAAAGTACCTTTATAGGGACCCTTGCCCTTATCCACACCTACAGAAACATAATCTGTTTGGGCCGAAGACATGACCCAAATAGGGTGTGAGAAATAAATCCCATTAGGCACCCACCAAAGTCCCGTGCCCAACTATGTGAGAATATACAACAACAGTGTGCAGTAATAAATGCAATAAACTAAGCAGTACTCAAAAGTAACTAAATTTAACAGTAATATTTCCATTTTAATATTCATTTTATCCAATTAATACAAGACATCACCTTGGTGAATTTTATATGTAAACAGTCAGTGTCCTCAGACACACAAACTCTTACCCTCAGGTAATCGGAATCATAACCCATAGGTAATTTCCCACAGGCATAACAGATATTGCCCTCAGGTGTACGAAGTGTCACCCTCAGGCACAGATTCTATTTCCCACAAGCATGAAAGAAGTTTCCCCCAGGCTAAAATAACCACTGCCCTCAGGCTAAAGGAAACACTGCCCTCAGGATAAGTAAAGCACTGCCCTTAGGCTAAATAAGTAACTGAGCCATGAACAATATATAAAAAAGCATAACACATTTAATTCCTCTCAAGTAAATTCAATAATTTTTATTACAATTGCATACCCTCGAGTATTCGGCCAAACAGCTAAACAGAGGAACGCACCTCCGAGGTGGTCCTGGATCCAAGCAGTGATCCCAAACAACAATTTGTTATCAAATTTAATTACCTATGCAATTCTAGGTATTCAAAACATCCAAGGCCTCAGCCACACAACACCCCAACATGGGTTCGTAGCTCAACGGTACACAAAAACACAGAACAATTGGAATTTAAACACCAAGCCACCTACCTCAAACACCCCTGAACGGTATACGTGAATGTCGCTTCCAGAAATTCCCAAGAACGATGTAGATCTGGGAAAAACAACATCATGTTCAAACCTAAATAACTTCCCCTTAATAAATAATTGGTAATAATGGCTTAAGAAGAAGGAGAGGCTTACCTGAGGTGGAAACGGATTCCCAGTGTGCGATCTAGAGCTCCTCAAAGGTTCGACTATCTATCCCGACTCCTCCTCCAGTTCTAGGACTTCCCTATGAATAGGGGAGACTACTTCCCATTTTAAGTGAAAAAAACAAACTACACGGCGTGTACTATTGACTACACGGAGTGTACTTTTCTCATGTAACTGTTCCTCTGGTGACACTGCTGCACTGTTCATCCATCGACATGAGTACACAACATATATTTCTGGTTACACAATGTGTACTATCGCTCAGCTGGCGGCTGCTTCTACTGCCTTACTGTTTTCCTGCCAACTGACTACACAACGTTTAAATAAAAACAACATGGCGTGTAGTCAGTTTTTATACCTTTCGTCACCGACAGGGCTACACACCCTGTGTACTCATCCCACATGTCCAAAGTACACGGTGTATAGAAAAGTACATGGTGTGTAGTCCCAAAATTTAGTATTTTTCCCTATTTTCACTATTTTCTCAAAAAAACTTAAGGAAAAGAAAAAAGAAGAAACTCGTAACTCAAAACTAAGAACCGGGTTCTTACAAACTTCCCCCCTTAAAGGAATTTTCCTTCGAATCTCCCTTCCAAGGGTGGTGAAGATTAAACTCAAAAATAGCTCTAGCCACTGAGCACGTACATCAGTATCCCGCTCCCAGGTTTCGTCCTACACTCGACCATGCTGCTATAGGACCCGTATGAGAGGAACTAACTAGCCTTGGAGAACCTTCGTGCTCCTATCAACGATACGAATTGGATGCTCTTCAAAGGATTCATCTATCTGAAGCTCAACCTCCTCGGGCTAAAAGACGTGAGATGGGTCTGAATGATAGCAGCGCAACTGAGATACATGGAAGACGTCGTGCATGGCACGATACCTCTGTGGTAACTACAATTGATAGGGAACTAGCCTTAATTTCTCTAGAATCTCAAATAGCCCCACATACCTTGGTGAAAGTTTACCCTGTCTCATGATCCGCCTGTGTCCCAACCTTGGTGAAACACACAAGAAAACCTGATCCCTGACCACAAACTACAAGGGTCGTCTGTGGCGATCAGCATAAGATTTCTGACGAGACTGTGCAATAGCCATCTGCTTTTGAATCAACTGGACCAGCTCAAAAGTCTCTTGCACGAGCTATGGTCCCAGTAAAGCTGCCTCACCTACCTCTAACCAGCACAAGGGTGATCGGAATGGCATACCATATAAATCCTCATAAGGTTCCATCTCAATAGTTTCCTGAAAACTATTATTATAGGCAAACTCGACCAGGGTTATATGCTTCTCCCAAGAGCCCCCATAGTCTAGGATGCATGCACACAACATGCCCTCAAGCACCTGTATCATACGCTCTAACTGACCATCGGTTTGAGGGTGGTAAGCTGTGATCATAATCACCTGTGTACCTAGTGCCCTCAGAAAACTCGGCCAGAAACGAGATTTAAAACGAGCGTCCCTATCCGAAATGATAGAACAAGGAACCCCATGATGATGTACGGACTCTTGGATATACAGCTTTCTGAGCTCGTCAACACCAAAGGTCTCCTTGATCGGCAAAAAGTGATCTACCTTTGTGATTCTGTCCACAACAACCCACATGGAATCATTGCCTCAAGGTGACCTCGACAACCCAGTCAGGAAGTCCATCGCGACATCAACTCATTTCCAGTATGTGATGGGTAACTACTGTTACAGTCCAGCTGGTCTCTGATGCTCTGCCTTCACCTGCTAACAGGTGGAACATCTCATAAAAAAACCATATATATCCCTCTTCATACCCAGCCACCAATACTGACGTCTCAAGTCATGGTAAATCTTGGAACACCAGGATGTACAACCCAAGATGAAGCATGAAACTCCCACATCAAATCCTTTAGTATATCCCCCGGAACCCATAATCTTCCATGGAAACACAATACTTCATCATCGCCTATCATCCATCCAAGAGGAGGGTCCTCACTTGACACTTACTCCCGTAGAACTAGGCCTTATGAATCCTATAGTTGTCTCATCCTCACTCTATCCAGGAGTGTAGAGGTCACAACTAAAGAAGAAAGATAGGTCTACCCCTGACTGTCATGAACCTCCAAATGCATCTCAGAGAAAAAATCCATAAGTTTCCATTCACCACTAGCCTCATGAACCGCTTGTGTATGAGTCTTCCTGCTCAGTGAATCGACTACTGCATTACCCTTACTAGGTGTATAGGCAAGCTCAAAATCGAAGGACTGAAGGTACTCAACCCACCTTCACTGTCTGAGGTTCAAGTCACGCTGAGTAAAGATATATTTGAGAATTTTTTGTTCAGTGAAAACCAAAAAATACTCTCCCAAAAGATAGTGTCTCTAACAGTGAAACCCATGAAAAAAACAGCCAACTCGAGATCATGCGTTGGGTAATTACTCTCATGTAGAATTAACTACCAAGACCTGTACACAATAAATCGATTGCCCTGCATCAACACTTCTCCCATCCCAATACCTGATGCATCACAGTAAACTGTATATATCTTCCCTTGCTCTGGAAATATCATGACTGGGGCTCATGTCAACCTTCCTTTCAATTCCTGGAAGGCTGCCTCGCAAGCTTCTGTCCAAACAAACTTCACACCCTTCTTAGTCAAACCTGTCAACGACACTGTTAAGTGGTAGAAGTCCTATATAAAATGCCTCTAGTAACCAGCCATCCCCAAGAAACTCTGTATCTCAAACACATTCTTAGGCTGCTCTTAGGAAACTACTACTCTCACCTTCTCTGGGTCTACTACAACTCCTTCCTCTAAGATAATATAACCAAGTAAGTGAATCTATTCCATCCAAAAGTTGCACTTTGAGAGATTAGCATATGGACGATGCTCTCTAGTTATACTCAATATGATCTCAAGATGGGTGGCATGATCATGTTGAGTGTGAGAGTATACCAAGATGTCATCCACGGATACTACCACAAAAGAATCCAGATAAGGATGGAACACATGATTCATCATATCCATGAAAACTGCTGGTGCATTCGTGAGTCCAAATGGAATAACCAAGTACTCATATAGACCATATCTACTCTGAAAAGCTGTAAGCGGTATATCAAATGGTCTAATGTGCAACTGATGATATCCAGATCTCAATTAAATCTTCTAGAACACTCGTGCACCTCTAAGTTGATCAAAAATATCATCAATCCTAGGAAAGGGATATCAGTTCTTGACCGTTAACTAGTTCAGCTTCCGATAATCCACACAGAGTCTGAGGGTATCGCCCACCTTCTTCGCAAAAAGGACATGAGAACCCCAAGGATAACCCCAAGGAGAAGTACTGGGTCAGATAAAATCCTTTGACTGTAACTCCTCTAACTGTCTCTTGAGCTCCTGTAACTCAGGTGTAGCCATCCTATAAGGAGGAATGGATACCGGTTCCACTCCTGGAACAAGCTCAATAGAGAAATCCACCTCATGCTCTGGAGGTAGACATGAAAAGTCATCCAAAAAGACATCCCTAAAACGATCAACCAATGGAAGGAAATCCTTCTGACAAGTCCCCTAATCATCTAGATATAAACTCGTAATCTAGGCTGTGACTCTACCTCGCCCACGATGCCCTGGTCCAGCTCGACTCTCCTGAACATCCCACTCACCTTTGTATAGAAACTCTCCACCCTATGGTGACGTGAAACACACCCTGTGACGATAGTAGTCTACAAAGGATCGAAAGGGAACCAACCAGTTCATCTCGAGAATGACATCATAGCTCGTCATCTCTAAGACATAGAGGTCCCAAAGGAAGTGACACCCACCGAACTCAAGGGGGCACTCCTTGCACTGACGCACACCAGCCGTTTTAGCTCCCAACGGAGTGTCTAGCGTCATAACATCAGAAGAAGAAGAAACATAGAGCCCAAGGCTCTGCATAACAGGCACAAATACAAAGCTATGTGTAGAACCCGTATCGAAAAGTACTGAAGATAAAATAGAATATACTAGAATAGTACCTCTGACAATAGAAGGTCTGGGATCCTGATCCGGCTGGGTCTGTTGCACTGCATATTCCTACCCCGTGCTGCGGCCCTACGACACATCCTGTCTACCCTGAGCTGTCCCTCCCTGTTGCCTCTGAGATCTTGGTGTCTGGATACCACAGCCAAGACCACCATCCCTGCCTGCACGCCCTGACATATTCCAGTTTCCTGACTGGTAAGAAGCTTCTTGTCCTGATCCCGCTCACAGAGTCTGTACAAAACCCCTTTCACTAGCCACTGTTAGAGAGTCCCTGCAAAAGAACTGCAGATAACCCATCTTTCCACAATCTCACCACTCCATTAGGTCACGTGGACACTACGGTCTATTATTCCCCTCCTTACCACACTGGTAGAACATAACCTAGACACTTGAAACATTCTTCTGGCTTGTACTACCACCATGAGAGAAGTCCATTTGTCTCTTCCTCTTTTTAGTAGAAATATGTACCAGAAACTGGTGCTGAACTTCCCTGGCCCACACCACTAGCTTCCCGTAGATTCTGCTCGATAATCAGTGCCTGGTTCACAATAGCATGTATAGTAGGCAACCTGAAAACATTCACCAGTGCATGAATGTCATACCGAATACCATATTCAAAGAACCTAGCTCTCAACGTCTCATCACCCAGAAGAACGGGTGAAAAATGCCGAAGATCGGTAAAAATATCATAATAATCCATCACCGACATAGCGTCCTACTGCAGATTCATGAACTCTCGAGCTCTATCTGCCTTTAGCGTCTCTGGGAAGAAGAAATTTTAGAAAGCTGTCTGAAAATCTTCCCACACCATGTCTTTGTGATGCTCTATCTGAGTGGTCACATCCCAACACCTCTTGGCAGAATCACGCAGCATATATGTAGCGAGCTTGACCCTCCACTCTAGAGGAATCTCAAGATGCTCGAAAATAGTCTGCATAGACCCCATCCAAGACTCCTCAGCCTATGGTCCGCCATCCCCTGAAAACATAGGTGGATGCTGGTGCTGGAAGATACGATTCAACTCGACCATAGATGTGGCAGCCGGTAGTGCTCCCTGAAAGGTCTTCATGAACAGCCTAAAGCCTTCACAGAACTGCACCTCCACACCTGTGTCAGGTATAACTACTGGCGCCACATCTGGCTCTACTAGAGGATCCACTGGTAGCCCATGTCCCACCATCTCTGGTGTATAATCATTGTCGCTCTCTTGGCAAACAACACGTTGTTTTCTTGGTATCATGACTCTACAAGGTCACACACACACCTTAGATCAAGATTATCATAGTCTGAAAACGAAGGGACCAAAAAGGGGACAAGAGGAAGAAGGCATTCAATATTTTCAAATCAGGACTACATGGCATGTATACTGACTAAACGGTGTGTACTTGACTTCTCTTCCCCTGCCCAGGTCCTTCTACACGACTAAGCCACATGGATCCCCTTGAACAAAACTACATGGCGTGTATATAATCTACACGACATGTATGGTGTAATTTTCCAACTTCCCATGTCATTTGTGACACGGCCGACTACTCAGCCTTATACTACATGGCGTGTTACACCCGAACATGACGTGTACACCACCCCGTTTCCCAGCCACATGGCTAAGTCCACACAGTTTGTTCTCGGATAAGACTATACAACGTGTTCCTCAGTCACACAGCGTGTATTGGATGAGCTCTGCTGACCCTTGTTGTTAGTTACACGGTCGGATACACGGATCACACTACACAACGCGTTCCAAATACACACGACGTTTACACAAAAGGATTACACCGACCCATGTTTTTTAGTTACACAGCCAGACTCCGGGTCAACACTACACTGCGTGTACATCTGGAACACGACATGTTTTCCCCAATCATTTCCCTTCCCCGTGTCTCTTCCCACATGGTCTATGACATGGAAAGAGACTATACGGCGTGTACGGAGGGTAAACGGAGTGTACTTAAAAAGGTTTTTTTCTTTCCGAACAGAAGATCACATGGCGTGTGTCCGAGGAACTACACGGCGTGTATCCTGGGTTTTCCGGACAGTAAGGATTAGATACTTCTCCGGAACCCAAAAAACAATTAAAAAACACCTAGGTGCCAAATTCCGATCCGTGAGGTCCCATACTCCCCGTGAATCAATGTTTGGCATCTTATATGTGTTATTCATAAGTAAACAGGTCGATGATCCACCGAATTCCAATCATTGAGGGCCCATACTCCCCAAAGACCAATGTTTGGCGTCCATCCTATCAACAGGATCACAAAAAAAATACCCTATCACATAGCAGGTATTTATCAAAGCAGCTATCACAACAGCATACTTTTCTAGCACAACAACTATCAAAACAACATGCAATTTCTAATGCACCTACATGGCATAGAACTATGCATGGATTGTGATTTCTAACATGTGCCTAAATGATGCATGAGATGACATACCCTCATCTCATTGGGTTGCAACTAAATAGAACCCATTGATAAAATATAAACAGCACAATCACAAGTGCATCACCCAACGGTGAAAAGCAAATCAATTGTAAAATTGCAAAATTAGAAAAATTGAAAAAATACGAGGTAGACTGGATTTTCCTTGTACACGGGTTAGCTACTCCTGGGAATAGCTTATTACCAACTACCGTTCCCGTCCTATCCCTGACTAAGGCTCCAAATAGTAAGTCAAAGAAAAGATCCCCTTTGATACCACTTTGTAACGTCCCGGGCCCGGGTGCCACTCAACGGGTTCCCCGAACCCGGTTGGTCACATGACCTCAAGTTCATTTCCCCAAATGCCAGAGGCTGCCGACTAGCAGCGGGGGCCCAAGTCTGATAGTAGGGAAACTATGCCCTCATTTGTCAAAGTGTAGCGCAGCGGAATAAAATATACAAACATACAACAACATCAAAAGCAATAAACCATACACATTTTAAATAAAAAACTGCAGTAAAAGATAACCAACAGTAATAATGAGGAAACACGTCTCAATTTCTAAGAAAAAATCAAGAATATGTTACACATCAAAATGGTATAATACAATACAGAGTATAGAGTACAACAAAGCAAAAAAAAGCCATCAGCATCGCTAGCCTAAGCTCGGTCCCCTGCTCCCCTATTCCTTAGCAACAAATCAAGTACATGTATAGGGACCCTTGCCCTTATCCACACCTGCAGAAATGTAATCTGTTTGGGCCGAAGACATGAACCAAACAGGGTGTGAGAAATAAGTTCCAGTAGGCACCCACCAAAGGCCTGTGCCCAACTGTGTCAGAATATGCAACAATAGTGTGCAGTAGTAAATGTAATAAACTAAGTAGTACTCAAAAGTAACTAACTTTACGAGTTATATTTCCATTTTAATATTCATTTTATCTATTTAATATAAGACATCACCTTGGTGAATTTTATATGTAAACAGTCAGAGTCCTTAGACACGCAAACCCTTACCCTCAGGTAATCAGAATTGTAACCCGCAGGTAATTGCCCACAGGCATAACAGATATTTCCCTTAGTCGTACGAAGTGTCGCCCACAGGCACATATTCTATTGCCCACAGGCACTAAAGAAGTTGCCCTCAGGCTAAAATAACCACTGCCCTCAGGCTAAAGGAGACACTACCCTCAGGCTAAGTACAACACTTTCCTCAGGCTAAACAAGTAATCGGGCCATGACCAATATATAAACAAGAAAAACACATGCAATTCCTTTCAAGGCAATTCAATAATTGTTATTACAATGGAATACCCTCAGGTATTTGGCCAAATGGCTAAACAGAGGAACGCACCCTTGGGGTGGTCCTGGATCCAAGCAGTGATCCCAAACAAAAATTTATTATCACATTTAATTACCTATGCAATTCTAGGTATTCAAAATAGACAAGGAATCAGCCACACGACACCCCAACATGGGTTCGTAGATCAACGGTAGAAAAAAACGCACATCAGTAAGAATTTAAACACCAAGCCACCTACCTCAAACACCCCTGAACGGTATACGTGAATGTCGCTTCCAGAAACGCGCAAGAACGACGTAGATCTAGGAAAAACAACATCACGGTCAAACCAAAATAACTTCCCCTCGGTAAAGAATTGGTAAGAATGGCTTAAGGATAAGGAGAGGCTTACCCGTACGGTTCCAACGAGATCAATAGAGGCGGAAACGGATTCCCTGCGTGTGATCTGGAGCTGCTCGATGGTTCGACTCTCTCTCCCGACTCCTCCTCTAGTTCTAAGCCTTCCTTGTGAAAAGGGGAGGCTACTCCCCATTTTAAGAGAAAAAAACAAACTACACGGCGTGTACTATTGATTACACGACATGTACTTTTCTCATTTAAATATTCCTCTGGTGGCACCGCCGCACTGTTAATCCGTCAACATGGGTACACATCGTGTATTTCTGATTACATGGCGTGTACTGTTGCTCAGCTGGCGGCTACTTCCACTGCCTTACTGTTTGCCTGCCGACTAACTACACGGCGTGTAAATACAAACTACACGACATGTAGTCGGTTTTTACACCTTTAATCGCCAATAGGGATACACACCCTGTGTACTCATCCCACACGTACAAATTACATGGCGTGTGGAAAATTACATGGCGTGTAGTCCCAAAATTTAGGATTTTCCCCCATTTTCCCTATTTTCTCAAAAACACTTAAAGAAAAGAGAAAAGAAAAACCCCATACCTCAAAACTAAGAACCGGGTTCTTAAAATGAAATTGAAGAATAATTATGAAATATTTTATATAATTATGATTATAAAGAATCAAATTATAATTCATTTTATTTTCCTCTCATTATATGAGAAATGAAAAAATTAACTGCACGTTGTGAGGACTACCACCTCAACGAAACAACATATCTCATTTTTTTCATCTAGTTTATTTATTATTTATTAAACCATACTAAAATTTGATTTAAAACATCAATTTTCAAAAATAATATCATTATAATTCTATAATTATGATATTATTCTGAAAATAAACCACTTTTATAATCATAAAAATCAATTAATTATGGTATGTTCATGTTTGGTCAGTCTAAAATCCCACATGAAAAATGCCATAAAATAATATAATGGATGAATATGAGAACATAATTATTAATAATATATTATATAAATAAGAAAATAAAGGTTTTATTTTGGTTCTATAATGGAAATAATTAAATTTTAATCCAATTCACTAAGATACTACTCCACATTTGTTAAAAATCAATGAAATGTCCTTGTCACTGAGTTCATCTTTAGGGGTCATAAATGAAACTTTTATAAAATGAAATTATATATTTATAAATAATTTTTTTAACCACAATACATTTAATGATATCATAGTTATTATGTTTGAGAGAAGATTAAATACTAAAAATGCTATGATGAAACTAGTTCTACATGATCAATATTACTGACACCTTATATTGAAAATAAATAATAACTATTTAATATACACATAAAAATGATTATAAATAAGAAATATAAATTTTAATAATTATGAATATTTTTTTAAATAAATAATTGAGATAGTTTTTTTATATAGGAGGATAAAGTGTTTTGTGGAAATCAAGATAAAAGGTAAGAGATTTTGGATCATAATTTTCTTCATTGAGATAAGAATCATATACACCACATGTCTCTTTTTATGGTGTATGTTTTGGTCATGGATATTTTTTTCATAAATATAAATAAATAGAGGGTATTTAAAAAACCATCTAATGTTCTACCTTCTATTTATTTTAAATTCAAAATACTACAACAATGTAAGGGTTTTGTTTAACTAAAGCTCTATTTACTAGATGTTATTAAGTTTAATCTTGAAATTCATACATCTATGACTATTTTCTTCCAAAATAAGATTTTATCTCCTAGATAATTGTCTTATTATTTAAAAAAATGAATTTTTAAATTCAAATATTTGACCATTGTTAATTTATTCCTGAAAAATTATATCATTATTAAGAATAATTCCCATACTCTTAAATGATGGGTTTCCCTCCTTGAATATAATTTCCCTCCCCTCCAATGTTCTAGTTTTTAATTGAAAACCTAATTATATTTTATCTCATGTGGCCGTAATATCTATACTCTACTCTATTCAAAATAGTTTTTTATTATCCTTTTTTATATTGGATGTCAATAAAGGTGTTTTAAAACTTAAAAAGTGATATTTTGAAATGACCCTTATTAATTTTAGCTTACAAATTCTCTTTATTTTATCCATTTTCTCTATCTTATTATCATATTTTTTGTCAATATGTTTCATATATTTTCCTTAAAATATATACCTAGTTTACTATGACTTTATTTTTTGGGGGTTAAAACATGTTTTAATTTTTCTTCAAAATTACCACTTTTAAGTAAACCTATATTAAGGGAAATATCAAATTTCCCATTTTATGAAATGTTTCACCTCAAAATAATGTTTTTAACCATTTAAATATTTTGAAAACCCTCATTATTTTATGCAAAACCAACTATGTTAAATTATGTCCTAAAGGAAAATATTAAGAGATTTTATTCCTTAAATGATCATATGATCATTTTGAAAAGAATCACCTATACAATTCATTATTACTTATACTTGAACCTTCACATGAATTTTACTAATTTGGAACTCAATGTTTAAGAACTATGTTTCTTTATTTAAATGTGAACATAAAAAATGATTTAATTAATTATTTTCTTGGGAAACCTTAAGTTATAGTCTTGAATTATGCTTTGATATAAGATAATGAAACCCATTTCTTTATCTTGGTGTTTATAATGTTTATGATTTTTATATGGTTTCTTTTAATAATGTGGAACACATATTCATGTACAAATAATGTTTTTTATTATATTATGGGTGGTATTAAAATTATATAGACCTCCCATTAATCTGGAAATGTTTTTCATTTCATGAGATACCATGTATAGTATATAAGAAGTTAACTTAAGGGCACTATTTCATGTGATGTGTGGGCCCTAAATTGTATTTCACTCCAACTAATTGGGTAAAGTATTATATCCCATGATATTTTATGTATGGGATTATGGAGTTAACCTTATCCTATATAGGACTTTTTCAGTATGTTTATGATAATAAAAAGTGAACCTAATCCCCCATGGGACTTTGTCTACTATGTTTATGGGAATTGGGAGTGAACCCAATGAACTATAGGACTTTTTACACTATGTAATGATGTTCTTGGGAGTAAAACTTGACCTAAAAATATTATATCATAATTTATGTTATTTCATATATTTATGAACCCATTATCTTATATTATTAGTTATTTATACATTGTTTTCATTCCTATCTCACAGTATTATGTCATGGTACATGTTTTTTACATTGAGATTACATGTCCTTACTTTATGATTTATTAATAAATCTTATTATTCCATATTATTTTTAATAATAAATTCACCCATGCTAATGTTATCTCATATTCTTATAATCTATCCCATGATGTAATTTTGATAAGTTTTCACTTACTAAGCATTTGATATTACCCTTTCTTACATTTTCCTTCCCTGGGAAATGAAGATAAGTATAACTTATGAAAAGTCTAGAATGGGATATAAAAGGGTTCAATTATGGAGAAATATTCACAAGTTTCATATTATTTTTCTTATGAAATTTTTCCTAAAATACACAGACCAAAAGGTTCACTGAGCCATTTGAGGTTTTTGTGTTATGTAATGATTAAATTTTAGTAATAATATAAAATAAAGATATATTTATATTGGGTCTCTATTTTTGGTATCAAAGTAGGGTTAATTTTTTTGAGTAATAATTTATATTTTTTGGAGAGTAAAATTACAGTACTTTAGTGAAAACCTTATCGATAAGTCTAAGGTTTAAGTCTAAGTATAGGATAATATCCCGTAATTTTGGTAAAATTGTTATTGTGTGGTTTTTCTAGAACTAGATTCTTTTAGATACTATAAGTGGATGATGGATCTGTTAAATATTTACCTAGATTTAGTAGTCCTAAAAGGGGTGTATTGGATAATAAATCAATTTTTATCTGATGCATAAAAAAGATTGCCAACTGCACACTTGGTTTGACCCTACACATGGATATGCTTTGGTCCATAAAATTAATAATAATAATAATTATGATGGATTTATTATTTTAATGAATTAATATCATTTTTTGATAGAACCAATTTAAAGAAACCCAGATTGAACTAAGAGTGATTAAGGCTGATCTGAAAGATTACGTGATAGTTTCAAAGAGTAAAAAATTTTGAGGTTGATATTTTCATAGAAAATTTATGATAATTCTATTAGGATGTTAATTATTCATGACTCACAATAACCACTTTTTGTTTTAGTAATGACTAAATCTTGAAGGAAATAAGTTAACAATGAATTCCATATACAATTTGGATATTGAACCAACAAGTAACCAAATGGGATAGAATATGGAATAATTAATATTATGATTATTAAAAACCATCTATCAAGAATTATGATTTGAAATGTTAATATAGTTGAAATATAAAACAACTAAAGAAGATAAGTATGGTGTCTCATGGAATTTTAGGAGATGAAAATGATGACAGAATGAGATTTAATGTTCATCATGTAAAAAATATGGGTAGAGACACCTAGTGGAAAGTCTGAATGGAACATTAAGATGTTTTATTTATGGGAAAGGAGAAAATTAAGTAATAAAATTTTGAAAAAAGGGAATATTTATGTTAACATGATGGGTAAAAATAATGTTCTTCATAAGGATCTACTAGAAATTAAATGTTTTAAATGCGATGAATTTGGGAACTTTACAAACCAGCACACTAATTCAATTGAATAAGATGAAAATTTACACCAAAAAATTTCAAGTCCAAGGGAACAAGGTAGATCCTATGCAACCAAAAATAAAATAAAAAGTTCAAAAAATGATGTTTAGTGGGGAATAATAATAATCCACTCAATAAGTACATAGTATTGTATCATTATCTTTTATAATCTACCTCACTATACCTATAATGTTTTCCAAGGTCATAAAATTATCACCTCAATAACTATATGTTAATTTATTAATAAATAATTATATTGGTATGATTATTTAATTCCAAGTATACAAGTAATCTCTAATATATTATTATAGGAATGTGCTTCCTATAAAATATGTTAATCCTTACTTTAGTCAAATTGGATGTGATATTAGTCAGGGATTGAACATCTCTAAATAGTGACCATGATAGTTTAAAAGTTATGAAAAATAAATTTAAAATCCTAACTCAACATATGATCACTTATCGGTACAAGGTTGATTATACTCCCTATAAAAAATTAATCCCCTTACATTGGGGCATTTGTCACAAATGGTTATAGAAGAACTGAACCTTTGTTATATTCAGAGGGAAAATATGAGTTCACTAATAAAAACTAAGTTATTAAGGACGAAACCTCACTAAAACTAAAATATTTAGTCATGTTTATCTTTTAGACACCCTTATCTATTTTCAGTTGTAGGTAATAATTAAAATTATGAGGATACAATTTATTTAGGGAGTTGAGGGAATTTAACACCATTAGATTTTACTATATAATTTTCCTCTAAATAAAACTTTTATCAATAAATTACTTTACACACAAAACCAAACCAAAATGAACCATGAAACATTATATAGCCCTTAAAATGTAGCAATAAAATTTGTGGTAAGAAATATAAATAATGTAATTATGAAATATATGTAGAATCAAAGATAACGGTAATTATTAATAATATTCACTGAGAAAAATTAAATTAGTTTAGCTAAATAACTAATCATACTTGTTTATGATTTCAATTGAAACCTTCTAAAAAGGTGATTTTTAATGTCCTTATTTTAAGAAACTATATATATTATGGATAAAATATATTGTTTATGTTAAAAATATATTAATATTAATTGGAAATTTATAATAATATAAGTAATAACAATTTAACAAGACCAAGAAGTTTAAAAACATTTTAATTGATCAAATATGTGTTTAAGAGTAAACATATACATAAACCATTCTTAATTTAGGAAACATATGTTTAAAATTTTATGAACTAAAGTAATATATTCCAATAAAAACCATTTTTAGTATTTTATTTTAAATAAATATTATATTAGTAAAATTTGGAATTGGATTTATTTGAAATAAAAATAAATTTAAATTTTTTTATAATACACCAATTTTTATTATGAAAATCAAATACATTTAAAATTTTATCATACACAAATGTTTTAATATTAAAAATAAACTTTTTCTAGAAATAGGTTTTTTTACACGTTACGTGTACTAATGTTAAAATTGATTTTTATTACACATAGAAATTTTATATGATAAAACTTATTTTATATTTGGAATTAGTTTGTTCAAATTATATAATAAGATCCATTTTGAGGCATAAAATTGACTTAGTTAAAAACTAGTTACCAAAGTAAAACCA
The DNA here is from genome assembly GCA_963277665.1 of Viscum album. NCBI lineage: Eukaryota > Viridiplantae > Streptophyta > Magnoliopsida > Santalales > Viscaceae > Viscum > Viscum album. The sequence continues at coordinate 1,985,466,720 of OY728161.1, read as the reverse complement.
AAAATGGAAATTTTAAAAATTCTAAGAGTAAGGGACTTTTAAACATATTTAAAACAACCATTCATATGAATGGTTTAATAAATATCTACCATATATTATCCATGAATACATTATTTTTATTTTTAGTTTCTATATAATTGAATAATGTAATTAAATTATAGTAAAGTAAATGGTGTTTTCAAAAATTCCATTCCCACCACTTATATAAGGATAATTCCACCACCCCTTCAATGCAATAGAGAATTTAAATTTCTTCCTGAAAACCTTAAATTTTTTCATTCTCTTATATTCCTACATCACTTTTATATGTTTTGGTAATAATTAATTATCTAATCTCTCCATTTATATGGAATCCTCCAAGGAAAACTTAAATCTCTAAATGTGAGTACTCATTTTTCCCTAAAGCTTATTCCTATATTTGTTTTTAATTGAAATTCCATCAATAATATATAATGACATCAGAATTGTTTTTATACTAAATCTTATTATTCTAAGGGAATAAATATTAATTAAATTTCCCCTTTTCTTATTATAAAAAATGAAACTCTCATTCATGTGTTGTGAAGACTACCACCTCCATGAAGTGATGAATTCTGTTTTTCACCACCTCATCTATTCACTAATTATAAGAGTGAAATTAAAGAATAAAAATTACATATGTAATATAATTTTTATCATTATGATATAAATTTTAACCCACATCTTTACCTCTCATTGTTAAATAAATGAAAATGTTAACCTTGTATTGTGCAGACTACCCTATCCATGAAGTAATACATCTTGTTTTTTCATATAATTTCATTATTATTTATTAAAACCTATTGAAATATAATTAAATACATTAAAATTATATATATAATGTAATTTTAATTATAAAATGATGATATTATTCCCCCAATTAACCACTTTTTTAATCATAACAACCCATTAATTATGGTAGGTTAATGTTTGGTTAGTCTAACCACATACTTGAAAAATGCTATAAACAATACCAGATATGAATATGAGAATTTAATTACTAATAATATATGATATAAATAATAAAGTAAATAATTTCTTTCTAGAATTATAATACGAAAATTAAAACATTAACTAAGATACCACCGCTCATTTTTTAAGAAACCACAACACATGCTCATCACTGAGGTTATCTTCAAGGATCGTAACTAAAACTACCCTATAATTAAATTATATCTTGGTAAATGATTTTAAATAATAAATTATAGTGCTTTCAATGATCTCATAATTATGTACTTCGGGATAATAATGAATAATGATATGTGTATTTCATGCATATATTTTATGGTGTTTTAATATAATTATTTTTGTAATATAAATGATATTGTTTCCAATATTTGGACTGTTTAACTTGTTTTTTAATTTGTACCAGAATACAACCAATAATTGGAAATAGGATAATATTAGTTGAATATGCAGAGAAAAATCTGTACCGAAACAATGTAAAAAAAGTCTTACCATGATTAAGGATGCCTATGGAACACTCCAGGTGGTTGAAAGTGAAGAGACTCAACAAAACAGAGCTCATAGAGCTTGAAATTGGTTATTTACTTCATATAAACATTAAAAAATGTGAAATAATTATAGTACATGAAAAAAATAAAAGAAGTTAAGTTTACATGAGGTGAAAACACTACACATGGTGAAAATACATAAATGATGTGAAAGCGTCAAGATGTCCAAAAAATGGCCAGATTTAATGAAAATGGGCGAAGAGACCTATTTTAGGACCCCAATATCACTTGAGATCACTGTTTTACCCATTATGACACCATTGAATGCTACAAAACCCTCTGGGAGTCTATAAATAGAGAGATGACTTGTATCTATGTAGATAACTAACGACCAAATCTAGTAGGGAGAAGTTGTATTGTGAAGGGTCTTCACCAGTTTGACAAATCCACTCTATTATTTATGTTTCATTTTATTTATTTCCTTCCCTCTTACTCTATAATAACTAGTATGTGAGGGTATAACTGACCTTATTTCTGGGTAATGTATCTTGTGGAAGAATGTGCCTTTGTATTTATTTATTTTATTATATTCATGAATTTGGTTTTCAACAATTTTCTTATCCAATTCTTATCCCTTTTTTTAATCATAACCATTGGTTAATAAATACGAAAGGAACATTTTAATTGGGAAAATGTTTACCCTAAATTATGAATAACCATTTTATCATATAGGGTACCTAGGTTTGAAAATGGTTTTGAGAAAAATAAGATTTGGAAGAATGATAAATTACCAGCCATGGGAAATAAAAGATTTCATCACCGAGAAGGTGATAACAAGACCATTGGATTTACCTCATCTTGACTCTAATGCCACACATAGATTAATTGATTTAATTGATAAAATAAAATTATACCCAAACCTTGAAACTAAAGTTCCTCTAAAAGCCTTCAATCCAACTTTATTTTCAAATCCCAAACTATTTTACTTCATTCTCTCTCTTTCTTTAAATCATTCTAAAAAAGAACACATGTTCTTTACCCTCATTATTAAAATAAATCAAAAAAAATATTTTATTTAAAAACCTATTTAAACTAATTTCATTATCTTAATGGGATCAATCTCAATCTTTATGCTATATTAATTTTAATTAATTATATATCCCTGATATAATTTTTGTTATTTTTTATTTTGATTAGGCCCAATGTAAATAACAAATCTCTTTGGGCCTTTGAAATACCAACAATGATATCACCAAACTAGTTCAATATGGTCTTGATAACTCACAACCAATATTGAAAATATATATTGACTAATTAATATAAATATAAATAATGATTATAAATGAGGAATATAAATGTTAATAGTTATAAATAAGTTTCTAAAATAATGAATTAATTAGTAATATTTTTTATAGGATGTTAGAATGTGTTCGATGAAATAAAGATAACTGGTAAGGGGTTTTGGATCTTAATTTTGTATCATTGAGATATGAATTGTATTCACAACTTGTATCCTTTTTTAGATTATATATAGGACATGTATATATTTTTTAATAACTTTCACAAAATATAGTGTATTTAAAAATCCATATCCTATTTTACCTTCCATTTATGTTCAATTTGAAATATTATAATGTTATAAGGGGTTGTTAAACACAAATCCTCATTCATTGATGTTATTATGTTTCATCTTGAACTTTTTACTTTTATGACTAGTTTCTTCAACCGTAAGATTTTATCCCATGAAACCTTATCTTACTCTCTAGTGAAAATGAATTTTTAAATTCAAACCTATTAAATCGTTTAATTTATTCCTCAAAAATTATATCATTGTTATGAATAATTACCATCCTTTTAAATGATGGGTTCCCTCTCTCTTTCCATAATTTCACTTCCTACCGATGTTCTCCTTTTCAATTTAGAACCTAATTATGTTTTATCGAATTTAAAATTAAAAAATCACTTCTAATATTTTCAAAATAAGGTTTTATTATGCTTTTTATATTGTGGTATTTCAATTAAGGTGTTTTAAAACATAAAAGGGATCTTCTGAAACTACCCTTGTTACTTTTGGGGTATACATTATCTTTATTTTTATCATCTTTCTATATATTATTATCATTTATTTAATCTATATGAAGTATATATGTCAATTAAATATATACCTAGTTTACTATATCTTTATTTTTTAAGGTTAATACATGTTTTAAGTTCCTTTTAAAATTCCCACTTTTATGTAAATCTTACTTAAGGGAACTTTCCGATTTCTTATCTCATTATATGTGTCACCTCCATAAATATTTTTCTCCATGAATATATTTTGAAAACCCAAATTATTTTTTGAAATACCATAATAGTAATTTTTTTTACTAAAGATAAATAATAATCTATTTTTTTCTTAAATGATCCTATGCTCATTTTGAAAAGCATCACCAATACAATTCATTTTTACTTATCCTATACCATTCTCATGAATTTTCCTACACTGGAACTCAATTTTAAAGAAATATATTTTTCTATTTAGATATGAATATAAAAAATTATTTAATTCTTTCTTAACTTAGAAATCCGTATGACATATCCTTCAATTATGCATGAGACAATATTATGACACCCACTTCTTTATCATGGGTTTTATAATGCTCATTCTCTAGGTGTGGTTTATTTTAATCACGTGGAACATATATTCATGTACGTATTATGAATTTAATTATGTGATGGGTGGTTATAAAAAAATATCCCTCTGATTAATTAGGTAATTTTTTCATCTCATGTGATACCTTGCCTTGGGAACAATTAGTTAGCCAAAACACATTATGTTATGTGATGGGTGGGCCTAAACTTATATAGCTATACAATGAATTGGGTGTAACACCCTGATATTTTATGAGAAGTATATTTTTTATGACATATGTTATATGAAACATCAAAGGAATCTTTCACTTCACACAACACTAGCTTGGCTTGCATTATACGCAATCACGACCTTCCTCAATAGCGTGTATAGTACGCAATACCGAGTTTCACTAAACAACGATATATTATTATAATATTATAAACTAGCCGTTATGAATAGTATTAACTGAATTTTTAATTTTATAACACTATAATTCATCTTAAATATTTTCTAGAATGAGGTAGGAAAACAAAACCAGTTTTTCAGATAAAAGAGGCATTTTTCAAAAAATGTAGTTTTACCGCCTTTTGATGGCGCACCCATTTTAAATCTAGTATTTTACATTTTTATAAGTTCAATTTGACAAAATAAAATTATTCTTTGGAACCTTGATATAAAAATTTACTTTGGATAAAATTTTCATATTATTCTGGTAACTTTCATATTTTGATGAATAGTAAAAACACGCTATATTTTAATTAAAAACAACTTTTTTCATCGCAATAATTTATATTGTTAAATTATATTATTGAATGGTTTTAAAGTAAAAATAGAATATATTTTTATCATTTAATATAATTTATGTCATTAGCATTAATTTTACATTGAATTCATAGTGAAAAACATTTCAATCTTTGGCAATTTTTTAACTTTTAAAACCCGTTTGCTTAACAACAGGATTAATTTTAAATTAATTACTGAAACTTCTGTGTATTTAATTTTTAAAAATGGATTCCATATTTGGAATCAGTGGGTCCAAATTATTTTAGTAGGTTACTTTTTTTTTTGATATTATGAATAGTAACTACAGTAATTGTTTATTTACTTTGGTTAAAGGTAAATAGGGTAATTTAAGGTTAAAAGAATATTATAATAATTCAGAATTACCTTGACACTTGTACTAAACTTATTGGATGAGTATTGGCTGACCATGGGCTTCCTTGGGTCGATTTTGGGACCCCATTGAGCCACTTGGTAGTGATAATGACAATTTGGATTAATTAATTTAATGTAAAGACAAAATTGACATTAACAAAAATATTTTTTTAATTAATTTTTATAATGGGTTATATAAATTATATTTTAGACTATAAACATTTATTGGAAATATAAAACTATTTCCTACATGATGATATTTTTTTTATAATTTTTATACATAAAATGAATTAAATTATTTATGACACAATAATGATGCAGTATTTACCTCATTAATAAATGGCTTAAATAAATAAGATTATAATGATTAAAATATTATCCAAAACATGTCCAATTCTGATTGGATGATTTTATTTCAACCATTAGTCATCTTATCTTCATCTTTAATGATTTTTGGACCTTCTGAAACCGAAGATATGTTTATAATAAATTAATATTTTCACACTTTCCAAAGGTGCCCCTCTCCCCCCTTATAAAAGGGAACTTCCTCCCTCTCCTCTTTACACAACTTTGAGCCTTCAAGCTCGGCCAAAACCTTCCAAGTTCTCTTCTCCACTTCTTTAGAAACATCCTAGAGGTCCTGGTCTTCTTCAAAGACCAATCTTAGTTCCCTAAGAGGAGGTTTCAAAGAGGCGTGTCGAAGAAGAGGTAATATCCGTTACCAATTCTTTCAAATTTATTTCTTCTTCTACTTATTCTTCTTTATTTGTTTCATCATAAATTAATAACATCAGTATCACTAATATACGGATATGTTATTATAAATATGAAACAACCATAATTTACCTTCTATCCATCCTATGGAAAATGAAATCACCGCACATGCGTACGTACGAAATACCCTCTCCACGCCGTGGTGTAATATTTTTTCCACCACCACCATGCTTGGATGGGTATAATGGTGTTAAGAATAACTATATATGATTATTATAACATGATATTGATTTTGAAATAGTATACATACACTTCAATACAATTCCACGATTATGAGAACGATATCATCGCTCGTGCGTACGTACGACCTACCGTCTCCATGATGTGATGTGACTCATTCTACATGATCTTCATTGAATAATTATTATATAAATGAATTTAATGAGTAAATATTATATACATATTACACTAATACCATTGTGGAAATGAGGTATCTATAACCTAAAAATAAGAATAAGAATTTATTCGACAAAACCCACATAAGAACATAAAGCAATAAGCACCTGAATAACAAGTAGCAATGAAATATTACTAATAAGAAGATACGAATATGAATATATATGATATTATGACAATTATTATGATTCTATAATAAGTCAATGACATTATTTAAATCATTATACAGGAGGTTCATACACGCACAAAGCATATCGGACCTAAGGTAAGGGAAAATCTCGCAATCTCATTTTTATCCGAGATTGTTTATACTTCCGAATTTACTGGGGAATATTTTATCATCCACATACATGTTCCCTCAATATGTAATATTATTTCTATCATCCTAAAATTTTTTAAATCCAATTTTACCCTTCGGTGAGTTTTTAGTAAAATATATGAAGGGAATCTTTTGTCGTTTTTCGTACGAGGTGCTTTTGGACTTTTTCGGTCAAAGTACGAGAAAAATGTTTTTTTTAACTTATACGGCATGAATGGATTTTTAGAAAATTATTTCAAAAAAGCCTACTTTACAAGTTTTCAAGTTTATTTTTAATCAACTTCTTTTATTTTAAAATTGTATGACATGTTAAGAAAGGAAAAATATTTTTGAAATAGAAAGGATATTTTCCTCAAGAATGGAGTTCAAGTGTTTTATCAAAATTATTTTCCATATAATATAATATAGGGTTCTATATATATCCCTATTGTTATATTTATTTGATTATGTTGTGAGGGAATTATTTTTATTATGTTCTTTATCTTATATTAATTGTTTTATGATGTCACGATATTTAAGAATCCCATTTTTATTACATGGGTTATGCTAGGTTGTATGATTTATGATTTTGTGGCACACATAAGAATGGTTTCATTATGAGATGGGTGGGACCTATATATCCCTCCAATTCATTGGGTAAAGATTTAAATCTCATGAGATAGACATGGCTGGAATGACAAGTTAATCCGGTTTAGTGATACAGGACTGGAACGAAGAGGGAACTCGGTTCAGTAATGGACTTTGTCCGCCATGATGGTCTTGGCAATGAGCCTTGACTAATATGAAATGATTTTCTATGATTATGTGTGTATGCCACAACGTTTCATGTTTTAATTTATGATTATTTGGGATTACTTTTCATTACTATGATTTATCCCATGACATGATATTATGATCTCTTTTGCAGGTTAAGATTTTCAAAATGTTTTGTTCTTATGAATATGATATGATTGATATTTCTTTTGTTTACCCTTACTAAGCATTTGAGCTCACCCTTTTGTATGTTTTCTTTTCCCCAGGCTAGGAAAAAGGGTATTAAGTAGGATATGCCAAAAAGGTACTCTAGATATGATGAAATAAATGGGAGACAACGTAGATGATTTATGAACCAGTTGTTTATGTTTCCCAGTTTCTAAAGACACTATACCTATACGGTCCTTTCATAGTTTTGTTATATGTTGTAATAAGTGTGCTTCAATTATGAAGTAATAAAAATGTATGTAAAGTATGGTTCGTTATAGTTGGTATCAGAGGAAAGGTATAGTCAACCTTTAGAAAATAGGATGTGAAATCCCTAGTAAGAACCCTAATGATATGTCTAATCATAGAACACAATATTAGTTTTTTAGAAATGGCCCTGAAAAACCTATGATTATACCTTAAGTGTAAAATTTTGTTCTTGATTATGTGGTTTTCCTATTATTATTAGTGTTCCTGACACTATGCTTCTTGGTTTTAGTCAATGGATGGGACCCGAAGGAACCATGTTTATGCTGAATGCGATGGGCAATGCAATGATTTTCCCCCTAAGCAACCAAATGTTATGGGAGCTGGAATACAAAATCTTGGAGCCATGATCACACAACTTTATCAAGCTATGAACCATGTAGGACTTCCAAATGAGCAAACGAAGGAGCAACATTCTGTTGAAGCCTTCATGAGGCAGCGTCTACCTTCATTCAGTGGGTCTTCTGATCCATTAGTCGCTGAAAAATGGATTAGTACCACTGAAAAGATATTTTCAGTTCTACAATGTTCTGAACATGACAAAGTCATCTTAGCAGTGTATCATTTGGAAGGTGATTCTGATCAATGGTGTAATCTTATCAAGAATACGAGGCAAAGAGATGAAATTGAGTCCATGGAATGAGATGAGTTCAAGAACTTATTTTTCAATAAGTACTTCCCCCTTATTCTTCGAACAAAGATGGAGAAGGAGTTTCTTGAATTGAAGCAAAAGGATGATGAATCTGTTGGTACCTACGAAGCAAATTTTACAAGACTTGTAAGGTACACATCCATAATTATTATCCAACCTGAGAGTAAAATCAATTGATTCTTTAGTATCTTAAAACCAAGTCTTCGAAGGGCGTTATCCATAAGGGACTTCAACAGCTATGAGGAAATTGTTCGATGTTCTCTCAAGGTTGAGATGGAGATTGGAGTAACCCATCAGTCATATGGATTTGATAAGAAGAGGAAAATGGAATTCAATGGAAAATATAATGACCACACTGAAAAGAAGATGAGTTTTCCTTTATGCTCAAATTGTGGAAAGAAACATGGAGGGAATTGTCTTAAAGGGACAAGAAAATGTTTTAGGTGCAGAAAAAAGGTCATCGGGCAGTTGAATGTCAGAATAATGGGAAGAAGATGTCTAATGATGCGAACAAAGAAAGGGATACACAAAATGCACCTTCTACACTTAAATGTTTCAAGTGCAAGGAGATGGGGCATTATTCCAATCAATGCCCAAATCTAAGGGTTGTGGATGATGATCGATGTCAAAAAAAATCTTAAGGCCAAAGTCAAAGGAAAGTCACATGAAATTACTATCGGTGATGTGGAGTATGATAACGAGTTGGTAAAAGGTACACTTACCATCCACTCTAAAGTAGAAAATGTTTTATTTGATTCTAAATCCACCCACTCTTTTATTTTTGAAGAATTTTCTAAGAGTATCGCCGTGTTGACACAACAATTAGATTTTGAGTTAGCTGTGACAACCCCAAATAGAACAACAGTCACATCCAAAGTTTATAAATCTTCTCCTATTGACGTTTGTGGGAAAGTGCTTCCTGCAAATCTTGTGATCCTTCCTATAGTGGAATTTGATGTGATTCTTGGCATGGATTGGATTTCTTTATACGGAGCTCATATCAATTGCCAATGAAGGGAAATCACATTTTAATATTCCCGATCAATCTACTATCATCTATCGATGCAAGGACGAATATAACCTTCCAGTGGAAATTTATTCCATCTTATGGGTCTTGATTACAATAAATGAAGGTTATTTATCTCAAATGGTTGGAGAGAAACTCACGATTAATAATATTCCCATTGTATGGGAATTTAATTCTGTCTTTCCGGAGGAATTTCCAGGTTTTCCACCAAATTGTGAAGTTGAGTTTTAAATAGAACTCATACCGGGTGCTATTCCAATTTCAAATACACCTTATAGAATGACCCCAATTGAGTTGTAGGAATTGAAGAAGAAACTCTAAGAGAATCTTGATAAAGGATTCATACACCCTAGTGCATTACCTTGGGGAGCACCTGTTCTATTTTTTAATAAGAAAGATGGATCAATGAGACTTTGTATTGATTATCGAGAACTTAACAAGATCACTATCAAGAAAAAATATCCTCTCCCACACATTGATGACTTATTTGACCAACTACACGGAGCTCAATACTTTTCCAATATTGATCTTCATTCAGGGTATCATCAATTAAGGTTCAAAAAAGAGGATATACAAAAGATGGTTTTCCGTACAAGTTATGGACACTATGAATTTATAGTGATTCCATTTGGACATACTAATTCCCCTTCTATATTCATGGATATATTGAATAGAATCTTTAGAGACTATTTTGATCATTTTGTGGTAGTCTTTATAGACGATATTCCTCACTATTAAAAGAGAAAGGAAGAACATGAAGATCACTTGAGAATTGTATTGAAGACCCTGAGAAAGGTGAAACATTATTCCAGATTTACCAAGTTTGAATTTTGGCTTTAAAAAGTTTCATTTTTGGGTCACATAATCTCAAAAGAGGGGATATTTATGGAACCAGCAAAAATAGAGGTTATCAAAAGATGGTCGAGACCAACAACAATAACTGAGAACCAAAGTTTTCATGGTTTGGCTGGATATTATCGACTTTTTGTGAAATATTTTTCACGATTATCTAATCCACTCACCAGGATGACTCGAAAAGGAGTTAAGTTCGTGTGGATGGAGGAGTGTGAAGAGAATTTCAAGGAGTTAAAAAGGAGATTATCCAGTGCACCTGTGCTCACACTGCCTTGTAGGGGAGAAATGTTTTTGATCTACAGTGATGCCTCCAAGAAGGGATTGGGGTGTGTTCTCATGCAAAACGATATGGTGATAGCTTATGCCTCATGACAGTTGAAAATACATGAGCAAAATTACCCAACTCATGATTTGGAGTTAGCTGCGGTAATATTTTCATTAATGATTTGGAGGAATTATCTTTATGGTGAAATGTGTGATATTTATACTGATAATAAAATTTTAAAGTATATTTTCACACAAAAAGAGCTGAATATGAGCCAAAGAAGATGGTTGGAGCTGATTAAGGATTACGACTGCTCAATTCATTATCACCCTGGGAAAGAAAACAAGGTGGAAGACCCATTATGTCGAAAAGACCATGCTAGCTTATCCATGATTGGGATCACAAAAGATATAATATTTATTGAGTTACAAAGGATGGATCTTGGAGTTATAATGGAAGGGGAAAAATCTTATGAATGTTCAACCATATATACATGTGAAGATTAAAGAGGCACAAAAAAGAAGATGTTGAGTTACAAAAGAAGGTGAGAAATGTTCCTGAATTCAACCTAGATTGTGATGGGATAATAAGGTTCAGGAATCGGGTTTGTGTTCCTCCCATCCCAAAATTAGAGAAGGAGCTACTGGATGAGGCTCATAGTTCTTCATTCTCTATTCATCTTGGAAGCACAAAGATGTATAGGGACCTAAAAGAGTACTTCTGGTGGGATGACATGAAAAGAAATGTTACTGAATATGTCTCTCGATGCTTGGTTTGTCAGCAAGTTAAAGATGAGAGATAGAAGTCTAAAGAGATGTTACAACCATTACCCATACCATAATGAAAATGGGAAAACATCACCATGGACTTTTTCACTGGACTTCCTAAAACATTCAAATGCAATAATGCTATCTAGGTTATAGTTGATTGTCTTACAAAGTCGGCACACTTCATTGCTATTAGGGAAGATTTCTCTCTAGATTAACTTTACAGGATATATGTAAAAGAAGTGGTAAGATTTCATGGAGTACCATTTTCCATTATATCTGATCAGGATCCGAGGTTTAGCTCATATTTTTGGAGAAGTCTTCAGCATACTCTAGATACAGAGTTGAGTTTCAGCACTGCTTATCATCCTCAGACAGACGGTCAGTCTGAGAGAGCAATTCAAACTCTAGAAGATATTTTAAGAGCTTGATCTATGGATTTCAAAGGCGGTTGGGATCAACACCTACCTTGGGTGGAATTTTCTTATAATAATAGCTTTCACTCTAGTATTCAGATGGCTCCTTATGAAGCTCTCTATGGAAAGAAATACAGAACTCCAACTTGTTGGGATGAAGTTGGGGAAATAAAGCTATTAGGACCTGATCTTGTTGATGAGATGGTAGAAAAGGTCCGATCTATTCAAAAACAGATAAGAGCAGCTCAGAGTCGACAAAAAAGTTATGCCGACAACCGATGAAAAGACCTAGAGTTTGAAGTGGGTGATAAAGTGTTCTTACGAATATCTCCCTGGAAGAGAGTAATGAGATTTGGAAAGAAGGGAAAGCTGAGCCCTACGTATATTGGTCCTTTTCAAATACTGGATTGTGTTGGGAAGGTAGCATACTGATTGGAACTTCCACCGAATCTCTCTCAAGTTCATGATGTGTTCCATGTATCTCTCCTAAGAAATTACATACCTGATCCTTCACATGTACTAAGTTCAGAAGTTGTATCGCTAGAGCAAGATCTTTCTTATGAAGAACAGCCGATAGAGATTCTGGATCGTAGAAAAAAAGTCCTACGGAACAAGACCACTCTCTTGGTAAATGTTTAATGGAGGAACCACCAATTAGAAGAAGCTACATGGGATCTTGAGGATATGATGAGGGAGAGGTATCCTCATCTGTTTATTACGAAGTGACGAATTTCGAGGGTGAAATTCATTTTAAGGGGGGTAGAATGTAACACCCTGATATTTTATGAGAAGTATATTTTTTTATGACTTATGTTATATGAAACATCAAAGGAATATTTCACTGCACACAACACTAGCTTGACTTTCATTACACGCAATCGCGACCTTCATCGATAGCGTGTGTAGTACTCAATACCGTGTTTCACTAAACAACGATATATTGTTATAATATTATAAACCAGCTATTATGAATAGTATTAACTGAATTTTGAATTTTATAACACTATAATTCTTCTTACACATTTTGTAGAATGAGGTATGAAAACAAAATCAGTTTTTCAGATAAAAAGGTATTTTTGAAAAAATGCAGTTTTACCACCTTTTGATGGTGCACCCATTTTAAATATAGTTTTTGACATGATTATATGTTAAATTTGACAAAATAAAATTATTCTTTAGAATCAGTATATAAAAATTTACTTTGGATAAAGTTTTCATATTATTCTGGTAACTTTCATATTTTGATGGATAGTAAAAACACGCTATATTTTAATTAAAAACAACTTTTTTCATCGCAATAATTTATATGGTTAAATTATAATATTGAATGGTTTTAAAGTACAAATAGAATATATTTTTATCATTTAATATAATTTATGTCATTATCATAAATATTACATTGAATTCATAGGTAAAAACATTTCAATATTTGGAAATGTTTTAACTTTTAAAACCCGTTTGCTTAACAACGAGATTAATTTTAAATTAATTACTGCAACTTCTGCGTTTTGAATTTTGAAAAATGGATTCCATATTTGGAATTAGTGGGTCCAAATTATGTTATTAGGTTGCTTTTATTTTTTTTTATATTATGAATAGTAACTACGGTAATTGTTTATTTACTGCGGTTAAAGGTAAATAGGGTAATTCAAGGTTAAAAGAATATTATAATAATTCAAAATTACCTTGAAACTTCTCCTAACCTTATTGGATGAGTATTGGCCGACCATGGGCATCCTTGGGTCGATTTTGGGACCCCATTGAGCCACTTGGTAGTGATAATGACAATTGGATTAATTTAATGTAAAGACAAAATTGACCTTAACAAATATCTTTTTGTAATTAATTTTTGTAAGGGGTTATATAAATTATATTTTCAACTATAAATATTAATTGGAAGGATAAAAATATTTCCGACATGATGATATTTTTTTTATAATTTTTAGACATCAAATAAATTAAATTATTTATGAGACAATAATGATGCAGTATTTACCTCATTAATAAATGACTTAAATAAATAAGATTATAATGATTAAAATATTATCCAAAACATGTCCAATTATGATTGGATGATTTTATTTCGACCATGAGTCATCTTATCTTCATCTTTAATGATTTTTGGACCTTTTCAAACCAAAGATAAGTTTATAATAAATTAATATTTTCACACTTTCCAAAGGTGCCCCTCTCCCCCCTTATAAAAGGGCACCTCCTCCCTCTCCTCTTTACACAACTTTGAGCCTTCAATCTCAGAAAAAACCCTACCAAGTTCTCTTCTCTACTTCCCTAGAAACATCCTAGAGGTCCTGGTATTCTTCAAATACCAATCTTATTTCCCTAAGAGGAGGTTTCAATGAGGCATGTCGAAGAAGAGGGAATATCCGTTACCAATTCTTTCAAATTTATTTCTTCTTCTACATATTCTTGTTTATTTGTTTCATAATAAATTAATAACATCAGTATCACTAATATACTGATATTTTATTATAAATATGAAACAACCATAATTTACCTTCTATCCATCCTACGGAAAATGAAATCACTGCGCGTTCATATGTACGGAATACCGTCTGCACGCCGTGGTGTAATCTTTTTTCCACGACCACCATTCTTGAATGGGTATAATGGTGTAAAGAATAACTATATATGATTATTATAACATGATATTGATTATTAAATAGTATACATACACTTCAATACAATTCCACGATCATGGGAACAATATCATCGCTCGTGCGTACGTACGGCCTACCGTCTCCACGATGTGATGCGACTCGTTATAAATGACTTTCATTGAATAATGATTATATAAATGAATTGAATGATTAAATATGTTATATATATTACAATAATACCATTCTATAAATGAGGTATCAATAACCTAAAAATAAGAATAAGAATTTATTCGACAAAACACACATAAGAACATAAAGCAATAAGCACCCGAATAACAAGTAACAATGAAATATTACTAATAAGAAGCTAATAATATGACCATATATGATATCATGACAATGAGTATGATTCTGGAATAAGTCAATGTCATTATTTAAATCATTATACAGGAGGTTTGGACACGTATAAAGAATATCAGACCTAAGGTAAGGGAAAATCTCTCAATCTCATTTTTATCCAAGATTGTTTATACTTCCGAATTTACTGGGGAATATTTTACCATCCACATCCATGTTCCCTCAATATGTAATATTATTTCTATCCTCATAAAACCTTTTAAATCCAATTTTACCCTTCGGTGAGTTTTTAGTAAAAGATATTAAAGGAATCGTTTTTCGTTTTTTCGTACGAGGTACTTTTTGACTTTTCCGGCCAAAGTACGAGAAAAATGTTTTTTAACTTATATGGCATGAATGGATTTTTAGAAAATTATTTACAAGAAGCTTCCTTTACAGGTTTTCAAGTTTATTTTTAATCAACTTCTTTTATTTTAAAATTTTATGAGATGTTAAGAAATAAAAAAATGTTTTTGAAGTAGAAAGGATATTTTCCTCAAGAATGGAGTTCAAGTGTTTTATCAAAATTATTTTCCATATAAGATAATATAGGGTTCTTTTTATATCCCTATTATTACATTAATTTGATTATGTTGTGATGGAATTATTTTTATGATGTCCTTTGTCTTATATGAATTGTTTTATGATGTCACGATGTTTAAGAATCCCATTTTTATTACATGGGTTACGCTATGATGTATGATTTCTGATTTTATGGCACACATAATAATGGTTTCATTATGAGGATGGGTGGGACCTATATATACATCCAATTAATTAGGTATAGATTTATATCTCATGATATAGACATGGCTAGAACGACAAGTTAATCCGGTTCAGTGATACAGGACTGGAACGAGGAGTGAACTCGGTTCAGTAATGGACTTTGTCCGCCATGATGGTCTTGGAAATGAGCCTTGAATAATATGAAATGATTTTATATTATTACGTGTGTATGAAACAACATTTCATGTTTTAAGTTATGATTATTTGTGATTACTTTTCATTACTATGATTTATCCCATGACATGATATTATGATCTCTTTTGCAGGTTAAGATTTTAAAAATGTTTTGTTCTTATGAATATGATATGATTGATATTTCTTTTGTTTACCCTTACTGAGCATTTGAGATCACACTTTTCTATGTTTTATTTTCCCCAGGTCAGGAAGAAGGGTATTAAGTAGGATATGCCAAAAAGGGACTCTAGATATGATGAAATAAATGGGAGACAACAAAGATGATTTATGAACCAGTTGTTTATGCTTCCCAGTTTCTAAAGACACTATACCTATACGGTCCATTCATGGTTTTGTTATATGTTGTAGTAAGTGTGCTTCAATTATGAAGTAATAACAATGTATGTAAAGTATGGGTCGTTATATTGGGTAAATATTTATGTCTCACAAGATGTTATTTAATGGAATAGGGAGTGAACCTAATTAAATATGGGATATCTTACACTATGTTTATAGGAATGGGAAGTGAACATAATCTAGCATGGGACTCTATCCACTATATTGATTAGAATGGGGTGTGATTCCAATAAAAAATGTGACATTGTCCATTATGTGATGATGGCCTTTGTAGTGAACCATAAAATATTATTTTTTATGTCATTATTTATTCTAATGAAACATATTTATGATTCCATGATGCTGTGATATCATTTTCCTTATACCAGTTTTTCATGCTTATCCCAAACAAATATTATATGTTACAAGATTATTATTTTGAGGTTTTAATTTCCTTATGTCAGGTCCACTAGGTTAGATACCCTAAAGGGGGGGGGGGGGTGAATCAGGGTATGAAAGATTAAAACAAATGCCCCTATTGATCTTGTTTCACAGTTAAAAAAATCTCTCTTCTCTATCTTTCCCGTAGAAAAGTATAAACAAAAATCAAATCATGCACATGAAACATAAATATTTACTTGGTTCACCTGTACTAGGATATGTCCAAGGAGCATAAACCAGTGATATTCCGATGTACCAAATCCACTATAAGCACACTACTGTTTACAATGTTCAAAGAGGAATCATTGTCCCTTCTAGTTTACAACCAATCATGATATGAAAGCTCACTGCCCTCTCAACTGAAGTGTGCTCACTACTTCTTCAGAAGATCCACTCCCAGTTTATAGACCTATAAGTCTCTTTATTATTACTAATGAACATCCTCAACTATTGGTAGATGCTCTGTTGAATTCCATCTTTCACCCATAAATGTGACGCCCCAGGTTTTATGAACTGGTTTATGTAAGAAGTGTTATGCCTTTATTAATGCCTCTTGTTTTATTTGTTTTGCTAATAAGGAATTTGAAATGAAATAAAACATAGAAAATAAGGTAAACTGACATTTATTAAAACATTACTTTACAACGAGACCCAACTAGTTGAGTGTACCATGCACAAGACCTAACACGGCCACCGCAAGACTACAAAGGACCACAACACGGGCAATCGGATAGTCGTCATCTTCAGGGTCCATCAGCGTGAAAAGTATAATCGCCCGGGCCACGACACACATGCTCAACGCCAATGGTATGAGGAGAGCCATCCTTCCTGTTCAAGTGTTCTGTTTTAAGAGGTACCCCACACCCCTGTATTTATATTAGTTCTTTGAGTTATGACCGTTATGTTTATATATCCGCTGGGTTTTCAAAAATGACCATGGTGTTCCCACTAATAAAATTTACTTTAAAAGAGAACTCGGTTTTATTCCCTCATAACCTTATTCTTAAAAACATTCTTTCATAGAAGATTATTTGTTTTTATTCTTAAAAGTAAATTTCCTCATTTTTACAAAATCCCGATGAATACCTAGGTAGTTGGAAACTTGGTTTTATATGTTTAGAGGGAATTCGTAATAATTATATCTTTTTATCTCTTAAATTATGAAAAATTTTGGGAAAAATTTTGGTCTTTAAAAGAATTTTATAAAACAAATAGTAGAGTATTTTAAAAATACTAATGATTTTATTAGTATTGTATAAAAGGTATATCTTTTAAAAATTTAGATCAAGAGTTAAAATATTTTATCTAAACTTGAAATTGGTTCTAACATTTTGAGTTAAAACTGTTTGTTTTACTAAATTCCTACATTTCACTATATTTTGAGCTAAGAATATAATAAAACTAATTTCTTATAAAAAATGGAGTGGGTCCCGGCCAGCCAAGGGCATCCTCAGGGGACAAGCCCTCAGGCCAAGGCCGAGACCCCATAGGGACCCGAGGTACCGCCATCGGGCTCCCCAGGTGTGTGCGTGCGCGTTTCAGGAGCCAGCCAGGCTGGAGGCTCGGGCAGGACCGTGCTTAGGTTACCCAGGTCGCGTGCGGGCCCGTGTGTAAGGCCGCGGCTCGCGCTGCGTGACGGTGGGCCAAGGCCCGCGGGGGTGGGGAGGGACCCGTGTATAAGGTCCCGTGTGCGTGTGTGTTGTGCTATTGCACCGGTACCCGGATGGCTTGATATTTATACCGCGCCTCAAAACCTTTCGGTTTCGATGTGGGACGCGCTCCGCGCGACCAGAGCCGTCCGATCGACTTCCGCGTCGATCTCAGCTGTCCAGCCTGTTTTTAAACGCGATACCTCCCCCGCATCCCCGAAGCCTCCCTATCTCTTCCGAGATTTGATCTCGACCCTCCGATTCCTCTTAAGCGATCATCACATCTCCACGCCCCAACCGTTCGATCGCACCAAGGACGAATCGGCGCCGTCCGTTTCTTTTCGCGCCGAGCAGACCGTGCCTCCCCCCCCGCCTTCTTCCTAGCACCGCGGCCCTGCGCCTGTAGACCTGCACCAAGGACGCCAGGCCCCTCCCTCCCTCGCACTACTCCTTGACTTCTGAGAACACCCCCTCCTAGGTCCCTGTTCTCCCGTCTTCCCCACGTCGGCCTACACCTGGGTCGGGACACCAACGAGGCACCGAGGCCATTATAAAACCCCCCTGCTTCGTTGAAGCCCGAGGCAGCCCCTTCCTCTCATCCTCCTCCTTCTCCACGGACACCCAGCAGCCGGCTCCGAGCTTCCTTCTCAAGCACAGTAAGGGTTTTCTTGCATTCTTGAACTGTTTCGGAACAACCTCCATTTTATATACTCACGGTGTATATATATATATAGTTATATATATATATATATACTTAAATATAACCCTCTCGGGTTGCTTTGCCTTCAAAGATCTTGGCCTTCGTAATTTTAATGGGTTGTTCCTGCATGCTTATCTTCCTTTAAAAGGAACTTTCGGATTAAACACAACTCATATTTACCTATATACACTCGATGTATAAATACCCCTCGGTTCTGCCTTCAAGAAGTCGGCCTTCGGGTTTCCAGTGGTTGTATATGTGAGGGTACGTATATACCTTGTTTTCCAGTTTTCTTTCAAAACCTGTATATACTGCTCACATGTGTACCAATTATTATACATTGTGTATATACGGTTTCATATATATGTGAATGGTATATAAACTTTGTACAAGCACGTTTACAAATTTCCCAGGTTGTTTATTTTACGATTTTATATTTCGGTTTTCAAAAAAATAATAATAACTAAATATATCTCAACCTCATTTTTAATGTATAGGGTATGTATATATATATATAGTTCGTGAATGTTTTCTCCTAACCCGACCTGTATTGGCATCGATATTTAAATGAAATTTTTAGAAATATATTTGCGAACTATGCTCTTTTGGTTTAAGTTAAGTTATGTTTGTAAAACCTTAATTTTTATACATAGATACATTTATAACAAACTTTATATGAATTTAGTTTCAACCATGTAATTGAATTATGGTTGGAAACTTTGAGTTACCTAAGGAATTTAATAAACTTGTTTTTAATTGTGTAAAACCCATATATACACTTCGGGTATATATATATGTGCACGTGTGTATATACTTATAAGAATATTTTCTTTTATAGCAGGACTTAAACTATTCTTGGATGCTGGGATGATTTTATTAAGCTATGAATTGTGTGATTTCTAAACCAACATGTTTCTTTCTTTTTACACACAAATGGGCATGTCTTATTAAAAAGGCTCATCTAACATTGCCCTGTTGAATTTTTATGATAGAATATGTATTTTGGGTTCAAGGGCCCATTTACCACCATAATTGATTTCATGTGTTTTTCTTAAGATTTCCCCCTTTTTCCAAAGATTTATAATGACAAAGATTCATCATTTAGTATATTGCTGTTTTATATGCCTTAGTGAAAAGGATGTTGTACTAAACTATGTATGTCATTAATTTTTCCTTGCCCCTTTTTTTTGTGAGAACTGTCACATCATGTAAAGGGTGTAATGATTCATTAATTATGTTAGTTATTATTTACATAATGCATTTTAATGACATATCACTAAATGGACTAAGAAATTGGATTACCCAAAGTGGTATGGGACACCTTGGGTAAAATTAAAATGAATGAGATGTTCAAGGTGGTTTGGGACATCTTGAATTACATAACCATTTCAGTAAAGCATGAACGATGTGGCTCACATGATGATAAAGGCAAATTTAAGGGTGCGCCCTGATAGCGCTCCAATGCATTGGGTAATGATGTAACCACTAGAGATTACAATTTTCACGATACCTTGGTGAATAACCTTGGTAATTTTCAAATGACACCTTGGAGATGGACCTTGGTGAAACAAAACGATTGTCAATATTAAATGTTGAGGCCACATAATTCAAGTCATATAACAAGTTTTTCCAAGATAAAGTTCATTCATGACTGATGCCTTTAAAGTTTGTATAAAGTTCATAATTCCCTAGTTTTAAGCTTGAAGCATGCCTAGTGTTATCACTTAATAGAATAGTAACCAGCATATGAACATTTAGTTGTTTCATTGTGCGCAACTCTGATTATGCATTACTTTTAACTGTTTAAATTTATGCTCAAGTAAATCACATGTAGTACTTGTTTATAACAACCATTACCACACCTTCAAGAATTGACGTATTCGTTTCATGTTTTTATTGAAAACTTTGATTAAAGCATTGTTATGTTTGGTGTGTTAAAATCTTCTTAGTGGATGTTCAAACTCTTTTAAAATAATGTTTTCAAATGTTACAGTATTTTAAATTCTTTTTAAAACCCCCTTACTGAGTATTTCAATGCTCACCCTATGTTTTGGTTTAAAATTTTCAGGTGTCAACTTTTGTAAGATGGATGGTTTCAGAAGTTTCCGGTTTCCCAGAACCCGAACTGCACACGATCCTCTGTATGGAACATGATGTGTTGTTAACAAAGTGTAATTATTTTAAAGCTAACACATCATGTTCAGAAGGCACCGACTCCTATGGTTATACGGGGTCGGGGTCTCTACAGTTGGTATCAGAGGTTCGGTTTGGATAACTCTAGAAATCCAGAAACTGAAAAAAAAATATATGTATATGTATTTCAATATTATTAAAAACTGGATTTTCTTAATTTTCAGATGGAAAATGAAGGCAGAAATATCTTATCTCTCCCCACCGAGGCCCTAGAGACCATTGTGTCTTTAGCAAGCCGTGAGGACTTTCTAAACTATGCCCATATCCGTATGACATGAAAATACCTTTACGATGTATCCAACTCACCTCGAGTGCTTAGTCTGCACCAAGGGTTGGGATTGGATTACCTCCTTATGATAATAACACAATTTCCCTCCTATGTACGTCGAGGAAGGTACTAGGAGGGACTTTTCCGGATTTTCACGGTAGGTGAGAACTTCGGCACTATGCTTGATAACCCCTTTCAAGAAGCTGCTGCTGACGGAGACCTCCGATCGGGCTACCTTTGTCAGATTTTAAACTATGGCTTCTGGGGTCAGTTTTTGGACTTCGGAAGGTTAGAAGACGAGTCCACCCGTTTTTCTTACAGACGACAAGTGTATGAAGATGTCTCTCAACTTCACGCCCCCCATGCTAGACTCATAAGACTTCATAGGTGTCCTCATGAGTTTTTCCCTGAATGCTCGGCCTGTGTTTGGTTCGAGGAGTTAGGGAGTTTTGCTTCTCTGTGTGGAGTTCGTTTAGTCAATGAGTAAGGGGAACTCGAGCACTAATAATAATGAACGTATGTTTATTGAAATGTTATCTTTCTCCTTTCCTTGTCCTTACTTTGTTTTTGTCCTTGTATGATTTTCAAGTAATGTAACTCCTGTCTTAAAACTTTCAGATGGAAGGACAAACCCACCTGTTATCTCTTCCCACTGAGATTTTGGAAATCATTGCGATCAAAACGTGTGAGGACGAGTATGACCCTTTCGCAAATTTGCGAAGAACGTGCAAGCAATGGTTTGAGATAACAAACGGTCCGGAGATTCTCCGCACCTGCCAGGGGAATGCCTCCATCTATTACCGCATTGGCTCTGCTCAGCTAGCCAGACGTGAATGACGAGGAAGTTACCACGAAGGGCTCTTTCTTTGTTTCACCCTAGGCCGAAACTTCACGGCCAGAGTGAAATTCCAGGAGGCTGCGTTAGAGGGAAATCTTTATGCAGCTTATATGCTCCAACTTATCAGCTTTAGCCTGTTTGACCATATCTATGGCTTCGATATCCTCGACCGAGACATAATTCGGAAAGTTCTTCGTACATTGGTCTGCAAAGATATTTCAGAACTTTGTACGGTTCGAGCTTCCCTTTGGAGGCCTGAAAGCCCGGAACATAAGTGCTACCCCTCCTGTCTTAGTTGTGTGTGGATTAAGGAGCTGGAAGAAGTGAGCTTCGCTACGGGGATCCCTCTAAATACACCTGTTGACCCTTTTCGTTGGTGGAGGTGGTAGGAACGTTTCTGAACCTTGTAGTGTCGTGAAATAAATTGCGAGGACGCAATTGTCTAAAGGGGGGGATAATGTGACGCCCCTGGTTTTATGAACTGGTTTATGTAAGAAGTGTTATGCCTTTATTAATGCCTCTTGTTTTATTTGTTTTGCTAATAAGGAATTTGAAATGAAATAAAACATAGAAAATAAGGTAAACTGACATTTATTAAAACATTACTTTACAACGAGACCCAACTAGTTGAGTGTACCATGCACAAGACCTAACACGGCCACCGCAAGACTACAAAGGATCACAACACGGGCAATCGGATAGTCGTCATCTTCAGGGTCCATCAGTGTGAAAAGTATAATCTCCAGGGCCACGACACACATGCTCAATGCCAATGGTATGAGGAGAGCCATCCTTCCTGTTCAAGTGTTCTGTTTTAAGAGGTACCCCACACCCCTGTATTTATATTAGTTCTTTGAGTTATAACTGTTTTGTTTATATATCCATTGGGTTTTCAAAAACGACCGTTGTGTTCCCACTAATAAAATTTACTTTAAAAGAGAACTCAGTTTGATTCCCTCATAACCTTATTCTTAAAAACATTCTTTCATAGAAGATTCTTCGTTTTTATTCTTAAAAGTAAATTTCCTCATTTTTACAAAATACCGATGAATACAAGGTAGTTGGAAACTTGGTTTTATATGTTTAGAGGGAATTCGTAATAATTATATCTTTTTATCTCTTAAATTATGAAAAATTTTGGGAAAACTTTTGGTCTTTAAAAGAATTTTATAAAACAAATAGTAGAGTATTTTAAAAATACTAATGATTTTATTAGTATTGTATAAAAGGTATATCTTTTAAAAATTTAGATCAAGAGTTAAAATATTTTATCTAAACTTGAAATTGGTTCTAACATTTTGAGTTAAAACTGTTTGTTTTACTAAATTCCTACATTTCACTATATTTTGAGCTAAGAATATAATAAAACTAATTTCTTATAAAAAATGGAGTGGGTCCCGGCCAGCCAAGGGCATCCTCAGGGGACAAGCCCTCAGGCCAAGGCCGAGACCCCATAGGGACCTGATGTACCACCATCGGGCTCCCCAGGTGTGTGCGTGCGCGTTTCGGGAGCCAGCCAGGCTGGAGGCTCGGGCAGGACCGTGCTTAGGTTACCCAGGTCGTGTGCGGGCCCGTGTGTAAGGCCGTGGCTCGCGCTGCGTGACGGTGGGCCAAGGCCCGCGGGGGTGGGGAGGGACCCGTGTATAAGGTCCCGTGTGCATGTGTGTTGTGCTATTGCACCGGTACCCGGACGACTTGATATTTATACCGCGCCTCAAAACATTTCGGTTTCGATGTGGGACGCGCTCCGCGCGACCAGAGCCGTCTGATCGACTTCCGCGTCGATCTCAGCCATCCAGCCTGTTTTTAAACGCGATACCTCCCCCGCGTCCCCGAATCCGCCCGATCTCTTCCGAGATTTGATCTCGACCCTCCGATTCCTCTTAAGCGATCATCACATCTCCACGTCCCAACCGTTCGATCGCACCAAGGACGAATCGGCGCCGTCTGTTTCTTTTCGCGCCAAGAAGACCGTTCCTTCCCCCCCGTCTTCTTCCTAGCACCGCGGCCCTGCGCCTGTAGACCTGCACCAAGGATGCCAGGCCCCTCCCTCCCTCTCACTACTCCTTGACTTCCGAGCACACCCCCTCCTAGGTCCCAGTTCTCCCGTCTTCCCCACGTCGGCCTACACCTGGGTCGGGACACCAATGAGGCACCGAGGCCATTATAAAACCCCCTGCTTCATTTAAGCCCGAGGCAGCCCCCTCCTCTCATCCTCCTCCTTCTCCACGGACACCCAACAGCCGGCTCCGAGCTTCCTCTTCAAGCACAGTAAGGGTTTTCTTGCATTCTTGAACTGTTTCGGAACAAACTCCATTTTATATACTCACGGTGTATATATATATATAGTTATATATATATATATACTTAAATATAACCCTCTCGGGTTGCTTTGCCTTCAAAGATTTTGGCCTTCGTAATTTTAATGGGTTGTTCCTGCATGCTTATCTTCCTTTAAAAGGAACTTTCGGATTAAACACAACTCATATTTACCTATATACACTCGATGTATAAATACCCCTCGGTTCTGCCTTCAGGAAGTCGGCCTTCGGGTTTTCAGTGGTTGTATATGTGAGGGTACGTATATACCTTATTTTCCAGTTTTCTTTCGAAACCTGTATATACTGCTCATATGTGTACCGGTTATTATACATTGTGTATATACGGTTTCATATATATATGTGAATGGTATATAAACTTTGTACAAGCACGTTTACAAATTTCCCAGGTTGTTTATTTTACGATTTTATATTTCGGTTTTCAAAAAAAAAAACTAAATATATCTCAACCTCATTTTTAATGTATAGGGTATGTATATATATATATAGTTCGTGAATGTTTTCTCCTAACCCGACCTATATTGGCATCGATATTTAAATGAAATTTTTAGAAATATATTTGCAAACTATGCTCTTTTGGTTTAAGTGAAGTTATGTTTCTAAAACCTTAATTTTTATACATAGATACATTTATAACAAACCTTATATGAATTTAGTTTCAACCATGTAATTGAATTATGGTTGGAAACTTTGAGTTACCTAAGGAATTTAATAAACTTGTTTTTAATTGTGTAAAACCCATATATACACTTCGGGTATATTAATATGTGCACGTGTGTATATACTTATAAGAATATTTCCTTTTATAGCAGGACTTAAACTATTCTTGGATGCTGGGATGATTTTATTAAGCTATGAATTGTGTGATTTCTAAACCAACATGTTTCTTTCTTTTTACACACAAATGGGCATGTCTTATTAAAAAGGCTCATCTAACATTGCCCTGTTGAATTTTTATGATAGAATATGTATTTTGGGTTCAAGGGCCCGTTTACCACCGTAATTGATTTCATGTGTTTTTCTTAAGATTTCCCCCTTTTTCCAAAGATTTATAATGACAAAGATTCATCATTTAGTATATTGCTGTTTTATATTCCTTAGTGAAAAGGATTTTGTACTAAACTATGTATGTCATTAATTTGTCCTTGCCCCTTTTTTTTGTGAGAACTGTCACATCATGTAAAGGGTGTAATGATTCATTAATTATGTTAGTTATTATTTACATAATGCATTTTTATGACATATCACTAAATGGACTAAGAAATTGGATTACCCAAAGTGGTATGGGACACCTTGGGTAAAATTAAAATGAATGAGATGTTCAAGGTGGTATGGGACATCTATAATTACATAACCATTTCAGTAAAGCATGAACGATGTGGCTCACATGATGATAAAGGCAAATTTAAGGGTGCGCCCTGATAGCACTCCAATGCATTGGGTAATGATGTAACCACTAGAGATTACAATTTTCACGATACCTTGGTGAATAACCTTGGTAATTTTCAAATGACACCTTGGGGATGGACCTTGGTGAAACAAAACGATTGTCGATATTAAATGTTGAGGCCACATAATTCAAGTCATATAACAAGTTTTTCCAAGATAAAGTTCATTCATGACTTATGCCTTTAAAGTTTGTATAAAGTTCATAATTGCCTAGTTTTAAGCTTGAAGCATGCCTAGTGTTATCACTTAATAGAATAGTAACCAGCATATGAATATTTAGTTGTTTCCTTGTGCGCAACTCTGATTATGCATTACTTTTAACTGTTTAAATTTATGCTCAAGTAAATCACATGTAGTACTTTTTTATAACAACCATTACCACACCTTCAAGAATTGACTTATTCGTTTCATGTTTTTATTGAAAACTTTGATTAAAGCATTGTTATGTTTGGTGTGTTAAAATCTTCTTAGTGGATGTTCAAACTCTTTTAAAAGAATGTTTTCAAATGTTACAGTATTTTAAATTCTTTTTAAAACCCCCTTACTGAGTATTTCAATGCTCACCCTATGTTTTGGTTTAAAATTTTCAGGTGTCAACTTTTGTAAGATGGATGGTTTCAGAAGTTTCCGGTTTCCCAGAACCCGAACCGCACACGATCCTCTGTATGGAACATGATGTGTTGTTAACAAAGTGTAATTATTTTAAAGATAACACATCATTTTCAGAAGGCACCGACTCCTATGGTTATCCGGGGTCGGGGTCTCTACAGTTGGTATCAGAGGTTCGGTTTGGATAACTCTGGAAAGCCAGAAACTGAAACAAAAATATATATATATATGTATTTCAATTTTATTAAAAACTGGATTTTCTTAATTTTCAGATGGAAAATGAAGGCACAAATCTCTTATCTCTCCCCACCGAGGCCCTAGAGACCATTGTGTCTTTAGCAAGCCGTGAGGAATTTCTAAACTATGCCCATATCCGTATGACATGCAAATACCTTTACGATGTATCCAACTCACCTCGAGTGCTTAGTCTGCACCAAGGGTTGGGATTGGATTACCTCCTTATGATAATAACCCAATTTCCCTCCTATGTACGTCGAGGAAGGTACTACGAGGGACTTTTCCATATTTTCACGGCGGGTGAGAACTTCGGCACTATGCTTGATAACCCCTTTCAAGAAGCCGTTGCTGACGGAGACCTCTGAGCGGGCTACCTTTTTCAGATTTTAAACTATGGCTTCTGGGGTCAGTTGTTGGACTTCATAAGGTTAGAAGACGAGTCCACCCGTTTTTCTTACAGACGACAAGTGTATGAAGATGTCTCTCAACTTCACGCCCCCCATGCTAGACTCATAAGACGTCATAGGTGTCCTCATGAGTTTTTCCCTGAATGCTCGGCCTGTGTTTGGTTTGAGGAGTTAGGGAGTTTTTCTTCTCTGTGTGGAGTTCGTTTAGTCAATGAGTAAGGGGAACTCGAGCACTAATAATAATGAACGTATGTTTATTGAAATGTTGTCTTTCTCCTTTCCTTGTCCTTACTTTGTTTTTGTCCTTGTATGATTTTCAAGTAATGGAACTCCTATCTTAAAACTTTCAGATGGAAGGACAAACCCACCTGTTATCTCTTCCCACCGAGATTTTGGAAATCATTGCGATCAAAACGTGTGAGGACGAGTATGACCCCTTTGCAAATTTGCGAAGAACGTGCAAGCAATGGTTTGAGATAACAAACGGTCCGGAGATTCTCCGCACCAGCCAGGGGAATGCCTCCATCTATTACCGCATTGGCTCTGCTCAGCTAGCCGGACGTGAACGACGAGGAAGTTACCACGAAGGGCTCTTTCTTTATTTCACCCTAGGCCGAAACTTCACGGCCGGAGTGAAATTCCAGGAGGCTGCGTTAGAGGGAAATCTTTATGCAGCTTATATGCTCCAACTTCTCAGCTTTAGCCTGTTTGACCATATCTATGGCTTCAATATCCTCGACCGAGACATAATTCGGAATGTTCTTCGTACATTGGTCTGCAAAGATATTTCAGAACTTTGTACGGTTCGAGCTTCCCTTTGGAGGCCTGAAAGCCCGGAACATAAGTGCTACCCCTCCTGTCTTAGGTGTGTGTGGATTAGGGAGCTGGAAGAAGTGAGCTTCGCTACGGGGATCCCTCTAAATACACCTGTTGACCCTTTTCATTGGTGGAGGTGGTAGGAACGTTTCTGAACCTTGTAGTGTCGTGAAATAAATTGCGAGGACGCAATTGTCTAAAGGGGGGGATAATGTGACGCCCCAGGTTTTATGAACTGGTTTATGTAAGAAGTGTTATGCCTTTATTAATGCCTCTTGTTTTATTTGTTTTGCTAATAAGGAATTTGAAATGAAATAAAACATAGAAAATAAGGTAAACTGACATTTATTAAAACATTACTTTACAACGAGACCCAACTAGTTGAGTGTACCATGCACAAGACCTAACACGACCACCGCAAGACTACAAAGGACCACAACACGGGCAATCAGATAGTCGTCATCTTTAGGGTCCATCAGCGTGAAAAGTATAATCGCCAGGGCCACGGCACACATGCTCAACGCCAATGGTATGAGGAGAGCTATCCTTCCTGTTCAAGTGTTCTGTTTTAAGAGGTACCCCACACCCCTGTATTTATATTAGTTCTTTGAGTTATGACCGTTATGTTTATATATCCGTTGGGTTTTCAAAAACGACCGTTGTGTTCCCACTAATAAAATTTACTTTAAAAGAGAACTCGGTTTTATTCCCTCATAACCTTATTCTTAAAAACATTCTTTCATAGAAGATTCTTCGTTTTTATTCTTAAAAGTTAATTTCCTCGTTTTTACAAAATCCCAATGAATACCAACGTAGTTGGAAACTTGGTTTTATATGTTTAGAGGGAATTCGTAATAATTATATCTTTTTATCTCTTAAATTATGAAAAATTTTGGGAAAACTTTTGGTCTTTAAAAGAATTTTATAAAACAAATAGTAGAGTATTTTAAAAATACTAATGATTTTATTAGTATTGTATAAAAGGTATATCTTTTAAAAATTTAGATCAAGAGTTAAAATATTTTATCTAAACTTGAAATTGGTTCTAACATTTTGAGTTAAAACTGTTTGTTTTACTAAATTCCTACATTTCACTATATTTTGAGCTAAGAATATAATAAAACTAATTTCTTATAAAAAATGGAGTGGGTCCCGGCCAGCCAAGGGCATCCTCAGGGGACAAGACCTCAGGCCAAGGCCGAGACCCCATAGGGACCCGAGGTACCGCCATCGGGCTCCACAGGTGTGTGCGTGCGCGTTTCGGGAGCCATCCAGGCTGGAGGCTCGGGCAGGACCATGCTTAGGTTACCCAGGTCGCGTGCGGGCCCGTGTGTAAGGCCGCGGCTCGCACTGCGTGACGGTGGGCCAAGGCCCGCGGGGGTGGGGAGGGACCCGTGTATAAGGTCCCGTGTGCGTGTGTGTTGTGCTATTGCACCTGTACTCGGACGGCTTGATATTTGTACCGCGCCTCAAAACCTTTCGGTTTCGATGTGGGATGCGCTCCGCACGACCAGAGCCGTCCGATCGACTTCCGCGTCGATCTCAGCCGTCCAGCCTGTTTTGAAACGCGATACCTCCCCCGCGTCCCCGAAGCCACCCGATCTCTTCCGAGATTTGATCTCGACCCTCTGATTCCTCTTAAGCGATCATCACATCTCCAAGCCCCAACCATTCGATCGCACCAAGGACAAATCGGGGTCGTCCGTTTCTTTTCACGCCAAGCAGACCGTGCCTTCCCCCCCGTCTTCTTCCTAGCACCGTGGCCCTGCGCCTGTAGACCTGCACCAAGGACGCCAGGCCCCTCCCTCCCTCACACTACTCCTTGACTTCCGAGCACACCCCCTCCTAGGTCCCTGTTCTCCCGTCTTCCCCACGTCGGCGTACACCTGGGTCGGGACACCAACGAGGCACCGAGGCTATTATAAAACCCCCCTGCTTCGTTGAAGCCCGAGGCAGACCCTTCCTCTCATACTCCTCCTTCTCCATGGACACCCAGCAGCCGGCTCCGAGCTTCCTCCTCAAGCACAGTAAGGGTTTTCTTGCATTCTTGAACTGTTTCGGAACAACCTCCATTTTATATACTCACGGTGTATATATATATATAGTTATATATATATATACTTAAATATAACCCTCTCGGGTTGCTTTGCCTTCAAAGATCTTGGCCTTCATAATTTTAATGGGTTGTTCCTGCATGCTTATCTTCCTTTAAAAGGAACTTTCGGATTAAACACAACTCATATTTACCTATATACACTCGATGTATAAATACCCCTCGGTTCTTCCTTCAAGAAGTCGGCCTTCGGGTTTCCAGTGGTTGTATATGTGAGGGTACGTATATACCTTGTTTTCCAGTTTTCTTTCGAAACCTGTATATACTGCTCACATGTGTACCAGTTATTATACATTGTGTATATACGGTTTCATATATATGTGAATGGTATATAAACTTTGTACAAGCACGTTTACAAATTTCCCAGGTTGTTTATTTTACGATTTTATATTTCGGTTTTCAAAAAAATAATAATAACTAAATATATCTCAACCTCATTTTTAATGTATAGGGTATGTATATATATATAGTTCGTGAATGTTTTCTCATAACCCGACCTGTATTGGCATCGATATTTAAATGAAATTTTTAGAAATATATTTGCAAACTATGCTCTTTTGGTTTAAGTGAAGTTATGTTTCTAAAACCTTAATTTTTATACATAGATACATTTATAACAAACCTTATATGAATTTAGTTTCAACCATGTAATTGAATTATGGTTGGAAACTTTGAGTTACCTAAGGAATTTAATAAACTTGTTTTTAATTGTGTAAAACCCATATATACACTTCGGGTATATATATATGTGCACGTGTGTATATACTTATAAGAATATTTCCTTTTATAGCAGGACTTAAACTATTCTTGGATGCTGGGATGATTTTATTAAGCTATGAATTGTGTGATTTCTAAACCAACATGTTTCTTTCTTTTTACACACAAATGGGCATGTCTTATTAAAAAGGCTCATCTAACATTGCCCTGTTGAATTTTTATGATAGAATATGTATTTTGGGTTCAAGGGCCCGTTTACCACCGTAATTGATTTCATGTGTTTTTCTTAAGATTTCCCCCTTTTTCCAAAGATTTATAATGAAAAAGATTCATCATTTAGTATATTGCTATTTTATATGCCTTAGTGAAAAGGATGTTGTACTAAACTATGTATGTCATTAATTTTTCCTTGCCCCTTTTTTTTGTGAGAACTATCACATCATGTAAAGGGTGTAATGATTCATTAATTATGTTAGTTATTATTTACATAATGCATTTTTATGACATATCACTAAATGGACTAAGAAATTGGATTACCCAAAGTGGTATGGGACACCTTGGGTAAAATTAAAATGAATGAGATGTTCAAGGTGGTATGGGACATCTTGAATTACATAACCATTTTAGTAAAGCATGAATGATGTGGCTCACATGATGATAAAGGCAAATTTAAGGGTGCGCCCTGATAGTGCTCCAATGCATTGGGTAATGATGTAACCACTAGAGATTACAATTTTCACGATACCTTGGTGAATAACCTTGGTAATTTTCAAATGACACCTTGGGGATGGACCTTGGTGAAACAAAACGATTGTCGATATTAAATGTTGAGGCCACATAATTCAAGTCATATAACAAGTTTTTCCAAGATAAAGTTCATTCATGACTGATGCCTTTAAAGTTTGTATAAAGTTCATAATTCCCTTGTTTTAAGCTTGAAGCATGCCTAGTGTTATCACTTAATAGAATAGTAACCAGCATATGAACATTTAGTTGTTTCCTTGTGCGCAACTCTGATTATGCATTACTTTTAACTTTTTAAATTTATGCTCAAGTAAATCACATGTAGTACTTGTTTATAACAACCATTACCACACCTTCAAGAATTGACGTATTCGTTTCATGTTTTTATTGAAAACTTTGATTAAAGCATTGTTATGTTTGGTGTGTTAAAATCTTCTTAGTGGATGTTCAAACTCTTTTAAAAGAATGTTTTCAAATGTTACAGTATTTTAAATTCTTTTTAAAACCCCCTTACTGAGTATTTCAATTCTCACCCTATGTTTTGGTTTAAAATTTTCAGGTGTCAACTTTTGTAAGATGGATGGTTTCAGAAGTTTCCGGTTTCCCAGAACCCGAACCGCACACGATCCTCTGTATGGAACATGATGTGTTGTTAACAAAGTGTAATTATTTTAAAGATAACACATCATGTTCAGAAGGCACCGACTCCTATGGTTATCCGGGGTCGGGGTCTCTACAGTTGGTATCAGAGGTTCGGTTTGGATAACTCTGGAATGCCAGAAACTGAAACAAAAATATATATGTATATGTATTTCAATTTTATTAAAAACTATATTTTCTTAATTTTCAGATGGAAAATGAAGGCACAAAACTCTTATCTCTCCCCACCGAGGCCATAGAGACCATTGTGTCTTTAGCAAGCCGTGAAGACTTTCTAAACTATGCCCATATCCGTATGACATGCAAATACCTTTACGATGTATCCAACTCACCTCGAGTGCTTAGTCTGCACCAAGGGTTGGGATTGGATTACCTCCTTATGATAATAACCCAAATTCCCTCCTATGTACTTCGAGGAAGGTCCTACGAGGGACTTTTCCGGATTTTCACGGCGGGTGAGAACTTCGGCACTATGCTTGATAACCCCTTTCAAGAAGCTGCTGCTGACGGAGACCTCCGAGCAGGCTACCTTTGTCAGATTTTAAACTATGGCTTCTGGGGTCAGTTGTTGGACTTCGGAAGGTTAGAAGACAAGTCCACCCGTTTTCTTACAGACGACAAGTGTATGAAGATGTCTCTCAACTTCACGCCCCCCATGCTAGACTCATAAGACGTCATAGGTGTCCTCATGAGTTTTTCCCTGAATGCTCGGCCTGTGTTTGGTTCGAGGAGTTAGGGAGTTTTGCTTCTCTGTGTGGAGTTCGTTTTGTCAATGAGTAAGGGGAACTCGAGCACTAATAATAATGAACGTATGTTTATTGAAATGTTATCTTTCTCCTTTCCTTGTCCTTACTTTGTTTTTGTCCTTGTATGATTTTCAAGTAATGGAACTCCTGTCTTAAAACTTTCAGATGGAAGGACAAACCCACCTGTTATCTCTTCCCACCGAGATTTTAGAAATCATTGCGATCAAAACGTGTGAGGACGAGTATGACCCCTTCTCAAATTTGCGAAGAACGTGCAAGCAATGGTTTGAGATAACAAACGGTCCGGAGATTCTCCGCACCTGCCAGGGGAATGCCTCCATCTATTACCGCATTGGCTCTGCTCAGCTAGCTGGACGTGAACGACGAGGAAGTTACCACAAAGGGCTCTTTCTTTGTTTCACCCTAGGCCGAAACTTCACAGCCAGAGTGAAATTCCAGGAGGCTGCGTTAGAGGGAAATCTTTATGCAGCTTATATGCTCCAACTTCTCAGCTTTAGCCTGTTTGACCATATCTATGGATTCGATATCCTCGACCGAGACATAATTCGGAAAGTTCTTCGTACATTGGTCTGCAAAGATATTTCAGAACTTTGTACGGTTTGAGCTTCCCTTTGGAGGCCTGAAAGCCCGGAAGATAAGTGCTACCCCTCCTGTCTTAGGTGTGTGTGGATTAGGGAGCTGGAAGAAGTGAGATTCGCTATGGGGATCCCTCTAAATACACCTGTTGACCCTTTTCATTGGTGGAGGTGGTAGGAACGTTTCTGAACCTTGTAGTGTCATGAAATAAATTGCGAGGACATAATTGTCTAAAGGGGGGGATTATGTGACGCCCCAGGTTTTATGAACTGGTTTATGTAAGAAGTGTTATGCCTTTATTAATGCCTCTTGTTTTATTTGTTTTGCTAATAAGGAATTTGAAATGAAATAAAACATAGAAAATAAGGTAAACTGACATTTATTAAAACATTACTTTACAACGAGACCCAACTAGTTGAGTGTACGATGCACAAGACCTAACACGGCCACCGCAAGACTACAAAGGACCACAACACGGGCAATCGGATAATCGTCATCTTCAGGGTCCATCAGCGTGAAAAGTATAATCGCCAGGGCCACGGCACACATGCTCAACGCCAATGGTATGAGGAGAGCCATCCTTCCTGTTCAAGTGTTCTGTTTTAAGAGGTACCCCACACCCCTGTAATTATATTAGTTCTTTGAGTTATGACCGTTATGTTTATATATCTGTTGGGTTTTCAAAAACTACTGTTGTGTTCCCACTAATAAAATTTACTTTAAAAGAGAACTCGATTTTATTCCCTCATAACCTTATTCTTAAAAACATTCTTTCATAGAAGATTCTTCGTTTTTATTCTTAACAGTAAATTTCCTCGTTTTTACAAAATCCCGATGAATACCTAGGTAGTTGGAAACTTGGTTTTATATGTTTAGAGGGAATTCGTAATAATTATATCTTTTTATCTCTTAAATTATGAAAATTTTTGGGAAAACTTTTGGTCTTTAAAAGAATTTTATAAAACAAATAGTAGAGTATTTTAAATATACTAATGATTTTATTAGTATTGTATAAAAGGTATATCTTTTAAAAATTTAGATCAAGAGTTAAAATATTTTATCTAAACTTGAAATTGGTTCAAACATTTTGAGTTAAAACTGTTTGTTTTACTAAATTCTTACATTTCACTATATTTTGAGCTAAGAATATAATAAAACTAATTTCTTATAAAAAATGGAGTGGGTCCCGGCCAGCCAAGGGCATCCTCAGGGGACAAGCCCTCAGGCCAAGGTCGAGACCCCATAGGGACCCGAGGTACCGCCATCGGGCTCCCTAGGTGTGTGCGTGCGCGTTTTGGGAGCCAGCCAGGCTGGAGGCTCGGGCAGGACCGTGCTTAGGTTACCCAGGTCGCGTGCGGGCCCGTGTGTAAGGCGGCGGCTCGCGCTGCGTGACGGTGGGCCAAGGCCCACGGGGGTGGGGAGGGACCCGTGTATAAGGTCTCGTGTGCGTGTGTGTTGTGCTATTGCACTGGTACCCGGACGTCTTGATATTTATACCGCGCCTCAAAACCTTTCGGTTTCGATGTGGGACGCGCTCCGCGCGACTAGAGCTGTCCGATCGACTTCCGCGTCGATCTCAGCCGTCCAGCCTGTTTTTAAACGCGATACCTCCCCCGCGTCCCCGAAGCCGCCCGATCTCTTCCGAGATTTGATCTCGACCCTCCGATTCCTCTTAAGCGATCATCACATCTCCACGCCCCAACCGTTCGATCGCACCAAGGACGAATCGGCGCCGTCCGTTTCTTTTCACGCCAAGCAGACCGTGCCTTCCCCTCCGTCTTCTTCCTAGCACAGCGGCCCTGCGCCTGTAGACCTGCACCAAGGACGCCAGGCCCCTCCCTCCCTCGCACTACTCCTTAACTTCCGAGCACACCCCCTCCTAGGTCCATGTTCTCCCGTCTTCCCCACGTCGGCCTACACCTGGGTCGGGACACCAACGAGGCACCGAGGCCATTATAAAACCCCCCCTACTTTGCTGAAGCGCGAGGCAGCCGCTTCCTCTCATCCTCCTCCTTCTCCACGGACACCCAGCAGCCGGCTCCGAGCTTCCTCCTCAAGCACAGTAAGGGTTTTCCTGCATTCTTGAACTGTTTTGGAACAACGTTCATTTTATATACTCACGGTGTATATATATATATAGTTATATATATATATATACTTAAATATAACCCTCTCGGGTTGCTTTGCCTTCAAAGATCTTGGCCTTCGTAATTTTAATGGGTTGTTACTGCATGCTTATCTTCCTTTAAAAGGAACTTTCGGATTAAACACAACTCATATTTACCTATATACACTCGATGTATAAATACCCCTCGGTTCTGACTTCAAGAAGTCGGCCTTCGGGTTTCCAGTGGTTGTATATGTGAGGGTACGTATATACCTTGTTTTCCAGTTTTCTTTCGAAACCTGTATATACTGCTCACATGTGTACCGGTTATTATACATTGTGTATATACGGTTTCATATATATGTGAATGGTATATAAACTTTGTACAAGCACGTTTACAAATTTCCCAGGTTGTTTATTTTACGATTTTATATTTCGGTTTTCAAAAAAAAAATAATAATAACTAAATATATCTCAACCTCGTTTTTTATGTATAGGGTATGTATATATATATATAGTTCGTGAATGTTTTCTCCTAACCCGACTTGTATTGGAATCGATATTTAAATGAAATTTTTAGAAATATATTTGCAAACTATGCTCTTTTGGTTTAAGTGAAGTTATGTTTGTAAAACCTTAATTTTTATACATAGATACATTTATAACAAACCTTATATGAATTTAGTTTCAACAATGTAATTGAATTATGGTTGGAAACTTTGAGTTACCTAAGGAATTTAATAAACTTGTTTTTAATTGTGTAAAACCCATATATACACTTCGGGTATATATATATGTGCATGTGTGTATATACTTATAAGAATATTTCCTTTTATAGCAGGACTTAAACTATTCTTGGATGCTGGGATGATTTTATTAAGCTATGAATTGTGTGATTTCTAAACCAACATGTTTCTTTCTTTTTACACACAAATGGGCATGTCTTATTAGAAAGGCTCATCTAACATTTCCCTGTTGAATTTTTATGATAGAATATGTATTTTGGGTTCAAGGGCCCGTTTACCACTGTAATTGATTTCATGTGTTTTTCTTAAGATTTCCCCCTTTTTCCAAAGATTTATAATGACAAAGATTCATCATTTAGTATGTTGCTGTTTTATATGCCTTAGTGAAAAGGATGTTGTACTAAACTATGTATGTCATTAATTCACTACTGGAAACTGAAGTTTTCCCAACACTTACATACCAACGGTTTAGTATAACCGTTGGTATTTGAGAGGTTTTGCCAACGGTTCTTGTCAACCGTTGGTATTTGAAGGAGATCCAAGCCTTTCCCCAACGGTTTATGAAAACCGTTGGGAAAGGCCATCTTTTACCAACGGTTTTGTTAAACCGTTGGTAAAAGTCCTCCTGGGAAGGATGTATACCAACGGTTTTTTTAAACCGTTGGTATAGAATTCATATCCCAACGGTTTTTTAAAACCGTTGGGAATGTTTCCCTCATAAACAGAAGCCCGGTTTCTTTCCCTTCCCGTGCGACTGCAGCCCTAAATCCCCTCTGCCGAAGCTCTCATCCCCTCTGGTTCTCTCACCCAGGTTGGAGAACTCTTTCCCCATCTTCAATTAGTCAATTTTTTAGGTGAGAACTCCAAATCTGTAAGTCATATGTTATTTTTAATGCTGTTAATCTATTTTTTATTTTCTATTTTGATTTGCCCACACGGCTATATCTTTATCTTATTTGTTTTCTGTTTTGTGTTTTCTGTTTTCATTAAATTAATTAGTTCTACACTTCTAATCTATCATTTTGATGTTTTTCATCTACTGTTTTGGGTGTGTATGACTTGTTTTGGGTGTGTGTTTTATTTGGGTGTGTGTTGGGACATTGAATCTTGGGTGTATGACTTGTTTTGATTCAAAATGATTTATGTGTTAATATCATTTATAAATTTTCGGTTCTTAGAAATCTTGGTATTGCTAGGGGCTGTCCAGGTGGTTGTCCGAGGGGTGGGGGGATGTCCGGGGTGAGTGGGGGGGGGGGGGGTCCGAGGGGTGGGGGCTGTCCGGGGTGAGTGGGGGCTGTCCGGGGTGAGTCCGGGGTGAGTGGGGGGCTGTCCGATGGGTTGGGGATGTCCGGGGTGTGTGGGGGGCTATCCGGGGTGAGTGGGGGGTTGTCCGAGGGGTGGGGGGGCTGTCCGGGGTGGGTGGGGGGGGGGGGGGGGGGGCTGTCCGGGGTGAGTGGGGGGCTGTCCGGGGTGAGTGGGGGGCTGTCCGAGGGGTGGGGGTTGTCCTGGGTGAGTGGGGGGCTGTCCGAGGGGTGGGGGGATTTCCGGGGTGAGTGGGGGACTGTCCGAGGGGTGGGGGATGTCCGAGGTAATTGGGGAGTTGTCCGAGTCTGGGGTGAGTGGGGGGATGTCCGGAGAAATTTGATTCAAAATGATTTATGTGTTAATATCATTTATGTAGTTAATGTGAACCCATAGGTTGAGTATTTTGTGCTATCTATATATCATGTATTTTTATGTTATTTCTACACATTCCCAACCAGAGTTGGATAAACTTACCAACGATCAGAGGTTTTGAGTTATGGGTAATTTTTCTAATATCTAGGATGGTGGTTATATGTTTGGATAGCTACCATGTCTTCCCTGTTGGGTCGGAGGTGATGGCAAGAGGGGGGGGGGGGTGAATTGCCTTTTTAAAATTAATTAACAATTTAAAACAAATTTAAATGCAGCGGAAAGTAAAATGGCAAGACACAATTGATAACGGAGTTCGGATTTAAACACAAGCCTACGTCTCCGCTCCCAACTCAACCGTTGGGAGATTTATACGACCGCTTGCTTTTTAATGGTTATAGCAAGAAACCCACTAGCCGTTTTAAGGTAGGCTAGATCACCTTCTTACAGCTTGCTTTTTTATTATGGTTGTAGCAAGAAACCCAAATTGAAAGAAGGAAGAAAAAGGGTGGTTTGTTTTAATACAAACCCAATTAAGAACTAAACAATTGAAGTAAATAATTTAGAACAAACTAGAGGAAGCCTTGAGCGCCAAGTGGTGAGTGTAGTTGATGTAGAGGCAGCCCAAGCTTCAAGGATGGCAATTGGATCTCAAGTAGCCTTTGAGAATTGTCGTAGGAGCCTCAAATGATCAAAATAGCTTTGGTATGATTCGGTATATGATCGGTAGTCTTCCCGGCATCCATGGACGTCTATTTATAGGAGAAATACTCCCAAATACTTCAATATGGCCGTTGGAGGGCTTTCGGAGCCGTTGGGGATCAAGTGGGCAAGTCTGGTCAAGCTCTAACGGCTAGTTTGACTTTGCTTACCGGCTGACCGGTGCTTGCCCACCGGCTGGCCGGTGCCTTGGAAGGTGGAGAGAGCTTCTGCCCAGGAGCCACCGGCTGGCCGGTGCCTTGGAAGGTGGAGAGAGCTTCTGCCCAGGAGCCACCGGCTGGCCGGTGGGAAGGCCACCGGCTGGCCGGTGGTGAGACAGTAGGTCTCACTATTCCAAAGAGTTCCACCGGCTGGCCGGTGAGGAGGCCACCGGCTGGCCGGTGGTCTGGACAGAAGACATCCCATTCTGTCTGGGCCCACCGGTTGGCCGGTGGCCAGACACCGGCTGACCGGTGGCACCTGGCAGAGGGCAAGCCCTTCTGCCTTGTCCACCGGCTGGCCGATGGGCTGGATCCGTCTGGCCGGTGCCCTTACCGGCTGGCCGGTGGTTCTACACCGGCTGGCCGGTGGACTTGAAAAAAGTCCACTTTTCCTTTTTTTTGCCACTTCTTGCTCCTGAAATCATGCCTATTAACAAGAACACTTGAAACAACATTAGATCACTATGAGAGTGATTGTGATCATTAAAATCCAAGAGAGTGGGGTACAACATTCCCTACTCTTCCTTCAAAAGTGATTGACCATGTGTTTTTAGGCAAGATGCGATGTGATTGTCCATGTGTCTTCAGGTGAGATGTACTATGATTTCCCTAGTGTTTTTCGATGAGGTGTGATGTGATAAGGCTATAATAAGATGTGGCATGTGGTTGGGGTCATGTAGGGTAGGAGGATGGCACAAGGTTGATGTTATTCATGTTCATGATACCCTACTAATATGGTTATGGGATGAGTCATGCTGTTATGTGATATAACACATTAAGTTCTTGTTGGTTTTACATTTTTTCAATAACACATTTGTATGTTTTTTTGACATGTGTAGTTGATACCTTGATTATTTTCTTCCTTTATCGTTTACTTAAATGTATATTCTATTATAGTTAATGCCTATTGAATTGTTTATGACAAAATGACTTATATAAATTCTTTTTACAGAATGGACAGAAGTTGGATGTATGAAACCGATCGGATCTCAGATGATTTTCAAAACAATTTGGAGAGCTTTATAGATTTTGCATTTGACAATGCTTCAGATAGTGGTCGCATACACTGCCCATGTTCCAATTGTGTTGGTAGACCTTGGTTGAGCCGTGAAGAAGTCAGCTACCACATAACCAAAAATGGGTTTCAAGCAAACTACTTTCTGTGGTATCACAATGGGGAGAAAACGAAATCTCAAATTGGTGATGATCGAAATGAAAAGACTGGAATGGAGAATTTGTTAGATGATCGGTTTCCGTTTATTCGTCATCATGAAAAAGAAAGGATTTCGACTCAAGAAGACTTCGATATGAGGACAGCTGATGCATCTAGTGAAAATGATGATATTGATAGGGTGAAAAAATTGAATGATGCTGCCACGACTCCAGTATATCGGCAATGCGATAAAATGAAAAAGCTGGAATTTTTAATCCGATTATTTCATGGGAAAACTATGTATGGGATTTCTAATACAGCAATCGATTACATTCTTACCCTCTTGAAGGATTTACTTCCAGATGATGCAGATATTCCCTCAAACCACTATATGGCATGGAAGTTAGTTGAGGAACTTGGATTTTCAAGAAACAAAATTCATGCTTGCCCGAAAGATTGCAGTTTATTCTGGGAGGAAACCGCTGAACGAAATGATTGTATAAAATGTGGCACATCCCGCTGGAAGTCAAAATCTGATGGAACACCATCCCGCGTTCCACAGAAAGTAATGTGGCACTTTCCATTGATTCCCAGACTCCAGAATCTTTTTATGTCTGATGACATATCAATAAAAATGAGATGGCATGATACCGAGAGAAAGAAGACTGATGATGAGTTGGTTCATCCTGCAGATGGATTTGCATGGAAGAGATTTGATGCTCGACATCCTGATTTTGCAGCTGACGTGCGTAATGTGAGGCTGGGTCTTTCATGCGACGGTTTTAATCCGTTTGGGCAGATGCTTACTTCGCACAGCACATGGCCAGTTTTTATACACATTTATAATCTTCCCCCATGGTTGTGTATGAAAAAACCTTTCACTTTCATGAGTATACTCATATCTGGTCCTTCTGATCCTGGAATTGATATTGATGTATACATGCAACCTTTAATAAAAGAGTTGAAGCTTCTTTGGGATGTGGGTGTGCGCACATACGATGCATGTTCGAAAGACATATTTCAGATGCGCGCTGCGCTTATGTGGACAATCAATGATTTTCCGGCTTATGCAATGATGTCTGGATGGAGCACGAAGGGGAAACTGTCATGTCCAGTTTGTATGAAGAATACACGATCCAGAAGACTGAAACATCGTTGTAGTTTCAGTTTTATGGGACATCGACGATTTTTGCCAAAGGATCATCCATATAGAATGAATCGTCGAAGATTTGATAATACTATAGAGACCGATGATCCACCTCAGCGTATGTCTGGAACTGATGTGCTTAATGAATTGAAAGATTTCAGTTTTTCGTTCGGGAAGGGTCAAATGAAATCTGGAAAGAGAAAGAATGTTTCCACAGAAACCTGTTACAATTGGAGGAAGAGGAGTATCTTTTTTGATTTGCCTTATTGGTCAACCAATTTGCTACGTCATTGCTTAGACGTAATGCATATTGAAAAGAATATATGTGAAATGTTGCTTTCAGTTCTTCTAAATGTCAAGGGGAAGACAAAAGATAATTTACGATCTCGACGTGACTTGGTGGATTGGGGCATCAGACCAGAATTGCATCCTGTGCGTATCAGTGAAAATAAATGGCAACTTCCATGTGCTTCTTATGTGATGACACCTACTGAAAAAAAAACAATTTTTGGAAGTATTAGAGACTATTAGAGTTCCTGATGTCTATTCAAGCAACATATCTAAACGGGTCAACAGAAGAGAGTTGAAGCTAAAATCTTTGAAGACTCATGATTATCACGTTCTACTGCATGAGTTGCTTCCAATAGCAATCCGTCATCTTTTGTCCAATAATGTAAGGGTGGGTGTTATTCGGTTGTGCCATTTGTTTAGAGATCTTTGTGCTAAGAAGTTGTCGAAGTCTTTCTTGCAAAAAATGTTGACAGATGCCCCATTAATTTTGTGTGAGTTGGAGAAAATATTTCCCCCATCATTTTTCACATGCATGCTGCATCTGACTGTCCATATTCCAACTGAAATACTTCTCGGAGGACCTGTTTCTTTTCGTTGGATGTATCCAACTGAAAGAAATATGTTCACATTAAAGTCTTATGTTCGAAACAAGAATCATCCCGAAGGTTCTATCGTGAACGGTTACTTAGCTCAAGAATGTATGGATTTCTGTTCAATGTATTTGTCTGATCTTACTACAAGAATGAGCAGACCAATGAGAAATGAAGAAGAACAATATGAGCAAATTGAACCCAGTTTTCCATCACTTCCTCAAACAGGAGGAATTCCTGGATCATATACATTGAAGATATTAAGCAATGAAGAGCGGGAGATGGCACATCGCACAGTTTTGTTCAACTGTGATTTGTTCGATGACTATATCAGGTAAAAAAATTGAATATGTATATCTTACATATATATCTGTTAAACTATTCATATTTTTTTATCTACAGGGAACATAAAACAATGATAAATAGGAAGCATCGTTCTTTATCTTTGAGAAGGAGAGAGACTTTGCATAGAAAAGAGTTTTCTGCTTGGTTAAAATTGAAGGTAAAAATATTACTGTTTAAATTAATTATTTCAATATTTACTTAAGTTTAGCTGTCATTTATATTGCAGGTATTGAGTTTGTCTGCTGACTCTGTCTCTGAGGAAATAAGAGCTTTGGCTTTTGGTCCTAATACCGTGGTTCGTGACTGTAAATCAATTGTTATCAATGGGTACAGATTTATTGTCACTGAACGAGCCAAAAACATGAGAACACAACATGATGGTATTATGGTTACTGCCACAACAGATTGTTATGCCAGCGCATCAGATAGTAGACCGCGACTTGAAAATGTGGGTTATTATGGAGTCGTTGAGAAAATAATAATATTGGATTATTACTCTCATGGACGAGTCACAATGATGAAATGCCATTGGTTTGATTCGATGACGAGACATGGCACATTTATTGATGATTGTGGATTTCGAGTAATTAATATGACCCGCACTCTTGCAACCGAAGAACCATATGTGTTGGCATCAATGGCTAAACAAGTTTTTTATGTCAAAGATCAACTTCAACCTGAATTTGGTGTCGTAGTTGAAGTAATTCCAAGACATATTTTTGATGATGCTGATGATGGAATTGACACTGTCCCTATTGCCATTGGAACCAATCCATTTATTTCTTTTGATGACTCCAATAGCTCAATTGTCAGAGTTGATTGTGAACCTGAAGTTGTGGTTGGAAATATATAGAATCATTCATCCATGTTCTCAATTCTTTTGGTTTACCTCGAGTTGGGTTGTTAAGGTTGGTAATATTCATATTTATTTAGTATTGATCACAAATATGTTTTAGCTGACTTGACCGTTATGTGAATTTTCAATGTTTATTGGTTGCTGTTTTATTTGAATTGCATTTTCTAATTTGGAATTGAACTGTATTCAAACCAAATCAAACAATATTTCAAACTTGGTGAACATTACAACTTGTATGTTTTATTAAATTCATTCAAGCTCTTCTAAAACAATTGATAGCTAAATTACCAATGAATCCCCTCATTCCCTCATATATTTAGTTTTTTGGTTTACACATTAATTTTCTTTTTCTAATTAATTACATATTTGTTTTCCAATGCAGGAAATGAAGCCAATGGAAGAGAGACGAAGAAAAAAAATGGCGGAGAACAATCGTCGGATGGAGGAGCTGGGCATTCCACCATTAGTGCCTACAGTGAGTACTTTATTTCAAATATATATATATATATATTTACAGAATATATAATGTCATGTGATTAATTTTTTTTGTAAACTTTTTTGTAGGATCCACCATTACGTCGACAGTTATTCGACGAGGAGCCTAGTACTGGTCCGAGTACTCAGGCCGGTGGTACGAGGAGGGTTCGTACCAGAGGTGGACATAGAGCTGCGCGTGCCCGACTAGACCCTGCCCCTCCCACTGACATTTCAGCCTTCCCACATTCTGATCCCGGTGTGTCGTTAGGGACACACGGGATATTTAGACCTCCCATGTTTTCGCTACCTTCTGCATCTTCTGCCCCATCATTTTCACATCCCATGATGATTCCCACTCCCCAGTCAGCATCAGGTCATACAGTTGTTCCATCTTCTTTTCCTTCTACTTCTGTCTCTCCGAGCTTTTATATTCCATCGTCTTCGACTCCCGTTCCACCAGAGGGTGTTCCATCAGGTTCTGTGGATCCGGCGCCACTCATTGATCAGACTAGCACAGGTATATTTATAAAACCCTATCAAATTTTTATAGTAATATTTATTTTCATTATAACATGTTTTGATAAAATATTTGTTTTTCTTTCATGAAAGATACATCTACTGAAAGGAGGCGGGGGCGGGGCCGTACACGCATGCGTTCGGTGTGGAACCGTCGCACACAGGTTATGGTGGAATATAATGAAGACAATCAGATGGTTGAGAAAACAGGGCAGCAATGT
Source organism: Viscum album (assembly GCA_963277665.1). NCBI lineage: Eukaryota > Viridiplantae > Streptophyta > Magnoliopsida > Santalales > Viscaceae > Viscum > Viscum album. The sequence goes on along the minus strand of OY728161.1, from coordinate 1,985,421,902 downwards.
CGGAGTTTTATGGCGACGCTTGCCAAATACTCCGACATCATTCCCGTCAGCCCGCTGTCGTGGAGACATTTTCCACATGAGGTCAAAGATAGAGCTTGGGCAGAGATATGGGTAAAAAAATCTGTTGTATTTAATGCCATGATTTTTTTTTGTATTTATATAAATTAATATTTTCATTTCAGCTTCGATTTAATTTTCCTGATGGTGAGGGTGCACGAATGGAACGTCTAAAGGATTTAGGCGAGCTTTGGAGAGCCTACAAGCATGAGCTGTATATTGGCTGGCGTGCTAGAGTTGGCACTGAGTTAGAGGCGGTACCAGTCGTGGATGATTGTCCTATAGAGCAGTATCGTCAGATGATTACTCATTGGACGAGTACCCAGTTTAAGGTATGAATTACATTTGAGGTATTTAAATAATAACTTTCAAGTTTTGCATTAATATTATCCTTTGCATTATCGAATTTTATTTAGGAATCATCTGGTAAAAATAAAAAAAACATTGATGCAAAAAAATACCTCCATACACTAGGACGCACGACGATGCCGGATCATGAGAGGCAGCAGGTATGACAATTGTTTATAAGTTTTCTTTACGACTTACATTTTCTTTTTTTCCTCAATTATTTAATTATTTTCTGAAGTCTTTATATAAATTTTGTTTTCAATGTCATTGTAGAGGAAAGTACAAAATATTGAAGGACGTGTGCCTCGAGCAAAACTTTTTTGCTCGAGTAGACGAAAAAAGGATGGACGTGCTGTCAACGAAGCGACTCAGCAGCAGATTGTAAGTTTTAATCTGTTGATTTTATATTTTAATATCTATTTCGTAACTTAACAATATATTTATATTTGTAACAGGATGCTTTAGAGGCCCTCGATGCCCAAGAAGCAGACAATTTTGGGCCATCTGATCACTTACATCAGGTGTTGGGAGATGATCATTCTGGCAGAGTACGTTGCCGACCTAGGATAGCCCCGACGAGGTATTGGCCTGCCTCAGGTACGAGTTGTAGTGCCACCGAGCTGCAGCAAGTTAGGGCACAGGCAGAACAGGCTGAGAAAAGGGCCACAGAGACGGCGGAACAGTCTGCAAGGGCAAACAGTGCATTTATGAAATTTATTGAAGTTCTACGTCCAACACTTCCAGCAGAGGCCAGCCCAGCGATTGATGAATACATGTCGTCGATACATTCTATATATGGTGCACCAGGTGGCAGTTCCAGTGGTGGTCAGGCCGATGTCGAGCTTGAAGATGATGATGGCGAGCAGTCTGATTCGGAAGAGGATGGAGATGAGGAGGGCGAGGAGGAGGGCGAAAGCGAGGAGGAAGGCGTTGAGGAGGGTGATGACGATGAGGAGGACGATGACGAGGGCGATGATGATGATGATGATGGAGATGGTGATGCTGATGTGGGACATATTGATCCGTTACATTTTTGACTTGACATGTGATGTTTAATCTATTCTAGTTGTTGGTTTTATCTAGACTCGTAGTATAGTATTGGAGTTGAATTATTTTAATCAGTCGCCCGTATTTGTCGTCTGATTTCAGGCCATTCCGACATCGTTCGGCCCGTTTGGACCCCCCTCACGCGCGTTTACGAAGCGCGCGCATCACTTAAAACACGAATATTGAGCCGTACCGCGCAAACCGCACGTCCGATTGAGGTGCCGTCTGCGCGTACACGTCACGAATAATAATTAAAATGTTCCACGGTGGTTTCAGATCAATCCGAGGCCGTCCGCTATGAATTTGACCGTTGGACGCCCGTTCTGGCCGTTTATGACACCATAACTGCGTTGTCGGTCACCGCGGGCACACGACAAGTCCGATTATTACTTTCCGCTGCATTTAAATTTGTTTTAAATTGTTAATTAATTTTAAAAAGGCAATTCACCCCCCCTCTTGCCATCACCTCCGACCCAACATCCATCAGTCATATGTGACATGTACGAGCCTACTCGGGCTCAATCCGAGTCGCGGTGTGGCCGAGATCAGTCTAAGTGGCTCTCTTTTGTTTAAAATGGACATCATTTTAAGTACATACGGAAAACCGACCAAACGCATTCGGTTTCCATTGAAACTTTAGGAGAACGATTCATGGGTCATATGTGAGGTGTACGAATCATCCCCGCCACAATCCGAGGCGCGGTGTGGTCAACACTGCTCTAACTGTGTCTGTTTTGTTTAAAATGGGTAGGATTATAAGTGAAAAGAACTGGCATACGCAAAACCGACCAAACGCATTCGGTTTCCATTGAAACTTTAGGAGAACGATCCATGGGTCATATGTGACGTGTACCAATCATCCCCATCTCAATCCGAGACGCGGTGTGGCCGACACCGCTCTAACTATGTCTCTTCTGTTTAAAATGGGCATGATTATAAGTGAAAAAGAACAACTGGCATACGCAAAACCGACCAAACGCATTCCGAATCTTTTGATCATTTATCACAACAATCCATGGGTCATATGTGACCTGTACGAGGCAACCCGGGTTCAATCCGAGTCGCGGTGTGGCCGAGATCAGTCTAAGTGGCTCTCTTTTGTTTAAAATGGACACCATTTTAAGTACATACGGAAAACCGACCAAACGCATTCGGTTTCCATTGAAACTTTAGGAGAACGATCCATGAGTCATATGTGACGTGTACGAATCATCCCCGCCTCAATCCGAGCCGCGGTGTGGCCGACACCGCTCTAACTGTGTCTGTTTTGTTTAAAATGGACAGGATTATAAGTGAAAAGAACAACTGGCATACGCAAAACCGACCAAACGCATTCAGAATCTTTTGATAATTTATCACAACGATCCATGGGTCATATGTGACGTGTACGAGCCAACCCGGGTCAATCCGAGTCGCGGTGTGACCGGGATCAGTCTAAATGGCTCTCTTTTGTTTAAAATGTACACCATTTTAAGTACATACGGAAAACCGACCAAACGCATTCGGTTTCCATTGTAACTTTAGGAGAACGATCCATGGGTCCTATGTGACGTGTACGAATCATCCCGCCTCAATCCGACATGCGGTGCGGCTGACACCACTCAAAGTGTCCGTCTTTTGTTTCAAAAGGACGTCATTTTAAGTGAAAAACATCAACTGACATACGGAAGACCGACCAAACGCATTCGGATTCTATCGATACTTTAGCACAACGATCCATGGGTCATATGTGACGTGTACAAGTCAACCCCGTCTTAATCTGAGATGTGGTGTGGCCGACACCGCTCTAACTATGTCTCTTTTGTTTAAAATGGACATGATTATAAATGAAAAGAACAACTGGCATACGCAAAACCGACCAAACGCATTCGGAATCTTTTTATAATTTATCACAATGATCCATGGGTCATATGTGACATGTACGAGCCAACCCGGGATGAATCTGAGTCGCGGTGTGGTCGGGATGAGTCTAAGTGTCACTCTTTTGTTTAAAATGGACAACATTTTAGGTACATACGGAAAACCGACCAAACACATTCGGTTTCCATTTAAACTTTAGGAGAACGATCCATGAGTCATATGTGACGTGTACAAATCAACCCCGCCTCAATTGGAGACGCGGTGTGGTCGGCACCACTCATAGTGTCCGTCTTTTGTTTCAAAAGGACGCCATTTTAAGTGAAAAACATCAACTGGCATACGGAAAACCGACCAAACGCATTAGGATTCTGTCGATACTTTAGCACAACGATCCATGAGTCAAATGTGACGTGTACGAGTTAACCCCGCCTCAATCTGAGGTGCGGTGTGGCCGGTATCACTTTAGGTGTATGTATTTTGTTTAAAATGGACATCATTTGAGGTAAAAATATATGGTATAGAAAAAACCGATCATATTATGAATTGAATTTCAGATTCCACGTATAATTGTCATCTAAATTTTAAATTGAATTCTATATGAATTATGTATGTTTATGAATTGTAATTTAATTATGGATTTGTATAGTTTCAGGATCCATTATATGTTAAATGTGTATGAATTTGTTCGTAATTGAATATGTATGTTTTATTTTATTACTGGTACAATAGTTGGATCGAAAATGAGGTGAAAATGAGGTGAAAATGAGGTGAAAATGAGGCCTGATGACTGGTGGTGATAGACAGGGGACAGGGGCTGTGCAAATTGCAGGGTGCTGCAATTTGCAGCATAGGGTATGCCAACGGTTTCAAACCGTTGGCATATAAGTTTTTAGCATGTCTTTTCCCAACGGTTCTAAACCGTTGGGAAAGACTTCACCAATTCCCAACGGTTTAAAACCGTTGGGAAACTGTTCCACATGGTATATCCCAACGGTTTGGAACCGTTGGGAAAATGTGTGGCATTTGGTTTTCCCAACGGTTTGGGAGAACCGTTGGGAAAAACTATCCCAACGGTTTGGGTAAACCGTTGGGGTAGGGTAACTTCTATGGGCCTATTGCAACGGTTGAAAGTAAACCGTTGGGAAAACCTTTCCCAACGGCTTACTTCCCAACGGTTATGAGAACCGTTGGGAAAACCTTTCCCAACGGTTTGAGGGGCTTTCCCAACGGTTCTGAACCGTTGGGAAATAGTTTATTTCCAGTAGTGATTTGTCCTTGCCCTTTTTTTTGTGAGAACTGTCACATCATGTAAAGGGTGTAATGATTCATTAATTATGTTAGTTATTATTTACATAATGCATTTTTATGACATATCACTAAATGGACTAAGAAATTGGATTACCCAAAGTAGTATGGGACACCTTGGGTAAAATTAAAATGAATGAGATGTTCAAGGTGGTATGGGACATCTTGAATTACATAACCATTTCAGTAAAGCATGAACGATGTGGCTCACATGATGATAAAGGCAAATTTAAGGGTGCGCCCTAATAGCGCTCCAATGCATTGGGTAATGATGTAACCACTAGAGATTACAATTTTCACGATACCTTGGTGAATAACCTTGGTAATTTTCAAATGACACCTTGGGGATGGACTTTGGTGAAACGAAACGATTGTCGATATTAAATGTTGAGGCCACATAATTCAAGTCATATAACAAGTTTTTCCAAGATAAAGTTCATTCATGACTGATGCCTTTAAAGTTTGTATAAGGTTCATAATTCCCTAGTTTTAAGCTTGAAGCATGCCTAGTGTTATCACTTAATAGAATAGTAACCAGCATATGACCATTTAGTTGTTTCCTTGTTCGCAACTCTGATTATGCATTACTTTTAACTGTTTAAATTTATGCTCAAGTAAATCACATGTAGTACTTGTTTATAACAACCATTACCACACCTTCAAGAATTGACGTATTCGTTTCATGTTTTTATTGAAAACTTTGATTAAAGCATTGTTATGTTTGGTGTGTTAAAATCTTCTTAGTAGATGTTCAAACTCTTTTAAAAGAATGTTTTCAAATGTTACAGTATTTTAAATTCTTTTTAAAACCCCCTTACTGAGTATTTCAATGCTCACCCTATGTTTTGGTTTAAAATTTTCAGGTGTCAACTTTTGTAAGATGGATGGTTTCAGAAGTTTCTGGTTTCCCAGAACCCGAACCGTACACGACCCTCTGTATGGAACATGATGTGTTGTTAACAAAGTGTAATTATTTTAAAGATAACACATCATGTTCAGAAGGCATCGACTCCTATGGTTATCCGGGGTCGGGGTCTCTACAATAAATGAATCTCACTTTGCACCGGGTGTACCGGGGAACCCCAATTTTTACACGCAACCTTCACTAGGTCTTACACGCAATTATTTGATTTTGCGTGAAATCCAATTTTCGCACAACACCTCTCTTACATGTAAACACTTCTTTTACGCACAACAAACTTATTTTACACACAACCTGAGCTTTACACCCAACCTTTTTACGCGCAACCTTATATTTACACGCAAACACCTAAATTTATGCACAAACTTGACATTTATGTGCAACTCCCTTGCATATTAAAATTTCACGCGCTAGAGCTTTAATTATATCTATGTCTTGAGATGCTTCAAATGAGGGGGTAACTTCATATTTATAGGCAAAATCGACCCTGTGTGAAAAACCCTCATTGAGCACGTAATCCACTTTGAGCGCAGAAAACACATCTTCTGCGAAACACTGTATTTCGCGCACTGCTCTAATATTTTTCACACCACATGCCTTTTCCAATTTTTGAGCTTGTGATCTCAAAACACCTCTTGCGCAAAAAACTCCATTCATCTATTTCACACACCACACCAATATTTTGCGCACCACTATCTTTTTCACACACCAATCTAATTTTGCATGCACCCGCTTTTCCATAAACACATCTCTCCATTTTTCAATTTCCAGGACAAAAAATTTGGCAAACAAAGGAAAATGGTGACACCTGGTATCTTCTCTTTTTGTACCACCTACAGATCGTCCATTCCTTTTTCGATGTTCTTCTGTCAATCATTGATAGACAACAACATCATTTGAACCCAAAAAATCACCATGTAATCCCCCTTTGTCAACAAATTCGTATATCGTGGTATTCTTTGTCAACAAACATAACATGGAGGCCCATTTTTTTAACAAACACAATCACCTAAAAAATGCTTCAATGATGCCTTGAGGGATTTTTCCCAACACCTTCCTTCTTGATTTAGGGATAAATATTATTTGTTAAATTTATTTTTTAATATGAAATTTATCTTATATCATGTTTTATCAAATAATAATAATCTAACACTTGATGGAATATTGAAACGTTTTCCCTTAATAATATTTTGATCTCACCCCTTTCTTATGTTTCCCTAACATAGGTTATGAAGATTAGTACAACTTATGAGAAGTCAGTTATTGGTGTAGAAGAGTTATGTTTTGGGGAAATATTCCCCAGTTTATATAATAAATTACTTCTCTAAGTGGTTCTCAAAGACACTAAACCAAATGGTTCTCAAATATGCATTAGATATTTGTGTGAGTTGTAATGTTTAAATTTTAGTAAAGATGTAAAATAAGACATGTTCAGATTGGGATTTTATAGTTTCTCCAATAAATGACCCTAGAAACTCTTCTTCATCAACTTTTATATCTATATTCTCTTTTATTTGGAATACTCATTAAAATTAATTTTCTAGAGAGTGCATTGGTTCTAATTCTTCAATTAAATCTAGAGGGAAGTGACTTATCAAGTCATTTAATAAAAATTTATAATAGAAGTAATTAAATAATAGACTATAACACTAAAATGGATCATCTCGTATAAATTCTTTATAAAAATACCAATAAAGTGTTTTTAGGTATGATTGTAGGTCTTTAATGAGTTCAAATTTGATCTCCAGTGGTTTCTCAATAAAAAATATAGATGGAATAACATTATAATATATATCCCCAGGTTGATACTAATATTTTTATTACTTTTTCTCTTACATATTTTGGAGTACAGTAGGCATATCAAAGATTTGTTATTTAATCCCATCAATGGAATCTTGTATATATTTTAATTCTTTATTCACTTGAAATTACTTATAATAAATTTTTCCTGGATACTCATCGATATTTTCAAACACTTGTGAGTTGTTCCGGGCATATAAATTTTCTTTAAAAAATATCACCTCTAGAAAATGATTTTTTCTTTATTTTTTTAGTATTTAGTTTTTTATCCTTTTTAAAAATTGAAAAATAAAAATAAATAAATGGAAGCTCCCAATAAAAAATTACAAAAAGTGATAGATTCACACCTTATTGGAGGGTAGAACACCACTTTAAAATTAAAGAACTCAAGGAAAGTAGAATAGGGTGTTTGAAAATGAAATCTCATAAAAACACCAAAAAACTATAATTATTCTTATGTCACATATTATTATTTTAGAATATTATAAATCTAAAAATAATAGGGAGGGGTGATGTGAGAGAAAGAATTATTAGAAGTAAACATGAAAATTCAATGCAGAACATGATGATGTCACAAAGGAGTTACCCATGAAATCTACCTAAATGATCCTTCAATGTATCTTTCAAATCCACATGATTATAATTCTATGTTCAATCTCCAATTAAAGCCCAATAATCCCTATTTTAATTCATTTTGAACATCCAATATAATTGGAAACCTTCATATGCATTATGTACCACTACCTTTGTGATTTATGAGTGATAAACACCTCTCACAAGAATGAAAAATTCACAAAAACCCCACTGGTTAGCCCATTCAATTCATTTATTTAATCAAGAACTAGTTATAACATGTAATCATGGAATGAGAATAATGAATAATTTTCAAAACAATTAATGAAAAAAGAGACAACTGGGATGAGATGCACTATCACTAACACCTACTAAGATCTCCCTTAAATTCTATGAATTTTGAAAATAAAGGGAATATATGAAGTGAATAGACTATGGAATCATTCATTTTCATCCAAGGAGTAATCCTTGGGTCTACCTCTCACCTTTTGTTTGAGATTAAGAGATTACTATTATAAACAATAGAAAATATAGGTGAGAAGAAGAAGAAGAACAAGAAAAATTGAAAATGAAATTAGAATTACTCTAAAACAATAAACATATAAATACTATAATAATCAATAGTATTATAATATATATGTATTGGGTATCCCATTATTATTTATAAAGTCCCCCTACCCATTTTTTTCTTACCAAGCTCGAGTATATTCTTATTTCAAAACGATGATTTATGCGTTTGTGGGCTCCTATTACCTAGATTACATCCACATGGAACATATAAGGGAAATTATTTCTCTATTTTTTCATTATCTAAAATATTTCATAGTTTTCCAATTTATTCCCATGAACATTTATTATCTTTATTATTGGATTTATGAAATATGGGAGATCATAGGGAGATTTACCAATTTTTATAGGCAAGAGAAATTTGAATTTTGGTATTTTTCAACTCCAAATTTGTCTTTATGATTTTTTATTTTAATATTTCATGGGAAATGATTTAATATGATATCAATATAGTGAAATGGTCCATAGAGGAAGAATAGTGTGAAAAATTCCATTGAGTTAATCCTACACAATATCCTGGTGTGGTTAGTTAATCCTACCCAATAAGTATATTTAATCTAACGTCATAATTAGTCCTGTGATTATAATTATAAGTGGACCCTTTTCAACTGTAATGTGACTTAAGGTGATGTGATTATTCATACATGAGTGGTGGAGTGGATAGGTTACTCATATCATGTGCATTGAGTATTTTAATTATTGTGACCCAAGCTAAACATAACTTAAATAATACATTTATTTCATGAATTAGGTAATGTAAATCAAAAAGAGTCACAAATATTAATGATCAAAATTAATAATTTATTAGAAATTATCTACATAAACATATTATTTTATATAATTTTTAATCATTACTCCACAATCGTTCTTTCTCTAGACCATTTTCTATACATCTCATATGATATAATTTTCTTCACAACTCAATGAATAAAAATATAATAATGGGGTGAGATAAAATACTATAAAAGGGAATATTATCAATGAGTAATAATGGTTATATCATAATATTATGGAATAAAATGAATATAGTTTAAATATTAGTTTAATAATAATGGAATAATAAATGGAAATAGTTATACTTTATTGAGAATTAATGATCATTGAATAGGAACATAAGACCAAATAAATTTCATCAAAAAATGGCTTTGAAGAATATAATAATAAAAAAATAAAATGAAATTTATGAAAGGTGTAAAATGATTTTTTATGAATAAATTCACAATTTCATTAAAAAAATATCTTTAAAAAAACATATCAGTCGATTCTTGGTGATGTATTTGTCATTGATTAAACATCACAATACCTTGTTTCTATGATTCATGCTGGTTATTGGAAAAAGAAAAGTCTATGTGAAGTGGAGATAAATTAGGTCATTCTTTTTCCTTCTTCAAAGTACCAAATATCAGATTCATACTAAGGTATTCCTAATTCTAGATAAAACTGGTTAAAGGAAAAAGGAAGTGGAACATTATTGGAACTACGCTTTCTAGTAGGAGGTTTCCAGATAAAGGTCACCAGTAGAGGTTTCCAAATGAAGTATAACATATGAATAATATCTAAAATACTATCAAAAAGTGAGGTTTGAGTGATTGGAAAAAAATTCCAACTTAATTTATCATATAGAAGATTCAAAATGATGTTGTGTTAGATAGATGTTTACGAGAAAAGGAATCAGAAAGAAATTTCTAAGAAAAGACATTAGACTAAAATTTATAATCAATGTCATTAAATAGAGTGTTAGGAAGTCATAATATAGATTAATTAGAGTAGATATATAAGATTAAATTAGTTATAAAACACCACATAAACATTTATGAGTTCACAGAATAAAGAAAACCAGACAAAAATTATTAAACCATCAGATGGAGGAAGATTGGAAATGGTTGAGGATATTTTCATCTGATTGGATATTAATGTAAATACAATCTCATATGAAGAATTACTGAATTAAGGTTCAAATATATTTATAATTTATTTTAATGTCATTAAATATTATGATGATGAGTTATATATTCAATAAATCAATTATCATAAATAAAAATTATTGATTACAACCAAGATTTTAGAAAGGATTGAAGAACATTGAAGCTAATTTTTTAGGAAGTATTTATGAATAATATTAAGTATTATTTGTATATAGTTTTGAAGAAAGTAAACTAAATAAATATTTGAGAAGGATATTCAAATTTTGTGTAGGAAATTTGAATTTGAAGTTCATGCTCCTCCCTTTATTTTTAGAGAAAATCTACATATATAAATTAGGGGAGGTTTAATGATAAAAGGTTGATCATGTTATTAAAGATATGATTATTCTTGAAGAATTAAAGGACTGAAGAGATATGTTGATCAATAATCTTCAAACAATTTTTTCTTAAGGATGAAGAAGTTAGTTACAAATTGATGATCTTTAAGGATCTTTTTTCAAAGAATATGATGTAAAAATCTGATTCTTATTTGATTTATGGATCCATTAATTTCTATAAATTTTTATTTTAAATGTTTAAATATGGCCTAATATGAATGTACTTTGAGGTCATGGAGGTATCAGGGGTTTCCAGGGCTGGTTCAAATCCTAGAACCCAACCTTTTCGGTGAAATGGCCTGGTGCATAGTTAGAATAAACCATACAAGGATGACCACATGGTTAGATAAAACCATGTGAGGCTGGAAAGAGGGAGGATACAAGCTGTGTGGTTAGATCAAACTATGCAATTTGGGGTGTATGGACCTACACACATGTCTGCAATTTTGATAGTGGATTTTTTCATGGTTTTCACATGGTTAGTCAAATCGTGCAAAAAAACCATGCAATATGCCCTTCCCAATAGTAGACTACACACGTTTGGTGTATGGTTTGTCAAACCGTTCACCCAAATCATGCATGTAAACCATGAAACCTAGTTATTTTGGTTTACATGACCATTTCCACTAATTAAAATATATTTATACTTATGTTCTTATTTCCTCAATGTACACTAGACTGATCATTTTGAATATCTCCTTGGAGACTATTCTTGGATTTGAGGCATCTTCTCCATCTGAACTCCGATTCAAGCACTATTCGTCTTATTATATCAGTATCGGTATGATATCAGTTATTTTTTAGCCATTCCCTATTTGGGTTGGTATCAGTGACACTATTTATATTCAAGATAATTTTCCCTATTTATAGGTTCTTCATTCATTATTCTATTTTCTCCCAATATGACTTGAATTAAGAGCTGATACTGGATGAGCTGTCAACTACAGACCTACAATATATGTTCTTGTGTCTTTTAGTTAATGTCCAAGTGTTTATATATTTAAATTGTTCCATGTTCCCAATTCTCGGAGCATCTCCCTTGAAATGAGTTTAAATTATTGAATTGAATTGTTTAAAATGGATTGTGTTATTAAATAGGACCTTATTGATTGATCATAGGTTTAATAGATTGAAATTGGAACCACCCCTTTGGGTGAGTTTTTTAATTAAATATGACCATTATAATGGTATATGAATTGGGTTACCTTTCATGTGTCTATTTACCCATTGCCTTGGGATGTGAATTGTAAAATGAATTTTAATTGAAATGGATTAAGGGTATGGGATGAAACGAACATGACCCTTGTCCCTTGCTTTATAATGACTTATTAAATCATGTGATTCTTGTGTAAATAAATACCCACATGAGTAGACAAGAGAAAGCCTTCTGAGTTTGGATAATGCCATGAGCCACCTTATGAGGTGAGCTATAAATGAGATGTTATTATTTTTGACCTTGACATGTTTAATGGAAATGATATTGAATTTTATTGAATTTTATGAATATAATTTGGGTGACACATTGATTTGAATGACTAATTCCATGGATGAACTCAACTGTCTTATACCATGATTATGCCTGAGTGATACTTGGAATCCCTTGAGGAATTCCAAGGATGGACTCATAGGCTTGAATATTATATACCGAGTGATAATTAAAATCCAAAAGGGTTGGTAAGGATGAAATAAAAGATAATTTGATCACATTTTCATGGATGATACTTGGGATCCCTTAGTGAACTGCCAAATGATGGAATCAAATGGAAGGGATGTTATGCAACACCTAGAGTGATACCTAGGTTTTTGAGAGGTTCTCCATGGATAGGATTGTAGGGTGTTAGTTTTATTATACATAGAGGGATACTTCGATTCCAAATTAGTAATTACAAGGAAGGGAATAGACTCTAAATTGATTAAATAATCAAATTAATTGTGAGATGTGTTGAAAAAGACAACGAATAAGCTCAGATTCGGTCTTGTATGACACTTTATGGATGGACTATATAGGCATCCTTTGACCATGTTATCATGGGAGACATTGGAATATGTGATGGGTCACAAGACTTATTAATTAAATGGAATTTCATGATTAACTGAACTTTCTTAGAAACGAGAATCTGGACCTTATTGGATGTTTACTTACAGTACTTCCTTTACATTAATGCATGCCCAATGTTGTCATTATATATTCGATGACTGAATGCTACCGGACCTTGGTTGGTTTCCTACTAGGATTATATCTCACACACTTTTTGGGCCACCTTTTGTTACCCAAATATACTACAAGATTATTGGTAAGGATAAGGGAATGTGGCTTGATACAGGTTCTTGATCATTGATTAGGAACATGGTAGTATGAGACCGAGATGAGGCTCACGTTGCTAGCTAGGATACCTTTTTCACTTTTTGTACTTCAGTTCCATGTGTTGTACACCTACTATGTATACATGTTTTTGATTCTATATTAGATACATATGAAATATATTACATCATCATTATATATGAGATACTTTTTGAGATTATTATATATTCCTACTATGTATCTATTGTCTGAATGATTTACCACTTCTGATACTTGTATTTAATTGATATTTTGATATGATACAGTTTGATGATGAGAAAATAGTCTCCCCATAGACACACCTAGACCCTCACTTCTAGCAGGAAGCCTCTGGCATTTGGGGAGATGTGTTTGAGGCCATGAAACCAACTGGGCTCTGGGTGTTGTTGAGTGGAATCAAGTTTTGGGACATTTAAAAGTGTTATAATAGCATACTTTTTTTGGGTTTGATTTAATTTTTAGATATAATAGATATGGATTTTAAGGAAATGGAAGTTGTTAATGAGATATTCCTGAGTATATCTAAGTCACGTACAAGAAAAATCTAAATATCCTGAGATAAAATTGATATTTTCTGGATTTTGACTACTATAGTTGATTTAATTCCACAGTTGGGTGATAGAATTGAATTGTGATGTTATTATTGATAAAATTGTAGGTTATATTATGTTGAAACCCAATGAGATGAGGGTTTTTCATCTCATGCATCATTTGTTTCACTTTCCATAAATCATAAGACATGAATTATGCCATGCCATTTAGGATGAAATACAGGTTGCATACTGTTGCGATAAGTTTCATGATAGATATACATACTGCTGTTATAAGTATTTTAGAATTTATTATGGTATGATTTAGGTGGATACCATACTTTGGTTCTTGAGGAGTATGTAACCTCATGGATCAGAATTTGGTGAATCATTTAGTTCAAACTATTTAAAATAGACTTATATATAAATGGGAAATGAATAAAATGGAAATGAATATGGAAATGAAAAATGGAAACTTAAGTTACTTAAAGACGAGAACTTGTCCTAGACCCAAACATAGTAGTGGGATGTAGGAAGTATCTCTTAGTTATATCTGATTTGTACGATGCCGAGAATTGACTCACGGAGTAGGGAGAGTGGTATGTTTCTTATATAAGAAGGCTCATACCTATCCAATTTCTATATATGTGCCTTTGAGATATGAACATTGATAATGATCTTGATCTAATGCATGCCCTTGTAATTTATAGAGGTATTCCACCATGATTTCCTCCAATAATATGCTAGGAGGGTGGTGGAAACCACACTAAGGAGGTGGTGGTCCATGGGATACCAGTTGATCCCCCAGTTGTTCCAACTATAGAACCAGTGATTATACCAGACACATGTTCTAAGGAATAGTTCCATGAAAAAGTTATTCAATTCCTAAAAATTATTTAGGGAGAACCACAACCTTCCCTGACTATAGAAAATTTGAAGCGTGAGATCCAACAGAAGCATCCCCCCACATTTCTTAGGGATGACGGACCACAAGATATAGAGTCATGGCTAGAACCCATGCTATCTAACTTTTATAATCTAGAGACACCTCCGAATAGTAGGGTAAAAATTTGTATGTATATACTGTGTGATTCTATTAGGAGATGGTGGGATGTCATAAATCACACGGAATGTCACTAAGAGATTGATAGTAGGTATTTTCATAAGGCCTTATATCATTAATTCTATCCCAAAACAACGAGGGGAAATAGAGCCTGGGATTTCTTTCACCTAGATCAGGGAACACTATCAGTTATGAATTACATAGCCTATTTTACTGAGGTACAAAACATCAAACATTTTTTGATGGGTGACATGTTATCTAAATCCAAAAGATATAAGGATGGTCTCATGGACGACATCTGATCATAAGTGAATGTATTTTGGATGACTACTATTTATGGAATTGTGAATCAGGCACTTATCATAGAGAATAACATGAGATAAGCTAGAGGTGCGAAACAAAGAGGTTTGTCATCTAGACTTCATACTGAATCAACTGATAGTAAGAAGCATCATATAGAGATTCCACATTGTGATATTATCATTCATAGCTTATATTGAGGTAGCCAGGTGAGGTGATAACAGTGTAGTAGGCTGAGACATACAAGGCCACAATGTATGAGAGACCCAATTGAGTGCTGATATTGTGGAAAGATAGTCCATCAATATGGATTTTTTAGAACTTTTTTCACCAATAAAAATTAAGAGAGGCTCTATATCAGCTCCACATTCTAGAGAAGGGTTAATAGCTTATCATCAGGAAGGGAATTGGACAACAAATGGATGATTAGGCTGAGGTGGTGATCATGGATGTGGTAGTTAGACCCTATTTTTATAGCAATGGTAGAGGAGATCTTCTCTGGGTAGCCAGGTAGTATCATAGGGATGTAGTTTAGGCCGAATATACACAGTGTAACAAACCCTTGAGGAGAAGGATCCTGAACCTTCTACTATTATATGTACTGTTCCAGTAGCCTCTACCTTATCTTTTGAAAATTTTAACATAGGGGATTATCATATATTTATATATGTTCCTTTTATGGAGAGCCTTGGGCTCAGTTTTTAGACTTTTAATAGTGTTATGACACTTGAAACTCTAATAGGGATTAGAACGAAGTGTGTACATCAATGCAGGGAGTACCCCATTGAGATGGGAAGGTTTCACTTACTATGGGACCTCTTCAAACTCAAGATTATATTTTTTTACTTCATTATTGGGATGAAATGGTTGAATTAATTTGATTTTTTGTTGATTTCTATCATTGAAGGGGGGCCATTACATCACCAGAGGGTGGAAAGTTTATTAACAAGGGTGAATGGGATGTCCTGGTGAGCCGAGATAGACATGATCACTATGGGATGGATGGGATGATATAAAAAAAATTAGTTTATATATTGATGACCAAATAACAATTTAGATAGATTTTCCTCCAGTGGTTGATAGTTTCAGGGTTGTTTACCCGGATGAGTTTTCAGGATTACCTATAGTGAGAGAGGTAGAGTTCTCTATCGAGCTAATTCTTGGAGATACATAAATATCCATTCCTACTTAAAACATGGATACTACTGAGATTCAAGATCTCAAGAGGTATCTAGAGAATTTATAGGCAAAGTATTCTATCCAACCTAATACTTCTTCATGGGGTTCACCATTCCTTTTTTGTAAAAAAGGTAGATAGAACTATTAGGCTATGTTTAGATTACTATAAATTGAACCAGCTAATGGTTAACAACCAAAATACTCTTTCACAGATAGATGATATCTTTGACTATATCTAAGGAGCTCGAGGATTCTCAATGATTTATTTGAGATAGATTTATCATCAGGTGTGTGTTAGTCAACCAGACATACCCATCACAACCTTTCAAAGAATGTATGGCTTATATGAGTATCTGATTATGCCATTCATTCTCACAAAAGCAATAGAGGTATTCATAGAACTGATGAACCATGTTTTCAATGCTTATATTGATTCATTTATGATTGTTTTCATGGATGATATCGTGGTGTATTCTAACAATTGACACCACCATGCTAAACATCTTGAGATTGTATTGAATATACCAAGATAGAATCAGTTATATGCTAAGCTCGCAAAGTACCAATTCTGGATGGATCAAATCCACTTACTAGGTCACATTATCTCAGAGATAAGAGTATCAGTTGACCCAAAGTTGGTGAGAGATATATATTCCTGGGAGTATCCCAATAACATATATTAGTTATAGAGTTTATTATGGCTTGACGATTATTAAATATGTTTTATACATGAATTATAACACTTATAAGCTCTATTGATACGATTGAATAAGAATGGAATGAAGTTTTTATGGTTATATTCTTATGAAATGGAATTTCATGAGTTGAAAGATAGATTGAATTCAGCACCGATACTGATTTTTCTTGAACCAGAAAACAGTTACATTGTTTACTGAGATGTATTAGGTATCGGGATAGGGGTAGTTCTTATGCACAGAGATAAAGTTGTGGTGTATGGGTCTCGATAGTTTATGCCACATTAGAGGATTTTCCCAATTCATGATATCAAGTTAGCTGTAGTTGTTCATGCATTGAGCTATTTGAGACATTACTTAATGGGAGAGCGTTTTGTGGTGTACATGGACCACAAAAGACCAAAGTACATATTTACACATCGTGATCAGAATCTGAGGCTGTGTAAGTGGGTTAAATACCAAAAATATTTTTAATTTGAGCTTTCCTATATTTCTAGTAATGACAAAACAATGGATAATGCACTGATCAGAAAGACTCAGATACATGTATTTCAGTATTCCAATAGTGAGTTGTAGCTTATGACTTTTTTCTCTGAGATAAACTTGGAGGTTCAGGATAGTTAGGGGAATAATTTTCGGTCATCCTTAGTAGTTACCTATACCCTTTTGGATAGAGTTAGGATGAGGTAGCTATTATATTCTGAGGGCCTAGTCTTATGAGAGAGTATAGAAGGTGAGGAACCTCCTCCTTGTTGGACCGCAGGTGAGGATGAGATTATACATGTTCATGGTCGCATATGGTTTTCATCTGATATGCATGCAGAGATGATCCTAGACTTTCATTCTTCAGTTTGGGTAGTGCATCCTAGAATCAACAAGATGCATCAGGATTTACATTGCTAGTAGTAGTGGCCGGGTATGAAAAGTGGTGTATCTGGTTTTTTTCACTAGGTGTTCCACCTATCAGTAGGTGAATATGGAACACCATTGACCAGATGGGCTTTTATAGTTGCTAACCATTCCCAAGTGGAAATTAAACAACCTTTCGATGGATTTCAGGACTGTTTTTCTGAGGTCACCTCAAGCCAATGAATTCGTATATGTTGTTTTTGACAGGATCAAGAAGGTTTCACATTTCCTACCGATCAAGTAAACCTTCATTGTAGAGGATTTTGGATGGTTTTATATTTGTGATATAGTAAGGATATAAGGGGTCCAATATAATATCATTTCAAATAGGTATTCCAAGTTTACTTCACAGATATGGAAATACATATAGAGGGAATTAGGTACATATGTGATTCTGAGTGCAACATACCAGCCCTAGACATATGGCCAGTCAGAGTGCATGATACAAGTTATTTTTTAAAAGTCACACAAATGTGTCCTATTTTTCTAGGGCTCCTGGCAGAGGCATATACCACTGGTTTCGTTTTCCTACAAAAATATATTTCAGGCTATAATATTGATGGAGCCTTATGAAGGTTTGTATGGTAGGCCATTATGTTCACCCCTGTGTTGGTTATATTTAGTAGAGATAGCTATGGTTGGACTTTATGTTGTTCAGGAGAACACAAAAAGGGTGCTGTTGATTCAGAAGAAGATGGTTACTGCACAGTCTCATAAAAAATTATATGTTGATTGCCACCGATGACCTCTAGAGTTTGAGGTCAAAGATAAAGTCTTTTTACATGTCTCACCAAGGTTAGGACATAGGAATATTAGGAGAGAGGGTAATATTTCCCCACGATATGTTCATACATGTAATATTATAGAGAGATTCGGGCCAATAGCCCATCGATTGTAGTTACCTTAGAGGTACTGATACATGCACGACTTCTTCCATGTATCTCAGCAGTGATGCTATCATTTAGACTTGTATCATTACTTTGATCCTAATGAGGTTGAGTTATAGGTAGATGCATCCTTTTATGATCATCCTATACACATGTTAGATCGTAGAATAAAATTTCTCTACGTTTGGTCAGCTCCTCCAGTATGGGTACTATGGAAGCATGAAAAAGTACATGACGAGACCTAGGAGGGGGAGGCCTATATACGATCATGGTGAATGGAGTTTATCTTTGAAAATATTAACCACCATTGATAGAGAAATTCAGTGATGAATTTCATTAAGGGGGAAAGTTTGTAAGAAGCCAGTTCTTATTTTAGGTATAAATCCTTTACTCTATATCAATTTTTAGTTTCTAAATATATCCTAATATGAATTTACATTTTAGTCATAGAGGTATAGGGGGAGTATGAGGCTAGTTTGGATCCTAGAAACCAAACTTTTCAGTGAATTGGATCGACAAACTACTATCATAACCTGTGTAGGACATGACACATGGTTAGATATATTGGAACCACCTTGTATAGAGTGTGTTTGAAACTCTTATTTTAATGATCACAAATCCTGATTATTTTAGTACTAATGTTTCACATGTTTTATGAGAGAATTTTATATGATAAGACTACTTCTATGATATTTCTACTAAGTATTATTGAATGTCACCATTGGCTGGGAGCCACTATTACCACAAACACAAGCTTTTTCCAGACGTGAGTCACCATTACAACAAGGATGAGCTACTTCAAAACTAAGTCACCATCACTACCAATAGGATCTACCACTAGGACGAGCTACCACTTGAGGTGAGTCACCATTAGAGGATTCACCAGTAGCAGATTCACTACTAGAGGTGAGTCACCACCAGATACTGACTCACCACCAACTTCTTAATACTGTTGTTGTCTGAGGACTTTGGTGTGAATATATCAATGGATAAATATATTTTTTTGTTTTACTAAGTATTCAAGACTTATTAAAAGTAATTACAAGGATTTTGGATATCCTACAACTAGAACTGCTATATATTCTCAAAGGATCTCTCTCTCGGATATAGAATCAAATATCCTATAGACAGGTGATACAATCTCTTACTGAAAAAAAACCTACTGCACATTGTGTGACTGAATTTGTGAATTCTCAAAAACTTTATGATTCACATTCGGTGAAAATCAATGACACATAATTATAGAACTAGTTACTAAGATTGAACGAGACATCAGATAAACATCAACTGAAACATACCTGTATATTTCTAAGATCCTCTTTTCTACTTCAATTTTTTAGAACAAAGCATATACACTTCACCAATGTTGATATGAGGACTACAAACATACATAACAGATCTGGATAATATCTTTTCATTCTTATTTTTTTCTATATATTTTAATTTTGATTAATGTGTTGTTTTTTTGTAATCCAACACTCACATTGTCTCCTGCACATTCCTAGAGAATACTTGTTATTCTCTTCTTATTGAATTTGTTTCCCACTGTGTTTGTATAATAGGTCCCTATGTGACCTGTTATATTCTTACATCCCATGAATAAATATAGAAGAGGATGTTTATCCTGGAAAACTTGTTTCTATTGACTTTTTACCTAATCAAGGTTATGTATTTTATTATATTTATAATCTTCCTGGCAGCGAGTGATTGAAAACTAGAAAGGATTAAGTCTTACCTTGATACTGAACCTATTGTTCATTTCATTGTGCCACTATGTTATTTATTTGGTTTTTCAAGATAACTTCTTATTAACAAAAAAACAATTTATTTGATAATTAATCTTAACTAGTGTTTATATATGTTTCTTTCTACATAAATTGATTTCCAAAGTTAAGGTATTTATAAACTATATTTTAACTGAGATCTAATCACTGTTTAAGAAATATTTTAAAAGGATAGCTCTTAAATCAATAGGGTATTATGATTAATTAGCCGGTTTATTTTATAAAGGGGTATTTATTTTAGGCTATTTATTTATAGAAATTTTTATTGGGAACTCAATTCACCCCCTCTTGAGTTACTCACTCCGACCAACATTTAGTATCAGAGGGAGGTTTTAAATTAACCTTTTTAACTGTGATTTTAGTTTTATTATAAAGATCTCAAGTTTCTATCAATTATAAAATTTTTTCTTTATAGATAATAGAAAAGAAGTATCTTCTTCCAATAGACCTCCTTATTTTAATGGTACTAACTATGTTCAATGGAAAATCAAAATGAAAATGCATTTGGAAAGTATAGGTTTTGGCATATGGACTATAATAGAAGACCAATATGAAATACCACAAACTCTTAGATTTGAATGGAGTAATACTATAATAAATTATTACAATAATAAATGTAAATCTAGGAATGCTTGGTTTTATTATTTGGAAGATAATGAATTCAATAGAATATATTCTTTCAAACCCACTTTTAAAATATGGGATACCTTATCTGTATAACATGAAGGAACATAAAATGTCAAATAAATGAGAATAAATACATAAAAAATTAAATATGATACTTTTAAAATGAAATCTGATGAACCTATTTATGATATGTATCTTAGTTTAATGAGACAATAAACACCATGCAATCACTTGGAATGAAAGTGATGGAAAAATGTCAATGATGAGACTTCTCAAATTCTTACCGGATAGATAGAGAGGAAAATCTATGTCAATCAAAGAATCATGTGATGTAAGTAAACTACCTATCAAGGAACTGATTGGAAAGATGAAGATGTATGAAGAAGAGATTAAAGTCCATAAAGAGATTGATCAATGGGAACCAAAAAGAAAATCTGTATCCTTCAAATCTACTACCACCAGACAAATATAAAAATTAAAAATTAAATATTCTAGTGAAGAAGGATCTGCTGATGATAGTGATGATGAAATGGAACACATGACCATAAGATTTGAAGAGATTCAATAGGAAAAATAATTTATCGAAAAAATAAAATTTTTCAAAGGTGATTATGATAACCGAGGAAAGTGGAAAAGGATTTTAAAAATGATGACACTCAAAATGAAGTCACCTCTTATGAATGCAAGAGGAAAGGTCACATTAAAGTTAACTATGCAAAATTGAAATATAAAAAGAATTATGATTATTAGGAAAGAAGATACAAAAATCTATGAATGCAATATGGAGTGCATCTAAAGATAGCTTATGTGACTTAGACACTAATCAATAAGATAAGTCTAAAAGAGCCCATATGTGATTTAAATCAAGTATATCAGAGGTACACAATGTTCTTCCCCTTTCTCTGATTAATGTATCATACATTTATTAAAATGAATAAAATTATTACAATTTGGAAAGCATGACCAAAAAATATATATATGATTACTACAGCGTGCAGGAAGAAACCTTTCATGAGCTGTAAGATAAATATAAGTCAATCAAGAAACAACATTCCCAAAAATTAAATGTTAAAATTAACCTTACGACTAAAAAGAATAAAAATGATCAACCTATGAAATAAAACAATGAATTAAAATTTCCAAATGAATAGTTAAATAAAGACATAGAAATATTTACCAATGGTAAGAAAACATTAACTCAAATACTGGGAAATAATGTTTCTCCCAATTATAAAAATGGTATAGGTTACCACCCAAGACAAAGAAAAATTTCAAAAACCAAATTTACATCAAGCACCCATTTTGAATGTTCATATACTACCAATACATACAAAACTAGACCTAATAAATTTTTTTACCTCTTGAAGTCTTTATTCTGTTTATAAGAAACCTATTAGTAAAATATGGTTTCCAAAATATCTTATTACTAACATAACTAGACATAAGAGGATTTGGGTACCAAAATCGATTTTGGTATAAAATTTGTGTTGTAGGAAACCTATTTGAAAACTTCCAACAACATACTATGGTATCTTGATAGTGGATGTTCTAGACACATGTCTGGTGATTATTCGAACTTCAATAATTTTCTCAAAGTTGATAGTGGACATGTCACTTTTAGTGAAAATGAAAAAGGGAAAATCATCAGCCTTAGCCAAATTGATAATTCTAATTCAGTATTAATTTATATAGTTTAATATGTATATGGTTTAAAATAAAATATTCTTAGCATATACCAATTATGTTATGATAGATTTTATGTAAAATATGAAAACAATGCATGCCATGTTTTTAATGATAAAAATGATTTAATTTTTACTTCTTTGAAAATGATAATATTTATTATATTGATTTAAATTATTTATCTTTTAAAAATATTTTAAGTGTATTTCATAAGGAGTCTTGTATTTTTAATATGATACTAGGAAATTTCATTATTCAATCACTTAGAAAGATAACTAGGAAAGAGTTGGTTAGGGAGCTACCAAATCTTGAATTCTTAAATGATAGTATTTGTAATACCTATCAAAAAGAAAACTTCATAAGATTTGTTTTAAATAAAAAAAAGAAGTTTCAACCTCTCAGACTTTAGATTTAATCCATATGGAAATTTTTTATTTCTTGAGTCTCCAGGATAAATGGAAAACATCTTGTTTATGTCATTGTAGATGACTTCTCTAGATACACTTGGGTATACTTTATAGCTCAAAAAAGTGAATCTTGTTTCTATCTTATTAGGTAATCCAAATCTTTAGAAAACCTTAGTGGACATAGGATTAAGACCTTAAGAAGTGATTATGGTTGATAATTTAAAATGAAGACTTTGAATCATTCTATTCTCCAAATGAATATAATCATAACTTTTCTGCTCCTAGGACACCACAACAAAACAGTGTGGTAGAAATAAGAAATAAGACTCTTCAAGAGATAGCCCAAACCATGTTAAATGAGTATGATTGACCTATCTACTTTTGAGATTCAAATATTAATATAGATTATTATAATATAAATAGAGTATTGATTAGATCTCTCTTAAATAAAACACCTTATGAGTTATGAAATAATAGAAATTAAAATCTTAATTACTTTAGAGTTTTTGGTTGAATTTTTTTTATTCTAATACAATGGATAATTTGGACAAATAATGTTCCAAGATTGATGAAGTAATTTTCCATGGGTATTCAACTTCTAGTAAATCGTATAGAGTGTTTAACAAAATAACCCGGACAATGGATAAATCTATTAACATTAAGATTGATGAACCTGATACGAATTAAGGTAAAACTATCTTAGAATACCATGAGTATGATCTGTCAACTTTGAATCTCAATTATAAACATTATGAAATTTATGTTAAAAAAATAGATAGTTCAGCCAATAAACTGCTAGAACCAGACCATGAAGAAGTCCTTGAGTCTACCATCCACTCTTCTTGAAGATCCATTAGGACTCATAGACACCACCCTTTAGATTCACTAATAAGAAACCTATATTGAGGTACATATACCAAATATTTACAAAGAGATAAAATTTAACATCAAGCCTTCTTGTCACAGATTTAACCTAAGAACATTAATGATGACATCAATGATTAATTCTGGGTAATAACTATGAAATAAGAACTTATTTAGTTTGAAAGAAACAATGTTTTGGGACTTTTTGACTAACTTAAAGACACATTAACCATTGTATACTAAGTGTGTGTTTAGAAAAAATGTTGATTAGTTTGGAAAAATAGTAATAAACAAAGATAGATTAATTGACCATGGTTATAATCAAGAAGAAGGCATTGATTATGAAGAAACTTTTTCACCTGTAGCAAGACTTGAAGCCATTATGATACTTCATTCAAATACAACACATTTAGAATTCAAACAATATAAAATGGATGTTAAAAGTGAATTCTTAAATGGATTTATAATTGAGTATGTTTTTGTTTAACAACCCCTGGGATTTCAAAATACTAATTTTCAAAATCTAGTTTTTAAATTAAGAAAAGCTTTGTATATTTTAAAATAGGCTCCTAGAACATGGTATGATAGGATTACCTATTTCCTCATTTCAAAAAGTTTTTCCAAAGCAATAGATGATCCAATACTCTTTATAAAAATAATTTCAAAAGATGTTCTAATAGTAAAAATAAATGTAGATGATAT
Organism: Viscum album; assembly: GCA_963277665.1. Classification (NCBI taxonomy): domain Eukaryota; kingdom Viridiplantae; phylum Streptophyta; class Magnoliopsida; order Santalales; family Viscaceae; genus Viscum; species Viscum album. Next base: position 1,985,397,150 of record OY728161.1, on the reverse strand, counting down.
TATTTTTGGATCTACTAAAGATTCTTTTTGTACATATGTTTTAAAACTGATGAAAATTGAATTTGAAATGAGTTTAATGGGTGAACTCAAATTCTTTCTTCGATTTAAAATTTTTCAAAATAAATAAGGAATTATCATAAATCAATGTAAATAAAATAAATATCTTTTAAATTTTATTTCCTAGAAAGTACCAAAAGTAGTGATAATCCCATGAGTACCACCAATAAACTAGATATTGAAGATGTTGGAAATCAGTAGATCAAACAAGTTAAAAATGTATGATTGGATATCTTTTATACTTAACTAGTAGTCAACCTGATATTATGTTTAGTGTGTGTCTATGTGCTAGCGTTCAAGAAAACCCAAAAGAGTCTCATTTATTAGCTGTCAAAAGAATTTTTAAATACATGAAATATACAACCAATTTAGGATTTTTCTATACAAGAAGACATGCTTTTGATTTAATAATCTAGTCAAATGTTGATTTTGGTGGCTATATGTTCGATAGAAAAACAACATTAGGAACATGTCATCTTTTAGGAAAATATCTAGTATCAAGGTGTAGTATGAAAAAAAAATCTATTGCACTATCTACTATTGAAGCTGAATATATAGCTACATGAAGTTTTTGTGCAAAAATCTTGTGGGTGAAACATACTTTAATAGAATTTGGATACCAATTTAGACATGTACCGATATATTGTGATAAAATAAGTGTGATAAACATTTCCAAAAATATAGTATCTCAATCTAGAAAAAAACACATTGATATATGATATCAATTTCTGGGAGATAATTATCAAAAGGGTGATATAACTTTAAAAATTAATAAATAATGAACATCAGCTAGCTGATATATTCACAAATCCATTGAATTATGAAATATTAAACAACATAAAACATGAATTAGGAATGATAAATTTTTTTTGATAAGCCACCAGTGATGAAATCACCATTGATGAAATCACTATTGATGATTCACTATTGATGAAGTCATCTTTGATGAGTCACCATTGATGGGTTATCATTGACGAGTCACCATTGATGATTCACCATTGATGAGTCACCATTGATGAGTCACTATTGATTAGTCACCATTTAGGGTCACCATTAATGAGTCATTATTTATGAGTCACCATTGATGAGTCACTGTTGAACATGTCACCATTCCTTTTTATGTTATCGTTGCATTATTACAGTTTCTATTTTTCCTAATTGAATAAATTTTTATTATTTTAATTTTATAATTATTTAATTAGAATCCCTAAATGATAAAACCATCAGGATAACTCTAAATAGATTCACTACCTCTAACCCTTGATCTTTCGATCCTATTCCTTCCTCTCAAACAAATATTTCTTCTTCCTTGTTCCACATGAATCCTTTAACCAATTCAAATGGAATGTGTGAAGTGATTTTTAGAATCGAATTGAGGAGAGATGAGGAATTCCAAGTAAAAAAATTGTCTGCAAGTTATTTGGAAATCATTTCACTAAACCCGCATCGGAAAAATCATGTAGTGAGAGTAAAAAAAGAAATTGATGTAAAGTGGATTCCATATAACAATACGATAGTTTCAAAGCTAATATAAATCAAATGTGGATGAACTGGTTTACGTAAAATAATCGAGTGTATTATCTAAGGGTTGTCTTTGAATTTTAACAGAATGTGAGATTTATTTTTGGGAAGAAAGACGATAGAATTCAAAGAATCATAGTTGGAGAAGAGATTTCTTTCTCTTTAAGGGAATGAAAAAAATACTTAAAGGTTCCCCATAAAAGAGTATATGAGGATTTCCAAGGAAGTATACCGATTGATAGTGAACATTTAAATTATGAAAGGGATCTACTACAGTTAACTGAATATGGAACACTAAGAAGACCTACTGATACTGAGTTGGATGGTGAATGTAAGTTCATTTTAAAATTTGTACAACTTGTTTTATGTCCAAGGAAAGGGGACTTCAACAAAATGAGGTATCAAGATTTATTTTTTCTATATATGATGAATAAAGGGAAAATAATCAACCTATGTATATTTTTAGTGGTTCATATTCATGAAATGTGTAAGAAGAGGTCAAGGTCAAACTTTATAAAATATCCCAAAATTATTTCATCCATTTGAGATGAAAAGGTATATTTTAAAGCTAGAGAAGAAGTTGAGGAAAAAATTGGTGGTTTTCTCTTATAATCTTTTTTTAAAATATTTAAAGTGGGATAGAATACTTAGAAGGGATGTTTGGTAAGAGAAAATGTGAATGTGTAGGATTATTTTAACCCTATTTATCACCTAACAAGACCTCAGGACATGGGGGATCTAATTATTGAATTTGGTGAGATAGTTGAGTATTCTAATGCTGATGTTGTTGCTAAAGGAGAAGAAGCAGTAGTGGAAGTAGAAGTGGAAAAAGAATAATAAGAAGTTGTTTTAGTTGAATAAGGGACTGATCTAGAGATAATTAAATCTTCACCTAAAGTATTATAACAATGCTACTTTTTATTTCAAACTTAGACATGATTTATTACATAAAACCTTCACTTGATACAACATAGAATATCGAGAGGTATAGTGTATTTGGGGCTTAAGAACATTACATAATGACTTAAAACATGAAATTAAACAACTTATTGAAAACTTCCTTTACATGACCACTAAATTCCATCTTACTTAGCATTGCATGGGATAACCTGAGGACATACATAAGAAAGAGGTGAGCTATAAATCCCAGAAAAGGAATAAACATGGAATAACATGAGAAATAAAATAAATGTTAGTCAATATGAATATCAATGGATAAAAAGAGAAAAATGAACATAAAGAAATGATAAATCATGATAATCATAACATGGAGATGTGACAACAGCACTTAACATATAATTAGAATGATCCAAGGCTCATTGCACATGGAGCATGAGTAAACCCTCATCGCACATGAAGCACGATTAAAACATCATTTCACTTGAATTATAGTGTGTAAAAACCCAATTCACATGACGTATCATGATACTATACATTATCCAATGCATTGGAGCTCTATTAGGGTGCACCCTTCACAATCATTTCATTTCATGCAAAAGTGTGCCACATAGATCAGACAACATGGATTAATTAACATCATAATTCATTACATGAAAAATAGATGTGTAATACATAGATTAAAGTCCTCAATCAATGAGTACATGTGCATAAAGTTGAATAACATTGATAGAGGAGTGGGTTTGGAATTCACTACACAATGATTTTGGCATGGAAATATCGGTGTAATTTCGGCAGCATAAGGACATCAAATAGAAATTTGGAAAATGGGTTGATGAGAGTGAAGGGGTTATCTCATCATTTATAGATTAAATGGACAGTAAGGGTATAATGGGACATAATATACCAACATATTTAAAGGAATTTATATTCATAATATAAAATAATTTTTTGATTGTAAATGTGGAGAGAGAAATTCCTTACTAAATTTCGGCATAGTAATAGGTGTACATGGGATGCATTAATTAGAGTGAAAAGGGGTCTCTAATCATTAAAAAATTAATAGGGAAGTGTGGGGCAGGTGATAAATTATACCCCAACATTTATAATTGAAAATAAAATGGCATAATAATGTTAAGAAAATTGGACAAAAATGAGGAAGGAAGAAATCCCTTAATTGGTTGTGTAATCCCAAAGGCTTGGGAGGGGATTGAGAGAGGATTATTGGGAGCGTGGGGAACCTTGGGAGGATTTTATAGAGATAATTGAAGATGTTGGATGAACTCCAAAGGCTTTGAGTGAAGATAAAGTGGGAGCTTGGGTGGGTTTATATAGGAAATGAGAGGGAATTCTTTATTATTTAGGTTTGGGACACCACACATTAAACTAATAAAAAACACAAACCAACCCATGGTTTTTGCCCATGGTTTTTCCCAAAAGATATTGGAAAACAATATTATATAATTAAAATGGCCTAAAATCTTAAAATAATAGGGTTGCTTATGTGGAGGTGGGTCACACTTTAAAAGAAATCAAATTAAAAAGCTAAAATGTTTTATACATCTTGGAGGGTCCACTAAAGCCTTTTAAAATAAATCAAACAAACCTAAAATTAGATTATTTTAATGCTAAAACATATATTTTTTGAAAATAATTTTTATAGTATTTTATTGCATCACTATTAGGTCTTTATGATGTCATAAAACACATTATATATTTAAACGGTATTTATTTTTTACCCAAAAATTCAAATGTCTCAGAAAATTATGAAAAATTAACCATTGGATAATTTTGATTCCTGATTCCAAAAATAATTTTCATTTAATCCAAATAATTCTATAAATATCTGAATTTTTTACTTTTAAAATAAAAACCGACATTTATAAAAAATTCATGTGTTTTGAAAAAAATGACTTTCAAACGTTAATAAATATAACAATTGTATTATTAAATATTATATGATAATTTATACTTAATAAAAATTAATTTAATAATATTTTATTAAAATATAATTTAATTAAAAAATCCATTAATTTATAAAAATAGATTCCTTATTTGAATATTAACTAAAAATACTATTTGTGCTTTAAAAACTATTTATAACATAACAATAATAAAATGAATGTATATTATTTCTTATATAAAAAAATAATACACATAATCATAGTTCTAAGGTCTTGTTACATAACCCCTTATAAAACTCGCATAAGGCCTTAGGGTAAGGTGCGCGATAGTGATAGACTCTTGGGGTGGCTCAGATAACAGTGCTCGAGTGGTAATCTTTATCAACTTCCACTTGTCCCGTAGGCGGTTCTGCTCAAGCTTAATGTATTCAAGATTTTATTGGTCTTGGTCAAGAGTGAATCCCAATTACACCACCTCCTTTCTGAGCTCCAACAAATGGGATTCGTATGGGGAATGTCTACTGGATGAGGCCATCACTTCCTTTGTCTGAGAAACTTGGATTTGTTAAAGCCCTATATTTATACTAATCACGTGATCACTATTCAATGACTATATTAGAAATGGTTACAATTCTTAACAATATTTTAAAATCTATAACATAAAACCAAATAAGTGGATACGTTTTACATAACAATAAGAAGAGATTTAAATAGACCAAGATGAATTTTCATTAATTAATTTTTGGGTCGTTACAATCATCCCCCATTAAGAAATTTCACCCTTGAAATTTCCTTTTCCCATGCTAAAACAGATATGGGTAACTCTACTTCATCAATTCTTTCGATTCCCACATCACTTCTTAAAACTTGTGATTTTTCCACAACACCTTGACGAGGGGCATTGTCTTATTTCGTAGAACTTTTTCTCGATGATCTAAGATCTTAACTAGTTTCTACTTGTAAGAAAGATCATCCTCTAGCTGTACTACCTCTAAAGAGATTACATGTCAAGAGTACAATATGTACTTCCTTAAGAGGGATACGTGAAATACATCATGTACTTTGGCCATGGTAGGTGGAAGTGCTAGTTGATAGCCACAACCCCGACATGATGAAGAATCTCGAAGGGGCTGATGTACCTAAGACTTAACTTCCCCTTCTTTCCAAACATAATGACCTTCTTCCATGGACATATGCATAGAAACACAATGTCTCCAACTTTGAACTCAAGGTCTCATCGACGGTTATCTACATAACTCTTCTGTCAACTTTGGGCCGGCTTGATATGCCGCTGAATGGTTTTCACCTCTTCTACTATTTCTTCAACCATATCAGGTCTTAGAAGCTTATGCACACCGACTTCATCCCAACATTCCATTGTTATGCACCTTTTCCCATAAAGGGCGTCATGTGGTGCCATTCATATGCTCGAGTGGAAACTGTTATTGTAGGAGAATTCAACCAGTGGAAGATTTTGGTCCCATCCTCCTTCGAAGTCCATAGAACATGATCTTAAAATATCTTAATGTGTCCAAGTAGATCACTCAGATTGGACATCAGTTTGAGGATGATATGCCGTACTGAAGTTATGTTCAGTTCTTAGAGAATATTGGAGACTTTTCCAGAACTTCAAGGTGAATCTTGGATCACGATTGGATACAATAGATAGTGGCAGTCCATGTAGCCTTACCACTTCTTTGATTTAAATCTGTGTAAGTTGATCCAAGGAGAAGTCCTACCGAATCATGATAAAGTGAGTAGTCTATGTAAGATGATCCACAAAGACCCATAGAGCATTATTTCCTCTAGATCTCCTTGGATGTACAGTGAAAATTTCCATGGTAATGTTGTACCACTTTCGTGTTGGTATGGGTAGTGGTTGCATCATCACCTAAGACTATTTCTTCTCATACTTCACTTGCTGACATACCATGCACTTTGATGTATATTCAGCAGTCTCCCTTTTTATATAGTCCCTCCCAAATTTTTCTTGGAGATCTCGATGCATATTTGTTCTTTCTGGTGAAAAGAGAAGGTTGAGTTATGTGAGTCATCCAGAAGCTCCTTCTTTATCTCTGGATTGGATGGTACACATAATTATGACCCAAATCTCACAATTCCATCCTTATCAAGAATGAACTCTAAGGGTTTCCCATTTTTGATAACTTCCACCTTTTTCATTATTTTCACACCCTTTCTTTGAGAATCCTTTATTTTTTTAAAGAGGTATGGTTGAGTAATCATTTGAGAAAGTATTGATGGAATTCCTCTCTTAATTATTCCTATGTACATCCTATTCAAATATAAGAAGATTGGATCCTTCTCAATTATCATCAATGATAGAATCACTGTATCCTTTCTACTTTGATAATTCTCCACCTTTTTCGCTTTCCTAGGGTGGTAATGGATTGAACAGTCATAATATTTTATTAGCTATAACCATCTTCATTTTCAGATATTCAACCATTTCTATGTGAATATATACTTGACACATTTTTGATCCATGTATATTTCACACTTCTCCACAAAGAGGTAATGCCGCTAAATTTTTAAAGCGAAGATCATTGAAACCAACTCTAGATCATGTGATGGATAATCATGCTCATGAACTTTCAATTTCCTTGAAGCATATGCAATGAATTTTTCATTCTGTATCAACACACATCCTAGTAACTTCTTCGAAGCATCACTAAATACCACAAAAAAGTTCTCCACTTGTGGGTAATGTGAGCACGAGTGCAGCGATAAGCCTCCTTTTCAAATCCTTGAATCTTTCTTCGCATTCATCACTACAAGAAAACTTTACCCCAATCATGATAAATTTCTCATAAATCGTCGATAATATCCAACTAACCTCAAGAAGATATGGATATCCATTATCGATGTTGTCCTCGTTTATCCTTCTATTGCAGCTATCTTCGAGGGATCCATAGATATACCATTGCTTGTGATGATATGGCCCATGAATGATACCTCCTTCAAATAGAACTCACACTTGCTATACTTTTCATAGAGCTTGTCCTTTTTCAAGGTCTCTAGTACAGTTCTTAGATACTCCTAATGATCCTCCTTGATTTTTTTTGTATATTAGAATATCATCTATAAAGACTACCACAAATTTGTCAAGGTAATCTTTAAAGACCCTATTCATCACGTCCATAAAGATTTCTAGAGCACTAGTGATTCTTAAAGGAATTACTATGAATTCATAGTGCCTATATCTTATATGAAAAGCAGTCTTGGGGATAACTTCCTTCTTCACCCTTAGTTGATAATATCCTAACCACAAGTCCACCTTGGAGAAGTATTGGGATCTAAGCATCTGATCGAAAAATTCATAAATTTGTGGAAAGGGATACTTGTTCTTTATCGTGATTTTTTTGAGATCACAGTAATCGATGCAAAGGCGCATTGACCCATCCTTCATCTTGATGAAGAGGAGTGGTGCACCCCATGGGGAAGCACCTGGGAGTATAAAACATTTATTCAGATTCTACTATAGTTGTTTCTTCAGCTCCTCAATCTCCACAACATCCATACAAAGTCTTGGATATTGGAAACACCACAGGTATAAGGTCTATTGATAATTCAACATATCTTCTAAGAGGGATACCAGGAAATTCCTCGGGAAACACTTCAGTAAATTCCCTCACAATAGGTATGTCTTCAAGGATGGTTGCTTCCTTAGACTCAAGAATATGTGCTATATACAAATGCTCATAATGTAGTAATATCCATTCTTGAGATAATGGTGATAAAGAAGATTCATCTTCCTCCTTTTACTTGTATAGAATCAGTGGTCGATTCTCTATATGGAGAGTGATTTCCCTCTCAAGAGAGTTTATGTTGGCTCTATATAGGGAAATAAAATCCATGACAAAAATTAAATCAAATTCTACCAGAGGGAGTATGATAAGGTTTACTAGGAAGTTAAACCCACAAATTATTACAGGGGAGGAGTTATATTCATGGAATGAAATGATTTCCCCATTTTCCATACTCATCGACATCTTTACTTCCATGATTTTTGGTGTTGTCTGGATTGTTCGACTAAACTTTCAGGATATAAAGGAATGTGTAGAACTAGAATCAAAAAGTGCGTTTTCTATTCTTGAATGAATAACTAGCGTACATATCACGACTTCATTTTTGGGGTTTTCTTCTGTGGTAATGATGGCAAAAGATCTCCCTTAATTCCTTGGAGGTTGTTGGTTGCCTCAAAAAACCCTTGGATTAGGGCACTGATTTGAATGGTACCCTGGTTTTTTGCATTTGAAGCAACGAACAATGAATTGAGAGTCGAACAGAGCATTCCCCTCCTCTATCGCAACCACATGTTTTTCTTTTTGGCAGTTAACGGATAGGTGAACTTCTCTTCCACACCTAAATAATTTCCTCGTCCCCTTCAAGAAATTTATGGGATTATTATTTCCACACCTTTGGCAGGTAGGTTGCTGGATTTTCTTAGAACCATTGGATTTTTCCATAGGACTACCATAATTGAAGTACACCTTACGCTCCTTAACCCTATGATACCCCTGAGATTCACCGATCTCCATTTTGACCTTGAGGTCACATCCAAAAATTTCCTCATAGCTATCAAAGTCAAAGATCGCCAGGGATATCCGTAGGCTTGGTTTCGGCCTATCAAAGAAGCGGTCAACCTTGTATTTGGGGGTAACAGAAAAGTTGGAGGCATATCTTGAAATACTTGTGAAGTTTTCCTCGTACGCTCTGATGGATTAATATTCTTTTTCCTCAAGGGAAAGGAAGTTCCTTTCCATATTAATTAGGAGGGTGTGAGGAAAATATTTATCGACAAACACTGGAAATCCTTCCATTCCAACACCTCGATCGCCTCCTTAGGATTTTTATTTTTCATCAATTCCCACCTTTGGTCAGCTTTACCCTCCATACGATAATCATCCAGATAAACCTTCTATTTTTCAAAACATTGAAGGATGGATAAGTTATTTTCAATGGAGTTTATCCATTGTTATGTGATTGAGGGATCAGATGATCCATTAAAAGTAGGAGGCATTTGTCCCATAAAGCTCTCGATGGTGACTTGTTATTTATTAGGGGGGTTGAATGTTCCTCTTGACCCATGTTTCTATTAAAATCATTAGTTAATTGGGAGAGTATCGTGACAAAGTTCCTGATACCTTCTCCCATCAGATAGGGCATCCCATTAAAACAGCCATCACATTGATCTTCACATCGGTTGTTAGCCTGATTCCTCATATTAACAGACATTGGATGGAATAAAAGGAAAGTTAGGGGTAACAAATAAAGGGTAATCCAAGGACAAAACATATGACTTATAAATAGCTGTTATTTCTTTAACTTATGAATCTATATGATTCAGTCTATGTTATCCATGATCTACTTTCTAACATATATTCTTAGGGGCATTTTTTTTATTCCCTTAATAATGGTTCATACTAAGCTTGTGAATTTACCAAATAATATACCCCAGGAGTGTCATAACCAAGAGTTTAGCAAGGCCTATTTTCGTGTACCAGGATACCCCAGGTCAAGCCCAGAACTCCTTGTCAGAGTTTTCACTCGTAGGTTCATCGGTGCCAGAGCCGCCTCTACCTGCTCGTATCCAGGCTGGGATGTATTTTCTTGATAAACCACATACTCAATATTCACCAAAATTTAGGGAAGTTATTATTATAATTAGTATTATACCTAAGGATTTCACTAGGGTTTTCTAATCCTAATCCAAAAAATAACTAAACGTCCCTCTAATACCAACTATAACAACCCGACTTTTTATTACACACTTAGACATGATTTATTACGTAAAACCTTCACTTGTTATAACAAATAAGATAGAGAGGTATAATGTATTTGGGGATTAGGAATGTAACAGCCCGAGATTTTATGAAAAATATTCTTTTTAATTTTATTAATGTCTTGTGTTGTACGCTACACCAAAAGGAGCTTGCACAACACGCATCCTTGACTTGCCTTGCATTACACGCAACCACGACCTTCCTCGATAGCGTGTGTAGTATGTAATACTGAGTTTCACTAAACAACGATATGCTATTAAAATATCATTAAAACTAGCCGTTATGAATAGTAATAACCACCTTTTAAAATTTTAGAAATTTTATCTCTCAAAATGGACTTTATTTTTGGATTCGGAGTATCGAATTTAGCCTAAGGTGGAATTTTGGTGATTTTCGGATAACTTTCATATTTGGATGAATAGTGAAAATTACTAAATTTTAGTTAAAAACAACTTTTTCAATCGAAATAATTAATAGTGATAAATTATTAATTTGAGTGGTTTTAAAGTATATTTAGAATATATTATTACAATTTAATAAAATTTTGGTCATTGGATGTAATTTCACATTTAAACCAGACATAATCAAGTGTCAATCTTTTGATAAATATTGTTTCTTAAAAACACGCAATTTGTTTTAACAGTGAGATTTAATTATAAAATTAATTAATGAAACTTTTATGTTATGAATTTGGTAAAATAGACTTCATTTTTGAATTCGGAATATGAAATATAGCTTAGGATGAAATTTTGGCATTGTTCTGAAAAACATCAATTTTTGATGAATAGTGAAACTACTAAGTGGTAGTTAAAAAAAACTGAATTTTTCATAAAACTTAATTTTACCGCTTCTGTGAATGGAATTTCAAAAATCCGAGAGACACGGTTGATGTCAGTAAGTAAAATGTGGTTCAATGAGATGAAAATAATTTTTGGTGAATAGTAACTTTTTACTTTTATTTACCACGGTTAAAAGTAAATAGGGTAATATAGGGTAAGAATGATATTAATATTACCCTAACACATGTCCTAATTCTATTGGACAAGTGTATCTCGACCAAAAACAACCTTAAGTGTAAAATATTATCATTTAGGCCCACTTGGATTAGATTAGGACATTTATTATTATTTAATTCAAAGAAGAGTTAAAAGAGTCAAAATCAAAGTTTATTTACTAAAATATTTTTAATATAGGGTTGTACATAAGATAAATTCGATCGTAAATATTCATTAGAAAGCTAAAACGATTTCCTACATGATGGTATTTTATTTGTAATTTTTAGACATCAAATAAGTTAATTTATATATGACACCAAGATGATGCAGTAATTATCTTATTAATGAAATATTGACATAATTGATGTTATAAACACCAAACTAAATATAATTTGAGACTTTCTATGAATTCCACTAATTTTCTAGGTTACTATGATATATTAGTGTTGATTTAATCAACTTGGTTAGAACATATAATTCTGTTATGACTTTCACAAAAATCATGTATCAAATAGTGTCAAAATTGACACAAAATAGTTTTTAAATCAAATATTATATTATTAATTGTTATTTTATTCCTAAAAATCTAAGGTTCGGCCAAATGACTTAGATAAGGATATATGTATTAATATTATACAATTTGGGGTTCGTTTGGCATGTTATAGTAAGTTTATTAACCATATAGTGTAAGAAAACAAAAAGACACGGTAAAAGTTAAATTATTTAACTTAGAGTTAAATCTAATTGATAAGGTTAAAATAATAACCTAAACTTGTCTAAATCCTATTGGTTGATATGATTTCGATCCATCCCCACTTTAGCTTCGAAATAAGACCCTTTGGAACCATTATAAACCGATTTTGACTTTAATATAAAATAATATTTTGAGATATTCCTAAGGTGCCCCTCTCCTCCCTTATAAAAGGACACCTCCTCCCTCTCCTCCTCACACCAATTTGAGCACTCAAGCTCGGACAACCCCTGCCAAAATCTGTTCTCCACTTCCCTAGCAACATCCTAGAGGTTCTGGTATTCCTCAAAGACCAATTTTAGTGCCCTAAGAGGAGGTCTCAAAGAGGCACTTCAAAGAAGAGGTAATTACCGTTACCAATTCTTTCATCTTTATTTCTTCTTCCACTTCTTCTTCTTAGGTTGTTTCATTATGAAGTAATAACATCAGTATCACTCATATACTGATATGTTATTATAAGTATGAAACAACCCTATTTCACCATCTATCCATCCTACGGAAAAAGAAATCACCGTGCGTGCGTACGTACGGAATACCGTCTCCACGCCGTGGTGTAATCTATTTTCCACCACCACCTTACATGGATGGGTATAATGGTGTAAAGAATAACTATACATAGTTATTACAACATCATATTGATTCTGATATATTTTATAATCCACTCCAATTCAATTCAATATTTATAGAAATGATATCATCGCTCGTGCGTACGTACGGACTACCGTCTCCACGACGCGATGAGATTCATTCTCCATGTTAACCATTTAAGAATGATTATAAAGTATATATAAGAAATAATAATGAAATATATGACATTATAAAGCTACTGGATTTATGTATATATATACATATGTATGTCATCTACTTACTTCCATTTCAAGACAATAAGGAAAGGAAAACAGCGTTCATGCGTACGTACGGACTACCGTCTCCATGAACGGTGTTTTTCATTTTATTTATCTACCTATTATATATATATATATACTGAATATATATGATATATAAATCATATTTTATATTCTGTAAGTAAGTAAATCATGATATAAGTAATAATGATGTCAAGAACAACAAGTCAAAACACCTACGATAAATGAAACGATTTTACCCAAAACGCTTCTTTAACATAGAACGGGTAATATAATGTTGTAAGTGAACCGTATATGATATCATAAAAATGAATATGATTCTGTAATAAGTCAATAACATAATTTAAATCATTATACAGGAGGTTTGGACACTTACAAAGCAAGTCAAACCTAAGGTAAGGGAAATATCACAATCTCATTTTTATCCGAGATTGTTTATTCGTAAGTATTTACTGGGGTGTATTTTATCATCCACATCCATGTTACCTCAATATGTAATATTGTTTCCATCCACTTGCAATAGTTTAAATCCAATTTTACCCTTAGGTGAGTTTTTAGTAAAGAATATGAAAGGAATCTTTTGTCGTTTTTCCGTACGAGGTACTTTTTGACTTTTCCGACAAAAGTACGAAGAATGTTTTTTTAACTTATACGGCATGAATGGATTTTTAAAACATTACTTCAAAGAAGCTTCCTTTACAAGTTTTCAAGTTTATTTTTAATCAACTTCTTTTATTTTAAAGTTGTATGACATGTTATGAAAGGAAAAATGTTTTTGAAGAAGAAAGGATATTTTCCTCAAGATAGGAGTTCAAGTGTTTTATCAAAATTATTTTCCATCTAAGATAATAAAGGGTTATATTTTTATCCCTATTATTACATTGATTTGATCATGTTGTGATGGAATTATTTTTATGAATTCCTTTATCTTATATGAATTGATTTATGATGTCATGATGTTTCAAGAATCCCATTTTTGTTACTTGTGTTATGCGATGATGTATGTTTTATGATTATGTGGCACACATAAGAAAGGATTCATTATAAGATGGGTGGGACCTATATCTCCCTCCAATGCATTGGGTAAAGATTTTATATCTCATGAGATAGACATGGCTGGAATGGTAGGTTATACCGGTTCAGTGAAACAGGACTGAAACGAGGGTTACTCGATTCAGAAAGGGACTTTGTCCACTAAGATAGTCTTGGCAATGAGTCTTGACTAACAAGAAATGATTCTCTATGATTATGTGTGTATGCCACAAAGTTTCATGTTTTAAGTTATGATTATTGGGATTACATTTCACTACTATGATTTATCCCATGTTATGAAATTATGCTCTCTTTTGCAGGTTAAGATTTCCAAAAGTTATGTTCTTATGAATATGATGTGATTGATTTTCTTTTGTTTACCCTTACTGAGCATTTGAGCTCACCCTTTTATGTTTTCTTTTCCCCAGGATATAAAGAAATGTTTTAGGTAAAAAAAAGGGGAAGATCTTAATGGGAGATATTGAAGATCTTTCACCACGATTAGAAGATTACGTTCCAAGTTTCCAAAGACACTAAACTATTACGATCCTTGTGTGTGTGTTTTTGTTATGTACTAAGTATTCCGCAAAAGTAATGTAATGTCCATGTACGTCAGGCTTCGAGTCTCTACAGTTGGTATCAGAGGAAAGGTTTAGTCAACCTTTGGAAACTAGGATGCGAAAACGTTAGTGAGATCCCTAGAGATATTTTTAAGGTATGTCTAGGGATGTCTCTATGGTTAAATATACGTATAGGTTATAGTCCTAGAATTGTGATAACGATCTTAGAATTAAACCTAAGATGTTAGATATTGAAGGTACTACCCCTTTATTATGTTGTTTTCCCTAGCATGATTTTTGCCTCTCACACTATTCTTTTGGGGTTTTAGACGATGGCTGGAACCCGAAGGAACCGTGTTAATGCGGAATGCGATGGGCAATGCAATGATTGTCCCCCTGAGAAACCAAACGATATGGGAGCTGGAATGCAAAATCTTGTAGCCATGATCACACAACTTTCTCAAGCTATGAATCATGCAGGACTTCCAAACAAGCAAAGGATGGAGCAACATTCTGTTGAATCCTTCATGAGGCAGCGTCCACCTTCTTTCAGTGGGTCTACTGATCCATTAGTTGCTGAACAATGGATTAGTACTACTGAAAAGATATTTTCAGTTCTTCAATGTTCTGAACATGATAAAGTCATCCTAGCAGTGTATCGTTTGGAAGGAGATGCTGATCAATGGTGGAATCTTATTAAGAATACGAGGCAAAGGGATGAAATTGAGTCTATGGAATGGGACGAGTTCAAGAACTTATTTTTCAATAAGTACTTCCCTCGTATTCTCCGAACAAAGATGGAGAAAGAGTTTCTTGAACTGAAGCAAAGGGATGATGAATCTGTTGGTACCTATGAAGCAAATTTTACAAGACTTGCAAGGTACGCTTCTGGTATTATCATCCAACCTGAAAGTAAAGTTGATCGATTTTTCAGTGGCTTAAAACCAAGTCTTCGAAGGGAATTAGCTATAAGAGACTTCAGTAGCTATGAAGAAATTGTGCGTTGTGCTATCAAGGTAGAAATGGAAGTTGGTGTTATATATCCATCTCATGGGTTTGACAAGAAACGAAAGATGGAGTTCAAGGAGAAATCTCAGAATAATGGTGAAAAGAAGATGAATGTTTCCTTATGCACAAAGTGTGGAAAGAAGCATGGTGGAGATTGTCTTAAAGGGACTAGAAAATGTTTTAAGTGTGGAAAAGAAGGTCATCGAGTAGCTGAGTGTCGAAGTAATGGAAAAAGGGATTCTAATGAAGTGAATAAAGCAAACAATGCAGAGAACGTACAACCAACACTTCAATGCTTCAAGTGCAAGGAAATGGGGCATTATGCTAATAAATGCCCTAATCCAAGGGTTAGTGATGATCGACATGAGCAACCGCTTAAGGTAAAGGACAAAGGGAAGTCACATGCGATCACTATTGGCAATGTTGAATATGACAACGATGTGGTGGAATGATTAAGTGTTTATGTAATGGGATTCCAAAATAATGTTGTGTCATGGAATATTGGAATATTTATGTATTGGTCTAATGTGGTATTCAAAGTGATTGAGATATTATGCGCATAATGAAGGGAAAACGAGAAAATGAAATGTTTAACAGTATTCATGAGCTCATGATTGATATAAGGACTAAGTTTGAGTATATAGAATTTTCAGGATTTTGGTATGTGGAAAGTGTTAACTTTTAACTGCATTCATGTTTTCACTAAGGTATTCAAGAGAATACATGATTAAGGACTTTGAATTTTTGGAATGTGACCAACAAAACATATCTTATGATATATGGGGATCGACGATGGTGTTAAATCTCTGGTAATCGTTTTCACTATATTATGAGAGTCGACTGCAGTATTATGGATAAGCCTAAAGATTGGAATGGATTATGTTGTACATAAGTTAGTATTGTTTTTTTTGATATTATTGATGGGATGATATATAGTTTTGGAAAAAGGACAACCTGCAGGATGGGCGACAGCCCATCGCTTCGGACAAGGCTGTTGGAATCGAACCCACAACCGAAGTGCGACTGGAATTTATCGCCTACCACTGACCTACAGGAAGTCCCTGTTTTGTAGAAACTAGTTTTATTATATTAAGCAGTATGATATATGAAGTATAAGTCCATTTTAGGAACCATATATGATTAATCTCACTATAGATCGACTTATGCATATAATTTTTGCTAACCTTTTGTTTGAGACAGATGGAATGACCCGTCATTCTATCACATGATCTGCTAACACTTCATGAATAACAAATTCAACTTCACTTATTTAAGAGATGAAGTGGAAATTGTTCAAGGCATGAACAACAGTGAGATTGTACCAAAATAAAGTAAGTATTTATTCTAATTCAAATTTTCAACTTTAGGGAAATGATCTTGAAAACCAAAAATGTTGTCCTAGTGATCTTATACCTGATGAATCAGATGGTACCTTATATCATCACAAATCTATGGATTTGTGATTACTGGCTTTTCCATAGCCATGTTCTCTACCACTCTCCATCAGAACATGATGGTTAGATTTCTCTTCCATATCCATATTTTCACCTATGTGGAAACCCAATGATTAGTTTATTTGGGTAACCGTTACGTTTCATACTTTTGTTTTTAAAGATTGGTTTTGGTATTCCTTTTTACGATGTGGGTTTCTATTAAAGAAACGTTCGAATAGTAAACCATTTATAACCCCGACAAATTTTGAGGGCGAAATTCATTTTAAGGGGGGTAGAATGTAACAGCCCGAGATTTTATGAAAAATATTCTTTTTAATTTTATTAATGTCTTGTGTTGTACGCTACACCAAAAGGAGCTTGCACAACACGCATCCTTGACTTGCCTTGCATTACACGCAATCGCGACCTTCCTCGATAGCGTGTGTAGTATGTAATACTGAGTTTCACTAAACAACGATATGCTATTAAAATATTATTAAAACTAGCCGTTATGAATAGTAATAACCACCTTTTAAAATTTTAGAAATTTTAGCTCTCAAAATGGACTTTATTTTTGGATTCGGAGTATCGAATTTAGCCTAAGGTGAAATTTTGGTGATTTTCGGATAACTTTCATATTTTGATGAATAGTGAAAATTACTAAATTTTAGTTAAAAACAACTTTTTCAATCGAAATAATTAATAGTGATAAATTATTAATTTGAGTGCTTTTAAAGTATATTTAGAATATATTTTTACAATTTAATAAAATTTTGGTCATTGGATGTAATTTCACATTTAAACCAGACATAATCAAGTGTCAATCTTTTGATAAATATTGTTTCTTAAAAACACGCTATTTGTTTTAACAGCGGGATTTAATTATAAAATTAATTAATGCAACTTTTATGTTATGAATTTGGTAAAATAGACTTCATTTTTGAATTCGGAATATGAAATATAGCTTAGGATTAAATTTTGGCATTGTTCTGAAAAACATCAATTTTTGATGAATAGTGAAACTACTAAGTGGTAGTTAAAAAAAACTGAATTTTTCATAAAACTTAATTTTACCGCTTCTGTGAATGGAATTTCAAAAATCCGAGAGACACAGTTGATGTCAGTAAGTAAAATGTGGTTCAATGAGATGAAAATAATATTTGGTGAATAGTAACCTTTTACTTTTATTTACCACGGTTAAAAGTAAATAGGGTAATATAGGGTAAGAATGATATTAATATTACCCTAACACATGTCCTGATTCTATTGGACAAGTGTATCTCGACCAAAAACAACCTTAAGTGTAAAATATTATCATTTAGGCCCACTTGGATTAGATTAGGACATTTATTATTATTTAATTCAAAGAAGAGTTAAAAGAGTCAAAATCAATGTTTATTTACTAAAATATTTTTAATATAGGGTTGTACATAAGATAAATTCGATTGTAAATATTACTTAGAATGCTAAAACGATTTCCTACATGATGGTATTTTATTTGTAATTTTTAGACATCAAATAAGTTAATTTATTTATGACACAAAGATGATGCAGTAATTATCTTATTAATTAAATATTGACATAATTGATGTTATAAACACCAAACTAAATATAATTTGAGACTTTCTATGAATTCCACTAATTTTATAGGTTACTATGATATATTAGTGTTGATTTAATCAACTTGGTTTGAACATATAATTCTGTTATGACTTTCACAAAAATCATGTATCAAATAGTGTCAAAATTGACACAAAATAGTTTTTAAATCAAATATTATATTATTAATTGTTATTTTATTCCTAAAAATCTAAGGTTCCGCCACATGACTTAGATAAGGATATATGTATTAATAATATACAATTTGGGGTTCGTTTGGCATGTTATAGTAAGTTTATTAACCATATAGTGTAAGAAAACAAAAAGACACGGTAAAAGTTAAATTATTTAACTTAGAGTTAAATCTAATTGATAAGGTTAAAATAATAACCTAAACTTGTCTAAATCCTATTGGTTGATAGGATTTCTATCCATCCCCACTTTAGCTTCTAAATAAGACCCTTTGGAACCATTATAAACCGATTTTGACTTTAATATAAAATAATATTTTGAGATATTCCTAAGGTGCCCCTCTCCTCCCTTATAAAAGGACACCTCCTCTCTCTCCTCCTCACACCAATTTGATCACTCAAGCTCAGAAAACACCTGCCAAAATCTCTTCTCCACTTCCCTAGCAACATCCTAGAGGTTCTGGTATTCCTCAAAGACCAATTTTAGTGCCCTAAGAGGAGGTCTCAAAGAGGCACTTCAAAGAAGAGGTAATTACCGTTACCAATTCTTTCATCTTTATTTCTTCTTCCACTTCTTCTTCTTAGGTTGTTTCATTATGAAGTAATAACATCAGTATCACTCATATACAGATATGTTATTATAAGTATGAAACAACCCTATTTCACCATCTATCCATCCTACGGAAAAAGAAATCACCGCGCGTGCGTACGTACGGAATACCGTCTCCACGCCGTGGTGTAATCTATTTTCCACCACCACCTTAAATGGATGGGTATAATGGTGTAAAGAATAACTATACATAGTTATTACAACATCATATTGATTCTGATATATTGTATAATCCACTCCAATTCAATTCAATATTTATAGAAATGATATCATCGCTCGTGCGTACGTACGGACTACCGTCTCCACGACGCGATGAGATTCATTCTCCATGTTAACCATTTAAGAATGATTATAAAGTATATATAAGAAATAATAATGAAATATATGACATTATAAAGATACTGTATTTATGTATATATATACATATGTATGTCATCTACATACTTCCATTTCAAGACAATAAGGAAAGGAAAACAACGTTCATGCGTACGTACGGACTACCGTCTCCATGAACGGTGTTTTTCATTTTATTTATCTACCTGTTATATATATATATATACTGAATATATATGATATATAAATCATATTTTATATTCTGGAAGTAAGTAAATCATGATATAAGTAATAATGATGTCAAGAACAACAAGTGAAAACACCTACGATAAATGAAACGATTTTACCCAAAACGCTTCTTTAACATAGAACGGGTAATATAATGTTGTAAGTGAACCATATATGATATCATAACAATGAATATGATTCTGTAATAAGTCAATAACATAATTTAAATCATTATACAGGAGGTTCGGACACTTACAAAGCAAGTCAGACCTAAGGTAAGGGAAATATCACAATCTCATTTTTATCCGAGATTGTTTATTCATAAGTATTTACTGGGGTGTATTTTATCATCCACATCCATGTTCCCTCAATATGTAATATTGTTTCCATCCACTTTCAATAGTTTAAATCCAATTTTACCCTTAGGTGAGTTTTTAGTAAAGAATATGAAAGGAATCTTTTGTCGTATTTCCGTACGAGGTACTTTTTGACTTTTCCGACAAAAGTACGAAGAATGTTTTTTTAACTTATACGGCATGAATGAATTTTTAAAACATTACTTCAAAGAAGCTTCCTTTACAAGTTTTCAAGTTTATTTTTAATCAACTTCTTTTATTTTAAAGTTGTATGACATGTTATGAAAGGAAAAATGTTTTTGAAGAAGAAAGGATATTTTCCTCAAGAATAGAGTTCAAGTGTTTTATCAAAATTATTTTCCATATAAGATAATAAAGGGTTATATTTTTATCCCTATTATTACATTGATTTGATCATGTTGTGATGGAATTATTTTTATGAATTCCTTTATCTTATATGAATTGATTTATGATGTCATGATGTTTCAAGAATCCCATTTTTGTTACTTGTGTTATGCGATGATGTATGTTTTATGATTATGTGGCACACATAAGAAAGGATTCATTATAAGATGGGTGGGACCTATATCTCCCTCCAATGCATTGGGTAAAGATTTTATATCTCATGAGATAGACATGGCTGGAATGGTAGGTTATACCGGTTCAGTGAAACAGGACTGAAACGAGGGTTAATCGATTCAGAAAGGGACTTTGTCCACTAAGATAGTCTTGGCAATGAGTCTTGACTAACAAGAAATGATTCTCTATGATTATGTGTGTATACCACAAAGTTTCATGTTTTATGTTATGATTATTGGGATTACATTTCACTACTATGATTTATCCCATGTTATGAAATTATGCTCTCTTTTGCAGGTTAAGATTTCCAAAAGTTATGTTCTTATGAATATGATGTGATTGATTTTCTTTTGTTTACCCTTACTGAGCATTTGAGCTCACCCTTTTATGTTTTCTTTTCCCCAGGATATAAAGAAATGTTTTAGGTAAAAAAAAGTGGAAGATCTTTATGGGAGATATTGAAGATCTTTCACCATGATTAGAAGATTACGTTCCGAGTTTCCAAAGACACTAAACTATTACGATCCTTGTGTGTGTGTTTTTGTTATGTACTAAGTATTCCGCAAAAGTAATGTAATGTCCATGTACGTCAGGCTTCGGGTCTCTACAAGGAACATTACATAACGAATTAAAACATGAAACACAACATCTTTTTAAAAACTTCCTTTACATGATCACTACATTCCCTCATACTTAGCATTGCATGGGATAACCTGAGGACATACATAAGAAAGGGGTGAGCTATAAATCCCAGTAATTGAATAAACATGGAATAACATGAGGAATACAATTCATGTTAGTCAATAGGAATATAAATGAAGAATAAGAGAAACATGAACATAAATTCATGATAAATCATGACAATCATAACATGGAGATGTGGCAACAACACTTAACATGAAATTAGCATGAGCCAAGACTCATTGTACATAGAGCATGAGTAAACCCTCATTGCACATGAAGAACGAGTAAACCCTCGTTACACTTGAATTATCATGATTAAACATTAATTTTACATGATGTATCATGATACTATACTTTACCCAATGTATTGGAGCATTATTAAGGCGCACCCTTTATAATCATTTCATTTCATGTCTAAGTGTGCCACATAGATTATACAACATGGATTCATTAAAATCATAATTCATTACAAAAATAAGATAATTAGAATACATAAATATAAGTCTTCAATCAATGAGTAAATGTCCATAAATGTGAATACCCTTGATAGAGGAGCGTGTATGGTATTTACTACACAATGATTTTGGCATGGAAATTTTGGTGTAATTTCGGCAGCATATCGACGTCAAATAGAAATTTTTAAAATGGGATAATGAGAGTGAAAGGGGTATCTCTTCATTTATACATTAAATTGATAGTAATGGGATCATGAGACATAATATACCAACATATGGAATGTAATTTATATTCATAATATAAAAGAATTTCGTGAATGTAAATGAGGAGAGAGAAATTATTTACAAATTTTCGGCATGGTAACGAGTGTACATGGGAGGCCTTAATGAGAGAGAAAAGGGGTATATCATCAATAAAACATTAAGAGAGAAGTATTTAGGGGTTTTTAAATCATACCCAAACATTTATAATTGAAAATAAAAGGTCATAACAATGTTAAGAAAATTGGATGAAAATGAGGAAGGAAGAAATCCCTTACTTGGAAGTGTGATCACAAAGGCTTGGGAGGGGCTTGAGAGAGGCTTCTTGGGATCTTGTGGAGCCTTAGGAGGATTATTTAGAGAGTAGGTCATATGTTAGATGAACTAAAATGTCTTTTAGTGAAGATAAATTGGGAGCTTGGGTGGCTTTATATAGGAAAGGAGGGAAAATTCTTTATTATTTAGGTTTGGGACACTACACATTAAACTAATCAAAAACACAAACCAGCCCTTGGTTTTTGCCCATTATTTTTTCCAAATGGGAGGGGAAAACAATATTATATAAGTCAAATGTCATAAAATCTTAAAACAATAGGGTTTTTTATGTGGAGGTGAGTCAAACTCCCAAGGAAAACAATTTTAAAAGCTAAAATGTTTTATAAGTCTTGGAGGGTCCACTAAAGCTTTGCAAAATAAATCAAACAAAACTAAAATCAAATTATTTTAATTATAAAACATATATTGGCCTAAAATAATTTTTATAGTATTTTATTACATCACTATTGGGTCTTTATTATGTAGTAAAACACATTATATATTTAAACGGTATTTAATTTTTACCCAAAAATTCCACTGTCTCAGAAAATTATGAAAAATTAACCATTGGATAATTTAGACATCCTGATTCCAAAAATAATATTAATTTAATATAAATAATTATCTAAATATGTGAATTTTTATTTTTAAAATAAAAACTGAAATTTTTCAAAAATTCATGGGTTTTTACCAAAACGGCTTTCAAACATTAATAAATATTACAATTGAATTCCTAAAAATTATACAATAATTTATAATTAATAAAATTAATTTAATTATATATTATTAAAATATTATTTAAATAAAAAATACATTAATTTTTTAAAAAATATTCCTTAGTTGAATATTAACAAAAAATACTATATGTATTATAAAAACTATTTACAATGTAACAATAATAAAATAAATGTATATTATTTATTATAACAAAAATAATGATTATAATCATAGTGCTAGGGTATTATTACATAAACCCTAATAAGACCCTCATAAGACCTTAGGTTAAGGTTAAAAATGGTGACAGACTCTTGTGGTGGCTCAGATAACATCACTCGAGTGGTAATCTCTATCAACTTCCACTTCTCCCATAGGCGGTTCCACTCAAGCTTAACGTATTCAATCTACACTTGGTCTTGGCTAGGAGAGAAGCCCAATGACGCCACTTCCTTTCCAATCTCTGAAAAATGAGCTTTATATGGGGTAAGTCTACTGGATGAGGCCATTACTTCCTTTGTCTGAGTAAATTAAATTTGTTAAAGCCCTATATTTATACTAATCATGTGATCAATGTTCAATGGCTACATTAACAACGGTCGAAATTATTAATGGTATTTCAAAATCCAAAACATAAAAAAAAATTAGTGAATACGTTTTACATAACCATAATAATACATTTAAATAGACTAAGATTAATTTTCATTAATGATTTTTTGGGTTGCTACAAGTATCATGTGGACATGTCAGTTCATCAAGCTCTCTACCTGCTAGAGAAACTCTCTTACCTGAAAATTATGAAGAAGAAGATACTGATGTTTTTGGAGCAGATCAGTTCAAATTGTCTACCTATTATACTTCATGTGATTATAATGGTAATGGAGTTAATGATTTTATTTCTAAATAAGTAGATAAAGAGATTTTAGTTCATAAAAAGTCTGATGGAAACAACAATAGTGTCCCTTCTCAAAAAGATGATAAAAAAGGTGGTATTGATCATGAGGGAAATGATGAGAATGGAAATGATCCTGATCTTGAATACGAGAAAGTTCAATATAAATCCTCTTCACATATGGTATCTAGTTCTCATAGAGATGAAAATCAACCAAAGGATACCATGATGGCTGATGTATGAATAGTTCCTATAGAAGGCATGGAAGCTGAAAATGAGGGGCAAGAAACTCTAAATCTTAATGATCAAATAGATTAATTAGAACCTATAGAAAACATAGAAACCAATCAGATAAAATCTTCCCCACCTATAACTAAAATTATTCAAATTTCTCATGTTCCTAGATATTCACCCATAATACCTTATGTTAGACCATTATTCAGTTCTTTTGATGAATGAGAGAAGTATCTAGGTTTTGTTAGACTTGGAATTACTTATACTAACTTAGATGATGAAAATGATTTTCATCATGTTCAAACTATTCAACCTATTTTTCCTCCTAATGTAGTAACCAAAGATGATTTTATTTATTTTAAATGAAATGTAAATTTAGATTTAGACACATTGAGAAGGAACTTGATTTCAGATTTTACAAGTACCTTGAGATCTCAACCATCTCTAATAGACAAACTCAGTGAAGAGAGTACCCATTAATTGGTTGGTTAAGTTATCTCACATATCCAACCTAGAATAAGGTTTTATAATCAATAAATGTAAGTTTCAAATAAGGCCTTAGACAAAGAAGTTGAGTGTTTAAGAAATACAGTAGTGGGTCTAACATCCTCTCTTTCAATGTTTATGAATTATTTTTCTCAAAAGTTGGATAATTTACCTAATGTTGCCTCTACATCATTTTCACCTTCTCCTCTCTAGATAAAACTAATACAGATATTCTATAATAGATAATCATAGAATAAATCATAAATGCTATGGGTGATGTGAGCACTCATGAAGAGAAAATTCGGCAGATACATATTTATGGAGAACATATCTTTGATTTCATAAGGGGATATACTGGAGATATTAAACAAGATAAGGAAGTCATAAATAATGCTATAAAGTTCTATTGTTCAAGGATATATACAAGAATGAAATGTCTGATAATTTTAAAATTATTACAAAGAACAAGAGGATACCTCCAGTGAAAAGAGCTTTCAAATAATCGGTGAGTAAACTAATTGTTCTCACAGCACAAATTCAATGATTTATGGATTTGAAGGAACAATTATTTAATACACTGAAAAGGGGAGGTTCAATAATTATGGACTTCATCAATATCCTAATAACCTACCTTCATGTCCATGAAACCACTATACTTTCAAGAGAAACAATACATTTTTCCATAATTCCTTTAACCACATCTATAGAATCAATTCATTACCTACCCGATTTAATCACTCAGTTATACAATCTTATGCCTCCACTATAGCAGCCTCTAAGTTTTTCACCAGTTGAAGAAATTTGAAAACTCAGACTAGTTATTTTCTTATATCCACTTCCTCCTACTACAAAACTACCATCCATTACAACCTATTCCCTGACATACACTTCTAAAGTCTCATCACAGGACAATGATAGAGATAGAGAAAAAGAAAAAGAGAAAGAGAATGTTGATCATCCCCTATATTATACACAGTGAATATGTTTTGGTGTTATTTTTTTTATAGGGGAATTTTTATTTTCCAATTAGTACTTATATTTTGGTACTCATCTCTTTTTGGTACCTAGATAAAGCAAACTCCTCCTGTTATTCCATTTTCTCCAAATTTAGCCATTGTTTTTAATTTTTTATAACATAAAAGGGGGAGATAAATTGGGAATTTGGTTTTATACTGGTAATAATGTTGTTTTTAAACTCAAATACATCTATAATTACTTATGATTACTCAATTAGTACATGATTTATAAAATTCCATGTTTTGTGATCATCAAAAAGGGGAGAATGTTGGAACCTCCTTATATGGATTGTTTTAGAATCTCTCTTATTTTAATTATCACAAACCTTGATTCTTTTAGTAATAATGTTTGAAATGTTTTATAATATCATTTTATATGATAATACTACTTATAGGATATTTTTTCTAAGTATTATAGAAATTCACTGTTCTTTGGGAGTCATCGTTACCACTAAGACGAGCTACCACCAGATTGGAGTCATCATTACCAACCAGACGATGTACTGCCAGACTGAGTCCCCATCACTACCAATAGGAGAATCCTCCAGTATGAGTTATCTCCCGAGGTGAGTCACTATCATATGATTCACCACCAGTAGAGTCACCACTAGTGGTGAATCACTGCCAGATTCTGAGTCACCATCAGCTTCTTGTTACCATTTGTGACTGAGGACTTGGCATTAGTTGATCAAATGATAAATATATTATTAGATAGTTTTAAATAGTCTTCAAGACTTAGAAAAATTATATCCAAGGATTTTGGATCTCTTCCAACCTACACTACTATATATTCTCAAAGGATATCTCTCTCGGATATATAATAACAGATCCTATAGACAACTAATATGATCTATTACCAATGAAAAAAACATACAGTGGATTATTCAACCAAATTTGTGAATTATCACAAACTTGATGATTTACATTCTGTTAAGATCAATGAAAAAGAATAAAAACACACATTACTAAGATTTATTAAGACCTCAGACAAAGATCCACTAAAACATACCTACATATTTCTTTGATCCTCTCTTCTGCTTCAACTTTCCAGAACAAAGCACAGACACCTCACCAATGTGGATATGAGGACTATAGACAGACAAGAAGCATCAGACAGAGATTTTTATATTATCATTTGTTATGTCTATTTTACTTTTTATCAGTTTGTTGTTTTCCAATTATCTGACACACATGCTCTCCTACACATTCCTGAATAATACTTGTTATTCTCATCTTCCTCAATCTGTTCCCACTATGTTTCTGGGATAGGTCTCTATGTGACTTGTGTTATTGTTACATCCCACAAATAACTGTGGAATATGATTTTTATCCTAGATATATTGTTTCTATTGACTGTATAACTAATCCAGGTTTTGGATTTATTTGATTATATTTATAATATTCTTGGCATCAGGTGATTTCCAAGTGGGGGGGATTACGTATCACCTTGATACTGAACCTCTTGTTTATTCCATTGTTTCACTATATTATTTGTTTTGAATTACTTTCATATTCAAGGTATCATTTTATTAACAAACAAAAAAATTACTTTTATACTTAATCATAACTAGTTTTTACATATGTTTCTATCTATGTAAATTGATTTCAAAAGTTAAGGTATTTCTAAACTATAATTTATCTGAGATCTAATCACTCTTTAATAAATATTTTAAATGGATAGATCTTATATCAATATTATATTTTGATTAAATGGTTATTTTATTTTATAAAGGAGTTTTTTATTTTATTCTATTTATTTATAGGAATTTTTATTGGGAACTCAAATCACCCCCTCTTGATTTACTCACTTTGACCAACATGATAAAATCATGTAAGGCTAGAAAGAGGGAGAATACCAAGAAAACAATTAGATCAAACTGTAAGATTTGGGGTGTATGGTCTTGCGAACATGTCTAGAATTTTGACGATGGAATTTTTCATAGTTTTTACATGTTTGGTCAAACCATTCAGACAAACCATGCGTTGTGACATTCCCTAGATAAGACCTTGCACAGTTGGTACATGGTTTGTCAAACCATGTTCCCAAACTATGTAACCTAGATATTTTGGGTAAAATGACCATTTTGACCCTAATTAGAATCTATTTCAATCTAAGTACCTATTTATTCAATAAAAAATATCCCTGAGCTTTTAAAACCATCCTTAGAGACTATTCTTGTATTTGAGTTATCTTCTCCGTAAAATATCCGATTCAAGCCGCTCATCTCATTGGATCCTCATCAGTAAGATCTCAATTCCTTTTTTTCATTCCTCATTTGGTTTGCTATCAACTGCACTATTTATCTGCTATCTAATTTTCACTATTTGTAGGTTCTTCATCTATTCTAGTATTTTCTCCAGATTTGTGTCGAATCATGAGCTGATACTGGATGGGATATCCACTACGGGCCTATGGTAAGTGGTATCATGCCTTTAATAAAAGGGTGAAGTGTTAATATATTGCAGTTGTGATGTGTAACCAATTCAAGGAGAATTACCCTTGAAATGAGTATAAATTCTTGAATTGAATTATTTGTTATTGACTATGTAATTAAAGAGTCCATTATTAATTGATCATAGGTTCAATACCTTGAAATAGGAACCACCCCTTTGGGTGTGTTGTTTAATTTAATTGACCATTATAATGGTGTATGAACATAGATTCCTTCGAGGTGTGCCTATTTACCCCTTTCCTTGGAAAGTGAATTGTGAAATGAATTTTAATTGAATTTGGTTAAGGGGAAGGTATGAATTGACCATGAACCTTGGACCTTTTCTTGTAATGAACTTTAAAGAATGTGATTCTTATTAAACTAAATTCCCACATGAGTAGACAAGAGGCTAGACTTCTATGTTTATCCAATGCCTTGAGCCACCTTTTGAGGTGATTTATAAATTAGATATTCTCGGTTATGAACTTAACATTTTAAAGGAAATGATATTGAAATTGATTTAATTTTTATAAATATTTCTTGGGTGACACATGTATATGATTGGCGAATTCCATGGAAAGACTCAATTGGCTTGTACCTTGATTATTCCTAAGTGATACAAAGAATCCCTTGAGAAATTACAAAGATGGACTTAAGGGCTTGAATATTATAGGCCAAGTGACATTTGGAATCCAAATGGATTTCTAAGGATATACTAAAAGTGAATTTGATCACATATTCCAGGGGAAATACTTGGGCTCCCTTAGTGGATTTCCAAGGATGGACTTGAATGGCTGGGATGTTACACCACACCTTGAGCGATACTTAAGTTATTGAGAGGTTATCCGTGGATGGGTTTGTAGGGTGTTGTTTTATATTATACATGGAGAGATACCTAGATTACAAATTAGGAATTACAAGGATGTTTTTAGGTTCTATATTGATTTAATAATGAAATTAATTATGAGACATGTCTTCAAATACAAAGAACAAGATTATATTTAGTCTTGTTTGAAACTTTATGGATGGACTATATAGGAACAATTTCACCACGTTACCATGTGAGACATAGGACTACGTTATGGGTCTCAAGAATTATTAATTAAATGGAATTGAATGATTAATTTTTTTTATAAATGAGAACCTGGACCTTATAAGGTGTTTACTTCTAGTACATAATTTACATTACTGCGTGAACACTATTTTTATCATATATTTACTGACTGATTGGAGAAAGAACATGGGTGGTTGCCTACTAATATTATATCTCAAACCCTATTTGGGATTCATTTGGGCACATAAGCATACTATATGATTACATGTATGGATAAGATAAAGCACCCTAATACAGGTTCTTGATCATTTATTAAGAGAAGGAGATCATGGGATCGAGATGAGGCTGGTGGTGCTAACTGGGATACCTTTGTAACATTTATGTACTATTTTCCATTTTTTGTACACATAATTTGTATATATGTTTTGGGTACTTTATTAGAGGCATATGAAATGAATTTCATCATCATTATATATGAGATAACTTTTGATATTTTTATCTATTCATGTTGTGTATCTATTATTTCTACGATTTGATGCTTCCTCTACTTGTATGTTATTGATATTATATTGTACTACACTCTAGTGATGAGAACATAGTCTCACCATAGAAACACCTAGGCCCTCACTACTAGTTAGTAGCCTATGGAGTTTGGGGAGATGCGCTTCAGGCCATCTAGCCAACCAAGCTCAGGGCACTGTTTAGTGGAATTCAGGTTTGGGACCTTACATTAGACATAGAGGTTCCAAACAAAGTGTACATGACATATAGAACTAGACCAAGTAGTAATGAATAAGATGGAGTATTAAGGTATAGGAAAATAAATATACTAGAAGAATAATTGAAGGAAGACAATATCAGATAGACAATATCAAATGAAGAAGCTTTCAATGAAAATGTACTAGATAGGGAAGTGAATAATATGATAGATAGGTTCTATATATAAGTGAATAGAAAGTTTTAGTGAAGTCTTGAAGCCATTACAAGAGAATAAGAGTAAGATAAGAAGTATTTCACCTGTGAAAGAAATGTATCATCCTAGTTTTTTTCTTTTAAAATGATGTAGGTTGTGTAAACTATTTTTCATACAAGGGAACAATAATAGAGGTTTCTTACATGATGTGATAAAATTAATAATTAATTAAGAAGGTGGACAATAGAAAAGAAATATTATGACATTCAATATATATCTCAACTGGGGGATTGCTTTATTATTTTTGAAAATAACTTGAAAAATTTTAGTACTGTCTACATATGTAGTATAAAGATCCAACAAGAAAGTATAGTTGGACTAGGATATCAAAATATAGTTAATTATGATTGTTTCACCCATCTTGAGTTTAGTTTACCACACTTCAGGTTTGGGATTTTTTTTCTATATGACCCACTATATTTGGTATCACATTATAGTGGAAAATATGTCTATTGGTTATCATCATACACAATAAATACCAAAAACATTTATTTAGTAGTTAAACTTACAAAAACTACTGTACTTGGTGTCCTATGAACAAATGAATTAACTTTGATTACATATATATTATATGATTTGAATATTTAAAACAAATTATTACAAATCATTCATTATTTTGAAAGAATTTAATGTAATAATGTCCTAGAGTATCTTTAGAATTGATAAGTTCATATAATTTCTCCAATATGATGAGAACCTTGAAGTGATATGATGACATTATTAACTATAGTTCAATAATTAGATAAAATTAAATGACGGGACACATAGATTGTGACAGTCATGTGTGAGTACTCATATGCGAATGATGATTCTTCTCTTGAAGTTAAAACAAGGTAATATCTAATAAAAGTGATTATGATAACATACCTTCCTGTAGGAATTCCACATATTTTTGTGTCATTATAAATTCTTATCTGTGAGTATATATAATAGTCATTAGAATTCATGAATATCATTAATATGTGTCATGACTCATACACTTAGATTCATAGATGAAAACTGTCATTCTATATGTTTGTAGGAAGTAGGGTATGTTGGGTGTACCATGAATGAAATGATATTAATGGATAAGTCAAGGAAGGATTTTCCCATTCCATATTTATTGAAGCTTATATCTCCTCCCATTGGTGGGAATAAAACCATCACAATAAATTAAATGGCCATTGTGCAATGACATGTTTATTTTAGAAAGTCAAATAAAAATGTATCAAGCTCATAGTTTGATGGCATGGATGTACAACCTTCATGATGAGATAATTGAGAGAAATATATTATATTACACAGTGAGCATTCAAATGTGGTTGTTGTCACTATAACATTAATCTCTTTCTCTTGGGTCCCTTATACCATTTCTAGATAGTAATATTGGACTTTATATGAACCCAACTAATTCCAATGAGAAAGAATCCTATAGGACCATACACTATGTGTTTCAATTGATTTCGATTAAATTATATTTGAATTTAACTAATTGAATAAATATTATTCTCAAGACTGAGAAATAATTTTAGTCACATATTATCAATCACAAATATTTATTAATGAATAAAATATTTAATATATTTATTCAAGTGTTCAATAAATTTTAGCAGAGTTTTAACTGACCAATAACATGTCTGATAAAAAATACTAATTTTAAAATTGGTTATATGATATTCTATATGGTGTAGGTTAGTGTTCACACCATTTGTTATTATTATTATTATTATTATTGTAATGGGTCCTAATAAATATTTCTATATTATTTAAGGGAGAACATAAAATTAAATAATTTTTTATGCCAAATCCTAGCTCTATAAATATATGGATATGTTTATTATACAGGGTTAATCATGAAATAAAGAATCATTTCATAAAAAAAGTCTCTTTCAAATTCCTCTTTCTATCTACTTCTTAAGGCCCAAAGACGCAAGATATATTCCTTAAAAAGTAAAGGATGAATGATCAAAATTGACGACACAAGATAATTGATTTTCCATGCTAAAATCTGGAAGTAAATTGTAATTTATTGGATATAAAAGGAGAACATGTAGATCACCACTAGATGGACTCTAAACTTCTATCCTTACAGTGTAATAAAGGTAATTGAATAGGGGTTTTTAGAATATCAACATCGTTTTCAATAAAAGGATTCTATAATAAGGTAATCATTTCTTCGCAATTTAAATAAATAAATTATAAATTTAATGTGAAAGATCCTATATTATGGTTTTGGGAAACTATAAATTAAATGAAATTTTAATTTACATGCCCACCATAGGCACTTCAGCTACACCCAAAATCAACAAGTGGTTTCATAGGGTTCATGTTTTAAATTTATTGTTATTTATTTGATTGTTGATCTTTATGAAGAATCATGGTTGAATATTTTATTTCATATTATTTATTACTTAATTGTATTTTAATTAACATGAATAGACATATTAATCAGCTTCATTTCATGTTTTATTTTCTTAATGGTTTAATAATATATGAAGAATGACCAAAGATTCCGTCAGGAAGTTCCAAATTTCTGATTGGTAAGACTAGGTTACATGGTGTGTTGCTGGAGTACACATTTTGTTCCACATTACATTGTATATGGGCATGCCATGGGATACATGACATTCCAAATAGTAACTACACATGGTGATTTTATTACACACCTTGTGTGGACTGGGGAAGTCTGGAAAATGGTTTGTTAGATTACATGAAATGTAATTAGTATATACATAATTTATTCTACATGGGTTAACAGAAAAATTAACGCAATCAGTTTGGTCATTATACTTGGTCAAACCATGTGAGACTAATAACCTATAGAATTAATGATTTACAAGACATTATTTTTTTACACGGTGTGTAGTTCATCATTTCCCATGCCCAAAATACTTTTTGAGTTCTTCAATGGGTTATAAAGTCACACTACATAACCGATACATCTCATATAGCTGGTCTGTACATGTATCGTAGCTATAACCAAAGAACATTCCATGTTATTGGATGAGTTGTGTGAAAACATGAGAAGAGTTATACACGATGTATAGCTGGCTAGTACACACCATGTAATCTGACTGAGACACATGTTGAATCCCCATGTGTGTATCTTGAGTACAAAAAAATGAGATACATGACATGTAACTCATAAGTACATAACATGTAGTATCCCAATTAAGGATATAGTTAAATTACATTAAATTTTAAAATAGAGAATTTCATCCTTATTTTATTTAATATCACCTTTTTAATTTTTAAATTTAATATTTATTTTAATGTATTTTAAATGATCCATTATTTTTTTAATTAATATGTGATTATTAGTTATACTATTTATTGGTAATGAATTACATTATAATGGGTTTCTCCGAATGAGTTCAGATTGTCATTATGATTAAAGGGAATTAATTAATAAATCAATTAATTAATTTTAAATTAATAATAAAAAATGAATATAAATGAATGTTAACCAGTTTACCTTTTTCATATATGTTTCATGTTTTATAGTTCATATGCCTGACCAATACATGTGTTTGTGTTAGGTTTTTTAATTTAATTTATTTCATGGGTTTATAATTATTTACATTAAATTAAATAAGATAACCTGTGTATCATCGCACCTCCCATTATTATATGGGACCAATGTGTCCATGGTTATTTATGTAATCCCCATCATACAATTCTTTGGTTCCACTCACCAACATGTGAGTTATAAATACATGTAATTAATGGAGTATCACAAGGCACATGGAGGCTGTTCAAGACTAAACCATAATGATTCCAACTCAGGTGATACATAGGTGGACATGTGGAATGATTTAACTCATCCCAAGACCATAAAATGAGTTTTTGATGGGTAAAAGGTAGATTTATTATCTTCTATATAAATAAACCTTTATATAATCTCATGAACATGTCATTTATTATTATTTTTATTTCGGTAATATGAATTAATTTTTTATAGATGCAAGATAACTATCATATACATAAATAAATTAATGTGTAATGTTGAAATTTAAATAAATGGAATATCCTTAAATATTTTATCAAACATGTTTAGTTAATTATGTAATATTGAATAAATCTTAAAAATTTATATAATAGATAAAAAAAGATAAAATTTATGCATAATAAATTAAAATCCCTCAAATATATTTTATGTCATACCTTGCTATCCACTACCTGATTAGGAATGAAAGCCTTAGAACTATGTATTTGTCCAACACTCATTGGGAAACATATTTTTAATGTGGATTTCTTATAATGGTTATCGATCGACTTAACCATATATGTTAACATAAGTAGACCTCATGATTATTTATGTATCTTGGAGGAAAGTGTTGAGGAAATCCAAGTCACAATTTAATGGTTGGGGAATCTACTGTATGGATCAAGGAGTTAAAATCCTATAGTTGGAAAAGCCCTTCCTTCCTAAATACCTTAAATTAGCTTGACCAATACTCATTGGGGTTATGTTAATGGGTATATGTATCCTTTCCACTATAATGTCCTAGAAACTAATCATTATAAAATCTATGGTGAGAGCTATTAGGACATGCTAAAATAGTGGTAGATTTAACAAAATTAATTATTATTATTTATCATATAATATTTAATGAAGGAAATTATTAATAATATTATCTTTTATAATTGTAGAAAATAAAAATTTCTTTATACACACTATCCTTATGATCTATATTAGAGAAATACCATCTCCTCATAGGATGTAACATCCAAGAGTGGTCGAGACTTCTTCAGGTTGTACTGCACCATTAATAGAAATATTAAAAAATAGAATCATCAATACCTATCCCAACTGCCAAGGAGGAGAGTGATGAAGAGATCCTAGTCTATGAGAAACATATGAACAATATAGTTGACGTTCAGTGTATGATACTATTATCTATGTCTAGTGAACTCATGAAGCCTTATGAAAACATGGATTAATATAGAATTATAGAGCATCACCATGGAATATATGAGGAAAGATCTAGATAATAACAATTTTTGATATCCAAGGCTCTTTTTCAAATAAATATTAGAGAGGTTAACCTAACTGGGTCTCACATACTAAATCTCATTGGCTACATTGAGAGTATATAGGTTGTAGGGTTTAAAATCCTTGAAGAACTTGGAACCAATGTCATTTTTTCCTTACTCCCTTATAGATTCTCAATTCCTATTATAAATAATAATATGAACAATATTGAGAAGAAAATCCTAGATATGATTACTCTTCTTTGACAAGTTTATAAGGAGATGAAGAGTAAATGTTCTTTTGTCCTTATGGTGAAGAAAAAGAAAGGTAAAGTTAAGTGATATATGCCCAAATATTCTTTATTCCCTTCTAAGAGGAGAAATATAAAGGGGAAATAATGTGAACATGATACTATATTTTTCTCATTTTGTATTAAGGGCCACTAAAATAAAAACCATACACAAATAAAGAAGCAAGATGAAGCTTCTAGAATATTTGTTATTGAGTGAAACTTATATAATTCTAAAAACTGGGTATTAGATATAGCTTGTGGTTCTGACATATATATCAAAATATAGCAATGAAGTAGATTAAAAAAGATTGACCAAGAGGTGTCAGATTTATAAGCTGTCAACGAAGAAAAACTTTCTATTGTAGCTATTAGTGACTACCACCTAATATTTCCAACTGTAATGATATTGGTTTTAATTTTTTTTAATTATGTGCCACATGTTACCATTAACATTATTTCTCTATCCATAGTAGATATGGATATATTTGTTTTCAAATTTAGGAATAAATAATTTTTCTCTTATAGATATATCATTTTTATAGTAAGTCCCATTTAAAAAAGAGAATTTGTGAGTTTTATAATTCAAACAAAATAATGTATATGGATAAAGAAATTACTTCACATGAATCATACCACACACATATTTGGAATCATTGGATAGGTTATTTAAATGAAAATTATTGGACTAAATTACACAAAGTTGGATATTTGGATTGTTTTGAACTAAGACCACTTGTTGTATGTCAACCATATTTACAAGGGAAAATGACCAAATCCCCATTTAGTAGAAAAGGTGAAAGGGATAAATAGATTCTTGAATTAGTTCATATATATTTTTTTGGACCATTTCTTGTTGAGAAAAGGGGTGGGTACTCATACATTATAACATTTAATAGTTATTTTAGTAGATATTGTTATATCTTCTAAATGAGGTAT
The DNA here is from genome assembly GCA_963277665.1 of Viscum album. Lineage (NCBI taxonomy): Eukaryota > Viridiplantae > Streptophyta > Magnoliopsida > Santalales > Viscaceae > Viscum > Viscum album. Next base: position 1,985,360,728 of record OY728161.1, on the reverse strand, counting down.
AAGTCGAATTATTTTGTAGAATTCAATGAATTAAAGAGTGAAGTTGAGTAATATATTGGTAAGATGAATAATCAAATCTTTTTAGAACATGGTGGAGAATAACTTAATTAGGTTTTCATTGATTACTTATGTGAGTTTCAGATTTTATCACAACTCACTCCCCATAATACACCTCAATGGAACGGTTTAAGTGAAAGAATGAACAAAACCTTGTTGGAAATGGCGAGATTAATTATGAGTCCTGTGATTCTTTCATTATCCTTTTAGGGATACAAGTTAGAAATAGTATCAGAATACTAAACCAACTGCGAACTAAATCAGAAAATGTTATACCATACCACTTTTGGAATGCAAAAAAACTCATATTTTCAAACTTACATGTGCGTGATTGTGAAACATTTTTTATGCCTCTTCATGTGACAAACTTTCACCCATGGAAAAAAGGGTACCTTCATAGGATTACCCAAATAAACAAACGATTATTACCTATACAACCACATAGAAGAGAAAGATAATAGTGGTAATATATCCCAAATAAACAAACAATTATTACCTATACAACCACATAGAAGAAAAAGATAATAGTGGTAATACACACCATATTAATTGAGGGGGTGAACATCTCTAAAAGTGCTAGTGGGAGAAATATAGAATTTGATGAAGTTAATGCGCACGATATATAAGAGTTGGAAGAAAAGTTGATTCCACAAATTCCTATGGAATATTAAAAATTATAGTGAAAAAAGTACAATATAGGAGTACAAGAGATGTTATTGAACTAGAATGGTATGGTTTTATAATAACTAATGATGGTGAGACATTATTAGTAAATAATAATGATCCTATAACTTATATGAAATAAGTAAGTGACATATATATATATATATATATTCATGTGTAAAGATGCAATGAATTATGTAGTTGATTACATGTTTAAAAAAGTGTGGTTTTTGGTAGATCCTCTAGTAGATGTAAATCTTGTTGGTTGTAAATGGTTATTCAATAAGAAATTGGAAATAGATTGAAAATTCAATTCCTATAAGGCATTTATGGTTACAAAAGGATTTAAATATCATCAAAGAAATGACTATGATAATTTTTTTTAACCATTTTCTATCCTCAAATCCATCAAAATTATACATTCCATTCTAGAATCCCGTATTATGAGATTTTTTAAAATGTATTTCAAAACAAGTATACTTACTAGGAACATTTAGGAAGATGCCTATATGACACAACTTGAAGGTTTTGTGACTCTAAATAATGCCAAAAAGGTATTCAAGTTACAAAGATCCATTTATGGATCAATTCAAGAATCCAGGTCATGGAACATTCATTTTGATGAATCTATAGTGGAGTTTTGTTTTATAAAGAATGAATGTGAGACATTTGTTTGTAATATATTTAACGAGAGTTCAAATTATTTTCCTTTTATTACATATTGATGACATATTACTTATTGGAAACAAAAATACTAGCATTACAGTTTGTTAAATATTAGTTGGGTAAATTATTATCTATGAAGGAATTAGAGAGGTATCATATATGCTCAGGATCATGATCCATCATGATAGATCCTAGAGGCTTCTCGTATTTTGTCAAGGTTCATATATTTGAAAAATAATAAAGATATTCGGCATGGAAAAATCCAAAAGAGAATTGTTTCTAGTGTAACATGGAATTTATATTTCAAGGAAAATGTGTACTAAGACACATGAGTAAATAAATATAATGGAAAGTATTTAATACTCATCAATGATTTTTGTAATCATATATTCAATTATATATACCTGGGTAGATATTTCCTTTACATTAACTATAGTAGGAAGATATCAAGATGACCTATGTGACCGCCATTAGATTGAATTCAAGACTATACTTATGTATCTGGGGTGTACTAAGGATATATTACTAATCTATAGAGGAGATGAGCTAATAGTCATCAAAGGATATATAGATTCTATTTTCCAAACATATGAATATGGTATGAAATAAAAAATGGGATACATATTTACTTTTAATAGAGGTTTTTTGAGATGGAAGAGCTCAAAGATAGCTATAATAATAGATTCTACAACATAGTTTGAGTATATTTCATTTTTTGAGGTAGCTAAATAAGTAGTTTGGGTACAAAAATTCATCCAAGTTCTTGGTGTGGTATATAGAAGTAAAGATCCCATCACACTCTATTGTTATAATACTATAGCAGTGGATCTCGCAAAGGAGCCAAGGTCACATCAACAGATAAAACACATAATTTGTATATATCATATCTTGAGGAATTTTTCTCAGAGAGATGAGGTTGTGGGGTGTAGTATATATATGGAAGAAAATGTGGTGGAACCCTTGACTAAATCCTGGGAAAAAAATAAATGATTATCATGCATTCTCTAGAGAACTAAAAGTCATAGATAGTTGGATCTAGTCCAAGTGGGAGTTTTTTTTGGTGTTGATATCTTATAAACAACGGATTGTACTTCTATTACATGTATATTAAGTTATTTGAATATTAATAACAATTTATTACATATTTTTCATATTTTTCATGAATTTAATGTAATAATGTCCTAGGGTATCTATCAGTTTGATAAATTCATAGTAGTTCCCCGCTATTATGAGAACCTTGAAGTGCTATTATGATATTCTTAACAATAGTTATATGGTCATATAATGTTCTATAATGGGAAATATTGAATATGAATGTAAGGTGTGAGTACTCAAAAGCAGATGAAGCCTCTTATCATGAAGTTCACACTTGGTAATCTCTAAGTTGGTAGATTATGAGGATAATCCCACCAATAGGAATTGCTTGTATTTTGAAGTTATTAGATATTCTTTTCTGCAAGAATGTGTATTGGTCCTTAGACTTCAATATTATTAATGATATAATTAAAAACTCTCACACTTAGATTTATATAAGAAAAACATCATTCCATATGTTAGAAGGAACACGGGTACATTAGGTGTATCATGAATGACATGTTATTAATTGATAAGTTGATGTAGGATTTGTCCCTTCCATATCTATGGAAGTTTATATCTCACCCATTTTATTGGAATATAACCATCATATTAAATTCAATGGCCATGGTGCAACGATGTGTGTATTTCAATTATTCAATGAAAGATGTATTGAGCACATATGTTGATGACATATATTTGTAACATACATAATATCATAATTTAGATCAAGGGATTATATTACACATTGAGCTCTCATATGTGGTTGTCATTTTTGTGACATTAATTTCATTCTATAGGGTTCCATAACCCATTTCTTGATAGTAATCGTAGAATTTTCAAAAATGAGACTAATTCCAATGAGAATGAATCCTAAAGGATCACATAATAAGTGTTTCCATTGATGTGTATCGAATTATGTTTGTGGTTTATTAATGGAATTAATATTATTCTCAATACCAAGGAATAATTTTATTCACATATTATAGATAAAAAATATTTGTTGATGAGTAAAATATTTAAAATATTTATTTAGGTGTATAATAAACACTAGGGGAGTTCAAATATACCAAGATCATATCTGGTAACACATATTAATTTACAATTTGGATAAATGATATTTTTTATTGTGTATGTTAAAATGAACAACATAAATTAATAATAATAATATAATTATTTTCATAGGGTTTAATAAATATTATTATAATATTTAAGTGATGGAATGTAATTAAATAGCATTTTAACCTAAAACCCTTCTCTATAAATAATTGGTTATGTATATTGTATAGGGTTAACCAAGAAGTAGAGAATCATTGCGCACCCCAAATTTCTCTCTCGAATTCCTCTTTCTCTCTCCCTTTTAAGAAGAAGAAAAACAAAGAGAGATTTCATAAATATCAAAGGATGAGTTATCAATATGAACAATTTAAGGAAATTTATTCTCCATTCAAGGACCCAAAAAATAATTGGTGTCTCTTGGAGATCAAAGGATAATGTGTGCATCACCACTAGAGGGATTCTAAAATTGGATCCTTATATTGCAATAAAGGTAATCTGAAAAGGCTTCTTAGAAGATAAACATCGTTATCCAAGAAAGTATCTGAACACAAGGTAATAATTTTTTATAGATATAAATTAATTAATTATAAATTTAACATGAAATATTTTCTTTTGTGGTTTCAAAAAACTCTAAATTCAAAGAATTTTTAATTTACACACCCACCACATGTGCATCCGTTATGCCCAAAACCTACAAAAACATCATGTGTTATATGTTACTTTATTTCAAATAAATCCATTATAAATGAAAATAGAACAGGATTATTAATATCCTAAGAGGTCTAATAGTCAAAGTAAAAAATACTAATAGTTTTAAAAAGTCCCTAACATTGATTCACACCAATCTCAATATTGAGAATATATTGAAGTAGTCCTTAAATATATATTAAATAATTTTATTTCATTAATTTATATGGATTTAATTTTAGTTTTTGATTTCATGTATAGAAATAAAATTAGCATGATTTTTATTTAAGGGAAAGTATTTATTAAAAACATGCGTGGTTACATTTTATCGTTTAGAAAAATTCATATATGAAATTTTTATTACTAGGAAGGAAACATGTGAGGGTTATTATGCCTCATTTCATCCTCAGGTTCTGTTATATCTTCTAAAAACTAATGAATCCTCCATAGAATATTGACCAAATGAGTTTTCTTATTCCAAAACATTTTATCTCTTCAATTTAATATCTCCACTATTTGTTCCTAAAATGAGAGATCATATTCCAATTGTATAACTTTTTAGTTTAGTACATGTGTATTGTCTGATATGTGCTTATTAAAAAGTGAAACATGGAACATATCATGTAATTGGTATAGGTTGGGAGGGAGAGAAAACTGACAAGATAATGACATGAAATAATCAAGGTTATTTAAGGGACTGATATACCTAGGGATCTGTTTTCCTTACGTCCAAAATCTCATAACCCACCTCCATAGAGATATCTAAAGGAACACCATATCTCTAAATTCAAACTCAAGATATCTTATATTATTATGTATATAACTATTCTATTAAATTAATATTAATTTCATATTCATTTGAATTGTTTAAACCTTCTCTATAATTTCTTTAACAAGGCCAGGTTCTATTAGCTTCCTATCTCTAACTTCATCCCACTGCATTAGATTCCTACATATCTTCCCATACAGACTTCCATATGGGGTCATTTGAATGTTCTAATGGAAAATTGTATCATATGATAACTTTAATAGGGGAGGGTTTTAGTCCCAACATCCTTGGAAATCCATTGCACAAGATCTAAGTATATTATCTAGAGTTCCAATAGTCATCTCAGACTAGCCATCTATATGAGGGTGATAGCTAGTACTAAAACCGAACTCTATCTAAAATTATTTCTGAATACTTATCTAGAATCTCATGGTAAACTATGGAAACTGATCATATATAATGTATAGGGTTACTACATGAATCCTTAACACTTACCTTATGAATATCTTGGTAAATTTGTCAAGGGAGAAATCTTATTTGATGGAAATAAAATATTTTTACTTGGTGTGGTGATCAACTACAATACAAATATAATTATGGCCTTTGTACATTTTGGGTACTCCCATTATGAAATCCATGATAATATTTTATCATTTAAATATCAGTATGGGTAATGATTGAAACATACCCTAAAACTTTTATCATTTATACATAAATTTATAGAAAACTAATCATCGAGATATGTATTCTATGATTTCATTCTTCATGTTACTCCATTGAATGTTTTGTTCTAGATCTCTATACATCTTCATGCTTCATGGATGAATAGGTAAGGATGAGATATGATAATCTTCCAAAAGTTCCTTCTTTAGTTATGGTTTTTGTGGGGAAGATATTCAGGGTTCAAACATTATTACTCAAGCTTTATCAAAGTTGACCACTATAATACTCACCACCATTTTATGTAGCTTCATCACATCTTTCATGGATTATTTTACCTTCATGTGAATGGATGGTTGAGTGGTAATTTTGGAAATATAGAATTTATATAATTTCCTTATGATTTCAAAATTTATTGGATTCAAATCCATGAGTGTTGATTCATTTTCAATCCTCATTATGGATAATATATAATTATCAATCCTACTTAGAGCATTAGCCACATGGTTTTCCTTACATAGGTGGTAATTTATTGGGAATTCCTAATATTTTATCAACTCCAACCATCTACATTATCACATTCTTAAATCCATCTATGTGAATATATATTTTAAAAGCATGTGGTCAAGGTATAAACCAAAAATTCACCATATAGATAATGCGGAAAAAAATTTTAATGTAGAGAGAACTATTTACAACTCTAAATCATGCATTAGGTAATATTTTCTTATGAGTATTTAATTGAGCCAGTCATAATAAATTAACCCATAATTTTGTATAAGGATGCATACTAATTTCTTTTTCCTAAGAATCATAATATATTACAAACCCTTTCCCATTATAGGGAAATTTAAGTACAGGTTCAAAAACAAACCTCTCCATTAGTTCATTTATATATTATTTTCCTTCCTATTTTTAAAGGAACTTCACTAACTTATGTATTATTTTTGTTAATGGATTTTATATCCATGATAAATTAACCAAAAATTATCTATAGTATCTAGATAACTCAAAAAAATATTCATCTCAATTACTATGGCCAGTCTACGATATTTCTAGATAACATTAGTTTCAAAAAGATCAGAATATATTCCCTATTTAGTGATTACATGACCCAAGAATAATACTTTATACAACTATAAATCATGAATTATAAACTTTGAATTAGTTTTTTCTTATGTTTTTCAACAAAATATGAAAATGATCTGCATACTCTTCTTTGTGCTTGAAATATATGGGAATATGATCTATAAAGACTAAAAATATTGATCATGGTTGTCTCTAAAGACACTATTCATATTATAGGTGACGATCTTGGGAGAATTACCCTATCTAAATTTAATCAATATAAATTTATAGTGTCCATAATCTATACATAAATCGATCTTTGGAATATCCTTTCTTATACCCTTAACAAATGATATCTAGATCGTAGGACAATATTTGAGAGGTATTGATCTCCCCAGAGTTGATCAAAAATATCATCATTATAGGGTAGAGGATACTTGTTCTTGATCATTATTTTTTTAAACTCATTATAATAAATATAAATACATATTGATACATTATTATTTTTTATAAATTGGACTAGTTCAACCCATGATGAAGCACTCATACGTATAATCCCTTATCTAGAATCTCTTTACATTTCTTATTTAATTACTCTAATTTAGAGGGGTACATTCCAATATTTCTATTTGAGATAGACATAAATCCATGTATGAGTTCAACCAAAAACTCAACCTCACATTACGGGGAAGACCAGCTAGTTCATCTGGAACTACACCACTATACTCCCATATAATAGGCATGTCATCAATGTTGACTTCCTCCCTAATCATTTGTGCTAAAAGTTCATCATTTATAGGTATCAGGACCCATGTAATATAAATTTATTCTAATGCATGTATATGATTATCCTTGCATTGATTTTTGATAAAAACATGGTTTTGAATATGAAACAATATCTCCTTATTCAAAAAATTGATATGTTCTCACTACAAGGATAACAAATCCATACCCAATATCATGTCAAATCCAACCATGGGTAGAAGAAATATCTTTTGATGAAATAGCTTACCAAAAATATTGATCAAATAAGGGATATATATCTTATATTCTTTTATCATACTACCAGGTGTTTTCATAAATAGTTCATTATCCAAGGTTTGAGATAGTGAATTTACATTCCTAGTAAACTTGAGAAATATAAAAGAATGTAATGAACCCGAATCAAATAAGTTATTTAATGATTTATAGTGGAGAATAAATGTACATTGCAGTACTTCATTATCATTCTTTACATCTTCAATAGTGATAACATACTATCTTCCTTTCTCACTTGGTTTAGGAATCCTATTCTATTCAATTTTTTTGGGTTATGGTAGTTATTTACACAATTACCAAAATATTTTTACTTGAATCATTGATATGTGTGTGGAACATTAGTCAGATCCTTATTCTCTTCTAGTGTGTTATCTGACCTCTTAACATTACTCTGATAGTTTTGTGTAATATAGACTACACCACCACACTTAAAACTCTTTTTTGTCCCTTTGGGACAATTACTGTGGTGATACCTCCAACATTTTTGACATGTAGGAATTTGAACTTTCTTTTCCCCCATATATTTTATCATTAGAAATTAAATTATACATAACCTTTATTTTCTTTTCCCTATGATAATGAGAGTCCCTAGTTTCCATATCCACCTTTAACAAACATTAAAAAATCTCTTCGTACATCTAAAAGTTTCTTTTTGGTAATTTATTTTGTAGAATTGGTTTTACGACACCAAATAAATGATTGATCTTAATTTTAGATTGGGAGATATAACTAGAGGCATATCCCATGAGCATAATGAGGTTTTATTCATAAGTGAAAACAAAGTTATCCTATTTTTATTTTAGATATAGGAATTCTTACTCCATCTTCATGTGAAGTGTTATAGAAATTTCTTATTGAATAATACTTTATCGAACTACTCTCATTTCATAGAGTCTATTTCATAATTATATATTATATTTATAATGATATTACACCACTAGTTCGCCTCTTCTTTTAGATGATAGATAGTCAAAACAACCTTCTCATTCTATGGTCACTAGATAATAGAAAATATATTTTCCATCATATTGATCCATTTTCTAAAGAATAAGTGAATTAAAAGATCCATTAAAGGAGGGTAGAAACTATTTCATGAAATAATAAATATAATCCTTCTCTTTCCTTTGTATGTTCATAATATCATCATAACATGCATTTATATTCATATCTTGTGACAACTGAGTGAGTATTGATACAAGGATTTTTAAACCTTCTACCGTCCCATTAAGTAGTTCAATGGTATAATCTATGTATTTTACATCAGAATCATTGTTATCTTGGTTCCTCCTTATTATATACATTAATTCTAATAAAATAATGTTTAGGGACTTATGTTACTAATATTCTTGAGGAAAAACTATGTGTTTCAAATAAATTCCTCATAAATGGTATGTATAACATAAATTATTAATATATTATCTATAATATAGTTTATATATGGTAACTTTATATTATTCTATCTAACCTATATAGATTCAAATCCCTTATCATGGTTCATAAATATAATAAAAATTAACCAAAGCATATCCCCCATGAGTTTCTAACAAGGTTTCTGGTTTTAGGTCCACTCATCATGCACTAGAGTGAAAAGTGTGTAAATAACAATCCTTCTTTTTTTAGGGTGGTTACCCTTAGATGAATGTATTACACAACCATATCCACTTTCTAGTATACAATCCTAGATACTATTTCCAGAAAAAACCACACAATCTATGATATACCAAAATATCATGATGTTATCCTACTAGGGTTCTCACTAAAGTTATATAAACTAATTCTTAAGATAACTAAACCTCACAATAATACCAAATGTAGAGACCCAAGATAAACATACCATAAATAATACATCAATTTAATGATTTATATAATAGATATAATAAAACATCTCACAACATGAGGAATGAAAGGTTTATTGTATTGGTGATCATTTATATAAAAATCTTATTTTACAACACTTGAAAGTAATAATCCACAATCTCACTCCTATAGACCGTTTTCTAGACATATCACGTTATATAATATTCTTCATAACCTATGTATTGTAAATTAAAAAAACATGTGATATCAAATTCTCAATGAAAGAAGCATATTAATGAGTCATATTAGTTATATCATAAAGATGAGAAAAACCAAACAGAATAGAAATATTAGTTTAAAAATTATTGAATCATAAATGGAAATAATTAAAATTGATTGAGAATTAATGATCATGTAATAAGAACATAATACTAAGGACTCATCATAAAAACATGACTTTTATACTTATAACCGTAAATATAAACAACAAAACATAACTTACAAATGTAGAATATTATTAAAACATTGAATAGAAAAACATCTTGGAATATAATGTAAATAAAGAATATATTAGGAAAAATAATGTCATACTAACATAAGTGTAGGTAAGAATATCATAGTGGACCATGATTGACCACTTGATTACCATAACATAGTATATTAGGCATGTATACCAAATTCCCATAGTTGAGAGAGAATTCCGCACTCAATTCCTATAGTTATCTAATGAGATATATAATCATAAATAATACATTTTAGGGAAATATATAACCCCATATGTCATCATCCATGTATATTATTTCCACTTAAAATAAAATCATTCATCTTATCATATATAACCCATAAAAATAAAATGTATTTCATAACCTTTCAAAATAGTGTCATTTAAAAAAATATGATTATTTGATACCAAAAACATGATCACCCAAACAGAATATTTAAAAATAACACATAAATACCGATTCAACCACCATTACTATATTGGAAATTAATCCATTTAAAATGGATGATAAATCCAAAAAATTATTTTTTCTTAGAATGTCATGATAAATAGATGTGATTTTTGAGTCACTTTACATAAATTATTTTTTTGAACCTGAAGAGAAAACTTCTAAAAAAATTACTTCAAAAAAATTTCAAAAAAGTGATAATGAAAATAAGTAAACAATATGAAAAATGTGATGTATAAGTTAATTATATAAGATCATTAAAAGGAATTGTCTTTTAAACATTTTAAAATGCTGTAATTGAAAACCCACGTCATTAAAAGGATAAAGAAACCATTAGTTTAAAATGAATAAATAGGAATATAAATATTATATGATATGAATCCAATTTTATTTCCATGTAAGGTAATGAAAACATTTTTAGGAAGTATAAAACATGGATATGGAAGAAAAATCCTTTAAAAATATGTTGTATTATTCTTAATGAAATTACATTTTTATGAAAGAAGATATTCTTTAAGGAGGAAGAATTTGATGCAAACATTATTTCCCAAGAACAATGTTCGAAATATATCATAAGAAAATAATAATGTATAATAAATTAATATATAAATATTATAATAAAATAGGAGTTTTATGACCTAAGGAAATGTTTTGAGCCCCGAAAACCCCTTAAAACTTCTAAATTTTTTAAGGTAAAACCCCATGAGAGAAAAAAAATTTTGATATGACATTGAATATCTTGAAATATAATAAAATCCTGATTGAAAAATATTAAAGGGTTTTAGATACACCATTCCAAATAAAACATATTTCACAATATAAAATATGAATCAATGGGTGAAAATTAAGACAAGAAACCTCTATATTGTTCCTGATTTATTCTTCACATGTTCCTAACATCCTAAATAATCAAATTAAATTCATTAAATAACTTATTTGGAAACTTATTCTTCTATATTTAATTTAATATAAGAAATTTATTATCATATTCTACTTATTTATTATATAGTGTTTTCTTCTATTTTCGTGAATGTTGAATATATTAGGAATCCAAAAGGATGGATTTGGATTTATTAACAATATTAAATATACTCTCCTTATTAGTAAAGATATTAAAATGGATACTATACCATTTTCAAAAGAAGAAAATATAATTTTATACTCATACTACCCCATTTTTAATGTTATGACCTTCTTCCACTTTCTCAATCCTTTCCCCCTCAATGTTTGTGAAGAAATTCCTTGAAATCTTAACTGCCTCCCCCCTTCTGTCTTAAACTTCCGAGAGAGATTCCTCATGGACTTCAAATTCCATCATGAGTATAATAAGGAATTTATAATTTTATGTCTTCTCCACCTATTTAAAATCAACTTAATCTTTTAGTGTCTAAACCATGTTTATTATCCAAATCCTATGATACCAATTTTTTATCTTCACCACCAAGTGATTTGGAGTTTATTTATAATTATTTGGTGTGAAAGTGTTGGAGATCATAGGTTTTATGTGGATAAGTGATAAGATATAAATATTATATGAGTTATTTATTGGTATTCATGAGTGAAACAAACAAAATTATTGTTTCTTATAAAAACTATAGTTTCCTATACTGACCTCTGACCTAGTAGGCTTAGATTTATTGATGAAAACCCAAGTTCCATTTGGTACATTCACTCATTGAATATCTAGAGTAAATATAGTAGGAATGGATTTTGTATCAAAAAATTACTTATAGAGATGGTAATTAAAATAAAAATTTATCTTCATTCTATTTAAGAGGATTTGGATAATCCATATTTGGTCCGTTCCAAAGGTTGATGATTTTTTGAAATAGGGGAGAAGAAATAAAATTAGAAAGTCCTCTCTATACTCATACAGGGAGTTAAATCCCATGAGTAATCTCTCATATAAGTTGAAGGAGATGGGTTAGTTAATATTTCTTAGAGTTTCTTCCCAAATATAAAGGGGGAGAAAAGATTTGATAATGCGGAAAAAGGTGACCCCATTTAAAATATTGGGGTATGATATGAAAAGGAAAGTACACACTTATGAAGGAGTCATAAGATCCCTTTAAATTTAATTTCTAAAAAATGGGAGATGTATTTAATATTTTCAAAAAAATAGAAAGGTGGATACTATTAGGTATCTTAAAGGGTTGAGTTGGATTTATTAATAATATTTGAGTTCATGGTGATGATGGGAGAGTTGTTAAAAACAATCTTCATTACTTGAGATTTAAATTTTTAACAAGGAATCATTGAATGTTGTTCTAGAATCATTATGAATACAAAGATAATGGAAGTCCTTAGGTAACATGAATGTGTGAAGGTTTTATACAAGAAGAATACATGGTAAAAATAATGGACAAATGCATATTGAAGAAGGAATATGAGCATGTCCAGGTATAAGGCATGATTAATTTATGTTTCCTAAAAAGTGTAAGACCACACCCTGTTCAGTGGGAATGGTGAAGTTTAAGAAGGAACCTGGTACACACAATCCCATAAAATATGGTGTGTTGTAGTGGAAGATTATCAATATTAGAAATTGGAAAGGGACCACACTATAGTGGTCACATCACTGTAATTTCCGATCACCTATGAAAAATATCCATGGCTAATATGACCATGGGGAAGGGAATAGCTAACAGTATGTTCCAGGTTATCAAAATTCATTTAAAATGTGCCAAAACTGGATGAAACACACCATAGTGAATGACATGGTAGATGTAGATGATCTATGTGAAACATGGGGAATACCAATTTGGGTGTAGTGGTGTATGGTGGTGGTAGTGGTCATCAGGTGGAACTGCAAAAAAAATAAAAAACAGGTGATCATTCAATGTTCTCAAATATTTTGGAGTCAAAATGACCATATTTTTTTTAGCATGCCACAGTTAAGAGTGTTTCAACAAGAGAATATAATATTTCAGGAGAAATAATTAAGGTGATTTTTAATAGTTCTTAAAAGCAACCATGGTCCTAATTATTTTTTAGATCATAATTCCAGAAAGATGTGAAGGATTTTTTAGAGTTTCACATGTGAATTAATTTTTAAAAGGCTGGGTTACAACAATTAATAGATGATGTACACACTCTACAATAAAACTTGCAAATAAATGTCATAGGGACTTGGACTCATGTGCGTGTGAATTAATTTTATATTTAAATCATTCTAAAAAAGAGAGTGAATTTTAACCCTGTAATTTTTAGGGAGGAATGTAGTTACAGAAAGCATGGGAAGGTTTATAAGGAGTTATGGATGATTTTGATGGCCCATAATGATGATGAAAATTTTCCATTTTTTTGGATATACTACCTCCCTATTTAAAGAAGGTGAGATCTATATGAAGTAGAAGGCATGAAAGACAAAAATATATGGCACATATAAACTCAAAAGGGAGTAAGGAATTCCAGGCATATGGATGTAAAAAGTTTGAAACCATTGAATACTATTACAAGGGAATAATATGAGTGATTATAGATATGTAGTGAATGATATATTTCAAAGTTTCTACAGAAAATGAAGAAGTGGTGATGGATGAAGGATTTTTTCAAATATTATGAAGGAGTATCCCAAGTGCACCATTGAGTCAGGAGTCTTAATTCTTACTTTTTCATTCCTTTCATTTTGGAAATCACAAAAACTTTATTAAAACACCTTTATTACTAAATCTACATTTTCAAAGTGATTTAGTTTGTTTTTTTGAAAAAATTATTTTATACAATACATAGAAATGTTTTAAATGTATTATGAATATATACATAAATTATTCAATCTGATCTTTCTGACTAAATGTACATCCAATTAATCGAACTAACCCATGTTTTGAATAGTGGTTATATTTATGTCTTTTCTATCAGAACAAAAAGATTCATGACCATCATAATGAAACTAGTAGAGATACATCACACTAACCCTCATTCAGTTAATAGATTGATAATCAGTAAGAAAGTTCAACAGGAAGTGCAATGTTTATAATCAGAATATATAGATTTGTTTCTATTGGATGGAATAAAAAATAACACTATAATAATGATAAAATAAATAAAGTTATACTTTATGTTATAGATGATATTTCAAGTGCAAGCTATTAGAGGCCATTGAAACTATCTCAGAAGTATGACTATTGGAGATTTTCTTATAAATAAGAGGTCATTTAAAGATTTGGGTGATGATGAATTAACAACTCAAATTTTATAAAGATTTATCTGCATGAAATTATTATTCTTATTCATTTTAATACTTTAGAGATTTGAAGTTATATGGAATCCATGTAAGGATTGTAATTTTTTAAGAAATATTTGTTTTTGTAATCACTGAATCTAATCATGGCACTGATTGAGGGATTAAGGGTATATAAATACAGAGTTGAATATGATCCATTAGATCAAGGGCTTAAAGGTTTAGGAAGATAAGGTTTAATATTCGTATAGGGGGATTTTGGGGATATGAAGACATATACATACCAGTCATCATATCGAGTGGTTTCCTGGTAAGGAAAGATAGACCTTACAGTAGGTATAAAATGGTGGATAGTTTTATTTAGGGTTTCTATCTACCTTAAATCTTATTGTTAAAAAGAAAATTCTTGTAATGTCCCGTACCAAATTCTAGTAAACTGGTTCTCTAAACGGGTTCACCACAAGGCCTCAAGCATGCCGCCCCATACGCTAGAGGCTGACAACTAGTAGCAAGGGCCTAGGAGGTTATAGTGGGGAAACTATGCCCTCATATCAGAGAAACAAAACAACAGAAATATCCAAGTATCATAAAAAAAACTAAACTGAGTGCGGAAGCAATAAACAACTGAAATAGAACAACATGTAATAGTAAAATGCTATAAAAATCCCAAATATCTATGAAATGCAATAAAACACTGGTCACCCACTAGGTCGACCATATAGATACATGTAAAAATGAAACTGAAATAAAAATTATAGGTCTTTGCTACTAACTCTGATCCAACTCGCGTACCCAATCTCCAGACACTGTCAAACAACACCAACCCAAACAGTAGAACCACTCAAGCAGCTTCTCTAGATCATGAGACACTGGGCCTCAACCCTATTCACTATGCAAATCATGCTCAACCTAAGAAGCAGACATAAGGTCTACATGTACACCGAGGTGCACATATATGGGTGAGAAGGAATCTCAGTAGGCCACCCCGACAAGCATCCTATAGCTGTGATGCTAAAGTTTATGAAAAAGATGCGTTCTCATCCTAGATGAAACACAACAAAAAAGGAAGATAAAAACAATGTGAAACAACAGTCGAACCTAGGGTCCGTAATCCCTATCAACTAGAAAGTGCCACCATGGATGTCCATATCTATATACGTACACATATATAGTCCCATACCTATACATATAAACATAAATATGAATATTCATTGGTATGTTAATCAAATAACAAGAAACCACATCAGTAGTAAATCCTTGGATCCGTAATCCTGATCTCCTTGATATCCTATACAAGGGTATTGAGTTGGACATCATGCCAATAATGTCGTGTATAATTAAGTTGATCAATGGGTCCATAATCCCATCTATATATACCTTCCTCGGCCAATGATGGAATTATATCTATGAGAAAGATACGTCGCCATAGAGGGATTGTTATCCTACACCTAGATTCAGATGTACTCTCATCTAATCACAAACTAGGATACCTCATACCGATGGTCATTCCGGTAAAGAAAGATACCATATACCAATGAAAAATCCTATAAAAAGTCACTATTCAGAAAACATGAAGCATAATCCTATGAATCCAATCGAGTCTTAGAAAACCATACTCAGTTGTCACTTTTTTTGATTCTCCCGCAGGAATCTCATCAATCAATCAAAGTCGAAACCCGTTATATAAGAATTTCAGCATGTGATAGGGTCAAAACCTGGTATATAATCATTTCATCATGTATTAATGCCAAGCTAGGTGTATAAGAATTTTAGCATGTATCAGGGAAAAGCCCGGTGTATAATAATTTCATCATGTATCAGGGTAAAACCCGGTATATAATCATTTAAAAATGTTTTTGGTCCAAGACTTGTGTATAATCATTTCATCATGTTTTAGGCCCAATCCCACTATATAATAATTTCAGCATGTTTTTGGTCTAAGAACAGTGTAAAAGTATTTCAGTATATTTCAGGTCCAAGCCCTGTGTACAAGTATATTAACATATTTCAGGGCCAAGCACAGTGTATAATCATTTCAGTATAATAAAAAATACATGTTAATTACACTATTACATGGTTTTAAATAATCAACTCACATGGGTAAACATTTATATATCCAATTAAATCATGTATGGTTAAACAGCTGGATATTAGGAAGAACATATGCTAATCCCACCAATATATATATATATATATATAAAGATGCTCAACCGCCAACTCCCAGCTAATACCTCTGGGTACCAATAAAATATCATAAATAACATAGCTCAGAAGCTGAATACTAGGAAAGATCATCTGGAATCCTAATAAGAAAAACAGATCCTAGGAAGACATCTGATCTCCCGACAGAAAGTAAGATGCCTCACATTAGGCTTGACAACAACCAACTAGGAAGCACCTCTGATAAACAATTCCACATCAGCAAAACCAAGTTAGATATAAAAAAATGGGTGAGGGTGGCTTGAATTTCCAACCCACCACTCCAACCACAACATCATGGGATTAACTGTTTGGTATGGGTTCTAGGAGACACCTGAACACCATCTCTACCCAATCTCAGCATACAACTTATGGTCGGTCAAACCATGGGCACCCACTAGGTCCCTCAAGTAAAATACAAAGAGGTATCCTACTCAGGATCCTCTTATTAAACATGAGTGAATTCATCCTTCAAAGTATCCTTAGATAAAATTAATGGTGTAACACCACATAGAATCCTTGAACGAATAACAACAGAGGAATCCTACAACATGGATCTTCTCAAAGGAAAATAAGAGAGAGATCCAACAAGAGACTCCCTAGGTCATCACATAAGCAAATGCATCCCTTAGAAAATCTTTGAAAGCATCTGGTCTCATGAAATCATAGGAAAAAATTTCACATATCACAAGTGGAACATCCTTAAAAGCATAGGTCACGAGAGATATCTCACAACTCATCTCAGATGAAAGGTCTCAACTAGGTTGGTCCGAACACCCAACCTATCATCTACGTCAAGTCTCTCTCTCATGTGAAAAATGAACATGGTAACTGGAGGAAGAACCTCTCCATTTAAATAGAACCCCCCAAACACCATTTATATAACCTATAAATGTTAATATGATTTCAACATTGTGATCTAAGTGAAACAATTCTCCGAATGGACTACTCACATTCCCAATTCTGTCTTCTAGGGAACAAAATACCC
This sequence comes from Viscum album, assembly GCA_963277665.1. Lineage (NCBI taxonomy): Eukaryota > Viridiplantae > Streptophyta > Magnoliopsida > Santalales > Viscaceae > Viscum > Viscum album. The sequence continues at coordinate 1,985,342,870 of OY728161.1, read as the reverse complement.
CAAACCTCTACGATGGAAAAAGTACATGGTGTGTAGTTTAGAGTACATAGAATGTGCTCTTATACCCCATAGATGTGTACTTATACATGGCCAGTAGAACATGGAGTTTTCCTATGAAATGTACACGACATGTACTATCTAAAAACCAAAAACCCATGTTCTTTTTCAAACAGCCAGACACACGGCCATATACAACCACACGATGTGTACTCAGAGTACACGATGTGTACTTAAGAAAACTACATCTTCCAAAAACTCTAATAATACATTGCATGCTCCCCTAGAACACACAATGTGTAACCAGGGTTTCCTGATAAAAAAACCCTCGAATCACCTGAATCCCCCATTCTCACCCCCGAAACAATAGATCAGGATTCAATAGGCCACAAGCATGAAATATATTGAAATAAAAACATGAAAAAACCAATTTAAAGGAGATTTATGGTGAAAATTTAAATTATACTACCTTCGAGTAGAAACCACCGAAGCATCACTTGATTCCACCGTCCACAGTCACTATATGATGCATCAACATGTTGAGAGATCCGTAATGGTACCTCTCTTACAATCCATCTCTTACTCTTTCTCCCTATCTCATTATCCCTTACGTATCGATGAAGGAGGATAAGAACAAGTGTTTTGCACAAGAAGGATAAGGAAGGAAGAGAAAAGAAAGAAAAAAGAAAAGGAAATAAAAGAAAAAGGGGCCTGGGCCGACCCCAGTGCCCGACTCAAGTTAATCCCTTGCCTAGTCTAAAATCCCATTCCAGATGGAAAATTGGAGATTAATACTCAATATGATGCTCTATTAAAAAGTTATGGCTGAAGTAACCAGTGTGAATAAATTAATATTTAATTTAATAAATATTAATTATTAATTATTCCCCCAAAATTCGAATAGCTCATATTTCCACCAAACACATGTACCGTGGTAAACACCCCATTCTAGGACCAAAAGAGTGGTTAGAAAAAATTTCTGAGGTCAACCGGTAGGGAAAAAGATGAATTTACCCCTCATGGGAATCCAACAACAAAAATTCAAATTTATGCTCAAAACTTTCATCCAGAAAAATACATGTCCTAAAAAATCCTCACCATAAATCTTCTCGTCCCTAAGAAGCCTGGTGAAAGAAGCAGTAGCCAAGCTGCCAACTAGAGAATCTTCTTAAACAAGATATCTAGACTCTCCAATGACCAACCTTATAGAGTAAACAATGGACTTCTATTCAAAAGATATTTAACTACATCCGATCTAGTAGTCCCCACCATAGGAATACCTTTATCGTCATCTCAAAAGAAATCTCTGAGCTCAAAATCCCATTGAAACACCGAAGTTCAATAAGAGACGAGTCACCACCCTCAAATGGACAAAGGTGTACTCCCCACCCTATAGATTACCTAACACCTCTCCTCAAGCACAACATCAACAAGTTCCCTCCTCAATTGGAAGAACATTAAGAAAGAAAAATGAGATCAGTGCAAGGCCAAAGCTCTGTAAGCATACTCTAGATGAATCAAGAGATCGCATGATCATATATTACATGAATACACAAATATTTCACAGAAATTGTGTGCAACTCCCTCCAAGATACGCTCACCACCCTATCAAAACCTATCCTGGATTTATCCAAAGTCCAAACTTCACATGGTAACCCATCATTTCATGATTTCACCACTACCAAAGAGGGAAATTTCAAAACAACATCTGGGGTCCAAACCCACAACAAGTATTAAAACATCGCTCCTCAGCTCATACCCGACCACTCACAGAATTAGATTCAAATGATACCATGTGAACCTAACGTGTATCTCAACCACCTAACTCATACTACAGAAAGTCATCCATCAGCAAGATAAGCTGAAAGTGCTAAAAATAAGGTCAGTTTCATTAGTCCAGAAGCTCCCTAGGAACTCATCTTCAAAAACAGATCACCACAATGCCTAAATTTATTCCATGACCGCCCGTCAGATGGCATCATTCCAGTCCCGAGCATCTACCCACACTCTGACTATTTTATCTACAGAATAAACACTAGTCGACCGGGCCAGGAATCCAAATATTCCAGCCCATCAAAGCCAGTTTAGAAAACAAGAATGCTAGGTGCTTTGTTAAAAGATGAAGGCATCAATATTCCTAACACAAAACTCAAGCACCTATCATGCCTCGATCAAAAAGAGAGCATAAAACAAAGATCACTTTCTAAAAAGGCATTAAGAGACACATGCCATCCTTCCTCAAGCAGGTTTCCTAGAACAAAATAGACATCGACCTAAAAGGGGTTTGAGTCAAACTAAGGGTCTCTATGTCACCCACAGAGCCTTAAAAAAAATCCGTAAAACTGGGTCACAAGATAGAACCACCTAGCCCAAAAGATCCAAAACATATCAAAACAAGGTCAAGGTCACAATGAAAAATAGAGGTCATAACTGAAAACAGAACCTATGAGGGCCTGATCCTCTCTGAGCATCCTCAGAATGAACTGCTCCCTGGAGTTAAAAACCCAAGTAGAAGAGAAACTGAACTGACACTCATCAAGTATTCGTATATAGTAATAAACCATGGAGTTCTAGTCCACAAGAAAATTCTTGGTACCTTTTGGCATCATGATTAGCGATATAACTAGATAACCATAGACCAGAGAAACAACACCCTTAAAGGGTCTCACCAAAAATGCATCACGCCATATCGACCAACTAGGTCACTACACAAGAGGTTCATGAGGATTGAGTTGTCATCCAATCAGAAAAAAAACCCCAATGTAGATCCACATAACCTTCCATCAGAGTAATAAGTATGTCTAAGAAGACCCAATGGTCTCAGTCATTAGTAAAAAAACACACTAGTAGGCTTATATGCTGTGAATCCTCCATTCCAAGTACAATACATGAGACACCTCTTGCCTTTGTCAGCCAAGAGTCAAAAACCATACATGGAATCCTAATAATGTCCAAGATCTAGAGATCCACAATAAATCATAACATCCACACTACATGTGCGTCACTCAAGGATAAATCATATACAATTGTAGCACCACAAATCAGAACAGCAATCCCAAACCCTTGCAACCTGGACTTCTTACCGGAACAAGTGTTCTCTATGAACCAGTCCAATATCCATCACAGGTTATGAAAAATTCCTATACTCCTATATACCATATCCCAAATAGTAAATACCAGGAAAAGAAATTCCTCTAATACAACTTTTTAAAGTCTTAACCTGGATTCCACTAAATCGGTGCTCTGATCCAGTTCGTCACAAGTCCTCAAGTGCGCGTCCCCATACATCATAGGCTGCCGAATAGTAGTGAGGGCCAAGGAGGTGATATTAGGGAGACTATTCCCTCATATAAGAGTAATCAATAATCAGAAACATCCAAGTATCATACAAAACTAAAACTAAACAGAGTGTGGAAGTAATAAACAACTGAAATAGAACAATCTGTAATACTAAAATGCTGTAAAAAGCCTGAATAGCAATGCAATACAATAAAACACCTGTCACCCACTGGGCCAACCATAAAGATAAATGTACAAAAGAAACTAAAAGTAAAAGTATAAGGATCTACTACTAACTCCTTTTATAACACCCCAAGATTTCATAGTATGTTATTTCTTCAAATTAATTCAATAACTTGCGCTACACGCAACACCGAGTTCAAGCACACTACGACTTACCAAACTAGCCGTTCAAAAAGAAGTAATGAATAGTATTAAATGAATTTTGAATTTTATACACTTTATATAATTTTAGAATCCATATTATGTGTTTCTTAGACATAATACAAGAACAAATTCATTTTTTAGATAAAAGAAGTATTTTTAAAAAAATGCAATTTTACCGTATTTTAATGGAGAACCGTTTTTAAAAACAATATTTGACACTTTTATATATTCAATTTAATTAAATTAAATTATTATTTAGAGGAGGGACATAAAAATTTAGTTTGGATAAATTTTTGGAACTTTTCTGATTACTTTCATATTTTGATGAATAGTGAAAAATACTAAATTTTAATTGAAAAAAAGTTTTTTATTAGAAATTATTTACAGTGTTAATTTATGATTTTGAATTATTTTTAAGTATAATTAGATTATATTTTTATCATTTAATACAATTTAGGTCATTATAATTTATTTCACATTTAACTTTGATATAAACACATGTCAATATTTTGATAGTTTTTACTTTTTAAAAACCCTCCTCTTGTTTTTGACAATGGGAATTAATTTTAAATTAATTAATACAACTTATATGTTTTGAATTTGGTAAAATAGAATTAATTTTTGAATTCATAATATCAAACTTATCTTAGGGGAAAATTTTCTAATTTTTCTGAAAACTTTCGATTTTTGATGAATAGTGAAAAATACTGAATTATTGTTTAAAACCGACTTTTTATTTAAATAATTATTTATTTTATTCAAATATAATTTAACTAAAAATAGATATATAATACCTTTATAAGTAAAATTTAAATCATTGGAGTCATTTTTTAATAAAATTAGATGTATAAAATTTTATTGAACTTTTAAACATCTTTTACCCACCTTCTAGGCACATTTGCAAATTTGCATAAAACATAATTTTACCACTTATGTGAATTGAATTTCAAAAATATGAGAGACAATATTGAAATTAGTAAGTAAAATGTGGTTCAATAAGATGAAAATAATTTTTGTTCAATAGTAACTTTTGACTTTTATTTACCACGGTTAAAAGTAAATAGGGTAATTAAAGGTAAAAATGATATTATATTAACTTTAAAACATGTCATAAATCTATTGGATAAGTTTATTTCGACAGAAAAAACCTTAGTAATTAAATAAGATACTTTTTGTCCACTTGTATTAGATTAGGACATTTATTATTATATTATTTAAAGAAGAGTTAAAAGTGTTAAATTTAATGTTTAATAACTAAAATATTTTTAATATAGGGTTATACATAAGATAAATTCGACTATAATTATTAATTATAAAGATAAAAATATTTCCTACATAATTGTATGTTATTTATAATTTTCATATATTTAATATTTAAATTTATTTATGATACAATGATGATGTAGTAATTACATTCTCAATGAAAGATTAAAATAATTGATATTATAAATATAAAAATAAATGTAAATTGAGGCTTTTGATGCCATAAAAGAATTTTATAGGTTAATATGACATTTTAGGGTTTATTAAATAATTTTTTTTGATATTATAATGTTGTTATGAATATAACAAAAACAAAATACCAAATAGTGTCAAAATTGACATAAATGAGATTTTAAAACAAATACTATATTATTAATTAATATATTATTTATGAAAATCTAAGGTTTTTCCAAAAGACTTAGATAATATTAGATAGATCAATAATGAACCACTTGGGTTTATATTGGATTTTTATAGTAGGTTTATTAACCATTTATTATAATAATACAAGAGGACATGGTAAAAGTTAAACTATTTAACTAAGAGTTAAATCTAAAAGATAGGGTTAATATGGTGACCTAAACTTGTCTAAAACCTATTGTTTGAGAGTATTTATACCTATCCCAACCTTAGTTTTGAAATATTTCAATTTAGATCCATTATAAACCAAAAATGTGTTTATAATAAAATAATATTTCAAACTTTTCCTAAAGTGACCTTCACCTCTCTTATAAAAGGGTACTTCCCCTTCTCTCAAAATCACACCTCCAAAGCCATTTGGATCAGCCAAAAACTGGCCAAATCTCCCTTAGAGAATGGTTTCATCTTTATATACATCAATCCAATCCAATAGTCAATATCTTCCTTATAAATACTAAGAGATTATAGGAAATCATTTGATATTATCACCTTGGTTAATGCATGGGATTTTTTTTGTCATAAATTGATTTTTTTTCTCTTGTACACCTATAGTGGGAAACTTATATAAGTTATTGTAGTATGTATTTGATGAAATATAGGTTGTTTTTTCCCTAGTATAGGGAGGTATTGGTAATAAAATAGTGTTATAACTAAGTTAATAGGTTGATGTAATCTCAATATGACAAGATAACTTGATTCTAATATTTTTTGTAAAGTAATTTTAACTTATTGAATAATTTCATCCAAAGGAATCATGGATGATTTATCCTTGGAATTAAACTCAATGATTTTATTTCCTCTACATATATTGATATCAATTAGCTTTAAATTCCTATTCATAGATTCATACTAAGAAATATTTTCCTTAATACAAGGAACCTCAACTTATTTAGGTGGTAGGCGTGTGGTGGATGTAGCCACATGTTCCCCTTTCTACTTAGTATCATATAAATAGGTATGAAGAAAAGGTGTTTTTTATTTCACTACTAAATCATGAGTATTTCTATGATTCTATGTACAAACACCTTCTTTTCACACTTTTGTGTAAATAAAATTTTAAACTGATGAATCCTTTTTGTCATTACCCTATATATCAATTTCATTCCTCATAATATTTATAGGGTTTGTATTAATGAAATTTATTGATGAAATTCCATATATAGAAACAAATTATCATCCAACTCATAATAATATAGGGCTTTTTTAGATTTTGAATATGTCTTGAGGGTAAAATCATAACCAACTATCGCTCGTACATTACTAAAAAAAATTTTGGTCTTGAGACCCATTTATGGATTTAATCTCTCCTTTTGGTTTTACCAAAGAGATGAATTAGAATGGGGTTTTTGGAAAATGGTTTTTAATTATTCTCCCCTATATTCCACCAAATTTGAATATGATAAATATTGTGATTCATGAATCACTAGTAGGACATACCATCAGGGATCTTCTTATTACGATACCCCTATTCTTGAGAATAATAATCTCATTGGAGGTGGTAAAAATTCCCCTATTACTATGGGAAATGGTTAATAATATTATGTTGAAACTATAGATGTAATCCCTTGTATATCTAATGATTCCAAGGGTGGTGTTTGTGTAAAAAATTCCCCTAACCATATGGTTTTCAGTTATTTAGTTTTTATTATTGTAAATACATCCAAATACCTTTTATACTTTTTGGATTGTATTCTATAATAAGTTCAGTTATATATATTCCTTTTATGTTATAGAAATAATATACCTACCATTGAGAGAATTTTCATATCCATGAAGTTCACTCACCTCAAATTTTTCATCCGTATAACTTTTTTCATATTTTGATAAAGGATTTTATCGATCACTCACTCATTCAAAGTGAAATACTTATGCATATTGGTAGAATAAAGGTTTCATTATATTGACCAAATATCCTTCCCAACTGTTGAATAACGTGTAAGGATAAAGGCAATGACATTTCATGCTGCATTATTGGGATAATCCCATTGATTTGTGAGTAGGGTGAATTGGAACACCCCAAATTCAATCCAACCATTGATGTGTACTTGGGGATAATCCTCTTAGATTAATCATTTGACATATTTGGAAAATTTAAGAAATCATGTTAATGTATATAATGTTGTTTGGCCAACTTGGGGTTCCAAAATATTGGAAGAGAATACAATATACTCATTGGCCTTATTTTCCAACAACTTAAGTCTATCCGCATATCCTACGTAGGGAAGGTATCAATATTTTATATGATAAAATGTTTCAAATATATTTTAAATATATTATATAAATTATAATTTTATGGTTCCATGAATACCATACAAATATGTATCTATAGTCCAGAACATGATTTTTATTTTATCTCATTTTAATTCCTTACACATAATGCCAAAATAAATCCTTATCTTCATACAATGATTCATTTAAATTTTCTAAGCATAGATAAAATTTTACTAATAATTTATTAAGATTTATAGAATCACTCTTAAAATTCACAAATATTTCCTATATTTTATAATCTGATGGAGGAATTGACAGTGTTTGTCACTTATTCTTATTTAACATTTGAGATGAAACATAGAAAATTGATAGAGATGTTTTAGGTGCAATTGATTTTTGAATTTGAAGTCTATCTAAATTTGATGGATGCATTGATATTTTCATGATAAATAAGAGACAATAAAGTTGAGGTTATATATTATTGGGAGGAGTACTTTCACTGTAGTTTCCTTAGGGAGAACCTATATGGTTGGTATTTCATTGATTGATGTGGGGAGTGACTTAAAAACAAGAATCATGGGTCAGACCTTCATGATGGATTATGTTTGGATAGTAATCATGGGGATGACCATATCTTCAGATTCAATGGGATAAACCTCAATATCTATATTTTTCTTGTTTTTCTTCATGGTATGGGCCTCCACTTCGGTCAATTTATTGATCACCATGGGGAGGACTACCATTGTTGTTGAATAATTGATTGTATTTATAGGGATGATCTTGACTATATATGGTTATTTTTTTTATGTGGTGGGGGACCGTTTTTTGTAGAAACCTAGGGAGGACCTCTTGATCCATTGACTATTGATTGGTTTATATGGGGAGGAACTTCTTATCAGATAATTTTCATGATATGGGTAGGACCCCCACATCTACCTCTATAGAGATGACCTCTATGAATGTTATATGGTGATTCACTATGGGGAATAAATTTCCAAGCATGGTATACTAAAGTGGGGGTGGGTGAATTAATGTTTTTCTAAACTCAAAAAATCACTACCTTTTTAAACAATATGATGTTTAGAAGATGTATATTCTAAAATATCAGATTAATAATAACTAATAAATTTAGTGGAATAAAAGGATCTAGAAGATACAACATAACTAAATCATGTAATGAAAAATATAAAAAATATAATAAAAAACAACATTGAATGAAAGAAACATGATTATGTTGTGGATAAAAATCCATAAATTACTAAAATTTCTTATTGTAGGATTGAACAATTCTTATACCCAAAACACGTCACTTTTAACAAAAAGTGGAAGGAAGATCAATAACTTGATCCAAAGGATCTAAGTTCAAAATAACTATACATTATTCATGTAAAGGACCAAAATCATAAACTCATACTACATAATTTATTCAATAGAATTTGTAGAAATTATTAAAACAGAGTTTAGAAAGTGAAAGATATCACCATAAGTCCTTATTTTTCAGAAGATTAGAATCATATAAGTCCTTATACCCAATTATTCTTCAAACAAAGATTTTTTGAATCCATAGTTCAAATCCCTAAAACTATTAAATCACGCACTAATAAAAAAAATATTATAACAGGAAACTTATTTTGTTACCATGAAATACTCACAATAAGAAGATTTAAGTTCATACTAAAAAAAGTAAGCACTCAAAAACTATGGAAATGTAAAAAAATAGAGTAATGTTTGATCAGTGTAAGATAATATTGGGTCCCTGAGTCCTAAATTTCTATTTATAGGAAATGAGTTTGACAACCACTTAAACAACTTTTTCATATAATTTAGGAACAAATATTATTAATAATGAACATAAACATTAAAAATGATCTTCCACTTCATTAAGTTTCACGTGAATCTTCATGATGTTATAGAATTTGAATGTTCAAAATTAGATATTTTAGAATAATTTGATTCAGAATATAAAAATGTATATAGTAAAACCACAATAAAAGTAAGCATAACTAAAATATAGAGTGTATTTTGTATTTATAAAATCAAAGGATCCATAAGAAATGCATTCAATATCCCCATCATTGATATAAATGACTCATAAATCTACCTAATTTTAATAAAAAATAATAAAATATAAATGAGAAATAAAATAAGAGGAAATTAGAACTCCCTATTTTTTAAAAAAAATATCCTTATAATATGTATTTTCTAAACTTCCCCCCCACTTTGGAATGAATTACCAGATTCCCTTTATATAAATTCTTGATATTTTATGATAAATTTTATCTTGTCATACCATACTGATAATGTCATTAAAAATATTCCCATATTAAACATTAATAATAACTTATCACTGTTATTTTATATACTTTTATCCCCCTTCATTTCTATAATTTTCACCCCATTTATGATTAGAGAAAAGATAATGAGGAGAGTTAAGAAATAAATAATAAACAAGGTAATACAATATGAGTAGAACCTTATAGGAATAATAAGGGGTTATGTAATAATACACTACAAAAGAAATTATAACAATAAACACTGGGTTATGTCAAAATAAATAAATATATTTAAGAGGCATGTAAGAATAAATTAAATCCAGAAAAGTATAATTCTTGAATAATAATTTAAGATAAAAATTTATAGTAAAATATAACTTCTTGAAAATATATTTCCACATGATCAACTAAACAAATATATAGAAAGGTGTCGTTTTATAAGATGTAACATATATATCTTAAACTTATTTTTAAATATATTCCAAAAAATAAAAGTGGTATATACATAAATAGTTATTAAGGTTATATATAAAATAATTCCATACCCCTTTCTCGAGCTGTTTGTAAATGTGAGGGTAAACAATTAATGGGTAATAGAATATGATCACCTAACACTAATCATAACCATATTATATTTAATGTATTTGAATATTTTTGAATGTAATGGTTTAGAAAAAATGAAAATATGTTGTTTTTTAGTTTTGATAAATTCAAAGAAAATGTCTCTTTCTTATGTGTGATCTCAAAGGAAATAGAGTCTTATATTTATGTTCTTTGATGATGAGTGATGTGACTAATTATTAGATAAAAAAATAGTACTTGAAATACAAGAAAGAATCAGTATTTGAGTGAAGCTCATTATTAAATTTTTGTGTGTGTTCTATATCCAAAGTAATTGCTCACAAAAAATTCTAGCTGCTATATACTAATATTAAAAAGTGGTATGTTTTAATGAAAGTTTTTTTGATACTATTAATTTAAAACCTCACCTAGAAAATGAAACATTCTAGAAGTAATCTTCATATCAATTATACAACCTATTAAATAAACATCTGAATATCCATTATAGTATAATCATGGATTAGGATGAATAAAAAATTCCATGTTATGTAGTTCTATTAAGATAACTGATGATCTATTTAACAAACATAATATGGAACTCTTCTATACTGTCTTAGAATATTAAACAAAATTAAAAATAGTACGTAATGTTTAGATAAACTTTTTTCTAGTAAAATAAACATTATATAATACTTATATAAGGTTTTTGATATATAAATTTCATATATTAATCTTGATCAATATTACAGGAGGTATATAATGAAGTACATGTGCTATAATAATTACTAAAAACAAACCATTTAATTAAATCTATGATGTAATTATATTGAGTTAATATAGTTCCTTCTAGTTTCTGATTTATTTTGAAGCCAAGAAAGAAATTAATTTCACCCATTTTACTCATTTGAGATTTAATTTACATAACTTATTATATTATATCTACAAGTGTTTTTTATTAGATCCAAAAATTATATCATCAACCTAGATTTCTAAAATTATTTCAACATTAAAAAATTTATTGATAAAGAGATTAGGATCTTATATTACTTTGATAAATTTATTTTTAATTAATAATATGGAGTGTATATCTTAATAAACTCTCATATATTTTTTAAATACACCAATTTACTTAGTAAGTCTATAACAATTCTTTAGAAAATTAATATATTCCAAAAGAGAAGGATGTTTAATAGAAATGTAGCACCCCACCGTGTCAATTAAGTAACCCTTTCTTTATGTTTTAATTATGTAAGGTGTTTGGATGAAGTTTGGGAGGGTTTATAGGACTCATGGAATTATTTGGGGATTCTCTAGTGGTGTACAGTTTGATAATGGTTAGTAGAAACCATATGATTCCAACAAGAAACCGTGAAAAGTAAAATAGGGGCTCCTAGATGGCGCAAGGTTAGGTGAAGAGTTTTTCCAAACCATGTAGTCCCCTAAGAGTAATCGTGAAAGGTGTAAAAGTGGTAAAAACATGGTTGGAACATGATTTTTCTAATCATTTGATCAAAACCATGTGAAGGGTGTTGGGAGGTAGTGGATGGAGCATGGTTGGCACACATTTTTCCTAACAGTACGATCCAACTATGTAAAGTAAAAAGTTAAATCCTAAAAAATGGATCTCACTCGGTTTTACCCCAAAACCTCTATTTTCACTTATTTTGAACATAACTCAATTTTTCATCCTCCCAAATGTTGTGGATACCTTCCCCTTCGATCCAGGTGTGATCAATTGGAAAATATTAGTGTGTTGAATGATATATTGTGTGGTAAATATTAATTCTTTGTGGTTTTTATTTGATCTACACATATTCCCTTTTTAGGATTTGAAGATATTGTTTGTTTTGGATAGATAAATGATATTTTATGAAAATCATGATGATATTTGACTTTGTTGGTTATATGGAATGAGATATAATGGAAGTTTTTCAAGATTCAACTCGGTTTTGTTGAAGAATTTATGTTTTTCTTCATTTATTCCATAGTTTCCGAGGTAGGTTGATTCAATGTTGAATTATAATACTATAACTAGAAGGTTTTATTTTAAATTTCGTTTTTTTTCTTGAAATTGATTCTGAAATCTTTGTGAAATTTTTTATGGAAACCCTATTTGGTGAAAATATATGGAATTACTAAAATTGGAATTTTGGGGGAATGTGAAAGTGGTAACATGATTTTAAAAAGAAAATTTTAAAATTGTTGTTTAGTTTTAATTCAAGGAAATGTGTTTTAAATAAAAGGAAAGTTTTTTTGAAATGTTTTGGAAAATATTATGTTGTAATGGTTGTTGTATTAAATATTTAAGAGTGATTTGAATGGGATGGATGTTGGTTGTGAAGTACCACCATGAAAAAATGATGTATAGACATGAAGTTCCACCATCAATTATAGAATTTAGATTTTGTGGTTGATTTTTAATGTGTAATTGTGAAATATAGTGGGTTATTCCAAATGATTATTTAGAAATAGTTTAATGACTTGTTTTTCTTCCTTTCTTTAAAACTATTTTGGTTGGAAACAGTTTTGGTGTGAACTGGTTGGCTTTGATATAAATAGTTAAAATTATTTAATGTGTCTTATATAATTTATTTATATAAATGTGATATAATTTTCTATCCTACTATAATGAGTAGGGTAGTCATTTGTGGAAAACCTAATGAGTTTCATTAATCACTCCATTCTCGGGAACTTTGGTGCATTTGCAGATATCATTTATTAGGACATAGGAAAAGGGAATTCATCACATTTATTTGGTGGTGCTCTACAATACAAGGGAATGGATTGTGTAGTTGGAGCTTATAAATTATTGGGAGTTGATGGGTTAGTGCCTTTGTAGTCTTTGATCTTTATTAGTTTTTTCTTCCACCTTTTAGTTGATGTTGATCATGTTTCTACATAGAACTCTTATATAGTTGGTTTGAAATGTTATAAATTGAGTTGTCTTAAATTGTTATCATGAATCATATAGTTGTTATTTTGTTGTGGTATATTTTTTCATGTTTTTTTTTATTTTTGAATGGGAAAATTATCCCCCAACTATATTGAAGCCCTTGGAATTTATTGCCAACCTCTGGAATCTTGGGGATGTCGCCTAAGCCCAAGTAGAAATTACACCTTGATTCAAGACAATGGGGGTGGGGTGGGATTTTAAAAATCATATCATTTTTAGATATTGTATCCATATTTTGGAAAAAATGGTATTTATTTTTTTGGTCTTGGAATTTAAAAATTATTCTAATTTATTCCTTGAGTTATAATTCTAGAAATAAGTAAGAATGTTTGGACTTGAAATCCAGAGAATAAAAAGACATTTCTGATCTATTTATATTGAACATCATGTTATGAGTAATTTTGGTACATAAGTGTTTCAGAGACACTTATATGAGTTCCTATCACATTTTCATTGGTTTAGCCACTAAGAAGAGCATGGAATGCATTTATAGAAATGACTTCCCACTAGGAGTTCATATTTAATTATGAGTAATTATTTATCATTTGGCTGCAAAGAGATGATTTTTGAAATTTTTTGAAAATAGTTTCAAATGAGAGATATTGAAAATGACATGATAGTAGTATTTTGAAAATGGATTGATTTTCAAAATCATGGAAAATATTTCAAAAATGTGTTAAAAATAGAAAATGTTGAATTTTTGGAAAGCATAGTTGTAATAGTTGGAATGTTGTAAATTTGAAATTTTCAAGACTCTAGTTTCTAGAGATTGATACTTATGATGTTTGTTACATTTATAGAAAATTAACCCCCACTGGGGATCATAGAAGCTAACTGGAAGAGGTTGCTGAGAATGTGGTTTCACCTGAGCCATATGTGAACCAATATATAGTCCATATTATTTTTAGGGCTTTCCAAACTTTGTATATAGGAAACTGAAGGGATGAACCAAGGAAATTGGATTATTACATTAATTTAAATAAGAAGAATCTACCCATTTTTCTGGGTGATTCAGAACCATAGAAGGTAGAGGTGTGGGGGAATAGAATAAAACAAATTTTTGATTTCATTGGAATAATAGTTGAGGTGAAGGTCATGTTGAAAACGTATATGCGAGAGGATCTTGCATTCCATGGGTGAGATTTAGTAGTTCAGGATAAATTAGACCAAGGCATTACATGGGAGTTTTTTTTATGAATTGGTCAACAAACCACTATATCCCCATATTCTTAGGATTGAAATAATGACATAATTTTTTATCTGATGGCGGGAGAACATGTTAGGTATTGAGTATGAAGCTAAATTTATGAATTTAGTATTCTTTTCACCTGATGTTGCTACTAGTGTGTCCTACAATGAACTTATTTTTAATCGAAGATGAGGAAAGATATTAACTCAAAGATTTAAGTGTTTTATATAAGAAATTATAAAGGGATCGTAATATATAGGTATGGTGTAAGAAAGAGACATCTTAAGAGCTACATGTGGAGGGAGAATTTTTGTACCTATAGGAAATGGTGGGAACTCAAATACTGGGAACAAGCGGAAGAGGGAAACTTATTTCCATGGTAGTGGAATGGATCTGAATTAGATGGATGGATTGATGAATATTCATCCAAAACCAAAGATAAATACAATATGTTACCAATGTGTTTCTTTGGACAATGTGAAGCGAGAGTATATGATACCTCTAAGATAATTACACAATTTCAATTAGATGAGGAATCTTTAGTGCTATTGTCACAGTGCTCCAAGGGTAGGTGTTAGAGGCACTTCTTAGGTGTCGCATACATCATATTATTGGATGGGATGAGGGAAGAAGAACACTTATCATTAGTATAACCAATCTAGACATGGTGATTCTATGAATAAAATGATTCCCTAGCAAGGTCAATCTCAACAAGAAAATAAAGAATAGAGTACAACGAGTAATCATTTATATGGAGGTGAGAAATTATTATTGATGATCAATATAGACCATCAATAGTGAGAGGTACAATTATTTTAAATTATACACTTATACAAGTTTTTTTGATATGTGTGAATTCTAATCGTTTAATACTTCTCATACTATTGCTCATTTGGGTTTTCAAGTTGAGTTGATGCCTTCTATTTTGAAACATTAAACTCCTCTTGGTCAAAGAAAAAGTCGAACCTTTATGTGTAAATAATGTTTTATAATTTTTTATGGATTATAGTTGATATAATATTTCTTTGTGATTATGATGGATTTATACGACATAATTTTGGGTATGGATTGGTTGGCATTGCTTATTGATAACATTGAAATTTACACATGAAGGGTTAGTTTTATGACTGATTATGGTGTTAAGAATATGTTTAAAGTATACTAGAATGTAAATGATGGTGTAATGGGATTTTTGGACCCAACAGTTGGAATTATCTCATATCAGTTGGTAGTGTTGAATTTGACATCGGTGAAAGAGACCAAGGATAATAGTTTTCCAGTGGGTGTTAATCAGTTTTTAGGTGTTTTGTCCTATTTTTATTTGTCTTCATCCCTAAACTCCTGTGATTATCCTTTTTAGTCAAAAAATATATATATTGGTGCTGAAAAAAGGGTTCATTCATCCTAGCATGTCTCTATGAGTAACACTAATCTATTTTTTTCAAAAATAAGGATGTAACTCTTTAGTTGTGTGTGGATTATTGTAAGATTAACTAAGCTGTGATAAATAATTAGTATCAACTTCCATGAATTTATGATATGTTTGATCATTTGAGTGGATTACAGTGGTTCTATAAAATTCAATTATGATCAAGATATCACCAATTGTGAGTTCAAAAGAAAGATATTAAAAAAACATCTTTCAGGAGTAGATATATATCCATTAAGTGTATGAGGTTAGGCCTTTCGGTATTATGAATATACCAATGGTATTTTTGAAATTTATTAATTCATATATTTAAGAGGTATCTGGATTCATTTTTGGTGGTATTTGTGGATGAAATATTCGTTAAATCAAAGACAAGTGATGATAATGAGCAACACTTTGTGGAAATGTTAGAAATTTTGGGGGATAATTGTATGTATTCTAAATTATCAAAATGTGATTTTTGAATATAGGAGGTGCATTTACTTTTCCATGTGATCACTGGCTGAGGTGTTTCTATAGATCCTGAAAGAATTGAGTCTCTTATATCTTAGAAACTGCCAAAATAATGTCTTTGAGATATGCAGTTTCCTTAGTCTAGTTGGTTATTAACAATGTTTTGTTCATGATTTCTCATTATTTTCTTCACTAATAATAGATTTGATGAGAAAAAATGTTCCATTCCAATGGAGTGAGGAATGTCAAAAGTATTTTCTAGAGATTAAAGTTCACCTTACATCAGCACCAATCATGATTTTTCTAGAATTAGTACAAGGGTATGCGGGGTATTATTATGATTTAGGATTTGGGTTTGGATGTGTTCTCATGCAGGGAGACCATGTTATTTCTTATAGATCATGGAAGTTACAGTTTCATGAGAACAACTACCAAAAAAACTATTTGGATTTTACTAATCTAGTCCATTCTTTGAATACTTGATATCATTACCCCTTTGGTGAGAAATTTAATGTTTTTTTAGATCATAAGATATTGAAACATATTTTCTCATAAAATGATATGAATATGATACAATGAATATGGATAGAGTATCTCCAAATGTTTTAATTTTACTACATGTATACACTGGTAAAGAAAATTCAATGGAAGATGCATTAATCTAAATGTATTCTACTCAATTGGGAAATGAGGTTTCAGACTAGTGGTATATAATATCGGTCATAACCAACATGCACTTGGATTGTGAAGGCTGAGGTAGTGAAATGATTTTTTTCTCAGTTTTTTTATTCTTGATACACTCGAGATGGTTAAAGAGGCATAAAAATACAATACTAATTTTGGTTCTATAAAGTAAAAACTCAATGGTGGGGTGAAAATTTAGGGATGGAAACTGAATGAGAGGTCTATATTATGGTTTTGAGATCAAATGGTTGTACCTAAGGCATGTCAAGAACAACTTCTTCATGCATACCACCATTCAATATGGTTTGTTCATCATGTAATACAGAAGATGTATAAGACACTAAAAGAAATATTTTGGGGGGATGGTATGGAAAGGAAGGTGGCTGAGTTGGTTTTGAGATGATTAACCTGATATAAGGTTAAGGATGAGCATCAACGACCAAAAAGTATGTTTCAGTTTTTACCTATTTTTATTTGTAAATGGGAGTAGATAGCCATGTAATTTTAATAGGTCTCCCAAGAATGGTTCTAAAACACAATGACATATTGGAGATAGTGGATCATATCACAATGTTTTACCCTTTAATCCATATTCATGAATATCATATGTTGGTGGACTTTTTAAAATTATATATCCAAGAAGTCGTAAAGAGGCATGGTGTATGAGTTTCAATAGTATCAAAAAAATATTTTAGGGTTAATTATTCTTTATATAAATCCTTAAAAACAACCCCTAGGACTAAGTTAACCATGAGTCTGACGTATAACCCTTAGATGGGTGGAAAATACGAAAGGATGATACAAACATTATAATACATGATTCAGAATTATGTAATAGATTTTGGTGGATCATGTGAAGAGAACATTCCATTAGTGGAGTTATCGTATAATAATAATTATCAAGGATCGATACATAAGGATCATTTTGAAGCTTTGTATGGGATTCCTTTTCATTCTCTACTTTACTGGGTGGAAATAGGTTAGACTTTACTTGTTGGGTTAGTCATTTTCCAAGAGAAAATAGAGAAGATTTAGTTGATTAGAAAGTGAATGGAGACAACTTAGAGTCATTTGAAATCATATGCAGATAATCGTCGACAACCGATATATTCGAGTTCAGTGATCATGTGTTCTTGAGAATCCCTCCAAGTCATGGTAATATTTATTTTGGGAAGTAGGGAAAATTATCTCCTTGATACATAATCCATTTTGAGATACTTGAACGGGTTAGTGAGGTGCTAAATAGGTTTTATTTTCCCCCATGGTTTAGTACAGTGCACACTGTGTTTCATGTATCACAGTTGAAAACGTATAAGCCTAATATTGACCATGTGATTCAATGGGTTCACATTGAACTAAATCCATCTGCTTCATTAGTTCATGTAAAAATATAGATTATGGATAAAAAATAAAAATTCTTGAATGGGGAAAGCATCGGTCTAGTGTGGGGTTTTTTGAAACATGGTCAGATTCAGTAAGAAACATGGGAATAGGGAAAGAAATTATCAAGCAAAATCTCGAAATAATTAAAGAATGTGCTGATTTTATACGTTATCAAGATATAAGTTCTATTTTTGGGGAGAATTTATCACCCTGAGATTCATGTATATAACCCTTTATTTATGTTTTTATGTCTGTAAGGTTTTTGAGTGAAGTTTTTGGTGGTTTGGAGGTCTCTTGGAATGTTTTTTTTGGAATTTATAGTGGGGCATGATTTGAGAGTTGTTATTAGAAACTGTGAAATGCCTACAGAAAATCGTGAAAAGTGAAATAGAGGATTCTGGGAAGGGGTACAGTTAGACACATGGTTTGTCCAAACAGTGTGATCACCTAAGAGTAATAGTGAAAATTGGAATAGATGGAAAAACATGGTTGGAAGATGGTCTGTATAACCATGTGATCAAAACCATGAAAAGTGTGTTGGGAGACTATATCCATCACACATTTGGGACATGATTTTTTTACTCTGTGATCCAACCATGCACAGTTAAAAGTTAGATCCTGAAAAAGTGGATCTCACTTTGTTTTACTGCAAAAACTCTCTTTTTTACTTATTTCAATCGTAACTCATATTTTCCTCCACCATAGGATTTTAATATCATCCCCCTCGATACAGGAGTGATCCGTTGAAAAGTCTTGGTGCGTTGAAGGCTGGATTGCTTGGTAAGTCTCCATTTTATGGTTTTTTTCTTATATCTCATTTTCTTCCTTCTCTTGTAGTCATAGATCTAGTAGGTTTTGGATAGATCTATTATTTTAGATTCCAATCATGAAATATTTGACTATTTTGATGATATGAAACGTGATATAAGGTGGGTTTTTGGAGATTCTACCCGTTTTTATTAATGAATTCATGTTGTTATTCATTTTTGCTATAGTTTTCAAGGTAGGATCCATCAATAAAGACCCTTATTTCTAGAACTAGATGGATTTTGTTAAAATTTATAATTTTTCTTTAAGTTCATTGTGAATCTTTTTTACAATGTTTAATGGAAACCCTATATGGATATTCTTTAAGGAATTGTGAAAATAGGGAGTTCTGGTGGAATGTGAAAGTGGTAACATGATTTTAAAATGAAAATTTTAAAAATGGTTGTTTGGTTTTGATGTAAGGAAAAGTTTTTCAATAAAATTATTATTTTATTAAACTGGTTTGGAAAATATTTTGTGGACATGGTTTTTTTATTAAATGGTTAAGCGTAAGTTGAATGGGATGGATATTGACTGTGATGTACCACCATAAAAGGGACTGAGTATAGACATGAAGTTTAATCATAAATGGTAACACCAAGCTTGTGTGGTTGAGTGTGTTTTTAAAATATAATGGGTTATTAAAAATTATTATTTAGAAATGGTTGAATGAATTTTTTGGTTTCTTTCATAGAAAACTTTTTTTTAAATGTTTTTTGTGTGAAATACTAGGCTTTGATATAAAATGTTAAAATGTTTTAATGTGTTTTATATAAGCTATTTTATATAAATTTGATAAAATTTTCTATCATAGTGGCGTGATTATGGAAGTCAATTGGGGAAAACCTACTGAGTTTCCTTAGTTACTCATTTCTTGAGAACTTTGGTACACTTATAGATATCATTTATCGGGACACAAAAAAGGGAAAGTATCACATTTCTTTAGTGGTTCTCCATGATACTTTGACATGTTGGAGTTGGAGCTTGGATCTTTTTGGGAGTTGTTGAGTTGGTGTCTTTGGATTCTTTGATCTTTGTTTCTTTTTTCCACTTATTGGTAGTTTATGTTGATCTTAGTTTCTACATGATACTATGATATCATTGGTTTTATTTGTTATACATTGAGTTGTCTCACATTTTTATCACGAATCATAGAGTTTTTGTTTAGTTATGGAATACTTGTTCGTGGTTGTTTTAATTTTCAAAGGGAAAATTATCTCTCGAATATACTGAAGCCCTTGGAATTTATTTATAGCCTTTTTCATTTGAAGATGTTGTATAAAACTAAGTAGAAATTCAACCTCGAATCAATCCAATGAGGGAGGGGGTGAGATGTTACACGAAACCACTACTTGGAAATAACCTTTAGATAATCCACTCTATACAAACATTTGATATAGTGTAAAATTTATATGATAAATTTAGGCTAATAGAATATGTATAAGTTTGAGTCTAGATATGATAGAAAAATATTCCCCATATTTTGAACCCCCTTTCAAAATTTAACCTTTATAAATAATCATAGACATATTCAGAACTATGGTTCCATTTTCCTCATAATTATTATGGAAGTCCCATTTTACTTCTATAAGTGGAGTATTTTTAAGACATTTAACTATGGTATAAAACATGTTATGTTAAAATTTATTAATCTATACTTTTAAATATATTGTCCAACTATCGACACCTAAGTAATTATCCACCATTTTTTGGTTGAAATTGATATTAGAATGTATGATGATATTATTTATTATATATGAAGCTTCTAGTTCAAATAGATTGATATACATCACTAATGATATTATCACTAAGATGAATCTCTAAAATTGAATATAATTTAGTTAAAAGGGTTTATTATTCCTCATATTAATATTATTATCCTCATTAACATGTTCTTCTGGAATGACAATAACCAGTGTGTGTCATCCAACTACTCGAAATAAATAAACGGTGATTTTAAAAACCCAATTTCCTTTACTTTCATTATCCCAATTTTTTAAATTCACATCAGGATTAACCTTTTCAAACATAAAGTGAAATGTTTATTCAATGGTATGTGTCTCTATTTTGAAAACTCTATAAGAATTAATTATGATCTAGAATCCAAGAAAAATACATTCACCAACTTTGAGATAAAATTTATGAATATTATTTTTAGTATTCAAATTGAAAACATTGTAACTAAAAACACCTAAGTAACCAATTTTTTGATTCCTTTCATTCAACGATTTATAGAATATTTTCTTTTAAAATAGGTGAATTAAAACATGTCTTATAGTGTAATAAGTAATAACAATGGATTAAACCAAAAAATTATTAGAAATAAAATATTTACACAATATAGACTGATAAATCTCTTTGAGTTTTCAATTTCTCATTTCCACTACCCTTATTTATTATGGAGTACATAGTGCAGAAAAAGGAATATGTAATTAATTTTTCACTAGAGAGTGTTTCTAAATTAAGACACTCAATCTATCCTTAGTGGTGACTTTGGATAGTGATAATGAGAAGGTTTATCAAATATTAATCTCGATATAGATTACTTCCAAAATCCAAAAAAGATTTTAATTTAAGGGTAATAAAATAAACCCATGTATATTTAGTGTACTCATTAAATAAGAAATAAAAATAGCATTTTCATATAATAATTTTATTTTATATTATTTTAATAAGGTTTATGTGAACTTACTATAAAAGTTCTAATGTTGAGACTTCCATAATTGGTTTAAAAATAGACATATGTATCTTACCATTTTTTCAAGTGTCATAAACTCCATAAGGGTTAATATTTAGTTCTAGAAGATACTTAAAAATTTCTTTGTTGGAAATCTTAAATATGGATTGAAAATTTTAGTATCCTAATCATATATTCCAAAGATAATAATTATCCTATATTACACTAAGGAATTGGAAAATTTTGAAATTAAGGCCCTCTTTGTTAATAGTGTAAACATCATTAAACTTATTGAAAGAGAAAATGTAAACTCTATTTGAACTATAAATGAATATTTTTTCATTCCAAAAGCTCATAAAGTAACCATCATCCAATAGTTTCAATATGTGAATAAAGTTATTATTATGTCTTAAAACATAATGAAAATTTGAAATTTAATTCTCTCCATAGATAAATACATAACCTATTATAGTGATTAGACCATGGAAATTATCTCCAAAACTAGTATACACACACATCACTTTTGGTAACTTCTAGATGTTAGAGTTATTTCCGATTAACTGTTGAGAAGAACTATTATCATTGTACAATTTGTTTTAGTGTCTGGTACACAAACCCTTTCCAAAAAATATGTAAATCTAAAAGTTTTGTACCAAAACATAATTGGGATTAAAATTTTTAGAAAATAAGACTTGTATAACCTATATATACCCAAACCCATAGTCTTGAATGGAGTTAAGCTATTTAGAAACAAAATATCTAAAAATATATAAAACATTGAACCTTAATCAAGGAGAATCTATTCTTCTAGTGACCTTCTGTATGGAATTTTCTATAATAGGGTGAATGTTTTGGAACTGAATAGCTTTTCTGAAAACATGACATGCCATAAGATGAATAACAAAATTGTAGAGATATATTAAATGGTTTTTACTACCCAGGAATATTTCCAAAATTCTTCAATCTATAAGTAAAATTGTTAAGTTACATCTTAAGACTTTTAATATTGGACATAAGTTTTATATATTTGTTCTGATAAAAATAAGATATTAAAAAAATATTTGACATTCAATAGGAATGTATGTTTTAGAATATCATCATTAGCCTTAGGAATTTCATCCTCAAAATGAACATTTTTTTATTCAACTTCTTATGTATTTTCTCATAGTTATTCACATACTCTACCATTTCCTCAAATGATGGATTATTAGCATCATCATCAATAGAATAACGATAATTATAATACAAATTCATATTATAATGAAATTAATGAGTTACCATAACCATAGAGTAAGTTTAATTCTATGGAACCATAGTATAAAAATAAGTGATCCTTGATCCATTATCTTTTCCGAACAACATTTGGATGGTGGATCAATACTCAAAATCTTGATATCCATAGATTTAAAAAATTTATTTCCTTATGCTTAAAGGAAATTCTAGACTCTTTGATTTTCTATTACAGTCATAGAAAATCTATCTAGATGTGTCCTATCTTCTTACATGCATAGGAAATAATGACCAAATAGTCATTCTTATCATCCCTTATTTAGGAATTCTCAAATATATATTACATATATTTAATTTTTTCAATCTAGATATTATTCACCTTAATTATTATGTTTATAAATATTTCTAGTTGATAAAAATATCCTTAACTAATCGCTATATTACTATCATCCAAATGATTCATACAATGATTTCAAGTATATGAATTTGATGTATTAGGTTCCAAAATTATTTTTGAAAACAAAACTCCATTATTCCATTTATATTTTTTGACATCTCTCATAAATATATTCTCATACTGAATTTATATTCAAATGAGATCATATAGAATCAAATCTATAAGATGACCTGTTTCATTAATAACTATCCTCTTAGATTCCAATTATTTTATATTCATACCAATGATCTTATAAACTAACTAATTAGAAAAATGTCATTATAACTAAGAGATTTTAAACCATTTCAAAATGTATCAAGAAATTTATTCATTTCAAATACTCATTCTCCCATAAGAAAATAAAAAATATTTATAATTTTCAGGAAACAAATATCTTCCAGTATCCAACAATTTTTATGTTTCAAAGTATGTAATCTAATGTTTTATCGAAATTTCATCGGATTTATCAAAATAAGGTATCTAGATGTAAGTTTTTCATGTCATTGAACACAAAAGTGTTTTCTGAGATTTGTAATTAGAAAGATATTTCACCCTCTATTCCCTAATAAAGTCAATAATTTCTTATTCTGGCATCTTATAATTTTAAAAAATCATAATTTAATTTTCCATTCCATTATTGACCAAAAAATTCATTATTATTCTTGTGCAATTCACAAAGTTCGATTCATTATAAGAGCCTTGATATGATATTTTTATTTTTATATGTTAGTATATGGAAAAATATCCATGATATGATAGAAAATATTTTCCCATTATGACAGCTTCAAAATGGGGTTAATTAATGTTTTTATAAACTTATAAAATTCTTCAATATTTAACAAGATATGGATTATATGTTATATAATCTAAACTATCATAGTAACAATAACTAAGGAATGTAATGGAATATAAATGATCGAATATGTAAAACATAATTGAATCAAGTAATGACAAGAGAAACAAGAATATAAAGGGAAAAAACAAAAAACAATTATGAGGTTCTATATAAGAATCCACACACTACTAAAAAATATTATTAAATTTTATTGTAGTTTATATCCCCTAAAATCATAAATTTTAATCTGAAGAATTAGCAATATTAAAACCTAAATCTGAATGATATACGTTCTAAATCACAAAAATTAATCAATAAAAGGATTATAAGAATAATATTTTTCCCTAGAATTATTTGAAAGAGTATCTATAAAGTACTCTCATTAGACTTGTCTAAATAGAGTTCAGAAACAATAAGGTCTTACCCCAAAGATCCTCTATGATTGAAATATCATTATTATCTAGATCCTTATCCCATATATTTATTTGAACATAGAAGTTTAGAATTATTAGTTTTTATCCCTAGATATATTAAATCATAATACAATCATAAAAAATGATTAAAAATAGAAACATAGAGATTCTACAATGAAATACTCACATTACAAATTTATACGATCACACTAAAAACATAAAAAATCAAAGAATTCAAATTTTTTTGTGATTTATAACTCTATAACAAAGGTCAATTTATGTGAGCCAAAATTTGGTTCTTGAGTCATCAATATCAATTTATTGGCGACTGACAAAAAAAACTCAAAACTAAATACTCCATGGCCTATGTAAATAAGATACACTTCTACAAAACTTTTATGATTTAACATGATCATAAAATTCATTAATATTTAGGTGGTACTTCATGATGTTTTAGATTTTTAATGTTAAGAGTTATACATTCTTGAATCATGTGATTCAAAAGATATACATGTATAAACTAAAAACCATACTATAAGTAAGAAGAACTAAAACACAGATTATATATATGATTTTAAAAAAACAACCCAAAATATATTTCACAAAATCTACCCATAACATAGATAAATGATATAGTGGAAAGACATTAATGATTATTATTCACATTACTATTAAGAGGAACCTTATAATAAGGACTCTAGGGTGGGCCTCCAAAGTTTCATGTTTTTGACTGACTATGGACATGACCATTGTGGATATTGATTTAATGGCAATAACCATAGGTAGGACCTTCATAATCAACATACATATTGTCATAGAGAGTGCCTCTATAATAAATTCTCTATGTAGGACCTCCATATATTATTTTTTTATAATCTAAGTGAGGGATTATATAATAGTTATTATTTCTCCTTACTAAAAAGGGACCAATTGATTAAGTCTATGATAATTTCATGGAAATGTTTTCAGTCTTCTTATTAATAGTGACTTGAAAATACTCATGTAATTACAATGAGATATATTAATTATTCTTAAGTTTGTTGGTAATATAAAGGGTGTGAGATTTATCCTAATATTTGGTGGTTGGATACCTCTAGTAGGTACTTCTCTTAGATGCACCAGTCTAGACAACCAAATAAAAATAGGTTCCATTATATTTTACTGGGGGATTAAGTATGGATGGTAGTGGAAATGACTATATTAGTTAAATTAGTTATATGATGATTTTCGTTGTCTATAATAATATATTGGATTTCCTTATACAATTTTATATTATAAAATAGATTGGTGTTTTCCAAATAGGTTGGATTTTGTGATGGGTTCAACCTACTCACTACTGAATTTTAGTTAATAAGATAATCAATCGGGATTTAGATCCTCCAAGAAAAAATGAGATGTCTCTAGGATAGATATGATACTATTTTTATGGTACTCATGAACCATGTAATTGGAAACCTACCACCAAAGGTACTGATTAGGATAAAACATACATCAACGGGTAAGACTAGATGCATTCGTAACATTGATAACATAGGTCTGGGGTACCATCAGATGGGGATTCTCAGTGACCAATGTTAGTATCTGGTTACCCCCAATCTAGCCATGGAATTTTATTCCTTATTATGAATTCATCAATAAATACATTTATATCATGAGGAAAATATCTATGGGTAAAAAAATATGTTAACACATTTGTACATTATCACTTATAAAGTGTCCTAGTCAATTAATCACTTTCATTAGTAAAACAATTTCAATTCAATGTCACTATTTTTAACACTTTGTTTTATCAGGTTTATTTCTGTTATTAGGATCTCACACAATCCTCTAACTTTTCAAATGTTGACCACATATCAATATATTAGGGTGTTGAAAATTGAACCTTTTATCATAAGAGAGGATGTGAGATAAACTAATGTCACTAAGGGTATTTTTACCTAAAATGGGACTCTCTTATAGATTTGAGTCATGTTCATGAAATCCTTCCCACTAATAATACCGATTATCCTTATTTATATACGTGTTTGATTGAAATCAATCATTTTTTATAGAACTATATTTAAAATAGGTTTTTATCTATATATATGCGAGGTTCTATATATTATCCCCCATTACATAATTTAGTTATGGTTTAAATCCCCACATATGAAAACATTGTAATTTATTATCATATAGGTAGGGGGTATGTGTTTTTATGTAAATATTTCACCAGTGAAAATGAATTTTATATATACCCATAAAGGGAATCTAAAAATATATAGTAAAGTTCCATTTAACAAGAAATGTTATAACATTTAAGGTTATGCTGAAAGGAAAATTCTGGTGCCTTTCAAAGTCATGCATCCATGACCAATGAAATATTATTTAAGGCTATGCATTTATAATTACTATGTCTTATAGTTTAAGGTCATATTACTAGGATTTATTCCAAGAATTTTTAATTCAAACAAAATTTAACAATAGGAATTATTTCCATGTAATGGTCTGGTGTGGGACTTATGAATGATAATACATCATTGGTTACAGATTATGCTAGATTAGAGGTCCATTTTTACTCACCTTCTATCTATTAGTAAGTGGACTAGAGAAGGATGAATGTATACATGGTTAGTGTAATGAATTTGAATAAATTATGGAAGATGATGACAAATTGAAAAACAGTCATATCTATGCCTCATTGATTAGAAATAAAGAGAGGATAATCAGATGCTTGAGAGTTATGGATACTAGTTTAGAGTATCAAATATGAGTGTTTTGAATCAAGAAAGGTTTTTTATAATTACCCAATAATAGAGATCCTCATTATCATTTGGATACATGATTGATTATAACTTAGAGACCCTACTATTTAGGGAGAAAAACCACCGATAACCCATTATCAAGGAAATACAAGATCCAAAGTGCACATGCAATTTTGTATAATAATACAATCATTGTTTTTGGATAGCCATGGAAAAGACCTAGATGAAGAATTATTTTTATGAATTTAATTATATTAAATGGGGTTTACATTTTCTTTTGTGTTTTTGGGAATATAGGGTTAGAGTTATATTAGGTGGATGTTTAGGACGAATTAGGCATCCAGTTTAGGCCAATAAGGCTAGGCATGATTCCATAATAAAGAGGACTGGGTTCCATGGGTAGAAACCTCTGGTGAAGGTTTAAGTTGATAGGTTAAATATATTAGAATTATATTTCACCCATGTTGGGAGAATTGGGGCTTGAGTAAGGCCTCCAAATTGGCCGGGCGAAGTGGTGCCCTTGTGAGCCAATAAGAGGGAGAGTTGGTGAACTATTGAGCCCATATGAAGGAAAATCAGCACCCAAGTGATCCCATAAGAGGCTGAATTATATCCGTAGGGAGGCCCTTGTATGTTGGGATGACTGGGTTCCCTCCTTTTCTGAGGGTTTTCCTTTTAAGTTCCATTCACCACAAGCCATATTAAATGAGTACATATTGTTCCCATTACTTCCCACCATTTTTTTCTTAAAAAGTAACCAAAGGAGGGTTTATAATGATTGGTGTATAATTGGGAACTTATGTGTCTCCTAGCTAGTGCTTGTGGAATCTGGTCTCAACTATGTGTTACTGAGGGTATCAATATGTTTAAATGGGATTCTAAAATGATTTTTTAGAGGAAAATGGTGGTTGGGTTCCTATTCTTTTGTGGTAACCACTTCTAACTACCATGATCACCTTTGTAGATTCTTTCATAAAAATTTTTATTGGGGTGAATAATGTTGGAACCATGGTCTTCTATGCATGATTTGGAGTGTGGTTTGTGTTCATTGTCAATCATCAATGGAATTTCGGATCGCGTACCAACAAAGAGATCATACCGTTGAAACAGAAAACAGTTTTGAAGGTGGCGCTGTTTCCCATTGTTTGCCAAATTTTTGGGTCCAAAATTTGGAATTTTGTGAGCATCGCGAAAATAGGATTTCCATGAAGATAATGATTTAATATGACAAAGGCATGAATTTCACGAAGATGGGATGCATGGAATGGATTTCACAAAGACCAGAAGAATGGAGACGGTGAGCCATTGCGATTACGTCAAGCTTCGCGAATGGCAGTGGGTGGAGAGCTTCGCGGCGATGAAGGGATTCGCGAGGGAGCTTCGCGGTGAAGGCACGAAGGAATGTTGACGGTGATTCTTCGCGACTACGTCAAGCTTTGCAACCGACAAAGTGTCGTGGTGCTTCGTGATTTGGACAGAATTCCGGCAGAATATTTGGAGCTTTGCGATTTGAGATGACGTGGCGTTGACTTCGCGCGGAAGGGTCGAGGGTCGGTGGAATCACCTATAAATAGATGCCGACCCCCTCAAGAGAAGTAGAAAGAATTTCAGAGAAAGTACTTTGCTCTCGGTTTGCAAAGGCCTCTCGCGAAGGCAGCGTGCTTCGCAAAATAGGAGCTTCGCGGTGGCTATTCTAGCTCCGTGAAAGACGTGCGCCCCGCGTTGGCTCAGTGAGCATCGCGAAGAGGCAGGAGCTTCGTGATAGCCAAGCATTGCGAAGGTTGGAGCATTTCTAGAGTGCTTCGTGATTGAGCTCCGCGATTGAGCTTCGCGAAATGGCAGGGGCTCTATGAAGTCTTGTTTGAGCTTTGCAAAATTGGGAGCCTCGCGAAGTAGGGTACTTTGCGAAGGCCTTTTCCAAAGGTTGTTTACCCTGTGGACAAGGGAAAAGGGGCTTTTCCTCAGTGGTTGGAATTTGGATCTTAACAGAGCTTTAATCTCAGGACTCTGATGCAAGCAAAGTCTCATGCTGAACAGGAGACAATGAACTTCATGACTTTCAATTGAAGAGACCTTCACGTCTATAAACTGAGTGAGACTTCACCAACGGCAGTGAGCCAGGGGGAGTCAACGGGAGTGACCCGAGGGAAGCAGTGAGCTATCCCTAAACCTTTGTAAAGGAAGTGATCCTGGGCCAGAGTGACTGTGCCGAAAAAATTGTATCCGCAGCTAGTGAAGCATAGTGGATTTAGGTACGACCGGCAACCTGTCGGCGTATGCTCCTTGGATGTAGCCCTTAGTGGTGAACCAAGTAAAAAGGGCTGTGTCTTCTCTGTGCATGTGAATGTTTGCTTTCTAATCATAATCTTCATACAGGTTCAACAAGTTCCTACCAACGTGGGAACAAGATCCATCACTTTAATAAGAAAAAGTGGTCACCCTGATTCACCCCTCCCTTCTCAGGGTGTCCCAGGGTCCTTCAAGTGGTATCAGAGGGAGGTTACTGGTGTCGAATAAGACCTCTGTTTTCGTTATGGAAAACGCGGTCAATGTTAGGGGAGTCCCTCCCTTCGATGGAAGCAATTTCCAGATCTGGAAGAACAGAATGAGATCTCATCTGAGATCTCTTGGAATGGAAGTTCTCTTTTCTACTGTGCAAGGAATACAAGTCACTGATTCAACATGCCTTGCTATGACTGAAATAGACAGGAAACTTCTTGATGCATATGCTAAAGCACAGAATGCACTCACTGCAGCCCTTTCTGATCAGATCTACCTAAAGGTGATGAACTGCACCTCAACAAAATCCATGTGGGATAAACTTGAGAATATTTATGAAGGTGATAGAAAAGTGAATGAGGAGAAACTACAAGTGCTGCACAATCAGTTTGATGATCTGAAGATGCATCCAGACGAGAATGCAGACTCTTTCTTTAATCGAATTACTGAAGTGGTTGGAGCTATTCGTGGTCTAGGCGAAGAAATCAAAGACATTGATATTGTAAAGAAAATATTTAGAAGACTTCCACCTCTTTATAATGCGAAGGTGTCTGCCCTTGAGGAAAGAGATCTTTCCAAACATTCTCTAGATGATCTACTCAGCAGTTTGGTAGCATATGAAATGAGAGTCAAACCTGAAGATGCTAAGACTCGGGTGAGCAAAGAAATGGCATTCAAGGACAAGGATAAACTGAAAATCTCAAAGGATAGTAGCGGTGAAGATGACGAAGAAAAAGAAATTCTTTCTCTCATTGCAAAGAAGTTCCAGAAGGGGAAAGGGAAATTCAAAGGGAAGTTACCTCTTGCGTGTTTCCGTTGTGGAAAAGTTGGGCACATTGCCTCTTAGTGTTTAAAAATGATCAATGATGAAGATAGTGAGGTTGAAAACTTCAAGAAGCCTCAGTGAAGGTTCTTCAAAAAGGGGGACTTCAAGTCTGGTAAGAAAATACAAAGGAAGAGTTTTGTCTGTGAAGAGGAAGAAGATGATAATGAATTCTGTGATGAAGAAGAACCAGAATTCAAAACTGGGAACCATGCTTCTATGATGGCCACTGTTGAAAATCCAGAAGATACTGAAGGAGAAAAACAACTGCGAACTTGTGTAGATCCTGAGATGCAACTTAAGGATGCGGTTAGTAAGCTCAAGATTAAATGTAAGAGCTGAAATAAGTGGAAATCAATTGTAGAAGAATCAACTGAATACGTTGATCAACATGAAGCTGAAATTGAACGACTGGAAGAATTTGTGAAGGTACAGTCTAAAATAATTGAAAGTAATGATGATGTAGTAGATATGAAGCTGAGAATTGAAGAGCAGGCTAAGGTCATCAATGACCTCACCTCCAGACTGGATGAAAAATCCAAGACTACTGATGGTCTTCAGGAGGAAGTAGTTACTCTAAGGAGTAAACTGGAGACTGAATCAGTTCCAAAATAATCGAGGAAGAAAATACAGTTTGGAAGATTCTCAGATGCATAATTATTAGCAAGAGCCAAGTGTGGTTCAGATGGGGTTGGAAAAATTTTGAGTAATCAAAGACCCTCTTGCATGGGAAAGAGTGGAATTGGCTGTGAGGCTGAGACATCAACTGCTAGAAGTGAAAAGACCCAAAGGAAAGATAAGATGAAAGTTGAACATGCTGAAACGTTTCCTAGAATTCCGAAAAAGGAACCCTCAATCCAAACTAAAAGGGGACCTAAAAATTATCCTCAAACATTCAGAAATGACAGATAGTCTTACTATTCTCCCAAGGAAGAAGGTATGAGGATAAATTCAAGTGAGAAGACATTTTCTCTCATGAAGTGTCAGTTCTGTGGCTATCTGGGCCATACCATGTCATATTGTGAAGAGGCAAGAAGCTATCTGAATGGAGAAGATATAGAAGCTCAACAAAGGAGAACAATTTCATATCCTAATTCTTATAGATGAAAAAATTTCTATGGATATTGTTTTTGTTGTTCTAACTTTGGTCATAAGGCCGCTAATTGCAGACAGAGAAGGGACATGGACACCTCATACCGAAGTTCAAGACAAGTCAAGTCTCATCAGCAAGATAGTGTTGCTCTTTCAAATAGGTTTTCACCTCTCAAAGAAGACTTTGACTATGAAGAACCTGGGTATACAGAAGAGATAATTGAAAGACCATCAGTTCTTTATACTCGATCTAATGTCTCATGGAATGAAAGGAATAAGATTGAGAAATCTAACCTTGCAGAGGTGGCCCTCAAAGCTACAAAGAACAACAGTACCTGGATTTTGGATAGCAGTTGTTCATCTCATATGATAGGTAATGCTGGCCTACTAACGAATATCATAAGGAATGTTGATGGTACAGTAAGATTTGGTAATGATGGGGCTATGAAAATCAAAGGGAGTGGAAGTACCGAATTAGAAAATGGAGAGCTAAAGAAGACTGAAGTCCTTTACGTAGATGGCCTACGTCATAATCTCCTCAGCATGAGTCAACTCTGTGACTCAGGACTTATATTCACGTTTAATCAGAAAGGCTGCACTATCAAGGGAAAGACTGGAAATTCTCTTATAAAGGGATGCAGAACAGAAGGCAACTTGTATCAAGTTGATAGTGATGAAAATGTATGTTACATGACTATTGAAGAAGAAAACAATTTGTGGAATCGGAGACTGGGACACATCAATCAACAAGACATGGAGAAAATATCAAAATTGAGAATTTTCATGGACATTCCCAACCTGAAGCGTGAGTGTGAAAAATCTTGTGATGCTTGTATGCGTGGGAAGCTGGTCTACAGTTCATATCGACCAAAGAAGAAAAGAGCATCTCACCTTCTTGATCTGATTCATACAAATGCTTGTGGGACAATAAATGTTGTCGGAACTCATGGAGAAAGGTACTTTGTCCTTTTCATAGATGATTACAGTAGAATGGCATGTGTGATGGTCATTCACAGGAAACGACAAGTCCTTGACTGCATGAAAACATATCGGCGAATCGCCGAGAATGATACTGGATGAACAATCAAAGTGTTGCGATCTGAAAATGGAGGAGAATACACGTCCATTGAATTTGAGAATTATTTGGAGAAGCATGGGATACATCATGAGGTAGCTTCTGTGAGAACTCCACAACAAAATGGAGTAGTTGAACGTAGGAATCGACAGGTGAACAACATGGCACGAACAATGCTGATTGAGAGTCGTATTGCACGACATTACTGGAAAGAGGCTGTTCAAGCTGCAGTGTACATTCAGAATCGAACAGGACTTTATATGGGTGAGAGGAAGACACCATATGAATTGTGGCATGGACGAAAGCCTTCTCTAAAATACTTTCGTGTCTTTGGAAGTAAATGATTCATCAGGAACAAAGAAGGAAATCAAGGGAAGTACGGTGACAATGCAGATGAAGGAATTTTCCTCGGTTACTCAATGAACAGCAAAGCCTACAAATGTTTCAACAAGCGTTTGGGAAGGATTGTGGAAAGCAGTGATGTTAAGATAATTGAAGAGAAAACCATAAATGCTTCAAGGACGCCATATGCTGATGTGATAGAAATTCAGGAAGAATGTGAACGTGAAGAAAATACAAATGCAGAAATAGAGGAAGCTGTTCAAAACACTCAGCAGTCACATCAAGATGTTGACTCAGAAGAAGAATCTGAAGAAGAAACAATGGCTGAAGAAAATACTACTGAACCTCGCATGAGAAATCTAAGAGCTGAGATTGATCCATCCAACATAATTGGGGATAAGAGTGAACCCACTCAAACAAGAAGGATGAGGAATACCACACAATCTGCATTTCTATCAGTTGTAGAGCCATCCTCATTCAGAGAAGCTGCAAAAGATAAATATTGGGTGAATGTTATGAATGATGAATTAGATCATATTGAAAAGAATCAGACATGGGATCTTGTCTAGAGACCCGAAGGTCACAATGTTATTGGTACCAAATGGATCTTCAAAAATAAGTTTGATGAGCATGGAAGTGTCATCAGAAATAAGGCACGACTAGTATGTAAAGGATACTCCCAGATTGAAGGCATTGATGTTGAAGAAACCTTTGCTCCAGTGGCTAGACTGGAGTCAATCAGGATTTTCCTTGCCATGGCACTCCAAATAGGATATAAAGTATATCAAATGGATGTCAAGACAGCATTCTTGAATGGTGTACTCGAAGAAGAAGTCTACATTGAAAAACCAGGGGCTATGTTTTGGGTACTGATGAAACAATGGTTTGTAAACTGAAGAAAGCTCTATACGGTTTGAAGCAGGCACCACGGGCATGGTACTCACGGCTAGACTCATATCTCAAGAAGTTGGAATTCAAAAGAGAAGGAGTTGATCACAATCTCTATGTGAAGAATTCTTTAAAAGATAAATTAATGGTTCTTGTCTACATTGATGATATCATATTTGGTGGCAGCAGGCAGAAATCAGTGGATGAATTTGCCAACCACATGAAATCAGAATTTGAAATGTCTATGATTGGGGAGCTCACATATTTCTTGGGGCTGCAAGTGATTCAAAAGAAGGAATACACTTTCATTTCTCATGAAAAATATGCATGAGAGTTGCTGAAGATGTTCAATATGCAAGACTCCAAACTAATGTCAACTCCGATTGCAGTTGAAACTAAACTTTGAAAGCATGAGGATGGGAACTCTGTTGATCCCACCATGCACAGGAGGATCATTGGAAGCCTACTGTACCTGACAGCGACAAGGCCAGATATTGTCTTTGCAACATGACTTGCGGCCCGCTTTCAGAGTAATCCAAAGGAGTAACATCTGGCAGCAGTAAAATGAATCATGAGGTACATTCAAGGTACACATAACTTCGGGTTATTTTTTGCTGCAGGCAGGGACAGTGAATTATCAGCGTTTTCTGATGCTGACTGGGCTGGTGATGTAGTAGACAGAAAGTCCACTAGTGGTGGAGCTTTCTATATTGGGCAGAAATGTGTTGGCTGGTTGAGCAAGAAACAATAAAGTACTTCTCTTAGTACTGCTAAAGCCGAGTATATCTCCGCCACAAAGGCATGCACTCAACTGCTATGGATGAAGTAGCAATTAACTGACATTGGCGATGAGGTGACGCAACCAATGGTGATTTACTGTGACAATAAGAGTGTAATTGATCTTACTAAGAATCCTGTTCAACATTATCGTACAAAACACATTGAAATCATGTATCACTTTATCAAAGAGAAAGTTGAGAAAAGCGTTATTAGATTGGATCATGTGGGAACAGATGAACAAGTGGCTGATATCCTGACAAAGCCACTGTCAGCGGCTGTGTTTGAGAAGCATCGGTTGAACCTCGGTGTTCGACCACCTCCCAGTGCATAAGGAGGATACAGAGTACCCCTCTCCCCATTTGTTATAAATGTTTTAATCTGTTTATGGATATGATGCAGGTTTATGGGGGAGATACTATCCAGGGGGGTATGGTTTGAGTTGAACGTGAAAAATTTTACTGGTCTTTGGATCTATTGTCAATGGGGGAGAAAGGAGAAGGAATAAATTCAAGCAAACTTGTGTGATGATAAGAATGAGAAGGAAAATAGTGGAACCCAATTCAAGCCTCCTCTCTTGTTTTCTACACCGAGCATTGCTCACGTAGACTTAGAGTGTTGGCTGGGTTGATTTCTGTTTGTTTTGGTTTTCACATTGATGGAGATCTATTGAATTTTTCTTCTGATTGCCAACAAACCCAAACGGGGAGATTGTTGGAACCATGGTCTTCTATGCATGATTTGGAGTGTGGTTTGTGTTCGTTGTCAATCATCAATGGAAGTTCGGATAGCATACCAACAAAGAGATCATACCGTTGAAACAGACAACAGTTTTGAAGGTGGCGCCGTTTCCCAGTGTTTGCCAAATTTTTGGGTCCAAAATTTGGAATTTGGTGAGCATCGCGAAAATAGGATTTCCATGAATATCATGATTTAATATGGCAAAGGCATGAATTTCGCGAAGATGGGATGCATGGAATGGATTTCGCGAAGACCAGATGAATTGAGTCGGTGATCCATTGCGATTACGTCAAGCTTCGCGAATGGCAGTGGGTGGAGAGCTTTGCGGCGAAGGCGTGAATGAATGTTGACGGTGATTCTTCGTGACTACGTCAAGCTTCGTGAATGGAAAAGTGCCATGGTGCTTCACGATTTGGACAGAATTCCGGCAGAATATTTGGAGCTTCGCAATTTGAGATGATGTGGCGTTGACTTCGCGTGGAAGGGTCGAGGGTCAGTGGAATCGCCTATAAATAGAGGCAGACCCCCTCAAGAGAAGTAGAGAGAATTTCAGAGAAAGTACTTTTCTCTCGGTTTGTAAAGGTCTCCCGTGAAGGCAGCGTGCTTCGCGAAAGAGGAGCTTCGCGACGACTATTCTAGCTCCGCGAAAGACGTACGCCCCGCGTTGGCTCAGTGAGAATCGCGAAGAGGCAGGAGCTTCATGATAGCCAAGCATTGTGAAGGTTGGAGCATCGCTAGAGTGCTTCGTGATTGAGCTCCGCGATTGAGCTTCACAAAATGGCAGGGGCTCTATGAAGTCTTGTTTGAGCTTTGAAAAATTGGGAGCCTCGCGAAGTAGGGTACTTTGCGAAGGCCTTTTCCAAAGGTTGTTTACCCTGTGGACAAGGGAAAAGGGGTTTTTCCTCCGTGGTTGGAATTTGGATCTTAACAGAGCTTTAATCTCAGGACTCTGATCAAGCAAAGTCTCATGCTGAACATGAGACAATGAACTTCATGACTTTCAATTGAAGAGACCTTCACGTCTATAAACTGAGTGAGACTTCACCAACGGCAGTGAGCCAGGGGGAGTGAACGGGAGTGACTCGAGGGAAGCAGTGAGCTATCCCTGAACCTTTATAAAGGCAGTGAGCCTGGGCCAGAGTGACTGTGCCCGAAAAATTGTCTCCGAAGCTAGTGAAGCATAGTGGATTTAGGTTCAACCGGCAACCTGTCGGCGTATGCTCCTTGGATGTAGCCCTTAGTGGTGAACCACGTAAAAATGGCTGTGTCTTCTCTGTGCATGTGAATGTTTGCTTTCTAATCATAATCTTCATACAGGTTCAACAAGTTCCTACCAACTTGGGAACAAGATCCATCACTTTAAGAAGAAAAAGTGGTCACCCTAATTCACCCCTCCCATCTCAGGGTGTCCCGAGGTCCTTCAAATAAGTCATAAGGGAATAAGATGATGGAGGCATGGGGTATGAATGAACCAATTCTAGAGGGAATTAGAAATTTAGGAAAAATAGAGGATTTAATATCCCACATATTTTAAGGTGAAAATTTGATTTAATTCTAAGAAAAATATGTGTTTTTGGATGTTTTTATGATGTTGAATGTGTTGGGTGGGGATTAGGGGTCTTTTTTCCGATGAAAAACCTATTTTTGGTACTTTTGTCTTAAATAATGAATCCATTGGATACCAAGTGGGATGTTATCATTCATCTAATAGGCCTATGTTGAGTTTCTGGCTCTAGATGGTCCACTAAACACCTAATGGTTCTGGAGGAGGTACTCAATGAGGTAATATGTACCTAGCAGAGTCTGATTGGGTACTCGGTGGTCTCTATTCTCTATTTTTTAAAATTTAATTCATTTAATTAATTTATTATAAAAAATAATAAATAATGGTTCTGCTTCATTTCATTCCAATAGAGGATCAAGCCCCTCTACCTATTTCTCTCAATTTTCCACTACTATGTGTGCGATCTCCCCTATTCATGGACCAATCTTTATACCTTCTAACCTGAAGAAACATCATGGGTGATTATAACCCCCCCTCTTATATATTTTACATATTTCTACCATTATATTGTCATTATTCACTAGATATGCCTGATTGTAGGTCTATTCTTGGTTCTATTATTTATTCCATATGAGCTTGAATAAACTAGTGGTATATGATGAGTGAGACCCAAATAGTTCTAGTTAGGTTCTCCTTAAGCATTCCTAATAGTTTCTATGGGTTTTATGTGTTACTTATGAAATGTGGGATGAACCAATTTTTTTGAATCCCCTAACACTAATTTAAATTGGATTCTTGTTTTCCCTTATAGTGAAATTATGATCCTCCTCAGTCATGAATAGTCCCTCATGTGTTATACCTCATTTACGTGGCCAGTTATGACTGTGAAACTTATGTAGGTGATAATAAAATGCGACATAGGACTCGTGTTGGGTGACAATGCCTGAGAGGAATGATATCAAAATCATGGGTTATATCCTAGACCATACCTTATGGGGAGAAAAAATGATTGTGACCTATGCTAGAGGTTATTTATCATTATATTGAGACTTTTCTTAACTAGTGATAAATTGTCCACTATAAATGTATAACTAGTGATATATAATTCATTTAGAAGATTTAATTGATTTTTTATTTGTAATCATCTCTCATTGTGTACTAGTGATATATCATTCACTTATGATTATTGGTCAGTAGTGTTCCAACTACACTAGTAAATAGTCAGGAATTTATTTTAATGGTGTCTCATCCACCTTGGGGACTGTTTTAGAGAATTTTCATCCACCTAGATATTGTTACAAAGATATATTTTTCCCTATGGAGAGAAGTTTTGGTGGTGGATCTTTCACCTAAAATGTGTTTTTAGGTGTTAAATCATTCACCCATGAGTTTTCTTGGTGATATATCATTAATTGAGGTTGGGTGATAGTGGTGCATCATTCGAAAAGCCTATGTGACAGTGACACCTCATTCATTGAGGCTATATGGTGGTAATATATATTTCATTGGGGTTGTGTGATAGTGATTTGTATTGAATATTAATTATGAGAAATGGGTAAATAGATCATTCTCCCTTGAGGTGTGTTTAGTATTTGGTTATATGAAAGGCACTATTGTGGGAGATTTCAAATGAAGTTCGGTTTTTAATTATTTAGGTGGAGAAGAGTGGAAGACCAAGGTCTTATATCAAAGTGGTAGTAATTAAAAAAACATCGTAAAGGTGTTATGAAAATAAAGGTAAAATA
Source organism: Viscum album (assembly GCA_963277665.1). Classification (NCBI taxonomy): domain Eukaryota; kingdom Viridiplantae; phylum Streptophyta; class Magnoliopsida; order Santalales; family Viscaceae; genus Viscum; species Viscum album. The sequence continues at coordinate 1,985,303,763 of OY728161.1, read as the reverse complement.
ACTAATTTACTTATAAGGATGGGGGGAGGGTAGATGTTTATAAAATAATAATAATATGTTTATTGGAACAATAATTTATTTTTTTTCTATTTTTTAAATGAAATTGGATTAATAAAATACAATGAGAAGATGTTTTTAAGAAAACTATTTTAAAAGAATAACTGATATGAATCTACCTCTTCACATACTTATTAATAATTAATATTTAAATTAAAATAAACTTAATTATGATTCCTTAATTTTTTTAACCCTGAAACCCCATGATAATTAACTAAACCACAAAGATTAAATTAATTAAACCCTAGGCTATGTTTAGAACATGAACTCATAGCACCCTACTTTGATTGATGTTCTAAGGCTAGATTAGGGTCAATGGTGAATTACGTCACATAACCACCCTATAAATGAGGATGAATATAGTTTATGGATTTTATTTTTTAACTCTATAAATTTATCCCATGTAGTTTTTTTTACGGATTAAGATAACGATCTCACAATTCAAACATTACTCGACCTCGTGTGTTTTTGCGTGAATTGTTCATGTGATTTATTAGTTTATTTGAATTTAACAAAAAATTTCATAATTTATAGTATTTGAATTATTGTTTCTCATGGATTCAAAATAATTATCTAAATATGGGTAGAGTTAGATCGATTACTAAGAAGAGTTACTATTCCATGGGTGGTGTAGTCATCATAGTAATGTTTTGCATTTCCAAAGGTCATTGAATGGGTATAAACCCACAAACTTTCTACACAAGATCTCTATACCAAAGAAAAGTATTAAATAAGAATAAAATAGAGAAAAATAGAATAAAATAGATGAAATATAAGTAGAACTAAGAAGTTCATTATGAAAACATAAAGTCACATAAAATTGTGTTTTATCAACTCCCCCACACTTACAATTTTCACTCTAGGGAAAAGTTATATATCATGTATTCTAAAAAAAGTTGTCACAATATATGAAAGTTCATATTATTCAATCCACAATGGAATAATAATAAAATTAAGAATCCCATCATGTGTTAATATCAATAAATTTTAAATTTATTTTCTTTTAATGTGTATCAAAATAAAATTCATTGAGATTAATGACACTAATCATAAAAAAAATGTTATGTGTCTACCATGCCATTTATTCCCAATGTGTGTGTGTGCCAACCATTTAAAATTCATAAATACATCATTTATTCATTATATTAAGATCAAGTAAAACAATTCTTCTTATATGGTTTTATTCACCAAACCCATTTTACATTCCTTTGTAATCACATTTCAAGACCCAATCACATAATCATTCCTAAAAGTCAAACCATAATCTCCCGACATAGATATCGCCACATGTTTTACATATCATCATTACCCTCATTTATTATATTTTTTTTTTCAAGTTTCACTTGGAAAAAATATCACACTCATATCTCAACCATTGTTTGTTCTCATCATGAAAATAATTGCAATAAATATAACAAGATCATAGGATGGGGAAGAGTGGGTTTTGGCCTGCCCGAGACACGACTCATTATTTTTAATATTTTTTTAATTTTTATTATTGTTAGTTTTTGAGGGTGTAGAATAGTTGGATAATAGGTACACATGCATAGGTAAATTATGTACCATAATGAAATATATTTTAAGAGAAACAAACATATAGACCAACCATTTATATAAGATGATTTTTACCTAACTTGTGAAATCAATTGAGTAGTAAAAATTTCACAAGTTATGGTTTCATGAAAATTTATGTGGAGAAATAAAGGAAATAATTTACCATGAACAAAGATCATAAATAATTGTGCCAAAATCTAAAAGGTTTTATAATGAAACAACCAATCTTATCATCGATGACTTCCATTTTTACAAAAATCAACCCTTGATGATGAAATTATGTCACTCTTATCATGCTACTGATGAATTTTGAAAACATGAATTTTTCATATGTTCAAAATGTAAATGAGCATGTTGCATGATATGTTTTTCTTTATTTATTATTTTTTTTTGAAAACTTAACAGAAACTCTAACAAGAAACACACAAAAACACACAAATGAAAGAAAAATCCTAAAAAATACCCTTAAATGTTGTCCCCTCCCCCACATATAAAATATTTTACTGTACTCAATTTGAACCCATGAGATAATATGTGAACATGAAATGTAAAATTTTAAATAGAAAAAATAATATAAAGTGAAAGGGTTAGGAAAAGCATGATATTCTCATGTGATGATGGGGTCATGAAGTGTGATGAAATCAACTACACGAGTAGGAAGTCATTCAATGTATTAATTCAAATGTAGACCATTGAATGTAAATGTCCTTCCTTTATTCTTTGGTTTCATCTTCAATAAACCATTATAAAAATATTAGACACTAAATAAGGACCTAACCATCTATAATGAAACTTAACAGACATTATCTTTAGTCCTGAACTCTAGAGAATGGCTTTCTATCCAATATGAAACCCCCTTTTTGGATCATTCCTTCATGTTATGATTTTAATCCTTCCTTTTAGAGTATTTATTTCTCATATGATGACAATATAATCTTCTCAATCTCTTGATTTTTCATCTTCATTAGAATTCCAGCTTAGGCTGATGCCATGATTTATTTCATTATAGCCTAATAAGCCTGATGCTCGACTTCTACGTTGAGATGAAAAGAGTTATGAAAAACAATCCGAAATGGAGATATAACAATGGGGATCTTGTATGTCATCTTATAAGACAACAATGAATCATCCAAGTGCTTGCTCCAAACTTTTATATTCTTCTATACATTTTTCTCCAAGAAAAATTCATCTCCAATTTTGAAACCACATCCTGGCAATTTGTTTTGGGTAGTATGTTGTTGATCTTTGGTGTGCCACCATATAATTTTTAAGGAGGGAATCCAAATTACAATTTCATAAGTGTGTACCTTGGTTACGGATGATAGAATCTGGTACTCTAATCCTACAGAAAATTTTAACCTTGATAAATTACACTATAACATGAGAATCATCAGTCTTGGGGGCCTTGGGCTCCCCCAATTTTCTAGCACAATCAATGGAAACTAAAACATAGAAAAAAACAAATGAACTAGAAAAATGACCCATAAAATGAATGAACCATACATATAAAATCTCACAAAATAGTATGGGTTCTTGGGGTATGTTATGCCTTTTTAAAATATTTCCGATGTGTTGGAAACTTTGACATGACTTACAAAACACTTGAGCATAATTGAATAAGATAGGACATTATAACCCAGAGTCTAATACTTTTCTAGGTGTTTTTTGGGGTCAAAAGTGTCCTCCACATGAATGTGTATTTTAGAAATGTAGAACAGACTCAAACTAATGATTAGAAACACACCTCCAAATAACTTTATCACTACACATGTGTCATAGGTAGGGATTATACCAGATATAAAACATAGACTTAGTTATTAATTTTTGGACATTATGTTTCATTAAATTTTTAGAAATTTGAATGAAAACAAGGTAGTTAACTAAATAATAATACCATGTATGTGTACCAGAGAGTGAATTAAGATGCTCACCAAGGAATGTGTCTCGAAGTGGTACCCAGTCCAAGGCGTCAACCTCTAGTGTGTGAGTAATCCTACTCATGTGGGTAGCCACCAATTTCTCTGACCCATTATTATCCTTTGTCTCAATATTAAATTCTTGATGAATGAGAATCCATCAGATGAATCTGGGATTTTCATCTGGATTTTTCAAGAAGTACCTTAGAGATACATAGTTTGAAAAAACAACTACTTTACAACCCAATAAATAATAATTGAATTTATCTAAATAAAAAATGATGGAAAAAAACTTTTTTTACATGGTTATGTTGTTTTATTAGTCTGAATAGAATGTCCTCGATGTGTAGAAAATCAGATTTTAACATCCCTACACCCTCTGTGACAAGACATCTCAAACCATGAAGTTTGAAATGTCACACATAAGCTCAAATGGAATGTCCCACCATGGGGGATGTATGATAAGTGGAGTGGTCAAACGCTTCTTTATCTCATCAAAGGAAGTCATATAAGAATCATCAAACACAAAATGATAATCCTTTTTATGTAATTGTGACATATGTAGAGAAATATTACTGAAACAATTGATGAAGAACGATAAAATCATGCATTCCCTAGGAAAGATCTAACATCACACCCACATGAAAGATAGGTTAAAGATGAAATAATATCTACATTAGATTTATCATCTTATATCCCATGTTTTGACACTAAATTCCCTAATAATATTCCATTCTCTACCATGAGATGAAACTTTTTAAAGTTAAAGGCAAGATTCTTGTCAATATAGTGATTCAACACCTTTCCCAAACTTATGATACATTCATAAAATGAAGATCCATAAAATTTAAAATCATACATAAATACCTCCATGCATGTCTCTATGAAAACTAGAAAATGATCACCATGAATCTCTATAAGGTACCAGTGGCATTTCAAATTCCAAATGGAATCTTTTGGTAGGTGAATTTACTAAATGAAAAAGTGAATGTTGTCTTATCCTGATCCTTTAGATCTATAAGAACCAGAAAATATACATAAAATACATCCATGAATGAATAGTGTGTCTTCCCAGCTAGTCTCTAAAGAATTTGATCAATAAATGTGAGGGGAATGGTCCTTGCAAGTGGGTTGATGTAGTTTCATATAATCAATACACACACGCCAACTGTTTTGTACCCTCATTAGAACTAAATAATTTCTCTCATTTCTTACAAAAGTAACACCACTTTTCTTAGGAACAACCTAAATAGGAATAACCCACTAGGTACCTAAAATCGGATATATTATTCCTACTTATAGAAAATTTTCAAATTATATTTTAAGAAGTTTAAGATGATTTGGATCTTGTATCCTTTGTGGCTAGCTAACCAGTTTATCCCCACCCCCCAAATGAATCTTATGCATGCATATGTAGTGGAAAATAACTGATATTTCAGCTAAGTCCACCTGCTTTCCATAATGTTTTCCCTAAATTTATTTAAAGGTTTTTATTTATGTTTAAAAGGTATATCGTTAGCAATAATAGTAGGTAATCTCTCACCACTCAATCAGTAAGAGTATTTTAGATCTGGTGGAAATGGATAGTGTTCTAATGTTGGGGGGGGGGGGTTATGTATGGATGTAGACATTGAAAAAACTAAAATATGTGAACATTTAACATCAATATCAGAATATAAATCATTGAAATCTGAGAATAAAGTATTAAATTCATCAGCATACTCAACAATAATGTCATAATCAGAGTTGTGGTGAATCCCGCTGGAATGATGGGTGATGATGAATTAGTTTTTTGATTCCCATTTCACAATGTTATGACACTAATATTCCCCTTGGTATTTTTTGTATATTGGGAAGTTATATTTATCGAGATCATACTTAATAGTCCATAGAGGGTAGTGGAAATCTTTCTCATTTGTGTCTTCAACTCTCTCAACTTTGAACCTTGACTCTTCTTCTCATTCTATTTATTAATAAAAATTTGTTTCAAAAGATCATTATTATTAGTATACACCTTTTTTTGTGAATTACATTATTATAGGCTTGTTGATTCTTGAGCTTCAGATTTTCTTTGGGGTTGTTGGAATCCTGGTTAGTAAGGTGGAGGCTTCAAGAATTTTTTTTGAAAAGGGGGGCCTTTGTTGTTTTCAAGATCTATACCTCATATCTAATCGATCCTTCCACCATTGGATATATGTTTGGAAAATGAATAATACTTCTTCTAGGTATTTGGTTGTTGTTGTTACTAATATAGTCTCATAGGGTATAATGCTACGCAATCCTCTGTCTCTTGTTGTTGGGGAAAATAGTCAGTTGGGTTGTCTATTTCATTCAAAATTCCACAAGGCCTTATAATAGTGGGTTGGGATGTATTTTGAGCTGAATAAATCTTCCTAACCATAGTGGTCAATTATTCCAACGTTGTATTAATTAATATTTTTTTTAAAGAGAAGATGGATTGACCTAATTTACTCCTTTAACATATGGTGTACCTTAATATCCAAATTTTTGGGAGTTTTCACCATTTTTTCAATCAATGCACATGTAGATACTGGTGTTTGGTCAACCAATGACCATCTAGCCATGAAATCACCCACGCTCATTTACATAGGCATGAGACCTTAATATTAGTACTATATAAAGAGTTCCATACTAATTTGGTGATGTAGGTAGCTTGAAAACAACTTCTTTAATCACTTCCAGTACCCATACATAACTCCCTTTGGGATTGATGGATTCTCAATATCTCTTTTTGAATGGTAGTGGTTCTTGATGCCGAAAAAAAATCTCTTCAAGAAAATAAATTTCAAATTATTCCAACAAGTTACATATTCATGTTGTAAATAATACATCCAATCTATTGCAGTTCCATCAACTAAGATTGAGAATGCTCTTAGTTTGATTTTATACTAAGATACATTTATTAATTTTACGGTTGATAAAACCAAATTAAATTATTTTAGATGTTTTTTGGGATACTCATTAGATAATCCACAAAATTTTGTTATCTAGTGTATCAATTTAGATTTTAATTAAAAGATTGATTCATGGTTTGTATATGCAATAAAATTAGGTTGATAGTTAATGTCATGTGCATCTAATTATCAAATGGTTATATTAAGTTCATTATTATATTTTTTTATCTATTGGTTCTTATTTTTTGTTTGATTCATAAATTTCTCCAATTTCAATGTTACTAGAATGGACAAATTCTCAAACTAGTTGAATGTTAAAACATCCGGTAGAATAAGAATGTCTGATTCGATCCCTAAGGCTATATTCATTATCAGGGTTAAAATCTAAAATATCTTCAAGATTATTTCATGTCACAAATAAAATTAAAATGAAATGAATAAAATTAGACCATAATAAAAATATGATATGTTTGAGTTGATGTTTCAATAAAAGAAGAAAACAAAAGAAGAATAAAAATGCTGATTGGGTAAAGAAGGAAGAAACAAGAGAAGAAGAGAAAAAAATGAAAAATAAAATAAATAACAATAATTGGTTGAAATAATTAATTGCCTCCCCAAAAATGACACCAATTTGAATGGATCTGTTATGGATTCTCTCAAATGATGTTTGATTTTTGGTTTTTTAGGTGCAACAAAGTGGCTAACCATGGTCATCTCTCAAAGATGTGGTAATTCAAAAACATTCTTAAAGGTGTTATGAAAATAAAGATAAAATAAATATGTAACATATAAGTATGGGGGTTGGTTTGATGTTTATTAACGATGAAGAATAAGTTTTTTTGAAGAATATTGTATAATTTTTGTTTTTTTAAATGAAATTGGATTAATAAAACACAATGAGAAGATGTTTTCTTATAAAACCATGTTAAAAAAGAAAAACTGATCTAACACTACCTCTTGAATTACTTACTAATAATTATTATTTAAATTAAAATTCACTTAATTATGATTCCATAATTTTTTAACCCTCAAACCCTATGAGAATTAAATAAACCATAAAGATGAAATGAATTAAACCCTATGCCAACTTCCGAACATTCAATCATAACACCCTACTTTGATTGATGTTATGAAGGTATATTATGGTTTGTGGTAAATTAGGGAACATAAAAACTCTATAAATGAGGATTAATTGATTTTAGGTATTTTATTTGAAATATATAAATATATCTCATGTAGTTTTGTTTTACCGATTGAGATAGGGCTCTCACAGTTCACACATTACTCGACCTTTCATGTTTTTTCATGAATTATTAAATTTATTGATTACTTTATTAAAATTTATAAACAAAATTCATAAATAATAATAAGTGAATTATTGTATCACATTGATTCAAAATAATTAAGTGAATATGGTTATAGTTAGATTGATTACTAAGAAGAATTACTCTTCTATGTGTGGTGTAGTCATCATAGAAATGTTTTTCATTTGTAAAGGTCATTGAAATGATATAACTCAATAATGCTTCAACTATTGATTTCAAGACCAAAGAGGAATATTATAGAATAAAAAATATAAGAAAATAGAGTAAATTATAATAAATATAATAGGAACAAACAATTTTATTATGAAAAAATAGATAATACAACGTGATGAAGAAGAATAAGGCTTCAACGAAGTGATCCTTGCTTCAGGATATATCATTATTAAAATGATTGGATAATTGGAGTGTAAAAATTATCCAATGAAATTAAATTCCTAATTCACATCCAACCCCCTCCAAATGAGAAAAACAACATTTTCATGGGTGGAGGGGAGGCTAGGTTTTAGGAGAGTTCAAATGTGAATGGGGAAATTCATCCAAATAAATTAAGGAAAATTGTACAGACTATTTGAAATAAAAAATACCTTAACCAGCTATACTTATAAAGCTTTTATTCGTTTATAATTGGTTTCTATATTTCATCTCCAAATTTGGGCCCAATTGAAGCACATATTAAGAAGTTATGGCCCAAATACTAAACTGATGTTCAATCAGGAATGTCCATCCAATCATTTACTTTACAATCCTTTTACTCCAATTAAATGCATGATTTAACTCCAATGTCTTGAATTAAAGTTTTATAAAATTAAGTTAGAAACGTATAAAAAAAATTTAAGATCAAATAATACATATTAAAAAAATTATTTCAGAAATTTTCTGGTTATTTCTAAAAGATAATACTAGAATTTTAATCTAATTTTCAAATAAATGATCTAATACCAAATATCTTATAAATAAACATATTTAACATAATGTGAAGAGATTATGTAATTTATTATAAATAATATATTCGATAAAATTTTATTTTGTTAGTATTTCACCCTATTGAGACATCATCCAAATTAGGTATAGTCATATTTGGTTTATAGGTTGATCAATCTATGATGTGATATATTATTTATTTATTTTTCCTACTAGAATTTCAAACTAAGAATACTCATATATTTAATGGGGTTTTAGATACACTTTTTTTGGTTTTATACTAATTAATAGTCCCATTATTCCTGATCTTTCAATTAACTACGTTGGTTTCATGATTTTAGAGAGAATGTAAAAGGACATGTGGTTGAAAAAAATGAGAATGGTAAGAGTCAGGATAAATGATTGGATAAGGACTCAGAACCTAGTTTTACAGTAGTTTCTTTTATTTTCTTAATTTTTAGACTAAATTTTATATTATGAGACACAGATGATCATACTTATGGTTTATTCTTGTTTGAAATTACAATATAATCAATTTCTTAATAGCTTTTATATATTACATATGCATGGTTATATCATAGTTGCAATATCCATGTTTTACTATTCATTATGATTAATGTTTATTATTTATTTCTTCTTTGTTTCTAGATAAATTCTCTAGGGGATTTAGTCTCCCAAAAATCACTTATTGAACCCCAATTCTTGTCAAAATATTTGGGTATATGGAGATTTACACCTGAGGTCATGTAGAAACTTTGGTCTGGTTACTCTTCAGGTAGTTTAGGATTAAATGTTACAAATATTTGATAGATCCTTACTTTGATTTTGATTTACTATTTGGTTATGGTATCTGAAAATAATATGTTTTCATGACTTTCAATCAACCTTATGCATTACAATATCTAATCTAAATATAGGGAAAGTTTATGTTACCAGGGATGAGGTTACTATTCATGTTTTTTGAGTATTAAATTTTTCTGAATTCAAGAATTTTATGTGTGATTTTTTGTTATTGTTTTAATGTTGGATTAGGGTGGAATGAGTTCATATGTTTATGCAAAATTTTTGAGATGTATGACTCCCATGTAATTTCTATGATTGACCATGATTGTGTATTTAGTTATGATGTAGTAGATGATTATTTAAAGTTAAAAAACATAATTAGTGTTTAATAATATAACAGGATGGTGGAGTTATTTTTGAATTAATAATGGTTATTAAGTTGTTATTTTTTACATATTATAAGTTTTTATGTGGACCTATTTTTGTTATACTCGACCTAAGATTGTGGGTAGATTAGGCTAGACTCGATCTGGAATATAACGAATTTCCACATAATAGGTTGTGTGTATAGAGTAGTAATGCATGTTTCATGTTTTTTATTTCCCCAAAATATTATATCAATATATATGATAGTCATTTTTTGACCCATAAATTTATATTTTAAATTTTTTTACACCTTAGGGGCCTCTAATAAAGTACTGATATGGTGGGGATGATCATTACCTACCTGAAGTGGGATCAGATCCTTCTACTATTCCCATACATCCTATTTATTATTTGCTACAAGATATTTTTTAAGCTATATTATTCATGGGAAATAAGTTTATATGGACTAAAATATCTATGTTAGATTGTATTGAAGATTTCCATTTACAACAGCCTTGTCTCTTCTCAGGTGAGGGTGAACCATCGACTCTTGAGTTCTTGATAGAATCTATAAAAACTATTTTTTACCAGATCAAGACAACCCTAGAGTAGAGGGTGAATTTTTTACCTTACATGCTTCATGGACGTGCCAAGCACTAATTAAGTGTACCTATTCACGATGATATGAATTTGGGAGAAACTTAGAAGGATTTCGTAGCTCATTTACTCAAGAAGATATTGTCTAAGACTTTGGGGGTGGATAAAGCCTGGGAGTTTATATTTCCGGTCTAGGGATATATATATATATATATATATAATTATGTATCTTTTTTTAATATCTCTTATTTTTTCTATGTGTTTTGGATACTAATTAGGGTCATAGAGTTAAGAAATTTTAGGGAGATTAAATGCATTACATTTAATCCCTGGTGAACATTTTTCTCTTGATATTGTTCTATGAGGAGGTGAATGGAGATATTATATCTCAAGGGGAATTAGATAGAGCGTAAATCATTGATTTTTTTTTCTTATTATTCCATGTTTGGGAGAATTTCACTGAGAATTAGAAATAATATGAATGATGAATATTTCTTGGGTTGTGATAAACAAAGTAGCATGGTTAAGGGAATGTCCTTCCTCTGATAGGGAGGGATTCTGTTTAGTGTTATTAGTGTGTGAAGCTAGGGTCTTTTTATCTTGATTATGATGAGCTTTAACATGACTGAATCACTTTTGATGAGTGAAAAACCATGTTTTCATTGAATATTTTATTTATAATTAATTAAATAATTTGCCCACATTATTCTTTACTTGAATAAATGGAAATTTTTATTTTGATCATGAATTTTAAAATTCCATGAAATTTATGTTTTTACCCTTTTAAATTCATTAAAGTATAATAATCATAAAATAGTTTTGTATTGAAATTTAACATGATATTTTTGGATGAGTTTTCACTAATTGGGATAAATTTTCCATTTCGACTATGAAAACTATATCCCACATTTGAATAGATAAAAGTGGTTATAAATGTTGAGATGGATTGGATTCAATAGATTGAACCTCACCTAACCATTTGGGAGATTAAATTTTCATCTGATGTTATATTAGTGTGAAACTTGGAAAGGTGTTATAAGAATCATTTGATATAAATTAATTCAACTGGAGATATAGTTGGTTCATGTGAGAAATTTGTGGAAAAGGTGGCTCAATGTGGAGTACTGTTTAGAAGATGAATTCCATATGCACACTTATTATAATTTCTAAACCCTACCCCCACTCTATTTAATGAAAATTTTCACAATTGTGAAGGTATATTTGTGTCATTAGAAATGTTTATCCATAGATATTGGTTCCTTTTACCCTGTCTAACTATTTGTAAGATTGATGGAATTATGAAAGGGTATATTCCAATAAGGCCCTATTTATCTTCTTGTCTAATTTTCATCTTTATTTGTATGGTCATAATATCTTTTAATCTTAAATAAAAATTTCATATTCCTGTGTTTATATTTTTCTATTTTTCTTCATGAGGTTTTAATCCAATAGTGTAAATGATATTGGGTTGTTCCTTCTCAATCATTTGATTATTGAAATCATATCCTCAAAGAAAAATCCACCCATGGGAGAAAAATTCTTTTTTACGATTGATATGGTTATTACCTACTTAATTAAATTTTTTATTCCATGTACTCACTGTAATTCATAAAATTATGGTTAATGAGTTTGTAATGTTGATATAACTCAAATGATTGAAAAATTTATGACAAGGTCGATATTATGTTAATCATGAGAGTGACAATTTAATTAACAAATCTAATCTAATTGGTATCAATTACTAGGGTTTGAATGTAATCCTAAAACTCTACACATTAACATCTATAGAGTTGAGGTACTTTCTAAATTTTAAATTAATCATAATTTATCCTTTGGGGATACAATCAAATCATGGGGCTGCGATTGTAAATCTTGAAGTAATCTTAGGGTTCATTTTTTCCAATTCTTTTGGACTTGTTTTCGTCCACACAATTCTGTGGTTTACAAATTAGGGAATAAAATTTGAATGAATTTATTACAAGGGATAATGATTAGTGAATAATAATCTATAGGTTAAATTTATCATAAAAATTTATATTTTTTTTTAATTATAATTTTTTTCTAATTTGATTGATTTTTTTTCCAAACTCACTCAAACAACCACATATTATTTTCTTAATTTTCCATTTCCTTCTTAATATACTTTAAGACTTTATTAGGTTTTATAACTCACTTTTTCTCAAAGATAATGACCTAGGTCATCCCTTGTTCTGAACTTAGTCAACAAAATCAATTGTTTGGAGAGCATGAGAAACAACACTTATCAAATTAGCACCATTTTTTGGGAGGCAAGTGTTATATTCAATACCTTCTTAAATCAGTTATTTTATAATTCTTATTTTGTTTCATTTAATCACTGTTCATTTTTTTTCTTCTTCCATATACACATCCTATTTTTATACCATCAATTGTAACTTCATTTGATGATATTATGGTTAGGTTCTTTGTTTTATATCTTTTCTCTATCTAATTCATGACATGATCCAACTCTAATGAATATTTTCTACTAAACCCCAAGCTTGAATGAATATTTAGTAGTTTAATCAAAAAATCTAAAAATTCATAAAGTATTGAAACTATAATATTTCTATATTTATATAATTATAATAGTAGTGATCCTAGTAGATTATCTTAAATAAAATCTGATCATGAAAAAATGTATGAAAAACATAATTAACTTAAAATAATTATTCAATAGTTAACCAGACATAATTATAATTACCAAACCAACATGCATTTAAAATCCAAATCTCAAATTAGACTTTGAGATAAAATCTAGGTTAATTCATCTTCTTCCAAAATTTTATGGTGTCTTCAATGAGGATAAAAAAAACAGATAAAATAATTCAATGTGGTTTCCCCATCATTGGAAAAAACTAATTCTTTTGAAGACTAAATAAAATTAAGATAATTCTCATTTTTACTAGATATAACTATTAAATTTTGAATATATTCCACGCATGAGAAAGATGATACATTTTGGGTTGATTTAAAACACATTTTCATACATGTATTCTTTCTATTATCAAGGAAAACAATAATTCCATAGGATATATCATCAATAAATAAACAACAAGGATTGTTTATTTTAGGTATTGATATAAGTTCAAGAAGTTATGTGTATGCTACCCACTCACCAAATCAGTGAGAAATCCCACATCCAATACATCTATAAAGGTCTCACTCAAATGGAGAGGATCATGATGGGTTTTTTGTTAAGAGAAGAATTGGTAAATAAAACCACAATTTCGGATCAAGTATTAACAAAAAATATGAAAGATAATTCCCAATATTTAGGTGATCGAGCTGCATGGGATATAAGGGGAGTACATCAGGTAAGTCATTTTCTCTTGAAAATGACTCAATTGCTGTTATGTTGGATGAATTAACAACTATGGTGAGACAGATAGACTTGGATCAAAAAACCTCTCCACCTACTCCATTAATGATTTGTGGAATTTTTTATTGAACCATACCATCTAATATATTATTACCCTCAATTACAAGAGACAAAATATTGTGAAAATATATTACTCGGGAGACAATTTATACAAAAATAATAATCATCACCACAAATTAAGTATGATTATTTTGCACCAACATACGATAAAGGATGGAAATACCACCTAGACATGATGTATGGTTCTAGAAAACAACAAAGGTATCTTTTTCAACAAAATAACCCGAAACCTTTTCCTTACCTGTAGTGTATTCAAAAACCCTAAAAGAGACTTGAAGTTCAATAATCAAAAAGTAAATAACAAAATTGGAACTCCATATGGAATATATATTCTAACACTGATTATCTTATAATGAAAATCATTCTTAGTATAATCATAGAATTTATGGATCTAAATATGCAATTGTTTTAGATGAACACCACCTCTAATCAACTGGTATATAGAAACTCTAAAAAACATCCATCCCAACCAACTCTAAATCATAAATGGAATTTAATCACCATAACATTAATGAATTGGAAGATAATAGATAAGAAAAGTGTTCCTAGAATTCCACCAATATTTAAACCACTTGAGTATATTCCACCATCCATTTAGGTTGATGGGAAACTTAAGGAGAAAGTGAAAGGTAATAAAAATATCAATTAGGTACCTTCTACGAAACATCACTCTCTTAGTAATGTGGTAAAAAATAATATGGATGAGGATGAAATTGAGAAATATGTTATGGAAATATTAAAGATATTTGAGATAAAAATACCAATTATTCAATATATTAAGTAGATCTTAAGGGATGATAAATTCTTGTAATACATTTACACCAATCATAGATTTGTTTATTGAAACATGAATATCAATCATGAAATGAATGTTTCATAACTCATTACACCAACTAAATTGTTTCCCTTAATGTACAGTGATCCTTGAATATTCTTTATCCTATACACCATGGGGGGGTTATAATTTTCTAATGATTTATGTGATTTTGGATCTTCCCTAAATTTAATGATTCGCTATGTTTTCTCTTATTTATAGATTGATGAGTTTAATCTAACAAGAGTGTTGATGCAATTGTAAAATAGAGATATAAAATATCTATAAGGTATCTTTAAGGATATAATAATTTGAGAAAGATAAATTATCTTTCATATATATTTCTACAAGATTAACAATGATGATGATCATGTAAATTTTAATACTCCCACTATCTTAGGAAATCCATTCCTCAAAAATGCTAAAACACTCATAAATGTATTGATGGTACACTTTCCATATATTTAAATTATTAATCTATGAGATTTAATTGTGTGGAATCCTTGAAGTAACCCTCATAGAATTATTATGCTTTTGGTATCTCTTATTTTTAACTATGTGGTAAAATTCCCTTTTCTTTTAATTATTCTATTCATAGGGATATTATGAGAACTGGGTCTATTTTCATATCTAAGAGTATTTGAAAAATTATTTTTCATGAGAAAACCTAACTTGGGTTTGAATTTTATGTAGATTCATATTCTAATTCTGAGTATGTTCTTTCATATTATGATATGGTTTTTCAGTTTTTTTTTGATAGATTTTAAGTATATTATTTAATTTTCATGATGTTTATTTATATACATATGTTCTTTGTTAAAATATTTTGGTTATTTTAATGTCTCTATCTATACATAACCCACCCACATTAGAACTTAATTCTTTTCAACCAAATCTAAAATACTCATACTTATTGAGTTATACAATAATAACTGTTAACATTTATAATAATATCCCTTTCAAACATGAATAATTTTTTTTAAATATTTTAAGGAAGAACTGTAAGGTAATTGGTTTGACCTTGACTGATATATAAAGTATTGTCAACTATATTCCTAGACATATTTTCATCTGGAGTGTGGGGACAAACTGGTATTAAAACCATAAAGGATAATTTACCCCACATTTTGGATGTTGTATGAAAATAATTTTATACATTTCTCAAGGAAGACATCATTTACCCCATTTATAATTTCCAATGGATTAATCCTATTTCGGTTGTACATAAGAAAAGTGGTGCTAACTTTGTTCAAAATGAGAGGTATGAGTTAGTTCTTATTTGGGTGAAAAATACTTGGTGAGTGTGTACTGATTATAGGAAACTAAATAAATCCACTCAAAAGGACCATTTTACCTCCCATTCATATATCAAATTAAAAAAAATATTATTTCTTGGATGGAATATATAGTTATTTTTAGGTTCCTATTACTCTATATGATCTAGATAAGTTGAAATTCACTTTCACATTAAGTATATTTTCTTACCAAAGGATTACATTTAGACTTTGTACCACCTCATGTACCTTCAATATATGCATGATGATAATTTTTTTTGTTTTCTTGAGGATTTCATGGAGCTATTTATGGATAATTTTACTCTGTATGGTTCTTCATTTGTTGATTGTATCTTTAGTTTGGTTAATGCATTTAATTATTATATTGAGAAAAATTTAGTTTTAATAGTTTAGAAATTTTATTTCATGGTTGATAATTAAATTTTATTAGGTCATATTTTATAAAAACATAGAATAAAGGTCAATAAATTTAAGGTAGATATTATTTCATCCATTTAATATCATACATTTGTGTGATGTTATATATTTCTTAAAACCAGTAGGTTTTATTCATGTTTCATTATATATTTTAGAAATAATTTTATATCCTTATTGAGGTTACTTAAGAAGGATTCTAATTTTGTATTTAATGATTCTTATAAGGTTTAATTTGATAATCTAAAGAAAAGTCTCACCACACCATTGATCATACATACCCCATGGTTGGATATCCCAATTAAGCTTATGTATGTAACATCAATATTTTTAGTTGGAGTGGTCTTATCTCAGAGGGTGTATTGAAATTCCTACATGATTACTTATGCTTTAAGGAATTTGGATTCAACACATGAAAATACATAACAAAAAAATGTGTTTCTTGTTGTTATATCTTATATAGACAATGTTATTCTTATTTATTAGCATCTAAAGTTATTTTATGATCATGAAGATTTAAGGTACTTGTTAAATAATCCCAATGAAAATTCAAGGATCATTCATTGGGTGGACCTCCATTAAGATCCTGACATCAAGGTAACATATAAGAAGTGTTCAAAGAACTTTTTGGATGAAAAAATTTGTAAAATCACTCACATGTTAGAGTATGTGAGCTGACCAATGATTTTCAAACACAAATATTAAATGATTTTATATGAAAATTAAAGTATATAGAAATATTATCCACACCAAAACCATAAAGTATTAGGTTATTTTCATATTAGATAGATGAATGTATTATTTAGGTACATTACTCAATATCTCTCCTCAAGTTATTCTCACATTGTACCCTTATCGATATACACTACATTATACCTTTCTTCATAACCTATAAAAGGGAAATATAATAAATGGTGGGATTAGTTTCTCAGTATGTTTAAACATGGGAGATAGAAATCAATGATCATATGAAATCATAAAATAATTATAAAGGTATGAGATCCTGAACACAACTTATAAAATTTTCATCCAATCTATCAAATATCTTAAACAATATTTATGGAATAAAGAGTTATCATTTTAAAAGTGATGAATTATAAGAGTGGGAAAACATCATAAATAAATCATGAATGATAAGTTCATATCATAATCATATCATAAAAGTGTCACACTATAATAGGTATAGAAATCATTTTATATGTCAAGGTTAAGTAATGATCCCATCAAATCAAAGTGGACCAGACATCAAAACATGTTTCCAATATCATAATGTATTAGTAATCACTACATATTTCCTAAAGTAGATAAGGCATCAACATATACTTCCCATATCATAACTGATCATACACCATAACATTTTACCACATGGGATCTGGGATCCCTACCATTTTACCATAGTAGATCAATCACATTGAATTGTATCCCATAATTATCTTATAAGATATAAAGAATTACCCAATTCAATAGAGTACTATATATTTCCAGTGCACCTAATCACATAATAAAAACTATATATATATTCCATATTATCATAAATCATTCATCATATCATTATATAATAAACCACAAAAAGAGAATGAGTTTATAAACAATTCATAAATTCATAAAATCACAACCTATGTAAAATAAATGAGTTTCATAAAACCCTAATCTTTATAATCACAAATAATTTAGAAAAATAGAAAGGATTGTATAATTGAATCATATCTATATTAAGAAATAATTAACATTAATGAATGTTATTATAGATGAAAATTATTTAAAATATAATTGGAATATTTCTTTATAAAAATACACTTTCCATTTTGAAATCTATAAAATCTAAATATTTCTAAAAATTTAATTAAAATTTTTCTTTGATAAGAACTTTGTAAACTTTTAGGGGAATATTCAAAATATTTAGTTGTCATTATGGTAGGAAATTCTATTCTTGTCACATATAATAAAACATTGACTCCTTTCACATTTTTCTATAAGAAATAAAAAATTAAATCATTATGAAAATGATAGGAATATTCCTATAGAACATTTTTATATAATTTAAAAATTGAGGAAAATGACTTTTAACAATCACTGGATAATAATAAAAATTATTCTTGTAAAAAATAATAAAAATCATGGATATATAAGGAAAATATTATTGACTGATTAGTGACATAATTGGGTTTTCATAAAAATATTTTTCTATTATCTTGAGTTCTTAATTTGGGGAAAATGATTGGAAAAAAAATATTATTCATAAATAACTATAAACCAATAAAAATGAAATGGATTTATCATATATTTATCATAGAACTTCATAAATGGAAATTCGAGCTTAAACAATCCTGAATAAAAGCGGATTTATATGTAAATCCCTTACCTCATGTATTTTCTTTCTTCTTATGTGTTTGGATATCCCTTATAATAGATATCTATTTATTTTAAAATTTTACTAGAATCATAAGCGTATATATCAAACAATATATGATTTACTTATAACATATTATCACACATATGTTAACAATTTTTTATTAAATCAAATATTCTAAGTGATAACTACTTAATCTCTCATGTATGTTTTGGTTTGGTAGTCCCCATATATATAATTTTATCATAGTTCCTATACCACCTTTATATTTTATGAAATATTTCCCTTAAAATTAAATTTCGTTGATAGCTTGCGATACACACAACCCCAAATATAAATAAACTCTAATTTAATATACTATGATGACATGGATATTGAATAAGAGGGTATGAATAAGATTAAGTAAATTATTAAATATATATTATTTACAATAAATTAATTGGATATCAATTGAATGTAAATAAAAATAAAATAATTTGAATGTAAATGAGATATTTTTATAAATAACTATTTTTTTGTGAGCAATGTGTTTATATATTAACAAATTGATTAGTTAATTTTGGTGAATGATGCCAATGAATTTATATATTATATATTCAATCAAATGGTTTAACATTATTCTGATTTTTTTCTAGGAATTAGATAAGAATATATATGCAGTTTTATTCTAAAAAAATGTACTTTTTTGGAAAAAAGTTTTTCATCGTGTATTGCACTCTTATTTTAAAATGAATTTATTCAAATTATAAAAAATGAATCTTGAGTTATAGATTCCTTATTTGGAATCATTTAGAATAAATTTTTTAAATAGGCCTATTTTATTTCAGGTCTATATATTAATAATAACCAAGGAAAATATTTGTCACCCTGATAAGGGTAAAATTGGTAAAATATTGTTAAAACATTGGTATATGGACATAAAATTTATTGAAAACTTTCTTTTATCCTATTGAATGAGTTTGGTTCATCCATTTAAATCCAAATATCAAATAAATGGTTACTTTGTGCCATATTTCTTTGATTATGACCTTTATATTAATTTATGAAAAGTATAAACATAAATGTCACTCTCTGGAATTTAATATCTCAAATTTTTTACATAAGGATAAAAAGAGAAACATTTTGCATATAATTTTTTATTTTAAATATAATTGAAATTCTTTTATCATTTTAAATTATTTTTATTTTTTATTTATTTAATAATAACCTTAAATTCTTATGCAACGCTGACACAATATTTATTCAATTAATAGAAAATAAAATAAATTATTTTCAAAATATTAAAAGTAATACAATTTTGGTGAATTATTGGTTTCAATTAATTTTAATATAACATATTATAGTTTTTTTGGATGGTTTATATTAGAATAAAATTTATTTCCTGTTTCCTTTAAAGTCAAATTAAATTAATGGTTCCCAAAATGATATTAATGACATTTAAAAAAAATATTATTAAATTATATAAAAATTATAAAAAATATAAAAACATGATAAGGTGGATAAGATATGGTTTAAAATTTCACCCCTTTTCCATTTATGATCCAATTTTCACTTAAAAATTAAAATTATAACCCTCTAATATTGAAAAATTAATTAATGTAGTTAAGTTTAAAATTGGTTAACCAAGGATTGATAAAATTGTTATGGTTTAAAATGACACTTAAAATTGTATAAATTTAATTGGAAAATGATATTTCTACCTCACAATCTTTCATTATAATATCTATCCCATTGGTACCAATTTTATTGAGAATGAATCAATTATATTTTAATCTTTTTTGTAATTCTAATAGATCCCCTCTCCTAAATTCTAAAATGATACCTCTTCCAAAATATACCTCACATATTTTTAACCTTCTAGATCTTCCAGAACATTAATTAATTACGTCATAGATTCATTTTTTATATCATAGAGATCTTGTTCTTTCCGAAAGACAGTAACCATTGAAATAAAAGACTTTAGGTAATGGTTTATCATCTCAAATCATATTCCTTGAGATATATGCTATGTTATTCACCTATATCCCTTTATAAGGTGTATATACATCAAATTTGAAATTATATATAAAATAAACCTTTATTTTTATTATATTTAATGTTTCATTTTATGTAATTTTTTCATGGGTATTATAATTCAATGTTATGAAAGTAGTAAGAGTTTTATGTTACAATCTCATTGTTTTATGGGATTGTTTATGATTATGTTTTTGACGATGGAATTTCATAATCTACCTCTAAATAATACTAAGAATTCAATTTTACGCCTTTTATATATTCATATTACTTGTTTTAATTTCATTTATCTCTATTTAATAACCAAAGAGACAAAAATATTTTTTTAAGGAAAATTACCTTTATTTCTCTCTTCGGTTTAAAATCAATTTTTTTCTTAACCATGTTGTCTAATGATTTTTCAGGAATATTTTTACCATTTACAACTAATTGTTAAATTCATGTTTTCCAATGTTTTAATTTTAAATTTTCTTAAATGGAATCTTATTTTCATTTTCTAAACAATGCACTTTTGACTTTTTAGTGAAAATGTGAAAGGAAATCATTGTTTGAAGGTAAAAAACATGAAAAAAATGTAACACCATCATGAAAACTCAATAATTTAAAGCTCTCTTTAAAATTTTCTAATATACTTTTAAATGAAATTTTTTTCCTTATTATTTGGGAAATTTTTTGAATTAAAAAATGTATTTCATAGTGAAGAGGGTATTTTACTCAATAAATGTTCTAGTGATATTTTAAAGGAAGTTTCAAATGTTAAAACAAAATTTGATATTAATTATGATTTACTATAGATATTATCCAATGAAACCTTCCAATTTAATTATTTTGATGGATTATGATGGTTATGATTTTCGGATGATTCTTTGAAACATGTATCTTTCGCATAGGTTAATTAAGTTATGATGAAACCTTTATAAAAACGTGTTTATTTTCTATAGGTAATGTTGTAATGTTATGATGAAATATTTATGAAACCCATTTCCTTTCCAAGTGTTATGAAATTATTAATGTTTTATGACATTGTAGAATACAGATGTATGATTTTCATTATGTCATGTGTGAGACCAAATTTACAGATACCTCTAATTTATTGGGAAAAGATGGATATCTCATGTGATAAATAATAATGGAAAGTGGAGTGAACCCAGTTCAATAAGGGACTATGTCTACTATGATACAATTTATATTGAACCTTGACTAAGATGATGGAATGTGAAGTCAACCCAATCCACTATTATAGTATTTCTTGTGAGTCATTTATACTAAGGAAATGATTTTCTATGATTAGATGCATACCAAAAATCTATGTCTTATACCAATATTGTGATCTCATAGCTCATGTTTTTTGACTCCTTTATAACCCATGTCTTATGAACAACCAAACCTTATTCCATGATTGAATATTTTGATTTATGATATGTAGGGTATTGTTTTCAAATGTTATGTTCATGTTTTTATACCCTTGTGCTCATGTCATGCTTATGTTATGACAACACATCTCTTTATTACATACAAAAACATGATTTAATACAGAAAAACATCACTTGATACAACATAGAAGATTGAGAGGTCTAGTGTCTTTGGGGATTAAGAACATTACATAACAACATAAAACATAGAACACAACATCTTTTTGAAAACTTCCTTTACATGACCATTACATTCCTTATTTTATAGCATTGTATAGGATAACCTGAGGACATGCATAAAAAAGTGAGAGTTATAAAGCCCAGTAAGGGAATAAACATGGAATAACATGAGTAATACAATACATGTTAGACAATAGTAATATAAATGTATATAAAGAGAAACATGAACATAATGGCATGATAAATTGTGAAAATCATAACATGGAGATGTGGAAACAACACTTAACATGGAATTAGCATGAGTCAAGTATCATTGCACATGAAGCGTGGTTAAATCCTCATTGCACATGAAGCACGAGTAAACCCTAGATTAACTTGAATTATTATGATTCAACACTCAATTCACATGATGTATCATGATACTATACTTTACCTAATGCATTGGAGTGCTATCAGGGCGCACCCTTCTTAAACATTTCATTTCATGCATTAGTGTGCCACATGGATCATACAACAAGGAATAAATCATAGTAATTTATTAAAAGATAAAGGAATTTGGAATAAATAAACGAAGCTTTATAATAAATTTGTAAATGTTCATAAAGGTGAATACCCTTGATATAGAAATGGGCATGGTATTCATTACACAATGACATTGGCTTGGAAAATCGGTGCAATTTCGGCAGCGTAACAACGTGAGATAAGAATTCATAAACATGGTTGATGAGAGAGAAAGGAGTGTATAATCATATTTACATGAAATGGAAAGTAAGGGGGTCATATAGATACATGTACCAACATATTTAATGGAATTTAGATTCATAATACAAAAGAATTTCTTGAATGTAAATGAGGAGAGAGAAATTCCTTATGAAATTTCAGCATGGTAACAGGTGTATATTGGAGGCATTTAATGAGGGATAAAGGGTTCTCTTATCATTAAAACATAAAGAGAGAAGTATGGGGGAGGTGAAAAATAATACCCCAATATTTATAATTGAAAATGAAAGGGCATAATAATAGTAATAAACTTGGATAAAAAGAGAAAGGTAGGAATCCCTTACTTGGAAGTGTGATCCCAAAGGCTTGGGAGAGGCTTGAAAGAGGAATCTTGGGAGCTTGGGGAACCTTGGGAGAATTCTAGAGAGAGGAGGTTAGGGTTTGGGTGAACTCCAAATGAATTTAGTGAAGAGGAAGTGGGTGCTTGGGTGGGTTTATATTGGAAAGGGGAAGGAATTATTTATTATTTAGGTTTGGGACACCTCACATTAAACTAATCAAAAACACAAACCAACCCATGGTTTTTTCCAAAGTTTTTTGTAAACGGGGAGTGTAAAACAATATTTTATAAGTCCAATGGCATAAATTCTTAAAATAATAGGGTTTCTTATGTGGATGTGAGTGACACTCTCAAGGAAAACAATTTAAAAAGACAAAATGTTTTATAAGCATTGAAGGGTCCACTAAATCATTGTAAAATAAATTAAACAAACCCAAAATATCATAATTTTAATGGTAAAACATATATTGTCTGAACATAAAGTTTATGGTATTTTATTACATCACAATTGGGTCATTATGATGTCATAAAACACATTATATATTTAAAATTGTATTTAATTTTTACCCAAAAATTCGTCTCTCTCAGAAAATTAGGAAAAATTCACCATTGGATAATTTCGAAATCCTGATTCCAAAAACAATATTAATTTTTTTAAATAATTTTGTGAATATTTTTATTTTTTCTTTTAAAATAAAAACATTCATTTATCTAAAATTCATGTGTTTTGACAAAAACAGATTTCAAACCTTAATAAAAATTACAATTTCATTTATAAACTTATACGATAATTTATATTTAATAAAAATTAATTTAATTATATTAATAATATTTTATTAAAATATTATTTAATTCAAAAATCCATTAATTCATTAAAATATATTTATTAGATGAATATTTATTAAACCTACTATTTGTGCTTTAAAAACTATTTAAAAAGTATCAATAATAAAATGAATGCACATTCTTTATAGAAAAATAATGTACATAGTCATAGTGTTAGGGTCTTGTTACATAACCCCTTATAACACCCACATAAGACCGAAGGATAAGGTGTGCGATGATGATCGACTCTTGGGGTGGTTTGGATAACATTGCATGAGTGGTAATCTCTGTCAAATTCCACTTCTCTCATAGGAAGTTCCGCTTGAGCTTAACATATTCAATCTTAGCATGGGATTGGTTATGAGCGAAGCCCAATGACACCACCTCCTTTCTGAACTCTGACAAATGGGCTTCATATGGGGAAAGTCTACTAGATGAGGCCATAACTTCTTTTTCCTGAGTAAATTGGATTTCGTAAAGCCTTATACTTATACTAATCATGTGATCACTGTTCAACTGCTATATTAGAAATGGTAATAATTTTTAATGGTATTTTAAAGTCCAAAACATAGAACCAAATATGTGCATACGTTTTACTTAACCATAAGAATACATTTAAATAGACCAAGAGGAATTTTCATTAATAAATTTTTGGTTCGTTACAATCTTCTCCCATAAGAAATTTCACCCTTAAAATTTCCTTTTCCCACACTAAAACAAATGGGGGTAACTATGATTCATCACTTCCTCTAATTCCCACGTCGCTTTTTCAAACTTGTGGTTTAACCACAACACCTTGATTAGGGGCATTGTCTTATTTCGTAGAAAATTTTCTCTACGATCTAATATCTTTACTAGTTTCTCCTCATAAGAAATATCATTCTCTAACTATACTACCTCTGAAGAGAGTAAATGTGAAGGGTCTGGTATGTACTTCCTTAAAAGGGATACATGAATGACATCATGTACTTTGGCCATATTAGGTGTAAGTTCTAGTCGATAGGCCACAACCCTGACACGATCAAGAATCTCGAAGGGGCCGATGTACCTAGGACTTAACTTCCCTTTCTTTCCAAACCACATGAACTTATTCTAGATAGATATGCATAGAAACAACATGTATCCAACTTTAAACTCAAGTTCTCATCGACGGTTATCTGCATAACTCTTCCGTCGACTCTTGGATGCCTTGATATGCTACTGAATGGTTTTCAACTTCTCCATCATTTCATCGACCATTTATTGTCCTAGCATCTTACGCTCACTGACTTCATCCCAACATGCCAGTGTTCTGCACCTCTTCCCATACAAGACTTCATAAGGTTATATTCAGATGCTAGAGTGGAAACTATTATTATAGGAGAATTCAATCAGAGGAAGATGTTGATCACATCCTCCTTTAAATTCCATTGAATATGATCTTAATATATCTTCCAGTGTATGAATAGTTTGCATTGATTGGCAATTATTTTGAGGATGATGGGCCGTACTGAAGATTAGTTCAGTATCCATAGCATATTGAAGACTCTTCCAAAACATAGAGGTGAATTTTGTATCTCGATCGGATACAAAAGATAGTAGTTCTCCATGCAATCTTACCACTTCCTTGATGTATATATATGCCATTTTATCCAATGAGAAATACTACCAAATTGAAATGAAGTGTGCAGAATTTATAAGTCGATGCACAACAACACAAATTGCATTATTGCCTTTGAATGTCTTTAGAATTTCGGTGACAAAGTCCATGGTGATGTTCTCCCAATTCCATGTTGGTAGGGGAAATGGTTGCATCATCCACTTAGACTTATGCCTGTCTAACTTCACTTGCTGACACACTAGCCCCTTTGATGTATACTCAGCGATCTCCTTATTCATATTATCCCACCAATAATTCTCTCAGAGATCTCGATACATCTTTGTGTTTCCTAGGTGAATAGAGAAATCTGAACTATGTGCATCATCCAAAAGTTCTTTCTTCTGCTCCTAACTTGATGGAACACACAATATTTTCCCAAATATCATGATTCCTTCTTCATTAACATTGAACTCAGAGGATTTCCCTTTTTTGATAGCT
This sequence comes from Viscum album, assembly GCA_963277665.1. Taxonomy (NCBI): domain Eukaryota; kingdom Viridiplantae; phylum Streptophyta; class Magnoliopsida; order Santalales; family Viscaceae; genus Viscum; species Viscum album. Next base: position 1,985,277,429 of record OY728161.1, on the reverse strand, counting down.
TCCACTTTATTCTAAATTCCCACATCATCCTTTTGAGAATCCTTTATCCATTCCAAAAGATACGGTTGAGAAATCATTTGTGAAATGATTGATGATGTTCCCTTATTTATGATTCCCATTTCCATCTTCATAAAATCTAATAGTATTAGATCCACCTCAATTATCATCAATGATAGAATTGCTGGGTCCTTTTTACTTAGAGGATCATCCACCTTGTTCAATTTCCCAAGGTGGTAATTTATTGAGAAGTCATAGTATTTGATCATCTCTAACCATCTTTGTTGGCGCATGTTCAACTCTTTATGTGTGAATATATACTTGAGTCTTTTGTGGCCCATATATATTTCACACCTCCCCCCAAAGAGATAATGCCTCCAAATTTTAAAAAAAAGATCACCGCATCCAACTCCAGATCATGTGTTTGATAATTATGCTCATGAAATTTCAATTTCCTTGAAGCATATGCAATGAATTTTTCATTTTTCATCAAAACAAAGCCCATGAACTTCTTCGAAGCATCACTGAATACCACAAAAAAGTTATCCACCTATGGAAAAAGTGATCAAGGGCATAGTGATAAGACTTCTTTTCAACTCCTTGAATCTTTCTTCACATTCATCACTCCAAGAAAACTTTACTCCCTTTGTATTTAGCTTTTTAAGAGGGTTGTAAAATCATGAGAAATATCTCACAAATCGTCTATAATATCCAGATAACCGCAAAAATCTATGGATATTTATTACTGATGTTGGCCTCAGCCATCCCTCTATTACATTTTTCTTGTAGGGATCCACAAATATCCCATTGCAAGTGATTATATGGACTAAGAATGAGACCTTCTTCAACAGGAACTCACACTTGTTGTACTTTTCATAGAGCTTCTCCTTTCTTAAGGTCTCTAGTACAGTTCTAAGATGATCCTCATGATCCTCCTTGGTTTTGGATTATATTAGAATATCATCTATAAATACTACCACAATTTTGTCGAGGTAATCTCGAAATACTCTATTTATCAAGTCCATGAAGATTGATGGAGCATTAGTGAGTCCAAAAGGCATTACTATGAGTTAATAGTTCTTGTATCATGTATGAAAAGTAGTCTTGGGGGTATCTTACTTCTTCACTCTTACTTGGTAATATACTGACCGAAAATCGAACCTTAGAGAAGTATTTTGCTCCACACAGCTGCTCAAACAAGTCATAAATTAGTGGGAGGTTATACTTGTTATTTATCATGATTTTGGTAAGCTCATAATAATCGATGCAAAGGCACATTGAACCATCCTTATTTTTGATGAAGATGACTCGTGCACCCCATGGTGATGCACTTGGGCGTATAAGCCATTTATCAAGATTCTCATGTACTTTTTTATTCAACTCCTCAAGCTCCAAAATAGCCATTCTATACGGAGTATTTTATGTTGTCCACTCCCCAGGTATAAGGTCAACTAATAATTAAACATCTCATATAGGAAGAAGACCGGGAAATTCTTCAGGAAACACTTTAGTGAATTCCATCACAATAGGCATGTCTTCAAGGATGGTTTCCTCCTTAGACTCAATCATCTGAGACAGATACATGTGCTGATAGGTCAGTAATATCCACGCTTGAAATGATATAGCTAAAGAAGATTCATCTTCCTCCTCACAGTTTTATAGAATCGGGGGTTGATTCTCCACATGGAGAGTGATTTCCCTATCACGATTGTTTATGTTGGCTTTAACAGGGAAAGCCAATCCATGCCAATAATTGTAACAAATTACACTAGAGGGAGTATGATGAGGTTTTCTGGGAAGTTCAATCCATTGATTATGATAGGGGAGGAGTTATATTCTTGGAATGCAATGATTGAACTATTTTCCATACTCACCAACATCTTTACTTCCATGATTTGTGGTGGTTTTGGGGTTGTTCTACTAAACTTCCAGGATATAAAATAATGTGTAGAACTATTTATGATAACCCTACATTTCACATTTTGATTCTGGTTCTACTTTATCTCATATATACTTAGGAATGATTAATTGTAAACCTTTGGACACATAAAGGGGAATCCAAGGACAAAAATCTATGGCTTATAAATAAATTTTATTTTATTAACTAATTCATCTATAGGCTTCAATCTATGTTATCCATGATATACTTTATAACATATATTATTAGGAGAATTGTTTTTAATTCCATTAATAATGGTTCATACTAAGCTTGGGAATTTACCAAAGAATATCCCCTAGGAGTGTCATAACCTAGAGTGCATCAAGGCCCATTGTCGAGTACCAAGATACCCTGGGTCAAGCCCAAAACTCTTTGCCAGAGTTTTCACTCCTAGGTACATCTGTGCCAGAACGTCCTCTACCTACTTGTATCCAAACATGGATATATTTTCTTGATAAACCGCTTACTCAATACTTACCAAAACTTTGGGATGTTTTTACTTTACTTATTCTTGTGTCTAAGGCTTCATTAAGGTTTTCTAATCCGAATCCCAGAAATAACTAAACCTCCCTCTGATACCAACTATGACAAACATACTCTTTATTACATACTTATACATGATTTATTATATAAAAACGTAACTTTATACAACATAGAATATTGATATGTCTAGTTTTTTTGGAGATTAGGAACATTACATAATCACTTAAATCATAGAACACAACATCTTATTGAAAACATACTTAACATGACCACTACATTCCCTCGTACTTAGCATTGAAAATGATAGCATGAGGTAATGCATAAAAAAAGGGAGAAATATAAATCCCAGTAAAGGAATAAACATAGAATAACATGATTAATACAATACATGTTAGAAAATAGGAATATCAAAGGAGAACAAGAGAAAACTAAACATAAAGGCATGATAAAGCATGAAAATCATAACATGGAGATATGGAAAGAACACTTTACATGAAATTAGCATAAGCCAAGGCTCATTGCACATGGAGCATGATTAAATCCTAATTGAACATAAATCAAGGTTAAATCCTCTATGAAATTGAATTATCATGAGTCAACACTCATTTCACATGACGTATCATGATACTATAATTTACCTAATGCATTGGAGTGCTATCAGGGCAAACCCTTCTTAAACTTTTCATTTCATCCATAAGTGTGCCACATGGATCATACAACATAGAATCAATCATCAAAATTTATTCCAAGATAATGGGATATGGAATAAATACATTAATATATATTATTAATAAGTAAATGTTCATAAAGGTGAATACCCTTGATATAGAAATGGGCATGGTATTCATTACACAATGACATTGTCTTGGAAAATCGGTGCAATTTCGGCAGCGTAATGGTGTGATGTAAGAAATTATAAAAATCGTTGATGAGAAATAAAGGGGTGTATCATCATATTTACATGGAATTGAAATTAAGGGGTAATATAGATACATGTTCCAACATATTTAATGTAATTTAGATTCATAATACAAAATAATTACTTGAATGTAAATGAGGAGAGAGAAATTCTATACCGAATTTTGGCATGGTAACGGGTGTACGTGGGAGGAATTTAATGACAGAGAAAGGGGTATCTCATCATTAAAAAATAAAGAGGGAAGTATGGGGGTGGTTCAAAATTATACCCCAACATTTATAATTGAAAATAAAAGGGAATAACAATATTAAGAAACTTGGATAAAAAGAGAAAGGTAGGAACCCCTTACTTGGAAGTGTGCTTCGAAAGGCTTGGGAGAGGTTTGAGAGAGGGTTTATGGGAGCTTAGGGAACCTTGGTAGGATATTAGAGAGATTAGGTAAGGTATTGGTCGAACTCAAAAGTCTTTGAGTGAAGAGGAAGTGTGAGATTGTGTGGGTTTATATATGAAAGGAGAAGGAATTCTTTATTATTTAGGTTTGGGACACCTCACATTAAACTAATCAAAACCAAAAACCAACCCATGGTTTTTGCCCAAGGTTTTTGTAAAAGGTTAGTGAAAAAAATATTTTATAAGGCCAATTTCCTAACTTCTTAAAATAATAGGGTTTCTTATATGGAGGTGAGTCACACTCTCAAGGAAAACAATTTAAAAAGACAAAATGTTTTATAAGCCTTGAAGGGTACATTAAATCATTGTAAAATAAATAAATAAAAACCCAAAATCACATTATTTTATTAGTAAAACATATATTGGACGAAAATAATGTTTATATTATTTTATTAAATCACTATTGGGTCATTATGATGTCATAAAACACATTATATATTTAAACGGTATTTAATTTTTACCCAAAAATTCGACTGTCTCATAAAATTATGAAAAATTCACCATTGGATAATTTTGAAATCATGATTACAAAAATAATATTCATTTTACCTAAATAATTTTCTAAATATTATAGTTTTTACATTTAAAATAAAATCCTATATTTATCGAAAATTCTTGGATTTTGAGAAAAACAGCTTTCAAACCATAATAAAAATTAAAATTTCATTCATAAAATTATAAGATAATTTATATTTAATAAAAAGTAATTTAATTATAATAATAATATTTTATTAAAATGTTATTAAATTAAAAAATACATTAATTCATTAAAAAATATTTCTTAGTTGAATATTAACTAAAAATACTATTGATGCTTTAAAAACTATTTGCAAAGTAACAATAATAAAATGAATGCACATTATTTATACAAAAATAATCTACTTAGTAATAGTTCTAGGGTCTTGTTACATAACCCCTTATAACACTCGCATAATACTGAAGGGTAATGTGTGCAATGGTGATAGAATCTTGGGGTGGTTCAGATAACATTTCTTGAGTGGTAATCTCTCTCAACTTCCACTTTTATCGTAGGCGGTTCCACTCGAGATTAACATATTCAAGCTCAGCTTAGGCTTGGTCAAGAGAGAATCCCAACAACACTACCTCCTTTTTGAGCTCCGAATAATGGGATTTGTATGGGGAAAGTCTACTAGATGAGGCAATCAATTCCTTTTTCTGAGTAAATTGGATTTGTTAAAGCCCTAAATTTATACTAATCATGTGATCACTGTTCAATGGCTATATTAGAAACTGTCACAATTCATTACTGTATTTTAAAATCCAAAACATAGAACAAAATAATTCCATACGTTTTACATAACCATAAAAAGACATTTAAATAGAGCAAGAGGAATTTTCATTAATAAATTTTTGGGTCGTTACATATGTGATCATTGATATCTCACTTTTTTACCATTACAGAGAATCTGAGCTCACCGTTTCATATATTTCCCTTCACCTAGATATGAAAGATGTTTTTATGTGTGATATGTATATAAAGGGTGAAATTTAGGAATAATTAAGTGGTATATTCCGTAGATATTCTATGAACGTGTTTTTGGTGTATCCAAGTTTCCAAAGGCACTAGATCTATATGATTCCCACATGGATCATCATTTATGTAACTAATATTCTTATAATACGACTTAATACATATGTATGAAAAGTAGGAGTCACTATAGTTGGTATCACAGAATAGTTTAGTTACCTTTAGAAACTAAGATGAGAAAAATTTAGTGAAAACCCTTAGGATAATCCTATGTGTAATAGAGAAAACCTATGTTATGGAAATGAAAGGAGTGTGGTATTCTAAGAAAAAAAATCCCTTTCTAGATAAAACATGTATACATTGTTATAGAAAATATGAATCTATGAGTAGTAACCCTGAAAAGTGTTGGTTGAGTATATATCATCCATCATTCTATTTCATAGTTATAGTTCCCATACTCCATACCTAGTTTGAAACTCCCAGGGGGTATACCAGGGTTAATTAAAACATTACATATGAACCATCATAAAAGATTTTAATAAGTTATAATCATGGTTGACCTAGGTTAAACATATGGTTTCATATATTTAAAATAAGGTATCCTAATTTAGACATCCTATGGATGTTTTTTATGATTAATCACTTCGATTGATGATTCTTGATGGTCATGCTAACCATTTTGGTTTTATTAAGGGATTGAAGATAAAATAATTAAGTTGAGGTTACAACAGGTATGCTCAAATATCGAGGTTACCAATTTTAGCATAGTCATATGAATTCCATTATATCATGAAAAATATATAGGAATTTCAAATTCTATACCCAATGGTTATATGTTGAATTAGTAGCAAAAACTGCTAATGGTTCAATGGTCACTTATAAAGTCTATGATTCTTATTTGAATGGTTTTTTGGGGGAATTTGATTCATGATAATCTCATTATTGTTCCTCTATTTGAAATAGTTGTTATCTAAGGCATGGATTTTCATTATTTACATAAATCACTCACCAATTTATGAGGAAGGGAAGTAATTTTTGATATTCTGAACCAACATGTGATTATCTATAAATGAAATGATAAATACACTAGTGCAGAAAACATTTTTTACGTCGGTTATTTTTTATTATTTACGTCGGTTTTTAGGCGACGTTAATACGGACGACGTTATAAATAACGTTTTTTACGTCGGTTATTTAAAACCCGATGTAATATCCCTAACATCACGGTGGTTATCACGTCGGTTCATATAATAACCGACGTGATAAATATGCGCGGGGGGGCTTTATCACGTTGGTTATTCCCTAAACCGACGTGATAAAACGCCTGGGATATCGTTTATCACGTCGGTTCTAGAAAAACCCGACGTGATAAACCCCTACCGATTTATTTACCACGTCGGTTATAAAATAACCGACGTGAAAGAAATTTTTTTTAAATAATTGCACTGCTCTCACCAAAAAGCAACCAGAAACCAAACAAAAATAACCATGCCACCCCTCCCCCAAGCCCCAACTGAACCCCACCCTCATCTATACCCACCTAACAACCTGGCCAGCCCTCCCCCACCACATTGGAGCCCCACCACAACCCTTGGACACCCCCCACCCCTTGGACAGCCCCCCCACCCTCATTTACACCCCCGCGACCCCTAGTACAGCCTCAAACACCCATTGGACACCCCTCCCATATCCCTTGGACACCCTCCACCCCTTGGACACCCCCCACCCCTTGGACAGCCCCCCCACCCTCATTTACACCCCCAAGACCCCTAGTACAGCCTCAAACACCCATTGGACACCCCCCCACACCTTGACAGCCCTCCCAGATCCCTTGGACACCCCCCGACCCCTGGACACCCCCCTGAGCCCTTGGGACACCCCTCCCATATCCCTTGGACACCCCCCACCCCTTGGACACCCCCCACCCCTTGGACAGCCCCCCACCCTCATTTACACCCAACCGGCCCCTTGGACAGAACTCCCAGACACCTTGGACACCACTCCCATATCCCTTGGACACCCCCACCCCTTGGACACCCCCACCCCTTGGACAGCCCCCCACCCTCATTTACACCCAACCGGCCCCTTGGACAGAACTCCCAGACACCTTGGACACCACTCCCATATCCCTTGGACACCCCCACCCCTTGGACACCCCCCACCCCTTGGACAGCCCCCCCACCCTCATTTACACCCAACCGACCCCTTGGACAGAACTCCCAGACACCTTGGACACCACTCCCATATCCCTTGGACACCCCCCACCCCTTGGACACCCCCACCCCTTCGACAGCCCCCCACCCTCATTTACACCCCCCGAACACTAGGACAGCCCCAAACACCCCTTGGACACCCCTCCCATATCCCTTGGACCCCCCCCACCCCTTGGACACCCCCCCACCCCTTGGACAGCCCCCACCCCCTGGACACCCCCCCGACCCCTTGGAAACCCCCCCGACCCCTTGGAAACCCCCCCCCCCCCCCATCCCCTTGGACAGCCCCAAACACCCCTTGGACACCCCTCCTATATCCCTTGGACACCCCCCCACCCCTTGGATAGCCCCCCCCCCACCCTCATTTACACCCAACCGACTCCTTGGACAGCCCCAAACACACCTTGGACACCCCTCCCATATCCCTTGGACACCCCCACCCCTTGGACACCCCCCACCCTCATTTACACCCCCCCGACCCCTAGGACAGCCCCAAACACACCTTGGACACCCCTCCCATATCCCTTGGACACCCCCCAAACACCCACCCACCCCCTTGGAACCTCTCCCCCCATACCAAAATCCAGACTAGAAAAACCATCAACAGTAGACCAAAACAAGAAGTAGAGAAAAATTAAACATTCACTTATATAACATTCAAAACTTACACTGTAAACTTCAAAAAAAACTAAATCCAACCTAAACGACTACGAAATACACAATTACATTGACAATATTCAAAATTATATTTTACATTACAAACAACTAAAAGTCAATCAAACCTGTAAAATAATTTGACCACTCCACTTGTAAGTGTTTGATATCTTCAGCAGTAAAGGGTTGAGGGTCATCAAAAAGCTACCAAGGAAAAGGATAGTAGTCAACGTGTATAATGAATAAATCAAATTGAAATATTATGAGAAAGAGGAAATCTTACCAGGTCAAAACTCAGAACTGTCCCAGTTGTTATTATTTCATACATAAATCTTAACATGTAATATCCGCATTCGATGATGCCTTGTTGCTCATGACATTTCTGTTTGAATGAGTGTAAATTCAATATATTATTTTTATGTAATAAATCAAAATGTAAAAATTATAAATGGATATTTACCTTCGCATGTACATATTTGATCTTGAAATTCCTTTTCTTTGCGCTTTTTCGAAAGTGGACCCATGCCCTGTTAGAAAATAATACGAATGGGGTAAATTTAAAATTCATTATAATATATAAAACTATTGTGAAATTGAAACTTACGTTTCCAATATATTCTTAAAACTTTCTCGCACATCATCATGGAGAGAGCATATCCAATAAAGTGTTTTCTCCTTAGGGCAAAAAACCCCTAACATCCAATGATCCCTGATAAAAGGAAATTTAACGTTAGTGGTTTTTTATGTTAAAAGATAATTAACTCTTTGAGAGGGATGTGTTTCATACCTCTCACAAAAAGGCATCATCCAACACTGTGTGATTACTTTCTTTTCAAATCTATCAACAATATAAAGCATTCTTTGTTCCTCATCCAATGCACATGCTTCAGGGGAAATCAATTGTGGGTCCACGAATCCATATACATCTGTCAGCTCATTCCTCTCACAAATTTTATACAGATACCTAATACAAAGCAGACATAAGTATACATTTTTAATAAATATAACGCAAGGAAAAGGTGTTAAGACTTACATGATAAAAATTTGCACCACGTTGATGCCCAACTTATCTCCAGTGACAAACTCCATGATATCAGTTTTCATAATCCCCACACATAGTTCACGTCCACAGACATGAGCTTCCATTGTAAAGTCATAATGATCCGCCAACAAATTTGAATATCTTGACAATTTGTCAAGACTGCTAGTATCTGCATCTGATGTCATAGCTATCTGTCTTTGTTGTTGTCTATACAGTATTTCTTTACCTTTGAAGTATTCCTGTAAAAATAAATTGAAAAATATATTAGTTTTCAAATGATAAAACATTAATAAAAATATAAAATAAAAGATATAACATCCATACCTCTATGGTAATGAGTCGAAGAAGTCTGGATGGCCAAAGTAAAAAATGGCCGATACTATGTCCAACTGTCGTCACCTCATCTGTAGGTAATGGTATCCGAGCTGATCTATCTATAATATCCTGTACAGTGACCCTCTGATTCTCTACCTCTAACTGTTGATGATGAACTGTATCTCCTATACAATATACCATCCCATATGCAACTATATGATGTTGAGGATCATCAACATACAACTCACAATAAGTAGGTAGCTGCGGCGGAGGAGGAGGATCAAAAATGGGGTCCGCAGGCTGAGGCGGGGGAGTGGGAGCTACTCGGAGAGGTGGAGTGGGAGCTGCACCCTGAAATTGTCTTTGCAAGTCTGCAAACATTAACTGCACCGATGCTCTAATCTTGTCCTCCATTGTCGCATTAATATTATGGACTTCAGCCTTCAAGGATTCTATTTTTTTTATAAACTCCCTCAACGTTAGAAGTTGAGGAACGTGGCAACACTTTTCTTACCGATACACCTACCGGATATCCTCTTACACGGCCAGGATGTTCGGGCTTTCCCAATGCCACAGATAAAATATCTTCCCTCCCAGATGGTGTAAATGTCCCCTGTGAACTCTGATCCTCAAGAGAGTCCTGTAATAATTAATTGAACATTTCTATAATGATTGGAAATATATGACGAAAATAGTAAACTTAAATAAATAAAATAGATATCTTACAATCCTCTCAACTACGAGTCTCGATTCTTCCGAAAGATATTGTCCTTTTTTGCCCTTCCGAGCTCTTTTCCATTTCTCATGTCTAGATGGAGGGGATGGAGGGGCCACCTCTCCAGAGCTTGAAGACTCAGCTCTTAGTTGTTGAAATTTTTCTGCCATCATTTGTTCTTCCAATAATGCATACCCTCCCCGAGATAAACTATGAGGGTATACATTTTTAGATTGGATCTCTTGATGAGCTTTCCTTGTTTGCTGTAAATTAAGATTAAGTAATCATTAACAAAACAATAATAAGATCATTTATATAAGAAAGCTTATAAAAGTTTACATTGCCCTTACCAAAAATGATTCTTTTCTTCTACTTTCAAAAAATTGTCTCCATGTGTCTTCATCTATAAAAGGATATATACGACATGGATTCTCACGACTCCTATGACCATAAATGAAATCAGATGAGAGGGTTGATTTGAAATCCCTCCATCTCCTAGCAGCCAACGATAAGCATTTCTTCCTGACTCCTCCAGTGTCAGGAATATCAAATGTCATCTGATAAAAAAGAGGTTAAAAATATTATATATACTAGAAACATTTAAAGAACAGTCAAACAATAGCAAAAGATCTTACCAAAATGGTCTCCCACAGCTGAGAAATTATCGCCTTATCCACACTTCTCCAATCATCATAGAGAATGCTTACTTTGCTCTTAGCCTGAGTTGCTACAAAACCCTTAAAATCTTTAGCATTTGGACCTCTAGGAAGATCATCATCATCAAACTCCACGACTATCCTCTCCTCCTTCATACGGGCAAGTGATAATTTTGGTAAACGTGTGCACCCACGCTTACCAACCTTTGAACTCTTTTTCGTAATAGGAGCATGTGAATGTTCCTCCCCAGATGTATGACCAATATGCTCATCTCCAGAATCATGTGGCTGATCAACTGATTGATCTGTCATTTTCCTTCAAATCAAAAAAACAAACATTAGTTCACAAATAGAAAAGTGTACTAAATTACATAATAGTAAACATTGGTAATATGGTAAGCATGTTAAACAATGATAAACATGGTAAACACAGGCAAAAGGTTGCCAAGGAGTTGGCCCAATAAAGCTGAAAAGTGGACTCACTGAGTCCACCGGTCCGCCGGTGTGAGCTCACCGGCCCGCCGGAGGACCCAGGCAGTGGACTTGCCCACTGCCTGGTGCCACCGGACGGCCGCTGGCTCACCACCGGCCGGCCGGTGGACCAGACAGAGAGCCTTCCTCTCTGTCTGGACCACCGGCCGGCCGCTGGCTCATCACCGCCCGGCCGCTGGTGCTCCAGACAGAGAGGAAGGCTCTCTGTCTGGTCCACCGACTAGCCGGTGGTGATCCAGTGGCCGGCCGGTGGACCAGACAGAGCTTTGTTCTGGACCACCAGCCAACCGGTGATCCACCACCGGCCAGCCGGTGCGCCCAGGACTTCTCCTCTTTACGGTTTTTATTGTTTTATCATTTTGGTTTGATACATGTTTTAATAAGTAAAAAATTTACAGTATCTAATATTATATGAAAAAACTAAATGTAAACAAGAAATAAACTTGTGTTACCTATAATTTTAGGAATGTACAGTTGGATTGTTTTCCCAAATTCCTTCGTCGTGATCGTTCCTTATGGCACAAACCATGTCTTCAACATACTCATCATTATGTTCTGTTAATCTTTCCATGGAAGTAGGGATCTCACATAAATCAGCATCTTCATCAAATTCATCCTCACCAACATATTGGTTTTTCCCTTCTAAAACAACAGACCACTGCATATCTGATTGATCTACTACATAGAAAATTTGTTTGGCATGTGTTGCCATTATAAAATAATCAGCTGTGTCTTCCAATCTATTCAGATTAACAAGTGTCATTCCAAATTCATCATGTCTGACACTGTTGTTACCGATAAACCATTTACAGTTAAAAACGGGAACTTTAATTTTAAAGTAATCAGCCTCCCATATGTCTTCAATCACTCCATAATATGCACTTGATGCCGAAATTGGGTTTCTGTCCTTAGCACTCGAAAAATGCATTGCTTCTGTAAACACCAATACACCACTATTCTGAACTGCACTTCTGTTGTCCTGAGCTTTCGTATGAATTGTATAGCCATTAATGTCATAAGCGGACCATGTTATCACATTTAAAGATGGACGACCCACTATCCATTTTAATGTCTCTGATACATCTGATCTACCAAGCAAGGTCTTTTTAAACCATGGCAAAAAAGTTTTGTTGTGCTCATTCAAAATCCACATTTCTTTCTTCTTTGGATGACATTGTTTCAACTAATTAATATGCAATGTGATATACGGTTGAACATCAGCTATGTTATTCAAGATGTATGATTCTAACTTCTTCATATGTTCAGCTGACAGTGATTTGACTTTCAAGCCACGAATCCCCTTTCCCTCATTATTAACCCGTTCATGGCGAGATGGAGGCAAACCTATGTGTTGTGCCGTAGCCAAGTAGCTCGTACAAAACTCTGCTACCTCCTCAGAAATATACTTTTCAATAATGGAGGCTTCAGGTCGATATGGATTTTTAACATATCCCTTTAATATTTTCATATACCTTTCAAAAGGATACATCCAACGAAGATATACAGGTCCACAAAGCCTTATTTCTCGAACCAGATGAATCATTAAATGCACCATCATATCAAAGAAAGTTGGAGGAAAATACATTTCCAAATGACAAAGTATAAAAATTGCATCCTTTTCCAAAATGTTCAAAGCATTCACATCAATCGCCTTGTTGCAAATTGAATTGAAAAAATAACACAACCTCATTATAGTCTTTCTGACACGGATGGGAAATATTCCACGCAGTGCAACTGGTAGAATTTGTTGCATCATGACGTGACAATCATGTGATTTCATACCTATCAACTTCAAGTCTTTCAATGAGACAAAATTTTTTACATTTGAAGAATAACCTTGAGGCACTTTGATATCATGAAGACACTGACAGAAGATACTTTTCTCCCTCTTCGATAATGTATGACAAGCCGGGGGAAGAAATGTTCGTCTTCCTTTAGGAGTGGGAGCTAACTCCAAACGTATTCCCATTGACAGTAGGTCTAACCTTGCATTCAACCCATCTTTTTTCTTTCCTTTAATATCTAGAAATGTTCCGATCAAAGAATCACAGATATTCTTCTCCACGTGCATGACATCAATATTATGTTTGACTTCATGATACCTCCAATATGGTAGCTCAAAAAATATTGACCTTTTCTTCCAAATATGTCTATCATTACCAGATTTCTGTGTCTTTCCCAATGTCACATCAAGGTTTTTCACCCTCTCAAAATACAATTCTGGGGATAAAGGTTGAGGAGCAGTATCAAATTCTTGTGAACCATTGAATGCCTTTTTTAGTCTTCTATAAGGGTGATCCATAGGCAAAAACTTTCGATGACCCATGTACACTGTTTTCCTCCCATGATGCAATTGACAATATGACGTCTGTTGTTCGCAAATTGGACATGATTTATGCCCTTTAACACTGTATCCAGACAAATTTCCATATGCTGGGAAGTCATTTATAGTGAATAGAAGCACTGCATGCAGTTGAAAATATTCCATTTTATAAGAATCATACACCCTAATACCATCAGCCCATAACAGTTTCAAATCATCAATCAGCGGTGACAAGTATACATCAATATCATTGCCGGGTTGCTTTGGACCAGAGATCATGATACTCAACATGACATATTTGCGCTTCATACAAACTTCAGGAGAGAGGTTGTAAATTACCAATAAAACAGGCCATGAACTATGTGTGCTACTGAGGGTTCGGTATGGATTCATTCCATCTGTGCACAAGCCTAGTCTCAGATTTCTAATTTCATTTCCAAATGTAGGGTACTGGGCATCAATTTTCTTCCATTGTGGACAATCAGCTGGATGACGTATTTTTCCATCACATAACTGCTCATCAGCATGCCATCTTAACCTTTTTGCATCATGTGAATTAGCAAATAAACATTTGAAAGGAGGAATTATAGAATGATACCAAAATACCTTTGAAGGGAGCTTTGTAATCTCTACATCAGCTTGTGATTTTTCTTTCACCTTATACCGTGATGTCACACATTTAGGACACTCTTTCAGAAATTCATATTCCTTCCTATATATAATGCAGTCATTCGGACATGCATGTATTTTCCTGTATCCCAATCCCATCGGGCATAATATTTTTTTGGCCTTATAATGTGAATCTGGAAGATCGTTATCTTTTGGAAGAATGTCTTTCATCAATTGTAGCAGCTCTGTAAAACTTCTGTCACTCCATCCATGTTTCGCCTTCAGGTTAATCAATCTTAACACCTCCGACAAAACTGTAAAATCTGTACAACCAGGATATAATGGTTTTTCGGCATCACCATATAGACATGCAACTGTCGGTTCTATCTCAATTTGTTCTGCTACAATATCGTGAATCATTTCTTCAATTCCATCGGAGTAACCATCTTGCGATTCATTATCATCAGTGACATTCTGTCCAGTTTCGCCATGCCAAATCCAAGGGTTGTAACTCGGATTGAAACCATGACAAATCAGATGATCTTTTATCTCTCTACTTTTCAACTTCTTCATATTCAGACATTTCAGGCATGGACAGAAAAAAATGTCACTACTTGGAACATTTCTTTTAGCAAATTCCAAAAAGGCATCAACACCTTCCTCATATTCATTTCTCATTCGATGTGCCGTAATCCAAATTCGACTCATTATTACCTATAACAAATAGCAAAAATATATATATTTTTTAGATTAGACAAATATATGTTTATATGAAAAAAATCATAATTTGAATGTAAACAATTTTGAAATATAAAACAAATCGATGTGTAAACCCCCCTGGACACCCCCGACCCCTCTGGACAGCCCCCCACCCCTCCTGGACACAACCCCCACCCCCGACCTGCTTGGACACCCCCCTGGACACCCCCAACCCTCTGGACAGCCCCCGACCCCTCTAGACAGCCCCCCACCCCTCCTGGACACCACCCCCCACCCCCTACCCCCTTGGACACCCCCCCTGGACATCCCCCAACCCTCTGGGCAGCCCCCCACCCACCCGGACAACCCCAAATACCCTCTGGAGAGGCCGCCACCCACTTGGACAGCCCCCCACACCCATCCACCCCCTTGGAAAGCCCCCCCACACCCATCCACCCCCTTGGACACCCCCCTGGACACCCCACCGACCACTCTGGACAGGCCGCCACCCCCTTGGACAGCCCCCCACACCCACCCATCCCCTTGGACACCACCCTGGACACCCCCCGACCCCTCTGGACAGCCCCCGACCCCTCTAGAAAGCACCCCCACCCCTCCTGGACACAACCCCCCACCCCCGACCTGCTTGGACACCCCCCTGGATACCCCCCAACCCTCTGGACAGCCCCCCCACCCCTCCTAAACACCACCACCCACCCCCTACCCCCTTGGACACCCCCTGGACACCCCCCAACACCCACCCACACCCTTGGACAGCCCCCCACACCCACCCACTCCCTTGTAAACCCCCCTGGACACCCCCCGACCCCTCTGGACAGCCCCCCGCCCCTCCTGAACACCACCCCCACCCCCAACCCCCTTGGACACCCCCCTGGACATCCCCCAACCCTCTGGACAGCCCCCCCACCCACCCGGACAACCCCAAATACCCTCTGGAGAGGCCGCCACCCACTTGGACAGCCCCCCACACCCATCCACCCCCCTTGGACACCCCCCTGGACACCCCACCGACCCTTCTGGACAGGCCGCCACCCCCTTGGACAGCCCCCTACACCCACCCATCCCCTTGGACACCACCCTGAACACCCCCCGACCCCTCTGGACAGCCCCCGACCCCTCTAGAAAGCACCCCCACCCCTCCTGGACACAACCCCCCACCCCCGACCTGCTTGGACACCCCCCAACCCTCTGGACAGCCCCCCCACCCCTCCTAAACACCACGCCCCACCCCCTACCCCCTTGGACACCCCCCTGGACACCCCCCAACACCCACCCACACCCTTGGACAGCCCCCCACACCCACCCACCCCCTTGTAAACCCCCCTGGACACCCCCCGACCCCAAATCCATGCACCTATGCCATGGTTGTGTGTGAATAAAGTAGTAACAACTGTAAAAGGGCAACCCATCCAAATGGACACGCCCCAACCCTCTCGGGGATTTATAGAAAACGATGAAAAATTAGTGAAATCATAAAATTACTCAATATTGCAAGTCGAACAAATAGATCTAGGGATGATAAATAAGATTATGGTGCCAAAACGAGTTAAAAGGGTTCGCAATCGAAGAATCTTAGCTAGTTTCAACAAAAAAATCACAACACATATATATATACTATCCGCGAAAAAAAACGAACGAGTGGGAGGATTACCTGACTGCTGCGAGTTTAGATGATTGATCCGAGGAGATTCAATATGAGAAACGATGATCGCAAAACGAATCTAAACCAACGAAATGGACGAGCCGATTCGGGTTTACGCGCGAGAGAGACGAGTCGCGACTGTCGAAGGTAAACTCGCGAATGACAATCCACGGGTCTGGGTAAATTTTTAAATGAGTTATCACGTCGGTTATTCAATAACCGACGTGATAATTGTTTTAAAAACATTTATAACGTTGGTTATTTCAATAACCGACGTAAAAACCTTCCTCTGATTCATTTTTTACGTCGGTTATTTTATAACCGACGTTATAAAGGGCTCAAAATCCGCGTTCTTTTACGTCGGTTATGGAATAACCGACGTCAAAAACATCTACGGATTCTTTTTTTACGTCGGTTATAAAATAACCGACGTAAAAAAGCCTTCAAAAACTGCGTTTGTTATGTCGGTTATTCAATAACCGACGTAAAAAGGCCTTCGAAAACAGCGTTTTTTACGTCGGTTATAAAAATAACCGACGTAAAAAACGACGGCGCGCGATTAATAACGTCGGTTATAAAAATAACTGACGTTAAAGGTGTACCGAACACAGGTTTTTACGTCGGTTAAGAAATAAACGACGTAAAAAACCTCGTTTTACATATTATGACGTCGGTTTTATAAAACCGACGTAAAAAATGGTGACGTAAAAAACGTTTTCTGCACTAGTGATATGAACTTCTGATAGAAATTATATCCATTATATTGGTCTTGTAATGACCCATACTTTTAAAATGATAATTTTATCATAAATAAATGCATATTATATTATATTATATAAGTATTATATGCATAGATCATATAGATAAGTAAACAACACTTTAATTCATTAACATATATCATTATATTAGTTATCTATGAAACCAATGAAAATTCCAAAAATTACAATTAAAAAAACATAAAATAGAAATCTTAAAATTGGAAAATATGGATCACCCTAACTTTCTATTATAATCGCCCCCACAACCAAAACTATTGAAATGAAAGAAAATATTAACAAACCCATCAAAATATTATAAAATAAAAATATATAAACTTGGGAGGAATCATTGTGAATATTGAGTGAAAGAATGAAGTGGTATTTATAGAAAGTAATATGACCATTGGGAAAGTAATGTGACCTTTGGAAAAGTAACCTGACCATAACGAATGATAACATGACTATTGGTTATAGTAAACTGACCAATGGGAATAGTAATTTAACATAAAAATAATAAATTGTGATATAAATAATATTAATCACGAGTAATATACTTAAATTTTTATATTATAATGCCTAAAAAAATTATCATGACAAAAAAATCAATGAAAATATAAGCACATTTATAACAAACTTTATTTTAAATTATTTTTTAAAAGTTATAAATTTTAAAATAAAAATTAAAACTAACATTTTTTAGAAATTTATTTTGATAAATTGAATATAATTTTTTAAATAATTATTATGAAATTTTCCAATGGTATATTTTTTGGTAATTTTTTGATATACATTAATTTTAGGTAAATAGTAAAAATATAGTTTTTCATGTAAGTGATGTATTTAAATATAATATTCATGGAGTAAAAATGACCTAATAATTTATAAAACATGTTATTCGGTCAAAATATATTTAATTTAATAAATAAATCACTAAAATTAAATAAACTTAATTTCCAATGTTTAAAAGAAATTTCCAAAACCAAAAGTCAAAAGTGATCCCTTAAAATAATAAGTTTTTACTTTTCCACTTTTCTTTTTAATAAACTGAGTGAATTGGAATTATAAATGTATTTAAAGTCCTAAAATAATTATATTATATTTATATATATTTTATATTTTCCAAAGTTCCCTATTGAAAGTTTTAACCTTGATATAATATTTTTTATTATTTAATTGTAAAAATACCCCTATCTTTAAGTATAAATAAACCCTCTCCATCCCCTTGGAAAACCATTACTCCCTCACCTGAAAATACAATTTTATGAAAAAATATTTTATATTAATCCCTTATAAACCTTAGGGACATGATGAATTCAACCAACTCCATTAATCAATGAATTATAGTGTCATATAAGAGAAGCCACACCAAGGAAAGAGTAAGTTTTTTTCAAACTCTTCTCTCATTTTCTTCTTCATCTATCTCTTTTACCAATTGATTTCCAAATAAAGTATTATATGATTTAATTATGTAGAATATTAAAGTATTATTAATTATATTTACCTACTTTAAAAATTGTATTTATGATGTATTTATATTTTATACATAATTTTCTTTATATTTGGATAACGTTCCCATTAACAGTCGGTTAACCACCAATAGGAACGTTCCAACTACTTTATTATACCAAACCTTATAGATGTTAATAAAAAATAATTAATGATATGTAAAGGTATAAATATATATATATATATATTCTTACACTTCTATAATTAATTCTGCTAATATATAAATGACCTTGAACAAAATACTAAAATCATGGAAAATGTGAATTTTTAAGGAAAACACGATACCAAAATGACTACCCATTAAACAAGGACATTAAGAAATATAATAAATTTATTATTATTGATAAATATTGGTAAAAATGGAAATAATTTAATTCTGGATCATTTTTTAATAAAACTATGTTTATTATTCAGGATATGTGATAATAACAAAATAAAGAGGGATTTAAGGTAAGGGGACACTCGAACCCAACTCATTTTCTTTGGTTTATCCCTTTTTCATGGAATCTTTTGTATGTATATTCCTATAACCATACTTAAATTTCATTAAAATATTATAAAATATTCTTTTGGTGGAAATACATGTTTCATCCTTTATGTGTAATCCAAATACAATGATTTTATAAAATAATTTTCTTTTCATAACACATCTTTTACTACACATGACTTGTTTCTACTTCACTCAAGAATTATGATTTTTATGCCAAATATATTTTACCTATTTTATTTTGGAAACCAAATTTTATTAATTAAATCACAATTTATGATATATTTATGAATCTCATTCTTTTCTGTGGGTTATTTCATTACTACAACTGTTGTATGTTTTATGTGTCATGTTTGATTGGGTAAATATTATGATGTGACTGATGGGACTGAAATTATATACACCTTTAAAAAATTGGGTAATGTGATTTATATGATGAGTTAATTTGTGTCATTTATGTAAATGATGTTAGATTTATTCAAAATGATGATTTTATGATTATGAAAATATTTTATGTGTGAACATGATGCAAGATTTATTTACACTATGTCCGGTATTTGACCAATATGGCAAGGTTTTTCATTTTTATACATCACCACATTCAATGAATTTGTTATATGTATCCCTCTTGATTATGATGATGGTCATATTCTTATGATATGATGATGTTTATTATTCTCACCCCTGTATTTTTTATTCATGTACATTATTCCTCCCCTTACTGGGCTTGTTGCTCATCACTTTCACCAATGTATATCCTTAGATGACTACATGTACTAAGGTGAACATGAAATATTTTAAGTGGATAAATAATTATTATTTTAATAATGTTTATTATTTATTTTTATAACTGATTTCTGATCCTAATTCTTCCAAGATACTAAACCTTTACATCATTAAATGTATAACTATTACGTTAGTTTTCTAAAATATTATGTAATAGTCCCATAAAAAATGCAGGGTCACTATAGTTTGTATTAGATGTTTGGTTTAGTTAATTTGATAATTAGGATTAGATAAAATTAGAGAAAACCCTTAGGATAATTATATGTATATATAAACATCCAAGTATCTTTGTTTTATAAAAACAATAAACATAAGGATCCCATAATATATGACATTAAAGTTAATTGTGAAAATGAAAAAAATTATTCATTCTTCATTGAAATATGTTTTTTTAAAAACATTTATATTTTAGAAAATGGTGGGAACCCAGATAAACTAGGACAAAAATCCATGTGAGATAAAATGTAACAATTTTCTGAATGACATCCCTAATTCCATAAGGGTGGATTTTAGAACATTATAGTGATGCTTACCAAACTATATTGGGATATGACAAATAATTTGAACCATTTGGAATGGGAACCTTAACCCATGAATGATAAAATATCCATTGAGTCCTTTTTGTGGAAGCAACCCTTAACCTTTAGTGGATATTCTAATCCAGTTGTGGTAGGATAGTGACATAACTTATTAGAGAGTATTTACTCAATGATTCATTGTTCTGAGAGGGAGAAGGTGACTTTATCCATCAATCATTTAGATGGATATGACGATCAATAGTGGGTGTCAATAAGAACACCATGTCGAAAGATGAAATAGGAGAGATGGGGTGGGAAGATGTTAATAAAATATTTATTAATAAGTATTTCAATAAAAAACTTCAGACAAAGATAGAGAGAGAATTCATAGAGTTGAATAAAAATTAAGGTGAATCTATCAAAACTTACAAGGAAAGCTATAGAATGTTTACAAGATATTTCTCAGGTTTTGTTAACAACAACGATAGAAAAATATATATATATTTTTTAGTGGTTTAAAACCAAACCTTCGAAAGTATTTAGATATCTGAGACTTTGGGTGCTTTAGGAATTGTTTTAATGTGATTTAAAGTATAGAGGGAGTTTGGATATTAGACCTTTGAACATGGGGATAAGAATAGAGGAATGTAGTTTCAATATAGTGGGTTGAATAAAAAAAATAAGGAAATAGGATCCAACCACCTATGTGTCAAAATTTTCAGAAGAAATCATCATGGTAATTTCCTCAAAGGAATGTGGAAATGCTTCAAGTGTGGTAGAGAAGGACACCAGGCTCATGAATGTCGATGAGACAACAAGAAGCTGGAAAATATGAGGGTGTAATGGATGAGACCACCTAATGTACCACTCACGGTTCAATTCGTCAATAGTAGGGAGAAAGTCCACTATAAAATCTAGTTCACTAAACAACATGTACTTAAGGGTAATGATCATCAAAAACTATCAATGAAAAAGGAGAAATTGAAATCATTTTACATCACAACAACCAAAGTGGAGGATGAAAATTATGTTGTACATGTTTCACTTTCTATTCACTAAAGAATGAATTTTTTTATTATAGTTATATGAATTCCTTTATTTTCTAAAAGTTTTCTAGAACTGTTGAATAAAATTCCTAAAATGTTGAAGTAGATATATTTATTTTAAAAAATCTAGTGTTGAGATAATTTCATCCCAAGTATTGGAATCTTCTCATGTTAGAATATGCAGGAAGATCCTTCCAGTGAATCCCAATTCCTTCCCTTGTTGGAATTCCATGCTATACTATGCATATATTGGATCTCATTATAAGAAGAAAATATCAACTATTATGAAATAGAAATAAATTTTGACATTCTTAACCACCCATTGATCCTTTGAAAATTTAATGACGATAAAAAATATAATTTTTAAAATCCCTTAATAATGTGGGATTCGATACCCTATGAATGACCATAAATTTCTCAAATGGTTGATTCAATGGAATGTATCAAATATGAATAAATTCCCATTATGAGGGAATACAATGATTTATTTATTGAAGGTTTTCCTAGTCTTCCCCTGAATTGTATGGTAGAGTTATTTGTATAACTTATACCAAGATCCACTCTTATCTCTAAATTCACCTACAAGATGGCCCCAATCGAACTGGAGGAGTAAAAGAATTAATTAGAATGGAAATTGGACAGGGGGTTCATATTACATAGTTTATCACCTTATTGAGCAATGGTTCACTTTGAAATGGAAAAGGATGGATCAGTGTAGCTATATATAAATTTCTAGGAGCCTAACAAGATCACCATAAAGAGGAAGTATCCCTTAGAAATAATTGATTCTTTATTCGATTAAGTACAAAGAGATCAATAATTCTCATAGGTTGATCTTCATTCCAGATATCTTCAGCTGAAAGTGAAGAATGAAGATATTTATAATAATACCTACCATATAAGGTATATACACTATGATTTCATAGTGATTACATACTAACTAACTAATCCACCAGAAATATTTATGGATTTGATGAATAAATATTTTATAGGATACATCGAAAAAAATTTGGTAGTATTTATTGATGATATTATCATTTACTTTGAGATCATGGAGGAACAATATGATCATATAAGGATTGTGCTAGAGACATTAATTAAGGATAAAATTTACTCTATGTTCACAAAGAATGACTTTTGGATATAGTATGGTTCATTATTAGGGAATGTGGTCACAAGTAAGGTATTGTATTTAGACCCATCAAACACAAAGACAATTGAGTAATGGACCAGACCCAATAGTTTAATAGAATTCTATAGCTTTGTTGTCTTAGTAGGGTACTACATATGTTTTTTGAGAAATTTCTCATGAATTTCTTTCCCACTAACTAATTTAACATGGAAAGGGTTAAAGTATGTCTGGACAAAATAATGCGAGGAAATATTTATGGACATCAAGTAAAGGCGAATCACTATTCATGTACTTACACTACTAACAAGTAGAGAAGTTTTTATGATATAAAGTGAATATTCAAAGAAATTATTGGGTTTTGTACTCATGGATAATTAAAAGGTGGTAGCCTATACCTCATTAAAATTGAAGATCCATGAGAAAAACTACCCAAAGCATGATCTGGATTTATTATCTGTAATCTTCTCCTTGATTATTTGGTAGAACTATCTCTATTGTGATATGTGTGACATATATACCGATTATAATATTCTAAAGTATATATTCACCTAGAAGGACCTAAATACGTATTAAATAATTCTGTTAGTGATAATCAAGGATTTTTTATTTTTATATTCACTACCAACTAAGAAATGAACAAGGTAGATAATGATCCTAGTAGAAAACAACCTACTAATGTATCTATGATGTGAATTTGGAAAGAACCTATCTTTATGGATATGAAAAGAATAAATATTGAAATCATAATGGAAGTAAATACATCCTACCTTTCCCAAATTAATTACACACCATCTGTCCAAGAGAAGATCAAGGAGAAACAAATTGATGATTTAGAGATTCAATAGAAGGTGTAAGAAATAACAGAAGTAAAGCTACATTATTTCTACTTTGATAATGTTGGTGTGATTTGGTTTGGTACTTTGATTTTTGTTCCTTCTTCACCAAAGATAAAGGAGGATATATTAGATAGTACAAATAGCTCACCTTTATTTATCCATCTTGGATAAACTATGTGGTACTGTGATCATTGGGATAACTTATGGTGGGGAAACATGAAGATGGATATTGTGGAGTATATCTCAAGGTGAATGTTATGATAGAAAATTAAATTAGAAAAATATAAGTCCAAATGAAAAATTTAACCTTTCTTATATCCATGTGGAAATAGAATAATACCACTTCGGTATTTTTCACTATCCTCTTAAAGACATCCTAATAAAAAAATATGATATGGGTTGTAGTGGATTGACCCACCAAGACTTCCCAGTTCATCACTATTTTAGAATATTTCTCTCCTCAAAAAATTTCCAAGATATATTTGAATAAATTGGTGAGGCTACATAGGGTACCACATTTGATCTTTTCATATTGTGATACATGGTTAAAATATAAATTATGGTGAATTTTCCAACATGATTTGAGTGCTGGACTAAATTTAAGTATAACCTATCACCCAGAAAATGATGTCTAATCTAAAAGTAATTTTCATACACTCATGGATATCCAAAGATCCTACTCAATAATTTAATGGAGTATGGGCCCAACATATCCTATTAGTTGAGTTCTAATACAATAGCAGTTTTCATTGAGTATTCAAATGGATACATATAAATATCTATAAGGGAAGAAATATTGAACTCCCACTTTTTGGGATGAAGTTGGAAAATAAAAGATAATTGGACCGTATTCTATGTAGGAGATTATAGATACAGTTAAAGAAATACCACAATATATAAAATCAAATCCTAGTCGGTAAAATAGATATTCTATCAACTATTTAAGGGAATTGGTGTTTGAAGTTGTATGAAAAGTTTTCCTTAAAATATTATTGTGGAAGAGAGTTATGTGGATTAGAAAGAAATGGAATCTTAACCCTAGTTACGTTAGACCCTTTGAGATCCTTGACCACATATGAGCATTAGTCTATCGGCTTGGTCTTCCACTGAATATGTCTCAATTTCATGATGTGTTCCATGTATATCTCCTGAGAAATAAAATACCTAATCCCACACATGTACTAAATCTGTAGGTGGTATAATTGGAGAATGAAATATATTATAAAGAGAATATAGTGAAGATCGTAGACTATAAATAAAATTTTCTAAGAAATAATGCAACTCTCCTTGTCAGCATTATTTTGTGGATCCATAAGTATAAAGGGACAACAAGAGAACCAAAAGAAACAATAAAATAGAAGAACCCTAACCCATTCTCAACCTTAAATATGATTTGAAATTTCAGGGATGAAAATTTTAAATTTTGGAAGAATATAATGACCTATACTTTTTAAATAATAACTATTACACAAATAAATGTGTGTTATATTATATTATATAAGAATTGTACATATAGAGCACATAGATAAACCAACAACACTTTAATTCATTATTATAGATCATTAATTAGTCAGATATGAAACTAATGAAAGTGTCAAACATTAAAATTGGAAAACAAATATAAAATATAAATGATAAAATGGGAAAATATGGATCTCCCATATCTACTAGAATCATTGTCCCCATATCCAACACTATAGAAATGAAACAAAATATTACTAAAATAATCAAAACAGTAGAAAATAAAAATATATAACCTTGGTAGGAATTGTGTTGAATATTTTTTTAAAATAATTAAGCAGTATTTATAGAAGGTAATGTCACTATTGGAATAATAATTTGACCATTTTAATAGGAATATGATCACTGGGAATAGTTACCAAAATGATTGAAATAGTAATTCGATCAAATGTAATAGAAATTTAATTTCAAAGTAATAAATATTGATATAAATAATATATATCTTGTGTAATATATTTAAATATAAATATTTATTTATGAAAAATAAATATCTTGATTAAAAAACACAATGAAAATATAAGAAAATTTATAATAAATTATATTTTAATGTATTTTTTAAATATCAAAATTTTTTTACTAAAAATTAATATTTCATATTATTTATTAATTTTTTGATAAAATGAATATCATTTTTGAAATCATCATGTCAAAATTTTCTAAGGATTATTTTTTGATAATTTTTAGAAACACGACATTTTTAGGTGAATAGTAAAAATGCATTTTTTTCACATAAACGATGTATCATAAATTATAGAATTAATTATGTAATAATTACTTAAAAATTTATAGAAAATGAATTTTGGAAGAAATATATTTCATTTCATAAATAATTCATTAAAATACAATAAACTTAATTTCCAAACCTAAAAATAATTTTCCAAAACCTAATGTCAAAAGTGATCCATTAAACTAACAATTTTTATTTTTTCCACTTTAATTTTTTATAAAATAATGGAATTAAAATTTAAAATTTGTTTAAAGTCATAAAACCATTCTATTATATTTATATATAATGTATATTTTCAATAATTTACTATTAAAATTAATATTTTATTCTAAAAATACCCTCTCCTTAAGTATAAATATCCCCTCTCCCTCGCCTTGGAAAAAATACTCCCTCACTTGAAAAAGATAAATTTATACGCCAATTATTTCTCTTAATCCCTTAGAAATCATAGATACATGCTGAAATAATCCAACTCTAATAATTAATGAAGATTAGTGTCGTACAAGATATGCTACACTAAAGAAAGAGTAATTGTTTCTCAAACTGTTATCTCATTTTACTCTTATTCTATAAATTTTCCCACTTGATTTCAATAGAAAATATACTAATATTTAATTAGTAATATTTTATAATTATAATAATGATGTGAAAATTATGTAAAAATTAAATTTTTGATGTATATATATTTCATACCTCTTGGACAATGTTCCTGTTAACAGCCAGTTAACTACCAATGAGGAAATTTCTATCTCCTTTATTTTAGGAAACCAAATAGATGGTAATAATAAATTATTTATTATATATAAAGATATAAATATATTTTTTTAATATTTTTTAATTAATTCTAATAATGTATAAGTGACCGTGAAAAAATACAAAAATCAAAGAAAAATATAAATTTTTTAAGGAAAACATGATATCAAAATGACTACCCATTAACCATGGAAATTAAGAAATATAATCAACATATTATAATTGATAAATATTGGTAAAGATGAAAATATTTCACTTCTGGATCAATTTTTAATGAACCTATGTTTATTATCTAAGAGGTGGAAAAATAAAGTGAAATTTAAGGTTAGTGGATTATCAAACCCAACTAATATTATTTGGGTTATCCCTCTTAAAAAAATTAGATATGGATATTCCTATAATATTTCTAAAATATAATTTCACTATAATTCAATTTTCTTCTATGGGATATACATTTATACACCAATAATTATATGCTAAATACAAATATTTTTTAAAAAGGCTTTTCTTTCCAAAACACATATTTTAATCCCCATAAGTTGTTTCTTTTTTACTTAATAAAGATAATGTTTATGAAACATATGTTTTCCATTTTTCATTTGGGAACCCAAATTTTTTCATAAAATAATGATTTATGAAATTTTTATGAAACAAAATCCATTCCATGGGTTATTTCCTGACAATGATTATTATACATTCTATGTGGAATGCATGATTATGTAAATGCTATGATGTAACGGGTAGTACTAGACTTATATATCCCTCGAATGAATTAGGAAAAATGATTTATATCATGAATTAATGTGTATTATGTGTGAACACGAAACTATATTTTTTCACAATGATGATGTTATGATTATGCACATATGTTATGTATGAACATGATGTTATCTTTGTTCAAAACTATATGTGGTATTTGACCAATGTGATATGATGTTTTAATTTTATGAATTTATATATTATATTCCTTTATCATATGTATCCCTTATGATTATTATGATAATACTATTATTATGATTTGATGATGTTTATTATTCTCACCCATGTGTTATTGATTCATTTACCTTATTCCTACCAATACAGAGCTTGTAGTTTACCCATTTATTGGATTTATATCTTCAGTTGAAAGTGTATAATGAGAAGAATGTTTAATATTTTAAGTGGATAAATAAGAAGGATTTTAATAATTATTGTTCTTTATTATGTATAAGTGATTTATTATTCTAATCTTACAAAGATATAAAACATTTTAATCCTTGAATGTATGATTAGTATGTTTTTTATCTCAAAAATGATTTAATATCCATGTAAAAAAAGTAGGGTCCCTATAGGTATTGATTCCTATTCAAAAGGGTTGCTTTTATCATATGGTTAGAGAGAAACTCAACATCAAATATATTACTATTGTGTGGTAGTTTTTTATATATTTTTAGAAGAACTACCTAGTCTACCTATGAATAATGTAGTCGAGTTTTCAATAGAACTCATACCTAGTGCTACACCTATTTTAAAGACACTATATAGAATGGCCTGGATTGAGCTATAGAAATTAAAGTTTATAATCCATGAGAATATTGAAAATGATTCATTCAACCAAGTGTGTTAAATTTGGGTGAAACTATTTTTTTGTTATAAATAAATATGAACCTATGTGATTATGAATTGATTATTGAGAGATTAACAAGAACACTATCAAGAATATATATCCTCTACCCTCTATTGATGACATGTCTAATAAACTATATAGAGTCAAATAATTTTCCAACATGGACCTTTATTATAAATATCACTAGTTGATGGTCCATAAAGAGGATATATCTATGAAATCCTTCCATATGAGTTATGTACACTATGAATTTATAGTTATAACATTTTTTATTCCTAATTATGCTATTATCTTAATGCATTTTATTAATAGAGTCTTTAGTGATTACCTTGAATAGTTTGTGGTAGTCTTTACAGATAATATTCTTATATATTAAAATATTATGGAAGATCGGGAAGATCACTTGAGTATTTTTATAAAGTCCCTGAGGAAGGATAGTAAATAGGAAACATTTACCAAGTGTGAATTTTTTCTACAAAATGATTCATTTTTGGGTCATATAAACTGACATGGAGTTATATCAGTGGACCAATCAATGATGATGGTTATTAAAAAATTGAACATATTAACCACTATAAATGAGATCCATAATTTTCATGGTTTTTTTTGGGTATTATTGATTATTTTTAGAGAATTTCTCATGGTTTCCCAATATACTCACCATGTTAACTTGAAATGGAGTGAAGTTACATTGGACGTATAAATGTGAGGGAAATTTCAAAGAACTAAGGAGAATGTTAATAAGTACACATATTCTTACAATACCATATAGTTGATATGATTTTTTCATCTATAGGGATACATTAAAGAATGGACTAGGATGAAAACTCATTCAAAATGATATGGTGATAGCCCATGTCTCATGAAAATTTAAGGTTCATGAGAAAAATTACCTAAATAAATATTTGTAGTTATATATATTAATTTTTTTAGTAGTGATATGGATGGATTATATTTAAATAGAAATGTGTGATATATATTTTGACAATAAAATTTTAAATTATATATTCACCCAAAAAGAGCTAAATATGTACTAGAGAATATGGTTGGAGTTGATGAAAGATTATAACTACTTAATATGTTACTATCCTAAAAAGGAAAACTAGATGGTAGACGATCTATGTTAAAATAACCATGTTATCTTATCAAATATGAGGATTATAAAAGATAAAATATTCATGTATTTATAAATAATGGATATGGAAATCTTAAAGTGAGGTGATTAATATTATTTTACTCAAATGAGTGGTCAACCATCTATATAAGTGACGATTAAAGAGGAATAAAAGGAAAATTTGGTGTTGTGGAAGAAGGTGAGAAACCTTACTAATTTTAACAATGATTGTGATAGAATGATAAGGTTCAGGGACAATGTATGAGTCCCTTCAATACCATACATGAAGAAGGATATATTTAAGGAAGCTCATAGTTCATTATTCTATATTCATCTTTGAATTATTAATATATACTGATATCAGAAAGAGTGTTTATTGTGTGAAAAAATGAAAATAGATATTAAAGAGTTTGTTTCATGGGTTTTGGTATATCAAAAAGTTATGGATGAGAGAAAAAGGTATAAGGGGTTTATTAAAACCATTACCCATAATAGAATGGAAATGGGAAAACATAAACATGGTTTTGTCATCGAACTCCACAATATGTAAAGGGGATATTATGCTACTTGGGTTATAGTAGATATACTTAAAATGGCAGTATGCTTCATTGCTATCATATAATATTTATCTCTTGACTAGTTTTCCAAAATATAGATTAAATGAGTGGTTATTTTTTATTGATTACCACATTCTATTGTATACGATTGGGATCAAAGGTTTAGCTTGAAATTTTGGTGAAGTCTTTAGTAGGATTTGGATAAAAATTTGATCTTTAGTACTAATTATCATCCTCAGATAGATAGCTAGTTTGATAGAACCATTAAAACCCTAGAGTATATACTGGTATCTTTTTTATGGATTTTAAAGGTGGATGAGATTGACACCTTCCAATAATCACTTTTTATTACAATAATAACTATCACTAGATAATTCATATAGAACATTATAAATCCCTCTATAAGTATAAGTGTATAACTCTAACATGAAGGAATGAAATTTAGAGATAAAAAACTATTAGGACCTAAGATAGGGGAGGAAATTATAAAGAAAGTAAAATATATTCAACAAAATATCAAGGCCTCTTAGAGTCAATAGAAAAGTTATGTTAACGATATCTAGTGAAATCCAGAATTCAATGTTAGTGAAAAATTAATTCTCAAAATTTTCCATGTAATAATGTAATGATATTTGAAAGGAAGGTAGAGTTTATCCCTAATAATATTGTCCCCTTAAATATTCTTGATTGGTTAGGAATGTTATC
The DNA here is from genome assembly GCA_963277665.1 of Viscum album. NCBI lineage: Eukaryota > Viridiplantae > Streptophyta > Magnoliopsida > Santalales > Viscaceae > Viscum > Viscum album. Next base: position 1,985,246,719 of record OY728161.1, on the reverse strand, counting down.
AAATCTCATGGCACTTCCATTAAACCTCTCTCAAGTTGATTATGTGTTCTAGATCTCTCTCATAAGTAATTATATAACAAATCCTTTAAATTTACAGAATTTATATATTATGCCATTGAATCGTGATCCTTCCTATAAATAATAATTAGTATAAATTTTTTATATTCGAGATAATGTTCAATAGAACATGACCTAAAACCAAGTTAATGTTATTTAGAGGAATTATAAATTCGAAGAAGATACATGGGAATCTATGGATGAGATGAAACAAATATAATATCATTTTTTGTATTCAAGTGGTGGAATTTCAAGGGAAATATTTATTTTAGGATGTTTGAATAATTTACCCTAAAATTTTATGATATATTTATCTTGATTTAAAATTTCTTCGACTGCTCGTGACACACATAACCCCAAATATAAATGAATATTTATATAATACACCTTTATAACATTGATAGTAAATTAGATTGTGTGAATCAAACTGAATAAATTATAATAAATTTTATGTTTGTAATAATTTAATTAGGTATCAGTTGATTAGAAATAAGAATAAAATATCTTGAATGTAAAAGAGTTGTTTTTATAAAAAACATATTTTATATACACAATGTGTTTTTATCTTAATAAATTAAATTAGTCACTATTAGTGAATGATTTTATAAAAATTTATATATTATATATTCAATAATTCTTTTTAACATTCATATATTGTTTTTATAGACATGAGATAAGTATATATATCCAGTTTTATGCTTAAAAATCTATTTGTCTAAAAAACAATTTTCATGGATTTTTGTGCACTAATTTAAAAATAAATTCATTAGACTTATAGAAAAAAATCTTTAATAATGGAATTTATATTTATAATAGGTATAATAATTTTTTTTAAATAATTCTCATTTATTTTTGGTCAACACGAATAGTAAAACTAGTAAATATTTGTCTCCCCGATAAGGGTAAAAAGAGTAAAATAGGGTCAAATTTATGGGACAAGGCCTTAAAATTTATGTCACACTTCAATTTAGAGTATTTTATGACTAGATTTTATAAATTTTGATCGATGTATCAAATATATCACTACAAAAAAATAACTGTTTAGTCGTGATTTATTAATGGCAGATCTATTAACCATTGTGAAATAAATTCTATTAAAAAAATATAATATAGTGGATATTTCATCAAGTCACCACTATATTTTTTTATTTTAATAACTAGTAGAAATTTACATTAATCCACCATGAAAGTTTTTTAAAAGAACATACTTCCTCCCCCTCCCCTGCTCCATCTGCGTGACTCTGACCCCTATCCTCCCCAAATCCCCAAGCAACCCCGACCCCGCAACCCCCTCTCCCCCCTCTGACCTACCTCTCCCATGAAGGGATGCGTACCCCCCTCTAACCTCTCCCCTCCATCCTTAGTGGTGACCCTGACCCCTGAGAGCCCCCCTCTGACCTCCATCTCCTCAATGATTCCCCTCCCTAGTGGCGACACAGACCCCCTGTAAAGACCCATAAAATTCAAGGAAACATTTTTCTTAATTTTTTTTGGGATTTTACAAGAACGCAGTTTCAGACGGCACTTGATTCCGAGGTCCGGTGTGCCTGGAACATCAATCCGAAGTTTAGCTCGGGTACGTTCAGTGAACGAATGAGTGGGTTTTTCTATCTTATGAACCGGTGCTCAGAATCGAATTCCGAGGGCACCGATGGAACTGCAGTGCCGGTAATTGCTTAGGAACGCTTAATCCGAAGTTGCGTTTACACGAGAGAAGTTGATAAAAATTGTGGAAGTTAAAAATAAAAATTTAACAACAATTTTTATTCTTACTCTAAGTGTTTAATCCTTTGGATGGAAGTTGGGTAACTACCCAACCTCCCTTGGGAGGTTATGAGGGTGGTGGGGCCCACACGAACCCCACCCCTTCATATCCTCTAACCCCCTCAACTCACCATTAATATTGTTAACTTAAGTTAATAACTTATCACATTAATGTAGTGAGCTTAATGTGAGCTTTTGAAAATCAAACTCTTGAATTTCAAAAAGCCTTGGTGTGTTAATAAAATAAGTAGAGAACTTATTTTATTGGGTTGGTGTTTAGTTGTTTTGGAGCCTTTGGAGAAAAAGCCAAGGAAGTTTTGAGTTCATCATTCTCTTTGACGAAGAACGCGAAGAACGAACGATCTCCGATGTGGAGCACCGAGCCATAGGAGACTGTCTTCCGCGACACCGACCTGTGATGAGGCGTCATCTTCCACATCATTTTTCTCCCGCGACGTCTCTTTTCGCGACGGTTTTCTGTGATGAAATCTCCGCCAACGTCTTCAAATCCTCGCTTTGCGACGCCGACATTCGTCATCTCTTTTATCAAGGTAGGGGATTATTTAATTATTTTTCGTTCGTGATTTCTAGTTTGTCGTTCTTCGTAGTTATATGACCAATTGATAATGGTTAACGAGAGGGGGCTGGACCGCACTAACACGACCGATCCTCCTCCTTTATACTTGTTTGATTCTTTGGGGTTGGGACGAAATGGCGTGGTGCCGTCGCACCACGCGAGATCATACGGAAATCAATGCGTGGCGCCGTCGCGCCGCGCTGTGAAGTTGAACAAGGACGCGATGCCGTCACACCGCTTCAAAAAAAACTGAAGACACCATGGCCGGAGCGGGGCCGCGGAGGAAGGGCGCGGTGCCGTCGCACCGCGCCGGAAGAAACAAGCCGCGACCGGTTCCGGGCCGCGACAGAGCAGGGTGACCGGCGGCCGGTTCCGAGCCGCTGGTGTCAGCGAAGGAGAAGGACCGGCCGTTGCTGGTCCTTGTTGGTAGAACCGGCAGCCGGTGCGGGCCGGCCAGACAAAAGGAAGCCGGGGGAATTAATTACCCCGGCCGGCTCACAAAAATGGCCCCCATTAAAGGGGGGTCACGGTTACCCCAGGGGGGCAGCCCCCCCCCCCCCTTGCCAAACAGCTCGGCTGTTGGCCGAGCTGGCCAGCGCGCTGGGCGCGCTGTGCCCAGGGCGGGCCGGGCCGGGCCGACCCGGACCCGGTTCGGGCCGACCGGGGGGTCTCGGGCCGGGCCCGAAACCCCCGTTTTCGTACCGTCTTTGGTATTTTGCCCATAACATTGGCTACGGACCTCCGATCAACGCACCGTCAGTTGAGATACGATCCTTGAATCGAGACGGTCGTTTCAGTATATCACACTCAAGGTTTAGGAATACTTTGAGTTCAGCCGGGTTGGTTCGTACACGAAACCAAACGGGCCCTCGGAGCAGAAACGCTCATATCTTGAGCTTCGGACGTCCGATTGACGTTCCGTCGACTTTGTTAGTTTCCTCTAAGTGAGACAGATCTTTTGGATTACTTCTCCCGTGGTTTGGATGTAGGTGGAGTACGGTCGGGTTGGTTTTGTCTTAAAAACCAACCGGGCCCCTGGGACGAAAAAGCCAATAACTCTCAGACCGGGCGTCCGATTGACGCGCCGTCTGCGACGTTGAGTTCTTGTTGACGATACAGAAATTTTGGATACATCAACTCTGGACTACGTGTCAGTTGATGTATCAGTCTCTCGGCTCATGGAGCGGACCCTCCCGAACGATCTTGCTGTGTGTGGGAACCCTAGAGAAGGCTGTGACTGCTACTGTGACTGCGACGACGACTGTGCAGAGATCCTCAGTGGATTCGACGACAACGACTACAGCACTCAGCGATCCTGTGTGGATCAGTGCTACCGATCCTGTGTGGATCCGATCCTGTGTGGGTCAGCGCTCAGCGGTTCTGTGGGAGCCAACGCCTACAGATCCTATGTGGGTATGATCCGGTGTGGGTCATTGTGGGGGTTAGTTTCCTATCGATCCTTTGTGGGTCATTGCGGGGGTTAGTACCTATCGATCCTTTGTGGGTCCGACGACTTAGATGGATCAATGATAATCTCTATCATCTTTCGAAGAAGTATACCTGTGTGAGCTGAATCCTATTTGCTTTCTTATGTGGATTGTGTTGTCCTATCCTGTGTGGATTACGTTTTGCTTTCTTGTGTGGAATATGTTTGCTTTCCTGTGTGGACTGGGTTGTACTTGGGCACAGAGGTTGGAGCGTATTGAAATTGATGACTTAGGTATATGTATGTGAATATACCTAAGAAGTGTTGGTTGTTACTTCGTGATTGTATATTTCCTTTTTGTTTTATCCTTTGTGGATTTTGGGAGACCTTCGCGGGTCTCGGGGTCCCTACTGAGAAGCTTATACTCACCCCTGCATGGGCTATGCCCGCACTACGTTGTATTGGTTACAGACGACGGACAACATTGATCATGGTTGAGGCTTGCGGAGGAGGGAGGTACCTCGAGGTAGACCACTAGGTGGGACGTACTCGGAGCGGTCGGCTGGACCCGAGGAGCAGTGGAGGCTATTTGTACCCACCCTTCAGGTGGGACTTCTAGAGGACGGCTCGACGTTGCGGATTTACTTTTCAGTTGTTGTTTTCCCTTTCGAGTTGTACTTTACTTTTAGTTTGGGTTTGTATTCTAGCCCAATTAATTTTATGCACATACTGTTGTACCAGCTTTTACTTAGTGTTTTCTTCTTCTGCTTACTTGCTCTGTGGTGTTTTTTTACCTTACAAAGGCAATACCTTCCCTTTCTACCGGGATTTACGCCTTGGTGCTAGTCGCCAGCCCCTGGCCTATGGAAGGCGGGCTTGGGGTAGTCAAGGCACAGGCCCCGAGGACGGGTCATGACAAATTGGTATCAGTGGTAGTTCGGTTCTACCGCTGAACTTTGGACTCTGATCTTTTTCTATGTGATGCAATAGTGTTTAGCGTATTGAGTGTGGTTATCAGTCCAGGGAGTCCAGTGTTGGTGTGGCGGCCGACGTATCCGTACACCAGGACCCTGACTACTCAATTCCGACTTAATGCACCAAAACATTGATTGCATGTGCGTTTCAAGTTTTGTTCGTGATTACTTTGTATTAGCTCACCAGGTATACTATTCTGACCGTGGCACACCTGTTTCCTTTTCAAGATGGCCCCATGACGGTAGCCAGCTAGGGTTCCGAGAGTCAAGAATGACGACAGCCCACCGAGTGATGAGGCCTCGGTGCAGGTCCCTTTGTCAGCAGTGGCACCGAAGGTAGCTCTACCCGCCGAGCCACCGATGCTTCCAGCACCAGCCGCTGACGATGCACATCGCCTCTGTGCACTACATGAGTTCCAGCGCCAACGACCACCTAGGTTCCATGGGGAGACGGACCCCCAGGCAGCCGAGGACTGGCTGGAGGCAGTGGTGAGAGTTTTCAGGTTAGTGAGGACACCAGAAGACCTCATGGTGATCCTCGCAGCGACCTACTGCACGCAGCAGCAGGCAGATGGTGGAGCTTGATGCTCCAGGTGCACGATGAGGCATCTCTTCTCTGGACAGACTTTTAGGGCATCTTCCATTCAGAGTTCGCCCCGGATACCCTCTGTGCGGTGCACATCCAGGAGCTTCTTCGGCTGCGGTAGGGCAGCTTGACAGTCACCCAGTACTCGACGAGATTTACCGATCTCTCACGCTACTCTACAGACATGGTACGGGACCCATTCTTCCGGGCCCGAACCTTTAATCAGGGATTGAGAGATGAGATCAGGGCATCACTGATCTCCCTCAGAATTCCGACTCAGACAGGAGTACTGAAGTGGGCCCTTTTGATCGAGAGATTTCTTGCTAAGTCTACACCAGCGCCGAGACCCACCGCAGGGTGGCACGTAGCAGATTATTCTACAGCAGGCAGTCGGCGGATGACTCTTGGGTCCAGGCAGACCAGACCCTCAGGCAGACGACCTCAGGACACTGGCTCAGCAGTGCGGGGCACACAGCGCGGAGCCAGGTTTTCGAGAGGCAGGCAGTGCTACTCATGCAGCGGGCAGGGCCACATGGCTCGTGATTGCCCGACCCGCCTTGCCGAGGAGCAGCAGACGGTTGAGGGACCACCGAGGAAGAGGCAGAGGGTCGACCGTGGTGGTCTGCAGGGAGAAGGCGGATGAGGCATAGGAGCTGGCCGAGCAGCAGGTGGTGGGAGATGCTTTGAGACCCTACCACCACCATCACTAGGAGGTCCACCCCGACCACAGGGAGCTGGCGGGCAGAGATAGGCACAACTCTAGGCAGTAGAGGCCTACGACCACGACACACTCGAGATGATTTGAGGTACTATCTGTGTCTATTCCACCCTTGATGCAGTTTTTATAGACATAGGAGCGAGTCACTCTTTCATAGACGCTGCCCTTGTTCAGATCTTGGAGATTCCGACAGAGTCGTTGGCTCGATCCTTACAGCTAGAGACCCCTACGTGAGCAGACTCGACGATTACGCACTGATGCCGTCAGTGTGAGCTACTCTAGGAGGCGAGAGCTTCGGCTGGGATCTTCTTGTAGCAGCGTCGAGGCCTTACGACATCATCTTGGGAATGGATTGGTTGTCTACGGTCTATGCACAGATTGATTGTATTAGGCGCAAGGTGCGATGTGTACGCACCGACGGGAGAAGGTTCACCTTCACCGGCGAGAAGGGAGACTTTGCAGCACAGGATGGACTTCCGCGGAGGAGAGGACATCCCATCACTCACCAGTTGTCTAGCCTCATCCTAGGAGCTGTTGACGTGCAGAGTCCTGGTTTTCCTGTAGTGGTGGATCAGTATGCAGATGTTTTCCCCGACGACGTTACAGGGATACCTCCTCATAGAGAGGTAGGATTTTATATTTACCTGTACCCCGGGACAACCCCGATATCGACCCCAGCATATCGGATGGCCCCCGCCGAGCTTTGAGAGCTACGGGTATAGTTGGAGGACTTGCAGGGCAAGGGGTTCATCCGACCCAGTGTTTCACCCTGGGCTTCCCCGATTTTGTTCTCCAAGAAGGCGGACAGGAGCTTGCGACTTTGTGTCGACTATCGTCACCTGAACCAGGTGACAGTAAGGAACAAGTATCCGCTACCGAGGATTGATGACCTCTTCGATCAGCTCAAGGGAGCACAGTGGTTCTCAAAGATAGACCTCAGGTCAGGCTATCATCATCTCAGATTTCGAGACGAGGACGTGCAGAAGACGACCTTCAGATATTGGTATGGACACTATGAGTTCTTGGTTATGCCATTCAGCGTAACCAATGCTCCAGAAATGTTCATGGCCCTCATGAACAGGATCTTTCAGCCATACCTCGATCGATTTGTCATAGTCTTCATCAACGACATTTTGATTTACTCGACGACTGAGGAGGAGCACGCCTACCACATACGAGTTGTACTAGACACACTCCGAGAGCACCAGCTTTATGGTAAGATCTCGAAGTTCCAATTCTGGATACGTGAGGTCGACTTCTTGGGACACGTCGTCTCTTAGGAGAGAGTTGCAGTGGATCCTGCGAAGATCGAGGCAGTTCAAGCTTGGGAGCCACCCAGGAGCGTGACAGAGGTGCAGAGTTTCTTGGGACTAGTTGGATACTACTGGAGATTCGTTACAGACTTCTCCAGAGTTGCGGCACCACTCTCATCTTTGACGAAGAAGGGGAAACCCTTCGTGTGGTCAGACAGATGTCAGTAGAGCTTCCAGGAGGTGAGACAGAGATTGAGTAGCGCACCTATCTTGAGGTTTCCTGAGGAAGGAGTTGGGTACGTAGTCTAATGCGATGCATCAGGGACCAGACTTGGATGTGTCTTGATGCAAGAGCGGGTGGTGATCGCCTATTGATCACATCAGTTGAGGTCGCATGAGCAGAACTACGCTACCCATGACCTAGAGTTAGCAGCAATGGTCTTCGCTCTGAGGACATGGCGACACTACCTGATGGGTGAGCGCTTTACAGTCTTTTCTAACCATCGGAGTCTTAGGTAAATCTTTTCTCAGAAGGACCTGAACCTGAGACAGCGGCGATGGCTCGAGTTCCTCCAGGACTATGACTTTGCGATAGTCTATACTCCTGGGAAGGGGAACGTGGTAGCCGATGCTCTCAGTAGGAGGACGGGCATTCAGCTACTTGAGGAGGCGACAGAGCAGCTAGCCACTTTGAAGATATCCTTCGTGGATAGAGATGGGGTAGCCTTTCTTCATTCTCTCACAGTCACTCCTCCACTACTATAGCGGGTCAGAGAGGCACAACGTGGGGATGCTGACTGTGAGATGTGACGTGCACAGATATCCTCTGGACAGGAACCTGATGGTTTTTCCTTTGGAAAAAGCACGACGTTCTTTTCAGGGGACGTACCTTGGTACCAGTTGCTTTATGGGAGGAGGTGCTGAGAGAGTTTCACACTTCTCCTTTGGCGGTACACCCTGGAGTGGCCAAGATGTACCAGGATCTTAGACGATAACACTGGTGGCCGGGCATAAAGAAGGTTGTGGCAGAGTTCGTTTCTCGATGCCTCACCTGCCAGCAGGTGAAGGCAGAGCACCAGGTACCAGCAGGCTTGGTACAGCCTTTGGAGGTCCCAGAGTGGAAGTGGGACGACATATCTATGGACTTTGTGACTGGACTTCCACACACTTCCAGAGGTCATGACTCCATCTGGGTGATTGTCGACCGACTCACCAAGTCGGAGCACTTTCTACCCAGCAGAGAGCAGGGCTCAGTGGAGAGCTTGAGACGACTTTACATTCAGGAGATTCTGCGGCTTCACGGTGTTCCATCATCTATCGTCTCCGATAGAGATGCTCGCTTTACTTCCAGGCTTTGGAAGGGGTTGCAGGAGGCGTTCGGGACGCAGCTACGTCTGAGCACAACCTTTCAGCCTCAAACGGATGGTCAGACAGAGAGGACTATTCAGACTCTCGAGGACATTCTCCGTGCATGTATCCTCGACTTTGGTCATAGCTGGGAGGACCACCTACCCTTGGTGGCGTTCGCGTACAACAACAGCTACCACTCCACCATCAGGATGGAACCATATGAGGCATTGTACGACTGACCTTGTAGATCTCCTTTGTGCTAGACAGACCTTGGGGAGTCAGCAATTGTGGGACCGGAGATGGTCCAGGCCACGACAGAGAAGGTCCAGGTCATCCAGGAGCGGATGAGGACATCTCAGAGCCGGCATAAGTCATATGCTGACAGGAGGCAGAGGCCACTAGAGTTCGAGGATGGCGACCACGTCTTCTTGTGTGTCTCACCTCGACGTGGATTACGAAGATTTGGATGAGGCGTAAAGTTATCTCCACGCTTCATCGGACCGTTCTAGGTCCTCGGCAGGATTGGCGAGGTGGCTTATCATCTAGCCCTACCACCTCAGTTGCACTGGGTGCACGAATGTTTCCACGTGTCTCAGCTGAGGAGATACGTGCACGACCCGAAACATATCATTGACCATGGAGAGTTTTACGTCAATGAGGGGGCGACTTTTGCAGAGGTCCCAGTGGAGATCGAGGATCGACAGGATCGGGTCCTACGTGGATGGTCGATTCCTCTAGTGCGCATCAGATGGAAGCACGGGAACCTCCAGGAGAGCACTTGGGAGCGGGAGGCTCAGATGTGTGCTCAGTACCCACATTTGTTTCCCTAGTTTTCGATGTATCTTTACGAGGATGTAAAGCCCTGAGGTGGGAGTAATGTAAAGACCCGTAAAATTCAAGGAAATTTTTTTCTTATTTTTCTTTGGGATTTTAAAAGAACGCAGTTTCAGACGGAAGTTGATTCCGAGGCCCGGTGTGCCCGTAACTTAAATCCTAAGTTTAGCTCGGGTACGTTCAGTGAATGAACGAGCGGGTTTTTCTATCTTATGAACCGGTTCTCGGAATCGAATTCCGAGGGCACTGATGGAACCGTAGCGCCGGTAATTGCTTAGGAACGCTTAATCCGAAGTTGCGTTTACATGAGAGAAGTTGATAAAAATTGTGGAAGTTAAAAATAAAAATTTAACAACAATTTTTATTTTCACTCTAAGTGTTTAATCCTTTGGATGGAAGTTGGGTAACTACCCAACCTCCCTTGGGAGGTTATGAGGGTTGGGGGCCCACACGAACCCCACCCCTTCATGTCCTCTAACCCCCTCAACTCACCATTAATATTGTTAACTTAAGTTAATAACTTATCACATTAATGTAGTGAGTTTAATGTGAGATTTTGAAATTCAAACTCTTGAATTTCAAAAGGCCTTGGTGTGTTAATAAAATAAGTGGAGAACTTATTTTATTTGGTTGGTGTTTAGTTGGTTGAGATCATTTGGAGAAAAAGCTAAGGAAGTCTTGAGTTCTTCATTTTCTTTGACAAAGAACGCGAAGAACGAACGATCTCCGACGTGGAGCGCCGAGCCCTCGGAGACCGTCTTCCGTGACACCGACCCGCGATGAGACGTCTTCTTCAACGATGTTTTTCTTCCACGACGTCTCTTTTCGCGACGGTTTCTGTGACGAAATCTCCGTCAACGTCTTCGAATCCTCACTTTGCGACGCCGACGTTTGTCATCTCTTTTATCAAGGTAAGGGATTATTTAATTATTTTTCGTTCATGATTTCTAGTTTGTCGTTCTTCGTAGTTATACGACCAATTGATAACGGTTAACAAGTGGGGGCCGAACCGCACTAACACGGCCGACCCTCCTCTTTTATCCTTGTTTGATTCTTTGTGGTTGGGATGGAATGTCGTGGTGCCGTCGCACCACGCGGGATCATATGGAATGTAATGCGCAACACTGTCCCGTCGCGCCGTGAAGTTGAATAAGGACGCGACACCGTCGGGCTGTGTCGAAGAAAACCAAAGACACCTCGGCTGAAGCGGGGCCACGGAGGAAGGGCGCGGTGCCATCGCACCGTGCTGGATAAACCAAGCCACGACCGGTTCCGAGCCGCGGCGGAGCAGGGTGACCGGCGGCCGATTACGGGCCACCGGTGTCGGCGAAGGAGAAGGGCCGGCCGTCGCCGGTCCTTATTGGCAGAACCGGCCGGCTGGTACGGGCCGGCCGGACAAAAGGAAGCCAGGGGAATTAATTCCCCCGGACGACTCACCAAAACGGACCCCATTAATGAGGGGCTGCAGTTACACCAGGGGGGCATGCGCCCCCCTTGCCAAACGGCTCGGCCGTTGGCCGAGCTGGCCAGCGTGCTGGGCGCGCTGTGCCCAGGCCGGGCCACGCCCAGGTCGGGCCACGCCCAGGCCGGGCCAGGCCGATCCATGTCGGGTCGGCCCGACCCGGACCCGGGGCGGGGAGACCCGGTTCGGGCCGACCGGGGGGTCTCGGGCCGGGTCGGTCCGGGCCCGAAACCCCCGTTTCGGACTGTCTTCGGTATTTTTCCCATTACTTGGGCTATGGACCTCCGATCGACGCACCGTTAGTTGCGATACGATCCTTGAATCTAGACGGTCGTTTCGGTATATTGCACTCAAGGTTTCGGAATACTTTGAGTTTGTCCGGGTTGGTTCGTACACGAAACCAACCGGGCCCTCGGAGTGGAAATGCTTATATCTTGAGCTTCGAATGTCCGATTGATGTTCCGTCGACTTTGTTTGTTTCCTCTATGTGATACGGATCTTTTGGCTTACTCCGCCCAAGGTTTGGATGCAGGTGGAGTACGGTTGGGTTGGTTTTTCCTTAAAAACCAACCGGGCCCCTAGGACGAAAAAGCCAATAACTCTCAGACCGTGCGTCCGATCGACGCGCCGTATGTGACGTTGAGTTCTTGTTGACGATACAGAACTTTTGGATACATCAACTCTGGACTTTGTGTCAGTTGATGTATCATCCTCTCGGCTCGTGGAGCAGACCCTCCCGAATGAGCTTGCTGTGTGCGGGAACCCTAGAGCTGGTTACGACTGCTACTGTGACTGCGACGACGACTGTGCAGAGATCCTCAGTGGATTTGACGACGATGACTACAACACACAGCGATCCTATGTGGATCAGTGCTACCGATCCTGTGTGGGTCCGATCCTATGTGGGTCAGCGCTCAGCGGTTCTGTGTGAGCCAGCGCCTACAGATCCTATGTGGGTCTGATCCTGTGTGGGTCATTGCGGGGGTTAGTTTCCTATCGATCCTTTGTGGGTCATTACGGGGGTTAGTACCTATCGATCCTTTGTGGGTTCGACGACTTAGAAGGATCAGTGATCATATCTATCATCTTTCGAAGAAGTATACCTGTGTGAGCTGAATCCTGTTTGCTTTCCTATGTGGATTGTGTTGTGATATCCTGTGTGGATTACTTTTTCCTTTCCTGTGTGGAATACGTTTGCTTTCTTGTGTGGACTGGGTTGTACTTGGGCTCGGAGGTTGGAGCGTATTGGAATTGATGACTTAGGTATACGTATGGGCATATACCTAAGCAGTATCGGTTGTTACTTCGTGATTGTATATTTCCTTTGTGGTTTATCCTTTGTGGATTTTGGGAGACCTTTGGGGGTCTCGGGGTCCATACTGAGTAGCTTATACTCACCCCTGCACGGGCTATGCCCGCACAACGTTGTGTTGGTTGCAGACGACGGATAGTGCTGATCGTGGTTGAGGCTTGCGGATCTGGGCGGTACCTGGAGGTGGACTACTAGGTGGGACGTACTTGGAGCGGTCGGCTGGACCCGAGGAGCAGTGGAGGCTATCTATACCCACCCTTCAGGTGGGACTTCCAGAGGACGGCTTGACATTGCGGATTTACTTTTCAATTGCTGATTTCCCTTTCGAGTTGTACTTTACTTTCAGTTTGAGTTTGTATTCTGGCCCACTTACTTTTACGCACATACTGTTGTACCAGCTTTTACTTAGTGTTTGCTTCTTTTGCTTACTTTCTCTGTGGTGTTTGTTTACTTTAAAAAGGCAATTCCTTCCCTTTTTACCGGGATTTACGCCTTGGTGCTAGTCGCTAGCCCCTGGTCTATGGAAGGCGGGCTTGGGGTAGTCACAGCACGGGCCCCGAGGACGGGTCGTGACACCCCACTCTCTAACCAACCTCCCCCATCCCCAGTGGTGACCCCACCCCCATGACCCCCCTTCGATCAACCTCTTCCTGGTGGCAACGCAGACCCCCCCTCTGAACTCCCTCCCAAGCGGTTATATAGACCCCTTCTAACCAACCTCTCCTAGGATTAGTTCCCCTCCTCCAACCCTCTTAAGGCTTCTTTGTCCATGTTATGGTGATCTAGAGTCTCACTTTGTGTAAGTGGAGGATCTAAGGTCGGTTTTTTCTATTACACATTTCATTAAATTAAATAACACTGATTTATTGCCTCTTTAAGCTAGGTTTTGTATTCCAAATGAAATTATTATATATGTATAAAAATATATTTTACATTGAAACCGTTTTTCACTTGTTTTCCATTGAATGTGATGGTTTTTATATGAAAAAAGTATTTTAAATTTATGTTTCTACAACCTTCCACACCTAACATTTGATAAACTAGTAGAATGTATTTTATAACATCATTTCAAGAAATTAAAAGTTGTTTTGGTTCTTAAAATAATTTTTAATGGACACTCATGAATTCCAATGATGTGCATGTTTTTTTAAGAACTAATGTTTGGTTACATAGAATATAGTGACTTTATGATGATTGAGTATTTTAGTTTTTAAATAAAACTTTATAATGAGATTTATCAATATTTATTCGACTTTATTGTTGAAAAATTTCAAAGATATTCTTAAAATTTAACCATATACCATGACCATTTATATATTTTTGAAATTGAAATTTGATGGTCTATTGATTTCCCATTGGGTTTTTTATATTTTCTATTATTCACAATAAAAGAGAAGGGGATGTTTCTGAAAGGGTTTATAGAGGTGGGGGTGAGATTATATGTTGAATGGGTAACTATATTTTTGTGTGACAATTGATATGTGGCCTTTATTTTATAACATGAGAATAGATGGATTGTTTTCTAGGAAATTTATGTGGACATATAAAATGACCTTAAATGGTAAATGGATGTACAAACATATATAACCACCTAAAACATATTTGTTTATCAGATTTATCCATCCAATAGTGAGTGATATCAAAATAAATTATACTTTGCATTTATATTTTTAAATTGGTTCTCTTGGTCTTAGTTAGACCATGGGAAAGGGATCAGACGTTGATCAATGTAACTAATTTTTCAATGGAATAAACCCCACTTAGTTAAAAAACTAGGTTAGAATACACTATTGTTTTTTTATCCTATAAAAATAATAAAACTATATTTAAAAAATCAAAAATTAATACATATTTATCATCATTAATGTATATTTTGTTTTCCACAATTCTATCATTAAATATTAACTGTTTTAATCATGTATATAACTTTATGTACAAAGCTCTTGCGTCTTATTATAATGTGTATAGATTCTTCATTAATTTTGACTTCAAGAGTCTGATCAAAAAATTATATCTTTATATTTGAATGTATAGGGAGAATAAAATAAAATACATATGGATAAAAGTTGAATTAATTTTCTGAGAAACACGCCTTGGTATACCAAGGGATTAGAAGGATTTTTAGATTATGAAATTGAAAATTTCTCAGTGTACGGTATAATAAAATGGTTGTGTCCTGATTTTAAAATCAAGAGATGGTTGAATAGAAATGAAGTATATGAGCATTTGATATTGAAATAGTTTCCCACTCAATTTTTCTGTTGGATTTGGAATGGTGAATAGAATTGTATGGAATGTAAAAAAAATGAAAATACTATCAACGAAATACAATATTTCCAAAAATAGGATAATTTAGTTTTAAATTTATTAAATGAATAATTTGGTTTTCTAGTATATAATTTCCATGATTTTAATATATCAACATAACCTTCAAATTATCCTAAGCAGGTAAATCTTACTCATAACATCAAAGAAAAAAAATTATTTTTATGAATTATTTGAAGATGGACAACATGAATTGTATGAAGGGTGTTCCAAGTATTTGAAGTTGTCTTTTTTAATGAAGTTGTATCAGATAAAGTGTCTTTTTTGGAATTACAGAAAAAGTAATGTACATGATTTTAGAGTTTCTTCATGATGCATTTAGTGAAGCTATGATCCCTACATCATTCTATGATATGAATAAAGTCATTATAAAAATTGGACATGATTATACAAAGATACATGCATGCCCTACTGATTGCATGCTTTAATGGGGAAAAGAGTTTGATAAAGAAGAATGTAAAATATTTCATTCAAGAATATGTATGCCAATGGACAACAGTGAGAGTATAAATCAATGCAGCCTCAGGATGAAACAGAATAAGAAAACTCCCGAAAAGGTATTTCATTATTTTCCTTTGAAACCACACATATAATGATTACTCATGTCATCTAACACTACATACGACATGAAGTGGAATGATCGGGATAATAACGATGGAATGATGAGACATCCAAAAGATTCAACACCAAAGAAAATGATTGATTCTATATATCTATATTTTTCTTCAGATCATAGTAATGTATGTTTGGGATTGGATTTTAATGGTTTTAATCCATTTGGTAATTTAAGTAATAATTATAGAATTTGGATAGTTGTTTTGACCCCCTACAATCTACCTATATGGATTTGTATAAAAAACAATTATTTCATTATTTCAATGATTATTATTGTAAAAAAGTTTTTTAGAATGAAATTTATGTATATAATAAACATATAATCAAATAATTGAGATAATTATGGGATAATGGCCTGGAAAAATTTGATGCTCCAAAGAGAAAACTATAAAAATGAATTATACTTAAATGAGTACAATTAGTAACTTTACTAGACTAGGAAATTTATCTAGTTGGAACACTTTTACTTCTTTTTCTTGTCTAGTTTGTAATTTTGATTTGTACCTCAATGATTACCTCAAAGTAGAGGATAGTTTTTTATGTGTCATCATAAATTTCTTGATTCTTCTAATAAATTCAGGGTTAACAAGACACGATTCAATGGAGAAATTAAAATGAAAATGTCACCAAAGGTGTTATTTGGTTCATAAATCCTATACAAGTTAATGAATGTGCCTAAAGAATTTGGAAAATGAAATTAGTATAAATAACAAGGAATAAGTTACGAGTTACAATATCCAAATAAGATATAACACAAAAATGGAAGAAAAAGAGTATATTTTTCAAACTTCCTTATTGGGAGTTTAATTTGATACATCATAATCTTAACATAATTAACATTGAGAATAATGTATGTGATAATGCAGTTTTTACAGTGCTTAATGAGTATGGTAAATCAAAGGATCACCTTAATCCTCCATAGGATTAGGATCCAATGAATATAAAGTATGGTTTTTGGTAGAATGTAAATGAAAAGTATCTTTCAGATATTTTTACAATAAAAAATAATCAGAAAGAAATATTCCTTAGAACTTTAAAGAATGTAAAAGTTCCAGATTGATATTCAAGTATCATATCAAGGTGAATTGAATTAAAAATTTGAAAGATACATTGATTGAAAATTCATTAATAAAATATTTTGATAAATTAGTTATCACTATTGGATTTTCATAAAACATTACTTGAAAAAAAAATATAGTCCAAGTTGAGTTTTGAAAAAAATTCAGCATTATTTGTGGAAAAACACTAAATATAATAAATCTTGATAAACATTAGGAATAATTTATTTTGATACAATGTCATTTGAAGATGTTATTTCCCCCTTCATTCTTCACAGTTATGAGTCATTTGACTATTCATTTGGTTAAAGAATCTAAACTTGATGGACTAGTATACTATCGATGGATGTATCCAATAGAGAGGTACGTTGATATTTTTTTTATTTTAATTGGTGAATTTGATTTTATCAAATAATTTCATAATTTTTTTACATATTTATTATTTTTCTCCATCTAGTACTTAGGTTATTTGGAGTCATATTTGAAGAATAATGATCTTCCAGAAGGCACTATTGTTAGAGGTTACATAACCGAAGAGTGAATGGCCTTATGTTCTAGGTATTTGGATGGCATTGAGACTAGATGTAATCATACTGGATGTTAAGATGAAATATCTAATAACTATCATACTCAAAACTAGTCATCGATATTTCCAAACAATGGATGACCAACTAGCATGTGGTAAAATTTTACATTTATTTAATTTTATTTTCTACATGCACATAGATACATGATATTTAATTTTGTTATTTCAGATTCATTTTTAAATAATTGTGGCTGAAATCAGAGAGGAAACTAAGGGGTCGAGCTTAAAATGAGTTGGAAGTAATTTTTTAATAAGGATCTTATAGAATGGTTCACCCATAGTGTAAGTATATACCCATTTTCATATTATTTACTTATAGTTATTTTTTCTATGTTAAATGTATAAACTTGCATATTTTTTTTCTACATAATGTATGTTTACAATCTTGCTAAAAAAATGAATGATTTGAAGTTTTTGGCATGAGGTCCTATAAGGAAGGTTAATATATTCAATTCCTACAATATTAATGGATTCTAGTTTACTACAATTTATCATGATGAAGACTTAACAACTTTGAGTAATGGTGTATTTACATTTTTATAGGTGGGAAACTATGGTAAAATGAATGATATAATTAAATTAAACTATCATGGATAGTTTTTAGTTGTCTTATTCTAATGAATGTGGGAAAAAATTAATAAGGGTATAATAAAATATTCATTACATTTTACTTATATCATCTTCTCTCGTTTGATGGAGACTAGTGAGTGTGAAGAACAGGATCCATTTATCTTGAATTCAAAATAAAGATGGTTTATCATATGGATGATGAAATACAATATGTTTGGAGTGTTTTTGTACACTTAAATCATATAGAATTATATGATATGTGAGAGGAAGATTAATTGATTCTTGGTGAAAGTAAACCTCATCAACCACAAAACATTGTACAATGGTTTCCTAAAAATATAAAAATAGTATAACTTGAAGTTTGGAGTGATTTTGTACACTTAAAGCATATATAAATTGTTTTAGTTTTTTTGAAAAATGTTTAGTATTTATTTCCTTGTACATTTAACACAACTTAACCATTTGAAAAGAAGGAATTCCAAGAAAAAAAATTCAGGATCCTACCCTATCAGCATATTGAATAATTCCACCACTACCATCATCTTATGCGGAACTTTGTAATTCTGTTGTACTTGAGAATTTTAGTGAGATGGGGATGTTGTTGGAATCTATTGGTATATTATTTCACAACTTTCTTGAGAGATGATTAGAATTCCCATTAACTTAACCCTTGTCATTTTTTGTTATTTTTTAAAAACATATATCCAACTGAATAAAAGCTCACCACTAAGTACTTGAAAAAAACACATATAAAAAACATCACTCAACTATAAAAATCTCTACTAAAATATTTTTGACTACAAATTACAAGATAGTTTACTTAAAAGCCACTAAATAATGTATTGATATTTTAAAACATCACCAGTTGTTAAAAATCCTCCTCACAGACCGGATTTGTTTATAGTGAACATATTGTAATAGTTTCAAGAACTAAGTTACTTTGAGAAGAGAATGAAATGCTAGTGCGAGGTGGACCAGGGATGAGGTGTTCTGTGACTGGATAGGGAATGATGGGTGGTGAGACTAGACAGGGTGTTAAATAGTACACCAATGGGCATGGTGTGATAAATCATTTATTTTATTAATAAAATATTAATTATAAAACTATAATTTTTAAAAAATAATTAATGGTTAAAAAATATATCCTTAGACCATAACCACATATTTATTTGTAAAATGTTGGAATTGACTCCACATCAATCAGAGTTACGGTTTTCCTGTAATGCCCGTAAATATGTTTTTTTTGTGTTTTAAAAAACTAAAATGCACATTTAATGATCAAAACAATAAAAAAAATTCTCATATTGATGTGAAATAATGGGAGAACCACCATTTAATTATTTGTGACTTTTACTAGAAATAAACACATTTATTCAAAGTGTGGTTTGCTAAGAATGACTCAATTAAAAATTTGTAAAGACATCAATGTTTTAGAAACATTTGTTAGGGGGTAAAAACTAGAAAAATTACATTGGATTGCCTTTAAATCAGAGGGAAAATGACAATATATTTAATTATAAAATTTTATAAGTTATTGCACGTCATTATGAATGAAAATTTTCCCATTATGGATGTAAATGCATTTTTAGTGTTTTAATACACTAAAACACAAGTGGAATGTTAAAAACCATATAAAATGACCTCATATTTATGTGAAATAATTGTATAACCACATATAATTTATTTCTGACATGTATGCATCGACAAAACATCAATACGACATGTGGTGAGGTTGAAATAACCGAGTAACCACTTCTTAAATGTACAAAAACCTATTAAAACAAGTTTCAGGGGGTCAAAACTAGGAAAACGATATCATATTTCCCTAAAATCGGTCAAAAATGACCGTATACATAATTGAGAAACATAGGAATCGATCACACGACATTCTGAATGATAGTTTTCCCATTATGGTCCTAAATGCATTTTTAGTGTCTAAAAATGCTAATACATTTATGGAATGGTAAAAAACCATAGAAACCAACCTCAAATTGGTGTGAAATCAATGGAATTCCACATATGAGTTTTTTTACATGTATGCGTAGACAACACATCAATATGACATGTAGTGTGGTTGCAATGGCTTAGTAACCACTTCTTAAAGGTACAAAAAGCCTTAAAAACAAGTATTGGGGTGTCCAAATCAAGTAAAAACATCAAATTTCCTTTAAATCAAGGGAAAACAACTTTATATTAAATTATGAATGGTAGGAACCAACAATATGTCATTCCGAA
Source organism: Viscum album (assembly GCA_963277665.1). Taxonomy (NCBI): domain Eukaryota; kingdom Viridiplantae; phylum Streptophyta; class Magnoliopsida; order Santalales; family Viscaceae; genus Viscum; species Viscum album. The sequence goes on along the minus strand of OY728161.1, from coordinate 1,985,227,017 downwards.
TGATGGTTTTCTAGTTTGGTCCGTAAACATGTTTTTATTGTTTTAGAACACTAAAACATGTGTCTAATTTTCAAAGTCATAGGGAACAACCCCATATTGATGTTAAATAATTTCAAAACCACAATTATGTTATTTTTGATGTCTACATATAGAAAAAATGTCAATTAGACATGCAGTGTGGTCGAAATGACTCAGTAACCACTTCTTAAAGGAATAAAAACCTTTTAAAAAAGTGTTGGGGGGGGGGGGGGTGGGTGGTCAAAACTAGGAAAACAATGTTGGATTTACAAAACAAATAGGGGGAAATACCACATATTTAAATGTGAAATGTAGGAACTCACATAATTTTATTCCAAATGACAGTTTTTTCATTATGACTGTAATCTAGTTTTTAGTGTTTTAAATATCTAAAACATGTGCAGAATGGTCAAAAGCATTGAAAAAAACCTCAGATTGACTTGAAATAATTTTACAACCACACTGAGTTATTTTTTATTTGTATGCACAAACAACACATCAATATTATGTGTTGTGTGGTCTGAATGAATTAGTAACAACTTCATAAAGTTACAAAAACCAATATAAAAAAGTGTCAGGTGGGGTTAAAACTAGGAAAATGACATCAAAACTCCATGAAATCATAGGAAAAATACCATATATATAATTTTGAAATGCCTAAATTGATGTCATGTTATTCTGAATGATGGTTTTCTTGTTACGTCCATAAACTCATTTTTAGTGTTTTAAAATACTAAAACATGAGTGGAAGATTCAAAACCATATAAAAAACCATATATTGATGTCAAATGATTAGAAAAAACCCACAATTTTATATTTTAAAATAGGAAATGTTTTGATATCAAAGCCTTGAATATTTTCTTATTAATTAAATTTCAAGCACACTACACGTCACTTTAAAAATAAATTAAAAAATTTACTTATCCCTTTTTAGTTTTAAGGGTAAAATATTATCTTAAATAAATAATTTTATGTTTTAAAAGTGTCTTTAATTATACATGATTAGTTTTATGTTATAATTTATTCTGTTTGATTAAAAAATAAAAAAATTTATGTATAAAATTCTAAATATATTCTGTGCCTTTTTTTTCACATTTCTTTTCTTAAATATTCTGGTTTTCATTATAGGTGACAGATGCCGACCGTAGGTAGGAAGTTGACTGTTCTGATCCATGAAATTATTTAGATGGTAGTCATGATGATTCTTAGTTTCAATGGTATGTTAAAATTTTATCAATTATTATACTATACTTATTATTTATTTTGTTTAGTTTTAATTTTTGATTTATTTTGTGTTACAGTTGATGAGATGACATGATCAGTTTAACTTAATGAGAGGCAGTGGTTCCTAACAAATGTAGTGGAGGGTATGACGTGGATGTATATTGGTCATGACATGGATGCAGTGGAGGTAGATAAATGTATTGGTTGAAAGATATATGGGTTGACTGAGATTGGGGTTATGATGACTATGGATGTTTGTATATTTGTTATGGATGTATGATTTATGTATGATGGTTTATCATATATTCATGTTTTAGGTTATTTCATGTAATTTTTTAATAGTTACATTATTTTATTAAATATTTAAAAAAATCTAATTTAGCAGCTGTATGTAGAAATGTTGCTAAATACATTAAATAAAATAAGTTTAGTGGCAGTTACGATTAACCTTCTCTAAAACAATTTCCTCTGAACATATGAACTGTAGTTATTTAATTTTTTTAAATATTAATCCAATGTATTTTTTTAAAAAATATCCACCACTAAATAAAATAGAAACCTCCGCTAAATCCTCAAAAAATGAAACATAGTAAAAATGATATGAAATTATTGAGACATAGCTAAATGACTAGAGACTATGCAATACATGGTAGTTTTTAAAACCACTACAATGATAATCGATATTAGTTTGAACCACTACTAGTCCACATAAAAAAACCCACTAATTCCCCCTTTTTTGTATTGTATTATCACTTGGTTCTATATTTCTTTGATTATGACCATTATATTAATTTAAGAAAAGAATAAATATCAAATGTCACTCTCTTGACTTTACTATCTTTACAATTTTTTCATAAGGATAAAAAGATTTAAATTTTGATTATAAATGGTTATATTAAATATAAATTAATTATTTCTATCGTATTAATTTATTCATAATTTTTAGTGTTATATGGTATGTGAGTATGATATAATCTATAATACCAAATGTAGGATCGAATGTATAAGTATGAGATACTAAAATACAAGAGGGGGGGGGGGTGAATTGTACTTTTAAAAAAAAAACCTAAGGAAATTTTTTTAATAACCAAAATTCACAATACCTCAAAGTTCTAATAACTTGTTTGATTCTGACAAAGTAATTCTGGAAATGAAACTTAACAGAAGTTTACACCAACTAAGAGTCTACCTTAAAGCATATAGAATCTAACTAAATCAGAGTACAAGTAAGGAAGTATAAGAAAGTTATACTTTCCTTAACAATACAAAATGCACAGCGGAATACAAAGTAGTAACACTACAAGTAACAAACAATAACTCTTTTAACCCAAAGAGAAGGGTATCCAACAACCATGGATAAGAGGTCCCTTGATTTATACTTTCAAGAATGTTTGTCTTACCCACACCAGGGTAAGCCCTCGATATGAAGATCAGATTTTGTCTTTCTATCCCCGCGAACCCTCAACTATCAGGTAGTCGACACCTCTGTCTTCCTATCCCCAGAAGCCCTCGATTGTACACAACAAAAATCAGAGTCGCACGAAGCATGTCAGCATGAAGTAAAGTTTGAACAAGCTGTTCAAACATTCTTCACAAAGCATGAGAGTTTATAATAGCCTCTCTCTCTAGAAATCACTTCAACAACATGCAAGCACGGTTGTCAGAGATGTTGTGAAGTGTTTTTCTCTTTTCAAATGAGCCCCTATTTATAGGCAAAACTCCAATGGTCAACTCCCCCCTCCGATGGTCATATTCTTCCTTGAATTTTGGAGGGACCTACACACGTGTCACTCAAAAAATGGTTAGTTGATAACTGAAGGCATAACATCCTTTTATAATAGAACAAATGAAAGAATAACTAAAACTGATATTCAGAATGGTGAAAAAGAAAGTTTGGAGTGTGAAAAGTCAATGTTTAGAGTCTAGAAAGAAAATGAATTCGGAGTCTATAATAGAGAGATATTCAGATTCTGTTTATTAGTAGAATTCGGAGTCAAACTTCATATAAGTTCGTATCCATAATTTGTAATCAGAATTTACAATCAGAATTCGTAATCAGAATTCATCATCAGAATTCGTAATGAGAATTCGTAATCAAAATTCATCATCAGAATTTGTAAATGAGAATTAGTAATGATAATTCATCATCAAAATCTATAATGGGAATTTGTAATGAGAATTCATCATTAGAACTTGTAGTTAGAACTTTATATAAGTTCGTAATCATAATTCAGAGTTGAACTTCATAAAAGTTCGTAACAAGGAAATTGGAGTAGAACATCATAAAAGTTCGTAACAGGAATTCAGATCCGAAAACAGAATTCTTCATGTCTAAGTATTATACGATTCTGATGTTTTAGATATGAATCTGGTTTTTATAATTAAGAAAAATATTGATATGAACAATGAAAACAAGGTAGGGGTAAATTTCTTTTGGGAAGGAAATTTTCCTTATGGAAGTAAAACATGGGTAAAATGAGTTTTTCTTTGAAATAACGTGTTTGCGATTTTCAAAACAAGAGGAATGGTCAAGTCATAAGGAAACCTTGATGACTTAAAAATCTCCCCCTTATATGAAGGAATAGAAAATTCATAAGGAAAACCTTATTCACTTAACATTTAGTAATATAATAATATCCTTAAATGCTTTCGTAACACCGACACAATATTTATTAAATTAACAGAAATATGATATAAATGATATTAAATAAACTAAAAGTAATAACATTTTTAGTGAATGATTATGTTCCATAAATTTTATAGATTTATATAACACATTATAGTTGTGTGGAACATTTATATTCAAATTCTATTTTTACCTTTTCTTAAAGTGAAATTAAATGAATAGTTTCAAAAATGACATTAATGATGTTTTATAAAATTTTATTTTATTAAATTATTTAAAAATAATTTAAGTTTTAAAAGAGGTAAATGTGAAAAAAATATTCTAAAACATTTGATCCCATATCCATTTATAATCCAATTTTCACCTAATAAGTAAAATTATAACCCTTTAATTTTAAAAATGCATTATTATGGTTAAGGTTAAAATTGGTTAACCAAAGAGTTAATAAAAGAGATAAGGTTAAAAATGACATAAAAACCTCTGTAAATTTCATTTTTTGAGGTTATTTTTACCATATAATATTTTTATTTAAATCTATTCCCATTTAGAATCATTTTTCTTGGTAATGAATTAATTATATTTTAATATTTGTAGTAACTCCAAGAGTTCCCCTCCCCACACTTGTAAAAGTAAACCTCTTCTACTCTCATCCTCACACATTTTGAGAATTATATCACCAATAAAAACGAACCATAATACCTTAATAACTTCATTAATCATGTAATATATATTTTTCCCTTTAAGAAAGACTATCCATTTAATGATTAAGGTACAATCCAAAATTAGTTTATCATTGAAGAGGTATAACCATTAAAAGAGAATTTTTTGTATTATTTATTCGTATTCATATTCTAAATAAATGGTATCCTTTATAAAATAATTAATTAATTATATTTAATATAATAAATTTTAATTATGATTATTAAAATCTATTATATACCTTCTTTTAGTCATATGGATAATGAAATTATCGCTCATGCATGCATACGACTTACCATCTCCATGTTGTATTATAGTTATTTTCTCATCACTAATTTTCTTATATGGTAATAATTATGTATTTAATAAATATATATGATATTTATGAAACTATTATTATTCTATAATGGTTATTTATTATTTACCTTCCTTTCATTCCATAAATTGAAGGAAGGGAAAACAAATTCGTGTGGACGATGACCTACTGTCTCCATACAACTTGTTATTAATTATTCTATCTCTTAATTTTATAGATGAAAATTAATATACACATTGAATATATATTATTTTAATATAATTTTTAAAATTATGGATATTATGGATTCATAATCAAAGTATAAATACTGATACTAATGAACCGATACAATCATGAAAAACAAAAAAGTTATCACTCATAATAATGATTTTTTAATATTATTGATAAATGGGATATAAAATGTTATAGTTAAACAATATATGGTGTGATATATATTATTATGGATATATAATATAATTATAATAAATTTATATTTCAAATATTGGAGTTTTAATGTGTACAATGAATGATGAGTACTTGAGGTAAGAGTTTATCGTCTCAAATTGTCTTATTTGGTACATATATTAAGTTATCCACCTATATTATTTTATGAGGTGTATATATAAACACATTTAAATGTTATTTTATTATTATCCATATTCACATGATATATAAAGTTTCATTTGTAGTTATTCTTTAATTGGGATTTTTGTTCAAAAGTTACTAAAGTGGTAAATGTTTTATGTTTCAATCTCATTATTCAATGATATTTTTTATTAATAATTTTTTTATGATTGATTTTCTTGATATACCCATAAATAATATCAAGAATTTTATTCTATTTTTTTCCATGTATTAAATTTTTTCTAATCATTTTCCTCTCTTTAAAAGCCCAAGAGGATGAAATAAATTTTTTAAGGAAAATAAATTTCATTTCTCAATTCATTCGAAAATAATTTTTTCATCCATGTCAATATTTTCTAAAATTATTCTCAATAATATTTTTAATATTCTAAAATCATTTTTAAATTAATTTTCACCCATTATTGAATTATTAGTAAAATTTTAAAATGAATCTTTTTTTTCATTTTCTAAATAAGGTACTTTGGACTTTTTAATGGAAATTTAAAAGGAATATTTATATAAACATGCATCACATGAACAAAATTTACCACCATAATGACTGAAGAATACATTGAACCCTCCTTTAAAAGTTTCCAATATAATTTTCAAATAATTTTATCCCTTAATAGTTGGGAAATTTTTTGATTTTAAGCAAGTGATTTCAAAGTGAGAAGGGTATTTTCCTCCAGAAATGTTTGAGTGATCTTTTAATGGAATTTTTCATCTAGGAAAATATGATTTTATGTTACTTTTGATTTACTACATGTTATGAAAAAATTATAAAATACAATTTTATTCATTAGATTTATGATAATGAAGATGATTTAAGGATGATTCTATGAAATTGGATTCTTCCTCATGAATTAATTAAGTTATGATGAAAAATTTATGAAATCTTTTTCTTTTCAAATAATTATATTGGGATACTATAATGAAATGTTTATAAAACCCATTTAATTTCAATAGGTTATGAAATGAGGAATGGTTTATGAAATTATGGAACACATATGTATATATTTCATTATTTTATGGGTGGTATTTGAATTATTTAGCTCTATAATGTATTGGGTAAAGATTAATATATTATGAGATAACCTATAATGGAATGGAGAGCGAACCCAATTCACTAGGGGAATCTATCAATTATGATAGTATTTAGAGAGAACCTTGAATAATATTTTGGAATGGAGAGTAAACCCAATACAGTATTATATATTTGGTAGTGAGTCCTGACTAATAAGGAAATGATTTTCTATACTTATGTCTATTTGAAAAACCTATGTCTTATATTAGTGTTATGATCTCATGGATCATGTTCTTTGATTAATTTAGGATTAATGTCTAACGAACTAGCAAGACTCATTCCATGACTAAATATTATGATCTATGATAAATGGGGTGATCTTTTAAAATTTTAATCTCATTTTTTATAAACTTATTATCTTATTACTCTTATGTGATCATCGATATATCCCTTGTTTACCCTTATGGAGCATCTAATCTCATCATTTCCTAGGTTTTCCTTACATAGGATATGAATGAAAATTTTAAATATGATATGTATAAGAATGGTGTAAGTTGTAAATAATTAAGTGGGATAATATGTAGATATTATATGAACAAGTTGATTATGTATCCAAATTTCCAAGGTAAATTGACCTATATGTGTCTTGCATGGATCATCAAGTAATGTAACAGATATTCATCTAAAAATATGTAATATAAGTCTTTGAAAAGTATGAGTCTCTATAGTTAAATCACATGTATAATGTTAATTATTATATAAATAACATATATATTGATTATAAATATATTTAGAATCATCCATAAAAGGTAGAGATAGAAACAAGAATTATACCATTCATTGATATAGTAGGCTAGACATACACATGAACACTGTTAAAAATATTTCGATGAACAGAATGAAATAAAGGTAAACAATAATTAATTTTTAAAGAATCATTATTCTATCAAATATGTTCGACATATTCATTAAATTTATCATTTTCTAAAAAATAGGAAGAAGTTGGAGAATGGTTGTTACGTCATTATAATAAAAATTAATTATATTTAATATATTTAATTAATAATTTTAGAATGTATACCATATCTAGAGAGGTAGTATAATAATAAATGAAATTGAAAATTCTTTGTTAAGGGTTATACCTTATCATTGAGAAACCTTCCTTAGATTACAACTTACTCATTTAAAGGATGGTCTCTTTGAAAAAAAAAATCTCTAATATGATGTTAAGAAATATAATATGATATTTTTTCATGTTTTGGTTGATCTATAAGGCTAAAACATTGTGAATAATGAAATAGAGTAGGTGTCATTTTATAAGTGATGGGAGGGGCACTCTTGGTGCTACATAAAGTATTAAATGAATTTAAATTAATTTTCACAGATAATTGGATCTAAACTAATATAATTCAAATATATTATGAGTATGTTTCTAAATACACATATTAAATAAAATTTGAAAATGGTTGTTTATTCTTTTAACCTTATTATTTAGTTTTAACCCATCATTAACCCTTTGGACAATTACCAATATAGCAATGTTTTCTACTATACAAGTGTTAAAAATATTACCATAAAAGAAAAGGAGTATCATAAATAGACAATGCTTTATATTTTAAACCATATATAATTCAACAGGGCTATTATAACATTTTAATGAATTTTAAATCGCCTAATAAAATACTATTTAATATAAAATATCATTAAGGTTATTTTGGAACTATTTATTTAATTTTACTTTTTAACTAGTATGGAAGTAAATGAATTAAAATATAAACATCTCAAACAGAAGTAATATTTTTTTATCTATAAAATATGTGTTACACTATAAAACACTCAAAGAATTTACTTATTGAGTTTTTAATATCATTCACGTGATTCTTGTACTACTTTAACAATAACTATGTCTGTGTTGTGTACGTATTTAAGGTAATTATTTCACCATTAAAACAAAAAATTAATCTACCATGATAAAAAATTCATTAATTTTTTTAATAAAAAAATGATAAAAAAGTTAATTTTTACCCTAGTCAAAAAATATTATATATATTTAAAACAAAAAGTGACATTTTTGACTTTATATTTTACTAAATTATTATAAAGGTAAAAATCATAGTTAAATGAAAAAAGGTAATAATTTTAAAATTTTTATTATTATAGATTAAATAGATCCATATCGTGAAATAAGATCAAGTGTTTCAATGAATTTTAAGCCTTACACATTAGTTTTAACCATAATTAATCAATTTTACCATTACCGTGGTATTAAGATTTTACTATGGTTACAAATCATATTGATAAACATAGAATAGAATTATCTATGAAATTTAACAGTAATGATTAAAAATAAGGAATCTATTTTTCAATATTCAATTCCTATAATTGTTAGAGGAATTAATTTAAAATAAAATCTCAAAACACAATAAAAAATTAATTTTTCATTAAAAATCGTTTTTTAAGTATAAAAATGTATTTATATCAAATTCAAGCATAACTATGATTCAAATGAACTCAATTGGATTATTAATAATATATTTTAATTAATTTTACATAGAAACCATTTTGAAATAAAATGGAACTTTGTAAATACTTGAAATAAAAATCTTGTTTTTAATAGAAATCATTATTTTTTACTATTCACTATAAAATCAGTCTGTTTTGAAAAATAGAAAAAATTCACCAGATGATAAATTTTATATTATGATTTAAAAATTTATATCCTTTTTTAAAATAAAATTTCTAAACTTTCTATAAAATTATTATAATATCCTCTCAAAATAATACATAAAAACCAATCTTGAAGTAATAATATTTTTGAAGAATAAAATGAAATCAATAAAAACATAAGTGATTATTTATTATAAATTACTGAATATATTTTTACTGAGTATAAACATTAGATATATTTAATAATTTGTATTTTCTGATTCATAACTTCTAATTTAGTGGATATGCGATAATTATCATATTAAATAAAAATATTTCAATTGTATAATGTAGTTTTTATTACTAGTTGCTGCGTGTAAAGAATGATATGAAAGAGATAAATTTATTTATATAGAAATATATCATAAAATCTCATATTGTTACATTCTATTCCCACTAAAAATAATTCTGACCTCAAAATTCTATCTATCCAATTCAAAAATTTGAGGATATCTATGTTTCATCAGATCCTTAGTTTTACATGTCAGTTCCTCTAATTTATAGTTTTACCAAAAAAATTTGACCAAGTGAAGAGTCTTGTTTCACAAAATATTCTCTCTATGATCTAAAATCTCCACCATTGTTTCAGTATAAGAGAGATATTTCTCTAGTGTTATGACCTCTATGTTAAGTATATATGAAGGATGAGGTATGTACTTCCTTAAAAGAGATAATAGAACACATCCTGAGCTTGAGAGAGATTTGGTGGAAGTTCTGAATGATAAGATACCATACCTATATGATTAATAATTTCAAATGGAATAATATATACGGGGTTCAAATTTCATGTTATCCCATATCTAATAATGTACTTTTAATGAAATATTAATAATAATACCATTTCCCCAAATTTGAACGCCTAATCTCACTGTTGATTATTAGCATAACTTTTCTATTGACTATTTTCTTCCCTTATATACTATTGAATGGTACTAAATTGTTTCTAACACATCGTTAGCTAGCTCAGGTCCCAATAGATTTATTTCTCTAACTTTGTCTCATGACCATGAAGGTCCTCACTTCCTTCCATAAAGGGTTTTATAAGGATCCATAGGAATGCTCAAGTGAAAGATATTTTTATAATAAAAATATGATAGAGAAAGGTGTATACCCCAACCACATTTTAAATCTAGATAAAAAATCTCAATATATTCTCCATGTTTAGAATGGTTCTCTTATAATGGCCATCTATTTGAGGATGAAAAGAAGTACTAAAGAAAAACAATGAATATAGAGCTTACTGAACTATTCAACAGAACATTGAGGTAAACCTCATATCCTAATCTGATACTATAAAATGAAGTAACCCATGAAATATCACTAAATCCTAAATGTAAAACCTTAGAAGATAATCAATAGATAAATATTTTATAATGTCAATTAAGTGTATTGAATCCGTAAGGCGATCAACTAAAACCCCAATAGAATCATTCCATTTATGTTTTTTCTAGAGTTTGGTGATGAAATTCATGGTGGTGTTTTCCCATTTCCATTTAGGTATGAATAATAGTTGTAAAATCCACTAAAACGTTTATCTTTTAGCCTTTACTTATTACATACTAGGCATCTAGATACATAATATCCAATATCCCTTTTCCTTCCATCCCATAACAGATATTCTCTTAGAACATTATAAAACTTTTTTACTTATAGGATTGTTTTTGATGAAAATGTGATGGTTATGTCTACCACCAAAGATTTTATATATTGTGGTGGTTTTTAATTTTTGCACAATCATTCAATTCAGTTCACCATTTTTTTAATGAAAATGTTGTGGCTGTTTTTTTCATTGATGGTTGATTGATTGTGGGGGGGGGGGGGGGTTGAAGAGTTTCATAATCATTCACATAGGGATCATCATTTTTGAATGGATCTCAATGGGTTTTGTTCATAGAGACTAAAAAATATGATGTTTCCCTTATTTGAGATTTTTCATGAATCTACTTTCTAAAGGAAAGTGGTCATTTGGGAATGTTTCCAATGTTTTTAATGGATTTGAATTGGTTAAGAGGATGGCAGGTCAGAATCATCACACCTTTTTGAGCGAAATTATTTATCACTCCAAGAATCTATTAAAGATATAAGAAATATTTGAGGATCCTTCGTTAAATCCCATGTATGAAATGGGTATTCAATAATTTAACAATCAATTATTAGAATATATTAACATTAAAATCATCAATATGTAACTGAGGTTCTTTATTGACAGAGTATGTATTTGAGGTTCTCAATTGATGGTAGCCTTTTGTAAATGGATTAGAAATTCTTATGATGTCTATTATTATGATGATTTTTTAAGACACATGGTGGGTCAATCTAGATTTTATCACTATTCAGGCATATGGTAGTTGTTTTGATGTTGTAATTTTTCCATGAGATAGGATTCCTACATATCCTTGGTAAAGGAATTAGAACCCATATAGTTTGGTGCCACTTAATTGGACATATCATACCTTTTATTGTCATGTGAAAAGGATTAAACAATGTATTTTAAAATTTTGTGGTTATGATGTCTACGAGATAGGTGCCTAGTCAAGTATTGTTGTGGGATTTATGACAAAGCATCCTTGGGAACCAAAAAGTGATTTGGGCGTCAAAGATGGATATGTCCCTACTGGGAATGTGTGATTGAATGAATTAGGGTGGATTTGGGGTGAATAGGATGGACCATTAGGGCTCTTCCTATGTATCCCATTTTTATTTGAATGAAATACCACAAAGTTCAGTTAGTTTGAGGACCCACTCCAATAGAGGTCCTCTGATGGTCTGTCTCATAAGGAATGTGGTCCCTTGAATGGATTGTGACATGGTTCTAGGATATACACCTAATAAGAGGTCCATATTATTAGATATGGTTAGCGATTATAAAGAATATTAATCCCTTTTGAAATCTGATTGGGGATATGGAACTTTGTGTTGGCTACATGGTTTTTGAAATCCCACACCTATGGAGGCCTTCTGATGGAAGTCAATAGAATGATATGGAAAATGATTATTTTCCAAGACATGAATTTGATCATGTAGATATCGTGATCATTACTAAACATCAATACCATGTGATTCATCCTCAGTGTGACAAACATGAGGAAGTTGAAGGTCAGACGAAATATAGAATCTCTTTGATCTGATGGTGGAAAAGGTCAGGGATATGAGAGAAAGAAAGCGAATTGATGTTCCCATATCCTCTTTTTCTTGAATAACCTAATGGAAAGAAGGTAGGAGGGGTATAACCTCCAACAAGAAAGACTAGGGGCTTACTTAATGAGGGATTACATATTCAATATTTCATGTAATATAGGAGGATAAGGAATTAACCCTCATGAAATGGAAAAGTAAGTGCCCCCCTCACTATCTAAAATGGTATGTTCCTAGTCTCAGAGATGAAAAAGGGAGGACATGGCCCTAAAGCTCATTTTTGATACCGGGTGATCCCAAGAACTTCCCCCAAAGGTTGGGTCCTTATTACCAAAGGGATTCACAACTATAAACACCCATAGGACCCTACCCATAAGGTAAGATAGGATTAAGAAAATTCTTACCTAAGGTATGGAAAACCAAATGGGAGACACACAGGTGTGTATTTCATTATGATTGTGAAAGAATGGAGTATTTAGTGGAGATTTTTATTAGGTCTCTCTCGGATAGGATTCCCTATAGAAGAATTTCCCTAAAAGTAATGTCATGTAAATGGGTACCAAATATAGATCATGTAGGTTATTTTCTGGATGGATTAACATGGCTTACATAGGTTGAGGCTTAGTGAACTAAATATTTCTTACATAGGTGAAGGCCAGAAAATATAAATGGATCTCACATAGGGTAGACCTAGGAAAGATGACAATATCTTTAGGTGATATATAACCTGGTAAACAACACGTGGGTGAGTCCCTTCTATAGGCTCTAAGGGTCTCCTCATGTGTCTTTGGATGACTTGTTATTAAGTCCCAAGCATAAGAATGGGATTTATCCCTAGTGTTATTGAATTAGTATAGGTGTTCTATGTAGGTGTTATGTGTTCAAAACACTAGGGGAAATTCAATCCTACTACCCTACATAATATTCTCTTATTTTATGACGTTTAAATCCACCTAAAATGTTTTGAGGGTCTGGATAAAGGGATAGGGTGAGAATATCTTCAAGGTTTATTTAGGGTTTCTAGTCATTTCAAATAGGGATCCCCAAGGTACAATTTATAGTAATTCTCAAGACTTTGGGTGATGGAGGTGGCTCATGAATCTATGTTCTGATATTCATTGTGTAGGTATACCCCACATGAGTCTCCATGGAATGCCTTTCTAGGGGATATGTGGTGAAGTTGGCATGTAGGTCGTACCTGTGCGGTGACATTAATTTTGTGTTGTATGGTTCACCTGGGTAAAAGAGTGTGATCCTTGATATTCTGTAATTTTATTTTTCAATTATGAATTTGCATTTAAAAATTCTCATTCTCACAAGAAAAAAATAAGTTTCAAAAAAATACCCATTAGGATTGGATGTGACTGGAAGAAGATGGTATGGACTCATTGTCTTCTAGCTCCTTCATACTTAGTCTTGACGAACATGATGAGTTTAACACTACACAAGGGAGAAGTGGAAGGGTTTATTGTGTAGATGGATCACCCTGGTGGATCATGAAGGAGTACTACAGAGGTAAACCGTGTGTGTAGATCATGTAGGGGTCCCTGTGTATATAAATTGTGCAAATGGACTCAACTGTTGTTCTCCTTGACCTCACACTATTGCTATTTCCACACCAGTAATCTCATTGTGTATGTTTGTTCATTGAAGTTTTATTCACACTAACGCAACATGTATATGTCTACGCAAATCATGCACCAAGGTGAGTGACCTCGATGGGTTCACTTGGTTGAGTCCCCTATGCGTGGTCACTTGGTTGAGTGACCGGCATGAGGTCACTTGGGTGAGTGACCTTCTCAAGGCCACTCATTTTTCAATTGTTTTTGTAATTTCCACAGTTTTTTCAAAACCAAGATTCATATCTACTAAAATCTTAATAAAACCCAATAAATTCCCAATGTATTCTAATGACGTCAAATATTATGATGAACAATATTGTAATCATCGTAAGGATATGGTTGATGTCGTCAGGCCATATTATTATAATATATGTGGCGCTACTCTCTTAGACTTGGAGAATCAAATGAAGAAGAATCATCATGAATATCATGAGAGTAACTATTTTCCACTCTAAAGCCACAATAATCTGAAGGATTCCACCATCCAAAATCTAAATAATTAAATCATGCTTTCCTAGTTTTAAGAATATAATAACTTTTACACTACCAAAATCTCATCCAAAGTCATGTACATTAATGAGGGATCATCATACATGACATGAGTTGTAAATCATAACAGTTGTGACACATATTTTATCCCTTATTACCTGAAGTTAAATCCACACTTTTACTCTTTTATATCTCACAATTCCAAGATAGATCAATCATAATGTTAAAAGGAAGATTGGCACCTCCACCTTGGAGTGGGTGTTAGCCTTGAGTTGATGTGGGAATACTAGTATCACCAAACGCGTTCTTTTTCAACTAAATTGAAGGAGGTTGGAATTTAAGAGTATATCTAGGTATATTAGACATATGTATATAATAACCCATAAATTATTCTAATGTTTTTAAGAAAATGGATCCCAAATAACAATTCCTTCTATATGATGCACAGAGAAGTTGGAATCATTTTTTGGTATGTTTACTAGATCTCCAAAGCTCCCATACTTATGGAGATGTACAATGAGTTTATGAAATAAAAAGACACAAGGGGTGACATTAAAAAGATTCCTATTATAGACCATGAGATATAGAAGATAGCTCAGGACATCAAGAATGAACACCCTCATATGGGGGGGGGGATGTCAATTCTGAGCTGTGGACAAACACCATTCTAGGGCCCAAAGGGGAGGGCCCAATATTAAAATTTCCCTTGGGATGCCCTGTAATAGAGAATTGGGGTGTTTCTAGTAAATTATATCCCACATTGGAATGAGTCGAGTGCATCTGGAAAGGGTACACAATTAATCCTAACATAGATTCCAAGTTGTGTATTGTAAGATTTTTAGTGATGTGTCTAAGCATCTACATGTTTCCGGTTCACGAATCCACTGGTGGCATGATGTCAGGAACATCTGTCTTAGTGTCCAAGCTAGCTTCATGAAAGTACATAGGATTGGCATCACATGTCTTATATAATATCCATTGATTTTAATGTATGTTCTCATATTTATGGACCCTTACAGAATTTTAGGGCCATTCTATGTACAATAAGGATGGATTGAGACACCTTTTGCCTCTTATGCCATGTTGAGTTTAATCAAAGTTCATGGCGGATGTTTTTAATGATTTTTTCAAGATATTTCTGGAAACATTCCCTATCCCTAAATCATGGTGAATCTGTGAAAAAACAAAATCTTTTTAAGGAATTTAAATTCTTTCCATATATGGATTCACCCACAAGGACATTCATCATTGGTGGAAAATATTGTGATGAACTAAGATCATATATGATTTCTATTAGGGATGGTGTGATAACATCCCAAATCTATGGAGAGGTTATAGGTGATATCTATTCTCTATATCAATTTACATACCAATTCATGTGCCTATAGAAAATGATTGTATCAAATTGTATGCATGTTTTAATAGAGATTCACACAATAGTGGCATGAAAACTCTATACTCTCATTTTTATGGAGGTGACATAGGCAATGATTAATCTACATATAGTGAGTGCATCCACTAGGTTTAACTCACGATATACTTAATCCTAGATTTAATTTCATTCACAAGGGGTATTAACAATGAGTTATCACTAGTTTATATCCATAACAAAAACTGAGTATGGGGAGTGTGGTAGAAAGACTCCACCCATTTTAGGGAGTGATAATGATGATACCCTGAGTTCTCCCAAATGACCCCATGCACATTTTATTCCACCAGTCTGGGTCGAAATGAAAGATCTATATATGGTTTAACATAGATGTTCTGGCCACCATCTATAATTGGAATCCCCAACATCTATTTACTATACATCAAATATAATAGAGAGAGATGAAAAGCATGTGAAAACATAGAGTGTCAGTCCTGCTTCATAACATTCTGGAGAAACCTCAGATTTCATGTGACTGAAGGCTGTCGAAAAAAACCAGGGAAGGACTTTTGACGATGAGTACCTATATTAACTCTTCCATGAAGGGTTGTGAATTCCACATATTGGGGATGTTCAAGCTCTACCTAAGTTCCACTTTTATTATAACCCTATTGAAGTAGGAATGTTTTTCAGGGAGCTGTGGATGCTCATTTATGATACCGATGATCAGATCCCTTCTATGAAGCGATTGGAGGAAATGATGTAATGGGGGGATGTTGAAGGTTTTTTGAGATATCCATTTATGAATGGTATGAGTTCATTGATCCATAGTATATATGTTTTCTCTTCACTTGTTTTCCCTTTTCAATAATTTATTCTATATTTTGAAAAAGGGAATTGTTGAGGAATGGGTGACCCTGATTTGAAGTGGGTAGTGGGAGAATTGACAAAGACGCCATCACTAAAATATTCCTGACAGAATCCACTATGGAGACTGAGGAATCCATTCCTGAATCGGGGAAGCTATCCTCAATCCAAAGGATGATAGTGGAGGAGATGTGGGGGAGTATTCCCGACATTTATCTATAATTCTTGTATTTGAGGAGGCGGGTTATATCATTCTTATATCAAAAGTGAATGAACAATAGAGAGGGAAGCACTTAGAAAACTTCATCATTGGTCAAGATTAGTTTTCCAGGCACTATTTTTTCTTTATTTATCCAAAATAGATTATTAATGATTCACATGGGATTCAAGTTCCACTTCTTTATCCTATATCAATGGGATTAGAGATGAAATTCTAATAATTGAAGAAGAAATTTATAACAAGATGTCAATTCCTAAGGGTGATTATTTTTCCTCAATAGGAGAAGCATCAAGGGATGAGGCCACATCTATTTTTTTCACTTTAGAGAGGGAGGATAATAATAGTAATATTAAATTCACACCATACTATTTCACACACGTATCACTAGATTCCATTCATTTTGATACCCAGATCCATCACATGTACTAGAGGAATCAAAAACCACCATTGATGATACTTTTATAGTTCCAGAAGGGATTGAAATGGACCTAATACCATAAAATGGAAGTGATGGTGAAAATATTGATCCTATGGGGACTAAAAGGGTTGTTCCAATTGAAAGGAAAATAGATATTTCTGATGTAAGATCCAATTTTGGTGATGAGGCCATCGTCCTAGACACCTTTAATAGGAACGATACTATGAGACTTGACTAAATATATAATGGAATAATTGATGCACTTAACCTAGATATTTATATCCAAGTTTCCTTAAGGATTTTGGGGGCTTTAATAAGGAGAATTAAAAATAAGAGTTTCCTTTTTGTGTTTTCTCTCATGGATAAACTTCTTACATCCAATGAATTAAATCAATGATCCTATTTTTTGTATCTTTTTCAATATAAAATAATACCAAGACAATACCTTACTATGGAATTGTGGTATATCCAACACATGCTTCTAGGGGATGACTATTGAGGGCATCCAAGTGGGGTATCCTCAAGATATTTCTATCTTGAACCCTGATGAAACTTAGGGGAATGTTCCTTGATAGGAAATATATGTTACATGTGAAGGGACCAATGATTATAGGGTAGAATATGAACAATAAAAATATTGATCAATGGGTGAGTTCCACTAATTTTTTTAATTTATCTCTCCAATCTTTCAATGTTTATGAATAATTTAATTTATCCTTAAGCGCTGACATTTGTAGTGGATAAACCCGAATGGAGGCCTTCTCCCCAACTCATTCAACCACTTAAATAGGGGATGATGTCACTCTTTGAAAGAAAATATTGTTTTCTTCTATATGGAAAAAGTGTCTAGAGTACACCTCTCCCTCTAGGACTAGATTCATGATGATATTGGGAGGTCAGGATACTTTTTGGGTACTTCACTGATTTTAATGGGAGAACATATGGGAGTTAGTATTGTGGAAACCCATGGAAGATTTATCTTCAAGATTAACCCATCTACAAAATATGTATTTTCACGCTGATATATGGTGTATTTAACTACCACATGGTTCATTCTATAATGAAGGATATCATTTTTTACAAGGAGTAAGAGAATATGTCACAAAAATTTCTTATCAAGGAAAAAATTCTCATCAATACTAAGATTCCCCAAGATACACTATCCCTATAAGATCTCAATAATGCCAAGAAATATTTGGAGTGAAATAAATAGTTTTATGAGATATATTCTCAAATATCACACCTCTAATAAGATATTTATGTCGATCAATCTTATCATAAACTACATCATCATCTACTTAAAGGGTTTCAAGCCAAAGGGGTGACTGCAATTGTGAATATGGTGGAAGATCTCATCCTGGATGAGGATGTTGAGTTTTATCAACAAACCAAGATTTAATATCCCATTGATAGACCCCATGAGACACTCCAACAATTGAAGAGTTATGTCGATGGCCTTTTGGAGCATATTATAGAGATACTCTGATTTCTGGATTCTCCTATGATTTTTTCTCCATTTATGATACGAATTTTGTTTCTAAATAATCTATGTCTTTATCCCTATTATCCACAATAAATATAACACAACAATGATGTTGTTTTTTATCTAAACATACTCACATCAATGAGTTGTAATAACCATAATAGGGATGGGGATACTCTCTAATTTTTTCTTAGGACTTTGGACCTAGAGTTTGTTGTTCGACTATTTCTAGAGTCACATGGAAGACCCAATGATATTTTTGTCTTTTGTGTCATCTCTCTAATGTTTTTCTATTTTCTATGATTTCACCAAGGCACACTGCCTTGTGTGTTATTGTTTACTGATTTTGTATTTGTTTCCCAGAATTCACTATTTACAATGGTGGATGACATTCATCACTTCTCTAATGATGTATTATCCTTGATTGAAATTAGATTATGGGATGTTGGTTTCTCTTTTCATGGATTCCTCCTTGAAATTCATTGCCTAGTCTGGGACTCCATCATATATTATGACGTGGTCTATAAAACCCATTATTAGTTTCATCTCTTTATGGATGCTAATTGATTATGCTGCTTCTATCTAGACATTCAAATTGTTCTTGATAGGAAAGGAACCTTTGGTTAGGGGATGAGTCATGTTGGGAATCACTGGTAAGTTTGGATGCTAGACAATTGGTCACCTGTATTCTTCATTGTAGGAGGGAATCTCAAAGTCATGAAACCCATGGAATCTGACATTGATCGCAGAGTATTTTATTCCAGAGTAATGAATTCCAAGGTTTTCCTTAGGAATCCCATTTTTAACACTAAGTAGCAGTAATAAGTTATGTGTTTTACATATTGTGGAGTTGGAGTGTAAGTGATTATAATTCCCCATATAGGAAGATCAAGGAGGTACATCTATAGGAGGAAATACAGAAAATGTTTAATAGATGGACGGGTCAGAATTCCTATCAAGGAAAACCCTAGATGGAAAGTCTTAACAATAAATGGTTTCACACTATTAAGGGGTATTTTACTCTGAGAAAGGAACCAAGGTTTACCATTGATTGGGATTGAACCTCAAAGAGGCATCCTATATACCCTGTTGTTAAGACATGGATCAAAACCCACATAGTTTGATGGATGGTGTATGGATTACACATGACAGCTAATCAGGTTCTATGAAGATAAATAATTCTGTGTATGGGACTTACATATAGTAACATACTATATGGATGGCATGATTCCACTGGGATGTGGCGGAATGGTTGTGAACCAAGATAGATTGTGGAAGGATTGGATTAAATGGATGTATTGTTTAGGATGTTGGGATTAAATCATGGGGAGGTTTCTTGACATATCCCAGTTAGTTTCAAATCAATGTTCATGTATTTATAGATCCCCATGTAGTTTAACATCATGTAGTGAGGATGAGATTAAACCGATGTGAAAATGGTGGAATCGATGAGAGGGGTGAAGTATCAGGCATTAAACTCCGGAAGGATTCCTATGTATCCTAGTTAGTTGGGAATCAAAGCCGATGTAGTTCAAGATGGTTGCCTAAGTAGGTTTCTCATGGAATATATGGTTTGGGATTACATGTAAGAACAACCCATTGAGGATTTGGTTTGGATTTACATGTAGGAATGACCCATTGAGGATGCAGTTGGGGCGTATGTATAGGAAAATCTCATTGAGGATGTGGTTGGGGAATCTTTGTAGGAGCAACCCATTGAGTACTTGGTTGGTGTATATATGTAGGAACAACCCATTGTTGATGGGGTTGGGGATTATGTGTAGGAATGAACCATTGAGGATGTGGTTGTGGATTAAGTGTTGGAAGGAACTGTAACGACCCGAAATTTTGAATAAATCTTGTTTTCTAATTTTGTGTGTTATTTTATTTTTCATACTCAACAAAACTGTTTCATTTGATAACATGAGTATAATTAAAATGAGACTCTTGGTTTTTGACTATTATATGACCATTAGTCAGTATGACCGTTGGAAACCTAATGTTGTGAATATTGTCTTTAAATACAAGTGATCTTGGTTAATTAATATAGAAAGAAGATTCGATGGCCTCATCCAGTAGTCTTGGACTAATCAAAGCCCATCTAATAGAACTTGGGAAGGAGATAGCACCACTGGGCTTTTCTGTGGACCAAACCCAAGCCAAAATTCATCCTGTGAAGCTAGAATGAAATCGCCTTCACAAGAAGTTCAAACTGATAGAAATTACTACACGTGCAATGTTGGCTGAGCCGCCCTCAGATTCTCTCACCTTAGCACACCTTACACTTAGGTCCTATGCTGGAGTTATAAGGGGCTATCTAAGGAGACCATAATCTATTGTTATATATAAAATTGTGTTTTCTTATTATGGTGATGTTTGGGAGTTTTCAAATGTTCGAATGAATATATGATGTATTTTATTGATTAATTTTAAAAAAGGGATATTTTAAAATATTTATGTAAACCTTAAATAATTAATGATGTGTAATGATTTTCAAAAAATGCTCTTCTGCAAATATTTTCAGTAAGAAATTTAGAGTCTAATAGGACAAACTTAATTTTTTATGAATAATAAATTATGAATAGTGATTTTATGCTTAGGATTAGTAATGTGACCAAATGGATTAGTAATCTCACTTAAAGAATGTATTAATATAATTTAGGCACCTTGATTAAGTAGTGTGATTCAATAAAATAGGTAAATAACCGTTTCCTTAATTATTAGTCAAGTATTAGATTTTTTTGGGTGAATAGTGTTTTTTAAATTAAAAATAAAATAAAAATAATAAGAAAATTATTTTTATAAAATGGACTTTATTTTTGAACTTATAGCATTGATATCATATTATGGTAATTTTTGGGGTTTTTTCTGGAAAAAATGAATTTTCGGTGAATAGTGTTTTTATTTAAAAATTAAATTAAAAATATTTATAAAAATATTTGTATAAAATGGAGATTATTTTTGAATTCAGAGCATTCATATTATGTTAAGATAAATTTTTGGGAGTTTTCGAAAAATGTTGAATTTTCAGTGAATAGTAAAAATACAGTTTTAGGGTTTCGGTATGTTTAATGACATCATAACTGCATCATGATGATTTCATGAGATATTTTAAGATATGGTCGTTTAAAGAAGGTGAATTATTGTATGAGGGGTCCCATGTGGTCAAAACCATGGTCAAATACCATGGGAAAGCCCATGGTTTTTCCAAAACCACTAGTGAGGTTTCCCTTGAAATTATTAAAGTATCACCTCCCTTTCCCTATAAATACCCAACCTTTCCTCCTTTAGATTTCACTACCAACTCTCCCCCAACGAATCTCTGGTCTCATTACCTCACAAATAGTCCTCCCAAGGTGCCCCCGATCCCTCAAGGTCCCAACCCATGAGTTTTAAGAGTTACGTTTTAAGGTAAGGGATCCAACCACTCTCTTTCTTTTCGAATACTATCTTTTAAGTAATTTCTTTTATTATCCATGTTCTTATATTGGAGGATGTTCTTTTATATTCCTCTTAATTCCCTTTTCATTTTCATATGATGATATATCCCCTCTTACTCTCATCATTTCATTTTATGAATGTTTAAGTGGCGTCGTTAGGCTGCCGAAATGTTTGTAACTGATTCTTTCACCTTTCTCATTTTCAAGTTCTATTTTCTTTTCAAGTCTTTAATGTTACTTTTTATTATGTTGGGGTATGATATATATATATCTATCATACTTATATTTTATTTTCATATGATGAGATAACCTATTTGATCTTATCAATTCATTTTTTGAAGTTTAAGTGACGCCGTTAGGTTGCCGAATTTTTAAGGGATTCATTCACCCTTCTGATTTTCAAGTTCTATTTTCTTTTCAAGTCTTTAATGTTCCATTTTTTTATGTTTGGGTATGATATCTATATATATCATACTTCTCTTTTATGTTCATATTATGAGAGACCCTATTTGATCTCATCAATTCATTTTTTTGAAGTTTAAGTGACGCCATTAGGCTACCGAATTTTTAAGTGATTCTTTCACCCTTCTCATTTTCAAGGTCTATTTTCTTGTCAAGTCTTTAAAGTTACTTTTTATTTTGTTGGGGTATGATATCTATATCTATCATACTAATATTTTATGTTCATATTATGAGAGACCCTATTTTATCTCTTCAATTCATTTTTTTGAAATTTAAGTGACGCCGTTAGGCTGCCGAATTTTCATAAGAGAAATCTTATTTTTGTCTTCCATCCATGTCTTTCATTTCTTATGGTATGTATTTAAAATTTCATTACCATGTTCTTATATCCATTATATTCTGTACCTCTAATTTTTTATGGATCTTTTATGAGTGGGTGACCCATGTCCCCTCTCTTTTCAATGTTTTCTAAAACCTTATAACCTAGCCGTTATGATGCAGAATTTTCGTCTCAAAATTTCTCTCTCTTTTTCTCAAATTATTTTGTTTTATTAAGTGAATACTCAAAGAGATTTATTCTATAAGGTTATTCACATATATATCAAAATTTACTATTTGAAATTCTGCGATTTACATACATGAGACTCGCTTTACTTTTTCGTGGGTTTAATGTGACATAAAGATCATGTCTTTAAAGCAGTTTTTAAAACGTTATGATTATGAAATTAAACCCATTTCATTTATAATATATGGGTTGTTTATGAAATTTTTGATTATGATATATGTGTCTCACATGATAATAAAGGAAAATTTAAGGGTGCGCCCTGATAGCGCTCCAATGCATTGGGTAATGATGTAATCTCTAACGATTACAATTTTAATGATACCTTGGAGTTTACCTTGGTTATTTTTTAGGACACCTTAGGGTTTACCTTGGTAATTTTTAATGACACCTTGGGGTTTACATTGGTGATATGTTCATGATTGTATAAGTTAAATGTTGTATCCACATCTTCATGTTATGAAATACGTTATTTTTATTATGATATGCCTCATGATTACTTTATCATGGCTTAAAGTTCTTTTTCATGACTTTATTGATGTATATGAAGTTCACATGTTAAATATTTCCCTTGTTTCCCTTACTGGGCCTTCTTCTCACCCTTTATTTTGATGTATGTCCCCAGGTTATGAGATGCAGTAATGAACCTAGGATGAACATAAGGAGAAGCCTTTCAAGTGTTTAAGAATAATTTTTTATGTTTTCATGTTTTGAGTTCCTGGTTTCTAAGACACTAAAACTTAAAGATCCTCAGTTTTGTATAATGTAATGAATGGTTATGTGATAAAAATGTGGGATGTTATAGTTGGTATCAAAGGATGGTTTAGTTATTTGAGTAAATTAGGATATGAAAAATTTAGGAATAACCCTATAAAAAAGTTTAAATATAGGAAATCTTCCTAGTATTTTGGTGAGTATTTAGTAAGGGGTTGCCATGAAAATACATCCCTGTCTGGATACGAGCAGGCAGAGGTGGATTTGGCACAGATTTACATAGGGGTAAAACCCAAAAACACCGCTTTTATCTAGAATCAAATGGGAACTGGTACACGACAATGAGCCTTGATACACTCTTGGTTACGACACTCCTGGGGGATATGCTTTTGTAAATTCATAAGCTTAGTATGAACCATTATTAAAGGAACAAAGATAAAATAAAATAAAGATTCACACAAGAATATATGATCATAGATAACCTAGATTGGAACCTAGGAGATGACAAGTTAGGGTATACTTTTCTTATACAAGTTTATCCTTCTATGCTTTATGTTTCCCTTTCATGATTATTGGCTAAGTATTTAAGCCCCCTAATTATACATTCTTTTCTTAGATAATGGCGGGAAATGGAAGAACATGTCCCAACAACCAATGTGATAGGAAATGTGATGATTAACCAATTAATGTGATAGAGATGACGAGAGATAAAGTTGAATATATTGTGATTATTCCAAACCAGCTATCAAAAATAACAATTAATAATCGGTACCTAGTTGAATGCCCAAATTCATCAAGGAAGAAGAAGATGAAGTCTCAAGGATGTTCATCTGATAAAGTTGATAAGGGCAAGAAGACCCAATTTCATTTGTGCAAAAAGTGTGGAAAGAGGCACCAAGGGGAATGCCACAAAGTAACTGGGATATGTTTTAAGTGTGGGGTGATAGGGCATAAAGTAGATAAAAATATGGCTAATGTGCTGAATAGAGATAAGGTTCGATCAAATGTACCTTATACTTTTCAATGTCATAAATGTGGATAAGTTAGACATTATCCAAGGCAATGCACTCTTGGAAGGGATGAGAATAATGATGAGCATCAACAATCTTCAAGGAAAAGGGAACAATGAAAGTCCTATGCTGAGATGGATCTTGATGACTAAAGTACATGTGACTTCTTCGCAATAATTGCCTATGTCATGTTGTTTTTTTATTTCATGCCCTATGAGCATATATTTAATGTTTTCAAAGAACATCGAGTCACTATATAAGATGGTTTTATATCATTAAGTAAAACATCTATTGTTATATACCACATGTTGATGTTGTGAAGCTGTTATTCTTGAAGAAAAAATATGATTAGGTGATCAAAAGATGATTATTATTTTGGAAGATAGTCACTATTTTGGGAACCCTATATAATTTAGGTAAATAGATTACTACGGTATTTTTATTGAGGAATAAAGGTTGAATTATATTTTGAATAATCAAAAAATTTAAGGTGAACTTATGGTAATATAGGCTACCTATGGAAATGATTAACCTATCTTGAAGAAATATGTTTAAGTTAGCTACTTTTGTTATGAGATGTTAGGAGTGGTTGATGTTGTTTGGAGATGAACGATGAAGTTTATTTTGGAAGACTGTGTTATCAAATCCTTCTTGTATTTGGGTTTCAATCTTAGTTTGGTTTATTTTGAGGAATTTTAAGGATAGTTATTTATGGAATGGTCTATGATGAACTTTGGGTATTACTGTGGAATTTTAAAGATTTGAAAGTAGTTTCCCTTCCTATGGGGTTCTTTATTTTGGAAGAGTTGTTTTATCTTACCCTTTCTGTTTTTGGGATAATGTTTAAAGATAGAAGAGATAGATAGTTAATCTTTGGTGGATTATGTGATTCTCTAGAAGATGATTCTTGTGCTTTTGATGAGACCAAGTGTTTTTTAATGCTCATCATTTGGAGAAAAGATTAGTTTTGCTAAAAACTTATTAAGGGATGAAACTCTACTTGAAGGTAAATAAATTTCCTTGTGTTTTTATTATATGTAGTAAATGAATTCCTCAAAACTATGAAGAGGAACATAAAACAAAAACGTTGTATGTTAATGTTTCCTACTTGGAAATCAAATACCGTTTAACCCATCATAAGTTTGTAATTTTCTTATTGTTAACTTTCTCCTAATCATATTTTCTATCACTCTCCCTCAGAACGCGACCCTTTGTTTTCTCTTCCATGTCCATGTTTTCCTACATGGAATCCTTTTATGGGTTAACTCGAGTGGACTTTGTACTTCCTTTTCATTCTTTTAAAGTAATAGTGCTGCTGACTCTTTTTCCGATGTGAGACATTCAATGAAATTTCCAAGCCCAAATTTAAAAATTGCGAGGACGCAATTTCTTAAGGGGGGAAGAATGTAATGATCTGAAATTTTGAATAAATCTTGTTTCCTAATTTTGTGTGTTATTTTATTTTTCATACTCAACAAAACCGTTTCATTTGATAACATGAGTATAATTAAAATGAGACTGTTGGGTTTTGACTATTATATGACCGTTAGTCAGTATGATCGTTGGAAACTGAATGTTGCGACTATTGTCTCTAAATAAAAGTGATCTTGGTTAATTAATATAGAAAGAAGATTCGATGGCCTCATCCAGTAGTATTGGACCAATCAAAACCCATAAAACAGAACTTGGGAAGGAGGTAGCACCACCGTGCTTTGCTCTGGACCAAACCCAAGACAAACTTCATCGTGTGAAGCTAGAACGGAATCGCCTTCACGAGAAGTTCAAACTGATAGAAATTACTACTCGTGCGATGTTGGCTGAGCCGCCCTCAGATTATCTCACCTTAGCACACCTTACACATAGGACCTATGCTGGGGTTATATGGGGCGATATAAGGAGACCGTAATCTTTTTTTTATAAATAAAATTGTGTTTTCTTCTTATGGTGAATTTTGGGAGTTTTCAAATGTTCGAATGAATATAGGATGTATTTTATTGATGTATTTTGAAAAACGATATTTTAAAATATTTATGTAAACCATAAATAATTAATGATGTGTAATGATTTTCCAAAAATAGTCTTATGCAAATGTGTTCAGTAAGAAATTTTGAGTCTAATAAGACCAACTTAATTTTTAATGAATTGAAAATTATGAATAGTTATTTTATGCTTAGGATTAGTAATGTGACCAAATGGATTAGTAATCTCACCTAAAGAAAGTATTATTATAATTTAGGCATCTTTATTAAGTAGTGTGATTCAATAAAATAGGTAAATAACTGTTTCATTAATTATTAGTCCAGTATTAGTTTTTTCAGGTGAATAGTGTTTTTTAAATTAAAAATTAAATTAAAAATATTTATAAAATTAATTTTATAAAATGGAATTTATTTTTTAACTTATAGAATCGATATTATGTTATGGTAATTTTTGGGGTTTTTTCTGAAAAAATGAATTTTCAGTGAATAGTATTTTTATTTGAAAAATAAATTAAAAATACTTAGAAAATTATTTTTATAAAATTGAGTTTATTTTTGAATTCAGAGCATTGATATTATGTTAAGCTAAAATTTTGGGAGTTTTTGGAAAAAGTTGAATTTTTAGTGAATAGTAAAAATACAGTTTTAGGGTTTCAATATGTTTAATGACATCATGACTGCATCATGATGATTTCATGATATATTTTAAGTGATGATCGACTAAAGGGGATGAATTATTTTATGAGGGGTCCCATGTGGCCAAAACCATGGGCAAATACCATGGGCAAGCTCATGGTTTTTCCAAAACCAATAATGAGGTGTCCCTTGAAATTATTAAAGTATCACCTCCCTTTCCCTATAAATACCCACCATTTACTCCTTTAGTTTTAACTCCCAACTCTCCCCAAACGAATATCTGGTATCATTACCTCCCAATAAGTCCTCCCAAGCTTCCTCCAATCCCTCAAGGTCCCAACATTTGAGTTTTAAGAGTTACGTTTTAAGGTAAGGGATCCAACCTCCCTCTTTCTTTTCAAATACTCTCTTTTCAGTCATTTATTTTATTCTCCATGTTATTATGTTAGAGGATGTTCTTTTATATTAATCTTAATTCCCTTTTCATGTTCATATGATTAGAGATCCCCACTTACTCTCATCATTTCGTTTTATGAATGTTTTTGTGGGGCCGTTAGGCTGCCGAAATATTTGTAACAGATTCATTCACCCTTCTCATTTTCAAGTTCTATTTTCTTGTCAAGTCTTTAATGTTCCTTTTTATTATGTTGGGGTATTATATATATATATATCATACTGATTTTTTATTTTCATATGATGAGATACCCTATTTGATCTCGTCAATTCATTTTTTTTGAAGTTTTAGTGATGCCGTTAGGATGCCGAATTTTTAAGGGATTCTTTCACCCTTATCATTTTCAAGTTCTATTTTATTTTCAAGTATTTCATGTTCCTTTTTATTATGGTGGGGTATGATATCTATATATATCACACTGATATTTCATTTCATATTATGAGATACCCTATTTTATCTCTTCAATTCATTTTTTTGAAGTTTAATTGACACCGTTAGGCTGCCGAATTTTTAAGGGATTCTTTCACCCTTCTCATTTTCAAGTTCTATTTTCTTGTCAAGTCTTTCAAGTTATTTTTTATTATTTTGGGGTATTATCTCTATATATATCATACTGATATTTTATTTTCATATTATGAGAGACCCTATTTGATCTCGTCAATTCATTTTTTTGAATTTTAAGTGACGCCGTTAGGCTGCCGAATTTTCATAAGAGAAATCTTATTTTTTTCTTCCATCCATGTATTTAATTTATTATGGTATGTCTTTAAAATTTCATTACCATGTTCTTATATCCATTATATTATTTACCTCTAGTTTTATGGATATTTTTTGAGTGGGTGACCCATGTCCCCTCTCTTTTCAATGTTTTCTAAAACCCTATAACATAGCCGTTATGCTGCAGAATTTTCGTCTCAAAATGTCTCTCTCATTTTCTCAAATTTTTTTGTTTTATTAAGTGAATACTCAAATATCTTTATTCTATAAGGGTATTCAAATATATATCAAAATGTTATATTTTAAATTATGGGATTTACATACATGAGACTCGCTTTCCTTTTCCATGGGTTTAAAGTGACATAAAGATCATGTCTTTTATAGCAGTTTTTAAAACGTTATGATTATGAAATTAAACCCATTTCATTTATGCTATATGGGTTATTTATGAAATTTTTGATGATTATATATGTGGATCACATGGTAATAATGGAAAATTTAAGGGTGCGCCCTGATAGCGCTCCAATGCATTGGGTAATGATGTAATCTCTAACGATTACAATTTTAATGATACCTTGGGGTTTACCTTGGTAATTTTTAACTATACATTGGGGTTTACCTTGGTAATTTTTAATGACACCTTGGGGTTTACCTTGGTTATATTTTCATGATTGTCTAAGTTAAATTTTGTAGCCACATCCTCAAGTTATGAAATACGTTATTTGTATTATGATATGCCTCGTGATTTTCTTCTCATGCATTAAAATTATTTTTCATGACTTTATTGATGTATCTCAAGTTCACATGTTAAATGTTTCCCTTGTTTCCCTTACTGGTCCTTCTGCTCATCCTTTCTTTTGATGTATGTCCCTAGGTTATGAGATGCATTAATGAACCTAGGATGAACATTAGGAGAATCCTTTCAAGTGTTGAAGACGAATGCTTTATGTTTTCATGTTTTGAGTTCCTGGTTTCCAAGACACTAAAACTTAAAGTTCATCGGTTTTGTATAATGTAATGAAATTTTATGTGATAAAAAGGCGGAATGTCATAGGAACCATTGATGATGTTGTGGGATTATATGTGGAAACATCCAATTAAGGATATAATTGGGGTTTTTTATAGGAAAGAACTATTAAGGATGGATAGGTATTGCGGTCAATACTAATTTCAAACACCATGTGAGTCATGCTTGATGTGAGAAATAAGAGGAATCTTTAGACCTGATAGTCGTGATGAAAAAGATATGACAATGAGAGATGATGTGGGGCTTACACATGGAAGCTACCCAATGAGGATTCCATTCTCTGTGATGAGGATCTCATTACATGTGAGGAATATCTAATTCCATGATAGTAGTACACAGAGAATCATGTCCAAGGTACAATGGGGATAACATTTGGAGACTACACGAGGTGCACATGGGGAAAATTCCCAAAGGGATAAGGGAAGTAGATTGAGAGTATGTGAAGTGAAAGGTTTCTGGTGCCTATCCCCTATTTGATCTTATATGGAGTATGTCTCTCTATATGTGAAGGATATCATTCCATATCACTCATACATGGTGACATCCTAGTCTTACCACATCGGTTATGATTATAGTTTAACATCATGTGTTGAAAAAATTGGTACTAGGATGTTTTACATAATGCAGTACAGATGTGGGGAAATCACGCCTCACCCCTTAGACTTACACAACTACTATCCACCAACCCTTGGGGAAGGTAAGGCATTATCAATTCCAGAAATTGTGGTTTTTTAGGATTGGTTAGTCACAAGGTACATGTTAGTGAAGCAATTATGAAAAGAAAAATCCATTAGTGTACCTATGTTGAAAAGTAAGAGGTAAGGAAATGTAATAAGGGAAACTTTAAGAGGGACCCTAAAATCACAACCCACATGCCTAGAGGGCTTCATAGAATAGGGTATTATGAAGAAGCGGTCCTCACTAAGTAGGGATTTGTGAATCTTGGTTGCTTTTCATGGGAATGGGGATTCATGAATGAAAGGGATTTGAAATGAATACTGACCCTACACTAGTATAAAGAAAAGAGTTGGAAAGGGAGTGCTTCATGAAGGTTGAGTGCTCTGTAAAGCCTCAAGTGCCCTGGGTGACCTTCTTCCTCCACCAAGGGAATAAGCCTTCATGTAAGGCATCCCCAATATAGGTGGTGGTAAAGAGGAACAAGGGTAAGGGGGTTTCATGACTCCGCAGTACCATGGATGATTCATTTCAATGTCAGGTTTTTGGTGCTCAAGGGCTTTGTAAAATGGGGGATCAGATGTCCAAAGGATAGGGTAGTCGTTCCTTTGAAGTAGGTTGAGATGGGTATTTTTAGGTACCATGGATTCATGATGGTCGAAGGCACACCACAAAGATCAGGGGGCTTTGTGATATATCATGGCTCTATTGGAATCATGAATCCATCCATCAAACACATCAGCATGGTTGTGGAGTGTGTCAGATTCACATGAGTCCCATTAGTGCGTCGTGTGCTCAGGGTGGGGAAGGGACTTCCATGAAGGCTCTTTGAAAGGCAGACCCTTATATTATTTTTGGGCCATTTGAGTGTGGATTTTGTCCTGATTCAACATCTTTCCACTAAAATTATCCCAAGGAATGTATTTTATCATGAAAAATGACCCTCTTGATATGGGAGATAATGGGAAAAGGATGGTCAGATTCTGAGGGTGAATCACCAAAAATCACAGTCAATCCAAAAGCTTGATCACGATGAAGGTTTCATGATGTGTGTGAATGCATATGCGACCATAGACATCGGTTGGATGTACACCTAAAAATATCATGTGAGGGTCCCCTATCCATACTGGATATCTGTGAATGGGTCACCTAACCTCTATTTTGATGATGGTCTTTGACCCTACAAATTCATCTTTTTGAACCGGGTTCTAGGATCATTTCTCCGTGATCACTTCTTAGTGAACCGACGTTTTAATATGTTCTATTTCATTGAAAAATTTTCTGAGTATGATGAGGCCTCATGATTTGGTGCTCTTTGAATGAGTTTTATTAATGATATCCATGAATAAACATTGAAGTTCTCCCAAGTCTCAAATCTGATGGCCACTCAAGAAGCTTACTGGGAGGTCCTTGTTGTTGATTCCTGAAGGGAAGAAATGGTGAAAAACATCATGATCATGGAGTATGATTAGTGCCACTATGATAATTAATTGATTCTTGCACTACTATCAAAATCTCCCAAGGACTATCCTTTATTCAAGAGATTATCAATTTATGGCTTTAGTCTAGGGATGATGTCTTCATCCCACAATACAATTAGAAAAAACAAACTTTTAGGTTCAAAGTTATTCCATAGATATATAAATGGAAAATATATATAGATAACCCTATCTGGATGGATCACACAACCATCACAGTAGACTGCCTTTACAACTATAATAGTGACATCGATGGGAGGGTGCTTCCAATCGATTCATCTACACCGTAATATAATAAAATCATCTTGTCAGGCCTAAGAAACCCAAATAATGGGTGGACCATTGACTGGGATCTACCCCAGGGTAGTAACTTCATAGAGGAATGGGATTGGGACTATTGGACATTCATGTCTCATGTAGAGTTTTGGTCAGAGTTGATGTGAGTAGGATTGTATGTAGTGGAATGGGCATCTCAGTTCCATGTATACGAGCCACGGGATATCATGATTGAGTTATTGAGAAGATGGTTGTTAGAGAAAAAAAATTTCCATCTACATCATGGGGAGGTCGACATCAGCCTATGGGACCTCTATAATATTTCTAGAACCCCAATTCTATGGGCGATGCATAATGAATTTCTCCCCATGGAGAATGTGTGGGAGGATGAAGAATAGTTTCTAAATCATCTGAAGGTGCTGGTGGATTTGGTGTTAGGAACAACCAAGGATAATCACCGGATAAGGGATGTCCATGTCAAGTAATGGTTCCTAAATTTCCTAATGTAGATGCCTTATGAGGGAGAAAATTCCACCAAGAAACTACCAAAAAGGCCCTACACCTATCTGATAGGACCTAGAGAGGCAAATATGACTTTCTCTAGTATATACTTAAGGATAGATAATGGTAGTTGTGGGGTTAAAACATCAAAACTAAGCCTCAAATTTTAGTCAGTTGGTTGGGTTCATATCAACAATCATATGTTGGTGGAAGATCTTGGGGAGAGATTCACACAAGGGGGATCAACTTAGTACATTCAGCATGGAAACAGTACTAGAAACATGGAATTGTGTCAACCTTGGGATCTCAGTGCTGGAAGATTTATACAAAGTGCTTTGTCATATCAATGAGGTAAATAGGGCGCTTTATTTCCGTGAACCACACCAATTCTTGTATGGCTGGGTGGCTGCACAAATGAGGCACTATGAATATCTGAATCCCATCTCCCATATCGATAAAAACTACTGGACAACAATTCTGAATATCGTGGAAAGTTTCCAATTCAATATGGGCTTGATGAAAATTCCTAGAAACGTTAGGTGGGTAGATTAATTCACCTTTCATTCATTCCCTCTACTAATGAGGGTAATAAGAAATGATGGAACTATAACTAATGTTAAGTGGTCATATATCTTGGACATTCAAGGTAGAGTGATGGTTTCATGGGTAGACTGTGATCCAATATACAAATTGTAAAATCCTCAACAATTTGTGAGGTAGTTAAAGTGTCTGTAGAGGATGAATCCAATGTTATACTAGGTATTACATCAATAAAATTACCCATGTTTTTAGGAAACTACAGATGATGTTCATGCAGGAAGATGTAAAGTTTCAGAATGCGCTAGATCCATCCACTATCGTGTTTAGGCTAGTCTATACCTACATGAAGAGATGGGAGGCTTCTTACATGGGATAAATTCTATGTCAGTAGATAATCCGGGCCAATGAGGAAGTGGTACCTCTTCCATAGGTCTATGTCTCAATGATGGAAAGAGAGCTCTATAGGGCAGGGATGGTGCCTATCATGGTGATAGAGTAGCAGCGGTTGAGTTGATGGTTTCAGGACCAACATGGGTAAGATATAAAATAAAAATGATAAATAACAGTAGGTTTATCTATACTAACCAAGAAGACTCAGGAGGAAGGGGGTCCATCAATGGTGTAGGACATCTTCCAATGCTCCGAGGAAGTGGTTGCCTCATGTGGAAATTCTTGATGATGTCATTTTCCCTGAGGCTTGGGAGACCTGGGACATCAACATATTGTTCCTCGGCATTAAAAGGATGTCATATCACCTTAATAGGCATGAGATGGAACTATTGAGAAATGTTTTTTCCAAGTTCATCTTTAACATGTACCTAAAAGAGGGGATGGTACGTGACCGGGTTGGATAACCTAGTGAATTCCTGGGGAACTACGTGTCCAATGAAAGATCGAGTGAGGGTGATTCTAGGAATGAAATATTCTCCATATCTATCAGAATCTAAGATAGTATAGAACTATCCATTTCACAATGAATTTTATAAATCCTAGGGTGAATACTCCAATTAAGGGAGCCAACAGGGAGTGGTGAAATTAGAGAATTCGTAGATGAATTTTCCAAATTCCTCAAGGTGAGATTCAACTCATTATCCTATACTATTTCTTCCTTATTATTTGTCCAAAGTCCTTGAATGAAAACATTTTAATGTAGGAGGAACTTTTACAAGATACCTCAACTGATGGGGATGGATGTGGGCCCATGAGTGTGGAGGAGCATGCTACGAGGCCTATATATACGGTTAAAGTGGTCATAGGGTTGACCAGAGTTACGGAAATATAGGTTTCCACCTCTAAATACCTAGATACCTCAATCATATATTAGGGTGACCCCAATAGATTCCAATGGTGAAAAACTGAGAGCACGACACACTACCACTCAACCTGCATAAGATTATTTCTTTATAGATCCACATCTATTGTTACTTGATCAGGTTGATTGAAATGTTTCATGTCTAAACAGTGTCGGGAGTAGTAGGTTCTCTACTATGGGGAATGAATGGGGGATCCAAGATATCTTTCCTAATCACAGAGCGAAGCCACATGTACCTAGACAATTGCAATGACTAGGATACAAACTCTGGTGATTGGTCAGTTATGGCTACTGGTGACGCTACTGGAAGGGAAATACTCTAGGATAGAAGGGAAAACATCATCAAGGTGGGGTCCTATGAGGATGAAAAATCCCACCACATGGATACTATCCCATCTGAAAGAATGTTACAGTATTATCCTTCCATTGGACTCTCAACTGACTATATTTTCGAAGTACAAACCCACATTTCTAGAAGAGATGGGAAAATCAGATTCTAATGTGGCTATGGTGAGTCTCATGTTCTGACATAGTGAATGATTGTGCATGAATAGTTCGATTTACAAAACTCCAGAGATGGAATGGGTGAGACATATGGGGTTAATTCACCATTGGATATGCATTCTATGAACTGGAGGGGCAGACGCTAAAGTTATCCTTGCACTAATATATTACTATCATACCGTGAAGATGGGGGAATGTAGTCAAATCCCAAATATTTCTTGGTACTAGAGGATGTATGAAAACATAAAAAATATTTTTTTATAGGCTAAACAAGATATCCAATTCCTAGAAGAAGAGACGAATGATAATTCCTCCTTTATTACCAATCAATTAGTACTTTTCATATGATTGAGGGTCTAACTGGTGGAAGTCAAAGAGCAGCTCAGATAAGAATCACATCATGTGGCTAATCATCATGCCGAACTGGACTAAGCTCATGTTAGGGATGGTAAGAACCTCCATATTACTAAAAATGTGTAAAGGAATCTCAAAATGAAATATCAGGCCCTGTATACCACAATCTAGAAGGTGGAGGAGATGAAGCACTCTATTGAAGGGGTGGATCCATAGGGCGATCCTTCCAGAACCCATGAGAGGCTCCAACATGTGAATGTCCCTACTACAATCCCAATCCTTATATTCATTGAATCTTTGTGTGCATGTACTCAATATTTAATTTATTTTATTATCACACTTAAATAATATCTGTGAAATAACAAATGAATAATCCCAAATATCACATGGGTCATTCCCCATGTGATAAACAAGGTAAAACCACATAATTTAGCACTTTTTATGAGAGTGTTGGATACCCTTCAAACACTTCGGGTATAATATTGATGACTAACAACCTAGAGTGTTTGTGTTGATAGAGGATACATCTATAGAAGAGGGCTCTCAGAATATCCAAATTTTATTTCCCAACGTGCGCTAGTACAGGAAAAGGATAACACCAGGGAATTGAAATCAATCTGATCAAAGGGGAATAGAAAATGTGAATCATGATTACCCAAAATTTGGAACACATTGAGAGAGGTATCATGATATAAGAAAACTATTTACCATGTTCAAAACATAGCGCCCATGTCACTTATCCATAAATGGGGTAAAAAAAGAGGGTCAACTGCTAAATATGTTCGAAAACATGGGACCGATCCCAAAATGTCATCTAAAGTCTTCAAGAATGTTGGAATAGGATGGAATGTGAGCCTTGGAAAGACACCATTTTGTTAGGGGGTCCCTTCAAATGTGGATATGTATGAGGATCTGAATAAAGGGGAATGGAATGAGTAAATATTGAGTGATGGAATGTGTGAAGGGATTCCAACACTCTTGGAATTACACTACCATGGATTAGAAAGCATCTAGGTAAGTATACTTGTCCAAAATAGTTCAAAACGATCTTCTAGGGGAGCATAATCTCGGATACTGGATGAAAAAAGAAAACGAGAAAAATACAGTAGATAACCAGCATCGGGAGAGGACCTCTTAGGCGAGGGCCTATGATGCCTTATAGTTTTATGTTGTGAAAATGTGGATGATTAACCATTAGTTTTATGTCATACAGTAGGGATGATACATAGATGAATAGTGTATAGACCATTTGGGTCATTGTGGGAGTGATCCCTCTACCTCGAGGCCAAGGACAAATGGTGGAAAGAGAGAATCATAGGGGAAGGGCTAATGCACATTATGGTGACTAAGCTGTAGTAGTAGAACTAACAGTTTAGGGATCTACACCGGCCAGATATAAAGAAAGTAGAGCAGTAGTAACAGGTCTCATTCTCTCAATTGAAAAGACTTAGGAGGAAGGGGATCCATCAAAGGGGTTTTACAGGATGTCTTCCCAAGCTCCTAGGATGCAGTTTTATTATGTGGATATTCCCAACAACATTGTTTTTACGGAGGTTTGGTAGACCCATACCATCAAAATATAGTTCCTTGGCCCAAGAATAATGTGGGATCACTTCAATAGGTGTGAGATGGAACTTCTAGGGATTTTTTTCCATGTTTTATTTCTACGTGTCCCAAGAAGAGGTAGAATGTATGTGACCGAGTAGGAGGGCCTGCTGCATTCTTAAGGCACTACGTGTCCAATGAAAGGTTAAGTGTGGGTGTTTCTAGACATTACCTCTTGTCTAAATACATTAGTAGCTGATAAAATATAGAACTATCCTCTTCCTGATGAATCAAATAGATCATTGGGGGAATATTCCAATGAAGGGATCCCCCAGAGAGTGGCAAGATCAGAGACTTCACAAACAAATTAACCGAATCCCTCAAGGTTTACTTCAACTCATTCTCCTATATTGTTGGTTCATTATGATTTTTCTAAATTTTTTGACTAAAATCTATTTAATATAGGAGGAACTTCCACAAGATACCCCCTATTGATGGGGATGGAGATGGAACCACGAGTGAGGAGTAGCATGCTTTGGAGCTTATGTATGAGGAAGAGGTAGTTGTAGGGACAAATAGAGTTGAGGAAGTCAAACTATCCAACTTAGAATCATTGGAGTCCTGAATCATATATGAGTGTATATTCCCTATCATTCCAATGGTGATAACCTGATTGCATGATACACTACCACTCAACCTCTGTAATTTTATTTCCTTACAAAGCCCCATATGTTGTTGCTCGATCAGGTTGAATGACTTGTTTCATGTATGAACATTGCTAAGAGTAGTGGGTGATCTACTATGGGGAATGGTTCGTGGATCCATGATCTCTTTTCCAAAATCTGATATAGGCCCTGTGGAATTGTCCAATCAAGACGACCAGGCCAAAACCTCTGGTTATTGGTATGTTATGGCTACCAGTGACACTACTGGTAGGGTAGTTCTCAGTTCTAGTACGGAAAACATCATTGTGGTGGGGTAATGTGAGGATGACCGACCTCATGACATGAATCCCAAACCATATGATAGAATTCTAGAGGGGGATCTTTCCATGGGAATCTTGGCTGAATTTTCATAGTACAAACCTATAGATCTAGAAGAGATGGACAACTCTAATTATGACACAGTTGAGGTGAGTCTGATGATATGATGTAGATCATGGAATTTCATCAATAGTTTCATTGAAAACACCCCAAAGACATAGTGGGTGAGACCTATGGAGTCACTATTTCACCATATTCACAATTTATATGCTATAGGGGTGGACACTCAATGTCCCTATGAACTAATCTGTGACTATCTTGATGAGAAGATACAGGAAAGTATTCCACACCCTGATGTTGTTTGGTTCTAGGAGAAGTCTGAAAACGCCTAAAAGATTCAAAAGGCTGAACAAGAGGCCCAACATCTAGATGAAAAGAATAATGGGAATTCCTCATTAGTCACCACACAATTGGATATTTTTATACAATTGAGGGTCCAGCTGGAAGATTCATAAAAGAATCTTAGACTTGCATTACATCAGGTGGATGATATCCATTATGAACTGAATCGGGCATAGATCATGTATGATGAGCTCTACCCTGCAACTAAGGATGAGTAAAGGGAGCTCAGAAGACAATATAAGGTTCTGAATACCACGTGCCAAAAGGTTGCAGAGCAGAAGCATTCTATAAAAGGGGAGGATATATAAGGTGATCCTTCTTGAACTCACGAGAGGCTCCAAAATGTGAATTTCCCTACTATTGTCACAATCCTTTTCTACTTTAAAACTTTTCATCCATGGAAAAATTCTATACTAATGTTAAATATCACACTTAAATCATATCTATGAAAAAACATATGAAAAATCTCTAAGATCACGCGGGTCATGCCCAGTGTGAGAAACAAGGGAAAACCACATAATTATTCAAATTATATGATAGATTTGGATAACCTTAAAACAATGATGGTTTTATATTTTTTACTGACCACTGAGAGTTTCTACACTGAGAGAGGCTATGAATGGAGTATAGGGATCTCAGAATAGCCAAATTTTTCTCCCAATGTGTGCAATTTCACAAACTGGATAATGCTTGGGGAGTTGTAATCAATCTGAACAATGGGGAATGGGAAATGTGAATTAATATTACCCTAAATTTGAAACCCAAGGGTAGCAGTGTCATGATATAATAAAAATGTTTACTATATTTGAAATAGAATTCCCATACATCTTAGCCAGAAATGGGGACAAACAAATGCGGTGAAATCACTGACCATGTTTGAAAACATGGGACCTATCTCAAATTGTAATCTAAAGTATTTTAGAA
Source organism: Viscum album (assembly GCA_963277665.1). Taxonomy (NCBI): domain Eukaryota; kingdom Viridiplantae; phylum Streptophyta; class Magnoliopsida; order Santalales; family Viscaceae; genus Viscum; species Viscum album. Next base: position 1,985,187,703 of record OY728161.1, on the reverse strand, counting down.
CATCGGAACAACATGGTAGGTGAGCCTTGGCCAAACTCCAATCCGTTAGGGGGTTCCTTCAGCTATGGAAGAGGATGAGGATCCGAATAAAGGGGCATGTAACTTTTGGAGATGGAGTGAAGGAATGTGTGAAGGGATTCCAAAGCTCATGTAATTACACCACCATTTATTAGTACACATCAGGGTAAGCATAGTAGTTAGAAAATAGATCAAACCTATCTTCTATAGGATTATCCTCTTGAATACTGGATGAAAATAGAATATTCGAACAATGTGGTAGAAAAAAAGCATTAGGAGATAACATATTAGGTGAGGGACTAGGATGACTTGCAGTTTTATTTCATGAAAATGAGGATGATGAACATTTAGTTTTATGTCATATAGTTAGAATGATACATGGTAAATCATAACATCATGTGATCAAGATGAGTCCCATAGTTTAACATCATGTCAATAGGAAGTTTAACATTGTCTAAGGTCATACTGAATAGAATAAAGACAAAAATTTAATGTCATGATTCACTGACTAACAATTTCTAATCCTTGAATATTTGTGAGGCACGAGGGAAATGAACCCAATGTGAATGACCCAAAGGAGGCCCACACATTACACAAGTATAAAAGAACTGACAAGAAAAAATATATGTGATGTGTCAAGAGACAAAAATGACGTGAACAAAAGAAAAGGGAGCCCAGCACCACACCACATATCCTAGTGAGGCTCTTTATTTAAGGTCATATAGTTCAGACTGGTAATCCCTCATATGGCTCGACCACATTGGTACCCACCCTACCAGAACTCTGAAGCCCATGTGTGATGTGCTCAGTGTGGGAAATAAGGAATGGTACATAGGGGGTTTACCTGACATATGGGAGAACACACTAGAATCCAGAACAAGAGTGGAATCCATCCCTGAGACATGAATGTGGAAATGAGGTATGTCAATACTTTTAAGGTCTAGATGAAAAGGGTACTTGTAGGTAAGGGATGACTGTTAACTATGTTTGACACACATGAACTATATCCCTACCAGTCAAGAGTGGTGTTAGCAAATGCATGATAACCTATTGACCAAATTAGAAACATAAGATCCACCATTGGTTACTAGAGACCCATTAGGAAATGGAAGAGGATTTGAGGTGAGCCAATGATGGAATGAGACCATAACCATTAGGGGGTCCATATGGATATGAATGATAATGGGGATCCAAACCCAGAATGACTTGAAGTGTGGAATGGGAGTATTAGGGAGTGGGAATAAAAATTGGGGGTTTTCAAGCAGTTTAAGGTCATATTTGAATGGATCATGAATGGTAGTTGAAATTTGTGTTGCATGGAATATAAGATCTAAGTTTAAGGTCATAGACCTCAAACCATGATTGCATACAATTTATTGTCACGATGGTTAAAATACAAGATAAAATTTAATTCAAAGGGTATATATGTGAAACATAAGTGATAAAATAGGAATTGAATGAGGGATGCAGAGTCCCATGTACCACATAGATACCTTAAGATTAACTGCCTATAGTATAAGGCCATATAGCTTGGATCGAAATCAAAATCCAAGTGGAAAGGGGTTTGAATCGGTTTGTGGCTGGGCCCAAAGATGAAAATTTTGGGTGTCTCTACATATCCTATTAGGAAGGGAATCAAGCCACACATAATACTTTAGACATATCATAATAGAATACCAACACTAGTAGGGGAAATCCTCTATTTTGAGGAACTGATGCATCCCACAATTATCATGAGACATCAAGAAATTTTTTAGGGCATAAATGTAGTTTACATCGTGTGTTGAGAACATTTTCTCATAGTTTAAGGTCATAGAGTTTGTACCTTAATCGATGGTGTCTCAAATGGGAATCTGTAGTGCAGTGTTATAACAAAACCGATATGAATGAGGTCCAGGGAGTCCCAACACCACACAACACATCCCATAAGAGACCTTTATATAGTTTAAAGTCACAATGCTTGGATTATAGGCTCATAGTATAAAGTGACGGAGTTCGAACATTGGATTGGAGGCTCCCCAAAATAGGCATGTGTGGTGTGGTATAATAATGAAAATGAAATGAAAGAGGAGATATGAGGCCTGAGGAAACCCAAAATTTTACCATAGGAGATGGTTTTGAGATCGATCCTTAAAAAATCAATGTGGCATGGATAAAAGGAACATCTGACATGAGCAAGCCAGGGAGGCCTGTGTGGCATAAATGGGGCATAAGGGTGAAGGAAAAAAGGGGAAGTGAATTTTCAATTTGTCCCAATGATGAAGTGTTTGAGCGTCGTTATATATCCCACAGGATGGGAATCAAGCCCCACATAGTTCTTAAAGAGAGGATCTTTCTTCAAAGGTCAAAACCGTATAAAGTGAGAGAGATATTTTTTTTCTTTGTTGTTGTTTTTTTGTTCATTATTTGAGTGGCTAGACTAGGATAGAAATCCAAAGTATTCTTACATATCCTATGTGAACAAGAATCAATCCATACAATGTTTTTAGAAGGATACATAGTGGATTTCCAATTTGAAAGGTGATATCCTCTCCGATGAGAATATCATAATGTTGTGTCGTTTTCACTTACACAAATCGGCACAAGGGTAGTTCCATCTTTTATTAGTGCTAAGAAAAAAATCACTAATAAAAGATGCATCCTTAGAAGCACTAGTTAAAAGCACTGATAAAGGTAAACCTTATCAGTGCTAAAAAATTATTAATAATGGTGAACCCATTATTAGATCTGTTTCTAGCATTGGTAAATGATAGATTTATCAGTCTTATTATTAGTGTTGATAAAAATTTTTAATAATGAATATTATTAACTTATATGAAATTTTCATATTTATATTAAAAAAGTTTTATTTATATACATTTAATGAAAAACGCATGTCTATAATTAATAATTTTTTTAACAAATTCAAATATATATATAATGTTTTGAAAAAGTATTTATAAGATTATAATTAAATAAATATATATTTATAATCTTATAAAATATTAATAATTTTTTTTAAATATAAATATATTTATTATATTTATAATTACATATTTATAATTATATTTTTATAATTATACATAAATACTTTTTAAATATATTTATTTATAGTTACAATTACATATAAAAAAATCTGTATTTAATATAATTATATGCCTCCAATGAATGTGGTAAATAAATAAATAAATATATATATATACATACAAACCACGAGGATGATATTCATGGATGTTTCCATTATTTATGTTCATATGATGCATGATTATAATTGATGCTATATGATCATAAATTTATTTATGGACATGATTATGGGTTTCCAAATGTTAAGATTTCTTATATTAGTACAATGTGTGGATATGTTATGTATTCATCATGAATGTCCATTTAAACATTATAACACCCTTATTATACATGTTGTCTACATATATAATTTTTCATGATCTACACTCTGCTAGGTATATATGATTCATTCATGTTATACAAATGAACCTATTATGTTCTCATAAATATTTATAAGATTACACTAATTATATTTAAATAATAAATATATTTATTATATTTACAATTTTTAATTTTCAATTATATATAAATACTATTTAAATATATTTATTTATATTTATATTTATAACTATATATATTTAAATAATTATAAAATTATGATAAATACATAGATTATAATTGTACAAATATATATATTTATATATTAATATATATATTTATTAGTATATAAAAATATTTATAAAAATATATATTTATACTTATAATTATAAAAATATATATGATTAAATAAATATAAAATTATAATAAATATATTTATTATATTTATCATTTTATAAATATGTATAATTATATAAATATATTTATAAATATATAAAAATATTTATAAATATATAAAAATAAAAATAATTATAATTATAAATAAATATAGAAATATTTAAGTAATTATAAAAGGGAGATGGGTCAATTTGGGAGGGAAAGAGGGGTGGATCGGGGGAATGATAGCGGGGGACCAAAAGTCCCTCGTAATACCAAAAAAGGACCATGACCAGTTTTGTGAACAGTGAAAAAACATTGTTCACAGAACTACCGGAGGTCCTTCTCCAGTATTAGCGGGGACTTTTGGTCCCCAGTTGTCATTACCCCGGTGGATCTGGAAACCCTAGCGCTGCCGAACGTGATGTAGCTTGGCAGGGCTCAACTGGAATCAAATTTAGCAGAGGTGTGTCCTTTGGAAATACTAGCACCGAAAGCAAAGGTGTGACCGCCACCTGTGATGATGCAGATTGGCGAGGTTGTGGCGTCGATGTGATTTGTAGAGGTGCGGTTGGAACCGAATAGAGAGAGACTACAGAGGCATTAGATCGTGGTTAGGGTGAGGGATGTGATGTGGGTGGGGATGTCGATCGACATCCTGACATTGAAACGAGGGGCATGGATGTCTCAGATCTGTCTATGGCTTGCGATCTGGTTGATAGTAGAAATCCTTTCTCTTTCCCTCCCAACCTAGGGTGGGGATATTGAATTCTGTCATCGTAGTGAGTTGAAGGGACCTCAAAAAGAACACATATACTATTCTGAAACTCTTTCCAAAGGTACAATGTTGGAATCTAATGACTTCATTTATTTTTCTCGAGAACCTCGAATTTCCAAATCCGATTGTGGAAGATTCACGGTTGTTACTGATCTGGTGGCGCTGAAAGAATGATTAGATGAATGTATGTTCTCACTTATTGGGAATTTAATTCTCTCTAAGGGAGATAAACCAATGATCATGGAAGAGTTGAAATCCAAAATTTCTAGAGTTTGTGGACTTTTAAACTGACGGATTGTTCCCATTGGCAGAGGTTATTTTCTTATGTTGTTATCATATGATAATGACTGATTGAAGGCTTGGAGTGTGTGATACTTCTCACTAAATCCATGAATTTTTAAACTCTCTTACTGGGATTTTAATTTCATCCCCAACTTGTAGAAGCACTCTAATTCATAGATATTGGTACAAATATATGATCTTAATTGGGTGTTGCAGAATCCCCTTATTTTTAATGACTTAGTTTCCTACATTGGTGAACCTGTGAAGATGTACTACAATAATTTGGAAGGAAAATTTGGATATTTTTCCAGAGTATTAATGGATGTGGATATGCTGAATAGACTAAATGATTGTGCCACTCTGATTGCCAGTGGTGAGAGCATTGCTATTGACTTTGAATATAAATCAATCCCATCATTTTTCAACTCTTGAAGTTTGGTGGGGCATGATGTCTATGACTATTATAATGCTTGGAAGAGTTAGTTGAAGCAGGTGGGGACTTCTTCAAAGGATGACTGTGGCGGACATCATGGCCCCTCTAATTTTGGAATGGAGTCACACTCAAAGAAATCCCTTTTTGGCAATGGGGATACTTGGGATGTAGCTACTGAGGGGCATATTTTAGAGCCACAGTCTCCTATCCCAATTATCCAGTAGCAGATTCAGAATGAGAATGTTCTATTGGATAGTACTGTGCAGTATGTTTCTGACATGGATAAGGATGTTGTAACTCACACCCATGGGGTTTCTTTCCAGGATGATATTATTGGGAGCACTAATATTGGATCTAAGGATGATTTTTGACAAAACTGTTCATGCTGTTGAACAAGTGGAGCATCAATGTGCATCTCCCTTGATCCAAACACAGGTAAGGGAACACCTGCATAATTTGACTAAAATTAATGATAGATAAAATAGAAGGGATGATTTTAGTGAGTAATTTGGTAAATTTCAGGGGAAATAATAAGGTGATAAGTAAAGTGGAAATGTTGTTTCGAAGGATGATGTGAATCAAGATGACTTCTTGATTCGGAAAGATGATTTCACAAGGGGCAATGAATCTTGTGATGCGGTAGCATCATCATCAGATGATCATGAAAGAACATTATAGTCTCCCAAGCAGTGGAGGAGAGGAGAATCCGAAAGGTTGGGGTTGCTCTCGAGGGAGAGGTTCCAAATGTACTGGATGGTGATCCTTTTGATTATTTTCTTTTTACGGTATTGTTTGTTCCATGTTTCTACTCTATATCTCCCCATATCCTTTGCAAATGTACTTTACTTTTCTAATAATTTTTTGGAACCATGGGTTTTCATCCATTTTTACACCATTTATGTTAAATAATTATAAAACTGTATGAAATATATTAATTATATGTATATATAAAATTATAAATATAATGAATATATTTATTAATATATAAATAAATATTTATATTTATGGTTATAATTATAAATAAATATAAATTTATTTAAATAATTATTAAATTATAACAAAAATATTTATTATATATATTTATAACATTATAACTATAAATTTATATTTACACAAAATGGTGCAAACCATTAGATAAAACCCATGGCCCCAAACAATTTATTAATAAAAAGAAAGAACAAAAGACACATTAAGAGAGGGAAAGAAATACACTAAAAGTGGAAACACCACTAAAGAATAAAAGACCATTTAGGCACCTCTGTTTATGTGTGGTGCCCCTTCCTTAAGATCCATCCCTTCCTTTTAAATGTCTTTGAAACCTCCATTGCTTAGGATCCTACCAGGTGATGCCATGATCGTCCACACTCAACGAATCATCATCCTTGATATGAGACTCAAAATCAAGTTGATCTCCCATGGAACGATTTTTTTGAAGCAATCTAGAGTCATCATGATGGTAACATTTGTCCTCATTAACATCACCAAATTCGTCATAGAACACATTCTAACTCAATGAACTATTTAAAATGTCAAGAAGAGAAACTTTACCCAGATTAGGATCTGATGGGACAATGACAACTTCTGCCCCGATCGTATCACCTTTTCCACTACACCCTCAATACTCACCTCTTCTTCCTTATCGAACCCATTTCCTACAATAGACAATTGCAGACTGGATTTCCTATTAGTAACCAATTGGTATCCCTCGTCATCAACTAAATCGTTTTTTACTTTGTTCAACTTTCTCTCCTTATGCACTAGATCCTGCACCGGTGCATCCACAGGTTCCACAACATCACAAACCCCCATTAGAGAACTAAGTCCAACACCGTTAGAGACCCCATTGAGGTTTGCATCACTAGCCTTGTTGAAACCAGAGAACACATCGCCAAATGAAGTGGCAAGTTGATGGAATCCACTTTAAGTATCATGTCCACTTCTTTTCATGGGCCTATAAGTCATGAGTGGCATAAGATTAACTCCTCTCAAACCATCCTTCCATCTCTTCACATCCATGGTTTTATCTGAATCAGGGACAAGTAGTTTATGCTTGTAATTTGTATCATGATGAATTACCTTTTCTAGTGATTACATCTCAACCCTCTATGATAACTTTATTTAGTATGCCCTATAAATATATATTTAGAACATTATATATATAATAAATCAATATTTATTTATAATTCTAACAAAAAAAAATATTTATTTATTTAAATAATAAGAAAAATTATATAAATTATATAAATTATATTTATAACTATAAATACATATATATTTATTTAGATAATTATAATATTTTAATAAATATATTTATTATATTTATAAGCATTAAAATATATTGATATTTATTTATAATTTTAATAATAAACATAATTAATTTATGATAATTTTATAATTCTAAATAAATAAATATTTATTTAGAATATTAATAATTTTAAAATTAAATTTATAACTATATAAATATATAAAATATTTATAAAAATATTTATAATATATATAAATAAAAATAAAAATTTATTTATTTACAGTTATAATTATAAATATTAAAAATATATTTATTAGAAATTATAAATTATAAATAAATTGAAATGTATTTATTTATAATATCTATAATTTTATAAATATATATAACTATATAAATATATACATATACTTATAAATATATTTATTATACAAATAAATAAATATATATATATATAGTTAAAATTTTAAATAAATAAATAAATATATATTATATATATAATTTTATAAATTTATATAATAATATAAATAAATTATTAATATTATATCTCTATCAGTGCATTTTTAACACTGATAAAGATCCCCTTTTATTAGGGATAAAAAGGTATTGATAATGTTAGACTTTATCAACGCTCAATTTTTAGGGCTGATAAAGACACGTTTTATCAGCCTTTTTTAGTGTTGATAAAGGGGTATATTTATGAATGCTAAAAATTGACCATAATGTGTAGTTTTATCAGCGCCTTTGATTTTAGCATTGATAAAACTACTCTTTGTCAGTGGTTTTTTGAAAGGGCTGATAAAAGCCTCATTCATTGTTTTAAAAGAAACCCTGGCCTACTCTCTTCTTCACAGACCTTTAAACTCTCACAGAAGTTGACTGTAGTGGTGCCACAACTATCACCGAACCCCATTGGTACCCACCACCACTCCACTGCTCCGCCACTCTCGTCGAGCACCACTAGTGCCTCCGCTGCTGCTCTAGCCAGAACCTACTGTTGTGTCACTAAAATTCACTACTGCCTCACTCTACCTCCTTGCTGAACACCATTTTCACCTTTTCCTCATCTCTCTGAACCCCACTACATCCTCACCAAACCCCAATACCACCTCACACTGTAACGACCTGATATTTTATGAATAAAATCACCTTTCTTTCAATGCCTTACAAAAAAACAAATGCCCTCTTTTTTATTCTTTTTATTTTTATTGGGTTTAAATGACTGTTAAGTATCATTACCATTGATAATATAACCATTTAACAGTGATCAAACAAACTGATATAAATATAAGGTTTAAAAAAACAATCCTTTAAACATAGACAAAGGATTGGATGGCCTCATCCAGTGACTCAGGCCGTACGAAGTTCATTTTTCTAAGCATGGAAAATAGGTACCATAATTGATATTCACTATTTACCAATCCCAAGTCGAGTTTCGACACATTAATCTTGAATGGAATTTCCTATGGGAGAAGTTCAAGATAATATAGATTACCACCAGGACAATGTTATCTAAGCCACCCCAAGTGTCTGTCACCATCACACATCTTACCCTTAGGTCTTATGTGGGTGTTATAAGGGGTTATATAATAAGGTATTGGTTACTTATTGTGTCATCCGTTTTTAGAAATAAAATTCTTATTCCATAAATTCCTTTATGAAAATATTCTTTCTTAAAAAGTGACGAATTTGATAAATTATCTTTTTTGGGTAAAAAAATGTACTTTTGTGAAATATATACATTATATTAAACTATGGTTTTTATTAATAATATTATAAAAAAATTCTTATAAATGATGATTATATCAGTTCATTGTCTGTAAATGATTAGGTAATCAGTTTGGTAAGAGTAATATTTTTTATATGATAATACAAAATAGGTATTTTTAAAGAATTTATTTTAAGGAATTACTGAATTTTGTAAAATAAATAATTTTTTAATAAAATACTGTTATAAAATTAATTCTATGAATATTGAATGATTTTATAATTTTTATGACATCAAATGTATTTTTATTAATGTTTGAAAACTGTTTCTTTCAAAACCAGTGAATATTCATTAAATATTAGTTTTCATTTGAAAAGTGAAAATTAATATATTTTAGAAATTATTGAGATAAAATGAATATTAATTTTGGAATCAGGACACTAAAATTATTCAATGGTGAATTTTTCATAATTTTCTAAGCGTCAATTTTTTTGTGTAAAAATTAAATACCATATAAATAAAATATTTGTTTTATGACCACATAATGACCCCAAAATGATGTAATAAGTACTATAATTGGTATTATCGGCCCAATATATTATATTCCATAAAGTAATTTTATTTTATATTTATTTTAATTATTTTATAAATACATATTGAATCCTCCAAAATGTATATTATTTTTTATGATTTTAAATTAATTTTGTTAATAATGTGACTCACCTCTACCTAAGCAAGACTAATATTTTAATATGTTTGGACATTAAACTTATAAAATAATTTTTTCCTCTCTTATTTGGAAGAAACCATGTGAAAAAACATGGGAATTTTTGTGGTTTTGAATATTTAATTATATAGATTCCAAAACCTATGTTTGTGGAATATTAAAGAATTCCCTTATAATTTCCTATATAAACTCACCCAAGCTCCCACTTATCTTCACTCAGAATCCATGGAGAAAATCAATAATCTTTCCTAATTTCTCTATAATCCTCATTAGGTTCCCAATATCTCAAGAATCCCCTCTTCAAGCTCTTTAAGTAATACACTCAAGTAAGGGATTGTTTCCTTTCTCATTTTTATCCAAGTTTCTTTTTGTTGTAATACCCTTTTACATTAAATTAAAAATACTGGGGGTATAATTTCACACCTCCCCCATACATCCCTCATTCTGTTTTAATGATGATATAACACTTTCTATGTCATTAATACCTTCTTTGTACACATGTTACCATGCTGAAGTTCCATAATGGATTTCTCTCTTCTTATTTCCATTCATGTATTTGTCTAATATTATGCGTCTAAATTCCATTTCATATAATAGGATATTATGTTACATGTTCCCCTTACTAAATATTATATATATAAATAATGAGGTTCCCCTTTATCTATCATCAACATCACTTATGAATTTCTATATGACGATATAATCCTGCTGAAATTGCATCACTATTTTCCAAGACAAAATCATCGTGTAGTGAATTCCATACCCATTTCTCTATCAAGGGTATTCACCTTTATAAAAATTTACTTATTTAATAGTACATACATGTAGTTATTCCAAATTCCTTAATCATGGAATAACTTATGTCATTGAATTATTCCATGTTATATGATCCATGTGGCACACTCATGCATGAAATGAAATGTTTATGAATGGTGCGCCCTGATAGCGCCCCAATGCATCGGGTAATGTTTACATGATACACCATGTGAAATGAGGGTTAACTCATGCTAATCCGGTTCAGTGAGGGTTTACTCACGCTAATTAATTTTTAATGAGGGTTTACTAAGGCTAATCCATGTAGAATTAGCCTTGTCTCATGCTATTATCATGTTGTATGTCGTTGCCACATTTCAATGTTATGATAATCATGCTATATCATGACTTTATGTTCATGTTTCTATTATACTCCATTGTTATTCCTAATGCCTAACATGTATTTTTTTCTTCATGTTATACCTTTTATACTCCCTTACTGTGTTTGATAGCTCACCCCTTTCTTATGTATGTCCTCAGGTTATCCCATGCAGTGTTAAGTACGAGGGAATGAGTTGGCTAGGTCAAAGAAGTTTGAAATAAAGATGTTGTATTTCATCTTTTATGTTGTTATGTAATGTTCCTAATTTCCCAAGAAACTATACCTATCAATCCTTAAAGTTTTATTAAGTATAATTTTATGTAATAAATCATGTTTAAGTGTGTAATAAAGATAAGGGTTGTTACAGTTGGTGTCAGAGGACATGTTTAGTTATTTTTGGGATTAGGTTTACAAAACTCCAGTGAAAGCATTATGGATAAGACCGAGTGTAAGAAATTAATCCTTAAACTTTGGTGAGTATATATTAAGTGGTTTATTAAGTAAATACATCCCTGTATAGATATGAATAAGTAGAGGTGGCTCTAGAACAGATGTATCTTCGACTAAAACCCAAAAACACTGATTTGAGCCAGACTCGAATGTGAACTAGTGAATGAAAACGGGTCTTTATGCACTCTTGGTTAGACACTCCCATGGTATATTCTTTAGTAAATTAATAAGTATATTATGAAATATTATTAAGGTAATAAAAAAATTCCCTTTAGAATATATGTTGGTAAGTAAATCATGGATAACATATATTGAATCATATAAATTCATAAGTTATGGAAATAAATTTAATTTTTATATTATCCATTTTTTTCATTAGATTAAACATTATGTGTTTAATAAACCTACACATAACTTTCCTTTTATTCTATCCAATGTTCGGTAACAAGAGGACTCGGGCTAACAACCGATGCAAAGATCAATGTGATGATTATTCTAATAAGATGTCCAATATGATTTGAGTGAGAATCACAAAATTTTATATTATACTCTCTTAGTTAACTCGTGTTTTGAATAGAAACATGGGTCAAGTGGAATATCCAACATCCCCAGAAAAAAAAGTTACAATCGATAGCTTCATGAGACAATGGACTCCTACTTTGAATAGATCATCTGATTCCTCAATCGAGGAACAGTGGATAAACTCCATTGAGAATATCGTCTCTAACCTTCAATGTTTAGAACAAGAGAAGGTTCTTCTGGATTCTTATTGTATAGAGTGTGAAGCTAATAAATGGTGGACATTGATCAAAAATAAAAATCCTGAGGAAGAGATCGAGGCGTTGGAATGGATGGTTTTTTGGAAAATGTTTTTTCATAAATATTTGCCTCGAACCCTCTGAATTAATATGGAACAATACTTCCTTTACCTCATGAAAAAAGACAACGAATCCATCAGAGCGTATGAGGAAAACGTCTCAAGGATTTCATGATACGCCTTCAGCTTTATCATTACCTCAAATGCAAGGTTTACTACTTCTTTGGTGGACTGAAACCTATCCTACTAAAATCCCTAGCTATCCATGACTTTGATAGCTATGAGAAAATTGTTTGATGTGCCCTTGAAGTCGAAATGGAGACTAGAGAATCTTAAGAGTATTAAAGGGATAAGAAGAAGAAAGTGGTCTTTAATTCTGTAAATATGATGAGTAAACCCAATGGTGTTAAGAAATTCTAGCACCCACTTGCCAAAGGTGCGGAATAAAGCACCCTAGAAATAGTTTGAGGGGGATGAGGACATGATTTAGTTATGGAAGGGAAGGGAACCATGCTATTAACTGTCGATAAGAAAAACATGCTAAAGTGATAGAGGAAAGGAACGATTTGTTCTACCCTCAACACATTTTTCATTGCAATAACTAAAAAGAACTAGGGAACTTTGCAAGCCAGTTCCCTAAGACAAGGATTTTTGGAGGCAACAAACAACATCCAAGGCAGCAAGGGAGAGATTTTTTCCATCAATACTAATGAAGTGAATCCCAAAAATGATGTGATGAAAGGTACATAAGTTGTTAATTAAATTATAGAAAATTTAGTTTTTGATTCTGGTTCGATGCATTATTTTATATCCCAATACTTTAGTAGAACAATCCAAACACCACAAAATATCTTGGAAGTAGAGATGTTGGTGAGAATTAAAAATGGGAAAATTATTGCATCCAATGAATATAACTCCCCCTATCAAAATTTGGGGATTGAACTTCACTGAGAACCTCTTTATACAATCTCTGGTGAAATTTGATGAAATTTTTGGCATGGATTGGCTTTCCCTATATAGATCCAACATAAATTTCCGTGTGAGTGAAATTACTCTCCATATGGGAAATTGAACCCTGATTCCGTACAAGTGCAAAGAGGTGGTTGAATATTATTTAGTAACATCATCTAAAGTGTAGATATTAAATCCCTATGAGAAAGTGTATCATTCTCTGATGATTGAGTCTATGGAAGGAACCATCCTTGAAGACATTCATATTATGGGGGAATTCACTGATGTGCTTCTCCTGGAATTTCCTGGTCTTCCTCCTCAAAAAGATGTTGAATTCTCGATTGATCTCATACCTGGATCATTTCCAATATCCAAGACTCCATATATAATGGTTGTTTTGGATCTTTAGGAGATAAAGAAACAACTATAGTAGAATCTAGATAAAGAGTTCATATGCCCAAGTGCTTCACCATGGGTTGCACCAGTCCTCTTCATCAAGAAGAAGGATGAGTCAATGTTCCTTTGCATTGATTATCATGAGCTCAAATAAATCATGATAAATAAAAAGTATCATTTTCCATGAATTTATGAATTGTTTATTCAGATATGTGGAGCACACTACTTCTCAAAGGTGGATCTTCAGTCATGATATGACCATGTAAGGGCGAAGAAGGAGGATATCCCAAGACTTTTTTTGTACAGGGTACGTGAACTCTAAATTCATAGTAATGTCTTTCAGACTCATTAACACTCCAAAAATCTTTAGGGACATGATGAATTGAGTCTTTATATATTACCTTAACAAATTTTTTGTATTATTTATATACAATATTCTTATATTCTTCAAAACCAAGGAGGAGTATGAGGGGCATCTATGCACAGTACTAGAGACCTTGAAAAGAAGAATATATATCAAATGTACAACATGTGTGAGTTATAGTTGAAGTAAGTCTCATTCAGAGGGAATATCATCCCAAGAAATGGGATATATATGGACCCGTCCAAGAAAAATGAAATTTAGGGATGGACGAGGCCAACATATATGATGGATATCCATAACTTCCTTGGGTTAGCTGGATATTATCGTCGATCAGTGAGAAATTTCTCATGATTTTCAAACCATCTTACCAAGATAACATAGAAGGGTGTCATGTTTTCTTGGAATAATTAATATGAAGAGAGCTTCATGAATTTGAAATGGAGGATCATCACTATTCTCATTCTCACACTCCCCACTAGTAGAGAACTTTTCATGGTATTTAACGATTCTTCTAAGAAGGACCTAGGTTGTGTGTTGATGAAAAACGAAAAAGGCATTACATATGATTCAAGGAAATTGAAATTTCCTGAGAAGAACTATCCAACACAAGATCTGGAGTTGGCTACAATAATCTTCTATTTGAAAATTTGGTGACCATACCTCTTTAGAGAGAAGTGTGAAATATATAGTGATCACAAAATCCTAAAGTATATATTCACACAGAACAATTTGAATATGAACCAATGAAGATGGTTAGATCTGATCAAAGACTATAAATGCTAAATCCATTTCCAACTTGGGAAAGAGAATAAGGTGACAATATCTCCAAGTAGAAAGGACCCAGTGATTCTATCATTAATGATAATTTAAAAGGATCCAATATTCTTAGATTTGATGAATATGGGCATGGGAATCATAAAAAATTGAACATCATAAATCCTATAAAAAATTATTACTCAACCATATATTTTGGAAAGGTTAAAGGATGATCAAAAGGATGATGTTGGAATTCAGAAGAAATTGGAAACTATTAGAAAAGGGAAATACTCGGAGTTCAATGTTAAAGAAGAAGGAATTGTGAGATTTGGGTCAATACTATATGTTACTAAAAATCTGAAGTTAAATAAAAAACATTTGGATGATGCACATAGTTTGAATTTATCAATTCACCCAAGAAAAACAATGATGTATCGAGATATTTGATAGAATTATTGGTGCCCTAACATGAAGAAGGAGATCACCGAGAACACAACAATGTGCCTGGTATGTCAGTAAGTGAAGTCTAAGAGGTAGAAGTCTAAGGGGATAACACAACCATTACCCATACCAATATGGATATAGGAGAACATCAACATGGACTTTGTTACCTGACATACAAAGACATCCAAAGGAAAAAAATTATATCTGAGTTGTTGTAGATCATTTTATGAATACTACAACATCAAACCACCAAACATTTTTTTGTATTTTCAAATAAATCATTTCATGGATGAGTGAGAAACTAACAGAAATCACTTTGAGGCTATGTGAGAACCAAAAAAAGAAGAACCACAAGAAATGAAGCATGTCCAAGGGGATCCACCATTGAAGAAACATGACAAAAACAATCCAAAAAACCAAAAAAAGGAAGAGGATGACCGATGTAAAGAGCTTTGTTGAACCACTACAAAGACACCACCACGCCAAAAGAGCACCCCCCCAATATTTCTTCCTTCACCGATGCCACCAAAACAATCCAAAACATCGTGGAATCCATCACATCCACCCAATATGGGGTCATGTGTGATGAAGCACAAAGAAATGGCAGAGGAAATAGGGAGAAGCAGATCCATCGGGGCACAAAGAAGAAACTACCACAAATATACATTAGAGAAGTGGTAAGGCTACATGGAGTACCACTATCGATTGTATCTGATCGAGATCCAAGATTCACCTCTATGTTATGGAAGTGTATCCCACAAGCTCTGAATACTGAGATGTACTTTAGTATGGTTTATCATCCTCAAAATGATGTCCAATATAAGGGGACTCTCCAAACACTTGGGGAAATGATGAGAGCATGTTCAATGGACTTAAAATGAGTATGGGATCAACATATTCCTCTAGTTGAGTTCTCTTACAACCATAATTTCTACTCGAGAATCGAAATGGATCCTTATAAAACTTATTATGGGAAGAGGTGTAGAACACTGGCATGTTTCCATGAAGGTGGGGAGTGAAAAATTCAAGGTCCAGACATGGTTTAAGAAATGATAGAGATGGCTAAGACCATCCAACAACACATTAAAGATGCTTATAGTTGACAAAGATCTATAATAACAACCGTCGATGAGACCTAGAGTTTGATATTGGAGACATGGTATTCCTTTGCATATCACCATGGAATAGATTTATGAGATTTAGGAAAAATGGAAAGCTTAGTCCAAGGTACATCGACCCTTTTGAGATCCTTGATCAAATGGGAGCAGTGTCCTATTGACTAGAACTCCCATCGAACCTGTCTTAAGTACATAATGTATTCCATGTATCACTCTTGAAGAAGTACATACCTGACCCATTACATGTACTCAATCTAGAGGTGTTACCATTTTAGAATGACCTATATTATAAAGAGAAGCCAGTGAAGATATTAGATCATAGAGAAAAATTTCTATGAAATAAGATGATTTCCCTTATCAAGTTATTGTGGTGAAACCACATGTTTGAAGATGCAATGTGGAAACCAGAGGAAGTGATGAGGCAATTTTACTCTCTTCTATTTTAGTGTGGGAAAAATAAATTTCTAGGGGAAAATTTATTAAGGGGGAATGTTGTAACGACCAGATCTTTTATGAATAAAATTCCCTTTATTTTAATGTCTTACAAAAAACTCATTCTCTCTTTTTTATTATTTCTATTATTAATGGGATTAAATGACCATTAAGTATCATTATTGTTGATAATATAGCCATTGAATAATTATCAAATGAGTGATAAAAATATAGGGTTATTAATAAAAGAATCCTTTCGACAGAGAAATAGGAGAGGATGACTTCACCCAGTAGAATCAGGCCATACGAAGCTCATTTTTCAGAGCTCATAAAAGAGGTAGCATCACTAGGCTTTGCTCTTGACCAATCCCAAGCTGAGAATCAACATGTTATTCTTGAATGTAATCACCTACAAGAGATGTTCAAGTTAATAGAGATTACCACCCATGCGATGTTATCTGAGTCGCCCCAAGAGTCTGTCACCATTGCACACCTTACCCTTAGGTCTTACACAGGTGTTTTAAGGGGTTATGTAATAAGGTATTAGTTACTTATTATTTAATCCCTTTTTATAAATAAAATTCTTATTCTATAAATTTCTTTATAAAAATTGTCTTTCTTAAAAAGTGATGAATTTGATAAATTGTCTTTTTGAGTAAAAATGGTACTTTTGAAAAATATATAAATTATATTAAACTATGGGTTTTATTAATAATATTATAAAAACAATTCTTATAAATTATTATTATATGAGTTCCTTATTTGTAAATGATTAGGTAATCATACTGATAAGTGTTATATTTTTTATACGTTAAACAAAAAATGTATTTTTAAAGAATTTATTTTATGGAATTAATGAATTTTTTAAATAATTAATATTTTAATAAAATTTTATTATCAAATTAATTTTATTAATAGTAAATGGGTATATAATTTTTATGATGTCAAATGTAATTTTTATTAATGTTTGAAAACTGTTTCTGTCAAAACCAGTGAATTTTTAATAAATATCGGGTTTCATTTTAAAAGTAAAAATTGACTTATTTTGGAAATTATTTTTGATTAAAAAAAATATTATTTTAGGAATCAGAATTTCAAAATTGTCAAAAAGATATTTTTTCATAATTTTCAGAGACAATCGTTTTGGTTGGGTAAAAATTAAATAAAGTATTAAAAATATGTGTTTTATGACATCATAATGACCCCAAAATGAAGTAGTAAAAACTATAATGGGTATTCTCAGCCCAAGATAAGTTTTCACATTAAAATAATTTGATTTTAGATTTTTTTTATTTATTCTATAAAGACTTAGTGAATTCTCCAAAAAGTACAATATATATTATGTTTTAAAACTAATTTCTTAAATAATGTGGCCCACCTCCACATATTCAAGGATAATATTTTGATATGTTAGTACATTGGCCTTATAAAATAATTTTTTCCCATATTGGGAAAAAACATGGGAAACATCCATGGGAAGGTTGTGGTTTTTCGAATATTTAATTATATAGATTCCAAAACCTATGTTTGTGGAATATTATAGAATTCCCCTCTCATTTTATATATAAACCCACCCAATACCCCAATTATCTTCACTCAAAATTCTTTGAGGACGTCCCTACTCTACCCTCCTTTCTCTATAATCCTCCCAAGGAGACCCAATCTCTCAAAACCCCTCTTCATGCTCTTGAATTCACACACTCAAGTAAGGGATTCCTTATTTTCTTATTTTTATCAAAGTTTCTTTATATTTTAATACCCATTTAATTTCAATTAAAAATGTTGGGGTATGATTTTTCACCTCCCATATACTACCCACATTATGTTTGAATGATTAGATACCACTTTCTCTCTCATTAATGCCTTCTGTGTATACTTGTTTCTATGTCGAAATCTAGTAAGGGATTTCCATCTTCTTATTTCCATTCAAGTATTTATCCCATATTATGCATATAAATTCCATTTCATATGTTGGGATATTATGTTCCATGATCCACTTACTGTATATTCCGTGTATATATGATGAGTGACCCCTTTATCTATCACCAACCCACCTTATGAATTTCCATATGACGATGTTATGCTGCCGAAATTGCACTGTGATTTTCCAAGCCATAATCATTGTGTAGTGAATAACATACCCATTTATCTATCAAGGTTATTCACCTTTATGACCATATAATTATTTAATGGTATTTAAATTTATTTATTCCCCAATAATTAATCACGGAATAACTTATGTTGTTGAAAGATTCCATGTTATATGATCAATGTGGAACACTATTGCATGAAATGAAATGTTGAAGGGTGTGCCCTGATAGCGCTCCAATGAATTGGGTAATGTTTAGTATCCTTACAATCCATGTGCAATGAGGATTTACTCATGATAATTCATGTGAAATGAGGGCTTACTCATTCTAGTTCATGTTCAATGAGGTTTTACTCATGCTAATCCATGTGCAATGTGCCTTGGTTCATGCTAAGATCATGTTGTATGTCATTGCCACATTTCCATGTTATGATAATCATCATATATCCTGCATTTATGTTCATATTTCTCTTATGATCCATTGATATAACTATTCCCTAAGATGTATTTAAGTCATCATGTTATGTTTTTTTACTACCTTACTGGGTTTTAGATCTCACCCTTTTCTTATGTATGTCCTCAGGTTATCCCATGACGTGTTAAGTATGAAGGAATGAGTTGGTCATGTCAAAGAAGTTTGAAATAAAGATGTTGTATTTCATGTTTTAAGTTGTTATGTAATGTTCCTAATTTCCCAAGACACTAGACCTCTTGATCATCAGAGTTATCTTAAGTACATGTTTATATAATAAATCATGTTTAAGTGTGTAATAAATAGTAGGGTTATTATACACCCCACCACATAACCTAACACCACTACCTCCTCACCAAACCCCACTAACAATGAATATCTGTTTCTGAACATTTTTGATGAATTATGACCCTCACAACTAATGTTATTCAATTTGAATCTTGTTAGTTACTGGTTTTGAAGGCTTATTCAGTATAGAGAGAATTTTGAGTTAGGGTGCCCTAGATTTGTGAGGATAAAAAATTAAAACTCATGGTTTTTAACATAGAATGTGTTTTGGATGTTTTTATCATGTATAATGGGAATTTACTTTGAATTCATTGATTATATTTGACTAATTTTGAATTCATTTTTGGGAATATCGGTCTAACTTTTTATATCATCTCACTTTTAATTACATCATAATTCTATTATTTAAATATATAGTTAGATAAAGGTTGGTTGGTAATTGTGGTGATCATATTGAGTTCCCTAATTATAATGCTACAATATTGAGTTGGGAGTATATGCTTAATCCTTTAGTAGAAAACTAAAATCAAGAGAAAATAATTAGTGCTAACATAGCATATATTTTAATACTTTTTTGTATTAAACAATCATTTATAGGGAATTGAGTTGGGGATCTAGAATTTTCGATGGTAGTTGTGGCCATAGTGATATTTTGAGGATAATTATTTTGAGACAATCCATTGAAAAAATGTCATGAAGTTATCTTCTTTATTACAACCATTGGATTAGTTAGAGTTTAGTTTCCACCATTTATTTGATCTATATATTTAACAAACATAGTGATCAAGGGTTAGACATCATCTATGGTTTCATTCATTCAACATCAATAACCAATATCATATTCTATTCGATGTTTTACAATTAACCATAAAATCATCATCAAGTAATATGTTTGTGTTCATCGGCTTTCCTCATCACCCATTCAACAACATGAACCATCTTCATAAATTATTAGGTTCATGTGGTATGTGTGTGTAAAATAATCACACTATAATAGTTTAAGAATGCCTGAAATATTTTAGGAGATTAGTACATCTAGTGTTTTTTATTAACCATAAAATCAAGATCAATCGTTTCATAAATAGACTAAAATATAATTATTTTTACTTTTATACATTCATTAATTTTAATTTTATAAATCTTTAAAAAAATATACATATATAAATTATGTATACTTTTATAACATATGAGTTCCCATGGGGGAAAAATAGTGTTTCCAAGTTGTTTTAACCCTTGTTATGGATTGATATTCAATGAGAAGTGTTTGTAAATATGAATAATTGGGTTTTTTAAAGAATTATTTTAGTTTTAAATTCATTGGTAATCACCTAATTAAGGTTTTAAAAATTATTCTTGTGTTAATTGGATTTCAAACAAAGAGTTCGTGTGATTTGAAATTGTTAAAAATGTTGGAAAATGTTGTTTTATTTTTAATGTGGTTAGTTAACCCTTGTGATCTATATTTTAAACCACTTCTTTTAGTCTTGTTTAATTTTTATATCCATGTTTTGGGGTGTTTAATTATTTTATGATTTTCCAATGAGATGGATTATTTCATAAGCGTGTGTTTTCCAATTTGCTTTGTATTTTTAAACATATTGGTTATTTGAATGTTTTTAAGTTGTTGTTTAAAGGTAATTGTGAATTCCCATTTCAGTTTCAAAGGTGTTTTGATAAAATTGTCCTGATGAGTAAATTGGGATGGATTTTTTAAATGATAAAATGGTTTATATTCCAAGAATGTTTGGAAAAGAGAAGGACCATTTGAAATTATATAAAAAATGAGTTCTCATAAAAGTTGTGATACCCTCTTAAGCCCCTTTGATTATTGTATGACCATTGTAGCTTGTGATCCCATATGGTGATGTTCATTATTAAAAACCTGGTTTTATTAGACTTCACAGGGTATGGATAGGTTTAGTATTGATGACCTAGTTTCCTTATCCGAAATAAAAGTCCTTTTATTAATACAGCTCAATGATGATGTGCATGTCACTTGAATCCTTTTTTGGATCATTTAGGTGTTTTATCTCTCTACTTCTAATGCATCCCCTTATATTTATATTATTGTTTGACACATATTTTCTTGTCATTTTCCACATGTTTTGTGACTTGAAATAATTGTTCTTGATCATGTGATTTTTTTCTTCTTTGTATGGTTTTCTTTTCATAGTTTTTAAAAATGGATTACGAAAGGTTTTTAAATAATGAAAAAAAGAAAATGTGATATTGAAGTGTTTTTAAACTATTTTAATATTGATTTTGGAAAGTTTTCCCAAATGAGAAAATATATAATGGTATTTATTTGAAACTACAATAATGTATGAGTTTTTAAAATGGGGTTTTAAGCCACTATACCTAGTTTTATGGAAATTGATGGTTTTAAAATATGTTTTATAAAATTCTATGATTGTTGGAAAGCTCTTTGAGTTTTGTAATGTATATTTAAAAAATGGGTGTTTATGAAATATTTAAAAGTAATATTTTAAAAAGTATATTTGAACAAGATATATTGGCGAAGGAAAAATGTTTTTTGAGTATTTATTTTCATTTAATGAAAATATTTGAAAAATAGTTTTAACACACTTTTATGTGTTACTACTTATTAGGTAAAAAATTATATAAAATGTTTATTTTTGTAATGTATTTCAATCAATGTTTTTTATGATATAATATAAAATTGATCTATTTAATTTGTTAGGTTTTGGTGACCTACTGGACTTTTAAATCAAGCCTATATTTTATATGTTAGGTTTGTTTTATCTTGTTTAAATTCCATTGGATATTATAAGAGATATATATGGTTGGATGGTTACTCTAGTTGAACATCTTTTGTGTATTTATTTTTTAAAACATTAATATTACTGAATAAAATAGGATGTATAAATAAATAATGGACAGATTCCAATCGTATGGAAAAAGATTATGAAGATGGAGTGAAAGAGTTCATGAATCTTGAAAAAGATCATATATATGAACCTTCTCAAATCCTCTTTCCATGTTAATGCTACATTTTAAAGACTAATTTGTCCATAGGATTTATAAGAACACTTGATGGTTCATGGAATATATCAATGTTATAAATGTAGGAATAAACACCGAGAAAAAGATAATATATCTTGTGGCAGGGATAGAACTGTGTTTTATAGACGATCTGATATGATTAAAAGTGTGGAAACTGAAGAAGACTATATCAAGGAGGTGATTATAAATGTGAATGATGATGAATATCATTTTGAGGAAATGAAAAGGACAATTTAAGATGAGCTTTGTGACTGCCCAAAGTTGTTTGATAAGTTAAAGAGTTGTTAAAAGATTCCACTATATATCATTTTCACTAAATATACAACATTGGATTTTTTACTGAAGATATATAATTTGAAAGTAGAAAACATATGGAGTGACTCTCATTTTATAGAACTAAATTCTCTCTTGAATAATGTTCTCCGAAAAGATAATGATCTCTATAACCGAACATATAATTCCAAATGAATGCAACACTTGATGAGTATGATATCAGATTGATTACATGCCTACCCGAATGACTATATACCATTTCAAAAGAACCCAAAATCACTTACAAAAAGCCCGAACTTTTTTGATTCTTGATACAAGAATGACGAATTTGGTCCTATTAAAGTTGTATTGTATTTCCGATAATTCCATGGTTTAGGAGCCTATATGGAAGTGAGGAGATTTTAGGGAAAATAAAGTGGCACACAAATACAAGAAATAAATATGGGAAACTATATCACCCAAAAGACTCTCCTTAGTGGAAGAGGATTGATCATGAGTATCTCGAATTTGGAAACAAGCTAAGAAATGTTCATCTTGGATTATATATAGACAGAGAAAATTCTTTTGCTTTTCAAAGCATCATTCATAGTACAGGTCCGATTATGTTGGTAAATTATAACTTTCCATCATGGTTATCTATGATGTGAAAATACTTCATGTTATATATACTTATATCAGGACCAAAAAAACATGGTAAAGATATTTTTGTTTATTGGGTTCCATTGTTCATGTATTTGAAATTATTAATGGATTTAGGTGTTACGTTGCATGATGCTTATATAAATAAAGATTTCAAATTTATAACCATGTTGTATGGGACGATAAATGACTTTCCCCGTTATGGAAATTTTTCAGGATATATAATTAAAGGAACTAAAGGGTGTCCCATTTGGAAACAAGGTACATAGTTAATTAGGTTTAAAAATTCATCAAAGATTGTGTTTCTAGGACATCATATATTTCTACCCTGATGACATATGTACCGATCTTGGATGAAATCATTCAATGTATGTTTATAAGAACATATAACACTGTGTCCACTAATAGGTGATAAAATATTTTAGAATAAAAAATACGTGGACACTACTTTTGGTAAACCATTCTTGAAAAAACTTATGAAAACCAGTTGAAAAAATAGATTATTTTTTTGTTGAATTACCAAACTGTAATTTTCTTTACGTTAGAAATATTCGTGATGTTATGCATGTTAAAAAAATTCATGTGATAGTGTCATCCACTTGTTGCTAAATGCACTTGGAAAAACAAAGGATGGAATTAAGAAAAGGATGGACATGGTTGAAATGGGAATACAAGAACATTTGGAACCAATAAATGTTTAAAAATGAACATTTAGTCTTCCAGCTACATAAACTATTTTGGATAGGAGAGATATTAGTTTTGTAACTTATTGAATGAGAAAAAGGTTACATATGGTTATTCATCAAATATGAAGAATATTGTCTGAAAGACTGATTTAATTTTAAAGGGTACAAAATCACATGACTACAGTGTTTTGATTCAATATCTAATTACTATAGTATAACATTGTATTTTTTTCCAAGAATGTTAATCATATATTAAACAAGAGTTGTTTCTTTTTAAAAGCTATCTATTGTAAAGTTATATAATGGGTGAAATTGTCAACTATGTAAAGAGATATTGACATCATATTATTTGAATTGGAAATGTTTTTCCCATCATAATTCTTAGATATGATGGTTCAATCGATGGTTTACTTGGTAAGAGAGATTTGACTATGTGGTACTTCACAATATAGATGGATGTACCTCATTGAATGGTGTATAAAGATCTTGAAAGGATATGTAAAAAATCAATGTTACCCAGAGGGTTGTATTGTGGAGAGATATATTGTTAAGGAAGCCATTGAATACTATACTGAATACCTGTACAACGTGGAAATCATTGGACTACTAAAATCTCATCACACTAGGTGACTTGTAGGTAAAGAAATTTCTGGAAGAGATGTTTCATAATCAATATTACAAATCAAGAGTAGACCCACCCTTATGCTTTGCATAATATTTTGGTTGTTTAACCATATATTTAATCCAAAAAAAATTAATTATGAATTTTAATACATAATGGGGTGAATGATTGATATCAAATTTACATAATAAACTATTTATTGGATGGTTTTAGGACCATATTTTTAAAGAGTTAGATGAAAATATGACTTTAATTTCATAAAAACATCAATGGATAACTAGAGGATGATGTGTGAACATATTATATTATAATGGTTATGTAATAAATGGTTATACATTATATAAAAATGAACATGATAAAGTTAATACCGTGAAAAATAGAGGAGTTACACTTGTGGATAAAGAAATCGATGTCTATGGTACTAGGGAATGAAATCTAATTTATTAGAATATGTCACACTTTAGCATCATAAAAAAAATAAGGTAGTAGGATTATAAAACATTCCAAATGCCTATTTTTCAATTCATTTGGGATAATAATATGAATGATGATTAAATAGATGAATTGAGATTCGTGAAAGTGGATTTCAATAAGGGTACATAGACTGTAACACCCCAAGATTCTACGATACGCTTCTCTTTGAATAATACAATAGCGTGTGTTGTTCGTAACTTCGAGTTCTAACACACACCACGACCAATCAAAGTAGCCGTTATGAATAGTAATACCCACTTTTTGAAATTTTATAAATTTTATCACTCAAAATGGACTTCATTTTTGGATTCGGAATATCGAAATTATCCTAGGGTGATATTTTGGTACTTTTCTGATAACTCTCATATTTTGATGAATAGTGAAAATTAGTAAATTTTAATTACAAACAACTTTTTTAATCGAAATAATTAATAGTGATAAATTATGAATTTGGGTGGTTTTAAATAATATTTAGAATATATTTTTAACATTTAATCCAATGTTGGTCATTGGACATAATTTCACATTTAAACCGAACATAAACAAGTGTCAATCTTTTGATAGTTATTGTTTCTTAAAAACACACTTTTTGTTTTAACAACGGGAATTAATTTTAAATTCATAAAAGAAACTTCTATGATTTGAATTTGGTAAAATATACTTTATTATTGAATTCAGAATATCAAAATTAGCTTAGGGTAAATTTTTGGTATTTTTCTGAAAACTTTCAATTTTTGATGTATCGTGAAAAACACTGAGTTACTGTTTAAAATCGGCTTTTTATTTAAATAATTATTTATATTATTTAAATTTATTTTATGGAAAAATATATACATAATACCTATATAAATTCAATGTAATTAATTGGAGTCTATTTATAATAATTTTAGATATATAAAAATTTTATTTATCTTTTTCACCGTCTTTTACCCACCACCTAGGAGAATTTGCAGATTCACATAAAACATAATTTTACCACTTCTGTGAGTGGAATTTCAAAAATCCGAGAGACATGGTTAATATCAAGGAGTAAAATGTGGTTCAATAAGATGAAAATAATTTTTGGTGAATAGTGGCTTTTTACTTTTATTTACCACGGTAAAAAGTAAATAGGGTAATTAAGGGTAAAAATAATATTAATATTACCCTAACACATGTCCTAATTCTATTGGACAAGTGTATCTCGACAAAAAACAACATTATGAATAAAATATTATCATTTTGGACCACTTGGTTTAGATTAGGACATTTATTATTATTTAATTCAAAGAAGAGTTCAAATCAAAGTGTATTTACTAAACCATTTTTAATATAAGGTTATACATAAGATAAATTCGATCGTAAATATTCATTATAAATCTAAAAAGATTTCCTACATAATGGTATTTTATTTATAATTTTTAGACAATAAATAATTTAATTTATTTATGACACAATGGTGATGCAGTAATTACCTAATTAATGAAATATTAAAATAATTGATATTATAAATATCAAAATAAATGTAATTTAAGTCTTTTTATGAATTAAACTAATTTTCTAGGATTATATTACACATTAGGATTGGTTATATAAATTTTTTTTGAAGTAATAATACTGTTATGAAATTATCAAAAACAAAATACCCAATAGTGTCAAAATTGACATAATACTGTTTTTAAAACAAATATTATATTATTAATTGATATTAAATAACTAAAAATCTAAGGTTCGGTCAAGAGACTTATATCATGATAGGTGTATCATTAATCGACCACTTGGGGGTCTCTTGGAGGTATATAATAAGTTTATTAACTATATAATATAAAAATACAAAGTGACATGGTAAGAGTCAAACTAATTAACTAAGAGTTAAAACTAAAAGATAAGATTAATATAATGACCCAAACCTATCTAAATTATATTGTTTGAGTGTTTTTAGACCCATACCCACATTAAAATTTAAATAATCCACCTTTGAGCCATTAGAAACTGAATATGAATTTATTATAAAATAATATTTTTAGCTTTTCCAAAGGTGCCCCTCATCCCTCTTATAAAAGGGCACTCCCCCTTCTCACTAATTCACACATTAAAAGCCTCTTGGATCAGCCAAACCCTGCCAAAATACTCTCTCAACTTCCCTCACTACAACCTAGAGGCCTTAGTTTGATTAGAAAGCCAACCTAAGGAGCCCTTTTGGTCAAATCAAAAGGAAGAACCCGAAGAAGAGGTAATGTTTTCACCACTCTTTTTCAGGTTCATTTCTTCTTCATCTTCTTCTTTTTTGTTATTACCATTCTAAAATAATAAATACAGTATCTCCTATATAATGTGATATTATTATAAATATGGTAAAACCATATTAATTATTCTATCCATCCTTTGAATGACATGTCACTATACGTGCGTACGTACGACTTACCGTCTCCACGTCGTGGTGTAATTGTTATTTAAAATATTATAATTTGGATGGGTATAATAATGATGTGTAATTCATGTAAATAATAAATATAACATGATAATGATTCTTTATATATGATATGTCGTCCAATTATATATTATATTAATATCAAAAGAATTATATTTTCGCTCGTGCGTACGTACGGATTACCGTCTCCACGATGCGATGAGATTCATTTCCAAGTTCACCATTCATCGACGATTATAAAAATTTATATTACTAATAAGTATGTAATATATGACATAATAATGCTACTGGAAATATATATATTTATATATATAAGTATTTATATACTTACATATATCTTATTCAATACTATGTAAAAATGGAAACAACGTTTTTGCGTACGTACGGACTACCGTCTCCATAAGCAATGTTTTCCATTTAATATATACATCTATTATAAATTTTTATATTCTAAATATATATGATAAATAAATCATGTTTTATATTCTGGATGTATTTAAATCATGATATATGTGATACAATCAATAGTAACAAGTTAAAACACGTACGATAAAGAAAGAGATTATTACCCAAAATTTTAATATAACATGGAAATTATTATTAAATGGGTAGTATAAAGTTATAAATGAATAATTTATGATATCATAAATATTAGTATGGTTCTGGTATAATTTAATAACATACTATAGTATTCATACAAGAGGCTAAACGTACCCTCGACTAAAGGAAAGTGCAAGATAAAGGGTTTTTATCTCACTCCTTATTCCCGTGAGATTCATGCCATATCGCCACTATTACCTTTTTGTGTGGTGTATGTACTGACCATAATTGTATTCTCCATGTAATAAACTTTAATTTATGTGTATTTTCATATTCATTTTATGATAGCTCTTTCATGGGTTGTATGTTTTGTAAGTTACCAAATTGGTAAGGGTTAATTTCACAATCTCTTTATTATCCGAGGTTGTTTTTACTTAAGTATCTACTGGGACATATTTATTATCCATGTCCATGTTTTATAAAAGAGTTTTCAAAGGGATTATTTTAAGGTAATTTGTACTAAAACATCATTTCAAATATTTTAAATATTTATTCTTCTAAATCTTTCTCATTAATTTCCATGTATTCAAAATGTTTTTTAAGGATTTATTTATATGGACATGAATGTTTTTAAAATGTTAATTCTTTTGAAAAGTTTCAAAGTGGTATGGGACACTTTGATTCAAAAATGTCTTTAAATGACTTCTTTTCCAAATTATGTGACTTTTAAATGATTTCAAAAAAAAGATATATTTCTCTCAAATAGTTTTGATTTCATCTATGTCAACGTCCTTTGATAAATTTTACACTTGTTTGAAGTTGATTTATTATGATACAAATATTCTATAGTTTATTTAAGGTTTTGTGATATGTTTGACTATGGATGAGTTATTTTTATGCCATTAATGGTTTATGATTAATGTTTTGGAATTTGGTATGATAGTTTTAATATTAATGTTGATGTTATATTTCATCCCCTACTTAAGATGAATGTGTTGGACTAGTATGCTCTGGGTTGCGGTTCGGTTACAGCAGACCCTCTGGGTTGGTGTCCGGTTATTTGAGGCACTCTGGGTTGGTGTCCGGTTATTAGAGACACTCCAGGTTGGTGTCTGGTTATTAGAGGCACTCCGGGTTGGTGTCCGGTTATTAGAGGCACTCCAGGTTGGTGTCCGGTTATTAGAGGCACTCCGGGTTGGAGTTCAGTTACAGAGGCTCTCCGGGTTGGGTTCCAGTTACAGTTATCCCTTAGGTCTTGGCACAAGGCCTTGACACCGAAATTAAAGTACGGCATTATACATTCCATCATTATGAAATTAGTTAGTGATATTGCATGTGATTATTCGACTAGTAGAATGTCCATGTGAATAAGTAAATGGAATTACCTCATTTTATTTTTTCCATATTATGCTGAAGTTCAAGTTTAAAAAGCTTTTGTTTTAGTTACAGATTTCTTTAAATGTTTATGCTTATTTATGAAAGTTTCTGCTGTATTGTTATCCTTACTGATCATATAATATCACCCCTTTGTATGTTTTATTTTTCCCAGGATTCCAAGAAGTGTATAATTATTGATATATAGGGTTAAGCCAAGGGAATAATGGCGTTCGTGAAGGATTATTTATGTTGTTTTGTATGTTATGAAGTGTAATGTAACATTCATGTATATAATCTATTTTCCAAGACTTCTAAACTGATTGGTCTTTCGGGACTTGATTCCTTGTTATCATGCCAATGTATTTAAATAATGCACCGACTCTAAGTAACTCCGGTCGGGGCGTTAGAGTTGGTATCAAAGGAAGTTTAGCAATAACCATGGAAACTAGATTAAGATAAACTCTGATTAGAGAAAATATCCCTAAGATATAATTTGAGGATTAGTATATAAGAACTTCCTATAATTTTGGTATTATAGAGATTTTGTGAGTTTTCCGAGCAATACATCCCTGTCTGGATACGAGCAAGTAGAGGCGGCTTTGGGACAGATGTACCTAGGGGTAAAACCCAAAAACACCGCTTTGAGCTAGACTCGAACGGGAACTGGTGAGCGACAACATGCCTTGCTGCGGTCTTGGTTACGACACTCCCGGGGGATATGCTTAGGATAATTCTCATTTTCTTTACAAACCATTATGAAGGGATAATGAGTATATACTTACTCAAAGAAAACATTTTTATGATTATGGATTACATCTATAAACTGTTTAATTTATGTTAAGTGTTTTACAAGTTCGGGATTAGGTATTGTTATTCATAAACTAATCTAATGAATTCCATTGTTTAGAAATGGCACTCAGTAGAAGGAATGAGAACTCCAACAATAGACATGATCCAAAGAGTAAGAAGGATCATATCTTTCATGGTCCTAAGCCATAATTTAGAAGGGAAATAGTCTCCCACGTATTATCATCATATGAAGAAATAGTATCATGTGTTGATAAGATAAGTAAATAATTCTTAGAGTCATATGGCTTTGAAGGGAAGCCATAGAAGGAAAGGATGGAAGAGAGAAGAATAGATAACGAGAATAAGGTAAAGAAGGATTTTCCCATATGTGATAACTGTAGAAAAAATCACCTTGGAAAATACTTGAAGGGAATGGGAGTATGTTATAAAGGTGGAGAAAAAGGACACCAAGTACGTGACTGTAAGGGTAAGAAAAAGGTTTCAAATGTACAATGCTTCATCTACAAGGAGTTTGGACACTACGCGAACCAATGTCCCAGTCATCAGACTATGTTGCAAATAATGTTATTGGATAATAATCATGTTATGATACTACCAAAAATGAAGAGGAATGACTAGTGTTCTTATGTTGTTATTTTGTAATTATTTCATTTAAGTGTTGTATCAATCATTTTTTGGAAATAATTAAGGATTTCACTACAGTACTATTTCATAGAGGATTTCAGATTTTATAGTACTAAGAAAGGTGACTCTATAGCGAGTTAAACTTTTTTGAAATTACACGGAAAAAAGGATCTTCATTGTGTTTAACTTCCTTATAAATTTTGGACTGTGAGTTTGGATAGTAGTATTTTGGATAAGTCTATAGGTTGGAAAGGATTAAGTTTTAAAGGTTATTTTTGGATTTTTATAAAAGGACAACACGCAGACCGTGTGACAACCCATCACGTCAGACAAAGTTGCAGGAATTGAACCCACAACAATAATGCGATTGGGATTTATCGCCTACCAATGGACTACGTGATTTCCCTGGATTGTATAATGTATTTTCTTTTTTTTAATGGGTTTGATATGTGAATTATACATTCATTATATTTGGAACCCTCTACGATTAAGATAAATGGAGTATTTTTGAGTTGTCTTATGTTTTTTAGTGAAAGATGAGTTTGTGGTAGAAATTTATTAATAGATAAAACTCTAATTATAAAGTAAGTATATCTCCTTATGATCTTATCGAATCTCATAAATAAATTCCTCAACATTAAGAAAAGTAACTTAGAACAAAAATGTTGTCCTAGATGGTACCTTAGATAATCACAAATTTATGGCTTTAGGATTGTTGGCCTTTTCATAGCCATGTTCTCTACCACTCTCCATCAGATATTAATGGTTAGATTTCTCTTCCATATCCATATTTTCCTACATGTAACCCTAGTATGTGTTATTTTCAGTAACCTTCACACTTACCACTCTTTATTTTCAATAAAGGCGTCATTAATCCATTTTTCGTTGTGGGATTTCAACTAAAATATTTTGAAATGTCAACCCCAAGTTTCCAATACCGAGTATAAATTACGAGGACGAAATTTATTTAAGGAGGGGAGAATGTAACACCCCAATATTCTACGGTACTATTCTCTTTGAATAATACATTAGCATGTGTTGTACGCAACTTTGAGTTCGAACACACACCACGGCCAATCAAAGTAGCTGTTATGAATAGTAATACCCACTTTTTGAAATTTTATAAATTTTATCTCTCAAAATGGACTTCAATTTTGGATTTTGAATATCGAAATTATCCTCGGGTGAAATTTTGGTACTTATCGGATAACTCTCATATTTTGATGAATAGTGAAAATTACTAAATTTTAATTAAAAAACAAATTTTTTAATAGAAATAATTTGTAGTGATATATTATGAATTTGGGTGGTTTTAAATTATATTTATAATATATTTTTACTATTTAATCCAATGTTGGTCATTGGACATAATTTCACATTTAAACCGAACATAAACAAGTGTCAATCTTTTGATAGTTATTGTTTCTTAAAAACACGCTTTTTGTTTTAACAGCGGGAATTAATTTTAAATTAATAAATGACAATTCTTTGTTTTTATTTTGGTAAAATGGACTTTATTATTGAATTCAGAATATCAAAATTATCTTAGGGTAAATTTTTGGTATTTTTCTGAAAACTTTAAATTTTTGATGAATAGTGAAAAACACTGACTTACTGTTTTAAAACCGGATTTTTATTTAAATAATTATTTATATTATTTAAATTTATTTTAGGTAAAAATAGATACATAATACCTATATAAATTCATTGTAATTCATTGGAGTCAGTTTATAATAATTTTAGATATATAAAAATTTTATTGATCTTTTTCACAGTCTTTTACCCACCACCTAGGAGAATTTGCAAATTCACATAAAACATAATTTTACCGCTTCTATGTGTGGAATTTAAAAAATCAGAGAGACATGGTTAATATCAAGGAGTTAAATTTGGTTCAATAAGATGAAAATAATTTTTGGTGAATAGTATATTTTTACTTTTATTTACCACGATAAAAAGTAAATAGGGTAATTAAGGGTTAAAATAATATTAATATTACCATAACACATGTCATAATTATATTGGACAAGTTTATCTCGACCAAAAACAACATTATGAATAAAATATTATCATTTAGGACAACTTGGTTTAGATTAGGACATTTATTATTAGTTAATTCAAAGAAGAGTTAAAAGAGGTCAAATCAATGTTTATTTACTAAACCATTTTAAATATAGGGTTATACATAAGATAAATTCTATTTTAAATATTAATTATAAATATAAAAATATTTCCTACATAATGGTATTTTATTTATAATTTTTAGACACTAAATAATTTAATTTATTTAGGACACAATGGTGATGCAGTAATTACCTAATTAATGAAATATTAACATAATTGATATTATAAATATCAAAATAAATGTAATTTGAGACTTTTTATGAATTAAACTAATTTAATAGATTAATATGACATATTAGGATTGGTTATATAAATTGTTTTCGAAGTAATAATGCTGTTATGAAATTATCAAAAACAAAATACCAAATAGTGTCAAAATTGACATAAATGATTTTTTAAAACAAATTTTATATTATTAATTGATATTAAATTCATAAAAATCTAAGGTTAGGCAAAGATACTTATATCATGATATTTGTATCATTAATGGACCAATTGAGGGTCTCTTGGAGGTAAATAGTATGTTTATTAACTATATAATATAAAAATACAAAGTGACATGGTAAGTGTCAAACTAATTAACTAAGAGTTAAAAGTAAAAGATAAGGTTAATATAATAACCCAAACCTGTCTAAATTCTATTTGTTGAGTGGTTTTCGACCCATACCCACATTAAAATTTAAATAATCCACTTTGGAGCCATTTGAAACAGAATATGAATTTATTATAAAATAATATTTGTAGCTTTTCCAAAGGTGCCCCTCACCCCTGTTATAAAAGGGCACTCCCCCTTCCCACTAATTCACAAATTCAAAGCTACTTGGATCGGCCAAAATCTGACCAAATACTCTCTCAACTTACTTCAATACAACCTAGAGGCCTTAGTTTGATCCGAAATCCAACCAAAGAGCCCTTTTGATCAAATCAAAAGGAAGAACCCGAAGAAGAGGTAATGTTTTCACCACCCTTTTTCAAGTTCATTTCTTCTTAAACTTCTTATTTATTTGTTATTACCATTCTAAAATAATAAATCCAGTATCTCTTATATAATGTGATATTATTATAAATATGGTACAACCATATTCAGTATTCTATCCATCCTTTGAATGACTTGTCACCATATGTGCGTACGTACGACTTACCGTCTCCACGTCGTGGTGTAATTGTTATTCAATTTATTATTATTTGGATGGGTATAATAATGATGTGTAATTGATGTAAATAATAAATATAACATGATAATGATTCTGTATATATGATATATCATCCAATTCTATATTATATTAACATCAAAAGAATGATATTTTCGCTCGTGCGTATGTACGGATTACCGTCTCCACGGCGCAATGAGTTTCATTTCCAAGTTCACCATTCATCGACCATTATAAAAATATATATTACTAATAAGAATGTAATATATGACATAATAATTCTACTAAAAATATATATATTTATATATATAAGTATTTATGTACTTACATATATCTTATTCAATACTATGTAAAAACGGAAACAACGTTTATGCGTACGTACAAACTACTGTCTCCATAAGCAGTGTTTTCCATTTCATATATACGACTATTATTAATTTTTATATTATAAATATTTATGATAAATAAATCATGTTTTATATTCTGGAGGTATTTAAATCATGATCTATGTGATACAATCAAGAGTAACAAGTTAAAACACGTACGAAAAAGAGAGTTATTATTACCCAAAATATTAATATAACATGGAAATTATTATTAAATGGGTCGTATAAAGTCATAAATGAATAATTTATGATATCATAAATATTAATATGGTTCTGGTATAATTTAATAACATACTATAGTCTTCATACAGGAGGCTAAACTTACCCTCTACTAAAGGAAAGTGCAAGGTAAGGGGTTTTTATCTCACTCCTTATTCCCGTGAGATTCATGCCATATCGCCACTATTACCTTTTGAATGGTGTATGTACTGCCAATAATTGTATTCTCTATGTAATACACTTAAATTTATGTGTATTTACATATTCATTGTATGATACCTCTTTCCTGTATTGTATGTTTCTTACGTTACCAAATTGGTAAGGGTTAATTTCACAATCTCTTTATTATCCGAGGTTGTTTTTACTTAAGTATCTACTAGGACATATTTATTATCCATGTACATGTTTTATGAAAGAGTTTTTAGAGGTATTATTTTAAGGGACTTTTTACTAAAACAACATTTCAAATGTTTTAAATATTTATTCTTCTAAATCTTTCTCATTAATGTCCATGTATTCAAAATGTTTTTTAAGGATTTGTTTATATGGACATGAATGTTTTTAAAATGATAATTCCTTTAAAATGTTTCAAAGTGTTATGAGACAATTTGATTCAAAAATTTCTTTATATGACTTATTTTCCAAATTATGTGACTTTTAAATGATTTCAAAAAAAGAGATATTTCTCTCAAATAGTTTGGATTTCATCTATGTCAACATCCTTTGATAAATTTTACACTTGTTTGATGTTGATTTATTATGATACAAATATTTTATGTTGTATTTATGGGTTTTTGATATTTTTGACTATGGATGAGTTATTTTTATTATATTAATGGTTTATGATTAATGTTTTGGAATTTAGTATGATAGTTTTAATATGAATATTTATGTTATATTTCATCATCTTCTTAAGATGAATGTGTTTGACTAGTATGCTCCGGGTTGGGGTCCGGTTATAGTAGACCCTCCGTGTTGGTGTTCAGTTATTAGAGGCACTCCGGGTTGGTGTCTGGTTATTATAGCCACTCCGGGTTGGTGTCCGGTTATTAGAGGCACTCCGAGTTGGTGTCCGGTTATTAGAGGCACTCCGGGTTGGTGTCCGGTTGTTAGAGGCACTCCGGGTTGGAGTCCGGTTATAGAGGATCTCCGAGTTGGGTTCCATTTACAGTTATCCCTTAGGTCTTGGCACGAGGCCTTGACACAGAAATTAAAGTTCGGTATTATACATTCCATCATTATGAAAGTGGTTAGTGATATTGCATGTGATTATTCGACTATTAGAATATCCATGTGAATAAGTAAATGGCATTACCTCATTTTATTTTTTCCATATTATGCTGAAGTTCAACTTTAAAAGGCTTTTGTTTTAGTTATACATTTCCTTTAATGTTAATCCTTATTTTTGAAAGTTTCCGTTGTATTGTTATCTTTACTAAGCATCTGAGCTCATCCCTTTCTATGTTTTATTTTTCCCAGGATTCCAAGAAGTGTATAGTGATTGAGATGCAGGGTTAAGCCAAGGGAATAATGGAATTCATGAAGGATTATTTATGTTGTTTTGTATGTTATGAAGTGTAATGTAACATTCATGAATGTAATCTATTTTTCAAGACTGTTAAACTGATCGGTCCTTCGGGACTTGATTCCTTGTAATCATGCCAATGTATTAAAATAATTCACCGACTCTAGGTAACTGGGCTGGGGAATTACATAGGCAAACCATTTATAATGGAATCATAGGCAGTACAAGTATTGTTTGTTCTAGATCCCACAAACTAAAAGTGTTCAATTTCTCTTTTATCAACCAAAACCAACGAAGGGTTAGATGAAAATTCAACTAAGGATAACCCTTTCATTGGGACATCACAATCATTTTTCAGTAGTCCCAATGTAAATGGGGTCTTTTATGTCATAGGAGATCACAATAAAAGGATTTTGATACTTGATAGAGGGGTAAAATCCCATCTGATTTTTCAAAAAAGTGAGTTCAATAATCAGGTTATTTTTTATAATTTATATTATATTACCTGATGTTATTAATTGTTCACTACTACATTTATGTAATATAAAATAAATGTCAGACCACTTTTGTAGATAATGACTTATGTACGTGTTGGTGCTCCAAATCCTAAGGAACAATAGGTCCCTCAAGCTAATAATTCTTCTAGTGTAGGGGAACAACAAACTTCTACACAAGTCAAAGATATTTATCTAAAAAATAGGGTCCTCAACCTACTAATACTACCAGTGTAGAGGTACAATGACCTTCTATACATGACTATGATACCTCTCCCAATAAATAAAAGGGTTATCACCTTTTTAATACTCCCAGTTTTTGGGGAAAACAGATTGATTATGTTGAATATGAGGAAATGGTTGGAGATGAAGGAAATTTGATACAGAAAAAGCAGTAACATCATTGTTTGATGGTGTTAGAAAAACTCATTAAGGAAAAATCAAAGGCCTCAAATATGTGGTCTGATGGAATGTGGGGGAAAATATGTTAACCCTAACAAGGCCATGTTCTATAGTTACATTGGAATCTTCACTCAGAAATGTGTGCTTATTGATGTAGATTCGAGACACTATGTTGTAAACATTCTTAAGAAACTAATTTTAGATGATATTATGGTAACATTATGATATCAATTATCTATTTTAATCAAAAATAAAATAACAAAACATTGACTTACTCTTCATCATCACTTTTAGAGTAAATTTATGGTAGATGAATTCCACAAGAAATATGTATAAATTCTTTCTGGAAGGATTCATAGAGGATTTCAAAAATTTATAATGAGAGATCATCATAAAGATATCGAAGGGACATTAAAACCGTACCCATTTCATAAGTCTGCACACATAATATACCAAGAATCATGGGATGCATTTACTAGCTATCTTGGGGATCCATCCTTTTTAGGTACATTGGGGAAGGTAATACAATTTTTTTGACAACATTTATATCCATATCTTTGATATAGAATTTTTTATTTATGAAATTGAAACATAGTGCTGAAAATAAGGAACAAGCAGAAAAACCAATGTGTCACTACCGTAAAGAAAGGATGGGGTACACTTCACTTGAAAAAAATTGGTATGTATTTTAAATCTACCATAATAATTTTATTTACAAGAAACAACTGGATAATTATGTTCCTCTATTTATATGCATATCGATGAATCGAAATACTAAGCCACATCAATCCCAAGCCATGTGTTGTGGAGGGGGAACATGTAAATAAGGATGGGATAATAATAGTTGAAAATACAGACAATTTGTGGGAAACAAGTGTATGTATTACATAATAAAAAATATTTTTATTAAAATCTCTATTATATAAAAACCATAAATAATTTTCTTATATTTTTAATCTTAAATAGTCATAATAATTATCAACACTAATATTGGATGATCACATATTATCAGTGGCCTTGAAGTGACTATAATAGTATGGACATGTGAGAGGTGGGGATTTTGGGGTGACACCAAGAAAATATTTTGAGAAAAAATAGGTGGGTCAAGATACAGAAAGAATAGAGATTAAGTCAACAATATATAACCTAGAAGAAAAAATTCTTTTGAAGTATGATTTTATAGAAACTGTTATGGGAGCGAAGCAAAGAGGAGAATTGTAACGCCCCGACCCCAGTTACCCAGAGTCGGTGCATTATTAAATAACATTGGTATGATCACAAGAAAGATCAAATCTCAAAATACCAATTGGTTTAGTAGCCTTGGAAACACTAGATATATTCATAACGTTTTACATTACATCATAAAGTGAAAAACTACTACAATAACATATTGTCTCCATAGTCCACACTATTATCCCCCCATAATATCCCTGCAGTTCATTCATAATTTAGTTCTTCACATCCTGGGAAAAATAAAACATAGAAAATGGGTGAGCACAAATGCCCAGTAAGGATAACAATATAGAGGAAACTTTCATAAATAAGAATAAACATTTAAGGGAATGTATAACTAAAACAAGAGACTTTTAAACTTTAAATTCAACATAGTATGGAAAAAATAAAATGAAATAATTCCATTTACTTATTCACATGGATATTCTACTAATCGAATAATCACATGCAATATCAATAACCACTTTCATAATGATGGAATGCATAATGCCAGACTATCAAAACCACATAGCCAAGGCCTCGTGCCAAGACTACAAATAATATTTTTCCATGGCCTTGTTCCAAGACACTAGTTTGTCTCATGAGACCTAACTACGCATCGAGGAGCTATAGCAGGCTCCACCCGTCACATATTATGTCCAATGCATTCCCATATGAAAAGGTTTAAACATAACATAAACATTCGTATTAAAACTAGCATACGAAATATAAATACTTCATCCATAAACCTTGAATGGTATAAAAATAACACATCCACAATCAAACATATCACAAAACCTTCAATACAATATAGAAGTTTTGTATCATAATAAATCAATTTCAAATAAGCGTAAAATACATCAAAGGATGTTGACATAGATGAAATCAAAACTCTTTTTAGAGAAATATCTATTTCTATTTTGAAATCATTTAAGAGTCATAAATTTATAAAATAAAACATTTTCTTTGAAAATATTCTTATAAGCTTGTAAAGGAAGCATCAAAGATTTTATAAAGGCGGAAAATAGCCGCACCCACCGTATAAGTTAAAAAAACATTCTTACCTTAATTCTGTTGAAAAGGTTAAAAGCACCTTGTTTGAAAAACAACGGAAAGATTCCTTTATAAACCACTTATAAAAATTAAAACAAGGGTATAAATGACTTTAACCCATATTATTGTAAATAGTAAAAATGTTTTGAAATACATTTTTAAGAAACATGGTTGTGGATGATAAAGATATCCTAGTAGATTATTACGTATAAACAACCTCGGATAATGAAGAGATTGCGAAATAAACCCTTACAGTGTACTTTTCCTTGGTTGGGGGTAGGTTAACCTACTGTATAATGGTGAAATAATTGTTATTAAATTATTCAAGAATCATATACATTAATATGATATCATATATGATCTTTTAATATTTCTTTGTTAATAATATCTTAGAATTATCGTCGTTTCGGGTGTTAACGTACTCTTTTCTTTTATATGTTTTGTTACATAAGCCGTGTTTGTTATGGATAGGTTGTATCTTATTCATATACATAATGATATCAAGTCCTTAAATACTATTATTAATCATCAAATGATAATTATACTTGAATGGATACGATGGAGAATGAATCTCATCGCGTTCGTGGAGACGGTAGTCCGTACGTACGCACGAGCGACAATATCATTATTTTGATATTAAAATAATATATAATTGGATGGTATATCTTATATACAGAATCATTATCATGTTATATATATTATTTACATTAATTACACATCATTATTATACCCATCCAAATAATAATTTATTGAATAACAATTACACCACGAGGTGGAGACGGTAAGCCGTACGTACGCACGTATGGTGACATGTCATTCAAAGGATGGATATAATACTGAATATGGTTGTACCATATTTATAATAATATTAAAATATATAGGAGACACTGGATTCATTATTTTAGAATGGGAATAACAATGAACGAAGAAGTGGAAGAAGAAGGGAACTTGAAAAAAGGTGGTGAAATCATTACCTCTTCTTTGGGTTCTTCCTTTTGATTTGATCAAAAGGGATCCTTAAGATGGATTTCTGACTAAAGGAAGGCCTCTAGGATGAATTGAGGGAAGTTGAGAGATAATTTGGGCAGAGGTTGGCCGAACCAAAAGGCTTTGAAGGTGTGAGTTAATGAGAAGGGAGAGTGCCCTTTTATAGGAGGGGTGAGGGGCACCTTTTGAAAAGCTAGAAATATTATTTTATAATAAATTCATATTCGGTTTCCAATGGCTCAGAATTAGATTAATTAAAGGTTAAGATAGGTAGGGGTCGAAAACAACTCAAAAAATAGGATTTAGACAGGTTTGTGTCATTATATTAACCTTATTTTTTAGTTTTAACTCTTATTTAATTATTTTGACCCTTACCATGTCACTTTGTATTTTTATATTATATAGTTAATAAACTTACTATATACCTCCAAGAGACCCCCAAGTGGTCCATTAATGATTCACCTATCATTATATAAGTCTCTCGGCCGAACATTATATTTTTAGGAATTTAATATCAATTAATAATATAATATTTGTTTTAAAAACTCTTTTATGTCAATTTTGACAGTATTTGGAAAATTGATATTTGTGAAAATAATAACAGAATGATTAGTTAGAAAAAAGTAAATTAAATAAATACTTTTATGTAATATTATCCTAGAAAATTAGTGTAATTCATTAAAAGTCTCAAATTATATTTATTTGGGTATTTATAATATCAATTATTTTAATTTTTCACTATTATGGTAATTACTCCATCATCATTGTGACATAAATAAATTAAATTATTTAATGTCTAAAAATTATAAATAAAATATCATTATGTAGTAAATCTTTTTATCTTTCTAATTAATATTTACAATCGAATTTATCTTATATATAACCCTATATTAAAAATGTTTTAGTAAATAAACTTCGATTTTAACTCTTTTAACTCTTCTTTGAATTAAATAATAATAAATGTCCTAATCTATTCCAAGGGGACCTAAATGATAATATTTTATTCCTAAGGTTGTTTTTTGGTCGATATACACTTTTAAAGTAGAATTAGGACATGTGTTAGGGTAATATTAATATCATTTTGACCTTAATTACCCTATTTACTTTTAACCGTGGTAAATAAAAGTAAGAAGTTACTATTCACCAAAAATTATTTTCCTCTCATTAAACCACATTTTACTAATTTATATTAATCGTGTTTCTATGATTTTTGAAATTTCATTCACAGAAGCGGTAAAATTAAGTTTTATGAAAAATTCAGTTTTTCAACTACCATTTAGTGGTTTCACTATTCATCAAAAATTGAAGTTTTTATGAACAATGCCAAAATTTCACCCTCAAATATAATTGATATTCCAAATTCAAAAAAAATGTCTATTTTACAAAATTCAAAACATATAAGATGAGTTAATTAATTTTATAATTAATTTCCACTGTCACAATAAAAAGCGTGTTTTTAAGAAACAATATATATCAAAAGATTAACAATTGTTTATGTCCAATTTCAAAGTGAAATTAATTCTAATTAACAAAGTTTGATAAAATGGTAAAAATATATTCTAATTATACTTTAAAACCACTCAATAATATAATTAATCACTATAAATTATTTTTTTAAAAAAAGTTGTTTTTATGTATTTTCTCACTATTCATAAAAATTGGAAGTTCTCAGAAAAATACCAAAAGATCAACTTAGGATAATTTTGATATTCCGAATCCAAAAATGAAGTCCATTTTGAAATATAAAATATATATAATTTCAAAAAGTAGGTATTACTATTTATAACGGCTAGTTTGATCGGTTGTGGTGTGTGTTAGAACTCGATGTTGCCTACAACACATGCTATTACATTATTCAAAGGGAAACGTACCGTAGAAGATTGGGGTGTTACATTCTCCCCTACATCAAATAATTTCGTCCT
The DNA here is from genome assembly GCA_963277665.1 of Viscum album. Taxonomy (NCBI): domain Eukaryota; kingdom Viridiplantae; phylum Streptophyta; class Magnoliopsida; order Santalales; family Viscaceae; genus Viscum; species Viscum album. The sequence goes on along the minus strand of OY728161.1, from coordinate 1,985,145,114 downwards.
CAAAATTTCTAGAATAATACCGCATGAAAAGACTCGGGTGGTTCTTCATCATAAGTTCCTCGGGTTCCCACGTTTCCTCTTCCATCTTATGGTTTCTCCACAAGACTTTTACCAGAGGTGTCGTCCGGTTTCTCAGTACTTGTTCTCTCGTATCAAGAATCTTGATGGGCTCTTCACAATAAGACAGATCGGGTTCCAGTTCTAATTCCTCGTAGGTGAGTACATGTGTTGGTTCAGGCATGTGTTTCCTCAACAGAGATACGTGGAACACATCGTGAACTTTGGAGAGACTTGGCGGCATTGCCAATCGGTAAGCTACAGCCCCAATTTGTTATATAATTTCGAAAGGTCCGATGTACCTGGGACTCAATTTACCTTTCTTACCAAAATGTATGACTCCTTTCCATGGAGATACCTTTAGGAAAACATGATCACCGACTTGAAATTCCAAATCCTTCCTTCGATTATCGGCATAGCTCTTCTGCCTACTTTGAGATTCTTTGATGTGATTTTGGATTACTTTCACATTTTCCATTGTTTCCTCCACCAGTTATGGACCTACAAGTTTTCTTTCACCAACGTCATCCCAACAGGTCGGTGTGCGACATCTCTTCCCATATAACGCTTCATATGGTGCCATCTGAATACTCAAATGGAAGCTATTGTTATAGTAAAATTATACCAAAGGTAAATATTGATCCAACATACACTGAAAGTCAAGTGAGCAGGATCTCAACATGTCTTCTAAGGTTTGAATAGTTTATTCTGATTGTCCATATTTCTGAGAGTGGTAGGTAGTGCTCAAATGGAGTTCAGTATCCAGGGATTTATGAAGACTATTCCAGAATCTTGAAGTAAAACAGGGATCACGATCAGAAACAATCGGTAGTGGTACTCCATGAAGTCTCACAACATCATTAATATATAGTCTTTCTAGACGTTCCAGTGGTAGATATTCTCTTATAGCAAGAAAATGTGCTGACTTGGTAAGACGATCAACAATAACCCATATTGAATCATTCCTTCTAGGAGTCTTTGGTAGTCCCATGACAAACTCCATCATAATATTGTCCCATTTCCACTCCGGTATGGGAAGAGGTTGCATGACACGTCCAGGTTGTTGCCTTCCAGCTTTCACTTGTTGACAAACCATACATCTTGACACAAAATCATCAATCTCCCTCTTCATGTTGTCCCACCAAAAATGTTCCTTCAAATATCTATAAATTTTGGTGCTCCCAGGGTGTATAGAGAAATTGGAACTATGAGCATCATCCAGCAATTCCCTTTTTAGATCAGGTATATCAGGAACACAAGGTGTCTTCCCAAATTTCAAAATTCCATCTTCATACACAAAGTCTCTCAATATCCCATCATTCGCAGCTTTAATCTTCTTTTGAAATTATTCATCATCGGTCTGAGAACTCTTAATCCTTTCTAGTAAATATGGTTTGGAAACCATTTGAAAAATAATTGATGTTTCGCCTTCCCTGGTTATTCCCATGCCCATCTTCACTAGATCCATTAAAATTGGATCCCTTTCAATTCTCATTTTGTTCAAAATTCCATGATCTTTTCTCCTCAACACATCTGACACCTTTTTTGCCTTCCCCGGGTGGTAGTGTATCGGGCAATCATAATCCTTGAGCAATTCAAGCCATCTCCTTTACCTCATGTTGAGTTCGTTTTGTGAGAAAATATACTTCAAACACTTATGATTAGTATAAATTACACATTTTTTACCATAGAGGTAGTGCCTCCATATCTTCAAAGCAAAGATCGCAGATGCTAACTCGAGATCATGAGTAGGATAGTTTTGTTCATGAATTTTCAACTGTCGTGATGCATAGGCAATAACTCTATCATTCTGCATAAGGACACAACCAAGTCCTTTCTTCGATGCATCACTATAAATAACAAACCCATCATTCCCCGATGGTAGAGTCAATATAGTAGCATTAAATAATCTTCTCTTCAGTTCTTCGAAACATTCTTCACACTCTTTTTTCCAAACAGATTTAACCCCTTTACGTGTGAGATTCATTAATGGGTTTTCCAATCGGGAAAAATTCTGGACGAAACGTCGATAATAACATGCCAAACCAATAAAACTACATACCTCAGTTATACTTGTAGGTGATGGCCATTCTTGGATTGCCTTGGTCTTATAAGGATCAACAAAGATTCCATATTTAGAGACAATATGGCCAAGAAAATAAATCTCCTGAAGCCAGAATTCACACTTGCTAAACTTCCCATATAATTTATGTCTTCTCAGAGTCTTCAGGGTAATGTGCAAGTGATTTTCAGGATCTTCATAGATTTTGGAGTATACCAAGATATCATTAATAAATACCACCACAAATTCATCTAGATATTCCTTGAAAACTCTGTTCATCAGATCCATGAATACAGAGGGTTCATTAGTCAATCCAAAAGGCATTACTGTAAACTCGTAATGCCCGTACCTGGTTCGAAATGATGTCTTCGGAATGTCTTCCTTCTTTACACACAGCTGATGGTATCCAGATAGAAGGTCAATCTTTGAAAAGTATTGAGCTTCATGCAGTTGGTCAAATAAATCATCAATGTGAGGTAGGGGATACTTGTTCTTTATTGTTATAGCATTGATCTCCCTGTAGTCGATACATAACCTCATAGATCCATCTTTCTTTTCAACAAAAAGAATAGGGGCTCCCCATGGAGAAACACTAGGGAGAATAAATCCCTTATTACTCAATTCCTCTAGTTGTTTCTTTAGTTCAACAAATTCTATAGTGGCCATTCTATAAGGGGTCTTCGATACAGGCCTTGATCCAGGAATTAAATCAATGGAAAACTCAACTTCACATTCTGGAGGATGTCCAGGTAAATCATCCAAAAACACATCTACATATTCTTTAACAATAGGTACATCCTCTATTTGAACATTCCTTTCCTCACCAACTGTAATTTCATCCTCTTCCTCCCCAATAATTGAATTTAGTTGAACTACTGGGGGTGGATCTAGATAAGAATTAGGTGGTGATGATTCTGCTCTAAAGATAAGGTGTTCCTTATCATCATCATCAAAAATCATAACCTCCTTCTTCTTACAATAAATCTTTGCATCATAGTCCGAAAGCCAATCCATACCGAGGATTATATCAAACTCAATCATAGGTATGACGATGAGATAAGCAGATAAGGAACATTTATGTGCTCTAATGGGGACTGATTCACAAAACTTTGTTGCAATGATACTTCCCTTAGGAGTTTTAACTAACAACTACCTTGTTAAATCAAATTGGAAATATCTAAGTTTTTTAGAAACTGGGAAGATATGAAACAATGCGATGATCCAGAATCAAATAATTCATTTGCTAAACATGAGGAAACCATTAAATTACCTGCCACCACATCTTTTAGAGCTTCTACCTCAGCAGTAGTGATAGCATAAGCTTGGCCTTGATCCCTTGGCCTTTTCTAAGGTAAGTTCCCCTGAAACTTAGGACATTCATTTTCATAATGTCCCATCTTCCGGCAATTGTAGCATTGAACATTGGTAGATTCTTTCTTCCCTTTGCATTCACGAGCTTGGTGGCCTTTTTCACCACACTTGTAACAGACACCCATTCCCTTCAAGAAAGTTTTGGGGTGTTTCTTCCCATATTTACCATAGGATGGATATTCAACCTTTCCCTTATTCCCCTTATTTCCATTCCCAGATTGATCAGCAGATCTCTTCTTCTCTTGCTTTGCATTAAAGTCATAAGACTTAGAGAATTCCTTTTCTGTCTTGATAACACATGAGACAATTTCTTCGTACGACGAGAAGGATTGTGAGACTAATGCTTGACGGAGAAATGTTTTTAACCCATCAAAGAAATGATCAATCTTACTTCTTGGGTTACGTATATAATCTCTAGCATACCTTGCCAACCTTGTAATGTTAGCCTCATACTTTGCGACATTCTCATCCCCCTTTTGTCTCAGACTCAAAAATTGGATTTCCATATATGCTCGATGGTCGTGAGGAAAGTATTTTTATAAAAATAGATCTCTGAACTCCCTCCATTCCATATTTGATACTTCATCATATTCCTTCGTGTTTTGAATCAATGAACACCATTGATCAGCATTTCCAGTGAGGCGGTAAACTGCCATGATAACTTCTTCCCTTTCACTACTCCCCAAATCCTGAAATATTTTCTCTAGGGAATTTATCCATTTCTCAGCTACTAAGGGATTTTTACTCCCATTGAACATTGGTGGTTGTTTCCTCATGAAGCGATCTAACATTGATCCTCCACACTGCGGATTAGGGAGCTCCATACGGGTAAGGTTGTTATTCATAACCTAAGTGAGTTGTCCCAGTATGGTGATTAGCTGATCGGCACCAGTTGCATCACCATCTCCTCAATAATTATCTTGATAAGGAGGGAAATCCCTACATGGAGTGCATGCATTGATACAGTTTCCATTTCTTCAACTAGGCGCCATTTCTAAACAATGGTATAAACTAGATCAGTTTATGAATCAAAATACATAATTCCATACTTATAAAACACTTAACATAAATTGAACTATTTATGGATATAATCCATAATCATAAAAAAAATTTCTTTGAGGAAGTATATACTCATATGCCCTTCATAAATATTTGTAAAGAAAATGAGAGTTATCTTAAGCATATCCCCCGGGAGTGTCGTAACCAAGAGTACAGCAAGGCCCGTTGTCTTGAACCAGTTCCCGTTCGAGTCTAGATCAAAGCGGTGTTTTCAGGTTTTACCCCTAGGTACATCTGTGCCAGAGCCGGCTCTACCTGCTCGTATCCAGACAGGGATGTATTGCTCGGAAAACTCACAAAATCTCTACAATACCAAAATTTTAGGAAGTTATTATATACTAATCCTCAAAGTCAATCTTAGGTCTACGTGCTCTAATCAGAGTTTATCTAAATCTAGCTTCCAAGGTTTGTACTTAACTTCCTCTGATACCAACTGTAATGCCCTGACCCCAGTTACCCAGAGTCGGTACATTATTACATAACATTGGCATGATCACAAGAAAGATCAAATCTCGAAAGACTGATTGGTTCAATAGCCTTGGAAACACTAGATATATTCATAAAGTTTTACATTACATCATAAAGTGAAAAACTACTACAACAACATATTTTCTCCATAGTTCACACTATTATCTCCTCATAATATCCCTGCAGGTCATTCATAATTTACTTCTTCACATCCTGGAAAAAATAAAACATAGAAAAGGGGTGAGCTCAAATGCCCAGTAAGGATAACAATATAGAGGAAACTTTCATAAATAAGAATAAAAATTGAAGGTAATGTATAACTAAAAAAAGACTTTTAAACTTGAACTTCAACATAGTATGGAAAAAATAAAATGAAATAATGACATTTACTTATTCACATGGATATTCTACTAATCGAATAATCACATGTAATATCAATAACCACTTTCATAATGATGGAATGCATAATGCCAGACTATTATAACCACATAGCCAAGGCCTCATGCCAAGACTACAAATATGATTTTGCCAAGGCCTTGTGCCAAAACACTATTTTGTCTCATTAGACCTACCGATGCATCGAGGAGCTATATCGGGCTCCACCCATCACATATTAAGTCCAATGCATTCCCATATGAAAAGGTTTAAACATAACATAAACATTCGTATTAAAACTAGCATACAAAATGTAAATACTTCATCTATAAACCATGAATGGTATAAAAATAACACATCCACAGTCAAACATATCACAAAACCTTGAATACAGTATAGATGTTTTGTATCATAATAAACCAATTTCAAATAAGTGTAAAATCCATCAATGGATGTTGACATAGATGAAATCAAAACTCTTTTTAGAGAAATATCTCTTTCTATTTTGAAATCATTTAAGAGTCATAAATTTATAAAATAAAACATTTTCTTTGAAAATATTCTTATAATCTTGTAAATGAAGCTTCAAAGATTTAATAATGGCAAAAAATAGCCGCACCCGCCATATAAGTTAAAAAAAACATTCTTACCTTAATTCTGTCAAAAAGGTTAAAAGCACCTTGTTTGGAAAATGACGGAAAAATTCCTTTATAAACCACATATAAAAATTTAAACAATGGTATAAATGACTTTAACCCATATTCTTGTAAATAGTAAAAATGATTTTAAATACATTTTTAAGAAACATGGATGTGGATGATAAAGAGATCCTAGTAGATTATTACGTAAAAACAACCTCGGATAATGAAGAGATTGCTAAATAAACCCTTACCTTGTACTTTTACTTGGTTGGGGGTAGGTTAAAATCCGGTATAATGGTGAAATAATTGTTATTAAATTATTCAAGAATCATATACATTAATATGCTATCATATATGATCTTTTAACATTGCTTTGTTAATAATATCTTAGAATTATCGTCGTTTCGGGTGTTAACTTACTTGTTTTCTTTTATATGTTTTGTTACATAAGATGTGTTTGTAATGGATAGGTTGTATATTATTCATATAGAGAATTATATCAAGTCCTTAAATACTATTATTAATCCTCAAATGATAATTATACTTGAATAGATACGATGGAGAATGAATCTCATCGCGTTCGTGGAGACGGTAGTCCGTACGTACGCACGAGCGACAATATCATTATTTTGATATTAAAGTAATATATAATTGGATGGTATATCTTATATAAAGAATCATTATCATGTTATATTTATTATTTAAATGAATTACACATCATTATTATACCCATCCAAATAATAATTTATTGAATAACAATTACACCACGACGTGGAGACCGTAAGCCGTACGTACACACGTATGGTGACATGTCATTCAAAAGAAGGATATAATACGGAATATGGTTGTACCATATTTATAATAATATTAAAGTATATAGGATATACTAAATTTATTATTTTATAATTGGAATAACAAATAAAGAAGAAGTGGAAGAAGAAAGGAACTTGAAAAAGGGTGGTGAAATCATTACCTCTTTTTCGGGTTCTTCCTTTTGATTTGATCAAAAGGGCTCCTTAAGTTGGCTATCGGACTAAATTATGGCCTCTAGGATGAAGTGAGGGAATTTTAGAGAGTATTTGGGTAGAAGTTTGCTGATCCAAATGGCTTAGAAGGTGTGAGTTAATGAGAAGGGAGAGTGCCCTTTTATAAGAGGGGTGAGGGGCACCTTTGGAAAGGCTAGAAATATTATTTTATAATAAATTCATACTTGGTTTATAATGGCTCCAACGTAGATTATTTAAAGGTTATTCGGGGTATGGGTCGCAAAAACACTCAATAAATAGGATTTAGATAGGTTTGGTTCATCATATTAACCTTATCTTTTAGTTTTAACTCTTAGTTAATTAGTTTGACACTTACCATGTAACTTTGTATTTTTATATTATATAGTTAATAAATTACTATATACCTCCAAGAGACCCTCAAGTGGTCCATTAATGATACAAATATCATGATATAAGTCTCTTGGCAGATCCTTAGATTTTTAGAAATTTAATATCAATAAATAATATAATATTTGTTTTAAAAACTCTTTTATGTCAATTTTGACACTATTTGGTAAATTGATTTTTGTGAAAATCATAACAGAATGATTAGTTTGAAAAAAGTAAATTAAATAAATCCTAAGATTTTATATTATCCTATAAAATTAGTTTAATTCATTAAAAGTCTCAAATTATATTTATTTGGGTATTTATAATATCAATTATTTTAATTTTTCGCTATTATTGTAATTACTGCATCATCATTGTGTCATAAATAAATTAAATTATTTAATGTATAAAAATTATAAATAAAATATAATTTTGTAGGAAATAGTTTTATATTTCTAATGAATATTTACAATCGAATTTATCTTATGTATAACCCTATATTAAAAATGTTTTAGTAAATAAACGTTGATTTTAACTCTTTTAACTCTTCTTTAAATTAAATAAAAATAAATGTCCTAATCTAATTCAAGTGGACCTAAATGATAATAGTTTATTCCTAAGGTTGTTTTTGGTCGAGATACACTTGTCCAATATAATTATGACATGTGTTAGGGTAATATTAATATCATTTTGACCCTTAATTACCCTATTTACTTTTAACCGTGGTAAATAAAAGTAAAAAGTTACTATTCACAAAAAATTATTTTCATCTCATTGAACCAAATTTTACTACTTGATATTAACCGTGTCTCTAGGATTTTATAAATTCAATTCACAGAAGTGGTAAAATTATTTTTTATGAAAAATTCAGTTTTTTAACTACCACTTAGTGGTTTCACTATTCATCAAAAAATGAAGTTTTTCTGAACAGTGCCAAAATTTCACCCTAAGATATAATTGATATTCTAAATTCAAAAATTATGTCTATTTTAAAAAATTCCAAACATATAAGTTGCATTAATTAATTTTATAATTAATTCCCGCTGTCACAACAAATAGCGTGTTTTTAAGAAACAATATATATCAAAAGATTGACAATTGTTAATGTCCAATTTCAAAGTGAAATTAATTATAATGAACACCATTGGATAAAATGGTAAACTTATATTCTAATTATAATTTAAAACCACTCAATAATATAATTTATCACTATAAATTATTTTTATTAAAAAAAGTTGTTTTTAAGTATTTTTCACTATTCATAAAAATTGGAAGTTCTCAGAAAAATACCAAAAATTCAACTTAGGATAATTTCAATATTCCAAATCCAAAAATGAAGTCCATTTTGAAATATAAAATATATATAATTTCAAAAAGTAGGTATTACTATTCATAACGGCTAGTTTGATCGGTTGTGGTGTGTGTTAGAACTCGATGTTGCGTAAAACACACGCTATTACATTATTCAAAGGGAAACGTACCATAGAAGCTTGGGGTGTTACAAGAATCAACTGAAGAAAAACCCTTGCATGAAGATCCAACCACCCCCATTTGATTTGAAGAAATTAATTCTTCTCAAAGAACTATCTAGGTCAAGGTAATTAATATTCCAATAAATGTTTCGGAAAAATATGAATAAGATAGACACTAATACCATTACAATACTAATAATCTATAAGGTGAAAATTACTTTAATTTATATCTATCAACACCCACCCATTGAATTTTAGTGAGGGATATGGTTTTTAATATCTAATATGACATGCTACACAATATACCACATCCAATAGGCTATTGGAGAGTGGTGATTAGCGTAACTCATGAGTTGAGTGTCGATATACCTATTCCACTTGATGATGAAGATATTCATATGGTTGACCAAGGTATTGGAAAATTCATCGCATGAACGTCAGATCTTGTAAAAACCCATGTCAACAAGGAGGTATTCATTTCAAATTTATTTTTATTCTAAACCTTTATCAATTAATGAAAAATGATCTGAACAAATGAATGTTATTATAGAAGGAAAAAGGTAATCGGTGAAACAAAAGGTCAACTCAAAACCATCTAACAGATCAAAAAATAGATGAAAAAGATATTATGAAACCACCCTTACCTCACCCATTAAATATCATCATTTACAAACATTTATGGTTCATAAATATACAATGTTACATGGTTGTAGTAGTCATGTAGATGATTTTGAGGAAAAAAATGTATGGAGAGGAAGGTACTAACTACAATGATTTTTAGAATGTAAATGAAATTTTCAATAATGAATGGCTAGGATCCTCAGTTTTAAATGTATTCATGAGGTATGTTTTCAGGATTTTATTCTATAAAATTTGATATACTTTGTTAATTATGACTAAATACATTTAATATTTTTTATTACAGTATATATTAATACCAATTGAAGGGATTTACCCTCGATTTTTTGGACTCGTTGGTCCTCTCGCCACCTCTACAGAACAAAACAAAAATAAAACAAAAAAAGGATAAAATAGTGGATAAACTATCCAAATGATTTGAAAGAAAACTTGGGGATGAAATACTCTTCATAATACCTGGGATGGAGGGGTTAAAATGCAACAACTTAATCATATCAAGTATATTTTATTTTCTTTCATTACTTATTCATTTTTTGTTTTTAGGAAACATTGGATACTCATTACTGTCAATTTGGATACTCCAAAGATTTATTCCCCAGATTAACAAAATGAATTACCAACAAACCACCCACACATGATGGATTTTTTTAATTTTTAATACACCACATACACTTTTTTAGAACTAAACATCAAGTTATATAATTTATATTATGTTTTAATGAGGATTATGTTATTATTGGGTGGTGTGTAAATATCTTATAAATAATGGAATGAGGACTAGAATTGCACACAACAACCCTGAATAATTCCAAAATTGGATATATATTTGGGTATATATAATAATATTACACTATTAAAAAAACATATTAAAAAATTAACTATTTTTATTAGTGTTTATATAGTTTATGAAACATACATGTGGAAATGATTATGGTTATTGTGTTTGTAAATTTATGAGAGAGATCATATTCCATAAAAAAACATCCCCAAAGAGGTATTTTCAATGTTAATTTATATTTTATTTTAATTATTTTTTAATCCTTTGTGTATTTATATTTTTCTAGTTCAACTATGATTGTTGAAAAAAATCATATTTACAGGATGATATACATTTTCTTAGAAATGAATGTGAACAATACATGCTCACAAAATGTACACAAATAGAATGAAGATGTGAATTCCATAGAAGTAATGGATTGTTTCATATTTATGGTTAATTTATTTTTTTATTATTACTCACATAATAATTGTTTTCATATTCATATGGATTCCTTTCATATTTATGGGTCAAGAATGTATACAAACATACTAAAAAGGAGAATTAATTGTAATTATTTAATTAATTTTGTTATCATTTTATCTAGTATTTTTAAGTTATTTACCATATAATATTTATCTAATACTTATTTAGTTTATTTAATAGATATTTTGAGAAGTCATATTCTACAAATGTTATGGAAATATTCATTTCTTTTCTTTGTTGAACTTCAAACGTTGCATATTAATTTGATGTTCTTAGTCGAAAAACATTTCTCAGATCAACAGGTAGTGATGGAAGTTCTACAATAACATAGAATAGTAATCATTGTAACATTAGAAGTTAGTATTTTTATGAGACTTTGGCATGTGTAGGAATCAGCAACACCTCAATCTGACACACAATGTGACCAGTATAACTCCAGGTGCATCCTTTTATTTAAAATTGACATTAATTTTAGTAAAATAGAAAACTAAGAAACTAAAAAACAAAAAATTAATTCAAATTGTGTTTATAAATCATTAAAACAATACATAAGTCATTTATGAAATGTATGAATTAACAGCACCTCAATTGGATGCACCGTGTCACCAGTATGACTCAAAGTGTCTGTTATCAATTTAAAATCGACATTTTACTTCGAAATTTTTCATTCAATGAAAAATAAGAATATATGCTCATAATGTATTGAATTTTTTTTAAAATAAATTCATAAAAAATATTTATTGTGTGGTAATTTCTCTCATGTAAATTGATACATGATGTGATCGGTATGAGTCAAAGAGAGTGTTTCCAGTTATAAATGAAATTTTAGTAAACAAGATAAGTGATATACTCAAAATCATGAAAATTCATTTGGATTGGTTTGATAATTTTGAAAAATGATCCTTGAGTAATTTGGGAAATGTAGGAATTATTTTTACTTCAATCTGATGCACGATGTGACCGATATGTCTCAAGGTGAATCTTTCTATTTAAAATTGATGCCAATTTCACAAAAAAGGAAAAAGTAATGTACTAAAAAATGAGAAAACAAATTTATATTGTTTTTATACTTTATAGAAATGATCCATGATTCATTTAGGATGTTTAGGAATCATCCTTACCTCAATATAATGCATAATATGACGGATATGACTCCAAGTGCATCTTTTTTATTTAAATTTTACATCAATTTTAGTAAAAGGGATAACTAGGCTACTCAAAACCAAGAAAAATATTTTTTATTATTCTGATACGTTAAGAAGTTGATCCATCTATAATTTGAGACATGATGAAATCATCCTCACCTCAATCCAACACACAAGGTGACCTGTATTACTCTAAGTTTGTCTTTTAATTTAAAAATGACATCATTTTTAGTAAAAATGAACAAATGATGTACTTAGAACCTATATATTGGTTGTTATTTGGTTTATACTTTAGGGAAATGATCCATGAGTTATTTGGGATGTTAAGGAATCATCCTCGCCTCAATATGAGGCACGATGTGACCGGTATGACTCCAAGTGTGTCTTTTTATTTAAAATTCACATCAACTTTCGTAAAATGGACAACTAAGCTCCTCAAATCCTAGAAAACATATTTTGAATGTTTTTATGCTTTAGTAAAATTATCCATGAGTCATTTGGGACATGTAGGAATCTGCGTCACCTAAATCCAATGCACTATGTGACCGATATGACTCCAAGTGCATCTTTTTATTTAAAATTTACATCAATTTTATTAAAAAAGAACTAGTGACAAACTAGAAACTAATATAACACATTAATATTGTTTTAATACATTAGGGAAATGAGTTATAAGTTATTTTTAATGTCTTGAAATCAAACTCACCTCAATCCAGGGCATGGTGTGACCTATATGACTATAATTGTGTGCTTTTTATTTTAAATTTACATCAATTTTAGTAAAAAAGAAAATTGATATACATAAAACCGATTAATCGTATTCATATTATTATAATACCTTAGAAAAATAATCTATGAGTCATTTGGGATGTGTAGGAATCAGTTTTATGTCAATCTGACTCACGATGTGACTGGTATGACTCTGAGGGCATCATTTTATTTAAAATTGACATCACTTTTAGAAAATGAAACAAGTGTCATACTGAAAACCAATAAAATTCATTCTGATTGTTTTTATACTTTTGTAAGATGGTCCATGAGTAATTTGGGAAGTGTATTATTTATCCTCACCTCAATCATATACATGGTGTTACAGGTATGACTCAAAGTGAATCTTTTTATTTAAAATTGACATCAATTTTAGAAAATGGGACTATGAACCTATTAAAACATGAGAAAACACATTTTTATTTTTTTATTAATTTATGAGAATTATACATAAGTAATTTGAGATGTTTATGAATCAACAGAACTTCAATCTGATGCACAGTGTGAATGGTAATACTGAATATTCATCTTCTTTTTAAAAACAATTGACATCAATTTTAGTAAAAAGGAAAAATAACCTAGATAAAACTAAGATGATGCATTTGGATTATTTTCAGAGATTTTAAAAATGATTCATAAGTCATTTTTTATGTGTTGGAATCAACCAAACCTAAATCTGACACATAGTGAGATCGGTATGACTCAATGCGCATCTTTTTATTTTATATTGAAATTAATTTTAACAAAATGAATAAGTGACATATTAAAAACTATGAAAATGAATTCAATTTTTTTTATAATTTAAGAAAATGTTCTATGAGTCATTTTTGGTGTGTAGGAATCACCCACACCTCAATCTGATAAATGGTGTGACCAGTTGGACTCGAAGGGCCCCTTATTAGTTTAAAATTGGCATTTTAGTTCAAAACATGTTTCACTCACTGAAAACCAAGAAATTGCACTCTGATTATCATGATAATTTAGGAAATAAATTCATAAGTCATTTGAGCATGTGGGAAGTAGTCTCACATCAAACCAATGCATGATGTGATCGTATAACTCAAATTTCATGTTTCTAGTTTGAAAAGACATGTATAAAACACATGTGAACTAATGAAAACTGACCAAACACATTCCGACTATTTTGATACATTTGGAAAAAGATTCATAAGTAATTTTTTAAGTATAGGAATAATATGTTCCTCAATACCATGCACAATGTGATCCGTATAACTCCAAATGGGTATTTATTTAAAATTGAAATTAATTACATTTAAAAGATCAATTTGAATACTCAAAACCAAGTAAACACTTTCAAATTATTTTGGTACTTTATGAAAAGGATACATACCTCATTTTTGATGTGTTGTAATCAAAAACACCTAATTAAAATGCATGGTGTGACTAGTATAACTCAAAGTGTGTCTTATTATTTAATGTTGATTTTTTTAATGTATTCGTTTATATTAATGTTCTATTTACTTCTTTATAATATTACTAACATATGATCTTTTTTCATATATAGGTGTATGAGTTTTCTCAGGATGTGGTGATTTTTTTAGAAATAGATACCATGGGTGGAACGTTTTGGGATGGGATCATGGGTTCCAAAGATAAACATTTATATTTTATATTATTTGTGGATAGTAATTGTCAATGTAATTATACAAAACATTGTTTGAATTGTATATAGTAATGTTTTTCTATTTTTTTTTGTATTAATGATTTGAAATTTATTTCAATTAAATTATATATTTTTTTATAGGTTACATGCGGTTTCTAAAGTGTGATTTTATACAAACAACATGATGCAATAGATAGGGCCTTTATGTGCACTATTTATAGTGTTGATAATGTCCACCATTTACCAGAACTATTATAAAAGCTGATAAAGTGGGACCTCTATCAGTTCTACAAGTAGATATGATAAAGGGTGGCGTCTATTAGAGATAATGTAATGCTGATAAAGCATGACCTCTATTAACAATTTTTTAGCACTTATAAAGGACCCCATTTATCACGTGGAACATAGATTTTTTTTAAATACTGTTGATATATTGGTGATAAAACATTATAATTAAACAATATATTGTATGATATATATGATTATGGTTATATAATATCACTATAAAAAATCTATATTTCATATATAGGTGTTTTGAATGAGTACGAAGAACGATGAATACCTGAGGAAGGAGTTTATCATCTCAAATTGTCTTCTTTGGGAGATATGTTATGTTATCCTCTTATATTATTTTATGAGGTGTATATTTAACACCTTTGACATGTTTTATTATATTTATCAATATATTCATGATATTTAAGGTTTCATTTGAAGTTATTCTTTAATGGGGCTTTAGATTCAAATGTTACTAAAGTGGTAAGTGTTTTACGTTTCAATCTCACTATTCAATAGGATTGTTTATTATTAATTTTATGCGGATTGAATTTCATGATATACCTCTCTAAAATATCTGGAATTTTATTCTCATTTTTTTATTTCTATGGATTTCTATATTTTTATTCATTTCTCTCTCTCTAAGAACACAATAGTCTGAAAGAATGTTTGTAACAAAAATCAATTTAATTTCTCTATTTGGTTGAAAATATTTTTTCATCCATGTTCATGTTTTCTAAAATTATTTCCAAAAATATTTATAATATTATAGATTATTTTAAAATAATATTCACACATTTTTTAAATCTAACATAAAATTTAAGATGAATCTTCTTCTTATTTTTTAAACAATGTACTTTTTATTTTTAATGATAAAGTGAAGGGAATATTTAATTTACATAAATGATGTGAAAAAAAATCCCACCATCACGAATGATCAATATGATGAAGCGTCATTTAAAAGTTTTTAATTTTATTTTAAAATACTTTTGCCTTAATATTTTTGAATTTTTTAGATATTAAACAAGTGATTTCAATGTGAGAAGGGTATTTTAATGAAGAAATGTTCCAATCATCTTTTAAAGTAATTTCTCATCTATTATAACATGCATTGATGTTACTTATAATTTAATATGGATATGATAAAATGATAACATAAAATTTTAGTCTTTGGATATATAATGATGAAGATAATTTAAGTACAATTCTTTGAAACTGATTTCTTTCTCACAATTTAATTAAGTTATGATGAAACCTTTGTGAAACCTGTTTCTTTTCCAATAATTATGTTGTGATGCTATGCTGAAATGTTTATGAAATCCATTTTATTTACATTGGTTATGAAATTATAATGATTTACAAAATTTTGGCACACATATGTATGTTTTTCAATATGTAATGGGGGGGGGGATTGGAATTATTTATCTCTCCAATGCATTGAGTAATGATGAATATATTATGAGATAAATAGTAATGGAATGGATAGTGAACCTAATTCACCAATTTACTCTAAAAATTATGATATTAATGGGAGTTAACTGTGAATAATATGATTTAATAGATATTGAACCCACTCCATTATTATAGACTTAGTAGTGAGTTGTGACTACTATGGAAATGATTTTTTATTCTTATGTATATTCTAAAAATCTATGTCTTATGTCAATGATATGCTCACATGGCTCGTGTTATTTTATTTCTTTATGATTCATGTCTTATGAACTACCAAGATTAATTACATGACTCTAGATTATGATATATGATATATGGCGAGTGGTTTTAAAATTTTAATCTCATCTTTTCAAACCCTTATTCTCATGTTATTATAATTTAATCATTAATATCTCCCTTTTTTACCCTTACTGAGCATTAGAGTTCACCATTTCTTATGTTTTCCTTCCCCAGGATATGAATGAAATTTTTATACATGATATGTATAATAAGGATGTAGGTTGTGAATTATTATGTCGGATAATATGTAGATATTATACAAACAAGTTGTTTATGTACCCAAATTTTCAAAGGCACTTGACCTATATGATTCTGGTGTGGATCATTATGTAATATAATTGATATTTATCTAATAAGATATAATATATATGTATAAAAAGTATGGGTCACTATAGTTAAAATAATATCAATAATGTTAATCATGATATACATAACATATATATTCATTATAAATATTTTTAGAGTCATTCATAAAATTTAGAGATAGAAAAATGAATTATGTCATTCGTTGAGACAGTAGGCCAGACATATGGTTGAACAAAGTTTTCATATTTCGACCGATGGAATGAAAGAAAGGTAAATAATAATTAACTTCTAAAGAATCATTATTATAAAATATATGTTATATATATTCATTAAATATATCATTACTAACAGCAATGTAATGTGGGAAAGAAAAATATAATCACATCATTTTATGGAGGTGGTAGTCCACATCTACGCATGAGTGACATTTTCATTTTCAAACGGATGGGATAAAGTTTGAGAATTGTTATTAAATCATCATTATAAATATTAATTATATTTAATATAATTAATTAATTATTTTATAATGGATACCATATATATAGAGGTGGTACAATAAGACATGAAATTGAAAATGCTCGGTTAAGATTTATACCTTTTCATTAAGAAACCTTATTTGGATTACAACTTAAGCCTTGAATGAATGGTATTTTTGAAAAAAAAATCTCTTAGATGAGGTTAGGAAATATAATATTATATTATGTTAGGTATTAATTGATCTAGATGTCCCAATAATTTTGAACAATTAAAGAGAGGAGGTGTCCTTTTATAAGTGAGGGGATAAGTACTCTTGGTATTACCTAAAGCATGAAATTATTATATATTAATTTTAATGGAAAATTGGATCCAAACTAATATAATTATAATATAATTTGAGTATGTTTCTAAATACACATATCTATTTTTTTAATATGTTGGTCATGTTTTTACCATCATATTTTTGTTTTAACCCATGATTAACCCTTTTTACAATTACAATAATATTAATGTTTTCTACTCTACAAGGATTACAAATGATACCATAAAAGAAAAATTGTATCATAAATGGATCATGGTTTATATTTTAAACTGTATATAATTTAATAGGTCAAATATAGCATTTTAATGAATTTTAAATATTCTAATCAAATGTTATTATAAAATATCATTAATTTCGTTTTCTAAACTATTTATTTAATTTGAATTTTTAATTAGCATGAAAGTAAATGAATTCAAATATAATCATATAAACAAACAATAATATGTTATAATTATTTATAAAATATGTGTTACACTATAACTCAGTCAAAAAAATTACTTATTGGGGTTTTAATATCATTTAATTGATTTTTTACTGCTTTAACAAGTACTATGTTGATGTTTAAGCATTTAAGATAATTATTTCATCACCAAAACATAAAAATAATTTCCCAGGATAAAACCTTCAATAATGTTTCAAATAAAAAATTATATCTAAATATATGTTTTTTTATCCAGGTCAAAAAATATTATTTTTATTAAAAATAAGAAAGTGACATTTTTGAGTTTATCTTTTAAGAAAATATTATAAAGGAAAAAATCATAGATAAATGGAATAGAAGGTAATAACTTTAAAATTGTTTTGATTATAGATTAAATATACCCATAAAATGAAATAAAATCAAGTGTTTGAATAAATTTTAAGCCTTATCACATTAGTTTTAACCCAAATTAATCTATATTACCATTACCATGGTAATAAAAGTTTACTATGGTTACTATTTATATTAATAAAAATAAAAGGGATCATTCCAAAAAATTTGGAACTAACGATTAAAAATAACAAATCCCTTTTCATTATTTAATTTCGAGAAGCGGAAGAGAAATTAAATTAAAATAACAACACAAAAGAAAATAAAAAAGATTTGTTTTGAAAAATCTATTTTTTAGTATATAATTGTTTATATACCAAATTCAACCATAATATTGATTCCAACAAACATAATTGGACTATTAATAATATAGTATTATTAATTTTACTCTAAAATAATTTTTAAATAAAATTAAACTTTGTAAATTCTTGAAATAAAAACACAGTTTTCAATAAAAATCAGTATTCTTTATTATTCATTAGAAAATAAATATTTTTAGAAAAATTGTAAAAAAAATCTCCATTACATAATTATGGAAATATTATTTCATATATTATATATTTTTTATCAAAAAAATTCTAAAATTTCTTCAAAATTATTATAATAATATCTCATAAGAATAAATAAAAACCAATTTTGAAGAAAAAGTATTTTCAAAGAATAAAATGACTTAAAAAAACAGTGTTTATTTGTTTAAAATTAATGAATATATATTTATTGAGTAGAAAATTTATATGTATTTTATAATTTGGATTATCCTATTCATATCTTCCAATATAATGGATAAGAGATAATTATCATATTAAACAATAATATTCCAAATGTATAACCAAGTCAGTTTAAACAAGTTATTTTGGGTAAAGAATGATTTCAATGAAATAAATATACTCATAAATAAATATATCATAAAATATCACTATGTTACAGGCTATGACTATTATAATTAATTATGACCATGAAGTTATATATGTTTTATACAAACAATATAGGATACATATGTTTAATCACATCCATAAGTGCCTCAGAAACATCATGTAATTATAGTTTCACTAGAAATACTTAAATAGGTAAGAAGTATTGTTTCATAGAAAATTCTCTCTATGATAGAGAAACTAAACTATTTTTTAATCATAAGAGAGATCTTTCTCAAGATTTATGACAACTGAGTTCATTATATGTGAATTATAAGGTATGTACTTACTTAGAAGAGATAATAAAACACATCTTGATCTTGAGAGAGATTTGGTGGAAATTCCAATCAATAAGATACCATCCCTATAAGATAAACAAATTCAAAGGTACTAATATATATATATTGTTAAAATCTACCTTCATTACACATATAATTACATTCTTCCAAGGGGATATTAATCGTAAAAACTTTTCACTAACATTGAACTCCAGATCTATCTGATGATTGTTAACATAACTTGTTTATTTCCTATTATCTTTCGTTATATGAATTTGAGTGGATATAAAATTCTTTTCCATATCATTATATTGTTCAGGTCTAAATGGATTTATTTCTATAACTTTATCCCATTACGTCGAACTTCTTCCCTTCCTTCCATATAGGGATTCAAAAGGATCTAAATTATAACACCCCAAACATTTTATGGTATGCTTCTATTAAATAAATTCAATTCTTTAGATATCCTATATTTCATAAATTATTGATTCATTTTGAAACAAAATTTGTATATTTATGTAAAAGTCATAACCTAGTGAGTAAAATTAAATTTTCCACTTTTTTGGTTCGAAATTCAAAAAACATACATACCCTATTGCGATCAGGGTGATATTTTGAGTCTGATAGAATCAACATATTTTTTGGTGAATATTAACTTGACCTTATGAATATTAACCCACCCTTATGAATAGTAATATGAACGTTAAAAATATTAACCTTACCCATGAAGGTATTAATAAAATTTAGGCACCTTACAAATGAAGGTGAATATTTTAAGTGTTGGTACTTTTCCATTAACCGATGATTTTAATTAAAAATTAAATTTCTCATATTTAAAAGTTATTTGTGAAAAATGGAGTTCATATTTGGATTACACACATTGAAAAATGGTTAGGGTGAATTTTTGGGATTTTTCTGAAATACTTGATTTTTGTTTTGAATAGTAAAATTTGATAATTTATGAAATATGATAAATAAATAATTTTTTTCATCATGATTGAGTCATGGATATTGAAAATGGATATTAGTTTGAAATCACACGCATTTATTCCTTTTTTGGGTCATAAGAATCCATAATATTCCTTGTCTTGGGAAAAATAATGAACTAATGATTAAAATAATGCAAAAACCCTAATCTCCTCCACTATATAAACCACCCACATCCCCTCCTCCTCTCACACCACTCAAGCCTCTATCCTTTCCAATGTTCTGCCAAATAGACTTTTTAAGCCCTCCCCCCATGTACAAAACCTTTTGGTCTCAAGAAAAGAAAAAAAAACAAAGTCCTCAAAGGGATTCTCAAAGAGGAGTACTCAAGAGGTGAACGTCTCTTCCTTTTTCTTTCAAATTCTTTCTATTGATTTGTTTCTCTCTCCTCACCTCCCTTCATAAAAATAATATGATAATTAAATTACTTCACATGAAATATAATTTTATTATTCTAATTTAATATTTCATCATCATCACTCTTTTCCCCTCCTCTTATACTAAAAAATGAAAACACTGTCTAAGATGTGTTAATTTATCACAATCAAGGACGACAAGTTTTCAGTTTCAATAAATGTCATAAATTATGGCCATGGAATCATTTTAATGGTTTAACCAGATCATAATATATGTAATTTATCCATTTTATGTTCTTGAATCATTAATTATGCACAATATTTAATTATAAAACTGAAAGAGTTCGTGGTGATCAAAAAAACATCAAAAATATCCAAGCGTTTATCATTAAAATTTTATATAATGATTTATTCTCCCCAAAAATAACAATGGTATTTATATGATAATTTAACCTTATATATGACCATTAATAACTCATAACTTCAATTCTATATTTTAATTTTCATTTTACACAAACTTCCATACTCATATATAAGCAAAACGATCATGAAAACCAAGGAAGCAAATGCTTTGATAACAATAAAATTGAACCTATTAAACCCATAAAAAGTCCATGAATCAACCTAATAAAGTTATAATAAATCAATTAAATGTATAGTATATTCTGTATTTATTAATTAATGAAGCTAAATTTGATTATTCAGGTCCTTAAGATCAATCGAGAACACATTCAGGCATAAGGTAAGGGGTTTCTCATCTCACTTAAATTTCCGTGAGACTTCCATTATTCTCCACTTATTTATTTTATGTGGTGTATTTTTAATTACATTTGATATATAATATCATTATTCTCTTTATATTCATGTTATTCAGTGATTCACTTGATGATTATTAACTCGATTGATTACAATTCTGTAAGGGACTTTGTTTCGGTTTCCATTTCATTGTGATTTACTTGGTATTGTGCACCTAATAATTCTTATGAGGTGTACATACCGACCGATTGAGATAATTTTTCATTTAAAATTCTAAATATATAATATATCCATTTTTTGTTTCATGGATATGATTATTTTCTTAATTCTTATACCCTTTTACATATGGTGTTTATTTGGAATGTTGTTTCAAATAAGGAAATATTGATGAAACGGTATCCTCTAATCTATAAAGACATTGAGATGAATATTGTACTTGTATTAAATCTATGTATAAATAATTATTTGGAAATGAAATGATGGGTGGGGCCAGCTATAGCCTCTCGATGCATCGACATGTCTCATGAGACAAATTAGTTGGCATGAAACCCTTCAATTTTGTTTCCAAAATAGAATCAGACGGGAATCTACCCACAGAATAAAACCATTTCAATGGTATCATGGTATCCTCTTCTAGATACATGACATCTAATTAATAAAATTTTTAATTATTAATTTTCATTTATTACTATCCATGAGGATTTCACTTTGATAAAATCTATAGATTCAGTTTTATTCTCAGTTTATTAATGGAATGGGTTTTTCATTTATTCACCATGCCATATTGACTATGCCAATTTGATTATGATTAAATTATTATTGATTCATGCTAAGTTATTTTTAACCCTTACTGAGTATTTTTTTCTCACCCATTCACTTGTTTACCATCAATAGGTTATGAATAGGAGACCATTTATTGAGTTCTTATGGATGTAGTTTATTAGTTTTTTTCTGCATGGTATTCTTTTCCTTTCCCAATGTAATATGATTTACATTTATGTATATAGTTTCTTTAAGAATACTAAACTGATTGTTCCTTTTGTATTTCATTCATTTTAATCATGTAAATGTAATAAAGTAATGAACCGACTCCGGGCATCTATGGTTGGGGTGTTATAGTTGGTATCAGAGGAAGTTCAATAGCAACCATGGAAACTAAATTTAGAAAACATGGTTTAGAGGACATAAACCTATGCTATAATTTGATGATAATCATAGAAGAACATCCTGTAAGTTTGGTAAATTAGAGATTATGTGGGTATTTCTAGAAAATTCATCCATATATCGATACTACCAGTCGAAGTGGTTCTAGAAAAGATGTACCTAGGAGTAATAACTCAAATAAAAATTTTTGTGTTGATCCAGGGTATCCTGGTACACAACAATGAGCTTTAATAAAAACAATTTTTTGACACTCCTGGGGTATATGCTTTGGATAATTGACATTTTATTTCAAATGACCCATGCTAGATGTACATGGAAATTACATTACCTTCTCAGAATACATAATAAATGACAAGAAAAGATTCCCAAAGACCATATTAGTTTAGTGTTTTTAGAAACATGGAACATAATCTTCTAACTTGGTGAAAGATCTTCAACATCTCCAATGAAGAACTTCCCCATTTGTTATCCTACCTAAAACCTTTCTTTATATCTCGGGGAAAAGAAAAAATAAAAAGGGTGACTCAAATGATCATTAAGGGTAAACATGGAGAACATAAAACAAACTGTAAACATAGGAATGTAAAAACATGAACATAATGTTTAAATATCAAAATATCGGGTCACGAAATAAATCTTTGCAGTACGTAAGGCATAGATTATAAAGGAACATTAACTATGATAATAAATCATCGGAATAAAACATGGGATTGTGAAAAATAGATAAGAACATAATATGATTTCTATAGTATCCAAGGCATTGTTACCAAGACCATTATAGTGGACAAATTCCTTTATTGAACTGGGTTTAATTGACATTTCATCCATGTATTATAGAACTAGATATACTTATCATTCCAACCCTGTATTACGGAACCAGATTTACTTTCCATTCCAGTAATGTTTATATCATGAGATATAAATCCTTACCCAATGTATTGGAGGGAGATATAGGTCCTATAAATCTCATAATTAAATATTTCTCACATGTTTGGAAATACATAAAACATTCACCATAACATAACCCAAGGAACAAAAAATGGGTTTCATAAACATCATTCCACCATAAAACAATCCATACAATATAAATGGATTTCATAAAAATCAGTCCATCATAAACACAATCAAATAAAAGTAATAATTGGGATTTAAACAAAACCCTATGTCATCTAAGATATAAAATAATTTTGATAAAACAATTGAGCTTAATTCCTAAGGAAAATATTCTTTCTTATAAAAATATTTTCTATTGTCAAAATGCCCAGAAATTTTAAAATAAAATAATTTATATGAAAATAAACTTGAAATTTGGTAGAGTAAGATTCATGGAAATAAGGCATTATAAATTCTTAAAAATCTGTTCATGCTATATAAGTTAAAAAAATTATTCTCATACTGTTGTTGGAAATGTCAAAAAGTTCCTCATTTGGAAAACAAAAGAAATATTCCTTCCATAACATTTAATAAAAATTAACCAATGGGTCAAATTTTCCTTAAAAAAATTTATATGGATAGAAATAATATTATATATTTTGGGAAAATTGATGTGGATGTTAAATATACCCCAGCAAAGGCTTATGTATAAACATTCTCATAAAATAATGAGATTATGGAATTATCCATTACAATAGATCTGATTTCTTCCGTATGTGTCCAAAACTCAGGTATAGTGGGTTTAAAGTTATTTTTTAACCTATAAAATAACCGTAATAATATTCATTATATCATATATGATTCACTTATGATTTTATATTACCCGTTTATTTATCAATTCCATGTCAAAGCATCATTTTGGGTAATAATTGTTTTATTTATCATGTGGGTTTTGACTTGTTATTTTGAATATTATTACATAGATCACGATTTAAATACATCCAAAATGTATAAAAAAATTTCTATATCATAAATTTTTTGTATAGAAATATATATAATAGATAAATAAATGAAATGGGATACACCGTTCATCGAGACAGTAGGTCGTACGTACGCATGAATGTTCTTTCTGTTTCATTATTGAATTGAATGGATGCAAATAAATGAAATATATATAAATACCTAAATAAAATATCATTATTATGTCATATATTTCATTCTTATTTATTATATATACTTTATAATAATTATTGAATAGTTAATGTGGATAATGAATCTCATCGCGTTGTGGAGACAGTAAGCTGTACATTTGTACGAGCAATGATATCATTCCCTTAATGGTTGAATGGTGTGGAATTGGATGGCATATGAATTTTAAAGAAATAATATCATGTTATATATATTTTTTAAATCCATTATACTCACCAATATACCCATCCAAAATATGTATTTTTGAATTATGAATTACACCATAGTGAGGAGACGGCAAGCCGTTTGTACGCACGCATGGTGATATTGTTATTCGTAGGATGGATAAAAGGAGGTATAAGGTTATAAGATATTTGTAATAACATCTCACAATGAATAAGATACTATATTTATTGTTGAATTATGTTAACAACATAATAGTAGGAAGTAGAGGAAGAAATGAATTTCGAAAGAGGTGATAAAACAATCATCTCTTTTTCGGTTAACTCTTTTTGGTATGCACAAAATGACTCCTTAATATGGATGTATTCCTAAATTGTGGCCTATAGGATGAAATTAGGGAATTTGGGAGGAGATTTGGTCAGGTTTTGGCCGAGCCAATGGGCTCTGGAGGTGTGATTAAAAGAGAATGAGAGGTTCAATTTTACTAGAGAGCGGAGGGGAACCTTTGGAAAGTCTTGAAATATTAATTTATTATAAATTTATTTTAGGTTTATAATGATTTAAACTCATTAATTCCAAATTTAATATGAGTATGTGTCTAAATAATTTCCATAAATAAAATTTAGACATTTTTTTATTTTATTTTAAACCTTATCATTTTAATTTATCTTTCTTTAATCTACTTAATTTTATTTGTGGTAGTAATATTCTAAATATTAAATGGTTATAAATATTTAACTATGTGTTGTAAATTGTCCATAATTGGATAATTTTTTACATTTTAGACCATATAAGTTTCAAAGTATATAATTTTTTAAATATTTTTATTATTTTTATATAATGTAATAATATGTTATTTTTATAAAATATCAATAATGTAAATTTTGAAAATATTAATTTATTTGACTTTAAACAAAGTCCAAACAGAATATAAATTATAAAAAAATATTTAATACACTCTTAACCTGTCATATTAACCTAAAAAAAATCCGGAGAAGATTAATTAGTTCATATGATATTTATTTTAATATTTTTAAAACCATTTATTTGATATTTCTATCAACAAAATAATTTCTACAACACTATTCTTTCATCATTAATTATAATTATTTAATCTATAAAAATTATAAATAAATTCACATAATGTATATAATTTCATTATATTTTCGGAGGCTATTTATTTATAAGTTTTATCATGTTTATAAATATATTAAAATTATTATACTTATAAGATATACGAGAGTGACATGTTGTCACCTTCTTTTATTTTAATTATAATTACATCACATTCACGGAAAAAAGTACATTAAATGAATCAATTTCAACCATGAGGTGATATTGGTTTAATTTAATTCATTGAAGTGGATTTTAGAAGGTGTTAGAGTAATTTTATTATCTTTATTAGATTGTTTGTTACCCTAATTTACTGGATTTACCTATGGCTATGGTAAAAAAAGTACAGTGGTTACTAATCATAATATCAAAACAAACATATTATTATAATCTATACCCCACTTATTACAAATATGGAATCCATTTTTCATAATTAAAAATACATAATTGGCATAAATTATTTTAAAATTTATTCTTATTTTCAAAACCAAAAAATGGGGTTTTAAGAAGTAAAAACTTATCAAAATATTGTCATGTTATTATGTCCAATTTAAATGTGAAATTACTTAAAATGACCTAAATTTGATTAAATGATAAAAACATAATCCATTTACACTTTAAAACAAATTATAATATAATCTAACTTTATTAATAAATTAGATGAAAATGTAGTTTTGAATTAAAATGTAGTATTTTTCACTATTCGTCAAAATATGGATTTAATCCGAAAATAGCAAAAATTCAACCATGTTAAATTTTGATATCCCACATACCAATAATTCATTTATATTGTCAAATATAATATATAAAAATGTTAAAAACTATATTTAAAATTGTTATGGCATCAAAATGCAGCAAAACTATATTCTTTGAAAAATAATTCTTTTATCTAAAAATTTGAATATGTTCTTATATAATGTTCCTGAAAATACATTATATGAATGTTAATGTAATATAAAATTAAAAATGGGGTCAATAATATACATAAAATCTAGTTTATATAACATTTTAATAATATATAATTGTTTAGTGAAACTCAATATTGTGTACCACACACGCTATCAAGGAAGGTCACTCTTGCATTTAATGCAAGAAAATTCAATAATGAATTTTGTGAAAGATTATATTGGTTTTGCGTATAACATAATCTAAACATAGTTCATTTATAAATGGAAAAAAATATACTCATTGTTACGTGAAATTAATTCTACCAAAAAAACTTGAAATTCAATGTAACAAAAGCCAAGAATAGTTCTGCATATACTGCATGCTAATATGGTGTTCCGTTTAATGCAATATAATATTGTTGTAGTGTAAAACACAAGACATCAAATAAATTAAAAATAATCTATCTCATAAAATCTTAAGGTGTTACATTCCTTACAAACTATGATGAATGATTTAAAAGTAAATATAAACAAGGTTTATGATTATGAGATTAGTTGTGCATAAATTTTCAGAATATATTATGTATTTTCTAGTCATAAATTATAAACTATAACCTAATTTAGTGTATAACATTGTTTATTTATGGATCCTAAGGGAAGAAGGGGAATAAATACCCATGGACAACGGAGGGATTTCCCCACTGAGCTAGTCAACACAGTTAGTGTTTGAGTAGATTCGATCATGACCATATTGGGATAACTTACTCTGGTTGTGTCGAATAACCACGATACACCTGTATTGGATTTTTTCATGTGGAAGAATCCCCCATATTTTATTAGTACTACTAATTTAGTGGTAGTTTATCAATGGGTCAAGACCCTTGAAAAGACGTTGCTGGCATTAAGATGATGTGAAAACGAAAAGGTAGCGTTGAAAGTATATTATATCAAGGATGATACAGATTGATGGTGGTCCATAATCAAAAATACCACCGAGTAATTAGAAATAGAAGATATGGAATGGAGGACTTTAAAAGAAATATTATTCAACAAATATTTCCCTCTTGAGCAATTAACCGAGATGAAGAGGAAATTCCTTAGGTTAAATCAAAAGGAAGAGGACAGTATTGCAGAGTATGAGGCTACCTTCACAAGATTATCTAGGTATGCTATATATATTACATTATTGATTTAGAAGGAAATATTTATCATTTCTTTGATTGTATTAATCCATGTATTTTAAGGTAACTGGGTTCCCAAACATTTTAATCATACAATGAAATTGTATTATGTTCCATCAAAATAGAGATAGAATTTTCTACATCAAACTTCTTTAAAAGAAATCAAGATAATAAGGGTATTTCTAATAACCATGGAAAAGCTGAAATGATAATGAATAAGAAGGTAACAAATAAATTTTTATTATGCGGGTACTGTGGAAGGAATCATCCTGGGAAATTCTTGAATGGCATGGGAGTTTTCTCTAAGTGTAGAGAAAATGGTCATCGATATAGTGAATGAACGGAGAATAGACAAGTCATTGATGTTCAATGCTATGATTTCAGAGAGATGGGACACTTTGAAAATGAGTTTCATGAGAACAAAGAAAACATGCCTTATAAAAGGCCATGAGAGAA
This sequence comes from Viscum album, assembly GCA_963277665.1. Classification (NCBI taxonomy): domain Eukaryota; kingdom Viridiplantae; phylum Streptophyta; class Magnoliopsida; order Santalales; family Viscaceae; genus Viscum; species Viscum album. The sequence goes on along the minus strand of OY728161.1, from coordinate 1,985,116,561 downwards.
AGGGAAAACTTATTCAATTAAAACCATAGAAGTTGAAGTTCCTAATGATGTGGTGGATGGTACATTAATCGCTTCCTCAAACTTAGACAATGCTTTATTTGAGTATGGATCATCTCATTAATTTATATCTTCTTTGTTTTCAAAGAAAATTATACATGTACAATTTCATTTAATAAAGGAGTTGGCAGTCAAAACTCATATGGAATTTATCATTGCAACATAGATATCTCGATCAGTCCCCCTCTTGACACATAAAAGTGATTTAGTTTCTAAAATAATCATCATTAAATGATTTAATTTGATATAATTCATGGTATTAATTGACTTTCATATTATGATGAGAATATCTATTTCAAGAATAAGAAAGTCACAATTTTTGAGGGTGGTGTAGAATCCCTTATCTTTAGAGAAGAAACCTCAACATTTTATTCTTATCTAGATCCACCCTCAGTAGCTCTATAGAATTTAATTCTTGGGGAGGAAGAGAACAAAATATCTATGGGTGAGGAAATAAATATTAAAATTTAATACATACCTATTGAGAAATAATACATTGATGTATTTCCAGAGGATTTACCTGGACGTCCTGCAGAGTGGGAAGTTGATCTCTCTTTTGATTTAATTCTAAATGCAAGACCTATATCAAAGACTCCCTATAGAATGGCTACTATGGAATTAGTGGAGCTAAAGAAAGAACTAGAGTAATTGAGTGAAAGTGATTTATTCGACCTAGTTTTTCTCTATGGGGAGCCCCCATCCTATTTATCAAGAAGAAATATGGATCCATGAGGATATGCATTGATTATAAGAAAATCATTGCTATTAAAATAAATAAATAGTATCCCCTGCCACACATTTATGATTTATTTGATCAAATTTATAGAGACCAATATTTTTTGATGATTGACCTTTGATCTGGATATCAGAATTTGTGTGTGAGGAAGGAAGATATTCCAAAGATAACATTTTGAAGTAGGTATGGTCATTACAAGTTTATATTAATGCCTTTCTGAATGACTAATGCAACCACAATTCTCATGGATCTAATGATTAAGGTTTTCAAGGAATATATTGATGAATTTTTTGTGGTATTTATTGCTGATATCCTCGTGTAATCCAAAAGCTATGAATAACATGAGAATCACTTGATGATTATTCTGAAAACTCTTAGAAGTAATGAATTACATGCAATGTTTAGCATATATGAATTTTGAATTCAATAATTTTCCTTTTTTGGCCATATCATATCTATTGATGGAATATTAGTTGATCTTGAGAAGACAAAGGCAATCTAAGAATGTCCCACAACAAAGAACATAACCGAGGTATGTAGTTTTATTGGCCTAGAAGGTTACTGTCGACATTTTTCCCCAATTTCACCCAAATGGATAACCCGCTAACCAAGCGCACACATAAAGTGGTTTAGTTTGAATGGATGAAATAATGTATAGATTTCATTGATGAATTGAAAATAAGATTGGCCAATGCTCCAATTTTCACTCTTCCATCTGGAAATGATGGATTTGTGATATATAGTGATGAATCAATGTATAGACTAGGTTGAACCTTTATGAAAAATGAAAAAGTTATTACATATGCATTAAGGCAATTGAAGACTTTTGAGAAAAATTACCCAACTCAAGATCTTGAGTTATCAACCATAACCTTTGCTTTGAAAATATGGATGCATTATCTCTATAGTGAAAGATGTGAGATATATATGGTTTACAAAAGTTTGAAAAAAATCTTTACAAAGAAATAACTCAACATGAGGAAAAAGAGATGGATTTAGTTACTCAGAGATTATGATTGTTCAATAAACTACCTCCCAAGAAATGAAAAAATGTTGTAGATGTATTAAGGAACAAATATCATGAACTTCTTACCAAAAAGAGGATTGAGAGAGATCCTATATTTATGTATATACTAATAATGGATATGGTAATCATTAAGGAAGGGGAAACATCTTTCCTATTTCAAATTATTTCAAACAAATCCTTACTAGAGATGATAAAAAGCTCTCAATTTTTGATGAAAATATACAAAAGAAAATAAAGGTTGTTAAGGATGGAATATTAGAAGAATTCTTGTATAAGTATGGAGTTTTGAAATTTGGGAAGAGCTTATGTGTTCCATAAGTACCTAAGCTAAAAATGGAACTATTAGAAGATTCTTATAGCTAAAATTTTTCTAGACACCCTGGTATCACTAAGATGTATAGAGATATGTAGGAACATTTTTTATGGGATAACATGAAGAGACAAATTGTTGACTATTTTTCAAGGTGTCTAGATTTTCAATAAAAGAAGGCTAAGAGACAACATCCTAGAGGGGTCATGCAACCTCTACCAATTACTATGTGGAAGTGGGATGACATTACAATGGATTTTGTAACAGTACTACTGAGGACAAATAGAAGGAATGATGAAATATGGGTAATTGTTGATCGTCTTACAAAATCAGAACATTTCCTTTCGATAAGGGAGGATTTACCACTTGAGAGCCAGGAAAGAATCTATATTAATGAAATTTTAAGGCTTTGTGGTGAAACTCTATTGATTCTGTCTGATCGAGATCCTTGATTTACATCAAAATTATGGAAAATTATCTAGAAGGCGTTGGAAACTAAGCTTCATATGAGTACTCTTTAGAACCCCCAAACTGACAGATAGTCTGAAAGGACAATTCAAACACTGAAAGACATGTTGAGATCATATTCTATTGACTTTCAAGGTAAGAGGGATCAATACTTTCTTTTGGTGTACTTATCCTAAAATAATAGTTTCCATTCTAGAATTCAAATAGCGCCATATGAAGCATTATATAGTAAGAGGTGTTGAACTGCAACTTGTTGGGATGAAGTTGGCGGGAGGAAACTTATAGGTCTAGAACTTATTGAAGAGACAACTGTAAAGGTAAATAAAATTAAGTCCCACATTAAAGCATCACAAAGTAGGAAAAGGAGTTACGATGACAACCAAAGAAAGGATTTAAAATTTTAAGTAAAATATCATGTCTTTCTAAATGTATCTCTGTAGAAGGGTGTCTTATGGTTTGTTAAGAAATGGAAACTCAGCCCCATGTACATCAGACCATTTGAAATTCTAGAAATAATTGGATCTGTAGATTACCATTTATCAATGAAACCCAATGTCTCCAATGTTCATAATGTTTTCCACATGTCTTTTTTAAATAAATACATGCCAGATCCAATTCATGTACTCCCTATGAAGAAATATAGCTGGTACCAGATTTTTCCTAATATTAAGAGACTATTGAGATTCTTCACAGAAGGGAGCAGGTATTGAGAAATTGGAATACTAAACTAGTAAAGCTTATTAGGAGAAACCATAAAATTAAGTATGAAACATCAGAACCTAAGGATGATATGGAGAAGAACCACCCACATCTTTATAAAGGGTTTTATAAATGAAAAATTTCAAGGAAATGTTTTTTGAAGGTGGAATAAATATAACACCAAAAACATTTTATAGTATGTTTCTATTTAATAATACATAAAATTTATTAGATAGACTATATTGAATAAAGCACTAGGTCTCTTTGAAAAAAAAATTATATATTTAGGAAAAATCCATAACCTAGCCATTAAAATTAAAATTTCCACTTCTGTGTTTAAAATTTCAAAAAACTCGGTTGCCATGGAGTATGATATAATCAACATAATTTTTTGGTGAATAGTAACCCACCCTTAAGAATATTAACATACCTTTATGAATAGTAACCTACCATTATGAATAGTAATATGAATCTTACAAATGATAACCTTCCCCATGGAGGTATAAAGGACATTTAGGCACCTTAAAATTGAAGATGAATATTTTAAGTGTTGGTATTTTTAAATTAAATGAATATTTTAATTAAAAATTAGATTTATAATATTTTTAAAGTTATTTTTCAAAATTTTAGTTCATTTTTGGTTTCTACACATTGAAAAATGGTTAGGGTTATTTTTTTAGGATTTTTCTAAAATACATGAATTTTTCGTGAATAGTAATAATTTATAATTTTAGAAATATGCAAAATTAATTAATTTCGACATCATTCCTGGGTCATGGATGATGTAAAATGATATTTTTTCAAACTCTCATGCATTTATTAATGTTTTTGCTCACAATAATCAAAACTATTCCTTTTCATGGGCAAAATAATATACTTATGATTGAAATAATGCAAAAAACCCTCCTCTCCTCTACTATATAAACCACCCCTCAACGCCTATTCCTCTCACACCACTAAAGATTTGAGACATTCCTATGTTATAACAAATACAATTACCAAGCCCTCTTTACTTGTCTAGGATTTACTGGTTCCACTAATAGGGAAAAAAGGCCTTAAGGAGATTCTCAAGGAGGAGTACTCAAGAGGTGAACCTCTCTTCCTTTTTCTTTCATCCACTTTCCATTCATTTGTTGCTCTATCCTCACCTCCCCTCATCCAAATTAAATGATAATTACATTACCTTACAAGAAATGGAATTTTATTATTCTAATGTAATATTTCATCATTATATCTCTTTTCCCCTCCTCTAATACTAAAAAAATGAAAACACCGTCCGAGATGTGTTAATTTATCATAATCAAGGATGACAGGTTTTAAATTTCTATAAATTTCTTCAATTCTAGTCATGAAACCATTTTTATGATTTAAATAGATACGTATATATGTAATATATCCTATTTAATGTTCTGTAATCATTATTTACCCATGGTATTTATTTATAAAACAAAATGAGTTTTTGGTGATAAAAAAACCATCAAATTAATCCAATCTTTTACCATTAAAATTTTGTATAATGATTTATCCTACCATAAAATAACAATATAATTTATATGATAATTTAAAATTATATATGATCATTAATAACTCATAACTTCAATTCTATATTTCAATTTTTATTTTACACAAACTTCCATACTCATATACAAGCAAACTGATCATGAAAACCAAGGAAGAAAATGATTCCAAACCAATAAAATTGAACCTTTTAAAACATAAAAAGGACATTAATGAACATAATAAGTTTATAATAAATCAATTAAATTTATATGATGTTATTGAATTATTAGTTAATTAATCTAAATTTCATTATTTAGTTCATTTAGATCAATATAGAACACATTCAAGCATAAGGTAAGGGGTTTCTCATCTCACTTTTATTTCAGTGATATATCCATTGTTCACCACTTATTTCTTGTATGCAGTGTGTTTTTACTACCATTTGTTATATAGTATCATGATTCTATTTATATTCATGGTATTCAGTGATTCACTTGATGATTATTAACTCAATTGATTACAATGTTGTAGGGGACATTATTTCGGTTTCCATTCCATTGTGATTTGCTTTGTATTGTGCACCTAATCATTATTATGTGGTGTACCTACATTCCCTTTGAGATAATTTTCCATTTTAAATTTTAAATATATTATATATCCATATTATGGTTTCATGGATATTATTATTTATTTAAGCTGCATACCATTTTATATACAATTTTTTTTGGATGGTTGTTTCAACTATAGAAATATTGATGAAAATGTATCCTCTACTATATATGGATATTGAGAAGGCATATTGTACTTGTATTAAATCTATATATAAATAATGATTTGGACCTGCAGTGATGGGTGAGGCCTGCTATAGCCCCTCGATGCATCGACATGTGTCATGAGACAAATCAGTTGGCAACAAAACCCATCTAGTTTGTTTCCAATACAGAATTATATGAGTATCTACCCATAGAATTAAACCGTTTCAACGGTATAGTGGTATCATGTTCTAGATACATGACTTACAATTAATAATAAATCTTATTATTCATTTTCAGTTATTACTATCCCTAAATATTTCACTATGACAAAATATATGGATGAAGTTTCATTATCAGTTTATTAATGGAATTTGTTTTTCATTTATTCACCATGCCATATTGACTATGCCAATTTGATTATGATTCAGTTTTTATTGATTCATAATTACACTATTTGAAACCCTTTTTATGAATTTTAGCTCGCCCATTCAGTTTTTTACCTTCAACATGTTATGAATATGAGACCATTTATTGAGTTCTCATGGATGCGGTTTATTAGTTTTTGTTATGTATTGTAATTTGATACATTTCCAAATGTAATATGTGTTACATATATGTATATAGTTTACTCAATACTACTAAACTAATCATTCCTTTGATATTTCATTCCTTTTAATCATGAAAATGTAATATTGTAATTCATTAGCTCTGTGCTTCTAGGGACAGGGTGTTACACATATTAATTCTCAAGTGAAAGATATTTTTATAAGAAAATATTCTAGAGAATGGTTTTTATCCCAACTACATTAGAAATCTAGATTAAAAATATCAATATATCTTCTAGGTGTTGAATGTTTCTCTTAAAATTTCCCAATTTTTTATTATGATAAGAAGTACTGAAAAAAATGTTGAATATAGCGCTTATGGAAGTCTTTAATAGATTTTGATAGTAAACCTCAGATCTCGGTCAGATACAATAAAATGTAGTAACCCATGAAATATCAACAATTATTTAATGTAAAAACCTGTAATCCAATCAAGAGAGGAATCATACCTAATGTCAATGAAGTGTGCTTAATTCATAAGGTGATCAATTAAAACACAAATATAATTGATCCATTTAATTTTTTTAGAGAGTTCGATGATAAAATTCATGGTAATGTTTTCCCATTTCCATTTAGGTATGGGTAATAGATGTAACATCTCCTCAAACCATTATATTTAAACCTTAAATATTTGAAATATCGGGCATTGAGATACATACTCTGCAATATCCCTTTTCATGCAATCCCTTAAGAAATATTATTTTAGCACTCAATACTACTTATTTACTTCTAGGGTTTTTTCTAAGGAAAATGTGATGGTTCTTTATACCAATAATGATTTGATTGATTGTGGGGGGTTTTAATATTTTCTAAATCATTCGGTTTACCATTATTATTTCTAATGAAAGTGTTATGGATGTGTTTTTCACTGATGGTAATATTTATTTTGGGGGGTTTGAATGGTTTCATAATCATTCACATCAGGTTCAACATTTTTGAATGGATTTCAATGGGTTCTATTTGTGGAGATGGAAAAACCCAATGCTTCCATCATTTTAGATGTTTCACAAAACTTCATTCCAATGGAAGGTGGTCATTTGAAAATGTTTTCAATGATTCCATGGTATTCAAATTAGTCAAGAGGAAGGGAGGTTATGATCATCACACAATTTTTAGTGTAATTATTTCTCACTACAGACTCTCTTAATGATCTAAGAGATATTCATGAATCCTTCATTAAATCACAAGTATGACATGGGCCACACAAAAATTAACAATTAATTATTAACATATATGAAATTTAGAATCATCTATATGTAACTGAGTTTCTTTATCAATAGAGACATCTATATGTATTTGAGGTTCTCCATTGATGGTACCATTTTGTAAATAGATCATAAATTATTATGTTGTGTGTTATTATGATGATGGGTTTAAGCCATGTAGTGGGTCGCTATGGATTTTATTTTCATCCAGGGAGATGAGATTTTTTTTGATGTTTGGATCGGGGCCCTGAGATAGGCTTTGTATATTTACTTGTCAAACAAATCAGAACACATGTAGTTCAACAGAACGTAATAGGACACATCATACCTTTTATGGTCATGTGATGAGGATCAAACCATGCAGTTTAACCATATAAAGAAAAGATTTCTAGGAGAAAGGTGTCTTGTCAAGGATTTGTGTGGGAGTTATTTCAAATAATCTCAGGGAACTTGGATGGGATGTGGTCCCCATGGTTAGATATGTACCTATTTGGAATGTGTCTAAGAGAGAATTAGGGTGTATTAAGGGTGAGGAATTTTGACCTCAGGGAGGATTCCTACGTATCCAATTTGAATGGGAAGAAAATCCCACATAGTTCAGTTAGGTTGAGGATCCACTCTTATGGAGGTCCTTTGAAGGTCTGTATCATAGGGAATGTGGTCCATTGAGAGGATTGTGACATGATTCCTAGAAATACACATAAGCGGAGGACAATTTGATTGGTTTTGGTAGGGAAATATACCGAATATGAGTCTATTGTGAAATATACAGGGGATATGGCCCTTTGAGTTGGATACTTAGTTTTGAAGGCCCACACCTATGGAAGCCCTTTTAAGGAAGGTAAGGGGGTGATCTCGAATAGGATTATTCTCCAATACATGCATCTTATCTTGTATATTTCATGATCAATACAAAACAATAATTCTATGTGATTAATGGTCGGTGTGAGAAACATGAGGAAGTTTATGATCTAACGAACAAAGAATATATTTCATCTTATAGTGGACATAGACAAGGAAATGAAGAAAAAAAGGTAATTTATGTGCCTGTATCCTATTTTTCGTTTACAACCTGTGGGCCGAAGGCGGGAGGGGTATGACATCCTACAAGAAAGTGTAGGGTATTACTATACGAGGTATCCATATTACCAGTTTTAGTTAGGATAAAAGGATAAGGAATTACCTTCATCAAAGGGAAAAATCTGGGTCCCCACTCAGTATCTGAAACGATAACGTCTCTAGTCTTATAGATGACATGAGGAGAACATAGACCTAACCCACATGTCTGAAGTTGGTAAATTTATGGAAATTACACTAAGGTTTGGGTCATCATTACTAAAGGGATGCACAACTATACACCCCCTGATGACCCTACCCATAAGGTAGGATAGGTGAAAGAAAACTCTTACCTATGATATTCAAAACCAAATGGGGGGCATACGGGTGTGTATTTCATTTATATTGTGATTGTCTAGAGGATTTGGTGGAGATTTTTATTTTTTATCCCTTAGATTGGAGTCCCAATAGAATAGGTTACCCAACATTGGTTTTAAGATAAAGGGTCCCAAAGATGGATCACACATGATAAGGTTGGGAGAGAATAATATGGCTTGCAATGGTTATGGATAGGAAAACTAAAGATAGATTAAAAAGGTGAAGGCCGAGAAATCTAAATGGGTCACACATAAGCTAGACATCGACGAGAAGATGAGATCTCTAATTGATGGATAAATTAAGAAACCACACTTGTGTGGGGCCTTTATATAGGATATAATGGTATCCTCAGGTGTCTTTGGATGACTTTTTATTAATGCGCAAGATTAAGAATGTTATTTATCACAAGTGTTCTTTAATTAAAGGAGGTGGTTTGTGCAGGTGTCATGTGTTCAAAACACTATAGGAACCTTCATAATATTACTGTATTTAACACCATATTTCAAGTATTAGAAATATACATCAAATGTTTTGAGGGCCTGGGTAAAGGACTAGGGTGAGCATATCTTCAAGGATTATTTAGGTTTTCCAGTCATTTCAAATGAGGATCTTGAGGGTCCTATTTATAAGAATTTGTAGGACCATGGGTGAAGGAGGTGGTTCACAAAATTATTTTGTGCTAGTAATTGTGCATGTTTACATTGTAGGAGTATCTCAAGAACAACTTTATGGGGCCTATGTGGTGAAAATGAAGTGTAGGCAGAACCATTATGTTGACATTAATTTGGGCTTGCATGATTCACCTGGGTGAAAGTGTGAGATCCATGATATTCCGTAAATAAATTTTTTATGAAGAATTCCCATATGAAAATTATCATTATCACATGACAAAATGATTTTCAATAAAATACCACATTATTATTGGATATGACTAGAAGAATAGGGTATGTCCTCTATGTGTTCATGAATCATTATACTTAGGTTTGACGAACATGATGACTTGAACGATTCAAAAGGGAGAAGTGAAAGGGTTCACCACACAGATGGATCACATTGGTAGATCATACTAGTGGACTGCATAGGTCAACCACATGTGTAGAAGATGTAGGGGTCATTCTGTCTATAAATAGTGCAGATGAGCTCAATATTTCTTCTTCTTGGCCTCGTACTATTATTGTCTCCACACTAGTATATTTTTTGTGATAGTTCGTTAATTGACGCTTTGTTCATGTTGACCTGACATGAACTTGTCTACACAACACATGCCCATGACCTGGATGAGTTTACTTGGTTGAGTGACCTATGTGAGGTTACTTGGGAGAGTGACCAGTATGAGGTCACTTTGTTTAGTGACCTATTCCAGCCACTCCATTGACATTTTTTTTGAATTTATTTTTTTGAAACCAACATTTGTATCTTATAAAATCTATATACTTCCTTGAATTTTCCAAATGGATTCTTATAATTTTAATGATTCAGATGAACATGCAGGTAATCGTATAAAGGAAATGGTTTATGTGGTCAGGACAAATTATTACAATATATGTGAAACTACTCTCATGGACATGGAGAATCACATGAAGAAGCATCAACATGAATATCATGATATTAACCATTCTCCACTCTATATACACAAACATACAAAGGATGTCATCATCCCAAAGATGAATAATTATATACTTATTTCCCATTTTTAAGAAAACAAGAACTTTTCCACTGCCAATATCTCAACCAAGGGAGTGTATGACAATGAGGGAACATCATCCCTAAAATGTGTTATGAATAATAGATGTTGTTCCCAATATTTATACACTTATACCCCAAAGTTAAATCCACACTTTTAATCTACTATATCTCATGATTGCTAGACAGATCAATTGAAATGTTGGAGGGATGATTGGGACCTCCATCCAGGAGGGGGTGTCAGACCAGAACGGATGTGGGAATACTAGTTGTGCCAGACTTGTTATTAATTTTCAAAAAAACTAAAGGAGGTTGGAATTTGTGTGTCTATCTTGGTAGCTACAACATATGTATATAATAAACCATAAATTATTCGTGAGGGTTTGAGATGATGAAACCCAAAGATCGAATCCTTCCATTTGATGCACTGAGATGTTTGAATTTGTTTTTGGGTTTTTTACATGATCTCTATAGATCCCATCATTATAGATATTTACAATGATTTTATCTCACCAAAATAAACATGGGATGATGCTAAAATGATTCATGTTCTAGCCTGTGATCAATAATAGATAACTCTAGACATCAAGAATAGATACCCTTTATATGGGTGATTTCAATTCTGATCTATGTAAAAACTCCTTTCTGGGAACCAAAGGGGTGGGGACCATATTAAAATGTCCCACGGGATGTCCCAAAAAAAAAGATTCAAAGCATTATTGATAAATTCTATCCCACATTGGAATGAGGTGCATGCATCCATAAAGGGTACAAAATAAAGTCTGATGATCCTTCCAAGATGTTTCTTTTAAGATTCTTAGTGATGTGTCTAAGCGTCAAAATGTTTCCATTTCATGAATAGAATAAAAGAGTGAGGTCAGGAACATCCATCATAAGATCCAATAGATAAGAAAAGAAGTAAATAGTATTAGAATCCCTTTTCTTAGAAAATATCATTTGGTACTTACTTCATGTGCACATGGGTAAGGCACCTTTTAGAATTTCAGGTTCGTTCCACCTACTGTGGGGATTGATTGTGACTTTGTTTGCCTATTATGCCATGTTAAGTTGAATCAATGATCATGGGTGCTGATTTTAGACATTGTTTTACACTATTTATCACATAAATCCATTATCCCTAAATCATGGTGAATTTGTGAAGAAACTGAATCTATTAAAGGAATTAAAATTCTTTACTTATATTGATTCACCCACTAATACATTCACTATCAATGGAAAATATAGAGATTAATTTAGATCTTATACTATTTATCTTAGGGATGGAATGCTAGTAGTCCAAATCCATGGTTAGGTTATATGTGAGGCATATTCCCTATATATATTTTCACACCAAGTCACATGCCTATACAAAAAGATTTTATGAAATTATATGCATTTTCTATTAGAGATTCACCCAATGGTAGCCTGAAGACTCTAGATTCTCATAGCAATGGAGGTTACTCTGGTGACGAGTAATATATATCCAGTGAGTGCGTCCACTGGGTTGCCCTCTTGGTATATTGAATCATGGAGCTCATCATATACCCAAGGGGAATAGAAAATGGATGTTCCCCGAGTTAGTTCCATAAAAACCATTGGGTGGGGGAAGCATGGTAGAATGGATCCAACTATTTCAGGGATTGACTGTAATGAGGCCTTGAGATTTCCCAAAATACCCACTGATGTTTTATTCCACCAGTCATAGTGAAAATGGATGCTTTGGATAATTTTGGTCTAAGAGGTTCTATCCCCTATTTCCAAGAGGAATCCTAGACTCCTATTTCATATCCTTTAACTATGATATAGAGAGAAGAGAAGCCGGTGAAATCATTAATTATTAGTCCTACATCACAATTGGATGGGGAACCCTCATATTTCATGTGACCAGAGGCTTTATAATCTTGTAAGGGAATGTATTTTTATGACAAGGACCTATAGTCACTCTTCCATGTTGGGTTTTTAATTCACATATTAGGGATTTTCAAGTCCCTCCCGACCTCCACTTTTATTCTAAACATATTGGGGTAATAATGCTTATCTGGGAGCTGTAGATGCTCATTTACGCTACTGATGATCTAATCCCATCCAAAATGTGAGTATAGGATATGATGAAATTGGGGTCCACTAAAGGGGTTGATGATCTATCCATTGATGAATGGTATGACTTCATTGATCCTTAGTATGTAAGTTTCCCATTATTTTTTTCCATTTTCATTCATTTATTGAATGTTTTGAACAAAATTTTTTTATTGAGGAAAGGGTGACCCTAATTTGTAGCGATTAGAGGGATAATTAATATAGATATAGTCGCTAAAATATGAATGAAAGGCTCCACTTTAGAGACTAGGGAATCAGTTCTTGAATTGAGGGATCTATCCTTATGCTAGAGGACGATAGAGGAGGAGATTTGGGAGAGTCTTCTCGACTTCCACCTACAATACCTATACTTGAGGAGGTAGGTTATATACTTCCTATATTTAAATTGAATGAATGATGGAGAGTGAATCACTAGTACAAGTGCATCATTGGTCAGGGTGAGTTTTCCTGACACTGTTAATTCTATATTTATCTAGAATAAATGACTAATCATTCCCATGGGTTTGAATATCCACTTCCCTCTCCTCTATAAAGGGGATTAGATATAAAATTTTATGAATTGAGGAGGAAATTTCTAATGAGACATTGAATATTGTTGGTGAATCATTTTCCTCAAAAGAAAAGTATCATGGGATGAGGCCACATCTATCCATATCACTATAGAGAGGGATTATAATCATAGTAATTAAAAATTCACACTATATAATGTCACACACTAATCATTGTATTCCATTACTTTTGAAACTCAGATCCATCCCATACAACAGAGGATCTTATGACCATAGTTTTCGATCCTGTCATAGCTCCATAAGGGGATGGCATAGACCTCAGACCATCAAACGAAGGTGATGGAGCTAATATTGATCCTACGGGGTCTAAAATGGTTATTCCCACTAAATGGAAAATCTATATTACTAATAGAATATCTAATTTTGGATCCAAATTCTTATACACGCTTAATGGGGAGGATTCTATGAGACTTGACACCATATATAATGAAATAATGGATTCAATTAATATAGATATTGATATAATATTCTCCCTTGAAGAGTTTTGGGGAAATAATAAGGATTTTTATGTACTTGAGTTCCCCTTCTTTGTGTTTTCTCTAATGGTCAACTTTCTTACATCTAATGCATTAAATCAATGATCTGTATTATTTCATCTTTTTCTATAGAAAATAATTCCAATAAAATCCATGACTAGGTCATTGAGGTCTATCCAACTCCTTCTACTAGGGGATGAGGTTTGAGGTCTTAGTAGTGGGAGATCTCAATATCCTTCTTTCCGAAGCCCTGAGAATACTTGAGGGAATGTCCCTTCCAAGGAAATACCAGTTCAAAGTGACCAGACCATGTATTCTAGAGAGGAATATCAATAATTTTTTTATCTATTAGTTTGTCCCGTCAATTTTTTTGTTTTAATTTCTCTCTGAAATCTTGAAATGTCAAATAATAATTTCATTTATTCTTATGCACTGCTAGTTGCAGTGGATGGACCTGAAGGGGAGGCCTTCTCCGCAACACAATCTACTAAACAAGGAGGGGATGAAGTCACTCCAGGAAGGAAAATTTATTTTTCATCCATATGTGAACAGATTTTGGAGTAAACCATTCCCTATGTGACTAGATCCATGATAAAAGAATATCATTATACTTTTAGGGAACTTTGTTGAATCGTATGGAAGAACATCTTGGAGTCAGTTTTGAGGACACCCATTGCATATATTTCTTCAATATTTACATATCTCAAGAATATGTTTTTATACTAGGATATAGTTTATTTTACAACCACATGGTCCATACTACAGTTAAGTAGATTATTTGTTTCAGGGACTAAGAGAATAATTAAAAACATTTCCTTATCAATAAAAATTTTCACATCAACAATAACATTCTATAAGCTACATTATCCCTATAATAGGTCAATAATGCAATTAAATTTATGGGGGGGGGGTAAGAAATGGGTTGATGAGATAGATGCACAAATATCAAACCTCTAACAAGAAATGGATGACTCTCAATGGGATCTTGAATAACTTCATCATATTCATTAAGGGGTTCAAGAAGAAGGGGTGACTTCCATTGTGACTAAGGTGGAGGAACCCCTACATGATGAGGAGGGTAAAGATGCTCAATAATATGAGCTTCGATAGGCCATTTATGGGCTTTGAGAGACCCCAAAACAATTTAAGAGTTATTTCATTATCCTTTTGTAGAATAAGATAGAGAGACTCCGATTTTTGGATGCTCTTATGATTTTTTCTATAATGATGATGAGTATTTTTATTCCCAATCATCGATTTCCTCATCCCTTTTATCTGCTATAAATTTAACAAAACATTTATGGTTTTTTTAGCTAAACATAACTGCATCAATGAGTTGTAATCAGAATAATATTTATGGGGATGCTCTATAATATTTTCCATAGTATTTGGACCTAATGAGCTTAGTTTGACTATTTCTAGAGTCATATGGTGGGCCATAAAAACTTTGTGTCTTTTGGGTCAACACCCAAATGGTTTCCTATTTAGGATTCTTTCCTTAGGGACCACCATGTCATGTGTTATTATTCACTGATTTAATATTTATTTCCCTAAATTCCTTCTTTCCAATGGTGGGTGGCATTCATCTCTTATTTGATGATGTCTTCCCTTGATTGAAACAAGATGATGGGATGTCCGTCACTCCTTCCATTGATTGTTATGCAGAATTCATCACATAGTCTTGATCTCCCTCCTATATTGAAGCATGGTTCGTGAAACTTGTTCTCAGGGCCATATATTTGTGTGTTCTAGTTTATTATGATACTTATATCTAGATTTTCCAAGGGGTCATGACAGGTTAGCGACTTTCGGTCAGGGGAGAAGTCACATTGGGCATCGCTGGTAGGTCTGGATGATGGAGCATTGGTCACATGTATTATTCCACATGGGAGGGAATATCAAATCCATAAAACTCGAGGCATAATTCATCGATCAAAAGATATAATATGCTAGATCCATGTATTCTGAGGTTTTCTTTAGGCATCCCATGCTTAACACAAGGTATCAGTAATAGGTCATAACATTAATGTCCTACAGATAAGGGGTAGAATTGATTAGAATTCCCCATATAGGCGGATCAAGGAGGAACTTTCCAATGAGGGAATACCTATAATTTTTACTGGATGGATGGTTCATAATGACTATGGAGGAGTACCTTAGATGGTGTGTCTAAAAAAAGGGTTTCACACAATGAAGCGGTACGCTCTTAAGATGGAGGTACCAAGTTTTACCATTGGTTGGCGTTGAACCTCAAGGAGGCATCATACATTCCCCATTTAGAAGATGGGGATCAAAATATACATATTTATATAGATAGTGTGGGGATTACACATGAGATCTACCTAGGTGTTGTTAGGATAAGTGATGGTGTGGATGGGACTAATGAATTGGAATGGCCCAGATGGATGTCATGATTCCACCAGGATGTGGAGGCACAGTTGAGAACCAGGATTGATTGGGGGCATATTAGATGAAATGGATGTATTATTGAGTATTTTTGGAGTGATCCTCATGGATGATTTATATGTATCCTAGTTAGTTGTGAATCAAAGTCCATGTAGTTCTAGATCCCCATTTAGTTAAATTTCATGTGGTGAGGATGAGAGTAAACCGACGAGAAAAGTGGGGAATAGATGAGATGGATGAAGTGTCAGTATTAAACCTTAGATATGTTTCCTAAATATCCCATTTAGTTGGGAATCAATTTCCACCTAGTTCTCGATGGTCTCATAATGAGGATTCCCATGGAGCATATGGTTTTTAATTACATGTAGGAACAACTCATTGGGGATGATGTTTGGGATTATGTGTAGGAACGACCCATTGAGTATGTGGTTGGGGATTATACATAGGAACAACCCATTGAGTATGTGGTTGGGGATTTTGTATAGGAACTACCCATTAAGGTTTTGGTTGGTGATTACATGTATAAATAAACCATTGGGGTGTGGTTGTGGATTAGGTGTAGGAAAGACCCATTGAGGACGCGGTTGGGGCTTACGTCTTGGAATAACCCATTGAGGATGTGGCTAGGGATTAGGTCTAAGAATGACCCATTATGGAAGTGGTTGGGGATTATGTGTTGGAACGACCAATTAAATATGGGTAGGTTTCATGGACACTACAAACCACTAGGACCACATGAGTCATTCTTTATATGAGAAACGATAAGAAATTGTAGACCTGACAGTCAATTAACAAAAGATGCAACAATGATTGATGATGCTGGACTTACACATGGAAGCTACTTGAGTTTGATGTCATTCTATGTTAGGATGATCTCATTCTATGTGAGGAAGATCTCATTTCATGTCATTCATACATAGATCATCATTTCAAAGGTATTCTAGGGATTACATGTGAATACTGCATGAGGCACACATGAAAAAATACAAAAGGGAGAGGGATGATAGATTTATAGTATGGGAAGTGAAAGGATTCTGATGACCATCCCCTCATTGATCATGTGAAGAGGATTTCACTCCCTGTGGGGAGGATCTCATTCTCTATCACTCCTAACTAGTGACATCTTGGGATTTTCACATTGGGTAGGATCACAGTTTAACATAATTTGTTGAAGATGTTGTTACCAAAAAGTTTTATATAATTAAATACATACATGGGGAACTCACTTCTATCCCCTTGGAATTACATAAACATTGTCCATCAACCCTTGGGAAGGGAAGGCATCAGCAATGCCAGAAGCGGAGTTTGTAGAGGAGTGGCACTCATAAGGTCCCCATTAGCATAGATATGTTGAAAAAAAAATCCATTATCATATCTATGATTAAAAACAAGTGGTAAAGAAATGGAACATGGAAAATCATTCTAGGGACCAAGAAATCACTATACGAATTCCGGGAGGGTTGCATGGAATAGGGTATTTTGATGCATGGGGCCTCATTGAGAATGGATTTTCCAAGCTTGGGTTCTCATGGAGGATAGGGGTTTCAAGATGGAAATGGAATTGAAAATAATTTTGACCCTATATTGGAATGAGGTCAAGAGATAGAAAGGGAGTGCTTCATGAAGGATGAGTGATCCACGAAGAATCAAATTACTTGATGAACCTTATTACTCTACAAAGGGAATATGCCTTCAAAAAAGGCATCCCCAACCTAGGTGGTGGTAATGATGATGAAGGGGAAGGGGTTTCATGATGCTCCAGTACCTTACATAAATCAATTTTACATTTAGTTCATGGTGATTAAGGGTTTTTTGAAATGGGTGATCAGAAGTTGAATGGTTGGGGTAACTATTATTTTAAAGTGGGATTAGCTAGGTATTTGTAGGAAATGGAGAATCATGATGCTCAAAGGAATTCCAAAAATCTTGGTGGGCTTTGTGACATATCGTGGCTCTGTTAGACTCATGAATCCATCAGTATAATACCTCTGCGTGTTCATAGTGTGCATCATACAATTGAGAGTCCAATCAGTGCCTTGTGTGCTCATAGTGGGGAGGGGAACTCCACAAAGGTGCTTTGCAAGGAATACCCTTTTTGATGATTTTGGGGCCATCTGAGCATGGATTCTATCTTTAATGTTTATGTTACCCAACAACTTATCTCATGGAATATATTTTTGCACAAAAAAATATCCCCCTATGAATGAGAGTGTACGGGAAAAGGAGGTAGATAATTGAAGGTCATGTTTAATGGAATATTAGATCCTAGTTTAAGGTTGTAGAACTCGGACCCTGATTGTATATATATTCATGTTGTGATGCTTAGACTATAAGAGAAATGTTTATTTTAACGGTATGTATGCAGCTTACAAGGGTAGGAACCTGATGCGAATTACGTTTACTAAGGCCAATGTTCTCAATAGATATCAGAAGATGAACTGTATATAGTTTAAGGACATGGAGCATGGACAAAAATCAAGGCCAATGGTGTGAGGGTTTGAAAGAGTTTGATCTTGGGCCAAAAGATGAAATGTATTGGTGTTTTTACATATCCCTTAAGGATGGGAATCAAGACACACATTATTCTTTGAACATAGTGTTGTAGAAGACCAACAATGGTAGGAGAAATACTTTTTTATGAGTTATCTAAGGCTTCCCATGATTATCATGAGGATTTCAAAAAAAAATTTAGGGAAAAACTGTTGTTTAACATTGCACGTTAAGGATATTGGATCATTGTTTAAGGTCATAGTGTTTGTACCATAATCGATGGTGTCTAAAATAGGTATGTGTAGTGTAGAGTTATAAAAAACTCAATGAGAATGTGGTATTATGAGGCCGAACACCACACAAAACATTCCATAAAAGACCTTCATACAGTTTAAATTAGAGATGCTTGGACTATAGGCTAATAGTTTAATGTCATGGAGGTTTGACATGGGGTAAGAGGCTCCCCAAAATAGGCATGTACGATGTAATAGAGTAATTAATATATTGTGAAAGAGGACCTATATGTCCTGAAAATTCACCACATTTTATCATAAGATATTCTTTTGATATTAACCCTAAAGAAGTCAATACAGCATGGATGAAAGGAACATCTGATGTGAGCGATCCAAGGAGGCCCATGTGCCCTAAATGGGGCCTAAGGGAGAAGGAAAAAATAGGAGGTGAATTTGTGGATTGGCCCAAACATTATGTTCCTAGACATTTATATGTATCCCATAAGGCTGAGAATCAAGCCACATGTAGTTCTTGAATAGTGGATCTCCCTGCATAGGTCTAACTCATACACATAGAGGGAGGGACATTTTTTTTATTTTCTTATTTATTGTTGTTGTTATTGTTTCTTTTAGTGGATGGAATTGGATAGAAATCCCATGAATTATTATATATCCTATGTGGATAGGAATCAAGACATACATAGTTCTTCATAGGTGGCATGATGAATGCCCAATGCTAATGGTGATATCCTCTCTGGTGAGAATACCACAATGATTTTCCTTTGTTATTCATGTGGAAAGGATGATGATTCTGCAGTTTCAGGTCATGTGACAAGAACTTTCCATGTAATTTGTTATCGTGTGGTAAGAACACTAGTTGATATTTCTTTTATCATCTTGCGCCTAGGAGGATTATTGCAATGAATTTTATCATCATGCGACTAGGATGTTGGGGGGGGGGGAGATGAGTGTTTTCAAGGGGAAGTTCAGGGTGAGAAAACCATAACCCAATGTGATTGAGGAACACAAAGGCCCATGTCACTTCATAGAATCTAGAGGGAATGTCTGGTCAAGAGGATGAAATATTGAATTTATGGATGGGCACACATATGAAATATTTTGTCATTCCTATGTACCCTATAATAATGAGAATCAATACATATGTAGTTCTTGACCAAAACAAGGTAGATGACCAATGCTGGTACTGATGTCTTCTTAGGAAATATCATTATGATGGACCTTTTCATTTTAAATTCATTACATATTAGACTATGCAGTTATTATTTTAAGGTCAAGGAATCAAGAACATTGGATCTTAGTTAATGGTCATTGATTTTGGACCATAATGGGTGGAAATATCTGATGGATATGTGCAGTATGGAGGTGTGATAAGCCCAACATGAATATCCTATGAGGCCCAATTCCACAAAACACTTTCTCGATAGAACCTGTATACATTTTAAATTCGTAATTATTAGACTAAGATACCAGTTTGATGTCGTATTCTTTGGATGTTGATACGTGCATTTTAGGGTCGTGCAGACATGAACATCATTCTATGAAGTTTAATGTCATGCGGCAAAGATTATCATGCTATATTCATAAAAATTAGACCTATATGAAAATTAGATTAATGTCACATAATTAGGATAATTGGATCTTAGTTTAAGGTCATGGAATTCTGACCTATGGGGTTGTACAGATCCACCATGTGCGTATAAACCAGGCCAAGACTTCCAAGCCCACATGAGTAATGCTTGCTGTGGGAAAAAGGGAGCGGTGTCAGGCTCTCCCTATCACATGGAAATTCATATTAAGGGTATGGATTTACCAGTTGGGACTGTCCCCATGATACTAACCTTTATACTCAATGTGCATATATGCATGAAGTGGTCACACCAAGGGTGTTGGGGTTCCACCCAAACTTAAGGATGTGGAAAAGAGGTAAATCCAGACTTCTGATATAAAAATCATGATAAGGAAGAATTATGTGTAGTGACCACTATTGATCGAATTCGAAACACAAGATCCACAACTACACTAGTCAAGGATATGACATGAAAATCTAGAATCAGTTGTTTCCATGTTCGAAACAAAAGATCTTTTATTTGAAACAAAAGGTCCATGCAATGGTTTCCTATGATGGGATGTGATAAATTTTAGCTAGGAAGCATAGCCATTTGGGGACCCCATTATACATAGAGGACTATGTGAATCTAGATTTAGAAAGAGTCAAATCATGATAATATATTAGGGAAGTGACTGTGTGGAACCCAACACTTCATATTTCATACCCCAACACATCATATCATGTTTGTGGTCAGACCTAACTTGATTCAAGTTAAAGGACCCTATTCTTGCAAATAGATTATGGTCATTTTACATGGACTGAATTCTTTTAGTTTATGGTTATAAATATTTGACCTAACACATAGTTATCCATCATGTGCTTGGGATGACCAACTCCTTATGGAAAGTATTTCTTGAGAAACTAAGAATTGGTTGGTGGAGTGATGTCATCCCCATCAATAGTGACCAAAGAGTATGCACTTCTGGGATAGACCATGTGAATGATGTTTTGTCATTCCCACCTAGGCTCTAAATTTTGGGGCTTCCTTCTAGGAATGATTAACATTTAGAGATAAAAACTATATCACATTAGAGGAATTATATAAGGTGAACCTTCATGATGAAAGATCTAGATATCTTGTTTTGGTTACTCTATAGATTAATTAAGGCCCAGAGCCTATTCTTATCAAGGGTTTCTAGTTCATCTAGAAATAACTTGGCTATCCAATATGATATATGTTGATCGTAGATAGTTGTTCGGAGAAAAGGTAGCTAAATTTCAATGGGTAAGACTAACTCTGTTATGCATATTAGGTATTATTGGGTCACCTTGGTGGAATTATGAGTTGTTTTCTGATAATCCCAAAGGGTATCGCAGAGCTTTTTTGGAAATCTTTTATTATTATATCCAACCAACTTCTTCATAATGTTGGAGAGGGTTTTTTTGAATGCCTCGATCTTCCCATTTTTCTATGCATGCTAGTGAGAAGTATGGTTCAAATGTATATTTATTCGGTGTAAAAATTATTCTTATTAGCTTCTTGGATGTTGGTTGCATTGTTGGTGAGAATGGTGTGAGGGACTCTGAACAGATAAATGATGTGGGGGATCATGAACTCAACAACTTATCGGGATTTGACTCCCTTAATAGGATCTTCTTCTATCCACTTAGAGAAGAAATATGTCATGGTTAGAATGAAACTACACTGGTGAGTTATTTCTAGTAGATATGGTCCCACGACATCAAGTCCACAAACTGTAAATAGTGAAGAATACTTTCTAGTACGGAGGGGATCTAGTGGTTGATACACAGAGTTGGCATGGATCTAACACCCATGGAACCTCCAAGAGAACTCTATATAATCATGGAATATGGTGGGATATAACCTTTAAATCTGATGGGGGAGTTTCGACCCTACCTGATGATAACCACATGACTCGACATGAAATTCCCATATAACCTAAGGAATCAAATCTCCTAGAATTCAATAGAGAATAATTCAACTATACCCATGTCTGTAGATATTTTTATCAAGGTTTGGTCTACTATGGAGTGTAAATTGTGTTTCACGTCGATGTATTCACTTTTATTTGGATCTGTCTAGAAAAAGAGTTCCATAATAGAGATACTCAATAGAAAGAGTCAACCAATCAGAGATTTGTTCAGCTACAAGGGGTCCAAAGGCCCTGATGTGGAGGAACTGACTTTCATGTGGTTTACCTTTTATCTCAAATCATCATATAGGATGATGGGATTGATAACAACTCATTTTTCCACATGAATGAATATGTCTTTCTAGTCAGGATTTATAAGGGATGCAACTATACTATCCAAGGAATTAGTATGAGCATTTTTGACTAGGAAGCATGAGTTACCTCTAGCTGAGAAGGGAACTTGTCCGTCAATAGGTGAGTTCAACTTATTAATATAATGAGATCTAGCTTCTTAACAACTTAATTATCATTTATATTCTTGATGAATAACTAAGAGTCTCCATTGCTGTGTATGTGGGGAACATCAATCTTGAAGGAAAACTAGAGAAAATTAATGAGAGCCTGATACTCTACCTCATTGTTGGTGCATCTGTTTGATAGAAGGAATGAATATGGAAGGATATCAAGTGTTAGGTTGATGAATAAAATCCCTAGGAATAATCTGTTGAGTCAATGGTCATTTATTCTTCTACCAGCTGGGATTTAGGAGGCATTATCAAATAGAATCTACCATCATAGCACACCATGATCTACTAATAGGATCTCTTTGTCTGGGAAATCAAGATCAAGGGACTACTCTATAGGGTCTAAATGGGTGGCTAGAAAGTCTATCAAAGCCTGACCCTTGAAGGCCTTCTATAGAACAAATATAATGTTGAAATAATTAAGAACCACTGCCATTCATACTAGACAACTTGTCAACAAAGTCTGATTTAGGATATAATTTAGCTGATACATGTGGGTTACCATTGTATATGATTGTTCTAAAAATAGTTCTACAACTTCTACACTATGAAATCCAGTGTGAGAAAACTCTTCTCAATAAGAGAGTATCTGGAATCCCTATTGAGGAGCATGTGAATGGGATAATATAAGCTATTATCTATCACTTCATTGTTCCCCTAGGAAAGTAGGGCAATAAAGGATATCTCTAAGGTGGTCACATAGAGGACCGATAGATTCCCAGATATAGGAGACATCAGAACTGAGGGATGTAACATATACTGTTTGATCTCCTCAAATGTTGTATGTCACTATTCATCCCACTAGTACATGGATTTTTGTCAATGATTCTGGATAAGGGATTTCAATTACAGGACAGATTCACGGTAAATATGTGTATATAGGATAAGTTCCCTTGGAATCCTTTCAGCTCCCAGAGGTTGCTCGTAGGTGGAATTTGATTGATGGTGTTTATCCTCTCTTGGTCAATATTGATGCCTTTATAACTTCTTATGAAGATAAGAAACATCCAAGAGGTTAACCCAAAGGCACACATGAAAGGGCTCATCTTTAAATACCGGGAGAGGAAGAATTTGAACACCATCTCAAGATCATTGAGATGGTTCTGAAGCTAGTGGGATTTGATGACCAAACATCCACATAGAATTCCACTAGTGGTCTGAGGACTAGTTAAAATATTAGGCTCATAAAAGGGTGATAGATGGCTTTTGAACTCTTTGAACCAAAGTGAAGTACCTGATAGCAGAAGGTTCCTTGTGGTGTTTTGAAGGTGTTAGACTCTTTATCTATGGGGGATATTCATAATTGATTATATATGAAATACCCATCCATGAAAGAGATATCCTAGAAGCCAGTAGTGGCATTGATCAAAAGATCTATCATCTTAATGGGAAAATAATCCTTCAAACAGGGGTATTTAATGTCTCCAAAGTCGATACAAACTCTAATCTATATGTTATTATACCTAATAAGAATGATGTTGGCCAACCATCAGGGGTACTAAACCTACTTAACAAATTTATCTTTAATAAGCTTATCAACTATTCCATCAACCATGGAACCATGAGAAGGGTTCATTTTTTTGGGAGGCTGCTTGAACCCATAAATATTCACAAGGATTCCAATATGGTGGAGGGAAACCTAAGGTTCTAATCTTGGAATTTCATCATAGATCTAGGAAAATAAACCACGGTTAGGATTTAGGATATCCACATACTGTTGTTGTTTCTATTTCATTATGACCATGTTGATCAGTGTTGTCCTTGAATCTATCTCAGTGATAAGATTCACCAAATCCAACTCATCGATGGTGGTGGAGACCCCCTTTCAAATGCAAGAGGAGCATCTTCAAAACCCTCTTCATCATATGAGGTAGGGAAATTAGTGTGAGTATATGGTTCAACAAAGGAAACTGATCTGGTGGGGACACTGGTACCTTCTTCGGTAGATACAAAATCCTCATTGGGGAACTCGTTCTCTACTAAATCCATAGTGATGGCAGCTATCAACCTAATTCCATCAGGCCTCCGAACATGGGGTCCATGATTGATGTCAATGTTGTGGTGATATGACATATTGTGTTGGATCAACCAACCATTTTGGAATAGGCAATAATGGAATACAATTATATCCATGGGGATAACATATTGATACCTCATAGGGGTAGGGGTTCTGGTATCACTCAAGCCTTCCATATGCAGGACCAAATCCATTTTTTCATTTTCAAAATATCCACTTTAAGGAGAAGTGGATATAATGGAGAAATGTCCACGGTCTAGTGTTAAGTCCTCCAACCAATGAATCAGGAGGATGAAATCATCTTCCATGTCCATACAAGGGTAAGCCACAATGGTGGTGTGCTCAACCTCATTGGTCTAAACCCATCTTTCCTTGATCTTGTAATAGTCGAAATCTTTATAATGAGATTCGAAATAGGTAAATGGAGACACATCACCTTAGAGCATACCCAAGCAACCGTTGAGGATGTACATGAGGGTTTGGGGATATTAGGAGGGAACCTCTACATGTAGATGAGCCAGGGTCTACCCAAAAGTGAATTTTCGGTGGTATCCTTTAAGGTAGCCATGAATTTAGTGTTTATAACCAGGACACCAATTTGGGTCTTCAAATAGATTCCGCCCCACATACTATGATCATTCCTCTCATAAAATTATATCTTAATGTCAAAGGGACTTAAATATTCTCCACTTAGTCCTAGATTATGGTGCATCTAGGTTGGGATAAGGTTGATCTTGGAACCTATGTTAACTAGAAACCAACTTACTACTACACCATTGAACTGTCTAGTGATGTACAATGGGTGGATATTCCCCTATACTAAGGATCCTTAATATTCTCCTGAGAATGAGATGATGGCTTAGAATTCTTCTCACTCTACTTCTACAGCATAGATGTCCTCTGTATCCACTATATCAATCTCAAATATGAGGAGTATTCTCAAATATTCTGTGAGGGATTCCAATGTATTCTAATAGGAATAAGGAGTTGAGAATAATGATCTTTGTAGGAATGATGGAGAGGTGCTTGAGTACATATTAATTCCATACTATTCATAAATTTCTACATGTGGTGGGTTTCTATTTTGTAGGAGGTATGGCATAAACTAATAATAGAACTAGTGGATTCAAACTGGTGATAAAAATTTCCAGCTAAGCATTAGAAAAATCACCCAGATTCGCTACTGGCTGGCCATAGAATGGATGAGGCCTGTCGAAAACTGGATTCGGATGACCATGATGTGTTCGCAACTGTTCTTGGTTGAGTATCATGATTAGCAGTGGAAAAAATTCTGATATGATGAGCTGAGAGGATTATGCCTATTGGGTCCTGTGTAGAGCCTTCTATCTAGTCTCAGTAGCATGCAAAACATGGATTAATACACTAACCTAGGAATCACAATGATTTTCATATCCTCAGATCCTTCGATGATGGCGTTTAAAGAAGAATTTAAGAGGACTTACCTGATACTCTTCGTCA
Source organism: Viscum album (assembly GCA_963277665.1). Classification (NCBI taxonomy): domain Eukaryota; kingdom Viridiplantae; phylum Streptophyta; class Magnoliopsida; order Santalales; family Viscaceae; genus Viscum; species Viscum album. The sequence goes on along the minus strand of OY728161.1, from coordinate 1,985,090,287 downwards.
CTGGGAACCATATAGGGATCTATCAACATAAGGGTATTCACAAAGGAATAATCCTAATCATTATCATAGGAATATTCAACCCAAATCATACTATTATGGACATTATCATCTCTAGAGGCATGAGATCCCCCAGAGTTTGAGATGGATTTGGTTCCAATAGATGAATTTTCTTTCCCTTGTGTCATTTGTGTCTAATATTTTGAGAGGTAGAAGGTTTCAATGTGGATGATAAAATGGTAGATGGAGGATGTGAAACAACATAAGAAGGATCATGCTGATTCAAATAGGTATGGATGACACCCTGGTCATGAGAGACTACTTAGTGTGCCAACCAGTCATCATAATTTTGAGTCATGTGACTGTAGACCTGCTTCACCTCACCATTGCTACCACTGTTAGGCTTTGCATAGATGCATGCCACATGTGCCAAGGTAGGGACTAATATAAATAAATTTTAATGTACCTTTTCCTATAGCCAAACCATGTACACATAACATCACATAGTGTTATATCCAAGAACCCTGTGATAAGGGTAGTAGTTGGGGAAATCAGTGAGATAAACCTCTTAGGGATCCTGTATTTTGGAAGCTTCATAACTTATTGGATCAAGGTAATTTGGATATAAATAGGAATTTGAGAAACATTTAATGAGTAGGCCTGGATTCTTATGTATGGGAATTGATATCTGGGAGCCTGGACCTGGCGAGGGGTTGGATCGTGATTCTCTTTCCTAGGCAGAGGTGGTGCATTTTGGGGTGGCACCTGCTGATTCTACGCTGGTCCTCACTGAGCCTGATGATGGGCTTAAGGTTGTTTCAGATGTAAAGTGTATAGAATAGGCTCTACCTATAAAAACAATAGCATCATGGGGGCATCTATCTAGGTTATGATAGCAGTTTCTTCCTTAACAACCATTTTTGTGGGAGTTGGAAGTGGAAAAAGATGTACCTTCTTGTACTGATGTAAGGCTTCTTCTATATGCAGGGCCTTGTTAGAGAAATCTAGAAAACCACCTATGAAATTCCAAGGGATGAGGGATGGGACCAGACCAGTCTTGATGTTCCCCACACACATCATCAGTATCTTCTCTTGAGTTAGTGACATGTCGAGTGAATATGTGTTTCCCTTCTACCTGGAGAAAAAGTTTTTAATGCACTCATCCAGCCATTACTTACACATGAAGAGGTTTGACATACTAGTATTGCACATGGTGGAGCTGAACTAGTAGAGAAACTTCCTATAAATATCTTCCCAACTAGAAATGGACCCAATGGAAAAAATGGCTATACCAGAAAAATGTTGGCACTTAAAATGTCTACAAAAAACATTGAATCTTCGCTACCTTTTATTTCTATGGACTTCCCAACATGGATCCACACCTTTTGATAAAGTGGTCCAAATGTTTTAAGGGGTCATTCATATTGTTTAAGGGGATGCATGTAGAATTACTGAAGTCTATGTTTTTTTTCATGTCATCCGCCCATGCTGGATACGAAATTCCATCTGGTGGTATTGCCACCTACAATGTCTCTAGGGATTCAAGGAGAGCTGTGAGAGTATCTATTATATTTTCTTGGTGGGAATTTATGTTATGAAAATTCTTGGTGATAAGGTTCCATTTTGGGAGTTTTTGGGGAGACTTTGTTTGCTGAAAAATACATATGATTTAAAAATAGAATGGCTGGTGTTGTTGAAATAGGTTTTTAAGGTTGAACAGTTTCAAATTGTTTGCTATGTTTTTGGGCCTCAAAATTAGAAGTTTGGTTTTTAGAAAAGGAATTTTTTTTATAGAACAAAGTTTAGGGATCATGAATCATAGTTCACAGACCACAAATGTGGAATGTAGAACAATAAAGGTAAAATGGAAAAGGTGGGATTTATGCATAGAAATTCTATATGGATAGAGAAGTGTTCTATATAGACCACATAGAAAGAACAGTTCATGGGTGACTCATAGTTCATGGGAGGATTTATGTTCATGGGAAGGATATTGATTATAGATGAGAGGTGGTGATTCGTTTTTAGAAGGCATTAGATTCCCTGAGGAAAGAAATGTGATATTTGGACCATATAACAGAGTCCACAGGGAAGGTTGTACTTTATTAATGTTTTAGGTTTTTTCGATTAGCATATTTTGAGGATTTTGTTTCCTATAAAAGGATCACCAATTAGACCAATATAAAGATAGAAATTTTCATTGGGAATAATCATTTATCTAGGAATAATTTGGTGAATTCTAAAAGATTCTGCAAGGAAGGATTCTGTAAAAGAGTGTGTTTGTGGGTAAGTGATTATGTGAAAGGACAATAGTTCCATAGAGTTAGTTCAAAGAAGGAGTTTTGAGGGAAACTTCAGTTTGAAATGGATTATCCATCTGTAGAAGTAGATGAAGCACATAGGCAATGAAATAATATGTAGGAATGTAAGTGGTTCATGTAAGAAGAATTAGTCCATAAATTTGAAGGAAGTCTGCAAAAGAAGTGATTCTCAATGAAAAAAGACATTTTACTAAAAGAACTCATACCACATGGTGATAGGTAGTTTAAGGATGACTCAAGGAAATTCACGAAGGTACTAAAACTATAATTATGAGGAGAAGTTTGAATTCCATAGATAATATACCTAGAATTTTTGATGCATGAATTCAGGAAAATAAAGGTACCTACAAGTCAATAAAATATGAGTGGATCCTTTTCCACGTGTAATGAGTTAAATAAGGGGATGATGATGATCCTTTCCACTAGAAGTGAGCCAGAGAAAGAGACATTGGGAGTGACCCTTGGTAAAGAAGTGAGCTGACCCAAAAACCTTGTAAAGGCAGTGAGCCTAGTCATATAAGTTATCCAGCTCAAAATCTTATAAATTTTAATTGCGACTTAGTGGATTTAGTACATCAAAACATCCTCATTGAATGCTATTTGGACATAGTCTAGTGAGGGTGAACCAAGTAAAATAATTGTGTCCAATGCATGATTTTATTTCTATTCATACATTGTTATGAGAGAAGGAGAGAAGGAGACAAGAGTGTGTTGTTTAATGATAAATAAGATCTGAAGGGGAATTTTTTTTAATATATCACACCATGATTCACACCCCTCTCAGGGAATTTTACCTAGTTGGCCTAACAATTGGTATCATAGATAAAGGTTAAAAGTCAGTGGTTCTCTCTCAATAGAATAAATGGATGTTTTTAATAAAAAATGTATTCCAATATTTGATAAAAAATTTCAATTATTGAATAATCAGATGCAGTACTACTTATGATCATTAATAATGGATGTCATTACTATAGGGATGCATGATATTTTATCTAGTGTTAACATTGGTGATTTATTAGAAACTAAAAGAAGGGAATTGGATGCAGATACCAAAGTAATAAATGATTCATGGGGATCTCTATCCAATAAAATTTATACAAATTTCATGTCATGTAAAACATAGAATGATATATGGGAAATGTTTCTTAATATTTATGTGGATGACTCAAAAGTTAAAGAAGAAAAGCGAAAGGTTCTATGGAAGACATATGAGGATCTCAAAAATGCACCTTAATGAGTTTTTTGATACATTATTTGATAGTGTAAATGTTGTTGGGGATTAAATTTGTGGTCTTAGAGAAATTATTGATGATATATAAATTGGTAAGGATGTCTTTAGAAAACTTCCACCTCAATTCAAACTGAAAGTTTCTATATTGGAGGATAATGATTCGAAGGAGATGACATGGATACCCTAAATAGTACCCTTGTCACATATGAAATGAGAAATGATGATAATGATAATGTAGAAAAGGGAATGTCTAATGATGTGGAATTCAATGCCATGAAGAATCTCACTATTTAATATGGATAGGAAGATGAAGATACAGACAATGTGATTCCATTCCTTTCCTCATATTTTCAAAGAGGAAAGTGAAAGCTCAATAGGAAACTTCCACTTTCATGATTTTTACATGGAATGGTTGGAAATATTGTTGAATGGTTCCCTAAGAAGTTTCAAGATAATGATGAGGATGAAGATGAAATTACCATGATGAATTATTCATCTTAAATAAAAGAAAAGAAAAATTTTAAGAGAAATTTCTTCAAAAAAGAAGAATCTTCTTCCAAGAGAAGATGATATTTCAGAAGAATCTACGAAAGAAGAATTGGAAGGATGCAAGGATCATGCATCATATGATATGGTAGAGGTTGTTATAAATTTCGTAATAATAAAATAAAGTGAAAATGATGAAGGAGATGTTGAAGAAAGACTTGACCTTTAGGTCTAATTAGAAGCTTCTCTTAAGGATGTAGATGTTTGGAGAGCCAAAATGAAGAAAGCCAAAAAAGTGATCCATGATGCCAAAATTTATATATAGCATTAGAAATAAGAGAAGTCTAAGATGGATGATGAAATAGAAAAACTAATGTCTTCAATGATTTAGAGATCCGGAAGGTTGTTGAGTACAAGATCAAAGTTGAATAATAGAAAAGGGAATGTGATAATTTGACCGAAATTGGAAAATATCAAAAGAAACATATCAAAGAACATGAAGATGAATTCATTTATCTATGATGAAGTGTTAAAGATCAAGAAAAACTATTTAATATTAATATAGAATTAGGTAAGAGGATCATACTGACAATAGAAAACATGAATGTGGAGAATAATAGTCTAGTAGAATAGAAGCAACATCCATATCCAAAGGATATGGTTGGTATGGGGCTTGATCGAAAGAAGAAATAAGTAACGGTGGAAGTCAGACTACAAGAACCAACTCTGAGACTAATGATTGATTTGTGAATGAAGTATAATCAAAAGATTTATAGAACCCAATGGAAAATCAGTAGTGTATTAGTGACACATAGGAATGCACCCCACATTAGATGTTATTATTGTGGAAAGATAGAAAACTCAAAAAATATATGTTCCATATCCTATAGGTATCGAAGGGAACAAGACCAACATAGAAAGACATTAAGAACTCATTATTTCAGAACATCATTTAATGGTCACTATTTTAGGTGTGGGGAAATTGTAATCATGGAATGTTATTACACATCAACAATTCACATGAATGTGTTGATGTAGAATGGATATGGTCATAATAAAAAGATAAATGTATCATCAAATGATCTAGAAATGAAAAAATGATTTGTAGCTATACAAGTGAATCTTGTCCATCATATTCAGAAGAAGATTAATATTATGAATCCATAATGACACAATGTTTTTCAGTAGAAGTTTCTTTTCTTATAAATATGTTATATAATCACGTGAAATCACAAAAGAACAAACTACTATTTTCTATGTGCCATTTAAACACATGTTTGTTACTTATGTTATTTGAATTTTGAAAATATGACATACACAGTTATGATCAGTAAGTTATTTGGAGTCTAATATGACCAACTTAATATTTGGTGAATAGTAACACACCCTTATGAATAGTAATGTTACCCTTATGAGTAGTGACATACCCTAATCAATATTAACCTTACCTATGATAGTATATAAATAAGATTCATGTGGATGTACTATATACCTATATCTATGAATAAGAAAATAAATGTTTCAAAATATGTATTTTCAAGAAAATTATGATTTTAATTAAATATTAAATTAGTAACATTTAAAAAATTATTTTTGAAAAATGGATTTCATTTTTGGATTCTACATGTTGAAAAATGGTTAGGTTGAAATACTTGAATTTTTAGTGAATAGTAAAATACATAAATTATTTTGTATAAATACATTATAATTTAAATCAACTATTCCTGACATTATATGTGATGTAGTCAACCAAATATCGAACTCACATGCATTTCTTACTATTCTTGGCCATGTAATAATCACTATTGGTTGTCCCATGGAAAAATAATAATCTAATGATTATAATATTATGAAAAATCTCCTCCCCTCGCTGTAAATACCACCCTTCCTGACCTCCTCTTTTCAGTCATCTCAATCCTTGTTCCTTTCCAATATTATGCAAAAAAACTCTCCTCAAGATACTCCCCCACTTCCAGCATCCCATAGTCTCATAAAAATAACAAATTCTCTCACCTTAATAGGCTCTCAAGGAAAATTGATTCAAGAGGTAAATTCCCCTTTTCCTCTTTTTCTTTTTATTTTCAAGTTCATTTTTTTTATTTTCCAACCTTACCCCTCATCATCCAAATGTTATGAAAAATCCAGTACCTTACATGTACTTTAATTTTGTTATGACAATTTAATAATTTATTATCATCCCCCCTTTCACCATCTTCTATTTGAAAGAAATGAAAACACCATTTGAGATTTGTTAATTTAGCACAATCAAGGATGATAGGTTATCAATTTCTATTAATATATTCTGTTCTTGTCATGAAACCATTTTTATGGTTGAAGCAAACAATTATATGTTTTATTTATCTTATTTTATGTTCTTTAATCCTTATTCACTCTTGAAGTAAAATAATAATACAAAACAATTTAATTGTAGGAAAAATTGTTAAAATTAATTCAATCATTTGTCATAAATGTTTTATATAATGATTAGTCTTCACTCCAAGTAAAAAAATTAAATATTAAACTAAATAACCTTATTAATGTTCAATAATAATATTTAACCTTAATTATGGATGAACACCTTCATCATACATGTTTATCCGAACATGAAAAGATCATTAAAACCAAGGAAACAAACCAACCAAAACAATGAAATTGAACCTAATAAACAATCAAAAAGGACATGAATTAACATAAAAAATGTAACACCCCGAGCTTCCACAATACGCTTCTCATTCAATAATGCAATAGCTTGCATTTTACACAACTTTGAGTTCTAAAACACCGCGACTAATCAAAGTAGCCGTTATGAAAAGTAATAACCACTTTTTAAAATTATAGAAATTTTATATTTCAAAATGGACTTCATTTTTTGATTCGGAATATCGAAATTAGCCTATGTTGAATTTTTGGTATTTTTCTGAGAACTTCTAATTTTTTATGAATAGTGAAAAATACTTAAAACAACTTTTTAATCAAAATAATTTATTGTGATAAATTATACTATTTAGTGGTTTTAAGGTATAATTAGAATATATTTTTACCATTTTATCCAATGGTCTTCATTAGAATTAATTTACCATTGAAATTGGACATAAACAATTGCCAAACTTTTGATATAAATTGTTTCTTAAAAACACGCTATTTGTCATAACTGCGGAAATTAATTATAAAATTAAGTAATGCAACTTATATGTTTGGAATTTTGTAAAATAGACATCATTTTTGAATTCGGAATATCCATTATAGCTTAGGGTGAAATTTTGGCCTTGTTCTGAAAAACTTCAATTTTTGATGAATAGTAAAACCACTAAGTGGTAGTTAAATAACTGATTTTTCGTTAAAATGAAATATTACCACTTCTGTGATTTGATTTTCAAAAATCCGACATACATGGTTGTCATTAAGAAGTAAAATGTGGTTCAATGAGATTAAAATAATTTTTTGGTGAATAGTAACTTTTAAGTTCTTAATCGCGATTAGAGGTAATTAGTGTAGTTTAAGGTACAAATAATGTTTTTAATAATATGAGATGAGCATGACACTTGTCCTACTCCTATTGGATGAGTCATGGCCGACCAAGACAACCCATGGGTCAACTTGGGGACCCCATGGAGCCACTTTAGTTGGAAAATGACGTTAATATATATTTATTTAATGTTAAAATTAAATTGACACAAACATGAGTTATTTTACTAAAACAGTTTTTAAGTGGGGTTACACAAGTCCAAATTTTGACTATAAATATTCATTAGAAAGATAAAACGATTTCCTACATCATAGTATTTTTTTATAATTTTTAGACATTAAATAAATTAAATTATTTATGACATCATTATGATGCAGCGATGACCTCAGTATTTAATGATTTTAATAAAATGAAAAGATAATGTAAACTCCAAGGCCTACACTTGTCCAAAGACAATTGGATGGGTATATTTCGAACCCTTATCACCTTATCCACGAATTATATAAGTGTGGGACCTTTAGAATCCGAAAAGCATTGTGTAATAATGTAACATTTCAATCTTTCCAAAAAAGCCCCTCCTCTCCACTTATAAAAAGCCCCCAACTCTCCCACCTTATTCACACCTTCAAGCCATTTGGCTCGGCCAAACTCTGCCCAAATACTCTTCCAACGTCCCCCTCTTACTCCTAGAAGCCTCACTTTGGGCATAACTCTTCTCAAGGAAGCCTTTGTCTCAAATCAAAAAGAGTTACCCGATTTTGAGGTAATGTCTTCTCTAATGTTGTTTTGTTTTATTTTTCTTCTCCAACCCCCTAAACTCTTTTTATTCATTCCTTTTGTAAAAACACCAGTATCCTCAATATACTAGGATGTTGTTATAAGAAGGATTCTAGATACACTTACACACACCTACATCTAATGGTTAAAGAACATACGGTTTCTGTGGATGGTGAATTTCTGCCTCACGAAACGATGATAGTTCAACACTCATATAACACCTTCAAAGGTGGCCATTAAGATGTCACTATATTTATATATGATATATAATGTGTTTATGTTTTACTTATGCTTCTGTATTTCTCATTTATGGCATACTTTATGATTTCCATTATGGGTAAAACGCGATAATTTCATTTTAGGAAGTGCGGACTACCGCCCCCTCAAAGTGATTTGAATCATTAATGCCATATGTGGGATGTATAAAGGATGGATTAAATGGTATTATACACTATATTATAATTTAATTATATTATAAATTTATATCATTATAATTTCATTCCATTAAATACGAAATAGAAATGAAAGTAGCGTTCATGCATACGTACGGCTTACCGTCTCCATGAACGGTGCATTTCATTTCTTACCTCTAAATGTTACGTGACATTATGAATGAATGTATATACTGTATATATGATATATATGATATCTATATCATGAATATAATTATGGATATAATGGATATTTCACCACATGAACAACTTGTAATTATAAGAAGTTTATTTTTGACTCAAGTACCAAAGATCGACAAAACGACCATTATTAACTTAAATAATTAAATAATGTTCATAACATGGTAATAAGGGATATAAAAGGAATAATGAACATGAAAAAGGTTCTTATGTAAATAGAAATTAACTCTAGTTTATTATTCAGGAGGTTAAAGAACGGTCGAGTCAGGACAAGACGCAAGGTAAGGGAATTTCTTAACCCAATTTCCATTCTTTGGGTTAATCTCCTACTTTCAAATTATGTCATGATATTATTATGTACTATCTTTTATTTTTACATTATTTATGTGTACATATAGTGAATACACATTATAGATGTACTTTATTAAAAAAATGATCTTTTTAAGGACTTCGTCACAATCCCCTTTCATTGAGGCATATTTGGTTTTATACATAACTTTCTTTTATACAGTGTATAAACCCCTTTGACTTTTACATTTATTCAAAAGGAATTTTTTTTATACGAAGCGTTTTTCTAAACGACAAAAGGGAATGTTTTTCTTTCCGTACTTATAAGGCGAAAACGACTTCTCCGCCGCCGTGACCATTATTTGAGTTTCGGCTTCCTCTACAAGCCATCATTTTTTTTAATGAAAAATAAATACAAAGTTTTAACTTTCTTTTTATTTTGGTATTGAAAATTGTTTTGAAAGCATTTTTATTATATAAATGTGTTGTATTGATATATTGTGATTGAAATGTGGAAATGTTATGTTTCTTTTATACATGTTTTATGTGATACGATTATGTTATGGTTTATGATATGTTTAAACCTATTCATATGAGGAATGTATTGGACTTAATAAGTGACGGGTGGAGCCCGCTATAGCTCCTTGATGCATCGGTAGGTCTCATGAGACAACTAGACGTGGAATTGTCCGAGGCCCTTTCCCAATTTGATTTATGGTTTTGGCCGAGGCCTTAATCATTTTAGACGTCTTGGCCGAGGCCTTGACAGAATGTTTCAGAATGTCTGGCATTATACATTCCCTCATTATGAAAGTGGTTATTGATATTGCATGTGATTGTTCGACTAGTAGAATATCCATGTGAGTAAGTAAATGGCATTATTTAATTTTATTTTTTCCATATTATTCTGAAGTTCAAGTTTAAAAAAGCTTTTGTTTTAGTTATACATTGCCTTAAATGTTAATGTTTATTTATAAAAGCTTCCGCAATATTGTTATCCTTTCTGAGCATCTGAGCTCACCCCTTTCAATGTTTTAATATTTTTCAGGATGTGAAGAAGTATTTTATGAATGACCTGCAGGGATTGTCAGAAGAGGATATGAGTGTGGACTATGGAGACTTTGTTATTGTAGTTTTTCACATTATGATGTAATGTAACGTTTACGAATGTATCTTGTGTTTCCAAGGCTACTAAACTAATCGGTCTTTCGAGACATGATCTTTTGGGATCATGCCAATGTTATGAAGTAATGCACCGACTCTGGGTAGCTGGGGTCGGGGCGTTACAGTTGGTATCAGAGGCAGTTTAGTACTAACCTTGGAAGCTAGATTTAGATAAACTCTGATTAGAGCACATATCCTGAAGATAGACTTTGAGGATTAGTATAGAAGAACTTCCTAGAATTTTGTTATTGTAGAGATTTTGTGAGTTTTCCGAGCAATACATCCCTGTCTGGATACGAGCAAGTAGAGGCGGCTCTGGCACAGATGTACCTAGGGGTAAAAACCGAAAACACCGCTTTGAGCTAGACTCGAACGAGAACTGGTGCACGACAACGGGCCTTGCGGCACTCTTGGTTATGACACTCCCGGGGGATATGCTTTGGATAATTCTCATTTTATTTATAAACCACTATGAAGGGTTATGAGTATATACTTCCTCAAAGAAAACATTTTTATGGATTATATCCATAAATAGTTCAATTTATGTTAAGTATCTTACAAGTATGGAATTATGTATTTTGATTTATAAACTAATATAGTTTATGCCATTGTTTAGAAATGGCTCCTAGTGGAAGGAATGGAAACCGTATCAATGCACGCACTCCGTGTAGGGATTGCCCTCCTGCTCAAGATAATTATGGTGGAGCTAGTGATACAACTGGTGCTGATCAGCTTCTCACCGTACTGGGACAACTCACGCAGGTTATGAATAATAACCTTACTCATATGGAGCACCCTGATCCGCAACGTGGAGGATCAATGTTAGATCGCTTCATGAGGCAACAACCACCAAAATTCAATGGGAGTACAAATCCTATAGTAGTTGAGCAATGGATAAATTCCTTAGAGAAAATATTCCATGCCTTGGGGGGTAGTGAAAGGGAGAAAGTTTTCATGGCAGTTTACCGCCTCACTGGAGATGCCGATCAATGGTGGTCACTAATTCAAAACACAAAGGAAGATGATGAATTAACAAACATGGAATGGCAGGAGTTCAAAGAGCTGTTCTTAGAAAAATACTTTCCTTGAGACCATCGAGCGGATATGGAAAGGCAATTTCTGAGTCTGAGGCAGAAGGAGGATGAGAATGTCGCAAAGTATGAGGCTAACTTTACAAGGTTAGCGAGGTATGCTGCAGATTACATACATAACCCAAGAAGTAAGACTGATCGTTTCTTTGATGGGTTAAAACCATTTCACCGTCGAGCATTAGTCTCACAAACCTTCTCGTCATACGAAGATATTGTCTCATGTGCTATCATGACAGAAAAGGATTTCTCTAAGTCTTATGACAACAAAGTAAAGCAAGAGAAGAAGAGAACGGTGGAACAAGAGATAGATAAAGGGAAAATAGGAAAGAAGGATTTTCCATTATGTGATAATTGTGGGAAGAATCACCCTGGTACTTGCCTAAAAGGAATGGGAGTTTGTTATAAATGTGGGGAAAAAGGTCACCAGGCGCGTGATTGAAAGGGAAAGAAAGAGGCTATCAATGTTGAATGCTACAATTGTAGGGAAATGGGGCATTATGAAAATGAATGTCCTAAGCATCTGAGAAACTTACTTCATAAAAGGCCAAGGGATCAAGGACAATCTTATGCTGTTACTACAGTTGAAGCAGAATAACTAATGTATTGGTGCTTTTGGACTCATGGATTATATTCTGATTATTAGAATAATGTGATATATATATAAGGATTGTACTGAAGTACTTGTTGATTTCAGTAAGGTTTTAATATGATGAAGGTAATTATATTTTTAGTATGTGACAATAAGAGAAACTTTACTTTGTTTGGGGAATCTGATAAGTTGATTTTGGAATTAAGAGACCTTTTAGAGAAAGTCTGGACAGAGGTATTTTGGATAACTATAAAGGTTGGAGTGGATTAAGTTGATCTTTGGATAGTATTGTTTAAGGTTAAAAAATTTATGAAGATTATTTTTGGAATATTATGATACTATAGTTTTAGGAAAAGGACAACCTGTAGGGTGGGGCATAACCCGTCGCGTCGGAAAAAGCTGCAGGAATCGAACCCATAATCAAAGTGTGATAGGCCTTTATTTCCTACCACTAGCCTACAGGAAGTCCCTGGTTATTACAAAATAGTTTTACTAATCTAAATGGTATGTGTTAACATTTGGAACCTTATACAATTAGGATAAATATAATATTTTTGAGTTCTGTTACCATTTGGAGTAAAAGTTGGGTTTGTGGTAAAAATTTATTAACGAATGAAAGTATACATAACAAGTATGTATATTCCCTTACATTCTTAGTAAATCTCCTAAATAAATTCCTCAACATTATAGAAGGTAACTTAAAACAAAAATGTTGTCGGTTATCTTTTCCAACTGGGGATTCAATGACCGTTTAACCAATCACAAGTTTCTGATTTTCTTATGGTTAAACTTTATCCTAATCCTATTTTCTATAACTCTCCATCAGACCTTGATGGTTTGTTTCTCCTCCATATCCATATTTTCATAGAATCCTAGAATGGGCTATATCGGGTGACCTTTGTACTTATCTTGCTTTCTTTTAATGTTATATATTTATTAACCATATATCCGATGTGGGTTTTCCTCAAAGGTATTTTCTCTTTTCAACCTTTTATTTCCAAAGAAAAATTTCAAATTGCGAGGACGCAATTTATTGAAGGAGGGGAGAATGTAACACCCCGAGCTTCCACAATACGCTTCTCATTCAATAATGAAATAGTTTGCATTATACACAACATTGTGTTCTAAAACACCGCGACTAATCAAAGTAGCCGTTATGAATAGTAATAACCACTTTTTAAAATTATAGAAATTTTATATTTCAAAATGGACTTCATTTTTGGATTCGGAATATCGAAATTAGCCTATGTTGAATTTTTGGTATTTTTCTGAGAACTTCTAATTTTTTATGAATAGTGAAAAATACTTAAAACAACTTTTTAATAAAAATAATTTATTGTGATAAATTATACTATTTAGTGGTTTTAAGGTATAATTAGAATATATTTTTACCATTTTATCCAATGGTGTTCATTAGAATTAATTTAACATTGAAATTGGACATAAACAATTGCCAAACTTTTGATATAAATTGTTTCTTAAAAACACGCTATTTGTCATAACAGCGGAAATTAATTATAAAATTAATTAATGCAACTTATATTTTTGGAATTTTGTAAAATAGACATAATTTTTGAATTCGGATATCAATTATAGCTTAGGGTGAAATTTTGGCCTTGTTCTGAAAAACTTCAATTTTTGATGAATAGTGAAACCACTAAGTGGTAGTTAGATACCTGATTTTTCGTTTAAATGAAATATTACCACTTCTGTGATTTGATATTCAAAAATCCGACATACATGGTTGTCATTAAAAAGTAAAATGTGGTTCAATGAGATTAAAATAATTTTTTGGTGAATAGTAACTTTTAAGTTCTTAATCATGATTAGAGGTAATTAGTGTAGTTTAAGGTAAAAATAATGTTTTAATAATATGAGATGAGCATGACACTTGTCCTACTCCTTTTGGATGAGTCATGGCCGACCAAGACAACCCATTGGTCAACTTGGGGACCCCATGGAGCCACTTTAGTTGGAAAATGACATTAATATATATTTATTTAATGTTAAAATTAAATTGACACAAACATGAGTTATTTTAATAAAACCGTTTTTAAGTGGGGTTACACAAGTCCATATTTTGACTATAAATATTCATTATAAAGATAAAAAGATTTCCTACATCATATTATTTTTTTTATAATTTTTAGACTTTAAATAAATTATATTATTTATGACATCATTATGATGCAGTGATGACCTCATTATTTAACGATTTTAATAAAATGAAAAGATAATGTAAAATCCAAGGCTTACACTTGTCCAAAGACAATTGGATGGGTAGATTTAGAACCCTTATCACCTTATACACGAATTATATAAGTGTGGGACTTTTAGAATCCGAAAATCATTGTGTAATAATGTAACATTTCAATCTTTCCAAAAAAGCCCCTCCTCTCCACTTATAAAAGGCCCCCACCTCTCCCACCTTATTCACACCTTCAAGCCATTTGGCTCGGACAAACTCTGCCCAAATACTCTCCCAACATCCCCCTCTTACTCCTAGAAGCCTCACTTTGGGCATAACGTTTCTCAAGGAAGCCTTTGGCTCAAATCAAAAAGAGTTACCCGATTTTGAGGTAATGTCTTCTCTAATGTTGTTTTGTTTTATTTTTCTTCTCCAACCCCATAAACTCTTTTTATTCATTCCTTTTGTAACAAAACCATTATCCTCAATATACTAGGATGTTGTTATAAGATGGATTCGAGCTACACTTACACACACCTACATCTGATGGTTAAAGAACATACGGTTTCTGTGGATGGCGAATTTCTGCCTCACGAAACGATGATTGTTCAACACTCATATAACACCTTCAAAGGTGGACATTAAGATGTCACTATATTTATATATGATATATAATGTGTTTATGTTTTACTTATGCTTCTGTATTTCTCATTTATGGCATACTTTATGATTTCCATTATGGGTAAAACGCGATAATTTCTTTTTAGGAAGTGCGGACTACTGCCCCCTCAAAGTGATTTGAATCGTTAATGCCATATGTGGGATGTATAAAGGATGGATTAAATGGTATTATACACTATATTATACTTTAATTATATTATAAATTTATATCATTATAATTTCATTCCATTAAATACGAAATAGAAATGAAAGTAGCGTTCATGCATACGTACGGCTTACCGTCTCCATGAACGGTGCATTTCATTTCTTACCTCTAAATGTTACGTGAAATTATGAATGAATGTATATACTGTATATATGATATATATGATATCTACATCATGAATATAATTCTGGATATAATGGATATTTCACCACATGAAAAACTTGTAATTATAAGAAGTTTATTTTTGACTCAAGTACCAAAGATCGACAAAACGACCGTTATTAACTTAAATAATTAAATAATGTTCATAACATGGTAATAAGGGATATAAAAGGAATAATGAACATGAAAAAGGTTCTTAAGTAAATAGAAATTAACTCTAGTTTATTATTCAGGAGGTTAAAGAATGGTCGAGTCAGGACAAGACGCAAGGTAAGGGAATTTCTTAACCCAATTTCCATTCTTTGGGTTAATCTCCTACTTTCAAATTATGTCATGATATTATTATGTACTATCTTGTATTTTTACATTATTTATGTTTACTTATAGTTAATACACATTATAGATGTACTTTATTAAAAAAAATGATCTTTTTAAGGACTTCGTCTCAATCCCCTTTCATTGAGGCATATTTGGTTTTATACACAACTTTCTTTTATACGGTGTATAAACCCCTTTGACTTTTACGTTTATTCAAAAGGAATTTTTTTTTATACGAAGCGTTTTGCTAAATGACAAAAGGGAATGTTTTTCTTTCCGTACGTATGCGGCAAAAACGACTTCTCCGCCGCTGTGACCATTATTTGAGTTTCGGCTTTCTCTACAAGCCATCATTTTTTTAATGAAAAATAAATACAAAGTTTTAACCTTCTTTTTATTTTGGTATTGAAAATTGTTTTGAAATCATTTTTATTATATCAATGTGTTGTATTGATATCTTGTGATTGAAATGTTGAAATGTTATGTTTCTTTTATACATGTTTTATGTGATACGATTATGTTATGGTTTATGATATGTTTAAACCTATTCATATGAGGAATGTATTGGACTTAATAAGTGACGGGTGGAGCCCGCTATAGCTCCTCGATGCATCGGTAGGTCTAATGAGACAACTAGACGTGGAATTGGCCAAGGCCCTTTCCCAATTTGATTTATGGTTTTGGCCGAGGCCTTAATCATTTTAGACGTCTTGGACGAGGCCTTGAAAGAATGTTTCAGAATGTCTGGAATTATACATTCCCTCATTATGAAGGTTGTTATTGATATTGCATGTGATTGTTCGACTAGTAGAATATCCATGTGAGTAAGTAAATGGCATTATTTAATTTTATTTTTGCCATATTATTCTGAAGTTCTAGTTTAAAAAGGCTTTTGTTTTAGTTATACATTGCCTTAAATGTTAATGTTTATTTATGAAAGCTTCCGCAATATTGTTATCCTTACTGAGCATTTGAGCTCACCCCTTTCAATGTTTTAATATTTTTCAGGATGTGAAGAAGTATTTTATGAATGACCTACAAGGATTGTCAGAAGAGGATATGAGTGTGGACTATGGAGACTTTGTTATTGTAGTTTTTCACATTATGATGTAATGTAACGTTTACGAATGTATCTAGTGTTTCCAAGGCTACTAAACTAATCAGTCTTTAGAGACTTGACCTTTTGTGATCATGCCAATGTTATGAAGTAATGCACCGACTCTAGGTAGCCGGGGTCAGGGCGTTACAAAAAATGTTATAATAAATAAATTAAATGGATAATAGTATCTGGAATTATCAATTAATAATCCTAACTTTTTTAATCCTGTCATAAATAACATGTGGAGAACACCATCATATTTAATGTAAGGGATCCTCTCCATTTCACTTTTATTGAAGACTATCCTCTATGATGTGACATTTTATGTGTAATTCATAATGATTGGGTATGATATTTTACTTCTCCCATACTTCCATCATGATTTATAAGTGTTGATAAACCCTGTTCTCTCTCCTGAATCCCTCTTCAATACACTCGATACCATACCGATAATCCGTAAGGAATTCTACTAGAACCGCCTTTATGGTATCAAGTTGCTCTATCAATCTTTTTACCTGAATGAATTTTTATTTCTTTTTTATGTAAAAATTATAAATGATGTTTATATGTTCCAAAATTATGTTTCAAGATCCACCCCTCTTTCTATTTCGGGGATATATATGCTTTTATGTGATTCCCTCCTCGATACTTCCATGTAAGCAAACTCGTTTTAAGGGAACTTCCCAAAATCTCACCGAATTTGAAGTGAACTCTATCTACTATTTTAATCCAAAATTTTCATTAAAAAACAGTATTTTTATTATGAAGAAATTAATTTTTAAATTCTTGTTTTATATAAAATATTCTTCCCTTTTCTATTTTTAAAGATTTATAGTATTTTCCTTAAAACTGCACAAAAACTTTTTAATGCTAAAATTTCTCAATTTAATTTCTTATATTTTTTCACTTATATTTGACATAACATACCATGATATATTATTATTTTACCT
Source organism: Viscum album (assembly GCA_963277665.1). Lineage (NCBI taxonomy): Eukaryota > Viridiplantae > Streptophyta > Magnoliopsida > Santalales > Viscaceae > Viscum > Viscum album. The sequence continues at coordinate 1,985,072,642 of OY728161.1, read as the reverse complement.
TATAAATATCCATGTATGTTCTAACTCCTTTATTTAATGGACACTTTCATGATACACCCATTGGTTATGCTTTATGTCATGATCGTGGTACCCAGTTCATTCCATGGGTAACCCTTATGTTTATGTAATTTGATTATGTATGATTATTTATATAGAATACTTTTTCATGAAAAGTTAATATGGGTTAACCCATATAGATCTCCAATGAGTTGGGTAAATTTGAATCTCATGAGACGTTCTGTGGGATGGTTTTGGCGGTTAGCCTTGACATGTACTACTATGTGCAACGATTTTGGATGTTAGTCTTGGCTTGTGATACTATAGGAAATGGTCATTGTGGTTAGAATTTAATTGAACTAAACTCATGTTTTATGTTTCTTAAAAATTTCTATTATTCCATGTTTAAATTATCCCATGTTTATATGTTATCATTCCATATGTTACATGCCTTTTTATATCATTATGTCATGCCTTCTATCCCATGTGCTAATGCTTTGTTCTTATGGTCATTTCCATTTCTGGGATTTTTGCTCATCCCTTTTTTCATTTTATCCCCATATTATACTATGCAGATGTATGAGAAAAATGGAATATAGGAACTCATTATGGATTTCAAATTCAATTTTTTTATAATGTTTGATTATGTTCCAAGTCTTCTAAGACACAAGACTTAAGATCCTTGTCTTGTAATCTGATGCATAATTATGCTTAAAATCATGTCATGTTATTTGTAAATGGCTAGGGTCACTATAGTTTGTATCATATGATGGTCTAGTTATTTTTGGAGATTAGGAATTGAGCATCTTAGTGATAACATTAAGGATAAGAAGAAGTATAATAAAACATCCCAAAATTTTGTTAAGTATAAATTACGTGGTTATAAATAAAATACTCCCTGGTCTGGATACAAAAAGGTAGAGGTAGATCTAGAATAGATTTACCTAGGATTTAAAACTCTGATAAGGAGTTTCGGGATTAACACGGGGTGTCCTGGTACATGGCAACGAGCCTTCTTGCACTCTTGGTTTGACACTCATGGGGGATATGATTTGGTAAATTCATGAGCTTAGTAAAAAAATTATTAAGGGAATAAAAAAATCCCATATTAATATAAGTTAATAAATAGACTGAGGATAACCTATATTTAGTCATAAGGAATCACAAGTTAGGATATACTTCTCTTTTACATGTTTATCCTTTTATGCTCAATGTTTATTTTTATGCTCAATAGCTATGTATTAAAGCCTTCTAATTGTATATTATTTTTCATAGTTAATGGATGGAAATAGAAAAATACATTCAAAAAACCAGTGTGATAGAAAATGTGAAGATTTCCCTAATTATATGCCTGATTTGATGGGAACAGGTGCTCAAAACAACATAACAGTACTTGCTCAGCTGGCTCAAGTTATGAATAATAACTTGAATCATGTGGAACTCCCTCCTCCACCATGGAAAGAGAATGTTTCCTTATAATCCTTGATTCGGAAAAGTCCTCCCATGACTAGTGGATCTTCAGATCCCCTCCTCATGGAACAATGGATTAAATCAATTTAAATGACATTCTTCATCCTCCAGTGCTCTGAAGAATAGAAATTTGTACAGGTGGTCTATCATTTTGGTGGGGAAGCTGATCAATGGTAGACATTGATCAAGAATACAAATTCCCAAGAGAAAATTGATTCAATAGAATGGTAGGAATTCAAGAGGATGTTTTTCAATACATATTTTTCTCATACCCTCCATCTCACGATGGAAAGAGAGTTCCTCAGTCTCAAGAAGAAGGAAAATGAGTCCATCAGGGTGTATGAAGAAAACTCTATATGGATTTCAAGGTACGCCTCTGGCTTTGTCATGAACATCAAAATCAAGGTGGATTGATTCTTTATTGGGGTAAAGTATAGTGTACCAAAGGTGTTGGAGATTAGATGCTTCTATAGTTATGAGGAGATTCTATGTTGTACCCTCAAGGTTGAAATGGAGATTGGAGACTCTTAGTGGTCTCATGGGTCTAGTGACAAGAAGTAAAAAATGTAGAACAAAATGGGTGGTGCAACACATAAATCCATTTGTGTAAAGAAGCCTGAATAGACCACATGTAAATGTTGTGGGAAGAAGCATCTTGGGAACTGTCTATAGTGAACCAAAAATTGATTAAAATGTGGAAAACTGTGACATCTAGCCAAGAACTGCCGAATGGATATGAAAAATCCTGCTAATGTTGAAGAATAAAGGAAGGTTCAGATCAATGCTCAGAAAGTGGTGCAGTGTTACAACTACAAGGAGAACATGCATTATGCAAAAAAAATCTTTAAGCCAAGGGTTTTCGGAGGAAATAAACAACAACCTCCAAGGCAACAAGGAAGGGCGTATGCTATCACTAATGCTGATGTGGAGCCAGAAAACGATGTAGTGATAAGTAAACTAGTTAATCATTTTAGAAATTATAATGTAGTATTTTATTCTAGTTCTACACATTCTTTCATATCTTGCATTTTTAGTTCAACTATTCAAATAAGACCTCAAAATTTGGAGGACAAGTTAGCTGTGAGAATAAAAAATGGGGCAATTATTGTATCCATTGATTATAACTCCACCCCGGTTAATGTTTTTGGACTGAACCTCCCATCATATCTTATCATATTCCCATTAGTGGAGTTAGTCTCTATCTTGGGCATGGATTAAAAATATTTATCCAAATCCAACATCAAATATTGGGAATGGGAGATCACTCTTCATATCCCGAAGCATCCTCCAATTCTGTTCATGTGTAAGGAGGAAGATTAATTTCCATCAAAATCATTGTATCATGTGTGGATATTTGTTTCTTATGAGAAAGCATGTCTAGTTCAAATGACTGGGATAAATAATAGAATCATGCTTGAAGACATGCCCATCTTGATGGATTACACTGATGTACTCCCTGTAGAGTTTCATGGTTTTCCTCCTGACTGAGAGGTTGAGATCTCAATTGATCTTATTCTTATATCTCTACCTATATCAAAAAAACCTCATATAATGCACAACGTATAGCTGGAATATTTGAAGAAGAAGTTATAGGAGAATTTAGTGAAGTGTTTTATATGCACATGTTCTTCACCGTGGGGTGCGCCGGTCCTCTTAATCAAGAATAAGGATGGATCAATGTGCCTCTACATTGATTATCGCAAGTTCAATAAAATCATGATAAAGAGAAAGTACCCCCAGCCACTGATAAATAAATTTTTCGACCTGCTTCATGGGGCCATTTATTTCTCTAAGGCAGACCTTCATTCGAGATATCGCTAATTAGAGGCGAGGAAGGATGATATTACCAAGACTTCACTTATAATGAGGTATAAACTCTATGATTTCATAGTGATTCCCTTCATACTCACTAATTCTACAAATAATTTCATGGATTTAATTAATAGAGTCTTTAGAGATTACCTTGAAAAGTTTATGGTAGTCTTTGTTGACGATATTATGATATACTCTAAGAGAATGGAGGAACATGAGGATCATTTGAATACAATGTTAAAGACATTACAAAGGGATAAGTTGTATGAAATTTAATGGTAAATGTGTTTTTTGGATGGAGGATGTATCATTATTAGGGAATGTTATAACCAGCAAAGGGATATATGTGGACCCTTCAAGGACAATGGAAATCGAATAGTGGCACATGCCAATATATGTAACGAAGATCTGCAACCTTTTGGGTATATCTAGGTATTATCAACGATCTTTGAATAACTTTTAACGATTGAAAAATCCAATGAACAAGCTGACATAGAAGGGAGAAAAGTTTGTCTCGACTCAGGAATGTTAAGACTATTTCAAGGAGTTGGAAAAGTGGCTTATCACTACACTAGTACTGACACTCCCAACAAGTGGAGAACTCTTTGTGGTGTACATTGAGGCTTCAAAGAAGGGATTAGGCTATGTGATGATGAAAAATGATAAAGTTATAGCCTACGCCTCAAGGTAGCTGGGAATCCATGAGAAAAACTATCCCACACATGATTTGGAGTTGGTGGATGCGATCTTTGCATTGAAAATATGGATGCATTATCTCTATAGGGAGAAGTGTGAGATATATACTAACCACAAGAGTCTTAAATATAAATTCACAAAAAATAGATTAATATGTGCCTTTGAAAATAGATAGAGCCTATCAAGTATTATGACTACTCAATCCACTACCATCTCGATAAGGAAAATAAGGTGAAAGATTCTCTAAGTAGAAATATTCCTTCATCTTTATCAATGATGATAATTGAAAAGGGTAAAATCTTCTAATATATTTAGAGGATGGACATGAGAATCACTAAGGGAGGAACATCGTCAATTATTTCACAAATAATTGCTCAACCATCCCTCATTGTGAAAATAAAGGATGCTCAAAGAAAAGATGTGTAAATTCAGAAAAGGGAAGAAGCTATTAGAAATGGGTAAACCTATGAGTTCATGATTGATGGGGAAGAATTCGTATGATTTGGGTCATGATTATGTGCACCATCTGATCTGGAGATAAAGAATGATCTTTTGAATGATGCATATAGCTCGACCTTCTCTATTCACCCAGGGAGCACAAAGATGTATCGAGATCTCTGAGATAACTTTTGGTGGGATGATATGAAAAGGGAGATTGTTGAATATACATCAATTTCCATGGTATGTTTGGAAGTGAAGGATGAGAGGAAAAAGTCTAAGGGGATGATTCAACCACTAGTCATACCAACATGGAAGTGGGAGAACATCACCGTGGACTTTTTCACCGGATTTCGAAGGACACCTAGAAAAAACAATGCTATATGGGTCATTGTGGATCGTCTTATAAAGAAATATAACTTTATATAAATTAAAGAGGACTTATCATTGGATCAACTTGCACAGATATACATCAAAGAATAGGTATGTCTGCATAGAGAACCACTATCTATTGTATCCGATTGTGATCTGAGATTCACCTTGAAGTGCAGGAAAATTCTCCAACATTCTCTAAGCACTGAATTGAACATCAACATGACCTATCATCCTCAAATTTATGGCCAATATGAGAAAAATATTCAGACACAAGAATATTTGTTGAGATAATGTTCTATGGACCTCAAAAAAGTATAGGAGCAATATCTTCCACTAGTCGAATTATCTTATAACAATAGTTTTCACTAAAGCATCCGAATGTCACCATATGAAGCCCTTTATGGGAAAAGGTGTAGAAAACTGATGGGTTGGGATGAATTCAGTGTGTTTATGCTGCTAGGCCTCAAATGGTCTACGAATGGTGGAAAAGGTGAAAACCATCTAGTTTCACATCATGGCATCCCAAAGTTGACAAAAGTGTTATGCAGACAACCATTGATGAGACCTTGAGTTCAAAGTTGGAGACATTGTATTTCTACACATATATCCATGGAAGAATGTGATGAGATTAGGTAAGAAAGGGAATCTAAGTCTGAGGTACATCGACCCCTTAGATATTCTTGACCGTATCGAGGCTGTGGCCTATCGACTAGCACATCCACCTATCATGTCCAAAGTACACGATGTCTTTCACGTATCCCTCTTAAATAAGTACATACCAGATCCTTCACATGTACTATCTTTATAGGTGGTACACTTGGATGATGATTTTTCTTATGAGGATCATCCTATGAAGAGCTTAAATCGTAGAGATGATGATCTACGTAACAAGACTAATCACCTGGTCAATGTACTATGGAGGAACCATAAGTGTGAAGAGGCACCATGGGAACTAGAGTAGGCAATGAAGGAAAAGTACCCGCACCTTTTTATGGCCCATAATGTAAAACAAAACTTCGAGGGTGAAACTTCTTAAGGGGAAAAGAATGTAACGACCTAATGTTTTTCAATATAAATTTCCTTTCTTATAAATATGTCATATAATCATGTTAAATCACAACACAACAAACTACTATGTGCTATCAGACCTTGAAACATAATTTTTTCACTTATTTGATTTGAATTTCGAAATTCTGACATACATGGTAGCGATCAGTAAGTAATTTGGAGTCTAATATGACTAATTAAATTTTTAGTGAATAGTAACATACCCTTATGACTATTAATGTTTCCCTTATGAATAGTGAAAAACCCTAATGAATAATAACGATACCTATGATAGTATATAAATATGTTTCATGTTGAAGTGTGATATACCTATATTTGGGAATATAAAAATAAGTGTTTTAAAATCTGTATTTTTCTAGTAAATTAGGATTTTAATAAAATATTAAATTATTCATATTTTAAAATTATTTTTGAATAACAGATTTAATTTTTGGATTCTACATGTAGAAAAATGATTAGGGTGAATGTTTTGTATTTTTTTGAAATACTTGAATTTTTAGTAAATAGTAAAATACATTAATTTACTACATAAATACATTTTAATTTAAATACAATATTCCTGAAATCATAAGTGATGTAAGAACCCAAATCTTAAAATCACATGAATTTATTACTATTATTTTTCATGGAATCATCACTATTGGCTGTTTGATAGAAAAATAATAAACTAATGATTATAATATTATGAAAACTCTCCCCCCTCCACTATAAATACCACCCATCCATACCTCTTCTCTTCACTCCACTAAAGACTTGTTCCATGCCAATATTCTACCCAAATCTCCCTTCAAGCTCCTCTCCCACTTCTAAAATCCCCTAGTATCTTCAAAAGACAAAGTCTTATCCCCTTAAGAGGCTCTCAAGGAAGATTGATTCCAGATGTAAATTCCTCTTTTACTTTCTTTGTTTTTCTTTTCAAGTTCATTTATTTTATATTCTATACTTACTGTTCCTAATAAAAATGTTATGAAAACTAAAATACCATACTTTTATTGGAATGTTTTTATGATAATGGAATAATTTAGTATCATCTCGCCTTTCCACACTTTTTATTTGAAAGAAATAAAAACATCAGCTGAGGTGTGTTAATTTAGAACAATCAAGGATGACGAGTTATCAATTTATATTACTATCTTCGATTATGGTCATGAAACCATTTTTATGGTCGAACCAGACTATTATATGTTTATTTTATCTTATTTATTGTAATTTAATCCTTATTCAATCAAGATGTAAAATAATAATACAAAACAAGTTAATTGTGAGAAAAATTGCTAAAATTAATTCATGTGTTTGTTATTAATGCTTTATATAATGATTCAACATCACTTCGAGTAAAAATATTAAATTTTCAACCATTTAACCTTCTTGATGTTCAATAGTAAAATGTAACCTCAATTATGGACTAACACTGTCATCATACATGTTTATCTGAACATGAACCGATCATTAAAACCAAGGAATCCAACGGACCCGAACAATTAAATTAAACCTTGTAAGCATCAAGAAGTTCTTTAATAAAAAAAAGGTTATACCAAATAAATTAAATAAAGAATATGTATGGTAATTATTAAATAAAAATCCAAATTTTTTTATTTAGGCCTTTAATAATAAGTGGAGAACACCATCAGATTTAAGGCAAGGGATCCTCTCTATTTCACTTTTATTCAAGAATGTCCTATACGCTATGAAATTTTATGTGTAATCCCTAATGACTGAGTATGATCTCTCACATCTTCCGTACTTTCCTCATGATTTATAAGTGATGATACACCCCTTTAAATCTAATTAATCCCTCTTAGGTACATCTGAAACCATGCCGCTAATCCGTAATGAATTCTACCCAAACCGCCTTTATTCAATCAGGTTGCTCTATATTTATTTTTACTCAAATGAATTTGTCTTTAAATTTTATGTGAAAATTATAAAATAATTTTATATTTTCCAAACTCATGTTTCAGGATCCACTCCTCTTTCTTTTTCCAGGATATATATGATTTTATGTGATTCCTTCCTCGATACTTCCCAATAAGAAAACTCATTTTAAGGGAACTTCCCAAAATTTTACCCAATTTTAAGTGAACTATATCACTTATTTTAAGCCAAAATTGTCTTTATAAAATTAGTATTTTTTATTATGAAAACCTTCTTGGTTCACTTATGGTTTTATATAAAATGTTCTTCCCTTTTCTGTTTTGAAATCTCTATATTATTTTCCTTAAAACCGCACAAAAATGTTTTAATGCTAAGATATCTCAAATTCATTTCATATATGTTTTTACTTTTATTTTATATCACATAAAATTTTATATGCCTATTTTAGCTTATGAACATCCATATATGTTCTAAATCCTTTCTTTCATGGACACTTTCATGATATTCCCACTGGTTATGCTTTATGTCTTGATTTTGGAACCCAATTATTTCCATGGGTGACCCTTATGTTTATGTAAGTTTTATCATATATGATTATTTATGTGGAAAACATATTCATGAAATTTTATGATGGGTGTGCCCAGAGAGCGCTCTAATTCATTGGGTAATGTTGACTCTCATGAGACGTTATGTGGGACAGTCTTGGTGGTTAGCCTTGGCTTGTGATACTATGTTCAACGGTCTTGGTGGTTAGCCTTGACTTGTGATACTATGGGAAATAGTCTTGGTGGTTAACCTTGACTCATACTAAACCGATGTTTTATATTTCTACCACATTTCTATGATTCCATGTTTTAATTATCACATTTCTATATGTTATGATTTCATATGTTACATGCCTTTTTATATCATCATGTCATGCCTTTTATCCCATGCGCTAATGCTTTGTTATTATAGTAATTTCCATTACTGGTATTTTATATCATCCATTTTTTCATTTTATCCCAAGGTTATCCTATGCTGGTGTATGGGCACAATGGAAGATAGGATCTCTTTATAAATTTTAGATAAAAAGTTTTTTTATAATGTTTGATTATGTACCTAGTCTTCCAAGACACTAGAATTATGATCCTTGTCTTGTACTCTGATGTATAATTATGCTTAATATCATTTAATGTTATATGTAAAAGTATGGGGTCAATATACAATTTGTACCCGGTATGATGTCAAAATAATAGATAAAAAAGAGATACGAACAAGAAATGGATGCATATATATCTTTTAAAGAATCATATCATACTATAATATGGATATTTGAAAGTGGATGCACCTCACATATGATAGTAAATAAGGATTTGTTGAGTAGTATTAGGTATGATAAAGATGATGTCATATGATTTGGTAATGATGAAGCTTTGAAAATTATTGGTTCTGGAAAAGCAAAGTATGGGGGAAAATACATGAGAAGTGAATATGTTTTGGTTGTTGAAGGTATCAATCACAAATTACTATGTTTCAGTTAATTGTCTGACTTAGGACATTCCATATGATTTTCTAGGAAATTATGTGTCAGTAAGGGAAAAGGCAGTGCAGTTGTTTTTAAGGGAAACCATATAAAACGGAATCTCTATCATTTATGTTGAGAGGAAGATATGTTCATTTTGTCCATGAAAGAAGAAAACGTTTTTCTATAAACACCTTGGTCATTTGAGCCAAACATCATTGGAATATCTGGTGAAATATGATAATGATCATAACCTCCCAAGGCTATAACACGATCAAAATCACACATGTGATTATTTTTAATACGTGAAGATCATTTGAAAGACATATAAGGAAAAAGAGAAAAGGATAACAATTTTTTAGTAGGTTCATATTGATGTGTGTAGACTAATTTCACCAAGATATATTGATGATATGAGATATAATATTATCTTAAAATATGATTTTAACAGAATGGTAAGGGTTTTAGTCATCTCTAACAAATATGAAGTGCTCATTTTCAAAAAAACTTATCAAATTGAAGTTGAGAAAATTCTGGATAAAAAAATTAGAAGATCCAAATAGATAATGGAACAGAGTTCACAAATTTCCAAGTGGAGGATTATCTTGTGAAAAATGGGAAAAGGAATGAAGTCTCATCAATAAGAAGTCCACAGAAAAATCGTGTAGTTGATAGAAGAAATAAAATTATCAACAACATGGATAAAAAACTTATCATGGAGAAAGACCTTCCAGATAATTTTTATAAAGGAGAAATGATGACACCATTCTACACATCAATTAGAGTGTTATTATTTTAGAAATAAGAGAGGAATTTATATGATATATGAATGGAAATAATCCATCACCGAATTAATTTTTATTCTTTCAAAGTAAATGTTTCATTCTCAATAAGGAAAAGCACATGAATTTTAAATCCCATGGATATGAAGGAATATTTCTGGGCTACACAAAGAAAATAAAATCATATAAATGATCCAATAAGTTATTGGGAACAGTTTTTGAATGTCTAGATGTAACCACTGTAGATAATGAGAAGAATCTTCAGCAAATACATGATCAGTCATGGGAGGACAGTGATGAAGAGATTTGAATACCAGGGGATTTTGTAGTTTTAGAGGATAATTCAAAAGAAGATTCAGATAATGAAAAGGATGAACATAATTTAGTATCTACACAAAGATATAAGAGAATAGTGGAAATTGATATACATAACATAATTTGTGATCAGAAATCACCAATTCAGAGAAGAAGGATGAATACTCTACAACAAGCATCATAACAATCATTGGTAGAGCATAACTAGTTTGATGAAGCAGATAGAGATGAGAATTGGGTTCATAATATGGATGGATAGATTCTCAAAATTGATAAGAATTAGACTTGGGATATTTTTTTAGACCAACACACAAGAATGTCATTGGGAAAAAATGGATGTTTCTCAATAAGATGAATGAAGATGGTGTGGTGATTTAAAAAAAACAATTAATAGTGACCCAAGGGTAATCTTAGATAGAGGGTATTGATTTCAATAAAACATTTTCACCTATTTCAAGGCTATAAACTATTAGATTATTCTTGTCCATAATAATGAAAATAAAGTAAAAAAAAATTCCATTGAATGGCAAGTCTACATTTCTAATTAGAGTTCTAGAAGATGAAATTTATGTTTTCCAACATGATACTTTTCTCATTCATTAATAATAGAACAATGTTTGTTGACGGAAGATGCGTTACATGGGTTAAATTAGACCCTAAGAGAATTGTATTCAAGACTAGATCCGTTTTTGAAGAATATTGATTTCCATCGAGGCGGATTCAATTAAAGTATTTAGTGAAGGACCCCGGGACACCCTGAGAGGGGAGGGGTGAATCAGGGTGACCACTTTTTCTTTTAATTTGTTGGATCTTGTTCCCACGTTGGTAGGAACTTGTTGAATCTGTATGATGATTATGATCAGAATGAAAACATTCACATGCACAGAGAAGACACAACCATTTTTACTTGGTTCACCACTAAGGGCTACGTCCAAGGAGCATACGCTGACAGGTTGCCGGTCGTACCTAAATCCACTATGCTTCACTAGCTGCGGATACAAAAGTTCAGGTACAGACACTCTGTCCCAGGCACACTACCTTTACAATTGTTCAGGGATAGCTCACTGCGTCCCTCGGGTCACTCCCGTTGACTCCCCCTGGCTCACTGCCGTTGGTAAAGTCTCACTCAGTTTATAGATGTGAAGGTCTCTTCAATAGATGTGCATTGAATTCTTTGCCTCTGCTCAGCATGAGACTCTGCTTGCATCGAATTCCGAAATAGATGCACTAGAACGCACAGAACCACTGAACCGGATAACCAGAACGTGTAGACAAACCTGACTAACAATTGCGCGCAACACCAACCCTTTGCGCGCAAAACCTTCCTATTGCGTGCAAAAATTACTTTTCGCGCGGAATAATATTTCGCGCAAAAAACCCCTTTTTCGCGCAACTCCGAATATTTTGCGCAAGCCCCTTTACGCTATCCTTTTTCGCGCAACAGACCTCGGATCTTCTCTGAGTCTCTCCACACCTTGAAAGAAGGGGGTCACCTCATATTTATAGGCGACTGAGACCACTGGGCGCAAAATCCCCTTCGGGGCGGAAAACCTCTCATCTGGCGCATAATCTTTCTCCCAGCTTAAGTATTTCGCACACAACCCTTATTTTCCGCGCAGCCCATGCCTTTGCCATTTTTCACCAAACTGATTTCGAAACACTATTTGCGCGAAAAACCTTGATCCCCTATTTCGCGCATCCCGCTGTTTTTTCGCGCCTAACATAAGTATTTCGCGAAAGCCACTTATATTTCGCGCACCACTTCCTTTTTCTACGAAGCTCCTTTTGCAGACAATCCATGTCTTCATTTTTTGATTTTGAGGCCCAAAAATTTGGCAAACACTGGGAAACAGTGCCACCTTCAATACTGTTGTCTGCTTGAACTATATGATCACTTTGCTGGAACACATTCGGAACTTCCACTGAGGATTGACAACAAACACAAACCATACACCAAATCATGCTTTGAAGAGCCTGGTTCCAACATTTAGGTGAACAATGATAGTAATAAAAGGATGATGGTGATGGTATATATAGAGGACATAATATTTGGTGGATCAAATGAAACTATGTGAAGATAGTTTTATAAATTCATGAAAACATTGTTTGAAATGTCAAGGATTGGTGAAATTATGTTTTTCCTTGCTTTACTAGAGAAACTAGGAAATAATTTCACATTGGTTTTTTAATAAAAATATTCCATGGAGGTTTTGACTGGATTTTGAATGGATAAATACAAGGATATGAGGACTCCAATAGCTACATGGATGAAACTGTCATTGGATTATGAAGGAAATGTAGTTAATGTTACTGAATATAGGCAAATCATTGGTAGTCTACTATACATGGAATTGAGAAGACCTGATATTGTTTTTTCCACAAACAAAATTACAAAATATAAAAGAAATCCCAAATAAACCACATGCTTGTAGTGAAAAGAATACTTCAGTATATCAAGGGAACAATGGATTTCTGTTTGATGTATAATAAAAAGTTCTAGCCAAAGTTATTAGGATATACTAATGCATATTGGGCCAGATTAGTAGATGATATGCAATCAACATCTAAAGGTGCTTTATATCTTTGTGTATTGTGAATTTCTTGTCTATGTAAGTAACCATATTTAATTTCATTAAGCACTATAGATTATGAATATATTACGGCTACTCAAGCATGCACATAGTTATTGTGGATGAAGAAACATCTTGATGAAATGAAAGTTGATGTGATGTCTCTGATTAGAATCTATTTCTGTAATTCAAGTGCTATAAATCATAACAAAAAACCTATCTATCACTCAAGGAAAAATCAAATTTAAATAAAGTATCATTTTATCCTGGAGAAGGTGGATGAAGGGATTATGAAGAGAGAGTATGTTCCTATAGAATAAAATTTTGTAGATATTCCAAAAAAAGGTTTTACCTATAGAATCATTTGAGAGGAATCAATTGGAATAGGGAGTTCAGTTGACTTCTCGTATATGAAAAAGAGTAGATGTGTGACTCCCTCTCCTCGAGGTATGAGTGTTTTTCCATAATTTACAAATATGTTTTCTTTACCCTATTTGTAGACAACAATGATGTGACCTCTAGGTTCAAGGGAAAAGGGGGGAGAAATTGTGGATGAAAAATGGGAGAAAATGTCATAATCATGATAGGGAAGTCACTTATAGGGGGATATGGTGATAGGGTGAGCAGTGAGTAAGGGGATATTAAATCTGATGATGCTAGAAATTATGGATCAAAATTATATATCAGGAAAATGAGGTTTATGATGAAAGAATATGGGTGGTTAGGAATGAAGTGAAGTGATTCATTGATGAAATTTTCATTACACTATTATTTCTATTTTTGATCAAGAATCATTTTGGAATAGATTGTGTGTTGAGTAAATCTTTTCTTGATACATGAATCTCAATAACTGAATGCTGGTAGAAGATCGAAAAATATTTAATGTGGTATCAAAAATGTGTAGAGTTGTCAACAAACCTAAATGGGGATATTGTTGGAAAAAAGTCACTCAAGGTTCCATTATAGTGTTTTTGGGTAGATTGTGTTTGTTGAAAAATCTAGATGACTCTGAGATAGTATGGTTGGTGTTGATGAAGTAGGTTTTAAAGGTGGAACAGTTTCCCAGTGTTCGTCGAATTTGTGGTCCCCCAAATTGGGAGTTTGGTTTTTGGAAAAAGAATGTTTTTCTACAAAAAACTGTTCACAAATCATTAAGGATAGCTCAAATATGGAAAAGTAGGATTGCGAAATGGGAAATGAAAATCAACAAATAAGATGTTCTGTATAGCCAGACTATGTGGATTACGAAGCACTCTATGTGGACCACATAGAAAAAACTGGTCATGGGTGACTCGTAGTTTGTGGGATACTTGATGTTCATTGGAAGACCATCATTTGTGGATAAAAGGTGGTGATTATTTAGTAGAATCCATAGACCTCCATGAGGGAATAAAGGTGTTGTGTTGACTGCATATCACAGTTCATGGTGAAGGTTTTACCACATTAATGTTTTGGGTATTTTAAATTACAGGCTTTTGTAGATCTATTTTCATATGTAAGGACCAATAATCATATCATTTAGTATATAATTATTTCATTTAGAAAAAATCATTGATGTTGGAAGAATTCTGTATTGTTTGAGATAGTTTTCAAGGATGGATATTGTGGAAGAGAAAATTCATGGGGATGTGATATCCAAAAAATGTTAAGAGATTCATAGATACAGTTTATAGAAGGTGTTTTGTGGGAGACTACAGCCCACAAATGAAAATCCATCTATTGAAGCAGAGATAGTCTATAATAGAAGAATCAGTTTGTGGAAATAGTAGTGGTTTGTGGAATAATAATCAGTCTGTGGAAGTGAAGGCGGTCAACAAAAGAATTAGTTTTCCAAAGAAGAAGAGGTGGTCCGTAAATCACTAACACCATGTGGTGCAAGGTAGTTTGCAGAGTACTCAAGGATATTTGTGAAGGGAAAAAATAGTTTGCGAAAGCAATTTCCACACACTATAAGTACATAGAAATGTTTGACTTCTATAGATCATCTATCTTGAATTGGTGATACATGAATTCATGAAAGTGAATGGAGCTACTTGTCTATAAACTATTATTTGATCCCTTCCAAGAGAATTGAGAAAAGGAATAAGAAGATGGTGATTCTTTCCACTGAAAGTGATATAGAGAAATATACAAAAGGAGTGAACCTTGGTAAAGTGTTGAGGTGACCCTAAACCTTCTAAAGGTAGTAAGCCTATGTATATAAATGATATATCTCAAGTCATCTAATTTAGAAGTTAGCCTTAGTAGATTTGGTACACTATAACATCTACATTATGTGCTCCTTATACATAGCCTAGTCAGGTTGTACCAAGTAAAATCATAGTCTCTAGTGAATAATTTCATTTCTATTTATACATTGTTACGAGAGAATAAGAGAAGATAGTTATTTATCCACAAAACAAGATATGAAGGGGTAGTATTTTTAATATATAATGCCTTGATTCACCATCCTTATTATGGTATTTGGCCTAGTGGTACTAACAGTAAGGATTACGGACCACTAGTATGATAAAAGGCTCATCAACATGATATATAGGCTTAATTACCCATAGAGTGCTTGATGGAGTGACTGGTGGAGCAACTAGTTGAACTGCCAATAGAGCAGCTCGATCAGGATCTTGAAGGTGGTTATCACAGTGATTTGGTGGATTCATAAAAAATAAGAAGCTTGATTTCCTTATTCTTAGATGTCCACCCTATCGAGATGGACAATATTATTGAGTTTTATTGGTGGCAACCAGATGAGAAGGACTTCTGGTTTCCCCTACTGTCCTAGTGGAGGATGGAAATGAATTGGTTGAGGATCACCACAGTCTAGTCATTACTCTAAAAGGTGATTAGAAAGGATATCATTAATGAGATACCTATAATATACAATCTATTGGAGAACGGTGTCAATAGTGAAATTAACCTATGTCTCTTTCACAACATTAGTCATTTCAGGTGGTTTAAGGATCCTGACATGTTCATTACCCTTGTCGGTGTTATTACCGATAGGAACTGATATAAATTGGTCTCCATGGTCATGTAACTTACTTTTATGGTGAGTTTAGATACCTTTATGAGTGTCCACCTGGTACTGTGGTTCCCCAAGAGGCGGTTCCTCTTCATCACACCCTACCTTGTTGTAATTATCCTCCAGTGTGCGGAGCTCAATCATATTCACTATGAAAACACTTCGCAGCATATACTCGATTTCACTGAGTATGTTCAGCTACAATAAGATGGAACTGAAATGGATAATAATATACTACTCCCATAATCAGATATGCATGTCTGGGGATACCTCTTCAATAATTCATCATGTCCACTATAAATCTATTATCTCATTATTGTGGAAGGGTCTTGTGGTAGACGAGTGACATAGGGTGATGGTCCATTGGTACCGCTACCAACTCAAACCTGAAACACTACTAGTTGATGTTATCATAATGATCCTTGATTCTTGGTTAGACAACCTGGAAGTCATAGAGGAAAAAAAATACATCACCATGTTTGTTTCGTGAAAGCATGTAACATCGTCTTTGGTGAGTGCCTTCAGAATGTCGAAGTTGGGAACTGCAATCAGACAGAACATCTTGGACAAATGATCTTTGGTGAGGGTTTCCCACAATATTATCTACTCTAAAGTGGGGTTTTGATCTTCTCCAAACCAAGATCCAACTAGATCTAGATGAATAATTGAAGGTGGCACAGATATGGACCGCTGAGGTGGTAGACTGGTAGGTTGAGAAGTTCCTACGTAGGCTACTTGATTAACATATGTTTGGTCATCTTTCTGATGAGGTACTAGACACATAATATTGTTCATGATGGATTAGGTACTTACCATTGATTCATGTGTGAAGGAAGTAGCAATTACTGGTGAGTCTGACGGGTGCTCGTCACCGATCAAACTCTAGGAGAAATCATGGTGATCTTTGTTAGAGGTAGAGAATGAAACTAGGAAGAAAAAATTTCACTGCACCATAAGACCCTAGAAGGGATCCAATCTTATTCCAATTGAATTTACCTGTGAATGGATTCAGGGATCTGTTGTTTCTATACTTCTAGGATGATGAATCTCATGAACCATAATCATACCCCATACTATGATACGAAGGACTGGGGTGAAGTTTCCATCATTGAATCACATTCAACATGAAAATCTAAGAACTAGACAGTTTTTACAATGACTGGGTGCTTCCTGGTGTTCTCCTTCAGCATCAACAGTTCTCCCTTTGGTCTCAGGATGGTTCTTCTGGGTAGGGATGTTCCTTAAGATGAGGAAGACCTTCATGTGGTCAGGTGATATGGTGAGAAGGATCTCGGTATCAGTTTATTCAGAGACGGGATGGCCTCCACTGAGACTTCTATGAGAGTGGGGATGACATCCACCATGGGTGTAGAAGTAGCAGGAAAGATCTCTATTTGAGTCACAGGGAACATGTGGACGACCTCTAGGTTGGTTGAGAGTGTGGGGAGGACCTCTGCTATGGTGAGTTAAGGTGTTAGGATGGACATCACATATATCAAATGGGAAATATAACGACCCATACTATACATACATTGTTAATAATTCAAAATTGAAGCACACATATTACAACATATAACAAAACCATGAAAGGACTGTATAGGTATAGTGTGTTTTGAAACTGGGAAACATAAACAACTGGTTTATAACGCATCCACATTGTCTCCCATTTATTTAATCATATCTAGAGTCCCTTTTAGCATATCCTACATAATAACCTTCTTCCTGACGTGGGGGAAAGAAAACGTACAAAATGGTGAGCACAAATGATCAGTAAGGGTAAACAAAAGAAAAATCAATCACATCATATTCATAAGAACATAACATTTTGGTAATCTTAACCTACAAAAGAAATCATAATTTCATATCATGGGATAAATCACAGAAGTGAAATGTAATCCCATAATCATAACTTAAAACATGAAACTTGGTGGCATACACACATAATCATAGAGAATCATTTCTTAGTAGTCAAGACTCATTTCCAAGACTATCTTAGCGGACAAAGTCCATTTCTGAACCGAGTTCACTCCTCGTTTCAGTCCTGTTTCACTGAACCAAATTAACCTACCGTTCCAGCCATGTCTATCTCATGAGATATAAATCTTTACCCAATGCATTGGAGGGAGATATAGGTCCCACCCATCTCATAATGATACCATTATTATGTGTTCCATAAAATCATAAATCATACATCGTTGCATAACCCATGTAATAAAAATGGGCTTCTTAAACATCATGACATCATAAAACAATTCATATAAGATAAAATAATTCATAAAAATAATTCCATCACAACATAATCAAATCAATGTAATAATAGGGATAGAAACAGAACCCTATATTATCTTAGATGGAAAATAATTTTGATAAAACACTTGAACTCCATTCTTGAGGAAAATATCTTTTCTACTTCAAAAACATTTTCTTGTCTTAACATGTCATACAATTTTAAACTAAAAGAAGTTGATTAAAAATAAACATGAAAACTTGTAATGGAATCTTCTTGGAAATAATGTTTTAAAAATCCATTCATGCCGTATAAGTTAAAAAAACATTCTTCTCGTACTTTTGTCGGAAAAGTCAAAAAGTACCTCATACGAAAAACAACAAAAGATTCATTTCATATCTTTTACTAAAAACTCACCGAAGGGTAAAATTGGATTTAAAAAATTGTAGGTGGATGGAAATAATATTACATGTTGAGGATACATGGATGTGGATGATAAAATACACCCCAGTAAATACCAAAGTATAAACAATCTCGGATAAAATGAGATTATGATATTTTCCCTTACCTTAGGTCCAATTTGCTTCGTAAGTGTCCGAAACTCCTGTATAATGATTTAAATAATGTCATTGACTTATTCCAGAATCATACTCATTGTTATGATATCATATATGGCCATATTCTTAACTTCTTATTAGTAATATTTCATTGCTACTTGTTATTCGGGTGTTTATTACTTTTTGTTCTTATGCATGTTTTGTCGAATAAATTCTTATTCTTCTCTTTAAGTTATAGATAACTCATTTCCAGAATGTTATTAGTGTAATATATATCATATTAATTCATTCAATTCATTTATATAATCATTATGCAATGAAGATCATGTAGAACGAGTCACATCACATCGTGGAGACGGTATTCCGTACGTACGCACGAGCGATGATATCATTCCCATGATCATGGAATTGTATTGGAGTGTATTTATACTATTTCAGAATAAATATCACTTTAAAATAATCATATATAGTTATAATTTACACCATTATACCCTTCCAAGTAAGGTGGTGGTGGAAAATAGATTACACCACGGCGTGGAGACGGTATTCCGTACGTACGCACGCACGGTGATTTCGTTTTCCGTAGGATGGATAAGAGGTGAAATAGGGTTGTTTCATATTTATAATAACATATCCATATATGAGGGATACTGATGTTATTACCTCATAATGAAAGAAATAAAGAAGAGGGAGTAGAAGAAGAATGGAAATTGAAGAAAACGGTAGAAGGTATTACCTCTTTCTCAAAGTGCCTCCTTTAAACATTCTCTTAAGGCACTAGAGTTGGTCTTTTGAGAAGACCAGTACCTATAGTAGTTTTCTAAGGAAGTGGGGAAGTGAAATGGTCTGGGGTTGGATGAGCTTGAAGGCTCAAATTGGTGTGAGGAAGAGAGGGAGGAGGTGCCCTTTTATAAGGGAGGAGAGGGGCACCTTTGGAAAAACTAAAAAAATATTATTTTATTATAAAGTCATATTCGGTTTTTAATAGCTTCAAATTGATTTATTTTGAAGCTAATGTAGGGATGGGTCGAAAACCTCTCATAAAATAGAATTTAGACAAGTTTAGGTCATTATATTAACCTTATCTTTTAGTTTTAACTCTTAGTTAATTAGATTGACATTTACCATGTCACTTTGTATTTTTATATTATATAGTTAATAAACTTACCATATATATCCAAGTGACCCACAATTGGTCCATTAATGATACACCTATCATGATATAAGTATTTTGGCCGAACCTTAGATTTCTATGAATATAATAACAATTAATAATATAATATTTGTTTTAAAAACTATTTTTTGTCAATTATGACAATATTTGGTAATTGATTTTTGTGAAAAATCATAACCGAATGATTAGTTCAAAAAAAGTTAATTAAATCAATAATAACATGTCATATTAACATATAAAATTATTTGAATTCATAAAAATTCTCAAATTACATTTATTTGGGTATTTATAACAACAATTATGTCAATATTTCATTAATAAGATAATTACTGCGTCATCATTGTGTCATAAATAAATTAAATTATTTATTGTCTAAAAACTAAAAATAAAATACCATTATATAGGAAATATTTTCATATTTATAATGAATATTTACAGTCGAAAATATAATTTATATAACCCCCTATAAGAATTAATTACTAAAAGATTTTTGTTAATGTCAATTTTGTCTTTACATTAAATTAATTAATCCAAATTGTCAATGTCACTACCAAGTGGCTCAATGGGGTCAAAAAATCAACCCAAGGATGCCCATGGTCGGAAACTACTCATCCAATAAGGTTAGGAAAATTTTAAAGGTAATTTTGAATTATTATAATTTTATTTTAACAATTAATTACCCAATTTACCTTTAACCGTAGTAAATAAAAATTACGGTAGTTACTATTCATAAAAAAAGTAACATATTAACATAATTTGGACCCACTGATTCCAAATATGGAATCCATTTTTCAAAATTCAAAACACAGAAGTTGCAGTAATAAATTTAAAATTAATCTCGTTGCTAAGCAAACAGGTTTAAAAAGTTAAAACATTGCCAAAGATTGAAATGTTTTTACCTATGAATTCAATGTAAAATTAATGCTAATGACATAAATTATATTAAATGGTAAAAATATATTCTATTTATACTTTAAAAAGATTCAATATTATAATTTAACCATATAAATTATTGCGATGAAAAAAGTTGTTTTTAATTAAAATATAGCGTGTTTTTACTATTCATTAAAATATGAAAATTATCAGAATAACATGAAAAACTTATCCAAAGTAAATTTTTATATCCTGATTCTAAGGAAGAATTTTATTTTTTTCAAATTGAACTTATAAACTTGTCAAAAACTAGATTTAATGTGGGTGCACCATCAAAAGGCGGTAAAACTGCAATTTTTTTAAAAATAATTCTTTTATCCAAAAAACTGATTTTGTTTTCATACCTCATTCTAGAAAATGTATAAAATGAATTATAATGTTATAAAATTAAAAATTCTGTTAATACTATTTATAACAGCTAGTTTATAATATTATAATATATCGTTGTTTAGTGAAACTCGGTATTGCGTACTACACACGCTATCGAGGAAGGTCGTGATTGCGTGTAACACAAGCCAAGCTAGTGTTGTGTGTAGTGTAAGATTCCTTTCCGTATAACATATTACATAAAAAAGTATACTTCTCATAACATATCAGGGTGTTACATTCTACCCCCCTTAAAATGAATTTTCCCTTGAAATTCATCACTTTGTAACAAACAGATGAGGATACCTCTCCCTCATCATATCCTCAAGTTTCCATGTAGCTTCTTCTAATTGGTGGTTCTTCCATAAAACTTTCACCAAGCGAGTGGTCTTGTTTCGTAGGACTTTTTCACTACGATCCAGAATCTCTATCGGCTGTTCTTCATAAGAAAGATCTTCTTCCAGCGGTACAACTTCTGAGCTTAGTACATGTGAAGGATCAGGTATATACTTTCTCAGGAGAGATACATGGAACACATCGTGAACTTGAGAGAGATTCGGTGGAAGCGCCTATAGGTAAGATAACTTCCCAACACGATCTAGAATTTCAAAAGGACCGATATATCTAGGGCTCAACTTTCCATTCTTTCCAAATCTCATTACTCTCTTCCAAGGAGATATTCGTAAGAACACTTTATCACCCACTTCAAACTATTGGTATTTTCTTCAGTTGTCTGCATAATTTTTTTGTCGACTCTGAGCTGCTCTTATTTGTTGTTGAATAGATCTACCATTTTCTGCCATTTCATAAACAAGATCAGGTCCTAATAGCTTTCTTTCCCCAACTTCATCCCAGCAAGTTGGAGTCCTACATTTGTTTCTATAGAGAGCTTCATAAGGATCCATCTGAATACTTGAGTGAAAGCTATTATTATAAGAAAATTCCACCAAAGGTTGGTTTTGATCCCAAACTCCTTTAAAATCCATAGATCAAGATCTCAACATATCTTCTAGAGTTTGAATTGTACTCTCAGACTGACCGTCTGTCTGAGGATGATAAGCAGTGCTGAAACTCAACTCTGTATCCAGAGTATGCTGAAGACTTCCCCAGAACATTGAGGTAAACCTAGGATCCCGATCAGATATAATGGAAAGCTGTACTCCATGAAATCTTACCACTTCCTTTACATATATCATGGCAAGCTGATCCAGAGAGAAATACTCTCTAATAGAAATGAAGTGTGCCGACTTTATAAGACGATCAACTATGACTTAGATAGCATTATTGGCTTTGGATGTTATAGGAAGTCCAGTGACAAAGTCCATAGTGATGTTTTCCCATTTCCATTCTGGTATGGGTAATGGTTGTAACATCCCCTTGGACTTCTGTCTCTCAGCATTAACTTGCTGACAAACCAAGCATCGAGAGACATATTCAGCAACATCTCTTTTCATGCCATCCCACCAAAAGTACTCTTTCAGGTCCCTATACATCTTTGTGATTCCAGGATGAATAGAGAATGAAGAACTATGAGCCTCATCCATCAGCTCCTTCTTTAATTCTGGGATGGGAGGAACACAAACCTGATTCCTGAACTTTATTATCCCATCACAATCAAGGTTGAATTCAGGAACATTTCTCACCTTCTTTTGTAACTCGACAACTTTTTTATGCTCCTCTTTAAACTTCACATGTATATATGGTTGAACATTAATTTGAGAAATATACGATTTTCCCCTTCCATTATAATTCCAAGATCCATCCATTGTAAATCCATAAATATTGGATCTTTTGTGATCCTCATCATGGATAAACTGGCATGGTCTTGTCGACTTAATGCATTTGCCACCTTGTTTTCTTTCCCAAGGTGGTAATGAATTGTGCAGTCGTAATCCTTAATCAGCTTCAACCATCTTCTTTGGCGCATATTCAGCTCCTTTTGTGTGAAAATATACTTTAAACTTTTATGATTGGTATAAATATCACACCTTTCTCCATAAAGATAATTCCTCCAAATCTTTAATGCAAAGATTACCGCAGATAACTCCAAATCATGAGTTGGGTAATTTTGCTCATGGATTTTCAACTGTCGTGAGGCATAAGCTATCACCATATCATTTTTCATAAGAACACACCCCTATCCCTTCTTGGATGCATCACTGTAGATCACAAATTTTTCTCCACTACAAGGAAGTTTGAGCACAGGTGCACTGTATAACCTTCTTTTCAACTCCATGAAATTCTCTTCACATTCCTCCGTCCAAACAAACTTAACTCCTTTCCGAGTCAACTTGGTGAGTGGATTAGATAATCATGAAAAATATTTAACAAAACTTCGATAATATCCAGCCAAACCAAGAAAACTTTGGATCTTAGTTACTGTTGTTGGTCTCGACCATCTTTCGATAATCTCTATTTTTTCTAGATCCACAGATATCCCCTCTTTTGAGATTATGTGACCCAAAAATGCAACTTTTTGAAGGCAAAATTCACACTTGGTAAATTTGGCATAAAGCTTCTCCTTTCTCAGGGTCTTCAATATAATTATCAAGTGATCTTCATGTTCTTCCTTTCTATTTGAATAGAAAATAATATCGTCTATAAAGACTACCACAAACTGATCAAGATAGTCTCTAAAGACTCTATTCCTCAAATCCATGAAGATAAAAGGGGCATTAGTAAGACAAAATGGAATCACTATAAATTCATAGTGTCCATACCTTGTATAGAAAGTCGTCTTTGGTATATCCTCCCTTTTGACCCTTAATTGACGATACCCTGACCGAAGATCAATCTTGGGAAAGTATTGAGCTCTGCATAGTTGGTCAAATAATTCATCAATGCATGGGAGAGGATATTTGTTCTTGATAGTGATCTTGTTAAGTTCTCGATAATCAATGCAGAGTCTCATTGATCCATCTTTCTTCTTATCAAACAGAACATGTGCTCCCAAAGGTGACAAACTAAGGCGTATGAATCCCTTATAAAGATTCTCTTGGAGTTGCTTCTTCAATTCCTGTAACTTAATTGGGGCCATTATATAAGGTGTCTTTGAAATAGGCAAAGAACCCAGTATGAGTTCTATTGAAAACTCTACTTCACGATTTGGTGGAAGACCCGGCAATTCCTCTGGAAAAACATCTTCAAACTCCCATACAATGGGAATATTCTTAATCATGAGTTTCTCACCAACCATTTGAGATAAATAACCTTCATTTAGTGGAATCAAGACCCATAAGATGGAAGAAATTTCCACTGGAAGGTTATGTTCATCCTTGCATCGATAGACAATCATAGATTGATCTGGAATATGAAATGTGACTTCCCTTCTTTGGAAATTGATATGAACTCCAAATGAAGAAAGCCAATCCATGCCAAGAATCACATCAAATTCCACTAGAGTAAGGATCACAAGATTTGCAGGAAGCACTTTCCCACAAACTTCAATCGGAGAAGAATTATAAACTTTTGATGCGACTGTTGTTCCATTAGGAGTTGTCACAGCTGACTCAAAATCTAATTGTTGAGGTAATATGCTGATACCCTTAGAAAATTTCTCAGAAATAAAAGAGTGGGTGGATCCAGAATCAAATAAAACATTTTCTACTTTATAGTGGATGGTAAGTGTACCTTTCACCACTTCGTTATCATACTCCACATCGCTGATAGAAAGTGCATGTGACTTTCCTTTTTCTTTAGCCTTAAGAGTTTGTTGATGTCGATCATCATCATCAACCCTTGGATTAGGGCATTGATTAGCATAATGCCCCATTTCCTTTCACTTGAAACATTGAAGTTTATTAGGTTCATTCTGTGTATCCCTTCCTTTGTTTGCGTCATTAGACATTTTCTTCCCATTATTTCGACATTCAATTGCCCGATGACCTTCTTTTCCACACTTATAAGATTTTCTTGTCCCCTTAAGAAAATTTCTTCCATGTTTCTTTCCACACTTTGAGCATAAGGGAAAACTCATCTTCTTTTCAATGTGCTCTTTAGATTTTCCATTGAATTCCATTTTCTTTTTCTTATCAAACCTATATGACTGATGGGTTACTCCAATCTCCATATCAACCTTGAGAGCACATCGAACGATTTCTTCATAGCTATTGAATTCCCTTATGGCTAACATCCTTCGAAGACTTGGTTTTAAGACACTAAAGAATCGATCGATCTTACTCTCGGGTTGGATAATAATACCAGAAGCGAACCTTGCAAGTCTTGTAAAATTTTCTTCAAAAGTACCGACAGATTCATCATCCTTTTGCTTCAGTTCAAGAAACTCCTTCTCCATCTTTGTTCGAAGAATACGAGGGAAGTACTTATTAAAAAATATGTTCTTGAACTCGTCCCATTCCATGGACTCAATCTCATACCTTTTCCTCATATTCTTAATAATATTCCACCATTGATCAGCTTCACCTTCCAAACGATAAACTGCTAAGATGACTTTATCATGTTCAGAACATTGAAGAACTGAAAATATATTTTTAGTGGTACTGATCCATTTTTCATCCACTAATGGATCAGAAGACTCGCTGAATGAAGGTGGACACTACCTCATGAAGGATTCAAAAAAATGTTGCTCCTTCCTTTTCTCATTTATAAGCACTGCATGATTCATATCTTTAGAATGTTTTGTGAGCATGACTACAAGATTTTTCATTCCAACTCCCATAATTTTTGGTTGCTCAGGGGGACAATCATTGCATTTCCCGTCACATTCCACATTAACATGGTTCTTTCGGGTTCCAACCATTGACTAAAACCAAGAAGAATAGTGTGAGAAACACTAATTATAATAGGAAAACCACATAATCAAGAATAAAATTTCACACTTAAGATCTTATCTTAGGTTGTTCATGGCCATTTCTAAAACACTAAGATTATGTTCTATACTTAGACTTATCCTTAGGTTTCTTACAAAGGCTTTCACATCCTAGTTTCCAAAGGTTGACTATACCTTTCCTCTGATACCAATTATAATGACCCATACTTTACATACATTGTTAATACTTCAAAATTGAAGCACACATATTACAACATATAACAAAACCATTAAAGGACCACATAGGTATAGTGTCTTTAGAAACTCGGAAACATAAACAACTGGTTCATAAAGCATCTACATTGTCTCCCATTTATTTCATCATATCTAGAGTCCCTTTTGGCATATCCTACTTAATAACCTTATTCCTAACATGGGATAAAGAAAACGTACAAAAGGTTAAGCTCAAATGCTCAGTAAGGGTAAACAAAAGAAAAATCAATCACATCATATTCATAAGAACATAACATTTTGGAAATCTTAACCTGCAAAAGAAATCATAATTTCATATAATGGGATAAATCATAGAAGTGAAATGTAATCCAAATAATCATAACATAAAACATGAAACATTGTGGCATACACACATAATCATAGATAATCATTTCTTAGTAGTCCAGACTCATAGCCAAGACTATCTTAGCGGACAATGTCCATTTCTGAACCGAGTTCACTCCTAGTTTCAGTCCTGTTTCACTGAACCGGATTAACCTGTGATTCCAGCCATGTCTATCTCATGAGATATAAATATTTACCCAATTAATTGGAGGGGATATAGTTCCCACCCATCTCATAATGATACCATTCTTATGTGTGCCACAAAATCATAAATCATACATCATTGCATAACCCATGCAATAAAAATGGGATTCTTAAACATCATGACATCATAAAACAATTCATATAATATAAAGAAATTCATAAAAATAATTCCATCACAACATAATCAAATCAACGTAATAATAGGGATAGAAACAAAACCCTATACTATCCTAGATGGAAAATAATTTTGATAAAACACTTGAACTCCATTCTTGAGGAAAATATCCTTTCTACTTCAAAAACATTTTCCTTTCTTAACATGTCATACAATTTTAAACTAAAAGAATTTGATTAAAAATAAACTTGAAAACTTGTAAAATAATCTTCTTGGAAATAATGTTTTAAAAATCCATTCATGCCGTATAAGTTAAAAAAACATTCTTCTCGTACTTTTGTTGGAAAAGTCAAAAAGTACCACGTACGAAAAACGACAAAAGATTCCTTTCATATCTTTTAATAAAAACTCACCAAAGTGTAAAATTGGATTTAAAAAATTGTAGGTGGATGGAAATAATATTACATGTTGAGGAAACATGGACTTGGATGAAAAAATACACCCCATTAAATACCAAAGTATAAACAATCTCGGATAAAATGAGATAGTAATATTTTTCCTTACCTTAGGTCCGATTTGCTTCGTAAGTGTCCGAACCTCCTATACAATGATTTAAATAATGTCATTGACTTATTACAGAATCATACTCATTGTTATGATATCATATATGGCCATATTCTTAGCTTCTTATTAGTAATATTTCATTGCTACTTGTTATTCGGGTGTTTATTACTTTTTGTTCTTATGCGTGTTTTGTCGAATAAATTCTTATTCTTCTCTTTAGGATATAGATACCTCATTTCCAGAATGTTATTAGTGTAATATATATCATATTAATTCAATCAATTCATTTATATAATCATTATCCATTGAAGGTCATGTAGAACGAGTCGCATCACATCGTGGAGATGGTATTCCGTTCGTACGCACGAGAGATGATATCATTCCCAAGATCGTGGAATTGTATTGGAGTGTATGTATACTATTTCAGAATCAATATCACTTTAAAATAATCATATATAGTTATTATTTACACCATTATACCCATCCAAGTAAGGTGGTAGTGTAAAATAGATTACACCACGGCTTGGAGACGGTATTCCGTACGTACGCACCTGTGGTGATTTCATTTTCCGTAGGATGGATAAGAGGTGAAATAGGGTTGTTTCATATTTATAATAAAATATAAGTATATTAGGGACACTTATTTTATTACCTCATAATGAAAAAACTAAATAAGAGGGAGTAGAAGAAGAATGGAACTTGACGAAAAAGGTAGAAGGTATTACCTCTTTCTCGAAGTGCCTCCTTTAAACTTTCTCTTAAGGCACTAGAGTTGGTCTTTGGAGAAGACCAGTACCTCTAGTAGGTTTATAAGAAAATGGGAAAGTGAAATGGGCAGGGTTTCGCCGAGCTTGAAGGCTCAAATTGGTGTGAGGAAGAGAGGGAGGAGGTTCCCTTTTATAAGGGAGGAGAGGGGCACCTTTGGAAAAACTAAAAACTATTATTTTATTATAAAGTCATATTCGGTTATTAATAGCTCCAAATTGATTTATTTCAAATATAAGATGGGTATGGGTGGAAAGCCTCTCATTAAATATAATTTAGACAAGTTTAGGTCATTATATTAACCTTATCTTTTAGTTTTAACTCATAGTTAATTAGATTGACATTTACCATGTCACTTTGTATTTTTATATTATATAGTTAATAAACATATCTTATACATAAATGAGACCCCAAAGTGGTCCATTAGTGATACACATATCATGATATAAGTATCTTGGCCGAACCTTATATTTTTATGAATATAATAACAATTAATAATATAATATTTGTTTTAAAAACTATTTTATGTCAATTTTGACACCATTTGGTTATTGATTTTTGTGAAAAATCATAACAGAATGATTAGTTAGAAAAAAGTTAATTAAATCAATACTAACATGTCATATTAACATAGAAATTTATTTTAATTCATAAAAATTCTCAAATTACATTTATTTGTGTATTTATAACACCAATTATGTCAATATTTCATTAATAAGATAATTAATTCATCATCATTGTGTCATAAAGAAATTAAATTATTTATTGTGTAAAAATTACGAATAAAATACCATTATGTATGAAATTGATTTAGCTTTATAATGAATATTTATAGTCTAAAATATAATTTATATAACCCCTTAGAAGAATTAATTAATAAAATATTTTTGTTAATGTCAATTGTTTCTTTACATTAAATTAATTAATCCAAATTGTCATTGTCATTACAAAGTGGCTCAATGGGGTCCTCAAATCGACCCAAGGATGCCAATGGTCGGCCACTACTCATCCAATAAGGTTAGGACAAGTGTCAAGGTAATTTTGAATTATTATAATATTCTTTTAACATTGAATTTCCCTATTTACATTTAACTGTAATAAATAAAAATTACCGTAGTTACTATTCATAATATCAAAAAAATAAAAGTAAACTATTAAAAAAATTTGGACCCACTGATTCCAAATATGGAATCCATTTTTCAAAATTCAAAACACAGATGTTGCAGTAATTAATTTAAAATTAATCCCGTTGTTAAGCAAACAGGTTTTAAAAGTTAAAACATTGCCAGAGATTGATATGTTTTTACCTATGAATTCAATGTAAAAATAATGATAATGACATAAATTATATTAAATGGTAAAAATATATTCTATTTATACTTTAAAAACATTCAATATTATAATTTAACCATATAAAGTATTGCGATGAAAAAATTTGTTTTTAATTAAAATATAGCGTGTTTTTACTATTCATTAAAATATGAAAGTTATCAGAATAATATGAATAATTTATCCAAAGTAAATTTTTATATCCTGATTCTAAGGAAGAATTTTATTTTTTCAAATTGAACTTATTAACTTGTCAAAAACTAGGTTTAAAGTGGGTGCGCCATCAAAAGGCGGTAAAACTGCATTTTAAAAAAATACTTCTTTTATCCAAAAAACTGATTTGGTTTTCATACCTCATTCTAGAAAATGTATAAGATGAATTATAATGTTATAAAATTAAAAATTCAGTTAATACTATTTATAACAGCTATTTTATAATATTATAATATATCGTTGTTTAGTGAAACTCAGTATTGCGTACTACACACGCTATTGAGGAAGGTCGCGATTTCATGTAACGCAAGCCAAGCTAGTGTTGTGTGTAGTGGAGGATTCCTTTCCGTATAACATATTACATAAAAAAAATATACATATCATAAAATATCAGGGTGTTACAGGAAATGGGGAGGACCTCTGTGCTGGGAATCTTGAGTATAGGGAGGATATCTATAGTGGTTATTGGATGTGTAAAGAGGATCTCCATGGTGGTGAATGATGGAGCATGGATGATCTCCACTTTATGTGATGAAAACATGATAATACCACTATGTTGGCTTCTTGTGGCATGGGGAGGAACATCCATGTTGGTTGATAGTGATGGAATGAAGATGACCCTTGAATTGTTAATTGATGGAGAAGGGGGGGGGGTCCCATATGATCATTTATGGGGTAGGTATTACCACCTACTGAGATGGTGGATACATGGGGTGGTCCTCCATGATGATGATTGAGGGAGTGGGGAGGACCTCCACACAAGTTGGTTGTAGTATGGGGAGGAAATCCATAATGGTTAGTGAAAAAGTGAGGAGGGCCTTTTCCTTCATTGGTGCTGCTATAGAGAGGACCTCTTCATGAGATAAGAATGGTGCAAGGACCTTCATGTTGATGGTCCATGACATGGGGAGGTACTCCATATTGGTAACTATAGGCATGGGGAGGACCTCTGTGCAAGATGTTGATGATGTAGAGACGACCTCTGTTTTGGTCGATGATGGGAACATGGGGAGGGCATCCATGTTAGGTATGAGAGTGGGGAGGAACTCTATTCTGTATAGAGATGGTACAAATAGGGCCTCCGTATTAGATCTCCTCAGAAGAGGTCATCCTACAAAGGCTTTCAGTGGTTCCAGTGATCGAAATAGTGAATAAATCTGGCCTATGAGGTGGTTCAGGTCTCAATTTTGATCGGGAGCTAATAGGTCCCTACTCTGTAGTGGAAGGGATCTGATGGAATGCACCAGTGGTGGATTGGTCCATGGGAGAAATGGAAGATGATTCCCCATAATGGGAATCCTCTTGATACTAGGCCCAACATTTGTGTCAGGTCCTCCAGAACGGGGATAGTAGAGTAGGGGTGCAGACCCCATATTATTCATCCTGATGGAATGGTCACTAATAGAATTGAAGAGGCCCAGTGTGATACATCTTTGGAGGATATTTGGAGATAGTCCTAGTAGGGGTGGCCTGTGAATCACCTTCATCCTTGGTGTAGTGGACCAGGTTATATGAATGCTATGGGTAGAAGCACCTGAAGATGTTGGACACCAGAGTGGGGAGAAGTTTCTCTCTACGCAACCCTTGGGAGTGGAAGTGTCGAAAAGGAACAAAATCCTCCAGGTCCCGGTGGGCCGAGTCCCTTATGGGAAATAATCCCTCTTTCTCGTACCATCATACAAGGGTTCCCATCACCCAACTCTAGATGATTTATCATGGTGAGATAGGGTGTGGGTGCTGGGAAGTCATTGGCACGGTTGAAGTTGTGGCACAAGCGGAGTTGTTTGGTGTTTCCACATTGTAACTTCTCCTTCCCCTGCATATGTGGTTAGGGGGTGATTGATTTCTTATAGGATGGTTTCATAAAACTAAAAAGATTTAGCTATTAGTATGTATATCAATAAATAAATTCCCAATTCACTATCATCTTCCAGTATTCAATAGAAGGAGAGAGAGATCCACAATGATGATTTTGGAGGCCAGAATGCCCAAAGATTAACTTCCCAAATATCTATTGAAGTACAAACTAAACCCATAGTTTGAATAATGGGACCTGGGTCCAGATATCTGGTTCTCATGAGATTATTATCAACTGAGGTCATAAAATCTTCTTGTCCTCAGGCTAAGGAGAATAGTTTCATGCGGGTTCAACATTTCTTTTTCTAATTTTTTTGTGGAGGTTTGCCACCTCATGTGTTATTTTTCACTGACATCACATTATTTCCATAAATTCACACTTTCATTAGTTAGGAAACATTCATTGATTCTTCAGTGATGTCTTCTCCTTGATAGAACTCGGATGATGGGATGCCTGTTCCCTCTTACATGGATTCCTCCTTGGAATTCTTTTCCTAGTTCATGTCTTCTTCACAGATTAATATGTGGTTTGTGAAACTCATTCCCGATGTCCTATCTCTATTGAAGCCACATAATTATGTTTCATCTATCTAAACATTACAAGGGGTATTGATAGGGAAGCAACATTCGGTCAGGGAAGTTGTCACGTTCGGCAGCACTAGCATGTTTGGAGGCTGGGTCTTTGGTCACCTGTATTCGTAATCATAGGAGGGAATCTCAAAGGTGTGAAACGTGAAGCATCCTAAGTCAATAATAGGTTTTATTATTCCAAAGGAATTCCTTGAGGGTTTTCTTAGGCATCCCATGTTTAACATGAGGTAGAAGCAATAGGTTTCATGTTTAACATCTTGTGGAGAAAGACTGGAACTAATCCGAATGCCCCATGGTGGCAGATCATAGACGTACATTCCTAGGAGAGAATACATGGAATGTTTAATTGATAGATGGGTAGGAATACATATGTAGGTGTAAATTGGATAGTGTGTATCCAAATGTTAAATTCTCACACGATGAAGGGGTGCATCCCAAGGTGGGAGGAATGGAGGTTTTCTATTGGTTGGGATTGAACCTCAAGGAGGCATCTTATATACAGTGTTAAGAAGATAGGGATAAAAACCAGAATAGATTGAGGGATGGTGTGGTTATTACACATGAGATATGATCAGGTTTTTTTAGGAGGATAAATGGTTTGGATGGGGCTTACATATGGTAATGACCTAGATGGATGACATGATTCCACTGGGATTTGGTGGCCTGTGTGAGAACCTTTAAGGATTGTGGATAGACTGGATAAAATTTATGGAATGTATGGATTATTTTGGATGTTGGGATTGAACCTTGGGGGTATTTCTTATATATCATAGTTATTTAGGAATATAAGTATACATTGTTTTGGGGCTCATTCAGTTTAATTTCATGTGGTGAGAACGAGAGTAAAAAAAATGAAATGGTTAAATTGATGAGATGGGTGAAGTGTTGGGCTTGAACCTAAGGGAGGTTTCCTATGTATCATAGTTAGATAAGAATCAAAGTACACATAGTTTTGTATGGGTTCTTAAGGAGGATTCCATTGGAGAAAATTTTTAGGGATTATGTGTAGGAATGGACCATTAAGGATGTGGTTTGGGATTACAAAATGAAACTACAATCCATTTAGGTTGTTGTTGGGGCTTACGTGTAGGAACAAACCATTGAGTAAGTGTTTGGGGCTTATGTGTAGGAACATACCACTGAGGATGTTGTTGGGGATTACATGTAGGAATGACCCATTTGGGACGTCGTTTGGGATTACATATAGGAAAAGTTCATTGAGGATGTTGTTGGGGCTTACATGTAGGAACAAACCATTGAGGGTGTGGTTAGGGATTATTTGTAGGAAGATACCATTGAGGATGTGGTTGGGGATTAAGTTTAAAAATAACCCATTGAGGATGGATACATTTCATTCTCACTACTAACCTCTAATCCCACATGATTCATGCTCAATGTGAGAAACAAGATGAAGTGGTATACCTGTCCATCATGTCATGAAATATGAAACTATGAGAGATTATGCGGGGCTTACACATGGAAGATTCCTCCAGTGGGTGTCATTATATGTGATGAGGATCACATTCCATGTGAGGAAGATCTCATTCCATTTCATTCATACGTAGAACATCATGTCAAAGGTTCTCTATGGATTATTTGTGAAGACTTCCCGAGGCACACATTGAAATAAATCCCAAAGTTAGGGGGATGACAAATTGAGAGTATAGGGAGGGAATGGTTCCTGATTCCCATCCACTCAGTAATCCTATAAGGAGTATGTATCTCTATGTGAGGAGTATCTCATTCTTGTTCACTAATACATGGTGAAATCGTAGGATTTCCACATAGGGTAGGATCATAGTTTAATATCATGTGTTGAGAATGTTGGTAATGGGTTGTTTTAGGTCATGCAGTACGAACATGGGGAACTCACTACTCACCCCTTGAACTTACAGAATTGTTTCCCATCATATGTTATGGAAGAGAAGGCATCAAAAATTCTATAAGGTGTGGGTGTGTAGTATTGGTCACTCATGAGGTCCAAATTCACATATATATGCTAAAGATAATGCTCGATGAGCATACTTATGAAGAAAAACAATAAATAAGGAAACACAATAAGGGAAACCTTATGAGGGACCAAGAAATCACTGTGCGCAAGATTGGAGGACTTCATGGAAGAGGGATTCACGATGTAGGGGGGCTCACTAAAAAGGGATTCTTGAAGCTCATGTGATTCATGTAGGACATGGGTTTTGTGAAGGAAAGGGATTCACAAAGCATGCTAACCCTATCCCTCCATGAAGTTAGGGTCTGGAAATGAGTGATTTGCAAAAATTGAGTGCTTCACAAAGACCGAGTGATCTGGAAAGCTTCATGTTCCTCGGAGGACCCTATACCTCTATGAATGGAATATGCCTTCGTGAAAGGAATCCACAACCTAGGTATATGTAATGAAGAACAAGTGGAAGGGGGTATTGTGATTCTACTATACCATGGATCATTAATTTTTACGTTGGGTTCACAGAGCTCAAGTGATTCACGAAATTGGAGATACAAAGTCAAAAGGTCGGGTTAGATATTCCTATGAAGTGGGATGAGATGATTATTTATTGGAAACATAGAGTCACAATACTCATAGGAATTCTAAAAAGTGTGGTGGGATTTTTGATAGATCATGGATCTGTCAGACATGCGAATCTATCTGTCAAATACCTTGGCTTGGTTGCGAAGTGCATCATGCATACGAGATTCCCATCAGTTCCTCACACACTCATGTTGGGGAAGGGATCTCTACGAAGTCAGTTCTCAAGGAAGACCCATTGGATCATTTTGGGACTGTTTGAGTAGGGATTCTATCCCAAATTTCCATAGTCCCCCTAAACATATCCCATGGAACATATTTCTGCACTAACATTGCCAAATTAAAATATGAAGAAGGATTCACAACTGAGACTTTGATTGTTTAGGCCTCATGTTGTGGATTTTCAACCTAACATGTTTTAGGCCTCTTTATTTTCATTGCACAATTTTTTTCTAAACCAGTTGGAGTGCACATCTTGTGAGATGAGACTCAAATTTTACCCTCATGACATTTTGTATATTTTCAACATAGTGAGTACTATTTCTATTTTTATGGGTATTTTAATGTATTGAATGACAGACTAATAAAAATAGTGTTTGAGGATGAAAAAAATTGACCATAAGTTATAGTTGATTACTAATTTAGGGACTTATTGACAAGAATACTTGGATAATTTTTAGGTACACAACATGGGATTTTGAGACACAATTTTGTGATTTCCGGATCAAAAAAATGATGTGAGACATGTATATAAGGAATGATCATGGACCATATTCGAAAATAGGTTTCCAACAAGATGTTTTTGGGGATTATGGGGATAGAAGAGGTATCTAATAAGGAAAAAGGTGTATCTAGTTGATAGGACCATTTTGGTGGGTGACCTATGAAATGGTAATCATTAGTGCATTAATGCATAGTCAAACAACAACATCCTATGATTGAAATGACCTTTTGTGGGTGACCTATCAACAAAATAATGGGGTGTATCAATGTATAGTAAAAAATTTGTTCTATGGAATCTAATATTCCACTACCAATGGTTGGGGAGTTTGTGATGATATGAAATTCCCAAGACTATGAAGGTTTGTTTATGAAGGGAATGTTTCTGAGAATGAAGGAATCACCGATGATGGAACTGTACATGAATGGTAAATCACTCAAACACACATTTAGTTTGTGTAAAATATGGGAATTATATATATATATATATCATAATCATAAAAATTATATGTCTTGGGAGAATTCTAGAACCTATTGTCCAAATCAGGGCTGTGTCCATGAATAGAGGAACACAAATGATTTGGATAATATAGATGCATGGTCTTGAATGGAGGATCTTGGAATCACAATGTGTCATGATGGAATGAGAATAAATTTTCTTGTAGTTATTTGGATACATGTAGGGAATGAAAAAAAATTATGAAGAAAGGATTCTCTTCGATAAGGGATGAATAATTCTACTATTTAATTTTGTGTGACCTGGATATGTACAGTACAGTTTAATGTCTTGAAGAAAAGACATTTAGGGATACAATATAAGGTTTTTTAACTTTCAATGAATTATTAGAGAGTTTCCATTTCATGTAAATATGTCCAAGAATGTTCCATAACATTCTAGAATGATGGGGTAAAGTTTTAATCTATAATCAAGGAGTTTCTAAATTCGATAAGTGATAGGAGACAGGAATTAAAGGAGTGATCAGGGACCATATTTGAAAATTAGTTTCCAGTATAATGTTATTGAGGCATATGGAAACAGAAGAGGTATCATATGAGGATGAATGTGTATTTGGTTGATAAGACCTTTTTTCTATGTTACTTATACAAATAAAAACATCGATATATCAAATTAATGTTAAACAACAACATCCCTTGAATGATAGGTCCTTTTGTGGGAGACTTATGAAAAGTAAAATAGTGGCATATCAATAAATAGTAAAACAAATGTTTCTTTAATAATTTGATGTTATATCATTTTTGGATGAAGGATACTTATAGAGATTAATATTTCCCCAGAAAAAATGTTAGGTATATGGAAGGAATGTTACTGAAGAAGGATAGATAATTTCATATCAAAATTACCCAAGAATGGGTAGAAATGATTCCCTGTGATTTTTTAACCAGTACATAAGAAAAAGGGTTTTTTGAGTACAAATGGACCATGATGTAAGATCTAGGAGTCACTAAGTATCTCATTTGGGTGAGAAATAAGCCAAACATAGTCATAAGAAAGATTCCCCACACTAATTGAATTATTGTATAGATAAATTGGGTCTTTTTATGAATTTTAGCTCATGAATAGTGTGATAACACATATTGGACCCTATTATGATTATATCAATCATAAATAGGAGAGTGAAGGAATATTTATATTGTGGATGGACCAGGATGTAATATCTTGTCATAACTATTTATCATATCATGTTGATAATCAAGCCACATCCAGTTCTTATATTTATGTTATAAAATAGACATCAACCATAAATTTTAACCTCCTAAATTATGTATGTTTGGTGTTACTTTCAATTTATTGTTTCCAACGAATTGTTAGCCATGGAATGAACTAATATGACTTGATCATGAGAGGATTCCTTACCAAAACTACTAAGCCTACTTATGCTATGATCAATGTGAGAAACAAGGAGTGGAAAAGGTTTTCCCCACAATAAAAAGGTGATTAAAGGGAAGGACATCAGAATTTTGATCTTGTGGTTGCTAGAAAAAGGATGTATGATCTAGGAATTACTAAATATCTCATTTTAATGAGAACCAAACTGTACATAGTTCTAGTAACCTATGTAGTTTAATGTCATATAGAATAGATGAAGGATACCTAAAACTGAAAATAGTGTTATGAAGCCTCATTCAGGAATTCAAGGAATTTCTTTATGAGATGAATCTCATGTTTGTGACATGTGGATTCCTTGTCTAGTTGACCAGGTAATCCAAAGATTGATACACAGTATAATAATTCATTTTAACCTATAACTATAGTTTATTTAAATGATGACCGATGTAAGTATTATCAGTAAAATGATGTATCGACAAAATTCATATGTGATGAAGAAAATTTTAATCCATGGTCTTGAGGATTCTTGAATCAGGAGAAGTGGTATGGGACAAGAACACATGGAATGACCATATAATAATTTTCGAAACGTGGGTTTCTAGAATAATGTTTTTTTATTATTAGAGAGAAATAATAGGTTCTCATGAGGATGAATATTACTCTAGTTGAAAGGCCCTTTTGCGGGTGACTTATGAAAAACCATACAAGGGACTATCAATGTATAGTAAAAAAAGGTGTTATCAGGAATCCTCCATTCTATTACCAATGGTCGGGAAAATATTAGAGACATGAAAAATTGACCAAGACAAGGAATATTATGTGTAGAAGTAATATGTACGAGAATAAAGTGATCATCCTAACCAGCATTGGTCATAGAGTGTGATGTTCCAAACACTGGTCTTTGTTTGCATGAAAGGGAGGGCTGTTTACGATATTCCATGGTTGGGACCAGTACACAGGGTCTAGGAATATCTATGTATCCCATTTTAGGATAGAATAATGAAACATATAATTCTTATATAAAGGATAATTGTACTAGTTTGACCTATACAAATGGAGGGGGGTTGTTTTAAATTGTGCATGAACCCATGATTTGAGATCTGTGCGTCAATACATATCCTGTGATGGTAGAAATCAATCCACATGTATTTCTTCAATGAATATGTGATGGGATATAAAAACCAAATATCATGATTCTCCCAATAATGGATTGAAATGATATATAGTTTTAAGACATACAACATGGTTGTTGTCATATAGTTTAATGTTTTGTGACTATTATGTCAAAATATGTAGTTTAGTGTATTAAAACTCTAAATATGGTGTCATTTAGTTTTAGGTCATATGACAAGGACCATATGTCAGGCCTTTAATGGTTGTGCATAAATGAAAATGATGCCATGAAATTTATTCCTAGGAAACAAAGATGAGGAAACCATATAGTTTAGCGTAATATATCTAGGATAAATGTATCGGGGTTATAATCATCTTGAATATTGGATGAAGATGTCATGAAACTTTTTATATTGCAACATAGATGAATGTTTCTTTACCACATGAAGTATTTCTTGAGAAATATTTCATTGGTAGGGGTCTTAATGATCTCCCCATCCATGAATACCAAATAATAATCTCCATTAGAGTGGACCTTGTGTATGGAATAAGGTCCCTCCCACATTGGATCAAGAATTGTAGGTTTCTTCATTGGTATCATTGGGGTCCATAAGACTAGTACTAGCTCCCCATAGAAGAATTATTAGAGGTAGAATTTCTTGTTAAATGATCATGCTATCCATTTTTGGTGGAACTCCAAGGGATAATATATATGAAGTATCTTATCATAAAGTTCCTCTATACCATCTATCTATTTTTAGGATTGGTCATCTAGGGATAATTGATTATAGATAGAAACATAAAGATTGTGAAATTGGACCTCAGTGGAAATGATTTCTCATGTTCCCTATACGATTCAATATGAGGATACCCATGTGGCAGTGAGGCTTATTGTCTTGTAGGACCACAAGGAATGAAAGAGATAATTAGGATAATACGTTTTATCCATATCCACCATCTTGTGGAGTATGATTAACAGGATCTTGTTGAAGGCCTCTTTCTATCGACTGGCCACTGCATGATAGTAGTACCAATGGTTGCATTTGATATTATACTCATGATATAGAATCTCCAACATAGAAGAACAAAATCTAGTTTTGTTTTCCATCAGTATTGTATGAGGGACACAAAATCTATTAATGATGTTGGATTTCCTAAATCTGACAATGCTTTTACTCCCAACTTCTTCAAGGCTTATTGCAACATCCCATTCATATAAGAATATGGTGGTGGTGAGTATATATATAAACTTCTTGGATTTAGTTGGATGATATGGCCCTTATAAATCATTTACCCATACAAAAAATGGATAGGAGTATTTGAATGTGTATAGAAACATCTTGGGATGATGAATTATGTTTGAATATACTTGGAAGGAATGACACTTCGTGGTGAATCTTTTACAATCCTGCATCATTAAAGGAAATAAGTACCCAAGAATTATAATATAATTGCAAAACCTAAGCCTTGATTGGTGGTAACCATAGGATAATGTATATCCTTATATTATGATAGAATAAGTATCTTCTTCATCAATTCACCTGGGAAGGACTCCATCCAAGCCTCATTTATAGAGTACTTTTAGGTAATTCCATCCATCATAAAGACTGAATTTGATCATTCATTATTGGGTATTATCTTTTATGGATCTCCCCATTAAGAGAAAACCATTTTTAAGTTATTATAAAATGGGTATCATCCAAACAATTATAGGCCTATCTAGTTTGGGGATTTAATTAACCACATTGATTTCTTCCATGATGACATGATAAAAGGGGAGACCATCCAGTAGTGTGAAATGATGATGACTATTTCATCCCAATATGTATCTTCCAAAATTGTGGATGAATTCACCAATGCATCATCTTAGGAATTCTGTTATAGTGGGATGTGATTAAATTTTTTCTATGAGGGGAAATATTCCATTAGTCCCCACACATATTCAATAAGGGGGATTGGAACTTCTATTCTGATATAATAATCTCTATGGATATGCCTAATCAACAACTCTAAATCCCATTTTAACTTCATATTGTCCATTGGAATTTGAAGTCTTATATATAGACCTAAAATAACGGAATGATATTCTACCGCATTTTTTGTACATACTTCTGATAATAGAAATGGGTAAGATAAGAATGCCTTTTCATGAGATATGAGAATGACTCCCAATTAGAATTTTTTGAACATAGAGCCTTCCATTATCTTCCCTATTGGTCTTCTATATGCATCATCAAAATAAATTTCCCATACATGGGGATTTCTTGAACAAGGAAGACCACTTCATCAATAAATTTGGTATTAAATGAAGATGTTTCTATATATGGATTTTCTGTATGGAATTCTCCCAAAGCCTGAACTTTTTCTACATTTTGAGGCATGAAATAAATTTCAAAATAATAAAAGATAACTTCCCACCATTCCAAACATCTAGAACACATAATAAAACTGAGGAAGTATTTGATTGGGTAGTTTTATAATACCAAATTGATGTCATGGTTCCATAGGTAGTGCCTCACCTCTTGAACTAAAAAGATTAATCCAAGGCATATCTTATCGATATCTGAATAACGAGTCTCAGTGTCAATAATGGGTCAACAAAGATAATAAAGGATGTTTTAATTTCTAGAATAATACTTTGTTATGAGGAAAACACCTAATAAACGATCCATAGCTATCACATACAAATTGAGAGATTTCCCCTAATAGGGTGTCATTATCAATGGCAGAGTGATGAGATATTTTTTGAGGATGTAAAATGCCTCTTGATAGTCATAAATGGATTGATATTTCACCCACCTTTTCATAAACTTGGTGAAGGGAAAGCACTTTACTGCAAGGGTTTCTATAAATTTTTGAATATAGGTCAGGTTTCCCTATAAACCACTAAACTCATTCAGGTTCTTAGGAGGTTACATGTTTAAGATAGTATTTGTATTCTCATGGTTGACTTCAACATCATGGTGGAATACTATGAAGTTGAGAAACATTCTGGAGGCAACCTCAATGGATCATTTAAAGAGGTTCATATTTAGGATATAGTATCATAGTTTGTTGAATATGATCTCAAGATCATACAGGTGGATAAAATGTTGTCAATACTTAATTAGTTGATCATCAACATCAAAACCAAAAGACCTTCCCAAGAAGGGTTTAAGGATGTGATGCCTGACACGTTAATATGTATCATCATTATTCATCAATAAAAATGGAATTACCTTATTGAAAAATACTAATTGAGGGGACCTTATTTTGGTTCACTCTTCATCTTCATGGGACATTCAGATTTTATTATATATTAAATTTCAATCCATGAAGGAAAGGGCCTGATGCTTGACCATAACATCAATCAATATCTACGTGATTATAAATAATAAAAAAACTTTTATACAATACTGAATGAGAACCCTAAAGTTGATGTATACCATGATTTTCCTATTCTTTTTCATTACCATGATAATGTTCACTATCTATTTTAGATACTAGACTTACTAAAGGAAATTTTAACTGATAATCTTGTCAACATAAGCCTAATTTTTTTACATCATGAGTAGGGGGTGTCTGTCTTGTTGTCTGTTTGTATCTATGGTGGATTTCTAGAAAGAATGGGTGGTGAGTAGTGACCATGGGTTTGAAGAATATAATTAATATGTAATTATAGGAAAACAAATCCTGATTCTACCTTATAAAAGTGGTATATACATCTTGTAATTTGGAAGTCAGGACCACAGTAATCAATATGGGTCATGGACCCCCTATGTACCCATGTTTGTTTTCTCGAGTCCATCAATGGTGGTAGATAAACATTAATTAAATTATGGAGATGAATCCATAAGGTAATCCTCCTATTCCATATCCTCTTTCTCTTCCTATTCCTCTTCTGCTTCCACCTTACTCTCAGGGTATGTAGGCGATGATGTAAAATTAGGGGAGAATTCCACATTTTGACATTTGGAAGATGAAGTAGCTTCTCTAACCCAAATGATAATGTATGTTTTCTTTGAAGCTCTGAAGGTGAGAATAAGGATAGATAATAAGAATCTTAAATATATGTTAGTTCCATGATAACCCCTTCTAAGTCACCTGATCAGGCAGAGATCTGTTGAAACTCAAGGGATGAAATGAGGTAATTTTCATCTGAGGTTTTACCATTGTCTGTAGAGGAAGTGACCATTTCAACACTGATAGGCTCAATATTCATGACTAATATCATGAATGTTGTCGAATACGTGCTTGAAGGTTTGACCATGCCTTAAATCTAATTAATGGACATCCCATATTTTCACTGATCTCATTGAAGTGATTGGTCAGGGTCATTTCTAGACTATTTGGTGCTGTGAACTGAGCAACACTATTGGTTATGGGATGTCTCCCATCCTTATAACAAACATATATTTTCATACATAGATTTTAAATCATTTTTTCAGAATATGTATTTCATTAAATAACTACACACTTGAGAACCATAATAATTTAGCACCTTTGGAAACTTGGAAACATAAACACTAGTCCATATCTTAGATATGTTATCTCTCACTAATTACTTTATAACTATAATCCTTCTTACAAATATCATATATAACACATATTTTTATAATTTGGGGAAGAGATACATAATAAAGGGTGAGATATAATGCTATGTGGGGCCAAAAAAAGGAAGATACATAAGCATAACCTGAACATAAATGTCACACCCTGACCTAGGCGTGTGTTTTATTTTTTTATTCTTTATCCTTAAATAATTTTTCTGGGGTACGGGGTGAGTCCCAGACGAAAATCTCGAGTCTATGTTAAAAGCTTCATTTTTTTGGTGATGTCGTTGGACACACGAGAAGAAATTTTTTTAAAAAATCTTCACAACTCTGCTCGGGTAACTACGTATCCCGCTGTCTTTGGAAAATTAAAATTAATAGTTTTGATATTTAAAGTGCACGTCTATTATTGTCAGTTAAATTTTTTTTGCTGTTAATAATTATTTTTATTATTACTATTAAGACAAAATGAATATCTATAACATTTTTATTTTTATCATTATGATTATTATTATCATTATTATTTTTATCATTACGTTATAAATAATTAATTAATAAAGTGGTTAATGTTGCTGATTATAGTATTATTTTTATTAAATATTTTTTGTCATTAAAATTTATTACTATTATTATTATCAATATTTTTTATCACCACTATTTTGTCCATATAATAATTATTATTATTCCATTTATTATTTTTATTTTTATCATTATTCATTATTATTATTATTTTTATTTTATTATTATTACTATTTTTTTGTTTTTTTTTTGTATTTCCATTTATTTATTTTCTTTGTTTTATTTTTTCCTCTTTTCCTCTCTTTCCCCTAACCCTAACTTTTTTCCTTCTTCCCCGTAGCCCTGCACGGCG
This sequence comes from Viscum album, assembly GCA_963277665.1. Lineage (NCBI taxonomy): Eukaryota > Viridiplantae > Streptophyta > Magnoliopsida > Santalales > Viscaceae > Viscum > Viscum album. Next base: position 1,985,028,834 of record OY728161.1, on the reverse strand, counting down.
CCTCACTCCTCTCCCTTCTTCCCCCAGCGCGGCACACCCCACTGCAGCACCGAGTAGCCCGACTCCGCTCCCGATATCCAGGATTTCCTCCTTTCACAATGGCCCGACGCACCCCTTCCTGCTCAGCGGCACACACCAACACCCTCTCTAGCTGCCCGCTCCACCTCCTATCCCCCGACGCCATCTCCTGCTTACTCGCACGACAACCCATCACCCCGCACCATCTTCTTTATATCCACCCTAGCAACCCGTGCAACCCAGCACCCTGCACCCCAACCTTCCTTGCATTCTCCACCCACTCTGGCGCTCCCCCTGACTTGCGCACCCACCCGATCTGGCCCTCAGCTCTTGCTCGATCAAACTATCCCGCGCCTTCGTCATGAAGTGCCACCCTAGACCCGACCTCCCTCTCTAACTCTTACCTCCACATAGAGATCACCTTTCTGCAACAGCCCCCTCGACCTCACCTTCGTCCAGCCGATGCTAAGGCACGCCCCTCATTCTAGATGGTGAAACCCCCTACCTTTGCAGCTCCTAGTTGACTCCAACTCCCCCTTGGACATTCAACGCACCCTAAAACCCCATAAAAGACTTTTAGTGCGGCTCTTCCTTCCCATCGCTACCCCTTGGCCCTGATTCTCATCGGCACAACCCCCCTCGGACCCCCGATTTAGTGCGCATCATCCTCTCTGGCCGATCCGTAGCCTCCTCAGATGACCCCTCTTCCAACCATCACCTTTGCGCGCCTTAGAATACCCTCTCTAGAGGCCCACCTTAGGTCACAACCCCTCCTTCTGGCATGCCAACCCTCTAGTATACCACTTTTCCCTTTGAGTGTGTTTTTATCTTCATTTTTATTTTATTTTTTTATTCTTGATTTTGTCTTTGTTTTATTAGATGGTTTTGCATTTCAATGGTTTTTTTGTAGGATTAATGTTTTAGAACCCGCACAAAGCAATTCGGTGTGAGTTTTGTCATTGCGATTTGTTTTTGATTGAGAGTTATCGTCACACCTTGGTTCCGAGGTAGGAATTCCCTTGCACTTTCCATTTTTAATTTAAGAAACTTTAAGTATATGTTTTTCGTACTTAGTAAACGTATTAAATATTTTTTAAAACCTTTTGGTTTGTCATTTAGTAAGCGGTATATGTTTGAATTCTTGTTGAATATGGTCTTATTGTGCAGTTAACTTTAAAATAGCATTTTGTGTAAAATTGAGTGTGTTTTAGGTAGACCTTGGTTGTGCCTCTTTATTTGTGTTTTATAAATTGATCAACATTTATTACATTATTTTGGTAGTGAAAATTATAAAATATGGTATTTTTGGGGTGCGTTCCATTTCAAAAATAGTTTTCTTTTCATGAATGGATTCTATGTTGTGTCGAGTTATGAATACCGTATGTTTACACACATGGTTTGTAAAGTTAAGAACAAGGTTCAACAATTTAAATACAATTATGAAATAATTATTCGGGTTTATAATTTCTTGGGTGTAAAATTGAAATTGTTTTATTCAACAATGCATGCCTTGTTTCCTTTATAAAATGACTGTTTGGATTTTCAGTGTAAAGTGTGTATTATGTTTCATCATGTTTTGTCATTTTATTAAAAATGGTCGGGTCTTGAGTGTGTAGCCTAAATATATTTAAAGGAGTTTTATCAATGATTGGTTGTGATATATGATGTGTTTACAACTCCCATGGAAATGTGAATTATTTTTGTGAATATAGACTGTGATTTGATGCTCGAGAGCATCTGTTGACTCACCTCTTTTTTACATATACTTGTGACATACGAACCTGATATATTGAGAAAATTGTTTGAGACGAGTACTGCATTGTTAGGTTACGGTACTGAATAGTGGCCCATAGTAGGCAGATATGTTTGGGTTTATTGCTATGGGATTTTCCCTCGGCCTCCCTGAGAAAGGATGGCCGAGAATTTTGGAGCAATAGATTTCATCATATGTGGCATGCTACTATAGATGGGGTCACAGGTATTAGTGTAGAATATATTATTCACGATCTCTTGGGTTTGTTTATGTCTAATGGATTTTAGTTTTTTGAACTGTTGTTGAGATACTTTCTTACCTATTTACATTTCCCTTGCTATATCTACCTTGGTACCCTTGTGTGGTGTTTTTCATGAAAAGTGACAACTTTTTTAATTCCTATGATAATGTTTTCAAAAGATCATGTGTTTTAAACTCTTTTGTTCCATTTTTTTAAAATAAATAAGGGCAATGATTTTTACTTTTTTTAAAGTAAAAATTATATAAATTCATTCTTTAATATATTTTAGTTCAAACATAGAATTGATGTTTCTTAAATTTAAAGGTAGTTCATTGGGAATAGATATCAGGCTAGCCTATTGAGTTTTAATACTCAGGATTATAGTTCATTCTATTTTTAGTGTTTGTGCAGGATACAACTTGTGTGTGCTCTCCTTGGGAGATGCTTGATTGTTGAGTCGGAGAGTGACCTACGGGGTCACATGGAGTTAGTTCAGACATCAAGTTCGGTTAGAGTTATTTTCCTGTGTTTTGGTTTAGTCATTTCATTTGGTTTATTTATTCTACGCTGCTCTGTTTAATTTTTTCTGTTTTATTTATTTTTTATGGGTGAAATCGCTGCCACGATCTCTTTGATGCCCTGGCGCTTGTCGCCAGCCCAGGATGATCGGGAATGCCTCTCGGGCCACGTCGCAGACCAGCTCCGGTGACCGGTTCAGGGTTGACCCGGGTTGGTTTGTGAAAAAATGGAATCGGAGGAGGTTTTCTCTTAGTAGACCTCAGTTTTTAGAACCCCCTTTTCTATTTGGGATGTCAAGGTAGATGGAGTAGGATTTTCGGGACTTGAGGGTAGGTACAGGAAGAGCGTTGCGAACTATTGCTCATGTTTATCCTCAGGTTTCCATGGGAAGTCCAGTTTAATTAGATTATTTGGGTTTTTTATGAAATTTTATTGTGATTTGGATATGAAAAAGGGATTTGGACTAATATTCCTAAGATGCATGGCCTAGAAAGCCATGTGGAGCAAGGGGCATGGTCCAAAAAGACTCTCTGTGTCGGTGACATGATTGACATATAGCCGCCAACCATATGGTCAAGTCGCCCATCGACACTAGTTCCCTATTTGAGATTGTTTGGGTCTCCTGTGACTTCTAAGAGTGGATCTAATTAAAAAAAATGGTTTTGAAAAAAAATGATTGTTTGAAATGACATGTTTAAATTGTGAATTGTTTTAAAGGGAATGGGATGAATGACTTGTTTTGGGAAAATGATGTTGTTTTGATTTTTCCTTGGTGTTCCTAGGGGTGCTCACATGAATAGTGGTATGCTGGATTATAAATGGATGTATTGTAAGGTGGATAGATGTCCGGGGTGTCACAAAAACGTGCATGTGAGTGAGACTCCAAATAATACCAATGGTGAGGGTTTAACTCACTAAACAATTTAAAAAATAAATATGTTTTCAAAATAATTGTTTTGATTTTATGATGAATTGTTTTCTTTTGTTTAGATCTTGTCATATATGCATTCTTTGTCTTTGAGGATATCTATTTATTGAGTTGGTCTTGATTGGGTGATTGACTCTTCTTGTCCAAAAACTATTCCCTTGAAGCATATATGGGTGATCGTAGTACGATTGATCAACCTAAGGATTTTATGATTGAGTTTTGGAAGCTAGATCCACCTCTATTTTATTGTCAAGAAGACCATTCTGCAGTGGATGAGTGGATGAAAAATATTGAAAGGGACTCTAACCTCATTGAGTTGCCCGAGTCACTGAGGGTCATGTTTTCAATCTTCATGCATGAAGGTTCACCGTGGATGTGGTGGAAGTCAGTGTCTCAAAACAATCCACTTCAAGAGATTACTTGGGAGTTCTTCAAGGATTTGTTCATTCGTCAGTATTTCTCTGAGTAAGAAAGGGTGAGAAAGGGGATGGAGATGTGTTGTCTGCAACAGGGCAAGAAGTACGTGTTGGAATATTTCTAGCGCTATGGTGGAGCTGGTCCCTTATGATTCAGGGTATGCCACTGATGAATCCATGAAGGCTCGACACTTCAAGGCGGGTGTCTTCCCAGATATATGGTTGAAGGTGTCATCGTCCAACCTAACATAATTTGTCGATGTGGTGAGACTGACTTTTCATGTCGAATATGTGATGATGGGAGCGCTCGAAGAAGTCATCACTCCTTCAATCCCTATGAGTAGCGGTGAAGATTCTGGAAATAAGATGATAAGTGATTGAAAGTCGATGGATCAAGTCATGGAATCAAAAGTCCTTGGTATCTTTCATCAACCTCTTCAGAGAAAGAGATCTTCATGTGTTATCAGTGTCGAAAGCTAGGTTATAAGAAGCAGTCGTTCCCAAGTGCTCTGAAACTCTACCAGACATGTGGACTCCTGGGTCACTTTCGACAATTCTGTCGGGGCCTTTCTAGGAAGCTTCGTGAAGGAAGTTCTGAGAAGTGATGTGATATTGGGTTTTTTTCAAAGATTCTTGTGTATGTTTCCTTTCATTGTAAGGGATCTCTTATTGTTGTAGTGTAATGATGGTTTTTTGGGTTTTGAATTGTATGGGAATGTCATGGGTAATTTGATGTACTACGGTTTTCAATGCCAGTACGATTTTCATCTTAAAATCATGTCCTTTATTTTGTTAAATCAAAAGGTGTATATTTCTTATTGGGATTATCAGATCCTAACTGCGAGGAAGGAGATACTTATTCGATCAGAGATCCAGCCATAAATCCTCAAAGTGAACCCAACGTGTAGTCAGGAACCCTGGGGAATTTTGAGGAGTTTGGTTAAAGTTGTGCCTCTATCGTTACGAGAGGTAGTTTTAGTGTGTCTATTGTGGGTTCTATGTCATTGTAAAGGTCTTCATATCAAAAAAGTGTGATGGAATTATCCCTCCTTCAATTTTTATAATTGGGTCTTTTTAGATGTCAGTCACCGATTAGTGGTCTTGTATGGACCACCAATGTGAATCAGCTACGACATTAGTTTGCGTCCATCCTGAAGTGGTGAGCAGTGTGTAGTTGTTCATCGTAGTTTCATTGATCCATTCCTTGGTCCCTCCCTCCCCGCCCATGGGGTTAGGGTTTTTTGGTTCGTATGGAGTTTTTGGTTCAAATCTTATACCTTTTGGATGAGAGTGAATGGTTTAAATCTTCATGTTGTGTTCTTTCTAGCTTGAGTAAGGCCCGATTGAGGCCTAAGATGGTTTTTCCATTTGGCCATGTATGGGTTGGTTAATTATGGTGGGGAGACCCACAATGAATCTCTTTGGGTTTTCTCTTAAGTCGTTATCAGATCCTAGTTTACTTCTTATGGTGGGGGGTCCGTTCAGGCCTCCCCTCTACTGGTAATTTGTTTTGGACAATGTGGTCGAATCCTGTCAGTGGTCGATGGAGTGACCATGTGATTAAAGGTTGGATCATGTTATGTGGAATCCTTAAGTGTTGATCGATCGACTAGATGGTGTTGTGGCTTTACAGGGACAAAAATCATTATGGTGGGGAGAATTGTCACACCTTGACCTTGGCGTGTGTTTTATTTTATTATTTCTTTAACCTTAAATAATTTTTCTGGGGTCCGGGGTGAGTCCCAGATGAAAATTTCAAGTCTATGTTAAAAGGTGTGTTTTTTAAGCAACAGTGTTGGGCATGCGAGCAGAACAAATTTTGGAATCTCTTCACAGCTCTGCTCGGGTAACTGTGCATCCCTCAATCTTTGGAAAGTTAAAATAAAGTGTTTTTATATTTAAAGTGCACATCTATTGTTGTCAATTAAAATTTTTGTTGCATTTAATAATTATTTTTATTATTACTATTAAGAAAAATGAATATTTTTATCATTTTTATTTTTATCATTATGATTATTATTATCATCATTATTTTTATCATTATGTTAAAAAAAAATTAAATAATGACGTTGTTAATGTTGCAGATAATAGTATTATTATTACTAGATATATTTGTCATTAATCTTTATTACTGTTATTATTATTACTATTTTTTTTATCACCACTATTTTTCCATATAATAATTATAATTATTCATTTTATTATTTTTATTTTTATTATTATTCAATATAATTATTATTGTAATTTTATTATTATTAATATTATTATTGTTTAATTTTATTTTTTTTCCATTTTTTTATTTTCATTATTTTATTTTTTCCTCTTTTCCTATCTTTCCCATAACCCTAAAATTCTTTGCTTATTACCCATAGCCATGTGCGCCGCCTCACCTCTCCCCCTTCTTCCCCCAGCACGGCGCACCCCTCTACAGCACCCTGTAGCCCGGCGCCTCTCCCCCTATCCTGGATTTCCTCCCTGCACAGTTGCTCGGCGTGCCCCCCTGCTCAGTGGCATACCCCGACACCCTCACCAACAACCCGCTCCACCTCCTCTCCCCTAGGGCCATCTTCTGCTCCCTCGCATGATAGCCCAGCACCCCGCACACTCTCCTCTCTATCCGCTGCAACAACCCACACAACCCAGCACCCCGCACCCCGACTTTCCATGCACGCTCCACCCGCTCTGACGCTCCCCCAACCCTACGCACCCCACTCGTTCCAGCTCTCAGCTCCTGCTCAAGAAAACTAGCCTCCGTCTTCCTCCTGTAGCACCGCCCTAGACCCGATCTCCCTCTCCGCCTCTTACCAACACCTCAAGATCACCTATCTACAGCTTCCCCCTTGCCCCCACCTTCGGCAAGCTGACACCGAAGCACGCCCCTTATTTTAGTTATCACAACCCCCTTCCTCCACAGCTCCCAGCCAACCCCGACTCCCCCTCGGACTTGCAGTGCACCATATCACCCCATAGGAGACTTCCAGTATGACCCCTCCATCCCGTTGTAACCCCTAGTCCCTGATTCTCATCAGTACATCCCCTCTTGGACCCCCCGGCTTAGTGTACATCAGCCTATCTGGCCTATTCGTAGACTCCTTGGCCAACCCCTATTCTGACCAACACCTTTGCGCACCTCCGACGACCATCTTTGGCAGCCCGCCACAGGTCGTAGCCCCTCTTTATGGCTTTAACAGCCCTCCGACATACCACTTTCCCCTTTGAGTGTGTTATTATATTCATTTTTAATTTATTATTATTATTATTTCTTAATTATTTGTTTTTTAGTTGGTTTTTTCATTCGATGGTTGTTGAGGTCAGATTAATGTTTTAGAACCCACACGAAGCGATTCTATGTGAGCATTGTCATTGCGCCTTTTTTCTGAGTGACTGTTGTCATCGCACCTTGGTTCTGAGGTAGGAATTCCCTTGCACATTCCATTTTTAATTTAAGAAACTTTAATTCTATATATTTCACACATAGTATACGTATTAAATATTTTGTGTACCATTTTGGATAGTCGTTTAGTTTGCAGTCTATGTTTGAAGTCTTGTTGAATATGGTCTTATTGTGCAGTTAACATTAAAGTATAATTTTTGTGTAAAATTGAGTGTGTTTTAGGTAGTCCTTTGTTGTGCCTCTGGATTTGTGTTTCATAAATTTCTTAACATTTATTACATTGTTTTGGTGGTGTGAATTATAGAAGAGGGTATTTCTGGGCTGTGTTCCATTTCAAAAATAGTTTTCTTTTGATGAATGGGTTGTGCGTTGTGTCGAGTTGTGAATACCGGATGTTTACACACATGGTTTGTAAAGTTAAGAACATGGTTCAAAAATTTAAATAAAAGTATGACATGCAGATTGGGGTTCATAATTTTTTGGTTGTTAAATTGAAATTGTTTTATTCAACAATTCATGCCTTGTTTCCTTTATAAAATGCCCGTGTAGCTTTTTATAGTAAAGTGTGTATTGTGTTTCAACATGTATTGTCATTTTATTAAAAATGGTCAGGTCTTGAGTGTGTATCATAAATATATAATTTTTTTATCAATGATTGGGTGTGATAAATGATGTGTTTACACCTCCCTTCGAAATGTGAATTACTTTTATGAATATAGATTGTGATTTGATGCTCGACGACATCTATTGACTCGCCTCTTTTTTTACATATAATTGTGACATAAAAACCTAACATATTGAGAGAATTGTATGAGATGAGTATTTCACTGGTTGTTTATGGTACTAACAAGTGGACCATAGTAGGCAGATATGTTTGGGTTTATTGCTATGGGATTTTCCCTCAGCCTTCCAAATAAAGGATGGATGAGCATTTTGGAGCGTTAGATTTCATCGTATGTGGCGTGCTACTGTAGATGGGGTTGTTGGTATTAGTTTCATCTGGATTATTCTTGATCTCTCAGGTTCATCTATGTCTAGTGGCTTTTAGTAGTTTGAACTGTTGTTGAGATACTTGCTTACCTATTTAAATTTCCCTTTATATATCTCCCTTGGTACCCTTGTGTGATTTTTTTCATGAAAAGTGACATTTGTTTGACTCCTATCATAATGTTTTCAAAATAAAATGTGTTTCAAACTCTTTTGTTCCATTTTAAAAAAATGACTAAGGTAAATGGTTTGTATTTTGTTTTAAAGTAAAAATTATAGAAATTTATACTTTAATATATTGTAGTTCAAACATAGAATTGATGTTTCTTAAATTTAAAGGTAGTGCATTGGGAATAGATATCAGGCTAGCCTACTGAGTTATAATACTCACACATACAGTTCATTCAATTTTTAGTGTTTTTTCAGGCTACAACATGAGTACTATCACCTTGGGCGATGCTTGATCGTTGAGTTAGAGAGTCACCTACATGGTTACATGGAGTTAGTTCGGACGTCGAGTTCAGTTAGCATTATTTTTTTCTGTTCCTATTTAGAAGTTTTATTTGGTTTATTTATTTTGCACTGATCTATTTAATTTCTGCTATTTTATTTATTTGTGATGGGAGAAATCATTACCACAGTCTCTGTTGATTCCCTGGCACTTGTCGCCAGCCCGGGAGGATCGGTAACACATCTCGGGCCATGTAGTGAACCAGCTCAGGTGACCGGTTCAGGGTCGACCTAGGTTGGTTCATCAAAATAAACATATTAGGACATGATCATAACATTTGAAAACAGTTCCGTGCATATGAAAGACTATAATCAATAGTAATGGAATAAATATTTGTAGTTCATAAGACATGATTCATAAGGGAATCAAAGAACATAATCCATGAGAGCATAAGACTTGAAATTTTTTGCATACACATAAGCACATAAAATCACTTCTATATTGGTCAAGGCTCACAAAAAATACTATCATAGAGGAAAAATTCATTTACTAATGTGGGTTCACTCTCCATTCTATCCATATATCACTTAACCGAGTTCACTTCTCATTCTGACCATTTATTATTGAACATGATTCACTTCCCATTCAAGTCCTATTAATCCAATGAGATATAAATATTTATCTAATTCATTAGAGGAATATATAGTTCCCACCATTCACATAATGAAATCATACATATTTTTTCCAAAAGATCATAAAAATTCATCATATCATAAGCTATGGAAAAGAGAAAAGTTCTATAATCATTTCATTGTAGAATATCCCATGCAAAGAAGTGGGTTTCATTAGTGTTTTATCATGGTATAAATCATGGAATAGAAAATGGGTTCATAAAAAAGATGGCACAAAAACATAAAATATTAAAAAAATTATGGTATCCTTGGATAATATCCCATGTTTGGTATAGGTAACACTAAAATATGTCATCTAAGTTGTAAAATAATTTTTAAATATCATTTCAAAACGTTCATGGGGAAAATATCCTGTCTTCATTTTTTTTAAAACAAAACTACTTTACAAAAAAATTATCTTTTAAAATTACTTTAAAAATTTATAAAGGAATCATTGAAGTAATGATTGGTCATGACAGTTAAAAATTTCTTTCATGTTGTACACATTAAAATTAAGGTTCCTTTCATATTTTCAGTAAAATAAAAAAAATTGTTTTGGAAAACAAAATTAAGAGACATTTCAAAATATTTATACAAAAAGTAAAACATGGGTAAAAATAAATTTTAAAAAGCATAAATTGGTAATAAATATTTTTTTATTTTTTTATAGAAAACTCGATTTTGAAGGAAAACAGATTTCAAATCGAAAAGGAAAATAAAGATTGATTTTATTAAAAAAAAATTATTAATTATAATGAGAATCACAAAGTGTAAAAATGGTACCATTACTTGAGTAAATCCTTAATAACCAAAGGATAATAAAATTCATGTCAGTTATATCCTTATATTTCAACATTTGGATACTTAATCATAAACAATCCCAATAAATGATGAGATTGTGACATAAAATGATTACATACTTGCTGACTTTGATTCATATGCCCCATGAAGGAATAAAATATAAATAAACATAAAATATCATGTGTATTAATAAATTCATGATATTACATTCCAAATTTCAGTATATACACCTCATGAATGAATATAGGTTCATAAAACAATGTATGTCTCAAAGAAAGAACATCGATACAAAATTCCCTTACCTTAAGTATTAACTTCCAACTTACTTAATCAAACATCTTTTATAATAAATATAAACTTATTATAAATATATCATGGAACCATATTCATATATATAAAACTATATATGGCTTTCTTATGAATTTATATTAGCCGATTATTAACAATTTCATGTTAACATTTTCTTTCGAGTAATAAACACTTTTTTTCATACATGTATTGACTTGTTATTCATGGTATCATTACATAGATCATGATTTAATCATATATAGAATGATAAAAATCATATAAAAATCATATATGTATATATATTAATTATATATATATTTATATTAATACATAAAATTTAGTGATAGGAAATAAAAAACACAGTTCATAGAGACAAAAGGTCATATGCACACATGAATGTTTTTTTAAATTTTCTTATTGAATCAATAGAAATAAATTAAATTATATTTTATCATTTTTGAATAATTTTATATAATATATATAATATATACTAATTAATTTCATCCTTTATACATTTCATGTAAAGCATGAATGAATCACATCACTTCGTGTTGTAGTAGTCTGTCGTACACCCGAATGACGTTATCATATTCTCACGAAATGAAAAACATGAATGTATGTGTGATATAATAATTATAGTAGAAATATAATATCATTAATATCATAAATATAATATATAAATAGTATTTATATCATTATTACCAACCTTGATAGGTGGTAATGGATGAACAAATGACATTATTTCGCAAGATGATAGTCCACAGTACACATGAACGATGGGTTCATAACCCATTTGATGGAAGGGTATGTTGTGTTAGTTTATAACCATAACATAAAAAATATAATTATATATAATATAATGAGGTTATTATATAATAACTATTTAAAAATAATCTAATCGTTTTGAGGAAAAAATAAAGGAAATACATTCATTAATGAACATCACATCTTCTTCGGGTATCTCTTTTTGGTTTGCACCAAAGTACATATTAGTTTGGATTTATTCCAAAATTAAGGTTTAAAGGATGATATTTGGAAGTTTATAAGTTATTATGGATGGTATTGTATGAAAATTGTTTTTTTGAATGTGTGAGGGGGTGACTTTTTATAAGGGAGGTGATTGTCAGTTTTGTAATCTTTTGAAAGGATAGCATTCCAACCACGTTCTATCCTTGTTAGGTTGACCAAATAGTAGAACTATATTTATAATATAGGGTATATAGTATAAATATTTTCATAAAATTTGTTTTGGAAATGTTTATTGTTCAATTTACCCTTAATTTTAATGTTTAGTCCCTTGGTAAACTCAGTTTTCTCTTAATCATCATGATTAATTTGAATTGTTTTCACTATTAATTTGTGTCCAAAATTAAGTTGGCCTCATATGAAATAAAAATTATTTTTGTTAAATATATGGAGAAAAAATTTCCAAATTAAAGTTATATAATTTTATGAAGTTAATTTAATCTTAATTTCGCAGACATTTCTAGAGCGTGAGATTTTAAAGCCAAAAAAATAACAAGTTTAAAAAGTTTTACATCCAATTTCAATATGAACCTGATTCCAGTGAAAGAAATTGGATTAATATATGTATAAATAAACTAAATATTCTTAAAAAATTTATAATTTATCTATATAAATAAATTAGATGAAAATTCAGTTTTAAATTAAAATTCATAATTTTTCACTATTCCTCAAAAAATGGAACATTTCATGAAACTACCAAAAATTCATCCGTATGTAATTTTGAAATTTTGAATTCCAAAATAAATTTTTTATTATCGAATTCATTTTAAGAATGTTTCAAAAATTAATTTTATTATTGTTCACAAAAACACAATAAAATCATTTTTTTAGAAAATAGTATTTTTAAAACATATTAAAAACTATTAAAATATTATTTATTTTATTATCAATATGTTTTCTTTATATAAAACCATTATATTTAAAAATTAGTTTTTTTATCTTCATATTAGTATGTTTAATGGATATTTTATAATTTTTGGGTTTAAATAACTATACCAACAATATATCATTATTTTTTTTAAACTTAGTGTCGCTTGTATCACATGTTAAACCGGTGTTGTGTGTAGTACAAGATCAACACGGTGTTGTGAGTAAACCAAGATTAACCTGGTGTATATTTTAATATAACCCATATAATTAATTTAAGTCATTAAAAAAAGTGTCAAAAAAACTCATGGTGTTATATTCTATCCCTTTAAAATTATTTTTTCCCTCAAAATTCATCACTCTGATACAAACAAGTGAGGATAATTACGCCTCATATTATCCTCAAGTTCCCACATATCTTCCTCAAATAGGATGTTTCAAAACAAAACATATAACAATTGATTGGTCTAATTTTGTATAACATTATTTTTATGATCCATAGACTCCACTTAGTTTTACACATAAGAAATGTAACATCCTAAGGTTTTTTGAGTTAATTTTTTTGGAATTAATTTTACTTTTTTTATATTTTGAAATTCACAAAACTCTAAAAATATATTATTTTTTATTAAAAAACAATGTTTTGATTTCTTTATATGAAACACCAATTTAATCATGCACCATAAGAAATATAAATTTTTGATTTCACTACATAGAACACCGAGGTTAGTTTTCATTACATGCAACAATGACTTTACTTGAGGGCTTGTGTAATAAGAATGAACGAGTTTTACCAAACAATAGTATATCATTAATGTGTTATTATTTAATATAATACAATATAACCTAGCCGTAAAATTTGATTTTAGGAATAGTAATAACTAATTTATGAAAATATATTGTTTAAATAGATAAAATAAGGATTCATAGGTTACAAGTTAATTATAAATTAATATGAAAATAGATTGAATGTAAGGGAGATATTATAATTTTTATACTCAGAAAGTTTTTTACCCTAATAAATTAAATTAATTAAAATTAGTGAGTGACATTAATTTAAAATATGTGTCATATATTCAATAAAATATTTTTTATATTCATCCAATATATTTGATAGACATAAGATAACAATAAGTCTAATTTTAATCTTAAAACCAATATTTTTTGTAAATTTATATTTACCGCATTTTAATGGAGAACCCATTTAAATAAATTTTTTGGAAATCATATATATTTAATATTTAAAAATAAACTTTATATTTAAAGTCCGAAATAAATAAATACATTACGCTAAATGTTTCATATTTTTTTTGTGAAATTTCATTATTTTATTGAATACTAAAAAATACTGTATTTTAGTTGAAAACTATTTATTCATATAATTTATTTATAAAGATAAGTTACATTTTAAATTATTTTCAAATTTTTATTAGAATTTTTTTTATCAATTAATATAATTTAGGTCACTAGAAAAAATTTCACATTGAAATTGGATATAAAACTTAACGAAGTTTTGATAATTTCTACTCTAAAAACCTGCAGCATCGTCCATTCCGTGAGATTAATTGTAAATTATTTTCTTGCACTTCGGTGATTAGGAATTTGAAAAATGGATTCTATATTTATAATTAGAATAATTTATAATTTATAATAAGGTCAAATTTGTTATTGACTAAAAATATTAGAGAAATTAATTAAAACTACTTACATCGATTAAGGTAAAATTAAGCTTAACTAAGGAATAAACAATTAATTAAAGACTCCAAACGACCTATAAACTTTTACAAAAGACCTATTTTGGAGATATTTAGAACTTATCTTCATATGGATATAATCTGGTCAATTTTTGGATGCAAATTTCATTTTAAAAACATGTATGTAATTCCATTGTCACAATAATAAAAGAGTGCCACTCCTCCTAACTATAAACGGATTCCTCTCCTCCCACATCCTCGCACCTCTCAAGATCCTTGGATCACCCAAAATTTACCCAGATAATCTCCCAATATACCTACCTTTCTCTTAGAAGCCTCTCCACCCCATGAACTATATTTATTAGATTATTATATATAAAAAAATTATTTTATATATTCTAGGTTATTTTTATGCTAGTGTTTCAAAGTACACTTAGGAAAACATCTATCTAATTGGTAATGGACATACTTTTTATGTGTATGGAGAATTACCACCTTACTAAATGATGGTTGTTCATTTTTTCCTTTACCACCTCTCTCGGTGGACATTATAAAAGAAACTCTATCTATATATGTCATATATTATATTTATTTTGTCTTTAATATTTTTTATTCAATATAAAACACTTATCTTTTTTACAATCCATTTGTTGTAAATATGATAATTTTTTGAGGAAGTGTGGAATACCACCCTCTAAAAGCGATGTGATTCGTTAACACAGTATATTGAATGTATGAAGAATGGGTTTAGTAAAACTATATGATATACGAGATATAATAATAATAATGTAATAATGATATATAAACATATATAAACATATATTTCATGTAAATTCTTTCAATATGACCCTTAAAATGGAATTAACGTTCATGCATATATATGACTTAACGTCTCCTTGAATAGTGTATTCTATTTCATAATTCTATATTATATTGATTATTATAATGAAAATATACTTAATATACAATATATTTATATCACTAATTAAATTATGGAAATAATGATATAAGTATAAGTACCAAAGATATAACAAGTTAAGACAAATGCCAAGAACAAAGAAGATACCACCTGAAGTGAAACCATAACATAGAATTGTTAACAAGTGGGTAATATATGGTCATAATAAAATAATATATGGTATAAGATATAATAATATTCTTATGTAAAACATATATAATAAAATTATATTTATTATACAATATGTTTTTATAAGTACGATGAAATTCAAGACGTAGGGTAAGGGAATTGCATCTGACGTTTTATTTCCATGAGATAAATCCTTTATTCACAACTCGTTCAATTATTGTGGTGTGTATACTTAACATGGATGTACTATATGAATATTATACAGAAAATTATGGGTATTTACATATCTATTTAATGATATTTATTTAATGGTACTTATGTTTCCAAAGTTATCAAATAGGTAAATTAATTTTGTCTCAATTTACCGTCATTGAGATAGATGCCATGTTATACACTTATATTTTTACATGAGGTGTATATAATTTCTTTAAAATATTATATAATTAATATAACTCCTTTAATGATATTTTAATGTTAATTTAATATCATTTTACTACATATGGATTATGGTTCAAAATCACCACGTGGAAAGAGGTTGTGGAAACAATCTCATCGGCTATCGAGGTTATTTATATTTATGATTCTTTTTAAGAAATATTATGATACATATCTAAAAAAATCATTAATTTTATTCTCCCCTGGTAATTTATGATATATTAATATATTGGTACCATATTTATACTATTTCATACATAATATTGTTAAGAATTGTTTTTTTGAAATACCAAATTTACCCCATCTTCGGTCAGAAATCTATGTTTTTTTAAAATCTTGTTTTCTAAAATGGGATTTCATAAATATTATACTATAATCATTAAAATAATATTTTTTACATTTTTTTATTTTACCAATGTTTTCATAGGAATATTTTGGTCACTTTTCAAACAAGTCATTTTCTACCCTTTTTACCGTGCAAATGGAATGTTATTCTTACCTCGTATTGCATGTACGGATTTACTTACCATCATTTATTGAAGATTCCTTTGCATGTTAAAAAAGATAATTTTTAAAATCTATTATTAAATGAATTTTCAATGAAATTTTTTTCAATATGTTTTTAATATTATTTTATAATTATTCCTAGAAAATGTTTTCAAAGTGATTTCAAGCGTTACTTATGAGTTTTCAATGTACTTTCAAAGAAATGGTTTTCAAAACATTTTCAATATTTCATTATAATTTCTCAAAGATATTTTCCATGATATGGGTTTCAAAATGTTTTCAGGTTTTCTTTATAAAAGTTTATAATGTTTTCAATGGAAAAGGTTCTTAAAATGTTTTGAAACGTAATTTATATGATTTCAATGAAAAAGGTTTTTAAAACGTTTTGAATATTATTTTATAATTTTTCAAAGAATATATTTTGAAAAAAATTTAAACCTTATTTGATTTGTTTTTATATAAAATGGGTTTTCAATGTTTTGATTCGTATTTTATAATTTTCATGGAAAATGCATTTTAAAATGTTTTCAATATTCTTTTAAAATTTTTCAAGGAAAAATGTTTTCAAATAGATTTCATGTAGTCATTAAAAAATTTAAAGATATTTTATAAGAAAATGATTTTAAAATGTTTTTATACAATAAAAATCATTTTTCATAGAACAAATGATAATTTTCTCAAGAAACCTTTGTGAATTATATTTCAAAATTACATTCCATATATGATGAAATTTTAGGATGTCCCTCGTGATTTTATAAGAAATAATATAAAGGTTCCATTAATATTATTTCTTTGAAGGGGTTATGATTAATGTCATGGTCTTTATGAAACCAGTTTCTTTTTCATGGGTTATGTGTTTATTAAATACATTTCTCTTTCACAACTTATTATATTTTTGAAATAATTATGAAACCTATATCTTTTTTGAGAGGTTATGATATGATTTCATGTTTATGATACCCATTTCATTTCATGGTTAATGATATGACTATTTATGATTATTTGGAGCATGCATGTATGATTTCATTATAAGATGGGCTAGACATATATCTCCTTCTATTGCATTGGGTAATGGTTTTTATCTCATTAGATAGACTAAAATGGTCTTGGGAGTAAAACATAGCTACTATGATCGCCATGGGAGTAGACCATGGCTAGCAATATGGTATGAGGAGTAAAAACATTTTACTAAGATAACCATTGGAGAGAACCATGACTACCAATATTTTATGAGGAGTGAAACCATACTCCTAAGATGTTCATGGAATTGATTCGTTGGGTGTTAAAAAAAATCATATTATATGTTTACGTGTTTTCCATAATTCCAGGTTTTCTTCATATTTTTTTGTTTCTATGGATTATGTTATTTATGTCCTAATGATTCATGTATTATGAAATTACAATATTTATACAATTATACATGTTTATACTCTTTTATTTTCAAAATATTATATTCAATTTTCATGATGATGTTCGCATACCATTATGCCCCCGATTTTTCTTATATATCTCCCATGTTTACCCTTTCTAAGAATATGAGAAAACAACTATTTAGGTTTCCTTATCCTAGTTTTTGAAGATATGTATTATTTTTTATCTTTTAAATAAGGGTTATAGTAAACAAGAACCTAGTAAGAGATGATTTAGCTCATTTTTTTACCAGTGTTTATGTTTCCATGTTTTGAAAGGCACTAGACTTGTACGGTATTTGGGAATTTATTTATATAATGTATTAAGTATTACATAAATGTTATCTAATGTTAATGTATGAATAGATAGGGTCTTTATAGTTGGTATTAGAAAAATTGTTTACTTATCTTCTGGAATCTAGAATGAGAAAACTCTATAAATATCCATAGGTATATTTCTATGGACATTTCAAGGGATGTATCTAAGGATATGTATAAGGATGAGTTAAAATTTAGGAAAATGTCCTAGACTTTTGTTAAAGGATATAGTGAGTGGTTTCATATAAATAAATTCATGTATCGATAATACAAGTGGGTTTGGATTTGGAACAAATTTACCTAGGAGTAAAAATCCAAAAAGATATTATTGGTCTGAGTCGGGGTAATCTGGTACACAAAAATGGGCCTTGATGCACACCTTGTTTGACACTCCCGGGGGATATGATTTGGTAATTCAAAAACTATTTAAGAAACATCATAAATTATTTAAATTTAGGAATACTATGAATAACCTAGGATAAATCTATAGTGATATTGATTAATGAAGTAGGAGTAACGATTTAGGGACCCTATAAGTAATTTTTCATGATTATATGGTATCCCAATATTATAAATGTCTCTCACACTATACATTTTTGTTTTAGCCAATGGAAATAATTGGAAGGAACATGGTTAAAATTTTGTGTTTCATATATGGAATGTATGTTCATTTTGTGAATTGATTTCCCAATTTTAAATCTCATAAAGATTATTATTAAGGTGGTATGATTATGGGTTATAATTATGAAGATAAAGAGACCACACATGACATGTTAAATTTGTGTGATTTTCTTCTAGTATTTTTTCCATCAAACATAGGAAGTATGATTAGACTAAGGTTGAGGAACATTAATAATTATTCACATGTCATATTCTCAGAAAGTGGTATTAGGGTGTAAGTTGATGAAGCCTGGGTAATGGTTTAAGAATATGTTTGGATTAATGAAGTGTTTTTCTTTGGGAATACAGTGATTTTGAATTAAAGAACATATAAGTATTTTCAATATAAGTTTTCATTAAAGATTAAAAATGATATTTTGAATGGTGATAACGACCTAGAAAAGTTATTTCATGAAATGGTGATATTTTTATTAAGGGAAGGAAACCATTAATTAATGCTTGAAATAGAGATAATGATGTTTGGATGAAGATATGTTAGATATGAATAACTAATAAGACAACACATTTTAGATTAGAACTGATTATTGACAAAGTGTTCTATTTCATTAAGGATGATGTTTACATCTTCTTGGAATTATTAAATTTATTCAGTAATCATTAGAATAAGGAATAATGAATATTTTAAAAAAGTATTTATGGTTATTAAGGTTATTACCATGTTTCAAGAGAAATTATGATGATGGTATTCAGATGTTTGAAATGTGACAACCAAGTGGTACTTTGTGATATATGGGGGATCAATGTAAAGCTGATTTCAAGACTTTATTTCTAAGGATTTTCATTTTCATCTTTATTATGGGATATAAGGCTAACCGTTTATGGAAAATTTTAGTTAATATTTCTATAAAGTCAATAAGATTAAAGTATTATATCTCCATATGAGGACTTATGCATATTGGATAGCCTATTGAAACAAAAATTTTTATGATAAATGATTAAAATGGGATATAATATCATGGATCTCATGATTTATTCGTTCTTCAGGAATGAAAAAGTTACCATCCATGTTAGGGGAAGAGGTGATGTGGATCAACGAAAAATAAAAGGCAACACTGTCCTAAAATCAGGCAAGTATATATTTTCATGAAAATTATTCCACTTCAGAGAAAAGGATCTTCAAGGCAAAAAAAATTTCCTAGTACCTTCGTTTATGATGAATCAGAAGGTTCATTGGGTTTTCCCAGATTTATGTCTTCATGACGGTTGAATTTCACCTAACCGAGTTCTCTATTACTCTCTGTCAGAACATGATAGTTATATTTCTCTTTTATATCCATGATTTCACTTCCCACCCATGTTCTAATATGTGGAAACCTATTTATATGTCTCTTTGGGTAACCGTTATGGTTAAAACTTTCTCTTTTTAAGGGATTATTTTGTATTTATTTTTACGATGTGGGTTTCTATGAATGAAACATTAAATTTTTAATAATCTGATAACCTAGAAAATTTTTGAGGGTAAAATTCATTTTAAGTGGGTAGAATGAAACACCCTAATATTTTTTGAATTATTTTTTTCAAATTAATTTATCCTTTTGAATATTTTCCATTTCACACAACAGTAGAAATATTTTATTTTATACTAATGAACTAATTTTGGGTTGTGTTATACATAATAGAAACATAATTGTTAACTAAACACAACAAAAATTTTAGCTTTCTCTACCTCGAACACCAAGGTTAGAATTCATAACATGGAATAATGAATCTCCTCGATGGCTTGTGTGACATGCAAAACCGAGTTTAACCGAACAATATTATATCATTAAAATGTTATTATTTAATATTAAATTTAAAATTTTGAATTTTATTAATTAATTTATAAAAATATTTCTTTAAAAAAATATAATTTGAATTAATAGGTTACTAATTCATTATAAATGAATATAAAAACTGATTGAATATAAATGAAAATATTATTAATTTTATTGTCACAAATATATTTTACCATAATAAATTAAATTAGTTTAATTAGTGAGTGTTATTAATTTAATATATATGTTTTATATTCAATAAAATACTTTATATATTCATTCAATATATTTTATAGGGATAATATAAGAACAATGTCAATTTTATGTTTAAAAACCTATATTTTTATAAAGGCATTTTTAACACCTTTTAATAAATAACACATATTTAATAAATTTTTTGTCAATTTAATAGATTTAATATGTAAAAATAAAATTCTTATTTGAGGGTGGAACATATTATTTTGGTTAGAGTAATTTTTTAGTATTTTTTTGTGAAGTTACATTTTTTAATGAATAGTGAAAATATTGTATTTTAGTTTAAAAAATCATTATCATCTATTTTATTTATAAGGATAAATTAAGTTTAAAATTGCTTTAAAAGTTCAATTAGATAATTTTTTTATAAATCAATCCATTTTATGTCATTAGAACAAATTGCAAATTGAAACTGGATATAAAAATAGAGCAAACGTTTGATCGTTTTTACTTTAAAAACACACAGTGTCGTCCCATCAGCTGGATTAAATTGAAATTAAATTCATCCATATATGTGATTGGAATTTAGAAAAATGGATTCCATATTTGGAATAAGGATAATTTATAATTTATAATAAGTTCAACTAAGTACTTGATTAAAAATATTAGTGAATGTAATTAAAATTAATTACATTGATTAAGGTAAAATAAAGCTTAACTAGTAACTAAACCTTAAATTTAATAATCAAAACAACCTAAAAACTTGTAAACGAGAACTTTTATGGCCATATTTAGGCCCTATCCTCCCTTATATATAATGAGTTCCATTATTCGGTCCAATTTACATGTGAAAAAAGTGTATTGAATTCCCTTGTCAAAATATTACAAGAGTGCCACTCCTACTCCCCCATAAAAAGGACTCCTATCATCCCACTTTTCGCACCTCTCTAACCCATTGGTTTGAAAAATCTCTTATGATATAATATCCCAAAATCACTATCTTCCTCATAGTAGACTACTCTTGGGTATAAATAAAACTAATAAATATTTTTGGCCCAAACCAAAAGGAATTTCCCGATTAAGAGACAACGTCTTTTCTCATGTCTCGTTCTTTTATTTTTCTTCTCCACCCCTAAAATCTCTTTATTACACACTTTTATAAAAAATGACAATATATTTAAAATACTAGTACCTTTTTATTCTAATTTTTCAATGTACACATACACACACTTCCATCTAAGGGGTAATGAACATACTGTTTATGTGTAAAGCAAACTACCACCACACTAAACGTTGATTGTTCATTGTTTCATTTACCGCCTATAATGGGGGACATTATGATGTAAAATATTTTAATATATGTAATATATTATATTTATTATGTATTTAATCATATTTTTTCCTTTAATAATACATATCTTTGTTTTCTTTCCATATTGTGTAATTATAATAATTTTATTTGAGGAAGTGTGGACTGCTACCCCCTCAAAGTGATGTGATTCATTCACACACTACATGGAATGTATTAAGAATGAGTTTTTTTAAACTTATATAATATATATGATATAATAATTCTACTTTAATAATGATATATATATACATACATATACATATATTTCATATACATTATTTCTTTCAATACGATAAAAAAAATGGAAATAATGTTCTTTTGTACGTACATATTACCACCTCCATGTATGGTGTATTAAATATTATAATTCTATATTATTTAGATTATTATAATACACATATAATTGATATATATGATATTTATATCATGATTTAAATGATGAAAATGTAGATATAAGTATAAAGTCCAAAGATATACCAAATTAAGACACATGCGAAGAACCAACCATACTACTACAACTTGGCCTTTTATCAGCGCTAAAAACCGACATTAATACCACTAGAAAAGCATTGTTAATGTCGGCGTAGATATAGGGGGGGTCCCCTTTATCATCACTATGAAAACCACTGATAAAGGGGACCCCCCCTTTATCTACGCCGGCATTAACAACACTTTTCTATCCCTGATAAAGGGGAGAATTTATCAGCGCTATATTGAGCACAGATAATAAGGCCCTTTATCAGCGCTATTTTAGCACTATTAAAGGACACCTTTAACAGTGCTAAAAGAGCACTGATAAAGGAACCTTCCTCTGCACCTGTAGAACCAGCAACTCCACACCTGCACAAACCAGCACCTGTAAACCTGCACAAAATAGAACCTCCACACCTGTACAAAATAGCACCCGCACACAATATTTTGGAAAAAAATTCTATATACATTTACATAACATCATGAATAAAAGAACACACTGCTATATACATTTCAAACAATGTTTTACATGGTTACAATTACAATTATCCAACAACATTTACAAACATTAATGTTTCATCCTTTGATATCTGTGATCCTCTCTAAAAAATTGTTGTCCAAGGTATTTGTTGCCGAAAAAAGCATCCGAACTCAAGGAAAAAAATTCACCTATATAAGAAAATAAATATTATGTTAGTAAAACAACAATGAATTAAATTAAAACATTAATATGAAATAATAACAAAATATGGAAATGTGAAACTAAAATATTGAAATGATAAACTCAAATGTTTTCATTCTGATAACAATGAAAGGGAATATTGTAAAATCAAAATGTTTTTGGATGATTTGTCTCATTAAATAAATACTGATTATTTATCTAATGAAAAGATTTACCGGTCACACCATGGGTTGGATTGAGGTGCGGTTGATTCGTACACGTCACAAATGACTAATGGACCATTATTCTAATGTATCAAAACAATCCGAATGTGTTTAATCAGTTTTCAGTATGTCACTTCTGTTGGTTTCTAAAGTTTATGTAAATTTGAAAATGATATCAGAAAGTTTTAGCCATACCGGTCACACTGTATGTCAGATTGAGGTACTGTTGATTTGTACATGTCAAAATTGACTCTTGGATCGTTTTCCTAAAGTATCAAAACAATCCGAACTTTTATGATCTGTTTTCCATATGTTAGTAGTGTTGTTTTCTAAAGTTAATGTCAATTTGAAACTAATATCAGACACTTTTAGCCATACTAGTCACACTGTGTGTTAGATTGAGGTGCAGTCAATTCGTACACGTCAAAAATGACTCATCGATTGTTGTACTAAAGTATAAAAATAATCTGAATGCATTTTCTTAGTTTTTAGTATGTCACTTTTGTTGTTTTCTAAAGTTAATGTCAATTTCAAACTAATATCAGACACTTTTATCCATACCGGTCACACTGTGCATCGGATTGAGGTTTGGTCAATTGAAAAACCTAAAAAATGACTCATGTATTGTTTTCATAAGGTATCAAAACAATCTGAATGCGTTTGCTCGGTTTTTCGTATGTCACTTGTGTTGTTTTCTAAAGTTAACGTCAATTTCAAACTCATATCAGACACTTTTAGCCATACCGGTCACACTGTGCATCGGATTGAGGTGCGGTCTGTTAATTCCCCTCAAAAATGACTCATGTATTGTTTTACTAATGTATCAAAGCTATCCGAACATGTTTGCTCAGTTTTTCGTATGTCAATTATGTTGTTTTCTAAAGTTAATGTCAATTTCGAACTGATATTAGACACTTTTAGCCATACCGGTCCCACCGTGCATCGGATTGAGGTGCGATTGATTCGTACATGTCACAAATGACTCATGGATCATTGTCCTAAACTACCAAAACAATCCGAACATATTTTCTTGGTATTCCGTATGTCACTTGTGTTGTTTTCTAAAGTTAATGTCAATTTCAAACTGATATCAGCCACTTTTAGACATACCAGTCACACCGTGTGTCTAATTAAGGTGAGGTTGACTTTTAAACGTCACAAAAGACTTATGGATAATTTTCCTAAAGTATCAAAACAATATGAACGCGTTTTCTTGGTTTTCCATATGTCACTTGTGTTGTTTTCTAAAGTTTATGTCAATTTGAAACTGATATCAAACACATTTAGCCATACCGGTCACACCGTGCATCGGATTGAGGTGCGGTTGATTCTTACACGTCAAAAATGACTCATGGATCGTTTTCCTAAAGTAGCAAAATAATCCTATTGTGTTTTCTTGGTTTTATATATGTTAGTAGTGTTGTTTTCTAAAGTTAATGTTAATTTAAAACAGACATTAGACACTTTTAGCCATACCGGTCACACTGTGCATCAGATTGAGGTGCAGTCAATGTGAACATGTCAAAAATGACTCATGGATCGTTTTCTTAAAGTATTAAATCAATCCGAAGTTGTTTTTTCTGTTTTCCATATGTCACTTGTGTTGTTTTCTAATGTTAATGTCAATTTCAAACTGATATCAGACACTTTTAGCCATACCGGTCAAACCATGTGTCAGATTGAGTTGCGGTGGATTCATACACCTCAAAAATGACTCATGGATCATTTTACTAAAGTATAAGAACAATCCAAATGCATTTGATCAGTTTTTAGTATGCCACTTGTGTTGTTTTCTAAAGTTAATGTCAATTTCAAACTGATATCAGACACTTTTAGGGATACTGGTCACACCGTGGGTCGGATTGAGGTGCGGTTGATTCGTACATGTCAGCAAAGACTCATGGATCGTTTTCCTAAAGTTTAAAAACAATCTAAATTTGTTTGCTCGGTATCCCATATGTAACTTGTGCTATTTTCTGAAGTTAATGTCAATTTCCAACTGATATCAGACACTTTTAGCCAAACCGGTCACACTGTGCATCGGATTGAGGTGCGTTTAATTTTTAAACCTAAAAAATGACTCATGGATTGTTTTCTTAACGTATCAAAACAATCTTAATGAATTTATCTGTTTTTCGTATGTCACTTTTGTTGTTTTCTAAAGTTAATGTCAATTTAAAACTGATATCAGACACTTTTAGCTATACCGGTCACACCGCGTGTTAGATTGATGTGTGGTAAATTTGTGACCCTCAAAAATGACTCATGGATTCTTTTCTTAAAGTATGAAAACAATCTGAATGCATTTTATTGGATTTTCATATGTCACTTGTGTTGTTTTCTATAGTTAATGTCAATTTCAGACAGATATCAGACACTTTAAGACATACCGGTCACATCGTGCATCAGATTGAGGTGTGGTTGATTCCTAGACGTCAAAAATGACATATATATCATTATCCTAAAGTATCAAAACAATATGAATGAATTTGAGCGGTTTTCCATATGTTAGTAGTGTTGTTTTCTAATGTTAATGCCAATTTGAAACTGATATCAGACACTTTTAGCCATACTGGTCACCCCATGCGTTGGATTGATGTATGGTTAGTTTGTACACGTCAAAAATGAAACATGGATAGTTTTCCTAAAGTAACAAAAATATCCGAATGCGTTTTCATAGTTTTCCATATGTCACTTGTGTTGTTTTCTAAAGTTAATGTCAATTTCAAACTAATATCAGACACTTTTATCCATACCTGTCACACCATGCATCAGATTTAGGTCAGGTCAATTCGTACACCTCAAAAATGACTCATGGATCATTTTCCTAAAGTATCAAAACAATCCAAATGCGTTTACTCAGTTTTTCGTATGTCACTTGTGTTTTTTTCTAAAGTTAATGTCAATTTCAAATTGATATCAGACACTTTTAGTCATACCGGTCACACCATGCATCAGATTGTGGTGAAGTGGATTCATACACTTCAAAAATGACTCATGGATCGTTTTCCAAAAGTATCAAGACAATACGAATGCGCTTTCTCGATTTTACTTATGTCACTTGTGTTGTTTTCAAACTTTTTTGTCAATTTGAAACTGATATTAGACACTTTTAGCCATACTGGTCACACCATGCGTCGGATTGAGGTACATATGATTTTTACACATCACAAATGACTCAGGGATTGTTGTCCTAAAGTATCAAAACAATCCGAACGCATTTTCTCAGTTTTATTTATGTCACTCGTGTTTTTTTTCTAAACTTAATGTCAATTTGAAACTGATATCAGCCACTTTTAGCCATACCGGTCACACCGTGCGTCGTATTGAGGTTCAGTCAATTCATACACATCAAAAATGACTAATAGATAGGTTTACTAAAGTATAAAAACAATCTGAATTCATTTGCTCAGTTTTCTGTATGTCACTTGTGTTGATTTCTAACGTTAATGTCAATTTCAAACTGATATCAGACAATTTTAGCCATACCGGTCACACTGTGCATCGGATTGAGGTGCAGTTTATTTGTACACGTCACAAATGACTCATAGACCATTTTAATAAAGTATAAAAACAATCCGAATGCGTTTTATCAGTTTTATATATCTCACTTGTGTTGTTTTCTAATGTTTATGTCAATTTGGAACTGATATCAGACACTTTTAGCCATACCAGTCACACCATGCATCGGTTTGAGGTGCAGTTGATTCATACACATCAAAAATGGCTCATGTATTATTCTCATAAAGTATCAAAAAAATATGAATGCATTTTATTGGTTTTCCATATGTTATTAATGTTGTTTTATAAAGTTAATGTCAATTTAAAACTGATATCAGACACATTTAGACATACCTGTCACACCGTTTGTCAGATTGAGGTGTATTCAATTCTCACACGTCAGGAATGACTCATGGATAATTATACCAAAGTATCAAAACAATCCGAATGAATTTTCTCGGTTTCCTGTATGTCACTTGTGTTGTTTTCTAATGTTATTGTCAATTTCAAACAGATATCAGACACTTTTATCCATTCTGGTCACACCGTGCATCATATTGAGGTGCGGTTGATTCGTACACCTCAAAAATTACTCATGGATCATTTTCCTAAAGTATCAAAACAATATGAAAACATTTTCAAGGTTTTTCATAGGTCACTTGTTTTGTTTTCTAAAGTAAATGTCAATTTCAAACTGACATTAAAAACATTTAGCCATACCGGTCACACCGTGCATCAGATTGAGGTGCGGTTGATTCATACATGTAAAAAATGACTCATGGATTGTTTTCCTAAAGTATCAAAATAATCCGAATGAGTTTGCTCAATATCACGTTTGTCACTTGTGGTTTTTTCTAAAGATAATGTAAATTTCAAACTGATATCTGACACTTTTAGCCATACCGGTCAAACCGTGCGTCAGATTGAGGTGCGGTCGATTCTTACACCTAAAAAATAACTCAGGGATTGTTTTGAATTAGTTAGTTCTCCCCTCATACTTTATCCATTACTATTATCATTTATTTCCCTATGATTTGGGAAGATTTTAACTAGGATTTGTGTTTTGATTTTACTATATCATCTTCAGATCAATTCAGATGATGTAGATTTTGTTTTTATTGGCTAAAGGTTATACTCGTATGATGAATGTACCATGTTTTATGTGATTTAGGTGGTGTTGTGTTTCCTAGTGAGTTTTTAAAATATTATTCCTAATTATATTAAGGTGAATAATTAATTATAACTTTCTATAATTAATTATTTGAGAATTTTTCCTTGAGATTGGGTCTCAATCATTGGTACAAGATTAGATAAGGAATGTATAGTCTTGGTTGAGGATGAGTTGATCTTGGTTAGGGGGTTACTCTATTTTTTGAGGTAGGTGGACCCTATAATACAAAACCATGTTCCAATTTTTGCATGATTGTGCATTCATGCATGAGTATATGTGTTCAAGTGAAAGGGATAGAAATCAAGAGCAACCTAGGTAAATAAATAGAGTGTTTTTGATCCACCAAGAGATAGAGTGAGGGTTCTATTGAATGTTTGTGATTTTGTGATCATCCAGAGATTATGTCTCTATGGAGGTGAGGTTTCTAGTTGTGCTTATGAGAGGATCGAGTTTGGTATGAGATTTTTATAGACTATTTAGGTTTTCCAAGGCAATTTGAGTAGGTATTAGTGTCTTAAGCCTACAGAAGATGGATAATATAGTTCTATATATCCTGTATGATGGGGAACACCATCTTAAGGATATATAGGATTCATGGTGTGTGTGATGAGTAATATATTCTATATAGGGATTGGTGAAGTGTGAAATAGAGGATTTCCTCCTTATAATTGGATTAAGAGATATCTCTCCCCTCTTGGACACCCCACTCATAGAAACCCCCATGGACACACCCCCTCCCTCTCCTCCGGGAGACCCTCACACCTGGACACACCCTCCCTCTTGGAAATACACCCTCCTGGACACCCTACTAATGGAAACCCCCATGGACACACCCCCCTCCCTCCCTCCTGGACACCCCTCACCCACATATAAGGGAAACTAAAATTAGAAAATTAAAAATCCCAGATATTGGTTCCCATCATGATTTTAAGATGCTCATGAGTGGACTGAATGACTATGCATCGGTCGACTTCCACACTATTGACCAGTGTAGTCCAAAGGAGTTAGGCTTTTCTAAAAAGACAAATCATATCTAAAATCATTATTCAGAACCGAAGGATATAAAACATAATAAATGGTGATCATATATTCTCAATAAGTGTAAAAAAGGGAGATATCAATGATCATATATGGATATCATTATTAGGAATTCACCTTTATCCTATTTGGGTACAATCTTCCATCAGGTATGTTTCCCATTCATTTCTAAACACATCTATATCATCTTATGAATATAAGTCTTTGCGAGAGTCATGGTAGTACTAAACAAATATAAATAAACAAAGGATTAATAAATATTTTAAATGAACTCATAATTATTTTCGAAAATACCTTGTCAGGCATGCTAGTTTGTTGATGAAATACGATCTATTTCATAAATTTACAAACATAATAACCACAGTCCTTTCTGTTTGTTTGTTTAGAACAATGCAGACACATTGACAATAATAAGTAATTTGTTTTGATATGTGTTCGAATAGTGCAATATTATTATATATACCCGGATACTTTTCCAGTTGTAGATCTTGTAGGCTTGATCATCCTTATGCCCTGGATTCATTACATGCATTAGACGACATTGATGCACTGCCCTATCATAATAGAATCCTCATTAAAAGATAACATAAATTATATAACTCAATGTTTAGTTTTAAAATGATGGATCTAGTGAATTAAAAATTTACAAATTCCATCATGCGTGGTTGGTTTGTTGGATATCCATGTGTTGAATCCAGAAAATAAATCATTGGAGTATCCAAATTGACTGCAATCAGTATCCAATGCTCCCTAAAAATACAAAAAGGAATAAGTAAAGAATGAAATGAAAATATAGTCTATATGATTAAATTTTAGAGTTTTACCCCTGCATAGTTGGTATTAAAAAGAGTCTATCATCTATAATTTTGTTTTCAAACAATTTGAGTAGGGATGACATTATTGCAGCCTCTTTAGGATAATCTATTTCTTCTTTTTAAGAGGTGGTGTGAGGACTAATGATTCCAAAAAAAATTCATGGGGAAATCCCTTCAATTGTTTTTTATATTTACGCCTACAAAAAATATAAAATGTATTTAGTCATAATTATCAGAGTATATCAGCTTTTGTAAAATCAGATCTTGAAAACATACCTCATGTATACATTTACAACTGAGGTGCCTAGCCATTCATACTCGAGGATTTCATTTACATTTTTAGCACTAATTAAATATGATGTTTCCTCTCCATACATATTTTTTTCAAAATCAACTATGTGAGAATTGCTGTCTATCAACTTTGTATCCACATGAGCCTGTAATGATATTAACTGTGGATATAGAACATGCGGGGTGAAGGTGCTCTCAGTAGACCATTTCAATTGGTTGGTTGATCCCTGAGATAGTTTTGAGCTGATATTTTATTTCACCCCCTTCTCTTTGTATTTCTATAATAACATTCATCGGTTCAGACCTTTTTCATTAAATGTTAAAGGTCTAGCTTGAAAAATAACTTGGAAATGGATACCTCATTGTCGACATGTGTTTTTACAAGAACTGACGGCCATGCGATGAATGTTCCAACAACTTGTTCAAACGTATGAATGTCATCATCATCATTTGGAACAGGTATCTCGGCACTCGACTCATTAGATACGTTAATTGACACTCTGGCTAGATATTACCCAAAGTGAAACATTAAGATAGAATTGTTAGAAAGAGGGTAATATAAATTAATAATCAAAACATATATTTTATTAGATATAATAATATTCTTAATTAAAAGATGTATAATAATATTATATTTATTATACATGAATTTTTTATGAGTACGATGAGAGTCAAGACACAAGGTAAGGAAATTTCATCTCACTTTTTATTTTCATGAGATATATTCTTTATTCACCACCCACTCCTTTTGTGTGGTCTGTAAACATCCCATGGATGAATTCTAAGATTATTATACTTAAAATTATAGGTATTTACATATCCATTTTTTAATCTTTCTATCATGGGACTTATGTTTCAAAAGTTACCAAATCGGTAATATAATTTTGTCTTAATTTTCCTTCTTTGAGAAAAATTCCATTTTATACACCTATATTTCATAATGAGGTGTATATAGTAACTTCTAAATGTTATATCATGAATCTCCTATTACTAATTATATTTTATAATTTATTTAATCTCATTTTTTTCATGGGGAATATGGTTCGAAGTTACCATGTGGTTAGAGTTTATTGAAATAATTTCATCACTTTTCAAGATTGTTAATGTTCATGCTTCCTATGATGAAATATTATAATCCATATCTCTGGAAAAATTCTGAATTTTCTTCTACTATGGTCATTAATGATTTATTAATGTATTGATACAATATTTATAATCTTTTTTATATAAGTAAGTTAGAAATTGTTTTTTTAAGAATGTCCGAAATTACCCCATCTTCATTCAGTAATATGTGTTACTTCAAAACCATGTTTTCTAAAAGGGTCTTCCAAAAATAATCTACTATAATATTTAAAATACCTTTTTGAACTTTTTTTCTTTTAACAATGTTTTCAATGTAAAATTCTTATCACTTTTGGAACAACAATTTTTTAAACTATTTTTCCCATGATAAAAGAATGGTACTTTTACCTTTTAGGGCATGTATAGATTTACCCTCCATAATTTATGTGAATATTACTTTACATGTTTAAAAGGTTAATTTTCAAAAAAAAAATTAAATTATTTAAAATAAATTTTTTTTCAAAAAATTTTCAAGATTAATTTAAAATATTTCAATGGAATTGGTTTTCAAAATGTTTTCAAGCCTTATTTATGTGTTTTTACAGTAAATTAAAAGAAGTTGTTTTGAAGTTTTTTTTCAAGATTCTTTCTTATGTTTTTGACTAAAATGGTTGATTTTTTTTTCAAGATTTATTTATATTTTTTCAATGATATTTTTAAGGAAATGGTTTTTAAAACTTTTTCATGCGTTCATTATATGTTTTCCAAATTATTTCAAAGAAAAAGGTTTTTAAAACGTTTTGAAGCATATTTTATATGTTTTCAAAGAAAAGGGGTTTTAAAATGTTTTGAATATTAATATATATGATTTTAGTGGAAAAGGTATTTAAAATTTTTGGAATCTTATTTTAAATGTTTTCATGGAAAATTGGTTTTAAAATATTTTCAAGCTTCTTTTATAAGTTTTAATGGGAAAAGGACTTCAAAATTATTTCACGACTTCATTATATGTTTTCAAGTTATTTTAAATGAAAATGATTTTGAAATGGTTTTATGTATTAAAAATATTTTTTCAAAGAAAAATGATATTTTCATCATGAAATGTTTTTAAAAGATATTTCAAAATTATATTCCATCAAATATGTAATCTTTTGATGATACTCGTGACTCTCTATAAAATCATTTAAAGGTTCCATTCATATAATTTTTATAAATTGTTTATGATTAATATCATTGTTTTCATGAATCCCATTTCTATTTCACGAGTTTTTGTTTATGAAATCAATTTATTCTTCCAAAGTTATTCTTATGATGAAATTATTTTGAATCCTTTATATTTTTTCCAATGTTATAATATGATTTCATGTTTGTGATACCCATTTAATTAATTGGGTTATGATATTATTTTTTATTAGTATGTTGAAAATGTATGTATGATTTAATTATGTGATAGTTGGGACCAATATCTACCTCTAATGCCTTGGTTAATGATTTATATCTCATGATATAGGCTAAGATGGTCTGGGGAGTAATCCTTGACTACTAAGATGACCATGGGAGTGAACCATGACTTCCAATATTGTATAAGGAGTGAACTCATGCTACTAAGATTTTTATGGGAGTGAACCATGAATACCAAGATGGCATGGGGAGTGATACCATACTACTAAGATGGTGTTGGTAGTGATTCCTTGAATACTATAGAAATCATACTATATGATTATCAATTTTCCAAAATTATATGTTTTATTACTATGTTATTCCTTAATGGATTATGTTCATTATTTTTATATGACTCATGTATTATGAACTACCAAGATTTATTCCATGATACTTGTTTATGTTCTTTTATATGCTTGTTACGATCTTCTAATTTCATGATCATGTTCTCATACCCACAAGCTAATGACTATGTTTAAACATCTACCTTGTTTATGCTTATTGAGCATCTGAGATCACCCATTTTTATGTTTCCTTGTCCTAGTTTGTGGTGATATGTAATATATTTGATGTGTCAAAGAATGGTTCTAGTTAAGAAGAACCTAGTATGTGCTGATATATCTCATTTATGTACTAGTGTTTTTGTTTCCATGTTTTTAATGGAAATAGACAAGTATTGTCATTAGGATTCTATATGTATAATGTTTTATTTATTTAATAAATTTTATTCAATGTTAGTGTATGAAAATATAAGGTTTCTATAATAAATATCATTCTCTAGTTGTATGACCTCTTAGTTAAGTACATGTGAAGGATCATGTATGTACATCTTTAGGAGAGATACATGGAACACATCACAGACTTGAGATGGGTTTTTTGGAAGTAATATGTGATAGGATATTGTACTGATATGATTAACAATATCAAAGGGACTAATATAAATTGTTATTACATTAAATTTTCCCTAAATCTCATAACTTTATTACATGGATAAATTATTAGAAATAAATTATCACCAACATGAATTTATAGATCATGTTCATGATTATCAACATAACTTTTTGCTGACTTTGAGATTCATTGATATGTTGTTGAATGGTTCTATCCTTATCTTCCTTTTCTTCAACTATCTCTGGTCCCAATAATTTTATTTCTCAAACATGATTGCAAAAAATTGGAGTTATACATTTATTTCCATAATGGTATTCATAATGATCCTTATAAATGAATGAGTGAAAGCAATTATTTTAAGAATACTCAACTAGAGGAAGGTGTTGATCGAAACCACCTTTTAAATCTAAAGAAAATGATCTCCACATATCCTATAGGGTTTAAATTTTTCGTTCTAACTTAAAATTTGTTTGGAGATAATAAAAATATTAGAAACTGAATTCAGTATCAATAGCTTACTGAAGACTTTTTTTAGAAATTTGATGTGAACCTTAGATCCCGATCAGATATAATGGAATATGGTACTCTATGAAATCTTACCACTTATTTAACGTATATCATGGGATGTCTATCCTACAATAAGTCTTCTCTAATAGTGAGGAAGTGTGATGACATAATAATGTGGTTGACTAAAACCCATATAAAATTATGCCCTTTAGTAGTTTTGGGGATTCTAATGAGAAAATCCATAGTTATATTCTCCCATTTCCATTCTGGTATGGGTAGTGGATGAAGCATCACATTAGAAGTTTTTTATTCATACTTAACTTTTTGAAATACTAAGAGATGAGATACAATCTTTATGATGTATCTCTTTATGCCATCCCACTAGAATTATTCAATCAAATATCTATAAATCTTTATACTTCTAGGATGAAATAGAGAATAAAAAATTAAGAGCTTCATCTAACAACGCCTTCTTGAAGTCTGGTATGGAAGGATGACATACATAGTTCCAAAAACATATTATTGATTACGGTTAAACTTAAGAACACTTCTAACCTTATTTTTTGGCACTATATCATCATTATGTACCTCTATAATCTTTAGTTAGATAGATGGATGAACATTAAATTGAGAAATATAACATTATCGGCTTCGTTTAGGATTTACACATCCATCCTTTATAAATATAGAAATATTGGATCTTTTATGATCCTCATCTTAGATAAGTTAGCATGATATATTCAACTCAAAGCACAATCTACACTGTTCACTTTCCCAAGTTAGTATTGTATTAAAAGTCATAATACTTAACCAATATGATCCATTTTCTCTAGTGCATGTTCAACTCATTTTGTGTAAATATATACTTCAAAAGTTTATGATCATTACATATATCACACTTTTCTCCTTAAATATAATGCCTCCAAATCCTTAATGAAAAAACCACTGTAGCTACCTCAAAATCATTAGTTCGGTTATTTTTCTCATGAATAATTAGTTTTCATGAGGAATAAACTATAACCATTTAATTTTAATAATATAAAACACCAATCCCTTCATTGAAGTACCAATATAGATTACAAACACTTCTCCACTATAGGTTAATATCATCATAGGTTTTTTGAATAACCTTCTTATCAATTACTTGAAATTTTATTCACATTCATCTATCTAGAGGAACATGGATCCCTTTCATGTTAACATGGCCATAGGATTGGATATTCTTGAGAAATTACCCACAAGCCATCTATAATATATAGCTAAACTAAGAAAACTATGGATCACAATCACCATGGTTGGTGTAGGCCAATATTTAATAACATCTATATTTGTTTGAAATACTATTATACCCTATCTTTATTTTACATGACATAAAAATTAAACCATTAGCATCCAAAATTAATACTTTTTAAAATTTTCATATATTTTATCCCTATTTAGTTTCTTTAGTAAAATTATCAAGTGGCCATAATGATCTTCCATTCTCTTTGAATAGATAATAACATTATCCTAAATGAATTTAAAAAACTGATTAAGGTAATATGTAAAGACTATTTTCATTAAATACGTGAAGATATATGGGGAATTAGTAAGAAAGAAGGGCATCACTATATGATCATAGTCTATATACCATGTATTGGATACCGTATTTTGTATATCATCCTTGTTGAATATAAATTAATGATATCAATAATGAAGTTTAATAATGGAAATGTATTGAGATCTATGAAATTGATCAAAGAAGCCATCAATACAGGGAAGAGGATACTTGTTCTTAATTGTGATTTTGTTCAGCTCCCAATAATCAATACTGAGTCACATTGATCTATAATTATTTTTCATCAAAAGAATAGGTTCACCCCAATGTGTCACACTTCACCGAATAAATTCCTTATCAAGGTTATCTGGGAGTTTCTTCTTTAACTCTTACAACTCATTTGAGGCCATTTTATAATGATACATTTAAATTTGTGTGGATTGAAATATGGGTTCTATTGAGAACTCAAAATCTTGTTTTATTGGAAGGTTAGAAAACTCTTCCAGAAAGACATCACCAAATTCCAAAACAATAGTCATGTCATCAATTTTATGTTTCTCCCCAACCATTTGAGATAAAATCCTCTTCTGAATGGAAATTAATACCCATAAACTAAATTTATTCTCTATCATATGTTCATACTTATCATCAAACTAGTAGAACATAATAGGTCTGTTAGTAATATCAACAATAATTTCCCATATAAATTATTTTATGTGGGATTTATGCAGAGAAATCCAATCCATGCCTTGGATGCCATGAAATTCAACTTGAGGAAGTATGGCTAGATTTGTAGGAATAAATTTCCCACTAATGTCAATAAAAGAGGAATCATAGAATTGAGATGTGATCATCATACAATTAGGGGTCATTTCAAATAATTACACATCTAATGGTTTGGTTGGTGCCTTTATACACTTAGATTTTTTTGGATATGAAATAATGGGATGATACAAAGTTAAATAAGATATTATTAACTCTATAGTGGATGGTATGTGTACCCTTAACCACATCATTATCACACCCCTTATCAAAAACAATGATCCCATGAGATTTAAACTTGTCCATTTTTAAAGGAGGTTGCCAACACCCATCATCATCATTAACCATTAGGTTTGGGAAATGGATATTATAATTCCCATTCTCCTTACACTAAAATCACTAAAGTGTGGGAGGTGTATTCTGTTAAACTTTCTCTCAGTTAGTATCCTTATCTAATCTATACCAATAAAATAAGAAATAAATTTCCCTTTGAAAATACCTTCAACACATAAATAATAATCTTGTCACACTAATTAAATTGCATCAATTCTTCTTCCCTAACTTAGAGTATAATGAAAATGTCATATTATTCTCTCCATGGTTTATCAATTTTCATTTGAACTCCATATTCCCTTTCTTTTCAAAACTATGAGATTGATATATAAATCTGAGTTCCATTTACACATTGATCTCACATATAAAAACCTCTTCAAAGCTAATTAGTTATATTATATATAATTTCCTTCAAAGCCTTTTTTAAGTCACTGAAGAAATTATCAACCTTACTTTCCTCATAGGTACCAAAAGGATCATCGTCATTTTTTCTTTATCACATGGATGTTTTTATCTATATCTAGAATAGGAATATGAGTAAAGTACTTACTATAAAATATGTTCTTGAACTCGTTCCAATCCATGGAGTTAATTTCATCTTTTTTACTCATATTCTTGATAAGATTCCACCATTTATCTGCTCCACCTTCTAAATGACAGATAACTAGAATGATTTTTTCATATTCTGAACATAGGATAATGGAAAATATATTTTCAATAATACTAATACATTATTAATCAATAAGTGGATTATAAGACCCACTGAAAAGCGGTGTATTTTGCCTCATGAATGACTCAACAAAATATTGTTTCCTCCTTTTTTATTTTGATGTCCAGCATGATTCATATATATAGACAGATGTGTCAGAATAAAATTGATATTTTTCATTCTACCCCCATAACATTTGGATTATCAGGAGGAAAATCATTTCATTTTTTTATCAAAATAAGTATTAATGAGGACCCTTCAGGTTTTAGAAATTTAATAAACCAAATAACATAGATTAAGAAGCAATAATCATAGTGGGGAACCACATAAACATGAAAATCGCATATAAGATGTCAAAATTGTGACACATTATTTAATATATGACAACTTTGATTTATACTTGGTAATTCAGAGTCATAATCTATTTAAATCCTTCATAATGGTTTGTAAAGAGTTTTTAATTCCAAAATTGTACCCCTCATAAGTTTCAAAAGAGGTGTGAAACAGGGCTCATTTTCATAGACTAGTTCATGACTGAGTCTACCTCAATACGGTTCTTCTAGGGTTGTTTCCACTAGGTACATCTATTAAAGAGCCACATCCACTTTTATTATCAAAACATCGATGTATTTTTTGTAAAATACTCACCCAATACTTTACCAAAATTTATGGACATTTTCTTATACAATGACTCATCCTTAGAATTATCCTTATACATATCCTTTGGGATGTCACAAAGGGTTTCTCATCCTAGTTTCAAAAGGATAACTAATAGTTTTATTTGATAGTAACTATAATGACCCAATATTTTATGTATAGATATTACATCATTTTTTGGAATATTTATTTCATTACATAACTAAATGAACGAGAGCCATAATAATTTCGTGCCTTTAGAAACCTTGAAACATAAACACAGGTCCATAAGTGAGCTCTTTCATCTCCTACTATGTTTCTCATAAATAGAAACCTTCTTAGAAATATCACATATAGTATATATATTTATAACATATGGAAGGGAAACATAATAAATAGTGATTTCATATTCCCAATCAAAGAAAAAACGGGAGATATGTAAGCATGACATGAACATAAGGGTATGCGGAGATGAGCATAAAATTCAAAAACCATACCCTATATATAAAATATCATAATCATGAGTCATGTAATAAATATTTTAAGTTTATAACAAATTAGATGTAATTGAATCAAATAACATGAGAAATCAGATTATAAGCCAAGGAATTTTGGGCATACACATAATCATAGAAAATAATATCCATATCAATCAAGGTTCACATCCAATTCCATAATAGAGGAAAAATTTCTTCACTAAACTAGGTTAAATACCCATTTATTGATGTATTAATGAACCAAGTTTAGTTCCCATTCAATCTATATATTATTGAATCAGGTTTACCTCTCATTATAGTCTGTTCTATCTCATAAGAAATAAATATTTATTCAATGAATCTGAGAGAGATATAGGTCCCAACTGTCACATAATGAAACAATAAATATGTACGCCTAAATTTCATAAACATTAATAAAATCATAACCCATTAAATGAAATAAATATCCTAAAAATATAATCATATAAAAAATATGTAAAATAGATAGTTTTGATAATCATTTCATTATATCTTATCCCGTGAAAAGAAGATGGTTTCATAATCATTTTATCATTTTATAACTCATGAAGGAGAACCAAGTTTTATAAAATTAATTTCATAAAAACATAAACCAGTTGAAGAAATAATCTTAATTAAATCTATATATTATATACCATGTTAGGCATAGTTAATTCCAATATATGTCATCGTATATGAAAACAAATTTTGAAAAACCATTTAAAACATTTTTTGAGGAAAATATCCTTTCGACATTAAAAAATTATTTTTAAAATATACCCAATTTTGAAAACCATTTTAATATTTAAATTTATTTGAAAATTTATAAATAAATTTTCAAAGTAATTAATTTTCATGAAAATAGTTATGTACACATTAAAACGAAAGTTTCTTTCCCATTTTCAGTAAAATCAAAAAAAAATGTTTTGAAAAAAGACATGAATATTCCTTTTATTTTTTTAAATAGATAAACATGGTTAATATTGTATTTTAATTTCGATAATTGAGTAATAAAACATATTCAAATACATTTATGAAAACACTATTTTCAAGGAAAACAAATTTCCAACTAAAAAGGGAAATAAAGTCAGATTTTATTTAAAACATTTTCAAAATCATCTTAATTACCATAGAATAGAAAAAATGGCCCCATTATGTGAATATATTATGAATAAATAGAGGAGAATAATATTAATTATAATTTTTTATTGTTAAATCATGATATTTCTACATTTAGAGACTTATTCATTAATAATCCCAAAAAATGGTGCGATTCAAACATAAAATCATTACCACATTGGTAAGATTGATTCATATTTCCCATAAAAGAATAACATATAAAGAATATTAAAATATAAGGAGGATAAATAAATTCCTGATATTACATTTCAAATGTTTGTATATACACCTTGTGAATGAATATAGGTGCATAACATTACATACGTCTCAATGAAGGAAAATTGAGACAAAATTCCCTTACCTTATGTATTCAATTTCATCATACTCATTCAAAACTCATGTATAATAAAAATAAATTTATAATAAAGATAATAAAAATTAATATTCATATATATCATACAATATATGATTTTATTAAGACTTTATATTACCCTTTTATTAACAATTCCATGTTAAAGTTACATTTCGGGTAATAACCACATTGTTTTTTTAACATATTTTCACTTGTTATTAATGGTTATATTACCCAGATCATGATTTCATCATCAAAAAAATTATTACCATGATATAAATATCAAATATATTCAGTATATTTTTATTTACAAAAATCAATAAAAATTATTGTTAGGAAATGAAATACATAATTCTTGGAGACAATAGGCCGTCTGTACGCATGAACACAATTTTTCATTTTATTATCAGTTTGATGTAATGAAAAGTAAATGATATTTTATAAATTAATAATAATTTTTATTCTATATATAAAACATATTTTTTTTAAACCCATCCCTAATACATTCCATGTAATGTGTGAATGAGTCACATCGCTTCGCGAGTCACTAGTCCACCGTACAGACAAACGACGTTATCATATTCTCAATAAACAGAAAGCATGAAGGTATGCGTGAAATAAAAATTAAATAATCGTAATAATATAATTAATATCATTAATAACATATTTAAATATAATTTAAA
Source organism: Viscum album (assembly GCA_963277665.1). Lineage (NCBI taxonomy): Eukaryota > Viridiplantae > Streptophyta > Magnoliopsida > Santalales > Viscaceae > Viscum > Viscum album. The sequence continues at coordinate 1,984,988,346 of OY728161.1, read as the reverse complement.
TCATTATTCTCATCCTTGGTGGTGGTAATGGAAAGATAAATTACATTGGTACAAGAGGAGGTAGTTTTCCAAACACAAGAACGAGTATTTTGTTGCCCATTTGATGGAAGTGTGCATATTATTAGGTTATAACATTTACATAACAAAATATTTCTATGTTTATGATACTTATATTATTATATATTTATTAAATAAAAATAATTTAAGAGTTCTGAGAAATAAATAAGACACAAATGTTCGTTGATGAAAGTTACCTCTTCTTTGGGTATCTCCTTTTGGTTTGCATCAAAAGACTTAATTGGTTGTATTTATAACCATTTTATGGATTATAGGATGAGATTAAGGAATTGGATAATTTATTTGGGTAGAATATTTCCTAACCAATTGGTTTTTAATGTGTGAAGAGGGGGAGAGGGGTGGCCTTTTATAAGGGAGGTGGGTGGCAATTTTGTAAATTTTTTCAATAGGGAGAATTCCACCCATGTTTGTTCCATGTCAATTGGATAATATAATTTATAAATATTGATAATATAAGGTATAATGTAAAATGATTTCTATAATTTTTTTTTATAGGTTTATATGTCATTTTCACAGTTAATATTAAAGTTTAGTATCTTGATAAACTTGTTTTTCTGTTAATTTTCGCCATTAATTTTAACTGTTTCCACAAATAGTTTTGGACAAAAATTAAGTTTTAATTAATATAAATTATAAATTATTCTTATTACATATATGGAATCCATTTTTTCAAATTCAATACAAATAATTGGTAGAAATTGATTTAATATTAATCCCATAGATGTGTTGAAAAGTGGGGTTTTAAATTGAAAAAGATCAAAAGATTATAAAGTTTTTATACTTAATTTCAATATTTTTTTTAAAAGGTGGAGGCATGAATTGGTTTCCCAATTCATGCCCCCAAAAGAAATTTATTAAAATAAAAAGGTTGAAATACAAACACGAGGTGTAAGGAGATTACACCAGCGGGGATTTAAAGGGGATACAAAGAAAAAGATAGGACAAACAAGTCCAAAAACAATAAATGAAAACATCCCAGACATGAGCAACAGGAAGATAGAAAGACCATTCTTCAATCTGAGCTACTAGCCATCCCAACCCAGCTTCAAATAAACCATATGAAGAGCCAGAGATCTATCCAAGAGAATAGAACATAATTCGAACAGACCAAATACTAGAGAAAATAACTGAAATCCAGAGAAACCAAGTAGAAGAAGAACATTAAGGATCTGTACAGAAATAGCTCAGAGCCATCCAAATAAAACAGGACTCAAATGGTCCCTAAGAATCCGGACATTAGAATTGCCAAAGATGTATTATAAAGCAGAAACATCTGAGAAAAAGAAATCTTCCCAAAGTAGGCCACAAACTTCAATAAACACTGCACCATTATGAGTAGAAAACAAGGGAAACAATCTGCACTGTTCATAACAGATCAAGAGTAAGCAGAACTAGAATCATCTAAAGATCCATTTTAATCTGAAAAGTTGCAGGCTATTAAGAAAAGTCAGAGCCGTAAATCCAAGTAGCATCCAAAAATATTCATCAAGCAATAACCAATAGCACAGTGTTGTTCAGATCAGAGAGAGAGAATCTTCATCCCATGTCATAACTTAAAAGGGGGGACAAGATCCTCAATAAGCAATGAATCAGAATACAATCAGGCTCCATTATGATCCAAAGAGAAAATCAGACATCAAGTAAAGAAGGAAAACCAATAGACAGTGCATCCCGGTTGCATGACCACTCAGAAAATCCAGAAACACTTTAGACAGAATGATAGCAGAGGATTGAAGAAAATAAAATAAATGCTTCAGAGGAGGCACTCTAAAACAGCTCCATCCAGACAATAGGAAAAAATAAAATCTTATTTCCATAAAAAAACGAAAACATCCAGGAGAGTGTATCTAAGCTGGGAAAAAAAGAATTCCGAAATATAATCAGTTTAAGAAATATTTCCTGATTCTTTCATTGAAAATTTCCTGCTTAGCAACCAAGTATGCGCTCTTAGTGATCTCTCCTTTCTTAAAATAGCTATATAAGATTTCATTACTGAGTCCCTCTGAAGAATCAGGAGCTTTACAAGTTGGTATAGTATGGTTATCATCCCTTTCATCTTGTTTCTCCTTCTCTACATGATGATTTTCAATAGGTGAAGAAACATTATGTCTAGAAATGTCCAATAAATGAGTGACAATAGTCCTCTCCACATGAGAAAAATCCATGGGTTTTCTAGTTTTTTTGGATTGGGTGTAATAAACCCATCTGCATCCACTATTGGTTTCTTACCTTTCCTGGCCATGTCCCTTAAGTATTTCTCCTCAATATCTGTAGATTTATCTTCTTCAGTGCTTTGCGAGAGATCATCTTCAGATTCATCACACCTCTCTTTTTCCTCATCTTCCTGAGTGCCTTCTTGTATTTTTACTATTGACCTATCATCCAGGGAGGGTGTGGGACTATGGTGTACATTTCCATTCAACACAAAGGGTGAAATCCCCTTCTCACCCATATCCTGAGAAGAACTTTCATGATCCCTCCGTTAATTACAATGTTCTAGTGTCACATTAGAATTCCCGGGGACATCGTTGGCAATAGGAGTCTCAATAACATCAACATGGATTGATTTAGTAGGATTCAAGTTAATTTTAGCGTTGACTTTTTCTACCCAAACTGCTTTGCAGCGAGGTTGAGGAGGTTCAGAATTTTTTGACACACATTCTCCCATGGAATGACCAACTTTGTAGCAGCAATTACAATAAGGTGGAACATTTTCAAAAACCACCTCTTGAGAATAGCCTTTATCACCATTCCGAAGCCAAAATCTGGAAGGCAAAGCTTGAGATATATCAACCTCAGTGAAGATTCTTGCAACTGAGGGACGAGATAAATTCAAGGTGGCAGAATCTAATCTAATCGGAGTTCCAAATAGACTTGCAATGGCATTAAGAGCACGCTGCTTGAAGAAATGTAGAGGCAGTCCTGGAAAACCGATCCAAAGGGGAACAATAGGGGGCTCAGAACCTAGTTCAAAATCAGTAGACCACTTGAATACCTTCATAGAAGCCCCCCCAAAAGACCAAGAACCACGAATCCAAAATCGGTAATAGTCATTATCCGAGGAGAAACGAAACACAACATTCAGTGAGTTAAGAAGTCCAATCTGGAAGTTTGTAAAACCTATGTTCTCAAGGATTTTACGTAAAAAGAACAGAGAAGGTCGGTTTTTGATAAATCGGCCAACAAGAACAAATCGAAGGTCTGAAGCAAGATCATTTACCTCATCTTTGGAGAAACTAATCGCCGATAGACCTCTGTGTCAGTAGGTTTTTAGAGTAATGAATCTGAAGGCCTTCGATTCAGTGCGAGGGATTCTACCTGAGACTACAACTGCGAAGGATCGCTCATCTTGATACCCTTGATCAACAATGTTAGGGTTACTCCTATCACCTGAGAGCGCCACCTTCCTGCGAGCCTCCATCAACCTTAGTTTCAATATGAAATTTATTAAAATGAAATAAATAGTAATTATATATGTGTAATTTAACTAAATATTCTTTAAAAAACATTAATATATAACTTATCTATATAAATAAATTAGATTAAAATACAGTTTTCATTTAATTTTTTTAATTTCCATACTTAATCAAAAAATGAAACATTTTAGAAAAATTACAAAAAATCACCCTAGGATAATTTTGAAAGTATTAATTAAAAAATTAATGTAATTTTATTATATTATTTTCCATATGTTTTAAATATTAATTTTATTATTATTTACAAAAAGACCTAAAATGTTTTTTTAGAAAATAGTTTTTTCAAAACACAAAAATACTTTATCAAAAATTATGTATTTGATTATAAATTTTTTTTATTTAATATAATTATTTATAAAAATTAGTTATTATAATTAATATTACTAAGTTCAACAACTAGGTTATCATGATCAGGTTTAAATAACTATATTAATAATATATCATTATTATGTTTAAACACTGTGTCGTGTGTAATGCAAGTAAACTAGGTGTTGTGTGTAGTAGAAGATTGACTTCGTGTTGTGTATAAAAAATTCTCAAATTTTTCTAACCAAAAACTCATGGAATCAAAATAATAATAATTTACTTGAAAAAAAAGTTTCATAGAAACTCTGGGTGTTACAATCCTACACCAATATACTGGGTTTCATAGGATTTAAATGAGGATTTTTCACCATACAATGTCCCAATTTTACAATTAATGAAAAAATTAAGGTGTTGTCAGTTTGAAGAGGGGATTATAAGATGATGATTTCATTAAGGTCTACCCAACTGAATGTTGAAATATGTATCTTTTCTAGCAATTGGAAATTATGAGTTAGATACGAGGTCCTAAAAATGACCCTTGAGGTTTATTCTACCAAGATGATTTTGAAAGATCTTCTCATAACCCTGTAGTGTTGAATCATATAGGGAAAAAATGAGCCTCACTATAAACCATCCAATGAAATTTCCAGATCAAAATAATGGTGACTCTTGAGCCATTATCAATAAATCCTGTCAGATATCAATGTCGTTTATTTTGTTATATAGATACAAGAGTATGATCTATCCCTATATAATGACATATTTGTCTTATTCCTGGAAATAGATGATCATATACTATTATATACGATATATCTCTACATGATGTATTTCAGTAATATAATCCATAAGTTCAAATTCTTGAGGGCATAGAAAATCCTCAATGAGTGCTTTCTGGAGGTCTTAATGATAGTCAAAGAGAATACTAGATTCAAAACATAGTTAACACAAGGGACATTTTCATTATAATGTCATATATTTTGGATAATGTTATTTTGTTCCCAAAATGAGTATTATATTTCATGGAATCTTTTGGAACTAAAGTGTATTATGTAGGAAAATCATCCCTTGGAGATGGAGTTGAAGGTGCTCTAATCCTTAGTGGATTAGGTCAACTAGGCCTTCATACTCACTATGTTTGATTTGGAAATAGCTACCCCTATAGTCAATCTTCTTATATAATCAGGCCAGGGAAGCTCCCATAATATGTGGGGAACTTTCTTTCTCATGTTGGGGATACTGGGGGTGGGGGGATCTCCCATGAGTTTTGACAATAGAGACCATCCAAGTGGGGACATGGATGGAGTACTGATTTCTACCATGACCATGTCTTCACCTGTATCCTTGAACTTGGTGGGCCCCTCCTTTAATTCCAAAATCTAGTGTAGAGAACTCAGGTTCATATCCATAATCATCATTAGATAAGGCATCCATTATGTGGATGATGTAATGTATATGAAGATCAATTCTTCTTTTGATGATGATTCTGTCTTATGAGTCAACTCTTGTGGTATGATTTGGTAGGGTAGTTCCTTTTATTTGATAATGAAATCCATGAATTATGAGAGAGTCAAATCCAAATTTGAACATGGTATATGATCATATTCCTATGTTTTTTCCATCACTTCAACCCATGTCATTTCATAATAGACTAGCCTTTAGAGGGTTTTGGTGACAACAAAGCTAGATTTTCTATAGTGAAAGTAGCTATGGGAATAGTAGGTTGTTCCAAATGTGATTATGGGATGGAATGATTATGGTCGATTTTATTTCGATTAGTTGAATCATTAAAATTTCATACACCAATGTTTGTAACTTCATTCCATTCACCCTCTTCTTTTGGATTGGTGAGAGAAACATGTGCTACTAGTGATGTTAGTTTCTCCAACTTCACTTGCCTGATGTGATGTCACAAACTAGATGCTACTGAAAAATTCCCCAATATGTGGGGCACTTGGACTCAAGAATTCCCCCACATATACTAGAGGCTACTGACTAGAAATGAGGGCCTAGGGTGTGTTTGTGGGGCGACAATACCCTCTGGTCAAATTATCACAATAGAGTACTCAAAAGATAAATAGAAGATGCATATCAATAATGGAAAATATTGAAGAAGAAGGTGTCAACATCCAAGAACTAAATAAAAATCAAAATAATTAATCTGAACATTATATAAAAAATAAAAATTTCATGACTCTTAAAAATAGGAAAAACCTGTGTACATGGAAGTACAAAGTCAATATATTCGATGATATTAAAAAGGAAAAAATTCAAAAATCTTTCCAATCATCCTGAGATCCATCCATGTAATTTTATTCCATTATACCATCCTAATTCATTCATCCATAAGTAGATGTTTCCCCTCATATACCCCTGAAAGCAAATAGATTTTCATGGCAACATGAGTGACTCGAATGGGTTGTGAAATAAACTTAGTAGGCCATCACCAATGGTGTCTATAAATAACATATCAGTGTATATAATATTACAATGTTTAGGTAAAAATTAAATACAATATATAAATCTATAGAGGGTTAGCTATGGTTTTATAAGGACACTAGGATGAAAATATCTGTTTCAGCCATAGTAGGATCGTATGAATGTTTAACCATAAGCATACACACATATATACTTTATACATAGTGACTTATACAACCATATATGTGGATACTACCACTAACCTGGACCCTTGGAATAAATCGAACATCCATAAACTATAGCATGCATATCATAAGTATCAAGGTAATCCATGCCGAGTGACATAATATTAATGGCCATCTTTCTAAGATCATAATAATAGGGTCACCGTGCCCATATCAGAAGAGTAGGGGACACTATTACCAGTATCACAGTAATAGGGTCTCCATGCCTTTGTATCATACTAGGTGGGATGCCACGGCCAATATCATAGTAAGGGCTTCCATACCCATATCATAGTAAGGGACACCATAGTAAGTTATCAAATTCCCATATATTCCATGCCTATATAATTATTATTAACAAAGGGTCTCCATGATAATTCCTTATTACTCATAAATTTTCTCTAAGCCCATTTCTTATTATTCATAAAGGGTCTCCATGGCCATTTCATATTACTCGTAAAGGTTCATCATTCCCATTTACCATAAATAACGACGGTCACTATAAACAAAAATAATAGTTGTGATAAGTAATCATTGGATTTAATGATAGGTAATGGATAATTCATAACTCATTAACATTTAATAATAACATGGTCATGAACATTTTTCTATTTAAACATGTGACATGGTTATAAAAATCACATTCAATTTGATTCATTATAATTTTCTCACTTTAGATTCATACAAAAATAATTTAGAAGATGGTTTGTAAATTTAATTATTTAAAAATATCAAGGAAAATGATATGCACACTTAAGAGGGTGAAAATGGATAAAGGGGCCTAATTTATCCTGAACAAGGGATCACTAGAACACTTCTATAAAATAAATTTAAATTAACATGATTTATGTTTACTTTAGAGAAACACACAGATAATCTATCATATAGTGAAACAAAGCATATTATAAAACATCAATACTCGAGGGAAAAATACTAGACCACTTAACTTATGCCTAAAGAGGAATATTCATCAAGTATCATCCTTTTGATTGGTCTAAATAAATAAAGCATAAAAATAAAGATGAACACCATGAAAATGGAGAATATGATCATACACCTAAATAACACCATCAAGAGGTAGAGAAATGATGAACTGTGCAAGATGAATAGAAATATTACCAATAGACATCACATGAGATAAATGAAGATCAAATTTTAGTCGGGAAAAAGATGTTATCAAAGAGCCTAGCTTTAGGAAGAGGAGAGCTCAAAATGGGAGGAAAACCTACTATCTACAGGAAAAGAGTGGAAGAAAAAGGAGGGGTGTGTTAAATAAGATTTAATGGGAAAAATCTAATTTTAGACACAATATCTGGGGTGCAGGGTTTGGCGACATGATTGGATAATCTGTGGACCAACCATGTTCCTCCCTCTATGTAATATGGACCCCACACGGTTTCATGTGCACAGTTAGACTAAGAAAACTAAAAACATGAAAACCCATCTTCTAAAAACTATAGAGCCTCCCACATGCACATGTGCATCATGCTACATGGTTTTCTCAAACCATGCAACTACTTGAGGCCCTCTACCCAACCCTCTTATGGTTCATCAAACCATGCGGACTAGGTCACACAGTTTTTACTAACCATCTGGCCCAGTTTCCCTGTTCAAAAATTGATCCGCTGGGGTCTAAAAAATCCATTAACACTCGCAAAAATCCCTTGATCTCACTAAGAATCCATATTAGTCACATGATAAAGTCCTATACTAAAATTTAATGGACCAAAACCTCATATAAAATATGCGTTCTTATAGTTGTCTCATATAAAGTAACTAATCTGCCAAGCTCACCTTCCAATGGTGGAGAATCGTTTTCTGAGAAAAGAATATGGCCACTAAACATGTATGTTAGCCTCCTACTCCCAAGTCTTGTATTATACCAAATCATGCTTCTATAGATATTGTACTAAAGGGAAAGACCATCCTCATATAGCCTTCGTGATTTTGTGAAAACTTCATATATGATTCTCTTCAAAAGAAGCATTAACATCCATCTCAACATCATTGGGAATGAAATAATGAGATAGGTCAGCATGATAATGGATAAACTGTGATATGTAGAAGATGTCATTCATAAAACAATACATGTGAGGTAATTGCAGCATATGGGCTACCTTCCCAACACTCTAAAGAATCTCAAATGTCCTAATATAATAGGGTTACCACTTCCCTTTCCACCAAATTTGTTTATTACCATGTCAGGGTGATACCCAAAAGAAGACCCAATACCTAACCTCAAATTCTATAGGTCATCAAAAATTATCAACATAATATTTATGTCTTGTATAAGACGTATACATCCACTACCTAATTATCTGAACCTTCTCCAATGTATCTGAAATGAGACAAGGACCTAGTAGGGATACCTCTCTTACTTATAACTAGCATAAGGGTGGTTGTTACATCCTACCATATATTTCCATATAATAAGCCGTTTGAATTATCACTTGATAACTATTTTTTAGGATAACTAGATGATATGGATATTCTTTTCCCAAGTTTGAATAAGTCTTCACTTTGATGCTACCTATAAAACCCATTCTTAATGTACACGTAAATTACATCATTTTTTTGAAAACTTTAATCATTTAACAAATAAACATCCAAATACAGTATTAGTTTAGTGCCTTTGGAAATATCAAAATTTAAACTATGGTACATGAGGGAGCTATAATATCTCCCACTAGGTTCACCAAGACTAGAATCACTCTTAGAAAAACATATATAAAATATATCTTCATAATTCAGGGAAGGAAACATAAAAAGGGGTGAGCTTAGTTACTCAATAAGGGTAAATAGGGGAGATATTTAATCACAATCATGAACATAAAGGTATGATAACATGATCAAAACATTATAAGATCATACCCTTCTTGTCAAAGATCATAAACATGAATCATTGAATTAATAATAGAAATTCATAAGGAATGAATCATAACATAATCAAGAGCATAATAAATGAATTCATAAAATGGTACTAAGACATGGAATTGTGGAATATACATAAACATATAATATCATACCCTATAAGTCAATACATATAGCACAAACTAATCAGGTCACATCATGGGGAATAAACCTATTAGTAGGGACACACTACCATCCTCAATTTTAGTCCTTTCCTTATAAGGGATAGATTTTCCAATCTTCGCATAGTGGATTGCGTTTCCCCATATTTCCATCGTGGATTGAGTTACAAATATTCCATCTTCATGGTGAATATACACACTAGGTGGGACACACCACCATCCCTAGTTGAAGTCTTTTACTTGTAAGGGATAGGGTTTCCCCATTTCACATAGTGGATCATGCCCGTCTACATGATTCCCATCCTTATCTCATGAGATTCAAATATTTACCCAATGCATTAGAATAAGATATAGGTCCCACCTATCACACAATTAAACCATTCAAACATGTTTCGCTATATAACAAAACAATAATCTTATATCAAACCATAAAAAAGGATGGGTTTCATAAACATAATATCGTAACCTTTGAAATGAAATGTGTATTATAAAAATTTCATCAAATCATAACAAATATAACAGAGATAGGTTTCATAATTTTATCATCAAAGACAACCCCATGGAAAAGAGCAGGTTTCATAAGCATATAACCCATGGAAGTGAAAAATGTTTCATAAAAAATATACTATTAAAAAACCATTAAATAAATAATATGAGTGTTATTATTATAGAATGTTCCTAATAATTATTAAACTATAAAAAAGTATGGAATATTAGATAGATATGGATTTTTATGTACCCCTTAAATCAATTCTTAAAGAAAATTAATGTTTTATAAAAATCCTTTTCAGAAAACCATTTTGAAATGAATTTTCTTATAAATAAATACATAAAATTTCATTTACAAAATTTCTTGAAAAAATATCTTTTCTTCTTTAAAAAAAACTTTAGAAAACACAAATCATTTTAATGACCTTTTTCTTTTAAAATAGAATTGAAAAGTTATAAAGGAATCTTGAAAATATTTTAAAAACCATTTTTCATTAATATTTATAAAATAATCATGAAAAAATTTTAAAAACAATTTTATTTTAAAATAATTTGAAAACAAATAAGTAAAGATTTCATATCATTGATTTCATTTTCTTTAGAAACTACATTTTGAAAACTTATAAAGGTTGTTTTGAACATATTTTAAAATACTTTTTAATAAAAAAATAATATTTGAAAAACCTTTTTCGTTAAATAAATTCAAAAAAAATTCAGAATATGAGGTAAAAAATCTTTTAAAAAATGTCCATTTAAACATTAAATTAAATCATTAAGGAAATTATGGTCACGATGTCAGGTAAGTCTGTACATGCTGACCATTCCTTTTATACCTTAAAAGTTTCAAATTGGGCCTTGAACAGAAAATGACAAGAAAAAAAAAATTAAAATTTTTTTTTAAAAAATTTAACAAATGGGTAAAAATTACATTCAAATATCATAGTATAACAATAAAAAATTTTCTAAAACATTATTAGAAAACATGGTTTTGAAAGAACACAGATATTCGATCGAAATGATAAATAAAGATAGAATTTCATAAAACCTTTTTCTATATTATCATAAGTGACAGGGAGTGAAAAAATTGAAAAATTACTTGGATATAACACACATATATATTGGTTAATAAAATTAATAATATTTATTTAGATAGAGATCTTAATATTTCATCAATAGAAGCCTAAGCATAAACAAGCTCGATAAATAATGAGATTAAAGATATACACCTTTACTAATTTTATAACATTAAATCATAATAAAATATAATGAATAACATTTATAGAAGGTTAATATATAATAAAAATAAGTATACTCAATATATAACATGTAAAAAGTCATTATATACACCTCGTAGAAAATTAATTGTGCATAACAAGGTATGTGTCTCAAAGATGACAAGTTGAGCCAAAATTACATTATCGAATTGGTACTTTTGAAACATAACCACTATGAAATAAAAAGCTTCAAATGGATATGTATATACCAAGAAATTTAATTAAAACAATAATATAATACATCCATGGGAAGTATAAACACCACACAAATGAAATGAGTGTTGAATAAGGCATGTATCTCACAGAAATAAAAAGTGAGATGCAACTCCCTTACCTTAAGTATTGAATTTAATTTTACACATTAAAAACAATTTTATAATAAATATATTCTTTTAATAAATATTATTAATAACTATATTAATATAAATAACACCATATATGATTCACTTATGACTTTATATTTCCCATTTATTAACAGTTCCAATTTAAAGTAATGTTTAGGGTAATAACTGTTTTGTTTATCACACATGTGTTGACTTGTTATTCTTCATCCTCTTAAACATATCACGATATAATTACATAAATAATATAAAAAAATATGTATATATTATATATATTCATTATATAATTATTTATAGTAATATATAAAACATATAAATATTTAATGAAATACACTGTTAAGGGAGACAATAAGCCGTACGTATGCATGAACATTGCATCCGTTTTATTTTCGTATTGAAAGAAATATTTTAAGTGACATATATAAAATATCATTCAATTATAATTAGTATCTCATATATATAATCTATTTTTACAAATCCCATTATTAATAAATTCAATGTAATGTGTGAAGGAATCACATTACTTTTAGGATGCGGTAGTCCACACGTCCAAAAACAAAGTTATCATATTTACACAAAATGAAATGTATATAGGTATTTGTTATATAATAATTTAAGAATAATAAAGGATTTATATATATCTTATATATCATATAGGTTTAATCTATCAATCCTTAATATATTTAGTTCATTGTACAAATTAATCACATCGTTTAGAGGAAACGGTATTCCACACATCCACAAATGAAGTTATCATATTTATAAAAAATGAAATGAAAGAAGGTAGGATTTATATAAAAACTAAATAAGTATAAATAAATCATAAATATCATATAAATACTTTAAAAATATAGTGTCCATAATAATTTCCAACCATGAGAAGTGGAAATGTTAAAAATGAACAACATCATTTTGGGAGGCAGTAGTTTTTTGTACATAAGAACGGTAAGTTCATTACCCATTTGATCATAGTAAGTGAAAGTACATGTTGAACAATTATAATTAAAAAATATAAGTATATTTTTGAAAATAGTGTTATAATATGAGAATTTATTTAAAAATAATATATGTGGTGGTGAAATAAAATATAAGAAATGAGTTTGAGGATGGATGTTACCTCTTGTTTTGGTAAATCCTTTTGGATTCCACTAAAGTGATTAATTTGTGGAATTTATACCCAAAGTAATATTCATTAATGAAGGTAGGGACATTGGGAAGTTAATTGGGAATATCTTGGCCAATATTATGGTGTTTTATAGGTGTTAATAAGGGTGATAGGTGGCGACCTTTTATAAGGGAGGGAGGGGACATGCTTGGAATTTTTTTAAACAAGTTTAGTATACCAACGTTTTTATCTAAAAAAAGTACTTAAAAAATAAATAAAGGAAGTATTATTACCAAAATATGTCCATAAAATTGTTTTTGGACAAGTGTATAGGTCTTTTGGTCCATTAAGAGTTTGGATTACTCCTTTATTAAGATTAATTTTACCTTAATCATTCTAATTAATTCTAATCACTTCCACTAATATTTTTTGTCAAAAATTAATTTGAACCTATTATAATATAAAAATTAAACTTAGAAAAACTGTTTATTTTGATTTATAAATTAAATTTTTATAATTTGAAAAATTATGTTAAATTCTAATCCCGTATACATGGCGAGAAAGTAGGTTTTTAAAGTGAGAATGTTCAAAATTTCATTAATCTTTTATATATAAATTTAATATAAAAATAATTCCAATAGACTAAATTTGATTAATAGATGTAAAATTTATCTATTGTGACTAAAAAAACATAAACTATAATTTTACAATTTAAATAAATTATATGAAAAAGGTGTTTTGAATTAACTTTTTTTTGTTTTTCCCTATTTCATAAAAAATGTTGTTTCTCAGAAAAATCACAAAAATTAATCCTAAGATAATTTTTACATTATGAATTAAAAATGGAAGTTTATTTTATCAAATTTATTTTATAAAAGTGTCTCGAATTAATTTTATTACTATTCACAAAAGTATTTAAAAATAAGTTCTTTTAATAAAACATTATTTTCCAACATATAATGCTTTTAATAAAAATTATATGTATTATTATCAATATTATTTATCAATATAAACTTTTAAGAATTATAATTGAAATTATTTATTTCTATTTAGATTAATAATTTTAAAATCTATGTTATAAGTATGCCAATTAATTAATTATAATAATAAAAAGTTTTCTCATGGAAATCCACTACTGCATGTAGTGCAAGCTTAACTTGGTGTAGCATATAAATAATGTTAATATATATATAGGGAACAATTTATGAAATTAAATATTAATATTTTCCAACATAATTTTCATAAAAACTCAGGGTGTTACACCTATAGAGGTCCTCTAAATGTTTTTCTTGTAGGGAATTTGGCCCTTTTAGAGGATTGTGACATGTTTCTAGGACTTACACGTTAGATGAAGAACATTTGAGTGGGTATGGTTGGGTCTTATACCAAATAGAATGAAATATTAAAATTAGGTTGGGGATATGTCCCTTTGATATGGATACATGGTTTTGAGGTCCGACGCCATTGGAGGCCCTCTAAAGGAAGGTGAGAAGATGATCTAGGAAATGATTCTTTATAGAGGCATGTATATGATCATGAAGATGTTGTGATAGTTAATAACCTAAAATACCATGTGATTCAAGATATGTGTGAGAAAAAAGATTAATTATATGTTTTGAAAAACCAAACAATGTCTTTAATTCACTGGTGGATGATAATAGGGCAACATGAGAATGAATGGGTGTTGACATGCCTATCTCTTTTTTGGTTTTCTTAAACTAGGGGTTGAAAGGTAGGAGGGGTATACAATACTATAAGTAAAAATAGGGGATTACTCTAGGAATTATTTGACATCCCAATTCTAGAAAATATATGTGGATAAGTCATTAACCCTCATTAAATTTAAAAGAAATCTACCCCATAACCATTTGAAATCGGAGGTCCCTGGTTTGAAAGATGATAAAGGGAGGACATGCTCGTAGACCCCATATCTAAAACTAGGAGGTCCAAATAACTGACCCAATGTTTTAGGTCCTCATTAACTAATGGATTTACAACTGTACACACTTATAGGGACCAACCAATCATGTAGGACATGTTCAGAAAAAATATTATTGAAGGAATCCACAACAGAATGGGAGACACACTTGTGTGTCTTTGATCATTACTGTGAATGTATGGACTATTTGGAGGTGGTTTTGACTATTTTATCCCTCTGATGTGATTCCTAATAAAGTAGGTTCTGTTCCATTTGTTTCATGTAAATGGGACCCAATGATGGGCCACGCTGGTGAAGGATGGGTGAGCTGAAGATAAATCACGTAGGTGAAGGATACATGATCTTAAGGGGTCTCACACATGTAATACATTGGTGAGATGATTAAATTTCTATGAGATGGATAAATGTGGTGAAAATAGTTGGGGGAGGCATTACACTAGGCTACAAGGCTATCCATAGGTGTCATTGGAAGATTGGTGCTTATGTATCACAGTTTAGAAGGGGTTTTACATAGTTTTCTTGACATAGTTGATGTGGATCACTGTAATGTCCCTAATTTTCCATATAATTGTTTTTAATTATATGGGATTATTTTGAGACTGCGAAATATGATGGCACGTGATTCCAAGGCCCAAAGTGCCCAGAATTATCCAATGACGTTTTGTTATGCTATAATTAGCGCATGTAAGTAGTTTTCCTAAAAAGTGAAATAACTCTTAAAACGGTTTCCATGATCAGAATTCCGAGGGCACCATTGTGTTCAGGATGTCGGTTTTACCATATTCATGACTTATGTTTAGTCGGCACAGGCTTACGATGAGAAAACCTGAAAATGGAATAACTATAAATAAAATAATTAAATAATGTTATTTAAATTTTCAAATGATTATAACTCATGAATGGTGACGTGGATTAAAAATTGGAGACTACTGCTGAAATCGTGATGATATTATTTCCTTAAGAAGATACTAAACTTGGCCGACACGGGCCAGAAGTCAAAGTTAGTTTTTGTCCATAAATAACATAATTAAGTGACAATTATTTCATTGTTAAATCCATAACTTATAAATGGTAAATCCGATTGAAAATATGAGAGTACCGTTGAGTTCTTTAGGGTGTGTTCTCCTTAGGTGGAGCCTATCGCCAACTGGTGCGATTCAAGGTTGAACCTTATTAATTTATTGAACATTTTTTGGGTATATTTATTAAATGTGTGAGTGGCGTTTTCTATCTTTTGAACCAGTTCTTGGGTTAAAAATCCGAGGGCACCGTTGAATCCATAGTGCCAAGATTCGTATAAGGGAGGAATTAATTTGACTGTAGTATGTGAGGAGGAGAAGTTATGTTTTTTTTGAATTTTTAAAAGAAAAGAAATAAAATAATTTTATTATTTTATTTTCTTCCTTCTCCACCAATGGACAATGGAGTGTGGGTCTAGCGATGTGTCAAGACAAAAAATGGATTGACCTGTCAATCTTAAGTAATGACATCATTGGGGAATTATGAAGGTTCTAATTAATAAGCCCCCATTAATTCCCCACATCTTTACTTACCATCCCATCTCTTATATATATCGTTTTTGGGGAGGGGTATTGGAAGATCTTTTCCCAGCAACGAAGTGCTAAATAAGTGCCGAGATGCTGAACCCTTATTGGATAGAGACGATCCCAAGGGGAGGTGACAGGTGACACCGAACCACGAACTAAAGGACGATGTACGAGCGACATCATTGGGAACCAGTTGCAGGAATGAAGAACACGATCCATGTTCAATTGCGGGCGCTCTCCAATGG
Organism: Viscum album; assembly: GCA_963277665.1. Lineage (NCBI taxonomy): Eukaryota > Viridiplantae > Streptophyta > Magnoliopsida > Santalales > Viscaceae > Viscum > Viscum album. Next base: position 1,984,971,875 of record OY728161.1, on the reverse strand, counting down.
GTTTATGAGGTATGAGGTTTATTCATTTATGCATTTTAAATCTTATCCTCTTCCTCGTTCTTGAATAATACGAAGAACGCTCACCAACCGACTAACGGGTTGATCGATGATTCATTCATTTTTGTGGGAGGTTTTTGCGGGGTATCTTTGTAGGGTTTTGATGGTTGTTTAATTCAATTGACTATTAAACCCTTAATCCCCCTCATGTTTATGAGCTAACACGGAGGGTGTAGGCCCAATAAACCTGGCCAGAATGCTCCGCTATCTTTGTTATCCATGCACCTCCATGGAAGACTGCCAGTGCGGTGACACCAACCAACTATGTTAGGGATAGTACGTCGACGCACGCTGGAAAATGATGTCGTGGCACAAAGCCACGACTGTCATCGGAGTGGCTGGCAGACTGACCATCTTTGAAGGAATCAGCAGGACATAAGAGGAGGCCATGACACAATGCTGCGGCGGTCATTGGAGCAGCCGACACCAGCTGACAGAAGATGAAGTGCGGTGTGCCATTGCGCACCACCAGTGAGCAAAGGGGTTCGTGGCTTGTCAGCCGCGGTGACCAAAAGAATTCAGCCGACATACTGGTAGACCGCGGTTGGGGGAGCGGTGCACCGTCGCGCGCCACTGGAGAAGTCAGCCTGCACACTGGCCGACCGTGATGGATTTGGCATAACACACTCTAGAGGGTCCCGCGTTCCACCTGGCGGTGCCACATGGATCCATCATTATGAATAACACCGAATGGACTTTGTCCATTCGGGAAAACTTGGGGTCGCTCCCGAGGTGGCGGCTAGAGAAGAACCCCCTTGCAGGTCGCGCCGCACGCGGTCGGGCAGCCGCCCAGCGGGCCTCCCTCTTGCGGGCCGCCCACTTACAAGTCACCCTTTTCTGGAATCCTTTTCCAAGACTCTCCCTTTGCTGGTTGGGCTGAGCCTTCCGTGGTCTAGCATAGACCGGGTCGGGCCGGGTCGGTCTGACCGGGTCAGACCGGGCCCAGAAACACTTGACATGCCATATCTTGAGAACCAAACGTCCATTTGATGAAATTTCTATGGTGTTCGAATCCCTAGATCAATATGGTCCTTTTGGTATACCCCTTTTGAGTTTTTTGGATAGTTGGAGTACGGCCGAGTTGGATTGAACCCAAATCCAATAGGGCCCTCAGAACTAAAATTCTTATAACTCACAGACCAGATGTCCGATTGACGTACCGTTTATAATGTTAGAACCCTAACGACCTATTGGTCATATGGGTAAGTCCTTTGTGGAGATTTGGGGTGGTTGAATTACAAAAAATATCTCGAGGGAAGATTCTATAGAACTCGAGTGCATTGGGTGTGAGGAATCGAGTGGCTGGCAGTGAGGCGGGGGTTGGAGACAGATGATACAGAGTTCAGTGCTCAACGATCCAATGTGGTTCTATGCATACCAATCATATATGGGTCAGATCCTATGTGGGTTAGTGCTCAGCGATCCAGTGTGGGCTAGCGCATATCAATCCTCTATGGGTAAGATCCCATGTGGGACGTTGTGGGGTTTAGTTACCTATCAACTCTGGGTGGGTCAGATACTATGTGGATAATTGTGGGGGTTAGTACCTATCGATACTATGTGGGTTAGACTATGTATGGTCAGAAGTAGTGCCTCTTGAAATAATAAGATGATCTAGCTTCACGACTAATCATATGTACTTTTATACTTCATTGAAAACCTTGTTTGAGATGAGACGCTGTTTGAACTAAGTCTTTTACCTTCATGGTGATATATTCGTGGTGATACATGTGTGGTACTCTTAACTTCATGCTGATACCTGTGTGGTACATTTACCTTCGTGGTGATATCTTTGTGGTGTTACCTATGCGGTACTTTTACGTTCGTAGTGTTATCTTTGTGGTGTTACCTATTTGGTACATTTACCTTCCTGGTGTTACCTTCTTGGTGTTATGTTTGTGATACTCTTCCATTATGTATGAGATGAGTATATCTTGATAACTTAGGTATATGTATGGGCATATACCTAAGTAGAGTTGCTGACATATTCGTTCTTTGTTGTTGAGGACTTGCTTTTTGGGTTTTCCCTTCGTGGAATATTATGAGACATACAAGGTCTCAGGGTCCCTACTGAGTATCGTTGTACCCACCCCTACACGGGCTACACCCACACCGTATTATGTCTTGTTCAGATGACGTACAACATTGATCAAGGATGAGGGAGCTAGGACATGATGTACCTCGAAAGTAGACCATTTAGTGTGATGTGATGCAGGGACTATTGATCGTGAGCTGTACCTACCGTTTAGGTAGGATCCGTGGTGGACGATCTAGGAGTTTCTTTTCACATTTCAATTGTTTTATATTTTTCAGTTGTACTTGTACTTTCCAGTTGGGCTTCTATTTGGGTCCCTTTTACATTCAACACTATTTAATAAAGCAGTTTACTTCATGGTTGCATCTTGTTGTGTTCTACTCTGTGTTTTTTTATAGGTTTAAAGGAAATGTCTTCCCGTTTTATGGATACGGCTTTCTGGTGCTAGTCTCCAGCCTCTAGCCTATGGAAGGAGGGATTGGGGTAGTCACGAAATGGATCCCGAGGGACGGGTCATGACACTCCCATATGTTTTCTATGTTAAAAAAATAGTTAAAATTTAACCCTACTACCCTACATAATTACATATTATTTATAGTCTTCTAAATCTACATAAAAGGTTGTGAGGGATCATGAGAAGGATTAGAGAGATAAGAGCTTCAATGGATCATTGATTTTTCCATTCATTTCAAATGTTGAGCCATTGGATTCTATTTATATAAATTCTCAGTTCCCTAGGTGAAGGATGAACCTCCAAAAGATATGTGACAATGTTAATTGTGTTGGTGTACCCCATGCGAGTCTCCTAGGTGCAACTTTCTTCGGCCTTCATGGTGATAGTAGCACACATGCAGTACCTGCATAGTGGCACTACTTAGGCCTACATGGTTCATCTTAGTAAATGTATATGATATTTGATATTACTTATCTTAGCCTTGATTAACTACCATTTTAAAACTATCATAATCACTTCACAAAAATGAATGAATGTAAGAATATATAGAGAATTATGCTTTATAATCTTTATCGAATACTTCTTTATTCAATTATGGTATTGATAAAAGGCATCCTCTCTTACTAAAAATATAACTCAGTCCTAATCTTGTTTGAACTCATGAACATTTTTGACCTTCTTATTCATTTCCACATCTTCCTTTTACGCCTCCCTATAATTCTTATGGATGGATTGTTTATCATTCTTAGGAGAATGATAAGATCTATCCCATATCGATTGGATTTCATGCTCCATCTTCTGAAAATACACATTTATTGGATCTCTTTCAATATTCATCATAGAAAATATATCAAGGTACCTACGACTCAAAGCATCAGTCATCCGGTTCACCTTCCAAGGGAGATAATTTATTGACAATTCAGAATCTTTAATTAATTCCAACCATATTTTTAGGTGTATATTCAACTCTCTCAATGTGAATATATAAATAAAACATCTCTAATCTGTAAATATTCCAGACCATTCACCATAAAGATAATGCATCCATGTCATAAATGTAAAAAATAACACTTCCATCTCCAAATCACGAGTCCTGTAATTTTGATCATGTATTTTCAATGGGTATGAGGCATATGCTATCACCAAATCACTTATAAGGGGGAAAATTATAATCCATTTTTTTATGCATCTCTATGTATAATAAACAATTTTTAATTTAGGGTAGTTTTAGAACATGTTTACTGACCAAAATTATCTTCAATTTGTTGAAATTCTCTTTATATTCATTATTGTTAAACAACTTAACCCCCTTCAAAGTCAACATGGTGAGTGGACTAGATAGTTTTGAGAAATATCTCACTATTTTTTGGTAATATCTAGAAAATCTCATAATACTATAGATTTTGGTTACCATGGTTAGTCTAGTGAATTTCTAAATATTCATCACTTAATAATCCATCAACGTACCCTCACATGAGATTATATGGCTGGAGAATGAAATTATATGAATTCGATATTCACACTTGGTAAATTTTTCATATAAATTATTTTTCCTTAGGATCATCAATACAATTAGTAAAATATATTCATGATATTCCTTTATCTTGTAATATATAATAATAGCATCTATAAATACTACCAAAAACTTATCATGATATTTTTTAAAAACTATATCCATTTAATCCTTGATGATAGAATGGACATTTGTAAGTAAAAATGAAATCACTGTATATTAATAACTCATATACCTCATATGAAAGGCTATCATTGGTATATACTCATTCTTAACCATAAATTTATGATATACACAATGAAGGTAAATCCTGGAAAATTATTGGTCACCTCATAATTAATTATAAAAATCATCGATACAGGTATATGATACCTATTCTTGATAACAATCATGTTATGTTCTCAATAATCAATACAAATATGAATTGATCCATATTTGTTCTTAATAAAATTAATAGGTGAAACCCATTTTTGCACAATAAGTGTGTATAAATCCCTTATCATGATTGACCTAGAGTTTCTTCATAAATTCCTTTAACATAATTAGGTCCAGTGTATAAAAGGTATTTGAACTATTTCTATCCTTTTATAAAATCTTGATTTAATAAATTTTAGTGTTCAGGTCTTTGACCAGAACACAAAAAATTAAAAATATGAAATGTATTTGAAATAGGGGTAATAATGGCTATGATTTCTATAATGAAAATAATCTTCATGATTAAAAGGAATACTGGAATATTATTTTAGAAAGACATAAAAAACTCCCAGAAAATCGTAATATTCTAAATATTATGTTTATCCACAAGAATCTGAGATATATATCCTTTGTGGATAATAATTAAATCCAACTAGAAATAATTTATTTCCCTTTAGTGTTATTATTAATCCTCACACTAATAAATAATCATAGGTTCATTCATAATATGTAATTTTGATTCACTTATTTAAAAATTGATATGGGATCTATATAATGAAACCCAATCAATTCTTAGTATAACATAAAATTCAACTAAATGAAGAATCATCTTATTTACATGAATCACTTTACCACAAATGATAATAAGTGTTTACAAATAGTCTTGAGATATAACCACCATACCATAATTAGTTTTCACTGCTAACTCAACATCTAATCATTGAGGTGGTAATTTAATACGTTTATAAAAATACTTATATTTAACAAAATGGGTACATACATAATCAAATAATATATTTAGTAATTATAGGGTGGATGATAAGTGTACATTTTACCACATAATTATTATTTCCCAATTCAGCAGTTTTAATCAAATGATATTTCCCTTTGACATTGGGAATAAGGTGTTGTTGAAGTTGATCATCATCATAAAAAACATATTTGTGAACTGGTTGGTGGAATACCAATAATCCTTACCTTTGATGAATTGGAGTGTGTGTGGAACATTTGTTGGCATCTGGCTTTTATCCATTGTATAAAATAGGCTTGTTATTTACTTTAAATATTTAAGGGCTTTATGATGCACCATTGTAGATATAATGTACCTCCAAGTTCCATTTAATAAATTCCCTTGATAATTCATCCCACATTTCTAGCATGTAGATGGATATAGTTTATTTCCACCATGTGATTTATTTATGTTTTCGTGATAATAAATTATTCTGTTCTTATAAAAACCATGATAATGGTGGGAATATATAATTTACACTTATACCTTCTGTTCACATCAAATGAGTTCTTCATAGAGACTCAAGTCTCTTATAGATATTGCCTTTTAGAGACATGGTTTTAAACCAGTAAAGAATCAATTAATTTTTTTATTCAGGTATGATGAGTAAACAATAATAAAAAATTTTAATTCTTATAAAATTTTCCCTACAAGTACCGATATATTCATCAATAATCTACTTAAAAATAATGAATTAATTCTCTATTTCTATAAGTAGAATATGAGGAATGTACTTACTAAAAAATATCCTCTTAAACTCATCAAATTATATAGATTAAATTTCTCTCTCTTTCATTATATTCTTAATAATATTCCTATATTTATATGATTCTCATTCCAAAATGATAAATGGGTAGGATGAATTTTTCATGATCTGAGAACATGAGAATAGAAAATATTTTTCTCAATGGAAGTGATCCATCACTGAATCACTAGTGGATAAGAAATCCTATTAAAATAAGGCTTATTTTCCTCATAAAATAATCAATACCATGTTTTCCCTCATTTGATCATTTAGAAGCTCAGTATGATTCCCGTCCTAAGAAATTTTTGTGATCGTAGAAAGTAGATTTTATATTACAGCTTCCATAGCATTTTGTTAATTAGGTGTGAAAAAATTTCATCTTCCATTAAATTAATTGTTAGAACCATGTCTTTTGTTCTAACCAATGACTGAAACCAAAAAAAATGTTATAATAAAGCTATAATAATATGAGGAAGATATTATATAAGTTGAAATATCATTCAATGGATTTCTAAATCATGGAACATTCTTCTCAATATATTGAACCTTAGGTTCAACCAACGTTATCCATGATCAATACTAAATATTTAAGATATTATCCTATACTTAGACCTATAAATATGTTTTTTAATAATGTTTTATAACCCTAATAGTAAATTGTTAACTAAACCCTACTATAATACCAACATTAGAAACCTACAATTTCCAAAAAAAAATTACATCATTTTTGTTGAATATTCATTATATAACATTACGGTCCATTCCAAAACTATTATGGTTTTGTGTTATTGGAGACTCGATACATGAAAATACTATTTATGTATATTCATTAACATATCTAATAAATTTCTTCTCACTATTTAATGATGTTGACATATCCTAATTAAAATCATTATTCATAACTTTGGGAATGGAAACATAGGAAAGTGTGAGCTTAGATGCTCTATAAGTCAAAACATGATAGATATCATTCAGTGCTAATATGAAAGAATAATATAAGATTAAGGGTATGATATCATGACTAAAAATTACAATGTCAATACCCAATATATTAAATATCATAAAAATAATTGCAGATATAATGAAGTGTAATTTCCAAATAGATGAATAATAATGGTGAGAAAACATCAGTAATTAACCATAAATCCTAATTTCATATTATAATAAGGTCATACAAGTGTATCACCGTCATAGGTATAAAAAAAATTTCATATGTAAAGGTTAAGTACTGAGACCATATAATCATATTGGATCAGGTATGGATACAGATTTCCCATATCAAAATAGATCAGAAAACATAACATCTTTTCCATAGTGGAACAGGAATCAACAAATTTTTACTATATCATAATGAATTATGAATCATCACATGTTCCCCCTAGAGGATTGAGAATCCCAACCCATTTCCCACAGTGGATCAAGAACATCAAATTATTTCCCATAATTATATCATGAGATATCAAAATTAACCAAATGCATTAGAGGGATAAATTAATCTATACCCACCATTCACATAATGAAATGCATACAAAAATGTTCCACAATATCATCAAACATTTATCCCACCATTTTATCATAACCTATTAAATGAATATAGGTTTCATAAACATTTCAAAAAATTCATCATAGCACAACCCACCGAGAATAAATAGGTTTCATAATCATATCATCATCATAATAATAAACCATCCGAAAAAAGTATGGTATCATTGGATCATATCCTAAGTATGTAATAATTAAAATCAAAGGATGAAATCATAGATAGAAATTGCTTTAAAATATCACTAGAATATTTCTTGAGGAATATACCCTTTTTATTTTGAAATCAAATATTTTAAATCCAATTAATTGTAAATTGTTAAGGAAAATATGATATTATAAAAGAGCAATGTAAAATATTAGTGGAATATTTAAAACATTTATTTTTAATGATGGTAGGAAATTATATTCTCTCTATATAAGTTAAAATAATGATTTATTTCACATTTTTGATAAAAAAATAAAAATAAACTCACTTGAAAAATGATACAGAGATTCCTCTGGAAATTTTTAAAATAAATTCAAACATGGGAAAAAATTTCTTTTAAAAATCATCGTTGAATTATAAAAAAATTATTTAATTTTTTTTAATAAAGAATTCATATGGAAGAAAAATATTCTTAAATGAATAATAAAACATAGTCGAATGTCCTTAAATAAATTATTTCAGTATCTTATGTAATTAATGAAAGGAAATTGAAACAAAAATATATATTCCCTAGAAATAACTATAATATAAGAAAAGAGAAAGGGATTTCTCATATAAGTATCATATAATTTATTCAAAGGAAATTCAATTATAAATAATCACAAATAAAATGGGATTGATTCATAAATAACTTACCCCAATAATAGACTTTCATTATACAGATTTGAAACTCATGTGGAATAAATATATATTCATTATAATAGTATCACAGAACAAATATCATATATATAATAACTTTATTTATTTACTTATAATATCTTATTACCCATTTATTAACAATCTTTTATTAAAATCTTTATTCCAGATGATAAATGCTTCATTTTGCATGCATGTTTTGGTTCGACAAGCCCGATCCTAGTAATTTTATCATGGTTAAATAATATATAAAATTTTAATAATTATATAAATTACATATATATTCATTATATATATATATAGCAATATCCTTAAAATTCCAAGATAGAAAACCGAATTCAACTATTCATAGATATGGTAGGCCAAACGTTCGTTTGAATGTTGTTTTACCTTTTCAAAAGATTTAATAATGAAAGGGAAATCATAATTCACCATTATAAAACAATATTAGAACATATATATCATATATATTCCCTCTATTTATCATCATTACAATCCATCTAATGTAGAAATGAAAATAGAATCACATCGCTTCACAGAGGTGGTCGTCTACACATACACATGAGTGAGGTTGTCACTTTCCAAGGCATTGAAAAAGGGTTCATAATTTTTATTAATTCATCATAATAAAAATTCATTATATTTAATATACTTAATTTAATATTTCATAATGGATACTATTGATTTTAAGGTGTTAAAATAAGACATACAATTGAAAGCACTCACCAAAGTGTTATACATAATCATTGAGAAAACTTCTTTGAATTATAACATAAGCCTTGAAAGGATTCTAATTTGGAATGTTAAGAATCTATAAGATTTGTTAATGAAATATAAAATGATATTGGGGGTAGTTAATGGTAGATATATAAGGCTCAAACATTGTGAATAATGAAAGAGAGTAAGTTCCCTTTTATAAGTTAAGGGATGTGTAATCTCTAAACTATTTAAATACAATTACCACCATGTCAAATTTTTATACTCATTAACAATTACAAATATTACAATAAAAGAAAAAATGACTCATAAATGGACAATGAATTATATTTTAAATCATAATTCATTCAATTTTTTTACAATAAGAAATATATTAATTTAAAATATATTTAATAAACTATTACTTATTATAAAATATCATTAATGTTTTTACGGAACTATTCATTTAATATGACATTAAAAACAACATAGAAGTCGATAAATTCATATATAAAGAATTAAAAAATCCATAATATCATATATTTTTATTAAAAAACAATAATAATCTATAAATCAATAAAAAATTTACCTTTTGAGTTTTTTCAAATCATTTACTAAATTTTTCTACTTCTTGCACAATCACTGTATCTGTGTTGCGTAAGAATTTAATGTAATTAGTTCATTAATAAAAATTAAAAATAACTTACCATGATAAATAGATTAATAAATATATAAAATAAACCTTTATTGGTGGATCGTAATATAGATTTAAATGTATATGAGATGAAACAATACAAGAGGGGGGGGAGTTATTGTTGGTTTAAAACATTTTATTTAAACTCTTAAGAATGAACATTGTTTAAGAGGTATTCAACTAGTAAAATTCACAAACAAAATAAATGAAGATACAAGTTATAGATCTGATGGACATGATATGATGAGATACAATAAGTTATCAAAACAAATATATTTTAATTGAATACAATGATCAGAGTAAAAAAATGTAAATGATTCTACCACACAATGTATAGAATATCTTTATACAATATGTAATGAATGTATCATAATTGGAAAAATTACAATATGAATATAAATAAGAATAAAAATTATTCCCTTTCTATTACAAATAAAAATAGAAATGTAAATGTATTAAAATTATTTTATCCCAAAGAGTAGGGTATCCTTTCACCTAAGCTAAAAGGTCTGTCATACCACGACCCTAGTAATCCCTCGATACAATGATCAGCACAACAATATTCCTATCCCCAGAAGCCATCAATTAAGACGGTAATTGACACATATATCTTTCAAATACTTAAAATCCCTCAATACAACAATCGGTAGCTCGGTCTTCATATCCTTTGAATCCGTCCAACATTATCAAAATGATTCAATGTACAAATCAAAACTAAGTACTTATTTAAATAAAATAACTACGAATAGTCCATTCACGTCTTGTATCTTCAAATATTTCGCACGAAGCAAGAGAGATTTCACACATTTTCTCCCTAGAACTTTAATGATGAAAATGTTGTGTACTGTGGTTCGAATGAAATCATTTTAATAAGTATCAGGTTCCAATGGTCATATTTCTCCGAAAAATTCAGAGGGACTTGGACACTTGACATTCTAACGGTCAAAACAAACAGAATACAAGACATCATTTTGATTGGTATAAAACTAAATTCATTACAACATTTTGGTTAAAATATAGTAAGTAAAATCGTATGAAATAATGAGTATAAGAATCATGTATACGATAATAGATTAAGAAATATGTACAATATATTACATGAGTATGATATATATCGCTGTTACTTTGCTCAACATGGTTATGATGCATATCTTGGTTACGATTTATATCATGGTTATGATTCTTATTGTGGTTACAATACATAAAATGGTTACAATGCACGATGTGATTATGATGTATATCCTTGTTATGATGCATGGTTACGATGGATAAAATGCTTATGATACATAACCGGGTTAAGATGCATGTGGTTATGATTCATAACAGGAATATGATACAAGACCTGGTTACGATGCATGTGGTTACGACACATAACATAAATACGATACAAGACCTTGTTACGATGCATGTGGTTACAATTCATAACATGAATATGATACACGACCTGGTAATGATGTGTGTGGTTATGAAAAAATTAAATGTAGCTATGATATATTTGATTATGATTGTAAAAAAACAGTATATTATTATGATAAGGAAACAAGATATGTTATTACCATATATTTTATTATGATTAGAATAAGAATTATATGAAAAAAAATAAGTAATTTGTTATTTCCAAAACAAAAAGATCAATGGGAATGTAGAAACACCTTTTTTACTCCACAATAACTCCCTTTTTGGAAAGCACAAAATAAGATAAACAAAAAAAACCTATCTCCCCAGAGTTTAGTCACTCTTCTGAAAGTAATAGTGAATATGACTAATTTCTCCCTAGGATAAAAATATCACTAAGGAACGTATTATCTTTACATTAACTTGTGAGTTCTCCCCATTAGTAAGGTATTCACACGTTTCCTTCTGTATAAATCCATTTATTATTTTATAATTTATTCCCCCACTTTGTGATTTTCAAAAATAATAAGGGAAAACATTCATTTCTTACAAAGATCTAGAGAAACAAAGTACAAAACAATAGACATTACATAGAATGAAATATATAATTTTATTACAACAAGAGTTCTAAAAATCATTCTTCCCCTTTTGATTTTCCAAGTGGTTGATCATTGAAAGCTTCATCTTTATGAATTCTTTTCTATCCTCTAGAAATTTATCAATATCTTCTTGCCAAGCCTTCAGCTTCAAATCTTGTTAAGAAATTATACATTCTTAATTTGAGAACCCATCTTTATAAATCCAATTTATTTCTTACTATAATTTAATCCTAACTTCCTATACATTGAATTCATCTAGCTAGATTCTGTAAGACTTCTCTAGGATTACAATTCTATTTGATAGAAAAAAAACCTCATTATATTCATTCTATTTTTTTCTATAGATGATCATGTTCTTCATAATCTATTCAGTTTGAGGTACCTGGTCTTTGAAATACATTATGTTTCACATTAAAATCAGTGAACAACTTTTTGTAGAATAAATTTAGATCATTTAACCTATTCACCAATTCATCACGATTGTCAACATGATTATTGATAATATTATCAATGTTTTATGAAAACATAACAACCTTATTACAAGCCTCGCTGTGCTCAGCAACACGTTCCTTGAATATATTGAAATCGACTTCATGATTTTGAATCCTGACCATCAGAATCATAATAGAGTCTGTCCATTCATTGTGACTATTGAAATTGATTTCTTTCCTGACTCTAATTTTTGGAATGAATTTTATAATATTTTCCAATATATTCAAGGATTGTTCGACGTAATAAATTCCATTTTCTGTGATTGACCATTCAGAATCTATATCTTCAGTTTATTCTAGAAGATCTCCAAAATAAGCCTCAGTACCGTTAAATTGAACTGCATGATTCCAATTCATTACAGATTATTACTATTCTTCTTTATCAGATATTTTAATTAATTTCTTGGAATAAAAATTTTTAGAGACACTATTTTATTGCTACGGATCTTGAGAAAGAAAATTAAAGGATGAGACTTCTGACGAATATACTGAATGATTTCTATTGTTTAAATCATCTTTTTATTCCACTTATTCTTCTTCTTGGAATTGTATTATTCCCATTGTGCTTCTTATTATTCTTTTGTTTCTTTAGATTATTGAATGAGACATTGTGTGAATGATTGATCAGATGCATATTTTTCTTATCCTTTCTCTGCTGGATAAGATTGAGTCTGAACAAGTGGCTCCCTTATTAAATTTCTGGTATTGTTTTGGAGAGCTTTTTTTAGAAGACTATCAATGTCAATATCAAGAGCCTTTCTCAACTTCAATATATTATTCCTTTATTATTTTTTTAATGTTTCCTCAGTTCAAATATTCTTTTCCAAAGCTTCTACTGGATCAAAACCAAAATGAGGATCACCTTCTTTCCTTTCTTCCTTTTTTTCCTCCACTCTACCACAACCTCATCTGATACTACCTTTTGTTTCCTTGACTTTTTTGGGCTTGTAGTGTTAACTACCTTTCCTTTAATTGAAGATGTTTTGGATGGATTTGCAGTTTTACCACTACCTTTGGCTAATCACCTTCCTTTCCTAGCTTTCGGATCATTCTCATTTTTTTGGATTCACAATTGAATCATAACTCGAACCTCCCTATCATATCTTTACTAATGAGAGGCTCCATGATAGATGTCAGATATGACTTGATTGAATGATTTCATAAACTCATGCATTCTTTCAAAAACATACTGAGAATAGTGGGAAACATGATTAGCTGAGACTTTATGGCATCATATTTATGTATCCTGATTGTCATGAAAATGAATCCCATTAGATTAAACTTCCTCATATTCATAAAATAATCAAGCACATAAATATCTAAAAGATTCAATTTTACCTTATCACCTTTTCTCTAAACTAAAAATCCATGAAACTAGAGGGTAATGATTTTATTGCCTCCTAAAAATGACTTACCGCTATCTTGTCCTCATGAATCTCAAAAATAGATTCTCCAGCATTTCTCTTATAAAAATCCCTATCAAGTTCCAATAATTTATGGGAAGGACATAGGGAATCACACTCAGATAGAAGTTCTCGGAATGTAGAAGCATATTTTATTAAGGTTGTGTACTTATTATCATACATCATAAAAGAAATATTAAGACCATTTTTCATATCCTTTGTTTTGTAGAATTGCAAAAAATCCTCATAATACACAAGATCTTGGTCTGAATCCGATATTTCAACAAATATGGATTCCCACCTGTGAAAAATTATTATATATTTCAAATATGGATCGAAAGTCTCATAAAATTATGGAGAGACTAAATTTTCACCTCAAAATGGCATGGAAGAGAAATATTTTGGAGACATTTTATTTGAAGATGAAACAGTTAAATCATACATGAATGACTATCTTAAACCCTAATGATTTACTAGTTACGAAATTTGAGGACTACTCTGATTACAAAAACTGAGGTAAAATCTGATTACGAACAATGATGAGTTTTTATATATCATCTGGAATTGAGATAAAATTTAGATGAATTTGATGTGCGATATGTAACGTGGGGTTCTTTAAAAAATAAATTGATGGTCAAGATTAGATCCAAAAGATCTAATGGTTGAGAATGACTTTGAACTCTTGAGGTTTTCCTTTAAATAAAATCTTATTCAGAATGAATCTGATTATGAGATAAAAGAATGAACTGAAAAACAACTATTTGAAATATAATGAACAAATTATGGTTTTAGAAGTTATACCTGTTGGAGTATCAAGATAGATATATTGGTTTCCGAATATTGTTATTATGATAATAATACAAACAAAATTGTAATATAAAAAAACATATGAGACCAATAATAATTATAAAACTGATAAAATAAAATAATCTGGTACCGATAATATATTCTCAAACCGATAATCTAGTATTCATAAAAAATTCTAATACTGATGGAAAATTATAATAAAGATAATATTGTAAAGATAGAAAAATTCTAATACTGATAATCGAGTTGAAATTGAAAATCCTAATACTAATAACGTGAAACCGATATACATGAAATAAATGAAACTGATAAAAATGAAACTGATAATTATGAAATCGATAAAAGTGAAACTGATTAAAAATTAACATTGATAAAAGTGAAACTGAGTTAAATATATAAAAGTGAATCTAATAAATGTGAAACCAATAAAGTTTATGTATACTCCCCATTTGAGAAGGAGTAACTTAATATAACGATATGGTATAAATAAGAAATAGATGTGAATTATTACCTTATATTTATCATTACATGTTTCTATTTTATGTATTCAAATATATCCAAAGATAATGATTTTATGAAAATATCATCAAGTCATTCTTGAATTCTAATGAATTGTAAAATAATATATCCTTTTTGTCTGTGATCTCTAAGAAAGTGATGCATAATATCTATGTGTTTTTTATGTGAGTGATGTGAATTGATTTTACTAATAGAAATGGAACTAGTATTATCATATAGTATTTGAGTTTTGAAAAAACACATGCTATATTCTGTGAGTGTGTGTTGCATCCACAAAACATGAGCACAATGACTTTCACCTGCTACATATTGAGCTTCAATAGTGGAAAGTGCTACTTAATTTTGTTTTCTACATGACCAAGAATCTAATTAATCTCATAATAAATGAAAAGTTTCAAATGTACTTTTTCTATCCATTATACAACCACCGAAGTCAGCATGTGAAAATATTTTTAAAACAAAAATAATTTCTAGAAGAATAAAATAGTTCATAAATCCATAGTTCCCTTTATGTATAGATAAATTCATTTCACTAATTTTAAATAATATTCCTTTGGATTAGATTGATATCTTGTACGTAATCATACTGAAAGCATTATGTCTGGAAGACTAGCTATTAAGTTAAAAAAATTCCCTATCTTACCTCTAAAAGATGTTTGATCTACTGGTTTCCCAGCTTCATCAAGATCAAGTGTATTTGATGTACCGATTGAAGTTCTTATACTCTTAGTGTTTTCATATCCATACTTTTTAAGTAAATCATTTATATACTTATATTGGGACATATTGGTTTCTTCTGGATTTTGAGAGATTTGAAAACCTAAAAAGAATGGTAACTCTCACATCATTCTCATTTCAAACTCAACTTTAATTATATTTTCAAAATAATTAGGTAGGTATTTCTGAGTTGATCTAAATATAATGGCACCAACATTGATTTGAACAATCAAAATGTTTTGGTTTTCCATTTTTATATAATGAGTTGGAACTGCAGTACCTTCAGCATAATTGTTATGTAAAATAAATCATGTAAGTATATCACACCAAGATCTAGGACATTATTTAATGCACTATAATGTTTTGGTATATTTAAAAATATGATGAGGATGTTTTGAATGTACAAAACCAAGAAGTTTTTTTACAAAAAAAATTTCTTGTAAAAACCTATTTAGAAAAAAAAAATTATGAAAATTTGAAAAATTTTAATATTAAAGAATGATGAAAAGGATAATAGAATATGAATATGTTCAAGTCTTTCTACCAGAGCATTGGTTTCTTCATTTTATATTCCCTTTTGTTGATTAAATCCTTTAGCAACAAGTCTGTCTTCATTTCGTTTAATGACACCATTTTCATCACAATTGTTTTCTTCTGAAAACACATTTTACACCAATTAATATTGTTTCTTTAGGTCATTTATCCATGGCCACGACATTATTCCATTCATATTCATTAATTTCATCTCAAATTTATTTAATCCAATCTTAATCACCTATGGCCTCATTTAATGTTTAAGGTTCAAATTGATATTAAAAATCAAGATTTTCTATTTCATTTCTCAAGGAATTTCTAGTCCGAACTGGTTGATTTACATCCCCAAAGATATTATCACTAGGATTATTGTGAAGAAGCAATTGATTTGGGTTTTTTAAAACCTGTTCATCAACATAAGATAGAAAGTGTTCAGGGGTAAATGATTCATAAATACTTTCTTGAGAATTTCTCATTCTAGAATAATTTTCAATCAAAGGTAGATGATCAGTTTGTGAAAACACATATGTTGATGTAGGAAGGGTTTGTTTAAAATCAAATGGATTAGTTTTACCAAATTTAACATGAATTGTTTTCCCCTACAGTACATGAGTTGTTATTAAAAACTCTATAAGCCATAAAAGTAGTGGAATAACCTAGAAAGATTCCTTCATTAGATTTGGGTGCAAATTTATCTAGATTACCTTTAGTATTCAATATGATTGTTTTTCATCAAAATAATCTAAAGTACGAAACTTTAGGTTTCATCCAGTCCACAATTCATAAGGTGTTCTATTAATAAATGGTCTTGTTAAAACTATATTTATAGTATAAAATGAAATACATATAGATTCAGCCAAGATATTCATAGCAATTGAGTATTTAATCCAAATGGTTCTTTTAATTTACTAAAGAATACACTTTCTTCTTTCAATAACACTATTTTTATGAGGGGTTCTTGGATCTTAAAAGCTATGATTATTACCCTTCTTACTAAAAAATGTTTCAAAATAAATTTTTTGAAATAGTTTACCATGATCACTTAGAATAGTTATCAGTGGTATATTTTTCTCATTTTTATCATGGGCTCTAATAGTTTTGAAATAGAAAAAACACTTTAGATTTATTTTCTAGTAAAGAGACCCATGTACATTTGGTGTAGTCAATAACTAAACCAAATACCTAGTATTTTCCTCTAATACTTCTAGTTTTTGTTGGACCGAGAAGATCCATGCGCACTAATTATAATTCATTCGAAGTTGTAACTTCATTAATTGAATTAATGCTAGTTTTATGTTGATTTCTATGTTGACAATAGTTACAAAAATTTGGAGAATCGTTTTTGAGATCTGATAGATCATTAATAAGTTTTTTATTTGAGAGGTTACCGTGGTTACTAAAGATACAATGTCCTATCCTTCTATACCATCTCCAAGATTGGTCTTACATTGCACTTATGCAAGTTATGTTTTGGCTCCTACTGTCTTCTAAGTTAAGTTTATATAAATTCTCCTGCCTATGGTCAGAAATAATGAATTAATCCTTATAATTGTGAAATAAACATTTATCATTCATAAAATTAACAAGGTAACCTTCATCACATAATTGACATAGGCTTATAAGGTTGTTCTTAAGACCTTTAACAAGAAAAAAATTTGAAATTAAAACTTTTCCTACAAGAACAATATTACCTATACCAATGATCTTCCATTGAGAATTATATTCAATGTTCACTCTTCCACATTTAATTTTAATTACATTTTCAAAGAAATATTTGTTTCCATTCATATTTTGAGAAAAAACACTATCCATTTACCAAATATTATTTTTTGGTTCAGTTTTTGTTTTCCTTCAAAAGAAACATTTTTTTTCAGAACTCAAACTTGTTTGGATCCAAAAATGTTAGATAAAAGAAAATTAGGAATCCACATTTGTTTTAAAAAGTGATCCTTTGGAAATCATAAATATCGGGTTTTATGAAGAGAAAAATTTCTTTCATAATGTCCACCACAATGACATTTAGTAAATAATGGATCACTTTTGGGAACAAATTAGTTATGACTAAAATTCGGGTTTGAATGAGTATAAACAAATCTAGAGTTATTTCTAATAGAAAGAAGTTGTGAATACATTTTTTCGAATCTTTTCCTTCCAAAATTGAAATTTGATAAAATTTTCTTAAGAGAAAAAATTTCTGATATCAGTCTAATGGCTAAAATTTCATTCTCATAAGAAATTGTTTGGAAATAGTTTTTTGTTTCAAAAACATTTTTCTTTTAAACAATGTTTTACAAATTCCTTAGAAATTTTATCATCATGGTATTTACCTGCATAAGGTTTTTTGAAATATTTTCAAAATCATGAGATTTTTATCAAGATATTTTGAAAGATCTGATTCTTATTTTGTAAGGATAGATATTCTAGAATTTTCCTCATCCAATTTTTCTTGGGTTAGAAATTTTCATTCTCAAATAGTTTAGAAAATTGGGATACTTCTTCAAAAGAAGGTAAATTGTCTTCTACTGAGGATGATTCTTTATCTGAAGAGTAATAATATTTCTCATAAAGGGAATTGAAATTTAAGGATACATTTTTAAGAGATTATGCATTTTGTACCTGAGCCATTGGACATTGATTTTAAATAGGTAGTTTGGCTATATGTTTTATATATTTTTGACAAGAATATTCATATTCTGAAAATTAATCTGATCCATCACCACCACTTGGAATCAAAGTATAATTTCCTTTCAAGACATTCTTTATCATATAATTTTAATACCTTTTGTTTTTTATTTCATAAATTTTCTCCTTCATAAATTTTCTTTTGAGAAAAGGACAATCTGGTCTGATATGACATGCTCTTTTACATTCATAACAGGTTACTTCTAAGTCTTTCCTCTTTATTCTATCATTTTTGGAATTTGTGTTGAAAGTATTTATTTCTCAAAATCTTGTTCATTTTATGAGTAAGATTGGCCAATTCATTCTTGAAATGATCACTTTCACAAGATTCTGATATAACTACAGATTTATTAGCATTGGATCTTGTTACCCTTTCTGGAGTCTTGGCATTAGATGTGGTAGTAAAAGATACACTTCCATTACCATTATTATTTTTATTAAAATATGTATCTCTTTTCATTGTTGTCTCATACTGTAAGAGACTACCAATTAATTCATTAAGAGTGATTTGAGTAACTTTCTTATTCTCATCAATAGTTGTCGTTTTTGATTGCAACTCATTTGGAATTATATTGACGGTCTTGTACACAAGCACTTCATCATCACAACTTTTTCTCCCATTGATTTATGATTTTTGACTATTGTCACAATTCCTTGTTGAATCTTTCATACCAGTTCTCTATAGGGGAAACAAAACCATGATATTCAACTCAGAGCATGGATCTCCTTATTTCTACTACTTTATATGTACCAAAATGTGTGACTTCCAGTTTCTTCCAGACACAATTGGCTACTTCACATGATGATATATGAATATATATAATCCTGGTCATAGAATATAACAAAGTATTGAGTACCCTATAATTACATTGATATTCTAGTTTCTATTAGTTTTTGAAGTTTTTTACTTCCTTGTTTGGAATTTTATAATCTCTAGTGAGCATCACAAAATTATTTACTCCAGTATTAATAACAGATGTATTCATTCGATCTCTCCAGTACTCATAATCATTCCCATAAAAAATAGGTGGTATTTTTTCAGTTTTGATTGCCTATTGATCCAATAGTAATTCCTTCCATCTTATAATACATTACATTTTTACTCCACACATTAGTGTAGTAAATAATATGAAAAAGGATTAAAAAAAACAACTTTCTTATATAATATAATAAAGAAAGTAAAAAAAATCAGTGGAAACCTGATCTGATACAAATTTTTGGATTGTAATATAGATGAAAATGTATATGAGATGACACAATACAAGAGGGGGGGGGGGGTGAATTGTAGGCTTAAAAACATTGTATTTAAACTCTTTAGAATTAAATTAGTTTTAGAGGTCATAAACTAATACAATTCCCAACCAAAACAAATGACCATACAGGTCTTGGATCTGATGGATATGATATGATAAGATATAATAGGTTATAAAAAAATTGTATTTGAGTTGAATACATTGATCAATGTAAAAATATTATATTATTCTACTATACGACATAAAAAATCTCTTAATACAATATGTAATGAATGTATCGTAATTGGAACAATTACAATATGAATAGAAAGAAGAAGAAAAATGATTCCCTTTCTACTAAAAATAACTATGGAAATGTAAAGCTATTACAATTATTTTATCCCAAAGTGTAGGGTATCCTTTCAACTAAGATAAAAGGTATGTCTTACCACCACCTCGGTAATCCCTCAACACGATGATTGACACAACTATATTCCTATCCCCAGAAGCCCTTGATTAAGAAGGTAATCAGAACCTCTATCTTTCACATACATGAAACCCCTTGATACAATTATCTATAAAACCGTCTTCCTATCCTCGAAATCTTGTGATCATTATCACAATGATAGGTAATACAAATGAAAACAAAGCACTTATTAAAATACAAGAACTTGGAACAAGCCGTTCATCTCTTGTATCTCCAAGGCTTTCACAAGGAGCAAGAGAGATTTCAAACAATCCCTCTCGATAACTTGAATGATGATAAATCGGTGTAATCTGGTTTTAATGAAATTCTATTCATAATTCTCAGGTTCCAATGGTCATATTTTCACCAACGGTCATATTTCTATAGAAAATTCAATGCGACTTGGACACCTGGCATTATAACTATATAAAAACAGAGTACAAGACATCGTTTTGATTGGTATAAAACTAAATTCATGACATCATTTTGGTTAAAAGATACTAAGTAAAAAATTATGAAACAATGAGTATGAGAAACATGTATACGATATTGGATTAAGACACGAGTACAATGCATTACATGATTATGATACATATCATGGTTACGTTGCTCAACATAGTAATGCTGCTTATCTTGGTTACAATTCATATCATGGTTATGATTCATATCGTGGTTATGATACATAACATGGTTACGATGCACGATGTGATTAAGATGTATATCCTAGTTACAATTCATGTTTACGATGGATAATATTATTACGATACATAACCTGGTTATGAAGCATGTGGTTTTGATTCATAACATGAATACAATACAAGACCTCGTTATGATGCATGTAGTTATGATTCATAACATGAATACGATACAGGACCTGGTTATGATGCATGTTGTTACGATTCATAACATTAATATGATACATGACCTGGTTACGATGCATGTGGTTACAAAAACATCAAATGCAATTACAATATATTTAATTATGACTAAAAAAACAACAATATATGATTATGATAAGAAAACAATATATGTGATTATGATATATGTGATTACGAATAGAATACAACAGATATGAAAAAAATCAATAATTTGAGATTTCCAAAACAAAAATATCAATGGGAAATTAGAAACACATTTTTACTCAACAATCCCCCCCTTTTTGGAAAGAAGAAAACATGATAAGCAAAAAAAAAATATCCCCCTGAAATCATTTTTATTGTTATAAAACTAACTTCATGATATCATTTTGGATAGAAGATAGTAATCGAAAAAGTATGAAACAATGAGTATGAGAAACATGTATATGGTATTGGAGTAATACATGGGCACAATTAATTACATGATAAGAATACATATCATGGTTACATTGCTCAACATGGTTACAATGCATATCTTGGTTTTGATTCATATCGTAGTTACGATTTATATCATGGTTACAATTCATAACATATTTATGATGCATGATGTGATTATGATGTACATCCAGGTTACAATACATGGTGACAATGAATAATATGATTACGATACATAACCTAGTTATGATTCATGTTGTTATGATGCATAACATGAATACGATAAATAACCTATTTATGATGCATGTGGTTCCGATGCATGACATGAATACAATACATGAGCTTATTACGATGCGTGTTGCTACGATACATAACATGAATACGATACATGACCTGGTTACGATGCATGTGCTTACAAAAAAATACAATTCTATTACGATATATGTGATTACGATTTAAAAAAAACATTATATGATTATGATAAGAAAATGATATATGTGATTATGAATAGAACACACCATACATGAAAAAAAAGAAGCAATTTGTGATTTAAAAAAAATATCAATGGGAATTTTTAAACACATTTCGACTCAATATTTATAACTGAGAATAATTTGTTTTTATCCCTGTAACAAAACACTATAGTCATTAGAAGCAATAAAGTGACATTTTTATGTAATATTTTAATTAAATATTCCATCGGTAAATATCATAGTTAAATGAAAAATGTAAATTTTTTAATTTTTGATGGTTATTGGTAATATAAACTCACCAAAGTATATAAGTTAGTTTTTTTATTGAATTTGAAGCCTTTTTCACCTTATTTTTATCCCAACTTAACAAAATTTTCCTTTTACAAGGTATCCAAATTTATTTATGGTTTCTATTCATATTGAAAAGAAGTAATGAGAACTATTTACCAAATTTGAACATCCATATTTAAATGTTTAAAATTACTTTTAAATATTCAATTTCAATAATTGGAAGAAATTAATTTAAAATTAAAACCCTAAATTCACAGCAATAAAACAATATTTTTTTGAAAAATCTATTTTTAAGTATGAAAATGTTCTTACCCCAAATTCAAACATAAATTTTATTTAAAGGAATGTAATTGGAACATTAATAATATAATTGATCTAATTTCATTTTTAACCAATTTATAAGAAAAAGGATCTTATAAAATTCTTGGAACAAAAATAGAGTTTTTAATAAAAATAAATATTTTAACTATTCATGAGAAAACAAATCTTCTCTGTTTTTTTGAAATTAACCCTAAGATAATTTTGATATATTGATTATATATATTAAATAATTGATAAAAATATAATTTCTAAATTCTTTATAAACTAATTATAATATTCACAGTTAAAAATAAACAAAAACTATTTTAAAGAAAACATTTATTTGATGAGTAAAATGATATTACTAAAAAATTAAGTGATTATTTATTAATAATTATTAAATAAATTTTTATTTAGTAGGAACTGTATATATATTTTATTATAGGGATAATCCCATTAATAACATTGAATTCAATGGCTAGGAAATTAACATCAAATTAAATAATAAAATTTCAATTGTATAATGAAGTTTGATTAAACTCCATGTTGTGTGTAAAGCTAGTTATTAGTGAAATAAAATTTATTTATAGAGAAATATATCATAAAATAGTATGGTTTTATAAAAGGATTCCCTAAATAATGTACCACTTCAATAAACTTTTCTTATGAGAATATTTTTTTTTCATCTCAGGTACACATACTTAGTATGATGATTTAGTGAATTACATGGTTTCTTTTGAAATTTCAATAATAATAAGAAAATAAAAAGTTAAAATCTTGAATAGTGAGTCTAGGTATTATGTGTGGGATAATATTTACCTTTGGAATAGTTTTACCAAATAAGGAATAAAGTGATTTGTGCCAGATAATGAGTTTAATTCTTTTTTTTTACAGTTCAATCATACACTTGTCTATAGTTATAATTTTATATCCTATTAGAAATATAGGAATGTATTAGACTCTAAATTATATTGGTCTATTTTTTCCATTATATATTGTTTTTCTTAAATCTTTATCAAACATTGAACACAATAGAATCATTTATACGTTATACAAGATGAACCAAAACACATATTTTTTTTAATATTTTCGATATAGGGGTAATTGATTTTATTGTCCCACATTCCAATTTTAATTAGTTTCTTTTTTTATTATGCTGGAAAATTGGTAGAGAAAAACATAACCAAGACAAATGATTTTCATGATGTAAATGACTTTGTAATGGATTAATTTTTTTTCATGTTTGTAGTACCAAGGGCTATCATCAGTGACCAGTGGTCACATTTTTACAAATGAAATTTTATTTCTCTTATGAAAAATTATGGGGTCACCACAAAACTTTAACACCATTCCACCCCCCAAAAAATGCTCTAACCGACATTTCAAATTAGGATGTAAAGTAGATATTAGAGTAAAATGTGTGTCCGAATATGAAGGATTTGAGAAAGAACATAGATGGTGTCTTTTGGAGTTATAATACAATATTAAAAGCAGACATTGGAATATATATCTTGAAGAGGTTTTTGGAATCAATGTAATATCCACAAGGAATTCTAGTATCCATATTATTAGGAAATAAAACAATAAAATATGGACTATTACCAGACTATATAATGAAAAAGATGAAAATTAAAGAGCATTAGGGGATTAAATTTTCATTATATGAGAGCATTTGGCTTTAAAAAGAATGATCAAAATCATATCATGAATGAATTATAATAAAGGTATTCTATTTGCGATAAAATGTCTTTCTATACTATTGATGATTGATGTTGATTCCCAATAATTTTAACTCTATGTTGTTATCCCTCAAATTTATATCTTGATCTTATCCTTATGGTGTAGTATAAGTCACACAAGGGGCCCCATAAAGGAGATTCAAAGTTAATGGGTATTGTTGAAGTATTAATTTTGGGATTCCTCCCACATGTAATTGATGTCATCACACAATATGAGCTCATCATCACTTGATAACATCAAACTACCCCTACCCTCTCACTTTTATGTTCTTTTCCCCAATTTAAATTCTGCATTTTATGTGTGTTCATAATATCATAGGTTCACAATGTGGAAAATGTAAGACTTTAAATGTTTGGTAGGATACTAAATTTTTGGTTATATCATTAGTTTATTTTTCTTATTTTTTATCTTATAATTGTTTTTGTTTTTAAAAGAAAAATCATGACACATGATCATTACATCCATAGTATCTAATTAAAATTCTTTATTAAAATTTTCAATCTTATGGGAAGCATGAAAATCATGGGAAATATTTCATCATTGGTTTTATATTTTAGTGAAAATTGATGTTGGAATATGACATGATTGATTGGGTATTTATAAATCTTATTTAGATTTTGACACCACTCATTATGGGGATTTTGGGGGAAAATTTTGTCATTTAATATATATATATATATATATATATATATAACATCACCCACCATCATGAATTGTGATTTTTTCTTATCCAATTAAAGGTATAATCGAGATATGAGTTTTTCAGCTTATAACAATTGTCTTGATATTCATTTATTAATATTTTGATCAATTTAATTATAGTACTAGATTGACTTATGGACATGTACCAGATATAAAACTATTATACACCCTAAAAACAAAAAATATAGGAGTTATAAAATGTGAAACAAATTTGGATACCATGGTTTAGACCTTATGGTTTGTCTTCTCAGAATACTAAAGAGAGTGGGTTTTGAAATATTATTACAAAGGATATAGAATAGGTTCAGTGGAATAGAATATAGTAAGAAAAAAATATTTACCTAACATGAATATATTGGATAAATTATGGAGAGAAAATATTTAAATGGTTGACACACATAGATATGGGAAATTTACGGTAAAATAAACTCATAACATGTTTCTAACTAAATATTTCATTGACCTCATTTGATTTTGTTTTGATACTATTTATGAGATAATGAATTAAAATTTGTTGAGAATAATTTATTTTTTGATTATTTATTTGATCATATTACCAACACTGATTGGGAAGTGTGAACATGCATTATTTTCTCGATTGCATGACATATACAATTTCAAAAGTGTGCAAAAGGATAAGTGTGTGAATGTTGATAAATCATGTTTTAGTTGACTGTTTTTTTTGATAATTATTGATTTAATTTCCCCAAATTGCGCATTATTTTTCGATTTAATGGAAATTTTAATTTTGATATTAAATTTATAAATTCCGTGAAAATTATACTTTTACAATTTTAGGATCACTTCAGTATTACTAAAATTTAATTTTTGGTATATCAAATATTAACTCAAGATTATGTGGATTTATCAATTACTAATGGGTATACATTTTTCATTTATAACATGAACGATTTATCCTATATTATAAGGATAAAAAGTGACCATTAATTAAGTGATAAACTATATTTAATATATTAGGCCTTACCTATAATGAACCAATCTGGGTCATCCCTAAACCAGACACCCAAACTGATCCGTGACAATGACTGAAGGGAGTCCCTCATCCCCATGGGATGAAGAAATTGTCTGGGAATCAAAAGATAAATCATCGGGGAAACATTATTCCAAATAACCACAAAAAAAGATAAAAAATAGAGTATAAAATAGAATCAGAGGATCCAACAATATATAATCATAAAAAATTATTATCATATCCAGATATAGGGTACCAAAATAAAAAATGAGAAAAAATTGAAACTAGAAACAATCAATGTGTAGCCTCTTGGGCACCACAATCTACTAGACAAAACCACACCATGCACAAACCAGAACAAAACATGAACATAAAAAAATAGTCCAAGTCTACCGATGTTGAGGGGAACATGTTGGGAGTGAGCATAAAACATCATATTAGGTAAGAAGAACTATGTTTATACTTGTCCTTTCTTGAAATATTCTATAAAAACTAGTTTTAAAATATAGTAAGAAAACATGTTTTTATTATTTAAATAACCAATCCTAGATATCTAAAATCCAATTTTGAAAAAAGTATCATTGATTTAAATTAAAACAAATTCCCATTTCAAAAATCAGTTTTGAAAACCAATATTATAAATAGAATTAAATCCCAAGTAAGTTCTTGAGTAAGGGAATCCAAACCGATCACAATTATTATGTTATATCAAAAAATAAATTTCATAGAAGTGGAAGAATCATGAATGATGATATTACAAAATAGATATAATAGGAAACCAAAATATGGAAAAACAATTATAGAACATACAAGGTATATATTCATGGTAATATCATAGACATATAATGGAAAAAACCAAGACATGCTTAGTTCAGAGCCATCAGTCGGCATATGATGAAATCCATAGTCTATCACATACCTGGCTACACCACTAGCCAAACACTTGTGGAATTCCCACCATGTCCATTATTCTACCATGGGGGATATAGTCAATGGCCTTAGGATCTATATAGTAACAATCTATTGACCCACTAGATGAAGTCTATAATCCCAAGCTGATTATATAGGGGGGAAAGTGAAGAGGTAATCATGAGATTTCCATTAATAATAACCCTCATATGATAATGTGAATGCCTTTGAAACTCCATGGGACTATCCATGTAGAGGCCTTTTATAACTATAGGCCAACTAAGGAGCTTCTCATCATACCTAGAAATTTTTGTATGTGATATTCAGGCTTGAGAATCCAGGTAGTTCCGAAATATTTTCCATGGAAAAAATGTTTCATTAAAAAGTTATTTCCAAAACCAATGAGATTATCTAAATAAAATATCATTGTTCTAAATAGTCCGTTCAAAACATTTTAGTCATCACTTATTCGCAATTTACCAAATTTTTCATTTAAGAAATCATTAGAAAACACATCATTCCAAATTTCCTAATGAGCCTCAAATAAAAACATTCGAAAAAATAACTTTAAACCCCACATTAAAGACATTTTTAAACAATGGAAACATTTGGAAAACCTTTATATGTTTTGAAAACATTTGATAAAAAATTGGTTTCATAAAATGGACATTCTATGGAATGTACCATTTATATGTATGTCCACATCTATATATACACCCCATGTGCACATGGATATTGACATATAACACCAATATATGTATATATATGTATATATATGGGAATCCATATGAATTTCATAGGTTAATTTTAAACAAACAAAATATGTATCATAAAAATCCTAATAGTTCTCACATAAGAACTAGTTCCATAAGGAAGCCAAAATCTATTCAATGGATAATTCCATCAGAACCCCAACCTTATCAAATCCAATATGGAAATTCCACATTTCAACACACCCAAATAAATTTGAAAAAACAATTCTAATATAATAAAAAAATTATAACACCTAAAAATTTAACAAAAATGGTAATAAAAATATAAATCCATTGAAACCCCCCTTTTAAAAAAAACCACCGACATTGAAAGGTATAAAAATAATACTAGAAAATAAATAGAATGGAGAATATAATTAATATTCATTTAAGAATTCCCAATAATCAAATTTCATTTTTCAAAAATTATATGGGTTAAAACACCAAGCTCAATGCTACATGAATGAAATGAAATTCAAGAAGAGGGAAGAATGAAGACAAATAGAAACATATCACACCCTAAATCAAAATAATCACTTAGATAATATCAACCATCATACCCTATGATTCAGAACTTAGAGAACCCTATCCTAGAAACAATAACAAAATAAGAGGAAAAATGGAGGTGAGGGAGGATAAGGCTTACACAAGTAATAATCCCCCAATAATTGAAGGAGGGGGCACCAAAAATCCAAGGAGAGGAGAAGAGGAGGTCACCCAAGGATGATAAGGGGCCATTTGAATGAATGGAAGGATAAATAACAACTTTTTTGTTTTAATTTTAGAATGGTAGAAAGAGGGATTTCAATTTTAGGAGAATTTTGGAAATCCAAATGGTAAGGCCGAACGGTTTACAAAACCATTTCCCAACAGTCAGAACCCTTCTAGAAAGACAAACACCCTTATATGTGTTGGAAACATGGTTTAGAAAATCATGTTAAAACCAGGAATAATGGGACTTTAGAGATTACAGAAACTTTGTCACACTTGCAACAATATTTCCCCCAAAAGAGTGAATGTTTTGCAACAAATCATAGATAGCCAAATAAGTCCACACAATTACCCCTTAATATTTCATATTTTTGAAAAAAATTATTAATATAAAGTGAAAGAATAACCATTAAAGATATAATTATTCTGAAAAAGAACCTCTAATCAATAGGTTGTATATTTTTTATCTAAACCATACACATCAACCATGCATATAGGGAAAATAGACCAAACAATAATCTTGGAACTGAACCCAAAAACATATAAAACATCAAAGACTACAAAATAAATAATATAAAAGTTGAAATCAAGGTTTGTATGAGATAATTCATCCCACCATAAAACATATCTATCCCTAGTATGTCACCAATTCTGAGTTGAGGAACAAAACAAAAAATCTCAACTCCAAAAGATAGAACTACCAGAGTTAAACCTACCATTTGAGTTCATGTCGCATGAAACTAGTAAAAATGGTGTGAATATTTATCTCCTTATGTCACACCCAACATACTCAAAAATAATTCACAAGGAGAACTATGATGGGCCTTACCACCATGTTAGAAACAACAATGTGTCACCCCCTTAAAAAACATAAAGAGATCAACCCATGAAACTCAATTAAAACAATAAAATGAACCAATATTCAGAATTTTCCTAACACATATCAGTATTAAAATAGAAATAAGAAAAATAATACCTAAAGTAATATAAAGATCAATGTAAAGTACAACACAAAAAGGAAAACCCCATGGAAAGAAGATAATGTAGGGTGAAAATAGAGGTTACCTAAAAAATATAGTGAAGAAGGGTGACATGGATGTAAAACTGGTTTAGAATTATTTTACCTCTATCGAGGTCCCACTATATGAAAATTTTAAAGATATCATAACAAACCAAAACAATGGAATGCCTTTATAGAGTTATTGTATGACGGATTATTATTCTTAAACAAACCAAACCTGAAGCATATAAGCACATGGTCATTCTGATGTAAAGAAGGAAATTAAAAAGGACACTCTTTTAGAATTGCTTCCTCTATTTCAACACCTCATTTATTGGTGATATCATACTATCACTAAAATAATATCATCTACCAACCACTATGAAATTCCCTTATGAAAACAACTCATCTAGAAACAACTCAATCAAAAGCTTATTGAAAACGACCTTCCTAGAAAAAAGAACTCATTGATGGATCTCGATGTGAAGGCCCCATAAAAAATGTGAGATTTTAACATATAAATTGATAAATATTTCGATGAAAAGGGCACCATATCCTTGAAATAGTCTACATAACACTTCATAGTATGTTGACCATATGAAATACCCATAATCGTTACCACTTTTTTCATATTCACCTCCTCAGGGAAAAACCATTTCATGAAAGTTGAATTAAAATATTCAAAGGCATCCCAACATTTAATGAGAATGAAATTATCACCTTACACTAATTCAAACAAGATCCATTGAAAAAACTAAAGAAAACTCTTACCCTTAAGGCCCATGGATTTCCTAAAGAACTGAAGACACTTTAAATTTTTTCGAGGCACTCTACAACCTCTGGAGGACAACAACCACAATCCAAAATCTGAAAATGGTGAGAAGATAATGGTTCCGCAACTCCATTAGAATTTTGGGCATAGTCAATTACTTGAGTAGAATCTCCAAAAATCATTACAATCATTCTAGGTGACTTACTATTAATGATATAAAAATTAAAAACATGATCAAAATAAAACCAATATGAAACCAAACACAACCAAAATAACTTCTCAAACAAAGTTACCAGCTTTAAACAAAATCATCCCAAAACATTTTAAAAAATACAAATTTGAAATCCAAAACAATTTTTGTATTTAAAAAACTGATTTAATTCCAAAATTATTTCAAAGAACACAAATCACATCCTAATTTAATTTTTCTATTCCAAGTCCTCTTGGAAAAAAACATAATTAGAAATCATTATTATTTTTAAATCCACTCACACCAACCAAATATTCAATTAGTTAAATTAGTCAGATCAAAAACACTCAAGTATGTAACAAGAATCCTTGAATGAATTGGCTGTCTGATTTAGGAATTCATTATGTAAGCATACACTAAGAAAAATAAGTATTTTAAATTGTGAAATCATGATTTAAATGGTTTTCTATTCCAGGTAATCTGACCATGGGAATCATGTCATATATATTTTCATTCCCAAATACACATGATCAAATAGAACAAATTAAATAACTAACAATATAAACCAAAAATCAATATAAAAAATCAAAACCCAATGACCCCATGGAATCTCAAGACTCAAGATTAGTGAGAGATTACGATAGTCTTTTGGATTCTTCCTCTAATGTCTTTATAGTATTATCCCCAATCATCCAAGAACCTAAAACATCAATGGGTTGATATGAGACCACTCTTTCACAAAACACACATACCATTCACTAAAATTGACATTGAAATCGATCCATATAAAGGATCGACAAACATAAATGATTCCTATAGGCTGAGGTTAATCATCTTGGAATCAAAAGATAAATCATTGGGGATGATTTCCCTCGAAAACCAAAATAAAAAATAAAAGAAAATACCAAAAAAAAACAAATCATAGGATCTAAAGACATTTGATCATAAATAAAACATAAACATATCATGATAAAAGCTGCCAAAAATAAAACTAAGAAAAAAATATAACTAGAAATGATTTCCATGTGACCTGTTGGTCCCCAATGTATAAAAACCCAAAATGATCCATAAGAGAACTAGAACATAACCTGAAACTGAAAATTATCTTAGGTATACTAATGATGAGTTTCATAAGCAGGGTTTCAAAATAAAATATATCAATAGGAAAGTTGTTGCGTTGTTGAGTGCATCAAATTGGATGTTTAGTTTTACTAGAATTAATATGGTATAACAGGAACCTAAGGTCATATGTCAATAGGGCCTTAGATAATTAATTAAAAAAGGATTTCATTATGTTTTTATGATATAGAAAATGGTATTAAGTGTTTGTATTTTTTATTATTTGAAAATAGAAACTGAAAAAAATATTACTATGTGAGTGAAATAAGTTGTCAAATTTGTGATCAACCCATGTGAGTGTCCCTTGATGCTTATCTGTCATCGCACTTTAAGGAGGTGGGAAACATCATTGATAAATGTATTTATAAAAATGTTAACATGTGTGTTATGTGATTTATAACTTATTTGACACCTATTATTTGATCAATAAATGATATTGATTATGAGGGACTAATCAATATCAAAAAATTGAATTGATTTAAGAGCAAAAATCAATCAGGGAATCACATAAACAACATGATAAGATGAATATATTTTTGTAAATGATATAATTTTTCACAAGAAAAGATCTTGGATATTCATGGGTTTAATATTCTATAATTTATCAATTTATATAACCCATTCTAACATTAATGAATGTGAATGCGTGAGTAAAGAGATGGACACGTTCAAATAATCACAAGATCATGTTATGCATGGAATATTGAAGATTATTATTTTTACTTTGATTTAAATTTGATCAAAACATAATAAAAAATTTAAATGGACCAAATTAAGAATAATGAAAAACAAAACTATATATTAAATTAACTTTCAAATATTAAAAGTGTGGATCTCTTGGTTAAAACAAAGAACACCCCCCAAATTGATAACTAAGTGGTTTAGAAGTAGAATATGGAGAAGTGTGTTAAAATGGAAGAAGAAAGAACTAAAATTGGACTCACCCTTACGCACGGTGTTTACAACCTATCCAATGAGCCATGGAGTGATTTTAAAGTGAAATATAGTAAGTAAGTTCCATGAATAATTAATGGTCTATGGGTATTGGTGAGCTATTCATGATAGAATTTTACACCAAGTTGATTCAATAGATTAATTAAATAAACACATCCAATTGTCTTAAAATTCATAGGATATGTGGGAATCCAATTTATATGACCAATTATAATGGAATCACACCTAGTAAAGGTCTGAGTCCATATTTATGGTCCAAATATAGAAATGTGGCCAAATCTGGACCACAGATAATTTATTGACATTGTGGGAAACTTTTTGGCCCTTAAATGGATGAATTAGAATCCATGGTCTTTTAGAGAAATGTATCCCACTCAAATTAAAACTCTCTCACAAATTATCATCTCAATTGAATTCACATATTATCTAAATTAGATATTTATTTCGACAATTATTCTCCTTCTCTCATGTAGTTTGGGAATTTTTTTCTTGAATTCCATTGTTATCTCTCCAAATCACATCCTCCTACAATGTAATAATTAAAACTATAAAAACTTTCATATTTATCATTGATAAAAATTTAATTATTGAATAAAACATGAGTTTAATTTTTTTATTAAATTTTTAATTTTCATTACAAAAGGTGTTTAATATAGAGGTGTAAGGGTGGAAATGAATAGTGTATCGCTATGCGATCACACCCCCATAACTAAAAATTTAAATGCCTTGGAAATGAAACAATTAAAATAAAAATTTATCTATGTATATATTCTAAAAATAATGAAAAATTAACATACATTTAATTTTTAATTCCTTATGGAAATGGGACTACTGAGAAAACCACATCGAGGAGTTATTCCCATTGATTATGGAAAAAGATATCTCATAAATTTCATCACAACAAAATTCAAAGAGATTGATGACACTAATATGAAAATGGAATTATAAAAGATATCCATGCCACAAACTCTCCACGTGTATATGTGAAAACCGTTTAATTATATTATTCCCACTTTCAATTCATTAAATAATTGTTATTTTAAAAAATTCCAACATACCTGATTCTTTCCACTGAACCTTCTCTATATCATATGCAATAAAATTTTATGACCCTCTGAATTAAATATCCTCGGATGTCAAACCATAATTTCCTAACCTATATATCCCCATTTTTTACATTACATCACCCCAAAATTTGTTTAATTATTTATTATTATTATTAATTTTAATTTTTCGAGGACATACAATAGTCGAATAATAGGAACCTATACATAGGATAATTTAGTATAGAAATGAAATATATTGGATAAGGAAAAACATATGGAATAATAATTTTATGAAGCTAATATATATTAACCCATCTTATATTTACATTCTATTAAGTAAGAAATTTACACACCTTAGGGTTGGGTGCAAAGATGTGTGGAGATATTAGTGACACAATTTTTCCATAAACTACTCAGATAAAGGGTATCATTCATGTAAATGGTTTCATATAGATACAACCATTTATATCATTGAAAAACAACCAATTTACTAAAAATCACACCACAATGCTAAATTTATGTAGAAATTAACATTCCATAATTAAGAAAAAAAATTCCTTAAATGTTAAAACAATATTGAATCAATAATTTCAACAATAATTTTTAGTAATTTAAATTATTTGGTGAGCATAATAGGGGAAAGAAAGGTAAAAATACTATTCAACAAATGAAAAAGTGAGTAAAGGAGAAAACTGATGAAAATTCTAATGAACTGAAGAAGGTGAGAAATAGTAAAAATACTATTCAATAAGAAAAAAAGAGAATAAAGAATTAAGAAAATGAAAATCCAAACAAAGACAAGAATGTAACCCCCCCCAACACTAAGAGTGTTCATTGTCTTCACATTAATAAAGGTGAATGTAGGAAGGAATGATAAAACTTGGCGGGTTTCACTTGTATGTTTCTTCTTAAAGGTGTATTTCTTCTATGAGTTGATTTTGAAAATCCTCATAATTTTGTTTAAGTCTATTCCCATTAATTTTAATACATTGTACACTATACTCATGTAAAACCAGAATTTCACCAAGATAGTAAACATTAGTAACAATGTAAGGACCGAGCCATCAGTAATGAAGCTTACATGGAATGAGATTTAGAATGGAATTAAACATGTGTACCTTCTCACTAATATATAACTTCCAATAGTTAATCATCCCATCATGGACATCCTTTTCTACTCTTTATATATTCAAGATATCTCATATGAATGAAGCCTAATTTCTTATAACTCTTACATCTGAAACATCCTATTCTCACCTATATAAGAGATATTCATATTACATTATTCAACATACCAATATGAAAATTTCTATACCTCCCCCAGGAGGTGATAAATCTTTCCAAATAGAATCATGTATGGTGACATTTTAATTGGGTTTTTAATTGTTGTTTTGTATTCCCAAAGTGCAACATCCATGTGTTACCTCTAATCAATACTATTGGATTTTACTAGTTTTTTCCAAGATTCTATTAATTTAAATATTTAGATTTCATCTTGTACTATCGTTTTTGTGTGATATATTTTGAATAATTTATGAACAAACCAATACTTATGGAGAATTTTTTTTGTGTTACGAATAAACAAATGTGAACCCGGATAACTAATAATGAATCTTGGAAAACTAGAACTACTGAAAATATAGGACCTCACAAAATAAACAACCAATTGACATTCATTAGTCCTTATAGACTTTTCTTTCACCTATTTAGAGATGTTGTCAAAAGTTAAATAAGATTTTAAAAAATCCAAATTAAT
This sequence comes from Viscum album, assembly GCA_963277665.1. Taxonomy (NCBI): domain Eukaryota; kingdom Viridiplantae; phylum Streptophyta; class Magnoliopsida; order Santalales; family Viscaceae; genus Viscum; species Viscum album. Next base: position 1,984,936,269 of record OY728161.1, on the reverse strand, counting down.
TTGGAAAAGGCCCCATGAATTCAATGCCCCATACATCAAATATTTTAAAAAATAACATATGTGGCTAAGTAATTTCATTCCTCTATAAGATATTCACTATGAATTCACATTGTGAGCATGACATAAAAAATATATGGGAATCTATATATAATGGTGGATATTAATTTCTTGAGATAAGGACCCATCTAGTTGTACATTGAGAGATAATGTGGACCCCACAAGGCAATGTTTGGTAAAAGCTAATAATTGAGGTGAACTCATGGTCAGAGACAAACCTATTAAAAACATGGTCACTAAAAATTCTCCAAAAATATGGGTTATCCCAAATTTACCATCATGAATCATGTTTAAATATATTTTACAATGAAGTGCTGAAATCAGTTGGGATGCGACATACAATTAGAAAATTCACAATGAATACATACCAATGGTTAATTTCCACAACATTACCAAGGATATTATGAGAAAATAAATCTATAATGGGGAGGGATATTTCAGCACGGTGGTCCAATGGTGAGGAAATCCTACAAAGGTGGGAAACTACCACATTTTACACTCCTCTCCTATCTCGGATCTTAGTGTCAATCTCCTAGAGAAGGAGCATCTACCAAATGAGGCATGTCTTTGAATCAAGTATCTTTTAAAGACAACGAAGGGAATCTTAATAAAAAAATTCGATTAATTTTGACCCAATAAGATATGAATATAATTTTTGTAAGGAAAAAACAATATAAAGAAGTTATTTTTTAGTGATTATGTAGTTTTCCTTGGAAGGGAAAAGGGTATGTGAATCATATGTAATGAAATGAAGATACTTTTCAACCTTTTATGCTATAACAGCCCCAACCAAAAATTTATAGGAATAACACATAACTATAAAGGGTAAATCCCACCTTGGTTTTTTGATAATGGGAGGTGACATGATACTCCTTTTTAGTGAATTGATGGAATCCTCACATTTTTTATAAAAAAACTCAAAATCTTTTTGTAATAATTAGGATAATAGAATTCAGATCTTTCTAAAGTCTTTAATGAATTAGCAGTAAACAACAAAATAAACCAAGAAATATCACACATCATGAAAAAAATTTTGATATGGAAGGGATTAAATTAATTCTATTTTTTATTTACCCACATGAATTCAATCATTTGAAATAACATTTTTAATATCTATCCCCCTCTCAATAATGAAATGGAATTTCTCATCATTTAAGATGATATATTTTTCTATGCAATGGTGGATGAAATAAACTATGTGTTCCAAACACTCATCAAAGGATAATACATAAAGGATAAAATAATCTATAAGAAATTCCCTACAATTTTCAAGGTAATCATAAATATTAATCAATATATATAGGTGAAAAGTAACAAGAGCATTACATTGTCCAAAATGAATCATTGTGTATGAAAATGTTCCAAATGGGCTAGTAATGTTTGTATTTGCTCGATCCTTAGGGGATATATGGATTTAAAAATAACCAAAATATCCCTAAAGGAAATAATAATGGGCATTACCATCCAGTATCTCTGATATTTGGTCAATGATAAGTAGAGAAAAGTGGTCATTTCACTTGGATTGATCCTAACAATGATAAGAAATACAACGATTCCAATGTTTTTTTGAAAAAATGTTAGAACAAACTCACCCATTTCATTTTAAACTATAGTTATTCCATTTTTAGGCATAGTTTTCACATGGATAACACATTTAATATTTGATATGGGATTGATGTTCCAAGGAGAAATCATTTTTATAACATCCACTTTTACAACATAAAGGAGGATAGGATTCAACTGGCACATATCTTTCCTTACAAGTTTATCCTCATCATCTTAAAGTATATAGTTCATACTAATAGATGGGCTAATCCTAGGAATATCAGCCAATGTCCATAATATCACCATTTTACACTCACTCAAAAGATCTATATGTTTTGATTCCTATTATGGAGAGAGGTTATTGTAAATAATGAATTAAAATTGGTCAATACCCTCAATATAATCATATTTTAAATTATAAAGAAGTGGTATTAGTTCCAACACTGGTGTTTTTTAGATTAATGGAGGGGATTTAAGGGAGTGAGGTCTGTGAAAATATCTATCTAATAATGTTTATTTTTAGAAGAAATAGAATTAATAGAAATGAGATTTATAAAATTTGAAACCATCACGGGTACCATAGAATGAACACACTAATTTATTTTTTCTAAAATACAAACCTCCCTAGACAAAAAAACTCACAACATGATTCATAACACAAATCATTCAAAAGTTAAGAAGGGGAAAATTGATCAGAGTATTGGTTAAGGAGAGAGGGATATGTGTGTTGTTAGATAACACTTCCATTTAATATATAGGAAGATATTACTGATCTAAAATGGGGTGTTTCGAAGAATAAAGTATATTAAAACATACATTTTCTCTATCAAACTCCATGGACAAGGTATTGTTGCAAACAATAATGATCATATTTGATATTATATGGAATGGCCTTCCATGTATGAGAGGGGAATTTCCATTGATAAGATGATTAAAATGGATGAATAAAGATATAAAATTTAACTCACCATTACCAGCAAGTTATTTGAAAATTTTCCCTAAGATATGGAGTGATTTTAAATAGAAATTTGAAAAGTTGTATCAAAGAATAGTCAATGTTCTATGGCTCTAGGTGAGCTGTTCATGATATATTTTATTCCCATTTGATTAGACAGATTGACTAACCAAAACATATACAATTATTTTATAATTTACTAAAGATATAGTCCTTCAAGTTATTTATCCAATGGACATATAATCATGACAATTAGAGGTCTAAGTCCTGAGTTATGACTGAAATATAGATGGGTTGTCCAATCTAACCCATCCAGAATTTTTCCCATTATGGGAAACTTTTGGCCATCCAAATGGAAAAATAGGGATCCATGGTATTCAAGAAAAATGTATCCCATAACAATTTTCACTATAAAACCAATATCCAACCTAATTAGAAGTATATATTATCCATAATAAATATTTACATCCATAGGTGTGCTCAGGATCTAGAAGAATTTGGCCTCTTTTTGTTGAATTCCATCGTGGGATCTCTAAATCTACTCCTCCTATAACATAGCAACAACAAATATTGACATATTTAATAAAGATAATAAATAAATTGTTGAATAAAAAATGATTTGAAATTTTTTATTATATTTTTAATTTTCTTTAAAAAACAAGTTTAATATAGTGGTGTAATGGTAGAAATGATTAGTGTATCACTATGTGATTAGTATGAATCACAGATTCCATACATGTATTTTTCCCACAACAGTCCATAAAAATAGTTTTAAAATAATTTATAAAATAGGTCTCTATAATTTAAAGAAAAACAAAAGATTCTAAAAATCCATATAAAAAATACACTGCTTTCAATTGAAACTAATTTCCATTTTAAAATCTAGTTTCAAAACCATTTACTAGAAGAAAACAACAACTTAGATAAGTTCGTGAGTAAGGGAATCAAAACCAATCACAACAACTAGGGTATATCATTAAAAAATTCCAATGAAAAAGATCCAACATGAATGTATATATTTAAAAATAAATATAATAATAATCAAAGAGACCACAATATAAAAATAGAACATACAAAGTACATAGTCATGGTTATATCCTAAACATCACATGAGTTGACCCTATACATAATCAATTATAATCAATCTACAGGTGTATGATGTAGTCCATGGTCTATCAACAACCTAGAATCTCTACAAGTATGACACCGTTGGAACACCCACCACAACCATTTATCCACTGAGGGGGATCTAGTATATCTCATTGGTAACTAGGTAGTAATTGTCTCTCAACCCACTTGATGATATATAGTGTCCCATGATGATATTATAGAGGGAAAGGTGAAGAGGTCATCACACACTAAGCATTAACAATAACCTTCATAAGACAATGTGCATGCCCTTCACCATCCTTAATAAAAACCATGTAGGGTCCATCTCTAGCTGGATGACAACCATGGAGGTTACCATCGAACTGAGAAAATTTCAAGTGTGTCAATTATGCCTGAGTATTCTAGTAGTTCCAAACCATTTTCTATGGAAAAAATTTATTTCAAAATCCATTTCAAAAACCAATTATATTTTCCAAAGACATTCTCAAGGTGCCAAACTATCATTTCAACAAATATTTAGAAAGAACCACTTTATAAAGTACCAAACCTTCCATTGAAGTGATCTTTATAAAATAAACTGTTCCGATGTTCTAAATGGGCCCTCAAGATTTTTTTTGAAAACATAACATGAAACCTGATTTTGGATACATTTAAAAAAAATAATCCATTTGGAAAATATTTATATTTCTTGAAATCATTAGAGAGAACAATGTTTTTAAAATGGATATTATTTTAATTTTACTACTTATATGGACACAAACATCTATATTCACACCCCTTGTGCATATAGATATTCACATATCAAACCAATATATATACGGAAACTATATAAATTATATAGGTTCATTTAAAATAAACAAAACAGGCATAAAAATCAAGAGTAAATGCTATCACATAATCACCAAAGCCATAAAGAGGCCATAACCCCTTCAAATCACAATAATAATAGTAACTAGACCTCATCAAAATCCAATAAGGGAAACAAAATTTCAATGCACCAAAATCCATTTGAATGACCTATTTGAATTTTATTAAGAACATAACATACATATACATTTAGTACATATGGTAATAACTATATAAAACCTTTGAAAATACCATTAAAAAACCACACATATTGAAATACATAAAAAATAATACAATCAAACTAATAGCATGAATAATATAATTTAAATTAATTTAGGAAAGCTAAAGAACCATATGCCATGTTTTGGAATGAAAATGTATGAGAACACCTACCTAAATGGTTTTTTAATGCAATGAAATTATAGAAGGGGGAGAACTAAGACCAAGAGACAAATTGGACACCCTAAATAAAAAGAAAAAATAAGACAACACAGACACTCAAAACCTAGGGTTATGAAATGAGAGAAACCAGGACATTAAAGTGGAAATAAACAAGAGGAATAAGAGAGGATATAGAGAGGATAAATCTTTGTCAAGGATGTAACCACCAAATATTAAAGGATATAACTCCCAAAATTAATGGGGTGGAGTGGAAGATTTTACACAAGGCTCCGATTGGACCGTTTGATTGAATCAGATGATAAAATACCCCTTTCGGGTTTCAATTTTATAATGGAAAAAGTGGAATATCACTTTTAATAGAATCTAGGAAAGCCACATGGTAAGGTCACACAATTTTCCAAAATGTGTTCCAACAATGAACATATTACTAGAAATAAAACCACCCATGCATGGGTTGGCAACACAGTTTGTAAAACCATGTGAAAACAATGAAAAGGTTTTATTTAAAAATTACAAACACCCTATCATTATTTCCACAAGATTTCTTATTACCATGAACTAGTCATTATATATCTATTAGATTCCCCAAGAAGGCCACATAATCAATCTTTTGTGTCACATAGTTTTTGAAAAACAATATACAGACCATTCAAGAGAAATTATGTGGGAGGAAAATGAATTGAAAAATTATTATTTGATCAACAGATCTAATGGTTTCTTACTAAAACATTAAAAATAACCATGAATAGAGGAAAAAATAGAAAAACCCCAAAAACTCATAAATCCAACCAAGAAATCATCCCGAAAACCATCATAAATATCAAAGAGAAATAAACAAATAAAAGAAAATTGTAAACCAACATCAGTATGTGAAATTACTTCAAAGTTTGTACCATAAATCTTTCATCCAATATTTTATTGGGTTGAAATTTTTTTAATATTTTTTACGAATTATTTTTTATCATTTCATTAAACAATAATGACATGTTGCTATCATGGGAACTCATTCAAACAGTAGAATCAATGGGGAGTAAATTTGGAAGTAATAATTTTTCATATATAGTTGTTAAAAATTCAGAACCTATACCTACCCAATCCATTTAATGTAATTTTTAACACATTGAGAGGGTTTTTAGTGGAATTAGGCGCGTGTGACCAAAAATATTGGTTCATTTTCACCCATATCACCTTTTGAATATGGAATTTTGCGGATATATTTTAATGAGGCGATGATATTCTTATAATAAATTTTCCATCTCTATATTTATGATTGTAATCTATTTTATTATCATATCAAAATTTTCCATCTCTACATCAAAATTCCTTCTTACACTTATTCCATATTTTTTTCTTCTTGGTGTGGAAACCTAATATTTTATATGAGAGTGGGTTATTCGTTATCAATTTATTTCGTATAAAAATAATCTCTATAATGGAAAATAACCCCTTTAGAGATTTTTTTTTGTTGATATAATTTTTACCTCCAACATTTGTGGATTTAAAACCAAACAACCACTAAAATTCATAAAATTAAGGTTATGAAAATGATATTTTCATGTTCAAATAACTCGAAAAATGATCACATTGACCATGAGTTTTCTCTTATGTGAATTTTGAGCGCAAAACATTTATAAAAAATATAATATAACTGGGATCAAATAATATGGTTCGTATATAATCATGAAACATAAGGCAATAAAATCACAAGAGAAGAGTCGATCTATAAATTTTACACTGATCATTATTTATCATATGGTTCATTTGTAATAATATTTGGGGTTTTGTTTTCATCTATAGTGTATAGGGGTTAAAACATAAAGGAACCACAATTCAATAAATTTAATCATAATGGAAAATTATTAGTGAGAAATTAAGGGGTAGGATATAATGGTCAAAATAATTGATTTTGTTTTTATTTTGAAGATAATATTTTTCCTATTTGTTTATTTTTTTCTAAAATCACTCAACCAAACACCATATATTTTTTCTTTACTTTCCATTTAGTTTGTTTTCTCCTTTAAACCTATTAAGGGATGTTTAACTCACTTCACTATCATGATAAATTACTAGTTCATCCCATATTCTTCACTTAGTAAAGAGCATCATAATTTTTTTGTGAAAGACCAAATAAATGATCCCCAGTTAAATAATTGAATTCATAGATGTTCTTGGTATTGCACCATAGTTTTCAATTGAGAATGGTTCTATATGGACCCAATTTTTTAGTGATTGACCAAGAGTTCCTTATCATTATTCCAATTGAGTTCATTTATATGATAGTTATATTGATAAGGATGTGGTTCTTGGGGGTAGAGGTAGTAATACTAGTAGAATAATTACAATCAGGGGAGTCATTATATTTTAGATTAGGGTAAATGATCAAAATAGCTTAAAAACCATTGAGAGTACTAATTCCATGAATTATGGGGATCTATCCACTGTTCTATGTATAATTCTTGTGACATATAACCAACTATCTTCTCTATTTGATAAGATTTTCTCATAGTTTTTTATATCTTTTTAGTTTACCATTGATTTATGGATTTCATTAGAGTGCCTATATAGAGTGATGTTCATTGATACTCCCATAATGGTGTGATATGTGGGCATTTGGAGGTGTTAAGATTGAACTTTCAAGATCTATGTGTGTATACTTCTATGGTATTTATTGATTATAGGGATGTTAAACCCTGATGTGATCATAATTATGAATTATATTAGTTAGTAAAAAGTACATATTTTATTCTAACACTGAAATGTATGCTTAAATATTGTATATGCGGACAATTATACCTATATCAGGGAGTAGGATTTATAGTATGTTTTTTAGTTATCTAGGTAAAATATCATCCCAACATTATAGTTTTTTATTGGGAGATAATAAGGTTAAATGACTATTTTTATGTCATATTATCTATCAATTTCATGATTTTTTTTCTATAATATTTAATAGGGTTATGACTCAAGATAGAGTGACGATGTTTATAATTGAGCTGATACTACGAAAATAACCCATATTGAACCCTCAGCACATGAGGGATCTTAAATTCTATAGGTATGTGAAGGGATAACTAATAGACCATAAAGAGAATGGTTTCATTTTCTCAAGAACACCCCCTAAGTGTGGACATGGTTTATTCACCACGAAGTCAAATGGGTTATTGGGATTTTTTATGTATTACCAATGTCTAAACCAAATGATGATAAAAAAAACTAGTATTCCATTTTTTATAGTGATTTTCTATTTCACTAGATGAGAGGAGTTAAGTGGTTCTCTAATACTGTCTTGAGATTGGGATACTACCTATTTCAAGTGATAATTTTACGAATTATTTTTACTGAGTTCAAAAGAATTTTTTTCCATTATGAGTATTTTGTGATTTAATTATAGTCTTATAACATTCCAATTATTTTTTTATCCATGTTCAAACAAATATTCCATCCATATTATGATTCCTTCATGTTCAAATTTATTAATGATATTTTTTTGAACTCCAAGTCATGAGAACACAATGATCTCAATATAAAGGTTTCCTTTAATACACTAAGAATGTGTAATATTTCTACCAACATATTAATGTTTTAGTCCAAGATTGTGAGGTTCGCTTCATAGGGAATGTGATCTTAGAGGAATGAATTCCTATAGTCCCCATGAAGATTATATTTATGGTTTCTTAGATAAACCAAAGAACATATTTAGATAATTAGATTCTAGTATTAGAAGGATACTATCAAAGTTTTATTTATGAATTCTCCTTGATGAATCCAAGAAATTCATGACGTTTGAGTAGTTTTATTCCTATGATGTATCCTTTTAGGATTTCAAATGCATGACAAAATTGGTGGGAATATTAACAATATACAATATAGGTAGGGAGCATAGATTTTATTGTGATTCATTAGGTGTTAGGCTAGGTGATGTATTAGTTTAGTCTAGGTGATTAGTTGCTTATGGGTCTATATGGATGAGGATATATAAGTTAATATAACCAACACATGATCTATATTGGGATATAATGGTTCATTATGTAAGATATTGGTATCACTTCATGTTGTGTGAGAGGTTTTGGATTTATACCAACCATAATATCTTGATATATATAATTTCATAGATTGATTTTGACCATTCATATACAATTTGTGTTAAACATCTACTATATTTTGATTTAGTGAAGGAATACACCCCTGGTAAAGGGAATATCGTGGTTGATGAACTAATTTGGAAGACTCAAGTTTAGGATGTATAGGAGGCTTTTAAGAAGTGATATCTGAAGAGTCTCTTAGCTAAGATTCACCTCGATATCTTGGAGTATTATAGAAGGGTTATTCATAGTACCTTGATCTTACCTACTCACCCCTTGATAAAGTGAAGTATATTCAATTATCTAAATAATATTTTATTATAATGATGTGTAATATATATGGTGTGGGGACTACACTTAAATGGTCCCTTTATGTGGATAAAATATTATATATTTGAGGCCTGGTTGAAGTCCCTATAAAATGTAAGAGGAGTTGATGTAGAACTTTCATGCCTTGACAATGAATTTTTTCCTAGAGTTTACCAAGATAAATCAAGAAATATATAAGAATTAATGGTTTTATAGTTTAAAAAAATACAGTTTGTTGTTCATTTTATATTACATCATTAGTTAATAGGAGAAAGAGAAGTATTAAAGACTTGCAGTTCTTCTTTTTCCTCTTATCATTATTGAGTATTAGTGGGAATACATACTCATTGATTTTGTTTTTGGATTTCTATGTCTGACCTGAGGTAATTATATAGTATCTTTTATTATTAACATGTTGATGAAGGTTGTGTATTTCTTACCGATCATAGAGACCAACTCTATAACTTACTAATTTGAACTATCCCTCCAAGAATTCCAAAATTATCCCACCACTATCCCAATGGTAACTCTTAATCCCCATGGGCTAGAATCTATTGTCTAGGCATCATAGGAACACACTTGGGGATGGTTTCAATACGTAATAAGATTAAAATAATGTAACTAGATTAAAATAAAAATCATTCATGACTAGTCTGTACATCAAATTCCCATGATATAGGGAAAAATAATCAAGACATAACCCCAATATCAAAACTAAGAAAAAAATGAAATAAAAGTGACCACCAAAAATATCCCTTCTCCACCAAACACCATCAACTAAATGTTTAATACTCCCACCGACAATATCTCTTCTTATCCAACTAGCAACTATAGTTACCCTTAGTGTGTGGAAAATAGTAAAAGCTAAAATCAAATAGATAAATCAGGTAAAGATCCATATGGTGAGAATTCTATAAAATTCAATTCATGCCTCAAAAAAATAACATAATAGGAACCAAAGGAAATATTTTGTAAAATAAAATCTAACCTCAAGAAAATGAATACACTCATGAGTGACCAAAAGAAGAAGAAGAAAAACGAACCTATAACAAAAATAATGATATATACTTGAGATTAAAAGCACTCAGTAGGCCACAAAACCCCACTGAAACAATGAAGTCACTTTAATATTACACAATAAGGATTGTAGTTTTAAATAAAATTAAAAAATAAACATTTGTAATATAGTTTTATAAAGAAGATAAAATACATAAAAAATGTGCTAAAAATTATTTTCCAAGATGTTTTTAAGTAAAATGGTTTCCTAGATATTTTTTTCATACCCTAAACAACTTTTCCAAAAAAAAATAGTTTTCCAAAATATGTTTAAAACAAACCATTTTCAAATCCCAAAACAATAGCCTAAAACCGATTTCAAAACTCACACACAATCAAAAAAATTGAAAACACCTTTCAAGAAAAAAACAGTTTTAAACCTTTCAAACTCATTTCAAAAAATAGTTTGAAACCTTTCAAACTCATTTTAGAAAATATTTTGAAAACAATTTAAATTTAATCATTCATCTTCATTCTTTAAAAATACATCCGAATCATTTTTCAAGAATGTGAAAAGAAAACCACACGAAGAAGGAAGAAAGAACACAATCAAACACCACTAGGTCAATTCATACAACGACAATAAACAAGTGACAAGTACATATGTTCCCAGAAATTAAAGAACTATAGGGGATACAGTTGACACCAAATGGTAAATCCCATAAGAAATATTTTCAAGGATCCAAGTGTCATTGTATCTACCCCAGGTTCTAACCTGAGACCATTATAAACATAAAAATAATGGACTATACTACGACGTTTGTTGTATCCCAATCAAAACCCACTCGACTATCCTACACCTAACCTCATCAGAAAGGAAGACACTATTTTGACCAATTTCATGCTAGAGGGGTCACTAGTGTGAATCTTTATAGTGTAGAATCATCCGAGATCCCCACTTATCTACCATGGTTCCCATGATCATGAAAAATGGAGGTGATCACAATGAATCATTACTTCATTTAAGGATAAAACATAAAAAAAACACATCATCTCCTACCCTTAAAAAATTATCCCCAAAATCAGAAAACATAAACAACATATATAATAAATAAAAGATATATATCCCCTAAAGGGATCACAAGCCATCACATGAACACAATAATCACAAGTGAATCCACGCAATTTCACTTCATTTATGAAAACTCATTTTACATACAATTAAAAACATGCCATAACATTAAAAAATGCCTGAATGAAAACTAATTTCATCAAAATGATTCCAAAACTCAAATGAGAACAATCTATTCATTTTTTAATAATCACCATTGAAATTTCCAAAATTCAGAATAAAAGATTCAAAATATAACCCCATGGTTAAACACAGTCTTTTGAATTAAAAAAACTCATTTCTAAATTTCAAAAAAACACTAAACACACAAAACAAAGGTTTTAAAATCCCTTTGAATAAAACAAGCACTATAAATGTATTAAAAAATTTAAAAATACCAAAAAATATTTTTAAATATCACATTGATTCAATAATGATTCTGAAAAAATCAAGATGGTGCCCAGACTACTTTTCAAAACCAAGATAAATATTTAAAATCCAACCAAGAATATTTGTAAACATCTATCATTGATTCTCATATCATTCCATGGTTTAAAATTCACTCTCAAATTATCCATTCCCCTAATGAATCAAACATATAAGAATAATTTAAAATACAAATAATTTTCGAAAATTAATCATTCATAGGTTTTTAATATAAAGTGATGACCAAGAAAACTTACCTTTAAAAAGTGAAATCGATCCATAAACCAATTGCGGTGAGATGAAACTTGAATCATATGAATTCGACAACTCCCACATGCTATAAAGGGAAACATTAAACCCTAAAAACCCAATATCTTAATTTTAAGCTCATCCAAAACCATGGTATTGACCAAATAGAAATTAAGGATCATGAAAGGGGGAAATAAGTGGGATAATAAAGGAGTGGAAGGAAGTGGATGATCTGATAGCCTACTACTTGATGATCATAAGATATGAGAACCAAAAATCGAGGAACAAGGATGGATGATTAGAGGGTGTTGTGTCCCATGCTAGTGGCTCATTCATAGAGGTGTTGTGTGAGAGAGGGGACCAGGGGAGGGGTGTATGACATGTGTGGGGATGGGGGTGCTTTACTGTAAGGAGTATTAAAAATAAAAGAAAAGAAATATAAAAAAAGGAAAAATTTTAAAATCTTGAAAAACCGCATGATTAGGACACATGGTTTGCCTAAATCCGTTCTAACATTTTGGGAGGAACTATCTAGAAAAAAACCCACCCTAAATAAATTCTCCTAGGCACTGTATAGTTGGATTAACCATGCTCCAACCATGAAAATTTGAACAGTCCAATTACAGAAATGAATCGTGTGATTATCGCATAAAAAGGATCATCAAAACTAGGGAATCTAGAAAAGAAGCACAATAATAGAAAATATTAATCTATTTAAAATGACAAGGATCCAACTTGGTGATCACAATACAAATAAGAGGGTGTTTATATATAAATCCATAGAATAATATCCCATGTTAATTCCTACATAAATCTCAACCCGGTGGAATCCACAACCATCCAAGAAAACACTAGACACAATGTATCCAAGAATGCATCCTAGGTTATTCTCATGCCAGGAGGAAGGATCACAAATAGCACGTGGTCTACACCAGGAGAGGGAAAAAACTAACATCATGTGAAAAGGAATGAACAAATTTCAAAAAAGTAACACCACCCACAATGGAAATTAATGAAACACTAGTCCATGGCCTCCTCAAACCAAAATTTTTCTAAAATCATTGAGTACAAAACCCAAAGTAGTTTTTCTTCCATAAAACATCAAAACCAACCATGATCAACCTAGGTATCATTTAAAACCAAAAATCACAGAAGAGTCTCAATGAAATTCATATCTTAACTGATCCATCCATGAAGCCCAATTTTATTTTTCTAAGACACTATACCCAATAATATATAGAGTAAACATTAATGAAGAACTAAACTAGATGGTTACAAGGAAACAAAATCCTAGAGAAAAATGACATATGCCACTCAATTTAAATCTTAGGAAGTTTCAATTAAAATAATGAGGAACCCTTAATAAGAATTATATACTTTCATAGTAGACCTATCTGGGTAGGATGGGGGATACAAAAAAATATTATATAGAGAACCTTCTATGGTAATGTCCAAAAAAACATAGAAAGATACCAAAAAACACATGAGGGATAAAAACACATGATTTTGTAAAAAAATAACGTTTTCCCCAAAACTCCATTCTAAAAAGCAAGGTATCATTAATACTAGACTTACATATTTTATAACCAATCGAAAATAATTTTAAAAATTCAAACCAAAATTTCACACCAGACCTCATAATGTTCAAGATATTTTGAAAAACAATTTCCAATAAACACTATATGGTTTTAAAACAATTTTTTTTGGGTTTCACAATTTATTAAAAACATTCCTTTTAAAGTATTTTTCAAATCACTCACCCTATTCAAACACACCCACAAAGGGTAAAATCCAAACCCATAAAAATGGAAATAATTAGATCCCATTAAAATAGGAAACCCAAATTTTTAAACATCATGTGAATCTGGTTAGAATCCTAGTCACATGTAAAATGTATTCCATATTTCATAATGAATTTTTTTTAAAATTGTTGAAATAAACATATATTAAAATCAAGCCCTAAGGCATTGTTTTAAAATCGAAAATAATTTTCTCTTGAAATCCATTTTTACCTACTAAAACATTCACAACAGATTCCCAAACTGCATAAAATATGTATAAAATAATACGTAAGCAATTATTCCACCATATCACAAGACTGACCATGAATCTTATCATGTTTCCCTAACAAAAATAAAATACAATTTATCAAGAATTATAAATAAAAAAACAAATGGGATGTAGGATTATGCATGACTTGGACACATAGTTAATATACACATTCCAATTCTGAAATACTTCACAAGATTTTCCAAGAATCATGTTTTTTGTCATCACATAGTTTTTTAGGCCCCTTGAACCAAACTCACATCTTTGATTCATATTTTTTCACCATCTCAAAATATATTCCGACCCCAAGAGAACTCAACTATTCCAATAAGGATCAAAACAAGATCAATAGTTAATTCAAGGAAATCTGAATTCAAAATTCAAACCTGTTTCCCGAAGAAATTCAAGGCTCAATGTTGGGAAGAACTAGTAATATTTTACCTACACCTATCTATTTATCTTCATTGAAAATTTATTACTCAATATTACCCAAAAACCTCAAATATTAAAATTGATTTCAAAAGGATTAAACTCATATTATAAAGAAGAAAACACACCTGTATTATAATTTATAGAAAAATGGTATGGTTTATCCCTTTAATGAATTCCAAAATCGTCCCTCTAATGGCCTGAGGGGAGTTACTAATCCCCACAGGCTAGAAACTAGGGCCAATTAATTACAAGAACACAATTGGGAAATTATTCACCTAGTAATTATAGTAAAATATAGAATTTTGAATATAACAAAAATCTGGCATGAATCATCCATACATCAACTGTCCATGCTAGAGAAGATAATAGACAAGGAAATAACCTATTGTAAAAAATATGAAAAGAATGAAGCAAAAGTGAAAAAACCACCCCACCCTTTGGACACCCTTTCTTATAACGTAAAGAAACACAAAACTAATGGATCAACATTTCCAACTAGAAACAATAGTTACCCTCTATCTATAAAAAATATTAAAATCCTAAATGAAAAGATAAATCATGTAAAGGGATAGACATCAGGAATTCATTAAATGTACATGTAGGTCTAAATAAATCAAATAACAGAAACCATATAATGAATACATTAAATCAAAAACCAACCTCAGGTAAATCAATGCTCTCAATATCAGCCTAATGATGATGAAGAATCAAGAACCTACAAATGATATAATAATATATGTTTGATAACATAATCATTATGCAGGTCATAAAGACCCACCGAAAATAAGTATTCACTTTCATATTACATGATAAGAATATTAATTTTTAATAAAATATAAAAATAATAATTTTCATTATTGTTTAAAAAATAATAAGTAATGCATCCCAAATATGCTAAAAATTAATTTTCAAGATTTTTCTTAAATGGAAAATGTTTCTAGGAAAATATATTTTTCCCATCTTAAAACACTTTTCAAAAATTCCAATTTTCCAAAACATGTTTGAGAAACAAAATTTTTAAATGGTAGAAAAAAATCCTAAAACCCAATTTCAAAACTATCAAACACATCGAGTTTCAAAACAAATCATTTTGTACTTTGATAACAAGATAAAACCTTTCAATCTCATTTAAAACACTTCAAATATAATATTCCATCTTCCTTAATTAAAAATACTTCCAAAACCCTTATAAAAATTTTAAAAAAACCATAAAAATAAGGAATAAATCAGACAGACATGCACCAATATTCCTTATCATATAATAATAATAAATAAGAGACTAGTACATATGTTTAATGAAATAAATGTAAAATAGTGGATGCAATCGATACAGAAAGTTAAATCCCCTAATATATATTATTAAGGATCATAGTATCATAGTATCTACCATATATCCAAACATGATACCATCTTAGAATTCTCTCAATAGAACAACCTATAGATGCATGTTGTGTCCTAATCACAACCCACATAACTAGCCTACACCTAGCCTCACCTAGAAGGCAGAACTAATTTATATGTATTTCACACTATAGGGGTCAATAGAAGTGTGTGGATCCTTAATTTGCAATAATAATAGACTACAAAATAGCTACCTAGGTTCCCATTACTAATAAAAATAGATGTGATCATAATAAAAAATTCCTTCACTCAAGGATAAAACATTTTCAAACAACACACATATCACCTCCTACAGTCAGAAAACAAATCCCCACAATCAATATAAATAAATAACATATAAAATTCGTTAATTATAAACACCCCTAAAGGGATCACAATCCATCAAAGGCACACAATAATCACATGGGTCTCAAGAGGGTTTCACATAATTTATGAAAACTCATTTTCCATAAAATTCCAAAAGTTCCATAACTTTAAGATGATATTGGAATGCTAAAATATTTTATAAAAATTATTTTGAAACTAAAATCAAAATATTAACTTCCAAATTTTAAAATCACATTTTAAATGACCCCAAGTCACTATGAGTTTCAAAATACAACACCCAAGGGGCCACACACCCTTCTGAAATCACCCAACCAATTTGGAAATATCAAAAAAATGGTAAACACAAAAAATAAATGTTATCACATCTGTTTGAAATCAAAAAACCTTTTAAATTCTCTTAATCATTTTCAAAACTCCAAAAACATGGTTTTCAAGTCATTTCAATTCAAGATTTGTTTTAAAACATCAATTTGGCGCTCACCACCACCTTTGAAAACCAAAATAATTTATTAAAATGTGACCAATAATTTTCACAAACACATGGAATGGATTCTCTTCTCATGCAGAGGTATAAAATTGAATTTAAAAATTGCTAGGCCCTCATAGTTCATATATATTATGATAGAATAAGATTATAACAATTATAATTTCTTTATTATGTTTATTTTACATATAATAAATCACATAAAACGAAATAGAGAACACAATAAAATCATTATAAATGAATAATGAATGAATGGAGAGGTATTTCTATATTTTAAGGAACCTATACTGATGAAATAGTAAATTGATGTTAGGAATAGTAATATGAACCTTATGAATAATAATTAGCCCTAATGAATAGTAAGCACATCCGTGAATGAATAAATATTATTTAGGCATCCCATAAATGAATGTATGATATAATTATATCAAAGTATAATTAATTGAATTTTTTAAAAAATATTTATTAAGTGTTGGTAATTTTGGGAGTCATAAATATTTATTTATAATTTTATAATTTATAATGGTATTTAAAAGAATATTCACATTCATAAAATTGATTCATATTTCCATATTTTTTTAACTTATGATTTTAGGATAATTTAATGAGAACTCAGTTAACTTTTTCAGCTATTATAAAATAAGTTATAATTTTAAAATCTATTTTTTTAATTGATGATTTTAATTAAATATTAAATTTTTTATTTTAAGAAAATTCTTTTCATAAAATGGATTTTATTTTTGAAATCTAAAAGTGGAAAAATGATTAGGGTGAATTTTTAAGATTTTCCTAAAATACTAGATTTTTTGGTGAATAGTAATGTATGATAAATTACGATAATAGCAGAATTCATGAATTTCAGAGTAATGGATGATGTTTGGATGATGTAAACATCATTGGTTCAAATTAAAATGTGTTCATTAATGTATTTAGGAACAATATTCAATACTATTTACTGTTTTGAGAAAAATAATAAAAAAATGAATTAAATAATCAGAAATCACCCTCTCCTCTACTATAAATACCACCATCACTCCCTTTTCTCCTGACACCTATGAGACTTTAATATTGTCAAAATATTACTCGAATACTATTTCTTAGTCCCTCCAACATGTCTAGGAGATATTGGTATTTTAGAAGGCAAAAACCCCCTTCCCTACAGATGTTCTCAACGAGGATAATTCAAGAGGTAAACCCTCTTCAATTTTCATTTAATATTATTTGAATTTATTTTCGTTTCTTATTCTCTCCTAAAATCATATATCCAAATGATCATGATAACACTAGTATGATATATATTCAGTAATGATATCATGTTAATTAAGAATCCATTATCAATCTCTTTACTCCATCTCAATTTTATTTTAAAAACAGAATCATTGTTCGATAGGTGCCGATTTACTGCCTTTGTGGATGAAGAACTTTCATTCATTAATTTCTCCATTAAGGCAGGTAATGAAACCATTTTTATTGTAAAAATAGAATAAAATATATTTACGAAAACCTTTAATGTTATATAACTGGTATATATAATTAATATTATTTCATATGACAAAACTAGTTCATGATAATCCAAATACCGCTAAAATTATATAAATGATTATCAATAATCTTTTATCTAATGACTTATCCTCATATCGTATAAAAAATGATTTATGTGACCATTTTTTTTCATTAAAAAAATATATTTTCAATTTTAGAGAATTATACCCATTCCAGATAAATATCCATACTCATATAGAAGTACACCAAGCGTGAAAACCAAGGAAACAAACGCCCCTGAGTAATAAAATTGTATCCCATCACTCATCAATATGTCCTTTAATGATAATAATAAAAATATAAAAAAAATGTATATAATGTTTTGTAATAATAATAAACTTATTTTATTATATTATTTGGGATGTTAAGGTCAACTGCAAAACACATTCAGACATAAGGTAAGGGTTTTCTTCTCAAAACTTCGTTTTCATTTGGGTTATGCTTTCCTTCTCTATACACCAATTTAATTCATCATAATTTTATATAATAGTTATAAATTATAATTATTTTTTCTAAAATCATATATCTAGATCATTTCATCATTATTTTATGTGATTATAAATGTTTTACAAGGTTCCCATCTCATTTCTTCCAGATAAGTAAGCCCGATTAAAGGGAACGTCTCAATTTCATACCCATTTTCAAGTTCCACCAATAATATATATTAAGACACCATTATTTTTAAGAAATAAATAAATTTTAAATGAAAAACTATATTTTTTCATTTCTAGTTTTATACAAACAATCATGAAAAATAGAATTGATTTTTCCAAAAGAACTCTTCTTTTCAGTTTAACAAAGGGTATTTCTCTCAAGAATTCTATGATGATTTTAGTAGATTATTTTAATTTATTTGAAGACCTATTTGGAATTTTATTATCTATTGAGGATTATATATTATTTTTTTATCCACCATAATTTATTAAATGGGTTATGATAAGTTTTACTATAGATGTACTATCTTGATATGATTCACCATACAACTCGAAATGGTTAGAGATTATGTTGAAATATCGGGGGAAGTTATTTACATATCATATGTACATGTTTTTTATGTTTATCGTAATTCAAACTATTATGTGTACCTAGTATGTGACATGTGAGGCCGCAATATCCCCTCGATGCATCGGTAGGTCTCATTAGAATATATATATATATATACTTGGCTGAGGCCTTTCCTATTTTCATATATGGTTTTGGCTGAGGACTTAATCATTTTTAATAGTTCATGACAATGCCTTGATGATATGACTCTGATGTACGGCCTAATTAATTCCCACATAAAAAAATATTAATTTATTGTCCATGATATTTTTCACTAGTAGAATGTCCATGGTTATTTCTATTATAGAATTATTTCATCAGCTATTATTACAGCCAAATTATGCTCATGTTTATTATTAATGGCATGTGTTTTTAGTTATTCATCATTCATAATGTTTAGTTTTATGTTATATTATTCTTTATCTCTTACCCTTACTAAGAATCTTATCCAAACCCTTTCTTATGTTTTATTTTACCCTTGGATGGGAAGAAGTAAATTATGAATGACCTGAAGGGATAATCTAAGAGTTGTGGATGTTTCCAAAAGAACTTATATATTGTTCTTTTACATTAATATTGTAATGAAAAAAAAATTATGTATATTTTTTTCCAAAGATACTAAAATATTCAGTCCTTCGAGATACAAATTCCATGTTTGTTAGGGCAATGTAATGAAGTAAGGAATGATATCTAGGTAACTAGGGTCGGGGTCTTTACAATTGGTATCTGTGGAATTTTATTAAAAACCATAGAAAATAGATATAAAAAATGTATATTAGTGAACAAAAACCTAATATGGGATTTGATTATAATCATACAAGAACATCATAGAATTTTGGTAAGTATAGATTATGTGGATCGTCAAAGAAAATACATCCCTATTTGGATACTACTTGTGATAGTTGTTCTAGCACAAATCTAACTTGGACTAACAACTCTGAAAAGGTGTTATAGGCCAGACTTGAGGTAACATAGTACATTAAAATGAGCCTTAATGTGCACCTAGTTTGATAATTCAAGGGAATATGCTTATAATAATTCATATTTTCATTAAAAACCATTATGAAAGGTTTAAAAGAAAATTCTTCCTCAAAGAAACCATGTTTATGATTATAAGATTAGATGTGCATAGAATTTCAATTTATGTTTAGTATTTTTCTAGATGATATTATAAATTACGATTCAAAACCTAATTATGTTTTTCTGTTATTTATAAATGTTTCCTTGTAGAATTAAGGGAATGTATATCAACAAACATATCTAATGTAGGGATTTACCTCTTATACAAGATAATAATATTGTTACTAGGGTTATGAAACTTATAACTATACTGGGATATTTGGCTCAAGTTATCAAAAATTACCATACCCATATAGATAATCCTGAACCACAAAATGGAGGAGTGATTTTAGACTGATTTACGTGACAACAACCCTCATCGTTCAATTTGACTTCAAACCCATTTGTTGCAGAGCAGTGGATATGTTCACTATGGAAGATATTTCTCACATTGGTATTTAATGAAAGGGAGGAGGTTGTTATGGGAGATTATCATCTATTGGTATATACTAATCAATGGTTGTCATTAAGTCAAAACACAAAGGAAGACGAGGATATTATAAATATGGAATAGAGGTATTTTATTGAACTTTTCATAGAAAAATATTTTCCTTACAAACAGGAAGCTGATATGGAAAAGAAATTATTGAATCTGAAATAAAAAGTGGATGAAAATGTTGAAAAGTATGAATACAAATTTAATACATTAGAAAGGTATTCTAAATACTACATATGAAATCTAAGGAGCAATATTGATCTATTCATTTATGGCTTAAAACCATGGCTTTGATGGTTACTAGTATTCTGAAGTATCTCATTATATGATTATATAGTCTTGTATGCTATCAAGACAGAGAATGAATTATCTATGTATTATGACTATAAGGGAAACCAAGATAATAATGTGGAAAAGGATATAATAGGTAAAGGGATGAACAAATAGGGAAATTCTATAACATGTGATACTTGAGGAAGGAAACACACCGGTGCATGCATAAAAGGAAAAGGAGTTCTCAAAAAATGTGGGCATAAAATCCCTCATACTAGTGATTGAAAGAAATTAAATAGGCTATAAATGTTTAATTTTATAATTTTAGGGATATGGGACACTATTAAAATGATTTTACAAAGAATCAAGGAAACATGCCTCAAAAAAGACATGGGAGGAGTACCAGGATTTTGCAATCACATTTGTTGAGGATGAAATTCCTAATGATGTGGTGACAGGTACTTTAATCATTTCTTTAAACATAGCCAATGCTTTATTTGATTCTTTATCATCATATTGTATTAAATCATCCATGTTTTCAAATAAATTTAGTCATTTCACTTTTGATTTAATAAAGGAGTTATTAGTCAAAACAATTCAAAATATTATTATTTCAAGAAAGATATGTCAGTAAGCCCCCTTTATGAAACATAAATGTGATTTTGTTGCTGATCTTATCGTCATTACTCTGATTAAATTTTACATAATCCTTACTATGGATTTTATTTCAAATTATGATGAAAATAATCTAATGTTAGAAGATGAAAGTAACAATTTTTTTTAAATCACCTATCTTTAGAGAATAAATACCATCATATGATTATTTTCAAGATCCACCCCTAGTTGATCTTCAAAATTAAATTCTTGGGGAGAATGTGAAAACATTATCTATGGGGGAGGAAATATATATTCAAATGGAGGATGTATATATTTTGAAATATTATAGTGATGTATTTATTATAGATTTTCATAGACATCCACAAGAGTAGGAAGTTGAGTTCTCTTTTGATTTAATTCCTAGTTCAAGACCTATATCAAAGGCTTATTATAGAATGATCACTTTGTAATTAGTAGAACTTAAGAATAAACTAGAGTAATTTAGAGATAAATGATTTATTATGCCTAGTGTTCTATATGGGGAGCCAAAAATAATAATGGATCCATGAGTTTGTGCATTGATTATAGAAAAATTAATGCAATTATAATAAAGAAAAAGTATCCCCTACCCCCATTTATGATTTATTTTATCATCTTCATGGAGCACAATGATTTTATAGGATTGACCTTCGATTTGGATATAATCATTTTTATGTGAGAAAGTGAGATATTCTAATGACAACAATTTGTACCAGGTATGCAAATTAGGAGTTTTCAATAATTCCATTTTTACTAAGTAATGAACCCTCAATTTTTAAGGATCTAATGAATAGAGTATTAAGGAATATATTTATAAATTTATTTTATTATTTGTTGATGATATTTTAATATAATATAAAAGCAATGAAGACTATAAAAATAACTTGAGAATTGTTCTTGAAACTCTTTGAAGAAATGAATTATATAGGATGTTTTGAAAGTGTTAATTTTACCCTAATATGGATTCTTTTCTTGGATATATGGTCTCTTAGGATGGAATCTTAGTTGATCCTATGTAGACGAAGGCTATCCAGGAATGACCTACACCAATGAACACAATCAAGGTATGTAGTTATATTAGTTTAGAAGGTTATTATTAGTGTTTCAATCATAAATTATCTTGATTAAATAATATGTTAACCAATATTACTCATAGAAGAGTTATCCTCATATGGAAAAAATAATGCGAAGGGTGTTTTGAGGAATTTAAGTGGAGATTAGTAGAAGATCCAATCTTGACTCTACTATCGGGAAATTTTGGTTTTTTGAAATATTTTGAGGAATCAATAAAAGGACTTGGTTGTGTTCTTATGTAGACATAATAGTGTTTTTTCTTATCCAGAAAGGTAGTTAAAAATTTCAAAAGAGGACTACCCAACTCATGATAATGGTTTTTCAGCTATACTATTTTCTATAATGATATATAAACACTATCTCTATGGAAAACGATGTGAGATATATACAGATCATAGGAACATGAAATATATCTTCTCAAAAAATAACTCAACATGTGATAAATGTGATGTCTTAAGCTACTCAAGGATTATTATCATTCAATACATGATCACCCAGGAATAGAAAATAAGGTATATGATGCATTGAGTGGGAAGGATCATATAATTATAAACAAAATGAGTTTTACCAAGGACCCCATGTACGTGGATATAGAAAATATGGATGTGGGAATTATCAAAGAAGGTTGAACATAATTACTATTCAACTAGTTTCGTAACCATATTTATTGGAATGTATTAACAGTTCTCAGTATGATGAGTAGAATCTTCAAAAATAATATTAATGGTGTGAATGAGGGGATGTTGGTAGACCTCATGTATGGGGACGGAGTAATGAAATTTGGGAATAGGATTCGTGTTCCCTCTATAACCAAGCTAAAAAAATATTTATTAGATGATACTCATAGTTTAAATCTCTCTATACAACCTAGTATCACTAATATGTATAGAGGTTTATAGGAAACTTTCTTCTTGGATAAACCCTCTTCATTTTTCTTTTAATTTCATTTCAATTTTTTTTCTTATCTTCTCCTCACCTCTTATTTCCAAATGATCATGATAAATCATGTATAAAATATATACTGGAATGATATCATGTTAATGGAATATTCAATATCATTCTCCCTACTTTCTCTCTATTTTATTTTTAGAATAAAATCATCTTCCAGGAGGTGCCGATTTACAACTTTGATAGATGACATAAATTCATTCTTTAATTTATCCTTCAAGGCTGGTAATGAAACTGTTTTTATAGTAAAACCATACTATAATTTATGTATTAAAAACAATTAGTGTTATATAACAAATATATATATATAATAAGTCCTACAACAAACCTAGTTCTTAATAATCAAAATATAGAAAATATAATCTAAATGATCATCACTAAAGTTTTGTCTAAAGAATAATCCTCATACCATATTACCAGATGATTAATCTAACCATTTAATCTTTTCAATGTTCATTAATATCATATAAATTCAATTCTTGAGAATTATAGCCATCCCACATGAACTTTCATTCTCATATACAAGTATGCTGATCATGAAAACAATGGCAACAAATGCTCTCGAGCGATACAATTGTATCCAAAAACTCATCAAAAAGAAAATAAATGAAATTAATAAAATTATAAAAAATAAAATAAAATTATATAATTCTATGGATTAAATAATTAGTGGATTTATTTTGATTATCCAGGATGTTACAGTCAAATGAATAACACATTCATACATAAGGTAAAGTGTTTCTCCCCGAACCCCCATTTTCATTCGGGTTATACCTTATTTAACTATACGCCAATTTGATTCATCATTATTTTTATATAATTATTATAAAATATATATATATATATATATTTTGGAAAATATTTTATCCTGATAATTTCATTGTTAATTTAGGGGATAATAAATGTTTTACAAGTCTTACTTCTCATTTCTTCCCGCTACGCAATCCCGATTAAAGGGAATGTCTCGATTTCATAAACATTTTCATGTTCAATACGTAATCTATTTTAGGCCACCATTATATTTATAAAATCACTAATTTTTTCATCATAAACTATATTTTTTCATTTCTGGTTTTATACCAACAATCATGATAAAAAAATGAATTTCCCAAAATAACCCTTCTTTTCATTGTAAAAAGTTTATTTCTCTCAATAATTCCCCATTGATTATATTAGATTATTTTCCTATATTTAAACACCGATATATATTTATTAATATTTATTTAGGACTATTTATTATGTTTATCATCCACCATGATTTATTAACTAGTTTCTGATCGGCTTGACTATGGATGTGCTATTTTGATACCATTCACCATACTACGTAGAAAGGTTAGTGATTATGTTTAAAAATTGGGGGAAGTTATTAAAATTCCATATATATATATATGTTGTATACATTTTTCCACATTCATATGTGGAAAGAATTGGACTTTGTATCTGATGGGAATGGCCTACTATATCTCCTTAATACATTGGTAGGTCTCATGAGAGAAAGTAGATCAGGACTTGGTCGAGGCCATTCCCATTTTCATATATTAGTTTCATTGAGGCCTTAATAACTTATAGTTGTATTGGATGAGGCCTTGAAAATATGATTTATATTTCCATAATTATGTATTCTATCAATATGAGACTAGTAATTTATAGTTCATGTGATTTTTAGACTCTCAGAATATCCATGGTTATGTTTTATTAAGGCATTATTTGATTATCTTTAATTCCGACCATAATATTCTCATGTTTCTTTTTAAAGGAATTTGAATTTTGTTATTAACCATGCCTAATGTTTATTTTTATGATATATTCCTCTTTATATATTACCCTTAGTGATCATCTAAGCTCACCCATTTTTTATGTTTTATTTTTCCCCAAGATGGGATGAATTACTTGCCGGAATAATATTGGAGTTGTGGATGTTTTCCAAGGAATTTATATACTATTGTTTCCTTGAACTTGTAACATAAAAATTATATATGTTTCTCATTTTCCAAATCTACTAAACTATTTGTCCCCTCATGATACAACATCCTAATTTATTATGCTAATGTATATAAGTAAGGAACTGGCTCTAGGAAACAAGGGTTGGGGTCTTTACAGTTGGTATTAGAAAATTTTTAGTAGAAACCTTAGAAAATAGATATAAAAAATGTAGATTAGGGAAAAAATCTAAATATATACTATTAGGATAAGTATAAAAGAACACACAAGAATTTTTGTAAGGTATATATTATGTTGATCTTCCTAGGAAATATATCCCTTTCTAGATACTACAAGTGTGTGTTATTGTAGAAAAGATATACCTCTGAGTAAAAAATTTGACATTGTGTTCTAGACCTGACTCGTGGTAACATGGCACCTAAAAATGATCATTAATATTCACCTAGATTAATAACCATAGGGTATATTCTTAAGATAATTCACATTTCCTTTACAAACCATTTTGAATGATTTAAAATTAAATATTACCTTAAAGAAACCATGTTTTTGATTATGAGATTATCTTTTCCTAGATTTTCAATTTAGGTTATATATCTTTCTAGTTGAGATTATACATTATGATTCATTACCTAATATAGTTTATGATATTATTTAGAAATGGTGCATAATGGAAATATGGGAAACTGTATCAACGCATGTATCCCATATAGGGATTTCCCTCCTATGCAGGATAATGATATTGGAACTGGAGATTCCACTAGTGATGAGAATCTTATAAATATACTGGGACAAATGACTGAAGTTATGAACAATAAACATAACTGTATGGAGAATCCCAAACCCCAATGTGGATGATAAATGTTAGGCACCATTTTGTGAAAACAACCTCAATCGTTCAATGGGACTACAAACCCATTTATAGTAGAGCAGTTGATATGCTATTTAGAGTGATATTTATCCCATTGGTATGTAACGAAAGAGAGAAGGTTATCATATATTTTTACCATATATTTAGATATTCAAATAAATGGTGTTCATTAATTCAAAACACAAAGGAGTAATAAATTAAAAATATTTAGTGGAGTAATTTTAAGAAAATTCTCCTTGAAAAATACTATCCCCTTGAACAGCGAGAAGATATGGAATGGAAATTACTGAGTCTGAAACAAAACAGGATGAAAATGTTACAAATTATGAAGGCAACATTACAAGGTCAAAAGCACAAGCTTTAGACTACATACATAATCCAATGATCCATATTGATCTATTCTTCGATGGTTTATAACCATTCCTCTAGAAGGAACTATTCTCCCAAAGTTTCTCAACATATGAATATATCGTCTCATGTGCTATAGAGAATGGGAAAGAATTGCCTTTGTCTTATGAATTAAATAAAAAACAAGAGAAGGGGAGGTCAAAAGAGGATATTATTAATAATGATAAGAATAAAATGGGGAACTTTTCAACATATGATACATGTGGAAGGAAAAAACCGGGTGCCTATATAAAAGGAAAAAACGTTTTCTATAAGAATGGACAGAAAGGACATCATGATATTGATTTCGATGGAAATAAAATAGATATCAATGTTCAATGCTATAATTTTAGTGGATGGTACAATTACCGAATGATTGTCCAAAGCAGAAAGGAAACATGCGTTTGAAAAGGAAAAGGGAACAAGGATAGGTTTATGTGACCGAAATAACTGAGGATGAAATTACTAATCATGTGGTGGTGTGTACTTTAACCATTTCCTAAAACATATCCAATGAATGATATAATAACCCTGCACTTTATTTCAAACTTAAACATAATTTATTATATAAAATAATTACATGATACAACATAGAAGATCTATAGGTCTAGTTTTATTAGGGTTTAGAAACATTACATGAAAACTTAAAACATGAAATATATATCTTTATTCAAAACTTGTTTCACATGACCACACACATTCCTTTATAGTTATCATTTCATGAGATAACATAAGAAAATTCATTTAAAGGGGGAGCTATAAATCCTAACAAGGGAGTAAAAAAGGCATAACATGAAGAATAAATTATATTTTAGGCAATAATAATATCATAGGATCAAAAGAGAAACTTGAAAGTAAAGGCATGATATTTCATGATTATCATAACATAGAAATGAGGCATCAACATTTAACATGATATTAGATTGATCCAAGGCTCATTGCACATGGAACATGAGTAAACCCTCATTGAACATGAATTTGTATGATTAAAACCTCATTTATCTTTAATTAGCTTGAGTAAACCCTCATTTCACTTGACGAATCTTAATAGTAATCTTTACCTAATGCATTGGAGCACTCTCAGGGCGCACCCTTCTTAATTATTTCATTTCATGCATATGTGTGCCACATGGATCATGTAACATGAATTAATTATACTTAATCACTTATTCCACGATAAATGAATGTGGAATTCATAAATTAAATTCTATAATAAATAATAAAATGTTCATAACGTCAAATACTCTAGATAGATAAATGATCATGGTATTCACTACACAATGACTTTGGTTTGGAAAATCGCAGTGCAATTTCGGCAGCATAATTGCGTGACATGAGAATTCAAAAAAACTGTTGATGAGATGAAAATGGGTGTCTCATAATATCTAAATTAATTGGATAGTAGTGGGTCATATAGATACATTTTCCAACAAATTTAATGTAATTTAGATTCATAATACAAAATAATTTCTTGAATATAAACAAGAAGAGAGAAATTCCCTACAGAATTTCGACATAGTAACAGGTGTACATGGGAGGAATTAATGAGAGAAAAAGAGGTATATCATCATTAAAAAATAAAAATGTTAGTATGTTGGAGGTGGAAAATCATACCCAAACATTTTTAATTACAATCAAAATGGTTTAACAACGTAAGGAAGTTCAGACAAAAATGATAAAGGATGAAATCCCCTACTTGAAACTGTGATCCAAAAGGCTTGGGAGGGGCTTGAAAGAGGATTTTTATGAGATGGGGGTTCCTTGGGAAGAATTTAGAGAGAGGAGGTAAGGGTAGGGACGTGATCCAAGGTTTTTGAGTGAAGTGAAGTGGGATCTTGGATGAGTTTATATAAGGAAAGAGAGAAAAATATTTATTATTTAGGTTTTGGACAGAACACATTAAACTAATAAAAACCAAAAACCAACCCATAGTTTTTCCCATTTTTTTCAAATGGTAGTGGAAAAAATTATTTTATAATTCCAATATCGAAACATATTAAAATATTAAGCTGGTTAATGTTTATTTGGGTCCCACTCTCAAGAAAATAATTTTGAAAAGGTTAAAATGTTTTATAACTCTTGAGGGGTCCAATAATGCACCATATAATTTATAAAAATCATTTAAAAGCACATTTTTTAAACTTTAAGACATATATAGTCCTAAAATACCATTTATATTTTTTTATTACAACACCATTGGGTCATTATGATGTCATAAAACACATTATATATTTAAATGATATTTCATTTTTACCCAAAAATTCGACTATTTCAGAAAATTATGAAAAATTCACCATTGGATAATTTCGACAATATTATTCCAAAAATAATATTAATTTTATCTAAATAATTTTCTAAATATGTGAATTTTTCACTTTTAAAATAAAAACCAACATTTATCGAATATTAATGTGTTTTGACAAAAACAGCTTTCAAACATTAATAAAAATTACAATTATATTAATAAAAATTATACAATCATTTATATATAATAAAACTTAATTTAGTAATAATATTCTATCAAAATATTACTTAATTCAAAAATCCATTAATTCGTTGAAATAGATTTCTTATTTTAATATTAATTAAAAAAATACTATTTCTGCTTTAAAAACTATTTACAAAGTAACAATAATAAAATGAATGTATATTATTTATTATATAAAAAAATGATGAACATAATCCTAGTGCTAGGATATTGTTAAATAACCCCTTATAACACAAGCATAAGACCTAAGGGTAGGATTGGTCAAGAGTGAAGTCCAGTGAAACTACCTCCATTCTGCGCTCTGATAAATGGGATTCGTGTGGAGCAATTATATTGGATGAGGTGATTGCTTCCTTTGTCTGAGTAAATTGGATTAGTTAAAGCCACATATTTATACTAATCATGTGGTCACTATTAAATGACTATATTAGAAACGGTAATGATTCTTAATTGTATTTTAAGATTCAAAAAAATAAAACCATGGAACATCATATGTTATATATCCATTTTACATAATTTGACATTTAATTATATCAAGATAAATTTTCATTGATAAAAAATTGGGTCATTGAAATATTCCCCCCCTTAAAAAAGTTCACCCTCGAAATTTCCTTTTCTGACACTAAAATAGATGAGGGTAACTCTTCTTCATCACTTCCTCTGATTCCCAAATTTATTCTTCAAACATTTGGTTTCTCCACAACCACTTGATGAGGGGAATTATTAAATTTCATAGAACTTTTTCTCTAAGATCTAAGATCTTCACCAAATTCTCATCATAGAATAGGTAAATCAGTAATGGTACCACCTCTAGATTGAGTACATGCGATGTGTCCGGTATGTACTTCCTTAAGAGTGATATATGGAATACATCATGTACTTGAGGTACGTTTAGTGGGAGTGCTAGTCGATAGACCACTGGTCCAATGTGATCAAGGATCTCAAAATGGTCGATGTACCTTGGACTAAGCTTTCCCTTCCTCCCAAATCTCATAACTCCCTTCCATGGTAATATGAGGAGGAATAATATTAGTCAAAAATCCCTCAAGGTATCATTGAACCATTTTTGAGGTGATTGTGTCTGTTGAAAAAGTGGACATCAGTGTGGTGATTGTTGACAAAGCAAAACAATGACATAAATTTTTTTTGACAAAGGGGATTTCATGGTGGAATGTCGAGTTCAAGAGCTGTGGTCAACAATCCATGTTTGATTCAAGAATGTCGACAACGGAATTGATGATCTGGAGGCGGTACATATAGAACAAATATAAGGTGGCGCCATTTTCCAATGTTTTCCAAAGTTTTGGGCCTGAAAATCAAAAAACGAAGAAAAGTGGTTTTTGGAAAAGGGACTTGCGTGCCATGTACGTGAAGGCTTGGAAACTTGTGTGCCATATGTTTTTCAAGATCAGATCATCAAAATATGGAAAAGGGATAAGGGTTTCGCAAGTATTGAGTTGGTCGCGCATGTGAGCTGCGCGACAAGAGAAAGGACTTGCACACCGGTGCCGAGGAAAATTGGAGACTTGCACACCTGTTGTTTTTCAAGATTATAACTTCAAAATATGGAAAAGGAAATATTTTCATGCAAGTTTGGAAGTGGGTTGTGCAAGTGACTTGCAGTGACAGAGACCTATGCGACGAGACCTGTGCGCCGAAGGGAGACATGTGCACCGTCGCGCAGGGTGTTCAAAATGCCGATAAATACTGGACCAACCCTCCTCATTTTCAACGGAGTTCAACACTTTTAAAAATCATAGCTCCCATCGCGCATGTGTGGTGGTCGCGCAAGTGGTGGTGTGTCGTGAAAGTGGGACTTGCGCACCAGATTTGAAGAAGGGAGATTGTTGTTTATCGCACGCCAATATTAGATTGGTCATAAAGGGAAGTGTGTCGTGCAAGTTTGGAGTTGAAGAAGTTTGTGTCGTGTAAGTGTCTGAGGTGGACTTGCGTGCTAGTTGTGACTTGTGCGCCGAGACTTGCGCACCGTGTTAGACCCACGTGCCAAGTAAAGGTTGATTCACGATAGTTATTCCGGGCTGCGTGAAAGCTGGAAGATTGCCCGATACCTTCGGTGAAAATTAAGATTCATCTACGGGTGAAAGCTGGACTTCGACAGAGCATCTACCTACAGATAATGATGCATTCCTTCATGAAAATTAAGAGACCTACAGGTCTATAAACTGTGAGTGGATCCCTTCCAGAGCAGTGAGAAAAGGAAGAGGAAGAAGGTGATCCTCTCCACTGGCAGTGAGCCAGTGAGAGAGAAACAGAGAGTGACCCTTGGGAAAGCAGTGAGCAGACCCTAAACCTTGTAAAGGTAGTGAGCCTAGGATAGAGTGACTGTGCCCGAAACTTGTAATCCACAGCTAGTGAAGTTTTGTGGAATTTTGTACAATTGAAAACTTGTCGGCGTATGCTCCTTGGACGTAGCCCTTAGTTGTGAACTAAGTAAAAATTGCTATGTCATGTGCTTGCTTTTCTTTTTTTATATATTGTGAAACAGGAAAGAGAGAGAAGAGTGTTTTTCTTAACAGTGAAACAAGATCATAACAGGATTAAATTTTAAATTAGGCATACCCTGATTCAACCCCCTCTCAGGGTATTCAGACTTGTGGACCTAACAATTGGTATCAGAGGGAAAGGTTTACAGTAGTTCTTCTCTCAATGGAGGTCACTAATTATGAAGGGATTCTGATATTCGACAGAAACCATTTTCAGATATCGAATAATTAGATGAAACACTACTTCTGATCTTTGGGAATGGACATCTTCATAGCAGCAATGCATGTCATAACAGCTGATCTTAATAGTGGTGCTTTATCGGAAGCTGAGCATAAAGAGTTGGATGCTGATGCCAAATCAATCAATGCCTTTGGGAGAGCCCTATCCAATCCTATATATACAAAGGTGATGTCTTGCAAAATTTCACATGCTATGTGGGAAAAGTTATTGAATATATATCAAGGGGATATAAAGGTCAGAGAGGTAAAGTTGCAAGTGTTTTCGAACAAGTATAAAGATATGAGAATGAACCCGAATGAGTCTGTTGATTCATTCTTTGACAGGGTAAATTCTATGGTAGAAGACATGGAGGTCTTTGTGAAATTATCGAAGATATAAAAATTGTGAAGCACATCTTGAGAAAACATCCACCTCGGTTCAATCTGAAAGTTTCTTTTTTGGAAGATAAAGACCCGAAAGAACTGACATTGGATAACCTGAACAACACCCTTGTTGAATATGAAATGAGTAATGAAGATAACTACATTGTGGAAAAGGGGAAATCCAAAGTTGTGGAATTTAAGTCCATTAAGAAGCTCACCATTGAAGATTCATAGGAGGAAGAAGAGACAGATGAGGTAATGTCATTCGTCTCCTCAAATCTTTAAAGAGGAAAAGGAAAGTTCAAATGGAAACTTCCTCATTCATGCTTTAGATGTGGAAAGGTTGGACATCTCACAACAGGATTCCCCAAAATGTTTCAATAATAAAATGATGAATATGATGTTAAAATTCCCAAAAAGAAATCTTCAGTCTATGTGAAAGGGAAGAAGCAGTTCAAGAGAAATTTATTCAAGAAGACGAATCTTCTTTCACAACAAATAGATAGTTCAGAAGAGTCTGAGGTTGAAGAGGTTGAGGAAATAGAGAACTGCAAAGATGTAGGAGAAAATTCTATGGTGGTGGTCGTCGATAGTTCTTAGAAAAAGGAAGAAACTGACGCTGGAGAAGAAGAAGAAGAAGTTGAAGGAAGAGTTGATATGGAAGCCGAACTGGAAGTATCTCTTGAGGAGATAGATGTTTGGAGATCCAAAACCAAGAATGATAATAAAGTTGTTTCTGATGCCAAACTCTATATGCAGCAGTAGGAAGAAGAGAAGTATGAGATGATGGAAGAAATTGAAAAACTCAAGTTACCAACAACAGAGAACTCAGAATTAGTTAGTGAGTACAAGCTCAAGATTGAAGAACAAAAAAGGGAGATCGATGGCTTGAACAGAAAAGTGAATGATCATGTCAAGCGTATCGAAGAGCTTGAAGAAGAAGTTGTCGGTATGCGGAGAAAAGTTAAAGACCAGGAAAACCCTTGATTCCCAATACATTCTTGGGAAAGCGGGTCAGTCTAAAAATTGAAAAGATGAAAGAGGAGCCTAGTAGTTCAGTAGGAAAGAAGCAGTAATTGAGCTCAAACGTTAAGGCTGATTCAGGGCTTGATCAAAAGAAACAATCTGTGGCATTTGAAGTCAGACCGCAAACACCCATCCCGAGATTGAAGGTTGATTTGGGCACAAAGAAGAATCATAATATTCATAGATCCAAAGGGGAAACCCATAGTGCTGAAGTAACACGAAGGAATGCACCTTATATTAGGTGTTGTTGTTGTGGAAAGATTGTACATTCCTAGTATGTGTGTTCCATAGCCAAAATATACTAAAGGGAACAAGAACAGAAGTGGAATCCA
The DNA here is from genome assembly GCA_963277665.1 of Viscum album. NCBI lineage: Eukaryota > Viridiplantae > Streptophyta > Magnoliopsida > Santalales > Viscaceae > Viscum > Viscum album. The sequence continues at coordinate 1,984,902,267 of OY728161.1, read as the reverse complement.
AACAAAGAATGGTTTTCCAAAACATATTTCGAAGGACACTGTTTTTGGTGAAGAGGATTTGGGCATATGGCTAGGTACTACAATTAGACCATTCAGAAAAATGTGTCAAAGCAAAATCAAAAATTTTTCAAGCAGCAGATTAATAAACTGATAGATGAGTTAAAAATGCAGAATATATTTGCATCTTTGCAAGACGAAACTAGTCCATCATACTCTGAGAAAGAACAGAAGCCATAATCCATGCTGAGTGTGAAGGAAAAAGTATAGACCAAGAAGAAGAAAAATGAGAAGGCATGGGTGGTAGATATTTCCCTTAAAGCATCAGATCACTCTGGTGTGTGGATCCTTGATAGTGGTTTCACATCTCACATGATGGGTAATAAGGATCTTGTTACAGGCATAAAATATGACAATGAAGGAGTTGTCAAATTTGTAAACGATGAAGGCCTGAAGATTGTTGGCTCAGGGAAAGCCACATTTGGGAGAAAAGAAATGAGACGTGCTGATGTCTTGGTATTAGAGTGTCTTAGTCATAACATGCTCAGTGTCAGTCAACTGTGTGACTCTGGGCATTCTATCTGATTTATCAAAAAAATGTGTGTTATGAAAGGAAAAGATGGAGCAGTTGTTCTGCAAGGAAAAATGACAAAGGGAAATCTTTACCTTGTAGGTAGGGAATAAGATACATGCCTTTTAAGAAGAGAGGAAGAAAACCAGCTGTGTCATAAGCTACTTGGTCATCTTTTCCAACCATCTATGGAAGATCTGGTAAAGTGTGATACTGCTAGAGACCTTCCCAAACTAACAGGTGATCGCACTAATATGTGTGATGCTTTCCAACAAGGGAAGATCATCAGAAAGACATACAGGCCAAAGGAAAAATAAATCAACTAGAGTGCTCGAATTGGTGCATGCTGATGTATGTGGACCTATCTCACCACGAGCTTTTAATGAGAAATGGTACTATGTTATTTTCATTGATTATTATAGCATAATGGCCTAGTTATTTGTCATTACCCATAAGACAGAGGTTTTCAGTTGCATAAAGAAAGTATAGGAGGGAATCAGAAAAGATGATTGGGCAAAAAATTCAGAAGTTTCATAATGATAACAATACATAATTCACAAACAGTCAAGTTGAAGACTATCTCAAGAAACACGGAATAAGGCATCAAGTTTCATCAGTGAGAACTCCCCAACAGAATGGAGTAGTTGGGAGGAGAAATTGGATCATCAACAACATGGCACGAATGATTCTTATTGAAAAGGTCTTACTAGAGAAATTTTGGAAGGAGGCAGTTTTGACATCGGTCTATATTTCGAATAGGTCTCTATAGTGTTAGAAGGAGGGGAAGACTCAATATGAAATGTGGTATGGAAATAATCCAACATTGAAATATTTCCGAATCTTTGGGAGTAAGTGTTTCATAATAAAAAAAAGAAAATAACAAGAATTTTTAGTCACGAGTAGATGAGGGGATATTCCTTGACTACTCAGGGAAAAGCAAATCATATAAATGATTCAACAAAAGGCTGGGAAAAATTGTGGAGAGCAATAATGTCACTATAGTTGAAAATGAACAGAATGCTCAACGACCCGGTGAATAGTTTCTGGATGAAAGTGATGATGAGGTAAGCAACACAGGGGGATCATAAGTGGAAGAGGCTGACTCATAAGAAAATACTGATGATGAATAAGAAACTGTCAAGTCTGTGTCTGCAAGGAAGCCAAAGCGTTGAGCTGAAATTGATAGGCAAAATATCATAGGTGATTAGACAGCTCCATTTCAGACTCAAATAATGAAATCATTATAGTAAACATCGTTTTTATCTTAGGTGGAGCTGAAATGTTTTTCCTATGAAGCTGATGATGAAAAATGGGTTCAGGCTATGAATGAAGAGCTTGATCATATTGAGAAGAACAAGACATGGGAGATTGTTTCGAGGCCATCAGATAAAAATGTCATCGGGACTAAATGTGTCTATCACAATAAGATGAATGAAGATGGCACAGTGATTCAGAAAAAATCATGAATAGTGTGTAAGGGATACTCCCAGATAGATGGAATAGATTTCGATGAGACATTTGCATCGGTTTCAAGGCTGCAGACAATCAGATTATTTTTGGCCATAGCAGGGCAAAAGAAGTTCAATGTTTTCTAAATGGATGTCAAATCTGCATTATTGAATGGTGTTTTGGAATAAGAGGTGTATATTGAGTAGCCCGATGTTTTTCTCATTCATGAGGATGAGAACAATGTTTTCAGGCTGAAGAAGGCATTGTATGGGATGAAACAAGCACCAAGAGAATAGTACTCAAGGCTTGATCAGTACTTGAAGAAGCTTGGTTTCCAAGATGGGGGAGTTGATTACAATCTCTATTTCAGCAATGGCAGCAATCAATGAATGATGGTTTTGGTTTATGTCGATGACTTAATATTTGGCAGATCAGATGAAACTCTGTGCAGACAGTTCTCTGAGTTCATTAAATGAGTTTGAAATGTCAATGATTAGAGTGGTCAAATTTTTTCCTGGTTTACAGGTGACACAAGGAAGTAATGGAACTTTCATTTCTCAATCAAAATATGACACACTACTGGAAAATGGGTCTATACCCACGGTTCTGGAAAAAACCGTGGGTATAGGGTACCCTATACCCACGGTTTTGAGGAACCGTGGGTATAGGGCTAGTATGGGACCCTATACCCACGGTTTCATAAAACCGTGGGTATAGGTTACCTATACCCACGGTTTCTTCCAAAACCGTGGGTATAGTTTTTCTTGAATACCTATTCCAACGATTCTGTAAAACCGTGGGTATAAGTGTATTTTTTTTGAAGACCTATACCCACGGTTTTGGCCAAAACCGTGGGTATATGTCATTTTTTGAAGATCTATACCCACGGTTTTGAAAAACCGTGGGTATTAGAATTTTTTTTTGAAGACCTATACCCACGGTTTGGAAAACCGTGGGTATAGATTTCCCGGGTTAAAGCGGGAAAGAAAATTTAGGCGGGAAATGGAAAAAAAAATTGGCGGGATAAAAAAATTTCATGTTCTGTTTTAATATATTTAAAAAGATATAAATATGTTTCAATAAACTGCTTCTAAGTTGGTTGGAATGTGACTTCGTTCATAGGCCTTCGGTTGCCTGATCAAATAACCGGTGAAACATATTTTTATAATATATTATAATTATCAATATATATAGACATATGCAATAAAAAAATAACAAAATTCAAATAGGTCGGTTGGTTAGCGTCGTTCGTCTTCCTTTGACAAGTCCGGTGTTCGACTCTCGCCAGACGCGTTTTTTAATCCTGCCGCGTATATATTAATATATTTAAAAAACTGTTAGCTTATATAGTAAAACAAAATGTAGCCTAGTTGGGCAGCGTGCAGTATCTCTCGGCGGAGACAGCGGTTCGAACCCCACCTGCGGCGGAATTTTTGAATTTAAATTCTTCTAATCCCACAGTTTAAGAACCGTTGGCTTTGATGTGTGCCATGTGTACCCTTTATTGACACGCTGTAAACAAACCTATACCCACGGTTCAACCAAACCGTGGGTATAGGTCAAGACCCCTATCCCGACGCCATTCAGCCGCACGGTTCCCAGAACCGTGGGTATAGCTTATACCCACGGTTTTGGGGGCTATACCCACGGTTTTGAACCGTGGGTATAGCCTGTTTTTCCAGTAGTGACAAGGAGGTTTTGAGAAGGTTTGGAATGGATAATTCCATGGAGAAGAAAACTCTGGTTGCTACCCGAATGAAATTATCAAAAGATGAGGATGGCAAGGCATTTAATATTACAGAATACAAGAATATTATTGGGAACTTTCTTTACTTGACCAAAACAAGGCCTACCATTGTTTTCACCACATTCCAAGCAGCCAGATATCAAAGTAATCCCAAGGAAAGCCACATGATCGCAGTGAAAAGAATACATCGGTATATCAAAGGCACTGTGGATTTTTGTCTGATGTATAATGATAAATCTCAATCAGTGTTATTGGGTTACATAGATGCAGATTGGGCCGGATCAGCAGATGACAGAAAATCAACGTCAGGAGGTGCATTCAATCTTGGTGGATTGTGTATTTCTTGGCTAAGCAAGAAGAAAGATTTCATTTCATTGAGCACCATAGAACTTGAGTATATTGTGGCCACTCAAGCATGCACACAGTTATTGTGGATGAAGCAGCAACTTGACGAAATTGGAGTTGAAGTGAAGACTTCGATAGGAATCCAGTGTGATAACTCAAGTGCTATAAATCTCATCAAAAATCCTGTCCACCACTCAAGGACAAAGAAAATTGAGATCAAATATCATTTCATCAAGAGAAGTTTGAGCAGAGATTCGTGAAGTTGGAGTATGTGCCTACAGAGCTACAGGTTGCATACATTCTGACCAAGGCCTTACCAAAGGATGCTTTTGAGAGGCATCGACTAGCTCTGGGAGTTCAGTCGACTCCCCTCACTTAAAAGAGTGTGGATGTGGAACCACCTCTCCCTCTCCCCGGTGTATGATGTGTCTTTTACTAATGTGAAGATATGTGTTCTCTACTTTGTTACTGACTGCAAAGGAGTGTCATTTGGGTTCGTTGACAAAGGGGGAGAAAATAGTGATTGTCCAAGGGGGAGGCAATGTGGAAATTTGATAAATCATGAATGATATGGGGAGAAGCTGACAGGTGGAGCATCCATATAGGGGGAGTTGAATGTACTTAGCCATAGGATAGCTTGGACAACATAGAAGATAGGGAAAAAGAAGTTTTTAAGCTGACAAGAGTTGAAGATGTGTGAACAGAAAGGGGGAGCGTTTTAAATCTAACGATTCTAGAAGTGATCGATCAAAGAATAAGATATCACGACAGCTGAGGATCGTGATAAAAGCAGAAGAGTGGTGTTGGAATGTGGTAAGAATATTTCAAAAAATTGGTATCATTTTGGTAACAATTGGTATCAGTTTAATGTCAACAGTGGGTGTCACAGATGAAGTGATTCATTCATTAACTTTTCATTTACTCTTGTTTCTCACGCCGAGCATTTCTCATGTGGGATTAGAGTATGTGTCCAGTAAATTCCTGATCGTTATCAGAATAGCATTTGGGCGAATGGTGGCTGAAGAGTTAACGATGTATCTTTTTATGGAAGAGTTTTCAACAAACCCAAAGGGAGAGATTGTTGGTAAAAAATCCCTCGAGGTATCACTGAACCATTTTTGAGGTGATTGTGTTTTTTGACAAATTGGACATCAGTGTGGTGATTGTTGAAAAAGCAGAACAATGAAATACAAATTTGTTGACAAAGGGGATTTCATGGTGGCATGTCGAGTTCAAGAGTTATGGTCAACGATCCATGTTTGATTCAAGAACTTCAACAAAGGAATGGATGATCTGTAGGCGGTATAGAAAGAAAAAATATAAGGTGGCACAGTTTTCCAGTGTTTGCCAAATTTTTGGGCCTCAAAATCGAAAAATGAAGAAAAGTGGTTTTTGGAAAAGGGACTTGTGTGCCGTGTACTTGACGGTTTGGAAACATGCGCACCATATGTTTTTCAAGATCAGATAATCAAAATATGGCAAAGGGATAAGGGTCGTGCAAGTATTTAGTTGGTCATGCAGGTGACCTACGCCAAAATAGAAAGGACTTGTGCTCCAGTTCCTAGGAGGATTGGAAACTTACACCCCTATTGTTTTCCAAGATTAGAACATCAAAATATGGGAAAGGAAAGTGGTTCGCGCAAGTTTGGAAGTGGGTCGTGCAAGTGACTTGCAGGGTCCGAGACCTGCACGCCGAGACCTACACGCCGAAGGGAGACTTGCACGCTCTCGCGGAGGGTGTTCAAAATGCCTATAAATACTGGACCACCCCTCGTCATTTTCAACGGAGTTCAGCACTTCAAAAAATCAGAGCTCCCGTCGCGCAGGTGTGGTGGTCGCGCAAGTGGTGGTGTGTCGTGCAAGTGGGACTTGCGCGCCAGATTTGAAGAAGGGCAATTATTTTTTTTGTTGTGTGCCAATATTTGTTTGGGCATAAAGGGAAGTTTGTCGCGCAAGTTTAGAGTTGAAGAATCTTGTTTCACGCAAGTGTCTGAGGTGGACTTGCACGCCAGTTGTGACTTGCGCGCCGAGACTTGCGTGCCAGGTTAGATCTACACGCCAATTAAGGGTTGATTCATGATGGTTATTCCAGGCTATGTGAAAGGTATATGATTGCCCGATACCTTCGGTGCAAAGTGAGATTCATCTATGGGTGAAATCTGGACTTCAACAGAGCATCTACATATAGAGAAAGATGCATTACTTCATGAAAATGAAGAGACATACATGTCTATAAACTGTGAGTGGATCCTTTCCGGAGCAGTGAGCAAAGGAAGAGGAAGAAGGTGATCCTCTCCACTGGCAGTGAGCCAGAGAGAGAGAAACAGAGAGTGACCCTTGGGAAAGTAGTGAGCTGACCATAAAACTTGTAAAGGTAGCGATCCTGGGATAGAGTGACTGTGCCCAAACCTTGTAATACACAGCTAGTTAAGTTTAGTGGAATTTGGTACGACAAACAACCTGTCGGTTCATGCTCCTTGGATGTAGCCCTTACTGGTAAAAAAGTAATAATTGCTATGTCTTGTGCCTGATTTACTTTCTGTTTATATTTTTAACAGGAAAGAGAGAGAAGAGTGTTTTTTTAATAGTGAAACAAGATCAGAACGAGCTTTAATTCTAAATTAGTCATACGCTGATTCACCCCCCTCTCATGGTATTCAGCTTTGTGGACCTAAAAAATACCATGTCTCCAACATCAAACTCTAGGCTACATCAATGATTATCCGCAGAGCTATTTTGTCAACTCTGAGTAGCTTTGATGTGTTTTTGTATGGTCTTAACCTTCCCACCATTTCTTCGATCATTTCTGGACCTAGGATATTTATCTCCAAAAATTCATCCCAACATGCTGGTGTTCTGCACCTCTTCCCATAAAGGGGATCATAATGAGCCATTTTGATACTTAAATGGAAACTGTTATTGAAAGAGAACTCAACCGGAGGAATATGTTGATCCCATCCTCATTTTCATTCCATTGATAATGCTCTAAAAATTTCTCCAAGTGTTTGGATAGTCTGCATAGATTGGTCATCATTTTGACGATTATAATCTGTACTGATGATCAGCTCAGTATTCAGAGCATGTTGATGACTCTTCAATAACATAGAGGTGAATCATGGATCTTGATTGGATACAATAGATAGTGGTACTCCATGAATTCTTACCAATTCTATGATATAAATATTTGATAGTTTTTCTAATGAGAAATCCACTTGAATTAAAATGAAGTGTGTAGACTTTTTAAGATTGTCTACAAAAATCGAGATAGAATTATTTCTTTTATATGTCTTCATAAGTCTGGTGAAAACATCTCTGGTGATGTTCTCATATATCCATTCTGGTATGGGTAATGGTTGCCTCATCCCTATAGACTTCTGCATCTCATCCTTCACCTACTGACATACCAGGCGCATTGATGTACACTCAAAAATCTCCTTCATCTTGTTATCCCACCAATAAAGCTCTCATATATCTCAATACATCTTTGTGTTTCTTGGGTGAATGGAGAAATTCGAACTATGTGATTCATCCAAAATTTCATTATTTAACTCTGTATTTGATGGAACACATAGTCTTGTTACAAATCTCACAATTCCATCATGATTAACATTGAACTCTGAGGATTTACCTTTTCTAATAGTTTCCTTTTTCTTCTGAATTCCCACACCATCCTTTTGAGTAACCTTTTACCATTACAAAAGATACAGGTGAGAAATAATTTGTGAAATGATTGATGATGTCCCACAATTCTCATGTCCATCTTCATCAAATCTAAGATGATTAGATCCTTTTCAATTCTAATTAATCATAGAATTGTTATGTCCTTTCTACATATATCATTCACCTCCTTTTTTGCTTTCCTAGGGTGGTAATGGATTGAGAAGTCATAGTATTTGTTCATATCTAATCATATTCAATGGTGCATTTTCAACTCTTTCTGCATGAATATATACTTGTGGGTTTTTTTGATCCATATATATTTCAAAATTCTCTCCAAAGAGGTAATGTCGCTAAAATTTTAATGATAAGGATACTACAACGAACTCTAGATCTTGTGTTGAATATTTTTCTCAGGAAAGTTTAATTTAATTGAAGCATAGGCAATGAATTTTTCATTTTTTATAAACACACAGCCCATGAACTTCATCGAAGCATCACTGAAAACCATAAAAAGTTTCCCACTTGTGGGTAGGGTGAGCACGAGCACAAAGAAAAGCCTCATTTTCAACTCCATGGAGATCTCTTATAATTCATTAATACTGTAAAACATGACTCTATTCTAAGTTATCTGGGTAAGAGGGTTTGACAATTGTGAGAAATTTCTCAAAAATCGGTGATAATATCCAGCTAACCCTAGAAGGTACAAATATCCATCACCGATGATGGCCTCATCCATCCCTCAATTTCAGCTATCATGGAAGGATCCACAGATATCCTATTGCTTATGATGATATAACCCATGAATGATATCTCCTTCAACAAGAACTCACACTTTCTATACTTTTCATAGTGCTTCTCATTTTTAATGTTCTCTAGTATAGTGCTTAGAGTCTCCTCATTCTCCTACTTGGGTTTAGATTATATTAGAATATCATCTATAAATACTATAATGAATTTTTCATGGTAATCTCTAAATAATCTATTCATCAAGTCTATGAAGATTTCTTGATCATTAGTAAGTCTGAAAGTCATTACTATGAACTCATAATGCCCATATCTTGTACGAAAAGTAGTCTTGGGGATATAATCCCTTTTCACCCTTACATGGTAATATCCCAACCCCAGATCCACCTTGGAGAAGTATTGTGGTCCACACAACTTATTGATCAAGTCATCAATTCGTGGAAGAGAATACTTGTTCATTATCGTGATTTTGTTGATATCGTAATAATCAATGAAAAGACGCGTTGAACCATCCTTCTTCTTGAAAAAGAGGAGTACTGCACCCCATGGTGAAGCACCTGAGCATATAAATCCTTTATCTAGGATATATTATAGTTTTTTCTTCAGCTCCTCAAGCTCCACAACATCCATTCTATACATAGTATTTTATATTGGAAACACCCAACGTATAAGATCAATTTATAATTCAACATATCTTATAGGAATACGACTAGTAAATTTCTCGGAAAACACTTCAGAGAATTCTCTCACAATAGGCATGTATTCAAGGATGTTTTCTTCCTTAGAATAAATCATATTAGTAAGATACACGTGAACATAGGGTAGTAATATCCATGCTTGAGATGATGGTGATAAAGATGATTCATCCTCCTCCTTGAACTTGTACAAAATCAGGGGTCGATTCTCCATATGTAGAGTGATTACACTCTCACCGAAATTTATGTTTGATCTATATAAGGAAAGCCAATCCATTCCATGAATTGCATAAAATTCTACCTGAGGGAGCATAAAGTGGTTCATTAGTATGTTCAATCCACAGTTTATGATAGGGGAGGAGTTATATTAATGGGTTACAATGAATTCCCCATTTTCTATTCTCACTGAAATCTGTACTTCCTTGATTTTTGGTGATGTTGGGATTTTTATACTAAATATTTGTGACATAAAAGAATGAGTAGAACTAGAATTAAAAAAAACTTTCTCTATTCCTAAAGGAATAACTAGCGTACCTATCACCACATCGTTGTCGGCATTCTCTTTGGAGGTAGTGATGGAAAAAGCACACCCGTTCTTCCATAGAGGTTGTTGGTTTCCTTCGAAAACCCTTGGATTAAGGCATTGGTTTGAAAAGTGCCATTGTTATTTGAATTTAAAGCAATGAAATATCAATTGAGGTCTAAATAGAGTGTTCCTATCCTCAGTCACAGTCGTGGTTTTTTCTTGTCAGTAGTTAACAGCCAAGTGGCATTCTCTTCCACACCTAAAGCATATCCTCTTCCAATTCTAGAAATTTTTGGGGTGCTTCAGTATGAACCATTGTGAAGGGGGGTGATGTATTTTCTTAGCACTGTTGGATTTATCCATAGGACCACCATAATTAAAGACCACCTTTTGCTTCTTATCCCCATGATAACCCTGAGATTTTTTGATCTCCATTTTGACTTTGAGGGAAAATAAGACATTTTCCTCATAGATCTCGATGTCACTGATCAGTAGGGATTTTAGTAGGCTAGTTTTACCCACCAAAGAAGTGGTCAAACTTGCATTGAGGGGTAATGACCAAGCTGATGTCATATCATGCTAGTCTTTTAATTTTTTCCCCGTACGCTCCAATGGATTTATCATCTTTTTCCTTGAAGGAACTGAAGTCCCTTTCCATCATAAGTCAGTGGGTGTGAGGAAAATATTTATCAAAAAACATTTTATGAAAATACATCCATTCCAATGCCTCGATCTTCTCCCCAGGAATTGTATTTTTGATTAGTTTTCCCCACTTATTAGCTTTACCCTCCATAGTATAAGTATCCAAACGAACCTTCTCTTGTTAGAAATATTGCTGGATGGAGAGATATTTTCAATTGAGTTGATCCATTCTTCCACAATTTAGGGGTCAGAAGATCCATTAGAATTAGGATACCTTTGTCTCATAATCCTTTCGATAGTGACATTTTCTATATTGTGGGGGGGGGGGGGGGGGTTGAACGTTCTTCTTGACCCATGTTTCTATTCAAAACATGAATTAACTGAGTGAGTGTCATGAAAAAATTTGTGATTCCTGCTCCCATCGATTTGGGAATCTCATTAGAATAATCATCACATTGATATTCATGTCAGTGGTTATCATGAGTTCTCTTATACCCTTTCATTTTCTAGAAGAAAAGGAATTTTAGGGGTAACACAGAAAGTGTAATCCAAAAAAGGGATAACATATAAATTACATTTATTTCCTTAAATTATGAATCTATAAGATTCAATATATTTTATCCATGATCTACTTCCCAACATATATTCTTAGGGGAATTTTTTTTATTCCTTTAATAATGGTTCATAATAAGATTATGAATTTACCAAATCATATCCATTAGTAGTGTTGTAACCAAGAGTTATGAAATTCCCGTTGTCATGTACCGGTTCTTGTTCGAGTCTATCTCAAAGCGGTGTTTTCAGGTTTTACCCCTAGATACATATGTGCCAGAGCCGCCTCTACCTACTCGTACCTAGATAGCGATGTATTTTCTTGATAAACCATTTACTCAATTCTAACCAAAATTTAGGTATTTTTTTATACTTATTCTTATCTCTAAGTCTTTCACTAGGGATTTCTAATTATAATCCCAAAAAATAACTAAACCTATCCTCTAATACCAACTATAATAATCCTGCTCTTTATTTTACACTTAAACATAATTTATTAGATTTAATATTCAATTGATACAATGTATATTATCAATTGGTCTAGTGTCTTTCTGGATTAGGAATATTACATAATAACTTAAAACATTAAATACACATATTTATTTAAAACATCTTTTTCATGACCATACACATTCCTCAGTATATAGAATTGGATGGGATAAGATGAGGACATGCATAAGAAAAAGGTTATCTATAAAGCCTAGTAAGGGAGTAAAAAAGTCATAAGATGAATAATAAAACACATTTAATGAAATATTCATATTGATGGAGCATAAGAGAAACATAGAAATAAAGGCATGATATTGCATGATTATTATAACATTGAAATGTGGCATCAACATTTAACATGAAATTAGCATGAGGCAATGCTCATTGCACATGGAGTAAGATTAAACCATTATTGAACTTGAATTTGAAAGATTAGAACCATATTTCATTCTAATTATCATTAATAAACCATACTTCACGTGATTTATCATGAATCTAATATTTACCCATTGCATTGGAGCTCTATTAGGGCGCACCCTTCATAACGAGTTCAGTTCATGCATATGTGTTCCACATGGATTCATTAAATATAATAAACCATTCCATGATAAAGGAATATAGAATTAATAAATGAAAATCTATAATCAATATGTAAATTTTTATAATGGTTAATAACTGTGATAGAGAAATGGGCATTGTATTCACTACACATTGACTCTAGCTTGTAAAATCGTGGTGCAATTTCAGCAGCATAACAGCATGACATAAGAATTCATAAAAATGGATTATGAGAGAAAAAGTGGTGTATCATCATATTTATATTAAATTAACATTAATGGGGTCATATAGATACATTTCCAAAAATATTTAATGGAATTTAGATTCATAATACAAAAAGAATTTATTGAATGTAAATGAGAAGAGAGAAATTCCTTGAGGAATTTTGGCATGGTAACAAGTGTACATGGGTGGTATTAATGAGAGATAATGAGGTATCTCATCATTCAAACAGAATTTGGTAAGTATGGGTGAGGTTAAAAATCATACCCCAAAATTGTTAATTGAAAAAATGGTATAACAACATAATAGAATTTGGACAAAAGTGAGAAAGGAAGAAATCCCTTACTTTGAAGTATGATTCCAAAGGATTGGGATGGGTTTGAGAGAGGATTCATGGGAGGTTTTTGTGACTTGGGAGGATTTTAGAGATAGTAGGGAAGGTTAGGTATGTGATCCTAGGGTTTTGAGTGAATAGAAGTGGGAGCATGTGTGAGTTTATATAGGAAAAAAGAGGTAATTATTTATTATTTAGGTTTTGGACACTACACATTAAACTAATAAAAACCACAGACCAACCCATGGTCTTTGTCGATGGTTTTTAACAAAGGGGATTAGAAAAAAATTATTTTATAAGGATAATTTGAAAATGTATTAAAATATTATGATTTCTTATGTGGAGGGGAGTCACACTCTCAATGAAATCATTTTAAAATGTTAAAATGTTTTATATCTCATGGAGGGTCCATTAAGGCACCATAAAATTAATAAAACAAATCCAAAATAACATTTTTTAAAAGTCAAAACGTATATTGGACAAAAATACCTTTTATGATATTTTATTACATCAGTATTAGGTCATTATGATGTCATAAAATACATTACATATTTAAAGGGTCTTTAATGTTTACCCCAAAATTCGGTTATCCCGGAAAATTTTGAAAAATTCACCTTTGGATAATTTTGACATCCTGATTCCAAAAATAATATTCATTTTATATAAATCATTTTCTAAACATGGGATGTTTTTCTTTGAAAATAAAATCCACTATTTAGTGAAAATTCACGTGTTTTTACAAAAATAGCTTTCAAAACTTAATAAAAATTAAAATTGTATTCATAAAAATAATATGACTATTTATATTTAATAAAATTAATTTAGTAATAAAATATTATTAAAATGTTATTTTATTTAAAAATCCTTTAATTTATCAAAATATGTTTCTTAGTTGAATATTAACTAAAAAATTACTATTTGTGCTTTAAAAAATATATTCAAAGTAACAATAATAAAATGAATGGATATTATTTACTCTATAAAAAAATAATTAACATAATCATAATTATATGGTCTGATTACATAAACCCTTATAACACCCACATAATACCTAATGGTATGGTGTGTGATGCTGATAGATTTTGGGTAGTCTCAGATAACATCACTCGGGTGGTAGTCTCTATTAACTTCCACTTCTCCCACAAGCAGTTCCGTTCAAGATTAAAGCATTGATTATCGGCTTAGGCATAGTCAAGAGAAAATCCCTGTGACGCTACCTCCTTTCCATGATATGTCAAATGGGCTTCGAATGGAGCAATTCTACTAGATTATTCCATCACTTACTTTGTCCAAGTAAGTTAGATTATTTAAATCCCTATATTTATAATAATCACGTGGTCACTATTCAATGACTATATTAGAAACCATAATAATTCTTAATGGTATTTTAAAATATAGAAACATAAAATCAAGCAAGTGTATATGTTATATAACCATATTATATAATAAGACATTTATTTAGATCAAGAGAAATATTCATTAATTAACGTTTGGTTCGTTACAAATGATTTGATTCTGGATCATCTTATTATTTTATATCTTCCTAGTTATCCAAAAAAATTAAACATTTCAATTTTGATTTAATAAATGAGTTTTTATTAAAATGTCTTAAGGGAAGTATCATTTCAATAAATATGTGTTGGTTAGTCCCCTTTGTGACTCAAAAACATGATTTAGTTTCTGATCATGTCATTATACCATTGATTGACTTCTACATAATACTTAGTACAGATTGGATTTCAAAATATGAGGCCAAAGTATATTGCAAGAAGAAGGAAGTTACAATTAATTACATCAATGTATAATTCCATGTCATTAGAGTAGAAACATCATCTGATTCTTACCTAGACCCACCCCCAGAAGCTCTATAGAATGAAATTATTGTAGAGGATAAGAACACCATATCTATGGGTGAGGAAATAAATATTCTTATTGAGGATGTACCTATTGTGCAATAATATATTGATGTATTTCCATAGGATTTATGTGGACATCCATTCGATTGGGAAGTCAAGTTTTCTGTTGATTTAACTCCATGTTCAAGACCTATATCAATCACTCCTTATAGAATGGAAACTGTGGAATTAGTTGAACTGAATAAAAATGTAAATGAATTGTGTGATAAATGCTTTATTTTCCCAAGTGTTTCTATGGGGGGAGCCCATATTCTCATTATTAAGAAGAAATATGGATTCATGATGTTGTACATTGATTATAGATTAATCAATGAAAATACAATAAAGAACAAGTATCCCCTGCCTCGTATTGATGATTTATTTGATCAAATTCATGGAGCTCAAAACTTTTCAAAGATTGAACATCGATCTGAATATCATCATTTTCATGTGAAAAAGGAATATATTCCAAATATATCATTTCAAACTAGGTATGGAAATTACAAGTTTACAATACTTCCATTTGGACTGACTAATTCACCCAATTTTTTCATGGATCTAATGAACACTATTTTAAAGGAATATCTT
The DNA here is from genome assembly GCA_963277665.1 of Viscum album. Classification (NCBI taxonomy): domain Eukaryota; kingdom Viridiplantae; phylum Streptophyta; class Magnoliopsida; order Santalales; family Viscaceae; genus Viscum; species Viscum album. The sequence goes on along the minus strand of OY728161.1, from coordinate 1,984,887,253 downwards.
GATAACTTTTTTGTGGTATTTACAAATTATATCTTGATATCCTATAAAATCTACAAAGACAATGATAATAAATTAAAAATTATTATGACGTGTCTCAGAATAAATTAATTATATGGGATGTTTAACAAGTGTGAATTTTGGATTTCATCAATTTCATTTCGTGGATATATTGTCTCTAAGGATGGAATCATAGTTGATCCTATGAAGACAATGGCTGTTCAAGAATGGCCTATTCCAATGAACATAATTTAGGTATGTAGTTTTATAGTTTTAATAGGTTATTATGGACATTTAATTTAAAAAACCTCCCAATTATCTAACCCATTAACCAAGATTACTCATAAAGGCATTATGTTCATATAGACAAAATAATGTGAAGAATGTTTTGAAGAATTTAAGAGAAGATTAGTGAATTCTCATATCCTGAATCTACCATCAGGAAATTGTGGATTTGTGATTTATGGTGATTCATAAATGGAAGGAAATAGTGGTTTATTATGAATACTGATAGAGTTATTTCATATAATCAAGATAGTTAAAACATTATGAATAGAACTATCCCACACGATATTGAGTTAGCCGATGTAATCATTTCTCTAAAGATATGGATACACTATATTTATAAAGAAATATGTGAAATATATAAGGATTAAAAGAGCTTAAAATATATATTTTCATTAAATGAACGTAGTCTGAGGAGAAGGTGATGGATTAAGAAACTCAATGATTATGATTATTCTATTGACTATCACCTAGGAAAGGAAAATTAGGTAGTAGATGCATTGATCAGGAAGGAGCATGGATTTATAAACATGTTAAGGATTTCCAAGGACCCCATGTACATGGATCTAGAAATTATGGATATGGGAATTATCATGGAAGAAATAAACATCATTACCTTTATTATTATATTCACAACCATCTTTATTGTAATGGATTAAAATTTCACTTTGTGATGAAGAGAATATTCAAAACTAAATTAAATTTTAGAATGATGGGATGTTGGAAGACTTTTTCTGTGAGCATGGAATTATGAAATTTGTGAAGAGGCTTTGTGTTAACTATATACTCAAGATAAAAAGGATGTTTTTGGATGATTCATGTTGTTCAAATTTCTCTATAAACCCTAGTAAAACAAATATTTATAGAGTCTTGAAGGAACACACTAGTACAAAAACCATTTTTTACGTCGGTTTCTATGTGACGTTATTGTGAGTGATGTTAAAAATATGATTTTTTACATCAGTTATTTAATAACTGATGTAAAAAATGGGGTAATATAGTTTTTAAAGTCGGTTTTTAAAAAACCAATGTGAAATACATTCTGGAAATGGCAATAAGAAGCCATTTTTTACGTCTGTTATTTAATAAACGAAGTTAAAAGTTATTTTTAATGTCGGTTATTAAATAACCGACATAAAAATGTTTACTATCTTGTAGAAAATTTTCTATGCTTTCATTTTACAGGTCATAGAGCTCAAACGGATTTACAGATCAAAAGTTATGACCATCATAAGTTTTATATTTTTTCGACGAAATATTGAATGAGCCAACCGTAGCATCATATTAGAATGAATTTTTGAATCCGTAAGGGGATTTGTTGTTTTATCATGGTATAAATAATCATCCATCATTGTAATAAATTAACAATTGTTAAATGGTATATCAATTAAGAAAAATACTCACAGAAAATATAAATCATGGGAAAATAATTACAAATACCTTGACGAGGTCGCAGAAATAAGAAATCGTTGATTCACGTTGAAGATAAAACAAGTTGATTCGGTGGAACGATGATGGTTGAATTAAATGATCATAAAATGATATATAAATTAATAAATAAAATCATAAAAACCATAAATGATGGATGTATGATTAAATATACCATGACGAGATCGCGGAAAGAAGAAATAATTGATTCATGTTCGAGAGAAAAAGAGTCGATTTTGGGGAACGATAATGGTTGAAATAAATGATCATCAAATTAGGATGGGTGTATAATGGAAACTTATAATTGATATTCTATGAGAGAATATTGTATTAAAAATTTTAGGTGGAAATTCAAAATTTCGATGCGGCGATGTAAAAAAATTGATATTTCACGTTCACGGGATATTAAAAACATCATTCACGACGATTTTATGATAACCGAAGTGAAAAGATATTAAAATTTTCACTTATTTTTCATGTCGGTTATTATAAAACTGATGTGAAAAATCAATATTCATCACTCTTTCACGTCGGTTATTATATAACCGACGTGAAAAATCAATTTTGATGACTTTTTCAGGTCGTTTATTTAATAACTGACATCAGAAAATATTTTTCACATCGGTTATTTAATAACCGATGTGAAAAAAGTTTGCAAAAATGTAGTTAATTTTCGAAGATTAAATTGACAGGTCACAAAGCTCAAACGGAGTTACGGATTAAAAGTTATGACCTTCAGAAGTTGGACATCCTTAATACATCGTTTAGAGATGATCAACTTCTGAAAGCCATAACTTTTAATCCGTAACTCCGTTTGAGCTCTGTGACCTCTAAAATTAAAGATTGATAAATGAACTAAATTTTTGTAAACATTTTTTACATCAGTTATTAAATAACCGACGTGAAAATAACTTTTAAAATCGGTTTTTAAATAACTGAACTAAAAAAGTCATGAAAATCTATTTTTCACGTCGGTTATTTAATAACAGAAGTGAAAAATAAGTGAAAATTTTAATATATTTTTCTGGAAAAGGATTTTTCACGTTGGTTATTTAATAACGGATGTGGAAAGTGATGTACATTGATTTTTCACATCGGTTATATAATAACCGATGTGAAAAATCAGATAAAATGGATTTTTAACATCAGTTATTATATAACTGGCCGGAAAAATAATCAAAAATGTATTTTTAGGTCGGTTATATAATAACCAACGTGAAAAAGCGATTTTTAGATATTTTCACGTCGGTTCTAAAAAACCGACGTGAAAAATGGTGACGTAAAAAAATGATTTTGTACAAGTGACAATTCTGGTGGGATAACATAAATAAAGAAATTGTTGATTATTTATTAAGATGATTTGTCTATAAATATGTGAAGGCTTAATGACATCATCCAAGATAAGTCTAGAAAGCTCTTCTTATTCCTACATGGAAATATGACGAAATCACTATATATTTTGAGACAAGATTACCAAAAAATCCAAGAAATAATGATGTAGTATGGGTAATTGTTGATCAACATACCAAATATGAACATTTCCTTGCTATAAGGGAAGATGGTCTACTATAGTGCCTTGAACTACTCTATTTCATTGAAGTTATAAGACTTCATGGAGCACCTATTTCAATATTTTTTATCATGATCAATGATTTAGAAAAAAAATTAAAAATATTCAGAAGGCTTTGGATAATGATCTTTGTTTGAGTACTGATTATCACTCTCAAAACGATGGGAAATCAAAAAGTATGATGTATACTTTAGAATACATCTTGAGATCATGTTCACATGAATATAAAGGTAGGTAGGATCATTATTTACCTTAGGTATAGTTTTAATAAAATAATTATTTCCAACAATGTATTCAAATAAAACCATATGAAGTATTTTATAGAAAGAGATGTCATACACCAACTTATTGGGATGAAGTTGGTGAAAGGACGCTTGTGGGCCTAGAGCTTGTAGAGGAAACAACAGAGAAGTTAAAGACTATTCAAACCCATATACAAACATCAGATAAGTTAAAAGGGTTGTACCAATAATAGAAGGAATGATTTTTAATTTCTTGTGGGATATCATGTTTTCAAAAAAGTATCTCCATGTAATGGTGTTATAATGTTTGGGAAGAAAAGGGAAACTATCCCCTAGGTACATTGGTACATTATGAATTCTCTAGAGAGTTGGAGTTGTAGATTAACATTTTTAAATTCTTCCTTATACAGACCCTCACCTTTTACATATATCTATATAGGATTTTAAGCGTAATTATACATCAGAGTACATGCCAAGGATCGTAAAGTATAATATCTTGGAAGACTAGGTAAATAAAACAGGAAAATTTTAACTAAAAAAGACATCATTATCTGATATTCATAAATATATCCTAACTTCCTTTGATCCCTTAAATTAGTATATGATAACCTGAGATAACATGGACAAAGGGATGAGAAAAAATCCTAGTAAGGGAATAACCATAATAACAAAGCATTAGCACATGAAATAGAAGGAATGACATGATGATACAAAAAGGCATTTAACATATGCAATCATTACATGTAAACATCGGATAATTTAAAAATTGAATCTTATAAATGTGGAAGAGAAATAAAAAAATAATTTAGTATTATTCAAGGCTAACTTCCAAGAACGCTTCCAATAACAGGACAAGCCAATGCAAACCACCAAGATCGTTTCAGATAGCCGCACTATCCAAGGCTAAACACCAATATCATAACACATAACGCCTCATGATACTCAACTTTACCAGATGCATTGGATCACTATATGTGTACACCCATATTAAATTTCATGAATACATTTCCCATATAAATAATCACATATAATCAATCTTACATAAACATAAGTGTTACCCATAGAAGGAATTGCGTACCACAATCATGACCTAAAGCATAACCAATGGGAGTATCAGGAAGGTGTCCATGAAATAGAGAAATTTTAACATACATGGTTGTTAATAAGGAAAAATAGGCACATATCATGGTAAGTGATGTGAATCAAAATTTACAACTTGTAAGAAATGTATTTGATAAATTTTAGCATTAAAACATTTTCGTGTAGTATAAATGAAAATAATATAGAGATTTTAAAATATAAAAGGAGAAAATATTTTATATAAAACCAAAAGTGAACAAATAATGATTTCATACTAAAAATATTAATTTTATAAAGACAATTGTGGCTTAAAATATAGGATATAGTGCACTTGAAATTGGGTAAAAATTTGGGAAGTTCCCTTTAAATGAGTTTGCTTAATTGGAAATATCGGGCATGGAATCACATAAAATAATATATATCCCTAAATTAGAATAAGGGATGGGTCAGGAAACATAAATTTTTATCATAAAAATATAATTTATAGGTTTTAAATAAAAATAAAATACAAATTCATTTGGGTAAGAAGAAATATAGAGCAACCTGAATGAATGAAAGAGATTTGGGTATAATTCCTTACAAATTATTAACATGGTATCAGGTGTACTTAAGAGGGATTAAAGAGAGATAAAGGTATTAATAATATATTATAAATCATGATTTAATTATGGGTATGGTTTAAAATCATACCCCATAATTATGGATTACACATAAAATGGCATAGCATAGAGGACATTCTTGAATAAATTTGAAAAAAGAGGATCCCTTACCTTAAATATAACGGTGTTCTCCACTTGTTATTAATGACCTGAATAAAACGTTATGTTAATTAATTCATAATTCAAGAACCAATATATATATAATAAATTTATAATATCCTTTTTATGTTCATTTACTTCCTTTTTGATTGGTTATAAGGTTTAATTTCATTGTTCGGGTCTATCGGCTTCCTTTGTTTTAATGATCGGTTCATGTTTGGATAAACATGTATGATGAAAGTGGTTCTCCAGAATGGAAGTGATATTTTATTATTGAACATACAAAATGATAAATGGTTTAAAAACATAATTTTGTTAATTGAACTGAAGCTTATTCATTATATTAAACTTTAGTGACATCCATTTGGGTTAATTGGCTATTTTTGGCCACAATGAACACATTTTGTTTTATAAACCAAAATCATTTGTGAAGAAGGATTATAGAACCATATATGATGAAACATTAATATTTTATGGTCTAGTTAAACCATGAATATGGTTTTATTACAAGAATTGAATATGGTAACGGAAATTGAAAACCCATCATCCTTGAATGTGGTAAATTAACACATCTCAGATGCTGTCTTTACTACAAAAATAAAAGAAGAGTAAAGGAGAGATGATAATAAAGTATTACATTATAATAAAAAAATTACAATACATGTAAGTTAATAGATATTTTATAATATTTTGTTGGGTAGTGGTATGTATAGAAACGAAAATAATTGAACATGAAAGGAAAAAAATAAATAATAGTAAAGAGGAATTTACCTCTTGATTCAATCTTCCTTGAGGGCCTCTTAATGAGAGTGGATTTGGACTTTTGAGTAGATCAAGGGATGTTGAACCTGGGGGAGGATCTTAAGGATATATTTGGGCAGAACATAGATAATTCACAAGGCTTTATATAAGTGAAGAGAAGTGGTATGGATGGGTGGTATTTATAGTCACTAGTGCAGAAAACGTTTTTTACGTCACCATTTTTTACGTCGGTTATATAAAACCGACGTCATAATATGTAAAACGAGGTTTTTTACGTTGGTTATTTATTAACCGACGTAAATATTTGTATTCGGTACACCTTTAACGTCGGTTATAATAATAACCGACGTTATTAATCGCGCGGCTTCGTTTGTTACGTCGGTTATAACAATAACCGACGTAAAAAACGCGGTTTCCGAAGGCCTTTTTACGTCGGTTATTGAATAACCGACGTAACAAACACGGTTTTTGAAGGCTTTTTTACGTCGGTTATAAAATAACCAACGTAAAAAAAGAATCCGCAGATGTTTTTGACGTCTGTTATTCCATAACCGACGTAAAAAAACGCGGATTTTGAGCCCTTTATAACGTCGGTTATAAACTAACCGACGTAACAAATGAATCGGAGGAAGGTTTTTACGTCGGTTATTGAAATAACCGACGTTATAAATGTTTTTAAAACAATTATCACGTCGGGTATTGAATAACCGACGTGATAACTCATTTAAAAATTTACCCAGACCCGTGGATTGTCATTCGCGAGTTTACCTTCGACAGTCGCGACTCGTCTCTCTCGCGCGTAAACCCGAATCGGCTCGTCCATTTCGTTGGTTTAGATTCGTTTTGCGATCATCGTTTCTCATATATAATATCCTCGGATCACTCATCTAAACTCGCAGCACTCAGGTAATCCTCCCACTCGTTCGTTTTTTTTCGCGGATAGTATATATATATGTGTTGTGATTTTTTTGTTGAAACTAGCTAAGATTCTTCGATTGCGAACCCTTTTAACTCGTTTTGGCACCATAATCTTATTTATCATCCCTAGATCTATTTGTTCTACTTGCAATATTGAGTAATTTTATGATTTCACTAATTTTTCATCGTTTTCTATAAATCCCCGAGAGGGTTGGGGCGTGTCCATTTGGATGGGTTGCCCTTTTACAGTTGTTACTACTTTATTCACACACAACCATGGCATAGGTGCATGGATTTGGGGTCGGGGGGTGTCCAGGGGGGTTTACAATGGGGTGGGTGGGTGTGGGGGGCTGTCCAAGGGTGTGGGTGGGTGTTGGGGGGTGTCCAGGGGGGTGTCCAAGGGGGTAGGGGGTGGGGGGTGGTGTTTAGGAGGGGTGGGGGGCTGTCCAGAGGGTTAGGGGGTGTCCAGGGGGGTGTCCAAGCAGGTCGGGGGTGGGGGGTTGTGTCCAGGAGGGGTGGGGGTGCTTTCTAGAGGGGTCGGGGGCTGTCCAGAGGGGTTGGGGGGTGTCCAGGGTGGTGTCCAAGGGGATGGGTGGGTGTGGGGGGCTGTCCAAGGGGGTGGCGGCCTGTCCAGAGGGGTCGGTGGGGTGTCCAGGGGGGTGTCCAAGGGGGTGGATGGGTGTGGGGGGCTGTCCAAGTGGGTGGCGGCCTCTCCAGAGGGTATTTGGTGTTGTCCGGGTGGGTGGGGGGGGCTGTCCAGAGGGTTGGGGGATGTCCAGGGGGTGTCCAAGGGGGTAGGGGGTGGGGGTGGTGTCCAGGAGGGGCGGGGGGCTGTCCAGGTGGGTTTACAAGGGGGTGGGTGGGTGTGGGGGGCTGTCCAAGGGTGTGGGTGGGTGTTGGGGGGTGTCGAGGGGGGTGTCCTAGGGGGTAGGGGGTGGGTGGTGGTGTTTAGGAGGGGTGGGGGGGCTGTCCAGAGGGTTGGGGGGTGTCCAGGGGGGTGTCCAAGCAGGTCGGGGGTGGGGGGTTGTGTCCAGGAGGGGTGGGGGTGCTTTCTAGAGGGGTCGGGGGCTGTCCAGAGGGGTCGGGGGGTGTCCAGGGTGGTGTCCAAGGGGATGGGTGGGTGTGGGGGGCTGTCCAAGGGGGTGGCGGCCTGTCCAGAGGGGTCGGTGGGGTGTCCAGGGGGGTGTCCAAGGGGGTGGATGGGTGTGGGGGGCTATCCAAGTGGGTGGCGGCCTCTCCAGAGGGTATTTGGGGTTGTCCGGGTGGGTGGGGGGCTGTCCAGAGGGTTGGGGGATGTCCAGGGGGTGTCCAAGGGGGTAGGGGGTGGGGGGTGGTGTCCAGGAGGGGCGGGGGGCTGTCCAGGGGGGTTTACAAGGGGGTGGGTGGGTGTGGGGGGCTGTCCAAGGGTGTGGGTGGGTGTTGGGGGGGTGTCTAGGGGGGTTGTCCAAGGGGGTAGGGGGTGGGTGGTGGTGTTTATGAGGGGTTGGGGGGCTGTCCAGAGGGTTGGGGGGTGTCCAGGGGGGTGTCCAAGCAGGTCGGGGGTGGGGGGTTGTGTCCAGGAGGGGTGGGGGTGCTTTCTAGAGGGGTCGGGGGCTGCCCAGAGGGGTCGGGGGGTGTCCAGGGTGGTGTCCAAGGGGATGGGTGGGTGTGGGGGGCTGTCCAAGGGGGTGGCGGCCTGTCCAGAGGGGTCGATGGGGTGTCCAGGGGGGTGTCCAAAGGGGGTGGATGGGTGTGGGGGGCTGTCCAAGGGGGTGGATGGGTGTGGGGGGCTGTCCAAGTGGGTGGCGGCCTCTCCAGAGGGTATTTGGGGTTGTCCGGGTGGGTGGGGGGGCTGCCCAGAGGGTTGGGGGATGTCCAGGGGGGTGTCCAAGGGGGTAGGGGGTGGGGGGTGGTGTCCAGGAGGGGTGGGGGGCTGTCCAGAGGGGTCGGGGGGTGTCCAGGGGGGGTTTACACATCGATTTGTTTTATATTTCAAAATTGTTTACATTCAAATTATGATTTTTTTCATATAAAAATATATTTGTCTTATCTAAAAAATATATATATTTTTGCTATTTTTTATAGGTAATAATGAGTCGAAGTTGGATTACGGCACATCGAATGAGCAATGAATATGAGGAAGGTGTTGATGCCTTTTTGGAATTTGCTAAACGAAATGTTCCAAGTAGTGACATTTTTTTCTGTCCATGCCTGAAATGTCTGAATATGAAGAAGATGAAAAGTAGAGAGATAAAAGATCATCTGATTTGTCATGGTTTCAATCCGAGTTACAACCCTTGGATTTGGCATGGCGAAACTGGACAGAATGTCACTGATGATAATGAATCGCAAGATGGTAACTCCGATGGAATTGAAGAAATGATTCGCGATATTGTAGCAGAACAAATTGAGATAGAACCGACAGTTGCACGTCTATATGGTGATGCCGAAAAACCATTATATCCTGGTTGTACAGATTTTACGGTTTTTTCGGCGGTGTTAAGATTGATTAACCTGAAGGCGAAACATGGATGGAGTGACAGAAGTTTTACAGAGCTGCTACAATTGATGAAAGACATTCTTCCAAAAGATAATGATCTTCCAGATTCACATTATAAGGCCAAAAAAATATTATGCCCGATGGGATTGGGATACAGGAAAATACATGCCTGTCCGAATGACTGCATTATATATAGGATGGAATATGAATTTCTGAAAGAGTGTCCTAAATGTGGGACATCACGGTATAAGGTGAAAGAAAAATCACAAGCTGATGTAGAGATTACAAAGCTCCCTTCAAAGGTATTTTGGTATCTTCCTATAATTCCTCGTTTCAAACGTTTATTTGCTAATTCACATGATGCAAAAAGGTTAAGATGGCATGCTGATGAGCGGGTATGTGATGGAAAAATACGTCATCCAGCTGATTGTCCACAATGGAAGAAAATTGATGCCCAGTACCCTACATTTGGAAATGAAATTAGAAATCTGAGACTAGGCTTGTGCACAGATGGAATGAATCCATACCGAACCCTCAGTAGCACACATAGTTCATGGCCTGTTTTATTGGTAATTTACAACCTCTCTCCTGAAGTTTGTATGAAGCGCAAATATGTCATGTTGAGTATCATGATCTCTGGTCCAAAGCAACCCGGCAATGATATTGATGTATACTTGTCACCGCTGATTGATGATTTGAAACTGTTATGGGCTGATGGTATTAGGGTGTATGATTCTTATAAAATGGAATATTTTCAACTGCATGCAATGCTTCTATTCACTATAAATGACTTCCCAGCATATGGAAATTTGTCTGGATACAGTGTTAAAGGTCATAAAGCATTTCCAATTTGCGAACAACAGACGTCATATTGTCAATTGCATCATGGGAGGAAAACAGTGTACATGGGTCATCGAAAGTTTTTGCCTATGGATCACCCTTATAGAAGACTAAAAAAGGCATTCAATGGCTCACAAGAATTTGATACTGCTCCTCAACCTTTATCCCCAGAATTGTATTTTGAGAGGGTGAAAAACCTTGATGTGACATTGGGAAAGACACATAAATCTGGTAATGATAGACATATTTGGAAGAAAAGGTCAATATTTTTTGAGCTACCATATTGGAGGTATCATGAAGTCAAACATAATATTGATGTCATGCACGTGGAGAAGAATATCTGTGATTCTTTGATCGGAACATTGCTAGATATTAAAGGAAAGACAAAAGATGGGTTGAATGCAAGGTTAGACCTACTGTCAATGGGAATACGTTTGGAGTTAGCTCCCACTCCTAAAGGAAGACGAACATTTCTTCCCCCGGCTTGTCATACATTATCGAAGAGGGAGAAAAGTAGCTTCTGTCAGTGTCTTCATGATATCAAAGTGCCTCAAGGTTATTCTTCAAATGTAAAAAATTTTGTCTCATTGAAAGACTTGAAGTTGATAGGTATGAAATCACATGATTGTCATGTCATGATGCAACAAATTCTACCAGTTGCACTGCGTGGAATATTGCCCATCCATGTCAGAAAGACTATAATGAGGTTGTGTTATTTTTTCAATTCAATTTGCAACAAGGCGATTGATGTGAATGCTTTGAACATTTTGGAAAAGGATGCAATTTTTATACTTTGTCATTTGGAAATGTATTTTCCTCCAACCTTTTTTGATATGATGGTGCATTTAATGATTCATCTGGTTCGAGAAATAAGACTTTGTGGACCTGTATATCTTCGTTGGATGTATCCTTTTGAAAGGTATATGAAAATATTAAAGGGATATGTTAAAAATCCATATCGACCTGAAGCCTCCATTATTGAAAAGTATATTTCTGAGGAGGTAGCAGAGTTTTGTACGAGCTACTTGGCTACGGCGCAACACATAGGTTTTCCTCCATCTCGCCATGAACGGGTTAATAATGAGGGAAAGGGGATTCGTGGCTTGAAAGTCAAATCACTGTCAGCTGAACATATGAAGAAGTTAGAATCATACATCTTGAATAACATAGCTGATGTTCAACCGTATATCACATTGCATATTAATGAGTTGAAACAATGTCATCCAAAGAAGAAAGAAATGTGGATTTTGAATGAGCACAACAAAACTTTTTTGCCATGGTTTAAAAAGACCTTGCTTGGTAGATCAGATGTATCAGAGACATTAAAATGGATAGTGGGTGGTCCATCTTTAAATGTGATAACATGGTCCACTTATGACATTAATGGCTATACATTTCATACGAAAGCTCAGGACAACAGAAGTGCAGTTCAGAATAGTGGTGTATTGGTGTTTGCAGAAGCAATGCATTTTTCGAGTGCTAAGGACAGAAACCCAATTTCGGCATCAACTGCATATTATGGAGTGATTGAAGACATATGGGAGGCTGATTACTTTAAAATTAAAGTTCCCGTTTTTAACTGTAAATGGTTTATCGGTAACAACAGTGTCAGACACGATGAATTTGGAATGACACTTGTTAATCTGAATAGATTGGAAGACACACCTGATTCTTTTATAATGGCAACACATGCCAAACAAATTTTCTATGTAGTAGATCAGTCAGATATGCAGTGGGCTGTTGTTTTACATGGGAAAAACCAATATGTTGGTGAGGATGAATTTGATGAAGATGCTGATTTATGTGAGATCCCTACTTCCATGGAAAGATTAACAGAACATAATGATGAGTATGTTGAAGACATGGTTTGTGCCATAAGGAACGATCACGACGAAGGAATTTGGGAAAACAATCCAACTGTACATTCCTAAAATTATAGGTAACACAAGTTTATTTCTTGTTTACATTTAGTTTTTTCATATAATGTTAGATACTGTAAATTTTTTACTTATTAAAACATGTATCAAACCAAAATGATAAAACAATAAAAACCGTAAAGAGGAGAAGTCCTAGGCGCACCGGCTGGCCGGTGGTGGATCACCTGTTGGCCGGTGGACCAGACAGAGAGCCTTCCTCTCTGTCTGGATCACCAGCGGTCGGCCGGTGTTGAGCCAGCGGCCGGCCGGTGGTCCAGACAGAGAGGAAGGCTCTCTGTCTGGTCCACCGGCCGGCCGCTGGATCACCACCGGCCGGCCGGTGGACCAGACAGAGCCTTCCTCTCTGTCTGGATCACCAGCGGTCGGCCGGTGCTGAGCCAGCGGCCGGCCGGTGGTCCAGACAGAGGAAGGCTCTCTGTCTGGTCCACCGGCCGGCCGGTGGTGAGCGAGCGGCCGGCCGGTGGCACCAGGCAGTGGGCAAGTCTACTGCCTGGGTCCTCCGGCTGGCCGGTGTGCTCACACCGGCTGACCGGTGGACTCAGTGAGTCCACGTTTCAGCTTTCTTGGGCCAACACTTTGGCAACCTTTTGCCTGTGTTTACCATGTTTATCATTGTTTAACATGCTTACCATATTACCAATGTTTACTATTATGTAATTTAGTACACTTTTCTATTTGTGAACTAATGTTTGTTTTTTTGATTTGAAGGAAAATGACAGATCAATCAGTTGATCAGCCACATGATTCTGGAGATGAGCATATTGGTCATACATCTGGGGAGGAACATTCACATGCTCCTATTACGAAAAAGAGTTCAAAGGTTGGTAAGCGTGGGTGCACACGTTTACCAAAATTATCACTTGCCCGTACGAAGGAGGAGAGGATAGTCGTGGAGTTTGATGATGATGATCTTCCTAGAGGTCCAAATGCTAAAGATTTTAAGGGTTTTGTAGCAACTCAGGCTAAGAGCAAAGTAAGCATTCTCTATGATGATTGGAGAAGTGTGGATAAGGCGATAATTTCTCAGCTGTGGGAGACCATTTTGGTAAGATCTTTTGCTATTGTTTGACTGTTCTTTAAATGTTTATAGTATATATAATATTTTTAACCTCTTTTTTATCAGATGACATTTGATATTCCTGACACTGGAGGAGTCAGGAAGAAATGCTTATCGTTGGCTGCTAGGAGATGGAGGGATTTCAAATCAACCCTCTCATCTGATTTCATTTATGGTCATAGGAGTCGTGAGAATCCATGTCGTATATATCCTTTTATAGATGAAGACACATGGAGACAATTTTTTGAAAGTAGAAGAAAAGAATCATTTTTGGTAAGGGAAATGTAAACTTTTATAAGCTTTCTTATATAAATGATCTTATTATTGTTTTGTTAATGATTACTTATTCTTAATTTACAGCAAACAAGGAAAGCTCATCAAGAGATCCAATCTAAAAATGTATACCCTCATAGTTTATCTCGGGGAGGGTATGCATTATTGGAAGAACAAATGATGGCAGAAAAATTTCAACAACTAAGAGCTGAGTCTTCAAGCTCTGGAGAGGTGGCCCCTCCATCCCCTCCATCTAGACATGAGAAATGGAAAAGATCTCGGAAGGGCAAAAAAGGACAATATCTTTCGGAAGAATCGAGACTCGTAGTTGAGAGGATTGTAAGATATCTATTTTATTTATTTAAGTTTACTATTTTCGTCATATATTTCCAATCATTATAGAAATGTTCAATTAATTATTACAGGACTCTCTTGAGGATCAGAGTTCACAGGGGACATTTACACCATCTGGGAGGGAAGATATTTTATCTGTGGCATTGGGAAAGCCCGAACATCCTGGTCGTGTAAGAGGATATCCGGCAGGTGTATCGGTAAGAAAAGTGTTGCCACGTTCCTCAACTTCTAACGTTGAGGGAGTTTATAAAAAAAATAGAATCCTTGGAGGCTGAAGTCCATAATATTAATGCGACAATGGAGGACAAGATTAGAGCATCAGTGCAGTTAATGTTTGCAGACTTGCAAAGACAATTTCAGGGTGCAGCTCCCACTCCCCCTCTCCCAGTAGCTCCCACTCCCCCACCTCAGCCTGCGGACCCCATTTTTGATCCTCCTCCTCCGCCGCAGCTACCTACTTATTGTGAGTTGTATGTTGATGATCCTCAACATCATATAGTTGCATATGGGATGGTATATTGTATAGGAGATACAGTTCATCATCAACAGTTAGAGGTAGAGAATCAGAGGGTCACTGTACAGGATATTATAGATAGATCAGCTCGGATACCATTACCTACAGATGAGGTGACGACAGTTGGACATAGTATCGGCCATTTTTTACTTTGGCCATCCAGACTTCTTCGACTCATTACCAAAGAGGTATGAATGTTATATCTTTTATTTTATATTTTTATTAATGTTTTATCATTTGAAAACTAATATATTTTTCAATTTATTTTTACAGGAATACTTAAAAGGTAAAGAAATACTGTATAGACAACAACAAAGACAGATAGCTATGACATCAGATGCAGATACTAGCAGTCTTGACAAATTGTCAAGATATTCAAATTTGTTGGCGGATCATTATGACTTTACAATGGAAGCTCATGTCTGTGGACGTGAACTATGTGTGGGGATTATGAAAACTGATATCATGGAGTTTGTCACTGGAGATAAGTTGGGCATCAACGTGGTGCAAATTTTTATCATGTAAGTCTTAACACCTTTTCCTTGCGTTATATTTATTAAAAATGTATACTTATGTCTGCTTTGTATTAGGTATCTGTATAAAATTTGTGAGAGGAATGAGCTGACAGATGTATATGGATTCGTGGACCCACAATTGATTTCCCCTGATGCATGTGCATTGGATGAGGAACAAAGAATGCTTTATATTGCTGATAGATTTGAAAAGAATGTAATCACACAGTGTTGGATGATGCCTTTTTGTGAGAGGTATGAAACACATCCCTCTCAAAGAGTTAATTATCTTTTAACATAAAAAACCACTAACGTTAAATTTCCTTTTATCAGGGATCATTGGATGTTATGGGTTTTTTGGCCTAGGGAGAAAACACTTTATTGGATATGCTCTCTCCATGATGATGTGCGAGAAAGTTTTAAGAATATATTGGAAACGTAAGTTTCAATTTCACAATAGTTTTATATATTATAATGAATTTTAAATTTACCCCATTCGTATTATTTTCTAACAGGGCATGGGTCCACTTTCGAAAAAGCGCAAAGAAAAGGAATTTCAAGATCAAATATGTACATGCGAAGGTAAATATCCATTTATAATTTGTACATTTTGATTTATTACATAAAAATAATATATTGAATTTACACTCATTCAAACAGAAATGTCATGAGCAACAAGGCATCATCGATTGCGGATATTACATGTTAAGATTTATGTATGAAATAATAACAACTGGGACAGTTCTGAGTTTTGACCTGGTAAGATTTCCTCTTTCTCATAATATTTCAATTTGATTTATTCATTATACACGTTGACTACTATCCTTTTCCTTTGTAGCTTTTTGATGACCCTCAACCCTTTACTGCTGAAGATATCAAACACTTACAAGTGGAGTGGTCAAATTATTTTACAGGTTTGATTGACTTTTAGTTGTTTGTAATGTAAAATGTAATTTTGAATATTGTCAATGTAATTGTGTATTTCGTAGTCGTTTAGGTTGGATTTAGTTTTTTTTGAAGTTGACAGTGTAAGTTTTGAATGTTATATAAGTGAATGTTTAATTTTTCTCTACTTCTTGTTTTGGTCTGCTGTTGATGTTTTTTCTGGTCTGGATTTTGGTATGGGGGGAGAGGTTCCAAGGGGGTGGGTGGGTGTTTGGGGGGTGTCCAAGGGATATGGGAGGGGTGTCCAAGGTGTGTTTGGGGCTGTCCTAGGGGTCGGGGGGGGGGGGGGTGTAAATGAGGGTGGGGGGGTGTCCAAGGGGTGGGGGGTGTCCAAGGGATATGGGAGGGGTGTCCAAGGTGTGTTTGGGGCTGTCCAAGGAGCCGGTTGGGTGTAAATGAGGGTGGGGGGTGTCCAAGTGGTGGGGGGGTGTCCAAGGGGTGGGGGGTGTCCAAGGGATATGGGAGTGGTGTCCAAGGTGTCTGAGAGTTCTGTCCAAGGGGCCGGTTGGGTGTAAATGAGGGTGGGGGGCTGTCCAAGGGGTGTCCAAGGGGTGGGGGGGTGTCCAAGGGATATGGGAGGGGTGTCCAAGGGGTCTGGGAGGGCTGTCAAGGTGTGGGGGGGTGTCCAATGGGTGTTTGAGGCTGTACTAGTGGTCTTGGGGGTGTAAATGAGGGTGGGGGGGCTGTCCAAGGGGTGGGGGGGTGTCCAAGGGGTGGAGGGTGTCCAAGGGATATGGGAGGGGTTTCCAATGGGTGTTTGAGGCTGTACTAGGGGTCGTGGGGGTGTAAATGAGGGTGGGGGGGCTGTCCAAGGGGTGGGGGGTGTCCAAGGGTTATGGTGGGGCTCCAATGTGGTGGGGGAGGGCTGGCCAGGTTGTTAGGTGGGTATAGATGAGGGTGGGGTTCAGTTGGGGCTTGGGGGAGGGCTGGCATTGTTATTTTTGTTTGGTTTCTGGTTGCTTTTTGGTGAGAGCAGTGCAATTATTTAAAAAAAAAAATTTCTTTCACGTCGGTTATTTTATAACCGACGTGGTAAATAAATCGCCAGGGGTTTATCACGTCGGGGTTTTTCTAGAACCGACCTGATAAACCGTTCCCGGGGCTTTTATCACGTCGGTTCTGAATATAACGGACGTGCTAAAAGGCCTGGGAACGGTTTACCACGTCGGTTATTGGATAACCGACGTGCTAAAACGTTTCCCAGGCCTTTTTATCACGTCGGTTTCTTAAATAACCGACGTGATAATAGGCCAGGGGAAGAGTTTATCACGTCGGTTATGACATAAACGACGTGATAAACGATATCCCAGGCGTTTTATCACGTCGGTTTAGGGAATAACCGACGTGATAAAGCCCCCCCGCGCATATTTATCACGTCGGTTATTATATGAACCGACGTGATAACCACCGTGATGTTAGGGATATTACGTCGGGTTTTAAATAACCGACGTAAAAAACGTTATTTATAACGTCGTCCGTATTAACGTCGCCTAAAAACCGACGTAAATAATAAAAAATAACCGACGTAAAAAACGTTTTCTGCACTAGTGAGTGGAGTATAGGAGGGTTTTCATAATATTATAATCATTAGTTTATTATTTTTCCATAAGAAAAAAATGGTGATGATTCCATGAAAAAATAGTAATAAATGTGTTTGTGTCTGATATTTGGGTTCTTACATCACTTATGTTGTTAGGAATAGTGTATTTAAATTATAATTTATTTATATAGTAAATTAATGTATTTTACTATTCACCAAAAATTCAGGTATTTCAGAAAAATCCAAAAAAATCCCCATAACCATTTTTCAATGTGTAGAATCTAAAAATGAACTCCATTTTTCAAAAATCATTTCTTTAGTATGAATAATTTAATTTTTAACTAAAACCATAATTTATTAAAAAAATATCAATTTTAAAATATTTAATTTCATATTCCAAGATATAGGTATATCATACTTCCACTGGAATCATATTTATATACTGTCATAGGTAAGGTTACTATTCATTTGTGTATGTAACAATTTGTAAGGGAATGATACTATTAACCAAAAATTAAGTTTGTCATATTAGACTCCAAACAACTTACTGATTGCAACTACGTATTTCAGATTATCAAAATTCAAATCCCAGAAGTTACAAACATATGTTTAAATGTCACATAACACTTAGTTGTTCATTGTGTTTTTATTTCATGTGATTATATGGAATATTTATAAAAAATTAATTTTCCATTTTAAAATTTGGGTCATTACATTATCCCCACTGATGAAATTTCTCCCTCGAAATTTCATTTTATATTCTAATCCACAAACATGTGCGAGTAATTTTCTTATATTTCCTCCTCCAGTTCCCATGTTTCCTCTTCGTACTTATGGTTCCACCACAGAACTTTGACTAGGTGAGTATACTTGTAACATAGATCATTATTTATATGATCTAAGATCTTCACTGACTACTCCTCATACGAAAGATCATCCTCTAACTGTACAACCTCTGAAGAGAGTATATGTAAAGGGTATGGTATGTACTTTCCTAAAAGGGATACATGAAAGACATCATGTAATTTGGACATGGTAGGTAGAAGTCCTATTCGATACGCTAAAACTCTGACACGATCAAGGATCTTGAAGGGGATGATGAACCTGGGACATAGCTTCCCATTCTTCCCAAATCTCACGACCTTATTCCACGAAGATATGCGGATAAATACCGTGTATCCAACTTTGAACTGAAGGTCTCATCGATGATTGTTTGCATAACTCTTTTATCAACATTAGGCTTCCATAATTTGTTGCTGAATGGTTTTTACCATCTCCACCATTTCTTCAACCATTTCAGGTCCTAGCAGCTTATGCTCACCACCATAATCCCAACACGATGGAGTTCAGAACCATTTCCAATAAAGGGATTCATATGGTTCCATTCAGATGCTCGAGTAGAAACTGTTGTTGTTTGAAAATTCAACAAGTGGAATATGTTGGTCCCATCTTCCTTTGATGACTATATATCATGCTCTCCATCCATCTAACATTAAAATTTTTATTTCAAAAGTGAAAAATACAACTACAACCAAATTACAACACGTGAGATCCCATCTACGGAGGCCGAAAATAATGAAGACCTAGTGAATCACCCCTAATCATGTTCACCTCCTCCGACTTAAAAGATGAAAAATTAGAGTAACAAATCACATGAACTTCAGGGACCCCAAGGGAGGCCATGTAATCCGCCACTTTGTTCCCTTCATGCCAAGTATGAGTGACCCTAACATTGCCAGAGAGGAGATCCTTGCAATGTATAATGGTATAGGTGATCGACCAAGGAGTGGTACCCCTCCCAAGTAAATCATCCTGGATGACCTTTGAGTCTGTTTCATCCTGTGAAACATTAAGTTTCCTCTGTTTACACATGGACAATCCTATGAGAACTACAAGAGCCTCCGCCCGGACCAAACAACTACTACCACAGTGAGCCGATAAATCCAACACCACACTTCCACTATGATTGTGTAATACCCCACCTCTACGCATGAAATCCGCAACACAGGACCCATAAATATTCAGCTTGAAACCCTCCTCAGGAGGAAACCAACAGATCCAGCTCCCCTGCACCTTGGAAACCTTCCTCCCAGCCTCAGATACCGGAGACTGCAAACAATGAAATGAAGGTTCCTCCCTCCCAATACCCACCACACCCACTAGATCGATTAGCATGCACCTGGTTCTGGACACCACCGTCCTCCCTATAGATGAAATCCCTTCATACCTAGCATGGTTCCTAGCTTTCCATAACACCCAAAAAACCGCATTGTAAATGAACGCCCATTCCCCAGCCTCCCTAATATTATCGCTGCTTCCTTGAAACCATTTCTCCCTGAACTTCTCATGATTTCCATCATGGGAAAAAAACCCTGCAAACCCACAAAAGAAACTCCAAACCTCATGGGCCCAATCAGCATCGAAGAAAATATGATTCATGCTCTCCTACATCCTATATTAAAAAAATGGAAACATGAGACCATACTAATGCCCATCCTTTTGATGTTATCATCTAATGGAATAGCATTGTACTGCATCTTCCAAGTAAGAAAGTTAAGCTTTTTGGTGAGATTCTTTCGCCACACCACTTTTTTCAAGCTCTCCTGAGGACCCCTATAAAAGTTTTTTCTTATAAAGTCTTTGTAATTGAAACTTCCTGATGACGTGGGGGTAAAAACACACCTATCATTATCCTAGTTGAGAAGGACAGAGTTAAACACATTCTGTTGAGAGGAATCTAGGACCAAAATGAAAAACAAAGGGTGCGATCTAGCCTCTTTAAAGGAAATAAATGTAGTCATGCACCCTAGATTGTAACTCCCCGACCCCAATTACCCAGAGTCGGTGCATTATTACATAACATTAGCATGATTACAAAGGATCATGTCTCAAATGAACGATTAGTTTAGAAGCCTTGGAAGTACAAGATACAATCATAAGGTTTACATTACGTCATAAAATGAAAAACTACAACAACATTGTTTCCATAGACCGCACTCATATCCCCTCAGACTATCCCTACAGATCAGTCATAAAATACATCTTTGTATCTTGGGAAAAATAAAACATAGAAAGGGGTGATCTCAGATTCTCAGTAAGGATAACAATATAGCATAAACTTTTATAAATAAGCATAAACATTTAAGGATATATATAAGACTAAAATAGAAGCCCTTTTAACATGAGATTCAACATAATATGGCAAAGATAAAATCAAATAATGTCATTTACTTACTCACATGGATATTATACTAATCGAATAATCAAATGAAATATCAATAGCCTCTTTCATAATGATGGAATACATAATTCCATACTTTCATAACCACATAGTCAAGGCCTTGTGCCAAGACTATAAATAAGATTTTGTCAAGGCCTTATGCCAAAAAACTAGTTTGTCTCATGAGACCTATCGTTGCATCGAGGAGCTATAGGAGGCTCCACCCATCAAATACTAAGCCCAATGCATTCCTCATATGAAAAGGTTTAAACATAACATAAACATTCGTATTAAAACCAGCATACGAAATGTAAATACTTTATCCATAAACCATGAATGGTATAAAAATAACGCATCCATAGGTAAAAATATCACAAAACATTCAATACCAAATTGATGTTTTGTATCATAATAAATCAACATCAAATAAACCTAAAATCCATCAAAGGATGTTAACATAGATGAAATCAAAACCTTTTCTTTAGAGAAATATCTCTTTCTATTTTGAAAAAATATAAAATTAATATCAATATAAAAGAAAACTTTTATTTTGGAAATATTCTTATAATCTTTTAATGGAAGCTTTGATGATGTTATAATGGATTAAAATAGCCGCACCCGCTGTATAAGTTAAAAAAACATTCTTACCTTAATTTTGTCAAAAAGGTCCTATGTTACCATGTTTGGAAAATGACACGAAGATTCCTTTAAAACCATTTTATAAAAAGTAAAAAAAGGGTATAAATGGATTTAACCCATAGTCTAGAAGATAGTAAAAAAGTTTTGGAATACATTTTTAAGAAACATGGATGTGGATGATAAAGAGGTCCCAGTAGATACTATCGTAAAAACAACCTCGGATAATAAAGAGATTGTGAAATTAACCCTTACCTTGTACTTTTCCTTGTCTGAGGGTAGGTTAAACTCCTATATATTGGTGAAATAATTGTTATTAAATTATAAGGGAATAATATACATTAATATGATATAATATATGATCTTTTAACATTTCTTTGTTAATAATATCTTAGTATTATCATTGTTTCGGGTGTTAATGGATTCATTTTCCTTTATATTCATTATTATGTGAGTCATATTTTTTATGGATGGGATGTATCTTATTCATATCAAAAATTATATCAAGTCTTTAAATATTATTTTTAATCATCAAATGAAAATTAGTCTTGAATGGGTACGACAGGGAATGAATCGCATCACGTCCGTGGAGATGATAATTCGTACGTACGCACGAGTGACAATATCATTTTTTCGATATTAAATTGATATATAATTGGATGGTATATCATATATAAAGAATAAATATCATGTTATATTTATTATTTACATCAATTACACGTCATTATTATACCCATCCAAATAATAATGTATTGAATAACAATTACACCATGACGTGGAGACGGTAATCCGTACGTATGCACGTATGGTGACATGTCAATCAAAGGATGGATAGAATAATGAATATGGTTGTAAAATATTCATAATAAAATCAAAATATATATAATATACTGGAGTTATTATTTTATAATGGAAAAACAAAGAAATTAGAAATGGAAAAAGAAAGGAACTTGAAAGAGGTGATGAAATATTTACCTCTTCTTGAGGTTCTTCCTTTTGATTTGATCAAAAGGGATCATTAGGTTGGATTTATGACTAAAGGAAGGACTCTAAGATGAATGGAAGATAGTTGAGAGAGTATTTGGGTAGGTTTTGGGTGAGACAAATTGATTTGAAGGTGTGAATTAGAGAGAAGGGGTATTGCCCTTTTATAAGAGGGGTGAGGGGCACCTTAGGAAATGTTTGAAATATTATTTTATAATAAAATATTTTCCTATATCCAATTGCTCAAAAATAGATTATTTAAAGTATAAGGTGGGTATGGGTCAAAAATAACTCAAAAAAATATGTTTTAGACAGGTTTGGGTCACTATATTAACTTTATATTTTAGATTTAACTCTTAGTTAAATAGTTTGACATTTACCATGTCTCTTTGTATTTTTATATTATATGGTTTTTAAACTTACTATATACTTCCAAGATAACCCCAAGTTGTTAATTAATGATACACCTATCATTATATAAGTCTTTTTTATGAACCTTAGATTTTTAGTAATATAATATCAATTAATTATATAATATTGGTTTAAAAACACTTTAATGTCAATTTTGACACTATTTGGTATTTTGTTTTTTCAGAATTAATAACAGCATTATTAATTCAAAAACAATTCATATAAACAACCAAAATATGACATAGTAACCTAGAAAATAAGTGTAATTCATAAAAAGACTCAAATTACATTTATTTGGATATTTATAATATCAATTATCATAATATTTCATTAATTAGGTAATTCCTGTATCATCATTGTGTCATAAATAAATTAAATTATTTAAAGTCTAAAAATTATAAATAAAATACAATTATGTAGGAAATCTTCGTATCATTCAAATTAATATTTATAGTCGAATTTATCTCATGTATAATCCTATATTAAAAATGGTTTAGTTATTAATCTTTGATTTTAACTCCTTTAACTCTTCTTTAAATAAAATAATAATAAGTGTCCTAATATAATTCAAGTGGACCTAAATGATCTTATTTTATTACTAAGGTTTTTTTTGGTCGAATTACACTTATCCAATAGAATTTGGGCATGTGTTGGGGTAATAATAATATCATTTTTACCCTTTATTACTCTATTTACTTTTAATCATGGTAAATAAAAGTAGAAATTACTATTCACAAAAAATTATATTCATCTTACTGAACCACATCTTTCTTACTTATATTAATAGTGTCTCTCAGATTTTTGAAATTCAACTCACAGAAGCAGTAAAATTTTGTTTTATGTAAATTTTCAAATTCTCCTAGGTGGTGGGTAAAAGGCGGTGAAAAGTTCAATAAAATTTTTATATATCAAAAATTTTTATAAAATGACTCCAATTAATTAAATTGAACCTGTATAGGTATTATGTATCTATTTTAACTAAAATAAATTTAAATAAAATAAATAATTATTTAAATAAAAATTCTATTTTAAACTGTAACTTAGTGTTTTTTACTATTCATCAAAATTTGAAGGTTTTCAGAAAAATACCAAAAATTCACCCTAAGATAATTTCGATATTCAGAATCAAAAAATTAAGTACATTTTTAATGATTAAATTTATAAAATATCAAAATGTGGGTATTACTATTCATAACAGCTAGTTTGATTGGTTGTGGTGTGTTAGAACTCGAAATTGCGTTTAACACACACTATTGTGTTATTAAAAGAGAAGTGTACCATGGATTCTTGGGTTGTTACATTCTCGCCTCCTTTAAATAATTTCATCCTCGAAATTTCTAGAATATTACTACATAAAAATACTCAGGTGGTTCTTTATCATAAGTTACTCGGGATCCCACGTTGCCTCTTCCATCTTATGGATTGTTCATAGAACTTTTACCAGATGAGTCTTCCGTTTTCTCAGCACTTGTTCTCTTGTATCAAGAACCTTGACAGGCTCTTCGCAATAAGACAGATCGAGTTCCAGTTATAATTCAACATAGGTGAGTATATGCGTTGGGTCAAGCATGTATTTTCTCAATAGTGAAATGTGGAACACATCGTGGACTTTGGAGAGACATGGCGGCCTTGCCAAATGGTAAGCTACAGCCCCAATTCGTTCTAGAATTTTAACAGGTCCGATGTACTTGGGACTCAATTTA
This sequence comes from Viscum album, assembly GCA_963277665.1. Classification (NCBI taxonomy): domain Eukaryota; kingdom Viridiplantae; phylum Streptophyta; class Magnoliopsida; order Santalales; family Viscaceae; genus Viscum; species Viscum album. The sequence goes on along the minus strand of OY728161.1, from coordinate 1,984,862,808 downwards.
CCCTTCTTACCGAAATGTATAACAACCTTCTATGGACATACCTTCAGGAAAACATGATCTCCTACCTGAAATTCCAAATCATTCTTTTAGTTATCAGCATAGCTCTTCTGTCTACTTGGAGCTCCCTTGATGTGGTTTTGGATTACCTTCACCTTTTCTGTCATTTACTGCACATGTTCTGGGACTACAATATTTCTTTCACCATCATCATCCCAACAGGTTGGTGTATGAGATCTCTTTCCGTATAACGGTTCATATGGTGCCATATTAATAGTTGAATGGAAGCTATTTTCATTGTAAAATTCTACCATAGGTAAATATTGATCCCACATACCATGAAAGTCAATTGAGCATGATCTCAACATGTCTTCTAAGGTTTGAATAGTTCATTCTGATTTTCCATCAGTTTGGGGGTGGTCGGCAGTGCTGAAATGAAAATCAGTATCCATGGTATTCTGAACACTTTTCCAGAATCATGATGTAAAACGGGGATCACGATCAGAAAAAATAGATAATTTTACTCCATGAAGTCTTACAAATTCATTAATATATAGTATTTCAAAACGTTCAAGTGGTAAATCTTCTCTTATAGAAAGAATATGTACTGACTTGGTAAGACGACCAACAATGACCCATATTGCATTGTTCCTTCTAGGAGTCTTTTTTAGTCCCATGACAAAGTCTATCATAATATTATCCCATTTCCACTCTGGTATGGGAAGAGGTTCCATGACTCTTCTAGGTAGTTTCCTTCCAGCTTTCACTTATTGACAAACCATACATCTTGACACAAAATTAGAAATCTCCCTCTTCATGTCATCCCGCCAAAAATGTTCCTTCAAATTTCTATACATCTTTGTGCTACCAGTGTGTATAGAGAAAATTTAACTATGAGCATCATCCAAAAATTCCATTTTTAGATCAGGTATATCGGGAACAAAAAGTCTCTTCAAATTTCAAAATTCCATCATCATACACAAAGTCACTCAATCTCCCATCATTCACAGCTTTAATCTTCTTTAGAAACTCTTCATCACCAGAATGATAACTCTTTATCCTTTCTAGTAAAGATGGTTTGGAAAAAATTTGAAAAGTATTGATGTTTCACCTTCCATGGTGATTCCCATATCCATCTTTACTATATCCATGAAAATAGGATCCCTTTCAACTCTCATCTTGTTCAAAACTCCATGATCCTTTTTACTCAAGGCATCTGCAACCTTATTTTCCTTCCCTATGTGGTAGTGTATAGTGAAATCATAAAATTTGAGTAGTTTAAGCCATCCCCTTTGCCACATGTGGAGTTATTTCTGTGAGAAAATATACTTCAAACTCTTGTGATCTGTATATTTCTCATGTTTTCACCATAGAGATAGTGTCTCCAAATCTTTAAATCAAAGATTACAGCTGCTAAATCAAGATCATTAGTAGGATAATTATTCTCATGAATTTTTAGTTGTCATGATGCATGTGCAATAACCCTTTCATTATGCATAAGGACACAACCAAGTCCTTTCTTTGAAGTATCACTATAAATAACAAACCCATCATTCTCTGATGGCATAGTAAATATAAGAGCATTGACTAATATTCTCTTCAGTTATTCAAAACATTCTTCACACTCTTTTGTCCAAACAAATTTATCCCCTTTTCATGTGATCTTTGTTAATGGGTTATCCAACTGGGAAAAATTTTAGATGAAATGTCGATAATGACCTGCTAAACCAATAAAACTACGTACCTCTGTTATACCCGTTGGTGCTGGCCATTCTTGGATTTCCCTTGTCTTAAAACGATCAATAATGATTCCATCCTTAGAGACAATATGGCCAAGAAAATAAAATCTCCTAAAGCCAGAATTCACACTTGCTAAACATCCCATATAATTCATGTCTTCTAAGAGTCTTCAGGATAATGCACAAGTGATTTTCATGATCTTTGTAGATTTTGGAGTATACCAATATATCATAAAAAATACCACTAAAAAGGCATCAAGATATTCCTTGAAATATCTATTCATTAGATCTACGAATAATGAGGGTGCATTAGTCAATCCAAAAGGCATTATTGTAAACTCGTAATGCCCATACCTAGTTTGAAATGATGTTTTTGGAATTTCTTCCTTCTTCACACACAACTGATGATATCCTGATTGAAGGAAAATCGTTGAAAAGTATTGAGCTCCATGAAGTTAGTCGAATAAATCATCAATGTGAGGTAGGGGATACTTGTTCTTTTTTGTTATAGCATTGATATTCATGTATTCAATACACAACCTTATAGACCCGTCTTTCTTCTTAACAAAAAGGACAGGGGCTCCCCATGGAGAAACAATAGGGCGAATAAATAGTTTAATACTCAATTTATCTAGTTTTTTCTTCAGTTCCACTAATTCCATAGTGGCCATTCTATAAGGGGTCTTCGATATGGGCCTTAATCCCGGAATTAAATCAATGGAAAACTCAATTTCTCGTTCTGGATGATGTCCAGATAAATTTTCTGGAAACACATCAACATAATCTTTCACAATAGGTACATCCTCTATTTGAACATTACTTTCCTCACCCACAGTTATTCCATTCTCTTCCTCACCAACAATTGAATTTAGTTGAGCTACTAGGGGTGGATGTAGATAAGAATCAGGTGGGGATGATTCTGCTCTAAGGATAAGGTGTTATTTATTATCATCATCAAAAATAAAAACCTCCTTCTTCTTACAATAATTTTTTCATCATGGTCCGAAATCTAATCCATAAAGAGTATTATATCATATTCAATCATGGGTATGACACTGAGATCAATAGATAAAGAATATTTATATGCCCTAATGGGGACTGATTCATAATAATTTGCTGCAATGATACTTCACTTAGGAGTTTTGACTGACAACTCCCTTGTTAAATCCAATTAGAAATATCTAATTTTCTTAGAAAACTGGGAAGATATGAAACAATGTGATGATCCAGAATCAAATAAAACATATTCTAAACATGAGGAAACCATTAAATTACCTGCCACCATGTCTTTTGGAGCTTCAACATCAACAGTAGTGATAGGATAAACTTGGACTTGATCCCTTAGCCTTTTCTGAGGTAAGTTCCTCTGATGCTTGGGACATTCATTCGTATAATGAACCATTTCTCTACAATTGTAGCATTGAAAATCAACATCCCCTTTCTTCCCCTTGCAATCACGAACTTGGTGGCCCTTTTCACCACACTTCTAATAGACTCCCATTCCCTTCAAGAATGTACCAAGGCATTTCTTCCCAAATTTACTGCAGTATGGATATTCAAAATTTCCCTTCTTCCCCTTATTTCCTTTTCTAGAGTTTTCAGTAGATCTCTTCTTCTCTTTCTTTGATTTAAAGTCTCAAGACTCAGAGAATACTTTTTCTGTCTTGATAGCACATGAGACAATATATTCGTACAACGAGAAGGATCGTGAGACTAATGCTCGATGGATAAATGGTTTTAACCCATAAAATAAACGATCAATATTACTTCTTTGGTTACATATATAGTCTACAACATGCCTCGCTAACCTTGTAAAGTTAGCTTCATACTTTGTGACATTCTCATTCTACTTTTTCCTCAGACTCAGAAATTGCCTTTCCATATATGATCGATGGTCATGAGGAAAGTATTTTTCTAAGAAAATTTATTCAAACTCCCTCAATTCCATATTTGATACTTCATCATCTTCTTTTGTGTTTTGAATCAATGACCACCATTGATCAATATCTCCAGTGAGGCAGTAAACTTTCAGGACAACGTTTTCTCTTTCGCTATTCCCTAAGGCATGAAATATTTTCTCTAAGGAATTTATCCATTACTCAGCTATTAGTGGATTTGTACCCCCATTGAATGTTGGTGGTTGTTTCAACATGAAGCGATCTAACATTGATCCTCCATGTTGCGGATCAGGGTGCTCCATACGGGTAAGGTTATTATTCATAACCTGAGTGAGTTTTCCCAGTATGGTGATTAGCTGATCATCACCAGTTGCATCATCAACTCCACTATAATTATCTTGAGTAGGAGGGCAATCCCAACATGGAGTGTGTGTATTGATATGGTTTCCATTCCTTCCAATAGGCTCCATTTCTAAACAATGGCATAAACTAGATTAGTTTAAGAATCAAAATACATAAATCCAAACCTGTAAAACACATTACTAAATTGAACAGTTTATGAATATAATCCATAATAATAATAAGAAATATTTGAAGAAGTATATACTCATAAACCCTTCATAATGGTTTGTAAAGAAAATGAGAATTATCCTACGCATATCCCCTAGGAGTGTCATAACCAAGAGTGCAGTAAAGCCAGTTGTCGTGCACCCATTCCGACTCAAGTCTAGCTCAAAGAGGTGTTTTTGGGTTTTACCCATAGGTACATCTGTTCTAGAGCCACCTCTACTTGCTCGTATCCAGACCGGGATGTATTTCTTAGAAAACTCACAAAATCTCTACAACACCTAAATTTTAGGAATTTCATCTATACTAATCCTCAAATTCTATCTTAGGGCTATGTTCTCTAATCATAGTTTATCTAAATCGAGTTTCTATGGTTTGTACTAAACTTCCTCTGATACCAAATGTAATGGCCCAACCCCAATTACCTAGATTCGGTGGATTATTACATAACATTGGAATGATCACAAAAGATCACGTCTTGAAAGAACTATTAGTTTAGTAGCCTTATAAGTACTAGATACATTCATAATGTTTACAATACATCATAAAAGGGAAAACTACAACAACATTGTTTCCATATACCACACTCATATCCCATTAGACTATCCCTGCAGGTCAGTCATAAAATACTTCGTCACATCCTGGGAAAAATAAAACAGAGAAAGGGGTGAGCTCAGATTCTCAATAAGGATAACAATATAGCAGAAACTTTCAGAAATAAGCATAAACAATTAAGGCAATGTATTAGACTAAAAAAACCCCATTAAACTTAAACTTAAGAATAATATGGAAAATATAAAATAAAATAATTCCATTTACTTACTCACATGGATATTCTACTAGTAAAATAATCACATGCAATATCAACATCCACTTTCATAATGATGGAATGCATAATGCCAGACTTTCATAACCACATAGTCGAGGCCTTAGGCCAAGAATAAAAATAAGATTTTGTCAAGGCCTTGAGCCGAGATACTAGTTTGTCTCATGAGACCTACCAATGCATTGAGGAGCTATAGAGGGCTCCACCCGTCTCATACCAAGTCCAATGCATTCCACATATGAAAAAGTTTGAGCATAACATAAATATTCGTATTAAAACTAGCATAGGAAATGTCAATACTTTATCCATAAACCATGACTGGTATAAAAATGACACATCCACAGTCAAATTTATCACAAAACCTTCAATAAAATATAGAAGTTTTGTATCATAATAAATCAACTTCAAGTAAACCAAAAACCCATCAAAGAATGATGACATAAATGAAATCAAAATATTTTCTTTAGAGAAACATATCATTCTATTTTGAAATTATTTGAAATTCATAGAATAATAAAAGAAAAAATTTAATTTGGTAATATTTTTATAAGATTGTAAGGGAATATTTGATGATGTTATAATGGTGGAAAATAGCTGCACCCTCCGTATAAGTTAAAAAACATTCTTACCTTAATTTTGTTGAAAAGGTCATAAGGTACCTTGTTATAAAGATTCCTTTAAATTTTTTTTATAAAAAGTAAAACAAGGGTATAAATGGATTTAAACCATAGTCTAGTAAATAGTAAGAAAAATTTAGAATACATTTTTAAGACTCATGGATGTGTATGATAAACAGGTCCCAGTAGATACTTACCTAAAAACAACCTCGGATAATAAAGAGATTGTGAAATTAACCCTTACCTTGTAATTTTCCATGGTCGAGGGTTGGTTAACCTGATGTATAAAGGTGAAATAATTGTTATTAAATTATACAAGAATCATATACATTAATATTATATCATATATGATCTTTTAACATTTCTTTGTTAATAATATATTAGTAATATTGTCGTTTCAGGTGTTAACGGATTTGTTTTATTTTATATTTTTTGTTATGTGTATAATATTTTTTATGTATGGGATGTATCTTATTCATATAAAAATGATATCAAGTCTTTAAATATTATTTTTAATCATCAAATGCAAATTATTCTGAATTGATATGATGGGGAATGAATCTCATCACGTTCGTGGAGATGGTAATCCATACGTACGCACGAGTGAAATTATCATTCTTTTGATATTAAAATAATATATAATTGGCTGGTATATTATATATACAGAATCACCATCATGTTATATTTATTATTTACATCAATTAGATATCATTATTATACCCATCCAAATAGTAATGTATTGAATAACAATTACACCATGACGTGGAGACGGTAATCCGTACATACACACGTACGGTGACATGTCATTCAAAGGATGGAGAGAATAATTAATATGGTTGTACCATATTCATAATAACATAACATTATATAGAAGATACAGGAGTTATTATTTTATAATGGAAACAACAAAGAAAGAGGAAGTGGAAGAAAAATGGAACTTGAAAGAGGTGATGAAATATTTTTATGTTCTTCACGTTCTTCCTTTTGATTTGATAAAAAGGGATCCTTAAGTTGTATTTTGACTACAATAAGGCCTCTAGGATGAGGTTAGGACAATTGAGAGGGTATTTGGGTAGGTTTTGGCCAATCCAAATGGTTTTGATGGTGTGAATTAGAGACAAGGGGGAGTGCCCTTTTATAAGAGGGGTGAGGGGCACCTTAGGAAAAGCTAGAAATATTATTTTATAATAAACTAATTTTCGGTTTATAATGGCTCCAAAATGGATTATTTAAAGAATAAGGTGGGTATGGGTCGAAAACAACTCAACCAAAATGTTTTAGATAGGTTTGTGTTGCTATATTAACTTTATCTTTTAGATTTAACTCTTAGTTAAATAGTTTGACATTTACCATGTATCTTTTTATTTTTATATTATATGGTTCATAAACTTACTGTATACTTCCAAGAAAACCCCAAGATTCTAATTAATGATACACCTATCATTATATAGGTACTTTGGCCGAACATAAGATTTTCATGAATAGAATATCAATTAATAATATAATATTGTTTTTAAAAACTCTTTTAGGTAAATTTTGATAGTATTTTGTATTTTGTTTTTTCTAAATTCATAAAAACATTATTACTTCAAAAAACATTCATCTAACCAATCCAAATATGTCATAGTAACCTAGAAAATTAGTGTAATTAACAAAAATTATTAAATTATATTTATTTGGATATTTATAATATTAATTATTTTAATATTTCATTAATTATGTAATTAATGCATCATCATTGTGTCAAAAATAAATTAAATTATTTAATATCTAAAAATTATAAATAAAATACCATTATCTATGAAATATTATTAGCTTTATAATGAATATTTATAGTTGAATAGATCTTATGTATATCCCTATATTAAAAATGGTTTATTTATTAAACTTTGATTATAACTTTTTTAACTATACTTTAAATAAAATAATAAAAAGTGTCCTAATCTTATCCAAGTGGACCTAAAGGATCATATTTTATTCTTAAGGTTGTTTTTGTTCAAATTACACTTATCCAATAGAATTAAGAGATGTTTTAGGGTAATAATAATATCATTTTTACCCTTAATTACCCTATTTACTTTTAACCGTGGTAATTAAAATTAGAAAGTTACTACTCACCAAAAATTATTTTCATATTATTGAACCACATTTTTCATACCAATATCAATCGTGTCTCTCAGTTTTTTGAAATTCCACTCACAGAAGTGGTAAAATTATATTTTATGGTAATTTTCAAATTTTCCTATGAGGTGGGTAAAAGAAGGTGAAAATTTCAATAATGTTTATATATATATTTATTTATTATAAACTGACTCCATTTAATTACATAGAACCTATATAGTAATTATGTATCTATTTGGAACTAAAATAAATTTAAATAAAATAAATAATTTTTTAAATAAACATTCGGATTTAAACCATAACTCATTGTTTTTCACTATTCATCAGAAATTGAATGTTTTCAGAAAAACACCAAAAAATAACCCTAAGCTAATTTAGATATTCCGAATGCAAAAATGAAGTCCATTCTGAAAGATAAAATCTATAAAATTTCAAAAAGCGGGTATTACTATTCACACTAGCTAGTTTGATTTGTTGTGGTGTGTTAGAACTCAAAATTGCTTACAACACACTCTATTTTATTATTCAAAGAGAAGAGTACCATGGAATCATGGGGTGTTACATGGATAAAAAAACAGCTTCCCCGACCAGTTATGATGCAAAACAAGTGCACTCCCCACCCCGATAATCCATTGAGAATAAGGAAGGAGCATGGGAATGATACTGCACACCGCAACCCACAGAGATGCCCCCTGGACAAAGGATGAGCCACACCTACCTTGTATATCTGAGACATGAATCTCCCCCAAAGGGTATGTTCCTCCATGATTACCCATTCATGCTTCGCACGTACCTGATGCACTATTTCTGACATGATCCTGACATTGATCCCTCCTTCCCCAAGCGGCCGAGCTAAATTCTTCCACATGAACCATGACCTTTTCCTTTCTAACGAGGCATCCCAGATAAAAAGATCCATGATTCTATCCACAGACCTGATGAGCCCCTTCTAAACACTCATAAAAGCCATTGCGTGCATCGACATCACAGACAACACGCTTTTCACTAATGTGATATGCCCCATAAAAGATAGGAAATGGGTTTTCCAGTCCAAAATGTGGTCCAACATCCTATCCACCACTTTTTCTAAATCCCTCGTACGCAACCTACCAGAGGAAATCAGTGTACCCAAGTATTCTGTTGGGAAAGAACCCTTCCCCATACCTAGATCACTACTAAACCTGACCACCCTCCCATCATCACAAGTACTAGCAATGTAAAAATTACTCTTCTCCCTATTAACAACCTGGCCACTGCATCAGCAATACTCCCCCAGGATATTGCTAAAATTCCAAATCGCCCCCTCCCGACATTCATAAAAATGATAGTATCATCTGCATACATTAAGTGTGACACAGATGGACATCGATGTTTCCACCTGAAAGGGAGAATATCCCAATTACCAACCCCTTTATTAATCATCCTACTAATGGTGCCCTGCATCAGTATAAAAATACTCAGAGATAAAGGATCCCCTTACCAAAGAAAACAAACCATTTTGAAGAAACCATGCATTCTCCCAATGAAAGACACTGCCATACACAGTGAGAAAACACACATGAAGTTGATATTACACACCCAGTTTGAGAATCCCATATTGGAAAGAACCCTAATGATAAATCCCCATTCCACCCTATCATACATCTTTCTCATGTCAATCTTGACCGCCATATTATATCCATGGTCTTTCATAGTCAGATCCCTCATCATCTATTGAGCCATCGCCATGGCCCCCTATATCAAACGATTATGCACAAAACCATGTTGTTCCATAAAAACCCATCGAGGTAGACAACTTGACAGCCTCCAGTTGATCACGCAAGCAAAGACATTTTAGGGTAAATTTCACATACGCACAGGACGATAATGATTGAGAGAAGAGGGGGATTTAATCTTTGGAAAGAGAATCAAAGATGTCATGGCCGTAACCTGAGGGATAATACCACCATGAAGAAAAAACTAAATTCCCGAACTATCTCCCCTTAAACAACCTCCCACACCCCTGTAGAAAGACCCCAGGAACCCTTCAGAACCAGCTGCACGGTCCAGATTTAGATTCCACATGACCTTCTTCACTTCCTTCTCCTCATGGATTCTTTACAGCATCACATTCTCCTGGTCTGAGACAATATTTGAAATCTCCTCCCAAATCAATGCCTCCCCATAAGGATACCCCCTAGACATACTTTCATTCGGAACTTCCAGAATGTCTTTAAAAAAATTCAAATCCAAAACTTCGACCACCTCCCTGTCATCAAAAAACGAGTCGTCCTCCATCGTCAGGTTAGGCTTCAAAAAGTTCCGCTTCTCCCTAATGCATGCATGGATGTAGGCAGTATTCTTGACCTCTTCCCTATGCCATTTTGTCCTGGATCGATCCCGCACCCTACGTTCTTGAGCCAACAACAACTTTGCCAAGGTTTCCTTCTTCTCCGCTAGTTCCGCAAATAGAGCATCATCCCAACAACCCTATAAACCTGCCTCCAGATTCTCGATGTCCTACTTATGGTTATCCAAATCCCTATCTCATGGGAGGAGGGAGCTACACCAACACATGAGGGACTCCTTAAACTACCTCAAATTGCGGTTTAAAGCCACCCACGAATAACCCTGAGACTGCTCGCTCTAGGCCTGCGACACTACAAGATGAAAGTTCGGGTTTCCCCCTACTGACTGGAAAACTTGAAACACTCTTGAGAGGCCTCCAACTTAAATAGCGAGAGACGAGGTGGGGATTGATCAGCAATACATCATGTCAGATGTATAACATTAACATCTAAAAATTTATCGATTGTATGCACGTTAGCCATGCACTGGTCGAGACTGCTCCAACTACAAATATCCCCAATAAAATTGTTGCACCATGTGAAGGGGTCACCAGAGAACCCCATGTCCATGAGACCCTTACCAGGCATACACTGAATGAACACCAGAGTCACCCAACACGAAAAATCCCAACACCCTTTCCTCTCATTAGGTCCTGATACAATATTAAAATACTCGCCAACCAGCCATGGAAGATCCCCCAGGTCAAAACCGTTCAACTCTGACCAAAGAACCTCCATGCGTTGTGCATCACAACTTCTGTAGATTAAAGACATATACCACTCCACACCCTCCCTTGACACCTTTGTCATCAAATGTTGGTCCCCAACCTGGATCTTAATTATCAAGACACCCTTCTTCCATAATAACCATATATGGTTATTCATCGGGGCCCCATGCATGGCTTCATGCATGCTGATCTTCCGAGTGACCTATTGAATCTTAGTAGTGTTTTTATTATGCCTGATAATCTCAACCTACCATAATTTGTGTTTCTTGGACTCCTAATAGATGTAATCATTCTTCAACCTAGCCCTGATCCCACGGGAATTCCATATCAAGATGGGAAACATTTAAACCCGATCCTGCCTGGCTTTGTCCCCAGGAAAAGTGGACATCTTCACAGGGGAGAAAGCCATCTCCTAAACATGCAACCTCTTCAACATCATCCCCGTGAAAACACCTGGGCTCGCAGTAGACCCATCAGAGCATGGAAGCGTGGAGCCAAAAGATAGTAGAGAGGAACCTACACCTGTCCCCTGATAGACCCCCCACGGTCGAAACCCCAATCACCACTGCGGTATCCTGATCATCACTGACAGCAGAGACAACATGACTGCTCCATCTCAAACCTCTAGCTCCATCGGGAAACATCCCTCTAGAGAGGCCGATGACCATACAAGAATCATAACCCCCCAGAGACTCAGAGCCCCCCAACCATCCAGCCCCAGGAGGGCCAACATCCATACTCCCCCACCCCCACTCTAAAGCCCTGAACCCCTAGATATTCCAAACATGCCAAAGGAGGAGGGAACCTGGACAACCCTAAACCTTATTAGAAAAAAATGAACCAAATATCCAACAAACATCATCAAAGAGGATTCCAAACATCATGACTGTGCAGGCTGCAGAGAGAAGGAAACCCAATCCGAGCATCTGATGCTGTCATCACATCCAGAAGAAACCATTGGGCTGGAGCCCGTGAAGAGGTTTCCTGAACATGAAGAAAGGCCTACCACTGGATTTTGAACCAAGGCCATGGGAAATCATGACCTTAACTTGGCGTGACAAGGCATCGAGGACTGTTCTGAGGCCGAGGGAAACCTTGGCCTTTCTCTAGTGAGAGGAATAGATCGGCGTGGTGCCACAACAGGATTGCCACCATAAAGATTTTGGAAAGACTGAAACCAGTGCCCCTACACCAAACAAAACGAGCAGTATCTAAGGAACACTGGAAATATGATCTCCTGAGACCACTCCACTGTACCATGCATAAAAAGGGAGATTTTCTCACGTATTGGGAGAGAAAGGTCCATCTCCACACAATTCTGGGGCACCAGAACCTCCACGCCATGGCGAGTTCTATCAGCCGAGCATAGAATGCCCTCCAACGCATCACCAATGGCCTTAAGGAAGGCACCGTTTTGGAAAGGAAGGGGAAGCACAAGAAAACTGACCCACATTGCAGCTTGAGAACTCTCCTTACCCTTGTGCACCTCCATCGACCATCGGGATAAATTGAACCTCCATCGCCCCCAAGTCCTGGGATCCTTGCACCAAGCTAACAAAAAATCTGCATCTGAGGAAAGAACCATGAAAAAGTAGTGTCAATGAATCACCGACACTTGCATGCCCCCTACAAACCCCATGAATCCACGAAAAGTTGAAAAACTGGAAGAGGAGGTTTTGCCGAGCCGAAACTCGCAACGAGAGTCCATTTTAATCCAACCACAACCTCTCAAAATGCCCACTCCAGCGCCACTAATGAGATAGAGGAACCATCCCTCACAACCGAGTGGTAGGAAGGATCGATCTCCAGGAAATAAGGGCATGAAACTACATGACCTGAATTGCGCACAACATCCCTGAAAGGCCTCGTCGGATGATCCCTCCTTCGCGAAGCATCATCAAGCACCCAAGGAGGGCCGTGGGGATGCCCCCGGAGGTCTAGGCCTCGGATCAAATGCTTCCATAGATGAATACAATAGAGGAGGAAGAGGCGGGGGATGAAAGTATCAGAAAATTTGAAAAAACGCCAGGTGCGTGTAGTGAGTTCTTCAGAGAGCAGGAAGCCATTCGGTCCTAGGACTCTGTTTAGATCATTCTCTCAACATATCTTCTATGGTCTGAAAAGTTCACTCATATTGTCCATGAGTTTGAGGATGATAGGTCATACTGATGTTTAGTTTAGTGCTTATAGCATGTTGATGAATTTTCCAGAACGTTGAAGTGAATCTCGTATCATGATCAGATACAATAGATAGTGATAATCCATGCATCCTTACCACTACTTTGATGTAAATCCAAGCAAGTTGATCAGATTATAAGTCCTCTCAGATTGAGATAAAGTGATTTGTATACATAATATGATCCACAATGAACCATATAGAATTGTTTCCTCTATATTTCCTTAGAAGTATAGTGAAAAATTCCATGGTAATGTTCTCCCACATCCATGTTGGTATTGGTGGTGGTTGAAAAATCCCCGTATACTTCTATCTTTCAGCCTTCACTTGTTGAAAAACTAGGAAATTTGATCTATACTCAGCAATATCCTTCTTCATATTATCCCACCAAATGTTTTCTCAGAGATATTAATTCATCTTTGTGCTCTCTGGGTGAACAGAGAAGGTAGAGCTATGTGCATAATTCAGAAGCTCCTTCACTATCTCTAGATCGGATGGTACACATAATAGTGACCCAAATCTTATAACTCCTTCCTCATAAATTATGAATTCTAAGGATTTCCCATTTCTAATATCTTCCACACTTTTCTGAATTTCAATATCTTTTCTTTGAGCATCCTTTATTTTCTCCATGAGGGATGATTGAGAAATCATTTGAGAAAGGATTTATGATGTTCCAAACTTAATGATTCCCATGTCCATCCTCTTCAAATCTAATATGATCGTATCCTTTTCAATTCACACCATTGATAAAGACACATGATCATTTCTATGTAGAACATTTTCCAACTTATTTCCCATATCGGGATAGTAATGGATTGAGTAGTCATAATTCTTGATGTGGTATATCATTATTCATTAACTCATGTTAATCTATTTCTATTTGAATATATATTTGAGACTCTTGTGAATAGAATATATCTCACTCTTCTCCACATAGAGATGATGCCACCATATTATCAATGCAAAGATGATAGCCGCCAACTAAATATCATTCATGGGATAGTTTTGCTCATGGATTTGCAGCTTCATTGAGGATTAGGCCATCACTTTATCTTTTTTTCATTAGCACATAGCCTAAGACCTTATTTGTAGCTTCACTATACACCATAAAGAGTTCTCAATTTGTTGAGAGTGTGAGTATTGGTGTGATGATAAGACTCGTTTTAAACTCTCAAAAATAGTCTTCACATTCTTGAGTATAGAAAAATAATACTCCCTTCAGTGTCAGCTTGGTCAATGGGTGTGGAAATCATGAAAAGATATTAATGAATCTTTGATAATACTCATCTAGATGAAGAAATATGCGGATCTACATTACAGATGTTGGATTGGGCCATGCATTAATTACCTTTTTCTTGGAAGGGTCCATATATATACCTTTCCTTGTAAAAACATGTCTCAGGAATGATACTTCATCCATCCAGAACTCACATTTTTAAACATGGCATATAACTTCTCCCTTTTCGATGTCTTTAACACAGTATTAAATTATTCCTCATGTTCATCCATACACTTGGAGTATATCAAAATTTCATTAATAGTGAATACCAAAAAAAAATTCGAGGTAATCTCTAAAGTCTCTATTCATTAAATCCATAAAACTTTATAGAGAATTAGTGAATACAAAGGGAATCTCTATGAAGTTGTAGTGTACATACCTCATTTGAAAGGACGGATTGGGAATATCTTTCTTTTTTTACTATAATTGGTGATACCCCGAAAGAAGGTCCACCTTAGAGAAATAACTGGGCCCCTAAAGTTGGTCAAACAAGTCTTCTATTCGTGATAGGGGATACTAGTTCTTTTTCATGATTTTATTGAGATCACGATAATCAATGTAGAGGAACATTGATCCATCCTTTTTATTGATGAAGATGACATACGCGACACACGGTGCTGTAATCAGGCATATGAAACCCTTCTCTAGATTATCCGGTTACTTCTTCTTCATCTCTTACAGCTCTATGGTTGCCATTCAGTAAGGTGTCTTCAATATTAGTTGAGATCTCGGAATAATTTCAATTGATAAATCAACCTCAAGATCAGGAGGAAGCCTAACAAACTATTCAGGGAATACATAATTGTAATCCCACATGATGGGAATGTCTTTAAGCATGATTCTATCATTTTTCTCAATAATTTGAGCTAGATATGTTTTCTTATAAGGAATCAATATCCAAACATGAGACAATGATTCTAAAAAGAGTTTCATATTCCACCTTAAACCTGTATAGAATTGGAGGGTTCTTCAGGATGTGAAGATGGATCTACATTTCCTGAAAGATGATGATGTATTTGTATAAAGACATCCAATCTATTCCCAAGATATCATTGAACTCCACTAGACGAAATATGAAGATATTTTCTGGGAGGTTCTATTCAAAAACATTAATTGGGGAGGAGTTCTAAACCATAGATTTAGTAATTTTCCATTTTCAGTTTTCACATATAACTTGTCCTCCAAATTTTGACTTGGTTTTGGAAAAGTTCTACTAAAAGTGAAAGATATGAATGATTCTGTAGAATAAGAATCAAATAGTATGTTCAATATTCATGAATACATAATTGGTGTACCTATCACCACAACGTTTTCTGACTCCAGCTCAACATTTGTGATAGCATAAGCCCATACTTGTTTCCATAGAGGTGGGTTTTTATTACCTATGATAACCCTTGGCTTTGGGAAATTGTTCACACAATGCCCAAGCTCATTACAATTGTAACACTGCACTATAGGCTAAGTGTTGAACTGAACCTTCCTTTATTCTTCCACATTGGTAGGATTTTTCCTATCCATTTGGATGTCCTTGACAAGATGTCCCAACTTTCCACATTTGAAGCAATTCATGGTTCCCTTTCGACAGTTCCCAGGATTCTTCTTCCCACAACCATTACAAGTGGGATATTCCAGCTTCATTACATTATGGGATTTGTTTATTGAAATACCCATGTTGTTCTCCATTTTATGCTTGTTGTCATCAGGCCCACAAGACCACCTATAATCTCCAATATCTATTTCAACCTTCAGGGATCAACATAAAATATCCTCATAACTCTCGATGTCTCGAATTCTCAATGATTTTTGTAGACACATCTTTAGTCCACTGATGATGTGATCCACCTTGCTTTCGGTGTTCACGATAAAGCTGGAGGTGTAAATTGTAATTCTTGTAATGTTTGCTTCATACACCATGATGGAATCATCTTCCTTTTCCTTGAGATCGATGAGCTCCCTTTCTATCTTGAGATAGTGGGTTCAAGGAAAATATTTATTGAAAAACATAATCTGGAATTCCTCCCAATCGAGGGAATAAATTTCCTCTCAGGACTTTTTATTCTTTATCAGTGTCCACCAATGATCAGATTCCTCATCAAAACGATAGACCACTAGTACAATTTTCTCTTCTTCCAAGCACTAGAGGATGGGAAATATCTTTTCAATGGATCATCGGGCAGGGGGACGCTAGCTTTTGGGAAAGCAAACGGGGCAGTGGGATTTTGGGATTCCCAGGTTGCCAGACACTGGACTTCTCAGTCAGAGAAGCTTCCCTTCTACCCACCTTCCTCAAGGCCGTCCTCAACCAATCATATGAGGCTCTTTTCAATGATATCAGATTTGATGGATCCATTGACAGGTGTGTGTTCCGTGCCTCCCCTTTAGGCAGATTCTCGACAAAGGACTATAGGAAAACCAGGCCTGGGCAGCTGGCCAGCGACCCCCGGGGCAGCATCCTCTGGTGAAAGTACATCCCCTCCAAATTTAGTTTCCTTATATGGAGATCCCGCTCCAACGCCATTCCAATGGAGATGGCCATTAAATCCAAAGGTATTCCCTTGGCCTGGAAATGTTTCTGCTGCGCCACCCCTAAAGAGGAGTCCTCCTTCCACCTCTTCTTCCAAAGTGACTGGTTGGGCTATCTGTTGAATGGGCTTGGGGAATTTATGGATCTTTTGGGGATGGTCACTTCTCCAGAGGATTTATATCAGTGCTGGTTCCATGGGGCCTCCACCAAGTATGAGAAAGATGGTAGGGCAATCCTCCTTGTTGCGGGTGTCTGGAGTCTCTGGAAGGTGCAGAACCAGGCACGTCACCTTGGGTCTCCCCGCTCCCACCATGTTTTTCTTCTCCAGACTAGATTCCTCATTGCTAAACTGGCCCCCCTTCATAAGAATCATGAAGCCTCTCCCTCTCTCCATTGCTACATTAACAGAGCGGGCCTTCCAACCTTTTCTACTCCTCTGAAGCATGGCATCTAGGTGAGATGAAACCCCCCCACTTATGGGCTCAAACTTAACAGTGATGGGGCCTATAGACAGGGGGAAATGAAGGGAGGCGGGGCTGTTCGGGATCCCTCAGGATCAGTCATTCTGGCATTCAATGCATTCTACGGAGAAGGAGACTCCCTGGTGGAAGAAGCCAAGGCGATGCACAGTGGCCTTGAAATTTGTCTTTCAAAAGATCTTCCCTTGTGTTCAGTGGAAACAGACTCTAAAATAATTTTGGATTCCCTAAAGGGTGATATCCCCCCCCCCCTCGTGGCAGATCACCTATATCACTCGGAAATGCAGATCGTTGCTTTCTAGTGACACTGATGTCCTTCACACGTGGCGGGAGGGTAACCGGTTGGCTGATGCTTTGGCCGCTATGGCATCCCACAACCACCCTCTTTTGGTGTTCAACTCCCTTGGGTCTCTTCCTCTGACTGGTGTGGACGTCACTATTAAGGATTCTCTTGGGCTTCACTTCTTCAGGCCCCCTTGACCTTTTTTTGGCTAAGTTGGCTCTATTGGCCTTGTTGCTTATAGGGCCAGTGGGTTTCGTCTCCTCACTGTCCCTGTTCATGTCTTTCAATTTAAGAAATAAAAATAATTATTATAGACTAATAGACTATTCCAAGAGGAGGGGATAATAAGATTCTCTAAACATGGGAGGACTTTTCTTCCGGAAGGTTTATATGGAAACATTTTCATTCTTTTAAGGAGGGAGTTCCACGTGATTCAAGTTATTATTCATAACATGAGTTAGCTGAGCATGTACTCTCACGATGTTTTGAGCACCTGTTCCAATCATATCAGGCATATCATTAGGGTAATCTTCACATTTTATATCACATTGGTTGTGGGAATGTGTTATTCTACTTCCCACCATTAACCCAGAAATTGAACGTACAATTAGAGGGCTTAAATACTTAGTTATTGAACATAAAAAGGAAAATTTTGAACATAAAAGGACAAACATGTAAAGTTGAATTATATCATAACTTGTGAATCCTTAGGTTTAAATATAGGTCATCCTCGATCAGTTTCATAACATATATTGTTATTTACTTTTTTATTCCCTTAATAATTGTTTGTTCAATGCTCAGGAATTTAACAAAGCATATCACCTGGGAGTGTCAAACCAAGAATGAAGCAAGGGTCGTTGTCATGTACTATGAAACACCGGGTCATGCCTGATCTCCTTATCATAGTTTTCACTTCTAGGTAGATCTTTTCTTGAGTCAACCCTTCCTATTTTTATCCAGACAATAATTTATTTTCTAGATATCTTACTTACTATATACTTACCATAATATAAGGATGTTTTGTTATACATCGTCTCATCCACAATGTTCTTACTAAAGTTCTCTATTACTAATATCCAAAAAATAACTAGACCATCCTATGATACCAAATATATAAACCCTATCCTTTTACATATAACATTACATAAGTTTAAGAATAATTATACATTAGAGTACAAGCTAAGGATTGTAAATTCTAGTGTCTTGGAAGACTAGGTACATAAAACTAAAAAATCAGAAATAAAAAACACTTCTTTATTTAATCATCTTAAAGGGATCCTGACATCCTTAGAGCCCTAATATCAGCATAGGATAACCTAGGGATAACATGAACAAAAGGATGATCTAAAATCCCATTAAGGGAATATCCATAAGAACACATCATTATCACATGTGATAGAAGGCACGACATGATGATACAAAAAGGCATGTAACATTTGGGATCATAACATATAAACATGGGATCATTTTAACATGGAATAGTAGAAATTTGACAGAAACATAAATCATGAATTTATAATGAGTCAAGTCTATGTTCCAAGAATGTTTCCCATAGTAGCAAAAGCCAAAACTAACCACCAATATCATTTTACAAAGTAGCATAAGCCAAGGCTAACTGCTAAGACCTTCACTCATAACACCTCATGAGACTCAAATTTACCCAATTCATTGGCATGATATCTGAGTGAACCCATATTACATTTAATGAATATATTTTCAACATAAATAATCCAATATAATCAATCTTACATAAACATAAGGTTAACCCATGGAAAGAATTGGGTACCACAATTATGACATAAAACATAACCAATTGGAGTATCATGAAGGTGTACATGAAAGAGAGGATTTAGAACATACATAGATGTTCATGAGTAATAATATGCACATAAAATTTTATGTGATTTCAAATAGAAGTGAAAATGTATAAGAAATGCAATTTTGAATTTTTAGCATTAAAATTTTTTTTTACGGTTTAAAGGAAAATACTATAGAGATTTTAAAATTGAAAAGGGAAAAATATTTTATATAAAACAAGAAATGAACCAATAAGGTTTTAATAATAAACATACTGATTATATATATATAATTATGGCTTAAAACATAGGATAGAGTTCACATGAAATTGGGTAAATATTTGGGAAGTTTCCTTTAAACGAGTTTTCTTAATGGGAAATATCACGGAGGGAATAACATAAAAGCATGTATATCCCCGAATATAAAGAGGGATGGATCTTCAAAAATGAGTTTCAATAATATAAATATAATTTATATGTTTTAATTAAAAAACATAACATCATTTGGGTAAAAAGTAAGATAGAGTAACCCAAACGAATAAAGGAATTTAGGTGAAATTCCTTACGGATTATCGGCATGTTATCAGGAGTATTTAAGAGGAATTAAAGAGAGATAAAGGTCTTTATAATATTTTATAAACCATGAGGTAATTATGGGTAAGGTTAAAATTCATACCCCATCATTAGGAATTATACATAAAATGTCATAGCATAGCGGATATTCTTGAATAAAAGTGAAATGAAGAGGATCTATTACCTTAAACATGGTGGTGTCCTCCACTTGTTATTAATGACTAGAATAAAAAAATTATGTATATTAATAAATAATTACAGAACCTCTTCTATATTTAATCGATTTATTATAACCTTTTTATGTTTATTCAATACCATCTTGATTGGTTATAAGGATCAATTTCATAGTTCGGGTCCGTTTGCTTCCATGGTTTTAATTGTTGGTTTATGTTCGAATAAAAATATATGATGAAGGTGGTTGTCCAGAAGTGATGTTATATTTTATTATTAAAAATCTAGAAGTTAACATGGTTAAAAAAATAATTTGGTTTCTTTAAGTTAATTTTAATCATTTTTTAAATCTTTAGTGACATTCTTTTGGGTTAATTGGCGGTTTTTGACAACAAAGAACACATTTTGATTTATAAACGAAAACCATGTGTAAAAAAGGATTTTAGAACCATATATGAGGCATAATACATATATAATGGTCTTGTTAAACCACAAAAATGGTTTCATGACCATAATTGAATATGGTAATGGTCATTGAAAACCCATCGTCCTTGAATGTTGTTAATTAACACATATCTGATGGTGTCTCTACTACTAAAATAAATGAAGAGTGAAGGAGAGATGATAATAAATTATTACATTATCATAACAACATTACATTACATGTAAGTTTCTAGAGTTTTCATAACATTTGTATCATGATGTTAAAGGATTGAAAAGAAAACAAATGAACTTGACAAGAAAAAGAAAGAAAAGAAAAGAAGAATTTACGTCATAATTCAATCATCCTTGAGAGCCTCTTAAGGGGAGAGGATTTGGTCTTTTGAGGAGGCCAAGGGCTATTGAAAGTGGTCGAGGATCTTGAGGATGGATTTTGGTATAATATAGGCATGGAGCAAGGCTTGAGAGGGGTGAAGAGAAGGGGTAAGGAGGGGTGATATTTATAATAGTGAAGAGGAGGGTTTTCATAATATTAAAAACAATAGTTTTTAATTTTTCCACAAGACAAGAAATAGTTATGACTCCATGACCAAAAATAGTAATAAATGAATGTGAGTTAGAAATTATGTTTCTCACATCACTTATGATGTTAGGAATAGTGGAGTTAAATTATAATGTATTTATACAGTAAATTAATGTATCTTACTATTCACAAAAAATTCAAGTATTTTAGAAAAATCCCAAAAATTCACCCTATTCATTTTTCAACATGTAGAATTCAAAAAATAAACTCCCTTTTTCAAAAATAATTTTCAAAAATATGAATAATTTAATTTCTAATTAAAACCATAATTTATTCAAAAAATAAAACATTGAAACCGTTTAATTTCTTATTCCATGATATAGGTATATCGTACTTCCACTTGAATCTTATTTTTATACTGTCATAGGCATGGTTACTATTCATTAGGTTATGTCACTATTCATAAGATCAAATTTTTAATTCATAAGGGTATGTTACTATTCACAAAAAATTATGTTTTCCATATTAAACTCTAAATAATTTACTTATCGTAGTTGTGTATGTCAGATTTCCAAAATTAAAATCAGAGAAGTGACAAAATTATATTTAAAGGTAACATAGAACATCATAGTTCATTGTGTTGTGATTTAAGGTGATTATATTACATATTTATAAGAAAGGAATTTTCCATTGAAAACTTTTGGTCATTACATGCAAGTCCTTCCTATAGTACACAATGTGTTCTAAATATAATTATTAAGGAATTACATGCTAGACCCAACACATGTACTCAATTATGTGGGAATAGAATCAGATCCTGACTATCTTACTGTGAAGAGCCTGTCCAGATTCTGGATATCAAAGAATAGGTTTTGAAGAATCAGAGGACTCTACTGGTAATGTTTCTATGGAAAAATCATTAAATTGAATAGGTGATGTGGGATATGGAAGAACTCATCATAAATCACTACCAAAATCATTTTATAAAGTTACAATGTAGAAATTTTGTGGTTGAAATTTTTTTAGGAGGGGAGAATTTAATAAACCATTATTATATTAAAGAGATTATCCTTTTTATGTTTATTTTAAATATTATAAATCACATAAAAACACAAATAGAACACAATAAAAACATTATGAATGAAGAATAAACGAAATTAGAGGTATTTCTAGAAATTAAAGAACATATATCGAGGAAATAGCAACTCAACCATAGAAAGAGTAATATGAACCTTATGAATTGTAAATATCCTAATGAACAGTAACCACACCAATGAGTATAAAAAATTTTTAGGAATCCAATAAATGAAAATACGATACAATTATATCATAGTATAATTAATAAATATTTTAAAAATTATTAATTAATTGACGGTATTTTTAGGAGTCTTAAATATTTAATTACATTTTTATAATTAATAAAACTATTTAAAATAAATTCACTTTCATAAAATGGATTCATAAATTAATTTTTTCTTATGATATTATGATAATTTAATGAGACCTTATGTAGATTTTTATGGTGTAATAAAATCAGTTATAGTTTAAAATTTGTACTTTTTGTGCAAATGCTGATTTTAGTTAAATATTAATTTTCCCATATTTAGAAAATTATTTTCCAAAAATGGAGTGTATTTTTGAATTCTTCATGTTGAAAAACTATTTTTTTGAATTTTTGATATTTTTATAAAATACATGTTTTTATTTGTGAATAGTATAATACAACAACTTATGATAAATTATAAATATATGAATTATAGAGTCATGGATGATTTTTGTTTAGGTAAGAACCATTGGTTATTAATTATAATAAATAATTACTGTATTTAGTCACAAAAATAAACACTATTAATTTTCTTGAGCAAAATAATAAAATAATGAATAATATAATGAGAAATCGCTCCTCTCCTCCACTATAAATACCACCTCTCACCCTTTCTTCCCCTCACTCCTCTAAGAATTAAATATTTTAAAAAAAAAATCCAAAATAGTATTCCTTAGTCTATCCCCCATTTCCAATAGCTCTAGGTATTTCCAAAAGGCAAAAACCACTTTCCCTATGGAGGTTCTTAAGGAGGATAATTCAGGAGGTAAACCCTCTTCCTTTTTATTTTCATTTCATTTCAAATTTTTTCTTTTCTTATCTTCTCTTAACCTCATCTTTAAAAATGATCATGATAAATTTATTATAATATATATAATTTAACGATATTATTTTAATCAAATATATATTATAAATCTATTTACTCCTTTAGTATTTTCTTTTAAAAACAAAATCATCGTTTGGGAGGTGCTGATTTACAACCTTCTTGGTTGATGAACTTTCTTTCATTAATTTATCCTTTAAGACTGGTAATGAACCCATTTTTTTGTTAAAAAAAGGATATAATATATTTATTTAAACCTATTTAATTTTATATAAATAGTATATATACTTATTATTAATTCATACAGCAAAACAAGTACATAATAATTGAAATACTTCCAAAATAATATTAATGATTATCACTAATGATTTATCTAATGACTAATTTTCATACCATAATACCAAATGATTTATATCACCAATTAATCTTTTATATGTTATTTAATATAATATAAATTCAAATCATGATAATTATACCCACCTCACTTGAACATCCTTACTCATATATAAGTATACTAATTGTGAAAACCGAGGAAAGGAATGCTAATGAGCGATAAATTCATATTATATAACTCATCAAAATGGATATAAATGAACATAAAACACTATATCAAATAAAATAAATGTATATAAGGTTATGGATTCAATAACTAATGTATTTATTTTGATTATCCACGATGTTATGGTCAAGTTCAGAACACCTTCATACATAAGGTAAGGGTTTTCTTCCAGAAAATCCATTATCATTTGAGTTATGCTTTCTTTCTCTATACACTAATGCAATTTATCATTATTTTTAAATAATTATTCACAATCATATATATATATATATTTTCAAAAATCATATATCTATATCCTTTCGTCATTAATTTATGGGACAATAAATTTTTTACAAGGTTACCTTATCGTTTCTTCTCAATGCACAAGCCGATTAAAGGGAACTTGTTAATTTCTTCTCTATTTGAAAATTTCATACATAATTTGTTTAAAGACAATGTTATTTTTTTAAAATAAAAAATTTTATCATGAAAAATGACATTTTTTTATTTCTGTTTTTATACCAACAATAATTATAAATATAAATAAATTTCTAAAGGAACTATTATTTTAAAAGTAAAAGGGTATTTCTATCAAGAATTCCTCAACGATTTTATTAGATTATTTTCATATATTTAATAAATCCATTGAATTTAATTCTTTATTGAAGATTATATATTTTATTTATCATCCACCATAATTTATTGAATGATTTATGATAATTTTGACTATGGATGTTCTATCTTGACACCAATCACCATACTACTCAGAATGGTTAGTGATTATGTTAACCGATTGGGGGAGTTATTTACATTTTATATGTATATTTTGTGTATGTTTATCCCCATTCATATTATAAATTAATTAAACTTAGTATGTGATGGGTGGGGCCTGCTATATCCCCTCGATGCATCAATAGGTATCATGAGGCACAACAGATATGGATTTGGCTGAGGCCTTTCCCATTTTCAGATATAGTTTGGGACAAGGCCTTAATAATTTTTAGTTGTCATAGCCACGGCCTTGAAAATATGATTCAGATGTATGGCATTATGAATTCCCTCATTACGAAACTATTAATTCATATTCTATTTGTTTTTTGACTGGTATAATATTTATGATTAGGATTTGTTATAGAATAATTTGGTTATCTTTTATTTATTCCATATTATGATGAAGTTTATTTTTAAATGCATGTGTTTTTCAATATTCACCAATCATAATGATTATGTTTTTATATTTTTTTGTACCTATTACATTTACTATGAATCTGATCTCACCCATTTATTATATTTTATTTTTTCCCAGGATGCAAAGATGTATATTATGAATTAATTATAAGGATAATATAGTATTTGTGGATGTTTCAAAAGGAATTTCAATATTTATTTACCTTTCAATTTTCATTATAAAACTTATGTTTGTATCTTTTTTTCCAATGTTAATAAACTATTAAATCCTTTGGGATATATATTCCTTGTTTATTATTTCAATCTAATGAAGCACAACATCGACTCTAGGAAACTTGGGTTGGGGTATTTTCATATATAGGAATTATTTAAAAATAAAATAATTTACAAACATTATGAAATAATAAGAATGGAACATGAATCCTTGAAAGTGAAACACCTACTTTTTACTAAGGGAAATGAATTTGGAATCCAATTTAAGAAAGGAGAAACATGATTCCTTGGATATAGAAGGATCACACATACTAGAAAGTTCCCCTAGAACACTAAGCACACAATATTAGAAATTTAATCTCAACCCAAATCCTATCCATGACCTAGAAGTGAATAAGGTTTATTGAAGGGAAAAATTGGAGGGACACGAATTTAGATGAAGGAGGTGGAAGAGAGGAGAAATTATTACTTGAAGATCACATGATTGGAATTCCAAAAATAGAGAGAGGGAAGGAGGGTAGACAAGAGAGGGTGGAATTTAACACAAGGGGCTCAGCCATGGTAGTTTCACATAAGACTCGAGGCCGAGAGTGGATGGGAATTTCATGTCAGTTAGTAGGGTTTTGGATGAAGGTGTTTTATTTTTAGGGGCTTTAATAATAAAATAAAAAAATAACAAAAAATAAAAATTTAATATTGAGGAAAATGATATAGTTTGGCGACACTGTTTGTCTAACCGTGTTCGAACCATGTGGGAGGAACTGCCTAGACAAAATCCACCCTGAATGGTCTCCCTTAGGAACTGAACTATTAGACTAATCATGGTCTAATGATGATAATTGAAAATATCAAATTTAAGAACTGAATCAGATATTTCACACATGGTTTACCTAAGCATCAGAAAGACATGTTCTATACCACATACTAACATGAACCCCAACATAGGTTTTCTTAGGTATCACATAGTTTTCTTATCAATGTTCTTACAATAGACACAAGAAAAATGTTTTTTCAAATTCACATGTTTTGAGTGGAAATCCTATAAAATCATAGAATGGTTGTTTAACTCATAAAATAATATAAAATAAAAACCCCAATGAGATGGGGGTGAAACAAACTTTGTAGATATTGTGGTATAGTTGTATATTCAAGAGATAATATGATTACATAGAGTGTCATTAATAATAATATAATAATATGATTCCTTATTTATTTTTGTCTTATTGTAAGGTCTACAAAAGTTCTTAAAAATGGGGTGAATTTGAGAATGACATACTACCCATAGACTAACATTCTATCTAAGCGTACTGTCTAGGTGATGGATGGTATGACTCTAGTATTCAAGCTTGATTTTAGTGTTTCATGGTAGAAAAATTTCATACCTATAAATATTCACTATAATCAAATTAACTAGGAATCAATTTTGGGTAAACCATTTAAATCATTGGATGGAAGGCTATGTCGATCTCCATTATATTAGAAAGAGGTTGTGATGTCATTAATCATTGGACCAAGTCTCCGGTAGAGGACTTTAGAGCATGTCTATTTGATGAGGAAGTGGATAAAGACAACTTTAGAAGGTAGAAATCATATAATAACCCTTGATTCTAACCTATAGAGTTTTATGTGGTTGGTCAAGAATTCCTAATATTTTCTACATAGTTAGGATACGATCATATTTATAGGCATGTAAAGATGGAACCCAAGAATCAGGGGTTGTTTCATGTAGTTAAGAGAATTGGTGTTGTGGAATACTAATTAGTGTTCCTAAAAGATACATTTTTAGGCACTATGTATTCAATTTTTCTCAACATTGGAGATACCATCCTTATATTTACCATTTACTTTCATCAATGATGTCGATTTGTAGCTAGATACCATATTCAAGGGATTACCATTTTATGAAGTGGACATGGGATAAATGATTCTTGATTGAAAGACAATATATCTAGCATAAATGTTGCGGAAATAAAGGCATATCTTAGAGGATATGTGGGTATAAGAAGTTTATATGTGAGAATATAGGTTATAAAGTTTCTTTAATGAGGCTTGATGATGCATCTCAGGGATGAGAAGCTATATGGTGGATAGGATATAACACCCTACATATTATGAGATGAATATTCAATTTATATTTCAAAAAAGACCAGTTATTTCAGTGTTTTATGAAATTTGAAGGTTTTGGTGTTGGATTAGCGTTCTTTTATTTTTAAGACAGACATGATAGTGATACAATTTTCTTGAAGTTAAATTTCATTAAGTATCTAATGGGATGGTACGAGGTACCCGGTGGCCCTAGGTTGAGTGGGTGGATTTATATGGTCCACCGATAAGTCGACAGACCTAGAGTGGGTACCTAGTGGTGTTTAGAAAGCTACTCGTCAGACTCTATTATCAGTTTTAAAAAAATAAATTAATTATATTAAATAATTAGAAAATATGTTGAAGGAGGACTTGACCTCATTTCGTTTCACTAGAGTCTTGATCCCCTCTCCCCCTTCCACTCTATTAATCCTCTTCTATGTGTGGTATATCCACCATTCATGGTATATTATTTATATTTATTATCCTAGGGTGATTCCACGGTTGAGTCTAACCCTTATCATGTGTCTTTTAAATATTTATCTCTTTACCATTTCAGTCCTAGCTATATGTTCCCAATTCATTGTAAAATACTAGTTTTTTGTGATTTATTTTGATTTAGGACATATTTTCTAGTGGTATACATCAACAGGGACCATTATATATCTAGTAAGGTGGTCTAAAACCTTTTTATATGATTTTTATGTTATTTTAATTCCTTTTATGAAGTTTGGGAAGTACAAAATTTTGAGAATTCTATAAATTAAATTAAAATTTGATTATTGTTTTTCCATGGGGTGCATATGAGATCCTTCTAGGACATGAGGGGACAATCACATGTGATGCCTATTTTTTCATTGATGATCATGTGACTTATGTAGGTTATATAAAAATGTGACTTTAGACACAATTTGGTTGTCTATTCAAGATACATGTTATCTCTGGAGGATGAGATGTATCCTAGACCATTCCTTATATAGAGGGAGCATGAGTGTCACATAGTCATGAAACTATTTCAATATGTACTATGATATTTCTTTACTAGTCATAAATCAGTCTCATTAAATTTATGAATTTTGATATTTCATTTAATCAGATGATTTAATCAATGTTTTATTTATTACCATATAATTCATTATTTCAGTGATAAATCATTCACTTAAGATTCTTGGTTCATGGCATATCTAAAAAAATAATTGATGATTTATAAATTTTTTGGTGGTTTCTCATCCACCTTGATGAATATATTGGTAGAGTATAATCCACATATAATTATTTAATTTTATTATGGATCATTCACTATGGATATATATTTTGGTGGTGGATCATCCACCTAAAAAGTGTTTTTAGGTGATGGATGATTCACCTATGATTTCTCATAGTGATACATCATTAATCAAGTTAGTTTAATAGTGATACATCATTTTTTTTGAGTCTATATGATGGGGAAACATCTATCAATGAGAATATTTGGGGGTGATACTTCATTTATTATGTTTATATTAATTTTGATTTCATATTTCAATGAATTATTAGATGAGGGGTACTAGATCGTTATCCCTTGAGGTGTGTTAAGCCCATGGGAATATCCTCTAATTTCATCACTATCTAAAGAAGGTATAGTCTTTCCTAGTTTGGATTTCATGAACTCTATGATGTGGTAAATTATATTTTTATTTTTATTATAATTTCCTATGGATCGTGAATTTCTTTCATAGATTTACTTTAGAAAACCATTGGTGGTGTCTTAGTAAGTTGTACTAACACCTCTCAATGGTTATTTACTACATGAGTAAATTTAATGATTTCAGGGATACGTAAGGAAAACAGACAATTGATTAATGAACGAGGAGCATTTCTGGGGATATTATATGGTACTTTGTAAGGAATTGAGACCCATTTTTGAATTAGCCTCCATTATATTCATTATTTTTGGAATAACATCTATATGACCGACCAAAACAGATCACAATTCTGATATATCCTCTTGTTGAATTCTAAATAAATCCATTTTAATATAGATTATCTTGATTACTTACCTATATTTAGCACATAGCTGCTACAACTATGTTATGCCGTCTATTTCGAGTGATGTTTATTATTGATTTTTATATATATTACGGATATATGTACCATGGGTTATAGTATTTCAACACTCACCTATAGACCCTCCATACTTGTCAACAACATCTAGTGTATGAGGAGGTACACCTAGGTCATACCTCAAGTTTGGTTACCGTTTGAATACTTTGGGTAGGGATATTTTAGAGGTATGTATAATGAGAATAAGTGCTAGATGAGGCAAGTATGAGGTGTAATGGGAACACAAGTACCAAAAAAGTTGGGCATTAGGAATTTATTCCTCCCATTAATTTTGTTGAGGTTTAGTTACATCATGATCTTGGATGAAATAAGATATCCAAAATAAAAAAAAATTAACAATAGTGATAATAATAACAATGAAAATAATAATAATAATAATAATAATAATTGTAGTAATAATAAAAGTTATACCAATAATAATAATAATAAAAAAAAATTTCCATTATTCATTGTATTTTTTTTATCTATTTTCATTTACAAAAACCCACCTACCTCCCTAATATCACATTACCTCCATAATTAATGTACTTTCCTCACACATGCATCAGGAATGTATGGAAAAATATTCCACCACCCACTTAAAAAGCATCATGACCCATCCTATGGTCCCACTGATGATTTATCATACCCATCATACATGGAAAAAATCACGCATGCTACTCACTAGAATGTGTTTACCCAATATTCCCACATGCAATGCACACAACATGTGTGGACACCAATAACTAGGAAGAGTGAACATAATTTTACCGTATTAATGGTTTAATCACCTCACAATCAAGACATAGATCCATAATGAATGAATAATAATATTACTAATCACAACAATAAAATTAATCATAATAGTTTTAATAGTAATCATAGTCTTAGAATAAATAATAGTAGTAGTAGTAATGTAACTAACCGACCTAGATACCCTCTTACTACTAGTAAAGGATATGATCCCCCATACACCCTAAGGGTGTTCACTATCCCCACAAGTTCGAGACTAGTACATGGGCATCGAGCAATAACAAGATGTAATGATTTCTCCCAAACTATAGAAACAACATGGACTATATATGAAAAACAGAGAGAAAAAATAAAAGATATAAATATATTCAATAATACATAAGGAAAAATAAAAGAAATTCAACTGAAAAGGGTGCAAAAAAATATCTAAGAGGCCAGTCCAATAGTAATGTATGAGAAAAAAGGATAATCAATGATCTCCATGTGATATTGTGAGAAAACTCCCACCATCCCTCCACTAGCTACCCAAAACCCAGCTAACATAAAACCCTCCGCCTCACTATGATTCCTTTCCTTTCACTGCATCGAATAAAGAAAAGGTCTATGCACCACTAAAGGGGTGTATATGGTGTGTGCTAACATAATCAGTAGGGTCTCACCCTGGTGTTCAATAAAAATTATATATATAGAAATCCAAGAATCCTCAACATTAAATAAATTAAGGTATGATAATATTTTAATACTTTTTATACCAAAATCAAAAAAATATTTAATATCCACTTATTCTACATTTCATAATAAATTATGTAAATCAATTTCAAATAATTTCATATAGATAAATCAAATACATATAAATTAAATCAATGAAAATTATAAGTCACATATCATATAAAACACGTGGAATTATAATCACAATAGTACAAAACAAACAACCCATATCAGCCAAAAGCACATGTAGCATCACACAAAGGATCACACTAGGTGAGGATATCTAGTAAAGTCATAACTATTATAGAATATCATGCACTTATCAAGTCTCTTGGAATATTTATTGATTCTAGAGAGTAGAGGAAAACCCCAAAATTTAAACCCCCTATCTTATCTAACGAGTCCCTAGAACAACATGCCTATAGAGTAGGTGAAATCTCCATGAGAAAACCCCCTGATAATAGATGAGGCATATTGCGACGCCTTTCACCTACATACCCAATGATTCTCATGTTCTCTCTCTTCCGAACCAATTAATAAAACCATTTCACCATATCATGATTTGAAAAAAATTTATAAAACTATTTAACAATGCTTTAAAAACCCATTTTTATATACTAAAACCATAGGGAAATCATACTTTATAAAAACCATTTCCACACCCACAAATATAAAGATTCAATAATGAAATGACATTTAATAAAATAATTTAACAAGAACCGGCATAGGCCATCTCACCAATATAGGCTAGAGATGCAAACACATACCTTAAAACTCATGTTGCACAGTCCCACAATGTGACTCACCAATAAGGAAAATATCATAATGAAAATGGAGGACATAAAACTATTCCAAATATCTAATAATTAATTTAATTTTACAGAAAGGGTTTGGTAATAGGAAACATAAAAAAATTCATCATGAAAGAAAACCCACATCACTACAACAAATAAGGAATCATCCCATGGAAGAAGATTGTAAAAAAAATATATAAAGGAATCAAGAGAAACATCACCATGGGTCAAAAAATCCAACAACACAATGCAACAATGCTACCACGATCAAGGAAATGAAGAAGAAAAAAGGATTCTCTAACCCAAAGAGATGAAATTAAAATAAAACATAGATGAATTTATGAATAAAGAGACCCGGATGTAGTAAAAGTTTCGAATCATTTTTGGGATATCTCATAGGTCGAGAAAAGAAGGCTATGAAATAATTAATTAAATTTCATCCGTGCAGTTCCCTAAATTCACTATGAATGGATTTTAAAATATGTGTAACTCTTATGCATTCTGTAATACACAGTTTCTAGATACACAAAAAAAGGATCACTTATTAGAATCCTTATTTTTAAAATTATATGGTGTGTATTCCCTTCATGTTGTGTGTTAATCTCATGACTTGAGCCTCTCCAACATTACTGTCATGTATTCCATTTTCAAAATGTGTAAATTCATAAAAGACAACAAAAACGAAAAAAATTACATTAAAATACAAACCACCTTTGGCGTTCTTCAAAATTAGGGAGAGCACTATAATCCATTAAAAATATATACCCAGACTCTATTAATTACAATTAATGTACGTCACTAAAATTTAGTTCATTTTCTCCAAAAAATCATCTCCATCCCCTAAATTCCCATTATTTTCCCTATTAAAGAGTAAAACAAGTAGAGAGATGGAAAATACATGAATGATGGTAATGAGATGTTACAAAACACCCCACCATAAGTCTATCCATTCCTAGAAAGTAACATTTAATAATTATTTATAGAAATGAGGTGACACCATTAACCTCTCATACAAAAACTCACACTCACAAGTCTCATGAGAACCTAACCAATTCCACCACAAATTTCTAACCCATAGAATTTATTTCCCTTGAATGGATTTCAATTGAGATTCAATGATATCTATTGGCTGCTTAAAAAAAACAAACATCTGGCTCCAATTCAATCTATTTAGAGATCATAATGTTAGAGGGATGACGATGGTATTTTTTTATCTATGATAATTTGAAAACATCCCGAATTCCTACCATCTAAACAGAAAATTCAGACTGATTAGAATCCTTCCTAAGCTGCTCATAGACCTGAAATGGTCCAATATATTTTAGAGACAAAATTACCTATTTTCTAAGTTGATAGAAACTCAACTAAGGATAAAATTACAATAAAACCCAAACACCTATAGAAAACTACAATGGACAATGTTGTTGATCCACACATGGGTTTTGTTGACTCTTAGATATATACAGATGCCGATATATATCCTTAATCTACATAGACATCTCTTGAAAAAAACTCAATCC
This sequence comes from Viscum album, assembly GCA_963277665.1. Lineage (NCBI taxonomy): Eukaryota > Viridiplantae > Streptophyta > Magnoliopsida > Santalales > Viscaceae > Viscum > Viscum album. The sequence continues at coordinate 1,984,829,715 of OY728161.1, read as the reverse complement.
CACAAAATTAGATTTACCCATTCCTGTCTAATAGGTGCCACTAACTCCATAATAAATAGTGTTAAATCTATTGGATTATTATAAATATAAAAAAAATAACCACATATAAATGAGTGGGAATCACAAGTATCAAGTAATGAAACCTCTACTAAAGATTCAATAAATATGGTACCTCTCATTATCCCTCGTACTACATACACCACATCTAGAAAATCATAAACTGCATGAATGTGATTAACTCATGTTGACTATGGGTGGAACCCTATAGTTTTCAAAGAATATGACTACCCTACAATAGAATTTGGAGCCAATGATCCCAAACTATATTGAGGAGTAGATATAAACTCATAGAAACATTTTAGATGACCATAACATCCACAACGATTTAACAACATTTCAAGTGAATGATAAGAATTCCAGGTGTGTCCAACCATTCCACATTGATATAAAGTAAGGGAAAAATATCTAGCTAAAACTAGAGGTGCTTAAGAGGACCATTTATGAGAACCAACTCTACTACTCATGTGATGATATTTCTACTAACTCATTTTTTATACTAATCCACAAAAGATTACACTAGGTGGAAGATATTGGAACAGTATCCAACCATGCCAACCATATTAATTTCACCCATAATACCATTATCCATTATCTCCTCATTATATTAAAGCATTAGTATAAATACTATTGATATGATTTCTAATATCAAACCATATTGATACTTTCAATATTTCAATTGGCCATTATTTACAAAATCTGATAAAAAATACCAGCTCATCAGATAGATTTGTATACTCATACACTAGATTCTCTTATTACTGAAAAGGGGGAAATATAATGTCTTTTGCATCAGTTAAAATTATGTAAAAAATAATAGAAGATGATATTCATTAATCCCTCACACTATAAGACCACATGCCTATCTTATTATGCCATGGAATCCCACAAATGATTGTTGGGACCCACAAGTATGAATGCTATCCAGTTCACATTGATACTCTCAGGTGTATTATAAAATTTAAAAATCAAATCAATCTTGTCTATAACATCTTCTATATTTTTATGTTAATTATTACCTTTAAATAAAAATGGATTTTCATGAAATAACTCACGTGATCAATCTCTTTCCCCATCATATATTGGAAGTACCTCAACAATTTGGTTATGATCTCGATGTATATTCTAATCGACAACATGAACTACCCATATGATAGCCTATATAAAATTATGATTGAGGTGTGGATTCCCTCGAGGAGTATCAGCTCCACCCTCATCTGCAAATCATAGAACATGTCATGGAGGAATGGTAATTCATATTGAAACAAAAGAAAAAATTTGGTATAGAATAAGAAAATTTCAAACCAAAAATCCCAATAATAAAAAACTAATATTAATAAAAATAATAAAAAATTATATACACACATCCCAACATACCTTGGAAACATGAGTATTGTCATGAAACAAGCTATCCAAGAACTCACTATAACCTACATATCAAGTCCCAAAAATCATCTCTCCGTTCTATTGATCATCCCAACATAATGAAACTTTTGAAAAAAAACCCAAGATGATTTGATAGCATTTTTTAATGAAGAAACCCTGATACCATCTCAAAAATTGCACCCAACCTAATCTACCACATACCCTTAGTGAGTTACCGATTGCCATGGATTGAATAATATCACTCGAGCATCTAACAACAATAAGAGGGATCAATTTTCTCAAACATTATAAAAATATTGAAATATATAAACATAACATAGATAAAAAATAGAATAGATAAATATATTAAAAAATAGATAAAGAAAAATGCAAGTTATACAACTAAAAATGTACAAAGAAAAATCTTCAAGAGTCTATTCCATCTGTAAATGGAGAAAAAAAATACTCCAACAGCTCCATGTGATACTGTGGAAAAACCCCCACCATCTCAGAACCATCTACCCATAACCCTATTGATAGAATTCTTCACTACCTCACTATGGTGCCTTGATTTTCCATGCACTGGAATACATAAAAAGGAATATGCACCACAAAAGGGGTCCATAGGGTGTGAGCTAACAAGATCAGTTGGGTATAACTCATGTTCTACATATGTATTCTCTATAATAATCCATGCCTGCTCAAAATTTATGAAAACAGGGCATGGATGTAGTTTAATAGTTTTTACACCAAAATAATTGAAAAAAAAATTAATTTATCCCTTTCCCACTATTCTAAATAAATCCAGTAAAACATTTTGAAACCATTACCTATAAATATATCAAATATATATATATATATATATCATGTCAACTAAAATTATAAATTACATATCATATCAAACCGATGGTTGTATAATCAAAACCTTACAGAAAATCAACCCAAATCAGCCTAAATCAAAGGTAATATCACACCAAGGATCACACTAGGTCATGATATCTAGGAAAATCATACATAAAATTAAAAAACACACACGCATTAAGACACTATACCAATGAATTGAGTCAATAGGTCCAAGGAACAACCAAAATTTTTTAACCCTTAATAGGCCAAACAACTCCCTAGAACAACAATACTAGAGATAATAGGATAGCCCCATGGGAAAACCCCATAGTGGATGATGAATATTACAACTCCTTCCACCTATGTATATAAGGCTAACTATATCCTATATTTTCCAAACAAATTCATCAATCCATTTTACCATATAATTATTTGAAAACAATACTACAAACCCATTTTAAAATTCCTTGAACACCCGTTTTCCATTACCAAAACCAAGGGGAAACCATATTTTATCAAAATAATAATTCCAAAAACACCAATAAAATAAGTTAATCATTCCATTTAATTTAATAAAATAGTTAATAAAGAATTGGGGAATTTTTTTTCACCAATATAGTCTAGATATGGAACCACCCACCTTAAATCTTAGGTCGCACATGTCTGTAACATGACCACAAAAAAGAAAGAATAGATAATGAAAATGGAGGCCCTATAACCAATACACACTTCCTAGAATTGATTCAATTTCAAAAAAAGTTTGGAAAAAAGGAAATATCACAACATACCTCCAGAACACACACCCAATACACCAAAACCAATAAGTAATTTTCCCCCAAAATAATATCACACATTAAATATAGAATGAAATGTAGAGAAACATCACCATGGGTCATCAAATCCAATTTCTCATTGAAACAATGATACCATGATTAATGAAATGAAAAAGAAGAAAGTATTATCTTACATAGATTGATATAATCTAACCACAATGAATAAAAATAGATGAATGAAGTGACTTAGATGTATTAGAGGTCTCAAAAATCACATAGGTGAGATCCTAGTTCGGGAGAAAAATAGGATACAGAATAATGAATGTTGTGTTTTCCATAAAAATACATAAAATCTTTATCCATGATAATTACATCTATATTGCCTCTTTAAACTTCATGTAATCGATGATGTAAAAATAAACTGAAAACATATCTTGTTTTTTTTAAAAACCATTTTTTAAAATTAATTGATTTGTAATCCTTACACAACATGTATTCCATTCATGTTATGTACTCAACCCACAACATGATCAAGAGAAACATTACATATCCTATATTCCCTTTAACCAACATTTTAATTCATAGAATATAGTGAAAACCGCAAGAAAATATACGAAAACCCAAACCACCTCGATCATTCATCAAAATCACAGAGAACCGCACAAATTAATTACATTTCTCTACCAAGACACTATTAATTCAAAGAAACATACTTCCTTGAAAATTAGGTCATTTCTCCCAAAAAATTTATCCATCATCAAAAGTCCCTAGATGTTCCCATTTAAAATTTAAAACATGTAAAGAGAAGGGAAATACCCAGAAGAAGGTAGTGGGATGTTACAAGTAATAACAAAAAAAACAAAAAAAATGACTTCAACGACAAAATAATAATAATAATCAAATATGTTTTGAATAATGAGATAAAGAACAAACTAACGATACCCAAAAATTTATTAAATAAAAAATATAAAATGTTTTTTCATGAGATATAAATAATTAAAACTTCTAGATAATTTAAAATTTAAATAGAATAAATGTCAATGATATATCTAAAATATGCACACTCTAAGGATTCAACCGAGGAACCTCTAAGAAATGTTTTATAAAAAAAATAATACCTATATTTTTGGAAATGATTTCAAAAGAACAAGAACATGTTAGTTTTGTGATCATCACCTTGATGTTAATGCCATGCACTATTATACATCAAAACATTAAAAAAACAAGAAACTAATAACCACATGACCATATAAAAAATATAAACCTACGAATATAATAAAAAATTCCTCTTATATAAGGTTGATTTTATTCCTAAAAAGAGTCTAATTCAAACCAATAGGTTCCATGAAGAACAACCCCTATAGCACATTCCAATCCAAACCATGTATAATAAAATATAACCTAATGAATTTTTTTAATGTATTTAATGTTACTATGAGTGTAATAATTGTAAAATTAGTAGTAATAGTAGTTATATCCACAATTATTTAGGAGTACAAATTATAAATAAGAAAAATACACACACCACCCCACAAGACTCAATTGGGCCATGCCACCCCCTAGGGATGACCTGTACCCTTTTAGAGTCTTACAGTGGCCCATAATACCAATCCGTACAGTTATAAATTCTTAAACACACTACTAAAATTTTACTATAGTATATCGTACTTGTTTCAACACTAATGTTTCCGCACCGAAGTTCAATCTACAGTGTACCTTCTATAATTTTTTATAGAGTCTTTTCTATAATACCTATATAATCACTCATGAGGTTTCAACTATCGAGGTTTGAACACTAGAGCATACCTCGCTCTTCTCTAAGATATAGTTTACCTCATTGAGGATTCTTTATATGATATTTAATCATCCATCAGACCTAATATTTTATGTTTAATGGAATATAGATGCTGGTATTGTTATTAGGCAACAATGTAGAAAGAGCCAGTAAAAAAAGTGTTGTGAGGCAAATGGATGGGTGGGAGCCATCAAAGGACTTGTATCATGGCCAATGGAGGAGTGGGTATAGAGAAACATGGTCAACATGTCTTTATTTTACATCATTTCTATAATCTTGACATTACATATCATAAATTATTGGTCAAGAACAAAGAAGGATCGCCATCCAACCTAGTCCATGACCCAGTTCGTGGTAAGGATTGAAGGGTAGTTTCAATCCCCATGAGCTAGTACAAGTTCCTAGGTATCAACAAAAGAAAGCAGAACTGGTTTATCTGAATAAGTAAATATAAAAAAAACATAAATAACTTATAAACACAATCTGAAAATTTCAAACCAAACAAGCCTTAAAAGTTTTTCAGAATTGAGTTACATAGTTTAAGCTAAAATCCAAAAATTACCACAATGTAATGATAGAAAAAACCACGTAAAAAACACAATGAAAGAGGTCACCACCCTCAAGCCATATCTACAACATAACACCTAGAAAGACAGTTAGAAACTCAATCCTCCTCCCCAAAAATCATTACCCTTACCTATGTAAAACATAACCAAATCTATGTACACCCAAATGTGTATGTACGGTGTGAGCTAACACCCAGTAGGATACAACCTAGAAAAATATTTCATGCTATAAAAATTAAATGATGAAAACACTTATAAGATTAATAAAAGAAAGAAAAATGCCTGAATAATTTAAAAGAAATCATTTTTAATGAAATCAACTTCAAAGGAATGTATGGTCAATTAAAAATACTTTTCTATTTGACGTAACTCAAATTCCACACCGTATGCCAACGACAAGAACCAAATAGCCAAGAGCGCTAAACATGATAGGGCCCATAATAAAACTAGAAAGTAATGGGGCCCAAGGACCTCATGTCTTGGTGAAAAGTGTTATAGGATCCATGAAAACCTATGTACTCATGTACGAGCCACTATTAGGGTACATCCAGGTAACAATAGTGGTATCTATTCATAATCCAAATATTTAGTTAGTTTTGTAGTCTTTAATCCAACTATGTGAAATCGAGCCAAATCCACATCTGTATCCTTAATGTAATAGTCATAGTCTGCTTGCCTAGTACCTAGGCTTCCATAAGTTCTTATTCAAGTTCCAAGATCATATCACATGTCATATTGATTTACCCAAATGAAACAAGGCATCAAACAAACAAAATACAACGTTTTTTCACACCCAAACATTCTTTTAAAATCATACACACACCTAATCCCTTTCAAAAGATTCTTCTAACAACATGAAAAACAAAATAGACCATCTTCCAAGTTAAATAATCCATTTTTACAATTAAATAAACCACTAAAAAATTATTAAACATTTTCAAGAATTATTGCATGGATTAAAACAGAAAAACCCCTCTCAAATATTCTTTTATGATAAAAAAATTGACACCACATAAAAAAACAATTCGCAAAATTGGCATAATTTAATAAAATAGTTGAACAATTTATAATACACTAACAAATACCTCAATAAGTGTTTTCACTAAAAAACAATCCCTATCCGAGAAATATTCTCTGAAAATAAATCAAACATATATTAAACTCCATTAAGAACTTTTTAATGATCAAAAAAATTATTTAATTAACGAACATGTAAAAGTAATTAAATCAGAATTATAATTCATCAATTAATGTTTATATAGGAAAAGACCTACCTTTATTGTCTAAATTCCCAAAACTTGGTGTGAAATTACAATCTCACCTCAAACACAACGCATGAGGATCAAATTGAACTGTAATTCATGAAATCGAACTCAATAAATCATCATTAAATCCTAAGAATGAAATCATAAGGAGAAGAAAAATGTTAAATAATGAAGAAATGCTCACTGATGTAGAACGCATGAGGGTTAGGCTGTCAGAAAGGAGTCACGCACTAAAGGAGGGTACCAGCGGTGGAACCAATAGGGGAGGGTCTCTAGAGGTGAGACTTTCTTGGAGGGGTGTTGAAGTCAGGAAAAGGAGGGTTACACGAGGGATGTGCAAGGGAAGCATGAGGGTTCTTGACCAATGCATGGAAGTCACTAGAGTGGTGCACCAACAGGAAGGTGGGGTGACAGCTAAGGGATTGACCAATGGAGAGGGTGCAACACACCTAGGGTTTGACGGAAAAGGGAGGGGGTTGCAGTGCGATGCAAGGAAGGGTAGGGGAGGAAGAGAGGAAGTGGGAAAAAGAATTTTTTTTAAAAAAAGTGGGTAAAAGGGAAAAAATAAAAGAATAAAAATAAAACCCCAAAAACAAGAACTAAATCCAATAAATGCAATAATAATAATTTTTGATTAATAATGATAATAATAATTAATTTTAATAATGTTAAAAGCCATAATGATGTTAAAAATTTTATAATAATAATAATAATACTCTTAATTAAATATTACTGTTATATTAATAGTAATAAAACAAATAAAATATTAACAATGACAATAATATTAATAATATTATTAAATAATAATAATAATATTATTATTAAATCTGTTATTTATTAATTTTATTTTTCTTAATATATTTGTATAACTTTATTATTTATTTTGAAATTAATTATTTAATAATAATAATTTTTTAACACCTAGAAGGACCGAAAATGAACTAGAAAATACACACTTCTTTGACCATGCCCTGCCCATGCACCAAACACGGACAAGACAAAAACAATAATTTATCAAAACAAATGAAAAAACTGAATTGGGATTGGCCCGAATCTTAGAAAAATATTACAAAACAAGATAAAAAATAAAATAAAATTGTTTCAATAGTTAGGGTGTGATGATTCTCCCCACAATGAAAGATTTTCTCCCTTAGAAACGCAACTCGAAGCTTGATTGAAGAATAAAAATGGATACTTTTTCCTAAACACATGAATTTCGATCCCAAGTCTCATTTTCATAATTCTCATGCTAAAAAAGGATATAGACCAATGGAATAGATTTCCTATGAAGAATATTCTCTTGGGAATCCCTCACATTGGCCATTCAAACACTGATAAATTAGGATTTATCTCAAACTCTTCCCAATTCAACACACGGGATAGATCTAGCTAATAATTATTCAATTATGAGACACAAAATACATCAGGAATTAACATCAACTATGATGGAATGGTTTACCTATATGCCACTTTTCCAATCCACTCAGTGATCTCGAAAGGTCTGGCATACCTCCGCATCATTATTCCGTTCATCCCCAGATAACGGTGGCCCAAAAGGTGCAGACACATTATTGAACACCCGATCACCTATAGAAAACTCAATATCTCAACGTATTTTATTAGAATAATATTTTTGGTGACTCTGAGCTATCAATAACCACTGGATGATCATGCTGACCTTCTCAGACGTCTCTTGCACAAGGCATAATCCCAAAAGTGAGGTCTCACCTACCTCATCCCAACATAATAGAGACCGACATGGATGACTGTAGATTTCCTCAAAATGATCCATTCAAATAGATTATTGTAACAGTTATTATAAGTGAACTCAACCAATTTCATATGGCTATCCCAATGTCCTTGGAAATCCAAAACACATGCACGAAATATGTACTCCAAAATCTGATTTTCCTGCTTTGTCTGACTATTATTTTGATGTTGGTATGCTGCGATCATTTTAATTTGTAACACCAATTACCATTGGAGGCCTTCCCCAAACCAATAGGTAAATAGGGGATCTATGTCAGAAACAATTGCTGACAACACATTGTGAATTCTAACATCCTTGTAAATATACAATCTTCCTAGCTCATCCACTTTAGATGTATCTCTAATGGAAATGAAGCTGGATGATTTGGTCAAATGGTCAATCACTAACCAAATATAATTCAATCCCCTAGGTGTTTGGGGAAATCCAAAAAATGAAATACACGAAGACGTCATCCCACTTCCATGAAGGAATGGGTAAGGACTGAAGCCAAAAAGAGTGACTTTGATTCTCTAGTTTTACCTACATATATGTATAGCTTCTTGATAAGAACCCAACTTCTTCTTTTCTCATTACTAGCCACCAAAACATCCCAATAATATCATAATAAATTTTTTAAGTACTAGGATGGACATCCCACTAAGATTTGTGGCTATCATGCTTCTCTACCTTTCAAAGAGACAGTGACACTACTACACATCCATTAAAGCACAATATTTTCTTAGGAGATGAAGAAAAATCATAAAAAGTATCCCCACCATGAAGAAACTACATATACCACTGAAAATTCTCATCACTAGCTTTCTCCCACCGAATCATCCCCAAAATAGAAGGATTAAAAATAATAATCAATAAGAACACACCTCCACTATGCTCCTTAGTCTTGAAGGGAATCTTCGCAAAGAGCCACATCAAGGTCTATCCCTCACTAGTCTTCCTCAAACCTTTCATAGACACATTTCTACGCAAGGCCATAGGCACCAAATTACCCATTTCTAGGGTATAAATGATATAAAATTCAAATCCCAGCAGAAACTCTATCCAAAAGAGCTGCCTCAGATTAATATCCTTAAGTGAGAACATGTAAGCTAAAATCTTATGGATAGATTAGACAAAAAATATCTCCCCAAAAAGGTAGTGACACCATGTATTCAGGTAATTAATGACCACTAATAACTCCATATCATTGGTTAAGTAATTATTATCATATTGTTGGAGTTGGGGAGAACCATAAGACACTACATTATTATCTTGCATAAGCAGACACGTGAGGCCGATACCTAATGTATCGTAATAAACCATGCAACCCATCGTAGACTCTAGAATGATCAACACAAGTGAAGTAGTCAATCACATCTTCCACTCCTCAAAGGATGTATGGAACTCTAGTATCTATTCAAACATCACACCTTTCTAGGTGAGTGTGGTCATAGAGGAAGCACATTGTGGGAAATCCCAAAAAATCTCCTGTAATAACCTTTTAGGACAAGAACACTCCAGATCTCGAACACATTATTCAGCTGTTCCCATGAAATTACTACACAAATTCTCTCAAGATCCCCTAAAATTTCTTACTCTGAAATCACGTGGCCCCAAAACATTACATCCCTAATCCAGATGGTTCAGTTTGAAAGGTTTTCATAATGTTGATGATCCCAATGAGTGTCCAACATGATCTGCAAAAAATGGTCATTCTCTTCCTCAGATCCTGAGTAAACTAGAATTTCATCCATGAATACCACATAAAATGTATCATGATACTAGTGTAACACCCTATTCATGAGCACCATAAAAACAATTGGATCATTAGTCAATCCAAATGACATGACATAATACTCAAAGTGGTTGTACCTACTCCAAAAATCTATCATCAGGATGTACACTTCTCTCACCTTTACTTGGTGGTAACCTGAATGAATGGTTATTTTAGATTACCAATATTCTCCATTTAGATGTTCAAAAAAATCATCGATCTGGGGAAAAGTATATTCATTCATGATAGTTTCATTTTTCCACTTTTGGTAATCAAAACACAACCAGAGAGACCGGTTGGCCTTATTTGAAAACAAGACTGGGGTGGCCCATGGAGAGACACATGGGAGAATGAACCCTTTGGATTCAAAATCATCCAGCTATATATTAAATTCCCTCAATTCTATGGGATCCATTAGATATGTGGGAGGAAATATTGGTGGTGTTCCTAGATCCAATTCAACAGTGAATTAGACATCTTTCTCTGGGGGTAAACCTAAAAAATTTATCTAGAAATACCTCTGGGAACACATCCAGTATAGGTGGTAATCCACCCTCAGGATAACCACCACCATCTACCAGTGATAGTGAAAATAACAAAAATAAAATAATTCCAAACTCTAGATGTGGAGGTCCCACATGACCTGACCAAGGATCCCATTCCCCATGAAATACATAGGGACTCCCATAGGTTTCAAAGAAACTCACTCATTGGATATAGAAATCGACATGAATTTGGAAGCACAATGGCCAATCCATTACAAGGTTTACGTCAAGAAGGTCTATATCCATTTCCAAGAATTCTTACACCATCTGAAACCCTATCATGGAGAGCCTACAAGATGGGAACCTGAGACATTTCTCTTTCTTCTTACCCAACGATGTTACCAACGACATTGAAAATCACACCAACTCATTTCATAGGTTCAATAGATTCAAAATATGGGAAGAGATAAATGAAACTTATAAACCAGTATGATATTAAAATATCTACTATAGAAGATGAAATTAGGATGGAACCTTAAACTATCGAATGTAATGCATCCGTTTTAGCTGGTGCCTGATCCACAAATGGAATATTCCTTGTCATTGTCTGAGAATAACAACTCACATACAACTTTGACCTAATCTGGCTCTACTGAGAAGACGATCTAATATTACATACATGACCACCAAACTATGATCCCACTGCTCTGGTTGGCTTCGACTGAACTGGAAATCCAATAGAAGCCGCAAATCCTACCCCAGCCTGATAAGGGTGTGTCACCTTACTAAAATGTTTCTGGTTCTCCATAGATCCAAAAAAATGGAATGTCTATAAGGGTTGAGATAATAAATTCTTTTGGTTCATGCCTTCTCTCACTTATAGAAGACAAAATAACTAGCTCTTGAATCCACATATGAACTCCACATCGAAGTGGGGACTGATATTCCACCACCCATCTACCGTTGATCACCCATTTTCCTCTTATTCTCTGGTGAACAGCTGCTGCCAAAGACTAACATATCACCAATGTAACTAGACCTACCCTTTCGGTCAATATCCACTATACAAGCTTGGTCAAGAACTTCATCATCTATCTTTAATATGAACATGAATACATAAGAATGGATCTCTTGTCACAGACCCTTTTTAATCCTATGAGCCTTCATCTATTCGTAGGAGACTATTTTAGGTGCATGTCCGACTATCTCGACAAAGCTATTGGAATAATTCATCACTTATTGGTCCCCCTGAACAATATCAATGAACTCCAGGGATCTAGAATATACTATGAACATAGGGCAGTATTGGTCATTGAATATCAAATTTAATTCCATCCAACTCATCTACTCATTCTTCCTAGATTGAATCACTGAGTTCGACCACCTTCTACAGAGACCATCTAGAAAAAATGAAGCACAATTTAATATAACTTTATTAGGGATATCGAGAGACTCAAATATTCTCTCGATCTTCTCAATCCACTCCTATGATTACTAAGGCTATGAGAAACCTTATAAAGAATGAGTTTTTTATGGATAAACTCATGGGCTTTGTCCTTTATAGGACCATATTATTCTTTTCTAACTGAAACATGAGAAGAAGAAGGCACATTCTCTAATATCTTTCCATGATTATGAACATCCTAGACTACAAATTCAACTAACATCTTGTCAATTGGTGAGGGATAACTGTCTTTGGATTCTTCCTTCAGTTACAAGAAAACTCTTTGTGGAGGCATGCACATACAATAAGAAATAGTCACATAAAAACATCATTAATACATTAGTTTAGAAAAATTTCAGCAATAACCATAAACATTAATTAAAAACATGTCGAAGAAACACAATGAAAAAAACCACTTCTCCCCCACCTAGTTTCCATGTACAGTATGTCGCCTGCACACCCCACCTGGAGAAGAATCTAAACCAACATCCCAAAATTCCACGGTGACTTGAGGTTGGTTACGAGGTGTGTTGGCTAGGCACCCTACATGAAACCAGAACTCTGAACCCAATAGTCTAGCTCATTTTTATGTATACTTATCCCAAATAAAATGACTCAAAGAGATTTACCAGGCTCTTATAATATTTGTTTAACAAACCAATCTGGGTATCCATCTAACCCAGTGCCCTACCTAGTCTATGGCAAGGGCCAACGGGCATTCCCAATCCCCATGGGCTAGTACAGGTTCTTGAGTATCATCAAAAGAATGTTAGAATGGTTTAACCAAATATGAAAATATAAAACAAACAATAATAAATAATAAACCAAATCATAATATTTCAAACCAAGAAAGCCTTAAATAATTTTTATAATTGAGTTACATAGTATAACAAAACCCTAGAAACTACCAAAAAGTAAGGTGACCAAAAACCACCTCAAAAACCACCCCAATGAAAGAGGTCACCACCCTCAAGCCATCTTCACAACACCATACCAAGAAAGACATCTTGCAACCCAATCCTCCACCTCAAAAATCCTTATCCTTAACTTTATATATCAAAACAAAATATACTTACACCCCATGGTGTATGTAGGGTGTGAGATAATTCCTAGTAGGATTCCTCCCAAGAAAATTTTCCATGCTATAAAAATAAAACGAAGAAAACAATTTAAAGATTAACAAATGAAAGTAAAATTCTTGAACAATTTTAAAAAAGAAGTTTTAATGAAATAAACATCAAAGGAATGTAACTCTAATTAAAAAAAATTAATTTTTATGTAACCCAAATGCCACACTTTATGCCGACGATGAGAACCAAATATCCAAGAGCATTAAGAATGAGAGGGACATTATAGGTACTATCATGTAATGGGGACCTAAGTCCTCGTGACTTGGTGAAAAGTCACATAGGAACCATGAAAACCCACATTTTATTACACAAGGCACTAGTAAGGGGCATCCCATAAACCCTATTGGTCTCCAATAGTCATTCAATTATTTAGTTACTATGTTAGTATTCAATACAGCTAAGTGAAACCAAGACCAAACCACTTCCGTATCCTTAGAATAGTAGTCTAAATCCACCCACCAATTAACTAGGATTCCCTTAGTGCTCATTAATGTTCTAATTTCATATCACACTTTATTTTTATATACCAAAAAAGGCACCACACACACTAAGTACCATTATTTTCACAACCAAACCATCTTTTAAAATAACATGCACACCAAAACCCTTTCAAAAGATAATTCCCAGAAGTTGAAAAATCAAATAAACAATTTTAACAGTTATGTAAAACATTTTTACAATTAAATAAAACCCTGAAAAAATTATTAATCTATTTCAAGATGTGTCAAATGTCTTAAGACACAAAAACCCACTAAAATATTATTTTATGATAATATTCACATCGATACAACATGAAAACAGAATTCGTAGCCCTTGCACAATTCAATAAACTAATTTCACAATTTATAAAACAATATGAAATTACTCAATATGGGTTTTCACTAAAAACACACTATATATCATATAAAAATCCTATTAAAATAAATCAATTTTAAATTAAACTCAATTTAAAAAAATTTCACACCAAAAAAATTAATAAAAGAAACCGATAAATTAATTAAACAAGAAAAATAATTCATTAAATAATGCTATACAAAAAACCACCCACCTTTGGTGTTGAAATTCCCAATAATTGGTGCCAAATTCTAATTTCATGGCATTTGCATCACATAGGGATCAAATTGAACCATAATTCCAGAAATGGAATCAAAAAACTTATCATTAAATACTAATAACAAAATTCTATGTTGGATAAAATCACTAATAAATGATGAAATGATCAACGAAGTTAAACACATGAGGGTGAGGCCGTCAGAAAGGAGTCACATGCTAAGGGGGGGGGGGGGTCGTCAGAGGTTGCGCTTGTAGGGGAGGGTTGTTGGAGCTAAGTCGTGTTGGGAAGAGGAGTCACATGCAAGAAAGAAGGGTGGTTCAAGGGGTTTGAAAGGGTGGTATGAGGGTGGTTGGGTTGTGTGAGGCGGTCGCATGAGGAGTGCCCCAACAGGAATGTGGGGTGCCAGCTAAAGGAGTGACTAATGGAGAGGTTTTGACACAACTAAGGTTCAACACCAAGGGGGGCGAGAATCATGATGAAAGGAAGGGAGAGGGAGGGAGAGAAGAAGAGGGGAAAAAATAAAAAATGAAAATAATAAGGTGGAAAAGGGGAAAAATAATTGAAGAGAAATTAAATACCAAAAATTAATTTAATCCAATAAAAATAATAACAATAATTAATGATTAATAATAATTGTAATAATAGTTATGAATGAAAATAATATTAATAAATAGATTGATAAAAATAATTTTATAATAAAAATAATCTTAATACTCATAATTAAATATTATTGTTATATTAATAGTAATAACTTAATTAAAATTTTAACTATGATAATTATGATAATAATATTAATAAATAATAATATTACTCTTATTAAAACAATTCTTAACTCATTATATTTTTCTTATTCTATTTTTTTCACATTATTATTCATTTTGTAAATTAATTAATTATTAATAATAATTTTTTGAACACTGAGCTTACCACACAGTGGCTTGGAGAAGCCACACATCTTCGACCGCGCCCTGCCTGTGCCCAGAACTTGACCAAACCCAAAACAATCATTTATCAGAAAAAATGAAAAATTTCAATCTAGATCAGCCCACATATCAGACAAATATTACAAAGCCATATTTAATAATAAAATAAAATTATTTAAAAAGTTAGGTTGTTAAATTATCACACAATTCTAATAATTGAAGTAGTAGTTAATTGAGTACCAGTTACACTAGAAAATAAATTTATAATATGTGTGAAATATCTCAATAATCGAATCACACATGATCCCTTCTATAATTCTCATAAATTACACTTTTATCCATAACATGGGGCATGAATACATATGAAAAGGGTTATCTTATATTATTAGTGAGGGTAAACATAAGTGATAAAAATGAAAGATCATAAGTGAGTATAATAAGATCACAAGAATATAAGTAAGATACATAAGAAAATAATACAAAAAAATCATAAAACATAAATCATAAGTCACGAAATAAGTCTTGGAATAATATAATATGTGAATAAAATGATTATTGAAACATTTTTTAATAAATATGATCCATGATAGAATAATATATGCTTAATTATTTTCAAAAGAGTGTGGCATAAACATAGGCATAAGAAAATATATTATTTATTTACGTAAATTAAGAATAAATATGTCAAATCATAGTATTTTTGATCATATTTTGACAGCAATTATACTCATTTCCATCCTTGATAGCATCGTTTAAGCATAATTACACTAACACACAGTGTTGTGACCATAACTAAACCACAATTAAACCCACATAAAACCTTTTGAGCATAGATGAAATCCAATTATACTCACAAACATCATTGTGAATATTTTTAAACCACAATTATACCATAACACAACCTTTTAAGAATATATTAATAGAAATAATACCCATTCACAACCTAGTGGTCATTGCTAAAATTTATTTTTACCCACACAAAACCATGTGGGAATAGATAAACTGAAATTATACCCATGTACAAAATCATAATCACGTGAGATATAAAATCTCAACCAATGCATTAGAGTCTTATGTTTTATCCCAACTATCAATCATATATATGTATGAATTCCATTTGAAATCATTAATTAATTATATGATAAATAATCCATATATAAAAAATGGTTTCACAACTTTTACAGATTGTATCACCAAAATGGATGTAAAAATTTTAAACATATTATTACAAGAAACTCCATCAGCCAAAAGAATATTTAATAATAAAATTTATAGGGTTCTTTAAAAAAATATCTTCCAAAGAAATAAATCCTTGAGATAAATTTTAAATTATAAGAGAAACCATATAATAATTTTGATAAATTATTTTTAACCTTTTCATAAAGGACATATTACAGGTCCTTTTTGAAAAGTCATTTAGAAAATTTATTTTCATATAATTATTTATAAATAAGTATCACTAATGAATACTTAAAACATAGATAATTTTTTCATAAAGGATGAGTAATTTTTTGATAACATTTACTTTTAAAAAAGATTATACAATAATAGATCCTTGAAATAGACCTAACATTTTCATAAATATAATTTAAAAACATCTGAATTCATTTAATTAAAAAAATTATTTTCAATAATAGATCATTCTAAAAGACACAAAGGTTATAAAAAATAATGTTTTCTTGTAAGATAAAACATTTAATTTTTAAATGGTAGAAAACATATTTATTATTTAGAAATACCCATGTTAAAAACCCACATTGTAAAAAGGGAAAAAGATTCCTTTTTAACGTGGAGGAGGTAAATATATAGAACACATGAGAAAATAAATAATTATATTTCCTATTATAAAGATGAATATTGGAATGAAGTAAAAATATGGAAAATTAGGGGAAACCATTGTTAATGTTGATGAGTATTATTCTCTACAATGATATACTATTGGAGGAGGGAATTTATAAAGGTAAAATATTTGAGTTAAAAACAAATTATAGCTTGAGAGGAAGAGAAATTACTATTAAATAATTTAATAGGGAGGAAGAGAGTAATATTTTATGAAGATGTTCAAGAGTAAACATTATAACACAATAGAAGGAGTTGAGTTAACATTAATACTTACAATATTTGTATATTTTGAATTGAAATCCTTTTAGAAATGAAAAATTATATTAATCTTAAAACCACCAGAATAAAATGAATTTGTTCAAAAAACTCAAATGGAAGAATTCAAACAATATTAAAGATATCCTGCATTAAAAAAAGAAATATTTCTCAAGAAATTAAATTTGAGAAAAAGAACCTTATACATTCAAATCCTGAATAGTTGATCACATTATATCCTCATATATAACAAGAATAACCATCATAATAAACTATTAATGAACATTAATTTTGTTGATAACATTTTTTAATATGCATTTATAATTATTCCCTATACGTATATTAGTTATTTATTATAATTTTTAATATTTAGTGTGATTAATCTTGATCATTTTGAACCAATTTCAAAATTGTATTATTTTTTATCATAATTATAAAAAACTTCATCATTGCCAAGTCATAAAATGTACTTAAATGTATTATTAATGTTATTTTATAATACAATAAATTCATTATATGAGTTTTGTAGTTATTATTTTCATAGATGAACTCAACAATGAACATGCTTCAAAGATTGTTTGAACAAATGAACAATAGTATGTTAATTATCTAGTTTAATATTAATTTTAAAATTATAAGACCTAAATAATCCTCTTATTTACATATTTATAGAGTATATAATCTATAGTTATGTTCTACAATATATCCTTGATATAAATTCATTGTATTGTTCATGTTGGTCGTTAAACTAACCCAAACATGAACATACAGTGATTAATGGATGATTATGAGGTAAATTAGTTGATATAAAATTATAGCAGTATCATAATGATATCATTTAGTGTTTAATATATTGATAAATAATTATTATAAATAATAATGATAATAAGTTATGTCTAAGAAATAATTATATAGTATGAATAATTTTTTTCTTTCTTAGTTCTCTTGTTTAAGATGGTTAATTTTGTAACCTTTTTTTTTAAATTTACATCATTAATGGATTGTTAAATTTGTATTACCATAACATTATTAACATCATAAAAATAATACTTTTCTTTAAAACCATTCTTAGAACCATCAATTAAAGATATAATTGTTAAAAAAATACATTAAACCATAGAGGTGATAGTCCACACATACACATAGATGAGGATTTCATTTTTATAGAATCAGATAAAGGAGTAATATGTTATATCATTTTATAATGTTAAATAAGTAATAAATATTTAAACTATAAATTTAATTACCATTTTAACTAGATATTTTGGGCTTGAAGTGAAACATACCCATTACTTTTTGAAGTCTACTGTCTACAGATATACACGTTTCCATTTTTTCTTAATGAAAAAGGGAGATGTTGGGTAATGATTATTCCATAATTTTAATAACATATAATTAGACTATTTAAACTCATTTTATAATTTTTTAATTGTTTAATTTAATTTTTGAAGGAATAAGTTCACATAAAAAAATAGGAATGAGAAATGAGCGGTTAGAAATTTATACCTCTCAATTTGGAATATCTCCATTGTAAAGGGGATTAACCCTATAAGGGATGGTCATTTGAGAATAAAAGAAACAATATAAGGACTATAAAATAATTTAAGTGAGTTTTGGGGAGATATTGGGATGAACATTTGAGGATGTAGTGTATGGTGAAGTGGGGAGAGGGATCCCTCTTTTATATGTTAAAAGGGATGGAATTTTTTTATATACTAACTACAATTTCATAATGGAATTTTAGTATAATGTAAAGTTGAAAAATACTTCTAAATTCTGGAGGTGAGAAGTGATAAGGTTGAGAGAGACCTAAACCAAAAAAACCTACAAATATTAAAATCATGTTATATGTTATTTAGTTTTAGTTTTTTGATTTTACTTTTTCATATTTTACCGTAATAACTAGTTAATAAAAATGAAACTTATCCTTTATTATTTAAAAATAAAATTGTAATTGTTATATGAATTTGACAAAATAATTAAAAATTTTAAATTCATATAAATATATTCAATTTCAATAAGTGATAATAAATAATTTTCAAATAGTAACTAAACAATGTATTCAAAATAACTTTTTGATAAAAACATTACTTAATTTCTAAAAACAATAAATTTATGTTTTTAAACTAGAAGAATTTTTTAGAATTTATAATTTAACTTATAAGATATGTATTTTATAGGAGAATGTATTCATAAATATACCCAAATTATTTTAAAAAACAATTTAATAATATTCATGGTATTACAGCAACAATATTACCAATATTTTTAATAAATCATTTTTTATAAAAATATCAACACCTAGTCCTATGATAATATTGAAATTATAAATCCACAAATTAATTTTAATTTTTTTAATTAAAATTTCAGAATTTAATAGTTTAAATTTAAAATAAAATCATAAAATATAATGAAATATATTTTTGTGAAAATTAAAATTTGAAAGCATTGAACATTCTAATTATTTATTTATATCAATTAAAAATCAAATTATTATTTTTATTATACATATTATTCATATAAACAACATACCATTTGAATAATTTATTTAGTTTCTTAAAATATAGTACACTAAAGGAAAATTTTATAAAAATAAATCTTAAAGTATAAGGTGATATTATTAGTTATCTAGCCATACAAATTGAATTTTGTTAACAAATTAGTACTTAGAATTATATTTTTCTATTTTTATTTAATAATTTGATTATTTATATTTATAAACACCAACCTAAACTATAATTTAATGGTTATTAAAATTTTCATGGTTTCCATTCGTTCGGTGTTCCGTGTGAATTATGTTATTGAATATAATATTAATATAAAGGATCCAAAATCACGACTCCTTATATTCTACCCCCATAAATAAATTGAGTCCTTACAATTTTAATTATTACTTTGTGATGAATGTTGGTGAATGTATTCTTAACATATTATTTATTTGTTATATAACCTTTAATATGACATCTAACTCACTCTCTAAGTCTATATCAAGTTACTTATCCTTTTTCAAACAAAATTAATAATTTAAAATATTATATAACCTATATTTTGATACCATAATTATATATTCACCATAACATAACTTTTAGAAAACAATTTGAATATACGAGGCATTAAACCATTGTGATTCTATATATACTTCCAAAAAATGAACTGTATCTTTAACCCTAAATTTTTTTAATAACTAGTTTATAAATTTATAAACTAGTCAATATATATCATATTAAAAAAATGCGATAGAATTCAAAAAGAATTTCATGGATCAATTTTTTATCAAATAAATAATTACTTCCAAGCCTATAAAAACAATCTAACTCATTTTTTTCACAAAATAAAACAACCCTTTATTACCTCAATATCAAGAATATGTGAAGTATGAGATTTATCCATACATTAATATGTTTTATCCAATATTTTTAAGAAAAAATATATACATGGGAAAACAACTTTTATTGGTTATTAATATTTTTTCATACATGTTCCAAAACAATAAAAGAAAAAATATTGAAGAGAAATACATAGTGATGTTTCACATAATCCTAATAAATTTTAGAAGATTATAAAATATTATTGATAAATATAACTCATTAATGAAAATAGCTATGATTTTCATTACTTATTGTTTTTTTAAGATACAATCCTTACTACCATATATAATACTGGGATTCTTAATCTTTCCATCATAACATGCATATACTAATATAATCAACCATTTTAGTATTCTACCTTATTTTGTTATAAGATATAGTGGTCTCTAGATAAATACCTTTCTTATCTTCATTTCTATGATCTCGTTTCAACTACTTTATAAAAATAAAATGGTTTTTACAACACCCAAAATATGAATATGAGAACATAGATCAGAATTTTTTTTATCAAATTAAAAATTCATTTTATTTTTTTACACTTTTAGTTCAATATAATTTTTCATAAGTAGGTTCACTTTTACATCTATAAAAAATTAAAGAATATTATCCAAAAATTATCATGAACTTTGTTACAGTATTATAAACCCAAAAATCAATGAAATACATTTTTTCCAATATTAATTACCCTTTATCCAAATAATCAAATAAGAAATATGTACTTTAACTAATGAATATATAAATT
The DNA here is from genome assembly GCA_963277665.1 of Viscum album. Lineage (NCBI taxonomy): Eukaryota > Viridiplantae > Streptophyta > Magnoliopsida > Santalales > Viscaceae > Viscum > Viscum album. Next base: position 1,984,808,287 of record OY728161.1, on the reverse strand, counting down.
TTAATATATGTTTTTCATAGTCATTACTTATTAGGTTTTGGATCTATTTTTATTCAAATACTTGATAATGGGTTTTGAATAGAATATGATTATCGAATATATATCCCCCAAGCGTGTTAAAACTAGTGTGTGTAAATTAATATTTTTCATGCCCCATATGTCAATTGAGTTCATACAAAAGACACTGTTTTTAGGTTTAATACCACTAGGTGCGTCTATTATTGAGTCTGTATACACTTATAATACCCAAAAGGAATGTTATTTCTAGGAACACCTCATTGTATCTTCTTTACCAAAATTTTAAGAATTTATTCTATACCTATAATTATCACTCAGAATTATTTATATGGTATTCACTAATGTAACATAACACTAGTCACCAAAAATAATTAATCTAGTCCTATGAAATAACTAAAACCCACTCTGATTCCAACTATAGTGACCAATGCTAAAAATATATTTATTTTACATTATTTATATAATATAAACATTACATCTCACAAATAGTCACACAATCTCAAGAATAGAAGGTTTATAATCTTTGAGGACTAGTTTTCGTGGAATCATTCTCTACAAAATTTGTAAAAAAATCACTCTAATCTAAAAACTATAGAACCCTTCTATACTTCCCATAATTTACACTTAACACTGTAATTAGAGGGATGAAAAAACAAAAAATGGTAGATCTTATATTCTCACTAATGTTATACATAATAAATAATAATCAACGATAATAAGTGACAATAAGATGAGAACATGGCTATAATCAAGATACATAATAAAACCATACCCAACAACTCATAGAAGGTATATCATGAAACCTGGAATAAGTGTTTTTATAACATAAAATGTGACTCAAAATTGTATGAAAACATTAGTCATTAAAAATGATCCATGAGAGCATAATATAATCATAAAAATATGAGTAAGAGTCTGGAATAAAAATATTCATAATAAAATATATAATTTGGACATATTTTAACCAAATTTTTTTCCAATTAATAGTATTATGAGTATGAATTAACAGCAATTATACTCATACATGATCTTGTGAGTATAACATAACATAAATTATAACTGTAGAAAACCTTGTCAGAATAGCTAAACCATAATTATAAAAATGAACAACCTTGTGAGCATAGCTAATTTTCAATAATAATCAAGAATAACCTTGTTAGAAAAACTAAACTGCCATTATACCAATTCATAACCATGTGAGAAATTCTTAAACACAATTATACCTACCCAAAACCTTAGGAGCATATCTAAAATGTAATTATACCCATATACAACCATGTGAGCATATATAAACCATAATTTCAACTAGAGAGAAAATAATTTCACGATAAATGAAACGTTAACCATTTCATTAGAGGGTTATATAAGACCCCAACCATAAAATATCTATACATATGTACACCATTTAAAATAAATCATTTATTAGATCACAAGGAACCCAGGAAAAGAAAAACTAGCTTCACAATATTTATACTTGGTATCACCAAAATTTACCTCAAGAATGTAAATATATGACACCAAAAAATTCAACCGCCCCATAATATTATTTTATTATATCATTTATATGGTTGTTTATAGAAATAAATTATATTTGAATAAGGAATTTATGGATATATATAATAATGTATTATAAACCAAAAAAGTGTTTGAAGTTTTTTTTATCATATTCATAAAATGAGAAGTTATGGGTCATTTTAAAAATTCATTTGATGAAGGAATTTTAAAAAAATATTTTTTTGGAAATAAATCTCAGTAATTAATCCATGAAAGTGACATAATGGTTTCAAAAAGGATAAAAAAACTTTGTGATTACATAAACATTTAAAAAGAGTCTTCATTAATACATCCTAGAAAAGATATAATGTTTAATAATATGATGTGAAAACATTAAAAGAAATTTACTTGTAAAAATCATATTTATTAATCTAGCCTTGTAAATGACCTAAATTCCATAAAAATGAAATATTTATTATAAGATAAAACATTTTATTTTAATGGATGGAAAAACATTTTAATATTTTAAAATACCAAAATTGAAAAATGACATTATGAGAAGTTTAAAAAAGGTTCCTTTTGAAAATATAAGAAGATAAATGTAAAGGAAACATGAGAAAACACATAACTAGGATTCCAAATATAACGTAGAATGTTGTTAAGATTGGGAAATACAGAAAATGATTGGAAACCATCTTAAAGGAAGATGATAATTATTCTTCATGAAAATATTTTTTTGAGAAATAAATTTATCAATGTAAAATATTTTTATTGAAAATGTATTATCCCTAAAGAGTAATTGGAAAAAAAATAAAATAAAATAAATAGGATGAATACACTAATATTATAGGAAGACATTCGAGAAGAATTACTTTAACTAAATGATTGGAGTAGAGATAAAATAAATCCTCACAAATTCATTATATTTTTAATCGAAATACTTTTAATGGGAGAACATGATGTTATTCTTAAAACCCCATGACTAAAATTAATATGGCAAAATAAATTAATTATGTAGTTATCATGCCATATTAAAGATATCATTCTCCAAAATAATAAATATGCCTTATGAAATCAAATGTGATACAAAGAACACCTTACCTAGAATTCCTACATAGTATATTGGACTCCATCATACTATATAACAAAGATAACAATATTAATCACATATTTTAGAAACTTATTCAAGTCTATAACCTTTTCTAAACATTATATACAAATATTTTCTATATTTATATTATCTAAAAGTTATCTATTTTTAATATTAGTTGTGACTAATCTTATTCATTTTGATCGAGTTTCATAATAAATGTGTTTTTATTAATTATTATCCCAAATTTTATAATTAACATATCATAAAAGGTACTGGAATAAATTTTAAATGAATTTTATTAAGAAATAATTTCAATTTAAGAGGGTAACAATTATGATCGTTGAAGATGAAGTTGGTGATGAGCATGTTTAATTTATTTTTTAACAAACGGATGATGGTGTCTTAAATATCATGTTTAATTTTAACTTTAGCATTATAGAATAATAAAAAACCATTATTTACTTATTTATAGAATATATCATCCATAATAATTCACTTATCATCATCCATGATATAAATTCATAACATTGTTCATGTAGGTGGTCAGACAGACCCAAAAATTAACATAACATGATTAATGGATGATTATGAGTTGATTTATTTACAATATAATTTTGACAATAGAAATATGATTTGTTTATTTTAACATATAGATATACATGACAATTAAAAATAATTTTCAGTTGAATTTATTGGTATTAAATAGTTACATTTTTTGAATATCTTGGTTTTCCTGGTTAGTTTACTTATTCAAGACAATTAATTTTATAATTATTATTTATCATTCATACCATTAATAGGTTATTAAATTTTTATCAACATATCCTTATTAATATCATAAAAATAATATTTATACTTTATAACCATTATTATAACCCTCTATGAAGGTTGGTATTGATAAACAGAATACATGAATCCATAGAGGGGTATTCTACACGTACACATGGATTATGAGTTCATTTTCGTAGGACAAGAGAGATGAGTAATATTTTTTCTCATTATAAAATATTAAACAAATCATAAGTATCATTATTATATATTAAATTCAATGATAAACATTCCATTTAAGGTGGACAAGGAAAGAATAGTTGTTAACTCATTGAGGCAGTAGTCTACACATAAACACATTTCATGTTTTCATTTCTCTCAATAGAAAAAGGAAAAGTTGGTTAATTTTTGTAACATAATTATAATAAAATATTATTATAATTGTGATACTAATTTTATAATTTTTGAGATATTTTAGTGTAATTTTTATAGGTTTTAGTGCACATAATAAATAGAAATAAAAAAGTATTTGACGCAAATTTAGGCCTCACTAATTTTATTTTCTCAATTTTTAAGGGGTTAAAACATAGAGTAACACACTTTTGAGAGGACCAGAAGTATTATAAGTTTTTTTGGAGTATTTAGTAGATTTTTTGTTTGATTATTATTTAATACTTAGGGGGATGTGTCATGAGTGGAATTGTGGATTGTATAGCCCCCTTTTATAACTGAAAATAATGACATTTTTGTAAGTACCAATAAATTTAAAATAATCGATTGTCACTTTCAAGTAATGTGGATAAAAAATTGATAAATAATGGAGAGTATAAGTGATATGGTTGAGAATGGCCTTAACAAAAATTTCCCAGACATGTTAAATATTGGTTTGACTTTATTCAGTCATATATTATTACCTTTTCTCCTTTTGCTTTTACCGTGTTAACTATTTTTTACCTAAGTAACTTTTTGATTATGAATTAAAAATAAAATTATTATTATTATATAATTTTAAAATAATAATTCTTAATTTAAGATCAACTTAATTTTAATCAATTTATATATGCCAAAAATTTAAATTTAAAAAAATATAAATATTTTAAAAAAATTTCTTGATAAAAATTTTCCTCGAGTTATAAAAAATTAAATATAGGTTTTTAAAATAAGATAAATATTTTTAGTTTGAAATATAATTTATAAAATGAGTATTTGTTTCATAAAATGTAATAATAATTATATATATTATTCTTAATAACAATCAATTCCATAATAGTTATGGTATTTTTATAAATAATATATTTTACTATCCACTTAGAAACAAAAAATATTAAAACAAAAATAGTAAAAATTATTACAGAGATAATTTTAAAATTTTAAATACTAAATTAATTTTCTATTATCAATTTAATAATCTATAATTTTATATTTTATCTTTTCCATAAAATAATAAAATATTTTCATGAACAATTTATATAGCAAAATATATTTTAAAGAATTAACCATTATTATTTTTATATAATATCAATTACTAATAAAATTAGTGTTTTTTGTTGTAATTTCTTTTTATATCAATAGTATGACTTATCTTTAAAATATTTATTTCATAAAATTGACTACATAAAAAGGAAATTTTATAAAAATACATTATTAAGAGTTAGGTGATCTTATTAGTTAACTTACTATACTAATTAAATTTTATCAATTAATTATAAATTAAAATTATCTTTATTTATATTTCTGTTACATAATCCAGTTTTATCTTTTTATACATTCCAAATTAATGATGAAATTATAATATTTATATTATGTGTAATTTTTTTGGTCCGTTGTTATGTTTTTTTCATGCTATTGAAGATTATATTAATTTAAAGGATCCAAAATATTGGGTCGTTACATTCAACCTATTTTAAATAAATTGAATCTTCAAAATTTTATTTTTTACATACTAATAAAAGTTTTTGAGGTTATTCATAACCTATTAATCATTCTTGTTAAAACCCCTTATATAAAATATTCTTTTCTATTATAGGATATATCATGTAACTTATTCTTCCTTAAACAATATTTATAATTTATACAATCATATAACCAAAAATATATATACACTAATCACATATTCTCCATAAAATACCATTTCAAAATCCATCATAATAATCAATATATTAAGGAATATTGAATCCATATATTCCTCAAATAATAATATCTATATTTAACCCAAAAATGTATTAATCGCTTTCATAATGTCACAATTTAGTCAATATATACCTTAACCTCAAATGCAATAAAAATAAAAAAAATATCTTAGATACTTTTTTTTAAATCACTAATAAATTTAAAGGATATAATTTAAATCTAAATATCCTTTCTATTATTTAATTATCCATTTATTACCTTAGCATCATGAATTTATTTAATCTATGATCTATTTATACTTTAATTATGCGTTCACAAATAGGCATACCAAACTATATAACCTTGTTGAAATATAACAATTCATGGTTATTAATACCATTAAATACATGTTTCCAAACCATTTAAGAAACAATATTGCAAAAAAATCCTTATATGTTTCTCATAATCCTAACATGTTTTAGAATATTGTAGATTATCATTGATAAATATCACTCTACTAAAAATAGATAAGAGTATCAAGACTCAATATCTATTAATATAACATCTTTACCACCTTAGGTTAGATTGGGAAGATAAACTTTTCCATCATAACAAGCATATACTAATATTATCAACCATTTAAGTATGCTAAATTATTTGGTTATAAGATATAATAGTTTATAGATGTATTCCTTTCTTAGCATCATTTTCCAGATCCTATTTAAACCGATTATGTAATAAAAAAATGTTATGATAATTTAAAAAAAATTAATATAAACAAATAAATTTGAAAATATATTCTCTAATAAATCCTTCATTTTATCCTTTGATACTTTCTATTCAATCTACATTACATTCAGTTAGGTTCTATTATACAATGTACCATAATTGAAAAAGTTAATGTCTTATAGATATGATGATCTTTATTATTATATTATAAACATAAAATATTTTAAATCCATTCTCTAAAAGTCATAGTTACCCCTTATCCATAAACACAGATAATTAATATTTACCATAACTCATGAATCACTATATTTTAATATAAGTTAACATTATTCATTTATTATTATATTTTTTATCTACTGATTTTTAAATCATTCATAATGATTATTAAATATAATATTAATAACCAAATTATGTACCCACAAAGTGTTAAAATAGGTGTACAATTAGGTATCTTTTTTAATGAACTAGGTGATGATTGAGTAAATACCCAACAAAAAAATTTCAGGGTCAATACCCCACGATAAATCTTGGCTAGATCCTTCATCTACTTATAGTTTCTAGACTAGGGTATTATTTATAGGAAAACCATATAATATATACATTTACATAATTTTATATTTTGATGATATATATAGATTATCCCATATAATTATCCCTATGTTTTTCAATAATGTTACCTAGTCCTAATCAACCAAAATAACTAAATTAATCATATAATTTAACTAAACCAAATTATGATACCAACTATAATGACACATGAATAATATATATTTATTTTACCTCATTTCCATAATATAAACATTAAATCTCACAATTAGTCAGACAATCCCAATAACAAAAGGTTTACTATCTTTGAGGACCAATTACTTAAGAAAAATAATTTACACAACTTCTGAAAATTTCTGTAATATATTTCCACACTAGATCCCTTATGGGCTTCCCATAAGTTATACTTATATCCACAACCCGAGAGATAGACACTTAATAAAGGGGTTATATTTGATTCTTAGTAATGGTAAATGGAGGTGTAAAAATTCAAATATCATAAGTGAGAATAATATTAGAATATGGTTATAATATATATACTTTATAAAATCATATACAATAAATAATAGAATATAAATCATAAGCCATGGAATAAGGCATGGAATAATTTAATATGGGAGTCATAGGATTTTGTAAAAATTAGTTATTAAACATGATCCATGATATCATAACATAGGAATAAGAATAATTTTATGACTGTGGAATAAATATAATAATAAGAAAACATTAATTTTGAAAAAAGATTAAGAGAAATAATGTTCATCAAAAATATTTTTAGCATATCTTAACCTAATTAATACTAATTATCAACCTTGTGAACACTGTTTAATTTCAATTAAACAAATACATGACTTTTTGAGTATAAATAAACCATAATTATACACATTCACAACATTTAGATCATAGATTAACTATAATTATACTCACACACAACCGTTTGAATCAAGATAAAAAACAACTATACAGCCACACAACCTTATTATCATAGTATAACCGTAATTATTCTTACACACAACCATACGAGCATAGATAAAATGAAATTATAATGATGTGCCACCGTGTGAGCAAAGAAAAATAGTAATTATAACAATGAAAACAATTATTAAATAATTAGATATAAATAAAAACCACTGCATTATAGGGTAATATAGTAACTCACCTATGAATCATCCACACAAGTGTGTTTTATTTAAAATCAATCATTCATTGTATCATAAAAACCCATGGGAAGAAAAATTGATTTCACAACATTTTCAGATGGTACCACAAAATTTTTACCCATGAATAAAAATATATGATATTCATAAATTCAATCACCCCAAAATAGTATTTCATAAGAATATTTATAGGATGCTTCATAAAAAAATAACTTCCATGGAAATAAATCATTCAGTGATAATGAGGAGAATAGAATTGAAAAATAAAAAAGTTCTGATAAAACATTTTTAACAATTCTATAAAAGATGACATTACATGTCATTTTATTAATTCATATTGAGAAATAATTTTCAAGATCATCACTTTTAAATAAAAATAAATAAAAATTATTTTAATGAGACATAATGGTTTAAAAAAATAACATCTGAAAAAAAATTTATATCGTATACTTTTAAAAATAATCTTCAGTAATGGAGCCTTGAAAAAACATGATTTTTTCAAAAAGGTGATGTGAAAACATGAAAAACAAAATTCTTTTAAATTTAATATTTAGTTATGAAGTGTTTTAAAAGGCATAAATTATATCAAAAATAAATATGGGGTGTAAGCTACAACATATTATTTTACAAGGATGGGAAATCATTATAATATTTTGAAATAACCATGTTGAAAACCCACATCATAAAAAAAGTAAAAAACATTATTTTTAAATTATGAGAAGAGGAATATGAATTAAACATGAGATAAAATATAATATGGATTCCAAATACAAAGGTTAACATTGAAGGTAATGAAAAATATGGAGGTGGATGGGAATCCATATTAAATAGGATATGAATTATTTTCAACAATGTTATAATTTTTGGGGAATAAATTCTTAAAGATAAAATATTTGAGTTAAAAATACATTCCCCTAATACTAAGATATTTTTATGTTAAATAAAATATTAGGGTGGGATGAAACAACTATTTTAGGGTGATGTTAATGAATATTCATTATAAATCATTGAAGGATGTTGAGTTAACATAACCCCATACAACTTTTGTGTATTTTTAATCAAAATATAATTAAAGAAATAAAATGATATTTATCTTAAAATGACATGAATGAAAGAAATATTTTAACTAATATTAATTAGAAACTAATCATACTATATTAATGACATTAAGGTTCTTAATAGGAAACATGTCTCAAGAAATTAAATTTTGATATAAAGAATCACATAACTTGAATTCATACATAGTTGATTATACTTGAAATCCTGTACAACAAACATAACCATCTTAATAACCTATTTCAGAAACTTATTCTTGTAAATAAAAATTTATAATACAAGTTTAAAATTATTTTTTCTAGTTATATTATTTATCTATTATCTATTTTCAATATTGTGTCTGAGTAATCATAAATGTTTTTAAATAGTTTCAAAAAAATTTGGTTTTTAATCATTATTATCCCACATTAATTCATTTTTAGATCAAAAAAGTATTTATTTAGATGTTTTATTGTATATTTTATAGTTATAATTTCATTCTATGAAATTTTGGGTTATGGTCCTTGTATATGATCTCGGGGATGAGAAATATTTTTTAACAAATGAATGGTGGTATCGTAGTTAATGTGTTTAATATTAATGTTACCAATATAGACCGAAAAAACCATTTTTCACTTATTTATTGAATATATCATTTTTAGTTAAGTTCTCATATTCATCCATGAGATAAATTTGTATAATTGTGTAACTTGATGGTCAAGCCGACCAAAAAATAACATACCATGGCTAATGGATGATTACAAGGTGATTTAGTTTCAATATTATTTTAATGGTGGAATAATGATATAATATAATGTTTATTATATTGATATATCATTATTATAATAATTAGGATAAGTTGTTATGGCTATGAAACTATTACACAGTTTGGATAATGTTTTTTTCCTTCATAGTATGGTCGTTTAGAACAATTTACTTTATAATGATTTTATATAATTATTAACATTAGTTGGTTATTAAAATTTTATTACCAAATAATTATTAAAATTATAAAAATAAATTAAATCCTTTAAATACATCCTTTTAATTATCTATGAATGGAGTTAATGAAAAATGAAATATATCAATCGATAGAGGTGGAAGTCTCTATATATGCCTGCATGATGATTTCTTTTCATTGAATGGGAGAGAGAAGTATTATGGTTATGAATTTAAGAATATTAAATAATATATAAATATTATAACTATATGATAAATTCATTTTTTAACTATCTATGTAGTATTGGAAAGAAAACTGACAAGTTACTTCATGGAGAAGGTCATCAACACATAGAAATTAGGCGCATTTTTTTTATTAGAAAATAAAAAAGGTGGTTAGGGATTGAAACATAATTAGAAATAAATATAACTATAATAGTAATACTTGTATTATAATTTTATTATTATTTAATATAATATTATGAAAAATTATTTCACATAATGAAATATAAATGTGAAAGTAGTGGCTAGAAATTTATACCTCATTACATGGATTATCTCCCTTGTGAAGTGTAACAAAGCTTATAGGGAAAATCCTTTGAAAATACCAGAACCTAAAAAATGTGTATATGTGTTTTGATGAGGGATTTGGGTGAATTTTGGAGTGAAATAATGAGTTTTTTATGTAAGGATAAGTGAGGAGGGGAGATCCTCCACTTATATGTGAAAAGGGATGGTATTTGTGTAAATACCCATAAATTTTAAATATTTGGACGTCACTCTGAAAGAAAATGGATCCAATGTTTTGAAATAATGATTTGAATAACTGATAAGGTAAAGAATAGACTCATCCAAATATTCCCATACATGATAAAAACATTATTGATTTCATTTAATCATAATGTTTTACTTTTAACATTTAATCTTTGTCTATGTTAATTAGTTTTTACCCAGGTACATTATAATTTATGATTTAATAGTAAAATGGTAAATAATTATATAATTCTGAACAAATGATTCCAAACATTGAATACATATAATTTTATACAATTAATAAAAATAATTTTTTTTGAAATGAATATGATTATAGTGTATAATTTTTTCAGAAAATGATTATATAAATTCTAAAAAATTATATATATGTTTGTAAAGTTGAATAAATATTTTTAAATTTATATTATAACTTATAAAATTTAATTTATTTCCATGAAATGGTTTTAAAAAATAAAAATATTTCTTATAAAATATTAATTCCATAAACATCGCAATATTTGGTAAAATAATATATTGTATTATTTGTATGCAAATCAATTTTTAAAAAAATATCTAGAATATTCATCCTTAGATAATATTGAAATTCAAAAACCACAAATGGATTTTTTTTAAATTCATATTCCCAAATTTTTTATTTTATCTTCTAAATAAAAAAATTGAGAATTTATTTTAGAGGAAAATAACTTTTTAAAGCATTAACTGTTATTATTCTTTAATTCCTATAAATTACTAATCAAATTTGTTTCATTGAATTATATAGATCATTTATATAAAAAAATATACTTTATATAAATTATATTTATTTTCTTAAAATAAATCTTATAAAATGTTATTATTATTTACACACATTTTTAATTCTAAGGTGATATTATTAGTTATCTAACAATACTAATTGAATTTTTTCAATGAATTAACAATTAAAGTTGTCTTTATTTCTATTTATATTTCATAAATTAATTTGATAAACTTATTTATTAAAATATAACAACTATATAATAAAATATATAGATTTTTTCATGTGTTTTTTAGTTTAGTTTTGTTTATTATGAAAAATGTTGATGATAATATTAATTTAAAGGCTCCAAAGTCACATGTCATTACATTTTAACTTCATTAAATAAATAATTTACTATAATTTTTAATTATCACTTACCCATGAAAGTAGGTTATGGTATTATGATGATATTAATCATTCATGACATAACCTCTAATATAACATCTACCATACTCACCTAGGCTATTAAATTTACTTATCTTTCCATAAACGAAATTAACATTCACACAATCATATAGCTGAGTATGAATATATACTTTTCATATAATCTCCATACCATTAATTTAGCAAAACCATAAAAATATCCATGCCAATAATCAACTGGGAAAAAATATATTCTACTAAAAATTAAATTTATATCTGACACCCAAATGTATTAATCGTTTGTTAATTATGGTATAAAGAATTCAATATATATCATAATCCTAATATTTTAAAAACATCAACAAAAATATATTGTACAAAGTTTTCTATTAAATAAATAATCAATTTCATAGCTATCATTGATATGCATCTCAATTTATATCAAGATACAATTTATTACCTCAACATCATGAAAATATTGAACCTAAGAGTTATCCATACCTTAATCATGTGTTATCCAATAGTTTTACCAAAAAAATATAACATTGTAAAAAGTTCACATTTCATGGTTATTAATACTATTTAATATATGATTCAAAAAAATTGAAGAAAAACAAATAAAGAAAAATTCTTAGATGTTTCCCATAATCATTATAACATCAAAAATATACTATATTACCATTGATAAATATCACTCATTAATGAAAATTGATAAGAGTACTAAGATTTAATATCTATACAGGTATCATCCTTACTATATTAAGTAAGACTTGAAAATTAAATTTTTCTATCATAACATGTATATAATAATATTCTATTCTATTGACATATTCACTATTATTTGATTATAATACATAGTGGTTTCTTGATACATACTTTTCACAGTATCATTTAATGACCCTGTTTCAATGCATTTCTAAAAAAAATGGTCTGGATAATACTCAAAATATGAATATGAAAACATCAGTCCTAATATGTGTTCTATAATGACACCATCATTTATTCCACTATTTCTTTAAGTTCAATGTAAACTTATTTATGTAATTCTCACATATACATCATACCATAAAACCAAAATGATTTATCATGAAAATTCTTATAATATTACAAACCAGAAAATCATTGAAATATATTCTCTCAAAGTTTTACTAGCCCTTTTTCAATAAAATCACATAATTAATTTATACCATAACTCATTAATCCATATGTTTTAATTTATGTTATCTATATTAATTCTCAGTTGAATTTTATAAACTATGTATTTTAAAAACCTTTATAATGGTTTGTTTATGGAATGTGATTTTACAAAGTATATACCACATGACTTCCAGACCTAGTGTGATGTTTGTAATCTTTATTTTGAACCAGGTAATAAATGAATTAATACCCAACACACCCTTTTTAGTGTTACTAACTCATGGTACATAAATATCAGATCCTAAATCCCTTTTTAGTATCTAGTTTGGGGTTTTATTTCAAGTAAATTAAGAGAATCACTTCATTAAAAAAATTTAGGATGTTATCATATGCTTGGGTATATCCCATATAATTATCCCCAATGTATTAATTATTGTTATATTATCCCAATCCCCACAAATAACTAAACTATTCATAAAAAATTAACACTTCTCTAATACTAACTATATTGACCCATTCAAAACATATATTTATTATACATAATTTCTATAATTTGAAAATTACAACTCAAAAATTTTCACACAAACCCATGAATGTATGGTTTAGTCTCTTTTTGGACAAATTACATAAACAAATTATTATTTTATAAATGTGAAAATTTTACACAATCAAACAACACAAGATCCATTCTTGGAATATGATAAGTTACAATAATCTTTATATATTTGTGAGTGGAAACACTAGAAATGGGTGAGATTAGATTCTCAGTAATGCTAAAAAATATAGATAACAATTAAAGTTCATAACTGAGCATAATTTTAAAATATCAATATAATAAAGATATATAAGGGAATCATACCAAATAATTTATAGAACATAAATAATTATTCATGAAACCAAGATGTGAATAAAATAAGGCTTGAATAAAAACAGCGTAGAAACAATTTTCAATAAAAATAGGATATGAGAGAATAACATAAGAAAACAATTATTCATAGGAGTGTAAAATAAACATGTGAAGAAAAAATATAACATTTTGAACATAGATTAATCATAATTTTTCCCAAAAATAGTCTTTCAAGAATATCCATACTTTAATTTTAGGCATCCGCAATTTTTTGAGCATAATTTTAAAAAAATATACTCACAAAAACCATTATCAGCATAACTAAACCACAATTATACCCAGAAACAACATTGTGAGCATAGATAAACATAAATTATAATCACAAAATGACCTATGAGCATATACAATCCATTATTATAGCCATGAAAAACTTAATGATCATGACTAAACCATAATTATACCCACACACAACCATTTGATAATAACTAATCAATAATGATACCCACACCCAACCCTGTGAGAAATGCTATTTCACAATTAAACCCATGCACAATGTCATTGTCTCATGAGATATGAAACCATAAACAATGAAATATAGGGAGATATATTTCCCCAAACATCAATCATCTATACATTTTTCATTCCATTTGAAATATTTCATCTGTTATACCGTAAAGAACAGGTTCTAAGAAAAATGGGTTTAATAAAATTTCTAGACAGTTTCACCAAAATGTACCTGAAGATTGTAAATATATGAAAACTTAAAATTAAATCAATCCAAAAGATCATTACATTGGACCTTTTAGAGGTTGGTTAAAGAAAAATATATTCCATGAAAATAAGGCCTTTAGAGATAAAGTTGAAAATGTTATTGAAACACTAAATTGTTTTCGTAAAACATTTTAAAAATTATAGTAAAAGGTGAATTTATGGGTCATTTTGAAAAGTAATTATTAGAATTCATTTTAAAAATAATTATTGAAAATAAATATCAACAATAAGGATTTTTTGAAAATAATAAGTAAAAACCTTTTGAAATCTATAACTTTTTAAATGATCCTTAAAAATTTGAGACTTCAAAAATAAATAATGTTTTCCAAAAGGATATGTGAATAAATTAGAAAACATTTAATTATTAAAACAATCTTTAATAATTGATCAATTTAGTAGAGATAATGTTAATCATAATGAAATAATTTTTTGGAGTTGAAATGTTTTATTTGGAAAGGATGTACAACCATTTTAATATTTTGTAATACCCTTTTTGAAAATTGACATTTTTGAAAAAAGTAACAAAATGTAATTTTGAAAATAAGGGAAGGGAAATATGATTCAAACTTTATAAAACACATAATTATAAATATATAAATAAAGAATAACAATGATGGAAAATTGAAATATGGAAAATGAGTGGAAATATGATTAAGTATGTTGTGAATTATTCCCAATAGTGATTTGATTTTTGAGGAAGAAAATCATCGTTGTAAAATCTTTGAGTTTAAAAGTCATTATACATATTGAAGAAGACGAAGTAACATGGGATAAACAAATTATTTTGGAGAAAAAAATTATGGACTAATAAGTTCAAGAAGAAAAATTATAACCCAACAAAGGGAGTAAAGTTTACATAATCCCTTACAACAGTGCTATATTTTTAATAAAAATCCATTTAAAGAGATAACATGACTGAAATGTCCCTAACCCAGGATCCACTAAACAGGTTCTCTGATCTAGGTCACCACATGTCCTCAAGAACACCACCATATATGATAGAAGTTTCTGACTAGAGAAGAGGGTATAATAGAATGTGGGGATACTATAACATTTTCTTTAGAGTATAACATATCAAAAATATAAATAAAAAAGTAGAACCAACATGTAATAATAAATGAACATCTATAAATAACCATCCACCAATTCTGAGTATAAACAATATCCAAGAGTAAATGTGTTATGACATGCCAACTGTGAAAAATGAACAATACCCAAAATAATGGAAAACTACAAAATCTGAAAAAAGGTATTCAGTGAATTATCAAAACCTAATCTATTCACTTTTCACACCCCAAATTAACTACCAAAAATTGGTCCCTTTCCCTTTTCCTGACCTACAACCTCGAAATATGCCCTAGTACCCATTGTTAGCCCAATTATGGTGTGAGTACAAGTCATCAGGCCACCACCAAAGGTGTCTACAAAATATTTCATCAAAATAGATAGTGCATTCAAATACGAAACAAATGAAAAGTAAATAAGAGATAGTATGGGTTCCATTATATAACCATATTTACATTTACCATTTCTAAAATTAGTCACATTTCATATTTTACATAATCTTTTTTACCTTTTCCATTACCATCATGTGTCCCATTAGTTATTATTTAATAACATTTACATAATGGTTTAGGTCATAAACATTAATCATATGGGAATTAAACCATGTAACTATCTAACTAAGGAAAAAACATCAAAACATACCTTAGGCCCCCCATTTAGGAAATCCTATCGAATAAAACCACTAGGGGTGTAGATCATCAGTCCGACTCCCTAACTGAGCATTCATGGGTGGGGTTAGAGCATTATTCCAACCTCACCCATGGGATGGGACTCAGTCCTTTATCCCACCCCTAAACCATGTGAACATGGTTATATATAAAACTAATTCACCGCACATACCATATCATCACCAAACTTACAACAATACATAACCATCAAATTTCATCCAACTCAATATGTGAGTCAATATTATGCCATAACCCATTATCACATTACCATTTAAAATACACTCTCATTCAACACAATTACTATTTCTTTATATGAAATCAATAAGAATATTCAGTAGTTTCCATACACCAACCCATTTAACATATTTAATAATTACCACATGTAAACTCTCACAACATATTTATCATCTTCCATGTATTATATCCCATTATGAATTCAAAACATAAATCACAAACCATTTTTCCTATTCACATTAAATACCATTTAACTTATTTTTATGTCAAACCAAACAAACCCTTATCCATTACCCCCTGTCTAGACCCAACTATCCATTTTTTATTTTATGATCCATGATTTAAAAATTTGATATGTTCATCAAGGGATGTATTTAATCACTATTCATACTTGCACATAACATTTATGTTAGCCATGTTTAAGAAGTTTGACACACCCCATGGGTGGCTCTAAATTTTTCATGTAATCATCCATGTATCCCAAAGGGACAATGAGGGTTTTAATTCATCATTTGGACATTCATTTCAAAAAAACCTACTAAAAAATCCCAGGACACAACAGAATGAAGGAAGAACACAAGATCATATGAACAAATCCCCCAAAAAAATATGGTATAAAACAAGTAGAGAACATACCAAAAATCCATTGATGATCAAAATCCTAACAAAATTCTTATATCCCGATTTGACCACCCTTTGGGGCCTCAACCTATATCTCCCTAGAAAAAGAAGGTTTAGAGATTCGAATGGAGGTATGAAAAATGAAAAAACCCTAAACCAAAAAATATAATCTAGAGAGGGATTAGACTAAATCAGATCTTCAATCATCAAAAAATAGAACTCCAAATAGATTAGGACTTAAGGAGAACGACCTCTTGGAATCTTGGGTCACTAGGGTATGTCACTAGGGATTAGAGGAGGAGAAATTTGTGAAAAATCAGGTGAGGTTCTTAAATCCCATAATTGAACTTTTTTTAATTTTTCAACTTTTACACGGGCACATGGTTTTGAGGAATGGTTTGCGAAAACATGTGTAAGACACTACCTAAGGGTAAATGGGTCACATTTTTACCTAGGAAAACCTAAACATGTTTATAAACCAGGTGCCAATTGTTCAATATGCCATAGTTGAAAATTGCACTATTTGGCCTCCCACTATGCACAGTTTAAATAACCATGTGGAAGCTATGTTTTGACTATTCACCTCACATAGGCTGTCCCGGTTTCCACTTATTTCGTGTCCCAAAATACCGAATCACCCCTAAGGCCCCTCAATCTAACATGGTGGACATAATTAATAAAAAGAGATTCAAAAAAAATTATATACAAGTACATGAATCCTTTAAGTATAGGATATTACATCCAACCCACCATATAATGGATTTTCCTCGATCCACCTTCCAAAGAATGACTGAGCCTTTGAAACAAGGGGGTCAGCCACTAGGCCCACATTTTTGATTCTCACTCCCATGTTTCTTCCCAAACATTTCCATTCTTCCACAAAACACCAACCAATGGATCAACATTTCCCCATGAGAACTTATTTCTATGAGACACTATACGAACCAAATTATCATCAAAAGACGACTTAGTCTCAAGATCCACATCCAAAATATTAACCACCTGAGATAGATTATGGGGATACTACCAAATCATTGAAAAGTGGAAAACATAATGTATTCCAAATATATCACCATGGAAAATCTAAAAGGTATCCTACAAGATTCATCTTTTCCATGATCTCAAATTCTCACACATACCATGGCCCCAATTTTTGAATTTGATGGTTACCCATCATTGGATACACCTTTAGAAACACAAAATCATCCACTACAAAATAAAGGGGTCGAAGAGACTGATATGAATACACCTTCTGCCTACTCAGAGCTATTACCCTGGATTTTCAAATCTAATGATCCTTTTCGAACATCTACTGTATGAGACTCATTCAAAAAATCATGGATTCCCCAACTTTTAACCAATAGAAGGGTGATCTACATGACATCACATAAAGTACATCAAATTGTAACATCATAATTGTATCCTTGAAACTATTGTTGTATGAAAACAAAACAAGTGAAATGGGATTTTCCCTTGAACCAATGAAGTCCAGAACATAATCTCTCAACATATCCTGTAAGAAATGAATTGTATGCTATAACTACCTATACATCAATTGGTGGAAATCCATACTCAAAAATACCAAGCTAGAAATATCATTATATGAACTCTATCTGAAGTGTGACATCAAATGTAAATCATGATCCTAATCTATTGTCCTTAATACACCGTGAAACCAAAATATCTACCGAATATATAAGTCACCCAACTGTTTAATAGTGAAAGACTCCTGGATCGACAAGAAATATAAAATATTATTCAACTGATCCAAAACCAACCAGACTATATCACTCTTACCAAAATTTCTTGGAATACCCACAACAAAATCCATCATTCTATCGTCTCACATCCACTCCGGAATGGGAATGGCTGTAACAAACCACCTGGGAACTGATTCATGGAAATCACCTTCCGATAGGTAAGGCATCGTTCCAAAAAACCCACAACCTCCATCTTAATTTCTCTCAAATTATACTTCCTACTAAGGTCATGATATATCTTTTTCATACTAGTATTCACTACCCACTTTGATTCATGTGACTCATGCATCAAAACTCCTCAAATTCCCATTAGAATGACAATACAATCACAAACACAGACAACCCCATCATCTCCAACAACCCAATCAGAAGGTGACTCCCAACAATTGAGGCATTTCTTCATAGAGACACAGTACTAGTGTTCAAGATAAATCTCATCAACATGGTTCAAAAGCATGGACTCAACTGATATGGATGCAAGGGTCATCTTACAGTGCCCATCCTACTCTTCAAGGTGCATCTCAGCAAACATGTCCATAAGTCCCACCTAATAGTGGGATTTATTAACCACCAGATTGTAATTCATTCAATGTAGATCTTCCCAAAAATTATTCCCTTTTCGTGGTGTGTAAACCAGGTCGAATTAACAATATTTCATGTACTCAACACATCTCTGTTGTCGAATATTCAAATCACACTGAGAGAAGATGTACATAAAGATTTTATTATCGGTAAACAATTTTAAACACTCTCCTAGAATGTAATACCTCAAACACACTAAATCATATACCACCATGAATAGATAAAGATCATGAGTATGCAAGCTTATTTCATGAGTCATCGTCTTCCATGAACCATATGACACAACCTGGTTATCCTACATCAATAACACCCCATTTGAAACACCATATGCATAAAAAAACAAGGTGTGCCTCTTAAATGGATTAGTTGAGATCAGGATTGGTGTGGTCGTCAATTACTTCTTAAACTCTTGAAATGAATTCTTGCATGCCTTAGACAACTCAAACCGTACTCCCTTATTTATTATGCCTGAGAGTGGCACTATGAAATAAGTGAAATCATTAATGAAAATCCTTTAATAATCAGTCAATCATAGAAAACATAGAACATTATAATCACTCTTGTGTTGTTCCGATGACACAATATCCCTCTGCTTCTCTGGATCCCCTGACAGACCTGCCTCAATGATGATATTTCCCAAAAATAGAGCCATATCAATAGAGAAATGGAATCTTGATAGATTTTCATAAAGGATATGCTGTCTCGGTGTACATAGGATGATGTTAATATGTTTGGAATGATAGTCAAGAGTACTAGTGTACACAAATATTTCATCAATAATCAAAACTATTAATAGATACCTATATGGGTGAACTGTTCATTTCAACAAATCCTTGAACATAACTAGAGCATTGGTCAGCCCGAATGACATCACAAAAAACTCATAAAACTTTTACCTATTATAGAAAGATTTTCGTGGTATGCCAGAAGGTCTCAACCCAGCAAATGATACCCCGATCACAAATTGATCAATGAAAACACTTAAGCACATCCTAGCTGGTAATATTGATCATTAATTCAAGGAATAAGGTATCAATTATTGATTGTCAATTGATTTCTGTTTTTATAATCCACAAACAACCGTAGGGATCCAACATCATTCTTGGAAACCCACAATTGAGATCCCGAAGGTGATGTGCTAGGTTGTATGAACCAATCATTCACCAATTCCTCTAAATGGGCCTTATGCTCCTAAATTTCATTTGGTTTCATTTTATATGGTGTAATGGAAATGAGATCTTCCCTCAATTAAAACTCTTTCATGAACTCAACATCACTCTTAGGGGGAATCCGTATGAAATCCCCATGAATCATATCCTGAAACTAGTCCACCATAGGAGGAAAACTAATCTACTCCACACCCCATCATCAAGCATGAGACTGGAAACCTAGACAATGAGTTCACCCAACTATTGTTGAATGGATCTTGCGAATCCTTCCCAAACATAGAAGTCACCACAAATGATATATTTATCTCCCTCTAGAGATGTGAACATTAACCTATGATGGTTAAAATAGATGTTTCCATGGTATAACACCAAATATCCATTCCCATAATCAAATCATAATATGATATTTCAAGGATGAACAAATCCCACGAGAAATAGTACCCACTATCATCTAAATGACCACACTTAAACTATCTGATATCCTCAACTAACACCCCTAATGGTGGATTTATTAACATAATCCCACTCAAACATTCCATTTCTCGACCCAAAATAACTAACGACTATGTAGAAATAAATTAATATGAGGTTCCTATATCAATGAAATCCCTAAAAACATGGAAGAAAAAAGAATCATACCTTGAATATATGAAGGTATAGCCTCACCACCTATAGGTGTAGAATGGAATTTATAAAGATGACATGACCCTATACCCTGGGCCTCAGTCTATATTCTTGGTGTTTTACTTCCCTGCTGATATGGATGATCTTTTATAGGAATACCTCATCCTCCTCCTTTACCGATATTGAAGGTATAACTCCAACAACCTTCCTGGTATAGGGTAGTCGACCCCTACCTATACTCTGTAATGATCTCAACCCTCCATAATTTCCTAGCTACCATGGGTTACTAGAGAATCTATGCACATCGAACAATCTAACACATGATCTACATCCAACATGTTGTTAGGAACACTAAATATTCATGTGTCTCGTCATGCCACATAGGTAGGATAAAAATCAATTGCTGACCTGAGAGATTGGTTACTTATTCTAGATTCTATGTCCACCACCTCCCTAGTGAAAAATCATGAAGGGGATCTTCCTACTCTTGGATGTCACAACACTGGTTTACCCAACTAGAACTATATAGCTGATACCAGAAGCTTTATTGAGGTATCCCTATGATATAGAGGCTTGATCCACTAATTCTATGACCCTCTTCAAAATAATGATATTCACCTGGGACATGATATCATTCCCGAGTCCATCTGGGAAACATCTCATTATGGTTGACTCATCTCCTACCAAATCTGGGATAGAAAATTATATGTTGGTGAACAGAACAATATATTTCTTAACCACCATGGACCCCAGGGATAACCTCATATACTCTGTAGCTTTTTCCTACCTCAAAGTTTCATGTTAAAAGTGTTCCATTAACTTATCCTGAAAATCATCCCAACCCATTCTATAATCTTGATGTGTATGAGCAAAAACATCCATCCAACTCTTTGTATGGCCTCACAACATATAAATTTCCATCATAACCCTCTTCTTCAAAAGGGATCTCCAAGTGATCCAAAATAATTTGAATAGACTCTGTCTTGAATTTACCCTCTCCATAAAATGTTGGTGGATATTGCAGTTGAAACTCCTTGGTCAAATAAGCAATGCTTGGTAAAACCCACCCTGGGCCCCATTCCATCATCTGCATAAAATGGGTATTGTTCCCATTGTACTTATCTTATCCCATGTTTCCCTAAATCTCCCAATTTTATTGACCACCTCCGAAGGAGCGGTCTCAAAGACCCCCTATTGTTTCTCAACTAGTACACTCCATCATAGAATTATTTCTCTTTATATACCAAAATGATTTTTAGAACACATAACATATAAGTTATATAGATTTCACAAAGATGTCTCTCCATTATCCATAGAAAACCAGTTCATATACACTATCCAAGCAGACCAAATCACATTTATAACACCACCCTCAACAAACCCTACAATGGGCCATGGATAACATAGGGTATCTAACTATCATGGTCATAATTCTTACTTTTGGAACAATTTCACCACTATTACCATACATGAAATGTAAAACTTTCTCTAAGCCCATTTCCCATTTCAGAAATTACTACTTTCCACATTTTAACTCACAAAAATATTTGTTAGACACCATTATTTAACTAATGTTCAACATTTTATTTGTTTTTACCACTTACATCATTTCATTAGACACAATTTCCATTAAATATTCAATTAATTGTAATGAATTCTACCTTTCATACCCCACACCCCCATCCTATGTGTACCTATCATGATGCGCGACACTTATATTTATAGGTTCCAAAAATTATACATGAACTCACAACTTCGTTCCATTCTAATAATGTGTAAAATAACATAATATTGTCACATCACAGAATAAGTGAATCAAAAAATGGTGAAATATCATCAAATATATCAGTGTTCAATGAAGAAAAAAAATTTCCCTCCTAGAGTGACTTGAGTTTTCCCTCATATATGGGTTAACTACTCCCATGAATCACATAATTACGAAGGCTTGAAACTCCATATTCTTATATCTATCATCCCAAATAATAAGACCATAGAAAAGAACCTCTCGGATACAACTTTGTAATTTCCCCGACCTAGGAGCCACTATATCAGTTCTTCAAGCCGAGTCACCACATGACTTCAAGCATGCCTCCATATACTCTAGAGGTTTCAGACTAGAGGATAGGTTCTAATAGCATGCTGGAAAGCTCTACCCTCTTTGTTAGATTAAGACATCGTATAAAAGGAAATAAAATGTCAGAAATTAAATGTAATAATCAATGAACATGCATAAAAAATCATTAGAAAATCTTGGTACAAATCAAATCCAAGAGTAAAAATATTATGAAATGCTAATAGTGTTGAATAATGAAAAACAAAAATAAATAAAAACTACAGAATCCTAAAAATGCTCCTTACTCCTTGTTCAGAACCTCATTCAAGAGAATCCCACGCCCGACTCAACACATAACTATTTAGTCCTTTACCTTATCCGACCTATAACAATTTAATATGTTTGGATACCCAACGATAGCTCGAGCAAGGTGTGAGTACAAATCATTAGGCCACCACCAACAATGTGTAAAAAATATCCAGTCTAAATAGATAGTCTATGAAAGTAGTAATTAAATCAAAATTAAATAAGTGAATGTTTGGGTTCCCTTATATTAACATAGTTACATTAACTATTTCTAAAATTAGTCCCATTACATTATCTACAACATCTTCTTTACCTTGTCCATTACCATCATGTGTCCAATTAGTTAGCCATTTGTAACAATTACACATGGTTAAAGGCTATAAACATTGAGAATAAGGGAAATAAACCATTTCCACATCTAACTAGGTATAAACACATCAAAACCAACCTTGGATCCTCCGTCCTGGTAATCTCATCTAATGTAACCATTAGGGGTATAAATCATTAGTCCAAATCCCAAACCCCTGCATTCAGCAGTGGGGTTAGAACAACAGTCCAACTAAATGTATGGGAGGATCCTCATTCATTTACACCACAACCAATCCATATGCACAAGATTATATATATAACCAATTCCCAACACATACCATATCATAATGACAATTACAACAATACATAACCATAAAATTATATCCAACTCAATATGGGAGTCAATAATATTCCCAAACCCATTATCGCATTACCATCTAAAATACATTTCTATTAAACCTAATTCCAATTTACCTTTTTAACTCGTTAATTGTATTCACTAGTTTCTATGATTTAACACATTTAACAGGTTCAATAATTAAACATGTTATCTCACATAACTTATTTATCATTTCCAAGGTATTAACCCCCTTATGTATTCCAAATATAAAAAAACTATTTGGAACAACCACATCAAATTCCATTTAACTCATTTTAATTTCAAACAAAACAACTCCTTAACTATTAACACACCTATAGAAAAAACTATAAATTTTTCCTTAATGTTCAATGAATTAATCATTCGACGTCATTAACAAGGGATCTATTTAATCACAAGTAAATCTTATTCATAACATTTACATTAGACATGTTTGAGATGGTAGAAATACCATATGGGTGGAACTAAATTAGTTGAGTAATCCTTCATACATCCTATAGGGACCATGAGGGGTTTAATTTTTCATTTAGATAACCATATTACCAAAACATAGTAAAGACACCATGAAAAAAATAAAGGGAAGTACAAAAACATTCTCATATGTAAAAATCCTCAAAAATACTATGAGATATAACTTGAATACAACCTAAATAATGTCTGCTGATGAACACACTCATAATAAAAGCCTTAGATCTCCAATCAACCACCCTTCTCCAGCCTCAAACTATATATCACTAGAAAAATTGGGGTTCAGATCATCAGATGGAGGTAAGAGAATGGTGAAAACCCTAAAAAAAGAGAGGCAAGAGAGGGAATAGACTCACATGTAGTTTGGATCGAAAACCAAAAAATCCAAATAGGATTAGTATTGAAGGATAATCACCTCATGGGAGCTTTGGTCAGTAGGGTTTATCACTATGGCTTATAGGATGAGAAATGAGGGGAAATTCAGGTTAGGTTCTTAAATCCCATAATGAAAATATATTAAATTTTATAACTTTATAGGGGTACATGGTTTGGCCACACTGTTTTCCAGACCATGTAAAAACTATATTCAAGAGACTACCTAAGGAAAAATGGGTTTCATAGTTAATTGGGGAGATCCTCATGGTTTACAAACTATTCACCAACCTTGTGAAATTCAACTATTCAATGTTGCAAAATCTAGACTCCCACCTCATATGGTTTACTTAACCATGCACTGGCCATGAGCCAACCATGCTCCTTGCACAAGTTGGCCTATTATCCCCTTATTTTTTGTACCAAACCCCCAGATCACCCCTGATACTCCTCAAAATCCAAGGAAACACTTCATTAATAGAAAATAATAGATTTAAATCATATTTTAAATAAGAGAATACCTCCACAAATTCTGGGATCTTACAATGAAAATCCAATTAAAAACCGATATATAAAATGAATATGGTTAAATAAATTTATTTTTTAGTAATCACAATATGTTAATGATACCATGGTTCCTCATAAGAAATATGTCTTAAGAAATTCAATATGAGATAAATAACCAATTACCTTGAATTACTATTTTTTGATCGCACTATAACATTATATACATTAAATAACCATCACAATCAACTTTTTCATCAACTTATACATGTCTATAATGTTTTATAAATTTTTATTATTATTATTCCATATATTTATATTCATTAGTTATTTTTTATATTCAATATTGTGTGAAGTTACTCTTGAACATTTTGAAAAAGTTTCATAGAAATGTTTTTTCATCATTCTTCTCTCAAATTTAATCATTACCAGATATTATAAGGTAATATAATTGATGTTTTATGATTGTTTATAAAGTTATAATTTCATTATATGATATTATTAGTTATTATCATTGAAGATGAACTCAGTGATTATAATGTTTTAGGGATTTTTAACAAATAAATGGTGAAATCTTAGTTATTTTTTTAAGATTAATATTACCCCTAAATCCAAAAATTAAACGCATTATTTAATTATTTATGTCATATATCATCAATAATTATTTTATCATAATCATCCATTATATAAATTTATATCTTTCCTCAAGTAGGTGGTCAAATAGACCAAAGCATGAATATTCTATGATCAAGGGATGATTATGAGGTGATTTAGTTGCAATGTCATTATAATAGAAGAGTAATGGTATCATTTAGTGTTTATTATAATGATATATCAGAATTACAAGGAATTATTAGAAGAAATTATGTATATGAAACAATTACTTAGTATGAATAATTTTTTTTCTAAAACACCAAAATAACTCTTATATAAATATATCTTATGGTAAAATACAATTAATAAATCATAAATAAGTTACTTCATGTTAATGAATCAATAAATAAAACATGGTAGAAGATAATATACTTGGACTAAGAATGTGGTAATATTAAACCCATAACTATCATCATCAATAAATAAGGATAACATATAAAAAACCCGATAACTACATTGTCATAACCCACGTCTTTGGGATCTTCCATGAGTAGAAACCCGTTGAAGGGGATGATAGTGAGACTATAATGAAATGTAAAAATATGAATAATTATTATGGCCAAGGGATATATGATTTTTGATTAAATAATATGTTGGTTAAGGTTATGTATTTATACAAAAAATAATTTTTTCTTTAACCGTTGTAGTCCTTTTAAATAAAATGAAAATAAATGAAACTAAAAAAGATATAACTGTTACACTTATATACATATATTTGTGTTTATGTTATAACTAATTAGATTTGAAAAGGGACTTATTTAAATACATCTATTTTTTATGATCTATTTTTTAACTATATATATATATTTAAGTGGGTCGGGGTATCAATCCAAATTATTTTGGTAAAAAAAATAAATTTATTTTAAAAAACTACCCTTCTATCTCGTGAAATAATAATAATAATAATAATAATAATAATAATAATAATAATAACATTCTTGATTGTACTTTTAAATGAAAAAATTCTAGTATAAGGATATATTATACTTATATATATGTAGATATGCTAATAATAATAATAATAATAATAGACAATATGGGTAGTAAAAATATAATAGTAGAGAATATATTAATAAAAAATAATAATAATATATTTTTATAATAAAAAACAATAATAATATTTTTAAATTTAAAAAGAGGAGAATCAGGTTCCTACAGTTCAATCAAAACTGACTCCTTCCCCCTCCCCTATATTTTCATCATCCCAAAATAGAGTAGTGGCCTACGAACACATTCGACAAAGAATACTATGCTCCATTAATGGTTCATCTAAATTTGACACATCCCATTTGGGGATCCTGTCACCCATGTGATGGTCACATGCAGATGAAGCCGACTAGCAGTCAGTCAACCTATAACCCAGGCCAGAGACAAGTGATGCCTTTGATCATTGTATTTCTTCAAGAGTCATCCACTAGAGAATCCATTAATGAAAATACATGTCAAATATCAAGGGCTTATAAGAATCAGGAATTCATTGGAGAGATTATAAAATTTCAATTTTTATTTTAGGGTTATTCGTTTTGATATCTGAGTTCAAAATTAGTGATATTTTATTAGAAAGTAGAAACTATCGTTGGTAGAAAATCTCTCAGTTTACACTAATTAAGAATCTACAAAATGTTTTTTGGGGTGTTTCTTATCTGTATAAAAGACTCTATTCCACTATAATAAATGACTCTATTGAACAAATATATGGTACCTAGATTATTTTTCGGTCTTTGCATACATTTTTTAGATTTCTTATTGTGCGGGGGACTGATTTTGAAATTAGTCTACGTAGGAGCACTCTACGACCATAACCCAGAAGTAATAGGATTTCATTTATATAAAATTGTTCTTTCAATTTAAAATTGATTAATACTATTAAACCCTCCTTATTGTGAAACTATTTTCACTATTATTAGGCAGTGAGAAAAGTGCATGAAAAGTAAGGGATTTTATTTTATGAAGTTATGTTTTAATATAGTAATGTAAGGTTTTCAATTTTATATATGTTATCTACTAAAATATTTCAAGTGTTTTGTGCATATTAGATTTTATATGTGGAATTTTATTTTACTTGAAAACTAATATTTACTTCATTTATATTTAAATAATTTGCTATTATGTCGTTATGATAGTAAGAGGAATTTTACTAAATTTATTTGAATTTATTTAAACTATTTATGAATATGATATTTTTATACTCAATTTTATTTTATCCATCAACACTAAAATTATAATGGAAATTTAATTGTTTTGTGATGAAAATGTGATCCTAATTATGTTATTCCTCAATGATTCATGTCGATATTAATTTTCAAAATTTTAATCATGAAATTATTTTGTTCTTAGAGATTTATTTTCCTGTACATTTTTTTGAACAACTAAAGAACAACAATTAGGCTTTTATAAATGAATGTTATTGGATTTTTGAAATTATTTTTAATAATAATGTTGAAAATTAATGTTTATATATACCAGTAGACACACACACATCATTACATGTTAAAAACCCTATTTTTCCCTGGATTCCTCTTTATTAAATTAATTTAAATGTATATAGAACATTAATTAGGCCTACATTATCAGAAATTCAAATCATTATTTTGTTTTCAAAATATTTATAAGTATATACAAGAATATATATATATATATATATTTGTATCTACATACATATTATTTTAATAAAACATATTTTTAGTATGATGAAAGTAAATACATGTATATAATTGTATGTATAAATATTTCAACTTATATAAATATGTTTTATTCTTGATGTTTATATATGTAAATAAATATATATATGTGTACCTTATATTTCATGTAAATTTTTATAATATTTAATATATATATATATGTGGGTTTGAAATAATGTTTTATTCAAATATCAATTTTTATGTAATTAAATGTATATATATATATATTTGTGTAAAACTGTTATATACATGTATGTGAAAGTATATATTTATCATTTATTGCAAAAATATTTTTTATATTGAAATATGTGTAACCAAGTAATTTTTTGGGAATGTACATCGAAGCATAAAATTTTAATGGAGAAATGTATTCTTTATGATGTAAAAATAATTTTATAATTTTCATAATTCCAAAGCATCACACATAGATATTATGAAGGTTGGGGATGGAGAGTGAACCCAAACCCCTATGGGACTTTTTTCCAATATTATGAAGGAATCACCCTGATAGTGCTCCAATGCATTGGATAATGTGTTAATCTCATGAGATTTCATGTAGGGTGTCTAATAGGTGTATCCTAAGCACATTATGGGGTTAGAGAGTAAACATTATCCATCATCGGACTATGTCTACCATGTCATAGGAGTGAACCGAGAATCCAGGTAATGATCCAAGGTGCCTTTGAGAATAAATTAGGAGTGCTTATACGTATTTAATTGAATTTTCTATGAATTATATTGATTTTACAAATTATATATATATATAAATCCTTTTAGCTAATTTATTTATTTTTAACAGTAATCAAGATTTATTAAGCCTGTATTTAGGAATTTTTAACATGTTATACTTTTTAATCAATCGTAAAACCCAATTTTAGTTCCTTTTGTTTTGATACCCCTTAAAAATATTATTCTCAATCACCCAATGTTTTAAAGCCTATTTTCACCAAGAATAATGATGCGTATAATCAATATAGTGGACTAGGTCCAACTAAGCTGTTTAACCCTTGTAAATAATATTAATAGTTTTAAATTTTCTTTTATAGGACATGTAATATGAATTTCTACGATGTATCCAGACTCTCAATAAACTAAACTTTTGTGATCTCAGGCAATGTTATAAATGAATAAATTATTTAGAAAAAAATTGAACAAGTTTCCTAGGTCATCATTGTTGATATGAGAGCTGATTTTTAGATAACATTAGATGTGAGGATATGGATAAACCCTTTGAACCCATAAGACACCTTTCATTGATTTTTCTAAATAATTTTTATTATTTTGTAATGAATCTTTAGACATTAAGTGATTTAATAAAAATACATTATCATGTATAATGGGTAACATAAAATTTATGACGTTTCATCAACCTGATATAGGTTATTTTCGAGATAGAAGAGGGGGATCCTCGCACAAGGCTCCTAACCCTTCCGGAGGACTTACCTGCAATAATTGTTGAGAAGTTAAGATCATATAGTATCAGAACCTTTTATAATGTCCAACATTCCTACTAAACACTTTATAACATATGAAACACCTACCACATACCACAAAATCTCCAAGAATCATGGATCACCTATCATCAAATTTTAAGCATCTTAATCTACCACCATTCTTGCCAAGGGGGGGTACCATCATGGAATTTTCAAATATTTCACCTTGTCCATCGACTATGATGCACTGTTTGGTTTTAGAATAGTTTTTGAGGAGGGTGATATATAATAAGCCGATATATATTGTCTTGGATTCTAGTTTATTTGTAAAAATATGTAATATATTAGAGGAACCGAATTTTGAAAATTTTAAAGGTGATTCTATCAGGATATTTTATAAATACCTGGTCGATGCCGATGTTTTGAAACTATATGCTAGTAAATACTATTTTCCAATGTTTCATGGTATTTTTTATAAGTATGATTATAGTCATACAAGCTATTTCTAGACTATGAAATTGGAATACATTGAAAATAAACAGAGGTATTATTGCAAAAATTTTTCCCATTCCATTCATGATGAACGTAACTATGTGAATTGGGGAATTCATAATGGTAGTAGGTAAGAGACCCCTGAAACCGAGTTGGAATTTCAGTGTTTTATATATTTTGTGTAAAATAATAATAAGAGAAATATAACAAATAAACATTAACAATAATAAAAATATGTTATAATAGTATTAAAAAATCTCAAAATAGGGGAATCAGGTTCCTATGGTTCAGTCAAACTCGATGCCTTTTCCCTCCCCAATACCTCCATCTTCCCCAATTGGAACATTGGACTGTGAAGACATCCAAAAAAGAATGAAATTATCCACTAATGATTCATATAGTTTTCAAAACATCCAATTTGGGGATCCCATCACCCAAGATATGGTTTCATGTGGACAAATCTGACTAGCGTTTGATCGAACTACAACCCATGCCAGAGGCCTATGACACCATTGAGAATCATCTCGCTCCTAGAGACATCCACTAGATAATCCATTAACATGAATATGAGTCCAATCTCAAGGGGTTGGGTGAATCCGGTAGGTATGGGAGGGTTTGAAAACTTTAAATTTAGAGTTCAGGTTTATGTGTTTTTCTGTCTCTATTCTGAATTAGGATTATGTTATTAGAAAGTATAAATTCTTATCAGAAGGAAATTTCTCAGTTCACACTAATTCATAGTCCTCACAATGTTTTTTTGGGGTGTTCGATATCTATATAAAATCCTATACTCCATTGTGATATGCTACTATCTTGAACCTTTTTGTGGTAACTAGCTTATTTTTCCATCCTTGTATACATTTTTTATTTTTAGTATTGTGAGAGGGATTGATTCTAAAAATTGTCAGGGTAAAAGCACTCTATAGACATAATACAAGAGAAAATATATTTTATTTTTAGAAAAATTTTTATTTTATTTTTGAATTGTTTTCAAATCGATTAGTAGTACTTATCCCATCATACTGTGAAATTCGTTTCCCTTTTACGAGGTAGTGATGAAATCACCAGAAAAGTAAGGAATTTTTTTAATGGTGTTTTTTTTAAATTATACAATAAGGGTTTTATTTTTCTCAAATTTATTTGATCAAATATTTCTAGCGATTAATGATTTTTAGAAATTATATGTTATATATTTTTTTCAGTTTATTACTATAATTTATTTCATGAATTTTTAAATAATTTGGTATTATGTCATTATGATATCAATTAGAATATTAGTATTATTGTGTTTAAAATTTATTAAACTGTTTATGAATGTGATATTTTAATACTTAATCTTATTCTATCCATAAACACTTTATTTATATGGGTATTTTAATTTTTTCTGATAGAAATTTGATCCTCTTTATGTTCTACCACAAGAATTATTATTTTTCATAAATTTAAAAAATTTATACATGAATTTCATTTTTTATGAAATATTTATTTTCGTGAAAATTGATTTTAATAACTAAAGAACCCCAATTGGGATTATAAAATTGAATGATTTTGGAGTTTCAAAATCACTGTTTTATAATAATTTTTTAAATATATTTTTAAATAAATGAATATTCAAATAGATGTCGTTAAGTGTAAAAACCATATATTCCCAAGGATGAATCATTATTAAATTAATTAAAATGTTTATAGAATTTAGTTATCCCTAGGTTATTAGACGTTGAAATTAATTTTTTTTAAATATATGTATATACATGAATATATATATATATGTATGTATCCACATACATCATATTTCTATAAAACAGATTTTAATTATGATGATAGTAAATAAATGTATATAAGCATATATATAAATATTTTAATTTACATTACACTATTTTAATATTTATGTTTAAATATTTATATAAACATATGTACTAGTGAATTTAGTTTTATGTAAAAGTGTTAATATTTTTAATATATATATATATATATGCTTGTCGGTATGAAATCACGTTTTATTGAAATATCAATATTTATGAAAATAAATCAATATATATATATATATATATATATATATTTATGTGAAAAAATGTTATATACTGGTACGTGAATGTACATATATACCATTTCATGGAAGAAATATTTTTTATCATGGCATATGTATAACCAAGAAATTTATTTTTAATAAATAGACATTAAAGCTCAAAATTCTAAATAATATTTGTAGTCCTTTTGTTGTAAAAGGAATGTTATAATTTTTTTATTTCCAAATCATCAAACCAAGATATTTTTAATGAAGGGGACGGGGAGTGAACCCAAACCCTTATATGACTTTTGTCCAATCAAATGAAAGGTGTTCCCTAATAGAACTTCAATGCCTTGGGTACTGTATTAATCTCATGATATGTCATGTATAGTGCACGAGAGGTGTATTCTAAGAACATTATTGGATTAGTGAGTGATCCTAATCCATCCTGGAACTATGTCCACCATGTCTTGAGAGTGAATCAGAATTCCATACAATGATCCAATGTTACATTGAGAATTAATTATGAATTCTTATAAGTTTTTGAGTGAATTTTTTTATGAATGTAATTGATTTTATAAATATTATATATATTTCAAAATCCATTAAGATAAATTATTTATTTTTAAAATTAGTCATGATTCCTTAAGCCTGTATTTACAAAATTTATAACATGTTTTACATTTTTTTGAATTGTAAAACCCTGTTTGATTATACATTGTTTTGAAACACCTTACTGATATTTTTATCTCTCAACCTATGTTTTAAAACTACTTTTTATTATGGAATAAGGACACATAGAAGTGTTGTAGTAGAATATTTCCCTCTATGTTATTTAACACATTTAATAGATATGAATACTTTTCATCTTTTCTTTTATAAATTTTTTATTTAGATTTTCATTGATGTATCTAGACCCTCGAAAATTAAAAACCTTTGCGATCTTGGGCTATGTTATAAATAAATAATTTTCTTTTGAAAAAACAAAAAAGGGAAAAACTTTTATAGGTCATAATATTTTCATTCATAGTTAACTCATTCACAAAAATTAATTTATAACAATATTAAAGATTAATATCATTAATATATGTAACATAAACTAACGTATTCACTCAAAAGTACTGAAACCTATTTGGCCACATGGACCCAAGAGCACATCCCCATATTCCATAGGTAGGTTACTAGTAGGGATGGCATTGGGTGTTTATGTTTTCTGACTATTCCTAGTAGTTATATTATGGAACAATGGTAGATGATGGATAATAAAATTGGGGAAATCGTAATAATATGAAATAGTGGAAGGGTAAATAATTCAACCAGATAAATATTAACAGGGTCATAAACAAAATCACAATATTTTAATGATAGTATATAAAAAAAGAAAAATTCATGTGATATAGGGCATTAGGTATATACAATATGCTATAAAAAAGATAAATAAATCCCAAACTAACACTAACAACATCATGTGCATAATATTGTTCCTCTTATCCCATTCACCATCATAGGTATAAAATCAAGTACCCATAGACGAACCCTTTCTATTATCACTATCTTAAACCATGAATTCAGTTTGAGTACCAATCAATGACATGAATAGGGTTTGATAAATAATCATTTGGGACCCACCAAAAAAATCTTGTATGATCAAATGTGTTTACATAAAATGGTAGTGTGAAAATATAATAGTGTAATTTAGTCATTTAAATTGAAAACATGTATGGTATAGTTGATAAAGGAAACATGGTTTCCACTAGATACATTGACCGATGTTGGGACACATCTAAACATGAGTCACCATATATATATATATATTTACATAGATAGGTATCTATATATATGAACTATATACATAGTGATATCTATAGACTTATATATATAGATATAATTACTATCCATGACCTAAAACATAACTCGGGTGTCAATTCATAGTTAGAATAGTCTCATAAGGAGGTAAGGATGGTATACCTGAGTATCATGTGTAATAAGAGTCTTCATTCCAACTTATATTAATTTCTGATTGTTAACATAGGTGAATATAATAATAAATAAGGGACTCCATGCCTGAGTGTTATAATCAATATGGGACACCATGCGTGAGTATAATAATCATTATGGGATTCCATGACTCAATATCATAAACAATAAGGGACACCATACCTATGTATGAAAATCAATAATGGATTTCCATCATGAATATTATAAATAATAATAAGTACTGACCATGATGTAATATAATCTATGAGATGGTTCCAAACCATTCTATATTATAATTTTTTAATCAAATAATCCAACATATATATAAGGGTCTTGTGAAATAGTCATGACTTTCACTTCTGTTAAAATTTAATGGTTTCATTTCATTTAGGTATAAATCCATGACCACATAAAATGTTTTTTGGTCACAGTAATTTATATAGTCAAGGGAAATTTAATAATAACCCCTCACGAGGTGGCATTATTCAAAAAGGATATCCCCCATTAAGGAAAATAATGTATGAGGGAATTTTAAATATGGAAAACAATTTTGATTAAGAATGTTTATTGTATTAATGAATTACATGGAATGTTTGACATGTCCAAATCACATTGAAATGTCTATATTAAACACACGATATGTATAAATAATTGAAAACATGCCTTATGGAGGTAAACAAACCTTCATCTAGATTTTTCCATTAATATGATCTAGAATGGGAGAAATTAGTGAAATAGAGAAATTCTTGTTATATTTCCATCATAATGAACAATGAAGGAATCATACACCTTATGAATGAAGATGATCAAAGACTATAAGTTAGATAAGTATGAGATATAATGGATGGGAGAGTTTCTAAACATGAGATAAAGGAAAACGTAGGGTTAAAATTATAAATAAAGAAGAGGAGAAATGATAATTTCACCCATTTTGAAAGGGTGCACAGTTTGGTGAAACCATGTGCCAACCGTGAGCACCCACATCATAAGTGGCACTAAAAATTCTGGTCTGATGAATGTTTTTGGAAAACTATTTAAATCCCATGTTCCCTCTATAGATGCTTTATAAGACACCGAATAGTTTAACTGAACCATGCAGCCTCAGGGTAACAGTTAAATCAAAACATGTACATGGTCCATTTTCTCTAAAACCCAGAACTCCAAAATCTCAATAATCCCCTAACATTCCCAAAATAACCCTTAATCTCTTTGGAACATCAATATAGATAATAGGAATGTTTTAAATTGAATGCTAAAGGATCCATAACTCATAAGTAAAGTCATGATCCTATAATATCCCCTCCTTAAAACAACTCACTCCCATGATTCCCATATTTGGATTTGAATGCATCGTTTGAGAATATATATAACCACCGAGCATATACATCTTATCCCTCTCCCCTGTCTCATCATGTAAAAATCCATGATTCTATATCACCAATACTAGGGGAATTGAGATTCCTTTAAGAACCATCATGGTCTGGTCAATAATACGAATAAGGTAATCCCTAAATGAATAATCAACAGTTAACATAAATAAATTTGGTTTAAGGATACAATAAATATTCAAATGATAATAGTGATGTAGTAAAACAGGGAATATCAGTACCTCTGATATAACTAAAATCGATAGTCTATCAACATGAACCTCTCCAAAACATTGATGGGTTCGACATAACAAGGCTATAACAACCCATGTTTCTTAACCTATATATTCCCTATCATAGGAGAAATATGTATCTAACCTCAATCCTCGACCTCGAGCTCCAAAAGACATTGAAAACAATTGACATATTAATTTTTCCTATACATAGATATAACCATATTCTCCCTAATATGTTATAACTGCTCCTATGTATCCTGAATGAGATGAGTTCCTAGTAGCACTGCCTCTCCTCCCTCTAACTAGAATAAGGGTGAAAAAAATGACCTATCATATGAGGCCTATCAAAGAGAAATCTTTATATTTTTCTAAAATATGGTATTATAATAAAATTTAGAAATTGGTAGGTTATTCTCCCAGGAACCTCCAAATTCCTAGACTCATACCTAGAGTATGTCATCTAAAACTGGTGCCCTATTCTTAGACTAACCGTTAGAATGTAGGGGATAGGATATACTCAAAAGTACATATAATCCCAATGCCTTCTAAAAAAATCAAGAACTGGGATCTGAATAAAGAATCTCTTTTTGATATGATATTTCATAGAACTCCATGATGACCTATAATCTCTTTTATATATATACATAAAATATCATCCACCAAAAATCTCTCATTATTAGGTTAAAAGTTATAATCATTTTTCAATCATTCGATGATCACCCAAACTGCATCACTTATTTGAGGGGATCGTGGTAGGATAATAATAAAATCCATGGTGACATCATCTCATTTCCAATCATATTGGGAAAAGGTTATAGATGACATGTTATTTAATGATGTTCTACCATCACTTAATTTCAAGTGGAATACCAGGAAACAAAACCATCAATCACTCTTTTTATCCCTAAACACCAATACTGGAT
This sequence comes from Viscum album, assembly GCA_963277665.1. Taxonomy (NCBI): domain Eukaryota; kingdom Viridiplantae; phylum Streptophyta; class Magnoliopsida; order Santalales; family Viscaceae; genus Viscum; species Viscum album. The sequence continues at coordinate 1,984,770,847 of OY728161.1, read as the reverse complement.
GTGTATGTCATGATACATCTTGGTGAAACTCAGATGTACTTCCCCAGTAGAGGCATTATAAACTCAAATTAATTCCACTCAAATGTACAATAGAATCCAAATACGCCCATGAATGAACATAATATTATCCATTCCAACAACCTAACAAAGCAATGAGTCATCCCCTGAAACACTCTTCCTTAGGAGAAATCCCTCATGATCAAATTTTTTTCTAATATTTTATCTATGCAGAAGTGATTACCCCACTAATAAAGCTATATGTATATACTTCCCATGATTATCCAGGAACTCTATGCGAAACTCAGAAAGCTGGAACATCAAATTCCCCTCACTAAAATATTTTATAACTACATGTGATAGAGTCTTCCAACTTATGGAATTTTAAACAACATTTCCTTTCATAGGAATATACCCAAGCTCAAAAGATAATGACTACAGGTAGTCAACCCACATTCTCTATCTGAGATATGTTTTATACAGTAACAAGATGTATTAAAGGATTTTGTGGTCTTTATACACCAAAAAATATCTCCAAGCATGTAATGACTCTAATAACATATTATATAAAATACATATCTAAACTTGAATGCATATACTGGGATATTATCCTCTTTTGGAATAAAATTTCAGGACCCAAATGTCACAACTAATTCTTCCGGTATCAAAACAGCTCCCATCCCATTTCCCAATGTGAATAATTAACTATATTACTTCTTCCTAAATCTATAATAATTATTATCGAAGTTGAATTAAATATTTTATCAACTTCTAAAATTCTATTTCTCATCATTAAAAATATAATGTCTAAACACCATTTTTAATCGAGCCCATAATAGGCACTTGTAGTTGGGATAATTCCTGACTAAAATTCATTAAATAGCCAGAAAACCCTAATAATCCTTATATATCTAGTATATTCATTATATGATTCAACAAAACTATAGATCTCAAATTATCTGTGTCAAAAAATAATCATACCTCAGAGATATTGTTACCTAGAAAGTGAATTTTTTTTATCTGAAAGTTGAGTTTAGTGAGCGTAACATACAAATAGTGGTATCTTCATGTATTCATAATAATCTCAAGATGTCTACCATTTTCATGTAGAATATGAGAATACACCAATATGTCTTCCATGAAAATTACCATTAAGGAATCCATATATTATTTCAAAAAATAATTCATTCGATCCATGAAAACTATATGAACATTCGTGAGACCAACAAACATGAACAAATAATTATAAAATACATATCTACTATATAATTCTATATGTAGTATGTCTGATGGTCTAACACACACTTGGACATATCCCGAAATTAAATAAATATTTGAGAAAACATGATCTCATTTCAGCTAGTCAAAGAGGTCACCTATACGAGGCAAGGGATCCAAATTCTTAACCTCAAGCTAATTTAACCTCCAGTAATACATGTAAATTTAAAGGGTTTAATTATACTTCTTGGGGATAGTGATCTTTGAAACCCACAGCGAAGTAATAATTCATATTAAACCATTATATTCCATGTACTCTAATAATTTATTTAGTTCTTAGAGATTTGTAAGGGATATCCTTTAGGGAGGAATGAATAGTGGTGCTTATCCTAGAAGTATCTCAATAGTAAACACCACCTCTGTCATAGGAAGTATCCTAGAAAATTAATCAGGGAAGAATTCCCTAAAACAATTGACTATAGAAGGTAAGTCGATATGTATGCTTCCTAGATCTCTCATAAGATATTAAAAATATGGGATGTCACCTTGCCTAGCCCATACTATACATGTCCATCTCAAGTCACAGAGGCATCTCATTAAACCTTCATAATATATGTACTTACCTTGGGTGATGTGAAATACACACATTAAAAATAATAATAAACTTGATCATGATAGGTTATGATCTAGTCTATCTGGATTATGATGTTAAACCCTATCATTTGGTGTAAAATTGGTTCCATGTAAAAAAGGAAACTCCCGATCTCAAGTGGAAATTACAAACATCAAAGTATGTTCTTGAATCGAATAACCAATGGTGTTTTGAGAGTCATTAACACATGGAATTAATCGAAATCTGGTAATAGGAACTCTGTAATAACCACAAATATATTAGAATGTTAATAACCTATAAAAAATAAGAAATATACTAATGTTGATGCTACTAGAATAGTTCCTCAATCTCTAAAAGGTTCATTTATATGAAACTATAGTACTGGATCAACTATATGTAGCTGAAAAGACCCACTATAACAACATAGGATTCACATATATAAATATTACATCATTTTTATGAAATATTTATTGCATTAAGAAAGCAGACATAGAATAACCATAATAGTTTATTGTCTTTGGAAACTTGAAAACATAAACACTAGTTCCTAAGCGAGCTACATCATCTACCACTATAATCTTTATAATTGTAATACTTCTTAGAAATATCATATATAATACATATCATTATAACCTTCATAAACTAAAAATAAGAAATAGTGAACTTTGATGCACTGTAAGGGTAAATAATGGAGATACGTATGCATGATATGAACATAAGGGCATGAGAACTTGGTCATAACTTTTGAAAAACATAACTGTCATATCAAAGACCAAAATATTTTATTAAGGAATAATGATCTATCATTAAAAATTCATGACTCATTAGATAATCCAAGATCATAAACCATGATATTATAATACAAGGATTTTTTCCATATACATAAGCATTGAAAATCATTTCCATATTAGTCAAGGATCACATATAAGACCATCATAGTGGACAATCCCTTTTACCGATCTAGGTTCACTACCCATTCCAACCTTGTATTATAGAACCAGTTTCACTCCCAATTATAGACATGTATTACTATACTAATTTCACTCTTTGTTAAAATATTATCTATCTCAACAGATGTAAAGCTGTATCCACTGCATTGGAGGGAGATAAATGTCCCACCCGTCACATAATGAAATGTAATATATGTGTAAATGAAGATCATAAAAAGTAAGCATATCATAACCAATTAAATGAAATGGGTGTCATAAAAATTTCATCATATCATAACATATGAAAAATAGATAGGTTTCATAATCATTTCATCATAGCATGACCCCTGAAAGTAATCTTGTTTCATATGAATTTTATCTAGGAATAACCCATGAAAGAAAAATTGGTTTCATAAAAATCATTCCAAAAAACATGAAACATTCAAATAATGATTATAAATGGTATTATTTGATCATATCCCTTGTAAAGAATAGGTAACACTAGAAATTTAATGAACGATGGAAAATAATTTTTAAATATCATTTAAAACATTTCTTAATGAAAATATAATTATTTGTAAAATGATTATAAAAATATAAAAAAATTTATTAACCTTTTTATTTCAAAATAAATTTGAAAATTTTTAAATTAAAATTCTATGTAATGATTGGTCATTATATAAAAAAAATTCATTCTTCTCGTATACCTTAAAATGGAACTTTCTTTCACACTAGTGGTAAAACCAGGAAAATCAGATAAATATTTCGTTCATTTTTTTATAAAAATTAAATCATGGGAAACAATTTATTTTAAAAATCATAAAAGAGTAATAATTTTTTTTTATTTTTTATAGAAATAATGGTTTTTAAGGAAAATAGATTTCGGTCTGAAAATGAAAATACAATCAATTTTTCATAAAAACATTTTCTTAATGACTATAGGTAAAATATTCAAAAAAGAGTACCATTACATGAAGATATCATTAAAACAAAATTATATTAAATTTTAATATAATTCATGAGAGGTATATCATAATATTCAAACAGTTTTTGACTTAATCATAAATAATCCTTAAAAAACGATGAAATTTAGACATAAAGCCTTTACCACTTTGATAAAATTTATTTATATGACCATGAAGGAATACCATATAAAGAAATTTAGAATATAATTAGTATGAAAGAATTCATTATATCTCTTATAAAATGGATATATATAAAGCACATCAAAGAATATAGGTGCACAATATTATGTATGACTCAAAGAGGGAAAATTGAGACAAAAAATTCCATTACCTTAAGTCTGGACTTGCATCATAATCATATAAAACTACTATATAATAAATATAATTTAATTATAAATATATCACAACAAAATATTCATATATATGGTAACAAATATTATTTTCTTGTTAATTTATATGACCCTTTTATTAACAATTCCATTTTAAATTTATGTTTCATGTAATAACAGTTTTGTTTTTTGTAAATATTTTGATATGTTATATTATTAGTTCTCATACTATTTATCTTACCTTAGTCATGTTTTAATCATACCAAGAATTATTACAATGATATAAATAATATATATATATAGTATAAATATATTTATAACAATCTAAAAAAGATATAAATATGAAATGAAATACCCTGTTCATGGGAACGGTAGGCCATACATACACTTGAACGCTCCATCCATTTTATTTTTATATTGGAAGAAAAAATTATATGATATATAATAATTATATAATCATATTGATATCATATATATCACGTATTTTTATTAAAATCATCCATAATTCATTTCATTTAATGCATGAATGATTCAAATCTCTTCGCGAGGCGATTGTCTGTCGTACAAAATAACAATGTTATCATATTCCCCAAATATATAAAGCACGTAGGTATGTGTTATATAACAATTTAATTAACAATAATAAAATCATAACAATCATAAATATCATATATATACATTATTTACATCATTATTCTCAACCTTTATAGGTGGTCATGAAAAAACGAACGACATCAGTTCGCGAGGCTGTAGTCCACCATATGCACGAATAATGATTTTGAAATCCATTTGAAGAATGTATGCATCATTATAGGTCCTAAATGTGACATATAAATATATCTGAATATTGGTAAAATTATATATATATTTTTTAAAATTATTTTAAGGGGTTTGATGTAGAAATAAAGCAAAAAAACACTCTTTGATTAACATTACATCTTTTTAGGGTATAACATTTTGGTTTGCAGCAAATGACATGATTGGATGTCTTTATACACAATGTAAGGGTTATATGAACACGGTGGGTATATTGGTAAGTTATTTTTACATGTCTTGTCTGATAGAAAGGGATTGAGCTGTGGGAAAAGATGATGAGATGAGTGGCATTTTATATGGGAAGTGAGTTGAAAACCTATAAATTTTTTTAAGAGACAATTGCATCCATGATTTTCAAATAGATAAAGTGAAAAAACGGGTACAATTATAAATTTAGACATGATATTGTAAAAATATGGAATGAAAAGGGGGTTTGGACATATTTTGATCCATATTACCCCTTATTTTCTATGTTTAACCATCATGTAATCTTTTTTACCTTAATAGATGTAATTAATTTTTAATTTAATTTACTAATCCATTTTTAGGAAAATTAATTCAAAAATATTGTAATTTTAAATTATTCTTATTCAAAATATGGAATCCTTATTTCCAAAATATAATCACAGATGTAAACAAAATTTATTTCAAATTATGCCTGTAGATGTGTTGATAAAGTGTGGTTTTAAAGAGAAAAAGATCAAAAGTTTAGAAATTTTCTATATCCAATTTCAAAATGAAATTGATTATAATGTAATAAATTATATTAATGGATTTATAATTGATCTAAATATAATTAAAAACCAAATTGATATATAATTTAATGATATAAATGAATTAATCGAAAAGGTAGTTTTCAATTAAAACCACTTATTTTTCACTATTCATAAAAAATTATAAATTTCATAAAAAAAACAAAAATTAACCACAAGATAGTCTTGAAAACCTGAATTAAAAAATTATTATTTTATCAAATTAATTTTCTAATTTTTTTAATAAATTATATTATTATTGGTTATAAAAATATTTGAAACGTATTTTTTTGAGAAAATAGTATTTAAAAACATTTGAGGACATTACCAAAAATTATATATTTTATTTTTAATATGATTCCTCTATGAAAAAAATCATAATGAAAATTTTTAAAGTATTTATTAATAATAGTTTTTATAATTCTAATAGCTAGTTTACAACATTCATGATTGAATACCTATATTAATAATGTTTCGAGGTTTTGTAAAAACTCAGTGTCATGTGTCACAAAATATTAATGAGTGTTACATGTAGTAAAAGATAAAACAACATTTCATGTTATAAAATATTGAATTAATGTTCCATATAATTAAATCCATCAAATAAATTCAATTTAATCACTAAAAAGATCATTAAAACATAGGGTCTTAAATTTTACCCCCCATGAAATGAATTTCACCATCAAAATTCATCACATGGATAAAAAAATGAGTATTATTCTACATAATCATATTCTCATGTTCCCACCTACCTTCATAATAATTGTTGTTCACCACAAAACATTGAACAATTCAGTAGTTTTGTTTCATAGAACATTCAATGTATTATCCAAAATCATGACTAGTTCTTCTTAAACAAGATCTTTCTCCAGTGTTATGACCTATGAGTTCAGTACATGTGAAGGGTTAGGTCTGCAGTTTCATTTTTGAGATACATAGAACATATCTTGGAATTGAGAGAGGTTGGGTGGAAGTTCTATGTGATGGGATACTAACCCGATATGATCAATAATTTTAAAGGGACCGGTACACCTATGACTTAGTTTCCCTATATTCTAGAATATCATAACCTTCTTCCATAGAGAAATTCATAGAAACAACTTTTCACCAACATTAAATTATAAATAATTTCTATAGTTATTAGCATAATTGTTTTGACGGCTTTGAAATAAATTTACATAATGTTGAATGGATTTAACCTTATCATCTATTTCTATATTAATCTTAGATCCCAATAGATTTCTTAATCAAACGTCCTTCCATCACAGTAGATATTTTCATTTTATTCCACATAAGGATTCATAAGGATACATTTTAATGATAGAGTGAAATATTTAATTCTATATAAAGTTAACTAAATGAAGGTGTTGATCCAAACCATCAATAAAATCCAAGGAATAAGATCTCAACATAACCAATAGTTTTTTATTTGTTCTTTAAACTGACCATCTATTTGAAGATGATAAGCAATACTAATGCTCAACAACTTTTCATGATCATAATGAATACATCACCATAATATTTAGGTGGACCTCAGATCCTAATCAGATACAATGTATTTTGGTAATCCATGCTACCTTTCTACTACCTTAATGTATATCTTGGTAAGCTGATCCAGAGAGAAGTATTCTTTATTTGCAATAATGTTGACTGAAAAAGTAAGCTTATCAACTAAAACCCATATATCTTTATGTCCTTTGAGGATTTTGGGGAGTCTAATGAAACAATACATGGTGATTTTTTGAATTTTCATTCTGGTATGGGCCATTGATGAAACATCCCACTATACTTTTTCCTATTAACCGTAACATGTTGTTATACAAAGCACCGATATATAATCTCTATGATATATCACTTCATTCCATCCCACCTGAAGTATTATTTCAAATCTCTATATATGTTATTAATTATATGATTAATATTGAACGATGGACTATTATATTCGACTAACAAATCGTTTTCACATCCTGTAAGGAAGGAACACATATATGGTTTATGAAAATTATCATCCTATGATGACCATGGTTAAACTCAAGAAAAATTCTAACTTTTTTTGAAACATTAAATCTTTCTTTAACACTTATTTAATTTTCACATGGATAGATGGTTAAACATTCAATTGAGAATGATAAGATTTTCCCCATCATTTTGGATTTGTAGATGTATCCTTTATAAATCTAGAAATACTTGATCTTTTTTTATCATCATCATGGATAATAAAGACTCATCCTTTCAAAAAAAAAAATATCAACCACGTTGTTCACATTAATAGGGTGGTAATGTATTGAGAAATTGTATTCCTTAATCAGCTCTAACCATATTCTGTGGTTCATGTTCAAACCCTTCTATGTGAATATTTACTTTAAACAATTTTAATTTTTATATATATGACAATTTTCCCCGTTGAGATAATGACCCCATATCATTAAATTAAAGAATTCTAAAACTGAATCCAAATCATGAGTTGAGTAATTTTTATCATCAACCTTCAATTATTGTGAGTCTTAAGCTATAACCATTTCATTATTCATAATAAAACATCCCAATACCTTCTTAAATTCATCAATATATATTACAAACCCTTTTCCATTATAGCATAATATGACCCAAATTATGCCATCTAATATTCTCTTTTGTTCCTTAAAATTTTTCTCACATTTATCTTTCCATAGGAACTTATCTCCCTTCCAATTTAACTTGGCCAGAGGATTAAATAGTGGTGATAAATAAGTTAAAAACTATTGTTAATATCTATCTAGACTAAGAAAAATACAGATATCATTCACTGTGGATGGAATGTGACGACATTCATTAGACTCTATCAATAATAGATCTACTCATACACCCCATCTGGAGATTATGAGACCCAAAAATGATGTATTTTGTATCAAAAATTCACATTTTGATAGTTTTTATACAATTTATCCTCACTGAGAGTATTTATTACAATTATCAATTGGTATTCATACTCTTACATTATCTTTTAGTAAATAAGAATCAAATATATAAAGAATACACAAACTAATCAAGGTAATCCCAAAAGACTATATTAATTAAATCCATGAAGATAGTAGGGGAATTGGTATAATTTAAAGGACATACAATATAATCATAGTTACCATACATTTTATGAAATTCCAACTTGAGTATATTCTCCTTATTGAAACTTAATTTATGATATCCATAATGAAGGTCACTCTTGGAAAGGTATTGAGCTCCACCCAGTTGATCAAAAAGTCATCAATATGGCTAAAATGATGCTTCCTATTAATTGTAAAATTCATCAGCTCATAGTAATTAATGTTGAATTTCATTGATCCATATTTACTTTTCACAAAAATAAATAGGGAAACTTAAGGAGAAAAACATGGATAAATGAATACCATATTATGGATTTCTCAGACATGAAAATTCAATTCCTATAACTCAATCGGTTCCATTCTATATAGAGCCTTAGAAATTATCATGCCCCCATGTATCAGTTCTATTGAGAACTCAACTTCACATATTCATGGAAGGCTATGAAAATGTTCTTGAAATATATCAACAAATTTTTGAATAATTGGAATACCATCGATGGCATGTCTCTCCACAATTCATTGTGATAAAGACTATTCTAATTGGGAATTCAAAACTATATAATGGATGTAATATTAATCATATGTTCATAATTTTGGTAACATTGATAAAATATAGTAGGTCGGTTTTAAATATCCAAACAAACTTTCCATCCTCGAATATTGATGTGAGATTTATGTAGATAAATAGAATCCATGCTTCAGATGAAAAAAAAATTAAATGAGAGAAATAATTATAATATATGAAGGAAACACATTCCCACCAACATCAATTGGAGTAAATCATATACTTGATATGTTATCAACATTAAATTAGTGTTTTTTCTACTGATTCCATATCTTATCATTTGGGTGGAATTCTAATTCACATAAAAAATTCAATATATTTTAAATAATGGATAGATCTAGTGTCAAATAATACAGTCGATGTTCTAGAGTGGATGGTTAGTGTACGTTTCATGACATCGTATTCACACCCCTCATCATCACATGGGATATTCCTTGTCACATAGCTTTTGAGGTTGCTGACGTCGATAATCATCATTAAACATCCAATTTTGGAACTGGTTAGCATAATTCCAAATATACATACACCTGAAGCATGAAGGTGTGGGCAACTCATTTTGTGCAGGTTTCTCTCAATTCATATTATTAGCTAACATTTACCCATCAACATGGAAATCAATTTCCGTATGAAATTCCCATCCACACATAAAACAATTACTATTAACCCAATGGAAATCACCTCCATGATCCTTTGTACACTTAGAGAATAAAAAAAGTATCATATTCATCTCTCTATGGTTCATATATTTTCCATTTTTATCCACATTAAATTTCTTTTCAAAACCATGAGATTGATATGTAACTCCAAACTCCCTAGTGGGGAACCAAATTATCATATAAATAACTTATATGATGTAAAAATTATGAAACCTTAATATTACACCTTAGGATTGTCTTAGGTCATTCATATAAATCATCTATTTAAATACTTTATGATAGTTTGTCATGTGTTTTTGAATTGTCAAAGCATATACCCCAAGAATATCAAACAACGTGTGATTAAATGCTTGTTATCATGAACTTGTTCATGATCTATTCTTTCCCAATTTGGAGTATTTGGGGTTGTTTCCCCAAGTTATATCTATTCTAGAGCCCCATCCAATTGTAGTATCTAGACAAGGACATATTGCATGAAAACCACTCCTTCTATCCTTTACAAAAATTCTAGTGCATTTTCTAATTATCTGACACATCCTTAGAATAATCCTTATACATGTCCATATGAATCTCAATAATGTTTTCCAATCCTAGTTTCCAATGGATAACTTAACCTTTTCTATATTATGAACTATAATTACCCGGTCTGCTCATATGTTGACATTAAATCATTTTTGTGGAATATTTATTACATGACACAGACACATTCCCAAGAACCCGAATATTGTAGTGCCTTTGGAAACATGTAAAACCAAACTCTCATCCATAAGTGATCTACATCATATCCCAGTAAATTCTTTATAAAAATCACAATTATTAGACATATCAAATAGAATACATATATTTATAATCAAGGGAAAGGAAACATACTAAAGGTTGAGCTCATATGTTGAATAAGGGTAAACAAGGGAGATATGTTAGAATAACATAAATATAAGGGCATGAGAACATTATTATAACATTATAAAATCACAACCTGTATACCAAAGATATTAATCATGAGTCATGTAATAATGATTGAATATTCACAATAAATGATTCATAAGAAAATCAAATAACATGGGCCACAAGATCATAAGGCATAGAATTTGTTCCATAAACCTAAGAATAGAAAATAATTTCCATATTAGACAAGGATCAATACCAAGACCATCATAGTGGAAACATTCCACTACTGAATCAGGTTAACTCACCATTCCATAATTGTACTACTATTTTGGGTTCATTCCTCATTCCTACTGTATCTATCACATGAGATATAAATCATTACCCATTGCATTATAGGGAGATATAGGCCTCACCTATCTCATAATGAAATCATACAAATATGTGATACAATATTATAAACATTGATCATATCATAACCCATGAAATTCAATGGATATCAAAATCAGTTCAACATTTCATAACCAATGGAAAATAGACAGGTTTTTAATTAGTTCATCACATTATAACCTCTGAAAAGAAGCATGTTTCATAACCCTTTTATCATGGTATAACCTACGGAAGATAAAATAGTTTCAAAAAAATCAATGACTGAAATCACAAAAAAAAAATTAGAGAATGAATATGAATGGTATTATTGTATCATATCCCAATTAAGGAATAGTTAACACCAATAGATGTCATCTTAGATTGAAAATAATTTTGATATATATTTTAAAACATTTCTTGGGGAAAATATAATTTCTGATTTAAAAAATGATTTTTAAAATTTAAATAATTTTTAAAAACTATTGTCTTTGAAAATTAAATTTACAATAATTAATTATTATTCAAATAAATTTTTGGTCTTGACATCAAAAAATTACATTCATGCTATACACATTAAAATGAGGGCTCCTTTCATATTTGTAGTAAATAGGAAACATGCATTTTTTTGGTAAATGAAACGAAGATTACATTATTATTTTTTTCTAAAACTAAAAAATGGGTAAAAATGTATTTTACATAATATAATAGAGTAATAATTTTTTTTAGAAAAGGTATTTTTGAAGGAAAACATATTTTTGATCGAAAATAAAAAATAAAGTCATATTATTTTAAAAACACTTTCTTAATTATATTAAGTAATATATAGTTGAAAAATAGTACCATTACTTGAATATATCAGGAATTACCATAGGGGAATAAAATTAATGAGAAATTTTTAGAGGTAGATCATGATAGTTTAACATTTTGAGGTTTAATCATAAATAATACTGATAAATGATTAGATTGTATCATATAATATTTATCACTTTGGTAGCATTGATTCATATGACCCATGAAAGACTATGAAATGACAAAACATAAAATATAATAATGATGAATAAATTATTGATATTAAATGTCTATGGTTTGTATATAAAACTCATGAATTAATATAGGTGCATAACATAATGTACGCCTCAAAGAAAAAAAATTGAGAAAAAATTCCTTTACATTAAGTATTCAAATCCATCATAACAATTAAATCCCCATGTCAAATAAATATTCATTTATTATAACTTATTTATATAACCATATTCATATACATCATACCATATATTATTTTCTTATGACTTTATATTACTCATTTATTAACAATTCCATGTTATGTTTATGTTTTGAGTAATACCCGATTTGTTTTTTGTAAATGTTTTGATTCATTATATAATTTGTTATCATACATTAAAAATGATTTAATAATTTCAATAATTATAAATATTTTAAAAATATCAGTTATATTTAGTATATGTTTATTTATAATAATCATTAAAATAATTATTTAATAATTGATATACATTGTTCATAGAGATAGCAGGTCGTACGTATGCATGAACGTTGTTTCCATTTTATTATAATATTGAATGAATGGAAATTTTATGATAAATTATCAGCATAGAATCATATTAAATCTCATATATATATATATATTATTTTAATTAAACACCCCTTAAAACATTCCTTGTAAGGAACTAACAAATCACATAACATTACGAGGTCGTAGTCTGCCTTACTCACGAATATCGTTATCGTATTCTCAAAAAATGGAAAGAATGATGTTATGTGAGATATAATAACTATAGAATCATAATAAATGAAAAACAATATAATATATACGTAGTATGTACATCATTATTCTCATCCTTGATAAGTAGTATTGGAAAATGAATGACATCAGTTCGTGAGGTGGTAGTCCACTGAATGCACATATGATGATTTTGTAACCTATTTCATATAAGTGTGTGTGGTTTTAGGTAATAAAATTAACAAAATAAAATATAATTATATTTAATATATTTTTTCTATTCTATATGAATAATAAAAAAATAGTTGAAGGGGTTTGAGGAAGAAGGAAAACAAAACAAATGCATTGATGAATGTAAAATATTCATCATGTATTTATTTTTGGATTGCACCAAAGGGAATAATTGGTTGGGTTTATTCCAAAATTAATTATTCTATTATGTGGGTAGAAAATTTTTTATGACATATCGATAGGTATTTGATGATCCAATGGGTTTTAGAGGTGTGAAGATAGGGGGAGAGTTGGTGGCCTTTTATAAGGGGTGAGTGGAAAACATGATACTTTTTGTAATAAAAAATTACTAGCACTTTATTGATATGTAATAACTGTAAATATTGTATTAAATTATACAATTAACAATGGTAATGTCTAAATATGTCCATTCAATGGGTATTAAACATGTTTTAGGTCATTTTGACCCCTTATTTTTTATTTTTAAGCACAAAGTAATCTTGTTTGTACCTTAATTACTTAAAATAAAATTAATATTCCTAAAATTATTACTTTGATAAAAACAATTTACCATATATTTAATGCATTTTTTAAAATTATAATCCCATACATGGAAAAAATTAATTTAAAAATAATCTCACAGACATGTCAAGAACAGAAATTTTTAAGGAAAAAAGATCGAATGTTATCAATGTTTTAATTTCCAATTTCAATATGAAAAATGATATTAATGAAATAAATTGTATTATTAAATTTATAGTTGACATAAATATACATTAAACCTAAATTAAAATATAATTTAACTTTATAAATAAATTCAGTGATAAAGGAATTTTAAATTACAATTCAATATTGTTCAGTATTCATCATAAAATTAAACATTTCATAAAAATAAAAAAAATCACACTATGATAATTTTTCCATTATAAATTCAAAAATGAAGTTAATTTTAATGAATTAAATTTATAAAACATTTAATGTCTTTTTTATTATTTTTCAAGAAATGACATAAAAATGTGTTTTTTTGGGAAATAGTATTTTCAAAAAATATAAATGCATAACCAAAACATATATATTCTATTATTAATTTGTTTCATTTATGTAAATAAATTATAATTAATTTTAAAATATTAGTTATTTCTATTCATTTTACTATGTCTAGAAGCCACGTTACAGTGGTCATGTTTACATGAATATGTTAATAATTTGTTAAGGTTTTGTTAAAAATAATAGTTGTGTGTCAATAAAGATAAAAATTTATTATGTGTAGTACAATATATACTATGGTTTCATGTAATTAAATATTTAATTTGGTTATAATGTAATTAAATCCTTCAATTAAATTTATTTTTTTGGGAATCAATGTTATTAAAAATATGGGGTGTTACATCCACAACCCTGATCTAGAGCCTTACCACCCTGAGCAGACTCACTCTATAGGTGTTGTACATAATATGAATAACTTCCCTAGATATGTACACTTACTTAACTTGATCAGTTTTTAGTAGTCTAGATACCTATCAAGACATTGTATACTAATCCTAATCCTGAAGGCTGAGCTCGTCCAGATCCTACCCCACATGGTATAGATGGGAAGGCCTAAAAAATAGCAAAGAATACCTTTCCTAATTAATCCTCAGCACTCGAAAAGGTCATTAGAAGACTTGGGATTATTATGCCTCATATTCCCACACTTGTGTCACAACACCAAACTATCAGTTGGTGTCATATGACTACTTATTCTTCGGTGAGTAGTCTCAAAGAGACATCTCATTCTGCTCGACAAACCACTTCCCTATCTCAAAACTATATTTACATTTCCCAAACTATTGGAACCCCTCAAATTATGCTTATTGATAAGGGCGTAGTTAACTATTTTTGAAACTATAGTCAAATAAAAAACTGACCTACAACTATATGTCTTATGCAATGACATCATCAAAATGATTCATTATCAAAAAATCAACACCATCAATTGTGTACGTGAAATGATAATGCTCAGTGAAATGAGTTTAATACTTCATCAAAGACATTTAACCTTATTATAGGTGCTCAGAATCCCATGAATTTACACTCATAACATATACAGAATGAAATAATTATATTAGAATTTCTGAATGTACGCCCATATGATACCCTAACAATGATTATCCTAGGTGATAACATTCCACCATGACATTAATTAATCTCAAATCATAGGCGTTGTATCTTGAACTTGCTCTATATAGGGATCTATAGAGGCTAAGAAATATATATTGTGGTGTCTAACCATTATTTAGTAGCTTGGGGGTCACCATCCCCTAAGAAATTTTGGCGATTATACTGTTGGAATTCTCATGTCAACTCGGTCATAGTATAGTCTAGTTATAGATCTCCTTACAATGAATGAAATTTTTTAGGAATATTTCATTGAACAAAGCATTAACTACTAGATGATAAATAAAATAATGTTCCACTAGAGGAACTACAAGTGGTAATACTAGTGTCTCAATGACAAACATCTCTACAGAATGGTTTTCACCACCCTCCTGGAGCACGAATCTAGGAAATAATAGTGTTATATATCTAAAATATAAGAAAATTCTCATTATATAAGGATCAATAATAGATAAGATCACTGATAACTAAATTGGACAACTTCAAACTATCTTATATGAGAGTCACACCCCTATAACTACTTGTAAAGCTAGAACTAGTTGACATATAAGAAAATAATGAAACACGAGATAAACATCCTACTTCCAAATAATAAGGCCTAATTAGGTTCAAGGATTCACATAACATCATATAGGTCGTAGTATTTGGAGAGTAAATTTCAATGTATTGTGAAAAAAACCCATTACGTTTCAATTAGAATCCCTATTTAATGGTAACCATATTATTTAAATATTTAAATTTTTTTACATTCATCCTCAGTTGAAAGAATATAAGTGTCATTGTTGAGTTAGATGGGTCAACATTCCCAAGTAAAAATGGCATAATTTCTATAGGTTTCAATTGGAACATCATGTAACTAAGAAATGTCCATGAAATCTGGTATTAGGTTACAATATGAAATAAAAAATGATTTTAATATATGAATAATCATTCCCATTTTATAGGGCACATTCTTTATCAATTAAAAATTACATTCATGTAATCCAAATAAACTAACATTTTTCCCATGTGACCAATGGCCCGTAGATTTACTATGGAATAATTGGTTAATTAAAGTTCCAACATCATGATATTTGGGAAAAAACTCATTTAGGCTTATGTATTTCGTTTAACTAATCCAATTATTATATAACTTCACAAAAATTTATCACATTCTCGAATATAACCCTCTAGGCACCTGTAATATGAATGAGGAAATTGAAGAATAAATATAAATATATAATGACATATGCATGAAATTTGAATCATTAGGTGGATATTATGATGGATTTTCTTTTTTTTCTTAACATAATGTAGAAATGAGGATTCATTTAATGCATCATAATATCCACCTAATGATTGGGGAACATATGTATATGAGAGATATTAAAATATAGTAAATGTTAATAATATGAGTGAATGTAAATAGCAATAAATCATCGAGTAAACACCTCTAGTGACATAAAAAAATAAAAAAATCATGTAATGATTCTATAAAAAATGGAAATATATAGGATACCTTGAAACAGGTATATACAACATTCTATACGAAAAGATAATAAAAGGCCTAGGAAAACTCCAACCACATCACAAGAATAAGCCATATATTATTTTCCCATACCCAATCCTAGGAAGATAGTAATGAATCCATAAATAGACCCTTGAGTTTGTCCCTACCTACAACCGAGATGTCTATTTAGGCAATATGGTGTAATATATTCTTATTATGACACCACCATTAATTTCCAGTATGATTCATCCAGTTTATATGAATTGAATGTGTAAAAATATTACATTGTGAAGTAATAATGTAGTTGGTAAATGAGTCATCTATTGTTACTAAAGGATATCAAGCTATCACAACCTGCCTCAAAAAAAGACAAGATACCTCTATGCATGATTCACCACAATATATATATATATAAGTATATGTATATAAATATATGTAATTAGATAGGTCTGTATATATATATACTATAAATGAGGTGAAATATATATAAATATATACATATTCTAATACTAACTAGGATGAGAGGCATAAATCTAGAATCCATGAATTCTCATAAGATTTTCATAGGGTAGTAAGGGACACCATTACTTTGTATCATGAGTAATAATAGATTTCATTCCTGAGTATTGAAATATATGAGGGACACCATATCCAAGTATCATAATCAATGATGGATACCATGACTAAGTGTCATAATCAATAATGGATCATGTATCAGAATCAATGAGGGGGGATATACTTTAGTATCATAATCAATAAGGGATTCCATTATAGTGTAATATAATTAATAAGGGATTCCATGTCTGAGTATAATAATAAATAAGGGACACCATAGTCGTGTATCACAAATTATAATAAGTTCTGATTATGCTTTTCCATAATCCAAGAGATGGTTCCTAAAAATTATACATTTCAATTATTTGAAGGAATAATCCACAATGTATATCAAGGTCATGTGACATGGTCATAAAATTCACTACCATTTTAATTTAATTTATTCATTTCATTTAGGATTAAATTAAAGTCCACTTAGGTGGTGGTATTGTCATAATCATTTATAAATCTTAGGGAAAATTCATAAGCACACCTCATGTGGTGGAATTACATGAATGGGTTATCCTCTATCAAGGGAAATGGTGTATTGGGGAATTTCTAAAATGGATAAAAATTTTGATTAAGGAAATATATATTTTCATTGGAATGGGTTGAATTTCTCATGTTTTTCCATCATAATTCATAGAATATAACAATGAGACCTTAGAGATAAATACTATACCACCAACCTTATGGAAGTAGATGACCCCTAATCTAGTGTTATCCTCTAATTTAATCTTGAAAAGGCGAATTTGTTGATATAAAAAAATTCTTAATAAATTTAGAATTTAATGAACTATGAAGGAATTACAAACCATATAGGGGGAGAGGTTAAAATCCTAGAATATTGAGAAGAGGGAGCTCCAATAGTTGGGGGAGGTGCTTCACATTAAATAAATGATGAATGAGGGTCAAAATTTTAAATCAGGAAATGCTAAAATTTTAATTTCACAAATTTTAAAAGTGTACATGGTTTAGAAACATCATTTGGAAAAAGAGTATTCTAACCATTATTACCCACTACCTTAGTGTTACAATGCATTTGAGCTAGGAAAATTGTTTTTGAAAACCATGTGCAACATATACAGCCCTATGAAGCACCACCACATAGTTAAAACAAACTGTGCGACCTTAGGGGAATGGTTTAAAAAATATTGTTCCAGGAAAATTTTCAAAAAAACATATATATGAGGGCTCTGGAAGAGTCTTAAACACTTTCGAAATATCCTTCAATATATTAAGCAAATCCTTATAGATAAATGGAATTGTTTAAAACAAAATTTAATGGAACTATATCTCATAAGAGAATTCATGATATTTCAATAAGATATTACATTTGTATTACCATAAATATATTAATATAAAAAAAATAATATTTTTCAATTAAACCCATATTGATAATCATCTATATAAGGTGCTGATTAAAAATTGTAATAAAAAAATCCAGGGAGATGGTAGTCTATACGTACTCATACATTGAGATTTAATTTTCATAGAACTAGATAGAGGATTAAAATGGTTTATATTTTTTGAATCTTAAATTTGTCTTAAATATCACAATTTTACATTAAATTATCTTTTAAATAGAGATGATAGGCTATGATGGAAAATAGAAACATTACATTATGGAGGCGGCAGTTTTCACATATGAATATTTAACTACTTTTTTATTAATAAGAAAGTTAAAATTTTTTATAGCATGTTAAATAATTATAATAACATATAAATATAATATTTAAACTTAAATTATCATTTTAATATGGTGTAATCGAGTTTGGGAATAATACATTCTTGTAATGATATTGAATCAAGAAAGGAGAAGTTAGAAATTTATACATCACTACTTGGATGATCTACTTTGATAATGGGGTTAAACATTGGAAAGATGGTTTTTTGACATAATGAGAACCAATTTAAGTTATCATTGAGTATTTAGTGGAGTATTGGGTATATTTTGGAATAAAATTATGGGTTTTTGTTTTAAGGGGAAGTGAGAAGAGGAGATCCAGTGAAAGGGGATGTTATTTTTGAATATACTCATAAATTTTTAATAATGGGAAATAACTCTCAAGAATTATGGATCAAAGAATGATAAATAATTTAGGTTATAAGGGATACGGTATATCAAGGCCTCAATGACACATTAAAATTCTTTCTCAAAGAATGTTTGATGCATTTTTCTCTTGGATTTTTACAGTTAACAATTCATATTTTACTACGGTAACTAGTTTATTCCTAAGTAACATATCATATATGATTAAAAAATTAAAATGATCATTATTGTATAATTTCGAACTAATGATTTTCAATTTTAAATCCATCTAATTTTATTCAATTTATATATGTTATAGAAATTAATTTTAAAATAACAATTTTACAATGTATTAATGTAAATTTCCTTGGAAAAACATTAATTAGGTTTTAGAACAATAAATATAGGTTCCTAAACACGAATCAATATTTGTAAATTTATATTAGAACTTATAAATATTGCTTTTTTTTGAAAATTATTTCATAAATATTTAAATTATTCCAATATACTAATAATTCTATAACAACATGGTTTTTTTGTAGAAAAAATTTAATAAACTATTCCCCTAAAAATCAGTTTCTTAGAAAAATATCAAAAAATTTCCCTATTATAGTATCAAAATTATAAAACTAAAAATAATTTCTATTTTTTAAAAATTAAAATTATTAAATTTTATATTTTCAAGGATAAGTGTTTTTTAAAAAAAGTTATAAACTATTTGTACAAAAAATTACTTTTCAATGAAATAATCAATATTATTTTTTATCCTAATAAATATTAATAAATGTAGTGATATTTATTATATATATTAATCATTTAAATAATAATCCATTTTTATAATATATTTAGTATCCAATTTTTTTTTCATAAAATGATAAGTTTATAAAAATAAAATTTAGAGAATAAGTTGATCGTAGTATTTATATAACTATACTAAGGGAATTTTATCAATGCATTAGTATTTAAAATGATCATTATTTATATTTATATTTCCTAAATCTGTTACTTCTATTTATACACACTATTTTAATGATTTTATTATAATGGTTATATAATATTTCATGGTTTCTTTTCGTTCGATGTTTCATGTGACGAAATATATTGAAGATAATATTTATTTAAAGGATTCAAAAATATCAGGTCTTTACAATGTGAGTTGATGTAGGCAATGTTGTAGGGATGAACGAAAAATGGGATCAAACTTAGATTACATGATGTGGATAATACAGGAACAAGATCCAACACAATGAAGGATGTAGTCCCTAAATCCCTATGAAATAAGATGTATAGATTTATCATATCCAACAACATAAGGATTTCATTAAGCCTTCCTCATTCCACTTAGTCATAGTATATAACTTGTTATGTTTTAAGTTTCCTCTAGCCATGAAATTCTTCATGTGTGACTCTACATATCCTAATTCAAGTTATATATTCAACTACATTCAATTGTCTAGGAAATCTGATTATAATAGTTAAAATTCAAGTGATATACCATAATATCTACGTGAAGTACCCAAGAAAATTGTTGAGGGATTTTTTTTCATTGAATTATTAATAACTAAAGGATGAAGAGGTATTATCCAAGGTGTGAAGAATTATTTTTATAAGGTTTTAAAAGGTTTAAGATGAGGTTTAGATATTCTGTATATATTGAAGTTGGATATAGAATTCTCTTATCAAGGATGAAAAATGGCTATGTCCCTATGCACCTTGGTATAACATAAGAATAATTTCACGACATCATTAGTATGATATATAGAGTCTATAAGGATTAGTTCTTAGTTGAGCATGAATTATATAAAACATCATAAGTATATTTTATATTCTTCAAAAACATTATACTAACAATGATTATAGAAAAAGTAAATTGGTTGAGATTATAAGAATGGGAATAGAAGTGTGTAAGGAACACCACTCTCCATAATCTTGGATCCTATGAAATTATAAGGATAAGTTATAATGTCTGTAAGATTAATATACCTTACAATTAAATGGTATATGCATGACCATAATTTATGTAATCATTATCTTTATATGAATTGTCCAATGAACTTCATTGTAATGGTTTTTTCTGTGTAAACGTGATTTCTATGGAAATGAGAATAAATACATCATGAAATTTCGAGAATTTGAAAATTTTGAAAATGTAAAATTTGAAAAATTATTTATTTTTTAAAAAATAAAACAATGTTATAAAAAATTTAATCTTCAGTAGTTAAAATGTACAAATCAAATTTGCTTCAAGCTATTTTATTTCAGAAATTGAAACAAGTGATCAATACTCATAAATTTTTTATGGATATTTTGTTTGAAAATTGATAATTTTGAATGAAGATATAACTGTTAAAAAAATTATTCATGAAGTATATATCTAATGATTGTGTGATGGTTTATTATTTTTCCAATAGAAAAATATTCTATTGATACCTGTGATGTCCCGACTCGGGTGCCAAACACCGGTGCCCCGAGATAGTTGATCACATGAACTATGGCATGACTCCCCATATGCCAAAGTATTTCAAATACCAATTAGGGTCTAATATATAACATAGGGAGACTATATCCTCTTTATAAAAGAAAAATAATAGTGGAAACAAATAGAATATAATAATATGATAATAATCAATAACCATAATATGAAAATAACCATAACAAATCAACATCACATGGTGAACCAATAAAGGAAACGATATGAAAAACTGAATAATAGATATATTATTCAATAATAACTGTTATGTGTCTAATTAAAAACCAAAAAAAGGAACTAGACACTCCCAAGAGGGCCCCAACACCTAGTTAGTTAGGTTCCCTCATCTATGCTCTCTTGTAACTAATCCATCTATCATTGGAATATTTACCTGATCATTTCTTGAAAACAAGAAAACTGTTCAGGTACCTACTAGGAAGCTGATGATGTTTGCGATTACAACTTTTTAGTCCCACACCAATTTCATTTAAAACAATATACAATCAATAACTATGTTTGTAGTTTTATACATAATAACTTACTGAAAATAAATTAAATATTTTACGTATTCAATTATGATATTTCTATCCAAATTCTTTCTATTGGGATCATTATGAAACTCGTACCATCAATACAATATTTTGAATGTTCCAGAGTCTAAACCATATCACATAGGGAAACACAATTTATTATAACATGGTATTTTATTAACTATTTAATTCAATTTCATTACATGACCATTTGATACCACACAATAATTCCAATATCATCGTAGTAGAACATTGTGTGTAAAAAACTATGGGTAATTAGAGCATAAATACCTATCCCACACCTAAAGGATATTTGTGTAATTTGTCTCTACCTAATAAAATAATATTCCTATGCAAGAATTTGTGTCTGGAATGACATGGATAAAACCTTATGGGTTTTCAGAGCATTACAATCTATCCCACGCTCCATTTCTCAATAAATAACTTATATCATTCACATTACATATAACAAGGCCAATTGAAATTAACCCTATAATCAAAAATTTACATTATGATATTCCATTTCAATTATCAATTCAACATTAATCCATTACATTAATCCCATGTAATAATATGAACAATTCACCATTAAACCACGTATTAAACTTTTTTTAACATAACCGATTAACCCATTATGGTGAAGACAAACATAACTTTATTCTCTTTGTCAATATATTCCATATCCAAAAAATTAACCAATTACACAATCCCATTTAACTGACCGATTCCATAATCCCAATGTCCCATCAATTTCATAATCAGATCATTAAATTAAATAACCAATTAATTAATCCAAATAAATAAGAAATTTCCAATCATTAAAATTTATATTTTACAATTCCATAAACAAGAATATAATCCAGCCTATGGGATTCACAATTCATACCACCAACCAATGATTGTTGATGATAATTCACCCAAGAGAAAATTCCCAAAATGAAGTGGAACATTCAATTGCACAATGAAAAACAAGTTCATGTGACAAAAATTAGATCCAAGATCAAATGGATTAGATCATAGAAAAAGTAAATCTAAACCCATCACCAATATTGGAAACATCCCTTCAAAAAACGAGTGAAACATGGTTGGGTGGGAGGAAACCAATCAGGAAGAGACCTCTTACCGGGAGAGGTTAAGATTCTTCAATCTGGTTATAGATTCATCCAGAATATAGTTGGGATGGCCTTGTAACCCACTACAAGAACTTTAAAAATGAGAGAGAAATTAATAGTTTTAGTGGGGGTGAATGAGGGTGAAATCAGGGGGGGTTCAGAAATTTTAGAATTAAAATTCATAGAAAATAATTCCAGATGCATGGTTTCATAGTCTAGGGACATGATTTTGAAAACCTGACTCCCTAACCATTCACCTCAATTTGGGTTCACAAAATGTCTACTAACGTGGTGAATGTTTTCGGAAACCATGCCCCAAACATGAAATCCCCTTCTGTATAGTGTTATATGTTTTCATGGGGAAGGGGGAAGAATTTGGGAAAATGGTGCCCAAACTGTGTACTACTCCAACCCCCTCCAAAACTCCTAAAATTATCCTGAATGATATCAAGTCATTCCTCAGCCAAAATATACCAAAACAATGGTAAAATAGTAAATATAAAATCCCTTTATAAATATATATAAAATTTCATGATCTTAAATCTCTCCACCTTATAATAGTTGATCCTCGAGCTTTAGCCCTAAGGATCTATAATTTTCTAAGGTAAAAAGATCGATCCAAATAGCTTGAATATCTACTTCATTTTCCCATGTTTTCTACTAAACATTCCTATGTTTCCAAAATACTCAAACTATAAACAAGGGCTTCCCTCACACAACATTATCATTGTGATCCAACACATGTGTCAGATGATCCTCAAAGGAGGAATTACTCTCAATCTCAACATAATACATATAGATCACATGAGAAGGATTATGGTAATACTTGCGAAGATTTGAAACATGAAAATTTAATTCATATCCTTATACCTTTTAGGAAGAGATTACTAGTTCACCACTACAGTGATTTTATCAACAACCCTGAAAGGTCCCATAAACCTGGGTTCCAACATGTAAGGTCTCCAAATAAAATTGAGATCCAATCTAGGTGACACCTAGAGGAATATAAGATCACTTTTTGTGAACTCTATTGGTATTCAACATCCCTAAACATAAAAATTATAGATACACTGGGTTGTAGACATACATTTCCAAATCAGAAAAACCTTCTCCCGTGTCTCCCATACGAGACCTAGTCTCAAAATCTCTAACTCACCTCCCTCTGTCTAGCATAACGTTGGTCAGCATGGCCTACCATAAAGACACTCATATTGATCCATATAAATAGCATCCTGATTAATTTTGTTATAGGAAAACCCAAATAGAGTTATGTGTTTATCCAAATATACATCAAATATATAAAATAAAACTAATAGAATATCCTGAAAAACCTATATAGTAAACTATAAATACCCATATATCTGTAGGTGGAATGTGTTATATAGAATTACCTTTGTGTAATGATCATTATTTAATCATTTCTAGAAGTGGTATGTGAAACATGAGTCTCGGTATGAAATTATACTACTCAACACCTAATGAAGAAGAACTAACTCTTGAATGTAGAAGTCTCCCAAAAGATCCACTAAGAATTATTCCCATATAGGAAATAAATTTACTACCATAGATAGTTGACCCAAAACCACCTAAGAAACACTATTATTTTGAGGCATACTTAGGTGAAAAACCCCAAATTCCATGGTAATGTCTTCCAACATCCATTGCAAAATGAGATATGGTTGTAGTAAACCCCCAGGTCATTGATTCATAGGATTAACCTATTGATTTTTCTAAAATCATGTTATAAACCCTTAAATTTACTTTTTCACGCCCATCCACAAATAAATTTGACATATTTCATGGTAATTTTTAGTGAAACCCAGATTTACCACCCATGTAGATGCATGAAATTCATGCATCATCTCCTCCTGTGTACACATAGGAAAAAAATATAGCCCGTGAACGTATATGATCCCATCTTCAGCTATTGTCCTATCTGAAGTTTTATCCCCACCTTCAATGATTTATTTCAATTCTAAAACCTATGGATCATTTTACTTACATTCCTCGATCTGACTCAAAATTATAGACTCTATAACTATGGATACCAGGGTAATTTTCTACTAGCCCTTTCAAATGACATAATGCATCTCAACCAGATAGGTTATCATCTTCCAATCCGAACTGGACTCCTGAACATCATGAGTCTATGTTTTCATACATAAGGAATCTGAAACAATATTTCCAT
Organism: Viscum album; assembly: GCA_963277665.1. NCBI lineage: Eukaryota > Viridiplantae > Streptophyta > Magnoliopsida > Santalales > Viscaceae > Viscum > Viscum album. Next base: position 1,984,745,132 of record OY728161.1, on the reverse strand, counting down.
TCCTAGATTAATTAATAGCTCAAAATAAAAATACTATATATATTGCACCGATATACTCTATCAGAGATTAAAGTCTCATTTGGAAAATATATACTTTATGATATTATTATCAGTATACATAGTAAAATTTCCTCCCAATACATAATGTCACAAACACTTCAAATAATAAATCACTAAAATTGACTCGAGTTCATGTGTCTGGTAGTTCTATTCATGTGGTCTTAACAGCCATGATCCATACATGATATCTATATCTTCCAATATTAACACTACTCCATGTATGATCCTTGTAGTGTCAAAAAACCTGGTATAATCCACACCTAGATTGGGTAGGATCAAGATTGGTTCCATTATTAATTAATTTTTCAACTATTAGATAGAAGTCTCCTAATCAACAAACCATTAAAACATTATTTCTTTCTTTTTCAAGACCTAAAGAGGTGCCTTTATGTGGGAAAATTATTGGATGAACCTTAAATAATAAACACCATACCTAGAAATCTAATTACATTGAAAACATTATTAGGATGCTCCCAGGAAACAACTTCTTCAAACTTCTTTGGGTCCACTGACACACCTTATTCTGAGATGATGTGACCAAGGATAATTACCTGATGAATACATAATTGGAACTTATATTCTTAGTGTATATATGATTATCTCTTATTGTACTCAGGATGATGTAATGTTGGCAGGTATGATAATCACAAGTCTTAATGTACTAAAAGATTTCATACAAAAAACCCTATAGAAACTAATCTAGGTATTGGTGGAAAATTTGGTTCTTTAGGGCCATACAAATATATGGTGCATTATTCAGCCAAAAAACATCATTAAATACTCATAAATTATATACATTATTCTGAATGTAGTCAATGGTATATCATAGGTCTAAAACCTCAACTGATGATACCTAATCTTAATTTGAACTTAAAGAACCAACTTTCCCCTATTAATTGGTCAAAAAAATCATCGATACGAGTATGAGGATACCAACTTCACACAATCATGAAGTTCATATTCTAGTATTTAAAACATTAGAATAAAGTAAAATCAGTCATATATAAAAAAAACTGGTGAACCCCATGTGGACATACTCATATGGATAAATTCTATATCTATCAACTCTTATAGTTCAGTAATAAACTACAGAATATCTATAGGTTCCATTCTATATTGTGGAAGGAAAATTGGCTCAAATCTTGGCATGACCTCATCTATAAAATTGACTTCATTCCCAGGTGGCATCCCTGAGAGGTTTTCAGAAAACCAATACAATAACGTTTCCACTATAGGTGGGGAGAAATCAGGCATTAGAACCCCCTAATTTATAAAAATACACATAAAATGGCTGGTAAAATCTCCTAGATACTTATGTACTCACCTTGCATAGCCTTCCTGGTTATCCCACTCTCTATAATGAAAATAACTTTGACCTCAAGAGACATAAAATTCACTCCCCTTTGGTTAAAATCAATGTGGGCTCAGAATGCTACTGACAAGTCGATACCCAAAATCAAGTATAAGACTACCATATAAAGTATAGAGAGATCTAATATGAAAAAATAATCCTCAACCTTGTAAGAACACAAATTTCATAAATAGATGTCTCTTAACCATACCCTTAATGATGTATCAACTGTCATAACCCCACTCAAAAATTCTACATCCAGACTAAACCCATTCACAAGTTTAGTACATTTAAAGGAAGGAGAGTCACCAACATCAAATAATTCACTATAAAGCATAGAATATATTATTATAGTACCTATAAATATTGGTGATTGGGCCTCTATATCTACAATAGTAGGTTAAAGTGTATATAATTTTCTTGCCCCACATCCCTGTCATGCGGTCTGGGTCCCCTGAGTTGCACCACTCTACTTTTAAGGGACATATTTCTTATAAGCATTACATCCAAAGAATCTACTTCCATTTCCAGTAGAACTCCCCCTTCGAGATTGATATGGGGTAAAATACCCCCTTCTACAACACTTGATTCTTCCTAGATCCCCGATTACTACTCATCCGCTATGTGTTCCTGCAGAACTATTGTACGTTTACCATCCTTATACAAGCTCGACACTCTAACAATGTTTATTGATAATGCCTATGATAGTGACATTTCCTACTACACATGTGGAAGAGAACTCGGGTAAGATCCTAAATAATTGATCAACCCTCTATCATCTCTGTTTTACACTACTCTGGTCGACATTTTCTTATAGGTTCTTCACAATGTCTGAAGAAGTACCCCCTGACCATCCAATAGATACCACATGTACTCTATTAGAAGCCTTCTTCATGGTATCCTTAGATATGAGATCCTGATCTAGTACCTTTATAAACTATTATTAATTGAAATATGTCATACTGAGACTTAATCTAGTATTCCAGACCATCTTGAAAAAAATCTTGTTGTAGCTATCTTATCCCCTACCAAATCTATAAGAAATAAGTATAAGTCGATAAAGATACCAACGTAGTCCATTATAAACATATTCCCTTGGATCAATGACATGAACATAGCTGTTGTATCATATCTCAGTGTCTCAGGTTAAAAGTTCTCTAGGAACTTCTCTTGGATGTACTTCCATGCCATGTTTTCCTTTTGCTCACTTAGTGTCTCAAAATCCCACCATTAATTCTCTAATCCTCACTACATATAAGCTTCCACATTGACTATATTCTCTCCATAAGTATCTATAGGGTCATGAAATGTATGGATAGACTCATTCCACAACTCAGTTACCTCATGTCAACACTCTCAAGTAAATTTTATAGAGTGCTTCCACTGAAACTCCAATGTCAAGTAAGATAGACTATTCACAATCCGAAGTGGGTATATTTCTAGAAACTAAATAAAGAAATAAATATTCTCACATAATTTCACTCCAACATACTCACCTGTAACTATCAAAGACTCATGTTCCACTACTGGTGTCAAATTTCCAGCAATGTTCTCATGTTTTCATACCAATATGATACATCATAGTGGTTTATATATATAATTCCAAAAAATACAACTTAATACAAATTCCACAAATATTACACAATTATGGACATTCTCATATATCTATAACAATTCATCCCACAAATCTTGCCACACAGTCAAAACAGAGGCACTATCAAGAACCTTAACAATCTATCACCTTGGTCATGGGTAACAAAGGAAAAACACATAATAATATTCAAGTCTCTCATTAGACACCCATTTCCAATATTTTACATCATTTTAAATTTTTAAATTTCACATTAGAAAAATGTTTCATTTAGATATACACATGACAAAAAATCACATTCACATAACATAGTCATACCAAACCCCACTTTTCTCATACATACCTAAGATGATTCATTTCAAAATAATTCATGAGTACCAAGAATTATACATCCTTATATAAATCTCGTACCATTCCAGGACATGAAGGGAAAATATCAGAAAACAATAAAATCATACAATATGTGGATCAAACTAGGTGAAATAATATTCAAATGTAACATTAAGCATCAATAAATTCACACAGTGTGTACTTTTATTTTACCCCTGTACATGGGTTAACTAAACCCATCCATGAAATCTTAAATAAGGCATGACTCATCCTATTCTATTGTATTCCATTTCCCATTTGTAGTAAAAAATAAAAGGAACGAGAACTAATTTGATATCACTTTATGAAATCTCGACTTGGGTAACTCATAGTAGTTATCCATGACAGTTGATCAGATGACCTCAGGCATGCCTCCCCTTATTCTAGATACTTTTTATTAGAATTTAGGGTCTATTATATAACATGGGAAGGCTATACCAAATTTATCAAAGAAACATAACAATGGAAAAAATATACAATAAAAAGATGATTTTAATAAATAAATAGAATAACTAAAAAACTAGAACAAACAAATATCACATGATGAACCAAAACATGAAGCAATATAGAAAACTAAATAGAAGATATTTCATTCCATAAAAAGTGTCTAGAATCTAATGAAAAACCAAAATTAGTACACTGACACTCCTTAGTGTGTGAAAGCACCAATCCTGGTTCCCTTATCCATTATCCATCACAACCTAGCCATCTAACGTAGGACTCTTACCCTTATCATATCCTTCAAACATTATGTTTATTTGTGTACCGATCCGGAAGCCCAATTAGGGTGTGTGTTCAACTCATTAGGCCACCACCAATTGTGTGTAAAACAATATCCAGTCAATAATAGTCTATGCATTTGTATAAATAATAATGTACTACCAATAAAGTAAGAAAATATAACAAATTAAATTATTCATTATATGGCCATATTCATTAACTTGGGTTCATGATGAAAAATGAACAATCAATACATACTTTGGGCAATGATGGAGTCTGAACCAGACTACACAAGGAAACCTAATTCCTTATAACATGGATTTTAATTATCCATTTTATTCCTTTTCATAACATCAACATTTGGAAGTGTATTCCAATTCCAATATCAAGGGTGTATAATTTATTATTTAATACGCAGTTGGTATTTTGAGCATGAGTCTCTATCCCACAAATCATGAGTATTTTTCACATTAGTCCATATCACACACAATAATATTCACATGTATGTATATGGGTCTAGAATTTCATGTCTAGCACCCCATGGGTATTTGAACCATCAATAAAAGTCCCACACCCCAATTTCTCATACAATCACATATATAATTCATATCTCATTTAATATGGTTAATCAAAATTAAACATTTCATTAACAATTCAGATAATGATATTCCATTTTAGTTATCAATTAGATCATAATCGTTTACATTAATCACAGTGAATAATATGAATTATTCCAAATTAACCATATATTACCCTTTATTCACATAACCCATTAACGATTTATTATTAAACCAAAAAACCCTTTAATCCAACTATTAATCACTTCTATATCTACAAAATTAACCCATTCTACAATCCATCACATCATTCCATTAATTGATTAACCAATTAAATAATATGATTAAACATGATATTTCCAAACATGGGAATTTATATTTCACAATTCCATACACACAATTATAATCAAGACTATATGATTCATAATTTATTCAAATTACCTAATGATCATCGTTAATTATTCACTAAAGAGATGATCCCCAAATTGAAGAGGAATATTCAATTTCTCAATGAAGAATAAGATATTGATCTAAATCCATGATCCAAGATAAAACCTATTAAATCCAAGAAAACCTAGATCTAAACCTATAACCAATGGATGAAAACAACCATCAAATTATGGGAGAAATATAGTAGAGAGGAGGAATCAAATTGCTACGAGATCTCTTACCAGGATAAGTACATATTCATCAATACTTTCCTCGATTAATCAATAAAAAAGGTCATAATACCTTAAAATCCACTATGGGAGAACCAAAAATGAATAATAAATTCTTATTTTTAGAGTGGGTGAATAATAGTGAAATCTCAAAGGTTTGGGAATTTTAATATAAAAATTCATAGAAAATAAATCTAGACACACCGTTTCCTAGGCAAGGGTGAATAGTTTGGAAAACAGTGTGCCCAAAAAATTCACCTCAATTAGGGGGCCAACAATTACTACTAGGAGGACACATGCTTTGAAAAAAACATTCACCAACCAGGAAAACCTCATTTCGTTGCTTTCATGGTTTTATGAGGTAGGAACCACAACAAGGGAAATCGTGCACCATCTGTGCACTGCCCAAAACTCCTAAAAAACTCCCCAATTTCTCTATAATTATCCAATGTCTAGGATGAAAAAATATATAACAAAAAATGGTAAAAGAGTACATTTAAATGGTTTTTATACACCTCCATCAAAGGTCAAGATTTTAAAAAACCGGTAATATATTGATTTTTATTGATTTTTAATGGGTCTTAATTTTGATGTTGTTGATTTTCATATATTGTTCTAGGATAATGTTTATCACAATTCAATAAATATCTTGAGAAAATGTAATAAAGATGATTCCGTGGAATAAGGAATTCAACAAACTAATGGATAATTATTTAATTAAATTTTTTTCATTCTTATCTTATAGGAATGATTATCATGTATGGAGTATTTCATAATTGGTTTTTGTCTAGTATTAGAAATAGAAGAAGGTTAATATTTTAATTACATTGATGAAAAATCATTAAGAAAAAGGAATTATTTTAAATTTTTTATGGTAATGAACCAATATAGAAAGATATAATGGGAAATGCATCCAGTATATCATTTATACCATTTAGGTTTTAAGAATCATCTAAAATTTTGAGTTGGAAATTGTTTCTGAGATTGTTTTAAATTATTGAATTTTACTATTTTGCTGAATAATGGTGAAAATTTTAGTGAGAGTGATTGTGATCATGATTTTTAATGAGTATATAAATATTTAGGGAATTTTGAGCCTACAATAAGATATTTGAGTAAAATAGAAAATTTTCAAGAGACCAAGCATTTTCATTATTGATCTTGAGAAGAATATTGATGAAAAGAGTAACAAATGATATTTTATGTTTTGATAAGGTATGAATAATAAATTTATTATTATCTTGTATTACTAGAGGTCAAATGACACAAATTAATGAGAATATTTTTATATGTATATCCTAAAGGCCTTAGATGAATATTTTTATAGGATTCTAGAAAAACACAAATTACCAATATATCTTTCTAATTTTAGTTTTTTTTACTTTAACCAATGAGATGGAATGTAAATCCTTATATGATGATAGAGAAACCAAAGAAAAAATATGATACTTAACATTCCCATGTTTATTTTATTATAAAAATAATGTTTAAAATCTATAAAATAAGATTAAAATATTACAGAACACAGAGTAGGTACCCACACTAGGATCGAACAATGTAAAAATTTTCAGGTGGATTTTTTATTTTATTTATGAATTTATATGATGAAGTAAGAAATATATTTTTATTCGATTAAATCCTAAAATATTATAAAGGTTTATTTAAAGTGAAATAAATTGTAAAATATTTACAGTACTGAATCAATACCAGTTGTCAGTAGTACACACACCTCTGAGGCATCTCAACTGGTATCAATGTATCTTGGTTCAATCTACTAGATACATATGATATTTAGATGGGAAATAAAAATTATATAGATAACAGGTTTATTCCATCCATTTAATGAATGAACAACCATTTTTAGAGTAAAAAAATGCATCATTATCTTCCCTGTCTATGCTAGAAATTGGTTGATGCAATAATCATTGAATTTCCACAGATAAAAAGAAGTACTCAAAAAACATTATCTAGTTAAAATAATAAGGAAATTGATAGTAATTCTATAAATTATATTCAAATATCATTATTTGAAAAATTCATTACTAAGGTGATGGGACATAAAACTGAAATGTATACAAGGGAAAAACTATAAATAATCTATTAAGGGAATATCGAAGAAAAAGATTTAAAATTTTAAGTCTATTTGAGAATATTTGAATACATAAAAAAGATGGAAATGAACTCATTGATATATATTTAACAAGAGTTAATGAAATAATTAGTAATATCATAGGATTTGGTTAGAATTTTTAGGATCCTTCAATTGTTAACAAGTTAATAAGAAACCATCCCTAACGATTCGATCATAAAGTATATTCCCTTGAAGAAAGAGGGGATAACACACATGATAAGTTACATAACACCATCAATTATCATTAATTGAGAGAGATATAAGAATTCATTCAGAATTATAAATAAAATATAACTTTTAAATCCATGAGAAATTTAAATACTATGGTTGGGGCCGAAGCCTCATTTTATTATTAAAGCAAATCAAAGAACTCTTTTAACTTGGTAGAGAGAGACCCATTGCATATTCCAAAGGCCCAGTGGGCTTGTAGCCCATTACATAGCCCGTAGGACCAATTTTTTGGCCCAATTACCATTCTGTGAATAGTAAACCGGCTGCTACAGTACCGACACAGTATGGCTACTGCTACAGTGCCCTGCCACCGCTACAGTACCCAAAAATATACAGTATCACCACTACTACAATACCGCTATAGTACTGATATTGTACATATGCCCAATAGGTTTTGAACCCCCATTTTTAATGTAGAATTATAGGCTTCTTACCAGTAACCCAAACCCCAAATACAATTTAAATACTATGGTGATTCTATTGATGAATATGGGAAGGGTGAGGATTATAACAGAATCATGTATCCTATCTCAAATAATGTAATAAATGGATATGGAAAATAAAAGGAAAAACTTCCACTCAAATGATTCAAATGATGTGCTATTGGATAAATTTCGATTTACTATCTAATGATAATGATTAGTATATATCCATTAAATGAACAAAGTGACACATCTTAAAATAAAAAATGGGATATAGGTTTATAATATTTCAACAAATCTGGTGAAGGTATAAATAATTTTTTATACCAAATTGAGATTTCACTAAGTATTTTCAATAACTAAATATAACATTAATAAATTTTCATTAATGATATAAAAAATGAAAATTAAAATTTAACATGATAAAATAAAATTTCAGTATTATAATATAGGTATTAAATTATCAATTATAATGGATGTAACCATATTATGAAATCTATAAAGGGAATAAATTTCATCATTTAGTATAATTATTATATATGTATCCAATTTATCCAATATTATAAAGGAGGGAGATTTAATATGTATTCCTATAGACCAATCATAATCCGAGATCCTAAAATTATTGTATGAGAAAAATAATATGTGAGGGACAATCAAGCTTAGGGAAATTTTCACAAGATCTATTATAATGGAATCACCACCCTCAACTACCCTTAGTGAATAAATTATGGATAGATATTATTTATAGATATTTAGGGTATATGTAACTACAAACTTGAATAATATAACTTGGTATTTGGGTAATAATTTATTTATCCCATTTATTTTACACATTTTTCATTATTATTTTTTAAGTGTCTATTTTTATATGAAAATAGGTTGACATTATATTTTATATTTTCAAAAAAGTATATAATTTATTATTAAAATGAGATAAAAAAATTATATTTGTATTTATAGTTTAAAAATATTCTAATTATGAATTTTTTTATTTTTTCTAAAAATATTGGTCTTTAGGTTAATAGTGAGAAAATACTAATATCCTTAAAAACATCTATTTTGTGAAATAATCATTATAAAAGAATAAAATAAACTTTTTTTAAACTATTATATATAATATATATATTTATAAGTAAAATAAATAATAAAAATTTTTATGTTGAATTTATATGTCAAAGATATAAAATTTTGGATGCATATGGAATATTTTACTATGAATGTTTTTTATTCTGTCATATTAATAAAATTCTTTTCAGAAATTTTATAAATTAAATAAATAATTATTTTCATATTTTATATAAATATTATAAAATTATATAATAAGTCCCATTTCAATTTTGGGTATAAAAACTTGATTTTTAAGATTAAATTTAAGTGTTGTGATATGGGTAAAACTATTACTTTAAAATATTTATTTATTAATGTTTTTATGCTTTTATATAATAAAATAAAATAACCACTTATAAAATTAAAAATAATATAATTTTAAATACATTTTTTTAAAAATTATCATTTATAAACTTGGTAAGAAATACTATATAAGATTAAGGACACTAAATGGTGAAAACAACATTTTCAAACAATGTTTTTGTCAATATATTTAATGTTTTCAAATAAAAGACAATTTTAACATAATTATATATTTTAAAAAATTAATTAATATTAATTTTTGGTTTATCACAACCAAATTTAGAAATATGGGTTATTTTAAAATTTTTTTAAAAATAATTACGTAGGTAAAAAATAGTTACGTTGGTAAAAGAAGAAAAGGTAAAAGAAAAAATATAATAAGAAATTACTTAAAACATGTTTAAAAAATGTGTTGAAATAACTATTTTATGATTAATAAACCTAATATCACCCCAAAATCTATTATCTTTAATTTTTCAAGTCATTGTCCCATGAATAGGATAATGATATCTTTGATAATTATAAGGTATTTACAAAATTCCCCTTTTCTTCACTAATAAATGGGGTCACTTCTATCCCATCATACAACACCAATTCATTCAAATAAATTCCTAAAAATCGTCAATATTTCTCCTAATAGAAGTATATATAATATAAGTAAGCGTATAGTCTAATTTATTTATTCCAATAGATTTATTTCCAAGTGTACATCCAAGATAATTTTAAAGTTACCAAAGAAGTTTGGCACACGCAAAGAACAAATAAGGGATTAGGTAGTGGATTCTTATATCAATTTTAATGCACTATGACATATTTCTTATTATACACCAATTTTTAATTATGATGGTTTATCTAATTCCCATTAATATTTTTGGAAAATGGTTTTCTAATAATTCGATATATTGAATGTTCTATTCAAATTTCCTCTCTCGTGGGGGTTTGACTAAATGTTTTCAAAATATGTATGTGTTTTTGTTCACAAAAGTTATATATTGAGTGACAACGATTAATTTTTAAAATATAGATGCAAGATGTAATTATTGTATTATATGGTGATATTATAACTCTTATTTATACGAAAATTAACATTTTCAATTCAAATCATTACCTTGATGAATTTCATTCATAAAAAGTTTATCATTGTTGAAAATAATTCAATTTCTATTTATCAATGGTTTCCCCTTATTTTCCATTATTTTATTTCCTGCCAATGTAATCCTTTATGATTGGAATCATAATAATGTGTTATATAATGTTACCTTTATATTTCCCTTATCTTCTTTTCAACATAAATTTTACTATCAATTTTATAATGTGGGATTTTGACAAAGGTGTTTTAAAAAAAAGAGGGATATTTAAAAACCACACTTGTTACTTTTGGATTACACATTCTCTTTATATTTGTCCATAAAAACTGTCTTATTATAATATATTAGTTTTATATTTAATGATTTTCCTACGAATTATATGTTGTTTAATATAACTTAATTTTTGGTGTTGATAAATTTGTTAAGTTCTATTTAATATTCCCACTTTAATGTAATCTAATCCTAAGAGAATTTTTAATTTATTATTTTATGAAATTTTTCACCTAACTAAAACATTATTAACTAGGAATAACTTCTTACGACCACTATTATTTTACTGAAAACCATGATATATCAATTATATTCTAAAGTATAATTATAATCTATTTACCTAAAATATCATATTCTCATTTCAATAATAATCACCTATGAAGTTCATTTATATTCATATATCTCCTAGATCCTTCACATGAATATTATACATTAGAAGTCCTTATTCGAGTCCTTTGTCACCTTCTTAATTATGAATGTTTAAAAAATTAGTTCCTTATTCTCTTTAGAATTATTATGATTTTTTATTTGGTTATAACTTGAATCCAAATTTTGAAACTTATTTCCTTATCATGGGTATGATAATGCTTATAATTTTTACTGTTTTATTTTCCTCATGTGGCATGAATACATTTTTTTTAGTTATGTGATCAGTTGACAAAAAATTATATAGTCATCCATTGTATTGGGTATTATTTTCATCTCATGAGATCTTTGTATGGTTCATGGGTAGTTAACCTAAGAACACTATGGTATGTGTGTTCCTGCAATAATAGAAGCCTCTAATGAATTGGGTAAAGATTTATATATCATGGGATTTAATGTAAGGGAATATGAATTTTAAAAAATCCACCATGGTATTTTTCCACAATTTTTATGAAATTAATGAGTGAACCCAATCCACTATGGAAACCTTTTCACAATTATAGTCTCGGGAGTGAGCCTTGAATTTTTAGTATGATGATATATATTTTTTCGATTCCACATATTCCACGGTTCCATAATCTTATGGTATTATTTATTTATGTCATGTTACCATTATATACATCATAATAATTTTTTTATGATTTCTATAATTTATTCTCATGTTCCTTTTCTATTATCTAATTCCCATATGTTCATTTTTTATCACTTATTATATTTGGTTGTTATTTCTTATGATTACCCTTATTGAGCGTTTGGGAAACTTCTTTTTATGTTTCTATTTTCATATGTAATAAAGAAATGTAATATATGTGTTACCTATATAATATTATCTTATATATAAAATAAATGGGAGATGTTGATGTATTTTTATAGATTAGTTAATTTCAAATATAGATTAAAAATAATATAATAGTTTTAAAGGAATGGGAATTGTTAGATCATGTTTTTTTTCAAAATTATGTAGAACTCGAAAACTAAAAGATCTTGTGTAGGTACTTTCTCTATGTATTATAGTTGGTCATTAATTCTATAAGGGCACTATAGATGGAATCACAATATTTTTTAGATAACTTTATAGATTAAAATGTTAGTTGAGGATAATTTCATGGTCAATAAGCGAAGATTGACTATAATTTTCAGGTTATAAATTAGAATTTAGGTTATATGAGGTAAAATTTAATATTTTTTTGTATTATGATATGGAATAATTTGTTAAATACTATTGGGATAAGTCTCTGTTTAGGATAACATCCCATAATTTTTGTAAAGTATAGATTTCATAGTTTTCATTGAAAGAAAATTCCTATATATATACTATAATTGGATGGAATATCATGTCAAACTTTACTTTGGGGTAATAATCCTCAAAAGGGTGTGATTTTATTAACTAAATCCTCATCTAGTGGAAAAAAAATAAAACTTAATGGACACCTTTTTTGAAAGTCCAGTGGGAAATTCGTTGGTTAATTATATACTCTTTACAAACCACTATGAATGATTGATTCTTGGATATTTTAAGGTATTACATTAAGAAATACGTGAAAATAAACATTAGGCAAATGAGGTTTAACCAAGAATTATATTTGTGGATTTATGAGTGATATTGGTTAAACAATTTTTTAAGATAATGTGATAATATTATAAATTAAGACATATGGTGGTAATATTATTCCCATGGATACTAATGATTATAATTTTATAATTTTATTTATTCAAACTAATGTTAACCCCTTTTTTCATAAATGGTTTGAACTATAATTAACTATGCATCTTAGGGGAAATACGATGACTACCTCATCGAATGACTCATCAAAATAAGATAAAGATTGAGAAACCTCGTGATTATGTAAAAACTATTATCATGATAGAATATTTATAGCGTAAAAATAATTAAAATATAAAAAACACAAAAGGAGAGAATGACGGAGGATAATAGAGGATCATGTCACCCAGATAATTATAAAAATAATATTCAATTACCAATATATCAAAATATTGGAAAGAAGGATGGGGAAATATCCTTAAAGTGACATGTAGATGCTAGAATTATAGATTTTAAGGACATAAAAAGGAAATGTGTGTGGAAATATTAAAATATATATGAATATATTTATATAAATATAATTAAACATTATATTTGAAAATTAAATACCCAAATTCAATGGATATCAAGGAAAATAATCTCCATCAACCGCTTAGACCATAGAAACAAGGAGAAGAATATGAAAAGACTTATAATAAAGTAGAAAGTGAGTTTTTAATCAATAATTACATAAATCTTATGTTGGGTTATTTTAAACTATTAGATATTTAATTATATATAAAAAAATTGGTGATGTAATTATTATATCAATAATATAAGGATCTTCATCAAGGTTTGTCAAAGTTACTTTATGTGGATATATCTCTTCATCACATATTAAGATTTTATTATGAATGCATAATCCCTTTTAAAAATAGAGTCAGATCAAATTTCTTATAGGGAAATATAAATTTATATCCAAAATCATCCAATAGTTAACTAACAATGTATGGTTAATTAGGAGCTCTATTTAAAAATTACTCTCATCTTGTCTGTTTTAAAATTATGAGGATGCTATTTATTGGGGGGGGAATGTAATAACTTGATATTAGTATAAATGTTTTAATTAAATGAATAGTAGATTAATATAATGTTCTATAAGTAATACATAACTAAAACAAAACTAAAATATGTTTAAATTATTGATTGCTATTACAATATAGAAGTTAAATTAACCGTTATAATAGAATGTAAACATATTATGAAATAACGTATGTAAAAAAATGGAATCAATTAGTATAATTATTAGTTATAAAGCCCATTTTTATGATATTATAAATATGTTAGATTCTCTTTGGATTTAATGAGATCAATACCATGCTGAAATTTAAAAATTATGGTATGGGTGAAATCATATGCGAGATAAATTCATGCTTGTGGAAATTATTATGAGATTTATTCTAGTGAAATCAACACCCTCATCCACAACGAGGGTGTACCTTATTATTGTATCATACAATGTTATGTTATTGGGACATATTAATAGAAATTAGGATTATATAATCATATATTCTTTAATAGGATATTTATCACATGTATTTTATACATTTCACACTTTGACTTATAATGAAAAAAGTGTTTATCTTTCTATAAAAATAGTTTTTTACTGTGTATTTAAGTCTATATTTATATTTTGTATTATATTAATCAGATAAAACTAATTTTATTTTTTGAATTATAATTTAAAAACTAGATTAATATTACTTTTTTATTTTTTTTGTAAATATTAGTTTTAAGATGAATAGTGAAAAAATAATGATAATGCTAAAACCATCACATTTATGAAATTCTCATAATAGAAGAATGAAATAAATGTTCTTGGAAACATTTAATAATATATATATATATAATAAAATATTTAAAATTATTATTATTTATTTATAATGCCCATGTATATCATTTTGGAAACATATATAACAATTTACACAGAAAATAGATTTATTTTCTCATACAAAAAAAATTAGTTTTGATCAATTATTGAAGTTAAATAAAATAAAATATATTGTTTTGTTTAGATTTATATTTACATATTATTTAATAATATGAATTTATTTTTCTGAGCATATGATTAATATGATTATTGTTAATTTACATGATAATGGTAAAACTATTATTTTAAAGAACTTTTTTGATAAAATAGTGTAATTTTTATC
Organism: Viscum album; assembly: GCA_963277665.1. Taxonomy (NCBI): domain Eukaryota; kingdom Viridiplantae; phylum Streptophyta; class Magnoliopsida; order Santalales; family Viscaceae; genus Viscum; species Viscum album. Next base: position 1,984,730,109 of record OY728161.1, on the reverse strand, counting down.
TAAAAAATAAAATAATATCTTATAAAAAGTAACATTAATATTACTTTTATGCCTATATTTATATAAATTATTTCTCATTAAATTTTTAATAAATAAAAAATATGATTAAGAACACTTAATGGTGAAAATAACTTATTTTTCAAACGAATGTTTTCTAAATATAAAATGTTTTAATTTAAAACATAATTATATATATATATAATATAAATTGAATTAGATTAAATAGGGATTAAATTTTGGTAAATTACACCCAAATTTTATAATATGTATTAGTTTATATATTTATGAAAATATAAATTAATTGGTTAAAAACTAGTTACCCTAGTAAAAAAACGTAAAACATAAAAACAATCAGAACACACAACATGCATCATGTTTAAATCATGTGTGGAAATAACTTTTTGTGTATTTATTGACCCAATATCACCTATAACTATATTATATAACTTTTTTATATCCATTGTCACAAGAATATTGTAATTTTGTCATTGTAAATTAAAAGGTATTCAAAAAGCTCACTTTTATTTACTTATAAAAGGGAAAACTTCAACCCCTTAATTTTACCCCTGTTCATTTGAATTTATTCATAATTTTCATTAATTTTTTACAAATAAAATATTATTAAATTTTAATAATACTTTAGTTGAAGACCCCCATTTCCAAGGAAAATTTCAAGATAATTTTTAACTTACAAATTAAATTAACCACATGAAGAGAACAAATTAGGAACATGGTAATTATTTCTTGTCTCAAATTTTACACATTGAAACATAACACTTATTATAAACCATAATTTATTTGAAATTTTCTATCTATTTCCCTTTAATATTGTTTAACATTATTTCTTTTATATTTGATGATATTCAACGTTCCTTCTCCTATGGGGTTTTGACCCAAACATTTCATAACATGTTAGTATTTTTTATCTCAACTTATTTCGTTAGTCGTAAAGATTAATTTTTTGAATAGGGATTAAAAAAAATATATAATATATTATATGATGATATTAAATTGAATACCTCTTGGGAAAGAATAAATTTTTATTCAAAACATTACATGGATTAATTTCATTCTGAAAAAGTATATATTCAATGAGATTAATTCCAATCATCTTTAGTGATGGGTTCCGCTAATTATCTATAATTACAATTTCTCCTATTGACCTCATTTTTAATAGGAAAATTAATTATTTTTTATTCCATACAAACATAATATTTCCCTTCAAATCTATCAAATAAACTTTTTTTTATCGATTTTAATGTGATATTTCAATAAATGTTTTTCCAAACATAAAAAGTGATATTTCAAAACCACCCTTATTACTTTTGAGTTATACATTATATTTATTTATCTAAAATCTATATATTATTGTCATATATCACATAAATATTTATTAAATATTTTCCTTACATATATACCTTGTTTAATATACCATTCATTGTCATGGTTAATACATGTTTATTTTTTCATTTGAAATTATCTCTTTTAAGTAAACACAACTTATGGTAACATTACGATTTCTTATTTCATGACTAGTTTCACCTCTACAATATGTTTTCCATAATGAATATATTTTTAAGCCCCTAATTAATTTTATTTTAAAATAATTATAGATAAATTTTGGATCAAATGAAAATAATTAGCAATTTTCATCCTTAGATGACCCTATGATCATTTTGAAAAAAATAAACTATATTATTCATTATATTATGATATATCCTAGAAAATTACCGTAAATTTTATATTCTAGAACTTCATGTTTAATTAATATTTCATTTCTTCAATAATAAATGTCACAAATAAATTAATTAATTATTCTCATGGTAATCCTTATTATTTGTCCTTCAATGATTCTTTGAATAGAAATTATAAACCCAAATTATTTCCCATGGGTTTAATCATGCTTATGGTTATTGTATGATTTTATTTACACATGTGTAATATATATATATATATTTATACTATTTTCATTATGTTATGGTTTGGTAGGAAATTATAAATCCCACTAATTCATTGGGTATTATTTTGACCTCATGAGATGCCATGTATGGTGAAATGGTGATTCGCCTAAACACACTATGTGATGGTTAGAAAACAAATTATATATCCCTAAAATTTATTAGGTAAAGATTTATATCTCATGAGATGTAATTTATGGGATTAATGGGTAAAAGTATTCAACAATGGGAGTTTTTACATTTTTTTGGGAATGAGTTGTGAACCTAATCCACAGTGGGAATTTTTCCACTATTATAGTATTAAAAGTGATCATTGACCTATGGTTTTGATACAGTTTTGAATATTTATGACACATATTATTTGATTTCATGTTCATATAATATAATTTCTTTATGCCATGTTTCCAAGCTTATGATGAACCTCTCAGTTTTATTGGGTATGAATTATATGTTTTTGTTCATCTTGATTTTTTTCATTTTTATACACATATGTTTATCTTCATTTCACTTATTATATTTTATTTATATCACTTATACATACCATTATAGATTAATTTATCTCACCCTTTATTATGTATCCTTTTCCTTAGATAATTAATAAATTTAGTTTTCTTAATATATCTAGATATTTATATCATATAGACAATGTTTGGGGCATTTTAAAGACTAATTATGTAATAATATTTTTCTTCTATAGTGGGAAAATATTTTTGAGTTGATAAGTACTGGGATTTTTTAATATAATGGATTTCCAAACACGATTATATTATAATGCTAAAATATATTAGGCATGTATTTGATCTAATTTATGTACATTGGATGAAATGTATTCAGGATACTAAAATTTTCTAGAAGAAATATAGGAAATATGATGACTATAAATGGGGAATAATAATCTCTATCTAGTAGGCAATTAGAATAAATAAATCTTAATAATGTAAAAAATATTATCAGTAATGTAGAGAAGCATGATGAGTCCTCAACTAGTGAGGATGAGGAAGGTGAAATTACCAACTATAAGTACATAATAAAATATAAATGTGAAGAATCACTTTAGGAAAATAAAAATATCATGAAATAACAAAAAAAATAAATGAGGAAGATGTAATAAAAACTATATCTAGAGATGAACTTTTCAAAAATTATGTTTAGAAAAATGATTTAATTAAGAAACATAAGATAAAAAGTATTGAGAAAGGAATGATATTAAAATATCTTGAAGTGTAATTCTTTATGATATACTAATATCTAAATTTTTTTTAATATACATTATTTTAAGTTTAAAAGAATTGAAAAATTATATTTGATTACAATATAGTAGTTAAACCATGGAACATACCACAAGAATATTTTAGGGATTTGGATCAATAGAAAAAGTCTAATATACATATGTAAAGCATCAATGCAAATCTCTTTTGACTTACAATAAAATTTAATGTTCAATAGATGGTAAAATTTGGGAAAATAAGGGTGATGAGAAACAATCCTATAAAATTTGTGTAAAATAATAAAATTTCCCAAAGAGTATCCTCCACTAGGAAGAATAAAACACATCATACTGTTTTCCCAAAGCAATACAATTATTGATATAATTTCAATTATTAATGAAGACATATATTTAGTGGGTATTCTTGGTGGTATAGAAAATATGTGTCAAAATCGTTTTCATTTTGGAATAATACATCTCTACCAAGAATTTTTCGTGATGAAAGGGAGAGGTGATCCAAGATGATCAAAATAGAATCACAAAATATTATAGATGCGAACATGAATGGATATAATATATACAAAAAATATAACATTTTTAATTTAGAAGAAATATATGGAATATTTTACCAATAAGTTATATATTAAGAAAAATACATGATCAAAATTCATATAAAATATCCCATCAATCAAATGGATAAATAGATTCGAAACCTAAATAAGGGAAAATATATTATTTTGTATTGTAGTGGATTTGAATATATATAATATAGAAAATCCATGGATTCTTGAAGGTAGATATTTCAAAGAAATTATAGAGTCATAAAATATTTCAAAATCCTATAAGTACTTGAAAGCTGGAAAATGATATTTATCTGAGAATAAAACATATTGGTCCTATTAAGATTGAGGAAAAGAGGTTAAATTATATAAATATTCTTTCTATAAAAGGCATGAGACCCCACATTATATGTGTAATCCAACTATGTGATAATGGTAATGATTTTTTATTAATGAAATTTTCATTCATCATAAATAATATAAATGATGGATGAGTTATATTTATAGGAGAAATAATAAGTTGTGATCTCTTTCTAAATGGAGCCCCAAATGATTTACACTACAGACGTGAAAAATATCGAATGATATATATAATAAGAGGCTTTTACAACCGTTAAAATTATGCTTAAGTCAAACATAAAAGGAAAAGGATTAAGAGACGATCCCCAAAATATAACAGAACAAGGTGATATTTTTTGATCTTTTGAAGGTGAATATAGCATAAAAATCACATAAAAAAGTGGATATTAAATCCACTATGACACTTGAACTCTTTCATTTATATTTTTTAGTTCCTATAATTAATCAATATTTTAGAGTTTTTTATTTTCTTACCTTCATAAATTATTTCCCTTATATAAATACTATTATGTTCATTAAGGACAAACATGATTTAGTATACATGATAAAAATATTTATAATACATGTTTAGGAGGACCTATGAATTTTCTTTATGAAACATAGAATAGTTAATGGTAGGGAATATAATTGAAATTAATTTTAAATAATATTATTCATATAATGAGATTAAAAACCAAATTACTGTTCCCTATAAATAACCATAAAATATATTATCTTAGAGGAAAAATAAAATTAGTATAGAGTTCTACATGGAAATATTATTTGTGAAATAATCTCCAAATCTTTATTGAGTGATGTTGTTTTCCCTAAAATCTATGAAATCAATAGTATTTTTTTATGAAAAGAGAAAAATATGAAACCATATGAAATTTTGTTTGAAATAAAACTAAAAAAATATGTACATGTAATTTTAGAGCAGACCATGTTAAATGAAGATTAAAAATACCAATTTTGGACTGTTTTAAGAAAACTAGAAAAAGAAAACATTATGGGATAACTATCTAATTTTATTGTATATAATTATAGAATGAAAATATATATAAAAATGTATTTATATGATTAATAAATAATTTAAAACCAATTAATAATATAGTTTAAATGATTAAAAACATATAATATTTTAAAATGTAGTTGTGATCCGATTTAGAAAACCTATTCAAGAAGAGGAAAAACCCGTAAAGAATTATTTTTATATTTATTTAGATCATACTAGGGATGATGATTCTATTCATAAAAGTTATAAACCAAGACAAAAAATATAGAAAATGAATTTTGACCATAAAAATATTATTGGTAAGGAAGAGGAACAACCCAAATCATTTGAAGATTTAGATTTCAAAATCTATCTATTCTCATTTGTAAATTTAAACCCCAATATATTTTAGTCATAGTTTAACATAAATATCATATAAATTTTATAAATTAATATCATTGTTAGATCTAAAATAACACCACATGGTATATTATTCTATGACTTTAACACAAAAATATTATCATTACCAAGTGGGTATTTATAAAAAAATTGATTGAGAAATGTGATGTGAAAAGGAATAAAGCTATTCAGGGTTGAGAAGTCTTTTGAAATATTGAATGAATAGTAACTGTGGAAACATTTAAGCTAATGGAAATGACCAAATCAATTACTATATCCTTGGTAGTGTAATCAAACATACATGTCATGGTTTATTAAATGGTTGTGATGTTTTCGTTTCCATGTTGAGACCATGAAGAAGATTTTTCTAGGAAAAGTTAGGGTTTATAAATAGAAATTTATATAAGAATGGTATAAATGGCAAGGAAATATATTTATAACCTAAAAAATAACATATATCATGGAACTCTATAAGTTATGGATACTTGAAGGATATTCATTTTTAAAAAACAATGGTAAATAAAAAATCAATATATGAAATAACAATCCATAAGAACTCTAATTTTCATTTTATATAATTATGGAAATATATTTTATATTGAAAAAGAGTATCTATATAATTTTATCCAGGTTAATAATTTTTTTTTATAGATATATATTTTAAAAACCCAAGAAAATACATGAAGAACATTATGTTTTATAGTGTATACGACATGCAACACCTAGCCTAGACGAACCATGACATACTTTTTAAAAGTGACTAATATATCATAACCATTTAAATTTAAGGTATGGATATGAATAACTATTTTTTAAAAAATTAGGTACAAATTTATTTCAAAAAATTAATTATATTGTAAAATTAGTACACAATTCATTTATAAAGTGTTTGATTTCATCAAATATATATTATCCTTCAAAAATTATTTTTATCAATTTTTGTGATAAACTATTATAATTAAATTTTGGAACCTTTAGAAAATATATTTTAAAAACTAAATATAAAATTTTAAAATATTATGTCAAAAATATCATATGTTTTTTTTCGTATTAGTCTAAAATGATTGATATTTTAGTGAATAGTGAAAATTAATGATTTTTCAAATACTATCATATATTTCATTAAATAAAGTGATCTAAAAGCCCCATTATATTTTGGATTATATATAAAAGAAGAAAATGGAACATTTTATTTATAATAATATAAATAATTTCATTTTAATTAATAATTTTTATTATTTTGGTATATGATTATTTTTATGTCTAAAAATACAGTTTTTTGAAAACTGTTTTAAGTGCATAATGTTTATAAATCTTAATTATTTTATATAATCATTAATAATAAAATTATAAACTAATTTTTTTTATTATATATCAATTGAATGTATTTAAATTCATATAATGATGATTTGTTGTCATCAAATAAATATAATATCATCTATTCATGGAAAAATAAATTTTCCTGAGAAACAACTTTTTATCATGCTTTGAAAGATTATTATAAAATGAATTTATCCCACCTATGGAAATTGAATTTGATAAAATTTATTCTATATTTTTAATCAGAATAATTTATAATATTTAATAATCCCAACTTAATTTTTTATCATTATGAATAGTAAAAATAGTACAGAATCCTCCACTATTGTAAAAGGGTAAATATGGAAAACCATGGTTTAAACTAATTGATAATGAAACCATTATTCATATTAATTAGTACTAGATGAATTTATCTCGACCCTTTTCATCTTATTCTGTATATTAAATTTGTTATGGGAACCTTTTCAGGGAATGTTTCCTATATAATAATTTAAAGAAAAAAGAAAAAATGTCACTCCCTTGCCTTTAATTATATCATATAATATAAAACATGGATAAATATAAGTGGTTAATTAATATTAGTATTAATTCTGATTATACATAAAATATTTTTCTAATGTTAATTTATTGTTAATTTTTATTGATTATTTGGTTACATTAAATTCATCTACAATTCTAACACATCACTTTATAAAAGAGCGGAAAACTCAATTTAAATAAATTTAAATACATTAAAATTAATTTATTAGGGATGAGTTCCAGATAAAAAATAATTTTATAGTTATTAAGTTTATTTGTTTATGGATAAATATAATTTAATATATATTTATTTTTATAGTCAAGTCTCTAATTTCAAATTAAATGAATAGTGTCAAAAATGACATTAATGGTGTTTATGTTTAATAATATTTTAATAAATTATATACAAAAATAAAAATCATTAAATAGGAAAATTAATATTATAAATGGTCTCAAATATCATATATTTTCCATTTATGACCCAATTTTGATCTAATTTGTAAAATTATATCCATTTCAATATGAAAACATTGTTAATGTGCATATGGTTAAACAGAATTTAATGTGGGGATAAACCAAGCGAGAAGGGTTATTTTTCTATTGAACATCTATAAATACTATTTTATGGACATCTGGAAAACATATCCAATCCCAAATTCAAAAAAAATACCCATTTTCTACAATTTAAATTGAATATGAAAACATTATAATTAAATATTTAAAGAAATTCCAAAAGTGCCCCTCCCCTCAATTGTAAAAGGGAACATCCTCTCATTTTTATTCAGACTAAAAGAACCATTTAGTTCTTAAAATACATTAAAAATAACATCATTAATTACCTCCACACATCCTAGATACTTTTTTTAATTTAAATAACTAGTACTCGCCCATGCTATTGCACGGAGTATTCAATTATTGGTTTTTCATTTAATAAGAGATCAATATTTATTAAAGTTGAGAAGAAACAGTAATGTTGAATAAATTTTAATTTGAATTTAAGAGTTTATGATAATTGAATAGAAATGCATAGAGTATGAAGTCACCTTTCAAATAGTTGACAATGAAAAAACATAGTAAATGTATATGAATTTTTAAATTTCAAGTAAGAAAATTTCAATTAATTTTCAATGTTGACCAAAATAACTATAATGTGGGAACTGAAATAAAAAGAGAAAGCTAAATCATTGATCAAACAGTTGTTGTAATAAAAAAACGAGAGATGTAAAATTAATGAAATAATAATAAATTGACTGAGTGAGCTGTTTGGGAGAAAAGATAATGTAGTGAAACTATTCATCATGTATCTCAAAATAAAATACATGATCCAAGGATCCAGTTTTCAAAAACATGTATCACAAGTGAAATATAATTGATTTAAAATATACTAATAACCGAGTAAAAATAAAAATATCAAGTACTGATGCATTTCTTCAGTGCTTCTTAGTTCCATGATGTTGTATTTCTCCAAAACCTGGTATATTAAACCCACAAGTAGCTTGCGCTTCGTGCGGTTTCATCCGCCTCCGACCCCCACCATCCTCCACGCTTCTCCATAGTAGTGTCACCACCCCCCAGCTACCACTGGAATGCAGGATCTATAAGCCGCATTTGGTTCCCGACGTCTTCATTGCGTCTTTAAATTGTTATGGAATTATTGTGACCTGTGAAACACTTGAAAAATGATTATCCTTCAGTTAGAAATCAACACAATACTGGATAGAAACACAAGGGAAATGTTAGGTATTATTGTAAATAGTTTGAAGATAAATAAACATAGTTTTATTGACAAGAGGATCAAAGAGAATCTTGTGTAGGAAGATGCTTTCCAGCATGTAGGGGCAAATTACAGCCAAAACATGTCCTCTTTACCATGCAATCCTCCACCACTTCACCTTTTAATTCTACCAACCCCCTTGATGCCACCATCCAGCACAACTCCTTCAATATTACCAGGGATCAGTCTATCTATTTTGCCAAGACCTACCCTTGTGCTCTAGGTGCTATGATGTATGTATCGACCCAGAAAATTGTGCCAAATGTGGCTCCACCTGGAGCCCCCATAATGTTTATGAAGGGGAATGGGATGGCTAGGCATCCAACATACAACTTTCCCAATGCAGCAACTTCTAGGATAGGAAATCTGAGCGCAAATAGAGATCCCTCTGCAGCCATGCAGACTATGTATCAGGCCAGTCCAAGTGCCCCGAGATGCACTGTTCTTACCTCATCAACTTCTGCAGAGGGATTTCCCGATGCACAGGAAGTTCAATGAAATGTGTACAGTATTCTTCCAGTATAAGACCTGAAACCAAGATATTTCTATATATACTCATAACTGATTATAATTAGCTATTTTTACATAAACAACAACATGTTCTCATGTATTGTAACAAATAAGAATGTAAAAGAAGTAATGTAGATGATGGGTAGTGTACATTGAAAAAAAATGTGATCTGAAACAATGGATAATGTGTAGAATTGAAGGAGGAAGAGGATTCAGAGGCGGAGCGGATGGAGAACCATTAATCAGAGTGTTGAGGATTGAAAACCAAAATAGCATCATACAAAATGTTCTTGAATAGACCATTATAGGTTCTGAAACTAACCTTTATAGGACCAATATCAGTACTAAAACTCATCCCTAGAACATATTTCAGCCAAACAGGGGATCATATGTACTTTTTAAAGAAATAAAAAAAGTCAAATTTCTTGAATTAAAACACAGTAACATATTTTACATATTTAAAACCTTCAAAATTACTTGAAATTACAGTCACCACAGACAAAAGGCATGATTCTAAGATGAACGTATAGGCATGCTTGCTTCACCATCTTGAAAAATCTGAGCAAATCATATCCCCTTTCAAAATAGTATTGCATGCAGGGGAAAAAAATATTTGAAACAAATATATATATATATATATATATATATAAGTACATGAAACACTGATTTCCTAGAAGATGGAGCAGAATAATATATCAAACAAATATTGATGTCAACCAAAAAAAAAAGAAATGAAACATTATGAATATGGATATAGAAATAATAGGGAGAAATAATTACCTTCAATCATTGATACCATTACATTTAAAATCATGTGATATTGATAAATTTACCCGAATCACAGAAGACTTGTAAAGTCATTGATTGCAGACATTCACCGATGCGAATAACCTTCAATATAGAGCTCTCAACTGCTTTAGAAGACCTGAAAAAAAGAAATAGATGTAAAAAATATATTTGAAGACAAATTGAATCTTGTTGTAGTGTGAGAATCAATATCACCATTCAATTCTACATTGAAGCCATATAAATAATATGTACATGTAGAATATTCAAACAAACATAAGTGCATGCATTTTAAAAAATTAAAAAATTTTCTTACTATATGAATGCAATCATCACAGCTTTGGTTTGATGGGTGATCTTCATTATAGATCACATGAAAAATGAAAGCACTGGTAAAGATATACATGACAACTATGAAAAGTTAATTTAGAGAATAACATGCAGTTGAGTCACATGAATCGAAGAAGAGAATGAAAGAACCATTAACAATATCATTAATAGAATTCCACACACCACTCACATAAGCCCCGATTCTGAGATAAATGTATAAGCCTTCTTGCTTCACCATCTTGACGAATCTGAGAAAATCCTATCTTCCTTACAAATAGAAATGCATTCATAGAAAACAAATATTTGATACAAATATAAGTGTTGGTAGAATATAAATATTGGAAGAATTTAAATCAATTGAAAACAATGCACTAATGAACTGTTATAGGAAAAACATATTTTTCCCATCTCATATTTCTTTTATCCGGAAACATGTTTTTATGAAACAACAAACAATGAAAATTCATCAATTTCCAAAAGTATAACAGACTACAAAATTCATTATGAATGATCATATCTAGAGTCCATGAGTAAAAATTCCCAGAAAATTACACTTCAATGAGGTAGCCACTATTTTAGTACCTAATGCAAATTCCAAATCATGAAACTGAAATAGAGAATTTAGTTATCTGGTTATGGGGGAACACTGACAATGTATATAATTCACTGCCCCTATGCTATAACATCCACGAAGAATAAAAAACATACCACAACCTTCCAAAGTATACTCATCAGCTGTATAAGATCCCTGAAAATGGAAAAATAGTATGATATGTGCACTGATAATGTAGAAAATGTTACCCTGAAAAATGTTTTTTTAATACCCCATTGAATATAAATTGACATACCTAATGTATATGAAATTTAATTGGGATTCCACACCAGATTTCAAAACCCTCACCTAGTTTCTACCTTTAACCGATGTTAGGCAAGTAAAATGGTTGAACCACAGGTTTTTACCTATAAGTAATCATAGAAGAAAAACTAAAAAGAATATAATCAACCGTTTTATACTAAAAAATAGAATTTTTGATGGAAAATACTAAGATGTGGGAAGTTGACGCAGAAGATACAATTGAAACATCACATGCAAATCATCAATGGTCGCCCCTGAAGGGAAACATGAAGTCACCTTGCCCCGATGTTGGGATTTCAGGGTGTATGACGAGATACGCATGTCCAATATGTTAAATACATGTTCCAATGATCTAAAATAAATGATCCACTACTATTAAAAATTGATCCACTAATCAAATATAACACATGATTCACTGCAAAATTCATGATCCACTAACCCAAAAAATGCATGTTCTAATACTCGTATAAAAAACATGTTCCGCTGCACTAAAAAAATATCCAGTAATGAAATAAAATACATAATGCAATCCAATGCTCATAGAAAATGTAAGATCCACTACAATAAAATATGATCCACTAGTCTAATACGTGTCAAGTCATATATAGAATAACTAAATGTAACTAATAACTCAAATAAAATATAATGATCATCTGCTCTATAATTTTTCACTAATCTTATCTTCCACCACAATATATTGATATTCCATCATGTCACCTAGTATGTAGGGTCAAAACAGTGCATCACCACAGTGGAATGGTTCATTGAATTCCTGCTAATGGATGTAAATATAGTTTTATTGTGTGTTAAATTTGGATGTTAAATGCTTCATGAACAATCATAATTTTTTTAGGAAAATGAAGCTATTGTTTTACCTGGTACATCTGGATTCAATGGGGCATGGACCAGAATTTTAGGTGGGGGATCTGATTCAGGTATCGAAATCAGAAAAAAAAATACTGTTAAAAATTTATATAGTTGTTTGTGAATCATGTTTTTCACAGAGGAATAATAAATAATAAATTTTTAATGGTTGTTATTGAAAAAAGAGATAATCAAAGAGAAAATAATACATGGTTTAGAACCATTTCTAGGAGGTATTTATGTGACATCATGATATATTTCAATAACTTTATACCACATAAGTTGGAAAAGGTGACATTAGTAGGGATGTAAATAGAACGATTATATCCCAAAAAATCAGCAATCTTAAAGATGTCAGTCATGTATTGCATACCATAAGAGTGCTTGTAAGAAGAATTATCCCCCTCGCCACTCCTTTCCCATTGCCTAGGAATGCCAATTTCACCCCTATAATTGGAAGACCCACTGAATCCTAAACTTTGCATCAAATAGTATTAAAATGTTTTGGTCATAGGATTCATACTGTTCAAGTTTGGCTTTAAATGTTTTCAGGATATGCATAAATTAAAAAAATGAAAAAATATTTTAAGAGAGTAAATTTTTACAGAATATATTTCAATAATTCCAAAACAGAAAAGTTGTAAAAGGTGACATTAGAAAGGATGTAAACAGAATAAATATATCCCAAAAAATAAGCATCATTAAAAAAAATACTAAAAAAGAGGGCTCAATCTGTTTTCATGCATGAATGTATAAGGGGTAAATATACAAGTACCTTCTATTTGTAACCTTCTTCATAGTAAATATTACATATCTTCTGAATGGGATAAAATAATTTCATAGCTATAAAATTGGCCAATTGATGTCAGCCAATTATTACATACCATAAGAGACCCTGTAAGAAGAATTATCTCCCAGCCACTCATTTCCCCTAGCCTCGGCATGCCCAATACACCCCTGTAATTGGAAGACCCACTTAATCCAAAAATTTTCATCAAATAGTATTAAAATGTTTTGGTCAAGGGATTCATCAATTTCATATTTGGCTCTAAATGTTTTCAATACAAACATAAATTAGATAAAATGAGAACATATTTGAAGAGTAAATTTTTAAAGAATATGGATAAAATAATTCATCTCTTATCCCATATTCTTCAACAGGTTGATCATATGCCACATTCAACATAAAATATAACATAACACAAGTTTTTAGTCCATCAAAGGGGTCAAAATTATTCCCTATACTTATCATGGAAGATTGAAAAAGGAGAAAATTTCTTTACATTTGTTCTCAAAAGAAGGAATCATTCCCTAAACCAGAACATGAACTTGCGTAAGTCCTAAGAGAACTTAATAAACACAACAAAAGGAAAAAATGAAAGTAGACCTATACTAGTTTAAACAGTTTTGGTTACCCTAGAAGCAGAACCTTCATAAGTCCTAGATGTTTATTGACTCCCATGCTTTAGCCGCTCTATATCAGATATGTATACCCTAAACAAAAATAAGCATAAAAAAATTTCCTATACTCAATTTTTTAATGCAGGTTATAAATAGTGCATTGAATGTGGATGTTACTGCATATAAAATATTTTTTTTCTTAATAAAATCAATATGTAATGTTCATGAATTGTATGATATGAAATTATCAAAAAATACAATATATGCGGAATGAGCTTAATAAAATAAACATATTGGCTGTCTGAAATAAACGAGTTATAAAACAATGTCAAAAGAAATATAAGGAACTAAAAAAACAATGTATCGATAAATGTTTATTGAATCTAAAAGGTATTATCCAAGAATATATATGTATATGTTATTTTATGCAATAAAACTTTTTTTATGACATGTTTATTATATTGATTGAACTATACATACATGATACATAATATATATATATATATATATATATATTCAACAGGTCATAAATATTTAAATTTTATAAAATCATAACTGAAAAACTACTTGAAGTAGCAAATAAATACAATGATGTCAACTATAGTAGAAGTAATGTAGTACTAATAGTTGAATTTTTAAATAATTATTATACATTATTCTTTTACATTATTTCGTATAGATTGTATTCAATAACCATATAAAATGAAGATCAGGTCATAATAAACTGATAAGTAATGAAAATAAATAAATGAGTCAATTAATATTTATGCAATTAATATAGATCAATTGGTAGTGAAATATCAAAAATATAGAAGAAAGTTAAAATTTATCCAATAATGAACCACTAAAAATTAAAATGATAGAGAATGTTGAAAATTAAAATAAATCCAAACTAAACTTCAAGTTGTGTAACAACTCATCCGTTTTCATGGACTCTTTGAATAATGAAGCTTCCATAAGAAAAAATGTATTGCTGGTCAATATATATGAAAAAAAAATTAATTAGACAAATAGTGAAAAAAAAATAATAAAGAGGAAATTTGAGAACATTACCTTTTTTTTTGGAAGCATCAATTAAAATTTATATTCTTTTAGGACAACATAACTGTTCTGGTGATCTTCATATGTAGGATATTTGAAGAAGATTTCGGATTTTGAAAACATGTATGTGAAGATGTTGACCGACGATGCCCACGATGGTTGATGGTGAACTATAAAAAAACAATGATGGAATACATTTATAAGAAAACAATGAAAATAATGACACAAATAACTTAGGCATACATTTATAAAAAACAATGAAAAAAACAAGAAATATGCATGATTGAAACTGAATAAATGGATATTGAATCAAATAAATTATTCATACCTAAAATGGATCACACATTAATGAAGTGGAGGAAATATATATAAACTATGGAATACAATTTAGACGAAGAAATATTGACAAAGAAAAAGAGGTTCAAGCAGTAATAAGTGAATATACTCTGTGAAGGAAAACGCGAATTTTGATAAAGATGTAAATTCAGAGGTTTATCAGGAGAAATATTTATGTGCCTGTAGGGGAGTCTGATGTAGAGGATGGAGGGAAATCCCGAGTGCTTGAGGCTGTGAATGAAATGGATAGCCGGAATGGATGCAATTTTAATCCTCAGCGAAAGCCTTGATACTGTCGACGGAAGCCCTAGAAGAGTTGAGGGGAACTGGAAGATGGAGGGGGATGTCGATCAGGGATGCAAGAACCCGAGCTCGACTGGGGGTGAAACCCGCGTGGTTGGAGAAACTAAGTGAATTAAATATGCTGTGTCAATGTGCGGGAAATCTCAAACCACAAAAGGAGAGAAACTACACTGGGAATGGAAGAAATTAGCGGGGGTTTATTCGGTGGATGTTTTAGGAGTTTGTGCATGGTGATATTTTGTGGGAATCCATGGAGGGACATAGGGAAACCCATATTTTATCAAACACAAATACCTGGGACTGTGGGAACCATAGGTCAATAGGGGATATTGCACCAATGGGTGGAGAAAGTGAGGAAGCCGCATCTGGAAGAGGAATGGAGGGGAAGAAAGGATTTTAGGAGAAAGAAGATTATAGCTTCACTATGATGGAACCCTAGATCGAGAGGAAAAGATGCGCGAGTAGGAGGTGAACCCAATTGAAATCGCGAGTGGAATAGGGGTGGAGGGACAAGAATGTGGTGGATGACGAGGAAGGAAGAAGCAAAAGGTGAAGAGGGAAATCGCAATGAGGAGGCCGAGCGGGAGGAAGAAATTGAAACCGAAAGGGAGAGGAGGAGGGACGTGGCGGCATAGAGGCTTGACACGTATGGAAAATAGGATGTGGATGAATATTAGAATGACACGTGGCAGATGGAAAGCTAGGATTAGTAGATATAGTAGATTTTTCAGAAGGATTTTGTTGTAAACCTAAAGTGGTAGTTCGATGAACATGTATTGTTATTGAATTAGGTTTTTTACATTTTTTATTCTGAAAAATACTTCAAAACATATTAAACCATGATAATATAATGATATTATAATCTCCAATATATTTATATTTTTTATACTACTATCATACCCTATATACATCTTCTATACCGCCAAATGGTAATTGAAATCGTCGTTAGTGTGTATGGAGGACTACCACCTCACGAACTAATGAAATTCATTTTCAATCACAAAAAATCACACATCATTTAAATGATGGATTTAATATATATATTTATAATTAATGAAATTTTTATCATTCTAAAATGATAATAAATAATTTATATTTTAACTTTTCCATTCATTAAAAAATGATAATGTCGTTCATGCATACATGCAGACTACCACCTCCATAAAGCGATGTGTGTTGTTTATTATCACCACATAACATGGATTTTATACATACATTTATTTAAATAAATTATATGATATATTTTTCATAAATATAATTCTATAAAGACAAAAATAAACTAATGTTCTTTCCACTATGATATTTGAAAAATAGAAACATTTCTCATGCATATGTTTGACTTACCGTCTCTAGGATTACAAAATAATTAATTTTTCATAACCTTATTTCATCGTTGGTTGAAAAATTTTATTTTATGTATAAAAATAAAAATTATGGAATGATTTTTATTTTATATATTATGGAAAAATTTCCACTTTTACGTTTTTCGACTTACTAAAGTCATTTTGGACACCTAAACCTAATATTTTCAAAACATAGAATATGAAATTAATTGAATAAGTAAATAATTATGACATGGTATTAAATTATATAATATTTATAATAAAATTTTAAAAGGTTCTTATATATGTAAATAAATAATCTATGTTTATTATTTTTGAAGCTAAATAGAAGAAGTGATGATTCATGCCTCGATTAAGGGATTCCATTTCAGTTTTCTTCAATTGAGGCATTTTTTAATATTATGCACCTATATTTTATTTTTATGATGTACATATTTCATATTTTACATGTAATATTATCTATAATTCATACTTAATTGTATTTTATGTTTCAATTCAATTTATATCATCCATGTCGATGTGATTTGAAAGTTAACAAGTAGAAAAGGGTTTTATAGCTCAAATTATTTTCATTAGGTTACATTACTTCTTCATTGTGTTTGATATTGTAAGATTATGTGTTTATTTAATTATTATTATATTTAGAAAAACATCCACTAATTTTATGTAGAATTATGTTTTATACACATAATCAATTCATTAATTAATTCCCACTTCAACAGTATAATCATTTGTAGAGATTCCTACTAAATTTCCACTCCATTGATACATATTTGGTATTATGAATCTATTTATTTTTAGAAGTTTTATGTAATTAAAATTAATTTGAAATATAAAGATGATATTTATATTCATGTTTTTTAATGTTTCATTTGATTTTATTTCATTCACGGGGCTTATGATTCTGAAATTACTAAAGCCGTAGGAGATTTATGTTTCAATAACATTTCAATCATGATTGTTTATGGTTCAATTTCCATTGAAATAAATTATATTATAATTTTCTGATAAACCCATTAAATGTTATTATACACTAATTATTCAGGGAATTTTTATATAATAGTATCATTTTGCTCTCTTTTATACTTAAAATTATTGAGAAAATGTTTTTAAGAATATTTAACTTATTTCTATCATCAGACCAAAATACTTTTTCCACATAATTTTCGGTTCCATAAAATGTTTTGAATAATATTGTAAATATTACACAATTATTTATTAAATATATTATAACCCATGATTTAATTTTTGAATTTTTTTTAAATGGAATCTTATTTTACTTATATTAAAAAGGTACTTTTTAAAATTTTACCAAAAATGTTAAAGAAAATTTTGTTATAATTTACATGTCCTGATTTTATAACATTATTAAAAACCACTCATTTATTTGAGGACTACTTCAAAAATATACAAGGTCATTTTAATTTATTTTCAGTTTTTAAAATCTATTTTCAATGTAAAATGGTATTTTTCACATGAATGTTTTTAATGGTACTTTTATAGAATTTCTATTCATCATTAATAATAACCCTTTATTTAACTTATACATAAATAAGGATATGTTGTAATGATATAATAATTATTCATTCTCTGGATTGTTTATTATTATTTTTATTAAGAAAAGTATTAGTTTTTACTTTCTCTATTAATTTACTATTCATTAACTTTCACTTGAAACATTCACTTTCTCTTAATCATTTCACATTACATTTATCTTTAATATATATAATATATATAATATATATATTATTATTTCATAAAGCATATATCAATCCAAAATATTCTATTTTACTGTGAATTTTATCTGATTGATAGGGTAAAATCATTATAAATTCATATTCATTACAAAATATTAATATTAGAGTTAAGTAATATAGTTTATGAATTAAATTCAAAATTCAATATATGAGGAATGCATTCGATATATATTGATAGGTGGGGCCTAGAAATAGATATCCCCTTGATGAATTGATAGTCCCATGAGTAAAATAAATAAGATAACATTAAGTAGGTTTTGGGTATACTTTCACACTTCAAATAAACAATGTTGGAAAATGTATTGACAATATAAATGTAATGATTTTTGAAATCATAACAACCAATATTATGCATTTACATCCTCAAGAATTTAGTTATTTATGTCAAAGAGGTTGTTTTATTATTTATGATATTCGTAGGTTAAATTCATGTTCAGGTGATCACTTATATGGTATTATTTGATAATAATTTATTCCTGACATATTATTCATTTCTAACATGTTATTAATTAAATATAATTTTTCGTCAGCTTTTTACAATTCAAAATTGAGTATTCTTTATTTACTCATGATATACTACAATGCACGTATCCCATTTTAATCATGTATTCTCACCCTATTTTTTCCATTCAACATGATAAAAATAATGAATATTTAAATGAAATCAATGATGCATAATATTTACATTCACTATGATGTAATTTCTTTACAATCAAATGTAATAAAAGAATAAAATATGTATGTAGTTTACCCAAACATCTAAACAATTCAATTATTTGGGATACAATCATTTTTATATTATGATATTGTAACAAAGTAACAACCAATTTTGGTCTACTGGATTCATGTTCTTAATAGTTGGTATAAGAGAATTTTTTTAGAAACATTGGGAACTAGTTTTAGGAAAACATATATTAGGGAACATGACACTATGAATTCTATAAGGAAATTACCCAGTGATAGTAATTTCATGATTTAGATAAGGGTAATTTATTATTTTTGGGTATTATAATTGATTAATAAGTCCAAGGATAATTATAACATTAAGGAATAAATACCCATATTGGGTGTTGAAAACATCACATGGAAGATGAAATACAATAATAAATTTTGTATGTGTAAAAATAAACCTATAAAAAGAAAATTAAAAAGGATGAAAAGAATCAAGGAAGCGGTTTCATGAAAGGGGACTTAGATTTCTCATAAAAAAATTTATATTAAAATCGTCAATCTATGTGGTGTCCCACTATTACAAATGGAATCTTTTAAATAAGAAAATAGATTTCTTTTATGGAAGGTGTTGGCCATCACCCTCATACGAAATATTGTTTATGGGTGCATGCAGTGATTTATACCCCTTTAAAATGAGGTCCCTACGGACAATGTTGGTGGATGGCCATCCAAGTAAGTGGTTACCTATATTTTTCTATAAAGAGGTGGGAGGGGTATCTGAATAAGGGAATATGAAAAGAAGACAAGTTGTTAGGGAAATATTTTTCGGATGCTGAACCATTCACATACCAGAATCCCTTTGTGGACTTCATTCAACTAACCATATATTGGTGGCCCGTTGAGGAATCTATCCTATAAACCATAAGAGGGTAACCCTTGATATTGTACATAGACATTTGTGGTACGGGTAATGATTTTATTCCCCCCTGTATAGAAAATCACTTCACGAAGCTCCTATGTGACTAGCCCCCCTCATTGATGACAATTCATGGCCAACCATTTTCAGTCTTCTTATGTAGAAAAATCTTCATGGAATACCTATTTATCCAAAACATCATAGACTCCATTTATATATGAACCATTATGGATGACCCTTTGTAGATGACCCTTTTCTGGAGTCTCTTTATGGATGTCCCATTGCAGATTCCCTTCACGGATGGTCCGTCATGGAAATTTCTATGCAACCATTTGCAAAACTATTCGCACCAACAGTTCAGTACCACGGGGGCTTCACCACCTCACCCATGCTCAAGATCAGTGAAAGTCCATAGTCCTAACCCTTCGAGTTAGTTCTATAACTACCATCACTCACCCCCCATGAAAAATACAGAGTCACACTATAAATATTTTGGGAAAAAACAATGAAATTTTTAGTTTCATATTATATAAACCTAATGTCCACACCATAAAATTCCCTTAGTCGAGATACTCCTATACACTTCCATAAATTCCTTATGTCAATATACACCTCTTGGTCCATTTCCTAGGTCATGCGTTGCGATTATCCTAATGGATTCCTCATGTACCTAGGTTAAACATTCCTCAGCAAACTTATATAACCCCATAACCTAGATCCACTACCAAGTTAAAAAAGAAAGGTATTCTCTTACCAAAGTCACACACTAACCGTTTTTAGGAATATCCATACTATTCATCCTGACCACCTGATGTTAAAAATTAAAGAACTCATCCCCACAAAACCACATTAAATAATGACGGCACCATCATCACTATAAGAAATTAGACTATAGTATAACCTATATGAAAAAATAGGATGCCTCCTTTAACAGACATGAGATGACTTATGCATAAATCATAAGATACCTTAGGAAATGATCTTGATATGAATACAAATCATAATCTACATGAATAGAGATACTAATTATGGTTCCAAAAATACATGAATCCCTCATACAGTAATCCCTTAGCATTTCTTATGAGAGGAAAAAATATTTATCCCTCTCATATTGGGATACAAAATCTATCCACTAGAAGATAAAATTGGATTGTGTGTTCTTATGATCTACAACATACTCTTGTTTCTCACATTGAGAATGTCCCATGTGGTTTTTGACGTTACATACAATCATTACATTGACACAATCCCAAACATTTTGTGGGTATCCTATACAATCTAAGCCCCAAAACAATGCCAAAACCATCAGAGGGACATATCCATAATGAAACAACAACATATGGTCCTCTTGTAAGTTAAAAGTTCCAATCATACTCATTAGACCTCCTGTACAATGTAATCCCCAACCCTTACCCAACTATGTGAGCATTGATTCCCAACTAAAGGGGATACGTAGAAAGTCTACCTGATGTTCAAACCCAACACCCAAATTCACCCTATGTTCCACATTATCAGTAAGATCATATCAATTAGGGATACCACATCTCTTACAAATAACTCTAATGACCACAGTGTAATCCCCACACCAAACATTTACGAGGAACCTTTCTCCTTGAATTCCATGCCACATGACATCAAGCGGCATGTTTTCTTCCTCTTCACAAGAACATAGAAGGTGACATTTACGATTATGTGGCACCCAACTATATGGGTTCTGATTTTTCAATTGATGATACGTTCGAATCCCATCATATGGGTTTTCTTGTGACATCAAAATAGATTCTATCTCCCATGATAAAAATAAACTTGAAAGTTCCCAATGGGTCTTAAAAATATAATTATCCAAATGAGTGACCAAAGAATATCTATTCCATCCATAAAATGGTACCATTAATGGGAAACCATGAGTACATTAATCATTGTATAATCGCAAATACATATAGATGATATCAGACCCGCACATGATCGTAATTGATCATTACCTCAGGGTGAAACATATAATACTTTCTTTTGATTGAATAAATTATTCCGGAACATATCTTAAATCTATAATAGAATCCTAGAACTGGTAATAATTCACCCCAATAGGTTGTGATGATCAAAAATTCGCATCCTTGCGACCAATGAGTGTTATTAAGTGTCATTGGCTAACTCCCCTAATGAACACCTACCTTGGGAAAGTAAGCTCATGAGTCATCATGGATTGAGATCCATTGAGTGTTTTTGGAACTGTGACAAAACCTATTAGAGAACATTCAGATATGGTGAAAAATACATGAATAAGTTCACATAATTCATACCCCTATAATCAACCAATGGGTTCTTTAATTTTTCATCTAAAACACAATGGTGAACTCTACATGAATACTTAACCATGGTAGTAGTGTAACACTATGTTAGGCCTGTTTTACATCCAAAATAAAAAAGGTCCAAATGAAACCGTTAACAACACATGTGGTCATGAGATGATACGTTGATGCGGTTTTAAGTATTTATTTTTCACATAAATTGTTGGAACTTTTAACCAAAACCCTCTTTAATCTGATGAAGTCTCACCAACTTTAGCAGACATGTGCATCAGCCACTACACAGGTAGGGTTCTCCAATAAATAGAGGATGTCTTCACCCACCCAAAACCATAAATGATGGGTTTCAAATTCATTGTTCTAAAAGTAAGCCTATAATGGTAGTCTACAAACCCTATATATGGCCCTGCATTCCCTCCAACCAATGAAGACGCACCACCAATCTTCCAAGATATAGTTATTTGTCCGGAACTAGATGACCCTAATAGCTGTTTTAAAACATTTCTAGAGCCAATCTATATCTACCCACTCCTCCTAATTGGATTGATAATTTAAAAGGACATTAATTTTCATTAAGATACATCCCCAAGATTCCAAAGGATATAAATAAATTCCAAGGTATTCATTAAAAGATGGGGGATTCCATTTTGAAAAAAAAACAAAAAAAACTTTCCATTACAAAATAACCTACTACATGATTCATGATAACAATTTAAATTAACTCAATGTAAAACCATTTATATCAAAACCCAACTAAAATAAAGTACCATAGTGGAATACAACTAACAAAAAAGTACATAGTAGAAGAAAAAACAAACAAAATAAATGACACCCACATAACTACAATGCTCTAAACATGTTCCATGAACCCTGCCAACAATATAGCCCACAAATCAAGAAGCACCACAAAAGAAGTGTGATGCTTTACATTTATCTGTATACTGATAGAAAACATATGGAAAATTACCATTGTGCAAAATAATGGGTGAGTAATGAAACAAAATAGTCTTTCCCCAAAAGACATCTCTACTCATGCCACTAGTATATAATAAGATATAACATTTATATAAAAAACTTTATAAAAAACACTAGATAATAGTTCAAGAATTTATTACACTGCCAAACAATTAAATAAAAAATATGTTTTATCAAATTATCCAATTTATAAGGAATGAATCCAAACATGTCATTGCAACCATTTTATGAATTTAATTAGCTTTGCCTATTACATGACACATAGTCATATTTACCCAAACACACCCACACAAAATATGGGCTTTACCATTATGGTTGATCATCATGTCCGTAACCCATACATTTTTGGGTGGTACTTCATAACCAATATCCATCCATTCTACACACAATTATCCATTTAATCTATAATACATGAAAATAAAAATAAATTCCAAACAATTCAATAAATCCAATATAACTATAGTTTAACTGATAACAAAAATAACATTTCATTTCAATAAAATCATCCTTTTATTGGAAAACATTTTTCCTAAAATCCATTTCAATAAAAACAAACATTTTATTGAATTTTTTTCATGCCTACAAACCAATGAAGAATTTTAAAATCATCATTTAAAATTCAATTTACCAAAATTAACCTTTTTCAAAAACTCCCAATTTTTGTACAATACCATAAAATGCCTCCAAATAATGTTTCCAGAAATCAATGAACAAAAATTTCATATTTAGTTTCATATAATAAAAATCAATTTGAAATCAATACTTCATGTTCTAAATAGAGGAGTCGATTGTAAAGCCATGTAATGTAGTATATATGGATAAAACAAAGAAGAATAATTAAATTCTGACAAAAATGTTGAATTTCCCAAATCCACCCTTAAATATATTCCATTATCATCAAAATGTCCAAATATAATCATATTTCACATAAAAAACCAAATATTTATTCAAAATTGAATTGGATCTATGAAATTGAGAGATGTATATAAGTAGATCTAAGGAAAGACATCAAGAACCACCATAAATGATGTTTAACCATGATATCCAGGCTTTAATGCACCATGTAATGCCTACATATCACTTCTAAATTGATAGGAAAAGAATGCTTAGAAATTGGGAGTAAAAAATATAGTGTTTTTGTTGAAATGGGGCATGAATGTGGAGCCCACAAATAATCCTAAACTATATCCACTTTCTGTGGATCATATTTTTAAATCGTGCATGGATAATCAAACAGTTAGGAAAGCTGTACGCAAACTATGACCAAGCATGTACCAAAAGAGGGACCTCACACAGTTTTCCCATACCATTAGACAAACCGTGCGCCATCCATTAAAAGGAAAAGTACCACACTATTCATAATTTCTCCTAGGAGGATACATTATTTGAAAAAACAATGTGCATTCCCTATAGCTTTTTCCCATTTTTCACCATTTCCTTCTGATGTTTAACGGTTTCCATAAACAATGCACCAACTGTGAACATGCTGAAAACCCCAAAAAATTCCAAAAGGTTTCCAAATCCTCTAAAACATCACCAAAATAGTTTATATATATATAATGCATAAATTACAGGTTACTTAGTTGAAACTGATGGATCCACATTCTCCTTACCATTGGAATCTCCATCTATAGAAAGTATAAATCTGATGTTTCACTGAATGAGTTCCAACCATTGATCATTAATATATTTTTTCCATTATCACATCTCTTCCTGAAGCATGTTTTCAAAGAAACCCACATTAAAATGATTATTTTTTCATTGAAAACTTTCTGTTCTTTATCCACAATCCACACTAGAATATACACCAAAAAATCCTCCAAATCTAAGTCTAAGTGATCCCATCAATTATTATGGTTAGGTTCATGTTGATAATTTTCAACTAAGATACATGAAATACATTATAAACCTTTCAAAACCATGGTAGAAAAGATGATCAATATTCCACCTCACCAACCCATTCCAGTATCTCAAAATGGCATATGTATCGGGGATATAACTTTCCCGGCTTCAAAAAATGATGATGCCTAATATTCAAATATATCCTTAAGAACACATGATCAATAAACTCAATCAACAATGACCATCGATGATGATATACATAATAATTTTTATGACAATTAGTTTTCTCTATTAATTTCCTTTTCAACTGTATCGTCTCTATTGTATCATGGACATTACTCAACCAAACCAACGAAGTATGCCCGGTTTCCACCCAACAAAGTGGTGAATGATTTGAAAAATGATACAATTATTCAAAATATCCATATTCATCAAGGCATGATAAATTTTTTATATATGAAAACTCCACTAATGGTATGTTATCTTCACATGATCACCAAAGTCCATTACAAAATCTCACAACATGTCTTCCAACTTTTGTATCATCCCTTTAGATTTCTCAGCCATCTAAGGGTGATATATCGTGATCATAGTCAAATAATTCCCAAGGGATTTCTGTAAGTATTTAAAAAAATGTGATGTAAATGTTGAATCTATATCTAACACTATCTAAACTGGTATGCCATACCTCTTGACCAATTCTTAGATATTGATTATTTTACAAATCCTCCAACGAATGAGATTTATGAATATGGTTTAAATGAGTCAACGTTATGAGATGATACAATATCACCCCTTGGAATCCTATTTCTAATCCATTATTTTGAGACCTATCACAAAATCCATGGCTATCAACTTCCATTTCTAAATAGGTATAGACTGCAATATACCTACTGATATCTGATGCTCCACCTTAGCTTGTAATATGTTAAGCATCTCAAAACAAACAAAGCCAACTTACTTTTCTTAAAAACCCACAAAAAAAATTCTTTCAATTCCTTATAAATCATATGTATTTCAGGATGAACATCACATATTGAATGGTGGTATGAATGAAGAAGTTGTTCATGGAAAGTCATAGGTGCGACTATCCAATTTATAAACTATAATAATAAACTACCATCGAGTTTCCATCCTTCAATGGTGTCCCCAATATTGTGTTTAGACATCATAGCTATGCATTCCAAATCAAAAATATGAACATCTTTAACTCTCTAAACAAAATTAAGAAAGAAAAAAACTGGAAATAAAACCACAACTTCACCTTCATCATCACATTCCAAGTAAAGTTCGTCTAGGACAGACATCAACTACCACTCATTTGAACATTCTTTTACCAACTGAGAATATAAATCTTTTCTTTAATGTATTTATCGCAAAATTTCTATTACCTAATCAATAAATCAAGTAAATGTAAAACATATAGAGTTACTCAATCCATATTCTATTTCTCTGGTGAAAATAACTTTGTAAAAAGATATGTTTCATGCTTTTATGGTCTATGAATATAGTAAATTTATCACCAAAGAGGTAATGACGCTATTCTTTCAAAGACTGGACTACTAAAATTAAACCAAAATCATGTGTCAGCAAGTTTTTCTCATGAAACCATAACTTTCTTGATCCATTAAAAAATAAATGATCTCCTTTTAGGAGAAAAAATCTAATTTTAGATCCCAATGAATCATAACACAACCCGTACCCTTATCTAGATTTTAGAAAAAAAATTATTATTGGTGTTGATGCAAGGTGAATATTAATCTCTTGAAAATACATCAAAAAATCCTTATTACATTGGAATAGAACGTTATTCCTTAAAAAATATTTTTTAGGTGAGGAAGGTCATAAAAAATCACATACAATGTGTCATTAAAAACCGCATAGTCCAAGGAATCTGTGTATCTAGAAGACATTATTTAGTGGTTTCTAAGAGATAAGAAACTCTAACTTTTCTAAATCCACAGAAAAATGTTTTTCACATGTTACATGGGAAAGGAAACATACATCTTGAATCCAAAAATAACACTTGGATTGTTTTGGAATAAAAATGATGATCCCTCAAGATTCCCATCACTAATGCCAAGTGTTTCTCTTGCACATCCCTTTTCCTTGAATACAACAATATGTCATTTAGAAACACCACCAACAAAGAATGAACGTATCTCTAAAATATATGATTCATCAATTCCATAATTAATGATAGATCATTCACAGGATCAAAATGAATTGCCAAATTTTTAAAATGGCTATATCTACTCCTAATATCTCTCATTGGAATATACTCCCTTCCAAAATCACAATTGCTGATATCATTGTTGTTATTAATTATTGGAAACCCACTAAGAGCCTCTCAACTTTTTGAATAAATAATAAATTCATGAAAGTGAATACCAATTCTTCATCATAACTTGGTTATGATTATGATAACCCAAATTCATCTGAAGAGTCTCTTCCACCTTTTCACAAACAAGACTGGTGTTGTGTACAAAGATGGGATCAACTGAATGAACCATTATCTTTTCAATTATTACAATAGTAATTTTATCTCCATTAATTTTTTTTGTGTCATCTGGTAAGAAGTAATAGAAATTGTACTAGTACCTAGAAGGATATCAATAGTATACTCCATTATCATTTGGGTGGAAACCCTGAGAAATTATGAGGAGAGGCTTCTAGAAACAGATAAACCACTACTGGAAAAATGATATTCTCGATCCCTTCAATTGATACCGATGTAAAATCCAATAGATGGTACATGATCATTCCAACTACTGGTGCGATCAATAATTTTTCATCTGTCTTCATATTCTACTCTCTTCCAAAGAGATGCTCAATTCCATCATCCATCATCAAACTAAACTGTTAGGTATAATAGTTGTTATGATCCTTGAGCTTTTCCAAATAATACATATGTTATATTATATCATAAACATCCATTTCCATCATAGATAAATCTCATATTAGCTCATCTCCAACAATATTTGTAGAACATTACCTACACAAAAGGATCGACAATTTCTTTGACCAAGAGGATTTTGATGTATTAACACATAATACATCATTTAAATAATAATACTAAGAAAATAAACAACATGAGAATTAATAATGGAATAGGATGAATACATTTAAAAAAATTTGAATAAGAGTTTGATTCAAAATAATCATACCTCTCACGGTGGATGGTCCATATTGTTCAACCTTAATAACCTATTCATTTCCATATAATTTCATGCTTGAAACAATTTTCCCTTGTTTTCCTTCTTTATATTTTCCATGTTGAGGAGTCATGGAATTCTTAGAAAAACTATGGAATGCTCTATTATACTGAAGATATTAAATCCATTGGCCTTATACTATTGAATCATACGATGCCTATGACACTAAAGAAGTGTTCCCAATACCTAACCTTAGAGAAATATGTTGATTGCACTAAATATGACCCATTGATTTCATGTTTGTCATGATCTAAGTGGTTTTATACACTCTCAATTCATGTGAATAAGAGTGAAATATTTGAAACAACCTATCCTTCTCTTGGGTCTTGGAAGAATATTCACAAATCCAACTTTCTGATTCCGAGTCATTCTCCCACCTTGGAAATAGGTGTCCCTCATCCTCTTTCTCCAAGCATTATATTTCCCACTATTTCCTTTTCCTATCAATATACAACCTCCACCTGTATCTCCGGATATTTCTATATCTTTTACTGTTACTATATTGACCATTTATGTATAATCTATAAAAAATTGAACATAAATCATTGAGAAAATCACCTACCTCATCCCTAATTTAATGATGTGTTACTTCAAGGATACACTCGAAATAACTCTTGGTGAAAACCAAAATAAATTCATAAATTTAGTTGCATACATTATAACATTTATGAACTACTATTTCATGATGAATTATTCATTTATTATAGTAATCCTAAACGAATGAGGATAGAATTATTTGTTGAAAAATTATAAAAAAACCTCCCATAAAAGGCCTTGGTATAATTTAGTTTGAACTAAAAAATCCAATCACTGGATTTCATGATCCTCCATCATATATGTCTCTAACTTTACATTCAGCCCTGTTAGTGTTCCATGTAAATTAATGATTTGATTCATCCTATTTAGAAACATCACTATCTTTTCTAGTTCCAAAAACCCCAAAATATGGTTGGATTTTACTTCTAAAACTAGACGGAATTATATACATGATTCGGTTCATCCCACATATTCCTTGTATCGATAAATTGAAATGATTAGAATATAATCTAACCTATTTGTTGTCTCACATGTAGTTCAGGTGTAGCCACATTCTCAGTAACTTCCTTGGGTTGGCTATTATGCTTCCTATCAAGTGCGATTTTCTATATAGAAAACAAATTTCATAAGTCTTACTATGTATCAACTGAAGGCTTAACAATATCAAAATCAATCAATTCACAATCATCAAAATAATTATTTCCAAAATATAAATTTTACCATGTTCAAATATTTCTTAAAATTCAACCATTATTTTGAAAATCAAACCATTTTCGAAATTACTATTTCATACCTTTTCAAAAATCTCACTTTTGATTTTAAATTTATCCATTTTAAAAAATTAACAAGATTGAACCAAATCAATAATCGATACCCAAAATGAAATATAAAATTCTAGTAGGAATTCATTTCTATAATGTATCTCATGCTTGTCTCATTGGCTAAACCCATTACAATGAGATTCGAAATCCTATAAGTGTCTCCAAAACAATTATGCACCCAAGTCACTGGTAACATGAATTTCATCACAAAAGGTTTGATATGTATTTTTATGATCTACCTTTAATGTTTGTAAAATCATACTCCTTTCTTCTAACCTGAAAAAAGGTTTATACCTGAATGAATATCAACTACACGACTAAGATAAATTATGACCACTTCTTAGTCCAAGACTGAAAGGATGATACCACCTCCCAAGATGGAAGATGGACAAGGAATGACTGATACCATTTTTAAGAAACCAATCCTCAGCATGGTCTTGAAAACGAATAGGGACATTAATTGGAATTATGTGACATATCCATGATGTAAAAGGATGGAAATAAATCTCATGAGATTCATTAATAGATGTGAGTGATTTTACCTTTTGAAAATAAAATAACTAACCAAACAATCCATAATCAAATAAACTACTATATGAGGTATGATAAAAATGTAAATATATTCAATTTAAAACCATTTATATCAAAACCCAACTATAATAAATTACCAAAATATATGAAAAATAACCTCAATGTATACAACGGAAGGAAAAACCATCCAACTCAATGACACCAACATAACTCAAAATCTCCAAACATGCTCCGTGATCTAACTCCACAATATAGACTAAGAATCAAGAATCATCACTAAAGAAGTGTGATGCTTTTCCATTACCTATGTCCAGATAGACAATATCTAAAAAGAACCAATGTTCCAAAAAAGGGGTGAGTAATCTAGTTTAGCAGGCTTTCCCCATATGACTTTTCTACTCATTCCTCTATGATAGAAAATTTAAGCACATTAATATATATATATATATGTGTATATAAAACACTTTAAAATAGTTCAAAAATTTATTACATAGAAAAAAATTCCATACCAAGTCCATCTTCTCAAATCAACCAATTTCCATGGTAAGTAGCCAAACATGTCATCCCAACCATTTTTAGAATTTAAATACAGTTAACTATTCCATAACACATAGTCACATGAACCATAAAACACACACATTCTTGGTGTTAACATTATGGTGGAACTTCATGTTCATAACCCACACTATTTGATTGAGGTACTTAATGACCAATATCCATCCATTCCACACATTCTTAACCATTAAATTCACATCACATTCCAATACAACCATTTCCCAAAAAAATAAATTTACTCAATTAAAACACACTTTTTTTAAAAACACTACAACAATCCATTTCAATGAAACCGACATTTAATTGAAAACCGATTTTACAAAGAACCATTTCAATAAAACCATGCTTTTATTGAAAACTATTTTCCATGCATCAAAACCGGAAAACAATTTTAAAATCATCATTTGAAAATCATGTTACCAAATTCACTTTTGTCCAAAACACCCAAATTTTACTCAATACCATAAAATGTCACCAAATATGGTTTCCATAAATCAATTCACAATTATTTTACAATTAATCTCACACAAAATAATAAAATTGAAATCATGAATTTATGTTTTAAATAGAAGAGTCAATGGTGAATCCATTTGGCTCAAGATTTATGGTGAAAACAATGAATGACAATTAAATGCCCATTTAACCGAGATGAATCTCCAAAAACTCACCTTATATGTCTTCCTATATCATAAATAAGGACAAATATAATCACATTTGGAATCATAAAACATATATAAATTTACAGTTGAACTATATCTACAATACATTAGACAGGGTGAGAAGTATATCTAATCAAAACCACTTAAAGACCATCAGGAACGAGGATGTTCCATGATAGTGGGGATTCCATGCACACAGAAATGCCCCCCAGTCACTTCAAAATAAATAGATAAAGTTGTATTAGCCTTTAGGAGGGATAAAAACCATGTTAGGGTCTTAATGGGGAAAGAAAGTTGGGCTAAGTCTAATACCGACCTAGATCCACTTTTTGTGGATCTAATTTTAAAACTATGCACAGTTAGTCACAAAATTATGAAAACTGTGTGATAAATATATACAAGACTCTCCCTCAAGATAGACCTCAATTGGTAGGCCATCACATTTAGAATAACTGTGAACTAGCCAAAAAAATTCCCGCTATACCACCTTTTGTGATTTCTCCAAGGTAGCCACACAGTTTAGAGAAACCATTTGCCTACCTGTGAACCTTCCCCATAGATTCAATCTCACTATGCATGGTTTCTTGTATATGTTTCACATTTTCCCATATCCGTACACCTATAGAAAAAACCCAAATGATTTCCAAATGATTTCCAATCCCTGATAAACATCAGTAAATCAATTTATATACATAAAATTCATAATTAAAGGGTTACTTACTTGAATCCATAGGTACTAAACTATCCCTTGAGTGTGATAACGAGTTCCTACCTTACATTAGAGAGAATGGTGAAGTCATAACCAAAAACATCATAGAATCAGCATAGGGGTTTCTCCTAAGGTCCCATATAAGAAATCATTACCATTAATGTAATGTGGGATATAATCCTCTTCATGAGGAGGATACTTCCCCATAGGCCCCATATGATGTCAAATAGAACTAGGTCCCATGTTCAGATAAAATAGGATGAAATTCAAACAATAAGGAAAATTGCTTCATCATTTTTCCGGCCGAAGAATCCTACCACGTAAATACGATGTCAAACTATATTTAAATGTATATTCTTTCTCATTCTTATCAATCCCATAAGTGATATATGCCAACAAACCATGATCAGAAACATATTTCTACTTGTTCACATCAATCCTACCTTGAATAAAAGAAAAAAAATTACAGGAATAGACATTTCCCTACTAATGAACTTGAATCCCAACTTCTAAAGATGGAAGAAACCAATTATGTCATGTTGAAAATTCATGTGGATGCATATAAATCTCATCATCCATATATTTTAGAAAACTATAAATCGAATGAAATTTTTTCATGTTTTCATCAAGACTACCATGAAAATATGCTAGAAACCCTCAAGTAGATACAAATTCATGTTCATTAATATCAATCCCCTCAGCCGTATACTATGTAAAACCATGAGTAGATGTAAATTCCTAACCATACATATCAATACCTCTATTAAAATATGGGAATAGTTGTAGAAAACGACTAAAAATACCATATTGTGAATCAGTGACTGAATATAAACTCTTCCCCCATGCTAGACGGCTATCAGTACTTACTAGCCGAAAATGGAGGATTATTTCAAGAACATATTCTTTCTGAAATATTGGAATGATCATATATTATATTTCCATTGAATGACGTCTCGTAGCATGTATAATTAATGATGGAATGTCAGACATCAATCCTTGAAAATATTCTATAGATTTTCCTTGATGTAATCATGTCCACACAGATAGATAGTATTAGAACCCACAACCCCACCTCCTCAAGTGGGTGAATCATCCACACAAAAGGGTGGTCACAGAGGTGAATACATGCATCCCTGCTCCCATCATAGAGGGTCTTCGGTAATATTCCATAAATAATGGACAACATGATTAGTAACAATTACCCAATCCAATTAGAGGACACTAGAACACGTCGGTGGCCTCTATAGGGATGAAATATATCCCTACCAAAATTTTAGATGCATACCAACATATTCTTCCATGTGAACCACTAGAACATTCAACCATATGTGAAGGTTTTCACTAACTGTAAGTTCTTTTAGTCAACTGCAAGAGATAGCCTTAAAATAAATCACTCCAAGGGAAAATAGAATACAGAGAGATGAATCATAAACCTTCTCCTCAAGCAGTAATAGTTATTGAGTCCATCAAAAACCTTTCACAAGGGGACCAAGATCCTTCAAAATCCATTACCAAATTACGGGAGCTATAGTAGAAGTTGCGAAGTTCATCCCCACAACATGGTTAACATTATCTCTGAAAGCCCTCCCCATACCATCTACCATTAAGGGTTCCTTTTGGGTATGAACCGATAAATCAATAGTGCATATCACTTGAATACCACCACAAAATCCCTCCTCATGGCTAGAAAATCAAACAGTAAGATGGACCCGCAATCACTATCATCGACCATGAAGGTACTCACTAGGGTATATGCTATAGAAATTATCCCAAATTTTAGAAATTGAGTTATGATGATAGTCTTCTTCATGATAGTACTCCCTATGAAGGTCCACGCTATAGTAACATTTCATGTCAACAAGAAGGTTTTCACTCTTACTGAACCAAATATGAGAAATTCATTATATTCCGAGGTTCATGGAAATATTGCGATAGATGTGTTAGATACACTATCAATGAAAAATTATATACCTTTTCAACCAGAAGATGGCCCTGAGAAATGTTCATCCTCTAATCCACCCCTAAACCATCTCCATACCAATGATATCTCCACTATCCCCACTACTTGTGATAAAATCATCTAAAAACACATGTTTTATTGATCAAGTAGTGGAGTCTCTCATAGAATAATAAAATAATATATTTCTCAATTGTAAATAATTAGCTTAGGATGACACACCCCTCTTGTTTTGGCAGTCAAGCACTTCTCAGTTTGACATTCAAGATTTATTGGAAAAATAATCCATACACAACATCCACATGTATAACAAGAAATCCCTCTACCTCTTGAAAAGAAAATTATTTCCTTAAAATGGGAATTCAGAACACCTAAAAATATAGGGAGATATTCATCATCAAATAGACCTGGAATCCCATATATTCATGTGGTGACAATGATCCGAAAAAAATGAAAATATCTTTAATTTATATGTCTTTATGCCTTTTGTGAGTTGTGTTGCCTTTTTTTATTCCCCTCCTTTTGATAATTTCATGGAATTAGTGGAACTTGGATCATTGCATTTTACCTCTATACCTATTTATAATAACCCATTGGAAATGAAATCTTATAATTTAATTAATCTATGATCGATGTTAAGAAAAACCCATTATCAGTAATGAAGAAAAACTCTACTTGAATCAGTGTTCAATAAGTCTCAAATGCATCAGGCATAATGATAGAAATCCATTGAAAAATTACTAAACTAGGAAAATGATACCATTCACTAGAATTTTCTCTTATGAAAATCCATCCACCAATAAATGATAATCTCCTTAGACATAATTAGTTCACCTAAAGACTAAATATAGAATGTGGATTATTCTCGGACAAGGATTCATGAGATTAAGAGAGCGGTGATAGCAGCAGTAGTCACCATAGAAAGAGATTATCCCCAACCATTAGGGATGATGGATTTCATAAAACAAAATGACCCCCATGTTTGAATAAATTTTCCCATGGAAAAACAAAATGATAATCATTGAAAATCCATTTTGTAGGGCTGGGTGCATTTTTAACTCAACCACCCCCTCAATTGAAATCATACATTCCCCATTTAGGGTTGATTAAAATTTTTAACGACTCCTAGTCCATCCCATATCATGACCTATTTTTCACATTATTGAGGAATATGACTAGGATACATAGAGGCTTCCTTTATGTTACCATTTTCCAAGAAGATTGATGAGAATCCCCAGAAGTAAGGGAGAGGTCTAACAAAGGTAGAAAACAACCCTCATATCATTTAACGACTAGTAATATGCCTATAATGAATTATGAATCAGTAAAATACATGGATATCAACCCTATAGACAACACAATTTAAAATGCAAACAAAGTGGTGCATGGAAAAGATGGAACCATCTGGAGCATGGTCCACACAAGGGTAAACAAAAATGGTGTACATACCTAGAACCAAATAATCACTCTAAACTTTTGTTCTCCATTTATCAATATCACACTTCCTCTATAGTGAATCTCTAACAAGAATAACGACAAGGCCACTTATAATCATCACCCTCCTCTCGATGAGGAATATCTCCCAATGATCAAGAAATTATCTTCCTAGTTTTAGGATGGAAGGAAAGAGTTTAGGTGAATCAATGATGAGTTTCTTTGATTTAGGATTCCTATCAAATATTATACCTAGGAAGTGCCTCACCATACACTTCGTCTAGGTATAACTCATCCAAATGTATTTTTCCATATAATTAAAGTAAGGTCGGGACATCCACCTAACTCGGTGCTTGGACCATCAGTTTACCGGGACCTAGTCATGGAATTATATTAGTATTTCCCAAAATTAAGAAGACAAACCTAATGGGTTTAGGAAAATTCTCAAAAGATGTTCTCGGCCAGATATCATCCTCAAAAGATGGTAGAACCAAAAAACTAGATCATGTATATTTATACACCTGTCTAAGATCATTTTCAACAGAACAATCATCAAGGGTTTATCGACACCATCAAGTCGTTGGATGCTCGATTGGATGTTATGGAAGAGTAGAGTGCACCTGTTCAACTGGAATGAAAGAGTTACCTTGACTGGGTGAGAAACACCCCACCACCTCCAAACATTGAGAGTACCACGTTTCGGATAGTCAGTGGACGAGGTGACCTAGAATAACCTATGACAGAATATATATCCCATTGTAATCCCATAATGGGAACTATAGAGTTATAAGAATATATAAAACACATATGATTCATACAAACATTACAATGTCTAGTAATCGTATGGTATGCTAGTTTGAGGGATCTCTCAATCTCTGGATGGGAGGATTTCCATCATTAATTACTTTTCCAGTTCATAAGAATGGGACAAAATAAAAAAATCAGTGACCCCTCGAATTATAAACACCATGAAATTGAGTTATTCTTGGAATTCATTTCTATATTGAATGGGATGACCTATTCCATGAACTCATCACTTACCCTAATATATCTTATTAATATTTTCATAGGAACCTTCATGATGAGATTGGAATGCCACATATCATGATGAAATATATTGGTCGGTTTCAGTATTTCTCCTCTATTTACCAAAGAATGGGAGAATACATATAATATACTAAATTCATGTTCAAGATAGCTCCACCAGTCCTTGGGAAAAGGGAATGAATGGTGGAGATAGTATCTGAAACATTTAAGCCAACCTTCACACTGCCACAAACATCAAAATATACACCATATCATACAAAAACCCTAGGAATCAATAGAAATACCTTCCATTCCATGATGAAAATAGGTGATCCATATGGAATTAATTTATGGAGAAACAAGATTAATTTTACATGTTCTATGAAGACCATGTTTGCGGCTATTTTATACCCTCTATAGAAAACACATTACTCTTCACATGAGAGCCCAAGACGCCCAACTAGGTAGGTCTGGAGGACCGAATAGATTATTACACCTTTTACAAGTTATTTAGAAACACCATTTTATAATGCTTCATATCAAATAAATTCTATGAAAATTGGTAGATTCTATGAAATTATTATTTGGAGGGCCACTATCATATGTAGCATATGTTTCAACTACTACCCTCAAAGAAGGAGATGACTGAAAAAAATTTATCAGACAAAGGGAACAAATTATTGATGACCGAATTAATTGATATAAAATTAGAAAACTAATTGTATTATCCAAAAATAGTTGAAACAACCAACTATGCTCTCACACTATTAGGTTGCCACATAGCCGACACCACTGGCCCCAGAAACCTATAAAATTCATCCTTTAAAAAAACAACCTAACTAGAATTATGGGATGAAATCATAAAAATATGAACATATATTAAGTCTACTGTTTTATTTGAATATCATATTATTTTTACCCTTAGAACAGAAACAACAAGAACCACCCACTAAATCGAACCACAAAAAATAGACATCAAAAAAACTCTTCATCATATATAGACTTTATCTTCAGTTTCATTAATTTCACTCTCTCAATGGATCAATTCCATGATGATGAGTATGAAAATGAACCCAATTTCCCCAAATCTAATTTTGGAATCAGAGGAAGAGTCTCCGGTGGCAGGAGATACTAGGGAAGATGTTTTCGTGGAATTAACTAGAATTATAACCACATCCCTACCCGAAATGTAAATGTTGCAGAAACTCATTGAAGATTCCTTCAGCGAGTCCAACAAGATAAAAAAATCTCCGTAAAAATGAAAGATGTATCCCTAAACATATCACTTTGGAATACCGATTAGTGGGGGTACATGTATTAGATCTCCCTCATTAGGTAGGAAAACCTACCATTCCCAACCCACCAAGGATAGGATCACGTGCAAATCTTGTCTTGAGGGCCTATCCATATACATGAAATAATGAATCCCATAAAGAACCTAAGAAAGAGAATCCTAACCTTGGGAAGAAATGGAATTTAGTGAAGAATTATGACATTGTGAAACATTTAACCATGGTACCAGCTGAGCTATCTATACTGTATACCTGATGTTTTTTGAAAGACATCGGGATCACTCATAGAGGTTTTTCCAAGACCACAAGATTTCGAAGCCGAAGTTTCCATTTATAAGGTCTATCAAATAGATACTAATCATATGGAATTTCTCACAGTTATCTCTATCATAGATTAATAAGAATATGTCATTATATATGGACACATCATACCCTTGTATGTATCCAACATGATAAATATTATCATAGTCTGAAAGGTTATGGTTGATAATGGATTTGGAGTTAACCTAATTATAGTATTGATAATTCACTGGCTGGGGTGAAAAGCGGAAAACCTATATCCATCCTCTATAAAAATACATGGCTATGAAAAAGTGAGAAGAATAAATTTCGTGAAATCAATGTTAGGGATCAGTTTGGAGACCTCATAGCCAACTTATAATTTCTATTTGTTCGAAAAATAGGTCCTTCAAAGAGTTTATTAGAAGTCCCCAGCTACATCTATAAGTAGAAACCCACTCAACGTACCATCAATGCATCAAATAATAATTGAAAGAAAAAATCAGAAAATTTCATATCCATAAGGCCATGTTCAATTCTTACGAGTTTCATTATATTGAAGCAGGACTCTATTAGAGGAAAGGAAAACAATCCATGGTTAATTTTTTCTCTTGGGTAACCAACTGGAATGATCTAGAAATGATATTGACCAACCCCTTAAAAATATATTAGAATAATATGTGTTTTCCATCAATCATATTGAGAATATGAATCCATGTTCAGATTCATATTCAATTGTCATTATGATTTCATTCGCGACCATTTAGTCTAGAAGTGTTGAATGGTATACGAACTCTCCATGTAGTAGTGGAAGCTTGGATTCAAATTATTTTAATACATCCCCAATTCTCTAAGAAATCTTTATCTCACATGTTGAGGTAGAATATGTTTTATTTTCACCCAAAGAGTGTGAATACACTCTTTCTCCATCTCTCACTCTATTATCTCTAGTGTTTCAATGAAATCTTGTATTTTTAGCTGGGTTAGATGAAGTTGCCTCAAATTCATAATGCCAAGATATTAGAACCTCCCCTATCTCATTATATCATACATCAATTATTGAACACAAAATGGAACAATAGGAAGATGAAGAGTAGGAGGAGGACCTGGTAGATTCCATTATAGAATTTTAGGAAGGTTTCTCCACTACAATTAACGACCTTAGAGAAATAAACCTCGGTATAGTAGAAGAACCACGACCCAAATTTCAGTTCCATCTAAATAATGATTGGTATATAACTCTTTCCTAAAATAGCATCGAGACATGTTTTCCTAGGACTACAAAAAATACCATGAATTCATCCCAAGGTGGCCACTAACCACCTCGGCCTACTAGAAGACCACCAGTGTTATAAACATAAACTAGAATAACACTCCTGAAACTTGCTGCTGAAATTGAATATAATGTTGAAATAATAATTAGAGAAAACAAGATTACGGAGGTCCAATATCCGAAATGGATGGTAAATATCATCCCATTAATGAATAAGAATTGGAAAATCTGATTCATCATCTATTTTAGGGAACTCAACTGGCACTTCCCAAATGATGTTTTTGTAATCCCGATCATGAAACTGTTGATCGATATAATAGTTAAATATCTAGATCTCTCCTTCATAGATGGATATTCATGATACAATAAAATCTGAATTGCCCAGGAATATGAATATTAAATATCCTTCAAGTTCCCAAAGGATTATTTTTCATTCGGGCAATTCCCTTTGGCAGGAAACTGCTCGCCCTATGTTCCAACATTTCATGAATAACATATCCGAACCCCTATCGTAATATTTTTATAATACTAAGTTGATTATTTAGTGATAAAATATTTACAATTCTCTTCCCAATTATAGGATCTGGAAGCTATCATCATCAAATTTTGATAACACAACCTGAAATTTACACCTGAAAGTGTGTATTCGGCATTACATTGAGGAAATTTCATAGCTTCGTCATACTCCATTATGGTATCGAAGTCAAACCTGAGAAGAAAAATGATATACATGGAATTTAACCACCCTATTCACTTATAGAGTTGAGAGGACATTAAGTATAGTCAAATTACATTAATAAATTCACATACAAACTTGTAAGAAAATGTCTTCCCTTCACCCAGTTTAGGGAAAATGGGTTACATATCAGTGGAATAATGATTATCTAGAATAATTTGATAGTATCCAAAAATATCGCATAATACCTCTAGTGTTAATTACTCATTTTGATGTAAGGATTATTATTTTACATTTTTTGGGATTTAGAGCGATCATAGGGTGACATCCTCACACAAAATAATGATGACGATAGTGGAAAAAACCATTATTATCACATTTGAACCATGATCGATGCTGAGACTCATTATTCAGATATTAAGAAGTTTCATTTGGTGATAATATTTTTAGTCCAAAAGATGATTCACTACTTGTAGAATCATGTGGTCCATTTGGTCTCTCGTAGAAATCCACTCAAATACATTCTCAACAGTTTGATGTCAATCAAATTTCTATCATGGTGGAGGTCATCCTGCATCATTTTGGATATCAATTTATGCCTCAAAACAATTCAATGTCTAGGAATTATCATATTTTAGGAGAGAGAACCCCTCAACAAAATTGAATTTATTATATGTTGAACTAATCGATTATGAGATTTTATTTATTTAAGAGGGACCCATGATATGGGAGATGAATTTTTACAGTGAATCTATAGGACTAGCAGAGAAGAATATGGAAGACCCTAGGCTCCAAAATGTTGGGCCAGATGTTATTTTCATATCTTCAAAAAAGGTTGTCCTACCATAAAATATCATACCATTGAAATGGTTCATGAACAATGAAGTAGAATACCAGGATCTCATTGTAGGGCTAGAGATGGAAATTCAGGTAGAAATTGATCACATGAAGATAAAATGAGAATAATATCTTGTTATCAAGGAGATTAATGGGAATTACTCCTTAAAAATGAAGATATTATCCCCCTTATAAACTATGTTTAGTTACTAATGGTGGAATTCCTATTGGATCTAACGTTGGATCACATCCCACGATCATATAAGTCCATAGATGGAGCATTAGAAAATGAATCATATCTCTAGATGATCCAAACTGAGATGAAACCATCATCGGTATTGTGCATCATCGGATGACCTCATCTTTTTTTCAATCCATCATTGAAGAGATCAATGATATTAGCCCCATCCTAGAACAATACGGCCCTATCACTGGATGGATGAAACACATTGTGGAATACCTTAAAATGGGAGATCTCCTATTGAACAAGGATTGGACAGAGAAAATATGAAGGCATGTAATTGAAATAATTTTATATAATGGTACAAATCATCAAAAGGTCCTCTATAAGTTGATCTTTTATGGGGTCTTTCTCTGGTGAATTGATGTAAAATATATGTCTAGTATGATGAAGGAAGTTCACACTAGATTTTATAGTTCCCACCAATAGAGATCCATAATTTCCCATCAAATCCATTGGAACAGGTACTACAAGCCAACTATAAGGAAGGACTACACAAAATTCACCGAAAACAGACAATCCTACCAGGTTCATGCCAACTTTATTTACTAACCACCAGAGTTTCTTCACTAATAGAAATATTCATGGTCTTTTTCCAAATGGGGAATGGATATCGTGGGACCATATCCTCCGAAAATGAAAATGATGTTCAAGTAATGTTTAATTTCAACTAACTTATTCACCAAATGGTATGAATCCTTACCCCTCAAATTGGTCTTGGAAAGGAACTTTTTCATCTTTTCTAGAGAAAAAATCATCACCAATTTTTTTTCCATCCTGAAATACTAACGGATAATGAAACCAAAATTTTCAATAAATTGAAAAAACTATATATGGAGTATGAAATCATGTACAACCATTCATCCAACTACCATGATGCGTCTAAAATGAAGATAGAGGACTTTAATAAGACCCTATAAAATATACTATATAAGATAATAGACAACAATGAAACATCTTGGCCAGAAAAAGATTATACATTCCTCATGGTCTTACTAGACAATGCCCTGAACATCAACATAGGAAACCCCATAATCAATAGTATACATAAAATAGGTGGTCCTACCCATTTAAGTTCAATTTCCCTCACCACGCGTTACAATCTATGATTAGTTATCAATAGATGAGAAATTCCATAAATGGGTGGATGAATTAATGATATTTGATGATTAGAAATTACACACCATGCATCATTTTGAAGTCCACAAATACCATAATTCATGATCCTTTAACACAAAAGTTCACCTCCAGTCTTTCCTCGATGTAGATATGGTGGTAGTCCTTGGAACACCAATGATACTTGGAAAGAAACCTCAAATGTTGGAGCTAAAGTGGGATGGAACCTATGCTATACACAAATAAAACTCCAGTAGATCCTATTCTTTGATCTTGATGAATTGAAATATCAACATGTACCACAAAAACTCAAGGTTCCTAAAGAGTTATTTTGTGGAATCATAATACACAATCATCCTAATCATATTATGTTAAACATCATGGTAAATCATCATGATCACACATTGTCCAAATACTAGTAACATCATCCATATCACAATACAATAAACGACAAGAAACCTATGTCATTTCCCCTTGAAGTTAAACTAAATGGTACCTCATCAAATATGTGTGGATTTATTCTTATCCTCATTGGATATGATGGGATTCCTAGACCTATTCTGTTAGGACCTACCACAAATTTATATCCATTTATGAGATGATTTTCTTACCAGAATTTGGCCTCATGGAATCTTTTCATGTTGGAATTATGTTTCTCACTAGTCTAAAAATTAATACATCCCCTATCTACAAAACAAAATACTCACGATTTTGTGACATTAAACTGCATGGTAAATCATCCATGTTTCAAGACAATACAATACATGACACCTATGTCCACACTGTATGATGTTAATCTAAATAACACCATAATTTTCTCACCTTATAGAACATCACACTCAACATTTGTCACGTACCATTCCATATTCTGGAACTCAATGTCGATTTATTCCTATACACATAGGAAACATAATGATTATTGTTTTTTAAATCATGGACCAACCACCCATAAAGAATAAAAATCCCACATCCCTATGTATAGGTCATACCTACGTAGGGAGATTTCCATCAAGAACTATGTGTGGATTGATTCCTAGGCTTTAATGATATGTAGTGATGCCTAGATATCTATACATGGAACCATCGGCGATGATACATATTTCATGTCAAGTAACCTGTGTCCTTACCACATGATAATAAAATATACAACCAATATCCTTACCGTAATATGTTAAACTATATGGTCCTTAAGAACTACATGTGGCTAGATTCCCATAATTTTAGGATACTCAGTGATGCATAGACCACATGAAATAGGCCAAGATGTGAAATATAGGAAATGGATCCTTTCTTTCATAAAATGTTAGTTGATGTAGGGTACTCTAACACATTTCCTATTTATAGGTCCATTCCTAGTAAAACACCCTCTCCCGGAATGTGATTCATATCTATGAATGGAAAGTCAATTAGAATTATGTGTGGATTGATTCATGTCCACACATGATATATAGTGAATCCTTGACCTCCATGCCTAGGGCGAACCTCAACAATCAAAAAACAAATGAAAACATTATACCCTCTGCGTATGGATCAGACCTGAATAGAGAGTTACCATTTATAGCTATGTGTGGCCTCATTACATTCATCAAATGACACATTGGGTTGTTTATATATACAATCTTAGGTCTATTCACAAATGTATAAAAATTACCTCCACCTTTTGTATGGGTCAAATCTGTATAGGATGTTTTTGGAGAAATACATTTGGATTGATTCTCATTTTTATGATATATATAGCGAAACTAGAATTTGT
This sequence comes from Viscum album, assembly GCA_963277665.1. NCBI lineage: Eukaryota > Viridiplantae > Streptophyta > Magnoliopsida > Santalales > Viscaceae > Viscum > Viscum album. The sequence continues at coordinate 1,984,685,890 of OY728161.1, read as the reverse complement.
CATCTTGGACCGGACAAAAAATATGAAAAATCCCCCAATCATTCATTTATATCCTATTTTTGGTGGAATAAACCTTTACCAACACATTATTCTATCACTGATCACAGATCACATGTGCTTAAGAGTTTCATTAGTGATTCCCTACATGATAAATGTGTATCAATCCACATCATTGATTCCATAGACATGCTTACAAGACCTTAAAAGGAACACCATATGTTCATCCCACATGAAATAAAACTACACAGTCAAGAAGTGTTTGATGGCTATATATGTCTTGATTCCTACTATTGTAGAACATTTAGTGATAGAATGGTCATTAATATTGGTCCTAGTTACAATATTTCATCTTCATGTTAGGGAACCTATATCCTTATCACATTTTGTTAAACTATATAGATAATGTGCTTTCCATATGACATTAAAGAGTATAGTACCTCAAGTGAAGATTATAGATTTATTATTGTTTTGAAAAGATATGTAGTGACGCCTATGTCTCATGTCATAGTCCCAGTCACAGGGTATATAAAAAGAAATTTTTCCTAAATCCATTATACCAAAAAGCTCTATGTAAGAGATATATTGATTGGGTTCCTCATTTATGGATATACAAAGGAATAATAAATCCCCACTATATATAAGTCAAATATATATAGGTTATTTAAAACTGCAGGGGAAATCACTATATGAATGTTTCTTACATACCACGACACATTCCATCTAGTCATCATACTATATGCCCGAGAAGTTTTGTATCTTTATAATTTTCCTTTGGATATCATGGATGGGGGGTCAGTGTACTAAGGAATCATTTTTTTGATTATTCATAATATTACCACACTAGTTGTACAAAAGTTTCCAATAAAACAATGGCCCATAAACCAAAGGAAATTTTATCCCTATGATATTCCATTCCTATCTCCTTCAGACGCAATGTAATTTTTTCCCGTATCATTTCTTCTAATATGAGAATCCCCATAATCAGTGTTTACACGTTCTTTCCCCATTATGTCCAAGGAATTTCAGAACACCCTAGCCTGATGAGCCACCTATTACTCATTGTTTCCATGACATATGATCCTAGTTGTATGACCTAAAACTACAAGACCCCATGTAATACATACCACATGATGCCAAACAACATAGTTAATTCCCCTCTTATTCATAGTTTGAATTCAACGAGTACTTGTAGAAAAATTACCATCATCACATTATACATCATGACAACCAAATATATAGATTTTATTCATTAATCCATATTCCTTTTTCACATTGAGTCACTTACATCATTATAACATAATTTTAACCTTCCTGGATGATTTCCTCATTATATGAGACTAAACTACACGATTTTCTAGAACTACAAAACGCATGATTCCTATTATCCCAGGATATGTAGTTACTCCCAGATCTTATATTTCATTCCAATCAAAATAAGAAAATTCCCCTATTCTATTATACAAGAGCTAGATCAACATAGAATGGTCCCATATGTTTCTCACTCCACTCATGAGTTTGTATTCAAAAATATTTCCCCTTCACCATGTATGATTTTGATAGATTCATTGGGAAACCTTTCAAGAACTATGTATATATTGATTATTATTTTCATGTATTTTTAGAAACACCTGGACATTATATCTCAGTTCCTTCCAAAAAATGGAAATAAAACATTCTTTCCTACATATAAGTCATACATGGCAATGGGAAACACATTTTCTTCCTTTTTAGGAACGTTTGATACACAATTCTCTTTTCATTTTTAGACATAATTCATTTCCAAAACCAAACCCTATGTATGGGTAATTAAAAATTTCCAAAACATCCCTAAACATTCAAAATTTAGGGTCAGTTTCATAAGGAAACCCTTTTATGACAATATATAATATTCCCTAGTTGGTTTGACATAAATCTCCAACAAAAAGTCCTATCAGCCCAAGATAATTCTTCCCCATGAGTGGATTTTCCTATCATTATATAACCTAATGATTTATTTTACTTTATATCCTATTGAATTCAAAAACCCCCTATATTATAGCTGGAAACATTTCCCATTCATGCCAAATAATGATGGAACATTCAAGGACATATTACCATGAAAAGATAGAATTGTTTATTCCCTGATAAAATTTATGGGACCATAAACCATAGCCCTAGAATGTCCACATCATAAGAAATTAAACTACATGGTCAATTTTATAGATTCATGACATTAAAATACACCATTATACAACCCTCCATTACACAATCCAATTTCTTATAGAAGTGGTTTCTCATTTATGGCTAGTACTGGTAAAAATTCCCTTGTCTTTTTCATACATTATTCCTTTAACATGCTACAATTTGAGATAATAGGAAATAATAATTTTTACAAACTACCAGAAAGTCATATTTTGAGGTACATTTTCTTAAGGACTCCTTTTTTGAGTATGCACAATATTTCCATGTTGGCTCTGCATGAATCACCCACACAAACAGCGTGTCAACCAAATGAAAATTCTTCCCAGAGAGAGGAATCTTCTATCTCCTTACATGCTAAAAACAATATTCTAGAAACTTTTTTTATAGTTAATCCTCACATAATTGTCCTATATCATGTTTCATATCCTGAAACCACAAAATTGGCATAAAAAATTACATTGTCTATCTGAATGGTATTAGAATATTCCCTTATAGTATGTCATCTTGGGGTCATTACCCTTTAATTAATGATCAATGATTTTTGACCTATTCACTTATCACATTAGTCTAGCTCATGATACTTTAAACACATAATAAAACATTTATAGTGCTTTCTATCATGAGAACATGCATTGTTCACCCTAGATTAATGTTGATTATGAGCTCTCTAAACACACAATTTGCATATTTTAGGTAAAAATTGAGCAGTCAAAACAAAATATAAAAAGTGTACAAAAAATTTAGATGAAAACACACAAATGGAATCCTAGGAAAAATTCATGATTTACCAGATAATCTCACACCATAGTGGACTTAGTCAACATTTAGTGGCACTACCCCCTCCAACCAAAGATGCCCCTCCTGAGCTGGCAATGGTGAAAGGGAGATAATGACCCCCCGAGTCCCGCCTCCAGTAGGCTCCGGGGTGGCGACTAGCACCAAGGGTATGAGTTTTTCATGAGTATGGGAGGCATTACCCTTTTTTTATTTTTAATGATCGGGAAATAGGAAAAGTCAACCACCAAAAAGGAAAAATAACAAGTGTATAGAAATAACACCAAACCAAGTCCACATGCATGTTTAAATAATTTTATAACAAGGTACAAGTATAAGAAAGCTCAAAGTACGATACCAAAAGAAACAAAGGTACAGAAACAACAACAACTCAAACTTTCTGACTAGTAGGGTCCCGCACAGCCCTGGTAGTCCTCCTGGAAACCTGAAAGTAAACATAGGGTGAACATACAAGTATACTCAGTAGGGAAACCTAAAGCTCTCATGCACAAGTGGGGAGACATCCTAATATCTCATGAGAACAACAGAAGAAACCTAGAAAGGAATCCTATCCACCCAACCTCACCAGCCACACTCACCAAAACATAAGCACAACAGGTAGTAGTAGTATAAGAACAATTATTGGGTACCCCTCAAAATTTCCCATTAGTTAGCTGAATGTCCTGTCACTGCCACACTTTCCCCGCCCGCACACACCTGGGCCTCAGAACCACAGATCCCGCCGGCACACACCTGGGCCTCACCACCACGCATCCCGCCCGCACACACCTGGGCCTTACAACCACACATCCCACCCGCACACACCTGGGCCTCACAACCACAACCACATCCCTTCCCGAAGACACCAGGGCCTCATCCCAAAGAGTCCTGGGAATAGTAATAGTAACAGAACTCTCGCCCGAAGACACCTCGGACTGAAATCGAAACATACCTGAAGAGTCTTAGGTGTAAGGTCGCCTCAAGCCATCACAGCCTAAAAGTATGACCAAAGAGTCTTGGTCCTAACCACCCCAATCAAATCCTACCCGAAGAGTCTTGGTTGTAAGGTCGCCTCAATCCATCACAGCCTAGGGGAGAAGGAGTAGGAAAGGGCTAGTAACTATGGGAAAACACCCTCTCCCATGAAATGGGAGTGTTCGGCACTAAGTGCTCAACATGGGTGCAGTGCGATATAACACAAAAGATACAGATATATATATATATATAGAAACCACTCAACCCAACCTATGGCTTCTAAACAGAGAAACTGAGCACATGCCTCGGCACTGCTACCACGAAGAATGCATTCAACAAACAAACCCAACCCCATTTAGGTTTTCACATATCAACAGAAATGATCTTATTCAGTTTCTTAACTACTGGGCAACTATCCACAACCAACCACAATGATCGTTCGTAAGCATATCCCTGCCATCCACAAAGCAAGTTAGGAAAAACACAGAAACACAACAAGTTCCTACTTATTAACCAACCAACCCATTTATTATTATTTCCGTTTCATTACCAAGCCCCATCATTCATTAACTCTTCCACATTAATTATTAAACACAACCCATAGTCCGTTCACATTTAAACTCATCCCTGCATCCCCGCTGCCAACCACCATAACCACACCATACATCATCATCTCTTTAATACCATTTTATTGGAGCCCCACTACCCATCACCATCATAGCATTCACACCAACCCACAACCAAGCCAACCGCAACCCCACTGCTCACCCAAACCACAAAAACCCAAAAAACACCCCCATCACAAGTCACGTAACCAAGCCAACACCCACATGTTCATTATTCCATTTTGGTTCAACTGAGGTTATCATACAAGTGTTCCAGATTTTTATTTAAATATCCAACTTTACGTGATTAACCAATTTCCACAATCTACAAAGTTCCATCCATAAGAAATTCCAGAAGGAGAGGGCAACATTTAATTTCATAAGAAAAGGCCCCCAACGATCATGATTTTCCATAGGCAGAAACTCATTCAATTCACAACATAATATTTCAGGATATAAAAGGTAAAGTAACAGCAATCACAAACTTCCCATCCCCGTTATATAAGCCAGTTATTATCTTTATTAAACCGTTTCAAAATTGTTTCATATAAACTATAGAACACCCACCCCGCATGGTGCACAAATTAGAGAGACGAAGGTAAAATCCCTACTTCAACAGGTTCTGATCCCAATGCTCCCCCGGATCAACCTTAGAAGATGTCTGTCGGCGTCCGTCACTTCGGTCGGGTCCCGGAAAAACCTCCTTGGGTGGAATTCTGAAAGTAAAGGCTGAAGGAAAGACAACGGATCCAAGCTCGGAAGCTCCCCCTCGTCATTACGATCCCGTATCCACTGACGGATCGTAAATCAGAGCTCAGATAAAGAAGTTATGGAAGAAAGAGCCTTCGAGTCTCTTGAGAGAGCTCTGCTCAGAGGAGAGGAGAGGAGTGGTGAAGAGTGAGTTGAAAGGAGGATGGGACCCATCCTTTTATTGGCATGAAAAGAAAAAGTACACGGCGTGTACTTTATGGTACACGGAGTGTACTCGGTTCTTTCACACGGTCTCCATGCGACTTCCAACACGGCCCCGCGGTTGTTGACTGGTCAGCACATGGTTTGAGGGTAACACATACGCGGAGAAGGACTACAATGCGTGTAGTTTAGACACACGGTGTGTACTCATTTATTGCACACAGCAAGGACATGGCTCCAACACGGTACATGGTCGTTGATTGGTAACACGTACGCGGGGAAGGACTACACGGTGTGTAGAACTGGACACACGGCATGCACCCATTATTCCACATAGCAAGGACATTGTCTGCAACACGGGGTATACCCGGGAAGGGGGTACACGACGTGTACTCAAACTACACGGCATGTAGTTTCAAAATTCTGGAAAGTGTGGGAAAATTTCATTTTACCCTCTAGAACACTTCTTGACCTTCTTTTTGACAAAGGAATGGGCCGGAGAGGTCCGGGACATTAAATCAGATACCTCTTAAAACATTATCATCCCTGAGAATTCAAAAACCAACCCAGAGGAACCCAACAAGATACCTCTTAGGGTTCTCGTTATAACAGGAACCCAACCAACAACCCTAATCATATGTGTTAGGAATTCCTTCTCCTATGTCAAGATATTATCCGCTTTAGGCGGCACTGACTCGCCTGTATGGGTTTAATCGCATCCTCATTAATGCGTCTCAATTAAGAATTGGGTCTTCCCACTTTCATACATTAGGATTGTTTTTTCAACTCGCACTAAACCCAACACCACACAACCAACACACTGCCTGAACACATGGGTTTGGGAAATTCCTTCACCTATGTCGAGATATTATCCACTTTAGGCGGCACTGAATCTCCCACACGGGTTCAATCGCATCCACATTAATGCGTCTCGATTAAGGGTCAGGTTTTTTTCCTTTCCCACATATCCGGACATGTTACACATTACCAGGGAACAAAGAAACAAAAGGTCTCACAACTGACAAGCCAATCATTCCATAACAAGGGTACAGAGTACAATATCAACAAAAAGCTCAGAAGAACAAGGGAAAAACAAAAGTCAAAACAACTCCGGGTACTGAGCGTGCATCTGGGTCTCCTGCTCCCAAGTGCTCTCCTCAAGACCGCCATGCCTCCACAACACACGAACCAAGGGAATGGTTCATCCACAGAGAACCTTCTATTTACGATCCTCGATTATGAATGGTCATTCCTCAAAGGGAACATCATCTCCCATATCTTACTCTCCCCAGTCGATTATGTGAGAGTCATCGTGTAAGTACCAACGAAGCTGGGAGTCATGGAAGACGTCATGGACTCTCTCTATTTGAGGTGGCAGGGCCACCTGATATGCCACCTCGCCGACTCGCCTCAGCACCTCAAAAGGTCCGATGAACCTTGGTGAGAGCTTTCTCCCTTTCCCAAACCTATGCTTCCCCCGTAGAGGGGAAACCTTAAATAACACATGATTTACCACATCGAACTCCAAGGGCCTCCTCCGACGATCAGCATAAGACTTTTTTCGGTGCTGAGCCGCCTTCATCCTCTCACGTACAAGCTGGAATTTCTCCGTGGTGCTCTGCACTACCTCTGGTCCATGATCACCTGTCTCACTAACCTCTTCCCATCAAATAGGTGAACGACATGGCCTTCCATACAAAGCCTCAAATGGTGCCATGCCAATAGTAGAGTGGAATCTGTTGTTGTAGGAAAACTCTACTAAAGTCAAGTGTCATACCCATGATCCTCCGAAATCCAGAACGCATGCTCGTAGCATGTTCTCCAGCGTTTGGATAGTCCGCTCTGTCTGCCCGTCGGTCTGGGGGTGGAAAGCAGTGCTAAGGCATAGCTGGGTGCCAAAAGCATGTTGTAACCCCCTCCAGACTCATGAGGTAAACCGAGTATCCCGGTCTTAGATGATAGTCATCGAAACTCCATGCAAACGCACCACCTCATCTACGTACCTCTGTGCTAAGGTACTCACCAGGCCCAACTCCTTGATTGCTAAGAAGTGAGCTGATTTCGTCAGACGATCCACCACTACCCAGATAGCATCATAACCACCCTGATCTATGGGTATTCCTGTGACCAAGTCCATTGAGATGTCATTCCACTTACACTCGGGGACATATAAAGGATGCCACAAACCACCGGGAACACGGTGTTCAGCCTTCACTTGCTGACACACTAGGAACTTAGCCACAAACTCTGCCACTACCCCTTTCACCCTGGGCCACCAAAACGGATCCCTCATGCCTCGGTACATTTTTGAAACTCCTGGATGTACCACCAAGGCTGAGCTATGGAACTCACGGAGAACTCCCTCACGCATTGCCTCTAGGACAAACAACCTTTCATGGAAAAGCATCCTATGTCGGCTGTCCTCTGACCATACCTCTGGAGCATTCCCCTAATCTACACGATCCTGCATCACCTCTGCCTCAGAGTCCCCCCATTGAGACTCTTCCACCTGCTGTGACAAGGAGGATTGCACCATCATCTGGAAAAAACACCCTCTAACACCTTCTTCCCTTTCATCTATGTGCAGTAAAACCAGATCTCCCATCACCTTCCAAGCATCAGTAGATTCCCGAACCACTTCCTGATGCAACTTCCTGATCAGGGCATCAGCTACAACGTTACCCTTACCTTCAGTGTTAGAGATCTCAAAGTCATAGTCTTGGAGAACCTCGTCCCATCTCTGCTGCCGTAAGTTCAGGTCACACTAGGAGAAGATATAACGCAGGTTCTTGTGATCTGAGAAGACCACAAAGTGCTCCCCAAAGAGGTAATGTCGCCACAACTTCAATGCGAACACTACTGCTGCAAGCTCCAGGTCATGGGTGGCATAGTTATGCTTGTGAGGGCGCAACTGGCTAGACCCATAACAAATCACACCCTTCTTCTACATCAGCACGCACCACAGACCAAGGACAAATGCATCAAAAAACATCTCATACAACAACCCTTCCTCTGGAAACCTGAGTACGAGATCACTGACCAGCTTCTCCTTCAGTTAGTCAAAAGCATTCTGGCACTGCTCGCTCCATAAGAAGAACTAGTTCTTCCTAGTCAAAGCTGTGAATGGAGAATAAACTCAAGAGAAGTCCGAAATGAACCTCTGATAGTAACCTGATAACCCTAGGAAACTACGAACTTCTGCCACGCTCTTGGGTGCTGCCCATGAAACAACTTCTTCCACATTCGACAGGTCTATTGACACTTCATGCTGAGACACCATGTGCCCAAGGAAGTGTACTTCCTGTGTCAAGAACTTACACTTCTACAATTTCCCATTAAGATGGGGGTGTCGAAGGACCTCCAAGACTGCCCTGAGATTCTCAACATGCTCCTCCTCTGATCTTGAGTAGATCAGGATGTCATCTATAAACACAATGATGAACCGGTCCAGAAACATTCGGAAGACAATGTTCATAAGTCCCGTGAACATAGACGGTGCATTCGTAACTCCAAACGGCATCACTAAAAACTCGAAGTGCCCATAACTACTCCTGAAAGCCGTTTTTGAGATTTCACTGTCCTTCACCCTCGGCTGATGATATCCAGATCGTAGATCAATCATAGAAAACAAACCTGCTCCCCTCAGCTAGTCGAAGAGATCATCTATCCTTGGAAGGGGGTAACAGTTCTTGATCGTTACCTAGTTCAGCCTTCGGTAGTCTATGCATAGACTGAGACCACCATCTACCTTCTTCACGAAAAAAATAGAAGCACCCCATGGCAACACGCTGGGTGGAACAAAACCCTTCTCCATCAGATCTTCAATCTGAATCCACAACTCCCGCAACTCCGAAGGATCCATCCGATAAGGGGCCATCGAAATCAGACGGGCACCAGGCTGTATGTCTATCCCGAACTCAACGTCAGGTTGGGGGGTAGAGTCACAACCTCCTCAGGAAAAACATTGAGGAATTCCCCAACAACATCAGGGACATCCATCATCTCTGTATCGGCTGGAACCACTGATAACCCGCCCAACAAGGAAAGGAGAGGCTCTACACGCCGGATTCCCACCTGATAGCTCCTCTCGCCAACAAAAGATACGCGATGCCCATCCACGTCGGAGAACACGACTCAACTCCAGAATCATTTGATAACGGCACTAATAGAAAACAACCAGTTGATGCCTAGGATGACATCGTATGGCTGCATCTGTTATAGAAGAAGGTCCCCACTAGATCGATGTGGTCCCAACGTCAGCCCACATCCCCGAAAAACAAAAGATACGATGTTCTGGCCTCCAACTGGTGTTCTCAGCACCAGTGGTATGGAAAGTATCTCTACGTCTAGTCCCAAAGCATGGGCTAGACCAGGTGTAACAAAGGAGTGCGAAGCTCCTGAATCGAACAAAGCACAAACAAGAGTGCTGAACAAACAAATCGTACCTCGCACCACCTCTGGTCCTGCTGAAGCTGTCAACTTTGTTGCGTGCAAATATCCACGCCCAGCTCCTCTGCCTCTCTGATATCATCCACTTCCCGACCACGCCCTGTTCGAGGTCCCTGAGGAGATCCCTGAGGTCGGCCTCCTCCCAGAAATTCTTCCCTCGGAGGAGCATGGTCCTGCTACTGCTGGAAGGGCCTCACCGGCAACTGGTGCTACTAAGGTGGGTGCTGAACCTGCCCACCCCCCACCGTACGGAGCTCGGGTTGGGCACCGTCTCTGAACGTTCCCGAAACCGCCACAAGAAAAACACCTCGGTCCTGGGATCGTGGAAAAGGGACGAGGACACTAAGATTTTAACTCGAACTGCTGGGGCCTGCTCCCCACTGGCCTTAACCTGGAAGGTCCTGTCGCAGGAGACCTGCTGCTGACTGCCTTCCCCTTCGACAAACCTGGCTGAAACACCTCACGTGGGGCACCTCCCAGCGAGTGTATCCTCTCTACGACCTCTGCCTTATTCTGCACCGCTAATTATGTCGGAAGGGTGAAGGGGGTGACAGCATACTGGAGCGAAGGACCAAGTGCCTCCTCCAAACATCTCGCCCAAGACTTCTCATCCGGAAAGAGATCCGGAGCAAAGCACAGGAGATCATTGAACTTGATCCCCAGATCTCGTACTGACATACTCCCTTGCTGAAGGGAGAGTAACTCCTGCCGCTTCTCCACCTTGATCATAGAAGAAATGAATTCTTCTCAGAATTCCTTCTCAAAGTCAGCCCACAGAACCTCTGCCTCTATCCTCTCTCCGAGGTAGAGCGTCCACCACTACCGCGCTGCACCTCTCAGCTGACTGACTTCTAGGGGAACCCATTACTCCCTCGGAGCACGGATCATGGTAAAAGCAATCCTTAGCTCCTCAAGCCACCCCTCCGTCTCCGTATCCGAAGTACTACCCTCATACTTCTTGAGGGTCTGTGGCTGGAATGAACAGAGAGTCTTCTGCCACTGGCTAACTTCCTACTCTCGGTCAATCCTAAACTGATCGACCGCCTGGATCTGCTGGGCCTCGGCCGTCTGAGCCACCCGAGGACGACGTCTAGGTGCCATAGCTATACGGTAAACAAGGATCACCTAATCCCAGGTAGTAAGGAATTTCTCAAAGTTTTAATTATCATTTTATTTCAATTCTTTTCCAGAACACCAAAATCAAGTAAAAGAAAATCATGATTATGAAAGTACCTTCCCTAGGGTCTCTACCCTGCAATCAATGTAGTCTCACTTGGTCGTTTGGTAGGCTCAGAGTCCTTGCATCGGATCACGGGGGGCCCTAAAATCCCATGCCCTAGCCGGTCTTCTCTGGCCTATGTCACACACCAAGGTTAACCAACACTGTTTCCCTACCATCCCATGCATTCCTCACTGTGCCTAACTCCAGGCTCCATCCTATCTCTCAACCATCAGCCTTTGATACCATTCTGTCACAACCCCCTCCCACCAAAGATGCCCTTCTGGAGCTGGAAATGGTGAAAGGGAGATAATGACCCCTGAGTCCCGCCTCTAGTAGGCCCCAGGGTGGCGACTAGAACCAAGGGTATGAGTTTTTCACGAGTATGGGAGGCATTAACCTGTTTTTATTTTTAAATATCGGGAAATAGGACAAGTCAACCACCAAAAAAAAACAAGTGTATAGAAATAACCCCAAACCAATCCCACATGCATGTTTAAACAATTTTATAACAAGGTACAAGTACAAGAAAGCTCAAAGTACAATACCAAAAGAAAACAAAGGTACAACAACAATAACAACTCCAACTGTCTGACTGGTAGGGTCCCGCATGGCCCTGGTAGTCCTCCTAGAAACCTGAAAGTAAACGTAGGGTGAGAATACAAGTATACTCATTAGGGAATCCTAAAGCTCTCATGCACAAGTGGGGAGACATCCTAATGTCTCGTGAGAACAATAGAATAAACCTAGCAAGGAATCCTATCCACCCAACCTCACCAGCCACACTCACCAAAACATAAGCACAACAGGTAGTATTAGTACAAGAACAAGTATTGGGTACCCCGCACCATTTCCCATTAGTTAGCTGAATGTCCTGTCACTGCCACACTTTCCCTGCCCGCAGACACCTGGGCCTCATAACCACGTATCCCTCCCACACACACCTGGGCCTCACCACCACGCATCCCGCCCACACACACCTCGGCCTCACAACCACACATCCTGCCCGCACACACCTGGGCCTCATAACCACAACAACATCCCTGCCCGAAGACACCTGGGCCTCATCGTAATAGTAACAGAAATCTCGCTCGAAGACACTTGGGCCTGATATCAAAACCTACATGAAGAGTCTTAGGTGTAAGGTCGCCTCAAGCCATCACAACCTATAAGTCTTCCCGAAGAGTCTTGTGCCTAACCACCCCAATCGAAACCTACCCAAAGAGTCTTGGGTGTAAGGTCACCTCAAGCCATCACAGCCTAGGGGAGAAGGAGTAGGAAGGAGCTAGTAACTATGGGAAAACACCCTCTCCCCTGAAATAGGAGTGTTTGGAACTAAGTGCTAAACATGGGTGTGGTGCGATATAACACAAAAGATACAAATATATATATATATATATATATATAGAAACCACTAAACCCAACCTATGGCTTCTAAATAGAGAAACTGAGCACGTTCCTCGGCACTGCTACCACGAAGCATGCATACAAAAAACAACCCCAACCCCATTTAGGTTTTCACATCTCAACAAAAATTAGCTTATTTAGTTCCATAACTACTTGGAAACTATCCACAACCAACCAATTAATATATAAAAATCTTATAGGGTGATATGAGGAAGAACATATGAAAAATTGAGATATGGAACGAGTGAAATAATATTTAGAAGCTTGACCAAATGATTAAAATAATCCTTTTGCGGATTTCATCCCACGAACCATATACAAATGACCCCTTGCATACAATATCCTATGAACCATATGAATTTTACCTCTTTAAGAGCTAGTAGTCATTTGTGGTATGGGGCATTATTTTATATCCTCATGTATAGAGAATCACTTTATGAAGCTCCTATGGAGAAAAATACTATTCGGTGATCCCCTTCATGGATAACCCTTTGAGGGAAACCCATTGTTGACTCCTTATGTTTCCAACCCATCACTGAATCCCTTCATAGATAACCCAGTGAAGAAAAAACATTCGTGAACTCCATATTATGATTTTTCTTTATAGACACGCTTTATGGCCAATCCATCGTGGAAAACACTGTACGTCCATCCCTATGCACACATTACCAAAATCCTTTGGGCCCACTACTGCATAACGCATGGGCTACACACCCGCACCCCATCTCGAGATCTATTATGGGGTATGATCTCAAACTTCTAGGGTGGTCCATTGACTCTAGTCACTCACCCCCATTAAAAATAGAGAGTATCAATGTTAACTTTATGGGAAAGATAAAGAAAATTTTTAGTTGTCGACTATAAAGCCCAAACCTCCACTCCATATAATACCATCAGTTGACACACTCTTCCAAACTACCTGAAATGACATGAGTCAACCTATTCCTCTTGGACACCTTCCCATGTCTCGAGTTGAGATTCTCCTATTGGATTCGTTGAGTACCTTGAGTTAAAAAATCCTCAAGAATCTCTTATAACCCCATCACATGACTCCACTAATAGATAAAATGAGAAAGGGATTATATTTCCTAAGTCCCAAACTAGCCATTTATAGGCATCTTGAACCTAGTTGATCTGAAAATATGATGTCAAATTGTATGGAACTATTACACCGAACATGAAGTTAGACTGTGATTCCATAGTCCTAACTACATGATTATAAACGGTAGTATACTATATATTAAAAGAATATGATGTATCCTATAAAAAATTTATATTCTTTGTAAATCAATCATATGATTCCTCATGAAACAAACCTTATATGACTACACAAAATAATCACCATGAGTCTAGATTCTCCCCATGGTAGTAAAAATAAGTGAATCATTACAAAATTAGGCCCCCTTCTTTCATGAGGGAATCAACACTCTTTCTCCTATTTGTTTTCCTAGAATGTAACACGATGGGTCACCATATGTGACTTTCTATGTTAATAAAACAAAAAAGGGGACCAGAACAATAAAATCCATATTCCCCTCCCTTTGGTCTCCAGTATCCATCCACCCATATATAAATGGTGGATTGTGTGATATTATGATCTACTTCTTCCTCTTGTTTATCACACCAAAAATTACTCACAAGGTCTTAGAGGTTATTGGGGAACATGAAATCCACACGATCCCAAACATCTAGTCAGACTATAATATGGTTTATGACTCGAAACCATGCATCTAACTTCAATGGGCCATATTACAAATGAATAAACACCAAATGGGCCTCATATGCATTATAAGTCCCAATAAGTTTCAAGGGACCTCCTATATAGTGTATTACACAACCCTTACTGAACTACATGGTATTTTATTTTATAATAACTTGGATACATATGAATCTTACCTAAGGTCCAAACGAATAACCCAAATTCACCATATTGTTTCGAGGGCCACATTCTCAAAAGTGTAATATCCACATGGGGGACTACATCTCTTGCAGGTCCATCAAGATACATTAGTTTAAGTCTAACACCACACGTTCACTAGGTACCTTTCTCCAAGACATCATTGCCTCGGGATATTAAAATGAATGGTTTTTTCCTAGTCACATGACCTTAAAAGGTGGTGTTTCCTATTATCTGGCATTAAACTATGTGGGTTATGATTCCTCTCACAAGGATATGTATGAATATTTTGGGAAACCTTTTTCAAGGTAACAATCAATAATTTTGGGATGGATGAGTTTGTTGAAAATTTGGGTTTCTGTGGAGAATTTTTGAGTTCCAAAGATATTGTTGACAACACATATTAAAAAAAGCCATGAAAAATTAATCAATGAACTGGAGTCAGTACAAAAAGAATAGATAAAATGCGGTGCTACTTTCTAGTGTTTTACACATTTTTGTGGTCCAAAATTTCCAGGTTTTATAGCATTGAAAAATATGGATTTCTTTCAAGTTATCATCAAAATTGGGATAATTAATGAGTTTTTCCATGATGGGAATTTTGAATAGTGTTTTGTGAAGGATGAAAGAATGATGATGGTGATCTCTACAACTATGTCAAGCTTCATTAATGATAGTGGTGAAGTGCATTCTGACAACACAAAGTTTTGTATGGATGCAATGTGATTACGAGATAAGAAGAATCTTGGAAATTAAAATTAATTGATGGAAGGCTTTGAGATTATGACAAGCAATAAAAACTAAAAAATTCCAAGTAACATCGCTAAAAATGAATCATTGTGGAGAAAATTTAGAACTCTGTGAAATGGTGCTGATATGGGACTAACAGGGCCTGAAGGATCTATAGTCGATGGAAATTTACAATAAATAGTCCTATACATCCCATTATAATAGTATAGAGACTCAAATAATAACCTATGGTTTTTGAATCATGAAGGAGGTTCCTGAAGGTAGTGAACTTTGTGAAATTAAGGGAATTTGCAAAGGCTAACAATGCTTTGCGAATGGAAGGAAGGTTGTAAAGGCTAGTTTAGCTATGTGAAAGAGGTGTGCTTCACGAAGGCTAAGTGAGATTCATGAAATGGGAAGTTCTTCATGAAGGCTAGTCTGAGATCATCAAAATAGTGTGCTTTGAGAAAGGAGGTGTACTTCATGAAGGTTGGTTTGATCTTCATGAAAGAAGGAGCTTCACGAAGAAGTGATATTTGTGAAGTTTGTTCAGAAGGGATTTCAAATTATTCTCTCGTAAAGTGATATTCATCTGTAGAGGAAACTTGGAAATCAATAGATAATCTAGATAGAGTCTATGATTCATTCATTCTGAGATAATCAAGGGACATACAAGTCCATAAACCGTGACTGGATCCCTTCCATGAGTACTGAGATAAAGAAGAGGAAGACTGTGATCCTTCCCACAGGTAGTGATCCAGAGGAAGAGACATAGGGAATGAACCAGGGGAATTTAGTGAGTAGGCCCTAAATATTTTAAATGCAATGATCCTCAGTATAGAAGTGATCTATCCCAAACCTTGTGATTGGCAGTGAGCTTTAGTGTATTTGGTACATGAGCACATCATCATTGCCTCCATATTGGACGTAGCCCAGGGAGGGTGAACCAAGTAACAATCTATGTTTCTTTATTCCTTCATTCTTTCATTACTTTTAAACTATCTTAATAAGTTAAAGTAGAAAATAAGAGACCTATATAAACAAACAAGTGAAAACAAAGTGACCCTTATAATAACGAGGTCAATATCTAGTAGAGAATGATTTATTTTGAAAAGAATATCCATACCCAGATTCACCCCCCCTTAGGGTATCAAGGCCCCATTTGGACCTAAAAGAAGCCTATCTTATGGCTTTGATCAATAAATAAAAACAAATTCCACCTCTATGTATGGAATAAACTCCATAGTTCCCCATGCGGCATAAAATTACAATTTTAAAAATAATCTAGAAAAGAATATATAATCCATCCATAAAAGGGTTTTGTTTATTGAGATACTCAGATACATATAGATATACCTATAAATAGAGAACCTTGGATACATTCATATGATTCCAGACCCATGAATGTTCTTAATTTATCTTCACCCCATGAAGATCCTTGTTATACATAATTGGGAATGAATAATGGATTCATGAACACATCTTAAATTTTTAAAGAGTCCCAAAATATGAAATTGTTCACCGAAAAGTGTTTAAAGAGCCTGTCATCCCACCCTCTAAACCAATATGAGTTCATAAGTGTCATACATGAAGTCCATATATAAAATCTTATCATTGGAAAGTAGTTAAATTATTTTTTATGGATATGAGATCCATTGGGTGTTTCCATCTCCATAAACAGAATTCATTGGAGACTTTTCAAAGTTGATTTGTCTAACATGAAAAATTGAATATAATTCAACTCCCTAAAATCAAAAAACATGATTTTGAATATTTCATTAGAAAAAAATCCATTTTGAGGGTTTATGTGATGGAAGTACCTTTGTATACATTTATTGAGTTTTATTAGATGTTTTAGGTATATGTAACCCTTTTGTAGAACTTGTGTTTTAGTAAGAAGTTTATTTTAATAATAATGATTTTATATTTTGGGGATATAAATTTAATGTTTTTTATAACCTTTATGGTTAATAATATCATTGATGGTAATGTAATAACAATAAATTAATATTATTTTATTTTTATAAAAATAGTCTTATAGAAAAATATTATTTTTAAAAATTAATTTCATAACTAGTGTAATTTTTTCATATTTTCATAATATTTTTTCAAAAATTTATATGAATTTTGTTAATATAGTTTTATAAAATGGGAAACCGGCTTGTCAGCTGATAAACCATCACATTAAATAAGGCCCCAGGGCTAGAACCCACATTCGAAGGGTGAAAAGGGTGTGGTTCATACCACATGACTATATAATGTACTATTTGTTATGGAATTGTTTTTACTTAATTGGTTTGATAGTTAAAAATTAATTCGATTATGGGAAACATATTATATTTTCACAAATTTACTATTTTTAGGAAATTAATGAAAATTTAGGAGATGTTTTATTTGGTTGAGTTTTATATAACAATTGGGATTAATATAAATAATAATTTGGGATGAATGAAATTAAATAATTGAAGATATAATTATAACAGTATGAGATCAAAATTTAGGAGAAAAAATTCATTATTTTTTATAAAATTAATGTTAATTGGGATGTATGGTTATATAATTATTGAATAATTTATATTTAAAAATCTATTAAAATTTTGAAGTAAAATGTTTTATTTCTTCATATGAAGGTTTATAATTTTTTTTAAATAATCTTACCATGAGTTAAACACTTCAGTGTTGATGAAAATATAAATACCAGAGGTATTAATATTTAATATTTTATAGATATAATGAGAAATTAGATGTTAATTTTAGTTAGTTTTTAATAAAAAAGTATTATTTGATATTCATTTCATGGAGCAAGAGATGTAGTGGAAATTGATCGAAGTTCAACCAAATGATAAAATTGTGCTTATGAAATGGAAATATATTGTGTTAGTGTATTTATTTTTCTTCATATTCTATATGTAAAATTAATTCTTAAAATCTAGGAAAATTATCTTGAAACAAAAATTATATCATATTACAATCATTTTCGATGAGTTGATGTTATTTTCACCCATCATATATTTGTGGATTTTTTGTCCATAAATTTCTCAAGAACATGTTATTTACCACTATCTATTAGTCCTTTAGAGTTACTTTTCTCTTCATTGTCTATATTTCACCCCATATTAATGTTATCTTATTTGAAAACAAAGTTTTGTGTTATTCTAGATAAACATTCTATTTTCCTTTCCCTTATTTTTTGATGAAGATTTATTAACCCCTTTAGAATTATTTTTTTCTTTAAAGAAATTTTAAATGCGAAACCCATGATTTGAAAGTGAAAGGTAAAACTGCAAGGATGTAATTTATTTTTGGTTGGGATAATTTAACACAATTTTTTTAATGAAAAACATATTTCTCGATAGTATATAGGACAGGAAACAACAAGCCTAAATAAACTATCATATAATCTTTAAACACGACCACTATAACCTAGCCATTGAAATAGAAAGTTTGAATTGGAGTAACCAATTTTTAAGAATTTTTATTAGTATCATATATGAAGAAAACATATAAAAAAATATAGACACAATTTTTATTAAATTATGTGCTCTAAATATATAATTTTCTTTTCAAAAGGATTTTGATCAATTTTTATGAGAAAATATTATAATTTATTTTTTGAACTTTTAGTAATTATATTTCAGAAAAAGTAAATCATTTTTGAAAATAGTACATCAAAACTAACATTGGTGGAAGTTTTAGATTTTTTTATGAAATGAATGATATTTTAGTGAAAATTAGAATTAGATATTTTTCAAATATTATCATTTATTTTAAATAAATAATGTTATTTAAAATCCACATAATATTTTGTACTAACAAATAAATTTAAAAAATTTCCCTTTAGATTATAATTATATATTCATTGCATTTTAATTAATAATTTTCATGTTTTTTGTGTTAGATTATTATTATGCTTAAATCATAATAATCTGAAAAATATATTTTAAGTGCACAATATTTTTCAATTTTAAATAAATAAAATAAAAAATAATTAGGAATTATATAAATGAAATTTATATATTATCTATATATATATTAATTTTTATTTAAAACAATATAATTATTATTGATAGTTAAGTATTTAATATATGATCATCTATTGCGGAAAAATACATTTTCCTAAAAAATAGCTTTCCTCGCGCTTTGGAAGATTACTATAAAAAAATTTATTCCAATTATATAGATTAAATTTAGTAAAATGGACTCCATATTTTTAATTATTATAATCTTAATTATTTAAGGAGACATAATTCTATTTTTGGATTTATGAATATAAAAAAAGAGTAAAAAATTTGTCACTACTGTGAGCGGGTAAATTGAGTTGACATAGTGTAAAAACCGAGTTTCAAGGCCTCCATTTTCTACTTAATTATTATTTAAAGATTCTATTTCTAGAATAATAAACTTATTATCCATATTAAATTACTTATGGGACACATTTCCATGAACATGACATATAGAATAATTTATTTAAATTAAAATGAAAATTACCACTCTCTTTGCATTAAATATACTTTATATGTTCATATGGGTAAAAAACAAGTGGTGGATAAATATTAAAGATTATATTTATTATAATGAAATTATTTTTATTATCGTAATTTTATTTATTTATTTATGACTATATAGTTAATTTAAATACTTATACAATAAGAACAAAGAGCATGTTGACACATTGGAAAAATCAATGTAAATAATTATTTAAAATTAAAATTATTGTATTTGGGTTGACTTATGGGTCAAAAATAATTTTACAATTAATAATGACATATTATGGATTCTGAAATGTATTATATTTTAACTTAATTATTTTATTCATTTCTTTAAATTCAAATTAAACAAATACTATCAAAAATGATATTTTCTGTTAAATAATATAATATTAAATTATTTATAAATTCAAAAACTCTTGTAATGTAAAAATTAGGATGGTAATTTTTTTAAATTTTCATTTATTTTCTATTATGAACAAATTATTTTCTTATAAGTAAAATTTTAAACCATTTAGTTTAAAACAATTGTTTACACAGTTAAGGTTAGAACTAGTTTACCACCGGGTGGGGTTAAACTAAGAGATAATGGTAAATTTTCTAATTAAACTTGTACAAATCATGTTTTATGGACATATTTCAACATTATTCTATCATAAATTCAAATCCATGTTTTAATGGAATTATATTAATTGAATATGATGTTATTATAATTATCTATTAAAGTGACTCAGATTTTTCCTTGTAAAACTTTGGAATATTCCTATAAATTATTCCAGAGCTAGGCGCAAAGAGGAAGTGCGATTCCAATCCCCAGTGTTCCCATAATTAATTTTATAAAAATATTAAGTATTTTTATTCTATGCACATGGAAGAGTTGAGTTATCCCATAAATTTTAGCTTGGATCATAAATCTGAGGGCACAATTTTTTCCAGAGCCCATCATCTACCCTAGGTGGGATGTAACCACTACGGGCACATTCCTGCTATAGAAAAACGGTGATCAATAGAATTTTCATAAATAAATGAAGATGTTTATTTTTGGTTTTTGGCTCGAATAACTCCTGAACGGAGTATCAGATCGCATTTCTAAGACCGCCATTGCTTTTAGAATGTCGTGTTTACCCTATGGGAAACCCTATCTCTTTTTCATCGAGAGGCCTGGTCGAGGGTGTTGATATAATTAACTAAATTAAATTAATTGAATAGTGCAAATAAATCATGCCCCCTATTCCTATACTCTACATTCATTGGAGATCCCCCTCCTCTCCCCCTCTGTTATTCTTCATCAATCTTCTAAATCGAGCATGTGAAGTGCTGACTGTCTCAGATCATGAAGGCAGACGCTCTCAGATCGTCTAACAGCAGCAGCAGAGCGTGCAAAGCGTCGGTGTTCCACCAAAAGGTACGAGGTTTCCACTTGAAAATCTCTATCCCATTTATGCCTTTTTTTCTTTAAATCTTCATAAGGGTTCTGTATTTCGGGTCCCAAGCTTTCCGAAACATGTTTCAGATATGAATTTGGATAACTGAGGTGCTCCCGGTGGTTCTCAAGAGTTTTCTAGGGGAAAACCAATATTCTAATGGAGGCCATGGAGAAATATGACCAGGACAGTGGTCTGGTGTGTTTCGGCTCCTGCATGGCGGATTCCTGCTCTGGTGCAGTGGTTTCCTGTGAGACAAGCGATGGTCCGGTCAGAATATTTCTGGGGGTTATTTAAACCCCTACAACTCACAAACCAGAAGTTTGATTCATGAGCCACTATAGGAGATGTGTTCCTTGCATTGAGGTAGACCATTTGAGTTTGCTTAAAAAATTTAATGAGTCGGGTTTGTGTCCCGGTGCCATGAATCATTGAAATAATAATATTTTATTATTATTTATCTTTGACCTGTCGTAACGTCTGCAAAGTGTGTCTGATTAACACACTGTTAGTTGCGTTTATATCCTAAAAGTAAGGAAACCGTTTCAGTGTAGTTTCTAGGCACTAGTATTGAGATTAGGGTGTGGGCCCCATGAGGCTGGGTTTGGGTGTTTATAGAGATACGTGACTTTTTCATTTGGTGTCTGTTTTAGACAAACATGTAGTCGATCTCATGCATTTTTTCCGAGTCGGTCAAAAAGGGGCGATCATTTTGATGAGTTTTAGAATCGAGGAGTGGGACCCAATCAAACATGCTACGGAGAATAGTACAATTTTCACTCACTTTCCATTTTGGATGTGTAAATAGCCTATCGTACAGGTTTTTCTTCATAGAACATGATGGTGGCCTTGGTCTAGGCGTAGGAGGTGCTCTGTGTGGCGATGTTGAGGGTCGCTTGGGTTAGCAATGTTTAGACCAACAGTGGTTGAGTCTACTCCCATGGTTTGTTCCTATGAGGGTTCATGTGGCATTACAACCCCAGTATATGTCTGTGATCCACTCTATTTGATTATTTTCAGTTAGTGTTGTGGCTTCCCTCTGGTGAGTTCATGGAAGGATCATCTAGCTTCGCTTCCCATGATCTGGTTCTTGGTATCATCGTGACCTTTTATCCATGGGTGGTGATCCCCCATATTGTTGGAAAACCCTATTGGGTTTGTGGAATCCTTGAGAATATTATCCCATACGTAGTGATCAATATTAGTAGGGATGTGGTATCATCAGTTATACGATCTATAGGGTTGTAGTAACGTTGGTAATGTGATACCCTCCTAAGTGCATGGTATCATTAGGTTTTGTGGTATCGTCGATTCAATCCCCTATTTTTCAATTTATACCATATGGGGTTTTTGAAATCGTCGTTACCGCCTTTGCACATATATATATCCTCTATCTAAGTGATATGATATGTTTAATGTCAGATCGGGTTTTGGTATCTCCCAGTGTGTCCTAGGAGTGATCCGATATCTGTGAGATCATTGTTTGACTGGATTGGGTTCTTATATCCCCTTGATGGCCCTAGGAGTGATCCCTTACCTGAGGAGTTTGGTGTTTCCACTGTTTCAGCATGGTGTTCAACGTGATGATTTCCGATGAGCGTGTTATCTCAGATGGGCCATCTGGTATGGTGGTTTGAGGCCCGATAGAGTGTATCTCTTGGACGCGTGTCATCTGGGATGATAGAGCTTGTAGAGTGTATTCTCCTGGTTTGTGTAAGCTGTAGAGATTTGAATAGAACATGTCACTGGTTATGATGCTGGAACCTCATGGGGCATGGTTCCTAAGATGATTATATCCGGATGTTCATGGTGTATGTTTCGGTATATACTTGAGTTGAGCCAACTATTCATGTTTAGCTGAGTACGGTCTCGAGATAGAGTTTCTCTCTTGTTTGGGTTCCCTTTTGGTGGGATGAGTTGAGTGTTTCCTTTCAGTTTCTCTCTTTTATTTTGGGATTTTTGGGGCACCTACTATGTATTTGTATACTCACCCCTACAAAGGCTTTTCCCGCACATGTTTTGTGTCTTGGACATACCACATTCCTTTCGAAGGAGTCCTAGGAGGAGCCGAAGTAGGAAGAGTTTATCTGAGGAGTTTTCTGTTGGGTGTTTTTTACTATGATCCCCGCTTTTTAAGAAGGTTCGACGCTTTTGTAGATTTCTTTTGGTGGGACCCTTATTTTCCCTTTTTTACTTCGGTTTCACTCTTGTTTGGGATAGATATATTTATTTTATTTACTTTCAACTTTTATATATCTCTGCACTATTTCCTGGAGGTGTATATAGGTTTGTGTGTATAGGTATGATATGTTAAGGCCTCCCATGTGTGTGATAGCCTACTCAGTGCTAGTTGCCAGCCCCAGGGCTATTGGAGGTAGGCCTGGGGAGTCACGGCCGGAGCCCCATTTGGTCAGGTCGTGACATATAATTTACGAATTCCAAAAGCATGTCTCCCCACACTATTTAAGGGAACATCACACATTATTTTCTAAAAAATAGGGGAAATTTTTCTTCATTCTGAAAAAACCGTTACAAATCCAATAATTACTTCCATCCCCACATCCTAGAAGCATTGGTTTGACTAGAAATCTCTATTAGGAAGGATTTTGTTGTAAACCTAACGTGGTTTAATAAAGAAGTGGTATCGTTCTTAACATAGTGTTTTTTTATTTTATTTATTTTTCCTATTCCATAAATTCATTTACAAATATTAAAATATAATAAAATCACATTGTGAAATATTCATATATTTTTATGTTATTTTCATCCCCTATATCAATATCTTATTCTATCAAATGGGATATGATTTCGGCATTTGGGTGAATGAAAAATGCTTCCTCACACATTGATGTAATTTTTTTCCCTCACCACCAATCATAGAAGGTTTTAATAGTGTATTTAATATATATAGATATATATATGAAATTTCAGAAATATTTATCACAATTAAAGTATAATATATCATTTAACTTAATATATTTCCATTCACAAAAAAACAATGATGTTGGTCATGTAAACGTGTGGACTATAGCCTGCACGAAGAAATGTGATTTTTTCTCATCCCAATATCACGTGAATGATATTTATTAGTTTATTTAAATAAATAAAATGGTATTTATCATATAATTATAAAATTTTAAAGATAAAATATCACTTATTTTATTTCCATTATGATCACTGAAAAATTGAAACATTACTAATGCATACATACAAATTACCATCTCCATGATTCTTATAATGTTCATTTTCCATAACCAAATAACATGTTTGGATTAAAAAGTATAATAGATATAATAAATATATAACCCTTCAATTATTTTTTTACAGATAAATGAACAATGAAAATTTTTACCTTTTTCAACCCACTAGAGAAATTGTGGAAATGAGAATAGAATACCATCAAAGCATCTGACATAAACTAAATTAATTAAATAAATAATTATAATATGGTAAAAAATATATAAAAGGAATAATAAAATTAAAAAATAGTTACTAATTGGGTAAATAATTATCATAATTTTATTATTAATAGTGATAAATAATGTGTATGATGAGTAGAGCCAGATGTAAGAAATTCTGTCTCAATTTCCTTTTATTGGGGAATATTTTATTTCTATATACCTAATTTATATCATATGGTGTATATAATAAAATATTTACATTTTATATAATTAATAATTTATAATTCTTGTAATTTTATGTTTCAATTCAAATTACATTATTGAAGGGGATTTAAAGTGAATGTCACCAAGTGGTAAGGGGGTTCATAAGTCAATTTCTTTTTGTTAACTTATATTACATTATCGTTATATTTTTTATTCAAAGATTTTTTTTGTAATGAGTTATTATTATTTTTTAAATTCTATTTTTTGGATTTATATTTGATACAAATATACAATTTACTAATTTATTTTCATTTCACCAATATGATCACTACAAAATATTCTTCTCAATTTCCACTACATTGAGACATAATTTATATTACACTCCTATTTATTTATAAGAGGTGTATCTTCTACCCCTTTTGTATTTTATGTCATTAATATATTTATATTCTGGATATTTAATGTTTTAGTTGATGTTAATTACTTCATAGGGATTACAATTCAATGTTACCAAAGGGGGAATATATTTATGTTTCAATATCTTTTTAATCATAATTATTTATACATAATATTACATCACAAAAAATTATACTATTTTTATATTATAAAACATTTCATTTTCTTCAACCCTATTTATTCGATAAATATTCAATAAATAAAACTAGTTTCCTATCTTTGGTATGTAAAATTATTGAGATTTTGTTATGAAAATTCGACATTATTTCCCTAATCGGTTGAAAGTCTATTCTCTTCAAAATACATGCTTCCTTAAAATGTTTGAAATAATATTTATAATATTATTTATTGATTTATTAAATTAATATCTATCTATGTTAAATATTATCCAAATTAATTAAATTGAATTTTTTTATCTTTATCAGATCATGTTACACTTTGACTTTTTACTAAAATTTTTAAAGGAATCTTGGTTTAGAAGTTCACGACTTGAAAGAAAATTTTCTATCATCTTAACTGATACTCGCTCTGAAGTATCCCTTAAAATTATATAATATTTTTTTATTGAGAATTTATTTTTAATATTCACGAATTATTTTCAAAAATATATTTTCAAAGTAAAATAGTAATTTTTAGTATGAAATTTTCAATAATATTTTATGGGATTTCTATTCACCACTGTCCTTTTCTCTTTATCATACTTATACTTTAAAAGGGATATGTTGTAATGATACCATCATTATTCATTATATGGATTGTTTATCTTTAGTTTTATCAAGGAAAGCATTGAAACTCAATTTCATGATTAATTTTATAATCATTGAATTTATCTTGAATTATTCACTTTCTTTTTATCACAGAACATTAAATGTCTCTTAAATATCCACATTCTTTATCATTGAAATTATTATTTATTAAATTATATATAATTAATATATATGGAATTTTACTATGAATGATATTTGATTGAATGCGGAAAATCATAATAAATATTTATTCTTTACTCAATAAAAATTATTATTGATAAGACATAATGTTTATAAATTAAATGTATCATTTAATATATAAGGAATGAATTTGACATGTAGTGATGGGAGTGAATAGGTTATAGATAGATAAATGATGCATTAATAGTCTAATGTATAGAATCAATAAGCTATTATAATTTTTTTGTATTCATACACATAAATTAAATTTTCTTATTATAATGTATTGATGGTATGGATATTATGATGTCTTAAATCATGATTTATAATACTAAGTATTTTCATTATTCTGAATTTAGTTACTTATTTACGTGTGATTATTTTATTAGTTATGATATATATGTATTAGCATCATGTTATTGTGTTTATTTATAGGGAATTATTTTTATCATCATTTATTCAATACTTATTATTATTGGTGCACATATATTTGATTAAACAGGACATGTTTTCAGTTATTTACTATTCTTCATTGATTATGACTTATTTACACATAATATCTTCCCCAGTACATATTCATTAATGATCATTTGATCTCATCATTAATTTTTTTCTTTCCCCATGATATGGTGAAGTAATCATTAATTGAGTTCAAGGATATAGAATACCACGACCCATCCCCTAAGGTCTATGTCGTGACTACCCCAAGCCCGCCTTCCATGGGCCAGTGGCTGGCGACTAGCACCGAAGTCATAATTCTCTAAATTTAGTAAGGCATTTCTTTTATAACTTGTAAACGCACACAACAGAGAACACAACTAGATACAAAATACTATGTAAACTTTATAACAAAAGTGTGTTGAAAAGTAAAAGGATCTGGAAATATAAGCCATACTGTAATGTACAATGAACTGGAAGTACAAGTACAACTGAAGAAATAAAAAAATAGCTGATGGGTCATCTCCAGGATTCTGACATAAAGGGTAGGTACAAATAGCCTCCTTAGCCCTCCACGTCCTTCAGTCTCCTCCATGTACCAACTCGTCGTAAGGTCTACCTCTGGGTACCTTCCAGTCCTGGTACTCTCCCCCTCAGTTAGCGCTATCTGTCATCTGCAACCAACACAACAAGGTGCGGGCATAGCCCGTGCATGGGTGAGTATAATGATATTCAGTAGGGACCGAGAGACCCTCAAGGTCTCACAAAATCTGACAAGGATAATCCACAAAGAATGAAATAAATAGATATCCTTACTTAGGTATATGCCCATACATATAGATAAGTTATCAACTAATCCATCACAATCATGAGGTAAACACAAAAGTAATGACTTAGCTCAACTGAGATTTTATTCACATTTCAAAATTATGACTACTGGATAAATCCTCCTCTGTCGAGTACAGAGGGCCTACCGTGACACCAAGAGCACTTCCCATTAACCTTGGACTTCTGAGGTACTCCTCCTGTCAAGTACCATGGGTATGCTGCCACACCCATGTGCTCCCCACTGTGGGTCTACTGCCACACCCAGGCGCTCTCCCTCGTAGCATGTAGAGGTAATCCTCCTTTCAAGTACGGTGGGTCTTCCGCATCACATAGATTGTGCTCCTCTATCGTGGGATTTCCACCAAAACCAGGTGGTTCAAACTAAGCTAATAGAGTCTCTCCAAGTCAAACGGTCATCAATCTTCATGTCTCAGCCAGCTACTAGGTCTCCACACTCTGCTCGCTCTTCACTAGAAGGATTCACTACATGAGCTACTGGTCGATACTCCAACAATCACAAAGTCCCATAAATAAGTATCTCAATGGTCTTCCCAGTCAGAGGGGTCTCAATGCAGTAGACAACGTGTCTATCAGACGCCCGGTCTGTGAGTTATTAGCCTTTTAGTCCCGGGGGCCCGGTTGGATTCGTGCACGATCCAACCTGACCATATCTCAACTATATCCCAAACTCTAGTGGGGTATACTAAAAGCCACATTCATGATCCAGGATTACCAGGTCCTCTGATGATTCGTCAAACGGACATCCGATGCTAATGGTATGTCCAAAAGAAAGTAAAGGGTTGAATTGCGCCCGGGTCCGGTCCAACCTGGTCGGACCGACCCAGCCTGACCCCGTCTGTGCCAACCCGGTCTAGGTTGACCTCGTCTGACCCGTTGAGTCCTTTCAATTATTATCCTCCTTCATCTTTTCCCAATGATCTGTCTTTTTCCCAATGATCTGTCTTCTCCTCCACGTAGTTTTTCATCCCTCCACGTTTTGAGTGGTAGAACGTTGATCTACTTTAATCTTGAAACAAGAAGGAGGATAATAATTGAAAGGACTCAAGAATTCGACAAAAACCCCCTACCATGTTCATTGATCATTGAAGGAGTCACGGGGAAGAAGACAGATCATTGGGAAAAGATGAACGTCAGTGTCGTCGGCATTTTCCACGGTCGTCGGTTTGTGCACCATCTCATCGTAGTCGAAGAGGTCCTATGTCGGAGGACGTCCCGAGGAAGAAGGTCGAAGTCGGGGTTGACGTTCTTCATTGGTGGAGTGTTCTTCTTGGGTGGAACCTGTTATTCATGGATGAAGCGTTCTTCATTGGATAATCTTTCTCCCAAGAGATCCTCCCAATTTTCTAAAGCCAAAACATTCCCCAATTCCACCGCGTAGGAAAGGAATTTGCCAACATCAAAAAAATTTATAGGATTTAATTATATGTTGACACATATAATTAATTGATAGCATTTAATTTTATGTTGAGACATAAAATTAATTGATATCTTTTAATTTTTTGTTGACACATAAAATTAATTTAAAGCATTTAATTTTACGTTGACACATAAAATTAAATTGATAGAATTTAATTTTATGTTGTCACATAAAATTAATTAAGGGAGTTGAGTGGTTTCCTCTCCCCCCCATTATGAGGGATAAACATCTGCTGGTCCCCACCACCATAAATCATGGGAGGTTAAGGTGTGGTGGTCCCCACCACCATAACCTCTCATCAGAGGTTATGGTGTGGTGGTCCCCACATCTAAATTCCACATGGGTGGTTATAAAAGATAAAATAAAATAAAAAATGGGTTTATTTTATTTTATTATTTCCACAAAAAACCCAAAAATAACTTCTACCCTCGCCCAACTGCTGTTGAGGTGAATGTATTTTTAAGCGAATACCGTTGTTGTGAGTTTAACAGTGTTCTCAGAGTTCAATTCTGAGCACCGGTTCAAAATGTATAAAAAACTGCTCGTACGTTTACTGAACATACCCAAAAAAATTTTAGAAATTGTTTTTGTGCACACTGGGCCTTGAAATCATGCGCCATCAATTTTTGTGGACTCGTAAAATTCCCATATATTTAAAAAAAATTACCTGGAAATTCTGTGTCTTTATATTCTCCCCACCTCAAGATTTAAGTCCCCGTAATCCACAACTCAATCTAAGGGAACAAGTTGGGGTACTAAGCATGCATCTGTGCCTCCCGCTCCCATGTGCTCTCCTGGAAGCTCTTGTGTTTCCATCAAACACGCACTTGAGGTATCGACCATCCACGAAGGACCCGCTCCTGTCAATCCTCAATCTCTACTGAAACCTCTGTAAAATTCACCCCATCATCGACATCCAACTCTCCATGGTCGATGATGTGGGAAGGGTCATCCACGTATCTCCTCTGCTAGGATATGTGGAAGATTTCATGCACCCGGTGCAACTAAGATAGAAGAGCTAAGCTGTAAGACACCTCGCCAACTCTGCTGAGGACCTGAAATGGTCCGATTAATCTCAGAGATAACTTGCCACCCTGGCCAAATCCTTGTATACCTCATCGATTCGAGACCCATAAGAAGACGTGGTCTCCATCCTCAAACTCCGAAGGTCTCTGTCATCTGTCAGCATTCGACTTTTGCCTACTCCTTGCAGTCCTCATCCACTACTGGATGATCCACACTTTCTCTGTGGTATCCCGTACCATCTCTGGTCCCACTAGTGCTGACTCCCCTAGGCATGTCCAACACAAAGGTGATATGCAAAGTCACCCATACAACGCCTCGAAAGGTTCCATCCTCCTGGTGGAGTGATAATTGTTGTTGTATGAAAAATCCACCAAAGGTAAGTGATCCTCCTAGCTATGACTGAAGTCGAGGACATAAGCATGCATCTTGTCCTCAATGGTCTGAATGGTCCGCTCAGTCTGGCCATCCGTCTGTGGATGGAAGGCAGTCCTCAAAGGAAGCTACACCCATAAAGACTCATGAAACCCCTTCCATAGCCGAGAGGTAAATCGTGCATCATGATCAGAGACTATCTTTGATGGTACTCCATGTAGCCACACAATCCCCTGCACATAGAGGCATCCCAAGATCTATACTAAACCTTGCTCTCTGATTGGTAGGATGTGGGCCGACTTGGTGAGTTAATCAAATATCGCCCAGAAAGAGTCATGTCCCATAGATATGCATGGAATACCCATCACAAAGTCCATGGATATCCCATACCACTTCCAATTAGGGACCTCTAAAGGCTGGACCAAGCCTGCAGGTACCTGATGCCCCGCCTTCACGTGCTGACATGTGAGGCACCGAGAGATGAACTCTGCGGCTGCCTTCTTCATTCATAGCCACCAGTGCTGTCATCGGAGGTCCTGGTACCTCTTCTCCACTCCTAGATGTACCACTAGAGGTGATATGAAGAACTCTCTCAACACTTCCTCCTGTAGTGACACTGGTACCATGGAACGTCCTCTAAAGAGGATGATGTGCTCCCCACCTTCAGAAAATACATCAGGTGCCTGCCCTGTGGATATCTAAGCACATCGATCCTCATAGTCAGCGTCCCCACATTGCACCTCCCCGACTCCCTGAAGAAATGGGGGAGTGACTATAAGAGATAGAAGGATGTATGCTCTATATCTATCCACAAAGGATATCTGTAATGTATCCAACTACTCTGTCACCTCGCCTAGCAGCTGTATACCCGAACTCTTACTGAGTGCATCTACAACAATGTTCCCCTTTCTAGGAGTATAGACTATCTCAATGTCATAGTCATAGAGGAACACACTACAACATCGTTGTCTAAGGTTCAGGTCCTTCTGGGAGAAGATATACCTGAGACTCATGTGATCAGAGTACATGGTAAAATGCTCACCCATCAGATAGTTCTACCACATCTTCAAGGTGAAGACCACTGCCGCTAACTCCAGGTCCTGGGTAGTGTAGTTCTGTTCATTTTGTCTCAGCAGTCAAGAACCATATGCAATCACTACTCAGTCTTGCATCGGGACACATCTGAGTCCGGTATCTGATGTGTCATAGTAGACTACATACCCAACGCTTTCCTTTGGAAGCCTCAAGATGGGGGGCACTAGTCAGCCTCTCCCTCAGCTCCTAAACGCTATTCTAGCATCTCTCCAACCACACAAAGGGTTACCCTTTACTTTTCAGGGCTGATAGTGGAGCAAAAACACTAGGGAAATATGGCCAAAACCACCTGTAGTATCCAACCAAACCCATAAAACTCTATACCTCGATCACACTCTTGGGTGACTCCCAAGAAAGTACTGCCTCAATCTTCGTTGGATATACTGCAACTCCAGCTTCCGAGATGACATGTCCCAGAAAGTGAAACTCTGGGATCCAGAACTAGAATTTCGAGAGCTTACAATAAATCTGGTGCTCTCAGAGTGTTTTTCACTACTACCTGCAAATGTTAGGAAGGCTCTTACTTAGTAGTCGAGTAGATCAGAATGTTGTCGATGAAGAGTACTTAGAAGCGATCATGGTGCAACTGAAAGATCTTGTTCTTGAGTCCCATGAAAACAGCTAGAGCGTTGGTTGCACCAAATGGCATAACCAAAAACACGTAATGGCCATATCCACACCTGAAGGCTGTCTTCTGCACACCCTCATCTCATACTATGAGGTGGTGATAGCCGGATCTGAAGTCTATCTTCGAGAACCACTGTGCTCCATTCAGTTGATCAAAGAGTTCTTCAATCCTCAGAAGTGTGTACATGTTCTTCCCAGTCACCTGGTTCAGGCACTGATAGTAAAAACATAGCCTCAAGCTCCATTATACCTTATTAGTGAATAGAATCGGGGTTGCCTAGGGAGAAACACTATTCCGGATGAATCCCTTCCCCTGCAAGTCCTCTAGCTATACCCACAGCTCGTGATGCTCCGCTGGAGACATCCGATACTTTTCTCTAGACATCAGTGTCTCCCCGGGGTAGAAATCAATGTAAAAGTATACCTACTTGTGAGTAGTTAGTCCTGGTACATCATCAGGGTAATCATCTGTGTACCGGTCCACCACTATAGGATAAATCGGACTCTTTGCTTCAACTACTCCAAGGGTAAGGCTAGCCAACTGATGAGTGATCGGTTGCACTCTCCTCCAGCTAAATCCTTCCTGCACTGCAAAGGCTCCCTTTTCACCAGTGAAGGTAAACCTGGTCCCATCTATGTAGACACACCATAAATTGATCCTAATACAGTCAATCTGAGCATAGACTATAGATAACCAGTCCATACCCAAGATGACGTCTTAAGGCCTCGACACCGCTACTAGGATATCCTAGCCGAAGCTCTCACCGTCTAGAGTAAGATAGTATTTCCAGAACTATTTCTTAATCATCGAATCCGCTCCCATAGGATTATCTAGCCATAAGGACTAAGCCAACGGATCCGTAGGAATCTCCGAGCTCCGAACGAGGGTAGTGGCAATGAATGAATGACTGACAACTGTGTCTATAAGTACTGTAGTTATGGTCGAGTAGATATAGATCATACCTCAAATCATCGCCTGAGCTCCATGATACTAAGACTCAACTACTTGGAGCTGAGATATCCCATGTCTACCTTCTCCCTGCTGTTATGGTCGAGTCGACCACCACCATCTGCACGACCAGATCCTCTTCCACGTCCGCCTGCGCCCTGCAGACCGCCTCGATCGAATCTTTATCTCTACCTGGGAGGTCCTTAAACTATCTGCTAATTGTCCGTACAACAGGTTTGATAGTCCTGAGCTATGTGACCCTGCCCACCGCATGCATAACATTGCCCACTCCTAGCATGTTTGTCTTATATTTCGGTGCCCCACACAACCGATTTTGAGTGATGGTCATCCACCTGTAGGTATGGTCCTCTTGGACATCTAGGACATATGTTTGCTACTAGATATCGAATACACCGGTACATGTCGAATGGTAGTGGATCTCACTTCCGGAGACTTATTAGCAAGGAAAAGATTCACTAGGAGGGCTCTCTCTAACACCCTCACCTGCATCGGGATGCTATGTGAGATCACCGATGCCCGGATCTCCCACACGAGATCCTACTCAAATGTCTGGGCTCTATAGAATGGGTCTCGCACCATATTGGTGGAGTTTAATGAGAGGTATGTAAACCTCACTAAGTACTAATCTATAGTCTTGCTGCCATGCTCTAGATGAAGTAGCTCCTAAATGGGCACTGCACGAAGAGTTGCTGGGTCAAACTCCGCCTGAAACATGTTTTCAATGTCTGCCTAGAGAAGTGTGACCTCATCCTGGGCCTGGAGCATCAAACTCCACCATCTTCCTGCTGATGCCTGTAGAAGGCTGGTAGCAAGAATCACCATGTGGTCTGGTGGGGTCCCTACGAGTCGGAAAACTCTCACCACAGCCTCCATCCCATACTCAGATGCCTCTGGGTTTGTCTTTCCCCTGAATTCGGGTGGCCTATGGTGCAGGAACTCGTGAAACGCACTCAAGTGATGTGCATCATCTACTGTTGGGGATAGTAGCATCAGTGGACCAATGGGGAAAGGTACTACTGGTTACTCCATTGGAAAAGGGCCTGGTACTAAGGCCTCAACGCTTTGTGGTATATCTACATGTATAACTCTCGAAACTCTAGCAGGCTGTCTGCATGGAGGCACCCTGAAAAGAAACAGGTGTGATACGGTTAAAAGTTATACCTGGTGAGCTGACCTGGTTGAGATGACATAAAAGAAGACATTTGAAAACACACACATAATCAGTTTTTTCGTTCACTGAGTTGGAAATCAGATGTCGGTGTCTTGGTTTATGGATACGTCAGCCTCCGCACCAATACTGGACTACCTGAACTGAAAACCACACTCACTGCACTTAACACTATTGATTCACAGAAAAGATCAGAGTCCTAAGTTCTGCGGTAGAACTGACACCTATGATACCAATATTTCATGACCCGTCCCCCGGGTTCCATGCAGCAACTTTCCCAATTCCGCCTTTCAAAGGCCAGGTGCTGGAGACTAGGAGCAAAGGTGTAATTTCTTAAAACTGTGAAGGAATTACCTTTATAACCTGTAAATGCACACAACTGAGCACACAGCTAGATATAAAACACTATGTAAACTGTATAATAAAAGAGTTCTGAAATGTAAAAGTGGCCATAAATACAAGCCCATCTATAAAGTACAAGGAACTGGAAGTACATGTACAACTGAATAAAGGAAAAAATAGCTACTGGGTCATCCTCTGTGAATCCTACTAGAAGTGTAGGTACAGATAGCCTCCTCAACAGTCCATGTCAGTTAGTATCCTACGTGTACCGACTCATCCTAAGGTCCACCTCAGGGTGCCGTTCAGTCCTTGTACTCTTTGCCTCAGTCAACGCTGTTCTTCATCTGGAACCAACACAACAAGGTGTGGGCATAACCCATGCACTGCTGAAAATGACAATAGTCAGTTGGGACCTCGAGACCCTCAAGGTCACCCAAAATCCAACAACGGAAACCCACAAATCCTGAAATAAATAGATAACATTACTTAGGTATATGTCCATACATATACCTAAGATATCATGTTATCCATCTTAATCATGAGGAAAACACAAAGTACCGACTCAACTCAACCAGGATTTTATTCACATTTGAAACCATGGATGTTGGAGAAATCCTCTTCTGTTGAGTACAGTGGGCCTATTGTGACACCAAGCACGCCTCCCACTAAACATGGACTATAGAGGTACTCTTCTTGTCGAGTACCATGGATCTACTACCACACCCAGGTGCTCCCCACAGCGGTTCTAACGCCACACCCATGTGCTCCCCCTCGTAGCCTATAGAGGTACTCCTCCTGTCGAGTACCGTGGGTCTGCCTAATCACACATATCATGCTCCACCACCAAGGGTCTTCCTCCACAACTTTGCGATCCCCACTAGTTTAGTAGCATCTCTCCAAGTTAAATGGTCAGCAGTCGTTAGGTCTCAGCCATCTACTAGGTCTCCGCACTCTTCTCGCTCATTACTGGAAGGATCTACTCTAAAAGCTACTAGTTGGCACTCCAATTATCACGAGTTCCCATGATGATGAATCTCAAAGGTACGCCATTTCATAAGGGTCTCAATGCAATAGACTTCGCTTCAATCAGACACCTAGTCAGTGAGTTATTAGACTTCTAGTCCTGGGGGCCCGGTTGGATTCGTGCACAATCCAACCTGACCGTATCTCAACTATACCCCAAACTCCAGTGGGGTATACTAAAAGTGACCATCATGCTTCAAGATTACCAGGGCCACTGACAGTTTTTCAAACAGATGCCCGGTGCCAATGGAATGTCCAAAAGAAAGTAAAGGGTCGAAGTGGGCCCGGTTTTGGTCCAACATGGTCAGACCCACCCAGCCCAACCCAGTCAGGGCAGACCCAGTCCGGGTCAATCCAGCCTAACCTATTAGGTCTGACATGTCCCGTTGGGTAGGCCAGCCCGTTAGGTTCAGACCGGCCCGCTAGGCCCAGCCCATCGGTCCGTGAGGGGTCGTGGAGGGCCGTAGGGGGAACACACCGTTCGTCAGAGCATGGACTAGCTGTGGGTAAGCGTAAGGGCGGTTTGGCCCAGAGGGCACCGTGAGGGGGCGCGGCTCGGGCGGCTAGGCCCAGAGGGTGCTGCGAGGGAGGTTCGGCCTGTAGGGTACCGCGAGGGGCAGGCGGGCTGGCGTAGCTAGAGAGGCCAGTCGACCGGTTCGACCGGTGGCAGTGCGGGGCATGAGGGTAGCACGGACGACGGAGTCGCGGGGTGTGTAGGGCATGCGGAGTGCACGGATGGCAGAGCCGCGGGGTGCGCGGGGCGTGCGGAGGCCACATGTGGCTTGGTCGAGGGCTGCCGCGAGTGTGCGGGCAGCTCGACTAAGGCCGCCATGAGGGCGAGGTGGTGCCGTAGAGTGGTGCCATGCACCGTTGACTTTTTCGTAGCCGACGGTGGTGCTGGATTCCATTTATGTGCTCCTCCATGTGGATTTACATCCTTCTTGATCACGAATAACACCAAAGGTGATTAGCGGAGGGGTCAGGCCATGTTAGTTTGGCCCTCACCTTCTGTATTAAGAGTGGTATCAAGTTGCTCTACTTTAATCTTGAATTAAGAATGTGGATAACAATCAAAAGGATTCATGAATTTGATAAAAAAAACCCCTACCTTATTTGTTGATCGTCGATAGAGTCACGGGGAAAAAGACAGATTGTTTGGAAAAGACGAACATCGTTGTCGTCGGTGTTTTCCTCGATCGTTGGTTTGTGCACTGGCTTATCGTAGTCGAAGATTTCCTACATCAGATGAAGTCTCGAGGATGAAGGTCGAAGTCTAGGTCGTCGTTCTTTATCGGTGGAGCGTTCTTCGTTGGTGGAACATGTTCTTCATAGAGGATGCATTCTTCATTGGAGAATCTTTCTGCCAAGAGCTCCTCCCAATTCTCTAAAGCCAATCCTTCCCCCAATTCCACCACAAAAGAAAAGTAATAGCCAATATCAAAACTATTGATAGGATTTAATTCTATGTTGGAACATAAAATTAATTGACAACATTTATTTTTATGTTGACACATAAAATTAATTGATAGATTTTAATTTTATTTTGAAACATAAAATTAATTGATATCATTTAATTTTATATTGACACATAAAATTAAATTGAAAGCATTTAATTTTATATTGACACATAAAATTAAATTGAAAGCATTTAATTTTACTTTGACACATTAAATTAAATTGATTTCATTTGATTTTACATTGGCACCTAAAATTAATTGAGGGAGATGAGAGGTTTTCTCTCCCCCCCCCCTTTATGAGGGATAAATATCAGGTGGTCCCCACCACCATACCTCATGGGAGGTTAAGGTTTGGTTGATTCCACTTCCAACTTCCACATGGGTGGTTATAAAAGATAAAAAAAATAAAACATGGGTTTATTTTATTCTATTATTTCCATGAAAAACCCAAAAACTAACATCCACCCTCGGCCAAATGCCATTGAGGTGAAGGTCTTCTTAAGAAAATACCGGCACTGTGAGTTCAACTATGTCCTCAGATTTCAATTCCATGAACTAGTTCAAATGCTATAGAAAACCTCTCGTATGTTTACAGAACGTACCCAAAAAACATAGATATTGATTTCGGGCTCACCAGGCCTCAGAATTATGCACCGTCAATTTTCACGGACTCGTAAAATTCCCATATATTTAAAAAAATACATTGAAATTCTGGGTCTTTACATAGAACATATACTTTCATTATTTTGTGATTTATTTTTTTAAATGTAATTAAATACTAATTTATATATCTAGTTTAAAAAAGGTACTAAACTATTTGGTCCTTTTGGATGTAATCATTTATATCATATGTTAGTATAAAAAGTTATCGACTGATCCTAGGAAACTAGATTTAGGGTATTTACCTCAATGTTCGGTGAGATGAGATGATTTGTTCGATTATAGATCTAAAAAATAAAGACATATTTTACATATCCCAAGAAAAAATTGAAAATGAATTATTAAATAATTTCTTAATTTTTTTGAAAATATATATAAACACCCATTTTAGATGGTACTAAGATGAAAAATGAGGAATAAAAAAATCATTTTAAATTAGAATGCATTTAAAAGAATCATCAGATGCCTTCTCCACCTAATTACATAATAAAGAATAGTCTCTGTTTTGATTTTATGTGCTAGGTTATAGAGTGTCCCCACAAAGTCTCCTATGCTGGAAGATAAAATAATAGTAAATTATATAATGGTAGCTATAAATTGTGAAATGATTAATATAAAAAAAATCTAATTTACAATTTCAAGGATACACATATGATAATTTTATAGACGATTTTTTTGATAGGAAATCCAAATATTGTGTAGTATTCATTCTTGGTGAGATCCATGATAGTTAACATATAAATAACAAGAATTTAGTTTCACTCTGTAAATATAAGTCATATAATATAGTAACTTCACATTATTGGGCATAGATTTTATAGATGATAGTGAAACTATAGAATTTGAATGTTGATGTTGAGAAACCACTGAAAATTACCGATGATAATAAATGTGCCATTAAACATATAAAAATATAGTTTTACATTCATGCTCATAGAAAATTGAGATCAAATTTAATTTTATTAAAAAAAATTGGTACATGGTGAAGTAATTATTAAATAAATTTCCACTATAGAATATATTTCAGACAATTTAACTATGATAATTTAAATATAGAGGATTGAAAAAATAGGGTTGAAATATCATGTTCACACCCTACCATATCACATGAGATAGTACGGAATGTAACCCCACATGGATTTGGATTATGTTATCAAGGAGGAAAAAATATTGGCACAACTCTTGGTCAATGAGGGAGAGAATGCTTTTCCAAAAAGGGAGTTTACTCTTCTTGTTAATTTTATGTGGTGGTTATTTCTATACAAAGGTAGAATTAAATTTTTTAATTGAGGGTTGATTTCATATATGTCAGTTATCCACAATTTGTATCACCAAAAATATGATATATCTCAAAATAAATTTTTCAATGGTAGGGTAGTGTTTTTACACCTATCATTTAATGAAGGATTCAATTTGATGATTTTGAAGAAATGAGAAGAGTGAAGTTGAATAGAGTTGAATGTGGTTTGAAAAAAAAATCCAAAAGGGGAACTTAAAGGGCCCAAAAGAATTATAAAACCATTTTATTTTTTGTTTTCATGGAATAAAAATTTATTAGAGGATATGAAGGAATTTTTTAAGATGTTAAAAAAGCTATTGGGATAGACTATGATGACATGAGATAAGTTGAAGACATTGTGTGTATATTAAAAGTTAATCTTAAATTCTAAAATCAAGACAAACAAATAGAAAATGTAATATCCTTGTTTTTATTTTGTGTTACGAATACCTTAATTTAGAGTTTGATCCTTGATTTGGTTTGGTTCTGTTGGTTTAGACCCTCTAAGAAGAGCCTTCGGGGACTTTTGGGTTCTTCTAAGAGGAATATATATTGGTAGTAGTGGTTTGACCGTGGAAAAATTTACAATAGAAATTAGTGATTTACACCATAAATAGTTTTTATGGTGGAAATATTTCATATCTTGTAAATATATCATGAATCCCTCTTAAGGGAATGAATTTTTAGTTTAAATACCTTATTTATACAATATATATGCAGTGTTGATTTGAAATAAGGGTAAATTACCCCCCCTAAATTCATTACAACAAACCTCATTTTTATTCTCTCCACGAACAATAGCCTCTCATGTGAAGAGATCCCAAGTTCTCCTCACCTAGGATTTAGAATAACTTCTTATTCTGATCATAGAATTACATTCAATTTGTCATAATTGATAGGTACTGATATGATATGTAATCCTCTTGTCTATTCTCTTCGCTTATCTTTCTATATGGACTACTTAATCCATGTGAGCTCTTTTTCCTTATTTTTTGGGAATTCATTTACTTATTAAATTTCTCCCATTATAAATCAAACAAAAAGATGATTTCATATGTGGATTCTACCAGATAATTAAGGATGGTT
This sequence comes from Viscum album, assembly GCA_963277665.1. Taxonomy (NCBI): domain Eukaryota; kingdom Viridiplantae; phylum Streptophyta; class Magnoliopsida; order Santalales; family Viscaceae; genus Viscum; species Viscum album. Next base: position 1,984,646,035 of record OY728161.1, on the reverse strand, counting down.
TTCTCATTATTTGCAATTAATTTATAGTTTTCCATATATTTCACTATTGTGATTTGTATTGGGATTTCTGAGTGTCACCACTTAAATAGAGTTATTCTTAAATTAAATGCATGAGACAATGTTATATGACCCATATTTCATCACATGAGGTTTGAAAGATTGATTTGATCCACCCCTGGAATTTATCTATTAAATCATATTTAATTGATCTTATTTTATTGTGAATTAAGCGACCCTTGAGGTGTGTTCCTTACCCTAGGTAATTGGAATTATAAAATTGGGTAAATGAAATTGATTATTAAATTGAATAGAATTAATTAATCCATGATAGTCATTTTAACCAAGGATGTGAAATTGAAGTACTTTATGAGTGGATTTAGAATTATACCTTATTAATGGAACAGATAATTAAATTAAATGTGATGTTTATGGTTATGGTTAGAGTAGTGGACCATGAGAACTTGCTATGCTAAGTCTTGGGTGATTCATGGGTTTCGACTCATAATTCCCTGGATGGAATCGTCATAATTATCGAATTTAAATGAATAATAAATTTATTGATATCATGTCGTGAGTGACACATGGGTTCTTATATAAATGAAATGTATGTGAACTATTGGAAAGATTGATTATATTATTCCAAAACTGATACTTTCATTCCATACATACAATGAAAATAACAAAATTCAAGGCAAGTGATTTGTATTATGCCACAAGTGACACTTGGGTTCCTTACAAGGGATTCCATGGATTGACTCCGAGGGTGATGAATTTATACCACACCTTGAATGATATCTCGATTCCTATGTAGAATGACATGGAAAGGCTTGTAGGGTGATGGGTTCATAGTACAGTTGGAGAGATCGTTGAGTTCCTCATAAATAATGATTTTTACATGATTAAGTTTCAAATAAATTAATTGATTCATTAATCAAAGTGATTCATCTTCTATTTCAATGATCATTTTTTTCTTTGTTCAATAAATTATATACATGATGACCTTTTCATGCTTATATTATCAACTGTAATTATGTAGGATGTGGTCATCCCTTACACATATATGTTATATGGGGGACACCTTGTTTATGGAACATTTCAAGAGAATATTTTATACATTTAATAAAAATTGAAAAATATTTTGAGATATTATGGCATATGGTGAATGAGTTGGTATCAGTCATGTCTCTGATTAGGTACTAAAACCGAGAAGGGTATTATATATTTAATGTGTAGCTTTAATTATTATCGATACACTACTTCATTATATACTCCTAGGCTAGATGGAATTAGAAAAAAATTTTGTGGCCTACTAAGTATATCTCACACCTTGTCTGGGCCACTAAGTGGTACTAAGAAAGATTTCATGGAAATATTTAGGGATAAAGGAATGAATCCAATTCTAGATGCTTTATTTTTTATACATGGATAGGGTATTGGTGTAGAGTGATGATATTATACTCATAATGCTATTGGAATGAACTTTTGATATTTTTTTGAATAACATATTGTATATTCCTATTTCCCTACATCACATGTATTATCCCTTTTTAAAAATTAACATGATATGAAAATAATTTTATATATCCTAATGGATATGGATTCTAATAGTTTATTTATGTTATCAGTTATGGTTATTCTTGTTGTTATATCTGAATGATTCAGTTATTCTTATGTTGGATAATTATTTATTATGATTGCACTATTTATTGAAATAATATTATTTTTATTCCAAAATATTATCATGTGGTTATATTCTACCCACCACACCATTATATACCCCAAATACATGTCAGTATCATCTAGTGTATAGGGAGGCCCAATTAAGGCCATGTCACCAATCAAGTTTGAATAATTGTGAGTAATCTATGTCAAGGACATCCCAATATTTTATCATAGAACATTTTTTACATAGATATTAATTTTTAGGATATTAGATAGGAGAATAGGAATATTTTGTAACTTGGTAATGAGCCTGTGCTTGAGAGTAGAAACCCCATGTAAATGGGAAACCCTAAATTTATTCCTATGGGAATTTTCATTGGGAGTTATTCTTATTTACAGTTTTATTGATTTCACAATTTTGTGAAACATATTATATGTGGACGTTTTTTATTATCAACATGTGTTTTCTTTTACCCATGGACTATTATATAAAATAGAAATCATCTCATGTATTATTATAAGCGGTTGGGTATTAAAAAGTCTGGAATATGTTATTCCATGTTTATTACATAGCATGAAAACCTATTTATGTTCCATGTTTATCTGTATAATATTTTTAGTTATAGATTAAAAATGTTTACTTAGAGACCATGCTTCCCTAGTTGTTTCCATGTTTATAAGAAATATTTCTCTGTGATAGCATGTTTTGTTGTATTTATGATATACAAATAGTTATTAAAGTGTTTTCATCAAACTAAATGTTTGTTTCTATATATCTTGATGGTGGATCCATAATTAACCAATTATGAAAAATTTGATCCATGAAACGTTGGTTTTACGGGATGAAGCATTTATGGTTGGGATCAAATGAGTTATAATAATAATTTATATTGTGTATTGGCCTTTATAATATGGGATTAATAACCCATATAATCAAAGAAGCACATATTAACTTTTAATATTCTGAGGTCGAATCTAAAAAACTTGTTTTAGTTACATAATATGAAAATTGAAACCTATATAGCATTGTAATTTATAACAAGGGAATGATAACTCATCCAACTATACCATTTTATATATTTACATGAGTAGTAATTTTTTATTCAAAAATATTAAATGAAATGATGCCATTAAATGGTTTTGATGAATTCATCTTAATGTGTGTTTTACTCTATAACTTGTAATTGGAATAATGTATATCATAACCCCAAAAAAGAAACAATGAACTTGATCTTGATATGAAAATTTTAGTGGTATCTATATAGTATCTCTTGTTATTCCCATATGGTTTTATACTCCTCCTAGACCCGACTTTAGGAGAAGTAAGAGGGGTGTGAATCTTATATAAGATTTATTGTAATTATCGTATTCTAATTTCTATGATCTATATCAAAATAACTTATTTTTCAAGGTGTGTTCTTGTAAATTTTTGATCTATGAAACCTCTACCTAATCAAGTCATGTTCATGGAAGGTGGCGATTACCATGAAAGGGTGGTGGTGGGCCCGGATCCACCAGTATTACCTATAGTAGTGCCAATTGTGGAACCTACTATAATAACTAATCATGGCACTAATTTATAGTATCATGAGTTGTTGTTTCGACTCATGAATAAAATATAAGGGCCACCATAATCTTCCCAAAGAATAGAAGAGTTGATGTGTTGGTTTCAAAAGTTGCATCGACCAACTTTTTTTGGGAATGACGGTCAATAGGATGTGGAGTTGTAGTTGGAGGTCATGGTATCGATTTTCTAGCATCTTGAGAGACATCCTTGGAGGGGATTAAATATAACTATGTGAATTATGTAACATTATTCTAATTGATGGTAGGAAATTTTTATCAATGTATATCCTAATTAGGATAATGTTTAATGGGATTTTTAGATGACCTTCTATGATTATTTTTATCCCAAGACATTGAGGGATGACAGAGCTAGATAGTTTATGCACATAGAGTGGGGTTATTTATCTATTATAAAATAATCCAAAGATTTTTCATATATTTAGTTCCTTGAACATATAATATTAATCAGGATTTATCCTATTCTAGGTGATTCGAGGATGGACTCAAGCATGCGATTTGATTACTACTGAACTTATTTAAGTTGAATATCTTTTGAGGATAGAGAACCAAGAACTCATTGCTAAGCATAACCTAAGAGAGGTTGAGGGTATATGATAGGGTGTTAAAACATACATTCCATGAAATACATCAATTTCTTTATGATCCCACAATTTTTAGACTTCATGTAAGAGAAACAACATCCATAGTGTGCACTAAGGTTATTAGGGGGTATATTAAAAATGTGGTAGCCAGGACATATGATGACCCAATGTATCAATGGTATAGTTGTGTGTCAGCATTGTAGAAATATGAGCCATATTTTGTAATTTGGTAAATATTATCCTCTAATGGATATTTATAGATTATCTATATTAGATCCACATTCAAAAGTGGGGTCATCAGCTCCTCCTCAGGTAGGGATCATGAGTATTATTGGTCGCTAAATCTGAGGAGGTAATCATTGCTTAGGGATCCAAAAACAGGACCTAAATATCTAGAAAATGGGTCCTACCCAGGGTAGTCAGGCTATATCTAAAGGCCACATTCAGTTCTAGAAATATATAGTTTAGCCAATCCCTATGGATCATAGTGCATGTCCATATATGATTATAGGCACAATCTTAGTATCATATATGCTCATTTTTCTTAATTTGATATAGTTTATTCCCACTAATTTATATCTATGGTTACTATAGAGTGTCTTTGATTTGAGATAGAGTATTTATATGGTGTGATGTCAGTTAAAACACAATTCAAATTTTATCAGAGAGTGTATTCTAGTGAAATAAATTCATCTTGGGATTGGTGGGTATCGTCTCTTTTGGGAATTATTCATCCTTTAGATGACATGAGTTGATATCATTATTGGGACGTACTGGTTATATCCTTATCATTATTATGTAAGTTTTTATATATTGATTTTATATAAACCAAGAACACCATGAGAGGGGAGGTTAGAATCAAGGTGTAAACTTATTCTTTTGAAGAGATTGATCTTATTCCAACATTGGCAGGAACTAGTTAAACCAATTTGATGGAAGTGTACAGAAAACAAAAAAATCCCATGAAATGAGGAAATACATCAATTTTACATGGTTCACCACTAATGGATAATCCATGGAAAAAATAAAAAAAGTTTTTATGTCGTAACTAAATCCACTAATATCTAATAGTTGTAGAATATAGATGTTTAGACAGAGTAACATTGTTCCATTCCCACATACGTTAAAATTTTTTTGTGAAAAAACACTACCTCCCTTGGAACACTTCCACTGAATACCAATAAAAAATGGCTCTAGGAGATGCCTTACTCACTTTATTGACATAATGATCACTTCAATGTATTGGTATTAAAATATTTGTCCCACTCTAACACATGACTCTACATTCACCTTACAACTAAGTTGATGCACTTTGAAAGGAACATTCACTTAAACCTTCAATCCAAAACTACTATTTGTGGAGATCCTCATGAAGCTGCCGTTCAAAAGGAAAACTGCATTTATGGAACATACTACCTTCAAAAATCTCACTGAGTGAACAAAGAAAAAACCATAACCACAAAACTACTTTTACCTATATACATATGCGTTGGTCAAGATTAGAGAAGTATTTTTTTGATTCTCACGATCAATTGGAATAATTTAATTATGAATCTCTTGGAAGTTATGAATTCAATGTGATTTAGGATTTTAACCAAATATTTTCTTGTGTAGTGAAGTGGGGTTAGCCTCATATTTATAGGTTGTTACATTAATGATGCTCCACCACCATTACAGAATTTTACATGAAACTCAAAAATCTTATCCACCATGATATTTCACTAATGATGCTCTAGTGAAGTTTTTGTACTAGTAATGATTACCATCAACCCATCATGCACTCACGATGCTCCACTACACATAGTCATGAATAACACCATTAAATCATCATGCAGTCATGAAGCACAACATTGTGAAACCCATTCATTGCAAAACCCATGTCTTTTCCATATTTGTGAAACATTGATTATAAAAACATCCGTTCATGATTGTAGACTCTCCCTCTAAATATTTTGCCCAAAAATTTGGAAAAAACTAGGAAATGATGTCACAATCAATACTATAGTCAACTTTTACTATAAGATTACATTCTATGACAACACCCTGATCAACCTTTTGTGGATCAACAAAAAAAGAAAATCCTAACCCCATTTCATGTAATAGAACATCCTTGGTTACAATAGATGGTATCCTTCACATCACCTTTGGGTGATAGTTATATTCAAATGGGTGATTGTGATGTATGGTCTTATTGAGATAGACCCAAGAATATTTTCATAGGTAGGGATACAACATTGATTTATTGTATTTATATTGATTATTAAGGGACACATCAACCTGGTTTCCACACATTATTAGCACTTTTTAGCTACAGAATAGAAAATTTAATTTTCTGGACCACCTCATGAGAGAGTTGTAGATTTTACTATCGAGATAGTGGTAAGAGAAGCATCTGTATCCATTACTCGTTTCAAGATAGATACTACTAAGATGTAGAAGCTAAATATGAAGCTAGAGGAAATGGAAGCTAAGGGTTTTATATAACAAAATACATCCCTATGGGGTTCACCAATCCTTTTCTACATGAAGTCATATAGTTCCACTAAGATTTCATTGAACTACTATTAGTTGAACTAGGTTAATGTTAAGAAATGGTAACCACTAACATATATTGATAAACTCTTAGACTATATGTGGGGGCATGTGTTTTCTATGAGATCTATTTGAGGACATGATATCTTTAGGTTTATGTTAATTAATTAGGTATACCACAAACAAAATTCCATAATCGATATAGATTTTAGATGTATTTTTTCATGTCGTTCAATCTTATGAATACACCAATATTATTTTTGGATTTTATGATTCAGGCTTTCCACCCCAGTTTGGAATGATTTTTTATTGTCATTATGGAATAAATCTTCATATAATCACATACACAACCCAAACATTCAAAAAATCATGATATCATTTTCATCACACAGGGAGAGAACCATACATATTCTATGATCGAAAAATTAATCTGCAATACCGATAAGTTCCACTTAATATGTGAAATTATTTCAGATATAGGAGTATCAATTGAACAAGAGAAATAATGTATCATAGATTCATTGACGTTTTACAAGAACATTTTTTACATAATTATTTTCTTAGGGTTATCAAGCCATTAAATGAACTTCATATGATATTTATCATGCCTTATAGTACCACACACATTCTTGACTAGGAAATGTGTTGATTTTACATGGATTAAACAATGTGGGAATGAATTCTTGGATTTTAATGTTATATTGACATTAACATCGATCCTAAATTTAACTAATCCTAGAAGAGGATAAATGGTTTATTATGATTCATCACGAATTGGAATGTGATCTGTTATAATGTAGTATGATCATGTCATGGTGTGTGGGTCTCTTTATTTTAGGACTCATGGTCATAATTACCTAACCTATGGGATTTTAACCTCAAATACAGAAGGATTCTTTACTACCTAAACTCCTTTGAATTCGATAATTATTATAATCCTGTGAAGGGAAATGTTGTTGTTGATGATCCAAGCTAGAAATCTCAGAGAAAATTAGCTTGAGGGGTAAATAAAAAATGATAGTTTATGGCCCAATTTAATGAGATGTATCTAGAGGTGTAGGATCATCATGGTAAGCCTCTACTCTCGTTTTTATCAATGACCTCTTTACTTCTGTATAGAGTGAAGATGAGGCGGAATTTAGATACTGAGGGCTTGGTACAAAGGGTGAGTTTTATAGCTGAGGACCCACCACCATTTTGGGTCATTAATGGGTATGAGATATTGTGAAATCATGGATGTGTTTGGGTTTCAATAGAAATATGATAAGAATTTATGTGAAAATATCATGCCTCTAGTTGGGTGGTATATCTTGGTGTAATGAAGATGTATGATGATTTACGCTACTAGTACCAGTGTCTATCCATGTAAAGGGTGATATCTGGTCTTGTTACATGGTTATTCACTTTTCACTAAGTAAATTCATACCACTAGTGACCAATAGTGATTTCACAATCACTTACCATTACAAAATTGAAATGAGATGACATAACAATAGATTTTTTAATTAGATTACCTAGGTCACCTGAAGGATGCGACACAGTATGGGTGGTCATATATAGGATTAAAAAGGTTTTTCATTTATTACCAATGTGTGAGAACTCTTTTTTGGATGTTCTAGGAATGCTATTTTTGAGAGATATCATATGACTTCATAGAGTTTCATGTACTTTCATATCACACAAAGATGATCATTTTATTTTATAATTCTGGTTGGGGTTGCAGAGGACACTCTCTTCACAGGTACTGATGATTACATCATATCACTCATAGATGGATGTTTACTATGAGATTACAATATTGGTGTTAGAGGACATTTTCTTGGCCCGAATCCATTAAAATGGTGGTTCTTTAAAGAAGAACAAATTTATAGATTTTTTTAATAATACATTTAAGGAAACTGTATAGATGGATACTTATGAGGATCTATATGGTAGGCTGTGATGTTAATGCTCATGTGGGTTTGAGGGATTAGAGGTATCAATATAGGTACCTCATCCCATTATTAAGACTTTGGGGAATGTATAACATATTAGGTAATGTATGGATGGAACTCAGTATTGGGAGAAATTGTTTCCCAATAATCACTACACTCCATTAGATATTATGGAGAGTGATAAGGTATTCTTAAATGATTTTCCCAGATTGTATTATTGAAGGATTCAAGGACATAGTATGCTATCAATATTTTTATCTAGAGACCTTAATGATTTTGTATAGGTTAGGGTTGGTACCCAGTTAGTTATAGTTACCTCAAAGATACTAATCTATGAACGAAATATTTTTTGTGTCTCAATTAAATACTTATCACTTAGAACCATCTTATATTCATCATCAAAAAGAGGATGAGTTGGATGTAGATGCCTCCTTTCATGAGAACCATATAAATATCACCGATCAAAATATGATGGATCTATGAGGTATATTAGTTACTATAGTTTAGGTGTTATGGAAGAATGAAAATTCATATGATGATACATTGGGGTGAGAGACCGATATATTATGTTAGTGGTAAAAGTTATTCTCAGAGGATAATTTACCACCCTTGAATGAGAGTCTAAGGGATGAGTTTTTTAATTGAGGTGAGAATATAAGATCCTGATATTTATCATGTGGTAAAAATCAATTATTATCCATTTTAAACTTATGTATGGTTCAATAGTGTTGGTTTGGAACATATTAGATTATGCATTAGGTTCTTTGTGGTTATTTAGTGAGGAAGAATGAGATGCAGGAGAAGTCCAAATACTAACCCATTTATAGGACAAACACTTGTTACACCATAAGTGGCTTGGACATGCCCCATAAGAGAAGTATTTTGTTGTGTAAATCATCTATTTACACCATAAATATGTTGAGAAGCTCAAAATAAGGTTTAAATTAACTTTTTGAAACAAATTCCATATAACCTAAACTCCTACTCTTATCACTATTAACAATATCCTCCAACATGAAGAGATCTCAATTTCTCATCACCTAGTCTTTGGAAGAACTTCTCCATCTGAGAATAAAGTCAAATTCCAATTGTTATATTGTATATGTAACAATATTTCATCTAATCCTTTTTAGTGACCCTCTATTTTAATTCATTATCTTTACATAAATTTTGTGGAATACATAAAATGTTATAGAAGCAAATGTTGAAAGACCGTACTATTATGGTTTATTTTGAAATATGAAGACATAAACACTATTACATAACTGAGATACATTATCTCCCACTATATTCTAAAAAATTATCACACTTTGTAGACACCTAATACATATATTTAGATTCTAGGGAAGGAAACTTAAAAATGGGTGAGCTCAAAGTAAAAAAGAGAGACATGTATGCATAAGCATGAGAACAGGTGTATGAGAATACGATCATAAAAATAGAAGATAATACCCGAAATATCAATGTTTATATACATAAACAATTTAATAATGATTAACAGTTTATAAGACATGAATTATATGGAAATAAAGCACATAAGTAGTGAAACCATAACATAGGAACATGACAAAGAATTATAGAAAACCCTATAAACATATAATAATGATTTCAATAGTATTGGAGGAATAACTTACATGGACATATTATTTTTATGGGCTCACTCCCCATACCATCACGGTATTCATCGTTCACTCCCATTACCATATTAGTAGTATGATCTCACTTCTCATAATATCTTGGTAGTCATGGTTCACTCAGATGACCATCTTATTTGAAAAGTTTCACTTCAAATACCATCATAGTCTCTCTCATGAGATATAAATCTTTACCCAATGAATTTGATGGATATATAGGTAACACCCATCTCATAATAAAATCATACATACATGCGACAAAAAATAACAAAAAATCATATCATAACCCATGAAATGAAATGGGTTTCACCAAACTCATATTATAACCCATAAAATGAAATAGTTATCAAAAAAATTTAATTATATCAAAACATATGGAAATGATATAGTTTTTTTTATCATTTCATAAAAATCATAACCTGTAAAAAATGTAGTTTTTGAAATAATATAACTTGTGATTGAGAAACACGTATCATAAACATCATACCATTGAAACATAAACTATTCAGAGAAAAAAATGAACAGAAACATTGAATAATTTCTCTATAAAGGCATGTGTAACAACAAAAAACATCATCAAAGATGATAATTTTTTGTGAAATATCTTTTAAAATCATTGGTTGTAGAAAATATACTTTCTTCATTGAAAAATTATTTTTACAACATAAGACATTTTTAATATATTTTTCTTGGAAAATAGATTTTTTAAAAAAAATAAGCGAAGCATTGAAAACCATAAAACATTTTAAAATATTGTTTTTAATAATAATAGAAATAAAATATCATTTGAAAATATTTTTGAACAAATTTTTTTTTGAAAAAAATATATTTCTAACTAAAGAGATAAATATGGACATATTTTTTTAAAAAACAATTCTTAACCATATCAAGTACCAAAGAGTGAAATAATGGTACTATATATAGATACATATTGAATAAATTGAAGATATTAAAAATCATGATTTTTCATGACATATGGATTATAATATTTCATCAATGGAATCATAATCATGAAAAATATTTAGATGAGATGTTATTGTTTCAACAAATGTTTACCACATAGTGACTTGGTATAATACTCTCCATGTAAGAAAATGAAATTACATGAAACATATAATACCAAGAAAATTATGAGATATAATATATATCATGTCAAATGGTATTATATACACCTAAAAACGAATGCAGGTGCATAATAATACAAGTGTCTCAAAGAAGGAAAATTGAGTCAAAACTATCTTACCGATTTTTAACTTTTAAAACATAAAACCCCAGAAATAAAGGTCATTGAATGGATATCTAAATACACATAAATTTTATAATAAAAATTATATAACACATTCCTATAAATTACATACACCATGAAAACAAAAATAGTGGTGAACCTGGAATTTATCTCACAGATATAAAAAATGAGATGAAACTCCTTAACCTTCTATCTCTACTATAATCATAATCATAAAAAATTATATTATAACAAATTTTTTAATTATTAATCCATCAAATTACCATATTATTATTTTTAATACCCCATATTTTTTATTATGATTTTATATCACCCACTTGTAAACAATTTTATGATAAGGTTTCACATCAAGTATTATATGCTTTGATGTTATAATGTGTCTTAATTTGTTATATATTTGGACATTATACATAAATAATTATTTATAGAATGTAAAACATGATATAATTATAATTTATATTCTTTATATTTTTATTATAAATATAAATATAATATAGAAGTGTGAAATTTAATACACCTTTCAAGGAGATAGTTGGACGTATATATTCATGGATGCTATTTCCATTTAATTGTTGTATTAAAGAATGAAAGTAAATGAAATATATTTATATATACATATTTATATATCATTATTATAGTAGAATTATTATATCATATGTATATATATTTATATTCACTAAATCCATCCATAATGCATTCCAGGTAGAGTGTGAAGAAATCACATCGCTTTGAGGAGACAGTAGTCCACACATCAACAAATGATATTATCATATTTTCAAAAGATATAAAGTGTAATGTAATAAAATATTAAATAATTTAAAAAGAATAAATATAGAACAAATATAATATATACCATATATAAATAGTGTGTCCATCATAATGGCCAACCATGAATGGTGGTAAAGAAAAAAGTATCAATACTCATTTTGTGAGGTGGTAGTTCAATATACACATAATTAGTATGTTCGTTTCCCATTTGATGGAAGTGTGGTAAGTGTATATATAACCATTATCATAATGATATATATATGTTGATGATTTTTGTGTCTTTGTATAAGCATGGAATAATTATAGTTGTGGTGGTGGAGAACAAAAATAAAGGAAAGGTGCTTGAGGAAAGGATGTTACCTCTTACTTGGGTAACTCCTTTTGGGTTGCACCGAGGTGATTACTAGGATAGAATTATAAACAAGAGGTGGTATAAAGTCAAAATATCGGGTTTTTTTATGTTAATTGGGTATATAATGGCTGAAAGTATGGGTTTTGAGTGGTGAGAAGAAGGGGTAGAGTTGGGGGGGGCTTTATAAGTATGTTAGTGGACACACTTTGCATATTTGAAAACAAGTAAGGTGTAACAAATTTTTTACCTAAAAGAATTCATCCCAAATCGAGAAAACTCAAAAAAGAACTTTTTATGATAGAAATATGGCCATAAAATGGGAATTTTAAAAGTGTTTTTGTCATTTGATCTCTTGTGTTTAGGATTTATTCGCTTATTAAGCATAGTTTTACTTTAATCACAGTAACCAATTTTAACTCCATTAAGTAATAAAATTTGTAACAAACTAATTTTATCATATTTGATATTATAAATTATTTGGACTATTAATATGTGATTAATTTTTCTAAATTTCAATAAATGAATTCGCAGAAATTATATTAAAATTAATCATGATGACGGTACAACACTGATGAGTTTTAAAGTAAAAATGACCAAATGTTTGCTATGATATTATATCAAATTTCAATTTGAAATTCGTTCTAATGAAATAAATTAGAATAATTTATAAATTATTATTTAATTAAAATTTGAAATAAATGTAAAATAAAATTAACCCTTATATATATATTATATGAAAAAATAGTTGTGAATTAAAATTTTGTATTTTTCACTATTGATCCAAAAAATGAAGTTTATATGAAAAATCCCAAAACATTACCTTAATATAATTTAAATATTATAAGTTGAAAAAATCAATTTATTTTATCAATATAAAAGATTAAAATTGTCTAATGTATATTTTTTTCAGAGGACATGAAAATGAGGTTATTTGAGAAAGTGGTATTTTTAAACAAAAAAAACTCTACAGAAAAAATTAATTTTAATTAGAATTACATTATATTTATATAAAAAAATTAAATATTATTTTTATAGTATTTAAAAATTATTTATATTAATATTTTTAATAGATAGGTTATAATTACCTATTTTAAATAATTTTAACAATAAAATGATTCTTTGTAAAAACTCAGTGTTCTTTGTGACACACACAAAGTCTTTGTTGCCTGTAGAGCAAGCCATGTTGGTGTTATGTGTAGTGAATGCCATGTTATATCCATGTGAAAGGAATGATTCAATAATTCTAATTCAAGTCATCATTAAAAATTCCTTCATTTGAAAAAAGTCCATAAAATCTCATGGTGTTACATTATACCCCCTTAAAATGAGTGTAACCTTAAAAATCCATCATTAGTGTAAAAAAATGATGATAAATATTCTTCATAATATCCGTAGGATCCAACAGAGCTTCCTGTAAGAGGGGATTTCTCCACAAAACATTGACCTTGTGAGGGGATATTTATCATAGATCTTTCTCTATAGGATCCATTTTTTTAACTGGTGGTTCCATGTAAGAAAGATTATTCTCTACTGGCATGACCTATACATTAAGTAATTCTGAAGGTTCGGGTATTCATTTAATCTGGAGTGTTATATAGAACACAACATGGAATTCATAGTGATTAGGAGGATCTTTTACGTGACAGGCTACCATTCCGATATGATCAAGAATCTCAAAGGGACCGTTATAACTTGGTCATAGTTTACCTTTCATCCCAAATATCACAAACTTCTTTCAGGGAGAGAATTGTTGATACAAATTTTCACCAACTTCAAATTATAGATATCACCAATTGTTATTAGTATAAATTTTCTACCATCATTGATATACCTTGATATGATAGTGAATGGTTCTTACCTAATCTACCTTTTCTCTAGGGATATGGAGTCCAAATAACCTTATTTCTCCAACTTTATCCCAGTATGATGGTGATCTAAATTTATTCCAATATAGGGATTCATAATGTCCCATCTGAAATATTGAGTGAAAGATATAGTTGTAAGATAACTCTATTAGAGGAAGGTGTTAATCCCAATCATCTTTGAAATCCAGAGAACAATATCACAGCATATCCTATAAGTTTATGAATTGTTCTTTTTTAAAAAACTTATTTATAAGGATGATAAGTAGTGTTGAAACTCAGTTTTGTATCACATAATTTCAAAAGACTTCTCAAGAACAATGAGATATACCTCATATCCTGATCTTATACAATGTAATTTTGTTCTCCATGAAACCTTTCCAATTTATTAATGTATATCCTAGAGAATTGATATAGATATAAGAATAATTTAATTAAAATAAATTGTTCTGACTTAGTAAGGTGATAAAAATCCACCCATATAGCATTACACCCTTTAGTGGTTTTGGGATGTCCAATAAAAAACCCAGATTGATGTTCTTTCATTTACATCTTTGTTTAAGTAATGGATTTAGTATTCCTTTAGACTATTGTATTTTTTCATTAATTTCTGTCTTACCAAGCACTAATATACAATCAATGTGATATCTCTGTTCATGCCATCCCACCAGAATTATTCTTTAAAATCTCTTTACATATTCATACTTGTTGGATGAATATCAAATGATAAACCCTGACCTTCCACTAATAGATAATTATCCAAATATGGCATGGAATTGACAAATACATGGTTTGTGAACCCTATCATTCCATCCCAATAAAGATTAAACATAGGAACATTTATAAGTTCCTTTTGCAGCTCTACATCTTCTTTCTATGCCTCCTTAATCTTCACTTCGTTAGAGGGTTAAAAATTCATTGGGGAAAGATAATATATTCCTCTTCCTTTTGGAATTCCAGATACTTCCTTTTCATATCTATAAATATTTGATCTTTTGTGATCCTCATCATGGATAAAGTAGCATCATCCTTTCAACTCAAATAATCATCCATCTTTTTCACTTTCCCAGGGTTGTAATGTATCGAGTAGTCATAATCATTTATCAACTCTAACCATATTCTATAGATCATATTTAACTCCTTATGTGTAAATATACATTTCAAACTATTATGATCAGTATATATATATATATATATATATCTCACTTTTCTCCACGAAGATAATGTCTCCATATCTTTAATGAAAAAATTACGGCTGCTAACGCTGAATCATGAGTTGTGTAATTTTTCTAAGGATTCATCAACTGCCATTAGGAATAAATTACATCCTTGTTATTTTTCATTAGAATTTATCCCAATACCTTATTATATACACCACTAAATATTAAAAACCCTTATATACTATAGGTTAATGTAAAAAAGTTTTACTAACTAAACATAACTTCAATTCCTTGAAATTTTTCACAAATTCACCTGTCACGATCAAATAACACCTTTTTGAGTTAACTTTTGTTAGAGGATTATAGATTTGTGACAAATTATCTACAAAAAATCAATAATTTCTAGCTAAATGAAAAAAACTATGGATCTCAGTCACCAGTGTTAGTCTAGTTCAAAATTTAATAGCCTCCACCAATGATTGATCTACTGATATACCATCTCTGGAGATTATGGGACCCTAAAATAAATCCCTTTTAATCCAAAATTCACACTTTGTAAATTTTTAATATAGTTTTTCGTTCCTTACGGTCTTTAGAAAAATTCTAATGTTTTCTCCACGCACTTACTCTCTCCTTTAATAGATAATAATATCATCTATAAATACTACCAAAAACAGATCTAGGTAATCTCTAATGACTCTAATTAAAAATCCATGAATATATATTGGGAATTAGTAGTAAAAAAAGGAATCAATATATATTCATTGTATCCATATCTTATATGTAATTCCATATTGGGTTTATTACCTTTTTTACCCTCAATTAAAGATAACCAGAACTAAGGTCAATCTTTGAAAAAGCATTGATCTCCACATGGTTGATCAATCAAGTCATCAATACGGGGAAAAGGATAGTTGTTCTTTATTGAAATCTATTTCAACTCCAAATAATCAATTCATTATTGAATCAATTGATCAACCTTTTTCAAAAAAAGAATAGGTTCCCCTAAATGTGATATAATTAAAAAATGAATCCCTTATTAAGGTATTATTGGAGTTTTTTCATCAATTCATGTAACTGAATTGGGGCTAATATATATAGAGTCATTGAAATTTTTATGTTAATAGGAGTGATTTATATTAATAAATCGACATCACATTTTTTGGAAGGCTAGGAAATTTTTTCGTAAATACATCTAAAAATTCCAAAACAATATTCATATCATCAATTTCGATTTACACTCCAACCATTTTAGACAAACGACCATTATGAATGGGAAATAAATATCCACACACAGAATTTAATATCAACTATATGTTTATCTTATTGTCACATTTATAGAAAATCATATGAGGTTTTGAATAATCAAATGTAAATTCCATTCCATGATAATTATTGTGTTATCTAGGCATAGAATTCTAATCAATGCCTAAGATGACATCTAATTTAACCAATGGAAGAATCAAATGATTTATAAGAAGAAAATACCCAAAAACATCAGCAAGAGAGGAATCATAGATTTTGGATGAAATAATCATACCATTAATGGTTTTCAATATTAATTACACATATAATCAAATTTTTTGTAATATTAATATCCTTAAAAAATTCATTATACATAAAAGCGTGGTTAGCTTTAGAGTCAAATAGGACATTAACAATTCTAGAGTGGATGGTCAGTGTACCTTTCTCCATTTCGTTATTGCACGTCTCCCCAGAAATATAAATTGAATGATATTTCCCCTTATACCTCAGCTTAAGACGTTGCTGATATCAATCATCGTCACCAGCCCTTGTGTTTGGGGACTGGTTATTATAATTTCAATTCTCCTTACACTTGTAGCAATGAATCGTGTCATGTGAATTCGATGCATTTTTTCTCTATTCGAACCGTTTTCTATCTTATTCTCATCACCTTGAAAAAATTCCTAATGGGGTTACCATAAACTCTTAAAACATTTATTAGGAAAATTAATGTAATTCCATCCATTATTCATCTAACACTTATAGTAGAAAGGAAAGATCATATTTTTCTATTCATGGTTTTTAAATTTTACATTAAACTGTTTCTTCATTTTCTTGTAAAAACCATTAAATTGATATGTGAATACAATCTCGATTTAAAACATGATTGAAAAAAAACAGTCAATTAAAAGTCAAGGAAGTATCTTATGGACCGTGTACTTCTAATACTTGGAATTACACCACTGGATAACCTATCAACTTTAATTCTTGTTTGGATGATAATTCATAATGTGTACCTTGCAATCTTTGTGAAGTTAACGTTTTAAGTACCATTAGATTCAACATCCTTGTTCTTCAAATAGAGGAAATAATTCTCCATATTTTTATGAAGTATCCAAGGAAATTAATTATAAAAAAAATAAGTTCTTGAACTCATCCTAATCCACGGATTCAATTTCATCTTGGTTCCTCGTATTCTTGATTAGTTTCCACCACTATCTTACTTTTTCTTTTAGCTGATAAATATCTGGAATGTAATTCTCATGCTCCAATCCCCAAAGGATGGAGAATATATTTTCAGTAGTACTAATTCATTTTCAGAAATAATTGGACCATAAGAACCTCTAAAAAAGGTCAAACTTTCCTCATGAAAGTCACAAGAAAATGTTGTTCCCCCATTTGATCATTTGGTAGTCGACCATGATTTATAGCTTGAGAGATTTGGGTGAGAATGAAAACTATATTTTATATTTTATCAACCAATGAATTATGTTTCTCAGGAGGGAAATCCTTACATTTTCTGTCATGGTCCCCACTAAAACAATTCCTTTCAGTTCCATCCATTGACTAAAACCAAAAAACATAGATTAAGAAACAATTATCCAATTAGGGAACTAAAAAATCAGGAAAAACTATTATAGGATTTCAATCTTACGATGCTCCCTTTAATATTTGAAAACCTAAGTTTACCAATGGTTGTTTATATCTAACATATATTTAAATCATTCAATATGGTTTATGAGGAATTTGTGAATTCCCAATGCATATCCTCTGGGAGGGTCAAACCAACTGTGCAGTAAGAACTGTTTTAATGTACAAGGTTATATCGAGTCAGGACCAACACACCTTGTTAAATTTATTACTCCATGGTACGTCTATACTAGATCCACATCCACCTACAGTATCCAAAAAAAGATGTATTTCTAGGAAAAAAGTCAGTATATCCTTTACCTAAAGACTATAATATTTTATTATAATTTTACATATCCATAGACTTATCCTTGGACATTGCATTAGGGTTATGACTATAGTTTTATAATACATACTTCCAAAGGAAAATTAAGACCTCGATATGATGCAATCTATAGTGACCAATTATTTTTATACATTAACATTACATCACTTTTGTGGAATACAAAGAAAAATATTCAAAAAGATACCCAAATACTGTACTATTCTAGTGTCTTTGGAAACATGGAAAAATAAACACTAGTATATAAGTGAGCAACATTATCCCCATGAGGTTCATAATGAATAGCACCCTTATTAAAAAATTAATTCATATATTCATAACCTAGGGAAGGACACATAAAAATGGGTGGTCTCAGATTCTTAGTAAGGGTAGAGAAGGGAGACATATAAGCATATGCATGAATATTTGGGTATGAGAACGTGATCATAAAAAATAGATGATCACATCCTCAATATAAAATTCACATAAATGAAGAACGAAATAATGATTGTAATTTCATATGAAAATAATCACAGGGAAATAAAGAACATAGGAAATAAAATTGTTCAATAGGAATGATATATTGAATTATGGCAGACACATATTCATATAAAAATGATTTCTATATTTGTCAAGTCTTTGCTTCCAAGGCCATATTAGTAGTATTTTTTTACTCCCCATACTATATTATTAGTAATTGGTAACTCCCATTCCCATATTAGTAGTACAAGTTCACTCCTTATACCATCTTAATAGTCATGGTTTAATCCCAAGGTCGACTTATATTTCATGGTTCACTCCCAAGAACATCTTATTCTATACCATGAGATATAAATCCTTACCCAATTATTTATAGGTAGATACAGCTCCCACCCATCTCATAATGAAATCATACATACCCATGCCCCAAAATCATAAAAAATAAAATAATAACCCATAAAAAAATGGGTGTCATAAACCTCATATCATAACACATGAAATGAAATGGGTATCATTAAAATTTAATCATACCAAAACCCATTGAAAAAGATATTTGTTTTATAATAATTTCATCAAAATCCTAACCTGTGAAGAGAATTTGGTTTCAAAATCATATAACTCATGATAGAGATACGAGTTTCATAAACACCATTCCATAAAATCTTACATGATTTAGATAATGAATATAAAAGGAAAAATTGATTTATTTACCAATAATAGCTTATATAACCCAAAAGTATGTAATATAATATGAGAAATAAAGATTTATGATATTTTAAAATTATTTATTGATTAAAATATCCTTAATAAAATAAAATTTTATTTTTTAAATAGAATTCATTTTTGAATAGATTTCACATGGAAAATAGAATTTAAAACATTTATTGGAAGCTTTTTAAACCATAAAACATTTTGAGAAAACTTTTTTTCTGGAAAATTATATTCAATTATAATTTCAAAAAAATTAAAATATTTTTGAAAATAGGGTGTTTGAAATAATATAGATTTCTAATTAAAGAGTGAAATTTTGAAATGTTTTCTTAAAAACATTTTCTGAATAATATTAAGTACAAAATATTGAAAATGGTATTAGTACATGGAGATATCTTGAATAAACTGAGGTGAATAAAATTTATGACTATTATTATGAGATAGGTCACACGTTCTCATTAATGTAAGCATAATCATAAATAATGCCGATAAGTGGTGAGATTGTTTCAATAAACTCTGTCAACATGGTTAGAAGATATCATGCTCGACATGTAATAAAATGAAACTAAATGATGCTTAAAATAAAATAAAAATACATATTCATGATAATACATTCCAAATGGAAGTATATACACCTCAGAAAATAATTTAAGTGCATAACAAAACTTGTGTCTCAAAGAAGAAAAAATTAGAAAAAACTATCTTATCGATTTGGTAACGTTTCAAAAATAATAACCCAGAAATAAAAGTCATAGAATGGATATTTAAATAATAATAAATTTATGAATAAGAAAAATATAATACATTCATAGATAGTATATACACTGTGATATGGAAAATAATGGTGAACATGGCATGTATCTCATAGATATAAACACTAAGATGAAATTTCCATACGTCCTATCCTAAATCTTATCATACTTGTACGAATTTCCTATATAATAAATATTAATTTATTGTTAATATATCACATAACCATATTATTATATAAAATACCATAATTTTTTATTGTGACATTTTATTACCCACCTGTTAACAAATATACGTTTACGTTTCACTTTGGGTAATATCCACTTTGTATTTCGCATGTGTCTTTATTATTTTTATCTTTTTTTCTAATACTTATAAAATTATATCTAGAATTTGAAGAATTATATATATATAACATATTAAGTATATATTTGTTAAAATTATCTATATTATATATAATTATGAAATGGAATACACCGGTCCCAGAGACATTAGGTCAAATGTACGCATGAATGCGGTTTCTATTTAATTGTCGTATTGAAAGAAAGAATGAAAATAACACAAACACACATATATATATGTTTATATATCATTATTATAGTAGAATTATTATATAATACATATTATATATGTTTAATAAACCCTTTGTTAACAAGTACCATGTAAATCCTTAATGAATCAAATCACTTTGAGGAGGCGGTGGTACATATGTCCACAAACGATATTATCATATTTAAACAAGATAGAAACATTCAATACATATGTTATAAAATAAATAAATAATAATAGAAACATAATAAATAAAATATATATAGTATATAAACAACTTTTACATCATAATCAATAACCATAAAAGGTGGTAATGGAAAAAATGAATAATCATCTTTTCGTGAGGTGGTATTTTGCCAAACACATAAATACGTTACCCATTATATGGAAGTGTGTGTATGTGTAGGTTGAACCCTTACCGTAAAAACAATATGAATATATTTAATATAATTTTTTTGGTTCAATCATAGAATAAGTAGAGTTTAGGTCGTGGATAAAGAAAATAAAAGAAAGGATCATGAGGATATGATAATATCTCTTTTTTGGATAACTTTTTTTGGTTTGAAACAAGGGATTCCAAGGATGGAATTATTCGCAAGGGGGTGATTCAAGGAGGATGTTAGGGATTTTTTAATGTGAATTTGGAATATCATGTTCTATCTTATTTTAATTGAGATGTTCAATGTAGGGGTGGCCTTTTATAGGGAATGTAGGGGACACACATGGAATTTTTGAAAAAAGATAGGTGCACCAACATTTTTCCCAAATAAAATTCATCCCAAACTGAAAAAAATAAATAATGGATGGTTTATGGCCAAAATATCTCCATAAAATGTGTTTTGGACAAGTTTATTGGTCATTTGGGCCCTTAATTGTAGGAATTATTCCCTTATTAGCTTTATTTTACCCTGATTACTATAATTAATTATAACTGCATTCACAAATACGTTCGATAAAAATATGTTGACCATAATTGAAATTATAAACTATTATTATTAAAAATATGTAAGCCATTATTTCAAATTATTATCACATAATAGGAATAAATTAATTTTAAATTAATCCCACATATGTGACGATATTTCAGGTTTTTAAGTAAAAAATGACCAAAAGTTTATGATGTTTTTATATCCAATTTAAATTTCAAATATCTTCCAATAAACTAAATTAGATTAATTAATAAATAACTTATATCATTAAACATTAAAAAAATTTAAAATATATAATTTATCTTAAAAAATAAATTATATGAAAAAGATGTTTTTTAGTTAAAATTCATAATTTTTCATTATTAATCCAAAAATGATGTTTCTCATAAAAAAACAATAAATTCCCCCAAAGAAAATTTAAAAATTATATTTTCAGAAATGATGTTTATTTTATAAAATTAAATTTCATTATATGTCTAAAAATAAGTTTTTTTTTGTTTTTCATAGAAGGACTTGAAAAGTATTTTATTTTAGAAAATATTATTTTTAAACCAATAAATACTTTAAAAAATTAATTTTTTTATTACTAGTACAATTTATTTACATAATAAATTACAAATAATATTTTAAATGTATTTATTACTATTTATATTACCATGTTAAATTGATAGGTTATAATTATATTGGTTAAAAAATTAATACTATAAAATGATGTATCATAGAAACTCAGTGTTGCATGTAACACACACCAAGTCAGTATTTTGTATCGTAGAAGACATGTAGGTGTTGCGGGTATAAAAATCCATGTCAGTGAAATGTAAATGGAATTTTTGACATGTTTCAATGCCAGACATCAATGAAAATTACATCATTAGATAAAAAGTCCATGAAAACCCGGTGTGTTACACTCTTCCTTCATTTCATTGATTATCTTTCTATAAGGAATACTATGTTCATGGGATCTATTATACCCTATTTGAGGGTGTTAATCAATTCATTTCATTTATATCATTCTATATTAAAATATAATATGATAACATACAGAATTTCTACAACTAAGCTATGGTTGGTGGTCTAATTATTTTCCCTAAAATTCTTGTTTTCTATATAATGAACCACCATGATGTGGGCCAAACATTCTTAGCATTTCCTCTTGAAATTAGTTTTTATAAAATAAAATTAATGATACTATGTTCTATTACTCATAATTCACTTATATAGATTAGATAAATTGAACATCTCCACACCTGGGGGTGTGCTGTTAAGTCAAATTTATGTTACATGGTTAATTATGAATTAAGCCACCCTTGAAGTATGTTCTTTACCTATGGTAATTAGGATAAAAAATATACTAACTAAATTGGATTAATAAATTTAATGGAATGAATTAATCACTTTTAGGATTTCTAATCCCTAAATATGAAATTGAAATATCATCTGAGGTGAGTTATAATAATTCCTTATAAATTGAATGGCCAGTTCAATTAAACGTGATGTTAAATGGTGTAGTTATAATAAGGTCCCACAAACGTTTTTATACCATGTTGAGGATGATACATGAGGTTCAAATTAAAATTAAATGAAAAAACACATCAGGTATATTGAATTTATGTGAAATATGAATTGATTTATATCATGTCATGAGGGAAACATGATTTCTTATATGAACACCATGGAATTGAATCACTTAAGTGGATATATTATACTATTCTATGAGGGTTGATTGGGTTCCGTACATGGAATTCCATGGGCCGAAACTGAGTGAAGTATTTTATATTATGATATGACAAACACATGGGGTTCTTATGTGGGACTCCAAATATAGTTATTGAGGGAGATAACATTATTCCATACGTAGAGAAATACTTGGGTTTTTATATATAATTCCATGGATGGTAATATTGGGTATTATGTTAGTGGTAAACCTAGAGAGATACCTGGGTTTCGCATATTGAACAATGTAGATACGATTGGGTTTTCACTAAATATATATATTAATTGATTAAAGTGACACATATGACAATCTAAATAACATACTTGAATTCAGTCAATAATTTACAAACATGATGACCTTGTTATATTTACTTTATCAAGTGTAATGACATGGGATATTTTCATTCCATACATTAATATGATCTATTTGGGATTCCTTGGTTATGAATTAGGTCTTGAGTCTCTTCGGTACAATATATCAAAATCGATAAACATTCCTAGAAATACTATAATAGAAAAAATAGGTAGTATTTATTGGGATTACCATTGGGAACTAAGACTAATAAGGGAATATTATATTTCATTTTCAGATTTCATTATTACCTACACACTTCTTCATTATATACCCATATTTTATTTCATTAGACACTAATGGTGGAAGTCTACTGAGTATATCTCACATCCTGTTTTGGTTTCCAATTGGTACCTGGAAATTCTTCATGGATACAAATAAGGAAAAATGAATGTGGATTTCTATGGGTGGTTGATTTTATATATTATGATATATTATAAGAGTAGAAGATAGAAAATATTCATTTCCTTATATTAGAAATATATTTTTAGTTTTTCCTTTTCTGTATGTCATGTTTTCTATGTATTTTTATCTATTTACCATGTCCCATCTCATTTTCTATATCACAATGACATGAGAATAATTTTATATATCACAAAAAATAATGTTTCTCTTAGTTTATTTATGATATTGGGGTTTCTTATTCTTGTTATTATATCTTAATGATTTAATTATTCCACTCCTAGTTATTTATTTATTATTATTTCACTGTTTTTTTACATTTTGTTTTAGTTACTCATCACTCTGATCACGAGGTTATAGTCTCCCCACCACACCATTGTACAACCTTATAACTAGTTTTCAACCATGATCACATAGGGTGGAAATACAGAGGCCTTGTATCAAACCAGGTTCAGTTACATATGAGTTAACCTAGTTCATGACGTCACAAATAAGTCCCTGAGACAGTCACTATTGTGCGGAATTCATTTATTGAATTCGTAAGGATGGTATGTAGTGACAATAAGGGTCAATTATGAGATGTGTAACCATGATGTACCACATTGTAAGGGTCATTTATTAACCATGTAAATAAAAATCTCTCTGAGAAGTCAAAAAATAATAGAGGTTTTTTTTGAAAGGATAAGAAGATAAGTCTGTAATGAGTAACCCTCTTCATAATAATAGATCCAACAACTTCATCAGGATGTATTCTAATGTGTGTAAGTATCATAAAAAGAAGAATCATTTCAATAAGTAAAATATGGTTTCTAAATAAGAAAAATTTATAAAATAATGATATATTGATGATCCCTTGAACTTAATTAAGATGATTTATTTTATTTTTTAGGGTGAATTCCATTAATGTAAGGATAAATATGTTGTAAAATTCTAATAATTTATAAATTAAGAAAATATGACATTTCAAAATTTCTATTTTATAATGAAACAAAAATATGGTGGTTCTAATTCAAATCCAAAGTGAATAAAATATCAAAAATAAAATTTTATTCAAGATATTTTGTATAAGAAACTGTAATTGGTGATCACTACTCATTCATTTTGAAGCTTCACAGATGATTTTTTAATAATTAAAATATTGATTGAATCAACCATATTTCATTTAAAATTTTTGAAATATATTTCCTGATTAATTGTGCGATGAAACTTTTCACTTCTCAAATTAAAATATTTACAGGAAATTTGATTTTCAGTGGTTCATCATATGTTTTCATGTTCCTATATTTTCATGTAACTATATTATAATATATTGTTCAAATAAAATTTTTATTATAGAAAAAGAAGGTTCTAAAAGAAATTTTTTGAATTCTATTTAGTGGAATGTGGAGAGGGATTCACTATGGGTAATTATAAAATTAAAAAAATGGGTTTATTTGTGAATTTTTTTGGAATGTTGTTCTATGATGGAGAATTTCCTGAGTGGTTTTTTTCAATTAGAAATAATAGAAGAATGGTAATTTTAGAATCACAAGTTTTTTAATTTTTAAAAATCTGGATGATTATATTGTGATTATTGGAATAAACCCATGAGAAATTATATCGAGGAAAAATATCAGTGATATCAGTTGTACCATTTAATTTATGATAATTCTCTAGAATGCTGAGGTTGAAATTGTTTCTATAAATATTTTAATTCATTAATTTTGATATTTTCCCAAACAAGGGGGGGAAGTTGACTGATTGAAATTATGATCATGATTTTTTTATAAGATTAAAAATATTGGGAGAAAATTGTGAATGATGATCGATATTATATAATAAAAAAATCAATAAAATAATAAGCATTAATTGAACTGATATTGATAGGAAGTATAATAAGAATATTGATAACATATACATCATGTTTAATAAATGACTGACTTGTAAATTTATTTTTCTAAAGTGTTATCAAATGTTGATGAAATTTATGTTGAGACCAAATTCATATCAATATATAATGATAATTGTAGAAAAAATATCCATATTTTACTAGAGAAACAAATATTGAAAAAAAATCATTCACAATGTTTTATATTTTTTTTATAAACAGTGGCATACTATGTGAATACCAGTTGGATACTTGAGAAATCTCGCATTAAAAATGATACATGGTCATTCCTTTTGAATTTGATGATTATAAATCTAGTGGTTAATATATAGAGAATTAGAACAGCCAGACATGGGAGGGTGTAGTTACCCACACTAAGACCAGACCATATAAAAAATATTGTGTGCCTTGTTTCATATATTTTTATATTCATATTAGGGAGGACAAATTAAATTTCTAGTGGATCAAATCCTAAGTAATTTTAGTGGATTATTTCAAGAGAATGATATTATTAAATATTTACACAATTGATTCAATGCGCCTTCTTAGTGGAGCCCTGACATATGTTATCCCATGTGGTATTAGTGTGTACAGGTTACTTTGGTTAGATCATTGGGCTATTCACATGGGTTATAATAATTCTGTAATAAAATGAGTGTTAATAATTTTAATAGTAAGAACTACTTGATTATAAGAGTATTGTGTTTCCCTATCTTCTATTAATTTTCTTAGAAGTGGATTATGGGGGAAAAGTTAGATTTTAATCAATAAAATGATTTGTTTAAATATTACTCACCGACGATAAGAATCTAGAGATTCATGAAATGTATTTAAATACCTTTCTTATGTGCTTTTTAGAAAAGGTATTCACAAAGGTAATTCAAATTCATACTAAAAAAATATTTTTTAGAAATGTTAAAAAGAAGTAGTGAAGAGAATGTAAAATTCAAAGAGGAAGACTGTATTTCTAGAGATGAAAGATTGAAGGAATAAAAATTGGCAGGGGGGAGAAGAACACATTGATTAAAATTTTACTAGATTAAATAAAATAGTAATTAATATTATAGGATATGGTGAGAATATTTAAGATTCTAAAATTTTCAAGAAGTTAATGATGAAATTTACTGCTAGATTTTAACATAAATTTTTTTAACATGAAGATAGAGAGGATCGAACACTTGATGAATTTCTTAACATCCAAATTACGTATTAGATTAAAAATAGACAATTATTCAAGGATAAATATAAAGAATATATTAATTTTTAATCTTTAAAAAATATGATGTGTCTAGTGATTTTGATGATGAATATGATAAGGATAAGGATTATAATAGAATTATATCTCTTCCCTCTCAGAATATTAAAATAATAATGGGAAAATAAAATGTAAAATTGAATATCAAATTACTTTCATGTGGTGGAATTTGAAACTTCTGCATTAACTATAAAAATATAAAGAGAAATAAATATTAGGTATATGAAAAAAGTGATACATCTTTATATAATAATTGGGGAAAATATTCAAAAGATGTCATCACATTTGGTGAAGGAAGAAATAAGTTTCCTAGTGGAAAGAGAATATATATGATTAGTAATGAATATTTAGAATAATTTTCATTGAGCATTTAATTATATTATGAAAATCATAACAATTTCAAAAAATTTATTTATCATTTTGAGATGCATGATGAAACCTCTTGCAATGAGGTAGAATAATGTGAAATTACCTATAAGGTTCACATGATGAAATATGAATTAGAATAATTTTTTCAGTATAATAATAATAAGATATAAATTATAATTTTTAATATTTATTTTGGATAGAAACTCAATCCTAGTGATGAACTTGTAAAAAAACTAAACATCAGGAAATTGATTAAATCAAAAACTAATGATAAATAGTGATGAGAAACAAAAGATTTTGAATGATCTTGAAGAGAAATATTTGTTTAAAGATAAATAAATTATATACACACAATATAAATTCCTTAAAGATAAAAAATCATTAAAAAGTTATGTATGGGAGTGTACCTCTAAGAAGATCAGAGTATAATCATACAAGAAAATTTTTTTAGGAGAAATGCATTATATTTCTCCACATAAATGTTATTTAATTATTTGGAAGAAATATGGGGAATACCTTACCAAAATGGTCTCTATGTTGAGGAGTTAATGAAAAAATTTCAAAGAAAATATCCCTCTAATAATTGGCTAGAAGTATTCAAAATGAAAATCAGGGATACAAATATTTTATTTTTAATGATTCACTGAAAACTTACAATAAAGGAAATCCTTTGATTCTAAATAGTCGATATTCATCACACAAGTCTGGACAACTAAATTTTTTCCAAAACATATAAAAAATTTATTGAGGTATGGTGACATTATGTAATAATAGTTATATGAGAATTATAGTTATCCCCCCTTCTGATATTGAAGAAAAGAGGATCCAATGTATAAATATTATTTATATAGGTGGCTAGATACATAACCATTTTTTAGTAATCCAATTGTGTGATGATGATAATTAGGTTGTATTTACAAAATATTAAACTATCATATTTAACATTAAATATAGAATAGTTATCTATGGAGGATAAAGAATAATTGGAAACCATTTTCAAAATGCTGACCTAACCAATTATTACTACTTATGTGAAATGGATAATAATTATTTATTGACTATGAATCATGGACACATTTCATGTATAATATTTCGTCAAATATAAAATTAAAAAGTTATAAGATGCCTTCCATAACATATAAGGTAAATAGAGACAATTTTTGAAACATTCCAAAATTTTAAGATTGTTAAAGAAACACTTAAAAAGTAGACACTCAATCAATTAGGCAACTATAAGTAATTTATTCATACTTCTATAGTCTCATGAGACACTAGTCATATAAAGGTGATTTTTATTTCATTACCATTATAGATGATTTCAAAATAATAAAAACAATAAAGTTATCAAAACTGAAGTATGAAGTAGTTGTCATGTTTAAAAAAATTTTATGATAAGATGCGAAGGATTTGGATGTTTACATTATGAAGTTGAGAAACTTATAATTAATGAAAATATATATGTAATTAATTTCATAATTATCCATAAAATCCTGAGATTAAACACTAACTGAGTTAACCATATTGTACATAGTATAATGGAGTAAATAATATGAAAAATAAATGCTCTGTGGAGATGGGTAGGACAATATTTTATAGGCATAAACTCTGTAATTTTTTAGGAGAGAAGAAACATTCACAGCTAGCGATATAGAAAACATTTTTTAGTGATACTCGAGAGAAATAATAAACTAAATGAAATGTATTTCAAAATAATACAAGTAGTTAATTACGTTAATGTCTCAAGTAGAAAATATTATAATAAAATAAAAAATACCAATCTATGAATGTTTGAAGATAAATCAAAAGAAGGAATCCTTATGGGATACCCATCAAACGGTAGTGGTTTAAAAAGTGGGAATGAATGACTACTCAAAATTATTGGTTAATATTATGTACAGGTCCTTGAAAATATGTTCAAAATAGAGGTTATTGGTGGAGAATAAGATGATATTATAGGATCTATTGCTGTGAATATATTAGAAATATAGATTGAATAAGAGTTCAAAACTATACAAAATTACGACTTTGCTGACTCAGTTTATACTAGTGATGAGGAAGTGTTTCATAATATAATAATTTGAGACATCAAATACTATATAAGAATGTGGAAATATAAATAATATTGGATAATAAGGTATATCAGGACATACATATCATTCATCAATATTTAGTTCATTTCATATGAATATTAAAAATTAATCATAGTAATATATACCTGAGAACCAAATAGGTTTTGTGTCTTTGGGAACTTGGATATGTAGAGAACTAGAACATAAAATATCTATACAATTTCTGATTGACTTCTTCATAACTAGAAATTGTTGTAGACACATAATACTTAAAAACCATTCTCCATACCCTTGGGAAGGGAAACCTAAGAGATTGTGAGTTTATATGCTCAGTAAGGGTAGAAAATAATAGATATTTATAAATTATCCTATGTGTGAATTAGATAAGTACAATTGTATGGTAGCATGATAATGAATTAAAATAATCATACCTAATCATTCAGAGGTCATTAATTACAAAATTTGGTATAACATTTTCTCAAACAAATGAAATAATACATATGTGTGTGGAATCTTAAATAATCAATTTGTGGGAAATAAAAAATATCATAATCATAATAAACATGTTGGCTTAATTTATATAAAAAATCATTTTATAATTCAAGGATAACTTTCAAATATGGCAATATTGGATTGGGTTCACCTCCCATTTGATCATTTTATTAGTCAAGGTTTACACTAAAGAATATTTTATTGGAAAAATTTTTGTTATTAAAATTGGATCTCTCCCTATTTTAGTCCTAATTATATCATGAGATATCCTTCTATACCCTACACATTATAGGGATACCTAATTTTAGGCCCACCTATCATATATCCCATTTAAAGGATATGATTTTCCTAGAAATTTAATGATCATAATCATAAACCCTCCAAAAATAATATTAAATATTGTAACATTAGATCAAATCCCCAATAAATCATAAAAGGATTCAAAGTATGTTGTTAAAGATAAACATAAATTTAAAAGATCACTAGAACACTAACATGGAAAAATTATCATTTTATTTTAAATCACATATTCAGATTCTAAAAGTATAAAAAATATTAAGTAAAACATTTTCCTTAAAAAGAACAATGGAATTAAAAAATAGGTATATTAAAATACAAGAGTGTAGATGATGCCATAGAAATCCTTTCATATGGTGTATGTTGAGTTGGATAGTCCATTCACATTTTCAATAAAAAGTTAGAAGAATGTTGTTAAGAAAATGAGAAAAATATTAATTTATTTTTTTCATATAAATTCAATCATGGATTATGATGACTATAATATATCATTGGACTATTTTAAAAACAATCTTGAAAACCATTCAATGTAAAAATGGACATGGAAATAAATTCATGACTGAATAGAAAAATATGGTCTATTTACATTAAAAACAGCCATTTGGACTCTTGAGTACTCAAAGAGAGTAAAATGAAAAGAAAATATATATATATATAAATAAATAAGGTATAATAAAATTAACAGGACTTGGGAATGATTTATCATTTAATTTCATCATTTAAAATTTTAATAATAAACAATTCCTGTAAAAATGAGATTGTATCATAATACCCCTAACTCATGCCTTTCTTGATTCACAAGAACTATAACATTTGTAATATTATAATTTAATCTATTAAACTTCATTTCCAAAACTACAATCATTTTTATAATAGCATACATTATTTTCTAATAAAATCATATCACGTGTTCATTAACAATCATTAATTATCATAGTCATTTTAGCTGTTAAATGCTTTGTTCTTCATATATATATTGGTTCAATGGTTATGATCCATTTATTCTGATCATGTTTAATTCTTCCACAAAATTTTATTAATGATATAAATATTTTTATATACAAACCTCTCAAATAGTTTTATTTTATTATTTTACCTAGTTATATATTATTTGGTCGAGGTGAAGGCTGAGCCTGATTGAATTTCCAGTGTTTTGGCGATAAATGTATGTTTGAGATTGAAAACAACCATCACAGTATAAGAACACCTTCAGAACCATGTTGCTATGCCTATGTCACTGTATGTCCTACTCAGGGTCCAAAAGAAAATTAATCAATTTGTAAGACGGTTATTAAAATAGAAGCAGAAATTAATAAGTTCTTAAAATAATAGAAAAGGAAATATTATTTAATAATAATAATATTATTAATAATATAATTATAAAGTTATTATATTTAATAAATTTTATAATATTTATAATATTTATATTAAATTATCACTACAATTATTATGATTAAACTATCAATATCAATATTTTCTAGGTTTTTATTTTCTTTTTTCTCTATCTTCATTTATTTTCATTATTGTTTTCTCAATTTTATTTTTATTTTAATTATTTTTTTATTAACTCTTCCTCTCTTCCTCCACTATTTCTCTATCCCATAATATTGACATTTTTTTGTTGAACCCTAGCATTTTACTGGCATGGTACGTTGCTCCTTGGTCGGCACCCCTCTCCACCTCCCTTATGCAGATCTTGGCCAACGTGTGTCCTCTCTCCTGACTGACCACCCGACACCACCCTGACCACCCTTGCATTAAAAAACTTAATCCCTCAAAACCCTCCCATCATGTAATATTCAATTATATGGTCTAGGTTCCAATGTGGCTCGCCTCTAACGGCCCTCCCCTTTGCTAGTGCGACCTCTAGAATCCCCTCTCCTTTTGCTGCAAGCACAAATCACCTGGGAATGTCTCTTCCCTTCTTCTAAGGGTTTTGGCTTATAATTTCTTTTTCAATCAGGTTATATTTTGATATTTTTCACTGGAATTCATGAATTAGGGTTTTCCTTAGGTCCCTTGTGGTGCATATTGTGTGTGATTTGAGTTTTTCCCCAATTTGTGGAAATTCAGTACAGAGGTAGGCAGTTTCATGCATAATTTTTATTTAATGAATTAATTTTCTGGTTTCATTAATTTATAATATTATTTAATTAATATTTTCCAATGAACATGGATTTTTCAAGTTTAATTGGCTAATTATTAATTTATAAACATGTTTATATGATATGGGAGTGATTTTTATGAAAACAAACATTAGTGAATTATTTGTGTTTTATTAAATTTTGCAGTCATATTTTTTTGTGAATGTGGTGAAAATTTTGTTTTAAGATGGAGTTTTTTTCATTTAGTAATAAAAGATGGTTTTGTGTAGGCTTTGTGGGTAAATCCAAGTAATTTTTTGAAAATTGTATTTAAAATTTTTTTATGGTTTATTAAATTATATGAATGGTGTAAACATGTTTTATAAATGGTGTAAGGGTTTTATCAAACTTTTTATTTGGGGTGGATCACATTTTTGAAATGTGTTGGAGTGTGTATTATGTTAAAATATTTTTTGGGTCTATATATGGTGACATTAGTGTGTGTGGGGTATATTTGGAAGGCTTGTGTAAATGTGTCATAACTTCTTAACATGAATCTTGAATTAGAACTAAGGTAGGCCCGTATAGCTAGGTGGGTGGATTAGAACTAGTGTCCTAGTGATATAAAGGTGGAATCAACCATATTTCATATAAATGGATTCAAGACTACACCAAAATCTATTCTTTTGAATGATTATTGGAGACCACAAGGGGTACGAGGATTTCCCTTACAAGATTCATGGGCACGAGAACACAGGTTTTCGTGTTTTCTGAAAATACTTTTCACTGATACACGAGGATCTAGCATCCCATCACTATCTAGTACACATAGTTCCCCTCCCATGTTTGGTTCTTTTGACTACATTGCAATCACCATCGGTATATGGTGTGATTTTTTTGGTTAATGTGATTGAAAATTTGTATTTATTTAAAAATTGATTTTCATTAAAGTTATTTTTCACTAAAGCAGCTTTCCTTTGATGTTTTTTTCATTAATATTGTTTCCATTACAATTGTTCAAGCATTTGTTTGCTTTTATTAATTAAATAGGCAAGTTAACTTTACATTTAATGTTTATGCATGGAATATTTGTTGGGTGGAATCCTGCTAGGTGTTATCTCACACCCTACTTACACCTTTAAATATAAGATGATTTTGTTATGTTTGATACAGTTTAGGGTAAAGCTTTTGGTGGTGGAGGTTCGAGATGTAGTTATTTTTATTGGGACACTGTTGTGGAGATGGCTTGAGGGTGGTGTCCTCTTATATGGTGGTGGTTTTATGAGTTGGTTTTTGGTCACTCTACCTTGTGGAAGATTTGGGTTTTTATGTTTCAACTAGGTATCTAAATATTGAACCCTTTTAAAGGCATGTTTGGTTTGTATTTATGGCATGTTTTATGTATTATTTTCAATTGTTTTAGAATTTCATATTCATGTAAATTGTTCCCACATTGTTTTTTTCATACCAGGGAACTTGTTCCATCCTATGGGGATCATGAACACCCATTGGGAAATTCCATAGACCGGGCCAAGCACTAGTTCAGATGAAGACCCAGCTTGGTTTGTGGAAATATGATATAAATGCATGTTTTAGGTTAAAACCTTTCAGTCATTTTATTTGGGACCAGTCTAGTTAGACATGATCATGGACTATTGGGTATGGGATTTCTGGTTGTGAGTAGGGATTTTATCTAGCAGACCTCATGACTAACCATGAGTTGACATGGGATGTCAGGATCTTATCTTGACTTCTGCACCTATTGGGATGTGGAAGCTGCAGACTGTGCGTGGACACTAGGTGGGAGTGAAGCGGTTTGGTCACTATGTTTCTTCTGCATGATTGGATTATTGATGTTATTGTTATTTTTGAAATTTTATTTTTTAGACCTAATGAATTAATAATATTATTATGTGACTCTTTCTTCTAGTAGATGCATACCTCCATGGAGAGATCCCCTACAACCATGGGATGAATCCCAAGAGATTTCTCCCTCACTACTTGATCAAGGGTTGGTGGAAGATGTGGTCAGTACTGTTTAGGCTTTAGGAAAGGGAGATTATCCTACTCCTACTCATGATATAATAAGATAATATGAATCCAGTCCTAACAGGAAAAATCCCAAATGTTTCTCAATAAAACCCCCCTTTATTATGAGGTAGCACAGAGCCTCGAGAATCAGAGAAGTGGATTTAGAAGATCGAGTTCATGTTTGAGTTTCTTGACACCCCTAAAGAGATTAGAGTTAAATTCACATTATTTATGATATAAGGTACCAATTGAGGGTTTTGGTAGTCAGTGGCCCAAGATGGGAATCATGAGAAGATGAGATGGAGGGACTTCAAGGCATACTTTAATGACCAATACTACCCTGAGGTCATGGCATATTCTAGATCCCTAAAATTCATGGATCTTGTTCATGGGGACTGGTAAATGATGGAGTATTCCAAACACTTTTTTGAGATAGTCCTATATGCAACTAAAATAGTCTTCAACAGACAGATGATGGCTTAGATGTTTGAAAATGGTTTTCTTCTAGAGATTTATTCTTAGGTATTCCTGTTGAAAATGCAGATGTATGCTAAAGTGGTTGACAGAGGTTGTATGATGGAGATTGATCATAAGGGTATGTTTGGATCCTTTTGATAAATGTCAGGGTTTGGAAGTGGAAGTTCATCTGAGAAGAAGTGGATGCATGATGATCAAGGGAAGAAGGGTGGTTTCAGCTTAGGCCGTCTTCCAAGGCATACTTCATTTGTAGCTTCTGAAGCATGATTTGTTGTGTGCCATCAGTACAAGAATACCGAACACATCAAACCTTAATTTCCCCAACCCCATGAACATTCCATTAATGTGGAGCTATGGGGAACCTACAATGTTTTTAAAGGGTGAAACACACTTATCAGAGTGGGGAAGGACCTGTGGCATCCTAGGGAGTGTCAATTTACATAGAGCTTACCAGGGATCTCATTTTTGTGGTCTTGGAGGATGGAACTAATCGTCTTCTAGGTTGATCCAGATCAGGGTAGAGCCTCCAAAGATTAGTCATTCATAGGAAGGGATCATGGAACATCATACTATGGATCAGGAACCAGCTTGATCAAATTAATGACATTTTATTGTTTGAGGCACCATCCTAATTTTATCTTCTATAGCGACAACTTTATTTGACAGTAATCCATCAATTTATTTTATCTCTTCTTTTCTATTGAATCTTTTGAACATACTAACTAAGAATATGTCTTCTGAAATGGAATTGGTAACATAGTTGGGTAATAATAAGGAGTAAGGTCCCAGGTGCCCATCTTGTGCGCTATCCCTGCCAGAGATTAAAATGTAGTGCGACTTTCTTGTCTTGGATATAGACATTTTTTATAAATCCTTAGCATCGATTAGATGGTGCACATTCGAGCGTATGTTGATTCTTATAAGCGATAGGTGAGTTTCATGGAACCTGATGTGAGACCTCAAATAATTCTTAGGGAATGGGATCCTCAGTCAGGTCATGCGGGACCTCCACTCACAGACATGGTATTTCTTTCTTTCCGTTAACATCCCTCACAATGGAGGGTGGAGATGGTTCTCCTGGGGTGGAATAACTCATGCAGTGTATGTGTTTGTAGTGGGTTTTCAATATTATTTTTCAGGATTACCCCTAGAGTGGGACATGGAGTTCTCAATTGAATTCATGTTGGGAATATATCTAATATATCTTCCCTCATATAGCATGGCCCCCATCGAATTGAAGGAATTAATGTTATAACTGGATGATCTGGAATCCAAAGGGTTCATTCGCCAAAGAGTCTCTCATTAGACCGCTTCTGTTCTATTCTTAAGGAAGGGTGAATGATCCCTCCAGTTGTGCACTGATTACTGAATGTCGAAAAAGGTTTCCATCAAGATCGAAATAACTCTTTCACTAAATGGATGGTTTTTTTTGAGTGTATGAAAGTGGAAAAGTGGTTCTCCAAAATTGACATCTGTTCAGGTTACCACTATGTTAGGGTGAGAGAGGCATACATCAAAAAAATGTAATTATGATGAAGGTATGACCACTTTTTGTATTTGTTCATGGCTTTTGAATTAACACATTCTCCATATGTTTTTATGGCGCTCATGAATATGGTGTCCCGCCATTATCTCAAATCAATTTTTTTTATTTTTGGATGACATATTGGTTTAATCTTGATCCGAGAAAGAGCTTGAAGGTCATTTGAAGATCGTGTTGGGAACTCTATGGGATCAATGCCTTTATGCTAATCTCTCAGAGTGCACCTTATGTATTAGGTTATTGATGTTTTTGGGCCATGTAATTTCATATAAAGGGTCTTCAGTGGATCCCTAGAAGATTTGTTTTGTTATTTCATGCCAATATATGAATAATTTCTTTGAGATCAAGAGTTTTCTAGGCCTGGTATGTTAATATAGGAAATTTGTTTAGGATTTTTCATGGATTTCTTCCTCTAGGACCACCCTCACCAAGAAAGGGGTGATCTTTGAGTGGGCTCCAGATCGGCAGGAATCCTTTAAGGAGTTGAAATTGTGGTTTACTACCACACCTGTGTTGATATTTCTAGAGATTCAGATAGGCTATGTGGTTCATTATGAAGCTTTAGGTATGAGACCTGGGTGCGTGCTTATGTAGGATGGTCATTTATTTTCTTATGGTTCTTGACAACTCCGACTGAATGAGGAGAATTACACAACCCAAAACATTGAATTATCAGCAATGATTCATAACCCAAATACTTGGTTCCATTATCTTTTTTCGGAGAAATTTGTGGTCTAAGTTGATTATAAGAGTTTAGCGTACATCTTATCACAGAAGGATCATAATCTGAGGCAGTGTCGTTAGGTCGATTATTTTCAGGGGTTTGAATTTTATATTATCTATACCCCGAGAAAGGGTAGTGTGGTGGCGGGATCCTTGAGAAGAAAAGTGATTGTGTAGTCTTTGATAATGTCTAGTGATGAGTGGAATGTGATGGGGCTCTATGCACAGATGCACTTGAAAACCTAGGAGCACAATGGAGGTGAGTTCTTGGAAAGAGTTTAGTTGAATCCTACTCTTACGGATTTAAATTAGTGGGAGATAATGTGTGGTAAGTTGTGTTTGTGTTCTATGTTGTTTTCTCATGTTGGGGATATGTTTTCTGATTAGCCTTTTCCTCTAGAGTGGATCTTGTGCTTTAAGGGCCATGTTATGTTGTGATTGTCTCTAAAGAATGTGGTGATGGAGGATAGCCACCAGTCATAGTGGGAAGTTCATTACAAATCTACTATTATGTATTATGATGTTTTTCAGTAGTTTTTGTGGCTAGGAGTTCATTGAGACATAGACGATTTCATATCATGGTGCTATACATGTCATCAGGTAAAAGCATTGAATCAAAGGCCATCTAGTTTGCTTTATCCATTACCCATTCATACTTGGAAGTGGTATGAGGACACCATGGAAATCATTGTTAGGTTTCCTCAAACACATTGAGGAATGAATACCATTTGGGTAGTGATTGACCATTGGACCAAATCATCCCACTTCATTCTGATTAGTGATACACTTAAAGTGGATGATATGGGCTGATATTATATTCAGGAGGTGTTCATATTTCATGGTGTTCCATTATTGATTGCTTCTAACAGAGACCCCCACATTACCTCTTGGTTTTGGGAAGGCCTTTAAATAGAATTTGGGTCGTTTATATAAATTAGTATGACATACCATCATCAAATGGATGGTCAGATGAATCTAGAAAATCAGATTCTTGAGAACATGATTTATGAATTTGTTTTAGAATTTGGAGGATCCTGGGATATCCATTTGGGATTGGTCAAGTTCTCTTATAATAATAGATATCAATCCTATATTAGAACGGCTAATTTTTTGTAAAATTATGGTTGGACATGTCAGACTCATTTATGTTGGGACGAGATAGGAAGGACCTCACTATTGGGATTGAGACTTGTGCAGGAGATGTTGGAGAATGTCAAGTTGATCAAGCATCGGTTATTAATAGCTCAGATTCCCTAGAAATCTTTTGTTGATCAGAGATGTTGATAACATGAGTTATCTATGTGTTAGTTGGTTTTCTTGAATTTTTCCCCTCAGTTAGGTTTCCATCATTTTGGAAATAATGGATACCTTACGTGGAGGTATGACATGGGTTTTTAGATCAATATGAGGATTGAAAAGGTGGTATAATAGTTAGAATTACCTTCATATTTGAAGTCGATTCATGGTGTATTTCATGTATCCCAATTGAATATGTTTAATCTGAATCTGTCTCATGTGTTGAATTGTGAAGGGTTGGAGATAGAGTATGATTTATCATTATTTGAGTGGCTAGTGTGGATAGTGGATTCAGAAGAGGTTGTGCTTTGTGGGAATTCCATTCTGTTGGTCCATATCCTATGTAAGCATGGGAATAATGAGCATGAGACGTGGGAGCAAAAGTCTTGGGTAGAACAAGAGTACCCATTTTTATTCTTCAATCAGGTTTCAAGTAGACATTTCGAGGGGGGGTGGTTTTCCGGGAGGGTAGAATTGTTACACCCAATCATTTTAAATATTTTTATTTTAATATTTAACAATGTTTTTTATTATTTTGTTGAGGTTTCATCTGAGACCGATGTAATTTTTCATGTTTTTTTGATAAATTCTGGTTGGGCTTGGTAGTGACTGTCGTATGGGTAGAGCATCATTATAACCATGTGGATTAACCAAGGTCATTGTACGACCTACCTAAGTTCCAAAAGAAAATCAATTAATTAGCAAGAAAATTTTTAAAATGGATGAATAAATAAATTAGTTCTAATAATAATTGTAATGGAAATGTTATTAGAAAATATTTCTATTATTGGTGAAAATATAATTAATATTTTATTAAAATTATTAACCTTTTTAATATTGTTAATATTTTTATCAAATTATTATTATCACTATTATTAAACTATAAATATCAATTTTTTAGGCCCTTTTTTTATTTTTTTCTTTCTCCCAATTTATTTTCATTTCTTTATCCTTTTATTTATATTATTTTTTTTCCTATTTCTTCCTCTCATCCTCCCCTTTCTCTATATCCCACTAGAATTCATATTGTACACTGAACCCTATCAATCCACCTTTCTAGTGTGTAGCTCCTTGGCCAACACCCCTCTCCACCTCCCTTCAAGTGATCTTGGTTGGCGCCCCTCGTATCGATTGACAGGCTGCATCACGCCACCCCAACCTCCATCACACCAAACACCTTTGTAACACAAATCCATCTACTCACACTTATTTCTCATACATGGTTGGAGCTTCTTGTGTGTCTCATCTTTAGGTGACTCCCCTTGTCGGTGCATCCTGTGGAATCATGTCTCCATTCACCACAAGTTAATATCACCCAGGTTATTCTCTTCCCTTTTCCTTAGTGTTTTAGGTCATAATACCTTTATGTTTACAGTTATTTTTTGTTTTTCATGGTTCAAATTTTAACATACCATGTAAGTAATGAATTATGGGTTTTTGTGTCTATGTCTATTTATAAATTAGATAGTGTTTTAGAGGCTTAAAGTGACAATAAATCCAATCTTCAGTATAGAATTCTCTAATATTTTTAAAAGATTGTTTTATGTCCTTTTGATGGAAAACCATTTTTAAATCTAACTTTTTAATACTTTATAAGCTGTATTTGTCGAAAGAAACTTATTCATTAGGATTGGGACATTTAAATTTACTTTTAATAAATGTTTGGTATTTTTTTGACAATGTTCAGTTTTTAATGAATAGTGAAAAATAATGCATTTTACTTCAAAACTGATTTTTCATCTAATTTATTTATATGTATATATTATCTTTTTAATTTTTACTAAAGTTTAATTAGAATATATTTTTACCGTTTAATCTAATGGTGGTCATTATAATTTATTTCACTTTGGAATTGGGCATAAACATGTGCCAAACTTTTCATAGATATTGTTTCAAAAAATCTCGCTATTTGTTTTGGCAACTGGAATTATTTTTCTAAATTAATTATTGCAATTTCTGTGTTTGGAATTTGGTAAAATGGATTCCATATTTGGAATCATAAGGTACAAATTATGTAATTACGACTCTTTTGTTTTTGGACATTATGAATAATAATGACGGTAATTATCTTTAATTATCGTGATTAATTAGTAATCGAGTTATTAAGGATAAAAAAATAATATCATAATAATGACAAATTACCCCAAATTGTGTCCTAATGCTACTGGTTATGTCATGTACGACCATGGGATGCCTTGGGCCAAACGTTGGGACCCCATGGAATCACGTTTGGGTGATATTGACACTTTATCATTTTATGTTTTTTAATAGGAATGTATAAGCAAAGTATGTATCACCCAAGTAAAACAATTTTAATTTTGTCTACATAAATGATTTCTTGGACTATATATATTAATTATAAATCTAAAAATATTTCCTACATCATAGTAATTTTTTTATAATTTTTATACATTAAATAAATTAAATTTATTATGACACCATGATGATGCAACGATTACCTCATTAATGAATGATTTAAATAAAATGAAAAGATAATGTAATATCTAAGACTTACACTTGTCAAAAACCTATTGAATGAGTATATTTCTAACCCTTATCACCTTATCCTCGAAATAAATAAATGTGGGACCTTCAAAATCTGAAACTCATTTTAATATAAAGTAACATTTCTTGACATTCCAAGAGTGCCCCTCCTCCTTCTTATAAAAGAACCCCACATTTACCTCATTACCAAAACCTCTCAAACCATTTACTTCGCCAAACTCTTCTCATTTAATATCTCCACATCCCTATCTTCATCATAGAAGACTTACCTTAGGCAGGCATCTCTTCATGAAACCCTTTTGGTTCAAACCAAGAGGAGTTACCCGATTTACAGGTAATGTATTCTCTAATGTTATTTTGTTTTATTTTTCTTCTCCAACCACCTAAAAACTTCTTATTACTTTATTTTGTAACAAAACCAGTATCTTAAATATACTAGGATGTTGTTATAATAAGTATTCGAGCTACAATTACACACACCTCCATCTAATGGTTAAAGAAAATACGGTTTTTGTGGATGGCGAATTACTGCCTCACGAAACGATGATTGTTCAATATTCATTTAACACCTTTAAATGTGGCCATTATAATATCACTATATTTATATTTGATATATAATATTGTTATGTTTTCCTTATGCTTCTGTATTTTTCATTTATGGAATATCTTATGGTTTCCATTATGGGTAAACACGATATCTTCATTTTTGGAAGTGCGGACTACCGCCCCTCAAAGTGATTTGATTCGTTAATGCCATATGTGGGATGTATAAGTGATGGAGTTAATAATATTATATATGATATTATACTGGAATTATAATATACCTTTATACCATTATGATTTCACTCCATTAAGTAAGAAATAGAAATGAAATTAGCATTCATGCATAGGTACGGCTTACCGTCTCCATGAACGGTGAATTTCATTTCTTACCTATAAATGTTATGTAATATTATAAATGATTGTATATAATGGATATATATGATATATATGATTTCTACATCATTAATAGAACTCTGGATATAATGAACCTTTGACCACATGAATAACATGTAATTATAAGATGTCCATTTTTGGCTCATGTACCAAAGATCGAAAAAATTACCGTTATTAAATTAAATAATTACATAATGTTCATAACATGGTAATAAGTGATATTAAATGAATAATTAACTTGAAAGAGGTTCATAAGCAAGTAGAAATTATTTCTAGTTTATTATTTATGAGATTAAAGAACGATCGAGTCAAGTCAGACACGAGGTATGGGACTTCGTCTCAATCTCCTTTCATTGAGGAAAATTTTGTTTTATACACAACTTTAATTTATATAGAGTATGAAATCCTTTAAATTTTACTTTTATTAAGAAGGAATCTTTTTATATGAAGTGTTTTACTAAGAGAAAAAGAGAATGTTTTTGTCGTACGTATGCGGCAATAGCGACTTCTCCGCCGTTGTGACCATTATTTGAGTTTCAGATTCCTCTACAAGCCATAAATATTTTTAAATGAAAAATAAATACCATGTTTTACTTTTATTTTATTTTGGTATTGAAAATGGTTTTGAAATTTTTCTTATTATATCAATGTGTTGTATTGATATATTGTGATTGAAATGTGGAAATGTTTTGTTTCCTTTATGCATGTTTTATGTGATACGATTATGTTATGGTTCTTGGGAATTGTTTATGAAGATGGGTGGTTTCATGATAAAATAAGGGTGGGTGAGCCTGATATAGATTTCCAATGCATTGGGTAACGCGAAGGGGTTAAACTCTAAGGTTTTTTCAAAGAGATTTAGGGAATATACTTTGATGGGTATTCCAAACGTAACCATGAGGGTTACTCTCTATGTATGAATGTTATGAATACCTCAAGTTACCTTTATGTCTTATGATTTCTATGATTTATTCATGATTTTTTGAGGTATGTTAATGTTATTATGTTTTATAAGTAATGTATGTTTTCATTAATTCTTATGTATACACAGACTAATATTTTCATTTCGTACTTTCATATCCCTTACTGAACTTTTTATGCTCATCCCATGTTTTTGAAATGTTTTTCATAGGTCAAGGGAAAAGTACATGATGTGTTTATAGTGTCGAGGAAGTGTCACAAAATAATCCATGTTGTGTTTTAAATATGTCTCCTTTTATGGAAAAAATAAATACTATCTTTTATTTAACCGCCTTGTTTAAATCTGGAATGTAAGGGAAGATTTATGATCTAATTATCTAAAACTCAAAACCTGAAAAGATCTTCAAGGTGTAATCTTGTAATAACTCAAGATTAAGTAATTTTTAAGGGTGGGGCCTTATAGTTGGTATCAGAGGACAGTTTAGATAACTTTTGGAGTTATAATTCTATTAAATGATTATCCAAAAATATTTTTTCATGGTCAAATTGAAATGATATAGCATTTGAAGATTTCCATGTTGCTTCATCTAAGACATGTTAGTTCAGAATGGTTATCCACATAGGAAATAGGGAAGCAGCTCTTAGGAAGAATACCGAAGGAAATGACCTTCCGAATCAGCATCCTGAGATGTTCGGAATTGGAAGTGAACAGTTTGTTGCAGTAATGGCACAGTTGACTGAAGCGATAAATGGTGGTGGTATCCATGAACAAGATCAGCCAGATCCACCGCAGAGTAACATGTCAGTGGTGGAACATTTTATGAGGCAA
This sequence comes from Viscum album, assembly GCA_963277665.1. NCBI lineage: Eukaryota > Viridiplantae > Streptophyta > Magnoliopsida > Santalales > Viscaceae > Viscum > Viscum album. The sequence continues at coordinate 1,984,601,941 of OY728161.1, read as the reverse complement.
CATCCCCCATTATTTAGAGGATCATCTGACCCTGTGATAGCTGAAGGGTGGATTAACGAACTGGAGAAGATTTTCGATGTCATGGGGAGTTCATGCAATCAAATGGTTAGTGTTGCTGTTTACCGTTTGGAGGGTGAAGCAGATCAGTGGTTTTCGATGGTTAAAAATATCAGGGACGCTGATGATATTGATGCTCTTGACTGGGATGAATTCAAAGGTATGTTTCTTGAGAAGTATTTTCCTAAGGCTGTTCGACTTATGATGGAAAAACAATTCTTGGAATTGAGGAAATAGGACGACTCAGTGGCTGCTTATGAAGAAATGTTCTCTCAATTGGAAAGGTATGCTCCAAATTTTATCCCAGACCTTGATAGTAAAATCAATAATTTTTACTCCAGATTAAAGCCAAAAAATTGAAGGGCTTTAGCTTATCGCGAGTTCAAGAGTTATGAAAATATTGTTTTATGTCCTGAGAAGGTGGAAATGGAGTTTTCTGATGATCAAATGTTTTATAACAACTAATAGAATAAGAGACCGAGGTGGCGGGAGAAAGGGAAGAATTCTTCAAAAAGGTATGATTGTAAGAAATCTAGGTTTCATGTTTGTGATAAATGTGGTAAAGGTCATACTGGGGAATGTCTTCTGAATTCTGTAAAGTGCTACCGATGTGGTAATATGGGACATAAGGCTCGTGATTGCACTGAAAAAGATCAGTGTGATGGTAATACCAAATTTGATTTACAGTTAGTGAAATGTTTCAAGTGCAATGAGATGGGTCATTATGAAAACGAGTGTCCGAATAATAGCTCGAGTGATGGGAAGCAGTTAGACTACAAGCAGAAAGGAGTGGTGAAATCCTTTGAAACTACTTCAGTAGATGTTGGGCAAACAAGTGACTTGGTATCATGTACTTCGTTTGTTTTCTCAGATTATGCCAATGTGTAATTTGATTCTAGGTCTACACATTATTTCATCTCTGAATACTTTTCTAGTAAATTGGGAATTCCATCTCAGGAAATGAATCCTGAACTTGTGGAAAAAACACATGGGGAAAATGTTGAGGAAAAAAGTATTTATAAGAATCTTCCTATCCTTATCCGTGGAAAGAACCTACTTTCAAACGTTATTGTTTTACCTATAGTAGTGTATGATGTTGTCCTGGGTATGGATTGGCTCTCTGTTTACTAAGATAAGACTGATTGTAGAGCTAAACAAGTTTCTTTTCATAAAGACTTTCAGTTTGTGTACAAGAATGAACCCTTACTTTTGATAACATATCAAGAGGCTGAGACACTTGTAAAAGATGTAAATTAATGTTACCTTGCAAATATTGTTGAAAATAAAGGAACCATTGGGATTAATGATGTGCCAGTGGTAAATGAGTATCATAATGTTTTTCCTAATGAGATTCCTGGAATAATACTAGATCTATAAGTTGAATTTATTGTTTACTTAGTTCCTGATGCTAAGCCACTTTCAAAACCCCCTTATCTAATGACTCAAATTGAAATTTTAGAGTTGAAGGATAAATTGAAAGATTTATTAGAGAAAGGTTTCAATCGACCTAGCACATCACCATTGGGTGCTCCTATCTTATTTTTTAAAACGAAATATAGTTCTATATGACTTTGCATTGATTATATAGCCTTGAATAACATCACTGTTAAGAATAAATATCCTTTGCCTCATATCGATGATTTGTTTGGTCAGCTCTAGGGAGCTTAGTATTTTTCAAATATTGACCTGAGATCGGGGTACCATCAGTTGAAGGTAAAGAAAGCAGATGCTCCGAAGACCGCAATTCGTACAAGATATGGTCGTTATTAATTTTTAGTAATGCCTTTTGGGTTGACCAATGCACATGCTGTATTCATGGACCATACGAATAGAATTTTCCATGAGTTCTTCGATAAGTTTGTGTTTGTTTTCATAGATGATATTTTGGTGTTTTCTAAAAGTAAAGAGGAGCATAAAAGTCATTTAAGGGTTATTTTTCAAACCTTAAAGGAAATGAAATTGTATGGGAAATTCAGAAAATGAGAGTTTTGGTTGCAACAAATTTCTTTCCTTGGTCACATTGTTTCTAATGATGGAATAACTGTTGATCCTAAAAAAACAAAGGTTGTTGAAGAATGGACAAGACCCAAAAATGTAACTGAGATTCGTAGCTTCCTTGGTTGGGCAAGCTATTACCGATGGTTTGTTAAAAAAATTTCACGGTTATCTAGTATAATGACTAAGCTAACTCGGATGATGGTGTTAAGTTCATCTGGACAAAAGAATGTGATGATTATTTTCAAGAGTTGAAAAGAAGATTGGTGAATGCTCAATTTTTGGCAGTACCTTCCAGGAATGGTGAGTTTGTTATCTATAGTGATGCTTCATTGAATGGACTTGGTTGCATCCTAATGCAGAATGATTAGGTAATTGCTTATTCATCACGTCAGTTGAAAACTAATGAGGTAAATTACCCCACACATGATTTGGAATTAGCTGCTATTGTTTTCACTTTAAAAATTTGGAGGCATCATTTTTGTAGTGTAAAGTGTGAAATATATTCTGATCACAAAAGTTTAAAGTATATATTCACTCAGAAAGAATTGATCATGAGACAGAGGAGATGGATAGAATTAATCAAGGATTATGATTGTACAATTCATTACCATCCAGGAAAAGAAAATATTGTAGCTGATGCTTTGAGTCGAAAAGGTAATGCTTCTTTAACCACGTTACATTTGGAGAATCATACTCTGGTTAAGGATTTGATAAAATTTGGCATAGAAGTTGTTGGTGAAGGATGTTCTTCTGTTTTGTTTCAAAATTAAGTGAAATATTCTCTATCATACAGAATTAATAAAGCACAAAATCAAGACAGTGAGTTGCATAAAAAGGTAGATCTAGTTCAGAAGGGTAAGTTTCTTGAATTCAACATTGATAATGATTGTGTTTTGAGATTTGGGAAGAGATTGTGTGTGCCGTGTGATTCACAGTTGAAGATAGAGTTGTTATGTGAAGATCATAGATCTCTGTTTTCAGTTCATCCTGGTAATACTAAGATGTATAGAGATCTTCGGGAGTACTACTGGTGGGATGGAATGAAAAGAGATATTGTTGATTTTACTGTGAAGTGTTTGACTTGTCAATAGGTTAAAGCAGAGCGGGAGTTACTGAAAGGGATGCTTCAACCATTACCAGTACCAGAGTGGAAATGGTAGAATATATCCATGGACTTCATTGTGGGATTGTCGAAGACACCTTGAGGTAATAATGCATTCTCCGTTATTGGTGATCGCTTGACTAAATCTGCTCATTTCCTTACTATACGCGATACTTTTTCCCTTGATCAAATTTATCGTTTGTATCTTATAGAGATAGTCAAGTTACATGGAGTTCCCCTCTCAATTGTATCTGATCGGGATCCTAGGTTCACTTCTAACTTTTCAAAAGGCCTTCAGAAGTTGTTGTGTACTGAATTAAATTTATGTACAGCCTTTTATCCTAAATCAGATGGGCAGTCAAAATGAACAATTCATAATTTCGAGGATATACTATGTGCTTGTTCGATGGATTATCAGGGAAGTTGGGACCAACATCTTTATTTGGTTGAGTTTTCTTATAATAATAGTTTTTATTCTAGTATACAGATGGAACCATTTGAGGCATTATATGGGAAGTGGTGTCGAAATCCATCTTTTTGGATGAAGTGGGTGAATGGAAGTTGATGGGACTAGAATTGGTAGAAGAGTTGGTAGAAAAAGTTCAGCTGATACAGAAACACATGAGAACATCTCAGAGTAGAAAGAAAATTTATGCAGACAACAAGAGGAAGGATCTCTCTTTTGAGGTAGGTGATCATGTCTTCTTCAAAGTTTCACCATGGAAAAGTGTGATGCGATTTGGTAAAAAGGAAAGATAATTCAAAGGTTCATTGGACCATATTAAATTTTGGAGAGAGTTGGATTAGTTTCATACCGAGTGGATTTACCTCCGAGTTTATCTCAGGTACACAATGTTTTTAATGTTTCAATGCTAAAGAAGTACATGCCAGATCCATCTCATGTTTTGAGTCCAAAGGTAGTTCAGTAGGAAGAGAACCTATCTTATGAGGAACAACCTATCCATATTCTTGACCATAGGGAGAAAGTGTTGTGGAATAAGGTGATTCATCAATTAAAGGTTTTGTGGAAGAACCACATGATTTAAGAGGCAACATGGGAATCTGAAAATGCAATGAGGGATAAATACCCCCACTTATTAGATAAGTAAATAAATTACGGGGATGCAATTTTCTAAAGGGGGGAAGGATGTAACATCCCAAGTAAGTAAAGAATTATGGATTTTCATATCTATGTCTATTTACAAATTTGATAGTGTTTTAGGGGCTTAAAATGAAAATAAATCTAATGTTAAGAATAGAATTCACTAATATTTTTAAAAGATTGTTTTGCCACCTTTTGATGGGAAACCATTTTCAAATAAAATTTTTTACAATTTCATAAGAACTATTAGTCAAAATAAACTTATTCATTACGATTGGGACATTGATATTTACATTGGTTAATTGTTTGGTATTTTTCTGACAATGTTCATTTTTTAATGAATAGTTAAAAATACTACATTTTACTTCAAAACAACTTTTTCAGATAATTTATTTATATGGTTAGATTATATTTTTAATTTGTTTTAATGTTTAATTAGAATATATTTTTACCATTTAATCTAATAGTGGTCATTATAATTTATTTCACTTTGGAATTGGGCATAAACAAGTGCCAAACGTTTCATAGATATTGTTTCAAAAAAACCCGCTTTTTGTTTTGACAACGAGATTTATTATTTTTTTAATTAATTTTTGAAATTTCAATGTTTGGAATTTGGTAAAATGGACTCCATATTTGGAATTATAAGGCCCAAATTATTTAATTAATAATCTTTTGTTTTTGGACATTATGAATAGTAACGACAGTAATTATCTTTAATTATCGTGATTAATTAGTAATCGAGTAGTTAAGGATAATAAAATAATATAATAATAATAAAAAATCACCCCAACATGTGTCCTAATGCCTCTGGTTGTGTCATGTCCGACCATGGTATGCCTCGTGCCAAAAGTTGGGACCCCATGGAATCACTGTTGGGTGATAGTGACACTTTATTGTTTTATGTTTTTTTAAATAGAGTGTATAACCAAAGTATGTATCACCAAATTAAAACAATTTTAATTTTGTCAACATAAATGATCTATTGGACTATAAATATTCATTGGGAATCTAAAAATATTTCCTACATCATATTATTTTTATTATAATTTTTAGACATTAAATAAATTATTTTTTTTATGACACCATGATGATGCAGTGATTACCTCATTAATGAACGATTTAAATAAAATGAAAAGATAATGTAATATCTAAGACTTCGACTTTTAATAAACCTATTGGATGAGTATATTTAGAACCCTTATCACCTTATCCTAGAAATATATCATTTTGGGAACTTTAAAATCAGAAACTCATTTTTATATAAAGTAACATTTATTGACTTTCCAAGAGTGCCCCGCCTCCCTCTTATAAAAGACCCCCACATATACCTCCTTACCCACACCTTTTAAGCCATTTGCTCAGCCAAACTATGCTCATTTCATATTATTTTTCTTCTCCAGACCCCTAAACTATTTTTAATCATTTATTTTTTAACCATAACACTATATTCAATATACTAGGATGTTTTTATAAGAATTATTGAGCTACACTTACACACACCTCCGTCTAATGGTTAAAGAACATACTGTTTCTGTGGATGGCGAATTACTTCCTCACGAAATGATGATTGTTCAATATTATTTTAACACCTTTAAAGGTGTCCATTAAGAGGTCGCTGTATTTATATATGATATATAATATATTTATGTTTTCTTTATTCTTCTTTATTTTTCATTTATGGAATTCCTTATGGTTTCCATTATAGGATAACGTGATATCTTCATTTTAGGAAGTGCGGACTACCGCCCCCTCAAAGTGATTTGATTCGTTAATGCCATATGTGGGACATATAAGAGATGGAGTTAATGATATTATATATGATATTATACTGGAATTATAATATACCTTTATATAAATATGATTTCACTCCATTAAGTAAGAAATATAAATGAAATTATCGTTCAGGAGTACGTACGACTTACTGTCTCCATGAACGGTGCATTTCATTTCTTAACTATAAATGTTATGTAATATTATAAATTAATTTATATAATGGATATATATGATATATATGATATCTAAATCGTTAATATAATTCTGGATATAATGAACCTTTGACCACATGAACAATAGGTAATTATAAGAAGTCAATTTTTGGCTCAAGTACCAATGATCGACAAAACAACCGTTATTAACTTAAATAAATACATAATGTTCATAACATGGTTATAATTGATATAAAAGAAATAATGAACTTGAAAAAGGTTCTTAAGTAAGTAGAAATTAACTCTAGTTTATTATTTAGGAGATTAAAGAACGATCAAGTCAAGTCGGACGTAAGGTATGGGACATCATCTCAATCTTCTTTCATTGAGGCATATTTTTTATACACAACTTTATTTTATTTGGTGTATGAAACCATTTGAATTTTACTTTTATTCAAAAGGAATATTTTTATATTAATCATTTTACTAAATGAAAAAAGGGAATGTTTTTGTCGTACATATGTGACAACAACGATTTTCCTGCCGCTGTGACCATTATTTGAGTTTCGGCTTCCTCTACAAGCCAAAAATATTTTTAAATGAAAAAGAAATACCATGTTTTACTTTTCTTTTATTTTGGAATTGAAAATGGTATTTAAAATGTTTTTATTATATCAATGTGTTGTATTTATATCTTGTGATTGAAATTTGGAAATGTTACGTTTTCTTTATGCATGTTTTATGTGATACGATTATGTTACGGTTCTTGGGCATTGTTTATGAAGAAGGGTGGTTCGGTGATAAACTAAGGGTGAGTGAGCCCGATATAGCTCTACAATGCATCGGGAAACACGAACAGGTGAAACACTAAGGTTTCTCCGAAGAGATTTAGGAAATATACTATGATGGGTATTACAACCATAACCATAAGGGTTACTCCCCACGTAAAAATTTTATGAAAGCCTCAAGTTACCTTTATGTCTTATGATTTCTATGATTTATTCATGATTTTTTGATGTATGTTAAAGTGATTATGTTTTTTGAGTAATGTATGACTTCATTAATTCTTATGTATACATGGATTAATATTTTCATTTCATACTTTCATATCCCTTACTGAGCTTTTTATGCTCATCCCAAGTTTTTGAAATGATTTTCATAGGTCAAGGGAAAAGTACATTATGTGTTGATAGTGTCGAGGAAGTGTCACAAAATAATCCATGTTTTGTTTTAAATATGTCTCCATTGATGGAAAAAAGAATACTATCTTGTATGTAACCGCCTTGTTTAAATGTGGAATGTAATGCATGATTTATGATCTAATTCTCTAAAACTCTAATCCTGAAAAGATCCTCAATGTGTAATCTTGTAATAACTCAAGATTAATTAATGTTTAAGGCTGGGGCCTTATACAAATGCTTGAATTAGGGTTCACCTTAGGTTCGTTGTGGTGTAGATTGGGTGTGATTGAAGTTTGGCAACAATTTTTGGGAAATTCATCATTGAGGTAAAAGGTTCCATGAATAATTGTTATTTGATGATTTAAATTTATTGATTAATTTGTTTAGAAATTTATTTAAATAATTATTTTGGTGAGAAAATAGTTTTTTATGTCTTATATGCGTTTCATTTTTTTGTAAATATTTTTATATGATATGGGTGTGATTTTGTAGAAAACTCACATTTAGTCAATTGTTAGTGTAATATTAAATTGTGATGTTAGGTTATTAATATATATATGTAGTATGAATTGTGTTTTGACATGGGGTTCTATGATTTTGGTCCAAAAATAGGGTTTTGAGTGGCTTTTTGTGGGAAAATCCATGCAATTTTTTATTAAATTGTTTTATAATCATTTATTTATGATTTTTTAAATTTTATTAACAGTGTGAAGGTGTTTTATAAATGGTATAATGGATTTACCAATCTTCTTATGTAGTGAAGATCACATTTTATTATTTTGTTGGAGTGCATATGATATTGAAATATGTTTTGGATGTATAAATGGTGACTTTGGTGTGTGTGGTGTTTGTCTGGATGGCTTGGGTGAATCTGGAATACCTTCTGAACAAGAATCTTGAATGAGTGCTTAGGGAAGCTCGAGTGACTAGATAAGAGGACAATGGCTACTATACTAGATATACGAATGTGGTATAAGCATGGTTTCCGTAATCTATATTGAAGACTACAACATTCACTAAAAATTCGAATGAATATTGGAGACCACTAGGGTTACATGGATGCCCCTACTAGTGTCTCCTACATGAGAATGTAGTTTGGTATGGTTCCTATACCAGTTTTCACTGATATATGAAGTTCTAGTATCCCATCACTAGCTAGTCCCTATAAAACCTTTCCCATGTTTGGGTCTATTTGAATACATTGCACTCACTGTTGTTATATGATGTGATTTTCATGTAACTATGAAAGAAAATGTGTTTTTATTTATAATTTTATTCCTTGAATTTTTTTTTCACTAAATATTACATCCTTTAATTATGATTCATCAAAACTATTTTCTTGAAAATTGTTCACGCATTTATTTCCTCTCTTTTATAAAACATGGAAGTGTGTTTTTCATTTAATGTTTAGACATGGAATCATATCTTGGGTGGCATCATTCTGGGTGTTAGATCACACCCTATATACACCTTTGGGGGTTTGTAGATTTGGTTATGTTTGATATATACAAGGGTAATGATTTTGGATATGGTAGTTCTGGTTATTAGCTATACATCTTGGTGTGGTGTTTTGGAGATGGCATGTGAGTAGTGTCCTCTTACCTAGTGGTGGGTTTTTAGTCATTTTTTGGTCACCCTACATTGTGTTAGTTTTAGGTATATAGTATAAACTATGTAACTAAATATTAGAACCTTGTAATGGAATTATTGGTTTTGATATATAACTTAGTTTGTTTTATATTGGTAATTTTTTTAGAATTGTATATTCAGGTAAATCATTCCCACTTTCTTTTGTTCATACCCGGGCACCTGTTCCAGTCCTTAGGGATCGAGAATGACCTTTAGACCTTGCCAGAGACCTGGTCAGGTGTTGGATCAGAGGAATACCCTACTTGGTTCATGATAAATATCATATATATTAGTTATATACATAGTTATAACCATTAATATAAATAAGAGATGAAAAATTAATTCCATCAACATGTGGATATATCATTCTTTACGTATGCATGAGTAACGTTTCAATTTGTTGATGGATGTAAAAAAATAAAGGCTAATATTTACTAGTTATTCCGTAATAAATATTACAATATAAATATTACATATAATATTTAGATATATCAAAATAATCAACCATTAATAATGGGGGTGTAAAATGAGTCGTATCACTATGTGGAGGTGGTAGTCGACATACACACACAACCGATACTTTCATCTCACATCTGATTGATAAGATGTGTTAAATAGTTATTCCACTATCTTAATAACATATCAATATATTTATGATAATTGATGTATCATGTTTTTATGTATTAAAATATTTTAGATTAAGTAGAAGAATAAATAAAATGGTAATATATTGGCTATGATCTATACATATTGTTTTAGAGATCTCCTTTTTCTTACGCCTAATGCGTTGAATAAATGGTCTAAAAAGAAGAAAAAAAGTTCGTGGATGAAGGTAAGAATTATATGAAGGTTTCAGGGTTGATATTTTCTATTATAGAAGTATCACAAAGGGTATATAATAGAGTATAATAGGTACACATTTATAAGCGAGGGAAGGATACACATGAAACTTATTACAGGATTAAAATAATTTAAGGTTACTTTCATGGGTAAGTGTATAAAAATGGTCTTGGATTCTATTTTAGGTTAATATAATTATGAAATATCTTCAAACTATATGAATTTGATATGTGTGGGTGGGAATCCTTCCCTTATATCATGTTTTAACCCTAGGTAATATAGTCATACAAAAAGTATATACATAGATATCCCATCTTATTTGATGAATTTTATTTATATAACATGATGATCAACAAAATAATCATATTCCTCTAGTGTATTTATTAGATTTTATATATAAACCACTGGTTTATAAGTGAACTATATGGTCTCTCCCTTAGATCCTCATAACTAGATCCATTTTATACATATCATATATAACACTTTTCTCAATAACATGGGAAAAGAAAACCTTGTAAAGGGTGATATCTAATGGAAGATAATGGAAAAATAGATATATTTATGATCATATAATCATAAATGAAAAAAGGGTTTGAGAAAAAATATTTTAACATTTTAAATTAATTTCATGAATTCCATAATTCATAATATTGAGTCATGACAGAAAATATTGAAGTTCATAAGTCATGAATCATAAAGGAATCAATGAATATGAACCACGAGGTCATAAAATTGGAATAATACATGGATGTTTTGAATAAAAATAATTTCATAAAAACATAGGCATAAGCTACAGACTAATAAATTTATAACATGATAGTTTTGGGATTATAACGTATGTTCCTACTTCGTGCTTGGAATAGCCTCTTGTATACCATATTTATTACCTAGGATATCCTGAAATATACCCATTGAGAAAATAGAAAATTATTAAATTCCTAATGAATCGGAGGTATATATAGGTCCAACTAGTCAAATTAATGAAATACAACACATATGTATGAACAAATATCATAAAATATTTATCTTATCAGAACCCAAGAAAAGGAATTGGTTTCATAAACATTTCATTATTTCATAACCAATGGAAAAATAATGTGTTTCATAAAAATAGTATCATCATAAAAATAAAAAAACTATAGATATAATATTGATGATATAATTATATAAATAACTTAGTAGGGATTAATTAACACAAAATGATGCCATCATATATGGAAATTTATTTTTAAATATCACATTGAACAATTTTTTAGGGAAATAAATTTTTCATTTTCAAATCACTTCTTAAAAATCAAATAATTTCCATATAATATTTTAAAAAATTTTACTTTAAAATAATCATGGAAAATTTTAATTTAAGATTCAATTAATTGTTCTTTCATGATAGGGGAGAATTCAGTTCATACTGTATAAGTTAATAGAAAACATTACATTACTCATTTTATAAATAAAATCACAAATTATATAATTCTCCAAATGAAACAAAGATTTATTTTGAGACTTGTTGTAAAAACTAAAAAATGTGTAAAAGGTAATTTAATGAATTGTATGGTAATTTTTAAAACCTTATAGAAAATTTTTATATATAAATGCATTGGGATAAATGATTTTTATGGTTGAAGAGAGAAATAATATAAATTTTACTTAATAATATATATTCGATATATTGTTAAAATAGGGTGAGGAAATTGATAAGAAAAAAATGTATATTACCGAAATAACTAGTGTTTGAGTAAATTAATAATTCTATTTATATTTATATCATAATATTTCATAATAGAAAACTAAATTATAAACAATCCCGATAAATAATGAGATTATGACCTAAAACCCATAACAATTTTATTTCTTTTGAATCATACATAACTTGAAATAAATAGAATTATTTGTATATATAGGACACCTTAATATTTATAATAATTACCATAAATTTCATTTATGTAAATTCTATACCCATAGAAAATAAATGAGTTATGTATAAGTCATGTGTCCCATTGAAATAAAAATGTTTCAAAAATCTATTACATTGTGTTAAACTTTCATCAAAAGTTTTCTGAACTCCTGTATAAAAACATTATATAATTATAATTAGATACAATAATAAAACAAATTATTATTATATCACATATAATAGTTATATAATAATATATTTAGTCATACCTAATAGTATAACTAGAAAATGAATTCCATGATTCATTAAGATGAGAGGGTGTACGTATGAATGAACATTAATTTCATTTTTTGATAGACCAAATGATTTAAAGGAAAATAATTTTTATTATATAATATAAATCTTATATATCCATTATATTTATCCTCTTTAAATTCTAAATAAAATTGAAATAAAAAATGAAACACATCGCTACGTGGAGGTGGTAAACATGACTCACACACAAATGTCATTATAGTTTCCCATCAGTTTGTAATGTTTGAAGGTAGATATTATATTATCATTATAGAAGAATAATTGTGTCATAAATATCTTATGAAAACATTAAACCCATTATAATAACTATCTTATAAAAATATCTATTGAAAATTAATTGTAATGCAACGTGGAGATGAGAAGTTGTATGTACGCACAAGAGATACTTTCACTTCCGATTTGATGGAACAAGGGAATATATTGGCCATATAATAAAAATAAAAATAACATTTAATAATAAGGAGGGTACATAATTTATTTTTTTATTATAAATACCAATTATTTTTATGATGTATAATAATAAAGAATTTTAAATAGGTTAGGTAAGACAACTAGATCTCTTTTCGAACACCTTAATTAGATCATTTATTAAGGAAATTAGTATTGGTATTTTGGGGAGATAAAGACCGAAAAAATGTATATTTGTTTTTTATAAGAAATTTTTGTAGAGTATGGTCGAGATATATAGATCAAATTGGAGTGAATAATTGTGAAAATAGTGTCCATTTATATGGGAGGTAAAGGAGACATACAAATTTTTTTAATGGTTGGGTCTGAAGCCTCATTTTTATTATTAGAGAAATGAAAAGTCCTCTTTTGACTAGGTACTGGTAGACCCATTACATATAAAAAAGGCCCAAGGTCATGGAAGCCCATTTTCCCCAAAGGGACCTTCCGTGATTAGTACAGCTATAGTACCCTAGCTGCTACAGTACCCACTATAGTACCACCACCAATACAGTGTCACCACTACTACAGTCGTCGCTGCTACTATACTTCTATAGTTTCTCCTATAGTTCCTCGTCATAATTTTAATATAATTAATTAAAAAAAAATATTTAATATTAAACTAAATAATTAATGGAGGAAAATAAATTACTCAAATTATATTATTTTGAATATTTCAAAATAATTTATTTTGTTTAGTAATTAAAGAAATACTGCATTGGTGTTGCATAAGAACTTGAGGTCATAATATAATTTCGAAAAATTAGAAATAAATTTATACCATGAAAATAATTTATTTAATATCAAAATTAAAATTAATTTTAACTCATAAATAGTATTTTTTTAAGTGAATACATAAAAGTTTTTTAAAACTATGAGAGTGACACCTTGAAAATTTCATTATTTTAAATATTAAAAATTTCATTTTTATGGAATCTTGTCATGAATACAAAAACATTAGTTTTTAAGGTTATAATGGCATAATTAAATTCATTAAATATAATAAAATATGATAAATTATGGCCTTATCAATTATTTTTACCCAAGATTAACTTGACGTACCATTTACATTGGTGATAAATTTTACCACAGTTACTATTCATATTAAAAAATTAAAATGGACCCATTTTCAAAATTGAATCACCAAATTTCTATGAATAGAACTATTTTCATAAAATTTAATACCAATAAGTTTCATAAAAAAATTATAATGTGTTTTTTGAACAAGATGAAAAAATCTCCTTTTAGAAAATACAGTTTTAAGCATAAAATATGATAAATTTTATCTCATGAATATTAGATGAATACATAAATAAATTAATTGAATATTATACACACATAGATATATATATATTAAAATCATTCAAAAATTGTGATAAATTTTATTTATTAGTGTAAAAATGTTGTATGAGCATAAAAACATTTTTTTAGATAAACGAGTCCTTTATTTTCAAATGATTTTTAAATTCATTTATAATTAATTCATAACTAATGAATTGATTTTATAAATTCATATTCCAATCATAAAAATAATTTATTTAGTCTTATTTATACCTACCAATCCACCATCTAGGTGATTACATATAATAATATTTTAATAATATCATATCACAGTTTGTTTAGACTTTCGGTTGGGTGTAACACACGGTATCAAAGAAATAAATTTACTAAAAATAAATTATTTAAAATAGTATGGTGTTTTATTATTTTCCCTATAAAATGAATTTATCCGCAAAAATTCACCACATAGATAAAAAAGGATGTCTCTATTTCATTATATCATCAGGTTCTTGTAATTCTTCCTAGGATAAGTGGTTTTTTCCACAAAACTATGAGTAGGTGAGTTGCCATATTTCATAGAACACTATCTATGTGATAAAAAAACTCTACCAAATGTTCCTTATATGAGAGATCATTCACCAATGGTGTGATTTTTGAGTTCATTTAATGTGAAGGATCTGGGTTTTACTTCCTTAGGAGAGATTCATGAAACACATCATTAGCTATAGAGAGATTCGGTGGAAGTACCAACCGATAAGCTACCACCCCGACATGATAATTATTCTCTAATGAAATGGTATACATAAGGATCATATTGACCATATTCAAAAATATAATCTCCCTCTTCTTGGGAGATATTTATAGTAACACATTTCCTCTAATATTAAACTCCAATGTTTTATGACAATTTTCATCATAACCCTATTTCTGACATTGATCCTCCATTATATACTTCTGAATGGTTCTAAAATTGTCTATCATTTTTTCATCTATGTCAGGTCCTAATAACTTTTATTCTCCATATTCCATTCCATAATATTGGAGTTATTCAATTTGTACCATATAAAGATTAATAATGATCCATATGAATGTTTGAGTGCAAGCTATTGTTGTAAATTAATTCCATCAAATAAAAGTGTTTATCCCAACCCAAATTGAATTCTATAGAAGAAGCTATGAACATGTACTATAAATATTGAATAGTTATATTAGACTAACTATAAGTCTAAGGATGACATTCCATTTAGAAATTAAATTCTATATCTATATCATAATAAAGAATTATTAAAAACATCTTGGTAAACAAAAAATCCTAATCAAATACAATTGAATGTGGAACTTTGGGAAACCATATATATTTCTTAATATATATCCTAAAAAACCAATATAGGGGAAAATGTACATTAATAGAAATGAAGTGTGATGACATTTAAAGGTGATCGTCTAAAACCAATATAGAATTGTGCACTTTAGTCAATTTTTGGAGTCCAATGAAAATGTATTTAGTGAATTTTTCCATTTTTCCCTCTGGTATTTGTAATTGTAAAAACATCCTCTTAGAATTTTATCTCTCAACCATAACGTGTTGACATGCCAAGAACTGAGATAAAAAATCTGTAATGTCTCTCTTCATTCAATACCACATTAATTTATATTTAAAATCTCTATATATCATTTTACTTATAGTATTTATAGAGGATGAAAAAAATATAAGCATTACCAAATAAATACTTCTTCAAAACTAGAATGGATGGTATACAAAAACAGATAACAAAACTTATCACTAAATCACAAAAAAGTAAAAATATTCATTATTTTTTACCTTCTTCTATAATTCTATATCTCACCTCTGCACTTCTTTAATCCATACATGGATAAATGTTATAAAACTCATTTTTTCCAAATACGATTTCCCCCACTATAAATAATTCATGTTCCATCCATTGAAAAATATAGGAATATTGGATATTTTATGATCCTTATAAGTTATAGGATAGAATAATCTTACAAATCAATGCATCATCCACCTTGTTTTCTATCCTTGGGTGGAATTTTAGTGAGTAGTTATAATATTTATTCATCAATAATATTATTCTCTGGTGAATATTATATAGTTTTTGATAGAGTATATAATTTAATATTTTTGATAAATATATATATCACACATTTCTCCATAACAATAATTGCATATGTCATTAATGGAAATATTTACTTAGCTAAATTAAAATAATGAGTTTGGATAATTTTGTTCATGAACAATCAATAGTTATGTGACTTAAGCTATAACCATATTATTTTTCATGAGGAAACATCCTAATTACTTATTAAATACATGACCATATATTATAAAACCTTCACCAAATTATTGTATTGTATTTATAGATAAACAGATGATCTTTCCATTTAGTTCCTCATGATATTCCTTGTATTTATTTATCCAAGGAAACATAGCTCCCTTTCGAGTTAACTTTGTGAGTGGATTGGGTAGCCCTAAAATGTTCAACACAAACCGTCAATAATATCAAACCAAACAAAGGGTGAAATGGATTCCATTTTCAATGGTTAGTATGGGCCTACCTTCAATTTATTTCTTAATTTATGGATCCATAGATATATCCTCACTTGAGATTATATGAAACAGAAATGAAACATTTTATAGACAAAATTCACACATTGAAAATGTTTTATACAACTAATCCATTCATAGGATCTTCATATAATACTAATGTGATATTCATTATCATCCTTTATCATTGACTATATAATAATATCTTCTATAATGATTACCAAAAACAAATCAAGGTAATCTAAAAGGACTCTAATCCTTAAATACATGAATATAGAAGGTGTATTAATATGTCCAAAAGGCATCATGATATATTCGTAATGTGTATACCTTGTTCGGAATGATTTCATTGGTGTATCCACCTTCTAGAACCTCAATTGATGATATCCAGAAAGAATATCAATCCCATGAAAATACTGATCTCCCCTCATTTGATCAATTAAGTCCTCAATACATAGTACAATATAAAAAAGTGTAATAATGAAATTTTTTATGTTATTGGAAGTTTAAACCATCACCTTTAAATTTATCATTGGTTATTAAAACCACCATATATTTCATGATCACTAGTCAATTATGGGGGTTTTTTATTTGAAAATTATTTTTTAAGGGTGTTGTTTAGAGAATTTAGCGGTGATTACCTATTTATTAAGTAGTAGTTTATAGTTTAAAAAATTCTAGGGGAGACATAAATAAAATAAACGAAATCACTACTGAACAATTTAGAAGTTGTTACATAAAACCGCTACTAAATAATATTTTTATTAAAAAAATTCATAAAAACTATAAATATAAAAAAATACATATAATAAACAAAAAAATATATATATCATACCCCAATCATTAATATATCAGTCATCTATAGTTATATACAAATATCCATTCATCATAACATCAATCTAATTCAACCTATATACCTGTCAATATACATATTTAATATGTATAACATTAACCAATGCCCAATATTCATCCATTTCAGGACCTCAACCACTTCTCTCTACCACCACATCATGTCATCAACAAAAACCTTACACTTCATCTCAATAAATATAACAAAATATAAACAAAAATTAACACTACAAAAAATAAATCAGAATTATAGAAGAATAATTGATAAAATTTTAACATACCATGAAATCTATGAACTACCATGACTACCATCTGAAAAATTTCATGGATTAGAATGATTAACCTTATAACTTCCACAAGAATATTCCCCCTACATTGAAAACCAGAACATTTATGAAAAGTAATATAAAACAAAAAAGACACATAATATATTCAGAATATTTACACATAAAAGAAGTTATTTTATGAATCAAAAAGAATAAATTTTAACATAAAAACAACAATATATAATGAAAAACACATTTTAAAAATAAAAATCCCTATTTATGATATGATTTAACACTTGAAACTGAAATGGATATGTAAATATTCTAATTTATTTTTAAAGCGATGTATGGTTTTCTTAGAAGTTATTTAATAATAACATTAACGATTTTTATATCACAAAAATTACAATATTTCAAGAAAAACTAATAGGGTATTCTCCCATGATATGACGTCAATATGATGTAATTTCCTTTGGTTTGTAACATTCCATGAACATTTTAGTTTTTTAAAACACAAATAATGTTTCTACAACTATAAGAGGAAAATTGTCATTCAGAATGATGTTCTTTTCTTTTTTGAATTTCATAATTAAATATACAATGGGATTTCCATGATTTCAAAAAAATTTGACATTGATTTTTTATTTTTGACTCTCATACACATGTTTTAGTGTTTTAAAATAGTAAAAATGTATTTACATACATAATTGGAAAACCATCTTTCAAAATGACATGACACCACTTCCAGCATTTTAAAATTAATTCTACAATAGTTATCTAATGATTTCAGGGAAATACGACAAATTTTTTCATGTTTTGACCCCCAACCAATGTTTCTAAAGGCTTGTATTCCTTTTGTAAACAATTACTACATATTTCTGACCACACCACATGTAATATTGACGTTTTATCTAAACGTAGACATAAAAAACAACTATCTGGTGGGTTTCATTGATTTCAAGACAATACAACATCATTTTTTTTTCTGGTTTTGATTATTCCATACAGGATTAAGTGTTTTAAAATACACAAAAATGTTTTTAAATCCAAAATAGGAAAACCATCATTCATAATGAAAATCCATCAGTTCGTAAATTTCATATATAAATTTAAGGTTGTTTATAAGGCCCCAGCCTTAAACCTTACTTAATCTTGAGTTATTACAAGATTAAACATTGAGGATCTTTTCAGGTTTAGAGTTTTAGAGAATTAGATCATGAAACATGCATTACATTCAACATTTAAACAAAGTGGTTACATAAAATACAGTATTCATTCTTCCCATCAACGGAAACATATTGAAAATAAAAATGGATTCTTTCTTGACACATCCTTGACACTATCATCACATCATGTACCTTTCCATTGACCTGTGAAAAACATTTCAAAAACTTGGGATGAGCATAAAAAGCTCAGTAAGGGTTATAAAAATATGGAAAGGAAACATGAGTTCATATATACATAAGAATGAAATCATACTTTACCCATAAAACATAGGCACTTTAACATACCTCATCAAACCATGAATAAATCATAGAAAACATAAGACATAAAGGTAACTTGAGGCATTCATAACATTCTTACGTAGGGAGTAACCCTCTTGGTTATGTTTGGAATACCCATCACAGTATATTCCCTAAATCTCTTCAGAGAAACCTTAACGTTTAACTCCTTCGCGTTACCCAATGCATTGGAGAGCTATATCGGGTTCACCCGCCTATAGTTTATCACGGAACCACCCGTTTTCATAATAATTCCCAAGGACCTCAACATAATCATTTCTCATAAAACATGCATAATGGAAACTAAACACTCCCACCTTTCAATCACAAGATATCAATACAACACATTGATATAAAAACACTATGAAAACCATTTTCGATACCAAAATAAAAGGAAAGTAAAACATGGTATTTATTTTTCTTTTTAAAAAAGGTATGGCTTGTAGAGGAAGCCTAAACTCAAATAATGGTCACGACGGTGGAGAAGTCATTGTCGCCACATATGTATGACAAAAACATTCCCTTTTATCGTTTAGTAAATGCTTCGTATAAAAAATATTTCTTTTGAATAAATGTAAAAGTCAAAGGGGTTTATACACCGTATAAAAGAAAGTTGTGTATAAAATAATATACGCCTCAATGAAAGGAGATTGAGACGAAGTCTCATACAAAGATGGTATCCTTGGATTAAGGATAAATCAATTACATAATTATGTGTGAAAAACTAATACACCAAATATAAGTGGATATTAAGTGTAAAACAATCAGAGGTTATTCACACATATTCATAGAACGACATATTCAAGGAGTACAAGCTTATCCAAAGGAATCAAAATTGGGTTAAGAAGTTCCCTTGCAATAATTAGACAGCCTAAGTTCGTCACTTCAAAATTCAGAAAAAGAGTTGATGAGAGATAAAAAGGGTATCTCATCACATGTACATAAAATTTACATCAATAAGGATATATAGGAACATATCCCAAAATAATAATATGTGAATTAAAAGACATAACAAAATAAGTCTTTTAAAAAGAGGAGGGTGAAAGGTTCCCTTACCGACATGGGTATCTTTCGAAACATACGCCCCGTGAAAGAAGGACAATACATCATTGATGTAAATACTCATAAATGAAAGAATATTACAAAATTAGTAAAATAATGGTCAGTACATACACCACTCAAAGGAAATTGTGGAAAATGTAGCCTAAATCTCACGGGAATAAAAGTGAGATGAAAAATCACTTAGGAAAACTCGGCAGCCTAACGACGCCACTTAAAACTTCCAAAAATGGATTGATGAGATCAAATAGGGTATATCATCACATTACAACAAAATTTACAGCAAGAGGAATATTAAAGAACATCCTCCATCATAACAAATAGGAGCTTAAAAGAAGTGACATAAATGGGAGTACATAAAGAGAAAGAGAGAGGTTAGATCTGTTACGAAAATTCGGCAGCCTAACGGCGCCACTCGAAACTTACAAAATGGATTGATGAGAGAGAATAGGGTCTCTCATCATATTAACATAAAAATTACAGTAATATTAATATAAAAGGACATCCCAATGACAAGAAATATGATCTTATAAGGATTGACATAAAAGAGTGTACTTAAAAAGAAAGAGAGGAGTAGGATCCCTTACCTCAAGTTCAACTTGTCTTACTCGTTGATTTATATTCCTAAATAATAAACTTTGGTAAATTAATAATTACCTAAGTACCTCCTTTAGATATTATTATTCAGTTCATATCACATATTATAATGTTATAATAATTGTATAATAATTTTAGTTCATATCAGACGTTTTTGCCAATGTTTGGTACATGAGTCAAAAATGAACTTGTTTGAAAAAAGATTTCCCATGTAGTTAAAATAAATAATTTCCAGAATAGTATTAATGATTAAAATATCATATATATCCTGTAAATATTCATTTCATACTATTCAATATCATTTGGAGATAAAAAAAGAAAAGCACCGTTCATGGAGACGGTAGGCCGTACGTACGCATGAACGCTACTTTCATTTTTTGTCATAATAATGGAATTAAAACAAAATGAGAGAGATATATATATGTTATATTTCCAGAATGATATCCATAATTTTAATGTAATATATTACATATATATCCATTATATATATGTACTTATATTATTACATAACATTTTGAGATAAGAAATGAAATGTACCGTTCATGGAGACGGTAAGCCGTACGTACGCATGAACGCTACTTACATTTCTATTTCATATTTAATGGAATTAAAACATAATGATACATAATATTATTTTAATTCCATTATGGTATCATATATAATATCATTAAATATATCCTTTATACATACCACATATGGTATTAACGAATCAAATCACTTTGAGGGGGCGGTAGTCCGCACTTCCTTAAATGAAGATATCGCGTTTACCCATAATGGAAACCATAAAGGTATGCCCAAAATGAAAAATACAGAATCTTAAGGAAATCATAAAAATATTATATATCATATATAAATATCGTGTCATATTAATGTCCACCTTTGAAGGTTTTAAAAGAATGTTGAACAATCATCGTTTCGGGAGGCCGAAATTCACCATCCACGGAAACAATATGTTCTTTAACCATTAGATGCAGGTGTATGAAATTGTAGCTCTAATACATCTTATAAAAACATCATAGTATATTGATGATACTAGATTTGTTACAAAAGAAATTAATAAAAAGAGTTTATGGGGTTGGAGAAGCAAAATAAAACAAAAGTACTCAAGTGAAGACATTACCTTCAAATCGGGTAACTCCATTTGGTTTGAGCTCAAAGGCTTCCTTGGGAAGACTTATGCCCAAAGTGAGGCTTCAAGGAGTAAGAGAGGAAGTGGATAGAAAAAATGGGCAGAGGTTGTCCGAGCCAAAGGCTTTGGGGGTGTGGGTAAGGAGGTAGGGGTGGGGGCCTTTTATAAGAGGAGAGGAGGGGCACTCTTGTAAAGTTACAAAATGTTACTTTATTTTCAAAAGAGTATCGGATTTTAAAGGTCCCACATTGATTTGTTTCGAGGATAAGGAGATAAGGGTTCTAAATCCACTCATCCAATATTTTTTGGACATGTGTAGGTCTTAGATATTACATTATCTTTCCATTTTATTTAAATCGTTAAATAATGAGGTCATTGCTGCATCATCATGATGTCATAAATAATTTAATTTATTTAATGTCTAAAAATTTTAAAAAAAATACTATGATTTAGGAACTCTTTTTATATATCCAATTAATATTTATAGTCAAAAATATGATTTTTATAACCCCATGTAAAAATTGTTTTAGTAAAACATTTCATGTTTGTCTCATTTTTACTTTAACTTTAAATAAAAAGATATTAATGTCATTTTCCAACCAAAGTGGCCTCATAGGGTCCCCAAGTTGACCCATGGGTTTTATTGGTCGGCCATGACACATCCAATGAGGTTAGTATATGTGTCAAGTTCATTTCATATTATTAAAACATTATTTTTACCTTAAACTACATTAATTACCTCTAATCGCGATTAAAAACTTAATAAGTTACTATTCACCAAAAAATTATTTTAATCTCATTGAACCACATTTTAATTCATAATGACAACCATGTATGTAGTATTTTTGAAATTCAAAACACAGAAGTGGTAAATTTTCATTTAAATGAAAAATCAGTTTTTATAAATACCACTTAGTGGTTTCACTATTCATCAAAAATTGAAGTTTTTCAGAAAAATCCCAAAAATTCACCCTAAGATATATTTGATATTCAGAATTCGAAAATGAAGTCTATTTTACAAAATTAAATACATATAAGTCACATTAATTAATTTAATAATTAATTCCCGCTGTCAGATCAAATAGCGTGTTTTTATGAAACAATAAGTATCAAAAGATTGACACTGGTTTAAGTCTGATTTCAAAGTGAAATTAATTCCAAAGACCACTATTTGATTTAATGGTAAAAATATATTCTAATTTCACTTTAAAACCAATTCAAAAGATAATATAATCATATAAATAAACTAGATTAAAAAGTGGTTTTGAATTAAAATACAACATTTTACACTATTCATTTAAAAAAATGAACTTTATCAGAAAGATACCAAAAATTTACACAAAGTAAATTTTGATGTCCCAATTCTTAAAAAGAGTTTTATTTGGTCCAAAAGGATGTATAAGAGTGAACAAAACTATATTTAATGACGGTTCTCCATCAAAAGGTGATAAGTGAACCTTTAGTGAAAACTAGGGCATATACGCCTAAAATCAAATTATTTCCATATTTTATGCCTTTATCTTTTATTGAATAAATGTAAAAACATTAAAAAACATATATAATCATTTTTTTGTTATTTCTATCCATTCCTGCCAATACAACGGCTACATGTTAACAACCATTTAAAATAATATTATTTTATTATTAGAGTGCAACGTAAGATTCCCAGGAAACTCGTTGTTGCGTGTTGGGTACGTCATCGAGCATAGCGTCCCCTTTAAATTCATATTAATATTTTATTCACAAATATGGATAAATATGAAAATGTCATATTCTCTATTTACCTGGGGTGTTACATTGTTGTACCCTAATTTCTTGATAATATGACATCATTTTCTTGGTTTGAACATACCATGCATGTTTTAGTGTTTCTAAACACAAAAAGGAATTTATGTTTATAACGGAAAAACCATCTTTCAAAAATTTGTTTAGTCGGATATTAAATTTCAAAATTTAATCTAAGGTAACTTTACCCTGCTTTCTGCACAATCTGACATCATTTTCCTAGGTTTTACCATTCCATGCAAGTTTTAGTGTTTTAAAACACTAAAAATTCATTTACAATCATAGTTGTAAAACCAACATTTAGAAATACATTTTGTCAGTTCCAAAATCCCACAATTAAATCTATGATCATTTTACCTTGATTTATGGGCTACATAATGTTGTTTTACTAGTTTTGACACTAGAATGTTTTTAAGGGATTTTATAACTTTCATAAATTTTAATTGAGTATTTCTAACAATACTGCACATCATATTGTGGTTTTTTCTACGCATACATATCAAAAATATTTAAGCAGTGGGTTTCCTCTGATTTCAAGAAAATATCACTTCATTTGTCTAGTTTTGACCATTACACATATGTTTTAATGTTTTAAAACATTAAAATTGAATTTACGTCCATGATGGGAAAATTATCATTCCTAATAATGAACCATTGGTTACTATATTAGATAATTAAAACTATATATTTTTCATTTATTTCAGTATAATTTGACTTTTTCACTTGTTTTGACCGTTCCAATCATGTTTTGGTGTTTTCAAACACTAAATATGCATTTATTCCTATAACAGGAAACCTATCATTTGGAATGACATAATGTTATTTCACATATTTCAAAATTAAATATATTGTGGTTTTCTATTTATTTTAGGACAAGTTTGTATCTTTTTCTATGTGTTGAGCATTCTACGCACGTTTTAGTGTTTTAAAATAGTAAAACGTGTTTATGAATATAATGGGGAGACCATCATTTGGAATGATGTTCCATCTATTCCAAAAATTTTCAATTATGTATATGGTGGTTTCCATTTTATTTTAGGAAAATATAACATCAATTTCCTAGTTTTACCATTCCATGCTCGTTTTAGTGTTTTGAAACACTAAAAATGATTTTACAACCATAAAAAGAAAACCATCACTCAAAATAATGTGCAGTTAGTTAATACTACTATGAAATAAATATTTGAAATTTATATGCTAATTTATTTACAATCTGAAATCATTTACCTATTTTTTTCCATTTCACACACATTTTAGTTTTTAAAAACACTAAAAATGCATTTACACCCATAATAAAAAAACTGTCATTTGAAATGATAAACCGTCAGTTCAAAATTTTCACAGCTAAATATATGATAATTTTCCACTTATTTTAGGAAAACATGAAAGCATTTCCCTATTTTTTTCATTCCGCAATGTTTTAGTGTTTTAACACACTAAAAACATGTTTATGGCTACAAGGGAAAAACGTCATTCAGAGTGATGATCTGTCACATCATTCATTTAAATACTAAATATATGGTATATTTTAGATGATTTTAGAAACACAATACATATTATTTATGGTTTTAACCTCTCCATGAACATTTTAGTGTGTTATAACACTAAAAGGGTGCTTACAGTCAGAATAGGAAAACTGTCCTTCAGAATGACGAGCTACTGGATAAAAAACATAAAAATAAATCTATTGTGTTTTCACATAATATTAGTAAAATATTTCATCATTTTAATGGGTTCGACTATTTCACACATGTTTTAGTGTTTTAAAACACAAAACCCACCATTTTGGCCATAACGGTAAAACCATAATTTGGAATGACGTGCCACCAATTCCAACATTTCAATGTTAATTCTATGGGTTTTTACCTTTATTCTATGGAAATCAAACAATTTTATCCTATTTTGACCCTTCCATAAACATTTTAGTTCTTTAAAACACTAAATACATGTTTATGACCATAAAAAAACCACCATTTGGAATGATATGTCATTTGTTCCTACATTTCAAAACTAAATAAACGATCACCATCCCATAGTTTTAGTGAAGTCCAACATCATTTTCTAAGTTTTGACCCCAAAATTTATGTTTCTAAGACATTGATATCTATTATAAATTATTATTGAGTCATCCATAGAACACCACATACTTAATGGACATGATGTTTTCTTGAACATTTCATAAATATTTAATGGTGGTTGTCCCATGATTTCACATCAATAAAAGATCCTTTTTTATTTATTGAACATTAAACATGCATTTTAGTTTTTTAAAAAAACTAAAAAACTATTTATTGGAATCAAAAGGAAACCATAACTCATATTGTTGTGTCATTTATTACTACATTTCACAAATAAATATGTGGTTATTGTCCTATGAAAAATTCTGTATCAATTAAATATTTTTTTCAAATAATAATTTGTAGAATAAATATATTATTACTATAATTATTGATTCATCACTATTTCTAATATTAGATTAATTAATTAATAAAATGTTTATTGGCTATTTTATATCTATTGGGGCTTGAATCTGATTGAGGAAAAACAATATTACTTTATAAAAACCCATATATATCTTATTCAATGGTAATTTATATGTGATTTTATAGTAGATCGATAGTTTTATATGTGTTGTTATTGGGTACTCAGTGGAGGATTTTTTATTCAGTTCGCAATAGTTTTTATAACCAAAAACTACAAAAAAAATAACATAGGATATGTTAATATAACCATTCCTAAATTATTTATCACCAGTTATCATAAAGAATTTCTAAATTGATAAAATAAATTTTTAGATATAGTAATTAAAATTTGATGCAAAAGAGATTATGGATGTTGTATGTGTCAATTTAAAATGTGTGAATGATGTATAGAATTTATAAATTTTCTCCCTATGATGAAATATATGGATCAAAATTTATTTGTGGTTCTTTCATGTCATTCCCTGAAATATAAAAACTAATGAATTTTACATTTATGACCACCACTAATCATATTTTTCCTATAACAAATCTTATTAACATACATTTTCTTTCAATCTTGCAATTTCTGTTTTTGATTCCCAATCAACAACACTATTATAACCCTCAACTTCTGTAATAGTTTAATATGACGATGGTCTACCAATTATAGATGGGTTAGTAATCTCAAAACTCATCCCCCATACACATCCAGAATGTTCCTTCCCGAATAGTATTCCAACTCTAACATTCCTGGAAACCGATACTTATTGCAAAGTGTTCACATCCAAGAATTATTGAATTTTAATAAGCTAAAATAAAAATATTAATAATTATTATTTATGATATCTAAACATCATAATAAATTATAATTAATAAAATTTTCATTAGTATTTATTATTATTTCAAAACAACAAAAACATGATATTGAAAATTATATTATAATAAAAAAACCCTTAAAAATTTTATTGGGGTTGACTAGATGTATTGAATGATGCCCAATTGTGATAATTTATTCCATTTATGAGACCCCGTTTTAATGGATTTTAGTCGTTATAGTTGTTATAATGTATTTTTTATTACGTTTTTAGGGTAATGAAATAATATGAAATTGTAATGAAAAGTACTTACTCCAATGACATTTCCTTGGTCATTTAAAAAACAACTATTTTGTTTTCAATTCACATTAAAGCACATCTATATTTGGATAATATGGTGGCCAAATTGATTAGATATCATAAAAAATGTAAAAAAGTTAGAATAAAACATGAGTTATAATAAAATTTTATAAATAATAATGAATAAAATAAAACCCAAAATTGTTCATTTTGTCGAAAAACTTCGAGACACTGTAATGTGAGTACTGGATTTCTTCTCAGGATTAACAAATTTTTTAGATAAATCTTATAATAAAAGCAACATAAGTTAAATTTATATTAAATTGTGTTAATGTTATTATGTTTCTATACAATATGAAATTGCCTTATGATATTCATCTTAGTTGATATCGACAAAGAGCTTCCATTGCCCATGAGAAATTACTTTAGGCAGTTTCCCCTACAATTTTTGAGAGATCAGTGAATAGTCATTAAACTCATAACATAATCTCAATTTAAAATAATTGTTGTTAATTCCATACTCTTTAAATATATATGGGCGTGGAAAAAAGTAAGGGACATCAAAATTAAAAAATAACTAGAAATAAAAAACATAACACTTTATCATTATATTAAAAAAATGTAGTCATTTATTTTAGTTTTATAGTCAATAAATATTAAATTTTATTTTATCTTTACATGAGAATCAAATAAATCATTTGTATAAGATATAAAAATTTTCTTGCAATCTTTATAATTAATGGGAAAGCTCACCATCTCACAAGTAAGCTAGCCATGAATAGACCCATAGTTCCCATCAGTGTCCTTGGTAGCCACCCGAAACTCATAAAATGGAATGATATTATTCAATTACATCAGGTTCCATACATCTATTGTGTTCATTTTCATATCCCTTCTATGGTTTTCTTTGTCTTTTTTAAAAATTATTTTAACATTTAATAAAATATAACAATTATTTGAAAAATGACATACATAATAGTAATTGTAAGTACCAAATATCCTCAAGATGAAGAGGTGGTAAACTGTCCCATCATCAATGGTGAATCAAGTCATTGGATATCGATGACAGGTATGGAAATGACTGGCTCACTATCTGTCACAGGCATAATAAAATCACTATCATCTATAGAATATGGAGGTGATTATAGTGTGCTCCAAGATATTGATAAGCTAGGATCCTTTTTTTTGATATTCCTTCATTTCAAATAATTATAGACTATATTGTTACAAATATATGTTTTATAAAATTGATTAGTAATATTGGAAATATATTTTTTTTACCAAAAAAATCAATATTTTTTTAAATCATTTTTAATGGAGTCTTGATGGATTCCCCTAGAATTTTGATTTATTAGAATGAATCATTAAAGGGATGTATTACTTGTTTGAAATAGATAAACATTCAACAAAATAAATGAATCATATATTATGAATCACTGTTATATTTTAATATATTATTTCAATATTATATATATCGAACACATCATTATAATCATAATTGAATTATATTTTATTTATAAGAGTCTTATATCATATCATACAGTAGATCTGTGATATAATTTATATAATATAGTATAGCAATTATTATTTCCCTATTGGTTATTATTCCAATATTAATCATTATAATTATTCCAATAACCATTTATAATAAATATATAATCATAATAATGATCATAGATTATTATATAAAAAATCCCTAATATTCTTAAATTAGATGTGTCTCTTAGGAAATTCTATTTAATGAAGTAACGAAAAATAAATAATGTGATACATATATCGTCTGGTTTGTATTAATAAACCAATACCCAATTATTATTTATTCATACCTCTTTCGTATTAATATTTAGTGACAAGGTGATAAAACAAATATTGTGATCTATCAATCCTGACATAACATATGTAGATTTTGGTGACAAATATGAAAACATTAGAGGAAAGAGAAAGATAACTATTTCATATTGATAGTCATCATATAACATAATCGATATAGATCATAGATTACTTATGGTACACATATTTATTTTACATTATTTGTATTTTATTTTATTTTTGATGATAGATTCATATTCAAAAGGTTTCCATCCATAATTTATGAGAATATGATCATCTCAACAATCCCATCTAAACTCCATCATGTTATAATTAATAATAATATTTTGAATCCATTTTAATATGGATTATAAAATTATTTTTTGTCTTGATTGAAACTGAGTCGTGATCATAGTCTCCTCATGTAATTTATGTACAAATTAATTATGGTTATATGAATTTATATGTATAAACCAACAATAATAAAACAAGAAAAGACCACCATTGAACATCTATATCCTTATATCTATCAATCATTAGACATAATATATTAATATTGTTTATGATCCCAAAATAATCCATTCACATATTGAATAAAACTATTTTGATTCAAAAAAACTTATATTTTTATACATAATTTAACAAAATAATACTTATTCATAATATATGTATCTATCCCTTTATAACAATATTTTTTAGAAACAAGCTCTCAGGATATTATTTAATCAACAAGGAATTACCATTAGCTTCTTTATTCTCTCTATGAGGGCTATGATAAATCTATGTGATTCTTTTTTTTATATTTGAACTAAAATTTTAATTTAACTTTATGATATCCGAAATTATAAATATTTTATGTTGTATATAACTATTTATTCATTCTTATCACAACTGGGAACATTAAAAAACTAACCTGTGATAGCATCTTGACGTTTCTTTAGGGATCAATACTACTATGAGAATAAAAACCATATTGTTTTTTGGATGAGTGTTTTTATAAAAATGTATCTCCAATAAATTATATTTTATACAAAATAATGATATTTTATAACACATAAAACTATTATTTCATGGGAATGGATGTTATCATACATTATAATGCTACTCAATAATAGATTTAGGGTGAGGTTGTTGCAAACGTTTAGGGGATCAGTGTTTCCCTGGAGGATGTGATCTAAGCCGAGGAGAGGGTGTTCAGAGGAGTGGGGGTCAATATCATTGTTGGGGAGAAGAATTGAGTCAGGGTGAGGGAAGTTGGAGGGGGTGTGTAATGTCACTAGTGATCCAATTAGAGAGAATTTCATAGTGGGGGGGGGGTTACGATTTTAGGCTTAGGGGGGATTCACATTGTGAGACAGACTTCGACAGAGGTGTTTGGAACATGGGGTGGTCTGGTAACGGGGGTTGAGCTCAGAGGGGAGGGGGTTGAATTTCCGGTGATCCGGACAGAGAGTAGGTGGGACTTGGGAGGGTCACATGAGGAGGGGTAAGAGGGGGGATAGGGTTTCTGGTTTTGGGGGTCACAACCGTGAAGGGGAGAAGATGTTGGGGGGGAAGGTGTCAGGCTCACACAGAGAGAGAAGGGGGGATCATGGTTTCCGAAAATCATTTATAGGTTGTTTATTTGAAAAAAATACTAAATGAAAACATAAAACAAATATCATGGAAATTTCATGAAACCACCCCAGTATTATATATTTTTTAATTGGATTTATTTTATATTGTTTACTATATCTACCCTGAATAAATGGCCACAATCTATCTCATTTATTTTAGTTGTAGGGGATAATTTTATGAGATAGTGATATTTTAATGTTCTTAATAATTATGGAGGAGCCTCATCAATCCATATGCATTATTAACCAAAAAATAGTACCACCCAATGTAACATACTTGGATGGATGAATCCCATGAAAAGATCCAA
The DNA here is from genome assembly GCA_963277665.1 of Viscum album. Taxonomy (NCBI): domain Eukaryota; kingdom Viridiplantae; phylum Streptophyta; class Magnoliopsida; order Santalales; family Viscaceae; genus Viscum; species Viscum album. Next base: position 1,984,571,104 of record OY728161.1, on the reverse strand, counting down.
CTATAGTCAGTTATTCAATTAATGGAACTCAATTGGGTCCATTATATATAGAGTAATCATAATTGGTATAGTACTAGGAATTAGTTCTATTTAAAACTAAACTCCACCATTTAGTGGAAGACCTAGAAACTCTTCCAAAAATACATCAAAAAAACCATTGACAATAGTTATATAATTGGGGTTGGTTTCTCCCCAACATTATGAGATAATATCCCCTTTTAATAGGAATTACGACCCATACAATGGGTGCTATTTCCACCATATGATACTACTCATAATCATACTAATATAAAATCATATACTATTTTATAATAAAAGACATTAATTCCCATCCTTGGGAATTAAAGTTATATTTATTTAGAGAAAGCATATGCATTACCTAAATAACAATGAGCTCAACCAGAGGGTGGATAATAAGATTTAAATTAAGAACAATACCACACACTAAAACAGATGTAGAATCATAGAATTAATATGTGATAATTTTACCATTATGGGTTTTCACTATTAATTCCACATCTAATATGGAATTCTTCATTTTTATTTGATAAAAAAATCAATTACATGGTACCAACAGAGGATGTTTTAACATTTAGTTTCATTGAAATAAAAAACAAAAATTGATGAGAATATAAACCATTTTTTCAACACACTTGAATGTATTATTCATTGGTTTATAATTTTTAATCTTATTGAATACCATATCCCAGGGTCTTAAATCAAAGGGAAGTGGTGAGAATGGTCATAATAATGGAAATGGTTTACCTACGATCACGAGGTATATCAATAAGAATATGAGGAATGACATTAATCCATGATGAGAGGATAAAAATGCATGTCATAATAAAAAATATGAATAATAACATGGAAATGTGGATTCAGCATTCAATTAAGACATTCATAAGAAAATTACCAAGGCTAATCACCAAGGCGTCTTAAATGAAAATTACCATTGTTATTCACCAAGGTATCATAAAACATGTCTTCTATTGAGATTACATTATTTACCCAATGCATTGGAGTTTTGTTAAGAGATACCCTTCATTCATCATAATTTCTTGTGATACACATAGATCATAATAAATCATTTCATTAATACCCATTAGGGATTAAAGAATATGTTGTTTTATTGAAATCATGTTGCACCAAAATGCTTTAAGACAAGTTCCTTACATCATTGTTATCCATAAAATAGGGGAAGTGGGTTTCTTATGTGTAAATACCAAAATAAGATAACCCATTTTAACATATAGGTGAATAAACATGGATATAATAATGGGTTGGGTATCCACACAAAGAAAATAAAATAGAACAATATGAGGATAAGATAGAAACATTTAGAAGTAAATTCGGCATTATAATGGGTATTAAACATGGTTTTAGAAAATGGTAAAATTAAAATGTACAAGTATCTCCCATTAATAAAATATAATTTTGACATATTGGTATTATCAAATGGATTATAAAAAATATATATCATTGTAGTTTGATGATTTATATGAAAATAGGTTCTTTAATTGATGTTAAATTATGGATAATTCCCTTACCATGAAGAGTTACTACTATACCATGAGGAATGGAACATTGTTTGATTGAGGAATCCTTTGGGGAACTACATGGGAGGAAAAACTAACTCTGATTTGTAGAGGATGGATTGTGAGTAAATTTAATTTTAGAAATAGGTTGGTATTTATAGAAAAATAGGATGATTTTTTAATAATTTCAAAATATAGGTCTTGGAAATCGTGGTTGTACAAAATGAAAAACCACATGCTTGACCATGGGCCTTCACAAGGGTATTGGACATTTTGGAATGATTTTATGATATTTTAACCCAAAAGAACTGAGAATTGTTTTATATTACATCTATCGGCATGGAAAAGAAATGTTACTACAAAATAATATTTCTAATGCTAAAGATTCTATTTTAGATTTTGGAAAGTATCTTTTTGGTTTGTAAATAGGTTAAAATATATTAAAATAAGTTATATTTATAAAATTACACATTTTTTGGTCGTGGATTATGGTTAATTCATAATTATAATGTTATAAAAAAAAGTTATGAAGCCATTAAACATACCAAAAAACCAAAACACTATTTTTACTATTCACAAAAAAATAATGTATTTTAGAAAAATCTCAAAAATTCAACATAACCAAATTAAAATTCACTAATTTAAAAAATAATGTTCATTTTTTCATAATAATTCATTGATTGTGACAATATTATATTTTAATCCTAATAATCCCTTTTTATTTAATGAATCGTTGGTTGAAAATGCATATTAAAATTTATACGAATTAAAAATCATCATTGATATAATAAAATTATATTTTAATTTATATTTAAATATGTCTATTTTTATTATACTATTTAATTAAATAACTATTAATCATAATAAATTAAATTATTATAAAATATTTTCATCCTTTATGAAAAGTATAATTTGTGTCTAAAAATCAGTTTATCAATTTCTTCATATTTAAGAAAAACTATTCTTAAAAAAGAATTTATGGAATAATGATTTTATTTATAAAATGGAATTATATCTTATGTAACTAATTCCAGGAAAAATAACGCCTTATAAAACACCTGAACAACCTAAGGGGATTGTGTTTGATATTGATGGATTCATGGGGCTACTCGACTATCATCGATTAGAGTGAAAATTTCCACTAACTTGAACTTCTACCGTTAGTGATTTTGTTCAAGCATCACTTGTTGAATCTCATCTCATGTTTGGTTATGGATGAACACCATTGAAACTACCCCCTCTATTGTTTTGAAAAATGTGCTTCACATGACATAACTCTATTTGTTAAGGGAATCACTTATCCTTTATGTATTAATTATATTTTTTCATTTATACTTATAAACACTAATTATAATAATAAAATTATTTCCAAGAGTATATTTTCCAATGATAATATTAACCCGCAATCATATAATGGTCAAATACTGATCGTCAAATTTTCTTTTATACTCTATAAGTAATACTTAATTATTAAAGACATATGGTTTTTTGTGTATAAAAATAAAATAAATATTTAGGAAATAAATATCATTAAAAATTATAGGCTATTACATTCTTACCACCTTAAAAAATTGTGTTTTTAAAATTTCAACTCATTATTTTAGTTAAAAAATGTTGTGCACACTTCTATCTCATTTTATTATATACTTCCCACATCACTAATTAATAATAATGGTTCCTTCACAACACTTTGACAGTGTGGGTAGTATTATTGTGTAAATATGTGTCTTTATGGTCCATGATCTTCATCAAATGATCTATATAAGAGGGTCCATGCTCCAGTTGTACCACCTTTAGATTCAGTACATGTGAAGGGTCAAGTATGTAGATCCTCAAGATAGATACAAGGAATACATCATTAAAATTATCTAGATATGGTTGATGTGATAGACGATAGGCCACTAATTCTATGGACTCAAGGATTTCATAGGGGAATATATATATGAGGCTAAGCATCCCTTTCTTCCCAACCTGCATGGTTGTCTTCCTTGGTGATATTTGAAGGAAAAAATTTACCACTAACATTTAACTCCAAAAACCATCAATGATTGTTATTCTTGCTCTTCTTCCAACTCGAAGAATCCTTTAGGTTTTGTTGGATGGAATAAACCATTTTCTTATCTCTTGAACAAGGTGATGCGCAGACAATGTTCTCTTATGAAGTTCATCCCTACAAGAAGGGTTTCTACATAACTTTATATATAAAGCTTCATAGGGTACCATTTTAATAACTAAGTGTAAGCTATTATTTTAGAGGAACTAAACTAATGGGTGATGTTGATCCCATCCATAATTAAATTCTATTAATCATGTTATCAATATTTCCTTGAGTTTATGAATAGTACTTTTAGATTGTCCATCAGTGTGGGGGTGATTGGACAAATTGAAATTAAATTCAGTATTGAGTGGATATTTAAAACTTCTCTTGAATTTAGACGTGAACCTTGGATCACAATTGGAAATGATATAATGTGGTTCCTCATGCTGAATCACAACATCCTTTATGAATATTTTTTAATGTTGGTCAAGAGAGAAATCTCCCATAATATTGATAAAATGGAAAGTATTGGTGTGTTGGTCCACTATAACCCATATCACATAGTATCTTTTATATGTTATTGGGAGATCATTGGTAAAGTATATAGTGATATTGTGGCACTACCCTGTTGGTATGGGTAGTGGTTGGAATACCCCATTAAGAATTCTCCACTTCTCCATCACTTGTTAACACGCAATACACCTTTTAGGGTATTAAAATAATCTACCATTTCATATTATCCCTTCCCAATACATTAATGTGATTCTACAATTTAAAGAGAAGGTGGATGTATGATCATTATCCATTTGTTCTTTCATTATCAATAGAATATATGGAACACCTAGCATTTCATGAAATTTCAGTACAAATTTTTAATTATTATTGAACTCTGGAAATATCCCATTCTTCATTTACTCTATATTATTTTATAATAAAAGATATTTTCCTTGTAATTTCAGGATATTATATAGTAATTATTTTTGAGAATTAATTTGGGATAGGGTTGATGATGTCCCTTATCTTTGGATTCTCATGTCCAGTTTTACATGGTCTTTGATCAAAGGATCTCCTCTAATCTTCATCATTCCTAGCACAACAAGGTTTTTCCTACTTAAGGCATCAATGACTTTGTTTACTCTTTTTAGGGTGATAATGAATTGAAATGTTAAAGTCTTTAGTAACTTCCAACCTTGTATTTCGTATCACATTCAAATAATTTTATTGAATATGTATTACAAATATTTATGGTCTATTTATATATCACATTTTTCACTATAAATATAGTTTATTGAAATATTTAGAAAAAAACCACATATATCTCCAGGTTAAGTGCAGGATAATTCTACTCAAGGGGAATTAACTATTAAGTTGAATAAGTAATAACCTTCTTGTTTTTCTTGAGGATTAACCAAAATAATTTCAGATATGCATCACTAAAAATAATAAATCCTCATAATATTTATGGCAGAGTTCACATTGGTGAAGTAACCAATATCTTCTTCATTTATTGGAAATATTCTTCCCACCGCTTAGTCCAGATGAACCTATTGAATTTTCGATTCAACTTTTTTAGTGGATGAGAATGTATTGAGATGTTTTCCACAAACCTCCTATAATATCCTTATAAATCAAGGAAACTAGAAATTTCTGTAACTATTATATGATAAGGAATATCATCCATAAACATTTTATTAAAAGGGTCAACTAATATTACTTCATTTGTTACATTGTTCTTGTAACAGCCCACCCCATCTCATTGGTTTGAGAGGGTGGAGGAATACTATAGGGCCTTAATAGACATTCATAAGGAACCAAAGGCTAGAAATAAATGATGACGACTTCGAGAGTAAATAGGGGAATGATTTTCCCTTGAGATACAACCAACCATGAAACCAAACAATCCTATAATAAAAATCTATAGGATGCATGTAAATAAGACATCCAACCCCATACGATACCAAAACACAACCAACTAATCCATAAAAAACCCACATGCCACATAATACCCAACACAGTAAACCATATTTGAGTACCAAGCAGAAGACAAAACGATAGACCAAAAATAAACCAAGACAAACTCCAAATCTCCACACCAAGCTCCATTCTCTAAGCACCAATACAACTCCCAAGAATCACAACAGGCCACTAGCAATGAGATTATTTAAATTTACCTGTGTCCTAGAATATCACATCTACAAATGCACAAAAGTTCTAAAGTATGGGGTGAGTAAAATACTCATTAGGTTTTCCACAAATGAATTCCCTACACGCTCTACTAGGATACAATTATTAGCACAATTATATTATAATTTTTATATAAAACATTCAACAGTTCAACAATTACCACAATCCAAATATACCATTACCAAGAAATGTCAAACAAGGGAAAGACACAAACCTTTCATAATCCATTTCACTATCACACACATTGGCACAACCCATTACCACTTCACGTAGCAACCACACAATCAAGCACAACACAATGCTTCACAAACCCAAACCGATATAACAATCATGACGGCACGGTCGTCCAACCCGTTCCATCCCAATTTAGAGGCACTTCCCATCCACTTATCCTTGATGGTGTCCCTTCGATCCAATATCCATCCTACATTATATAGTGGTAATTACCACCCCCATTACACAAAATACATAAATAAGTCATAAATAAGCACAACACACCAAGTCGACAACAATATCAAAATTACTATTTCTATAACATGTCAATCCACGTTAATAAATCACCCATTTATTAAAATCACCCTTTAAAAAAATTTCCATGACCAACCATAATTCAATAAACATATTTATTGAAGACCATCTTTCACACAAAAAAATTCATAACCAATCACTACTGATTTTAAAATCAACATTTTAAAATCACACAACAAGCCCCTTTTGAAACAATAACTAATTTTCTCAAAAATTCCAAAATCACCACCATATGAGTTTCCAACAAGACTCACACATCCTTATCATTATTATTTTAAAGAAAAACAGATTAATCTCAACTGAAACCCCAAATTCTAACCATATGAAGTCAAGAGAGAAGCCACCTACCTATAGGGTTCTGGAAAATTTGACCCACGAACAACCAGCCCACAAATCTGGAAATTACTCCACAAAACCACTCTAGATATACTTCTCTATCATAAATAAGCCTTAAAATCCACATCCAATGAAATAGAAACCCAAGATCTAAACACATCAGGTGTATATCTAAAAAACTGAGAGAGTAGGAGGGAGGGAGAGATGTAGATCTAAAGGAAACCACAAAAACCATTTGAGGAGACTTACCCAAGAAGAATTGTCATCGATCTACCAAGAAAACACTTTGATTTTCTTCCAAAACAGGTTGGAGAGAACATACAACCTTTGAGAACCCAAAATAATGTGTGAGGCTTGAGTGGGATAATATTTGGAGTGAAATAGGTTAATCTCTAGGGATCCCGGATTTAAGAACCCCATCTTTATGTGGTCGCATGGTTAGTTTGCACGGTTTCGAAAACTGTATGCTAAGAGTGTGAACAACCCCATATTAAATGAATGGGTCCACATGGTAACCTTGCACGGTTTGGGAACCCGTGTGCTAGGTGTGAAAGGCCTACTGTCTCCCCCTGCACGATTTCCTAGAGAACCCACATGGTATCCCCTAACCATGATCAAACCATGCGCCCTTAGAAAAGCCTCTGAAGTTATAAAAAATAAGTCCAAACTCATCCAACCTCTTCTTAACTCATCCCAAGAACATTAAAAACCTAAAAAGGAATAAACAAAGTCTACATACCTAAAACAAGGGGTGCTACATTATCTCCCTAATTAGATCTTCCATCTTCAGAAAGTAGGGAACTATTGCTTTGTAGAAAGGTCTCGAGGAATTGCTCAGCCATCCCTTTCTCCCACACCCAAGTCTCATCATTCCTCTGACCATACTACCATATAACAAAAACAAAACTGATGCTTTTACCACACAAGGGATTCTCTTGCCGATCCACAATCTGCACTGGAAGGTGCACCATAGAAGCATCTGGTTCTAACTCAACATGAAACCAACGAATCAAATGGTCACAATCCGGCTGATAATTTTGTAACTGCGACACATGAAACACATTTTTCACCACAATAAATCATGGTGGAAAATAAAAATGATAAGACACATATACAATGTGCTCATGTATCTCAAAAGGCACAATATTCCTCAGAGATAACATACCCTGCTTCCCAAACTGACGATGTCCCAACCAAAAAGTGGTTATCAAAAACACATTATCACCCACCTCGAATGAAAACAGTCATTGACGGTGGTCTACATATGATTTTTGATGACATTGAGTAATCTCCATAATCTTCATGATCAACTTGATTTTCTCTATAGAATCTTGGACATGTCTTATTCCAATCATTGAAGTCCCATCTATTTCCACCAAACATAGTGAAGAATGGAAAAGAATCACATATAAAGCCCCAAAAGATCCATATTTATCAAATCTAGACAACTATTTTATAGGATATCTCCACGAACGGTAATTGATCCTCCCAAGAACGACCAAATTTTATCACATAATCCCTTAACATATCCTCCAAGGTTTGTAGCATCCTCTTAGACTTGGCATCCTTCTTAGGGTGATATTTTGTGCTCATAGTCAAATGTGTTCAAAAGGATTTCTACAAGTATTTCTAGAAACGAGATGCGAACCATGGATCTGTTCCTGATACAGCCAAAACTGGAATACTATTCCTTTTTACAAACTCACAGATATATATTTTCAAATGATTCTCCACCACATGATATTCACAAATTGGGATGAAATAGTATAACTTTTTGAACTGATCCTGTAAAACCCTAAGGTTCCACGATACGCTTCTCTTTCAATAATGCAATAGCTTGTATTGTACGTAAGTTCAAGATTCTAACACACCGCGACCAATAAAAATAGCCATTATGAATAGTAATACCCACTTTTTGAAATTATATATATTTTATATTTCAAAATGGACTTCATTTTTGGATTCAGAATATCGAAATTAGCCTACGTTGAATTTTTGGTATTTATCTGAGAACTTCCAATTTTTTATGAATAGTGAAAAATACTTAAAAACAACTTTTTTAATAAAAATAATTTATAGTGATAAATTATACTATTGAGTAGTTTTAAAGTATAATTATAATATATTTTTACCATTTTATCCAATTGTGTTCATTAAAATTAATTTCACTTTGAAATTAGACATAAATAATTGTCAATCTTTTGATATATATTGTTTCTTAAAAACACGCTATTTGTTGTCACAACGTTAATTAATTATAAAATTAATTAATGCAACTTATATGTTTAAAATTTCTTAAAATAGACATCATATTTGAATTCAGAATATCAATTTTATCTTAGGGTGAATTTTTTGTATTTTTCTGAAAAACTTCAATTTTTGATGAATAGTGAAACCACTAAGTGGTAGTTTAAAAAATAATTTTTCGTGTAAAGGAAACATTACCACTTTTGTGATTTGATTTTCAAAAATCCGACATACATGGTTTTCATTAGGAAGTAAAATGTGGTACAATGGGATTAACATAATTTTATGGAGAATAGTAACTTTTAAGTTTAATTAATCGCGATTAAAGGTAATTAGTGAAATTTAAGGTAAAAATGATATTATAAAAATATGAAAATACCTTTACACTTGTCCTACCCTTATTGGATGAGCCATTTACGACCAAGACAATCCATGGGTCAACTTGGGGACCCCATGGAGCCACTTGGATAAGAAAATGACATTAATAACTTTTTATTTAAAGTAAAAATAAAATTGTCACAAACATGTGTTGTTTTAATAAAATAATTATTACATGGGGTTATATAATGTAAATTTTAGACTATAAATATTAATTGAAAATATAAAAAGATTTCCTACATCATGGTAATTTTTATATAATTTTTAGACATTAAATAAATTAATTTTTTTTTGACACCATGATGATGCAGCGATTACCTAATTAATTAACGATTTAAATAAAATGAAACAATAATGTAAAATCTAAGACTTAAACTTGTAAAAAACCTATTGTATGGGAATATTTAGAACCCTTATCACCTTATCCTCGAAATACATAATTTTGGGACCATTGAAATCCGAAAATCATTTCATAATAATGTAACATTTCATGAGTTTGCAAAAGTGCCCCTCCTATCCTCTTATAAAAGGCCACCACCACTGCCACTTTATTCAAACCATCCAAGCCTTTTGGCTCTGCCAATCGCGGCCCAAATACTCTCTCAACTTCCATATCTTACTCCTAGAAGCCTCACTTTGGGCGGAAGTCTTCCCAAAGAAGCCTTTGGCTCAAATAAAAAAAAGTTACCCGATTTTAAGGTAATGTCTTCTCTAATGTCCTTTTGTTTTATTTTGCTTCTCCAACCCCCTAAACTCTTTCTTTATTTCTTTTGTAACAATAATAGTATATTAAATATACTAGGATGTTTTTATGAGAAGGATTTGATTTACACTTACACACACCTTTGTCTAATGGTTAATGAACATACTGTTTCTGTGGGTGGAAAAATACTGCCTCACGAAACAATGATTGTTCAATCTTCTTTTAACACCTCTCATGGTGGCAATTATGATGACACTATTTTCATATATGATATATATATTATTTTTATTTTCTCTTTATGCTTCTTTATTTCTCTTTTATGGCATACCTTTATGATTTCCATTATGGGTAAACGCCATAATTTCATTTTAGGAAGTACGGACTATCGCCCCCTCAAAGTGATTTGAATCGTTAATGCCATATGTGGGATGTATAAAGGATGGAGTAAATGATATTATATATGATATTGTACTGGAATTATAATATAGATTTATAAAATTATTCTTTCATTCCATTAAATATGAAATAGAAATGAATGTAGCGTTCATGCGTACGTACGGCTTACCGTCTCCATGAACGGTGCATTTCATCTCTTACCTCTAAATGTTATGTAATATTATGAATGAATGTATATAGTGGATATATATGATATATATGATTTCTAAATCATTAATATAATTTTTTAGATATTGGATATTCTACCACATAACCAACTTGTAATTATAAGAAGTTTATTGTTGACTCAATTACCAAAGATCCACAAAACAACCGTTATTAACTTAAATGACTACATAATTTTCGTAACATTGTAATAAGTGATATAAAAGGGATAATGAACTTGAAAAAGGTTCTTAAGAAATTATATATTAACTCTAGTTTTTTATTCAGGAGATTAAAGAACGGTTGAGTGAAGTCGGACAAGAGGTAAGGGAACTTCTTAACCCGATTTCCGTTCTTTCGGTTAATCTCCTACTTTCAAATTATTTCATGATATTATTATGTTCTATCTTGTATTTTTAAATTATTTATGTGTACTTATAGAGAATATAAATAATAGATATATTTTATTTAAAAAAATGATCTTTTTAAGAAACTTCGTCCCAATCTTCTTTCATTGAGACATATTTTATTTTATACACAACTTTCTTTTATACGGTGTATAAACCCCTTTGACTTTTACGTTTATTAAAAAGGAATATTTTTTATATGATGAATTTTACTAAACGACATAAGGGAACGTTTTTTTGTCATACGTATGTGGCGACAAAGACTTCTCCGCCATCGTGACCATTATTTGAGTTTCGGCTTCCTCTACAAGAAAAAACTTTTTTAAATGAAAAATAAATACAAAGTTTAAATTTTATATTATTTTGGTACCAAAAATGGTTTTGAATGATTTTTTATTATATAAATGTTTTGTATTGATATCTTCAGAATGAAATGTGGAAATGCTCTGTTTCCTTTATGCATGTTTTATGTGACATGATTATGTTATGGTTTATGATATGTTTAAACCTGTTCATATGAGGAATGCATTGGACATAAAAACTGACGGGTGGAGCCCACTATATCTCCTCAATGCATCGACAGGTCTCATGAGACAAACTAGTGTGTTGGCACGAGGCCTTGACAAAATCTTATTTGTAGTCTTGGCACGAGGGCTTGGCTACGTGGTTATGATTGTCTGGAATTATGCATTCCATCATTATGAAAGTGGTTATTGATATTCCCTGGGATTATTCGACTAGTAGAATATCAATGTGAATAAGTAAATTGAATTATTTCATTTTACTTTTTCCATATTTTGCTAAAGTTAATGTTTAAATGGATTTTGTTTTAATATACATTACCTTAAATGTTTATTTTTATTAATGAAATCTTCCGCTATATTGTTATCGTTACTGAGCATCGGAGCTCACCCCTTCCAATGTTTTATTTTTCCCAGGATGTGAAGACATATTTTATGAATGAACTATAGGGATAGTCGGAAGGGGATAGAAGTGTGGACTATGGAGACTATGTTATTGTGATTTTTTTACTTTATGATGTAATGTAACATTTATGAATGTATCTAGTGATTCCAAGGCTACTAAACTAATCGGTCATTCGAGACTTGATCTTTTGTGACCATGCCATTGTTACACAATAACGCACCTACTCTGGGTAGCTGGGGTTGGGGCGTTACAGTTGGTTTCAAAGGTAGTTTAGTACTAAACTTGGAAGCTAGATTTAGATAAACTGTGATTAGAGCACATAGCCCAAAGATAGACTATGAGGATTGGTATAGAAGAACTTCCAAGAATTTTGGTATTATAGAGATTTTGTTAGTTTTCCGAGAAATACATCCCTCTCTGGATACGAGCAGGTAGTGGAGGCTCTCGCACAGATGAACCTAGGGGTAAAACCCGAAAACAACGCTTTGGGCTAGACTCGAACGGGAACTGGTGCACGACAACGGGCCTTGCTTCACTCTTGGTTACGACACTCTCGGGGGATATGCTTAGGATAATTCTCATTTAAATTAAAAACCATTATGAAGGGTTTATGAGTATATACTTTTTCAAAGAAAACATTATTATGATTATAGTTCAATTTATGTTAAGTGTTTTACAAGTATGGAATTATGTATTTTTATTCATAAACTAATCTAGTTTATGCCATTGTTTAGAAATGGCGCCTAGTGGAAGGAATGGAAACTATATCAATGCATGCACTCCATGTAGGGATTTCCCTCATAATAAAGATAATTATTGTCGAGTTGGTGATACAACTGGTGCTAATCAACTTGTCAACATACTAGGACAACTCACTTAGGTTATGAATAATAACCTTACTCGTATGGAGCACCCTGATCCACAATGTGGAGGATAAATGTTAGACCACTTCATGAGGCAACAACCACAAAAATTTAATGGGGGTACAAATCCTTTAGTAGCTGATAAATGGATAAATTCCTTAGAGAAAATATTTCTGCCTTAGGGAGTAGTGAAAGGGAAAAAGTTATCATGGAAGTTTACCGCCACACTGGAGATGCTGATCAATGGTGGTCATTGATTCAAACTAAAAATGAAGATGAAGAAGTATCAAGTATGGAATAGAGAGAGTTCAAAGAGATTTTCTCAGAAAAGTACTTCCCTCTTGACCATCGAGCAGATACGGAAAGACAATTTCTGATTTTGAGACAAAAGGAGGATGAGAATGTCTCAAAGTATGAGGCTAACTTTACAAGGTTAGCGAGGTATGCTGCAGATTATATACGTAACCCAAGAAGTAAGATTGATCATTTCTTTGATTGTTTAAAACCATTTCTCCATCGATCTTTATTATCACAATCTTTTTCAACGTACGAAGATATAGTCTCGTGTTCTATCATGACAGAAAAAGAATTCTCTAAATCTTATGACAATAAAGTAAAGCAAGAGAAGAAGAGAACGGTGGAGCAAGAGACAGATAAAGGGAAAAAGGGAAAGAAGGATTTTCTATTATGCGATAATTGTGGGAAGAATCACCTCGGTACTTTCCTAAAAGGAATGGGAGTTTGTTATTAAAGTGCAGAAAAATGTCACCAGGCTCATGATTGCAAGGGAAAGAAAAAGGCTATCAATGTTGAATGCTACAATTGTAGGGAAATGGGGCATTATGGAAATGAATGCCCTAAGAATCCGGGAAACATACCTCTAAAAAGGCCAAGGGATCATGGAAAATCTTATGCTGTTACTACAGTTGAAGTGCAATAATTAATGTATTGGTGCTTTTGGACTCAAGGATTATATTTTGGTTATAAGAATAATGTGATATATATAAGGATTGTACTGCCGTACCTGTTGTTTTCATCAAGGTTTTAATACGATTAAGGGGATCATATTTTTAGTATGTGACAATAATAGAAACTTTACTTTGTTTGGGAAATCTGATGTTACAATTGATATTGGAATTTAAAGACCTTTTATAAAGTCTGGACAGAGGTATTTTTGATAACTATAAAGGTTGGAATGGATTAAGTTGATCTTTTGATAGTATTGTTTAAGGTTAAATCATTTATGAAGATTATTTTTGGAATATTATAATACTATAGTTTTAGGAAAAGGACAACTTGCAGGTCGGGGGATAACCCGTCTCGTCAGACAAAGCTGCAGGAGTCAAACCCACAACCTTAGTGCGATAGGCCTTTATTACCTACCACTAGCCTACATGAAGTCCCCGGTTATTACAAAATAGTTTTTCTAATCTAAATGGTATGTTTTAATATTTTGAACATTATACAATTAGGATAAATAGAATATTTTTGTGTTCTGTTACCATTCGGAGTGAAAGATGGGTTTGGGGTAAAATTTATTAAAGAATGAAAGTCTACATGACAAGTAAGTATATTTTCTTACGTTCTTAGTAAATCTCTTAAATAAATTTCTCAACTTTATGAAAGGTAACTTAAAAAAAATTCGGTTAACAATTCCAACTGGGGATTCAATTATCGTTTAACCAATCACAAGTTTGTGATTTTCTTATAGTTATCTTCCTCCTAATCCTGGTTTCTACAACTCTCCATCAGACCTTGATGGTCTGTTTTTCCTCTACATCCATATTTTTATAGAATCCTAGTATGGGCTATATCGGGTGACCTTTGTACTTCTCCTTCTTTCTTTTAATGTTATATTTTTATTAACCTTATTTCCGATGTGGGTTTTCCAGAAAGGTATTTTATATTTTCACCATTTATTTTCAAAGAAAAATTTCAAATTGCGAGGATTCAATTTATTGAAGGTGGGGAGAATGTAACACCCTGAGCTTCAACAATATGCTTCTCCTTCAATAATGCAATAGCTTGTATTGTACACAAGTTTGAGATTCTAACACACCACGACCAATAAAAATAGCCATTATGAATAGTAATAACCACTTTTTGAAATTATATATATATTATATTTCAAAAAGGACTTCATTTTTGGATTCGGAATATTGAAATTAACTTCTGTTGAATTTTTGGTATTTTTCTGAGAGCTTCCAATTTTTTATGAATAGTAAAAAATACTTTAAAACAACTTTTTTAATCAATATAATTTTAGTGGTAAATTATACTATTGATTGGTTTTAATGTATAATTATAATATTTTTTTACCATTTTATCCAATGGTGTTAATTATAATTAATTTCACTTTGAAATTGGACATAAACAATTGTCATTCTTTTGATATATATTGTTTTTTAAAAACATGCTATTTGTGGTGATAGCGAGAATTAATTATAAAATTAATTAATTCAAATTATATGTTTGGAATTTTTTAAAATAGACATCATTTTTGAATTTGGAATAACAATTATAGCTTAGGGTGAATTTTTGGTATTTTTCTGAAAAACTTCAATTTTTGATGAATAGTGAAACCACTAAGTGGTAGTTTAAAAACTAATTTTTCGTGTAAATGAAACATTACCACTTCTGTGATTTGATTTTCAAAAATCCAACATACATTTTTATCATTATGAAGTAAAATGTGGTACAATGGTATTACAATAATTTTTTTGGTGAACAGTAACTTTTAATTTTAATTAATCGCGATTAAAGATAATTAGTGAAAAATTAAGGTAAAAATGATATTATAAAAATATTAAAATACCCTTACAATTGTCCTAACCTTATTGGATGAGTCATGGCCGACCAATATAATCCAAGGGTCAACTTGGGGACCCCATGGAGCCACTTGGGTAATAAAATGACATTAATAACTTTTTATTTAAAGTAAAAATAAAATTGTCACAAACATGTGTTGTTTTACTAAAATAATTATTAGATGGGGTTATATAAAGTAAATTTTCGACTATAAATATTCATTGGAAAGATAAAAATATTTCCTACATCATGGTAATTTGTTTTATAATTTTAGACATTAAATTAATTAAATTTTTTATGACACCATGATGATGCAGCGATTACTTCATTAATTAAAATTTAAATAAAATGAAAAGATAATGTAAAATCTAAGACTTACACATTTAAAAATCCTATTGTGTGGGAATATTTCAAACCCTTGTCACCTTATCCTAGAAATACATAATTTTGGGACCTTTGAAATCCGAAAATCATTTCATAATAATGTATCATTTCATGTGTTTCCAAGAGTGCCCCTCCTCTCCTCTTATAAAAGGCCCCCACCACTACCACCTTATTCACACCTTCCAAGCAATTTGAATCGGCCAAACTCTGCCCAAATACTCTCTAAAATTCCCTCTCTTACTCTTAGAAGCCTCACATTGGGAATAAGTCTTCCCAAGGAAGCCTTTGTCTCAAATCAAAAAATGTTACCGGATTTTAAGGTAATGTATTCTCTAATGTCCTTTTGTTTTATTTTGCTTCTCCAACCCCATAAACTCTATTTTTTATTTATTTTGTAATAGAAAAAGTATATTACATATACTAGTATTTTTTTATGAGAAGGATTTTATTTACACTTACACACACCGTTTTCTAATGGTTAATGAACATACTGTTTCTGTGGGTGGCGAAATACTGCCTCACGAAACGATGATTGTTCAATATTCTTTTAACACCTCTCATGGTGGCCATTATGATGAAAATATTTTCATATATGATTTATATATTATGTTTATGTTTTCCGTAAGCTTCCTTATTTCTCATTTATGGCATACCTTTATGATTTCCATTATGGGTAAACGCGATAATTTCATTTTAGGAAGTGCGGACTACCGCCCTATGAAAGTCATTTGAATCATTAATTCCATATGTGGGATGTATAATGGATGGAGTAAATGATATTATATATGATATTATAATGGAATTATAATATACCTTTATATCATTATGATTTCATTCCATTAAATATGAGATAGAAATGAAAGTAGCGTTCATGCGTACGTACGGCTTACCATCTCCATGAACGGTGCATTTCATTTCTTACCTATAAATGTTATGTAATATTATAAATGAATGTATATACTGGATATATATGATATATATGATATCTACATCAGGAATATAATTCTGGAGATAATGGATATTCTACCACATAAACAACTTGTAATTATAAGAAGTTTATTTTTGACTCAAGTACCAATGATCGACAAAACGACCGTTATTAACTTAATTGACTACATAATTTTTGTAACATTGTAATAAGTGATATAAAAGGGACAATGAACTTGAAAAATGTTCTTAAGCAAGCAGATATTAACTCTAGTTTATTATTCCGGAGATTAATGAACGGTCGAGTGAAGTCGGACACGAGGTAAGGGAACTTCTTAACCCGATTTCCGTTCTTTGGGTTAATCTCCTACTTTCAAATTATGTCATTATATTATTATGTTCTATCTTGTATATTTACTTTCTTTATGTGTACTTATAGTGAATATAAATAATAGATCTATTTTATTTATAAAATTTAACTTTGTAAGGGACTTCGTCTCAATCTTCTTTCATTGAGACATATTTTATTTTATACACAACTTTCTTTTATACGATGTATAAAACCCTTTGAATTTTATGTTTATTCTAAAGGAATATTTTTTATACGAATCATTTTACTAAACGACAAAATGGAATGTTTTTTTTGTCATACGTATGCGGCGACAATGACTTCTCTGCCACTATGACCATTATTTGAGTTTCGACTTTCTCTACAAGCCATAAATTTTTTAAATTAAAAATAAATACAATGTTTTAAATTTAGTTTTTTTTGTATTGAAAATGGGTTTGAATGATTTTTTATTATATCAATTTTTTATTGATATCTTGTGATTGAAATGTGGAAATGTTATGTTTCCTTTATACATGTTTTATATGATACGATTATGTTATGGTTTATGATATGTTTAACCCTGTTCATATGAGGAATGCATTGGACTTAATAAGTGACTGGTGGAGCCCGCTACAACTCCTTGATGCATAGGCAGGTCTCATTAGACAAACTAGTGTCTTGGCACGAGGCCTTGACAAAATCTTATTTGTAGTCTTGGCACGAGGCCTTGGATACGTGGTTTTGATATTCTAGAATCATACATTCCATCATTATGAAAGTGGTTATTGATATTTGATATGATTATTCGACCAGTAGAATATCCCTGTGAATAAGTAAATGGCATTATTTCATTTTACCTTTTCCATATTAAGCTAATGTTCAATTTTAAAAGGCTTTTGTTTTAGTTATAAATTGCCTTAAACATTTATTTTTATTTACAAAATCTTCCGCTATATTGTTATCCTTACTGAGCATCTGAGCTCACCCCTTTCAATGTTTTATTTTTCCCAGGATGCGAAGAGATATTTTATCACTGACCTACAGGGATAGTCTGAAGGGGATAGATGTGTGGACTATGGAGACTATGTTATTGTGATTTTTCACTTTATGATGTAATGTAACATTTATGAATGTATCTAGTGTTTCAAAGTCTACTAAACTAATCAGTATTTTGAGACTTGATCTTTTGTGATCATGCCAATGTTACGCAATAACACACCAACTCTAGGTAGATGGGTTCAAGGCATTATAGATCCACAATCACCCATATGGAATTGTGTTTCCAGACCGTTATCTGGAGATCCATCAGAAAATTCATTGATATCTACTCCCATTTCAACACTAGGATAGGTAAATATAGCAACACTCCTACTGGTCACTGATGCTCTATCATGAATTGCTGGAAAGTTAAGAAGCTCGAGAAAAACCAGATCATATCCCTTTTCATACCATCCCACCAAAACTATGCCTTTAATGTCTTATGAATTTTTTAAATTCTAGGATGGAAAACCCACCTAGAATGATTATAATACTTGAGAAATTCCTCCCAACAAGCCACTGGTATCACCATACGATTTTGAAAACACAAGACTTAATATCCATTTAGTTCCCTGTTCACAATGGTCTCACAACCATTATGTTTCGACCTCATCTCAAAACATTCAGAATCAGATTCATGAGCATTTTTAAGAAAACTATCCCAGTCAAGAACCAACAAAACCGAAAAGAATACATCTCTGTCACCCCTGTCCTCACATTACAATCACCTGTCAGCTATGACTGACATCCACTTCCACTATTCATAAAATAGTTTCACCACTCGAGGATATGATTTCCTACTTAATTAGTCTTCAACCAAATTTACCTTACCTTGTGTGTACATTAATTCGAAGTCAAACATTTGTAGATATTCCATCTATCTCAATTTCCTCATGTTCAATTCCCTTTGTGAGAAGATATTTTTTAAGATCTTATGGTCCGTTGTCACAAAAAATTTCTCACTGAATAGATAATGACACAACAATTTTAAAGCATGAACCACTAATGCCAAATCCAACTCATGTTTTGGGTAGTACTTCTCTTGAAAAATCAACTTTCATGAGCCATATGCTAACACATGGTCCCCCTGCATGTGAACAAACCCCAAGCCTGATCCTGATGCATCACAATACACCACGTACCTATTCCCCGGTTCTGGAAAAACCAATATTGGTGAAGATGTAGGGTTAACATTTATCTCTTCAAAAGATTTATGACACTGCTCATACCATTGAAATGGGATATTCTTCCTTGTAAAAGATGTCATCAGTGAAGCCAATTGTGAGAAATAATGAAAAGAACGTCGATAATACCCAGCTAAACCAAGGATGCTCCACATCTCAAAATCATTCTTCAGTGGTTTACATAAGATAACGACCTCTATCTTTTCCGAATCAACTGAAAAAAACATCATCAAAATAACATGTCCAATGAAATGATCCTCCTGTATCCAAAATTCAAACATTGTCAATTTGTAATACAATTGATGGTCCCTTAATATCCCCAACACCATTTCTAAGTATTTCTCATGCTCCAACATTTTCTTAGAATACACTAGTATATCATCAATAAATACCACCACAAATGAATCTAGATATATCTGAAATATCTGATTCATCAATTCCATGAACACCGCTAGTGCATTTGTTAAACCAAAGGAAATGACATCTTACTCGTAATGGCCATAACTACTTCTGAAAGATGTTTTCAGAATATCCACCCTCATCAAACGCAATTGGTTATTACCAGATCTCAATTCAATCATTGTGAACCCCTGATCTCCCCTTAATTGGTCAAAAAATCATCAATGCATGGAAGTGGATATATGTTCTTTATCATAACCTGAATAAGTCTATGATAATAAAAACAGATCCCTAAGGTCCAATCCTCATGTTTAGAAAAAAACTGGTGCTACCCATAGAGACGTGGTTGGCCAGATGAACCATTTTTCTTATAACTCTTCCAACTCCACCTTTAATTCCTTAAATTAGACTGGTGCTATTTGGTAAGATGGAAGTGAGATTGGAATGTTCCTCCGAAAGAGATCAATAGTAAACTCAACTTCTCTCATATGTGGAAACCCTAATAATTATTTGGGAAAGACATCCATACACTGATCCACAACTACGAGAATAATAGATTTATCAACTCCATCCACTGATGCCAATGAAAAGTCCTCTAACTGATATGAGATCATGCTAACAGTTGTTGCCAAAAAATCTATTGCACCTAGCCTTGCACTCTTCTCCCATCCAAAGATATTGCTAACTCCATTATCCCTAAAAAAAACTAATTGTTTGTGATTTGTAATCAATGTGGGAATTAAACATTGTCAACCAATCCATTCCTAGGATTATATCATAAGAATCAATCTCAAGCACTAAGAAATCCAACATCAATTCAATGACATCCACTACTAAACTACATACTCTACATAGGAAGTCTCGACACTCTATTTGACCTAGAGGAGTCTATAGTTTCAAAACGGAAGGCCTAATTTCCACATGTAAACCCAAAATATTAGTAATGTGATATGAAATAAAAGAATGCAAAGCACACATATCAAACAGATCGTGCCTCAATGTTGAATATAAAATAACAATACCTTGAACCATGGATAGTCCCAGATGATCATCCATCACTACTTTCTCAGCTCCAAACAACTACATACCCGCCACACTGTACTTCTTATTACCCTATTGAGGAGTCGTGGTATTCTGAGAATCACCCTAGCACACCTTACTCAACTGGAGAGGGATATGATGATGCCCCCGTCCTGTCAAGGAATAATACCCCTGTTACCCCTGCGGTGTGTCACAGTCCCCCAACCTTAGAGCATTCCGATAATAATGCTACAAATGCCCCATCTGCTGACAATTATTACATGAACAAGTTGTTTTGTATAATCCTGCATAATGTGGCTCATAGAAATAGACTGAATACATCCACAACTTGAACCGAGGCTTTGAACAAAGATTCGTAGATCCTGCCACCAGATTCATTGCTCTGCTCCCACCATGGAAATAAGTGTCCCTCTTCCGCATTAACCCATTATTCAAGTCCCCACTATTTCCCATGGGTAACAACATAATTCCCCCTCCTATAACCCAAAAAAGAATCCACTTAGGTACTGTTGCTTGATTAACCAATTCTGTGTAATCATCTATAGAAAGCACTGCTATATGGGAAAAAATTTCCTTGTTCAACCCAACTTCAAAAATTGGTGCCTTCAATGATAAAATACCCAACACCTCGGTTGAAACCCACACTAAGTTCATAAACATAGCCTCATATTCCGTGACAACCTTGTTCCCTTCCTTCAAAATAAAGAAATCCATTGTACAGTAAATTTTGAATGTATGAGTGTATAGAATTGTTTATTTAACAATTCCTCTAACCCCTCTAAGGACACACATTGGTATGTCCCAGCCTAGACCACCAGCTCCCACAACTAAAGGGAAAGATGTTACAACATATAAGTGGATAAATTCACTTTCATATCTGCCAGTGTTCCCAAGAAGACAAAAATATGATTCATTATATTCATTCATGCTTCAACACTATCTGGCTATGAATCACCCCTCAAGATGGGTGGATTCTACTTTTGAAACTGAACCACATGATCCAAAATTCTTGGTTTGTCTGATTTATTCACACTTCATAATATATGGAAGGCTTGAACAATAATTTTCCATATCTACTGGTTCACCTAGGGCTCATGTGCAACCACATTTTTAGCAGCTTCCTCTGGTTGGTTTCTACGATGCCTATTCAGTGCATTTCTATGAATAAAAAAACATCAGACCCTCTATTTGTGAAAGATATGATTCAAAAATTACAATTCAATTATACTAAAACTATCACATCCAAGCTTTCCAAAGGTTCACATTTCCCATGTTGCACTATTTTGAAAAAAAATCCACCATGGTTTGAAAATCAAATCATTTTAAAAATACCACAAGTTCCCATGTTTCAAATCTTTCCGTTTTGAAACCCAATTCATATTTTTCCAATAAAAACATTAATATCACACAATAAATGGATATACCCCAATGAAATATGAATCCTAGTGGGTAGTCATTTCTACCATGCATGTCACGCTCATTTCATTGGCTACAACCATGAAATTGAGATATCCAATGCCTATAAGTGTCTTCAAACACATATGTACCCAACTCACTAGTAACATGAAGTTCAAAAGAAAAGGTTCAGTTATGTCCTTTTATGATATAAATTTCATGTTCCAACAATTCTATGCATTGCTACCATCCCAACATAAGTAATTTGTCAAGAATGAATTTCAACACCAAGACCAACGACCAACGCCAAAGGATCGAACAACTATTCTCAATTGAAATCCTGGGACCAAACTAACTGATACCTCTTGTAACATCCCACCCCATATCATTGTATTGGGAGGGCAGAGGAATGATACAGGGACTTAAAAGATGTCCCCAAGGCGACAAAGGCTGGTAATAAATGATGAGGGCTTCCGGAATAAGTGGGGGGAATGAATTTCCCTTGAGATACAACCAACCAATCCCACAATCAACTAACAACAAACAATATGATGCATGTTGATAAAACAAGCAAACACATACAATACCAAAATACAACTAAATAAACCATAACAAACCCACATTCCAGATACTACCAAACACACTAAACCATATCATATTACTAAGAGGAAGACTAAAAAAGAGACCCAAAATAATCCAAGACATACTCCACAACCCCACACCATGCTCAATTATCCTTGCACCAACAAATCTCCCAATCATCAGCACGAGCAACTAGAAATGAGATGTGTTACCTTTACTTGTGTCCCACAATATGACATCTTCAAAAGAAATATTGTGGAAATCAGTGGTGAGTACTGATGCTCAGTAGGTTTTCCCCAAATGACTTCTCTACACATGCCACTAGGATAAAACTGTTACCACATTTATATAAAACAGTATATATTAGACATTGAACAGTTCAACATTTACCACAATAAAAATATACCCATACCTAGCCAAGAAAAAAATGGAAATTCACAAACATTCCATAATCCATATCATGGTCACACACTTTAGCACTACCAATTTCCACTTTGTATAGACACAACACAATCAAGCACAACAAAATGATTCACAAACCAAAACTGGTATAATAATCATGACAACACTTTCATCCTCCCATTCCTTCCTTCCCAATTTAGTGGAACATCTCGTCCACTTATCCTTGATGGTGGCCCTTCCATCTGATATTCATCCTCCCTTTTATAGTAGTACTTCTCAAACACGTTTCACAAAATACATAAACAAGTTATAACAAAGAACAACACACCAAAGCCACAACAATATCCATATAAACAATTCCATCATATGATATTCCAATTCAATATATCAAACATTTATTGAAATCAACATCTAACCAATCATCCATACCCATCGACAATTCAATAAAAATATTTATTGAAATCCAACTTTCATAAAATAATTTTCATAATCAACCACTATTGATTTTGAAATGTATATTTTAAAATCACACAACAATCCCCTTTTTCTACAGTAACCCATTGTCCCCAAATACCCCAATCACCACCAAATGAGTTTCCAAAAAAACTCACACATCCTTATCAAACTTAATTGCAAGGAAAAAATTTATTTCAACCCATTCCACAAATTTTATTCAAGTGGAATCGAGAGAGATTCCATATACATTTAGGGTTCTGACGAATTCTACCTATGAACTACCATACCACAAATCCAGAGAACACTCCACTAAACCACTCTATATCTCCTTACCTATATTAAAAAAGTCTTAAAATCAACACCCATAGAAACAAAAACCCTAGATCTACACATAACGGGTGTATATCTAGAAAGACGAGAGAGAGAGAGAGATTTAAATCTAGAGAAAACTACAAAAAAACCCGGAGAGGAGACATACCTGAGAAGAACCACCTTCAATACACAATGAAACACCTAAAATTTTCTTCCAAAACGTGTGGGAGAGCACCTACAACATTATAGAACCAGAAATACCGATTGAGGCTCAAGTGGGAGAAGATTCAAAGTGAAATATGTTAATCCTGAGGGAGCCAAAAATTTCAAAACCCCATCTTTATGTGGTCGCACTGTTAGTATGCATAGTTTTTCAAACCGTGCGCAAACCGTGCACATGCCACTATATCGAGAGAAGGGGTCTGCATGGTTTCCTTGCAGCAAATTTAGTGTAGGGGGCCAAAAAATGTAATTTATTTTAATGGGGCAGGGGAGAGATTATTTAGGGATATGGGTTTCTTTAGCGCCAATTGAAGTGGCGCTATAGTATTTTTTTTCATTTATTATATTTATTATGTTACATTTAATATAATTAGATAATTATAAATAATTGTAAATAATTTAGATAAAAAAATTTATTTATAATAAATATTTATACATTATAATTTATTTATAACACATATTTATTATAATAAATATTTATACATTGTAAATAATTGTATATAATTTAGATAAATAAATTTATTATTTAAAATTATAATTTATTTATAATAAATATTTATTATTATAAATATAATTACTAAAAAAAATAAAAAAAATTTAACGAATATAATTAAAAAAAATAAATACAATAAATACAATAAATACATAATTATATTTTTTTATAATATATATAGAAATATAATAAATTATATTTATTATAATAAATTTATTTATTTATATTTATTATAAATATAATAAATACATTAATTATAAATATATATTTATATATATATATTTACAATAATTAATTATTAATTATTAATTATACAATAATTATAAATATTGATTTTATAAATATAATAAATATCTAATTATATATTTTTATAATAAATTTATTATAAATATCTAATTATAATATTATACATTTATTTTATAAAATTTATAATAAATTTCTTATAATGTAATATTATAATGAATTTATTAAACATTTATTATACATTTATTTATATTTATATTTATCATAAATATTTCAAATAAATCTCTAATAAATATTATATTATTTATTATAATAAATATACATTTATTTTACATTTATTATAAATATTATTATTTTATAATATTATAATATTTATTATAATAAATATCTAATAAATGTATAATAAATACTATTATAATAAATATTATAATAAATGCATAATAAATGTATAATAAACGTAAAATAAATAATATTATAATAAATATACATTTATGATATTTATTATAATAGATATTATTAAAATATTTATTATAATAAATGTATAATAAATGCATAATATGTATTATTATAATAAATATTTTAATAAATGTATAATAAATTTACAGCAAATGTAAAATAAATATTTATAATACATTTATTATAAATTTTTATTTATTATAATAAATATACATTTATTTATTATAATAAACCTACATTTATTTTATAATAATTTAAAATTAAAATAATTTATAATATTTATAATTTATTTACAATTATGATTTATTTACAATTATATATTTATTGTACTTATTTTAGTATTTATATTTATGATAGTAAATAAATTTATTATAAATAAATTTATTATTTATATATATTACATTTATTATATTTATTACATTTATCATAAATATATATATTTATTACATTTATTATAATTATATAATTATTATATTCTTTATTTATTATATTAATATATTTATTATTATTACATATTTATCATAATTATATATTTATTATAATTATATATTTATTATAATTATAAATTTATTATAACTATATAATTCTATTCATGATAATTATAATATTACAAGGAATATAAAATTATATAAAATATATAATTATAATAATCCTATAATTTGAAATATAATAAATATATAATTATAAATATCATTATATATTTATTTTATTTATTATATTTATATTTATCTAATTATAATAATTGTATATATATTATATTTATATATATTAGTACTATGATATATTTATCATAATTATATATTTATTATAGTTATTATTTTTATCATTATAAATTTATTATAATTCCATAATTTTAATTATAATAATTACATAATTATAAATATAATAAATATGGAATTATAATAAACTTATAATTATAAATAAAATAAATATATAATTATAATAAATATATTATAATTAATGTATGTGTTATATTTATAATAACTATAAATAAATAAATTTATGATAAAAAATATAATTTATTATAATTTATTTATCCATGTATTTATTATAAATAAATAAATTTCTTATATTTATAAATATATAATTATATATATATATATATATGGTGTGGGGTCAAAGTGCCACATCAAGTGGCGCTTTTCCCCAAATTTGTTCAGCGCCACTTGAAGTGGCGTTGAATAAACCCATTTTCATAATATTATAAAACCCAACCCCATAAAACTAAAAAAACCTACCCTCCTAAAATATCCTTTCCTTGCACAGTTTGGAAAACCATGCGTAGGTTGTGTGAAGCCTACTGTCCCCCCTGCACAGTTTCCCTTAACCGTGCTAAAACTGTGTGCCCATAAAAAACCCTCCAAACTTATTCAAAACCATTCCAAACTCTCCCAGCCTCTTCCCAACTCATCCCAAACACTTTAAATAGATAAATATTTCTACAAAAAGGATAAAAGCCTCAAAATGTGGTGTTATAGTTCCCTAATAAAGAAACTTTTTTTTACAAATATTCACATTTTATGAATTTTCCAAATAGCTTCTCGTTTCTCAAAGTGTTTGATATAACCTTTATATGATCATCATAATCCCTGTGAAATTTGGAATATATCAAAATATCATCAATAAAAACAAATAAAATTTATTTACATAGTCATTAAATACTATATTATCAAAATACAAATATATAACATGTGTATTATTTAATTTCAAGGTCGTAACAAAAATATCATATATCTTATATATTTATTAAAAGAAGTTCATTAGAATATATTCTTTTTTCAACCTCGGTTGATGATAAATAGATCAAAGGTATATCTTTTAGAAGAATTGAGACCCACTAATCTAGTCATACAAATCATTAATTATGATTAAAGGGTTCTTGTTATTCTTTGTGATCATGTTATGTTCTCTATAATCGATGCATAGACACAACGATCCATCCTCCTATATCACAAATAGAAAAGGATCTCCCCCTAGAGAAAAACCGGTTGAGGAAGCCCCTTTTCCAAAAGTTCTTGATTTTTTTAATTTAATTCATACATGTCCACATTTTCCATTTTATATGGGGGCTTTGATATCATCTTGGATCTAGGTATGAGTTCAACGGGGAACTATACCACTCTGTAATGCCCTGAACCATGTTACCCATAGTCAGTGTATTATTACATAACATTGTCATAATATAAATAATATTGTCCCGAAAGACCAATCCGTTTAGTATCCTTGTAAGTACTAGATACATATATATGTTTTAAATTACATAATGATATAAAAAACAACAACATTTTTTACCCTTTGAACACTTTAATATCACTTAGCTTATTTCTGAAGGTTAATCATTATATAACTTTTTTCATCATGGGGAAAATAAAACATAAGAAAGGGGTGATCTCAGATGCTATGTAAGGATAAAAATATAGAAGAAACATTTATTAATTAACATAAAAATTTTAGGAAATGTATAAGATTAAAACAAAAGAATTTTAACCATATAATTTAGCATAATATGGAAACGATAAATCAAATAATTCCATTTACATATTCACATGGATATTCTACTAGTTGAATAATCATATGTAATGTTAATATCCAATTTCATAAAGACAAAACACATAATGCCATATTTCATAACCACATAGTCGAGGCCTTGTGCGAAGACTATAAATAATATATTTTCAAGGCCTTGTGCCAAGAAACTAGTTTGTCTTATGAGACCTACCGATACATCAATGAGCTATAGCGGGCTCCACCGATTAATTAATATGTCTAGTGCATTCCTTGTATGAATAGTTTTAAAAATAACATAAATATTCATATTAAAATTACCATATGAAATGTCAATACTTTATCCTTAAACCATGAATGGTATAAAAATAACACATCCACATTCAAACATATCACAAAACCTTTAATACAAAATGAAAGATTTTTATCATAATAAATAAACCTTGATCAAGAATAATATCATGTAAAGGATGTTTACGTAGTAGAAAATGTTCAGTAAAAATCTTTGAGAGAAATATCACTTTTATGTGAAAACATTTAAAAGTATTAAAATTTATAAAGAAGCTATTTAAAATAGATTTTAGAATCAATGTGTCCCATAACACTTGGATACTTTTTAAAGAAATTTCAATTTTCAAACATTATTGTCTATATAAATAAAAGCTTAAAACCATTTTTAAAACATGTACATTACTGAGAAATATTTAGATGATTATATTTTTAATACATTTAAAATGATATATTCGTTAGAGTTCCAAACCAAATGAAAGACACTTGAATAAAAATAATTGAGGTAATAAAAACATTATAATATCAGGAGAATAAAGGTATTCATGATATATTATGTCAAAATATTGTATTTACCCCAAACAAGTGTGAATTGGCATATAACAACAAAGAAGTCTCGATGGAATGTAAATTGAGATGAATTTCTTTATAAAGTCTATATCATTAGGTTAGGGTTAAATAAATGACATTATTATGTGTGAAAAATATAAATACACTCAATGTGATTGGATATTCAATGTAAATCAATTAGAGAAAATTCACACATATTCTTGTAAAAACAACACCAATGACTTGGATGTTTAACTCAATGAATAGAAATTCGGTTAAAATTACACAAATCAAGTTTATATCGATGACTTGAGAATTTATCAATGGAGTGATTATGTGAATCAAAATTATATCCACACAAAGGGGAATGGAAATTACTATATAAGTAAATAAATACTGATTTCACACATAATCATGGAGTAACGTAATCAATGATGTTTGTGTAAAGCCCAATGAGTGGAAATTGAAAATTGGAATTCCCTTAGTGATTTGGTAAATTAAAAAACATACACCCCATGAAAGAAGTATCATACGATGAATATGTAAATACCAAAAAATTATATTATATTACAAAAAGAATACAATCATGGGTTTTACATACACCACAAAAAAGGAAATATTGGAAATATAGTATGGATCTCATGGAAATAAGAAGTGAGATGAAAAACCCTTAAGACATTATAATAAATCGAGTCATATTAAAAAAAGTTAATAAACACAAAATAAATCATAAAATAATATGAATATAAAGATAATCATGTTAATATATATCAAATGGAAGTACATGATACACCACATGCAATAAATAAGTGGCGAACAATGGAAATCTCACAGAATTAAAAGTGAGATAAGAAACACCTTACATTGTACTTTTCCTTGGTCGAGGGTACATTAACATCCTGTATAATAGTTAAATCATTTTATTAAATTATACAAGAACTAAATACATATATATGATATCATATATGATCCTCTAATATTTATTAGTTAATAATATTTTAGTAGTATCATCGTTTCGAGTGTTAAGTGATCTATTTTCCATTATGTGCTCGGTTACGTGAGCAATGTTTGTTATGGATAGGATGAATTTTATTCATATCCAGTATGATATATAGTTATTAAACATTATTTTTAATCATAAAATGAATATTATTCTTGAATGATTATGATGGGTAATGATCCTCATCGCGTTCCTCGAGATGGTAATCCATACGTACGCACGAGCGAAAATATCATTATATTGATGGTAAAAATTTTGTAATTGGATGGTATATAATTTATACAGAATAATTAACATGTTATATTTATTATTTTTATCATTTATACCTTTTATTATACCCATCCACATAATGAATTGTTTGAATAAAAAACTACACCACGATGTTTAGATGATAAATCGTACGTACGCAAGTATGGTGACTTTATCATTAATATGATGGATAGAATAATAAATTTGGTTGTAATATTTTTATAATAACATCAAATTATATAGAATATACTGGATTTATTATTTTAGAATGGAACCAATAAATAATGAGGAAGTGGAAGAAGAAAAGAAATCGAAAGAGGTGATGAAATATTTACCTCTTCTTCTGGTTCTTTCTTTTGACTCGATAAAAAGGGCACATTAATATAGCTTTATGACAAAAGGAATGCCTCTTGGATTAAGGTAGGAACATTGGGAGGATATTTGGGCAGGTTTTGGCTGATAAAAATGGCTTTGGAGGTGTGAAATTTAGATAAGGGGTAGTACCCTTTTATAAGAGAGGCGAGGGTCACATTAGGAAAAGCTTGAAATATTATTTTATAATAAAATCATTTTCAGTTTATAATTTATAAAAAATGATATATTTCAAATATAATGTGGGTATGGGTAGAAAAAAAATCAAAACATATGTTTTAGATAAGTTTAGGTCACCATATTAACCTTATATTTTAGATTCAACTCCTAGTTAAATAGTTTGACATTTACCATGTCTCTTTGTATTTTTATAATATATGTGTAATAGACTTACTATAACAAGCCAAGATAACCCCAAGTGGTTTATTATTAATATATATAACCTTACCTATTTTCTTTGGATGAATCTTATATTTTTAGGAATATTATATCAATTAATAATATAGTATTTCTTTTAAAACTCAGTTATGTCAATTTTGACACTATTTAGTATTTGGTTTTTGTGAAAATCATAACATCATGATTAATTCGAAAAAAATTATTTAATCAACCCTAATATTTAATATTAACGAATAAAATTTGTTTAATTCATCAAAATTCTCAAATTAAATTTAATTGGATAGTTATAATATCAAATATTTTAATATTTCATTAATAAGGTAATTACAGTATCATCATTGTGTCTTAAATAAACTAAATTATATAATGAATAAAAATTATAAATAAAATACCATTTTGTCAAAAATATTATTATCTTCCTAATTAATATTTATAGTCTAATTTATCTTATGAATGACCCTATAATAAAAATGGTTCAGTTGTTAAACTTTGAATTTAACTCTTTTAACTGTTTTTTAAATAAAATAATAATAAATGTCTTAATCATATCCATGTGGACCAAAGGGGGCCATATTTTATTCCTAAGGTTTTTTCGGTTGAATTATACTTATCCAATAGAATTAAGACATTTTTAGTGTAATTATAAATCATTTTTAACCTTAATTACCCTATTTACCTTTAATTATGGTAGATAAAAGTCAAAAGTTACTATTCACAAAAAATTATATTATACTTATTGAGCCAAATTTAATTTACTGATGTCAATAATGTCTCTTGGAATTTTGAAAATAAACACACATAAGCGGTAAAATTATGTTTTAGGAAAATTTGTAAATGCTCTTAGAATGTGGGTAAAAGATGGTAAAAAATTTAAAAAAATTAATATATTTAAATTTATTATAAAAAGACTTAAATGAATTAAATTGAACATATATAGGTATTATTTATCTATTTTGACTTAAAATATATTAATATAAAATATCTTATTATTTAAATAAAACGTTAGTTTTAAATAATAACGCAATGTTTTTTACAATTCATCAAAAATTGAATGTTTTCAGAAAAATACCAAAATATCACTCTATGATTATTTTGATATTCCAAATCCAAAAATGAAGTCCAATTTGAAAAATAAAATGTATAAAATTTTAAAAAGTGGGTATTACTATTCATAACGGCTAGTTCAATTGGTCATGGTGTGTAAAAACTTCAAGTTGTGTACAACACAGGCTACTACATTGTTCAAAGGGATACATATCATGGAAGCTTGGTGTGTCACATTATTCCCCCATTTTGGAAATTATGCCCTCACAATTTTCAAATTGGGCTTGGTAACATCACTGAAAGTCCATCATCAGAAAAGGAGTCAATAAAACTGTCACATTAATAGAAAAAAATTAAAGTAAAAAGGTCACCCGAGATAACATATACTAGGAATCCATGTATGAAAATGTAGTTATGGAAGATAAAATATGTGTTACGTTCTGATGGACAGTGACAGAAAACATGATCAGGAGAAAGTTAACAACAAGAAACCCACAAAATTATAATGGGATAAACGGTCATTAGTTTCCCAGGGGGAGAAGTAAACAAACAAAATTATTTACTCTATGTCCTTCTTTCCCACACATAAATCATTTCTTTGTTCTATTGATACACATCCCTATGTGTCTACTTCCATATTTTCTGCATCAGGGAAATTGAGATTTCTTTTCTCCATGATCTCTGTTGCTGGATCTCTTATCATTCAACACCTTTCACTTCTTTGTTGAGTCTTGGAGTTGGTTAATATATATGTTACTGATCATATTTTTGAAAAAATGATTCGGAATGAATATGATATATTTTAAATATATCAAAATTCCATTTCTTTGTTGATTTACACCACCATTCCCACCTTGTACATCATATTCAATGTTACTATGCCTTCTTCGAAATCCAGTCATTGACTAAAACAACAAAGCATAGTGTGAGTCATAAAATCATTTAGAGAATATCATAACACCATATTTTCAATCTGAAACACCTTTGGATTAACCAAGGTTGTTTATTATCATCTTGTATTAATATCCTTCAAATCAGTTTGTAAATAAAATGTGAATTATTCTAAGCGTATCTCTTGGGAGGGTTGTAATGAAGAATGTAGCAAGGGACGTTGTCGTGTACCAGGATACCTCGGGTCAAGCCTGAAACTCCTTATCAAAGTTTTCACTCCTAGGTTCATCTGTGCTAGAGCCTCCTCTACCCGCTCATTTCCAGAAATGGATTTATTGCATGGAAAACCCACATGATATTTACATTACCAAAATTTTTGGATGTTCTTCTACACTAATCCCCAATGTCTATCTTAGGGTAGTGTTTTCTAAATAGAGTTTTTTCCTAAATCTAGCTTCCAAGGTTTGTATTACACTTTTTTTGATACCAACTGTAATGCCCCGACCCTCGTTACCAAGATTCGGTGCATTATTAAATAACATTGGCATGATATAAAGAATCATGTATCTAAATACCGATTAGTTTAGTAACCTTAGAAGTAATAGATACATTCATAAGTTTTTAACTGTATCTTGAAATAAAAAACCACAACATCATTGTGTCGCATTTGAACACTCTTATATCCCATAGCCTATTCTTATAGGTTAATCATAATATACTTCATTGCATCATTAGAAAAATAAAACGTAAGAAAGGGGTTATCTCAGATGAAAAGTAAGGAGAATAATATAGTGGAAACTCTCATAAATAAAAACAAACATTTAAAGCAATGTATTAGACTAAAAAAATCTTTTTATACTAAAAATTTAACATAATATGTCAAGGAAAAATCAAATAATGCCATTTACATATTCACATTGATATTATACTAGCCAAATAATCTTATGTAATATCAATATTCAATTTCATAAATATGGAATGTATAATTCCTGACTTCATAACCACATAGTCAAGGCCTTCTACCAAGACTAGAAATAAGATTTTTTCAAGGCCAAATTACAAGACACTAGTTTGTCTCATGAGACCTACTGATTCATCGAGGAGCTATAGTGGGCTCCACTCGTCACTTAATAAGTCCAATTAATTCCTTATATGAAATTGTTTAAACATAACCTAAACATTAATATTAAAATTAGCATATGAACTGTCAATACTTTATCCATAAACCATGAATGGTATAAAAATAACACATTTACAGTCAAACATGTCAGAAAAAAATTAATACAGTATAAATTATTTGTATCATATTAAATTGACCTTGATCATGAATAATATTTCATAAAAGATTTTGATGTAGTTGAAAATGATTAGTAAAAATCTTTGAGAGAAATATCTCTTTTTCATGAAAACATTTAAAAATTTCACTATTTATCAAGAAGCTGTTTAAAAAATATTTTTGAATAAAAGTGTCCCAAAACACTTTGAAACTTTTAAAAGGAATTTCAATTTTAAAACATTAATGTTCATATAAATAAAACCTTAAAAATATTTTTAAAACATGGAAATTAATGAGAAATATTTAGAAGAATAAAATTTTAAAACATTTTAAATAATATTTTAGTAAGAGTACCTAAATAAATGACGGACACATTAATACAAATAATTTTGGTAGTAAAAACTTTTTAATATCATGCGAATAAATGGATTCATGATATACTATGTCTGAGAATAGTATATACACCAAATAAAAGTGAATTGGCGCATAAAAACAAAGAAGTCTCAATGGAATGTAAGTTGAGATGAATTCCTTTATAAAGACAATATCCTTAGGTTAAAGATAAATCAATGAAATAATAATGTGTGACATATATAAATAAACTTAGACTTATTGGATATTTAGTGTAAATCAATCAGAGGACATTCACACATATTCTTGTAAAAACAACACCAAAGACTTGGATGTTTAACTAAATGAATAGAAATTGAGTTAAAATTACTCTTATCAAGGTTATATCGATTAATTGAGAATTTATCAATGGAGTGATTATGTGTATCAAAATTATATACATAGAAATGGGAGTGTAAATTACTATATACCTAAACAAATAGTGACTTTACACATAATCTTGGAGTAATGTAATCAACGATGTTTGCGTAAATCCTAATGAGTTGAAATTGAAATTTGAAATTCCCTTACCGATTTGGTAACATACGAAATATACTCCCCTTGAAAGAAGTATCATACAATGAAGATTTAAAGTACCATAAATTAAATTATATTAAACAAAGAATACAATCATGTACCGTACATAAACAACAAAAAGGAAATAGTGGAAATGTAGCATGAATCTCACAGAAATAAGAAGTGAGATGAAAATCCCTTAACACATTGTAATCCATCGATTTGTATGACCAAAAGTTAATAAACACCAAATTAATCAAAAAATACCATAAATATAAATATTAACATGATAATATATATCATATGGTAGTACACTATACACCACAAGCAGTAAATAAGTGGCGAACAATGGAAATCTCACAGAAATAAAATTGAGATAAGAAACCACTTAACATATACTTTTACTTGGTCATGGGTTCATTAACCTATTGTATAATAGTAAAAAAAATTTATTAAATTATATAAAACTATATACAGAAATATGACATCATATATGATCCTCTTATATTTCTTTGTTAATAATATTTTAGTAGTATCATCGTTTCAGGTGTTAACTGATTTGTTTTCCATTATTTGCTCGGTTACATAAGCCATGTTTTTTATGGATAGGATGTATTTTATTCAAATATATAAAGAAATTAAGTTCTTAAAAATTATTTTTAATCATAAAATGAAAATTATTCTTGAATGATTACGATGGGGAATGAATCTCATCACATTCGTGGAGATGTTAATCCATATGTACGCACGAGCGAAAATATCATTATATTAATGGTGTAATTGTATGTAATTGGATGGTATATCATATATACAGAATCATTAATATGTTATATTTTTTTATTTACATCAGTTATACTCATTATTATACCCATCCAAATAATGAATTGTTTGAATAACAAACTACTCCATGACGTAGAGACGGTCTGTCGTACATACGCATGTTTGGTGACTTTGTCATTCATAGGATGGATAGAATAATAAATTTGGTTGTAACAATTTTATAATAACATAAAAGTATATATAAGATACTGGAGATATTATTTTATAATTGAAATAACAATTAAATAGGAAGTGGGAGAAGAAAAGAACATGAAAGAGTTGATGAAATATTTACCTCTTCTTCGGGTTCTTCCTTTTGATTTGATCAAAAGGGATCCTTAGGTTGTCTTTTTGACCAATGTATGGTCTCTAGGATGAAGGGAACAAAGTTGGGAGGATATTTCAGAAGGGTTTAGCCAAAAAAAATGTCTTTGGGGTGTGAAATTAATAGAAGGGGAAGTACCCTTTTATAAGAGAGGAGAGGGTCACTTTTGGAAAAGCTTGAAATATTATTTTAAAATAAAATAATATTCGGTTTATAATGGATCAAAAATGATTTATTTCAAAGCTATGGTGGGTATAGTTATAAAATATCTCAAACAATAGGTTTTATAGAGGATTATGTCACCATAGTAACCCTATCTTTTAGATTTAACTCTAAGTTAAATAGTTTGACATTTACCATGTCTTTTTGTATTTTTATATTATATGGTTAATAAACATACTATAACAAGCCAAGAGAACCCCAAGTGGTTAATTATAAATATATATAACCTTATATAAGTCCTTTTTTTGAAAATTAGATTTTTAGGGATATTATATCAATTAATAATATAGTATTTGTTTTAAAAACTAAATTATTCCAATTTTGACACTCTTTAGTATTTGGTGTTTGTGAAAATCATAACATAATGACTAGATCGAAAAAAATTTATTTAATCAATCCCAACATGTCATAGTAACCAATAAAATTAGTGTAATTCATCAAAGGTCTCAAATAGAATTAATTTGGATATTTATAATATCAAATATTTTAATATTTTATTAATAAGGTAATTACTGCATCATCATTGTGTCAACAATAAATTAAATTATATAACATCTAAAAATTATAAATAAAATACCATTATGTATGGAATATTTTTAACTTTATAATTAATATTTATATTATAATTTATCTTATGAATAAACTTATATTAAAAATGGTTTAGTTATTAATCTTTGAATTTAAATATTTTAACTCTTCTTTAAATAAAATAATAATAAATGTTTTAATATTTTCCCGTTGGACCAAAGGTGGTAATATTTTATTTATAATGTTGTTTTTTGTCAATTTATACTTATCTAATAGAATTATAACATGTTTTAGGATAATGATAATATCATTTTTAACCTTAATTACCCTATTTGCTTTTAACTATGGTAAATAAATGTCAAAAGTCACTATTCACCAAAAATTATTTTCATCTAATCAACTAAATTTTATTTACTGATGTCAACCATTTCTCTCGGATATTTGAAATTTAACTCACTGAAGTGGTAAAAATATGTTTTATTCAAATTTGTAAATGCTCATAGAAGGTGGGTAAAAGACGGTAAAAAATTCAATAAAATTTTATATATCAAAACATATTATAAAATGACTCCAATGAATTTCATTGAGCATATATATGTATTATGTATCTATTTGGAGATAAAATAAATTAAAATAAAATAACTAATTATTTAAATAAAAATTCAGTTTTAAACAATAACTCATTGTTGTTCACTATTCATTAAAAATTGAATGTTTTTAGAAAAATAATGAAAATTCACTCTAAGATAATTTTGATTTTCCGAATCCAAAAATGATGTCCATTTAAAAAATAAAATTTATAAAATTTCAAAAATTGGTTATTACTTTTCATAAATTCTTGTGCGATTGGTCGTGGTGTGTTATAACTTCAAGTTGCGTACAACGCAAGCTACTGCATTATTCAATGGGAAACGTACCGTGGAAGCTTGGGGTGTTACATCTCTTTCTGAGGGAGATATAGGTAACTCTTTGGGAGATATGTTAGTGTATTTCTGAATAATGGGAAATTTTTCAATATGTATACATTCATTTCATTGTTCCACTTTAGTGATCATCTTCATAAAGAAATGTATGTGATTTTCTTATAAAAAAATATCAGGTCGCAATATCTCTCCATTGAAAATAAATGTTTGTTTTCCATTCAACACTACTATGATTTCCATGATTTAGTAGTAGATTTTATAATTATACTTTTATATCCATTCCATCCACTGTATAATGGAAAATTACACCATGGATATGACTACAATATTTTTGATGATATTGCGCTCTCCAATTTCAATACGAGAGTTTATATACACTATTTATTATTGTATAACCTAACTAGGAGTATTGATTGATAACTCTACTTTTGAGATTTGGAATTAATTCTATATTAATTCCAATCATGGTTTAAATAATGTAATATATATAACATGAATCAAACAATATACAATCTATCTTTAAGAGAAAAATGAGAGTGCCTTCCACAACATTTTTTGGCGCTTCAAATTCAACTGTCGTGATAGAAAATGGATGACTTTACCCTATTATCTATGCTGAGGATGAGGGTGATTTAAATCCATTATCTTATTATTTAAAAAATGATTGAAAAAATTCCCAAGATTTCCACAGTTGAAGCATTAGACATCAGGCTGGGCCTGAATAATTGTCCCTTAGTATTTAGTATTCAGAAGTGGAGGTTTCAACTACCCATGATAGTTTTGAGCTATATGGTCATCTCTTACACACATGTATATTTTTCAATCCTAAGAAATCAGTTCTCTAAATTATTTTGAAACAATTTTCTCATGTATGAGGTTGCACTTGCTTTCCTCCTCTTTTAGAATAATGTTCCTCTCTATGTTTGGCTCTAAATATCTCTTTTTCGATTTAATTTGTATAAAGACTACAAATCTCTAAACTCTATTTCATCCTTCATATCACTCTACACAATCTCATCATATATATAATAATATAATTGGTCTATATTCTTCCATAGATTTTGTCTTAGTCCACTGAATTTTCTATTAACCTTTCCATTATGATTCATTAAAAATATAGAGATGTAACGAAAAAATCCATATAATATTGATCTCATAGTGTCCCATAGAATCATTTTCCTTCTACTATAGTTATAGGAATTATTTTTCTATTTTCATTCACATCAAAAATTGAAGATATTAATTGAAAAAATGTCCCCCAAACTCTTTCCACTATATATGATCAATATCCCTTCTTGGTTTTGTTTTTTTAATTAGTGAACACAACTTATCAGATTCTCCATCAAAGAGGTATACAACCGAGGTGAATTTATCTTCTTCTGAACAACGATGTACATAAAATATCACTTCTATAGATATGATCAATTATTCAACAATAAATGGGTTTGTAGATACATTGAAAGAAGATGGACATTGTTTTTTAAAGGACTCAATTAAATGTTTTTCTTTTCAAGGTCAATTTATTCAATCATATTGATTCAATTTATTGTTTATACTCGAGTTAGGTGATCCATTATTTTCATGAATTTCTCTATTCCATCATCTATTAGAGGTTCATTGGTGCACAATCTATTGTGTTCATATTTTTCAAAATTCCTCCTATTTTCTTCCATTTTATAAAATAAGAAAACCATTTTGAGAAATGTGTTGCTTTTAATAATAATATATTTAAAAAAAAATGTATTTCTGAAAACATCTTGCTTAAATATTTTATTCTTAAATACAAATTAATTTTATATAAATGATTTATAATGGTTCATAAAAATCTTGTGATTAACCAAACATATCCCCCATGAGTGTCAAAAAAAGTGTGAAGTAAGGATGATTGGCAGACACCAGTTCTGATTCGAGTCTAAATCAAAGTGGTATTTTTAGGTGTTACACAAAGATACATATATTTCTATTTAATATCGACTTGTTCATATCTAGACATAGATTTCATTTCTTGGAAACCACTTACTTAATATTACACCAAAATAACCATTTATTATCATATATTTAGACATTTTAATAGGGTTTTTCCTAGTGTTTTCAAATTATAATTCCAAAAAATAACTAAATCAT
Source organism: Viscum album (assembly GCA_963277665.1). Taxonomy (NCBI): domain Eukaryota; kingdom Viridiplantae; phylum Streptophyta; class Magnoliopsida; order Santalales; family Viscaceae; genus Viscum; species Viscum album. The sequence continues at coordinate 1,984,531,265 of OY728161.1, read as the reverse complement.
CATTCGATAATAACTATGATATCCCACATTTTTTATATATTAAATTTTCATTTACATGGTTAGATAGGGGATGTGTTAATGTTTAGTTTCTAGGAAATTAGGAATAAACATACATTAAAACATAAAACATTCTCTTAATCTACTATATATGATTTTCACAGGTTCATCCTAAGTACACACACTACATATCATAAACTGGGGTCATACATCAATGGAAATAATTGATCATGAGGCCTAGTGAGTGAAAAAAGTTACATGCGATAATGATGAACATCAATAAGAACATGAGACATGTTATTAAGGTATGAGAAGAGGAAAATGTGGCATATCATTAAAAAAATAACATTAATCATAACATGGAAATGTGAAAAAAATTTAATTTATACATTCATAAGAATATCACCAAGGTTAATCACCAAGGTATCGTAAATGAAAATTTCCAAGGTTTTTAACCAAGGTATCTCGAGACATAACTTCTCTAGAGATTAAATTATTTACCTATTACATTGGAGTGCTATAATGGCATGCCAATCATATTTATTATTTTAATGTTAACCAAATATATAATAATTAATAATTTCCTTAAAAACTATAGAGATTAAAGAATATTTTTCTTACTGAAATCAATGAATAAAAAATCACTTAAAGATATGATCATTTTGTAATTTCTACCACATGAATAGGGATGGTGGGATTCTTATTTGAAAACACTGAAATAAAATAATTAATTTTTATATACTAGGTAATAACCAAAAAAATTAAAAGGGGATGGGTATCCATATAATGAAAATAAAATATAATATCTTAACGATAAGAGATACATTTTGAGAAGTAAATTTTAAAGTATAACGGGAATAAAATGCTATTTAAAAAATGTAAAATGATAGGGGAAAATGGCCTCCCACTGATAAAAATATAATTTTTCCGTAAGGGTATGACCAAAAGGTTAATTAATAAATGAAATAATTATAATTAAAATACATATAAAAAATTGGTTCTCAGAATGAAAATAAATGAATTCTAATTCCCTTACCATGATATGTTACTCCTAGATAGTAAGGAATGATGTCTTAGGGGCATGAGGACACCATAGATGGGAGTCAATGAGAATAAAAACTACTAGATATTTATGGGCGGTGGATTTTAAGTTCTATGAAATAGAGAAATGTGTGGTAATTTATATAAGTATTAGAGGATTTGTCTAATAATTTCCCAATATAGGCCTTGGAAATCTAGGTTGTGGAAATTGGAGGGCTATGGTCTGGCCCAATATTTTCCACTATTTTTTTTGAAATTTGTGACATGTTTTACTTTATTTTAACCCACATTAACCTAGAATAATTTTATATTACTTATTTTTCTCAGAAAATTTAATATTTCCACAATATAATATTTTTAATGTTAATGTTTCCATTTTAGACTTTTGAAGGTATTTCATAGGGTTGAAAGTTGATTAGAATATTTTAAAATACATTATAATAATAGGAAAATTTATTTTAGGTCCTGTATTTTTTAAAAATTTATCATTACACCATGATGAAGTTATTAAGAATATACTAATCATAATGATAAATAATAATTATATTTTTATTATTCATGGAAAACAAATGTATTTTAATTTGTTTTCATAAATTCTCCTTAACATAATTTAAACATGTAGAATTAATAATAGATGCTTATTTTGTAATAATAATTCTATAACTATGATAAAATTATCTATTAATTATTAACGTCCCTATTTTAAGAAGGATATCTAGTTTAAAATTCATGGTAAAATTTCTGAAACATAAATATTTTCAATGAATTATTAAAATTATTTGGTCGTTTATATTTAAATAAGTGTGTTTTTTTCATAATATTTTAGTAAAAAATTATTATTCATAATATCATATTTTATAAAAAATGATTTTCATTATTAATAAATAAAATTTCTGTCTAGAAAATCACGTTATCAGATTCATCATATTTAATTATAACTACTCTAAAAAAATTATGGAAAATAAATTTTATTTATAAAATGGAATTAAAATTAAATTAAAATATATTTGGATATCAAACCCATATAAAAACTCTAGTGTAACCTAGGGTTAAGGTTTTTTATAGTAAAATATAAATGGAGCGGAATAGCTAACATCAAAAGAGTGGTAATTTCCACTAACTTGATCTTCTTCCATAAGAGATTTCATTCTATCTTCACTTGTTGAAGATTAGATTGGGAATCATTAATGTGTAACCCCAAAGAGACTAACTCCATCCTATGACCCATGAAATGGGCTTCATATGACATGATTCTATAGGCTAAGGCCATCTCTTCTTATTTCTTTCGGAGTATCCTTTTTCATTTCTAATTATAATCACTAATTATAATAACAAAATTATTACTATGTGTATATTTTATAACTACCATATTAAATAATGGTTATATAACCATTTAATCCGAGTGTTAACACTTTCCATTATAATATATAAATTATGATTCATCATTACAGAGATGTGCTTTTATTGGGTAAAATAATATAACCCACGTTTTCAAGAAACAAATATCATTTAAATAGTACAGGTTATTACCTCTAATATTTGATGTGGTTATATAATACTATTATTAAATTATTTATAAATAAAATATTTGGTAGATCATTAACCAAATAAGACATTAATAATTCTACAGTGGATGATAAGTGTATATTTTTACATGATGTTACCACAACCATCATAACAAATAGTGATCACATAATATTTTTATTTGTTACTAGGATTAAGTTGTTTTGGTTGATGATCATCATCATTAAACTTCATATTTAGGCCCCTAAGAAGCATAATGACCATAAAAATGGCCACTCAAACACTAGATTATGTATGTTTCATTCTGTAGAGATTTGGGTTTATTGTTATAATTATATAACTTCTTCCTATACATTCAACATTCAGTCCCTCGATGTATTTTATTTAAACATTTAAAAAATTTATTATTCACCTTAATACAATTGCCTCCATGTTTCATTCCATACAAAGAACATAAATGAAGTCTCATCTTCTTCTCTATAAGGATTTCTGATTTTCATTTTAATTCTATATTTCATTTCTTGTCAATTCTATGAGATTTAGTGGTAACATTTATTTCCATTTCCACCTTGATTGTACATGAGAGTATTTATTCACTGATACTAAAGTACCTAATAGATATCTCCATGTTAATTCTTTCTTATAAGAAAATAAAAAAACGATAAATCTTAATTTTTGGATGCATGATAATTAAATAATAGTACTTTGAAAGTAAAAAAAAATTCTTTATATGTCCCAAAAAATTCATCATCCCTCCTCTTTGACTCAATGAATTCATTAACCATTTGATTAAATAATACAAGTAAATTACTTATTAAGAAATAATATATTAAAGTCAAACCCCTCCACGAACGTAATTTAATTTTTTCCCTCAAGTTATTGATAAGATTTTACCAATGATCATATTTTTCATCAAAATGATAAACAACCAAAATAAATTTTCATGATTCTAACACTGAAGAATTGAAAATATACATTCCATAGTACCAAACCATTTATTATAAAGTAGTTCATTATGAGACACATAATAAGAAGGTTTTCATACACCTAAAGACTCAACATAACATTATTCATTCAGTTTTTTGTTTAGATACTCAATCTAGTTCACAACATGTCAATGTTGTGTTAGTATAATAGTGATATTTTTAATTCAATCACCCATAACATTTGATTGATTATGAGAGAAATCATTTAATTATCCATTGAATTTAGTATGAAAATTATTCCCTAAGATCCATACATTATATAAATCCAAGATGCATCATGTGATAAATAATAATTATAGAATGATACCACATAATCATGAAAAATGATTAAGAATATATCCGAAGTGTGATACTTTATTTTAAATATATAGCACCTTAAGTATATCATAGGTCATATATGGTAATAAATAAAGAATTAGAATATTATACTATACTTAGACTTATGCCTGTGGTTCTCAATAGATTTTTTTCATCCTAGTTTCCAAAGGATAATAAATCCTTACTCTAATACCAAATATACCAACCAATACATTTTATACATAAATATAAAATACTGTTAGATGAAAAATCATTACATAATAAGGTTATACATTATAGAAATCTACAGGTCTAGTTCCTTCAGAAACATGGATGCATAATAACTTGTTTATCTAGGAACTGAAACAATCCCCACTTAGTTCATCATAACTAGTACTCTTCTTATATATATTATAAAAAATAATTTTCATCATAAAATATGAAATGAAATTAAAATAAAGAGTGATATATAATTATCAATAAGGGTAAAAAAGGGAGATATCTTTGATCACAAAAGCCTAAAATGATAATATGGATATGATAAAATAAGATTAATTTTTCATATCCTTGTCTTGTATATCATAGATCATAATATCATGTTATGACATAAATCATTGATGTTCATAATACATGAATCATAAAATAATCAATGAATATGAACCATGATAGAATAAAATTTTCATAAGAGATGTAATTTATTTCATACACATTAGTATAAAAAACTATATACCAATACTACCCACCCATACAATCATATCATGTTAGTATTGATATAACCATCAATGCACATACTTAAGGATTAAGATATCCTCATGTGTACCATCTTCTAGGTTTGGGATAATATATCATGTACCCATTTAACTCATATAACATTAATAATTATCCAACGAATTGGAGGGAGATATAGGTCCCACATGTCACATAATTGAAATCATACATATGTGGTCCAATGGATCATAAAATATTCCTTATATAAAAACCCATAAAAATAAATGGGATTCAAAAAAATTTCATCACATCATTACTTATGGAAAAGGAATGGGTGTCAATCAAATATTACCTACATAAACATGAAAAATAGAGAGGTGAGTTATGGATGGTACAATTATATCATAACTGATAAAAGGATTAAGAAACATTAATGTGTATCATCTAATCTAAAAAATAATTTTGAAAGATCGCTTTGAACATTTCATGAGGAAAATAACTTTTCAATATAGAAATCACTTCATTAAAATATATAAATTTCCAAAATATGGTAGATATCATTCTATTGAAAAATAAACATGGACAATTATAGTTTAATATTCAATTAATTGATCATTAATGATTGTAATAAATTTCATTCCTTCTATTTATGTGAAAATAAATCAATGATGTACACTTTTGCAAAAAATCATAAAGTGCCTCATTCAAAAAATGATAACAATAATCCCTTGGAAATGTTTTGTAAAAATATAAAAAATAGGTAAAAATGCATTTTAAGAATCATATTATAATAGAATAATCCATATTTATAAAATTTAAAAAGACATGGATATGGAAGTGAAATGATTTTCTATCTAAGAGAAAAATATTGTTGATTTTCCTTAAAAACATACTTTTGGTCTCTTAAGGCCTAAAGGTAAGAAATACTGATTAAAAAAATATATATTCATGAAATCACAGAAGTATAATAAAATATTTATGTTTTTTAGAGGTATATTATAATTTTTTATCATCCAAAACATTATCACAAACAATTGTAATAAATAGTGAAATTCTATTATAAAAGCATTACCACTTAATAAATTTTAAATTATATGTTCCATGAAAGAAATATCCTTATATGGATATGTTAATACCCATAATTTTCTTAATAATAATCATATGATACATTTATGAGAAGTATATACAGCACATAAAACAAAAAATTAATGTATAATCTATGTGTACCACAAAAATAAAAGTGAGACAAAAATCCCTTACCTTCTATTTCACCTACTTCAAAAGTGTTCTGAGAACCTGTATAATAAATTTAAACATGTTATAATTTTCTACCATATTGACATAAATGATTATTATATCATATATAATCATTATATACATATTTATTGAGTCATCCATAATGGTGTAGATAGAGAATGAATTACATAGTTCATGGAGACAATAGGTCGTTTGTACACATGAACATAGTTTTTATTTTTCATGGGATAGAATGAAAGAAATTTAAATAGTAATTGACCTTTTAAAAATAATAATTATATATATATATATTAATCACATATCTTCATAATATCCATTATCCTTACAAATTATGTAAAATATAAATGAATAATTAATCATATAACTTTTTGGAGGAGGCTGTCCACACATACAGACGAGCAGGCTTATCATTATCGATCGGTTTGGAACGTAAAAAGGAAGATAAGATATTATTATTTAAAAATAATAATAATTTCATAAATATATTTTATAAAATATAAAACCATCATAATACATATAAATTAATTATGGTGATGGAAAATTAATTTTACCACTTTGTAGAGGCAGAAAGCTGTACGTACGCCTGAGTGATACTTACACTTAACATTTGATGGAAGGAGGGTGGATAACGATAGTTTCAAATTCATAATAATTGTTCAGAATTATGAGTATGATTTTTATTATTATTTTATGATAAAAAAATATATTTTTAGGATTTATGATAAGAAATAAGTAGACTGAGGTTAGAAAAGGAAGCTTTATCTCTTTCAAAATGCTTCCTTTAGATCCATTATTAAGGAATATAAATTAGTAGTTTACGGAGGAAAAAATTTAAATAATTGTATAAGGAATTTCCTATAGAAATTATTTAGGGTATGGTTATGTTTTAAGGCTCAATTTTGAATGGAGAAAAAAATGGTTATCCTTTTTTAAGGGAGGGAGACGACACTTAAAATTTCAAAAAATATTAAATAATAATAAAGTCATCCCCAATCCAAATGGTTACGATTAGCCTATGAATTTAAAACGGATATATTTTAGACAATATATTATCCCCTTTTTACTATTTTAGTATTTTTTATAACTTTATATAACTTAATAAAATATTATTTTGATAAAATATCAACAATTTAAATTTTGACACTTTTTAATTAATTTGACTTAAAAGACATAAATTACAATTTGGAATTTGAATATAATTTTTTACATGACACTAATATGTCCTATTAATGTAAAAATTATTATACTACATTAATTTAATAAAATTAAATTACTTTTAATATTTTTAAAAACATTTGTTATTTTTTGTATTTATTGGAGAAATACCGTATCACTGTTGGATAAGAATTTAAGTTCATTATATACTTAGGAAAAATTATAGATAAATTTATATCATCAAAATAATTTAATTGAGATAGATATTGCTATTAATATTTGTTAATAACATATTTTTATCCCTATTTGAAATTTTTTTAAGAACTAAGAGAGTGACACTTTGTAACATTATTGTTTTAAATATTATAAATGTCATTTTCATGTAAAAGTGTCAATTAAACAAAAAACTTCCGAGAATAAGGTGATAGGTGTAAATTTAAATTCATATAAATATAATTTATGATAAAAAACTATAAATATATTAAAATTTTTAACCCATATTTACCTGATTTACCCATTACTCTGGTGACAATATTTACCACATTTACTATTCATATTGACCAAAAATAAAATGGAGGTATTTACAAAACTTGGAGCCCATGATTAAATGTACAATATAAATTTTATGTAATTCAAATAATATATTTAAATACCCAATCTTGGTGTAAATGGTTATTACATAATATTTTGAAAATACACAAAAACACACCCAATGACCGTATTTGTTTATTGTCTTTGGAAACTGGGAAATATAAACAACTGGTTCATAAAACAATGAAATTATCTATTTCTCATTCCTTCATTACTACAACCCCTTTTGAAAAATCATACTTTTTAGCCTTCATAATATCATGGACAAAATAAACATAGAAATGGGTGAGCTCAGATTCTTAGTAAGGGTAATGTGCAGACATATCAGTCATATCATAATCACAAGAGATAATATCATAAGAAAAACATTTTAAAATTGTATATTTTATGTCAAATATAATAATACCATGTCAAGATATCATAATATAATCCATAGAATTGTGGAAGAAACATAATCATAGATACTCAAATATATATTAGTCATGGACCATTTCTAAAACAATAATAATGGGAAATGTCCTTTAATAATGTAAGTTCACCCCTCGTTACAACCCAGTATTATTGAACTTGGTTTAATTCTTGTTATAGCCCTGTATTACTGAATTGAGACCATTTCTCATTGATTCCATGTCTATATCATGAGATATAAATATTTACCTAATAAATTTGATGGGGATATAGGTCCTAATACTCACATAATGAAAACTATACATACATGTTCCACAAGAACATATATCATTCATCATATCAGAATACATGAAAAGAAATGGGTTTCATAAATATATTTCAATCCAAACATAACCCATGGAAAGAAGTGGATTTCATAAATATCATTACATCATAAAAATAAAAAAATCATTTGAATAATATTAATAGAGTCCTTTAAAACAACCCAAATAAAACATTAGTAACATTTGGGGTATCACATGAAAATATTTCTTAAGGAAAATAGCCTTTCTAATTTGAAAAATTTTACTTTTATTAAAATGTACTATAATTTTAAAAGTAATTATTTTATTTGGAATTAACCATGTCATAATTTAAGGGAATATTGAAGGTATAATTTAATCACAAATTTTTAAAAATCTTTTATACTATACAAGTTAAAAAACATTCTTCTTTTTTTTTGGAAAAGTCAAAAAGTACCTCATAGGGAAAACAACAAAATATTCTTTTCATATTGCTCAGTAAAAACATAAAAATGGATAAAAATGACATTAGAAATTTGTAAAAGGAAGGAAAAATTGTTATTTAATATAATAATATATAAAATAGACATGGAGGATAAATATATCCAAGATAATACTTATGTATAAACAATTGTAGATAATAATGAGATTGTGAAATTATCACTTACCATAGGTATTATTTAATTATTATGTCACCAAAACTCATGTATAATGGTTCTAATAATGTAAATAACTAATTAAAAACTATATTTATATTTATGATATCATATATTATAATATTATTACCCATTTAATAATATTTAATTTTACACATACTTTGAGTGTTAACTCCTTCAATTTCTTAGGCATGTATTTTTGTATGAGTTTCGGTTCATACATACAGATTATAGTTTTGTATTTTTTTAATAATAATATTGAGGTAATATATATATATATAATTATAGTATCATATTATTCATTCAATACATTTATATAATCTTTCATTAATGATGATCATGGAGAATGAATCACCTCACGTAGTGGAGATAATAGGTTGTAGGTACGAATGGGAAATGATATCATACCATTAATTATGAAATTCTATGGAAGAGGATAGTGAATATATTTTAATAGAATAAATACTATAATCATCATATGTTTTTATTATTTTTGTCATTATACCACCTATTTAATTTGGCTATTAAAAAATAGATTACAACATGGCATTGAGATGGTAGGCCTTACATATGCATGTGTGGTGATTTTATTTTCCCAAGGATGGATACAATGTAGAATATGGTTATTCCATAATAATAATAAAATATAAGAATATAGGTTATACTAGATTTATTAATTTATAATTTAAATAAAAAATTAAGATGAATTAGTAAGAAAATGATATTTTGAGAGTCGGTAAAGGAGATTACATCTTCTTCGGTGAGCTCCCTCTAGATCTCCTCTTAGAGACATTCGAGTTGGTAATTTGAGAATGAACGAACCTCCAAAATGTGGATTGGTATTTTGATAAATGATAAAGATAGGATATTTCTGAGATTCAAGGCTCAATGAGTTATGAATAAAATGAGATAGGAGGTTCCTTTCTTTAATTGAGGCGAGGGGAACAGTTTGAATCTTCCAAAATATTAATATGGAATAAAATCAAACCCCATAAAAAATCTATAATATAATATTTTAAAATATTATATGAGATAAGGTTGTAATATCACCAAAAATTTAATGTTATACAAGTTTTACAATCAATTTTAACCTTATCATTTTAATAAACAATTAGTTAACTGAATTCATTTCTAATTAAGGTAACAAATATTCCATTATAAAAATAGTTTACATTTTTACTTATTTAATGAAAATTAGATCATAAATGAGAAATATACATAACTTCAGACCATATTATAATTATTTGGTACTTTTTATTATATTTTATGTTTTGTAAGTAATTTATTAAATCTATATTTTGATAAAATATCAATAGTTTCATTTTTGAAACTATTCAATTCATGATTTTTTTAAAATATCAAGATAAAAAAGTTGGCAAATGGTATATTTTTTATTATTTCCCTATGGGGTCAATATTATATAGAGAAATAATTTTTTATATTAATTAACTAAAATTATATTTATTTTAATATTTTTAATATCATTATTTTAATTAATCCATTAATTAAATAATTACAATATCACCATTGTTATTAAAATTAAGGTAATTATTTGTTCACTAAAAATTATAAATAAATTGCTTTGAAGATTTTAAATTTATTATGTTTGAAAGTATAGTTTATTTTTGAAAAAAACTTCTAAAAAACCATATATTAAAATAGTATACTAATTATAAACATATATTCTATGGAACTTGATTTCCTTTTAAATAAAAAAATCATAATGGTATTATTTCTACTCACATGTATCCAAATTATAATTAATTATACCCTTAGATAATAATGGACAGAATTGAACAACTAAAAATTATTATCCACTATTTTGGGTCATTTAGTAGTTCATATAAATTTCATTAATCTCATTTTATTTATTTTTATTCTACATGAATAAGCACTTCATCTGCAAGGTATAAGCATGTAAGGTAAATAATTACCTCCTTAAAATTATAAAGAAAATAAGATGATAAATAAAAACTTTTAACCTTTATAATAACTATTTATAGTCGCATTTATCTGTGGTATAACAACATATTGAATATTATATATTATTTAAAACATGAATGAAACATCTTTAAATTATTATTATTGAAATTTTTTTAAGTATAATAATATCATCCAAGTAGTAAAAAACATCAAGAATAAATTTTTATAAATAAAATATTTTTATTATGTTAAATTTTTGGATTTATATTAATTAAAAATAGATTCTTTTCCCCATATAGAGACATAAGGGAAAATTAATATAAACAAAAATAAAATTTTGTGTCTTTTATTGAAATAAATATTATTTAAGTCATTTTAATGGGCATGATTCCATTAAATTATTTAATTTAGATCGTTAATTGTTAACGGTCAAATTATATTCATCCAATAAAAGTTTTTTATTTCTTAGATACATATTATAGTCTTTATAATTTTTTTTTCGAACTTAAATTATCTAATTTACATTTCACAGTGGGTAAAAAATTTACGATGATTACTATTAATATTTTCCAAAACATTGACAAAAATACTATCTTTATAACTAATGAAAATAAAAATATGAAATATATTTTACAGAATTCAAAACACATATGTTTTAGAAATAAATTTAATATAAACTTGATAAAATTCAATGAAAAATAGTTTTCCACAAAAATTCCCTTTAAAAAAAAAACTTTTATTATAATGAAATAATTATTAAATAAATTTTAAATAACATAATTCGTCTATTTTATATTAAAACAATTAATTAAAATTTTAAACTAATCCCGTAAATAATTTTACATTCTAAATTCCTTATAAAAAAATATGGGTAATGAAAAATATCTTTATTTCATTATACATCAAAATAGGAAACATTCCATAAAAATAAAAAAATCGACCAAGGTAAAATTTTATATTTGTATTTAAAAGAAGAAGTTTATTATCATATAATATTTATTAAGGTTTCAAAAAGTATATTTAAAATGGGTACTCCATTAAAAGGGAGTAAAATTTACCTTTTAATAAATATATCTTTTTTATTTATAGAATTAGATTTATTCTTATCTTATACCAATAAAATATATTGGATGGATATCAATAATATTTTATTGAATGTATAACATTTTTAATTCATTATTTTCATTCTCTAATTACAATTAATTTAATTTATAATAAAAAAATGACATTGGGAGACAGAAAATAAAAATATTTCCTACAATTCAATTGGCATGCATTTTCATTTCTAACTAATTTGTAAATTATAAATTCATCTTATAAATGTGTTATTTTTATAAGTTAGTTGAGACTATTCAAAACCTATACATTTAATGTATATGTTATGTTATTATTTAAATAATAATGAAATCATGTTTCATTGAAACTCAATGTTTCATGTAATACATGTTAAGTCGATGTTGCGTGAAACACAAGACATCAATGAAATAAAATTATTTTCTAAAAAATATATCTCACAGAAATATTGGGGTGGTACATTCTACCCCAATTTAAAATGAATTTCCCCAATGAAAATCATTTGGTTTATCAATGGGTTATTAATTTAACGTTCCTTTCAGAGAAACTGACATCATAAAAATTAACACAGAAACATCCTTTTGAAAAATAAGTTTTGATAAATAACTGTTACCCATAATAACCCATAACCAACTTTTCAAATAGGAGAAAATATGTGTAAAGTGAAAACATTAACATGGACTAAAAATAAAACCATCATGTTTTGATGGATAATGATAGAGCCCATGGTCAGGAGAATGTTAATAATCACAGGCCATGAATCTGTGATGATATAATGGAGGATTTGATTCACCAGGAATGAAGTTACCAAGATAATATTTTTCATTTTATGATCTTAACCATAGAGTTGAATAATGAGAATAAATTATTACGTGATTAAGTATAATCTCATTCTCTCATTGTACCTTCATCAATTTCAACTTAATATATTATTCCATGAAATGATGGTGAATTTTCAATTCATGAAGCATTATCCGATCATGAGATAGAAAGATAAATGATTTCATTAAAACACTAATTTGACCATATTATCAAATATGAATAATTACATATATGAAAAAATAATAATTTTATATCTAAAACATATATGATGCTTAACATTAACCATCCAAAAAGTGGTTTACCTCATAATCCATTAGAAAGATGAAAATCCAAAACATTTGAAAAAATATCACTAAATTTGATTAACATTGGTTCCACATATATCATAAATTATCTCTTATATATCATGTGAATACCATCTACAAGTTTTTTCTTGAAATATGGTAATATACTAAATTACTATAAGAAATTAGTGAAAATATACATGATTTCAAAAATTAACTCTTTCCACATTCCATAAATCATATAAAATTGAATAAACTCAATCCATGTTATCATATACCTCTTTTGTCATTATTTTATTACCAAGTTCCATAATATTATCAAACATCCCTTTATATCATTATCCCAACATTATGCACATATTACAGTTTATCGTTAACTTAGTCAATTATCATGAAAACAAATATTTCCTTCATTTTTCATGGTTACCATTACTATTAATCATATGATTTCTAATCCTTAATGTCAAACTATAGTAAATAAACCATTAAAGTTTTCATTATTATGTATTAAATACACCTCTACAGAAATATTAACGAAATCTAATGCATAAACACTCACTAATTCCTCCACTTCATCATCATGGTCTATATATCCAATTGTGATCGCTTGTGATTTAAATTGGTATTTTTCATAGATTTTTGATGTCGATCATCATTAGTAACTCTCAGATTTGAGCATCAGTTATCATAATTATCATTTTCCCTTCATTCGAAACATTGATATGTGGTAGGTGCATTATGTGTAGCATTTTATCTATTTTCATCATTACCTATCTTTTTACCATGAATTCAATAGTCAATTTCCATGTTGACTTCTTTCCGACTCTTGAAAGATTTACTTGTACCTTTAAGAAAGTCTCCACCATGCATCATACCACAATTTAATCATAAAAAAACGATCATCTTATTTTCACCCTGGGTTATAAAATTTCCATTAAACACTATCGTTTGTTTCCTATGAAAACCATGAGATTGATATGTAACTCCAACTTCAATTTCTACCTTGATGGAGCAACACACAATATAATAATGTATATTTATGTCTATCATTGATAACACTCTTTGAAGACTTAATTTTAAACCACCGAATAACTGATCAACCATATTTTTATGTTGGATGATAATGCCAGAATCTTACCTTGTTATTCTTATAATTTTTTTTCCTAGTAACCAAAAGACTTTTTATTCTTTTTCATAATATCAAGGAAATAATTATTCATATTCTTATGATGAATATGATGAGATTAAGTATTGAAAGAAATTTCTAGAACTTGTCCAAATCCAAGGACAAAATTTCATCATTTCGCCTCATATTCTTGATTAGGGTCCACAAAGCCTTTTAACCGATAAAAAACTAGAATTTAATTGTCACACGATGAACATTGGATAATAAACAATATCATTTCAGTGTTAGCGATCCACTATTTAGAAATAAGTGGATCAGAAGACCCACTGAAAGAAGGTGGATGCGGTCTCATGAAGGAGTTAACATGTTTTTGTTCCTACTGTTGTTCACTTATAAGTCCAGCATGATTTATATATTGAGAAAATGGGTGAATATAATAATGATATTTTCAATTTCATCTCCAATATAATTTTTTTCTTAGAAGGGAAATCATTGCATAGACCATTATAATTTCCATTAATGCAGTTCCTTTAGGATCAATCTATTAACTAAAATGAGAATAAATAGTTTCACAAACACTAGTCATAATGGGGGACCACATAATGAAGGGAAATTAATTATAAAATTTCAAATTAGGACACCTTAGGTTTTATACTAGGTTACACATAATCATTATAAAAACACAAGGATTGTAACATATACTTAGATACAAACATAGGGTTATTACTAATGATTTGTCATCATAGATTCCATTGGTTTACTAATCCTTCTCTCTAATAACACCCATAATGACCAAAGCATGACATACATGGATATTACATCATACATGATAAATAAGAAAACACACCCATAGACCATATTTTATTATTGTCATTTAAAAGTGAAAAAAACTGTTTCATAAAACATTGACATTTTATCCCACTTATTCCTTCATAACTATAACCCCTTTTGACACACCTTACTTAATAACATTATTCAAATCTGGGGGAAATTAAAAATAAAAATGGTTATGCTTAGATGCTCAGTTTGGGTAAAAAAGGGAAATATCAGTCATATAAAAATTATAAGACATTATATTGTAGGTATAAGTTTAAAATTATATATTGTATATAAAATACCGTAATATCATGACATTGGATAAGTCCTAGAATATCATAAAAAATATACTTAATGATATAAAAAAAGAAATGGAATTTTGGAATACCCATAAGCATAGTGAATATTTTATACACTAGTCAAGTCTCATATCCAAAAACATAGTAGTGGAAAAACCCCTTTACTAAAATTATTTCACTCTTCATTTCAACCCTGTATTACCAAAATTGGTATACATCTCGTTCCATCCATGTATAACTAAACATATATCATTTCTTACTCAAAACCTATCTATATCATTAGAAATAAATCTATTCCCAATTATTTCAAGATATATATAGGTCTCATCTACCACATACAGATAATAATACATTAATGAGACACAAAACCATAAATCATTCATTATATCATAACCCATGAAAAGAAATGGATTTCATAGATGTAATTCCATCATAACATAACCCATTTAAAGTAGTGGGTTACAAAAACATAATTCCATCATAATAATAAGAAAATAATAGTAATAATAGGGATATAAACCTTGAAATACAACCCAAATAAATCATAAATAAGATTTTGGTATATGACATGAAAAAAAAATTTGAGTAAAAATATCATTACTTCATTGAAAATGTTTTCTTTTCTTAAAATGAAATGAAATTTTAATAGGGAAAAAATTTCATTAAAAGTAATCGTTTAATATTGAAAAAGATGATTCAAAGTATTATGGTTTCATGAAATCAGTAAAATATGTTTATTCTCTATATGACAAAAAAATATACTTCTCATGCTTTTTCTAGACTCATAAAAAAGAAACATGTATGTAAAATGATAAAATATTCATTTCAAACCAATTATAAAATAACATTAAAATGGTTAAAAATGAAATTAAAAAATTATTGAAGAATGGTAAAAATATTTTTCGTATATTTTTAAGTAGTATGTACCTAGATGATAAATATATCCTAGAACATACTTATATACAGACAATCTCATATAACAATGAGCTTACAGAATCACCCCTTACCTTAGGTCTCATATATTTTGTACATATCTTAAAATCATGTATAACGGTTTATATAATGTCATTAAATTTTTTCAGGTCCATAATTATTTTTATTATTTCATATATGATCATATTGTCACCCAGTTAATAATATTTCATTATTACACTTCATTCAGGAGATAAATGATTAATTTTCTTACGCATGTTTTTTCATATAAGTTCTGGTTATTGCACATCAAATATAATTGTTTAATTTCTAGAATAATAGTAGGGTAATATATGTGTCATATTATTCATTATATAAATTTATATAAGGATTATTTATTGAGTATCATGGAGAATGAATCATATCACGCTGTGGAGACGGTAGACCATACATATGCATGAGTGACAATATTGTTCCCTTAATTGTGAAATTTATTACAAGTAGGTAGTGTCTATATTTTAAAATAATAATTATATTATGATAATTATAACATATAAATATATATTATCTATAATTATACTCATCAATGTAATGTGGTGATGAAAAAATAATTACACCATGATGTGGAGATGGTATGTCGTATGTACGCATATATGATGATATCATATTTTCACAGGATGGATAGAAAGGGGAATATGGTTGTCCCATAATCATTATAAATTATCATATTATAGGATATATTTTTCTTATTACATTATAATGATAAAAAATAAGACTACATAGATGGATTAATTATCTTGAGAGAGTCTGTAAAAGAGATTATCTCTTATTCGATGAGCTCCCTCTAAATCTCAACTTATAGACACTAGAGTTTGATTTTGACATAACTAGAACCAATATATTTTAAATATATATATATAATATAAGTGAAAAAGTCAATCTAAGGACCATATTTAAGGCTCATTGAGAAATAAATAAAATGAGGGAAGAAGTTTTCTTTATAATTGAGGCGAGGTGTGCTTTTAGAATCTCCAAAAATATTAATTTATAATAAAATAAAACCACATAATTTTTTTAAAAAAAATATATATTACAATATTATATTATAAAGGGTTGTTATCTCATAAAATAATAAATTTTAGACAAGGTTGTCTATAAATTTAAACTTTATCATTTTAATTAAACCTTATTCAACCGATTTAAATTTTAACTAATGTAATAAGTATTTTAATATTTAAAGATGATATTTTTATTTATATTATATCAAATAGACCATAAATTATTAATGTAGAACATTTTGACCATAATATAATTATTTGGTATTTTTAAAGCTGTTTTATTATTTTTTAAATATGATAATAAAAAATTATTTCCATAAAATGTCAATAGTTTCTATTTAGAGTGTATTCAATTCATAGATTTTTTTAAAATTTCAAGACAATAAGTTAACTTAGAAAAAAATTTAATTATATCCCTATGGGATCAAGGATATATAAAAAAGGAATTTCTTACCTTAAAGAACTTAAATAATTTGGATATTAATATTATAATATCATTAATTTGATTTATACATTAATTTTATAATCAGTACACCATAGTTGTTAATGCCATTAAGGTAATTATATGTTTTCTAAAATATATAAATAAATTAAAATGATGAAGAAAAATTTATTATCTTTCTATATTACTATTTATGTTTAAAAATAATTCTGGAAAATCATTTATTAAAATAGTATATTAACTAAAAACATATAGTGTGAATGACTAAACCTCTTTTTAAATAAAATATTATATTGATATTATTCATATTAATGTTTATTAAACTCGTATTTAATTCAAGACTTAGAATACCATGATCGTCATATGAAAAAATATATTTATCAATTATTTTGTGTAATTTAATAGTTCTTGTATTTTTAATTAAAATATTTTTATTTATTTCTCTTCTGATTTTATAAGCATTGCACCAACATTTTATAATTCTTTAAGTTAATTATTTATTTCCCTAAAAGTAAAAATAAAATTCATGATACATAAATGCATTATTTAATTCCATTAACTATTTATAGTATTTTTTTTCTGTATAACAACATGTTCAAATTGAAATGTTATTTAAAACATGAATATAAAATCATTAAAATCATATTAAATAAAATATTATAAGTATCATAATATCAACCACGTAGTCCAAAACATAAAAAATATATTTTTATAATGAAAATATGTTTCTTAAGTTAAAAATATGCATTTATATTCATTGATAATATAAATTCATGCACATGTGGTCACTTAAGGGGAAATAATGAAGAAGAAAATGGAATTTTGTGTCTTTATTTCAATTAAATATGATATAAGAAATTTTCATGGAAACGTTTCCATTAAATGAGTGTATTTTGGTTATTAATTGTTAATGGTGGAATATAAATCACCAAATAATAATTTTTCATTTGTTATTGTCATTTTATAGCATTTAGAATTTAATTTTCAATATTAGTTACCTTATTTACCCTTTATCTCGGAAACATAATCTGCCATGATTACTATCCAAATTGGAAAAAATAAAAGGGGCATACTTCATAAATTTGGAACCTCTAAATCCAATGTTTACATACAGTTTTCAAAATTAAAAGCACAGATGTTGTTGAATTTAATTCAAAATTAATGTGGTAACATGACTTGATAAAATATTATTAAAAGAAATGTCCTTTTCAAATGTAAAATGGTTATATAATTAAATCAGGTATAAAATCAATTTCAAAGATCATAATTATAATATTTTAAATTAAAATTAGATAATAAGAATTTACAACTATTCCAAAAAAAAAAATTCCTTATAAATACATTAAATGAAAATACCATTTGTAATAAAATTTTTAATTTACAATTTATCAAAACTTGCAACTTACCAGAAAAAACCTAGAAAAGAAAATTTAGATATTCTGATTAAAAATAATATGTTTATTTTGTCATATATAAATTATAAAAGTATCAAAAATGAGAATTAAAAAGTGATATCTATTAAAAGGCCTTAGAAATTCTTTTTTAGAAACATATATATTCTTATTTATAGAATTATATTTATTCTTATCTTTTGCCTATAATGTAATCTAGATGAATATAAAAAATATTTAATTGAATATAAGAAATATTTATGTAATTATTATAATTCACTAATTGTAATTAAAATAATTTATAATGGAAAAATTTATTTTGGAGCATAGAAATAAAAATATTGCCTTTAAATATGATTGGTATGTATTTTCATTTCTATTTAATTGGTTAATAATAAATTCATCTTTCATAACCAATATTTTCACATGATAGTTAATATTATTCATAACCACTAATTTTTATTTCTAGGTTATTTTTTATTTAAATAATAATACAATGATATTTCGTAGAAACTCAGTGTTGCGTGATACACAACCTAATCCATTGTTTCAAATAAATGAAGAAATAAATGTAATAAAATTATTTATTTTAAAAATATATCTCATATAAATATTTGTTTGTTACACTATATTTTGTTAAAATTAAATATTATATAAGTCTGAAAAATGAAAAAAAAATCTTTTTGGAAAAATATATTTCCAAGCATAAGCCTATATTATTTTTATTTCATGAATTATCAATGCCTATTTAAAACATTTTATTTAATATAGTATATATATAATTCATTTGAATTATTCAAAAATAGTGATTCATTTTATTTATTAAGATAAAAATAATTTTCATGCCCAATATAATGTTTCATCAAAACATCTCATTTATTATCAAACATTTATTAATTTCATTTATAATTAATTGATAACTAATAAGATAATTTTTAAAATACACATGATATGTATTTTTCTAATTTAGTTATTCGTATTAATATCCACTAATTGAATTCCATGGTGATAACATAGAATAATAATATTCTAATAGTATATCATAGTTTTTTTAGACCCGCAGTCATGTATAACATAAGATATCGAAGAAATAAATTTATTTTGAAAAACTATTTCATAAAATATCAAGGTGTTATTGGTAAATTCATTTTAACCATAACCATGGAAAATAAAATTTAAAAAATTTTAATATCCAAAATGATAAAAAATTATGTTAAACCTATTCAATTATATTAATTATTATGACTCCAAATATAGAATTTATTTTACCATATTTAATTTATATATGTTGAATAAATTGATTTTAATTATGTGTGAAAACAATTAAAAATACCCATTTTTTTAAATGAAATTTTAAGCATAAAAGTGCTAGTTCAGATAGGGTAATGGAAGATGATCAAGAGGGGTTGAATAGACCAGATTAAAATAATTTAAACAAACAAATTGAATAATTCAATTAATTAACAATGTTAATTGTTATGGTTAATTTGTAGTGAAACATGTAAAGAATTCAAGGATGTTGTTTACATTATTTTTGTTTGACTAAGGTATATTGTACTCTTTTTCCTCTCTACTCTGCGAGAGATACATGTGCACTAAACAAGATTTTTATTATGGAAGAATAACCAAATACAGAATCCATTTCTAGTGGTACGATACACAAGACACTAACTTTTTTATGTGGATTCCCAACCCATAAAAAGTGATTTTTTACACTTGGAGTCACCACCTGAATAGTTTTGACATTATATACCAGGATTCACAACCAGATGATCCTAAATTTAGAATTCCTGAGTCACAAATTGTAAGGACCTGACCTTAAACATTACATAATATCGAATTTAGTTAATAATTCACATTGTTCATATTTTCAGGTTTATAGTATTACAGAGATAAGCCATAAATATTACATTACATCTCAAAAATTTCAAGGTAGACACTTAAACTCATTTTCCATAAAATAAAAACTATTGAAAAATAGAGTCATGTCTAGTTACATGTTTTAGAGAACATGACATTTCCTTGATCCCATCTTGTACCCTAATCCACTTTATGACCATTGAAAAACATTTCAAAAACATGGGATATGCATAAAAAGATCAGTAAGAGATACACAAAGAAGGAAAACTGTTAGTATTTTAAAACATAAAGTAAACCATGAATACATTATCATATGTAATACTTTTCACCATTAAGAAGTAGTAAATACTCTTCACTGAATAAAAGATCAGTACATACCCTTTTGTAACCAAAATATTACCATAAAACCCATATAAAGAACACATAACATATAAAGATAACTTGGGACAAAACAATTCGTATTTGTAATAACCGTACAGTCGACTTCCACACACAACACTAAATGGAATAGTCATACGGCTGACTTCCATATCCAATGCATTGGAGGTTATAATGAAACCACCCATCCTGGTTTATCACCGCACCACCAGTCATATGAATTATCACATAACCACCTGTCAAATTTCTATGTACCATCATAAAACATAAAATATTTCACATATAAACCTTTCACTAAAAAAATTCAATTCAAATCACAAGAAGTAATTTCAAGATATTGAAATAATCAATCAATTTTCATAAACCATTTAAAAAGATATTTTTGAATCAAAGTGTCCCATACCCCATTGAATCTTATAATTTAATTATAAATTTGAAACATTAATGTACATATAAATAATTAATCAAAACTATTTTTAAAACATGGGCATTAAAGATAAAGATTTAGAATAATAAATCTTAAAACATTTAAAATGATATTTTTGTTAATGAGTTTTTAACAAAATGAGACACTCTTGAATAAAAATAATTAAGGAATAAAATTTAATTAGATCATTATAATATCATGAGAATAAAGGGATTCATGATATAATATGTCAAAGTATAGTATATACACCATATAAGAGTGAATTGGTGCATAACAACATTGAAGTCTCAGTGGAAATGTAAACTGGGATGAAATCTCTTATAAAGATGGTATCCTTAAATTAAGGATAAATCAATCACAAAATTTTGTGTGAAAAATATAAATACACTGAATATAATTGGATATTAAGTGTCAAAAAGTCATGGGTCATCCACACATATTCATAGGACGACATATTCAATAAGTAAAAGTTGAACCCAAAGAATTGAAATTGGGTTAAGAAGTTTCCTTGTAAACATTTGAAAGCCTAACAGCGTCACTTTAAAATTCATAAAATGACTTGATGAGATAAAAATTGTATCTCATCACTTGGACATAAATTTTACATAAATAAGGATATAAAATAACATATCCCAACATAATAATATATATGTTAAAATACATAACAAAAAAGAAGTCTTTTAAAAAGTGGAGGCTGAAAGATTCCCTAACCGATTTGGTAAATTACAAAACATATGCCACATGAAATAAGGATCATAAAATGAAGATTTAAATAATCATAAATGAACCATATTATACAAAGAGTACAATCATGGATAGTACATACACGACACAAAAGGATATAGTGGTATATATAGCATGAATCTTACGGGAATAAAAAGTGAGATGAAACCCTTTACCACGTTGTAATCAACTGGGTCGTATGAACAAAAGTTTTTATCCACCAAATGAGCCATATAATTCCATGAATATTAATATAATCATGATAATATGTATCAAACATAATTACATGATACACCACATGAAATAAATAAGTGGTGAACAATGGAAATCTCACGGAATGAGCCATATAACTACTTAAGAACCTTTTTCATGTTTATTATCCTTTTTCTATCACTAATTATCGTGTTATAAACATCATGTAATCATTTAAGTTAATAATGGTCATTTGGGCGATATTGGGTACATGAGTAAAAAATGAAGACCTTATAATTACAAGTTGTCCATGTGGTCAATATTCCATTATCTCCAGAATGATATTCATGATTTATGTATCATATAACTCATATATATCCAGTACAAATATGTATTTATAACAGTACATAACATTTTGGAGATAAGAAATTAATTGCACCCTTCATGGAGACGGTAAGTCGTACGTACGCATGAACACTACTTTAATTTCTATTTTATATTTTAATAGAATTAAAACATAATAATACAAAGTTATATTATAATTAATGTATAATATCATATATAATATCATTAACTATATCCTTTATACGTCCCACATATGGCAGTAATGAGTCATATCACTTTGAGGGGGTGATAGTCCGCACTTCCTCAAATTAAAGTATCGTGTTTACCCATTATGGAAACCATAAAGCTAGTCTGTAAATGTAAAATACATAAGAATAAAAAAATATAAACATAATATATATCATATATAAATACAATTCCATATTAATTTCCATCATGATAGGAGGTATTAGATAATCAAACAATTATCGTTTCCTGGGGCGTTAGTTTTCCATCGACAGAAACAATATGTTCTTAACAATTAGATGGAGGTTCATGTAAGTGTAGTTATAATATATATCATAAAAACAACCTAGTATATTTATAATATTGGTTTTTTTATCAATGAATGGAATAAAAAGAGTTTAGTGGTTGGAGAAGTAAAATAAAAGAAAAGAAGTTAAGAGAAACGATTACCTTTAATTTGGGTAACTTCATTTGGATTGAACCAAAAGGAATTCATGAATTGTCTTCTGTCTAAATTAAGGCTTCTATGATGATTAAAGGGATGTAGGGAGCTTAATTGGGCAGAGGATGGACGATCCAAAAAGCTTTAGAGGTGTGAGGAATTGGTTAGAAGTGGTGTCCTTTTATATGGGGGATGAGGGGCTCTTTAGGAAAGTGTGAAAATATTATTTTATTATATAATGATATTCACTTTCTAAAAGTACAAATATAATTAACGTCAATTATAAGATGAGTAATGGTAAAAATAAAATCATCCAATAAGAATTGGACTGGTTTTGGATGTTATTTTAATATTTATAATCTTATTTTTTAAAATCATTTATTAATGATGTATATACTACATCATTATTGTGTGATAAATGATTTAATATATTTGTTGTCTAAAAATAATAATAAAATACCATGATGTAGGAAATAATTTTATATTTCCAATGAATATTTATAGTAAAAAATAGAACTTATATAATCCCATGTAAAAATTTATTTAGCAATAGATATTTGTTTTTGTCATTTTTGCCTTTACATTAAATTAATTAATCTAAAGTGTCATTATCACTCTTAAGTGGCTCCATGGGGTCCCAAAATCAACCCAAAGATTACCATGGTCGGCCATGACTCATAAAATAATGTTAGGACAAGTGTTAAGGTAATTTTATATTATTATGATATTTTTTTACCTTAAATTACCCTTTTTACCTTGAACCGCGATAAATAAATGTCAAAACATACTATTCATAAAAAATTATTTTCATCTTATTGAACCAAATTTTACTTACTAATAACAATCATGGATGTTGGATTTCCGAAATTTAATTCACAAAAGCGGTAAAATTTCTTTTAAATGAAAAAGTAAGTTATTTTTAACTACTACTAAGCGGTTTCACTATTCATCAAAAATTGATGTTTTCTGAAAAAATACCAAAAATTCAGCCTAATCTATAATTGATATTCAGAATTCAAAAAGGATTTATATTTTAAAAAATTCATAACATAGTTGTTTCATTAATATATTTAAAATTAATTCCCGTTGTGAAAACAAATAGCGTGTTTTTAAGAAGTAATAACTATTAAATGATTGACACTTATTTATGTCCCATATTTCAAAATGAAATTATTTCAAATGACCAACATTAGATTAAATTGTAAAAATATATTCTAATTACACATTAAAAACAATTAAAACGATAATATAACCATATAAATAAATTATATTAAAATACACCACTGAATTAAAATACAAGTATTTTTCACTATTCATTAAAAATGAACTTTATCAGAAAAATACCAAAAAATAACCCAATGTAAATATTGATGTCCCGAATCTAATGAAGAATTTTATTTATTTCAAATAGAACATATAAAATGACCAAAACTAGATTTAAAGAGGTTTCACCAACAAAAGGATGTAAATTGACCATTTTGTGAATATTAGAGTATTCATGCTTAAAATTTTATTCATTCACATTTTAAGCCACAAAATTTTATTAGATAATTGATAAAACATTTAACAAACATATATAATAATATTTTAGTTAGTTATATTCACTCCCTCCAATACAACAACTAGGCATTAACTACCATTTAAAATAATAATATTATAATATTAGTGTGCAATGTAAGATTTCAATGAAACCGGTTGTTGTGTATCAGGTAATCCATTGAACATAGCATACCCATTAATGTAGAATTAATATTTAACTCACAAATATTAATAAATATGAAAAAATTCATGTTCATTATTTACCTGGGATGTTACATCCTTCCCCCTTTTGAGAATTGCGTCCTTGCAATTTTAAAGAAAGAGACTAGAAATATCATTAAAGGTCTCACATCATAAAAGAGTCAGTACAAAAATAAATTTATTAGAAAGAAAGATAAGTTCAAAGGTCACCTGAGATAAAACATACTAGGATTCCATATAGTAAAACATGGATATTGAAGAATGAACAAACGGTCATGTTATGATGAAGAGTGATAGAAAACATGATTAGGATAAATTTAACCACCAGAAAATCACAAACTTGTGATGGATTAAACGATCCTTGATTCCACAATAGGAAAAGTTAATAGACAAAGTTTTATTTTAAGTTACTTTTCATAATGTTGAGGAATTTATTTATGAGCTTAACTAAAAACATAAGGAAACATACTTACTTGTCATGTAGACTTTCATCCTTTACTAAATTTCTACCACAAAAACATCTTTTCTCCCAACGATGAGTATTTAAACTGACTTGGTCACATCCAAAGCAGAAGAATCAACTTCTAGAGAATCACATAATCCACAAAAAAAGCAATATATTTCCACTATCTTTAGACATTAACTAAAACCAAAATGGCTAGTACGAGATCATATAATCCCCCAAAGGATAATCCTTTATAAAAAGAAATACTACTATTAATCTCCAAAATTAAGACAAAAGTACCCAAAGCTCAAGAAAAATTATTCAATATACCATTGTCCTTAAAATTCATCAAAATAATAAAAAATAATATTGAAACCCAAAACTCATTAGGATTTAAATCACATAGTCTTCCACATAAAATCTATATATTTATCCCCAAAAATATTGACTACGCTTAAAGTCTCACACTAAAGTGTAATTAACCTAATCACATATTATCTATGATAGATAATCATTTACATAAATAACCCAAATCACCTGATTTCCACAATAAAAACATATATTCTTCCAAAATAATAATTCAACCATTACTCCACAATTTAAATCCCAAGGTATTCTATTTTCCTGAAGCATATAGTTTTTCCAAAAGAGAGAATGTCTTCCAAAATAACCTTTATCACATAATCACAAAATAGTTTTCCTATACTAGGAATGTCCATTTGATAAAACATATAATCCCAAATAAACTTATTATTTATCAATAAAATCATTTTACTAAAAAGAATTAGTCATTCTGACCAGGGACTCCACGTAGTCCAGTGGTAGGTGATAAATCCCAATCGCACATTAGTTGTGGGTTCGATTCTTGTAGCTTTGTCCGACGCGATGGGTTGTTACATGGTCTATGGGTTGTCCTTTTTCACAAACTATACAATTCAAAAAAAGAGGCAAATTACTCAAAAATAACCATAACATAATTTATCCTCAAAAGGTTATATAATAACTTTAATTTTTAAACCCAAAATGTAATAAACATTCATCACTTCTAAAATAACCATGACTGTTTCTAAAACATAACCATAATGGTAATGTCACTTATTCTTAAATAACACCCTAACCTCAAATTTTATCTAAACCGACCTCGGATACCAACTGTAAGGACCCAACCTTAAACATTTCAAAATATTGAACTAAATAAATAATTCACGTAGAGGATCCTTTCAGGTTTATAGTTTTAAGAAATTAGGAAATAAATACTACATTACATCTCAAAAAATATATAGTAGACACTTCTACTCAGTTTCCATAAAATAAAAACTCTTGAAAAAAAGAGTCATGTCTAGTTCCATATTTTAGACAGCATGGCATTTCCTTGATCCCATCCTTGACCCTACTCCAATTTATGTCCTCTGAAAAACATTTCAAGAACTTGGGATGAGTATAAAATGTTCAGTAAGGGATACACAAAGAAGGAAAACTGTTAGTTTTTCAAAACATCAAGTTAACCATGAATACTTTATCATAAGTAATACATTTCACCTTTAAGAAGTAGTAAATACTCTTCATTAAATAAAAGATCATTACCTACCCTTTTGTAACAAAAATATTACCATAAAACCCATATCAAGAACACATAACATAAAAAGGTAACATGGGACATAAAAATTCTTAAGTGGAATAACCGTACGGTCGACTACCACAAACAACACTAAATGGAATAGCCATACGACCGAATTCCATACCCAATGCATTGGAGGTTATAAGGTAACCACTTATCCTGGTTTATCACGGCACCACCCTTTATATGGTTTATCACGTAACCAACCATCAAATGTTTATGTACCATCATAAAACATAATATATTACAAATATAAACATTTCACTAATAAAATTTAATTTGAAATCACAATATGTAATTTCAATATATTGAAATAATCAATCTATTTCCATAAACCATTTAAAAAGATATTTTTGAATCAATGTTTCCCAAACCTCTTTGAAGGATTTAATGGAATTATAATTTTAAAACATTACTGTCCATAAAAATAAATACTCAAAAACAATTTTAAAACATGGACATTAATGATAAAGATTTAGAATAATAAATCATTAAAACATTTAAAACTATATTTTAGTTAAAGTGTTTTAAAAAAAATGAGAGACTCTTGAATACAAATAATTGAGTAATAAAATTTAATCAGAACTTTATAATATCATGTGAATAAAGTGATTAAAGATATAATATGTGAAAGGATAGTATATAAACTACATAATATTGAATTTGTGCATAACAACATTGAAGTCTCAGTGGAAATGTAACTTGAGATGAAATCCATTATAATGATGGTATCCTTAAATTAAGTATAAATAAATCACATAATTATGTGTGAAAAATATAAATACACCCAATATAATGGATATTAAGTTTCAAAAAATCAGAGTCCATTCACACATATTCATAGGATGACATATTGAAGAAGTACAAGTTGAACCCAAAGATTTGAAATTGGGTTAACAAGTTCCTTTGTAAATATTTGACAGCCTAATGACATCACTTTAAAATTCATAAAATGATTTGATGAGATAAAAAGGGTATATCATCACTTAGACATAATTTTTACATCAATAAATATATAAAATAACATATCCCAACATAATAAGATATATGTTAAAAGACATAACAAAAAAGAAGTCTTTAAAAAAGTTGAGGGTGAAAGATTCCCTTACCGATTAGGTAACATACAAAACATACACCACATGAATGAAGGATCATAAAATGAAGATTTAAATAAAAACAAAAGAAATTATATTACACAAAGAGTACAATCATGGGTAGTACATACACCACACAAATAGAAATAGTGGCAAATATATCATGAATCTCACAGGAAAAAAAGTGAGATTAAACCCTTTACCATGTTGTAATCAACTAAGTCATATGAACAAAAGATAATAACCATAAAATAAATCACATAATAACATGAATATAAATATTATAATGATAATATATATCAAACTATAGAACATGATACACCATATGAAATAAATAAGTGGTGAATAAGGGAAATCTCCTGGAATTAAAAGTGATATAAGAAATCCCTTACAATGTGTCTGACGTGACTTGTTTGTTCTTTTTTCATCCTGAATAATAAACTCAAGTTAATTTAAAGATTCTTAAGAACCTTTTTAAAGTTCATTATCCTTTTTCTCTCTCTTATTACCATGTTATAAACATCATGTAATCATTTAAGTTAATTATGGTTGTTTGGTCGATATTTGGTACTTGAGTAAAAAATGAACACCTTATAATTACTTGTTTTCCATGTGGTAAATATTCCATTATCTATATAATGATATTAATTA
Source organism: Viscum album (assembly GCA_963277665.1). Lineage (NCBI taxonomy): Eukaryota > Viridiplantae > Streptophyta > Magnoliopsida > Santalales > Viscaceae > Viscum > Viscum album. The sequence continues at coordinate 1,984,502,077 of OY728161.1, read as the reverse complement.
TTTAGATATCATATAAATAATATATATCCTGTATATATATTTATTTATAACAGTACATAACATTTTGGAGATAACAAATGAAATGCACTGTTCATGGAGACGGTAAGTCGTACGTACGCATGAACGCTACTTTCATTTCTATTTCGTATATTAATGGAATTAAAACATAATAATACATAGGTATATTATAATTACAGTATAATTTCATATATAATATCATTTTCAGGGGGTCGTAGTCTGCGCTTCCTCAAATGAAATTATCACGTTTACCCATTATGGAAACCATAAAGGTAGGCAATAAATATAAAATATAGAAGAATAATGAAAATATAAACACAATATATATAATATATAAATATAGTTCAATCTTAATGGCCACCATGAGAGGTGGAAGGAGATAATTGAACAATTATCATTTCGTGAGGCGTTAGTTTGTCATCGATAGAAACAATATGTTTTTTACCCATTAGATAGAGGTGCGTGTTAGTGTAGTTAAAATAAATATCATAAAAGCATCATAGAATATTGATGATACTGGTGTTGTTTAAAAATAATTGAACAAAAATAGTTTTTGGGTTGGAGATGTAACATAAAAGAAAAGAAGTTAAGAGGAACTGTTACCTTTATTTAGGGTAACATCCATTGGTTTGAACCAATTGGACTTCTTGATGTTCCTTACGCCTAATTTAAGGCTTCTAGTAGGAGGAGAGGGATGTAGGGAGCTTAATTTGGCAGTTTTTTTAATTATCCAAATTGCATGAGAGGTGTGAGGAATTGGTTAGAAGTTGTGTCCTTTTATAAGGGGGGGAGGGGCTCTTTAGAAATGTTTGAAAATATTATTTTATTATATAATGATCTTCGGTTTATAAAGGTTCAAAACTAATTAAAGTAGAATATAAGATGAATCATGGTCAAAATAAAATCATCCAATAATAATTGGATAGGTTTTGGATGTTATTATAATATTTATAATCTAATTTATTTAAATCACTTATTAATGATATATATACTTCATCATTATTGTGTCATAAATAATTTAATTTATTTGTTGACTAAAAATTATAAAAAAAATACCATGATGTAGGAAATATTTTTAGATTTACTATTAATATTTATTGTTGAAAAGATAACTTATATAACCCCGTGCAAAAATTAATTTAACAAACGATATTTGTTTGTGTCATTTTTTCCTTTACATTAAATTAATTAATCAAAAGTGTCATTATCACTATTTAGTGGGTCCATGGGGTCTCAAAATCGACCCAAAGATGCCCATGGTCGACCTTATCTCATCCAATAAGGTTAGTACAAGAGTTAAGGTAATTTTGTATTATTATGTTCTTCTTTATACCTTGAATTAGCCTTTTTAACTTTAACTACTGTAAATAAAAGCCAAAAGTTACTATTCCCCAAAAATTATATTCATCTTATTAAACCAAATTTTACATACTAATAACAAAAATGTATGTTGGATTTTTGAAATTAAATTCACATAAGTGGTAAAATTTCATTTAAATGGAAACGTCAACTTTTTTAACTACTACTATGTGGTTTATCTATTGATCTAAATTTGATGTTCTTAAGAAAAATTCCAAAAATTCAGCCTAAGCTATAATTGAAATTCCAAATTAAAAATGAATGTCTATTTTACAAAATTAAAAACATTGAAGTTGATTTAATTAATTTAGTATTAATTTCTGTTGTTAAAACAAATACCGTGTTTTTATTAAATAATAACCATCAAAAGATTAACACTTATTTATGTCCAATTTCAAGATGAAATTATTTCCAATAACCAAAATTGCATTAAATGGTAAACATATATTCTAATTAAACATTAAAAACAATTAAAAATATAATATACCCATATAAATAAATTATATTAAAAGGCACTTTTGATATAAAATAGAGTATTTTTCACTATTAATTAAAAAATGAACATTATCATAAAAATACCAAAAATTTACCCAAAGTAAATTTTGATGTCCTGAATCTAATGAAGAATTTTATTTTGTCAAATAGAACATATAAAAATTAACAAAACTAGATTTAAAGATGGTTCACCATCAAAAGGTGGTAAATCGACTTTTTACTGAATTTTAGAGTATTCATGCTTAAAATTAGATTCATTCACATTTTAAGCCCTTAAATTTTATTGGATAATTGATAAAACATTTAACAAACATATATAATCATATTTTAGTTAGTTCTATTCATTCTCTCTAATACAACGACAAGGCATTAAGTACTATTTATAATAATAATATTATATTATTAGTGTGCAATGTAAGATTTCAAAGAAACCTGTTGTTGTGTATCGGGTATGCCATTGAACATAGAATCCCCTTTAAAGTAGAATTAAGATTTAATTCACAAATATTAATAAATATGAAAAATTTTATGTTCATTATTTACCTGGGATGTTACAAAAATCGAGGAGTAAGAATAAAAAACAATGTTTTTATGTGTAAAAGAATAAAAAGAAAAAATAGAGTGTGTTTGAGAGATGAGAAAACATGTTACCAAATCAAAACTAGAGGAAAGAATATAAAAAATTAAATAACAGGTACCTATTGTTGAGGATTAAATTATCTCCTCTCATAAATGCTAGTGTAGTTGAAGACTAAATAATCTAGCACTTGAGATATCGTCTAGGTAATGATATAATGTGTCACAAGATGTTGAAAATGCACAGTAGGTTCAAAAGTCACAAAACATTATATTTGAAAAATATATATATCCAATATGTTAGCCATTTTTTATATATTTTTTCATTCTAGAGGGAGATATATATTTAGATAATAAATATTCAAAATTTTTAGTAGCTCGAGGTCCTTCAAAAATTCTTTATAAATTGAGTTAACAGGTTTCAAAAATATCTCCATGAACATTATAGCACCATTTCCACTTTATTCATATAGAAAAAACATCCAATAAAAGAATTCAAAATAATGTGAATAAGTCATCCTATAAAATATCTAGAATAATAATAGCATTGAATGATTTAAAAATACCATTTAAATCCATTCAAACCTCTTTAAATTTAGTGAAAATAATTATAAAAAAAAGAGCAGTAAAAATAAAAAGTAAATTCAAATATTTGAATTTAAATAAACATGAAACCACCAAATTTAATAGAAAGTTATATTTAAATGATCTATTAATTTTTATATTTTATAATTCCACAAAAAAACTAGTTAATTATAATCCTTAGATTTAATGTAAATTATTACTCTAGAAAATCATTTTGAAAATAACTTATATATATATATATAAATTCAGAAAATCAATTTTCAAAATAAAATCATGGAATAAAAATTAACATAGACTTTGTAATGAACAATAACATAGTGTTTTGAAACTATAATTTTCACAATTAATGAACAGTAATATAGCGTATGGAGTGAACAATGCTGTAGGGTTTCTAAAGAATACATTACAGAAATGAACAATAACATAACATTGGAAATGAATAGTAATGTATGTTTTCCAAATCATACTTTACACTTTTCATGAAAATTAATGTAGCATATGGAATGTCCAATTACATATGGTTTCTAATCCTTACATTTCACTATTTATGAATAGTATTATAGTATAGGGAATGAATTTTAACGTAGGGTTGGAAAACCATACTTAGAGAAAAAATGGGCAACATGCATTAACAAACATCATCAAATTTTTATTATAACTAACCAATAGATTAAAACGTTGTTCATGAAGAATTATTTTTATAAAATTATATTATATTTACAATGAATCTAGAATAAATTAAAAACTACAAATACAAATTACATCATGAAATAGAAGCAATAACATTCTAGAAGAAATTCATTTTTTAAACTCAATGCATAACTTCAAAAAATTTAACCACATACAGAAACTTTTTTAGACATTTATTTAAACCAATAAAATAAATATTAACATGTTTTATATCTATATTATAAATTTTCAAGAAAATATTATTTATGTAGAAGTTATAATAAGATAAATATTGAAATCCTTTTAAAAAAATATACTATAGAATTTCTAAAACAGTAGTAGAAACTTCATTGAATTTTTACAGTTCAAAGAATCAATTATATACATTCTCATAAACTAATGAAATATAGATAAATCAATTATTCATCCAATTTGAGAAGAATCACCCAAATACAAACACTACAGATTAATATATCATAAAAAACAGGAATGTTTTTAAAAGAAAATCACATGTAATCAAACAAATTCCTAAAGGGTTAAAAAGAATGTTCAATAAAATGTAATCAATAAAAATAAAAATAACAATAAAAAATATAATCCATTATTTTATTTAGTACAAAACCAATACATTTAACCCAATTTGAACTAGTTTTTTAAAAACAATTAAAATGAATTTATTTCTCCCAAAAAATAATGTTTTGATGAAATTCAAAACAATATATATTTTTTCCTATTTTTTTAAATGAAAAAATGTGAAAAAAACCTACCACTAAAAATATATAGTAATATAATTTTAAAATTATAACATAACGAGATCAAATTTAATTTATTCAAACTGAGAAGAGTTTATAGGATTTGTAAAAATATCTTCTTATTGATTTTTAAAAGGAATAAATTATAAAACAATATCACCCTTGTATATGTGATCTCTAATAAAATGAAATCTATGATCAATATTCACTTCTATAGAATTATATATGTTGTTTTTAGATATAGATATTTCAAATGTATTAACAAAATAAATAGTAATTTTATCAATATAAACACCTAAATCACCTATGTTTTTCTTAATCCATAAAAATTAAGAACAACTACAAGCAGAAGATATATACAAAGATTTTTCAATAAAAAAATTAAGCAATAATAGTTTCTTAAATGACCAAGAAAATAACATTTTTCCTAGAAAATGACATATAACTGATGTGCTCTTTCAGTCAATTCTATAACCTCCAAAATCGGATTTAGAATAAGATTTTAAATCAAAACAATTATATTTTGGATAAAATAATCCAAAATCTATAGTTCCATTAACATATCAAGTTATGATTTTTACACCTTTAATATGAATTTCTTTAGGATCCATATGATATATGGCACATAAAAAAATACCCAAAATGATGTCTTATCAAGATGTAGTTAAAAAATAAAGATACCAATCACTCCTCTATAGAACTTAAAATCAATATATTTACCATATAAATGATTATCTAATTATCAATTAGTACCCATAAGAGTTCTCATAGAATTAGAAGAATCAAGATCGAATATTTTAACAAACTCTTTATAATAAATGTATTGGTTAAGAAAAATTACAAAATTTCATTGATAATTTTGAAGTCCATAAAATAATTTTAGTTATACCATTAAATAAATGTCTAACTTAGAGGACATTAAAGAATAAAAATTATTGAAATGTAATAAACTAGAGGAACAAAAAACTATATCATAGACATAAATTTGAACAACTAATATATCATTAAATGGTATTTTAATGAAGACTTTTGGATCAAAATTTCCTTTCATGAAATCATTATTTAAGAAAAACAATGAAATCATTTCATACCAAGCTTGAGGAGCTTGTTTGAAGCCATATAATGATTTAGAGAATTTAAAAACATAGTTAAGAAATTGTTCATTTTAAAGCTAGGGGGTTGAGAAACATAAAAATTTTCAGTCATAAAACAATTTATGAAATCACTTTTTATATCCATTTATATAATTTAAAACCTTGACCACAAGAAAAAGTCTATAATAATATGTCCAGATTCATCGAGAATGTTTCTAAATATACAGTTACTTCCAATAACCTACTAATCCTCATGAAATTAAACTAATATCAACACATTATTTCATAAAAACTCATTTAATTCATATTTCATAAAAATAATATAGTTTTTAGCTTTCAAAGCATCATAAAAACTAAAAACAACAAAATCAGAAATAAATGTCGAATTGGCACAAAAATATAAAATATAATTTCTAGTCTTGACAATAGAATGAACATATCCAATTAAATTTTCAACATGATTATCTTTATGAAACTTTCATGAATTTGGATCAGGTATATATTGAATATCCCCCCGTCAATTGATTCAATCTTATCATAAGAAATTTCTTCAAAACAATTAATATCTATAAACTCACTATCAATAACATTAGAATCATAAAAAAATTTAACATTATATTTATCAAACATAGCATTAACATATTTTTCAATAATCATATATATTTTATTAAATAATCTCTAATATTGGCTATTATTTAAATAACCAATAATAATAACACCACCACACTTAGAATCTAATCTATCTAAACTATACATTGAATTTAAAATAAAAACATTACAACCAAAAACTATAAATTAACCAACTTAATGTGTTTTATTTTAAATATTTCATAAAGAAATTTTATATAATAATTTTATAATAACAATTCTATTTGATATATAACAAGAAAAAAAAGCCTCACTAAAAAATATATAGTAAAATTATATTCACTTAACATTGATCTATCCATTTGAAGGAGAGTTCTTTTTTTATATTCTGGAACATAATTTTGTTATGGTATTCTAGGTGAATAAAAGTTTTGAGAATATATATTATTTTAACAAATTTTATCAAAATATAATTTATGAAATTCAACTCCTTTATCACTTTGAATATAAATAATCATACTTCATTTTTCATTTTGAAAAAATTTACAAAAGGCAGTAAATATAAAAAATGTTTTATTTGAATGAGCATGAAAGTATACCCATCTTAATCTACTATAATCATCCACATTAACTGATGAATATTTCATTCTAATGGGGAAAAAATTTAGTGGTTCCAAATATATAAATACATACTCACTATAATGTTCTATTAGAACTTATCTAATTGATGGGTATAAAATAAATTCTATGTTGCTTCCCTTTCAAGAAAACATCACAAACATGAAGATGTTTTTTCTTCAAGGATGAAATCTATAACATAATATCATGTTTTGATAGTTTATGTAACATTCTAAAATTAACATGACCTAAACATCGATTCCAAAGGATGTTGTCATTATATACATCATTAAAACGTTATACATGTTGAATAGTTAATTCAGAAAAATCAATAGTATAAATATTATCATATTGATTAGCATAAAATAAAAAAGAACCATTTTTTAAAAAAATATATATCAATTTCAAGTTTAACATCAATTTCATTATCAAATAGTTATTATATATGAATTAAATTTAGTTTTAAATATTAATCATATAATAATTAAAAAAATAATATTTTCATTTAAAATACCAAATTTACCAAACAAATTTACACTTCCTTTGGAATTGTCTCCTTTAAATTAACAATTCCACCATCACATGTTTTTAAGAGGTAAAAATGGAGGGGTATCCACTCATATTTTTATAGAATCCACTATCCGTGTAATATATTTTTTTCTTGATACAGCTAAGGAATTTTTCTATAAAAATCAATTACCTAACAAATTTTATACCCAAGATACATTGGATCCAATACTATTAGAAATAAATTCTTTAGGTACACATAATGAATTTTAATATTTTTTTAAGATACTCTAAATAATAAGTAGTTATAAAAATTAGTTTTTTTGTTCCCATGTATTGTTTAAATCTATGAGAACATTCATTTTTATAATGACCATTCATGCCAAATTTTTAAAAAGTAACATCAAAAGTAAAACCATTTTTACTTTTAACAAAATTAGTTTTATACATTTTGTGTAATATTATTTCATTTCGAAAACCATATTTAGTTTTAACAATTGTAATCCAAAAAATAATATGATAATATTTTTCATGACATTGAATAAATTTAGATAAAATTTGTTTATGAAATTAAACATTCATTTTAAAAAATTCATTAAAATCATGATCATATTTTAAATTTTCATAAAATATTGAATGAGAATTAGAAAGAGTGCCACTTTTTTTTCATTATGCTGCAAAGGTATTTTATTTTCAGAAAAATAATTCTCATTGTTTAATTAAAATTTATTATATAAATCAATTGCTTTAAAAATACAATTTCATAATCTTTCAATTTATTTATTTAATTCAAAAACATTGAGGTTTTCATAATCAAATTCAGAATTAGAATACTCTAAATAAAAACAAGAATTAATAACCTTATCCCATGATGCCATGAATCATAATTTAGAAGATTAATTTTAATTTCCACATTATCCAATGGAATCAGATTCTTGTATACATCTCCAACTAGTGGTCCACACATTTTCATCCTTATTTTTTTTCTTTATTTTTTTTATGAAAATAAGTTTTGATATTACCATCCATCCTAAACTTATAAAAGTTTACTATTGAAGCATTTAAATTTGTTCCATCTTTCTAATCTCCCTTATACTTTTGAGGGTTTCTTCTAAACTGATTATTGATTCTTTTATTTTTTATTCTTTTGGATATTCTAGTCATAATATGATCCATATCGTTTTTTTCAAAATCTTGTAGATCAGAATCTGAAGAGTCAATAGAAACAAAATTTATAGATTTAAAATCCACTCAATATATTTTTCTATATCCTCATCACCTATTTATTCCTGTTTGAGTTTATGTTATAGTAGTGATCCAATCAATTAATCAAGTGTGAAATCCATGAAATTCTTTCATTCTTCAACTAAAACCAACTTTTCTTGAAATTTATTTGGTAAGTATTGTAGGACTCTTTCAACAATTAATATGTTTTCTAGCACTTCTACAAGAAAATTAATTCCATTTAAAATGCTTGTGATTCTTTGGATCATTTGTTTTACACTATTGTTTTCACCCATATTAAAGTCCTGGTACTCATCACAAATAATTCCAAGAATTTTTTGAATCAATTTTTCATATCCAAGGTGAGTGAGTTGTAGAATATTCAATATTTCATGAGCTATCTTACAAGAAGACACAAGAAAAAATAAACATCTCTTAATATCACAATATAAATAATTAACAACTCTGTAAATTCAAATGTATCAAGTAGAACCAATTTTTGTAAGAGTATCTAGTTTATCTTTCGATACTGTGTACTAATATTACATGATAGACTAGTCCTCAATGTTCAACTATTTTAGGTAAGCATCTATTCAGGATCTCGAGTATCCATATTCATTAAAAAAAATGGGGTTCCTTTTGACGAATCCATGAATAATTTTGTTTCAATCCAGACATTTTATATGATCTGTATCCTTTGTCTGTGAGTTATAGGAATAGGTTATCATAATTAAAATATTAAAGCAGACTCTATAAAAGGGATGGATAAATTTCATAAGGAACAAACAATGATACCAATGTTTTGTATTAAGAGAGATAATGATATAGCTTAACTATTCTTAAGATGGTTATCCTATAATATCCATTGTTAGGTAAGATAGGGTAATGGATGATAGTCTAGAGGGGGGGGGGGGGGTGGTGAATATACCAAATTTAAAAAAAAAACAAATTGATTAATTCAATTAATTTCCAAAGTTAATTATTAGGGTTAATTAGAAATGTAAGAAGTTAGGAATGAAAGGATGTTTTTTATAGTCCTTCCATCTGAAGAGGGAATAATATAATATTATACATCTATAAATGGTGAGAGATATTTATGCAATAAAAATTATTTTTTATGAGGGAATAATAACCCAATTATAGAATTAATTTCTAGTGGAACGATAACCATGACATTATCTTTTTTATGAGGAGTTACAACACATACAAGCTAACTTTAGACACTAAGAGTAACAACACAAACAATCATTAGTTTTGATACAAGGAGTTACAACCCTTAGATATTGAATTTAGAATATGGTAGTCACAACCCAAGGAATATGAATAAAAACTAATTCTTTTTTATGAAAAATCATATATAGATAAAATAGAGTGAGTTTGAGAGATAATAAAAAGTGATACAGACTCAGAATTAGACAAAAGATGATAAGAAATGAAAGCACAGGTACCAGTTGTTGTTGATTATATTGGCTCATATCTTTATAGAAATTGTCTTCTGTGTAGAAATAATATGTCACTTGAGATAAAATATAGCTGATTAAATAGAGTGTCATAGGATGTTTCCATTGCACAGTAGGTTCTAAGTTCACATCACTTTCACTTTAAAAAACAAAATAACAAATATGTTAGCCAATGTATATCATTTTTTTATAGAGAGATCTAGGAAGAGATATATATACAAAATATATATTCATAAGTTGTAGTACCTCTATTAAATTAAGAAATTAAAATTAAATTATGTCAAGTGCTTTCAAAGTCTTCTCAATAAAAATGGAAGCATTGTTTCCTGTTTATTCTTGTATAATAAAAATCTCTTAATTTTATTCAAAATAATTTTAATAAGTCTTCCAATAAAATCTCTATAATAATAATGTTGTTGAATGATTTAAATGATCCATTTAAATCCTTTTAGACCTCTTTAAATTTAGTGAAAAAAATTCTGTAAAATAAGAAGTAGAAAAATCAAAAGTAATTTCAAATATTTGTATTTAAACAAACATAAAACCAACAAATTTATTTAAAAAACGATGAAATAAGTTATTAAATTTTCTATTTAATTATCTTACCTAAAACATTAAAACCTCATTGATCATAATCTATATATTTAATATTAAATTTTAAAACAAAAAAATCATTGAAAATAATACATATAAATATATATATAGAAAATATATTTTCATAATAAAATAATGGAATAAAGAGAATTGTAGCGTAAGGAATTAATAGTAATATAGAATTTCAAAACCAAAATTTTCACTATTTAATAATGTAATGACACGGAAATTCCATGGATATTTTTTTAAAATTTATGGTATTTTTACGAGTTTGTGAAAATTTACGGCGCTTGATTCCGAGGCCTCGTGTGCCCGGAATCAATTTCTAAACATTTGTTCAGCTCTGTTAAGTAAACGTGCTAGTGGGATTTTATAACTTTTGAACCGGTGCTCGAAATTAAAATACGAGGTCACCGTTGAACCCGCTGCACCGGTATTCGCTTAAGAAGACTTTCACCTCGACAGCAATTGGTCGAGAATGGAAGATTGTTTTTGGGATTTTAATAAAAATAAATAAAAATAATGTGTTAGATTTATTTTTATTTCTTGGGGGTTAGAACCTCCAAGATGAGGATAGAGGTGGGGGCCACCAAACCATAACCTCCCATGAGATGTTATAGTGGTGGGGCCCACCCGATGTCTAAACATCTCTTAGCAATTAAAGAGGTTGGGACCACACGGTCTTTAAACCCCTTGAACTCTCCATACATTGTGGAAAACCCACGAATTGCCCCCATAAATGTGCCAAACCACACAAATTAATTAATGGAACATTAATTAATTAATTTGAATTCTATGGAATATTATTGGCCAATAATTAAACAATGGGTAAGCTTAACCCATTATTTTTGGTTGGTATATTCATTTGGTGGATCTTGGGGGGAAGAGGGAGTTTGGGAAAGAAAGAAATCACCAATGAAGAACGAACTTCAACCATGTCAAAAGAGGAGGAGCCGACTGCGAAGAACACCATATTTGACTTCATCACCTCCAAACGCTCATCCTCTAACAACGAATATCGTCTTCTTTTTCTAATATTGACAAATCGACTCTGACTTTCCGCTACTTCGTCAATGTTCGACTATATGAGGTAGGGGCTATTTTATGATTGAGTTTTACCCTCCGTTCTTTGTTGTTAGTTGTGCTCTTTCAGGCATATTGTTACCACCCTTACATAGAGGGCATGGGCCGAACAAACACGGCCCGACCCCCCTCTATTTTTATTCCCATGATGACAATGGTGGTGGTGCAACAATACCACCAAAGAAGCGGACTACGGACGACAGACCGCGGCAAAGCAACGGTGGCCGGTGACGGGTCAGCCACGAAGAAACCAGCGGAGAAAGACCGCATGGTCGCCGAAAGGGTGCGACACCATCGTGCCGCGCAGAAGGAAGGGTGTGGTGGCGTCACGCAATGCGAAGGAGAAAAGCCACAGCCATGGTGGGCCCTAGTAGAGGGGCGCGACGCCGTTGCATTGCACGGAGATGCAGAGCCACGACCAGGGGGGCCGTGACGGAGGAGCAGGAGCAGCCGACGACGGACCAGCTACTGGCGGTGCAGTACGACCGGCCGCTCAGCCAGTCGGGAGAAGCGGGACCACACTGGGTCCCGCGTGAGCTGGACCGGGGCGACATGGCACCGGTTTGGTTCCACCCGAATGGTTCAACCATTCAGGATTCTATGGGGTGCCCGCCTCCCCCTGGACGCGGCTAGGGAGGCCCGTAGGGTGCCTCCATCTACAGGTCGGCTAGGCCATGCGGGCCACTAGCTGGGCATGCAGGCTGTCTGTAGGCTATGCGGGCCACCATCAAGGCCATGTGGCCTGCCAGGTAGGCCACGTGGGCCGCCAGCCAGGCCACACAGGCCGTCGGGCCACCCCCTCGGGCCGGGCCTCCCACTCGGGCCAGGCTGCCCCCACGGAACAGGTCAGAACCTCAGACCTGGTCAGAACTACGGGATTGGTGGGACCCCATTCCAAACTAAAGGACAGGTCGGGTCGGTCCAACTGGGTTGGACTGGACCTGAACCCGCTGTGGCCTATTTTCACCTTTTCATCCATATCATGGGCTACGTGTGTCTGATCAATGAACCATCTTCGGTGACAGAATTCTTAGAGCGAGATGGTATTTTTTCAAACCCCAGTAAAGGTTTGGACATAGTTGGGGTACGGTCGGGTTGGTTTGAACATAAAATCTAACCGGGCCCCTGGAATAGAAATGCCAATAACTCACAGACCGGGCATCAGATTGACGCGCCGTCTGTTGCATTGAGACTCCTATGACGAGGCAGACCTATGAGATATTTTTACATGGGACTTCTTGGTAGTTAGAGAATAGACCTGTAGCTCATGGAGTGGATCCTCCTAGAGACAAGTGAGCGGAGAACAGAGACCTAGTAGCTGGTTGAGACCTGACGACTGCTGACCTTTCGACTTTGAATGTTTCGAATAACCTATTGGGAAGTGCCTTTGCGTGACGTGACATACCCACAGTAGGTATAACCTTTATGTGATGCAGCAAACCAACGATACTCGACAGGAGGAGTATCTCAGCAGGCTACTAGGGGGAGCACCTCTGTGTGACGCGGCAGACCCAGAGTGGGGAGCATCTCAGTGTGACGCAGTAGACCCATGGTACTCAATGGGAGGAGTACCACCGTAGTCCAGGATAGTGGGAAGTGCCTCTGTGTGAGGCAGAAGGCCCACAATACTCTATAGAGGAAGAGTACACCAGTAGCCAAGGTTTCGACAGTTAAACTGGGATCATTAAATTTTACCAACCCAAGAATAAAATCATGGTTTTGAGCTGAGTCAATGACTTTTTTGTTTTCCTCATGATTGAGATGGGTTATCAGATAACTTATGTATATGTATGGGCATATAGCTAAGTAATGATTATCCGTTGATTTCATACTTTGTGGTTTATCCTTGTTGGATTTTTTGAGACCTTGAGGGTCTTGGGGTTTCTTCTGAGTATTCTTATACTCACACCTGCATGTGCTATGCCCGCACCTCGTTGTGTTGGATGCAGACGACAGACAGTGCTGACTGAGGCAGAGAGTAGCAGGACTGGACGGGACCCGGAGGGGGACAACTTGGTGTGACGGTACAAGGAGGAGACAGAAAACGGGAGTGCTGAGGAGGCCATCTGTACCTACCCTTCAGGTAGGAAACCCAGAGGACGAACCGGTAGCTGTTTTACTTTTCTTCAGTTGTACTTTCTTTTAGTTGTACATATAATTTACTGTTGGGCTTGTATTTCCTTCCCCTTTTACTTTCCACCACTTCATATGTATACAGTTTTTCTTAGTGTTTTTCTTCCTGTTGTGTACTCTGATAGTTTGTGTTTAATTTTTAAAAAGGAATTTCCTTCCCAGTTTAGTGATTTACGCCTTTGGTGCTAGTCTCCATCACCTGGCCTATGGAGGGTGGGCTTGGGGTAGTTACAACATGGGTCACGAGGATGGGTCGTGAAAAATTGATATCAGAGGAGTAGGTTCTACCAAAGAACATAAGACTCTGATATTTCTTTTCTGTGTAGCAATAAGGGTTAGGGTACTCTGTGTGGTTTTCAGTTCCGGGATTCTAGTGTTGGTGCGGGTAGCCGACGTACAATACACAAGGACCTGACTTCTGATTTCTGACTCAGTGCACGAAAACAGTGAATGCTTGTGTGTTTTCAAATTTTTTTCCCTATGTCTGCTCAACCAGGTCAGCTCACCAGGTATAATATTTTGACCGTGTCACATCTATTTCTTTCAGGATGCCTCCCCGCAGAGCCCTGTGAGTCATACTCTATGATAGCCCACCGAGCGACGATGCCTTGGTGTAGGGCCCTTTACCAGTGGAGGCACCAACGGTACCACTTCTCGTTGGGCCACCGATGCCACCAGCCCCAGAAGAAGATGATGCATGATGCGGGAGCGCATCACATGAGTTCTGGGGCTAGAGGCCACCCAGGATCTGGGGAGAGATGGACCCACAGTCGACTGAGGATTGGCTGGAGGCTGTGGTGAGAGTCTTCACGCTGGTAGGGACACCGGCAGACCTCATGGTGATCCTTGATACAAGTCTCCTTCAGGTAGAAACATGCATATGGTGGAGCCTAATGCTTCAGCTCCACGACAAGGTGACACTACTCTGGACAGACTTTGAGTGCCTGTTTCGGGTGGAGTTTTTCCTAGCCACACATTGTGTGGTTCGGATACAGGAGTTACAACATCTACAACATGTAGCATGACTGTAGCCCAGTACTCAGCAAGGTTCACCGACCACTCATGCTACTCCACATATATGGTGCAGAAACCATTTTTGAGGGCCCGAACGATCAAGAAGGGGCTCAAGTGAGAGATCAGGGCATCGATGATCAGCCTCAGCATCCCGATGGAGGCATGGGTGTTAATGAGAGCCATCCTAGTGGAGAGTTTCCTTGTTGAACAGTCTCCAAAAATGAGACCCACCACTAGTCGACTTGCAGTGGAGTCTTCTGCAGCTAGCATTAGATAGATGACGCAGAGGTCCAAGAGGACCAGACCCCCGGGTGGATGACCACAGGACGCAAGATCTATTTTGTGGGGCACCCGGGGCAGTGGCATATATTCTAGGAGTAGACAGTGTTACTCATGCGGCAAGCATGGTCACATGGCTTGTGACTATCTAACCCGCAATACAGATGATCAGAAGATAGTTTAGGGACCTTCCAAGCAGAGGCAGAGGTTTGATCGAGGTGGTCCCCAGGGCGCAGGCAGACGTGGCAGAGGAGCTGGTCGAGAAGTTGGCGGTGGACGACTTTACGAGGCGCTACTGGCACCACCACCAGGAGGTCCACCCCGACAGCAGGGAGCAGGTTGACAGGGGAGAGCATAGCTTTATTTAGATGAGGCATACGACCACTGTGCTCTAGAGATGATTTGAGATACTATTTGGGTCTACTCTACCTTAGCTGTAGTTTTTATAGACAAAGGTGCCAGTCAGTCTTTCATTTCCACTGCCCTTGTTCAGAGATCGGAGATTCCGACGGTGCTTTTGGATCAATTTTTATAGTTATAGACTCTTACGGAAGAAGACTCAATGATTACACACTGAGGACGGTATTGTGAGCTTACTCTAGGAGGTGAGATCTTCGGCTGGGATCTCCTCGTTGCAGTGTCGAGGCCTTATGACGTCATCTTGGGTATGGACTGGTTATCTACAGTTCAGGCTCAGATTGACTATATTCGGTGTAAATTGCAGTGTGTCTGCACGTATAGGACTAGATTTAACTTCACCAGTGAGAAGGGAACCTTTGCAGTACAAGACGGACTTACTCAGAGGAGGGTGCAACTGATCACTCACTATTTGTCTTGCCTTACCCTCATAGCAGTTGATGTGGAGAGTTCGACTTATTCTGTAGTGGTGGACCAGTACATAGATGTTTTCTCGGACGATGTCCTAGGATTACCTCCTCACAGATAGGTGGAATTCCACATTGACCTGTACCTATGGACAACACTGATATCAACACCAGCATATCGAATAGCTCCTACTGAGCTTTGCGAGTTGCAGGTACAGCTAGACGACTTTCTTGGAATGGGAATCATCTAGCCCAATGTTTCTCCCTGGGTAGCCCTGATTCTATTCTCAAGAAGGTGAATGGGATCTTGGGGCATTGTGTTGACTACCATCTCCTGAACCAGGTGACCGTGAAGAACAAGTACCCACTCCCGAGTATTGATGACCTATTTGATCAGCTCAAGGGAGCACGATGGTTCTCGAATATAGACCTCAGATCATACTATCACCAGCTCAGAGTTCGAGACGAGGATGTGAAAAAGACGGTGTTCAGGTGTCAGTTCGTCGACTAAAAGATCTTGGTTATGCCCTTAGGCATAACCAACGCACCAGTAGTGTTCATGTGTCTGATGAACTTGATCTTGCAGCCTTACCTAGATCAATTTGTCATGGTCTTCATTGAGGAAATTCTGATCTACTCGAATACTGAGTAGGATCATGCCTACTATTTTTAGGTAGTACTGGACAAACACTGAGAGCACCAGCTTTATGGTAAACTCTAAAAGTTCCAGTTTTGGATTCTAGAGGTTCACTTCATTGGACATGCCATCTCAGAGGTTGGAGTTGCAATGGATCCAGCGAAGACTGAGGTGGTACTTGCATGGGATCCACCCAGGAGTGTGAGAGAGGTACGAAGTTTCCTGGGATTGGCTGTATACAACCAGATATTTTTTCCAGACTTCTACAGAGTTTCAGCACCACTATAAGCCTTGAATAAGAAGGGGAAACCCTTCGCATGGTCGGAGAGATTCCAGAAGAGATTTCAAGAGCTGAGTCAGAGGTTGACTAGTGCCCCCATCTTGAGGCTTTTAGAGGAGGGTGTAGGGTACGTAGTCTAATGCGACATATCATGGACCAGACTCAGGTGCGTCCTAATGCAGTAGCAAGCTGTGAGCGCATATGGTTCTCAGCAGCTGAGAAAAAATGAAAAGAACTACGATACCCATGACCTGGAGTTAGTAGTAGTGGTATTCGCCTTGAAGATGCAGAGGAACTATCTGATGGGTTAGTGTTTCACAGTCTACTTTGATCACAAGAGTCTCAGGTATATCTTCTCCCAGAAGGACCTGAACTTGAGACATTGGCGTTGGCTAGAGTTCCTCTAGGACTATGACATCGAGATAGTCCATAATCCTAGAAAGGTGAACGTTGTTGTAGATGCACTCAGTAGGATATCTTGTATACAGCTTCTAGGAGAGGTGACAGAGTAGCTAGCTACTTTACAGATTTATTATGTGGACTGAGATGGAGCAGTTTCCTTTACTCTATTATAGTCACTCCTCTACTTCATCAGCGAGTCAGGGAGGCAAATCATGGAGACGCTGAATGTGAGACACTACGTTCTTAGATATTCACAGTGTAAGAAATTGATGGATTTTCTGATGGTGGGGAGCATGTCAGCCACTTCAGATGAAATACTATGGCGCCAGTGTCACTTCAAGAGTAAGTGTTGAGGGAGTTTCACACGTCCCCTCTAGTGGTACATTCAAAAATGGTGAAGATGTACCCAGACATTTTACGATAGCACTGGTGGACAAGTATGAAGAAGGCTGTAGTAGAGTTTGTCTCATGGTGCCTCGGTTGTCAGCAAGTGAAGGCAGAGCACCAAGTACCAGCAGGCTTGGTTCAGACTATAGAGGTCCCAGAGTGGAAGTGGGATGGGATATCCATGTACTTCATGACAGGTCTTCCAAATACATCTAGGAGTCACAATTTGATATGGGTGATTGTTGACTGACTCATCAAGTCAACCCATTTCCTACCGATCAATGATCATGGCTCAGTAGAGAGCATATGATGCCATTATGTAAAAGAGATTGTGTGTCTACATGGATTACCTTCTTCTATTGTCTCTGACCGTGATGCACGGTTTACTTCCCAACTGTGGAAGGGGTTGTATGAGGCTTTCAGGACCTAGCTATGTCTGAGTGCCGCCTTCCATCCTTAGACAGATGGCCAAACTAAGTGGACCATTCAGGCCCTCGACGACATGATTTGTGCATGTGTCCTCGACTTCGGTCACAGCTGGGACGATTTTTTGCCTTTGACGGAGTTTTCATAAAACAACAACTATCACTCCACCATCGGTATGGCACCTTTTGAGTCCTTGTATGGTCAACCTTGAAGATCACCATTGTGTTAGACAAATCTAGGGGAGTTAGTACTGGTGGGACCTGAGATGGTATGGGCTACCACAGAGAAGGTTAAGATCATCCAAGAGCGGATGAAGACTGCATAGAGCAGGCAGAAGTCGTATGCTGACAGGAGAAGGAGGCCTCTAGATATCGAGGATAGAGACCACATGTTTATATGTGTCTCACCTCGATGAGGTCTACGGAGATTTGGCAGAGGTGAAAAGTTATATCTGCGATTCATCGGACCCTTCTGGGTCCTCAGCAGAGTAGGTGAGGTAGCCTACTGCTTAGATATTCCACCTTAGTTGCATCAGGTACACAACGTCTTCCACGTATCTCAGCTGAGGAGATACGTGAACGACCCTTCCAACATCATCGACCATGGAGAGCTGGACATTGATTATAGGGTGACTTTCACGGAGGTTCCTGTGGAATTTTAGAATCAACAGGATCAGGTCCTACGTGGATGGTCGATACCTCTGGTGCACATTTTTTGGCAGCACAGTAACCACTAGGAGAGAACATGGTAGTGGGAGGCTCAAATACATGCTTAGTGCCCCCATTTGTTCCCTTAGTTCGAGTTTTAGCTTACAGGGATGTAAATCCCTATGGTGGGGAGAATTTAAAGGCCTGGAAATTCAATGGAATTTTATTTACATAGATTTGCTTTTTATGAGTCTGTGCAAATTTACGGCACTTGATTCTGATGCCCGGTGTGCCCAGAATCAATTTCTGTGGTTATGTTCGGGTACGTTCAGTAAACGTGAGAGCATGATTTTATAACTTTTGAACTAGTGCGTGGAATTGAAATATGAGGGAACTATTGAACTCTAAGTACATGTTTTCACTTAATAAAACATTCACGTCGACGAATGTTGTTCGAGAATGGAAGATAGTTTTTGGGTTTTTCATAAAATTAAATAAAAATATTTTGTTAGATTTATTTTTATTTCTTGATGGTTACAACCTCCATGATGAGGTTAGTGGTGGGGGCCACCACACCATAGCCTCCCATGAGAGGATATGGTGGTGGGGGCCACCCGAGGTCAAAACATATCATACCAATTAAAGAGGTGGGGACCACATGGGCTTTAAACCCCTTGAACCCTCCATAAGTGGGGGAGAACCCTTGAACTTCCCTCATAAATGTCCCAAACCACAAAAATTAATTAATGGAACATTAATTAATTAATTTTAAATCTTTTGAATATTTTTGGCCACCAATTATATAATGGGTTAGCTTGACCCATTATTTTTGGTTTGCATATTAATTAGGTGGAGCTTGGGGGGAAGAGGGAGCTTGGGAGAGAAAGAACTCACCAATGGAGAACGTACTTAAACCATGTCAAAAGAGGAGGAGTCGAACGCGAAGAATTCCGTGTTCAACTTCGTCACCTCCGAATGCTCATCAACTAACGGCAGTTATCCTCTTCCTTTTCCAACATTTATGAATCGATGCAACCTTTCCACAACTTCGTCAATGATCGAATATATGAGTTAGGAGTTGTTTTAGGATTGAGTTTTACCCTCCGTTCTTCGTCGTTAGTTGTGCTCGTTGAGGCCGATTGTTACCACCCTAATACGGAGGGCATGGGCTTAACAAGAACGACCCAAACTCCTCCATTTTTCTTCCCTTGATGATGACAGCAGCAGTGTAACAATACCACTGGAGGAGTAGACTGAGGCTGATGGACCGCGGCGGAGCAACGGCGGCCGCCGATGGGCCGACCGCGAAGAAACCGGCGGTGCAAGGGCGCCTGGTCACCGAAAGGGCGTGACACCGTCATGCCGCATGGATGGAACTGCCTGGCGCAGTCGTGCTGCCCAGAAAAGGAGAGCCGCGGCTAGGGCAGGCCGCGGTGGAGGAGCAGGAGCGGCCGACGACGGGCCATCTGGCGGCGGTGCGGAGCAGCTGGCCTCTCAACCAGCTAGGAGAAGCGGGTACTCGCTGGGTCTCGTGTGAGCTGGACCAACCCCACTGGGCGCCAGTTTGGTTCCACCTGAACGGTTCAACCGTTCGGGATTTTAGGTGGAGTGCGCCTCTCCCCTTGATGCGGCTAGGGCGGGACCTGGAGGGAACCTCCAGCCGCTGGCCTGCCAGGCCATGCAGGCCGTTGGGCCACCCCCTTGGGCTGGGCCGCCCCCTCGGGTAGTGATTCCCCTATGGTCGGGCCGCCCCCTGGGGTCAGGCCGCTGCCTCGGGCCGGGCTGCCCACTCGGGCGGGGCCACCCCCGCGGGCCGGGTCGGACCCGCAGACCGGGTCAGAACTATGGACCAGGTAGGACCCGGGGCCGGGTTGGACCCCAGTCCAGACCTAGGGATGGGCTGGGTGGGTATAACTTGGTCGGACCTGACCCGGACCCGCAATGGCCTATTTTCACCTTTTCTCCCATAACATGAGTTACGGGTGTCTGATCGACGAACCTTCTACGAAGACAGAATGCTTAAATCGAGATAGTTCTTTTGGAATACCCCACATGAGGTTTGGACATAGTTTGGGTATGGTCAGGTTGGTTCGATCCTAAAATCCAATCGGGCCACTGGAGCAGAAATGCCAATAACTCACATACCGGGCGTCCAATTGACGCACCGTCTATTGCATTGATACACCAAGGATGAGGCGAAACTTTGAGATAATTTTACATGGGACTTCGTTACAGTTGGTTAATTGGCCTGTAGAATGTGGAGCGGATCGTCTCGAAGACTAGTGAGTAGAGTACAGAGACCTAGTAGTTTGCTGAGACCTGACGACTGCTGACCTTTCGATTCAGAGTGTTTCGACTAGACCAGTGGGAAGCGCATCTGTGTGACACATCAGAACCATAGTGAGGAGCGCCTCTGTGTGATTTGGCAGACCAACGGTACTCGATAGGAGGAGTACCTCAACATGATACAAGGGGGAGCACATATGTGTGACGCGGCAGTCCCATAGTGGGGAGCACCTCTGTGTGACATAGCAGACCCACAATACTCTACAAGAGAAGTACCATCGCAATCCAGGATAGTGGGAAGTGCCTTTGTGTGATGCGGTAGGCCCACAATACTCTATAGAGAAAGAGTACACCAGAATCCGAGGTTTCGACAGTTTGACTAGGAGTGTTAGAAGTTACCACCCATAGAATAAAATCCTTGTTTTGAGTTGAGTCAATGACTTTTGTGTTTTCTTCATGATTGAGATGGTTTATTAGATAACTTAGGTATATTTATGGTAATATACATATGTAATGGTTATCCGTTGATTTCATACTTTTTGGTTCATCCTTATTGGATTTAGTGAGACCTTGAGGGTCTCGGGGTCCATGATGAGTATTGTTATACTCACCCCTACACAGGCTATGCCCGCACCTCGTTGTGTTGGATGCAGATGAAGGACATCGCTGAATGAGGTAGAGAGTAGCAGGAATGAATATTACCCGGAGGTGGACCACTTGGTTTGATGGTACACGGAGAAGACGGATGGAAGAGAGTGCTGAGGAGGCCATCTGTACCTACCCTTCAGGTAAGAACCTAGGAGGACAACCCCACAGCTATTTTAATTTTATTTAGTTGTAATTCCTTTTAGTTGTACATGTACTTTATTATTGGGCTTGTATTTCCAGCTTCTTTAACTTTCTAACACTTCATCTGTATATAGTTTTGCTTAGTGTTTTTCTTCCAGTTGTGTACTCAGATTGCGTGTG
Organism: Viscum album; assembly: GCA_963277665.1. NCBI lineage: Eukaryota > Viridiplantae > Streptophyta > Magnoliopsida > Santalales > Viscaceae > Viscum > Viscum album. The sequence continues at coordinate 1,984,480,171 of OY728161.1, read as the reverse complement.
TTTACTTTTTATAAAAGCAATGCCTTCCCACCTTAGGGGTTTGTGCCTTTGGTTTTAGTAGCCATCCACTGGCCTATGGATGGTGGGCTTGGGGTAGTTACGGAATGGGACCTGAGGAGGGGTCATGGAAATTACTATTAATGTAGTATATGGAATGAACTATAATGTAGGGTTGTCAAATCATACTTTGTGGAAATTAATAGTAATGTAATGTAGATAATGAACTGTGACATAGGGTTTCCAAACCATACTTTTCACATTTCATGAATAGTATTGTAGTATACGTAATAAAAAATAATACTGGGTTTATAAACCATACATTTCACTATTTATTACCAGTGACAAAACATAGTGAATGAACAGTATCATTGGGTTGTTATACCATACATTGAGAAAAACAGGATATCATATATTAACAAACATAATGAAGTTTTAAGATCCCTAAATTAAAGATTCATAATTTGATAAAGAATATTTATTTATAAAAAATCATATTTTATTTATAAAAAAATGATGAATCAAATAAAAAATACAACTAATTCTTGAAATATCATTATAAATAGAAGCAAAAATACTCTAAAAAAACTACAGTTATGAAAAATCAATACATAACTTCAAAAAATTTATTCACCATCCAAACAAACTTTTTAGACTTTGATGTAAACTAATGAAATCAAGATAGGGATGTTTTATTTCTATAACATAAATTATAGAGATAATCCAAAATATTTAGAAGTTTAAATTAAATAAATATAGAAAAAAATTAAAAAAATATAGATTTCAGAATTTTAAAAACCTCAGTAGCAAATTCATTGAATTTTTAGAGTACTAAAAAATCATTTTCAAAGTTCATCATAAACTATTGAAATTTAAAAAAAGATATCTAATATATGATGTGTGAGAAGAATCACAAAAACATAATCACTTTATTTTTATATATCATACAAATAATGAATGGTTTTTGAAATAAAATTACATGTAATAAAAAAAATCATAAATTGTTAAAAACATATGTAAAATCTCATTTAATAATATAAAATAAAAATAGTAAAAAACAAAATTATAAAAAAAATTTATTGAAGTCATTTACATTTATAAACAATAAACTAAATTTGAAAATATTATTTTTAATCTAAAATATGTACATTTTAATAAATATATTAATCAATATAGATTAAATTTACTAATAATAATAAAAATTAAATATACTAATAAAAACATATTTTTTAGAAAAATGTATTTTAATGCCCAAATATTATCTAATACAAAATTTTAGTGTAATCATCATCCATATATAATTAATTATATTATTTATAATTAAAAGTTACTTGGTTACTATAAAATAAAATAAAAAACATAATGATACATCTACATGAATGAAAATGATAATTTTTTAGAAATCACTATTTTAAATTACTAAAAAAATATTTTTAAAAAATTCATAAAATTACACCCAAACATAATATTGAATTGTTTATATAAAAAATGATATTAATTTAATCAAATTAAATATTTGTAAATGTATTAATTAATTCTAATGTTCACGTGTAAAAATGCAATAAAAACCTTTTTTAGGAAGACATATTCTTGAAGCGTAATGTGGATGTGATCAAAATTTAGTACTTATTTATTATGAATTAATCAGCAATGTTTCATTCATAAATACCATAAATAAATATTTCATAAAGTTGTTATTAAAAATTAATCTTTCTAGTTTAACATCAAGGTTACAAAAATTTATTATGTCGCACTTTATATAGACTTGGGTTTGCTTGTGAGGCAATCTATCAAATAATTATGGTTCTATTTAAAATTAAATACATATAAAATATTATCATGCATCCTTATAACTCCATATATATTTACATCCAAATTCTATCAATATGGTACAATCATACAATGATATCTATACTTCATCACATTCTTAGGTTCAAATGTAGCATCAATAATATTATTATTCTTCCAAAGAACATTAAACAAGTGAGTAGTACTATTATATAGAACATTATATCTATAATTCATGATTAATACCAATTAATAATCATAGTAATGATCAAACTCTAGTGATATAACATTCGAGGTCATTATATGAAATATATTAGAAATTTACTTACTCATGAAATATAAATGCAACACATCATGAACTTGGGAGAGGTTTGATAGGGGTGTCTAGCAAGAAGCTATAATACGTACTGTGATGAAGATTGTAAAAGGAAACGACATACCATGGGATCAGTTTTTCCTTATTTTTGAATCTACTAACCTTATTCCATGGATATATTCAGTGGGATAAATTCTTCCTAACATCAAATTACAAATCTGGCTAATGATTGTCCACATAACTCTTCTATACAATCTAAAATTCATTGACTTGTTACTAATTATATATAGACATATATTGCATTCCGTTTACATGATTATGTCCAAATATCATTATTTCTCTTACTTAATCCTAGTATGTCTTAGTTTTATACTTATTTCCACAGATTGATTCAATGTTTTCAACCTAAATGCACGAGGGAGAGCTATTGTTTTAATAAAACACTACTTGATGAAGGTGTTTTTATCAACTAGTTTGATATATAATCAATAGTATCTCAACATATTCTCTAGGGTTTGAGTGACCCTATCAGACTATACATATTTATAAAGATGCTATGTAGTAATAATATGCTACTCTATATGTAGATCTTTCTAAATAACACTCATGAAATTCTTGGTAAGCCTCATATCCTGATAAGATACAATAGAATGTCATACCCCATTCGAACATACGTCTTCATAAAAGAGTATTCTATCAAGATGATCAAGATATAAATCTCCTCTAATACTAATAATTTGTACTGAATGTATATGAATATCAACTAAAACCTAAATATAACTATAGCCAACCTATTATTTAGGGATTCTTAAAATGAAATCCATGGTGATGTTTTCCAATTTCCATTATACAATGGGTAATGGTAATAAAATACCCAAATAAATTTATTTTCCAGCCTAAAATTTCTGATACACCAAGAAACGGGATAAATATTACTCAATATTTCTATTCATATTTTTCACCTAAAATAACATTTTAGATCTTTATACAACTATATAATTATATGGTGAATAGATAATGATGGGATATGAAATTATTTCTATAGTTCCTTCATTGGGTATGGTTTTTAAGGGAAATATAAATAGTTTTTGAACATTATCATCCCATTAAAATCAAGGTTTTAATCTAAATCATTTATAAAATAATTTTTTTCCTGTACATCATATTGTTTCTCCGCTTTAATATTTACATGGATAAATGTTTTTAAATTCAATGGGTAAAGAAATTATTTCTCTCCTTACATCAAGATTACGAGGTCCATACTATTCCAATCCTTTAATAGTTAAACTTTTATGACCCTCATCATAGAAAATAATTTTGAATCCTTTTTATACTATAATAATCCACATTCTCCAATTTCATTGAGTGGTATCTTGTTAAGTAGTGAAAATCTTTAATCGACTCTAAACACATTCTTTGGATAATAGTTAACCCCTTCTAGGTGAATATATTATTTAAATTTTTATAATTTGTGTACATGTGATATATTTCACCATAATGATAATTACCACATATATTAAAGGATTGGATAACAACTATTAACAAAAAAATTTCATTTAGGGTAATTTTTCTCATTAACCTTTAATTAGTTCAGGCATAAAATATCACTATATCATTCTACTTGAGAACACTTTTGAACTCTTAAATTGATGCATCACTATAAATAAAAAACACTTCTCCATTGTAGGTTTGTGTGAGGATGGGTTCACTCACCAATCTTCTATTCAATTTCATGAAATTTTGATTCACATTTATTTTATAATGGAACTTAACTCAGTTTCTTGTTAGTTATGTGTGTGTATTACATAAAAGTGAAAAATCTTTAAAAACGTGTCACTAAAATCTATCCAATCCATGAAAACTATATATTTCAGTCATAGTAGTTTGTATGGACCAATGCTTAATAAGTCCTTTATTTGGTGGATCCAGTGATATACCCTCACTAGAGATTGTATATCTGAAAAATGTAGTATTCTATATAAATAATTCACATTTGGTTGTTTTTCCATAAAAAGTTTCCTTCCATGGGATATTTAGTGTAACCCTCATGAGATCTTTAGGATCTTATATTCTCTTAGTGTATATAAGAATATTTTCTTAAAATAATACCACAAAACGATAATGGTAATTTTTAACGACAATATTCATTAAATCAATGAATATAGAATAGGAATTAGTAAGACAAAATGATATCAATATAAATTCATAGTGTACATAATTCTAATTAATAATATTTATTTGGTTTTTATTCACTTTCGAACCTCAACTAATAGTATCTAGATCTAAGATCAATTTTGATAAAATAGAAAAGTCGTAAAAATTGTTAAACAAAATATTCAATATGGGGAAGGGGATACAATTTTTCAATCACGATCATTATATATTATATATTATAAATGTATGGTCACAATGATCTATATTTCTTTTTATCAAAATTTATAGGTTCACCCTAGGGTGATACAGTTTTCCAAATAAATCCATTATCCAGAGTCTACAAGAGTTTCTTTTTGAATTCCTATAAAGCAGTATGTGAAATTCTATATGGAATCACTAAAATATGGGTAGCAATAGGTATGAGTTCTTTTGAAAACTCAATTTCATTATTAAGAGTAATTCTAGGAATGTATTTCAGAAATACACAGAAAAAATGAAATTCAATAGAAATATCATCTGTGTTGAGTATCTCCCCAACCATATAAAATATATAACCACATTTAATAAGAATAAATAACCATGAAATGGATGTAATTTTTATGGTATTGTCACATTTATCCCGACACCAATGTAAAATCAATGGTTGGTTCAGAGTATCAAATATTACATCCCTTAATTAGAAATTGATTTGGGATTTAAATAATGAAAGCTAATCCAAACCCAAAATAAAATCAATTTCAACTATAAGAATAATAATAATATTTATAGGTATCACATTCCCAAAAAATTAAATTGGGGGTTATTCATTGACTTGTGTTATGATCATAATAACATTAGACATTTTTTACTTCTGTTTCAACATCAAGCCATTGAAGTCCTAATACGATACTATTAGAAAAAATTCCAGATATAATCAGTGGGTAGATGTTGAATAAAATAAGATATTATGAACTATATATTGGATGTTATGTGCTTCTTCTACAACATTGTTTTCACTCCCCCTTGATAAATAGTGATCACATGAGATTTACCTTTTTCTTAGGGATTAATAGGTTGCTGACTTTGATCATCATCATTTACCCTCTTATTTTGGAACTGGTTAGTATATTGTCTACAATTATTTTAAATATATCAATTGGGTGTGGGTGGCTCATTCTATTGAGATATATATATATATATCCATTTTCATCATTTGTTATATTCTACTAATTACGTTAAAATTCAATTTCCCAATGGCCTTCTTTTCTACAATTAAAATATTTACCAATTCCATTAAGAAACATTCTTCCATGATTTTTTCTGCAGATATATAATAAAGTAAAATTCATCATATTACATCCATGACTCATTTATTAAATTTTCCTTTGAATTCAATCTTTCTTCATTTATCAATATGATGATATTCATGATTGAATCAAATCACCATTTCCACCTTGATAGCACATCATTTGATTTATTAATGGATAATGAAGATTATTATGCATAACACCAATACATATCATGGTTTTAATATAATGACTAATTTATCAATATTATCTTCAATTTCAATAATAATAAGAGAAGCACACTAGCTAAAATTTTTAGAATTTTCCAGAAATGTTCTAACAGATACCTCATCATTCTTCTTAAGATCATGGAATTACTTCTAAGAATTTTTTAACAATAAAGGGAAAGTACTTATAGAAAAATAATCTACAAAACATATCCTACTCTATAGTGCCAATTTATACTCATTGCATCAAATTTTTGATAATATTCAACCATTGATCTGCTACAACATCAAATAAATAAATAAATATGATATAATTTTCATTCTCATAGTGTTAGAGTACACAAAATATCTATGTAGTTGTTCCAATAAACTACATAGTAATTAGCAGTTTGGAAGAACCAATAACATATGGTGGAAGTTTCCTCATAAAGGACTCAACTATATATTTTTTTATTTTGAATCTCAACATGCTTTATGGATAAAGAATTTATCATATGAATAAAAATATGAATTTTCATTTTTTGTCTCATAAAATGATGTTTCTTAGGAGGAAAATGAATTCATTGTTCGTTAAATTCAGTATTAACATAGTTTCATCTTAATTAAAACAAGGACTAAAATTAAAAGGGATAGTATGAGAAACAAAAATCATTGTGGGAAATCATATATTTATGAAAATAATATATATGATTTTTAAATAATGTCATATTTTTTATATCTATGACACCCTGGGTATAACCTTCATCATACATGGTCAGTATTTATTTAAATACGTCAAAAATGATCATAATGAAATTGTGAAATAACCTAAGAAAAAATCCACGTATTTTCAAACTTGGTTTCAAGTAAGTACCATTTCAATGTCAAACTGATTGATGAAAGAGATATATTTGACTAAACCTTTTCATGGTTATTAACCATATTTTAATCTATCAAAAAAATGGTATCCACATATATTATACAAACATGGAGATATATATCATAGGGAAACTGGAATCCTTAATTTACTATAACATAGGATGTTGTCATATTCAAAGGCTTATCCTAAGGGTTTTTATAAAACATTTGACATCCTAGTTTCTAAAATATATTAAACATTTCCTATGATACCAAATATAGTGACCCATTCATTAATTAAATAAATATTAATATTTTTATATGAATATTAAAAAAAATTAAATTAGTAGACTCCTTATTAATATATAGTATTTCTATAATTATAAACTCAGATATACAAAAAACTATTACAGAAATGATCTACATAAATTTATATTACATTCTCCACAACTAAAACCCTTATTAGATATATCATACATAATTTTTTCCATATCCTAGGGAAGGAAACATATGAAATGGTGTTCAAAGATCCTCATAAATGGAAAAAATATGAGATATTAATGCATCATCATAAGTGAAGAGAACTCACAATTTGATTGTGTATGTGGAAGTCATCCAGGACTTCATAATTTTGGACTTGGATATTTTAAACAATACTATCATCATGGATTTATTTATGAGAATTATGGATCTAGTTGTATTTTATTTCCACAGAATTTGGTTCCATACACTAGAAAAGTGAACTAACATTTTTCATGGTGATTGGGACTTACAATCAGGATGTAAATACTAGTTTCTTCTGAGATGGGGATGATCTCGTGTCAGATATGTAGGCTTTTTCATGATGTTTTTAAAATGTGTTTAGTGGGAGAAATTATATTGGTTGTCTACAGTTATACATATTTATATTAAAAGGATTGTTCATAATTTCTTCCCCAATGGGAGATCTTGTTTGCTATAAATATGCTCCCCTGCATGAGTATGATTTCAATTCCTCCTTACAAGATTTCCCCATACGAGATGAAGGAGATGAAAGTCTAACTTATGGACCTTGAGGGTAATGAATATATTTATCTTAACAAATCACTGTGGAATTTTCCAATGATATTTTCAATGAAGGAGGAAAAAATACTCTGACTTTCTATAGAATATTTTAATATAAATCAGGCTTCAATTAATAATATATACCCATTTTACAAAATCTATGATCCTTTTGAATGTCTTGGGAGAGTCCATTGGTTTACATAGATCTACACGGGATCTAGGTACCACCATTTTATGTTTTTGGAAGAGTATTTTTGTAAGACCACATATTTAGGATGGAATATACATTATGAGTATTTGGAAATTCTATTTGGGCATACCAATGTTCGTAATGTTTTTATGGTGTTAATGAGATATGACTTCCCTGACTTTTGGACTACATTTTGGTCATGCTTCTGGAAGAAAACATGGTTTAGTCTAAGATAAAGAAGGAAAAAAATGAACATATGGGGGTGCTTTTATGTTTCTTTATAGGCCACTATATATATTGAAAACTATCCATGTTCTTGTTTTGGATTTATGATGTGGATGTTTTTGAGGGACAACATTTCTAAGGGATGTGTTTTGTGGATATAAAAAAAGTTTGTTTATGTATTGGGAGAAGACCAAATTTGTTTTCAAGATAGATTTATTTATATTATGGGATAGGTATTATAGATGTTTCATTTAGGACTTATGTCATTGATAAGGAAAAGGGTGTATTTTTATAGGGATGAGAAGTGCCATTATTATTTGGATTAGTTAAATTCATATTTGCAGTAAAAATATATTAAATTAGTCATGATACTAAGAGAGTTTATGTTATATATATTTTATTCTTATAGTGTTGTTTTGGGATCTATTGTACTATAGGTTTACCATGTTATGGCATATGGATCACAAAATACACTCCTACATGACCGAAATTTTCAAACCTGTTCCTTGGAATTAGTAGATGTGATGCATGCACTGATGATGTAGAAAAATCAACTATTCAGGTAGTGTTTTATAGTTTATTAAAATCATAAGATCATGAATTATTTTTAAAACTATGGGAGCTAAAACTTAGATAGATATGTTGGGTGGAATACCTTCAGACATTTAGATTTGATATTTCTTATATTCCCTAGAAGGGAAATGTAATTACTCACATGTTGAGTAAGAATCATATAGTACAAGTAGTTTGAGATTTTAAAGATGAGTGGGGTTTTATGGATTTGTTTTATAATTTATCTTTGGAGGTTTAGGAATATATATATAAAATCATATTATGTATTGTGTAGGTCCCACCCTTCCACATCAATCATATAATCAGTGAGTTGGTATTCAACCATGATTGCTAGGAGATTGGTAGTTCCTAAAATGGATGAGAGAGCTTGAGTGATTGGTCAAGGTATCCCTATCATCATTTCCTTTAGAAGAAAGGGGATTTTGGTTCCTTTGAGCTAGATACATGAGGTTATTATTAACGTGCATCATTAATATTTTCCAATTCCCCCATAGAATACATGATGTTTTAAACCATGAGAGGTGAAATCTAGTGGTCCCAGATGAGACACACATCGTAGGATTTTGTTTCTAGATGCTTGACATTCCAAAATATCATTGTAGAAAATAATAGATCATCTGGGTTGTTATATTAACTTACCATTTTATTTTAGAAATGGGATGATATCCTTATGGAATTAATGATTTGTGTACATCGTACTCAGAGGAGGAAATATTCCACATTGGTTATTATCAATTATCTGATAAAATAAACCAATTTTATTTCCTTTAGGGAGTCGATGATGATAGATGACCAAAGGCACCAATATGTTTTAGGGGTATTTTTGGATTTATGGAGTTCCCTTAGTAATAGGGTAGGACTAGGATTCCTATTTTACTTCTTGATTCTATATGTGTCTTTGGGAGGAACTTGGAACCTAATTGAGATTGAGCAACGTATTCCCCCCCCCCACCAATGGATGGTCTATCTGAACGAATACCCAAACCCCCAAAGATATGTTTCAATCATTTTTTCATTATTTCCATGGTTCATGGGAATTTTTCATACCATTGGATGCATTTTCTTCAAATAACAATTATCAGACCCCAATTAGGATGGAGCTTTTTGAGTTGTTTTTTGGAGATCATGCCATTCCCCATTATGTACAGATTAAGTGAGTGAGCTTTATTTATTTGGACTGGATCTCATCCAGTAAGTGAACAATATATATTTCATAGTCCAAAATCTATTAGTGATAGTTTATAATAATAATATTTTATATTCAAACCATCATCATCAACTAGTGGTGATTTAAGTAAGTGATCATGTGGTTTGGTAGGTATCAGTTGAACTTGGAAATCAGCACTTGGGTAAGCATTGAAATCATGTCCTATTTTATTTTAGGATATTTTATTGTTCTACAACATCTTGGGAAGGTGTCATATTATTATATTTTACACCATGGCCGAAATCAATATATGATGTCTTATACATATCCAAATTAAACATATAACTTTCATAAAAATTTCATGTGTTAGAGTAGGAATATTTTGTGTTTGAGTTAAATAAAACCATTGTGGATAAACCTATTAATATATTTTATTATCAAAACAAGATTCTCCATTATAAATTTATCCCATTGATCTATGTTCACTAGAAATAAGGTATCGATAACCATGAGACATGGGAGTGGGATGATTTGGTGAGGGAGTGTCGGATTATCATATTTTATTCCAATGATTCAAGAGGAATCTTTGTTGGAAGAAAGTGGCATAGTGGGGTGTTTTTCAAACCCACTAGTTTATTTGTACATCTAATTTTATGTTTTATTTATCTTTTGGATCTTTCTTAGTGTTCTTAGGTTCCAGATTTCATAAATGAAATTTTTGGGAGAAACAAATTAGGACCATAGTTGGTGAACATTTTGTATAAACCTATGGCTAACAGTGTGAGGATGATTTAGGTTTTGGTAGTGGGTATTTTTCATAGCCTGAGCATGTTTTATCAGATCATGTGACACCTAGGAGTAACTAGGATTCATGTATTTTTGGGAGATATTATCTCCTGGATGGTTGGTTCATATTATACCTAGTAGTGTGGGAAAAACATATGGCCCACCTATCTCAAATAAAAATAGATCTCTTACCATTTTACCATATTAGTTTTAAAACCCATTGTACCATTTTTTCCTCCCATAGTAATCAACTCCTACTCCTTGGTGTTAATTATTTTTCCCCTCTTTTTTTGTGATTTTTATTTATTATCATGGTGGTTGTAGAGGATGTAAGGATTTTCCATTGACTTTTCATCTTTTTATACCACCCCTTATGCTTGTTCATCCATTTTCATGGTTCTATAGGACATTATATTATCGGGAAACCTAAACTGGGGTTTTAATGGGATTTGTTTTTTTCAACAATTTTAAGTGTCTAAAGGATTATCAAACTTATTTTATGTGGTGGTCATTGATGAGGATGTTATTGGAATTTTATCCAAGTTATGGGTCTCTATTTAATGGTGATTTCTATGTATGACCATTAAAATATGAATTTACTCTAGGTTGGGTGTGATTTATTTTAAAATAATTCACTTATTTTTTATTTATATCCCATATTTGATGTGTTCTATGAATTGGTTATGAAATTGGGTGTTTAATGAATGTATTCAGATGAGGGTTCCATGTGTGAACACCATGTTTTCGATAAAATGAATCAATGGTATTTTATGGTTTTAAATTGATTTCTAAAATTATTATTGTAATGATTTTATATTTTCATATTTTTTTTATTAAAATATGAAAAGTTGTTTAAATAAATATTATTTTCAAATGGACATTAATGGATTGTAACTTATTTGTGATTATATTGTCATGAAGTAGCACATGGATTACCTGGGGTGTGACTGAGGGGTTATCTAAGGGACCATGAGAGAGTTTGAGGAGGAATATAATGCATGATTCCATTTTGGTTTCCAAGTGCCCATGAGATCATTTTGGTAGGAAGACCATTATAGATTCCATTGGGTAGTTGAGAGACACTAAGACCGCATGGATTTCACCCTAGTGTTGACTGTGAGAGCATATAATATAGGTGGACTACAAGTATTATTCATTTAGACTAACTCAAATAAGACCCTTATGGTTGGTTTCCATGTTGAACTTACTAATGATGAATTGGTTTATATGTTTTTTGTGATTTATTAGTTCTATTTTATATGTGATGATATATATTATACCCAATTTCATTTATTTGGTTATATGTAGATGAGGATGTTTATTTTCACTTTTATTATGAATTTTTGGATATGTTGAGCATGCATTCCCTTATGTCTTGCTTCATTATTTGATCCCTGAGGGAATTTTTTTGAAAAAAAAAATTTATTGGAAATGGAAAAACAAATTTATTTTAAAGAATTATTTGAAATTTAAAGGATTTTAAAGTGGTTATGATTTAAAAAAATTCACAAAGGATTAGTGGGTTTCTTGGGTAAAATCCTTAAATAGATTCATGATAATTGGATTTTTAGCTGACACATTAAATATAACATTGGGAAAATGTTGAAATTATTTTGAAGGGCACATGTAAAGGAAAGAGATCCAAGTACCTTGTTGGATCTTCATTATTACTTTCATATGGTGTTTTGTGGACAAGACACGGTCTCTTGGAGTCAGCATATGTAAAGTCATTTTGGGACACTTTACCCATTTTTATTTATGTATTGCTACTATTGGGATTTTTTTTCATCATCCCAATTCTTTAGAGCTTTGGGTAATGACTCGGGATATCATGGATATGTCATGTTGTGTCATTTTTTGTTTATGATTTGTTTTTATTGTATTATATTTTCTTATATAAATAATTTGGATGTTATGTTATATATTATTGATTCTAACGATATTAATGTGGTCATCCTTTTTATTGGATGGGTCATTATAGTTTACCATGGGAGAAATAATTCCCATGATATTGATTGATATGACTAGTATATTCAATGTTCCCACGGAAATCGGGAATGTGCTTCATGTTATGTAGAAGGATTACTTAGATGATGGGTTAGAAAAACCTGGGTTGCTTCATTAAAATATTTATTTTCCTGAATATATACAATCAAAAGGTGGTCCTCTATGTAATAAATGATTAAGGAATACTAATATACCATGGACGATGTCTTAGATTAATATTAAGCACCTAAACATGTGATAACCAATGTTGTATTGTCTGACCTCACCTCCCATGATGTTTGTAGGCCAACGAGCATCTCAGATATCCTAGCCATTGACATCAACATCTAAGGAAACAATATGATACATGATTATTTTCCATGACCCTTGGTGCTCATTCATTTTAATAATGAAATTATTTTAATTTAAAAACATTCATGTAATTCAAGTAATCCCCGAGCAACGACATGGAATATAAAAAATAATAAATTTCATAGGTCAAGTATAGAAAGACACATTAAATTCACAAGCTCATTAAAATTTTATTTCAATGGGGTTAATAAAACCTGTCAAGAAATTTCCAAACCTGACCTACCATTTCCATGATCAACAGATCTATACATAGTGGACCGATCTCTAAATTCACACCCAACACTAATAATTAATAAATTATAACAACTATAATTAATTTACTAATTAATTCAATTTTTTTTCTATATAATTCCAAATAACTCCACGGGATGTCATTACACTTTTAAAAACATCCAATGGTACCCCATTAGACTATATCATGACCCAACACTATGGTGGATGAAATACACTACATTCAATACCATGTAAATATGGATTTTCAGTTAAATTTTAATTAAAAAACTAAAAAATTGATTACATAACATTACTCAAGAAAAATGAGGAGGCACTGCCTACAGATCGAATCCTGGGACACCGTCATCCTAAGAAGAGGAAAATCTATATCTTGTTCGATGGATTCCACTATGTTATGGGGCAACGAAAACCAAATCCCTAACTATGGATATTAAAAATTTGAATTAAGGGAGGAGGTAGGGAACATAGATTGAAAATGGATAAATCATAAAAGATCCCAAAAAAATTACACCAAAGAACTCCCAAATCAATATGTAGTTGAAGGTGGGATAGGGTTTCAACTAGATAAGGGTGCTGGAAGGGGATTATTAATGACAAAGGGGGGTGTCAGATTAAAACAAAAGGGTGGATAAATAGTATTATTTCCTATTTTTAAAGAGTATAATTGTTTGAATACCCTGTTTTACAAATAATTCACCAACAATGTGGTAGGAACTATCTAGGTGAGACCCTATCCCATGGTTAGGCTGTACATTTTCCTATACCATGTTCCATCCATGTGAATTTTCATTATTTCAGTATAAAACATTTTCATGGTTTTTCTACAACCATGCATCAACCATGCATCAATCCATAGGTCTAAAATAAGACACATAGTTTCGAATAATTCATATAATGTTTACTCTAAAAATTTCACTAACAAAGTTATTAAACCATTCACTATAGATGTGAAATAAAATATTATTGATCCTAATGGGGTCTCATAATTTCCATTAAATTGTGTGCCCTAAAATGTGGGCCCTTTCCAGAATTATCCTAAACATGGGAAGCATAACCTGAAGCCACCAAATAACACATGAGCACCACAGAATCAATTTTAGCCTCATTCTATGTGTAATAACCTCACATTGACGCATTCTTGAATAATAAATTTAATTTTTAATCATTGATGAAAACTTTTTCCTTCCAGTAATTGAAAATTGAAATTCTTCATAAAATTTTCAACTGGTATGAACATGGGATCTTTCAACATCCCGACCGTAACAATTTTTTTCTTAGATAATCTTGTATGATTACACATCTAAATATACAAACCTATATTGTTCATGAATTACCATTCAAAGGATCATGGTCCACCTTTGAATTCCCAACACACTTATAAAGCCCCAAAACGAACATTAGACACTCAAACTACCAAAACATGAGATAATTATAATGAAAACTACTGAATCGATGAGACAAAACTTACCACATTCCATTTAACATGGAACCTGCCCACATAATAAGCCAAAATATCGCCCACCCCATGGTTCTCCCTATTATAAGACATAACTCGCAAATGATAGTTCCAAGATGCTATTCCTCTACCATCAGAGTTTAATTTTGATTAATGCATCCAAAATCCCACGATTCTACTAACATAGATCCAAACAAAATGCACCAGTGAAATATTGGAACACTGTTTAACCTCAGAAAAAATTATTATTTCAATACACCATGATAGAATAGTTTATCTTTCATCATCAATTACTAACATGATCATACCAAAATTTATTTAAAAGGCCTTAAACAATTCTACAAACACTCCCATCATATCCAAAAAATATGTGCATGATGAAATTACAAATAGATGAAAAAAATTTACATGTGAATTAAAAAATTGAATATCATCCAGCTATCATTTTTTAAAAACACTTTCTCCTAGATGTAAACGCATCCTTATAAACTGGTCATGATGCCTTTGTCCCAAGGATCACCAAGATCATTCTGATTACTCTCATTGAAGGCCATATACAGAAACTGTGGATATTCCATAGATGAACCATAAACTATTTATTTCAATCTTTTTCTATAACACTAGAGATGAAACAACTCTAATTCAATGCCTACTAGGATTTTACTAAAATCATTTTGCATAAAAAATCCATAAAAATAGTCAACCAAACAATTATTATGATGTTATTCATAGAATTCACAATGTAATCCATAAGTACTGGAATCCATGTATACATTTGTATTAGGAGACAAAAAACAATAATCAATCCACTAGTCTCACCCCCATGAACCTTCTCATGTGAGGGCCATGCTCGAATCCTTGTATACATTTGTATTAGGATACCAAAAACAATAATCCATCCACTAGTCTCACCCCCATGAACCTTATCATGTTAGGGCCATGTGACCATGACCAATATCACACCTCTAACATTAAAATAATACCTATTTTAGTTATATCATATTTTTTTTAATAAATGAAACTTATAACCCATCCCTCACCATATATAATGATTATCTTGGACAAACACACTTTTTCTTGTGAACCAAACTTTGTGAGGTTCATAATAAAAAACATGTGATTCTCCTCTTAATGAACACTTAATTACTTCAACTAATGAAAACACATCTTCGTGAAAAGAAATTTCTCAGTACTTCAATTTGTTGACTATTCCATGATTCCTGATCCCTTACCAAAAAAACTCTCATCATAGGGTTACTTGCTTTATTCTAGACAAAGGTCAATTTTACGATGTTTTTAAATGTATTATAGAACTCAATCGATCCTCTACCAACTCATGACCAATACTAATTCCCAAACATGATCCAAACTATAATGTGTCGCACTACATTGAGACTAAGATGGTTATGTTAAATGACACATCCATATCACAAAAATAAGAGTTCCCATAAATTACCTATTTAAATTATAATCCCCACTCTTTAAATGATCCATAAAATGAACTCCAATGGAAAAGGATTCATCCTAGAATTATAGGTTCTCCTTCTTATTGTAAGGAATTTCTACCCCATCCACATTATTAGATTCATGCTGAAACATTTCTAGTCATTAGAATCTACTCATGCATCGACCACACTACTAGAAGAACATCCACTTGTCAAATGGGTTAGGAATCCATAGATTAATTCCCATTATGAATAGTATTTATTCCAAAGAATCATTGTATATTCTTATAAAAACAAATAAAAAATCTTCTCCAGTCACATACATAGAACAACACATGTTTAATGATCTCATCACAAGAGTGAGACTTTTCTCATCACCCATAAGGTCACTACAAAACCCATTCCAACACTTCCCATTGGCCTCCCCTGATCAAACAAGCCATCGACACACTATGGTTTGTGTCAAAACTAAGGGGCATCTTGGTTTCCCACATATCCCTACCATTCAGGTATAACATTAGTTATGTAACTCATTGGGTGTCATCCAAATTTCCATCTAGAAAAGTCTTATGGAATTAACATACAAGTAACCCATCTCATGGGTCACACATATGATGAAATTACACTCTGACGATCTCCATCAATAAGGAAACCCATTCACATGAGCACCCACCTAGAGGAATGATTCAATGAGGATCACCCCTCATTGATCCACTATTCCCATAACTAATGGAATAACCCTAAGGGAATTGTATCAAGGGAAAACATAAACACATAGTTTCAATATGTAGAATTCTTTTTTGTGTTAAATTAGAAAATGTCACATAGTTGGATACTAGATCATTAATTAATGAATCCTAAATACAATAATTCCCAAGGTATTCAATTCTTAGGAACCATAATCCCATTATATCCCACAAGGGTCAGTGAAAGTATTGTTCACTTAGACATCATCATCATTATTATTATCATGCATTTCACTATAGATACACATGAAATGTTATTACATAATTATAAATATTCATATAGGACCAACTATATATAATTTAAACAATTTATTTTATGGGAAAACACTATATGATTTTTTATGAAACATTATCATTTAAATCCTTAGTGTTCACTGAAACCACACACTTGAATTACTATATGTTAAGTGAATCCCACTCTCCAAGTATGATGCATGATACACTTCTCACCTCCATATAATAAAATTTAATCCAAGAACTATCCTCTTAAAATTGAACCAAGAACCTAATATCCATGAAAAATAATGAACCTAAATCATCCATATTCATTAGTAAAGTTGAAAATAATACACAACTATTATATCGTAAACAAAAATATCAGTCCCATGACCTCATAACAAGAAATTATTACCAGAATGTTTTTCTCAATGCACTAGAAAAATATCCAACATTGGCACCAATACATTTATAAATATATAGTATACCAACTCCCAATACAATAAGTGAAAATAAAAGGAACATTTGATTTTACATTGTAATAACCCTCCACCTTTGACCAGTAAATAGTATTCGGTCCTATGGTCACTACATGACCTCAGGAATGCCTCCCCATATTACATAGTCTAATGACTATACATAATGGTATAGTATTGTACTATAAGGATACTATACCCCCTCATCAAAGTTCTTAATAATAAAAAATAATCAAAAAATAACTTTAAGTAGAAAAAATCTGAAATAATAATCAATAAATATATAAAAAAGATGAATAATAGTTGAAATATACAAATTTTGAAACAGCATTTCACACATTAAAAAGTCCTCTAACAAGTATTTTTTACATATACATACTAGAATAAATGAAAAATAAAAAACATGGATATAAAAAATCTCTGACCTATTCCTCATCCCAAGATCCATATACAAATATGATATTGTTCACTTGATTAAATATGTGACTCAACCAACCTATTTTTACAACCAAGTGTATGTATTCTCAGGAAATCATGTGCAGTGGACACCCAAATAGGGTGTGAGTAATAAAATCAGTATTCCACCACCAATGTCATTAGTAATAAAAAGAATATATATAGATATGTGCATGTGACATAAATAATTGAAATAAATAAATATAAATTACGTTGTGGATGTATATAAATACCATAATACATATATTACCATAATATAGTGTGTCCTTGATCACATCATGAAATCATTCAATCAATTATATCATTGACCTCCCACTATGGGGAGTTTTCTTAGACATCACATACACCCCCTATGGGATTATTTTAATCAAAGGAGGAAAAACACGATAAGTATCACATCATAGGGAGTTATCCTTTAGAACCATCCAAGTAAACTGGCTCAACCGCAACTCAAAAAACATGTAATCTCCACCAATAGTATCACATTCCACTGCTATGGAAGTGTAAAATAGTCATCACAAGCCTAACTCCAAGGGTGTATACCATAGTCATCACAATCCTTCAATTCGGATGTAAAAATAATCATCACAAACATAGATATAAGATCACCATATTATACTAGACAAGACATGACACTGTAGATAGAAGTCCCATTGAAAATTGTAGGGCATGATCCCCCATTGAATGACCCATGCCAAAATAGCACGTGATTATCCAAATTATCATCCCATATCTAAATCAATGTTATCCAAATTAGTATGACATGTCTCCACTATATAAGTATCATAATATAGGGTACAAGTTCAATAGTCTTCTCATCCAACCTCACCTATGAGAGTAATCCATTATTGTAATTTTTTCATTTATAAAGAAAAAATATCCACTATTGTAGTTTCCATGCATTCATCAAAATAAAAAATAAGTTATAACATATCCAAAATAAATAAAAAATAAAAAATGGGTTTTCATATATATCCAAACATCATTATAATAGTTGTAGAACTCCCCAATTTCACCTGACCAATTCCCATAAACATTCACCTCAAGTCATATCTTATAGGGGATCCTACAAGGGTCCCCAAGGTCATCATTATAGTAGATGCACCCTCACATGATTCCTCAGTCTCTACATGGTTCACCACTAGGAACTATAGGATATTATTTCCCATGACATTATAAACATGATAGCACAACCATCGTTGGCTACATGTTTCATGCCACAGAGGTAGTAGTCAAGATATTGAAAATGACCCATCTTGGTCCACAATGTCTTTTTGGGTCACTTTTCTTAACCATCCAGATTCTATTATACATAGGGTTTGTTAACCTCGGAATAGTCACATAAATAAGAATTAGGGTCACTCATCCCACCCACATCACAATGAGCCCAATTCACATGAATCACAGGGTGGTCCTCTACGTCCTACATGAAATTGGACCACTAATCCACCCTCTCCCTCATTATGGAGGTATATAAATAAAACGGGGAGACATATTTCATGAAGTATGACCCCACATACCATTTGGTTTAGATACCAACTATCATCTTCATCACCTTTTCCTCACCCATAGCCAGCCAGTACATCATGGGGAAATATAAGGGTTAGTCATGACCCTCAATTCACATTCAGTTGTATTACAAGATTTAATAAAATTCAAAACATTTATTTTCATTAAATTTCCCTTGAGCATCATCCTCAATGAAAAGACTAAGTATCCAAAATAAATATAAATTAATATAAATTCCATTGGTAAATTGCCTTTAACCACATAACATTAACAGGTTCATTCCTATTTTAATTCTAAGGGGCTAGTGGTTGCTACCATGGCCCATCCAAAAATTCAATCCTGGTTTATACTCAACCGATATTTTTTCAAAGACCAAATCTACTAACTAACACCAAAATAAAAAAATAAATTATTTTTGACATTTATAACTAATTAATTAATCAATTTTAAACACTATATAATTATAGATAACTCATTTGGCCATCACACAACACAAGAACCACCGCCAACAACCCACCATATGCTTATCTCACATCCATGTCCCTACATCAGCTAAAATCCCCAACATTTTATGCCAAATAAATTGGCATTCTTATTAAATATAGACTAAAATCCTAGGAAAATTTATGTCACTACACACATCAACAAATGTGATTTGACTCCATGTGTAGATGGTGTCCTATGTCACACTCTTCTTAATTATAGAATAAAATCCTATTATGCTAAGACAATTATACCATGATTTGGTGGAATCAGAACCAAATCGTTAAATAGGGAAACCAGAAATTTGAATTATGTGAGGGCAAGGAAAACAGATATAGAAATATGACAAATCATACTAAAATACCACAAAATTTAACTAAGGAACTCTGTTATTGAAGGGTAGTCGGGGGGGGGGGGGTTCAAAAAAATATGGGATGCACATCAGAAGGAGAATGAGAAAGTGGTTGTGGGATTAAATTTTCTTTGGGATTAAATTGTAAATTTTCCCACTTTAATGAGATGCACAATTTGGATGAATTGTTTTCCATGATGCATTAAAATTGTGTATTAGGCACTAACCATTTGAAACCCTCTCACAAGGTTATTCCATGTGTTTTGAAAAAGCATGTACTATCCATGAAAATTGAGATGGTCTTGGTTTGTGGTAACTCAAGTGGATTTGTTTCAATCATCCACTAATCCTGATGTAGAAAATAAGACATTGAGTTTCTTCTGATCTTTGTACTATTTTCTCAAAATAATACACTAACAATTCTGGAAAATTGTGCCTTATAAAATGATAACTAAAAATTTATTGATTCACATGGTGCTTAATTATTTACCCAAATTTTTATCAAATGAAAACAATCTCTAAAAAACCTAAAACATAACCTGTGGAATCTAATGTTCAACTAAGAGCCCCACGAGCTACCATTAGAAGCTCATTTATTGTCTAAAAAATTAAAATTAATTCATTCAAAGTCATAAAATTCTACTCTAAATCTCCAAACAAAATTTTAATTATCCAATAACAGAAAATTCATATTATTTATAAACTTTTCAACTTGTATGGACAAAATATATTATATTGAGGTTTTTGGAGGCCAAATTTATATGAACTAGATAAATTTTCCAAAAACACATTCGAAAATACACTATATATTAATTGTGTTTAGTAGAATCATATATACTGTGGACTAAATATTGAGTTCACTAAAAAATCAGAATATATAAATGATCATCAAATAAATGAGGATATGAGAATTATCCATAGGAAATATTACAATGTAGTGGTCAAACGAGGGAAATATCATTATTTATTACACTATCCAAATCATTAGCATCCTAAGGTTTCTAATTTCCCACTATTCCACTAGAAGTTTGATCTATCCCATTAGAAGTAGATGATCCATTTAAGAGTTCATTAGACACATCATTCATGAAATAAATAATGTTCATTAAATATAAGTGAAGCTACATACACCATGAAATCTCATCTGGAAACTAGAAGTTGAAGTATGAAAATAGTAAAATGTAAAAATATATCTAATGTGTATATCATCAAATGATCATTGAAGATATTTAGGCTAATCAAAATTACACGCAATTTCAATGGGACATTGAGGATACATAAACATGGTGCTATATATTTTATAGTTCAATGTAGTATTGCAAAAATGGATTATTTATAGGTGAAAAGTGGAGATAGTTAATGAATTTTATCAAACAATTTTAATCATGATATAAATAATTAAAATACAATGAGACATGTATATTAGGTTCAAGATATCATAATATGGGGGAATTGCATTAGTACATGAGTAATAAAAGATATAGTTAAGGTTTCCTAAAATATCAAGTGATATATGCCAAAAGAAGTTGTGTCACATACTCAAATAGAACATAATTATCAGATGTACTATCATTCAAAACATAAGGAAACTAGAATTTTTTTTAAAAAAGTGGATGCATGACGTTAAAGGCTCTAATTTAGTTTTTTAGACCATACATAGGAAATAGATGACTTATAAGTTTTTAATAACAATATATATTTGATGATAGATATTTTACAAGGTGAAAAACCAATATAATACATAGTGTGAATGAAAATTATCAGAAAAAATCAATTTTAAAAAAAATATAGGAATAAAATTAAATAGTTGAAGCGTGATGTTTATTATGTTGAAAATTAAATCAATAAGCACTCATAAAATCTATGTGGGAAATTGAGATGATTGAAAAGTCTCAAACATGATATGTATGCTGGAATATGAACTCTAGAATAATCATATGAAGCACATTTATTATCTATCAATCAACTATGTTTAATGGAATGTTGAGTTTTCTAGATTATAGAATAAAAAAATTTAATAAATGAATAGTAAATGTGTTATAAGTGGAAACATGGAAAATTATTTAACATAGCTCACCAGATACCATAATATTTTTTATGATATATAATAAATGGATGTTTTTAATTACAACTATACATTAACTATGAGTGATGGAAAATACACAAAACAATTAGTATTAGTAAAATTTATTTGAGATAAATGTGAAAAGTCAGTACATACATATTTTTTTGAATTCCATAGATTAATATGTTCTTGTATGAATAATTTGGTGAATTATAGAATTGTGAGAAGAAAAATTGTATAAGATATTTTATCCAAATAAATTTCACTAAAATTAGTTGGGGACTTTGTGTTTATTAAAATTTATGGTATTTATGAAGATGCTAATCCTAATGATCATAGTTCCATAATTCATAAAGATTGAGTTCATGAATCTTAATGAGTTTTGTCGAAGATTTGGAATGTGTGTCAATAGGAATTTATTGGGATTTTATTTAAATCTATGTTTTTAGAATATTTATTTTAGTTGTTCAAAAAATAAATCCTCAGATATTATAGATTTTGAAATCAAGAAATTTATCATTTTATATTTAGAATATAAATGGGGGTGATGTTATTCAGATAAAAATGAAGAGAGAACACAAATACTGATTTTCACTGAGGGAGATCCTTAGAAGATACAACTTTGAGAGGAAGATTATAACCACAGAATATAAAAAAGATTCATTTTTCATGATATTTTTATGACATTGGGAATTATAAGTATCATTTAATTGAGGGGGTCATCTAAATTTTGAATCCTAGGAAGTGGTGAACTAGACTAATAAAATTCTACCACTTGTATAAGTTCTAGATATTTATGTTCCATATAGTTAGAGTTATCTAAAATTAAAATTTCTATAATTAGATGATATTCCAAGGTGCACGATAGTTTAGAAAGTTCATCTAGATGTAAAAGTTCCATCCATGAGAAATTTAGTGGAGAACCTTTAATGGTTGGAGGTTCTAGCCAAAACAACACCATCATTCACACTAGGAGGGAGAAGAAGCTCTATATGAGATAGAACAACCACATACATAATATTATTATTTCATTATTTAGTTAATTTTATGAATAGAGTGGAAAGAGGATAATAAAATCCCACATAACTTTCAATTTATAATAATATTATTGGTAATAAATTCTTGATTTGATGAAAGTAGACATGGTATGGATTAGGTTCTCACATTGAGGCAAAACCATAAAAAAAGACCCAATGTGTTATTAACATTAAATTATCTATATATCATAAAGTAAAATATTTTAGGGTTCATAATTAATATATTAACATCTACACAAATAATATATACTTGAATAAAAAGGAATAAAAATGTTTTGTTAATATCAATAAATAAAATTTGGCCACCCTTGATTTGCACACTATTAGGGTGACTGAACGATACCATGAGACTCTTAAGGTGTAAAAGATATGGGTTCTAAATAATTTTATCAACATGTCTGATTCCCATATTTTTTTCATTCATTCAAATGAAGTACATATTTTTAGAAGTTATAGATATAATTTCTATAGAATATTCTAGGATAAGACATTTTGAAGTCCATAAAATTCTTTATAGCAGAATAAAATTGATGATACTCTTTTTTAAGGAAGTATTTAAGTTAGAGATAAAAATATGAATAATTTGAAGAATAAGTAATCTCACAATTCATGGAATTTAGTGTCTAATTATAAAATGAATAATGATCCACCATCACCAGATGTTATGGTGGGTGAAAGCTATTTTGAAGAATCTATCAGAGTTGATTCTATGAATGAAGAATGTACTTTCTATGGTGAGAATGAAACCATTGAAAATTTTATTGTTTTTTAATCATTGATTATAAATCATCTTAAATAATATCCCATAGATGTTTTTAGTTATATATTATTATTTATTAAGTTACTTTATAAATGAAAATCACATCTTGGAAAATAATCTGATTCTAAAGATAAATAATGGTTAAAAAGTAAGTTATTTTAAAAATGTAAATAAACCCATTGATTTCAAGGAAGAAATTAAATAAATTTGTCAATAATATTTAAAATTAAAAGAAGGATCATTTAAAATTTAGTTTTCTAAGAATGTATTTGAAATGAATAAATTCCATGCACTAAAAAAATGATATAATTTATGAAATATAATCTATAATTCAAATAAATGATTAATCAATGTTCCTAAAAACACTCTAATAGAAAAATTTATTTTCGTAAAGAAATAGTGGAGAAAATTAATAAGGAATGGGAAATAATGTTAAAATATTTCAATGTTGATAAGGATAATATCCTCCAGTTTTCTTTAGACCATAAACATAGAAAAAATAATATGGAAGAGTTTACATAAAATCATACCAAATATGTGGAAGGATAAGTGTTGTAAAAATATATTAGAGGATCATTAATTTAGAGAAAAAATAGTTAAAAAAAATATTTAACTAATAAAAAGACACATCTTCTAATAATTTAATTTAAAATAGTAACCCATGTTCTAATGAATATGTAAAATATAATTCCCCTACATTGAATATTTATGATTATAGTGATAAAAAAATTTGTGATGAAAAATATTAGGAAACCCATCAGTAATTTGATAGTGGAATTGTTTTTTAATGAAACAATATCACCACTAAATTTTTACTAGAAATAAAATGTAAATGAATCTTACACTATCCAAAGTATGCTCATTTGAAGAAGACTATATTTATTGGAAACTACTTGTGCTGTGTAATTTTTTATAATAGTCCATTAACGATTGGAATAATATGCCACATTATGAAAAAAAAATTAAAATCTAATTTCGTAAGGAGAATTTAATAGATGTCTTGAGAAACACAGTTAAGTTCCTCACCAATTTATAAAATTAGAATTTCATTATCATTTAATATATTTTAAAATCATTACAGAATATATGATTTTTTTGGATAAGTGGAATGAATATTATGATTCCTTTTATATGAATATGAAGAAAATTTTAGTGACAACAAATAGAAGGATTCCTTTAAAGATGAAGGTAAATCAATGGAATATTTTAGCAAAATTTCCTTGATATGTAATGTAAATGAAGATACATACAATTCAGAAATGAAAAATTAAATGTAAGATGTGACCTCAAAAAGATGATGCAACTAATATGGATGAAAATGATACTTCATGTATAGATGAAATCAATCTATGAATATTAAATGTCATTGAAGAAAAATTAGGGGGAAATTGAATCAATATGAAAAATTAGAAAATGAATTGGAATAGTTTAAGGTATATCATATGAATAACATGAGTATATATTCATATTACAAGAGAAGGGTAACATACCAGAATAAAAGAATATTTGTGGAAGTTGTAACTTGGATGGTCATACTACTAAAAAATAATTGACAATGTTACCCAGGTATGAGATGTTATTGAATAAAATATGGAAAGATTCAAAAGATATATATACTATAAAATATTTACATGTTATGAATAATATAGAACATATTATGAACATTTTCATGGTTTTATATCAATAATATTTAGAACTATTAATGAATATAGAATAATAAGAAGAAAATAATAATCAATTGTACATGATAATATATTTGAAGAATCAACACTTATAAAAATAAATAAATATAAGTACAGAATATAATTCCCCAGAACCCAAGGAATTTGGTAGATGGAAAACTGACTATAAATTCCTGAAGAAAATTTGGGCTAAATGAATAAAGTTTTTGGTAGTTGAAAATATTATTATCCCCATTTCACTAACAAATTAGAAAGGGAAGATCAAAATTATTATCTGAAATGTTGGAAAGAGGATAAATAAAAAATTTACTTGAGTTGACACAATATTGGGGGGATTTTTCTACATAAAATAACATTCCTGGTTCTAGGGTCCTAATGATATTGAAATAAAGAGAAATATTATTCATAAACAATGTTTATGATGTCATATAAAAATGTATCCATAAATTGAAGATTTATGTACTCTGAGGCTAAATTAATAGATGAAGAATAATAAGTTGTTTTAGAAATAGAAAATCTAGAAAATTGATGTTTCAATCATATATGAGTCTAATTGTATATACAATAAAAATATTATATTTAAATTTAATTTTAAATGCAACTCAGGAAAATAAATTCTTAACCAAAAAAACGTTTTTATAATGTGTTAGAAACCTAATTTTTTATACTTAATCATTTTTTATATGATTGTTTGGATGGATAAAAATTAAATTGAATAAATATCTAATGAAATTACATATAAAATAATTTTTTATTGTTTTATGTACTAGGTAATTTTTATCAAAAACATTAATATTCATTATAGTTGTTATTTTTTATACACTGAGCATAGATCGAGTAGGCATAGAGTTGGTTAATTTGTGGTTAATTTTTTATTGAAAAATGTTTTAATTAATATCATGAAAATGAAGGTCAACATTAAAATCAATAAAATAAAAAGGGCGAAAAGTAAAAGTATTAAAAACGTTTTTCCTTCACCCCAATATGTCAATTATGGGGATTTAAATTAAAATCAATAAGGTTTAGGGAAAATTGATGAATTATATCCCTTATATGGATGAAATTGTATATATTTTTACTTATGGGGATAGAAAACTAATTGAATTTAAGAATAATATGTTATTGAAAAAATATCAAAAGGGGGAGATTAAAGTACCCATTATATGATGATAATGAATTTTTTTTGTTTGAAATAGATTATAGAAAAGAAAATGAGTAAGTTGAATTAAAATGATTCTCCCTATGTGAGTTTTAGATGTTATTTAACCATAAGTATAATCATATAATGTTGACAAAATATAGATTCATGAATTTTAATTAGAGAGTGACAAACAATAATTTATAGATAAATTTTTCATAAGATTGAATTATTATTTCACCAAAAGTAATGGAGAAAATTGGAATTAATTTTATTGATGGATAAATGAGAACTACATGGAAATATTAATATATGAATAAATATTATCATAATATAATGTGATAATTATGTAAATATAAGTGGAAGTTCAACTATTAAAAGAAGATATTTTGTATTATGAGAGCCATGTACATCCGAAATAGAGTTTGATAAGTTTGATATTATGATGGGTGTTTTTATAGGAAAAATTATAGGGATGAAAATGAATATCCCAAAAAAACATGAATAGAATATAATTAATTATACTAGAGGTTTATACATAAATATAATATTTATAATGAATTTTATGTTCAATAAAAAAACAAAACGTATTCATTAACAATGAAATTTTAGGATCGATGAATATCATGAAGGAAATGCTATAATGATGAGATAAAAATAATGACAATCATAAATTGATTATACAACCTTTAAACACCATACCCTAGGGTTTATTCTTTTCGATCATTCTATGATAAGTGAACACCATTGAATTGGAATAATCTCATCTATAAGATAATGCTCAATCCATGAATGATATAGTTAAATTAATATTCATGAAATTCATGAGAAGACACAAATACTATGGAAGATTGTGAGAAATCAAACAAATAAAGGATGAAAACACTAGAGCATCAATGTACCTGTAATGTTTATAACATCAGATTGTCACATAGGTCCAATATGAATGATCACTTACTCACAGATTCCACCGGTCAACATGGTCATGAAATAATAGATCTGTATATAGTAAATTGGTTTATAACATTAGAGAAATGTTGGATGCATGTGTGATCCATGGAGAAACTATCAGAAAAAATATAATATTCAATACAATAGAATTTAAAATATCGATATGATGTGTAGTAGTGATTAAGGATAGGTTATTGATATAAGGAGAAATATTATAATTACATGAGATATTTGAAGTTCGTGTATAGGTTAAATAAAATAAAAAGTTATTTGAATTGTAATAAGGTGTATTTGACATTCATATAGAACAAAATTATCAAAAGTATAGACGTGAAACATGTAAAGAAACCAAATGTTTTCAAATAAAACGTGGATTATTATAGTAAAAGGATCTACATTATGTTTTTATAGAAGGTTTACGGAAGAGATGAGTTTGGATACCAAAATAAAAAACTAAATCAGATGATAAAGATGGTCTAAAGAAAAAGAAACAATTGGAATATATAGAGGGAATGAAATATATTAGATGGAGTGATATTTGAGGAACACCATAAGAATATGAAGCATTATATTAAGTATGAAATTTATAATGTAAAAAATAACGTAAATGAGGACATGAAAAATCAATATATGAGTCTGAGATGAGTATAAGACACTAAAAGATCAAGGAAGTTAGAAGAGAAATTATGGCATTGTTACTGAAATCACATTTTTAATTAATGATCAATTACATCGATGGAAACATTGTGGTTTTCAATTTTCAAAATATTATAAGATAAATAAAGAATAATTCTTGTGTCAGATGTGGAGATAGTATTCATAAAACAATTGAGTTCACTAGATATAAGAATATTTTCTCAATGAGATACAATGAATATAATGGTTTCATTATAACCAGATGTAAACTATGAGTGATGTAATATACACATTAATAAACTTATCGAAATGCATAGTAGAGAAATAAAATGAGATGTACATGAATATATATTTTCTATTCAATGGATAAAAATTATTAGTTCGTAAATAAAATTTTTAGAGTATTTTGGAATTTTTTATAAGCTTTAAAAAGAATAAGTTTGTAGAATAATGTTCACCACAACAATGTTGAGGGAAATTTCATTTACCCAAATTCAATTTAATTATGATTTTGTTGAGTTGGATTCTTATAGTCCATTATTTAGGAAGACTGAGTTCATGATTCTAGCTAAAATTTTAATAAGAATTTAAATGTTAGTTGACACTATATTTTGAATACATTTTATTTAAATCGATTTATAAAAATATTTATTGATAAATTTATGAAATAATTATTTTTTTTATAAATATTTCCAATTATATAATATATTAGGGGAGGTAGAGTATTTAAAAGTGGGTGTGACCATTATGATACACATTCAGAGAGAGATAGAAGATTTATGATTATTGAGAGTGGTCCTTAGAAGATATAATATTAAGATAAATCATATGAATATATATTTCATGAAAGATTAATTTTGATCAATGTTTTTAGAATATCGTAACATTAATTTCTGAAGTATTGAATGAGTCCTCCAGATTTAGAATACCAGGAGGAATTCAAGATTGACATGTAGGGCTAACCTATAGATGTACCAGAAATTGAAGGTCAAGGTTTTGAGATACCTCCATAATTGTGTTAATCATATGTAAAGGATAAGTGAAATTAAATAATGTTAAAATAAATTTCACATGAATGTGAAATTCCTATTCATGAGGAATCACTAGGAGAACCCTTAGGTAATGGTGTTTCCATTATAAAAAATGCCATTATTACTACCAATAAGGATGAATGACATTTTTTAAAGATAGCTTAACCACTTGTGTAATATTGTGGTTTTTTATTTCAATGTGGGGGATTTAAATTTTGGGTTATGTGCGACAACTTCTGACAATACATGAAAATGATAATAATATTACTAATGGAAAATCCATTACTCAATGGTAGTTGAAACGAAAAATATTAAGTTCTTAAATTGTGGGTAAACATTATAAAAATTATTATTTAGTATTTTATTTATATTATCTTAATTAGATATAGGAATAGTGGTGAGGGTTCATATATAAAATCCACACATCCTATCAAATGATAAAATTATAATTAAAATTAATGAAAAATATTATGTTGAAATTAATTACTAAAATATTTTCAGCCCTGATTTACTTCGTTCTCATGGTGATTATACGATCCCCTATGATTATCTGATTTAGTTTCCCACTACCTTGAATTATGTCTATAATAATGTTCTTTCACTTTAATTTAGTATTTTAACATAAATAATAGGAATTCTAGTTATGAAGAAATTGATCTTTCTTGAGTAAAGCATCCCTGGGTAAAAGGACGTTGGGATTAACATCACAATAGCTCAGAGGATTATTCCATTACCTAAAAAGAATGGGGTTGGTTATTTTTAGCTCTAGGCATACTCATGATGTGATTTTAGATTTTATATAATTATAATTCTTTATATGAAATGATCTTTTACTTTATGTATTGGATTTAGATGGATAAGTGTAAACATAGTTTTCTTTTATTTTTTTTGTAAGTAATACAAAATTACGTTTTGTATGGAGTTACCTATTAATATAGGATACAAATATCCATTTAGTGCAATGAATTAGACTCAATATTTAATCCATAAAATCATGTATACATAAATGGAATAACATGAGAAAATAATGTGATGTTAAATTAATTGGATAATATTATGTGTTTGATTCTAACAAAAGAGTAACTTATTATGACCTCAATCCTTCTATATGAGTTACCCTATCCATTAGGAACCTATTGATTATATTTTTTTATGTTGGTTATGTAATGATGTGACTCCAAAAATGAGGTGAATTTTTCTTGAAATGTTATATGGGGTACATTTACATAGGAATCTATAAAAGTCAGCATACCATAGGAATCATGCATATGGTCTATACATGATGGAATTATGTAATGATTAATCAACCCAACTAATAGTGTGTCATATACATCATTTTTGAAAATAGTTTTCTACCATATTCAGTCATTTATTACAGAAATGATACCCCTATAAAAGTCATGATGAACTATTGAACATGGAAAACTAATGATATGATGATCTCAAAAGGGGTAATTATTTTAGTAATATAAATTCTAAAAAAATTACTTATTAAATGAATGTATAACATGATAATCATATGATAAAATATTATATTATAGATAAATGAAATTATCCTCTTCACACATTTATTTTAGAAAAACTATTTACAAGAAAAATATTAATATAAACAACTTATAAGACTAGAAACATATTAAATGTTCTTAATTAAGGGAATATTATATGTGTTCGATTAATATCTTATAGAATATACAAAAAAATTATTATATTTAAAACATAAAACCTAGAAGATAATGAGAATCATAAAATGATTCACATGAGGTTTCAATGAAATTATATTCCAATTGAACTAAGAAATTTTTGTTTTATATATTCAATATAATTGGGAATGTAAAATTATACTCAATATGAATGAGTTTGTTAATGACTTGGATAGACTAAATATTTTTTATGGGGTTTTCATCAAATAATTACTTCCATTATCATTGATGGAAATGTATTGAAAATGTGAATTAGTTTATGAATATGGTCTATGATATTCTAAATGAGTTGAGAAGAGATAAACATGGTATATAATTTTTTGGTTCTGGTGTCATATGGACAATAAAATAATGCAATGAGATCAAACTCTAACATTAATGGTTAGTCGGAGTACCTAAAAACGATTCATCGCGTATCCATTCAAGGTTTTTGAAACAATAAGGTGTTATCAGGAAAAACGAGTAATGATTCTATAGGATATAATATTTCAAGATACCATAAGGTGATTTTAATATCAATTTACGTTCTATTTAAGGTATTATCTTATATAAACTAATTATTCTGTTTTAAGGTTTTATGATAGAAATTGTATACATTACATGCCCTCTAAATATTGTAGGGTTTAAAATAAAGGGAAATATTGATTACATTTATATTTCTCATTCATGTGATGGTGAAAATATTTGATACATCAATGAATCATATGTAAAGGTATATATCAATATAAAATTAATCTAATTAAAGGATGTGTACAATTATATAATTTATCTTAGATTATTTGAGTACTTATTTTCTAACAAAGTGCAATTATGAATAATATGAGATAATATATTTAATACATATGGTTTATGATTCATCAAATTCTATATCATGATTTAAATGGACAAATGTATAAAAACTTTTGATCAATGAAAATTATTTAATCCAAATTTTTATAAAAATATGAGGGAATGTGCTCCTACCCTTAATTAGTGGTTTGTTTTAAATAATAATGTTACTTTGTCAAATAAAAAATATCAAAATATATATAATACCATATATGATATGGAAAAACTATTTTATTTTTTAAATTTTCGTATAAAAAAAATTCGATTTATTTACTAAACACAAAGGATTTTTTTATCTTTTTATGATACGATGAACCAAATACAACATATAATTAGCTATTTAGCATATATTTGAATATAGATATGTTCAATGTTCATAAATATATTATTATACTTGTAATGTTTTCAAGAAAATATTCACATAATATCATAATGATTTAAGGATATTTGATATCATTGAGAAATGAAAATAATTAAATTAAATTAAAATAAGAAAATAATTTTTACCATTCTATAATATATTTCACTAGTAAAAATTCATAGGGAATTTAATTTAATATCCTAAATGTGTTTTAATGTATAATGACAAATATAAATGTGACGTTTTTCATATTAGTTACTATAAAAAATTAATTTTCACTGTATCACACAGGATTTGAGGATGTTCTTATAAGAAATAATGTAAGTAGTTATATTCATTATTATAATATCTCAAAGGAAACTTTTGATGAAAAGTGTTATAAGGATAAATATGTTAGACATAAAATGTGTTGTAAGTAGAAAAAAGTTATCATCATAATATTTTTGAGTTTTAAAATTTTAATATGTTCATGTAGTGGAACATTATGAAAATTATTCCAAAATCACAATATTATTTAAATTTTATTTTTCATATATATTACTAACAAAAGATTTTTGTGGGAGGATTTTATCATGTATACACATATTAATTTGAAAATAATTACACATAGATTAATGAGTTAACCAACCCCCAACAAGTGCTTTTGTATATGTATATATTGATGTATATTTCATGAAGTTTATTTATAAATTACATCTCAAAGTATGATTTTTGGTTATCCTGATCTGATGATTGTAATTGAATATTACAGGATATGATGGAATATAATGATTAGCATGGGTAGTATTCTAATATATAAATAGATACCATGAACATGGGGATTAAAAAGTTTTTTTGTGAGTTGCATGACCAACTAATTATACAACATTGAGTGTCCTTTGGTGTACAAGGGGTGAATGGATCATATTTGGAGTCCCCACTTCCCGAGGTTAGAGGTATACGTTACATGTGAGCCTTCCATAAATTGATGGATTTCATATGAAAGCCTCAACATTTAGTTAATTATTTTGACGTTGGATTTTTTTTCTGATCATGTTGTAGGATGGAGAATAAAGAAGACGATATTATTCCTCTAATATGATGATTATGTTATTTTATCTATCAAATTTGATGGGATATGGAGTGTGATGTTACACCTATATATTATATATAATTTTGTTATCTACCTGGATGAGTTACATGTGATGTGTCCATCCTTAAAGGTGAATCACATGTGATATATTCATCCACCTCATTAGTTGATACTTAGAGATTTGAGAATATATGATATATATATATATATAGTATTTACACACTCCATTTAACATGGTCCCTCGATGTATTGAACAAAGGGATTTTATTATAATTCATGCGAGTATGTGATTAAACTGTAAGACACATGTATATAGATACAAGTATTTAATGAAGATAATATTAGATCCCATTCTCTATCAAGTAACACTGATTTTTAGGTAGAGACATATATTTATATACATTTATATATTTATGGATCCATATTATTTTCATTGATACAAAGCATATGTTTTCACGTATTATGGTTGTTTTACTGTTCATTATGATTGAATCATAAAGTTGTTCTCAAAGTGATCTATTGTTTAATCAAAAATATTTTACGATGAGTATATACAAGGTATTTCATATGATGTGTCATATGCCGGAATTTATGATGAATATAAAATAGTGTAATGAAATATATCCAAATGTGTTTTTGATATGGTTGGACATGTTATTATATATGATGTGATATAAGGTGAAATGGAATGTAAATCTTTTATTAATTAATGAAAGTGTGATATTGGGGTATATATACCCTAAAAACCAATTACATATGATTCATTGCTATATAATATCCCAAGATAAATGAATATCATAACGCATCCATTAATCTAATGAGTCATAATATATTACTAAATATGTCATAATGTGACATTGTCCATGAAATTCATAGTGTATGGATAGAAATATAATATTTAGTGATGATAATAATATCTTTATTATTAATGAAACCCTTTTTGGGTTGAGTGGTAACACTTACATGAAAACTGTTTAGAAAAAAAACTGTAATGGGAACAACCATAAATAAACCAATAAACCCATACCAAGGTGATGTATGATACTTCCTGAACAAAATTTGATATCATAATAAAGAGTAATATTAGTTTAATATTTCATTTTACTATAGATAAAAAATCGTACTAAAACATCAATAGTCTTATTATCCCTTTTCACACCTAAGAAATTGTCATTCAGTTTGGTCGAAAACCATCGAAGACTATCTTTCTCAAGGTCTTACAGAGGTTGAAACCTATGGAAGTATATCTCCACCAAAGTAATATCAAATTAAAAATATTATTCCCCATTATTTTCATCTTATATTTCGTTACCACACCTATCATAAATAACATTAATATCTTTTGAGAAAATGGAAGTGATGAAAACCCTAAGAATTAGGCATCTTAGAAAACATATATTGGATTATAGTTTTCATACCTTTCAATATGTGATTGATCATCTTCATCCATCTGAAGTCATTTTCAAGCCTTCATAAACATCCTATAAACATTCATGTTTATGTTTTTATTGTTCTTGTAATCACCATCCATACCAGTGGATTTGATTAACCTTGATTTCTGAAAACTAGTTTAATGTTTTCGATGAAATATTTTTCTAATAGGTTACAAATAAAAAGTCACCAGAATTGTAGACACATTTATTCCCATTACTATCACCCATAACATGATAAAATTTTTCTTCCACTTCCACTTTCAATTCAAAATTAGTCAACACTTACATACTATATTCCATAAAAATCTCTTTATCTATTATTACACATGTCCTGGGTTTCTTCTTCTTCCTCCATAGTATAAATCATTTCCACACCCCATTCTAATTTTCCATTAATTACTCAATTATCACAAAAAAACTGATTACAATGTTTACTGTTTTAATTTCATCATTCCTTTTGAGATTTTTATGAAGAGTGTCTAAAATCATCAGTCATGTTGTTAAACATCAAAGAAACTGGTGGTTTTGGAATGATTTTTTATAATTTTCTTCTAGAGTAAGGTGGATGGTCGACCCCCCCCCCCCTTAAACCAATTATATACCAAATGAATATAATTTATTTATATAGTCACTGATAATAGATAATCCTCTTGATGTAGTAGTCAACGTAGATATATAAGACTAGATAACAGTTCATGGGATCCCCTTCAATGTAAAATAAGTAGTTCCCAACATTTATCAACTAGTAGTATTTGAGAAGTTTACTAAACAAAGACTACTATACATGAATATAAATCCATCATCCAATGAATAATCATTTCAATGTTGTCTCTTTTTTTGCGAGTCATCACAATTTCTTTGGACTTTTCACCTTGAGGTATAATTGAGTGATACTTCTAGTGTAAAATAACTAAATTTTGCCATGAATATAACAAAAAATTATATTAACTATAAGGCCCCATCCTTAAACCTTACTTAATATTGAATTAAATGAGTAATTCACATTGAGGATCTTTTCAGGTTTAGAGTTTTAGAGAATTAGGACATAACTGTTACATCTCAAAAGATTACAAAGTAGTCGCTTCTTCTAAATTTCCATAAAATAAAAACTCATAAAAAGAAACATGTATATTTCCATGTTTTAGGTAGCATGACTTTCCCATGATCCCATCCTTGACCCTATTCCACGCTATGTCCTATGAAAAACATTTCAAAAACTTGGGATGAGCATAAAAAGCTCAGTAAGGGACACACAAAGAATGAAAACTATTAGTTTTTCAAAACAACAAGTAAACCATGAATACTTTATCAATGTAATAATTTTCACCTTCATGAAGTAGTAAAAACACTTCATTGAAAAAAAAAGTATCAGTACTTACCTTTTTGTAACCAAAGGATTACCATAAAACCCATATAAATAACACATAACATATATAAAGGTAACTTGGGACATAAACATACGTAAGTGGAATAACCATACGGTCGACTTCCACACATATCACTTAATGGAATAGCCATACGACCAATTTCCATACATAATTAATGGAATAGCCATACGGCCGACTTCTATACCCAATGCATTGGAGGTTATAACGTAACCACCCGTTAAAATGTCCAAGTACCAATATAAAATCATAAAACATAAAACCAATATAAAGGAATGATAACATTTCCACATCACAATATATCATAATAGAATCCTTTATCAAAACAATTTTCAAAACCATTTAAAACATTTAATACAGAGATTTTTGAATCAAAGTGTCCCATACCACCTTGAAGCTTAAAATTTTAAACCATTAATATACATATAAATAAATCCTTAAAACCATTTTGAAAACATGGATATTAATAAGAACAAATAATTAAAACATTTAAAATTACATTTTGGTTAAAGGGGTTTTACCAAAATTAGAAACACTTGAATATAATAATTGAGGAATAACATTTAGTCAGAACTTTATAATATCATGAGGATAAATGGATTCATGCTATAATACTCCATAGGACAGTATATACACCATATAAGAGTGAATTGGTGCATAACAACAATGAACCCTCAATAGAAATGTCAAATGTGATGAAATCCCTTATAAAAAAGGTATCCTTAAATTAAGGACAAATCAATCTCAAAAATATGCGTGACAAATATGAATACACCCAATATAAGTGGATATTAAGTGTAAAACAATAAAAGGTCATTCACACATATTCAATGGATGACATATTCAATGACTACATGTTGAACCCAAAGAAATCGAAATTGGGTTAAAAAGTTCCCTTGACAGCCTAACGACATCACATCAAAATGAGTTGATGAGAGATAAAAAGCATATCTCATCACTTGGACATAAAATTTACATCAATAAGGATATATGAGAACATATCTCAACAAAAAAATATGTAAATTAAAAGACCCAACAAAAGAAGTCTTTTAAAAAAAGAGGAGGGTTAAAGGTTCCCTTACCGACTTGGGCATCTTTCAAAACATACACCCCATGAAAGAAGGACAATAGATCATTGATGTAAATACTCATAAAAGAAAGTATATTACACAAAGAGTAGAATAATGGGATGTACATACACCACTAAATGGAATATGTGGCAAATGTAGCATAAATCTCACTGGAATAAAAGTGAGATGAAAAATACCTTATGAAAACTCGGCAGCCTAACGACGCCACAAAAAACTTCCCAAATGGATTGATGAGAGAGAATAAGGCCTCTCATCACATGAACATAAAAATTACAGTAAGTGTAATATAATATAACATCCCATTAACAAGAAATATGAGCTTTAGAGGGAATGACATAAAAGAGTGTACTTAAAAAGAAAGAGAGGAGTAAGATCCCTTACCTCGGGCCTGACTTGACTCGATCGTTCTTTAACATCCTGAATAATAAAAATGAGTTAATTTATACCTGATTAAGAACCTTTTTCAAGCTTATTATTCCTTTTATATCGCTTATTTCCATGTTATAAACATTATGTAATCATTAAGTTAATAATGATTGTTTTGTTGATATTTGGTTCTTAAGTCGAAAGTGGACTTCTTACAATTACATGTTGTTCGTGTGGCCAAATGTTTATTATATCCTGAATTTTATTCATGATGTAGATATCATATATGTCATATATATCCAGTACATTCATGTATTTAAAATATTACATAATCATTTAGAGGTAAGAAATGAAATGCACCGTTCATGGAGACGGTAAGCCGTACGTACGCATGAACGCTACTTTCAATTCTTTGTCATATTAATGGAATTAAAACTAAATAAGAGGTATTTATATTTTAATTACAGAATTATATTCATCATTTAGATTTATTATTCATCATATATATCCATTATATACATGTACTTATAATATTACATTACATTTGGGGATAAGAAATGAAATGCACCGTTCATGGAGACGGTAAGCCGTACGTACGAATGAACACTACCTTCATTTCTATCTCATACTTTAATGGAATGAAATAATAATGATATAGAGGTATATAATAATTCCAGTATAACATCATATATAATAACATTAAATCCATCCTTTATACGTCCCACGTATGGCATTAACGAATCACATCACTTTGAGGGGGCGGTAGTCCGCACTTCCTAAAATGAAGATATCACGTATACCCATAATGGAAGCCATAAAGGTAAGACACAAATGAAAAATACAGAATCATATGTAAAACATAAACATATTATATATCATATATAAAAATAGTGACATCATAATGTCCACCTTTGAAGGTGTTAAATGAGTATTGAACAATCATCATTTCGGGAGGCAGAATTTCGCTATCCACGGAACCTGTATGTTCTTTAACCATTTTATATAGTTGTGTGAGAGTGTATCTAGAATAAATCTTCTAACAACACCCTAGTATATTGGAGATACTGGTGTTGTTACAAAAGAAGTAAATAAAAAGAGTTTAGGGGGTTGGGGAACCAAAATAAAACAAATGAACATGAGAGAATGAATTACCTTTAAAAGTGTAACTCCTTTTGATTTGAGCCTAAAGGATTCCTTTGAAAGGATTCTGCCCCAAGGGAATCCTTTAGGATGAGGATAGGGATGTGTAGAGAGTAAATGGGTAGGGGTTGGCCGAGCCAAAGGCTTTAGGAGTTTGTGAAATGAGGTAGAGGTGGGGGCCTTTTATAAGAGGAGAGGAGGGCACTTCTAGATAGTAAGAAATATTACTTTATTTGAAAAATGTGTTTCGGTTTTAAATGGTCCCACATTGATATAATTGGTGGATAAGGTGATAAGGCTTATAAATCCACTCATTCAATTGGTTTTGGCCGTGTGTAGTTCATAGATTTTACATTATATTTCTATTTTATTTTAATCGTTAAATAATGAGGTCATCGCTGCATCATCATGATGTCATAAATAATTTAATTTATTTAAAGTCTAAAAATTATAAACAAAATACCATGATGTAGTAAATCGTTTTAGCTTTCCAATGACTATTTATAATAAAAAATTTGATCTTTATAACCCCATGTAAAAATTGTTTTCGTAAAATAACTCAAGTTTGTGTCATTTTTACTTTAACATTAAATAAAAGGTTATTTATGTCATTTCCCAACCAAAGTGGATCCATGGGGTCCCCAAGTTGACCCATGGCTTGTCTTGGTCGTCCATGACACAACCATTGAGGGTAGGAAATGTGTCAAGTTCATTTCATATTATTAAAAAAATATTTTTACCTTAAACAACACTAATTACCACTAATCGCAATTACAAACTTAATAAGTTACTATTCACCAAAAAAAATTATTTTTATCCCATTGAACCACATTTTACATCATAATGACAACCATGTATGTCGGATTTTTGAAATTAAAAACACAAAGATGGCAAAATTTCATTTAAATGGAAAAATCAGTTTTTATAAGTACCACTTAGTGGTTTCACTATTCATCAAAAATTGAAGTTTTTCAGAAAATTCCCAAAAATTCACCATAAGCTATATTTGATATTCCGAATTCAAAAATGAAGTCTATTTTAAAAAATTAAAATCATATAAGTCATATTAATTAATTTAATAATTAATTCCCGTTGTCAAAGCAAATAGCGTGTTTTTATGAAACAATATGTATCAAAAGATTAACACTAGTTTAAGTCTGATTTCAAAGTGAAATTAATTCCAACGACCACTATTGGATTTAATGGTAAAAATATATTCTGATTTTAATTTAAAACCAATTAAAAATATAATCTAATCATATAAATAAATTAGATTAAAAATAGGTTTTGAATTAAATTACAACATTTTACACTATTCATTGAAAAAAAGGAACTTTATCGGAAAGATACCAAAAATTTACACAAAGTAAATTTTGATGTCCCGATTCTTAAGAAGAGTTTTATTTGGTCCAATAGAATGTATAAGAGTGAGCAAAACTATATTTAATGATGGTTCTCCATCAAAAGGAGATAAGTGAACCTTTAGTGAAAACTAGGGCATATACGCCTAAAATTGAATTCTTTCCGTATTTTAAGCCTTTATCTTTTATTGGATAAATGTAAAAACATTTAAAAACATATATAATCATATTTTAGTTATTTCTATCCATTACTGCCATTACAACGACTACATGTTAACTACCATTTAAAATAATATTATTTTATTATTAGAGTGCAACGTAAGATTCCCAAGAAACTTGTTGTTGCGTGTTGGGTACACCATCGAGCATAGAAACCCATTAAAGTAATATTAATACTTTATTCACAAATATGGATAAATATGAAAATGTCAGATTCTTTATTTACCTGGGGTGTTACATCCTTCCCCCCTTTTCGGAATTGCGTCCACGCAATTTTTAAAATTGAGCTTGGAAACATCCTTGAAAGTCCCACATTGGAACAAGAGTCGGTAAAACAATGACTTTAAAATAAAGAAAGATAAGTACAGAGGTCGCCCGAGTTAACCCATAATAGGATTCCGTGTAGGAAAACATGGACATGAAAGAAAAAGCAAAGGGTCATGTTCCAATGGAGAGTGATAGTAAACATGTCTAGGAGAAAGTTAACAATGAGAAAATCACAAACTTGTGATGGGTTAAACGGTATTCGATTCCCCAGTAAGAAAAGATAATAGACAACATTTTCGTGTTAAGTTACTTTTTATTGAGGAATTTATTCATAAGGAAACATAATCACTTATCATGTTGACCTTCAAATTTTACAAAAACTCATATTTTCTCCAAAAGACGAGTATTTAGGAAGACTTGTTCACATTAAGAGTACTATAATCAACTTATAGAGAATCAACTAATCCACCAAAGAGAACTATATACATCCCATGTCTTTATGCTTTAACCAAAACCAAAACCAGAAAGGTTAGTACAAGGTCAGATAATCCAGAAAAGTATAACGCTTTATAAAAAGAAAATCTATTCTTAACCTCCAAAATTTGTCCAAAAAAACCCAAAGTTCAAAGAGGACCATTAGATAAACATTTTGTCCATAAAATTCTTCAAAGTAAACCAATCTAAGATTGAAATCCAAATATTTGAAGGATTTAGTCACATAGTCTTCCAAGTTAAATCGTAACATTTATCTCCAATCAACATCAGTTGCTTGTAAAGTCTCGTATTGAAAAGTAATTAACCTAATCACATATCCTCCATGATAGGTTAATAATTTTCATAAATAACCCAAAATCGACTTACTCTTAATTCATAAAATCATATAACTAAAAATAATCAGTCAAAATAACCAGGGACTTCACGTAGTCCAATGGTAGGCGATAAATACCAGTCGCACTTTGGTTGTGGGTTCGATTCCCGCAGCTTTGTCCGACGCGACAGGTTGTCACACGGTCTGCGTGTTGTTCTTTTTCCAAAACTATATAATTCTTAAAACATCCCCGAAAATGAGATAAAATCTTCAAAAATGATCATAACATATTTTAACCTCATGTTTATCTCATTCCTTTAAATTTCCATCATATCATAGAGTAACCCATAATTACCACAAAAGTAAGGATCATATAAACCCTAATGGTTACCTTTTTAATTATTACCTGAATTTCCACATCGAGTTGGCCATCTCGTACATGATGCATTAGAGAACTCACCAAGTTTGAAGTGGTTGATCATGACTCCTTGATAGTTGGTTTAGAACAACGACGAGTTTCCTCATTGAATACCCCATTTCATCCAGTCTCTTAATCAGAGAACCACCACAGTTTCCTTCAAACCTATTGTCACTTTGGTGCCTTCTAGATCCATCCATTCACTAAAACCAAAAAGGTCAGTGTGAGTATATCAACATAACCATCATGTACTAATGAGGAAGATAAACACTAAGATATACTTACACATTCACTTTATCTAAAACTAGGAATCTTTCTGAAATCCTAACCATTATGGTAATGTCACTTATGCTTAAAGAATACCCTAACCTCTAAAGTTATCTAAACTGGCCTTTGATACCAACTATAAGGCCCCAGCCTTAAACCTTACTTAATATTGAATTAAATGAGTAATTCACAATAAGGATCCTTTCAGGTTTAGAGCTTTAGAGAATTAGGACATAACTATTACATCTCAAAAGATTACAAAGTAGTCGCTTCTACTAAATTTCCATAAAATAAAAACTCATAAAAAGAAACATGTATATTTCCATGTTTTAGGTAGCATGACTTTCCCTTGATCCCATCCTTGACCCTATTCCATGCTAAGTCCTGTGAAAAACATTTCAAAAACTTGGGATGATCATAAGAAGCTCAGTAAGGGATACACAAAGAATGAAAACTGTTAGTTTTTCAAAACAACAAGTAAACCATGAATACTTTATCAATGTAATACTTTTCACCTTCATGAAGTAGTAAAAACACTTCATTGAAAAAAAAGTATCAGTACTTACCTTTTTGTAACCAAAGGATTACAATAAAACCCATATAAAGAACACATAACATATATAAAGTTAACTTGGGACATAAAAATACGTAAGTGGAATAACCATACGGTCGACTTCCACACATATCACTTAATGGAATATCCATACAACCAATTTCCATACATACTTAATGGAATAGCCATACGGCCGACTTCCATACCCAATGCATTGGAGGTTATAACGTAACCACCCGTTAAAATGTCCAAGTACCAATATAAAATCATAAAACTTAAAACCAATATAAAGGAATGATAGCATTTCCACATCACAATATATCATAATAGAATCCTTTATCAAACCCATTTTCAAAACCATTTAAAACAATTAAGACAGAGATTTTTGAATCAAAGTGTCCCATACCACCTTGAAGCTTAAAATTCTAAACCATTAATATCCATATAAATAAATCCTTAATACCATTTTGAAAACATGGATATTAATAAGAACAAATAATTAAAACATTTAAAATGACATTTTGGTTAAAGGGGTTTTACCAAAATTAGAAACACTTGAATACAATAATTTAGGAATAACATTTAGTCAGAACTTTATAATATCATGAGGATAAATGGATTCATGATATAATACTCCATAGGACAGTATATACACTATATAAGAGTGAATTGGTGCATAACAACAATGAACCCTCAATAGAAATGTCAAATGTGATGAAATCCCTTATAAAAAAGGTATCCTTAAATTAAGGACAAATCAATCTCAAAAATACGTGTAAAAAATATGAATACACCCAATATAAGTGGATATTAAGTGTAAAACAATAAAAGGTCATTCAAACATATTCAATGGATGAAATATTCAATGACTACATGTTGAACCCAAAGAAATCGAAATTGGGTTAAAAAGTTCCCTTGACAGCCTAACGGCATCACATCAAAATGAGTTGATGAGAGATAAAAAGCGTATCTCATCACTTGGACATAAAATTTACATCAATAAGGATATATGAGAACATATCTCAACATAACAATATGTAAATTAAAAGACCCAACAAAAGAAGTCTTTTAAAAAAAGAGGAGGGTGAAAGGTTCCCTTACCGACTTGGGTATCTTTCAAAACATACACCCCATGAAAGAAGGACAATAGATCATTGATGTAAATACTCATAAATGAAATTATATTACACAAAGAGTAGAATAATTTTAAGTACATACACCACTCAA
The DNA here is from genome assembly GCA_963277665.1 of Viscum album. Classification (NCBI taxonomy): domain Eukaryota; kingdom Viridiplantae; phylum Streptophyta; class Magnoliopsida; order Santalales; family Viscaceae; genus Viscum; species Viscum album. The sequence goes on along the minus strand of OY728161.1, from coordinate 1,984,436,095 downwards.
TGGAATTTGTGGCAAATGTTGCATAAATCTCACGGGAATAAAAGTGAGATGAAAAATCCCTTACTTAAACTCGGCAGCCTAACGGCGCCACAAAAAACTTCCAAAATGGATTGATGAGAGAGAATAAGTCCTCTCATCACATGAACATAAAAATTACAGTAAGTGTAATATAAAATAGCATCCCATTAACAAGAAATATGAGCTTTAGAGGGAATGACATAAAAGAGTGTACTTAAAAAGAAAGAGAGGAGTAAGATCCCTTACCTCGGGTCTAACTTGAATCGATCGTTCTTTAATGTCCTGAATAATAAACTTGAGTTAATTTATACTTGATTAAGAACCTTTTTCAAGCTTATTATTCCTTTTATATCTCTTATTTCCATGTTATAAACATTATGTAATCATTAAGTTAATAATGTTTGTTTTGTCGATATTTGGTTCTTAAGTCGAAAGTGGACTTCTTACAATTACATGTTGTTCGTGTGGCCAAATGTTTATTATATCCAGAATTGTATTCATGATGTAGATATCATATATGTCATATATATCCAGTACATGCATGCATTTATAATATTACATAATCATTTAGAGGTAAGAAATGAAATGCACCGTTCATGGAGACGGTAAGCTGTACGTACGCATGAAAGCTACTTTCATTTCTTTGTCATATTATTGGAATTAAAACTAAATGAGAGGTATGTATAGTTTAATTACAGAATTATATTCATCATTTAGATTTATTATTCATCATATATATCCATTATATACATGTACTTATAATATTACATTACATTTGGGGATAAGAAATGAAATGCACCGTTCATGGAGACGGTAAGTCGTACGTACGCATGAACGCTACTTTCATTTCTATCTCATAATTTAATGAAAATAAATAATAATGATATAGAGGTATATAATAATTCTAGTATAAAATAATATATAATAACATTAAATCCATCCTTTATACGTCCCACGTATGGCATTAACGAATCACATCACTTTGAGGGGGCGGTAGTCCGCACTTCCTAAAATGAAGATATCGTGTATACCTATAATGGAATCCATAAAGTTAAGACACAAATGAAAAATACAGAAGCATATGTAAAACATAAACATATTATATATCATATATAAAAATAGCGACATCATAATGGCCACCTTTGAAGGTGTTAAATGAGTATTGAACAATCATCGTTTCGGGAGGTAGAATTTCGCCATCCACGGAAACCATATGTTCTTTAACCATTTGATGTAGTTGTGTGAGAGTGTAGCTCGAATAAATCTTATAACAACACCCTAGTATATTGAATATACTGGTGTTGCTACAAAAGAAGTAAATAAAAAGTGTTTAGGGGGTTGGGGAACCAAAATAAAACAAATGAACATGATAGAATGAATTACCTTTAAAAGTGTAACTCCTTTTGATTTGAGCCTAAAGGCTTCCTTTAAAATGATTCTGCCCCAAGGTAATCCTCTAGGATGAGGAGAGGGATGTGGAGAGAGTAAATGGGTAGGGTTTGGCCGAGCCAAAGGCTTGAGGAGTGTGTGAAATGAGGTAGAGGTGGGGGCCTTTTATAAGAGGAGAGGAGGGGCACTTGTGGAAAGTAAAAATATTACTTTATTTGAAAAATGTGTTTAGGTTTTAAAAGGTCCCACATTGATATAATTGGTGGATAAGGTGATAAGGCTTATAAATCCACTCATCCAATTGGTTTTGTCCACGTGTAGTTCATAGATTTTACATTATATTTCTATTTTATTTTAATCGTTAAATAATGAGGTCATCGCTGCATCATCATGATGTCATAAATATTTAATTTATTTAAAGTCTAAAAATTATAAACAAAATACTATGATGTAGTAAATCGTTTTAGCTTTCCAATGACTATTTATAATCAAAAATCTGATCTTTATAACCCCATGTAAAAATTGTTTTCGTAAAATAACTCATGTTTGTGTCATTTTTTACTTTAACATTAAATAAAAAGTTATTTATGTCATTTCCCAACCAAAGTGGATCCATGGGGTCCCCAAGTTGACCCATGGATTTTCTTGGTCGTCCATGACACAAACATTGAGGGTAGGACATGTTTCAAGTTCATTTCATATTATTAAAAAAATATTTTTACCTTAAACAACACTAATTACCACTAATCGCGATTAAAAACTTAATAAGTTACTATTCACCCAAAAATTATTTTTATCCCATTGAACCACATTTTACATCATAATGACAACTATTTATGTCGGATTTTTGAAATTAAAAACACAAAGATGGAAAAATTTCATTTAAATGGAAAAATCAGTTTTTATAAGTACCACTTAGTGGTTTCAGTATTCATCAAAAATTGAAGTTTTTCAGAAAATTCCCAAAAATTCACCATAAGCTATATTTGATACTCCGAATTCAAAAATGAAGTCTATTTTACAAAATTCAAAACATATAAGTCAAATTAATTAATTTAATAATTAATTCCCGCTGTAAATGCAAATAGCGTGTTTTTATGAAACAATATGTATCAAAAGATTAACACTAGTTTAAGTCTGATTTCAAAGTGAAATTAATTCCAACGACCACTATTGGATTTAATGGTAAAAATATATTCTGATTTTACTTTAAAACCAATTCAAAAGATAATCTAATCATATAAATAAATTAGATTAAAAAGAGGTTTTGAATTAAATTACATCATTTTACCCTATTCATTGAAAAAAATGAACTTTGTCGGAAAGATACCAAAAATTTACACAAAGTAAATTTTGATGTCCCGATTCTTAAGAAGAGTTTTATTTGGTCCAATAGAATGTATAAGAGTGAAAAAAAATATATTTAATGATGGTTCTCCATCAAAAGGTGATAAGTGAACCTTTAGTGAAAACTAGGGCATATACGCCTAAAATTGAATTCTTTCCGTATTTTAAGCCTTTATCTTTTATTGGATAAATGTAAAAACATTTAAAAACATATATAATCATATTTTAGTTATTTCTATCCATTCCTGCCATTACAACGACTACATGTTAACTACCATTTAAAATAATATTATTTTATTATTATAGTGCAACGTAAGATTCCCAAGAAACTCGTTGTTGCGTGTTGGGTACGCCATCGAGCATAGAAACCCGTTAAAGTAATATTAATACTTTATTCACAAATATGGATAAATATGAAAATGTCATATTCTTTATTTACCTGGGGTGTTACATTAACTTATTCATGATTCATATAGAATTTGTTATTTATACCTAATATATTATAATACCACAATCCAAATAAAATATTGTAAGGGTTGGGTGAAAAAATCATGACCCAAATCCATGAAAAAATTGGTTATTCACATTTAATGTTTTAAAATATGAATAAATAAACCCAAAAAAATAGTTACAAAATATCTAACATTGAAATGTTTTTAATGATAATGTATGATCTAGAAGCCATGGAGAAAAAACTAACATTGGAGTAACTTTGTATAAGAAAATATTTGATGAAAACATGGAAAACATGAACTTCAAAACCCAAAAATGATATGTAAAACTCCGGATTCATACAAACCAAATTTTTATTCAATATATAGTTGATTGAGAATGTTTTGAACAAAAAAATACCAAAAAAATGAAAATTTTTACACCCAATTTAGTCATAACATGATGATCAAAATCATGTTTTTATGGGAGAATATTATCATAACTCGATACTAGAGGGAGTCTGTACAACTTTTAAGGTTCCATAAAATCAGATGGGGATATCTCCACTTATATTTCTTCCCCAATATGTTTTATATAATAAATAAAAATCTCAGTTAATTTTAAATTGATAATTAATTCCACATCATCCTTGTGAGGCCTCTCCTCCATCGTTGATGGAGGGGCCTCTACGACTATCATCGAGTAATTGGAAACTGGATGGAAATATTTCCACCACTTTTTATTTTTTGGGATAATAAATGATAACAATTTTGATTCAGTGAACCTCTCATGTTGGCAATAATTAACTAAGTGACTTTTTAAAAGATGAATCACTTGAAAGATGAATTCATGAAATTGTTGAAAGAACTGGATGTGGCATTTATTCCTACTTTATAAGGCATGAGTAAATTCTAGATCACTTGAGATTCATCCTCAAGGGATTTATAAATAATAAAATAGAATGAGATAGTGTATATATAATCCAATCTAATCTTATTAAAAAATTCTTGTATCCTTATCTTTATTCTCATATGTACATACATCATGAGGTGTTAAAATATCCTGAGGGATGGAGGATATCGAGTATGCATCGAGTGATTTAGAATCTCATGGATACCTATCATGGAGAGAATCCATTCAAAAATCTCATAGAAGTATTCATCAATAACATTTGAATAATGTGGATCAATAAAAATGGTTTAAGCTATATTTTCATGATTATAGTCATTTATACTTTTTATGATTTTTGAATTATTTTATAGATGAAATTATTTTTGGTTTCCTTGTTTCTTATTTTTTGTTTAACATTTACCATAAGATCCAATGAAACCCAACTGAAAGTAAGGGCTTTAAGGATAATTAATGTGCTATTATGGAAACATAAGGTATCAAGAGTTCTATTTTGGGGAAATAAAAATTTTTTAATCTCCTAAAAATAATTGGTTTTTTAGGGATAAATATTTAACCATTATGATGTAGACAAAAAGTCATACCACATAGTAATATGATAGAATACTAATAATCGATGATGTAGTATGTGGGGATTAACCACAACCCCTAAAATTTATTAAATCATAAAAAATGTTTACAAAAATTATCTATAGAGGTAGGTAAAAATATCCCCTCTAATTTTTTATACAAAACATTTTAAATTCATCAAGAATTTTAATGAACCAAAAGAGAAATCCTTCCACTATAATGATCATTGAGAAAGGATCATCTATATTTTCTATTTTCATAAATAATTTATTTTAATACACAAAAATCATTTTTAAATTATCACAAACTATTTATGTTTTTTATTATAGAAGTTCATAATTCTTATTTTTTACTTCAATTTATCTATGAATAAGATTCTACTATTGGTTTCACCTACAACCATGAGTGTTTTTCCACCATCGTGTAAGTTGTAATATAATGAAACAAGAATTATTATCATTAATGATTAATCTATTGATACAAAAAATTCGATAAAGGAAAACTCTACAACCATGATTTTACTCAAGATACCATAATAAGAGTTTAGAAGATGTTATAAGAGTTATGTTACCATTAGAATAACTCCACAATATTTAAAATAAGTGTTCTATGGTTAAAAAAATTCCTCTACACCTAGGAATGTTATGAATTTTTGAAATCGAATTTTTTACAATGATGTATGATATACTACCATGAAGGATGATAAACAACCAGTAAAAATATTTTATTACATTGATAAAATCCTGTCCATTGATATATATACATCAATTGAGATATGTGCTTCTTTGAGAAGCTATGATTCCCTACATAAATTATGCCTCCATTACTGTTTTTAAATCCCTTAATAATCAAAATAAAATTTTAATTCAATATTCAAATGATTATTTTCTATATTTTATTATAATTTATATAGTTTCTTATTATGAAGACTATGAATGAATATTCTTAGAAGGATAATTGTCGGTATTGAATACAATGTCAACCATTACAAAATTTCCTACTCAGTATGATGATTGAATTTATTAATATCATTAAATGGATTGTTATTGTTTTAAAAAACTATATATATGATAAACCTATTAGGATTCCTTGTTTTTGTTTTGTTTTTCATCTTGTGTGATAAGTTGATGTGTTAAATTGTAAAGTAGTACCTGTTGAATGGAAAAAATATTGCCCTATGATTTATGTGATATTATATGTATCATGAATAAAAATATAATATATACATATAAATATAATTGATGTGACATTAAATATATGTTAACATAAAATCCAATAGAATACGTGGATAGATACTGATTATATTAAAAAAAATTATAGAAAGATATGTTCACAACACTACTATATTCCTTCTTTTTTTCTTCTATGAAATTTTCCTTAAACCTAGTATCCAAGCATTGGTTATTAATTGCATTGGGACAATATATAAGAATTCCCATCCTAGAGGACCTCATAGTTTATTAGTGTTGAAAAATATATATATTATCTTGAATCTCACATTTCAAATGAATATCTCAAATAAAATATAGTCTATTCATTTTGAACACTACTATTCCTTTTAGCATATACCTATAATCAGTAGAAAAAATTTCCTAAAACCATTGGGAAAAGTAACATAAGAAAGGGGGAGATCAAATTCTTATAAATGGAAAATATAATGGAATCTATCATGAATAAATATGGAATAATAAATATGGTAAGGTAAATAACTATAATCATATTCAATTTAATCAATAACATAAATATGAATAATAAAACGACCTGGATATATGATGATCAAATAAGTTCTATATGAATAATCACATAACATTGAAACATAGTAATGGATTTTATAAATAATTTAATAATTTCATTGACATAAATAACATTTCTCATAATGTGGTAATTCATAATAGAAAACATCGTAATCACATTTTCATGGTCTCATGCTAATACATGTTTCTTAAAATGGTAGGGCCTCTTCTAATTACCTAAGATGAATTGTTAATGGGGCCTAAAGATACACTGAGGGGATATAGTGGGCCCACCCATAAAATTCAAATTTCGATGAATTACTCATATTAATGGTGTGTAACATAATTAATTTAAGAAAAATTATTGAAAAAATATCATAAGTAATTTGATTAACTAAAAAAATTTGTATACATAATCATAAACCATTCAGAGTAATGTGAAGAACAGTTTCAAAATAGTACATCGCAGTCAAAATGATTATATACAATCCTTAGAAGTAATAAAAATGGTATCATAACCAAGTATTCCCAATATATGATTAGTTAAAATGGGGGTCTGGGTTCTTGATGAATATAAATACCATAATATTCCATTAATAACATTATTTAGTAAAATATCATTTTAATATTTAAAATCACTTTCAAAAAACAAAAAAGCAATGAATATAACTTATTAAAAAATAAAAAATATATTATTATAATATTATAAAGGATTCATCAAATTAATTAGTCTCTATGATGGTAGTTAATTCTGTATATACCGTATAAGTTAAAAAACATTTATTTCATACTTTTGTAAAATGGATAAAAAGTTCTTTATTTAGAAAATGAAAATAATATTTCCATAAAAAGATTAAAAATAAAATCATGGGTAAAAAATAATTAATATTTTTTTTTATAATTTTAAATCATTCATGAAATAATTTCTAAAAAATAAGTATATAGAATAAAATGGGTTTCAATAGACGATAAAAATATAGTTTGTCTTCTTTAAAAATTTATTATTTTATCTTTCTCCATTAATGAGAGGAAATTGTGAAGAAAACATGAATTTTCTAGAAATTAAAATATTAAAATATTTTTCATGAGTTTATTGAAATATAGATCATAATATTTCATCGTTATAAATATAATCCTAAACATTCCTGATAAAAAATGAGATTGTATCATAAACAATTACTAATTTTATATCTTCCAAATCAGAATCCCTGAGAATTAAATAAGATAAAACATAACATTAAATTCTTTTAATATAAATTTATTCCATATATATCATATAATAATTGTATTATGTACTCTAAAAAACTACTAATTGGTGAATATAACATACATCTCATAAAAGTAAAAGTGAGAGGAGAAACCCTTACCTAAGGTTTGACCTTTTTCATAATTGTCAGATCCACCTATATTAGAAATATAAATTTATTATTTAAATATTAAATAACATTAATCATATAGTTAATACCATATATGATATACCAATATTATTTTATTTATCATTTTTAACAATTATTTGTTAAAGTCACTCTTTCATGTGATAGTTTCTTCTCTTTCATGTATGTTTTAGTTTGGTAATATCATTCCATTTTTTATTATAGTGAAATAATTTATAAAATCATAACCATGATATAAATATAGATATATTATATTATTATTTATAAATTTATATAAATGATTGAGATGGGAAAATTAGTTACACCATTCTTGGAGATGGTAGGCTGAATGTACACATCAATGATATTTTTCTAATTTTTCCATCAGACAAACTGTATGAACGGTAAATAATATTTAATAATTATAGTACCATTATTAAATAAAATATTTCATATATATTAATTAAATATATCCCAATTATTTTCTATGTTAAAATATTGAAATACATTTCACATTGTTAGGTGGAGGCAGTAGTGCACACTTATGCACACGCATGTTATTATTTTCCAACAGATTGGAAGGTAAAATGGTTTATGTGAAATAATAATTACAAAAATAAATTAATTTCATAAATATAATATAAATATGACAAATCCATAATTATATCATTTCATGAATGGGGGTTATGGAAAAAAATACATCAACTCGTGTGGTGGTAATCCTCTGTACACACGATTGACTATTTATGATCCCATTTTTGAAAGAGGAGTTGGATATATGTTATGAAAAAAAAACATAATAAAAGACTCGTATATATTTTATACTATTGATATTATTGGAGAATATTTTTGTAATATTTTATGGAGTTATAGGAACATGTAAAATGGAAATTCCTGTTTAAGGACTTTACATCTTTTTTAGAAAACCTATTTATGTTTTTACATAAATCCTTCCAAGATTGGATTAATGAAAAATATTACCCCCATAAGTTATTGGGAAGGATTTATTAAATATATTTGTGTAGTTATTTTCAAAACAAAAAAAAACTTTTTAGTGTTAATATTATGGGAGAGGGGTGACCATTCATATGTGGGCGAGAGGACACAGTCGAATATTTGAAAATAAGAATTGATACCCACATTTTTCACACGATAAAACACTCCAAAATGGATCATTAATGAATATTGGATGATATAAGGTCTACTTATGTCAATAAAATAATATTTATACTAGTTTATTTTTCATTTTAGGTGTTAATTGTTTAGTTTACCCCCGGTAAAGCTGTTTTGGCCTTAGCATCAAAAAATTATATTTTTACTTTTTTTAAAAAATATTTATGAATTAAAATAATTTAAATTTATAAAATAATAGTATATATTCTGACTAAAAATATGGAATAATTTTTTTAAATATAATTCACATAAGTGGATGATTTTAATTTAAATTGAATCTCACAGAACAAATAAATAAGGGTGTTTCCATTTAAAAGTTTTGAAAGGTATATAAATTTCTAATAGAAAAGTTCAATGTGAAATCGGTTAAAATAAAAAAATTTATTTATTATAATATAATTGATCAATTTATAACTTAAAAATAATTTTAAATAAATATTTATCTTTTAAAATCATTAAAAAAATGGTATTATCAAATAAAAATCACCATCTATAATAAATATTAAAAAAATTAATCTTTTAAAAAAATATCAAAATTACACTCGATGATAATTATGACTTTCCCATTTAAAATATGAATTTAATTTTGTAAAATAAATTTCTTTCTGTAAAATAGTTTACTAAAATTGGAAAAAATTAATTTTAAAATAAGTTTCTAGTACTCGAAAAAACATCTTTTAGAAACAATATATTTTTCCAAAAGAACATTTATTTTTATTTTAATTCTTTTTAGTTTTTTATTTAGAACCAATTTGGTTTAAATTAATTTAACTATAAACATATAATACATATAATTTTTATTATTTAGTTACTGCTATTAATACCATCTAACTTAATGAGTAAGCTATAAATATATAATATTTTTCTATTCATTTTGACTTGAGGTCTTAAGTATCACAAGCTATTAAAGAGAATATATTTATAGTAATATAGTTTTTCAGTCACATCTTCTTAGGGTTACATGTCACATTATCTATTGGGTACAATTTTATAACTTTTAAATCATGTGTTGTAACATTCCTTCCTCTCTCAATAAATTGTTTCCATGAAATTTGGCCACGCTCTTGGAAAAAAATGGGTTTACATTTGAAAATTACTTTTGTGGAAAAACCACATTGGACTAGGTTGTATAAAATTTCATATTAAAATTTGGGGAAGATAACTATGAATTTCATATCGAAAAAATAATAACGATTCTTAAAAAAAATTATTGGGATAGAAAAGGAATAAGTATGTAAGTTTGATGAGTGATGGAGATCATTCATTAAAAGAAACATAATGATCACGAGAAAGATAAGTACCACAAAAACATAAATGACAAGGGTTTAAAAAGCATTTTTGATTCTTCAGAATGGAAGGTAAATTTATAACATTAATATTTCATGATCTTTTTCCTAAAATTTAGGGATCCTTTTACTATCATGACATTTTACACCAGAAGATATTCTATCTTGTTATTTTTTTTCATAAGAACAATTTAATCATTTTCATATTCTTCAATAAACATAAAAATCATTTCATACCATATAAAATTAACAATGAATGTTATTTTTTATACAAGGTATAATAGACCAGGACCCCCACTCATAGATCCAATGATAAAACATGATATTACATTTCCATATTTGATGTTGTCAATTGTTTCCCATTTTTCTCATCTATAAAAAACTATAATGAAAAGAAAAATTACATCACTTACAACCTTGAGGTCCATTCAGGTTTATATTTTTAGAGAATTATGACCAAATCAAATCAATATGGATTCATAAAAAATCATAAAGATGAACACCAACTCCCATTATACCCAGTTTTTTCATTTCACTATAGTTCATCAACATCTTCCTTGTGAAAAACATTATATACATAAATCTTTCTACCTCACTATTTAAAAAATGGGTAATTATAAATATAATAATGTTGAACTCAAATTATCTTCAAGGGACAATGAAATAATTAGTAAATGAATGTTATCAGTTAGCATAATAAGATAATATGGGTCTGATGATATAAAAATGAATGAGGTTAACATATTAATATTCATACCCATAAATACCTAAATCACAAAAAATGAAAACATGGAATAAGGAATTAACAAATAAAAATGTCCAATGAATCAATAATCTTGTTCCATTGAGATCAATCTAGACCAAATTAAACATCATAAACCCATATAAAGCATAGATAAAACATATTAGAATCATGAAAAACTATCTTATCAAACCCTTTCATAAACCCTTACAAATCATAATAACCTTATGGTCAACATCCACTATTGTTATTTAGAGAACATAATAATTATATAATTCAATAAAGTGCTATCTCGGTTCGCCCATCATATAAGCCATAAGGTGATCAACCAGTTAAATCTAGGTGCACCTGTCACATATAACCTCCATGAACCAAATCATGAATAATTTACCTAGAAATGTCATCATAATATCCGTAGAAAAAATAATTATTCTTTTATATGCTGATCTTTCCATGGAAAATTAATGGATTACATGTTAATATCATTGAAACATGATTAACCAGTAGAAAGTAAATGGCTTCAATAATAATCTATTTGATTCTTGGTTAACCAATGGAAAATAAATGGGTTCTATAACAATCTCTCTAAAACATGTTTAACCAAAAGAAAAAATGTGTTCTGTAACAATCTCTTCATAACAATCGTAATTAGTTCTGAGAAGGTGTAAATATCGTTTTATTATAAAAGAACCCCATTTGATCATAATTAAAATCAAATGCTTTTTATTTTCATGAATATAAATACCATTAAAATATCATTATATTTTTTTTGATCAAAATACCATTTTAATTTTGAAAATAAAAATTTAAACCATTAAACATTTTGAAAATCATTTTCATGGAAAATAATCCATAAAACGTATAACATATGTTTTGGAAATAATTTAAATAAATATTAAACCATAAAACATTTTTAAAATCCATTCACATGAAAATTATATAAAATATCATTTAAAAACATTTTGAATTTTTTTTATACACCATGGTTTTTAAATAAAATAAATTTCAGAGTAAATAATTAAATGAAAACTGATTTTTGTAAAAATACATTCTATAAAATTTTAATTAACAAATAGAGTGAAAATGGTATAATATCATTGAATTATAATTAATAAAAACAGTAAAATATAATTCATGATAATTGTAGTATTTCAACATTTGATACATAATCATTCCTAATCACGATAAAAAATGAGATTGTAACAAAAGAAAATTACCAAAATTGTTTCTTTAAAATGTAATAACCGAATGAATGACATTAAATTCATCTTATAATATAATATAATATAAATAGATTCATGATATAACATGACAAATGTGTAGTATATACCCTTTATAAAATAATATAGATTTATATCATAATAATCCTATCAAAGAAGACAAATTGTGATAAAATTTCGATACCGCATTAATTGCAATAAAACTACAAATATAATGAAAAATATTTCATAAAATTTATATGTTATTAAACATAAAATTATGTATAATAACTATAAAATACATTCATGGGATTTATATAAACCACATATAAAAAATATTTGATTTATATAGAATGTATCTATTAGAAACAAAAGTGAGATGAAAAAATCATTACCATGAGTCTGATTCAAAAGGGATATTCATTATATTCTTTAATAAAACAATTATGTTAAGAAATTACATGATTTGGAACTGTTTAAATGTTTTTTAATAAATTATTTCAGTTTTGATGTTATATATAACTATGTAATCAATTGTGTTTAAGTCGGATGTTGTGACCGTATTCAACATATGTGTCAAAATCAACTTTGGCTAGTCAACTAAGATCAATGAGGTCATTATTTAAACATATCTCAAATAATAATATTTACATAATTTTCATATTTTTACATCAATTATACTCTTGAGAATAAATAATTAAATATATTTTTGAAAAATAAATCAACATTACGATCATGGACTCAATAGGCCGTATGTAAGCATGATTAATATTCCATTTTTTGAATATTCATTTTGGAAATAAGGTAGGAAACATTTATATATCTAGAAAGATAATTATATAATAAATATGATATTATTTAATTATTTTTACTTAACTATTTATCTATATATATTATTTTTGTGATTTTGTGATTAAAAAATAAGAATCACATCTCTTCAAGGAGGTGGTAGTCCACACATCCATGAACAACATTTTCAATTTTTCTTATGCATAAAATGGAAAGATAAAAATTATATATTATATATCAATTAACATAATTATGTCATTAATATCATAATTATTTGAATTTTATCATATATATTCATTATAGTTACCCTTATTACCTTCTATGTGACATGTTAGTCAATAACACATCATATCGCTTCGTGAGGCTGTAATCTTCCATACACACGAGCAATGTTATCGTATCCCTTATGGAAAGAAATATAAAAAGTGCATATATAAAATAATAAATATAGACTTATTAGCATGTTATAAATATCCTTAATATCTTATATTAACATTATTTACATCATTATAGTCCTATAAGAATTGGCCTTACTTATAACACTATTTATTAAATAAAAATGGTGGTATGTGTAACACAATATAAACATGTTTTTATGTATGACACAATATAAAAAATGAATTGAGAGTAATAAAAGCACAAAAAAAATTTCTGTTAATTTAAATGTAGATATTTCATAAAATATCTAGATGTTATATCCAACCCCCTTAAAATAAAGTCACCCCTTGAAATTTTTCTCAGTTTTATAAGGAATTTTTTTTGGGAATTAATTTATTTAAAACAACATAATACAAATTAAATAAATAAAAAACACTTTAAAAGAAAAAGTGGGAAATAAAAATGACAATTATTGTCACACATAACTATGATTCTATATAGGGATAACAATGGTGGGAAGTTAAAAGAAGGATTTATAAGGGAAAAATAATTTCCTTCGACTGATATAGTATGATAGATAACAAGATATAGAGGGATTTAATGAAAAAAAATCCACAATAAAAATATGTGTGGAATAGTTTATTGATATCATCATAAAATATTATAAAATAATTATATTTTATTTCAGTATCCTTTTCCTAATGATGAAAAAAATTCACCATCTATACTAAAAAATCATGAAATATAATTATTTGAGAAGTAAAATTTCTTCCTCTAACCAATTACCACTATAATATAATTTTTTTCCAAGATGATGAGAATTAAAGATGATTTTTTACACATGAAACACTAAAATAAAATTTAAAATAGAACATATCCATAAAATGGATAAAATAATATTTGTTCTATTTTTAATCATTAATAAAAGAATGAGTACCACACGGTAAGATAATTCCCAAAATGAATAAAACATCATTTGATAAAATTGCAATCACAATTCAACTATAATACACAAATCTCAAACTAAATAATTCAATAAACCTTTATCCTAAATAACTTCCACAACCTAAAAATGAAATTGTTTTTTAACCTCAAATTTTATCTCATAACATAAATATTTAAAGCCCAAAAATATGGAAATCTTCTATAGAATTATAATTAATCACCTAGGCACCAAATATATTTTCAATAATTTGTTATCTATATAATAATACTTTTCTTCAAATATTTCCCTCAATATACATGAATATGTAAATCAAAAAGGTTACATATACCTTAAAATAAATTTATTCAAAAATTAATGTAATAATTCAAGATAATATAATGTTCATGTTTTAACCAAATAAAACAACTCCAAAAAATATCATCAATAACCTCAAAATTATTTTACTATGCAAAACCAGCAAATAAGTTGTCCGGGACTTTTAACATTTGATCATACATATTCATAAAGACATATGATGTTATAATTAACTATTAAGATTAACTCTCATGAAAACAAAATCATAATATCTATGGTTATCTAAACATAAAATTGTTGTCAACTATAAAGTCCAATTACCCACCCTCATAGATACTTTTCTATAATCATGAATATTAATTTTTATGATTTTTTCCAATAAATGTGACCCATTTTTTCATCTTATCCACACAATATACAAAAGAAAAATTGGAACCCTTAAACATTGGAGGACATTTTAGGTTTACAGATTTATAGAATCATAACCAAATAAATATCAAAATAGAATCATAAAAAATTGTTTCATAATGATGATACTCATCACTAATTATACCCACCTTTTCATATTTCAAATTATTTCATCAACATCTCCCTTGTGAAATACATCATAGATAAAATTATTGAAACTCATTATTTATTACATGGTGAAATGGAAACATAAGAAGGGTGATCCCAATTCCCATTATATTAAAATGTATTCCTTTAAAATGAATATCACGAGTGATCATAAGAAGAGAATAAGGGTATGATGACATTAAAATACCGAATGAGTGTAAGAAACATATATTCATACACATAAATACCAAAATAACCATAAATGTAAACATGAAATAACAAATAACAAAGGAATAAGTTATAATAATAAATATTAATATTACATGTGATATCAATTATTATTAAATGAAACATTATAATCCCATAAAAAATATAGATAAAAATATTGGTATATTAAATTTTCATCTCATAGATCCCTTATATGAACCTCACAAAACCCTAAAAATTTGGATTAACCATATTTAAAACCTATAATATAGTTATACATAGAACCTAATCATTCCCCAATTAATTGTATTGCTACCTTTTTAAACCCATCATATAATCTATAATGGGCACATCCTATAGGATCTAGGTGCAACCATATTTTATAATTTCCATGAACCAAATCATGAATATAATACTTATATATTTCAAATTAAAACTTATATAAGGAATAATTGTTATTTTATAACATTAAACTCAAAATAATTATTTATATTATAAATGGAGGATGGGTACAGGAGGGAACCATGGAAATGGTAAAAAGAAGACATATTTAGGTGGTCTGATATATTGTAATCTTAGAGATTCTCCCTTCCCATGATTCAAACCTTCTAGGAGAAGTGATACTAGGTCGATGAGGCAAAATTTTCACTTTAAGAGGCTATGGAAGTTAGGAAATATGTGACCTTTTTTCATTATCTCTATGTGTGGAGCACATCCGTACAATTGTAAATGAGGTCTATACACCTATGTATTTTTTAATAGATTTTACAATTTGTGATACCTCAACCAAGTAGGGTGTTTTAAAGGATAATTGAGTATGTTCAGGTCACAGAAAGTGGTATAATATTCTTATTTCACATGTTATGTATTATATTCACAGCATTTTCTTCAGCCTTGAGATAAATTATGTAGCCAAAGAACACTAAGATAGCCATGATAACTGATCCTCTATGGTCCCAACAGATACAAATTCCCCCCATGAAACCATAACTACAATATAAATTAGTATTAATATTTATAAAATAATGTAGGGGACTCTATTAGACCTATCTGGTCTAAGATTTTAGGGGAGGTGAGAGTATAGATGTACTTATGGGAAGATGGGGACTTAAAGAGGGAGATTTGAACCAATTTTTAATCAATCAATACATATCAATCAGTAGAGTTTTTTTATTTAAGATGTTAACCATTATAATACATAGTGTACTCTAATTGTAGGATTTTTTCCTCACCTTCTCGATACTCATTAAACCGTCCTTTATGATTGTTTTTTAATAGAACCTATCAGGTATAGAATTATCCACTAACAAGAACCAAAGATTTGAAATGTTAAATGTGAAAGAACGGGATAACGAAGACCTATGAACTTTATGAAATAATCCCAAACATACTGTAACTAGTAGGCCTCGAGGAATAGGTGATTCACTAACAAGTTATTGGTAATCCTATAGAAGGATCACTTGAAAGAATGGTTGAATTTAGGAATATGGACATTGTCATCTGTTGGTAAGGCATGGTGTTTGATGCATTATAAGTTAAAATTTCTCTGAGTTGGGAACTCCTTTTTCAAAAGAAACTTCCCATTGATCATTGAAATTCATCTCTATTGTGATTTTCTGGAAATATTTCACTAAGAAACATCTTAATGAGTAAAATGAGGGAAAAAACAATCTATAACATAGTTCATGAAAATATTCTCAAAAAAATATTATTGACTATTGTCTATAATTACTCTGATGAACCTGGTTATGAAATTTCATTCCGAAATTTGATATTTTTAACTAGAAAAACATAGAATCCAATCGTGGGTCCAACCCATTTGTAGTTCCAAATACTTATATACCCTATTCCAAAAATCTAGCATGTGTGGTTATGGTGCATCATGAGATGGGGAATGAGCATCATCCATATTGGAGAGGGGATTACTCTCAATAAGAACATACCTAGACCACACTTCCACTCCATGAGACCACCCCACAAGGTCTTTCCCTTAAGAATCTCCAATATGATCTTTGTAGGTAGACATTTAATGGCCCTAGAGATATTTCTGTAATTAATTCCGACCACATTAAAGGGCTTGGTTTTCCTACACTAGGAGGACTACTGGTTTTTTCTTCTGAATGAGAATATGAGATGAAGCCAGATAAAATATTTATTAATACAAATAGAAAAACTTTTTGGCACCCTAATGTCTTAAAGAACATAATTGGGGAAGGAATAGAGAATGTTATTGACAATGTTAATTCAACCTCCAAATTATAGGAATTAATTTTTAAATTTTATTACATGGTTGGTGATTCTATCTACTAGCTTTCTAAAATGATGGATCCAGATCCAACTAGGTAAAATTATGGTGACCAAATATATCATAAGATAACCCTTTTTTTCATCTTAACTTTATTCTTCAAGAAACATGTCAGATTGTCCAAGAAATGATTGGAGAGAAAAAAATTATCCTTCATATATTTCACTACTTAGAGAATATACTTTTAGTACTCATTGGGAGTATCATTGAATCCATAGATGGACCTCTTTCTTGTATTGATAAAGATGATAGTTTCATTTGGAAATATATGATGATAAATGATTCCATATTGGGAGACGCATCTATATGGTAATATATTTACAATAAAAATATTCATATTAATGGAGTATCGTAGGGTGTCAGGGTTGATTATAAATATTCTAGGGGGAGAGGGTTTTATTTTCTCATACCACAAACAACTTTAAAAATCCACACTTATTTCCCTTGAAGAAAATTAATATCTTTTAGGAATAAAAGAATATGAACCTGAGATGAGAGGGTCATTACAAGAATCCAATGCATGTTAAGAACATAAAAATGTAATTCCATTAAAGTCTATCATATGATTTATTCATATAGAGATAGATAAAAAAGTTTGAGAAAAGGGAATTTCGGTTGATTTTGCCTAATAAATTTTGATATAGGAAAATCCCACCCTGGATCATCATTCCTTGAATAAATCCATGTTGTTCTAAATATATCCAATGGGAGTTATTGGTATATATTTTTCTATTGATAATGATACCCTGTAAAAAATATGGAAAGAATTATATACTAATGGATCAATAGTGGATGGCGAAAGACATGTTTTTGTTTTTAGGAACACGAACCATTACAGAAGCACTTTCCATGTAACTAATATGGCCACCATGGAAGTAGTACTGCCCTAAATTTACCATTTCTTGTCTAAAAATATCCAAATAGGACATGTAAAATGATCCAAGAAAACCATTTGGCCCCAAAGGCCTCCATTGGTTAAGTGACCACAGTACATAACATACCTCTACATATACTAAAAGTGATTCAAATAACCCATTATCCTAGCCAGAAACCACAGGAGGAATGGAATCAATGTGATCACTCAGGATACTATGATAGAAACCCAATAAAATATTGTTAGAATTATAAATATAGGATTTAATAAAAGTGTCCTCCAGGAAACCCACCACATAACAGTCACAGATGAAATAATAATTATACAAAAAAAAATTCCAAATCATGTGCCTCTTCTCCTAGAAAAAAACATGGAAATACACTCAATTCCAGTCACTATCCATGATCCATTTAATCTTATAGGCCTCTCACACCTTAGATCCTTGGTTCAAAATAATATCACCAAAAGGGTTTTTTTTAAATCATGTTCAGTAAAGGTATTATCATTCCAATCATTCTCAAGTTGAATTTTCATAAAATCGCTCTCCGATTTAATGGAATTTTTTCCCTAGATATATAGTGGATGATGACTATTCTAGGTGATTAGATCACCTTTGAGATTAAAAAAAATTATATTTATATTGGACCACTAATATCCATTGATGGATTCATCTAGGATTCCATCACCATTTGAGAAATACTAGTGAATTAGGGGAGAGGTGGAGAAATAAGAAGTGACCTCCTCACTCAGTCATGGGGTAAAAAACAACAGGAAGTGGAGAGTGATATATAGGACTTTGTGAAATTTGGGATACCTTAGCATCTATAAATGAGGAGATGAATTGACAATTAGTAAGGCACTAGTCTAAGAGGCACCATGTGCTACAGTTCCCTTTCTGGCTGTTATAAAATGTGAATATGTTTCAAAAAAATCCCATATCTACATGGACAGAGTTGTCCAAGAATTATATGGTGCATTGGATATCCCTTTATAGGTAAAACCAAACCGAAATTATTCCCACAATGATAATCCATGATGTTATAATAGATACCCACCAGCCATGGAATGGTCTAGGGGTTGAAGGATCCAGAGTGATGCAATAATGATTCCCTAGCCTAGGATTCACACTTAGCATTCATAAATATAGGGAAGAAACATTATGTTCCTATTGTGAGGTAGATAAAAATAAAATGATCATGGTATTCAAAAATCTCCACATACATGCTATTTTTTTAGATGATCCAAATGTGTTTCTTTTGAGGTTCGACATCACTGAATTTTATAACCTTGATCCTATGTGCTAATTAAGAAAAATTGATGGAACCATGTTCTAGTATATGAACTAAAATTAATGAATAATTGATTTAGTGAATATTGGATGAGAGGAATTCTATTTTATACTTGGGACCCAAGTTTTGGGAATTCTATATAAGGAAGGAAATCATCAAAGAAGATTACAAAGGGCTTTTTCCCTTGATGATGTTGCAGATTTTTCGTTTGAGGAAGAGTACAACAGTAGGGATTTGGTTTGAGATATCAAGTAGAATCTGTTTGTAATAGGTGGGTGGGGGTAATATGAGGCACCCGAGCATTGAATGAGTGTTGAGAAACAAGAGGAGAATTCACCTGCAGGTGAGAGGAAGGGACGATGAACAATAGATAATGAACATCTTAAGGAACATATGCTTGTGATGAATATGATAATACAATGCTACCCATTTTTAATGATGGTGAATAAGAACTAGAGAGACTCTAATCACAATAATGGAAGGCGTAATGAGGGTTAACGGTTGAATGAACCATTTTCTCATGATATTTAAGTAAACTAGGAGATATATATATTCTTACAGAATTCCCAGATCAACCGTACGAATGTGTAAAGGGGAAAAGGGTCATATTGTGACTAGGAAATGATCCATGGGGGATTACTTGACTTAGTGGAGGAGTTGGTGAGATTCCGTGGGGATTTTTTATTAAGGAACCACATGCCTAGAGATGCTCCACCTATAGAGATGTGTTCAGGAATCGACTGCCTATATAGGACGGAGCCCAACACTGATGAGAGTTTTCCAACTATTAGTGATCTAGAAGATCCTGATTTTATTTTATATTAGATTAAATTGATTGTTCTTGAATGTGATAGCTCAAAAAGAATTATAGGTGAGGGATAATAAAGATCTTTCACACTGTCGATCAAGTCCTCAATGCGAAATAGTATCCGGGGAGGTTGCGGTTGGGAGATATCAATCTCCACATAAATGGTAGAAAGATAATCGTCCTACAACCTATGTGTATATTAATTTGTATATATGATGAAACCATGTGAGTATCCAATGCATTAATGAAAGGATATTTTTTGGAAGGGTAAAGGAAAACATGGGAGGGAAATCCACAATGCAACATTAGGAGAGTCCATGCCAAGGTGTGCATCCGTCGACTATATGAAAATAGAAAATCCCAATTTACCTAATGATAAAGGACACCTAATCCATGCCTAGAATAAGACCACCCTTAAATACATGTATATATATAAAGCTTATAATCTTTCATAGAAACAATGGATGAAGACCCTACACTATAGGATTAAACTGGTTTTTGGAAAAGGGTTAAAAGTGGTTTATTAGTCCAAAACATTGCCACCATATTCCACTTTAGAAGGGACAATGTTTTCTCAAAAGAGGCCATATAAACTAAGTATATTGGAAATCCACCCTATAATTAAACTAAAGGGGTTACATGTAGATTAATAGGAGTAAGGGAGGAAACAAAATTCATTATGGAGGTGGGTGGAGGAGGGAATCCTTGGATGAAATGATGTTCCAATATCCATAAGGACAGGGATCCCCATTCAACTAAAGACTATGAGGGGAATGGGGGGAGATCCCAATAGCTGGGGAAGAGGGCCACTCTCTTCCAAGACTAACTATTCTCCCTATGGAAGGATGTGATGCAATAATGAAATGATAAATGGAGGACGAGAGCTCGATTGTAGAGAATATTCTTCATATATGAATTCATCATATTTTCTCTCTTAAAACACGATCAACAAATGGAAAATAAATGGGTTTAATATAAATCTATATGAAAAAATATTATCCATGTAAATGAAATGGAGAAATGGGTTGAATAGAAATATCTTTGAAACATGGATAACCCAAGAAAAAATAAATGGGTTCCATAATAATATCTTTGAAAAATGGTTATCTTGTGGAAATGAAATGGGTTTCATAAAAATCTCATTCAAATAGTATTAGTCTATTTTGAGAATGAATGATGATGGTATTATTACAAAATAGACCCATTGGATATTAATTAAAAACAAGGTTTTTTGAATTTAATGTACGGAAATACCATTAGAATATTATTAAAAACATATTGAAAAAATTTTCATTTTTATTTTCAGTATCACTTTTAGAAACATATACCATTTTGAAAATTTATTTCATTAAAAATAACCACAAAAAATATAAAGTATGATTGGGTAATAATGTTAAAACACTATATAAGATCTATTTTTAAAAAATTATTTCATATGAGAATAATCTTTAAATATAATTTAAAAACATTTTGACTGTTTTTTAGAAAACAATGTTTTGAGATAATATAGACTCCCTCTTAAAGAGAGAAATGAACGAAGATTTTCATAAAAAACATCATATAATATTTTAATTACTAATGAGTGGAAAAAATGGTATAATTACTATGATGTATCATGAATAACCAAGGGAGAATATAATTCATGAGAATTATAAGATTTAAACATGAGAGACTAAATTTTACACAATTCTGATAAATAATAAGACTGTTACCAAATTCACTCACAACATTTTAAACATTGAATCACAATTCCAACGAAGGAATCACATTAATGAAACTTATAAAATTATGAGAAATAAAAATATTTATTATATTTTTTCAATTGGGTATTTATTTGTTTCATTATCTATTTGTTTTGATAAATTACAGTTAAATAATATTTAATTCAATGCAAATTTATTTTTTTGAAAAAAATAATTTCTTATTCATTACTTTTATTTGTAATTGTTTATATTTTATATATTTTATATTGTTATTTGAGTCATTAATCCCATGTGCATGTATGAGGTACACCTTAAGATCATAAATTTATTCCAAATGGATCATCCTCATGGGAGGTTGAACACATTAGGATTGAACACAAGGCCATAGTGGATTGAGCATAGTGTAGGTTAGGAGACAACTGGGCCCCTATATAAGGCCATAACACAACTACTGCATAGTGGGCATAGATCTCCCACAAAATAATAAATTATTTCTAGTTATAAGCAATTTCATCTTTATTTTTGATTAAATTCCACTCGGAATCACCATTTGGGATGCGGAGTTTCAGCTGAGACACAATCTAGATCATTGGATCTTCCTTCCTCAACATCCTATCCATCCATTCTCTTATTTGCAAGGCCTCAGTTTTTCTTCCTATCCAAATATTCTTATACAGTGACAGTCTCTTGGATCTATTTGATTTTTATCTAGTGTCAATCATTTATCATATTCCACTAAATTAGTCTAATAATCTTCCTTACATTATTCTCGACCTCGAACAACAGTGGTGCCTCATCTTGACCAGTGTCACCATCTTCTCTGGTGACTTTAATTCTCCAGTAAACCAACTTCTAATTAGACTAACGACATCCTCATTCCTCTTTAATTTTATTTGGGTCACTTTTTTATGGTTTATTACACCATTGATAATTATGTTTTGACACGATTGATATAATAAGACACAACTGGGTTTTAAAAAAACAGGGTATTTATTTGATATCATTGTGAAACCCAATAGTATGTCATTTTTACTCACCCCTTTAATTATAATTTTATGTTATTCCTATATTTCTTCAACTTATATTGTTCTTCGGATTTTCCTTTGAATGTGGTTGTATTCATGTTCTTATTCAATATTTTTATTAACTAAAAACAAGTAAATAAATTTGTTCAGTCATGTTTGATCATTTTATTATATTATTCCTTAATAATAAATAAATTTGTTTTTGCATTCATTTGAAACTTCAATATGTAGGTTCAACAATTTTTATTATGTTTTATATAACCCACCATTGAAACTCAATGGTGTGTCATAAGACACTGTTGGACACACAACGGTGTTTCACAAGACATCGTTGGACATCCAATGGCAATTCATGTTTTATTTTGTTCTTCGAACCCATTTATGATATTATTCATTGAAATGTTTTTTCTCCTGATTAAATAATCTCAGTTTTCCTTAAAATAAAATTGGTATTTAAAACTATTTTTAACACTTCTAGACAATTAAAATGGTCTGTCACTGACAAACCACTATACATCTAACGGTGAGTCCTGTCACACTGTTGGGTAAAAAATTATTTCAATTTTTTTCTCTCCTTTTCAGTTAAAATTGTAAAATATAATTAAACAACTAAATTATTAATATTTTATGGTAAAAATTACTTGAAACTTTGATTAAAATTAATTCTTCCATATTTTCAATGAAATGTACTCATGAATATTATTATTTATGATTCAAATGTTTTCACATCATTTTGTCCCATATCTTATATCTAAATTTTTTTTTATTTAATTAAATTTATACTAGCGATTTGTTTTAGAAATATTACTTTTAATATATTAAATATTTATTTTAATATTTTATTAACAATAATTTTCCCAACTATGTTTTATGTCCCGAATGAAATTAACAAAATTAATGTAGTGGTCATATTATTTTTATTATTCTATAACAAGTGTCCTAATGATATTTGATAATGAAACACTCCTTTGAATATCAGATTTAATGATTCGTGAATATTCTTCATGTATAAAAAATGTACCCATTCTGATTGATCAAGAATCATACATTAGATAAATCATTTTGATGAGGATTTGAAATACATTCCAACTGCTCTGAAATTAAGATGAAGAAACTTCTTCGATTTCTTCTATTTCTCCATGATAACAAAATAACATCATAATCTAAAGCTTCAATTCATGTTGTGATCAAGGGAAAAGTTTTTCACATACTTTATTTATTATCTTTTCAAATTCATGTTTCAACTTTTTTTTATTTTTGTTCTTTGTAATTCTCCAAATCCCTTATTTGTATTATAGAGTACGGTTTATGTTTTTCCCATAAAAAATTATTCGTCGTGTTATTCCTCCAACATAAAAGAAATTTTGGGTTATGCCACCAAAATATAAGGAATAATGGTTTTTAATAATTAAGAACATGTGGGTTATACCACTAGGTTAAATAGGTATGTGGGGTTATACCACCTTGTGAAATAGGTAGATCTGTAAATCTTGTAATTAGGATATTAGTTCCAGTAAAAAGTATGGATATAGGATAACCAAATATCATCTAGAATTATAGGAGATTGAATATTGGACTAGGATATTATGATCCACACCTCTATAAAAATTTCCTTTATTTTTTGTTTCTAATTCTGCTACTGTATTTGAAATCTTCTATATAGATCTGATAAATTTAGAATCTCTAATAACAAAAAAAATGGACTATTCACCCCCTCTAGTCACCAATAACATATCAAGATGAATAATATATATACTGTTTAAATGGGTAATTATGTAATTCTTATAAAATTATATATGTGTATAACATACCCAACATCTCAAATAAGGAAAATTGTGAAAAACATATTTTACTAGTTTGGTAAATTTGAAACTATAATCCCTAAAAAATAGAGATGAATAAATGTATATGTAAATATAAATATATTTAATTATAAGAATAATGAAAACCTTATGGATAATTATAAAAACAACACATTAAAAATAAGTGGTGAATATAGCATGTATCTCATAATAATATAATTTAGACAAGAAAACCCTTACATAGAGTCTGATTCATCAGGGTTGTTCATTGTCATCCTGAATAAAAACATTATTTTAATTAGTTAATTTATTGAGATTTTGATCTAATTTTATTATTAATTTTATGTTTCTTATTAGGTTTTATATAATTACTTAATCACATATGTGTTGGTCATATTTTTTAATCATATTCGGCATATGTGCTAAAACCGACTTTGGTTGGTCGACTAAGGTAAATGAGATAATTATTTAAAAATACTCTAGAATAATAATAATGAAATAATAATCCTATTATTACACTAATTATATTATTAAAATCAATCATTAGATATGTTTATTATAAATTAATCAATGTTTATATCATGGATATGCTAGGTTGTACATATGAAAGAGTAACACACGCATTTTGAATGATTACTATGGAAAGAAGGTAAGTAACATTTATCATTTAAAAATGATCATTATATAATAAATAAAATATTATTTAGTTATATATATTTATATATCATATTTGTGATGTGGTGATAAAAAAAATAATCACTTCACTTCTCATAGGTGGTCGTCCATAGGTCCACGAACAAGGTTATCACTTTTCGGTGTGTAAAACAAAATGAAGAAAATGATGTATTATATTTTAAAAAATTAATTATTTCATTAATGTAATAATAATATAATTTATATCTTATATATTCATTATATATACTTTTATTACCTTCCTTGTATCATGTTAGTGAAAAATTCTTTACATTGATTTGTGAGATGGTTGTCCATCGTACACACGAGCGATGTTATCACATCAACAATATAATGGAATATAAAAACATTTAATGTGATATAATGACTTAAAATGTATTATTATCTTAAAAATATGTTATATATAATATATTAAGATTATATACATTAATATTCCCAACCATAAAGGTGATAATCAAAAAAAATGACATCATTTCACGAGGGGGTAGTCTACCTTCCAAATGAATGAGGATTTTCTAATGCATATCTTAGAAATGTGTTTTTTTAGGTTATAAACATAACATAAAAAAATATTTATATTTATGATATTAAGTTTATTATATTATCATCTTATCAAATGAATTTATTAAGGTGATGATGGAATTAAAATAAGAACGATTCTAGATAAACATTTCCTTTTCTTCAGGTATCCTCTATGGGTTTTCACTAAAACCACGAATAGTTTATTTATTCCCAAAAAAAGATTCTAGTATGAGTTTTGGGTAGTTTTAAGAATGTTTTTATGATTTGGATTATGAAATAGTTTTGATAGGTGTGAAAAAATGAGGAGAGTGAGTGCCTTTTATAGTTGAGGAGGAGTGGTAGTCATTCAAATAATCAAATGAATTTACTATTGGGAGACCTCACATATCTCATGTTCCTAAAAAAATTAATAATAATGTTTTTAATTGGGGATTTGGTCAATAAAAATATCCAGTACACAAATGAACAATATTTTAAAATATTTATTCCCATAACTACTTTGTTTTTTTATTTCGTTTCATTTTGTTTTCCAATAAGTTAACTAGTTTTATAACCAACATAAACCACACATTAGGACTAAATTAATGTTATAATTATTATAAAAATTATACCCAATTATTTTAAATAATAAATTCAAAATATAAAAATAAAATTATATGTTTTGGGGAAATTTAACTTAATAGAAGTGCATGTAGTGTGAAAAAATACGTTTTTAAGCATAATCATGAAAATAATTTATTTACTAATTATGGTTCAATATGTTAATTATAAAAGATCAATTTGAATTGAATGGACCATATTTTTTACCTATTGACATTTATATATCACTTTATACGTTAATTCTTTAGTAATTTGATATCATTTAATAAAATATCATTTATAATAAAATAACATTATTGTTAATTTTTGAAATTATTAATTTAATTTTATTTTACAAAATATCCATAATGTAATGGAATTATAATCAATTAAGTACATGTATGAGTATCATGATATATTAATATAAGAAAATCGAAACCAAAAATTGGCTATATTAACCTCACTTTTAATATCATTAGTACCAACCATTTTCTTTTATTATTAACTAAATAATCCATGCATTGGAGTTCCATAAGAATTTAACGTAATTATATGATCACTAAAAATTAAATTAAAATAATAATTTTAATTAAATTAATTTTTATTAGATTATAATTTTTATAATATAACCTATATATTTTTCCCTATCCCCAATGCATTATAGATATTTAAAAGAAGAAAGTTACAATTTTTGTCCCTTTAAATTTATTATTGGAGTTATTTTCATTTAAAAGTGTTCAAAAAACATATAATCATAGAAAAAAGGATTATATAGGTATAAATAGTTCTATAAAATTCAGTTTGGACATGTTTTGGGTCATTTTTACTCCTTAGATTCTATGTTTAACCACCAAGTATACTCATTTTAATATTAGTCCCTATAATTAATTTCAATTACATTCACTAATATTTTTGATCAAAAAATAAGTTGAACTTATTATAAATTATAAATTAGGCTGATTAAAAATATAGAATAAATTTTCATAAATTCAAATCATATAATTGGGAAATTTTATTCTAAAATTAGTCCATTGGACCTGAAGAAAAGTGAGGTTTTTAAAGTGGACAATATCAAAATTTTGAAATTATTTTATATCAAAATTAAATATTAAAATGATTCCAATGACCTAAATTGGATTAATATTTTTATAATTTATCTAAATTTATATTAAATATAATTTAAATTATAATTTTTTATTTTAAATTATTTAGATGAAAAGTCAATTTTCAATTAAAATTTTCTACTGTTTATTTTTTATAAAAAATTGAAACTTCTCAGAAGAATACAAAAAGACACCCTAATAAAAACATAAAATTAAAATTTCAAAAATGATGTTTAAATTTTCAAATTAAATATATAAAATTGTAAACATTTGTGTTTAAAAAATGTGTTCATCAAAATACGGAAAAACAACCTTTAGAAAAATAAAACTATTTATGCGCAAAAGTGGATTTGATTTTATATCATGTATAGAGAACACATATGACGAATGTTAAACATTATATGGAATATATTATACATATATTTCATTAATATAATTAAATAAAATTAATTATTATATTTTATTATGATAAAACATCTTTTCTCGCATAAAAATAATTTTTTTTATAAAAACATATCTTTTATATTCAATTGGAATTAATTTTAATTTATAATAAATGGTTTACCGATGAATTATTTCTATAAACATGTGTTACCATTATTTTTATAATTTATATAATCTTATTCATTACCACCATTACAATAGATATGTGATAAATATCCTTTTAAAAATAATATTAATAGTATATTATTGTCTGGTAGTACTCATCATTGAGTGAAACACGAGTTATTGAAGAAACATGATGACATGTGAAACAAAAGATAAAATTAGAGTTTCAGATAATGAAATATAATTTTTTATGTGTCATGCAAACTATTAAATAATTTAAATTATTATCAAGGATAATATTTCATAAAATATCATAATGTTACACCTGGAGACCTAATATTTACATTTCATGGATCATGAGATCCAAAAAAGACTCACAAGTGTTTCCATGTATCTGTAAATACATACTAAAACCCAAAATGGTTTGTACAAGATATCTAATATAATATAACAATCCATAATGCTTATAAAAAACATAAAAATTTATATATAATACATTTCATAAATAGTAATCCTTAATAATTATCTATAATATGTTTGAAAAAAAATCAAAACACCATATTTTTAAAATATTTGATCAAATATTTATCCACAAAAAGGATCAAGTATTTCATATTGTCGCAAATCAAAAATGTGAATACCATGATACTATCTTATTATAAAACAAAATATTTACCAAAATTACAATAAAAACTAAATGAAAACATTCATGCTAAAAAATTATATTTGTTCTTATTCCTCAAATAAAATATCATATTATCAAATATATTTCTTAAATAAAAATCTAGTAAAATCCATCAATTATATTATAAACCTTCAAATAAATTACAAATTTCAATTTCAGTAATACCAAACCATGAAAAACTCTTAGACATAATTATGTCAATATCAGGAACATATTATAGGCTATCAACCTTCAATCACATAATTTTCAAATGATTGTCTTGCCATTAAATCACTTTTCTTAGTCATCATTACCATTCCACATATGTTTTCAACTACTTATATAAAAACATATATTGTACAATCCTCATACATTTCATTATTCATATAATGATAATATCATTGAAAAAATACCTCTAAAACATAATTCTTCATATATAACTGAAGATTGATATAACAGATATAAGAGGTGGTGGGTGTAACGAACCATAATTAAATTAATGAGATTTACTTTTCATTTTTTGAAATAGTATAGATCACATCAAATCACTTATATGACAAAATTAAAACATTTAAAATTAATAATGAATGAAAGAAGGGGTAGTTCTAGACGTTAAAGAACATATACCGATAAAATAGTAACATGACCTTTGAAATATTAATATGAACCCTATGAATAGTAAATCAGCTTAATGAATAGTATCCTTACATACAATGTATAAATAAAATTTAGTAATATTATAAATTAAGTAATGAAATAATTATTTCATAGTATAAGTAAGTGAATATTTTAAAAATTAATATTTTTGTGTTGGCATTTTTGTACATAAAAAATAATTAATTACAATTTTTAATTAATAAATTTATTTAAAAGATTATAAATTCAAATAAAATGTACATATAAATAAATATTTTTTATTTATTATTTTATAATAATTTTATGAGACATTAGTTAATTTTTCATAGTATTATAAGATCAATTCTAATTTTATAAACCGTATTTTTTTGAGTAAATGATGATTTTAATTAAAATATAAATTTCTAAAATTTAGAAAATTATTTTCAAAAAACGGATTTGATTTCATATTTCTATATATCTAAACATTCATTGGGTGATTTTGGTATTTTTCTATAATTATTATATTTTTGGTTAATATTAAATTATGATAATTTACGATAAATGATAAAAACATGATTTATTAAGTGATACATTATATATATATGATGTAAGAACCCATGGCTCGAACTCACACTCACTTATTACTGTATTTAGTCACATAACTCATCACTAATTCTTTTCTCGTGAAAAATAATAAAACATTTACTAAAATAAAGAGATATCACCCCTCTCCTCCCATATAAATACCACCCTCACCCCTCCTCTCTTCACACTTCTAATCCATGAAGATTATCCAAATTATCACAAAATACACTTCCCTAGTCTATACCAACGTCCATGAGATATTGGTCTTTACAGATGAAAATAACACCTTCTCTTAATGAGGTTGTGATGGAGTATATTTCAATAGGTAAATCCTCCTCCTATTTTTAAATTAATTTCAATTTATTTTTGTTTATTATTCTATTCTCACCACTTTTGTCTAAATGATCATGATATCTTCAATATTATCAATAAACTATAATTATATCATGTTAATGGAATATCCATTTTGAATCTCCTTAATCTCTCTCTTTAATTTAAAAAACAAAATCATCATTTGAGAGGTACTGATTTACAACTTTCATAGGTGACAACATTTATTTCTTCAATTTATTCTTCAAGGATTGTAATGAAAACATTTTTATGGTATAACTAGATAATACAATTTTTATTATATCTTTGTTTATGTTTATAAACATTTTATATTCATGATATTTAATTATAAAACAAAACTAGATCACGATGATCAAAAACTGCTAAAATTAAGCTAAACGGTTATCTTTAACATGTTGAATAATGATTCATCCTCATACATGGGAAAAAAATAATACATGATAATAATTAAACATATAGTTGTTCATTAATAACATATAAATCCAATTTTTTATAATTACACCCATTTTACACGAACTCAATTATATAAAATCAAGCAAACTGATCATGATGTCAAGGAAACGATCACTCATGAACAATGTAATTCAATCTTATAACATATGAAAATTACATAAATGAACATAATTAAATTAAAATACATGTAAAAAAGGTTCTGAATATAATTATTTATGAGTCTTATTTCATATTCTTGGACCTTAAGGTCATGTTCATTACACAATAATACATAAAGTAAAGGTTTCTATTTGACCCTCCACATTCATCTGATTTACTATGGTAATGATCATACAGTTGGTATTAGAGAAAGTTTGAAATAAATCATTTAAAACTAGATTTATTAGACAATTATTAGGGGACAAAACCCTATGATATAATTATAGGATTAGAATATAAGAACAAACTTGATTTTTGGTAAGGTATAGATTATGTGGATCATCCTAGTAAATAAATCCATTTTGTGAGAGTATATGTAGATGTGGTTTTGGGATAGATGTAACTAGGTGTAAAAACTCTGACATGGTGTCATTGGAATGACTCGGGTTAACCTGGTATAGGACAAAAAGACTTAATATGCACATGGTCTAATACTCTTTTGGGAAATTCTTAAGATAATTCACATTTTCTACAATCCATTATGATGGATTTAAAAGTAACAATGTGACCTAAGATACCATGTATATGATTATGAAATTAGATATGTATAAAATTTCCATTTAATCTAAGTGTTCTATAGTTTTAGATTATACATTATGATTCGAAACCAAATATAGTGTATTCCATTATTTAAAAATGGATCGTAGTGGAAGGAATAGAAATAGTATCAACATGCTTATCCCATATAGGGATTTCCCTCCTATACAATTAAATGATATTGGTACTAGATTTAGAAATGGTTATGATATACTTATATCTATATTGGGATAGCTGACTCATGTTATGAATAATTACCTTACCCATATAGATCATCCTGATCCACAATGGGGAGAAGTGATGTTAATATGCTTTATGGGAAAACAACCTCCATCATGCAATTAGACTACAAACCCATTTGTAGAGTAGTATTGGATATGTTCATTAGAGAAGATGTTTATCTCTTTGGGAAGTAACAAATGGAATTAGGTTATCATGGAAGTGTATCTTCAGTTAGAATATAATAATCAATGGAGTTCATTTATTAAAAACAGAAAGGTGGAGGAAATTGAAAATGTTGAATGGAGGGATTTTAAGGAAATTTTTGTAGAACAATATTTTCCTCACGAACAATGAGGGAATATAGAGATGGAATTATTGATTCTATGATAGAAAAATGATAAAAATAGTGTTATGTATTATGATAAATTTACAATGTTGTCAAGCCATAATTTAGAATAAATATGTAATCCCAGGAAAAATATTGATCAGTTCTTTGATAGTATAAAACCATTCCTCTGAAGGACACTGGTATCCTATAATTTATCATCATATGAATATGTATTATTTTGTTTTATGATTAAAGAAAAAATTATATAACTCTAATTAATTTAATGGAATGAAACATAAGAAAGGGATCATGAACACTCTTGAAAAGAAAATAAGGAAATAGGGAAGAAGGAAAAAATTGAAATTCCATAAAGTGGTAATTGTGGGAAGAAACACCATGGTACTTTCCTGAAAGGGAATGAGAGTTTATTACACATGTCCAGGAAAAGCCCACCAAACCTATGATTTCATGGGATGGAATTATTTTTCAATGTTCGATAATATAATTATAAAGTGGTGGGACATTATGTACATGAATGTTATAGAAGTAAAGGAAAACATCCCCATATAAGGACATGGGAGAATGTCCAATATTATGCAATCAAAACAGTTGAGGTTAAACTTCATAATTTTATAGTGGGAGGGACATTATTTTCTTCCTAAAACTTATCTAATGCATTATTTGATTGTTGATCATCACGTCAATTTATGTCTTCCATATTTTACATGAAAATTACACATTTCCAATTTGATTTAATAAAGGAGTTGTTAGACAAAACTACAATGGGAATTATCATTTCAAGAAAGATCTGTCTTTCAATCCACTTTAAGACACTTTTACATGACTAATTTCTGATATTTTCATCATACCTATGATTGAATTTGATATAAATCATAGTATGGATTGGATTTCAAATTATTTTGTGAAAATCTATTTCATAAAAAATAAATTTACATATTTTGGAATTATATTTTATCCCTTATCATTATATAAAAAACATCATCATATCATTATTATCTATATCCACCTCAGTAGATAAAATGAATACAAATATTGGTGTGGAATATAAAACAATATCTACGGCTGAGGATAGAAATCATAAAATTGAAGATGTACCTACTGTGATATAAAACATTGATGTGTTTCCATAGGATTTACATAGAAATATTACAGAGTTGGAAGTTTGAGTTATCAATTAATTTAATTTTTTATCCAATACCTATATTAATGACTCCTTATATAATGGCCACAATGGAATTAGTATAGGTAATGAAATAACTAGAGGAGTTGAGTAGTATGCAGTATATTCTCCCAAGTATATCTCCAAGAGGATCTCATATTATTTTTGTTAAAATAAATATAGACCTATGAGGATATTCATTGAATAAAGGGAGATCAATGCAATTAATATAAATAACAAGTATTTTCTTACTCACATTGATGATTTATTTGATTAACTTCAAGGAGACCAATATTTTTCAGTGATCGATGTTTGACATGGATATCATCAGTTGCGTGTTCAGAATGAGGATATTCCAAAGACATCATTGTGAACATGGTATGGTCATTACTAACTTATAGTAATGCCTTTTTGACTAACTAATCCACCCTCTATTTTCATAGATATAATGAATAGTCTTTTCTAGTAAAATCTTTATGAAATTTTTGTTGAATTTATTGATGATATCTTGTTGTACTCTAAAATCTATGAATATCATGATAATCACTTGATCATGGTTCTGGAGACTCTTAGAAGAAACAAGTTATAAGGGATGTTTATCATGTTTGAATTCTGGGTTCAAAAGGTTTCTTTTTTTTTTTCATATTGTCTCTAAATATGGAATCCTAGTTAATACTTTGATGAAAAAGGATGTTCAGGAATGCTGACACGAATGATCAAAATAGACGTACATTTTTTTACAAGTTTAGTAGGTAATTTTTAGAATTTCCTTTAGAAAATTGTCAGATTAGCCATTTTTCAGCCATTCATACTCATAAAGGGGTCATGTTTTTATGTACTAAAGAATATGAAGAATATTTTAATTAATTTAATAGGGGATATGTGAAGGCTCTGATCCAAACTCAATTTTTGAGGAATGTGGGACTTGTGATTTATAGTGATTAATAAAATAAAAGACATGGTTGAATCATTATGTAGAATGATTGAGTTATTTTATATTCATCAATGTAGTTAAAAACTAATGATCTAAAATATCCAAATCTTGATCTAGAGTTAGAAGATATCACATTTTCAATGAAGATGTGGATCCACTATCTCTATGGTGAAATATGATAGATATATATGGATCACAAGAGTTTGAAATATATCTTCTCAAAAAAAATTAAAGATGAGGCAAAGGCGATGGATCAAGATGCTCAATGATTATGATTGTTCAATACACTAACACCATAGGAAGGGGAAAAGGTAGCTGATTCATTGAGCAGGATGGATCATGGGGTTCTAAAAAAATGAGGATTTATAAGGATCTTTTTTACATGAATCTTGTTATAATGGATATGAAAATTATCAAGTGATGGGAAGAATTAATACATTTTCAAATTTTGTCAAAAATATATTTACTAGAAAGGATTAAAAGTTCTCAGTTGATGGTGAGAATATTCCAAATAAAATTAATGATGTGAATGATGGGATTTTGGTAGACTTTGTGTATGTGGATGGAATTATAAAATTTGGGAGGACGTAATGTGTTCCCTATATCCCCAAGATTAAAATGTAGTACTCGGATGATTCCAATAGATCTAATTTGACTATACACAATGGTAGAACAATGATGTATAGATATTTGAGTGAACATTTATGGTGGGATAATATGATGTAGGAAATTGCTGATTATGTATCAAGATGTTTAGTGTGCAAAAAAGTTATGTCTGGAAGACAACATCCAATAGAAGTCTCGTAACATTTTCATATTTCAACATAGAAATGAGATGAAATGACTATGGATTTTGTCACCAAATTAGAAAAAACACCGTGTAATAATGATGCCATATGGGTAATTGTGATTGACTTACCAAATCGGCACATTTCTTTGATATAGTGGATGATTTTCCATATGATCACCTTACATGACTCTATATTAATGAGTGTTTAAGACTTCATGGAGCACCTCTCTCCATTATGCCTAACCATGATACATAATTTAAATCAAAATTATAGAAAAGAGTCTAGAAAATATAGTATAAATATCATCATTTGATTACTTCTTATCACCCACAAATAGAAGGAAATCACAAAAGATGATCCAAACATTAGAAGAAATGTTGAGATAATTCTCACTTTATTTTCAAGGAATATGGGATCCGTGTTTACCTTTCATAGAGTTTTAGTACAACAATATTTTATATTCTAGTATTAAAATGGAACTATATGAATCATTGTATGTATTGAGATGTCATACACCAATATGATGGGATGATGTTAATGAAAGAAATATCATAGGCCCAAATCATGTAGAGGAAACAATAGTGAAGGTAACGAATTTACAAACCCATATAAAATAAACTAAAATCAGTCAAAAGAGAAATATCGATCATAGAATGATGAATTTTTAATTTCATGTGGAGGATCACATTTTCGTGAAAGTAGATCCATGTAAGGTCATTATAATATTTGGGATGAAAGGGAAACTAAGACCCAGTACATTGGCCCCTTTGAAATTTTTGAGGGATTTGGAGCTATGGATTATCCGTTGGAGATAACACCTATACATTATAATGTACATAATGTGTTACACATATATTTGTTAAGGAAATACATTCTAGAACAAACTCATCTACTAACTTCTGATAGTATCGAATTGCATCATTACTTATATTACTGTGAAGAGCCTATCCTGATTCTAGGCACTAAAAAAATGTTTTGAGGAATTGGAAGAGCCTAATGAATTTATGATGAATAATTACCCAAATATTTTTTTGATGTGGCATTCTGGAAAACAAAAGGAAAAATTTTTTCTATAAGGGGAGAATATAATGGCACATAATTATATCGATGAGATTTTCATTCCTATGTTTATTTGAAGTAATATAGATCATATAAATCACATATAGAACACAATAAAAAATTTATATATGAATATTGAATGAAGTAAGAGGTATTTCTAGAGGTTATGGAACCTATACCAATGAAATTGTTACATAACCATAGGAATAGAAAAATGACACTTTTGAATAATTAATAAGCCTAAATAATATTAAAAAATACTTGAATTTTTAAATATAATTTATTCATCTTCTAAATTAAAGAATGATAAAATTATATCATAGTTTATGTAAGTGAATATTTTAAAAATTAAGATCTATGTGTCCATTTTTTGCATGTCCTAAATATTTATTAACAATTTAATAGTTAATAAAATGATTTAAATGAAACAAAATTGAAAAAAATTAATCATAAATCAATATTTTCTCATCTGACAAGTTTAGGATAATTTAAGGAGACATTAGTTAATTTTTTCAGAGTGTTATAAAATTCATTTTAATTTTAAAAACCATATTTTTAGAGTAAATGATGATTTTAATTAAATATTAAATTTATGATAATTTGAAAAATAATTTCATTAAATGGAGTTCATTTTTTAATTATGCATGTTGAAAAATTAGAAGTGTGAATTTTTGGGTTTTTTTAAAATACATGATTTTTTGATGAACAATGAAATATGATAATTTACGATAAATGCTAAATACATGATTTATTGAGTCATAGATTATGTATGAGTGATGTAGGTACCCTTGGTTCTAAGTCACGTGAAATTATTACTATACTT
Source organism: Viscum album (assembly GCA_963277665.1). Classification (NCBI taxonomy): domain Eukaryota; kingdom Viridiplantae; phylum Streptophyta; class Magnoliopsida; order Santalales; family Viscaceae; genus Viscum; species Viscum album. The sequence goes on along the minus strand of OY728161.1, from coordinate 1,984,398,760 downwards.
AGTCAGAAAAGTCAACATTTTTGGGAGTCTTGATGGTGATGATAAAATAATGAATAAAATACTGAGAAATCACCCGTTACCCCCTCCTTTCCTCTCACCTCTAGACCTTGAAGATTGTAATATATATGCCAAAATACACTTCCATAGTCTCTCCCCAGATTTATCATATCATGGTCATTATAAAAGGATAAAACCTATTCTATTAAGGAGGTTCTCAAGGAGGATAATTCAATAGGTAAATCCAGTTCCTTTTTCTTTTAATTTTATTTCAATTTATTTTCTTTTCTTATTTTCGGCACAACTCCTCAATAAAAATGATCATGATAACTACAATATAATCCATAAAATGGAATGTTATCTTTATAATGTATATCCATTATCTATCTCTTTAATGTCACTCTCTATTTTTTTAAATGAAATCATCCTTCCGGAGATACTGATTTACAACCTTTGTGGAAGATGAACATTCGTTCTTAAATTTCTTCTTCAAAGCTGGTCATGAAACCATTTTTATGATTGAAGTAGATTATAAAATATATATAATATCTTATATATGTTTTCTCAGCTATTTTATATACATGATATTAAATAATAGAACAAAATTAGTTCATTATTATCGAAAAAACTCTATAATTAAGCTAAACGGTTGTCATTAACATGTTATCTAATGATTCATCCTCATATATGGAAAAAACAATAAATTATAACAATTTTACTTCTAATTTTTCATTAATAACATGTTATTCCAATTATTTATAATTACACCCATTTTACATGAAATCTATTACTTATAATTATGGAAACCGATCAGGAAATCAAAGAAATGAACACTCTATATTGATGAAATTAAATCTTATAACTTATCAAAAAACCAAAAATGAAAATAAATAATTATAATAAGTTTATAATAGTTTCTGCATTAAATTAATTATGAGTTTAATTATATATTCCATATCTTAATGACAACTACAGAACACATCCACACATAAGGTAAGGATTTCTACCAGAACCTCCACTTTATTTTGGGTTACTAGGGTTGTGGTCTTACAGTGGGGGTGAAATTCTGTTCATAAATATAAAATATAAAACTAATTTTTCATACTTCCAAATTATCATATGATAACATTTTCAAATCCTCCAAGAATTTTATTGAACAATAACTAGTTTAGATAGTCTTTGTAAAATTAGAGTTATATGATATGGTTTTTTGATGGGAAAAAGTTTATTATTATAGAATATAGAAAAAAAAATTTATAAAAAAATAAAAATAATATATATAAAATTATAAACTAATACATAATGAAAATTCATTAAATATTATTAAGACTTTAACCTTTAGTGTAATGTATTTCTACAATCCAAAATTGAAGTATCCATGGTTCAACAAAAAAAAATTCTCTATATTTCTTATCAAAAACCCATCAAACATAATGACTGGAATATATCTATCTTCCTTTCCCCAAAGTCCATAAAAAAAATCAACAATGAAACTATCTTCTTATTTAGAAAATCAGTCAATTAAACTAGATCAGTAACCAATATTATAGAATAAAAACGTTTAAAAATGATTCATCTCCAAACCCATTAATATAACTATATTTTTCATAAATTACCCAATAGTTATATTCAATGATTTGTGGAGTTGGAAAAAAAACATTGGAGGATCTGTTTCATTACATATAGACCTCTTATGGTGTTCGTTAAGGTAGATTCATCAAAATTCTATAATATATATTGTTTTATATAATGGTATTTTGTATCTATTAGGTTAGATTTTAATTTTCTAGTGAATGAAAAGTAACATTTTATGGTTTTACAATGTTTTATTTAGTGTGTATATCTACCTCCATCAGATGAATTTCAATTGCATTATAAAAGTGAAACTTCTTCTTGGGAGGCATAGTTATCCTTTTTATGTTAAAATTTAAAAAAATAATTTTATGAAACATGAAATTATTCATCTGATGTATGTAGTACATGTTCATCTAGTTAAAAAATATCATCAGATTATAAAATATCATATAATTATAAAGTTCTTCCTGATTGTAAAATATCATCTGATTATTAAATATAATTTTATTATACTACATCATATTACTAAAAAATATTTCTATATCCCATTAAATGTAAAATTTATCTTTAAACAAAATCTAAAACATTGGGAATTATAAAGTTTATAATATAGTGTATTTAATAATGTGTGTTTTAATTTTCAAAATAATGATTAGAAAGTGTTAAAAGTATTACTTTCTATTCAACACATGAATCTAAATAAACATGAAAATTAATCATTCCAGTTTTGATGTATTAATATCATAATCTTGACCTTGATCCCTTAGCTTATTCTGAGTCATATTCCCTTGAAACTAGGGTCATTTATTTGAATATAGCCCGATGATCATATTGTTCAAATAGTAAATATTAGAGGTTTTATTATAAACCTTGCATTCATGCTCTGAATCTATCATATTTACAAACACTATGTAATCATGAATTCCCATCATGAAAGTACGAGGTTGTTTCATTCCAAAATTCTCACTCGTGAGAAATCCTTCATTACTATTTTTCCATTCTCCATTTTTTTCTCTTTTGTACTCTTAATCTCTTCTTTCCATCAATTACATATGGATTGGAGAATTATTTTCCTTTATTTATTACAAATGATATTATTTCATTGTATGGTGAGAATGTTTGAGTGATTATTTACTTTGATGTATTGTCTTGTTACCTTCAAATAAATGTTAAATAATTTTATTTGGATTACGTACATAGTTCGTATAATGCCTTGATAGCCTTGTAATGTTTATTCATATGTAGAAACATATTATAGTTTTTTTATCTTAGACAAAATAATTTTCTCTCTATATCTTTCTATTGATCATGAAAAAAATATTCTTCCAAGAAGATTACCCTAAAATCACTATACTGTCGGATTTTTATTTCATCTCCCCCATACTGTTTGGAATCTATGACTACTATGGATCCACAATGTCAGATAGGTGAAAAATATGCTGTAAAACATTCTCCGTTTCATTACATCAAAAATTGAGAAATATATTCTCTATATAACATACCAATTTCTCTACTTGAAATAGATGTTTCATCCCATTAAATGATGTAAGTTATTTATGCATCACACTGTCTAACATTGATACACCACACTGTGGATTAGTAAGATTCCCCGTACTAAAAGAGTTTTTATAAATAACTAGAGTCAGCATCCAAAATATATTTAGAATTTTAGTAGTTCCAACTGCATCTCAATCTCCAGGTCCATTAACTTTCGTAGTTAGAACATCTATACTTTGATTAAACTTATTAATTTAGTTTACATTTAATCCACTGAGTACCAATTCATGAAATTGACTTACACTATATTATATCACTACAATATGAAAAAAATGTATAATACCAAAATTAGTGAAACAAATAATATTAATTTATAAGTGTATGAACAAAAAATATTATAATCATAAAAATGGTTTCTTTGGGAATGTTTCAAATTAGAAAAATACTATCAAATTCATCAAATTGTTTTATAAATAAAATATGACTTAAGACAATTATGTCCCCCAGAAGTGTCAAAACATGCATTTAGAGAGAACTATTTTCATGCACCAAGTAACAATTGAGTCAAAGATCAATGCACTATTTTCAAAGTTATTACCCAAAGGTACATCTATTCCCAAACCAAATCCACTTGTTGTATCCATAAAGGGATACATTTCATGGAAATAATCATAATATCCACCTTAAAAAACATTATGATGTTATCATATGCATAGATTTATCCTCAATTTCATTCATAGGGTTATGATTTCAAAAATATGCTTTCCTAAATCTCTTTTCACATGTATTACATTATACATTATATGATTCCAATTTTATAGAACATGGTGCTAGTATCCCTGAGATAGTGGTTAATTAATCACATTGAATCTGAATAGTTGGAATCACATCATGAAGGAATAAGTAGTTCAGTAGTTTTGAAAAACTAGATACACACTTAAATAAAATATTATAATTAAAAAACTAATATAAATAATAATATTTTCATTATAATCACCATTATTCCCTTTATAATGAATCTATATATAACTCAAAATAGATTTCCTCGAATCCTAAGGAAAAGAAACATATGAATGGTTTGATCTCAAATGCTTAGTGAGGAAACTTACGGTTGACGATATTATGAATAAATAAGTTATAATCATTATGATAAGGTAAATTACTATAAAAATACCATTTAATAAAAAAATATGAATCTAATGAATAATATAGATGGAAGAAATGGTGAAAATAATTTCATATTTAAAATTTCTTGTGACATATTCATATCCATGGTTACTTTAACGAATAGAATAATCACATATACATCACTAACTAATATCATTGTGAGAAAATGAATAAAATCATACATCATAACTATACAATCATAGACATGATCTAATACATATTACATAAATGGGTAACTCATTAGCATAATAATAAATAATATTTGTCTCTTGATACCTACCAATTTATCGAGGGAATTTAAAGGGCTCCCTACATCACTTACTAAGCCTAATTAATTCTTCATATTAATGGTGTAAAAAATAATCACCATAAGAATTCATATTAAAAATAAATAATATTAAATGTTAGTTATTACCATAATAAATTATAATAAAAATAAACCATCTAGAGTAATATGGTAATTGTTATCAAAATAGTACATCCCAATCAAACTAATCATAATCCATACAAAAAAATATTAAGGGAGTTAACATTACAATCTATTCCAAAAGTGGAATAAGATTAATATTTTTTTGTTTTTGATTAATAAAAATACCATAAAATACTTTTAATTTTTTTAATGAAAATAACCCTTTCAAAAAAAAATTCACTTTCAATATGTTTTAATAATATTAAAAAAATCCTTAAAAACATACATGTAAAATCATAATGTAATTTATAAAATAGTTATTGGACGTGATGAAGTCTAATACTATACATTTTTTATAAGTTAAAATAAATTCTTATCAAAACTTTTCTAGAAAGGCTAAAAGTTTCCTTATATAGAAAATGATACAAATATTCACACTAATAATATTTTTACGAAGTCAAAAATGGGGGATAATTTATTTTAGAAATAATTTATATAATGTCAAAACAATCATGAAAGCATGTTCAAAAAACATGTATATGAATGAAAAGGGGTTTCTGATAAAAGATAGAAATGGAGCCAATTTATTTTAAAAAAAAATTGGTATCTTTTGTTCATAATGAGTGTAAAATGGGTGGTAAATTTCTATTCTAATGAAATAAAAATAGGGGAATCAAATTCATCAGTTACTTGAAATATAAATCATATCGTTTGAACATTAAAATTATAATCATGAACAATCTTGATAAATTATGATATTGTAACACAATCTTTTACCAATATGGTAAATTATGAATCTTAATCCCCATGAAAAAAATATTCTAAAAATGATACATTAAATAGAAAGAAAAAAATTGTATCTCTAATATAACATATCAAATAGGTATTAAAAAACCACATGAAAGAACTATGTAGTGAATAAAGAATATATCTCAAAGATCAAAAAGTGAGATAAGAAAACATGACCACTAGTCTGATTTCCAATAAACTTGTTTTTACCCATAATATATAAAATATTAATATCTTATAATACTATTAAAAACACTTAATAAATTATTTTTTACTATATATGATTTATCAAATGTATTTTATGACATGTTTTTTACCAATTATTTGTTTAAATTGCTGTTTCAGGTGATAATTAAACTATTTTTCATGAATGTTTTGGTTTAGTAATTACAAAATATATTATTGATCATAATTAAAACATTTAAAAAATCATTAATAATATATAAATATTATATTAAATCATTATATAAGTATTTATGAATTATATAATTGTTTTTAATGGAAAATGAGTTACACCATTCTTGGTGATGATAGACTGTACATACACATGGATGATGTGTATATATTTCCAACTGATGGAATTTATTAAATGAAAAAAATAATTGAAATTAAAAATCCATTTTTATATCAAATATTTCATTTATGAAAATTAAACATATACTTATTACTATCCATGTTAAAAGAAAATTAAAATCATTTCACATCACTACATGGAAGCCATAGTCAAAATGTATGCACATACAACATTATTCATTCCAAACAGATTAGAAGGGAAGAAAAAATTTGTGATATAATAATTAAAAAATTAAACTGATGTAATAAATTCATTATAATTATTTTAAATCCATAATTATATCTAGTTGTAAGTGGGGGTGACGGAAATAAATTTACATCAGTTTCCTTGGCAGTAGTCCGATGTACAAGTGATCAACATTGTTTTTTCCATTTTATGTATGAGGATATAAATAATAATTATTAAATTAACATAATATAATCTCCTTATATATGAGATATTTTTGTTATTATTTATTCATAGTTAGAGTATATTTTAAGGAGTTATATGAAGCCATAAAATGAAAAAAAAGATTATAAACACTACCATTTCTTTTGAAAACATATTTTGGATTATACTTAAAGCCTTAATAAATTTCCATTATGATTAAATGATATACTATACAATGTGGGTGTGAATATAGTGAAGATATTTTGTTATATAATGGTTGAATGAGCAAGATTTATGAGAGTGAAATACTAGGAGAGTGAGTGTCCTTTTATAAGTGGGGGCAATGATACACATGGAAATGTTTGAAAAGAAAATATGATACCCTTGTTTTTTACATTAATAAATGATCGAAAATTGTTTATTAACAATGAATGGATGACATAAGGTCTGAATATAGTCATAAAATGTTAATTGATGAGGTTTCTAGGACATTTTAAGGAATATCATTTTAGTTTAACACTAGTAAACCAATTTAACCTTAACTGTAGTAATTACATTGTGCTGTATTTAATATTCAATATGTTGAAAAATTAAGTTAAAAAAATCTATAATATTAAATATAATTATTCCAAAAAGCTAATACATTTTTCAAAAATCAATTCAATTAAGTGGAATACTATAAGTTCAAATTAATCACAGAGATGTGATGCAAAAGTGATTTTCCAAAGAAATGTTTTTATAATTATAGAATATTTTAACAAAATAATTCAATATGAAATTGATTAAAATTTTAAAAAATATTGATTACAATATAATAGATATATTATTACTTTAGAAAAAATTTAAAACAAATTTTATCTTTTAAATGATTTAAAAAAAATTATAATTTTCTAAAAAAACAAGTATTTTTCACAATTCAGTCCAAAATTTATCTATTTATAAAAATATCAAAAATATACCTAAAGATAATATTCAAATGTATATTTTTAAAAATTATTTTATTTTGAAAAATTAAATTTTTAAAAGTGGTATAAAATTATTTTATACTAACTGTGGAAAAAATTATAAAATATCTTTTAGATAAAATAATTCTTTTCCTAATACAATTTCTTTTCTGTTAAAATATTTATTATTTTTTTTGTAATAATAAATTGTTAAAAAATGAATTTATTTATAAATTTATAGACCATATAATGTTTATAATTTAATTATTTCAAATGATACCCACAAATTTTAATGTCCAGGGTGAAACAATATAATATTATTCTATTAATTTAGTTTTATGGTTTTGTGTATCAGAACATATCAACGAGATTAAATTTAAAAAATATATATTCCACGTTTGTTTGATCCCATCATTTAATTTTGTATATGATATTTAAAACAATTTTCTTCTTTTAAAATATCAAGTTGTTACATTCTCTGTTATTATTTACATTCACGTTCTGCATCCAGTAATTATTTATTCTTCAAGAAAAATCTACTAAACTGTATTATAGTGTACTAAAATTATATCTTATCATTTTTTCACATATTTCATCTTATGTATAATAGTTGAAGCATCCGGTTTTATCTTCAAATTCCTAATGTGTTTTTTTATTTATACATAATCTATGTTGTGGGTCAATGCATTTATTTAAATAAACATTCATGAAAATGGAATTTTATTAATTAGAGAGGACTAAGCCTCATCCTAATATTCAACCCCTTGATTTAAAATACACATTGTAATGATATTTATTTTTTTTTATTTATTTTTATTTATATTATTATTTTAAATGAAAGTAATCTAATAGTTATATTGTACCATCCCACGTAAATAAAGAATATGACATTTTCATATTTATTAATATTTTTGAATTAAATATTAATTTAACATTCAATGGTATGCTATGATCGATAGTGTACTAAACAGGTAACAAAGGGTTTCCTTGAAATCTTATGTTTCTCACAACGTTGAGTTATACTGATAAATAATAGATTAAATCTTATTATTTTAAATAGCAGTTAATGCCTAGCCATTGTATTGGAGAGAATGAACATAACTCACTACAATATTTTTACACATTTTTGGTAAATGTTTTTAGTTTTATCCAATAAATTTTCGATGCTAAAATAAGAATTAATCCGATTTTAAGCAAGAAATACTCTAAAATTCTTTAAAAAGACGACTTACTGCCTTTTGATGGAGAACCCTTTTTAAATATAATTTTTGTTACTTTTATATGTTCTATTTTAAAAAATAAACTTTATATTTAGAAGAGGGACTTCAAATTTTATTTGGGTAAAATTTTGGTATTTTTCTCATAATGTTAATTTTTCGATGAATTGTAAAAATACTGCATCTTAATTTAAAACTACATTTTATTCTAATTTATTTATATGATTATACTATCATTTTAATTGGTTTTAAATTTTAATTATATTATATTTTTATCATTTAATCCAATTCTGGAAATTTAAACGCAATTTCACATTTTAATTGGATATAAACTCATGCCAATCTTTTAGTTGTTTTCACTTCTTAAAAACCTTTTTTGGTTATGACAATGAGAATTAATTTTAAATTAATTTCTGCAACTTCTGTGTTTTGAATATGGAAAAATTTATTCCATATTTGGAATCAATAGTTCCAAATTTTTTACATTTTTTACATTTATTTTAAGATATAATGAATAGTAACTATTGAAAATAATTTATTTACAGTGGTTAAATGGTAAATCTACTAAATAAGGGTAAATGAATAATATTATAAAAAAAATTAATTTAACCTATCAAAATCCCCAGCAATATTGGATGATACATGTCTGACAATGGGCATCCTCAGGTCAAATTTGGGACCCCCTGAAGACACTTTTAAGTGAAAATTACATTTAATAAAAATTAATTTAATGTTGTGGAGAATGTAACACAAACATATATCTTTTAGTAAAACAATTTTTATATGAGATTATTTAAGCGATACTTTTTACTATAAATATTAATTAGAAAGATAAAACAATTTCCTACATCATGGTATTTCATTTATGAATTTTAGTAAATATATAAATATTTTTAAATTTGAAACAATGTTGATGTAGTGATTTCTTCATTAACAAAAAATTCAAATAAATGATATCATAAATGATAAAATAAATGTAATTTTAATATTTTTATGTCATCTATTAATTTTTTTGAAGATATAAACATGTTATATTTTTATTAATGACGTTCTTCTCAGTTAATCATGTTATTTTGGAATTTACAAAATGACATGATATGAATATGTCAAAATTGACATAATTCTTCTTTTAAAATATAAAATATTTTATTAAATATTATAAAATTAAAACACATTTAATATTTGGGGAAACGGTTATCATAAGTACAAAATATTATTATAGACTCTTTAATTAGATATTTTTCATGTTTTGGTAATTATTTGGATTCTCAATGTGTTAAATGCTTGATAAAATAATATGTGTAAAAAAGGGATAAATATAAAAGACAAGAATTAAAAAATATCCAAAAACTGTCCAATTATTAATGGATGATTTTATTTCTAATTATATTAATCTTATTTTTGAAATAATGAGTTTTGGAACTTTTTAAATCAAAAATAAATTTATAATGAAATAATACTTTCAAACTTCTCTAAAGAGCTCATATACACTTTTATAAAAGGACACCACCTCTAACACATTACTCACACATATCAAGAATATTTTATCATCCAAAATCAAAAAAAATAATCTCCGAACATCCCCCATTTCCTTCTAGATTATTTTCCTTGGGTAGAAGGAAATTTAAGAAAGCCTTCTAGCTCAAATCAAAGAGAGTTACATGTTTTAAGAGGTGAAAGCTTCTCTAAAATTCATTTCCATTGTTTATCCTTTTACCCTCCTTATCATCTTATTATTATTTTCTAAATAAATAATCAGTATTATAAATTTCCTAGGTTGTTTTTATGATATGTTTCATAACTACACTTTCACAAACCTCTGTCTAATGGGTATAGAACCTACAGTTTCTATGGACGACGAACTACTGCCTCACAAAACGATGATTGTTCAATATTCTCCTACCACCTCTTATAGTGGCCATTATGATGGAAATGTAATTATATATGATATTTATTTTATTTATTTTATCCATATGATTTTGTATTTCTCATTTATAACATACCTTTATGCATTTCATGTTTTATAAATATGTTAATTTAAGTTGAGGAAGTGCAGACTACCGCCCCTCAGTGTGATATGACTCATTCATGATATACATGGAATGTTTAATGGATGGAATTAATGTACGTATTTTACATATATAACATAGATATTATACTTTAATTATAATATACCTAAAATTAATTTATTTTTCATTCCTTTAAATATGAAAAATAAATGAATGTAGCGTCTATGCGTACGTACGACTTACCATCCCCAGGAAATGTGCATTTCATCTATAATATCCAAATGATATAGACTATTATAAATAAATATATACTGGATATATATTAAATATATGATATATATATCATGAATATAATTCTGTATATAATTGAATTTTTACCACATGGACAATTTTTATTTATAACAAGTTCATTTTTGGCTCATATACAAAATATCAGCCAATCGACCGATATTAACTTAAATAATTATGTAATGTTTTTTACAAGGTATTAATTTATATAAAAGGAATAATAAAATTTAAATAGGTTATGAATAAATTATAAATTAACTGATGTTTATTATTCAATAAGAATATGGAACAAACGTGACAAGTTAAACTCGAGGTAAGGGAACCCTTCACCCTCATCTTTTAGTCAAAGAGTTTTTATTTGTTATGTCTTTTAATTTCCATTTTATTATTTTGAGATATTTTCTTATATATCCTTATTTATGTATGTTTTATTTACAATTTATGAGAGACCATTTTCTCTCTCATCACCCGATTTTTTAAATTTATAAGTGACACCGTTAGTTTGCTGAATTTTCTTAAGGGATTTTATGAAGTCAATTTCCATTCATTGGGTTTTACGCATACTTAATTGATTATATTATGTCAAGATTATGTGTGCAATAACTGTTTATTTATTTATGTTGCAATTTAAACATCCCTTTTGGTGGATATACTTTTGAAACACATAATCACTCCATTGATAAATTCTTATGTTATTTATATGAAATTTGTAAAGGAAATCATAGCTCAATCTATATTCATTGAGTTAAATATCCTTGTAATTGGTTTTGGTTTTCAAGAATAAGTGTGAATAATATCTGTATTTTATACACTTAATATCATCTTATAATGGGTGTATTTATATTTTACACAAATAATTATTTCATTGATTTATCCTTAATATAATGATACGATCTTTGTAAGGGAGTTTGTCTTAATGTCATTTCATTGAGGCATGTTTTGGTAATATACACCCCCTTGTTTTACATGGTGTATAATAATCCCCTTTTACTTTTATTTTCATTTAAAAGGAATCTTTTTTATACGTATAATTTTAATAAAAAAAAGAATGTTTCTTTTTAACGTACGCAGTGACAACAACCTTTCCGCCGTCGCATCCATTATTTGATATTTGGCTTCCGTAACAAGGCATGATGTTTTTAAATGAAAAATAAATACCATATACCCTTTTTAAATATTTTGGCATTGATAATGTTTTTGAAAGTGGATTTACTATTTCAATATTTTGGAATTATTTCTTATGATTTCAAATGAAATTTTATGATTAAAATGATGATATTTGCAATATTTTATGTGTGATGATCATATAATGGTACTTGGATATTTGATGGGTGGTTATGTGATAAACCCAATTATGAGTTTTTTCATAATAAACCAATTATGGTAGGTTAGGTTATAACCTCCGATGCATTCGGTATGAATGTTGGTAGTATTGTTATTTGATTTAGTGATATGTGTGGAAGTCGATCGTATGATTATTCCATTTAAGTATGTTGATGTCCCAAGATACCATTATATGTTAGACATTTTTGTATATGGGAATTATAGTAATATTTTGATTAAAAAGGGTAATAAATGAGTGTATATTTAGTGAATTGTTTTTGTTACTTACTTTTGGTGAAAATTATTACATTACGATTAATTATGCATAGTTTACATGTTCTTTTGAAAAATAACTGATTTCCTTCTTTGTGTGTCCCTTACAGAAATTTTTATTTTCATACCATGTTTTTGAAATATTTTTAACAGGACATAAGGTGGAATAGGTTAAAGTATGTTATCATGGAAAATTCATACTGTTTAAAACATGGAACTAAACACGTTTCTTTTTTTTAATGGTTTTTATTTTATCGAAAAATAGATACTGAGTAGAATTGTCTACATGTAATATTCAAGATGATTTTTATAAGTTATGACATAATTATATAAAATTTATAATACTAAAAATATCCTCAATGAGAATTATTAACATAATTTAAGATTATGTAATGTTTAAGGCTCTGGACTTACAGTTGGTATCAAAGGTCAGTCTAGATAACATTAGAGTTTTGGGTGTTATTTAAGCATATGTCACATAACCATAATGGTAAGAATATTTTAAAGAGTAATAGTTATTTTAATGATATTTAATGGTTTTAATATAAAATCAATAAGTATATATTTGTTTTTACCCTCCTCATAAGATAGTATATAATTATTTCACAGATGTACTCACACTAAATTTTTTGGTTTTAGTAAATGGTCAGATCTAAAAGGCCCCAAAGTAAAAAAGGATGTGAATAAAACATTGATGGGTTTTTAAATAAAAAACTAAATTAAATAGGATTTATTATGAGAACTCTTGTGGTTATTATCAACCAACTATCAGAAGTCATGATTAACCACCTGAACCTTGGTGATTTTTAAAAGGAATCATATATATGAGAAACAAATCCCTACAAAAGTTCAGGTAATAATCATAAAGGTATGTTTACTAAAAAACCATTGTGTCAAGGATGTTGAAAGAAACACCTGAGAAAATAATTCAAAGGGATGGTAAGATTATATATATATGTGGTAATGAATTTCATAAATTAATAACCTTCCATGGAAAAAGGAAGAGTCCAAATGACTCAAGGTAAGGGAAATAAGTTCTTTCACAGGGATCAATTAAATGTATTAAATGTGGTTTGTATGATCAATATAAAAATAGATGTCCTCTAAAGAAGGTTTGGGAATGGGACCGGCAAGACCATAAAAATATATGTTATCAAATACCTGATGCCATTCCAATTGTGGATAAGAAAACTGACAATGGCCAATAAAAGGTATGGATTTTTTCATAAATGATAATTAGAAATTATTGAATCATAGGATATGATACATGATTTTGTATGTAGAAAATATGTATTATAGAATAAGTTAGAAAAGACTGGTTAATGGATCATGATGAACATTGAATGAGTAAGAAGTCTATATATAAGGGATTCAAGTGTTATGGTAGATTTTAGGATGATAAAATACATAAAAGTATTACAACACTTTTGATGATTGTATTACATTGGATGACTTTTTTTATTATGTGTAACCCAAAAGTTTGATATGTGAAAATGTTATTCAATAAAGTATTATAATTTCTTGTGTGGACATAATGGATAACCTTATGGGTTCATATGATATTTTGTTATTGGGGTGACAAATGGTTATTACATTTTGGGATAGAAAAGAAAGGTATTGTATAACATTTGAAGATAAAATTGGTAATGGTTATTTTGGAGGAAATTATATTATTTTTGAGAATGTAATTAGAATAAAATGGTTATATAAAAAGGATAACCTACAGGATGGTGAAAACCCATCACATATGTTAAGGCTATTGGGAATCAAACCCACAACCAAAGGGTGAGAAGGGTATATCACCTCCCTTTATCATATATGATGTCCTTGGTTATCATGGCTTATTCTTTTTTGTTAAATGATTTTATTGATGATGAATAAATATATTTTAGATAATATGTTTTATTAAATGGATATACTTATTATAGGAATATTATTTGGTGATTAAATGATAATGGTTATTTTGGAAGACATTTCCTCTTTTGAGAACACTATATTTCTGAGAAAAATAGAATACTTTGGGATTTCAATTAAGAGTAATGGTGAAATTTTATTTTGGAATAATCTATGTTTCTATTGTGTATATATAGTGATTTTGGTTATTTATGAAAATGATTAATCGATCATAGAGTGTACGTGATTAGGTTAATTACGTTTAATATAGGACATTAAGAGTGGTCGGTGTTATTTGGTGATAAATGTTAAGTCGTACAATGGAAGACTATGTGATTAAATTCTTCCAAGTTTTTAATTTCAATATTATTTTGGATTATATTGAAGAATTTTATGGACAATTCTGTATTGACTGGTCTTTTTTGAGCTTTGGGTATTTTTTGTTCAATTTTAGAGATTAAGAGTAGTATATTTTTTTTATAAATTATTTATTTGAGGATTATCTGATCTTGTACTAACCATTCTGGTTTTGGATAATGTCTAAACATAGGGGAAATATATAGTTATTTTTTTGGATTATTTTAGTCTATAGTAGTTGATTCTAGTGCTTCAGATGTGGCCCATTCATCTGGAACACTAATCATTTGCAAGAAAAACAAGTTTGTGGTAGAAATTTGATTAAAGGATGAAACACTACTTGAAAGGTTTGAATATTTCCTTATGTTCATAGTCAATCCAATAAATAAATTTTCCAACTTTAATAAAGGGACCATAAAACAAAAATGTAACCCACCAATCCTCCACTGTACGTTTCTCTTTGAAAAATACAATTACTTGCACTGTATGCAACTTCGAGTTCTAACACACCACGACCAATCAAACTAGCCGTTATGAATAGTAATATCCACTTTTTATAATTTTATAAATTTTATTTTTCAAAATGGGATTCATTTTTTAATTTTTAATATCAAGATTATCTTAGGGTGAATTTTTGTTATATTTCTGAAAAGATTTAATTTTTGATGAATAGTGAAAACACTACGTGATTGTTTAAAACCGACTTTTTATTTAAATAATTAGTAACTTTTTTAAAATTTTTAATTAGAAAAAAATAGATACATAATAACTATACATCTTAAATTTAATTCATTAGAGACATTGTTGACATAAGTAAATAAAATTGGTTTAATAAGAAGAAAATAATTATTTGTGAATCGTAACTTTTGACTTTTATTTACCACGGTTAAATGTAAATAGAGAAACTAAAGGTAACCAATGATATTATAATTACTATAACACATGTATTAATTCTATTAGATAAGTGTATTTCGACAAAAATCATCCTTATATATAAAAATGTTCCTTTTGGTCCACATGTATTAGATTAAAACAGTTATTATTAATTTATTTAAAGGTGATTTAAAAATGTTAAAATCAATGTTTAATAAATAAAAAAAATTAATATAGGGTTATACATAAGCTAAATAAGAAAATAAATATTAATTAGAAAGCTAAAGTAATTTTCTACATAATAGTATGTATTAATAATTTTTATACATTAAATAATTAACTTTATTTATAACACAATTATGATGTAGAAATTACCATATTAATGAATGATTAAAATAATTTATATTATAAATATCTGAATAAATGAAAACTGAGCCTTACGATGAATTCCAATAATTTAAGAGTATATTTAGACATTTTCGGGTTGATTAAATAATTTTTTTGAAGTGATAAAGTTGTTATGAATTTAACAAAAACAAAATTACAAATATTTTTTAAATTGACATAAATGAGTTTGTAAAACAAATACTATATTATTAATTGATATAATATTCCCAAAAATATATGGATTGGCAGAATAAATTATATAAGGTTATATATATCAATAACTAACCACTTGGGGTTATCATGGCTTTTTATAGTATGTTTATTAACCATTTATTATAATAATACAAGAATATGTGGTAAAAGTAAAACTATTTAACTATGAGCTAAATCTAATAGATAAGATTAAAATATTGACCTAAACTTATCAAAAACATATTGGTTGAGAGGTTTTTGACCCATCCCAACCTTAGCATTGAAATAAATTATTTTTGTGAAACTATAAACTGAATATTATTGTATAATAAAATAATTTTTCATGCTTTTCCTAAAGTGACCCTCACCTCTTTTATAAAATGGTACATTACCTTCTCTCAAAATCACACCTCAAAATCCATTTCGATCAGCCAAACCCTACTCCAATATCCTCCCAAAAATCTTAAATTTGTCCTACATTCCTTACATTGACCAGAAAACTAACCAATGCATCCATTTTGATCAACTCAAAAGAAAATACCCCAAGAAGAGGTAATAATTTCACCACTTTTATCAATGTTCTTTTCTTCTTCCACTTCATCACTCATAGTTGTTTCCATAAGAAAATAAAAAATCCAGTAACTTATAAATACTGCGATGTTATTATAAATATGGTACAACCAAATTCAATAATCTATCCATATTATGAATGACATGTCACCATACGTGCGTACGTATGGCTTACCGTCTCGATATCATGGTGTAGTTGGCTATTCAAACACTTCATTACTTGGATGGGTTTAAAAATGAGTATAAATGATCTAAATAATAAATATAACATGTTAATGATTCTGTATATATGATATAACATCAAATTAAATATGATTTAACCATCAATATAATGATATTTTCGCTCGTGCGTACATACGGATTACCATCTACATGAATGTGATGAGATTCATTCCCCATCGTAATCCTTCAAGAATAATTATAATTTTAGGATTAAAAATAATCTTTAAAAAGTTAATATAATTCTATATATGAATAAAATACATTCTATCCATAAAAAACATGACATAGGTAACAAAACATATAAAGGAAAACGAATCATTTAACACTTGAAACAATGATACTACTGAAATATTATTAACAAAGCAATATTATAAGATCATATTTGAAATCATATTTATTTATGTGTTTCTTTAATAACGTATTAACAATGATTTAACAATTATACACGAGGTTAACGTACCCTTGATCAAGGAAAAGTGCAAGGTAAGGGTTAATTCTATAATCTCTTCATTATCTGAGGTTGTTTATACGTGAGTATCTATTGGGACCTCTTTATCATACACATCTGTGTTTCCTAACAATGTATTTTAAAACATTTTTACTATTTTATAAACTATAGGTTAAATTCATTTATACCATTATTTTAATTTTAATAAGATGTTTATAAAGGATTATTTCTATTGTTTTCTGAACAAGGTCCTTTATGAACATTTCATCAAAATTAAAGAATCAATGTTTTTTAACTTATACAGCGGGTTTGGAAATTTTATTCCATCTTAACACCTTAGTTGTATCCCTTAAAATCTTATAAGAATATTTTCAAAATATATTTGTTTCATTTAAAATTACATGACATTTAAATTATTTCAAAATAGAATGATATATTTCTCACAAATATTTTTGATTTCATATATGTGAAAATCCTTTTTTGGATTTTACGTTTGTTTGAAGTTGATTTATTAGGATTCAATCATCCATATTGTATTGAAGGTTTGGTGATATGTTTGACTTTGGCTGTGATATTTTTTTACCATTCATGGTTTATGGATAAATTATAGACATTTTGTATGCTAGTTTTAATATGAATGTTTATGTTATGTTTCAAACTATTAATATGAGGAATGAATTGGACTTAGTAAGTGATGGGTGGAGCCCACCACAACTCTCCGATCCATCGGTAGGTCTTATGTGACAAACAAGGGTCTTGGAACAAGGCCCTGAAAAAAAATCTTATTTTTAGTCTTGGAACGATGCCTTCACTATGTGGTCATGATGTCTAGAATTATGCATTCCATCATTATAAAATTGGCTATTGATATTACATTTGATTATTTGACTAGTATAATATCTATGTGAATAACTAAATAGAATTATTTAATTTATAATTCCATATTTATGTTGAAGTTTTAGTTTAAAAGGCTTGTGTTTTAGTCTTATACATTGCCTTAAATTTTTATGATTATTTATAAATGTTTTCGATATATTGTTATCTTTACCGAGCACCAGAGCTCACTAGTATATATGTTTTATTTTTCCAAGGATGATAAATATATTTCATGAATGACCTTCCTGGATACTCTAAGGGTGATGAATGTGTTAAAAGGAGACACAATTTTGTGGTTTTTCAATTCACAATGTAATGAAAAACTTATTTTTTATCTAGTACTTCCAATGCAAATAAAATGACATGTCTTTTAGGATTTGATCCCTTGTGATCATGCCAATGTTATGTAATAATGAAATGACTTTGGGTATCTATGGTTGGGGCATTAAAATAGGTATAAGAGGAAGTTTAGTACAATCCTTGGAAAATAGATTTCGAAAAAACTCTATTTAGAGAACATTACGATAAGATAGAATTTGAGGATTAGTACAGATGAACCTCCTAGAATTTTTCTAATGTATAGAATTTGTGAGTTTTGAAAGAAATAAATCCCTGTCTGGATATGAGAAAGTAGAGGTACCTCCACCACAGATGTACGTAGGAGTGAAAACTCTGACAAGGAGTTTCGAGCTTGACCTGAGGTATCCTGGTACACGACAATGGGCATTACTGCACTCTTAGTTATGACACTCTCAGGGATATGTATAGGATAATTTAAATTTTCATTAAAAACCATTATTATGGATTTATGTGTATATACCTCCTAAAATAAAACATTTTTATGATTATCGATTATATCCATAAAATGTTCAATTTATGTTAAGTGTTTACCATGTTTGGAACTATGTATTGTGATTCCTAAAATAATCTAGTCTATAACATTGTTTAGAAATGGTGCCTAGTTGAAGGAATGAAAACCGTATCAACACACATATTCCATATACGTATTTCCCTGCTACTAAATATAATTATAGTGAAGCTGGTGATTCAACTGATGCTGATTAGATTATCACTATACCGGGACAACCCACTCAGGTAATAAATAATAACATCAGCCGTATAGAGCACGTTGATTCCCAACGTAGAGGATCAATGTTAGACCGATTCATGAGGTAACAACCACCAACATTATATGGGACTACAAATCCATTTTTAGCTGGGGAATGGATAAGTTCCTTAGAGAAAATATTTCATGCTTTGGGGAGCAGCAAAATGGAAAATGTTATCATAATATTTTATCTCCTCATAGGAGATTCAGATCAATGGTGGTTAATAATTCAAAAAATTGAAAGATAAAGGATTAAAAAATATGGAATTGAGGGATTTTAAAGATCTTTTCTTAGAAAAATATTTTCATCACGACCATCCAGCAGATATGGAAAGACAATTTCTGAGTCTGAGGGAAAAGGATGATGATAATGTAACAAAGTATGAGGCTATCATGACAATGATTACAAGGCATGTAGAAGATTATATACGTAACCCAAGGAGTTATATTGGTTGATCATTCGATGGGTTAAAACCATTTCTCTATCTAGAATTAGTCTCACAATCATTCGCATCATATGAAGATAGTATCTTGTGCTATCAAGATAGAAAAAGAATTCTTTATGTCCTATGAAATTAATGCAATGAAAGAGAAGAAGAGATCTACTGAACAATATAGAAATGTAAGTAATGGGAAGAAGTGAAAATTTTATTTTTCATCCTACGGTAAACGTGGGAGGAAAAACCCTAGTACTTTTCTGAAGGGAATGGGAGTATGTGACAAGTGTGGCGAAAAAGGTCACCATGATCATTATTGTAAGGGAAAGAAAGTGGCTATCAATGTTGAATGCTACCATTGTACAGAAATGGGTACTTATGCAAATGAATATCATAGGAACCAAGGAAACATACCTCATAAATGGCCAAAGGATAAAGTTTAAGCTTATGTGATCACTACTGCTGAGGTTGGATCTCTAAAATACATGGTGTAAGGTAATTTAATGGTGTCCTCAAGTTTATCCAATGATTTATTTGATTCTGGATCGTCACATTGTTTCATATCTTCCCAGTTTTCTAAGAAAATTATAAATTTCCAATTTGATTTAGGAAGGGAGCTGTCAGCCAAAACTCGTTAGGGATGTATCATTGTAACAATGTTCAGTAAACTAGTCCCCATTTGGGCATATAAACGTTCTTTATTTATTGACCTCATCATCATACCCTTGAATGAATTTGATATAATCCTCAGTATGGATTAGATTTTTGACCATGATGTGAATATTTATTGTAAGAATAAGTAGGTTACAATTTTTGATGATGATAAGAAGTACGTTATCTTTAGAGTAGAAACGTCACCATCGGATTCATATTTAGATCCACCACCAGTAGCTATACTAATTTAAATTATTAGGGAATGAGATAATGAAAAACTATGGGTGAGGAAACCAATGTTTGAATAGAGGACATACCTATTGTACAAAAATATGTTGATGTGTTTCGAGGGGATTTACTTGGATATCTTCCAGAATTAGAAATTGAGTATTCCATTTATTTAATTAATATTTCAAGGCCCATATCGAAGACCCCTTATAGAATGGTCACTATGTAACTAGTGGAACTAAATAAATAACTAGAGGAAATGAGTAATAAAGGATTCATTATCCCTAGAGTTTCTCAATGGGGAGACCCTGTTGTTTTTGTTACGAAGAAAGATGGACCTTTGAGGTTGTTCATCGACTACAGGGAGATCAATGATATAACAATAAAGAACAAGTATTCCCTAGCTTGGATTTATGATTTATTCGTCCAACTTCATGGAGATCAAAATTTTTCAAAGATTTACCTTCGATATGGATATCTTCAGTTGTGTGTGAAGAAGGTAGAAATTAAAAAAACAACATTTCAAACTAGGTACGGGCATTACAAGTTTACAGTAATGCCTTTTGGACCGACTAATGCACCATCTATCTTCAAGGGTCTAATTATTAGATTTTTCAGGGAATATATTGGTGACATTTTAGTCATATTTATTGATGATATCATGGTATACTCAAAAAGCTATGAATATCATGAAAATCACTCGTGCACTATTCTAAAAACTCACTAATGAAATGAATTACATGGGTTTTTTAGAAATTCGGAATTCTAGCTTCAGGAAAATTTGTTTCTTGGCCATATTTTCTCTAAGTATAGAATTTATATCGATCCTTCAAAGGCCAAGGCAATCCAAGAATGTCCAGCACTGACGAGTATAACTAAGGTACACAGTTTTATTAGTTTAGCAGGTTATTATTGGCATTTTATCCATAATTTTTCCCAAATGTAAAACCCAATAACCAAGATCACACGTAAAGGGGTTAAATTTGTTTGGACAGAATAGTATGATGAATTTTTTGAATAAATGATGCGTATATTATTCAATTATCCTTTCTTGACTCCACCATTAAGGAATGATGGGTTTGTTATTTATAGTGATGCTTCAATGAAAGGACTTGGTTGTGTCCTTATGTAGAATGGTAAGGTTATTGTCCATGCATCATGATAGTTTAAGATTACTGAAAAAGTATCTGACTCATGGTCTTGAGTTATTAGCAGTAATCATTTCTTTGAAGATATGGAGAAACTATCTCTATGGTGATAAATGTGAGATATATACTGATCATAAGAGTTTTAAGTACATTTTCTCAAAACATGAACTCAATATTAGGAAAAGGAGATGGCTTTAATACTCAAGGATTATGATTTCACTATACATTACCACTCGGGGAAGGAAAATAAGGTGGAAGATGCTTTGATTAGAAATGATCATGGAGTCTTGAACAAGATGAGAGTTGAAAGGGATCATATTTCATGGATATTATAATGATGGATATGGGAATAATCATGGAAGGTGGAACAAAAATACTTTTTCAAATGGTTTCCAAACCATCGTAACTGTAAAGGATAAAAAGTTCAAAGACTATTGATGAAGAGTTTCAAAGAAAATTATTGATTTGAATGATTTGAGATTGATTTACTTCCTGTGTGAAGAATGAATTTTGATATTTTTGAAAATACATTGTGTTCCCGATATATCAAATCTAAAAATGAAATTATTGGAAAATGCTCATAGCACCAATTTTTTTATACACTCTGGTAGCACTAAGATGTATATATATATGAAAAAACATTTTTTGGACAACATGAAGAGAGAGATTACAGATTATGGGTCATGATATATGGTTTGTCAATAAGTGAAAGCTGGAAGACAATATCTTATAGGGGTCATGAAACCTCTTCCCATATGAGAGTGGAAATGGGATGAATTACGATGGACTTTTTCATGGGGCTACCAAAGTATCCTAGAAGGTATGATGCAATATGGGTTATTATTGATCTTCCAACCAACTCAGAACATTTTCTTGCTATAAGAGAAGATTTACCACTTGAATGTTTAGAAAGAATGTATATAAAGAAGTTATAAGCCTTCATGAAGTAACCCTATAGATTACTTCTGATCATGATCCACGTTTTACAGCAAGATTATGGAAATGTCTTCATATGGCCTTGGATACTGAACTTCGTTTGAGCATTACCTACCACTCTAAAAATAAATGGAAAACTTGAAAAGACTATTCAAACCATAGAAGACATATTGAGATCTTGATCAATGTCTTTCATGGTATGTTCGATCAATATATGCCTATGGTAGAATTTTCATATAATAATAACATTCGTTCAAGTATTCAGATGGTACCATATGAAGCGTTATATGGAAAGAGATGTCTCACACCAAATTTTTGTGATGATGTTATTGAAAGAAAACATGTAGGCCCAAAACTTGTTGAGGAAACAGTGGAAAATGTGATGATTATCCAAACCAACATTAAAGTAGCTTAAAGTTGGAAAAAGATTTATTCCGATTACCGAAGTATGGAATTGGAATTTCAATTAGGAGATCATGTTTTCTTGAAGGGATCTCTATTAAAGGGTGTTATACAATTCGATAAGAAGTGTACATTAAGTCCCAGGAACCTCAAAACTTTTGAAATTCTAGAACGAATTGGAGTTGTAGCTTACCATTTGGTAATACCTCGAAGCCTTTTCAATGTTTATGATGTGTTATACATATACCTATTGAGAAAATACATGTCAATCCAAATGCATGTACTCAACGATGAAGATATTGAACTAGAAAACGACCTATATTTTTGTGAGGATCCTATCAGGATTCTGGATACTAGAGAACAAGTGCTGAGAAACCAGATGACTCGTCTGGTAAATGTTCTATGGAGAAACCATAACAAGAAATAAAAAATGTAGGATCCTGAGGAAATTGTGATGAAGAACAACCCGAATATTTTTATGTTGTAGTATTCTATAAATTATGCGGATGAAATTATTTGAAGGAGTGAATAGTGTTACACCCCAAGCTTCCACGATACATTTCTCTTTAATCAATACAATAAATTGCGCTGTATGAAACTTTGAGTTCTTACACACCATGACAAATCAAACTTGACATTATGAATAGTAATACCCACTTCATGAAAATATAAAAATTTTATTTTTCAAAATGGACATCATTTTTTTATTCATAATATCAAAATTAGCTTAGGGTAAATTTTTGGTATTTTCTTGAAAGCTTTCAATTTTTGATGAATAGTGAAAAACAATGCGTTATTGTTTAAAACCAAATTTTTATTTAAATAATTAGATATTTTATTTAAATATGATATTATGTATAAATAGATACATAATAGTTATATATTTTTAGATTAATTCATTGGAGTCATTTTATAATAATATTATATATATATATAATTTTATTGAACTTTTTACCGTCTTTTACCCAACTTCTAGGCGCATTTACAAATCTGCATAAAATGTAATTTTACCACTTCTATGAATTGAATTTCCAAAATCTGAGAGACACAGTTTAAATTAGTATGTAAAATGTGGTTCAATAAGATAAAAATAAATTTTGTGAATAGTAACTTTTGACTTTTATTTACCCTGTTAAAAAGAAAATAGGGTAACTATGGGCAAACAATTATCTAATAATTACCCTAATACATGTCTTAATTCTCTTGGATAAGGTTAATTCAACCAAAAACAACCTTATGAATAAAATACGATCCTCTTTGGTCCACATGGACTAGATTAGGGCCTTTATTATTATTTTATTTAATGAAGTGTTAAAAGTGTTAATTTCAGAGTTAAATAACTAAAGAATTTTTAATATAGGGTTATACATTAGCTAAATTAGACTATAAATATTAATTATAGATTTAAAATTATTTCCTGAAAATTTTTATTTTATTTATAATAATTAGACATTAAATAATTAAATTTATTTATGACTCAATGATGATGTAGTAATTACCTTATTAATAAATGATTAAAGTAACTGATATTATAAATATCCAACTAAATGTAAATTTAGAATTATGATAAATTACACTAATTTTCTAGGTTAATATGAAATTTTAAGGATGATTAAATAAATTATGTTCTAGGTGATAAAGATGTTATGACTTTCCCAAAAACTAAATAACAAATAGTGCCAAATTTGACATAAAGCAGTATTTAAAACAAATAATATATTATTAATTGATATAATATTTTTGAAAATATAAAGATTGGAAAAAGGAATTTGATAAGGTTATATATATCAATAATTAAATACTTGGGGTTCTCCTGACGTTTTATTGTATGTTTGTTAACAATTTATTATAATAATACAAGAATACATTGTAATGGTTTGACTATTTAACTAATTGTTAAATATAAAAGATACGGTTACTATGGTGACCTAAACCTATCTAAAACCTATTGGTTGAGTAGTTTTACCCATACCCACATTATCATTGAAATATATCACTTTGGAGCCATTATAATCCGAATATGATTATATAATAAAATAATATTTCAAGCTTTTTCTAAAGTGACCCTCATCTCTCTTATAAAAGGGTATTTCCCCTTCTGTTAAAACCAAACATCCAAAGCCTATTAGATCAGAAAAAACCCTACTAAAATTTCCATCCAACTTCCCTCACATTGATCTATATTCCATACTTTGATCATAAACCAGCCTATGTATCCCTTTGAAAAACTCAAATGGAAACACCTGAAGAAGAGGTAATAATTTCACCACCTTTTTTCAAAGTTTTTTTTTCTTATTCCACTTCTTCATTCTTTGTTGTTTCCATAAAAAAAATAAATCATGTACCTTATACATACTGTGATGTTATTATATATATGGTACAACCATATTCATTATTCTATCCATCCTATGAATGTCATGTCACCATACAAGTGTACGTACTGCTTACCATCTCCACGTCATGGGGTATTTGTTTATTCAAACACATCATTATTTAGATAGGAATAATATTGAGTATAAATGATATAATAAATAAATATAATATGTTAATTATTCTTTATATATGATATTACATCCAATTGCGAATGATTTCACCATCAATATAATGATATTTTCACTCTTGCGTATGTACAAACTAACGCCTCCATGAACGCGATGAGATTCATTCCACATCGTAATATTTCAAAAAATAATTTTTATTTTATGATTAAAAATAATGTGTAAGAACTGAATATAATTTTGTATATGAATCAAATACATACTATCCATAACAAACATGACATAGGTTTCAAAACATACAAAGGAAAAAGAATCAGTTGAAACCCAAAACAATGATACTACAAAAATATTATTAACAATGGAATATTAAAAATTCATATATGATATAATATTAATGTATATGGTTCTTGTATAATTTAATAACAATTATTTAACTATTATATAGTAAGTTAATGTGCCCTTTATCAAGGAAAAGTGCAAGGTAAGGGTTAATTCTACAATTTCTTCATTATCTATGGTTGTTTAAATGTGAGTATCTACTGGGACCTCTTTATCATCCACATCTGGGTTTCTTAAAAATTTATTTCAAAACATTTTTAATATTTACTATACTATGTGCTATAGTTATTTATACCCTTGTTTCACTTTTTATAAGATGTGTATAATTTAATCTTTCCTTCGTTTTCCAAATAAGGTCATTTTTGACTTTTTTGACAAAATAAAGGAAAGAATGTTTTTTAACTTATGCGATGGGTGCATCTATTTTCCACCATTATAACACCTTCTAAGCTTCCATTAAAATATTATAAGAATATTTTAAAAATAAATATTTTATTTTAAATTTACATGACTTTTAAATTATTTCAAAATAGAAGGAGATATTTCTCTCAAATAGTTTTTATTTAATCTATTGCAACATCCATTGTTGCATTTTACACCGGTTTGATGTCAGTTTATTATGATACAATCCTGCATATTTTATTAAATATTTTGTGATATGATTTAATATAGATTTGATAATTTTATACAATTCATTGTTTATGGTTATAGTATTTACATTTTGTATGCTAGCTTTAATACGATTGTTTATGTTATGTTTAAACCTTTTCATATGAGGAATGCACTGGACATAGTATGTGATGGGTGGAGACCTCTATAGCTCCTCGATGCATCAGTAGGTCTCATGAGACAAACTAGTGTCTAGGTGCAAGGATTTGACAAAATCTTATTTGTAATATGGGCACAAGGCCATGCCAATGTGGTTATGATGTCTAATGTTATGCATTCCTTCATTATGAAATTGGCTATTGATATTATATGTTATTATGTGACCAGCAGAATATCCATGTTAATAAGTAAATGGAATTATTGTATTTATCATTCTCATATTATGCTTAAGTTATAGTTTAAAAGTCTTGTGATTTATTCTTATACATTTTCTTAAAAGTTTATTCTTATTTATTAATTTTTTCGTTATATTGTTATCCTTACTGAGCACCTGAGCTCACCCCTTTCTGTGTTTTATTTTTATAGGGATATGATGATTTATATTATGACTAACCTATAGGGATATTCTAAGGGAGAATAATTTGTTAAAAGGAGACACAATGTTATTGTTTTTCAATTCATAATGTATCAAAAACTTATGTTTGTATCTAGTAATTCCAAGGATACTAAACTGATCAGTCATTCAGGATTTGATCCCTTCTGATCATGAAAATGTTTTATAATAATTCATTGACTATGGGTAACTAGGGCTGGAGAATTAAAATTTTCTTGAGAGGATGTTTAGTACAAACATTGAATGTTAGTTTTAGAAACAACTCTATTTAGATAACATAACCCAAAGATGGACATTGATGATTAGTATATAAGAACTTCCTATAATTTTGGTAATGTAGAGATTATGTCATTTATCCAAAAAATACAGCCCTGTCTAGATATGAGTTGGTAGAGACGGCTCTGGCATAGGTGTACCTAGGATTGAAAACTCCGACAAGGAGTTTCAGGCTTGACCCGCGGTATCCTGGTACATGACAATGGGCCTTATAGCACTCTTGGTTACGTCACTCTCAGTGGATATGCTTAGGATAATTCACATTTTCATTACAAAAAATTATAAAGGATTTATGAGTATATACCTCTTCATAGATAACATTTTTATTATTATGGATTATACTCATAAACTGTTAAATTTATCTTATGTTTTTTACAAGTTTGAAATTATTTATTTCGATTCATAAACTAATCTCATGAATTCCATTATTTAGAAAAAATGGCGCCTAGTGGATGGACTGAAAACAATATCTACTAATGAAATCCATGTATTGATTTTTCTCTAAATCGTGATAATTTTAATGGAGCTAGTGATGCAACTAGTTCTGACCAGTTTATCACCACACTAGGACAACTCACTCGGGTTATAAATAATAACCTTAACAGTTTGGAGAACCCTTATCCACAACGTGGGGGATAAATGTTAGACCACATCATGAGGCAACGACCTCCAACATTCAATGGGACTACAAGTACATTTTCAGCTGAGCATATGGATAAGTTCCTTAGAAATAAATATTTCATGCTTTGGGTATTAACGAAAGAGAAATAGTTATCATGGAAGATTATCACCTCATAGGAGATTCATATCAATGGTGTTCCATAATTTAAAACTCAAAAGAAGATGAAGAAGTATCAAATATGATATAGAGGGAGTTTAAAGAGATTTTCATTGAAAAATACTTTTTTGTAACCACCTAGTGCATATGGAAAGAAAATTTTTGAGTCTGAGGAAAAAGGAGGATAGGAATGTCGAAATTTATGAGGATAACTTTACAAGTCTAGCAAAGAATTATGGAGATTATATAATTAACCCAAAGAGTAATATTGATTGATTTTTTTATGGTTTAAAAAAATTTCTTCACTGAGCATTACTCTCACTATCCTTCTCATTAAATGAAGATATTGTCTAAAGTGGTAAAAAAAACAAAAAATAAATTCTCTATGTTTTACGAATTTAAATCAAAGAATGAGAAGATGAGATCTGCTGAATACTCTAGAATAGTATATAAGGGGGCGGGGTAAGGGTAAAGTTGAATTTCTATAAAAAGGTAAATGTAGAAAGAAACACCCTAGTACTTTCCTGAAGTGATTGAGATTCTGTTAAAAGTGTGGGAAAAAAGGCCACCAAGCTCGTGATTGCAGGGGAATGAAATAGGATGTCGATGTTGAATGATACAATTATATGGAAATGGGGAATTGTGCAAATGAATGCCTTAATATCCAAGGAAACTTACGTCATAAAAGGCCAAGGGAGAGAGGTAAAGCTTATGAGATCACTACTGCTGAGGTTAATGCTCTGAAAGTTGTGGTGGAATGTAATATCATGGTTTCCTCATGTTTATCTAATGAATTATTTGATTCTGGATCATCACATTGTTTCATATATTCCTAATTTTCGTAGAAAATTAAATATTTCCAATATTATTTAACAAAGTATTGTCAATAAAAAATGTTAAGTGAAGTATCATTGGAACAATGTTTTGTGAATCAGTCCCCATTATGGCATATAAATCTTATTTATCTGTTGATATCATCATAATACAAATAATAAAATTTGATATAATCCTCATTATGGATTGGATTTTGGACCATAATGTGAAAATTTATTGTAATAAGAAGGAGGTTATAATTTTCAATGATTATAAAGAGTACCTTATCATTAAAGAATAAACATCACCATCCGATTCTTATCTAGATCCACCCCAGTAGCTCTAATAAATTAAATTATTTGGGTGGAGGATAATAAATTTACTATGGACGTGGAAAAGAATTTTCAAATAAAGGATGTACCTATCGTTCGAGAATATGTTGATGTGTTTCCAGATGATTTACCTGGACATCTTCCAGAATGAGAAATTAAATTTTCCATTGATTTAATTCCTTGTTCAAGGCCCATATCGAAGACCCATTATATAACGACCACTGTGGAATTAGTGAAACTAAAGATACAACTAGAGTAATTGAGTTATAAATGATTTATTCACCCTAGTGTTTCTCTATGGGGAGCCCATGTTCTTTTTGTTAAAAATAAATATGGATCTATGAGGTTGTGCATTGACTACAGGGATATCAACACCCTAACAATAAAGAAAAAGTATCTCCTACCACGCATTGATGATTTATTCGACCAAAATCATGGAGATCAATATTGTTCAATGATTGAACTTTGATCTAGATATCATCAGTTTAGTGTATATAAGGAAGACATTCTGAAAACGACATTTTGAACCAGGTATGGGCATTATGAGTTACAGTAATGCCTTGTGGACTGACTAATGCACCCTCTATTTTCATGGACCTAATGAATAAATTTTTCATGTAATATCATGGTGACTTTTTACGGTATATTTTGATGAGATTTTGGTATAATAACAAATATAAAAATATCATGAATGTAACATGCATACTATTCTGAAAACCCACGAATGATTTGAATTATATGGAATGTTTAGCAGGTGTGAATTCTGGATTCAAGAAAAAACCTTTCATGCATATATTTCCTTAAAGGGTGGAATCTATATTGTTCCTTCAATGTCCAGGGAAATCCATGAATGGATAGCACCGATGAGTATAACAGAGGTATGTAGTTTTATTGGTTTAGCATGTTATTATCGGCACTTCATCCGGAATTTTTCCTGATTGGAAAACCCATTAACCAAGCTCACTCGTAAAGGGGTTAAATTTGTTTGGACGAACGAGTGTAAAGAATGTTTTGAAGAATTGAAGATAATACTAGTCAATGCTTCTATCATGACTCTACCATCAAGGAATGATGAGTTTGTTATTTATAGTGATGCATCAAAGAAAAGACATGGTTGTGTCATTATATATAATGATAGGGTTATTTTCCTTGCATCACGACCAAAAAAAATTCACGAACAAAAAAATCCCACTCCTGATCTTAAGTTAGTAGCTGTAATCTTTGCTTCAAAGATATGGAGACACTATCTCTATGGTGAAAAATTTGAGATATATACCAATCAAAAAAAATTTAAGTATATTTTCTCACAAGAACTCCACATGAGGAAAGAGAGATGGCTAGAACTACTCAAGGATTTTGATTTCACTATACACTATGACCCGAGGAAGGAAAATAAGGTGGTAGATGCTTTGAGGATAAATGATCATGAAGATTTGAACAATATGATAGTCAAAAGGGATCCTATGTTTATGGATCTAGAAATTATGGATATGTGAATAATCATGGAAGGTGAAACAGCATTACTTTTTCAAATTGTTTCCAAACCATATTTACTGGAAATGATAAAATGTTTTCAGAATGATGATGAGGTGTTTTAAAAGAAACTTAAAGCTACGAATTATGGGTGATTGATTGAATTTGTATGTGAATATGGAATTTTGAAATTTGGGAAAAGGCATTGTGTTATCGATATACCTGATCTAAAAAGGTAATTATTGGGTGATGCTCATAGCTCAAATTTCTCTATACACCCGGATAACACTAAGATGTATATAGATTTGAAGAAACATTTTTTGTGGGACAACATGAAGAGAAATATTGATATTCATGTGTCAATAAGTATGGCTTGTCAACAAGTGAGATCTAGAAGACAACATCATAGTGGATTAATGTATCCTCTACCCATAGGTGAGTGGAAATGGGATGATATTATGATGAACATTGTTATGGGGATACCAAAGACTCCTTGAAGGAATGATTCAATATGGGTCATTGTTTATTGTCTTACCAAGTCAGCACATTTTATTGCTATAAGAGAAGATTTACCACTTGAACATTTAGTAAGACTATATATTGATGAAGTTGTAAGACTTCATTGAGTACCCCTATAGATTGTTTCTAATCTTGATCCCCATTTTACATCAAGACTCTATAAAAGTATTCAGAAGGCCTTGGATACTAAACTTTGTTTGAGCACTACATACCACCCTCAAACTAATGGACAATCAGAATGGAATATTCAAACCTTGTAAGACATGATTATATCTAGCTCACATGAAATTAAATGTATGTGGGTTAAATATTTACCTATTGAAGAATTTTACTTTAACAATAGCTTCCATTTAATTATTCATATGGAACCATATGAAGAATTATATAGAAAGTGATGTTGCACACGAACATGTTGGGATGATGTTGGTGAAATAAAACTCGTAGGCCCAGAACTTGATGAGGAAACAATAAATGTTGATGATTATCTAAACCCACATCAATGATGTTCAATGTAGGAAAATGTTTATGCTGATAACCAAAGGATGGATTTGGAATTTTCACTAGAAGATCATTTTTAAGGTACCTCCATGAAAGGATATTATATGATTCGGTAAGAAGGTTAAATTAAGTACCACGTACATCAGACTGTTCAAAATTCTAGAACGGATTGGAGTTTTAGCTTACCGTTTGGGAAATTCCCCCAAGTCTCTCCAAAGTTCATGATGTGTTCCACGTATCACTATTGTGAATATACATATCTGACCCAACACATGTACTCACCTATGAAGAAATAGAACTGGAACAAGATTTGTCTTATTGTGAGGAGACTATCAGGATTCTTGATACTAGAGAACAGAGGCTAAGAAATCGGATGACTCGTCTAGTAAATATTCTATAGAGAAACCATAATATGGAATAGGCAACGTGGGAACCCGAGGAACATATGACGAAGAAACACCACAATATTTTTATGCTATAAAATTCTATAAATTTTAAGGAAATTTTTTTTAATGGAGGAAGAATGTAACTCCCCAAGCTTCCACGGTATGTTTCTCTTTGAGTAATATAATAAGTTGCATAGTATGCCACTTTGAGTTCTAAAACACAATGACCAATCAAACTAACTGTTATGAATAGTAATACCATATTTTTGAAATTTATAAATTTTATTGTTCAAAATGGACTTCATTTTTGGATTTGCATATCAAAATTAGATTACAGTGAATTTTTGATATTTTTCTGAAAACTTTAAATTTTTGATGAATAGTTAAAAACATCGCATTATTGTTTAAAACTGACTTTTTATTCAAATAATTATTTATTTTATTTATATTTTATTTTAGGTTCAAATAGAAACAAAATAACTATATATTTTCAATGTAATTCATTGAAATCATTTTATAATAATATTATATATATATATATTTTTATTGAACTTTTTGCAACCTTTTATCCACCATTTTTGTGCATTTGAATGTTTGCATAAAACATAATTTTACTGGTTCTGTGAATTGAATTTCAATAATCCAAATAATGTTTTGACATCATTATGTAAAATGTGGTTAAATAAGATGAAAATAAATTTTTCTAAATAGTAAATTATGACTTTTATTTACCACAGTTAAAAGTAAATAGGGTAACTAAAGGTAAAAATGATATTATAATTACCCTAAAAAATGCCCTAATTCTATTGGATAAGTTTATTTAGACAAAAATCAACCTTAGGAATAAAATATGATCATTTTGGTCCACATGGATTGGATTTGGACATTTATTATTATTTTATTTAAAGAAGTGATAAATGTTTTAAATTCAAAGATTCACAACTTAACTGTTTTTGATATATGGATATACATTAGTTAAATTAGACTATAAATATTCATTAAAAAAATAAAATTATTTCCTACTTAATGGTAATTTATTTATAATTTTTAGATAATAAATAATTAAATTTATTTATGACACAATGATGATTCAGTAATAACCTTATTATTGAATGAATAAAATAATTGATATTATAAATATCTAAATAAATGTAAATTGAGACTTTTAATGAACTGCACTAATCATATAGGTTAATATGACATTATAGGGATGATTAAATAAATTTTTACGAAGTGATAAATTTGTTATGACTTTCACAAAAACCAAATACCAAATAATGTCAAAGTTGACATAAATGGGGTTTAAAAACAAATAATATATTATTTATTTATATATTATTCCTAAAAATCAACGTTATTGAAAAAGGACCTAGATAAGGTTAGATATATAAATAATGAACCACATGAGGTTAACTTGTATTTTTATAGTACCTGTATTAACCATTTATTATTATATTACAAGAAACCATGGTAAAGGTTAAACTACTTAACTAAGAATTAAATCTGAAAGAAAAGGTTAATATGAGAACCTAAACCTATCTAAAACCTATTAGTTGAGTTTTTTTCGACCAATACCTAGCTTATTATTGAAAAAAATAAGTTTTGAGACACGATAAACTTAATATTATTGTATAATAAAATAATATTTCAAGATTTTTATAGAGTGACCCTCACCTCACCTATAAAAGGGTACTTCCCCTTCTCTCAAAATCACACCTCCAAATCCATTTTTCTCAGCCAAAACCTACTAAAATATCCCACGAACTACTATAACTTCGACCTATAGGCCTTTATTTGATCATAAATCCAAACTAAGGCACCATTTAGATCAACTCATAAGGAAACACCCAAAAAAGATGTAATAATTTGCCCACATTTTTAAATGTTTTTTTCTTCTTCCACATCCACTTTCATTGTTGTTTCCAGACAATAATAATAAATCCAATAAATTATACATAATTTTATGTTATTATAAATATGTTAAAACAATATTCATTATTCAATCCATCCTATGAATGGCTTGTCACTATATGTGCGTATGTACAGCTTACCGTCTCCACGTCGTGGTGTAGTTGGTTATTCAAATTCATCCGTATTTGGATGGGTAAAATAATGAGTATAACTGTTGTAAATAATAAATATAACATGTTAATTATTCTTTCTATTTGATATAACATCCAATTACATAGGGTTTTACCATCAATATAATGATATTTTCCCTCGAGCATACGTACAGATTACCGTCTCCACAAACGTGATGAGATTAATTCCCCATTGTAAACATTAAACAATAATTTTCATTTTATGATTAAAAATAATTTTTAAGAACTTAATATCATTATATATATGAATAAAATACATACAATTCATATCAACCATGATATACATAATGATACATATAATAGAAAATGAATCTGTTAACACCCGAAACAATGATACAACTGAAATATTCTTAAAAAAGAAATATTAGAAGATAATATATGATATCATATTTATATATGTGGTTCTCGTATAAATTAATAGTAATGATTTAACTATTATACTGGGGTATAACGTACCATCGATCAAGTAATATTTCAAGTTAACGGTTAATTCTACAATCTCTTCATTATCTGAGGTGGGTTATTTGTCAGCATCTATTGGGACCTCTTTATCATCCACATATGTGTTTCTTAAAAATTTATTTTCGAACATTTTTAATATTTCATTAAATTTGTTTTAAATACATTTATATCCTTTTTATAAATTTTATAATATTTTTATTATGGAATCCTTCCATCATTTTCTAAACAAGGTCCTTTATGACATTTTTTACCAAATTAAGGAAGGAATTTTTTTAACATATACAGCGGGTGCGGCTATTTTCTACCATAACAACACCTTCGAAGATTCCCTTACAATCTTATAAGAAGATTTTCAAAATAATTTTTTTTTCTTCTAAAATTACATTTCTTTTAAATGATTTCAAAATTGAAAGAAATATTTCTCTCAAATACTTTTGATTTCATCAATGTCAACAACATTGTTAGATTTTATGCTTGTTTGAATCTGATTTATTATGATGAAATCATCCATATTGTATTGATGGTTCTATGATATGTTTGACTATGGATGAGATATTTTTATTACAACCATGGTTTATGGTTAATTTATTGACATTTCAAATTCTAGTTTCAATACAAATGTTTCTGTTATGTTTCATCCTTTTCATATGAGGAATGCATTGGACTTAGTAAGTGAAGGGTGGAGAACTCTATAGCTCCTAGATTAATTGGTAGGTCTCATGAGACAATATATTGTCTTGGAACAGGACCTTGAAAATATATATTTTTTAGTCTTGGCATGAGGCCTTGACTATGTGGTTATGATGTCTGACATTATTCATTCCATCATTACGAATTCGAAATTGATATTTCATATGATTATTCGACTAGTAGAATATCCATGAGAATAAGTAAATGGAATTATTTTATTTAACTCTTCCATATTATAATGAAGTTTTAGATTAAAAGTCTTGTGTTTTAGTCTTATAAATTTCCTTAAATGGTAATTCTTATTTATGAATGTTTCCCCTATATTGTTATCCTTACAGATCACCTGAGATCAAACCATTCTATGTTTAAATTTACCAATGATGGGAATAGTATATTATGACTGACCTATAAGGATAGTATAAGATAGATGAATATGTTAAAATGAGACACAATTTTGTTGTTTTTCAATTAATAATAAATTGTAAAACTTAGGTTTGAATCTAGTACTTCCATGGCTACTAACCGGATCGGTCTTTTGGGATTTGATCTTTTGTGATCATGAAAATGTTATGTAATAACTCACCAACACTAGGTAACCAGGGTCAGGGAATTATAGATTTCTTACATAATGGTATCTTATTTATAATTTTTAGACATCAAATAATTAATTTTATTGATGACATAATGATGATGGAGTAATTACCTTATTAATGAATGATTAAAATAATTTATATTATAAATATCCACATAAATGTAAATTTAGACTTATGATGAATTCCACTAATTTTATAGGTTAATAGGACATGTTAGGGTTGAATAAATAATTTTTTTATTGATAAAGCTGTTATGAATTTTACAAAAAAAAAACAAATAGTGTCAAATTTGTCATAAATGAGTTTTTTTAAAAAACTATACTATTAATTGATATAATATTCATAAAAATATAAGGAATAGCCAAAGGACTTAGAGAAGGTTATATATATATATATAATGAACCACTTTGGGTTCTCTAGTCTTTTTATATTAATTTTATTAACAAGTTATTATAATAATACAAGAATAGATGGGAGAAGTTAAACTATTTAACTAAGAGTAAAATCTAAATGATAAGATTAATATGGTGACCTAAATCTATCTAAAACCTATTGGTTGAGATTTTTTCAACCCCTCCACACCTTATCCTATAAATAAATCATTTTTAGCCATTATAAACAGAATATTATTGTATAATAAAATAATTTTTCATGCTTTTCCTAAAGTGACCCTCACCTATCTTATAAAAGGGTACTTCCCCTTCTCTCAAAATCAGACTTCAAAAGCCATTTGGTTCAGCCAACCCCTAATAAAACATCCTCCAAAATACTCTCAATTTTACATAAAGGCCTTACTTTGATCATAAAGTCATGCTAAGGATCCCTTTTGATCAACTCAAAAGGAAACACCAGAAGAGGAGTTAATAATTTCTCCACTTTTTTCAATGTTTTTTTTCTTCCACTTGCTCCTTATTTTTTATTTCCGTACCAAAATAATAACTCCAGCACCTTATACATACGGTGATGTTATTATAAATATGGTAAAACCATATTCATTATTCTATCCATCCTATGAATGACATGTCACCATACTTGCGTACATATGGCTTACCGTCCCCATATCGTGGTGTAGTTGGTTATTCAAACACATCATTATTTAGATGGGTATAATAATCAACATAACTGATTTAAGTAATAAATATGATATTTTAATGTTTAGGTATATATTATATACCATCTAATTACATACTATTTGACCATAAATATAATGATATTATCGCTCGTGCGTATGTACGTAATACCATCTCCACGAACGCGATGAGATTCATTCCCCATTGTAACCATTCAAGAATAATTTTTATTCTATGATTAAAAATAATGTTAAGAAGATAATAGAATTATAGATATGAATAATATAAATCCTATATATAATAAAAATGACTTACATAACAAAACATTTAAAGTAAAATGAACCAGTTTACACCTGAAACGATGATACTATTGAAATATTATTAACAAAGAAATATTAAACGTTCATATGTGATATTATATTTATGTATATGGTTCTTTTATAATTTAACAAAAATTATTTAACTTTTATACAAGATGTTAAGTTACCCTCTATCCATAAAATGTTCAAGGTAATGGTTAATTCTACAACCTCTTCATTATCTGAGGTTGTTTATATGTGAGTATCTACTAGGTCCTCATTATCACCCACATCTGTGATTCTTAAAAATGTTTTTCAAAACAGTTTTATTATTTCATAGACTATGGGATAATGTCATTTATACCATTTTATGAATTTTTATAAGTTGGTATTATGTATTATTTCTATTGTTTTTCAAAAAATGTCTTTTATGACCTTTTCAACAAAATTAAGGAAAGACTTTTTTTAATATATAAGACGGGTGCAGTTATTTTCCGCTGTTATAACACCTTCAATGCATCCATTACAAGATTATATGAATATTATAAAAATAAATGTTTTCTTTTAATGTTAAATTAATTTTAAATGATTTCAAAATATAAAGAGATATTTCCCTCAAATAGTTTTGATTTCAACTAGGTCAACATCCTTTGTTGGATTTTACGTTTGTTTGATGTAGATTTGTTATGATACAGTCATCCATATTATATTGAAGGTTTTGTGATATGCTTGACTGTGGATGTGATATTATTATAAAATTCATGGTTTATGGTTAAAGTTTTAATATTTTGTATGCCAATGTTAATACGAATGATTATGTTATGTTTCCACCTTTTCAGATAAGGAATGCATTGGACTTAGTAAGTGACAGGTGGATCCCACTATAGCTCCTCGATGCATCGGTTGATCTCGTGAGATAGAATAGTGTCTTGGAAGAAGGATGTGACAAATTTTTTTTTCTTGGAACGAGACCTTTAATATGTGGTTATGATGTCCGAAATTATGCATTCTATCATTTTGAAATTGGATATTGATATTACATGTAATTATTCGACTAGTTGAATATCCATGTGAATAAGTAAATGGAATTAAATGATTAATCATTTCCATATTATGATAAAGTTTTAGTTTAAAAGTTTTTTGTTTTAGTATTTTACATTGATTTAAATTTTGATGCTTATATATGAATGTTTCTGCTATATTGTTATCCTTACTGAGCACTTGAGTTTACCCCTTTCTATGTTTTATTTTTCTCAGGATGCGAAAAAGTATATTATGACAAACTTTTAGGGATGATATAAGGGAGATGAATGTGTTAAAAGGATAAAAAATATTTTTTCCTTTCAAATCATAATGTAATGTAAAAATTATATTTGTAAAATGTACTTCCAAGGCAACACAACTGATCGGTTTTTTGGGATTTGATCCCTTATGATCATGTCAATGTTATGTAATAATGCACTAACACTGGGTTACAAGGGTTGGGGAATAACAAAAAAAATTTCATTTACTTTCTATACTAGGGAATCAATGACTGTTTGACATATCACATGTTTTTTTTCTTTTCTGGTGGACAACTTTATCCTGGTCATGTTTTATATCACTCTCAATATGAACATGAAGGTTAGTTTTCTCTTCTATATCAATGTTTTCATATAATCCTAGTACGTCTTATCTCAGGTGACCTTTTAAATTATCAATATTTATTTTGAAGTGATAGTTTTATTTAATTTTTTTCTCATGTGGGACATTGGAAGAAGTTTCTGAGCCTAATTTTAAAACCGGGAGAACGAAATTCTCAAAAGGGGGGAAGGATATAGCATCCCAGGTAAAATAAGAAAATTACATTTTTATATTTATCAATAATTTTTAATTAAATATTAAATTCACATTAAAGGGTATGATATGTCCAATAGCTTACTCAACATGCAAAAATGGGTTTCTTTGAAATCTTACTTTTCACACAACTTTGAGTTATACCGAAACATAATAGAACAAATATTATTATTCTAAATAGTAGTTAACGCCTATCCATTGTATTGGAAGGAATGAACATAACTAATGAAAATATTATTATATTTTTTTGTTAAATTTTATCACTTTTATCCAATAAATTTTAGAGGCTTAAAATAAGAATGAGTCTTATTTTAAACATAAAATGCTCTAATATTCTTTAAAAGGCCGATTTACCACCTTTTGGAGGTGAACCATATTTAAATATAGAATTTTTAACTTATATATGTTATATTTTACAAATTAAAAATATTATTTAGAATAGGGTCATCAAAATTTACTTTCGGTAAAATTTTGATATTTTTCTGATAAAGTTCATTTTTTGATTAATAGTGAGAAATACTGCATTTTCATTCAAAACTGCCTTTAAATATAATTTATTTATAATATTATACATTCATTTTAATTGGTTTTAAAGTGTAAAAATATTATATTTTTATAATTTATTCCAATATTGGTCATTAAAAATAATTTTACTTTGAAATTGGACATAAACACATGTTAATATTTTGGGTGTTTTTACATCTTAAAAACATGCTTTTTGGGTTTGATAATGGGAATTAATTTTAAATTAATTTCATCGACTTAACATTTTTCAATTTGAAAAAATGGATTCCATATTTTTAATTAAGAGGTCTAAATTTCTTAAATAAGAAAATTTTATTTTTAGAAATTATTAATACTAACTTCTGTAAATATTATATTTACCATTGTAAAAGAAAAATCTGGTAATTAAGGGTAAAATAAATAATATTATATTAATATTAACATGTGTCCTAAACCTATTTGAAGATATATTTCCGAGAATAGGCATCCTTGGGTCTATTTTGGGTCCCAATAGAGCCACTTGTAAGTGAAAAAGACATTTTATAAAAATTTATTTGAAGTTAAAGAAAATGTAATGCAAACATATATCTTTTAGTAAAACTATTGTTCTTTGGGGTTATATAAGTGATAATTTTGACTATAAATTTTTATTAAAAAGATAAAAAGTAATAATACATAATGTTATTTTATTTATAATTTCTATACATTATATAAATAAATTTAATTATGACACAATGGTGATGCAGTGATAGCTTCATTAGTAAAGAACTAAAATAAATGATATTATAAATTATAAAACAAATGTAATTTTGTTATTTTGATGTCATCCATGAATTTTTCAGATTCTATTTACATGTTATATTTTTATTAATTTTTTTTAGAATCAATATAGATATTTTAAATTTATAAAAAATTCTTGATATTAATATTGTCAAAATTGACATAATTCTTATTTTAAAATAAAAGATTTTTTTACTAAATATTATAAATTTTCTAAAAATATAATATTCATAAAAATAGTTATTATAAGTCTAAAATTCTATAATTGACTCTTTAATGAGATATTTTTTCAGGTTCTGGTTACTATTTTAATTCCCAAAGTGGTAAATGCTTGATAAACCAATAAGAGTAAAAACGTTTGAATAAAGAAGATAAAGATTTCAAAACATCCAAAACCAATAAAAATCTTATTGGATGACTTTATTTAGACTAATATTCATATAATTTTTTAATTTATTATGTTTTGGTCTTTCTTAAACCGAAAATATATTTATAATAAAGTAATATATTCAGACATTCCTAAAAAGCCTCCTCTCCCTCTTATAAAAGGACACCACCTATAAGACATATTTCCTTCTCCACTCCCAATTATCTTCTTATTATTTTTTTAAATAAAAAACAAGTATCCTAGATATAATAATTTGTTTTTATGAGATGTATTAAAACTAAACATACACACACCTCCATCTAATGGATATAAAACATACTATTTTTATGGATGGTGATCTATTGCCTCACGAAACAATGAATGGTCAATATTCTCATACCACCTATAATGGTGGCCATTACAATGGAACTGTTATTATATATGATATATATGATATTCCTATTATCTATATTATTTTATATTTCTCATTTAGAACATAACATTATGATTTTCATGTTGTATAAATATGATAATTTCATTTGAGGAAGTGCGGACTTCCGCCCCCTCTATGTGATATAAATCATTCATGCTATACATAGAATGAATAAAGGATAGAATTAATGAACATATATAAAATAAATAAAATATATATTATATTGGAATTAAAATATAACTATTTATAATTTAGTATTCATACCTTTAAATATGAAAAATAAATGAAATTAGAGTTCATGCATACGTATGACTTACCGTCTCTATTTGCGGTGCATTTAATATCTTATATCAAAATGCGGTGGAATTTTATAAATACATATATACTGACTATATATTATATATATGATATCTAAATCATGAATACAATTTATTAGATAATTTAATTTTTACAACATGGACAATTTGTAATTATAACATGTTCATTTTTTACTCAAGTACCAAATATCAGTAAAAGGAACAGTATTAACTTAAATAATTGAGTAATGATTATAGAAATGTAATAAGTGGTATTACAGGAATAATTATACTGAAAAAATTTCAGATCCATGTATAAATTAACACAAGATTATTATTTAGGAAGAACAAGGAACATAAGAGACAATTTGGACTCGAGGTAAGGGAACCTTCCACCCTAATCTTTTAATCAAAGAATTCTTCTTTGTTATGTATTTTAATTTCCATTTTCATATGTTGGGATATGATCTAAGATATAATTATTATAGTATGTTATCTATAAAAGTACTGAGATACCCTTTTATCTCCTATCAACTCATTTTTTGGATTTTTAATTGACGTCGTTATATTGCTGAATTTTCGAAAGGGAATTTCTGAACTCAATTTCCACTCATTGGGTTTTACACTTACTTCATTAATTATATTATGCCTAGATAATGTGTGGAACCACTGTTTATTTATTTATATTTCAATTTAGACTTCCCATTTTGTGGATATACTTTTGAAACACATAATTACTGTATTGATAAATTCATACTTCATTTATATAATGTTTGTAGAGGAAATCTTAGCTCAATCTCTATTGATTGTGTTACATTTCAATGTCATTTGTTTTTTTTTCAAGAATTTGTGTTTTTTACCGTTGATTTATTTAAACATACCATCCACATATATTGGGTGTATTTATATTTTTCAAACATAATTATTACATAGTTTTTCCCTTAATATAATTATAAGATATTTGTATGGGGCATTGTTTCTATCTCCATTCATTGAAGAATGTTTTGATAATTTACACCTACATCATTTACATGTTGTATAATAAACCCCTTTGACTTTTATTTTCATTTAAGGGGAATCTTTTTGAATGTATAATTTTACTAAATGAAAAAGAAAAATTCTTCTTAACGTACACGGTGATAACAACCTTTCTGCCACTACGAGAATTATTTGATAGTTGGCTTCCTTAACAAGACGTGATGTTTTTAAATGAAAAATAAATACCATATACCCTTTTTAAATATTTTGGTATTTTAAATGGGTTTAAATATCATTTTACTATTTTAATGTGTTGAAATTATTTCTTGAGATTGAAAATGAAATTTTATGATTGAAATGTTAATATTTGTAATCTTTTATGTGGGATGATTATATAATGGTACTTGGACATTTTTTTGGTGTTTACATGATAAAACAAATGAAAGGTGGTTCCATGATAAACCAAATATGCGTGGTTACATTAAAACCTCCAATTTATTGGGAATGGAATTCGGCTATATGGATATTCTATTTAGTGATATGTGTGGAAGTCGACTGTATGGTTATTCCATTTAAGTATGTGTATATCCCAAGTGACCAATATTTTTTATACATTGCTTTATATGGCATTTATGATAATATTATGGTTACAAAAGTGTAAGAAATTAGAATATATTCAGTGGAAGTGTTTTCTCTAATTCTTTATGGTGAAAAGTATTACATTATGATTAAGTATGCATGCTTTACATGTTGTTTCGAAAACAAACAGCTTTCCTTCATTGCGTAACCCGTAATATGATCTTTATGATCATACCAATTATTTGAAATATAATTCACAAGACTTAAGGTGGAATATGGTCTAGTATGGGATAAAAAACATCATGTTGTTTAAAACATGGAAATAAACACGTTTCTTTTATTTTACAGGTTTTTATTTTATGAAAAAATGTATACTATGTAGAAGTGTATACATGTAATATTCATGATGTTTTGTATAAGTTATAACCTAATTATGTAAAGATATAAACATGAAAATATCCTCAATGGAAATTATTAACTTATGTAAAGATTATGTAATGTTTTAGGATGGTGAATTAAATATATTTTAATTGTGATATAATCAATTTTTTGTGAGTAAAATAATATCAAAAGTAAAATTGATTATAATTTATTGAACTGAGTTTTGATCAGAATTTTGAGAAATTATTTTAATCTTAAATGTTTTATACCAATATTATTAGTTAAATGGGTTGTATTATTTTGAACATTTTATGTTTATATTTGTAAAATATTTTTAATGGAAACTTTTGAATACTAAATTCACCCCATATGGATAAACACACATGGACAATCGTTTGGTATTATAGTCCTTTCTTTATGGATTCTATTTTTTATTTATTTTATTTAATGAATTATAATTATAAGAACAATGTATTTGTTAATTTAGTACCTTTTTTAACATGTATTCTTCTAGGAATAAATGATATATTATAAATTTTCACCCTCACTTTAGTGGTTAATGTTATGGTCAACGAAAAATATAAATGAAAATACACATTTAGAGATTTAATATTTATATATGAAATATTGTAGAACATAAATATGAAAATATTTCTCAATGAAAATTGGTC
This sequence comes from Viscum album, assembly GCA_963277665.1. Taxonomy (NCBI): domain Eukaryota; kingdom Viridiplantae; phylum Streptophyta; class Magnoliopsida; order Santalales; family Viscaceae; genus Viscum; species Viscum album. Next base: position 1,984,354,423 of record OY728161.1, on the reverse strand, counting down.
AGATTATAAAAAACTTCTCATTAATGTAACTATAATGTATTTAATTCCTTATATATATTCTTTGGGAGAGGATGAAATTAATTTATTTTTTTCATGTGATAATGCATATCCAATATCTAATACTTATATTCTGTCTCATTTGGGATCCTAAAAACGTATATAAATGTTCTTAAATACTTTTACTATTTTATAGGATATGTATATAATTATTCATTATGAATTAACTTCTATATCGTATAAAAGGTTCCATGAAATCATTAATACGTTGTATGTTCTTGGAATGAAAATTGAAGATATAGATCATGCATTGCATAAATTCTATTTGTAGGGGAATTTATGTATCCTTTAGAGAGTTATATGATATAAGAATCATACCATTTGAGGATATTATTGGAAAACTAATGATTAAAAAGGAAGTGTTTAAGGTGAATAATAAAGATAATAAACCAAAAAAAATTCAGACTCTTTCAAAACAACTTAGTGAATGATGAAAGAGAAATTTAGAAAAATTACTAAAGTAAGAATTATTCATCTTATAATATTTATGTAGATATATCTCATATAAAAAGTAAATTTATGAAATTCAACCAAAATAACAAATTCATAGTGAATTAAAACAATAGAGAACAATGTGAAAAATTGGAATCTAGATGAGGGAAAACAAACCTGGGGAGGTTACCTATGTTGAGTGAAATGTAAAAGGGAGTATCACAGGTGAATGTACAAATATAAAATGTAACAAATATAAAACAATGGAAAAGAAAAAAAAAATAAATGAGAAACATATGAAAGAAACATGGAATTCCTCTGAGGCCAGTTATATTGAATTTGATTCAATAGGGGAAGAGAATAATTAAAAGGATATTATATGTTTAATGGAAATAATATCTGAGGAAAGTGATTATACTTCACATATAATTACTCCACATTAATTAATAATGATTAATGATGAATTGGAGGAAAAATATTCTAATATTGAAGAAACTATGAATTAATTAAATTATGAACATAAAAAATATGAAAATGTCTCATATTTTATGTACTATAGAGAAAATTTACTTTTATATAGAAAAGTAAAATAATTCTACATTGTTATAAGATAGAAATGATCTTAAAATAACAAATTTTAAACATAAAAAAGTACATGAAGTTTTTTCATGTGTATGAGAACCCTTGACGATAATTTTTGGTTAGCAGACCAAAACAATGTATACAACTTGGATTTAGTTCCATCCTGGCCAAATAATGATACTAAAAAATAAGTTTACTCTTAATTTACATTATTCATATTATATAAATAATGTTAATTGTTATTATGTTAATGATATTTTTATTTCTAAAAAGATCAAATCTTCGATCAATAGTACTTTTATACAGTTATGGATTTCTGAAGATATTGTTTCTAAATTTTGTGGACATAATTAATCCTGGGAATGAAAATTAATTTTCATTTAAATTTCTTTATTATTAATTATTGTAGTGTACCAATAAGAAAATATAGTATCATAATATTTGAGGTTTTAGAAATTTTACTAGATACTGTTCAAACTACCTGAATCGGGTAAAGGTTGATGGTGGACATGTCATATTTGATTAAAATGCTAAATCTAAAAGAATTTGAGTCAACTAAATTAATAACTCTAATTATATTTTAATATGTATTATTTTACTTTTTTATTTATAAATATATAACATTAATAGAATCTCATATTTATTTGACAATTGTTACTATGTAAATTATGAAAATAATACTTAAAAGATCAATGATTCTAAGAAATCTCTATTTTTACCTACATTAGGATATGACAATGTTTGTAAACATGATTTAGAACTATTATATTCTAAAAATGTTTCATATTTATGTTCCATTAATAATGAATCATGCCTATGAAATTATATAATAGGACTCTAAAATTTTTACATAGATAAAAAACAATAAAAAATGATTTAGTTTTGGACTATCCTAAACTATAATTACCAAAAGACAGATAAATAAATATACTTGGAAGGGGTAATAAACTAATATTTATTTCTAACTAAATAAATTATATTCAACATATCAAGACATATATTTGGATCACATGTATTTTTTAGGTGCTGTAGAGTTTTTTCCGATATGGGAAGCATTTTTATATGTTCTTTTAGATTAATTTTAATGATTTCATTTGATATTAATCTTATCTCACAAAAGTGATATTTTATCGGATTTTGAAAAGGGAAAAGATATATTGAAAAACATATGATACATATCATTAAATATTAAGGAATGATTATCTCCATGAGTTTTATAATAAATACAATGAATCATTATACTCACAACATGGATATAATCACAAAATTTATACTCATTAGACTACCCATAATATTGAAGTGTCTAAAAGCGGAAATAACACATTTCAAGAAATTTTATGGACCATTCTAAATTACTGTGAATTTTATATTTATTTTTAGTTAGAATATATTAATAAAACATTATATTTCATTAACAAGGTTCTTGTAAGACCTATTTTAATAAAGGAACCTATTGAGTTATGCAATGAATGGAAACGAACGGTTAAATAATATATTATTTTTGGATATAAGGTACCTATTTTTAGTATTAATGATAGGGTACATAATAGTTTGTAAAAAAGTGATAAATTTATCTTTTATAGTAATTTAACCTCTATAAAATATTATATGGTTTTTAACTAAAGATAATATGTTATGGAATAATCTATAAATGTCCTGTTTGATGAAACAAATAAACATGAGAATAAAATTCCATTAAAAATAATTGTGAAATGTTTTTCTGACATGAATATAAATACATTTTCCAAGCCAAGTGACCAACCTATAGTATGAACTATACAATTTTCATAAAAATCACCCAGTGATGAGGAAAGAACGTAACCAAGACCTGAGAAGAAATTGAACATCTAAGTACTTCTATCCTAATATCCATTAAAACCCATAGATACTTTACATTAAATACTATTTTTGGAGATATTGATAGAAGAACCAAGGCTTGATATTTTCATAGAAACTAGGATGAACATCACACTATATTATCATAATTATAACCTTAAATCATTACATATGATATCAATGCAAATTTTTGTGTCATGGATATGAAAGAATATTTTAATCAGTTTAATGGAAACAATTTCTAAGAACTAGTGGAATGAACTAAATAATACATATCCATTTTCACCAAATGTGTTTCCATGAACAAGGACGATGAATCGAGAACTATAGTTATAAATAATTGTAAAATAGTTTTAAAAGGTTATCATCATGAAAAACGGATTATTTATGAAGAAACCTCCACAACTATACCAATAATTAAGACCATTAGAGTAATTCATTCCTATAATGTTCATTTTAATTCCCTGTTATATCAAATATATTTAAAATGTACATTTTAAAATAGGGATAATTTTGAAGAATTATTTTAATTATCCCATGGATTTAAAATCCCCCATATTCCTAATATTTTTAAGAATTTGAAATATATTTATTATTTCATATAGCATACTATATCTTGATATTATAGGCTCATATATTTCATTATTTATACTTGGTTTTCAATATGTATAACCTATCCTAGTTTATTAATAAAAAATATTTCCAAATATGTGTTGGTAGTTGAAATTTATATATTGATGATATTATTTTTTATTCAAAAAAAAACACATTGTTCATATAATTTAAAATAACCATGAGAAATGAAAATAAAATGTTTTTAATGTGTGAGATAATGTTATATACTATTTTTTAGAATTTTCAAAATAATTAATTATTTTAATTAATGTAAATACAAAAATGATCTATTAAATTAATTTTTCTGCATAGTACTAAAGGATGTGATAATACCATGACTACATCATAAATATTAGATTTTTATGAAACTATGATACTATATAATAATAGAACTTACCAACATATGATTGAATTTTTATTTTATATAACTACTCCCTACCTAATATTATGTACAGTGTGTGTATGTTCTCATTTTCAACAAAATGATTTAGAATCTAATTTGAATGTTCTCAAAAATAATTTAAACTATATCAAGAATATAAATATTCTTGGATTTTAATAATCTACATGAGAAGATATTAATTATATAGTTATTAAGATGTAGATTTTGGTGGTAGTGAGTAGAATTAGAAAGAACCCACATAATATGTCACTTTTTGAGAAAATATCTAGCATCATGATTTAATAAAAATAAGAATTATATTTTATTATCTACTGTTGAAGTTAATTCCTTAACTATAGGTAGTTTTTGTTCAAGTAATATATATATAAAACAAAAACTGTTAGACTATGAAAATCAATTTATATATGTCAATATAAAATTAAAAACAATAGTGAAATTGAAATTCTCATTAATATTGAATTTTATTCAAGGAAAAACCACATTGAAATTAAGAAACAAATTTTGAGTGATTATTTTAATGTGGGTGATAAAACTATAGAAATAATTGGCACTAAATATCATCTTATTGTCATTTTTAAAATACCTATTAATAGTGACAAGTTAAACTATATCAGACATGACCTTAATATGATTAATTCTTCTTAATGTTTTTTAACTAAAATATTTTATAATCTAGTAGAATGTTATATTATGTCCTGTGATACCATGAGCTTTCTACCATTCAAGTGATTCTATTTGGGTGATACCGAGTGGGTGCTACCACTGGGTGAAAACATTTTGATACTACTACACGAGTGACATAACTATGTGCTACTATGTGAGATTATATAAATGGAAAATGTACTGTGACATTTTATATCATGGCTAATTTCATTATTTAACACTTAAATTTTGTATTGTATTCAAGCCAAACATTTGTTTATATTATTAAATTTATTTTTGACTTAAATGAATGAAATACATCTATGAATCATAAATCAATCCTATTCAATCACAGTCCATTAAAAATAAAACTCCATTTCTCTTTCAAAACCTTTAATCCTCTTTCACACCTTTGAATATTTATACTATAGTGATGATTAAAAGGAATATTGTTTCTGAATCTCCCAAAATTCTATGACCATTGAATGAAATCTAATAGTAAATCTATTCATCCTGTTGATAAAAAAATTCCATTCTACCGTCTCAAGGCGTTTTTGGTATAAAAAAAATAAATAAATCTTGTTTAGAATTTAATAAATCACTAGTATAGAGAGTAAATGCGGTGAAAATATAGATAACATGGTTCTCCATGTATGATTGATGAATCTATCATAGATTAGTTGATGATTTTAATTTCCATTAAAAATACATTTTGGAATAAAATAATTATTTCATAGGAGAATTGGATGATGGATAAGATATATTTTTCTCATAGAATCCATGGGATAAATAGTCTAGAGTTCATTATTATGGTGTTTATGAATATTATTATGATTTTAATACTATTTTCCATAGAATGTTTTATTTTTTGATATATCATTTATAGATTATTGGAAATGCTAACCCAAGAAATCCAGTTGATATCAAATATGACAGATAATATAAAATTATTTTCATGTCTAAATATAATAGTGTATGTCCCAATCATGGAGATTTTATTGTCATGGTGTACCAGGATTTTTTATTTTTATACATATAGAAGAAATGAGTTTAAGTAAATCAATGAAGATATCTCATGTTTCATATTATGGTACTATCTAAACCACCCTATTATTAAAATTCTATAGAATATCCTAAGAAGAAATCCATTAAAATGAAAACTAGAGAACTTATTCCTCATTTAAAATAAAAGAATCATTCCATGTGGTGGATTATATTAAATCTGAGACTGCATTAGGGGGATGAATTTGAAATTAAACCCATGGATTAAAATGTAGGTTATATATAATGGATATTTTTATGTATGTTTCAAACATATTATAAATTCCTCCATATATAGTGATACAGTTGATCCTAGTTTGGAACTGGATCAGGTTGTAAAGTAAACCTTAGATAAAGAATTTTAAAAAGTTAGTACTAATGATGAGGAAGTATCCATTGTCATATTAATTTATTTTATAGATTATAATGATATGAGAGTATTGAGAATGTATCTTATGAAACTCATAAATACCCTATTTAATCCCATTCTTGGGAAAGTCTATCTAATGTTGATTATCTCTTAGACCTTGAAATTTATAATGGTCTTACATTTTTTTGTATATGAATATGAATTTCCATAGGATGTGATTATTATTTTGGAAGATTCAATATGTAATGTTGATAAAGAAGATGAATATAAATTGATTAATACCTTTATGTCTATATCAATGTTTGGTAAGAATGTGTGTCTTGATAAGTGAAGTGACTACAAAATCAAATATGTGATACTTATCATTGGGAACCCATAATGTGTAGATGTAACATATGTAATGAATATGTTGGAGAAGTGTACAGGATGAACAATTTATTAATAATATTATTCAGAAAAATAGTTTTATAGTGTTTGTGATGATGGATGCATTTCACTTGATCATGGTAGAACAACTAACTCTTCTTATAATAATGATATTGATGGGTTGTTCCATGAATGTATTGAACAAGGTGAGATTCTCTAAATGATTCCTTTAAATATCATGGTTACAGACTATGAAGAAGTTATAGGGTCAATTTTTTCTGGGGATGAAATTCTAGAGGATCATGGTGAAAGATATAATCTTGGACACGATACATATTCACTTGGAACAAATATATCTTCACCTCTTCCTGGTCCATACACTAATTATTAGAACCATGACGATCTTTATTCCCCTTAGGATGATCTTATGCATAATATTTCTATGTTGAATAAGTATTTTACCTCTAAGGATAAGGATCATAAATAGGATGACAGATCATTATTTGAATATCTTATTATGGAATGCTTCCCTCTTATGTATTTTCTAACGATTTATAAGTTGGAGGTAGAAGATATGATTCCTTTTTAACAAATTGGTGGTATACACACTACATTGGAAGGCATGAGGGTGTACATGATCTAGAGGGATCTCACTATTATTAGTAAGCTTTAGTCTTTCTCATATAATGATTATGCCACAAATTACAGAGTTCCACCATATTAATTCATGTGTTCTGTTGTTATTGAATTAGTATGGGTCATTGTTTGAGATGTGATGCAATGTTTGTTTGTTAATTCCCCAACTATTAATTTGGAAGATCTAAAATCGATTGTGTCCCATTATGAGCATATTTATAAGCTTTCATATGAATTTATTAATGAATATAGGGATCATATGTCTTCACTTACTAACTATATCAAGTATTATATTATTAATATTTTCACCAAACCTGAGATCATCACAATCTTAAGGTTTTTTGAAGGAAATCATGGAATACCTATTGTAATAAAGAGCCTTGTGAAATACGAAAATCAATTAAAGGTTCTACATCTGTTGCTGATGTTTTTATGTAAATATTATGTGGTTATTTCAGGTTATAGAGCTTGGTGGTGGAGTTATCTCTCTATTTGATGTAATTATAGAACCTTATCATTATACTATAAGGATTGTTGTGAATTCTCTAGATACTATTCTTATGAATATATCATTTTCATCTCTATTTGACACTATTCATATATAATTCATCCTAGTAGGTCTTACACTAGGAGAAACCATGATGGATCCTAGACCAGGTGATTCATACACAATCTTCAAGCCTCTAGAACCCAAATCAACCACATCTCATCCTCCTTACTCATCTACGGAGAAATATAGACATATTTTGGACTCCGATTCAAAAATTTATTAGGATTTTATCAGGTGGATTTATGTTGAATTTGGATGATTTTTTTCCATTAATATTAATGAAAATTCAGTGTTATTATATTTTCATTAATTTTATCAACTTTGGTTACAAATATTTTATTATATTATCCAATTACGATTAATTATTCTTTAATAATCCCAAAAGGTGGGGAACAAATATGTTTCATTTTTTTCTATGCTTTTATGGGGAAATTTTGGGATAATAGTACTATTTTACTTCATTTAATAATGGAAAATATAAGTGGAATTTAATTGTTATTTAAATTTATTTCTTCGATTATGGTAAAATAATGCATTGAATCTATTATTTTGAATTAATTATTTATGATGTTTTTTTAAAATAAAAATTTGGGAGATTGTTTGATAAGGATATCAATTCTTTTTTTAATTATCCCAAATAAATATTAATTTAATACTAACAATTTATGTGTTTTATGATAATATATCACAATTCTAATATTTATTGGATTCTCTATTAGTTTAGTTTCACGTGCTACCATGATAGTTTTTTCACCATTCCTTAAGAATTATTAATGTGAAATAATATTTACTACCGTGATGATGTAGTCTGAATTAATTCCTGAAGTTTTGAAGGAAAACTCTATGACCACCATTTTACTTGTGTATCCATCAGAAGAGTTGTGATTCCATCAAAAGATTTATGTTATCAACAAAATAATTATTATATTGTTACAATAATTATGAAAACATAAAAATAATATTTCTATCATAAAAAATGTTTGATTTTTTTAATAAAGATCAATTACCACTAAGGATAATCTTTATCTTTGAATGCTGATCTTATACTATAAATGACTTTGGGATTACTTTGAGATATCTTCTTTCATTAATATACCTTCTTCTATTAAGATATATATTATTTCATGTGACGCTCTACTTCAATACTAGAATTCTTCCTCTATAGAGGTTTTTACTTCTTTGACGATTTGATATTAAATTTATAGTAATGATTCCATTTAAAATTTTATATTATTTTACACATATCATTGAGTTTCTCAATGTGAGGATTTTAGAACGATTATTATTAAATTTCTACCCTTGAGCGTTGATAAAAACATCAGTCTTTTAGATATTTCCTACACATCATATGTAACTAATTTATCTATATCCTATAATGGATAATTATATTTTTAAAAGAGTGTAAAATTTAGGAACCTATCATGGAAAAGTGTTGGTTTTTTAGTTTTTAGGTTTTTGTTATATGTTTATGTACTATGGATTTAAACAATACCTACTAAAAACAAATAGTATTTTTCTATTCATCAAAGAAAATATATTATTCATGGAAAAAATAAAACCATTTGAGTGACTTATAAATATTTTTGGAAGAAACACTAGGGATATAAATATATGAAATCTAATAAAATTATAGGATCCTTATTGAACATATCATGGTTGATCCTAGAAATTTAATTTTATAACTCTTCTATATTCTTTCTCTATTATTATATGTTATTATATACATTCAAGATATATTAGCTTTAAATGTTTCATTATTTATGACTATTCTCTTATAATGCATTCTTGATTACCTTGATTAAATCTTAATATTTAATTTTTCATATATCATCTAATGTATAATATTGGAAGAGGTTAGTTATATCAAGGAATACTTGTTGTGCTGTTTTTTGTATACCCAACCCAGTTTGTGAATCTATGTGTTCATTTTAATATACCTTCTTGATAGCGGGCTTCTATCAAGTAGAGATTTCTATGTCTTCATGTGATACAAACCCACTTTTTTTAAAATATTATTTTCATCTATATTTATTTTTATTTCTCTATTTTAAATTTTAGAAAATCTTTTTTATAATGTACTCTTATAGTTATCCTATAATTGTGATGTAACAATTAATTGTTTGAATAATATAATTTTAAAACATCAATTGTTTTAAAACAATTTTATAATATTTCGATCACACTTTTGAGAAATTATTTCAATTATTTAAAGTTTTATACTAAAATTAATAGTTAAGTGAACTGTATTGTTTTTAGTTTATTAAAATTTATTTAAATAATATTTTTGACAGAAACTTTGAGTACTCAATTTACTGCCATATATTGAAATTCACTTGTACCATCATTTGAAATCAGATATCATGTCTTCGTTTAAGCTTCATCTATTGTATTTCTTGAATTTTATCATGTTTCTAAAAAATATCACAATTTATTTTAATTTAGTCTCCTTGTTATCACGGATTCTTCTATGAATGTATGATATAATAAAAATGCATCACCATACATTAATGGATAAAACTATGGTAAATGAAAAATTGAAATGAAAATACACCTTGAGAGGATATGATTTGATATCTGAAAAGTTCTATAGTATAAACAAGAAACAAATAAACTACAGATAATTGGAGAGAGGTCAAAATAGTTATTATGATGGAAACAATAAATCAATGAATTATATATATTAAGATTTGGGTAAATATATGTTAAATATAATTTTTACATGTTATGATTTATATAAAATATTTTTTACAATTGTTATTTCTTAGGAAGGCATAATAATGTTAAACAAATACCAAAAAATACATATACTTTTAAACACAATATGTTTAGAATGAAGCTTTATGAATCAATTTATAATATATATCTTTAGTTCAATTAAATCATCAATATGGTGAATGAGATTTGAAATAAAAAAAATATAATGATGATGTGCTAAAAATATTATATTCTCACCTAATTGATATAGAGGAACTGTAATATATATTCAAGGGACATGTGATATAGAAAAAACCAGTGAATGAGTTTAATGGAAAACCATAGATGTATAATGATGATTTGAAGGTGACGAATAATGATGATAAACAAAAAATTAACTCATTGTCCATTAATACATCCTAGTATAAGATGAATGATCAAATAAATAGAAATATCTCATGTAAGGATGATTCAAAATATTAATGTGGTGAAACGTTTTCTCATTTATCCAAGATATTTGAGAAATTATGTTGAAAGGTCCAATTATCCATCAAATAGAACTATAGATAAAGGGATGAGAAAATAGGTAATTGAAAGAAGGAAACCTGATATAAATATGTGACATGTTACGAGTTTATGAAAAATGGTAATATAAAAGATGAATGTACAAAACTAAAGTGTACGAAGTGAAATTATTATGGAGGAAAAAGAAACCTGAAATATTCGAAAGAAACTTGGAGTTTCTCTGAGGATAGTTCTAGTAATAATGACTCACTTAATGTAGATAATAATGAAATGTTTAATAAGTTTTTTAAAGAAAATAGATCCAAGATATGTACTTCTAATTCACTTATAAATACTCCTCATGATTTAAAAGTGACTAACAAATAATTGGATGAATAATGTGTTATTATTTAAGAAATTATGAATGATTTGAAATATAAATTAAAAAAATATTAAAATGTCACATGATTTATGTTCCAACGATAATCATTTCTTTTATAAAGAAATGAAAATTAATGATATATTGGAAAAATGTAAAAATGCAGTTAAAATTTAAAATTATAAACATTAAAAAGAACTATAAAAATTTAAAAATCATGGAGATACCTTGATCATGATTTATAGTAAATTTACCCCACCAAAATATAAAACTGGGATTGGGTACTTACATGGTGAAAAAAATATTATAAAAATTAGTTTATTATTTGCTCAATTTCATATATATATATATAATATTCATTTTCTAATGGGTCTAAGATTTACTTAAATTAAAATACTATGACAATAAAATTTTAGTAGAACTAATAAACCCATTAATATTTTTAAAATATCATTTTTCTAAGTAATCATTACACAAGAATGTATCGGTAGAAATTTTTTTTTATTTAAATTTTATTAAGAAAAATGCTTCAAGTGTACTGGTAAGAACTTATGGTATTTGGATTGTTGGTTTTATTCAAAAATTACTCGATACTTATCAAGACTCAAGAAAAATATATATGTCAAGGATCGATATACCACATTTGTTGATAATGATAAATGGAACATATTTTGACATCATCCAATATATAATTTTAATTATGAATAAATCTATAAAATTTTATATATGAATGGATTAAAATTTAACTTTCATCGAATAAAATAACTATGTGATGATAGATACCATTTAAATTTTTAGATAATAGATTTCAATATTTATGATTCTAAGAATTATATTATTTTTACTCTTTTATGGAATGATATTCTTAATACAACTGATTTTGATTCATTATTTTCACAAAATATTTCATGTTTAAGTACCCCTGATAAAATATCATAGATAAAAAATATGAGATTATGTTATTGAAATATCCCCTGATAAAGAAAACTAATAAATAATTATTTAGTCAGGTATCATCATAAAGTTGTTAACAAAATGAAAATATATGAAATCTTTGTTAAAAAAAGAAAAAACCAATTCTTTATATTAAGTGAAAGGAAAAGTATTTAAATTTTAATGATACTTAATGTGAAAGGGGATGTTTATGCACTATAAAATAAACTAGGTGCATAACATTACAATATGCCTAGACAAAATGAAAATGAGATGAAATCTTGTACCTTGCGTTTATTTTTGGGTGAACATCCATAAAAATCATGTATAAAAATTTATTCATCTATTAAATTATCAAGGAAATATAATTATATTTATAATATCCAATTATATAACCTTTTAATAACTTATTACCTAGTTGATAAAATAATTCCATATTTTCACTATTTTTCAGTGTTAATTGCTTAGTTTTTCGAGTTTGATTTAAGTTGTTATTTTAATTCAAACATCATAAAAATACTATATATTTCTTATATAAACAATAAATCCATACTTATTTACATATTTATAATATAGTAAATGGAATAAATAATGATACTGGTTTTCGAGATGGTAGTCCATCATTACCACAAATGATGTTGTGTATACCATTTCATAGATTCATTTGAAAGTATTGGAAAACATTTTATAATAAAATTATATCATTATATTGAATATATTGAGATTATTATATAATAATGATATAATATTATCTGAATAGGTGGAGAAATAAATAAAACCAAAGTAATTGTCAAAAAACATAACCTCTTATTCAGGTAAATACTTTCTGTTAATACCCAAATACTAGCTTTTTCTACTTTACGACCAATTTAAGGCATCCAAGACAAGGGGAGTGAATTTATTAGAATATTTTTTTGTGGCTCAACAAGCCAAATTGCTTTATAAGTGTGAATAATTTGGATTCTTGACTGTATTTTTATTGTGTAAGGGGAGTGGAATTTGTGTAAATTATTAAAAAATGGAAGTCCCCTTATATTTCTTCCATGTAAATTGGCTCTAATGATAAAACGAATTATATAAAATTTTTGACATGGTCTAAATATGGCCAACAAATATATTTTGGGATAGTATCAATGTAATTTTTTCAATTAAGATTATGGTTTAGTCCCTTGTTATGCTAATTTTTAAATTAATCATTGTAATTAATTTTAAATGTACTCACTAATAATTTGGGTCAAAATATGATCAACTTATTATAAATTAATCTTATAAAAAATTTGGAATCAATTTTTATCCATTAAAATAACATAATTGGGAGGAATTAATTTTAAATTTAATCTCATAGATGGGATGACAAAGCGTGTTTTTAAAGTAAAAATGATAAAAAATGTTGAAATGATTATATATCCAGTTTCATCATAAAATTTATTCCAATGACATTAACATGATTAATTGATTTATAATTGAAATAAATATACTAGAAAAATTAAATATAATTTCACAATATAAATAACTTAGATGAAAAAATATTTTCAATTAAAATTCAGTATTTTTTACATTTCATCAACAAAATGAAACTACCCTAAAAAATACCCTAAGAAAATATTTATGATATTATTTCAAAAATTTAAATTTATTTCAGAATATAATATTTAAAATTTAATAAATATTGTATTAAAAATATTTTAACAACTAAAATGTCGAAAAATTGCGTTTTTAGAGAAATACTATTTGTAGCCATAAAACTGTATATATTCTTTTCATATTCCAATAAAATCTATTGAATGAATAGAAAAATTATCTTATTTAATATATAATATTTATACATTATTAATACCATTCACTATTATTAATTAATTTAATTTATTATAAAAAACACTTTTGGCCTATAATAAGTGTTTTTTTATAAAAACATCCCATTTATATTCGATTTGTTCTTATATTAATTTCTAATTAATTGGTAACCAAGGAATTTGATCATAAATATTGATATGTTAGTAAATCATATTTTTAACTTCTAATTTAATATATAGGAAAAATATTATTATATTAAATAATGATATCTTAATAATACATTATTATTTGGTAAAACACGGTCTTGCATGTAATGCAAGCTATCAAACAAAGTCATTCATGAGTATAAGAAAAGCTAATAAAATGTTGCATTAAATTAATAAAATAAAATACACTATTTTTTTAAATATTAAATATAAGGAAACATGTTGGGACATAATATTCATTTCTTCATTTGGAGTTGTGTGTAATACATGTTATCGAATATATTGTTTTTACATTAAATTTTTGGGGTGATACAATATTTTTGTTAAAAAACCCCATATATTTCAAAACCCCCTTTTTACATTTTTTTTTAAAAATTATTAACATATTTATGGGTAAAAATGGGCTCATAGTGCTTGGTATGATTGGTTCATCTCATGCTTTATTTGGATAACTGGTCGATGTTTAATTATAAAAAATATATCCAAAGATTTATTTTTTTTTCAAATATATGATGATGATATTTTTTAGGTTTATCCAAAACTCATTTTTTTATATTTTTTTAAAAAAATGATGCAATATGAACATGAAATGAGTTTATTGGGTGAGATAATTTTATTCTATGATTTTTATATTTCTCCAAATAAATGAGGAATTATTATAAATCAATGTAAATACAAAAAGGATCCTTTAAAAATTTCTAGTCCTTATTTTCCAAAAGGATGTGATACTCAAATGAGTATATTCAATTTTTTGGGATTTGGTAGAAGTAGGAAACCAATTGATCAATCCACTTACAATGTTATAATTGGAACTTTTATATATATAAAATCTATCCAAAATTATATTTTGAATAGTGTGTGTGGTGTATATACTCATTTTCAACAAATACCTAGGGGATATCAATGAAATTTCATCAAAATTGTTTTCAAAAGACTCAATAATACAATTCATTTGGGATTGTTTAATATTGGTTAAAAATTTATTGAATTAGATACCAAATCATATACCGATTTTAGTATATTTATGTTAGAAAAAAAAGGAGCTATAGAAATTGTATGTTTTTAGGGATTTTTATTGTATCATTGTGTGGAAAAAGGAAAAAATTTCATTATCTACTACGTAATTTGAGTACATAGTTTCAGGTAGTTACTGTTTAAAAATCTTATAGATGAAATGCACACTACAAAACTATGTATTTGAATATATAATTTGCACCATAAAATGTGAGACAAAAATTAATTTTAATATTATTTATAATCACATATGTAATTCGAGGAAAAATAACATTAATATAATATTGTAATTTATGAGAGTTAATATACAATAGGGTTACATGATTCATTAATTAATTATCACCAAACATCAACATAATAACATTTTTATAATGTTGTTGAATAATGCGTGATTAAGAAATATCAGAAATGAAAATGGTATGATACATTATTTACAATATTATATTAATTAAATTCTTTTTGAATTAGGAAGAGTTAAATCATTATTCATCTGCTACCATGATCTTACTACCTCTAAGGTGCTACCATTTTTGAGTTACTATATGTGTTCTACCATTCAGATGTTTTATTTTAGTCTTACCATGTTATAAATGTCATTGTGTGGTAATGTGTGATATTTCAACCTTTGATAATATTTTTTTATAATTTATAAAATGAATAATTTATCAATTTATATACAAAATTCAATATTTTATTCAAATATAAATTCATATTATATTATAATTTATTTTTGTAATTTGTTGAAATAAATTTTTATATTTTAAATCAAAATATTCTCTCATATGCCATTAATAATTCATATACCTTTTTCATTTTAATTTGGCCTTTTTAATTTTAATTTTGAATATATGATATAATTTTAAATCTAAATAATGAGATTGTTTCTCATTCACCCAATGATGCCTAACTATGATAGAAATCCAAGTGACAATATGGTCGTCCTATCATGCCATATTATCCAATTACAATATCTCGAGGAGTTGTTGCAATATAAATAAATGGATTATAATTGGTTAGAATATAGTATTTATCTAGTGTATATATTTTCTCCATAGAAAGGATGTACAACATTGTTTTAAAGAATAATTGAATATTATATCATAGAAGAGTTTTCCATTTTTATTTTTATTTTCAAAACGAGTTTGTAGAGAAAAAATATTTCATAGAACCTTTTTTATGTGGAGGAGATTTTAATCACATTGATAAAATGGGATAAATTCTTGGGAGTTCACCGTGAAGGAGTTTTCGATGATTTTTCGGGTTTTATCCCATTGTCCATATCTATTTTTTATGGAATCTAATATTGATCTTATAAGAAATTATTTTCTAAAATTACTTGTTGCTACAAAAAAAGATACATAATTTAGTATTGTTTTCATGATCATGTAGAACATTCCATTTCCTAACAAGAAAGACTCTAATATCTTGAAGTAACATTTTGTTTTTATTTTTCTACCTCATAAATAAAGGAGTTATGGAAAATGTTTATAGATATCTTATGGTTCATATGATAGAAATTTTTAATCCATCATCTAAATACAATTCTTTATAATATCTTATGATTATTACAATTGTATTGGAAACATTTGGAATTTTTCTTGAAGGAATATAAATGATCATTCAATAGGACATATTGTTTTTAATTCAATACATCTACGGAGGATAAATGTGAAAGAAAACCCTATGATTAAATAGTTGTTTGTGCATAAGGAAAAGATTTAAAAAAGTGATAATATACAGTGAAATCCAATAATAAAATGATATATGGTTGATCCCTAATGGTAAATGAATGACTTTGTGGCCTATTTTTCAAATAAAGATGTTTATAATGTCATTCATGAAGTTGAGGAAGAATCATTAGTTGAATAATATAAGGTAGCGAGGATCATGTAATTGGAGGGAGTTATAATGTCTTTTATAGGAATTATGAATCTAATCTTTGATAACCTTGTAGGGAATGACTTATAGATGATGATTAGATATCAGAAATAGAGGTTTTTAATTTGTTTTATTTTAAGGGATATGAATTTAAATGTAAAAAGGATTCAATTGTGATTTCATTTTTATTCTTCATATGATGCTCAAAGAGATTATAATGATAAAGAGACTAATCCCATAATATCAATACCTAAGGTTTGTAAGAATCTATATGGTTATTGGTAAAGTGAATTACAAGGTCCCTAATTGAGAGTAGATATTAGATTCTCCTTTAGTCTCTATAAATAATATTTATTGACTAATGATGGGATTCCAAATGATTATTAGTTCCTGAATTAGATTATTCAATCCTAGAATATGATAGTGCTAGGGATGATGGAGGTAGTCCACCTGAGCATGGTAGTCCAACATTATCTATGATTTTAAGTATAATATGGGATCATTGTTTGAAGTGATTTATTATAGAGGGATACACGCCATTTTTTCCTCAGATGTTACATTTAATGATGTGGATGAATTTTTTAAGATCATTAAATATTGAGGGTTATATTATATGGTGTACTATTGAAATATATCCTACTAATCATGTTTTACCTTCATCTAGATATTATAGGTATGATTGTCATCATCCTCCCCACTCTAGTTATTTGGATTGTGTTTATTAGGATTCATTTAAGGCTATCCTTATGTCAATTATAACTATGTTTCTTAAGGATTATCCCTCTCAAAAGGAACATAAATCGGATGGAATATCCATAACTATATCTCTCTTTTTGGAATATCTCTATCCTAAGTTATTTCTATGTATTTTATATTAGTATATTTAGAATTAGATGTCTGTTGAGAATGTTGGTGTTACACAAACTACTAGGGAGGACAGGGGTCGGACTTAACCTAGAGTGATATCACAATTATTGAGAATATTGAGTCTCATTATACTAAATATGGTTAATTCTCTTATAGAGTTTATCCTAATTCAGTTGTTTCATCCATTAACATAGACATGGTTAGGAGTATTCTTTTATAATATTTGGAAATTGTGTTTGGGGATACCTATAAATAGAACAAAAAAGTCTATGATAGATAATGTCAAATGGTGAGATTATTTATATGATTGTTCGGGAATATCCTAATGACCTTATGGATTATAGGACTATTAAGACCAAAGATATCAAGTATTATATATATATATATATAATATTTTAACCCATCGTGATATCATATCACATTTTAAATTTTATCTAGGAATCATAGAATAATTCCAATCACTTGGGCCACAATGGAATAAGTAAATCAGTTGAAGGTTTTATATCATTTTTTTGTTTTTTATGGATTAAAATATGATTTTATGATAGGTTATGGTTCTTGGTGATAGAGGTATATCATAATTTTTTATTATGATAAACATTATATTTAAAGTAATAATTGTTCAAGGATTTCTCCAGTAGCTATACCTATGTATATATAATTTTTAACTCCATTTTCCACAATATAGATAGTATTTAACCCTTTTGGGTTAACTGTAGTAAATGTAGTGAGGCATCATAGAGTACTGACCGCAAAAATTATCTTCAGGCCTCCTTCACATCCATATATATAAACTCCTCCCCTTACTCCTCGATAAATAATACTCAACTTATTAGGTATTTAGACTGAAACTATGATTTGGATGTGAATGTTCTGATTTATGTTTTTATATAATTTACTCTTCTTACCATGATATTGTTCAAACTTCATTATTCATATATTTTAATATTTTATATCTACATTTCAGAACTAAATTTCATTATATGGTCCTTTTTCATTTTATTTATTTTATATAAAAAAGGGGATAACAAATATTTGACATGTATTTTTATGGTTGTATAGGTTCATTTTGAAATAATAAGGGATATTGTTTTTCTTTTAAAAAGATGGAATGTATGTAGACCATTATTCATATTCATGTTTCTATTATGGTATAAAATGAAAATTATTTGAAACAACTACTTATAAATTTTTTTCAACTGGATTTGTGTTTATAAAACATGGGGATATTATTGACATAGTCTAATAATTCCTTATTTTAATTTTCAAAAATAAATAATAATTTATTACAAGATATTTGTGTTTTCATTGATATAAATTAATAATATTTATTTTAACATTAATTTCTATAATTGAAAGATACAACAATGAGTTGGAACTAGTAATGTGATAATTAGTCCATCATAACTTAAGCATTGTGACCACACACCATAATTTACTACAATGAATAATTAATCAATTTATGTGCAAGAAAATGTGAAGTAAAAATCCATGAATTTGACACTATTGGAAATACAGTCTTTCCCAACGGTTCTAAACCATTGGGAAAGGCTGCAGAAACGTTAGTATATGTTATACCAATGGTTCTGCAA
Source organism: Viscum album (assembly GCA_963277665.1). Lineage (NCBI taxonomy): Eukaryota > Viridiplantae > Streptophyta > Magnoliopsida > Santalales > Viscaceae > Viscum > Viscum album. The sequence continues at coordinate 1,984,335,032 of OY728161.1, read as the reverse complement.
ACCGTAGCGAATTCAGTCATTGGGAAAGCTTTTCCCAACAGTTTACAGCGAACCGTTGGGATACGGTGGGGAAAAGTTAACCTATCCCAACGGTTCTGCCAAACCATTGGGAAAAGATTTTTACCAATGGTTCTTAGAACCGTTGGTAAAAAACCAAGATATGATATTCCAATGGTTTGAAACTGTTGGCATAGCCTATGATGTGAAAATTGCACAACGGCTTGCAATTTGCACAGCAGCTCTGCAATTTTCCCACTAGGTCTCATTTTTTGCATTCCATCTCATTTTCAATCAAATTATTGTACATGAAATAAACTAACACATACATATACAATTATTTTACCTATAATAACCAACCAATACATGCATATAGAGATAACATTCATAGACATTTAACATATAATGCATCCGGGAACTATACACATCAATAATTAAATTTGAATTTATAACTTAATTATAAACATACATAATTCATTTAAAATTCAATTTAAAATTTAAATGACAATTATATGTGGAATCCAGAATTCAAATCATAATTTGATCAGTTTTTCATATACCATATATTTTTACCTGAAATGATGTCCATTTTAAACAAAATACATACAACTGTAGTGATACCGGCCACACCGTGCCTCGGATTGAGGTGAGGTTAACTCGTACATGTCACAAATTTCCCATCGATAGTTGTCCTAAAGTTTCAACATATTCTAAAAGATTTTGATCGGTTTTCCATATGCCAGTTGATGTTTTTCATTTGAAATGACGTCCTTTTGAAACAAAAGACAAACACTTAGAGTGGTTACAGCCACACCACATCTTTGATTGAGGCGGGGTTGAGTCGTACATATCACATATTACCCATGGGTCATTATCCAAAAGTTTCAATGGAAACCGAATGCGTTTGGTCGGTTTTCCATATGTACTTAAAATGTTGTCCATTTTAAACAAAAGAGAGCCACTTAGGGTGATCACAGCCACACCGTGCCTCAGATTAATGCGGGGTTGAATCTTTCACATCAAATATGACCCATGTATCGTTGTCCTAAAGCATCAATACATTTTGAATTCATTTGGTTAGTTTTCCGCATGTCAGTTGTTCTTTTCACTTATACTCCTGTCCATTTTAAACAAAAGAGAGACACTCTGAATGGTTTCATCCACACTGTGCCTTGGAATGTGGCAGGGTTGACTCGTACACGACACATATGACCCATGGATCATTGTGCTAATGTATCAACGCAATCCGAATGCATTTGGTCAGTTTTACGTATGTCAGTTGACGTTGTTTTACTTAAAATGGCGTCCTTTTGAAACAAAAGATAGACACTTTGAGTGGTGCTGGCCACATTGCATCTTAGATTAATGCGGGGTTGATTTTTAAACGTCACATATGACCCATGGATCATTCTCCTAATGTTTCAACAGAAACCGAAAGTGTTTGGTCAGATTTCTGTATGTACTTAAAATGTTGTCCATTTTAAACAAAAGGGAGCCACTTAGAGTGATCCCGACCACACCATGCCTTGGATTGAGCCCGGGTTGACTCGTACACGTTACATATGACCCATGGATCATTTTCGTAAAGCATAAACACATTTCAAATGTGTTTGGTAGGTTTTTCGTATGTCAGTTGTTCTTTTCACTTAAAATCCTGTCCATTTTGAACAAAAGAGAGACAATCTGAATGGTTTTAACCACAACGCACCCCGTATTAAGCCAGTGTTGACTCTTACACATCACATATGACTCGTGGATCATTTTGTTAAAGTATCGACACAATCCGAATGCGATTGGCCGGTTTTCCGTATGCCATTTGATGTCTTTCAATTAAAATGACGTTCTTTTGAAACAAAAGACAGACACTTTGAGTGGTTCCGGCCACACCGCATCTCAGATTGAGGTGGGGTTGATTCTTACACGTCACGTATGACCCGTGGATCATTCTACTAAAGTTTCACTGGAAACCAAATGTGTTTGGTCAGTTTTCCGTTTTTATTTAAAATGTTGTCCATTTTAAACAAAAGAGAGATACTTAGAGTGATCCCAGCCACACCGTGCCTCAGATTAAGGCGGGGTTGACTCATACGCGTCACATATGACTCATGGATCCTTTTACTAAAGCATAAAAACATTTAGAATGTATTTAGTCAGTTTTCCATATGTCAGTTGTTCTTTTCACTTATAATCTTATCCATTTTAATCAAAAGCGAGATACTCTGAATGGTGTCGCCCACACTGAGCCTCAGATTGAGGAGGGGTTGAATCTTACATGTCACATATGACCCATGGATCGTTGTGCTAAAGTATCGACACAATCCAAATTTGTTTGGTCGGTTTTCCGTATGTCAGTTGATTTTTTTCACTTAAAATGACGTCCTTGTGAAACAAAAGACAGACACTTTGAGTGGTGCCGGCCACACCACGTCTCAGATTGAGGCGAGGTTGATTCATACACGTCACATATGACCCATGGATCATTCTCAGAATGTTTCAATGGAAACCAAATTCATTTGGTTGGTTTTCCATATGTACTTAAAATGTTGTCCATTTTAAACAAAAGGGAGCCACTTAGAGTGATCCCGGCCACACCGTGCCTCAGATTGAGCCCAGGTTGACTCGTACATGTCACATGTGACCCATGGTTCTTTTTCTTAAAGCATAAACACATTTCGAATGCATTTGGTCAGTTTTTCTTATGTCATTTGTTCTTTTTTACTTATAATCATGTCCATTTAAAACAAAAGAGAGACACTGTGAATGGTGTCGGCCACACCGCGCCTCGGATTGAGGCGGGGGTGACTCGTACACAACACATATGACGCATGGATCGTTGTGCTAAAGTATCGACACAATCTGAATGCATTTGTTCAGTTTTAAGTATGCTAGTTGTTGTTTTTCACTTAAAATGACGTAGACACTTTGAGTGGTGCCGGCCACGCCACATCTCATATTTGAGGTGGGGTTAATTCTTAAACATCACATATGACCCATGGATAATTCTACTAAAGTTTCAACATAATCAGAATGCGTTTGTTCGGTTTTCCATATGTACTTAAAATTTTGTCAATTTTAAACAAAAGGGATCCACTTAGAGTGATCCCGGCCACACTGTTCCTCAGATTGAGCCCGGGTTGACTCTCACACGTCACATATGACACATGGATCATTTTCCTGTTGAATCAACACATTTCGAATGCGTTTGGTTGGTTTTTCATATGTCAGTTGTTCTTTTCACTTATAATCCTGTCCATTTTAAACAAAAGAGAGACATTGTGATTGGTGTCAGCCACACCGCCCCTCAGACTGAGGAGGGGTTGACTCATACACGTCACATATGACCCGTGGATCGTTGTGCAAAAGTATCGACATAATTCGAATGCTTTTGGTCAGTTTTCCATATGCTAGTTGATGTTTTTCAAATAAAATGACGTCATTTTGAAACAAAAGACAGACACTTTGAGTGATGCCGGCCAGAACGCATCTCAGATTCAGGCAGGGTTGATTTTTACCCTTCACATATGACCCATGGATCTTTCTCCTAATGTTATAAAGCAAACAGAATGAGTTTGGTCAGTTTTCCATATGTACATAAAATGTTGTACATTTTAAACAAAAGGGAGCCACTTATAGTGATCCCAGCCACACTGTGCCTCACATTGAGCCAGGGATGACTCGTACACATCATATATGACCCATGGATCTTTTTTCAAAATCAGAAACACATTTCGAATGCATTTGGTTGGTTTTTCATTTGTCAGTTGTTCTTTTCACTTATAATCCTGTCCATTTTTAACAAAATAGAGACACGGTGAATGGTGTCGGCCACACCGTGCTTCGGAGTGAGGCAGGGTTGACTTGTATATGTCACATATGACCTATGGATCATTTTTCTAATGTATCGACACAATCCAAATGCGTTTGGTCGGTTTTCCGTATTCCAGTTGATGTTTTTCAATTAAAATGACATCCTTTTGAAACAAAAGACAGACACTTTGAGTTGTGTCGGCCACACCGTGTCTTAGATTGAGGCGGGGTTGATTGTTACACGTCACATATGACTCATTGGTCATTCTCCTAATGTTTCAATGGAAACTGAATGCGTGTGGTCGGTTTTTCATATGTACTTAAAATGTTGTCCATTTTAAACAAAAAAGAGCCACTTAGAGTGATCCCAGCAACACTGTGCCTCAGATTGAGCCAGAGTTGACTCGTACACGTCACATATGACCCATTGATCTTTTTCATAAAGCATCAACACATTTAGAATGAGTTTGGTTAGATTTTCATATTTCAGTTGTTCTTTTCACTTATAATCCTACCCATTTTAAACAAAAGAGAGACACTGTGAATGGTGTCGGCCAAACCACGTCAAGGATTGAGGCTGGGATGACTTGTACACATCACATATTCCCCGTGGATCATTTTGATAATGTATCAACACAATCCGGATGCATTTGGTTGGTTTTCCATATGCCAGTTGATGTTTTTCACTTAAAATGACTTCCTTTTGAAAAATAAGACAAACACTTTGAGTGGTGCCTGCCACACCGTGTCTCAAATTGAGGCGGGGTTGATTATTATACGTCATATATAACCCATGGATCATTCTCATAATGTTTCAACGGAAACCGAATGCGTTTGTTTAGTGTTCCATATGTACTTAAAATGTTGTCCATTTTAAACAAATGGGATCCACTTAGAGTGATCCCAGCCACACCATGCCTCGGATTGAGCCTCGGTTGACTCGTACACATCACATATGACTCATGGATCGTTTTCCTAAAGAATCAAAACATTTCAAATGCGTTTGGACGGTTTTTCGTATGTCAGCTGTCCTCATATCGAAGTCTCCTTGAGTAGAAATCCTTTCTTTTTCATGATGACGAATAAACGGAAACCGATCATCTAACAAATTCTCCATTCCAGTCCTTTCATTTCGATCATCACCAATTTTAGATTTCCCTTTCTCCCCATTGTGATACCACACAATGTAGTTTACCTGAAAACCATTTTTGGTTATGTGGTAGCTGACTTCTTCACAGCTCAACCAAGGTCCACCAATACAATTGGAACATGGGAAGTGTATGCGACCACTATCTGAAGCATTGTGAAATGAAAAATCTATAATGCTCTCCAAATTGTTTTGAAAATCGCTTTAGATCCGATCGGTTTCATTCATCCAACTTCTGTACATTCTGTAAAAAGAATTTATATAAGTCATTTTGTCATAAAAAATTCAATAGGATCGAACTTTAATAGAAAATACATTTACGTAAATGATTAAGGATGAAAATAATCAATGTATCAACTACACATGTGAAAAAAAACATACTAATGTGTTATTGAAAAAATGTAAAAACAATAATAACATAATGTGTTATCATATCACAACATGCCTCATCCCATAACCATATTAGTAGGGTAACATGAACATGAATAACATCAACCTTGTGCCATCCTCCTAACCTACATGACCCCAACCACATGCCACATATTATTATAGCCTTATCACATCACACCTCACCTGAAACCACTAGGGAAATCACTGTACATATAACCTGAAGACATATGGAAAATCACATCGCATCTTGCCTAAAAACACATGGTCAGTCACTTATGAAGGATGAGTAGGGAAGACATCGTAGTTATCCAACCATATAACCACCATCCTAGATATTGGAAAAAATACCCATAACTCAAAACCTCTGATCCTTGGTATGTTTATCCAACTCTGTTTGCGAATTTTTAGAAATAACATAAAATACATGATATATAGGTAGCACAAAATACCCGACCTATGGGTTCACATTAACTACATAATCACACACTTCACTACTACCATACAACACGTAAACCATCAAAACCACTTTCACCGCTATATGCAACACACCACACCACCACCACAAAAGACACATCGCATTTCCGACTTTCATTTATAATCCACTTCATTCACACTTAAATTTTCCATTCATTTAATGTTAAATTAATTAAATCCATTTACCACACATACATTTGTATTCCATCTAATTTATTTACTATCTTGTTTTCTTGTTTTAAAAGCATAATTTATTCCATAGATAACCATGAAACTAATAAAACCACCACAAAACAACTCAACATCTCACAATAACCATTGCCACCATGTTACATCGGCCAACCATGTCACCAAAACAACCACATATCACAACAAATATATTGCACATCACAAACCACTACACAACCAAAACCACCTCACCACATCATACAACACAACATCATCACACAACACCTCTAAACGAAACACCACCACCACATATCATCACTATCACAAAACTTCACAGGTCACATACAAGCCCACTTACCATCACATGACAACCCCACATATCACGAAGCCCAACTAGTCACCTCAATCACCATAGAACAGCCTACAACATAAAATGAAACAGAACAAAAAACCTCTCATAAAAGCAACATACCCCATATTCCATAATTTATTCAATTTCTTTTATTACATTACCCCTTTATTTAGCATGGACATTATAACACGAATGTTATTCCATGGGAAACTAATTAATTAACAAAATATTTGTTCATTTCCCTATTTTTCATGGTGAAATCACATCAAAATCCAAACATAAAACAAAAATATTAGTTCAATAACAATAAAAACAAGGTAGCATATGTGTATAGAGAATAAAATACCTGATTTTAGATGATTCAGATGGGTTTTCAACTGTTTGGATGGGGGAGTTCGCGAGAGGAGTAGAGCACCTAATTGATTTTAGGGTTCTGTCATGAATGGGGGAGAGCAGCGGCCCGATTGTATTTGGGGAAAACATTTGCCAACGGTTTTTAAAAACCGTTGGCAATGGGGTGTTTAGGGTACCCTTTCCCAATTGTTCAATAGAACTATTGGCAAAGGGGTTCCCTTTTCTAACAGTTTCATAAAACCATTGGGAAGGGTAACTTAAACACCCCTTTGCTAACAGTTTTATGAAACCGTTGGAAAAGGGGTACCCTTTCCCAATGGTTCTAATGAACCGTTGGGAAAGGATTCCCTAAACCTTCTTTACCAACGGTTTAAGAAAACCATTGGTAAAGAACCGTGGGTAAAAACCACATTTCTAGTAGTGCTAATTTGTTTATGAATCCTTAAAATTATTTTTTCTACTATTAAATGATTTATTCTTTAATTAGTATAATGTTTCATTAATGCATAGAATAATACTATAATATAGTTATTTCTACATATGTGTGGAATTATTTTATACAATGAACCCAAATCCTATATCGGGAAGGATGATCACTTTCCATGAAATAATATAATCTTATGTTGAGATATATATTTCCACAAAAATCTCTACTTTTGTGCCCAGATACTATTTATATAAATGTTTTTTCTTCCATTCCCTTTAAATATTATATTTAAACTAAATATTACAGTGATGAGTTCATATAACATAGTCAAATTTAGATTGTTTCTTTGTATGATGTTTCAATATTATTGTTAAACATACATTATAGGGAATTGAAAAAAAGTATTACTTTCCCATATTTCATTATTAATTCAAGGATTTAATTTATTAGTATCCTAAAATGGATAAATGGTTTATTGAAAAAGAATAAATCAAAAGAACATCTTCTTTATATGTTTGGGTTGGTTAGTTGTTTGGTTGGTGTGATTATTAGATGTATTAAAGTGTTAATAAAATCCTAAGGAAAAGAAATAGTATTTTCCTCTTCATTCTATTACACACTATTGTTTCATAAAAACCAAACATTTGAGAGAAATAATAGGACAAGTTGATGTGAAATCAAGGATAGATTTAATGAATATATAATTGAAGAAGAAGATCATTACTGATCATATCAGTTTTGGTTAGAGAAAGGGAACATCACAACAATTCCATATTACATATCTGATTATATTATATTATTTAATTTCAAGTTGGTCTTGGTTAAATTTTTAATTAATCACAAAAAATATATTATAATGCATTATAGTGTACTATTATACATTCTTATAATTTATTTTAAATATATCATCCCATATTATGATAGTGGAAGTGGGGTTTTTAATGGACTACATGGTGTGTTGTTGTTTTTGTATACCCATTCTAGGTTGTGAATGAATGTGTTCATTTTAATAAACCTACATGATAGTAGACTATTTTCCAGTTGAGATTCCTAAGTCTTCCATTGATACTAAACAACTTATTTTAAAATTATATATATATATATATTTCATTCTCTATTTTAAATTATTAATTTCTTATTTGAAAATTACAGATATAGTAACATTTTAATTTCAATATAGTAAACATTTTGTTTTAGTAAAACAATTATAAAAACATTAATTTTATTCAAACTATATAAATTAGTTTTTATCATACAATTATAAAATTATTTAAATACATAAATATATTTATAAAGAATTTATTAGTTTACTGGGTTGTTTTATTTTGGGGTGATTAAAATATAAAGTGGTAAAATATTTTTTATAGTACTTTTAAAAATATAAATCACCCTATATTTAATTACTAAATTTGACATTAATGTTATGAGATTATCCTTTTTGAATTTTTCTAGAATATAAAATTTTAATTCAACTAAATATTTTATAAAATCCACCCATACATAGTAAATTTTTCATGAAAGGACACAAAATCATTTATTGAGAAGGTGGAAAATTATAAATGAGTCACTATCAAAAAAATACCGCATAAAACCATTTGACAAATCATTTTTTACTAAAAATATGAATTCCCAAATCTCTAATTCAAATAAAATGATGATCCCCAATTTTTATCAGAATGAGACATCGAAAATTCCAAGATAAGTTCTAACTATACCCCACATCAAACTTTTATAGGTGTGCGAAAACATCAACCAAAAACATTGACATTAATGCATGATAGTGACATAAGTATCCACCATATCCATTTTTAGGGGAATATTATGATGGGGAAACTCTAATGATTATAGTGATGATTTTCTCATCCTCAGTTTTGTTCATAGATATTTTTTTGAATAAATGTAGTGTGTATGATGTCCTTTGATAGACTAATAAAAATATATTTTGATCATGTTGAATCACCAATCATTTAATACCATTCATATAAATATAAATAACATTTAAATGAAAATTCACATTTAAATTAAGTAGTAAGAAAATATAATTATTGAAGATAAAATTATCAAAATGTTCTAAGGGGATTGTAGGGAGTTTACTATTGGTTCCTTGGGACGAAAAAAGATAAAAATATTCATCAATTTTTCAATTTAAAATCTACACTCAAAGAAAATATGGTGGAATGTTTCAGATTCTTTAATACAAAGCATGAAGATGAAGTGTAATTGAATGTTAAAAGTGGTATTGTTATCTTCAATAGGATGTCTATTGAGAAATATTTTCAAAATGATGAGATATCCTGAATTTTGAATGTATTTATTTGAAAAAATAATCATCCATCTTTGGTTATGACCTCAATACACCCATAATATCAAATAGATTTATTTCTAGAAAATGTTACCCATAAAAGATGGGCACCATAATACCTTGTCCAAAATTAAAAATTGGAAGGAATGGATATACTAAAATATCATTTTGGGACCCAGATCATTAATACACTCCATGATACTCAATTATTTAGAGATCAAATAGTTTGTACTTCTGATGGAGGAGATCATATTTGTGAGATTAGTTAGTCAATCCAAAGATATTTATATAAAAACTCTTGGAGGTCCTTATAAGAATCATATTTTAATTGATCACGATAACACCTATTTAATCCCTTATAGATGACCATAAAAGGGAATCTGAGTATAATGTTTCCCCTCATTAATGCATCTCTACAATATTTGTTATGGTAAACACCTTAGATGATTTTAGGTTGAGAATTAGACTCCATTTAATATTAGAAATTAGGGAATGATTAAAAAGATATAGGTTTTCGATACACATTCAACCCAAAGAGGTGTGATTAGTTAATTTACTCTAATACATAATAATAAGATTATTAAAATGTGTTTATTTTATCCAAATGAAATTTTTAATCAATTTTTGAAACCTTCTAACCATTTATCTTGGTAATATTATATTTTTAAATCATAAAAATAATTGACGTGATAATGAAATTTAAAAGGAATATCATGCCCATATGAGATATTATTTTTCCTTTGTTCATACAAAACATTGGAATGATACCATAAAAAATTTATTCAATGTATTTTGCTTGAATAGTCCCTTAAATAATAAAATAATCTTGTATTTAATTGTACTATTTCCAACCTTTACCCCATGTTTGACTGTAATTTCTCTTTTTCTTCTAACCTATACCCTTTCTCAAAAATGACATGTGACTTATCCTAATTAACATATTTCTCATAAATAGATTCATAATGATAAAAAACTCCCTTAAATTAATTAAGATATCCCTAATCACATTCATGATAAATAATAATTAGATTAGTATAAAATAAGTGGGAGTGATTTTTGAAGAACCCTTTTGATTAAATAGTTAAAATGAACTCTTGTTCCACCTATTTAATGATATATATATATATTGCGATATTCCTTTACCATCCCAAAGAGAAGAGTAGAAATGCGTTCCCCCTATATCAATCTCATAGAACATGAAAAATATCTATAGTAGGTCCATTGATAATAATAGAGGGAACTCTACTGTTAATCATAATATAAATAATCTTCAAAACCATATCCTCTAACCCATATCCTAGAAATATTTATAATTAAAATCTCATATGAGAATCCCAGCACCATTAAAAATTATAGGATTCAATAAAAGATTTACATTATGGATTTTTTATTAAGGATTTCAATATATTATGAATATATATGGATAATATACTAAATATTATTTATGGTAAATAAACCATATTGGTTCATAGAGAAAATTTTAATAGTAAGAGAGACATACTCTTTTAAGAAGTTTCCAAATTAATTCTCAGAAAGGTGCTTCATTCAGTATAAATTTTAAATTGATAAATTTCTAGTTTATATCAAACTATATAATGATAATTATAAAATGAATTTTTAATCCCACTAGCATCATATCATACGAGAAGAATTCATTTAAAATAAAGTATTAATCATCATAGAGAAAAAAATTGTTTCTAAATAACATATTTTATAAACTATTATGTCTAGAATCATAATAAAAATTGATGGAAATGATTCTTTATTTACCTATTCATTTTTTATAAAAATGGTTAATAATCTCTTTTTATATCATTGTAGAGATTGGGATTAAAATATGTAACTTCTTAAGGGATTTATAGGTAAATTTATGGGAATATATTTTTAAATTGGAAAATACTAAGAATAAAAATTTCATCATCATTAATAAATAACCATACATTAATAGTATGTAGTATGATTGTCATTGAAGACTTTTTATATCTATATAAATTGAAAATTTCATAATTTCAATCCCCATAATTGTGACAGTTAATATTCATTTCCCCTTGTATTTTTTTTATTGATGGAGATCAAATAATACAACTTATTCATTAACTATTTAATCTCATACAATGGTGCAATTTTCCCTACGTATCTATTTTGGAAGATGCAGTAGTGAATATAATGTCATCTTTATCTCTAGATTATGGATCATAAACTCCTCTTCTCTCGAGCTTCTTAGTGAAAATCTGATCTTCTTAATATCCTAATAGATTTTTTGAAATATACTATCGGGTTAATTAAATTTCCATTCAATCTATACAATATTTCTATTTCTATCCTTCTAAAGAAATGAATTATTGATATTAAAATGTGATGGGTGATTCTGAATGCCTAGCACTATTTGAGTGATTGACAGTGGGGAGTGGTCTATGTGATTCCTTCATTTGGTAACATCAAAGAACAAAGGCTGTGGATCATTAATAATTAATGAGGTAAAATACATTCTAATCAATAAATATTGATTAACATTGATGGTACTTTTATACTAGGTAAAATCCATGAAAACAAGTATGAATTCATTGTATAAAAAAATATCTTTTATTTAATGAAATTTAGTAATGGGAATTCTGATAAATTATCACCAATATTTTCATATTAGTAAAACAATGCAATGAAGCCTCTCACATAATGATCTAGTTATGATTTATATAAAAATAATGATTAAATATATAATTCCATAGGTCTGTTATATTTTGAATAATATTAATAGAATATATGATTAAGATCACAATATCTAGTTCTACTTGAGTGAAACAAATGGCACGGTTTTAGAGTCCAATCTGGATGATGTGGGTGGTGGTTCCTATTCATTTATATTCCCAAACGTTTTCAATAAATGTGGTCTAGGTATTGTGGAATATAAAACAATAATAGAGTGAAGTCTAGGTAGTTATTTATAACAATTAAATATAAACCTTATGATTTAGAAGTCAAATAATCATTGGTTTTATGTTTGGGATGAGATGATTAAGGATTCGGGAATTATACTTCTTATTCAACACCTTTTTGTTCCAAAAAATAAACATTATTTTAAAATATAATTTACCCTATAAATTGGTTCATGTATGTATCAATCTATGAATAGGTTCTTAATTCAATTCCCCTAATCATTATTCAATGAGAGGGGGGTATTGGCGCCTTATATAAACTCGTTGTTATGGGGAATCACCAATGGTTAATTATAATCTGCTTCATATTCCACATCAACCAATGTATACATATTCTCTATGTTAAATAAATAGATATGTTCAAATTGGATCAATGTGTTATGATCAATATGTTTTTTTCATGGACCAACCTCACTGGGGAATTCTCAAATGAAAACGTTGTTAAAGGTTCATCCAATTGAAGGTTTCCTTTCCACCACCTATATGGGTAAGGGATATCTACACATTAACTAATATATATTAATGTATGGAACTGATAGTGTATGGGGTAATTTTATTTTTTTGAAGGTTTCATCATCACTTATTGCTCAGGAATAGGTTCTTCTTGGATATCCTATAAAGCAGGTTCTGAGAGAAGAAAAGTAGTCTATGAGGAGGATTCCTTATTGGTTTTATCCTCATAGGTATGTAATGTTACACAGTGAGTCAAAGAATCATTATCAACATGGGGATAATAGTTATCAAATTCACACCCCATCATCCATGACATATCTTCTTTTTGACATGATAAGTCAATATTCCCTTTTATGTCGTTCTATGTAAGTAGTGTCCAACACCGATGATTTGAAAATCCCCTTAGAAGATTCACCAATCAGTAATATTATTTTTTCTTCCCATATAGATGAGGCATCACTAGTCTTGTTTCATTTTTCATTACTTTGATAGGTTTCATCAGATTGACCCTTGAACATAAAAATGATAAAAATGTAAAATTTATATGAAACATAGATACATTGTGAAAAAATATATTATATTAAATATAAAATCAAACCAAATTTTTATAATGGGTATCCAAATGTAAGTTGTCTTAAATTATATTATGAAATATATATTTCACCATGGTGGAGAATTCATCAATTTCAAGAATAACTATAGAAAAGTGTCCCTACATACCCTCATAGTCACGTAATATATCAAGATTTGGATAAACAATTTTTAGGATATGTATAAATTAATTATATAGATCTAACACATACAATTGAGATCTTAAATAAAAGCCCATGTCTAATAAATTGTAGTTTTTCACTTAATCTGTGTTAACGATCCCCACCCATTAATATATCATGAAGATTCCTGATTTATGTAAGACAGAACAAAAACCTTATTCCTTACTCATAATCTCATGTGAATAAAATAATGTGGAATAATCCTTTTCATATATTAACCATGTTCTAGTCACAAAGAACCCATATATCAGTAACTCTCTTTGATATACAAGTGATATTCCATAGCCCCCCTTGGTATAATAACCTAACCAGTAATATTAAATCTATAGATCCTCTATTTCTCATCAAATTATATATGCCTCACATTAACATTTGAATACAAAACCATTTAAATAACCCTTCATGTGTATGGAAAATTTATATCCCAAATAGAGTAATGGATTTATGACTTCAAGGCCCCCACAATGGAAATTATAAGTTTCACTGAATATTAATGATTTTCTCAGGTATAGTTCATTATATTAATTTAATAATAGGGAATAGATCCTTATGTAGGGTATAGGATTACACTCTAAATTGTTAGTGGTAAAACCAATTCACACTACCCAAAAATTAAATAAGGAAAAAATAATATGTTGTTTAAATAAGAGGTGTAACATGACACATAGACATATAAATAAATTTATATAAATTAAAATCAAATGAGAAGAATCCATATCAGTATCTACATGCACATATCCCTCACAAAAGAGTTGATAAACCATAAATATCCTATTTTGAAGTCCTTTGATGCATTCCCCATTTCAAATAATCTGACTGTATCCTCACCTAATTCATGTGTATTCACAACATAATTGTATAAATAGTGAAATGTTTTAATATTTCATAGATATTTTCACAAAACCTATGATTTTAATCAAACATGGGGACCTTTTAATTCCCACATGAGTACTGAAATATTCCACTACTCCACATAAAACATTAAAAGCATGAAACTATCCTGAAACCACCTACATAAAGTGTTATTGAATATTGAAAGACCTAGGTTTTAACATAGCATGACAATATCACCAGTATATTTACTATCCTTATATATAAAAATATCATTCAACGAGAAAAACAGTTCTCAAAATATTAATATTAGTAACACTAATTGTATTAGCAATAATAATAATTGTAATAGTTTTAATAGTAATAATAATATTATTAATGGTAATGGTGATAATAATTACAATATTAATATTAATAATAAAATTAATAATACCAACAGTAGAAATACTAATAGTAATAACAGTAGTTCTAATAATAATAATCATGTAAGGTCCTAGAAAATACAAGAATGGTAATTAAAATACATTCTTAGGGAATCCAAGATACGTCTCACCCCATCAATGTTTAACAATATCTATATAAATCCCATTAAACTAATTAGCTCGAAGGATCAATGATCTAATGGACAGTCACATGGGTCTACACACCAGCCTGGATCACTCTTTTCATCGCTACGCTACATTAGTACCTTCATCATCACCAAAATCTTAATATAAAATCAGTAATAATATTATTAATATTAATACCAATACTATCATAAATATTTATAATAATAATAAAAATGATGATTATGATGATGATGATGACAGTAATAATAAGAATAATTTATTTTAAGTAAAGGGGAGTATATATTACAAACATGTACACATATTTGGTATCCACGTTGGTCATTCCTCCTCCCACCCCAACATAATTATGGGGATACCTCAAGGATCTTTTGAATTTTGAAAGACCAAAGCCCCTATATTTCAAAATCCCAAATTTATATTTTAATTTTTTGGCCCAAAGGCCAATAGTAAATCATGTCTTAAAGGACCAATGTCAAAAATTCCTTAATCCATTATTTAAATTTCCCTTCACTTTTCCCATTCCATATATGGACATCAGATATCCTATTCATCATATGGTTTCCTCATGTTACATTAAACATGAGGGATATGCATCCCATTGTAGACTATGGGATAAAACACTAGACCCTACGATAAGGGTTGGGAGATGTTGAAGGGGTCAGTGTTTGACCCTAAATCCTCTAATAGGAGGAGGTTGCAATCGAACCACTAATTTGAAGCATTATGTGAAAAAGTGTGCCCCACCACGAATAATTTGTTTTATGCACACATCTTATGATATTGAAGGAACTGTTTAATAATGAAATAATGATATTAATGGGACTTTCTGAAAAGTGGACTTGAACCAGAGGCCTTAGTCTGCAAGGAATGATCCACTTCCCCTCAATAACTTACACATGATCCTAGTAAAAATAATATCAATAGTAATATTAGTAATAATTATATATAAAATCAAAAATTATCCGAGTATGAGTCAGTATCCCAACTAATGGCTCTTGAATTTATTCAATCAAACTAGATTATATAATAGTATGCATGGGATGTAACAAACATATACCTGTAGAATGAAATGAGTATAATACCAAATGAAAGAACACAAAACAACAAGAACCACACTGATTAAGTAAACCAAAAATCCTTACATAGCCATGTTATAGCAAGTTTAATCTACAACAAAGATAATTCTCTTCATTTCTCCTAGTCAGTAGAAACATCCAAATTAGCTCCACGGAAGCACTCTATAACCACATTGAACCAAATATTTTCCAAATCATCTTCTATATATCCTCTTTCATTAACCATAATTATGTCAATAATGGAACAAACAATATTTATAGGGTAGTTTATTAGGCATATATTATAACATCAGTATAGGTATTGGCTTCGATAGTCAACAATATAACCTTTTCATCTTCATATCAACATCACCTTTTGTTTATGAAACTCGAACATTCCTATAACATAGTTAGAAATATGAAAACATGGATCAATTATTGATAATGTTAATACTCTTATTAAAACACCAAAATAAGATTTTAGACCCCAATCATTGATGAAAAAATAGAAACGTCGACATGATTTCAGATAAGCTATTTTATATTGAAACCTTCTGCATGCAAGGTCATGTGTACTACATGTCTTCATTTAGGGAAACCTACAACAAAGTCTAACATAATTATGACAACTAATATATTTCCACTGTGCTTATATGAACATATTTATGGTGGAACCCGTTTTAATTATAAATACAAAAACATGCTATAGAAAAATAATGTTTGTATAATTATAAGATCAATCATCCGAAAAAATAGAGAATAACTAATCAATTGGATTCAAATAAAATAATTATATTTTTAAAAAGTGAACGAATGATAGGGTTACTTTAATATATCAATAATCTTGGAAATATGAAAAATTAATTGAAAAAATGAATAAAAAAAGTACAATATAAAATGAAATCAATTATGAAAATCTAGCACCTTCTTTCATATACCCAACCAACCAGAGTTAAGGACAGATAATAAAAATAAATACAAAGTTATTTCAAAATAATTTATCAATAATACACCATAGGTTCAAGATAAAACTCAAAATATATTTTATATATCACACATTATCTAATAAATATATACTCATATATGATATTATCTCAATCCATACACCACTAAAATAATATAGTATATAGTTTCTTTATATATATATATATATATTTCATATGGTATTCATTCATTTATAATTTGAAAATTACTTTATGAGTATCCTTTATTTTATTTTAGATAATTTTTTATTCCTTATGAATTCATTGCACTAGGTAAAGAACTATTTTTTCTATGTTTGATTAGTTCTTTTTTTTCTAATTTTATTTTACTGTGATTTAATGAATCTATCCAAATATAAAAAAAATCTTTTCTTATGGTGTGGTCGGTTTAGAATATTAATCATATGAATTTTGGCCTTTCCATTCAGGTTATGAAACAAGTCAGGATTCAAGAAACTCATTGAATTTATTTATATCTAAATGACGCTAATCAATATTTCCATCTCGAGACCTTTCTTCCAAACCATATAATTAAAATGTGGGTTAAAATTGATTTACACTATCATTTAAGAAAATATTTTATTAAATAGTTGTTGGGAATGAAATATCATTGATATATTATTATCACATTATTATATAATATTTACTTTTCTTGACCGGATTCCTAACAATAGATACTTATGTCATTATAATTTAATGAAGATAGGTTTTTGTGGGGTAAACCAGGATGAAACACGAAAAGTATATAACAACCCAGCTTTTTATTAAACACTTAAACATGATTTATTACATAAAACTCTTGACATGAGACAACTTAGAAGATTGATAGGTCTAGTTCCTTTGTGCCATAGGAACAATATATAGCATCTTAGAACATAAAACACAACTTATTTATTAAAAAAAATTCACATGAGCACACACATTTCTTCATACTTAACATTTCATGGGATAACCTAAGGACAACCGTGAGGAAAAGGGTGAGATATAAATCCTAGAAAGGGAGTAAATAGGGAATAACATGAATAATAAAGTACATTTTAGGTAATAGTAATATCAATGGATCACAAGATATACATGAACATAAAGGCATGATACATCATGATTATCATAACATGGAAAATGTGGCAACATCACTTAACATGGTATTATCATGAGCTGAGGATAATAGAACATGGATTATGAGTAAACCAAAATTAAAAATGAATTAGAATGAGTAAAATATCATTTCAATTGATGTATCATGATACTAATCTATACCCAATGCATTATAGTGTTATCAGGTCACATCCTTCTTAATCATTTCATTTCATGCATAAGTGTGCCACATGGATCATGTATCATGGATACATTAAACACCATAATTTATTCCAAGAAAATGGAATGTAGAATTCATACATGAAACTCTATAATCATTATAAAAATGTTCATCAAGGTTAATTCCCTTGATAGGGAAATGAGAATTGTTTCCACTACACAGTGACTTTATCGTGGAAAACCATGGTGCAATTTCTACAGCATAACTGTGTGACATAAGAATTCATAAAAAGAAATAAATGAGAGAGAAAGGGGTGTCTCATAATATTCATAGTAAATATACAATAATTGAGTCATATAGATAAATTCCCCATCATATGTATTGGAATTTGGATTCAGAATTCAAAAGATTTGCTTGAATGTAAATGATAAGAGAGAAATTTCTCATGGAATGTTGGAATAGTAACGGGTGTACATTGGAGACATTAATGAGAAAGAAAGGGGTATATAATCATTAAAAAATAAGTAGGAATGTATGGTGAGGTTCTAAATCTTACCCCATAATTTTCAATGGACAAGAAAAGGGTATTACAACATAATGAATATTAGAAAAAAATGAGAGAGGAAGAAATCCCTTACTTGGAAATGACATCCTAATGACTTGGGAGAGGCTTGAGATAGGAATCTTGAGAGCTTGTGGAGCCTTTATCGGATTCTAGAGAGAGGAGGGATGTTGTTAGTCAATCTAAAAGGTATTTTTTTGAAGAGGAATTGGGAGCTTGGGTGGGATTATATAGGAAAATAAAGGGAATTGTTTATTATTTAGGTTTTGGCCACCACACATTAAATTAATCAAAATCACAAACAAAACAATAATTTTTCCCCATGTTTCGTTCCAAATGGTATTATAATACATTATTTTATAATTCCAATGACCTAACATAATAAAATATTAGGCTTTCTTATGTGTAAGTGATTCACACTCTTAAGGAAATCAATTTAAAATTTTAAAATGTTTTTATATGTTTTGGAGCATCCACTATGGCACTATAAAATTAATCATAAAATATTAAAAAACATTATATTAAATATAAAATATATATTGGCCGAATATAAAATTTATAGTATTTTATTACATCACTATTGTGTCGTTATTATGTCATAAAACACATTATATATTTAAACGGTATTTAATTTTTACCCAAAAATTCGACCATCTCAATAAAATATGAAAAATTCACCATCATATAATTGCAAAATCATGATTCCAAAAATAATATTCATTTTATATAAATAATTTTTAAATTATGTGAATTTTTAATTTTAAAATTAAAAATTCGACATTTATTGAAAATTCATGGGTTTTGAACCAAATGGCTTTCAAACATTAATAAAAATTACAATCCTATTCATAAAAATTATAAAATTATTTATATTTAATAAAAATTAATTTAGTATAAATATTTCATTGAAATATTATTTTAATTAAAAACATCTATTAATTCATCAACATGGATTTCTTAATTGAATATTAACTAAAAATTCTATTTTTCCTTAAAAAAACTATTTACAATGTAAAAATAATAAAATGATTGTATATTCTCTATACAAAAAATAATTTGCATAATCATATTTCTATAGTATTGTTTCATAACCCATTATAACACCTGCATATGACCTAAGGGTTTTTTCTAAGATAGTGGCATTCTCTTGGAGTGGCTTAGATAACCTCACTCGGGTGGTAATCTCTATCAACTTCCATTTCTCCCATAGGCAGTTCCATTCAAGCATAACGTGTTAAATCTCATCTTGGTCTTGGTCCAGAGTGAATCCCAATGATTCCACCTCTTTATGAGATCCAAAAAATGGGCTTCGTATGGCACAATTCTACTGAATGAGGCCATCACTTCCATTATCTAAGTAAATTGGATTGGTTAAAGCCTAATATTTATATTAACCATGTGATCACTGGTCAACGACTATATTAGAAATTGTAACAATTCATAACGGTATTTTCAAATAAAAAATCATAAAACCAATGTAGTGCATATTTTAAATAACCATTTTCCATAATAAGACATTTAATTAGATCAAGAGTAATTTTGATAAATAAATGTTTTGGTCGTTACCATGGTCCCCCCTTAAGAAATTTTTCCATCGAAATTTTTTTTACCCACACTAAAATGATGAGGGTAACTCTGCTTCATCACTTCCTTAGATTCCCACATTGCTTCTTCAAACATGTGGTTTCACTACACCACCTTGGGGAGGGGAATTGTCTAATTTAGTAGAACATTTTCACAATGATCTATGATCTTCACTAGCTTCTCTTCATTAGAGAGGTCATTCTCCAATGGTACAACTAACAGATTGATTAAATGTGATGGATCATGTATATACATCATGAAGAGATGTACATGGAATACATCATGTACATGAGATAGGTTCAGTGGGAGCGCTTTTTGATAGTACACTGCTCCAATGCGATCTAGGATATCAAAAGGGCTGATGTACATTGGACAAAGATTTACCTTCTTCCCATATCTCATAACTCTCTCCCAATGTGATATGTAGAGGAATATCAAGTCTCCGACAAAAAACTGTTGGTCTCGTTGATGATTTTTATCATAGCTATATTGTCAACCCTGAGTAGCTTTAATGTGTTGATGGAGGTCTTAACCTTATACAACATTTCTTCATCCATTTTTGGACCTATTAGTTTTCGCTCCCCAACTTCATCCCAACATGCTGGTGTTCTGCACCTCTTTCCATAAAGGGAATCATAAGGAACCATTTGGATGCTTGAGTTGAAACTGTTGTTATAAGATAAATCAACTAGAGGAAGTGGTTGATCTCTTCTTCCTTTGTAGTCCATTGGGCATGGTCTCAACATGTACTAAAGTGTTTGGATATTCTACTCAGATTGGCCTTCAATTTGATGATGATAAGCCGTACTGATGTTCATCTCAATATTCAGAGCATACTGAAGACTCTTCCAGAACATAGTGGTGAATCTTGTATCTCTATATGATACAATAAGTAGTGGTACTCCATGAATCCTTACCACTTCTCTGATATATATCTGTTCCAGTTAATCGAATGATAAATAATCTCTTCTTGCAATGAAGTGTGCAGCCTTTGTAAGATGATCCACAACAACCCAGATAGTATTGTTCCCATTGGACGTCTTCAGAAGTTCGGTGAAAAAGTCCAACGAGATGTTCCCCCATTTCCATGATGATATTTTTAATGTTTTCATCAACCCGTTATACTTATGCCTATCTACCTTCACATGTTGGAATACCATACCAATTGATGTATACTCATCGATCTCCTTCTTCTTGTTATTCCACCAATAAATCTCTCAGAGATCCTGATACATCTTTGTGTTTCCTGGGTGAATGGAGAAATTTGAAAAATGTGCATCATCCAAATGTTCATTCTATAACTATGGATGTTATGGAACCCATAGTATTGACCAAAATGTCATGGTTCCTTCTTCATTAACATTGAACTCTAAGGATTTCTCTTTTCTGATAGTTTCCACTTTCTTCTAAATTCCCACATTATCCATTTCAGCATCCTTTAACCTTTTAATATGATATGGTTGTGAAATAATATGTCAATGGATGGATGATTTCCCTTATTTATGATTACTATTTTCATCTACATCAAATATATCAATATTGGATCTTTTTCAATTCACATAAATGGTTTAATCATCAGCTCTTTTATATATAGAGCGTCTTCCACCTTGTTCGCTTTCCCACGGTGGTAAAAGATTGAGCATTCATAGTCATTGATCTTCTCTAACCATATTAATTGGATCGTGTTCAACAAATTGTGTGTGATTATATACTTGAGGATTTTTTAGTCCATATACATTTAGAAATTATCCTCAAATAGGTACTTCCACCAAAATTTCAAAGTGAATATTACTATAGCCTTCTCTCAATCATGTGTTGGATATTTTTTTCATGAACATTCGATTTCCATGAATCATAAAAAATTAATGTGTTAATTTTCATCAACTCACAACCTATTACATTACTCAAATCATTACTAAATAGCACAAAAAGTTATCCACTTGTTGGTAGTGTGAGCACATGCACAGTGATAAGCTGCCTTTTCAACTCCTTGAAGCCAACTTTGCATTCATCACTCCAAGAAACAATTACTCCCTTATGAGTTATCATGGTATTCGGGATTGAAAATCATGTGAAATTTATCACAAATCAACGATAACATCTAGATAACCCCATGAAGATACAGATATCATTTACTAATGTTGGCCTCAGCCATCACTCAATTGTAGCTATATTGCCTATAACCCAGTTACCCAGAGTCGGTGCATTATTACCTAACATTGGCATGATCACAAACGATCAAGTCTCGAAATACCGATTAGATTAGTAGCCTTTGATGTAATAGATACATTCATAAGGTTTAAATTACATCATAAAATGGAAAACTAAAACAACATTTTTTCCATAGACAACACCAAGATCCCATAGACTATGCCTACAGGTCATTCATAAAATACCTCTTCGCATCCTGGGAAAAATAAAACATTGAAATGGGTGAACTCTGATGCTTAGTAAGGATAAAAATATAGTGGAAACATTCATAAATAAGAATAAACATTTAAGGCAATGTATAAAACTAAAACCAAATCCTTTTAAACTTGATCTTCATTATAATATGGAAAAGTTAAAATCCAAATATTTCCATTTAATTATTCACATTAATATTCTACTATGTGAATAATCACATTCAATATCAATAGACACTTTCATAATGATGGAATGCATAAATCCAGTCTTTCATAACCACACAGTCAAGTATTTGTTCAAAGACTACAAATAAGATCTTTTCAAGGCATTGTTCCAAGACACTATTTTGTCTGATAAGACCTAACGATGCATCGAGGAGCTATAGCGGGCTCCACACATCACATACATTGTCCAATGCATTCCTCGTATGAAAAGTTATAAACATAACATAAACATTCACATTAAAACAGGCATACGAAATGTCAATACTTTATCCATAAACCATGAATGGTATGAAATAACACATCCACAATCAAACATACACAAAAACTTTAATATAATATGGATGTTTTTTTATCATAATAAATCAACTTCAAACAAACTTAAAATCCATCAATGGATGTTGACATAGATGAAATCAAAATATATTTAGAAAATATATCTTTTGAATTTGAAATCATTTAAAAGTCAGTTAATTATAAAAAATCTTTTATATTTGAAAATATTCTTATAAGCTTGTGTGGGAAGCATTGATGTTGTTATAACGGCGGAAAATAGGCACAAATGCCGTATATGTTAAAAAAAGACATTCTTGCCGTTATTTTGTCGAACAGTTTTAAAGGACAATGTTGGGAAAATGAAGGAAAGACACTTTTATAAAAATCTTATAAAAAGTCAAAAAATGTAATAAACTACGTTAACCCATATTCTATAGAATAGTAATATTTCTTTTAAATACATTTTTTAGAGACATGGATGTGTATGATAAAGAGATCTCAGTAGATAATTACATATAAACAACATCGGATAATGAAGAGATTGTGAAATTAAACCCTACCTTGTACTTTTCCTTGGTCGAGGAAAGTTTAACCTCTTGTATAATGGTGAAATAATTTTTATTAAATTATACAAGAACCATGTACATTATTATGATATCATATATGATCTTTTAACATTACTTTGTTAATAATATCTTAATATTATCATTGTTTCGGGTGTTAACAATTTCATTTTCCATTATATTCATTGTTATGTGAGACATATTTTTTATGGATGGGATGTATCTTATTCATATCCATAATTATATCAAGTCTGTATATATTGTTTTTAATCATCTAATGAAAATTAATCTTGAATGGATAAGATGGGGGAATGAATTTCATCACCTCTGTGGAGATGGTAATCCATACGTACGGACGAGCGACAATATCATTATTTAGATATTAAAATAATATATAATTGGATGTTATATCATATTATTATGTTATATATATTATTTTAATAAATTAAACATCATTATTACACCCATATAAATAATAATGTATTGAATAACAATTACACCACAACGTGGAGACAGTAAGTTGTACGTACACACGTATGGGGACATGTAACTCAAATGATAGATAGAAAATGAATTTGGTTTTACCATATTTATAATAATCACAGTATATTGAAGATACTAGAGTAATTATTTTATAATGGAAACAACAATGAAGATGAAGTCAGAGAAAAAAGGAACTTGAAATAGGTGGTGAGAAATTTTCCTCTTCTTCGGTGTATTCCATTTTATTTGATCAAAAGGTATCTTTATTATGGATTTCTGAATAATTTAAGGCCTATAGGATGAGTTTAGGATAGTTGAGACGGTATTTGGTAAGTGTTTTGACCAGAAAAAGGCTTTGATGGTGTGAATTAGAGATAAGGGAGAGTGCCCTTTTATAAGAGGGGTGAGGGGAACCTTAGGAAAAGCTAGAAATATTATTTTATAATAAAATAATTTTCCATTAATAACGGCTCCAAAATGGATTATTTAAATTATAAGGTGGGTATGGGTCGAAAACCACTCAACCAATAG
This sequence comes from Viscum album, assembly GCA_963277665.1. Taxonomy (NCBI): domain Eukaryota; kingdom Viridiplantae; phylum Streptophyta; class Magnoliopsida; order Santalales; family Viscaceae; genus Viscum; species Viscum album. Next base: position 1,984,310,136 of record OY728161.1, on the reverse strand, counting down.
GTTTTAGATAGGTTTGGGTTACTATGGTAACTTTATCTTTTATATTTAACTCTTAGTTTAATTGTTTGACATTTACCATGTCTCTTTGTATTTTTATAATATATGTTTTATAAACATAATATATAATTTCAAGAGAAAAAAAGTGGTTCATTAATGATAAATCTATAATTATAAATGTTTTTAGGCTGATCCTTATATTTTTAATAATAGAATATCAATTAATAATATAATATTTGTTATAAAAACTCTTTTCTGTCAATTTTGACACTATTTGTTATTTTGTTTTTTCTAAATTTATAACAACATTATTACTTTGAAACAAATTCATATAACTAACACTACCATGTCATATTAACCTATAAAATTTGTTTAATTGGTAAAAAGTCTCAAAATACATTTATTTGGATATTTATAATATCAATTATTTTAATATTTCATTAATTAGGTAATTACTGCATCATCATTGTGTCATAAATAAATTAAATTATTTAATGATTAAAAAATATAAATAAAATAACATTATGTATTAAATATTATCAGATTTATAATATATATTTATAGTTGAATTTATCTTATGTATAACCCTATATTAAAAATTTGTATTATTATTAAACATTGATTTAAACTCTTTTAACTCTTCTTTAAATAAAATAATAATAAGTGTCCCAATCAAATAAAAGTGGACCAAAGAGGTTCATATTTTATTCCTAAGTTTGTTTCTGGTATAATTTTACTTATCCATTAGAATTAAGACACGTGTTAGGGTAATAATAATATCATTTTTACCCTTAGTTACCCTATTTATTTTTAACCGTGGTAAATAAAAGTAAAAAGTTACTATTACCCAAAAATTATTTTTATCTTATAAAACCACATTTTGCTTAATGATATCAGCCATGTCTCCCTAACTTTTGAAATAACACTCACAGAAGTGGGAAATTATGATTTATGTGAATTTTCAAATTCTCCTAGGATGTGGGTAAAAGATAGTGAATAGTTTAATAAAAATTTTATATATCTCAAATTATTATAAACTGACTCCAATGAATTATAGTGAACCTGTATAGGTATTATGTATCTATTTTGACCTAAAATAAATTTAAATAATATAAATATTTTTTTAAATAAAAATTTGGTTTTAAACTATAACTCATTGGTTTTCACTATTCATAAAAATTGAATGTTTTCAAAAAATTATAAAAATTCACCCTAATTTAATTTCTATATTCCTATTAAAAAAATGAAGTCCATTTTGAAAGATAAAATATATAAAATTTCAAAAAATGTGTATTACTATTCATAACGGCTATTTTAATTGGTTGTGGTGTGTTAGAACCCGAAGTTGCGTACAACACACGCTACTGTATTATTCAAAGAGACGCATACCGTGGAAGGTTGGGGTGTTACTGTAAAGACCCGAAAATTTCAAGGAAATTTTTTTCTTAATTTTCTTTGGAATTTTACAAGAGCGCAGCTTCAGACGGCACCTGATTCCGAGGCCCGGTGTGCCCGGAATCAATTTCCGAAGTTTGGCTCGGGTACGTTCAGTGAACGGACGAGCGGGTTTTTCTATCTTTTGAACCGGTGCCCGGAATCGAATTCTGAGGGCACCGATGAAATCGCAGCGCCGGTATTTGCTTAGAAACGCCTCTTCCGGAGTTGCGTTTGCTCAGACGTGGTTTTTAAATTTTACGGCTTTAAGTCAGAAATAAAATAAAGTTTGTGCGACAACTTTATTTTATTTCACTTAAGCTGCTTGGAAGCCACTTGAAGTCACTTAAAGGCGGCTTGAACTGAGTTGAACTGGATAGGATGCTATCCAGAAATATCCTACCCCTTGGTAGGATATTTGTGCGGTGGGACCCGCACGAGCCCCGCCGTTTCTTTCGCTAAGTAACGCACCCGCGAAAACCCGTCAAAGTAACTGAAAAGTCAACCGACGCGTTTTCTTTAATTCTTAACAGACCATTTAATTGGGCGGTTTATTTCGTGAATTAAATGGACTGTTTCTTCGTGAATTAAATGGGTCGTTTCTTTCGTTGAATTAATTCAACGAATTGATGGATCGTTTCTTAACCGGTTTCGTGTGTTGGCATGTTTACAAAATAAGACCAACCTAAAAATCCTTGGAAAGGATTTGAAAGAATATTCGTTCCTCCACCCTCTCCGCGAAGAACGCGAAGAACGCGAAGAACGCGAAGAACGTGAAGAACGCGAAGAACGCCGGCGACCGGAATTCGATGACGCACACCAAGATCTGCGACGTCGACGAGATCTACCCGCGACATTCTTCGGCGACGCCTCTTCTTCCGCGGCCGATCCTTGTTCGGCAACTAAGGTGAGAATTAGATCTTTTCTCCTCCCTTTTTAATTTCAATATCAACGGAATTAAACTAATTAAATCCGTTGATCTTGATCCGGAGATTGGCGACGCGACGAGCGATTCCGCGATGACGCGGCGATCTCCATCTTCCGCGACGAGCAATCCCGCGACGATCCCCCGTTCGGCAACGACAAGGTAAGGGTTGATTGGAATATTTTCCTTTCCCGTGATTTTATTTATTTAAAGGTAAAGAACTTGATCTTCGAACAATTTTAACATTTAAAAATTGTTTTTGATCGTTTTCTTGTTCCTCCCGTGGATTATGACTAACGCGGAGGGTGCGGGTCTAACGAACAAGACCCGGCAACCCTCCGCCGATCTTTTTTTGTTGTGAGGATATGGCGGACGACGACGAACCGCGCGGCAGGGGCGATCCGTCGATCCCGCAGTGAAGGTCGGCATCCGGGAGGGGCAACGGCGCAGACGGGAGGCAAATCGGGCCACCGGAGCATCTCCGGCGGCCCGCGGAAGGCGGCGGCGGCGCGGGTCGCCGGCGCGGCGGCGCCGGCGACCGGAGGCGGCGGCGCCCGGCGCGCCGCCGTGGAGGAAGCCCGCCGCGGCTGAAGCCGCGGCGGCAGCGGCGGCCGGTTCCGCGACCGCGCGGAACCGGGACGGACGCGGCGGCCCGGCCGCGTCCGCGTGACAGGCGCCCCCCCCCCCCCCCCCGCGGGGCCGCGGTTCCCTCAAGCCGCGGGTTCAACCCGCGGCGGCGGCGGCTCCCTCGGCCGCTCGGCCGAGGCCGAGCCGGCCGGTCCGGTCGGCCGGGCCGCGCCCAGGCCGGACCGGACCCGGCCGAGCCGGTTCGGGCTGGGTTGGGCCAACCCGGTTCGGGCCGACCCGGTTCGGCCGACCCCAGGAGGGGGTTCGGGCCGGGTCGCCCCGGGCCCAGAACCCCCGTTTCGGGCCCTCTTCGGTCTTTTGCCCATATCTTGGGCCTGGGACCTCCGATTGACGAACCGTCAGCGGCTACGCGATCCTTGGATCGAGACGGTCGTTTCGGTATATTATACTCAAGGTTTCGGAAGACTTTGGGTACGGCCGGGTTGGTTCGTACACGAAACCAACCGGACCCTCGGAGCGGAAACGCTCATAACTTGAGCTACGGACGTCCGATCGACGTACCGTCAGCTGTGGTAGTTTCCTCTAAGTGAGACGGAACTTTTGGCATACTCCGCCCGAGGATCGGATACAGGCGGAGTACGGTCGGGTTGGTTTTGCCCTAAAAACCAACCGGGCCCCTGGGACGAAAATGCCAATAACTCTCAGACCGGGCGTCCGATTGACGCGCCGTCTGTCGCGTTGAGATCCTGTTGTCGATACGGAACTTTTGGATACATCAACTTCGGACTACGTGTCAGTTGATGTATCAGCCCCTCGGCTCGTGGAGCGGACCCTCCTAAACGAGCTCGCTACGTGCGGGAACCCTAGCGCTGACTGTGACCTCGACGACAGAGCAGAGATCCTCCGTGGACTGCGACGACGGCAGAGCAGAGATCCTCCGTGGACTGCGACGACGGCAGAGCAGAGATCCTCAGTGGACTGCGACGACGGCAGAGCAGAGATCCTTCGTGGACTGCAGTGACGACTGTGCAGGGACCTCAGTGGACTGCGTCGACTACTGCACTCAGCGATCCTACGCGGATCAGTGCCCGATCCTGCGTGGGTCCTTACTACCGGTTCTGTGTGAGCCACTGCCTACCGGTTCTGTGTGAGCCACTGCCTACAGGTTCTGTGTGAGCCCGATCCTGTGTGGGTCTTTTGCGGGGGTTAGTACATATCGATCCTTCGTGGGTCCGACGACTTAGATGGATCAGTGATCATCTTTGACGTCATCTGAAAAAGTATACCTGGTTGAGCTGAATCTTATGTTACTCTCCTTTGTGGATTGTGTTGAACTATCCTTTGTGGATTTTACTGTTTACTCTCCTTGTGGATTTGAGTCTTGCTTTCCTTCGTGGATTGAGTTGTTCTTGAGCTCGTGAGCAGAGCTAGAATTGGGGACTTAGGTATATGTATGGGCATATACCTAAGTCGAGTCAGATGTTACTTCGTGATTGCATCTTTCCTTGTGCTATATCCTTTTGGATTTCGGGAGACCTTCGGGGGTCTCGGGGTCCTTACTGAGTAGTTGTACTCACCCCTGCACGGGCTATGCCCGCACCTTGTTGTGTTGGTTGCAGACGACGGACAGCGCTGATCACGGTTGGGGCGTGGAGCAGGACGGTACCTGGAGGTGGACCACTGGTCGGGACGTGCTCGGAGCGGACGTGGGACCCGAGGAGCCTGGAGGCTATCTGTACCCACCCTTCAGGTGGGATTGCCAGTGGACGACACGAGGCCGCCGTCTTTTCTTCAGTTGCTGTTTTTCTTTTCAGTTGTACTTTACAGTTGGGCTTGTATTTCCGGCCCCTTTTCTTTTCTGCACTTTACTTTCCGCTGGCTGACTCTGTGTGGTTGTTACTTATAAGGCAATGCCTTCCCTGTTTACTGGGATTTTACGCCTTGGTGCTAGTCGCCAGCCCCTGGCCTATGGAAGGCGGGCTTGGGGTAGTCACGGCACGGGCCCCGAGGACGGGTCGTGACAAATTGGTATCAGAGGTGGTCGGTTCTACCGCAAACTCTGATCGTCCTTTCTTTCTATATGAAGCAATAGTGTTTAGTGTATTGAGTGTGGTTATTAGTTCAGGGAGCCCAGTGTTGGTGCGGCGGCCGACGTATCCGTACACCAGGACCCTGACTCCTGATTTCCGACTTAATGCATGAAAACATTGATTGCGTGTGTGTTTCAAGTTTTTCTTTGTGATTACTTGTGTCAGCTCACCGGGTATACTGATCTGCTTAATGAAAGTCTCAAGTTTTCCTTGTGATTACTTGTGCCAGCTCACCAGGTATACTGTTCTGACTGTGGTGCTCTTGTTCTCCTTTTCAGGATGGCCCCGCGACGACTGCCAGCTAGGGTTCCGAGTGTAGGGCGCGACGGCAGCCCACCGAGCGACGAGGCCTCGGTGCAGGGCCCTTTGCCAGCAGTGGCACCGGCGGTAGCTTTACCCGCCGAGCCACCGATGCTGCTAGTACCAGACGCCGACGATGCACGTCGCCTCAGGGCACTGCATGAGTTTCAGAGCCAGCGACCGCCCAGGTTTCGCGGTGAGGCGGACCCCCAGGCCGCCGAGGACTGGCTAGAGGCGGTGGTACGGATCTTTCGGCTAGTGAGGACACCAGCGGATCTCATGGTGATTCTCGCAGCGAGCCTCCTGCAGGCGGCGGCAGGACGATGGTGGAGCCTGATGCTCCAGGTTCACGATGAGGCATCCCTGCTCTGGACGGACTTCGAGAGCCTCTTCCGCTCTGAGTTCGTCCCGGCCACCCTCCGAGCGGTGCGCATCCAGGAGCTTCTCCAGCTGCGCCAGGGAAGCATGACGGTCGCTCAGTACGCGGCGAGGTTCACGGACCTATCACGCTACTCGACCGACATGGTACGGGACCCCTTCTTCCGGGCCCGGACCTTCGAGCAGGGCTTGCGACAGGAGATTCGGGCGTCGCTGATCTCCCTCAGCATTCCGACCCAGGCGGGAGTGCTGGAGCGAGCCCTCCTGATCGAGAGCTTCCTGGCAGAGCCTTCTTCAGCGGCGAGACCTAGCGCAGGGCGGCAGGTAGCTGAGTCTTCGGCAGCAGGTAGCCGACGGATGACTCACGGGTCCAGGCAGACCAGACCCGCACGCAGACAGCCTCAGGACACCGGCTCAGCAGTACGAGGCACACAGCGGAGTGCCAGCCTTTCGAGAGGCAGGCTGTGCTACTCTTGCGGCGGGCAGGGTCACATGGCTCGTGACTGCCCGACTCGCCGATCAGAGGAGCAGCAGACGGTGGAGGGGCCACCCAGGCAGAGGCAGAGGGTCGACCGTGGCGGTCCGCAGGGAGGAGGCGGACGAGGCAGAGGAGCTGGCCGAGCAGCAGGTGGTGGGCGACGCTTCCAGGCTCTACCCCCACCACCACCAGGAGGGCCACCTCGACCACAGGGAGCTGGTGGGCAGGGACAGGCCCAGCTCCAGGCAGTGGAGGCCTACGACCCCGACTTGCCAGAGATGATTCGAGGTACGATCTATGTCTATTCCACCCTTGCTGCAGTACTTATAGACACAGGAGCGAGTCACTCTTTCATAGCCTCTGCCCTTGTTCGGAGCTCGGAGATTCCGACTGAGCCGTTGGCTCGATCCTTACGGCTAGAGACTCCTACGGGAGCAGACTCGACGATTACGCACTGGTGCCGGCAGTGTGAGCTTACTCTAGGAGGCGAGAGCTTCGGCTGGGATCTCCTTGTAGCGGCGTCGAGGCCTTACGACGTCATCTTGGGCATGGATTGGCTATCCACGGTTCATGCCCAGATCGACTGTTTTAGGCGCAAGGTGCGATGTGTTCGCACCGACGGGAGCAGGTTTACCTTCACCGGTGAGAAGGGAACCTTTGCAGCACAGGATGGACTTCCGCGGAGGAGAGTGCAGCCCATCTCTCATCAGTTGGCTAGCCTCATCCTAGGAGCAGTGGACGTGCGGAGTCCAGCTTTTCCTGCAGTGGTGGACCAGTACGTGGACGTCTTTCCCGACGACGTTCCAGGGCTACCTCCTCGTAGAGAGGTAGACTTTTACATCGACTTGTACCCCGGGACAGCCCCGATATCTTCTCCAGCATATCGGATGGCCCCCGCCGAGCTTCGGGAGCTGCGGGTACAGTTGGAGGACTTGCAGATCAAGGGGTTTATCCGACCCAGTGTTTCACCCTGGGCTTCCCCGATTTTGTTCGCCAAGAAGGCGGACGGGAGCTTGCGACTGTGTGTCAACTATCGTCGCCTGAACCAGGTGACAGTGAGGAACAAGTATCCGCTGCCACGGATTGATGACCTCTTCGATCAGCTCAAGGGAGCGCGGTGGTTCTCGAAGATAGACCTCCGGTCAGGCTATCATCAGCTCAGAGTTCGAGACGAGGACATGCAGAAGACGGCCTTCAGGTGTCGGTATGGCCATTATGAGTTCTTGGTTATGCCGTTCGGCGTAACCAATGCTCCAGCAGTGTTCATGAGCCTCATGAACAAGATCTTCCAGCCATACCTCGACCGATTTGTCGTGGTCTTCATTGACGACATTTTGGTATACTCGACGACTGAGGAGGAGCATGCCTACCACCTGCGAGTTGTGCTAGACATGCTCCGAGAGCACCAGCTTTATGGAAAGCTCTCAAAGTGCCAGTTCTGGTTACGTGAGGTCCACTTCTTGGGGCACGTCATCTCTGAGGCGAGAGTTGCAGTGGATCCCGCGAAGATCGAGGCAGTGCTAGCTTGGGAGCCACCCAGGAGCGTGACGGAGGTGCGGAGCTTCTTGGGCCTAGCCGGATACTATCGGAGATTCGTGCCATACTTCTCCAGAGTTGCGGCACCACTCTCAGCCATGACGAAGAAGGGGAAACCCTTTGTGTGGTCAGTCAGATGTCAGCAGAGCTTCCAGGAGCTGAGACAGAGATTGACCAGCGCACCTATCTTGAGGTTGCCTGAGGAGGGAGTTGGGTACGTAGTTTACTGCGATGCATCAGGGACTGGACTCGGGTGCGTCCTGATGCAGGAGCGGGCCGTGATCGCCTACGGATCACGTCAGTTGAGGCCGCATGAGAAGAACTACGCCACTCATGACCTGGAGTTAGCAGCAGTGGTCTTCGCTCTGAAGACGTGGCGGCACTATCTGATGGGCGAGCGCTTCACAGTCTTTTCTGACCACCAGAGTCTCAGGTATATCTTCTCTCAGAAGGACCTGAACCTGAGACAGCGGAGATGGCTTGAGTTCCTCCAGGACTATGACTTTGAGATAGTCTATACTCCTGGGAAGGGGAACGTGGTAGCCGATGCCCTCAGCAGGAGGACGGGCATTCAGCTACTTGAGGAGGCGACAGAGCAGCTAGCCTCCTTGCAGATATCCTTCGTGGATAGAGACGGAGCAGCCTTTCTTCAGTCTCTCACAGTCTCTCCTCCACTTCTACAGCGGGTTAGAGAGGCTCAGCGTGGGGACGCTGACTGTGAGACCCGGCGTGCACTGATATCCTCAGGTCAGGCGCCTGATGGTTTCTCCCTTGGAGCAGAGCACGACATCCTTTTCAGAGGGCGTACCTTCGTACCAGTTGCTTTACGAGAGGAGGTGCTGAGAGAGTTTCACACTTCTCCCTTGGCGGTACATCCCGGAGTGGCGAAGATGTACCAGGATCTCAGACGACAGCACTGGTGGCCGGGCATGAAGAAAGCTGTGGCAGAGTTCGTTTCACGATGCCTCACCTGCAAGCAGGTGAAGGCAGAGCATCAGGTACCAGCAGGCTTGGTACAGCCCTTGGAGGTCCCGGAGTGGAAGTGGGACGGCATATCTATGGACTTCGTGACTGGACTTCCACGCACTTCCAGAGGTCACGACTCCATTTGGGTGATTGTCGACCGACTCACCAAGTCGGCACACTTCTTACCCATCAGAGAGCAGGGCTCAGTGGATAGCTTGGGACGTCTTTACGTCCAGGAGATCGTACGGCTTCACGGTGTGCCATCATCTATCGTCTCCGATCGAGATGCTCGTTTCACTTCCCGGCTCTGGAAGGGGTTGCAGGAGGCGTTCGGGACGCGGCTCCATCTGAGCACAGCCTTCCACCCTCAGACGGATGGTCAGACGGAGAGGACCATACAGACACTCGAGGACATGCTCCGTGCATGTGTTCTCGACTTTGGTCGCAGCTGGGAGGACCACCTACCCTTGGTGGAGTTCGCGTACAACAACAGCTACCACTCCACCATCGGGATGGCACCATACGAGGCGTTGTACGGCAGACCCTGCAGATCACCGTTGTGCTGGACAGACCCTGGGGAGTCAGCACTCGTGGGACCAGAGATGGTCCGAGCCACGACAGAGAAGGTCCAGATCATCCAGGAGAGGATGAGGACAGCTCAGAGCCGGCAGAAGTCATATGCTGACAGGAGGCGGAGGCCACTGGAGTTCGAGGATGGCGACCACGTCTTTTTGCGTGTCTCACCTCGACGTGGTTTACGGAGATTTGGCCGAGGCGGCAAGTTGTCTCCACGCTTCATCGGGCCTTTCCAGGTCCTCAGCAGGATGGGAGAGGTGGCTTATCGCCTGGCTCTACCACCTCAGTTGCACCGGGTGCACGACGTCTTCCACGTGTCTCAGCTGAGGAGATACGTGCATGACCCGACGCACATCATCGACTTTGGGGAGGTGGACGTGGACGATGGGGCGACTTTTGCGGAGGTCCCAGTGGAGATCGAGGATCGACAGGAGCGGGTCCTACGTGGGCGGTCGATTCCTCTTGTGCGCGTCAGATGGCAGCACGGGAACCTCCAGGAGAGCACTTGGGAGCGGGAGGCTCAGATGCGTGCTCAGTACCCCCATTTGTTCCCCTAGTTTTTGATGTATCTTTACGGGGACGTAAAGCCCTGAGGTGGGAGTAATGTAAAGACCCGCAAATTTCAAGGAAATTTTTTTCTTAATTTTCTTTGGAATTTTACAAGAGCGCAGCTTCAGACGGCACCTGATTCCGAGGCCCGGTGTGCCCGGAATCAATTTCCGAAGTTTGGCTCGGGTACGTTCAGTGAACGGACGAGCGGGTTTTTCTATCTTTTGAACCGGTGCCCGGAATCGAATTCTGAGGGCACCGATGAAATCGCAGCGCCGGTATTTGCTTAGAAACGCCTCTTCCGGAGTTGCGTTTGCTCAGACGTGGTTTTTAAATTTTACGGCTTTAAGTCAGAAATAAAATAAAGTTTGTGCGACAACTTTATTTTATTTCACTTAAGCTGCTTGGAAGCCACTTGAAGTCACTTAAAGGCGGCTTGAACTGAGTTGAACTGGATAGGATGCTATCCAGAAATATCCTACCCCTTGGTAGGATATTTGTGCGGTGGGACCCGCACGAGCCCCGCCGTTTCTTTCGCTAAGTAACGCACCCGCGAAAACCCGTCAAAGTAACTGAAAAGTCAACCGACGCGTTTTCTTTAATTCTTAACAGACCATTTAATTGGGCGGTTTATTTCGTGAATTAAATGGACTGTTTCTTCGTGAATTAAATGGGTCGTTTCTTTCGTTGAATTAATTCAACGAATTGATGGATCGTTTCTTAACCGGTTTCGTGTGTTGGCATGTTTATAAAATAAGACCAACCTAAAAATCCTTGGAAAGGATTTGAAAGAATCTTCGTTCCTCCACCCTCTCCGCGAAGAACGCGAAGAACGCGAAGAACGCGAAGAACGCGAAGAACGCGAAGAACGCCGGCGACCGGAATTCGACGACGCACACCAAGATCTGCGACGTCGACGAGATCTACCCGCGACATTCTTCGGCGACGCCTCTTCTTCCGCGGCCGATCCTTGTTCGGCAACTAAGGTGAGAATTAGATCTTTTCTCCTCCCTTTTTAATTTCAATATCAACGGAATTAAACTAATTAAATCCGTTGATCTTGATCCGGAGATTGGCGACGCGACGAGCGATTCCGCGACGACGCGGCGATCTCCATCTTCCGCGACGAGCAATCCCGCGACGATCCCCCGTTCGGCAACGACAAGGTAAGGGTTGATTGGAATATTTTCCTTTCCCGTGATTTTATTTCTTTAAAGGTAAAGAACTTGATCTTCGAACAATTTTAACATTTAAAAATTGTTTTTGATCGTTTTCTTGTTCCTCCCGTGGATTATGACTAACGCGGAGGGTGCGGGTCTAACGAACAAGACCCGGCAACCCTCCGCCGATCTTTTTTTGTTGTGCGGATATGGTGGACGACGACGAACCGCGCGGAAGGGGCGATCCTTCGATCCCGCAGTGAAGGTCGGCATCCGGGAGGGGCAACGGCGCAGACGGGAGGCAAATCGGGCCACCGGAGCATCTCCGGCGGCCCGCGGAAGGCGGCGGCGGCGCGGGTCGCCGGCGCGGCGGCGCCGGCGACCGGAGGCGGCGGCGCCCGGCGCGCCGCCGTGGAGGAAGCCCGCCGCGGCTGAAGCCGCGGCGGCAGCGGCGGCCGGTTCCGCGGCCGCGTCCGCGTGACAGGCGCCCCCCCCCCCCCCCCCCCCCCCCCCCGCGGGGCCGCGGTTCCCTCAAGCCGCGGGTTCAACCCGCGGCGGCGGCGGCTCCCTCGGCCGCTCGGCCGAGGCCGAGCCGGCCGGTCCGGTCGGCCGGGCCGCGCCCAGGCCGGACCGGACCCGGCCGAGCCGGTTCGGGCTGGGTTGGGCCGACCCGGTTCGGGCCGACCCGGTTCGGCCGACCCCAGGAGGGGGTTCGGGCCGGGTCGCCCCGGGCCCAGAACCCTCGTTTCGGGCCCTCTTCGGTCTTTTGCCCATATCTTGGGCCTGGGACCTCCGATTGACGAACCGTCAGCGGCTACGCGATCCTTGGATCGAGACGGTCGTTTCGGTATATTATACTCAAGGTTTCGGAAGACTTTGGGTACGGCCGGGTTGGTTCGTACACGAAACCAACCGGACCCTCGGAGCGGAAACGCTCATAACTTGAGCTACGGACGTCCGATCGACGTACCGTCAGCTGTGGTAGTTTCCTCTAAGTGAGACGGAACTTTTGGCATACTCCTCCCGAGGATCGGATACAGGCGGAGTACGGTCGGGTTGGTTTTGCCCTAAAAACCAACCGGGCCCCTGGGACGAAAATGCCAATAACTCTCAGACCGGGCGTCCGATTGACGCGCCGTCTGTCGCGTTGAGATCCTGTTGTCGATACGGAACTTTTGGATACATCAACTTCGGACTACGTGTCAGTTGATGTATCAGCCCCTCGGCTCGTGGAGCGGACCCTCCTAAACGAGCTCGCTACGTGCGGGAACCCTAGCGCTGGCTGTGACCTCGACGACAGAGCAGAGATCCTCCGTGGACTGCGACGACGGCAGAGCAGAGATCCTCCGTGGACTGCGACGACGGCAGAGCAGAGATCCTCAGTGGACTGCGACGACGGCAGAGCAGAGATCCTTCGTGGACTGAAGCGACGACTGTGCAGGGACCTCAGTGGACTGCGTCGACTACTGCACTCAGCGATCCTACGCGGATCAGTGCCCGATCCTGCGTGGGTCCTTACTACCGGTTCTGTGTGAGCCACTGCCTACCGGTTCTGTGTGAGCCACTGCCTACAGGTTCTGTGTGAGCCCGATCCTGTGTGGGTCTTTTGCGGGGGTTAGTACCTATCGATCCTTCGTGGGTCCGACGACTTAGATGGATCAGTGATCATCTTTGACGTCATCTGAAAAAGTATACCTGGTTGAGCTGAATCTTATGTTACTCTCCTTTGTGGATTGTGTTGAACTATCCTTTGTGGATTTTACTGTTTACTCTCCTTGTGGATTTGAGTCTTGCTTTCCTTCGTGGATTGAGTTGTTCTTGAGCTCGTGAGAAGAGCTAGAATTGGGGACTTAGGTATATGTATGGGCATATACCTAAGTCGAGTCAGATGTTACTTCGTGATTGCATCTTTCCTTGTGCTATATCCTTTGTGGATTTCGGGAGACCTTCGAGGGTCTCGGGGTCCTTACTGAGTAGTTGTACTCACCCCTGCACGGGCTATGCCCGCACCTTGTTGTGTTGGTTGCAGACGACGGACAGCGCTGATCACGGTTGGGGCGTGGAGCAGGACGGTACCTGGAGGTGGACCACTGGTCGGGACGTGCTCGGAGCGGACGTGGGACCCGAGGAGCCTGGAGGCTATCTGTACCCACCCTTCAGGTGGGATTTCCAGTGGACGACACGAGGCCGCCGTCTTTTCTTCAGTTGCTGTTTTTCTTTTCAGTTGTACTTTACAGTTGGGCTTGTATTTCCGGCCCCTTTTCTTTTCTGCACTTTACTTTCCGCTGGCTGACTCTGTGTGGTTGTTACTTATAAGGCAATGCCTTCCCTGTTTACTGGGATTTTACGCCTTGGTGCTAGTCGCCAGCCCCTGGCCTATGGAAGGCGGGCTTGGGGTAGTCACGGCACGGGCCCCGAGGACGGGTCGTGACAGTTACATTCTCCCCTCCTTGAAATAATTTTTTCTTCGAAATTTCTACAATATTATTGCATAAAAAGGCTTGGGTGTTTATTTATAATAAGTTCCTCGGGTTCCCATGTTGCCTCTTCCATCTTATGGTTTCTTCATAGAACATTTACCAGACAAGTCATTCGATTTCTCAGCACTTGTTCTCTTGTATCAAGAATTTTGACAGGATCTTCGCAATAAGATAGATCGGGTTCTAGTTCTAATTCCTCATAGGTAAGTACATGCACTGGTTCGTGCATATATTTTCTCAATAGTGATGTGTGGAACACATCGTAAAATTTGGAAAGACATGGCAGCATTGCCAACCGGTAAGCTACATCCCTAATTCATTCTAGAATTTCAAAAGGTCTGATGTACCTAGGACTCATTTTACCCTTCTTACCAAAACGTATAACACCCTTTCATGGAGATACCTTCAAGAAAACATGATCTCCTACCTGAAATTCCAAACCCTTCCTTCGGTTATCAGCATAGCTCTTCTGTCTACTTTGAGCTGTCTCGATGTGGTTTTGGATTACCTTCACCTTTTCCATCGCTTCCTCCACAAGTTCTGGACCTCGGATTTTTATTTCACCAACATCATCCAAACAGGTTGGTGTGAGACTTCTCTTTCTGTATAACGCTTCATATTGTTGCATATAAATACTTGAATGGAAGCTATTTTTATAGGAAAATTTTACCAAAGGTAAATATTGATACAACGTACCTTGAAAGTCAAGTGAGCATGATCTCAACATGTCTTCAAATGCTTGAATAGTATGTTCTGATTTTCCATCAGTTTGGTGGTGGTAGGCAGTGCTCAAACTGAGATCTGAATCAAGGGCTTCCTAAATACTTTTCGAGATTCTTGATGTAAAATGGGGATCATGATTTAAAACAATCGATAGTGGTACTCCAAGAAGTGTTACAACATCATTAATATATAGTATTGATAAATTTTCAAGTGTTAAATCTTCTCTTATAGTAAAAAAATGTGATGACATGGTAAGACGATCAATAATGACACATCTTACATTGCTCCTTCAATGAGTCTATAGTAGACCCATGGTAAAGTCCATCATTATATTATCCCATTTCTACTCTAGTATGAGAAGAGGTTGCATGAATCCTTCATGCTATTGCCTTCCAGCTTTAACTTATTGACAAACCATACATCCTGACCCAAAATCAGCAATCTCCCTCTCCATGATGTCCAACCAAAGATGTTCCTTCAAATCTCTATACATATTAGTGCTACCAGGGTGTATAGAGAAATTGGAACTATGAGAATCGTCCAACCATTCCATTTTTTGATCAGGTATATTGGGGACACAAAGTCTCTTCTCAAATTTCAAAATTCTATATTCATACACAAATTCAATCAATCTCCCATCATTCATATCTTTAATCTTATTTTAAAACACTTCATCATCACTCTGAGAACTCTTTATCCTTTCAAGTTAATATGGTTTGGAAACCAATTGAAAATGTATTATGTTTCACCTTCCATGGTGATTCCCATATCCATAATTACAAGATCCATGTATATAGGATCCTTTTCAACTCTCATCATGTTCAAAACTCCATTATCTATTCTACTCAAACCATCTTTCCCCTTTTTTCCTTCTCGAGTGGAAGTGCATAGTGAAATCATAATCCTTGAGTAGTTCAAGCCATCTCCTTTGCCTTATGTTGAGTTCTTTTTGTGAGAAAATATAATTCAAACTCTTTTGATCAGCATAAATATTACATTTTCAATATAGATAGTGTCTCTATATCTTCAAATAAAATATTACAGCTCCGAACTCAAGATCATGATTATGATAGTTTTCTCATGAAATTTTAGCTGTCGTGATGCATCGACGATAACCCTATCATTCTGTATAAGGACACATCTATGTCCTTTCTTTTAAGCATCACTATAAATAATAAACCCATCATTCCTTGATGGTTTAGTCAATATAGGAGCATTGAATATTATTCTCTTCAGTTATTCAAAACATTCTTCAGTCTATTTTGTCCAAACAAATTTAACCCCTTTTCGTGTGTGATTTGTTAATGGGTTAGACAACTGGGAAAAATTATGGACGAAAGGTCATTAATAACCTACTAAACCAATAAAACTACGTACCTTTGTTATAATCATTGGTTCTGTCCATTCATGGATTTCCTTTGACTTAGAAGTATAAATAGAGATTCCATACTTAGAGACAATATGTCCAAGAAAAGAAATCTCTTGAAGTCAGAATTCATACTTGCTAAACATCCCATATAATTCATGTCTTCTATGAGTCCTAAAGATAATGCACATGTGATTTTCATGATCTTCGTAGCATTTGGAGTATACCAATATGTCATCAATAAATACCAATACAAAGTCATCAAGATATTCCTTGAAAACTCTATTCATTAGATCCATCAAGAAAGTGGGAGAATTAGTCAATCCAAAAGGCATTACTGTAAACTTGTAATACCCGTACCTAGTTCAAAATGCTGTTTTGGGAAAGTATTCCATCTTCACCCTCAACTAATGATATCCAAATCAATGTTCAATCTTTGAAAAGTATTGAGCTCCATGATGTTTGTCAAATAAATCATTAATGTGAGGTAGGGGATACTTGTTCTTTATTGTTATAGCGTTGATCTCCCTGTAGTCAATGAACAACATCATAGATCCATCATTCTTTTTAACAAAAAGTAAAGGGGATCCCCATGGAGAAACACTAGGGCGAATAAATCCTTTATTACTCAATTCCTCTAGTTGTTTCTTTAGTTCCAAAAATCCCATAGTTTCCATTATATAAGGGGTATTTGATATGCGCCTTGAACCAAGAATTAATTCAATGGAAAACTCAATTTCTCGTTCTGGAGGATGTCCAGGTATATCTTTTGGAAACACATCAACATAATCTTTAATAATAGGTACATAATATATCTGAACATTCCATTCCTCACCCATAGTTCGTTCATTATCTTCATCCCCAATAATTGAATTTAGTTGAGTTACTAAGGGTGGATCTAGATAAAAATCTGGTGGTGGCCATTATTATCTAAAGAAAAGGCTTTCTTTATCATCATCACCATAAATCATAACCCCCTTCTTATTACCATAAATGTTTTCATCATGGTCCAAAATCCAATCCATAACGAGGATTATATCAAATGTATTGATGGGTATGTCTATGAGATCAACAGATAATGAACATTTATATGCCCTAATAGGGACTAATTCACAAAAAATTGCTACAATGATACTTCCCTAAGGTGGTTTGACTGACAACTCCCTTTTTAAATCAAATTGGAAATATATAATTTTCTTAGCAAACTGGGAAGACAAGAAACAATGCGATGATCCAGAATCAAATGAAGCATTTTCTAAACTTTATGAAACCATTAAATTACCTATGACCATGTCTTTCAGAGCTTCAACCTCAGCAGTAGTGGTAGCATTAGCTTGGACATTATCCTTGGGCCTTTTCTGAGGTATGTTCCCCTGATGCTTAGGAAATTTATTCACATAATTCCCCCTTTCTCTATAATTGTAGAATTCAACATCAACAACCTCTTTCTTCCCCTTGCAATCACGATCTAGGTGGCCATTTTCACTACACTTTTAAGAGACTCTGATTCCCTTCCGGCAAGTACCAGGGTGATTCATCCCACATTTACAGCAGGATGGATATTAAACAATTACCTTCTTTAATTTATTTCCATTTCCAATGTTTTCAGTAGATCTATTCTTCTCTTTCTTTGCTTTAAAGTCATAAGAATTGGATAATTCTCTTTCTATATTGATAGCACATGAGACAATATCTTCATAAGATGTGATGGATTGTGAGACTAATACTCAATGGAGAAATGGTTTTAACCCATCAATGAAATGATCAATCTTACTTCTTTGGTTACATATATAATCTGCAGTATGCCTCACTAACCTTGTAAATTTAGCTTTATACTTTGTGACATTCTCATCCTCCTTTTGCCTCAGACTCAAAAATTGTCTTTCCATATCTGCTTTATGTTCACAAGGAAGGTATTTTTATACAAAAATTTCATTAAACTACCTACATTCCATATTTGATACTTTATAATCTTCCTTTTTGTTTTGAATCAATGACCACCATTGATTAGTATCTCCGGTGAGGTGGTAAACTGCCATGAAATTTTTTTCCATTTCGCTAGTCCCCAAGGCATGGAATATTTTTTCTAAGGAATTTATCCATTGCTCAACTAATAGTGGATTTTTACCCCCAGTGAATGTGGTTGGTTGTTTCATCAAGAAGCGATCTAACATTGATCCTCCACGCTGTGGATCAGGGATCTCCATACTGGTATGTTTAATATTCAAAAACTGAGTTATTTTTCCAAGTATGGTGATTATCTGATCAGCACCAGTTGCATCACGAGATACACTATAATTATCATGAGTATGATGGGAATCTCTTCATGGAGTGTGTGCATTGATAAGGCTTCCTTTCCTTCTAAAAGTTGTAATTTCTAAACAAAGGCACAAACTATATTAGTTTATGAATCACAATACATAAATCCATACTTATAAAACACTTAAGATAAATTGAACAGTTTATAGATGTAATCCATAATCATTAAAAAAATTCATTGAGGAAGTATATATTCATAAACCCTTCATAATGGTTTGTAATGAAAATGAGAATTATCTTAAGAATATCCCCCCAGATTGTCGTAACCAAGAGTGCAGCAAGGCCCATTGTCGAGCACCAGTTCTCGTTCGAGTCTAGCTCAAAGAGTTGTTTTGGGTTTTACCCCTAGGTACATCTGTTCCAGAGCCGCCTTTACCTACTTGTATCCAGAAAGGTATGTATTGCTTCAAATACTAACAAAATCTATATAATACCAAAATTATAGGAAGTTCTTCTATACTAATCCTCAATTTCTATCTTAGGGTAATGTGCTCTAATCATAGTTTATCTAAATATAGATTCCAAGGTTTGTACTAGACTTCCTCTCATACCAACTGTAACACCTCGACCCTAGTTACCCAGAGTCGGAGCATTATTACCTACCATTGGCATGATCACAAAAGATAAATTCTCGAACTACCTATTAGTTCAGTAGCCTTGGAAGTACTAGATACATTCATAAGGATTACATTACATCATAAAATGGAAAACTACAACAACATTTTATCCTTATAAAACACTGAGATTACATAGACTATCTATGCAGGTCAGTCATAAAATACTTCTTCGCATCCTGAGAAAAATAAAACATAGAAAGGGTTGAGCTCATATGCTCCTTAAGGATAACAATATAGTGGAAACTTACATAAATAAGAATAAACATTTAAGGAAATCTATAAAACTAAAAAATACATTTAAACATGAACTTCATCATAATATAGAAAAGATAAAATCAAAATAATGAAATTTACTTACTCACATGGATATTCTATTAGTCGAATAATCACATGCTATATCAATAGGCACTTTCATAATGATGGAATGCATAATGCCATACTTTTATAACCACATAGTCAATGCCTTGTGCCAAGAATACAATTAAAATTTTGTCAAGGCCTTGTGCCAATACACTAGTTTGTCTCATTAGACCTTCTGATGCATCGAGTAGCCATAGCGGGCTCCACCCATCACATACTAAGTCTAATGCATTCCTCATATGAGAAGGTTTAAACATAACATAAACATTCATATTAAAACTAGTACATGAAATGTCAATAATTTATCCATAAACCATGAATGGTATGAAATAACACATCCATAGTCGAACATATCAGAAATCCATCAATACAATATGGAAGATTTGTATCATAATAAATCAACTTAAGAAAATCATAAAATCGATCAATGGATGTTGACATAGATGAAATCAAAACCTTTTTAGAGAAATATATATTTCAATTTTGAAATCATTTAAATGTCACGTAATTTTAATAAAAAAATTTGTATTTGAAAATATTCTTATAAGCTTTTAAGGGATGATTTGATGATGTTATAATGAGGGAAAATAACCACACCATCCGTATAAGTTTAAAAAATAAATTCTTACCTTAATTTTGTCGGAATATTATAAAGGACCTTGTTTGGAAAATGACGGAAATATTCCTTTATAAATATCTTATAAAAAGTCAAACAAGGTTATAAATGACTTTAACTCGTTGTCTTTATAATAGTATGATTGTTTTGAAATAAATTTTTATGAAACATGGATGTTGATTAAAAAGATATCCCAGTAGATATTTACATATAAAAAACCTCCGATAATGAAGAGATTGTGAAATTAACCCTTACCTTGTACTTTTTCTTGGTAAATGGTAGGATAAACTCTTGTATAATGGTGAAATAATTGTTATTAAATTATAAAAGAATCATATACATTAATATGATTTCATATATGATCTTTTAACATTGCTGTGTTAATAATATATTATTATTATCGTTGTTTCGGTTGTTAAAGAATTCGTTTTCATTTATATTATTTGTTATGAGAGTAATATTTGTTATGGTTGGGATGTATCGTATTCATGTCCATAATGATATAAAGCCTTTAATCATTATTTTTAATAATCTAATGAAAATTAGTCATGAATGGATATGACGGGGAATAAATATCATCGCCTTCATGGAGACGGTAATCCGTACGTACGCAGGAGTGAAAATATCATTCTTTTGATATTAAAATAATATAAATTTGGATTTTATATCATATTATCATGTTATATTTATTATTTTCATCAATTACACATCATTATTATACCAATCCAAATAATAATGTATTGAATCACAATTACACCATGACCTGGAGACGGTTAGTCATACGTACATACGTATAGTGACATGTCATTCAAAGGATGGATAGAATAATGAATTTTGTTGTACCATATTTATAATAATAATATAACAGTATATAGAATATACTGGATTTATTATTTTAGAATGAGAATAAAAATCAAAGTTGAAGTGGAAGAAGAAATGAACTTGAAAGAGGTGGTGAGATATTTACCTCTTCTTTGGGTTCTTTCTTTTGATTTGATCAAAAGGACTCCCTAGGAAGGATTTATAACTAAATAATGACCTATAGGATGAAGGGAGGACAATTTATAGGGTATTTGGGAAGGTTTTGTCTGATCCAAATGGCTTCGATTGTGTGAATTAGAGAGAAGGGGGAGTTCTTGTTTATAAGAGGGGTGAGGGGCCCCTTAGGAAAAGATGGAAATATTATTTTATAATAAAATAATTTAGGATTTATAATGTCTCCAAGATGAATTAATTAAATTATAAGGTGGGGATGGGTCGAAAACAACTCAACCAATAGGTTTTTGACAGTTTTGGGTCACAATATTAACTTTATCTTTTAGATTATCTCTTAGTTAAATAGTTTGACATTTACCATGTCTCTTTGTATTTTTATAATATAGGGTTAATAAAATTACTATATATGTAAAAATACAACCCGAAGTGGTTCATTAATGTTACATATATCATTATAAATTTCCTTTGGCTGATTCATATATTTTCTGGAATATATTATAAATTTATAATATAATATTTGTTTTAAAAACTCTTTTATGTCAATTTTGACCCAATTTGGTATTTTGTTTTTTCTAAATTTATGACAGCATTATTACATCGAAAAAAGTCATCTAACTAACTATAACATGCCATATTAACCTATATAATTAGTGGAATTCATAAAAAGTCTCAATTTACATTTATTTGGATATTTATAATATCAATTATTTTTTATAATTCATTAATTAGGTAATTACTACATCATCATTGTGCCATAAATAATTTAAATTATTTAATGTCTAAAAAATGTAAATAAAAAACCATTATATAGGAAATATCTTTAGCATTCTAATGAATTGTTATAGTCTAATTTAGATTATCTTTAACTCTATATTAAAAATGGTTTAGTTATTAAACATTGATTTTAACTCTTTTAACACTTCTTTAAATAAAATAATAATAAGTGTCCTAATCTAATCCAAGTGGACCAAAAAGGATCCTATTTTATTCCTAAGATTGTTTAGGTCGAATTATACTTATCCAATAGAATTAGAACATGTGTTTGGGTAATAATAACATAATATTTACCCTTAATTACCCTCTTTACTTTTAACCATGGTAAATAAAAGTAAGAAGTTACTATTCACCAAAAATATTTTGTCATATTTAACCACATTTTACTTACTGATATCAACTATGTCTCTCAGTTTTTTTAAATTCTACTCATAAATGTGGTAAAATTATGTTTTATGTGAATTTGAAAATTTTCCTAGGAGGATGGTAAAAGACGGTGAAATGTTTATTAAAATTTTTATATATCTAAAATTATTATAAACTGAATCTAATGAATTATATTGAACATAAATAGGTATTATGTATCTATTTTGACCTAAAATAATTTTAAATAAATTAATATTTAATTAAATAAAAATTCGATTTTAAACTACAACTCGGTGTTTTTCACTATTCATCAAAAATTAAATGTTTTTAGAAAAATACCAAAAATTCACCCTAAGGTAATTTCGATATTCTGAATCAAAAAATAATGTCCATTTTGAAAGATAAAAGTTCAAAAATTTCCAAAAGTGGGTATTATAATTCATAATGGCTAGTTTGAATGGTTGTGGTGTGTTAGAACTCGAAGTTGCGTACAACTCACACTAGTGTATTATTCAAAGAGAAGCGTACCGTGGAAGATTGGGGTGTTACACAACTGTCTTGGATGGATTCACAGATATCCCATTTCATATGATGATATGACCCAAGAATGAGACCCCCTTCAACCATAACTCACACTTGGTGTACATTTTATAGAACTAATCCTTTTGTAAGTAATCTAGTATATTTATTAGACTATCCTCATGATCCTCCTTCGTTTTTGAGTTTATTAGAATATCGTCTATAAATAATACTAGAAAATTTTCAAGGTAATCTATAAAGACTATATTCAGCACGTCTGTCAAGATTGATGGATCATTAGTGAGTTTGAAATAAATTACAATGATTTCATAGTGCCCATACAATGATAAAAAATTAGTCTTGGTGATATCCTATTTATTCACCCTTATATGGAAATATCCTGAACGCAAATCCACATTAGAGAGGTATTTTTCTCTTCATAACTGATAAAACAATTCATCAATTGGGGGAAAATAAGACATGTTTTTATCGTGATTTTGTTGAGGTCTCGATAATTAATGCAAAGACGCATTAAACCAACCTTCTTCTTGACAAAGAGGACTGGTGCACCCCATGGTGAAGCACTTGTATGTATAAACCCTTTATCCATATTATTTTTTAGTTATTAAATTAGATCCTCATGTTCTACAACATTTATTTTATACAGATTCTTGGATATTGGAAATGCCCCATGTATAATATCAATGGAGAATTCAACATCTCTTCTAGGTGGAAGACCATGCAATTCCTCGAGAAAAACATCAACAAATTCTGTCACAATATGCGTGTCTTCAAGGATAGTTTCTTCCATTGACTAAATCATATAATCATGGTAAGCATACGCTTAGGGAAGTAATATGCATGCTTGAAATGATGGTTCTAAAGTGGATTCATCTTCATCCTTTCACTTGTAAAGAATCGGGTGTTGAATCACCAAATGGGGAGTGATTTCCCTGTCAAATCAATTTATGTAGTCTCTAAATAAGATAAGCCATTACATTCAATGAATTGCATCAAATTATACTAGAGTTATTTTAAATAATTTCTCCAGGAAGTTTAATCCGCAAATTGTGATAGGGGAGGAGTTATATTCATGGGTTTTAATTATTTCACCATCATTTTTAATTACCTAATTTGTGGTGGTGTTGGGATTGTTCTACTAAAACATGAGGATATAGAAGAATGCATAGAACTATGGGTGATAACTAAACCTTTAACCTTTTGATTTTGGTTCTAATCTATCCATTATATACTTATGGATGATTATCTTAATCAATTGAACACATAAAGGATAATTCAAAGACAAAAATAGATTACTTATAAATTACTTTAATTTCTTCAACTTATGAATTTATATGCTTCGATATATGTTATCCATGATATAATTATCATGATATATTCTTAGGGGGTGTTTGTTTAATTCCATTAATAATGGATCATACTAAGATTGTGAATTTACCAAAGCATATCACCTGGGAGGTCATAACCAACAGTGTAGAAAGGCCCCTTTTCATGCACCAATTCCCGTTTGAGTCTAGCTCCAAGCGTGTATTTCCAGTTTTTCCCCTAAATACATCTGTGCCATATCTACCTCAACCTAGTCATATATAGAAAGGGATGTATTTTCATTATAAGCCACTTACTCAATACTCACCAAAATTAAAGGATGTTTTTATTATTCTCAGTATTATCCCTAAGGCTTTCACTACATTTTTCTAATCCTTATCCTAAAAATAACTAAACCTATCATATGATACCAACTATTACAACCAATATCTTTTTTACATATTTAAACATGATTTATCACATTTTTTTTACATGACACAACATAGAATATTGATAGGTCTAGTGTTCTTGTTGCTTTGGAACATTACATAACAATTTAGAATATAAAACACAATATCTTTATTGAAAACTTCTTTTACACTACCACACACATTCCTTCATACTTAGCATTTCATGGGATAACCAGAAGAAATATATAATAAAAAGGGTGAGCTTAAAGCCCAATAAGGGAATAAACAAGGCATTAGATGAAGAATATAGTAAATGTTATGGAATATGCATATCAATGGATCGTAAGAGATACATGATCATAAAGGCATGAAATAATATGATTATCAAAACATGGAAAATGTGGCATAACACTTAACATCATATTAGCATGGTCGAAGAAAAATTGCTAATGGAGAATGAGTAAACCCTCATTGTACATGATTTAGCATGTGTAAAACCTTACTACATTTAATATATCATGATGCTAATCTTTACCCAATTCATTGTAGTGCTATCAGGGCGCATCCTTCTTAATCATTTCATTTCATGCAAAAGTGTGCCACTTGAATCACATAACATAGATTCATTAAACATAATCATATATTCTATGATAAAGGAGCGTGGAATTCCTACATGTAGCTTTATAATCAATAAGTAGATGTGCATAAAGGTGAATACCTTTGATTGAGAAATAATAATGGAATTCACTACACAATGACTTTGTCTTGGAAAATCATTGTGCAATTTCAACAGCATAACAACATGACATAAGAATTAATAAAAATGGTCGATGAGAGAGAAATGGGTTTTACATCATATTTACATAAATGTACACTAAGGGGGTCATATAGATACATCTTCCAACATATCTAATGGAATTTCGATTCAGAATACAAAATAATTTCTTCAATGTAAATTAGAAGAGAGAAATTACATACAGAATTTCGACATGTTAACAAGTGTACACGGAAGGCATTAATTGTATGGAAAGGGGTATCATATCATTGAAAAAAGATGTGAATTATGTAAGAGGTGAGAAATCATATACAAACATTAATAATTGAAAAGAAAAGGGTGTTTCAACATAAATAAACATGGATAAAAATGAGAGGGGAATAAATCCCTTTCATGGAAGTGTGATCTCAAAGGCTTAAGAGAGTCTTGAGAGAGTATTCCTCGGATCATGGGGTGCCTTGAGAAGATTTTAGTGAGAGGAGGGAAGAGGTTATTCGAGATCAAAGGGATTTGAGTGAAGAGGATGTTGGAGCTTGGGTGGTTTTATAAAGGAAAAGAGAGTGGATTCTTTATTATTTAGGTTTTGGCCACCAAACATTAAACTAATCAAAAACACAAACCAAACCACTGTTTTCCCATTGTTTTTCAAATAGGGGATTGAGATAAATTATTTTATAAGTCCAATGTCTGAACATATTGAAATATTAGGCTTTCTTATGTGGAGGTGATTCATACCCTCAAGGAAATAAATTTAAAAAGATAAAATGTTTTATATGTCTTGGAGGGTCTACTATGGTAGCAAAAAATTTATCAAAAAAATATAAAATAACCTTAAATTAATGATAAAAAATATATTGGCCGAAAATATAATTTATAGTATTTTGTTACATCACTATTTCATCATTATGATGTCATAGAACATATTATATATTTAAACTATATTTAATTTTTAACAAAAAATTAGATTCTCTTAGAAATTTATGATAAATAAACCATTGGATAATTTCAAAATCCTAATTTCAAAAATAATATTAATTTAAAATAAATAATTTTCTAAATATGTTATTTTTTACTTTTAATATTAATAATCGACATTTATAAAAAATTAAAGGGTTTTGAAAAAATGCCTTTCAATCCTTAAGAAAAATTACAATTGTATTCATAATAATTATAAGTTCTTTTATATTAAATAAAAATAAATTTACTAATAATATTTCATTAAAATATTATTTTAATTCAAAAATTTCATTAATTAATCAAAATATATTTCTTAATTGAATATTTACTAAAAATACTAATTTTTTATTAAAAACAATTCACAACGTTTCAAAAATAAAATGAATGCATATTCTCTATAAAAAATAATGTTCATAATAATAGTGCTATAGTATTGCTTCACTACCCCTTATTACACCCGCATAAGACCTAAGAGTAAGGTGTGAAATGGTGATAGAATCTTGGTGTGGCTTGGATAACATCAATTGGGTGGTAATCTATATCAACTTCCACTTCAACCATAGGTGGTTATGTTCGAGCTGAACATGTTGAAGCTCGGCTTGGGATTGCTCAAGAGCGAATCCTAATGATGCCACCTCCTTTATGAGCTCCAAAAAATGGGCATCGAAGGGCATAATTCTACTGGAGGAGCTCATCACATCCATTGTGTGAGTAAATTGGATTTTTTGAGGCACCATATTTATACTAATCATGTGATCATTGTTCAATGAAAATATTAGCAATAGTTAAAATTATTACCGGTATTTTGAAATCCAAAATCATAATACCATGGTAGTGCATATTTTATATAACCATTACACATAATAATACATTTAATTTGATTAGGACGAAATTTCATTAATAAATGTTTGGGTTGTTATAATGTATTATTGTTGGAGGTTTTAATAAGTATCTAGCTAACAAAAACCAAAATATCTAGTTATAATCAAACTAAAAATTGTCTAACACTTATTTATAATTAATGTTTTATTGGAAATAAGTTTCATAACAATAATAATATATATAATACTAATAATATAAATATTTATTTGGTTATATAAGTATATTGAATAGTATACATTCTATTCCAATTAAACTGGGTATTTAGTCACTAAAATGAAGCCCCCCCCGATTTGGACCATACACACTAAAAAATAAGGACCAATGGTATAATAAACAGTAAATATAGGACTTAGGACCATGTTCCTTAGAAAAAACATAATTACATTATTTTATTGATTATTCACTATAGTACCAGGGATTGTTAAATTAACCAAAAAATATATTCCTTTAATACTGGTACAATAATTATAGAAATTCATCCCTTTTCATGTGTATATATTGAACATAATAATAGAGAGGTTATGGAGGCATTGAAAAAAACATGAAGAGATAAGAACATGGTATGATTCATGTACTCTATTTCGTTTTCAAAATATAAATCATGATCATCATAACATATCCTAAAATTTAAATTGTAAGATGAAGTCAATTAAGATTTTTGGGGGTGTTTCCATATTTATGTATCTATTTAAATGGTGTTCATTTTTTTTCTTGATATTCAGTGATGTAACAAGTTTTGGTGGTTTCGAAGAAGATATGATTGAAGGTATAAAATTTTATTAATGATATAAAAAAAGATAATGATATTAAAAAGAGAGTTTTGACACAATATATTATATATTTCAAATATAAAGGATAATTATTTCATCATATAAAATTTTCAAGATGACATTTTTAAAAATTCATGAATATTAAAATCTGATAAGAGTTAATGCTTTAGAAATTCATATATGCAGAATCTAGGGTATATAAAAGATATAAAATTTTAATAATGTAAACTTTCCTCAATATTATGATTTTTATATTCAATACATAATAGTATAATTGTTCATATGTTATAGTCTCTATTGTGATTACTATAATGGATATGAAAAATTATAAAGTCCCAAAATGTACAGTATTTACTTACTCTGATATTAATGGTTGTTATTTATTTTTTTAAGAATAAAAAATGAAATATTTTTACTATAAGTGAATGTTTTCTTCATCAAAATAGTTAAAAAAATACACAAATAAGAAAATCAAAATATTATATGTATGAATTTTATTTTTAATAAATAATGATGATTGAAACGTGATATTTTTCTCTCAGAAAAAATTCATAATCTCTAGAATATATGGTATTCCATAAATACATTTTTATATACATAATATTTTATCATTGGGAAAATAGAGATTGGAAATTGTTAATGTCCTGGAAAACAATGGTTGATATGTATGGTTCTTCACACATAATATTTTTTCTGAAATAAATGTTTTTTTAAATTTATAAAAAATTACAAAATAATGATGTCGGAGCTATCATTTTATTGATATAAAATCTCAAATATAAATCATGTTGAATGAAATTTGAGAATTCATCCCATGCCATGTAGATGATATCACATTGTAATCATGATAACATGGAAGAAAAGAAGAGAAGGTATTTGTTGATAAAATTATTATCATTCCATAAAGAGAGAATTTTTTTAATGTGTTTAAAATTGGGTTTTCAATATCTAATATTAGAATTTATTCCATGATAACCATTCCAGTTATAATGATTGAAGAAGTAGCATATGATTTTTCTTGGGGCTGTTTGAATTTTGAATTTTGAATTATTAGTTAAATTAGGGAAATATGTTTCTTGTAAGTAAGACTATAAAAAAATACAATAATGTAAAATTCAAGGGAAGTCTCATATAATGGGAGTTTAAAATAATATGAAATATAAAACAAAGACTGTGTATATAAAAGTGAGCATTGAATTAGAGAAACAATAAAAAGAGTACACAGATGGTTTTTGTGTGAGCGTCATACTGGATTCAAGTGTTGAGAATGTAGTAAGTAAATCATGTTGTATAATGTAAATAAGTCAAGGATTACTATATAATACCTAGGAACAATCATTTAGAGAAAAAGGATAATTCCTAGAACATTACATATCCTGAAAATAATGTAGCATATCAAGATACACTCATGGAGATTAAATTATTGTATTGTTATAATAATAGTTCAAGGATAAACGAAAATAATTATATAAATAATAATTATTCTAATGTACGGTAAGATATAACATGATTCTATATAATTCTAAGGATTTTCAATTAAATTTAAGTAGCAATCCTTGTACATAATGTGTATTTTTTAAATTAATTTCCTTAAGATGATTGAGTTCATAAGTCATAAATAATAATTATTCTAATGTACGGTAAGATATAACATGATTCTATATAATTCTAAGGATTTTCAATTAAATTTAAGTAGCAATACTTGTACATAATGTGTATTTTTTAAATTAATTTCCTTAAGATGATTGAGTTCATAAGTCATATCAGTCACTTTAACATGTAAAAATGATGAATTTTAGAGATATAATAAAACTAAAAATGATATAATACACAATAATTCACTCACCCTCTTTTTGAACATATACCATTTATGGGATTATCAAAGTATAAAAGATTTTATGACCAGATTGAACAACACAATCACCTAGTGGGTTTGATTTTGGATAGATCATATCCCCCACCTCAATGTTTTTGTCACACTAGATAAATCATTGTTTTTAATATTCATTTTTCAAAATTGTACCATATTCCATCAAATGGGTAACACCAGCAACCCAAATGGTTTATTTTTTCCTACAATCTGTCAAAATTATTTTTTTCATCCACCAATTGATCTTGTAGGCTAGAAACCTAGTCCATCTTATGTATGCTATATTAAATTTCCAAGTAAATCGTTTTATTGGGTCTCCAAACATGGTTTTATCCATGAAATTTCATTAGACATCACATATTCTAGCTTCTTCAAAATCCATGAGGCATTTCTATGAACAACATCATATTGGGACTCAACATCTGGTTTCCTCCTTGATTTTTTTCTACATCCACCATCCACAGTATTAACATGACTTACTAACAATAAAACAAATTTGATTTTGTATAATGGTCCCCAATATCAATCACATACTTACATTTTTCTGACCTATATTTTTTTATCATCTTCCATTTTTTCGTATAATTTTTTTAAATGGAAATCCTTTGTACCTCCACAAAACTATTATATGTGGTAATAATATCCATATATAGTTGAACCCTTGATGATATGAGATAAAACTCAGGTGAAAATAATAAAACCAGTACACTAAGATGTATAACCTAATAATAATAACAAAAAAAATAACAATAAAATAACATTATAATTGTTTAAATAGTGTGATGAAAATGAAAATGAAAAAGAAAATAAAAATAATGATGGATATCCTTAGAGAAAAGATCAAATCCCAAAAAATAATTATAGAAAAAGGATTTTATGATTTTAAAATGTTAAAAATCTTGTCCTCGGCAATTTTATCTGGAAAACATTAGAAAAAAGATATTTCAGTTCCCATTCCAATATTATCAAACAGTTTAGATACCAATTTATCAACCCTATAAGTACATGAAAACACAAACCCAATGTGATTAAAATATTATATATTTTCATCGCATGAATTTTCTAGTTTCCATGAATTTTAAATAATTATAAGCTTTATATAATTAATAATAAAGATAAATTCCACCTTCAACCAGAGATAACATTATTTATTTATTATTATGATTTAAATATATAGGATTACCCCCTCTATCTCAACGTCAAATTCCATTACCTATCTACCATCTCTATTAGAGAATGAGTGATCACCCCATAGAAGTTTGTGAATATACCATTATATCCTTCTAGTTCCTGGGTGCCTTTTACTACTCTAACAATGTTGATTTTAGTCCAACCTATATAATGAGGCTACTAAATAATAATATTATATATAATATAACGTCTATAATTCCCTAAAATGAATATTCATCTAAAAGGAGGATGTTACTGAATGATTTAATGGAAAATTATACATTATAGATATTTTCATCTTGATAGAAAATAAGGATATTATAATAACCATTTATAAGGTTATTTACAATCAATTTATCCTTGAGAGGATCCTATTACCATACATAATAGAAATTATTTCTTCCTTAACACATAGATTAATGTTTTGAACAACTATAAATTTGATTATAATATATCAATAGTATATGGGAAATGAGATAATATATGAATTGAATCTACTAATTTAAAAGGTATTAAAGTACAATGACCAAGTAGATTTATCAAATTAGTATTGGAAAAGGTATTTCCCTGAATGTATCCACCTTGTTTTTAATAGCAATATATAATGAAAATATAAGTTCATATTTTCCTCAAATATATATTAGTGAGAAGTTTTTTATGAAATAAACACCATTAATGAAATTATTTGGTGGAAGAAATACATGGTTTATTTAATTGAAGTATAAAATTTTATATTTAACAGTTAATACCAGGATGATATTATTATAAAGCTTATGATTGTGGGTCCTATGTCTACAAAGTACCTAGATCAATATATCCATATTGGGTATGACTTACAACTATATTAAAGTTCCCTATGGTTTGTGTGGGTTGTATTTTTTGTCAGTTAGCATGTCAATATGTATGCCTCGAAGAAGCTGGTTTATAAAGTTGAATATATAAAATAAATGAAAATTGATAGCAAACCATATATTAATGAGTAAATGTGAATGAATCTGTCATTTAATATTCTAAGGAAGATTACTAATTATGTTAGAAAATGAATTTAGAGGAATTGGATTCTTCATTATGGGTATCCTATAAAATATATTATTGTTTGATCTAGTTTTGATTGAATCAATATATGTACTAATAATTATAGAAGTAGGAGAATGAGGATTATCAACAACATGCTATAGAGGATTGGGAATAAAATTTCAACTAAACTATATATTGTAAATCCCCTTTAGGATATTATTTATGAAAATATTAATTATTGTTTTGTGTATTGATATAATACAGTTGAAGTTGTTGAGAAACTATCTTTGCAGAATCTATCATGAAGGATGATAAATTTTTTGAAGAATAATCATGGATGAATTAGCATAAGAGATGAGTTTTATGTTGGAATTTAGAAAGAAAATGTGTGCCTGAAATTATATAACATGTTTATTTAATATATTGAAATACCATTAGAATTGTTTTTATGAAGTCTTAATATTTAATGATATATTACAAAAATAAAATTTGAGGTGTTTTAGTTTGATTTAAAGGGATTATAAGAGTATATAAGAAGAATTTAAGTGAATCTAATGTGATATGAATAAATATATATTCTTGAGGATGTGGATGGAATTGAAATAATGTTTCTATTCATAAGGACTCACAAACACTATGTATATATGAATGTTTTCACGGTGTGGTACAAGGATTAATATTTATGTAAGCATCCTTTACGAATTCGAAAATATGATACCAAAGATTTGTTATTGTTCATATCTAATTTATATTGATACCTAATTTAATGTATGGATGACCCAACATTATGTAAGGATGATAGGAAATATAAAATTTAACATCCATTAATTTATTATGGACAAATATAGTTCATAAGGATGAACAGTAACATGATACATATGATTTCATAGGTCATAAATATCATTTCACTTTACAGAGTGGAGGTTAAAGGAAAAACTACAAAATTTATAAACTTGGTGTGAACATTATAAATAATCTATGTATATTACATAATGATAATTCTATGTCAAACGATTAAAATTTTGTTTATTTTAATTAATTATTAATATGAATATTTATAGAATTAAATATTTTGAAGAAAAATTAAGTATAATGAATTTTTTTCATTACATTAAGAGTAAAACCACATGATCCAATCAATCCTTGATGAATGTTATAAACTTCAGAACATGAATAAATTGGAATTGATTTAATCACCCATCTTTTGATTCGGTGAAATTTAAATTATTATATTTAAAAATCAATATTATTGAACAAATTTGACATATAAACATGAAGATGATTTTGACATTATTTATTTGATTAAATATCACAAACCGATTTATCCAAAAAGAAAAACCAAAATTTTTTGAGGCACTGATGCAAAAAACAGAGAGTGAAATATAAGGAAGTCATGGAACGAAAATTTTAAATGGATTGTCAAAATTAAAAATATATATAAGAGGATTTGGTTACCTATTAGATAATAAAAATGAAAAGAGATAAAAAATTGTAAATATTTTATATGAAGAAAGAAGATATCTAAAAAAACTAAGATGATATCCATCAAAAGATTAACTCGATACAAATATGAAGAATAAGAATAATTTTTTATTGAAAAAGATGAAGCTGCCTAGTTTTTATATGAAGATCCATTCACAGATTAAAATTAATAATATGAAACTACTGTAAATACTAATTGATGTGGAAAAATTTATCAGATAAGGGAATATAAAGATGAAAATGAATAGATGGATTGTCAATATATATGAATATCCATTAAAAATATATTATCAGTCAAGATAATTGATGTTAAAATTATGAAAATACAAATTTTTATATTAATAAAATGATGTGAATTCTAGGATGTGTTGAAGAGAAATATTTTTTCATGTAGGTTATAAGAAGATTAAAATATAGTATATGAATTTTTAGAAGATTCATATATGATTAATTCAATGACATACAATACTTTGATCAGTGAAGATCAACATCAAATTTTGAAATATGTTTCAGATACCATTTAACAGAATAAATTATAGTGGGTTATAGGAAAATAAAAACACTTATGGATTATAGTTAACCCAAAATTTTATATTATTCTAGACCAACATTGATCTATATCTTAGAAACAAGGGTATGAGATATTCCTTGACCAACTCCTATAGTGTCAATCATATGATTATAGTGGATAATTTGCCACTAAAACATTATAATTTAAAAAAGATTAGGTTTTCAATGAGGGTCTAAACATTGGAAAAAATGAAGCACTAAAAATTAACATTGAATGTGTTGTATGTGAGTAGGTAAATATTAATATAACATTTTACATACTAATAGTTCGAATATGTTCAAATACCAATCAGGGTTACAAAATTCAAGGTTAATTTTGATTTTTATAAATGTTTATTTACAACCCATCACCACCTCATAGGAATTTCAGTATAGATCTTATGGGTATATCGCATGGGATTATAGAAAAGTTTCCCTATAATTGGAACAATTTTTTTCTTACAATTGTGTTTTTATCAGAATATATGAAGTTCCTATTTGAAGCATTTTCAGAATATCTTTGGATATATTTTTTTATTTCCTAACTTATTATCGAAAAATGGATGTTTTAGAAAGTATATTGAAGAAAGAAATATTGGAAAATATTATATGAAATCATTAAAATAAAAAGATAAAAAAAATAGTTAATAGTAACATGATGGGCATGAATTTAAATAAATCTTTGAAAATGATTCTTATGATGAATCAAAATAATTGTTTGATGACGATGAATTTATTAAATCACTTAATGTTTTGATTCCAAAGTAATGGAATACTTGATGATATAATTGATTTTTCTACTCACATTTTTTTATATATCAAGGGAATAAATTATGATATTTCCTAACAGAAATATGAATCAAATTCAATTGAATATGAATTGGCTTAATTGTTAAGAAGCTTCAATACTACAAAAAACATCTAAATGATGCCGCTGAATCTAGCACACTTTCTAATGGTATATTTTATTTTAGGGAATAAGATATTCAACCCGTTTTTTCTGACAAAGAGTTGTTTGAAAATAATGTCAGGTGGTGGTTTTGTATTTTAGAAATACTACATAAAGCCTCTATGATTATAAAATATTATCAGTATGATATTAAAGAAAATAGGGAGAATGAGATCGAATTTTTTTTACATGAAAGAAATAAATAACATGAGGTTTAGATATATATGTAATAAATTGAATGAGAATATATGTTCATATAAATTAATGATGAGAAGAATAAAATCAAACTGATGTGTCCTGAATTGGAAGTAAAACTAAGAAATATGGAATCTACCAAAGTATAGACTTCCTATGCAGTTAAATAGAGAAGTGCTATCAACAAAAATTGTGCAAATGTTACTTTTCCTAAGAAGACAAATGTTTATTGAAAAAATGGCCGCTCATCATAAATTTATCAACATAATCCAATCTCATGGAATAAGATAACCCAAATTTTAGTTAAATCTATTAGTATGAAATCTATTTAGAAATGTATTCAAGTAAATATGTTGATATATTGAGGTGGATAAATATTATAAAAACCCAAAAATTTATATAGTGTTTAAATAATAAACTAAAAGACGATACTATTAAAAAATGGTTCCCAAAATAGTGTTTTTTTTACCCAAAAATAGATTGATATTTGTTTCTTGAGGTTAATAAGTAACCAAATGATACTTATATGAGACCAACTGGAATTAATAAGACCTCACAATGAAAAACGATATTTCTATCAAGAACACAAGTGATCATTTCAATCATCTCTAGGGAAACTACAAAAAATTTTGTCATTGGTATAAAGAGTGTTAAAATGATACATCTGTATATAAATATTTTCATTATGTAATGAAAATTCTATAATAGAAATTTAGGGAGGTGGGAAATGTATAATAGGCTTACATGGAATGTTTAAAATGGAGAATACTGAGTCCTCTCCACCGAATAAATCATTTAAGAATGATGATCTATATTTCTATATAAAGATAATATTCATCTATTATGGAAATAGATTAAAAATCATGGAAAGCCTTAATATATTAATGAATATAAAATAAAAATGTATCATAATAGACAATAAAATGGGATCAATCCATTTAATGTATAAAGAGACTCTCATTGGTGAAAAAATAGTTATTCATATTAGTTTTTTTTTTGTTTTTAATGTCGTTTCCTCGTGATGTTATTGTGAGAGACCTTTTAATTATATATTTCACTTCGTTTTATAATAATCCGATGTAGATAACATTTTAAAATGATAAAATTGAATGTATTTTTCATGTCAATTACATACAAACCGAAGTGATAAATTCTTAATTAGGTAAGTTATTTTTAAAAAATAAATAAATGTTAAAACGTTTTTCACCATAGTTATTGTATAAAAATGTGATGAAGAATTGTTATTAAAATATTCTCATTTATTATACAATAACCAATGAGGTAAAACAATTTCTAAATTTTAATCAGTTATATTTTCATAGTAGTACAACAGGGAAACCACAAAAAAAATCCACCCAGTAGTGGCCCCAAACAATGGAATACTTTTCAATTAGAAATGTAGGATTTTCAATATATATTACATATGAACTAAAACCTAATGAAACAAAATAAATATTCCAATAATTTTATTTATAAATGATTTAGATATTGTACAGTAAATTAGAGGGTGATCAAATAGATAAAAAATATAATTGAAGAATTTAACATGTATTAGCAATTTATTTATATGATATTATTAATAAAATGTTTATAATGAAATAAAACCTTGTTGAACATTATTACTATCCCAATTGATATGATTTCAAATAGAGATCACTGAAAATAATAACATCATTAATTTAGTCAGTCTTAAAGATTTGTTTTCAAATGATTTTTAAAATTAATAAAAATATAACATGTACTTAGAGCCAAAATGTACAAATTATAATTGAGAAATCACTTTAACATTTACATTTTTGATATTTTTAATCATGTTTCCAGTTGTCTCTATAATATAATTTTTTTCCCTATTTGAAAATGATATTTTTGAAATTAAATTAATTTTTTTACAATCTAAATGTATTAAAATAATAAAAATTACTTGTATAATACATTTATAATATTTTCTCATGCATAACCATGTAAAACAACAACATTAAAATCCCACTAATATGAAAAATATAATCCAAGTTGTTATTTTTTTTTATGAAAAATAAAAAATTAAGAAATAAATGTTTCATACACTTCATTTGAAGGAAGTATCCAATAGTACATTATATTATTTTGAAATCATTCAGATATATATAGTATTATTTTTCCATGTTTTATTGTCTAATGTATTGGTGAAACATATATTTTTCTAGATATATGTATACTAATGTCACATTATATTGAATATAATGTGTATAAAGATACATTATATAAAACAAATATAAGTATAGTTTTTAAATTAATTATAATAAATTAATAATATATGATAATAAACTTACATGGTACAGACTCACATTGAATTGATTCCTACAATATCTCTAGAAACATTCACTAGGATGTCCCTCTTATAATTTATAACCATATGTTCAGGCCTAAAGTTGATTTTATTAATTTGAATCACATATAAATCCCAAAATAAAGGTGAATATGTTGATAATATATTCATTCTATAAGAATTCGTATCACAAGTCATATAATCCTAAACTTATTATTTTCTATAATACAATTATTTACATTTATATTATTCTTAAAAAATAAATATTTAAAATTTATAATGATAAAAAAATATTTATCACCAATATGAAATAAATGATATTATATACTCATACACCAATGGTAATTTAATGAATAATCTGAGATGTCTAAACTAAAAAATCGGTGATACATTATAGAAATTATAGTGACCTCCTCTATATATTTTACTCTTTCTCATGTATATATAATATCCTATAATTTGACTAAACACTACTCCACAACAATATTTTGATGACAAATTTTATCCCTAACATAATATTAATTCTATATGTTATAATAAGTTATTGGGGATCCTCAAAAATATAACTCACAATAGAGGGGAATCTTTATAGGAGGAGGTGTAAGAGTTTGATAAAAATTATGTAGAGTAGTGGGATTTATAGGTAGGGGTAGAAGAGTGGGATTTGTACGAAGAGGTGTAGGATTGGGATCAGTAGCATGAAACTAATTTTTCCATTTTTACAAATATCAATCGTATTGCTTATATGATCCTTTCTATCATCATATGACCAATCTCTAGAAAATTGCTTTCAATATATTTGATTTTCCTTTTATATACATCATCATTGAAAAATATCTTGAATGACCAAAAACATTTTTATTGATACAAAAACCATATATCCTCATACATGACCTAGGTGTTTATGCTATCCTCATGTAGTTTCTGGAATATATCGCCTACCATTAAGAATGAAGGTCCCCGATTTTCTCATCTCTTTAAGAGATTCAAATAATGAGAATTTGAAAATCTCATTAGTAATTCACTGTACAAAATGATTTCAATTAACTAGAAAAAAAAATTAAATTAATTATTAAAATCATCTCAAGTACAAACCTTAAATATTCTGAACGATATTGTCTATTTTTTCATTTTTGGACAAATTATATTTTTAATTCTCAGTTGGGGGGAGGTTAATGTTTGTAGAGATGGAAAAACATGATCTGTAGCTAAAAAATTTAACTTATTTTTTTTCTTCCAACAACTAATACCCTCAATGAGATTGAATACAAGTAATATATTTTATGAATGGATCTGGTGATGACATATACACATTTACATTTAATTCAGAATAAATGAATCATTAAAAAACTAAATCATTTAATTGATAGCATTAAACATACTAAAAATTATTCTTTTATCAAATTTAATGAATACACTTCCATGTGTCATCATCTAGAAATGGATATACATAATATGGTTTATTTATTTTTACTTTACA
Source organism: Viscum album (assembly GCA_963277665.1). Lineage (NCBI taxonomy): Eukaryota > Viridiplantae > Streptophyta > Magnoliopsida > Santalales > Viscaceae > Viscum > Viscum album. The sequence goes on along the minus strand of OY728161.1, from coordinate 1,984,271,886 downwards.
AAATGAAATATGATGTGAGGGTCAATTAAAAATACATCTATATCATAGAATTAAATCCTGAAAATTTCTTCCCACCTTTTCTAGTGTTTTTTATATCATATGTCATCATATAAGAAGGAAAAAACCTCTAATATTAAAAAAGTTCACTATAAGTAAAACAATAACAATTGATAATACCAAAATATCATTTTATAATTGAGATATTTTCTCTTTGACAACAACCATCCAATAACAAATCAAATTTATTACATTGGATCAAGCATGTAACTAAATGAGTATCATTTGGTCCCGACTGTGGGAAATTAACAATTTTAGTAAATGTGTGTTTCTATGTCAATTAATTATAGAATTATTCTATGACCCTATATAAGTAGATGGACTATGTATAGATGGATATGAAGGCACCTTAAAAGAAGTATCTATAAAATACTCCCTAGATTCTCCTGGTGACATGGATGTTTCATCTTACCTTATCCTAGAAATCATAATAACAAATCAATGAATTAAAAAATTATTACAAAAAAATTAAAATCTTAAAATTACATATAAAATTAAATTAAAAAAGAAAAATGACATGACAAAAATGTAAACTAAAGTAAACAATTTTTCTTCATATATATAATTTTTGTTAAATAAAATTATATAAACATTAATGAGAGATTAAATGACATATATAAGTGAAAATAATTCATCTAGTATATAAATATTTGATTAAAAAATTAATCTGATATAGAAAAAAATACTAAACAAAACACCCTTTATCATATTCATTATCGTATATCGAATATCATACACCATTTTGAAGGACAGTTCATCCAAAATGGAACACGAATTTTAAAAATGATCCAACTAATTAATCCATTTTTGAAAAAAAAGAATATTGCTTTATTTACCATTTTATTGTTTTTTTATATTTATTTTATATATTAAATTAAAATTAACTATCATTAAATAAAATAAAATAAAAAGAAAATCTATTTTAGGATTTAATAATATTAGTTTTTAAATTAAACTAAACTAAGGCACAAAGACTCACACACACACAAATATATATATATATATATATATATATATATATATATAAAGAATTTAAAATAAATATTATTACATGATTTGATTAATTAAATAAAAAATATGTAAAATTAGTTAAATAATATTTTATTTACCCTTCATTAACATTCATTTAAATTTAAAAACATTATTTCACCTTTAAATAACATGTGTTTAGCCTAATATTATTTTAGGTTACCAGTAAATAATAGTTTTTTACCTTTATAGAACCTAGTATTTCCTATGTGTAACATTACATTACCATTATTTAACATTGTTTTAACCTTACATTTTCCCATAATTAATGTTAGTTTTCCTTTATATAACGTTTTTTTACCTTTACATAGCTTTATATTACCATTAATTAACCCTTATATGTTTCTATTTACACTTACATGCCATTATATTATTCATATCTATAAAGTAACAAAAATACAATATTCATATATAAATTTAAACAATTTAATTATGAAACAAAAAAAACTAATAAATCATGAAAAAAAAATTAACACATTAGTTATTATATTTATTTTAAGTAAAAACTAACACTAATTTATATAATAGTTTGTTAATTTTTAAATATTAAACAACACATAAATATATGTTACATGTATTATTAGGAACATAATAAATGATTATTTCCCTGTATTTATTCCGCATGAAAGTTCCATATGACACAAATAATTTCTGTAATGTGGTCTTAAATATTCTCTATTAATCATTCCATGGATGTATGGATCTCACATAGATCACATCATTGTCAAGTCCATTCATCAACAAAATAATATTAACACTTATAAAATTATACACCTCTACTGATTTGATAGATCATGAAAATATATTTTTTACACATGTTTACATGATCCACATATTATTCAAGTTTCCAATATAAAATGATTAGTCGAATATTCCAATCTATCCAGCATAACTAATTTTAGGAAAAATTCATCAATTTTGACAATATATTTAATGAAGAAGCATTTTCTATTAATCAATAGGTCTAAAAATTTAATATAACCAACCTCTCATATTTCATCAATGTCTCAATAATAATCACATGATATAAAGGTTTAATTTTTTTAGCACTAGAAAAAATATACTTCTTCTATGAACACCAATACACTATTATTATTAACATCACTTCTATTGCCTCAGTAATTCATATGAAACATATATCCATTATTCTCAAACACATAAAATTTTATTAAATTTAATCATGGGATACAATGCAACCATCTCAATGTTTTTGAAACATCTAATATACAATACATGTTCCCCTAAAAATTTGAAAAAATGTATCTTTGTTAACATACAAAATCCACATATATTTATTTTATAGATAAATTAAAAAAATAATATGAAAGATTATATATGGTTGGGAACCATCATTTTTATTAAATATATATAAATCTATCTAATTTATCTATCAACCTTTTAATAAATTTTCATTAAACCCATAGATCCCTAGTCCCCCATAATTAGCTTGTTCAAGGAATGATGATGGAAAACTAATATGATCCAATGTAGAAAAGAATCTTGAAAAAACACTACAAACCTAAAAAATAGAGGCATCTAGTCAATATGTATTCTTAATATATACCCTCAATATATTCCTATTCCATTGAAAATTATATATCCTATATATATATATATATGTTCACAAGACATTAGTAATCATAATAAATTAATCATTAAATGTACAATGATATTAAAATATATTGAGGAAAATACATTTATTGTTAAAAAATAGATTTAAACTGCATTATTATCCAAATTTATCATGAATTAGATCAATCACAATGTAAAAAATTGAATTGAAAATATTAAAAACCATTATGATTTTCATTCATTCAAAGATGGAAAAAATTATATAGAATGTAACTGGTTGGATTTTTTGAATCATGGTGCGATAAACATGAGATATTAATCCTATAAAATTCAAATATATTATTAAAATCCAATTATTTACATTTAATGATTAACCCATTAATACTTTGATACTAGAGAGATAATAAGAAAAAATAATTTTCTCCCTCTTGGTTATTATGTGATAAGTTGTAGGAAGTTATGTAGGTCATACATTAGTAGTGGTATCTTACTATAAATGTATTCCCATTATGATTAATTCCAATTTCTCATTCAATAATTTATATTATATGCTATAATATTTAACAGTGTTCCTATCAATCAATCTTATGTATCATAATCCACAAGTAGGAAATCAATGTTATATTTGACGATATGACATCTCTAATATTTAGGCTAAAAAGATTATGATAATTTCAACCAAATATTTATCCATTTTTTAAATTTTTGATCCTTTATAATATGAAATCAATTATTTTAACCTTCTGAAAATAATAATTCAAGGAATTGTTTATATAGAAATACAAAATTCCCATATTATTTAATTTATTTTTCAATCATTTATAAGAGTGATATTATAAAAACCTCTAATGATCCATGTATACTATTTTTAACCAATTTTGTAGTTGGTAATATGAAGTATGTTGTTCAAAAATGGGAAAAGCATTATTCCCAATAAAATTTTATCTGTAAAAATTTCCATATGCTGGGAATTAATTTACAGTGAACATAATCATTTCATATTGTTGATACTATTTCATTTTATAAGAATCAGTATTTTTAATACCTTCCACCCATAAAAAATAAATATAATCAATTAATGATGATAAGAAAAAATCAATATCATTTCCATGATGTTTTGGAATAGAAATCATTACACTCATCATGATATAATTCTACTTTCTAAATAATTCAATAGATCAACTATAAATTACAAATAAATCATTCCATTCAAAATATTTCCAACTATGAATTTTATTTGGAATTCTTCCATATTTTCACTATCTATGTTTGAAAATTATAACTTTATTCCAATATGTAGGAAACTATTGATCAATTTTCATACACTCTGTAAAATCATTGAGACGGTGAAATTTCTATCATATTTTCAATCACCGACATTCCATATTAACATTTTTTTGTCATTTTAATTTGAAAATAACCATTTAAAATGATAAATTATTGAAATATAAAAATTTACATAGAACTAGTCTCTACAACTTAAAAATTATCATTTTATTTTTCTTTTAAAATATACCATGGTATACCACATTCAATATAATTTAATCAAGTTCTTTATTCCATCCTCTATAAAACATAATCATTCGAGAAATCATGTATCTTATTATACCCTAAACACTTCAGTAATAATATTTTCTTTTTATCATAATGTGAATCTGAATGATCATTTTCTTTAGGAAGTGTGTGTTTCAGAAGTCATAGTAGCTCTATTAACTTCTAGTCACTATATACATTTTTCACTATATATTTAATCAATCCTAACACTATTGATAAAACTATAATTTCCATACAACATGGAAATAATGATTTTTCATTATTAGTACATAAAGTATCAATTATCAGTTATTTCATAATTTCTACAATATACATATCATGAATCATTTCTTCAATTTGTTTATAATTATTTTCCTGAAATTCATCATCATAAATGGATCATTAATACTACCATTTTTCACCAATGAAAAAACATGAGTGTTGTTACTCAAATTAAATCCATTATAAATTAAATTATCCATTATATCATTTATTTTCAACTCATAATTAAAATTTTCAACTTAGATATTGAAATTTCATTTTTAGAATATTTTAAAAAAAAATTACCAAAACAATTAATACCTTTATCATGATCATCAATTGTTCAAATTGGAGTAATAGCACTTTCAATCATTATTATCTATTAAAAATATCAATATTTTAAAATAAATTATTATATTCTAAAAATTAATTTCTAATTTACTATTATAAATAATAACAAAAAATAGCTTAAAATGAATCACAAATAAATGAATGGAAACATTTTTTATCAACAATATTATCACTTTAAAAATATATAATTATAATTTATTCTTAAAAAATGAAAAAATATTATACTATCACCATGATCATCAAAATATATATTATATGTAATCTATAATCAATCTCCAAACTACTACAACTTCAAAAATTTTGTTCCAAATGTTGGAAATAATGATACCTTATAAACATATAAATAAAATAAATGAAATTTTTATTAAAATAAATTAAACCAATAATTGTTAAATCAATGCAAAATCATAGAAAAAATATTAGTTAATTTCAAACTATTATTCCTTTGTGAATAATCACAACTAAATAATATAGGGAAAACTTGGTTACCAAAATGAATTTTTTTAAAGAAATATGAAATTAAATACATAAATGAAAACACCATGTATGCATGGAATATATAAAAATTTAAAGACATAAAAATAAATTGATATTTGAAGGGGTATGATTGAGATATAAAAAAATATTGGATGATTGAAAAGAGAGAGTGTAGGTAGAAGACAATGATGACTATGGGGTGGATGGTGGTGGTTAATGATAATGAAATATATTCAAGGCCATTAAATCAAAGCATAAAGTGTTAGGGTTTACCACAATAGATAAAACCAATGAATTTTATACGAATGAATGAAAACCAAATATATCATCCTGATGAATAATAAAAATTTAAATGGGTCTTCATGGTTTTTATTTAATAATCCATGTGAATCCATAGATTTAGAACACTAGTTATAAACTAACCAATGGTAAAAATTCATGTCTTAATTTTTTCATGTAATTTATAAAATAAACACCATGAAAATTAATTTTTATTTTCATATATAAAAAACTATGAAAGTAAGGAGCTATTTTAACATTACTTTTTAATAGAGTGGATTGTTTTTAGACATCATTGATGAAGAGTTTGAGAGGATACCCATGAAAAATAATGTTAAAACTATAAAATATAAGTGTGGAAGATTAAAATAGATTGTTAAAATTACTAAAAATGAATGATATAGATTCCCAAACAAGAAAATATTTTTAATTCTAAAATGAAATATATAATGACTCATGACACCAAAAATCCTTTTGCAAAGAAGGATTCCTAAAAATAATAATGTTGAGCTATATGAAAAGAGTGACAAATAATTTTGTTATCCACAGATAGAAATATCTATGAAGATTAAGGATGAATATAAGAATCAATGCTCCTTGGTGTCAAAATAATGTAAACTTGTTTAAAATAATAAGGAAGATATATAATGAAATGAATCTATGTCTCCAAAACCTGAACATATAGGAAAAGATAATGATAAAGTAATCATGAAGGATTCCAGAAATTTTTAACATATATTGAATGGAGACTCTAGGATGGGAAACATGTATTATCCTTATTTATTACATCAATAAAACATATTAAAACTCTAATTATTCAAATCTATATTTATTTTATTTATTTTGAAGTGGGAGTCGAAGGAGAATAATTATAATTGGATTTTGACGGAAATGCTAATTGTATAACATGAATGAGTCATCCATCATGCAAATTCCATGTGGTGTCAAGTTATATCTTGAAATAAATAATATGAAACATTATAACTTTCATTTGGCCTCAACTAGTATAGAAAATGTTAATGATTATTTTTTGAATAATGGAAAACTATTTTGAGGATAACTGAAAATTACTTCTCAATGGGGTTCTTAAAATAAATAATTTCTAGATATTTAAAATTTATTATCAAGTGTTATATTATTGATGAACCCTGTAAATATAAAGGATAATGTATGATTTTATCCTTCATAATCTCTATTTAGATTATTTTTAATATGTTAATTAATGGGAATTGAATTTTTAAAAATTGGAAGAAAACATTTAAATTATAATTGAAAGTTGTGGATGTATTTTTTTGAATTTTATAGGATATTGAATAAAATTATTAATCATCTATTTATAGTTATGCTAAGAATTGATGTTTGAGTTGGTATCACATTTGGTTTTGTATATAGACAACATTGTTCTCAAAATTCATCACTATTATTATCTACATCATTTTTCCCACATAAAGAAATTGTTGATTAATTGATTAAATATTTCTAAGAAAAATGTTGTACAATACTTCAGAAAAATAGATTTGAGTATCACTATAAAAAGTTGGAGAATAAATTAATGTAACAAAAAATTGATAACATAAAATTTTCTTTAGTTAAAAAGAGTAAGATAGTTATAAAATTCCATCAGAATACCTATCCTTTTCACCCAAAAATAGATTTCTTTGTAAATAAATTACTAGTGTTGAAAATTTATATAAAATATGACATTTATGTTCCAAAAATATTATATTAGTTTTATTTATTGTCATTCAGTTTTTAAATTTATATTTTTTTCGGAAGCTAGGTGGTGGGGAATAAATCAATCCCCTAAAGAAAAATGCATGGTTTACCATTATATATAGGTTAAAAGAGATTGATGATTCAATTATAAATTTAAATGAAGTTAACTAATTATGTTGGGAGAAAAATTTGGAAGATTTGGATACTATTTTTTAGGATCCCATAAAATTATGGATTATTTGTTATTATCTTCATGGAATTAAAATATAAGATGATACATATCGAAGGAGGGTATGAAGAACAATTTATAACCTATTAAAACTGATTTAGTAGAATCTAATTATTGAACATAGAAATTTATAGCATTTTATGTTATTTATTAAGGAAAATATGAAATATTGTTCACTGTATATAGAATAGATAACAATATTTTCTAAGAGGCCATGCCTGATGTCTCTATCATTATGGATTATGAATTTTTTTGAAGGATCAGATGAGCTATGTTAAGAGATACAATTACCAAGGAACTAAATACATGAAATATTCCACTGGAGTATTTAATATGATTTCGGGCCATGAGAATGGGGTCGAAGGTGTATAATATGGCTTTATATATTCCGAAATTTTTTATTATGTGTTTGATGTTGATTTGATTTTGTTTGTAGGGGATTTGAAAATAATAGAAGTGAATCCAATGTATGATAATAATTATATACTTTGTAGGTTGATGATGAAATATAGAAGTTTTCAAACATTCAAAGGATACATATATACTATGTGGGGATTATGTTTCTAAGGTGTCATATATGGATGAATCTCAACACAAGAATCCTTCATTAATTCATAAGGATGAGATCATTGATTTCGTAAGAAATATACCTTTTTAGTAATGTAAATATAATATTACGACATGTTAGGGTGAAGTGAAACATTGTTAGGATGAACCATTGAATCCATAAGGATGGACTTTATTTTAAAGTTATAATTGAAACATTTTTTAGATGAAAACATAATTTATAAATATCATTTATAATTTTAAAATATAAAATGTTATGAAAAAGTAAAAATTGAATGGAATCAATATGAACATAATATATATGATGTGTTCACTATGTAAAGTAAAACTAATTCCTACAATTTGAACAATTATGAGACTTTTGGAGACTCAAAAAACATCTGATTTTCATAATTAAATATTCATATGAAAATTGAAATTAGTTAAAACATATTCTATTCCTTTATGTTAAAAAAATAATGATTCCTTATCAATCATTGATATAATTAATTACTTGAATAAGTTAAATGGATTATCTATTGAGATGAACATTAAACTATTCATTATATAATGTTCAAATTATGATATTTTAAATTGAATATCATAGACTAAATTTGAGAATTCAACTCGATTGTGCTTTTTTATTATTTAATGGATTAAATTCTTAAAAAGTGTATTCCATCCTCGTTGAAAATTTAGAAAATAACTCTATGATTCATTCTAGGTATTATAGATTCAAGATAATGTTGTACAACCATTTTGGTGCACTCTTGTTGTGGGTAATTTTCTTCACAAAAAAGATGATACGATCATTTATTTTTATACAACTTTGAATATTATATTAAATATTTTTTTATTGTTATTAATGTATAATATTTTTGATCACACTAGAATTATTGTTCGATATTTTTTATCAAAGAGATAATTTTAATAGAAATAAATAAATTCAAATCATAGTATTATAATGGAGATAATAGTTAAATAAAAAAATATCCTAGATCATTAGAGACTTCAGCATTCAAAAGTAAAGGGAAAATGTAGAAGAGGTCCCAAAATGAATGAGTTGAATTGATTTTCTATATTTAATATATATAAAAATACATTGGTTATCTAATAAGATAGAAAATATGATTAGAGAAATATAAATTTAAATCTTATACTCAAATAGAAAAGGGAAACCGAGAAAACCGAAGAATCTTTCACACAGAAAAAGATCATGATACCAATACAAAGAGGAATAATAAACAATGTATTTATGAAGATTAACCCATCTTGTTAATAATAATCATATTCAGTAATGTATAAAGACAATGAAGTAGAAAATATTTCATATATTAGTTCCTATGATAATCATTATAAAAATATGATAATGTAAGGAAAAAAAGATCATATGATGGATGATATATAATAATATCCATAAACAAATATTCTAATAGTCTAAATTATCATCACCTCCTCCCTCCAAAGGTACCTTTACTTGGACGATAATGAAGGAAGTGTGATAATGCCCCCAATGTCCCACGTCGAGCAGGACCCTAGTTAGTGACTACCAATGTGGGTTTAAAAATATAAAAATGGGATGTATTACCATATAATATAATAGGACCATAATCTATGATATCATAGATGAATAAACTATATGATAAAATATAATAAAAATGAAAAAAAAATCATACACAATGCATGTATAAAGTATAAAAAAATAGCTAAAATTTTCTAAATTAAATACAAAAAACAAAAACTTTGTTAGTGATAGAATAGTCCAAGGGACTGAGATTCTAATTTCAAACACACTCCATATAGTACTCCTAGAAAACTAAAAACTAGTTTATATAGAAGGGGTTAGAATACATTTATACTTATAATAAACACCAATGTTTATTGTTTATATATAAAAGAAGATTACTAATGAACTAGTTGGAAAAAACTAGAACCAAGAAAAACCTAAATAGGTTAACAAGAGAATCCCATACTCACCATTAAAATATCACGAAATATTGAATAAATGTAGTGTATCATAATTATAATCATAAAAATATAATGGTACCACAAACAACTTTTCTAAAAAATTTCTTACTCTCACACCCCAACATCGTATGTCCTGGTGCTCCCAAATCATAATAAAAACACATCATTCCAAGAACCCCATGTGATACAACATGTATAGATAAAATGAATAGGGTCCATCATAACAAATCTTAGCAAAATACACGTAAACCATAACAACATATTTCACCTGAATACACCAAGTCCATCACACGAAATCTCACCCAAATACATATGGTCTATCACATCAATGTCAGAACCAGTACAATAGGTAATCATGAATATGAAAGACCTAAACATAGTACCCCTCCTACCATGAATAATCCAAATCATAATCTCATCAAAATATCATCAAATAACCACCACTAGTACACCTTTTTACTTCAAATTTTCACAACTAATGCATATCTAAATTTTCTTGAAGTGGGGGAAGGAAATATCATGCATCCAATAATCCATCTTCATTGTTGTGATGTCTGAAATAAAACAAATAAAATTATAACATATGAGATATATAGGATTAGGGTTTATGGTAAAATGATTAATATTTAATAAAATTGAGGTTAATGATCTATGGGTGGACATCCGAGCCTCCATAGGTCGAGGAAAAATAAATTTTGAAAATATTGAATGAGGGTTTCAGGTTTTGTTTTCATATTATAAAGGGATTAAATTTTTCTCTAAAACTAAAACATTGAATCATTTATTTATTTAATAATCGAGGTTAATTATTTAGAAAACTAACAATATTTTTTTCCTACTTTTGACATCATTTTTGTAAGAAAATTATTTTAAAATTAGTTCTGCATGTCCTTAAAAATTTTATTCATGTAAATTAATGTTAAAAAACAACCATAATTACATTTAATGTTTTTTTCTTCCAAAAATGGTACATTTTTTACACAAAACAGTTAACATCAGGTTATAGGAAATCATCATTATAACTGTGACGCTAAATCCTATATTTCTTCTAGTGAAAATATTATAAATATAAAAATCATGGCCAAATTGAAACAAAAGGGCATATATTATATTTTTTGATGATTATTGACATTATATACTCATACAATACAATTTATTCATGAATTCTTTTCTTTATGATATTATTTTTATCCATAATCACTTGATTTTCAGTTTACTGTTGTAAAAAACTGTTGTTGTTACTATTAAAAATTTCAAAAATAACAGGGTTATATCCTAAAATGTTAACCCTCCTAATTGAAAATGTAAAATAATTTTTTCCAATCCAATTTCTATAAATATCAAAATTTCATTCTAAAATACATTTTGTGAAATGTTACAAAATTATTCTTCCAGATATAATAAATTATTAATAATAAAACATGATTTATTACTATTGTATGATTTAAAAATATTTTATGATTGGTAAATTATTTTATTAAATATATAAAATATAAATTAAATTATAATCATTCACCAGTAGTGTTTAATTCAAATCTATAACATAAAAAACACATTGTGTTCATAATTTTTTTTTCATAAAAACATCTATTTTACATTCTAAACATTCTTATTTTTATTTATAACCAATTAATAATAAATTATTTTATTTTATACATGAATTTTTTAATATTTTTTTATTAATATTAAAATATTATAATTTAGAAGATTGGTTATATCATATTACTATATCAATGTTCATTTAAACTAGGGCTGGCATGTATCACAACCTATCCAAAATTTATTTGAATAAAAATATATATTAAAATATAAATATTTATAAGTGATGTTTTTGAAAATTATTTTTATGGTAGTAGATTTGTAGTTCTATAATGAATAAATGATAATATAGGACGAAATGGGCACAAAATTAGACCATAGTGATACATTTTCGAATGATAAATCCTTTATCAAAGGGAACCATTTTTTGAAAGAGGTAGACGCACCTAGAAACACTATATTGTGTGAAGAAAATAATATTTCACACAACGTGAGTAACATACCATATCTAAACTATAAATAAAAACATTCAAATATATTTGAGTGTATCATGTCCCTTGGATGGTAAAATGAATGCCTAAACTTAAAAAACAAAATCATTCATGAGCCAATGGAAAACATTATTCCTACATCGTTCTATCCCTTTTGGGTAACCTATAATTATTACCACAAATCCTAGGACTATAGAGGAGATGAAATTCAAGAAGGATAAAAACCATCTTTCTATAGGCATATTCATTGCACCCCATATGATCTCATGAGACATACATCTTCTGTGAAATCCAAACCATTACAACCATTTAACTGTCTTTATGAAGGGAATCCATATTTGGATAATTCCTCATCCTTGTGATCCCCACCCTTAAAAAACCCATCAACATTGTCAAACGAACCAAAATTACTTGTAGAAGATGAATCCTTTTATTCTATGTAATATTATGATCGATGAGTTCCCATTGGGCATTCTACCTATCCACGCCAGGTTTACTTTTGCCTCTATTTTCAACATGATTGTTATCATCAACCCTCCTATCTAGACCACTTTCTAAAAGAATGGGATAGAAAAGGTTTCCACATTTTTTCTCTGAATCATACGATCCCGAACCTTGATGCCCCCACATGCCACTATAACAATGGTAGAATCACTAATTGAAGCCAATTTTTTTACTTTTAGGGAATCTGGGATCATTGTTGGGTATAATTGGAAATAGGATCCCCCATGTTTGCACCCCAAATAATTCTGAGATGAATGAATTTAAACATTAAAGCTAAGAATCCTAGCTGCATTGTGTTAAAATTCATGAAGAATTAATAGTAACATGATGTTAAAATACATTAAAATATCTGCATCACATGGTGTTAATCTAAAACCATATTGTATGTGATAATCATCGGATATACCATCTGATAATAATTAGATGATAGCCTATATTTATAATGTCTTCTAGGCATTAATCCCAATCAATTGGTTTTTATATATTCTTATAATGGAACCAATGTCCTTACAACATGATGTCAATGTACATGGATTAGTACTGTTACATGAATTTTAACTATGCACTAGAACAATATTGGTTTTGGAAAATGTATTTTTTCAAGGTATATTGGTTTCCTAAATGTGGTTTAATATTGACATTCCAATAATACCATGAATATTTCTATCATCCCCTTAGGTTTAAATAATGTGAATGTGTGATCACTTCCCTCCCCACCCAAAAACAATGTCTCCATTGAACATCAGTATTTAAATGTGGCTCTAATCAACATTCATCTTATCATGGGAAATTTGTAGATTAGAATTTCCCTAAAAGACCATAAACTCATGGGTTTGTCCTTATAAGACCTTAACCACATGCTGTTGTTCCCATAAGAACTCTAATTTTTGTTCATGTCCCCAAAACACCATAAACCATTGATTTTGTTCCAAAAAACTTTACCTTTGTAACTCCTTAATGATGCATATAAATACCTACCTCATGTAACATACATGGGATAAACCAGGTGATGATCCTATGAATCCCTATATAATTATCATATGATTCATTTTATAAAAAGTGTAAAATTTCTCACATAACACATAATAAATATGATTCTCCCAATCTAAAAAGTAAAAGATACCCAAGAATACTAGTTTCAAATTCCTTATTCCTTCAACATAAGATTCTCCATAAAATCAAATGGATGATATAGGTTATAAACCTAAGACACCTAATAAATTAAATTAACCTAACATTGAAAGTTGAAAAATGTAAATTATTCCAAACAAATACAATGTCAAAATATGTAAAATCATGTCCAACGTCACCATAAGCTTCAAAAATATATATAATAAAAGTTTCATAAGAATGGTCAATAATTAACTACAGTTTAATTCAATATAGAACGGGGAATAAGATTTGATAACATGTTTAAAATCAATGAGGGTGTCCCATACTAGTAAACTCACTCCAAGGAGAAATCCATCGAATGACGAAAAATATCATATCATCCCATTTTTATTAAACAGATGACATCATAATCCATGATGATAGATTCCTCAAACCATTGGACTTTGGGAATGGTTGGAAACCCTATATTAATGTGAACTGGATGTTAATCGCATTAGATGAGTTATATTACATTCACCAAACAATCCAATTTTTTTAACAAATTTGTTTTTTGTAACTTCAACAAAATTACTAATTATCATAGAATTTACTTTTATATGAAATATTACCAATGAACATATCAAAAAAACAAAATTTCCCATTTAAAAGTTTCATTAGAATTAAAATAACAAAATTTCAATTTCATATTCTCATATCCATTAATCCAAATTACAATTCCAAATGTCATTAAGTCCTTATATCATTATTTCATCATGAAAATTCCAATTTGATTCCAATTATGAAATTATAGTCCTAGTTATTACATAATAATTCAATTACCCAAATCTATATGTTATCAAAATTTATAAAAAACTTCTCAATTTAATATAGGACCCTATTTTTAGAAGTTCTATGTTCATACTTATGGATAAGTGTAGGCACACCACTCAGGTGGTCTAATGTTTAAACACAAATTCCAATGATACCAAAAGTACTTGGGGTATTTATATGTTTTAGAATTCAAGATATAGTAGTATATTATATTTTTAATAGGTTGTGTGCATTTTTTGATGGAAGGATCACACATGTTATACATACTAGAATGAAATATTAGACCATTGGTATATATTTTTGATTTACGACTTCAAGAAACACAGAAAAAGCCATGAGAAAAAAGCTATGGATCAATGTGAAGCATTAAGAGACTAAATATTTGGTTTTATATACACTTTATCAAATCTGTAATAAGAACATCCGATTTGTATAAAAGAGGAAATAACCCATGATGAGAAAAACTCAGCGATTAATATTCTCAAGATTGAAGAAAACTCAAAAAGAACAGGGATTGGTGATAGAGAATCCATATAATCATTGGAGAACTATTAAAATTAATAAATATAATATATTGTAATAAATAGGGGATTAATATTATTAAATAGGGATATTGGGGGGGAGGGAAGAGAATACAATTATTGGGGGGAAAGATAATATAATTACGGAAATAGAATACAATTATGGATCCAAAACGTCACTAGGAAGCTAGTTGGTCACATTGGTAGGTCAGTGGGACTCTTGGAAGAGTCTCACTTAGCTGGGACTCCATCAGTTCACTAGTGGGTCTCCATAGTTGGTTGGTGGTACTAAATTATGAATTTTTGATCTTACAAATTACCATCCCCTAGATAATGGACAAAAATAGTGAGCCAATGGCATAACGACCATTCAATGGCTGGATGAAACTGCCGGCCTTCAGTAGTCTGGCTTCTTAAAGCACCCAAAAACATATGAAACCTTGTTTAACACTATGAAAAAGGAATGTTTATATAATTTAATTTTTTTTAACAAATACCCAAAGATTAAATTTCATATATATGTTAGGGATATAAAATAACCCCAATATAAGACAATATTTCCCTGAGTTGTGCTATCATTCTTCACTCTGATCTATCAACTACCAAGTCAATAAACCTTACATGGATATATAAATCCCCCTATTAGGTTTCCTAATAAAATATTTCCTTTATCTACTTCCCTTGGACTAGAGGACCAATAATTGTCTATATATTCTTCACACTACATTCTACAATATGGATATCATATTCCTCAAAGGATGCATTGAAATCAAGATTAACAACATCAAAAAATAACACATGGGATTATATAGTGTGGTATATACAACGTTTAAAAATGAATAAAAACATGCATTAAACTATGAAATTGTAAAATATATATTCAAAAAACTTTTTGGATGATAATTTACACTACTGCATATGGAAAGATTAATATGCGTAGCAGATTTTAATTCATTATGATAAAGGGATTCCCTAACCTAGGTGACATATAATGAAAGATAAGGTTACCAATCATGGACTCTATATGTCATCTAATATACTTGAAATAAGATTTATTTAAGAACTATATAGTTATCAACAACATTTTATTCAATTGAACCAACTTAGATTTCTCCTGTATGAGACTATGTCAATACATAATGGACTCTCCAACATATATCTTTTATATAGTTGAACTAAATGACCTTCCATATAAAACCTCAACAACATATATTTGGACAAATTCCATGAAAAGTTTATTATAAGGCAACGATAATGGTATATATGCTACTCTAATGAATAAAAAAAATAAAAAACACATTCTTGAAACATATCCTCTATAATTTGAATAGTTTAGATATATATAATTGAGGTTTAGGGATTGATGAATATTCTCATATTAAAATATTATCCAAATTAATTATTAAGGGCCATATAGAACTGCAACATGGAATATAGATCTTAATTAGAAGTCATAATACATAGAAAATATTATAATCGAACTCTTATCTATAAATATTTATTACACAGACCATCTGTGGTGTAGGACTCCATGATATTAAATATGTCTTATACATTAATTAGTAAATCCTAGATCATCCATAAAACATTAATTATACACAATTTCATTTATAATACTCTCAATAATTCCATAGTGATAACATCCCACATCCATTCTGGAATTGTAATGTGGTGAAATAACCCAGAAAGAATCTTATACATAGCCATCACCTACATAAAGAATAATAATCATGATAAAAAACACTATATCTCTATATTTATCTATAGAAACGAGAATTAATAGTGCAGGTTAGGATATATCTTATTCAAAAAATGATATATCATCCATTTAGAATAATGGTATGTACTCCTATTAACCTTACTCAATCAAATAAGATCCCCGATATGTCCATTGATATGATAAACCTCATTATTTCAAAGAGACCAATTGAATACTGGATCCACACAGTATAAAAATTTCCTCAATGGCAAGAAATTTTGATCAGATAATTACACTTATTGATTTTATTTAAGAGAATTTTAATAATACATGTCTATGTCATTTTTTCTCTCCCCATAGACACCTTATAATCTATATACAATTCTGTAAAGAATAATATCATCCACAACTCCTCAAAAGATTCTCAAAAATGGATGATTCCCTGTCTTCATACATAATGTATTCACAAAAACACTTACATTACATGGACTATACACTATCTCAATGTCAAAACATGATAGATACCCAACCCACGTACTCAAATGATGGTTCATGTACCTCTGTGGGAATATGTTCTTTAGGTTCATATGGCCAGTGTAAACCCCAAATCACTATCTCAATCCATATTTCTTCCAATATCTCATGGTTTTTATAACCAAAAATAACTCCAGGTCATGAGTAGGATAATTAATCAGTTAATGTCTCAAATATCTTGATAAATAATCAAACACATGATCCTCTTACATCAGAACATCTATGAATATGACTCCTGATGTGTTTCAAAACATAGTATACTCCATTACCTGGTAAGGTAAGGTGGGGATATTTTTTGATATCATCCATCTATTTAATTCCTATAAATCCACTTAATAATTATAATAAGATATCATCCATTGGTCATTTAGTCTTGTAATCGGTGCTTCTAGAGGGGAGGAATTTTCAATGAATCATTCGTAATTACATGTGATACCTTTGAATATCTAAATATCTAATTAATTCTTAGATCATTCTAATGATAATGTGGTAGTGACACTCTCTAGATACACTAAACTCTATCCTATAGGATAATGTGACCTAGTAAATTATTTTTTAGTCGAGATAATAAATTTAGACAACAAAAATTTTTTATGATTTGCTTTCAGTGTACCAAGAATGATGTCGACATGTTGGGTATGATCAGATATATATGTAGTACACTAGGATTCCGTCAAAAATAACAAAAAATAGATCTACAAATAGATTGAATTTAATTTTCAAAAATTCCATGAATTCTTATAGTATATTCTCTAGAACAAATATAATTACCCTAAATGTATACAAGCCATAAATACTCTTACAAGTAGTCTACTTTATGTCAAATAGTATCACCCTAAACATATGGTACACAAAACTCAATTAATTATTACATAAAATCAACAAACTTGTACACTCATCAAATAGATCATCAGTGCATAAAAGGGAATACATATTCAAAACCACTATATTGTTCATCCATTACTGGTACATGTATAGAATCAAATTACCAAAATTATTCTTAGAAAAAGAAAAAAATAACCCCTAGTGATATTTTAGGTTGTATTGATTTCGTAGATTACATATATTCCAACTAAATTTAAAACCCTTGATGATTAGTGGGTACTGTCTGGTAAGGAGGAGTAATAATAGGTTTAGCTTCTAGAACTATCTCTATAGTGAAATTGATGTATAACTCAGATGGTAAGTTGAATAAGTCATCGGTAATACCATCTTCTATGTGTACCACAATTGGGAGAAAATTAATCGAATATAAAAAAATATATAGAAAAGGGATTTCTAATTTATTATTGATATAATTTAATCTACTATGAATAGGTCATTCATATTTAGCATGAATATCCCATTCACCGTGATGGATTTAAATATCCATTTTTTAAGATATAAATATATCTGTAAATAGATAACACTAAATAAAATTCTCTTACAATAATAGAAAATCCATCCTCATATTCAAATAAATTCCCACCGTTTGTAGTATAAATAGCTCCAAAAAGAATCACTATCCACCAATTTCATGATAGCACATATTACAAAGTATGGTAACCATTTATTTCACTAATAGTGGTGTTTAATTAGTAATAAACCTATCCATGATTTCCATAAACAAATAAAAGGTATTTTAAAATAGTTTTTATAATGAAATCAGCCTCCTTGAATTAAAATATATATGAAATTGTATATGATAGAATATTTATAACTTTGATAGTGTAAGGTCCACTATCCAGAAAAGTATAAGTAGAATATATATCATCTATATAACTCACTCCTCTACCCTAGGATCTAGCATGATTCCCTAGGATGTTTACACTTAATAATACTACTACTCTTATGTTGGGGGACCACATCTTTTATCCCAAACAGAGTTAAGAATTGATCTACATCGATGTTTCAATAGGGGAAATAGTGTCCTTATCAAATGATTGTTCCTACTACGATCATATTACAATTCTAGACTGGTGATTTATCCTAAAAATGATGATAGATGTTCAATATTACCATACAAATGAAATAATAAATTATGGAAATGAAACTAAAATCACATGTTGGAAGCCCCATAATTTTGAAATAACTTCCAGTGATCATTTTCATATGATAAGTACAAAATCTCTTAATTTCTTTAACTTCCACTAAACTAGAGGAAATTCTCATAGAGGATGTTATTGAATTTGAAAAAATATCTCCCTACGCATCCTTCTGAGACATATTTGTCACCACACATGGCCTGCTTTAATTTACAAATATTGATGAATTACTCAATTATTATATTAGATAAATTTTTCTTGTGAAACCTTTTCACTTATGACTTGATATCATATTGAATCCAATTTTAGAATTACATCTCCCTTGGTATCTCTTATGCATCCAAAGGTAGAGAAAACATTAAATCTCAGCAAAAAACCATCCTTATTCAACCACTATCATTCTCCCCTATATTATATTTATGAACTCTTGATCCCTCCCACCCCACAACATATATTGAAAATTTGACTCTAGAATAGTTATTTGATGTACATGTAGGTTAGATCATCTTAATGTCTAGATTTCTCTCCATAATTACCCTATCACATTTTTAGTCATTGTAGAATATATAAAATATGATTTACACTAATACCCCATATGTCTCTAGGTTTTTAATGATCATATCAATGTACATGAACTATAAAGCAATTGACTGGGGGAATCTTCACGAAAGAACATGGAAAGGTGTTACCACAGAATATCTCTTTTCATATAATAATATTATAAACTGGAATGATTATCTATCTCTATATGGATGTCATTACCTACATAATACTATCTGTAAGATTATTATACATTAGAAATCATTAGAGATTGGTAATTTTCTATCTTAGTTGTGTGTGGGGTTGGATCCCCCAAGTGGTTTCCTCCTCCCCTAGGGTTTCATCCCCTCATGAGGGAGCACCGCCACTCCGAACCGACTTCATTCTACTTCTATTCCATTTCTTCTGCATCAATTTTGTCACTGATTCCTCCTCAAAATCATTATATCATGTGGATCTATCTCGTTCAACGTCTATGGCTTCAGGAAAGCATCTTTGACCGTGATTGGTTGATGGCACATTGGATCTTCCTCGGCTACCTCTAATGCGCTCTGAACTCTCAATCATCTTTCCCCTTCCAGGTCCGACTAGGAGCATCCGATTCAACGAATTTTTGGGCTTCACAGTCCGGTGGTCATGGATATACTAGAGTCTCCTTCTTATTTTAGGTTTTCGATCCCCTTTCCTCTTCAATCCTTTTTTATTTCCATATTCCCAAAAGTTTTATCACCAGTTCGTTTCTATATTTGGTTCTATGCTTCGATGAAACATTCAGTTGTTCTGTATTTTTTACTATTTTGCAATGGGTTTGGTTAGATTTGCAGTTAGTTGTTCGCTACGGCCGTGGGTCATTCGCTTTCAATATTTTTGGAAGTTTTTGTGTTTTGGAATGTGTTTGGTCCGATTTTTTTCTAGTTGTTCAATGTGGGTGTGGGTCATCGGCGTGAATGATTCAATGGGAGTTTCTCGGGTGTCTCACCAGTTTTGGATTTTGTTCTACATTTGGGTGGGTTCTGGTGGTGTCTTGTATAACACCAGCATACTGTGCTTTGGGATGATGTGAATGCCGCAATAAGGTGGGCTGCTTGTGTTTCTCCTATTCTGAGTCTGATGTTGTCAAATATAGCAGTGAAAAATATCCTTCAGGGTAATTGTTGATTTGAGGTTGAATATGATGGAAGCGATGGTTTTGGATTTATTCTGCATTGACGGTTCTAGGGTTTCTTACTATTGTTTCAGCCTACAATCGTCCATTTCTTTCTCTTATCTAGATCTACAAATACCCTACTCTTTCTGTGGTGGTGTTGTGTAGAGGAGTTCAATGCACTTTGATATGTGAGATTGATTGGGCATCTTCAGGATGAAGACAATGATGATAGCTTTTTTGTCGATGACATGAATTTGTTCAACTTCAGCATTGATGATGGAGGTGGTTGGCAGCATGTGACCAATGGTGAAAGAGGGATTCATGATGTCTCATGGTCCGAGTATGGTGGTGTTTGATTGATTTTAATTTTAGTTTTTTGAAATATTTTGGTAGTACTTTAAAATTTGAATTTGCAGTGTGTGGATCTTGCAGTGGTTGAATTTGTAACATTTGAAGCAGCTTTGGTTCACACTTACCCTTTAAAAGTGTCATTTGAAAATAAAAATATAGTTTGTGTGTTAGTTGTGTGTCGTGTGTTTTGGTTTCCACTCTCCAAATTCTATACCTGATGTTTATTCAGATGTATTTTATCTATTTGGATTAACACAATCAATAAATCCCTAGATACAACATAAGAAGAAATATTTAGGGGAAAAATACAGGAGGGAACTAGTGAGACAATGTTACTCCAAAACATTATTTCTGACGTAAATTAGTATGTTATAATAGTCTTATTTATTCATTTTTATCTATTATGTAGAATGATTTAATTTCCCTACCTACATATATAGATACATCTTATTTGATAAATATTTATTCATCATGAAGTATTCACGTAACACCCGAAAATTAAAAAGATAACATTTTATTCAATAGAATGTATGTTATGCCACACCAAGTGTAAAAGGGGATAAAATATATTGAGAAATTAAAATATATTTACTATTTAATGTATTTAAATCTACTCTATATCATTAATTAAACTAAATTTCTAGTTTATATAGTGTTACATAAAGAAATAACATTCTTTGACAGCTTGTGTTACACACAAGACTGGGTTTTACCGAATAATACTAATGATTTTATTAAAAATAATAATTACCTTTTTTCGATTATAATTTATTTTAGGAATAATATTAAATAAATTGTAAAAATATATGCTTGAATTCATTGGTTAACAATTATTAAAAATGAATATAAAAATAATTGAATATAAAGGAATTTTTTTTAAAAAAAACTATATTTATATGTGAAATGAGTTTTATATTAACAATCAAAATGTATTACTAATACTGAGTAATATTTATGAAATATATAAATATTATGTACTAAATAATTTTTTTTAAATACATCCAATAGATATAATATGTATAAGATAAGAAAAAAAATCCAGTTTCACAAATAGGAGTCTACATTTTCCCAAGGCAGTATTGCCACATCTTAATAGAACACATGTTTTCAAACTAATTTTGAAATTTTATAAATTTTATTTGAAAAAATAACTGTTAACATTAAAATATGAATGTAAACATTATTTTATGGCTATTTTATTATATTTATCTGAGAAGATTCACATTTTTATTAATTGGGAAAAATATTGAATTTCAATTGAAAAATAAATTGTCATCTAAATAATTTATATTTATAAATTATATTTTTAATTTATTTAGAATTAAATATAGAAAAATAATAAATATATTAATCAAATTAATTCTTTTTAATCAGTTCAATATTGATATTTGATAAAAAATGTTAATTTTTTGTTCATTTTCACTTTCAATTTTCGCATTCTCGAACTATTAGTGGGATCAATTTTAAATTAATTTCTACCGCATATGATTTTTGAATTTGAAAAAATGTATTCCATATTTGTAATGAAAATAATTCTTAATTTATAATAAGTTCAATATATCTTTTGGCTAAAATTATTAGCAAAATATATAAAAAATAATTTTAGCGATTAAAGGAAAAACGAGTTTTCCAAGGAAATATACAATAATCATAAGGGAGAAACGAAACTATGATTGTTTCGAAAATAGATTTTATGGTAATATTTAGAACCCATATATTCAATTATAATTTTTTCATTATTAAGGCCACATAATATGGAGAAACTGTTGGTGGAATCCCTTCTCTAAAAATTTTATAAGTTTTCTACTAACCACACTAATAAAATGCTTCCACCTCTCCCCCGTTATTTACACCCATAAAACCACATTGGATTATCTAAGAAAATCCAAAATCACTCCACAAAATACATGAATTTATCTTATTGTCCATATATTTTGATTTAATCCAATATATGAATTCATTAGTGAAAACTTAAATATGATGCCCAAAGAAGAGGTCATTATTTTCTAAGAGCATATTAATATTATTTATATCTCCCCATCCTTAAATTATTCATATATATTTATTATATAATATCATAATTATCATTAATATACTGAGTAGTTTTTTTGTTTATTTTATGACAAATAACCCCAAACAGTTCCATCAAATGGGATTCACCATCATCATTTGTCAGTACGAGGGACTACCACCATACGTATTGATGCAACTCATTCTTCCATTACAAAAATTAATGGTTGGGAATACTGATGGATTAAAAAATTATATATGTTCTATATAAAATTTATAATGTTTTTAGGCTTTTTAAATTATTATAGTACACCTACATTCACAATTTATATTTTTTGGGAATATAATAATTTGATTCATCTAAATGGTCGATTATTGCGTCACTAAGTGATGTAATTCATTAACATATTGAATGAACTGTATTAAGTATTGTTTTAATAAACATATGTGATATATATAACATGATAATGATATTTTAATGTCAATATATATTTATATAATTTACAATTATTATATTTAATATGCTTAGAAAATGGAAACAACGTTCTTGCACATATAAGACCTAACATCACAATGATAGATGTTTTTCATTTCCTATCCCTAAATTATATAGATAAATGTAAATAAATATATAATGAAAATACATGTTATTTACATCATGGTTTCTATTATTTAGATAATTAAATAATTATTGAGATAAGTGGAATAATAAATGATAAAATATAATAAAAAACAAGTCCATTAACACATGATACAATGAAAATAAGAAAATATTATTAACAAACAGGTGGTCATATCATAAAGAAGGATAATATATGATAGTTTAAATATTTATATTGTTATTTATTAATTTAATATCATTCCTAAAACCATTATAACAACCATTAAATGAATATCTATAAAAAGGAAACATAAAGTAATGGATTTCATCTCAACTTTATTTCATTAAGGAATATTATAATATTATAAACACAATTAAATTTATATGGTGTATGTTATACACCTTGACATATAATATCATAAATAAATAATTCATCCTTGTATTTTATATTTCATTTTGAATTTTTTCGGTTATTTGGATTTGAATTAAAAGTTATTATGTGATAAATTATTTTAGCCTATTTCTTTTTCCTTATGTTATATTACATAATAATTTTTGTATGTTTTCTAAGATTTTGTTTATATTAAATTTTGAATATCAATTATTGTATTTCAACTTGAATTATGTGTATTTATTGTGGATCTAAATTATCAATTCATTTTGTTACTTTACTTTAATTTTATGATCATCATAAGGGTTTAAATAATAATATGATTTCATTCAGAATTATTTAAAATTGAATTTATATTGAAATAAATTATTTTTATAGATATTAATAAAAAATTTAATTTTATTATCAAATTTTTATTCATAGTTATTTTAAAAATAATTACCATTTTTCATTTATTGGTACATAAAATATTTTAAAGATAATCCTACTTCATTTCCCACTTAGAATGAAATACCATTTTCTAAAAAAAATTATTTCTAAAAACTAGTTGAAAAAAAATTATATAACACATTAAAAATACTTTATTGAAATTAAATTTTTAACAATTTTTTTATGAAATGATTTCAATGGAATTGACTTATTTATTTTTGAAATGTGGAAATTTAATGATATTTTAAAATGACAAAGTAATGTTTTTCTCACCTCATACAACACATACTAAATTACCTAACATTAATTATTTGATTCTTCATTTTCATGTTTATTGAACCATTGTTGCCCAAGAAGTTTAGATCCAGTGCATTATTTTAATAAATTGGCATGATTACATGGAATAAAATCCCATGTAAAAAAAAATAAATTTATCATTCTTTGAAAATATATTACATGCATGAACTTTACATTACAATTATAAGAATAATACGAAACATAGAAAATTCATTGATAATTACATTATACCCATAGATTAACACTATATATCAATCATATTAAAAATATTGGAATCCTAAAAAAATAAAAAATAAGGAAGGGGTGAACTCAGATGCTTAGTAAGGGTAAATAATACAACAAAATATTTCATTAATAAGCATAAAAATTTAAGGAAAGGTATCTAACTAAAACCCTAGAATTTAAATAATTATTTTTCGCATAATATAGAATGAATTAATCCAATAATTCCAATTAAACATTCACATGGATATTCTACTAGACAAATAATCACATGTAAAATCAATAAAATATTTCATAATGATGGAATTTTTTAATGTCAGAATTCTTCACTATCAAGATATATTTTCTAGATATCTACTATCAAGATCGATCCTCGTGATAGTTTATTTTTGTGGGTATAAATATTTATGATTTGTGTCAAGGTTTATCATCCATAAAATCTAAATGTACCTGGAAATAAACATTAATGGGTTTTCACCAACTGATTTTGTCTCATGAGAACCAACGATGCATCGTGGGGATATATAAGTCTTCGCCTATCAATTACTAATCCCAATTATTTCATTATATGAAAATGGTGAAACATAAACAACATAATCATTCGTATTAAAAACTGTTATCAGAAATATGAATACTTTAACCATAAACCAGAAATAAGATCTAAATAGAACATCCACAATCAAACTGGTCATAAATCATTCCATTAAATATGGTAGATTATATAATAAGATATTATCCTCAATTAATAATAATATACAACAATGGATTACTATATACTTAAAAACACTCTATTAAAATCATTAAAAATATCTAGAGACCAATTCAAATTTTTCACTGAAATAATTTATTAAAAAACCACAAACATATAAATTAAGACATTTAATAAGATATTTTGGAATCAATGTGTATGATAAAACTTTTAAAAATTTTAAATAAATTCTAAAAATAAAATTTTTAAATATTTATTTCCTTATAAATTAATTTAAAAAACCCATTTTGATAATATGGACTTGAATGTGAAGGATTTGGAAGAATAAATCATTAAAAAACTTAAAATGAAGTTTAACTTAAAAAGTTTTTACATTTTTCCTTAATAATATTTTAAAAAATTTATTTAAGATACATGGACGATAAATATGTCCTAGAAAATAGTTACTCATAAACAATCTTAGATAATAATGAGATCAAAAAGTTATCCCTTACCGTAGGTATGATTTCTTATATACATGTTTGAATCTTGTGTATAGTGGTTTTAATAAAATTATTAACTTGTAAAAGAATCATTATAATATTTATGATATCATATATGATTCATTTATGACTTTATATTACCAATTAATTTAACACTTCCATGTTATAGCAACATATAAGGTAATAATCATTTTGTTTATCTAATGTGTTTTAACATGTTGTTGTTGATACTATTACTTAGATCAAAATGTAATTAATTAAAAAAATTTAAAGCATGACTTATATATCGTATATATTCATCATATAAAAATATATAATTTATAGATATATTAGATGGAATATATCTTTCCTAGAAATGGTAGGTCATATGTACGCTTGAAGGATGTTTAAATTTTCTTTTCTTAAAAGAACTGAAGAATGTAAATGAAACAAAAATATATTTATATATATTATTGAATGAAAATTATATTTCCATATATTTATTACTTATTCATTGATATCTGTTTCTATAATTATTCATCATGGTAAATGTAGATGATGAATCTCATTGCATTGTGGAGACAGTTGACCATAAATACGCGTGAGCGAAAATATCATTCCCTAAATGGTTAAATGGTATTGAATTGAATGGATATTTAATTATATAAAATTAATATAATTACATATTTATTATTTTTATTAATTATATTCATCATTATAACCATCCAAATAATATAGTAATGAAAAAAAAATTACACCCTAATGTGGAGATGGTATGTTTAGGAACAAACAAATGGTGATGTTGCCATTTGTAGGATTAGTAAAATAATGAATATGGTCTTCCCATAATTATAATGTCATATCAGAATATATATATATATATATATATATGATATTGTATTTATTCATTTATTACACAAAAAACATAGGATGAGGATGTGAAAGATGAAAAGAAATTGAATTGAATTATTAAAATATTTTCCACTTATTCGAGTATCCCATTTTGATTTTCATAAAAGGAATAATTAGGTAGTGTTTATTCCCAAAGAAAGGTCTATAAGATGATTTTAGGGAAGTTTAAATGAGAAATTGTAAGGTCTTAATAGATCCAAATTGGATTAGAGGTCTGGATAAATGAGAAGGAGATATTCTCTTTTATAAGAGAGGGGATAGGCACTTTAGGATACTGAGAAAATATTAAAATAAAATACGACTATTATAGATCCAAATAATTAAAAATAGACCATAAATGAATCTTATAATAAAATTTAGACCATATATTATCCACTAGTTATTACTTAACATCATTGTGATTTTAAATAATTAAATAATAAATTAATTTAATAAGATATCATTGTTGACAAATTTAATACTATTCATTTAATTTGACTTCAAATAGACTTTAACCAAGTGGTCATTCTAATATAATGACATAAAACGTCTATAATATATCGTACAGATATTAAAAATTCATATACAAAATATATAATATAAATATTTCAAAATTATTAATATTAAAATCATTCATTTGAATTTAAGTTAAATAAATAAATATTCTTTTAGAATTGAAGTTAAATTTATGGTATTTTTATAACATATAAAAATTCAAAATAAATTAATGTAATGAAATAAATTTCATTTATATCAAAATAATGATTTATATTCACTCATATATTGATTTTGGATTTATTTGGAAATATAAAAGATATGAAATACAAGATAGTTATATTTTGTAACTATCTTTGATTTAAATATTATATTAGTTTTCATATAACAATGTCCATTAAACAAATAAAAATAGATCATAATGTGATAAAGGTTGAATATTCATCATCCAATAATTTTTTGACAAGTTTTGGACTCAGTTTAAACCTCATCATTTTTATTTACCAATAATTAACCTATTAAATTTTCATTGTGGTAATTGTATTTTAATGATTGAAATGTTATAAATTTTACAAACTTGCTGTAAAATCTCCATAAATTGAAATTTAATCACATTTTAGATCATATAATAACAATTGTGTATTTTTTAATGTTTTTATCATATTTTAATAATTTAATAAATTATTATTTTATAAAAATATCAATGTTGTCAATTTTGGAACTATTCATTACATTGACGTTAAATAAATCAAAAAAAAATTTATCAATGAAAAAACATTTAATAAACTCATAACATGTCCCAGTCACCTATAAAATTGTTTTAGAGGCTTAAATATTTCAGGCTTTATTTATTTTAAAAAAAATTTATAGCATTTATTGGATATTTCCATTAACAATTCAATTACTAAAAACTAATTATGTCACTATTTAATTTAATTATTTTACAAGTAATATAATAAATAAATCAACATGATGTAGATAAAAATATTTTCATTATAAATACTATTTATAGTTGACCATAACACTTGAATGACCCCATATTGAAAATATTTTACTTGTTAAGAAAGTATAATAAAATTGGGGTTTCTTTAAATATAAATATATATATATATTATTGACATCAAAGAAGACCAATGTGGTCCTAAAATCGACCCAAGGATTATTTTGGTAAAAAAAATGATTAAATTAAATTAGGGGAAGTGTTAGGGTAATTTTATAATGTTTATAATATTTTTTTAACCTTTAATTACAAGATTTAACCTTAAATGTGGTAAATAAATAAGAATTTACTAAAGTTACTATTCAACAAAAAATTGTGTTCACCCTATTAAAAAAAATCATAATAATTAAAACCATATATATATATATATCCATATTTTTAAATTTAATTAAAAAATTCGTTAATATTACATTTAATGCTAATCTAATAAATGTGGCTAGAAGGCATGTAAAAGAGACGTTCAAAAGTTCAGTAAATTTTTATATGTAATTATATTATAAAAATTATTACAATGAAATACATTTGGTAATTATATGTCTTATTTTTCAATTGTTACATTAAAATAAATCTTGATTAAAATATCTATTTAGATTAAATAGTTGGGTTTTGAAATCATTAGAGTATTATTCCCTATTTTTAAAAAACTGAACTTTTAAAAAAAATACAAAAAATTTATCATAAGATAATTTTTTTTATTCAAAATTCACAAATAAAAACTATTTTTAAAATGAAATTTGTAAAAATTATAATTTTTTAATATTGTTCATAACTTATTTTGGAACACCTAGTTTACAAGATAATAGTGCACTCAAACTCAGTGTTGTGTGCAATGTATGTTATTTAATTTCTCTTTAAAGTTAATGTACTATGAAATATTGTGGTGTTAAATTCTCCCCTCCATCAATAAATTAATATATATCAATTTAAAATTTCACATAGAAAATAAATAAATGATAATATAAAATAATTTTTTGGAAAATCTAGATCAGAAATAAGGTTAATAAAATATACTCTTAATAAGAGGGAAATGGAAATGGGAAGGTCACCACGAAAATAGGCATTCAAAAAGGAGAAAATTGGTTGAATTTAGATAAATGTACAAGTAGTAAAATCATAAATATTTATATTTATTGATTTTGTTAATAAATCAAAAACAAGTAAACATTCAATAGAAAAATTTGGGCATCAAATCCATACATATTTGATGATTCAAAATACCATTGGTTTAACAAAAATGTAGGTAATATGATAAAAAAAATTATACATCTTCCTAGATTTGAGGTTTTATTTTACTATCTTGATAGGAACTCATGAAATCCTACTTAATTTCATTCCATTTCTCAATTTAATCCTTTAGTGGTGATTTGATCTATTTTCGCTTCATTTAATTCATTTATAGATGGATATTCATGATTATTCATTATGTATGAATCACTATGAATCATATGGTTTATATGTATTTCATTCATATTTTAAATGTTTACAAAACCCCAAAATGATATCACATAATATCAAATAAATCATACTTATATCCCATAAAATAATATCCATGGATCAACTTATCCCATTCCAGATGTATCCAAAATACTTCATTCCATATTAAAAACCAAAAAAGGTCAATGAATTGATAAAATCGATATTAATATCAAATTATCCACACAATGAATTGTATATCTTACAATCACATACGAAATATTTGATCACCTTTAAATCCTTAATTAAAACTCGTATGCTTCCAAATCCATAAAGAAGAAATATTGTAGAATCATCTTTATATATATCATTAATCATATATCCATTGAAAAATTGATGTAATAATTATTGAATACAAATAAAAAATATCCTTAATCATTCCACTTCACTATTAAACCATGGATTATAATTCAACATCTAATTCATTATTAACTCCTTAAAATCAATTTTCTTTTATATTCTATTACGTAATAGTAGTATAAACAATGAATGTATAACCTTAATGATTCTAAAACTTGACCAAAACTTAAATAATAATATGAGAAACAATAATCACAGTGATATATTCTTGAGGAATCATTTATAGATCTCTAAATGGGGGAATCTTCTTCTCAATCCATAAGTCCATAAGATTAAACTAGGTAATCCATTATCAAATATAAAGGTTGACATATGATACTTAGTATTATCCGACATTTCATTCATATGATTATGTTTTTAAATAAAATTATCTTAAATAGAATGACCATGTTTTTTTTATACATACTTTCATTCTTAATATAACACCATGGCCCCAGAATCCCAGATCTGGTGTATTATTTTAACACACTATCATGATTACATGGAATGATATCCCGATGGTTCAATTAGTTTAATAGTCTTGGATAATAGAATACATACATTAACATTAAATCAATATAATTAACATGATATGAAACATATATAATTCTTTGAGAATTTCATTATTCTCCTACATTAACCTTGCATACCAATCATAATATACATCTTGGAATACTTGGAAAATATAATTTAATAATAGAGTGAGATAAAATACATAATAACGGTATAATATATAGTTTAAGCATTAATAAATAAGCCTGAACTTTTACGGAAGGGTATAATACTAAAACTCAATCCCTCTAAACATAGTATTCCAAATAATATTGAAATAATAAATCAAATAATGACATTTAATATTCTCATGGATATTCTACCTATAATATAATCCCATGTAATATCTATAACTAATCACATAATGAGGAGATGTATAATTTTGGTCTTCATCACTATCAATATATATCCCCACAATAGATACATTCAAGATCTATCCTCATGAATGTTTTAGTATATTGGTAGAATCCCATCTTATTTGTGGCAAGATCAATCCTCTTGACAATCTAAAACTACATGGAAATAGATGTGAAGGGTTTATCAACAATTGATTTCACCACATGAGACACACTGATGCATCAAGGGGTTACATCATTCCCCCCAATCAAATACTATTTCTAATAAATTCCTTATATGAAAATTTTAAAAAATGGATGATATAATTATTCGTATTAAAAATTACAACATGAAATATGAATACTTTAACCATAAACCAAGAATGGTATCTTAATAGAACATCCCAAATAAATATAACATAAACCATTCAGTATAATATGGTAAATGTTATCAAAATAGGTAAAACTCAATTTAGATGATTTTTCTAAAAATATGTTGACAGAGATGAAAATAGTCTATTAAGATAATTAAAAATATCTGGAGATAAATGCTCCTTTTTATTTGAAATTATTTATTCAAAAGATAGAATCATATAAGAAAAGAAATTTAAAATGATATTTCTGTTCAAAGTGTCCCATTTCCCTTTGAAACTTTGGAATGAAATTTTAAAATTAATATTTTAAAATATTCATGTAATTATAAATAAATCCATAAACCCCATTTAAAAAACATGGACACAAATTAGAAATATTTAGATGAATAAATCATCAAAACATTTAAAAGTACGTTTTAGTTAAAAAGATATTAAATAAACCCATAAGAATATTAATTTTCAAAATAAATTTTTGAAATACGTATAATGATTATAAATATTTCCCAGTAAATATTTACTCAAAACCATTATCCGATAATAATTTGATACCGAAATTAACCCTTACCTTGGATATGATTTCTTCTGTACGTGTTAGAAACTATTGTATAGTGGTTTTAAATATATTATTAACTTGTACCAGAATAATAATAATATTTATGATATCATATATGATGCATTTATGATTTTATATTACCCATTTATCTAACAATTCCAGGTTAAAACAACCGTTTAGGTAATAATCGCTTTTTTATCGTATGTGTTTTGACCTGATATTATTGATATTATTACTTAAATCATGATTTATTACTTCGATATTGAATAAAATTATTTATATATATTATTAATTCAGAATGAAAATATATATAATTTATATATTTATAAAATGTAATACACCATTCCAAGAGATGTTAGGTCACACATACAGATGAATGTTGTTTCTCTTTTCATATTTTATTGAATGGAAATAAGTAAATGAAATATAGGAATATATTTAATATATATCATTAAATTATCATTATTTTTTCATATATTTTATAATTATTCATTTAACTATTTTCTTATAATCATATTTGAATTGTTAACATGGATGCTGAATCTAATCGTATCATAGATATAGTAGGTCGTACATACGTACTAGAAATGGTATCATTCCATTAATGGTTAAATGGTAATGAATTTAATGATAATTTAATTATAAATAATAAATATCATTTCATATTAATATTTTTATATCCATTATATTCAACATTATACCCATCCAAATAAAGTTGTAATTTGAAAGAAATTACACCAGAACATAGAGATATTAAGTCACACGTATGCATCCATGGTGATATTGTTATTCATAGGATAGATAAAAGGAAGAATATGGTTTTACCATAATCATAATAACATCTAAGAATATATATGATTCTTTATTAAAGACATTATTATGAAAAAAAACATAGGAAGAGGATGTATAAGATGAAACAAAATTGAATTGATTTGGTAAAACAATTACCTCATCATCATGTATCTTCTTTGATTTGTATGAAAGGACTTATTAGGATGGATTTAATCGAAATGTATGACCTCTTTAATGATTTGAGATACATTTAGAGGATTAATGGGAAGGTTTGGGCTGACTCAGATGGTTTTATTGGTGTGAATAAAAGATAAGGAGAGAGTTCTTTTTACAGGAGAGGGGAGGGGAACTTTAGTAAACATTTTTAATATTAAAATATAATAATACTATTATAGATCAAAATACATAAAAATGTACCATAAATTAAAAATAAAATAAAATTTATACCATATACTATCCCTTTATGATTATTTAATATATTTTTCATTTTCAAATAAATCATTATTAAATTAATTCAATAAGATATCATTACAATTAATTTTAATAATATTAAATTCATTTGACTAAAAATACATTATCACAAAGTGGGAATCAAAATATGATTTTTTAAAACAACTATAATATATCTTATAGGTCTATAAAATTCATTATACACATTTAAGAATCCAAAATAAATCACAATTAATAATACTAAAATCATTTATTCAATATTATGCTTGTTAAATAAATATTGTTTTAGAATTTAAGAGACCTTTTAAGTAATTATATATCATAAAATTATTAAAAATAAAGGTATATATTGAAACAAATTTCATTTATATAAAAATAGTTATTTAGATTTATTCATTTCTTGATTTTGGCCCTATGTGGTCACATAAAATATATTAAATATAATATTGTGATATTTTGTAACTTTTATTTATTTAAATAGTATATAATGTATTCTCATTGAAAATTTTCCATTAAACTACTCAAAATAAATCATAATGTTATAAGGGTAAAATATTATTAATCTAGCTCTTTTACCTATTTTTTTTTAATTTTAAACCTTTTAATATTGATTTACCCTTAATCAATGTATTTAATATTAATTACGATAATAACATTTTTATTATCAAATGGTTATAAATTTTTACATATATGGTTTCAATTGTCCAAAAATGTACATTTATAACATTTTGAACTATATAATAATAATTTTTTATTTTTTTAATGATTTTTAAAAAAATTAATAAATTTTTATTTTCATAAATTATTAATAGTGTAAAATTTGACATTATTCCTTACATCGACTTTAAATAAAACTCAGACATCAATATAAAAATAAACGATACAATTTCATACACTCAAACAATGTCTTAGTCACCTATAAATTTCATTAGGCATGTTAAATAACTCAAATTTTATTTATTTTATCATTTCTGATATCATTTGTATGATATTTCTTTTAACAAATAAATTATTGCATAATCATTATGTAATGATTTAATTTCGAAAATTATAAAAAATTAACATGATATAGATGAACATTTTATGTTTTATTAACCATTTATAGTCTACCAAATCACTTATAATACCTTATATTAAAAATATTTTACTTGTAAAAAAATGAATAATAAAATTGGATTTCCTTTCAATATAATATAATAAATATATTAATGAAATTCTGGTGCCATCAAGTGGTCACAAAATCAGCCCAAGAATTCCTTTGGTCAAAAAACGCAAATCAAATTAAATAAGGTCATGTTTTAATGTAATTTTATAATGATTCTAATATTATTTTTACCCATAATTACATGATTAACCCTCAATTATCGTAAATAAATAAAAAATAAAAAAAGTTAGTATTACTAAAAAATCAATTTTATCCTCACATCATTCCAATTACAACCATGTATGTCAATTATTTGAAATTCAATTCAAAAAAGTAGTAAAATTACATTTCAGTCTAATCCTGTGGATGTGGGTAAAAGGCAGGTAAAAGAGACATTCAAAAGTTCCCTAAATTTTTATATCCAATTATATAATAAAATTATTCCAATTAGATAAATTGTGTTATTATATACATTATTTATATATTTTAATTTAAAAAAAATATGTTAAAATTATTTTTAAAAGAAAAATTTAGTATTGATAACATAGTAGTATTTTAAACTATTAATCAAAAACTGAAACTATTCATTAAAATACCAAAAATTAACCATTAGACAATTTTTTCATTCTTAGTTTAAGAATAAATTCTATTCTGAAAAATAAAAATTAAAAAAATTCATAATGCAGTTAATAATATTTATACACACTTTTTAAATTACTAGTTTGATAGATTATAGTGAGATCGAACTGATTGTTGCTTATAATGTAATCTATTGAACTTCATTATGAAGATAATGTACCATGAATTCTTGTGGTGTTATATTAATGATTATATTTTTAATGAAATTTATTTTAATGGTGAGTTTTGAAGAAAATTAATTTAAAAATGAAAATGTTATTTTCCTCCTGAATTTATAAAATTTTTTATTCATTAATGGCAATACAACATTATTCTTACTCTAATGGATATATATTGTATTGATACCATAACTATTGTCTCTATGGATGGTTTATGATCAATTTGACTATAGATGTGCTATTTTGATACCATTTTTCATATTATTTTGTGATTTATGGTTATTTGTATTTATTAGGAAATGTACACACATTTCGTATTCTATTTTTAATTTTAATGTTTATATTGATTATGTTTCACCGTATTCATTTGAGTAATGAATTGGATTTATAAAGTGATGGGATGGGTCCTATATTTCCCCTTGATACATCGATAAGTTTGGTGTGATACACAAGATATGGTTTTCACTGAAGCCTTACCCATCAATTATATTCTTAGAATGAAGCCTTAGTGATATCAGATTCTTACCACATAGATTTGAGGTTATCAGACTCAAAACATGAATCGTTGACAATATTAGATTCCTTCCATGAATCCTTCAAATAATGTGATTCATTGAATGAATCATTGATGTTATGTTTTATATATTGATCATTATGCATTACATCATTATAAATTCGTCTATTGATATTGGATGTGATTATGGTATTAGTTAGAGTAGTTGTGGTTTCGTTTCCTGCTAATGTTATTATATATATAGAATTATTTGATCACAACTTATTCTTATCATATTATACTCATGTTTGTAATTTAATTAAATTGGTTTTATTTATTTACATTTCCAATTTCATTAAACCTTATTTAGTCACTACTTCCACATTACATTACACTTACTATAAAATTTTTTTCACCATTATTTACTCACAAAAAAAGAAAAAAAAGAAAAAAACCCTGGGATTCCAAAAATGATTATAATTTTTGATATTTCATGACATGCTAAATGGAATAAATTGACTCTTAAAATAAGAAAAAAACCCAATTGAAATTTTGGTATTCCTTTGTAAAACATAACTCTTGTATTTATCTTTTTTACTAAGACTACAAAATTATTTGGTGCTTTGGAGTGTGTTTTCCATTCATCCTATATCAATTTAATGGTATTAGGCACCAGCTATGAGCTTACTAGGGTCGGGATTCTATTGTAGGTAATAGCGAAATTCAAATAGAATCCT
This sequence comes from Viscum album, assembly GCA_963277665.1. Taxonomy (NCBI): domain Eukaryota; kingdom Viridiplantae; phylum Streptophyta; class Magnoliopsida; order Santalales; family Viscaceae; genus Viscum; species Viscum album. The sequence continues at coordinate 1,984,235,050 of OY728161.1, read as the reverse complement.
TAGAAAAAATATTTATGAAAACATAAATTACTGGACAAAACCTTTTTGTAGACTTCAAAGATACGTATAGAATAACATCCAAAACAAACCATGTTTATGATTATGAGATTGGATAAACATAACATTTTTAGTTTGTGTTATGTATGTTAATAGTTTTGGGATTACAAATTATGATTTATAATGATATAGTCACATATTATATATACCATTATTTATATATGGAATATATAATAATGAAGGGTATCAATAATCATGGAAAATGAAGAGGCATACCTACATAGAAAGATAATATAGTTGGTATTGGAATCAATCATGTTATAGATATATTAGGTCATCTTAATCTAGTTATGACCCATAACCTTTCATAGATGGATAATATATTTCCCCATCTATAATATTCTATGCTGGATCAATTTATGTGATAAAGGCCCACATCATTTTGTGGGACTATTGATCCAATAGATGCTGATAAATTTATTAAATATTTATAGAATATATCTATGGCCTTATGATGTGGTGAAAAATAAAAGGTTTCACTTGGGACATCTTGTATCAATTGTGAAGTTGATCAATGGTTGTCATTTTTCATAAATACTAGGCAAGAAGAAGAAATATAAATCATAGAATGATAATAATATATGGAGAAATTCGTTGAATAATATTTCACTCATTAGAAAAAGACTGAGATGAAAATATTGTTCCCTAGTTTAATGAAAATGAGGATTATTGTTTTATGTATTATGAAGAAACCATTACATGCTTAGCTAGGTATTCTATTAAATACACACAGATCAAGTATTGAAATATTTAACACTCCTTTGAAGGGATTAATCCATATCTCCAAAGGGGATTGTTCTATCAAAACGTTTCTTCATATAAAGAAATATGTTTAGATTATATAATAATAAAATTATCCATATCTGATGGATTGAAAGGAAATATGGAGAAGAAGAAGGTAATATAGAAAATAACTGATAAAGGGAAGAAGGGAATGAATTATTTTACCACATGTTATAACTGTGTAATGAATCATCACTGGAAATCCTCAAATAGATTCTATATTTCATATAAGTGCAGAGAAAATTTTCAGTCAAAAAATAATACAATGGTAAGAAATTAAACAATTCTTTTAATTGAAAAATTTTTAGAAGTTATGGCTCTATGAAAATGAATTTTCCTTGAATCAATTTAATAAAACTCATAAGAAGTTATGGTATTATTGTCAATATTGGGATATTGATACATTCAAAGTGGAGTGATTAATTTTCTTATTTGTATCCTTGTAATATTTTTGAAAGTATTTTATTCATAATATTATCATTATTAAAATTGTGAAATGTATAATTATTGTAATAAAGTACTATTTCATAATGTATTTATTTATTGGTACTAAGAAAAAGGATTCAGTGGAAAGTTGTACTTCTCAGAATGATAGATTATTGTGGAAAATATGACACATAATAAGTTCCATATGTTTATTATAATCACTTTTTGATAAAGACATGTTTTATATTGTTAATTTAAATTGGATATTACTAACTACCATGAAAATTTGTCATATTTTGATGAATAAAAATCTACATCATTGATGGAGATTGAATCAGTTTTTGTATTTAATAAATATATTCATTTATAAATGGGTTTGTTAAGTAGGAAAGTAGATTACATTTTTTCAATAAGGATTAGTTATGTTATAATGGATAATGTATGTTTTCAAAAAGGTCTTATGGAAATTCTGGTTATTACCTTGTCTTGAGATAACAAAGGATTAAGTTATTAATATTTTTGGTATGTGATTATTTTGAGCTACTTCATGTTTTTTTATTAATGATAAATTCATTTTTCATATCCAGTGTTAGTATGTTTTGGAAAATTATTTTTTGGAATGGATGTAACGTTAACAATAAAATAAATGGATTATGTTGATATTTAGAGAATGTTTTAGAGATTAATGTAACACATCAGTAGATGATGCAACATATGCTAAGAGATGAAGTATAAATAATTCAAGGAACAAAAGAATGATAATATTGGGTTTATTAAATAGAAATGATTCATTTATGTATATTTCATTATTTTCTAAAAAAGTTATATAATTAATAAACATTAAGAAAAGGGTCTTGAAATAGAAATGTTTTTCATATTATCATCCTTTTTTATTATATCAATGTTATTTTTAAAACCTCTAGTTTTTGAATTGTTGGGTATTAACAGTCTCCTGAACAATTTCTACATAACTCAACATTAGTGTTCCAGTGTAATTTTTCTTTTCCATGTCCATGTTTTCGTTTCCTATATATTTTATCCTATCTGGAATTCTTCTTTTGTGATTATTCTATATGAATTTTATACACCCTTATCTCAATTATGAAGTTGATATTTTGTTACAACATTTAGGATGTGGGGTTTTAAACAATTTTATTTTTTAATATCACCCACATTTAGTACTCATATGTGGAATAAATTGTGATGATGAAATTTATTAATGACACGAAGAATGTAACTCCTAGAACTTCAAAAATAATTTTTTTTATTTAATATTGTTTATGAGATGCTACTAAAAAATAGAATGGAATATAATATCATGAGAGTTTAGAAAAAATTTTAAATTCTAAATAATATCAATATATTATATAGATTTTATTACACAAAATGATGTCTTTATATTACATTTGACACAATAATGACTTTTTTCAATATCTTATGTTACACGGAACACCATGTTTTATTGAATACAATTAATATTATTATTTAAAATAAAAATTGTGTCTTATAAATTAATTATATCATTATTAATTATGTTAAATAAATTATTGAAAGATATATTTTAATTAATTGGTAACCAATTAATTAAAAATTAATATAAGAACTAATTAAATATAATAGGAATTGTTTTATAAAAAACTATATTAACGAGGAGAAATAATTTAATAATAATTATATAAATTAATTAATATTAGTTAGTTATAATAATTAAATATATATATGGTATATTTAATTAAAAATTTATATTCATCCAGTTTATTTGTTAGGGATATGAGAATAACAAATCTAATTGTATCCACGAAATCCATATTTTTCTAAAAAAACTTTGGTTTCCTTTTAATGGAGGGATTGTTTTAAAACAAAATTTTGATACATTTATAAATTTTATTTTAATAAATAAAAGTAGTTTTTGAAATTTTAATGTAATAATTATCTTAAGGAAACTTATTAATATTTATAGGAGATGTTTTAATTATTATAAATAGTGAAAACAAAAAAAATATTAATTTAAAACTAAAATTTCATATAAAAAATTTATAATGTAATAATTTTTAATCTTTTTAAAGTAAAAATAGATCTAGTATAAAAATATAAATAAAATTTAGCTTATTTGTAATCTCTTTAATTTTGAAATTTGATATAAAAACATAGTTAACTTATAAACATTTTACCTTTAAAAATCCCTTTTTAGAATATATGGGATTAATTTTACATTAATTTATTCAACATTATTAATTATAATTTTGAGAAACTAATTATTTATTTTTAATAAGAATAATTTATAATTTATAATAAGGATTTCTTTTACCAAAATGAGTAGTGTGAGACATTAAAATTAATAACATCAATTAAGAGATAAATGTGTTTACTAAGGGACTAAGCTTTAATATTATGGGGATAAATAATATTGAAACTACTAAAAAACAAATTAAGTAATTTTTTTTAACTTAAAACATATATTATAGATTTTTATGAATTATTGGATCCACTCTACATGGATAAAATATTGATTGAATTCCTTAAAAATTTTATATATTTTCCACCCACCCCATTTAGAAGAGGCCTCCACCACCTATTCACAAATATAAAATATATTTTTTCACCTAAGAGCAGTACAAATAACATTAATACATCACTACCCTAACCTGGAGTCCTTATCCTTAGTGGAAAGACATAAAAGGAAGGAATTAGTGCCATCCAAGAAAAAGATACATGAAAAATAAATCATGATTTTCTAAAAGAGATTTTTATTTTATTTCCCTTTTCAAATCCTTTCATTTATTAATATATAATGTTTATATGATATCTTATGTATCTAAAAAATACTTATATATCGTTATGTTTTGTTTATATCCTACAAAAAAACAAGCTTCTATCATACATGATACACAATCATCATTCATTTGAACGGTGGAATACTGCCTCTCGAACCATTATCGTTCATTCTTCCATTACCACATATCAAATTTTTTAGTAATGGTGGATTTATATTTATATATTTTATATTTTATATTTATAAATTTGTTAGTATTTTTTTTTAAATACATAAGTTAATGATGACAATTTTTTGGGAATATATTAATGTTGTTCATGTGTAAAGAAGATTACCACATTGTGAAGGGTTGCGATGAGTTCACATGTTACATGGAATGTATTTAAGATGTTTATTCTAAATATATTGGATATATATAACATTAAAATGATATTGTAATGATAATATATATATATATATATATATAACTTACTCTACTTTCTTTTAGTACAACAAGAAAATCGAAATTGTGTTCATGCATATGTATTCCCTACAATCTCTATGAATGATGTATTTCATTTAATATCATAAAAAATTATGAATACCTCCAAATATATATATATTGAATATATATGATCTTTAATTCGTTTTTTTAAATAATGGATATGCTGAAATCATGATTAATATAAGAGGAAAAAATATGTCAAAACATACAAAAAACATGACAATTAACACAAAAAACAATGAAAACAATAAAATATTGATGTCAAACGGGTGAAAATATGTTATAAAAGGGTAAAATAAGAGTTTATAAACATCAATATGGTCATTATATAAGTCAATAACAATATTATAACCATTATACCTAAGTTTTAACTATATTTAACCAAAAGTATGCATAATATAAGGGATCTCAACTCAATTTCAGTTCATTGAGGTATATTATAATATTATGAACGTAATTAATTTTATAAAGTGTATATAATACCACTTTAAATGTAATATCATGAATAATTACATCCTTATGTTGGTTTATGTTTCATGTTTCAATTTATTATTTATGGTTATTTTAATTAAAATATAACATGTTTTAAAGAATTCATTAACCCAATTATTTTAAATTATGTTATGTTACTTCATCATTGATGTTAATATTATATGATTATGTGTGTAATGAATTTTGAATTTCTATTGTTTTAATTTGAGATGTTTTTTATGTATTTATAGTTAATAAACTTAATTAATTCATTGGTTGGTTATCACTTCAATGTTATCTTATCATAAGTGTTTACTACACAATCTCAATTTATGAAGAATTTTTTTCACTTGAATTAACATTTAAATAAATTATTTAATAATTTATTCTTAAAAAAATAACATCATAATATCCTGTGTTAATTCATCATTATTTTCATTTAAAATTACCAATTTTCAAATACTTTTTTACTTAAAATGTTTTGTGATATTGTTTTAAAAAACATGGCATCATTTAACTCTTCGATCAGGATTCTGTTATCTTAAAAGACAATTTTTTTAAAAAAAATCAAAAAATTTATATTTAACTTTTCTAAAATAATATATAAAATGAATATTTCAACCATTTTCCCTTTTTATAAAATGTTATCAAAATAATATTCATGTCTCCTTCGAAAAAAATCCTCTCTTCTATCGTTTTTATAATCCAAATGGATTGCTCTGTTTAACTCGTACAACATGTATAGAATTACCCATCATCATTTAATAGATGAATCCATTTCATGTTTACAATGATATATATAAATTAAATTATTTTAAACATGATTTTCAAGTTAAAATATTTTTAAAATATTATTCAAATTTAAAAGGATATTTTCCTCAAGATTTTTTAGAAATAAATTTATTCATCAATGAAAATAACTCCTTATTCATAATACAATGGATATATGATATATTGAAACAATAATTATTATTTATATGGATGTTTTATGAGTAGTTTTACTATGTGTGTTATATTTCGATATAATTTACCATAATAATATTAGTGAGATATGGTTATGTTTATTGATTGTGGAATGTACTTACATTTTTCCTGATACTTTTAATATGAATGTTTATGTTGATTATGTTTCATCCCTTTCATATGGGGAATGAATAGGAATTATTAAATGATTTAGGGTCCTATTATCACCCCTCAAATGATCAGTTGGTTTTATGAATCAAACTAGATTTTTTTTGGATAAAGACACACATATCTATTAGATTACTAGAATAAATACCTTGTGGTATTATATTCTTGGCATAAATCATTCAAAATATTTGATAATTGGAATTAAGCCTTTATAGTATTATATTCTTAGATTGAATCTTTCATAATATTATATTATTTACATAAACATTCAATGAAAAGTTTTAGATATCTATATTTATGCATTCCAGCATTATGAATTAAGTTATTGATATTCCATGTTATTATTTGGTTATTCATAATATACATGGTTTAATTTCACATTCCTATTATTTTTTATAATGAATTATTTTGTCACTTCTTATTCATCCAATAATAATGTCATTTTATTATTTAAATGGATTTTGTTTCAGTTATTTACCATTCCATTTTGATTACGCCTTATTTTTATATCCTCCCCTATAATTAAACCCTACTGAGTATTTAAACTCACTATTATTTTTTTATCCCCATCATTCAAAGATGTTTACTATTAATGATATGTAGGGATAAACTATATGGAATAAAGTACTCTTCAAAAGAAGTAAAATATTATCTTTTAATTTTTATATTCATTTGTAAATTAAAAATATGGCTATATATAGTTTGCCAGGATTAAAAAACAAGTCTATCCTTTGATATGCGATTTCCATGTATCTTATGATAATGCAATCGAATTAGGAACCTTGTTCGGGATTACTGGGCTAGGTCCCTTCAATGTACATCAATATATTTACCAATGTTACTACCATGATGCATGCATATACTCATCATTTCATAAAAGGCAAAGAGAAAAATATCAAAAAAATTGTAATTTAACAATGTAAATAAATAACACAATGAGAAATAATATAAAAAATATAAAAAATTAAAAATATAGATTATTAATTACATCCCTATGAAAATTAGGTTTCCCTCACACACAAGTTATCTTTATTATGCATGATCCCATTTTCAATACTAAAAAAATTCTGTTGTCATATCTTCCTTCCCCGAATAGTACTATTGAATTAAATATATAATCCTATTATGAAATATTGTAATGTAACTAACCTTTTTAACACTTAAATGACAAATATTATTCTCTACATGACCTCAATCATGCATCCCCATACATGAGAGTATACTAATTAGAAATGAGGTTCTGAGAAATATAATGGGGATACTATACACTCTAGAGAAGACTAAAAGTCAAAAAGTGAATAAAATAAACTTATAAATACATAATACTCATTATGAAAACAAATTAAAACAACATTTTAAAAACAAAACAAAATATGCCATTCCATGATGTATTAAAAACTAAATATAATGATAAAGGCACTATAACAAAAAAATACAGATTCAATGAAATCACTCTGAATAGTAGTCCTAAACCCAAATATTTATCACATTTCCATGCTCATGTCCCAGTACAAAAACAATAAATTTTGATTTTTCCCCTTTTCTTATTTAAATTTTTACATTAATAATATATTCCCTGGTATCAAATTAAGCTCGTATAGTGTGGGAGTAAAATTTAGTATTCTGACAGAAATAATAAAAAACCCATCATATAATAATATCTCATTTAATAGTACAATAAGAAGAAATATTAAGTCATATATTAATTTTGAACATAAAATAACTATATATCCCTCAATTAATGGGTTGATACCCTTGGTCAACCAATAAAATCATTATTCCAATGTCATATATCATTATATTTCCCATCTCTAAGGCCTAGTGAATTCAAATTCCAAGGAACAAATACCAATTCCAAGTATTTTATAGTGGCGTATCTCACCCCTATATACTAGTTACTCATAAATGGCAACATTAGTACTAATATAAAAAATGAATCTAACCCTTAGGTATCATGTAACCATGTAATTATGGATTCTAATTGAATTCCATTAAAAGACCCAATTAAATGTTCCCAAGGAACATATTCATTCCAAGGGATTACAAATCAATGGACCTAGTAGGGACTCTCTCATTTTCATAGAAGATTAATCTATATTCATTCCCTATATATAGTATATTTGCAAAGCCAATAGAAATGGGAATAGAGTAAATTTTTTTGAATTTAAAAAACATTAAAAACATGTAATCATATTCCATATTATTTATATTATCCAAATTAAAATATTTAATCCCTTTTATTTTCTTATAAAATTATACCCATTAAAATAACAATAAATCAAATGACCACATTTAGAAGTTCTATTCCAATTCACATAACAATGTGATAATTTTGTATTCCTAAATCAATTAAGTTGAATTATCATTTCAATTTTAATCTATCCCTTAAAACATTATGACACCATTCTATTTACAATTACATGAAAAATAAAAATTTATAGTGCATTTTATTCATTAAAATTACAATTAACCCATTTTATTTATTAATATAGTTAACAAACAATTTCAAATTCAGTAATGGTCTCTATGATCACATATTCCCTATATCAACCTATGTATAAGGTTAGACACGCATTTCAACTTGTTTCATGTTCAATTCTCAACATTGATAGAACCAATGAGATTTGTTTGCTATTTATGTTTAATGATTCACGCTATAAAAGTCAATTCAATTTTTATGGGTTTCCATTCATGGCATGATGGTGAGTTGATACAAGTTGAACATAGTAGAAAGTGTAGTCAATTCATAGAGAGATAGTTCAAACCACTTCCACAATAAATAATGAAAAATCGATGAAGTCCAACACGTAGATAAATGATGAAAACCAAAACCCCCTATGAATATTTCTATATACACATATCAATGCTTAAAGAAGAAGATCACATGTGGAAACTAGACTAAATACACTAAGTTGAGCCAAACCCAATAATTCAAGTTTCATGATATGAATAATGAATCATAATATCAATAATAGGTGTTCAAGAAGAAAAATAATATTTTGAGCGAACATTAAAGTTAGTTATTCTGAATTAGTATAAAAAAAAATTAGTATTTTTAAATGGTGGTTTCAGGGATAAAAAATACAACTATACCTATCCATAGTCTCCCTAATACCAACATCACCAATGGATTGATGGGGCTTGTATAATGATTAATGATACTCTAGTAGGTTTCCCATTCAGGAATGGACCCACCATTAATCTACTAGGTCCCACCATGTGGCATATGGGACTCACAAATGTCTATTGGGAATATACCTTTCCCACCAGATAGCCACTGAATTGTATTGGCTAGCTACTAGAACTACATCCCCACCCATACATCATGGTACTACTATACCTTACTAGTAAAATATATTTGATCCACCTAAAAACTATAGAACCATATCCTTGTCTATGAAGATTCATAATTTATATAATTAAAAATGGATAGTAAACACCCAATAAAATAAATAAAATGTAGATGTATTGGATTTTAGTAATGATATATAACACTATGAAATTTTAGTATGTTTTTTATTTTATCAAAATACTTATAAGAGAATATTGTTTCAAAAATAACACAGAACTAAAAGGAAATGCATTATATTTTTTTTTAATTCATGGTAAATATTAATACATAATAGTTATAAAATATGGTTAATCATCAATATAATTACAATAAGAGAAAAATATCATGTAAATAAACAGATAATAAAATGATTCATTATAAAAAATTATGTATTATAACATAAAACTAATTTTATAAAAAAATAATCATATTAATAATAAGGATACGTAAGTGGGTGGTAAGAATTATAATGACAATGAATTGTGTTCTTATTAATATGATTTATAAACAAATATTTATTATACAGAGTATTCCGATCTTTTTTATCTACAAAGAAGTCAGAGGTAAGGGTTTCTTGATCATAATTTCATTTAAATGAGGCATTATTCATATTTGACACCTTATTTTGGTATTAATTAATTTATTTCCATATAAATTTATTATAACATATTTTCTATAAAATCAATGTGATTTAAAATTCTAAGAAATTATCTTTTTTCAATTCAATTTAATTCAATTTTAACAAATTCTATGAGTTTTTTTCCTAAATTTCCATTTTTAGTGATATTTATAGGTATACCCTTAATGTTTTTTATTGGTAGTATTATACCTTTATGAAATATTATATCATGATAAAATATTTATAATTGTTTTTATTTTCCATTTAATGCACTCTCTATCATTTTATTGATTAAAATGATATAAAAATTATAAGAGTTCTACCCCTAAAAATGTTATTCTTTGTGCAATCATATGTTTTTTACAACCATTTTATATTTGGTGTTTTTACTAACTAATAGAAATTTTTTATCATAAGAATCTATTTATAAATTTTAGTTAATTAAAAATTTCATGTGCTTTTTGAATGGGGTTTTATTAAAATGATAAAATAAATTATTAGATTTTTTAATATCAATTTAAATTTTTCAAGACAAGTTTCATATTATAGAACTATTATATTTAACGTGGTCTTTATACATCCACATTGACATGTAATATCCTAAATATAACTATACACATGGTATTTTATCTCCCTTCTAGTTTTCTTTATTTAATTATTTTTTTTTATTTTTAAAAACCTAATGAGTTTTATATTGAATAATTAAAATAAATATTTTGATGTTTTTTACACAAATATTTATCTTCCATGTCTATATTCTTTATATTGTTTCAAAAATGTTATCAAAAATATTTCAAGTATTTGTCATGAAAAAATTCTTCTATATTATAACTTATAAATTGTTTAAAAAAATATATATTATTAGTTTTTTCAATAATGGTGACATTTGATATTTTTGGAAAAAGTGTGAAATGAGAGTTTTATAACAATTACCACTCAACTGTATTTTATATTAATTATAATAATTTATCATTATTATGATTATTTTTTATTTTTCCATTTATTGCAATAAAATTACTATTCTAATTATTTTGTGAATTTTTTAATTATTTAACATTATCAAATGAAATGTATATTTTAAATTTTTTTTAAAATTCATTTATAATTTTTTAATATACAATTTATCATCTATATGAACAATGTTTAATGATTTTTATGCTTCACTAGGGATAAGATCATAAATATATATTCCAATTTCATTATCTGGATGTATTGTGAATATATTTTATGTAATTTTTTATGAATCCATTTTATTTTCAGGAGGTTAATAAAACTATGAATGAATGTAGACAACTCTTATATCCTTAAAGAATAAAAACATATGATTTATCAGTGTGATATGAATGGTTCTATAATATATCTCTAGTGAATTGACGAATAATTAATATATGATATATTTAAAATGGTACTTGGGTGGTCTGACCATGTTCAAGTCAACATGATCATTTTTTCTAAGAACAAAATAAACATGGGTAGTTGTATCAAGCCCCCTATTCTCCAGGAAGGAGGATACACTATCCAATTACATGATTAATATATTATTAATTTTTAATGACTTACCTTGTGAATATCATGATTTTTTATGCCACATTCATATTGCACATCATGATAGCTATGTTATCATGGATTAAGAATTTTTATTTATGAATCATGTTTATTAAAAACTAATTATTCAATAATTTAATGTTTAATTATACATGTATAATATTATATGACTACAAAATTTTATATCATTTTACTTTGGTTATATTTTTTATATGAATATTCGCATCTAATTCACCCAAAATATCATCTGTCTTTGATATATTTATTTTAAACCTTAATGATTTTTTGAGCCCACCCTTCTATTGTTTCCATTTAACCAAGATAGAGAGAAAAATATTAAATATTATAAATCTATAATGGTAACATGTATGGATAATTTTTTTGTACCATTAAATATTTTTATAAAATATTTTATTTTTTCTTTTTATTGTATGATGTAAATTCGGAGGGAGAGATATGTGTTTTTTTAATATTATTTCATAAATATCTATGTTTATAATAATAAATGGTAATGGGTTTGTTTTTTACCGTATATTTTTTTATGATAATTTAATTATATATATATGTTTTGGTTAATTTGGTAATTATAAAAGAAAGTATATAAATATTGTTTTCAGCACTAATTCCATGTTTACACCTTTTGGGAAACATAATTTGTATCAATTTAGTGTTTAGATAAAATTATTTTTTACTATTATATCCGTATGGTAAATTTAATAGTTTTGGATAACATTATGGGTTGATATGTTTGTGTTCAATAATATGATTTAAATTAAAAACACCACTTTTAAAGAATTATATTATTTTATATTTTGGTGACTAATGATATTCTGTGATATCTTTATCAGATAATATGATGAATAAATGATTAATGTGTAAATAAAAGAATGTGTAAGAATGTGATTTTATTTTGATGAAAATATGGGGAGTGGGACAGTGGGTTAATTGATATTAACAACAAATGTGGAGTTATATAGATTAAGTTCATGGTTGAATGGTGATATTATGACATATTGATTCAGGTTATTTTAGGAAGGTATTAATATACTTTTTAGTGTATTTATGATTATAGATTTTTTTGATTTTTTGAGTTATTATTGTAATTTGGTGATAAAGGATGTGTTGAATTCTATGAGAATAGGTTTTCTAGATTTTTGGGTTTATAATGAGACAATATTAATCAATATATTTTTGATAAATTATTATTAGTCATTTCATTTTTTAAATTTAGAGGATAAAAATTCATCAAATATTATTTTTGATGAGATGAAGTTTTAGTTTAAAAATTAAACTAACACTTTCTTGGGATAAAATAATGATGTTATTGGATAAGAAATATTATGAAAAACTTTTCATTTTAATATATTAATCGATTATTCTAATAACATTTTTTTAGAATTTGGTTTAAATAAAAATCATTAATATTAAACTATGAGTCATATTGTAGTGACATAGACCATTGGTTCCAAGACATTGTGTAACAATTCATTAAATTGGAATAATATATAAGAAGTAAAATACAAATGGCCTAGATAGTTTAGTTGACTTGGTGAACAATATATATAATTTAGTATTTAATTAAAAATTAATATAAAAATTACAAGATAAATTTTTCTGAGAACAATTTTTTACCGTAATATCTTTTAATAAAGTATATATTACTCTTCGGGGAATCACGATAATGGAAGAAAAATAAGGGTGGTCTGAAATTTTCATTAAGGGTTAGATATAGTAGATTCATTTAGGAATCCAACATCATAATCAATATTGAATGGTAATTAATTGAGCACACATTAAATTTCAGTTACTGGATAAGGCACAATCAATTTGGAATGGTATGTAAATGAACACACATTCCATTTAATCACTAACCTGATAATGGAATACATCATAAAATTATACCATTGTAAAAATATCATGGATAATAATAATAAATAATATCATGGAAATTTTTAATAATCAAAATTCATGTTTTCCTCATAAATATTACTTTTACCATTAAGAACTTATAAAATAAAATTAATCATATTACTATCGAGACATTTTATATGAATATTTAAAAAATAATGGATGTAATCACAATGGATTTTTAAAACTAATTTTGACTCATACGAATGAAGAGGCCTTGAGGGGATTACATTAACAAGTCCCCAAACTGTGTCATACATTTTCATATTATTCATCATATATCAAGTAATCTATTAAATTCATGAACTATCACGACTAGTCCCACGGGGCCTAGAGATGACTACCCCAAGCCCACCTTCCATTGGACGGGGGTTGGGGACTATCCCATGAAGGCTTTTCCCACACACGGAAAGCATTTCCTTAGAGATCTGTACACACAAAAAATGGGTAACTGAATTAAAAAACTATCAAAAGTAAGGTATAATCATGAGAGTAAAGTACAACCACAAGTACAAGAACAATGGGCTGGAATACAAGCCCAAGAAACTCAAAAGGTATTAAATAGTTGTTGCATCTTCCCTGGATCTCTACCTACATGGTAGTAGTTTTAAATATGACTTTTATAAGATGATCTTCACTCCTCCCAACGCACTAAGTTCCACCAAGCCCAGAATCCCCAATGTCTACCTCGGAGCGTTAGTAGTATGCACCAGAGACACATGTTCTGGCGGAGCCCATGCATTTATGAGTATAATAACTCAGTAGGGGACCCTGACTCCCCCGAAGTACTCTTATTAATCCAAAATGAAAAACATCACATGAAATACCAAAAAGGTAATATCAAATAATGGATTTAAATGATGAATCAAAAAGAAAAAGAGACAGCTCACTATAATGGTATAAATTCATGGTTACTGGGATATGGATGACTAGTCTTAAATCCATATCATCTTATCTATAGTAACATTACAGCTAACCAGTATAGGTCACTGTATGTTTACACGTATTGGTCCCTAGATGATGTCCTCTATTGGTCGCTGGTGCTGACCCGTATTTATCGTTGGGGCTGACCCATATTGGTTTCTTGTGCTGACCCATATTGGACACTATTGTAGAGATGAATTAGTTCCCAGTATAGAGGTAGGGATGTTTATTCATATAGCTAGCTCATCCCACTCTGGAGTTTCTGATGCTAACCAGTATTGGTCTCTTTTCTTCTCCATGTCACTGCTAGCCATAGGATTCCCGCACATAGCACGCTTGATCTCCAAAATAATATACTCCTCAATCCAGAAGTAATATGTCATCTTGTACTAAGTCTCTTAAAAATCATACCAAAGGAACCACCCCCTCATAGGGGTCCCAACGTGACAAATGTCGCATCGATTGGATACCTGATTTGTGAGATATGAGCACTTTTGTAAAAAACACCCTGTTGGATTCAAGTCTAATCCAACCTAGGCCACACATCATACTCCGTCAAAACTCACATGGAATATCTCAAATGGCCTGCCTTATCAAAAGGCTTTTTTGATTTTTGATTTTTTTAGTAAAAAAATTTATTTAATTTGTGTTCCTTGTTTTTTCTATATTTTTTGTTTTTTTCATCTTTTTATAAAATAATTCTAGAAAATATTTTTCATTATGTAGTTTTTATTTTATATATCTTTTTTCAAAATATTTCTTATCATTTTTCAGTATGTTTATTTTATTTCCTTATTTTTAATTAATATTTTATTTATTATATTTTCACTTTTTGTTTCTTTTTTATTTTTTCATTTCTCACTCATTTTTATTTATATATATTTTTCCATTTCCTTTTTTTATTATATATATATATATATTTTGTTTTTATCTATTTGGTTTGGTGTTTGTAATTTTTCTTAATTTTCCTCGTATAATTTTTTAGTTTTCTTCATTTTTCTTGTTTCATTTTTTCAGTCTGTTAAATGATTTTATTTTTGTTTTCTCATTTTTATTTATATCTAATTTACATTGTAATATATTTTTATTTATTCTTATTCATGTTATTAAAATTGTTATATTTTCATTATTAATTTTTTATTTTAATTTTTTTCTTGATTTATTTATTATTATTTTACTACTATGCCTTTTTTATGTTTTTGATATTATATTTTTTATTTTTATTTTTATTTTATCAATTTTTTTTCTCTTCTATGTGTTTTGTTTAATTAATTAATTAATTAAATTATTATTTTAATATTATTTTTTGAATATTTCTATGTTAATTTAAGTTGATTTTTTCTTTTATTTATATAGTAATTATTATTTTTAGGATTTATTTATGTTTTAGTTTTTATTCATTATTAATTTATTTATCAAATATTAATTATTTAATCTTTTATTATCATTTTTCCATTTATAAAAATTTATTATTTTTATTATTTGACATTTACATCATATGAATTTTTGATTTTATTAGTTATTTGTTTATTTAATTTTTTTTATAAAGTTATTTATAAAAAAATTTATATTTTTACTTTTTCTCATTATTATAATTTTTATTTTTATTTATTATTATTATATTTATTTATATTATTATATTTCAAATATTTTATTATTTTGTTTAAATTTTTTATTTTTTTATTTTATATTTTTTTCTTTAGTAATTTATATTTTTTGAGTTTTTATTTATGTATCAACTTTAATAAATCATTTTTCATTTTGTTTATTATGAGTTTTTTATATATTTTTATTCTAACTTATAATTATTTATATTTATATTTTTCATTATTTTATTATTTTAATATATTTAATTAATATTATATGTTTTTATATTTTTTATTAATTATGCTTTTGTTTGTGTGTATTTATTTTTTATTTTATTTATTTTTGATTTTTTTCATTGTTGTTTTTTATTTTTTATTTTATGTTACTTTAAATTTTATATTTAATTTATATTTATAATTTTCAAACAATAATAATAAAAATTATTACTTATAATATTTTTCTTTATTTTTCATTTATCAACCCTTTTAAATTTTTTTATTTTATTTTTTTCTAATGTATTTTAATTACTTTTTTGATTTTGTTTGATTTTTTTTCACTTTTTGATTATTTTTCCTTTTAATTGATGTTTTTTATCTCTTTATTTTTAATAATTTATTTATTTATCATTATTGTTTTCTTTTTTTAGTGTTTAATTAATATTCTTTTTTTTCTTAATATCTCTATTTTTTATTATGTTTTTTAGTTTTTATTATATTTACAAATTTCATAATTTATTATAATTTATTATATAATTATTATCATATTTTTTATTTATTCTTTTTAATCATTTATTCTGGTTACATAGTTTATTTATTTTATTTTTTAATTATAATATATTCTTTATTTCTTTTACTTTTTTTTGACTTTTATTCTATTGTATTTCTTCTAATTATTACATTTTTTGGTTTTTTATAAATTTTTTAACATTTTTATTTTTTATAATTTATATGTTAATGTTTTTAATGTTTTTCATTTTTTGTCTAATTCCAACACCCACCATCCAATAAATCAATGAGATTATGAAATTGTTCTGAACGACAGATTTGACCCCACCTTAGTTAATGAGTCATAACTCGGCCTACACAACTCCAACTGAAGTGATTCTAGATATATTTAAAATATAATTGAAAGGAAAATTTAAAAATTAATGGTTATCGAGATATTCCATCATTAATGCGGCTTCAGGATGATCATAATTCGAGGAATATTTTGGAAAACATTTTTCAAAAATAGTGTGACTGATTAATTGGGTCATTAATTCATTTATATTGTTCCAAATTTGTTGAAATTTTGATGACTGATAAGAAAATCAATTTTGAGAATCTTATAAGAAGGGTTGTTATGTAGATTCAGCCTTTTTTGGATGGAACAAGAGAAAAAAATTTGAGAACATATTCCTGAGGAGAAATTTTCTATTTTTACTTTTAGCTCTTCTCTTTTCTGAAGTTTTTTAATTCATTTTTCTTCCCCATTCTTTACATTAACCATTAACTTGGTGGGTAAAATTTTTAATTGTTTGGGGAATAGTAGGTATTCTATTTTGTAATTATTGAGGTTTTGTGCATTAAATTTTGAGTAAAACTTATTTTATCTTCTATAAAGTTGCTTCAACATTCTAATAATTTTTTTTATCAAGCACAATCATATTCGATTTGTGATTATTTTATTTATTTTTTATCTTTGGATAATGATCATTATCTCCCTCTACTAGTTTCTGGTTTTTATGTGATGGAATTGATTATGGCTTAGTTTTGAAGTACTCGATGATCGTCTATACTTGTTGGAGGGGATGTGGATAATCTTCATTTTTTATGATAAATAAGACAAGACAAGGTATTCCCAAGGTCAATTGGGGATATTTGCTACAAAATTATTATAAAAGGAAGGATAGTAGGCCAAAAAATGATCTTGGAATGTTTTTCTCTATCCAATACATTTTGACGAAGGTAGGGAGTGGAAGCGATCATTGAAACTCACATTACCCAGCTCAGCATAAGGGGATTGTATAAAATGGAACTAGAATAGTATTTCAATTAGAAAACCAACCCCATCCTGATCTACCATCTCAAATAATATTTTTCAATCAATTGTGTTACCATTTTATCATTATTTTTATAAATTTAATTCTTATTTTGTTTTTTATTTGTTTTCAAAACCAAAAAAAATCAAAAAACACCATATTCTAACTACATGGCCTATTCATTGTATCACCTCCCTAACAGAACCTCACCTTCCTCTTCACTTTCCAGGATCCATCCTAGCGATGATGATTTTCCGTGTGTGCTTCCTTAGAATGGACTAAGGGTACTTTTTTTCAATTTTTTGCATAGTTTGTAGATAGGCCATCACAGACATCAGGAGGGGAAGGGTGATGAGTTCACCCAAGCCTATATTCATGAACAATAGCAACAGCTAACGAAGAATGAAATGATGTAACTCTTCTTGAACATCTGTGAATACATTCTATGGAATCCGCTGCATGCACCTGAACTTATTGGAAAATATGGTTGAAATATACGGTTCACAAAATATTTTTCCATCGATCCTATCTACCTGAACACAGCCCTTGATGCTTCTTAGGTACTCTCTATACTCCAATGACCCCCTCTCATAATCTACAATCTGACCAACTCGGGTCCGAAATGGATGAATTTCGAAGTTGTTATGGGTGTTGATTTTTAGCTTTATCTATTCCTCTCTAAGAATCAGTGGTAAGATTCCATAAATGTTCAAGAGGGATGGTCGAATACCATCACTCAGAGGGAGAATATGATTCATGAAGTCATACCCACCATATTGAGCTATGAACCATCCATGAAGGATCTTGAATAGCCTATATATCCTTCTGGGTGTACATCCCCTTGCAATGCGTCCTAAAATATTGTATAGCATGGCCAGTACGGGAACCCCAAGATTATCCTTGTTCTCTACTTCCATGATCTGGACCATCACTAGTGTGCTTGGGTAGAACCCATACAAGCATAACTCACTGGAAGAAAACACCCTCTCAAAAATGCAGCAAGGAACCCAATTTAACACATGATCAGGTCTCAAAATTCATTTATACCGAAACCCCATTATTGGTAAATTCATGTTTCTAGGACCATCTAGTAATATCCTAGAATCCCCAAATGTGATGTGTTTAGAAACTGTTTCCCTCATCCTGGGATTATCAACACTTTGTCTTACATTAGAAACAGACTGAACCACCATAAATACGACATATCATTTATAATGTACTTGATCTGCAACATCTCCTTAGCCATCTCCAACAGGTGCCATGTCAGAATAGGGCTATGCATCATATCCCCCATGATGTTCTCTATCAAAAGGAACTCATCATATTTGTAACCTTCCAAGGGGATTACCCCAATGAAATCAACATTCCGCATACTGAAACATACCTCCCTGTGGTGGAGGGGGAATGTGTTGCTATCAGGAGGCCACCATCTGAACAGCTCTAGTACCTGCTCCTGCTGATGGTAGAAGTGAAACTATGATCTACAAACAGCTTCAAAAATCCGTATAGATAACATATTGGCTCTAAAATATCCACATGTCTAGTGTACCCAGTATTCCCATGCCCATCCACTCGTGAAATTACCCCTAGACCTGATGTCTCATTCTTTCCAACACTTTGTATCATTGGTAATTCTTCTTCTTAATGTGATTGCATAATGATATGGAGATTCTTTAGGTACCATATCACATCCTATAATAGTCATAGTCATTGTATTCTGGACATAGATGGTTGTGCTCTACAGTTTTCTGGAAGGATGATCATTGCTAGTGATGTTAAACTGCGGAAGACTATCCTCGTGTGTTACCCATGACTGTGGAAAACCAGTTTCAAAAAATGGTATCAGTATATCCTCAAAAATGATGACTTTATATATCGGTAGACTATCACGTCTTATTTATTCCTTTTTATCTTGCGTCAGCATGGGAAAAAGCATTAGGTTATTATGAACGACCATTCTCGTGTGATGAATCTGTTGGGTTGTGATCATTTGAGTCCTCCCCGCAGTTGTGGTGGCCCCACTCTCTGCATCGGTCTATTGAGAAGACATTTCTATTATGTTTTCAAATTTTCAAAGGTATGTTCTTGAAAGAATGGGAATCTTTCATGCAAGAGAGCCGATTATACACAAGAATATTGCTAAACTGGGTTAATGCATGAACAGATGACGACGTAAAGGGGTTCGAGAGTGCATGAAAAACTCAAAATCATCCACGAGAACATGAACACCAATATAGACCATTTTTCGTGCCAGAGGGTAAAGGTGCATGTCATTATGAAAAGTAAATGTGGGGACCAAGGGGGGACTCATTGTATTTATAGGCGTATACCAAATATGTTTCACCCACAAAAGTGGTTTTCAGGCCAAAGTGCCATTTTTGCACTCACAGATGGGGAAATACTCTATAATTTATCATTACCCTCAGAATATGAACTTCAAGTCCCCATTCAGCTCTGATTCTGAGGGAGGGGGAATTTTTTGATGCTGAATTTCATATAGGGGCACAAACAGGCACTGCTGAGAAAACCTAAGGAAACATGGGAATCCATGGACAATTCTACAACACCTTAGGGAACTGCATTCAAGAGTTAAGAGGTGTATACAATATTTCCTCAGGCACACAAACCAATATATGCCCAATGTTATTTCAAAAGCAGACTTTTGTGAACATCATCTCAAATACCATCCAATGCAATTGCATGGTTGAATGGAGCCCTACGTGTAGGATTCCCGCAAACACGCAAACCCTTCTGCACCCACTGCGATGTCATGTTTCCACTTGTGTGCAACTCCTCTTGCTCACCTCTAATATAGTTTTTGGCGATAAATAGAAGTGTAACGCCTAAACTTTAAAACAAAATACGGAATTTGAACCAACGTTATGCCTCATGAAAAACACCACTTCCTCGACTGCAAAAAAATTACATTGACTTCAGTGTATTGGATCGTGCGTGATAGGTCTCCCAGGGGTCCTCCTTTGGGTGAAACCACATGAACATTATCTATTCCAATTTATTATTACTCTATAGGATTTACATGATGAATATTCTTCTTGCGCGCAAGTTTACCCTTTTATCGTACCCATATTGAAAACATCTACCCATTTTGTGATCAATTTCCCCATCTTTCATGCAACTAATCATCTTTCATGATCCCCTACTTATGTAATCATTGTGTCGTCCTCTCCCTATGGAACCATGTTTGAGCCCCTCTCATGTACGACAACCCTTTTCCGTGCATGCTTTTCCTGTATGGCCCTACAGGTTTGTATGAAGGGATTTCAAGGTCCCTTGTGTAGATATTCATTTTTTGTTGCATAGCCTCATGATTCTTCGTAAAACCATGATAATGTTTGTTGATTCTTTTCATAGCCACACTATTGTGAAACCCTCAATGGATAACTCCACAACCCCGTCTCATTATGGAATTACTAGTGCCTTTTCTCCACTAAGGGTTAAAGAGTGTCAGTTATGTATATCCTAGGGGTGGGGAGTAAAACACCATCGTCCGAGATATAGGATACTAAACCTCCAATAAAAATTATCATGATCACATTACATGAAACTGTTTACTCACCCAGTGAAATATACCCAGGGTGCCCCATCTTGGTCAATTTCCATGCCCACTGGTCTCTAGAGTAGTTATATCTTCCTCACCTAATTTTTTATCCTCCTTGCATAGAATGTAATCTATCCATGGGGGAGGGAATCCATCATGGTTTAATCCCCTACCCATTCTTGAGAGAGATAGAATCCTTTTTCCTCCACTTTTATTCCATGTGCGAAGGCTATTGGAGAGATGGCGAAAGGTAACTATGTTACCCAATCACTCTCCCCTTGGTCTTTATCGCCATCATGCCTCCATCATAGAGTAAGTCTCAATATCCATCTCCCTAGGCTGCTAACCAAGCGTAATACCCATGTTACCTATTTGGGATGCTAACTAGGCGTAAGGCCATATTTCCACTTTGGGATTCCTCACACACATAATCCCCAATCTATTCCTCGATGACACAGTATTCACGATGTGATCATAAGGTTCTTGGTGCCTTTTGTTTCTCACACTGAGTATAACTCACATGATTATAGAATATGTATCGACCATGGAATCATTTTTCTAATTCCATCGTATGTAATACAAATCCCCTCATCCCTAACTATGTGGACATTGATATTTTCCCTCCCCATGAAGGGTATGTTAGATGACTTCTTGAGGTTCAAGCCCAACACCCATCGATCCTAACCACTTCATGTAGGTTCACCCTTATCCCACATGACATTAAATAATATTCCCCTTTTCTTCCCACATGAAGTTATACTGTATTATTTCTAACTAGGTGGGTTTGGATCCCTGACTCCTAGATAGGTTATGTATGAAGCCTCTCTGAGGTTCAACCCCAAACACTAGTACACCCATTTGAACTACATGGGTTTTGATCGATGTCTCCTAGGCATGGTACGTATAAATCATCCCAGAGGATGAACCCCAAACACTTGTAAAAACATATATCCTCCTTGCTGGGACCACATCCTTGGTTCATACCTTAGTGATGTAAGACCAGATCCCATGTCGATAACCATGTATATGACCGAGTATGTCATCGGGTCTTTGTCCTTTGTGTACACCCCAATTTCATGCTTCATCGTGAACTTTGTAGACATTGATTCCCTACCACATGGATATATAGGAAGCCTCCTTGAGGTTCATGCCTACCACTCATGTATCATCCTGGACTCTACCTTCAGTTTTTGTCTTAGTAAGGTCATTCCCCAACACATAGGTTCTACTTCTTTTTCGGTCTCATCCATGTGTCCATCCTCACGGGCTACCTCCTTAGGTTTACCATAACCCCACCAAACTACGTGGACATTGATTCTTTAACACAATGATATGTAGGAAACCTCCCTAGGTTTTAATTCCAACAGGCCTATCATCTTTGTGATGGTTCCATCCCATTTCTCTCATCCACATTGTTCATGTATCCATCATCCTTCCTAATTCTTACCCATACCACCAATTCATAGTGGGATCATTCCATCCATAGGGTATCTAACCATTCATAAGCCCCATACACAATCCATAACTATCCAAACACGATTGTACCTCTTACGATGGGTTTCTACCAATGTGTATGCCCCGTCATGTCTCTGGGTCATTGTCCTTTTGTACACCTTGATTCATAACCCCTTAAAAAAACATTGTTTTTATCCCTATCTCATAGATAGGGTATCTAGGAACCCCCCTGAGGTTCCATCCCAGCTAATTGTAAACCATGGAATCCCCTTAATATGGACCAAAGCATCTTTGGATCCGTCTTTATTTGAAGTTCTTACCAACTCATACAGTAAACTCCTCATGTACTTTCTCTTAGGGGATATACCCATCTAATCCACTCCAATTAGTGTTCTGATCAGTCTTATCTATTTCTAATAGACGTTGAGCTCACGACAAACCCTATCTCAACAATGGGAATACGAGTAAAAACTTAGGGGAATTCCAATTGCATCCCCACACGTGATGTGGGATGCCTCAGGCTGCCGCGCCCACGAGAATCCCTATCATAAGTGGAAAAACCTAGACACATCAGTGGTTAAACATATAGACACACTATTGATTCCAAATGTGACCACTCCCACGATTGAAAGTAGATTTCCTAATATAACCCATTGAAATATCCTGAAAACAAGCAGTCCAATTAATGGGCTCCCATAAAGAGAAGGCATAGTGGAAGAGTTTCATGTACAATATCTTAATCATTATGGGAGACCCAAACAAGGTAACGAGTTCTGAGGAGGAATCCGCGGATGTAGGGACTAGTATCCCATCATCCCATTTCGACCAAGGAGAAAACATCCCTGAATAAGAGACCTAGGACACCCACCATTTGAAAACCGGAATTAGGGAAACAATTAGTGTTTCCTTGACGAATAGATGTTCACCCCAGTCCAAGCATCAGAAACAACAATAAATACATCTACTTTTCATGCAACCCTGATGATGTTTGGTCACATATCGTACACAACTATGTTTTCTCTCATTATTGTTTGATCATTACCCATGTCAAAGCCTAATTCCCCAAACATTTCCATCCTAAAAATAAAATTAAGGCATCCCCTTCCTTATCACCATACTAGATAAAAAGAATATAAGATCTCTTTTCCTTAAAATACACACCATGAAAGTGTATTTCCCAAAGAGAAATATCTTTTGATCTTCTAGAAACACTCATTTGACCCCAAAATAACATAAATATGCCATTATAAGGTCCCCAATAACCATAAAAGGTATTTAGAATAGAAATAAGTCATATATATTAGGATTTGTAGCTATAAAATAAAAAACCAACCTCAAGTAATAAAACCAGGAAGCTTTACTCTCAAATTAACACCACATAGACACTACATCCTGATCTACCTCTTGACGAGTTCCGTAGCTATGATCCCTCACCCATCTTCCTATATTTTCCCTACTGATATGTCAATATTACAACTGAAATGTGGGAATGATATATATATTAATCCCATTGGAGATGAAATTGAAAAAGGGAACAAGTAAAAAAATAATGAAAAAGAAAAAGGCGGAATGACCCCATTCCGTATACAAATAGAGGTTCCATTGATTGGAAAATAAAGAAACCCCTATTGGGATCAATTTTGATATCAGAGTCTCAAAATGATTACACTATCAAATGATATTTCTTGATTAACATGTAGAAATAAATTTATATTATATTAAATGGTTATTAATAGAATATGAAATTTAAATTGGATTAGACTTCCATCAAACTAATTTTATAGATTAAAAACCAAATTTGATGACTAAAGGAATGGTTAGAAAAAATATTTGAGATCATATCACATGATAAATTACAATATTTACCTTCCCTAAAAATATAATAGAAGGATCAAATTCCTTTTATTTTTTTTAACCAGTAAAAACATTAATCAATACATTTTTCTACCTTTCCATCCAAATAACCATATTATCATCTGAAAAATAATACCTTAGGTCCCTAGATATCCAAACACACTAAATACCCATTGGAGGATATTTTACATGAAATGAGAAACAATATCTCACTGCATATGCTAGTGTCCACATCAAATTCCTCTCATAAGAGAACTCACCAATCAAACATCTCAAGGTAACCCCTCCTTAGTATCGTATATGCTCCCCTATAGGACACTTTATTCTAAATTGAGATCCAATAACATTACAAAATATCAATGGGGTGTTACCAATAATTAATGAGATGAAGTATCTTCTCAAACATTATCAAATGATCTAATCCCTACCTTACAATAATACTACCGATATTAAAATAATCCCAAGATATCCATAACATGTCAAGATCCTAAAAAAATTATCCTTATATCCTTGATAATTGAACTATTATCTATGATATATAATGAAAAATTAATTATATTTATATTAATTAAATTAGACACACCAAAATCCCCCTCACCGTGTAAGAAATTTTTGGGAACCTATTTCTCTATAGATAGCACTGAGGGTCCCAACCCGTATCAGATAATCAAACTTCCCATATAATAATGCACAATCATGGTAAATAATTCATTAAAAATGTATATATTTATTTACATATGGAAAACCAACCATAAATTAGAGACACAATCCTCAAGAATACCATTATCCTTCCTTATCATGGTACATACCCTTATCTTAGAAAACAACTCTCAAATTAATTTGTATAATGATTAATAATTAATTTAAAAATTATATCCCAAGATGATAAGTTTATAAAATATCTAAATAAAACAGTCCCTAATTGAACCCAAAACCAAAAAATATGAATGTGTGTGATATACCCTTGAATTTATTTTGATAAAAATCCCAACCAAAGGAAAAATTATTATCCATAAATTTAGTCAAATATAATAGAAGACTCCAAATAATAATAATATATGATATACCTCAGGAAAAAATGATTTATGTCATTCATCAATTGATCATCAACATCCAATATCCATTGAAAGAAATAACACATAATTTCAAGATGATTCCAACATGACCTAGCTGATTTTTCTCTAAAACACTAACAAAAAAACTAATGTGAATCAAAGGAAATTATAAGTGGAATAATAGAATATGTATAATGATATTTTATCAAAAAAACATTGAAGAACACAAAAATACCCCCAGTAATGGGGTGTATAGTGGTAGAATAATGAGAGGAGGATAAGGATGAATGTTTATTCCCTAAATATCATTTGAACAATAATCTTAATAGGAGTTCACTATAAAAATCTGGGCATGAGTCTATTTTTAAAATAATATCTGATCTACATCAGGTATAAAATATACATAGATTTTGTGAAATATTTTTATCCAAATAATTTACTATTTTGGGTATTTGACTTTACATGTAACACTATGTTTACCTTCAGAGACAATAAACACTAACTTTTTCTTATGTTACATGCAAAACAGAGATTAGCTTATAATACACATGACATTAAGTTTAAATAAAATTTGACATTTTACTAAAATATTATTATTTTAGTATTCACTATGTTTTTTCGAACATGGGTTATGGATAATACTATCTTAATTATGAAAATATGGTTTACATATGTATATTGAAAAATTAATTGGTGGCCAATTGTTAATAAATGAAATTAAAAACCTTTTGAAAATAAAAGGAAATAATTCCTTGAACATGTATTAAAATGATAAAATGTTTTCTTATATCAATAAGTCAACCAAATCACATTGTGTTAATGATTTAAATGAAATTTATATATTATATTTTCTTTAAAATTCTTAATATTCATCTTATATTTCTGTATACGAGAATTAATAACTAATCCAATTTAATGATTAAAAATTATAGTTTTATAAAAAGATGATATGTCTCCTTTTGTGAATTTATAATAAGAATAATATTTGAAAGTTTTGGAGATAAAAAATAATTTATTAAAAAATCGTTTTTGAAATAATAATACCATAATTATATTCGGATAAATGTTTTGTATTTTTCTAAAATGATTCATTTTATCATAAATAGTGAAAAATATATAATTGAAATTGAAAAGATCCATTAACATTAAATAATTTAAAATGAATAATTATATATTAAAATCAATTTGAAAAAAAATTAGTTAAAATATATATCATTTAATACAATTTTTTTTAAGAAAATTCATATTTATGTTTGATATAAAAAACATCAACTTTTTTTACATTTCCACTTTCAAAAACATTTATCTCATTATGAATACTAAATTAATTTTCAAATTAATTATTTATAGTTCAAAAAATAAATTTATAAAAATGGATTTCATAATGGGAATTAGATTTATTTACAATTTATTGTATGTTATAAATATTTTTTTATCAAAATGAATATTTAATGCTGTAAAAATTAATTACTGCAGTTTGGTTAAAAATTACTTTAATTGGTTGTTATCCAAAAATCACAAGGGTAAAATTAACTTGTAAACATCCCTAAAAACTATTTTATATCCATATATAGAT
Organism: Viscum album; assembly: GCA_963277665.1. Classification (NCBI taxonomy): domain Eukaryota; kingdom Viridiplantae; phylum Streptophyta; class Magnoliopsida; order Santalales; family Viscaceae; genus Viscum; species Viscum album. The sequence continues at coordinate 1,984,207,492 of OY728161.1, read as the reverse complement.
CATTCCACACCTATAGTTCTATAATTTTGTTATCTGTGCTCTTTTTACATATTGAGAACCTTTTACCACTAATTTCTTTTAAAACAATCCAAGTGTCTCCTCTAACCCACTTAGAAAAGGGACCCCCTCTATGATCTTCTTAACACCATCAAATCTATTTATTTTAGCCACTAACCATAGAAATTAGTTCCTAAAATCCATCATATAATATTATTAGAATAATTTTAGATATAAAGACATTCTAGGAAGTCTTTAGTTAAAACCAACAAAGGATACAAGTAGAAGAGGTTATATTCTTCAATGAGAATTTATATAATAATTATTTGTCAACATAGTTCAATTATTTATAAAAACTATAAGATAATAAATTCAGTATTATATATAAATAATTATGTTATTATAATAATTTCATTACACGAAACATTCACCAATAACACCAATGGGTTATGAAATCATCATCCGGGAGTATGACAGTCTACTACCTCTCGAACTGATGTCATCCATTCTTCCATTACAACGTATGACGGGTGGAAATGATGAATTATTTATTATTTATACATGAAAATAGTGATATTATTATAAATTTTTAATTATTATATCACACATACCATTATGAAATATATATTTTTTGGATTATGATAATGTCGCTCATGTGAACGAAGTATAATCGCCTCATGAAGAGATGTCATTCTCTCATGAATTACATGGAATGTGATAAGAATAAAGATACTGATTAATGTGATTTATATAGAATAATTATGATTTAATTACATATTTATAATTATTGAAAGAAAATACATATCATTTTTTTCATTCCTTTAAGAATTATGAAATATGATAATTATACTCTTGTACGTGTAGTCTACCACCTTCACGAAGCGATATGACTCTCATTTCATCTCCAAACCTCATGAATAACATGTATAACAATATTTCATAAAACAAATTCATGAAAATATGATAATTATATAATGAAATTATATTACTTACCTTATTTCCATAATGATCGTTGAAAAATGTAAACGATACTATTGCGTACGTACGACCTATAGTCCTCCATATCAAAAGATTCAAAATTTATAAAACAAATAATAGATGATTAGTTATGAAAGTATATTTTATATAAGAATACTATAATTATGTAATTATTTTTATTCTAGATGATATGTAACCCTCATTCAATGTATGTAGACCAACCGTAACAAATCGAAACATATACGAAAAACCGTGCGGCTATTAGCAAAAATTGTGACATTAAAACAAATTTTTTTTAAAAAGGGTTAATCAAAAGAAATATGTAAATACTATATGATATGTTATATAAAATTTTTTTTTTAATAAGATTAGAATAAACATTTATTCATTATATAAGATGATTTAATGACTGTGAAAGATTTCAATACTTAAGGTATGGGATTTCCATCTCACTTTTTCATTCGGTGAGACTCATGTCATATTCACTACATATTTATATTATCTTGTGTATACAAATACTTTTAATGTATATTATGATTAATATATTTAAAAATATTGGCTTTTAAATATCCATTTTATGATAACACTTTCATTTTGTTTAATCTTCCAATGTTAACAAATTATTAAGGCCTTCTTTATCATGTTTCATTCTTTGAGACACAAGTTATGATATGAATAAATATTATTTCTTGAGGTGTATATACCAACACGTTTTCATGTAATATAAATAATTTATTTATCCTCTTGATATATTCTATTTTTTATGTTTTCTATGCGGCTTGTGATTTAAGGATTCCAAATTGGAAAGGGTTTTATCATATAGTCTCTTCAATTATTTGGATTGTTTATGATTCTGTATCTATTGTCCATATATCAATATATAATACATGTTAATTTTAATGAATATTATTATCCTTTTTTATCCCATTTTGATTAATGGTTTCATTAATTTTCTGATCATTATGTACTCATGAGTTTAAAAATAATGGTTTTACAAAAAATCATCTTTTCATTCAAAACCCATTTTCATCAAAAAACATGTTTTCATAAAATTTTTTCAATTTAAATATAATATAATTAAATGGTTTTATTAAATAAATTTTTGAACATTTTTTTACTTTTAGAAAAAAATTAAAAATTATGTTTCATATAAAATTTCAAGAATAGTTCAAGTGTTTTATTTATCAAAGAGTATAATGATATATTTGTTTTAACACGTTTTTAATTAGAAAAACTTATTATAATAATGACAATTATTTTCCATGAAAATATATTTATAATATTCCATGGTTTTATATAAGGATATACATTTTTAAATGTTTTATATATTACAATGTTTTTTTCAGATAGGAAATTATATTTTCATTATGAAATATTATAAATTATTTCTTAATATTCATTCATAATTTTTTAATATTGATTTAAAATATTTTTTTTTTCAAAATGACTAAGGTTTAAAAAATTTATCTCGAAGTATAGGTTAGTTTCTATTACAAATGTTCCAAGTGATATTTCAAAATCATTTTTCAATATAATATGTTATCCTTTGATGTATCAGATGATTTGTTCTGGATAATAATGAAGGATGCTATAATTAATAATTATCTAAATGGTTTATGTATACGATTTCATGATTTGTATGAATCACACTTCTTTCTATGGGTTACACCCTGAAAAAAATAATATAATAATATATTTTTTTATAATGGATATGAAATAATTAAATGATGTAATAATTATAAAACCTATCACTTTTATATATTCTATGATATGATGAAATGAATATGAAACCTATTTTATAGAATGGGTTCTAATATGACGACTGTTTTAGGATATTTTGTTAAAAATATATTTTATTTCTATTATGAGAAGGTGGATATGTTATAAAAAAGGCGGGTTTTAAATTATATCCAATGATGTGTGGGACCTATATATCCCTCTGAAAAATTGATTAATTATTTATATCTGAAGAGATAGATAAGAGTAGAATTATGTGTGAAATATATTTGATAAGGGACAGTGTCAATATGATGTTATTAGAGGTGAACATTTAGCAACATGATTGTATAGAGAGTAAACCCATTCCACTATAAGGAATGACATGGCACTAGAGTTAATGGATTGATCCACCCAATTGATTTATCCAATAAAATGGATGGAATACTAGTTTTTTAACCAAGATCTATGAACGTAGATGTGTGGTTAGATGAATCCTATCATATTATAAATTTTTTTGTTGGTACCCTTGACCTATTATTTTTTATGATTATGTTTATTACAAAATCTCATGTCTCATACTAGATAAATTACCACAAGAATCATTTTCTTGATTCCCTTATGATTCATGTCTTGAAAACCTCCAGTTCTTATTGCATGACTCAAGATTATGATCTTCGATATAAATGAAATCATTTTAATATGTTATTCTTATGTACTCAAACCTGATGATCTTTATATTATTACATATCCCACTAGATTACCCTAACTATGTATCTGTGATAACCCTTTGTTATTTTTTACTTCCCACAGTTATGATGAAATATTTATATGTATGATTAATAAATCAGAAGATCATTATGGGAAACATATAACATATTTCAAGAATTAAGAATATTATATTCCATGTATTCAATAGAACTATTTTATTATGATCCCCATATATAATTTTGTGAAATTTATTCAATATTCATTAAAAATGTATTATTTATTTATGGGAAACCTTGTTCATTATATGGAAACCTCTATAATATCAGCATGTACCTTCTATCCAATGGAAAATATAATATAAAATTTGAAGAACATTTATTTGTTATTACCCTTAAATTAGAACCCTAAATGATATTGATAGTATTTCAACACCATATGGTTCTCACAAGGTATCTTTTCCATTAACATCATGTACTAGATAGTGTCTAGAATACATTTTCTCATTACCACGTTTATCTAACCCTTTTTTTGTCACTAGTAAAAATAAAATACCTTAAAAAATATCCATTACAGTCCAAGAGATAGTTGAAGTCCTATAATTCTCATTGTAATCCCGATTCACCCTAAATACCTAGGTTGATGACTAAAAATTGAAATATCTCCCAAAAACACTGACTTATACTAATATAGGACCTTATTGAATATGAAATATTTTTTATTATTTTTCTAATTCTTTTTAAAACCAAAATTTGAAATTAAATTCATATATTACATACATAATATGGGATCCCATTATTTTCATTGTATTTTCTAAAATTAAATTTAATATTCCTTAATAGATAAGAATTTCCATTCATAATTTGTCTTAAATTGTAACGTTGTTTATTTTGGATTATCGGAATGATTAATAACATTTAGATAAAATCATTCACATATTTCATATAATGTAGTTTTCCATTTATAAATCTATGATTCAAAAGCACAAAAAATAAGAGTGAACTAGTTTATGTTCATTCATTTCCTCTTTACCTTAATTATTTAGGATAACATATATTTTTATTTAATAGTAAAGCCACATTATGAACTACATGGAACCAAAAAAGTGAAAATAAGTCCTAGAATATATAGGGGCAAAAAAACAAACTAAAAAAGACAAAATAGAAACCATAAGTGTTTCAGGGTTAAAGCATCATCTTGATGGGTAATATCCAAAACTGGATGAATATGGTCTATATTGTTTTGATAATTTATTGATTTAAATGACAAGTTTTATGTGTATTTCTTTTCAATTCAAGATGATATATAGTTCATTGCTTCTAGTTCCTACTCATATGTGATGTCGATAGAATTTTGGTTTGTAAAAGTACATCCTATCAAAAATCATTCTATATCCTACATTTATTTTTAGGAATAGATAGAACCTATCAAATTTACATGGCCTTTCTCATGTACTGATAGAACAAAACAAATTATACATTATCCATATTTTCACATATGACCATGAAAAAACACAATAAGTATTCTAATCATCATATTTCAATTGTGGGATATGTTTGAATATTCTCTTTTAAAAGGAATTAAAAGACCATTAATAATTCAATTTAATTTCAGAGAACCATGTTACCCATAATATAATGATCCTTATTAATTAATTTTTTTTTCTATTTTTCATATCCATCCTTGGATTTATAAAATTATCGTAGTCACAATAATTTCCACCTCATTCCAATGTTTCATGATGACATTATAGATGAAATTAAGATATTTATTCCATTATATATTCCTAATATATACTAATCAACATCATTAATATCAAAATTATATTATACATTAGCCTAGTATAAATCTTCCAAATCGTTTTTAGGATCAAAGGGGGCTAGTATTTTCCACTTTTTATATATTTTTTATGTATGATCTATGCATAAAGGCTACAAGTGACATCAAGAATACTGACTATAGAACAAGGGATAGATCATCAATCCCACATAAAAATTTGAAAAACATTTTCTTCCACATGAACAATATTTTTCCAAAATTTATCTTATATTTTTGCTATAACTTCCATTTTCATTCTATTGAACTGGTTCAATAAGAAAACATTAGAAAATATATTATATTGAATTGAATATACCTCTTGATTAGTGCACTATTTCCCTATCTAGATATATATATATGTGACATAATAATGATGAAAACATTATATAATCTACATTTTGGTGAATGATAAGAGAATATATGTCTACTTCAACTGAAATATTCATATGTTTTTGAAAAATTAAATATTTATAAATAGATTGATATGATCGAACAAAAATCTAGGCATCAATATCAATATTCTTAATTATTATCAACTCCTCCACTAATATTTAAACTATTCTAGGTTTTAATGTGTGTGCTAATGTGTCCTTAAAGGAATAATATAAGGGATATGATGTCTCACAAGACTCTTTTAGTGACTTTCTCATAGTAGTCTCACGAATGATAGCTTTATTTTTACCATAAAGGCATATAGAATAATTGGAGCCTTTTTGGTGACCTCTTAAAAACTTCAATGAAAATACAGTAATCAATATTATAGTATTTAAATAATAGTGAAGCCTACTCATTAATGTAGTGAAAATGAATTTTCAATAATTCAACAAATAATTCTTACAATATTTTTCTTGTATATCCCATTGAGAATCATCCAATACTTAATAAAAATCCACTAAAAAATTTATCTACCATATAAAAATTTCAAAAGGTGCTACACACTAAAAATTATAAATAGATTAACTATCATAAAACATCTAGAGGTTTTCCATTAAAAAATGTATTCTTTTATGGTATTATTCACTACTTCATCAGATAAATCACTTTGTTGGTCACCTGATTTTGATCTCATATAGTATTTTATCGATCTATTCCATTTAAATATAGATGAAATGTAATAAACAATACTTGATTAATATATTATAGGTTTTATTAAATAATACTCAACCAAAACCATGATCTAGATAAAGTTATAGAGAGGTTTAATGATATAAAACTGGATATGGATCCCTGACATAATCTTATTTTTTTTGTTTGATAATCTGAGTTTCTAAACAAACACAAAAATTAATTAACCATAAACATCACATTAAATGATTATATAATTGTAATAAAATATTTAAAAACCATTCAAAAGAATATGAAAAAGGGGATTGTTGTGAAAGGGAACAAAGAATGGAAACTAATGAAATACATATTTGATTAATCATCATACTCTAGAATCATGAGTGTAGAACAAAAAAAATTTGCATCAGATAGATGTGCATTCACGTGTTCAACATCAGAAAGGTCAACCACCATGTGACTATGTTGGACCGAAAATGTTTTAACATGTTGATACAATCCATATAAAAATGATATAAGTCAACAAAACTATTCATTAAGGAATGATCATGGATCTTGCGTTCTTTATAAGATTCACAAGTGTAGGTATCCACCTTTATATTGAACATTATCATATATAATTTATTATGATCATTCCAACAGGGGGTAATTTTATAAATATTATAATTACATTTTTATTATTTGGATATCTATTACAATATTACTATTAACCAGGGAATTTATAGTTCAATACTTGAGGTGACCTAACCCTTTATGTGAAAAATAGTTTTCATTTTCATTTTATAGGAAATAATTACCTTAAAATAAATTAAAAAGAAATAAATTTATTGAGTTATATGTACCTTAATATCTATTAAATTTTAATTTTCATTCAATATAATTTTACACCAAGTATATTTCCAAAAAATAATTGAGTTATAGAAATTTACTCATAATATAAAGGTTGTGTTTGATTTCATCTATATGAAGTAAATTTTTATTTTCAATGTGATTTAATTCAATTCTATATATTCTACTTATTTTTATTTTAAATGCCCCATCATTTTACATATGAACTTTTATTCCACATTAGATATAATATAAAAAAATTGGGATATATTTATAGTCATGGGGTACAACCATTAATAAGAACCCTTGTTTTAATATTATTTTAACATATTATAGGAATATCAACCATGTTATCAATTTATTTACTCATTTTTACCACTCTCACTATCTAAATTACTTTTTCACTTTATAATTTAAGAGTACCCTTTTTTTATCCTCATATAAGTGGTCATCATATTCACTCAATGCATCTAGTTGATTATACACCATCGCTATAATTGTATAATCCTTCATTTACTATTCTCTTTATAATGGATCTATTATTTTAATTTCCATATATCATATATATATATTATTAGATAATATTATTTTTGAAATATATTAATATTATTTATTTTAAACTATGAAATTAAAATTTTATTTAGAGATCAATTTTTATGTAACATATTTTTTTTCCTTAAATCATTACCAAACCTCACTACATAGTAGAAATTTCTAGAACAATATAATTTATTTCAATAGAGAAAATAATTTCTTATTTTTGGTGTTTCATTTTTTAATTACATTATATGTTCTCTTAAATTTTTTAAAAACATTACCCATAGTAATACCAAATGTATTGCATTGATGTGGGTAACAATTGATTATTAAAAAATATTTTTCACCTCTACTAATTAACTAATAATGATAACATCATACTTTCTTGAGTAATCAATAAAAAATTAATTTACATATATTTTATATAATTTATATTAAATTCGAAATATTGAGCTATAGGTGATTAATTTTTTAAAACATGGATTTATGGAATACATTTGAATATATCTAGAAAATCAAATTTTTAACCCTTAAATTACACTAGAATTATTTTATAAATTATAATGTTGTATTTATATTAGTTATGAAATTTTTTTAAAAAAATATTTTCAAATACATGGGAAATTGTTTCCTTATCCATAATCATCATTATTTAATACTTTTAAGAAGATATATTAAAAACAATGTCAATATTGGAATAAATTACAAATCATAGACCCCACCTCACCATATGGACTATTATGTAATCATTCATGATATTATATTTAACACTATTTTGTTAATTATATAGCACATAAATAATTAATCAAACTAAGAAAACCCATAAACTCACATGATTTAGTGCGTCCGAAGGCCTAAATCACATTCTAAATATCCAGAAGATTGAAACAATACTCTAGTCTATAAAAGATCTATGATAAGAAAATTATAACCCTCAAGATACAATGAAAATATAAAATGGAATTCAATAATGAATTTATAAATAGGTATCCATATATTGGATATTCATGCCAGAAAAAATAATCTTCTTCTTAATATGGTCTAATAAAAAATTGTAATATGAAGATAAAATGATAATTTTTTTTAAACATATAATATGTAGAGTGATCCATAGAAATGATCTAACACTAATTTATTAAAATCATTATCTTATTTATAGTCTATATACAATACAAATAGACTAAATTTGTAAAAAGTATATATAATTCTATACATATGAAAAAAATAATCTAATGGGGGTCCTAATACAATCCCTATAAAATTACTCCTCATGGCCTAAGGTCACCACCATGTTCTCCACTAACTCATGGTGTACAAAAAGGAATCATGCAAACCAAAAAATTTAAGCCACTCCCATAATTTTACATGAATAAAATATCATAAATTATAAATATAATAGACGGTTTTATATTGTTTGTGAAGGAAACACCCACCTGGATGCCACCAGAATTTTTCTTTGATTATTTAGAAATCATTTTTTTCTATAGTTAAAATACAGTTCAAAAATATTTTTATTCTTGGTTTTTGAATTATTATCAATCAAAACATGTCCCTCCTTATCATAATATAGTAAATAAATTTGAATAGATTAAGATTATTTATGTTTAAATGATTATATATGATATTAATTTAGAAATTAAATTGATTTAAATCATTAATAATTGGATAAAACAGGCCTCAAAATTGTAACAATGTGGGACTCAGACCTCATGAAAAATAAATGGGGAGCCTAGGACCACAATCCATTAACACTTACTATCCTACAATGAATCATTGTAGGGTATACCCTAACTAATTATTAGTCTCATTAGGTGAAAGAACCTAGTGATAGTGAATTCATGTCTAGGGAACTAGGAAGTGCACATTACAGTCTAATATGGAACAATCCAAATTATACATGAATAATACACATTGTATTCATGTGTATCACATCCAATATAGAGTCTCAAAATAAAAATATCATCATTTGAGTCCAAAAAATCATGTCAATTACATTATAGAATATGCATAGCTAAAAAATAATTTCACTCTATCAATGGGAAAATCTTAAAGAAGATATTATAATATAAATCACATTAAAAAATCAATAAAAAATTATTATATAAAAATGAAATTCTAAAATATCAATTAGAAATCAGTTGAAATAAATTCTAGTTTAATATGTAATTTATAAAACACCATTCTTGGATAAAAAATATTCAATATAACAATCTAAATGTATATAAAACCTCCACCTTGTCCTAAAAAATCAATGAAACTTTTTCGATAACTATGAACCATTCGAAATAATTTGGTATAGAAACGTTTATAAAAAATTACTAAAAAAAATTTATATTATTTTTATTCCAAAATATATTAGATTATGGAGAAACGCTTTCTAAAACCCTTGAATCATCATTTTATTCATTCATTATCAATAGATATGGGGGAAATGTATCCCTCATACACCTTAGGGTGGTAAAAGATAATAATAAGTGACATACAATCCATGAAGATAGACACAATGTATAACCAAGGAATTAAAGAATAACAAACATAGGAGAAATGGATAAGCGAAGTAAGATAGTTGTATGGATGATCTGATAAAAAATTATTAGCTTGAAAAAAACAAACATTAATAAAAGGAATCACACAAAGGGTTATTATAAGAGGTAGGATCCATGGATGAAATGATTATTTTACATTTAGATTAAAAGGGAAGGAATCTAATGCGTTAAATTTAATATTGCAAAAGTTAAAAGTGTATATTTTTTATTTCAATAAATGTTACATGTTTATCAATAACATTTTAGAAATTATGAACGTAACATGTTAAATTTACTAGAATAACCTTGAATATATTCCATACACTATCCATATTGTTATTGAAACCTTGTTACAACCATGAAGAAGCGTCATGAATTTCATATCCACCTTTATATAGATGGGATTAATGGGTTGTAATAATATTTCTATAACCATTCACACCATACTATCTCCACAATTTTTTTATTCAAAACACATGAATATTGAACATTATAAATATGAAATTATTAAATAGAATATGAAAAATAAATACATTTCACTGACAATGGGGTATCACATATATCCACATTGTAAGTCATTACACCCCAAAAATGTTTCATAGATTCCATAGAGGGAATTTATGAATGAAATGAAACCATATAATCAGAAAAGGAAAACATGAATTGAGTTTATCCATCTTATGAATAAATCATATGTGGTTTCATCCAACCATATATTATTTTATTTATAACTAAATAATAAAATATATCAATTTAAAATGATGATATTTTATAACATTTTGTTACTCAAGAAGAGATAACCATGAAAACAACTATAATAGTCAAATCCATAGTGCAAAGGTATAATATAATACATTTAATAAAAAACAATTCATATAGAATAAACTACCCAAAGATATAAGGACTTGTAAACTAAACATCTATATAGATTATAGACGTGGGACCCCCAGTTTCTTGTATGTAACCCCCAAGAGAAGATTTGGATTTTTATAATGTATAATGGTAAAACTTGGGAGTTTTAGGTGATCTTTTTTTTGGGATAAAGGGAAGGCACACATGTGGAACACAACTTGTCCAAATAGTATGAAATCCTACAAGATACCATGTGGATTGGGTCTATTTAGGAAAATATTTGATATAGTTAACACAATGTTATAGAGAAAATTCTAGGAGAACATGAAAAGAGTCATCCTTAAGGGAATGGATAACGCATGGTTAGTGCATGGTTTTCTAAACCGTTCGACTAAACCATGTGTGGGTCAAAACAGCCACCTTAAAAGTGGATCCAACATGTTGTTGCCTTTAACCTACTCATTTTTCTTTCAATTCATCCTTTACATAGGAGTTTTCATTCCCAAAAGTCAATTAAGGTTCTCTCGTCAATGAAGATGTGATCTGAATGCTTCATGGGGTGTTTAGAAGCTGGTTATTCAACATATGTGTTCATTCATCATTATTATTGTTTTGTTTCATAGATCTACTTATAAAATTCTCTTAATTTCATTGATATACACTTGATGTGGGTATATCAATGGTTGTGGATTATTTATATGTTTGTATTTTGGTTTCTTTATGAAATGGGAAGAGATCTAAGGTGGGTTCATGGATATTTAACACGGTTTCATTACCGTTCTTCATCAATTTGTTGTTTTCACCAAAATACTCGAGTGGTGTTGCATCACACTCCACCCATATTTATATAATTGATAGGATTAGATTCTAATTAGTATATTTGTTTAAAATTTGTTGTTAAATCGTTGTGCAATTATGTTATAAATTATAGTTAGTGTTGTTTAATAGTTTTCAATTAAATTGTGGAATTGTGGAGATTTAATGTGAAAATCAATGTAGTTTTCATGAATTTAAAATTGAAGTTTTAAAATATGTATTTTATAGATTTTTAAAATTTCTTGTTGGAAAAATGGGTTTTAATAAAATAGTTGTTTTACTGAAATGGTTGTGGCAATATTGTATTGGAATAATTTTTGTGCCTAATTTGTCCAGGGGTTCAAATTGCATTTATGAGGCTTGGTTGAAATATGACCTTGTGATTTATGCCCATGTTATAATGGAACGTGGAAAATAATTTCCTTGTGATGAAATGGTATATTGATGAAATAACTCTCATGATTATGGAACTTTCATAATAATTCATGCATGGGTGGTATTGTGGAGTTGGGGAATGGAGTAGTATTGAAAAAAGGAAACCTGTGAATTGGTTTTAAGGCATTGTGTTGTTGTTTTTCTTGGAAACAGCTCTTTCTGGAAAATTGGTTGATATAGAACATGTTTATATTTGGTGATGAACTGATTTAGACGTTTTTTATATCTGATTCTAAAAGTTTTGGAAATTTTTGTATATAAATAATTATATGTATATGTTGCTGACGCTTCTATCCTAGTGGTGGGAGTAGGGATGTTATTAGTGGAATACCTACCATGTATTAGTACTCAACCTTTCGTTAAAACATTAGTCCATTTTTATATGTCATATAAAAAAACAAGGGAAAAGGAGATGTATCAAAATTTTATCACTAAATCATGATACTTGGTTTGTTTGGTGATGTTGGAGCATTGGGCATGTGTAGCATGGATTATTTTTCTCATTATAGAGTTTTATTAGTTAACCTTTCTTTGTTTACTTGGATATTTTGGTCTTTCGTTGTGGCACGTTACATGAGTATGATATTGATATAAGAAATGCTGAGTTATCTTCATGGTTATCATGCATCATATAGTGGTATGTTTGGTTGTGTTTTGTTGGTTTGTTGTTTTATTATTAATGTGTAAATTGTCCCCCACATGTATTGAATCCCTTTAAAATTTATTTCTAGCTATTGACATCTTCGGGATATCTCTTAAGTCCAAGTAACAACCTTCCACATTTTAAATGTAATTTGGGTAAGGAGGGATGTTACAAATGGTATCATTTCTATTGGGTCTAATTAACAATTCTAAAAAATGATATAAACTCCATCTTTTCCTTGCGGAATAAGTACTCATCGGTTTCGTTGGTTTTAGAGTGGAATTTATTCTTTTATTTTCCTCGGGTTGGAATCACATAAAGGATTATAATTATCAGTACATGAATTTTAGAGCATTAAAAGTCAGAGAAAACATTTTTATGATAAAATTCATGTTACTGGGGAGTTGGGTAAATAAGTCTTTAAGAGAAACTTATAGGATTTTGAAATCTCATTATCATGGGTTTATACAATGAGATTATAATTCCATGCATTAGAGTAATGAATACCCACTAAGAGTGCATACATAATTTGGTTTAATGATTTATCTTTTAAAAAAAGTTTTTCTTTTCATAAATTATTAAAGTATTTGTCCAATTATATACATAGAAAAGATCCAGGTTGTAGTATCTTGAAAATGTTTTCATTTTCAAAAAATAGTTGAATGTTTTAAAAAAATGTTTGAATATGAATATGGTTATTTTTTTGGAATTCAATATTGAGATAGTTTATGTCATATAATTTTAAATACTAATCCATCAATAGATAGAGAGTGAGAGTTATGAGGATAGTGTTAGTTTTATAAACAGGAACCTAGCATGCATCTTCAAAACCAACCTGAAGAAGCTGCAGAGAATGTGGTTTCACCTGAACCCCATGGGATCCAACAACTAGTTCATAGTATTATCCATGTATTTCATGCTATTTATAGTAAGAACTGGATGGATGCGCCTAGCCCAATGGATAAGTCCTTCCAGTTCTAGAAACAGAATGCGCCCATCTTCTGGGGTGATACTGAACCTGAAAGACCATTGGAATGGATGAAAAGAATGAATCATATTTTTTATTTCATATGTACACCAACAGAGCTAAAATTCATGATGGTTACATATATTAAGTAGGAGCATGCATGATAGTGGTGGGAACTAGCAGTTCTGGATAAAGTGGATCATGGAAATTCTTGGGAGGATTTTGAGTAATTGTTCAATAAAAACTCTACCATCATATGTTTAGGATTCAAACAATGATGGAATTCATCATCCAGAATCATGAAAATATTTCTTTCCACAAATATGTTTCAAGATTCATTAATTTGTTCCTCTATTCACCCAATGTTTCTTCTCGCACATCCTTGAAGGAATACATCATCAAATTAGGGATGTGGAAGGAGATTCTCTTGAAGATTGTTGTGATATGTATTAATAACTACACAGAGATGGTCAATTGTGAGATGGTGAAAAAACGAGATATCTCAGGATCTATGGGGGGATGAACTATGTTGATACCCAAAGGAAATTCGGTGAACTATTACGTTGGAAGAAACAAGAATAGGGACACCTACATCCAAGGGGTGAGAGAGATTTAGAATTCGATAGTTGGAATAGTGAATCTTCCTAAGAGAGCTACAAAAATAATCTTTTTTCAATGTGGTTCCTGAGACTATATGATTATGGAGTGTATAACACCTTCAATTGAATTCTATACTTGCAACAATATGGGACATCAGAAGTGATATTGGAACACTGCTTCGATGTCAGGTGCTCAAGAGACTTAACAAGTGTCATAAGAATCATATGTTTTGATGAGGTGAAGAAAACAAAATTAGTATAATCAGTAGAGAAGATATATCCATTGTAATTATTAGATTCGCATGGATCCTCAACATAGAAATCTCAGCAAGGAAACAATTAAAAAAGTGTGGTTATGAAGAAATTATATGGAGATGAGGAGATGATTAAAGATGATTAGGCTATACTAACTACAGTGAGAGGAATAATTCTTTTTAATTCTACAATTTTTCAAGTGCTATTTGATAATGGTACATCACATTCACTGATTTATTCTCATGGTTTTGATTTACACTCTTTAGAAAGTGAGATAATTAATTATGTCATAAAACATCAAACTCATCTTGTTCAAAGAGAATTTTGAAATGTTTTGTGTAGAGAATCTTCTATAACTATTTATGGAGTTGAATGGAAATGGTTCATCTCAGTGATGGAGATAGATCTCTATGATGTATTCCTAGGTATGGATTGGTTAACAATGTTCATGGATCACAATGAGTATTATAGAAGAAAATTTAGTTTCACAACTAAGGATTGTGTTGAGAATATCTTCATAGTAGAATGGTTTTAAAGACAAGTGCAATGGGGATACTGATAGTAGTAGTGAGAAAAATATCTTATCAGTTAGCAGTATTGACTTTTTCATGAATCTAATTTATCAATGGGAATATTTTTCTAGTAGTTGTTGATAAATTTACAGATGTTTTTTTGTGAATATTTATGATGGTTTCCACCCATTAGTGATGTGGTGTTTATGATTGATCTCTTCCATGGGAACAGACCTATCCCACTTCCCTCTTATTGAATGCCACTAATAGAATTAAGGGAGATAAAAGTGAAATTTGAAGATATGGAAAGAAAATTTTTAATTCAACCAATCAAGTCACCTTGGAATGAAACATTCTAGTGCATAAATAATGTTTATAGAACTCTATGGATCTTGGTTGATTATTTTAAGCTTTACCTATTATGGATAAATATTAGTACCCAATAACACAAATTTTGATATGTTCAATTAATATAGGGGAGCTCAGTGATTCTAAAATATTGACTTGCAATCATGATATAACCAATTAAGAGTATGTAAGGTGGATATAATGAAAACACATTTTGGAAGAAAATATATCAATTATGAATATCTTATTATACATTTTGATCTTAAAAAATTTCCCATAAGACTTTATGGAAATAAATAATTGGAATTTATAGAGATATCTGCATTTTTTGTTGTGGTGGTTGTAGAAGATATATTATTTTAGTCAATAATAATGTAAGATCATGAACAACACATGGAAATAGGGTTGGAAAACATTAGAGGTCATCCCTTGTATTCCAAATTAATAATGGGTTAATTTTTTATTCATGTTGTACGCCTTCCTGAAAATTTAATTTCTAGAAAATGTGTTTCTTTTGATCTAAAAATATATACTTTGTTATATATTGAAAACATATAAATATGATCTTGAAGATACAATGTTTTCATGGTCTAACTAATTATTACCGACGATTTATGTGTGACTTTTCATCAATATCTTCACCTAATACAGCTTTGAAAAAGAAGAATATTCCATTTCATTGGACTGAAGAATACCAAAAATCATTACAAGAGTTGAATATTTTTCTTACATATGAACTTATCTTGATTTTTCCTGAATCAGGATAGGGTCACATGGTGTACTATGATGATTTGGGATCTGGGGTAGGGTACATTCTCATGAATTGAGATCATGTTCTAACTTACGGCTTAAGGAATATAATAGTGAGTGAGAAGAATTACCCATATAATGATTCAGAGTTAGATATATTTGTTCTTGATTTGAAAAAATGGCTTTACTATATCTTTAGTGAGAAATTTACTATGTTTAAGGATACTAAGAACCTAAGGAATATATTCTCACAAGATGATTTGAATATGATGGAAAAACTATGGATAGTGTATCTAAAACGATTTTACATTTAAATAATGTATACACCAATTAAAGGTATCATTGTGATAAATGTGTTAAGAAAAAACTTATATGCTAAGTTAGAGAAAGGATCATAAGATGAGTTGCAACTGATGTCGGTCCTAACCAATATGAAAGTGGAATGTAATAACCAAGGTTATGTTGTAGTTTTCTTTTTGGATATACGTGCTCCCGATATTATGAATATGGTTAAAGAGACACAAACATCCAATTAAAGATGTGTTTTAATGAGTTAAAACTCAATGGTGGGGAGACCATTGAGGGTTAGAAATGGGATGAGAGTTCGGTTCTATGGTTTTGAGATCATATTATTGTACATATGGATCATTAGGAGTAACTTCTTCTTGTATACCATCATTTGATATGGGTTGTTCATCTAAGAATACAAAAGATATATAAATATTTTAATTCATAGTACTGGTGGAACAGTATGAAATAAAAGGTGGATGAGTTCGTTTCCACATACTTAACTTGTTTGCAAGTTAATAAAGAGAATCAACAGCTAGCAGTTTTGTTGTAGTCATTACCCATACCAATGTAGAAATGAGAGTGAATAATGATTGATTTCTTTATAGGTATCCCTAGAATGCTTTGTAAACAAGTTTCCATATGGGTGATAGTGGATGGGATCACAAAACATTTTCCCATTTCATCCCTATTCAACAAACTCATATGTTAAATGATCTGTCCAAAATATAGATCTAATAAGTAGTAAGGTGAAGGTAATACCAACATAGATCATATCTAATTGGGATCTAACATTCATGTCTCCTTTCATTGAATCCTTATAGAAATCCCATGAGACTCACTTAACTATGACTATGGAGTTTCATCCTCATATGGATGGGAAATCTAAAAGTAGGATATAAATGTTGGAAGACATGATGAGGGATTATGTAATGGAATTTGGTGGATCATGGGATGTGTACATACCATTGGTAGAGTTCTCATATAATAACAGATACTAGGACTTCATACATATGGATCCTTTTTAATCGTTGTATGGGAATCCTTGTAGTTCTCCACTTTGTGAGGAGGAAACTGTTGAAACATCACTAGTTGGGATGAGCATTGTCCTTGAAACAACAGAGTAGATTTAGTTGATTAGAAAAAGGATGAAGATGGCTCAGAGTCCTCATAAATAATATACCGATCAACATCGACAGTCGTTTTTGTTCTAGATGAGTGATCATGGGTTTATAAGGATTTCACAAAGGCTTGGCCATTTACATTTTTTGAAGGAGGGCATGTTATCTCCTTGATACATATGACCATTTGAGATTCTGGAATAGTTTTGAGAGGTTTTATATCATCTGGAATTTCATGAAAGTTCAGTGTAGTGCAGAATATGTTTGACATATCATAAATGAAAATATATCGACCTAATCCAGGCCATGTGATCAGATGTGCTCATGTCGACTAAGAGTTGGATGCTACATTTGTTCATATATCGATGTTGATTGTGGATAGGCCAGAGAAATTATTGAATAGAAAAATAATTAATATAGTGAATGTCTTATGGAAATATGGTCCGATTCATGAAGATAATTGGGAACATGATAAGGAAATAAAAGGTCAATGGCTGAAACTCTTTCCAGGTGGTGGTTCCTTTCTACTTTTCAGCGAACAAAAAGATCAATGGTGGGGAGAATTTAGAACCCTAGGTTTCAGGTATGTAACTATTTTTCATGTTTTTTATTTTTATGATGTTTAAGGGTGAATTTTGGGAGGTTTGGGAGATAATTATTTGTATTTGTTTTGATAAAGTGATGGAACACGGGCGTCACACTATTTTCCCAAATTGTGCAACATCCTGTGAGAAGTTGTGTGTCCTTGGTCTTTTGAGGTAGTGGATTTATCATGATTGGGGGATGATTATGAAGAATATGTGATGATTCATTTTTTATGGAAATGGATAATTCACAGTGAGCACACAATTTTCATAACCATGTGTGGGTTAAAACCACCTCCTTAAAAAGTGGATCTAACACATTTTTTCATTTAACAAACCCATTTTCCCTCAAATGCAGCCATAAATTTGAGTTTTACTTTCCCAAAGGATATGGAAGGTACTCTCTTCAATTCTAAGGCTATCATAAGGATTCACATGGTGATTAGAAGCCTATTATTCTTTTCCTATGTTCATTATTTATCATTCTTGTTTTGTTTCATAGATATAATTCTCCACATCTCTTTGTTTATTTTATATATGAATACAGTGGGTAGATATAAAGTTATATATTCAAAATATGTATATATTTGGGATTTTTTATGATATGGGAAGACATCTCATGTGGGTTTTCGGATAATGGAGTTCTTCATCCGTTTATGATTTTCACCAAAACTCATGAGGTAGGTGGCTTCACACTAGACTCCCCTTTTCTAGAATTGATTGGATTAGTTTCAAATTGTTCTATTTCATTTTAATTGGTTCGGGAATCTTGATTAAAGAATGATACAAGTCTCCATTTGTAATTATTTATGGTTTTCGATAAGATTTTGGAATTTAGGTTATTTAATATGTAAATTGATTTAGATTTCATGATTTTAAAATTGATATTTTAAAATATGGATTTGTTCGATTTTTGAAAAGGCATTTTTTAAAAATGGTGTTTTATTGAAATTTTTTAGGTATTATGTTTTTCGAATAATGTTTAGGGAAATTTTGTATGGGATTCCATATTTCATTTACGAGGCTTGGTCGAAATATGACCTTGTTCTCATTACCAATGATGTAATAGAACATGGGAAATAATTACATTGTGATGACTTGATATATCGAAGAGAGACCAATCATGATTATGGAAATTTACTAATGATGGTTTTAGGGTTTTTTATTGTGGAGATTGGGAGTGGAATTTTATTGAAACAATAATCTTATGAAATGGTTTTAAGCCATTACATGAATTTTTTCTTGAAAATAACTCCTGCTGGAAAATTGGTTGATATAGAGATTATTTATATTTGGTTCATAATTGACTTAGAGACTTCTAATATATGGTTATAAACTATTTTGATTACTTTTCTATATAAAATGTTTTTTATAAATGATTCTAACTGTTTTATCCTAATGGCATGAGTAGGGAAGTCATTTGGGAAAACATAAAGTTTTTTAATAATCACCCCTAATTTTAAACTTTTCTACTTTTGCAGATAACATCTACCTAGAATTGGGAAAAGTAAACGCATCACATGTTTAGCACTACTTCATGATACTTGGTCTGTTTGGTGATGTTAGACCATGTGGATTATGGAGCATGGTGTCTTGTGGTTATCTTGGAGTATTGTTAGTGCACCTTTCGATGTTTACATTGATGTTGCGATCGTCTTTTGGGGTACTTTATTTGAATATGATTTTGATATAAGAAATTTTGGTTTATCTTCTGTAGTTATCATGCATCACATAGAGGAATTTTTGGTTATATTTTTTTTGGTTAATTGTTTTATTCTTATAGGGTGAGTCATCCACTAATTTTATTGAAACACATCAAAATTTATATCTAGACTTTTGGATCTTGGGGATGTCGCCTAAGAACTAGTTACACCGTTCCAGATTCTCAAGGTAAATAAGAGAAGAATGGATTCTACAATATATATAACATGATCGCGCCCCACTCGCCCGATCTTAGATCCCGGATCACGGATCTTGGATCCTCCTTCTCCTCTCTACAGTTTCCTCCATGGCGGAGATTGGTCTTCCTACCCGTTCTCCTCTAGTCTTCCTTTCCTCTTCTTTTTCCCTTTCTTCTCAGATTTCGTCTTTCTCAGGTTTCTTCATTTGTTGGTTCCTAGGGTTTCGTCCCCCCGCGCCATCTTTCTCTTTCCTCCAAGGGTTTCATCCCCCCTACTCTATCTTTTTTCCCCCTTCTTGGTTCGAGCCTCCATAGGGTTTCTCCCCTGCGATTCCCTCCTCCATTTCAATCTTCGGCAATGTTGAGGATCGATAATTATTATGGCTTATGGACTTCTCGTGTTTCCCTCTCCTAAGATTTTTTTCTTTTGCGGCAATGGTTCCCCTTCATGTCACTCTGTCTCCATCACATTCCTCATCACTCTTGTGGTTTTCTCACTATTCGCCATCAAGTGCTGCTCTTTCTATTAGTACCACATGCTGGACCCCAATCTTGGATAGTGTGTTGGTTAACATGGCAGTTTGGGATTGTGTCGTTGGCTACGTTCGGTGTTGATTTACCTCTAGCCTTCGATTTCTCGAGTATAGGTTTTGCATGTTCTATTTTCTCAGATCTAGTTTTAAGAGGTGTATTGTCTTCCACCCTCATCAATGGAGATGATTTTTCAACGAGTGTCAATGGTTGAGTGTTGATACTTCCTCAGATCTTCTTCTTCTTGACTTGTGTATTTCTGTTTTCCTTGATGCTGGTTGTTTCTTAGTGGTCAAGGCAATGTTTTTCGTGGTCAATGTTATGGATTTAGATGACTATTCTGTTTGGTAGAGGTGGTGATCTCTGATGTGGAATCGGTCAGCTTCAGCCTTCAGAAAGTAGTGGGCTTTATTCAATCTTTGTTCTGGTTTCCCATTCCAACGCTCCTCTCCTGGTCAGTCTAGTGTTTTGGATCTTTGGAGGCTCTGGGATGTGCAGTTTGTGCAGTCACCCATGTTTTAGGATGTGCAAACCAAGGGGGTTCAAGCCTTACTCTGGATTTTGGTTATGGAGCATCTTATTCATGGTGCTTCTGTGGTTTGTTGACTTTGCAAGGCCGAGTCTGGTTCCAGTTCATGCGACGAATATGTCCTATTTTTTGTGGTGAAGATGGCAGCGTTGGAGTGTCAGGCTGCTTGTCTTAAGGTGTGACGTGGTCATTTTTTCAAAGGTTCATTCGTTATAATTTTATTTATGTATTTTAAAATGTGGACTATGGTGGCTTGAGGCAACGTATTGTTTCCAAAGTTGGTTTTGAATTTTTAATGGCGATTGTGGGTAGTTTGTGAACTATGGATGGATGGTTTGTGGGGTATTATTGGGTCTGTGAATTTTTTTACCATTTTTGTTTTGTAAGTGGTTATAATTTATCAGGAAAAATGTATTTGGAGGATAAAATATATATTAAAATACCATATTTTTATATAAATTATTCCCACATGACTAATATCGATTGAAATATTTTATAAAATTATAATTATTTTATTATTTAAATATATGTTTTATTAACTATATCAAAATTGAAATTTTAAAATGAAATTTTTTAGCACTTCCTATTTTGAACATATAAAGAAAATAAAAAATCACAATTTATTCTAATCTATATTTCATTACCATAATCAATTTTCACTTTATGAATTTATACATGACTGCATTAGTTCAACCACAATTTCATCCCAATAAAACAAAATTGAAATCATGTTCATTGTAATCATATATATATTTAGTGATTTAAGATTAAATTCAAAAACTCCTTGGTTCTTTATTATAAAAATCATAGTTCATAATAAAAAATAATATTAGACAAAGTGAAAAAAATTAAAAATTCAAAACATAATCCTCATTAAAATTCAATATTTTGAATATTAATTATGAATAATTTTTATTATCATTTTATACATATATTACTAAAAATTATATTTACAAGAAATAATTTTCCTTTATATTCAAATTCATCATGAATTAACAAAAAGGAACACATTTTATGTTCCCATAAATTAAGATAAATTTCATTATAAACTAAAATTAAAACTAGTAATTTACAAAAAACTATTACATTAAATAATTATAAAATAATTGTAAAACTATACCAGTGATTGAAATAACCATAATAATAAATATATTTTTAAATATTTATAGCAATTCATGACTGGTAAACCAGACTATTAATTATAATTTTGGATAAAGGAAATGAAGAATATGGATGAATAATTTATGACTATTCCAAAATATTCACAAGGGGAGCATGTTTTATTGTAAAAAATCATGTATGTCAAATAATATGATATAGGAAAAAATTGATTTATTATTTTTATCAAACATAAAATTAGTTTACCTTTTGAATACAATAATTCACAATTATCTTTACTTGAGAATAAATTCTTAATTAGTTTTAGTATAAAAATTTTGTTCTAGAAAAGAAAATTTTACCATATAAAAATAAATGACGAATAAAGAATTATGTACCATAAAATAAATTTATATGATGATTTATAACATTTAATTAAAATATATTTTAATAAGAAATATAATACAATAATTTTTGAATCTATGTGAAAACATTTTTTCTGGGAGACACACTAAATATAAAAAACATCATGCCATATATTTATCACTACCTAATTAAAAAATTGATAACACATATATTAATAAAAAGAATCATTTTTCTGAAATTAAATTAGTTAAAAAATAGCATTTAGATATTCCCATGAAAAATAATAGGATACCATTCAAATATCATTTATATACGTTGATTAATTTTCCATTATCATTTCAATATTGCAAACATTTATATTATGAAAAGTTTTAGCTATGAACCAGTGAAATTATATCTATTAATCAAATAAAATTGTGTTATGATTATAAAAATCATTAGAAAAATATATATATAATGAAAAAAGAATGTAATAAAAACGGAATAATTTAATCAAAAAATATATAATGATTGAAAATATGAACTCTAAGAAATATCAGATGTTAACATATTAAAAAAAAATATTTATTATGAATAATGTAATCATAAATAAAATAATATATATATATATATATGAAATGAAATATGTTAAATGAATGGGAATCCAATTCCAATGTACTATCCACTAATATAAGTTATTATTACCAACAAAAGAAATTGATTTTATGGATGTTAAATTGAGGGAAGAATAATTTTATTTGACGACATTATAATACAAAATACCAATCTTATTGAAATAATAATCCATGGATGGTCATACATCTAATAAAAAGAAAAAACTCAAAGATAACATCTCTTATTGTAGTATATATGATTTATTTTTTTGTCATATCAAATTTTTATCTCATTTTTTTACAATTAAAATTTAATACCACCTTCCAAAATATTTGAATTTATTATATTTTTATTATTCCATGTTCTAATGCCTTGTTTTTTGATTCATTTAATAAAACATTTTTTAAACATGAAATTATTTATAAAAAATAAAAATCAAATTTAATGTACCTTAATGTTATAATAAATTTTATATTACTCTTACTTGTATAAATCCAAATCACACATTAGAAAATTTATATCCAATTCAAATTTTATTTCCCATTTATATAAAAAAGTAAAAAATATCATTTTTATAGTGATGGGAAAAACTAAAATTATATATATATTATGAAATAATTAAAAAATATATTTATAAAATACATTATAATAAGTTAAAGATTTAATATAGGAATAAAAACAAAATAATCATACAATATCATGTAATTCTAATCAATACAATAATAATCCTAGAAAAAATTTTCATTTTCATTTTGATTACCATTAGAATCAATTATTGAATTTTATTTAAAAATATATCATAGAAATTTTTTAGTTCACTTACGATCATTAGAAAATATATTAAATTTACATTTTGACTTTGATTATTGAAAAAAACTCCATTCCTATATTAATTATAATAATTCTTTTCTAAACAAAATATAAACAATCATACTCAGAGAAAAACAAATTTCTATAATTTAATATTGAGATATTAAAATGAAAAATATACATAAAAACTATACGATATAAGTATTAAAATATCATTTGTTACAAAAAACTCATTAACTCCTCTAATAACTCAAAAATAAGTAATAAAGAAATACAATAATTTGAAACTCATCATGGAATGAAAACATAAATATTTTAAAAGGTATATAACAATTTATGATATGGAAAAAAAATTCCCAACCACTTAGGTGCTACTATAAGGTCTCCCAAATGGGTCACACAGTCTATGAATTGTCTTATAGATTGTGGAATGTGACTATCCACCCATGTTTTGGTCCCTATTCATCTCAAAATCATTTTTTTACCTAATTGAATTATATAATTTTCATAAAATAAATATTACCCGAAAAATTATAAGAATATAAAAAATATAAATAGAGGAATGTTAAAATCATTAAACAATATTCAATTATCTTGGTTGAATAATTATTCAGAAAAATGAAGATTTATATAGATACATCATTATACCCAACTACCAAATATTTACTAACATGTCTCCAAAATATCATTACTCAAAAAAGAAGAGGGGATCTGGTAAATTATTTCAAAGAACCAACATTAATAAACCCACCAAATCACTTGATTAATACTTACATAATCCCTAAAGTATATTATTGATCTTTTAGGCTGGTAAAAAAATACAAGGTTATCTAATATCCTAGATTGGACTGTTTTCATCACAAAAATATTTAAAAAATATAGATAAAATTGAACCCAGATATTAAAATGAGGTATATATATATTATATTCATGCCACATTAAGAAAAAGGATTCATAATATTTGAAAAATATATTAGTAATAAGAAAATAAATCCCCAATTAAAAGCTAAATCATTACATGAGTACCATGATCCTATGTAATAATCCAATAATTTCTAATAAAAAAATAATCTGTGACAAATGATATGTATAATAAAAAGATAATATAATAGTGATGTGCTTAGTATATCATATTTATATATCCCAAAATATTCCCAAGTGGGTCCAAAAAGAATCCACCAGAACTAAATTTTTAATTTAAATTATAAAAAACTAGACATCACTTCATTTAGAGAGTGAATAAGGTATCATTGATCATCCAAAAAAGGAATAACAATCCTGATA
Source organism: Viscum album (assembly GCA_963277665.1). Lineage (NCBI taxonomy): Eukaryota > Viridiplantae > Streptophyta > Magnoliopsida > Santalales > Viscaceae > Viscum > Viscum album. The sequence continues at coordinate 1,984,182,041 of OY728161.1, read as the reverse complement.
TTTCATGAAACATATTTTATTGGGTTATATTGTTAATAAAATACCTAGTAGGTTACCATGATGAATCTAAATAAATTATTTATCAATGAAATCATTTCTTACATATCAATAATTCATCTATAAAATTTTTATACTTTTTCCTTGTAAATAAAAAAAATAAATATTCAAACATATTATAAATTATCCAAGAGATATGTAGAAAAATAAAAGCTTTCATGTGTATAAATTTTTTAAAAAAATTTATAAGATAATTTTTCTATGTAAAATTTTATAAATGATAAAATATAGGATAATTAATGCATCAAAATGAGAAAAAATGTGACGCTAACCCCTGATAAAACAAAAAGGTAACCATTGAAAACATTAAAGAAAACCTTATAACCTATGACGAATCTTGATCATTCCAAAACCAACATTAATTTATCCTCATTTGGTGGAAACCACTATTAAGAAACAATTCCGGATTTGGTTACTATCCTATGAATAATCTAATATAGAAAATCTCTTATACTTGTTACACTTAGAAATAACACAATAATATTATAATTATGTCATAAAAATTATTTCTAAAAAACAAAAAAAACAGAAATATAAACAATCATATCAATAACACTATGGAAATTACAGAGAATAAATATCATCATTCTTTATAAATATTCAATATAATGACCCTGAACTGAGTATCCCAGAGTTGGTGTCTGCTTTATTACATTGGTATAGATAAAAATGGTCAAATCTTGAATGACCAAAAAATTTATCATTTTTGGAGAACCAGATACATATATGATTCACATTTTAGATTAAGAATATAAAATAAAACATAATACATAACTAAAAAAACATAACTACACTCATAAAAACACATTACATGAATTATTCATCATATTATAGGGAAATAAAAAACAATGGTGATATCAAAAAGTCAGTAAGGGTTATGTATAAAAGAATATATGATGTATCAATATAAATAACCATCATTCAAAGGAAAATCACTAAAAATTAATTCTATTTATTGAATAAATCTGATATAATAACTAGATAGGATATAATTAATAAGGCATGGTAAATAACTAAAAACACTTTGCATTGAATCAATAAACAAAGAATGAAATCATTATATAGAAAATATTTTTAAAAATATATCATGGATAATAATATATCAATTCTTAATGGGGAGTAAATACATTTTTTTGTATTATGATATAAAGATTAAATATACATCTACTGTTAATACCTTTCACAAGATTGTTTAATAATACAAGTTTAATGCTTTTAAATTTGTAAAACTAATTTGTCTCATTGGACAGACCAATGAAATGAGGGGATATATAATACCAATACCGACCTACCAATACAAGTAAGAATAATTCCTCATATATAAGATGATCAATTTAAATTTGTGAATAAATATTCCTTATCATCAATTATTAGTATTGAGTAAAGGATATATATTTATCAATATATCCCCAGCTAATCAAATAACATTCTATCTAAAAACTGTATTTAAAAATGTTATAAATTATAAAAAACAATCATATACATCATAAAAAAATAATGATATTTCATATAAATTTAATTTAAAATGATTAATTATTACAAAAAATTTATTATTTGAAGGAAATTTTGACAATCATAAATACAAATGACATTTTAGAAAAACATTTACCACTTCATAATTTTAATGTCAAATTCCCATGGATGAAATAATTCAAATTGAAAATAAAATACCAAGATGTATGAATGAATCAACATATTAAATTTAAATGTGTTATTATATACACTACATAAAATAAATTATCTCTATAACAATAAAGCGTCCATCAATGAAGTGAAATTGAGTTGAAATCGATTATATCACACTTCTTTTTTATTGAATGTGATTTATGATCTTCTATAGTGGTCTGAAGCGTGGTATAAACTTATAATGGAAAAATATTTTTTAATATAATATATTATCCTTTTATAACAACTTATCATAAATTTAGAAATAATATTTCATTATTTTCCTTATTTTCAGTGTTAATTACATTAGTTTATCATTAATGGTTTTCTGTGACGGATCTAGTCCTTGGGTATATTATATAGTTCCATCATATCCAAAATAAAAATCATGGAATTAATATCATAATTATGTATTATTTTTTTAATACCAATCATAAAATTGGTGTTTGAGAAATTAATTATGTTACTGTCATATAGATGGTAGGTCGTATATATGCACAGGTAATATTTCAATTTTTAAACGATCATAATGGAAAAAGGTATGTCATATATTTTCAATATATAATGATAATAATTTCAAAATTAAAATATTATTTTCTATATAGAACTATATATAAATATTGATATACAATTCATGTGGTGTGCCATTGAAAAGAGAGTCACAAGCTTAGTGAAGGTGGTTGTCCACATGTACCCAAATGAGGTAGTAATCTTTAACTGAGTAAAAAGTCCAAAAAAATATATTTTATTTTATAAATTATAAATATTTCACAAATATACTAATTATTTAATTTATATCACATAAAATAATAAACATTTTCCTTATTATCTTCACTGTAATGTATTATAAAAAACTAGATCACATCACTTTGTTTGGCAGCAATTTTCCGTACACACGATTGACGTTATTATATCTCCTATGAAATGAAATGTCAAAAAATATATTATATAATGACTCCATAGGTATAATTATTTCAAAAATATAATATATATATATATACATCATTTCCACCATCTTACTCATACTTTATAGGTGGTAATGGAAAAATTTTTAACATTTTTTTTCAAGGTGGTAGTCCTCCATATACAAAAATGATGAATTTGTAACACATTTGATGAAACTGTAGATGGTTGTAGGTACATACCTTAAAGAAATTAAATTTTAGTATATTTTGGTTATTTTTAATTCTATAATCATTAATTAATAATATTTTAATTCTGTGTAATAATAAATAATACAAAAATGCATACATTGGAATTTTAACTATTTTTAGAAAAATCATTCAGATAATAAATAATGTATTCATAAAAGGAATTTATGAACATAAAAATAGATCTATGTAGAGGGTGCGGAATTTTGAAATATTTTGGGAAGTTAATTTCTGATCCAAATGAACATTAAGGTTTTAGTAAGAGAGATTTGGGGATGGAATTTTATAAATAAGGTGACTGGCACGCTTGAATTGTTTTAAAATAAAATGTAATAACAAAAATCTTCACTTTTTACAATTAATAAAAACATAGTATTATTAAGACATAAACATTTTAATATAAAAATATGGCCATAAAATATATTTTATATATGTTTTTATGCCATTTTAACTTTTATATATTTATTTTAACCCCATGGTAACCGATTTTTACCTTAACTACAGTAACTAATTTTTACATATTTTACTAATTAATATGGTAGATATTTAATTTGAGATTATTTGATAATATAAATTATGATTATTCCATATTTTTAATCAATTTTTTACGTTCCATTAATGTATGTTTCATAAGTCAATTTATAATTGATAATGTAGACATGATGAGAAATAACAGAATTAAAGAGAAAATATTTAAATGTTTATAATGATTTTATAAGAAAATTCAATATAAAAGTTGATATAATGAAATAAAATGGATTAAATTATATATATTATAAATAAAATTTCCTTAAAACAAAATAAAAATACAATTTATCTTCTATAAATAATTTCAATGAAAAATACATTTTTAATAAAAATTCTATAATTTTAACTATTCATAGAAAAATGAAATGTTTCATGAAAAATCCCAAAAAATTCAATATATGTTAACAGTAAAATTATAATGTCAAAAAAATATCTGTTGTATGAAATAAATTTTCTATTATTAGAAAAAATTAATTATATATTATTTGCGCATTGTGGGACTAAACCATAATTTTTAAAAATATTTTTTTCATCAAACATCAATTTTCTAACAAATGATTCATATAATAATTGATAATAAATGGATAAAAAATTATGAGTGTAAACTATATTTTCCATAGAATTTTGTTAGTTCTATTATTCTCAAAAAAATTAATGTTTTGGGTAAAATGATAATATTTCATGAATGTTGTAATAGAGTATTTTATTATTTAACTAGATGTCGTGGGAATCACAAGCTATTGAAAAAATTTGAAATTATTATAAAATAATTATATATTAAGGACTTGGAATTTTACATTTTCAAATAAAAAATATTGATAATATTTATCATTATTCTAAATCAATAAATATATCTAAGATTAAAAAAAATTAGCCTATAATTATTTTTTTAATAAATATATTTAAATCAATGAAATAAAAAAAATTAATTCATCGAAAAACATTTTGTGAAAAAATAAAAATCATTAATATGACACACTAAATCTAGTTAAAATATAAACTCTTAAAAAACTACATCAAACAAGATAAATAAATATCAATTAATCTCAATAACTTCATAGAGTGTAGAATTAAACCATAAACATTACATATTTTAGATATTTTAAACTAGAAATCACATTATTTCATTATATGGAATTATTTTGATTTAAATTTTTTGGTAATTATTATTAAATTATGCATGGTAATCCCATACATTACAAGTTGAATCATATATAGTACCAATTTATTCTTCACAATAAAATAATATAAAATAAAACATTTTGTCTCTTCTAAAAAAATCATTACAATTTCCAATTGATCTCATCATTGTATATATTACCCCTCAAATCTTGTAATGCCCCAGCCTAAAAACCTATAAAACTAATAGCTGGACTGGTTGACACATGGCCTCATGCATGCCCCCATATAAGACAAAGGATACTAACTATGAGAATGTTTCTAATAATGGTGTAATGGGGAGAGTATACTCTACAGACTAGAGTTGAAAAATGTAATATTATCAAAAAAAATTACAATAGTGGAGGCATCGATAAATGAATGACATAACCTCAGAATAATAATTTCAGTTGTTGAAATTCATAAGGATGGTAAAGAGTCAAAAAAATAAGACACAAGAAACCAAACATGATTCAATTAAATAAACTTATAAGGAAAAGAAATAATATACCCAATTGAGAAGTCCATGATTATCCTCAACAACAATTCAGTCATGTCTTCCTAAGTTCTAGGAACAAGCATGTCAGTACAATAAAAATTTCATGGTATTCGTAACATGATGTCCAGTCAAGTTCACTATTTTAATAGATTCTCTAGAATAGTTTGAGATATAATTAGTATTCCACCACCAATTGGGTCTATATATAAATGAACACAATGAATATATAATAAAATAGTGTTCTTGTATAATGAATAATAAGTAGTGTGGGAAAACTATATACTGGTCATCTCAATTTCTAGTAGGACACCTGAATGACTAAATCTAAATGAACATAGAATGGAATGATATTATGATCTGTAACTATATCTATATAAAATTATATGGAATAAGTATGTGCACACATAAGAAGCCATATACCTGGAATGTTGAGTGTTGGTTGGACTAGGTTGTTACTAAGTAATCCATATCAAATAAAAATTATATTCTAAGCTCATTCAAGGGTAACCCTTAAATCTCATAATTAAAGTGAGGAATTATGAACAGAGATCAAGATATTTGGTTATTTTTCATGTAAATAACCGAAACAAGGGTTATGGTGTGTTATACCCACCGTCTAAATATAGTGAATTGCATAAGATTTCATGTTCAACACCTGGGGTAAGGGAGAGAGAAGAATATTTCCCAATAAGTCCTTTAACCATCCTGTAACATCCAATACCAATGGATTAATAATAATTAGAATAATAAGGCATTACCTTTTATGTAATATTAATATATAATCCCAATATAACTAAGGGCATCACAATTCATACAATTCACATATGTCGTGATTATTTTTGTATACAAACAGGAATGTCTATAAGACCCAATTCAATTCAATTGAATTAAATCCATTTATTTTAAACATGAAATTTCATTTATCAAGGATGGAATATATATAATAAAGGAATTCTAGCCCACATAGAAGGTGGTTAGTCTTTGAAAAAATGCCACAAAAAAGTCCATTCATTTTTATTCAATCTATTAAATAGTATCAAAAGTGGAATTATACTATGAATACTATATATCTATATAAAAAATGAGGAATAAAAAATAACCAATTCTATAATGTGAAGAAATATATATTGCGCTAATCAACAATTTTTAGTTTCTAATACAACACACTTCAACCAAGGGGTTTTATTAAAAAATGAACTTCTTAAAAAAACTCATTTATCTCATGAATGCATCATATTCAATAGGAATATTTCAATTCATTAAAAAGGATATTTTTATAAAGATACTAATTATAGAAAAATATTTTTATAGATTGACCATGCACTTAAAGGCACTATTATCAACTAGGTAATTACCTTTATAGGGAAATTACATTTACAGTCCAAGTTTAATTCTTAAAATTAGTTACATGATTTTAATATATTATATTCAAATGAAAAATCACATGGAACACCCAAATAGGTGTTTATAATTGATGTTAAAATACTATAAATAAATAGAAGGTCATAGAATGTGTAATACATCATGCCTATAACAACATACAAGAAAGTACTCATTTTAGGGTGACATGTGATAAAGGTCGGGACACTGATCAATCGAAAGATTAAGAAATAAATATAAACATGTAGAAATATCTTTAGAAAACCTAAATTATAGTATGGAATCTTCACAAATTCAATATTGAGTCGTGTAGTGGTTTTATATGAGAGAAATAAAAAATAGAAATCCAGCCTGAAAATAGCTCAAATGAGTTTGCACCAAGATAATACTATTGATACATAGATAAATAGAGAAAGCATCAAAATTAAAGAATTTACTAAAAAAATTTAATCCACTGAGATCAATGGAGTATGGATCCAACAAAAAATGGTGGAGATATTGAAGAACCTAAATAGGTAGGAAGTTAACCTATGGGAGGAATAGAGAAGATCCATATACTGGAATTAGAGGTGGAAAATAGAAGACTATATTTTAATAACATTAAGGGTAAATTAGTAATTTTAACTAAATATGATGTGGAACAAGTTTCAAGAACATGGTTGGACAAACAGTGTGCCAACCATTCTTAAGGAACAACTAAATAACCCCCCCCCCCCCCCACATAGGTGGGCTACATTGTTTGGATAACCATGAGCAAACCATGGGAATCACACTATCGATAACATGCATCAGGGGGTACATTCGTACAACTCCACTCACAAGGGTTGATCAATCCATGTTAGAAATATTGTTCCACTAAAAGACCCACACTGTTTTCTCTAGTGGACACACCATTTTAGAAAAACTGTGTTCCCAGATCAAACTAACACATTTTTTTGTTTATAGATCCCAATAATCCAAAAAGATGATGAATCACCTGAGTCACCCGTTGATAATTTCAAAAATTCCAAAAATAGTACATTTAGGTTTTCCAAATCTTATAATTATGTTAAAATGTTTAGTTGAAAGAAAATTCAATCTACAAAATTCCAAAATTCAAATTACATTGGAATTAAACCTTGATTGAAAACATGGGAAATTATAAGATCCTCACCATAGAACAACTTGTCACTGAGAAACCATAGGGAATAAATTAAACAATCACTCAACCAACAATGTTTTTTATGTTTGTCTTAAAGGGCCATGTTATTTTCCAAAACAACCATTGATCCTACATTTATTAATCAATGGTACGTTACTTATTAAATAAAAACCTGAGACAACAATCATTTTCTGACATCCAATAATGTTTCCAGAAAAATATCCCAAAAATCTATCATACCTCAACATGACCTTTGGTGTGAACAAGATATAACATAATTAGATCATCACCATTTATATATCTCTTCCATGTATGAATGAGGATTAGGGTAACCTCATAATCCTCAACCATATTTTTAGTAGTTCATCTGTGATATCATATACTCTAGCATTTAAATGTGAGATGTCAATAAATAGTTGAGACATCAACATTCCAAGAACACTAATTGTACCCAACAAGACATTATGCCATGAACCAAATGGTGCCTATGAGTCTTACCAGGGTGTTCCTAATAGGAACCCATATATCTCCCAAGACCAACCATTTGTGTATAAAAAACATTACTGAAGTGTAACTCCCAGAGTGTTTACTTATCATGCCCAAATACATTTAAATATATCTCATAGTATAATTAGATCTCTCTTAGTGTACCCGTAAAATATCAAGATGAGGGAAATTATCTTCCAAAAAACTAGAGCATAGTAATAGGATATTAATGATGTCCAAGAATATTGGATAAACGTCCATCATATACAAGACCATGTGTTATAAATATTCAAACCATTCAAATCCAAACTACTGAAAAGTGGATAATTTGAATCACTACTTGTGACATATCTTGAAAGTAGATAAACATCACCTATAGATGCATCATCATTAATCGATCAAAATTCCATTACCACTTGAGTAATCCTAGGATGATCCATGAATCACGAAAAAATTGAATCCATGACCAAAAAGTGTTACCAAAGGACATATATCAAGAGAGCCATTTTAATGACGTGCTACCTTGTAGGCATTGAGATGTTAATATACTCTCCAACCTCATAATAATTAAAAAAATCACTAACCATTTTGAAATTATATTCTGTGGTTGTGTCCCTTATACATAGAAGGACACATATTCAATAGATTTCTTGTGACACTCTCCACCATTAGAGTTTCCTAGTCATTTATAGGAGAGATAGAATAGCCTCTCATAAGCATAATAGATCAGATTCAACTTATAAAAACACATGTTATACATACAATAGACACACTCACATATGTCATATCATTTAGTATTCACCCAAAAACAAACCTGAAAAGCATTTCAAAACACCTGACCATCTAGGAACACCATCCCAAGAATTTATAAAATTTGACTCCCTTTAATTCCCAGTTCACTCTACTCCGGAGATGACTCGAGAACACACTCAAAAGATTAAGGATCAATTATTTCATTGAACTAAACCAGTTTATTATATCATTCAAGAACTCAATTACTGTAATTTTTATGAAGGAATACTCCCCCTAGGTTTTATAGGAATGATGTAAAATCCATGATACCATCCATAGGGTTTCTTCTGTTTGAATCTAGGTATGAGGTGGTCTTTACAAGAGATATAATTCATATTTTTATTTCCCCATACAAAATTTAACCTGGATGATGACATACCATGTCGTCTATCACTGAGGAATAAAACATGGTCACATGACCTACTAAGTGGGTGACTATTCCATCAACATATCTAACATTATTAAAAAAAGCATTACTTTTTGATAACTCCCATTATAAGGGTCTAGGATACTACAATCAAAAAAATAAATAATGTTCTTAATTAGAATATATGAGTCCTACTAGGTATTCCAACACACAAACGGTACCAAAAATCACAAAAATCATTGAATTTAGGAATTAATTTAAGCTCTATGGGTGAAACCTACCTTATTCGATCCACATGAAAAGAATATTTGTCGATGGTTTCACTGTTTCACACCAAATAAATTTCATTTCAACAAACACCAATCATTTATTCCCTGAAAAAAATAAAAATTCTTATTGAAAATGATCATGTTTCTGATCCATGGATACTCATAGAGTTGATTATACTACACATATGCATGGGTTTAAACTATGTATCCTTCTTCTAGATCCATTTCAAGACATTACTTTGACTCATATTGAATAATTACTCATTTAAATGATCTAATTCATAACATATAGTACCTATTAAAATAAAAAATAATGTGGTATCAAATTTATAAAACTCCTCAAGGAAATATAGTTATGTCTTATCAAACATCTCTTTTAAGCATTAATCATCTATTTAAATTCTTCCATAATTATGGAATTTAACGTATAATTTCATTTTAATCATATAATTATCCATATGTATTTTCCCAAATGGGGTTAGTTATTTAAATTTTCAATTTAAATCTGTAGTGGAAAACACATTAGGTTCAAAATTATAATATTAATATACTAACTGATCTTGTAGATATAGCTCAGAATAATACACAGTTTAAAATATCTTAAATATGAAATTGACCAACTAATTTTCCACCTTATATCTATATACACTGATATAAGTGGCCACGAAAACATTAAACAACCATCCAAATATAATATATGATTAACCATAGGGGTTGAATACTAATTCCTAATAGAAAAGGCGACCAACTATGGTCCTCTTAATTAAAATGAGATCGTCAGAATGCAACCCAGTAGTAGTATCTTATTTTTCAAAAATTTAAATCACCCATAGTGGGTTATCTCTTAAAAACATTCCCAAATTGAACTACTTGGATACAATTATGCCATTAAAAATTCAATCATATGGATTTTCATGCCCATGTGATAGAGTCCCAATCCTTTATAGAGGAAATCATAAAGAGTTTAAAATTTAAAATTACACTTATTGGGTTTTATCATATATTATGATATTTTATAACTGACCTTCAAGGTTCGAGTTAGGTAAGGGGACATAAGAAACCCATTCATTAGAGATAAAAAAGAAATAGATTTTACATTTTTTACAAATTAAATCTATATCATTATTTTATATATTGATTTTACTATACTGGTTTCCATCTCTAAATATGTAAATCACCCATACACCTAACATATTGGAATTTGACTCCCATTAATCCTAACTATTATGTTTTATCCTATGTAACCAATGGTTCATGGATAAAAAATCACATGATTTTTTTGTCAAGGTGTCATCATCAATCTGTATGGGAAAACCATTTAGATTGGTGTCATCACTTTAACAACATACTATATATCATGTTTATATCTATGCATGTTACCAAAAACTGTAAACATAGAGGAATATGCTAAATAAGAAAATAAGAATTATATATATGGAAGACCTCTTATATAATATTGACCGAAGGAATATAATTACCTAATCATGGAAGAATATTATCTTGATATATAAATCAAGAAATCATTTTATATAAATAGGAATGCGAAATACATATTTAAATATGTTAAAATCCAAGAATGTCAAAAAAATAACAAGGAATATAACATTTTGGATAATAAACATAGATGGAACATCCTCACAATTATAAGGAATCTTATAAGTGAAACTACATGGCATGACATATACATAAAATATGAATCATTATGTGCCTAAAATGACGCACGTAATGATTATTCCATTCTATACAAGGCTATGGGAAAAATAACATAAATTTCAAAAATCAATATGTACATAAAAGTAACAAAATCACTCAAACTAAAATAATAATAAATTCTGATAATGAAAACACAAGTACAATAATCCCATCCCTGACCACATTAACTTTTCCAATTGGTGTGTTGATCCCTTCCATACGTATTTATTGACCATGCATCGACACATTAATATTCTCTTGTCGACCCTCCCCAAACAGTAATACCAAATAAATAGAAACCTTTGATTCAACTGTGTAACATCCCGCCCTGAATTCCTACAAAACCTGTAGCCGGACAGGTCACCACATGGACTTAAGTTTTCCTCCCCAAATGCTAGAGTCTTCCAACATGTACCGAGGGTCTAATAATTGTATGATATGGAGACTATACCATCATGAATATAGTATCACAATGATATATAAAAAAATAAAAAACATATAATAGTAGGAGATGTAATAAATTAAAGACATAGTAGATTAATAATAATTTCAACTTAATATAAATGGAAAAAACCAATATAAAACAATTCAATCATGTCAAGATAATGATAAATAAACTAAAAAAACGAGCAATATAAAAGGATACATGATAGAGTGGAGTACACAAATAATGAAAAGAAAAAAAATACATGAGGAAGAACCCCATGAGCATTCTGAGCTCTAGCTCATTCTTATACTCCAACTCAGTCCTATGCTCCAAACTCCAAGATAAATGAAATTAACTATAAGAAAAAGTTAATGGTCCTGCAAACATGATATATTCATAGGTACCCCTGTCCAATGAAGGCCCGAGCAGTGTTATAGTGACAATTTTTAGGCCACTACTAATGGATTCCATATATATATCAGTTTGGTGAATATAAGATACAGTTTTGTGAATCTAAAATGAATAATAAGAAATGCTGCCCAAAAAAATACCATTCAGCTTAGGTTGTAATATGACTCCTGGCCGAATCTTCATTCATCAGTATATGAAATAATGATAGTCTTATAAATAATAATATCTATATATTAATAATTATTATATTATAATTATATACTATATCCCCCAATATGGACTATGTGCATGTATGGGTATATAGCCATATACCTAGAATACTATGTGTTAGCGGGATAAGGGAGTAAGTCAATCATCCACAACCAGTCTAAATGTGACTATAAGCTCGTTCAAAGATAGAGTTCCTATATCTCATAAGGATTGAATTATTTAATGCTTCAAACATGAGATGGTGGGTGATTCATCATATAAATATATGAAACAAGGGGCATAGTGTATCATACCCACCATCCAAATAGTTTCAATGGTGTGAGGCATCATTCTAAATACCTGACATAAGGGAGACTGAAATACTATAGTCAATAGGTTTATAACCATCGATTCACAAAAACATCATTAGAACAATAATAATGTTAATAATAAGGAATTACCTCTTAGGGATAGGTATTCCATAATACTAATATAACCATGGGTGTCATAATTCATATTATACATATAATATGTGCTTACTTATGTATCGAAAGAGGCGTGGCCATTCCAAATAATTAAATTTCATTTAATTTTAACCATTTAATTTAAACATCCACTTCATTTATCACGGAAATTATATCTATAAACATGTAATGCCAACCCACTTAGAAATTGTTTTCTCTCTGAAACAAATCATCACATGGAAGGCCATTCCCATTTATTTAGTCCATTTATGAATATAAAAATAATTAATGTAGCAATAATTCCATAAATATGTATAAATGAAAAATAATTCAACAGAAATCACAAATTCTAGAAGGCTATGAAATTTCAACTCCAAAATCACCACATTTTATTTTTTAAAACAAGGTACCTCATCCAAAGGGTTTTATTTGAAATCATGGAATTGTTAAAAAAATTATTTATCTCAACCAACATTCACTATCAAGTGTCCTAACTAAATTCAAAAAAAAATATCAGTTTATTTATTTAACAAACAATGGAAACAATTTCATATGATGAACTTGTACTTTGTAGATAGTATTATCAACTAGGTAATTACCTGTAAGGGAAAATTCCATTTACATTCAATGAGAAATTCATATATAGCGTTCTAGGCTTTTGACAAATTATATTATAGATGAAAAATAATTTGGTACACCCAAAGTTCTATATATAATTTAACATGACATCCTATAATTACATATAATGAATTAATTGTTATAATAAACCTTTACAATGAAAATTTAGAAACAAAGAAAAATATTTAGGGAGATGTGTATTAAAGGTCAGTATCTTGAAAAAGGTAATATTTATTTATCAACAGGAACATGGGGAAAGAGTAATAGACAAACAAATTTATGCCATTGCTACTTTACTCTTCCAATATCGAGTCAAGATTTGATTTCATTTGAGGGAAAGCAAATTTACAAACATACTCCCTAAAAAATGGAAAATGAGATCACACCAAGATAACCCCATTAAGAGAGATATAAACAATGAAAGGGTCAAGACAAAATAAGATTATACAGAGAAGAATCAATAATGACTAAAAAATCTTGAATATAAAATTGGATGAAAGAGATATTAAGAACTAGGAATATAGAGGATGTGAACCCACAAGATAAGGAGATGAGAACCATAAACTATAATAGTAGGATGAATAAAAACAATTATATTTTTATATTATCAAGTCTAAAATATTAAATTTATTCAACTTTGATGGGGTGCACATTGTGGCCACATGGTTTTCAAGAATGTGTTCCAACCATGATTAAAACGCTTCTCATTAACACCCATCACATAGGCTAGTTTCACGGTTTGGATAACCATGCACTACCCCTAAAAAGGACTCTATCAAATAGATATAGAAAAGAGAGTTTTTATAAAAATAAATTCTCATTGTTAGATAAAACCTTGTAAGGGTTGATTCTCTAGTGATGGGTCTACAACGATTCAGAAAAACTAAGTGCCCTTATAAGACCATCTTGCTTCTATGATTTTGGAGCCTGGAACTCAAAAAACACAATGGAGAACTGAAGGAAACCCTTTCTCCCTTATCCATTTAAAAATAAAACCTTTGTGTTTTCCAACTATCATAATTAAATTCTAAATCTCAATTCAAAGAAGATATCATCCATAGAAAACCAACATTCAAATTAACATAGAATTAAACATTGTATAAAATCACAGGTCATTAAAAATCCATGGGTTTTATTAAAAAAATTATATGAGAATAAAACTATTTTAAGGGAAATAAAATAATGGAAACTCTTAAACTATTTAAACACCATTATAATAGTTTCTAAAAGACTTACAGTTTTTACACCAGAAAAGTAATCGTTTTTGTTTAAAAAAGAACATTATCTTACCTTTTAAAAATCATAGGTTTTAATGAAAATTTATAAAAAAGAATAAAACATTAATTTGGGTAACTTGTGGAATAATTTTAAATATAACTATTAAATATTTAGTAACCAATATGTCCAACATCAAACTCCAGAGTTCCCTTATGCATTGGATGTTATAACATATCCACATGTCCTTAGTATATCACAGATCCACACATAATTGGTTAATAATGTGACCACCCATCATTTTATTATTATGGAACCACAACTCATTGAATTAAAATGGAATCACAATTAATTATGATCAATTCTCATGATATTTAAAATTATCATAAAAAATGAAATCTTTTATCATTAAATACTCTTTATTGAAAAGACATTCCATTTTGGAATCACACATTTTGAAAAACAGTACATCTATAATGGAATTTGAATACATAACAAATGAAATAAACATGTAATGTCACATTAAAAATATTAATGTTTCATGAATGACAGATATTATGTTCATTTTGTATTGTAAAAAAAAATGCTTTTTTAAAAAGGAAAATTAAATGATTATTTATAAAAGAAAGTCCCTTACAAATAACATATCATTTAAGAGAGTAATAATTACATGAATAAATTAAGTTTATATAATGTAAATAAAAAAGATAATAGGTGGAAATAAAAAATAATATAATAAAAATTTATTTTTCACATATTCTCATCATGACATAACCAGGAAGTAGATGATTAACCCAACAAATGGGAATTGGTTTACAAATTACCTTACATTAGGTTAAACATCCATCAAACTATTTCAAACCCTCAGTATAATAATATAATTAATATTTTTAATTTATTATAGAACTACACTAATTTTTTAATAAATTACTTTAAATTTTTATAACATATTACTACAAGTTCATCAAAAATATATCATTATATTAATTATTTCAAGTGGGTCTGTTTCATGGTTTCATAGTTGGATAATTTGCATATAAATTTGAATTTTTTTCCAATAGAAATAATAATAATATATAACTATAATTAAAATGTATTAATGAACATAGAAATGTATAAATTTCCCCAGATCACTTTTTCATTTATTAAATAAGGACGAATCATTTGATAAAATGGTAATTATAAATGATTAGTTTATTTTATTGGGTTTTCCAAACATCACAAAGTAGTTTTGTTTTCTTTAATATAATACATATATGACAGTTGTAGAACGTGAAATAATTTATAAAATTCCAATTAAAATAATTTATAACCATTATAATAGTTTTATGAATATCCATGGGGGAGGTAATGGAAAAGGAACAATCATTATCCTCTAAAATAGATAAGTTCCATAATTTTGATAGTGGTTCAGTTTCAATGAATTTGAAGAGATGTGAAATTAATAAATAAGATATAATAATTTATCAACATAAAATTATAGTATATACATGATACTGTATTTATTATTCCTTAATAGATTAAAAAGGTGAGAAGAAAATGGAATTAAAAAATAAATCAAGAGAGGTATTTTGGGTAAATTACCACTTGAATATCATCTCCTTAAATAAACAAATGAGAAACTCTGAATTTTTCTATTGTTGAGACCACCAGAACATAGATATGAGGATACTATAGATGAGAGTTTTTTTAGATATTTTTTGATTTTATGTCTTTTGGGGTGAATGTGGGTGGTGATATGTTGAATTTATACTAGAGAGGGGTGGTTTTAATTGATTAAATAATAATTATTTTATATTTAAATCCGAACTCATTTTCGGGGAAATAATTAAAAATAATTTTCCTAATAATTAAATTTTTAAAATATTATTATTATCTAGAAAATTTCATAAACCCATTTAAATTTTTAGGTTTTAGATATTTTATGGTTTTTTTCTTAAATTTAATAAGTTTAATTATTTTCTAATAATAAGTTAACTCAATTTTTAAAACAGTAAAATTATTATGCATTAAACTAAAAATTCCCTTATTACCTAAGATAAAACTTTTGATTCTAAATAGGTTTTCTATTTTCAAAAATTAAATTCAAATAATTGGAAATGTTATATTTAAAACATAACCCACTGATACCACTAAAAAGAGGGTTTCCAAGAAGTGTATTTTTCGAGGAAAAGAAGAATTTATTTTAACTATATGAATATTAATTTATCATTTTATGAAAATAAATTATTATTTAATTATATTTAATGTATAAATATAATTTAAAACAATACCCATTAGGTATTTTTTAATTAATTAAAAATTAAAAAAATTATATTTTTTGAACTGTTTTAAAAAAATATTATTATTTATATAAAAAAATTAACTTATTATAAAATAAAATATAATGTTTATTCAAAACAATATATTTTCATTAAATATAACTAAATAATAAAAAGAATTCATTAAATCGTATTCAATAAAAAATTTAATTTTATATTTCATTTTTTATTGAAAATAAAATCACATTTAAAAAAATGAGTATTTTTCTCCATTTTCTGAAAATTAATATTTTCAAAAAAATTATAAAAAATTAATCATAAAATAATATTAACATGATGAATAAGAAATTGAAATATTTTTTTAAAAAAAAATTATTCTATAATTTGAAAATTAATCTTTTAAATAAAACAATATATCAAATGAGTTTAATAAAACAATTTCCTTCTTAAAAAAATTATAATTAATGTAACTATTTAATTTATGAATTATATTATATATGAAAAATATTATTATATTCATACATAGGATGTTAAATTATCCAACTTCAATAAATTTCATTATCGTAACTCTATTCACTAACTAAAAATGTGGGGATAATTTTCCTTATATAATTTTCATATTCTCACGTAGCTACATCGACCATATGAATTTTCCACAAAAACATTACCCAGTGAATTAAATTGTATTATAGAACATTATCTATATGTTTTGGAATCTCAATAGGATATTACTTATAATAAATTTTTTATTTAAACTATGACACATTAAATATCAAAACATGAGACGAATATGGAATTATATTTCTTAATATCGAATCATGAAAAAAATTGTTTAAATGTAATAAACAGGGAGTTAAATCCACTCAATAGAATAATTAGTATACATCACTAGGATTTAATATGATCCAATAAACATGGGACATTAATTTATTTTTTAGAAAATGAATAAAACCATTCCATTGAGATATTTTTATAAAAACAATATCAACTACCTAATAAAAGATCATTCCCCATGTTATTAGCATAAATTATCAGCTTGCTCGGAGATATCCTCATATTTGTCTAAATCTTTTTTACATTAATAGAAATTTCATCGAATATTTCAATTTAAATAAACCTTCATTCACCAAATGCATCCAAAAATTTCAGGGTTTGAAATCGCCTTCAATATAATTCATAAAAATATGCCACTTGTATTCAATAATGTAATCTTTTATTATAAGAAAAATATACAAAAGAAATATGTTGATACCAAATTCCCAAGTAATCCACTGGGAAATGACATATAATGTCTTCCATGGTTTGAATGTTTCATTTTTTCGATCTATTAGACTGAGGGCAAAATTTTGTGATGAAATTTAAATCAGTTCTCAATTACTTCTGAAGGTCTTTCATAATATTATACGTGAACCTAAGATCAAGGTAAGATACCATAGAGAGAAAAACCCCATGTGACCTGACTATATCAATTAAATACATCGGAGAATTTTTACCTAAATATATAGTTTATATATTTGTAAATAAATGTACATATTTAGTTAGTTGATCAAGAATAAACCAAATTACATTATTACCATGATATGTCATTTCTAGCCACAATATGAAATCCATTGATATATTTTCCCATTTCCAATATGGTACTATAAAATTATGAAATCATCCCCTTTTGAAATTTATATTCTTATTTAATGTATTGGTAAGTCAGACATTTAATGTTATGTTTAGAAATATCCTATTTCATTCCACCGCACCAGTAATAGTCTGTAAGGTATTTATTCATATTAGTGCATCCAAGATGCATAGAAATTGTTGATCTATGAGCTTCATTTAATAATTCCCAGTTCATATGAGAATCATAAGGCACACATTATATCTTAACAAATATAAAATCACATTCATTATAAACTATAAATTCAAGAATCATACCATATTTATCAAAAAAAAATTAATAACTCACTTTCTTCCTTTTGACCATTCTCAACTATGTCTGAAAGAGATACCTATATTGAAACATGATAAAAAAACATGACTCCCTTACATCATTAACCTTTAATAAAAAATTCATCATGTCATTAACCAAATGATCATGTTCCATGTGTAACATGTCTAATGATGTATGATGTTTTGGACTCAATGCATTAGCCACCTTGTTTGATTTCCCAAAATGGTAATTGATTATGAAATTATAATAATTATTCAGTTACATCCATATTCTATACACATGTTAAAATATTTCTATATAAAAATATTATTTATGCATATATTACCTATATATATTTTATACATGGAATCAAATAAATGTGATTCCATATTTTTAAATAATAAAAACCATTATATAATTGAAAATCATGTGTGGGGTAATGTTTCTGAAGTGGTTTTAATTGTTATAGAGCATAAGAAATTTCATAATTAGTTTCATTATAATGAATCTATGGACGTATAATAAATAAACACAATCGATAACTAAATACCCGTTTTCTAGTATAGGATCAAACCTGGATCATTTAAAAACCATAATCTTAATTCTTGGAAATGATCATCAAATATTATTTCCTAGAAAAATGTAACTTCATTTAGTGTTAACATAGTTAAGAGTATAGATAAAAATGGATTTTTTTTCATCAACCCATCGGTAATAGAATACTAATCAATGAATACTTCAAATCATTATATCATTTGTGGGTTATGCCCATTAATGAAGAACTTTTGTTTTGTTGGGATAAACACTAATTCCTTTATTAATTATTATGTTCCCATGAAAAGAAATATATGTTGTGGCCAAATAAATAAAATTTCAAAATATTCGAAATAACATATTACGTCTAATGGGTTTTAGATTAATACATTGATGTTTTCAACGATTCTCATATATTTTTGAATAAACCAAAATATCATCAATAAAAATACAAATACATATTCAAACATTAACAGAAGTATCTATTAAAAAGTATATTAAATACAACAGGGTCATTTTTCATCCTGAATGAAATAAAAACAGACACATAATTCCCATTACCAATTCAAAATAATGTCTTATGAATATTATACTCCATCAATTTAAACTAATATTACCCCAATATATGATAAATATTTGAAAAATATTCTTCCCCTAGATATGGTCAAACAATTCCTTGATATTTGGAAAAGGGTACTTGTTCTTATTAAGGATGTTATTCAATGCTCTATAATATAAACAATTATCATGGTATGATTATATTATATATAATAATGAGATCACCATAATGATAATGCTAGGTCTATTAAAAATATTAACTAGAAACTCTTTTAATTATTTTATGTGTTCCAAATGTTGTACATGTTCCATTCGATAAGAGGGTATTGAAATAATCATAGTATCATGGACAAAGTCAATAGTTAAATTAACCACTTGTCCGAAAAAAACCAAAAAATTAACTAGGAATATTCCCATGTAATCATTAACTATTGAAACATTACTAATATGAAACGTTAATTTTTTTCAAAAAAATCCTATATAATATTTACCTCTATTTACAATCAATTTTTATTATTCTTGGAAGGTTATAAATGGTATAAAATTGTTAAACACATCTTTAATACCTCTACAATCAATATTTTCATGATAACCCAAAAGCAAAATACATACCCAAAATCATATCAAACACAAATAACTGAATATTAACATGATTTGTTAGATATACGATTTCATCGATAATAATTGGATGATTGCTATAAATTTTTGTTTATTTAATTATTCCCATTATTGTATCTACTAAAAGATTTATAATACAATCATGATGTGATATTCCCATTATTATCTAATTTTTTCTAGAAATAAAATAATGAGAATGTCTAGAATAAAATTTAATATTAAAATAATTTCAATACATATGTAACCTACCTCTCATCATATTTTTTTATGGCCCAACATAAACTGTAGAATTAGAAAGATAATTTTTACACCCTTCTAATTTCAATCACGTAGATCCCCCCCAGAGACTAAATCAGTCCACATGTTATTATAATGTCCCAAATAATTTAAATTAGCGAATATTACCATCATATTTTCATTATTTATCTATTAAAATTCATTATATTCAAGCAACATGTGACCAATATTTCCATATCGACATTATTTTCCATATTTTTGAGACATTCCCTATGTTGCTTCTTACTACACGTTTCATAAGAAGGGAAATTTATTTTCATACCTCTAAATTTTCTAGATGAATTCTTCCCTAATTCGTACCAACTTAATCACTTATTATTTTATTCATTATGAGGCACAAAAATGGTAACAAACTCTATCCCAAAATATTGAGCACATCAAACATGTTACTCATATATTTTAAACTCTCATGAATCAGATGTTGTTTATAAAATTGGTCCCAAACTAAATGAATTTATATTAAATTTACTACAAGTTCCCCAAAACAAATCTGGTACCTACTTATCTAGACTTGAAAAATTGGCTTCATATACAGCTATAGAATCTTAATCCATCTGCCTCAATTATAGAAATTTTCCTCAATTTTTATTCAAAAATTCAAAAGAAATATTAATACGAAAACAATATAAATATAATCCCAATCCAAAACATCCACATCATATTTCTATATGGTATTATATTAAAAATACCACCATCAATTGGATTCTCCACTAAAATGAAAACAATATTGGGTTACCTTTTTTCATTATAAATATCCCATGACATCCAAAATATTTTCATGATCATTGATCCACTCTCAAACATTCAATAGATCCTAGTTGCCATTAAAATATATAGGATGTTTTCTGATAACGTTAACCAGTACAGATATTTTCCTATATTTTTAATCAATATTTTCCCTTACATTGACACCACCACAATTTATAACTACTGTCAACTGAGCAATCATTGTTGAAAATTGGTTTTTATTCCATCTATCGAAGGATTAGGTTATAGAAGGATGTATTCCTCTCAATTCATTCCCTCTATGCATCACCAAGTAATTCTCACATAGAAAACATTAGTGATTTTAAATTTTGGTACACACTACACCGATTTTTACTTTTTCTACACACAATACCGAGTTTAGATTTCATTACATGCAACAATGATTCTAAAAGAAATATGTCATCCAATTAACATATTATATATTTATATGATAATTATCAAATATTCAATGGAATTAAGGTTATGAATATGATTATGAAAATTATGAAAATTATGAAAATATACTTTATTCATGTTTATAATGCTGAATTCTTGGCTGTTCGATTAATTATGAATAAAAATAAAAATCCTTTTAAAATAAAGGCAAATAATTTTTACAAAAAAAATCTATTTTTATGATCATAAGTACATTTTATAATAATAAATTAAGAAAATAACCTTTTCATAATAATTTAAATTAAATTTAAATATTATATATTAAGTAAATTTTGTGAAATTTATCTTATATGTTTTCCATAGAAGATATAAAAATAGATAGAATTTTACGCTAAAAATTTTAATGTTTCAAAAGAAGGAGTTTGTGAACCATTTATAATTGTACATTTATTAAAATAGATTTGGGAAAAATAATAATATATATTTTATAGAATAAATTGTATTTTTAAAATAGGAATTCAAAAATCAGCTTAGTTTCATTTTTTTTAATTTAAAAAAGATAAAAAATTATAAATTATGAAATATAATGAATTTTAATTAAGTAATTATTTTTTTAATAATATAAAATGTTAAATTATATTTATAATTAAGTCTAAATTATATTTAGTTCAATTATTCTTCAATTAAACCAATATAGGTCATGTTGATAAATTTTAAACTGAAATTGGGTTCAAAACATTTAATCTTTTGATCATTTTCATATTAAATCATTGTTATCTTGTCTTGTCTATAAGATTAATTTTATATTAATTTCTCCACTTATATGAATTTAATTTTGGAAATTGGATTCCTTTTTGATTTAGTATAATTTATACTTTATAATAATTATATCATATCTTTTAAACAAAATTATAAGTGGAATGAATTAAAATTAATCATGGAAATTATGAGAAAATGAGTTTATTATGGGACTACACATTATTAGTAGTGGAAACTAACAGTGTAAATTTTCCTACACACATTGGATTGAGATTTTTATAAACATAAACTTGTATCGATGATATTGTTATATTATTAGAGTAACTTGACATGGAAAAAATCTTGATGGAATTCTCCCTTTAAAACTTTACAAGATTTCCATTTACCTTGCTTACAAAAGCCCACCTATCTTCCTATATCTTCACAACTTAAAAAATAATTGTTTAGGAAAATAAATACACAAATAAAATCTATAATTATTAATTATAATCATATAATACTTAATTTTTTCTAAAATCCATCAAAGGAATTCCATTTTTCAAAAAAAAAGATACCTGAAGAAGAGATAACATTCGTCAATGAAGGCATTTGTTTTATTTCATCCTAAAACCCATAAAATTATTTATATATCTTGGTTATATGATAAAAATAGTATAATCAACATGATGGTTTTTTTGATATTTTCATAACCCATAACAACAAACTTCTTTCAAATGGGTTACGAAATCATCATTTGTGTGTATGGATGACTACCACCTCGCAAATTGATGTCATTAATTTTGTTACATTACCACCCATAAACGATGGAAATAATTATTGAATAACTATTTATATATAATATTTATTATTTTTTAGTCTTATTCCATCCATATCACGATTCATGCTTAGAATAATTTCTTCCACTTGATTCCTTCCACTATAGGTTCATGTTTCTTATATACAAACCCTTTCTAATTAGATATATCTAAGATAAATAAAAATGGCCTTGAGGAAATTATATTTCATTTATACATAATCATATATTCAATACTATTTATGTGGTATCAATTAACATTATCCTAACCCATAATGTCATTTACATCGTTCCCTGATTCAAAATGTATGATTTTAAGATTAATCATTACACTTATAATAATTTTAAACAAGAATTCAAAATATTATATTCTTATGAATAATTTTGGTTGAGATATAAAAATAATTTGGACTAAATAATACATGTAATTACCATAAAAAATTGGTGAAAATATATAAAACACCGCTTTTTTCTATAAAATAGATTCCTTTAAACTAAAAAATGTTATCTATTCCTAAAAAATCACAATTTTCCCTTGACCTTATCCTTGTCACTAATTACCCTTAAATTTTTTTAATTTTTTAAAATACTTGTGATGATTATTAAATAATAGTATGATAAATAAAATAAATGGAACTATTATTCTTTTGAAATCCCAATAAAATTTCCTAAAATAAAAGTTTTTACCTCGAATAAAGAATCATGTTTTGAAAATTTTCATTGTCATACCATTTGAAAATCAAGTGAATCTCCAGAAAACACATAAGAAATAATATATTAGTTAGTTAGATAACATATAACATTATTTTCCATATCACTCTTCTATATTAAGTATCCAATATGGCCAACCAATAAATTAGGAGTAACCAATGCATCGTAGGGTATAAAATAACCACCCGTTATTGATTTATCATATAACCACACATCATTGTTTAATAAAGTAATGCCATAATTGGATTATTATGGTGTTTTAAAA
Source organism: Viscum album (assembly GCA_963277665.1). Classification (NCBI taxonomy): domain Eukaryota; kingdom Viridiplantae; phylum Streptophyta; class Magnoliopsida; order Santalales; family Viscaceae; genus Viscum; species Viscum album. The sequence goes on along the minus strand of OY728161.1, from coordinate 1,984,157,672 downwards.
ATGAAAAAAATTTTATCATAAAAATTTACCAAGAAATATTAAATAAACATAAATCATGAATATTTTAATCATAAAATACTCTGATTAAAATAAATTTTCCATTAAAAAATAACTCATTTTGGAAAACTATACATCCACAATTGAAAAAATAATTCATTGAAAGTATTCATATAATTCTATAATATATAAATAAAAATATTAAAGTTACATGAAAAATGGAAATTATGTTCATTTATTATATATAGAAATCATTTTTTGAAAAAGGAACGTTAAAAGATTATTTTTAAATAAAAGTCCCATACAAATATCATATCACTAAAGTGAGTGGTAATTAAATGAATTAATTATGTGTATCTAGTATAAATAACTAAAACAATTACCAATAAAACATAATATAATCAAAATAAATTTCACACATAATATTATTATGACACAATAATCAATTATAAGATATTCCAAATGAATGGAAATTGGACTATTCATTCCATTACCTCAGGTTCAACATCTTTTAAACATGTTAAAACATCTAGTATAATTGTTTAAATAACAATAATAATTTTTTAAAGATGTATATTCATATTTATAATATCTTATATTATCTAGTTGAAATATCTTACCACACATTCCTTTATAATATTTTTTTTTCATTGTTTATGGTTCTTTCCTTTCATGGATTCATGGTTGGTTCATTTGTTTATAATTATAGATTTTATTTTAAACTGGATGTAATATAATGTAATTGGAATGAAATAATAATAATGAAATTACTAATGTATAATTATAACAATATATCATTAATTGATATTACATGATAATGATTCATTTGATGAAACATTAATGATATTTGTTTGGTTTATTTTGGTGATTTTTTCCAAAAATCATAATCTAGTTTCTTTTTAATTAAAATTATATCAATATTTTAGGCCATGAATATGAAATATGTAAAAATATACATATTAAAATCTAATTGAAATATAATTATTTGTTTATTTCCAACTTTTATTGTGGTAAAGGATTACAGATATTCATTATCCATGATGATTTTTACCCACCATTATATAGAAAATGTATTCGTTTCATTTAATACAAGGAGATGCGAAATGATATGGAATTGAAATATTCAATTAGAAAATCAAAATGATATAAAATTATATTTTACCTAATTATTATGCATTTATGAATGAGGTACATTTTTAGAAAATACAATTTTAAAATAAATTAACAGAGGTTGTTTGTGAAGAATAACTCGTGAATATCACCTCTTTGAAGGACCCCATAAGGGCCTATGAATTAGTATTTGGTGAGACTAGTAGAACATAGAAATGGTGAGAGTGTATAATATAGATTTTTTTGTATATTTTTCAAACTTCATGTCTTGTGAGGAGAAAATCCAGGTGAGGAGTGTTATTTATACTTGAGGAGGGGTGGCTTTAAGTGATTAAATAATGAATATTTAATATTTAATGCCTATCGAATTTGGGTTGATTTAATTACAAGGAATAAGATTTTTAAATATTGTTTTAAATGATATCTGTCATTGATGAACATATCAACAACCCCATTAACATTTTTTTTATTTTATTCATTTACCTTTTAAATATAACTGGTTTCGTTTTATTACCCATTGTATGGTAAATTTTTTTACAGTAGTGATTTTATTATGACAAAAAATAATAATGTAAATAATAAATTATTTAGATATTTATATTTAAGTTGTTTAATTAATATTAATATATTCAACTAAAAAAACTATATATTATATTTAAAACAAATCATGTAGATGTGAGGAAAAAGATTGTTTTCATAGAGTGTATTTTTCAAGAAAATGATTAATTTTTATTAAGTAAATGACTATTAAATATCATTGTATGACGATAAATTAATATTTAATGATATATAATATATATATTTTATTTAAAACGATCCTAATTTGGGATTAATATAATTAATTAAAAATGAAAATCATTATGTATTTTTTTAAAGTCTCCAGAGAGTTTCAATTTTAAAACCAAAAGAATAATACTATTATAAAATAACATATAATGTTGATTAAAAAGTCATTAAGTGAATTAAATAAATTTAAATAAAACTTATTTTACTTCTAACCATATTAGAAACATAAATTTACATTTAAATTTCCTAATTTAGTGAAAATAAATGATATTTTTATTAAAAATCTGTATTTTCAGTATTAACTAAAAATTATTATTTTCTGAAAACTTGAAAAAATTCAACCATAGATAATTTTTAAATTTTGAAAATAAAAATGAAAATGGTTTTAGAATAGTAATATTAAATAATTTTAAATATTATCCTTTAAATATAATATTATTTGAATTGTATTAAATAAAATTATTTCCAACTTAACATTTTTTTAAGGAATTAAACAACATAATTAAACAACTAATAAATATAAAGAATAATTATTCAATAGGCACCTGGGTTTTTATAGATATAAAACTATATTAGAAATAATAATTATTTAATAATTTATTTAAAATAATGTATTTTAAATGAATTTAGATTTTATAGAAAGACCATCCTAAAACAGTTGAAAAATTATTTAATTCAATAATTACGAATACAAGAAGGTAAAATGGATACTCAAAAACATTATGTGCCACAAATACCAATATTGTAACATTTTATATCCATGATCATAGCCACCATAATGAAATAGGGAAAAGGATAGTGAATAACATTCGACGAAGTGAGAAGAGAAGAACAAATGAGATATAATGAATGAATAATGAATGCTACTTATAATGAAGCACAAATAAATCAAAGGAATAAAACTATGGGAGTTTAGAGGTGGGATTAAAAATGAATACGATTTTATAAGGGACTCCAAAAAATATCGGAAATGAAAATGGATTATTAAATTTTCTAGGGGAAATGTGGTCATTTCAAATTTTTTATTTTTGGGAAATTCTTATGTTTTTTTTCATTATATGGGAAACCCTAAAAACACACTATAATTACATAAAGGTGATTTCATAGTTGTTCACACTATTTGGGAAAATATACATTGATTATATTAAACCCTATGAAATAAATCATCCTAATATTTACATCATTAATGTAGAGGTTTCAATTACTATGATCTAGCTATGCACCAAGCACTATATCTGAAATTTACAATTTTTTAACATTGGAATACAGATGCTTTTAAAATGTTATTTAAAAAAAGTATCAAAAATCACTGTAATCACATTATGATGTCCAAAATTTATAAAAAATATAATCATTTTTATGCAGAGTTTGTCTATGTGGGAATAAAATAAGGCATATAGTTTAAGTTAGAAGAGAATAATTGTGAAAATTTAGTAATTCATTCAATTAATCACTTATGAACATATTACCATGTCAAAATAATAATTTTTTTATTTACTTTTCATTTACTAAGTATTATGATATTTATAATAGATATTTATTGGTTTCCCACATTTTATCTTATCAATTATATATTTGAATACTTTTTTTATGGATCTCTTTAATGATGTTATCCCTTTCTTATTCTTTATTATTGTGTGTTTTTCTTATAATAAAACATTGAAAACTTCTACAATGTATTTGTTTTATATTTTAATAAAATAGATTTATTTCTGTAGTTTTAATTTAAAATAAGATTTAAAATGTGACTTGGATTGACCAATATAAAACATCTCTTTTGATGTTGCATTTAATAGTGACTAAACCACCAAAGGAAAAGTGTGTTTTTAATAATAAATATAATGAAAACTTAATGTAATTATTTTTACTCATGTTCATTCATATTACTCAATAATTAATGAAATGTGAAATGATTTTTGAATTTATATTTTTTTATAATTACCATAATCACATATATACTCCATTTTGATTTTTTTTATTTTATTAATAATTTTTTGTCTTGAGCTTGTGTTTTATGTAGAACAAGTTTGAAAAAAATGTAAATTCATAAATTTTAGTTCAGGAAATTTTTTTATTTCTTAGATTTTAAAAACTATATAGAAAAATTTTCATAGGACTATATTTTTTTAAGAACCCAAATATGCACAGTTGGATCATAGGTTTTCCTACTAAGCATCAATCCAATGCGGATTTCATGAGGGTCAGGTTATAGGGTGTGAGTTTTGCACATATTTTTTCCAATCATGTTGTGAAACTATGTAATTTATCAACTTCTTAAATGATTAAATCTGTATCTTTTCCATTGAAGAATGAAAACCATAATATCATACCCTCCACCTCTCTAATGAATTATCTTCAATGAGATGAGTAAAAGGCATCTGACCCATTCACTACCCTTCATTCTATAATTAGATTCTTCATATTCCGAGGATAATAATTACAAGTTAAGTATTCTCTTCCTCCTCATCCTTCTTCCACAATTTTATATTTCTTTAAACATTTTCCCCTCAATATGTTTTCAATAAGAAAAAACATTGCATGTTAAACTTGAAATTTTTTATGATATATTTATGACTATTGTGGGAGATATCTCTTTTATGTCCCCATTATTTGATATTCGAATCTTTAAAAATTTCCACTTTTATTCAAGGTATTTTCTACCAATGAAGGCATCATTAACATTATATCCTTTGATTTCATGGATTTTATATTTTTATTTTTAATACTTATTGATATTAATTTGAATTCGTTTGTAATCCTTAAATATAAAATTTTATTTCAACATTGATGTCATAGAAATCTAAAAATATAACATCTTATGATATGTGATAAAATAATATTTTGTCTAACCATTCTAAATAATGGTTTATGAAATTTTATAAATCAGACTTCAAGAAGAATTTTAAAATAAATAAATATATTCAATGATTATAATTTTATTTATAATGGTTTATATGTAAATTAACATTTTTTAGTTTCGAAAAGTGTAATTTTAATCTAGAAATATTTGAAATATATTTTTAATGCTTAATATTGTTAACTTATATCCCATGCTAAAAATATTATATTTCATATATAAAACCTTTAAACATAGATATATATACACATATAGATACATTCATTTTCATATTCACACAAAAATTCACAAACTTAATCCTTGATATTATGGAATATATTTAATAAATTTTATTTTTGAGTAAGAATGAATAATGAAATGGGATACCAAAATTTTATATAGTAATCATTGTTTTTAAGTGAAATTTTTAATATGGCTTATTTATGGGGTGTTTTTAATGATATGTGATACATTGAATTTATGAAGCATGATTGGAACATTGAAATGGGAAAATATTTATGGAAATACAGTCGAATTTAATCCTAATAGATTTAATTATATTTAAATAGATTATGTTTCTATAGTATAATATTACATTATAATATTAATTTTCATACGATATTGTTATTATTTCAATGATGTGTTTTTTGGGATTATATATTGTTATTGTTCCTTCTTTGTGTGTTCATATGTGTATTTATGTCCATATTTTATTATTTCATCCCTTATTTACTCAACATCGTTTTATATTTCGCAGGAATGTGAGACTAGATAACGTAACTCTTGAGAACACATGTTTCACTAGTTTAGTGGAATTCTCTGACCTATTGCTATTAATATGGTTTCATTCCTCCATTCAAAATTTCTCACCATGTTAGGATTGGTAGATAATATTGATAGGTTGGGAAATTCGATTTAATTAGGGTTTATAATTAAATTGGATCCCATTTTGGTATGTTATTGATCATTACTTTATCTCTTTCTAATTCCCATGAGCTCAGATTTTTGGTTAGGTTAGAATGATTATAAACCTTTTTCCCTATTGTAGTTTTATTTTGACTTTCTATTATTTGTTTATTTAATTATTTACGATAATATTATTATTTATAAAAATCTATTTTGGATTATACGTTTTAATATAATAAAGTATAACCTTACATTAAATAATATTTTTTTTGTTTATTATATATTTTTAAAGGATAATTATATATTTGTTTCTATTTTAATAAAAATTGTAAAATCATGAATTCTATTTAAATTTATAGCTCCATATATTATCATTATGGTTTTATAATAATTGTTTTCATTTATTTTCAAGAATTCTTGAAAAAGGATAATTCATTATTTGATAATAGTCTTGAAATGGGGTATTGACCATTTTGTAATCTCTATCCCCACATCTATATTGTATATGAGTATTTTGGTTTTTTATATCTCATGAACTCTCATGGAGTGGTAATAATTTTCTGTCTGGATAGTGACACATGGTGTCAGTTTGAGTTGATATTTTCATTTAATTATATTTATTTATTCATATACAATCATTAAAATCAAACATTTCAATTACCCATTTAACTTATTTACGGTGACTAAAAATGTAAAATTATCCATGAGAAATAAATTTGGTTCTTTCTTATACAGGAGTTAGAGGTGCATGTTCTATTATATTTTTACTTTATTTCAACTGATATCTATTAATTTTTTATACGGGGATCAAATTTATGGAAACATAATTCAAATTATTTTTTAAAAAATTATGATATTAGGTGAAATTATTTTATACATAAAATAAAAAAATTGAATCATTTATGAATCCCTGACACATTTTCCTGATCATAGGGAATGATAATAAATTTAATTTCATTATGTTTGACATATTGTTTTTTGACCAGATGAATGAACACATATGATTCATGATGAAAAGATATTAGATCCCACCATTATTATTTTGGTATAACATTTATTTTTCTAATTATATGTTTATAACTCAAGAGGTATGTGTGAGAAGATTAAAAGTAGTAATTACACATTCTCCAAAATGAGTTTCTAAAGGTTGTCAAGTTTGGGTTTTTAATTTTGACCTTTATTTGTTACTTGTTTAATTTGATTTAGATTGATAATATATTTGAATTTCTTTGTGATTTATGGGTGATTTGGTAGATATTATATCATTCCAGATAAATGGATGTATAATTGGAGTCACATGGATGGATTATATGACCAAAAATATATGTATCCCATATTGATGTTTCTCTAAAATTTAAATTTTTCTCTCTATCATGGAATTAACCAATCAACACATGTGGTTACATAGTGTTTGAAAACTATTCCACAAAAAATATTGTTATCTATTTTTCATTGAAATTTTAAAGTCCTTAGTGTTATGTGTATTTTTTTCAAAATATATAGATCAAGAATTTAACATTGTATTATTTTGGTTTATTTATTTTTTATTGGGGATTGAAATGGAAAGATGGTTTGAAAATATTTAATGTTGATTTCAAATGTTGTAATGAGGTTATTAAAATATAAATTTTTATATATAAAAATATTTATTGAAGAGAGATTTTTTTCAATAATGAATATATATAGTTTTTAAATGGTTTAGATGTGGTTTATTATGATATTTTCACATTGAAATTTATAAAACTAAAAAATAATGTGGGAAAATTTTAATATTTTTTTTTGATTTTAAAAGGGGTGATAAATTTGAAAATTTTAAGGGGATCATCATAATGGATTATGAGGTTATATTTTTAAAATATGGTATTGTTTGATAGATTTAGGTTTGTGGTTTTGAAATTATTCAAAATAATATTCCATTATTATATTCTTGTGATTTTTTAATTCAGTAATTGGTTTTACATGGGATTTGAATTTAGTGAATTTTATTTAGGTTGAGAATTTTTTATCTGTTTTCACAATTTCTTATTTGACCCCAATTATCGTAGTAATTCCATAATAGGATAGAGAGTGTTCGTAAATCATGTATTCCTTTTCAATTGTTTATCTTATAATAATAATTTGTCCTTTATAATTTTTTTTCATACACATACTCTGATAACAAGGGTAGGATAACATTTCATTATATTTTAAACATTAGTGCACATAGTTTTTAATTTTTTTATGAGTAAATGTATGTTTATTTTTGAAACCGAGGTTAAATTTTTAGGCATTTTATTATCATATCCTTAGTGGATGGTTGATTACCCTAAGGATTCTATGAATAATGATCCAAAATCACTGATTTTGGGGGATGTCTTAGAGATATTGATCGACATGTTCTTTTTCTTATCCCCTGTGCATTCTATCCGCCATATCCAAACTATTATCAAAGATATTTTATATATTTTTTTATTTTATATTACATGAAGAGTATATTCATATTATATGGAATGTTAGGAATGAAATTTTATAAAAATATACTTTATATATCACCCATAGGAAGTTAATTGTTTCTCACATATATTCTTTTCGAATGACCATGTTTTTTTGATGGAGCCCTCTAGTACCTAGGAATTGGGTATTTATTGGGAATAATAAAAATAAATGTATCTGGGGAAGTTACCATAGTGGGATAATAATAATTTAGTTTTTAAAATTTTATTTTCCCTCATCATACCATAATCCTTTTATATGGTTAGTAACCATTAGTTGGAGAGGATGTATAAATCCCCCCTTAGTATTGTATATTTTTGGATAATTATGGATCATTATAAAATTGATTGGAAGATCTCTATTTATATTATGGTGAAGCTCCATCAGCATGATATTTTCATTTTAATTGGAAACATATGAGTTATTTCTAGATTATAGTTAATGATTCACCATAAGTTTATACGAACTATTTCTTTCAGATAAATAAAAATTCATTTAAGGCTTATATTTCACCCTACACCAAGTTATTCTTGATTTATAAGCAACACCAAAAAGTATATAATAGAACACATGAATAATTTTTAGATTATAGTACAAATTACACTTATTTGGACATTTTTCACATAATAATGACTTTAGATTTTATTACACACAATAATGAGAATAAATGAAACATGTCATTCTATTAATATATTATTATTTAATATTATAATTATTAGCTCTCCATTGGAATGAAGTTTTGTATAATATTATGTAATTATGAAAATATGGTTTATTTTGGTTAATAAAATAAATTCTTCGGTGTTCAATTATTTATAAATGAAAATGAAATACTTTTAAAATAAATGGAAATAATTCCAAAAACATATATTTTTACGTGCAAAATTTTATTTTATATTAGTTAATTAAGAAAATAACAATTGGTTAATAATGTTAATGAAAACGAAATATTATATATTCATGAAAATTTTTGAAATTTCTTTTATATTTTCTATTTAAAATATTTAAAAATAGATTCAATTTTACTCTTTAGAACTGTATTTTTTAAAAGAAGCAGTTTGGTCAACTTTTATAGTCGAACATTCAATAAAACTGATTTTTGACAAAATAATAGTATCAATTCTATATAAAAAAATTTAAAATAGTAATTTTAAAATCAACTTCTGGTGGTTTTTAATTTTTCTAAACAATTTAAGATTTTGATGAATTATGAAAAATATTGATTTTTAATTGAACAATAATTGTTTTAAATAATTTATATTGGTAAATTATATTTTAAATATACTTCAAAAGTATACTTAGTTTAATTATACTATAATTAATCAAAAATAAGTAATTTTAATCAATTTCATGTATAAATTTGGTAGAAAAACATTCCAACATTTTAACATTTTCACATTAAAACCATTCTTTCTTTTCGTGTATATGAGATTTCTTCAAAATAAATATTTTCCACTATTTTGAATTTAATTTGGAAAATTGGAATCATTTTTTGGAAAAAGTGTAGTTTAAAATTTTTAATATGTCCAAAAAAAATTTTAAACCAAATTAATAGTGGAAATAATTAAAATCATTCACAAAAATTATGAGCAAATTGAGTTTACTATGGGACTACACATTATTCAGAGTGGAAAATGACCATGGGAATTTTACAACACACAATGGATAGAACTATTTTGAACATAAAATGTATATTAATGATATTGGTATATTAGTTGTGCCACATTATGTGAATGAAACCTTTTCGGTATTCTCTCATTCAAAACATTATTGGTTTTCCACTTACCCCATTATAAAAGGCAACCTCTCTTCCCATCAATTCACACCTTCAAAACCAATTTTTTAAAGAAAACACCTAAATAAATAACTTATATAATACCACATTATAATCATATAACCATTAATTTTTGATTAAATCCAAACAATTATTTCCTCTATTTCAATCAAAAAATAGATAACTGAAGAATATGTAATATTTTTCAAAAAATGAATTTATTTTATTTTATCCTCAAACCCCTATAATTATTTATATATCAAGATTTAATGATTAAAAAATTATACTAAATATAATTATACTTTTTAGGTTATTTTTATGTCCTATAAAGACACACTCCTATCAAATGGGTTACAAAATCATCATTTGTATTTATGGCACAGTACCGTCGCGCGAACCGATGTCGTTCTTCTTTCCATTACAGCCTATCAATGTTAGGAATAATTATAGATATATAAATTATATATTATATTTATTATTTTTACAATGTTTTTATGATTTTATATTTGTTATATAGCTCATAAATTCATTATTTCTATTTTATGGGAATACGATAATGTCGTTTTTCTGCACGGTGGACTGCCACCTCATGAAGAAATGTCATTCATTCATGCATTACACTAAATGTATTAAAGATGGGTTTAATAAAAATATCGGATATATATTATATATGAATGATTATATAATGATAATATATCATATAATTTTTATTCTCTCAATTAAACAACAAAATGGAAACATCATTCATTTGTACGTACGACCTATCATCTCTATAAATGATGAATCCCATTTCATGTTTAAATATTTTAAGATTTATTATAAATACATATGTACTAAATATATATTATTTTTATATAATGATTATAATTATTTATACTATTAAATCAGTATTAATGTAAGAGGAAAAAAATATCAATTCAAAACATATTCACAAAACAAAGCAGTCATTACCCAAAATCAAATATTAATATTGAGTTTTTAGTAAACATTCATTAAAGGGTCACAAAAAAATATTTGTTATGATGTAAATGAATATGGTTCATTAAAATATTTATAATAATCTTATATTTATTATATAGGTAGTTTTAAGGTGTTTGGAGGAAATCATGACTTGAGGTAAGTGATTTTCATCTAACTTTAAACATTAGTGAGACACATTCTATATTCACCACCCTTTTCTTATATGTGTTGTATATACATCCAATTAATATAAAATATTATTAGTATAATTTGTTTTTAATTTACTAAAATACTCATTTGTGGATATCTCTGTCATGTGGTTGTGGTTTCAATATTACCAAATGGTAGAGCAGTTTATTCCCAATATGACTTATTTGAGACACATGTTATATTGTAAACCTATATTATTTTATGATGTGTATATAATACCCCTATAAAATTATATTTCATTAATATCCTTTACTTGATTATTTTTTATCTTTATGAAAATTTCTTTTTTTATGGTGGATTATGATAAAATTTTACCTATGTTTTATATGTTAATTTCTACAATCTCATTATTTATAAGGATTTTTATGATTATGATTCCATTGATGAAATATTATGACCCATCACACAAAATTCTACTTAATTTTATTATTCCATTTTTATTGATGAAAAAATAATTCAGTGTTAAAATTTTCTACTCTTTGGTACTAATCTTAGTTAATAAATATTTTTTATGAAAAAATGACGTTATTTCTCTCTTCAGTCAAAAATATTGTTTCTAAAAACATTATTATAAAAAAATATTTTAAAAATTGTATTAAAATTATAATATTATTATTAAAATAAATTTTATGTTATGTTAAAAAATTTTATGAAATGGTTTTAAAATTAATATTATTTTTCATTTTTCTAAACAATGAATTTTTTACTTATACCATCAATGTGAGATGAATCATTTATTTTTTTATATGAAATTTACTAATTCCCCGCCATAATAAACAACAAATTTTCCAAATATTAAATTATAATTTTAAATACTGTTTTCAAATTAAAAGGTTTTCATAATTATTTTGGAAGTATTTTTATTTTTATATGATTTTAAAATATATTAATTTTGATAATGTTTTACATTTTTAAAATATTTTAAATGATTTTTATATATTCCATTATAGGTATTAATGGTTTTGTTAATAAAATTATTATAAAATTATTTTATTTTTAAAAATTATTTTATATTTTTTTGACGTTTCCTTTACAAGATTATATGGTTATTTTGAAATGAAAATGGTTTTCCGAAATATTTAGGTTTCTAAAAGTGTTTTTCAATGATGAAATTATATTTTCCCTAAGAAAAGTTCTAAATTAATTATTATATTTTGAATATATGTTTATAAACTTATAATTTATTGAATGTATTTTTAATTTTTTTTCTGAATAAGAATTTTAATAAAAGGATATTTTCCTTAATTAAAAACCCATCTATTCTTTTAGAGCCTCTATCCATCTATAATGTCATCCTTTAATATTGTTCATTATTTTGTTACGAAATGATCCTATGAAACCACTATTATTCTCTCATGGAATGTTTTTTTTAAATTAAAATTTCGTTATGAATCACATTTCACTTTTTTGGATCATACCATGAAAAAATACTTATGAATCCAAATTCTTTTCATGGGGTTTTTTGGGTAAAATCAATATGAAGACTTTCTCTTTTCAAGAGGATATGTTGTGATGAAATCTTTATGGAATCAATTTCATTTCATGGGTAAAGATGTGATGAGTTTTTATGATCTTGAGTCAAACATATGTATGTTTTTATTATGTGATGGGTGGGACACATATCTCCATCAACTACATTGGGTAAAAATATATATATATATATAATAAGATATTCATGGATGAAATAGGGATTGGTCCCAATATATGAATATAGATATGCCACTAGGGATAGTGGTGTTTCCCACCTAAGAGTTTTAGACTTCTATAAATGAACCTTATTAATTGTCCACAAAGTTATGCATAAACCTGATTGAATATTTACAATGATATCTGTGAACCTAATTAGATATTGAAAGTGTAATTCATGAATCAGATCACATGTTCATAATGATATGCACGAACCTGAATACAGTTTCACAATGTTATGTTTAGAACTTTTTGAATGTGCATTAGTTTAAAAGAGGGTATGATTTATTTTCTTTAACTTATTGAGTCCACCATTTTATTTTTACATATTTTAACAATTTTATAAGGAAATTTTTATGATATAATCTCCATTTATTTTGAAAATTTTGTGCTCTCATCATATTCCATTATTATCTTAAGAATAAAATCATAAGAGCTGCCAATATTTATCCCATGTATCATGATTATGATCCTTCATATATAGTTTATAGTTTTCAAATTTTATTCTCATGTTCTCATTCCTTTATATTAATGTTCGGAATCATAATATTTTATGTATACCCTTACTGAGCTTCTAATCTCGTCATTTATTATATTTCCTTTCCCCATGATATGATGAAATGTTTTCAATATGGTATATCTACAATGAGTACTATATGAATTGATATTTTGGGAATGATTAAAGACATTTCACCATATCAGAAGATTGTGTTCCATGATTCCAAATTTTATAAAATGTTATGGTCCTCATGCGTGTACTTTTGTAATATAAGAAATTTTCATCTAGAAAGATTATATAAAAATTTATGAAAATCTTAGGTTACTTTAGTTTGTATCAAAGTAAAATATTATTCATCATTTGGAAATTGGGATGATAAAACTATATTAATGTCCCTATGGATATTTATAATGATATATCAAGGGATTTCTCAAAGGAAAATTTTAAGGAGAATAGAAATCATAGGAAATTTTACTGGAATATTTTTAAAGAATGGAGTGAGTGGTTTCCTAAAAATAAATCCTTCTCTGGATGGGGAGGGCAGGGCCACATCCCTCTGCCTTCGAGGCCCCTCTACTGTCTGTTTCTCATCTGCATGGAATGTCAGGCAGTCACGAGCCATGTGGCCCTGCCCTCCCCATGAATAACACTATATCTCTCTCTATAGCTGACTGTGTCTCGTGTGCCCCACACAATAAAACATGTATACTGGGATCACCCAACTAATGGCCTGGTACGCTTCGACCTCTGTGACATCTGTCTACTACTAGCTGCATTAGACTCTACTACGTGTCACCCTGTGGTGGGTCTCGCTACTAGTGACTACTCAGCGAGAAATCTATCCACTAGAAGGGATCGCTCCAGTGCCCCCGCCTACATCGGAATGCTGAGGGGAATCGTCGAATCCCTGATCTCATGCATAAGTCCCTTCTCGAAGGTCCGGGCCCTAAAGAACGGGTCCTGCACCATATCCATGGAGTAGGGGGAGAGGTATGTGAACCTCATTGAGTATAGAGCTACTGTCATGCTGCCCTGATGCAGATGTAGTATCTCTTGAATCCACATCGCATGAAGGTTTTCTGGAAAAAATGTCATCTGGAACAGGAACTCGATGACTGCCCAGAGTAGTGATGCCTAGTCATGCACCTAGATCATCAGGCTCCACCATCTACCTTCTACTATGTGCTGAAGACTCACGGAAAGGATCACCATAAGGTTGGATGGTGTCCCTACCAATCTAAAAGCTCTCACTATATCATCCATCCAATCCTCAGCTGCCTGCGGGTCCTTATCTACATGGTACCTGGGCGGTCTCTGGCATTGGAACTCATGCAGCGCACTCAGGCTGCGTGCACTATCTGCTGCTAGATCAGGTGGTATCGGTGGCCTTGCGAGTAGTTCTACCACTGGTGCCTCCGATATGATGGGTCCCTTTACCGAGGTCTTGTCGCTTGGTGGGCTACCATCTCGGATGTAACTTGAAACCCTATATGGCTGCCTTCATGGGGCCATCCTGAAATGAAACAGGTGCACCACGGTCAAAATTGTATACCTGGTGAGATGACACAAAATAATCACAAAGAAAATGTTTTCAATGGAAACACAAATGCAATTAGTGTTTTCGTGCACTGAGTAGGTAATCAGAAGACATGGTCCTAGTGTATGAATACATCGGCCGCTGCACCATCACCAGTTTCCTTAAACTGATAACCACACCAAAAACACTAAACACTATTTCCATTAAAGGAATCAGAGTCTAAGTTTTGTGGTAGAACCGAACACCTCTAATACCAATTTTCCATGACCCTATCCTCAGGGCCCGTGCCGTGACAACTCCAAGCCGGCCTTCCATACGCTAGGGGATGGCGACGAGCACCAAAGTCGTAAATCTCTAAGCTTGGAATGCATTTCTTTTATAAAATTAATCAAACACAATATAGTACGCAACAGGAAGTAAAAACTAAGTAAAATTGAATACAAAAGAGTGTGTGGGAAAGTAAATGGGCTAGTATACAAACCCAACTGAACAACAAGTACCAGTAAAAAGGGAAAAACATCTGAATGTAAAGAACAACTCCTAGATCTTCCTATAGGGTTCCTACCTAAAGGGTAGGTGCATATGGCCACCTTAGCACTCACATCCGTCAGTCTCCTCCATGTGTCGACTCATCACAAGGTCCACCTCTGGGTACTGTCTAGTCATGGTGCTCACGGCCTCCCTCAGTGATGTCCGTCATCTGCATCCAATACTACGAGGTGCGGGCATAGCCCGTGCATGGGTGAATATAACGATACTCAGTAGGGACCCCAAGACCTGCAAAGTCTCACAATATCCACTAAGGATAAAAAAAGAATAAGGATAAAATCAAAAATTATCAACCAACCCTACTTAGGTATATTACCATACATATACCTATGTTACCAATCTCAGTCCGGCTGCAACTCTCGATCCCAAGCACAAAACAATTACACAAAGGAACTAAAGTCAATCACCATGATGATAATGTTTGAAAGACATGACTCAGCTCACACAGGAATTACACAATAGTAGAGACATATAGATGATCAGATGTAGCCACTAGATAAACTAAGTTATCAGACCCACACAGGATACAGGACCAGCTAAGTTGTCGGACCCACACAGGATATAGGACCAGAAACCTCGTCTAAGCTGTCAGACCCACACATGATACAGTACCAGCAATAATTAATCTTAGTTGTCGGACCCACACAAGATACATGACCAACTATTATGTCGGACCCACACTGGATATAGAAACAGAATTCAGAACTGTCAATCCCACAAAGGATTCTGGTATAGTAGTATTCGTCGTCGAACCCACTAAGGATTCCAGTACAGTAGTCGTCGCAGTCGCAGCCAGCTCTAGGGTTCCCGCACACAGCATACTCGATTCTGGAAGGGTCTGCTCCTCGAGCAAAGGGGTCGATACATCAACTATCATGAAGTCATGATTTCATGTATCCTGAAGTTTTGTCTCATCAATATAAAACCAACGCGACAGACGACTCGTCAATAGGATGCCTGATCTGGGAGTTATTGGATTTTCTATTCTAGGGGCCCGGTTGGATTTACACTCGATCCAAACCCGGTTATTTTTCGATGTTGTCAAAAACTCACTTATAGTATCACAAAAGGACACCCTCATCTCAAGGGTCCCAGTTCCGCAGATGGCGCGTCGTTTGGTCATGAAATCATGAAGAAATTCGCATTTAAGAAAAGTTGGGCCCGACTCGTCATGCCTTGTGGGATGTGGCGGGTCGGCCCAACCCGGTTGGGTGGGACCGATCAGGATGGGGGTCGGCCCGGCATGGTAGAGTGTAGCCCACCCGCGGACCTAGCCCGGTGGGTCCAACCCAGTTGGGGGGTCGGCCCGACCCCGTGGGGCACGACCCCCACGCAGACCCGGCCAGCGTTGCAGGACGGTTCAGCTCGCCCAATGGCACCGCTTTCTCCTGCATGGCTGGCTCTAGCCAACCGGTTTTGCCAGTGCTCACGGCCCGTACAGTGGGCTCCGGTTCTCCTCTGCGCGGCTCCTGCAGGTGTTGCGGTCTTCTAGCTCGTCCAACAGGTGGCTGGCCAGTTATTCCAGCAAAGCGGCCCGCGGTCACAGGCCGTAGTTCCGTCTGCACAGCACCTGCTGGTGGCGCGGTTCCTAGAGGTCCAGCCGGATTGGCTGGCCAGTCGTCCTTCAGACAGGGCGGCTTGAGCGGCCACCAGTCTCTTCACACGGCCGGCACACGACCACCGCTACCACTGGTGGCCACCTCCTCCGATCTCCACTGACATCAGTCGCCGCCGCCTCTTCCGACTCCGGCTCCGTTTCCAATACAATCACGAATCAAGGGAAAGTCAGCATTCCATGTTTGTTCAGCCTGCTCCCTCCGTGTTAGGCGATAACAAAGGGCCAAAGGTGAACAAAAGCATTCATAAAGAACGATGGTATAATTATATTCATTTAAAATTATACAAAACCCCCTACCTCGTAATCGGCATTGTACATTGTGTAATTGCGGAAGATGGGTGTCGTGGAAGACGGGCGTCCTTCCATCAACGTCGGAGGAAGTAGATCTCTAAACATCGTGTTGAGACGACTCCTTCGGTTTACTTCGTGGGAGAGGGTTCCTCCTTTCCTTGCTTCAGTGGAAGAAGTGGAGGAGATTTTACTTCACGTCCTTCGAAGATGTGAAGCGTTCTTCTTTGAGAGGTATATGTTCTTCGCATTCTTCGCAGGTACAACACTTTATTTTTAATTCTCTAAAGACTCTCCCAAGAGCTCCTCCCAAGATTATGCCAACACCCCAAAGAAATAAAATAAAATCTCCACCATTATTTTATAATTTCCATGCAACCAATAAGGATTCAAAATAATTGCAATCCTATCATTTTAATTAATGAATACATTATTTAATTGTGTTGGCATTATTAAGGAGAAGGGATGTGGAGAGTTCATCCAAAATAAATGAGGATTGGTTGCCTTAACAAAATCAAGGGGAGTTAATGAGTTAAAGGGGCATTCAAGGGGGGTTGAGAGGTTTGAAATTGTGTGGGCCCCACCAAAATATATCCTCCCATGGGAAGTTATGTTGGGTGTGGGCCCCACCTCCAACTTCCCTTTTTAGGAAATAACCACCACCTAAAATAAAATTATGTAACACATAACTTTTATTTAATTTATTAAGAATCCCTAAAATTAATTTCCGCTCTCGACCAAATGCAACTGCGGTAGAGGTCTCTTTAAGCGAATATCGGTGTTGTGAGTTCATCTCTATCCTCATATTTCAATTCCGAGCAACGTTTCAAAAGATAGAAAAACCTGCATGTACGTTTACTTAACGTACCCAGACAAAACATTAGAAATTAATTTCTGGCACAACAAGCCTCGGAATCAGGCGCCTTCAGAAACTGTGAACTTGTAAAATTTCAAAGAATTTATGAAAAAATAATTTCCTTGAAATTTTTGGGACTTTATTGATTTATTTTTTTCAGAAACATCATAGTTATTTTTTCACCAAATTACTAGGATGTTTTCCTATATTTTCTATAGGATTCATCCTTATTATTTCACATCCTAATATCCACAAATAACTAAAAAATCTTTTTATTCCCACCATGACAACATTTGTTTTTATTATATAACATTAGATTACGTTTTACAAGTAGAGGATCTTTAATGTTTAAAATCATGGATAAATGGTACATAATATAAAAAACATAAAACATTCATCAATTCCACAAGAAATTATTAATAATGTTAAATCTTAAGTAAATTTATTTCATTTCATAATCTAGGGGCATTCATCAAAAGAAAACGTGAGAATATGTCATATTATGTGAAAATAAGTGAAATAGTTAAAATATGAACTTCCAATATGAGTAAGAACATGAGGAACTTCATAAATACTTGATAAAGGGGCATATGATAACAAATAATAACATAAATCATACCATGATAAGTTGGATAGAACATTTAATTTAGATATTCATGAGAATTTACCAAGGTCCATCACCAAGGTTTCCTAAAACATTCCATGGTTATTCACTATAGTACAATCAAACATGTCATCTCTATAGATTAATTTCGTTACCCAATGCATTAGAGCTCTATCAAGGCTCACCATTAATATAAAATTATTTTCATTTGATCCACATATATCATAATAAAATGTTTCATAAATAACCCAACTAGAATAAATGAAATGGGTTTCAAATCAAAATCATAGTGTTTTTAAGAATCATTTAAAAACATGATCATTATGTCATTTATAACCCACATAAAGGGAATGAGGTTTTTATATATGTCAATTCTAGAATAAGATAAATAACTTTCATGTCATTATAAATACCACTGGAAAAGAAAGTGGTTTTGGTATTCACATAAATAAAATAAGTGAATTTCTTATGAAAAAATAGAGAGATCTTGAGAGAATATTATACAACATAATATCTATGAAACTTGGTTTTAAAAAAACATTAAAAATATAGATTACACGGGTCACAAATTCATAAAAGACTCAAAATAAAGTACATGGATAACATAAAATGGAAATAAGAATATGGTATAGAAATTTGATATACATACCACATAAAATATTACTTGAAATGAAAATATAAGTTCGGTATTCACTTACCTTGAAGGGTAACATCTAAAACTCTATTATCGGGACATTGGGGGCTCGAGGGAACATTGGGAGGACTCCATCAGAAGTAATAATAGCATAAATTCATGTTTTAATAATTTTTAATTAATATAAATGAAGTAATGGTTGGGTATTTATATTAAATGAGAGATATTTTATATTATTTTCCAAGGACACCTCATTAGCAGTTTTGGGAAATCCCTGGGCTTGCCCATGGTTTTAGCCCACGGTTTTGGAAACATGGGAAACCTATTGATTTAAATTAACACTTAAGAATAGACCATCATTTTTAATTAATCATCAAATTGTTATTACATAGCTATGATATCATTAAACTTACCGAACACCTCAAAAGATTTATATAATTCATGAAATACTAATGTATTTTATAAAATTGTAATAAATTCTCAATAATATAAAATCGATGTCCTGAAATCAAAAATGAAAATTATCTTACCTTATTAAATCTATACATATGAGAAATTTAATATTTATCTATTAAAATACATAATTACTATAAATAACAGCAGATAAAAAATGCATAGTGACTTGCGTAGTAAATTTTTTGACACTTGAAAAAAATAATATTATTTTATCATTTTTAATTAAAAATTAGTTATTTTATAAAACTATTTCACTATAATTATAATTATTAACAAATACATATATTTATATAGAAATAAAAGTACAATTTTTACCAAGAAAAATCTATTTATCAGATTCCATCACTATTTTGAAGAAAAACTATTAATAAAACGAAAATGATGAAATAAATATGTTATATAAAAAATGGGATTACATTTTATGTAACTAGGGAAATTAAAAATAACACCTTCAGACACTAGCATATGAACTAATTATAACATGTGTGATGATGATGTACTCTTTGGGAAGCTTCGATAACATTGGCCAAGTGGTAATCTCCACTAACATTAACATTTCCTATAGGAGATTTCGTTCGATCTAAACATGTTGAAGCTCGGATTGGTCTTAGTCTATAGAGAAACCTAGTGATGATATATCCTTCCCAATCTATAAAATATAAGCTTCATGTGGTGTGATTCTACTAGTAGAGGCCATCATCTCTTCTTTCTTCATTAATTATCCATTATCATTACTACTTATAATTAATAATTATAACATTAAGATTAATTATTGTTTCCAACATTCATATTCAATAGTGGTTATATAATGGTAAAACATAAATGGTTACATTTCTGTTATACTTACATAGTTTTTTTTATTATGTCATAGAAAATGATACAATATCAAGAAACCAAAATATTATTCCAATGTTCGGGTCGTTACTGCTAACCACACAGAAAAATAGAAAATAGTATATATAATTATCAAAATCGTATCACGTAATAAAGAATCAGACATAATAACATGACTACCATAAAAACATAGAAACTCTAGATAATAAATAATTTTTACTTTGGACATCATTATAATTTAAAATTATATAAATTAAATAATCATGAAGTCGACTTCAATATGTGTCACTCTTACAAATGGAATAACCATATAGCTCGATTCCATACCCAAGACATTGGAGGTCTATGATAGAACCACCCATAGTTTTTCTATCATGGAACAACCCATTTTTGGTTTATTTAAAAACAACCCTTCTAATGTCCATCTGCCATTATATAATTGTAACATATAAAAGGATGTAATTATAATCATGTTACTCGTAATATTTTATTTTCACCCATAAGAAAACCTTTAATATTATTAAAATAATAAATATATTTACAAAAAAAATTTCAATAGAAAAATAAGAGATATATATTCATTTAATTAAATAATTAAGAATGTAAACGAATCTAGAAATCAAATAATTTTCATGGTGGTGGAAAATTTGTTATCGTTATGTGTGTTAAAAATAAAATATTCCATTTTTCATTTAACGAAAATGTTTTGTATAAAACATGTTAAAATATTCCTTCTTAAAACTATGAAACTATAATATAAATAAACAAAAATATTATTTATAATCTTTTCTATATCTATATAAATTAAAATTTAATATAATATCAACAATATTATCCTGGAGGAATTGATTTAATCTTTGAATGTTCAAAACATCCCATACAACATTGAATATTAAAACCGTAATCCACATGAAAGAAGAAAATAAAAATTCATTAAATAACATGAGAATATATATAATATGGATATTTAATTTCAAGGAGGCTGTATATAAACTTTATAAAATAACAAATTTTCATATCATCAATAAATGTCTCAATTAATGGTGATAGAGACAAAATACCTTACCTTGAGTCCAAATTGACATGTGTGTCTTTATCATCATAAATAATGAAATAATGATAATTAATTACCTTCTTAGAATGATTTTTCAAGTTTATAAATAATTTTATTCCACTTATTACAAATTTATATTCAACTAAATAAACAATTAGCATTGCAACTGGTGTTTTGACCACATTTAGTGTTTTATAAAAATGACATTGGTAGGTCAAATATGGTCAATTGTGTAATTATATAAAAATATAAAGAATAATAATCATGAAACAATAATCATATTTATAATCAATTATATTATTTAAACCAATCAAGAAATATGGTTATGAAAAATGAACCAGCATTACAATCATGGAAACGACAGATTGTACGTACAAATGTGTAATGCTTTAATTTTTCAATAACAATTATGGAAAGAAGTTAAGTGTCACAAAAATTTATTGATTTAAAATTATATCATAAAAAATATTATTTAATAAAATAGTATTATATATATAATTCTTGTGAATTAAGAGGAATCACATAGCATTGAGGGGGCGGTAGTCCATACCTCCACAAATGACGCTATCATTTTTTCCATGTCTGAAAGAGTAGTAAAGAAAGTGATATATTATATATATGAAAATTTAATTATTTCATATATATCATGTGGATGTTATTTAAGTAATATTTGAAAAATTAACCTCAACCTTAATACATTCTAAAAATCATTTGAACGTATCACATTGCATTGAGGAGGGCGTATTCCACACGTCCAAAACCGATGATATTGTATTTAACCAAAATGGAAAAATTAATGCTATGTTTATATAATAATTCCACACATATGAAAACAACATAAATATCATATATATATATATATTATACAAATTTATTTTTTGGATAATAACACCAAACCATGATATCCGGTAATGCAAAACTGAACGACATCGTGACGTGAGGCTATATTTCTCCATACATGAACAATAATTTCGTTTCCCATTATATGTATGTATGTATAAGTGTTGGTATAAACCATAGAAAAAAACTCATAATATTTATTATTATTATGTTATCATATAAGTACTTTTTAATAATAATTGAGGTGATGGACTATGAAAATTAAACAAAAGTTCATCGGGAGGGACGTTATCCCCTTTTCAGGTAACTTCTTTTGGTTTGCACCATAGGGATACCTTGCTTGTATTTTTGCCCCAGGTGATGATTTTACATTGACTGGAGGTATCATGGGCTATTATTCGAGAAGATTTCGGGTGATCCAAATGGATCTATTTGTGTGATAATGTGGGAGGAGTGAGTGTCTTTTTATAGTGGAGGATGTGTGATATTATTGTAAGTCGTTGAAAGAGGAATTATATAGATGTTTTTCTTATGTTATGTTAAATGAACATGTCCCTATTCGATCTATGAAAGTATAGAGTTGAAATATGAATATAAAATGTATTTAGGAAAAAAAATTCATTTTTTCCCTTAATTATATTATTTAGTCTTTTGATAAGATAATATTCCCCTTAATTGATGCAATTAATTTTAATTATAATCAATAATTTTTTTGTATAAAAACAAATGTGAAATTATTATAAATTTTAAATATTTTTGATTCCGAATATGGAATTCATTTTTCAAATTAAAATTATATATGTTTTAGAAATTAATATAAATTTAATCTTGTAGACAGGATGACAATGTAGCGTTTTAATGTAAAATTGTTTAATTTTTTTAATGTTTTTATTCCTAAATATGATTTAAAATTTATTATATTTACCTAAATTGGATAAATGACATAAAATTTATTTAACTATAATTAATAACCAACAGAAGATGTAATTTAACTATATAAATAAAATAAATGAAAAATACTTTTTGAACGAAAATTATGTATTATTAAGTATTCATTGGAAATATGTATGTTCTCAAAAAAATAACAAACATTAACCCAATGTAAATTTTGATATTTATATTCTAAAAATGCTATTCATTTTTTAAATAAAAATTTGAAATGATTCAAAAATAATAAGGAAAATGGGGTTTCCATTAAAAGGTGATAAAAATACATTTTAAAAATACACAAAATTTTATGCTTTAAATTGGATTTAATCTTATTTTAGGCTTAACATATTTATTATTTTAATGTAAAAAATTTATAAACGGAGTAAAAATAATATAATTATTCACATTCACATTCTCTAAAATAATGGCATAGAGATAACTACAACTTAAAATAATAATAATAACAACAATAATAATATATTATTTTTCTGTATAACTCAGTCTTGTGAGAAATGTATGATTTTGGTGAAACACATTGTTTTGCACCTAGTATGCTATCGGATGTATTACCCATTTGTATCTCAAAATTACTATATAAATCTTAAATATGAATATTTATTAAAACTACTTATCCTATCATTAAATGGGATGTTACATCTATTCCCCATTTTGGAAATTGTATCCTCTCATAATTATTCACTTATCAAACTAGTGGGGATATTTTTACATCATAGACTTTTTAGATTCCAATGTCTTCTAAGAAACCATATAGGTTTTCCACACAAAAATAACATGATAAATTAATATTTTTTACAACACTTTCTCTCTGTGTTGGAGAACCTAACATAGTTGATCATTGTAAGAAATATTCTCTTCTAGTTGAACTACATTAAGACTCAAAAAATGAGATGAATCTGGAGTATAATTCCATAAAATAGAAACAAAAAATATGTTGTTTACCTGAGATAAACATGGGGATGAATCCAAATAATAGGAAACTAATCCATCTTCCTATCAGACCATATATGGTCCCATAAACCTTTTACATAACATCTTGTTCTTAGCAAAACGTATCACACTTTTCCATGCAGATGCTTTTAATATTTCCTTATTGCCGACCATGAAAAAATGATATTTCCCTAGTTTATTTCATATATATTATTCCTTCTTTTGGATGTCCTAAGGTTTTGAGGAATCATCTAAAAATTATCTAATGGTTCATATACCAACACTGATGAAATAATGATCCATTCTCCGACATCATCACAAAAAGGCGGTGCCAGATACTTATTTAAATATATTTATTCTAATGATTCAATTTGTATAATGATATTAAAACTGTTATTATTAGAAAAATAAAACAATGGATTATGTCGATCACAAAATCCTTAGTAATCCATTGAGAAAGAAAAAAGAATATCATTCGATGTCTTAATGTTCTGCTCAAACTATTCATCAGAATGATGACTAAAATTTGTATTCAATGCTTTTTTAGTAACTAAAAAATTTTCAAGTCCTTTCAATAAATTGGATGTGAACCTTAGATCACAGTGAGATAAAATAGATAAATGAACCCCATGTAATATGATAATATCTATTTGATATAGTCTATAATTCTGATCTAGACACATTATAAATCTAATGGAAAGAAAATTTCTATATTTTGATAATCAATCAACAATAACACAAATCAAATTGTTACATTGATACATCTTCAAAAAGCCTACCACTAAATCCACTGATATATTCTCCTATTTCCTATCATGTAGAGGAAAAGGTTGAATCCTCTCCTTTAGTAACAATCTATCTTCATTAACCTAATGATAATTATAAAAAATAATTCAAAATTAATAAATGTATATATTAATTACATCCCACCTGTAATACTCTCAAACATATCTATGAATCTTTTCGCTAACTTGATGATTGGAAAATGGGGGAAAATGTGGTTTATTCCAAAAATCTATCCTCAACTGTGATTTATAAGACACACATATTCATTTTAAAATTCTAAAAACACCTATATCTTCAATATTAAAATTAGGAAATGGACAATTATTAATGGATTACACCATTTATTAAAAATATTGATCAACATTCGGAGAATCTTAATTATTTTAGACAATGTAACATGTATTGAAACCTTAAATAAAATAATGGAAGTACTTGTATCTATAACATTGTATAAAAAATTCAGTAAATCATTAAAAAAATGATAACGTTCCAAATTTATCATGGTTAATGTAGAATTACATTTTTGACTCAAAAAATCATCCACCATGTTTTATATTACATGATGATAATGAATTGAGTAATCATAATCATGGATTAATTATATAATTAATCATTGTTTCATGTTCAGAACTTTCTAATTGAATACATACATCAATATTTTGTGATAAGTATTTATATCAATATACACTCCTTTCAAATTATGAATCCGAATATTTAAATAATACACAATAATATCTAACTAAAAATCATGTGCATTATAATGTAACTTATTAGTTTTCAATTGACATGAAGAATATGAAATTACCTTGTCATTATGCATCTAGAAAAAACCAAGTCGTTTTAATGAAGCATATCAGTTGATGATGAATTAACCGTTTTTAGAAGGTTGGAAAAAACATGAGCATTGACCAATATACTTTTATGTTCTACGAAACATACATCACATTCACATGTCCAGAAGAAATTAAATCATTGTTGATATAACCTAGATAGGGGTTTAGAAAACTAAAAAAATGTTTTCAATATACCATACATGATAAACCACTTATAAATGAAACATCAAAAACTGTATGAATTTTTTTCTTGGCCGCTATTCGAAAAAATATTTCTCCAAAGGATCAAAATTTATTCAATATTTTTAAAAAATGTATCCGGGTAATGAAATTTGTTAAACTATAATTCAAGATTACTAAAATTAATGTATATTTTATTTTCATTGAATATTTTCAAGAAAATATTTATTTTCCATTAATGCTATGAATGTATTATAGATTTTTCAAAAATATAATATATAAACATAATAAAAAACAGATCCATAAACTGATGGATGACTTTATTAATAAGATTCATAAATATAGTTGGATCATTAGATAACCAAAAGGGAATATCTTCAAACTCATAATTACTAAATCTTGTATGAAATATTGTCTTTGGAATGTCATCCTCTTTCACCTTCTATTGAAGGTACTCAAAAAATAAATAAATCATTGAAAAACCCTGTGATCCTTTTATTTGATTAATCTAATTTTTTATATGATAAAAAGGATTAATATTCATAATGGTGATGTTATTGAAGGCTCTATAATCAATGAAATGTATCATGGGACCATATATGTTTTTTAAAAATATAAATAGGGCACCCTATGGTGAAGTGAAAGGTCTAATGAAACCTTTATCAATGAATTATTACATAATCTTTTCAATAAGTGGGTTTATAAATAATCTTTGAATCAGACACAAAATCAATAGTATATTAAATTTTTTGATCATGAAGAACACCAGAGAAATCATCCAGAAAAATCATTGATATATTTACTTACTACTATGATTTCACTAATTGTAACCATTTCATTATTTTCAATGATAGTATAATTACAACCATCAATTTCAACTTTAATATATTTACCAATTTTCTTTGTCTGTTATCAAATGTATGAAATAGTTGAATAAATTTCTTTTAGTCTTTCATTGTATACTTACATGGAAAACTAAAAGCCAATCCATACATACAATGATATCAAACTCCACTATTTGATATTCCACCAGATTTGTGGTAAATAACATCCCACTAATATTAATTTTCTGATTCCTATAAATGATGGTTTCACAAATACAAGAACCTGATGTTTTACCCAAAGTTCTATCCTACATTCATAAGATTATATTACCAATTTTCTATAATATTTAAAAAAAATTAATGAATAAAAATATCCCAAATCAAATAGATTATTGTAATAATTACAATAAATGAATAAAAAACCTATCACTACTACATTTGATGGACCAATATAATCTTAAGTTGTAGAAAATGAATTTTCCAAACCCTTTTACCCTTGTTCTTTTCAGTTTTCACCCAAAGTAATCAACTTTGGTGACACATTAACATAATAAGAAAACACATTGAAACTAAAACATCATTCTAGTGGATTATCATTGTATCTTAGATCATCCCCCTTTTAGTCATGTTCCATATGGCCTATATTGTCATAACAAAATAACATGGAATACATTTTACAAGGTTTTTTTAACACACTCCTCATGGTAGGAGAATTGTGTTATCTTTCCTCAATGATACATTGATTAATTGTTAATGATTTACTACAAACTAGACCTTTGATTTTTATTTTTTTGGGGGATATATAACCATCCAAAAACAATATTTCTACATTTTCATCATATCAAAAAAATATTATCATAACTCTTGAACTGATGTTATTCCAGTTACCCTCAATATCTTTCCATTAATCCTGATTAATCTCAATTTGTATTTCTTTAAATATCTCGCTTAAAATTTAGGACTTACTTCACAAGTAGAGTGAAATATTAATCATATAAATCAATAAAATCTTCTTTATTTTGTCTCAATTACCTGAATTTTTTCTCAATCCTATGCCATGAAACATTAATAAATTATTTATCTAGTAAAATAATATTATATTCATCCCATTCCAAGGGGCCAATTTATTGATATACAATTACATTTTTAACCATTGACCACCACCGGTTGGATTCACTTTCAAAATGATAAAAATAAAGAGTTACCTTTATGTGATCCATGAAATCCCTGATGTCAAATATTATTTATATGAATTTAATCCATTATTTATCTATCACAAGGTAAGATAAATCAATAAATGAAAAGTGATTTTGTCACAAAAATTTTGTTTTATTGTTATGATCCTTTTTAGCTGATCTAGTTTCTCTTTTTCATACACCCCACCACTATTTATACCATCTGTCAATTGATCCATCACATTAGAAAACAACTCACCTCCAATACATAACATCTTGAGATGCTAACTCGGATTGATGTTTCCCCTTGATGACTTCCTGCAACCCCTTCCTTATTTCCTCTATGGAATACCATTGTGAAATAAACTATATTAGATAAAGCAACATGGTAATATTCAAATGATATACCATATTAACATGATCATAATGTATAAACTTATAAGGGAATTATATTATCACTTTTCTAACCTCTAAAGATCCCTTTACTAACTTATTGTCAAAATGTAATAATTTTCACCAATTGGAAGTTGTAAATACTTCCATTTTTAAAATATTCTCATTGATTAGAATTTTTTTAACAACAAGATTACAATAAAACCCATAGAAATGATATAAGATACATAATGGTAACTTGGGATATGATTACACTTCTCACTCTTATATATGTAATAACCATGTAATCGACTTCGATAAATGTCACTCTTACAAATAGAATATCCATACATCTGACTTCCATAGCCAATGCATTGGAGGGTTATCAAGGACCCACTAAATATTAGTGTATAAAGGAACCAACCGTCATTATTTTATGATAGTTCCACCATTAAATTTTCCAAGTACCATTATATAATAATTACATATAAAAGAATGAAATTTTCAACATGTTATTTGTAATATTTTATTTTCAATCACATGAACACATTTCAAATTATTAAAATAATAAATCAACTTTAAAAATAAATTTTCAATAAAAACTAAATGACGGATTTTAAATTAATGAAACATGTTATCTTGTAATGGAATATTGAAATAAAATAATAGTCATAGTGGGGTTAAATCTATTACCGCAATATATGTTTAGAATAGAACATTCATTTTATCATATAAAAAAATTTTCCATATTAAACATCTAAAAATATTACTTTTTAAATCCTTAAAATATTAAAATAATAATAAATAAGTATACTTTTTAATCCTTATATATCCATATAAATAAATATATAAAATAATATGAAGAATATTGACATGGAGGAAAGGATTAAATCATCGAACGTTCATGGAATCTCATATGACATTGAAAATTAAAATCAAAATACACATGAAAGAAAAATATTTAACAAAACATTAGAAGATATTAAAATTGATATAATATGGATATGAAATGTAAATAAGTTTTTTATACACTTTATAAAATAATACTGGTGTGTTTCATTTATAAGTGTCTCAATGAAAGTGGATTTAGAAGAAATACCTTACCTTCAGCCAAACATGTCATGTGTTTCTCTATCTTCATGAATAATGATATACTGTTAATTATTTAATTACTTCAGAAACTCTTAAAGGTTTTTAATAATTTTATGTCACTAATTATAATTTTTATTTTACTACAAAAACAAATATGTTTATGTCCTTTTTCTTGACTATATTAGGGTTATGTGTAACAAGCAATTTGGTAGGTCACCTATAGTCAAAGGTATCATTATATAAAGTTATATAAAATAATAATCATGAATTAATTGTCATATTTATACATAAATAATTTTTTTAAATTCATTAATGAAATATGGCTATGAAAAATTAACCAAGGTTACAATCATGGAGATAGTTTGTTGTACGTACACCTATGTAACGTTCCCAGTTTTCAATGATTATTATGGAAAGAAGGTAAGTAACACAAATCCTTACAGAATGAAAATTATATCATAAATACCATATTATTTAGGAATACATACTTATATATCAAATTATTTTTATGTAAAAGGAATCACATCATGTCATGGAGGCATTATTCCACACATTATCAAATGAGACTATCAATTATTCAATGTTTGAAAGGGTAATAATGAAAATGAAAAATTAAATAAATTAAAAGGTAATTTTTTCATAAATATCATATTTATTTTATTTATGTCACATATGTTTAATTAAAAAAATCATTAATACATTCCTTGAATTGTGTGAACCTATCACATCGCTTTGAGAAGGTGGTAGTCCACATGGTCACAAATGATGTAATCATATTTACAAAAAATGTAAAGCATAAATGTACATGTATATAATGATGAAATGAGGTTTAAAAAATAATATATATATATATATATATCATTAAAAAAATTGTTTCCATCATAATTTCAAATTCTGATAGGTTATAAAAAATCAAACAACATCGTTATGTAACGCAATAGTTTGCAGTAGACGAATGATAATTCTATTAATCCCTCGATGGTAGTGTGTGTATGTGTAGGTAAAACACATAGAATAAAAACAACACATTATATTAAGGATACTTTAGTTTTCATATAATTATGAAATATTAATAATTTTGGAGGTGGATATTAATATGAAACCAAAGATCTTGCGGATTGATATAATCTCTTTTTCATGTAACTCTTGTTTTCATAGACCAATGGGATTCTATGGTTGGAATTAGGCCAAAGTTGAGGCTTCTATGCTTAGGGGAGGGATCCTGATATATTATTTGACTATTTATTATGTGATAAAAATGGATTTAATAGTGTTAAGATGTGGGAATGGTGTGTTTCTTTTTGTATTGAAGGATGAGTAGAGTTCTTGTAAATCATTGAAAGGGGAATTCCAACCACATTTTATTTATTTATATTTTCAAAATTAATTGGTAAAAATCACAAAAATGTATGATAGGGTCGAAATATGAAACTAAATTGGACTTTTTACATTATTAATGTTAATTTTGACTGATAATTTTTATGATTTAGTACCTTTTTAATTGACTTTTCCTCTTAATCGCTATAATTAATTTTAATCATATTAATTAATATTTATTGTTAAATACTAAGTTAAATATATTTGAAATTATAATAAATTATTTGTAAATACATTTAATCCATTTTTTCCAAATTCAAATTACATAAGTGGAATAAATTTATTTGAATTTAATCATGAAAATGGGATGATAGTGTAGTCTTTTAAAGAAAACATTATGAACACATTTCTATATTTTTATATCTAAATTCAATATGAAATTGTTTTCGTTGGTTGGAGTGGATACCCAAGAGGGGGGTGAATTGAGTTACAATTAAAAGGTTAAGAATAAAAATGCAGGATAAATAAAAACATTAAACAACAAATTACATCCCATCAAAAAGAAAATAGAAACAGTCCCGAGACTCTTCATGGATCCACCTTTTCCTTTCCTTTATCAGCAGCAGGAGCTGGGGCTGATGTAGAAGAAGGAATAGATGTGGTAGACAAATAGGGTAAGGGTAGACCTTCAAAAATGGATAGAGCCAAAGTAGGAGCAGTACAAGATCTAGGATGCGGTTGGTCAAGAATGACTGGCCGGATCTGAGAAAGTGCTTGGCTGACTGACATGGAAGTTGAGGCTAAGGCAGGTAGACCACGTCTAAGGGGTGCAGTAGCTGGAGAAACTATAGCAGTACTCTTCACATGAAGATACAACTTCAAAAGATTGATGAAATCAGTAATGATTTCTCCACCATATTGCATAGCCTTTTCATAATCGTCCATATTCTCCATGAATTTGTCCAGAAATCTGGTGAACTCTATAAGATTCTGAACTTGATATTTAAAAGCTTGAGTTACAGGAGGGATTTTGAAATTCTCCATAGGATACATAAAGGGATTTGTCTTGTATCTTTTGGAGAAAAACTGGGTGAGATAAAAATATATTTTCTTGGTGATCTCCTGTTGAGCATCACTGACAATCTTAGAAAGAATTCTAACCAAATCCAATGCTCGATCACTATTCTTAACCACTTCTGACAAAGAAGATGGATACAAGACATTTAATGCATTCTGAAGATATTCCTTGATTATGGATCTCAGCAGAGAATCATCCAAAGGAGGAATAGAAGGTTGAACAGAAGCAGGAGAAGCTTTTACGTCTATGGATAGAACTTTGATCTGTTTCAAAACACTATATAGGCATCCAGTGTATTCATATGTGAGATTATTCAGATTTTCCACAATCTC
Organism: Viscum album; assembly: GCA_963277665.1. Taxonomy (NCBI): domain Eukaryota; kingdom Viridiplantae; phylum Streptophyta; class Magnoliopsida; order Santalales; family Viscaceae; genus Viscum; species Viscum album. Next base: position 1,984,125,299 of record OY728161.1, on the reverse strand, counting down.
CCTCATGCATTATAGCATCTTGGTGTGTCTTGTTCCAATATTTTCATCATAAGATAGTAGATATGGATGAACTTGAGACATAATCTCCCTAGCAAGGGTGGAATCAGTTGGCTCAGGAGAAGCCGCAACAGGTGTAGGGGCAGAAATAGGAGTAGGCTCTGATCTCAAAGACAGCTCATTCTGCAAGTTTGCTACCATAATTTTCAGGTTTACAACATCATCACTCAGCAGATTATTTTCTACTCTGACTTATTGAATTTCTCTGATCATCCTTCGTTGAATATGCAATATAATACTTTCCAGAAGAGTTGATGCATCTTCTTGAATTAACTGAGTCACAGTACGAGGTTGAGTGGATAAAATCTTCTCAACACCATCTAACAGAGTCTCTCAAAAAACATTCAGATCATCTTTAGTTACAAACGAGTGTTACTTGCGTAAGGGTGAAGGTGAATGTAGTGGAGCAGGTTCTGGTTGCGGTTCAGATTCACCGTCAAACTCAGATTCTGATTCAGATTAAGAAAGAGGCTCTGGTTTTGGGTCTGGTTCTGGATGAGCTACAAACTTGAATTGAAACACAGAAGAAAGATTTATACTAGTTGTAGTCATTTTCTGTGACTCACTCACATCATAAAATCTTGGAAAAACCTATCAAGTTTACACAGAATATGTGACAGTAGGTTGAGAAGCGTCAGCAGATCCAGCTTCTATAATCTCAAGGTTTTGAGGTTCATCCCCCTCAAATTGTGCTTACATTTCAAAGACTATAGGCTCAGCAACAAGGTCAAGATCCACATGATCATCTCTAAACTCTTCAGCAAACTCTTACATTGCTAGCTTAATGGAAATTTCCATCCTTTGTTCAGTAAAGGGAATTATCTCAGGAATCGACTGTTCCACTGGTTGTGCTTCCATACTTGCTTCTTTCTCAATATGGAGATCCTATTCAACAGGATCTGTCTCCACCATTGCTTGCTGCTCTAAATCAGGAAAAACCAATTTTTTTACAGCCGTAGGATGAGCTTCTGGATTGACATCCTCACTAGAAGTAGGAGCTTCCTCTTCTCTCAAACCAACAGTATCTTCCTCTCCTTGAGGTATTTCAGCAGGGAAAACAGCAGGGACAACAGTCCTTTATTTTTCAACAGGAGCTTCTTCCACTTGTGGTGTTTCAGCTTCTTCTCTAGGTGATACTTCAGCTTCCACTTCATCTTCTTCTTCTTCTAATTCTTCTTCTTCTGAATACTAAGCCACTTCATTTGGTTGCAAACCATGATCAGCAAGATTATTAGGTCTTCTTGGATAATCAACATGATTAAACTTCTTATACAATTGATCATTATCCTCAACCCATTGCTTCTTCTAGGGGTTCCAACTAATCTTCATCATTCTGATGATTGGCTTGGATAAGGATAAATTAACGTCCTCTGACTTTTCGTCATTGGGTCCAACCATTCCTTTGGAAACTAGCACGGATGAAATAATCCTTGAGTAAAACAAGGATGTAGATTTGGAAGTGACATTAATCAGCTCACAGATATGGTTAATAACATAATTTCATAGGTTGATCTCATCGCCATTATTCAATAGGTGAATCAGGAACACATACTCATACTTCATTACGGAAAAATCCCCTTTTCTTGGACTGATCAAATTCTGAACAAACGTGAATAGAAGTGTAGTTTCACTATGAAAATCTATAACTATAGCCCTTCGCTTGGTGCTATTACCTGTTAGGATTTCCAAAGCATTCTCCTGGTTGATGATATTAGATGATGGGTGAGGGTCTCTCTGGTAGTCTTTACAAACTCCTTCATGTGGAATTCTTAAACATGCATCCAACAACCTTGAGGAGAAGGAACACTTCTGATCATTGATCCAACTGGTCACCATATAGATTTCTTCAGAATCAATGGAAAACTTCACATATTGATAGAATTGAGATACCGACCTCAGGTAAATCGGTCTATTTTGTCTAGAGGACCATTCAAGCCATCATTTTTCTCTTAAAACATTCTAAACTAACGACTACACTGCAGCCACCCATGGAAAATTTATTTTTCAGGAACTACGGTATGGCTTACCAGTTTTGGGTTTAGAGGTCCATCATTAGCTGTCCTCGGTATTCAATTTTTTTTCTTAGAACGATGCTTCTAAGATGAGGGTGAAGACGGACGCTTCATCCTTGACATCCAATGAAGGTTCGGGTGAGAGGGAAGAGAAGGTTTTCAAGAAAGATAAGGTTCATGAGAGAGTTTGGGTAAGGAATCGAATGAAACCCTTATCTTTAATCATTTGGGAATGTCAAAAGTCATAAAAAATGCAGTAAATCAAATAGCGGTGAAATAAAAATTACCGTGATACGGGTTAAAATAAGAATATAAATAATCTTAAAGGTGAGACCGTGAGTAGGCATTATGGTGTGATGAAAAACTGTCATCATAGTGAGACAGTTAGTGAATTGTTCTGTCATGGTGAGACAGTTAGGTGACAGACCGTGAGTACAAGATCTTAACGTTGAGACCATATGCATGAAAAAGTAACTTAGAAACAGTGACCATGAATCTGTAAAGTAGAATATAGTAAAGTATTAAACATTAAGATAAGTAAGATATCTATTTATGATTAATAATACCAAGATCATTTATGATGTAGTCTAATATTTTAGAATTTAATGGTTTGGTGAATATATCAGCAAATTGATATTCAATACCAATGAATTCCAAAGTGATATCACCTTTTTTATATTGATCTCTCAAAAAGTGATGTCTTGCATCAATATGTTTTGTCCTAGATTGAGAATCATGATTCTTAGAAATATTAATAGCACTTGTGTTGTCACAATTTATTGGGACATGTCTGAATTGATATCTATAGTCTAGTAATGTGTGTTTCATCCACAAAATTTGTGCACAACAACTGCCAGCAGCTATGTATTCAGATTTTGCAGTAGATAATGTAATATAATTTTTTTTCTTACTACACCATGATACTAGTGACTTTCCTAAAAGGTGACATGTTCTAGAGGCGCTTTTTCTATCTAACTTACTTCCAGAAAAATCAGCATCAGAATAACTAACTAATTCAAATGATTGTCGTTTTGGATAGAACAGTCATAAATTTGGAGTATGCTTACGGTATTTGAAAATTCTCTTTACAACATTTAAATGTGACTCTTTAGGATTTTCTTGAAAACGAGCACACATACACACGCCAAACATAATAGCAGGATGAATAGCCTTCTGGTAGAGTATACTTCCAATCATTCCCCTATAGCTGGTTTGATCAATAGATTTACCATCTTCATGAAGATCCAACATATAGGTGATACTAATGGGAGTGTCACTACATTTTGTGCTATCTAATCCAAAACGTTTTAAAAGATCTATAATATATTTAAATTGAGTTAAAATAATTCCATCATCATTTTGAATGATTTGAAATCCAAGAAAAAATTTGAGTTTACCCATTAAACTCATTTCAAATTCATTTTGTATTATTTTAGAAAAATCAGTTCATAGTTAATTTATTGAAGATCTAAAAATAATATCATCTACATAAATTTTTACAATTAAAAAATATTTATAAATTTGTTTTATAAAAAGATTAGGGTCAGCTATACCATTTGTAAAACCTTTAGAAATTAGAAAATTACTTAATCTATCACAAGAAGCTCTTTGAGCTTGTTTTAAACCATATAAAGATTTTGATTATATAAAAATATGATTTGGAAAATTTGGACTTTTAAATCCATGTGGTTGTTCAAAAAAAAACATCATCAGCAATATATCCATTTAAAAATTCACTCTTGACATCCATTTGATATAGTTTGAAATTTACCTGTGCAACATAAGCAAGTAAATATCCTAATAACTTCTAATCTGGCTACATGAGCAAAATCTCCTCATAGTCAATTCCTTCCTCTTTACTATAGCCTTGTGAGACTATCCTAGCTTTGTTTCTAACTATGTTTCCAGATTCATCTACTTTATTTCTAAAGACCCATTTAGTGCCTATGGTGAATGTGTCCTTCAGTCATTCAACAAGATTCCAAACTTTATTTATTTCAAACTGATTGAGTTCTTCATGCATTGAAATTACACAAAATTCAACATTAATAGCATCATCAATGTTTTTAGGTTCAATCTGTGACAAGAATGCTTGATGTTCAACCTGATTTCTAAGAGAAGCTCTAGTCTGTCTCCCTCTATCCAGATTTCCTACAATAGCATCTAAAAAATGATTCTTTATTATTCTAGTTGATCTAGTGAAGGTATGACTAGAAATTTCAGGATCATCTCTAGCTTCAGATTTATTAGAAGCAGATTCTGGAATAAATTTCGAACTAGATATCACTATAGAAAGTTCTTTAGATTTGTCATTAAGGTGCAGAACACTCAAATCTTCTTCAATATTTTTAAGAGAGTTTTTAGACTCATGTGGATCAGTTTCATCAAACATGGTGTGAACAGATTCTTCCACACAATTGGTTCTCTTATTGAAAACTCTATAGGCTTTGTTGGTTATAGAATATCCTAAAAAGATTCCTTCATCACTCTTAGAGGCAAACTTGTCAAAATTATCTTTTGTATTAAGAATACATACCTAATAGCCAAAGACTCTAAATTAATTGACTTTAGGTTTTTTATTGTTCCAAAGCTCATAAGGGGTCTTCTTAAGAACTGGTCTAATTAAGACTCTATTAATGATATAACATGCTGTATTTAAAGCTTCAGCCCAAAAGTAAATAGGTAGGTCATACTCATTATGCATGGTTCTAGCTATTTCTTGAAGGGTTCTATTTATTCTTTCTACTACACCATTCTTTTGAGGTGTCCTAGGAGCAAAAAAGTTATGACTATAGCCATTGTGTGAGAACTAAGATTCAAACTCTTGATTTTCAAACTCACGGCCATGATCACTTCTTAGGGTTTTAATCTTAAGTCCACTAAGATCATCTACAGAATTGGAGAATTTAATAAAGTGAGAACACAATTAACTTATTTGAGCTAAGAAGTATACCCAAGTATATCTAGAAAAGTCGTCTACTAAGATATAGACATAGTTCTTCCCATTTAAGCTATAAATTCTAGATGGTCCAGAAAAAACCTTTCGAGCCAACTCGATAGGTTGAGAAGTTGAGACTTCTTTCTTTGACTTAAAATAAACTTTATGTTGCTTTCCCTTTTGACAGGGATTACACACTTTGTCATTTGGAAAATAAATTTTAGGTAGGTCTCTAACCATGTTCTTCCTAGTTAGTTTTCTAAGTTAATGTACATTGCATTGTCCTAATCATCTGTGCCAAAGCCAAGACTCTTTATGAAATCCATTTAAACTGGTATCATTTTTCTTAGCTAAGGAACTTAAATAAACTGCATAAACCTTTTCATTTATTAAATCAGAAAATACTAAAACATTTTCAGAGTTAAAAACATTACGAGTATCATTTTCAAACATTAAATTATAATAATCATCACACAATTGAGAAATAATTAACATATTATATTTCAGTCCATCAAAAAATAAATCTTTAGAAATTAAAACTAAATCAGTGTTACCAATTTGGCCTAGGTCGATGATCTTCCCTTTAGAATAATCACCAAAGGTGATATGGCCTCCATCAACCTTTATTAAACTCTTGAAGCATGATTAATCCCCAGACAAATGTCTTAAACATCCACTATCCAAATACAATGTCTTATTGTGGGAACTTTTCAGGTAGGTTTCCAACAAAACAGTTTTAGATCGTATATGATTTTGGCACCCAGATCATCATGGGTCCAGATAGGTTAGAAATAAATGCTTTTGGTACCCAAATTTGTCTTATAGGTCTCATATAATTTACAAAATCAAAATATTTTGAGAGATAAACTCTATTTGATTGATAACTATGTGAATAACTAGTTGAAGCATATGACTGTCCAGAACAAGAACTAGCAGTATTCTGTCCAGATTTAGGAATAAATCTATTCTTGGTAATCTGTCTCTGTCCAGGTTTTTCGCCTATTCCAGTAGTGTATTTTGGTTCCAATTTCTTTCCTAGAATTTGAGTTAGTGTGTCCTTTCTATTTTTAAGCTTATCTAAGTCTTTTCTAATTTTCTCATTAGAAATTTTCAGTTATGTGTTCTTTTTTAACAGTTGAGCATTTTTCTCTTTTTTGATAGTAAGTACAGGTTTAACAGTAGTAGTGAGAGCATGCTATTTCTTCAATGATTTTTATTTATCCTTATGTTCATTGCATGTCTCTTCCAGAATATTACAGTATTCAAATAATTCCTCACTAGTCATGTTTTCAGAATCAAAATCAGATTCTACATCATCTCCATAATAATATGAATTTAAAGCAGGAGTATCTAAGGTTACCTCAGATGTGTTTGTTATGAAACACATGTTGGCATGCTTCATTTCAGAATCATACATTTCAGATTCACTTGTGCTATCTTCAGAAGCACTCCAGGTAGCCTTCATAGCATTCTTCTACTTACTATCCTTATAATCTTATTTCTTCTTGAATTTCATTTTTGGGAAGTCTTCTTTAATGCGTCCTTCTCTTTTGCACTCGTAGAAAACAACTTCATCACTTTTATTTGGATTTTTCCAGTCCTTCTTCCATTGTCTCTTATTTTCATAGTTTCCCTTGTAATTTGATTTTCTGAAGAATTTCTTCTTCCTATAAAACTTCTTGAATCTCATGGTTATTTGATCCATTCCAGAATCACTATCAGAGTTTGAACTTTCACTTATTGAACTTTCAGTTTGTATTTGAGTTTTTTCTTCGTCCTTTCTATTTGAAGAAGTAGTCTTGAAAGCCACTGATTTCCTTTTTGGTTCATCCTCTTCCTCCTTATTCACCTTGAGTTCTTCCTCATACATCATAAGATTACCAATGAGTTCATTGATAGGTAGAGCATCAATGTCACATGACTCATTGATTGAAACAGATGTGCCTCTCCATCAGTCTGGTAGACATCTCAGTATCCTCATAATTTGTTTCTTTTCTGGAACAGATTTTACGAGTGAATTCATTGTATTAACTATCTCATTGAACCTGAGATACATATCATAAATGGGTTCATCGGTCTTCATTTTAAAATTATCATATTTAAAAGTATAAGTATTCAATCTCATATCTTTATCATTAGTTGTTCCTTCATGAGAAACACCCAAAGTATCCCGAATTTCAAAATCCATTTTGGAAGAAGATATTCTATTAAATTCTTCATATCCCAGAGCACAGTACAATGCATTCATGGATTTAAAATTATTATTATAAGCAGTCTTTATAGGTTCAACCCAAGTTGTTCTTTCAGTTTCTGGAATTTTATATTGAGATTCTATAGCAGTCCATATATCAGAACCCATACATTCTAAATGAATTTTCATTTTCAGTTTCCACTGGGAATAGTTTGTAACATTGAAGAAACGTGGCTTGTTAGTAGCATAAACCTCTAGTCTATTGTCTATAGCTATATTTCAGAAAATAAATTTAAAGAGATAAAATTTATAACTAACAGATATTTAATATATTTAATGATGCAACTAATATCACAGTTGAAAAACAGAGTATTTCAAAAATCCTTAAAAAAAATCTTCTGATACCAAATGTTGGTCGGAGTTGATACTCAAGAGGGTGGTGAATTGAGTTCCAATTAAAATTTCCGTTAAAATATTGTCTATTTAAAATCCCCTAATTTATAAAACAAGTTAAACTTTAGTGAATTTATAGAGATTGTAAATGTTCTCTTAGCTTCTAAAAGATTTATTGGGTCTCAGTTAATTTAACCACAAGATTAAACTATCTTTTGAAACTAACCTACTGATTTACAACAACTGTAAACACTTGCTAGTTTAACAATAAAATTATATTTAAAATATTTTTGTATTTCAAAGTAACAGCAGCGGAATATAAAAGATATATGTAGTATACTTTAAACATAATCTAAAGATGCACAACAGATATAACAAGACGTTCAGTCTCAACCCGATACATAGTCCTCTCAAATTTATATAAATTTGATCAACACCATGGATCAGGAATAACAACAGTTTAAAAAACTGTCCAGGCCACGCATGGACCTCTACCATAGTTCTTTGTTGGAAACAAAACAAATACCAGGACACACAATGTCCTCTACCACAATTGACGTGGGTAAACAAGAGTTAAGAGTTTTGGAGTGAGGATTTTGATATCCTCCAGTTCAGTGAAGGAGACAGTGTGTATGTATAAGATATACAGAGTACACCAAATAGCTCGAAAGTAAATAAACAAATCAACTAGAGAGAATAAATAAGAGTTTAGAAAGATCTAGTGATTGTCAATGTAGATCTGGACTCGTTGGATTCAGTAGAAATGCTTCTGAGTCCTTTGCTGGTTTTTCTGTAGAAAAACAGAGTGTCGTAGTCTGTCTTGTGTTATACCGGAGTGAAAAATATCTCTTCATTCGCCGTGTGTTCTTCAGTGGTGTTGGATTTCACTTTTGATAGTTCATTGAATGTCTTGCAATCTCCTTCTTTCTGAGGATTTTTCTTCTTGTTTAGCACATCGTATTCAGGCGTATGTAAGTTCTTCTTGTTGTATCATCACACTTGCGCACGTGTACTGCATCTCAATCTTCTTTATATTCCACAAGTTCTGGTAGTAGGAATGATTCCCTTTCCATAGGTACGAGATAAGGTTTCCTAACATGCCAACAACTATCATTAAACAACATTAATTGGATTAAAAACTTCAAATTTGACTGTTAGCATTATTAAAATAATATTGACAAACAGTTAAGAAGCTGTGTCACAATGATTATGTAAACAATGTCTTCTTCGTGGTATGGTCTTCACGGAATGTGGTTCACGGTATATTCTTCACAGTAGCTTCATGTCACGGAGTGTAGCTCACGGTGTCTGGGTCTTGGTGTGTCTGTCACAGTGTCTGGGTCATGGTTTGTTCTTCACAGTGTCTGGGTCATGGTTTGTCCTTCACGGTGTCTGTCTGACTGTGACTGTGTCTTGTACACAGCCTGTCTTACTATGTCAAACATCACGGTGGCTCTATACATAGACAAATATCCGTATTTAGACTTAGACAGTAATATGTAGAATATGGATTAAGCTTAATCATTAGATGTTAAGAGAACTTGAATCATAAATATAAATGCTTAATAATATAAGTGAGATTTGAGATCATGCATAAGACTTGTAAATAAAAAAGTGATTAATTAACATCAATAAGATTTGTAATCATTAAAACATGATGTTTTGTTATTATTGAGGCTGAAGAGCATTAGCAAGATGTGCAATTAACATTGGGAATAATTAACAGTAATATGATTTGTGATCATTAAAACATGATTAATACATGAGGATTACAATAGTTTCAAATAAAATAAGTTGGATCAAATGATATAAAATTGATCTAATTATAAATTAGAACCAAATAAACAAATAAATTAGCTATATTGATATATTTGAAGAAATTTTTTTTTAAAATAAAATTATGTATTATTCACAATTATGAAAAATATAAAAGTCCTCAAAAAACCAAAAATTCATCCAAATTTAATTATGATATTCACCCATAAAAAATGAAGTTTATTTTCTCAAAAAAAATTATAAAAGGTGTAAAAATTATATTGAGAACATGTTATCCATTATAAGAAGGTAAAACTACAATATAAAAATATAGAGATTTTTAGAATTAGAATTAAATATATTATTATTTAATGTCATAAAATTTATTGGATTAATGTAAAAAAACATTTTATAAACATGTGTGATCATTATATAGTATTTACTATTCATTATATTTGATATGAATACTTTTAGATAACTACCACTTAAAATAATAATATTAAGAATATATTATTTTTTGAATAACTTAGTTTCTCATGCAATGTAGGATTTCAGAGAAACTCTTTGTTTCATGTTGGGTATGCGATCAGAGAATATTGGCCCTTTTTATGTTAAAATTATTATCTAATTCTTAAATATTAATTTTTTGAAAAAAAATAATTCTTCTATTACCTACAATGTTACATCATATGTCATCACCGATAGAGTGACATTTTTTCTATGACTCATCGCTAATCATTCCATGCTATTAACACCAAATAAGGTCCCTTTACTTATTGATAGATTACCAATGCTCCCTTGGTAGATATATTTTTACATTTTTTAAATGACCCTATTAAAAAATAAATTATACATATAGTTTTTACCAACATAGATAACCTATATAACATAATGTTCCTAGAAAACAATCAATAAATATTACACATAGACAATAACTATAGGAGAACAACAATTATAAAACCATCAGAAATCTCATATTAACTAGATACATTGATCGACGTTGGAAATATATTATGGGTTCCACATTCTCTCAAACACTATCATCCCATAGGAAACATATCCCTCAATGGATATGTAATGATGAAAAACAATAAGAGGACACACTATGATCCCAATGATAATTAATTTTCACGACTCATATGTTGAAACCTTCATTAGTTAAACATCTGTATTTTTCACATATGTACTCTTCATAACAATCATATATTATTTAACTACCCGGCCATAATCATTACTTACTATTGTTAGTGTATTCAATAATTAAAATCCTTAAATTTCAAAATATAATTTAATTTTATGGTTTTAGTGAATAAGGTCATAACCCTTACATAATAATCCCATATGTTACAAAAAAATATGTTTTACTCATTATAATGTTATTGGAAATATAAAACATTTATTATAAAAAAGATTTATTTTTTTGAAAAAGCCTTTCAGTTTTCAACATCACATCATCAATAACATAAATATTAATTAATAAATAAGATTAAATTTTAAATGTTTGATGAAATGAAAAATCTCAGTAAGAGAACACTGATATAAAAATCTTTTTATCTACTGAAAAACATGAATACCCATGGAAATACTATTCATACGAATATACATTTTTATTCAAAAGATTATAATTTTTTATTTAAAAATATCATGACCTTAACTTTCTAAGTCAAATGATATATATTAAAACTAATAATAAAAATATAAAATTTATTTAGGTTCCTTAGACCATCATCATCATATAACCCTAAAAACCCCTTAAAAATTAGAATAACAATTGGGCCATATCCTAATATAATTACACAGAAACCATATTCACTACAAAATGATTTGGTGTTCTATCTAGTTTACCCTATTATATATGGTATAATGCGATCAACAAATGATTTCTAAGATCACCCATCCTGTACAAAATATCGTACATACATGTTTTATATAATGGGGCCCTACCCTTCATATATAATTTCCAAGGACCATATCATAAAAAAAACACATCAAAAACATTTTTAATCTAGTCTGTAAAAAATTTGAATAACCAAAATACCCTATGTTATTAAAAACATATAAAACATTGATATTTTGGAAATATTATCTTCAAAAAAATATTATTTTCTTTGGTATCTTTCATTAATTGAACACTGGAGTTTAGAATAATGTAAAAAACTATAAATATTATTTGTTATACATTACCATTATAATGTAAGAGTTAAACTCAGATACCTAAATATAAATATCCAAATTTTACAAATTATCTATATTTATATTATATAAAATAATGTATATTTGTAATAAAGAGTACATATATTTTTTTCAAAAAGTTGTTCTATGCATTGAAAATATTATTTCTCAATAACATTATTCCAATTTTTTAGTGAAAATTTAAAAAAATAGCTTTTAAAACTAGTATTTATTAAAAATAAGATCATTTCATGAATAAAAATATCAATATAGGGTTTAGTTGATTTTATATTATTTTTCAAAAAATATTAAATTTTTAAATAAAAGTGATTAATGCTGGTTTTTATTTATAATTACAATTCATTTTAAATAATTTATAATGTTCTTATTTTTAAATGTTTTAAAAAGTAATATAATCTCAATTAAATAATAATTAATTAAAAATTAGTCATTTTTGTTATCTTAGTGTGAATTTTTGATATAAAATATTTTTTAATCTTTAGATGTGTTTATCTTTCAAAAATCATCTTTTCATTACATCTCTGTGATTAATATAAAACTAAATTATTCCAATTCAATTATTTTAATTTGATAAAATGGATTAAATATTTGTAACAATAACAATTTACTATGTGTTCTAAGGTCATACTAGTTACTTTTTATATAGATTAATAATGATAATAAAATATAATTACCTCTATTAAGGTCAAAATGGTGCTTTGTGTGTTACATGTGTTTGTGTTAAGAATAATTTTCCACACATAAAATATATTTTTTATTAAATTAATATTCATATTTATTTAAATTTTTTCTATATAATGTTTTATGGATAGTTCTAATTTTTTCCTTCAAGTATTTGTAACCAAGATAAATAAATTTAAAAAATTTACCATGGTGAAATCTAAAATAGTAAAATCAAGTGAACCTAAAAGATTAATAATGAAGTGTATAAAAAACCGTTGTTAGTGAATATAGTCCACATCATCCATTAAATTTTTTACTTATTTATTTTTTAGGAACATTGGGTGATATTGAATCCATATTTTTGAATAGTTTTGGGTATTTACCAAAATCCAATTCCTCCCCATTAAGAAAACATCCTCCTCCACTCAATTAATCATAATAATTAAAACTTATTTATTTGAAAACCGTACCAAAATACATCATATACATGTATACACAAGATATATGGATATTAATAATCATAATTGACCAAACCTATTTTCCAAAATAATCTATCAAAAGGGGGTTGTCCTAAGTGAGGGTAGCTGCCTTTACTAAACTCTTTCAGTTTAGTTATTACCATTCCACCTTTATAAATTTGATATTAAATCTAATATGAAAATAATTGTATCTAAAATATATATATGTTATTATTCTTTTGTAATGAACTATATCTATTTACACTTTCATCAAATGGAAAAAAGAAATTTTCGATCATTTGTGTCGCGGACTACCACCTCATGAATCGATGTAGTTCATTTTCCATCACCACCTCCCGTAGATGGATATAAAGATGGATTTAAAATATTTATATGCTATTTACAACATGAGTCTAATTATTTAATTATATTATATAAAATATCTTCTTACATTCCTTTATTTCAGAATATAATAATCTCACTCGTGTGTATGGGGACTACCTCCTCAGAAAGCGATTTGACTCTTTCTACACTTATGAATTACATGGATTGTAAGTAATAAATTTTTGATGAAAATATGTGTTATATATGAAAATAAAATATTGAATTGAGATAAATTATATACCTTTATTTCAATGCATCTACAGAGAAAATGGAAAAAACATTCATCCATATATACGACCTGTAATATTTATGAACTATGTATTTAATTTTCTATCTATAACGTTTATGGATTACAATAAATAAATAAATTTAGATCAAATATATTATAATTATATTATGGTTAAAATTATAGATATTATGTAACCATGATCAATTTAAATGTACTGAAAAAAAAAATCAAAGTATATTTGAAAAACAATGCAATTATTACCCGATATTGATTTTAACACAGATTTGTAAATAAGTAGTTAATTAATAGTCAAAATTAAATCATATATGGAAAGATATATATTATTAGTTTTATTTAATATATTTTTAATAATAGATTATTTTTCCTAAAGGCACATTGGACTTGTTTTAATGTTTTCGATAGGTAATGTTACAAATTTTTTTTCTAAAATTTAATTCAATGGGATCGAAGACATGTAAAGAAATTATCTTCTTTTAAGAGGTGTATATACACACGGATAAATTACAAATGCTCCCTTAGATTTTAGGGAGCCTATACTGGGGAAATAGTTACCTGACCTAGGGAATCATAATATTGCCCTTATAAATAGTAAATCTACATATTGAACAGTAACATCCCTCTTAAATGTATATATAAAATTTAGAAACCCTATAAATGAAATTTAAATATAATTAAATCATATTATATGTAACTGAATATATTAAAAATAAATGACAATTGTTGGTATTTCTATAGGTCATAAATATTTAATTAAAATTATATAAATAAAAAATTGATTTAAAATGAATATTATTTTTATAATATGTATCCATAGATTAACATTTTTTTCCTTCTGATTTTAGGATAATTTAGTGGGACCTTAATTATTTTTTTAGAGTGCTACAAAAAAAGTTATAAATATAAAAGATGTATTTTTTTGATGAAATGATGTTTTTAAATAAAAAACAAATTTGTAATGTTTTGGAAAGTATTTTCAGAAAATGGAGTTCATCTTTGAATTAATCATGTAAAAAAATGCTTAGGGTGAGTTTTTCATATTTTTCTAAAATAGATGATTTCTTTAATAGTAAAATAATATAAATTACGATAAATGCTAAATACTTGATTTATTGATTCACAGGTGATGTATGGTTGATGTAAGCCCAAAATATCAAACTAAAATTCAGTATTTTTATATATTTTATGATATTTATCAAAATATTCAGATTAATTTTCAAAAATAATAATCAAATGAATAAAATATTCAAAGAACACCACTCTCCTTCACTATAAATAATACCCCTCACCACCCCTTCCCGTCACACCCTCCATGATATGAGATTTTTCATATTTATGCCCAACATACTTTCCAAGACTATTACCCATTTACATCAGCTATTGGTCTTAGTCGATGTCCAAAACCAATCCATTTAAGGATCTTTTTAATAAATAATATTTAGGACGTAAAATTTTATTTCATTCCCTTTTAATTTCATTTCTTAATTTTTTATTTTATTATTCATTCCTCAACACCCCAAATTATAATATCATGATGAAACCATCACAAAAAATAAAATACATTGTTATTATGATTATATAAGAATCCTTCATCAATCCCTATATCCTCTCTATTTTCTTCTAAATATGGAAACATTGTTCATGTGTTGTTTCTCATTGCATTCAATGTGGAAACGTTTTCATTTTCATTAACAATCTTCATGTATTTTCATGAAACCATTTTAATTGATTAAATAGATTTTCATAATTATATTATATCTCTTTTTATGTTATGTATGTTACATATTTACATAATACTAACCAATAAAACAAAATGATATCGTCGTTATCTAAAACAACCTAATGTAATCAAAACTAATATCATTAAAATGTTATATAATATATCATCATCATACTATATAGAATATTTATACATATAACCATACACACAAATATATATATTAATTAATAACTTATAATTCCAAATCTGTAGAATTGTAACCATTTTACATTAACTGCATTACTCATAATCAATTGAACCGATCCTGAAAATGATGAAGAGAATTGCTCTGTAATGATAAAATTGTACACTCTAACTAATAAATAAGTTGATTAATGAACTCAATAAAAATAAAGTGATTAAAATACATGTAAATAAGGTTATGAATTAATTAATTAATCTATTTAGTTTGATTATCTAGGACATTAACGTCATGTATAAAACATAGTCGGACATATGGTATAGGTTTTCTTCTCGAATAATCATTTTCATTTGGGTTATAAGTTATTCTTATATAAATAAATATTATCCATAATTATTATATATTATTTTTATAAATTATGTATACAGATCCATCCTCATGACTCCAGAAATTTTTTTCTTTTGTTTATGAGAAATACATGTTTAATAATGGTTCTCTTATCTATTATTCCTGATATGCATTCCTGATTATAGGGGACATCTCTTTTTCTTACCTATTTTCATGTACCATATATAATATGTTTTAAGAAATCATAATTTTTCATAAAATAATTACTTATTTCATGAAAAAATGTACTCTTCTGTTTATGATTATATATAATGATTTTTCAAAATATAATTGTTCTTTGAAATGTAAAAAAGAGAATTTCCCTTAATAATTCCACAATGATTTGAAGGATTATTTTCATCTATTTCCACAAACATATTTATTATTATGTTTACAATGGATTAATATTTTATGATATCATCAACTATATTTTATTTTATGGACTATGATTAGTTTTACTATGGATTTTATATTTTATTATGAATAAGCATATTACTCTGAGTGGTTTTTGATTATGTTTAATGATTGGGGATGAATATTAAGATTTTATATGCTATTTTCAAAATGAATGTATATGTTCATTATGTTTCAACACATTCATATGAATAAATAATTGTAAAAATTATGTGTATTGTTTGGAAAAATATATCTCCTTGGCGCATTAGTAGGTCACCTAAGATGAACTAGATGATGTTTGGGCTAACATCTTACTTGATTTTGTATTGTGTCTTGGAAGAATCCTTGATAATATAAATATCATTTCCTGAATTATTCATTTTATCATTATGAGAATCATTTTTGATATTATTAGTTATTATTTTTCTTGTAGAATATCAATTGGTATATATCAATTTTATTTGATTATTTATATTTGATTATTTATTACGTTTAAATTGCGACAATATTTTTCTCAAATGTTCTAATAAAATTTTTATGTTATTCATCATTCCATATGGTTTAATTTTATCTTCTACTGAATATATACCCTTTCTGAGTATCATATATCACTCCTCTCTTTTGATTATCTTCCCTAGTATGACAACTTGAATTTTCTGAATGTCATGCAAAGATAATAAAATAAGAATAATAATATTTCAAAAAGATTCTATGCGATGTATTTCATTTCAAGTAATAATGTTGAACTTATGTATGTATCATGTTTTCCCATTATAATAAAATATTTAGTCAATTTCAATGAATCTTCAATGATTATTTTCAAATGTATTAATATATGTCATCAACTCCGGGATACAGGGGTTAGGGCGCATATAATTAGTTCAAAAAAAATTAAAGTATTAAGAAAACATTTTTTTTCAAAGTCATGTTGCAAATTATTGGTAATTAATTTACTAAGAAATAATATAATTAAATATTCGTACATGATATGTTTAGATTTTATATCAAAAAACCTATATTTTGGTTCTTCATCAATCAATTTCTAATTATCCATTTACTCTTAGAAATTAATTATTAATAAGTAACATTTTTACACTGAAGATCCAAAAAAAATTCTACAGGATGGAATAGACTATAAAACAGAGATGATTCTTACTATTTGTATCTAAATATTTACAAAAACTAATATGATTATTAAAATAATCTTCAGACCAAAAAAGAAACACAACAAGTTAATCATTAATATTTTTTTCAAATAGATTAACTAAAAACAATGACATATTAACTTGGACATTGCGTAGGTCTAGATTTTGTTCGAATTCATTATCATCCTTCAGTCAGGGGTTCAAGACTGGAAACCTTCTTGGGTTTGACTGTTTTTCACCCAACATGCACATTTTATTGTTCTAAAATTGAATTTATAAAATTTTCAAAAATAAATTTCATTGATATCCTAGAAATAATGTTAACAAATTAATAGACTTCTAATTAATGTTTTCAAAAGAACCTCAATAAGAAAATTATTTATCCAATTATTTACACATAAATCGTTCTATAGTTTAGAGTTTATCCTATAGAAGGGTAAATTGACTCGAGTAATGTCTAGGTTCCCCACATTTAGGGAAATAAGCTACAAAGGATTCTGTAGACAAGTTTATTTTCTTTTAACATTTCATGAATGATGGAAATCGATCCATATTTTTCTTATGGTCTCTATCACTCAAGATGTTATCAAGCATCATCCTTCACTTATTTGAAGAGTTTGGGAGTTGTATAAGATATATTTATTAATAACAATTTGTGAAATCTAATTAAGAGTTAACATGATATCTTTCACTCATATAAATAACTCTTTATATATCTCATTACCACCACCTTTTCCTTCATGATCAATTTTTACTTTACTCTTTTTGGTTCTGGCCATTGAGAAAAGCATTAAAAATTGTGGGAGTAGTGATAGTCATAGTAAGAAAAGTAGATAGTAAACTATAAGATATATAAACTAGATAATCATATTTTTTTAATCTATAAAACCTTAGTATTAACCTTGATCATTCTATGCCATTATCTATTAAAATTCATTAAAATGTTATTTAAGTAAAACATGGATTATTCTATGAATATCCCCTCAGAGTGTCAAACATGGTGCACAGTAAGGCATGTTGTCATGTAGCTGGTTTCCATTAGTAAGGATCAGAACACCTTATAATGGATATAACTCTTAGGTTCATCTATTCTAGAAAAACGTCCATCTGTAGTATCCATATAGGGAATTATTTCTAGGATTATCTACACAATATATATCTTAGAAAAATGTTATGATGTTTTTTTATATTCATCCTCAAATTCAACCTTTAGGAAACGTTCTCTAACATATTCAATTCTAAATCTAGCTCCATGTTTTTTACTAATCCTTACCTGACATCAAAAATACAGAACCAATCCTATATTACCTTAAGAAAGTGTCTAATATCAATTACATTAACATGATTACAATGAATCAAATTTTTATAGACTGACAATATTTTAGTATTGGTAAAACATATATATAAATGAGACTTATATTATTAAATAATACACTAATTACAATATATTTTTCACATGACATCACGGATATAATATTCATTCTTCTTGTGTATCATTTCATCTCATGATTTGTATACATCTTGGATTCCTATAGAGATGAAAAAATAAGTGTGAGCTCAAATTCTCAATAAGGTTAATTAAAGGAGAGAGTATGAAATGATGAATCAAAGGAATAAATTGATATTTTAAGGTAAATTACTAAACACACATTTCATATAATTAATAACTCAATGGAGAAACAATATAGAAAGGAACAAAATGAAAGAACATGAAATAAATGAATCAATATATGTAAAAAAGTAAATAACTAAACACATGTTAAATTTTAACACCATGAAAATGAATAATAGATATGGAATGGTAAATAACTAATAAAATGATACTTAATCAACAAAATAAGAATAAAATGTATTAATAGATATTCTGTTGAAAAATATGAGGGATGAATTATAAATGATGCTAAATGAGTAGAAATCTTAATTATTGGATTGCATGTGTCCTTGGTTCATGGAACTAGTATCGTCATGACCATTCACAAGACATATTAGTATATCAGTTAAAAAACCATCTAAAGATGGTATCTAATCTACATGTCCCATTAAACTACTGATTCACCATAGGGATAACTATAATGAGGCTCTCACGCTATCATATAGATCAAACACATTCCTCATTGTTCAAATAATTGATTTAAAAATGTGTCTTATCAAATATCCATAATGAATTAAGATATTGATTTATCATTATTTCTCTAAAAACCAACTAACCTTCAACATAGAAACCATATTTAAAATGGTAATCATTGTAGAAAATAAAAATATACATGATACTGATATGGATAATTCATGTAAATTAAATCCTCAATGATAATATGAAATTGGAATATTTCAAGGTGACTATTAGGGAAATAAATGAAATGAATGTTAATAAATTCCTTTTAAAAAAATATAAAACCATCGAGTGAAAGGATATGGATGGCATAAATATAAAATATCCCAAGTGGATTAAAAATATTGGGTTGTTTTCATTGATTAAATAAAAGAATAAATTTTTAAAAATATTTTCTAGGAAATGTTCATTTACTTTGAAAAACCATTTAAAAATATTTTCATTGAAAATTTGTTTTAATAATATTTTATGTAAAATCAATACTTTTAAACATGAAATGGATGATTAAATGAAATAATGGTGGATAAATCTGAACATGATGTACAAGGTTGTAATGTATTTGAAAATTCCATGTAAATTTTTTATTTTTTTTATTATAATGAGTCTGCAAAAATTGGCGGCGCATGATTCTGAGGCCCAGTTTTCCTAGAATTAATTTCTGATCATTTTTTAATGAACATTCAGTAATTGCACGGTTAGAATTTTCTATCATTTGAACCGGTGATCAGATTAAAAATATGAGGGAACCACTGAATCCACAGAGTTGAGATTCACTTAAAGAAAGCTTCATATCGACCGCAGATTTTTGGGAGAAAAAGATAGTTTTTGGACATTACAAAAAAATAATAAAATATCTTAACAAGTTATTTTATTTCTTTTTCTCCAGCGGATGAGTGGAGGTGGTGGGGACTGGTGACTTGTCAATCCATTTAATGGGTTGAATCATCAACTGTGTAACTCCACCTTTTTGAATTAATAGAGGTTCATTATATTTTATAATGAAGCTCATTAATTATTCAATGCATTACTCACCCTTCCCCCTCCAATTTAAATGGATCTCGGGTGGGGTTTTGGCACAATTTCTTCATGCGAGGAATATCTGGAGGAGTTCTGCCACAAAATCCACTGATGGATGATGAGAGCTCAGGCAGCAATGGTCTAGGATCGATGAATGTCGATGACTCAATCCCACATGGACGCTCCTCCTGCCATAATCGCAACACCTCCAACAGATTCTGAGGTAGGGATTTACATGATTTAATGTTCCCTCTCTTCCAATTCATGAAAAATATAATGAACCTAGACCAACTAACTAATGGGTTGATCTGCATCTTGTCAAATAATGTCGGTGATTGTTGAGGGGTCTTAAATTTAGGGATTATTCTTCTTTTTTATTATTATTAATTTTACTCATGTTTAAAGTTCTATCATGGAGGGCGCGGGCTGAAACCAATAAGGCATGGACCCTCCGCTAAACTTGTCTTTGGTTCATTATTCGTGGTGGAGTAAAGAACACGGGGGAAAAATGAGATAGAGGGTCGTTTTGTGACGGAGGCAGTCCGGGAGGCCCGTAGGTGCAGATGAGAATGGAAATGAGGCTCTGGAGAATCGTTAGAGCCCCGCTGGAGCTCCGTCTATGCGAAACCAGCTACTGTCATCCGCGGCGGAGACGACATCCACTGCTCGTTGACCGTTAGTGGCTAGAAAGGTGGTTGGTAGTTGTACGACCATGGAGGGGGAGGCAGAATGTCATTGTGCACTATGTTAAAGGGGAGCATCGGCACGAATCCCCGATATTCTTGCAAGGAACCCACCTCCTACAGGTCATGCAGGTGACAAGGCGACGACACCTGGTGACCCCATAATTGAATCAAACAAAAAATTTGAGTAGTTCTGGTGATGGAGACCATGAACCCTGCATGGGGCACGTCAGTAGGTTGGACTGGTCTACGACCTAGTAGACCGGGCCCGTCGTGGCCCAGCCCAATCGGGCCCAACCAGACCCGGACTAGACCCCTCGTTGGCCCGGAAAAACATAAATGGACGTAACATGCAAATTAGATGTTCTCTTGACGAACTGTCTGCGGCGCTGTGATCTACGAAGTGAGACAGTCCTTTTGGGATACTCCAGTACTGTTTTTAGAGAATGTTGGAGTATAGTCGGGTTGGATGAACATTGAATCCAACTGGGCCCTCGCCACTAAAATGCCAATAGCTAACAGACCGGGCATCTGATCGACACGCCTTTTATGGAATAAGGACCATTGTGAAAAGGGGGTCCTTTAGAGATACTCTAAGTGAGTTTTGACTGAGTTTGAGATGCAACCTGGGTTGGATCAGACATGAATCCAACCGGTCCCTTTTTACAGAAGTGCCTATAACTCACAGACCGAGCGTCTGATCAACGTATTGTCTATCACGTTGGGACCCCAATGATAGGGAGTTCCCTTGGGTATGATTTTTGTGGGACTTTGTAATGGTAGAAATATAAATTATGGCTTTAGGAGTAGAGTCTTCTAGAGATCGGGCATGTTTCGTGCGGGAATCCAAGGGCTGGCTATTACATGAAGAAGTAGAGGGAAAAATGCGGGTCAGAATTAGAATCTATAAAGAGGGATGATCTGGTTGTATGATGAATCATCCATACCTCTATACTAGTGACAAATACAAGTTAAAACCAGTGACCAATACAGGTCAGAACCACTGACCAATACAGGTTATCACTAGTGACCAATACGGGTCATCGCGAGCGACCAATACGTGTCAGCACCAGCGAACAATACGGTCTATCATCTAGCGACCAATACGGGTCAGCATATAGTGACCTATATGGTTCAGAAGTAGTGTTACTACGGATAAAATTTACTATCTATACCACTAGTCATCCCTATCCCAGTAACCGTGAAGTTATATCGTTAGAGTGAGCTGTCTTTTTTGGTTTGTGGTTAATTATTTAGATCATGCATGTGATATTACCTTTGTGGTATTTCTTGTGAAGTTTTCCTTTTTGAATTATTGAGAAACTTTATGGGGTCTCAGGGTCCCATACCGTGTTTTTATACTCACCCCTACATGGGAATCACCCGCATGTGTGTATCTGGTGCAGACTACTGATGCCCTGAGGCAGACATTCGATGTTCGGGACTTCGTGTAGCTTGGTGGGATGGGAGAAGTCGAGTTCCTCTTCATAGACTTCAGACATACAGCTACTACCCTACGGGTAGATCTCCAGTGAAGATTTGACCACTCTTAATTTATTTTCAAGGGATTATACTCTTGAAAAATGTTTTCAATGTACAATTTTTCTTGTGGTTGTACTTTTATCTAATGGTTATACCTTACTTTTTTTGGTTGTTTACTTCAGTTTCCCCTATTGAGTGTGTACAGATCCCAAAGTAATTACCTTCCCAGTTCGGGAAAATCCTTTTACTGCTAGTCACCAACCCCTAGCCTATGGAAGGAAGGCTTTTGGTGGTCACATCATCGCCTCATGGGAGGGGTCGTGACAAAGTGATATCAAAGGGTGGGAGGTTCTACGAGAATAACTAAGAGTATACTTTTAATGAGGCAATGGTGTAATGTGTCTTGAGTTCCACAGGTAGAAATCAACTCTATACCAACACTTTTTTCCAACATTTTGAAAAACTCATTGGCATAAATAACCTATACCCATGGTTTTAGTAAACCATTGGCATAACAAATATAATTTGGGGTTTTCAAATAGTTTAAGAAAACCATTGGAAAAGGTATATAATTTCCCAACCATTTGATAAAACCATTGGGAATGTTTATATTAAATGGATATCCTATTAAGGTTTTTCAAACTATTGGAATAAAAACTGTTACTTAAGGTTTTTTTATCCATTGGGAAAAACCCCAATTATCCCTAGATAGATTCGACATCATATCTCTCCTCCTCAAAATAATCCTACGTCCTGACCCATTCCCGAGCAGATATCCCCTCTTCCACTGTCAAAGATCTCCTTGAACCCTACTTCCAAACAAATTCTCTAGCATATCTCTTCTTCTCCTCCAATAAGGATCTCCTTGAACCTGACTTCCCGACCAATTCATGAGCATATCTCTCCTCCTCCACTAACAGAGATCTCCTCGAACCCTACATTCCAACTGATTCGTGCAACACTTCCTACCGAACGGATATCTCCAGGTTGCCAACCTTAATTCATTAGTGCACTTCCTCCAAGTTGTCAACCCTATTTATCTAATGAATTATGTGTTATACATGCAGGTAATTGCTGAATTCTGCATGTGTATGAGTGATGTGAGGGATACTTTAGAGAACTAGGTATGTTTTCATTTCATCACGTAGCAACTTACTTTTACTTATGGTTTATTAATTTGTATGTAAAAGTTTAATAATTAAGAATTATATATTCTTCAAATGATATACTCAAGTTAAATTTCATCTAATGGTATACGGAATTTTCACTTTTAATTTTGATTATACTTATATTTTCTTTCTTTTTTATTTTTTTGTCCATTTAATGATAATAATTAGAGATAGTTTAATATAATTAGTAATTTCATATCATTTTTTAAAATCATAGTATACATTATTTTGATGTTATATTAACATGTGGATTTTATAATTTCTCTCTATATGTTTTTAACAGAAGATTCTATGTTTTTGTGAATAGAATGATCCATATAATTTCCAACTAATTATGGTGTCATGCCAAAACTTCCATCATAGAAATATTAACTGATTATGATTATTTATTAACTGAACATGATGTTCTTGGACACTACCATTTTAACATTGTTACTGCATCCTATATAAATCTCACCAAGATTTGAGTAATGGAAGATTCATATCAAAGAGATGAGACACTTTTAATTGCAAAGATATAAATAATATTGTTTCTTTTAGTGCATAATATTGTAGTATTTTTCACATTGATTATTAAAAAATTCTATTTATTATGTAATATATCTAAAAGATCATGTTTTTATACATATAATTATTTCTTATTATCATAGTGATCACCATGATTCTAGGTGTGGAGTCTATTTCTTTAGAACTGTGTAGTTTGAAAACTGTTGGTGATAATTTTTTTATCAATCATACATATTAAATAGAATTTAAGGTATATGGATTTATATTATTGATTTATTATTGAGGAACCTTAGGGATTGAAACATGTTTATTCATATCATTGATATCAATTAGGTTCCTTTTCTGGAGCATTTATAACATGGATTAACTTACTGATCCTTATAATACTATTTGGTAAAATAAGATATCTCTTATGAATTGGAATTGGTATGTTATAATATCCCTTTCATGACATTTCATTATTTTATCTAAATCTCCATGAATTATTTTTACATTTTTTTAAAATTGAACGTTCTATTTAGTTCAGTTTCATTTTTTAACACTGAATAGTTTTAATGTTGGGGTTTTTATTTTTTACAATATTGTACATTGATTTTTCATAGTTTATACCACCCAAACCAATACAACAATATAGTTCGTAGAAAATTTGAGTATGATTTTTTGAAATTTACTATCATCCCTTTCTAATAATTTCTTATTACATAACCATGATACCATAACTCATCCAATCTCAGCATACTTCTCTTGAATTTAGATTCTATCACATAGTCAGATGGACCACCATTTCTCAGACATCTGAACCGCTCAAAATATTTCCTAATATATCCGTTATTGCTTTATCTTGGAAATGTGCATGGTGGATTGGGGAAAAATATATTTGGGTGTCCCATATCCCTATACTAAATACACTATAGTGATCCTCTTCCATTAAAATCCTAAAATGACACCTCAAACAATTTCCCATGGAGGTTCTTTTACGTCATCTTTGAATTGCTAAATGAAGTATTCCCTCCACCCGAATGAGGAAGTAAAGAACTCCTCTTCAATGTTCATGTAAAATCTATATTTTTCAAAGACATCATACTAACCAAAGATATCTAGGGGTGAAAAATCAGAAGATTGGTCCATGATCACATCATTAGTTATAGTTTCATCACAAATCATCATACGTTAATCCTTATATTAATCATATGATTTGACATATACATACCAGATTAGTGAATGTTGATTCATATTCAATCACTAACAATTTTTCCAACTCAATATCTAAGAGGTCTCAAGATCTAGCTTGGTTATGCTCTTCTTGGATGTTTTTTTCTTGAAGATCAGATGGAATCACTTCTAATAATTTTATCATCCTTCCATTCCACAATAAATTAACACCCCAGCTTATCTAGACCCTTTAGAAAGAAAAAACTAGACCCAAATTTTTATGTCTCAAGGATCTATAAAAAATTAAGATAAATTTTTTTTTCATGAACAATTCTCATACCTTATTCAACCCTATAATTTAGTATTTTAAATGAATTAGATATGACTCATCCTTTCCAAATACATCCCCAGCATCAAAACACCAATCACACACCAGTTGGGTTGGCTATACAGGTCAATAAACACATTCATCACCACATAATCTGACATTAGGATTATACTCAAATATCCGATAAGAGGGGGACTAATGAACACCATACATAATAGTGGAGGTCCTAATTAATATAACTATAGAAAAGAGGCAGTGTGACTCATAAGAGGGGGTATTCTCTAATGGAATATCAACATTAATGAAGTCAATGGATTCAAACCCCATTTCCACCTGACCATTTTCTATTCCATTATCATTTTTTAATGTTGTGTAGAAGGAATGTGGTTGTCACCAGGATGGACATACTCTACTTGGAGGGTTATTTCCTAACCAACATTCAAGATTTGTTATGAATCCTTCATCTCCGTACAAAAATTTTGGATGTCATCAGAATGATGGGTGTAACTAGAGTGACCCTGATAGTCACCCTCATACGAGTTATCAATAGAATGTGATATGAACATCCTATAAAGATGTCTGGATGTCATCAGTAGAGGGGGTGGGAAACCCAGTTTTGCATTCATTGTCTACAGATAATTCCCAAGGTTTATCAACATATGATGGGCCAGTAATGTCCCAGATCTTCTTATCATGGACTGGAATATTCTCATTTTCCATCCTCCTTCATCATTTATAATCATCATTTCCTTTCATGTGGAATAAGGTACAATGATTTTTCCTATTATATATTGAGGAAAAATGACCAAAAAACATCTAATTAATGCATAACATTGGCTTCCTTTCATTTGGATGAAGAGTTTAATTATTTCATCCCTTGTTGTTAATACAACTTCTTCCATAAGCATGTTGGACAAGTAAACATCTACATAATTATCATCCCGAACCATGGGTTTTCAGTTTGTGTAACATCGTAACTGGACGCTATACAAAATCACAAATTTTGGAAATATTTGTGGTACATAGAATGATGATCTCATACTGAAACTCATTCCTAGTGAAATCAAGGAAATTTCTCTCATTTTTTCTAACTCACTAATCATGGAATCTACTCATTAAGAGTCTAAATCTCCTTATATAGAGTCAAATCCAATGAAATGATACACATGATTAAAATTGGGATTATCCTTTCATTAGCTTTATCATAGTCCAATACCACATATTTAGAAGAGCTTCACATGAGAGAATAACTATCCTACTAAGTCATATCTGAAGTACCCTTCATGTTGAGTTTAATTATTTTCAATTCTAGTATGATTATGATTAGAAAATAACATTTTTTGAACAAATGAATATGTTTCCCACTGGAGAATAATCAAATATGAAACAATGTATAGTGTAATTGAAATTTAGAAAATATATGTGTCCAAAATGGTTCAATTTCTATGGATAAGTATAAAATTTGAGCTCATATTGCATGTTGTGATTTCCAATGTGGGGTTTTTTTGTTAATGATATGATAAGTAATTGGAATTTAATGACTTCTAAACAATTGAATTCATCCTACAGTATTTATTATATTGCATTCATATGTTTTTTGAATTATGTATTTTGTATTGTAGGGTATTTCTAAGCATTTTATTATGCAATGGAGGGTGAAAACAGTGGAAAAACATTGGGCATCTTTTGTTCATTCTGTTGGAATAGTGGAATTACTTGTATTCTATGGGAAAAGAAGGTAGTGGAAAATAGTTGAATTCTATGATTCATTCATTGTGTATGGAAAACAATGTATTTCTATGTATTCCACAGTGAGGTAATTCTGTGTATTCCTTGTTTGTTCTTTGAGTATGGTATTGTACTATTTTCATGTGTTTTATTAGTTTTAATATATTGTGCATGTTATTGTACAGTTATAAATGTGGTTTTGTATGGTATTGTTTATTGTATGGAATATTGTATTTTGTATTTTCTACTGTAGTGAATGTTGGACCTGCTCTAGGAAAAATAGTGGGTAAAATAGTGGGGGCTGCTGAATACCATGTGGGTAAAACAATGGTTTTTTTGTTTGTTGTTTCCATTTTTGTGTTATTGTTGTACTGAATTTTTTTAAACTATATACAATGTTGAAGATGCTCCGGGAAAAAACTGGGGGCTGCTACTTTTCTTGAATTTTTCAGCTACTATATACTGTGTTGGAACTGCTTTGGGAAAAATAGTGTGGGCTACTGCATTAGTGAATTTTGTGCAACTCGACAAAATATTGGGGTTTTTGCACTGAATATTGGGGGAAATCAATACCAACAGTTCATAATCCATTGGTATTGATTAAAGAAGAATTTATACCAATGGTTACTAAAAACCCATTGGTAGAACATTATACCAACAGTTTCAAACTATTGGTAGAGCTTTCAGGTATATTTTCTACACCAAAAGTTGACAAGCCATAGGCATATATTTATTCCATATGTTCTCAAAAATATGTTTCTATAGTTCAATTCTAAGTGTAATATACCAACGGTTGAGTTATAACTATTGGTAAATACCTATACACATGCCATTACACACAATGGTTATTGAGACCATTGGTATAAAATAAAGCAACGATTTTATGGTTTATACCAACGGTTTACAAACATTGGTATAAACTCTGTTTCCACCTGGGTTTGGTTTTCAGTAAATGCAGTCTAGTGTTGGTGTGGTGACCTATGTATCCATACACTAGGACCCTAAATTCTGTTTTCTGACTCGGTATACGAAAACACCGATTGTAAGTGTTTCGAAAAGTTTTCTTGATCTTTCTTGAGTCAGCTCAAAAAGTATAACTTATTGACCATGGCACACTTGGTTCTTATAGGATGCCTCCACGAAGATAGCCAACTGGGGTTCCAGTTAGAGATTTTGAATGTGACCCACCTCGTGACGAAGCGTCAGTACATGGACAACTCATAGTGATGGCACCATCGGGTGGTGTACCCGTAGCCCTACCACCTATTGAGAAGTAGATATTACCAGTGGATAATGCACAATGGCTGAGTGCATTTCATGAGATCCATAGATAGAGGCCTATGAGGTTTCAAGGAGAGATGGACCTCGGGCACTAAAGGACTGGTTGATGCAGTTTCACATGTCTTTCACTTAATAGAGACAACCACTGAGCATATGGAGATCATGGCCTCTAGCCTTCTTCAGGTCTCGACAAGATTATGGTGCAGCTTGATTCTTAGGGTGCATGAGGAGGTGACCCTCAACTGGCCATAATTTGAGAGACTTTTCATGGCGGATATCGTGCCGAAGTCACTACACTGTATGCAAATTCAGGAGCATCTACATCTGTATTAGGTCATTCAGACTGTGGATCAGTACTCGATGAGATTTACTGACCTCTCCTAATACTCCACTGACATGGTACGAGACCCTTACATTAGGGCCCTGGCCATTGAACAAGGGATCTGACGAGAGATCATAGTTGTGATAGTTTCTCTTAGTATCCCGATGCAGGTTGGGGTGCTAAAATGACCTTTTCTAATAGAGATATTCCTTTTTCAGCTAGCACAGACAGTGAGAGTCCCTACCGGATGATAGATTACATAGTAATCTGCAGCTGGAAGTTTATAGATGACACAAAAACCTAAGCAGACTAGAACATACAGAGGTAGAACCCGAGACATTGGGTCATAGCTGTGAGGCTGGAGAGGATGAGGCATCCACCAACGAGGCATGATTTGTTTTTCAAGTAGGGGACATGTTCATAGTGCTTGTGACTATCAGACTCCCCGCATAGATGATCGGCACACGGTGGAGGGGCCACTGGGGAAGTGGAAACGGTAGGAGGATGAGCGTCATCCAGGTAGTGGATGAGGTAGTGGAGAAGGATGTGCATTGGGAGGTTGTCAGTGTCACTAGGAACTACCACCACCACCCATGGTGGTCAACCATGAGCTCAGGGAGGGAGTGGATAGGTACATGCCCGACTATAGGAAATAGAGGCTCGTGATCCTGATGTCCCTAAGATTCATTGAGGTATGATCTGTATCTTCTATACTTTAGAAATAGTGCTTATCGACTAAGGTGCTAGAAAATCATTCATTGTCACATACATAGTTTGCGAATCTATGATTCTGACTAAACATTTAGCTCGACCCATGATATTGGATACTCCTACAACAGAAGATTCAGTGGTCACACAATGGTGATGATAGTGTGATATTACTCTTGGAGGAGATATTTTTAGATGATATCTTCTAGAAGTAGTGTTAAATAAATATGACGTCATTTTAGGCCTAGACTGACTATCAGCAGTTCTCTCACAGATTGACTACTTGAGACATACAGTGCGATGTATGCACAGAGATGGAGGCCAGTTTTCCATTGTTGGTGAGAAGGAAAACCGAGCAGCATGAGAAATACATGCACTTAGGAGGTTTAATCATATAACATATCAAGAGGCCTTCATGGCCTTCGACACGGTGGATGAGGCGAGTCCACATTTCCCTACGGTGGTGGATGAGTATGAGGAAGTCTTTCCAGATGAAATTCTAGGAATACCTCATCATAAAGATGTATAATTCGCATTGACTTGTACCCAGAAACAACTCTGATATATACAAAATCATATAAGATGGACCCTGTAGAGCTCAGAGAGTTGAGGGAACATTTGGAGAGATCACATAGGAAGGGATTCATAAGGCCTGGTGTTTCTCCATGGACATCCCTAGTGTTGTTTTCCAAAAAGGCAGAATGGATGTTTCAGTCTATGTGTGGACATTGGGTGCCTAAAATATGTGACCAAGAAAAATAAGTATCCAATACCGAGGATTGATTATCGTTTTGATAATTTGAAATGAGAGAAGTGGTTCTAGAAGATAGACCTCATTTCAAGCTATCATCAACTCTCGGTACGAGACAATGATGTATGGAATACACCCTTTAGAAGACAGTATGACCATTATGATTTTTTTGATTCCTTTCAGTGTGACCAATGCTCTAGCAGTGTTCATGGGCCTCATGAACATGATCTTCAATCGATACCTTGATTTATTCCTCATGGTCATCATCAACTACATATTGGTGTACTCAACGTCTGAGAAAGAGCTTATTGTACACTAGATGATAGTTCGGGACACACTCCGAGAGCACCAATTTTATGGGAAGCTCTTGATGTGTGTGTTCAGGATAGGGTAGTTCCACTTCATGGGATGCGTCATCTATGAGGATGGAGTTGCACTGGATCCAGAGAATATCGGGGCAGCATTTTCTTGGGAGCCACCCATGAGTGTTACAAATGTGCGGATCATCCTTGGATTATAATTCTACTATATGAGGATCATACCCAATTTCTCCAGATTAGCAGAACCTATGTCTTTATTGTCGAAGAAGGGAGACCCTTATTTTGACCATAGACATGCCAGCAAAGCTTTCAACAGCTAAGGCAGAACTTCACCAGTGCTCCCATACTATGGATTCTGGAGAAGGGCACTGACTATGCAGTTTACTGTGATGCATCACAGACCGGGCATTATTGTATCCTGATTAAGGATGATGCAGTGATTTCTTATGGATCATGATAGTTGAGGCCTCATGAGCAGAATTATCTGACTCGTGTCATAGAGTTGGAAATGGTAGTCTTTGCACTGAAGATGTGGTGACACAACATGATGGTCAAGAGGTTCATTGTTTGTTCAGACCACAAGAGTCTCAGATTTATCATCACACAGAAATATATGAATCTAATTCAATGAAGTTGTATAGAGTTCCTTAAGGTCTATGAATTTCTGGTAGTCTATACCCCTGGGAGGGGAAACATAGTGGTAGATGAACTTAGCCAAAGATCTAGTTTTTAGCTAGAGAACGAGGCATCAGAGTAGTTATCCTCAGTTTAGATATCCAACATGGATAGAAATGAGACAGTTTACCTCCATTCTATGGTACTTTCCCAACCAATCCTTCAATGAGTTAGGGATGAACAACTCAGAGAAAATATCTATTAGACTACATGTGCTCAAATATCCTCAGTCCATAAACCTGATGGATATTCTGAAGGTGGGGAGCATGCTATCCTTTTTATGGGATGTACAATTGTACCAGTTGATCTACGAGTGGAGGTGTTGAAGGAGTTCCATGCACCCCCATGGAAGTACATCTAGGCATGATGAAGATGTATCAGTACCTCCAGCGACAGAACTGGTGTCCAGGGATGAAAAATGATTTTGCGGAGTTTGTTTCTAGATGCCTCACATGCTAGCAAGTGAAGGCCTGACATCAGGTACCAATAATATTGACCCAACACCTCATGATACCATAGTGTATGTGGGAAGCGATATTTATGGACATCGTGATGGGGTTACCACGTACGTCCAGAGGGCATGATACCATGTTGGTGATCGTTGACTGACTAACCAAGTATTCCATCTTTTTTTCTATTAGAGAGAAGGGTTCGGTAGAGATCTTGGGACATCTCTATGTTTGGGAGATCGTGCGACTTCATGGGGTTCCATCAATGATAGTCTCATAATGTGATGAATGGTTAACATCCCCTTTGTGGAAATGATTGACGGAGTCTTTTGGGACTCAAATTCTCTTGGGTATAATATTTCACCAGTAGAAGGATGGTCAGACTGAGTGGGCCATCAATACAATGTTGGACATGATTCATTCATGTTTCCATGACTTTGGTCAGACATGGGAGGAACAGCTACCCTGGGTGGAGTTAGTATACAACAATAGCTATCACTCCACCAATGGTTTGAAACCGTTTGGGGCATTGTACGGATGATCGTGTAGATTGCCCTTGTGCTAGACAGATCTAGGAGAGCCAACACTCGTGGGCCCAGAGAAGGTACATGCTACCACTAAAAAGGTGCAGGTCATCCAAGAGTAGCTAAAGACTGCACAGAGCTTGCTTAAGTATTATGATAATAGGTGATGGATACCACTAGAGTTCTAAGAGGGGTACCATATATTCTAGTGAGTCTCCCCTTCATGGGGACTACACAGATTTTTTTCATGGTAGAAAACTCTCACAAAGGATTGTCGGACCATTCCTGATACTTTTGAGGATTGGAAAGGTGGAATACCGCTTGGCACTTCCACCATAATTGGAGAGGGTGCATGATGTCTTCCACATATCCAAGATGAGGAGATTCATGCATGGCCCATATCATATCATCAACCATGGAGAGCTAGAGATTGACGATGGGGAGACATTTGTGAAGTACCCGGTGGACATATACGATCTATAGGAGCGGGTCATTCCTGGTCAGTCGATACCTCTATTGTGCATTATGTGGCAGGACATCAATTTCAAAGTAGAGCACATGTGAACGAGAGGATCATATGTGTTACTGGTACCCCTCTTTGTTTGTGTAGACTTGTTTGTATTTCTAGGACATAAATCCACAAGGTGGGGAAATTATAAGGACCTGGAAAATTACATGTAATATGTTTTCATGATTTGGTATTATTACAAGTCTTGGAAAATTGTCGGAGCATGATACCAAGGCCCAGTGTCCCCAAAAAGAATTTCTGAACATTTTTTACGGTTTGTTCAATAAACACATGGGTGGTGTTTTCTATATTTTGAACCAGTGCTTAGATTAAAAATGTGATGGCATTTTTGAATTCAATGTGCCGATATTTTCTTAATGGAAGCTTTACATTAACTATAGTCGGTTGGGAGAAAAATATAGTTTTTAGACTTTATAGAAAAATATTAAAATAACTGAACATGTTATTTTATTTCTTTTTCTCAAGCGGATGAGCGGCAACGGTGGTGATTAGTGACTTGTCAAGACATTTAATGGCATGACTCATCATCTATGTAGATTCATCTTTGTGAATTAAAGGAGGTTCATTAATTCATTTAATGAATCTCAATAATTTTTTAACGCATTAATGACCATTCCCCCTCCTCTTTAAATGGAGCTTAGGGTGTGGTTTTGGCACAACTTCTTTAATTATGGAAACTCAGGAGGAGTTCAGTGGAAATATCCACTAACCAAGGACGAATGTTCAGGCAGAAATGATCCAGGATTGACGAATGAGGAAGACTCAATCCAATGTGGATGCACCACCCTCCACAACTATGATACCTCCAAAAAATCTCGTCGAAGGGGGTTTATGTGCTTTAATTTTACCTCTATTCTAGTTCTTGAAAAATATTACAAACACGGACCAACTGACTAATAGGTTGATCTATTTCCTATAAAAGCATGCAGGTGGATGTTATAGGGTCTTAAATTCATGGGATACTCTTTCTGTGGATTATTATTAATTTTCCTCATGTTTAAAGCACTAATGTGGAGGGTGCTTGCCGAAACCACCATGGCTCGGACCATCTGCTAAACTTTTCCTTGGTGTGTTCATCATGGTGGAGTAATGAAAGCGGAAGAAACCTAAGACAGAGGGTCACGTTGTGATGGCAGTAGTCCAAGAGGCCCATAGGCACAGAAAAAAACGTAAACAGACCTCCCGAGCTTCGCCGGAGCCCTACGGGAGCTCCGTCGGTGCTCTCCGGTCGCGGAAGAGAGTGGTGTCATGGTGGCTGAACAGGAGGCTGGAAGCGGGCTGGCCACAGAGGTAGAGGGGGTGCACATTCATGCACCACATGGAAGGGGAGTGGTGGCATGATAGCAAGGGACCTGCCACCTTCAGGTCCCACGGGTGACAAGGTTGTTCCCTAGGCACCTCCCTTAATTAAATTGAACGGGTCATTTGAGTAGTTTGGGTGCAGTGGACTGTGCAACCCTGGTGGGGCACAGCAGCTGTTAGGGCCACATCGCCCAGCGGGCCTCGCCCAGCCAGTGGTTCGTGTTGGTCTGTGGCCTATCAGACTAGAGTCGCCTCAACCAATCCTAGCCCGGGTGGGCCGGGTTGGTCCGCGGCCCTGCGGGTTGAGCTCATTGTGAACTAGTCCAAATAGGCCGGTTGAGGGCGGTTCGGGCAAAAATAACCAAACCTGAACATGTTGGGGTCTTGCCGGGTAGGTCCGACCCTGTCGGACCTAACCCGAACCCCTCTTGGGCCCAAAAACACATAAAAGGACATAACATGAAAACCATACATCCATTTGATGAACTGTTTGCTGCACTAGGATCATTGGAATAAGACTGTATTTTTGAAAAACTCCACCAGAGTTTTGGAGAAAGTTTGAGTATAGATGGGTTGGATCGACTCTAAATCCAACTGGGCCCTCAGCACTAAAATGCCTATAACTAACAGACCAAGCATCTGATCGACGCGTCGACTCTGGCATAAGGACACTTGTGAAAAGTCGATCCTTTGGAGATACTCTATGTGAGTTTTTATAGATTTTGAAGCGCGACCTAGGATGGATCAGACTTGAATCCAATCGGGGCCTTTTTACAAAAGTGCCCATAACTCACAAACCGCGTGACTGATAGACGTGTCATCTATCACATTGGGTCCCCTATGATTGGGCGGTCCCTTGGGTATAATTTTGGTAGTACATTGTACTGGATGAAATGTGACTGATGGATTATAGAGAATACTCTTACGGAAATTAGGCATGATTCATGTGGGAATCCAGTGGCTGATTATGACATGAAGAAGAACAGAGACCAATACAGGTAAGCATCTGAAACTCCAGAGTGAGATGATCTAGTTGTAAGATAAATCATACCTAGCTTTGTACCAGCCACTAACACAGGTGAGTACTAGAGACCAATATCAATCAACACTGATAACCAATACAGGTCAGCACCAACAACCAGTACAGGTTATCACCCGCAACCAATACGGGTCAGCACCAGTGTCCAATATGGTTCCGCATCTAGAGACCAATACAGATCATCATATAGTGACCTATAAGGGTCAGCAGAAGAGTAACTATAGATAGGATGATTTTTCTATAAGACTAGTCATCCATATCCCAGTAACCTTGAGGTTACACAGTTAGAGTGAGTTGTCTCTTTTTAACTGTGCTTCATGATTTAGATCATGCATATGATATTAGTTTTGTTGTATTTCATGTGATGTTTTACTTTGTGGATTACAGAGATACCTTTAGGGTTCTCAGGGTCCCCTACTGAGATGTTATAATCACCCCTGCACGTGTGTGCTTGGTGCAGGCTACTGACTCTCCGAGGAAGACTTTGGATGTTCAGGTCGTGGTAGAGCTTTGTGGGATGGGAGTAGTAAAGATCATCTTCTTCAACTTTAGATCTACATCTACTACCCTCCAGATAGTGTTTCAGTGCAGATGCGACAGCTATTTTCTTTCATTTCAGTTTCTAGGGCTTCTATCTTGGACCACTATTTTAAATTTACCATTGTACTTATGGTTGAACTTTGTTCTTGTGGTTATACC
Organism: Viscum album; assembly: GCA_963277665.1. NCBI lineage: Eukaryota > Viridiplantae > Streptophyta > Magnoliopsida > Santalales > Viscaceae > Viscum > Viscum album. The sequence goes on along the minus strand of OY728161.1, from coordinate 1,984,089,404 downwards.
TTACTTATGTCGGTTTTTTACTTCAATTTATCTAATTGATTGTGTATAGATCTCTAAGGATATGCCTTCCCTATTTGGTAAAATCATCCAGGTGCAAGTCAGAACCCCCTCTCTAATGGAAAGTAGGCATGGGGTTGCTACATTCTGGCCCTGTGGGATGGGTCGTGACAAAGGTAAAAAATGTTATTTCATAAGGTATAAAGGGTTTGAATAATGTCTTATTCTAGAATGAAAAAAAGATTCATCTAAAAACCTTAATAAAAATTTAATATGGATAATATTTATTTGAATAATAATTTTTAAATTTTTTAAAAAAATTACAATGAAAACCTTTTTATAAGAAATTATTTGTAGATTAATATTGGTTCTCCATCAAAATATCGAAATGATGTCAAGTTTTCATAAAAACATTTTCTAAAATATTTATGATCCCAAGAGTGGGAAAATTGAATTAATATTTTATAAAAGTCATTAAAAAACCCAAATATATTAAAATTAATGGGTTAATTGGATAAGTATCCCATAATTTTCTTGAATGGAAAATCGTGTACAAATAATATTGAATAAAATGGGATAATGGAAGAAACCCTCAAAAACGATTTAACAAAGAAGTGTAAAACAATAAATGAGTAAATTTTGTATTTTAACTAAAAATAAAATAATTGAAATGGATATACATCAATAGATAGTTAAAAATGACAACACACATAATCATATAATATTATATACAATGAGGAAGTAATATGACTCAATTAAATATTATTATGTAATGAATTTGTATTCAACTTGTAAATGTTTAAGTCAAATCCCATTAAAATTAACAATTCAAATTGAAACTCAAAATACCGTGAATAAAGGACCATTCAAGATATTACATTTCAATATATCATTACCCACACTATATATAATAAATAATGTGGACAACAATTAATTATGTTTCATAAAATAATAGTGAGACAAGAATCCATTACACTCTGTTTCCTTTTTGAGTGAAAATAATTTAAATTACTGTATAATAAACATATGTTAATTTTTAAATTGGTTGAGAAACTGTATCTTGTTTTTCACTACATTTTATCTCTTATTAACATGTTTTGTTGAACTACATAAATAATTATGTTTACATCAGGTGTTTTATCCAAAATTTGATTTTATGTGTCAAAAACAACTTTGGTTGGTCAAAAATGGTAAATGGGGTTATTTTATAATAGGTAAAGAATAATAATCATTAAATAAATTTCATATTTATAAATAAATTAATATTTTATAAACAATTATTATATAATTTTTTTTGAAAAATGAATAAACGATATGATCACAAAGATGGTAGTTTGTACACACGCATGAGCAAAATTCTCATTTTTCAATGATCATTATGGAATGGAGGTAAGTAGCATTACTTATTTCCAAAATTATCATTATATAATAAATACCATATTATTTAATAAAATATCCATATAAACGGAATTATTGTGTTGAAAAATGAATCACATCATGTCGAAGAGGTGGTAGTCCACACGTCCATGAATAAAGTTATCATTTTTTATATTTGTGAAAGGATAATATAGAAAATTATATATTTTTTATTTATATAAAGGTAATTATTTCATTAATATCATATTCATTTATATTATACCACAAATTTTTATTGGAAACCATATATTATATTTTACATGTAATTGGTAAACAAATCTCATTGCTTCGAGGGGGCGGTATCCCACAATTACACAAATAATGTTATCATATTTATAGAAAAATGGAAAGTATAAATATAATTGTTGAAAAATAATTAAATAAGACTAATGGAATAATAAATATATTATATAACATATATAAATATTTTTTCATCATAATCTCCACAATGAGAGGTGTTAATGGATGAACGAACGATCACCATTTCCTGAGGATGTAGTTCGTCATTCACAAACACAATATGTTCATTATCCATTTAATGAATGTGTGTGTAAGGGTATGTAAAAATATTTGAGTAAAAACTCCATAATATAATGAGGATAATTATTTTATCATGTGAATTTTGAATAGGAATATTTGAGTTTGTGGATAAATAATTGAAAAAAAAGTTATTGGTGCAATGTATCATATTAAAAATGCGGTTACTACTTTTGGTTTATACCAAAAGGAATCCTTGGAATGAGTTCCGACAATATAGATGCTTCAAGTTAGAGTTCAGGTAAGTTGGTAAGATATTGGGACATATATTTGACACCCTATTTGTTATGAGATTTTTGAGGAATGTGGATAAGTGGTGGGATTTTATATTGAAGGAGGAGTGGTGCTCATAAAATATTTTGACAAAGGAATCATTCCCAAATATTTTATATCAAAACTAGATCCAGTAATGGTCCCAATTTTCCAAAAGATATGAAAAAGTCTATATATTTCTATAAAATAGATGTTGGAAAATGTTTTTGGTCGTTTTGGGCCTTATGGTTATGGTTTAGTCCCTTATTAATCTTAATTTTACCAAAAATAATTTTAATTAATTTTAATTAAATTTATTAATTTTTTTGTTTAAAATATAATTGGTCTTATTAGAGATTATAAATGAAAATTGTTCCAAATATTGAATCCATTTTCGAAAAATTCTAATCATATATGTGGGAGAAATTGATTTAAATTTAATCACATATAGAGGACGACAATGCATGTTTTTAAAGTAAAAACGTCAAAACATTTTATTTGTTTTTAACATAAATTTCAATGTGAAATTGATTGTAATGAAATAAATTCTATAAATTGATAGAAACATTATTTAACTAAAAATAAATAAATTATAATTATAATTTAACCTTATATATAAATTATATGAAAAATATGTTTTGCAAAAAAAATCAATATATTTAACTATTCATTAAAAATGAAATGTTTCAAAAAATAATCATTTTACCATAACCTAAATGTAATGTTTTACATTCATATATGATTTTTATTATTACATTAATAATTAGTTGAATCATCGCAATTAAAATTTTAATTGTTTTTTTCTTTAAAATGAATTAAAATTTCCTATTATAAGAAATATAGGTTTTTATATGTAAAATATATTTTGTTCATATATTATTCCCATAATCCTAATGGATAAATATAAAAAATATTTTATTTATTATATAAAATATATATTTCAATAAAATAAATGACCAATTTTAATTAATTTTGTTTATTAAGACAAAAACTCATATGGTAGCAGAAAAATAATAATATTTATTTTATATCCAATTGGTTTTTATTATCATTTAATATTAATTTGTAACTAATGAATTCATTTTATATTTAAATAAACCTTAAATTTTAATAATTTAGTTATTTATATTCATTACCGTTAACATAATTGTCACACCTCGAACATCAAAATTTGTTTATCTAATTCATTTATCAACTTTGGATCCTTTGGATGAGATTCGAGATGAGCCCCGATCTAAATTTATGATTTTTTGGTGTTTTGGGTGAACATTTTACCTATGTGTGGTTCATAAATATTTACAGGAAACCATGTTCCATTCTCATGAAACCATGTAGTTTGGTGTCATTTTCGAGTATAGGCATTTTCCATGGTTGGTTCATAGTTTTGAAACTATGTAGCCAAGCCATACATGTTGTCAATTATGGATAGAGAGGGGATAAGGGTTGGCATATGGTTTGAAAAAGCATTCATAGAAACTATACGCATGACCTAGATTTTTAAAATTCTAAAATCTAAAATCTACCCTCCCCACTATTTTCCAAAAATTGCCTCCATCCTTGGGTCATTATTTGTGCATGAAGGGGTCTGAAGACCAAACAATTCATGGCTTATCCTCCTCCATGTATGCATCTTCATAGTTCTAAGGTAATTTCTAAGGGTCTTTGGAAAATTTTCACATATTCTTCTACTTCTATTCTCTCATTATTTATATCTTGTCCTCACATTGTGGGGATTTATCTCTTGGATGAACCATAGATATTATGGTTGATGTGGGTATGGTGTTTCATTGGACCTAGGGTGTACAGACTATTCAATGGGGCATATTATTCCTTATTTAAGAGAATCTTCACATCCTCACTCTTTTAAGGAATGTGTTTCCATCCATTTAATTTCCAAATAAATCTATTTTATACTTTTTTGGCTTCAATTAATATATAATTATAATTCACAAAATTGTGATGCATTTGGTTATTTCATTGGGGTGTTTTTATTTTCATATAATTTAATAAAAATTGTTTTCAAATTTATTCTAAAAATATTAATATGTATATGTGCATAAAATGTGTTTAATAAAATATCAATTGAGATTTTAATGAAAAGTTTGCAGATTTAAACATTGTTTCCCGAAATATATGTTTTATTAAATTGGATGGATTATGGTTTGGACATCATGTGTAGAACATAATGACGTTTCTAGTCTGTGTTTTTCTATGTTTTTGTGTGTTTGGAAAAGATCATATTATTTCTAAATGATTTTTTTTATTTTTTATTATAATTTAAAACTTATGGGTTTGTTTTTAAAAAAATTAGTGATTATATTTTTTGGGTGTTTTCATGGGTATTTAGAGTGTTAAAATGGATGTTAGAACATACATGTGTGCCTAGGGTTCACACATGGACGTGAATTCAAATGAAGATGGATCATTGAAACACTTTACCCTCTATATCTCTCTCTTATTTCATCTTTAAAAAATTCTTTCTTTACCAATTGTCTATTTGTTTTCAAATGGATCAAAGACTATTTCTTAATTTTTTTTGAGTTTCTGTCCCATTTAAAACTTTGAAAATCCAATAATTTTAATTAAAGGGATACGAAGACATGTTTTTAATTTTAATGTGTGTTGTGTGTTTTCACTTTGTCATGGGGTGGTGTTTTAATATTATATTGTATTTAGAATAAATTACAATTTGGAATTGTATAAAAAAATATTGGTGTCATAAATTATTTCAAAAATGGATTGTAAATGGTCTAGAAATATTTTGTAATAGACATGATGAAAGTCCTTATTTTAAAAAAATAATATATTTGGGAAATTATTATGATTTTGGAAACATAAGGCATGGTTGTTATATTATCCTGTCTTGAGAAATGTTTTTGAAATATTTAATGATGCCACTGCTTAGTTGGAACATGGGAATGACTCGTTCTTTGATTGGTACCCCTATCAAATATTTTCATAGGTGGGTTTTTTCATAGGTGGTATCAGTTATTGGGGTATTAAAGTGTCGTGGTGATATGTAAGGTGATTCACATGTGTGGGGGTAGGCACATCCCCAAGTAATTCTATTAGGGAAATCCTATATGTCTTTTATAGGGTCGAGTTATTATTTCTCGGAAAATGTGATTATATAGGTTGGTACCCCCTTATCTTGATAAGGCCTGGTGGGTTCTACCACTATATTAGTTAATCTATAGTTTCTTGTTTTTTATAGACTATGGTGTTTCACTATATACCGATAGGGGGATCCGACTTCAGTATTTCCAATGATATCTGTAGGGATGTTATGAAATTCCCAAGGGTTATCATCTAATTTTTTTGGATATTTTATATTTCTACTGTGTTATTGGTTTTATTTCTTTTCTATTTTTTTCATTTTTTTATTTCCGTATTTGGATTATTATTGTTGGTTTTGTTTCAAAAATGGTACTGAATTTTAAAAATAGATATATGGTGTAAATTATTCTGAAAAATGGAATGGCTTATTTGTTTATTAAGAAGTAGAAAAACCTATTTTATATATTCATTTCAAACTTGTGTTAATAGAATATTTTTGGGAATGGAAATGTATGAATTCTTTTGTGGTTTCCTACTTAGATTTTAAGATGACACCCTAATTATGCCACTTCACATCAGCAGAACTGATCTATTTTGTAAGTCCATGTATATGGTCTTGTTTCTAGCATTTGGATTGGTTTAGTCCTATGGTTTGAGGTAACCAAGAAGTCACATGGATATCTTGTAGTGTGTTCGACCTCAGTTATGTATTTAGTTTCAATTTTCATTTGTTTTGGTTGTATCTTAGATCAATTTTATATTTTTTTTAAAAAATTATTTATTGTTAGCTATATGTGTGTTCAGTTTCATTTATATTGATCTTGGTTAATCATGTGGTTAAATAATTCATGTTGGTTTATTTTTATACCTGCCACTAGTTTGTAGACTGTGGGGATTAAGAAACTCCTTCGGACCAACTCTGGGACTGGGTCATATGTCACATTGGATGTAATCCCATATTTGTTTCGGAAATTATGGTATCAAAGAACGACAATTGTTAGTTGGGATTCTTTGTAGATTGTATATTACGACTGTCGAGAATTGAGAGGTTGGTATGTGAAGAAGGTCATAGCCTCTTTCTCATTCTGATCCTCATGTTTTTAGTGGTAGTCCTCGTTTATATATATATTAGTTTTGGGATTGTTTTTGGTGGGATATGAATGTGGAGGCGGGATGGGGTTATGTCATAATACAACATGGATTAGTAACTCATATAGATCCTTAGTATATAGATCAAGATCTTATTAGTGTTATTTCTTAATTGGGGAATGACCAATGACAATGTCGTTAAGCTAGGCAAAGAAAGTAGTCCCTCATTCCAATTGATTTGTTCATCTCTTATTTTTTTTACGATTCATTTTGTATATGTGAATTCTTGAGATGAAAACAAGTTTTAAATGGAAATGATTTTTTTGTGGTTTTGAAATTAGCAGAATGGGTTTCAACGTAACCTGTTTTGGATTGATGTTTTTGGTTGGTCTGTTTCTTTTTATAATGAAATCATTTGTGTGACCAATGGTATTATTTATGGACGTTCACATATGTGTAGGTATGTATCGATGGTTTATGTATGAATATATTAATGGATGATGAATTTGGGAATGTATGGGAACATATTTTATGGTTCATGGGATTCCATAAATGAGTATTTGAAATTAATCATCTAACATAGGTTTTCTAAAATGGGTTTTGAGTAAAATATGATTTACGATTGAGTTTTCCATTAAAAAGTTGGTTTTTATCATGTGAAATGGTATTTTGGATATATTATTGTCACCCTGTAAGAAATAATTGTGAAAAAATTTGTAGAAAATGGTTTTTTTAAAGAGGCTTTGGTTTTCATTGTTTCTGTATTGACTATGATACACTTGTTTTAGACTGGGATATACTTATAAATTGTGTTTCTGATTGATTTTGATTTTGGTTCTATTATCGTTATGTTAATCAAAATATTCCACCCTGAAATTTCCAAACATTTTTGAGTAAGTCTTTCCCATTGTATGTTTCTTCTCAAATATTTCCCATATATCATGGAAATTGAGGTCCATTAAATGTAGTGGAGTATATTGGGAAATATTAGTGCCTTTCGATCATTGATAACTCCAAAAATCTATTATAGTTTGTGTTATTCCTTGTTTATTTTATGGCCAGCATTTGGAGGAATGGTAGTAGATTTCCCATCCATTGATGAATGCTGGGATGATATGGGAAGTTTTCATGTGTATTTTAATTTTATGTTTTATATCATAGGAGTTGAATGTGACGAAAAAAGAAGATCTCATAAAAAATGAAGGGAAACAAATGGTTAAGGGTTATGTTGAACAAGTCATGGAGCTGGATTCCATTCCCTCGTAGGTGGCATCACAGAATCAATTGAAGTCTTATCTTTTCATTGGTGGGATTCATTAAGAGAACAAAGATCATTCCCTCTCATGCATGGATTTTCATTTTGAGGAGCTAATGGATCATGCCTTATTAGCAGAATTAGTAACCAATGTTCATGAAACAAGAAATATAGTGACTCTTGTTGCTCATGAAGGGTCCCCATATGACAAGAACAATGTTCCATAGGACCTCATTTGAAAACATTCCCCTTCATTAATTCCATCTCCTAGTTCATCGCAGGTTTTTCTTGTGTTCCACTGGTGTGGTTATTTTTAGCATTTGAAGACATCATGTAACAATTTTCCAAGGACCTATAATCATTGCAGTTGTCTTAGTCATCAGGAATGGTTTTTTGGGATTATTTTCATACACATGAAATATTAATCGTAGGATTCTAGTGCCAAACTATTAGGTATTATTTTATTCAGGAATTAAGACTCCATCCATAGGCCTCAAAGTGAACCTCATGCGTAGTCAATAATCATCAGGTGTGTAGAGGTCCTTATCCCACTTATTGTCTATAAGGTTGAGGGTGGAGGCATTTTATGTTTCTTATTGTATTTTCATTATTTATTGTGTGTTATTTTTATTTTTATTTCTGGTTTTGACCTCTGGTGATTTGATGGAGGTGATTTTTATTAACATCATGAATTTGAGTCACATTTTTTGAGTTTCATTCACATTCGTTGTTCGGTAATTGTTTTATTTTTTGTTCATTTTGAGTAATGTTATCAATTATTTCATTGATTTAAAATTTTTTTGGGTTCATTATTGTGACCAATCTCTTTTCATTGGTATTCCCTAGTCTTGGAGGATTTGGTTTATGTATAGAATTTATAGATTCAGAATTTGGTTGTTTATCTTGTGTGAAGAAGTTTTGGTTAGTTAATTCTGATGTTTCCTACTATGGAGGATGTGTTACTCTATTAAAATTAAAAATTTTGTTTTTTACCTCATTGGCATGATCCATAGTCATGCCAATGTTTTAGTCATATTTTTTGTGGTTGGGAGAACCCTATTGTTTTCTTCCCTTTTCCCTCATGCACTGATTTATTCTTGATTGATCTGGTGTGACATATGGAGTGAATGGTCACCTTGAGGCATGTGGCTCATCTCCATATTTTTTGGGTATGTTTTCATGTTTTGTCTATCATTTTGTCAAGTGAAATTATTGTAATAAAAATGGTCAATGGTAGGGATAAGTGTCACATCCTGGCCATGAAAATACTTTTATTTTATTATTTTCATAGCTTTGGATTCTTTAGATCAGGTTCAAGTAGATATTTCATTTAAATATTTGAATTCATATTTTATTGGTAATTTTTTTTCATGTGCACACTTAACACATGGTTAAAGGAAACCGTGCAGCATGGTGTTATTTTTTAGATGTAGCGTTTTGAATATTTGGAGCACAGTTTGTAAATCATTCAACCAATACATGTGGGGGTGTCCCTTATAGAAAGTGAGGAGTTTATGGTGGGTGCACAGTTTGGAAAATTGTGTATCCAAACTGTGTGCATAGTCTATATTTTTAAAATGTTAAAATCCATAATATACCATCCCCACTTTTTCCAAAATCGACCTCTTTAACTTGGGTCCTTTTTGATGCACAAAGAGGTTCCAAAACCCTCATCTCCTTGGACCCCCTCCACATTGGATGCATCTTAAATGTTTTATGGAAATTTTTTAGGGTTTCAAGCCAACTTTCTCCCCTTATTATTCTTCTCTTCTATCCCTCTTGATATCATAGCTTCTTATAGTGTGGTTATCCCTATTTTCAAAACTCTTATGATTGGGGATGATGTATGGTTGGTGTTTCATTAGATCCAGGACATGAATATTGTTATTTGGGGCCCATTCTTCTATCTCTGAGAGTTTCATCACATCCAGACTCTATTATGGTATGTGTTTCCATGTTTTTCCTATTTTATGCAATCCATTAGATACTTGTGTATGTTCCATTAATTTTAAAATATGATTGACATGATTGTTATTTATCTGGATAATTTATTGTTGTTTTTTATATTGTTATATTTCATTGAGAATATTTTTTAATATTATTCTAAAAAAATTTCCATATATATGTGCACCCACTGTGTTTAATAAAATATAAATTGATCATTCAAGGAGTTCTTGTATGATTTGAGTGTTGTTTTCCCTAAGATATGTTTTACTAAATTTGTTGGATTGTGTTTTGTACATCTTTTATGGATTGTGGTTTCATTTACCTTGAGGTTTATTGTGTGTTTGGAAAGGCACCCTTGGTTTTTTAAAAATTTTATGCATTTTTGTAATTTTTTGAAATTGTTGGGTTTTGATTGAAAGCATATGGTGATCCTAAAAATATTTTCCAGTTGTTTTCATGGATATTTATAGTGTCCCATTGGATTTTGTCACATTCATGGGTGTATAAGATGAAAAAATGGATGTTCAGTCAAATTAATGAGGCACTTTAAAAAAAATTACCCTTTTTCTCAGGTGTAAACACATGAAAAGCCTGTGAAGTTTTTTTCTTAAATACATAGTAATTTTATGAGTCCGCAGTTTCTGATCGCACCTTATTCTGAGGCCTGTTGTGACGAGAATCAATTTTTGAAGTTTTGTTCATGTATATTAAGTGAACGTACATGCGAGATTTTATATCTTTTGAATCGACTCTCTGAATTGAAATTCGAGGGCACCGTTGAACTCACAACAACCATATATTTTTAAGGAGCCCTTTAATGCAGTTGTGTTTCAATGTGAATGGAAGTGAGTTTTGGGGATTCAAATTAAAATTAAAAGTCAAATAAAAATGTGTGTGTAACACATTTTTATTTGAAAGGTGGTTATTTTCTCCAAAGGGAAGTTGGAGGTGGGGCCCACTCCCACATAACCTCCCATGGTAGGATATTATCCGGTGGAGCCCACACGAGCTCAACCTAATTACACACCCCTTTTGAACCTCTTGATCTCCCCATTAATAATGGAAACTCTTGGGCTTCTCTTTTATGGTGCCAACACAACAAATTAATGATTTAATTAATTGATTTGTGTGTTTGAATTCGTTTGAATTCATTTTTCCAACATAATAATATGAGTGATATTATTATGGTTGGGTGGGCATAATCTTTCCTTTGGTTGGGAGAATTGGGAGGACATCACCCTCTCTAGAGAAAAACATGAGGAACTCGATCATCTTCTCCCTTCTTCAAACGGGGCAAGAAAGTGAGGAGATTCCCATCTTCATTCCTCTTCCTATCCGTAAATGGAGAAGACGTCGCCCACGAAAAATGTCGCCAACGACGATGTCACCTCCTTCTGACATCAATGGAAAGACACCGCCATCCCACAACTTTGTCAACGTTCAACAAAAATCGAATTAGGGTTTTGAATTCGAGTTTGAATTTATTTATTTTATGTTCTTATTTTCCATTGGATAAAAAATAACCGTGGATCGGCCCCCGAACTTGTCGATCCGTAGAACGGATGTTGATTACGGGATGGGTTAGAGAGTAACCTGGGATTTGTTTCTAGATAAATTATATGCTAAATTACTGTTTGAGCCTCTAACGTAGAGGTAACGGGATAACAAACAAGTTCGAACCCTCTGCCAATTCGTTCTTGATGCGTGGTTTGATGGGCGATGGGTGAATGGAATGGGAACCCTGATTTGAGACAGTCACATTGATGAATAGGACCCTAGGAGGCTGTAGGTCTAGACGAGAGGAAAAAAGGACCAATGGAACGACTCCAGTGGCCCGCAGAGGAGTGCGAAAATGATGCCAGGTGGCGCCGCCATTACGGGTCAATGCCCCCCCACTTCGCGCCTTAAGGGTGACGTGTTCGTCCAGCTGGCCAAGCCGCGGGCCGAGCCGCCCTCGTGCGGGCCGGGCCAAAGCCACCGGGTCGGGCTGTGCCCACCGGGTCAGGCCACACCCTGCCAGACCGAACCTGGATCTGGGGCAGGTCGACCCACTTCGGGCCGACCCAGGGCGGGTTGGGCCTACTCAAACTGTACCCATACCCAGCTCTTCGGACCACTTTTTTTTCACCCATAACATGAGCTATGGACCTCCGATCGATGCACCGTCAGTTTCTTAGGATTCCTTGGATCAAGAAAGTCGTTTTGATATAACACACTCAATGTTTTGTCAATGTTTGGGTATAGCCGAGTTGGTTCGAACCCAATACCAACCTGGCCCTTAGAGCAGAAACACTTATAACTTAAGGACCATATGTCTGATTGACGTGTTTTCAACTTAGTTGGAATCATTTTGATGAGACGGTGCATTTGGAATACTCCACATAGGATTAGGATGAGTTTGGACTATGTCCTTGTTAGATTGTACCCAAAATCCAACCGGCCCCTTGGAAGGGAAATACCAATAACTCTCAGGACTTCGTGATAGTTGATGTATCAACACTTGGCTCAGGGAGAGGACTCTCCCGGAATCGATCATGATGTGTGTGGGAACCGTAGGGCTGGCTCCGAATGAGATGACGGGAACCACTGTGGGTTTGAAAATAGAGACTTATGTACCAGGATCCTATTTGGGTTTGACAACGATGACTACTGTACCGGAATCCACGTGGGGTCGATAGTGTTGACTTCTATACTAGGATCCTCCGTGGGTTCTACAGTAGTGACTTCTGTATCAGGATCCTATGTGGGTTCGATAGTCATGACTACTGTACCACAATCCTATATCAATTCAATATTGAGGACTTCTGTGACAGGATCTTATGTGGGTTTGACAGCGCTGATATTGTTCCAGGATCCTATGTGGGATCAACAGTGGAGATGATTTACAGGCTACATATAATCATCTCTACCCCTCTTCGTGAGTTGTATACCAGTGTGAGGAGGCTATCGGTACATACCCTTCAAGTAGGATATTTTGTGGACAATCCAAGAGCTTCTAGGAACCTTCCAGCTGTTTTTCTTTTCAGTTATACCTGTGTGTCCATTCCTTGTACTTTACTGTTCGGCTTGTATTTCTGGCCCTTTTACTTTCCAACACTTCTTCTGTATTCAGTTATTACTTAGAGTTTGCATCGGCTTGTTCTCTGGTTGTGTTTGTTTGCAGTTATAAAGGCAATGCCTTCCCAGTTTTGGGATTTACACCTTTGGTGCTACACTCTATCCCCTGGCCTATTGAAGGAGGGCTTGGGGTAGTTACGACACGGGACCCGGGGGATGGGTCATGACAAATTGTTATCAGAGGAGTCTGTTCTACCACAGAACATCGACACTGATTCTTTTAAGTGGAAATAGTGTTATTTGTTTTGGGTGTGGTTATCATTTTAGGGAAACCGGTGTTGGTGCAGTGGCTGACGTATCCATACACTTGGGCTTTGACTTCTGACTTCCCACTCAGTGTAGGAAAACACTGTTTTCATGTGTCTTTCCTAGAAAAAGTTTTCTTCGGGATTCCTTTGTTTCATCCCACCTGGTATATTTTCTTGACCGTGGAAAACATGTTTATTTTCAAGATGGCCCCACAATGGAAGCTTGTTAGGGTTCTAAGTTTCGTATGAGATTGTATCCCACCAAGCGACAAGGCATCGGTGCAAGGCCCCATCACACCGAAGGTGCCAGCGGTACCACTACCAGATGGGACACTGATACCACCAACTCCAGCAACAGAGAGTGCACGTCGTCTGACTTCATTGCACGAGTTCCAGTGCCGGAGACCGCCTAGGTACTGGGGAGAGACGGACCCACAGGTAGCTGATGAATGTATGGAGGCTATTTTGAGAGTTTTCATATTGGTAGGGACACCAGCCGACCTCAGGGTGATCCTTTTCGCGAGTCTCCTGCAGGAAGAAAGAGGCATATGGTGAATCCTAATGCTCCAGGTGCATGATTTGGAATCACTAATCTAGCATACTTCGAGAGCCTGTTCCAGGTGAAGTTTGTACCATCCACCCTTCGTGTGGTGAAGATTCAGGATGTTACTTCATCTGCTGAAGGGAAACATGACAGTAGCTCAGTACTCAGCGAGGTTCACCAACCTCTTGCGATACTCCACGGATATGGTACGGGTCCCATTCTTCATGGCCTGGAACTTTTAGTAGGGAATTGGGCATCAGATCAGGGCTTTGATGATCTTCCTCAACATCCCGATGCAGAAGTGGGTATTAGAGTGAGCCCTCCGAGTTGAGAGTTTCATTGATGAGAAGTCTCCATAGCGAGACCCACCATTAGTCGACACACACTGGATTCTTCTGCAGCTGGTAGTAGACAGAAGACGTAGGGGTCCAAGAGGAACAGACCCACAGGTGGTCAACTGCATGACGCAAGTTCGGTTTTGCGGGGCACACGAGACAGAGCTAGCCATATAAGGAGAAGGCAGTGCTATAAATGCAGTGGGTAGGGTCACATGGCTCGAGAATACTAGAACTGCCATGCAGATGAGCAGCAGACAGTAGACGGAACTCCCAGGCATATGTAGAGGTTCGACCATGGTGGTCCGCTGTGAGCAGGTGGATGTTGTAGAGGAGATGACTGAGAAGTAGGTGGTGGACGATGTTTCGAGGCCCTACCACCACCACAACAAGTAGGTCCACCCTGACTGCAAGGAACCGGTGGACAAGGGAGAGATCAGCTTCAGGAAGCTGAATGCAACGACCATAGTGCTCTAGGTGTTGGATTACAGGAGTGGTACTAGTTCCAGGCATCAATTAGTTTATTCATGAAGCTTATATATTCGTTGATGTCGTTGTTTGTGGATGATTTGTGTCCATTTACTTTGAGATGCAGTAATAAATCACACACATCCCTGTGATGTTTGATTTATTTCCATTTTTGTGGATAATACTAAGAGATTCCTGATAAAACTATTTACTTGACCCTCACATTCGAGAATCCTATGGGAGGAGACCCAATGACCACACATTGATGCCGACAGTGTGACTCAACCATTGGTGGTGAGCGTAATAGTTGGATCTCTTGGTAGTAGCATCGAGGCCTTACGACATTGTCCATGGCATGAATTAGTACCGTTCATGTCAGGATAGACTGTATTAGGCAATGGGCGTGGTTCATCCAGGGTATGAGACCGAATTTATATTTTCGGCAAAGGATAAATCTTAGCAGCTCATGTAGGACGTAGGCGAAGAAAGGTGTAGAAGTTTTCTTTAAAATTGTCTAGTCTCTCCCATAGTTTGTTGGGTGAATGCATTACAGTCTAATATGACCTCCAGAGTCTCAAGTATATCTTCTCTCAGAAGGACCTGAAGCTAATATAGCGGTGATGAATTGAATTCATCTAGGACAATGACCTCAAGATAATCTATACTCCTGGAAAGGGGAACGTTGTAGTCAATAATGTCTGTAGTAGATCGGGCATTCAGTTGCTAGGAGAGGCGACAGAGCAGCTGGCTGCGTTGTAGATATCCTTTGTGGATCGGGATGGAGCAGCCTTTCTACAGTCTCTTACAGTCACTTCCCTACTTCTTTATGAGTCAGGGAGGCGCATCATGGGGACACTGACTGCGATACAAGACATGCTCAGATATCCTCAGGGCAGGCATCCAAAGGATTTTTCGAAGGTGGGGAGCATGTCTTTCATAACAGATGATGTACCATGGTACCGATTTCACTTCAGGATGATGTGTTGCGGGAGTTCCACACATCCCCTTTAGCATTACATACAAGAGTGGTAAAGATGTACTAGGACCTTCAATGACAGCACTGGTGGCCAGTTATGATGAAGGTAGTAGCGGAGTTTGTCTCTGGATGCCTCACTAGTCAGCAAGTGAAGGCGGAGCATTAGGTACCAGCAGGCTTGGTTCAGCATTTAGAGGTCCCAATGTGGAAAAGGGATGAGATATCCATGGAAATTGTGACGGTTCTTCCACATTCGTCCAGGGGACACGACTTGATTTGGGTGACAGTCGACCGACATACCATGTTGGGCAACGTCCTACTGACCAGAGATGGTACGAGATACCACAGAGAAGGTGAAGGTCATCCAGGAGAAGATAAAGACTGTGCAGAGCTGACAAAGTCGTATGCTGAAAGGATACAAATACCTCTAGAATCCAAGGATGGTGACCACATATTTCTACAGGTCTCACCTCGATGAGGTCTACAGAGAATTAGTCAAGGTGGAAATTTATCTTCATGATTTTTCGGACCTTTTCAGGTCCTCATCAGGGTAGGTGAGGTGGCTCACTTCTTGGCCCTTCCACCTCAGTTGTACTGGGTGAACGACGTCTTCCACGTATCTCAACTGAGGGGATACGTGCTCAATCTTTCCCACATCATTGACCACGGGGAGCAAGATATCGATGACGGGGAGACATTCACGGAGGCTCCAGTGGATATTGAGGATCGACAAGAGTGTGTCCTATGTGAATGGTCGATTCCTTGTGTGCATGTTCATTGTTAGCACATACACCTCCAGGAGATCACATGGGAGTGGGAGGCTCTGATTCATGTTCAGTACCCCGATTTGTTACCTTAGTGTGTGTTTTAGCTTAAATGGATATAAATCCCTAAGGTGGGGAGAATGTAAAGACCCATAAATCTTGTGGAATTTATTTTCTAAAATGCATGTGAATTTTCGAGTCCGCAGTTTTTGAA
This sequence comes from Viscum album, assembly GCA_963277665.1. Lineage (NCBI taxonomy): Eukaryota > Viridiplantae > Streptophyta > Magnoliopsida > Santalales > Viscaceae > Viscum > Viscum album. Next base: position 1,984,073,188 of record OY728161.1, on the reverse strand, counting down.
GGTACCTGATTCTGAGGCCTTTTGTGCCTAGAATCAATTTCTGAAGTTTTGATTGGGTACTGGTTGCGCCCAAATTTACCCTACAGGTATGCGGTCGTTGTAGTACAAGTAGGGGTCGAGTCCACAGGGACCGAAGAAGAAACCGAGAGACACTCTGATTTTTGAAGGATTTGGCTATGGAGTGGCCAACTATTTGGATTGACTTTATTTGAATAACTACTGAATTAATTTAAAGAAAATAAATTAAAACATACACTTACTTAGTCTAAAACAATTAATGAAGATGAGTTGATCCTAATTTGTTACTAGGGTTAGATTGGATGTATTTATTATCTTATAACGTTCATTTCACTAATTCAAGACGTGTCCACAAAATGATACAATTCCTCAACATCATTCACCAATTTAATCCCTCACAATTCCAAGGATAATCACCAATGCACTTAGAGGATCAATTTAATTATCACTCCAAGGAATTGGATCGTACTAGCACTCGAAATGTGTTATTGTTAAAGTTGGCGAAGATGAAGAAGAAATTAATCATCAAATGGAAATCTTAAATTAATGAAATGATTAAAGAATTTTAGATCATAAAATAACAACCAATCTTCCCCATGAATCTCCCTAGGACCAACCCATAAGGGTTTAGCCCTCCATTTATGCTATTAAATAAATGGAAGCGGGAAGTCGACTTAAAGAATCAGAATTGGAGAAGAAAAATAAAACAATGAAAAGATCACTCCACCGTTGTGTGAATAAATTCACAAGTGCTGTTGTGAATAAATTCACACCTTAAAGCAACGGTATCAAAGTGATAAGAAGAAAAAAAGAAAAAGATGAAATGAATAACTTTTATTGAGATCTAATGTGATTCAAATAACTTACATGAGAATGAAGAACGATTACAACATCAAATGGACAGCAAAAACATTACAATGAAAACAAAGCATCCAAGATGATAAGAAAAATTTTCCACCCCCCATTCCCTTCACCAATAGCTCCTTATATAGGAATATTAGGATCCTTAGGTATATCCCCCAACAATTAATTCACCCCCCAACAATTAATAGAGTCAAATGGAGGGTGAATAATCAAAAGGAAATTGATGTTTCGAATTTGACCCGGAAAACTGTCCAGATTCGTCCACCACATTGACGTGTGAATTAGAAATTGAAGAAGGCCGAATCCGGAGGGCCTGTAGAAGAGAAATATCTTCATCCATCTGTCCTATATGAGCTGTAAAAAGTTCAGGAATGTTCGCTCAGCCGTTTTGAAGTTATAGTCTAAATGGTGGGACGGATTTTTGAGCATTAATGTCATGTCCACCATTTAAATCTCAACTTCAGATCCATTTATCATCATGATAACATCGGAATTAGCTCCAGCCACAGTTGAATAAAATGATCCTCATATTTTTAAATTTCTACTGTATAAATTTGAGCTTCATTGGGCTTGGTTTCTGGGCCCCACATTTGTTTGATGGGCCTTAGGCCCATTATGCTTTTTCCAGCAAGTTTCTTCCTTCAGGCACAAAATTCTCCATCTTCCTTTGGGATTCATCCATCGAACCTGTAAGATAAAATGTTCCAAACAAAGAGATCAATCAAATCCCAAAATTTCAAATTAAAATGATGAATATTTTAATTTACACAAGCAAATTATTGAGTGCGCCCAAATTGACATTTTAAGCATGAATTGCACAATGATGGGAAATGAAGTTCAATTTCTGAATTGGACTAAAATTGATGTTTATGAACTTTTAAAAACATTAATATTAAGATCATAACAATGAATATTAGCCACTTTCAGTGACTAATCACACCCCCCAACTTGAGTTTTTCTAGTCCCGAGCAAAATAAATTACAAATATGAAATCCAAATCCTCTTTTCAAAAAACATTTAAATACACATTACTCACCCAAATATCTAATACCAAAAAAAATTATGAAAACCCATCAAAATCATTTAAAACAAGCTAGGTACATAAGCATATCCCAAGCTCAAGCCCATTCCTTTGTTCAAATTCATCGCCACATTTCATCCAATTCCAATTAAGCATAATAAAGTGTTGTGCATCATAAAAGATATGGGGCCCATTTTATTGTTCAAGGGGAAAAAATGGAAGCGCTAGGTGGGAATAACATTAAACCTTAAGATGAGTATCCATTTTTTTTTAATTTTTTTTATTTTTTTAACCACAATAGATATGAAAAGACTAACTCTGTGCAAGACAACTATGGAGTCACGATCCCCAAGTGCCGGACGCCACACATTTTGTCAATTTCATGCTCTACAATAGAGATATAAAGCCTAACTCTGGGAAAGAAAACTATGGAGTCACGATCCCCCAGTGCCGGACGCCACACATTTGGACAAAACATTGCTCTATGCGGTCATTATTATTATTTTCAATTTTTTTTTGTTTTTTTTTGTTTTTTTGGATACTCAAATTAAACTAAAAGTGACCCCAGAACCCTATGCTATAATGAAAGGGACCCAAGAACTCAAATTTACACCCACGATCCATTAGATGTGTATTGTGGTATTTTTATTAAGAGGATGAAAATGTAAACTTTGAAAAATCAAATCGGACAACTGCACTTTCAAAAACTATGCTCATGAACTTAAACTTGCATTAAAATCAGAATCAAGGCATGCAAAATTTATTTGATATCAAATTTCAGAGTTTGCAATGTGTGTTATGATGTTTAAGGTTAATGGAATTTTTCTTTTCACGCATGTTTTTATTGAAAAAAATCATTTTTATCCCCCCCCCAACTTAGAATAACACTGTCCCCAGTGTTCAAAGAAAAGAAAAGCTGGAAGGGGGTAGGAGAGGAGTTCAAAAAAGAAATTTAAAATGAAAATCATGGAATGAAGTCACCTGGTGGTTTATGATGATAGCGCATTCCATAGTCTCCCTTCAATCCTGGGTTCGAGTCTCAGCAACTTTGATGGTGGTGAATGGATTTTTCTTATAGCTTACGACATGTCCGTTTATTTTTTTAAACCTATAAAAACATAAAAATAAAACAAAACAAAATAAACTGATGATACATTGTCTTCTTTATATTTTCTAGGTAAGGTATTACTCAGAGATTACACCACGTGACACGGATGAATATGGCGCTCCCCTTTCATACCCATCCTTACTCATAAAAGAAGAAAAGGTCAACAGTTTATGGTAATTTATTATATGAAAAAAATGATTCAAAATGATTAGAAACATGAAAACCATGGGTTGCCTCCAATGCAGTGCTTTTGTTTAACGTCGTTAGCTCGACTTGAACCCCCCAACTTATCAAATTCCAACTTTCAAAATTTTAATTAACCCATCTTTCTCCACTTCAACAGGATTGAGATTGATTATTTGTTTTAAATATGTTTCATGTTAAATCCCATGGTCATTAATGAGTGTGGAAGTCCAAGGAAATTTGGTAATGTTTGATTCGGTTGAATTTCTAGTCTTTCCTAAGACATCAATGACCATTCAAAAATTATTGGTTTCTTGAGAAGAATGAACTACAAATACAAGGTTTTTCTTATCTCCTATAGTGGGATTCTTGAGTTCAGAAGAAAGTAAAATAATTTTGAGCTCGGGTTCATTGAAATTTCCTAAAGGAGATTGACAAATTAAATCAAAATCAGTTTCTTCTCCAAAACATTTAGAAAGAATTGGTTCATTTTGAAAATAAGATTCATCCTGAAAATTGTCCAGTTGAATATCAGAAGTATGTATGGGATCAATGTTTGGTATTTCTCCCAATTTTTCAGTGATTGGTGGTCCTAGAAATTCACTAATGGAGCCATGTTTAGGAAACTTAATCCATGATGTCATGTTATTATCTTTTGAATTCAAAAAAATAAGTTTCCTCTTGATTTAAGTACCCATCAACAATTCCTTGATTATCTTCAACTATCGCAAATTCAATGGTTGGTTCTTCAATAAATTCTTGTGAGGTTTGTGGGAGACAAGATTCTTGTATTAGTAATGAGGAAGAGACAACTTGAGTGGGAATTGGTTCCACAACCATTTCAATGCTTTGTAGTTCTACTCTTAATGATGAAACCTCTGAATTCATTTTATCAATTTTTTCACACAATTGTTCAAAAAAATTTCAGAATTAGGATTTATAGATGTTTGGACATCATGAACTTCATTATGATTGATCTCTTCAATCATCCTCGAGAGGTATGGAAATTGATCCTTTAAACAATCAGCATCCCATTGATTGTACATCTCATCTGGTGTGGTGTACTCAATCCTGGTTTGGTCAATGAAATTTTCTATGTGATGTGATTCAAAATATTGATTTTCCAGTTGATTATAGCCTTGGTATATTAATGGGTAATGTTGAAGATAATCCATTGGAGTTGATTGAAAGTTGTTTTTTGGATTCATTGGACACGCAGAAATAGAAAAGGGAATAGAGAAGATAAATTAGGGTGAGAATAGAAAATTTGGGGTGAGAAAAGAAGATGAGTGTCTAAGGTACTTACTTGGGTCCCCGGCAACGGTGCCAAAATTTGGTTGCGCCCAAATTTACCCTACAGGTATGCGGTCGTTGTAGTACAAGTAGGGGTCGAGTCCACAGGGACCGAAGAAGAAACCGAGAGACACTCTGATTTTGGAAGGATTTGGCTATGGAGTGGCCAACTATTTGGATTGATTTTATTTGAATAACTACTGAATTAATTTAAAGAAAATAAATTAAAAAATACACTTACTTAGTCTAAAACAATTAATGAAGATGAGTTGATCCTAAGTTGTTACTAGGGTTAGATTGGATGTATTTATTATCATATAACGTTCGTTTCACTAATTCAAGACGTGTCCACAAAATGATACAATTCATAAACATCATTCACCAATTTAATCCCTCACAATTCCAAGGCTAATCACCAATTCACTTAGAGGATCAATTTAATGATCACTCCAAGGAATTGGATCGTACTAGCACTCGAAATGTGTTATTGTTAAAGTTGGCGAAGATGAAGAAGAAATTAATCATCAAATGGAAATCTTAAATTAATGAAATGATTAAAGAATTTTAGATCATAAAATAACATCCAATATTCCCCATGCAACTCCGTAGGACCAACCCATAAGGGTTTAGCCCTCCATTTATGCTATTAAATAAATGGAAGCCGAAAGTCGACTTAAAGAAGCAGAATTGGAGAAGAAAAATAAAACAATGAAACGATCACTCCACCGTTGTGTGAATAAATTCACAAGTGCTGGTGTGAATAAATTCACACTTAAAGCAACGGTATCAAAGTGATAATAAGAAAAAAAAGAAAAAGATGAAATGAAGAACTTTTATTGAGAACTAATGTGATTCAAATAACTTACATGAGAATGAAGAACGATTACAACATCAAATGGACAACAAAACATTACAATGAAAACAAAGCATCCAAGATGATAAGAAAATTTTCCACCCCCCATTCCCTTCACCAATAGCTCCTTATATAGGCATATTAGGATCCTTAGGTACATCCCCCAACAATTAATTCACCCCCCAACAATTAATAGAGTCAAATAGAGGGTGAATAATCAAAAGGAAATTGATGTTTCGAATTTGACCCGGAAAACTGTCCAGATTCGTCCACCACATTGACGTGTGAATTAGAAATTGAAGAAGGCCGAATCCGGAGAGGATCTTGAAGAGACATATTTTCATCCATCTGTCCTCTATGATCTGTAAAAATTTCAGGAAATTTCTCTCATCCGTTTGGAAGTTATAGTCGACATGGTGGGACGGATTTTTGAGCATTAATGTCATGTCCACCATTTAAATCTCAATTTCAGATCCATTTATCATCATGATTACATCAGAATTAGCTCCGGCCACAGTTGAATAAAATGATCCTCATACGTTTATCTTTATACTGTATAAATTTGAGCTTCATTGGGCTTGTTTTCTGGGCCCCACATTTGTTTGATGGGCCTTAGGCCCATTATGCTTTTTCCAGCAAGTTTCTGTCTTCAGGCGCAAAATCCTCCATCTTCCTTTGGGATTCATCCATCGAACCTAAAAGATAAAATGTTACAAACAAAGTGATAAATAATATCCCAAAATTTCAAATTAAAATGATGAATATTGTAATTTACACAAGCAAATTATTGAGTGGGCCCAAATTGACATTTTAAGCATTAATTGCACAATGATGGGAAATGAAGTTCAATTTCTGAATTGGACTAAAATTGATGTTTATGAACTTTTAAAAACATTAATATTAAGATCTTAACAATGAATATTAGCCACTTTCAGTGACTAATCAGGTACGTTCAGTGAACATACATGCGGGGTTGCATATCATTTGAACCGATGCCCAGAATTGAAATCCTAGGGAACCGTTGAACTCCTAGTGCCAGTATTCGGTTAAGGGGGCCTTTAGTGAAGTTGTGTTTCATTGTGAATGGAAGAGAGTTTTGGGGTTTCAAATTAAGATTAAATGTTAATTAAAAATGTGTGTGTAACAGATATTTTTTTTGAAAGGTGGTTATTTTCTCCAAAGGGATGTTGGAGGTGGGGCCCACACCCACATAACCTCCCATGTGAGGATATTATGTGGTGGGGAGCACACAAGCTCAGCCCCATTATACTCCTCTTTTGAACCCCTTGAGCACCCCATTAATAGGGTAAACTCTTTGGCTTCTTCTTTATGGTGCCAACACAAATAATTAATGATTTAATTTATTTATTTTTTTGTTTCAATTCTTTTGAATACATTTTTCCAGCATAATAATATGAGTGATATTATTATGGTTTGGTGGCCATAATCTTTTCTGTGGTTGCGAGAATTGTGAGGAAAACACCCTCTCAAACGAAGAACATGAGGAACTATATCATCTTCTCCTTTCTTCAACCATGGCAAGAAAGTGAGGAGACGCCCTAAAAGAACACTGATAATCTTTCCTATTCCTCCACGTCAATGGAGAAGATGCTGCCCACGAAAAACATCGCCAATGATGAAGTCACCTCCTTCTGATGTCAATGGAACGACACTGCCTTCTGGTGACTTTTTCAATATTCAATGACAATCGAGGTAGGGTTTTGAATTCGAGTTTGAATTACTTTCTTTTAAGTTATTATTTTCCCTTGGATAAAAAGAACAATTACAGATTGACCCCCGATCATTTCGATCCGTAGAATAGTTGTTGATTGAGATATGGGTTAGAGATTAAGCTGGGGATTTTTTTGGTTCAATTTTATGTTGTATTATTGTTTGAGCCTCTAACGCGGAGGGCATGAGCTAACGAACAAGTTCGGATCCTACACCAATTCTTTCTTGATGCGCGGTTTGATGGGAGACGGGCGAACGTAATGGAAACCCTGATTTTAGGTCTTCTCAGTGAAGAACAAGACCCGAGGAGGCCATAGGCATAGACGAGTGGCAAAATGGACCACCGGAACGACTCTGGAGGTCTGAAGAGGAGCACGGAGGCCGACATCGGCCGGCCGCCTGGGGGCGGTGGCACCCCACATGCACCTCCGGCGGAAGGCCGCCGTGGCACCGACTGCGGTGGTGGAGAGGAACCCGCATCCATGGGTTCCCGGAAGGACGGGCGGCACCAGTAGGCGCCTCCATTACGAGACCCCCCCCTCCACTCTGTGCCTTGTGCATGACGTGATCGGCCAGCTGGCTGAGCCGCGGCCTCCCTCGCGGGTCGGGCCACCTGCCACGTTGGACGGGCTACCTTCGCATGGGCCATGCCGTAGACGCTGGGTCGTGCCTTTCCCGCCGGGCCGGACCTGGATTCGGGTCTGGTCTCCCCGGTTCGGGCTGACCCCAGGCCGGTGGGGCCGGGTCGGACCGGACCCAGACCCCCATCTTTAGTCCACTTTTGGTTTTTCACCGATAACATGAGAAATGGACCTCCGATCAATGCACTGTCAGTTGCGTAGGATTCCTTGGATCGAGATGGCCGTTTCGGTATATCACACTCAAGATTTTGGCAAAATTTTGGTACAGTGAGGTTGGTTCGAACATGAAACCAACCGGGCCCTCGTAGCAAAAACACTTATAACTTAAGGACCGTACATCTGATTGACGTGCCGCCAACTAAGTTGGATTCCTTTGGATGAGACGGTCCTTTTGGCATACTCCACACCATATTCGGATGAGGTTGAGGTAAGGACGGGTGGAATTGTACCCAAAATCCAATCGTCCTCTTGGAACGGAAATGCCAATAACTTTTAGACCGGGCGTCTGATTGACGCACCGTCTATCACGTTGGGTTCCTTATGATGAGACGGAATTAAAAGATACATCAACTCTGGACTTCGTGATAGTTTATGTATCATCACTTTTCTCGAGGAGCGGACCCTCCCGGATCGAGCGTGCTCTGTGCGGGAACCCTAGGGCTGGCTATGACTGAGGTGAACGGAGTCTTCGTGGGTTCGACAGGAGTGACTTCTGTACCACGATCCTGCGTGGGTTCGACAGTGATGACTACTGTACCGGAATCCTACGTGGGTTTGACAGTGAAGACTTTTGTACCGGGATCCTTCATGGGTTCGACAGTAGTGACTTCTGTACCAGGATCCTATGTGGGTTCAATAACGATGATTACTATACTGGAATCCTTAGTGGGTTCGACAGTGACGACATTCGGGCCATGATCCTATGTGGGTTCAACAATGCAGATATTGTTCCAGGTTCCTACGTGGGCTCGACAGTGGAGATGATTTGGAGGCTATATCTAATCATCTCTACCCCTCTTTGTGAGCTGTATACCTGTGTGAGTGGAGTCATGTATATCAACCATTATCAATTTGGTGATTGACTTTACATCATTTATGTAATGGTTTGTGCTTGGGCTCGAGAGTTGAAGCCGGACTATGATTGATAACTTAGGTATATGTATGGGAAACAACCTAAGTACGGTTGGTTGATACTTTGTGATTGTATCTTTATACTGTGGTTTATCCGTTGTGGATTTTGTGAGACATTGAGAGTATCGGGGTCCATACTAAGTATCATTATACTCACCTCTGCATGGGTTATGCCCACACATCGTTGTGTTAGATTTAGGCGATGGATAGTGCTGACCGAGGCGGAGTGTACGAGGACTGAACGGTACCCAGAGGTGGACCTCACGATGAGTCGGAACCCAGAGGAGATGGACGGTCATGGAGCAATGAGGAGTCTCTCGGTACCTACCCTTCAGGTAGGATCTGTGGTGGAAGATCCAGGAGCTTCTAGGCACCTTCCAGCTATTTGTCATTTCAGTTGTACATTTTTTTCCTTTCATTGTACTTAACTGTTGGGATTTTATTTCTATCCCATGTACATTCCATCACTTATTCTGTATTCAGTTATTACATAGAGTTTTCTTTGGCTTGTTCTCTGGTTGTGTTTGTTTTCAGTTATAAAAGCAATGTCTTCCCAGTTTAAGATTTTTAGCCTTTTATGCTAGTTGCCAGCCCCTGGCCAATGGATGGTGGGATTGGGGTAGTTATGATAAGGGCCTCAGGGGATGGGTCATGACTTCATGTTTCTTATTAAAACTCATATTTCATTTCAATTGGTGCATTTGATATCAAATTTTTCTAGTAAGGTTTCAATTTTTTTGAGTTATGGCCAATCTAGTAATTTTTCAACTGTTTTATTTTCCAAAAAAGGATATGAACGCCCGTTTTTCATTTTAATGTGTGTTGGGTCTTTTCAATTTGATATGTGGTTGTGTTTGAAATTGAAATTGGATTTTTAATAAAGTCCCATTTATCATTTCATAAAAAATAGTGGTGTCTTATATTATTTGTATTATTGTTTGTAATTTTTTATAAATATGTACGAACAATAATGATGAAATCCATTAATGTCATTCATTAATATATATTGGAAATGAATGTGATGTCATAATTATAAGGAAAAATTTTCACCTTTTTGTATCATGATATGTTTTGAAATATTTAATTATGTAATAGCTCAGATGGGACTTGGGAATGATTAGTTATGTGATGTGAACACATATAAGTGATTACCCAATTTGGGTTAGCACATAGGTAGTGTTGGTGATTTTTTTTGGTTAGTGCGGTGGCGGTAGGTATGGTGAGTCACCCGTGTGATGGACTCCACTTTCACAGTGTACATTTACCATATGACTCTTGGGTGAATTTTAGAGTTTGATTGATGGTTTTTTATCAACCCCAATTATATGGGTTGGTACACCCATAACATGAAAGGGCATTGTGACAAGTGCCATTGGATTTTATTGTTTAGGGTGGAAAGTTTGATATATATTATAGAGTTGAACCATATAATGACTCGTGAGTATGACTCAAATACGTCCATGGATTTCTTTAGGTATATTTAGGAATTATCCTTGATTATTATATGTTTTTCCTCTTGTTATTGTGTTATTTATTGTACTTCTTGTCTATGTTCAGCATTGTGTTGTATTTCCTTGTACGAATTATTAGTGTGGGGTTTCATTATTAAATAGTAATTTGTTTTGACGATGGAGATGTTGTGTGTTTAATTTTGAAAAATGAAACTAATGGTTTGTTTATTAGATTTATAAAAACATATTTAAATATTTATATCAAAGTACATGTAATGGAATCTTTTAGGGAATGGAAATATATGGATTCTATGTTTTTTCATAAAGATCCTTTATGACCACACCCTACCTGTGCCACTCAGCTTTGGTATGCCTATGTTATTCTGTATGTACAGGTTTCTAAATCTATTTCTAGCCTTTGGAGCATGTTTTTCCTGTGGTTGGTGATGACCAAGAAGTTACATGGATATCTTGATGTGCGCCCGACCTTATTTATGTATTCAGTTTTTTTGTTCTGTTGTGGTTGTATCTTGGATCAATTTTATATTTTTATAAAATTTCAGTTATTATTGGATATGTTGATATTTAGTTTAATTTTCTTGGATCTTGGATAATCTTTTGGATAAATAGTTCTCATCATATTATTTTGATTCCTATCTGTATTTTCTATGCTTTGGGGATTAATAACTCCCTTTAGGTCATGTCTCAGATCAGATCAGATGTCAGGTTAGATGGAATCTCATCATGGTTCTTGAAAATAATAGCTAGGGTATATCATATTATATTAAATAATAACATTTTAATAATACAATTTTATTTGGTATAATTTTGTATTACGTTTAAATCAAGATGTCATGGAAGGTCGCTCTTTCATGTAATGAATGCCATCAAGGAAGGTCTCTTATGTGTGTAATGAAAGATAATTCAATGATTCGGGCATTTAAAGCTATATAATATATTATATTAATTTAATATTGAAAATATGTTGTAAACTATCAGTTTATTATATTCCCTTTTAACACTTGGTGTTGCATGTAAAACATGCTATCAAATACAAGGGAATTAATTTGGAATTTTGGGGTATCATATTGTGATTGACCACTCCTCCATGGATGTTCCTATAATAAATAAGTATTAACATATATATTAGTCAAAAAAATTAAATAAATAATACATTACAAAAAATGTCACACAAAAACCATGTTAGTTTAGTGCCTTTGGAAACATGGAACAAAAATTTTCTCACAAAGTGGATGATCATCATTGTTTCCCAAAAAGATTCTTCCCCTTAGAAAATCAACATAGAAAAAATTTCCTCACTATATTAGGGAAAGGAAAAATATAAAATTGGTGAGATGAAATTATCAATAAGGTATAGTAAAGGAAATAATAGGAATAACATCCACATAAGGGTACGAGATCATGAGAATAACATTCGACAATCATACCTTTCATATCAAAGATCATAAACATGAATTATCGAATAAATATTAATAGTTTATAAGGAATGTATCATAAGATAATCAAGAACATAATCTATGAGGGAATAAAATAATAATAAGAAATGGAATTTTTTAACACCCATACACATGTATTATCATTACCTATAAGTCAATATGCATTACATAAACTTATCTTGGCACTTCATGGGGACTACACCTATTGGGTAAGACACACCAACCTCCACAATAGCAGTCATTTCCTTGTGAAGTATTAAATTTATCCATATTCTGAGAGTGTATTAGATTTTCCCCATTTTCTGAGAGTGGATCAAGTTTCCTATTATTGTAGCTTCATAGTGACTAATCCTTCTCGGCCAGACACACCACCATCATCAGTGACAATACATTCTGTATCAGGGAATGGGTTTCCCCATCGTCCCATAGTGGATCAATCTCATCAAATTTATTTCAATCATTATCTTATAAGATATAAATCATTTCATAATGAATTAGAGGTAGATATATGTCTCACCCATCTTAGAATAACATTACTCATACATATTTCACAAGATAATAATACTTTCATCATATCATAACCCATAAAAATACATGGGTTTCTTAAAGATATGATCATAACCCATGAAATGTAATTGGTATCATTAACATTTTATCATAGCATCTCCTATGGAAATTGTAACACCCGAGATTTTTATGAGTAATATTTTGTTTTTTATATATCATCAAAGGAATCTTTCACTACATACTATATTGGATTACTTTACACGCAATCGCGACCTTCCTCGATAGCTTGCGTTGTACGCAATACCGAGTTTCACTAAACAACGATATGCTATTAAAATATTATTAAAACTAGCCGATATGAATAGTAATAACCACTTTTTGAAATTTTATAAATTTTATTTTTTAAAATGGACTTCATTTTTGGATTCGGAATACCGAAATTATCCTAGGGTGAAATTTTGGTATTTTTCTGAAAACTTTCAATTTTTGATGAATAGTGAAACCACTAAGTGGTAGGTTAAAAACTGAATTTTTCATAAAACTTAATTTTACCGCTTCGGTGAATGGAATTTCTAAAATCTGACAGACACGGTTGATATCAGTAAGTAAAATGTGGTTCAATGAGATAAAAATAATTTTTTTGGTGAATAGTAACTTTTTACTTTTTTTACCGCGATTAATAGTAAATAGGGTAACTAAGGGTAAATATGATATTACTATTACCCTAACACGTGTCCTAATTCTATTGGATAAGTGTAATTCGACCAAAAACAACCTTATGAAAAAAATATGACCATTTAGGCCCACTTGGGTTAGATTTGGACATTTATTATTACTTTATTTTAAGAAGGGTTAAAATAGTTAAAATCAAAGTTTAATAAGTAAATATTTTTTAAGATGGGGTTATACATAAGATAAATTTGACTATAAATATTCATTAGAAAGATAAAAATATTTCCTACACAATGGTATTTTATTTATAATTTTTAGACATTAAATAATTTAATTAATTTATGACACAATTATGATGCAGTAATTATCTTATTTATGAAATATTGACATAATTTATGTTATAAACACCAAAATAAATGTAATTTGAGTCTTTTTATGAATTACACAAATTTTCTAGGTTACTATGATATATTACTGTTGATTCAATCAACTTGGTTCGAACATATAATTCTATTATGACTTTCACAAAAATCATATATCAAATAGTGTCAAAATTGACACAAAATAGTTTTTAAATCACATATTATATTATTAATTGTTATTTTATTCTCAAAAATCTAAGGTTCGGCCAAATGACTTAGATAAGGATATATATATTAATAATAGACAATTTGGGGTTCGTTTGGCATGTTATAGTAAGTGTATTAACCATATAGTGAAAGAAAACAAAAAGACATGGTAAAAGTTAAATTATTTAACTTAGAGTTAAATCTAATTGATAAGGTTAAATTAACACCCTAAACTTGACTAAATCCTATTGGTTGATAGGATTTAGACCCTTCCCCACTTTAGCTTCGAAATAAGACCCTTTGGAACCATTATAAACCGATTTTGACTTTAATATAAAATAATATTTTGAGATATTCCTAAGGTGCCCCTCTCCTCCCTTATAAAAGGGCACCTCCTCCCCCTCCTCCTCACACCAATTTGAGCACTCAAGCTCGGCCAACCCCTGACATTTTCTCCTCTCCACTTCCCTAGAATAATTCTAGAGGTCATGGTCTTCTTCAAAGACCAATATTAGTTTTCTAAGTGGGGGATTCAAAGAGGTGTTCCAAAGAAGAGGTAATATCCATTACCGATCTTTTCAATTTATTTCTTCATCAACTTCTTCTTCTTTAGTTGTTTCGTGATAAAGTAATAACATCAGTATTAATTACATACTGATATGTTATTATAAATATGAAACAACCCTAATTCACCCTCTATCCATCCTACGGAAAAATGAAATCACCACGCGTGCGTACGTACGGAATACCGTCTCCACGCCGTGGTGTAATCTATTTTCCACAATCACTTTACAAGGATGGTTATAATGGTGTAATGAGTAACTATTTATGATTATTATAAAGTAATATTGATACTGAAATAATATATATATATACTCCAATACAATTCCACGATCATAGGAAAGATATCATCACTCGTGCGTACGTACGGAATACCGTCTCCACGATGTGAAGCGACTCGTTCTACATGATCATCATTAAATAATAATTATATAAATGAATTGAATGAATAAATATGATATATGTTACACTAATACCATTATGGATATAAGGTATCTATAACCTTAAAAGAAGAATAAGAATTTATTCGGCAAAACACGCATAAGAACAAAAGGCAATAAAGACCTGAGTAACAAGTAACAATGAAATATTACTAACAAGAAGCAAAGAATATGACCATATATGATATCATATCAATATGTATGATTCTGGAATAATTCAATAACATTATTTAAACCATTATACAGGAGCTTCGGACATGTACAAAGCAAATCGGACCTAAGGTAAGGGAAATATCTCAATCTCATTTTTATCCGAGATTGTTTATTCGTAAGTATTTATTGGGGTGTATTTTATCATCCACATCCATGTTCCCTCAATATGTAATATTGTTTCCATCCACTTACACTAGTTTATATCAAATTTTACCCTTCGGTGAGTTTTTAGTAAAGAATATGAAAGGAATCTTTTGTCATTTTTTCGTACGAGGTACTTTTTGACTTTTCTAACAAACGTACGAAGAATGTTTTTTTAACTTATACGGCATGAATGGATTTCTAAAAAATTATTTCCAAGAAGCTTCCTTTACAAGTATTCAAGTTTATTTTTAATCAACTTATTTTAGTTTAAAATTGTATGACATGTTAAGAAAGAAAAAGTGTTTTTGAAGTAGAAAGGATATTTTCCTCAAGAATGAAGTTCAAGTATTTTATCAAAATTGTTTTCCATCTAACAAAATAAAAGGGTTCTGTTTTTATCCCTATTATTACATGGATTTGATTATGTTGTGATGGAAATATTTTTTATGAATTCCTTTATCTTATATGAATTGTTTTATGATGTCATGTTGTTTAAGAATCCCATTTTTATTACATGGGTTACGCTATGATGTATGGTTTATGATTATGTGGCACACATAAGAAAGGATTCATTATAAGATGGGTGGGACCTATATCTCCCTCCAATGCATTGGGTAAAGATTTTATATCTCATGAGATAGACATGGCTGGAACGGAAGGTTATTTTGGTTCTGTGATACAGGACTGAAACGAGGAGTGAACTCGGTTCAGAAAGGGACTTTGTCCACTAAGATAGTCTTGGCAATGAGTCATTACTAACAAGAAATGATTTTCCATGATTATGTGTGCATGCCACAAAGTTTAAAGTTTCATGATATGATTATGGGGATCTCATTTTCACTTCTATGATTTATTCCATGTTAAGATATTATGATCTCTTTTGCAGGTTATGATTTTCAAAAAGATATGATATGATTTTTATTTCCTTTATTTGCCCTTGCTGAGCATTTGAGCTCACCCTTTTATGTTTTCTTTTCCCCAAGTCAAGAAGATGGATATTAAGTAGAATATGCTAAAAGGTACCCTAGATATGATGAAATAAATGGGAGACATTGTAGAAGATTTATGAACCAGTTGTTTATGTTTCCCAGTTTCTAAAGACACTATACCTATAAGGTCCTTTTTGGTTTTGTCATATGTTGTAATAAGTGTGCTTCAATTTTGAAGTATTAACAATGTATGTAAAGTATGGGTCGTTATAGTTGGTATCAGAGGAAAGGTATAGTCAACCTTTGGAAACTAGGATGTGAAAGTCGTAGTAAGAACCCTAAGGATTAGTCTAAGCATAGAACACAATCTTAGTGTTTTAGAGATGGCCATGAATAACCTAGGATAAGACCTTAAGTGTGAAATTTTATCCTTGATTATGTGGTTTTCCTATTATAATTAGTGTTGCTCACACTATTCTTCTTGGTTTTAGTCAATGGCTGGAACCCGAAGGAACCGTGTTAATGCTGAATGTGATGGGCAATGTAATGATTACCCCCCTGAGAAACCAAACGATATGGGAGCTGGAATGCAAAATCTTGTAGCCATGCTCACACAACTTTCTCAAGCTATGAATCATGCAGGAAATCGAAACGAGCAAAGGAAGGAGCAACATTCTGTTGAATCCTTCATGAGGCAGCGCCCACCTTCTTTCAGCGGGTCTACTGATCCATTAGTTGCTTAACAATGGATTAGTACTACTGAAAAGATATTTTCAGTTCTTCAATGTTCTGAACATGATAAAGTCATCCTAGCTGTGTATCGTTTGGAAGGAGATGCTGATCAATGGTGGAATCTTATTAAGAATACGAGGCAAAGGGATGAAATTGAGTCCATGGAATGGGACGAGTTAAAGAACTTATTTTTCAATAAGTACTTCCCTCGTATTCTACGAACAAAGATGGAGAAAGAGTTTCTTGAACTGAAGCAAAGAGATGATGAATCTGTTGGTACCTATGAAGCAAATTTTACAAGACTTGCAAGGTACGCTTCTTGTATTATTATCCAACCTGAGAGTAAGATCGATCGATTCTTTAGTGGCTTAAAACCAAGTCTTCGAAGGGCGTTAGCCATAAGGGACTTCAATATCTATGAGGAAATCGTTCGATGTGCTCTCAAAGTCGAGATGGATATTGGAGTAACCCATCAGTCACATGGGTTTGATAAGAAGAGGAAGATGGAATTCAAAGGAAAATCTAAAGAGCACACTGAAAAGAAGATGAGCTTTCCATTATGCTCAAAGTGTGGAAAGAAACATGGAGGGAGTTGTCTTAAAGGGACAAATAAATGTTTCAAATGTGGAAAAGAAGGTCATCAGGCATTTGAATGCCGCGATAATGGGAAGAAGATGTCTAATGATGCAAACAAAGGAAGGGATACACAGAATGAACCTACTACACTTCAATGTTTCAAGTGCAAGGATATGGGGCATTATGCCAATCAATGCCCAAATCCAAGGGTTTATGATGATGGTCGACGTCAACAAAATCTTAAGGCTAATGACAAAGGAAAGTCACATGCAATTTCTATCAGCGATGTGGAGTACGATAATGAAGTGGTGAAAGATACACTTACCATCCACTCTAAAGTAGCAAATGTTTTATTTGATTCTGGATCCACCCACTCTTTTATTTATGAAAAATTTTCTAAGGTTATCACCGTATTACCTCAACAATTAGATGTTGAGTTAGCTGTGACAACAACTAATGGCACAACAGTCACATCAAAAGTTTATAATTATTCTCTGATTGAAGTTTGTGGGAAAGTGCTTCCCGCAAATCTTGTGATACTTCCTTTAGTGGAATTTGATGTGATTCTTGGCATGGATTGGCTTTCTCTACATGGATCTCATATCAATTTCCAAAGAAGGAAAGTCACATTTCATATTCCAGATCAATCTACGATCGTCTATCGATGCAAGGATGAATATAACCTTCCAGTGGAAATTTCTTCCATCTTATGGGTCTTGATTCCACTAAATGAAGGTTATCTATCTCAAATGGTTGGTGAGAAACTCACGATTAAGAATATTCCCATCGTACGGGAGTTTGATGATGTCTTTCCGGAGGAATTACCGGGTCTTCCACCAAATCGTGAAGTTGAGTTTTCAATATAACTCGTACCGGGTGCTTTGCCTATTTCAAAGTCACCTTATAGAATGGCCCCAATTGAGTTGCAGGAATTGAAGAAGCAACTCCAGGAGAATCTTGATAAGGGATTCATACACCCTAGTGCGTCACCTTGGGGAGCACCTGTTCTATTTGTTATGAAGAAAGATAGATCAATGAGACTCTGCATTGATTATCGAGAACATAACAAGATCACTATCAAGAACAAATATCCTCTCCCACGCATTGATGACTTATTTGACCAACTACGCGGAGCTCAATACTTTTCCAAGATTGATCTTCGTTCAGGGTATCATCAATTAAGGGTCAAAAGGGAGGATATACCAAAGACGGCTTTCCGCACAAGGTATGGACACTATGAATTTATAGTGATGCCATTTGGTCTTACTAATGCCCCGACTATCTTCATGGATCTAATGAATAGAGTCTTTAGAGACTATCTTGATCAATTTTTGGTAGTCTTTATAGACGATATTCTTGTCTATTCAAAGAGCAAGGAAGAGAATGAAGATCACTTGAGAATTATATTGAAGACCCAGAGAAAGGAGAAGCTTTATGCCAAATTTTCCAAGTGTGAATTTTGGCTTCAAAAGGTTGCATTTTTGGGTCACATAATCTCAAAAGAGGGGATATCTATGGATCCACCAAAAACAGAGGTTATCGAAAGATGGTCGAGACCAACAACAGTAACTGAGATCCGAAGTTTTCTTGGTTTGGCTGTATATTATAGACGTTTTGTAAAAGATTTTTCACGATTATCTAATCCACTCACCAAGTTGACCCGGAAAGGAGTTAAGTTTGTCTGGACAGAAGAATGTGAAGAGAATTTGAAGGAGTTGAAAATAAAGTTACCCAGTGCACCTGTGCTCACACTACCTTGTAGTGGAGAAAGGTTTGTGATCTACAGTGATGCATCCAAGAAGGGATTGGGGTGTGTTCTTATGCAAAATGATATGGTGATAGCTTATGCCTCATGACAGTTGAAAATCCATGATCAAAATTACCAAACACATGATTTGGAGTTAGCTGTGGTAATCTTTGCATTAAAGATTTGGATACATTACCTTTATGGTGAAAGGTGTGATATTTATACTGATCATAAAAGTTTAAAGTATATTTTCACACAAAAGGAGCTGAATATGCGTCAAAGAAGATGGTTGGAGCTAATTAAGGATTATGACTGCTCCATCCATTACCACCCTGGGAAAGCAAACAAGGTGGCTGATGCATTAAGTCGACAAGACAATGCTAGTTTATCCATGATGAGGATCACAAAAGATCCAATATTTATGGATTTACAAAGGATGGATCTTGGAATTAGAATGGAAGGGGGAAAATCTTATCTTTCTCAAATGAATGTTCAACCATCTATACATGTGAAGATTAAAGAGGCACAGAAAGAAGATGTCGAGTTACAGAAGAAGGTGAGAAATGTTCCTGAGTTCAACCTTGATTATGATGGGATAATAAAGTTTAGGAATCGGGTTTGTGTTCCTCCCATCCCTGGATTAAAGAAGGAGATACTGGATGCGGCTCATAGTTCTTCATTCACTATTCATCTTGGAAGCACGAAGATGTATAGGGACCTGAAAGAGTACTTCTGGTGGGATGGCATGAAAAGAGATGTTGCTGAATATGTCTCTCGATGCTTGGTTTGTCAACAAGTTAAAGCTGAGAGACATAAGTCTAAGGGGATGTTACAACCATTACCCATACCCGAATGGAAATGGGAAAACATCACTACGGACTTTGTCACAGGACATCCTAAAACATCCAAAGGCAATAATGCTATTTGGGTCATAGTTGATCATCTTACAAAGTCTGCACACTACATTTCTATTAGAGAGGATTTATCTCTAGATCAGCTTGCCAGGATATATGTAAAGGAAGTGGTAAAATTGCATGGAGTACCACTTTCTATTATATCTGATCGGGATCCGAGATTTACCTCGAAGTTCTGGTGAAGTCTTCAGCATACTCTGGATACAGATTTGAGTTTCTGCACTGCTTATCATCCTCAGACAGACGGTCAGTCTGAGAGAACAATTCAAACCCTAGAAGATATGTTGAGATCTTGCTCTATGGATTTCAAAGGAGGTTGGGATCAACACCTACCTTTGGTGGAATTTTCTTATAATAATAGATTTCACTCCAGTATTCAGATTGATCCTTATGAAGTTCTCTATGGAAAGAAATGCAGGACTCCGACTTCCTGGGATGAAGTTGGGGAAAGAAAGCTATTAGGACCTGATCTCGTTGATGAAATGGCAGAAAAGGTCAGATCTATTCAACAACACATAAGAGCAGCTCAGAGTCGACAGAAAAGTTATGCCGAAAACCGAAGAAAAGACCTAGAGTTTGAAGTGGGTGATAAGGTGTTCTTATGAATATCTCCCTGGAAGAGGGTTATGAGATTTGGAAAGAAGGGGAAGGTGAGCCCTAGATATATCGGTCCTTTCGAAATACTGGATCGTGTTGGAAAGGTAGCTTACCGATTGGCGCTTCTACCAAATCTCTCTCATGTTCAAGATGTGTTCCATGTATCTCTCCTGAGAAAGTACATACCTGATCCTTCACATGTACTCAGCTCAGAAGTTGTACCGCTGGAGCAAGATCATTCTTATGAAGAACAACAGATAGAGATTCTGGATCGTAGCGAAAAAGTACTACGAAACAAGACCACTCGATTGGTGAAAGTTTTATGGAGGAACCACCAACTTGAAGAAGCTACATGGGAGCTTGAGGATATGATGAGGGAGAAGTATCCTCATCTGTTTGTTACAAAGTGACGAATTTTGAGGGTGAAATTATTTTTAAGGGGGGTAGAATGTAACACCCGAAATTTTTATGAGTAATATTTTGTTTTTTATACATCATCAAAGGAATCTTTCACTACATACTATCTTGGCTTACTTTACATGCAATCGCGACCTTCCTCCATAGCTTGCGTCGTACGCAATACCGAGTTTCACTAAACAACGATATTCTATTAAAATATTATTAAAACTAGCCATTATGAATAGTAATAACCACTTTTTGAAATTTTATATATTTTATTTTTTAAAATGGACTTCATTTTTGGATTCGGAATACCGAAATTATCCTAGGGTGAAATTTTGGTATTTTTCTGAAAACTTTCAATTTTTGATGAATAGTGAAACCACTAAGTGGAAGGTTAAAAACTGAATTTTGCATAAAACTTAATTTTACCACTTCTGTGAATGGAATTTCGAAAATCCGACAGACACGGTGGATATCAGTAAGTAAAATGTGGTTCAATGAGATAAAAATAATTTTTTTTGGTGAATAGTAACTTTTTACTTTTTTTACCGCGGTTAATAGTAAATAGGGTAACTAAGGGTAAATATGATATTACTATTACCCTAACACATGTCCTAATTCTATTGGATAAGTGTAATTCGACCAAAAACAACCTTATGAATAAAATATGACCATTTAGGCCCACTTGGGTTAGATTAGGACATTTATTATTAATTTATTTAAAGAAGGGTTAAAATAGTTAAAATCAAAGTTTAATAAGTAAATCATTTTTAATATGGGGTTATACATACGATAAATTCGACTATAAATATTCATTAGAAAGCTAAAACGTTTTCCTACATAATTGTATTTTATTTATAATTTTTAGAAATTAAATAATTTAATTTATTTATGACACAATTATGATGCAGTAATTATCATATTTATGAAATATTGTCATAATTGATGTTATAAACACCAAAATAAATGTAATTTGAGACTTTTTATGAATTACACAAATTTTATAGGTTACTATGATATATTAATGTTGATTCGATCAACTTGGTTCGAACATATAATTCTATTATGACTTTCACAAAAATCATATATCAAATAGTGTCAAAATTGACACAAAATAGTTTTTAAATCACATATTATATTATTAATTGTTTTTTTATTCTTAAAAATATAAGGTTCGTCCAAATGAATTATATAAGGATATATATATTAATAATAGACAATTTGGGGTTCTTTTGGCATGTTATAGTAAGTGTATTATCCATATAGTGAAAGAAAACAAAAAGACATGGTAAAAATTAATTTATTTAACTTAGAGTTAAATCTAATTGATAAGGTTAAATTAACACCCTAAACTTGTCTAAATCCTATTGGTTGATAGTATTTCGACCCCTCCCCACTTTAGCTTCGAAATAAGACCCTTTGGAACCATTATAAACCGATTTTGACTTTAATATAAAATAATATTTTGAGATATTCCTAAGGTGCCCCTCTCCTCCCTTATAAAAGGGCACCTCCTCCCCCTCCTCCTCACACCAATTTGAGCACTAAAGCTCGGCCAAACGCTGCCATTTTCTCCTCTCCACTTCCATAGAATAATCCTAGAGGTCCTGGTCTTCTTCAAAGACCAATCTTAGTTCCCTAAGTGGGGGATTCAAAGAGGCCTTCCAAAGAAGAGGTAATATCCATTACCGATCTTTTCAATTTCTTTCTTCTTCAACTTCTTCTTCTTTAGTTGTTTCATGATAAAGTAATAACATCAGTATTACTTATATACTGATATGTTATTATAAATATGAAACAACCCTAATACACCTTCTATCCATCCTACGGAAAAATGAAATCACCGCGCGTGCGTACGTACGGAATACCGTCTCCACGCCGTGGTGTAATCTATTTTCCACCATCACTTTACAAGGATGGGTATAATGGGGTAATGAGTAACTATTTATGATTATTATAAAGTAATATTGATACTGAAATAATATATATATATACTCCAATACCATTCCACGATCATAGGAACGATATCATCACTCGTGCGTACGTACGGAATACCGTCTCCACGATGTGAAGCGACTCGTTCTACATGATCATCATTAAATAATAATTATATAAGTGAATTGAATGAATAAATATGATATATGTTACACTAATATCATTCTGGATATAAGGTATCTATAACCTTAAAATAATAATAAGAATTTATTCGGCAAAACACACATAAGAACAAAAGGCAATAAAGACCCGAGTAACAAGTAACAATGAAATATTACTAACAAGAAGCTATGAATATGACCATATATGATATAATATAAATATGTATGATTCTGGAATAAGTCAATAACATTATTTAAACCATTATACAGGAGCTTCGGACACGTACAAAGCAAATCGGACCTAAGGTAAGGGAAATATCTCAATCTCATTTTTATCCGAGATTGTTTATTTGTAAGTATTTATTGGGGTGTATTTTATCATCCACATCCATGTTCCCTCAATATGTAATATTGTTTCCATCCACTTACACTAGTTTAAATCCAATTTTACACTTCGGTGAGTTTTTAGTAAAGAATATGAAAGGAATCTTTTGTCATTTTTTCGTACGAGGTACTTTTTGACTTTTCTGAAAAATGTACGAAGAATGTTTTTTTTAACTTATACGGCATGAATGGATTTCTAAAACATTATTTCCAAGAAGCTTCCTTTACAAGTATTCAAGTTTATTTTTAATCAACTTATTTTAGTTTAAAATTGTATGACATGTTAATAAAGGAAAAGTGTTTTTGAAGTAGAAAGGATATTTTTTTCAATAATGAAGTTCAAGTATTTTATCAAAATTGTTTTCCATCTAAGATAATAAAAGGGTTCTATTTTTATCCCTATTATTACATGGATTTGATTATGTTGTGATGGAAATATTTTTTATGAATTCCTTTATCTTATATGAATTGTTTTATGATGTTCTGTTGTTTAAGAATCCCATTTTTATTACATGGGTTACGCTATGATGTATGGTTTATGATTATGTGGCACACATAAGAATGGATTCATTATAAGATGGGTGGGACCTATATCTCCCTACAATGCATTGGGTAAAGATTTTATATCTCATGAGATAGACATGGCTGGAACGGAAGGTTATTTCGGTTTAGTGATACAGGACTGAAACGAGGAGTGAACTCTGTTCAGAAAGGGACTTTGTCCACTAAGATAGTCTTGGCAATGAGTCATGACTAACAAGAAATGATTTTCCATGATTATGTGTGCATGCCACAAAGTTTCAAGTTTCATGTTATGATTATGGGGATCTCATTTTCACTTCTATGATTTATTCCATGTTAAGATATTATGATATCTTTTACAGGTTATGATTTTCAAAAAGATATGATATGATTTTTATTTCCATTATTTGCACTTACTGAGCATTTGATCTCACCCTTTTATGTTTTCTTTTCCCCAGGTCAGGAAGATGGATATTAATTAGAATATGCTAAAAGTGACCCTAGATATGATGAAATAAATTGGAGACATTGTAGAAGATTTATGAACCAGTTGTTTATGTTTCCCAGTTTCTAAAGACACTATACCTATACGGTCCTTTGTGGTTTTGTCATATGTTGTAATAAGTGTGCTTCAATTTTGAAGTATTAACAATGTATGTAAAGTATGGGTCGTTATAGAAATTATTTTAGTTTCATAATCATTTCATCTATGAATGACCTAAGAAAAATGTGTCTTTCATTGAAATTTGACATGGGATATCCCATTGAATAGAAGAATTTTCAATTTCACTTATGATGTAATAACACTCTGGTGAGAAATTTCATTCATAAGAATATAACCTATGATAGAGAAACATGTTTCAAAAATATCATGCCATCAAAACATAAATAATTTAGGGAAATGACATGAATGGATCCTTTAAATAATTTACTATAAAAGAAGGATTAAAACAAATGTATGTCATATTTTATGGTAAATAATTGGAAAATATCATTTAATAAAAATTCTATATAAAAATAACAATTTCTCTTTTAAAATGATTTTTTTAAAAAAATAAAACCTTTTGAAATCCATTTTCATTGAAATTAATATGAAAAAATAAAAATAAGGATTGAAAATATTTTTTAAAACCTTTTCCAATGAAAACATATAGTAGATGATCAAAAAAATATTACATTATTATTACATCAAAACATATCAAATAATCGTCAAAACATTTTACAATTTATT
Source organism: Viscum album (assembly GCA_963277665.1). Classification (NCBI taxonomy): domain Eukaryota; kingdom Viridiplantae; phylum Streptophyta; class Magnoliopsida; order Santalales; family Viscaceae; genus Viscum; species Viscum album. The sequence goes on along the minus strand of OY728161.1, from coordinate 1,984,048,201 downwards.
TTACATGAAAACACTTTTATAACATATCACTGAAGCATGAATTTTTTTGAAAGTCATATCATTGAAAATAACATGAAAATATAGAATAAAATATTTAAAAGTATTTGAAACCCATTTCATTGAAATTATATTGAAAACATATAATGAAATCATTAAAACTTTTAGAAAAACTTTTTAGAAAATATTTCTTTAAAATAACATAGATTTCTGATTGAAGGGATTGGTAAAGTCAAACATTTTGAAAAACACTAACATAAAAATATTACACATAAATGTGTATCCAAATGTAAAAAATACTTGAATATATCATGAAAATATAGATTATTCTACAATTCATGATCTCTCTTGATAGGTGGATCAATCAAATTCATCAATGAATGCATAATGATAAACAATCTTGAAAAAATATGAGATTATATCAATAAACTAGTACCACATGGTAACATTAAAAAAATACACCATAATTAATAAAATAAATTTACATGAAGGTTAATATAAAATAAAAAAAATTAAATTATTTATTTAATATTTCAAGGGTTTTATATACACCTCATTGAAAAATATTGGTTCCTATCATTTCAAGTGTCTCAAAGAAGTAAAATCAAGACAAAATTACTTTACTAATGATGTAAATTTAGAAATATAATACCAATGAATTAAATATCATAATTTTTATATTTAAATAACCATTAATTTAATCATAACTATAAAAAATCCATGTCTAGTATAAACACCTTATATAATAAATAAAAGGTTAATAAGGCTAGTGTCTCACGATAAAAAAAAGTGAGATGAGAATACCATTACTACATGAGTAACATTAGAATCATGATACCCATGGAATAATAAAATCCATTTGAATATTTTAATAAAATTTCATAAAATAAATTATTTATATTAAATATTCTAGGGTATTATATATATCACAAAAAACAAATGAGTGGTCAATATGGCATGTATCTCAATGAAATAAAAAGTGAGATGAAATTCCCTTACCCTGAGTCGAACATATCGCAAGTGAATTTAGATTTTTAAATAATAAACATTTTTTAATTATTTTCTTTATTCATAAACATATAAACCTCTATTATCACTTTTACCTAAATTCTAACAATTTTGTATATGACTACTCCATCTATAAAATTTACATCAGGCGTTTTGGCCAAATTCAGTTTATGTGTGAAAAAATGATTTGTAGTTAAATGATAGTAAAATGTGTCATTATATTAAAATAAAAAGAATAATGAACTTAAAATTATTATCATATTTATGAAAAAAAAATAATTTTAAAACTCTTCATGAATGATGGGTATAAAAAAAATATCCAACGTTATAATCATGGATATGATAGGTTACACGTACGCATTAGTAACGTTACCATTTTTCAATGAAAATTTTGGAATGAAGGGAAGTAATATTATATAATTATACAGGTATTATTATATTGTAAATATAATTTTATTTAATAAAATTTACTTTTATACATAATTTATGTGATTTAAAAGGAGTTACATCGAGTTTGGTAGGCAATACTCTACACGACCATGAATGATGTTATCCCTTTTACTATGTCAAAAGGGTAATAATGAAAATGGTGTTTTATATATACAGAAATGTAATTATGTCATAATTATTATATATATGTATTAAATTTCTATTTTTTTATCTAAAACCAGCATTTATAAATCCTATGAATAGAGAATATGAGTCAAATCACTTTGAGGAGGCGGTAGTCCACACATCCACATACTAGGTTATTGTATTGAAAAAAAATGGAATGTGTTAATGTATGTTTTCTAAAAAATTACCTCAGAATAAATACATATAAAATATCATATATATCATGTATATCATATATAAAAATATTTTACCCAATAATTCAAACCATGAGAGGCAGTAATGTAAAAATGATTTTTGTCATTTCGTGATGCAGTAGTTTGTTGTACACATAAACGATAAGTTCATTACCCATTTTTTGGAAGTGTTCATAAGTGTAGGTATAATCATTAATATAACGATATACATGTATATTTAGGATATTTTTTTCTCATATAATCATAAAATATAGAGAATCAAATGAGTTCAAATAGAAACAAAACTGAAGAGCATGAGGAAGGATGTTGCCTCTTATTCAGAAACGTCTTTTGGTTAGCACCAAAGGGATTCATTGTATTGATTTATGCATAGGGTGAGGATTATAATATTAAGTGGTGGTTTGTAAAGGCTATTTGGGTAGATATTGTTTGATAAAAAGTTTCATGAGAGGTGTGAGGAATTGGGATATGTGGAATCCTTTTATAGAGGATGGAGTGTCTGCACTTGGCTATTATGAAATCAAGTTAGGTGTAACCACATTGTTACCTATAAATTCTTAAAAAATAAAAAAATCAATAATGGAATGTTTAAGGCTGATATATGGCCATCCACTATGTTTTGGACAAGTGGATAGGTCACTTTAGACAGTATGTTTTTTGTTGAGTCCCTTGATAAGCTTAATTTAACTTGAATCATTGTCATTAATTTTAATAACATTCACTAACATGATTGGTTAAAAATGATGTTGATATTTTTAGAATATAAATATAATACTAATTACAAAATTCCATTTATGTTTTTTATAATTTAAATTTGTAGTATCGGTAAAATTAAGATTAATTCTAATCCTATAAACGTGGGGAGAAAGCGGGGTTTTAATGTGACAATGTTCAAAAGATAATACAGATTTTACATATATATTATAATATAAAAATGATTGAAATTACATAAATATAATTAATATTTGTATAAGTTATATATTTTAACTTTAAAACGAACCTAAAATACCATTTTATTATATAAATAACATAAAAAATTAATTTTTATTTAAAATTCAGTAATTCCTATTATTAATTGAAAAAATAATGTTCATAGTAAAATCCCCAAAAATCACTGTAGGATAATTTTCACATTTTGAAATAAAAAATTAATTTTATTATACAAAATTACATTTTAAAAATTTTCTAAAATCATTTTTTGTTGGTCACATAGGGACATAAAATGCAGTTATTTTATTAAAATAGTATTTTAAAACATATAAAATCTTTACAAAAATGTAATTCTTATTATCAATAAGTTTTATATATATAAAAACATTACAAATTAAAATTTAAAACTATCTAGTACTAATCATGTTACCCAGTTTAATGTTAATTTTATATGTATCACTTTTAAATGATTAAAATAATAATGTTTTATTTCATAGAAACTCATTGTTTCATGTGACACAATTCATGTAATTGATGAGTATAAATACAGCTAATCTAAGTCTTGCATTTAGTGAACCGAAAAAAACATAATGATTTAAATATAAATACTATATTGAGTGTTTTTTGAAATAATAAAATATAAAAAGTATTATATTAATTATAAAAACATATTTCGCACAATCATGAGGTGTTACATTCTACCAACCGTCAAATGAATTTCACCAAAAAAATTAATCTGGGTATCAATTGTTTAATAATTTAATGATTCCTTCATAGAAACAAAAATCATAATAATTAATAATAAATCTTACTTTAAAATAATGAGAAGTTTAAAACATGATGGTCACAAAAAGTAAGTCTTAACTAGGTTAATACATATGAGAACATAGGCGGCACATGAAAATATAGACTTGAATAAAAGCCCAAAATATTTATAGGAATTTATTGGGTTCATAAATACAAAAATAGTGAATTGTCCTTGCAATGTTGACGGCCTATAATTCATAAATCTATAATGATTTAAAATGCCAACAAATAAAAGAACTGATAGTTTTTAGACAACATTTTCTTTCTACATCTTTCTCTTAAACATTATTAATTTTATAGAAAATATATAATTTCAAGATTTCAAGAAAAAATCTCCCTTTGTTATTCCATTATCAATTTCCAATTCAGTTATTATTTTAAAATATGAAGGTGAATTTTGAATTCTAGAATCATTACCATATCATGAGATTCATGAATCGAAATATAGTCCAATGCATCTATCACATGAAAAAGGATATCAGAAGGTATGAAAATATTCATAAATCCATATATTTTATGATAATTATTTAATCTCACAAAAATCATCAAAATTATAATTTTAAATTTCCATAAATTACTAAACTTATAACCCTTATGAATGAAGAAAATAAAAAATGTTATAAAGAAGTTGATGAAATTAGCGTATCATTGATCCCCCATTTTTCATCAGATATCAAAAATGTGAATACATTCATCATGTATTCTATTGAATCATAAGAATAACCTAAATTAATGAATGTACATTTCCAAAAAAATTATTCCTTTACATATAAAAATTGATATATTCTGTGAATCCATGATTTTTTAATCTTAATCCATGATAAAAAAATACCACTTTAACAACAAATACTTTAACAGATCCAAGGAAATCAGTACCATCCAATATATTAATTGATTCGCAACATATCGTCATCCAAACAACCCTATCTTCAGAGAAGAAACATATTGATGGTTATCATTTCCTAAATCATACATATTCCATGGAAATAACCTTTCAGTTAATTAACTTTTCTAGTTAATCAGAACCACTCAATGAAATATTTTTTATAATTAATATAAAATAAAAAATCCATATATATTTAACCATTAATATAATATAATTCCGGAATGAAAAAACATAAATACATTAATTATTATACTTTATCTTTACTAGACTAGATGTATACCTCATCTAATTACATAATACATATTTCTTTTCACATTTTACAAGTAGTCTCATCATCTTCAACAATATAACCATTACTCATACTACCTTGTTGATTCCGTTCCTGAGCATTCCACTCGGGACATCAATTTTTATAACGACCAATCATTCAGTAGTTAGTATAGTTATCCTTCGATGATGCCTCATGCAGGACAATATTTTTATTTGTTCCATTAACTAATGAATTTATTTTTCATTTGAATTTACATTATTTTTTTATATATTTTCCATAGTCAAAACATCCTCATGTTCAGATAATAAATTAAAAAAGGTGATTCTTTCCATATTCATAAATCAAAAGAAAATTGACTCATATTTCCAACATTGTCTCCATTACCAGAAATCTCAGGGAAATACCTCATTCAATTTATAGGTGAGTCTTATAATTGTATAAGTTACAAATTATTAATCATGTACCATAAAAACTGATAATGAATAATCATAACATCCTTGACACTAGTCATCATCCCATTTGAATACTCAATAGAAAATTTTCCATCGCATTTAATACTAATCAAGTTTCTTCTAGTTCCAACTATTGACTAAAACTACAAATCATAGTGTTGGAATTACGTATCATATTGTAAAACCACAAATTCATGAAAATAATTTAAATATATGATGTCTGAATAATGAAACCTTACTAAATATATCACACCTTATTTTTATCCTAGGTTATTAATAGTTATATCTAATTTTATTCCTTCATGATTATTTATAATGATTTTAGGAATTTCCAAAGCATATCTCCAGTGAGTGTCAAACTAGATGCACAGTAAGGCACATTATTTTGTAACAGGATATGCTCGAGTCATTCTCAATGCACTGTGGTGGAGTTATTACTTCTATTTATATGTATTCCAAAACCATGTCTATATGTAGTATCCAGAAAAGGATTCATTTCTATGATACCACTCATTATATCCTTTCAATAATTTCAGCACATTTTCTTAAATGATAACTCATAAATATATTTATCATTAGAGATATCCATAGAACTATCCTTATAAGTATAACTAGGGATCAAAAAAAAAATTTCTCAACCAAGCTTCCAAATGTTTACTGAACCTATTCCCTAATACTAACTATAACAACCCTATCATAATGTATGTATAAGTTACATTGTTTTTGAGAAATACTAAATATATAATAAAAACTAAGGCCCAATGAACCTATGAGTTTAATACCTTTTTAAACATGGTAAAAAATATATTAAAACTCACTGGAAGATATTCAATGATACGAAATAATATATTCCCTATTCTTAAAACTTTTTCAAAAACCTTTCTTAATAAACTCGGTAAACGAAACATAAGAAAGGTGTGAGATAAAATGCTCATAAGGGGTAAGTAAAGGAAATAAGTATGTACAATGTGAATAAAATCATACTATATCATGATCATAATATTATAATATCAACCTTGTATATAAAATATCTCAAAAACATGAATCATGGAATAAAAATGAATAGTTTACAAGGAGAAAATCATATGATAATTACGAATATAATCAATAAGATTATAACATATGAATAAGACATGAAATTTTGGCACACACAGAAAAATTACTATCATTTCTAATATGTCAAGAAGTATTGGTTGAACTTATAAAGGAGCTTCATTGGATGTACACCAACTATGTGGTACACACCATATCCTGAATCACAACCCTGCACTTGTTTGGGATTAGGTTTCACCATCATTCCATAGTGGATCAAGTTTCCCATCTTCTCATAGTTCATAGGGTTTCCCCTATATTCCATCTTCATGGTGACTGCACTTATTGGGGAGGAAACACCACTATCCCTTTTCACAGTCATTTATTGACAATGGGTAAGTTTTCCCCATAATTCGATATTGGATCATGATCACTGAATTGATTCCAATCATTATATGATGAGGTAGAAATCTTTACCCAATGAATTGAGGGATATACATGTCCCACCCATCTCATTAAAAATAATTCATACATATAACCTAATATAATAAAACATTCATCATATCATACCCACAAATTGTGATGCCTTTTATAAACACCCTATCATAACCCATGAAATGAAATAAGTATCATGAATATTTAGTCATATCACAACGTATGGAAAATATAAAGGATTAATAATAATTTATTCATAGAATAACACATTAAAAAATAATGTTTCCTTAGAATTTAACATGGTATATCCCATTGAATATATATTGTTTTCAAAGTCAATTATCATGGTATAACCAATTGAATAGAAAAGAGTTTCATCAGTATAGAACCCATGAAAGATAATTGGGTTTCATAATCATGATGCCATCAAAACGTGAACCATTTATAGAATTGATATTAATGGAACCTTTAGATCATTTCCCAAATAGGAAATAGTTTTACTAATGAATGTCATCTTAGATGGGAAATATTTTTTAAATATTGTTTTAAAAACATTTATTGTTTTCAATATAAATTCTTTTATGACAATTGTGTTTTTACACAAATAAAATCTTTTAAAATCTATATTAATTTAAAATAACATTAAAACACAGAAATAAGATTGAAATCAATTTGAAAAACATTTTTCCTTGAAAACATATAAACTAAGAATGAAAAAAATTTCAAACAACATTATCCAAGAATATTTAACATATATGTATCAAAACATTATGAAAACATTTTTTATTGAAAATTTATAATGAGATAAGACAAAAAAATTAAAATCCATATCTTTTAAAATAATCTTAAAATATATAAAAATTTCTAGAAATTATTTGAAAATCATTTCATTGAAAATAAATTAAAATCATATAAATATATCTAAAAAAATTAAAATCATTTTTAGAAAACAATATTTTGAATGATCATCGATTTCTGACTGAATGGGGAGGTAAAGTCAGTATTTATTAAATACACATTCTTAGTTTTCTTATATAAAAAAGAGTAAAAAATGCCACCACTACATGAATATATATATTTATATCATAGAGAGTATAAAAAAATTCATGACCTTCATTGAGATGTGGATCAAAATATTTTATCAACAGAATCATAATTATAAAAATTCATGATAAATAAATGGATTGTTTCAAGAAAATATTACCACTTGTTAACTTTGTGATATAATATTAATTTAAAAATAATCAATTACATAATGCGTAAAATAAAATGAAAAGAAATAGATCCATGATTTGACATTTTAATGGTAGTATATACACGTCAAATAAAAATATAGTTGAATATCATGTTTTGTGTCTTAATGAAAGATAAATAAATACAAAATTTCATTACCAACTTGGTATCATTTAAAACAAAAACCCCATTAAATAAATATCATAAAATGTATATGAAAATTCCAATTAATATAATAATAATATTCATATATTACATTAATTGTCAGTATACACACAACATATAAGATATACATGTTGATCATGGAATGTGTCTCACTAAAAATAGATGTGAGATGAGAAGACCCTTACAACTTGAGTAAATTAGGAGTTATGATCCAGATGGAAGGAAATAAATTTAATGAATTTTATATAATTAAATAATGTAAATTAATTTATGAAATTTCATATGAAGGTATATACACCACAAAAAATAAGCGTGTGGGTAATATGAAATATGTCTTATAGAAAAAAAATTGAGATAAAATTCCCTTAGCTTGAGTCCGACTTGTCAAATGAGTCTTTATATTCATAAATAGTAATAATATGATTTTTATGTAATTTCATCAGATACTTTTTCAGGTTAATTATTAATTATAATACAATTATAACAATTGGTGTTCAATTACTTCAACAATTTATATTTCCGTGGGTGTTTTGATCAAAATCAGCATATTTGTTCAAAATGACATTAGTAGGTCATGTCCGGTCAAATGGGAAATTATATAAACATCACAAAAATAAGAATAGTGAAATAATAATCATATTAATATATAAATTTTTCATTCAAAAATAATCATGAATTATGGTTAAAAAAATTTAATTAATGCTATAATCAGGGAGATGGTAGGTCGTATGTATGCATGGGTAATGTTCCCATTTTTCAATGGTCATTATAATAAGAAAGGATGAAATATTATGTTTTTCTATAATGATAATTATATAATAAATACATATATATTTAACCATAAATATATATATATATATATATATATAATTTTTATTATGTAAAAGTAATCTCATCATGTTGGGGAGGTGGCAGTCCACACCTACACGATCGACATTATCACTTTTTAGTATGTGAAATAGGTTATACATAAAATTATGTATTATTTTTCCAGAAATTTATTTTAATAATTAATATAAAATTAATTTGACTATGTTACATATTTTAAATTAAAATCATACAATGAACTTCCAATGTATAGTGTGAATGAATCACATCTATTGGAGGAGATGTTAGTCCACACATGCATGAACGAAGTAATCATATTTAAAAAAATGGAATGTATAAATAAATAAATATATTATTAAAAAAATTAAAGAATCAGAAAATAAATACTAAATATCATATTATAAACACTTAAACATAGCGTCTATCATAATTTCTAATATTAGAGGCATGGAAGGAAAAATTAATGACATTGTTTCATGATGAGATAGTTCTCAGTAGACATAAATTATAAGTTCACTACCCATTTGACAGAAGTGTGTGCATGTGTAGGTAAAAACCATAATATAAAAACATACCAGTAAATTCAGGATATTTATTTTATTATATAATCTTATAATAAGGATAATTTATGATTTTATATAAGAATAAAACTAAAGAGATTGAGAAAGGATGTTACCTCTTATTCATGTAAAGATTTTGGTTTTAACAAAATGGATTAAATGGATAGATTTATTCAAAATGATAGACATATATGATTACTGTAGGGATTCTTAGGATCTATTTATTCTTATCATGGATGGTCCATTGTGGACTAGGTTGTGGGCGGATGTGGGAGAACAGGAGGCCTTTTATATGGGAGGGTGGGGACACAAATCTCATTTTTGAAAAGAAATAACTATAAACATGTTTTTTCCAAAACTAAGTCATAAAAATAAATAATACAAAATTTATGTTAATTTTATAAAATTAATTTCTTAAATGAAGTAAAATTATCTTTAATACAAATCCTGTAGTCATGGCAAGAAAACAGGTTTTTAATGTGAGAATGTTCCAACGTTCATGAAGATTATATATCTAAAGTCAATATAAAAGGGATTAAAATGAAATAAATAGGATTAATATATTCATAATTTACCAATATTAACTTTAAAATAACTTGAAATAAAATTTAACAATATAAATAAATTAGGTGAAAATGAAATATTGATTTAAAATTCCTTATTGTTCACTATTTAGGGAAAAATGATGTTTCTCAAAGAAATACCAATAATTAAAAATAAGATAATTTTTTAATTATTAATTAAAAATTTATTGTTATTTCATATAATTCATTTTATAAAATTTTATATAACCAATTATATTATTGATCACAGTGGGACATTAAATGATGGTCCTTTATGAATGTATTATTTTCAAACAAATAACATATTTACTAAAAATATATGTCTTACTATCAGTTTTTTATTTATCTAAAAAATTATAAATAATAGATAAAAAATATTAATTACTATTCATATTAAAAATTTAAATGTCTAGGATATAACCATATCATTGATTTACATTCAATAACAAAGAACTTTTTTATATAAATGTATTGTTTCATATAATGAAAGACATGTATATATTCCATGTAGCACAAGCTAATATAATCCTTGTGTTGAGTGTACAAAAACAAAATAAAGTGATTCAAATAAATAAATATATATATATATATATTTACTATTTTGTGTAATGAAAAATATCACAATGATAATGTTAATTGGAATAATAAATATATCACAAAATCTCACGGTGTTACGGTGCCAAGACCATGTCCCACCCAAAGTCGCAAGAGTGGTGGGAAATGTAATAACATGTGGTTGAGGAGTAATTTTTACTATATATGACATACATGAGACAAAAATACCTATCTCTATTTTCTATCTATATGAAATTAAGATACATCAAAATGTCCTTACCACAAGATGTAAAATTGTAGTCTTACCCTATTTGAAGAGAACAAGATTCCACATGTATGTTCATCTTGGGATTCCACCCTCTCCCAAAAACTAAAAAAATCCCATTAATAGATTATATTATTTTTAATCCCTACATCTTCCCTAAAATAATCACTTTTCCTGAAACAAGCATCATTTTTACATGATTCTGATCAGCATTTATCAATTCTATCACACGACTTTAAACTATTTCATCAAACTACATAGTTTTTGATCCATGTATTATAAATTAGATACATAATATTTCTCCATAATATTCAATCCCGTATTTGGTAGTCCCATGTGTGACATCATCCCTCACAGGGAAACATGTCCAATATCATTCTTTATTACTCATTCTGATAAAAAACTCAAGATCCTCCTCTGGTGGGTGTTTTAATCCATCAATACAAGATCCTCTTTCATGGGGAATTATGATTCATTTTAATCTATATGTGTGTCACATATCCCATCTTGGGGACACACCTCCATGAACCATCTCAATGGGGTGTTATTATCCATCAATTCTATATTCACCTTCATGGGGTGTTCAGATCCATTGGTAAAAAATGCATGTGTGGAATCTTCCCTCCTTGGGACCCAACACCTAGATCTTCTTCCTTAGTAGTTTTGATACAAAAATCATGATCCAACTCTATGGGCCATTTTAATCCATCCAGCATATCCACACAAGGTAATAACACTATTGAATTATTTATAGAATGATAAACTCATCCCTCAATTGTATGAATAAGATGTCCTGATCCATCTCTTATAGACATTGAACTTATGACCTAATGTAGAACAACTACCCCATGTAATAATCATGTGAATATTTTTGTTGAATTCCATGTAAGGTATATTACCCCCAGTGTTAGTACCTCATCATAGATATTGAATGACATGGGATCTGAATCATACTTTCTGCATATGAGATGACCTCATAAGATTAATAATAACAATGACCAATGAGGCCTTTGTACAGATATACCTAATGATTTCTAATGTGACTACACACTTGACTGATGGTAGATTCCAATTCAAGAATTAAGAATTTTAATTTTCTATTTTTTATAATGTGATGGAACTGGGAATGATTTCCATGAACATTAATTAATAAATAAGGGATATAGGACTATAAAATGCGCTCCATGGAGGAATGCATGAAAGGATTAACTAATATTTCATCATACTTTTTCAATAATAGTGTAGACATCCAAGCTAGAATTCACATAATACACCCAGCTATGGAACATTGGAATGTAGGGAAACATATTCAAAAGACATGAGGCCCTAGAAATATATTTTGAAATAGAAATTCTAGAAACGATGCAATGATATTCTTCACGTATATGCATATAGTTAGAATATAAGAAATTATCATATTTTCATGTCACCAAATTCAAAAATTTGGTTGTAGATCCCACCAAGAGAATTCTAGACATAGAATTAAACCCATATGTGTATTTATGCAGTTATAATTATTAGTTCTCTATCCGAGAAATTATCAATGTGAATCCCATTCCATCTTCGAAAGATTTGAAGATGTTGCGGAATTGAGAGAAACATTTTAGGTAACTATATTGAATACCAAATCCATATGCATTACCTAAACCAATATTTAATAATTCATCAACATAGTGCCAACATGTTTAGGGGAATGAGAAACATTGACATAGAAATCCAGTACAGCTCCACCTCCAACATCACTTCTACCTTAACTTCAACTATTAGACACCAACACCCCATCTCACCATCTGATATAGTCTAGAAAAGGGTGATCGACTCCCACATATCTCAGTATGACTAGGAGGGTGTTGTTCTCACTACGAACATGGGCCACTATGAGATGGAGGAATAATGCCATCAATAACACCACTAACCCCAAGGGCCACACATGGAGAAAACACCCAATATTCAATCTACAACCCACTTCAGGAGTCTCTCCCCAGAGAAATCTGATGATTTTATCACCTATGCTGATTTGGTGGGGGATGAACGAGTGGTGAAATATAAAACTACTGCCTGGGATACTCAAATGAGGGATCCCACTAGGCCCCATAAATATCACCACCAACCATTCCCACATGAAAATTAATATGTGGAATTCACCCCAACACATCTATCCCTAGTCTGACATACCTAACGCTCACATCAGAGGAAATCTCACTACACATTCAAAATGTTACATCATCAACAAATCCATTGGCCTTTTACACTAATGATGTATCCCATAAAATCTCATTGTTAGGATAACATGAATTATTTTTCTATCAATTGGGATCAAAACCCCAACTACCTCATTGGAATGCCAGAGCGACACTTTCAAATGCAAAAACCCTCAAAGATATTATGTGATAACTGATGACAATGATATGTAGTGTGGAAGGAATCCCCAAATCCTCACCAAATAAGGAAGTGATCCCCCACTAAATCAAAAACTATCTTAGAGTTCCTCCCCATGAAACTATATTCTATATTGGAGGCTCTCCATGCACCATCACAAAAGAACTTGGAGGCACTACCTGTGTTGTCAACAATAAATGCAGTAGAAATCCCCACTCATTCAATAGTTAGTTCAAAGTTCCTCCATAATATGCTATTTTCAAAAATGGTTGCCCTCCCCATGTTCTTATTAATAATATTGGAGGTTCCCCCCACTTATTCATTAATAAAAGCAGACGTCATCCCAATGATGCAACCAATCAGAGCGAAATTCCTCACCACTCTACTGATATTCAGTTGAAAAGCCTTTAATGTGTCCAAATCAAGAAAAATAAGGCTCATATTTGTAATAAAATATACATCATAGACATCCTGACTTTTAATAATGAGTATCATACCCTGAAGAACCTTCCATAGGAAGAAGGGTCAAAACACTATGTTGAAAGAGAAATCCTAGGGAACTCCAAGTCGTCATTGGCTTCATTGATATCATAGATTACAAGGGGATGGACAAATCAATAATAGATTCATCACACCATATCCCATATTCTAGGGATGGAAACCTACAAATACTGTTTTTAATCATTGAGGATTGGGTACACAGGGACCCCAGATCCCTCTATAGGTAAATGTATGTAGAGGAGGTTCAAGCCCTCATAGCATGGCTTATAGTGAAACTATCCCTATCACCCCAGTTTCCCTCCACTCTACCAAAACATAATATATGGTATAGTTATTAGGATATGGATTGGATACTTCATATCACGAGATATTTGTTAAGATACACATGGATAGAACATCTCTTAATAGTGCAGAAATGGTGAATAACCGATATTATAGGGATATGTTGATGTTATTGGCACCACCCATGGGAGATTAATCGCCTTATAGAGAACATTTTAATTTCAAAATGGTTCCTCTTCCAGTTAACAACCTTGAGGACCAATCCAAATCAATTCTACCACTTTTAACTTAGCTAGTGTAGATTAGATCTTTGGGCTACCAGGATTAGGACCCTCATTCTTACTGTGATAGATTCTGGGAGGTTCTAGCCATTGAACAGAAGTTTGTGGTTTTCCATCCAAAAATAACTCCAAATATAAAATTCCTATAGTTCCATATAATGGATAAGGTTGTTTTTTCCCTCTACATCATATAAGAGACAAGTCACCACCTCTTTAATTGTTAGTTGGCCTATATTGGCAGTTAGAATCACATTGATTCCATTGACCAATAGTTATTCAAGGTTGAAGTCATAGAACTTATAGTGGTTCTGTGCTCCATCCCATTGGGATACTTCCATAACCTCTTACAAACTTCGCTATGTACCTTCATAGTTCTCTATTGAGTTATTAAATAAGTGTATACATATGTACATAGAATGTCAAGGATATAGTACATTTCTCTCCCATTCATCCCTATCTTGTTAAAATATGGCATATCCACTGATGATGATAGTTTGACTCTTTGTACAATTATGGTAAATTTGGTCATCCTCAACATTCCATAAGATCGTATGGATATGGGCATTAATATAGCCCTTAAAATGGTATATCATCCCCAAAGAATGGGGTTGTACTTGGAATACCATCATTCAGTAGCAGAGGTAGGTACATAGTCTAGGAGACTCCCCTGATGTAGCATTAATATCTACCGAATGGAACCTCAATAAGGGAAAGGATTATGTACAAAAATTTTATCCATTTTATGTTTATCAAAAAATATTGTAATATCTTATTGTTTCTTCCTTTCCAATGAATCTTGATGGGCATAGAAGTGTTATCGCTGAACTCAGCACCAATCGACACAGAGGGTAATACAACTCTCAAAGGGATCTTATCTCTCCTCTAGTGGGATAATATGTCCTACTATTCCTAATAACCAAGTTGATCTCAGACACAATATTCATCCAGTCAGAGTAGAGGTAGGTTTATATTCAAAGAATATTAGTTATGACTCTCATAATCTACCCAAGTAGTGTAATCACCCACGTCGGGACCCAAAAAATACCACTTGTCAAGTTGATGAACCCACTCTCTAATTTAATGTTATTTTCAACAAATCAGTTTCTAGATACCCCAATAAGATGATATGATAGCCACTATTACTACTCCCCTCAAGGCAGTAGAATCATAATTGATGGAATATCTCCAAATTCAATGTCACACTCGATATAGGTGAAAAACATCTGATAACACCAAGATGTTAAAAATCCCATTTTTTCCTTATTAAACAAGATGAGAAACCAACTACATCACTCAAAAAATTCATCTCTAGGTCTGGACCCATGTAGGGAATCACATATTAAAAATATTCTTCCAAACCTCAGTGATTTATTTAGACAATGGATAGACCTGTATTCATCTGGTACACCCATATTCCCATATGGTCCATTAAAGGGTTTGTAATTCCTCCGTAGGAAATTACAATTAACAGTTAGATCAATCATTCAAAATAATTGTATTTCTAATCTATTCAATATTAATAAGATTCCTGATGATATAGTTTCATATTATGTCACAAGGTGTAAAGGCCTCACGTACTCACTTGATATGTCTTCGAATCAATGACAATGGTGAAACATTTTCATGGGGAAGGTCAAGACTATGCAAGTCTCATGCCTCATTACCTAGAACATTCCAAATATATTCTAGGAGATCTCTAATAAGACTGAATATTTTGAGTATTCTCTATACTATGATATATGGTCTTGCCTATTGCCTCTTCATACTCTCATAAAAAGGCATACCAAAGTATAGACTTTCGTTGTTTTATAGGCGGAGGACCCCAAGCTGGTAAATATGTTTTTCCATTGTCAAGGCATACCTCATTGAATGCTACATTACCAAGGATATCATCACATAGCACAGAACCATATGGAACCGCCTCCCCTAGTGTATCCATAATGATAATAGAATGTGGCTCTAGACCCTTGTAATGTACATGATCCATGAGATCTATTCCTAAACCAATGGATCACAACAGATTCCTCCAAGGATGGAAAATTAATGGGATATTACCTTTTTACCCTAGAGGGGGAAATTAAAATGTAATAGAAGTGAGAGAATCCCTATAATGATGGACACACAAAACACCCTTGCCATTTCCTATACCATGGGATTATCAAACATACAATCACAGAAATCCATGTGTTCATGTATTGGATTTAGGGAAATTCAGATCGGAATGTAACACCCCGAGATTTTATGAAAAATATTCTTTTAATTTCATTAATTTCTTGTGTTGTATTCTACAACAAGATTACCTTGCGCTATACGCAACACTGTGTTAGCTTACAGTATACGCAACACTATTCTTGGATCATGTCACGCACAATTTTGATAATAGTTATTATACAAAACATTGAGTATATATATATATATTCAATGTATAAATGAAATATTGTTTGATTCTATTATAAGAAGCAACGAAGGATTCTTTCACAACACACAACCCTGACTTGGCTTGCATTACACGCAATCACGACCTTCCTCGATAGCGTGTGTTGTACGCAATACCGGGTTTTAAAAAACAATGATATATTATTATAATATTGTCATGAACTAGCCATTACGAATAGTATTAACTAAATTTTTAATTTTATAACATTATTATTCATCTTACACATTTTCTAGAACATGGTATAAGAACAAAATAATTTTTTCGTGTAAAATAAGTATTTCTCAAAAAATGCAGTTTTGCCACCTTTTGATGGAGCAACCACATTAAATCTAGTTTTTACATGTTTATATGTTCAATTTGACAAAATAAAATGCTTCTTTTGAATCAGGATATAAAAATTTACATTAGATAAAGTTTTGATATTTTTCCAATAACTTTCATATTTTAATGAATAGTAAAAACAATCTATATTTTAATTAAAAACAACTTTTTTCATCGTAATATCTTATGTGGATAAATTATAATATTGAATGGTTTTAAAGTATAAATAGAATATATTTTTACCATTTAATATAATTTATGTCATTATCATTGATTTTACCTTGAATTCGTAGGTAAATCAATTCAATCTTTTGCAATGTTTTAAAGAAAAACGCGTTTTCTTTCGACAACAGGATTAATTTTAATTTAATTTCAACATCTTTTGTGTATTGAATTTGGAAAAATGGATTCCATATTTGGAATCAGTGGGTCCAAATTATGTTAATAAGCTACTTTTTATTTTTAGGCATTGTGAATAGTAACTACGGTAAATTTTATTTACTATAGATAAAGGTAAATCGGGTAATTAAGGGTAAATATAAGATTATAAAATTACCCTAACACTTGGAAAAATACTATTGGATGGCTAAAAGTAGACACGTATAACCTAAGGGTTGGATTAGATTCATTTTATGGACTTTTTTCCATGAAAAAAAATTAATTATTATTAAAACCAAATAATGTGACAACATATCACTTTCTTAAATATTATAAGTATAATAATTGTAATTTAGTGATAAAATTCATGATACTTCGAACATGAATAGTCTCCAGAAATATAATACAATTATCTACATCATAGGAATTTATTTAGAATTTTAGGGATTAAATAATTATCATTTATTATGACACAAAGATGATGCAATAATTGTCATGTTAATGAAATATTGACATAATTGATGTTATAAATGCCCAAATAAATGTAATTTGAGACTTTTTATGACATGCATTAATTTTCTAGGTTAATATGACATGTTATTGTTGATATAAGTAATTTGGTTCGAACTTATCATTCTGTTATGAATTTCATAAAAATCATGTACCAAATAGTGTCAAAATTGACATAAATTAGTTTTTAAAACAAATATTATATTATTAATTGTTATTTAATTCCTAAAAATCTAAGGTTCGGCCAAATGAATTAGATAAGGATATATATATTAATAATAAACAACTTGGGGTTCGTTTGGCTTGATATAGTAAGTTTATTAACCATATAGTGTATGAAAACAAGAAGACACGATAAAAGTTAAATTATCTAACTTAAAGTCAAATCTAAATGATAAGGTTAAAATTGATACCTAAACTTGTCTAAATTCTATTATATGAGAGGATTTCGACCCATCCCCACCTTGTCTTCGAAATATATCAATTTGGAGCTATTTAAAACTGAACATGACTTTATAATAAAATAATATTTTTAGTTTTTCCAAAGGTGCCCCTCTCCTCCCTTATAAAAGGGCACCTCCTCCCTCTCCTCCTCACACCAATTTGAGCATTCAAGCTCAGCCAACCCCTGCCAAAATCTCTTCTCCACTTCCCTAGTATCATCCTAGAGGTCTTGGTCTTCTTCAAAGTACATCCTTAGTTCATTAAGTGGAGGTTAAGAAAAGGCGCGTCAAAAAGAGGAGGTTCAGATACATACGAATCATATCAGACATAATGTAAGGGATAATTTTGCAAATCTCATTTTTATCCGAGATTGCATATTCGTAAGTATTTACTGGGGTTATTTCTGTCATCCATGTCCATGTTTTATAAAAGTGTTTTCATGTCTGTTTAAAGACCTTTTTACCCATTTTTGACTTTTACTACATGGTATGTAAGGAATCTTTCTTTTTTTTACGTTACGAGGAACTTTTTGACTTTTCTGGAAAAAGTACGAAAAGAATGTTTTTTTACTTATACGGCACAAATGGATTTTTAAGGTTTTATAAAGACTTATTTTCATGAAGCTTCCTCTAAAAGATTTCATGAATATTTTCAACAAAATCTCTTTCTTTTAAAATTGCATGATGTTTTGTGAAAATAAATTGATTTTGAAAAAGAAAGGATATTTTCCTCAAGAATTCATTTCAAGTGTTTTATCAAAACCATTTTCCATATAAGATGAAATTATTTCATATGTGTATGTTTCAAGTGCAATATCTCTATGATTTACATGGTTTCACTTTTCTTATTACAAAATGATATCAATTTCTTCTATATGGATTATGTGATGATGGGATGATGATTATGAAACCCATTTTATTCGTTGGGTTATTATGAATGATGTATGTTTATTTTTTGGCACAAGTAAGAATGATTTCATTATGAGAAGGGTGGGACCTATATCTCCCTCCAATGCATTGGGTAAATATTTATATCTCATGAGATAGACATGGCTGGAACGGCAGGTTAAACTGGTTCAGTAAAACAGGACAGAAACAAGGAGTGAACTCGATTCAGAAAGGGAATTTTTCCACTAAGATGGTCTTGGAAGCAATGTCATGGCTACTATGGAAATTATTACATGTTCTTAATGGATGCCACAATTACATGTTTTATTCCCATGCTATTTTATCTTGATTGATGATCCTTTATGATATATTCCTTATGTACTTCCAAGATTTATGTCTTTTCTCAAGGTTTTAATATTTAGATTTCATGTTCAAGTTTTTTCTTTCAAATGTTTATGGATTGTTTTATGTTCTCTATGTTTGCCCTTAATGAGAATTTGAGATCACCCTTTTATGTTTTCTTTTCCCCAGGACATAAAGAAAGGATTTAGGTTTAGAAAAAAAAAGATCTTTATGGGAGATGTTGAAGATCTTTCACCACAATTAGAAGATTATATTCTGAGTTTCCAAAGACACTAAACTATTACGGTCCTTGTGTGTGTGTTTTTGTTATGTACTGAGTATTCCGCAAAAGTAATGTAATGTCCATGTATGTCAGGCTTCGGGTCTCTATAGTTGGTATCAAAGGAATGGTTTAGTCAACCTTTGGAAACTAGGATGTGAAAACATTAGTGAGATCCCTAGAGATATTTCTAAGGTATGTCTAGGGATGTCCCTAAGGATAAGTATACGTATAGTATATAGTCCTAGAACTATGGTAACGATATTAGATTAAACCAAAGATGTTAGATATTGAAGTTACTCTTCCTTTATTATGATTTTTCCTCTCACACTATTCTTTTTGGGTTTTAGAAAATGTCTGGAAACAAGATGATTCACGATAATGGAGGATATGATGGACAATGGAATGATATTCTTAATGAGAAACCAAATGAAATGGGATTTGCAGGTCCAAACATCATTATTATGCCGAATCATAAATTTCATAATATGATCAATAAAGTAAAATTTGGTAAGTTTCCTGACTCGGCTAATAAGAGAAAGATGGAGTTTCATGATGATCATAGAGGAAAGAAAGTTCAATTTCCCCTATGTAAATCATGTGGGAAGAGGCATCAAGGAGAATGTTTCAATGGAACTGGAAGATGATTTGGGTGTGGAAAAGAAGGACACAAAGCCAGTAAGTGCAAAGGAAAAGGTTCAGTTTACACCAGGGATGAGGATAATGGTATTGCTACGACATCAGCAATGGTTAAATGTTTTAAATGTGGAATGTACGGGCATTATGCAAACCAATGCCCTAAGGGAAAGTCTCATGAAGAGAATCAGTATGGTCGTATGTGTAGTATTTAGGTTGATGATGATGATGAGACTACAAATGATATGTGAGATGAAAGAATTGTTGAAGCTCGATCAATGGTTTAAGAATGTAGTGTAATGATTACATGTTTATCATGTGTAATGTTGTATAAGTAATCTCATGGTACTATGGAATAAAGAGACATCTAAGGATTGTTACACTATTGTCTTTCCTTAAGTTTTGAATGTATGTGATGAGTGGTACCAGTATTTTTGGAAAGTAGATTATATGAGCATAATGAAGGGATAAGGAGAAAATTAAATGTTTGATAGTATTCATGAGCTCATGATTGATATAAGGAGAAGGTTATATCATGGTTTGACTATATAGAATTTTTGGATTTTGGTATGTGGAAAGAGTTAACTTTTGACAGCATTCATGTTTTCAGTAAGGTTTAATGGGTATTCATTTTTCAAGAGAATACATGATTATGGTATTCAGATGATTGGAATGTGACCAACAAGACAATGGGAGATAAATGATGGTTGGTTGATGACATTTCATGTGATCATTTTCTCTATACTATGAGCTTGGACTGAAGTATTTTAGATAATCCTAAAGATTCGAATGGATTATGTTGGACATAAGTTAGTATTGTTTAAGGATAAAACTTTTTTTTGATATTGTTGATGGGATGTTATAATAATGTAGTTTTAGAAAAAGGACAACCTGCAGGATGTGCGACAACCCATCACGTCGGCCAAGGCTATGGGAATCGAACCCACAACTAAAGTGAGATGGGCCTTTATCACCTACCACTGGCTTACAGGAAGTCCCTGTTTAGTAGAAACTAGTTTTATTATAAGCAGTATGATATATGATGTATAAGTACATTTTAGGAAACATATATCATTAATCTCACTATAGATGGACTTATGTATTTTTTTGATAACTTTTCTAACCATTTGTTTGAGACAGATAGAATGTCCCATCATTCTATCACATGATCTGCTAACACATCACAAATGACAAATTCAACTTCATTTCTTTAAGAGATGAAGTGGAAATTGTCCAAAGAACGACCAACGGTGAGACTATACCGAAATCACGAAAGTATTTCTTCTAATTCCAATTTCATCAACTTTAGGGAAACGATCTTGAAAACCAAAAATGTTGTCCTAGTGATCTTATATCTGATAAATCAGATGGTACCCTAGATCATCACAAATTTATAGCTTTGCGATTGTTGGCTTTTTCATAGCCATGTTCTCTACCACTCTCCAACAGAACTTGATGGTTAGATTTTTCTTCCATATCCATATTTTCACCTATGTTCTCCGACATGGAAACCCAATGACGAGTTAATTTGGGTAACCGTTACATTTCATACTTTAGTTTTCAAATCCATATTTTGGTATTCCTTTTTACGATGTGGGTTTCTATTAAACAAACTTTCGAGTAGTAAACTATTTATAACCCCGATGAATTTCGAGGGAGAAATTCATTTTAAGGGGGGTAGAATGTAAAACCCCGAGATTTTATGAAAAATATTCTTTTAATTTCATTAATGTATTGTGTTGTATTCTACAACAAGATTTCCTTGCACTATACGCAACACCGTATTAGCTTGCAGTATACACAACACTATATTTGGATCGTGTCACACACAATTTTGATAATAGTTATTCTACGAAACATTGAGTATATATATATATTAAATGTATAAATGAAATATGGTTGGATTCTGTTATAAGAAACAACGAAGGATTTTTTCACAACATGCAACCCTGACTTGGCTTGCATCACACGCAATCACGACCTTCCTCGATAGTGTGTGTTGTACGCAATACCGAGTTTTAATAAACAATGATATATTATTATAATATTGCCATGAACTAGCCTTTATGAATAGTATTAACAAAATTTTGAATTTTATAACATTATTATTCACCTTACACATTTTCTAGAACATGGTATAAGAACAAAATAAATTTTTCGGGTAAAATAAGTATTTTTAAAAAAATACAGTTTTGCCGCCTTTTGATGGCGCACCCACTTTAAATCTAGTTTTTGACATGTTTATATGTTCAATTTGACAAAATAAAATGCTTCTTTTGAATCAAGATATAAAAATTTACATTAGATAATGTTTTGATATTTTTCCGATAACTTTTATATTTTAATGAATAGTAAAAACACGCTATATTTTAATTAAAAACAAATTTTTTCATCGTAATATCTTATGTGGTTAAATTATAATATTTAATGGTTTTAATGTATAAATAGAATATATTTTTACCATTTAATATAATTTATGTCATTATCATTGATTTTACCTTGAATTCGTACGTTAAATCAATTAAATATTTTGCAATGTTTTAAAGAAAAACCCATTTTCTTTCGAAAACGGGATTAATTTTAATTTTATTTCTGCATCTTTTGTGTACTGAATTTGGAAAAATGGATTCCATATTTGGAATCAGTGGGTCCAAATTATGTTAACAAGCTACTTTTTATTTTTGGGCATTTTGAATAGTAACTACGGTAAATTTTATTTACTATAGTTAAAGGTAAATCAGGTAATTAAGGGTAAATATTAGATTATAAAATTACCCTAACAGTTGGAAAAATCCTATTGGATGGCTAAAAGTAGACCCATATAACCTAAGGGTCCTATTAGATTCATTTTATGGACTTTTTTCCATGAAAATAATTTAATTATTATTAAAACCAAAGAATGTGACAACATGTCACTTTCTTAAATATTATAAGTATAATAATTGTAATTTATTGATAAAATTCATGAAACTTCGAACATGAATAGTCTCTAGAAATATAATACAATTAAATACATCATAGGAATTTATTTAGAATTTTTAGGGATTAAATAATTATCATATATTATGACACAAAGATGATGCAGTAATTGTCTTATTAATGAAATATTTACATAATTGATGTTATAAATGCCCAAATAAATGCAATTTGAGGCATTTTATGACTTACATTAATTTTCTAGGTTAATATGACATGTTTTTGTTGTTATAAGTAACTTGGTTCTAACTTATCATTCGGTTATGAATTTCATAAAAATCATGTACCAAATAGTGTCAAAATTGACATAAATTAGTTTTTAAAACAAATATTATATTATTAATTGTTATTTAATTCCTAAAAATCTAAGGTTCAGCCAAATGACTTAGATAAGGATAGAAATATTAATAATAAACAACTTTGGGTTCGTTTGGCTTGATATAGTAAGTTTATTAACCTTATAGTGTAAGAAAACAAGAAGACACGGTAAAAGTTAAATTATCTAACTTAAAGTTAAATCAAAATGATAAGGATAAAATTGATACCTAAACTTGTCTAAATTCTATTGGATGAAAGGATTTCGACTCATACCCACCTTAGCTTCGAAATATATCAATTTGGAGCTATTTAAAACTGAACATGACTTTATAATAAAATAATATATTTAGTTTTCCCAAAGGTGCCCCTCTCCTCCCTTATAAAAGGGCACCTCCTCCCTATCCTCCTCACACCAATTTGAGCATTCAAGCTCGGCCAACCCCTGCCAAAATCTCTTCTCCACTTCCCTAGTATCATCCTAGAGGTCCTGGTCTTCTTCAAAGATCATCCTTAGTTATTTAAGTGGAGGTTAAGAAAAGGCGTGTCAAAAAGAGGAGGTTCGGATACATACGAACCATATCGGACATAAGGTAAGGGATACTTTTTCAAATCTCATTTTTATCCGAGATTTCATATTCGTAAGTATTTAATGGGGTTATTTCTATCATCCATTTCTATGTTTTATAAAAGTGTTTTCATGTCTGTTTAATGTCCTTTTTACCAATTTTTGACTCTTACTACATGGTATGTAAGGAATCTTTTTTTACGTTACGAGGTACTTTATGATTTTTCCGGAAAAAGTACGAAATGAATGTTTTTTTACTTATACGGCACGAACATATTTTTACGGTTTTATAAAGCCTTATTTTCATGAAGCTTCCTCTAAAATATTTCATGACTATTTTCAACAAAATCTCTTTCTTTTAAAATTGCATGACGTTTTGTGAAAAGAAATTGATTTTGAAGAAGAAAGGGTATTTTCCTAAAGAATTCATTTCAAGTGTTTTATCAAAACCATTTTCCATCTAAGATGAAATTATTTCATATGTGTATGTTTCAAGTGTAATATCTATATGATTTACATGGTTTCACTTTTCTTATTATGAAATGATATCCATTTCTTCTATATGGATTATGTGATGATGGGATGATGTTTATGAAACCCATTTTATTAGTTGGGTTATTATTAATGATGTATGTTTATTTTGTGGCACAAGTAAGAATGATTTCATTATGAGATGGGTGGGACCTATATCTCCCACCAATGCATTGGGTAAAGATTTATATCTCATGAAATAGACATGGTTGGAACGGCAGGTTAAACTGGTTCAGTAAAACAGGACTGAAATGAGGAGTGAACTCGATTCAGAAAGGGACTTTGTCCACTAAGATGGTCTTGGAAGCAATGTCGCGGCTACTATGGAAATCATTACATGTGCTTAATGGATGCCACAATTACATGTTTTATTCCCATGTTATTTTATCATGATTGATGATCCTTTATGATATATTCCTTACGTACTTCCAAGATTTATGTCTTTGTTCAAAGTTTTAATGTTTAGATTTCATGTTCATGTTTTTGCTTTCAAATGTTTATGGATTGTTTTATGTTCTCTATGTTTTCCCTTACTGAGCATTTGAGCTCACCCTTTTATGTTTTCTTTTCCCAAGGACATAAAGAAAGGATTTAGGTTTAGAAAAAAAATATCTTTATGGGAGATGTTGAAGATCTTTCACCATGATTAGAAGATTATATTCTGAGTTTCCAAAGACACTAAACTATTAAGTTTCTTGTGTGTGTGTTTTTGTTATGTACTAAGTATTCCGAAAAATTAATGTAATGTCCATGTACATCAGGCTTTGGGTCTCTACACGGAATATGGTCATATTTTTATATATTATGAAATAGGTTACACATATCTAATCTGAACCTGATAGAAACTATGAAGGATCATCTGAATTATAGAATAATTCTAGATGTGGTACCTTGAATTATAATGATTGGTTATCCCATAATGTAGTAACTCACAACCATGGTGTTATCTGTGCCCACATAGGTCAGAAAACACCTCACGTGGTTCTAGTGCCTTCTCCGACAACTACCTCCACATTTACACCGTCACCCTCAAAATCCCTAGTGAATAGGAATAGAATGGTCATGGGAAATTAAATTCCCATTTTAGTTCCAAATATATGTTTCACACACAATGTTTTCATGGATCATTAATTGGGTACCATGGGTAGGGTCCTCCAAGAATAGGATGGACTCACTATTAATGAGATTGAGTATGCCTCTTATAACATTATCGAGATGGTAGTCTACTTAATAAATCCTTATATTGAAAAATACCTTGAAAACCCCACATATTACTATGATGGATGCCATCAAAAGAAATGTCAGAGGATGTTCGATCCACCTGAATTCTTAGGCCCCTCCCTCAAACCGAACTATGAATGATATTGAGGCCAGTTAGAATTTTTTACTAAGCTCCACCACCATTATTTCTCTCAGTATTCACTATCATGTATTCCTCTAAAGAAAACCATGTTATTTGAGAGATTATCATCCCTGACCACTCTATTATTAGTCATTTCCATCAAAATCTAGACCGAAGAAAACTAACAGTCGTGTGGAATTAGTTTAGAATAGATCTCTTTGCTAGTAGAATGAAATTTCAGGCAACAGAAAGAACTCTATAGTTCATCAAGAAACATATTTCATTCCCCCAAAAATGGATTAACCACCATAGGAAGTGATCATGTCTTTGGAATAGATGTATGATTCATCGATACAACTCACAGAACAAAAAACTAGTGTCTCGATACTCATGTCCATTCTCATATCATAGAAAAGTGGGATGCCCTCATATATACCTTAAAAATCCATATCCTCTTTATAGTTAATGTAGATTTCATAGAGGACTAGTAAAAAAATGAGGTTGAGAAAAAGTAAAGTGAATCCATCATTTCATTTTTGGAAGAAGAATAAGAGGGTTCCCTGGTGAAGGGGAACATATTCCAATTTTATATTTTAGGATAGTTTAATATAGTATAGATCTACCATTTTAAGTTTCACATATGTCATAGAATCCACCTCATCTTGACCCGGATGCCCCACACAATATGGGATTGGCCAAAGAATAATTGAATCAATCCTCTCTAAAAATAAAGGGTAATGATTCGATATAGAAGAATCCTTGGGGAAATGATTTCTATAATAACCTGTTTGGTAGATAGATATCAGGGTCTAAGTTAATAATGGTCACACATGATACAGCACACAAAATTCCACTGGGTAGACACTAAATTCATTTACAAATGGTGGACACCTCCTCAAATTGTTTGTGCCTCAATTACTTCAACAATTTTCATGTAGAGATAATATATAGTGATGCATCTCAGTTTGAAATATATAAAATCCACTATCTATAATAAAATTTTATTATGATATAGGGTGAAGTAAGTATAAAAGAATGGGGATAAGAGAACCAATCATATAACAACCACCATTGACAATCTGTAGGAAAACAGAATTTTTCATACACTGTCCTCATTCATTGGTTGGAAACCATAATGCTAAACCAATGAATTTTCATTATCGTTATGAAGATATATTGTTTTTGTCATCTATATGAATAATTAATGTCTATAGATTTCCAAATACACTTAAACAAGATATTCCTAGGTGATACTAGAATCTCCTACAACAGTGAGGTTTAGAAAACTTCACCACATGCATACCATTTCGTGGGATTCCAACTTGTTTCATAAAGAAAGGTTGAATTAAAAAAAACATACTCACTACCATTTATTTTAAATAAATAATAGACCCTGCAGTAGCTGGATGGAACAAATTTTCTAAAAAAACCAAGTTGCAACAATATCAATATAGATGAAACCCCAGTGTGAGGATTCCTTGTATTCCAAAGAAGGTACCACTGCATTAAATAATTTTATACCCTGCAAGAGTTGTCTCATCCTACTGATTCTACTACAGTAGATGATAATGTGGACTTTAATGACACTAATCATTAATTTTTAGAGGGAGTATCCACCACCATTTATGAGTTAGCCCTAGTGAACAATGGTATTGAGGATGATCTGAAGCAGACACTAATCAGTGATACTATGTATCTAGACGTGTCAAAATTGTATGTGGATTTATTAAGGTAGAAACATGATGTATTCCATTAGAGATGTGATGAGAGGTTAATACAAGAGCCTCATGTCTCCACCCATGGTTTTGGGCATTCATTGAGTCATCAGATGTTTTGAAAACCTTCTAGAATAATTCAACTCTCTCATGGTGCTATTGTTGATGAAGATGATTCCAAAATTATACAATACAACTTCATAAAATATGTTTACTATCACATATTTCTATCTAGTTTCATAATAATCAGGTAGAAAATGGTTCAGATCATTGTCTGTATTGACTTTTAGGACCTCAAATAACATTTTCTGAAAGGTAATTTTCCCCTTATAGTAACATATTTGTGGATTAATTCTTCATCCAAGTTGTAGGCCATATTCTTAATGGTGGATACTATTTGTACTACCAAATCCTATTAACCCTTATGGATGAGGATCCCATTACCTTTAGGTCACCTAAAGGGACCTTCTAATACAATGTTTTTCCCTTCTTCCAAAAAAATTCAGGAGAAACTCATTAGCAGTATATTCACCACAGAATAAAATTGATTCTCTATACATTGATGTAATGTTATGCGGATGACATGGGGGTAAAATATTGAATTTTTCAGGATCATGTTAATGATATTGATAATGTTTTCATCTTCCTTTTCTCCCATTATGTGATCAAAATCCCCTTGAATTTTTCATTTAGGGTTATATATTGAATGTTTCAGGAAATAATCATAAGATACTAATGAAATTAGATAGAATAATAGAATTTCTAATCCATCAATCATATTCTTCCCCTATGGAACCTACATGTGCTACTTGGACTCAATTGAAACATAAACCAAGTATGCATACTTTTCATTAATTTTCCAGTAAAGTGTTAAACAATTAATGTCTCATTATGAATAGATCCTTTTAACAGTGGGATTATGAGTTCCAGAAATCATTTTTATAAATCAAGAAGTATATGATACAACCTTTTATTTTGATTCCATATGTTCCAATTATTCCTCTGGTCATCTATGTATCCACACTAGAATATTTCATTACTAAGATTATAAACTAAATATTCAATGAGGTATGATAAAATTGTTTGTACAAACCCATTTTCATGATCCACAACCTAGAGACCCAGTACTACACTATCGAGTAGAGATATATTGCATTGAGTTTTTAGTGTATAAATTCTGTCATTACCTAAAATACTATAAGATATATCTGGTGTATAGAGTATACACACTAGAGTATATTTTAAATATCCCCATGTTAATAGAATGATTGTCTTTCTAGGAAATTATCCTTCCTAATATCAACATCAGGTTCATTATACATTAATTCATAAAGGGTTTGGAATTGGAAAATTACTTAGCTACCCATCTAGCCCTAGAGTCATTTCCCTCTAGATGTTTATTTTGAAAAAAATGATGTCCTTTTATTAGGATATATCATTCTGTGATAGATGATTCATTTGGGTGGTGCCTTTAAATGTCGAACAGGTAGAAGGCTCAAAAATATCATACTCAAAATAGTATTTATACAGATCATTTCCATCATTCCATGAAATATGGTCGATCTGTATTCATTAATTTTTTTTGATACCATCAAAATAAATTAGGTGGAGTATCTGGCGGTCATTATTATTCTCAAGTAGTTCTATGAGATTGTTTTCCTATAACTATATATGAATGGATACTATGAGTTATTAATTAAAGTCATCAATGGTGACTATATAATCAGAAATATAGAACTTATTCCCCAACTAAAGCATAATCTAATGCTGATGGCTCCGTTCCCTTCTCATCCAAAAGTATATCATGTCCTTATATCCCATAATGGTTGTGCCAATTCCTTGGAAAATTTAAGTTTTTATCTTGTGTAATATGACTAGGATGACCTGATAATACTTGTAGCACATCAGAGTCTCGTATCCCCCTTCATATTAGATGATAATGATAGAAAACATGTAAACCAACAAGCATCAACTACTTCTGTTTCATGACCATCAAGTTTCACCACACTTGAGAAAACACATTATTGGACAACTACATTCATTTAATAACTATATCATGTCATTTTCCTACTGGAGAGGGCTTAGCATGATGGAATTCATCATCACATAGTGTAGTATACCAACCATAGTCATCCTTACCTTGAAAAGACGCTCTATTTACATGGGTTTGATAGAGTTGCCCACCATTTCATTCGAGGAGATGAGATTCCCCAATTTATATAGGATATAAAAGCAATGTCAGGTTTATTCCAACATGAAGGATTGAGTCCCTTGCCCTATATTTGGATGTTGGGTTACTTTACTCCCACCATGATCCATGAATATATTTTGTTTTCCATGATGTTTCAGTAATTTCGTATCCTTTCCTTTTTTGTGCATCAACCTCTGGATATCTTCTACACATCCAAGAATTTTGGGCCCATTGTAGTTTGGGGACGTGATGTTGTGTGTCCATACCCTCCAGTGATAGCAGACTAGTGAAATTTCTTTATGATACAACATATTTCTTTTCTGAGAATAAAAATATAATTCTATTCAAGGATGTCATGGTTCAATCAAGGATTGAGTTCATGAGAAGCCATATCATTCATCGATGAAAATTTCATCATGTTATTATCAAATACAATGGCACCAACATCCAAGATACCAAATTAAAGAAATTTTTATCTCTATGAACTTTCCATTAAACCATACTTTATCCTACCAGGTATTGAAAAAATGAAAGATTGAGGTGTTTAGAAAAAACCCTTTATATCATTATGTAGAAGATGGTGGGCTAGACCAAGAATATTTGGATAGGTAAGCTGCTTAAAAATAATTGGTCATATCAGATGATGACATAGAATTATACCCTGGGGACATATATTCATTGGTTTACAGAATAGATTCAGTCTTATCCATTGAGTTTTAGCATCAATAACTCTAATTTTCATTCCATGACCACAAGATTACAGATATAATATAAGACAGTCCTAAATCTCGGATTGAATACATTGAATGGGATAATATTTAGGCCTTTTAAAATATCTAGAGGCACCATAAATGTATAGAAAAAGTGTACAACAAGAAGGATCAACTCCAATACTTTCTCCTAGGTGTGATGATAGTAGCTCTTAGAACAAAAATGGTACCTGGAAAGATGACAATAATGATGTATCCCAAGTGGGAAGAACCATAAATAATTCAAATTTTCTATGCCAAAGGAGCATAATCTCTTTACCATGGATGGAGAGCATATCACACATCCTAACATTTACATGTTTATATTGATATATCAGACGTGATGAGATCCAATTGTCTTAATTCATTGACCATAATATAGGATTACATGTCTGGGAACCATGAATTCTAACTGTGTGATAGTCATTATGGGAATGTGTTGTGAAGTGTTGGTCTTCTTTATCCCCATTCATGTTAGGGTATTTCAACTTACTACACTACATATATATTTTTTAGATACTCACCCATATTTTCAAAACCCTATGACCATGAATAATGTTCCCATGATTGAATCTCTATGAAAATAATCGTTTAGTAGATGGTCCACAAATTATAAAAATAAACCATTCAAAAAAGTTCTGAGAATTATGAACTAAAAAAATTACTACCCATTGGTCCAAAAAAACATAATTAAATTATTTACAACTAGGATTATCATTAGGATCATAATATATTTATAGCACATATAGGCCGTGTTATATGAAATTAGACTACAAAGACTATATCCCGAGTGCCAATTGTTAAACTATAGTCTTAACCCAAGAATAGGGACTCGTCAATAAAATATTTGTGAGATTTTTCCCTCTTAGAAAACATGGATGACTCATATGATGATTATGGGATGAAAAACACACATTACATCATTCCCTGAACATGGTATTCGCCATAGAAAATGAGGGATGTCACAATTCCATCACCATAGATGATTTCGACAACCAGTGTTGTTATTCTACCATGAAATGATTAATAAAAATGAGTGGAATTATTCTTATCCTTATGGGATACATAGTGATTTCTAAACCTATCATATCTTGGCTCAGTGTAATATATATCATCCCTTCAACCCCATAACACATGTTATAGTCCATGAATTATGACATTAATTAATGTGGAGTTCATACCAAGGTATGAATGTTATACAATATCTCAATTTGTATCCATTAATGTTGGTTTTACCTTTTTCAGGACTCAAAAATACCAATGAGATGAGTATTACATTAGTCTATGAATCATGATGTTATATTATTTACCACCCCATAGTTGGTCCTACCATTATGACTTAAATCTATTTTCCATTTTTATCGATATCTGTGTGGTACATGGGTTTGTATTCAATCCATTAATTTCATGTTTTAACTCTTTCATTCCACATGAGTACCCTTAATACAATATTTCTCACAGTCTTAGTGTCACAACTTTAAATTGATTTCCCATTGTCCAAGAAACATGACATTTTACTATTCGACATATTCTTGACCATATAAATTTAAACTATGTTTGACTGACTACATGATTATTTCCTACAGTGCATGGACTCCTTATCTCCTTTAATTTTGGGTTTTAACTCATGTACAAGACGGAAATCCTCGATACCCCCACCCCATGGTATTTACATTATGACCGTAGACTATTGACCATTGGTCTATTCCCTATGGCATTAAAATGTGTGTCTTTACCCTTATTTATCATAGTTCACTTCATTCATACTATTCCTAAAAAATAATTCCTTAACTTGTTTCCAGAACTATATTTTCCCTTATTCCCATCCTCATGGGATACATTGTGATACCAAAAATTTATGTCTCTAGGTCCTATCATAGATTCATTACAAAACCATTTTATACCTATGGAGTTAAAAACATATAATTCACCCATGCACCTCTGTTCTTTATATAATACCCATTAATTTTCCAAGGTACATTAGTGCGATGATATTCCCTCACAGCCTGATACGATGAAAGAAAAAGTAGACAGATCAGTTCATGAACCATGTACACATCATCTTTAGTAAAAAAATATTAAATTTCATCCTTACCAGAAGAGATAAAAATAGGATGTCTCATGCGATATCTATGGGATATCAGAAAGATACCATATACAATTGGGATACCCCTTCATGTGATTTAGTATACCATATATTATATGATGATTCGCCAGATAGAAAATATGGGATTACCAAATTTCCTTAGAATACAACAGTTAAATGTAGTCCTACCTTATATAAAATTATGAATCCTTTTAATTTGAGATTGTTTACACTATATTAAAAAGGATTCCCCATAGGTCTAATATGGCATGAAAAACATCCTGATAACATAATTTTAAACTATAGTCTTTCCATGAATAAAATCTAGATGCCTCATATTTTAATATGGTATGATTGTAGACCCTCTCATGAGAGGATGTATCAATACCAGAGTTAGTTTACTACCATGATATGATCTAGAACTACATGATGCATGATTCCTGTCCTCATTGGATAAATTGAAATTCCCAAATATTTCATCATGTTCCCAGTCCTCCCATCGACTCATTTTTTAGACATTATTTATTTCCACCTCTACATTTTAAACATTCCCCAATTTGGATAATACTCATTATCTTGATTTTAATAGTCTCCCTAGTGGAATGGACTCATCCCATATGAGCTGACATACCATCATGGGATGAAGAATTGAAGGATCTTTAGCATCGATATATGAATACTATGTTTCGAACATGGTCAACATTCGATCACACAAATATTCGACTAATTTATTACCAACCTGAGTACTAAACCTATTTTTCATACATGGTCAATAGTTTTTCCTATTGATAAGTTAGTCACCACCCTCAATATCTAGAGATCAATAGTCACAATTTATCTAATGGTATTTTTCAATCACTTTTTTCCCTTTTGAGTTCACCCTTATAGGAAACCAAAAATGTTGTTCCACCCCTTGTATCCTAAATCTATCCTAAATCACCGATGCTTAGGATTCAAGAGGATATTTTCCTCAAACATGGTTAACACACATGAGTCTCTCCATTTTTCAAACCTCTATATCCTTATAATAGGATACTTAGTCATTGTTTCATTACATTAAAATATGTGAGGATCACCACAAGGATATGTTGTGTTGTGTAATTGATTTTAGGCCCCCAATTCATGTGAGGTTGTCACTCTATCTTTCTACACATGTATTTTTAGGGTATTCGATTCCATTGGAACATGATTTTATGAATATAAACGATAATCCATGTCCCATGAATCATGACCTTACAATGCATGCATACTGCCTCAGAAAAAAAATTTGTATTGTGATGTGGCATCTTAAGAGCTTGAATTCAGTTGGGTTATCTTTACATCAAAATCATGCATGTTCTTCGAGACATACCAACCACATTATCTAAAAATTATATACATAAAAATATTTCTCCTATTCCTATTATCATGAACATAATTTAATGAAAATATTATTCTTTTATTTCTTGTGTCATGGGATTTCCCATGGACCTTCATTCACATTTAGTTCTACTACTCTTTAATCGCACATCAAACAATTTGAGGTTCCACTTTAACACCATTATAAAATTGAACTAGGAATCATACTTCAATAATGACGATATTAAATTTTTTTAAGCCATCGTAGTAATGTGTATTGTGGTTTAAGACCACTTTAACCCTAATTTTACATCATGTTGGTCACTCCACCGTGACGCACATATCCACTTGACATGATCAGCCGCATAGTCAAATAATTTCTAACATAAACACAAATCAATGGTCCAAGAATCATGAACATAATCCATGTTCATACATGGTGTGTCTGGGGTGTTTCTGGTGGAAGTGCCTCCTAGGATCCACATTCACATTACATTACACATCTATTAAAATGATTTTAAAATATAACCATAACCCATTTAATGGAAATGGAATTCCCTCTTGAGTAGAAATGATGATGAAAAGATGGGTATGCTCAATGCATAAGCCACACACACCATGTGTCTTTAGTAAGAGGTTGAAATGAAAGTAAAATATCCTAACCATATGATGTTAAATTATGTTTCAACCATCTTCACCATTTGATGAAAAGTTTCATGATAAATGTACTCATTGAATATTGTTAAAATGTGTGTCTATATTACATATCTCATGATGTAAAAAATAGAGTAATCATAAGATTGTTCCTAAGAATCAATTTTATCTAATGTTGGTCACTTACCATGTAATTCATATCCAAAAACAATCTATAATCATCCATTTTATCTAATATTTGTCACATTTCATTCATACTTCTATCGTTCCTCTATGATGGTATTAGACACAAAGAACCATTTTCTATCCCATATCATAGGTACCATCTTGACCCCCTCTATTGAAGGCACAGTCTAGATGGTTCCTTCTTATAAAACCTATATGGTTGGTTGGAACACCATAGTATTTCAAAAAGTCTCTTCCAAAGTAGAATCTCCATATGTTTCTATCTCAAATTCAGGAACTTCTATAGTCACATATGTTAGTGCTGAGAGAAGATCCATAAATGAAAATTTAACTCCTATTTGAGAGTGAGTTATCCAAATATAGAAATGTGAATCTATGGAAAATTAAAAATGAAAATTTGAAGAAGAAATGCATTTATAGTATAGCTAGTGAAATTTTCCAGGATATATAGGTTCAATACCGTTATTGAGTGCATTCCCCAAATGGTTATCACCAAATCCTTGTCCATTGCCTAAGTCTATGATTTTCCACCCTAGACACAACATCATATAAGGCCCCATGATCACCCCATTATGGTTTGAGGATCCCTTTCCTCTTATCAAGAACCGTCATGGACCTTCCCAACTCTATGATCTCTAATTATAGAACAAGGGATTAAATTATTATGGAAACACGTTTAATGGTTAGTGAAGTTTGAAGCACTTGGTTTCATAGTATTTGAAAAATTGGTAAAAGGATACCTATCTATAGCTAAGTCCTAGTAAGTATCACTCCCACAAGACTCTTTTGATTCCTCCCCCATAGTTATTCATATAGTTGAGTGACCCATAAAAGGTTACTAGAGGGGAAGAAATTCCCAACTATAGACATACCTGATCAACTAATGGATGAACAATTCTATTAGAGTAGACAACATCCTCCATCTCTACCATGTATTGCATCACCTTGACACAGGGAACACAAAATCAAGCCCATTAATGAACTAACCTATTGAGGTATATCCCATCAGTAATGAGGTATTTACACATGCCCATGTTGTGGTGATCTTATTATAGATTATCGAAATCTCCAATGAACTAGTAATCATAGTGTTACTAGGAACATATGCGCAATATACTTAATTCTTAATGCCTTAGAAATTCACCAATTGGTATTAAAATTGAGGGATACTCTTCCACCCAATAATTAATTCCTATGTTCCGTAGAACAGATGTTGTAGATAATATCCTTATTCCCTCCACGTATTCCAATCCTAGGACTGAGGCCATGCTGCTATATTTAATCACTATACACCAGCTCTGCCTTAGTGAAGAATTCCTACCATAACTCCAACATGACCACATTGATGTGAAGCCTCTCCATTTTTTGAACATCTTTTATAGGTAACATGGTATCACCATTGGATATTTCCTATCCCATTGAAATATATATTTATGGATTATCCCATATTCTGTGGTAGGTGGTGGTTACTCGTTTTTCAATTTTTCATCTTCATGTGTGATAATATAGATGATGTTTCTCAAGACTGTGGGATGATTCTCATGACACACCACCATGTAAACCATTAAGGAATTAAACTATAATAATATAAATACCCTTATGAACCAATACAAGTTATACTACTCAAAAATCACATTACAATTAACCCTATCCACCCGTACACCAACTTAGAAGGTCAGGAGGTGTGATCACTACATGATGGTTCTTTCACTATAATCAATCACCATCCCTAAAAGAATGATGAATTAGTGACACATAATGTTCTCTCCTAAACCTACATTATCCACCACATCCACCATTTTCATATGGTTCATGTGACTCTTTGATATGTTCAATATTACTGGCTGAATGATAATATTTATTGGGAGATAATGTTTGGATACTCGTATAAGACAACGTGAATGACCACGTAATTTCACATGATGTAAGTTGTCCTACTCACATGGATCAGAGGGTTTTCTTGGATAATATGGTGGGTAAACTTGTATATAATTTTTGATAATGAAATACTTATGTAAATCTGAATACCCATTACCATAATCACTCATATAATGATGGTTATTGAACACATCTCATATGTGCATCACTCATAAGAAGAATTCAGTCGTATATTATAGAGGAAATAAACAATGTATGCCTGACCATGGGGGATAATGGATTTTTTTGTACACACATAACTACAAATTTATATCCCTTAATATCCACCAGTTGGAGTGTTCCATTCCACTCCTATTTACCAAGGAATCTATGTTCCCTCATTGATATCCTTTCTGATGTATTATCTCCCTAGAGTGGATCCTCTACTAATTCATTAAGAAAATAACGAAACCATTTATTGAATGATATATCATTAATAACTAACTTTTTCATAAAATTTCCTTGAACCATGTCTATTTGAATATTTTATTTAGTTTCCAACATCTCCTACTTCACCCACATGTTCTCTGTGGGAAGGAACACATCATACATCCCTTCATAGACTGCGATCTGATCAATACATTTAAAATGCTATTGGATAATTCCAACCAACCCATGATGCATATAGAATATTTTCTCCCTAGATTCAGCCTTATAATATTCTATATCAAGATATCCTAAATATGTTATATATGAAACTCCAAGGCCCATTTTCTTCATAGATCCTGTCTCATATTAATTTAGATTCAAATTCATGAAAGAAACAAATTTATAGTAAGCACATACCCATTATTAAGTAGTTTTACTACCTTGGAGTAGGTCCCAGTTATCTATCCATACATTGAGGTGATCCCCAAACCCTAATAATGGATCATGTCATACTGAGGTGGGTGGGGGACCACATACTCTAACATATACCCATGAATATTTCTGATGTAGTTATAGAGAGTATCTTCTGAGAGGGACATCATCCCTTATCATAAATTCATAAGGATTATGTATCCATCATTTATGACATAATTTTATTCATCTTTTAATAGTATAATGTGTGATTTATTGTCAATGGAACACCAAAATCATTCCTCAATCATTATATTCATATGAGTTTCCTTCTTTTGAGTAGAATAGAATTAACACCATCACATTCCATTTTTATCAAGACATTGTAATTTTGTTATGTAAACATTTCAAAGGACTACTCACAGAGGTTGGTTTGTGATGATCATATTTGTAGAGGTCATTTTCTGAAGTTTGAGTTCGTAGAGAACTATTTTTGGAAAAATGTTTATGGAACTAATCTCATATATATGGTGAGATTCATAATCAACGAGGATAGAAATTAAAATGTTCTTGATATGGATATGAGATTCATGAAAATTGATCACAAAATTTTTGATGGTTGAATATTTGGAGATCACTC
This sequence comes from Viscum album, assembly GCA_963277665.1. Lineage (NCBI taxonomy): Eukaryota > Viridiplantae > Streptophyta > Magnoliopsida > Santalales > Viscaceae > Viscum > Viscum album. Next base: position 1,984,009,739 of record OY728161.1, on the reverse strand, counting down.
TAAGGTCACCTTCTAATATTTATAGGTTTCTGGTAGGCCATGGACTCTTAGTGGTCTTCACAAAGAGGGAATGATGAACATACTTCTATAGTGAGCTTCACAAATAGTGGTTTATTTCTAAATTTCAACAATTCTACCTATTAATCTAACCCTACATTTTCTCAATAGATCCAATTCTTGGAGGGTCAATTATTAATGATTAAATATGATTTTCATGGGAGAGGATGATGAGAGAAAATATGGTTCTTGTAAAATCAACAATAAAATAGATATAAACATCTGTTGAGAGTTTATTTTATGAATATAATATAATTAAAGAATAGATTAAGACCATGAGTATCTCAGTATAAGAAGCACCTCTGTGAACATGTGAAGAATTGACAGTATCCTCCACATAGTGGTATATGATTTCAAGGAAAACATTGTGAACACATGAAGACATGATGGTATACTCTCTGAATGATACATTTAGACTCACAAATCCATGCACACAAACAAGGATCATAAATAATTTCATGGTTATTCAATCATCGCAGACCCCATTTACACTAAATAAACCCTTAAATCAGACTTTTTAGGGATGGATGGTGACCTTTTAACTTCAAAAAATTGATCCCTTTTTGAAAACAACCGTATATTTCCAAATAAAATATTTAATAAGGTACCCATGGTATAAAATCATTTGAATAAAACCACACATTGGTGCTTATGATCACCAAACCAATATGGAAATATCATTCGTGATGTCCTTTTCCCTTATTAGAAGAAGAATTCCATTTGGGTTACTTGATTCTTCAAAAATCATACATAACATTCAATGATCTCCCTTTAGAATCAATAATTCTCCCTGAGGTAGGTTCACCCCATTTTGCGAAGCCTACACCTTTTAAAACACATTGAAATAATCATGGACTCAATTATTCATGACACCATCATTCGAAGGAATATAATTTTATCAAAGGTCCACTCTTGGGAATATCCATGTTTCTCCCTTTTGCTGAAACCTCTTCATGAAGGTTGAGTTCAAGGGGCCCCCATTCAAATCCTGGATTTTTTTGGCTGGATATTAATTCCTCATGCAACTATTTCAACACACTAATGTTTCTTCCTACATCATTACAAGTGAGAAATAGGCCCCAAATAATATTTCATTATAATAATAAGTACCCTTACATCTATTATATCTAATCATAGAGTCATAACATTTAATTTGTGGTTTTACTATCCTTCATGGATGTTTTAACTCCATATCCTGACCAATGGTGCATGAGGGGAGGTAATGTAATCCCCAAGGGTGGGGATTGAGGCCTACAACAGCCAAGAAACCGAACATAAAACTTCCTAGATCCACATTGTACATTAATGGAATTAAAATTCACAAGAATATAGTCAAAAAGCAACATGAAAATACAATCTTTCTTTGTGTGATTACTAGAGGAAGTCCTATGTGTGACTATAATATAATAATACCCTCTCACACAATGGATCAAAATAATCCCTTATTCCAAATATTGGTTTTTGTAATGCCCTGAACCAATCAGGACTGGATCTAAGGGAGGTATCTCGGTGGCAGGATGTCGTCACAGTTTCAACGATCGGTGACCCCGATAGGCGGGCCACCGATCGGTGTGGAAATGATTGGATCCCACCGATTGGTGTGTCAGTGATTAGTGTGATACCGATTGGTGGGTCATAGGATGGTTCTAGAGGGGATTGTTGGGTTTATCTTCCCCAATTTTTTCCATAACGCCACTTTTAAATCTTTTTAACTTTTTAAAAGTGGTTCAAGCCTGTTTTTAGCCCCATAAACAATGCTTTAAATTCCAATGAGTGGGGTGAACCTCAACTAACCCAGATTGTGTGTCCATATAACACATTTTTCATCTGTTTAATTAAAATCTTTTAACTCACACTAGTTACGACCACCTCCCCAAGAGAATTATTAAATAACAATAAATTGCATCATGTGTAACCACCCAACCACGTGGTGAAACCAAGATCCGCCATTAAAGCCACACAAAATATTGATATACCATAACTCTGGGATCTCATCTTTATATCACACTAGAATTCCTTATTTTATATTATTGGTTGGTTTCTTTCTTCCCTTGGTGAGTTTGGAGTCCCTATCCCGAGGCGAGTGGTGCGCATGTGGTGTAGCCTTTCCTGCTGATTCTGGGAGTCCCTGAAGTTACTCCCCTCCAAGTCGTGCATCCCCAGTTCATGGAGACCAGAGATAAACATCTATCTCTGATCATCCATGTTGGGTTTTCCATCGTCTCTCATTAATGTGTATCATACACGGTGGGTATGAAAATGCTTCCTATGGGGACGGATGAAACCAGACCTTAATGAAGATAATAAACAGACTTTTAATGGATGAATGGCAGTGTTTGATGTTTCCAATTTACTCTTTTACCCCTATATATTTTTTGGATTGCATGGGCTTATTTCTACTGAAAATAATAGTCATTGGTGGTCTTTTCTTGCACACTAATAATCCTCTGTTCCTAGTTAACTATATGATTGAAGGGATGTAACATCGAAACTGGAAAATCATGTAAACATGGTTGATTAAATGAATTCCCATTGTATAAGAATCCTTGTGTGATAACGCCGTTTAACCAAATTGAAAGACAAAACTAAATTAATGGCATATTAAAATTTGAAAACTCACTTTCCATGTTCTGGTGATATCTACGGTTGATGCATGTGATGAGACTGGGATGGGGATGGGATCCCTTATTGTGGTTCAGTTGTTGGATTATGATCATGTGCACATATGTTGTGGCTTGGTTTGGTTCCAGTACATTGAGGGATCTCACAGATCCCTTTTGTTAATTTGACCTTACAAAAGAACTGGGTGTGAACGCTTAAATTGGCGTTTGGCTATTTCTCCCTTCCTTGGCTTGCTGATATGCCAGTTAGTTGCCCAGTGGTGATGAAATTACATAAATGGAATCACACGAATATGAAAACAGGAATTGGTGAAATGGGAATTTATTTTCCGAGAATGAGTTGTGACATGGTCATGGATTTGGGGTTTCTTATGAATGAATACTAACAAGGGTGTTTGTGTTGGGATGGTTTGGAACCCCTAGGTTGGGATGAGTGTTTGTTACCTATATGTATAATATAGTTCTTATGTTTCTTATTTGGGCCCCACCCAAGTTGAGTACTTCTACCGAACACCCCCATTGCATGGGTGAAGGTGTTTTCCCCAACAATACTATGAGTGGCTGGTTATTATCTCCTTTTTTGCTACCTTTACCAAGTAGCCCAAGATCCTTTGGGCAGGCTGTGATGGAATGAGGTCCATTATTGCCTATGATTCTTCAAGAAGGGTAGTTTGGGTGGATGACGCTGGTGTGTGTGGGCAGGTTGATTCCCAAGTGTCTTTGGGATGAGGGAAAAGTGTCTTCGGGTGTGGTGGTAGTTATTCTGGTCCAGGTGTTTTTGGGCTTGGTTAGGTGTGGTTGTGGCCCAGGTGTTCGATGGCGGGATGTGTGGTTATATCCCAGGTGTGAGCAGGTATGGTATGGTAGTGGGACTGTAGTGAGAATTGCTGGAGAGGTTTGACATGTAGGATATCTTCAAAAACCAGTGGGAAAGTGGCACGGGGTACCCAAATATAGATGTTCTATTACTATTACTTTACTTGAATTGCGTTATTTGGGTAGTGTTCCTTGGTGAGGATTGGGTGGATATAATCCTTTCTAGGTGCTTCATTTTTTCACATTTTCTCATGGGGAATTAGAACACCTCCCCACTTGTGCATGAGAACATTTGGTTTTCCATACTTAGTATACTTCTATAGTCACCCAATTTATATAAAATTATTTCAGGCTTCCAGGAGGACATCAGGGATCATACGGGACCATACTAGCTCAGACGTTGGGACAGTTTCTGTTTCTATTTTTATTTTCTTGGAACATTCCTTTGGGGATTCCTTGTACTTTTGTAGCATTTACTTTTAGACATGCATATGATAATGGTTGATTCTGGATTTACTTTAACCTATAGTTTTGGTGTTGTTGGGATTTACTATCATATCTACTTATCCTACTAAATAAAAAGTGTAGTCCATTCCATCATTTTTGTGATTCAATACCATTGGTGCTAGTCTCCACTCCGGGACATATTGAAGGTGGGTGTCAGGGGTCATTATCTCTCCTTCAACTTGAAGAAGGAGGGGTCTGGAAATATTTTTTTCCTTCTCTCATCATGGTAAAGGTGTATTGTGACAATATATTAATACAATTTTCAACGAAACGTAATTTTTACATGTTTTATGTCTTTAATAAATAATCTGATTTTAAAATTTTCCATTATATGTTAAAATAAATGTGTTAAAAATTGTTTTATGTTTTAAAAACAAATTTTCAAAGAGGAAAATATCTTAAAATAAATAAATATTTTTAATGACGTGTTAATTTTTTTTATATAATACTACATAAATTGGAGATACCTATGCCTTATGGGGGATATGATCCATGGATACCATTCATATATTTTCCCTTAATGGTTTATTTCTTAATGGAATTATGTTTATCGAATCCATTTAATTTCTGCATGTTTATCATGTTTCAATGATATTTAAAAAAAACTAAATAATTTTCATTGTTTCATCTTAAATCAATGGTTTTGAAATGAATCCAATTTAATTTCAATTGGTTAACCTTGTTATGGAGGAATACTGATTCTTTCTATGTGTTTTTATGATGACATGCAATCTATTTGTACTTTTTTCATCTTTTGGTTCTTCAACATAGCTTATATGATGGGGTTTCCCAGAATGAAATAGGTATGCATGTTACATATTTTATGATGTGGAGGTAGTTATTGGATTGGGTAATTTCATTACAACATATATGATGGGGCATCTCAGATAGAACTTGGTGAGCCGGTTATATCCTACATGAAGGGTCTAACTAGATAACACTTCAATACATTGGGTAATGATAAAATACAAATGATGTTAGGGAGGGAAATAGTTATTAATCCAAGACAAAATATGATGGTAAATTAGTTTTTATCGAAAAACACTAACTATGGTATATGTGTGTTTAGCCCAAGACCAAAATGGATGGTTCATGGGTGGTCAAACAATTCCCAAAAAATAATGTACATGGGTGGTAAGCCCAATCCCAAAAGGAGGTTGTATGTGTGCTCAATCATATCCCAATAAGGAGGGTATATGAGGGTAATAAAAATCGCAAAAATAAAGGTTCATGTATGGTTAACCTAAGCCAAATGTAGGAACATGTGTTTTTACCCCAATCCTAATATGTTATAATGGTCATAGTGGGTAGCCTAGGGTGATCATTTTTTATGCATATATGTATTCCATATATTTCATGTATTAATTTATCCTAAAGAATGTATATTTGTTTACTTATGAATCTTGTTTTATGGAGTACCAATATTTATTCAATCAATCTTGAATATGAACATTGAAATGTAGGTTATGGTATAAAAATATGATTTTCATGTTCTTATATACATTTGATCATGTTATTCTTATATGTCTCTATCATTTTCCCTTATTGATCATCTGATCTCACCATTTGTTAAGTTTATCTACCCCATTTTATGAGTTTATTTTTCATTTATGATATTTCAATGATGTTTTCTAGTTATAATGAATATTGTGGGAGATTATTTAGCTCACTAATGGTCCATGGATTATGTATCCATGTTTCCAATGGAACTAAAATATTATGGTTCTCAATTGTGTTGTTCAAAAATGAAATAAATATTCTAAAAATGATGGAATATCTATGTATGAAAATAATGTGTAGTTATAAAACTACCATATTACCTATGTCGTCAAACTACATGCCTCAATTAATATTAATGAGCACCATTGGTTGGAAAAAACTACACAGAGTACCAAAAATCCATTTTTAGTTTATTTCAACATATTATAATTGTTATATAATATAATGAAAACTAATTAAGAATCTAGATTTATGTTAATATAAATTCGAAACATATGCAATTTAGTGCAATAAACTCAATGTGATTATAACAGAAATAGAAATTGTGTCATGAAATCAAGATAAACATCAAAACCAAACAATATTAAAAATATTATGTGAGTTATATGAAATTGTATGTATAAGATAAGAAAACAGTAGGGTATAAGGGTATAGATGGTGCTCATATAAATCCTAAAATGACTCAAAGTCCTTGATAATTCCAAATTGAGCATCACCTAATTCCACATAATATTCATATCATTCCATGGATGAATAAGGTATTAAACAAATCCACCTTCAGAACATACCACTTTCCATTTTAACTAAAGTAGATATAATAATGTTTATAATCACATTATTATTTATTTATAGAGTGAGAGATAATTAACAATTGGAGACCATCTCGACTCAATGTAATACATTTAATAATCTTTTCAAATATTTTACTTTGAACTACAATTACAAAATTTAATTTTCATATTTTTTTAGGAAAGAAATTCAAGACACATTTTTATACTTTCTATTAGAATATTTATTAACCGAAACAATTTATAAAAATTAAAATATGAATAGATATACATTAAACAACTATTAGATGTTAAAATTTAGAACATAATGAAAACCACAGAAAATATCATTTTTATTAATTAAAATATTAAACCATGGATTATTATGGATATAAAATAAACATATATTAAATAGAGTAACTAAAAAAATACCATAATTAAATTAATAAAACAAAATTACATAAAAATTAATTCAAAAGTGACAAATTTAAATCTAAAATAAACATAACACCCCATAACATTGGAAGTAGAATGATAAATAAAAGTGAAAATAATATAGGATGATAATCTGGAACTTATTTAGAAATATATAAAACGTTTCTAGCTAATAAAATTTCATCCTAGTGTAATAATTAGTGAATGGAATTTTTATAAAAAAAATTCAGAAGAATCCCTCTATGAAATTTCCTTCTACGAAATGTCCCCCTTAATTATTTCTGAAATTTTTAACCAACAAGTTAAATATTATATTTATGAATAAACTAATTTGGTGGGACATGATTAAGAGGGAAATCATAATAAATAAAAATAATAATTACTAAAAGGGTCAAAAAGTAACATAAAATCATGATATTAATTCAATAAAATAAAAAATTCTACAAGAAAACACTTTTTAAAATAAATATAAACTAAAACAATTATTTGAAACAGTTTACAGATCACATTGGAGGATTTGGTATTTAATATAGAAACATAATTCAGAAGAATCCATGACAATAATTTTATGTTATAAATGGAAAAATAAACATGCATTTCGGGAAAATATGAATCCATCATATAAATCACACATAGTATCAATTTATGAAGAAATTGGTAATTCAAATCAAATGAATAATTTTTTCCCAAATAAAAGGGGGTTAAATTGATTCCCTACATCAAAAAATGGAATCAATGTTCCTTCATTGAAGAAAAATAAATTAGGATGAGGGAGACACTTGGGAAACTTAAGAAATGTAGAATATATTTCTATTATTCAAACATAATCTAGGTTTTTTTTCAAAATGCGTTTCAAAGATATTGTAAACTTGTGAGGATAAGTAAAGGGGTATAGTGCATAAGAATGAGATAATATACATACATTGAAAATCCAAATGAGAATAAAATAATGAAAGACATGAAATCATATAAGTATTTATAGATTTTGTTTACTATATTTCTCTAGATGTTACATTCGAATGGGATAGAGATATGAAAGAGACCATAATGTAAAGAGTTAATGACAATTTATATTTTTAAAATATAGGTAAAATTCATGGTTAAGACACACAATTTCCAAAATCATATATTTAATAATGGAAAAGTCCTGTAATCAAAATAAACATCTATTGTTAGCTTCTGTAGTTCAGGTAACCATTTTATCTAACCATGAATCCTGGAAAAAGAACCTAAATTTAAAAATCCATAATTTTGTAGCAATATGCCAAAAATAATAATTATTAAATTATATATTTTACAATAACCAATAAATCAATGGTGTCGTAGGATGTATCATAATATTAATGATCAAACACAATACTATATGACTATTTTATTAAAACACAATACATAAACAAATTGAATCATTATGAATATTTTAATTCCATTATTGATCGAATCAACATAGTTGATGAACCATATAATGATTTAACACCACTCAAATTCAGTATAATGAGCCATTGGTTTACCCAAAAAAAATTCAGTCATCTAATCATGTTTACACTCATTAATATTTAATATCTCACCTACCACAATAAATGATCATCTCAAATTTATCTTCATTATTCGTATCCCTTGATCATCCCACTATCAAATTATAATGAACATGTCTCTTTTATTGATCGTACCTTATCCAAATAAATGACATCAGACTATCTATATGTGTCCTTGTCTAGTGAAATTCATGCACACAATCATGCTCACCACGGTTCTAAAATCAATATAACTTATTTATATATCTACAAAAACTAGATGACTCACTCTGTTCCACAGGATGAATCGTAACATAACAAATCCACACGAGTTATAACTCATCATTTTTCATCGAGATCATAAATAGTTTACCCAATAATTTTTAAAAAAATAAGGAGTTTTAAAATTCAACAAAACAATTTATAAATTCATGAGGTGTTTCAATCCATTCAATTTCAAATAAACAGAAAAGAAATACATTATTATATAAACTTAATACACTATTTAAGGATTTATATATCATCACCATGTATCCCGAATAATAATTATGAAAATCTCATAGGAGTCACATGATTGAAATAAGAAAATAATATTATTCCAATGATTCATCCCAAATCCATCCATCGACCTGTCTCGCTTGTGAAGAAGGGAAAATCATTTTTAAAAAACGAAATTCTCACCATTCCTAAGTTACACATTTTATTTTCCATCTAAAATGTTATCTATTTAGTCAAAATACATTATTATCCCATTTAATAAAATAACTCCCAAAAACAAATTCTATAATGGTAAAAAATGAATCACCCTAAAAATTTATTTTTTGTTAATTTAAAATGAATAATTGTTTTATTTTTTATACCAAATAAAATTCCAATCATAAAATGAAATTTTATATTCTATTAAATTATTATTATTTAAATATTATAATTATAACCTAATCATTGAATTGGTTGGTATTAATTGTTATGACCATATTATAATATATATATAGAAAGTATTAACCTACTAAAATGAATTATAAATCCTATATTGATTAACTATTTTTTAGAGGTTAAGATAAAATAATTATAAGGTAAAAGTGATATATTTTATAAAATAGTCTTCAATTTCACTTTTTATATTATAAATAATTAATTAAAACAATAAATATTTATTAATTATATTGATGAAACTAATTAAAAATGTAATAAATAATATTTTTAAAAATACATTATCATTTTTACTAAATATTGAATGAGTTTAATGTCTGAAAAATACATTATATTTTGAAAACTAGTTTTTATAATTTTTTGTTGATATTATAATTAATTTATATCTATTATAGATATATTATAAGATAATATGATTATAATTTTTTACATCATTTTTATATTAGTAAAAGGGTGATTTTCTTTATTTTCCAAAAAATCATGATCTTTATATAATAGGGAAAAATATTAGTTTTTTATAAATAATAATTTATGTTTTAAACAATTAAATTTACTATTTTTTTCATTTTTTAAATTCAAATACGTATCATATTATCATTAATAATTGAACTACTTCAAATTGAATGCACATAATACATGATTTAATTATAAAAGAATTATTTTTTCTTATGTATATTTTTATAAAAATGGGTTTTCATTAAATTTTAAATACATATATTTTTTTTCATTTATTCAAATTGAATCAAGAAAATTTTTCCTTATATTTAGAATCATGTTTTTCATATTTGGAAATAATTTGAATTTAATATTTAATCAAAATAAATATTATCCATTGTAAGGAGGAATCACCATGGTAAAGGATAAAATGTGACAATTAAAGTTATGATTATTTTATGAGATAATATCATATTATATAAAAATGATTCAATGAGAGTGTATATACCACTACATTATCATTGGTCAAATTTGATCAATTTTCAATACAATTGAAATTTTTATGACACCCTTTTGTGTATTAATAAAATAATAGTCAAAAAATGTTACTTTAGTTAATTCAATAAAAAATTATGTTTTACAAGTAATGATAAGTGTGTATATAAATTTTTATAAATAAATATAATGATGGTTTATAAATCATTTTATTATTTATAAATAATTTTTATTTTTATAAATAGTATAATTTTCTACAATTCTGACACCTTATTTGTAAAAATTTTAAAAATTGTAAATTATATGAAAAATATGAAAATGTATTTTTTGTATGAATAAAAGTTTTGGATGAATTTTATAGATAATTATAAATGAATATAACATATTTATGATTTTTAATTAAATATTTATTTTTTTTCATATGTATATGATTATATTTTTATAAGAGACCTAAAAATGATCTTATATGATATTTCATGAAAAAACATTTAAATCATAATAAAATCATATGAAATAAAAATGTATAAAATTTGATTGGGGATTTTATACACATTAATTCATTCATAAAGAATTCACATATTGTAATTTTTAATATAATATTCCTGAACATTCTGTATTAGAAGATGATGAAAATGAAATTGATTTTTTATATATAAAAATTGCCTCAATACATTCTTTCCAAAGGCACATGTGATTTAATTTCTATCTCAAAACTCATCTCATTTCCATTTATAATGTTTAATTCCCAAATACTCTTCCTCTTGGTTTAACTATACTACTCTCCTAATATTTAATTAATATCATTAAAAAGGAGGATATTGAAGGTTGAGTTACAAGACTAAAATGATACCTTTTAAAAATTATTATTCATCTACATTGATATAATATATTTTAAACATGATGATTTCATTACATGTCTTTCTACACTATACATGAATGATATTATTTTTATGCTAAAATCCATTCCCATCACCATTTACGCCCATTGGTAATGGAATAAATCAGAAGTTCATACATACAGACAACTATCTCCATGAAGCAATGGATTTTATTTTCCATCAGTAACATTACTATAGATTTATCATTATTTATTAAGGATATATATATTTTATTTATGAAATAATTATTTTTCTATAGTGATTATGTTATATACCTTTCTACCCTTTCATCCATTGGAAAATGATAACATCGCTCATGTGTGTGTGTTAACTACCACCACTAAAGAGTTATTTGATTCATTTTTCATTAATAGATGGGATTGATGTAGTTAAATTGTATATAATCAATAATTACATAATTTATAACATATTTAACTTATTTAGAAGTAAAATATATTCTATATTATTTATTTTATACGTAGTAGAAAAATAAAAATGTCACCCCTTTTGAAAAACATCATGTTCATGAAATATTGTGATTCATTTCTCCAGAATCTAAAAGTATATTTAATACATTAATAGTATAAAAATAAAAAAATTAATAATATAAATTGTATGAAACCATTGACAAGGTGAAATTAAAAAAAACTATTAAGAAAACATTAATGGTAAACGGGAACTTTAACACCCAAAAGATGTTTGTAATAATGAATTATTTGTATGTGTGTAAAACAAAGTATTGATTGAATGATATATATTAAGTTTGATATAGTTATTTCTCTAATATGGGATTATAATAATTATAATTTTATTAGAAAGGTATATTAGAGTGAATAATATTAAATGGAATTTCTAGGAAAGTGGTTTCATAATGTAATTTCTTTTCATAAGGTGATATCAATATTCATTGACTGTGTCATGCCAAAATTATGTGTATAGCGAAATAATATTATTTTATGGTTTAATTATAGTAATTATAATTTAATTTATATTATTTTTTCATAATTAATTATATGATTTATTCCAAATTAATTTTTACAATCTTTTTATGTGTTTTATATCTTAACAGAACACTTGTTTTTGAAACATGTTTCGTCTTATTCAACAATTTACAGTAATATTGTTTAAATTTTTTCCTATTAAAATATAATCTTTTGATTAAAAAATATATCATTTTGATTAATTTTTTTTATATTCTCTATTCCTTGAGTTAATAATTTAAAAGTTATAAATTATTCAAGGGTTTTCTATGTCTCAATTTCTTTTTTTAGAGAAATTGTTTCTAATTTTAAACCTAATTTATTTTATATGGGGTACTTAATTCCCAATCAATGAATATTTAAAAATTAATTCATGTAACTCCTAATATTTATAGATTCATTTCATGATCTATCATTTAATGAATTCAAATATTTATCCTCACACAATTCGAATAGGTTATTTTATCTTACATTTTCCCACCATGATATATCTTTTATATTTAACAATTTATTTCATTTGTGTAGTGTATAAAAATACAATGGATTTTTTTAATCTCTATTAAAGGAGAAAATGTTTTTCAATCCATACATATATTCATTTTTATGTACTTTTCAATTTTATTTTCCAAAATTAGGTTCCATTTAAACCCGTTTATCCAAAAGTATGAAAGACTTCCAAAACTATTATCTTACATGTATTTTATCTTGTTTCAAAAATTATAGTTACTCTAAATTTTTCATGTATTAATTTATAATTTAAATATATTATTTTTGGATCCAGGGGTGTGAAAGTGTGAGATTCTAATTTTAATTGACCCAAAAATTAGAATTTGAAAAATATTATATATATATTAACATTATGAAAGCATAGTTTTCCCCAAAAGGTAATAACACCCAAATGAAGGATTGACAGAAAATATAAGGCCTCTATTAGTTTAAAAGAAATGAGTTTTAACTAGAAATAACATAATCTATATCAAAATTTATTTTAAGAATGAGAACCTTCCTTGGAGAATGTTCTAATAAGTTTAATTATATTTATTTAATTGATAAATTTAATTACTAGACTAATAGTATCCTATATTCACACTACAATAGAAAAATGTCATGGTAATCAGCATAATGATTGAATTATATTGGATCCATTTGAGATTAGGATTAGAGAAGACATTGGAGATGCAATTATTTTAGATCGATATTGAGGTTCATCGTGCCATAGGAGTTTGTGGATCTCACCAATGAAAAAAACCCATGAATGTTCATCGTTAATGAAGAATCCATACTCAAGGTCAGATGCTTGATTTCATTCAATCCATCATGTTCTTTTTTACCAAAAAAATTCAGATCAATTTTGTGAATTATAATTGCTTCACACATCAATGGTAGATTTATTTGTGATTGATTTAGTTTTTTATTGTTTATTTACCTCTTTGTTCATCAATTATGTAGACAAAATTTTGAGGATGAAAAAGATAATGGATAACGTTTAGTCCTGAAATAGTGCACATTAATGATTTTCCCCCATTTCTAAACTCATTCATATAGTTTTTTCTTTTTTTAATGGTAATATTCATATCTTTTATTTTAATTTTGAGTGATAGTTGTTTGGAACAAAATATCAATACCATGTTTTTGGATCATAAATGATGGAACAATGAAGGTGCGATGAAAATAGAGGATGGTTAGTGGTGGATCATAACATATTGGTTGTTCTGATTCATCCTAGATTTGTTGGATTAGCTGCATAAGAAATTTATGGGAATTTACATAAAATAAAACATGTTTGGAGCCTGATCATCAGTGAAAATAAGTTTGGTTAACTTTGGATGTATGATTTTAAGGAGAACAATGGTGTGGTTGATGTGAAGGATTCCATGAATGAGGTACCTATGTGATATTGAAGAGGTTTTATACATCAAGTAATCTTGAATTACATTCTACATTGGAATTCTATGAGGCTCTATAGTTTAGATGGAGAGAAAAATATCACACACCATGTGAACCATCTCATAAGTCGCATGTCCCATGTGGGATGCTTGGTGTGTATCATGGTGGATACATGAGAATATGAATGATGAGGTGCACCAACACTGACAATGATTGGTATAAATAGGAATGAACAAGTGCTCTTGGGTGGGTACACAGGCATGCCCATTTGTACATGGCCACAAAATGTTGAAATTGGAATAGAGTTGTGAGATTACTATACACATTATAGAAAAACATAAGTGTTGTGTATTTTGAGAATTACATGTAATGTGTAGAATAACCACACTAGTAGACCATAGTTTTGATAGAAACACCATGATACCATATTAAATTCTTCTATACCCACTATGAGGGTGATTTGTTCCATTTGTTTCTTCTGTTCGGATAATTATCGTTTCAGCATGTTCCCTTGGTCAATCTTCTTGAGGAAACTATGTGGGATTATATCTTCATATATAAATTTTGACCCAATTTTGAGAATGAGTTTGAAATATAGTTTTTGGTGTCCCTCCATGACACCTATGCGTGAACCATTATCATTTTACACCACAGATAGGTTTTCTGAAACAGAATGAACTCATTGAGTAAGGTGTTGATAATCTATCTGGCATTACATTTTAGTTGGGGTTAATATATTAATTTAAAATGATCCCCTATACTGTGGTCTGATCATGTTTTGTCTTTTTGTGTCCACCAATAGTCCTTGGTGTGATCTCCTAACACAATAGTGATGTTTTCAATGAACAGTGGGATTTCTATGGTTAGGCCAAATGATCTTTACACTGTGGATGAGTGTATCCGGTGGTGGCATGGCTCATGAAGCTGGTTATCCTCGAATGAAAATTTCATTGGGTTGAATCATTTGTTTTGAAAAGTGGTTATGATTTCATGGAGGTTTGATGTCATTTTAAATTATATATGGGGTGTTTTTTGTCTGCATTGATTTATATATCCTTGTTTTGAGTTAACTATTCGTGATGATTCATGTTCATTATTATCAAGGTGTCTGATTGGATATTGTAATACTCACCCATTTATGGTATCTTCCCACATGTATGGTGTCTTATACATATTATGAACCATTTTATGATGACAATAGAGGTCATGTACTTTTTTTGAATATATTGAGATAATCATACCTAGATTCTTTTTCAATTGGTTTCATTTTAAAGTATTCATCATCTTCAATGAATGTTAGACAACCTTTAGTTTTTGGATAGACTTGTATTTTTCACGATTTACCATTTATTTATTTTACTATCATACTATAATTATGGGATAATACATGCATTAATTATTTAGTTTTATAATACTTAATTATCTTGTATTGGATATGTGTGCTTATGTACCATTATATTGGTGTAATGACTCCCACATGTGTGACATACCTACTCAATACGAATATCCAGACCCCCACATATTGGAGGTTGTTTTTGAGTAGTTATGCATTATTCCCCGTTGGTCCATGATAGAATAATGCGGTATCAGATGAATTGAATCAACATTAGGGCTATAATTTGTTATATTTGTTTGAGATTTATGGTGAGAAAATCGTGATTCAAGTGTGATCCTGGAACTATAGTATTGGTGTGGCCGTTAATGTATATATACTCCATGAATCAGATCACATTCCTTTAGAATCAGTACATGTCGAAATTTGTAAAAGGGGTAATATTGGCACATCCATCATGTAGGAATGGCTTATGGTTTACATGTACTTCTTAATTCATGCCTGCATATATACTCTTTGATTGTAATTCATATTGTTTAATTCAGGATTCTATAATGATAATATGCAACCTAGATTCCACTATGTGGTCAAGAGGATGATCTTTTGAGTGATGATTCTTTTGTAAATGGTAATATATTTGAGATAGTACCACTGAGTGGTTTACTAACAATACCACCTCATGTATTTTATAAATTAAAAATTTCAATTCCATTTGAGGACGCAAAAATGTTGAGTACACAACTTTTTTTCGAGAAGTATAGACCATCAAGTTTTTAGGGTGAGCTAGACCCCTAGGTGGTTGAAGATTTTAATGAGGTAGTAACATGAGTTTTTCATGTTGTGAGGTTTCCTATAGATTAGATGGCGGTCCTCATAGAGAATATTATTCATTTTTAAGAGGGAAATGATGGGATTTAGATACTTAATCACACAATGAATCTAGGTAATTATCTATATGAATTATAGAATTATGATGATGGTTGATTATTTGAAGTGGATTACTAATCTATTGCAATACTCCTTGGATATTCTCTATGATTATTTCTTCAGAGCGTGTAACATTAAGTATGGATTACATCAGGATATCCAAGATTAAATTAAATCTAAATTAATTCCCCCATATGATGGTATGAATGAGTGTGCCTTAGTGGTGGTGAGATTCATGGAAGATTATGCACTGATGGTGGGTTCCTTTAGTAGTCCCCTAGGAGACATGACGTTGACAACAATTAGATGATGGTAGTTGCAAGCATTTGGGAATTTCCAAATACAAAATAGATAAACCCAGGATAGATGATTAGTGGTGTAGGGATCATAGGAAGGTTCAAATAAGTTATGGGAGAGGCAATATTTTTTCTGAAATGTTCAAATACAACTTGAAAGTTATTTTTTGGCCCATTGTATAGTTGATGGGGAGGCAGTTAGGGGACAACAGATTCTGGGGTAGTGGTGAGACTAGGGTAGTATGTAGGGAGACAAATGTAGAATATGGGCTTGTCGCGAAATTGAAAATTGATAGAGGATTGACTATTTACCACGACCACCCAGTAGATCTCCATCCCTAGGATTATAGAGATAGTGGTTAGGGGCATAGATGGATGCATGATATAGATGTACATAACCCTCATGTTCTAAGGATTACAAAATGTATGATCGATGTCTTATCTACCTTTGAATAAATTTTCATAAACATGGATTTGGGTCCTTCCTTTCTTTACACTTCTCTAGTTTGAGACATATGGATCTTGAATGTTTAATTTTCATGAACCCTATACATGGAGACTATGAAATGAGTTTATTTAGTTAGTACACACTTCTAATAACAATATAGTCTGATTCTTAATGGTATGACGTTCATACTTGATTTCGTTGTAGCTGCGATGAGGCATTATGTCATCATCTTAGGTATGGACTAGATTTCCACTATTCATGCACATATTGACTATTTTAGGTGGATTATATGGTGTATTATTAGTGATTGGTTTATGTTTTCCTTTTTGGATTAAAAGAAATACTTGGTATATGAGTACGGTCTTAGGAATAATAGACTGTAATCCATTACTCACCAAATGTTTAACATGACACTTAATGTAGTTCATGTTATTGTCTACAATTACCTACTTTAGTGGAGGTGTTTTAGGAAATCCATTTTCAGGCTTTTATAAAAGAGATAAGTTGGACGGTTAATCCCAACATCAGGTTGGAGGATGCTTCCTATTCAAATTACAAGGATTCTGTTGGATATAGAGCTCTGTCATTATTTCAGAACCCACTTGTGGGTCCTAGCCAGGCCATGGATAATGGATATCCATTAGAATCTTTGGAGTTGTTTGAGGTGATTCCAATACAGGTATTCAGTGATGACAATTCTACTTTTGAAGCTATAACCACGGAGGAAGAGGTGTTTGAGGATATGTCTAATCTCAACCCGGAGAGTTCCCCTGGCCCTGATAAATTTCCTTGTTCTATTTATAGGGGGTTGTGGGATGTGTTTAAGGCTGATATAGTTTTGGCTATCCAGGAAATATTTTGCGGTGGCACTCTCCCCAAGATTTCAAGTGCTACTACGCTGGTTCTGTTGCCTAAGATCAAAAATCCATCCTCCATATCCCATTACAGGATGGTGGGAATATATAACACTACATATAAGATTCATTCAATAATTATCAATTTGAGGGTCACCAAACATACTATACAATGGTTATGTTTAGAGTAGCATGGTTATTTGAAAGGTAGGTCAATTCATGGTGTTATTACATTGGCGCAAGAGATGTTTAGAGATATCAACTTCATGACACATGGCTCAAACATGGCCATCAAATTGGACATGGTAAAGGATTATGATAGAATCAAATAGTGTTTTATCAACATGGTTATCTTGATCATGGGAATTTCGGTCTGGGCTGTAGATCCTCATTTTAAATGCATGAGTTCTATATTGTTGGCTGTATCATTTATGGGTAAGTCTCATGTTATTTTCATGGCCACTTGAGGGCTCAGGCTAGGCGACCCCCTCTCTCCAACAATCTTCATCATCATGTAGGACACGCTTCGATGATTCCTCAAAAGAAATGTATTATCTAGAGAAATTATTTTATTATGAAGTAAATATAATATTCCATGAATATCTAAAAAATGATTGTGAAATACTCCTTGATTTTCTATAATGATAATAGATGATCAGTTCATGGTATAAGAAAAGACCATGATGAATAATGTTCTTGGAGTGGCTAGGTGATCAATAGAACTCAGAGCATTGTCTACATCTCTAACAAATGTGGGTCAAGTAAGATTTCCCCCTTGTGTAGTAAGTTAATCATGAAGTAGGGATCCATTCCCTTGGTGTATTTAAGCACATCTATTTCTTCAGGAAAAACATGCATCAATGATTTAGATCATGTTATCATTAAGATTTGAAACTGGGCGATCAACTATAAGCACCATTTACTTTCATTTGTGGGAGGTTTTTCACTGGATAAAATTAGCATTTCAAGTATTCTCACACATTCTATATCAACCATCAAGGTTCTAAAGGTGGAAATCCTCTCCATTGATAAAATTCTAGTGAGTTTTATATGTTATGATTTATCTGATGAAAAACACCACTATATTTCATGGAAAATAACAGTGAGACCAATCCTTGAAAGCATGATCAATGTTATGAACCTTTAGATACCCTACACTGCATGCACGCGAAAACTTTCCGAGGAGGTTGTGGAAGAACGTACAATGTGGGGTAATTTTATGTCTTCAATTGGAATGGAGAATAATGATAATGGGAGATTCCATGCTCCCCCTTTATGGTCGATGATCTTCCCTATTGTTTCTAATCTTCGTTAGTACTCTCGGTGGGTTGGGGGTGAGGAGAGTATCTTTTTTGGGGTCATAACCAGGCAGGATCCTCGATTGGATTCATAGGATTCCTTGTTCTTCAGATTACTTTTAAGGAGGAAAGAATGGATCCAACCTTTCTTCAGTCGGTTCTGGATAAAGAATAGAAATGTGTTTTTTATCTTATTGGCATTAACTCAGATCCGGATATTTGCGTGTTTACTCCATCTGCCTCGGGGTTCTTTACCACAAAATACATTCGCAAGAACATTATCGAACATGGGATGTATGATAGGTGGAATAATATAGTGTGGTGCAATAAAATCCCAACCATGTTTAATTTCTTATCTTGGAGAATAAAGAAACCAGGCAGACACTACAGATGAAAAGATTAAGCAGTTGGGTGTTAATCGAGCCTCCAAATTCTGATGTTTCACTCATCATCAGGAGGAGAATATGAATCCCCACTTTCTTAATAGTGACTCAGCACAAGTAGTATGGAGTGTCCATGGGTTTATTTTCACACCTCATTGTGTGAAAATTCTAGAGAGCGCCTATCTAGACTAGTGGTTTTATGACACTAACATCACTGAGTAGAAAGAATGGCAAGAACATTAATTCTGATTTCAGCTTGCTGGTGTATCTAAAAGGCCAAAAAAGGATTGGTATTAAGGAATTACGAAATCTATAGGATCTATAATTTTTATAATAAAATCATTTCACATTGATTTGGTTAGTGGTATTAGTAACTGGCGCATGACACCTTCTTTGTAGTGTCTACAAGGTAGTACACCATTTAATACATATAGTAATGGAGGAAATAATGGATAGTGGCTGTGGTGGCATCCCCAAATTTTAGGTTTCATGTTAAACATGGACGACTTTTGTAAGGGAGGTCACATTCATGGGGGAGGAGTCGTTCGGGATTATAGGGGAATCATTCTTCATCAATTTTCTGCATACCATGGCCTAGGAATGTCAATTCAAGCAGAAGCTAAAGCAATTCTCACAGGCCTACAATTTTGTTTACTGGAAAATATAGTTCTTTCTTAGGTTGAGAAAGATTCCAAGATCATCTAAGACTCCACGAATGACAAAGGTACCATTCCATTGTCAATTTTCTATGCCATTAGAAAATGCAATCTTATTATAGAAGATAATAATATGTTAACCCATACTTGGAAAGAGGGAAATAAAGTATCAGATCATCATGCATTGTTGGATATGGTGGATCATGGTATTAGTGTCACTTTATTTCCCAACTTTCTAATTTTGAAACCTAAATGGGTGAAAATGATTACAGGTGATTCTCGTGGCCACCATTACTTTAAGCTACCCTATGCCTTGTGTTTTTGCACGAATCGTTGTATGATGGTCCACTTATCTAATTTATATAAATTTACTTTCGATGATGAAGTTATGCAATGACATATAGTTCATGAAATAGGTGACTGTGTTGAATAAGTTTCCACTGTGGAGGATTAATGAACTCTTTGAACTATTTAGAGGGGATTGATTTTTCTCAAAGATTTTCCTCGGGTTAGGATATCATCATCTATAAGAACAAGATAATGATATACCAAATGAATCATTTATATATTTCTATGGACATTATGATAACATTGTGATTCACTTTAGCATAAAACATCCCCAATAGTGTTCATTATTTATAGGATTTTTCATCCTTTAAAATACTGTTTTGTGGGGTTCATATTTGAAAATAACCTTATGTACTCGAATTTTGAGGAGGAAAATGAAAGACACGTGGGGATGGTCTTATAAAGACTATGAAAGAACTAGATTTTTAGAGGATTAGGAATTATAAATTTTTTATTCAATATGTCCACTTCCCCGAAAACATCTTCCATGATTCATGAGTGGCAGTAGACCATGTGATGACAGAGAAAATGCTAGCTTGTGAGCCACACGATAGTATTACTAAGGTGCATAGATTCTATGGGATTGAAGTGTACTACTAGAGGATTGAATCCAATTTCTCTATAATTGCATCACTATTGCCATCATCTACACAAAAGGGTAATAATTTCATTTAATGAGAATGGTTCTATTAGTTTTGTGGGATGTCGAAATATATATTTTTGTCCTCAACCATATTGATGTTTTCAGAGGAGGGTGTTGAGTATATGCCATTCTATGATGCATCGGATGCTAGGATTATTTTTTTTCTAATGTATAGTCTAGTTTTGATTACATATGGTTAATTTAATTTCAGACAACATGGGAAGAAATATGCGACCCCAGATCAAGGCCTACAAGTAGTAGTCGTCACATTAAAGATGTTGTGGAACTACCAAATGCATGAGAAGCTTATAATTTACTCTAACCACAAGTTTATCGATTAAATCATACCATATATGGATATTAATATGATAAAAATTTTAAGGCTAAAGTTCCTCCGGGTTTATGACTTCATGTTTTTCTATAATTCTAGGAAGGTGAATGCGGTGTTAGAGAATTTTAGCAAGAGATCCTATTATCAGTTATTGGACAAGGTTTTAGAGATGTAATCCTAATTGTAACTATCCATAGATGAAAATGAAGGTTCCTCATATATTCAGTATATTATTTTTACCCCACCACTTTTATAGGGTGTTAGGATAGCTCATCATGGAGATACAAAATGTGAGAACATACTTTAATATACATCCACTGGACATGCACCGGATGGATTTTATGAAGTTGGGGTGAATGATATCATATTAAATGGTTGTAATATGGTACCATTGATATTGTAGGAGGATTTAATCATGTAGGTTTATACATCCATATGGGTTTTACATTAATGTGTGGAAAATATGCTTCAAGAAAATCGGCGTATGTTTTGGTGTCCAGGAATAGAGAGTAGTTTTACTGATTTTGTCTCTTAAGGTCAAAAGTTTTATCATTTGAAGGTTGTGAACCATGTTCCAGTGAGTTAAGATCGACCCCTTGAGGTTATAGAGTGGAATTGTGATGGTATATCCAGAGATTTAATTTTTGGGTTACCATTTACATCTAAAGTAAATGATGAAATCTAGTTGATTATGTATTAACTCACCAATTTATTCCACTTCATATCCATTATAGAGTGTATTTCAGTAGAGATATTGGGACATTTATATGTGTGTGCGAATGTATGACTCCATGGAGTTCTGTCATTGAAAACTTAAGACTATTATACTCAATTTACGTCATGATAATAGAGAACATTCCATGAGGAAATTGGGATGCAGTTGATTTTGATAATAGTGTTTCACCCCTATAATAATGGTTGAACATGATTTGACCATTGAATTCATGGAGTCCATGATATATGTATTCATATTATATTATTGGCTATATTTGGGAGAATCCACTACACATGGAAATTATTGTGTTCAACTATAATGTCCCGGTTCTGGAACCCACCCAAAGGTGTCCCGTACCCGGTTGGTCGCATTGCCTTAAGCGCATTTCCCCAAACGCCAGAGGCTACTAACTAGAATTGAGGGCCTTGGGTGTGATAGTGGGGAAACAATACCCTCATTGGTAGAGTACACAACGGAAGAAAAACATTTAGACAACAACAGAAACTGTAACCATCTATACAAGAGTAAATGATAAACAACAGAAGACTTACAGTAAGCAGCTAGAGCACACACACATGTAAATAAAATGATGCATGATACATATGTCTAGGAAAGTATCCAAATAGTCATATAGCAGAATACAATACTTAACTGAAGTGTAAAAGAAAATAGGTAAACTCCTCAGCATCTCAAGCCATAGCTTGGTCCCACACTCTCCAGCTCCATAGCAAGTCAAGTACCTAAAGTAGAAAAGAGCTTTCCCTTCTCTATAACTGCAACCATATAATCAGTTGGGGCCTAAATGAATGTCCCACACAGGGAGTGAGATAAGGTCCCAGTAGTCAACCACCCAAAGATCTGTGCCTAATAGACAGTGAATACATGGCATTAAAAATAAAAGAAGCAGTAAACAGGAAAGAACACAACAGCTACAATCCACAGTCTATCATATACAGCACACAAGTAATAGACAATCAATAACATTAACAACAGGTAACCCTCTGGGTAGTTCTCATATCCTAACCTTTATGGTTCAATCTACAAGTACTAGAAACCATCTGGGAAGAACACACAGTCTCGCCCCTCTAGTTCAGCTAAAGAATAGACTCTCTGAGGAAGAACTCACCATAAATTCCCCCTATAGTATCATATCATACTAAAGGCTCACTGGGGAAGCACTAAATGTAAATTCCCCCTTTTTCCGCGTCGAATAACTACAGACTCTTTGAGGAAGCACTCAACATCAATTCCCCATATAGTCTGAAATCGAAAATTAAAGACACTCTAGAGAAGCCCTTATGTACATTATCCCAATGGTCCACTACACTAGGTTCTCACAGCCCTGTGTAAAACAAACATGCATAGTGTGTGTATCGCCCCAAGTAAAACTCAAGAACTACTTGGCTATCATTCTAATGCTTAACAAAAAATAGTACAACAGTTCCACTATCCTATAACTAGGCATGGCAATTGGAAAAACGTCAAATAAGAAAAAAAAGCATGTAAAAACATCCATAGTACAGTAAAAACTACCATATTCACAAGCAATTACCTCTACTCAAGCAATCAAGAAAAACATGCAATAACAGGGAAAACAAGAAACATTCAATTCCCCATTCATGGGTATCGGTGGAATTTGCACAAAATATTCACACACTTCATACATAAAGGTACAAACAACATACCTCGATTCTATGAGAATGATATACATAAACCACTACGATTGATTCTCCTTATAAAGTTGAGGATCTAAGAAAATGTAAAAATTCTCAACCAATGATATCTTGAGAAAGAGGGGGAATTGGAAAACAAGGCTCTAGGAGAAGGAAGAACTCACCACTGTGGTCCCAACGCAATCGACGACAGACGATTCAGAGAACAGATGGAGGCACAGGAGCTCGAAGAAGATCTGCCGCCGTACCACTTCTCTCGGATGAATGAAACCTAGACGAAAGGTGTTCTATTCATCAGGCGCGACCCCGGTGTGTTTAATGAAAAAAATGAAAATACACGGCGTGTACTTCTTGAGTACATGGCGTGTACTCCATTTTTATGTACTCCACTTTAAGAGGCCTCTACTTCACCCCTACACACCGTGTGTGTGGCCCAGAAACGGCCAGCACATGGCATGGCGTGGCAAGGGAGTACACAACATGTACTCATAAAGTACACGGCGTGTACTTCAAAATTTTCCAGAAACATCTCTTTTCTAAAAAACACCGGAAAAAGTAAATACATGAATGAAACAAAGATCCGGGTTCTTAAAAACATCCCCTATTAAAGAAATTCATCCCCGAATTTCCCAAACGAGGCGGAGAAGAAGCAACCCCAAACAGATCTGGCCACTGCGATCGTACATCAGCCTCCCTTTCCCATGTCTCATCTTGTACTCGCCCGTGCTTCCATAGCACCCATACTATAGGAACATACCACCCCCGGAGAACCTTCGTACTATGATCGACAATCTGGACAGGATTCCACTCAAATGATGCATCTTCTTCGAGCTCAACCTCCTCGGGATGAAATACATGAGAGGTGTCTGAAAAGTAACGTTGGAGATGAGAGACGTGGAAGACTTCATGCATGGCTCTGTACCTATGAGGTAACTACAATCGACTAGAAACCGGCCCAACCCTCTCCAATACCTCAAACGGCCTGATGTACCACGGTGAAAGCTTACCCGGTCTCAGAATCCTCTTGTTTCCCAACCTCGGTGCCACACGCAGGAATACCCGATCCCCGACCTCGAAATCCAAGGGTCATCTCCACTGATCAATATAAGAATTCTGTCGAGAATGTTCTATAGCCATCCTCTTTTGAATAAACTCTATCAGCTCTGAGGTCTCCTGAACAAGATGAGGTCCCAAGAAAGCTGCCTCTCCTTTTTCCAGCCAGTATAAAGGTGATCTGTATAGCCTACCGTACAAAGCCTCATATGGTGCCATCTGAATAATCGCCTAAAAACTATTGTTGTAGGAGAACTACAACAAATAAATATGCTTCTCCCAAGAACTTACAATGTCTATAAAACATGCTCGAAACATATCCTCATGTACCTGGATGGTACTCTCGGACTGGCCATCTATCTGGGGATGGTATGATTTACTCAAATGTACCTGTGTACCCAAAGCCCTCTGAAGCCATATCCAGAACCGAGAAGTAAAGTGTGTGTCTCTGTCTGAAACAATGGAGTGTGGATCTCCATGCAGATGTACAGTCTTTCCGATGTAAAGTGGTCTTATATCATCAACACTGATGGCCTCCTTGATCAGTAAGAAGTGAGAAACCTTCGTATGTTTGTCGACGACAACCCAAACAACATCGTTCCCTTGAGGTGACCTTGGAAATCCGGTCACGAAGTCCATCGCGACATTGTTCCACTTCCACTCAGGAATGGTCAACTGCTGTAAAAGGCATACTGGTATTTGATGCTCCGCCTTCACCTGTTGACAAGTAGAACACCTCAAGAAGAAACCAGAAACATCCCTTTTCATAGTTGGACACCAGTACTAGCGATGAAGATCCTGATACTTCTTTGTGATGCCAAGATGAACTTCCTAAACTGAGGACTAAAAGTCTCATATTTGTTCCTCGCATATATCTGCTGCCACCCATATGCTTCCCTAGAAACAAAAGATCTAATCCTCTCCCACTGTCCATCCTGGAAGAGGGTCCTCTCCTGACACACTCTCCTGCAGGACTAAGCCTTCTGAGTCTAATAGCTGCCACATCCATAGTCGATCAAGATGTTTAGAAATAATAGCTACATAAGATAGGTAAGTCTGTCCCTGTCTATCATGCACCACCAGATGCATCTTATAGAACATAACCAAAAGATTCTACTCACTTCTGGCCTCCTGAACTTCCTGAATCTGAGTTCTCCTGCTTAACAAATCTGCCACTGTGTTTCCCGTTCTCGGCGTATAGGAATGCTCGATTTCAAAAGACTGAAGATACCTGACCCATCTGCATTGTCTCAGATTCAGATCGCGCTGAGTGAAGATGTACTTGAGACTCTTGTGGTCGGTAAAAACCACAAAGTGCTCTCCCAAAAGGTAATGTCTCCAACATCTTAAGGCATGAACGACAGCTGCCAACTCGAGATCGTGTGTCGGGTAGTTCCTCTCATGTGGCCTCAACTTCTAAGACCCGTACGCAAAGACTCTATCTCCCTGCATAAGCACAACACCCCACCCGATACCTGAAGCATCAAAACAAATATTATTACTCTTACCTAGATCTAGAGAGACTAGTATCGATGCTGACGTCAACCTTCCCTTTAGATCCTGAAAAGATGACTCACAAGAATCTAACCATAAACAATTCTCCCCCTTCTTGGTCAGACCTATAAATTGTGATGCTAGGCGTGAAAAGTGCTGAATGAAGCGTATGTAGTGTCCAGCCAGCCCTAGGAAACTCCGTACCTCAAAAACATTCTTCAGTTTCTCCTATGAAACAACAACACTCACTTTCTCTGGTTCCACGAATTATCCTACCTCTGAGATGACATGACCCAAGAAGTGAAGCAGATCCATCCAACAGTGGCACTTCAATAGTTTAGCATAAATTTGATGCTCTCTTAGGGTACTTAGAACGATCACAAGATGGGTAGCATGGTCGTTTTGAGTGTGAGATTACACCATGATATCGTCCACAAAGACCATGATGAAGGAATCCAAGTAAGGATGGAACACTTGGTTCATCGGTGCCATGAAAACCGCTTGTGCATTCGTGAGACCGAACGACATGACTGTATACTCGTAGAGACCATACCTAATCCTGAAGGCTATCAGAGGTATATCTGACGGTCTAATGCGCAACTGATGATAACCGGACCTCAAATCAATCTTTGAGAACATGTGGGCTCCTCAAAGATGATCTAAAAGATCATAAATCCTTGGCAAGGGATACCAGTTCTTGACTGTCAACTGGTTCAACTTCCGATAATCCACACAGAGCCTAAGGGTATCGTCTACCCTCTTCGCAAACAGGACAGGCGAACCCCAAGGAGAAGTACTGGGTCAGATGAAACCCTTTTCCCACAACTCCTTCAAATACTTATTTTTCTCCTGCAACTTAGGTGTAGCCATACTATAAGGAGGAACGAACATCGATGCCGCTCCTGGGACGAGCTCAACAGAGAAGTCCATCTCATGCTCTGGAGGAACACCAGAAAAGTCCTCTGGAACGACAACCCTGAAATGATCCACCACAGGAGTGAATTCTAACTGTGAAGTCCCCTGGTCATCCAGAAAATGACTGGAAATCTAGGCCATCACCCTTCATATCCCATGATTCTCAAGTCCTTCTCGACTCGCCCAAACATCCCATTCACCTCTATGAAGAAAAGATTCACCCTCTGCTGAAATGAAACTCACCCTACGACAATAACAGTCGACGAATACCAAGAAGGGAACCAACCAATCCATCCCAAGAATGACATCATAGACTGCCATATCGAGGACTTAAAGATCCCATAAGAAATGATACCCTGCAACCTCGAGAGGGAACTCTCTACACTGACGTACTATAGATGTCCTCGTCCCCAAAGGTGTGTCTAGTGTCAACAAGTCAGCAAAAAAATATTATATTTCCCGAGGATCTGCACAACAGTAACATAGATAATGTTATGTGTAGCACTGATATCTAAAAGGGATGAAGATAAAATTGAGGCTACTAAAATCTTACCTCAAACTGTAGAAGGTCTGGAATACTTCTCTTGATAGGTATGCTCCACCAAAAAAGTCTTGCCTGCCCCGCGGCCCTGTGACCCTGCCTGACCAATATGAGCTGATCCCCCCTACTGACGCAGAAATACTAGTGACTGACTACCATGGCCTCGACCACCACCTCGACCCGAAGGGCCGGATGAACTCCTGTTCCCCGACTTGTGAGAAACTGGTGGTGCTGCTTTTGAATGAGGAGTCATGGATGAACCCACGTCACCATCTACTGGTGATAAAATCTGACATAAATTATGAAGGTGACCCATCTTGATGTAAGAACGGCACTGCATTGGGTCTCTATGGCATTGCAGCCTTGTGTTACCTTCCCTTCTACACTGGTAGCATACTACCTGGCTGCCTGAAGATGTATCTCTCCTCCTCAGATCACCGTGTGTATACTCCCTACGGTGCTTCCTGCAGTCAACTGGAGGAACACTAGCTCTGGAAGCAGAACTGTGCTGGCTCGCAGCTCCAGAGTATCTCAGATTGTGCTGCGAAATGAGTGCCTGGTTGATGATGGAAGGGATGTAATTAAACTAGAAGATATTCACCTATGATCGGATCTCCCTCCTGATACCATCCTCAATCTCCCATTCCAAGAACATCCCCTCTCCATCCCGAAGGGGTGTGAAATGTTACAGCTTGGTGAAACGAGAGGAATACTCCATGACAGAAAGATTACCCTGCTCTGGACACATGAACTCCCGGGCTCGATCGGCCCTCAGGGTCTCCGGGTATAATTACTCATAAAACACGCACTAGAATACCTCTCAATCCATAAACTGCTAATTTCCCACCCGTGAGATCATTTCCACCACCTCTTGGCAGAGTCTCGAAGCAAGTAGGTAGCGATTTTGACCCGCCTCTCTGGAGGCGTCTCCAGATGCTCAGAGATAGTCAGCATGGCCTCCATCCATTACTCTGCAGCCTGTGGTCCTCCTTCCTCTAAGAAAGTATGAGGATGTTGCTGGTAGAAAACACACATCAAATCTTCCATAGACGAGGCCAGAGGCGGTGCTACCGGAATGGTCTTCATCGTCCTCATAAAGCCTTCCTTAAATTGTGCATCAGCACCTGCAACTAGTATGACAACCGGTGCCAAGTCTGGCTCGACTGGTTGATCAATAGGAAGTCCCTGATCAACCATATCTGGTGTCTGATCACCGTCTGGAAACTGACGTACAACCGGAGGACGTCTTGGAGGCATAAATCTAAAAGATCAAAAGCATACCTTATATCAAGAAAATAAGGAAAGAGAACAAAGGAGTAAAAAATGGGAACAGAAGAAGGAAACAATCGTGTTTTACAAAACTTTACTACACGTTGTGTATAAACTCTACACGGTGTGTACTTAACTCTTTTCCCATGCTCGTGTCTCCTTCCACGGCTAACCCACACGGTCCTCTTAAACTGAGAATACATGGTGTGTTCCCTATGGACACAGCGTGTAGTAGACATGGTT
This sequence comes from Viscum album, assembly GCA_963277665.1. Taxonomy (NCBI): domain Eukaryota; kingdom Viridiplantae; phylum Streptophyta; class Magnoliopsida; order Santalales; family Viscaceae; genus Viscum; species Viscum album. Next base: position 1,983,980,500 of record OY728161.1, on the reverse strand, counting down.
TCAATGTCCCGTGTTGTTATTTACATGGCCAGTTACACGGATAAGACTACACGACATGTTCTGAAAAAACATGACGTGTACTTGAAGATTTTCCCAACCTGCCTTGTTGGCGACACGACCATGTACACTACATGTTCCAAACAAACACAGCGTGTATAAGAGGAGGTAACACCGACCCGTGTTTTTCATGACACGGCCGGGTTCCTAGAACAAGACTACATGGCGTGTTCTTTACCAACACGGCGTGTTCTACTCGAGCTTCCCCGACCCGTGTTGTTAGTGACATGGCTGGGTACATGGCTCTATACTAAACTGTGTGCACCTACCGTACACGGTGTGTTCCTGAAGATTTTCACAACCCGTGTTTATGCTCACACAGTTAGTGAAACGGTTTAAAAGTACACAGAGTGTATATATAAATTACATGTCATGTATTCTGGGTTTTTCCATGCAGTAGCTCTAAAACATCACCGAATCCCAGAAAACACTGAAAAACTAGCAAGAAGGTTCGAAATTCTGAATTGTGAGGGCCCATACTCCCCTCGAATCAATGCTTGGCTTCCAATTCAGTCATATATAAGGAATAACTGGTCAATGATTCACCCATTTCCGATTCAAGAGGTCCCATAACGCCTTAAGAACCAAACTTTTGCGTTCATTTAAGTAAAGTACAAAACAAACAATTTCACTATCAAAATAGGTGTGATTCTATCAAAGCATCTATCAAAACATTATGCATAATCTACCCAATGTCTATCACAACATCATTTAATCGCTAATGCACCATAGATGGCATGGAAAGAATGCATGGAATTTGATTTATAACAAGTTCCCATATGATGGATGAGATGACATACCATCATCTCATCGGGTTGAGACATAAAATAGAACCAAAATAGCAAAAAAAAATATCAACACAAGGCATGTGAATCATTCTAGGTGAAATCATATCAACCGTAAATATAAAAAACTAGAAAACTCCAATTAATAAGGTAGTAAGGATTTTCCATGTACATGGGATAGCTACTCCCGAGAACAACTTAATACCAAGTACCAAATCCATCATATCATTGGATAATGTCTCCAAAAAATAAATCAAGTGAAAAGAACCCCTCTCATATAACTTTGTAAGGTCCCGGTTTCAGAATCCACCCAGAGGCGCCCCGTACCTGGTTGGTCACATGGCCTCAAGCTCATTTCCACAAACACCAGAGGTTGGGGACTAGCAGAGAGGGCCTTGGGTGTGATAATGGGGAAACTATTCCCTCATTGGAAGAGTACACAATAGAATAAAAACATTTAGACAACAGTAGAAATCGTAACTATCCATACAAGAGTAAATGATAAATTGCGGAAGACTAATAGTAAACAACTATAGCACACAGACATGTATATAAAATGATTCATGATACATATGTCTAGGAAATTAGCCAAACAAGTCATAATGCAGAATACAATACTAAACCAAAGTGAAAAAAATAGGCAAACTCCTCAGCATCGCAATCCATAGCTTGGTCAAACGCTCTCTAGCTCCACATTTAGTCAAGTACCTGACGTAGAAGGGGGCTTGACCTTATCTATACCTGCAACCATATAATCTTTTTGGGCACAATAGCATGGCCCAAACAGGGTGTGAGACAAGGTCCCAGTAGGCAACCACCCAAAGATTTGTTCCTAACACTCAGTGAATACGTGGCATTAAAAATACATGAAGAAGTAAACAGGAAACAACACAACAACTACAATCCACAGTCTAGCATATACAGTACACAAGTAACATCCAATAAATAAGAAGAATGGTAGGTAACCCTCTAGGTAGTTCTCATAGCCTAACCCTTATGGTTCAACCTACAAGTACTAGCAACCCTCTGGAAATCACACACAGTCTCGCCCCTCTGGTTCAGCTAAATAATAGACTCTCTGAGGAAGCACTCACCGTCAATTCCCTCTATAGTCTCGTATCGTACTAAAGGCTCTTTGGAGAAGCACTCAATGTCAATACCCCCTGTGGCCCACATCGACGAACTACAAGCTCTCCGAGGAATCACTCAATGTCAATTAACCATGTTCTCTCACATCATAAATTAAAGACACTCTCGAGAAGCCCTTACGTCCATTCTCCAAATGGTCTGATACACTATTTTCTCAATGCCCAGTGTAAAAAAAACTACATAGCATGCATATCACCCTATGTAAACCTCAAGAACAACTTGTATATCATTATATGGTGCAACAGGAAATAGTACAACAGTTCCACTATCCTACAACTAGGCATGGAAACTGGAAAAACGCCAAATATGAAAAACAAGCATGGAAAAACATCCAGAGTACAGAAAAAACTAACCTATTCACAAGAAATTACCTCTACTTAAGCATGTAAGAAAAACAGGAAATAACAGGGAATAATAGGAAACACGCAATACCCTGTTCAAGGGTATTGGTGGGATTAGCATATAATATTCACAGACTTCCTACAGAAAGGCACAAACCACCTACCTCGATGATAATAGAATGATATACGTAAACCACGATGATTGATTATCTTTAGAATGTCGAGGATCTGAGAAAATGTCAAAAATTCGCAACCAATGATATCTTGAGAAATAGGGACCATTAGAATACAATTCACTAGGAGAAGGAAGAACTCACTGCTGCGGTCCCAGCAAAATCGACAGCGGTCGATTCAGAGAAAAGATGAAGGCACAGGAGCTTAGAAAAGATCCACTGTTGTACGACTTCTCTCGGATGAATGAAACCTAGATGAAAGGTTTTCTGTCTATCAGGCGCGACCCTGGTGCATTTAATGAAAAAAATAAAATACACGGCGTGTACTCCATTTTTCCATACTCTTCTTTAAGAGGCCTCCTCTTCACCCCTACACACTGTGTGTGTGGACCGGATACGGCCAACAAATGGCCTGGCGCAGTAAGGGAGTACACGGCGTGTACTTCAAAATTTTCTAGAAACTCTTATTTTCTCAAAAACTACAGAAATAGGAAAGTCATACCCAAAACGAATATCCGGGTTCTTACATCAACAATAGTGACCAAATGAATATTAGTATGGAACCATTTTAGGAATTATATGGTTGATGAAAAAGGTCACATATTTTCTTGACTGGTGTATGTTATCTAGAACTCATGGCCCCAATATTTTCATGAGTTACTATTTAAAAGGAGAAGATCATCCATGACTGGTTGATGATGACACAAATCCATCTAAATTCTATTTTCAACTAATTATGGAGGACTATGGAGTTTAAGGGGGAGAAATTGTGATCATGTGGGTCTCACAATGATGTATATTACACAAATTTGGAATGAGTGTAAATATTTCATTGAGATCCATTTACATTTCAAGATATTATGTGTTGTTGGTGATATGGAATACTTCAAAGATCTATGTCCATTGTTATACTATGTGCATGATGTATTCCCCATGTTGTATCTAAGGAGGTACATGCATGAACTGTCACATGTTATCAGCTGGGGTGAAATGGATATTAAAGTTGGAGATACCATTTCTGAGTAAATGATAGAGATTACTGATAGGTATAAGAGGATAATTCATGGGTTATCGATTCCATTAGTGTATGTCTGGTGGAAACATCAGAATCATTAGGAGAGAACCTAGGAGAGGAAGACCGAGATGTGATACGATTACCCCAATCTTTTTTGGTAGTTTATTAGAGCCAAAAATAAGTACGGTATGTTTAAGGCATCAACTATTATTATTCCAGTGTTTAAATTATAATAGTATGTGGATTATTTATGTATCTAGACAATGAGATGACCTGACAATCTGAACCCTGGTAAGCTTGAAAATAATATTAGAAAAATATTAAATATATTAATATAATGAGATCATTGTTTTCCAAAAAAAAGTATGTAGAGAATAGAGGATCACAATGGAAGTTTAAGGATATTTTTTACTTCATATCATGAGTTATACAAAGTTAATTATAGAATTTATAATGAAATAAGGTGTTGGGATTTAGTGAATTCAGTGGAAAATAGGTAAATAAATTCAGTTATATTTATTTAATTATTAAAGTTATATTCCTAACATATTGATCTCATATATGTATACTTCCATGATCAAATAGAAGGTTTATCATCATAACCCAAAAACATTATGGGATCTATTAAAGAGTAGTATTTGAGGCAGCATTGGAAGAAAACATTTGATTAGATTGACATCGGTGGTCATTGCACCATAAAAGGTCATGGATCTCACCAGAAACAACAACACAAGACTGTTCTTCATTAATTATTGATATAAACTCCATGAATGATATTTTATTTTTGTAATTCCATAATGTTATTTTATACTGGTTGAAAGAAAATAAATTAAATGAACAATAATTTATTTGATGATCGATGTAAAATTTATTTTTGATGTATTTATTTTGTTCATTAGTTAATTAAATCATCATTTATTTATTTATTTGATAATGGATTTAGGATGAAAAAAGTCCGATTCCATTCCTCACATCTTTTGGTTTATTTAATTTTTTTTACCATTTCATTTTTAGTTATCCTTTGTTTTGGATTTTTAAAATGGTTAAAGGAATACACATTATTTAATAATCAGGAAATTGTTCTTCAGTGAAATAGATCAATATCGTAGTTGTGTCTCCCCATCAAGGGTTATATTAACCGTCAATGATAATCGAGAATGATATGCGTTAGAATATAATGGATTTTATGTTATCGTTTCATCTTGTATTTGATGGAACAACAATGTATGTAGTGTCTGTGAATTCATTGAGTAGATTCAATGTTTATATCCTGATAACTTATGATGGGAAGGTCATTCAACCTCAGATCTATGATTTATGGAAATAATAGTTGTGGGTACATATAGTATAATGAGGAAGAAGAAATTGTGGGATATGAAAATCCTTTGATACAAGGTGTGTTTTACAATATTATCAGCCATGTGGGAACCCCCTTGGGTGGAACTAGGGATTCTATATAGAGAAAAAGATCACATGACTTTTGATCCCTATCATACACTATGTGACAATTTTTGGTAGCTTCGCATGTATTTTTGAGGATACATTAGAATGGGTAGGATGAAATAAGTAGATATAGACATGAACAAGTGTACATGTCCATCTATAGGCGTAAACAATTTGGTACACATGAATGGATAGTAAAACACATGGCCGGATAGCTTCCATGGGATGTGTTTTGGGGGATCCCTATACACCATGTATGACTACACAAACAATGTCTACTTCAATATTAAGAGGCCCTGTGAGGTAGCACCACACGGGTAGAAAAAGCGTGATGGGATATACCATATACTAATGGTAAATTCGATGTACCCGCTTTGAGTATGTTTAAACCCCTTTACTTCATTAATGTTGGTCAATATCGTTTGAGTGTGTTCCTTTGTTCTAAAACATAAGGGGTACAATTTTTAATTACATCTACACCCCACGATTGTGATCCCCACTATAACATGACTTTCTAATAATGATTTTGGTACCCCTCTAGAGATCGGTGTTTGATCCTCTATCACTTTATAACCTATGTGGGTTTTTTGGAATTTGAGGGTCCTTATTTAGTAGGATAATGATCCTTGATCATCCAGGGCATTTCATTAGGTTATATGTTTTCTTTAGATCATGATCCCATACATTTTGGGTTGATACTTATTGGGTTTGTGCTACCCCCAGTGGTCCTCAGTTTGATCCCCTAACTATGTATTAAGGTTATCAGAGAAATGTTTTCTTTCTTGGGATGTCATAATGATCATGACCCCTCGGTTGAGAGTCTATAGTTATATATTGGATCATGGAGTCTATTATCCAAAAATTATAATTTATTTGTGAAGAATAATGTAGAATGATGTTGGGTTGTGACCACCTAGTGTCCCAATGACCTTACTAAGTATATCTTGTTTTCATAGGAATTGATCACTATATCCTCATTATGAGTTTAATATTATTTATTATTTATTTTTATATTTTTTTGATGTGTCCTACTTGGTAATTTTATACTCAAACATAAGTGGGATCTATCTACAAGTTTTATTTCATGTGAAGATGATGGCCCATATGATTGTGTCCTAGTATGATGTGGAACATGTAGAGAAAATCATGAGGTATTCAGACTGCGATATGTTCTATACAGTTTCATATGATAGTTGTCCTTCAGTTTAATCATGGTGAGATCTATAATTTTTTTGGTTGGTCTGGTTTTTTTTTACAATTTTACTAGTTTCAATACTTTTCTTTCATACTCGAATTGTGGGATAATATATGTATTCTTTCATTGAATTCATTTTTTTTTAAATTTAATCATTTTATAGGAATTGAGGTTGGTGTGTGTTTACAGGTACATTAAACTAAAGCATATCATGTGTGTGAAATCTCTACTCTATACTAGTTCCAAGACCCAACCACATTGGAGGTGGGATTTCGGTAGTAGAGTTCAAGTACCCACTATATCAGAACATGAAAAAAACAATATATCATGAAAATAAATTATTTAAATTTTTTTACATGGGATCCGATGTAAATTACATTGAAGATTATTTTTTGAATTTTATATATTTAATTATTATCAATTGGAAGGTATAACAGTCCATCTCATCAACATTATATTTCCAAATGTGTTTTGAGAACATTTATTTTATCAATTATGACATTATCTAAATGATTTTCTTTATTCACTAGATATATAATCTAATGATTTAATAAAATAGTTTCCTCTTGATGGGTATTTATTACTATTTTAACGATATTTTTTGGAAATATATTTATTTTAAATAGGTTATTCAACTAATGTAGGGAATAGTGGTTGTTTATATGAGAATCATAATGTAATCAAGGCTCTATGTAATTTTTCCATTTTATTGTTATTAAAAATTAGTGATGATGATGTGTAATCCAGATATGTGACATTATAATGGTTGAACTAGATAGATTTATTCAATTATTTAATTAATGGGATGTTGTTTATAGGAATTAGGTTACTTACATGAGAGTGGAGGTAAATAGTTAAGCTAATACTAAGCATAATAACTATTTTATGTAATTACAACACAAGATAACCTTGAGTGAACATGGCTGATCAAGATAATTATGTACGATATAAAGATTTTTTTGAATTATTTCTATTATTTTCTTTCTTTATCTATAAAAAATTGATTTTCCATTGTTCATGATTGTTAATTTCAATTTATCTTATCTTATGCTAAGTATTTTATACATTGCAAGTGATTTTTTATCCATGTTTTTGATTTTATGATTTCTCTTATAATATTATCATGCCATTGGATTATATTAACATAACATTATTCTCATATTCTGTTCACTATGATATTGAATTGGTAAAAATTATGTTTACTCTAACTGATACAATGATTTCACCCTTATTATGATTCATTTCACAGAGTAATGAATAATTATTTTATTAATTTTATGTTTTGAATGGTTTCATTTTGAGAAAATATTGTGGTTGATGAAAAAAAGTATCATTCAATAATAAATATTGATATAATGGGGAAAATCCCCATAAGATGAGAAACATATCGTTTTTGGTATATATTTTATTTAATAACAGACTAAAACTCAAAAATGATGACTTCATCCATTCATAAGTGACTCTATGATACCATTTGATGGTGTAATTTTGGAATGATAAAATTGAGTCCCATAAGTTTTTATAAAATATAGTAATACAAAGAGTATGTGTTTATTATAGGATATTGTTGTACAAGTCGATGGAATTATTATTGGTATCAGAGTAAGGGTTTTGTAACACCTTTATATATAAATATTTAATTATATTTTAAATAAATACTATTTTCTATGGCATTCACCACACAAAATATCATGCTTAAAAAAACAAAACATACAATAAACATGTTTTTTTATTAATATTACAATTTTCACCCTAACATTGGTCTAGGGGTCCTAAATTAGTATAAACATTCAACAAATTATAATGAAAATATTTTTCATTATTAAAATTTACAATAAATCATGCTTTGTTTTTCAAATGATGGAAATTAATATGAAATATTTTGAATATAAAATGGATGTTTATTTATAAAACTTTTTTTAATTGTGCGATATATTTTTATCTTAATAGATTAAACTAATCACTATTGATTAATAATTATAATGAGATATGAATATTATGTATCAAATTTAATTTATTAATTTTAATTTAATTGTTTTTAGTATGCATGTAATTAGAGTAAATTTATTGTATGCTTCAAAATGCATTTTATTCAAAATATTTTTAATTTTGTTTTGTTAATTGATATTATAATAAATTTGGGTTAATATTTTTTTTTCTATCTGAGAAAATGGATGTTATTTATTAAATAATTATTTAATAATTTAAATAGAATGAGTTTTTGAGATTACTCTAAAGAGATATATTTTTTATTGAATACTAATTATTATTTATTTTGGTTAAAAAATCATCTACTATCATTATATCATTTAATTTAAATACACTATGATGATTGTTTTTTTTTTAAATTTAAAAAGATATCTTTTTGATTAGTAATAATTTTTTAAATTATATAATAATAAAATTTATATATGATTTTTTAAGGTATATTTATATATTTAAAAATGCATTATTCTTGAAAATTGAGTCAATGATATTTTAATATTTACAGTAAAATAAATTCTATCATCTATAGATATTGAATATTGAAAGGATAATTTCATTCTTATAATTTGGTGGTTTAAAATTTTTAACTATATAAATTTCAATTTTATCTGTAATTTATAGAAACCATGGAAAATTTTTATCTCCCAAGCAGTCGGTAAAACATGTGATATAAATAAAATAGGTTTGGGTATGTATGGAAATCAATCCAACATGTGTTATAATTTCATTGATTTAGAATAATTCCTCCAAAAAATAGAATTTTTAAATACAAAAAATTTATAACACTATGTTATGATTTTTAACATTATATTATATTATGTGAAAAAAATATAAAAAATCACTCTATATTTATAGTGATAATATTTTATCATTTGGATAAATAATAGGTATGAACAATCATAAATGGTCATCTAGATGATTAATGAATTGTTTTTTAAATTTTAATATATTATTAAATTTTATTGATAATCTAATATCCTTGAAGGATTATGCCACACCAATTTGAATCTTGTCCATAAATATGAAGAGCCATATGTCCCACTCCAACCAAATATAACACAATGAATGAATTGAGATAATGTCCCATGAGTCCCCCTATTGTATGCCCCGGGTTGGTGAGTAGCACTTATGGTATAAAATTATTTTAAATGGGAGGAATTAACCGCTATAATAAATTGGATTGAGAGATATTATTTACATAGTCAATCACCTCCAAAACATATTATAAAAAGGTATTCCAAATATATACTATAATGCTTGAATTAACAAAAAATGATATAGATAACAGTTTCCAAATTAAAATACCAAAAAGTTATGCTATATATTTGACACTACAACTATCCAATGATCCGATATAGTAATTTCCAGCATGGTTTACAAATTATTACTAGAAAAATGATAATAATATAATATTTTTAGGGTGATCACACAAGTATAATCTGTCAGAAAAAAATCCACTCATACACATGTGAATGGATTTTACTAATGAATCCATGAGAAAATAGAAGAACCAAAAAACCTATACTGGTATACTAACCACACCCATCCTCACAATGTCTCACTAACCAAATTATGATTCGATGTATCATTAAATAATATGAATAATATAATTGAAACATACCCCACCCCACTTCCCCTATGATTTTACAGTATCACAACCTAATTGAAAACATCCTGGCAGGCACACCCATTCCATATAACATCACAGTAGATGACATGAAACCCCACCTAAAAACACCAATCGCATCAAATAACATCACATATCACCTATAGACACATGGTTCATAACATCACAATACATATAATAACCATTTATTAGGGTATCATGAAAATTAAGGACATCATCCTCATCTTTTCCTACAGACATGCACGAACCCAGCATATTCAATCTCACAGTATGTTGACTGAATCCACCTTGGCCAAAAACTCTCATCACATACCATCATGAAAATCAAAATTTTAACTTATTTCCATCAAAACATGTTCATGTAATAATATCCTAGAAGGGGGAGTGTGGATAATAGGGTGGTTATTCATCCTTCGATCATCATCATGATAATGGGAAATAACTCACAATTACATTTATAATTCATCACAAGGTGATAGAAATTGGTGGGAAACATATAGAAAATAAATTGATTTTACAATATATATACATATAGAGTCGCTACAATCAACCCCATCCTATGGATACAAAGCAAATTTATAATACATCTCACAGGATCATCCACATCCACTACGAATACTAAATGCACGACACCACACATGAAAAAAACAAGCCATAATTCCCTTTTTTATTAAATCCATATTTAGACTATTTAAATATTATATAATAAAATTTAACTACAATTTTAGCTACTCTTAAATTCATGCCTTTATAATTTGATAGCATTATATTTTATGTTGACATTCACCTAATTTTGTATTTCAATAGACCTTTTAATATATAAATATTAAATTTTTCAACCACATTTCTCTTCATCAATTCATGTATTAATCAAGACCCATTGAAATTAGTAAAATGAATTTAATTACATTTCTACTCAAGAACCTAGTGTAACATATCATATCATAAAAATATACATCCCTATATCCACATACCAACATGTCGACCCCAACTACAATAACCCCACTACACAACCACACCACATCCGCCATCTCAAACCCATTATCCACACATCACATCATAGCCACATCCCAAGAATGTCATTAACACAAAAAGTCCACAACACTTATATTCTACAAGAAAAAAATTACACAGCACTCATATTGTGTTTTAGAGATGAGAAATGTGGGATCATATTTAATTTCACTTCCCTATTAAATGGAATTATCACACACGCCACAAGATCCGAGGGCACCGAAGTCTTTAATAATGTATACATGATATCCCAATTAGGTTTTCAATTATCTAAACATCTATATAACATTCATTCCACATGTCACATTATAATAGTGAAAAAAATAACCCCAAATGACCACTATATTCATCAGAAGTTTTGCAAAAATAGTTGAAATAAAAAACCATATAAATATGCAAAAAACATGATCAAATTCCCCCTCCCATTATTATTTTCATTTGAAAAAATTTATTTATCTTTTTAATTTGGATTTAACAATTTCCACATAGATAAATATTAGAACAGATCCCCTCATTATACACACGGAGGTGAAACAAAGGAATTACTTTCTCAAAATAATGAAAAAATTACTCCAATTTTCTACACAATAAATAGTGGGTGTAAAAATAGTGAGAATCCTCCATCCTTAATCTCAAACCAACAGTTAATAAGGTTCCACCACTAGAAGGAAAGAAGGAATTAGATCATCTCATCTAAATAGAAAGTTAATTTTATAGAACTAAACAAATTATTTCCATTTAAAGGGAATATATATGAAAATGGTGTATTTTATTTGGATTTAATTGACAATTAATATAGGATATTTTCTAACCAACCAGGTTTTTATATTAAAAAGGAAAAAGAATATTTAAAAATAGACTAAATAATTATCATCCTTTAGAAAAATATAAAATATATTAATTAAATATCTTATGTAAAGGATCATAAATAAATAAATCAATAGGGAAAAATCTAATTTCATAAAAAATGGATTTCGTATTGATTCACCCCCAATGATATATCATTGGCATCTATAGTTGGGATAATTCAATATTAGGATATTAAATTGGGATGAAATATAGTTGGGATCAACTATTAGGATGATCTACCCATGTGATATTTGATTTGAATGATCTAAAAATAGAAATAAATGACCAATGATTTACCACAATATCTCTACCTCTAGAGATTTACCATCATAGATATACATCCATTGATCTATATCCAGAGTGTTCTACAATTGTAATCTACAATCATCCCCTAAAACACTGAATATTCATCCAAACATACCAAAACCCATTCAACTAAAAACATCTCCAAACATTCCCTAGATACCTCAATCTCTATATTTCAAACACAGTAACAAGATGAAAGTTCTCATTTATTACATCTGATACACATTAAACTCATCTCACCCACAATAATTAAAACCCTCTATGATGGAATGAGTTAAAAGGCCCAATAATAAATCCCATGAGATATCTATCATGAATCTCATTGCATCTAAAACACTAACAATATATGATCCTTCCAACCGATGTTCCCTAGAAAATATAATACCCAAAACATTCAAAGAAGTAAATTTTATCCTCAGTTTCAAGATCCAATCCTCTATATATGAAACTAACTCCCAATGACATGTTTAATTTAATAATAGTTTAATTACACTAGGTAATGAATCTAGTCTTCCCATTTTAATAATATGTAAGACATATCAGACATCAAACACCAATAAATAAGAACATATCACATAATACATCAAGGTTGAAAAATAACAGAAATATACAATAATGTAATTAAAATCACAAATGTACTAAAAGGTCTTTTTATTCAGCATGAATCGTCATCTCACAATCCCAATCCCTCTCTTCTATAAAACCATTCATCTATAGCACAGGAACCAATATAGTAGTTTATCCATGCATCACCTTCCCTCGATGATCATGGATATTTGATTGAAAATCCATTAATGTTTCATCATCCTTGATAACTAATGCCCCCCATTCATTAAAATTGGATTTATCATGATCATACTAATAGAGTTAAGAGATGCGAAAGCAGTCATGGATCTGGTCCAGTCAATGTATAAGTTCCAACTAGAAATCAACGTCACCAACATACCTAAACACCACAAAGGGACCAATAAACCTGTACATTATGATAGTGACCTTGTCGAAAAAACCACTATTTTTGAGTTAGGGAAACCATCAAGGACACATGGTCTCCAACAATAAACTCTATGGGCCTCCAGCTCTGATCACATTTGAAATTATTCTTTTCTGGTGAAACATTCATATTCTATTGAAAAAAATGAACCTTTTTTTATCATGGAATGCACTATATTTGGACCTAAAAATAATAACTTCCCAAACATATCCTAGTTCAAATAAGTATAGTATGGACTCTTGTACAATGAATCAAATAGTAATATGAAAATTTATGAGATATAGATGTTTATAATATGAAAACTCAACCATTTTTAGGTGTCATACCAATGAGAAATTGAACTTAAAAACCAATTCATGCAACATGTACTACAACTGGATAACCATCCCTATCTACCCATCCATCTGAGGGTGGAAAGTAGTGTTGAAGAGTAATTTAGTGCAATAGAAAAAACTGTAATCCCCTCGATACACATGAGATAAATTTTAATCTTAACCACAGTCATTGGACCTCTTGAATCCATCCATCCACACTACAAATTCAACATTCCTCCTAGATAATGTATCCACTATGCATGAATCCTTGATTTATAATAAGTTCACTGATTTCATAAAATAGTCCATGATTTCCAAGATAAAATTAAAAACATGATGAGACATGTGTAAACCATTCATTAATATGATCAACATGTCATTCCATTTCTACTGAAGAAAATACAATTTCTATATAAACTGAAAATAGAAATGTGCTCAGCCTTTACCAGATAGAAAACATGACATAAAAAAACACTACCACTCCCCCTATCATCCTAGTACAATAGAACAACATAATCATACCATGATACTTATTCAATACTCTTGGGATCACCACTAATGTTGATATATGAAACTCTAGGGGGAACCATTGGTGGGTTTCTATTGGAAAGACAATCCTCCCCTGAATCATCATTTGGTTCCATCAATCTTACGAACATCCATCCAGAGCATCTCCATGGACAACATGATCATTATTAACCTCCAAAAATATGAATTTCTATAATGAATTTTATACCAATCCGATTGTATAATATTTCATCATCATCAAAAAAAGACAATTTCTCTATAAACACACTTCCATCTATGTGCATGAATTCCATCTCCTTAGTTTCTCTCAATGAATCCAAAAACTCCTAAACAAAACCACCCATTAATTATTTCTCAATGTGTTGTAGACAAAAATATATATCCTTGAGGTGTAGGAGATATGAAAATAATAATACTAAATAAATTCCATCAACTATTACTATTGAAGAATTAGATCTCTCTATGTAATGATATACTTCAACCTATTATGATATCATAGGTCCAAAAAGAACAATCCAATGTTACAATTATGAACAAACATAAGTGAAAAACCATGTGATTATAATTAGAAATCATGTTTTCCATTATAAATCTTCTGGGGAAAGAATTTATTACACCCATATGAGATTATCACCTTCTACTTAACCAAAATGCATCCCAATCATATATTGTAAGCCTCATCAAGACGTTAAATATCACACCCTCATCAGGAAACTGTGGAATTGAATCACTAAAAAATTCAGTTTAGGTAACAAAATTCATCATAGTACTGATCAATCCACACACAAATATCCATCCTAGTCAACATGGTCAATGAGGCTTCAAATTAAGAGAATATGGGTACAATACCTAGATAATTGCCCATAATAAAAAGGAATCTACACATATCTAATAGAATAAATGGTTCCATCCATTAAATAATAACCAAAAAATTTTATGGGTATACTATTACATGTTTTCAAGATAACATAAGAAAAATGAAATACACTTATTTTGTTAGAAACATACTATTAGAAATATTTTAATAGGTTGTCGTTTAGAATGACCTATAATGAAACTATGAGATACTCAATGTTCTCCTTGTATAAATTTATTTAGATCAATATGTTTTCAATGGTCATGAATATGAACAAGTATATGAATTCATAGAACATATAGTTTAATAGCGCCATAATCACAACATGTGAATTGATGACACAGAATGACATGACCATAAACATATAGTCCACATACCTACATCTAAAAGAAGTCATTATAATATCTCCCCCATTAACCCTCTACTACTGACACCCAGACTATAGTTCAATCATGGAAACCCAAATTCCCCCTCATAATATGTTGAATAATTTTTTATCCTTATAAGAGGGTAATGGTTATTGAATATCAGAAAATTAATCCTCTTGTTGTATATAAACAACTTCATTATATGATACTACTCATTAGAGAATAATTTCTAAGAAACACTTGGAAACACACTCAGCTAAATAGAAATCTTTTATATCAAATCATTTATCCAAATCCTCAACTCCCACAATTTAGAAGGTGTCATATAATAAGGATCCATTGAAATCAGATAATCATCGGGTTATATGTCTATCACAAACACATCACCACATCGATTGTGGGGAAACGTAATGAAACCCTCCAACAACATTGGGGGACCCACAATACCAACATTATCTAATTCCTCTAACAAATCATCAATAAATGACTGTAGGGGTTACACAAGCTGACTACCCACCCAAAAATCCCTCTATCTAATTAAAACCACACACTATACATCCATATCTAGATCACAACTCTTAAATGGAAGAAATCAATAGAACACATAGAATATGACAAGATAATGATGGGTATGACATCCTATATCTACGTATGAAATAGTAAATGGTATCCAGGGGATTGGTGTGGCCCCATCATTAGTCTACACCCCTGATACACATTAAACATTATGATATGCCATTTGACTAGAATAATACAAATAAATGTCATCAGAATCCTCTCTACATATATTCCCATAGAGTGGACTAGTGTAAGTACAATAATGGATTTTAATGCTCATGAATCCAACAAGTCATAGAAATTGGTAGATAATAAACTAATTATAACTATAACAATTATTTACCATGTACTATTTTTCCTTCACTGGATGAAACTGATAATACCCTACAACACTACCTCTATACTAATAGCCACATCAGAATTCATTCTTGACTCATGCTCTCTAAACATGAGAAACAACTTGACATCAGACATTACATTATCTATCCCTCATACACTGAGCATAATCCTTCTTCCTCAACTATTAAAATGGTCTCACTAAAAACTAATACCATGAATGGAATAAACCACATCCTCCACCGCTAATTAAATGTAAATGAACCACTGGAAACTAGTCCTATGGATTTCAACTAGACCAACAGATCAAACTCACTGGTCAGATGTCCATAGAAAGAAAACAGAAACCATTATCCCCCTAGGTTTAAATGAAAAGAAGATATTGTTGAATAACAATAATTTTAATCCCCTAAATACATTGATCATGATACCTACTGCTAAAATCCATTCTCATCAAAGAACCCTCATGGTTTCCCTCTAATGGAAAAACTCGTAGTGAGTGCATCTGCTTGATTATTTCTTCTTTATGGACATCCATATGTATATCATCAATGTGAAAGGAGTTACTATATACTATATTGAAATATTGATTTCATCCTCAAGACATCTCACAAGGGACTCATCATGAGAAAAAAGAATGAAGGTGAACACTATTCCAACCTCCCACACATACATACAATACATTTTAAGGTTGAGTAGCTCTTTCCTCTTCATATTATTCATTGTCGATGAAGGAAACATTTCCTAAATCACTTTGTGGAAGTTAACCCATTAAACATGTACCAATTTCCACTCACCATTGTATAGACTCCACCCCTAATGTGTAGCACCTTCCGTCTGACTAACTACTATGGGGATGCAATATATCATCCAGGCCGAGATTAAATTGAAATGATTCTCCATATCCACTAGCCATCTCTATGTCTCCATATCAGAAACACTTCATAATACTTCTCCAAATCCTGGTTCTGAAAACCTCCAAATATCCTATGAATCTCATCAGTTTCCTCAACAGGATAAACACAAAGGGATCAACTAGGTGAACCCGCTAGAAATCTTCATAAATAACCACATGTCGAAGATCAAAAATATAATTTTTTTGAATTGGATGTAAAATAATTATAGGGCCCAGAAATATAGATTTTTTATTTTTTAAAATTCAATTAATCATATTTCAAATTTAACAGATCCAATACCGATTAATTGAAATGAGAAAACAATTCATCATGTTTCACATTTATCTCTTATGTATCTACCCGTTATGTGATTCAAAACCACTTGGTCATTAAACAATATTAGTGTCTATACAGATGATCACAGGGGACCCAAAAATATTTTAACCTAGTCAGTCTCCTGGTCCAAAGTCATGCACAAGATCAACTAGAACAAGTTCCATACAAAAGCCTACAATCAAAACTATTCCAATATACAAACACAATCATTTACCTAAAATATTATCCTTTGATACACCTCTTTCATGAACACCTCCCTCCATATATACAACATTGAATGAATAGATATGACGACCACTTGCATCCCACAACCAGTATCCTCTAAGTTGGCCTCTAGCACCATGGGTAATTATTTTTGTAAATGTGTGACATTATACACTCTAATATATATGATCTGGAAAAAAATAAACTCAATTACGTATTACGAAAAGGAAACAAAAAACCATCCCATAGTGCAATTTTAAATAAAAATGGATTCTGCAATAAAGTTTCACAACGTCAAATACCCAAATTTGTTGCCCACATATTGAAAACAAAACAATCCAAATATCTTATATAATAATGTCTATCATGGTCAAATAAGTCATCACGGAATCCTAAACCATATTTTATGTACATCGAGTGAGTATACTAGTATACTCAATTGAAAACTAAATATCTCTCATGATATGAAAAAAGATAATGCTAAAGAACACATGAGAAAATAGAAGAACCACGAAAAACCAATACAAGTATACTAACCAAACCCATATTCATCGTGACTCACTCACAATATTAAAAATTCTTGTATAACCATATATTTTGAATTATATTAATAAAATGTAATAATAACCAATTTCCCATTAATTATATACTATCACCCCAAATGAAATATTTTCTTGAATTCGTTCCTTGTCCGTATAACATAACAATACATCACATCACATCCCACACATAGACAATTGGGAAATCACATCACATTACATTTTTCCCAATGAAACCTAGGAAAATACCTTACATCATATCACATAATCGTTATATTAGGGTACCAGGAATATGAAGGGCATCGATATTATTCTATACTTATAGGATGCATGTCACACAACATAAGGAAACTCATCACATCACTATTAAGACTCCTAAGACATTGCATATCCTCACACCACATCATGAAAGTGATACTTATGGCTTCTGGATATCACAGGTCATGAATTTCATCATCTCCGAGAAGAGGGAGTGGGGATGATTGTGTGGATAGACATCCCACCTCATTATCTGGATATTGGGACCCTGACAAAAATTGGATTAGAAGGAATATTTGATCAATAATTGTGGGTTAAATGTAAAAAATAACAATAATGTACAATAAATATACATATAGTGTCACATCATAGATTCCCCATCCTAGGGATTCAAAACAATGTAATAGTCCATCGCTCATGATATTCTAAATTCACATAAAAATCTAAATTCACATACCCACACAATAAAAAATATTCCACAACTACCTTCCACATTTAAGTATTCATTTAAAAAAATTACATATTTCACACAAAAAATTAATTCCACATTAACAAATCGTTATATTCATGTGTTCATCATTAATTATAATCCCATTTCATTTAGACCTACATGTTGTTACATATTTCAAAAATAATAGTTCGTATATGATAAAACCACAAAACCATTCATCAATTCATGCCTTAATCAAGAAAATTTTATATAATTATCATGAATTTAATTATAATAAAACTGGTGATACTAGAAGAACAAAATGTAATACATAAATTCTTATCCAATCTTCTATATACCAATAGTCCGACCTCCACATTCGCAACCCCAATGCACAACCATTCCACAACCATTATTACATATTTGTCGCACACACTTTACAACATGTACACTACCCAATAAAATCATCAACACAATAAATACATAACAAAAATATTCATCAATAATGACATCCCACACCACACACATAATGTTTTCTAGATTGGGAACTGAGGATTTTAATTTAATTCAACTTCATTATTAAAGGGTTATACAATGAAATTCATATGATCTTGGAGAATCAAATTCACTAACATGGTATATGTGATTAGTAATTTACATTTATGGTTGTAAACAACTACACAACATGAATTCAAAAATTCAAATAAAAACAAAATAGTAATAAACCACTTGATAAATCTTTATATCTCTATAGAAAATATAGCTTGGGTATATTGAATATGCCTTTCCCATATATGTATGATGTCTTGACAGATTTCCATGATGGCAATGTTATAGTTTCCATCATTGTATGGACCCATATATGTGTGGATATAGCCTTTGCATGTTCCTAAGTCTTGTAGAGCTTGGAGGAGTCTCAGAGGATGTATGAAGAGTTTTGGGTGATAAAATATAGGAGTAGGGAACTTCCATGGCGTGAAATAGGTTTTCACAGCATCTAATACATAGGGGTTTGGAAAATAAATAAAATGGAGAGGGGATGACATATTTGGAGAAAATTGACCTTTAGGAATTACATGAATTCAATTGGAATTACACATCATGTAATCCACCAATGCAATAAAATTTTAGAACATTCATACCACTCATGTTTAAAAACTCATATGGTTTTTTCTTCCCTCCCTCTCATCTGAGGATACCCAACAATCCCCTCCTTAACATTTTGGAGATCCGTTCAATGAGAATCGATCTCATGCTTCAATTTTTGACATGTGTGACCTCAATTGACCAATGTTTTTTTAATCATTTCATAGTGATTTATTTTATTATTTTCATTCCATTTCGCTTTTTTAGACGATTGAACTTGTTTCTTGTGTTCCTAATGGAGTTTTAATGGTTGTTGGCTACCACAGTTGTGCCACAACTTCCACGAGTGGATGTAATTGTTGGAGAATATGTGATTGGGATCCATTGCTATGATCCATTATTGAGTGAGAAACAAAACTGACCATTTGAGTTAGGTTATTCTTTTATTCCCTCCTTATTTATAGTAAATTTTATAGTTTTCATGATTAATCCCTAAGATCACAAAGATGTTGAACATATTACTTATCCGAACTAGATTAATGAATTGGTATTGATCACATAGAAATTTTTTCACTTTGTCCCATGATAATGGTTCACCTCTTGATTTTCTAGGTAGTGTAATATCTATTATTTGAGTGCATTAGCATGTAGTTCATAATTGAAATTGATAATGAACATAAATATATAATTAGTTTATAATTAATTGGCTAAATTATTAAAGAGGCACATCAATGAATCTTGTAGTTTTTGTTTAAATTTGATGATTGCAAAATTGATTTAGATAATTTTGATTAAGATAATTTTTTAAAGAACCTAAAGTATATTTGTACTTGTTTATAAAATAATTAATGTAATGTTAAATTAAATGTCTAATTAACTAGTGATAGCTTCTGATAGCATGTTTCTTAGGTTTCCAATTGTTGGAACCTATGATTAATTAATTGGTTAATTCAACATGTAATAATGAACCGGTTGTGGGATAAAATATAATTCACTTATGGGGTATGCGTTAACCACATGCTTATAAATTCAACATTTCTCATGATTTGGAGTTGGGAGGGCTTGTAGTGTGTCAAGAATGACTTCTTTTTTAGCGATAATATCATCGTTTCTTGTTTTTTTTAAACTTAATGTGATGTGACTTAATCCATAGATAGATAATCCTGGAGGGTTTTTTTGGTTATGGCGGAAGGGAGGCCCAGTTTTTGTATAGTCTTGTGATGGCTGAGCCAGAAGAGATATTGTGGTATGTGGGAAAGGGAGGCCTAGTTTTTGTTGTAGTAGTTGACACCAGGAGTGGAATGATAAATCAGTTTATGTTTGTGGGTGTCAGGGTGGACACCATTTATGATGTAATGGGTTGAATCTGGGCTTACCAAATGATATATAAGATGGATTATTTTTGAATTTGTTGGTTTTTTACCTGTTTTACCTTCCCCATTGATTGAGGAATATGGTTTTTCTTAGTATAAATCCAAGAGAGGATAAGACACATGGGTAATTCCATGTTTTTACTGTGTTTATATTTTCATGATTGAATGGGTCTACGCTCCAGCTGTAGATAGAAAAGGCTTGATGGGTAGTTCATCTACTCACCATTTTGAACCCTATGTGTGTGGTAGGTTAGAGTGTTTTCCTATAATACATATAAATATGGATTGTGTTAATGTTATTAAATATGTGAATAAATTTTTAACTCATGATGTTTGAGCTTGGTGGGATCCATTGCTAAGGTTATATTTCTGAGAAACTGTAGACTCAGTTGGGTTATACCTATAGGAAAGGTATCTTTGTTGTGATACTAATATATTTTAATGTGTAAAATTATAATTGTTAATTAATGGAAGAAAATTTATTAACTTAAATTGAAAACGATAAATAGTGATAAAGTAACATAATGTATCACTTTAAATGGTTGTGTGCTTATAGAAAATATAATATTAGTAGTGGTAGTCAGGAGTTCAATAGACATTAACCCGAGATGATTCTAAGGTTAGGATATATACATAGTGTGGGTGTTCTCTATATTATGTCATGTAATGTTTCTATTTCTATATTCTATTCCACCATGATGTTTAGTGAAATTGACACCCTTGGGATCTTATACTGGGGGTGTTTTCTACAACATCCCAGTTGGTGGAGGGATAGATGACTATTCCCTTTTCCTCACTCTCTTCTATTTTTATTTACTTGTGCTAGTATGAAAAATAGTTAATTTTCCCCATATATTTTTGTAGAGGTTAGTAATGACATATGTTTGTTTCCAAAACATATATTCTGGATATAGTTTCCTAAGGACTACTATAGGTATAACATGTATGGGTTGTGATTTCTTGAGGATCCTTACATGGTGTATGGGATGTAATGGCTTGAGGTATAATACTCGATGTATGATACATGTTATGCAGGTTTTGGTGGATCCTAGAGACTACCTCGTTACTTTGGTTTTGTGGATGTGGTTTTATAATGTATGATGTTAGTGTTGAGACAGGAGGTGTGTGTTGTAGTGCTTCAAATAGGTGTTTGCGGGCTAGCGTATTTTGAGAGAGATGCTCATGATGTGCAATGTTGGGTAAAAGTGGGAAACCAATGGGTAAGAGATTGCGGGGTTCCCTTGATATTCCTTATAATATAAAATTCTCTTTTATGAGATATTTGGTGAGAGTGGCCATGGTGAGGTAGGGAACATAGTATACCTGTTTTGGTGACGAGTGAGTTTCACTTGTTGTTAAAAGTGCTTTATCATGGTTTCTTTTCATTAGAATGAGAGGTTCTAAGGAGGACCACACTAATTTTAATTTTATAGTCATCTTACATTAATATAAAATTATTTTTTGGTCTCATTGATTAGGTTGGTGATCTGGATGGTTATAACTAGTGTCTGAGATGTAGGATCTATTTGGGATTCGTGGTCACAGTGGTCTTTAATTTACTTTTTGTCACATAAAATTTCCCCATTACTTGTAGTAGTTGTTTCATGACATTATTTATATGTACATGGGTTTCATTTATCATTTAGTGTTACCAGGAGATGGTTGGTGTCTATATCATATCTCTCTCTCTCTTTCACATGTTTTATCCTAGAGGGTAATTCCACTCATTTACCAGTTTATTATACCTTTTGTTAGAGTTTCCAACACGGGGCCTAATGGAGGAAAGAATTGGGTGTCAGTACCACTCTTCTCATGTTTTCTATTCTAGGTGGGATACACTTCGAGAAGTGGGTGTCACGAAATAGTTGTATCAAATTCTGGTTAAGGGATAGTCGGATTTTGGAGTTATGCAGAGGTGAGGATGCATGGGTTCATAGAAAAATAGTTTCAGCGATTTTATAGATGTGTTGTAAACAAGTGAGACCGACTGGGACACGAGTATTTAGGGACCATATGGTTTGATGAAAATACCTTTATGATTATAGGGGCTACTAAACGAAGTGATACTGGTTGTAGGGTATTGAAAAATGAAAGGATAATGCATCATTCTTCATTGTGCCTGTGTTTTAATGGGTATACTTTGGGATATGAAAAAAATAAAATTATTAAAAAAAATTATAAAATTATAAAATCATCCATATTATTGGTTTAAAATCTAAAAATATTTTTAATTTTATTTGAATAGATCTAGGCCTATGTTTTCGTCTTTTTTGTAGAATATGTTCAGTTGGATGCACCTGTAGATCACCCTCGAGTAGAGATTGATGATGAAAATACATAGAGGAGGCCCCAATGAGTTTTTTAGATCCAGATTATACATTATTATTTGGGATATATTTCATATTGAGTCACATAATTCTAGTTTTATGAGGTTGAGATATCTATCTTGTTGAACCATTCTCTAAAGGAGCACCAGGTGTTGTTTTCTGTGGTTATTCTACGAGGGGTAGTGAGGCGGTGGTGGGATTTTTTTACTCAGGGAACGAAAGGAGTCTGATGCCTCATGAGAGGAGTTTTGGATCCAGTTTAAGCTCAAGAAGAATTCCTCTACCAAAATGGAAGACATTCATGTGGAGCTACATACCCTTCAACCGAGGATATCCACTGTGCGAGAGTTTGGGATCCATTTCATAAACCTTCTATGATATACATTAGATCATTTTCCAGAAGAGGAGGAAAGGGAAAGGTGTTTGGGGGAGGTTTCCATCCATAGATCTAGAATGTGGTCAATCCATTTATGATGAAGACGTGCCTCTAGTTGATATAAATAGGTGAGGACATTAATATGATGTTATCCAAAACCAGATCATAATGAGAGGGTAATGGATATAATTCCACATGAAGGGAATATATGGTTTAGGGTTCTCAGTTTTCATGAAATAAGAGCTTATGATCATACAGGTCTAGGTCAGAGTCCTAAAAATATTCTTCCTTCTAAGGAAGAATCTCTAAATCCTTTTCCAAGGTATTAGATGTATTATTTTCATATTGAGGATTAGGATAATAGCGGTAAGAGTTTCCAGGCATTCTGAGTAGTGAACCTATATCAGGTGATCCACATTAGGTTTTTATATTGAGGTATTTCAATCAAACGTAGTAGTAGGACGTGGAACCAATTTTAGATCAACAGAGACCAAATTAGTTAGGTATAAGAATTCTTAGGTATGATCCCTATACATAGAGAGCGGATTGCGTCCATTGAGGTGGTCACCAATGGGATCAGAGAGACCATAGAGCATGTTGTGGTCAGCTTCATTCTCAAGCAGTTTCAATTCTAGGAGAGGAAGACATTATTCAAGGCACAATTTTCCTCTTCTCTACATTGGGTGTATTACTTTTTTGATTCAAGAGAGACAGACTCCTTCATATCTCCTAAAATTTTCAATGCATTTGAACAAGAGGTATAGAGACATATAGTTCCATTGGCATTGACTACACTTATTGGAGGTTACGCTAAATTCGTTGAATTTTGTAGATACTATGATCTAGTTTTTGGGAATCCCCACACTTTGGTGGATTTCATATCTTTAGTAATATTACCATATGATGTCTTCCTTGACATGGACTATTTGTATTCGGTGCATGATATTGTGGACTTTATTAGGATGAAGGTTTTGTTCTTCGATGTAGATGGAAAGCCAGTAGAGTTTATTTGTGAGCAGGATGCTTAGATGGGTCAAAGGCATTTTCCTTCTTAATAGTCCTCACTATATGAGATAATGGTGAATTAATTGGAGGTTGATCAGTTCAAGGATACCAAGGTTATAGAAGAGTCACCTGATGTCTTTTCAAATGAGGTTTTACCATTACCCCCTCATCGAGATATCATGTTCAGGATTGAACTATATCCATACGTGCCTCTTATCTCAATGTTTGTATATAGGATAGTTCCTTATGAGTTTCAATATCTACATATACAACTCCTTGGTTTTTCGTGCTGTTGTTTTGTTCAGCCAAGGGTTCCATCGTGTGGTGAAAATTTTTGTTCATGATGAAGGTTGACAACACTTTTTAGTTGTGTATCGATTATCATCACGTTCACAAAGTGATAGTGAAGAATAAATATCATTTTCCAAAGATGATGGAATTATTTGATCAAATAAAGGGTTTATGTTGGTTTTCAATCATCGATTTTAGTTAGGGTATCACCATATGTGTGTAAAAGATGAATACATTCTGAAGATAGATTTTTTATAATTATTTCCATTACAATTTGTTTGATTCCATTTGGTGTGACAGATGCTCTAGATATGTTCCCAAGGTTAATGAAAATTGGTTTTCATGAGTTCCTAGTTATGTTTTTATGGTTTTCATAAACAAGATCCTTGTATACACCATGTCTGAAGAGGAGAATCCAGAGAATTAGATTGGAATTTTGGGAGTTCTTCCCCATGAGAAGTTGGTTGGGATGTTTTTTATGTGTGATTTTTTCACTTGAAAATTCCATCTCAAGTGGAATGTTTTATCCTAGTATATATTATATGTGTATCTGTCCATGGGAGGTGTATTTGTGTCATGGGTATCCCCTAAGGCAGTTGCAGATATGTGGATATTCCTTGTTCATATAGGCTATTACAGGAGGTTTGTAGACAATTTTCCTCGGGGTGTGACTCCTCTAACAGCATTGACTACAAAGGATCAGACATTCATGTGGAGTAATCAGTGTTAGGTAGATTTTGAGTATCTGATGGAGAAGTTGGTCAGTTCTCCAGTTCATTGTATGATAATAAATGTTATTTAGTTTGGGTTTTTCTATAACACATTGCATCATTGGTTGGGTTTTTTTCTGATGCAGCATAGATTAGTCATTTTCTATTGAACTTAGTTGTTATGTCCCTCTAAGAATAAAAATGGAAACCGTTATATTCAATTCAATGTGGTGAATTCTTCACTTATGTTTTGGAGACATTACCTCACTAAAGAGTACATTGTGATCTTCACCGGTCATAAGATCCTGAGGTATGTATTCTACTTATGTGACTTGAACCAAATTCTGCATCAATGTATGGAGTTCATAAAATATTATGACTTGTTATTTTCGTATACACATGGAAAATGGAATGTTGTTGCATATAACTTAATCTAGAAGACACACAATGATGAATTGTGTGGATGAAGTGATTCTTGGGGAGTAATGAAAGAACTTTCAGCATTACATCTTGATATGGGAGATGTTGGGGTCACATGTTTTATTTTGTGGATGATGGTGTTTTCATATTTGTAGGTAAAAGTGGAAGATTCCTAGTTGGGGGTTATTGAGGTGGATTTCTGGGAGATCGAGTTGGTTGTGGTGAGGCCCCAGGTGGTTTGTCTGAATATAAATAACACAGACTGTTGTTTCAAAGAAGGATTTTCATTCCTATTGATATAAAATAGATGATTCTCAGAGAGTTCCATAGTATTCCATTAACATTGAATCTTGGGATTACAATGATTTACAGGGATTTGAGGAGTCAGTTTTGGTGGAATGGGTTGAAGCCTGCAGTTGTAGAGTGTGTTTATCACTGTTTGGTCTCCCCAAAGGTGAATATAGAGCACCATGTTCCTTGTGGTGTGCTCTAGACAATATTATATTTCCATAATAGGGATTTGAAATAAATTAATAGAACTTGTTTGGAATGAAAAATGAGTTTTAATGTAAGATTGTAGTTTCTTTTGAATAAATTTTACATTACGTGTATGCGTAAACTTAATTATCATGACGGTTTGATTTTTATGAATTTTTCATAATTTTGAAAAACTCTAAACCTAAAAAACCCTAAAAATATTTACATTACAACCTCTATGACCGATTAGGGGATTTAGGGTTGTTTATTTTATAGGGTTATATAATTGGCATCAACGTAAATTTTCAAATAACATTAGATGTAAAGATGATTGTTTTGATAAAATTGGAATCATACAATCCAAATTTTTTTAAAAAAATAATGGGTTAATAAGTAAAAGGTAGATCATAATATTAAAGGTATTTATATCCTTTGATGTTTTATGTGATATGAGTTCCTTAAAGGAATTTATCATATTTTAATAATTTATTAAATAAAATAGAACTCTCACTTATTAATTTTAATTTATTGAAAAGGCTTTTAGAAGAATAATAATGTTAAATTTGGTGACCATAAGATAAAATGGGGTGATAATATTTATTGTATATAATATATTTGTTATTTATCTAATTAGTGATAAATTTGTTATTAAATATTGGGAACATATGTCTTAACATCTAAAAAACCATGGGATTGAAAAGTGATTTGGTTACTATTGAATTAATTATATTTTTATGATTACATATATTTTGGGAATAATATAAGAAGAAGGTAAATTGAAATATTAATTTTATTTCATGAGTAACTGTTTATATATGTTCTATAATCATATGTGATTTAATTATGGTTTTATTTGATTTATCATATTCCTCTCAAAGACTACCATGATATTTATATTACATGATTAAGACCTAAGAGTATATTAATTTAGTTTCTATGTAATTATAGTTTCTTAGAGAAATATGATATATTGATAATGAAAGAATTTATTATTAAATAATTTCGAATGTGCGGTTTTGAACATGTTCATAATGGAGTAATTTATGTTGATAATAGGGTATTATTATTCTAGAATTATATATTAATTTTTGATTTCTATATACAATGTTTTACTCATATCAGATAGTATCCCAACATTTTTTAACAATAATTTATGTTCATTAATTAATAGGAAATTACAAAATTAATAGTCATATTTTTATTGATATTTTCATCTATTATAAGATTATTTTTGTGTTTTAGGTATGAAAAATAATTGATAAATATTCCTTACATGGAGTAAGTGATGGGAAAGTTGTGGAGAATAATAAATGAGAAAATTAAGGATGAAATTATATATTTGTTCTATAAATAAATATTTTAAATATACCAATATATCAATAGTAAAATAATTTATTAAATCCATCAAGAATTATGTGTAATGTGACACTCAACAACAAGAGTACACAATTAGACACTCCATATAAATTATAATTATCACAAATGTAGGTACATGAAATTATATTTTCATTCCCTTGACATAGTAATTATTTTTTATGATAATGTTTATATTTTATATTAATATTATGTTATGATAAATTGAATTTGAGAAAATAAAATTAAAATTGATATGATGAAATATTTTAAAGATAGGGACTATGTAATATCTTGATAGATATATATATAATTCTCCCTTAAAAAATTCTAATTTCGATACTATGTACAACACACAACACCATGAATAAATTGAAGACAAAATACAATATAAATAAAATTATTTAAATATGATTGTTATGATGTAGCCACTGTATTTGTGGGTATGAATAGGACTAAAAATATTATGAAATATATATATATATATTTATTTATTTCCTTAATAAATTTAATATTAAATCATACATTTTTTATCAGTAATATAGAAATGAAGATGATATGTTCTGAAGGTAGAAGAAATATTTTTTCATGAGACTATTTGTATATGCTGAATGTATGATTATATTAATTGATTAAGTTGATCACTATTGATAAGTTATCCCAATTGAATAATTGTATTATATATTAGATTCATTTATTTTACAAACATTTAAATATAGTAATTTTGAATGTAATAAGAATAATGTAATTTTTTGCTTTAGAAAATAAAATTTATTAAAAAATAATGAATTTTCTGTAAGTATATCCTAAGTAATATTTAAGGAAATTATAAATATTATTTTAAATTAAATATATAATTATATAAATAAAAATTTAAAAAATTATCATGAATATTTTATGATATTTTTATAGAAAATTAAAATTTTAGTTTGTAGTGAAAACTATTTTTTTTTGGAAAAAATTTCATTTATTTCATTAAAATAATTAATTTAAAATTGCAATTCTATATAGAAATTTTTTAATTAATGAAAAGCAAAATTATTTTGATAATAAATAATTTAATTAATTCTTTAGCAATAATCATTAGATTTAATTTTAGTAGATGATATTTTTTATATATATAAATATTTATTATAGAGATATTTTCAATTTGTTATTCATAATTATAATAAAATATGTGTCATCCAGTACTAGAAATTGAATAATGAAAATTATATTTCACATTAGGATTTGGGAGATTCAAATTTTTTGAATAATTCAATATATTTGTAAACAAAAATGAATAGTTTCCATGATATACTTTTATCCTAATGATAATGGGTAAAACATGATAACTAAGGATAAAACAATGTTATCAGGTATAAAAAACCCAATATGTGATTTTATTTCATTTGGTATGTTCATTTTATCTATTATTATAAAATCTTTAATATTATTGATTTTTTTCACTTTATTTTCATTAATAATGTTATAATATTTTATATTTTAAATAATAATAATTGTTAGCCACATTATTTTAATATCGATAATATGTTTTCATAGAGCTTCAAAGAATATATGAATGATTGTAAACCTGTATGATGAAATTTTAAAAATATTATTTTATGATGATATAAATGTATTATTAATTTTTACAGATAATATTAAGGCTTAATTTCTATATTCAATGATAATAGAACAATTTACCAAGGAGTAAAAAATGAAAAAAAATGATTCTAAATTTTTATAAAACAATATATATTTTTGGGAAATATGATTAACAATTAATTTAATAGATAATTGTAATTTATGAGATATAATGAAGTATTTTAGATGATAATTCCATTTTTATATTGATTCCATTGTAATCAAGATATGTGAATAGTCTAGAAGATGAACATAAATTGGATTTGATGTTTAATATTTATTTTTAAATCTATAAGAATTTATAAAAAATGTGATTGAATCTATTTTATTGAAAATTATTGATAATATAATTAATGGTTCTTTTATATTGAAAAAGTAATTTTTAATATTTCATTCTTGAAATATAATGATTGAAAATTTCTATTACAATGTCTATAATTAATCATGATTAAAGAAGCGGTAAACCAAATGTGATGCTTTAACATGACACATAAAATTTTCCAAATTCTATTAGTGTATTATATTTCAATCACACCATTATTCATGTTATATATTTATAACATTGTATCTATTATAAATGATTTATAATGTATGTACATAATGTTAAAAGTATATAAATTCTAATTTTAATGTCATTTATTCAATTTCTATCAATCCTATAGATCATTATGGTTTTCAAAATTTTGTAATTAGGTCATAAATCCTTCAAAATTCACCTATACATTATAATTGTACCAATTTACTCAGTATCTACAATTCCCAAAATGAAAAAAATTACTAAATGAACAAATTTTCATATAATAAAAAATACTAATAACGTTAAACTTGACCTCCAATTTTATCAAACCATCCATAAGAAAATAGAAAAATAATTACTAAACATGGGCTGAAAAATTATATTGTTTCAAGGTAAATAGAAATATAAAATACATTTTCCCATTGAAAAAACTAATACAAAACTCAATAATTAATTTCATCACTTTATTTCATTGATTATAAGAAATAAATAATTTATTCCTAAAAAACACCTTTTCACAAATAAGTAACCATAACTCATAAAAAGAATATAAAAATCAATTTTAGGTGTCATAGAAGAAAATATTAAAAATATATTATAAACATGTTTCAAAAATAACTATATCCAAGTTAAATCAATAAGACAAACCCCACCACATAACACCCACATTAATCCTTTTTTACTAGAAGAAACATTACCCAATTCATTGAAGAAAAATAATGGGGCTCACCCAAAATATAATAATTTTCGCTATCACCCACCTTCATGAGTTTTAATGGGGAAAACAAATCGATTAAGTTATATCAGGAACAATAATTTCTCATATATAATTCCCATGTACCATATCATGCATATAAAATTTTATTCCTGAACTATTTAATCCTAAAAAATAGAAAACAATTTAAAACCAGAAAAATATATTTTTAGATATAGAAACACTCATTTCTATTAGTAAATCAATTTTCAAAACCAAAATACACAAAACCGGGGAACGGTTGTTTTATTTGAACAATACATACAATCCTTTAAAGAAATATAAAAATCAAATTAATGTTATTATATCAGTAATGACTGTTGAAATGATATGCATTAAAATATAAAAATCTTTATAGTCTTATGTATTTAATCTCAAAACATTCCATAAAAAACATAAAAATATTCCCATTGAACAAAATTGAAAGATAGTCAATAGTAACATAAAATTTAATTTGTATTTAAAATATTTCCATATAAAAACTTCATAAAATAAATTTTATAATATGGAAATTTATAAAAAGGATTGAGGAAATAAATCATGATGAATATAAAAAGGTGGGAATAATATAAATTATCTATTAGGAACTTTCATAAACAAGTTCACTTTCTTATAAATTGTAATAAAAATCACTTATAGAAAAAATTATCATTATAAAACGTTAAAGAATTATTATGAATTTTTGTGAAACATTTATAAGAACCTAGATATGGAACAAAACTATAGATGATAAACATTAAAAGATTACATTTTAAATGAATGTTCATTAACTTGAGTCTGACCTGTGATGTGAATTATTTCTCTACATTAATAATAATCATGTTCAAGCTATTCAATTTACTAAGACCTTTTTTTAGTTTAAAATTCCTTAAATATTTAATTACTACTATTTTATATTCAATCACCCTTTCATTTGAGTTTCGGTCATATTATTTACTGATATTCATTTCATATGACAAGAAAATAATTAATATAATGAATATTGTCAATGATGTCATTCTTTACAAATATAAAGAATAATAATACTAATATAAATAAAAATGTTATCAAAAAATAATTCTATTCAATCCAATCAAAATAATGGTTATAAAAAATTAACTATGTTTCTATCTTAGAGACGTTAATCCATACACAATCAGGAGTAACATTTCCATTTATGAATGATATTATATAAAGAAGCTATGTATTATTTTATATTACCATAATAATAATAACATCATCAAAACCTTATTATATCTTTATATATTTTTATATTTACCATCCATGTGGTGTGGTGATGATAAAAAAATCGCATTGCATCATGGTGGTAGAAGTCCTCACGTACCCACTAACTACATTTTCAATTTTTAGTGAATGTAAGGATAGGATTGTAGATGACATATTAAATTATAATAATTATTAATATTTTGTAAATAAAAAATACATATACTCAATCCATCATTATAACATTATGTATTATGCTGTGATGGAAAAATAATTACATTGCTTTATGAGGCAGTATTCTACCACACAAACAAATTGTGGGTTTTCCCATTATATGGAAGGGGGTATGGATATAGGTTTTCTAATTAACAATAAAATATATAATTATATTAAATATTATGGTGTTATTTTATCGTATTTAAAGATGAATACCTGAAAATGTTAGGAAGAAAACAAAACATTGTGGTTAAGAACTACACCTCTTTTTTATAAAACCACTTTTTTTCTCAAATAAAATTACAAGGATAGTTATTTACTAAAAATCAAATATTATATTTGTAGTGATGTAATAATGGGAATTTTGATGATATTTTTTGAACCAAAAAGTTTTTATGTGTGTAGAGATCATAAGAAGAGGAAAAAATATATTAGAGATGGGAGACACACTCTTTGATTTTCTTATAGTACAAAATATATTTAAGTTAATTATTGTATTCAAATGAATCCATGTTGATAATATTAAATTATAATAATATATTTAGTCTATTATTATCATTCCATATAAATTTTTCTCATATAAGTGATGTTCTCACCCTTATATTTTGTAACCTCTCTTAACCCTATTTTATTATTACCCAGCTATTAATGATTTCACTTCATAGGGGTCAATAATGTTTAAATAAAAGGAAATTATCAATTATATGTACCATATATCATATTATCATCTATATCCCTTTATTATAGTGTATTGATGTACTTTTTAAAAATTTGTACACTTTAATGAATCATTATATATTAAAAAATATAATTTGCATCAATGTTCACACTATTAATTTAATTTGAAATTAAAAACAACAAGACATATATTGATTTATAATATAAACATTTAATAGTTACATAAAATATTATAAATATGAAATTATTTTTTTAAAACCAAATTTTATTCAAATGATATTTCTTTATATATTTTAAAAAATATTTATTTTCTTTTCCTTTTAACTAAAAAATTATTCCATCAAAATTTGTTTGAGAATATATTGTAATTTTATATCACAAAAATTTTAAATAAATTAAAATATTAACATATTACTATCTATTAAATAAATATTTAAAATAGAACATATCATATTTTTATCACTTTTTAAAATTATATGGTCAATTTAAAAAATTTCTATTTGAAATATTCAATATAAAAATATTTATAATGGTCACAATCTTGGTTATATGGTGACAAAAGGTTATATATTCGAGATTTGGATGACTATGGTCAATATATAACCATCCAATAAAATTCAAACTAGTTTTAGTATTAATTTTTGGACATTTTCTAATTAATTTACCCTATATAAACCCATTTTACTATTACCATGGTATGAAATATTTACTAAAGTTACTATTCAAACTGATAAAAATAAAAAATATGTTCTTAAAAAATTTTCATCACCTAATTCCATATATGAAATTTGTTTTCTGGATTTTAAAATTATATGTTACATATTTTAATTTAGATTGAAACATACATAACAAGATGAAAAACTTTTTTTATTTATTTCTTTTAAGAAAAATAATACTTGGACAAAAAATTAAATTATAAATTTCATTAAAATTAATATAATTTCATTATATTTAATTAAATGAAATAATTAATTCTTATAAAAAAGAAATATTTATTTTTAAACACATACATTAGGAATATATATATTTTTTAAATTATTACTTTATCAATATTCATGGAAAAATCAAACATCTTAGAAAAATAAATAAATATAAACCTAATATGAATTTTATATCATGATTTCAAAAAGTGTACAATTTAATCAAATAATATTTCCAAATCATCTAAAAACTAAAATTTTATTGGTTCACAAATAGAAATAAATTCCATTTATTATGAAGTTGTAATTTTTTAAAAATAAGACGAGTTTAATTAAAAAATTATTTATTATTTGCTAAATATTTATCAGTACATTTATATTTAATATGAAATATATTTTTTTATAAAGTAGTTATTATTCTTCATACCATGAAATTTTATGTCTACGTTATAATGGTCATATTTAAATGAAAATATTTCATAGTTATTTTATAGTTGGGGATTTTTGTAATATATTCTATTAAACATAGGTTTCCTATAAAAATATTATTTTTTGACATAAAACCATATTATATGTTACTATAGATTCTATTTACATGATTTACACTATCCTCCAATACTAAAATGAAACACATTTCATCTCACACACATAGTTAATGGAATGTTTATCGCAACTAATGAAAAATGAAATCCATTCCCAATTTTCCTCCTCATTTGATATACCGACTTTACACACCAGTAGGATATCCTATTAATATTAGGGTCTATGTCAAAGGTGGATTCTAAATAAAGAGGTAAAACTGTTTACCAAGTATTAAATAATTATTTCTTCATATACCTCCTTCAAATATTCTATAACCTTGATTAAATGATATCAATGGTATATTAAATATTGTAAAATGTTATTTTTTTATGGAATACTAATTTTTCATATAATTTTACATCCTATGGTAAATTAAAACAATGCTCGTGTATACGTGAAGACTACAACCTCCATGATGTGATCTGTTTGATTATTCATCACAACCTCATAAGGATACTTATTATGATAAATTTAATGATTATATATTTTATACATAAAATAAATTTTATTCTAGAAATATAATATACTACATTCTTTTTTAATCATCCCTCTATTAGAAAATTATATTTCCATTTATTCATGTCTATTGGTTACCACCTCAACAAAATATTTTGATTTATTTTTCATGTATGACATTAATTAATGGGTATAAAATTTTAATTAATTTATATAAATGATAAATATTTCATTATTATTATAGAGGTGAAGGAAGCACAATACATTTGACTATAGTTAAAACACATTTTTTGAAAGAGTTTTTGTGGAGCTTTCCATAATAAAAATAAAGAAATTTATTCAATGTCTAGAAAATGATTCATAAAAGTGTGTTTTATATTTATTATTGGTATGTACAAACATTCCAAAGAGGTTAATTTAATATTTATTCATTATTAATAGTCATTATTTTAATATATTACCACTTTGATATTGTGTAAAAATTGTTACCTAAGATTAAAACTATCAGATAATATATTAAAATAAATTCAAAAATTTCACGACTTAATTGAATAAGAATATTACATCCATAATAATAATAACATTGAAAATGGGTAATTTCTTTTCAATTAAATGTATTACTATTACCTTTATGTAATTTTATGTAGAGAAAAAATATATATATTACCTCTATTATAATATCAGAAATATGTATTGATAGTGTTCAAAATGATATATGAATTGTTTTAAATCGTATTTTGAATTAAAATAACATTATATTATATTGGTAAATTTTTTATAATATAATTTCCTTTTATTTATATATAACGTTTACGCATCGAATGTGAATGAAGTAGAAAAATATAATAAATTATTGTAAAATTAAATTTAAAAAAAATAATATATTTAAGATGATTTATGGTCAAAAAAGAATTTAATTGATAATTATAACGTAATTTTGACAGTGAAAAAATATATATTGTAATTACATTGTTTTAATTATTCCTTTTATTTCATCAAAATTGAATTTTCATGAAAATTAAATTAAAATATTTAATATTTAAAAAGAAATTCTAAATTTTTTTAAATTATAATAATATATATTTACTAATGTCTATTTTAATGATTCTGTAATATCATTAATTCTTCTTATTTACTCACATTTCCTTTTATAAAATTGCATTCATGACACATAATGTGTGAAAAAAATATACAACTATTAATACTAACATGATTTATAAGAGAGTTAGACTAAGATATATGGTTCAAAGCCCCACAAAAACATCAATAAAATTTATTTTACGATATTATTTTTTTTAAAAATCCATTATATTTTATTAGTATGAACATTGGGACCATTATGCTAGTGTCAGAAATATATACCAATTTAATATTTAATGAATTTAAAATATTTCAACACACATCAATTATCATAGTCAACCATATTGGTTTTCATCATCACACATCAAGGGAAATTTACCTAATCTATACCTTTGAAAAATCAATTACCAACCTTCCTCCCTCTATCATATAGGTTCATATCTCACCAAAATACCGTCCCAGATGGCATAATGTGTAATCCAATGAGGGATTTTCAGAAGAGATTTATAACTATTAATTAAGTGTTTTCATGATACTTTATTATAATACCTCATTAAAATATTTAATAGAAAAATTAATATGATAAATAAATTATCACAGATATACTAAAATGTTATAAAAAATTTTAAACCCCGTTTTCATCTTAATTTAGTCCTATAGGAAATTAAAATATCTTGCATGCTTATGTGTAGAAGACCACCTCCAGAAAGTGATATGTTTAATTACTCATCACCACATAAAAATTATTTTTATTTTATTTAATTTAATGAATATATATGTTATTGATGATGAAATTTTTAATCATTAACTGTAATATTATTATTATTTTCATTACCCTTCAATCCATTGTAAAATGATATAATTGCTCATGAATATATATGGGAGACCACCTTCGTGAAGAGATGTTAATATTTTTTCATGTCATTGATTCATTTTGTTTTCAAAAAATATATTTAATGTATTAAATTAATAATTATTTCTTGATTAATATTCCTGACATAATTGGACAATATCGACTTTGATTATAGTCAATCTACTGATGTTGAATTGGAATTATGAAACCAACACCCTCAAAAAATCTTATATAAATTTTATAAATTTAGTGACATTATATGTAATTGGAATAAAGTAAAAAATATATATTAATTAAGAAATAGAGAAGGAATTTTGTAAGTATAAGAAAATTTAATTTTAATATTTAGGTGTTAGAGAAAATTTATAAGAAATCAGGATAAGAATTATAAGAATATTCATTAAAATATCATAATGATGATTTCCTTTAAAATAATTATCATACATTTATATGTTCTTAAAATTATTCATTAATTATTTTAATCACATTTAAAATAATATCAACAGTAATTTTGAACTACTTTCTTCATTCTTTAGAAATGAATCAATATAATATTTTCAACACTTCTTATATCACTCACGTTTGAAATTTCCCAAAACTTTGAATAGAATGTTATATGTTAACAAATAGAAAACACAATAATTACCCCCAAAAAATTGACCGTTATATTATTTAAAATATACATTACATATTTATGTAGTTATTTTTAGTTATATTATATTTCATAATATTAAAATAGTTTTAATTAAAAATTATCAAAAAAATTTATAATAATCTCATGTTTTAAAATAATGGATTTATATTTTTTTTAATTTTATTTTAATGTAAATTGACATACATTGATGATTAATATTAATTACTTGGGATATAATCTAATGATACCATCCAATTTATTTATCTATATGTATTAAAAACATATAGTTATATTTATTGAACAGAAAATTTTGACATTTCACAAGCTAGTTTTTCAATACACATATGTACGTTTATTCAAAATTGTGTTATTATACATTTCTCTCGTATAATTATAACATTATAAAATTTATGGAATATTTGGGTTCCATAATACCCCATGAAGTTTTTATATGTTTCATGATAAAAATTACGTGTATATTTTTGGTGTTCCTTACCGGTTTATGTATGGTGTCTTTTATGAGGCCTTTATAGTCAAAATATGTTGTATGGAATTTTCCATTCCAAAATTATGTAATTAGTTTATATAATACATGTGAATTTTTAAAATTATGGAAATAATTTTAATTTAAACTGTATGATAAATTTATATGATTTAATGAAAGGTTTCTGATTTAATATTTGTGAAACCCTATTACCAATAAAATATTCTCATGTTTTTTAAAAAGACTATAATGAATAATTATTTGTTTCATTATTATTTATTAAGAATTTTTGATGAGAAAAAGTTGGGAAAAATATATTTGAAGAATAAATAATTGTTTAGATTATGATTAATATTTATTATGTGAAAATATTTATAGTTTCCTAGTTTTTTAATTTTTTCCACTCTACTATTAGACTGCATTTATTTTAATATTCGTAATTGATATTTTTATTACTCATAAAATGATTTAAATGTTTTCTAATATTATTTTAGAATGAGTTAAACCATAGAAGTGATTATATCTCTACTATGGTGATCCATCTTAAAACAATAATATTTGATTTTAATGAAACATAAGTTTATATTTAAGAATGTTTTTTTTGGAAAAAAATTGATTTTGATTGGAATTTTACTAATTTAATTATAATGGATTGATAAGTATTTTTTATTAATAAATATATTAAATCATAAATTAAATAATTTTAATGTAATGAATGAAATTTAAATCATTGTTATCAATCACGTAATAATGGTTTCAAAATTTTTTTCTACAGTATTGATAGCATATTATGAAAAGTTTAGATAACATTAGATAATAAGATGAATTAAAAGTTGATATATTTTTATTTTAGGGAAGAAAATGTGTTAATGAGTATAATGGGATCATAATTATGAAGTCATTAATATAATTTTGATGTTTTATTTTACTGAATTATATTAGAGAAATTTATAAAATATTAATAAATGATATATGATTATTAAATTTTAATATCTAATAATTTAAGTAAAAATGTTATTTGATGAGTAATTACATTATATATTTGGATATAATTGATTACCATTAGGGTTAATATGATCTTGTAAATTAATATAATTTTGGATAATGTTTTTTTAGAAACATATATTTTAACATAGAGATTACCATAATTTTGAAAAGGTATTTGGTGACTATGTGACGTTTTTTTCTTTGAAGATGTTAAATGTAAATGAGAAAAATATATGAATAAAGTAATTTGAAATATTGAATTATTTTTAAAAATAATTTATATGTTAAATTCTGTAATATTAAATGATTTTTATTATGGATATAAATTGATTCTGGTTATTTATCAGAAAGATTAGAATATTTGTGATATGATAATATTGTGAAATACGCATTTTTTGTATGGGAAATTATATCCTATTAATTTTATTATGAAGAAAAGGGTAAAATTTATTTTAAGATAATATATAATCAAATATTTCTAAATTTTATATTTTCAACTATGTTATGAATATTTTGAAGAATTTTCATGTCCGTTACTTTCATGATCCCGAATTTTTTCAAGAAAATAATTTTTTTAAATTAATTGTTTACTCTTTCCAAAATGTATTTAATTTTTTCCATGTTTATAATGACTAGGTTCGTGTTGTGCTAATTGATTTAGGGTTGAAGAGAAAAAAAAACAGGTGAGTTCTCACTATTGGAAAAATATAGGTCATGAACACATTTCAGGGCTTGATTTTTTTAAGCAGGCCCTAAGAATTTTACTCACATATTGAGTTAATTTAAACCTTGTAAAAATTTACAGATAATGTATAATTTTATAGTTTAATAAATATTTCACACCCAGTAAACATGTCATGAATATTTAAACACCTTATATATATTACAAACCTAATAAAATGTAATGAATATTTATATGCCAAATAAATATTATACGCCCATTAAACATGTCATTAAATTTACACATGTTACAAAAAAATATTACTAATTGTGTAAAATTAATTTTAATATTTTTATGTTGTGTGATGGTATTTTGGGAAATTAAGGAAAAACATCAAACATAATACTTACATGATGTAAAATAAATTCATGTTGTGTAATAGTGACACCTAGCCTATTTAATCTCTCCAGTATATGGATTTTATATAACCCTTTAAAAAACTTATTGATAGAACACTCTGAAAACATCATCCTTCGACCACCAACACCCCACATACCTTCTTCTTTAGCCGAAGCCCCTCTGTGCATGTCAAAATTCAACAAAAGACCCTCAATGAACCTCCCTATTCATTGGAACCCATTTAAAAATGATATCATGGAGTCCTCTAAAATATAGAAGAAATCACACATTAGATCACAAATATGAAGAACTGTATTTTTATGCTATTCCTTCAGGGTATTCATAGATCTTATTATGACAATTCTTGTTTGACTTTTTATCCATATATTAAATTTTATTATTTTATTGATTACTTGGTTACTCTTTTGAATTGGAATAACTATAGATTTGGGGGATTTATTGTGGTAGAATCACCTAGAGTAAATTGGGAATATTGATATATTAGAGGTAATAATGTTAATTGAAAAATTAAATGGTTTGTATATAACCTTTATGATAATTAGGAACCCCAATTAATTAAATGAATTTTGTAAAATAGATTATAATATAATTAATTGATCACTGTGTCTTATGATTAAACATTTGATATGATTGATATTGGCCTTGTGATTCTTTTTCATTATTTATTCTGATTATGTGATATCGATACAAATGATACATAAGGGTTTGAAGATGATTGGCATGTTATTTTTTTAAGGATTTGACTCATGAATCAAGTTGAATCTGAAGGTATTGATAGAATATTTTTTGAACCACTTGAGTCTAATGAATATAGATGCATGATTCACAGGAAAAAATAAATGAGTATATGGGATGTCCGAAGACCAGATTCATAGTCACTTGATACCACGGTGTGAGATTTTAGATATCATGTAGACTAAGGAAATTTGGTAATGATATGTTATGAGTGATTAATCCTTGGTAGAAGAATCTTCCAACAATTTCAGCAATCTATATAGATATAGGACGATCTACCACTAGAAATAGATACCTAGTATGGAACTAATTCCCATCTTTCCATCCACTAGTGTAATCCCATAACATTAGGGTCATTAGGTTTATTTCATGTTATGTATTAATTTATTAAATTAATAACCTATTATACTATATATTACAATTAGTATATCTCTAATATTGGATTTTTTAGACAAGGTGTTTTCAACCTACCGAGTTATACACACACCCTAGACATGCTAATATTTGGTACCCATATAGATTTCATGGATTTAGGTTTGTATAAGGGAAAGGGACCATTTAGTTGATTTGTAGATCATAAGATTGGTTAATGTTTGGACATGTTGGAATCATGGGGTTTAGGACCAGGATTAAGAGTTTTTTTATTATTCTTGTTAATTTAATTTTAATTATTTAAATATAATATTTAGATACATTAACCATGTCATTAAATTATTATTTCATTATTTGGATTTATTCAGTTTTTGTTCCTTATCCATTTTGGTTTTTGATAATTTATTCATAATGTTGTAATTATTTTAATTACTTTCACTTTCATTAAAATTCTTTATCTGTGGAAATTTTCTCCCCATGATATTCATTAGTCCCTCACAACTAGTTAGCATCCCCTATTATATGGGGAGGTGCACATGCTGAAATGTATCCAACCATCTCAGTCAATTGAGGGAGCACTGGGCTAGGGTTGTTACAAAGTGGAATAAAAAACCATGTTTCTTTTTTATTTTTTCACTATTTAAGATTTGTATAAAATGGAATAGAATGTTTCAAGACATGGTAATTTGATTCTTCATGGGAGTATATATCATAATAATGGGGGAAATATGAGTTCTCAGGGATGAGATTATTGTTAATGATGTAAAATTGTTGTAGTTTGATCTTATCTCACCTTGGGTGATTAACATGTTGTGTGATGTTATTATTCCATGAGAGTTGGAGACATGTTTCATATAGATTTATTTTAGTAATATTCTCTTGTGATAGAAAAATAGTGATATATATTGACATGAATCATTTATAAGGGGGGATATACTTGTTTGTTGTGATATATTTTCTTATATGAACCATGAAATTAGATACATGTTATACTTGATGAGTAATGTAATAGATGAACTGTTATGTTATGAATATTTAATTATTAATCACTATTTAGAAAGGCCAGGAGTGACTGATTATTTTTTGTTTTATTCATTTGGAGTTTAAGTAGTTATTATCTAGTGTAATAAGATGTTTTTTATGTAGATAAAATGGATCATTGTCATCTTTGATTTGAGCATCAGGAGAGTGGAATTCAGTAACCTCATAACAAAGATGAACTATATCATCAGGTAGTTGTTAAGTGTATGATGGATGTTTAGATTATTGAAACCTTCCTAACGGTAATGGGATCTATGGAGAGGGATAATTTTCACAATTTATTTTTGAGGTCTAAGTTAAGAATATAGTTTCAAATCTAACATCCATATACATTCACTAGGGATAGAGGATCTATGGAAAATGTCTTCTAAATTGAGTTAGTTCAGAAAATATTGAAGAACCTCAAGAAAAACATTGATAGGATCGTGAATCATACTTAATACATACATTGTGGACCTATCAATCTTTTTTTAGACATTCTAAAACCAGATTGGTGGAATTATAAGTACTATTGGAAGTATATTCATATTTTTTTTCTTACAGTGCCTCTATAAAGATAATTTTTTGGGATGAGAATGCTTGAGATTTCTTCTACCATACCTAGGAGGGCATGCCGGTTTAGTAATATGTTAAACATTTCACTGAACCATAGAAATTTTAACCATCCTTATAAAAATATGAGATCTTCAATGAGAGGCATTTCTAGGTTGAATTTTACTATTATATCATATCACATGTGAAAGTGTTCAATTTTATAAACCATGAATATGTAATGAATCTGGATCTCATTCCGGAAGTGAATCTGAGAGAGGCCATCATTGTTGGTTGGAATGTTCCTTCACCGTGATATGGTATTAGTTCATCTAGTGGAATGTAGTGATACTATGAATGATAATTCTAGGGCAGTGGAATGAATATTAATCAAGGGAGTCAAATTCCACATTAGGATCATGGTTCGTTACAATGCTTTCAGTGTGAAAAGATAGGAAACAACCACCTGGAATGACCTAATCCCATAGCTGAGTGTCATGTACGTGGAAATTATTTTCATATTTAGATGTTTTGAATGATCATTATGTATAAGATAAAGGGTATAATATTTGGAAAGACATCTAAGTCTAGAAGGGGATTGGATACCCCTCCCCCAGTAGGATGA
Organism: Viscum album; assembly: GCA_963277665.1. Classification (NCBI taxonomy): domain Eukaryota; kingdom Viridiplantae; phylum Streptophyta; class Magnoliopsida; order Santalales; family Viscaceae; genus Viscum; species Viscum album. The sequence continues at coordinate 1,983,937,153 of OY728161.1, read as the reverse complement.
TGTAGTATTACTGGTCATTATGGACCATACATGGGATGTGGTACCCTACTATAGAAGTGGAAATACCACACAAATGGGATAGAATAGGGGTGATAAACAATATCCCATGGTAATGAAAAAATCCAATTGCATTCCATGTGGTATACTCCAACCACTTTGGATACATGACCTTTAATTATCATAGGAATGATTCGTTTATCATACACCATATCTTGAATTTTATGTAATACAAGAGCATAAAATCCATTTCAAAACTATCATTATGAAAATTTAATGGTATTATTTTTTTTATCAGTGATGGTATACAAAACATTGAAACACCATTGGTAATTCAGTCAGAGAATATCAAAATTTTCAGGGAGTATTATCTAGAAATTTGAGGCTATAATTTCCTCTAGTAACATTTCTACTAGAAATAATAGGATTCAATTGGATCCATTTCATGTATTGGATAGTTATAAACTAGTATCATATCAATGATTATAGTAGGGGAGTAACATTTCCTCCTCTAGATTGTAGAATTTATACTCAAAATGGTGATTTGTATCTTTAGGCTAGTCATGTAGGACCAATTCGGTGCATAGTGGATTGTCTGATGGCTCAAAAATAAATTCAGGTTCAAGATGATGGGGGTATACAACATTCTACTTTTCCTCTTGTGATATACCATATTCATTAAATATTTCTTAAGAGTTATATGGACGACTACTTGATTAGAATATTGATTTCATGATGGATTTGGTTCTAGGTCTCGATCCAATTGCTATCATAGCATATATGGTGGTACTCATAGAGATTAGTGAGTTTGAAGTTAAGTTGGATGATATGGAATATATGGGTTTCATATAGGATAGTAAAAATCTATGGGGTTAACCCATTACATTCTCCAAGAAAGATGATATGAATTTTCATTTATGTAATGATTAATGGATACTAAACCCAATGACCGTTACAGACTAGTATTACCTTAAACACATTAATGATCTCTTTTATCATCAGAGAGGTTCTTGGATTTTCTATTAGATTGACATGATTTATGGTTACCACTAGTTTAGGTTGATACTCTCAAACATACCTGAATATTAATTCAATATATGTTATGTATTATTGGATTTTTTTTGTGATGTTGTTCAGTGCAATGCACACACTGATAGTATTCATGGAAGTGTTGGATTAGATAATTGATTGTTTTGTAGATCAGTTTTAGGTAGTTTTTGTTGATTATATAATAGTATACTCTCATGATTTTTATTACCATTCCAATCATCTTGACATCATCTGGAATACATTTAGGGAGTATCATATTCACACCATGTAATATAAATACAGTTTTTGGGTCGATTTCATTCCCTTTTGGGCCATGTTATTTTAGTGGGTGGATTGTGAGTGGACATGAAGAAGACTTCAGTCATTGGATCCTAGGAAAGACAGAAGTATGTCTTCAAAATTAGGATTTTTCATTGCCTTATTGGTTTTTACTGGATAATCTTCTGGGACTTCTACAATTAAGATGCACCGAAACCTAGTCTGACCCAAAATATAGTGTATATTTTTCAATAAAATTCTTATGACAACGCTTTCCAATGGATGAATAAAATACTAAAATTAGATTCGATCCTAAATGTAATTGAGATCAAGATGTAGTATACAATTTACAATGATGCATATGGAGTTATACTTTGTGCAGTTATGATAAAAAATGTACATTTGGTTTCATATGCCTTTAGAAAGTAGATACAACATGAGAGAAATTATCCAACTCATGTTCTAGATTTAGATCCGGTAGAGAATTCACTATTATAACAAAGACACTAACATTTAGGGGATAGGTTTTTGGTTTAAACAGATAAAAAATCTACAAGAATATTTTTTCTCAGCGAGACCTGAACCATTGGCCGAGGAGGTGGATTGAGTATGCTCAATCATTTAGCTTTGTTATATCTTACACACCACAAATTTGAAACATAGTTTCATATTCCATGAGTTGAATTTCATAGAAACAGGAAATCTAGGAATCTTTTGATGAGTGGTGGATGATGGACCTCTTGGAAAATAAACACTATGATGTTCAAGAGTCCTAAGGACGAGTTTCTCTAACTTCAACACCAATAATATCTATGTTTTGTTAAAATATAATGATATATATGTAATCTAATCTAGAGGGAATGAATTTGAGAGAATCCCTATATGGATAGGATCCACCAGTAATATAGTCTCTGTGAAAAAATGATGATCTCTTATTCTATGGATGAAGATGGGCTCTTATGAATTTAAGCAAGGATCCCATGAGGAGACGAATTCATGTAAATAGATAATACAGACAGGATTGACATTGATTTATTGTGATATCTGTAGATAGAAATAGTGTTCTAAGATGATGAAGGAGATAACAGGCTTTGTGGTGAGATGTTTCACTTAACCATAGGTGACGAAAAAATAAATAGTGGCCTATATGGAATATTACAGCATATTCCAATTATAGAGTGGAAAACGGATGATGTCTCTATCGATTTTATGACATGATTAAAAAATAAACTTTAAAAGAATTATTTTTTATTAGTGATAGTGGATCTACAGATTAAGGTGGCCATCTTCTTTCTTATCATGAAGGTCATTACTATTGATGACCAACATAGACTATATGTCTTTGAGATAGAGGAGTTGAATATTGTTCTTGGGAGAATTGTTTTGGGTCGAGATCATTGTCTCACATATCTATTTTAGAAGGGTATTATAATGTCAAATGGATCATAGGTTCTTCTGAGTACAACCGATCATCCACATATCGATGGACAATATTAGTAGACCATTTAGATTCTGGTGGCTATTTTGTGAGAATGTTTTTTGATATATAGAGGTTCTTCAGAATAGTAGTTGGCACTTTTGGAGTCCTCCATTAATAAAATATTCCTGGAATCGAGCCAAATATATCCTTTTGAGTATTTTTATGGAAGAATATTCCATTTTACACAAATTTTGTTAGATTCAAAATTGAAAGAGCATGATAAAACTAGTATGATGTATGACATGTTTGAGTAGCTTTAGTTTATCATAAAGAGGTTGGTGAGTATGCATATCCAATAGAAATCTTATTTTGTGCATTAGAGATAAACTCTGGCATTTGAGTTTGGTTATATATTTTTTCTTAGAGTGTTACATAGACTGAGGATATTCTAGATTAGAAAATAATGGAAGGTACTTCCATGTTTTTTCGGAATATTCAAGATAGTTGAAAATGATATTCGAGGTGTAGATAATTTTTCCATTAAAAAGTTCAATATCACCATGCATGTTGTGTTTCAAGTGTTATATCTTCATGAATATTATTATTCCCCTTATCATAGGATAGAAGTTGATGATGTAGAGTTTCACATTGTTCCATTTTTTTATAATTATCTAAACTCTATTGGTGACTATAATTAATATAATATTTTGGTAATGATCATGACTCTAGTCTGAGAATTTTCGATGAATGGTTGTGTTCAAGAGGATATCTAGGAGAGGGATCCTGATGTATGATCTATATAGTGACCCAGGCTTAACATTCATGGTTATGAAATCCTTATAGATAAATATTCAGCAAATTACAAAATTACATCCCGAGGAACATAATAGTTTAGTGTATTTGGAATCATAGGACAACTTATTCTAATTGGTTGAAATATATTCAATATATACAATAAATATATTTCCCTTTAGTACTCCTATAGAAGTCCTTTTTTTCAATTAATTGGGAGAAGGAAAATATAAATATGGAATTAGTTACTCATTATGAATAATCATAAAGCAATAATGTAAGCATAAAATGTACATAAGGGTATGAGAATGTAGGAATAATACTTAATGATCATGGACATCAAATAAAAGCACATGGACATGATTTATGGAAGAAATATCGGTAGTTTATTAGGAATTAATCATAAACAAATCAAATAACATGATTTCTGATATCTTAACACTGTCATAAGATATAGATTTGAGTCATGCACATTATCTTATAACATTGTGAACATGTATAAATAATTAAATGTTAAAAAATATATGTCAAAAATAGGAAAAGGCCATCACATTAGCATATAGAAAAGAAACTAGGTCGACACATATAATTATATACCTGAAACATAGGTTCACACATAAAATTGTGAAAATTTAATCAGGTTCACTCATTAAATTGTAAAAAATTAATCAAGTTCATTAAAAACATTATGAACATGTAATAAGGTGCACACATAAAATTATGAAAAAATAATGTTGCTAAATAATAACATTGTTAACATGTATTCAGGTTCACACATTACATTGTGGACTTGTAATCAGGCTCACACATAACACTATAAACATTTAATCAGGTTCACACATTACATTGTGAATATGTAATCAGGTTCACACATAACATTGTGAACCTATAATATAGATCACTCATAAAATTGTGAACATATAGCCAAGTTCATTCATAAAATTATGAACATGTAATCCGGTTCATACATGACATATATACTTATGAGTGAAAGAATTAAAAGGGGATATAGGTCTGACCCATAACATAATTAAATAACATGTATGTGTGCCAAAAGATAAACAAAATCCTAATATCCTATCCCCTAAAATGAAACTGGTACTATAATGACTTCATACTATGATGACTATGTAATGAGATAGGATTCATAACCCCTTTCATCATATAATTACCCATGAAAGGAATAGAATTACATAAACACCATGTAACCAAAAAATAAACCATTTATAGGAATAATATGAATGGTTTCTAGGAATCATTTACCAAGTAAATCATAAATTATATTAAAGGATACTATCATATATAGAAAATAATATTGAAATATCACATGGTGTAGTTATTAAATAAAATAATATTTCTTTGAAAATCAATATTTTAAGACATAAAACATCTTAAAAATCCATTTCATGGAAAGTAGCATTGAAAAAATATAAGGTAATATTTAAAAATACAGTAATATATTTAATGGCTAAAATAACATTCCTAAATTTATAAGATTCTTTTTAAATAATAAATATTCTTACAAGGATTATCTATGAAAATATCTTTTACAACATATGATGAAATTTTTTAAATCATTGAAATAATGTTCATTGAATAAAACTTTTGAGAAAAATAGAAAGGAAAATTTGGAATTAAATTAAAACACCCTCTAAAAAATAACATTTTAAAAATAAATTTTCATGAAAATGATGTTAAATTATAATTTATATACATTTTTAGAAAACAAGGTTTTTGAATGAAACATATTTTTTTACTAATGATAGAAATATAGTTGAAATATCAGAAATATAATATCCGAGTATTATTTACAAAAAAAAGAGTGGAAATGGAAAAAATTAAAAACTATATCATGATTAAAGATAGTATAATAAAATTCTATAGATTTCATAAGTAATGGATCATAAGGAATCATCAATGTAAACCAAATCATAATCAATCCCAATAAATAAAGACATTATAACACCGAAATCGTACCACATTTGTTTTATTGAATAAAAATAAACATGATAAAATAACATAAAATGAAGACAAAAATATAATAATATAATTATTTTAATTATAAAACATTTAAAATGGCAGTATATACACCTATTAAATTAATATAGGTGCATAATATAACCTGTGTCTCAAATAATGAAAATTAATACAAAATTACTTAATTGATTTGGTAATATTTGGAACCGTATACCCTATGAAAGAGAGATCACAAAATGGATATGTAAACAACCATAAATTAAATGATAATAATTATATAATACATTCATAGGAATTATATAATCCTCAAAAAATAAATGTGTGGTCAATATTTCATAAGTCCCATTGAAATACAAATGATTCAGAAAATTAAATTATTACATTAGTGACTTTTGATTCTTGATATGAATTAACTAATAACATAATTATAAAATTTTCATATAATTAAATAAATAAAATTCATTTTATAACTTTCAATAGGTCATTATATACACCACAAAATAATAATATGTGGTGAATATAGCATATGTCCCACATACATAAATGTGAGACCAGAGAATCCTTACCTTAAGTCTTCACCTTACTCGTACGCCTTAAAATACTCAATATAATTAACAAAATATTAATATGAAAATAAAAATAAACCATATTATAATATATTATACCATAAATTATTTTATTATTAATTTTATGTTACATATTTACTAACAATTTCATGTGAAAGTTACGTTTTTTGGTAATAACCTCTTTGTTTTTCTTATTAGTTTTTACATGTTATTATAGATATTCCTACATATATAATTATATACATATTTATATAATGTAAAAAATGTTTTAAATATCATATAAAGTAAATATATATGTATTTAATATAATCTATAAATTATATAAATATGAACAGAAATACACCGTTCATGGAAACGGTAGGCAGTACATATGCCTGAATGTTGTCTCTATTTTCGTGTCTTTTTTTTATTGATAGAAAAGTAAAAGAGAGATATATATATGTTACTATATGATAATTATTATGTCATATATATTACTAATAATTAGTATACCTATCTTTAATACATTCCATGTAAAACATTAACAAATGACATCCCTTTGAGCAGGCGGTAGTCCACATCCACAAACGAAATATTCATTTTCGAAAAAAATAAATCCATGAAATCCATGATATTATGTGTTATGAAATAATTATAGTAAAATATACAAATCATAATATATATATATCATAAAAAATAATATTTACACATTATTCAAATCCTTTATTGGGTTTAATGAAAGAATGAATGACATCAGTTTGCCATCTGTCAGTCCACCATACACACAAACAATAACTCCATATGCCTTTTTATGGATGTGTACTTGACTATAGGTAGTTAAATTAACATAAAAAATATCATTATATATAGGATAATGTTTTTTATGCATGGAATAATAATAAATTAATGTATGGAGAAAGGAATAATCCAAATTTTCTCATTTGATGAATGTTACATATTCTTCAGTTAACAAATTTTGGTTTTCCCCAATTGACATAATTGGATAGATTTATTCACAATGAGAGGATTGTTAGTTTATATGGAGGGGAATTTATGAGATTATTTTTCCATGTTTTTTACAAGATAAATGGATTTATAGGTTTTAATAAGGGATGGTAGTGATTTTATTTTTATAGAGGAGGAGGAGTGAAATTATTGTAAATATAAAACAGTTAACACTATTGAGATGCCTCCCTTAAATAAGGTTCCTAAATAATGGTTAAATCTCAAATAAATGGAGTATATGGTATAAATATGTATGGATAATGGACTTTTTAAATGTTTATAACTCATTTTTCCCTTATTATTTAAGTTTAACCCCTTGGTATACTTGTTTTTCTTATAATCATTGTAAGTAATTTTTAAAATTATCTCTATTATTTTTGTTCAATAAATATTACCAATTTATTAAACAATATAAATTATTATTATTATATGTATGGAATCCATTACTCAAAATTTCAGTCACAAATGTGGCAGAAATTGTTTTAAAATTAGTTCTGCAGAGAACCCGAAATGACATCATTTTAATGTTAAAATTTTCAAAAGTTTGAAAAGTTTTTATACCCAATTTCAATGTGAATTTTATTAAAATTACCTACATTTTATTAAAATATTTATAATTTAGGTTAATATAATTAAAAATAAATATATTTTCAATTTTTCAATATAAATAAATTATAAAAAATTTCAGTTTATAATTAATTTTTTTTGTTTTATACTATTTATAAAAAATGAATATTCTTAGGAAATATAAAAAAATTCCCCTTATATAGTTATATAATTATTATTTCAATAATAAATTTTATTTTTCCAAATATAATTTTAAAAAGTTTAAAAATTTCTTTATAAAACTATTGTTCCTTTTAAAGGTGGTAAAATTGTTTTTTAGAAAAATATACATTTTATTATTTCTAAAATTTTATTTATTCAAATTTATTTCTTATAAAAACATAAAAGTAATATTAATTTTTTGATTTAATATAAACTATATACTTTTAATTAAAATGAGTCATAATTTTTTTTAAATTTATTGATATGAAATGTGTTTGTTCATAGAAAAAGTGTTCATTAGAAAATGAATTTTTTTTTTATTCAAATAATTTTTAATCCCATTTCTAATTAATTGGTATCAAGATGATTCATTTTATATACATTTATAAACCATATTTTCAGAATTTAGTTAATATTATATATAACTTCCATTCAAATAAGTATTTTAAAATTATAATAAATTTTATAACAGTATTTATATAATATAGTAGTTCGGTAAAACATGGTCTCACATATAGTTAATGATATCAAAGGAACATAAAATTTCTTGCAATAAAAGAAAAAAAAATCAGCTATTATAACAATAACATTTAATGTATTATAATAATAATCCTAATAGAGTTATTATATAAAAAAATCTATATTTAGTTTTGTTTTAAAAAAAATAATGATTTAACTAAATAAAAAAAATTACAAAAAATATTAGGTTGTTACATTCTACCATTATTAAAATGAATTTCTCCAGTGAAATTCATCTGGGTCATAACTGCATGTATACATTAAACATCTTTTCCAAGAAACTCGCATAAAAAATATGAATTCTCAATCATCTATAAAATAAAAATGTTGGGAACATAACATTTATCCAAAGTAACTAAAAAATATTTTTCCACAAAGGAGAACATGTGTGTAAAGTTAAAATATGAAAATGAATGTGAAATAATACTATCATGTTCTGATGGAGAGAAATAAGGAATACGGTCAATATAATGTTAACATTCATAAGTCCATAAACCAAAGGGGGAAAGGACATTGATATGAATAAAATAGTGATAACTAGACTACAATTTTTTCAATACCTTTTCCTAATTTTGATGAATTTTTAAAAAGAAATACAATTACATGATTTATATCAATTTCATATTCACAGTCACACTCTTTGGTCATTTCTTGACCAATTTACACTTTATATCTTACTCTAAAAATAAAGCTTCATTTATTATTCCCAAAGAACTATTGGGTCATGATAATGATAATTCATTTCATCTATCTGTAGATATCCATATAGAAAAATAGTCATCACTTGTTATCCAATATGAATAAATCCTTATATGGTGATATGATACATTATTCTCCAAAACCACAACCTATGTTTAAATTATAAAAATTCCTCAATGGTCAACCTTGTAACCGTTAAACTAATGAAAATCCAAAAAAATAGAAATAATATCACCAAATATTTTCAAAATAAACATTACATTGAACCCCCATATATAATAATGTACCTCTTTATCTTCACGTTCTAAACATGTAAATAATTTCATAATGTATTCTCTATAAACATTGTAATAAGCTGAATTTCCATAAATTATTTTGGAATGAAATCATGCGTCCGCATTAATTACAAAAAACATTTATTATTTGATCAACTCCATAAATAAAAAAAATGTGTATAATTCATCAGTGATGACAAATATCATTTATTAAATTAGTTCTTTATTATTTATAAGGGCCTCAATACTATCCTATTTACATTATCTGTATCAATCATCTATTTTTCAAAAATAAACAAAATATTCATAACATGAGGAACCCATTAAGGGTTACCATCCCCTGATAAAAAAATCACATTTCCATTAACTCACATTTCTTGTTCATCAGAAACATTAAATATATATATAAAATCCTAAATGGAAACATCTATTTCCTAATTCTTATAAAATAATTATTTAATTCTAGTACATATGTAACATAGTCATACATACTTCTTTTCCAACCCATTAACTATGATACATCATCTTATTTCTTTAATAACTCATTAATTAAATATGAAATAGAAATTATATCTATTAAAATTCATCAAGAATATAACGAATACTAATAGAATATAACCTACATTTCATATGTTGTTTGCAGTATCTTCAAATTTAGTAATATATCCAATAGTCATTCAATCTTATAGATTCTCGTCATTATATTTCATCCTAGGGGATATATTTTCATAATTCCTAAACATTCCATGTCTAAAACATTCAGTTTCAACACAATTATATCTACTTCCCTCCATTAAATAAAACAATAAATAATTGTGTAAGAAACATTTATCATAGCCCAAAAAAACATAATCCTGAAAATCACTTTTAGGATGTCTAGATTATTAAACATAATTATTTAATCAAAAAAACCTAATGTTTATCCCTAGTTATTCATAGACATATTCTATTAATATTCTTCATGGTGGTTTGTGAAGAGTTTTGAATAGCCAATTCAAATCCCCTCGTAGTGTCAAACTTGGTTTATAGTAGGGATCATTGTCGTGTACCAGCTCATGATCGAGACCATCCCAACTGGATGTCTTTGGAGATGTTACCCCATATATATTTGTATAAGATCCACATCCACCTATAGTATCCATATATAGATGTATGGCTAGGAAAACACTCAGTATATCCTTTAAAAATTCACATACCTTTTCCACAACATTAACTAATCCTTAGACATAACCATACTCACATCCATATAAATATACATAAAAATATCTCTAGGAACCTCACTAAAATATTCTCATCCTAGTTTCTAGAGGATGAACAAATATTTTTTTTTAAAAACTATTATGAAATAGGAATAAAAATATGGATACTAGATCATTTTTGTCGAATATTCATAACATTAAAAAATTATGTGCTTGAGGATCATAATAGATTAGTGTATTCGTAAATATTGAAGATATTTGACTAATTTTATGAAATATATTAATCATATCTTATACTAATCTTCCCCATTAGTATTATAACATAAACTATATCTAGATAACCTAAGGGGTAGAAGGATAAGAAATGGTGAAATTAGATTACCATTAAGGGTAAAAATAAAGGATATTTTAAAGAATAACTTGAGAAAATGGTATAAGAACATAATGTTAATATAATAATATAATATACTAAATATAAATTATTATTTACTTGATTCATATAATAAATATTGGTAGTTCATATGACATGGTCATACAAAAATCAAAAAACATGATTCATGAGAGAATAATAATGGTATAGTAAATAGACTTTTGTAATACTCATCATCATATAATATCAGGAACATGTTCAAATAGAAAATAAATGACTAATTATGTTCAGGGAAAGAAATTAGGCCAAATTATAAATTTATAGACATGAAAATATATCCACACATATCATTTTATCTTTTAATCAGGTTTATACATTAGATTGTTATCATATAATTAAGTTACGACATAGTACTGTGAACATGTAATATATTTTATGAATAAAATTTTTAACACATGATAAGATTCACTCATAACATTGTGAATGTAATGACCCAGATTTTTAATGTAATTTATTTTAATTATGTGGGACTATTCTGAGGCTATGAAATTTGATGGAATTTGATTGTGATGCCCGTTGTGACCGGAGTATAATTTCAAACATTCATTAAGTTACATTCAGTAAACGTGGGAGAGATAAATAACAACATTTGAACATGTGCTCAGAATTAAAATCTGAGGACACTGTTGAACTTGAAGAACCATGATTCTCTTATGGCTGGTTTATCCTTAACCGTAGTAGGTCGAGGTGGAAAGTTGTTTTGGAATTTATCATGGATGAGTAAATAAAATAAAAAAAAATATTTTATTTTTAAATAAATTCGCCCCATCACATTTATATTTTGATGGCGGGGATGGTAAGTGTGGTCAGGCATTTAATGAAGGTCATTAAATACACGGTTAAAGGATGGTTGTGTAACCACCCTTCGTGTGGTTATTGAGGCTCATTAATTAAACGAATTTCTGAACATATTAACCAGTTGTTAGATCGTCAAACTCTAATTTGGGGTTTTGGAATTTTTTTTGAAAAGGATTGATCTTGGGAAGATTCTTCAAGAAGAACGAATCACCTCACCAAGGAAGAATCAAAGAACAACGATTGAGTGGCGTCGTTGGAGGCTTGGTGCGGGAACAACGAACACTGACAATTCCTTAAACACGGACATTCTCTAATGATCATGAGGTAGGGTTTTTATTCGGTTTAGTTATAAGATTATTTTTGAATCTTATTATTCCCTCATGTTATCAAGCTAATGCAGAGGGCTCATGCCAAATGAAAAGATCTTACCCTTCGCAACGTTGGTTATATATGCGTCCATTGCAGACTTTTTATTCAGGATTTGACAGAACCCGGAAGGGAGGGTCAAGTGAAAAAGAGGTCATCCCAAGGATGTCATTGATACCTTCTAATGGAAAACGAGTCACATTAGCTCAAATGGTGACCCGCGAAAGACCGACAGTGCGGTACTGGAATGACGGTTCCGGTGGGGGTGATAAAGGCAGCTGGTACCAGCCGGCCAGGAAGGAGGTGGCAGTGCATTGTTGTGTGCTGATAGTGATGAGGGTCTTTCCATATAGCCGTAGAGGCTAGTGGCGGCCGAGACTGGTAGGCCATGGGCAGAGGTGAGCGGTGCACCGTCGCGCGCTGCTGAAGATGGTCGCAGCTTATAAGTCATAGCAGAGTATCGGGACCCACTCTCTATGAGTCCCGTGGGCGACCCGGTAGTGCTACGTGGCATTGCTTCTCTGCCTTTTGAATTGGGGTGGGGAGTTATCCCCCCCCCCCATGCCAGCTAGGGAGGACCCCAGCCAGTAGGTCGTTCCCTCTGTGGGATATGCCCTACGCCCCTCCATGGTCCATGCTATGCTAACCCAATAGGCCACGGCCCAGCCTAGTCGAGTCCAACTGGGTTGGGTCATGATGACCCGAACTGTGTCGTGTTGGCCCATATCGTGTCAGTCTGACTGGTTCGGGCCAGTCCTACATCCAACCAGTCCCATTTTCACTTAAAGGGCCATAACATGTGAACCATATGTCCATTTGACGATCTGTATGTGACAATAGGATCCTTGGAGAGAGACGGTACTTTTGGTTTAATCCACTTGAGTTTTTGAGAATGTTAGAGTATGATCGGGATGGATTTAACCTGAATCCAACTGGGCCCTTGGCATTAAAATGCCTATAACTAACTGAACTGGCGCCTGATTGACACGCCATCAGTCGCTTCAGAACCCATAAGAGGAGGATGTCCTTTTGAGATACTTCACATGAGGTTTAGAGAATGTTTGAATTTTTTTGGGTTGGATTGTACCTGAATCCAAGCGGGCCCTCCTCACTAAAATTCCAATAACTTTTAGATCAGAAATCTAGTTGAAACATCGTCTATTTTGTTCGAAACCATATGATATGAACTTTCATCGAGTTACATCCTCATGGGATGTAGTGTTGGTTGAAATAAATCTGATGGTTGAGTAGATGATCCTCTCGAAATCAAACGTGCTTTGTGAGGGTATATAGTGGTTGGCTGTAACGTGAAGTAAGAACATCGATCCTATGAGGGTCAATATCTGACTATCCATATGGGAAAACATCTATCGAGCTTATTTGGGTCCGTGCTTAGTGATCCTGAGTGGGTCAGTGCTCACCGAACATATGTGGGTCAGCATCTACTGATCATGTGTGTGTCAGCAGCAGATCCTCTATACAGAATAAGATGATCCCACGATACATCATTTCATCTATACTTATGAACTTATGTTAAACCTAGTGTGAGCTGAGTCTTTACCATTGTGGTAATTTTACCTTCATGGTGTTAACTTCATGGATTTACCTTTGAGGTATTCTCCCCACATGGATAATTTGTTTAAATGGATTAAAATTTGGAGAATTATGGGTACTCATGAATGAGAGAAGTATATTTTGATAACATAGTTATATGAATGGGCATATACATCAATAGAGATGATGACTTCATCATGCTTTGTGATTTAGGTATTTCTTTGTGGTTTTCCCTTTTCTAAACTCTAGGACACCATCAGGGTTCTCGAGGTCCCTACTGATTATTGTCATACTCACCCCTGCATAGGCTACGCCTGCACATTATTGTATCTTGTGCAGATGACGAACAACATTGATCATGGATGAGGGACCCAGGACATGACGGTGCTCATAGGTGGACCATTTTACATGATGTTCCATAGTGAGTACTAATCATGAGTTGTATCTTCCCTTCAGGTAGGATCCTAGGTGGATGAACACATGAGATTTGTTTTTGTTGTTGTTGTTGTTGCAATTTTCAGTTGGACTTGTATTTTGGACCCCATTACTTATAGTACACACTCTTTTACTATATAGTTTTATTTTTTGGGTTCCTTCATGTTCTGTGCATAGACTGTGTGTTTTTAGCATTAAAGGCATTACCTTCATGTTTAAAGGAATATTCCTTTTGGGTGCTAGTCGTCAGCCCCTGGCCTATATAAGGTGGGCTTGGGGTAATCCCGGCACGGGCCCCGGGGGACAATTCATGAAAAAGTTGTATCATAGGATTATATTCTAATGAAGAACATAAAAATGATGTTTTCAATGATTCAATAGTGTTAACAGTTATCAGTGTGGTTTTCAGTTTTTGTAATCCAGTGTTGTTGTGGCGGCTAACGTATCCATACACCAGGACCCTAAATTCGGATTTCTGACACAAAGAACAAAAACACTAATTGCATGTGTTTTGAAATGATTTACTTATGATCTCTTTGAGTCACCTCAAAAAATATAACATATTGATTGTGGTTAATCTATTTTCATTTAGGATGCCACCACTTAGAGAGCCATGTAGGGTTCCCAAAAGATTACATGATGACGGCCCACCGAGCAATGAGGCCTCGCTTCATGGCCCACTAACGGTGTTAACAACTCCAGGTTGTGTAGTACCAGAACCAATACCCGCTGGGCAACCGTTACCACAAGCCCCAACAGTAGATGGTACACATTTATTGATTTTTTTTCATGGGTTTTAGTGGAAGAACCCTCTAAGGGTATGAGACGAGACAGATCTGCAGGCGGCTGAGGACTGCTTGGAGGCTGAGGCAAGAGTTTTTTGCCTAGTTGGGACAGTAGCCAACCAGATAGTGATCCTTGCTTCCAGCCTTTTCCTGGGAGTAGCAGGGAGATGGTGGAGCCTGAAAGTATAGATACACAATGAGGATCCCCTCACCAAGGTGGACATTGAGGGAATTTTTAGAGAAGAGTTCGTCATATAAACATTGCGCTCAATGTTCATACAGGAGCTTATACACTTTCAGCAAGGAAACATGACTATGGACCAGTACTTGACGAGGTTCACTAATCTCTCCTATTATTCCCCGACATGGTACGAGACCCTTTTTTCATTTCCTGGACCTTTGAACATGATCTCTAATGGGATATCAAATCATCGATGACATCGATCATCATTCCAACACTAGTGGGGGTACTAGAGAGATCACTTTTGGTGGAGAGATTCCCACCTAAGCAGACAATGACATCAAGTGGCACCACCTAATGCTAGGTAACAGAGTCATCCACAACATGTAGTAGACAAATAACACTGAGGCCCATGTAGTCCAGACCATCTGGTGGAAGATCATATGATACAGGGTCGGTGTTCTTGGAGTTACGGGACAAAGGAGGACAGAAGACGAACAGTAAGTGCTAATCGTGTTGCAGGTAGGGTCACAAGGCTTGTAACTACCCAACACGCCCTATGGACGGCCAGAAGATGCTCGAGGGACCACAGAGGTAGAGGCATATATTTTATCGTGGATTTCCATAGGTAATATTCAGAAAAGGAAGAGGATTTTTCCATGCATGAGGTAGTGGGTGGCGATTCAAGGTTCTACTGCCACCACCTCTAGGTGATCCACCCCTACCAAAGGGATAAGAAGGAGGTGGGTGAGCTCAGTTCTAGGCAGTTGAAACCTACGACCATGGTGCTCCGGTGATGATTCGAGGTACGATATGTGTCTACTACACCCTAGAATCTATTCTTATAGACATAGGTGTCAGTCACTATTTTATTTCCATGGACCTCTTTTGGAGCTCAGAGATTCCAATGGAGCTATAGACTCAATACTTATGGCTAGAGACATTTACGAGAGGGGATTTGATGATTACACACTGGTACCGATAGTTTGAGCTTACTATAGGAGGTGAGAGATTTGGATGAGATATTCTAGTAGTTTCATCAAGGCCTTACGACTTTATATTGGGTATGGACAGGTTATCTATAGTCCATGATCATATTGAATACATTACGCGCAATGTGCGGTGCATCTTGGAGGATGGGACCAGGTTTTCCTTCACCGAAGAGATAGGAACCATTTCATAACAATATGGACTTACTATGAGGAGGGTGAAGCCAACCACTAATCAGTTGGCTATCCTTACCATTAGAGTAGTTGATGTTGGGAGTCTGATTTATCATATAGTGGTGGACCATTATGCTGATGTCTTTCTTGATGTTGTCATGGGACTACCACCTCACAGAGAGGCGAACATTTACATCGAACTGTACCCCGAGATTACACCGATATCTACGCTAGAATATCGGATGGTTCCAGCCAAGCTTCTTGAGTTATGGGTATAGTTGGATGACTTGTAGAGGAAGATGTTCATAAGTACCAATGTTTTCCCTAGGGGAAGCCCCAATTTTGTTCTCCATGAAGTTATATGGGATCTTGAGACTCTATGTGGACTATCGGTGCTTGAACTAGAATATTTTGAAGATCAAGTATCTACTTAGGAGGATTGATGATCTTTTCGATCAGATGAAGGGAGCAAGTTGGTTTTCAAAGATAGATCTCAGGTCGAGCTATCATCAGATCGTGGTACGAGATGGGAATGTGAATAAGACGACCTTCAGATGTCGGTATGGCCACAAAGAGTTATTGGATATTCCATTCATCATGACCAACACCCCTTTAGTGTTCATAAAACTCATGAACATGATATTTCAGCCATAACTCGATAACTTTTTGGTGGGGTTCATCAATGAAATATTGATATACTTAGCATTGGAGGAGGATAATTCTTATCATTAGTAGATAGTTCTGGATACACTATAAGAGCACCAACATTATGGTATTCTCTTGAAGTGCTAGTTATGGATACAAGAAGTCCAATTTCTATGAAAAGTTATCTCGGAGGATGGAGTTGCACTATATCAAGTGAAGAGAGATGATATGATTGCATCAGAGTCACCCAAGATTATAACCTAGGTGCAGGGCTTCTTGGGGTAGGATGGGTACTACAGGAGAATCGTACCCAACTTTTCAATAGTTGTGACACCCTTTTCCGCATTGAAAATGAATGGAATTCTCATTGAATGGATGGAGAGAGGCCAATAGAGTTTTTAGAAGTTGAGTTAGAGACTAATGAGTGCCCCCAACATGAGGCTACCAGATGAAGGCATTGGGTATGTAGTCTACTATGATGGATCAGGGACCGAACATCAATGTGTCCTGATGCAGAATCGAGCAGTGATCGGTTATGGTTCATGCAATATAAGGAAAATTAGTTGAACTATGCTACCCATGATGTAGAGCTAGCAGTAGTAGTCTTCACCTTGATGATATGGTGACCCTACATGATGGGTGAATGATTTACTATTTACTCAAATCAAAAGTGTCTCAAGTATATCATCTCATTGAAGGATATGAACCTAAGACAGTTGCGATGGATAGATTTCCTCCATTACAATTACATTGAGATAGTCTACAATCGAAGGACGGAGAACGTAGTGGGAGACATTCTAAGTATGATGTCTAATTTACAGCTTCTGAGTGAGGCGACAGAGCTGCTAATCACGTTGCAAATAACCCTTGTGGATAAAGATGGAGCATCTTACCTCTAGTATATGACTGTCAGTCCCACACATCATTATCAAGTTTGGGAGGCACATCTTGGGGATATTGACTATGAGGTTGGATGCGACCATATATCCTCAGGACATACACCTAATAGAATTTTTGAAAGTAGGGAGCACGTAATTGTCTTTAGAGGACGAACCGTGGTACTAGTGGCGCTACACGAGGAGGTATTGTGGGAGTTCTATACATCCCCTCTGCCTGTACATAATGGTGTGGAGAATATGTAATAGGTATTCTGGCGTTAGCACTAGTGGCCAGGGATGAAGAAGGTAGTGTAAAAGTTTATTTCCTGATTCGTCATTTTTCATCATGTGAAGGTCGAGAATCAGGTTCCAGCAGGCTTAGCATAACCACTAGAGGTACCAGAGTGGAAGTGGGATGGTATATCTATGGAATTTTTGGTAGGGATTCCACGTACGTCTAGGGGACATGATTCCATCTGAGTGAACATTGACTAATTCACCAAGTCAGCCACTTCCTACCCATCTGAGAGCAGGGATCAAGAGAGGGAACGAGACACCTCTATGTATAAGAGATTGTATGACTTCATGGGGTGACTTCAACGATTGTCTCTGTCTGTGACGTATGTTTTATATCCCAGTTGTGGAGGGGATTGCAGGAGACATTTGAGACCCATCTATGTTTGAGCACCATATTTCATCTAAATACGGATGGTCAGATAGATTGGACCATTCCGACACTGTAGGACATCATTCATCCTTATGTCGTAGATTTTGGCTATAATTGGGAGGATCACTTGCCCTTGGTGGAGTTCTCATACAACAATACCTGTCACTCCACCTTCAATAAGGCACCATTTGAGGCCTTGTATCCTAGACCTTGCAGATCATCTCTATGCTGGATAGACCTAGGGGAGTCAGCACTTATGGGTCCAGAGTTGGTACGTGCTACCACTGAGAAGGTGCAGATCATCCAGGAGCGGATGAAGACTACACAGAGTATGAAGAAGTCTTATGATGACAGGAGAGAGAGACCATTGGAGTTTGAAGAGGGAGACCATGTCTTTATATGGGTCTCACATCGATGAGGTTTTATAAGAATTGGAATGGGTAGCAAGCTATCTCTGAGGTCCATCACACCCTTTCAGGTTCTCAGCCAAGTTGGCGAGCTGGCTTATCGCCTAAATCTTCCCCCACAGATGCATCGGGTTCATGATATTTTTCACATGTCATTATTGAAGAAGTAAATTCATGATACATCACAAGTTATTGACTGGGGTGATTAGGATATTGATGTTGTGGTGACATTTACAGAGGTTCTAGTAGAGATTGAGGATTGAACAGAGCGGGACCTTTACAGATGACTGATTCCTCTGGTGCTTATTCGCAGGTAGCATGCGAATCTATAGGAGAGCACATGGTAGAGGGAGGCTCATATTCATTATCAGTAAACCCATTTGTTCTTTCTGTCTATGTTGTAGCTTTCAGAGGTGAAAATCCCTAACCTGTGGAGAATGTAAAGACCCTGATTTTCCATGTATTTTTTTTAATTATATAGGACAATTCAAAGGCTGCAAAATCTGATGGTGTTTTATTCTTGATGCCCGGTGTTCCTAAAGTGGAATTTTAAACATTTATTATGGTAATCTTAGTAAATACGAGAGCGGTAAATCCTAAATTTTGACTTGGTGCTTGGAATTGTCGTTTGAGGGAACTGTTGAACTCGTAGCCTCGTGATTCAATTAAGGGAGGTTTAACCTGGACCGTAGTGGATCAATGAGGAATTTTGTTTTTTCATTTATCGTGGATGAATAAATGAAATAAAATTTATTTCATTTTAATATTAAAACATCCTTCCACCTCACTTTTATGTTTTGATAGTGGGGACCACCGGGCTGGTTAGTCATTAAATGAAGGACATTAAATCCCTAGTTTCAAAATGGTTGTGTAACCACCCTTCGTGTGATTAATGAGGCTCATCAATAACACCGATTAATGAACCAATTAATCATATCTTATAGAGTTAAACTATAATGTGGGGGTATGGAAAATTTTTGGAAAAGGCTTTATCATGGGAGGATTCTTGATGAAGAATGAATCCCCTCACCATGGAATAACCGATGTATGACGATTGAGTGGCGTCGTTGGAGGCTTGTTGTGGGAATGAAGAACACTGACTATTCCTCAAATGTGAACGTTCTCCAATGATCTTGAGGTAGGTTTCTTATTTGGTTTTATTTTAAAAATAAATTTTTAATCTAATTCATCCCTCATTTTATAACACTAACGCGGAGGATCCGGACCAAACGAACAAGCCCTGGACCCTCCACTCTTTTGTTATTCTATGATTTCTTCGTAGAATTTTTATTCAGGATTGGATGGAACCCGGAACAAAGAGTCAAGGATGGAAGAGGGTGTCCTGGGTAGGTCATTGATACATTCGAATAAATAAACGGGTTACCAGAGCTCACACAGTGACCTGCAGAAGACAGCTGGTGTGACACCGGTATGACAATGCCGGCAACTGGTGCCGGTGGGAGTGATTGTGGTGGTAGGTACCAGCTGGCCTCAAAGGAGGTTGTTGTGCAACGTTAGATGACACTGATGAAGAGGTTAGTGACACATATCTGTGGTGAAATAACGGCGGTCGACACTAGCTGACTGTGTGTGGAGGTGAGTGGCGTACCGTTGCGCGCCGCTGAAGATGGTCGCGGCTCGGATGTCATAGAGGATGGAAGGGACCCAGTCACTGTGGGTCCCACGGGAAACCTGGAGGTTCCACGTGGCACCACCACTCTACCTTCCTAACATAGGGGAGTCATCCCCCCTTGGGCCAACTAGTGGATTCCCCAGCTAGCGAACTGCGCCATCTACGGGCCGGGCCTCAAAATCCCAGTGGGTTATGCCCTCTGCGGACCGGGCCACATGATCTCATAGGGCCGCTCCCTTCCATGGGCCAGGCCACACCCCTTGGTGGAATGGTCCATGCCAACTTAGCCCATCCCAGTTGGGTCGAACAGGCTAGGGACGGTACCAGACCCAACAAGGCCCAGTTTCGATTAAAGAGCCATAACTTGTGAACCAAATATCCATTTGATAAACCGTTAGCAGCACTGGAATACATTGAGAGAGAAGATCCGTTTGGTTTAATCCAAATTAGTTTTGCAGAATGTTGAAGTACGGACGGGTGGGATCAAAAACGAATCCAACCGGACCCTTGGAATTAAAATTCCTATGACATAAAGATCAGGCTCTTTATTGGAGCACCGTTAGTCGCGCCAAAACCCTTAGAATGAGTTGGTCCTTTTGAGATTCTCCACGCGAGTTTTGAATAATATTTGAGTTTTGTTAGGTTGTACCATACCTGAATCCAACCTGGCCCTTGACACTAAAATGCGTATAACATATAGACCGGGTGTTTAGTTGAAACATCCTCTATTGTGTTGGAACCTTAATGACATGGTAGTTCTTTAGGTTACTTCTTCCTTGGACTTCATGCCAGTTGAAATATGATCAATGGCTTGGGGATAAGATCCTCTCAGAATCAAGCGTGATTTTTGCGGTAATCTAGTGGTTGGTTGTAACATGATTAAAGAACATCAATTTTATGTGGGTCAGTATCTACCAATCCTATGTGGGTCCGCATCTATCGACCCTATGTGTGTCAATGCTAAAAAATCCTAAGAGGGTCAGCACTCACCGATCCTATGTGGTTCAGTATCTATCAATATTGTGTGGGTCCACAAAAGAGTCTCTCAACATAATAATATGATTCATCGATACGTCTAATCATCTGTAATTATATTCTTATGTTAAAACTAGTGTGAGATGAGTCTTTACCTTTGTGGAATTTTTACTTTCGCGGTGTTACCATTGTGTTATTCTCCCCTCGTGGATCAGTTGTGAAAATGCATTAAAAGATGGATAATTACGTTTTCTCATGGAGGAGATGATTATATTTTGATTACATAAGTATATGTATGGGATTATATTTATGTATAATTGATGACAGCTTTGTGCTTTTTGATTGAGGTATTTATTTGTGGTTTTTCCTCTATGGAGCTCTTGGAGTCCTTTGGGGGTCCTGGGGTCCCTACTAAGTATTTCCATACTAACCCCTTCAAGGAAAACTCTCACACCCAGTTATGTCTTGTGCAGATGACAAACAATGTTGATTGAGGCTGAGGGAGCCATGAATGGATGGTGCTCCGAGGTGGACCATTTGACGTGACGTACCATTGTGACTACTGATCAAGATCTCTACCTACCCTTCATGTAGTATCCTTGGTGGATGAACACTGGAGATTGTTGTTGTTGTTGTACTTTTCAATTGGGATTCTATTTAGGAAACCTTACTTACAATACTCACATTTTTCCTATATAGATTTACCTCATTGTTTTCTTTTTATTGTGTGCTTGTAATGTGTGAATGCAAGTTTAAAGGAAATGTCGTCCTGTTTAAAGGGATATGCTTTTACAGTGGTAGTCTGCATCCACTGGCCTATGAAATACGGGCATGGGGTAGTCACGACACGAGCCCTAAGGGATGGTTCGTGATAGTGAACATGTAATTAGGTCCATGCATAACATTCAAGGCATTTAATGAGTTCAATCATAACATTATGAACATATAAAAAAAATTCACATAATATTTTTAACATGTCAAGACTATTCGATCACAAAATTGTGAACTTGTATTTAGGTTCATGAAATAAATTGGGAAACATTAACTAGGTTCATTCATAACATATATACTAATTATTTATACATAATTATCCAATTAATTGGTTGTAGATATACTTCCCAACCATTAGATAATGAAAAATACACATGTTCCAAAAAATTTCATATAAATTCATAATAACATAACCTATGAAATGAAATGGGTACTATAAAAACATAATCCTATCATTAGCTATGTAAAATAGACATGTTAAAAAATTATTTAATTTTATAATAACGTAGGAAAGGAAACACATTTCACAAAAATCATTCTATTATAATATTAACCATTCATAAAAAAATATGTTAATGGTATATTGGGATCGAATCCTTTGTAAATAATAAAAAACAATAAATAATTTCATCATTTTTGGGAAGGATTTTGAAAGATCACATTGAGGAGTCACTAATAAAATAAACATTATTTTAATATCACTATTTTTTATACTTGAAGCATTTTCAAAATCAATTTCATTAAAAACCATATTGAAAACATATGACGTATTATTTAATAATATTTAAAAACAGTTAATGAGAAAAAATCATTTCCACTTTGAAAAAAACCATTATAAATCATAATCATTTTGAGACCCTTTTTCCTTAGAAATTTCATGGAATACTTATAATCAAATTTTTGAAATCAATGAAATACATTTATTTAAAATTACATTTAAAAACATATGAAGTGAGTTTTGAAAAAAAATTAAACAAATTTACAAAAAAATAAACATTTTAGTAAAATGTTTACTTGGTATTCAGCACATATAATAATATTTTAATATTTATGGAATCATTATTAGAATGTTTTGTAATAATTATGATTTTTAACCAAGTAGAGAAAAACATGATTTTATTAAAAACATTCTCGTAATATTTTTAAGCATCAATGAGTGAATGCTTTTTATAAATACATAAATATATAAAAATAAATTGATTACAATAAAACTCATGAGTGTTCATGACATATGTATCTTAATATTTAACCATTGTAAACATAATCAAGAACAATCTCGATAAAAATATAATATTGTAGCAATAAACACGTACCAGTTTGGTAACATTGAATCAACCCGATGAATAAATAATAAAAATACATTAACTTTATAATGAAATTAAATTTATGATATTCCTGATACATAATTTCAATTAGTAGTACATAGAACCCTTAAAATAATAAAGGTTCATAACACAACTTGTGTCTCCAAGAAGGCAAACTATGACAGAATTACATTATAAATTTGGTATCATTTGAACCGTAAACTCCAAGAAAGAGATATATTCAAATTAATATGTAACTAACAATAAATATATGTATAAAAAATATAATTAATTCATGGGAAGCATATAAAACACAAAAAACTAACATGTGGTGAGTATGGTTCATGTCATGCATAAATAAAAGTTAAACTATAAATCTTGTTACTACTTGAGTGACATTTGAATCATGAGATACATTAAATAATAACATCAATTGAATCATTTAATATCATTATATAATGTATATTAAATATATAAAAGGTCACATGTCACAATATACACCATCTAATAAGAACAATTAGTTAATATATAATATATCTCATAAATATAAAATTGAGACGATAAAACCATTACTATATGTATTGAATTTCATCATAAAATATTTAAACACCTATATAATAATCAAAAATTTATTATAAATACTCCATAAAACCAAATTGTTACATATAATAAAATATATTATTTTATTCATACATTATATTACGCATATATTAATAATTTCATGGTAATATTAGGTTTTGGATAACAACTACCTAGTTTATTGTATATAGTTTGAATTTTCATTATTCGTACTCTTACATAAATAATTATTTACATACTTCTAGAATTTAAAACATTATATAATTATCATATATATTTATTATATTATTATTTATAATAATCTATAAAAGATATAAATATGAAATCAAATACAATATTCATGGAGATGGTATGTCATACATATGCACAAACACTGTTTCTACTTTGATGTCTTATTTTCAATGAATAAAAGGTAAATGATATATATATATATATATATTATAATTCAATAATAATAATTATTTAATATATATCACATAATTTTATTTAACCAACAAATAATTATTTCCATGAAAAATATTAATTTCTCATATCACATTGAGGATGTAGTAGTCCAAACGTCCAAAAATAATGTTTTCCTATTCCCAAAAAATAAATAGCATTTAGTAATGTTTTATTAAATAATTAAAAAATAATAATTACAACCTAAATTTGTTATATATCACAAAAAACTAGTACATAAATAACTATTATCATCCATGAGTTATGTGAATGGGTGAAATCATAACATAGGTTTGTGAGGCGGTAGTCTTCCATACACATGAAAGATGACTGTACATCCCATTTGATGGAACAATGTGTCAGTTTAAGTCAAAAACATAACATAAAAACATAAGGTTAAATTTTGGGAAATTATTATATTCTATATTAATGAATAATATTATTTCTAGTGGAGGATAAAGATATAAAATAAAAGTTCTCTTCGAAGAAAGATACATCTTCTTCTGGTAACTCATCTTAGTATGAACCATAGGACAAAATTAGATTGATTTCTACCCAAACCGAGGCATCAACATTACGATTATTTTAGTTTTAATCTTATTTTGGTAGTTTTTGGATTATCCAAATGGATTTATTGATGTGAATATGTGAGGGTGGGATTTTCCTTTTATTGTGTAGGTGGAGTGGTAATCTTGTAAATATAAACATGTAAACACTATTGAGTGGTCTTCCTTACATATTCTTCTACATTTTTGGTAATTTTTTTAAAATAGATATTATTGTCAAAATATATCATGAATTTTTTTTTCATAATATTTAAGGTCATTTGGACCATTAAAATTAATTTTCAACCCCTTGGTAAACTCATTTTTCTTTTAATTTATGTAATTTATTTTAACTATTTTCACAAAGATTATTTTTTCAATATTATGATGAAAATATTAGAAAATATATGTTGGGATTATTACATATATGGAATCCATTTTTCCAAATTCCAGTCATAGAAATGGAACGATTTGATTTAAAGGTAATCCCAAAGAAGCGACAAAACAATGTGGTTTTTAACTAAAAATCATCAAAAGTTTGAAATGTTTTTAGGACCAATTACAATGTGAAATTTCATCCAATGACCAAATTATTTTGATATATTTATTATTTTTATAACTATACTTATATATTAAGTAGTAATAATATATATATATATATATCCATTAGACGAAAAGTTAGTTTTCAATTTAAAATCATCTTTTCTCACTATTTATTAAAAATTATTCTTCATAGAAAAATTTCAAAAAATAATTATATGATAGTTATTATATTATTATTTAAAACATAATGTATATTTTTTATATGTAAATTTTATAAGTGTGAAAATAAAGTATTATAATATTTATTCCATTAAAGTGTGATAAAACTATGTTTTAGAATAATATATATATTTATGCATAAAATTAGATTAATTCCTATTAATTAACTATAAAAAAATAATATAAATCTTATATATCATATCGAATATTTTATATTTATCATTTCAATAAAATCATTCATCCAAATTGGTCTAATTAATTTAATGGAATCAAAACTCTTTGTGTAGGAAAAATAGTTTTCTAGAAATGAAATTCCATTATTTTAAATTAGTTGTTTCTACCACTTGTAATTAACATGTATCAAAATGACACATTTTATATACATGTGTAAACCACAATTTAATTATTTAGGGAATATTATTCGTACGCCCATTCTAATAGTGTTGTGATAACTATAATAATATTTTAATAACATTATTAATAGTATAGTATATTTCAACAAAAAATGTTATCATGTGACACAAAATATATCAAATAATTAAAAATTGCGTGTAACACAAGCCAAACATAGTGTTGAGTGTAAAAAAAACATAACACAGTGTTACAAATACTAAAAATACTTTGTTATTTCATAAAACAAAATGTATATTAACATTTTTTATGAAAGTAAAAATATCAAAATGAATAAATTAATTGAAAGAAAATATTTATCAAAATACTTTCGTGTTAAAATCTTAATAGCTATACACCTTCACTGATACCCAAAATTGATTAATGAAGAATATTAGGGATGATATGTTATAATTTGGGGTGGTTGTAAGATCACTTGTTTATCCTGATATGACCATTTTAATAAAAAAATTTCCTCTATATTAGATGTGTTGTCATTAATTTAAACCTAGATTTTAGACCCTAGGTTAGTGGTTTGTTTAATATTTCATGAGTTTAAATTGAATAAGTGGTGAGTTTTTGCTACAAGAAATATACACTTCATGAAACCATTTCCTGACGAGAAAATTTTTAGGAAGTCCCCAGGAATATAATTCATATTTTGATTTAACTCATACCGTTTAATATTTACAAACCATATATATTTTACACAACATATAAATATTAAACACAATGAAAAAATGTCACAAATATTTAAAAAAAATATAAATACTAAACACCATACATGTATTTAATTTATATTTATCGACCCCATAAATATTACACCCCCTGCAAACATGATAGAAAAATTGTACATTTCATGAAATCATATTACCCAATGTGCAATATTATTTTTCATTATTTTTTTCATCCAATGTGATTTTGTGAAATAAAGGTAAAAATATACTAGATATATAAATGATGTGAAATTAATACATTCTTTATAAAATTGATGCACATCCTATCTAATCTAATGAATTCCAAAAGTTTTTCTATCCCTTTCACCCCTAGTTTTATGTGGATGCTCCACACACTTATTTCAAGGACCAGAGACTCCCCATAGACTTCTTTCATTGGCCGAAGACTCTCCTCACATGTCTTTTTTCAATATTAGACCCTCCATGAACCTCCCCATTCACAATAACACATCTTCATATGATTTATAGGATTCTGTATCAATATGGAAGAGAGTGCCTGGTGGATTGTAGATTTCAATTCCTAGATTTTTAGCTTATTCCTTCCCATTCTTATTTCGGTTCTCTATCTATTTCTAACATATTAGTTGGTTTTCATTTAAAGCAGTCCAATAGATGATTGATACCAAAATGGTGTTTTTTAACAACCTTGTCTAGCTTCATGTTGGGTTCTCAAAATCATATTTGTTTTTGCCTTTTTTAATTTTTTTTATAATTTATTCTTTATGTGAGATCGTTCTATAATTTCACACACATGATAAAAGAAATTGGTTAAGCACTATAAAATAATATTTTTTCAAAATAACAAATTGAACCCCATTGGGTATATGGGTGTGTAGATTGAGACATGAGGACCCCTTATTGGTGTTCCATCCCTGGATCTTATTTTGACATAATATATTGGAATTATTAGAACTATAATTAGTTGAATAATTTTATTGAGTACATTCATAGTCTTATGAATAGGCACAATAATAGATTTCGGTGATTGATATTGGTAGAATCATCACTTCTAAATTGGTATAATTTACATGTTAAGGACCATAGGGTTAAATGATAAATTAAATGGGTTTTATATAATTATTATAATAATTTGGATCCCAAATTAATGAAATTTATTTGGTTATAAATATGAACATTTTATTAATTAATCATTGTGTATTATAATGATACATCTGGTATGTTTGAAATCATCCCTGTCATTTTTCTTAGTTATCTATTGAGCTTATGTGAAATGGATGTAATTGATTCATAGTGTTTTGATGCTAATTGGAATGTTTAGTTTATCTACATTGGACTGATGTTTGATTTTGACTCCTGATGAATTGGTGTATGATTTTTAATACGAACCGAGGGTGTGATTCATAAGTACAAGATGCCTTTGGGAAGAATATAAGATTATATGGGATATCTGAGGACCGAATGAAAAATCTCTTATTGAACAAGGGTGATATTATGGATGTCATGTGGGATGACATCACTTTTAATGATGTTTCATGAGATATTAATCCTCAGTTGGAGAATATTCCACTTATTTTTGTGATCCATCCTAATACATGAGGATCTTCCCGTAGATCTTGATACCTAGTAGGGAGCCAAATAATGTTTGGATGGGCTTGAGTGATTTCCCTTAACCTGAGTAGAAGTACGTTTAATTCATGTGAAGTATTTTTAATTCAATAAATTCTATGTTATATCCATATTTCATGAAATATATCTCTCTAATAATATTATTTTTTTTCACTGTGGTGTTGACCTACTGAGTTTTCCTCACACCACGAATGGGGTACTGTTTGGTAACTGAAATGATTTCTTGGATGCCAGGTTGGACAAAGTAAATAGACCTAACTATTGATTTTTATCCCAATGGATATGTTAAATCATGAAGATTGGATCAACATGGGGTTTTGAACAAGGTTTTATAGTTTTCATTTGAGTATGATTTAGTATTTTATTTATATGAATTTTTGTATTCATTTTAATAGATTCAGACTATAATTATATTATTATTTAATAAATTGGATTTATTTAGTTTTGTACTTTTCCAATTTTAGTTTTTTGATTATTTATTCTATTTTTTTCTAATAATTTATTTATTATTTCTATATTCATTATAGCTATTTAATATAGGAATTAGTTTTCCCACTTACTCATTAGACCATCTCTTGTATTCAGTATCCTATATCGTATGAGTAGGCACACTTGAGGAAATGTAGCCAACTTGTAAATACCCAAAAATTCCGTGGAAATTTTTTATTAAATACATGGGATTTTTAGGAGTCCACAAAAATTTAAGGCACTATATTCTGAGTCCCAGTGTGCCTGGAATCAATTTATGATGTTTTTTCAGCTACGTTCATTAAATTTACTAGCGGGATTTTATAACATCTGAACTGGTGCTCGGAATTGAAATCTAAGGTCACCATTGAACTCCCAACACTGATATTCTCTTAAGAAGACTTTCAACTCGACGAAAGTTGGTCGAGAATGAATGTTAGTTTTTGAGTTTTTATGCTTAATTTAAATAAAAATAAAGTGCGAATTTATTTTTATTCTTTGTGGTTAAAATCACCAAGAGGAGGTTAGAGGTGGGGGCCACCACACCATAACCTCCCATGAGAGGTTATGGAGGTGGGGCCCACCCGAACATAACCTCCCTTGGGAGGATTATTTTGGTGGGGACAACCCCGGTTTGTACCCCCTTGGAACCCCCCATTTATGAGGGAGAGAATCTCCACCTTCCCCTTTTAGTTAAATGGATCCAACCCCCATTAATTAATTTTCCAACCCTCTTCACATAATTAATCAAACTCCACCCCATTAATTAAATGAGTTGTCTCATTTAATTAAACAATAAAATTTGAATTGATGTTCCAAAAAATAATAGACAAATCGTTCTTCTGTTTTTTTCCCTTTGTATTTTGGTGGAGCATGGGAGAATAGTGAAATCTCTCCGAAGAAGGCCGCTCTTCCGGTGAAGAACACTCTCCCAAAGAAGAAAACCGATGGGGGACACCTTCAACTATGAAGAACGACCCCCTCTGACCTTATTCCTCAGATTCCTTCAACGTGGGACGTGTTCATCTACCACGGATAGACGACCATATTTCCATGTCAATGAATGATGAACGATGAACAAGAGGTAGGGGTTTGTTTCCTTTTTTGCACCATGTTTTTCCTTTCTTTCAAAAAGAAGAACGAGGTTACGATTCTATTGTGGGTGAGTTGTTATGCTTGGTTTTTAAGAACCTTCTGCTATCACCCTAATCATAGAGGGTGTGGGTCAATCTAACAAGGTTCGACTCCCTCTTTCGATCTTCTTCTTTTTGATAAACTTCGTCATGGCGATGAGACGAATAAGGGGGAAAAGACAAAGGCAACGCTACCCGCGACCTCTGTGAACCGCGCCACCCCCGCGAGGAACCGATGCTTCCGGCCAAACAACTCCGGCTCGGGAGGTGCCTGGCCCGCCTACCCGCGGTCTCCCGACTCCCAGCCCAGTGTGCGGCCCGCCTGCCCGCGGCCTCCCGGTGCCCTGCACGGCGCAGGGCCCGCCTGCCCGTGGCCTCCCAACGCCCTCCCGGCACGTGGCCCTCCTTCCCGCGGCCCTCCGACGCCCAGCCATGACCTTCCCATCACCCCCACGGCTTTCCTGGCGCCCTACTGGCACCCCCGTGGCCTGGCCGGCCCCTTCTGCGCCCTACTCGACACACCCGCGACCACCCTGCTCTCCAAAAGGCCTGCCCGCCGGTCTCCCAACTGTCCATAACTCCCAGGTCGAGTCACCCGAGCCACACCCCTCGAGGCGCTGGACGAACCGCCCCCCGTCCTTCAGTCCGAGTCGCCTACGTCAGGACCTCCAGGATGAACCACCCTCGCAGTCCACTGGGCTGGGCCCAGCAGACCGGAACAAAACATCATGGGCGGACCCACCCAATGGGTCGGGTCGGACCCAGCGAGTCTGGCCGGGTCGACCCAGATCGGGTAGGACCGGACCCTAGCCCATTACTGACCCATTACCTTCTAGGGCCATATATTTGGCATCTAAGGTGTGTTTGACGAACCTTAAGCAGAACAGGTATTCTTGGAGTGATGTCGTCTCTTTGAAAATACCCCCTGGAGTTTGTGGTAAAGTTGAGATACGGTAAAGTTGGATCGTACACGAATCCAGTTGGGCCCCTGGGACTAAATAGCTAATAACTAACAGAAAGATTATCTGATTGACGCGCCGTCTATTGTGTTGAGATCCCTATGACATGGCAGACCTTTGAGATACTTTTACATTTGACTTAGTTACTGTTGGAGTATATAATATTATCTTGTGGAGAATATCTTCCAGAGACGAGAAGAAATTTGTGCAGGAACCTAGTAGCTGGATGAGACTTGACGACTGCTAACCGATTCGACTCTGAGTGATTCGACTAGCCCAGTAGGGAGTTCCTCTGTGTGAGCTCCAAAGACCCATTGTGATGAGGGCCTATGTGTGAGCATGACAGCCCCACGGTACTTGACACATGGAGTACCTCTGTAGGCTACTAGGGGAGCACCTATGTGTGAGCACAGTAGACCTACCGTGGGGAGTGCCTCTATGTGAGCTCATCAGATCCATGATACTCGATTGGAGGAGTACCTCAGCAGTCCAATTTAGTGGGAAGCACCTTTGTGTGACATGGAAGGCCCACCGTACTAGATAGATAAGGAGTTCTCTAGTAGTCGAGGGTTTAGATTAATAAAATCCCTAGAATAAAAACCAGGTTGATCCGAGTCAATGAATTTGGTGTTTTCATCATGATGGAGTTTGGATACTAGATAAAATAAGTATATTAATGGGTATATACCTAAGTAATGGTTATCCATTGATTTCAAACCTTTTGATTTATCCTTGTTGGATTTAGAGATACCTTAAGGGTCTCGGGGTCCCCACTGAGTATCGTTACACTCACCCCTACACGGCTATGCCCGCACCTCATTGTGCTGGTTGCAGACGATGGACAATGCTGACTGACGAAGAGAGAAGCAGGACTGGATGATACCCAAAGGTGGATCACTCAGTGTGACTGTGCATAAAGGAGACAGATGGACATGGAGTGCTGAGGAGGTCATTTGTACCTACCCTTCAGGTAGGAACCCCGGAGGACGACCCAGTAGCTGCTTTACTTTACTTCAATTGTACTTACTTCAATTGTACTTATTCTTTATTATTGGGCTTGTATTTTAGGCCCCTTTTACT
This sequence comes from Viscum album, assembly GCA_963277665.1. Classification (NCBI taxonomy): domain Eukaryota; kingdom Viridiplantae; phylum Streptophyta; class Magnoliopsida; order Santalales; family Viscaceae; genus Viscum; species Viscum album. Next base: position 1,983,904,976 of record OY728161.1, on the reverse strand, counting down.
TTCCATCATTTCTTTTCTATACAATTTTACTTAGTGGTTTACTTCCAGTTGTGTACTCTGGTGTGATTTTTTACATTTATAAAGGCAATGCATTCCCTATTTAGGGATTTACGCTTTTGGTGCGAGTTTCTAGCCCCTGTCCTATGGAATGCGGGCTTGGGGTAGTCACAATATGGGCCTCGGGGGACAGGTCTTGGAGAATTGGTATCAGAGGAGTTGGTTATACCGTAGAACATAGATCTCTGATATTACTTTTCTTTGAAGTAATAGTGTTAAGGGTATTAAGGGTGGTTTTTTGTTCAGGGAGTCCATTGTTGGTACGGATGTCTGACGTATCCATACACCAAAACCCTAACTTCTGATTGCTGACTCAGTGTATGAAAACACTGATTTTTTGTGTGTGTCCAAAATTTTTTCAAGTCATCTCAACTAGTTCAGCTCACCAGGAGTAATCTTTTGACCATGTCACATCTGTTTAATTCCTGATGCCTCCTCGCAGATGAACAAATAGAGCCCCAGGAGTCATACACACTGACTTCCCACCGAGCGGTGAGGCCTTGGTGCAGGTCCCTTTACCAGTGGAGGCACCAGTGGTACTATTTCTTGTTGGGCCAGCGATGCCACCATCCCCAGCAGCAGATGTTGTACGCCGCGTGAGATGTTTACACAAGTTCCAGCTCTAGAGTCCACCTAGGATTAGGGGAGAGATGGACCCACATGTGGCTGAGGATTGGATGGAAGCTACGGTGAGATTCTTCAGGCTATTAGGGACACCATAAGACATCATGGTGATCCTTGACATGATTCTCCTTCAAGAAGCAGTAGGCAGATGGTGGAGCCTGAGGCTCCAGGTTCATGATGAGGTGACCCTACTCTGGACAAACATCGAGAGCCTGTTCCGGCTGGAGTTTGTAACAGCCAATATTCGTGTGGTGCGGATACAAGAGATACTAAAACTATATATGGGTAGCATGATGGTGGCGTAGTACTCAGTGAGGTTCACCGACCTCCCGCACTACTCCACAGATATGGTGTGGGACCCATTCTTCAGGGCCTAGACCTTAGAGCGTAGGCTTAGACCGAATATTAGAGAATCTATGATCTCACTAAGTATCCCAACGCAGGAAGGGGTGTTAGAGAGATCCCTCATATTAGAGAGTTTCCTTGCTGAGCAGTCACCAGCAGTGAGACCCAATACTAGCCGACATGCAGCGGAGTCTTCTACAGCTAGTGGTAGATAGATGTCGTAGAGGTCCAAGAGGAACAGACCTTCAGGTGGATGACCACACAACTCAAAATCAGCTGTGTGGGGCACCCAGAGTTGAGAAAGAGCAAGACATGCCAGGAGCAGACAGTTTTACTCATGCGTTGGGTAGGGTCACATGGCTCGTGATTGTCTGACCCACTGTACAGATGATCAACAGACCTTTGAGGGACCTCTTAGGTAGAGGCATAGGTTCAAACGAGACTATCCACAGGGAGGAGGCAGACATGGAAGATGAGATGGACGTGCAGCTGGTGATGTACGACGTTATGAGGTGTTACCACCACCACCACTAGGAGGTCCACCCCAACCACAGGGAGAAGGTGGACGGGCGAGAGCTCAATATTAGGAAGCTAAAGCGTACTTTCATGGATCTCCATAGATGATTCTAGTTATGATCTGTGTCTATTCCACCTTAGCTTCAGATCTTAGAGACACATGTGATAGTCACTCTTTCATTACCACTACCCACATTCTGAGATTGGAGATTCAGATGGAGTTGTTGGCTCGATCCATACAACTAGAGACTCCTATGGGAGCTGATTCAATGATTACGCACTGGTGCTAGCAGTTGGAGAATACTCTAGGAGGAAAGAGCTTTGGCTGGGATCTCCTAGTAGCGGTGACGAGGCCTTATGACACCATCATTGGAATGGACTGGTTATCTATAGTACATGCTCGGATTGAATGTATTAGGTGAAAAGTGTGGTGTGTCCACAAGGATGGCACCATGTTTACCTTCACCGGTGAGAAAGTGTCCTTTGCTGCATAGGACATACTTACTCATAGGATGGTGTTGTTGATCACTCACTAGTTGGCTTGCCTTACCCTCGGAGTAGCTGATGTGTAAAGTCTGACTTATCCTGTAGTTGTGGACCAGTACGTGAATGTTTTCCCTGGTGATGTTCCATGAATACCTCCTCGTAGAGAGGTGGATTTTAAATGGTCCTGTAACCTGATACGACACTGATATCTAAACCAGCATATCGGACGTCTCCTGCTGAGATTCACGAGCTGAGGGTACAACTAGAGGACTTGTCAGGGAAGGGATTCATCCGACACAGTGGTTCTCACCGGGCAGCACCGATTCTATTTTCCAAGAATGTGGATGGGAGCTTGAGGCTCTGTGTAAACTACCGTCACCTAAACCAAGTGACTATAAATAACAAGTAACCACTTCTGAGGATTGACGAACTCTTTGAGCAGCTGAAGAAATTACGGGGGTTCTCGACGATAGACCTCAGATCATGCTATCACTAGCTCATAGTTCGAGACGAGGATGTGTTGAAGACTACCTGCAGTTGTCTCTAAGACCACTACGAGTTCTTGGTTATTCCCTTCAGCATAACCAACACTCCGGTAGTGTTCATGAATTTCATGAACATGATCTTCCAGCCTTACCTTGATCGCTTTGTCGTAGTCTTAATCGACGACATTCTGATCTACTCGACTACTGAGGAGTAGCATTCCTGTCATTTGCAGGTAGCGCTGGACACACTCTGTGAACACCAGCTTTATGGTATTCTATCAAAATTCCAGTTTTGGATTCGAGAGGTTCATTTCTTAGGACACATCATCTTGGAGGCTGGAGTTGTAGAGGATCCAGCAAATATTGAGGGGATACTTGCATGGGAGCCACCCCAGAGTGTGATGGAGGCACGAAGTTTCATGGGTTTTGCTGGATACTATCAGTTGTTTGTAACATACTTCTACAGAGTTGCGTCACCATTATCAGCCTTGAAAAATAAGGGGAACCCATTTGTTTGGATGAAGAGATTCCAGCAGAGCTTTCAGGAGCTGAGGCAGAGGCTGACTAGTGCGCCCATCATGAGAATTCCAGAGGAGGGTGTAGGCTATTTAGTTTAATGTGATGCATTAGGGACCAGACTTGGGTGTGTGCTAATGCAGGATTGAGAAGTTATTTATTATGGTTTTCGGCAGCTGAGACAGCATGAGAAGAACTACGCTACCCATTACCTGGAGTTAGCAGTGGTGGTTTTCTCTTTGAAGATGTGGAGACACTATCAGATGGGAAAGTGTTTTACCGTGTACACTGATCACAAGAGTCTCAGGTATATCTTCTCTCAGAAGGACCTGAACCTGAGACAGTGGCGATGGCTTGAGATTCTCCAGGACTATGACTCTGAGATAGTCTATACTACTAGTAAGGGGAACATTGTTATAGATGCGCTCAATAGGAGGACTGTCATATAGCTGCTAGGCGTGGTGACAAAGCAGCTGGATGCTATATAGATATACTATGTGGATAGAGATAGAGTAGCCTTTCTAAAGTCTCTTAGAGCCACTCCCCCACTTCTTCAGTGAGTCAGGGAGGCACAACATGGAGACGCTGACTATGAGAAGCAACGTGCTCAGATATCCATAAGGCTGGCACCGGATGAATTTTCAGAAGGTGGAGAGCACGTCATCCTCTTCAGATGACGTACCATGGTACTAGTGGAACTTCAGGAGGAAGTGTTGAGGTATTTCCACACATCCCCTCTATCAGTACATCCAGGAGTGGAAAAGATGTACCAGGACCTTCGACGATAGCATTGGTGGCCAGGTATGAAGAAAGCAGTAATGGAGTTTGTCTAATGGCACCTCACTTTTCAGTAAGTTAAGGCAGAGTACTAGGTTCCATCAAGATTGGTTCACCCTTTAGAGGTCCTAGATTGGAAGTGGGATGGGATATCCATGGACTTAGTGATGGGTCTTCCACGTACATCCAAGGTTTATGACTCAATTTGGGTGATCATCGACCAACCCACCAAGTCGGACCACTTCCTACCGATCAGAGAGAAGGGTTCAGTAGAGAGCTTGGGACGCCACTATATGGAGGAGATGGTGCAACTACATCGAGTACCTTCCTCTATTGTCTCTGACCATGACACAAGGTTTACTTCCAAGATATAGACAGGGTTACAAGAATATTTCGGGTCACAACATCACTTGGGCATCTACTTCTATCCTCAGACTGTTGGTCAGACTGAACGGACTATTCAGACCCTCGAGGACATGCTACATGCATGTGTCCTCAACATCGGTCGCAACTTGCAGGTTCACTTTCCTTTAATGGAGTTTTCTTAAAACAGTAGCTATCACTCCACAATAGGGTTGGAACCTTTTTAATCCTTGTACTGGGGACCTTGGAGATCACCCATGTGCTCTACTGACCCTAGGGAGTCACCACTATTGGGACCAGAGATGGTACGAGCTACTACGGAGAAGGTTCAAATCATCCAGGAGCAGATGAAGACTACAAAAAGTAGGAGTAAGTCATATGCTGACTAGAGACAGAGACCTATAGAGTTCGAGGATGGAAACCACTTCTATCTACGGGTCACACCTCGACAAGGTCTATGGAGATTTGGCTGTGGCGAAAAGTTATCTCCGAGATTCATTGGGCCTTTCCAGGTCCTCAGCTGAGTAGGGGAGGTGGATTACCACTTAGCCCTTCCCCCTCAGTTTCACTAGGTGCACGACATCTTCCATGTATCTTAGAAGAGGAGATACGTGCAAGACCCTTCTCACATAATCAACCATGGAGAGATGGATGTCGACAACGGGGTGAAATATAATGAGGTTCCAGTGGATATTGAGGATCGATAGATTCGGGTCCAATGTGGACTTTCGATACCTCTGATGCGTGTTCGCTAGCAGCACAAGAATCTCTAAGAGAGCACATGGGAGTGGGTGGCTCAGATGCATGCTCAGTACTAAAATTTTTCCCTTAGATCTTGTTGTAGCTTATGGGGATGTACATCCCTGAGTTGGGTAGAATGTAAAGACTTGTAAATTCCATAGAGTTTTTTTTATAAATACATAGGATTTTTATGAGTCTGTGAAAATTTACGGAGCTTGATTCTGAGGCCTGGTGTTCCTGGAATCAATTTCTTGATGTTTTGTTCAGATACATCCATTAAACGTATCAGCAGGATTTTATTAACATTGAACCAGTGCTCAGAAATGAAATCTAAGGGCACCATTGAACATTCAGCGCCAGTATTCTCTTAAGAAGTCTTTTACCTCGACGGCAGTTGGTTGAGAATGAGAGTTAGTTTTTTGATTTTTTATGCATAATTCAAATACAAATAAAGTATGACATTATTTTTATTCTTGGTGGTTAAAACCTCCAAGATGAGGTTAGAGGTAGGGTCCACCATACCATAACATCCCATGATAGGATATCGTGGTGGGGCCCACTAGAACATAACATCCCTTGGAAGGATTATTTTGGAGGGGAACACCCGGGCTTGTAACCCCTTGGAAACCCTAATTTATGAGGGAGTGCCTCTCCACCTTCCCCTTTTAATGAAATGAAGCCAACCCCCTTTAATTAATTTTCCAACCCACTTCACTTAATTGAGCCAACTCCACACCATTAATTAAATGTGTTGTCTCATTTAATTAAACATCACAATTTTAATTGTTGTGACAACAAATAATAGACAACGCTAAATTCTATTTTTTTCATTGGAATTTTGGTGGAGCTTGGGAGAAGAGAGAAATCTCTCCAACAAAGACAGCTCTTCCGGTAAAGAACACTGACGAGGGATGCCTTCAACTATGAAGAACGACCCCTTTTGACCTTCTTCCACGGACTCCTTCAACATGGGACGTGTTCGTGTTCCGGGGATCAACGACCATATTTCTGTGACATCAATGAACGACAAATGACGAACAAGAGGTAGGGGTTTGTTTCCTTTTGCACCATGTTCTTCATTTCTTTCAAAATGAAGAAATAAGTTAAGATTCTACTACGGGTGAGTTGTTATGCTTTGTTCTTAAGAACCTTCTGCTATCATCCTAATCGCGGAGGGTGCGGGTCAAGCTAACATGGCCCTACACCCTCCGTCGATCTTCTTCTTTGTGATAAACTTTGGCATGGTCATGAGACTATGAAGGCGGAAACGATAAAGATTGTGGTACCTGCGGGCTCCACGAATGGTACCACCCCCACGATGCACCGATGCGTCCATTCAAACACCATCAGCCTGAGCGGTGACCGGCCCACCTACCCGAGGCCTCCCGTTGTCGTGCCTGGCGCATGGACCGCCTCCCTGCGGCCTCCAGGCACCCTGATCGACACAAGGGCCACCTGCCTGTGGCCCTACAAAAAACTGTAACGTCCTGCCCGGCACCACCGCGGCCTGCCCGGCCCCTGCCGCAGTGTGCTCGGTGCCCCCGCGGCCTGCCCTGCCCCTACCTTCCCCTAGCCAATGCACCAGAGGACTGCCTGCGCTCTGTGCGGCCTGACCACTGCTCTCCCAACCGGCCCGACCACCCAGGCCGAGTCGCCCGAGACACGCCCCTAGTGGCACTGGCCGAATCAGCCTCAGCCTTCGGGCCAAGTCGACTATATGGAGACTTGCGGGCCAAACCGCCCTCATAGTCCGCTATGCAGGGCCTAGAAGACTGGGCCAAAACATTGGGGGCTGACACGCCCAATGGGTCGGGTCGGACCCAATGAGTCTGACCGGGTCGACACCGGCCGGGTCGACCCTGACCGTGTTGACACATACCGGGTCGACCCGGACCGTGTCGACACCGACCGGGTCGACCCGGACCGTGTCGACCCTGACTGGTTGGACCCGGACTGGGTCAGGCCAGGTCAGTCTGACCTGGTCGAACCGGACCCGGGCCCATTACTAACCCATTACCTTCTTGGGCCATATCATTGGCACTAGACGCCCATTTGATGAACCGTCAGCGGCGCCAGTATTCTTGGAGTGAAGCCGTCCCATTGACAATACCCTACTGGAGTTTAGGGTAATGTTGACATATGGTTAGTTTGTATCGTACACGAATCCAACCGAGCCCCCAGGACAAAAACACTAATAACTAACAGACCGAGCATCTGATTGACACTCTGTCTATTGTGTTGAGACCCCTATGACGTGGCAGACCTTTGAGATAATTCTACACGGGACTTCATGACTGTTGGAGTATCGACCAGTATCTTGTGGATCAGATCATCCATAGACGAGCATGCATTTTTACAGGTCATTAGTAGCATGCTGAGACTTGACGACTGCTGACCGATTCGACTCGGAGTGATTCGACTAGCCTAGTAGAGAGTGCCTATGTGTCAGCGCAGTAGGCCCATGGTGGGGAGTGCCTCTCTGTAAGAACAGCAGACTCACAGTACTCGACAGGTGGAGTACCTCAGCAGGCTACTAGGGGAGCGCCTCTATCTGAGTGTATGAGACCAATGGTGGGGAGCACCTCTGTGTGAGCACATCAGATACATGGTAATCTACATGAGGAGTACCGCAGCAGTCCAAGTTTGTGGGAAGCGCATATGAGTGATGTGGCATGCCCACTGTACTCGATAGAGAAGAAGTTCTCTAGCAGCCGAGGGTTTAAATTTATACTATCCCTAGAATAAAATACTGTTTGAGTTGAGTCAATGAGTTTTGTGTTTTTATCATGATGGAGATGAGTTAATAGAAAACATAGTTATATTAATGGTCATATAAATAATTAATGGTTATCCATTGATTTCATACTTTTTGGTTTATCCTTGTTGGATTTTAAGAGATAAAGAGGGTCTGAGGGTCCCTACTGAGTACCGTTATACTCACCCCTCCACGAGATTTGACTGCAACTCGTTTTTTTGGTTACAGAAGATGGGCAGCGCTGACTGAGGCAGAGAGTAGCAGGACAGTACGGTATCCGGAGGTGGATCAATCAGTGTGATGTTGGACGGTGGAGACAGACAGATGTGGAGTGTTGAGGAGGCCATCTGTACCTACCTATCAGGTAGGAACCCTGGAGGATGACCCAATATCTGCTTTACTTTTATTCAGTTGCACTTGCTTTAGTTGTACTTGTACTTTCCTATTGGGCTTCTATTTCTGTCCCCTTTAACTTTACATCACTCATTTTGTATCCAATTTTACATAGTTTTTTACTTCCAGTTGTGTACTCTGGTGTGATTTTTTATAGTTATAAAGGCACTGTCTTCCGTGTTTCTGGATTTATGCCTCTGGTTCTAGTTTCTATCCCCTAGCCTATGGAAGTTGGGCATGGCGTAGTCACGATATGGGCCCCAGGGGACGGGTCATGACAAATTGGTATCAGAGGAGTCAGTTCTACTGTGGAACATAAAACTATGATCTTTCTTTGCTGTGAACCAATAGTGTTAAGGTTACTAAGTGTGGTTTTTAGTTCAGGTAGTCTATTGTTGGAGCTGGAGGCCAACGTATCCATACACGAGGACCCTGACTTCTGATTTCTGACTCAGTGCACAAAAACTCTGATTGCATGCATGTTTCCAAATATTTTCTTTAAGTAAGCTCAACCAGGCTAGCTCACCAGTTATAATCTTTTGACCATGTCAAATTTGTTTCTTTTAGGATTCCTCCCTGTGGATGGCCATTTAGAGCCCCGAGATTCGTACGTACTGACAACCCACCGAGCGATGTGGCCTCGGATTAGGTCCCTTTACCAATGGAGGCATCAATGGTACTATTTCCAATTGGGACACTGATGGCACAAGCCCCAACAATAGACGATGCACGCCGTATGAGCATGTTTCACGAGTTCTATTGTCAGAGGCCACCCAGTTTCAGGGGAGAGACGGAAAAACATGTGGATGAGGATTGTATGGAGGTTGTGGTGAAGTCTTCAGGCTATTAGGGACAGTAAAAGACTTCGTGGTGATCCTTTCCTGGATTCTCCTTTAGGGAGCAGTAGCCAGATGGTGGAGCCTGATGCTACAGCTTCATGATGAGGAGACCCCACTATGGGAAGACTTCTAGAGCCTGTTCCAAGTGAATTATGTACCATCCACCCTTCATGCGGTGCAGATAGAGGAGTTATTGCATCTATAGTAGGGTAGCATGATGGTGGCGCAGTACATAGTGACGTTCACCGAACTCTCGCGCTACTCCAATGATATGGTAAGAGACCCATTCTTCAGGGCTCGGACCATCGTGCAGGGGCTCAGACAGGAGATCCTAGCCTCTCGGATCTCACTGAGCATCCTGATATAGGCGGGGGTGTTAGAGATAGACCTCCTAGTGGAGAGTTTCCTTGCTGAGCAGTCACTAGCAGTGAGACCCACTACTAGCCGACAAGCAGCGGAGTCTTCTACAGCTATCTGTAGATAGATGTAACAAAGGTCCAAGAGGATTAGACCTACTGGGTGACGATCGAATGAATCAAAATAGGTTGTGATGGGAACCAAGAGTTGAGACAGAGCCAGACAAGCTATCAGCGGACAATGTTACTCAAGCGGTGGGCAAAGTCACATGGCTCGTGACTGTCTGACCCGCTGTACAGATGATCAGAGGACAGTTGAGGGACCTCCTAGGTAGAGGTAGAGGATTAAACGAGGTGGTCCACATGTAGGAGGCGGACGTGGAAGATGATCTAGACATACAGCTGGCGGTAGACGATGTTATGAGGTGTTGCCCCCACCACCACCAGGAGGTCCACCACCGACCACAGGGAGCCGATGGATAGGCAAGAGCTCAACATCAGGCAGCAGAAGCATATGACCATGGAGCTTCGGAGATAATTCGAGTTACAGTCTGTGTCTACTCTACCTTAGCTGCAGTTCTTATAGACACAGGTTCCACTTACTCTTTCATTTACTCTAGCCTCGTTTGGAGCTTGGAGATTCTGACGGAGCCTTTGGCTTCATCCTTACGGATAGAGACTACTACGGGAGTTGATTCGATGATTACGCACTGGTGCTGGAAGTGCGAGCTTACTCTAGGAGGCGATAGCTTTGGCTGGGATCTTCTAGTAGTGGGGTCGAGGCCTTATGACTTCATCTTGGATATGGACTGGTTATTTAATGTCCATTCTCATATTGACAATATTAGGCGAAAATTGTGGAGTTTCAGCAAGAATGGGACCATGTTTACCTTCACCGGCGAGACGGGAACCTTTGCATCTCAAGACAGTCTTACTCAGAGGAGGGTGAAGTTGATCACTCACCAGTTGGCTGTCCTAACGCTCAGAGCAGTTGATGTGGAATGTCCAACTAATCCTGTAGTGGTGGAAGAGTACGCAGATGTTTTCTCTGAAGATGTTCCAAGTCTACCTCCTCATATAGAGGTGGACTTCTATATGGACCTATACCCCGAGATGGCACCGATATATACTCTAGAATATCAGATGGCTCCCGATGAACATCGCAAGCTGAGGTTATCGGTAGAGGACTTGCATGGGAATGGATTCATCCGGCCCAGGGTTTCTTATTGGATAGCCCTGATTCTGTTCACCAAGAAGGTGGATGTGAGCATTAGGCTCTGTGTCGACTACCGTCGCCTGATCCTGGTTACCGTAAAGAACAAGTACCTACTCCCGAGGATTGATGACCTCTTTGACCAGATGAAGGGAGCACAGTGGTTCTTGAGGATAGACCACAGATTATGTTATCACCATCTCAGAGTTTGAGATGAGGATGTGCTGAAGACTGCCTTCAGCCGTCGTAACAGCCACTATGATTTCGTGGTTATTCCCTTCGGTGTAACCAACACTACAGAATTGTTCATGAGTATCATAAACATGATCTTCTATCCTTACCTTTATCACTTTGTTGTATTCTTCATCAATGTCATTCTGATCTACTCGACTACTGAGGAGGATCATGCCTACCGTTTGCAGGTAGTGCTGGAAACACACAGAGAGAACAACTTTATATTTAGCTCTCGAAGTGCCAGTTTTGGATTTGAGAGGTTCCCTTCTTTGGACACATCATCTCGGAGGCTATAGTTGTAGTGGATCCAGAAAATATTGGGGAGGTTCTTTCGTGGAAGCCACCCAAGAGTGTGACGGAGGTATTCCTAGGTTTGGTTGGATACTATCGGAGGTTCGTACCAGACTTCTCCAGAGTTGCAGCACCACTATCAGCCTTGATGAAGAAGGGGTAACCCTTAATGTGGACGTAGATATTCTAGCATAGCATTCAAGAGCTGAGGCAGAGGCTGACTAGTGCCCCCATCTTGACGCTTCCAGAGGAGGGCATAGGGTTTGTAGTTTTCTGTGACTCATCAGGGACCGGACATAGGTGTGTCTTGATGGAGGAGTGAGGAGTGATTGATTATGGTTCTCGGCATCTAAGAAAACACGAGAAGAACTACACTACCCATGACCTGGAGTTATCAGTAGTGGTTTGCACCTTGAAGATGTAGAGACACTATCTGATGAGAGAGTATTTTATCATGTACTCTGATCACAATAGTCTCAGGTATATATTCTCTCATATCTACCTGAACTTGAGAGAGAGGAAATGGATTTATTTTTTCTCCAGGACTATGGCCTCGAGATAGTCTATACTCCTGGTAAGTTGAATGTTGTTGCAGATGCGCTTAGTAGGAGGACTGGCATACAGCTGTTTGGAGAGGTTATAGAGTAGATGGCTTATTTATAGATGTCCTTTTTGGAAAGAGATGAAGCATCATTTCTACAGTCTCTCACAGTCACTCCCCCACTTCTTCAGCGAGTTGGGGAGGCACAATGTGGAGACGCTGACTGTGATATGCGACGTGCTCAGATATCGACCGGGCAGGCACCTGATAGATTTTCTGAAGGTGGGGATCATGTCATCCTCTTCAGAGGAAATACCTTGGTACCAGTGGAAGTTTAGGAGGAAGTGTTGAGGGAGTTCCACACATCACCTCTAGCGGTACATCTAGGAGTGGCGAAGATGTACCAGGACCTTCGACGATAGCACTGGTGGCCAGGTATGAAGAAGGAAGTAGCAGAGTTTGCCTCATCGTGCCTCACTTGTCAGCAAGTGAAGGCAGAGAACCAGGTACAAGCAGGCTTGGTTCAGCATTTAGAGGTCCCATAGTGGAAGTGTTATGGGATATCCATGGACTTTGTGTCTGGTCATCCACGTACATATAGGGGTTGTGACTTGATTTGGGTGATCATCGACTGACTCACCAAGTCAGCCCACTTCCTACTGATCAGATAGCAGGGTTCAGTAGAGAGAATAGGATGCCTCTATGTGCAAGAGATTTTGAAGCTACATGGAGTAGCTTCCTCTATTGTCTCTTACTGTGATGCATGGTTTACTTCCCACCTATGGAAGGGGTTACATGAAGTATTCGGGACACAGGTTTGCTTGAGCACCGCCTTCCATCCTCACATAGATTGTCAGACTGAGCGGACCATTAAGACCCTCGACGACATGCTACGTGTATGTGTCCTCGACTTTGGTCGTAGTTGGGAGGATCACTTGCCTTTGGGGGAGTTTTCTTACAACAACATCTATCACTCCACCATATGGATGATACCTTTTGAGGCCGTGTACATACGACCTTCCAGATCACCCTTGTGCTAGAGTGACACTGGGGAGTCAGCAATAGTGGGACGAGAGATGGTATGAGATACTATGAAGAAGGTGCAGATCATCCAGGAGCGGATGAAGACTACACATAGCTGGCAGAAGTTGTATGTCGACTGGAGGTGGACACCTCTAGAGTTTGATGATGGAGACCACGTCTTTCTATAGGTCTATGGAGATCTGGATGAGGTGAAAAGTTATCTCCATGATTCATTGGAACATTCCAGGTACTCAACAGAGTAGGAGAGGATGCTTACAGCTTAGCTCTTCCAACTTAATTTCACTGGTTGCATGACATCTTCGACGTATCTCAGTTGAGGGGATACGTGAAAGACCCTTTTCACATCATCAACCATGGAGAGATGGACGTCGATGATGGGATGACTTTTACGGAGGTTCTAGTGGACATTGAGGATCGATAGGAGAGGGTCCTACATGGATGGTCGATACCTATGGTGCGCGTTCACTGCCAGCACGAGAACCTCCAGGAGGGAACCTGGGAGAGGGAGGCTCAGGTGCGTGCTCAGTACCCACATTTGTTCCCATAGATCTTGTTGTAGCTTACGGGGATGTAAAGCCCTGAGTTGGGGAGAATGTAAAGACCCGGAAATTCTGTGGAATTTTTTTCTTAAATACATGGGATTATGAGTAGTCTGTAAAAATTTACGGTTCCTGATTCTGAGGCTCGGTGTGCTCAAAATCAATATCTAATGTTTTCTTCAAGTACGTTCAGTAAACGTATTAGCAGGATTTTATAACTTTTGAACTGGTCGTTGAAATTGAATTCTGAGGGCACCATTGAACTCGGAATGCTGGTATTCTCTTAAGAAGACTTTCACCTCGATGGAAGTTGGTCGAGAATGAAATATATTTTTTGAGTTTTTAAGATTAATTTAAATAAAAATATAGTGTGAATTTATTTTTATTCTTGGTGGTTAATACCTCCAAGAGGAGGTTAGAGGTGGGGGCCACCACACCATAACCACCCATGAGAGGTTATGGTGGTGGGGCCCACCCAATCATAACCTCCCTTGGGAGGATTATTTTGGTGGGGACCACCTGGGCTTGTAACACCTTGGAACCCCCATTTATGAGGGAGAGCCTCTACACCTTCCCCTTTAAATTAAATGGAGCCAACCCCCTTTAATTTATTTTCCAACCCCTCTTCACATAATTGAGCCAACTCCACCCCATTAATTAAATGAGTTGTATCATTTAATTAAACACCACAATTTGAATTATTGTGACAAAAAATAATAGACAACACAATCATCTATTTTTTTCATTGGAATTTTGTTGGACCTTAGGAGAAGGGAGAACTCTCCCCAACGAAGACCGCTCTTCCAGAGAAGAACGCTCTCGCAACGAAGAATGCCAAAGAGGGACTCCTTCAACTACGAAGAATGAACCAGTCTGAACTTTTTCATCGGACTCATTCGATATGGGATGTGTTCGTCTATAACGGATCGACATGCATCTTTTTGAGATGTCAACGAACAAAGAACAATGAATAAGAGGTAGGGGTTTGTTTCCTTTGTACGCCAGGTACTTCATTTCTTTCTAAACAAAGAACGAGGTTATGATTCTCTTGTGGGTGAGTTGTTATGATTTTTTCTTAATAACCTTCTACTATTACCCTAATCGCGGAGGGTGAGGGTCAAGCTAACATGGACCGACTCCCTCCGTCAATCTTATTCGTTATCATAAAATTCAGCATGGTGATGAGGCCACGAAGGTGGCGACGACAAAGGTCGCGCTACCCATGGCCTCCGCGAACTGCGCCGCCCCCACGATGCACTGTTGCTTCCGGACGAACACCACCTACCCGAGCAGCACCTGACCCGCCTCCCGCGGGCTCCCGGCACCTTGCCCGTCGCGCGGCCCGCCTACCCGTGGCCCCCTGCAGCCCTTTCCAGCACACGGCCCACCTGCCCGTGGCCTCCCTATGCCCTGCCCGGCAGGCGGCCCGCCTACCCGCGGCCCTCCGGCGCAGTCCCACAGCCTGCCCGGCGCACTTGCAGCCTGCCATGTGCCCTACCGGTGCCCCCACGGCTTGCCCGGCTCACTGCCAGCGCCCCCGCGGCCTGCACGGACCATGCTGCAGCCTGCCTGGAGCCCTTGTGGCCTGCTCGGCCCCTGCCGTGCCATTCCAGCCACACCTGCAGCTAGCCAGAGCTCTGTGTGGCCTACCCACAGATCTACCGACTAGACCGACCCCTCGAGATGAGTATCTCGATCCAAACACCTCATCAAGCTGGCCGAACTGGCCCCAGCCTTTGGGCCGAGTGGACCGGGCCAAAACATCGTGGGATGACCCACCCAACGGGCCGGGTGAGACCGAGCGAGTATCACCAGGTCAACCCAGACTGGGTTGGCCTAGACTGTGGTTGGCCGAGTCAGTCCGACCGGGTCAGACCAGGACCAGGCCCATTACTGACCCATTATCCTCTTGGGCCATATCATTGGCACCATACATCAGTTTGACGAACCATCAGCGACGCTGGTATTCTTGGAGCGAAGCTGTCCCTTTGAGAATACCCTACTAAAGTTCTGGGTATTGTTGAGATATGGTCAGGTTGGATCATACAAAAATCCAACCTGGACGCCATGACTAAAATTCTAATAACTAAAAGATCAGGAGTCCGATTGACACGTTGTTTGTTGCATTGAGACACATATGACGTGACAGACCTTTGAGATACTTTTATCTAGGACTTTGTGACTGTTGGAGTATCTACCAGTAGCATATGGAGAAGATCTTCCATATACGAGCACACATTTGTGTGGGAACCTAGTAGTTGGATGAGACTTGATGACTATTGACTGATTCGACTTGGAGTGATTCGACTAGCCCAGTAGGGAGCACCTCTGTGTGAGCACGGTAGACCCACAATGGGGAGCGCCTCTGTGTGAGCACGAAAGACCCATGGTACTTGACACGTGGAGTACCTCAGTAGGCTACTAGGGGAGTGCCTCTGTGTGAGCGCAGCAGACCCATGGTGGGGAGCACATCTGTGTGACTATAGCAGATCCACAGTACTCAACAGGAGGAGTACCTCCGCATTCCAAGCTAGTGGGAAGAGCCTCTGTGTGACGCGGCAGGCCCACTATACTCGATAGAGAAGGAGTTCTCCAGTAGCCGAGGGTTCAGATTGATACTATCCCTTGAATAAAATCCTAGTAGATATGAGTCAGTGACTTTTGAGTTTTCCTCATGATGGAGATAGGTTACTGGATAACTTAGGTATATGTATGGTCATATACCTAAGAAATGTTTATCCGTTGATTTCATACTTCTTGTTTTATCTTTGTTGGATTTAGAGTGCCCTTGAGGGTATCTTGGTCCCTACTAAGTATCGTTATACTCACACCTGCACGGGATATGCCCACATCTCCTTGTGTTGGTTGTAGACAACAGATAGCGCTGACTGAGGCAGAGAGTAGCAGGACTAGACGGTACCCGGAGGTGGATCACTCAGTGTGACGGTGCACAGAGGAGACGGACAGATGTGGAGTGTTGAGGAGTCCATCTGTACCTACAATTCAATTAGAAACCCCAAAGGATGACCTATTAGTTTTTTTACTTTTCTTCATTTTCACTTGTTTCAGTCGTACTTGTACATTTTTGTTGGGCTTGTATATCCGGCCCCTTTTACGTTCCAACACTTTTTTGTATAAAATTTTACTTCGTGTTTTACTTACAGTTGTGTACTCTAGTGTGATTATTTACAGTTATAAAGGCAATGGCTTCCCAGTTTAGGGATTTATGCCTTTGGTGATAGTCGCTAGCCCCAGGCCTATGGAAGGTGGGCTTGGGGTAGTCACGATACGGGCCCCGAGGGACGGGTCATGACGCAACTGACTTGGTCACTTGATGGGGAACATGTATAGGGATGTTATATTATATATTTTATGAATAAAATTGAAATTTGTGTGTTATTGTTATGGATATCTCAATTAGTATATTATTTCAATATAAAACTTTTTAGCATTATTGAATATTATGTTAATTCTGAAAATAATTATTTTCTATTAATTAATAGATAGAGGTGAAATATATTTTAATATTTTTATGTATTTACTCTTCCATTATAGGTTGATTTTATTTCTTCAGGAATGAATCATTCATAATGATTAATCTTCTATTTGAGTAATATTTGATATTGAAGTGGAAACTGATCAAATCATAGAAGAATGATAAAATTTCACATAAATAGTTTATGGAAACAAAGTATGTATTTATATATATTTGTCATGAAATAAAAATTCAAATCTTACATGTATTTTGACGAATGTAATACTCATATATCAATATACTCATTTAGTAAATAATTTTCAAGTAAGACTGTTACAGTGTTTCATGTATTTATTTTTTCATGGTCTTTTCCATGATATTAATGTTTATGATGAAATATATTTCTGATTTTACGATGTTAAGATAATTTCATTTTGAGAGAACTAAATTCAATTTATGAGGATGAAATACTAATAATAGGTGGATAATGTAACACCTCATTATTTATATAAATAATTCTCAATTAAATTAATATCATTCTCGAAATCATGAACCACCCCCCACACAAAGAATAAACAAACAATGATATATTATAAAAATATTATTCTTTAAATTAAAAAATATATACTAAACAATCGCTCGGATGGTATGAAAATTAAAAATAATTTTATTAAATATATGTATAATTTTTTCAATTAATAGAATGATTTATAAATAAAACATCAATAATAATTTTTACATTAATGTTGGTAAAATATTTTTTAGGTAAAAATTATAATTTTCATAAAACTTCTTATATATTGACGATGTAATTTTATTTTAATAGTTAAAATTAATATATATAAATAAATTATTTTATTGAATAATTAGATTATATATCCAATTTAATTAATTACCAACTATTAAATTAGGGTTATTAGGATGTTAATGATCATAATGAAACATTATGTATATAATTGGGTTATATTATATTTTTTATCAAGATTAAGACATTATTATAAAATTTTTTAAATTTTATTTTAAAAATGGATTATTTTTTAAAATGATTTTTTCACAATAAGAATATGATGATTTTTTAGTTTTTTTGAATGTATGGATATTTGTGTTAATATTGAAAACTGTCAATTTTCACAAAGATCACAATTTATTACTTATAATAAAGACATTTAAAACACATGATAAATATTTTTTTCGTATTATAGTAATATAACTCCCCAATTATAAAATATAATCTAATTAATTCCATATGAATCAATAATGTATTGGGTTTCATCCATTTAATTGTTAAAACATAATATTCTAGAAATTTTTTATTGAATTTTCCATAATTATATTCATATAAATTTAATCCAATTTTACAAATTGAATAATTAAATATGTATTCATTGTTTAAAAATATTTTTTTTCATTTTATTGATATTTAAATTTAAATTTTAGATGTAATGAATACTAACTATTTTAAAAGTACATCTCAATGATAATTGGTAAAGATAGTTAATATAGGTTAAACCTATGAGATAAGGTATAAAAATAAAGAAAAGTACACTATAACATTTTATGTGTTGATATATTTATTAATAAAAAATATTTAAAACATATGTTAATTTTGATATCATTTTTAAGGAATATAATTTTATTTTATTTTTTCTGCTGAAAAATTACATAATATAATTCTTTTTATTTCTATATCAATATTATGTTTTCATAGAGACAAAAAAATTTCATGAACAACTATAAATTGAAATTATTAGTATGAGTAATTTATTATTATAGAATATATATAATAGTTTTTAGAGATAATGTAATTGACTTGAATGGTTACGCAACATTGATGAAATACTTATTCAAGTAGTTGAAAATTAAATTAATTTATTTTTAACAAAATTACGGTAATATATTATGATTGAATTATGGTTACCAGTGAGTTTCAGGGATAAATAATGTTTTATATGTGATTTTAGAATAGTAATTATTGTATTTACATTTTTATATTCATTATCTTATGGTCATGATATATGAGTAGTCTGAAAAATATCCTTAAATGGTATTTAATAATTTAAAATTATTATTAAATAATTATAATAATATACTAGTCATATACTAAATTAAATTAAAGGGAACATATCTATAAAAACATTGAAGTTCAATTTATGTTGCTAATTTAATTTCTAATATTACATTCATAGTACTTAATGAATGAAAGAATTGTTATAATTATTAATGATATATATTGTCAATGAGGGGGTTAAAACAAAAATAACATGAATAATGAATCCTAAACATGTATAAAATGTATTTCATTATTTAATTTCTACAATTCACTCTACATAATAAAATATATAGAACTTTGGATCCATTAATCAAGTGTAAAAAAATACAATATATTAATATATCATGTAATTACGAGATATCCACCTCCCTCAATTATAAAAGAGTACCACATATCCTCACATAATCTGACAAAATGTGCCATTATTACTATCAAATAAAAACCAAAATCCATTCTCAATATTCATCCCCATGATCTAGATGTTTTTTTCTAAATAAATGACCAACTAAAATGGATTAATGTACAAGTGAGTGCATTCTTCTCAAAGAAGAGGTGAAAATCTTAACATACTATTTAGATATTTTTTTCTTTTATATCCTATCAATAATTGCTAGTAAATATTTCATGATAACAACAGTGAATTAAATTTATTTAAATTATTTTTGTGGTAAATAACTTTTTCATCATATTTTACATCCTATAATAAATTAAAACATCTCTCGTTCATATAAGTGGAGTAAAAATCCATGAAGGGATGTCTTTCAATTTTCCTCACTACCTCACAAGACAATTTATTATAATAGATTCAATAAATATTTTTAATATTCATGAAATAAATTTTATTCTTCATATATAGTATATTACCTTCCTTCTAACCTTTACATCCATTTGAAAATGATAATATTAGTCTTGTGTAAGTGTTGAATACCACCTCCATAGTGTAATGTGAATAATTTTTTATTTCAACATTTAATTAAATATTTTATAAATTTATATAATGTATCAAAATGGTAATTTTTTCATTATTAGTTTTTGTAGATGATTGAACTGTAAAACATTCACAATGGTAATGTAAACAATGTATTTTTGGAAATATGAACCAAACATCCTCAAAAAATATAAAATAATGTTCTCTTATTTTTTAACTAAATAATTAATTGTAAAAAATGTTATGAATGGAATAATTATAATTGAATAAACATGAAACTTTCATCAATGAAGGAACAAAAATAATATAAATTTTTTATTAATGAGTTAGAAAATGTAAAAAACGATCCTGAAAAGATGTTGTAGACATTTATTTAAGAAAAAGATATTCATGTTTTCATTTCAAAATCACTCTCCATAATATCCATGATCATAAAATTATTCTTGAATGTGATTATATATGTTTCAATTACTTTAATGGTAATATAAATATATTTTGAATTTTCATTACATATGATCAAAAATGAATCTTTTTGAATGATTTACAAATTACTCACAATTGGCGTTTTAATGAAAGTATCAATAGAATTTTCCATTTTAAAATATATGACATAAATATGCTTTTTAGGAATAATTTAAAAAAATTTATTATTCAATTAATATTTTTCAGGTTATTGAAAAAAAATATGTGGCAGTTTTTTAGAATATTTTTTTAATTTAATTGAAGTAAAATGGTATTTTCCACATATATTCATAGAATGGATAAAATGCTATTTTAAATGTATGTTAATTTATAGCAACATATTTTGATGATTCACATGATTAGTGGGAGTATAATCTAATGACACTGTCCACATTAGTCACCTAGATAGATTATAGTTATGTTGTTTTGTCTATTAGGTTGGGAAAATTTTGACTGTTTACAATGTAGTTATACAATATGAATGTTTATGTATATAATATATTATATTTCCCAATATTTACTTCATCATATGAATGATTTAGAATTAGTATGTGACAATTTTGGATTTATATACCCCCTATAATCATCATTAATTATTATAAAACAAACTAGCATGGCTATTTGACATATTCTCCACCCCTCTATGTACGATGTTTTTCATGCTTCCTTGATTGTAAAATTATTATGTCTGATATTGTGATTTATAAAATTATGATATATCTTATTATAATCCATTGAATTATTTAAACATTCAATTAATTTATTTATTTCATAGAATAATAATTTTTAAAATAAACAATTAGCTATCATATCGTGTGAAAATTATATTATGATGTAATGAATACTCAATGATATTTTAATGGCTAATAGATTTCTTTAGGGAAATGGTTTCATTTTTTTCAAAAATCCCTTCATGAATTAATATTATTTCCATTTATGATTCATTATATATATTATTTATGTAATGTATTTGGAAAATAGTATATGTTAATAGAATGTGTTCTTTTATTTTTATCTTAATATTTGTTATTTGAAAAATACAATCATTTCAATGGATCTTCATGTTTTTATTCTAGACTATTATATTTCCTTTTCTTTATGTCCCATAATGTGATTTTTTATTCTCATACCTCATTTTCAAATGTTTTTCATAAGGATTATGGATGATTTGAATCTATATTTGGGATTGTATTTGTGTTTTAGGAATCTATATTAAAAGGAGAAAATGTGTATTTAATGAAACTTGATTTTAAATTTAAGAATTATATTATTGTGGAATAAAATTAAAATAGAGTATATGTGTATGAATTTTATCATATGGGTTTTATATTAATAAGTTATTTCTATATCTCTGAAAATATAAACAAAAATTATACTCAAATTTTATGAAATTGAATACCATATCATTAATCATATAACTATTGGTTATTTATTTTATGGGGTGTTATAGGTTTAGATATCATTAGAGGATTAGATTATTCATATGATTATATTTTAATAGTTTTAAATACAATCATCGGTAAATAAATATAATATAAATATTATCTTTAATTTCATAAATAAAAATTTTGAGGCATTATTTTATGGGTGTTTTGATGATTAAGGATGATTTAATGGACATTTATTAGAATACATGCCTTGGGTTTAGTATGTATTTTAATGGATAATGTTAAATAAATATGAATTTATATATATATATTTTGGACACACATATAATGTTATTGATAAACATAATGAGTATTATGATCATTGATGATGAGTAAATTTTTTAAAATTTAGTTAGATGGAAATTAAATATTATGAATATATGTTTTATCATATGGATAACAATCAGATTTAAATGATAATGATTGAATATTTTATTTATGCTATTTTTTTTGATGTTCACTATTTTGTAAAATTAAATAATAAATGAAAATATAATTTAAGGAATTATTATTTGGTTAATTTATTAAATAATATTTTATATTACTGTGGAAATTATTAGAATGTTTCCCAGATTATTTGATAAGAAAATATTCATTTATGAATGGTCCTTTATGAGTGGTTCATGTGTTTTGAGGGAAAATTTAATGTTAATCTTGGAGGAATATATGTTCCACTATTTCTTTTTCTTTGGATTTTAATTTTGTTAGGTACATTTTAAAGATATTTACGGTTAGTTATTTATGTAATTTGTAAATATTATCTTTTGGTGGTATTGACGATTCATTGGATATTAGTGTATCATTTACTGTTATGAAGATATATTCATATTAGATATTATCTTACCTTATTATAACACTTAATGTATTAAGTTATTTGATATAAATTGGTGAAATAAATTACATCCATTATTGAAATTTTGATCAATTTATTGTCATTTTTAGATCATTATGTGTGAAAAAAATAAACATTAATCGACTACATTATGAGATTATATAGAGGTGGAAAATACCATGAACGACGGGAAAAAGGGTTGAATTTCAATTATGGTGTAGAATGGAGGAATGTAATTATATTTTCTTGTATTCTCTATACTTATTGTAAAATAATTCCTATACTCAGGAAATATGATCCTACTTCTATGAAGTCTTTTATATAATATTACACTTAACTATTAATGTACTTGTTATTAAAATGATCAACACTAATGAGTCTCATTTTAATAAGTGAATGTTTTTTGAAATACATAGGAAATAATATGTATCATATTCTAAACAAAAAAATTAATTATATTTTCAAATTATAATGTTATCAATGTGTATTAAATGGTATTTCATTGCACTAAATTATGATTATATTTCATACATTTTAATTGATTCTAAAAAACATAAAAAACGTTTTTATTGATCATGAGAAAAAATTGAAAGGTAAAAATATATTTTATTGTGTTGAATGTAATGGAATAAAAGTTTAGTATATTTTTATATTATAATAATACGATCCCTAATTTTCTATAACACATATAATAATGATCATAAAATAAAATATAGCCAAAAATTTGAATATGATCATTAGAACCATTTCATTGAATTATCAATTATGAATATGAGTATCCACATTATTAAATATATGTGTAATAAAATTTCTTAAAAATTTAATAATAATTAATACATTGATTTTAAATTGGTTATAATTGAATATAAAATATTTTTAGGGTAAATGTTATATTTCTATAAGTCTGTTTTAAATTTCACAATGTATTTTTCTATTAAGAAAATATATTAAATCACTATGAATTAATTTTTTTGAAGATTTTTTTTGATGAAATAACCAATAATATAAACATATAATCAAATAAATTTTATTATTAAGTAATATATGTTAATATATTCACATTATTCTATAATTTGTTTTTCTTAAAATGGATTTAGTCATTTTGTGTGAATATATCATTACTAAATTCCCCCAATTAATGAAAATTTAATTTAATTAATTTTCATAATAATTGAAAACATAAATTCTTTATAGGATTAATGTAAATGATTTTGAATTTATAGAAAAGAATGACATTTTCATGATTAGTGAATGTATATATTTTTGGAAATCAACTATTTTTATATATAATGAATGAAATTTAAATGATCCAGTATATTTATTATTTCCATTAATATAATATTATTCACCACATATTAATCAAAATTAAACTAAATATATGTTAATAAATGTTATTATTGATTTTTTAAAATCATTTTTACGCTTATAAGGGTATTTTAAAAAAACTAAATTTCATTTTATGTAGAAAATATTATCTAATAGCAATGTATAAAAATTCTATAAATTGATTATTGAAATATATGTTTCATATTTCGAATTAATACATTCATATTTAGTAATATGATAAATTTCAGTTTTAATTATAATATACATTAACCATGGTAAAAATTATTCACCATAGTAAGGCATAAAAAAGATAATTAAGATTAAAATTACAGGATATGATAAAAAAATATTTTCTATAAATGGGTATAGGTGTCACTAAATAACACTCACTTAAACATCATCAATTTTGAACCATTTTATATCCACATGACATAAATATGACATTCCTTTTTCAATTAATAAAATTATATTTGTAGAAATTTAACATTCTCTCATTTAGTTTTTTTAATACATTTTCATTGAATAGATATGAGTAAATATATATAATGAATTAAAATATAATACTTTAATTATGGTAAATAAATTATAGTCATGTTGATAATTTATTGTTCATTTTGAAAAATAGTATAATTATCTACAATTCATATGTAGCTTTAACAAAACATTTATGAAAACTAGAGAAAAATAATGTAATTTATTTCTAAAATAAAAAATAATAATAAGATATTGATGCTTTTTTGTGTAACATTAATATTATATATATTTATAAATGTTAATAACAATTTTATTAATTTTAATTCAAATTATTTAGATATATTAATATGTATAAAATTAAATTTATTGAAAAATCATAAAATTATTATTAAATGGTATATAATGTAATAAAATTATTTTAAGTAATTTGAAAATAAAAACCATTAATTATTAATTTAAATGGATGTGGAAAAATCCTGAATATGATTCATATTTCTTATATGTTCAACTTTTCATTTTTAAAATTACATTCATGAACCTTATATACTAAACAAATATAAAGATGATATCATTTTTTAATTATATAAATAGATTCAATCAATGATTTAAAAAGTAACATATGAGTTTCGGATTATTAAAATAATCTACTCATATACCTCGCTAAACATACATTACCACATCCAAAAGATGTTGTAGAGACTATTAATTAAATTTACCATGCATCTAGAGGCATTGGGATGTTTCATAAGCATTGGAATCTATATTGATAAGGTGGTGGATTTTTTTATCTAGCATTAAAAAAATGAAATTCTAATTATGGGGGCCCTAAAAAAGGTATTTTTTATGTGTAATAGATATTAATTTCTATTTTAGTGGTTTATGATGGTGATGGATGAGTCCGTTGTAGGCCAGGCTGCATCCTAAAACCATCAGCTATGTAACACCCTGAGATTTTATGAAAAATATTCTCTTAATTTCATTAAAGTATTATGTTTTATGCTACACCAAGATTACCTTGCCCAATACGCAACACCGTATTAGCTTGCAGTATACGCAACAGTATTCTTCGATCGTGTTACACACAATTTTGATAATAGTTATTCTACGCAACATTGAGTATATATATATATATATATATATTCAATGTATAAATGAAATATTGTTGGATAATGTTATACAAAACAACGAAGGATTCGTTCCCAACACGCAACCATGGCTTGGCTTGCATTACACGCAATCACAACCTTCCTCGATAGCGTGTGTCGTACTCAATACCGAGTTTTACTAAAAAATGATATATTATTATAAAATTATTATGAACTAGCCTTTATGAATAGTATTAAATAAATTTTGAATTTTATAACATTATTATTCATCTTACACATTTTCTAGAACATGTTATAAGAACAAAATAAATTTTTTGGGTAAAATAAGTATTTTTCAAACAATGCAGTTTTGCCACCTTTTGATGGTGCACCCACTTTAAATCTAGTTTTTGACATGTTTATAATTTCAATTTGACAAAATAAAATTCTTCTTTGAAATAAAGAAATAAAAATTTACTTTGGATAAATTTTTCATATTATTCTGGTAACATTCATATTTTGATGAATAGTAAAAACACGCTATATTTTAATTAAAAACAAATTTTTTCATCGCAATAATTTATATGATTAAATTATAATATTTAATGGTTTTAAAGTATAAATAGAATTTATTTTTACCATTTAATAAAATGTATGTCATTAGCATTGATTTTACCTTGAATTCGTAGGGTAAATCAATTCAATCTTTTGTAATGTTTTAAACAAAAACCCGTTTTCTCTCGACAATGGGATTAATTTTAATTTAATTTCTGCAACTTCTGTGTATATAATTTGGAAAAATTGATTCCATATTTGGAATCAGTGGGTCCAAATTATATTAATAGTCTACTTTTTTATTTTTGGGCACTATGAATAGTAACTATGGTAAATTTTATTTACCATAGTTAAAGGTAAATCAGGTAATTAAGGGTAAATATAAGATTATAAAATTACCCTAACATCTGCCATAATCTTATTGGATAACTAAAAGTCGACCCATATCACCTAAGGGTCAGATTAGAATCATTTATTGGACTTTTGTCCATGAAAATAACTTAATTATTATTAAAACCAAAGAAAGTGACAACATGTCACTCTCTTAAATATTATAAGTATATTAATTTTAATTTAGTTATAAACATCATTAAACTTTGAAATTGAATAGTCTCCAGAAATCCAAGAAAATTATCTATATCATGATAATTTATTTATAATTTTTTGGGATTAAATAATTGTCATTAATGGTGATACATTAATGATGCATAAATTATTTATTAAGTGAAAAATCAGTAATATAGTTTTTATTGAAATAATAATACCCATTAAAAGTTCCAAAAACCTGACCAAAACTTATTGTTAGTATATATATATATACCATAATCATCCAATTACCTAATATATAACCGTTTGTAGTCTTATAATAGTGATTATGACACTTATATCATTTTATTTTAAATGATGCCAATGTTGTCACCTTCATAATTTAATAAATATAACAATTAAAATATTGTTATTTTAAGATGATAAATTCGAGTAAAAGTATTATTGTGAAAGGTAATAGATTTATATTTATCATAGGATTTTATTTTTAATTTTTATGCAACAAATAAGTATATTAGATAATTAGAAAAAAATGTTGTAGAAATTATTTTATTAAGAGATAAACCAAATAAATGGTTTTAAAAATAATAAAATAAATATTATATGAAATATTTAATGTTCTAAAATAATTTTCTAGATACATATGGACTTTTATGAATCAATTAAAGTTTTTAGTTCTAACATATCTTATTTATATATTTTATTTAAATTCATATAAATGAATAGTGTCAAAATTGACACTATTGTTAATTTATAAAAATAACATATTATAAAATTGATTACAAATCATGAATGTATTTAAAAAATTATAAATTTAAATTTATATGTTATACAATGTTGTAAAATATCCAATTATGGACAATTAACGACAAATAAGTAATCTTTTGTTATAATTTAAAATTTAGAATGTTATTACCACAAATAAAATTAAATTGATTAAGGATAAATCAAGTTGATAATGTTTAAAATAATTTTCTAACATGTCCAAATTTAATTGGATGATGGGATTACAACCCTATATCATCTTAAATTCGAATATGAGTCATTTTTGGAGGTTTTTATGTGGCGTTAGATTCATTATAAATTAATATTTTTTAAGATTTCCAAAGGTGCCCCTCTCCTCCCTTATAAAAGGGAACCTCCTCCCTCTCTTCCTAACACCAATTTAAGCTTTTAAGCTTGGCCAAACCCAGACCATTTCCCTTATCAACTTCCCTAGAAACATCCTAGATGTCTGGATCTTCTTCAAAGACCAATTTTAGTACCCTAAGAGGAGGATTCAAAGAGGCGTGTCAAAGAATAGGTAATATCCGTTACCGATTCTTTCAATTTTCATTCTTCTTCAACTTATTCATATTTATTTGTTTCATTATTAAGTAATTACATCAGTATCACTCATATAAGGATATTCTATTATAAGTATGAAACAACCATATTTCACCATCTATCCATCCTATGGAAAATGAAATCACCGTGCGTGCGTACGTACGGAATACCGTCTCTACACCGTGGTGTAATCTATTTTCCACCACCACCTTACATGGATGGGTATAATGGTGAATGTAATGAATATATATGATCATTGTAAAGTTATATTGATTCTATAATATTATACATACACTTTAATACAATTCAACGATCATGTGAATGATATAATCGCTCGTGCGTACGTACGGAATATCGTCTCCACGACGCGATGAGATTCACTCTCCATGATAACCATACAAAAATGATTATAAAGTATATATAATAAGTAATCATAAAATATATGACATAATAATTCTACTGGATTTATGTATATATATATTTATTTCATCTACTTAATTCCATTCAACTCAATAAGGAAATGAAAACAGCGTTCATGCGTACGTACGACCTACCGTCTCCATGAACGGTGTATTTCATTCCATTTATCGATCTATTATATATATGTATATCCTGAATATATATTATTTATAAATCATGTTTTATATTCTGGAATTATGTAATCATGATCTATGTAATCATATGAATAATTATAAGTCAAAACACGGATGAGAAATGAAACGATTTTACCCAAAACACTCTTTAACATGGAATTTACAAAAGAACAGGTAATATAAAGTCATAAGTGAACCATATATGATATAATAACAATGAATATGATTATTTAATAAGTCAATGACATTATTAAAATCATTATTAAGGAGTTTTGGATACGTATGAAGCATATCGGACCTAAGGTGAGGGATAATTTTGCAAATCTCATTTTTATCTGAGATTGCTTATTTGTAAGTATTTACCGGGGTTATTTCTATCATCCATGTCCATGTTTTATAAAATTGTTTTCATGTATGTTTAAAGTAATTTTTACCCATTTTTGACTTTTACTACATGGTATGTAAGGAATCTTTCTTTTGTATACGTTACGAGGTAATTTTTTGACTTTTCCGGCAAAAGTACGAGAATAATGTTTTTTAATCATATACGGTGTGAATGGATTTTTATGGTTTAATAATGTATCATTTTCATGAATCATACTCTACCTGATTTATGAATATTGTCAACAAAATAGTTTTTTTAAAAGTGCATGGCATTTTTTGAAATTAAAATGATTTTTACGAAGAAAGGATATTTTCCTCAAGAATTCATTTCAAATGTTTTATCAAAACCATTTTCCATCTAAGATGAAATTATTTCATATGTGTATGTTTTATATTTAATGTCTCTATGATTTACATGGTTCAATTTTCTTATGATGAAATGTCCATTTGTTTTAGATGGATTTTGAAATGATGGGATGATGTTTATGAAACCCATTTTATTCTTTGGGTTATGAT
Source organism: Viscum album (assembly GCA_963277665.1). Taxonomy (NCBI): domain Eukaryota; kingdom Viridiplantae; phylum Streptophyta; class Magnoliopsida; order Santalales; family Viscaceae; genus Viscum; species Viscum album. The sequence goes on along the minus strand of OY728161.1, from coordinate 1,983,875,882 downwards.
GAATGTTTTATGTTTATTTTGTGGCACAAGTAAGAATGATTTCCTTATGAGATTGGTGGGAAATATATCTTCCTCTAATGCATTGGGTAATGATTTATATATCATGCGATAGACATGGCTGGAATGGTAAATTAATCTGGTTCAGTATTATAGGACTGGAACGAGGAGTGAACTCGATTCAGAAAGGGACTTTGTCCACTAAGATGGACTTGGTATAAATTCCTGGGCTAATATGGAAATAATTACATGTGCTTCATGGATGACACAATTACATGTTTTATACCCATTCTATTTTATCATGATTTATGTTCCATTATGATCTATTCCTTATGTACTTCCATGATTTATGTCTTTGCTCAAGATTTTTATGTTTAAACATTATGTTCATGTTTTTAACTTCAAATGTATATGGTATGTTTTATTTTATCCATGTTTCCCCTTATAGAGCATTTGAGCTCACCCTTTTTATGTTTTATTTTCCCCCCGGATTAAAAGAAAGGTTTTAGGTAAGGAAACAAAAAGTGGAAGATCTTTATGGGAGATGTTGAAGATCTTTCACCACGATTAGAAGATTACATTCCAAGTTTCCAAAGACACTAAACTATTACGATCCTTGTGTGTCTTTTTTTGTTATGTATTACGTATTCTGCAAAAGTAATGTAATGTCCATGTACGTCAAGATTTGGGTCTCTACATTTGGTATCAGAGGAATGGTTTAGATAACCTTTGGAAACTAGGATGTGAAAACTTTAGTGAGATCCCTAGAGATATTTCTAAGATATGTCTAGGGATGTCCCTAAGGTTAAGTATACGTATAGGTTATACTCCTAGAATTGTTCTAACGATCTTATAATTTAACCTAAGATGTTAGATATTGAAGTTACTCCCCCTTTATTATGTTGTTTTACCTAGCATGGTATTTTCCTCCCACAATATTATTTTTAGGTTTTAGACGATGGATAGAACCCGATGGAACCGTGTTGATCAATGTAATGGACAATGCAATGATAGTCCTCCTGACCAAACCAATGTCATGGGAGATGGAGTGCACAATCTTATTTCTATACCTACGCAAGCTATGAATCATTATAGATTTCAAAATGAGCAGAGAAATGAGCAAAATTCTGTTGAATTCTTTATGAGGCAGCGTCCACCTTCGTTCAGTGGGTCTTATGATCCCATAGTGACTGAATAATGGATCAGCACTGCTGAAAAGATATTTTCAGTTCTACAGTTTTCTAAGCATGATAAATTCATCTTAGCAGTATATCGTTTGGAAGGTGATGCTGATCAATGATGGAATCTTATCAAGAATACGAGGCAAAGAGATGAAATTGAGTCCATGGAATGGGATGAGTCCAAGAATTGTTTTTCAGTATGTATTTACCTTGTATTCTTTGAACAAATATGGAAAAATAATTTCTTGAGCTTAAGCAGAAAGATGATGAATTTGTTGTTATATACGAAGAAAATTTTACAAGACATTCAAGGTATGCATCTGGCATTATCATCCAACCTGAAAGTAAAGTTGATCGATTTTTCAGTGGCTTAAAACCAATTCTTCGAAGGGCATTATCTAAAAGTGACTTCAGTAGCTCTGATGAAATTGTGCATTGTGCTATCAAGGAGGAACTAGAAGTTGGTGTAATATATTCATCTCATGGTTTTGACAAGACACGAAATATGGAGTTCAAGTAGAAATCTCAGAACAACGGTGAAAAGAAGATGAATGTTTCTTTATGATCAAAGTGTGGAAAGAAGCTTGGTGGAGATTTCCTAAAAGGTAATAGAAAATGTTTTAAGTGTGGAAAATAAGGTCATCAAGCAGTTGATTGATGAAGCAATGGGAAAAAGGTTTCTAATGATATGAATAGAGAAAAGAATATAGAGAACTCTCCACCAACACTTCAATGCTTCATGTGAAAGGAAATGGGGCATTATGCAAATAAATGCCATAATCCATGGGTTAATGATGATCAATGTGAGAAGCCTCTTAAGGAAAAGGATAAAGGGAAGTATCATGCGATCACTATTTGTGATGTTGAGTATAAAAATGATGTTATGTAGTGATTAAGTGTTTATGTAGTCGGATTTCAAAATAGTATCATGGAATCTCATGTATGGTATTATGGAATTTTGGAATATCTATGTATTGGTTTTCAATAATTATATGGTACTGGTAACCATGAAAAGGTGATTGAAATATTTTTTGAAAGTAGATGATATGCGCATAATGAAGGGATAAGAAGATAATGAGATGTTTGATTATATTCATGAGCTCATGACTGATATAAGGACTAAGTGATATTATGGTTTGATTATATTTTTTTTTTGGGATTTTGGTATGAGGAAAGAGTTACCTTTTGACAATATTCATGTTTTCACTAAGGTTATATTGTAATTTATGTTTCAAGAGAATATATGACTAAGGTATTCATGTGTTTGGAATGAAACCAAAAAGATATATCTTATGATATATGTGGGATAAATGCTTGTATTCACATTCTTGGTAGATAACCTTTCTAATAATTGTTTTCTTTACACTATGAGCTTGGACCGAAGTATTTTAGATAAGCCAAAATATTGTAATCGATTATTTTGGACATAAGTTAGTATTGTTTAAGGATAGAATTTTTTTTCGATATTATTATAGTAAGGTAGTTTTAGAAAAAGGAAAACCTGCAGGATGGGCGACAACCCATCGCGTCGGACAAGGCTGTGGGAATCGAACCAACAACCGAAGTGTGACTGGCCTTTATCTCCTACCACAGGCCTACACGATGTCCTTGTTTAGTAGAAACTAGTTTTATTATAATAAGCAGTATGATATATGAAGTATAAGTCCATTTTAGGAACCATATATGATTAATCTCACTATAGATGAACTTATGTATTTTTGATAACTTTTATAACCTTTTGTTTGAGACAGATGGAATGACCCATCATTCTATCACATGAGCTGCTAACACTTCATGAATGACAAATTAAACTTCATTTCTTTAAGATATGAAGTGGAAATTGTCCAAAGAACGAACAATGGTGAGACTGTACCAAAATCACAAAAGTATTTCTTCTATTTCCAATTTAATCAACATTAGGGAAATGATCTTGAAAACCAAAAATGTTGTCATAGTGCCCTTATATATGATGAATCAGATAGTACCTTATGTCATAAAAAATCTATGGCTTTGTGATTTATGGATTTTTCAAATCCATGTTCTCTACCACTCTCCATCAGAACATGGTGGTTAGATTTTCCTTCCATATTCATATTTTCACCTATGTTCTCCTACGTGGAAACCCAGTGATGGGATAATTTTGGTAACCGTTACATTTCATACTTTAGTTTTTAAAGCCATGTCTTGGTATTCCTTTTTACGATGTGGGTTTCTATTAATCAATCTTTCGAGTAGTAAACCATTTATAAGCCCGAAAAATTTCGAGTGTGAAATTCATTTTAAGGGGGGTAGAATGTAACATCCCGAGATTTTATGAAAAATATTCTCTTAATTTCATTAATTTATGGGGTTGTATGCTACCCCAAGATTACCTTGTGCTATATGCAACACCGTATTAGCTTGCAGTATACGCAACACTATTCTTGGATCGTGTTACACACAATTTTGATAATAGTTATTCTACGCAACATTGAGTATATATATATATATATATTCAATGTATAAATGAAATATGGTTGGATTCTGTTATATGAAACAATGAAGAATTCTTGCACAACACGCAACCCTGGCTTGGCTTGCATTACACGCAATCGCGACCTTCCTTGATAGCTTGTGTCGTACGCAATACTGGGTTTTACTAAACAACGATATATTATTATAATATTATTATGAACTATCCTTTATTAATAGTATTAACTAAATTTTTTATTTTATAACATTATTATTCATCTTACACATTTTCTGGAACATGGTATAAGAATAAAATAAATATTTCAGGTAAAATAAGTATTTTTCAAAAAATGCAGTTTTGCCACCTTTTGATGGCGCACCCACAATAAATCTAGTTTTGACATGTTTATAAGTTCAATTTGACAAAATAAAATCTTATTTTTAATCAAGAAATAAAAATTTACTTCGGATAAATTTTTCATATTATTCCGGTAACTTTCATATTTTGATGAATAGTAAAAACACGCTATATTTTAATTAAAAACAAATTTTTTCATCGCAATAATTTATATCGTTAAATTATAATATTTAATGGTTTTAAAGTATAAATAGAATATATTTTTACCATTTAATACAATTTATGTCATTAACATTTATTTTACCTTGAATTCGTAGGCTAAATCAATTCAATCTTTTGTAATGTTTTAAACAAAAATTTATTTTCTTTCAAAAACGGGATTAATATTAATTTAATTTATACAACTTATGTGTATATAATTTGGAAAAATGGATTCCATATTTGGAATCAGTGGGTCCAAATTATATTAATAGACTATTTTTTATTTTTGGGCATTATAAACAGTAACTACAATAAATTTTATTTACCATAGTTAAAGGTATATCGAGTAATTAAGGGTAAATATAAGATTATAAAATTATCCTAACATCTTCTAAAATCATATTGGATGACTAAAAGTTGATCCATATCACATAAGGGTCATATTAGTATCATTTAATGGACTTTTTTCCATGAAAATAACTTAATTATTATTAAAACCAAAGAAAGTGACAACATGTCACTCTCTTAAATCTTATAAGTATATTAATTTTAATTTTGTGATAAACTTCATGAAACATCGAACATTAATAGTATCCAGAAATCTAATAAAATCATCTACATCATGATAATTTATTTAGAATTTTTAGGGATTAAATAATTGTGATTAATGGTGATACATTAATGATGCAGAAATTACTTATTAAGTGAAAAATCAGTAATATAGTTTTTATTGAAATAATAATACCCATTAAAAGTTCCACAAACCTGACCAAAACTTATTTTTAGTATATATATATACCATAAGCATACATGTACCTAATATATAACCGTTTAGAGTCTTATAATAGTGATTATGACAGTTATATTATTTTATTTTAAATGATGCCAAAGCTGTCACCTTCATAATTTAATAAATATAACAATTTAAATATTGTGATTTTAAGATGATAAATTCGAGTAAAAGTATTCTTCTGATATTTAATAGATTTATATTTATCATATGATATTATTTTTAATTTTTATACAACAAATAATTATACTATATAATTATAAAAAAATGTTGTAGTAATTATTTTATTAAGAGATAAACCAAATAAATGGTTTTAAAAATAATAAAAAAAATATTAAATGAACAATTTAATGCACTACACTAATTTTCTAGATACATATGGACTTTGATAAATCTATTAAAGCTTTTAGTTCGAACATATATTCTGTATATAGTTTATTTAAATTCGTATAAATGAATAGTGTTAAAATTGTCACTATTGTTATTTTATAAAAATAACATATTAAAAAAATGTTTAAAAATCAAAAAAAATTTTAAAAAATTATAAATATAAATTTATATGTTATAAAATGTTTTAAAGTATCCAATTATGGAAAATTCACAATAATTAAGTAATTTTTTGTTATAATTTAAAATTTAGAATGTTATTACCACAAATAAAATAAAATTGATTAAGTAAGGATAAATCAAGTTGATAATGTTTAATATAATTTCCTAACATGTCTAAATTTTATTGGTTGATGAGATTATAACCCTATATCATCTTAAATTCTAATATGTGTCATTTTTGGAGGTTTTTAAGTGGGTTTAGATTTATTATAAATTAATATTTTTTAAGATTTCCAAAGGTTCCCCTCTCCTCCCTTATAAAAGGGAACCTCCTCCCTCTCTTCCTCACACAATTTGAGCCTTTAAGCTCGGCCAAAACCTGCCCATTTACCTTCCCAACTTCCCTAGAAACATCCTAGAGGTACTGGTCTTCTTCAAAGACCAATTTTAGTACCCTAAGAGGAAGATTTAAAGAGGCATGTCAAAGAAGAGGTAATATCTGTTACCGATTCTTTCAATTTACTTTCTTATTCAACTTCTTCTTCTTTTGTTGTTTCATTATGAAGTAATAACATCAGTATAAATCATATATTGATATTTTATTATAAGTATGAAACAACCATATTTCACCTTCTATCTATCCTATGGCAAATGAAATCACCGCGCGTGCGTACGTACAGAATACCGTCTCCACACTGTGGTGTAATATATTTTCCACCACCACCTTACATGGATGGGTATAATGTTGAAAGTAATTAATATTTATGATTATTGTAAATTTATATTGATTCTATAATATTATACATACACTTTAATACATTTTGAAGATCATGGGAATGATATCATCGCTCGTGCTTACGTACAGAATACCGTCTCCACGACGCGATGAGATTCACTCTCCATGATAACCATTCAAGAATGATTAAAAAGTATATATAATAAGTAATCATAAAATATATGACATAATAATGGTACTGTATTTATGTATATATATATATATTTCAACTAATTAATTCCATTCAACTCAATAAGAAATGAGAACAGCGTTCATGCATACGTACGACCTACCGTCTCTATGAACGGTGTATTTCTTTCCATTTATTGATCTATTATATATATGTATATTCTGAATATATATTATATATAAATCATGTTTTATATTCTGGAATTATGTAATCATGATCTATGTAATCATATGAATAATTACAAGTCAAAACACGGACGACAAATGAAACGATTTTAACCAAAACACTCTTTAACATGGAATTTACAAAAGAACGGGTAATATAAAGTCATAAGTGAACCATATATGATATAATAACAATGAATATGATTATTTAATAAGTCAATGACAATATTTAAATCATTTTACAGCATGTTTGGATACGTACGAAGCATATCAGACATAAGGTAAGGGATAGTTTTTCAAATCTCATTTTTATCTGAGATTGCTTATTTGTAAGTATTTACTAGGGTTATTTCTATCATCCATTTCAAGGTTTTATAAAAGTGTTTTCATGTATGTTTAAAGTCATTTTTGCCCATTTTTACTTTTACTACATGGTATGTAAGGAATCTTTCTTTTGTTTACGTTACGAGGTACTTTTTTGACTTTTCTGGCAAAAGTACGAGAAGAATGTTTTTTATCTTATACAACGTGAACGGATTTTTATGGTCTAATAATGTATCATTTTCATGAATATTACTCTACATGATTTAGGAATATTTTCAACAAAATAATTTTATTTTAAAAGTGCATGGAATGTTTTGAAAAGAATATGATTTTGATGAAGAAAGGATATTTTCCTCAAGAATTCGTTTCAAATGTTTTATCAAAACCATTTTCCATCTAAGATGAAATTATTTCATATGAGTATGTTTTAAGTTTAATGTCTCTATGATTTACATGGTTCACTTTTCTTATGATGAAATTTCCATTTGTTTTATATGGATTATGAAATGATGGGATGATGTTTATGAAACCCATTTTATTCTTTGGGTTATGATGAATATTTTAAGTTTATTTTGTGGCACAAGTAAGAATGATTTCATTATGAGATGGGTGGGACCTATATCTCCCTCCAATGAATTGGGTAAAGATTTATATCTCATGAGATAGACATGGCTGGAACCGTATGTTAATCAGGTTCAGTATTACAGGACTGGAACGAGGAGTGAACCTGATTCAGAAAGGGACTTTGTCCACTAAGATGGTCTTGGATGCAATGCCATGGCTACTATGGAAATAATTACATGTGATTAATGGATTCCACAATTACATGTTTTTTTCACATGCTATTTTATCATGATTTATGTTCCATTATGATCTATGCCTTATGTACTTCCATGATTTATGTCTTTGCTCATGATTTTGATGTTTAAACTTTATGTTCATGTTTTTAAATTCAAATGTATATGGTATGTTTTATTTTATCCATGCTTACCCTTACAGAGCATTTGAGCTCACCCTTTTTATGATTTATTTTCCCCCATTATTAAAATAAAGGTTTTAGGTAAGGAAAGAAAAAGCGGATGATCTTTATGGGAGATGTTGAAGATCTTTCACCACGATTAGAAGATTACATTCCAGGTTTCCAAAGACAATAACTATTGTGATCCTTGTGTGCCTTTTTTGTTATGTATTAAGTATTCCGCAAAAGTAATGTAATTTCCATGTACTTCAAGCTTCGGGTCTCTACAAGCTATCCCCTGTCCAATCACCTACTACATTATGTATGTTTACTAGTTAGTGGATAGTGATAAAATGGGGAAACAACTCCATTATCCACTTCATGTTTTTATAGGTTCATCCCCCTTCCACATGATTTTTTGGTTCATGAGGCTAAATAATCTCATCCCCTATCCCTATAATTCTCTCATGGTTTGGGGAGACACTCTGGGCGTATGTGGACTTTTGTAATGACCCAGGATAAGGTTTCCACGACCTCCAATAATCATTTACATTTCATCATATTTATGATTTAGTAGTAATTTGTATTACACGGAAAATGGATATTTCAAAAGGTAATAGTTAATCCAGTCCATTTTGAAGGCGATTTCATGTATCCCACATACACGACATCCAAAGGTAAGGTCCATATGTCACCACCAATATTTTAATCAACGATATTCCTTTATGTGGTTATTAAATATATTTAAATTAAAATATATTTGATTAATAATGATATTGGTGGCCTATTATGAGTATTTTAACTGAAATAAGTTCTAATTGGTGTTGATGTTATCTATAACCACATTTCTTGAGAATTTTTGTTAAATGGATACATGGTGATATTTTTGTGATAATACAAAATTGAGGTAAATTAATATTTAGAAGTAAATATATTAAGTTTTTATAATGAAATAATAATTATATATTATGTCACGTTTGGAATGAGTTAGTTTCCATGGAATGTATGTAGTTCCTAGTGTTACAATGACCACCTTGGACAAATTTGACCTAACCCAATGGGAGTCCGAGGCCATGAAATATTGTGAAATTAATTAAAAAAATGTAGAAGGTATCACCTTATATCCATCTGGATTATATTTATTTTGGTATGAATATTTATTATCTAAAGGTTCATCACATTACCTTGGAGTTACATAGTACATTTATTTAAAAAATATATTTAATCAAATTCCTTGAATTAGAATACGTGTTCATGAACCCACTAAATCATCATTAAATGAATAGTTTTCTTTTGCTGCTGATTTATGAGGCATAGGTGATATATGTTTACTTGTGTTCCTAAATTGGGAGACCTTATATACCAGTAGGTCGACGATAGAGATTTAATATAGTGGTTCTCCTTAGTTTTTTGTAGTTGTTCAATGAGATTTTATAAATAATTTGGATAGGAGGGATTGTTAGTGGGTGATGAGTATTCTCCCACTAGGGATTGAAAATCAACTAAGATAACCTTTTAGAGTCATGGAATCTTGGTTGGGTGTGTGGAATGACCTAGTTGTGAATGGGAATGTGAGAGGGATTTAATGTCCACATTCACTTGATTATAATTTTTCCAAACACTATGACTCCAATGAGAGAGTGAGATGTTAAAAATAATGCAATGGTGTGTGATTCCGTTTGAGTAATGTGTGATTCCCCTTATAATTGTAAAATATATGGGACCCCAATTTATTTACCTTACCTATGTGATAAATACTATGACCATGTTGAGTGTCTTTCATAGACGGCCATAAGTTTGTGTTTATGGTCATGGTTATAGATGGTGATAGGGCAACATAGAACCAAATCCATCTTATGATGCTAAAAAAAATTTATTGATGCGGATGTAATTAGGATATCATAAAATCCCTTCTCTAATTTTATGTTGTTTTTGACATGACATGTGATTTCGGAGAATCCATGGAATTATCTATTCGTCTTATTATTATGTTCAATTCTGATGATGCTCGAGAATTACATATTAAAATGGATGAGACCTTGATTTTCATGTTTTATTTTGGATCCATTATCATAGAATATTTAGATAAAATTCCAATATTAGTTATATTTCTATATTTTTTCATATACATGAGTGGATTCCATGTTGTGGTGCATAGGATCCTACATTAGGTGATGTCCAGACACATATACAATAATTATTAAGAGGTATACAATATGTTGTTTTGTGAAACTACATTGATTTCCTAGGTGCATGTATTTAAATGGAGAAATTATTTTTCTATTAATAATTTTGGTTAAATCATGAGTTCAATGATGGTTCAAAGTGTAATGTGGGTGTATAAACTAAATATTATTTATTCCACATCCTGGGGTATAATTTTTGTTCTCATCAATTGAATCGTAGGATTCCCCCTATGATTGGGTGGTTATATTAGATTTGGTACGTCTGAGGATCTAAATGGTTTTTATTCCATAGATAATTACCATGTGATATAATGATGGTATTCCATTGTGGGAAATTTTTCACCAATGAATACTTAATTATTGGATATATTTGAATTTCTAGGATAATAACCCATATAAGAATTATAATTTTTTCCTCATAGTGATGAATTCATAAGTAATACTCTAGGTCTAGCTGAAGGTATTTGGAACAAGTGATTCATGGTGATTCTATTGGTCCCATTACTCAGTATGATAACGGTGTGAGTGTGTTGTCCGTAGGGTGTGGAAATTTTTTCCGTTGATATAATTCGTATTCTGAGAGACTCTCCCGCTTTATTCGATGATAATATGGGTGATCAGGGTCAAGGTCTTAATAATCAAAAATTGTTTTTGGGATATTTCATAGATATATGTACAACCCAAAGCATCAGTTAATTTATTAGTTTTAATGGTCAATGTGATGTGAATAGAGTCATAACCTAATTTTCTTAGAGTAGTAATTGTCAGTGGTTTTTATTTATTTTCAATAGTTTATATTTTTATAAAATAATCTCAAATTTAAATATTACCTAATTTTTGGTATAATATGTGATTATGATAATGCTTCAGTACTGTGATATGTACTCACACAGAACTCGGGATTCCATTAAACCAGGTTACCTCAGAATATATCACTTGGGTGTTAGTACAGGTCTAGAAAAATCTCATTAATACATGTTGGAGTTGGATAGCCTTGATGGATAGGATATTGGGATGAGGTATTCGTAGAGTCATATTATCTTCACATTTGTGTGATATTAACCATCCTTGTATGATTCTTTCAATTAATTTTGTAATATAATGATCTTATTTATTTATGTTTATACATATTATATTATCTAGTTATATCTTTTTATATTTTTACCTCTCATATAGGGTGTAAATTACACCCATTGTACCTTTATAGACCCCTACAGCTATTCAGGAACCTCTGAAGAATGAGGAGGAATGACGGAGGAAACACAATAGGCTACTTTGGAACTATTTTGATTATGCAAGAGTGGGGAATTTCAAAGTGATATCATATAAAATTTTAATTTTTCTTATAATTGTTGATATAATAGAATGGATATTTAGGGATTTATGGTATCTTGTGATAGAGATTGAGTTGGTGCATATTGGACACCTACACCGGTAGGAATACCACTTTTCTAGGGGTTTAAGATTGTTTTTCTTGGTATGTGATTTTAATGTATTATTTATGATTTCACCTTATAAAGAACACATTTTTTTGTGTTTATTATTTATAATATTTTTTACTCTTCGTTGATTAGTAGGATACTAGTTCAGGATTTGAAACATGTCCCATTAAGCCCAGAGGCATTTCATAAATCATGATTTGGGAAACAGTTTTCAAATGTGATGTAGGGACTTGGTAGTGTATTTTTTAATCACAAATAGGAGGTATAATAATTTAATGTGTCAATAAATTCTCAAAAAGAATTTTCTTTTATATGTATTGGTGGAGTTATACTATTCTTGAATGACATATATATTTATTTTCAATTAGTTCAAGGCCATTTTGATCTATAGTTAGTCACCTGTCGATGAAGATGAACTAGTACCACGAATTGTGGGGAATGAAGCACCTTCATAGTTTAGTGAGGTAGATGGTTCCCTGGTGGAAAAGAACTAGAAGGTTTTAACTATCGAGGTTATGTTATTTAATGTTCCTATAACAACCAATATTGAATTTTATCCGAAATAATGAAATTAACCTCTAAATTAAAAAATGTGTAATAGTGGTGTGTGGGATACATATAGTAATATAGTTATTGTGGTTTAGTATGTATGTATGATTAATGTGACCATATGGTCAGTTATTTATAGTGTATGTGAGAACCTATACAATGTTTTTACATATCACTGGGAGTGGTACTATAATTAGTCAATCTTATGGTCATGGATCTTTGGATTAGAACCCCTGTGAAAATATCATTATATATAGGTATATGGTCCACGATCAGGTGGTATTCTAAATAGGAAAGTCCTATAGGTGGATGCTTATAGAAAATCAGTACCTTGAATTTTTTTTAGTTTGTATGAGATGTTGTTATGATTATGGGGCCTATGAAAAGGATTTAGGATCAATGGTTGTCATGAGATGTTTGATTTATTAATAATTTTTTCACTACAGATACTTTTTCTTAATGAGATATAGCATTTTTTAGTCTTATAGGATGTCCAAGGGACTATGGAGTAATTACTCTATGCTTTACTGAGTTGGTTCTTGGTAAAAAAATTTAGGATGATTTTTTATGAGGATTATACATTTTTTTCATTATAGATTGTACACAGGGGTAGATAATTGTTTTTGAGGTTATGGAAAGATAGTTTCATGGGGGATTACTATAGAGGAGGGATGATTCTTTTAGTTCATTAGTAATCACCTTGAGTATCATTGAATCAATGATGGGTTTTAAGGGATTTGTTTTTTGGTGCATTAACTTATTGAATATATATATTCCTTAGAAGACCAATCCAAGAATAGGTAGATACTTTTTGTTTCAACATGGAATCGGTGGGTTGTTAAGATATGGGGTAAGCATGTAATGGACTAGGTACCTGGTTTTAATGAAGGGTGTTGAGGGAACTCTTGGTGTTATGGGAAATAAATTATTAAGAATCATGGTCAATGCAATGTAATTCGAGTCATCTTATGATAATATAAAATTTATTGGAGAATGAGTCATGTTGAGAGACCAGGTGGTGTAGGGGTGTACACCCATTTCTTATGAGTATATTTTGGTGTAACATGCAGTACATTCATGGGATATTTTCAATTTTAAATTTATGATAGACAGGTGCTGACCAAGGACTATGGAGTTTTGATGTTATTATAGAAGGATTATGTTCCCATATATAGATGATGTGAAATATACCTTATTGGTAGTGGATTTATCTTGAATGGATTGAGTTTGGTTGCATGACTGATCAGGGTGGAATTGTGATGGGATGGATAAGTGTTTGCATCATGTAGTGTTTAACCAAGGATTGAAAGGTATGACATAAAACAACCAAAATAAAGTTAATATTAAATTCTATGCATTATTAGTAATCATGAAAAAGTTATTATTAAAATTATAAAAATATTGTTTAGTTTTATAATAAAAAATATAATAGTTTTTATTATTATCATACTTCTTTTCATATAAGGTTTCTTTTAAACTGGTTATTTCAAAATTTTAGAAATTAAATTTCCAAAAATGAATAATGTTTTTGAAATTTCAAATTCTAAAATTATTTAGGTTGAATGTATGGTATTTTTAAGAAAAACTTATTTTTATGTGAATAATTAAAAATTCCATTTCTCCCAAACTCCCTTTTCTTTTCATGAAATACATTTTTTTTAAAAGTACCATTATGATTTGAATTTGATGTAAATGTAATAAGAGTATTATTTATTAAGATATAATCTATTTAATTACTTTTAATCATCATTATATATGATTTTGGTACAAGTATTTTTTTGGATTAACAGTCAATTTAGTATAATATTTTGTTCATTATATTTTATATTTTTTCGATAAAAAAATGACTTATACAATTTTGTTGGAAATTTGATATATATATTGGTAAAATTGATAAATAAAAACAAATATTATGTTTTACTAATAATAATTTTATGTACTGATTTTCATTTTTACCAAGACATATATATATATATATACATATATATATATATGTTGTTATTGATCATTTACTACACACAAATCATTTACTAAAAATTAATGATATAACATTATCATACGAATACAAACATTTTTTTATTGAATATTAAATTTATTATTAATAATAACTAGTACCAAAACTTATTTTACTATCAATAAAATATATAACAATATACCCTTCAATGATAATAACAAATTAATATAATCCAATTTATATATTGATTAATATTCATATGAAAAAAGCTAATAATTAACTTTTGTGTTTTTAGTAAAAATACCTCATTAATTGATTTTATGATCCAATTTTCTATCATATTAATAGTTGTGATATTTTATAATATAGTTTAATTAATATATAATTAATCAATATTAATAAAATAATTAAATCATTTATATATTTTTCTTTAATAAATATAATATAAAAACGTGATATTCATTAACAAATAAACATAATTGAAATTCTAGTAATTAAAAATTGAAATTCACATAATAAAGTGGTACTTTTTTTTATATTTTATAAGATATTTAATTTTTTTAATATATTATATATATTATAATAAAATTACTCAAATTTCAGTTTTCATATATATTTGTTATATTTTAAATTTAAAACATAAAATGAAATTTGTTAGTTTATTTGTGTAATTTATTATATTTTTAGGAATAATTATATTTTATTATAAGAAATATCATAATCTTTTTCCTCATCTCTACCCATGCCCAACCGCACCATCTACACCTCCCGACCTCCCAATCACTAGCTTCACAGATTCTTGTATCTACATCTGTACTAGTATGCAATTACTGGTACTTCCTCTATTCACCACTATGCTCTAACCAACTATGCTATTCTCTTTTATGTGAACTATAACATAGGGTTTCTTTAATGTCTAATACTAAATTGGTTCATACGAGTACTGTTCACTAGCATGTTCATATTTAATAATTTAATTGGCTGATAATTCACATAAATTTCTTAAATTATATTTTACTATTAACTATGTATCTTCTTTCAAAAAACCATCAATGTTATTTTTTCATTTTTTTATTCTTAAATATTCAATTAAAGTAATAATCATGTCAGTTTATCGTTAAAATATTCACCATCCCTAATATTATATATTTATTAATTTATTTATCTCCATTCTATGATTCCATCACTCTTCCCCCAAATTGATTCCCATTTAATCTCTTCTATTATAGTGAATTTTTGTTACAAATGTTGGCTAATTCATGCATGGAATGTATCAAATTTATATTGAAAATAACACTTTGACAAAAAATTTAATAGTTTAAATAGATTTATTATAACTTTTTAACTTGTAATTAAATTATTAAACAGTTTAAATTTTTTCCAATTATAATATTTTGGTATTGGTGATCTAATTATGAGGTTGAATTTTTTTCTGTATTTAATTTTATAATATATACATACTTTATTTCAATTTGTGTATACATATTTTTTATGTACTCAATTTAATTCCATGATATTATTTATATTTCATAAATCCATATTATTTATAAGGTCAGTCATTATCCACCAATAAGGAATTATTTAATAGTAACATTGTTATTCAGTCGTCTGAAATCATTGTATGCAATTAGTTTCTTTTATTAAATAGACTAAATCAATGGTGAGATATTATTTAAATGTATTCAATGAAATATTAAAATGGTTATCTCAATAAATTATTCAATTTCATTTTTATTAAAAATAATCCACAATTATAGGTTTGATTTTCTTATTTTTAATTTTCATTCCACAATTTAAATCTACTTGCATATAAATATTTATTTTCAAAAATTAATTACTACCATTTTACAATTTTATAGGCATATTAACAATGTAATTTAATATTATTTCATATACCTAGATAGCTTCATAATTATTATACATGAAATTTTTATATATATTTGAACTACCAAATTTTGTATAACATTCAATCAAAATATTATTGGAAAATTTATTCATAAGCCTTTTAAATTTTTTTTTCTGGTGTCAATATGTACTCCCAATAATCCCACATGTGTTTTAGTTTTTTATATTACCTAATAATTTATATTGGTTCCCTTAATTAGTCATTAGATTCCCCTAACCACTTAACTATTATTTTAACTGGTACAAACACTTCTACTTTATATCATTTCACTTACTCCAAATTTTCTTCTTGTATTCTCCTTGACATGAATTCATTAGTATTATAGATTTTAAAATTATGTTTATATTTATGATTATATTTAAATTTCAATAGAACTTTATATTTCAGTTTATATTGATGTTTTATTGTATTAAAAGGATTTTGAATTTTAATTACAATTCAGTTTTATTAAACAGTTTATACATCTCAAAACTTATCTTTTATTTTATGTTTCTAAAGATAATTTTCACTATTATCCGAATTATAATTGATTCACCACTATTTTTGTATAAAAATGTACATATCAGTATATTTTAGTCATTAATATTTAATCTTACACTGAAAGATTTTATAAAATACATGTTTAAAAAATTATATTTTTATATTATAGGAAGAAATACATGTCCCTGAAACTATAGTTTTCTCCCTAAACACATAAAACATTATGATTCCCCAAAATGAAAGGTATATTTCCGTTATTAGTGATTTATAGAAATATAGATCAATGTTATGATCTCAAATTCCCTTAATTCTAATAAATTTGTTATTTTCTATATTATTCTCTTTATTTTTATTTTATAAAATTCATTTATATTTTTTTTATTTAAATATATTAATTTTTTGTATTACAGTAATAAAAATGTTACCGAATATGTATTTTCTCTAATTGATTATTTTTATTTTATTATCTTTATTCTATGTTATGTCATTAATACTATATATTTTATCAATACCTAATTCATATTTCACTTATATCAATTAAAAATCAATATATTCTAAAGATGGATATTTTACTGATAATATTATAATTTAATTGGAAAAATACAATATATTATTTATTTTATATAACTAATTTTTTATATTAGGATATTGCATTAGAATGTCCCATAAAAACAACTAATCAATTGAAACATTTATTTAAATTTTTTGGCTGTTTTTAATATTAATAATTGGTATTGTTCTAAATAATAATATTCATAAATTTAATGTGATTTTGATAAATGTTCCAAGACGTTCATATAGTAATAATAATTAATTTTATGGTTTTACCAAGCCTCTTTATTATTCTATTTTACATTTCCTTTTCTGATCTTATTTGTTATTATTTGTTTTTTAATCTTTAAACTGTATGGATTCTCAAGGGTTTCTCAAATAGACAATGAGTTCACCAATCTGTCAGTGTTTCTAGTACTTTTTTATTTATAAAAATTCCTTATCTGTAATTAATTAATTTATCTTATGTGAATATAATTAGAATGAAAAATACTACCAAGTGTATTCTTATGTCTATGTTGATATCTTATAGTCCCACACAATGTCACAGGGCTTCCAATCCCTATTATTTTTAATTCATCATCAATAGTAATATTTTAAAACACATATTCAATATTTCATTTTATAGTAATGTTGACATTTATTCTATTCTGGCAATGACTGGACTTTTTTAAATGATATTTTTTACTATAAATTGTTTTTTATATTAATTTATTAACAAAAAAACTATATCTATTCATTAATGATACATACATTTTTTTTTCAAAATCAGAATATATAGATTGCATCAATTTGTTAGAATCATCACCCCACAACCAAAACTTTTGAAATAATACAAAATATTAGAAAACCAATAAATATCATTAAAAATTATTGTAGTGAACATTGAATAAATTAATAAAGTGGGAAATTTATAGTATAATGGTAAATATGGCCATTAGTATTAGATCGTTTTATTACCATTGGAAAATATTTCGATTATTAAATTTGACTATTGGAAACTGTAACCATTGGTATGTATTTTAATGTTATAATAAGTGGCTATAAGTAATAATGGAAGATGATACATAATGCATAATGGAGAACTGATGTCCTCGACTAGTAGATGCATGCTATATGAATCCCATTGGTATGAACACTGGAAGGATTTAGTGTCACTAGGTGTCACCATTTACCAATCCAAATATTATATTAATCAATTAATTCTTGGATGAAATATCACGTGGGAGAAGTTAAATTTATTGGAAATTAACACCCATGAGATATTAGTAGAGCCACCCCATGAATCTATCTTTATCGCACTTCCTACACTTAGGTCATACATGGGTGTTATGTGGAGTTTTGATTCTTGGACATAGTTACTTAAAGTGTAATTCCATTGTATAAATATAATTTTTTTCAATAAATTTTTTTTGAGAATTGTTTTTCATAAAAACATTTAGGTTTAATTGAGACAAAATTTAATAAATTAATTTTTCAGACACAAACACTGTTTTTTAGAAAATATAAAAATATTTATAATAAACAAATATATTCTAAATATTATTTATTTTAATGAAATATTATATTAAATATAATTTTATTTAAAAGTAAATTATGAAATGATCTAATTATGTCAAAGGTAGTTTTTATGTGTCAGAAATTTTTCAAGGAATTAATACATGCAATGTTTTGGTAATAAATAAAAAATTTTCTATATTAAAGATAATATTATCATATTTATTGATTTATAAAAATTAAATAAACATCCTTTTTGAAATCGCAATTTTAAAATTAGGTTAGGATCAATTTATGAGAATTTTCAGAAAATAAATTTTTCTTATGTGAATAGTAAAATAATGTTCTCAGTTTTAATTTGGTTTAATGAATTCATAATTATTTAAAAATTATATAATAAATAATTTACCACAATCCACATCGTATAATATGTTATTTATCAAAATTTATTAGTTGAATTTGTTTTATTATATTTTCAAACATATGAATATCAATCCAAAATAATGAAATAGAAACTTTAATGTAACAAAAATTACCTTATGGAAACATTAATTTTCAATGCCAATAATAGTAATATAAAATGATGCTTGGTTCAGGAAAATTAATATAATTTAATAAATTACCCAAATTTCAAAAATAAATGTGTAAAAAACCACGGTTATGCCAATTTTATTTTCTTTTTTTAGAACATTGATATCCCAATCCTAAATTTAGACATTATTAAACTAATTATAAAATTATTATAAAAACACCCACCAATTTATCATTTTCATTTTACTCACATCCCATATTCCACTATATTGTTGTATTTTTACACCCCAAGGAGTCCCCCAACTGTCTTTAATCACCCAAGGATCCATTCTGTAACATCCAAAGTAAATATACAATAATTTCATTCCATATTTATTAAAATTTATTAATTATATTTTATTTTAAATGGATTATACATTTGATACCGTACTCAACACACACCAATGGGTTTCAATGAAATCTTATGTTGCACATAAGAATTAGTTTTGTAGGAAAATAATATATTTTTAATATTATTATTTTATGTTGTATTTATTGAATAACCATTATAATGGAGAGAATGAATGATATTAACTAAATCATGAAAATTATATTTACATATCTTTATATAATGATTCATCTGTTATAAAAGTAATTATAAATGAAAATTAAAACCAATTGAATATAAATGATTTTTTTCTGAAAAAAAAGTATTTCAATACAAATAAGTGGGTTGATAAAACAATTAAAATACTCTTGATGGATTTTATTAATGAAATATAAATTTAATATACTAAATTTAATATTTCAAATTAATATTATATGTTATCTATATATGACATAAAAAGTAATTTAATTTTTCGGATAAAAGAAGTATTTTTAAAAAAAAAATTGCATTTTTACCGCATTTTGATGGAGAAAAACTTTTAAATGAGTTTTTTTCACATTAATATGTTCTATATGACAAATTAATATTCTTATTTTAAATCATAAATTCAATGTATACTTTTTTTTATTTTTAGTATTTTCTAATTTAATTCATATTTCATAAATAGTATAAAAATATGACATTTTTTATTCCAAATGCATTTTCATCTAATTTAACATTATTTTAAGATTATCATTTTATATGGTTTTAAAATATAAATACACATTTATTTTATCAATTAATCAATCATTGAAAATTTCATTTTTTTTAAATTTAAAATAAAATATAAAAACTTTTTGAACTTTTCATCATTTTAAATTAAAAACATGTTTTCTCATTCTTTCAATGGGGATAATTTTTAATTAATTTATTTATATTCTATGTTTAGAATTTGAAAAAATGGATTCAATATTTTGAATCAGAAGGTCCAAAATATATAAATAAGTGTCTTTTATTTTTTGGTCATGATGAATTGTAACATTCGTAATTATTTTCATTAACACAGTTAAATGAATATTGGATAATCAAAGGTAGAGATAATAAAAAATAATATAAAAACACCCTAAGAATTTTCCTAATTTAATTTCATGATTTTATTCTGACCATGATAATCCTTGGGTAAATTTTAGGACAACATTGAGAAACTTTTATAGCTTTTGTGAATTTATAATATTATATTCAATGAGTAGTAAAATTTGTTCCACTTTTAAACAATGTAAAGTATTTTTATATAGAGTTATACTAGGGTTATATTCAACTATAAATAGTATTTATAAATCTATAATGATTAAATACAAAATCTTATTTTATTTATTATTTTTAACAATTAAATAATTTGATTTAATTTTGACACAAATATGATCAAGTGATAAATTTACTAATGAATGAATCAAATAAATGATATTAATAATATAAAATAAATATAATATCATATATATGATTACATAAAATAATTTTAGGGGTGACTATGACATGTTATAATTGTGTGAATGTATTTATTTTGAAGGAATCACGTTTTTTTTTGTTTTTTTAAAAAGTAAAATAATGAAAAGTGTCAAAAGATTCATTGTTCATATATAAACATATGAAAAATATTATTTATTTCGGTAAATTTTATAAAAATAAATTATTTTATAGAAATGTTTATATGAATCCCAAAATGTAATTAGTTACACATTCATTTGTCTTCTGGCATGATTTGTTAATTATTTTAACCATTAAAGTGTAAATTATTTGAGGAAACGGTAAGAGATAAAGATGATAAAATAAAAAGATAAAGATCAAACAATATTAATAATTTATATAATTTTTTTCATATTATTATTCAAAACAAATATATTCTACCATTGAAATAAATTAGTTTGGTACAATATTTAATCAATGTTGAATTTATTTTAATATAATATATTCTTAATTTCAAGGGTTCCCAACCCTCTCTTATAAAAGGGAACTCATTTCACCCAATTAATCAAACTTCAAAAACATTTTTGATCAACCAGGATCTTCCCAAAACCCTTCCTAAACCCCCTATCTACATTATTAATGACGTATTTTAGGCTGAGTTCCATTTTTGAGGTGTTATGGTGTTAATAATGATCCTCATTGAATGGAAAGGTAATGTCTTTATTGACGTGTTTCTATTTTATTTCATCTTCCACATCATTGAAATCTTATTCCTCAAAAATAAAATAATAACAACAAAATCCTCAATATAATATGATATTATTATGTTAATATAATCACATACATCCATTTCTACTTATATTAAATGGGAATGGACATAATCATTCATGTGTACGTGTGAACTATCACCTCTATGAACCAATCTAATTAATTTTCCATAACCATATCATAATACTGGTTATAATAATAAAATAAATGTTCATATGTGATAATCATGAAATATTTATCATTATAATGGAATTATATATCCATAAAATTCTAACACCCATTTGAATAAAATGATAACACCTCTCATGCGTACGTGTGAACTATCACCTCAATGAAGTGATGTGACACACTTTTATTCATTATATCAGTTTAATGAAATATATAAGTATATTAAAATGATTAATATGACATTGATAATGACAAGATCAAACTATAAAAATAAAATAACACTTACTTTGTTCTATAATGATCATTGAATAATGTAAAACTCAACTCATTGGTATATATGATTTATTGTATCCATGTTTACAATGTTGTTAAATTCTTATAACCATACATTATAGTTTTATTTAAATCTAAAATTGAGTAATAAAAATGAGAATGATATCATGAATATTATTTTGGAGATGATAGAATAATGGCCACATGTATTGGTGACATCATACCATATTTATTATTACTAAAAGTAAAAAATTTCAACCAAACATATGACATGTACCCAAATAATTAACTAATTATTATAACTTGGATATTAATGAAATAAAAGGAATAATAATAGTTAAATCGTTTTATGACACTATAAATCAACCTATGTTTACTATTTAGGAAGAAGAAGGATGATTTGCGCCGAATCGAACTCAATATATGGGAATTCATCTTAATCTCCTTTCATTGAGACATTTCTTGATAATATGAACATTTATTCTTTTAGAAGGTGTATATACAGCCTCTGTGACATTTACTATCCTTATTTAATATATAATAATTCTATTTCATGTTTTCATAAATAAATTAATTTATGGAGATTAATATATAAATGATTGATGTATTATTAGAAACCTTCAACGTTTGTATATTTAATTAAAAAATATTTTTACTCATTATATTTTTTACATATTTATTTATATTTATATAAAAGGGATTATAAAGGTTATTTAATGTTCATCTTGAATTTTTATCAATCTTTTTGAAAATTATCATTTAATACGATGGTTTTTATTTTCATTAAAAAAAGAAAAAAGGAATGTTATTTACGTATGTGGTGAAAATTACCCCTCTAACACTGTAATAGTTATTTGATATTTCTATTCCTCTATATGACATAATGTTTTTTAAATTGAAAATAAATCTCATACTCCCATTTTTAGTGTTTTTCTATTGAAAATGGTTTAAAAATAGAATTCAATATTTTAATATCTTGAAAGATTTATTGTGATTGAAAATTAGTTTTCAGGAGTTAAATATTTATATTTATAATATTTTATGTGTTGTGATTATATAATGGTACATAGAAATTTGGCAGGTGGTTATGGGAATAACCAATGATGGTTACATATGTGAGAATCCATAGATGGGTGGTTCCATGCTAATCTTATGACAGGTGATTACATTATAACCTTCAATGCATTACGTATGTAAGTCAACCATATGGATGTTCCATTTAGTGATATGTGTGGAAGACGACCATATGTTTATTCTATTTAAGTATGCTTTTGTCCTAGTATAACTTTATATGATATATGTGATTTATATGGGTTTTATGATAATATTAAGATTACAAAAAATAGTGAGAAATGTGATTAATATTAGTCATGAGTATTTAATAATTCATAAATGGGAAAAGTAAAATATTATGATAATGTATTCATAGATTACATGTTTTCTCAATGATAAGTGCTTTACATCTTTTTGTATCCCACACTGAGCTTTTTTTTCCCATCCTATGTTTTGAAAAAAAAATTACATGGTATAAAGAAGAATATATTCAAGGATTTGATCATGTAAAAGATATAAAGTTTCAACATGAAACAAAACCATGTTTCTCTTAATTTTATTTTTATGAAAAAATGGACAGCGACTAGAAGTGTATATAATTTATTTTTTAGTTTTCATGTATCAGTTAAGGCCTAATTATCTAAAGATCTAAACCTTAAAATAACCTCAATGTGAAAGAAATTAAAATTATAGACTTATCAAAAGAATAATAAATCTTTAAGTCTAGGGAATTATATATGGTATTTGAGGAGGTTTTAGAAAACATTAGTAGTTAGGGTTATATTTAATCATAAGTTACAGGTTATATATATAACCATAATGGTTATAACAATAGAAAGGGTCATACATATATTAGATTAATTGAATGAGTTGGAAATAACATGAATAAGTATATCATAGTGTTTAATATCCTCATAATATTGTATATGATGATTTTTTTGATATAATCACATTAACCATTTTAGTTTTAGTAAATCGATGGAACTAGAAGGCACCAAAGTAATAATTGTTGTGAAAGAAAATTTGGGGGTTCCTTGAATAAACAACCAATTGAAATAGAAGATTCCATTGAAAATATATTGGATATTCAAAACCAACTATCAGGGGTCATGAATAACCATTGGAGACATGGTGAGGTTTTTAACAAAAATATATGAGAGAATAAAATCATTTTGGATGTTCTTGTACTAATCACAATTTAAATTATATTCAATGACATATCGGTCAAGGATGTGGAATAAACATATAAAAAATGTTTCTAAGGGATGATAAGATGATATATATGTCATAAAGAAGGTCATAAATCAATAACCTTCCATGGAAAAAGGTATTGTTAAGATGACCCCAAGAAATGAAAAGAAGGTCATTCCAATATATCAATTGAATGTTTTAAATATGGGGTGTATGGTCATTATGAAAATCAATTGCATATAAAAAATGATCAAAAATGGCATCATTTGGACCATATAAATATATGTTTCAAAATACCTAATTAAATTCCAATTGATAATGAGGAAATTAAATATGACCTATGAAAGATATGGATTATTTCTTGTCTCATTTTTTGACATTTAAAATAAAATAAAATGATTCATGTTTTTATTTATATGAAAGAAGTATTAGGAAATATGATAGAAAATCATTATCAAAGGATCATGATAAAAATTGATTGATTATATATTCTACTTATGAAGGATTCTGAAGTTATGATAGATTGAAGGATGATGAAATATTTAAAAGCCATCATTTTCTTTTGATGATGGAACTATACTGGAATTCAATTTTATAGTATGTGTAAACCTAATGTATATTATGTAAAAATTTTATATGATGAGGAATTCTAGTATATTTTGTGGACATCGTTACAATGGTTTGGATAACTATTAGTGTTTATAAAATCTTTGATATAGAGTTAATTATGGGATATTACATTTTCTGTTTCAAAATAAATGGTTTGATATAAACTTCCAGTATCAAACATGTTATGGTTATTTTTTAGGATTTTATCTAATTTTGGGAATGTTATAAATTTATATAATTTAATAAAATGGATATCCTATAGGAAGGGTGAGAACATATTTCATCAGACAATGATATCGAAATCAAACCGACAACTAGAGATCGACAAGGAATTACCTCCTACTATTGGCCTACGGTAATTCATTGAATAATATTTTTTTAGTTCAATGAATTTATGGAATAAGAATAAGTTGAATTTGCGTACTTATATTTTATCTAATAAAAATAGTTGTAATTATAATGTTTACTCGAAAATATGTGATAAATTTTATTTTGATGACATTCAATATTTTGGAAACATTAAATTATTAATGTAAATAAAACAATATGGGATTTTATTTGAGGAGTAATGGTTGAATTTTGTTTTGGAAAAATATATTATTTAATTATGGACTTATGGAGATTTGGGGTATTTATATAAATTATTAAACTATCATTGAGAATATTTTATTTTAGAAATTACTTTTTCTAATGATACATTTAGAGTTATCGATGTTATTTTGATAAATAAGACTACATAATCCAATACTTCTGGATTTTGGGTGTCATTATTAGTTTTGATTATTTGGAGGGAATTTAAGAAAAGCTGTTTTTTGAATACCCTATTTTGAACTTTTGGGTTAAAAATTGAATTTTGATGATAAAATGGTTTTCATTCATCTTTTAAAGTATATTATATTTAGAGAAATATAATATTTTAACCTAACCATGTTGGATTTGATTAATGTTTCAAGATAATAGAAATAGGTAGTTAATAGTTTATGGATTATGTGATTCACTAGAAGATTATTATAGTTTTTCATGTGTGGAAAATTCATATTAATTACTCTTCCTTTAGAGAAAAAGTTGAGTTAATAGTTGGAATTGAAAAGAGGATGAAACTCTAATTCTAAAGTAAGTATATTTACTTATGTTCTCCTCACAAGTAATAAAATAATTACTTATCATTAAAAAAAGGTACATAAAACAAAGATGTTTTTTGATTACTTTTCCTACTATGAAATCAAATTATGTTTATCCCATGACATGTTTTTGGTTTTTTGAGGGTTAACTTTCTCATGATCATAGCTTCTGTCGCTCTACATCAGAATATAATGGTTAGTTTTTCATCTGTATCAATGTTTTTCATACATTGAATACTAATACGAGTTATCTCAGGTGAACATTATATTTCACATTACTTATTTTAAATTTGAATTTTTGTGGACTCTTTTTCTGATGGGAGATTTCAATAAGTAAATTTTGAATAGAAAAACCTAGTTTCCCACACCCATTATTAAAATGGCGAGGAATGAATTTCCAAAAGGCATGGAGGATGATACATTGATGTTAAATATAGAATAATTGTTTATCTTATTTATTAATATTTAATAATTAGATTTTATTTTAATGGGATTCTATGTATGATATCATACTCAATACACAATAATGGTTTTCTCCGAAATCATACGATTCACTAATGATTGAGTTATACCGAAAAAGAATTTGTTATTAATATTATTATTTATGTTTTAGTAATTTCATAACCTTTATAATGGTGGGGAATAAATATATTTACTAAATTTGAAAAATAGAGTTTACACATGTTAATATAACAATTCATTGGTTAGAAAATTAATTAGAAATTAAAAAAAACAATTCAATGTAAAGGATTTGATTTGATGAAAAAAGAACTATTTAAATGAAAATAATAGAGTTAAAAAAATAATTAAAGAACTTATGATTGATTTTTTATTGAGATATATATTTAATATATTCAATTTATTTTGTATAAATAGTTTTATATTTTTTATAGGCAAGATATAATAACAATTTATATTATTCAGATAAAATAAGTTTTTCTCAAAAAAATAATGTTTTACCACTATTTGAGGGAGAACCAATTTTAAATATGGTTTTTTCACTTTTAAAATATTTATATGACTGAATAAAATTCTTCGTTTAAAATGGGTCATCAAAAATTAAATTGGCTGAATTTTTTGAATTTTTTTAATTAAATTTATATTTTATTGAATAGTGAAAAAACTATTTTTTTAATTCATGATTCCATTTCGTCTAATTTGATTGTTTGATATGATTATTATTTTACATAGTTTTATGGTTCCATTTTATGTTTTTTTATCCTTTAATAAAATTTAGTACATTGGATTATTTTTTCAAAATGATAATCAAATAGAAATACCATGTCAACTTTTGAACGTTTACACTAATGATTGTTTCTCATTTCATCAACTAGATTAATTTTGAACTAATTTCTCTCAATTATATGTTTTGATTTTGGAAAAATGGATTACATATTTGGAATTATAAATAAAACTTACGTTAATATTCCCTTTAATTATTTTTATATATTATGAATAATAACATTAGAAATTACATTCATTTCTACAGTTAAAGGTAAATAGGGAAACTAAAGGTAAAAATAATATTATTATAATAAAAAAGATACCTAATTTTTTTTAAATTTATCTAAATGGATGTATTCTGACATGTATCATTTTTGGGTCGAATATTGGACCACCTGGAACAACTTGGATAACATTAATTTATTTGTAATATTATATTTGATGAATAGTCATTTTTGTTAATCATTTTTTTCTAAAAGAAAATTATTTTTGTAAGGAACCGACCTTAAACAATACAGAATATTGAATTAAATGAATAATTCACATTAATGATCTTTTCAGGTTTATAGTTTTAGATAATTAGGCCATAAATATTACATTACATATCAAAAATTACAAGGTAGACACTTCTACTCAATTTCCATAAAATAAAAACACTTGAAAAAAAGAATCATGTCTAGTTTCATGTTTTAGACAACATGACATTTCCTTCATCCCATCTGTGACCCTACTCCAATTTATGTCCTATGATAAAAATTTCAAAAACATGGGATGCACATAAAACGCTCAGAAAAGGATACATAAATAAAGAAAACTATTAGTTTTTTAAAACATCTAGTAAACAATGAATACTTGATTTTAGGTAATATTTTTCACCTTTAAGAATTAGTAAATACTCTTCACTGAATATTAGATCATTACTTAACATTTTGTAACAAAAATATTACCATAAAACCCATATAAAGAACATATAACATATAATGGTAACTTGGGACATAATCATTCTTAAGTGGAATAACTTTTCGGTCGACTTCCACAAACATCAATAAATGGAAGATCCATTCAGCTGGCATCTATACCCAATGCATTAGAGGTTATAATGTAACCACCAGTCCTGGTTTTCACGACACCACCCATCATATGGTTTATCATGTAACAACCCGTAAAATTTATAATTAACATCATATAACATAAAATATTGCAAACATAAAAATTTCTATAGTAAAATTTTATTTTAAATCACATGAAGTAATTTCAAGATATTGAAATAATCAATCCATTTTCATAAACCATTTAAAAAAATTGTTCTTTTAAATCAAAGTGTTCCATACCACTTTGAATCTTTTAAAAAAATTATAATTTTAAAACATTAATATACATATAAATAAATACTCAAAACCATTTTTAAAAAATGGACATTAATGATAAAGAGTTAGAATAATAAATCTTTGAAACATTTAAAACGATATTTTAGTTGAAGAGTTTTTAACAAAATGAGAGACTCTTGAATAAAAACAATTCATGAATAAAATTTAATCAAAACATTATAATATCATGAGAATAAGTGGGGTCATGATATAATAAAAAAGGAAACTATATAAACCATATAAGAGTAAATTGGTGTATAACAACAATGAAGCCTCAATAGAAATGTAAATTGAGAGGAAATCCCTTATAAAGATAGTATCCTTAAATTAAGGATACATAAATAAAATAATTATGTGTTAAAAATATAAATACACCCAATATTAGTGGATAGTATGCGTAAAAAATCATAGTACATTAACACATATTCAAAGGATGACACATTCGACAAGTACAAGTGTAACCCAAAGAATTTAAATAGGGTTATGAAGTTACCTCGGAAAAATTTGACAAACTAACTTCATCACATTAAAATTCAGAAAATGAGTTGATGAGATAAAAAATGGAATCTCATCAATTGAACATAAAATTTACCTGAACAAGGATATATAAGAACATATCCCAACATAATAAGATATAAATTAAAAGACATAACAAAAAGAAGTGTTTTAAAAAGAATAGGGTGAAAGGTTTCCTTACCGAATTTGTAACTTACAAAACATATGCCACATGAAAGAAGGATCATACAATGAATATGTAAATACACATAAATTAATGTATATTACACAAAGAGTAAAATCATGGGTAGTAAATACACCACACAAAAACAAAATAGTAGCAAATATAGCATGAATCTCACAAGAATAAAAACTGAGATGAAACCCTTTACCATGTTGTAATCAATAGAGTCGTATTACCAAAAGTAAATAACCACCAAATTAATCACAATATACCATTAATATATTTAAAATCATGATAATATATATCAATTGTAATTACATAATACACCACATGTAATGAAAAATTAGCAAATAATGGAAATCTCACAGAATTAGAATTGAGATAAGAGAATCCCTTACCTCATGTCTGACATGACTCGTTTGTTCCTTTTTCTTTCTGAATAATAAACTAATTTTAATTTATACTTGCTTAATAACCTTTTCCACGTTTATTATCCTTTTTCTATCACTTATTTCCTTGTTATAAACATCATAAAATCACTTATGTTAATAATGGTCATTTGGTCGATATTTGGTACTTGAGTCAAAAATGAACACCTTATAATTACAAGTTGTCCATTTGAATGATTAGTCACCTAAAGTGGCTAATATTAATTGTTAATATATTTATATTCTTTGTTCCAATGTCCATAAACATTTTTTTTACTGCATTACATATATATAACTTAATTTCTCATCATAAATGCAGCACATGTTTAAAATGAAAATTTGGACCCAATCATTCATCTTTATGTGGACTTCATTATATTAATTTTCTGAGTTTTCTATTTTGGTATATGATTGATCGCTTTTTTTGAAACATTTTTTATTTCAGGATTGATGGGAGAATTCAAATGGATGATGGTGATTTTTGGGGATGAATGCAGAACTTTTTTGGAGAATGCATAATGGGCCTAAGGCCCATCAAACAAATGTGGGGCCCACAAAACAAGACATATGTAGTTAAAATTTTTATATTAGAAAGATAAAAATATTAGGATCATTTTATTAAACTTTTTATAGAGCTAATTACGAAGTTTACATGATGATAAAGGGATCTGAAATTGAGATTTAAATGGTGGGCCCGATATGAATGTACATAATGTTGTCCCACCATTTTGACAATAACATCCAAAAAGCTCATAGAGGACTGATGGATGGGCATATTTCGATCCTATAACCCCTCAATATTTGTCCTCCTTCAATTCCAAATGCACATGTCAAAACAGTGGACAAATCTGGAGGAATTTCTGGGTCAACCTCGAAATGTCAAATTCCCTTGATTTTCTCACACTCCTTTTAACTCTCCAAATTAATGGAGATGTAACTTATTTTTGGGGGTGTATCTAAGGATAAAAATATATATATATAAGGAGCTTGTGGTTAAGGGAATTATCATTTATTTTTTTTGGAATGGGAGTTTTTATTTTCTTTCAATTGTATTGTCATGCTTTCATTTTGTAATCGCTTTGTCAATTTATCCCATGTATTTTTTTCATTCACCATAATTTAATTAATAAAATATCACTATTATATTCTTATTCTAAATTTATTATTTATTTTTCCATATCATGTTGATACCGTTGCATTCAGGAGTGAGGTTATTTACGTTATCTTTTGTGAAACACTTCAGACAACAGTGGAGTGATTGTTATTTATTTTTTTCTTCTCCAATTATGCCATTATAAGTATACTAACCACTTTCATTGATAGAATAGAATCAATGGATGGAAAATACTATAATGGGTTGATCCAAGGGAGTTTTAAGGGGAGAATTTGGTTTTACTTAATAATTCTAAATCAATTCTATTTTTTAGATTTTAATTCAATGATTTACATTATCCTTCAAACTCGCCATTTTTAAGGATACACATCCTGAGTACTAAAACAATCCTCTACCTTGGAGTTCTCATAAATATGATCCTCCAAGAGTATAGGTGATTAACCTTAGTATAGATACAAATCAAAATAGGTGAGTGATTTGGGATGGTTGTATTTCGTTAAAGGAAACACTTGAATTTATGTCATTGAAATAATTTAAAAAGAAATTCATCCAATACACCCCATGCGATAACCAAGGATCAACTCATGCTTTTAAATTGAATTCACTTATTCCTTTAGAATATCAAATAATAAAATCAATTCAAATGCAATTTGGCCACTTCAAATCCCATCCTCCAAAAAATCATAATGTCTCTAGGTTACTTCTTTGGTCCTTGTGGATTCGACCCCTATATGTACAACATCGACCGCTTATACCTGTCAGGTAAATTTGGGCGCAACCAAATTTTGGTGCCATTGTCGAGAACGAATTATGTCACCTAAGAACATCTTCCTATTCTCCCCTATTTCACTTTTCTCATCCCATTTCTCTTTTTTTTCCGTTTCTATTTTTTGGGCTCTCGAGAATTATGATTCCAAATTTTCAAATACATACAATGGAGTATAATCTACAATATCCCTTCAAAAAATCAGGATGGAATCAATTAGTAAATCCACATTGGGAATCACCAATATTTTTTAATTAGTTTAATCAACAGTTGAATGAATACCCCACAACCAATAACATGAAATATATTTGTAATGAATAATGTTTAAAAGATCAATTTCCTTACCTATAAAGATTGATTGAAAAGTTAAATAATGAGGATTTCCATGATGTACAAACATCTATCAACCCTAATACTGATTTTATTTGAAAAATTCATTGAAAAAATTGTTAAAATGAATTTAGAAGATTAATCCCTAAGATTAAAAATACAAATAATTAATACTTCTGGGGATTTCATTCCCACTCAGGATATCCTTTCATTATCACGGATTAAAGAATATTTTATCCTAAAAACCAATCATGAATTTAAAAAATAACTAACCTTTGGTTATGGGATAACTGAAGAGTATTAAGGAAATGTTGGAGGGTTTTTAAATCTGGAGGAAATTGATTTTTTGGACTCAAAAGAGGAAAATTTGACATCATGGATTGAGTTTTCGGAATATAACTCTATTGCTTAATTTTCAGAAGCACCAATCATTGAACCATTATGAGAGATCACAAATAATGATTCCATTCCCATTCCTGATATACAACTTGACAATTTTTGGGATGAATATTTTTTCAAAATTAACCAATTCTTTCTAAATGATTTGGAGAAGAAACTGATTTTGATTTAATGTGTCAATATCCTATTAAGAAATTTCAATGAACCCGAGCTCAATATTATTTTACTTCCTTCCAAACTCATGAATCCCACCATATGAGATAAGAAAGACCTTTTAGTTGTATTTCATTCTTATCAAGAAACAAATAATGTTGGAATGGTCAATGATTTCTTAGGAAAGACTCCAAATAAAACTCAATCAACCATTACCAAAATTCCTTGGACTTTCAAAATCATTGATTATCATGGGATTTCACATGACAAAAATTTTAAACAAATAATAAATCTTAATATTGTTGAAGTGGAGAAAAATGGTTCATTAAAATGTTAAAATTTGGAATTGGATATGTTTGGGTACAAGTCGAGCTAACAACTTAATCAAAAGCGTTGCATGGGAGGCAACCGATGCTTTTTATTTTTCCAATCATTGTGTATTATCATTATTTTTTATTTTAAATTACCATAGACTGTTGGACTATTCTACTTTTATTAGTAAGGATGGGTATAAAAGGGGAGCACCATATTCATCTATGTCACGTGGCATGTTCTTTGAGTAATACCGTACCCAAAAAACTAAAAATAAGACAATATATCATCATTTTATTTTATATTTATTTTTTTATAGTGTAAAAAAATAATATATATATATAATACAAAACATTAAAGGAAACATCTTAAGTCATGGTGAAAATCCCATCACAGCCATCCAAGTCGTTGAGACTCAAATACAGGATTTAATGGAGACTGTAGAATGCACATTCATCATCAACCACCGGGTGAATTCATTCCATTATTATCATTTTAAATTTCCTCTTTGAACACCTCTACCATACCCCCTTTTATGTTTTCTTTAAACACTGGGGATAGTGTTATTATATTTTTGGGGGATATGAAATCTAAAATGATTTTTTTATAAAAACATGCATGGAATGAAAAATTCGATAATCCTTGGACATGATAACACACATTGTAAACTCTAAAATTGGATATCAAATATTTTTTCATGCCTTGATTCTGATTTTAATTCATTTTTAAGTTCATGAGCATAGTTTTTTGAAATTGCGGTTGTCCGATGTGATTTTTAAATGTTTACAATTCCATCCCCTTAATAAAAATTCCACAATGCACATCTACTAGATATTGGGTTTAAATTTTAGTTCTTGGGTCCCTTTCATTATAGAATAGGGTTCTAGGGTCACTTTAAGTTTAATTAGAGTATTTAAAAAAAATTAACAAAAAAATTTGAAAAAAAATAATGACCACATAGAGCAGTATTTTGTCCAAATTCAAGACGTACGACACTTGGGAATCGTGACTCCATAGTTTTCTTTTCCAGAGTTAGGTTTTATATCTCTATTGTAGACCAAGGAATTGAACATATATGTGGTGTCTGGCACTTCGGGATCGTGACTCCATAGTTGTCTTCCCCAGAAGTTGTCCTTTCATATCTATTGTGGTAAAAAAACAAAAAAAAAACAAATCAAAAACAAAATTGGATACTCATATTAAGGCTTAATGTGATTCCCACCTAGAGCATTAATGTTTTCCCCTTGAACAGTAAAATGGGCCCCATATCTTTTTTAATGCACAACACTTTATCATGCATAATTGAAATCGGATAAAATGTGGTGATGAATTTGAACAAAGGAATGGTCTTGGGCTTGGGATATACTTATGGAACATTATCTTTTTAATTGATTTTGATGGGTTTCATAATTTTTTTTGGTATGATGTCTTTGGGTGATCAATGTGTAATAAAATATTTTTGGAAAAGGGGATTGGAATTTCGTATTTGTAATATATTTTTCTTGCAACTAGAAAAACACGAGTTGGGGGGAGTGATTAGTCACTGAAAGTGGATAATATTCATTTTTAATATATTTATATTCATTATTCCAAAGTCCATAAACATTTTTTTTGTGAATTACATAAATAGAACTTCATTTCTCATCTTAAATTCAATTCGTGTTTAAAATGAAAATTCGGACCCAATCATTCATCTATTTGTGGACAACATTATATTCTTTTTCTGAATTTTATATTTCGGGATATGAATGATCACTTTTCTTAGAACATTGTTTCTTTTAGGATCGATGGACAAATCCCAATGAATGAAGGAGATTGTTGGGGATGAATGAAGAACTTTTCTGGAGAACGCATAATGGGCCTAAGGCCCATAAAAAAGGTGGGCCCCACAAACCAATACCAATGAATCTCAAATATTTATAGTATAAATATATATATATAAAGATCATTTTCTTAAACTATGGTCAGAGATAATTCTGATGTTTTAATGATGATAAAGGGATCTGAATTTGAGATTTAAATGGTGGGCCTGATGTGAATGCACATAAAGTCGTCCCACCATTTCGACCATAACATACAAATGGTTGTGCCAAATTTCCTGAATATTTTACAGATCATAGAGGACTGATATATGAGAATATTTTTCAGCTACGACCTCTCAGGATTCGGCATCCTTAAATTCCAAGTGCACATGTCAAAATGGTGGACGAATCTGGATGAATTTCTGGGGCAACTTCAAAATGTCAATTTCCCTTGATTTTCTCACCCTCCTTTTAACTCTCCTAATTAACATAGATGTAATTTATTTTTGGGGGTGTATCTAAGGCACTGAATATTCCTTTATAAAAAGATAGTGGTTATGGGAATTAGCATTGAATATTTTTGTTTGGAATGGAACTTTTTATTTTCTTTCAATTGTATTGTCATGCTTTCATTTTGTAATCGCTTTGTCAATTTCTCCCAAGTAATTTTTTCATTCACCTAAATTTAATTAATAAAATATCATCATCTTCATCTTCATCTTAATTTATTAATTTTTTCCATATCACGTTGATTCTGTTTCATTAGGGAGTGAGGTTATTCACATTTTCTTTTGTGAAACTCTTCACACAATGGTGGAGTAATTCCTATTTATTTTTCTTTCTTCTCCAATTCTACCATCATAAGTCTACTACCTGCTTTCATTGATAGAATAGAATCAATGGAGGGATAATCCTATAATGGGTATATCCAAGGGAGTATCGAGGGGTGAATTGGATGTTATTTAATAATTCTTAATCAATTCTATTTTTTAGATTTTAATTCAATGATTTATGTTGTCCTTCAAACTCACAAAATTTAAGGATACACATCCCGGGTGCTAAAATGATCCTCTTTCTTGGAGTGATCATCAATATAATCCGCTAAGTGTACAGTTGATTAGCCTTAGAATAGTGAAAACTAAAAATAGGTGACTGATTTGGGATGGTGGTATTTCGTTAAAGGAAACACTCGAAATGAAGACATTGAAATAATTTAAAAATAAATTCATCCAATACACCCCATGCGATAACCAAGGATCAACTCATGATTTTAAATTTAATTCACTTAAGTATATAAAATATCAAATAATAAAATCAATTAAAACTCAATTTGTCCACTTCACAGCCCATCGTCAAAGAAATCATAGTGTCTCAAGTTTACTTCTTCGATCTCTATGGATTCGACACCTACATGTACTACATCTACCGCTTATACCTGTAGGGTAAATTTGGGCGCAATCATTGGTCAATAGTACATTATATCGACAATTATATTCATGATTTAGATATAATACAAATCATATATATCCATTATATATATTTATTTACAAGAGTAGATAACATTTTGGAGATAATAAATGAAATGCACCGTTCATGGAGACGGTAAGTCATATATACGCATGAACGCTACATTCATTTCTATTTTGTATTTTTAATGGAATTAAAACAGATTAATACATAGGTATATTATAATTCCTCTATAATATCATATATTATATCATTAACTATATCCTTTATACACCCCAAATATGGCATTAACGAGTCATATCACTTTGAGGGGGTGGTAGTCCGCATTTCCTCAAATGAAATTATCGAGTTTACCCATTATGGAAACCATAAAGGTATGATATAAATGTAAAATACATAAGAAGGAATAAAATATAAACATAATATATATCAGTAATAAATAGAGTTCCACTTTAATGGACACCATAAGAGGTGTTAGGAGATAATATGACAATCATCGTTTCGTGAGGTATTAGTTTTCCACCCACACGAACAAAATGTTCTTCACCCATTATATGAAGGTCTGTGTAAGTGTAGTTAAAATAATTCTCATAAAAACATCCTAGTATACTTAGTATACTGGAGTTATTATTAAAAAATAGAATAAAAAGAGTTTATGGGTTAGAGATATAAAATAAAAGAAAAGAAGTTAAGAGGAATCATTACCTTTAATTTGGGTAACTTCCTTTGGTATGAACAAAAAGGACATCTTTATGTGACTTATGCCTAAGGTAATGATTCAAGGAGGAGTAGAGGGATGTAGAGATCTTAATTGGGTAGAGGATGGATGATCCAAAAGGCTTGATAGGTGTGAGGAATTTGTTAGAAGTGGTGTCCTTTTATAATGGGGAGGAGGGGCTCGTTAGGAAAGTGTGAGAATCTTATTTTATTATATAATGATATTCGATTTATAAAGGTCCACAACTAATTAAAGTAAATTATAAGATTACTCATGGTCCAAATAAAATCATCCAATAAGAATTGGATAGGTATTCGATGTTATTTTAATATTTATAATCTTATTTATTTAAATCATTTATTAATGAGGTATATACTTTATCATTATTGTGTCATAAATAATTTAATTTATTTTTTTCCTGAAAATTATAAAAAAATACCATGATTTAGGAAATATTCTTATCTTTCCAATTAATGTTTATAGTTTAAAATATAACATATATATCCCCATGTAAAAATTAATTTACCGAAAGATATATGTTTGTCTTATTTTTCCCTTTACATTAAATTAATTAATCTAAAATGTCATTATCACACTTAAGTGGTTCTGTGGGGTCCCAAAATCGGTCCAAAGATGATCATGGTCGGCCATGACTCATATAATAATGTTAGGACAAGTGTTAATTTAATTTTTTAATATCATGATATTCATTTTACCTTGAATTACCCATTTTACCTTTAACCGCGGTAAATAAAAGTCAAAACTTATTGTTCACTAAAAAATATTTTCAACTTATTGAACCAAATTTTACTTACTAATAACAACCATGTTTATCATATTTTCGAAATTCAATTCACAAAAGCAGTAAAATTTCATTTAAATGAGAATGTCGGTTTTTTGAGTACTACTATGTTGTTTCACTATTCTCAAAAATTGATGTTTTTCAGAAAAATACCAAAGATTAACACTAAGATATAATTGATAATCTGAATTCAATAAATATGACTATTTTGAAAAATTAAATTCATAGAATTTTCATTAATTAATTTAATATTATTTCCCATTGTCAAAACAAATAGCGTGTTTTTAAGAAATAATAACTATCAAAAGATGGACACTTATTTATGTGCAACTTCAAAATGAAATTATTTCCAATGACCAAAATTAGATTAAATGGTAAAAATGTATTCTAATTACACATAAAAAAATTAAAAAGATACTCTGACCATATAAATAAATTAGAATAAAAGGCACTTTTGAATTAAAATACATTACTTTTCACTATTCATTAATAAATGAACTTTATCAGAAAAATACCAAAAATTTACCCAATGTACATTTTTATTTTCTGAATCTAATGAATAATTTTATTTTTTCAAATAGAGCATATAAAAATGACCAAAACTAGATTTGATGAGTTTTATCCATCAAAAGGCGTTAAAACGATCTTTTTTAGAATATTACAGTAATCATGCTTAAAATTAGATTCATACACAATTTAGGCCCCTAACTTCTATTTGATAATTAAAAAAACATTTAAAAAATATATATATTCATATTCAATTATTTCTATTCATTACCTATAATAAAACATCTAGGTATTAAATACCATTTAAAATAATAATATTATATTATTAGTGTGCAACGTAAGATTTCAAATAAACATGTTGTCGTGTATCGGGTATTCCATCGAACATAGCATCCCCTTTAAAGTAGATTTAATATTTAGTCCAAAAATACTAATAAATACAAAAAAACTCATTTTCTTTATTTACCTGGGATGTTACATCTTTGTCCCCTTTTGGGAATTTTGTCCTCGCAATTTTAAAATAGGTCTTGGAAACATCATTGAAAGTCCGACATCAGAAAAGGGTCAATAAAACTATGACATTAAAATAAAGGAAAAAAGAAAAATGGTCACTCGAGAAAACATATACTTGGATTCCATGAAAACCTATATATAGAGGAGAAAACAATCCACCATGTTTTGATGGAGAGTGATAGAAAACATGACTAGGAGAAATATAACCACCAGAAAATCACAAACAAGTGATGGGTTTAACGGTCCTTGATTCCCCAGAAGGTAAAGTTAACAGAAAAAGTTTTTGTTTTATGTTACTTTTCATAAATTTGAGGAATTTATTTTTGAGCATAACTAAAAACATAAGGAAACATACATACTTTTCATATAGACTTTCATCCTTTACTAAATTTCTAACACAAACTCATATTCCATGCCAACGTTGAGTATTCAGGATGACTTGTTCACATTAAAAGTTCTATAATCAACTTTGAGAGAATCACATAATCCACAAATGATGAACTATATATTTCCCTTATCTTTAGATATCAACTAAACCCAAAATGGATAGTAAGAGATCATAAAATCCCCCAAAAGGATAATCCTTTATAAAAAGAAATACTAGTATTAATCTCCAAAAATTCAAGAAAAATTACCTGAAGTTCAAGAAAGATAATTCAATACACAATTGTCCTCAAAATTCATCAAAATAATCAAAACTAATATTGGAACCCAAAACTCAGAAGGATTTAAATCACATAACCTCCCACATAAAATATAAATATTTATCCCCAAAAACCCCGACTACTCTTAAATTCTCATACAAGAGTGGAATTAACCTAATCACATATTCTCTATGATAAGATAATTATTTCCATAAATAACCCAAATCACCTTATGTCCATAATAAAAACATATATTCTTCCAAAATAATATTTCAACCACTACTCCATAATTTAAATCCCAAGGTATTGAATTTTCCTTAGGCATATAGTGTTCCCAAAAGAGATAATGTCTTCCAAAATAACCTTTATCTCATAATCACCAAATCATTTTCCCTTACTATGAATGTCCATTTGATAAAACATATAATACCAAAAAAACATATTATTGATCAGCAAAATCGTTTAACTAAAATGAATTAGTCATACTAACCTGGGACTTCACGTAGTCCAGTGGTAGGCGATAATTTCCAATCGCACTTTGGTTGTGGGATAAATTCTCATAGCTTTGTCTGAGGTGACGAGTTGTCACATGGTCTGCGGGTTGTCATTTTTCAAAAAATATAATATTACATAAAAGAGAAAAAGTCCTAAAAAATAACCATAAAATAATTTATCCTCAAAGGTTATCTAATACATTTCATTTTAAACCCCAAAATGTAATAACCATTTATCACTTCTAAAATAACAATGATTATATCTAAAATCCTAACCATTATGGTAATGTCACTTATTCATAAAGAACACCCTAACCTCTAAAGTTATCTAAAGCACCCTCTGCTACCAACTGTAAGGACTCGACCTTAAACATTACATAATATTGAATTAAATGAATAATTCACATTGAGGATCATTTATGGTTTAGTGTTTTAGAGAAATAGGGCATAAATATTACATTATATCTAAAAAGTCACAAGGTAGAAACTTCTACTCAGTTTCCATAAAAAACACTTGAAAAAGGGTCATGTCTAGTTCCATGTTTTAGATAGCATGAAATTTCTTTGATCCCATCCTTGACCCTACTCCACTTTATGTCCTATGAAAAAAATTTCAAAAACATGGGTTGCGCATAAAAAGCTCAGTAAGGGATAAACAAAGATGGAAAAACATTATTTTTTCAAAACATCAAGTAATCCATGAATACTTTATTATAAGTAATACTTTTCACCTTTAAGAAGTAGTAAATACTCTTCACTGAATAAAATATCATTACGTACCCTTTTGTGACCAAAAGATTACTGCAAAAACCAATATAAATAACACATAACAAATATAGGTAACTTGGTACATAAACATTCTAATGTGGAATAAACATATGGTTGACTTCCATACAAATCACTAAATGGAGTATCCATACGTCTGAATTCCATACCGAATGCATTGGAGGTTATGACGTAACCACCCATCCTAGTATTCATGGAACCACAAGTCATATGGTTTATTATATAACCACCAATAAAATGTCCAAGTCACATCATAGAACATAAAATAATGAAAATATAAACATTTCAATAGTAACGTTTCATTTGATATCACAAGAAGTAATTTCATGATATTGATATAATCAATCGATATTCATAAACCATTTATAAAATATAGATTTTTGAATCAAAGTGTCTCATTCCACTATGATGATTTTAATGGAATTATAATTTTAAAACATTAATTTTCATATAAATAAATACTCAAAACCTTTTTTAAAACATGTACATTTTAGATAAATATTTAGAATAATAAATCTTTAAAACATTTAAAACGATATTTTAGTTAAAGAGTTTTTAACAAGATGAGAGAATCTTAAATAAAAATAATTGAGGAATAAAATTTAATCAGAATATTATAATATCTTGAGAATAAAGGGATTCATGTATAATAAGACAAGCGAACATATATCCACCATATAAGAGTGAATTGGTTTATAATAACAATGAAGTCTCAATGGAAATGTAAATTGAGATGAAATCCCTTATAAAGACGGTGTCCTTAAATTAAGGATAAATAAATTACATAATTATATGTGAACGATATAAAGAAACCCAATATTAGTGGATATTATGTGTAAATAAATCACATGGAATTCACACATATTCATAGGACTACATATTCAAGATTACAAGTTTAACCCAAATAATTGATATTGGGTTAATAAGTTCCCTTGCAAAAATTCGACAGCCTAATGACGTCAAATTAAAATTCAGAAAATGAGTTGAAGAGATAAAAAAGGGTAAATCATCATTTTTAAATAAAATTTACATCAATAAGGATATATAAGAACAAATCCCAATATAATAAGACGTAAATTAAAAGACATAAGAAAAAGAAGTCTTTTAAAATGAAGAGGGTGAAAGGTTCCCTTAACGATTTGATAACTTATAAAACATACACCACATGAAAGAAGGATCATATAATGAAGATTGAAATACTCATAACTGAATTTATATTTCACAAAGAGTAAAATCATTGGCAGTACATACACCACACAAAGGAAATAGTAGCAAATATAGCATGAATCTCACGGGAATAAAAAGTTAGAAGAAACCCTTTACAACGTTGTAATCAACTGAGTCCTATAACCAAAAGTTAATAACCACAAAATAAATCATATAATACCACAAATAAAACTATAATCATGATAATATATATCAATGGGTAGTACAGAATACACCACATGCAATGAATAAGTTGCAAACAATGGAAATCTCGCGGAATTAAAAGTGAGATATGAAAATCTCTTAACTCGTGTCCGACTTGAATCGTTTGTTCTTTGTTCTTCCTGAATAATAAAATAATGTTAATTTATAATTTATTAACAACATTTTTCAAGTTTATTATCCTTTTTACTATCACTTATTACCATGTCATAAACACCATGCAATCATTTAAGTAAATAATGGTCGTTTGGTCGATATTTTGTACTTGAGCCAAAAATAGACACCATATAATTACAAGTTGCCCATGTGGTCAACAGTACATTATCTACAGAATGATATTCATGATTTATATATCATATAAATCATATAAATACAGAATATACATGTATTTATAACAGTACATAACATTTTGGAGATAAGAAATGAAATGCACCATTCATTGAGACGGTAATCCGTACATATGCATGAACGTTACTTTCATTTCTATTTCATATTTTAATGGAATTAAAACATAATAATAAAATGGTATATTATAATTCCAGTATAATATCATATATAATATCATTAACTATATCCTTTATACATCCCACATATGGCATTGACGAGTCATATCACTTTGAGGGGTAGTAGTCCGCACTACCTCAAATGAATTTATCGCGTTTACCCATTATCAAAACCATAAAGGTTGGATATAAATGAAAAATACATAAGAATAAATGAAATATAAATATAATACATATCATATATAAATATACTGCCATCTTATGGCCACCATGAGAGGCGTTTTGAGATAATCAAACAGTCATCGTTTCGTGAGGTGTTAGTTTGCCATCCACAAGAACAAAATGTTCTTCACCCATTAAGTGGAGGTGTGTGTAAGTGTAGTTAAAATAAATATCATAAAACATCCTAGTATATTTAAGATACTGGTGTTGTTATAAATTAATATAATAAAAAGTTTTTAGGGGTTGGAGAAGTAAAATAA
The DNA here is from genome assembly GCA_963277665.1 of Viscum album. Lineage (NCBI taxonomy): Eukaryota > Viridiplantae > Streptophyta > Magnoliopsida > Santalales > Viscaceae > Viscum > Viscum album. The sequence continues at coordinate 1,983,832,936 of OY728161.1, read as the reverse complement.
AATAAAAGTAGTTAAGAGGAACTCTTACCTTTAATCTGGGTAACTTCCTTTGGTTTGAACCAAAAGGACTTCTTGAAGTACCTTATTCCTAAGTTAAGGCTTCTATGAAGAGTATAATGATGTAGGGATCTTATTTTGGCAGATTTGGGAATATCCAAAAGGCTTGAGAGGTGTGACTAATTGGTTAGAAGTGGTGTCCTTTTATAAGGGGGGAAGGGGCTCTTTAGGAAAGTGTACAAATATTATTTTATTATATAATGATTTTCGGTTTCTAAAGGTCAAAAACTAATTTAAGTCTACTGTAAGATGAATCATGGTCGAAATAAAATCATCCAATAAATATTTGACTTTTTTGGATGTTATTTTCATATTTATAATCTTATTTATTTAAATCATTAATTATTGAGGAACATACATCATCATTTTTGTGACATAAATAATGTAATTTAATTTTTGTATAAAAATTATTAAAAAATACAATGATGTAAGATATCGTCTTATCTTTCAAATTAATTATTATAGTCGAAATTATATCTTATATAACCCCATGTAAAAATTAATTTATCAAAAGATATTTGTTTTTCTCATTGTTTCTTTTACATTAAATTAATTAATCTAAAGTTCCCTTATCACTTTTATGTGGCTCCATGGGGTCCCAAAATAGACCCAAAGATGACCATGGTCGGAAATGACTCCTAAAATAAGGTTAGGACAATTTTTAATGTAATTTTATATTATTATGATATTCTTTTTAAATTGAATTACTCATTTTAACATTAACCGCAGTAAATAAAAGTCAAAAGTTACTGTTCACAAAAAATTATTTTAATCTTGTTGAACCACATTTTAATTACTAATAACAACCATGTATGTTGTATTTTCGAAATTCAATTCACAAAAGCGATAAAATTTCATTTAAAAGAAAAAGCTGGTTTTTGTAACTACTACTAAGTTGATACACTGTTCATCAAAAATTGATGTTTTTCAGAAAAATACCAAAACATCAGCCTAAGATGTAATTGATATTCCAAATTCAAAAATGATTTCTATTTTAAAAAGTTTAAAAAATATAAGTTTCATTAATTAATTTAAAATTAATTCCTTTTGTCAATACAAATAGAATGTTTTTATGAAATAATAAATAACAAAATATTGACACTTATTTATGTCCAATTTCAAAATGAAATTATTTCCAATGACCAAAATTATATTAAATGGTAAAAATATATTATAATTATAATTTAAAAAAAATTAAAAATACAATGTAACCATATAAATAAATGCGATTAAAAGGCACTTTTGAATTAAAATACAGTACTTTTCACTATTTATTAAAAAAATAAACTTTACCATAAATATACCAAAGTAAATTTTGATGTCCTGAATCTAAAGAATATTTTTATTTTGTTAAATAGAACATATAAAAATGACCAAAACCAGATTTAAAGAGTGTTCTCTATCAAAAGGTGGTAAATCGTTCTTTTATTGAATATTAGAGTATTCATGTTTAAAATTAGATTGGTTCACATTTTAAGCCCTTAAATTTTCTTGGATAGTTGTTAAAGCATTTAACAAACATATATAATCAAATTTTTGTTAGTTATATTCATTCCCGCCAATACAATGGATAGGCATTAACTACTATTTAAAATAATAATATCAAATTATTAATGTGTAACGTAAGATTTCAAAGTAGCCAATTGTTGTGTATCGAGTATTCCATTAAACATAGAGTCCCCTTTAATTTAGAATTAATTTTTAGTCCAAAAATATTAATAAATATAAAAAAAATTCATGTTCTTTATTTACCTAGGATGTTACAATTTTAAAATACAGTTAAATAGGTGATCTCTCATAATATAAATTGTATTTCGAAATAAAATATTATTACCTATATCATGGTTATTTATTTGTATTTTTTGGAATTATATAATTAAATTTTGAAGTGACTCAATGATGATGCAGTAATTAATTAATAATGAAAAAAAATAAATTATATTAATAATATTATAATAAATATAAATTCATAAATTTTATGTCAGATATAAATTTTATAGATTAATATGATATTTTAAGAGTTAGTTAATGTAGTTTGTTCTAAGGAATCATGTTTTTATGAATTTTTTAAAAATTTATGTAATGAATAGATTTAAAATTGTCATAATTCAGTAGACAAAAAAGAAAATATAAAATTAAATGATATAAAATTAAGAAATAATGGAGCAAAATGAATATATATGTCCTCAAATTTCATTAATTACCCATTAATTAGACTTTTGGAGAGATTTGGTAATTATTCTAACTCTCAATGTGTAAATTACATGATAACAGGGAAAGAGGAAAAAGGTTAAAAACGACAAGGATTAAATTTCATTGAAAAAATTTATAATTATAATTTTATACTTATAATTTGATCAAAATAATAATATATTTGAATTTAATTAGTCTGGAGAATTTTTTAATCTAAATTGAATTTATATAAATTTAATATTTTTATTATTTGCATGGGTTCCCCACCCCTCTCTTATAAAAATAAACATATTCCTGTATTTTACATTGACATCCAAAACCCGTTGGTTCCAACATGAGATGCCCAAACCCTTTTAAGAGAATTCCTCCTCAAATTCTTTAAGCCTTATTTTATGTCGAACACCATCCTTGGAGTTGGTAAGGTTTTAAGAAAAGTTCTCATTCGATGGAAGTGTAATTTGTTAATACAAGTGTTTCTATTTTATTTCATCTTCATTTGCCTTAAAAATTTATTCTTCCATGTTGATGTAATAACAATTGTATCCTCAATATAATGAGATTTTATTATGTTAATTGTCACGACCCGACCTCAGGGCCCATGTTGTGACTACCCCAATCCTGCCTTCCACAGGCCAGGGGCTGGAGACTAGCACCAAAGGCGTAACTCCCTAAAACTGGGATGGCATTGCCTTTAGAAATCGTAAAGACACACAACCAGAGAACAAGTTGAAGTAAACACTATGTAAAATCTGTATAACAGGTATGCTGAAAGTAAAGTTGCTGGAAATACAATCCCAATAGTAAAGTACAAGGAAAGGACAAATAGGTACAACTAAAAAGTTAAACAACTGGAAGGTGTCTAGCAGCTCTTGGATCATCCACCGCAGATGCTACCTAAAGGTTTGCTACAAATAGCTTCATCAGTTCTCCACGTCCATTCGTCTTCTCTAGGAACCGACTTTTCATGAGGTCCACCTCTGGGTACCGTCCAGTCCTCGTACACTCTGCCTTAGTCAGCGTTGTCTGACGTCTGTATCCAACACAACAAGATGCGGGCATATACCCTGTAGGGATGAGTATAACGATACTCAGTAGTGACCCCGAGATCCTCATGGTCTCACAAAATCCAACAAAGATAAACCACAATGTAAGATACAATCACGAGGTATCAACCGGCCTTACTTAGGTATATGCCCATACATATAACTATGTTACCAGTCACAGTCTGGCTCCAACTCTCGATCCCAAGAACAACCCATTCTACAAAGCAAGTAAAGTCAATCATCTCGATGATATATACTGAATGTAAAGACTCAGATCACATGGGTATACATCTTTTTTAGAGTGATTGAGATGATCAGATGTACTCACTGATTCATCTAAGCTATCGGACCCACACAGGATACAGGACCAGCTTAGCTGTCAGACCCACACATGATACATGACCATCTATTCTGGCAGACCCACACAAGATACATGACCATCTATGTTGTCAGACCCCCACAAGATATAAGACCATATATTCTGTCGGACTCACACAGGATCCAGGAGCATATGTTAGAACTTTAGGACACACGGAGGATCCCGGTACAGTAGTCATTGTTGTCAAACCAACAGAGGACTCCGGTACAGATGTTTTCAAAGTCCCAGCCAGCCATAGGGTTCCCTCACACAACATGCTCGATTCAAGGAGGGTCCACTCCATGGTCCAAGTGTCAATACATCAAATATAATGAATTCCTAATTTGATGTATCTCATAGTTTTATCTTATCATAAGGATCCCAACGCCAGATAGATGGTGCGTCAATCAGACGCCCGGTCATTGAGTTATTGGCATTTCTGTTTCAGGGACCCAGTTGGTTTTTAGGCTCAAACTAACCTGACCGTACCCCAACTGCATCCAAACCTCAAGTGAAGTATTCCAAATGAATATCCTTGCTCCAAGAATTCTATCTCTGAATATGGTTCAATGATCGGACACCTGTAGCCCTAGATGCGGGAAAAAAGGGGTAAAAGGCCTTAGCGGGTCCGGGTCCGGGACCAGTCTGACCCAATTGGGCTGACTCATCCTTACCCGGTCTGAACCGAGGTCTGACCTGGACCACGGGTCTGACCTGGTTTGAGGAGGCTACCTGATCCAAGGGAACGGCCAAACCCGAAGAGACGGCCCGGCCCGAGGGCGGCCCAGCCAAGTGGTGGCCTGGCCATGGGTGGCCCGGCCAAGGGTGGCCCATCATTAGGTGGCCCAACCAAGGGGCGGTCTGGCCTGGGCAGCCCCTCCATCCACGTGAGGGAGGGGGTGCCACGCCCCTCCCCAGTTTCGTCAAACAGAACCGGCACCTTGTGCCGGTTCAGGGGTTGCGGGACCTGGGTGGTCCCGCGTGTCCAGCTCCAAGACGACCGGCCTGACCGGCCACCGCCGCACCTCCACCGCAGGCTGATGGAACCGCTGTCCTCCTGATCTCTGTGAGACGTGACAGTGTTGTGCCTTCCCCACTGCGGCTCGACCTGGCCACATCCATCGGCTCCACCTCATAGTGCGACATAGCCGCGCTTCTCCATCCGCAGCTGCCCTCTTGTCTGCGGTTCCTCTCCGGTGAGGCACGACAGTGCTGTACCACATTACCACAGCCCACCCTGGCCGCAGTTCTTCATCTCTGGCGTGGCACAACGCGACAGCACTGCACCTCTTTCATTCAGCGTGGTTCTTCTCTGGCACGATGCAATGGCATGACGCCCTTCCGGCTCTGCCTCCGACGTCAACCAAACAAGAATCAAAAGAGGGAATGTTTTTTTGGCCTGTGACTTCCACATTAGGTGATAAAAATTTCCCACCGTTGAACCAAAGTAAATGTCAAATAATGAGGGTATAATTCATACATTAAAATATTCAAACCCCCTACCTTGTAATCGGTGTTCTCTCGGCGGTGTCGCAGGAAGGTGGCGTTGTTCCGTTAACGTCAAGAAGAGATGACGTCATCGTATGTTGCGCCCGTCACACGCCGCCAATCCCAGGTTTGAGTGTCATCCTCTTTATTCGTTAGGGATGGTGCGTTTTTCGTTGTATAGGATGACGTTCTTCGTTGGAGAGGACGTCGTTCTTCGTTGGAGAGGAAATGCTCCACCAAGAATCTCCCAAGTCTTTTCTCTGTGTTCCACCACAGAGAAACACCAACCAACCTAAAATAATATAGAAGCTATTATATTATGGTTTCCATGCATTCCCCAAAAGAATTCAAAAGAATTCAAATTAATTAATTAAACCATTAATTAATTTGTGTTGGCATAATTATGAAGGAAGGTGAAGAGGATCCGCAATAAATTGGGAGTTCCAAGTGTCAATGCGGGGTTATGGAAGGTTTAAGCTCATGTGGATCCCACAACATAATATCCTCCAAAGGGATGTTATGCGCGGGTGGGTCCCACCTCCAACCACCCCTTGGAGGATTCCACTACCACAAAAATAAAAAAATGTTACCCATATTTTTATTGAATTTATTTAGGAACCCACAAAAATTATCTTCCAATATCGATAAAACGCAAATGCAGAAATGGTCTCCTTAAGCGAATACCAACACTGTGAGATCAACGGTGTCCTCAGATTTCAATTCTGAGCACCATTTCCAATGTTATGAAACGTCGCTCACGCGTTTACTGAAAGTACCCGAAAAAAAATATTGGAAAATTATTAACATCCATCCTCGACCCACTACGGTCGAGGTATGACTCTTCCTAGGTGAAATACACCCCCAACGAACCCAACAGTACCCTCATATTTCAAATCTGAGTTACCGTTTAAATGTTATAAATTTTACAATAAAATAATTTTCACTTAATTATTTTATTTGTAGCCAAAAACTAACTTTCTCGGGTGTCCCTCGCCGACACAATTTAGTATCTCCTTAAAGAAAGCCTACCCTCACGAGTTCAGAGGTAGTCTCATATTTGTAATACAAGTTACTATTTGTGATTTATAAGCATTCAAAAATAAAATAACATTATTTAATTATTTTATTTACGGTTATTCCATTTTCAGGTTTTCTAACAGGAGGCCCGCACCAACTAAACATAAGTCACGCCTAGGGTAAACCAATAATCCTAAGTGAAATGGTGGCCTCTGATTTATGATCTGAGTAACCATTTAATAGTTATTCCACTTTTTCAGGAAAACTACATATGTGCATTAATTTAAGATTAACAAAACTTCGATGGGTCATTCTGGCCACTCCGGGCCTCAGAATCGCGCACCGTCAGAATTTTCAAACTCGTAAAAATCCCATGTATTTAAGAAAGATAAATTCCATGGAAATTAGTGGTCTTTAAATTCTCCCCATCTTTTGGATTTACATCCCCGTAATCTACATCTCAAACTAAAGGAATAAATGGGGGTACTGATCACGTATTAGAGCCCCATGCTCCCATGTCCTCTCCTGGAGGTTCCCGTGTTGCCAACGAATGCACACCAGAGGTATCGACCATCAACGTAGGACATGTTGCTATCGATCCCCAATCTCTACTAGAACCTCAATGAAAGTGGCCCTTTCGTAACCATCCAACACTCCATGGGTGATGATGTTGGAGGGGTCATTCATGTATCTCCTCATACTGGATACGTGGAAGACATCATGCACCTGGTGCAACTGAGGTGGAAGAGCTAAGTAGTAAAACAACTCGCCAACTCTGTTGAGGAACTGGAAAGGTCCAATGAACCACAAAGATAACTTTCTGCATTGGCCAGAACTCTGTATACCTCATCGAGGTGATTACCGTAGAAAGACGTGGTCACCATACTTAATCTCTACAGGTCTCCGTCTGCTGGGTTTTTGGGGAATACCGATCACGATGGCCATGGATATCTCATCAATATTCCACTTTGGGACCTCTAAAGGCTGAACCAAGCTAACTGGTACTTGATTCTCCACCTTTAATTGCTGACAAGTGAGGCATTGAGAGACAAACTCCGCTAATTCCTTCTTCAAACCGGGCTACCAGTGCTGTCATTGAAGCTCCTGGTACATCTTCACCACTCCTGGATGTACCGCTAAAGGGGATGTGTGAAACTCCCTCAACACTTCCTCCTAAAGTGAAAGTGGAACCATAGTTCGTTCTCTGAAGAGGATGTCATGCACCCCATGTTCAGAAAATCCACATGGTGTAGGTCCTGTGGATATCTGAGCATGGTGTGTCTCACAGTCAACGTTCCCATGCTACGCCTCCTTGACTTGCTGAAGAAGTGGGGGAGTGACTGTAAGAAACTAAAGAAAGTTTGTTCCATATCTATCCACAAAGGATATCTACAATGCGGCTAGCGGCTCCATCGCCTCTCCAAGAAGGTGAATGCCTGATCTCCTTCTGAGAGTATCTGCTACAACGTTCCCCTTCACAAGAGTATAGACTATCTTGAAGTCCCAGTTCTAGAGGAAATCGAGCCATCATCGTTGTCTCAGGTTCTGGTCATTCTGCAAGAAGATGTAGATGATACACTGGTGGTCAGAGTAGACTGTAAAGCATTCACCCATAAGATAGTGCCACCACATCTTCAAGGAGAATACCACTACTGCTAAATCCAGGTCATGGGTAGAGTAGCACGTCTCATGTTGTCTCAACTACCGAAAACCATATGTGATCACTGCTCGCTCCTGCATTAGGACACACCCGAGACTAGTCCCTGATGTGTCACAGTAAACCACGTACCCAACGCCCTCCTCTAGTATCCTTAATATTGTCACACTAGTCAACCTATTCCTCAGCTTCTGAAAGATCTGGTGGCATCTCTCTAACCACATTATGTTTTCCCCTTCATCTTTAAAGCGGGTAGTGGGGATGTAAATCTAGAGAATTCTAGAAAAATATTAAGTCTGGCCGACTCATGAGTGATCAACTACACCCTCTTATGCATGATTATATCCTATGCATCCTGGGTTTTCCATTTCACTGACCTAGGAAAACCCCATCCGAATGTTGTAGATAAACCACAACCTTTTTTCCTAATACAGTCAATATGTGCATGAACCGTGGTTGCCCAGTCCATTCCCAATATAACGTCGTAAGGTCTTGACGCTTCCACCAAGAGGTTCCCACTGAAACTCTAACCTCAATGGTATGATCACACCATCAGCATATATGTGATTATAGAGTCTCCTCCAAATGGTATCTCCATACGTGAGGGTCAAGTCAGCGTCTTAACTGGAAACTCTAGGTTTGGGACAAGATACGTGGATGGATGGAATGATTGGTTCATATTTCTATTGATACAGTAGCTATTAGTAGACATATTATGTACCTCAAATCATTCCGAGATCCCTTGTTTCACACTCTTTGACTGCATGTAGCTACACTCTTTCCTGGCCCTCTAGCTCCCTGAGCCTAGCAGGGAAAACAATAATGGGTGGTTGTAACATGTCGAAATGTTCACCACCTCATGTTGCTCTCCTACCACTGCTTCCACGTCTACTTCCCTACGTATTCATCATTCATAAAAACTTCCACTTATGGAAACATCTCACATTACCAAGTCTCTAAGGCTGACGATAGTTCGTAGCATCCCACTGCTAACATTCACTGGTTGTATCCATTCAGCCGAAGAACATTCAACCAAAAAGGTTCTCTCTAGCACCGTAACAAAAGTTTGAGTGCATAGAGGAAATTTTTTTGGTTCCGATGTCCTAAAAAACACCTCGCTCAGATGCCTGAGCTCTAAATCACAGATCGTGTCATATTAATCGAGTACCATGAAAGATCGGTATGCCACGATGAATAGTCAGCTACCGAAACGTCGTCCTACTAAAGCTGTATAAGCTCTAGAAAACTCTCAGCCACCTCCTCAAGCAAGTTATCAGCCACCTTTGGGTCAGGTTTGCTTCAGAACATGAAGGATATCAGGTGTTGAAACACATGTATGGCACTATGCCTACAAGTGTCCTCTACCGGTACTGCTGGTAGTGTCTGCAAACCAACATGCATTGATATAGTTGGCACACTGCTCGAAGGTACCATCTCAGAAAACTGTACAAGTACTGAAACCTCATCACTATGCGGACCATCCTCATGGTCACACACTAAAAAAGATTAGTATCTAATATCAACATTGTATATACTAGTGTCTAAACTAGGCGGAAAACTCCAGTAATCGCCTTCATCCATTCCTATGTGCCTTGGAATCTGTCTCGCCTCAAAACCTCAGAGTCCTCTGCCGCTGGAACTCATGCAATGCCCAAAGTCGGTGTGCACCGTCCTCCAATGCGGCTGCTGAGATCTGTTTCCCAACGGGTGGTGGTGCTAATGGTACACCACCCGAAGGTTCCAACATAGTAAGAGGGCCCTGCACCGAAGCCTCGTCGCTCGGTGGGCTGTCATCAGGTACTCTATCGGAAACCCTAGCTGGTTGTCTACGCAGCGACATCCTGATAAGGAAAAGATGTGTCATAGTCAATAAGTTATACCCGTTGAGATGGCTCAATGTTTTCACAAAGAAGACTCTTGAGAAAAAACTCGGAATCAGTGTTTTCGTGCATTGAGTCAGAAATCAAAAGTCATTGTCCTGGTGTATGGATACATCGGCCACCGTACCAACACTGGATTCCCTTTACTGAAAACCACACTCTATACTCTTAACACTATTTCTTCATAGTACGACATATCAGAGTCCTTTGTTCTATGGTATAACCAACTCCTCTGATACCAATTTGTCACGACCTGTCTTTGGGGCCCGTGTCATGATTACACCAAGCCTGCCTTCCATAGGCCAGGGGATGGCGACTAGCACCAAAGGCAAAACTCGCTAAAAATGGGAAGGCATCGCCTTTAGAAATCATAAACACAAAAAACTAGAGAACAAGTGGAAGAAAACACTAAGTAAAAGCTGTATAACAAGTGTGCTGAATGTAAAGGGGACAAAAATACAAGCCCAACAGTAAATTATAAGGAAAGGAAAAACTGGTAAAACTAAAAAGGGAAACATTTGGAAGGTGTCTAGAAGCTGATGGATCATTCACCACAGATCCTACCTAATGTGTAGGTACATATAGCCTCCTCCGTGCTCCATGTCCATCCGTCTCCTCCGGGTACCGACTCGTCCTGATGTCCACTTCCAGTTATCATCCAGTCCTCATACACTCTGCCTCCGTCTACACTGTCTGTCGTCTTCATCCAACACAACGAGTTGTGGGAATAGCCCGTGCAGGGTTGAGTATAACTATACTTAGTAGGGACCTAGATACCCTCTAGGTCTTACAAAATCCAGAAAGGATAAATCACAATGTAAGATACAATCATGAGGTATCAAACAACCTTACTTAGGTATTTTACCATACATATACCTATGTAACCAATCACAGTCCAACTCCAACTCTCGAGCCCAAGAAAAAACCATTCCCCAATGAAATTAAATTCAATCATCTCGATGATATAGATTGAAAGTCAAGACTCAACTCACACAGGTATAAATATTTTTAATAGTGATAGAGATGATCAGATGTAGTCACTGATTTATCTAAGTTGTGGGACCCACACAGGATAAAGGACCATCTAAGCTGTTAGATCTACACAGGGTAGAGGACCATCTATTCTCATCTGAGTTGTCGGACCCACACATGATACAGGGCCATCTAAGCTGTCGGACCCACACAGGATACCTGACCAGCTATTCTGTCTGACCCACACAGGATCTAGGTAAAGAATTTAGATCTTTCGGATCCACGGAGGATCTCAGCACATTAGTCATCATTGTTGAACCCACAGAGGATTCTGGTACAGAATTATTCACAGTCGCAGCAATCCCTAGGGTTCCCGCACACAACACGCTTGATTCAGGGAGGGTCCGCTCCTCGATCCAAGATTCGATAAATCAACTGTCATGAAGTCCTGAGTTGATCTATCCCATAGTTCCATTTTATCATAAGGAACCCAACACGATAGAAGGTGCATCAATCAGATGTCTGGTCTGTTGGTTATAGGCATTTCTGTTCTAGGGCCCCAGTTGGTTTTTAGGCTCAGACCAACCCGACTGTACCCCAACTGCGTCCGAACCTCAAGTGAAGTTTTCCAAAAGAACCGTCTTGATCCATGAATTTCATATCTGTAGATGGTTCATTGATCGGACACCCATAGCTCTAGATGCGGGCAAAAATGTGTAAATGGACGTAGCGGGTCCGGGTCCGGTCCGACACAGTCGACTGACCCGGCCCAACCCGGTCTAAACCAAGGTCTGACCTGGTCCGCAGGTTCGAACCGTTCTAAAGTAAGTGACCCGATTCGAGGGGATGGCCCGTCCCGAAGAGGCGGCTCGACCTGACGGGCGGCCCGACTGATGGCGGCCAGGCCGACGGGGGCCCAACCATGGGCAGCCCGGCCAAGGGGGGCCCGGCCTTGGGCAGCCCGGTCGAGGGGCAGCTCAGCCTTGGGCGGCCCGGCCTGGGACACCCGGCGGGCCATGCGAGGGACGGGGTGTCACAACCATCTGCGGTTCATCGAACAGAAGCAGCGCCTTGCGCCGGTTCAGGGGTTGCGGGACCTGGGTGGTCCTGTGAGTCCTGCTCCATGATGACCGGCCCAGCCAGCCACCCTCACACCACCACTGCGGCTCGATGATGATGCAGTCCTCATGCTCTTCGCGTGGCGCGATGGCACCCCGCTGTCCCTGTCATGGCCCGACTTGGTCGCGGCCTTCGGCTCTACAGTGTAGCACGACGGCACCGCGCCTCTCCATCCGTTGAGGCCCTCATTGCCGCGGTTCCTCTCCGATGAGGCGTAACGGCATCACAACCCTTTTTCGCGGCCTTCCCTGAATGCAGTTCTGCAACTCCAGAGTGGCGTGACGTGATGTTGCCGCGCCGCTTTCATTTTCCACGGTTCTTCTCCAGCGTGGTGTGATGGCACAACGCCCTTTCAGCTCCACCTCTGACGTCATGAAAAAAATAATCAATAGAGAGTCGGTGGGCCATGTTTGTTCGGCCCATTCCCTCTGCATTAGGTGATAACAATTTTCCACCATCGAACCAAATTAAACATCAAAAAACGAGGGTATAAAATCATACATCAAAATATTCAAATCCCCCTACCTTGTAATCGGTGTTCGCTCAGCAGAGTCGCGGGAAGGCAGCATCATTCCATTGATGTCGGGAGGAGATTATGTCGTCATATGGTGAACCCGTCACACGCCGCTGATCCCGGGTTCGAGCTTCGTCCCCGTTCTTCGTTGGAGACGGTGCATTCTTCATTGGAGAGGACGTCGTTCTTCGTTGGAGAGGAAAGGCTCCACCAAGAATCTCTCAAGTCTCCTCTCAATGTTCAACCATAGAGAAACACCAACCAACCTAAAATAATAGGGAAGCTATTATTTTATGGTTTCCATGCATTCACCAAGAGAATTTAAAAGAATTCAAATTAATTAATTAATCCATTAAGTAATTTGTGTTGGAATACTTATGATGGAAGGTGAAGAGGCTCCAAAATAAATTGGGAGTTCCAAGGGTTAATGGGGGGTTTGAAATTCTATGTGTCCCACCACATAATATCCTCCCACGAGAGGTTATGAAAGGGTGGGCCCAAACTCCAACAACCCCTTGGAGGATTAAACCACCACAAAAAAAAATATGTTACACATATTTTTATATAATTTTTTAGGAACCCCAAAAAATTAACTTCCAATCATGATAAAACACAACTGCCGTAAAGGTCTCATTAAGAGAATACTGGTTCTATGAGTTCAACAATGTCCTCAGATTTCAATTTTGAGCACTGGTTCAAAAGTTATGAAATGTCACTCGCATGTTTACTAAAGGTACCTGAAAAAAAGTTCAGAAAATTATTAACAGCCATCCTCGACCCACTACGGTCGAGGTTAGGCTCTTCTGTGAAAAATATTCCCCAAAAAACCCAATGGTACCCTCTGATATCCAATATGAGTTACCATTTAAAATTTACAAATTTTACAATAAAATAATTGTCACTTAATTAATTTATTTTCAGCCAAAAACATACTTTCTCTAGTGGCCCTCTCCGACCTAAGTTAGTATCTATTTAAAGAAAGCCTACCCTCACAAGTTCAGCGGTGGTCTCAGATTTTTAATCTGAGTTACCATTTGTGATTTATAAGCATTTGAAAATAAAATAACATTATTTAATTATTTTATTTACAGTTATGCCATTTTCAGGTTTTCTCACAGGAGGCTCGCACCGAATAAACTTAAGTCACACCTAGGGTAAACCCGCCATCTTGAGCCCAACGGTGGCCTCATATTTATGATACGAGTATCTTTTTAAGAGTAATTCTACTTTTTCAAGAAAAATACATATGCACGTTAATTTATGTTTAACAAAACTTAGATGGATCATTCCGGGCACACCGGGCCTCGGAATCACGCGCCGTCAGAAACTGCAGACTCGTAAAATTACCAATTATTTATCAATAAAAAACTACACATAAATGTACGGGTCTTTACATTAATACCATCACCTACATCCATCTCCACTTCAATTAAATGGGAATGGACTTAGTCGCTTGTGCGTACATGTGAACTATCACCTCTACGAATAGATTTAATTTGATATCCTTAACTGTCTTTCATGAATAGATGTGATAATGGAATTAATTTTCATCTATGAGATTACTATAATATTATTCATTATAACATAATATTATATTAGTTACATTCTTACCTCCTTGTGAATAAAATTTATAATATAGTTTTTGCGTACGTGTGAAATATTATGTCCACAAAAAATATTAACTCATTATTATTCATTATTTAAGTTTTATGTTATATAAATGTATATCTAAATGTTTAATATCATATTAATTTTTTTATTATCATTTTTAAAGAAAAAATAATACTTACATACATTCAATAACGATCAATGAAAAATGGAAAACATTACTCATTAGTATGTAGGACTTATCATTACCATTAATATAACTATGTTCATTTAATAAATCCATACATAATTGTTAGATTTTAAAGTATAATTTATATAATAAATGATACTAATTTCATGAATAATATTCTTGGTGATGATTTATTTATGACCCCATGGACTAGTGACAACATACCATGTTCATTTTTTCCTGATGTATAGAATATTGACATAACGTCTCACAAGAACTAAAATAATTAACTAATTAGTATAACATTGAAATTAATGAAATCAAAGGAATGATAAACATTAAAATGTTTTAATGAAAGTATAAATTATCATATTTTTATTGTTTAGGATGAAATGGAACATATTGTGGGAATCAAACTCAAGTTAAGGGTTTTTGTCTCAGTCTCCGTTCATTGATAAATTTCATGATAAAATTAAAATTTATTCTTTTATAAGCTTTACATACATCTAATATTAGATTTAATATCAATATTTTATCTATAATAATGTTATTTATTATTTTGGTAAATGTATTAATTCATGGAGATTATTATTCAAATTTTCAATGTGGTATGGGACATCATGAAAATTTAATTATTTATTTATCAAATATTTTTCTTCATGTTATTAATTTAGACATATATCATTACGGATATAAAAGGATTACGTGGGAAATATTATGGATATATTGAATTTTATTCATATTTTTCAAAAGGAATCATTCAATATGAAGAGTTTTACATTCTTTAAAATAAAAAATGAATTATTTTTAAAATATGTGGGGACAAAGAATTATATGAAACTATAATCATTATTTGATATTTGGATTCCATTATAAGCCTTAATGAATTTTAAATGAAAATTTAATCCCATATTACCTTTTTGGTGTTTTTTAATTTTTTCCAAATGTTGACTGAATATTTCAATATCTTGGAATTATATCTTATGTTTTAAAATGAAATATTATTAGTAAAATGTTGATAATTGAACTATTTTATGGTTTAGAATTATATAATTGTACATGGAAATTTGAAGGGGGAATACGCGATTAACCAAATATGGGTGGTTACATGGTAAATAATGAGGGGAGGTTCTATAAAACTTCAAGTAGATTGGGTTATGTTATAACCTATAATGCATTGGGTATTGAAGTCAGTTGTATGTATAATCTATTTAGGGATTTGTTTGGATGTTGACCATATGGTTATTCCATTAAAGTATGATTACATCTCATGTTACATTGATATGATATATGTGATTTCCTTAGGTTTTATTCTAATCATTAAATTATAAAAAACACAATGAATGAGTTTATATTTTGTGAAGAGTATTTACTACATATTAATAGTGGGAAATATTACACTATTATAACATATTAATTCTTTACTTATTTTCGTAAGGCTAACAGATTTCCTTCATTTGGTATCCCATACTGAGATTTTTATGCTCATATCATGTTTTTAAATGTTTTTCATAGGATTTATTGAATAATAGCGGCAAGGATGGGATCATTGAAAAGCTATCATGTTTAAACATTAAAAAACCAAAAGTCTATTTAACCTATTTTGTTTTATGAATTAATGTATAATGAGTAGAAGTTTCATCATTGAAATATTTGTGTTTTTATATATTATTTAATGAAAAATTATCGAAGTCCCTAAAACTAAAAAGATCCCCAATGTGATTGAAAGTCAAATAATTGACTTAACTGAAGATTATGTAAATATTAAGGGTGCAGCTTTATTCATTCCTCCAGATTTAGGAGTAATTATTCAAGGTAAGGGAAATATTCTTCTTTTATTTTCAGTTGAAGAAATTTATTTGTATATGTGTTCTAAATGTTATGGATACTAATTTTTATTACCCTATTGTTCAAACCCTTACATAAAAATTATGTTTTATTAATGTGATAACCTGGCCCCACTCATATTACTCTTTTCTAAAACCACATTTTATACGAGTCATGTGGCAGAATGTACTCCTAAAAAATTCTCTCTTAACATTATAAATTCTATTTTATTTACTTTTTTGAAATCCCAAAACTATTTTATTAAATGGGTATTCATATAGACATAAAAATACTTATTTTATTTGTATATTAACAAAAATTATACCGTCATTTCCTTTAGGGGTTTTAATAATTACATAATGACCATGTTTTTAAAATATTTTGAACCACCTTTATTTTGTTAAGAATCATGTTTTTAATTTTTCATGTGGTATTTATGAAAAGATTGATTACGATATATGTAGATTATAATAACTATTAAATATGATGGGTTCTCCCTAATAGTGATCTATTACATTGGGTAAAGATTTTAATCTATATAAATGAGATGATTTACGATACCATGGTGAATTACCTTGGTGTTTTTTAAAAAAATTGGTGATATTCTTGTGAATGTATCATTTAAATTTTTTAGCCAAATTTATATGTTATTATTCATTTTATTTTAATTATGATACAACACATATTTCATTTCCCACACCACAATAATATTTCCCGTGTTCATATTGGCATTCTTCATGATCGCATGTAAACTCTTCCCATAGATTGTTCCCATATTATGTAGATGATAACTCCATTAATTTGATTTACATACCTAGCTTATGAGATGTCGTAAATGTAACGTAGGATGAATCCATGGAGAATAATTTCAAGGGTATTGAAAGAGTATTTTATTATTTAATGTATTATATTCCATATATTCAAAAACTAAACATTAAAAGGTCATTTGTATTCTATAATCTTATAAAAAAGAAGGATTCCATAGTTTCTATAAAGAGATTTTTTAGTAGTTTATCTAAATTAGAAATATAAATCATTAGTATAAAACCAACAAGAAATTTAAATATAAAAAACATTTGGGGATTTCAGTGAAGTATTAAGTATGATATTTCTAAGAAAATAATCCCTATTAGGACCTAAATAATTCGATGTGGCTTATGTAGAGATGTATCTTAGGGGTAAAACATGAAATCAATGTATTGAACTAGACTCTATTGGGAAATGGAGGATGATAATTGGTAGTTTTTCACTCTTGGTCTGAAACTATTGGTGGATGTTTTTGGTTAATCAATTGGTTTTTATGAACAATCAAGAATCGTATATAGAAATGTAATTATAGTTAAATAATAACAGATTTATGCTTGGAGTTTTAAGACATAAAATTCATTCAAATTTTAATTTTCTTAAAATATAAAAGTGTCTAAATAAAGCATTACTCTTTTATAAGAGTGGTGTGAAATCAGAGGAACCATCTAAATGATTTCCACAAAAGAATATGCACTGACAGACATATGAAGGGATACCGAATGGAAGAAAACAATATAATGATGAATAAACATTCTTGAACTTTGAATATTAAAATGAAACAAGTTTATTGGATAGATTCACCTCAAAGGGAAAACATTTCATTGATTCCTTCATTAATCAATGACCAAATTCTATTAGTTGATTTAAGGACCCATTGATAGATGATTAATAGATGAAATCTAAGGAAAATATCTTTTCTGTACTTGGTTGTTCAAAAAAATAGAATGTAACTCTAGTAATATACCAAATAGATGGACATGATGATTAGTTGTAAACACTGATAAAAAACAGAAAGTCAAGAATAAGGATTTATGATATGGAATGGGAAGTGTTCAGTGGATCCTTTTTCAATTAATATTTCCATGTTTGATGTGAACAGCAAAAGAGAAGGAATTGCTAGAGTGTATGAACAAGGAAAATTAATCTATAAGATTCTATGGGATTATCATTCAAACTCAATATCATTACACATCTAACATTGTTATAGATCCAAATAGAAATAGTGATATATTTTTTGGTCAGATAGGGACCCATATTTGGTGGAATATATCCAACCGATACTAGGAAAGATATGATGAGATAATATATCATGATATAAATGAGTAACTACAATTATAAGAGATGTTGTGGTCATATAAATATAATTAAAATGTGTAATATTTTGGGGAAAACATAGGGGAAAACATTATCATAGAATAGTAGTAATAAAAGTGAAACATACTATAGGTAAAAATTCAAGGAATAAGCATTTAAGGAATTGATTTCATTGAAGAGGAAAATGATACATGTGTGGAAGATATATCCATACTGCTCAGAAATATCAAGGTAAGGTGAGAAATTAGCTTCTGAACACTAAAGACAATTGGAAGATAGTGCATGCCCATCTAGAAGTCCAATGCTTCTTATGAGGACTGTTTGGGAACTTTTCCAATCACTGCCCAAATCCGAAGATACTGGATGGAAATAATAATCAACCACATCATTGACTAAGAGAGAATAGTAATGAATTTTCAATCACAAAGGATAAAGTAGGGGATATATATGAAATGATTATAGGTATAGTCATTGGTCTACATAATATAGAAGATACATTGTGGATTATGGTTTTATGCATTCCTTTATTTCATCCATGATTGTGAAGACTATAGAATCATGCCATAAAATTTTACTGTTAGTGTTATCATTCAAGAAATTTTTAAGGATTATCCAAGCATCAATAGTGTATATAAATTCTAGTACTAAAATTTCTGAGCATAGTCTCATCACAAATCTGGAAGTCATTCCCATGATGGAACAACCTACCATTATTTTCAATAGAGAGATATCTCAATCACATATTTGTCTAGAAGCACCTCCCACAACCTTATTTATGGAAATGATCAGTATATAGAAGGAATGAAATGAAAGTCATAGAATAGAAAAGGTCCCCATCATTCAGAATTACATTGACCTTGTAACACACCAAAATTATAAATTACAACTTTATATTAGATAGAGTGTGTGAAACACATCACCATGAATGTAAGGGAATATAATATTTCAAGAAAATACTATATATTTATTATTTTAAATAAATTAAATACATGTTATTTCTTCTAAGGCACACAAAATTTATAGAGCATTAATTGAATGAAAGTTCATATTTCCTCATTATCTTGTGGTAAATGCAAGAGAGACATTCCTGTATTATATGTGTTACACAAAAAAATGTGTTTCAAAAAATCAAAATATATTTAAAAAAAATTATATAATATTATACAACATGATAATTATGATAGAAATTATTAATAGTATCATCTAACATATTTTTTTAAATATATATATAAAATTATTTCATTAGTAACGAATTAATGATAATAAAAAATATGAACCAATTGGTTAAAAAATAAATATTATTATTACTATGCTTCCAAAGGGGTATTTTCTAAATAAACAAAATTAATTACAATTAGTTAATGATATTAATAAAATATATATGTTAAATATTAATTAAAATATTTTTGATATCCATGCATTAGTTTTGATAAGAATATGTTAAGAACAAACCCAATTTGACACATAAAACCTATATATTAATAAAGTTAATTTTGCCGCCTAATAATGAAGAGCCTATTTTAAATATTATTTTTAACACATTAATTGATTTAATAAGATAATTTAAACATAATATTAGAAATTAATACTTAAATACTAGCTAAGGTGGATTTATAATATTTTTTTAAAACATATTATTTTTTAATGAATGTTTAAAAATTCTGAATTTTAGTTCAAAATAGTTTTTCATCTACTTTACATATAATTTTAAATAATACTATTAATTAGTTTCAAAGATAAGTTCGATAATAATATTATCAATTAATACAATTTATCTCATTGGGATAAATTTAAATTTTTTTTCAAGGTAAAAACATATCAAACTTTTGATCATTTTCTACATTAAAAACACGCATTATCATCCCTCATTGAGGATGAATTTTAAATTATTTTTTTCACTTATGTGTTTATAATTTGGAATAATAGATTCCATATATAGAATTATAATAATTTTTAATTCATAATAATACCAACATAGTTATAGAAAAAAATATTAGGTAATGTAATGAAAATGAATTACATCAATTATAGTTAAATTGAGATTAATAAAGGAATAAACCTTAACCATAAGGCCCAATACGACCTCTAAACATGTCCTATAGATTTTGAGTGGCCATATATCAACCATATAGTCTGTTCGATCGAAATTGGACCATTATTCAATCCAAATAAACCATGAGAAATGTGCTTGGAATTTCTTTTTCAAAATATTACTAGATTGACACTCCTCCTCCAGTATAAAAATGTATTCTCTCCTCCCACTTCTTCGAACATATCAAGACACTTTGGCATTAACATGATCTGAAAAAACATATCCTTAAAATCCCTCCCATAATCCTATAATTATATCATTGGATTTAAATATATCATTGGGAGCCTTTGGTTCCATCCAAAAGGAGTTACCCGATTTAGAGGCAACAGACTTCCTCAGGTTTTTCAGCTTTATTTAAATTCCCCAATCCCCCAAATATTACTATTAAATTAGTATATAAAAACACAAAAACTGAAAAATAAAATATGTTTTTTATGATAATATTTCAAACTACACTTACACACACATCTATCAAATGGGAAATGAACATAAAGTTTCAGTGTATGACAACCATTGCCCCCATGAAACGATGATTGCTCATTTTATATGTACCATCTATGATGGTTGAAATTATAATAGATTCTATTTATATATGATATATATGATATTTATCATGTCTTTATTCTTATTTAATTATTTTACAACACATATCATTATAATTTTTATTGTTTTTAAAGACGATAACATCATTTGAGAATGTGTGGACTGACACCTCTTGGACCATAAGGTTTTAATTAAACATATGTCACATATTAAAGGATTATTATAATTAACCATATAGGACACATTAAAATATTTTTTAATTAAACCTCTATTACATAAAAAAACCTATATATGATATTAATTACATAATGACATTTCTCAAAATATATTATATATGTCCTTTTAATTATAACTATTTCACACAATTAAAAACTGATAACGTCATTAATGGATATGTGGACTACTACCTCATCAATATAATGTGAGTCCTTTTACAGACAATTATTTTGATATATAGGTATATATGACTACATAAAATGTTATATATGATATAATGACAATTATGGAAGTATATTACTCTACTTATCATCTATCAATAATGATCATTTCAAATTGGAAATGTTACATATGTGTACGTACGACCTATCATCTCCATGTTTAGAACATTGATTAATTTTTTATAACCATATTTAATTGTTGGATTTAAAAGTATAATAAATTTATAAATTTATAATTATTTATTGAATATTATTCTGGATATATTATATTATAATAAATTTGAAAATAGTTGACATACTAATGTTTTTGACATAGAAACTGAATTTGTTCAAAGCCCAAGACATAAACATAATTTTTTATGTAGTTTCAAACAACACTATAATAAGTGAAATATAAATTATTATAAAAATAAAAAATTATCCCAAGAAAATATAATATTATCATATGTTAATTATATAATATGTTAATGGACCTTCACCTAAAAAGGAAACACAACTTATGATATTCTTTCCGCATATTCATTCCACAAGACATACATAATGTTGTGTATATAATATCTAATATATAGTGTACGTAATACCACATTGAAATGTGATATAAAGAATAACTAATTCTTCAGGGTATTTTTTCTTCAAATTTAATGTATTTATTTTAAGGGGATTTTAGTTAAGGGATACCGAGTTGAATAGAATTTCATAACTCAATTTCATTTTATAGAGTTATATTACTTATTAATTTCTATTAATATTACAATATTATGTGTTTAATAAATTTTTAGATTCTATTATTTTATTTACATTTCACATGTTTTGATTTATAGTTGATACAAAAAATATACTCATTGATTTTTTTTACTTCGATTTTATATACATTTCAAGGGTTTATTCTAAAATCAAATTTTATTCATGATTCATTATACATGAGTTTTTATTTGAGGAAATTATTGGATAATTCTCTAATAAGCCATTTTTATCTCATCTAGTTCTTAACGAACTTTATCAATTATTAGTAACATTATTTATAATTTGGTACTCAAATGATATATATGTTTTTTATTAATCCCCTAAATCATTTATCAATTTAGTGAGATAAACAATTTTCTTTTAAAAATAAATATTTCTAAAAAATATTTTAAAAAAAATTAACATTAAAAAAGGTTATTTAAATATATTTTCCCCTTTTTCATTTATGAATATTTTCCAAGTAATATCTATGTCTCTTTATCAAAAAAATGGAATTTTCATAACAATTTTTAATTTGAAAAATATGTTTTTTAACTCATATGACATATGTGGATTTATTCACTGTCGTTTCATTGATTATTCCATTATAAGATTAATTTTTTTTTATTTTTTGATAAAACTTTTTTAAAAGGTATTTTCAATGTAAAATACTTCCAAATGTTTTTAATGAAAATTATATCTTCCACAATAATATTTTTTAAAGGTTATTCATTTATTTCATAAATGAAATAAAACCACCATTTTTACTCCGGATGTGATATTTTGTCTTAACAAAATCAATATCCTTTCTCTAAATGGTTTTTGACTTATTTTGAAATGGAATGTATTCATATTCACTTCAATAATTTCCTTGTTAGTTCCCTTGAAATATTCTAATTTCATATGATCATTGACCATTGAATTTCACATAATTAAATATATCATTTATCTGGAAATTAATATTTCTTGAATGAATTTCCATTATATATATGGTGTACACTTTGACAATTATTTTATTATTTGGGAAAATATTGATAAATCTATGTTGTTTGTTAAATACTGTTAGATGATATGACACTTTGTTTAGATATATGATTTGATATAGGAGGAATTATTTGGAAAGTTATGATAGTGGTGGGCTCAGTTATAGATTCCCTTTTGATTAATCGATAGTATCATGGGATGAGTAGGTCTTATAGGTTCTATAGATGGGTTTTTACATGATATTATAAATGTTCATGGGAGGGGTCCTCATAGTACTTGTTACAAGTACAAATGAACGATTTTATTCAATAATTAAGAATTTACCTCATTTAGACTAAGTCATTATTCATCCATGAGATTTTGTGTCATCATATCTATGGATACATTTCATTATCATTTTATTGATTAAATTCCATGTGTTTTACTTATTCACCTTAACATATTTATTATTCCTAATATAGTTTTTTAAATTTAATGTTTATTTTGTTATTTTCTTTCTATATATATTGATTCATTATTTTTATGTGTTTTAATTTGTTATCTTGAAATATTATTTGTCTATTGAGTGATTAATTATATCGAATACATGTTTAGTTATGTACCTTTCTATATTATTTTATTCGTTGTGATTCATTATTTCTTCATCCATGATTTCACAAAAAATACTGAGAATTTGGGCTCACCCTTATGTTGTTTCCTGTCCATAGGAATCCAATAAATATACTAAGCATAATACATATGTATAGTAGATGAATAATGTTTTTATTTTAGAAATCAAAATATGAAGAAGAAATAATTTTTTGTAATTATTGTATTATTTTTTATTAAATGACTCATGAATGTATCTTGTTTACCAGGGATACTAACACATTGTCCCTTCGAGGATTTTTTCATTATAATCATGCCAAATTAATTAGTAGCAGGAAACAAATTTTGGCTAATGGGGTCGTGTCACTATAGTTCATATCAAATGAAGTTTAGTAGTAAACATGCGAAGAATATTTAATACAAACTATCTTAAAGAATATAACCCTCGGGTTTCATTTGATGATAGGTATAAAATAATATCCTATATTTTTGGTAAGGTAGATATTGTGTGGGTCTTCCATGAAATACATCCCTGTTTGGATACTACAAGTGGACAACGTTCAGAAATAGACGTATCGGGGAGTAATAACTCTAAAAAGTTGTTTTGGGCATAAGTCAGGGTAACATGGTACATGAGAATGGGATTTACTTATGCACCTAGTTTGACACTCCTAGTAGAAAATTTTAGGATAATCCAAATTTTATTTATAAAACATTTTGACGAATTTTAATGGATAATGATAGAGAATGATCAATGTTAAACCTAATATATTTTATATTTAAAAATAAGATGTTAAAATTTAGATATCTTATAGATGATTATATGCTTTATCACTTTGACTATCATTACTGACACTATTATATCTGGTTTATTCAATTTATGGAACCTGAAAAAGTCTAGTCATCATTGAACATAAACGACATGGTGCTGAAAATGAGAGACCAAATTAAGTGTTTGTATGAGTGAAAGATATCTTGTTTATTCCTAATCAGTTTTTAGGAATTAAGTTAAAAAATAAATATAATTAAAATCTTTCAAACACACTAATGAAGATTAGGATATATGTTTCTAAGATCTCAAGTGCTAGAGACCACAACTAAAAGAATTATCTATTTCTGACATGTGAGATGTATGGATGGAGAAACCCTTGAAAGTATCTCAATAGAACAGAGAAATACATTATGTATATTATTGAAATACAAAAATAGAAGTATTGAAATAGAAAAATGAATAGTGTGAAAGAAGGATGTAAAACACATCTTATGGAAATATTTTGGGATTGTGTTCTTAAATGTGGGGAACCTGGACATTACATGAGTCAGTTACCACTCTTAATGGATAAACCCTAGATCACTGATAGATGTATATAGGAAATAAATAGACAAAATTTTTCTGTATTGAGGATGTATTGAAAACCATGGATAAGAGTCTATTTAATTATTAAATTTCATAGAGGTCGATTATATTTAATTTTGAAATTATTTTAATATGTTTTTTTAAAAGGGAACACTATATGCTAGGTAAACACCTATAATGTCTGTAATGTCAGTGGGACTTGATCCCATAACTGAAGGATGATATTAGTTTCACTCCATCAACTAACCTAAGTAATTTCCAGCTTAATTTTACATTGTTTTTATTGAAACAGTTTAATGAATAAATGATAATGATGAACCAATAATATCAATTTTGAATATTAGAGACTAAAATATTTACTATATTTGTTTTGGAAGATTGTTAGAGACAAAAGGTACGAAATTTGACTCTTTTATAAACCTTACAATGCATTATCATTTTCGTTTAGTTCTTTAAGAATAAAAAAACCATTCATGGCAATTAATTTCTAGTTGTAATGGGATGAATTACAATTTGATCTAATCATGACCAAAATTGAGGAGTATTCCTATGAAATAGAAACCCAAGATGTAATAATATATTATAATGTTTTTTGGTTATAAAAATAATTAACAAACATTATGAAAATGACGTTGAAATAAATTTTTGAACTGATACATTAATGTATATTAAATTGATGGTGTCTTAAATCATCATTGATTTATGGATTTGAGGACCTCTACAATCTAGAGATCATTCAATTACATCTGATTGATGTTTTTGTTCACCCCTCTAAATATTACCTCCATTCCTTGACGTACTTATTTTCACTTTCCATTAATGTTCCCCTACACAAAGAACTAGTTACATGGTAGTCAATGTGACCATTATAATTCATATTCTCTCTTTTATGTAGCATCGGTTATGAACCCTTATCATGATTTGGGATTTCAATGTAGTAAATATCAAACAATATTTTTCCAAAAAAATATTTAAATTGGAGGACATAATTTAATTTATGTTGGTAGAATGCAACACCCTGAAATTCTAATGTACAAATTTGTATTTGATACCGTGTATGAAACACATCACCACACATTTAATAGAATATAATACCATGAGACTCAAATATATATTTACTATTGTAAATATATTTAATACATGATATAGTCTCTAATTCATGCATCACTGAGTGATCTTTCTTCGTAAAAAAGTAATACTTTCCTCAATAGCTTTTGTTTCTCGCAAGAGAAACATTCCTCGATAGATTGCATTACACATAAGACCGAGTTTCACCAAATAATAATATATAATAAAATATTGTTATGTAATAAAATATTATTCAATCTAGATATTATGTAAGCCATTAAAAATATTTTAAACTATCATATTACAATTTGTGGTTTATACAAATATAAAATGAAATCATTGTGTACTAATTAACGATAAATTAAAATAAGAACCAACTTGATATAAAAGGGAATATAATTATTTTTATGCTTCCAAAAATGTTTTTCTATTAATATACATAATTAATTACATCTACTTAATGATGATAATAAAATATATATTATTTATATTCAATAAAATATTTTTAACATTCACACATTAGTTTTGATATTCACAAGTTAAGAAGAAACCCAATTTCACACATAAAAAGCTATATTTTTATAAAGGCAATTTTACCACATTTTAATAGAAAACTTATGTTAAATTTTAATTTCAACACATTCATTGATTTAATATATATAAATAAACTTCATTTTTTAAAAGGAAACTTCAATATTTGGTTCGGGGTTATTTTTTATATTTTTTGGAAACACATTATTTTTTAATGAATGGTTAAGAATAATAAAATCTATTTCAAAAATACATTTTCATATAATTTATTTTATAAGTATAAATAATAAATTTACTTATTTTAATAGTTAAAAATTATCATAAATTTCTCAATTAATCCAATTTTTTCTATTTTGAACAATATTACGTTGAAATTAAGGATAAAAACATATTAAAATTTTGATCATTTTACTTTTAAAACACGCATTGTTTTCCCACCTATGACATGCATTTTAAATTAATTTCTACCAAATATGTGATTATAATTTTGTAAAATGGATTATGCATTTATAATCCTCATAAGTTATCATTTATAAATAAGAAATCATATTTTTTGAGCGAAATGAAAAGTGAATGGAATTAATATTAATTACAATGATTAAGGTTATATTAAGCATAAAATGTGACCATACCATAACCGTAAGGAAAACATTACCTGTAAACTTGTCCAAGATCTATAGTATGGTAATATATCGACCCTATTTTCTCCAGGATCAAAATTTGATATTTATTGGATGCACATGAAACATGAAAAATGTGCATGAAATTCGATTCCTTAAATAAAAAAAGAGTGTCACATATCCCACACTATAAAAAGGCATCTAATCCTCCCACATTATCATAAATCCAAAGAAACTTTGGATAGACAATGATATTTCCATATAGATCCTCAAAATACAAAGCCTCACTCTATTATCCTCCCATTGTATAGAAATCAGTCCGACGAAGTATTTAGTTAAAAAAGGAGTTACCTGAATAAGAGGCAATAAACATCCTCGAGACTTTTAGTTTTACTTCAATTCACCGATACCGAAAATATTATTTTTATAGTATCATATATCAACAATTGTTTCCTAAAAATACTATTATGTTTTTATGCTAAGGGTTATACATTCACATAGAGGGATATTTATCTAAAGGGTTATGAATAACCTGTTTATGTGTATTGCGAACTACTGCCTCATTAAATGATGATTGTTCATTAATTATTTACCATCTCACAAAGTGTACATTTTGATATAAATTTTTTTAATATATGATACATATGAAATTTATTATGTCATATGTAATTATTTTATAACACATATCTTTCTACAATCAATTTTGTGTAAATGATGACCTCGTTTAAGGAAGTCTTGTCAACCTTATGTCAATGAGATTTGATTCATTCACACTATACGGGGAATGTATAAAGGATAAATAAAATTAAGTAAATGTTACATAAAAAATAAATATGATACTCATTACATAATTACAATTTTTTAAAAATAATAAAGAACAGTTTATTTATTATCCTTTCAGCCACACATAAAAAGAGATAGCGTCGTTCATGGACATGTGGAGTACTACCTTCTCAACTAGATGTGATTCCTTTTAAAACAAAATTATATATATATATATATGTACAGATGACTAAATAATAAGGTATTTAATATATAAATATAATTATATAAAGACATCATTCTAATTATCATCTTTCAAAAAAGATTATTGAAAATGAAAACATTTCCCATACATATATATAGCCTACAGTCTAAATGATTGTAATAATAATTTTTTTCATTAATTATATGTAATGATTGGTTTTAAATATATAATCTAGGTATAAATATATAATTACATAATGACTTTTATTCTTTCAGTTTTATATAAAGACCCCTTTGACAATTTTTGAACTACCAAAGTTATTGCTGACACATAAACTAAATTTTGTAAAAACACAAAATATAAACATAATTGTATATGTTGTTGTACATGAAATTGTAATTTGTGAAATAAAATTAATTATAAACATGTAAAATTTTATCATTCAATTATAAAATTAACATTATTTTATATTAATGGAATTTGAATGACATTCACCCGAGAACATGTCGAAAGGTAAGTGATTATTATCTCATTTTCATTCATTGGGTCATACTTAATTGTTATTAACCTATCTTATTATTCATGGAACCCATAATACCAAATTAAAATATAAAAAAATTTATTAATCATTTTTCATTGTAGCATGAGTTTCAGTTTGAGGAATTTTTTTTATTTTATTTGAGTTAGAATCTCCCATGTTGTATATAATTTCATTGCTCATATATATTTCATTGAGTAATATTTCTTCTTAATTTTCACTATAATTATAAGAATTTATGTGTAATAAATTAAAATAATATATTTTAGTATTTTTAATTCACATGTGTGTATTTACATTTTATACATAGAATCTACTCATTTATTATTTCTCACATAGATGTTATATCATTTTTAATAGTTTATTCCACAATAAAACATTATTCGAGATTGATTTTACATGGATTTTTATTTAAATATATTATTGGATAATTATTTATTAAACCCATTCATCTTAATATACACTAGCTCATAGATATATTTATGATGTATTAATAACATCTTCCCACTATTTCGTAATCAATAATTTAAGGAAATTTTTTTATGAAAACATAAAATCAATTCCCTATTTACTCAAGGAATGAATTTTCTTCTAAAAATAATTTAAACTAAAAATGGTTTTCAATAAACGTGATTAACCATTAAAAAATGATTTGTAAATACATTTTACCCATTTTTTATGAATATTTTCAAATGAATCTTCTTTTCTGTTTCTGAAACAAGGAATTTTTAAAACACATTTTACCTTTCCAAAGCAATGATTCTGTTTACCTCAAAAGAAATATATATATTTATCCACAATAATTTGATTGAATTATATTTTCCAAGATTAAAATTTTTATTTCTAAAGAATTTATTTTTTAAATGTACATTAAATGAATTTTTAAAAAAAATTGTTTTTCAATGCAAAGGATATTATCATAAAGATGATTTTTATATGTTATTTCATTTATTTAATTAATGAAAAAAATTATATATTTTTACTTCCCTTGGTATATTTTGTATTGATAACATCCATATCATTTATCAGGATGGATTTCAATTTAATTATGTAAGGAAATTATTGATATTCGCTTCCATGATATTGTTTTTATCCCCTTGGAATATTCAAATTTCACATGATAATTGATCATTTAATTTATACTAATTATCCATATCATTTATCATGGGTATTAATATTTCATAAAAAGATATACCATTTAAACATGGAATCTACTTTTTCAATTATTTAATTATATTGGGAAATATTGAGAAATATTTATTCATTAATTTATATGGTTTTGTGATAAGGAACACTATTAAATTGATAATTAGATATTCTTGGAATTGTTTTGAATTATATGATTTTTGTGGGTCCTTGTTACATAGCACGCTACTTTAGATATCTTATGTACCTGATATGAAAAAAATTGTTGTGAAATGTCATTATAGTACTAGTTCTACATACCTAGGAAACATGACATCCCATATATAATAATTTCCCTCATTAAGAATAAATTATTATTAAACCATTATATTTTGTGTCAGCATATCTATGGATACATTTAATTCTCAATTTATTGATTCAAATTCATGTTTTTTAGTTATTTACCTTGCTATATTGATTATGGGTAATCAAGTTGTTTAAATGAAAAGTGTGTTCCATTATTTACCATTCAATATATTTTATTAATTATTGTCATGTGTTTTCAGTTGTTTCCTTACTATATCATTCTTCAATTAAGTTATAAATAATAAGGAATTTTTGTTTAGTTATTCACCATCCCATAATAATTTCTTTATGATGATTAATTATTTAATCCTCTATTCTTTAATTATCCTTTCTAGAAATTTTATCTCACCATTGTTTTTCCCCTCCCCTGGAATTCATGATGTGTACTATGAAATTCTAGCATGTATTCACTACATGAATAATGTTTTTGCAATAGAAAGGAAATTGATATGACTAAAATTATGTTGTTATTTGTGTATCATTTTGTACATAATGATTAATATATGTATCTGGTTTACCAATACTACTAAACTATTCAGTCTATCAGGTCCTGATAACCAATAATCATGCCAATGTAATTAGTAGGAGACATCATCTCCAAGCATCTGGGGTCAGGTAGGTACAATATTATTTATTAATAAGTTACCAGGACCTCCCACAAAAAGAGAGGTATATTTCTACATTGAACTTATACCAATATCCAAGTAAATATCAAAGACCCCATATAGAAGGAAATATGTAGATCTAGAGGAATTAAATAACAAATTGAAGATAATTTTGAGAATGGATTTATCTTACCAAGTGTTTCTACATGGGGAGAACCCATGCAATTTTAGAAGAAGACATATATATCAATTTGTCTATGCATTTATTATAGATAACACAATGATATGACAACTAATAATAAGTACCCTC
Organism: Viscum album; assembly: GCA_963277665.1. Lineage (NCBI taxonomy): Eukaryota > Viridiplantae > Streptophyta > Magnoliopsida > Santalales > Viscaceae > Viscum > Viscum album. The sequence continues at coordinate 1,983,802,059 of OY728161.1, read as the reverse complement.
TCTTGAGGAATTATGTTTTATTTTATTAGATTAATGTAGATAAATTCATCTTCAAGATTGACCCATTGTCTAGATAACATCAATTAAGGGTTAAAAAATATGATATTATACATAACACCATTTGATATAGATATGGGAATTATGATTTTTTTGTTATTCCATTAAACTTCTCTAATTTCACTATTATATTAATGGATTTGATGAAAAAAATCATTCAGTACTACATTGAAAATATTGTGATAGTTTTTGTTGATGAAATTATGATATATTCAATGCATTTTTATAGGAGTATGAGGATCACATAAGGGAAATATTATAAAAAATATCAAATGATATGTTACACAGAAATCCATAAAATGAGAATTTTGGTAACAATAAGATTATTTATGGGGTATATTGTAACAAATTTCGGAATCTCAGTTGACCAATTGACAAAAAAAATATGTTGGGAAATACCCTCATTCTAAAATAGTAATTGATATTCATATTTTACTTTGATTAGTATGATATTATATGAGGTTTAGAAAAAAAAATTAATATCATTATAATCTAAAAACCATGTTAACATGAAATGGTTCTATGTTCATCTGGACAAATGTGTATGGATAAACATTCTAATAATTGAAAAGGATATTGGTTACCACACCTCTGATAATTACATCCTCTATAAAATAAGGAATAATTATTTTTAGAAATTCATATTTGAATGGTCTTGGGTGTTTCCTCCATAAAAATAACAATGCTACTTCTTATTCACCTCGAATGATAAATCCTCATGAGAAGAATTATCTAATGCATAACCTCGATCTAGCTACAATTATTGCTTACCCAAAAAATATTGAGGCACAATTTCTATCGTTATATGTTTGATATATAAAGATACAACCAATGATTAAAGAATATATTTATACATAATTAATTGAATAGAATACAATGAATGTTGTTTGAACTTATTAAAGTCTATGTATTTTCAAATTCATTGTCCCCAATGATGAGAAAACATTATCGTTGATGCGTTATGTAAGAAAAAACATGTTGAGTTGGAAATTATGAGGATTCATGGAGATATATTGATGAATAATCTAGTAATATTGGGAATAGAAATCCTGATATAATAGATATCATCAATCCAATCCCAAATTATTTCTCTCCCATCATTTCTAGAGAGGGCCAATAAATCTAAATTATATGATACAGTTTTTAAAAATGCATAGGGAGTATTTGAAGAATGGAATTTTTCATTAATTCAATATTGATCAAGAATGTCTTATGGAGTTTTATAAAAGGTTATGTGATTCATGTAATCAATATTTAAATAAAAAACTTATATTTGAATTTGATATATATACATTTTCTATAAATCATGTATGCACTAAAATGTATAGGGACCATGGTGAACATAATTTTTGGGATAATATGAAAAGGGGGTTTGATGACTACAGTGCAAGATACAAGGTATGTCAGCAAGTGAAGGTACAGATAAAATATCCTAAATTGGTATTCTGACCACTACCCATTCGAACATGTTTGTGGGATAATATCACTATGGACTTTGTCAGCAGTCTCTAAATAACATTGAACGGAAACAATGTGATATGGTTTATAGTGGACCAACTCACCAAGACTGCCCATTTTATCACAGTTCAAGAAGATTTATCTCTTGAACAATGTGACATGATATACATAACGGTAGTTATAAGTCTACATGGGCACCAATTTCAATCATTTCTGATCTGGATACAAGGTTCACATATAAATTTTGGATATTTATGATACATGATTTTAATAGTAAATTTAATTTCAGTGTGGTCTATCATCCCCACCTGATGAAAAAACTCAATGGAAAATTCAAAAACTCGACGACATGCTGAGAACATCCTCCATGAAATTTAATGGTGGGTGGGATTAACACCTTCCATTATTTGAGTTCTCATACAATAATAACTTCTACTCAATTATTTAAATAGAACCCTATGAATCTATATATGGGATGAAATGTAAAAAACGTGATTTTTGGGATGATTTTTGTGAGAGAAACTTTTTTGGGCTGGATCTCACAAATGAGATGATAAAAACGGTTTATTCTATCAAATATCAGATAATGGTTTCTCAGAGTTGGCAGAAGATCTATGCTAAAAACTACTGAAGGGACTTGGTGTTTTATGTTAGAGATAATGAATATAATTAAATACCACCATGGAATAGATTCATGCTATTTGGGAATAAAGGTAAGCATTTTCCATGATACATTATCCCCTATGAAAGAATAGATTGCATTGGAGAAGTGTCATATCACCTTGAACTTTCATCCAATATATATCATGTTCATGATGTGTTTTATGAATCTCTCATAAGAAAGATCATATCTAATCCAAAACATGTACTGAATATAGAGGTGGTACAACTAGAACATGAACTATATTATGAGGAGCATCTAGTGGAGATAATAGACTATATAGACTCGGTTCTTCACAAAAATACTACCCACATTGTCAAAATGTTGTGGAGGAACCAATATTTTGAAGATTTGACATGGTAACCAAAGAAAACAATTAAGTATAAGTATACTAACCTTTTTTTAGATTAGTGTATTACTTTAGACTTTGGGGATGATATTTCTTATTAGGGAAGATTGAAATGACACATACAATTTTTAAATGATATTTTTTTCATATGAAAATGTATTTTATATTAATATTTATAGAAAAAAACCCATATCAATTAAACAATGATCAATAGATTAGTCTCTAAAATGGGAAAATGTGGATCTTTCCCATCTGTTAGAATCAGATCCCCATATGTAATAATTTATAAATATAACAAAATATTAGTAAATAAATCAACACTATTGAAAATTATTGTATTGAATATAGAACAAAATAATGATTTGAAATTTTTAAATAATAAAACTAAATGTTACCATTAGGATTCAACCATTTTTTACCATTGGTCAATATAATAATTCAAAAATATGACAATTGGGAACTATATCGATTTTTTATATTTTTAATTTTTTAAATAGTATTTATAATTGTTAATGTGAAAGGATAATTATTGCATGAAGGAGAAGCAATGGAATCAACCTGTATAGTCTTGTGTTATGAAGTAAATGTTTTAGAATTTATGAGGGGGTAGCATAAATGGGGCTCTATATTGACCAACCCTATTCCAAGATTCTACAAGTTATTCTTGAAAAAAATCGTCTATAGGAGAAGTTCATGTTAGTGCCAACTACCTCTCAATTGATGTTATCAGAGTGATATCATGAATCTATCAATATTGCATACCTTGCACATACGAATTATGATGATTTTATAAAGGATTATGTTTCCAGGAAATAGTTACATATTTGTTAAATCAATTATAAAAAAATTATTATTCTATTAATTCCATTTTAGATATATTTTTACGGAATAGAATATTGGATTAATTATGATGAAATTTAACAAAACGATTTTCGAGGCAAAACCATATGTTTTTGAAAAATATGTAAATTTTTATAATAAATTGAGGTACTCTGAATAAAATTTATTTTAATGAATTATTTCTTAAATAATGTATTATTTAAATATAAATGAGAAAAAATCTTATTATGTCCTAGGAAATTTATAATTGTCATGAATTTTACTATGAAATACAACCCACTTATTTTTAAATTAGTAAATATTTTTATATTTACAAATTAAAATTATCATATATAAAAATTTAATATAATATAATATATTTTTTAAAATAATCATTTCCAAATAAGGTTTTGCAGTATTTTGGATAATTTTCTATAATTAATATTTTCATGTGAATATTAAAAATAAAGTGTTGTGTTTTCAGTGCGTTTAATGAATTTATAATTATCTCATAATGATTTAGTAATTAATTAACATAAATTCAATAAATGAAATAATTTATTTTATCCATATTATGTATTTTAAGGGTTTTAATAAATTACTTGAACCTATAAATGACTTTTCAATGTCTAAAATGGAAACATTAGTTCTTAAAACATTACATGGTGTAAAATTTAACTTTCAAGTACAAAAGAAGTAATATAAAATGATCTAAATTTATTTTTCATTAAAATAACTTTAAATATGACCCGAATTTCCAAATCCATTTGAATTAACCTGTAGTATGCCAGTGGATTTTCTTATTCCCCATCTAACATTTACCTGTATAATATTTTGAAATTATTAAAAAACCTCAAATATTTGAATGGATACCCACCCATTTCTCAAATTCATTTCACTCCCAATACAATATCAAAATATTAATAGTAGTTATTCCTCCCAAAGAGTTCCATAAGGTTTCTTCTACCCCATACAGTTCCATTTCCCATGATTTATGAGTTTCTGTCCAATTTATGGGAATTATACTTTTTATTTTCAAGTCAAGAATTATTATTGTACTATAAAATTTATTGAAAATGCCTTTTGTTATCATTTTGTTCATAATAATACTACCAAATTATTTTTTATCAATGAGAGTCCATTTTCCCTATAATTTAACACATTTATAAAACCAATTTTATACCCATCATGTTATTGAATTCACTCCTAAAAAAATATCATTCTCCTTAAGAAGTTATTATTTATTTTATTGTTTTGATTAATCAACCCAATTTTATGTATATGGTTATTCACCTAGATGTAAAATGATTTATTTTTCCACGACCCTCTCCCCACAATGTGTACCCATTCTGGGCCGGTAATGTGATAAGGGAGATAATGACCCCCGAGTCCCACCTTCATTAGGCCCCGCATTGGCGACTAGCACTGAGGGTATAGTAACAGACAAATGGGAGGCATTACCCTCTAAGAGAACACCTGTGGAAGAGAGAGATAATATAGAAACCAACCAACTCCAACTCAGAACTGAAGTATAAAAGAAAACCCAAGTTCACATATGTAATTATATGCGAAAATACTACAACTGAAAGGGAAAACTACAAGTACCCAAAAGAACGTAAAAACAGCTACAACCAGAAGCCCGAACAGCTCCTGCAACACCAAGCTAATAGAAATCAGCTAGATCTCCAACCTACTATAGGTGACCGGAAAAATAGTTTTTAAATACATAGGTTGAATATAAAAGTATACTCTATAGGATCCTCCCTGAAGCCTCTCATGCAAAAGAAAAGAAAGCAGGCTAAAGCCCAGTGATCAACAAGTGAAATCAACTCATCACCTAAACAGGTATACTAAGTTCACAACCTCACCATGGATACATTCACCATGTAATGCATACAAGAATATATCATATAGTAAATAATATCAATGGTACCCTCCTACTACTTCCCCACTGGTTTTCTGCTTTTCCCCAACGACATATGTTCTATGCATATCTCTCAAAAGGCTTGCCCGCAGACAACTAGGCTAAGCTCCACAATCTGCACCATGTGCACCACAAAAGATTTCCTACAGTCACCTGGCCAAAGCACCACACCATACTCTCAAACAAAAGTAACCAAGTTGTTTTTGGGAGCCACCACATCTCTCATAATGTGTATCATATGATGGGTATTATACCTCAAGCCATTACAGCACATACACTGAGTAAGGATCCGCAACCCATCACAACCTATACAGGTTACACCCATAGTAGTCCATAGGATTCTATATCTAGAATATATGTGTGTGAATAAACACAAGCCATTACATCCCTCTACACACATATATGGGGGAAAACTAACCGTTGTGCCTAATGGCACAAGTATCTACCAAGATAAGAGAGTGGGGTCAAAGGGGGTAGTAAGCCATTCATCCTCCCACCAAAATGTTGGGGAAATCACCCCCCAGGGCTTATAATCCACGAGGTGCCAATTTCCCTTACTGACATGGTGGAATAGAATATAGAAACACAAAATTATAGAATATACTATAACTCACAACCACACTATGGGAAAAACCTAGTCTTAGATACAACTACAGCTAACGTCTCTCAGACTCCGGGCTTCCACTTCTAAGACTAGATATCCTATAAGCACAAAACAATTTAAGGGCTTTATTATATTACTTCATTCCCTTTTTATCAATTCCATTGTATGTTAATTAATTCTTCAAACATTAATTAACCATGAACAATTCCACATTGAATTCCATTAACACTCCATCAAAAAATTCCACTGTCCCCTCAAAAGTAATCAACCTCATCATTAAGATTAAACAAACTCCAACCCCATGGGTCAACATCAATATTAAATCATTCATTACATAATTACTTTCACATATTCCCAGGGATTCTAGAAAAGCATCCTATGCTACTAAACACAAGGGGCCCAACACAGTAAGAATATGTACTACCCGTCGAGTCTTTGACGCCTATAGCAAGAGCGTAGACCCATTCTCCCTTGAGAGTCTATACACGGAAAGTACATGGAATACCCCTCGTGTCTTCACCTCCTTCGGAAGAAGGGTAAGCAAGACCAGATACCTTGAGCAGTGGGGAAAAGTAAAGAATATAAACAACCAATGAATCAATAAGCATCGAACAATCACATCCATCCCATTCCATCATCCATGGTGTCCTCCCCGACACCCACATGCATAAAACGATGCATCTCGCCACTCGAGGCATCATCTGCTGCCATAAACAAAAGGCCTCTATGCCTCCACATATCACAACACCCCTCCAGGGTTGTATTACAACACAAGCAGCAGGAAATCAAACATCACATCAATTGGGCGATGGCCCTTTCAACAAACAAGAGGCTAACTCAGAACCCTTCAAGGAATTGTCAAAGAATTACATTCTTTAGACCATCTTGAATTAACAGATTTAATCCATTGGTTCCAAAATCGAGAACCTAACAATTAATCTATCACAAAAGATTGTACACACTTACTATACCAATTTGATTAACATCAAATTAAAATAGGAACCATATTCATTCACATGCCTCTTTATCTTTAGCCAAACGAATATCAATTAGTCCTAGTTTATGTTCTTTACCAATTTCCTCAAAGAACAACCGCTAACCATGGAAAGCATATATATCACACTATCTAGAAAAACATGAGGCAATAACATACAATCGATACAACTTTATCTGGTTAAAATTATTTTATTAGGTCAATTCTATTGTCATACATGGGGATTCAACATGCTAACAATATGGTTACACGTAAATGAAAGAGAAGCAACAAATCCCCTACCTCAGAGGCTTTTGATGAAAACCCCAACAAATGAAGAACGTACGGGAAATTCGAGTTGATTCTCCAAAAACCCACCATAGATGTCTCCTCCTAGAAAGATCAAGACCAAATCTCATCATCTTTGAAATCCAAAAACTTAGATTAACCCATAATGGGTGTAGATCTATGAAACCGAGTGAAGAGGAGGAGTAGATCTAAGTAGATCTAAGAAACCAAACAAGAGCGATCACATACCTCAAAAAACCAGCATCGATTCTCCAAGAGAAGCCTTCACATCGCCTTTAAAACGCTTGGGAGAGGTTATCCTACATTAAAGGGAGGGTAATCGTGAGTTATGGCCGCTTAGGAGATTAAACGAACCATTTAGAGGCTAAATGAGTTAGATCCACAATTTTAGGATCTAGATTTAAGTGCCCGCATAGTTAGTCTGCACGGTTTGACAAACCATGCAATATCCATTCGTTAGATTCTGCCCTGTCAAACACTCCTCGCACAGTTAGGCTGCGCTTTTAGAAAAACCATGCGCTAACCGTGTGTTAGCCACTATCTCCAAAATCAACCTTGAATGGTTTGGCCACATGGTTTAGGCAAAACATGCGCCAACCGTGAGGAAGCTATTTCCCTTTAGCTTTCCTTAAAATTCCACCCAAACACACCCTTAAGTCACATTGACCTCCCAGAACACCTCCAACACCACGATTCACAAATGAATGGACTGAAGAGGTCCAAGCCATTACATATTTTATTTGTTTATTAACATACATGAAACCCACATATTCATTTCCGGGGTTATAAATGTCATAATGATCATGTCATTATGAACTTTTGAGACACAATGGTTATAATAAGAATCCCATCCATTCTTTTAAATGGTTTATTTATGAACTGATAGATTATGATCAATATGGATACCATAAATAATGAAATATTATGTGTGAACCCTGATATTTCATCAATGTATTGGGTATATAATATATTCTCTATATATGGAATGTCTTACAATACCTTGTTGAAAAACCACGTTGGTTTTTATGACACCTTAGTGACAATCCTTTTTTAAATACTTATGAATTTCTCATTTTAATTCTATAGTTACTTTTCTATTTTGGGATTCATGTTCCTTTATTATGTTATTTATTGTCTTTCCTTTCTCATGCAACAATTATATTTCTCATGTTCATATTGATATTCCTCATGATCACATATAAACTTTTTTCGATGGATTTTACCTAATTGTGGTTGATTCCTTCCCCTTTCCTTTTATGTATGTCCTTATGTTAGGTGATACAGTAAATTTAACTAATAAAGGACCCATGAATAATTCATTCAAGTGTATTAGAAGAAATTTTAATGTTTTCATGAATTATGTTCATGATTTCCAAGAAACAAAACTTTATAACATCTTCTACTTTTTACCGTGTAACATGAATATTCTGCAATAAAATAGTAGGAATCCATAATATTGATTCAGTCAATCCTATTAATATTATAGTTTTATTTTACTATTGTACACCATCTTTATATTTTTATTATTTCACATATTTAATTTAATTTTCATAGTAATTTATATTTTCCTATTTAAATATCTATTTCATGTAAGACATATATATTATAATACATTCTCTTGGATATGTTTAAATTAACCTATGTATAATCTTGAATAATTTTTTAACTAATTGGTACTCTCCAAAAATATGGTCTAAGTTTCCATAAAAAATGTTAAAACATATCTATTTTCTACTATCCATTACCTACAATTGTGCCTTGATTTGGGTATAATATATACAATGAATATTTTCGAACTATTTGGTTTTGTTCACAAAATTTTTCTGTAATTTTAACTAGAAAATGTTTATAATGTCATTTTTCAGTTTCTTTTATCCAATATTGTTATTCACGGGAAAAAATTAAATCCATTGATAAACATTAATGTGACATTTATTGGATTTCAATATTTTAAATTTACATGTATGATATATCATAAATATTACATACATGAAACTTGTAGAGCTAAAGTAAATAATAAAAATGGGATAAGAAGCTTTATATTTCTCACAAACATTAGGTATTAATAATAATAATAGTTTCAAAACTAATATTAGTTCTGATCATATATTCAAATTGATTAATTTATCTTATAAAAATTTATTTTGATGAGGTCATGTTACTTATGAACTAATATTATAATATAACGTACATGATAACCAATTTTTGTAAATAAAAAATACATTCATTATGATCAATATATGTATCAAAACTACTATTATATTTCCTCCATAAAATTTTTTTGTATTTGTTCTAATCAAATATTAGATACCATGAAATGAATACTAGTTTAGAAGAAAAAATTAATATTAAATATTGATATTTATTTTTTAGAGTTATATTTATTAATAACTATATTAGATATTTATGAATATAATTTGATAAATAATACTGGTTTAGAAGTTGTATTTATTTTTATCAACACATTTTAGAACATGGAAAATTATTTATTGTTAACACTAAATATTATTTTATAACTCTCAATTTTATTTGATATATATTATAACTATTAAGCTTATAATAAGATATATTGCATAAATGTATTTTATTCAATATATAATAGATCACAATATGAGTTTTTGATAATACAATATCACTACTAATATGAAAATATATGGATAAGAACTATAATTTCATATTATAAATCCACCAGAACTAATATTATATATATTCTATCCAAACATCTATTCTTCTATATTTTATTTTTCATTTTAACTCCTTAATATATATTTCATTAATATTTATAGATTTATATACATCTAATAAAACTATTCTATGTGAATTTATTCTTATACATGTCCTATAGTACCTTTCGAAGTTTCATCAAATTCTCTTTCTGATTACATTTTCACCATTTTCATTGTATTACATAGAATATTTATTCATAGAAATTGAATTTTGTTTCTTTTATATTACTTTTAGGGGACAATGGGGATATTATAAAATATGTTAATTTTTTACCTCAATGTAAAATAAAAATATTCTAAGAGTACAATATATTATAAATTTTAATATTATATTCTCACTAATATTTCGTAATTATTTATAAATGTGTATTTTCTATGATTTTTGAAATAATTGATGATCTAAAAAATGAATTGATTTTAATTATGAATTCATTGATGGATTAAAAAGAGTATTTGATAAAATATTGTGTAATATTGTATCTTGATTACATTCATCAAATGTAAAAAAAATTTATACTTCTATGTGTGGTCATATTTTTTGGTAGATAAATATGTAATGATAAATGGGTATTCGACTTTGGCACTCTTAGAAAACTGCGAGTGGGATGCTATATAAATATCTAGGTTTTCATTATAATTGTTATGATGATGTAAATTTATTCTTGTTAATATTTTAATAACTTTCACATTATTACATTGTTTATAATATTTTTTATTTTTATATTGAAAAAATCTAGGGTTCATGGATTTCATAATAAGGTAATCAATGCACACATGATGGACCATTATCTCATAATTTCACTTAAATTTTTGATTTAAACATAATTTATTATTATTTACCGACCACATACATTTTTTTTCTAATAACTTATTTATCTTCATAAATACTCATGAAAACTTATAGACCTATAATATTTTTGAAGGAAAAAGTAATATAATTATAAATAGATTCTATATATGATCCATGTGTCTATAAATGATTGGAAAGTCATTCAACGTTATCATCACTAAAAAAATTGTATTTCTACTAGAACATGTTGTTTGATCATTTCCATAGCATGAAAGTACCATAGGAAAAGAACACACCTAAAAACTACAAGTAGATCACCAACTGTATGTTATTATACGAAAGAATCCTTCATTACAAAATGTAATATATTTCTCTTATAATGTGAAAATTACACATGATCACTCATGTAAATTATATAACCTATCCCAAAATATTACTAAACTATTAATCAAATAGGTGTTTCTTACACCTTCTTTTAAATTATTTAATTGTGTTTTATTTTTAATATATGTTTTTTGTTATCATGGATCATGGTTGATTTTGCAGAGTTATTGAATCCAAAATGTTTGGTGAAAACATAAAATTAATTATTAGAATGGTTTGGTTCATCATTCAAACCATTATATATCATATGTATTGTTTAGTGATTGTTTCTTTTATATCTTATAATTTCCATGTTTTCATACATTATTTTCGTTTTTTGTTATAGTTGTACGCTTGAAATATTCAGAAGAATATCATTAAATAAATAATATATTTTCAAGATTATAATGAAGTTTGAATAAATATTATGGGAATATGGATTCTATAATTCATTCAAAATGTTTTCATTTGTACTATATATTATTTTCTAATAAGAAATTAGAGAGACATGTATTCTTCTATATGATTTTCTCAGACATATTATTTAACATTTATTAAAAAAATTTATCAATTGATGTAATTTTTATATTGTGTCGAGAACATAGATGTTTTATTGGAATTGGGAGAAATTCATCTTCAATGGGATATTAGTGATTTTGGGAAAGGTTTGGTGAAAACCATTGATGAGATGATGGTGGTCTACTAAAATATCATATAGAAGTTGTGCATTTTCATAAGATGGTGGTCCACTATAATTAAAAATTGTGTGTTAGCCAATCATAGAAGGTACAACTGTGTTATAAAATAAATAAGGGTGGTCCACTCGAATTCAAGGCATTACAGTGATATTATGAACATTTAGATACAATATAGTAGATAATAGGTCTTGTAATGTGATTGGGATTCAACAATAGTGACACCTGATGATTGTGAAAAACAAATTGTAGACAAAGTTTCATCATGTTGAACATAAATTATCTTAGTTTTTGAACATGTATAAACCTGTTTGTAACATGTTTCTCGAAGATTCGTGTCTTTAGATTTTGTTTTTAAAATATATTCAATTATATTTAAATGATAAATACAATTATTTTTTTATTATATATAATAAAATTTTATAAATATTATAAAATGAATATAATAATACATTATATCTAATATATACCACAATACATTATATATAATTAATATATTAATATACCACTCATAATTATATTAATCAATACAATATAAATTTATTTAAAAAAATATTTGTAATACAAATATTTTAATAAAATTAAAAATCAATATTAATTTCTGAGTTAATTTATTAATTTTAATAATATTTTCAATAGATATACTAGTCATATCAATATGTTTGTAAACACTTTGACCGAAAAATATATATTATATATTAGTATTATTATTACTAAAATAGAATCATTCTATCTATCACAACATAATTTAGTAATAAAGTTTATACTAGGAATTTTTCTTCAGGGATATATCTTTTCATAAAATGGTTTTAATATAGGAAATGTAATTTTACCAAAAGATATTCCCCTATTGTAAAAAGGGAAAGATTTTTTGTTGTAATCTTAAATAAAATTATTCCTAATATAGGAATTATATCTTGAAAAATGGATTCCTTATTAAGAATTTGTATGTATCTATTTGTTAATTAGGTCCCTTTTATTTGTGGTTAGTATGTATTGTAACTATAGTTACCAGGTTTCACAACAAAAAGGGTAAATTGGGAAATTAATGTAAAAAATTATATGGTAAGGGAAAATATTTAACATAATATTATCCTATAATTTATATGATTATTGGGGAAAGAAAATCGTCATCCAATATTAAAATATATTTTAAATTTTCACCATTTCTGAAAAATGAAATCAAGATTACATTATGTAAAAAAAATATAAAAATGAAACTCTATTCATTTTATATCTATAAATATTTTTTGAATGGATAAAATCAATATATTTTAGTTATATATTTTTAATTGAAAGATAAATTATTTTATTACCATGCTAATTTTTTTTTAATTTCTATTGGTTTCATAACTACCTCAAATTGAAATGCAACACTAACAGAATTATTTTTTATGTAGTATAAAAGCATGAAAATAGTTTTTAATGACACTTAAAGTAGTATTTTTTATGTGAGTTATTACATTACATGAATTTTATTAGGAATAATAACATATGAGTGATTTTAAATGTATTATTATAAAATTCATTATCTATAATGTTGTTTGAAAATTTAAATGAAATGAATAATTATAAAATAGACTGTAATGATATTTTAAATTAAATAATTATTTATTAAATGATTCAAAATACATGAAACTATTATAATCATCCAAGTGAATTCAATGTGTTTTATAATATCAACTATTTATCATTTATGTGAAAAAGTATATTTTATAATTTTTTTCTTCATTCCATTCATTTAATAAAAATTATTACAACCATTTTTGACTAAAGGGTTAACCGAGGGGAAAACCCATATGAAAAAGGTGAAAAAATATAATTTACCGGTCAATATATTATTAGATTTTGTTTTTTAAACTCATAATAAAACTAAAAAATGTGACAATATGAACCATAATAGGGCTTAAGTTGCAACTCCCCCAAGCTCACCTACAGAGGCCAGAGGTGGCGACAAATGATGAATGGAATATCCTAAATGGGAGGAATTTTCATAATCTACTTATGCATTCACACACACACACCCACCTAAAAATATCAATGATTATGTGAAGATTAAAAATAATTAAATGATTAAATATCTAGATTATAATCCAAACATGCATATATTTTATGGTGTATGAGAGTACAATATTGAATTGTAAAATGAAATGGGGAAACCACACACTGAACCAGATTGATGTCCCACCCTGAAAACAAACATAAAATTATAATAGAGCTAAGCTTCCAATGTCCAAGCTGCAACCACCATACATGGTCAAATTCAACATATATACCTACGCTTCATTATAGTAATCGTTGAACTATTCATCTTCATCATAAGACACAACACCTATTGGAAAACCCGATGCATGGGTTTGTGTATATATATTCCTAGAAGGATTCAATGAAGGATGAAAGGGGAATCATCAAGTGAAACAATATAAATGGAAATAATTTGTATAGTAAACAGTGAGTAGGTCAACCAAATGTAAGCAATTAACCCCATTATACCACATGGACCTCAAAACATCATAGGTGGAATACACATCATGAATACTCCAATAGAAAAAGAGTAATATAAATTCCCCAATAGGGATATATATTGTGTAAATTATCACAAACAAGATGGAAAGAGGATCTACATCTCATAAACTATCCCATGAAAAGAGTCTCTATGATTTTCTGACGACCATCAATGATTAAAATCATCTCTGGTGTCATTCCAAAACAATTTAACCATGTCAAAACTCATATTTTCCATTGTGCCTCAATATCGATGGGGAAAAATATATAGTTATAGGAAATGTACCATATTACAATAGTACAATGCCACAATGATGGTTAAGGACCCATACCTATCCCAACAGTTGGATTCCACCATAGTCATTAATGACCAATGACTAGCCCGACTCGGTGTTGGCACTCAAATGGATCAGAACCTATTCTTTATCTCTGTAGGAGGGTAAAACTATTGTCATTGAGGAACCATGACTTGTCCAACCATAGGTTGCGATACATATGGTCGTGAACCCATGCCATGTCTCTATTAGAGGGTGACATTGTACTCATTGAGGTCCAATGGCCAGCACAACTGGTGGGTTCCACTCTGAAATTTGACTGACTATTCCCTTTATTTGTTGGAGGGTTACACTCTAGTTATTGAAATCCTATGCATATTATTACTAGAGGATGCTACTCAAAAATCATCTTGATATCCTAAAAGATCACTACCTACATCATGTTTCCCTTATATAATTTCCACACCATAAACATATTATATAATATACTAAAAGGAAAAATAAATGTATCCATAAGCTTCTATATGAAAATACATGTTGGATGGGATAATCGTAGGCCACAACCGAATTCCAAATAAAAAAGATATTTGTGTTTGAAGTTTCATGAATAGGAAATAAGGGGTACATTGCATGTCAGTGTACCCAGACAACATGTGCTCCCACTCTAACACCTAGAAATGTCCCAATAGGTACATATGTTTCCATCCATTTAACACTTTATATCATGTAAGGAGTATAAAAAAATTTTCGATACAACTCGGTGCCCCAACCATGTGTTATTCCGTGTCTGTTTACTTCAATACATAGGGTTTCCTTGGCCATTTTATTCCCAAGTTGTCCAACCTGTGTGCTCTTCCATGAAGATCATCCATTTAGGGAGGAGGTACATTAAATTTTGTAGGTATACACCCCATGAAGAAAATAATTTTCTCAATACTCTAGCCACTAATACATATGGGTTTCACTTCATATGTTCATCATGATACAAAGTGTGTAGTTGTTTTATTCATAAAAATATTGTTCTGATTATCAGGCTCTTGATATGGTCAATTCTCAACAGGTATCATAGCCAAACCACCTATAATTGGTAGATATAGTATCAATTCATAGTTTCTTATCATTAGGTGGCTTGAAATTCATTTCATCAACTAACAAAGGTTCACCACACACCCCATGTACCCAAATCACCACCCATCATCCTAGATCAAGATTCTGTTTCAATGAAACAATCACTTGAAACCCATGATGCCTTAAATTTCAACCCATATTCATTTTTCCATTCACTACACATGATTTCAGGTCAATTTAGATGTCCATTATGTTTTGTTCCATTAAATATCATTATACCAAGGCCTTGGTAGAGATTTAGTGAAAAACATAAATATGATAAGGGGTAAATGCATAAGAACTATGTTTTACTAATCGTTGACCAATGATTTTTTACCAGGGCACTCAAATGGGATAATATAGTTGATAAAATAATAAGAAACAATTTATTTCAAGTATATGGGAAATATTAATTGCCAAAAATGGAGAAGATAAAATAAATAATGGTTCTTCTAAATAAATTTAATTAATAAAAAAATTAATAATTTTTTAGTCATACATAGAGATTTAATAATTTTTTGACAAAAAAATGAACTAAACATTGACTAATAGGTGTCATTTTATTCACTGCACTCTGATCAACATAAATTCAAATATTTATTATCATTGGATCATGATTCCCCAACAAAAGGATGAAAAACACTATGTATCCACTTATGTTTTATGTGTCAAGCCTACTGATATTCAATATAGATGTGATTTATAAAACTATTCTCTTGCAATAATTTAAGTAATTAATTAAAATAATTATATAAATAATCCACTAATCATATATCAATTATCGAATTATCTTAACATCATTCTCCAACCAATTATATGTCTCCCCTAGGGTAAACATCACATATAATACTCAACCATGGTCTCATATTTATGATCCAAGATTTTTTTGATTTATCAAATTGAATTTTATAATCCACTCATGTGCAATATAATATATATTTAATATTTTTTATGAAATTTATTCTAGGAACATCATACTATATAATTTTACACTATCATAGTTTCTATAATTGAAAATATAAGTATAAATCATTATAATTCAATGAGAAAAAATAGGGTCTCAACATAATCCCCTCCATCAATAATTTAATACATAAAAAGAAAAAAATAAACCAAGAACTCATGAGACTTAACCTGCATCTATATCTTATAATCCTAGGAGCTCTCTTACATGTTTCCATGTAGCTAGAACATGAGAACCATTCGAATGGTCCATCCATTAAAGGTCCTCTATTGTTGATCCTCGATATCTATTGGGTTCTCCAAAATGGTGGATCCATCCTTTATGTCACGATTTACCTATTCGATAATGTGTATAGGGCCCTGAATTAATCTTCTCACCCTTGACACATGGATGATGGGATGAACCCAAAATATCTAGGGGAAATGGAAGGTAGTAAGAAACCTTTCCAACCTTGTTCACAATCATAGACATTCTGATTATCATCGGTGATAGATTTCCTCCCCAGATGAACCTTCACAATATTCTTCATCGAGAGACTATATAATTTTTTCCCCATATTATATGTCCAACGTATTTAAATGGTGATATAGGTAATATTTCACCCTACTTTGTTCAATCCTTATCCTCTCCATGATGACAAGTACATTCATCGACATCACCTGCACCAATGATGGACCGACACGATATTTCTCACTAATCGTTGTCCAACACAACGGTGACTTGTAGGGTCTCCCATGGAGGACCTTAAAATGTGTTATTTCGATACTATAGTAATATAATTTGTTCTATGAAACATCTAAAAGGGTATTTGATCCTATCAGTTCCGTATAGAGTTGGACATATATTCCATTAACATATCCTCCAACACCTAGATAGTGTGATATTTTTTACCTTATGTATGGGGGTGAATGGTTGTACTCATCCTCATATGGATCCCAAGTTATTCATGATGGACTCCCAACAATCAATAAATGAAATAAACATAATGATAAGAGAAAATATTCTTGGGAACCCCATGAAGGTTAAAAATACCCCATATGTACATATACCGGACAATATCTACGAAATTCATCTCCATGATATAATGGAAGAGCGACGACATCATTAGTCAGTCTACTGTCACCTAGATGATGTTATAATCTTTTGTTTTCCATGGAATCTGCATCACAATGTACATGGATATGGAATGCCACTTTTCCTATAGGATATCAAGAGACAACCAGAAACCTATCAGTACTTGGTGCTCAGCCATCACCTTCTAACAAGTAAAGCACTAAGAAATTAACTCATCTATGATTTGTCTCATGCTAGACAACCAAAACTGCCACTAATAATCTGTTTACATAATACCCACATCAATATGTACAAAAACATGATATATATGGAACTATAGAATCACCTCCTCCCGCATCCTGATTAGGACCACCTTCTATCTTTGGAAATGAATGAAATGATTCCTTCATTAAAAATATCCACACACATATATACATAGTGAATCCCCACTATATATCTTGTAACACAAGACCTCACATTCTATGTACCCTAGATAGTATTATCTGTCATTATAAATAAATGGAGAAGTTAACACCATCAATATAGGAAAACATACACCCTTCTACTCTACCAGGGTCAGCTGGATGGAATCTAACTTCTCAAAAGACTGCTTCACCAAGCGAGTGTTGGACTTCCTACTAAGGTAATCTGCAACCACATTTCTTATTGACAGTTTATAGTCAATTTTTTTTGTCAAAGACCTACCGAAACTCCATCCACCACATCTATCTCAATTTCATGTCTCTCTAGGTGGAGAAATATATATGACTCTAATTGTCTGAATAACCCTCAAAGAGCTCTCCCAGAATATATTATCACTACATCCTTAGGGTGAAGACTAACACCGCTATATCAATGTCATGAGTTGTAGTTTTCTTCTAATTGGTCCTCAACTACATCGGACTATATGGGATAACTCCCTACCCCTACATCATTATAGATCCAAACCTATATCCAAATTCATCATAATACACTATATAATCCATTCCCTTATTTAGAAGTATCAACACATGAGCACTCTTCAACCTCCACATCAACTAGATAATGTCTATCTGACACTACACTGGACTGGTAAATGGGTTCCCATTCATCAATTTTGTTGTAAAATGGCCTGAAATCCAAGATGAGTTTTCCATAAACATGTTATACTACCCTACCAATACATGAAAAAAAATCCCCTACAACATCTTTTTGGGTGGATCCCAATTACGAAATGCACCAATATTCACTAGGTCCATGGCTATACCATATTCATAAATAAAATTCACCATGAAGTGAACCTCATGAATCTCGACAATCCACATCGATATATTACCATAAATATGATTTTCATGAATAAGATATTGGACCAGACTCAAGTTCTATTCATGTTCTACAAAATAAAAGTAGTAGATGAGTATGTCTTCAGTGAATAAAACCACAAACTATTTCATATAAGGATGAAATATTTAGTTCATCAAATACATAAATGTGGTGGTTGAATTCATCACACCAATGGGAATCATTAAGAAATCATAGTGTCTATCGAAATATCATAATTATAGATTGTGAATATCAGAATCATGAACCCCAAACTGGTGGATTTCATACTAGGGAACAATCAATGAGATCCATATCATACCTCGAAACTGGTCAAATTGGTCATCAATCCTTGTAAATGGGTAATTTTTAATTATTCTCTTTTTGATTCGGTGATGGTAATCCATGATAAGATGTATGATCCCGTACACCATTTCCATGAAAATAACTTTAGAATTCGAAGTGGTAAACCTAGTCTAATAATTCCCTTCTCTCGAAGGTCCTCAAACAGCAATTGTAGCCCTTGTAGCTCAGCTGGGGCTATCTCACAAGTCTAATAATATATCAAATTTCTACCAGAATTAATTTCTACAAACCACTCGTTCTCTCACATTGATGGCAGTTATATAATTTCTTCTATAAAGGCCTATAAAAATTATCTAAAACTGAAGAAAGAAATATTCCTAAAAATCCTACTACACACAAAGATCTACGATTAAATTGATTTGTGATGGGATACAACTCGCTCCATACAGCTCTCATGCATCCCACCATGTGATCTCTCTCCCACACAAAGGATGATCTCGTCCCATTTGTGCAATGTCATTTGACTCATTTGTTGTGAAAGAAAATATGGGATCAGAACATTGAAAAAAAATCTAAAAAAATATGTTTTCATACTATCCCATCATTACATCCAAAATATAACACATTAAACAATATTCACCAAGCGGTAACTCGAACTGTAGAGAGATAAAAGATACAAAATATAAATTCCCTAATGGAACATAAAGAAGAAGTTCTACGATAGTCGCTCAATTGGGAGCTCCCACTCTTACAATTGGATTATAGAGTTGAAGGAATGATTAGAAAAAATGTCTACTAACACTAAAATATAATATAAAAATTTCATTTCATAACTCAAATAATATCATGTATTGTGGTATCAGAACCCTCTACAACCGACAGCTATTTGAGACCCTAACTACCAGCTCTATGAGATTAATAGGAGATTACTGGGGGTAGTGTTGATGAATATCATAGAATCATACACCTCACAAAAAATATATTACTCTTTTAATACCCCCACATCCCTAAAGTCCACCCTACAATTTCATAGGATATCTTGGAGAAAGTAATTTTTCTATGCCATGTAAATCCGTCGACTATCTTACGACACACTTCAGTACGTCTATTCAGGTAGTCTTGAAGTATGTTTCTTCACCAGTAACTAGAATAAAACCACCCCTCTTTAGGTTTATCTAGAAATAAATGCTTCCCTAGACCATGTTCTCAAGCTCGATCCTAGGAGGAACTCCAACATTGAGATCATATTTATTGGCGTCCAATAGCCACTGATGAAAACATAGCTATGTGACGCCTAGTGTTATCTCCAGGTGTTTGGTCTACCTATGAAAGGGAGCCCTCTATCACTAGTTCGGACTCCAATACCACAACATTGGTGGGAATAAACAACTATACAAGGCCATAAGGAATCCCTCAACATAGTATCAACTCAAATTTATGTTCTTGGAAGTATTTATCTCGGATCATATCATGTGAGTGACATTTGAGTTCTGTGAAACTTGGTTTATACTCATCCACTATCATTCCTCTCCACTATTTCTTCATAATCTACTAATTCAAATTTAATTTCCCTAAATAGATATCGTATTCCTCTTGGTAAAACTATTGGAAGATAGGCAATGAGAGTGTCGACTCATCGTGCATCTTGGTAATAAGACGCCACCATTACCCAATGCCCATGTGGAAAAAATTAGCTTCTAGTACTACCATCATATCATTTAGTTTATGGATAAGACTAAAGATTTGAACCACTGAAACTTACTGATACTCCACTACATGGGGATAATGATCACTACAGAACCATAGAGGACTCTGGAACTAGAATTGTAATGCCACGACCCCAGTTACCCAGAGTCGGTGCATTATTACATAACATTGCCATGATCACAAGAATGATCAAATCTCGAAAGACCGATTGGTTTAATAGCCTTGTAAACATGAGATATATTCATAAAGTTTTACATTACATCATAATGTAAAAACTACTACAACAACATATTGTATCCATAGTCCACACTATTATCCCCTCATAATATCCCTGCAGGTCATTCATAATTTACTTTTTCACATCCTGGGAAAAATAAAACATAGAAAAGGGGTGAGCTCAAATGCCCAGTAAGGATAAAAATATAGGGGAATCTTTCATAAATAAGAATAAGCATTTAAGGCAATGTATAACTAAAACAAAAGCCTTTTAAACTTGAACTTCAACATAGTATGGAAAAAATAAAATGAAAAAATGACATTTACTTATTTATATGGATATTCTACTAATCGAATAATCACATGCAATATCAATAACCACTTTCATAATGATGGAATGCATAATGTCATACTATCATAACCACATGGCCAAGGCCTCATGCCAAGACTACAAATGTGATTTTTACAAGTCCTTGTGCCAAAACACTAGTTTGTCTCCTGAGACCTACTGATGCATCGAGGAGCTATAGCAGGCTCCACCCGTCACATATTAAGTCCAATGCATTCCCATATGAAAAGGTTTAAACATAACATAAACATTCGTATTAAAACTAGCATACGAAATGTAAATACTTCATCCATAAACCATGAATGGTATAAAAATAAGTCATCTGCATTCAAACATATCACAAAACCTTCAATACAATATAGAAGTTTTGTATCATAATAAATCAACTTCAAATAAGCGTAAAATCCATCAAAGGATGTTGACAAAGATGAAATCAAAACTCTTTTTAGAGAAATATCTCTTTCTATTTTGAAATCATTTAAGAGTCATATATTTATAAAATAAATCATTTTCTTTGAAAATATTCTTATAAGCTTGTAAAGTATGCTTCGAGGATTTTATAACAGTGGAAAATATCCGCACCCGCTGTATAAGTTAAAAACATTCTTACCTTAATTCTGTTGAAAAGGTTAAAAAGATCCTTGTTTGGAAAATGACGAAAATATTCCTTTATAAACCTCTTATAAAAAGTCAAAAAGGGTATAAATGAATTTAACCCATATTCTAGTAAATAGTAAAATGTTTTGAAATACATTTTTAAGAAACATGGATGTGGATGATAAAGATATCCCAGTAGATTATTACGTATAAACAACCTCAGATAATGAAGAGATTGAGAAATATGCATTTACCTTGTACTTTTCCTTGGTTGGGGGTAGGTTAACTTCCCGTATAATGGTGAAATAATTGTTATTAAATTATTCAAGAATCATATACATTAATATGATATCATATATGGTCTTTTATCATTGCTTTGTTAATAATATCTTAGATTTATCGTCGTTTCGGGTGTTAACTTACTCATTTTCTTTTATATGTTTTGTTACATAAGCCATGTTTGTTATAGATAGGTTGTATATTATTCATATACAGAATGATATCAAGTCCTTAAATACTATTATTAATCATCAAATGATAATTATACTTGAATAGATATGATGGAGAATGAATCTCATCGCGTTCATGGAGATGGTAGTCCGTACGTATGCACGAGCGACAATATCTTTATTTTGATATTAAAATAATATATAATTGGATGGTATATCTTATATACGGAATAATTATCTTGTTATATTTATTATTTACATGAATTAAACATCATTATTATACCCATCCAAATAATAATTTATTGAATAACAATTACACCACGACGTGGAGACGGTAAGTCGTACCTACGCACGTATGGTGACATGTCATTCAAAGGATGGATATACTACTGAATATGGTTGTACCATATATATAATAATGTTACAGTATATAGGAGATACTGGATTTATTATTTTAGAATGGGAATAACAAACAAAGAAGAAGTGGAGGAAGAAAGGAACTTGAAAAAGGGTGGTGAAATCATTACCTCTTCTTCGGGTTCTTCCTTTTTATTTAATCAAAAGGGCTCCTTAAGATGGCTTTCAGACTAAAGGAATGCCTCTAGGATGAAGTGAGGGAATTTGAGAGACTATTTGGGTAGAGGTTGTCTGAACCAAAATGCTTTTATGGTGTGATTTAATGAGAAGGGAGAGTGCCCTTTTATAAGAGGGGTGAGGGGCACCTTTGGAAAAGCTAGAAATATTATTTTATAATAAATTAATATTCGGTTTCTAATGGCTCAAAAGTAGATTATTTAAAGGTTAAGGTGTGGATGGGTCATAAACCACTGATAAAATTGGATTTAGACAGGTTTGGGTCATTATATTAACCTTATCTTTTAGTTTTAACTCTTAGTTAATTAGTTTGACACTTACCATGTCACTTTGTATTTTTATATTATATAGTTAATAAACATACTATATACCTCCAAGAGATTCCCAAGTGGTACATTAATGATACAAATATCATGATATAAGTCACTTGGCCGAACCTTATATTTTTTATGAATTTAATATCAATTAATAATATAATATTTGTTTTAAAAACTCTTTTATGTCAATTTGGACACTATTTAGAAAATTGATTTTTGTGAAAATCATAACAGAATGATTAGTTCAAAAAATGTAAATTAAATCAATCCTAATATGTCATATTATTGTATAAAATTAGTTTAATTCATTAAAAGTCTGAAATTATATTT
The DNA here is from genome assembly GCA_963277665.1 of Viscum album. Lineage (NCBI taxonomy): Eukaryota > Viridiplantae > Streptophyta > Magnoliopsida > Santalales > Viscaceae > Viscum > Viscum album. Next base: position 1,983,778,263 of record OY728161.1, on the reverse strand, counting down.
ATTTGTATATTCATAATTTCAATTATTTTAATTTTTCACTATTATGGTAAATACTGCATCATCATTGTGTCATAAATAAATAAAATTATTTAATGTCTAAAAATTATATATAAACTATATTTATGTAGTAAATATTTTTAGATTTTTAATGAATATTTACAATAGAATTTATCTTATGTATAACCCTATATTAAAAATGTTTTAGTAAATAAACTTTGATTTTAACTCTTTTAACTCTTCTTTGAATTAAATAATAATAAATGTCCTAATATAATCCAAGTGGACCTAAATGATAATATTTTATTCCTAAGGTTGTTTTTGGTCGAGATAGACTTGTCATATAGAATTAGGACATGTCTTAGGTTAATATTAATATCATTTTTACCCTTAATTACCCTATTTACTTTTAACCGTTGTAAATAAAAGTAAAAAGATACTATTCACCAAAAATTATTTTCATCTCATTGAACCACATTTTACAACTTGATATTAACCGTGTAACTTGGATTTTCGAAATTACATTCACAGAATCGGTAAAATTATGTTTTATGAAAAATTCAGCTTTTTGACTACCACTTAGTGGTTTCACTATTCATCAACAATTGAAGTTTTTCTGAACAATGCCAAAATTTCACCCTATGCTATAGTTGATATTCCAAATTAAAAAGTGATTTCTATTTTAAAAAATTAAAAACATATAATTTGCATTAATTAATTTTATAATTAATTCCAGCTGTCACAACAAATAGCGTGTTTTTAAGAAACAATATATATCAAAAGATTGACAATTGTTTATGTCCAATTTCAAAGTGAAATTAATTCTAATGAACACCATTGGATAAAATGGTAAACCTATATTCTAATTATAATTTAAAACCACAAAATAATATATTTTATCACTATAAATTATTTTGATTAATAAAGTTTTTTTTAAGTATTTTTCACTATTCATAAAAATTGGAACTTCTCAGAAAAATACCAAAAATTCAACTTAGGATAATTTCGATATTCTGAATCCAAAAATGAAGTCCATTTTGAAATATAAAATATATATAATTTCAAAAAGTTGGTATTACTATTCATAATGACTAGTTTGATCGGTTGTGGTGTGTGTTAGAACTCGATGTTGCATACAACACACGCTATTACATTATTCTAAGGGAAACATACCGTAGAATCTTGGGGCGTTACATTCTCGCATCCTTCAAATAATTTTTTCGTTGAAGTTTCTCAAATACTACCGCATGAAAAGACTCTGGTGGTTCTTCCTCATATGTTCCTCGGGTTCCCACGTTGCCTCTTCCATCTTATGGTCTCTCCATAAGACTTTTACCAGACGCGTCGTCCGATTTCTCAGTACTTGTTCTCTCATATCAACAATCATGACGGGCTCTTCGCAATAAGAAAAATCGGGTTGCAGTTCTAATTCTTCATAGGTGAGTACATACGTTGGGTCAGGCATGTATTTCCTCAACAGATATACATGGAACAAATCGTGAACTTTGGAGAGACTTGGCAGTATTGCCAATCGGTAAGCTACAACCCCAATCCGTTCTAGAATTTCAAAATGTCCGATGTACCTGGGACTCAATTTACCTTTCTTACCAAAACTTATGAATCCCTTCCATGGATATACCTTCAGGAAAACATGATCATCGACTTGAAATTACAAATCCTTCCTTCGATTATCAGCATATCTCTTCTGCCTACTTTGAGATGCTTTGATGTGATTTTGGATTACCTTCACCTTTTCCATTGTTTCCTCCACCAGTTCTGGACCTACAAGTTTTATTTCACCAACGCCATCCCAACAGGTTGGTGTGCGACATCTCTTCCCATATTACGCTTCATATGGTGCCATCTGAATACTCGAATGGAAGCTATTGTTATACGAAAATTCTACCAAAGGTAAATATTGATCCCACATACCCTGAAAGTCAAGTGAGCAAGATCTCAACATTACTTCTAAGGTTTTAATAGTCCATTCTGATTTTTCGTCTGTCTGAGGGTGGCAGGTAGTGCTCAAATGAAGTTCAGTATCTAGGGATTTTTGAAGACTCTTCCAAAATCATGAAGCAAAATGGGGATCACGATCAGAAACAATAGATAGGGGTACTCCATGAAGTCTCACAACTTCATTAATATATAGTCTTTCTAGATGTTCCAGTGGTAGATCTTCTCTTATAGCAAAAAAATGTGCTGACTTGGTAAGAAAATCAACAATAACCCATATTGCATCTTTCCTTGTAGGAGTCTTTGGTAGTCCCATGACAAAGTCCATCGTAATATTGTCCCATTTCCACTCCGGTATGGGAAGAGGTTGCATGAATCCTCCAGGTAGTTGCCTTCCAGCTTTCATTTGTTGACAAACCATACATCTTGACAAAAAATCGGCAATCTCCCTCTACATGATTTCCCACCAAAAATGTTCCTTCAAATATCTATACATTTTGGTGCTCCCAGGGTGTATAGTGAAATTGGAACTATGATCATCATCCAGCAATTCCCTTTTTAGATCAGGTATATCGGGAACACAATGTCTCTTCCCAAATTTCAAAATTCCATCTTCATACACAAATTCTCTCAATCTCCCATCATTCACAGATTTAATCTTCTTTTGAAATTCTTCATCATCGGTTTGAGAACACTTAATCCTTTCTAGTAATGATGTTTTGGAATACATTTGAAAAAGAATTGATGTTTCCTCTTCCCTGGTTATTCCCATGTCCATCATCACTAGATCCATGAAAATTGGATCCCTTTCAATTCTCATATTGTTAAAAATTCAATGATATTTTCTTGTCAAAGCATCTGCCACCTTGTTTGACTTCCCTAGGTGGTAGTGTATCATGAAATCATAATCCTTGAGTAATTCAAGCCATATCTTTTGCCTCATGTTGAGTTCTTTTTGTGAGAAAATATACTTCAGACTCTTGTGATCATTATAAATTTCACATTTTCACCATAGAGGTAGTGACTCTATATCTTCAAAGAAAATATCACAGCTGCTAACTCGAGATCATGAGTAATATAGTTTTGTTCATGAATTTTCAACTGTCATGATGCATAGTCAATAACTCTATCATTATGCATAAGGACACAACTGTGTCCTTTCATTGATGAATCACTATAAATAACGAACCCATCATTCCCCGATGGTAGAGTCAATATAGGAGCATTGACTAATCTTCTCTTAAGTTCTTCGAAACATTCTTCACACTCATTTGTCCAAAAAAATTTAACCCCTTTACGTTTGAGCTTCATTAATGGGTTTGCCAATCCGGGAAAATTCTTGACAAAACGTCGATAATAACCTGCCAAACCAATAAAACTGTGTACCTCAGTTATACTCGTAGGTGCTGGACATTCTTGGATTGAATTAGTCTTTAAAGAATCAACAAAGATTCCATCTTTAGAGAAAATATGGACATTAAAAGTAATCTCCTAAAGCCAGAATTCACACTTGCTAAACTTCCCATATAATTCATGTCTTCTCAGAGTCTTCAGGATAATACGCAAGTGATTTTCATGATCTTTGTAGATTTTGGATTATACAAAGATATCATCAATAAACACCACCACAAATTCATCGAGATATTCCTTGAAAACTCTATTCATTAGATCCATGAATACAGAGGGTGCATTAGTCAATCCAAAAGACATTACTGTAAACTCGTAATGCCCGTACCTAGTTCGAAATGCTGTCTTCGGAATGTCTTCCTTCTTTACACACAACTGATGGTATCCAGATCGAAGGTCAATATTTGAAAAGTATTGAGATTAATGCAGTTGGTCAAATAAATCATCAATGCGAGGTAGGGGATACTTGTTCTTTATTGTTATAGCATCGATCTCCCTGTAGTTGATACATAACCTCATAGATCCATCGTTCTTTTTAACAAAAAGAACAGGGGATCCCCATGGAGAAACACTTGGGAGAATAAATCCCTTATTACTCAATTCCTCTAGTTGTTTCTTTAGTTCAACTAATTCTACAGTGGCCATTATATAAGGGTTCTTCGATATAGGCCTTGATCCAGGAATTAAATCAATGGAAAACTCAACTTCTCATTCTGGAGGATGTCCAGGTAAATTGTCCAGAAACACATCTACATATTCTTTAACAATAGGTACATCCTCTATTTGAACATTCCTTTCCTCACCCACTATAATATCATCCTCTTCCTCCCCAATAATTGAATTTATTTGATCTACTAGGGGTGCATATGGATAAGAATTAGGTGGTGATGATTCTGCTCTAAAGATAAGGTGTTCCTTATCATCATCATCAAAAATCGTAACAGCCTTCTTCTTACAATAAATCTTCGCATCATAGTCCGAAATCCAATCCATACCGAGGATTATATCATACTCAATCATAGGTATGAAGATGATATTAGTAGATAAAGAACATTTATCTGCTCTAATGGGGATTGATTCACAAGACTTTTTTTGCAATGATACTTCCCTCCAGAGTTTTAACTGACAACTCCCTTGTTAAATCAAATTGGAAATATCTAATTTTCTCAGCAAACTGGGAAGATATGAAACAATGTGATGATCCAGAATCAAATAATGCATTTTCTAAACTTGAGGAAACCATTAAATTACCTGCCACCACGTCTTTTGGAGCTTCTACCTCAACAGTATTGATAGCATAAGCTTGGCCTTGATCCCATGTCATTTTCTGAGGTAATTTCCCCTGATGCTTAGGAAATTCATTTGCATAATGTCCCATCTCCCTGAAATTGTAGCATTAAACATTGGTAGCTTCCTTCTTCCCTTTGCATTCACGAGCTTGGTGTCCCTTTTCACCACAATTGTAACAGACACCCATTCCCTTCAAGAAAGTACCGCGATGTTTCTTCCCACATTTACCATAGGATGGATATTCAACCATTCCCTTCTTCTCCTTATTTTCATTCCCAGATTGATCTGAAGATCTCTTCTTCTCTTGCTTTTCTTTAAAGTCATAAGACTTAGAGAATTCCTTTTCTGTCTTGATAACACATGAGACAATGTCTTCGTACGACGAGAAGGATTGTGAGACTAATGCTCGATGGAGAAATGGTTTTAACCCATCAAAGAAACGATCAATATTACTTCTTGGGTTATGTATATAATCTCCAGCATACCTTGCTAACCTTTTAATGTTAGCCTCATACATTGCAACATTCTCATCCTCCTTTTGACTCAGACTCAGAAATTGCCTTTCCATATCTGCTCGATGGTCGCGAGGAATGTATTTTTCTAAAAACAGGTCTTTGAACTCCCTCCATTCCATATTTGATACTTCATCATCTTCCTTTGTGTTTTGAATCAATGACTACCATTCATCAGCATCTCCAGTGATGCGGTAAAATGCCATGATAACTTTTTCCCTTTCACTACTCCCCAAATCCTGAAATATTTTCTCTAGGGAATTTATCCATTGCTCAGATACTAAGGGATTTGTACTCCCATTGAACGTTGGTGGTTTTTTCCTCATGAAGCGATCTAACATTGATCCTCCACGCTGTGGATCAGGGTGCTTCATACAGGTAAGGTTATTATTCCTAACCTGAGTGAGTTGTCCCAGTATGGTGATTAGGTGATCAGCACCGGTTTCATCACCAGCTCCACAATAATTATCTTGAGCAGGAGGGAAATACCTACATGGAGTGCGTGCATTGATACAGTTTTCATTTCTTCCACTAGACACTATTTCTAAACAATGGCATAAACTAGATCATTTTATGAATCAAAATACATAATTCCTTACTTATAAAACACTTAACATAAATTGACCTATTTATGGATATAATCCATAATCAAAAAAATGTTTTATTTGTGGAAGTATATTCTCATAAACCCATTATAATTATTTGTAAAAAAAATAGAGTTATCCTAAGCATATCCCCCAGGAGTTTCGTAACCAAGAGTGCAGCAAGGCCCGTTGTTGTGCATCAGTTCCCATTCAAGTCTAGCTCAAAGCGGTGTTTTCCGGTTTTACCCCTAGGTACATATGTTCCAGAGCAGCTTCTTCCTGCTCGTATCCAGATAGGGATGTATTGCTCGGAAAACGAACAAAATATCTACAATACCAAAATTATAGGAAGTTCTTCTATACTAATCCTCAAAGTACATATTAGGTCTACATCCTCTAATCAGAGTTTATCAAAATCTAGCTTCCAAGGTTTGTACTAAAATTTCTCTGATACCAACTATAACACCCCGACCCCAGTTACCCAGAGTCGGTGCATTATTACATAAAATTGGCATGATCACAAGAAAGATCAAATCTCGAAAGACCGATTGGTTCAGTATCCTTTGAAACACTAGATATATTCATAAAGTTTTACATTAAATCATAAAGTGAAAAACTACTACAAAAAAATATTTTCTCTATAGTCCACACTATTATCCCCTCATAATATCCCTACAGTTCATTAAAAATTTGCTTTTTCACATCCTGGGAAAATTAAAACATAGAAAATGGGTGAGCTCGAATGCCCAGTAAGGATAACGATATAGCGGAAACGTTTATAAATAAGAATAAACATTTAAGGCAATGTATAACAAAAACAAATGTCTTTTAAACTTTAACTTCAACATAGTATGGCAAAAATAAAATGAAATAATTCCATTTACTTATTCACATGGATATTATACTAATAAAATAATCACATTCAATATCAATAACCAATTTCATAATGTTGGAATGCATAATGCCAGACTATCATAACCACATAGACAAGGCCTCGTGCCAAGACTAAAAATAAGATTTTTCCAAGGCCTTGTGCCAAGAAACTAGTTTGTCTCAGGAGATGTATAGATGCATCGAGGAGCTATAGCGGGCTCCACCCGTCACATATTAATTCCAATGCATTCCCATATGAAATGTTTTAAACATAACAAAAACAATCGTATTAAAACTTGCATAAGAAATGTAAATACATCATCCATAACCATGAGTGGCATAAAAATAACGCATCCACAGTCAAACATATCACAAAACCTTCAATACAATATAGAAGATTTGTATCATAATAAATCAACTTCAAATAAGCGTAAAATTCATCAAAGGATGTTGACATAGATGAAATCAAAACTCTATTTAGAGAAATATCTCTTTCTATTTTGAAATCACTTAAGAGTCATATATTTATAATATCAATCATTTTATTTGAAAATATTCTTATAATCTTGTAAAGGATGCTTTGAAGATTTTATAACGGTGGAAAATAGCTGCACCCGCCGTATAAGTTAAAAAATCATTCTTACCTTAATTCTGTCGAAAATGTTAAAAAGAACCTTATTTGGAAAACGACGGAAAGATTCCTTTATAAACCTCTTATATAAAATCAACAACGGTATAAATGACTTTAACCCATTTTCTAGTAAATAGTAAAAATGTTTTGAAATACATTAGTACGAAACATGGATGTGGATGATAAAGAGATCCCATTAGATTATTACATATAAACAACCTCGGATAATGAAGAGATTGCGAAATAAACCCTTACCTTTTACTTTTCCTTGGTTGGGGGTAGGTTATCATCCTGTATAATGGTGAAATAATTATTATTGAATTATTCATGAATCATATACATTAATATGATATCATATATGATCTTTTAACAATGTTTTGTTAATAATATCTTAGAATTATCGTCATTTCGGGTGTTAAATTACTCGATTTCTTTTATATGATTTGTTACATAAGCTATGTATGTTATGGATAGGTTGTATCTTATTCATATACCGAATTATATTAAGTCCTTTAATTCTATTATTAATCATCAAATGATAATTATACTTGAACAAATACATTGGAGAATGAATCTCCTCGCGTTCGTGGAGACGGTAGTCCGTACGTACGCACGAGCGACAATATCATTATTTTTATATTAAAACAATATATAATTGGATGGGATATATTATATAAAGAATAATTATCATGTTATATTTACTATTTACATGAATTAAACATCATTATTATACCCGTCCAAATAATAATTTATTGAATAACAATTACACCACGACTTGGAGACGGTATGTCGTACGTACGCACGTATAGTGAAATGTCATTCAAAGGATTGATATAATACTGAATATGGGTGTACCATATTTATAATAATATTACAGTATATAGGAGATACTGGATTAATTATTTTATAATGGGAATATCAAAGAAATAATTAGTGGAAGAAGAAAGGAACTTGAAAAAGGGTGGTGAAATCATTACCTCTTCTTCGGGTTCTTCCTTTTGATTTGATCAAAAGGGATCCATAAGTTGGATTTATAACTAAAGGAAGACTAATAGGATAAATTGAGGGAATTTGGGAGAGTATTTGGGTAGATTTTGTCCGAACAAAAAGGCTTTGAAGGTGTGAGTTAATGAGAAGGGGGAGTGCCCTTTTATAAGAGGGGTGAGGGGCACCTTTGGAAAAGATAGAAATATTATTTTATAATAAATTCATATTCAGTTTATAATGGCTCCAAAGTAGAATATTTAAAGTTTAAGGTGTGGATGGGTCAAAACCCACTCAACCAATATTATTTAGATAGGTTTGGGTCATTATATTAACCTTATCTTTTAGTTTTAACTCTTAGTTAATTAGTTTGACACTTACCATGTCACTTTTTCTTTTTATATTATATAGTTAATAAAATTACTATATACCTCCAAAAGACTCCCAAGTGTTCCATTAATGATACACCTATCATGATATAAGTCTCTTAGAAGAACCTTATATTTTTTCGAATTTAATATCAATTAATAATAAATATTTGTTTTAAAAACTCTTTTATGTCAATTTTGACACTATTTGGAAAATTGATTTTTGTGAAAATCATAACAGAATTATTATGTCTAAATAAGTCAATTAAATCAATCATAATATGTCATATTATCCTATAAAATTATTTTAATTCATTAAAAGTCTCATATTATATTTATTTTGGTATTTATAATACGAATTATTTTAATTTTTCACTATTATGGTAATTACTGTATCATCATTGTGTCATAAATAAATTAAATTATTTAATGTATAAAAATTATAAATAAAATATAACTCTGTAGGAAATGTTTTTATCTTTCTAATTAATATTTACAATCGAATTTATCTTATGTATAACACTATATTAAAAATGATTTAGTAAATAAACATTGATTTTAACTCTTTTAACTCTTCTTTGAATTAAATAATAATAAATGTCCTAATCTATTCCAAGTGGACATAAATGATAATATTTTATTCCTAAGGTTGTTTTTGGTCGAGATACATGTGTCCAATAGAATTAGGACATGTGTTAGGGTAATAGTAATATCATTTTTACCATTAATTATCCTATTTACTTTTAACCGTGGTAAATAAAGTTAAAAAGTTACTATTCACCAAAAATTATTTTCATCTCATTGAACCACATTTTACTACTTGATATTAACGGTGTCTCTCAGATTTTTGAAATTCCATTCACAGATGCGGTAAAATTATGTTTTATGAAAAATTCATTTTTTTACTACCACTTAGTGGTTTCACTATTCATAAAAAATTGATGTTTTTCTGAACAATGCCAAAATTTCACCATAATATATAATTGATATTACAAATTCAAAAATGATGTCTATTTTAAAAAATTCCAAAAATATAAGTTTCATTAATTAATTTTATTATTAATTCCTGCTGTCACAACAAATAGCGTGTTTTTAAGAAACACTATAAATCAAAAGATTGACAAATGTTTTTTTCCAATTTCAAAGTGAAATTAATTCTAATGAACTCCATTGGATAAAATTGTAAAAATGTATTCTAATTATAATTTAAAACCACTCAATAATATAATTTATCACTATAAATGATTTTGATTAAAAAAGTGGTTTTTAAGTATTTTTCACTAATCATAAAAATTCGAATTTGTCAGAAAAATACAAAAAATTCAACTTAGGATAATTTCGATATTCCGAATCCAAAAATGAAGTCAATTTTAAAATATATAATATATATAATTTTAAAAAGTAGGTATTACTATTCCTAAAGGCTAGTTTGATCGGTTGTGGTGTGTGTTAGAACTAGATGTTGCGTACAACACACGCTATTACATTATTCAAAGGGAAACGTACCGTAGAAGCTTCGGGTGTTACAAGAACTCGTGGACTGCGCCAAATTTATGAGGATCCTCAACATGATTTGATAGGATGATCTGTAGCTCATTAGGTGATTCTGATGCTACCTATCCCCCTGGAGGAAGGAACTCATGGGATGAACCATGGACTAATAGGGAATCACTAATCAAGGTTTCTTCCTGATCCAGAAAGGGTATCCTAGATGGATGTCATCATAGGGGTATGTTGAAAGTTTAATTAAGATTTATTTCGTTTAGATGATCATATATAAATAACAATGGGGGTTAATTAAGTATGATATTCAATGACTCAATCGTATATGATTCATGTGAAATTTATCCCTACAACCAATGTCTCTTTATTTCAACTCTACATGTAGGTAGTCATTGTCATATTGAATGATTATGTCGACTGCCCGTAAAGTCACAAAATTTATTATACTGAGAGCTACAATTGCGACACTTTGACACTCTTTCCAAATTTTCCATCCAAATCCTTGAAATATGACTACAACAAAAACCTATTTGGGGAATGAAATTCTATCATACCAATCCTACATGACCCAACCGTAACCGGGGCCATATCCATAACTACCACCATCCCACCTCTATAGTCTATGTGACAACAATATGCACTGAAATCTATATTCAAAATGAGAGGCCATTTCATACTTCACATATAATAACCCACCATACCATCAATGTTTATGTGTATATAAATAATAATAAAATGAGAAAACATATGTAAATAAATCCATGAATGAAAAGACATTATGGTGTACCGGATTACGATAGTGAAATTTGAAAATAAATGGGGAAAAATACTCTTGCATCCAAACAGATGTCCCAACCTAAAAAAACTAGAAAGTAAAATTCCTGGATATCCAATATCCCGATCCCCATTCTATGCCCACTATACATGGTCTAATAACTAAGTAACCATAAACTCCTCTAATGTCATTGATGACCTATCTGCCATCTGTATAGGACACGACATTTGTGGGAAATTCCTATGAATGGATGAGTATATGAATACTGAGTATGATTCCATGAAATATGAATCGGGAGATATTGGAGACCTAACATGAATTGAATTATAGTGGATAGTATATAGTGAATATCCCAACATAATGAAGGGAGGTATCATCCTCTAACCATAGGGTTCTTGACACATAGTTTAGGTGGACTGCATGCCACATTATTTCAACCATAGAAAGATAATAAGAAAATCCATCAACACATATAAATATAACCATTATAATTAAATGAATACCAAATTAGGGAGAAAGGGATCTCCATATCACAAAACCAAGATTGGAAAAGAGACCATATCAGTTCTATAAGTCAATCAATAGTGACTATTATCTATTATGTCCTCCCATCAAACAACATGAAATTAAATACTCATCTCACCTTGATTCTTAATAGTTGAGGGGACACTATATCTAGGTAAAAGGAAAATTACATGGTACAATATGAGAGTTCCACTCTGATGGTTGGGGACCCATACCTAGCTCATATTGAGGGTGCCACTCTTGTCATTAATGACCCATCCCATAATTAGTTGGGGGTTACACACAAAAGTCCAAGGACTCATGCCTTATTACCATAGGTGCATTCCATTATATTCATTCAGGACCTATACCCTAACCATATAGAGGGTTATACATGTAAGGTCAAAAAACCATGCTTTTTCTTCATTGGCGGGTGCCACTCTATTCATTTAGGACCCATTACTATCACATCTTGAGGGATACACTCTATTCATCGAGGACATATAACCTACCCATAGAGTGGGTTCCACAAGAAAGATTAAGGACCAGAGGTTAGGTTTAACTGGATGGTTCCACTCTAGTCATCGAGGAACCCTTCCCAACCCATATAGAGGATAACACATGAAATGTCGAGGATGCATGTCGTTTTTCCACATGAGGGTGCCACACATCCCATTGAGGACTCATGCTCATCCTGTAATAGCCCAAGATTTTATGAATAATATTCTTTTTAATTTCACTAATGTCTTGTGTTGTACGCTACACCAAAAGGAGCTTGCACAACACGCATCCTTGACTTGCCTTGCATTATACGCAATCGCAACCTTCCTCGATAGCGTGTGTAGTACGCAATACTGTGTTTCACGAAACAATGATATGCTATTAAAATATTATTAAAACTAGCCGTTATGAATATTAATAACCACTTTTTAAAGTTTAGAAATTTTAGCTCTCAAAATGGACATAATTTTTGGATTAGGAGTATCGAATTTAGCCTAAGGTGAAATTTTGGTGATTTTCGGATAACATTCATATTCTGATGAATAGTGAAAATTACTAAATTATAATTAAAAACAACTTTTTTAATCGAAATAATTAATAGTGATAAATCATTAATTTGAGTGGTTTTAAAGTATATTTAGAATATATTTTTACAATTTAATACAATGTTGGTGATTGGATATAATTTCACATTTAAACCAGACATAATCAAGTGTCAATCTTTTGATAGATATTGTTTCTTAAAAACACGCTATTTATTTTAACAGTGGGATTTAATTATAAAATTAATTAATGCAATTTCTATGTTATGAATTTGGTAAAATAGACTTCATTTTTGAATTCGGAATATGAAATATAGCTTAGGATGAAATTTTGGCATTGTTCTGAAAAACATCAATTTTTGATGAATAGTGAAACTACTAAGTGGTAGTTAAAAAACTGAATTTTTCATAAAACATAATTTTACCGCTTCTGTGAATGGAATTTCAAAAATCTGAGAGACACGGTTGATGTCAATGAGTAAAATGTGGTTCAATGCGATGAATTTTTTTGGTGAATAGTAACTTTTTACTTTTATTTACCACGGTTAAAAGTAAATAGGGCAATTAAGGTTAAGAATGATATTAATATTACCCTAACACATGTCCTAATTCTATTGGACAAGTGTATCTCGACCAAAAACAACCTTAAGTGTAAAATATTATCATTTAGGCCCACTTGGATTAGATTAGGACATTTATTATTATTTAAAGAAGAGTTAAAAGAGTTAAAATCAAAGTTTATTTACTAAAACATTTTTAATATAGGGTTGTACATAAGATAAATTCGATTTTAAATATTCATTAGAAATCTAAAACGATTTACTACATAATGGTATTTTATTTGTAATTTTTAGAAATCAAATAATTTAATTTATTTATGACCCAATGATGATGCAGAAATTATCTTGTTAATGAAATATTGACATAATTGATGTTATAAATACCCAAATAAATGTAATATGAGACTTTTTATGAATTCCACTAATTTTCTAGGTTACTATGATATATTAGTGTTTATTTAATCAACTTGGTTCGAACATATAATTCTGTTATGACTTTCTCAAAAATCATATATCAAATAGTGTCAAAATTGACACAAAATAGTTTCTAAATCAAATATTATATTATTAATTGTTATTTTATTCCTAAAAATCTAAGGTTCGGCCAAATGACATAGATACGGATATATATATTAATAATATACAATTTTGGGTTCGTTTGGCATGTTATAGTAAGTGTATTAACCATATAGTGTAAGAAAACAAAAAGACACGGTAAAAGTTAAATTATTTAACTTAGAGATAAATCTAATTGATGAGGTTAAATTAATAACCTAAACTTGTCTAAATCCTATTGGTTGATAGGATTTCGACCCATAACCACTTTAGCTTCGAAATAAGACCCTTTGGAACCATTATAAACCGATTTTTACTTTAATATAAAATAATATTTTGAGATATTCCTAAGGTGCCCCTCTCCTCCCTTATAAAAGGGCACCTCCTCCCCCTCCTCCTCACACCAATTTGAGCACTCATGCTCGGCCAACCCCTGCCATTTTCTCCTCTCCACTTCCCTAGAATAATCCTAGAGGTCCTGGTCTTCTTCAAAGACCAATCTTAGTTCCCTATGTGGAGGATTCAAAGAAGCGTTCCAAAGAAGAGGTAATATCCATTACCGATCTTTTCAATTTCTTTCTTCTTAAAATTCTTCTTCTTTAGTTGTTACATGATAATGTAATAACATCAGTATTTCTTATATACTGATATGTTATTATAAATATGAAACAACTCTAATTAACCTTCTATCCATCCTACGGAAAAAGGAAATCACCGCGCGTGCGTACGTACGGAATACCGTCTCCACGGCGTGGTGTAATCTATTTTCCACCATCACCTTACAAGGATGGGTATAAAGGTGTAATGAGTAACTATATATGATTATTATAAAGTGATATTGATACTTAAATAGTATACATACACTTCAACACAATTCCACGACCATGAGAATGATACCATCGCTCGTGCGTACATACAGACTACCGTCTCCACGACGCGATGGGATTCATTCTCATTGATTAGCCATTCATGAATGATTATAAAGTATATGCAATAAGTAATAATGAAATATATGACCTAATAATGATACTGGAATTATTTATATTTATATGTATGTCATCTACTTAATTCCATTCAATTCAATAAGGAAACGAAAACAGCGTTCATGCGTACGTACGGACTACCGTCTCCATGAACTGTGTATTTCATTCCATTTAATGATTTATTATATATGTATATATATATATAAATCATGTTTTATATTCTGGAATTAAGTAATCATGATCTAAGTTATCATATGAATAATTACAAGTTAAAAACACGAACGAAAAATGAGACGATTTTACCCAAAACGCTACTTTAACATGAATTTACAAAAGAACGGGTAATATAAAGTAATAAGTGGACCATATATGATATAATAACAATAAATATGATTCTGGAATAAGTTAATAACATTATTTAAATCATTATACAGGAGGTTCGGACACTTACAAAGCAAGTCATACCTAAGGTATGGGAAATATCACAATCTCATTTTTATCCGAGATTGTTTATACTTTGGTATTTACTGGGGTGTATTTTATCATCCACATCCATGTTTCTTCAATATGTAATATTATTTCCATCCACCTACAATTGTTTAAGTCCATTTTTACCCTTTGGTGAGTTTATAATAAAATATATGAAAGGAATGTTTTGTCGTTTTTCGTACGAGGTACTTTTTGACTTTTTCGACAAAAGTATGAAGAATGTTTTTTTAACTTATACAGCATGAATAGATTTTTAAAACATTATTTCCAAGAAGCTTCCTTTACAAGTTTTCAAGTTTATTTTTAATCAACTTCTTTTAGTTTAAAATTGTATGACATGTTAAGAAAGGAAAAGTATTTTTGAAGTAGAAAGGATATTTTCCTCAAGAATCAAGTTCAAGTGTTTTATCAAAATTATTTTCCATCTAAGATAATAAAGGGTTCTGTTTTTATCCCTATTATTACATTGATTTGATTATGTTGTGATGGAATTATTTTTATGAATTCCTTTATCGTATATGAATTGTTTTATGATGTCATGATGTTTAAGATTCCCATTTTTATTACATAGGTTAGAAAATGATGTATGATTTATGATTTTGTGGAACACATAAGAATGGTATCATTATGAGATGGGTGGGACCTATATCTCCCTCCAATGCATTGGGTAAAGATTTAATATCTCATGAGATATACATGGCTGGAATGGTAGGTTATACCGGTTCAGTGAAACAGGAATGAAACGAGGGTGAATCGATTCAGAAAGGGACTTTGTCCACGAAGATAGTCTTGGAAATGAGTCTTGACTAACAAGAAATGATTCTCTATGATTATGTGTGTATGCCACAAGGTTTCATGTTTTATGTTATGATTATTGGGATTTCATTTCACTACTATGATTTATCCCATGTTATGAAAGTATGCTCTCTTTTGTAGGTTAATATTTCCAAAAGTTATGTTCTTATGAATATGATGTAATTGATTTCTCTTTTGTTTACCCTTACTGATCATTTGAGCTCACCCTTTTATGTTTTCTTTTTCCCAGGATATAAAGAATGGTTTTTGGTAAAAAAAAGGGAAGATCTTTATGGGAGATATTGAAGATCTTTCACCACGATTAGAAGATTACGTTCTGAGTTTCCAAAGACACTAAACTATTACGATCCTTGTGTGTGTGTGTTTGTTATGTACTAAGTATTCCGAAAAAGTAATGTAATGTCTATGTACGATAAGCTTCGGGTCTCTACAGTTGGTATCAGAGGAAAAGTTTAGTCAACCTTTGGAAACTAGGATGCGAAAACATTAGTGAGATCCCTATAGATATTTCTACGGTATGTCTAGGGATGTCCCTAAGGTTAAGTATATGTATAGGTTATAGTCCTAGAATTACGCTAACGATCTTAGAATTTAACCTAAGATGTTAGATATTGATGGTACTTCCCCTTTACTATGTTGTTTTCTCTAGCATGATTTTTTTCTCTCACAGAATAATTTTTGTGTTTTAGTTAATGGAGGGAACCAGAAGGAATTCGGTTAACACTGAATCCAATGGACAAATTGGTGACTATGAGAAACAAAATTGTGTAATGCCTAGAGAGAAAGATATTGTGATTATGCTGAATCAGTCATCGCGATATATGATTAACAAGGTGAAATTTAGTGGTATGACTAATTCATCAAAGAAGAGGAAGTTAGACTATTATGCATGTTCGCATGTTGATGAGCATAAAGAAAGGAAGATTGAGATTTCTAAAGAAGGGAAGAAGAACCTTGAGGAATACCTCAAATGGAGGGACCGATGTTATCTGTGTGGAGAAAAGGGTCATAGAGTGACAGACTGTTATGGAGTTCAATGTCTTATTTGTGGAGAACATGGGCATTACCCAACTCAATGCCCTGACCTAAAAAGTTACTTCTAAATCAAGGAAGGTCTTATTCCAGGACAATCATTGAAGTGGATGGACTGAAGTGTTTATGTATTGGTATTCAATAATAATGTTGTTGAGTTACTTTTATGGTGTATTGGAATATTTATGTATTGGTCTATTGTGGTTTTTAGTAATTTTAAGGTACAGGTAACCATGAAAAGTAATTCATATATTTTGGAAAGTAGATGATATGCGCATAATGAAGGGATAAGGAGAAAATGAAATGTTTGAAAGTATTCATGAGCTCATGATTGATATAAGGACTAAGTGATATCATTGTTTGAATATATATAATTTTGAGGATTTTGGTATGTGGAAAGTGTTAACTTTTTACTGCATTCATGTTTTCACTAAGGTATTCAAGAGAATACAAGATTAAGGACTTTTAATGTTTGGAATGTGACCAACAAAACATATCTTATGATATATGGGGATCGACGATGGTGTTAAATCTCTGGTAATCGTTTTCACTATGTTATGAGAGTGGACTGCAGTATTATGGATAAGCCTAAAGATTGGAATGGATTATGTTGGACATAAGTTAGTATTATTTAAGGATAAAAGTTTTTTTCGATATTATTGATGGGATGTTATAGTAATATAGTTTTAGAAAAAGGACAACCTGCAGGACGGGCGACAGCCCATGGCGTCGGACAAGGCCGTGGGAATCGAACCCACAACCGAAGTGCGACTGGCCTTTATCACCTACCATTGGCCTACAGGAAGTCCCTGTTTAGTAGAAACTAGTTTTATTATATTAAGCAGTATGATATATGAAGTATAAGTCCATTTTAAAAACCATATATGATTAATCTCACTATAGATCGACTTATGTATATAATTTTTGCTAACCTTTTGTTTGAGACAGATGGAATGACCCGTCATTCTATCACATGATCTGCTAACACTTCACGAATAATGAATTCAACTTCATTTATTTAAGAGATGAAGTGGAAATTGTTCAAGGCACGAACAACAGTGAGATTGTACCAAAATAAAGTAAGTATTTATTCTAATTCAAATTCTTTAACTTTAGGGAAATGATCTTGAAAACCAAAAATGTTATCCTAGTGATCTTATATATTATGAATCAGATGGTACCTTAGATCGTCACAAATTTATGGCTTTGTGATTGCTGGATTTTCCATAGCCATGTTCTCTACCACTCTCCATCAGAACATGATGGTTAGATTTCTCTTCCATATCCATATTTTCACCTATGTGGAAACCCAGTGATTAGTTTATTTGGGTAACCGTTACGTTTCATACTTTTGTTTTTAAAGATTGGTTTTTATATTCCTTTTTACGATGTAGGTTTCTATTAAAGAAACTTTCAAATAGAAAACCATTAATAACCCCGACGAATTTCGAGGGCGAAATTCATTTTAAGGGGGGTAGAATGTAACAGCCAAAGATTTTATGAAAAATATTCTTTTTAATTTCACTAATTTCTTGTGTTGTACGCTACACCAAAAGGAGCTTGCACAACACGCATTCTTGACTTTCCTTGCATTATACGCAATCACAACCTTCCTCGATAGCGTGTGTAGTACGCAATACTGAGTTTCACGAAACAACGATATGCTATTAAAATATTATTAAAACTAACCCTTATGAATATTAATAACAAATTTTTAAATTTTAGAAATTTTAGCTCTCAAAATGGACTTAATTTTCGGATTCGGAGTATCAAATTTATCCTAAGGTGAAATTTTGGTGATTTTCAGATAACTTTCATATTCTGATGAATAATGAAAATTACTAAATTATAATTAAAAACAACTTTTTTAATCGAAATAATTAATAGTGATAAATCATTAATTTGAGTGGTTTTAAAGTATATTTAGAATATATATTTTTACAATTTAATACAATGTTGGTCATTGGATGTAATTTCACATTTAAACCATACATAATCAAGTGTCAATCTTTTGATAGATATTGTTTCTTAAAAACAAGCTATTTGTTTTAACAGCGGGATTTAATTATAAAATTAATTAATGAAATTTCTATGTTATGAATTTGGTAAAATAGACTTCATTTTTGAATTCGGAATATGAAATATATCTTAGGATGAAATTTTGGCATTGTTCTGAAAAACATCAATTTTTGATGAATAGTGAAACTACTAAGTGGTAGTTAAAAAACTGAATTTTTCATAAAACTTAATTTTACCGCTTCTGTGAATGGAATTTCAAATATCTGAGAGACACGGTTGATGTCATTAAGTAAAATGTGGTTCAATGAGATGAAAATAATTTTTGGTGAATAGTAACTTTTTACTTTTATTTACCACGGTTAAAAGTAAATAGGGTAATTAAGGGTAAGAATGATATTAATATTACCCTAACACATGTCCTAATTCTATTGGACAAGTGTATCTCGACCAAAAACAACCTTAAGTGTAAAATATTATCATTTAGGCCCACTTGGATTAGATTAGGACATTTATTATTATTTAAAGAAGAGTTAAAAGAGTTAAAATCAAAGTTTATTTACTAAAACTTTTTTAATATAGCGTTGTACATAAGATAAATTCGATTGTAAATATTCATTAGAAAGATAAAACGATTTCCTACATAATGGTATTTTATTTGTAATTTTTAGACATCAAATAATTTAATTTATTTATGACACAATGATGATGCAGTAATTATCTTATTAATGAAATATTGACATAATTGATGTTATAAATACCCAAATAAATATAATTTGAGACATTTTATGAGTTACACTAATTTTATAGGTTACTATGATATATTAATGTTTATTTAATAAACTTGGATTGAACATATAATTCTGTTATGACTTTCACAAAAAATCATATATCAAATAGTGTCAAAATTGACACAAAATAGTTTTTAAATCAAATATTATATTATTAATTGTTATTTTATTCCTAAAAATCTAAGGTTCGGCCAAATGACTTAGATAAAGATATATATATTAATAATAAACAATTTGGGGTTCGTTTGGCATGTTATAGTACGTGTATTAACCATATAGTGTAAGAAAACAAAAAGACACGGTAAAAGTTAAATTATTTAACTTAGAGTTAAATCTAATTGATAAGGTTAAAATAATAACCTAAACTTGTCTAAATCCTATTGGTTGATATGATTTCGACCCATACCCACATTAGCTTCGAAATAAGACCCTTTGGAACCATTATAAACCGATTTTTACTTTAATATAAAATAATATTTTGAGATATTCCTAAGGTGCCCCTCTCCTCCCTTATAAAAGGGCACCTCCTCCCCCTCCTCCTCATACCAATTTGAGCACTCAATCTCGGACAAACCCTGCCATTTTCTCCTCTCCACTTCCCTAGAATAATCCTAGAGGTCCTGGTATTTTTCAAAGACCAATCTTAGTTCCCTAATTGGAGGATTCAAAGAAGCGTTCCAAAGAAGAGGTAATATCCATTAACGATCTTTTCAATTTCTTTCATCTTCAACTTCTTCTTCTTTAGATGTTTCATGATAAAGTAATAACATCAGTATTTCTTATATACTGATATGTTATTATAAATATGAAACAACTCTAATTAACCTTCTATCCATCCTACGGAAAAAGGAAATCACCGCGCGTACGTACGTACGGAATACCGTCTCCACGCCGTGGTGTAATCTATTTTCCACCATCACCTTACAAGGATGGGTATAAAGGTGTAATGAGTAACTATATATGATTATTATAAAGTTATATTGATACTGAAATAGTATACATACACTTCAACACAATTTCACGACCATGGGAACGATATCATCACTCGTGCGTACGTACGGACTACCGTCTCCACGACGCGATGAGATTCATTCTCAATGATTAGCCATTCATGAATGATTATAAAGTATATATAATAAGTACCAATGAAATATATGACCTAATAATGATACTGGAATTATTTATATTTATATGTATGTCATCTACTTAATTCCATTCAATTCAATAAGGAAATGAAAACAGCATTCATGCGTACGTATGGACTACCGTCTCCATGAACGGTGTATTTCATTCCATTTACTGATTTATTATATATGTATATATATATATCATGTTTTATATTCTATAATTAAGTAATCATGATCTATGTAATCATATGAATAATTACAAGTTAAAAACACGAACGACAAATGAGATGATTTTACCCAAAACGCTACTTGAACATTAATTTACAAAAGAACGGGTAATATAAAGTCATAAGTGGACCATATATGATATAATAACAATGAATATGATTCTGGAATAAGTCAATAACATGTTTTAAATCATTATACAGGAGGTTCGGACACTTACAAAGCAAGTCGGACCTAAGGTAAGGGAAATATCACAATCTCATTTTTATCCGAGATTGTTTATACTTTGGTATTTACTGGGGTGTATTTTATCATCAACATAAATGTTTCTTCAATATGTAATATTATTTCAATCCACCTACAATTTTTTAAGTCCATTTTTACCCTTTGGTGAGTTTATAGTAAAATATATGAAAGGAATATTTTGTCGTTTTTCGTACGAGGTACTTTTTGACTTTTCCGATAAAAGTATGAAGAATGTTTTTTGTAACTTATACAGCATGAATAGATTTTTAAAATAATATTTCCAAGAAGATTCCTTTACAAGTTTTCATGTTTATTTTTAATCATCTTCTTTTAGTTTAAAATTGTATGACATGTTAAGAAAGGAAAAGTATTTTTGAAGTAGAAAGGATATTTTCCTCAAGAATCAAGGTCAAGTGTTTTATCAAAATTATTTTCCATCTAAGATAATAAAGGGTTCTGTTTTTATCCCTATTATTACATTGATTTGATTATGTTGTTATGGAATTATTTTTATGAATTCCTTTATCGTATATGAATTGTTTTATGATGTCATGATATTTAAGATTCCCATTTTTATTACATATGTTATGAAATGATGTATGATTTATGATTTTGTGGCACACATAAGAATGGTATCATTATGAGATGGGTGGGACCTATATCTATCTCCAATGCATTGGGTAAAGATTTCATATCTCATGAGATAGACATGGCTGGAATGGTAGGTTATACCGGTTTAGTGAAACAGGACTGAAACGAGGGTGACTCGATTCAGAAAGGGACTTTGTCCACTAAGATAGTCCTGGCAATGAGTCTTGACTAACAGGAAATGATTCTCTATGATTATGTGTGTATTCCACAAGGTTTCATGTTTTATGTTATGATTATTGGGATTTCATTTCACTACTATGATTTATCCCATGTTATGAAATTATTCACTCTTTTGCAGGTTAAGATTTCCAAAAGTTATGTTCTTATGAATATGATGTGATTGATTTCTCTTTTGTTTACCCTTACTGAGCATTTGAGCTCACCCTTTTATGTTTTATTTTTCCTAGGATATAAAGAAATGTTTTAGGTAAAAAAAGGGAAGATCTTTATGGGAGATATTGAAGATCTTTCACCACGATTAGAAGATTACGTTCCGAGTTTCCAAAGACACTAAACTATTACGTTCCTTGTGTGTGTGTTTTTGTTATGTACTAAGTATTCCACAAAAGTAATGTAATGTCCATGTATGATAAGATTCGGGTCTCTACACATCCCATCTGAATGGTGACACATGAAAATCCTTTGGTATTTCTTCATAATCAGTACAATCATCAAACATTTCCTAAAAATGATCCATGGATAGAACATAATATATCATATTAAAAATTCATCAATTGAGGGAACCATCAAATTTTATGGAAAAAACAAAGTCTTTGTTACTGACGGGCCAAAAACCAAGTCCAAATGAAGGTGATATAAGAGTTTGAGGTTTCTTATATAGGAAATATGGGGTACACTATCTGTGAGGAGCCCCATAAGTTGTAAAGTCCTACCCCACTGACTGGTTATGCCCAAAAGGTACACAGCTCATCAATATTTTTATTACATGTTTTCTAGGGTGTCTACAAGGTGTGTTTATTCCAATATGTATCCCGACTATGTATTTGGATGTGTCCATGTACTTTAGTATTGGGCATTCCCCTACAATTTCCTTCAATATGGGGTCATTCCCGTGTGATCTACCACACCCCTCGTCCTCCTAAATAAGTTGTAATATATCTGTAGGAAGGATACAAACCATTCCAAATTTATTTTTCCCAAAGACCATGCCACAACATCATAGGGGCTACATGTTGTGTGATTTTTGTAATATATGGTGTGTAGTAATTTTTATTTGACCTTATATTTGACCTCCTTAGTCTATATTTGGATTATTCAATATAGATATCCCCTTAAAACCATAAGATAAATGTGGATTTAGTCCTGATTTGTTGTTTTCATACATCACGTGTATGTAAATTGTTTTTGTTGACGCATGGGGTTTGCTGCACACATTGTGAACTCCATTAAAAACCAACCATATTTAATCCAGATTTAGTTTAAATGAATGAATCACCTAAAACCTAAAAATAATTAATTTATATCTCATATTCAATGTTCCTTTCAACTCACACAAATTTACATTGAATGTGATGGAGAAATTGAACTTGATACAACCTGGTAAAGTCTAACCGATGACGTATAGGTCAATCAAGTAAGAATGCGAAGAACTAATAAAATAAAAAGAATAAATGATTTTAAACTATCATTGGATGTTTTTTTTTCAAAAAACATAAACTAGATCCTCTTGTTGGGGAATCAAAATAATATCCAATTTAATTTAAGTTCATGAGAACATAAAATGGATAAAATTGGCGCATATGAAATATGACAGGATTATCCTTAATAAATTTAACAAAATATGGAAAATTAAATGAATTTATGAGTCCTACCTAGATATTGTATAATTCATTGTTAGATAATGTTGTAACTAATGATTGAGAGGTGCTTTTGTGTTTTCTGCACTCCGATCTACTTTTATTTGAAGATTCGTCATCATCAAATATCTATTCATTAATAAAACATGGAAGAATGATTTGGAATATTGAAGGGTTTATGCATATAAACCTATGAATTTACTATAGTTGTTATATTATATATTTAATTTATTTTTTAATTAAAATAAATTATTTAAATAAATACATTAAATATTCATCTAAATGTACCTCTGACTACCGACATATTTGAACATCCCATGCTGACCCATTTTAAGGAACTATTTTGGTAAAAATATCATTTCAGACTCAACTATGTTATTAGATTTATTATTTATGTTTCCATTTAGTAATAATAACATTTTCTTTTATAAAATTCATTTTTTAATATAAAATATATTTAATATTTTGATAATGCTAATTACATTCACATCGGGCCTTAAAATTTCATATTGCCTTAGATCAAATATCTAAAAAATATTTTTTAAAATATTTCAATTTTTTAAAAGAAAATACAATTACTTTAAAAAAATTTATATCATAATTTTTATTTTTCCAAGAAAATTTATTAATATTAAATTAATAATTTATGAAATTCCATGAATTCCCCGCATCCCACTTATAAAAGGGAACCTCATATCCTCTTATGATCATACATTTTGAGGATTCTATTTTTTTAATGAAAATCCCAAGCCTCTCACAGAAATAAATAAATATTTTATAGAGCCATAATTTTGATTACAAATCATCCTTATGAAGGTTTCTAGAATAATACTCAAAATGTTTCCGAAGAAGTGGTAGAGTTCTAATCCAATCCTTTTTAGATTATTTCTTTTACTACCTCATTAAAATCATCATCCACCATGATGAACTAATAACAGTAGGGTCCAAAATATACTAAGATTTTATTGTGTTATGGGTTTAATCTAGATATACCACCCCATACATATAATGGGGAATAAAAGTATCCTTCATATATATCATTGGACTACCACCTCCACACAATGACCTGTTTAATTTTTCATTATAACATATGAAAAAATAAATGTAATTATGGATTTAATGTATATATATATATATCATATTTGTAAAATATTAGGCATTTTTAATGATATTATATCACCTATTTTCTTATGTTTCCATTCAATTAAAATTTCAATGACATTTTTGAATATGTGTGGAGAACCACCTCTATGAAATGATATTTTTATTTTTACATCAATATTTCATATTAATGATATATATATATAAATATATATTATTAAAATTGAAAATATTATATTTATGATATAACAATCCCAATGGATAGAAAAATTAATAATTTACTTATATACATCATGGCCCTTTGAAATTGGAAATTTTAATCATGCATGTGTATGGCCTTCTTTCTCAATGATTGTAAAATAATACATTTATCATAAAAATTTCATATTGTTTATTTTATAATTGTAATTATTATATAAAAATGATATTTATGTAATTATAAGGATACTGAGTTTTTGGTCCATAGTCAACTTACCAAATTCATTTTGGGAATATAATCGAAATATCCAAAAAAACATCATATGTGGCCTTAACTTGTTAATTATTTTTATATAATCTATTAATAAATAAGATATGTGAAATAATAAACAAGAATAAATTTATCAGTAAATTTAATAATTATCAAATGTTTATTATTTATGAACATAAATAATGTACATGACATGTAGGAATCGTGGTAGGATATATTTTTACTTAAATTCGTATTTAAAATGATTAAGATACTTTTTTTTCTATATAATTTTATTCCATTTCAATATTGTTAAAATATAATATGTTATATAGGTATATAAAAAATAAATAATGAAAAATTTTACTTTTTCATTCTTCTGTATTTTTCAGATGGAATCTTTTTACAGAATGTTATTCCATTACTTACAATAGTTTAAAATTTCTATATTTCAAAATATTACAGAATTTATGGCTTTTCAAACTGCAGAAAAATGTTATTCTATATTTTTTTCCATTTATAATATTACACTTTTTTTACCAATAAAAACCCTCTAAAAAATTTTTATGGTAATTTATTAAATAGATTTACTTTAAAATGATATTTTGATATGTTGGATTATAGAAATGTGAGAAGTTTTGTATTTAATGTTGGTTATAGTCCATTGAAATTGTTTATTTTAACATATGAACCTGATATAACTTATTATGATGTGTTTACCAAATATAGCTCATGTAGCTAGATGAGCCTAATATATCCCTCTAGTGAATTGTTAAATGATTGTGGTTCCCATCATATTATGTTATAACTTGATAGTATTGGTGATTCCACATGTTAGAGTGATATGAATATGATTTAATAATAGTGGAATATGTATTTTCAATTAATCATAAATATTTTTCAAGGAAATAATTTTATTTCAATTAGCAAGGTAATGATATATAATTTTAAAGAAAGAAATAATCTGTTTTTGGTTAAAATATATTGTTTAAAATGAAATTATTTTCATCTTTTCACATATTTTCAAAGATACACTCAAGATTATGATTTTCATTGCTGTTTTCTTATAAATTATTCTATTAAAAAATGGGGGTATTTAATTTGATTTCATACATATGTAAATTTATATTTTTTGCTCAAATTATATTTGTTAAATGAAAACTCATTATATTAAATCATGCTTTTGAAATAGATTAAGGAGTATATTTAAACTTTTTCTCATACACTTATAAATGATTAGAACTCATCCCATATATTTAAATGTCACTCATAGGAATAAAAAATTAGTGTGTGAAAATAAAATTTCATTTTGAAGGTCAAAATATTTTTTCATAAAATGAGACCATATTTCATTTTAAATGTCTTATATTGTTTAAAAAATGGGTATTATGTGGATACCATAATTTTCTATTATATATGGAAGTTTATATAATAGATAAAACCTAAAATTGTAGAACTCAAATCTAGAATGATCATTGAGAGTGTAATAATGTGTATTGTTTTCTAAATAAACTTGATTATGTAACACATAATGTCAGTTCTGTATAGTTTTTATTAGAGATAAGGATTAGATAAATTTAGAGCACGAGTTAATGTAAGTGGTTAACCATATTGTATTATAATTTATTGTTATCATATTTTAATATTTGATAATTACCATGTATCGTCATCTAATATATTTAATTTCAGAATTCGTTTTCTATTACATAACAGTTAATATAATGTTGGAACACACTAAGATGAAAATATCATTACAAATAATCCACATTGAAATGTTGTATTTTGAAAATATATGTTTTTTTATTTGTTAACTTAAGAAATATATAAAACTTATTTTTATCTATGAAATAGAGAATCCACGTTCAATATAGAGGAAAAACATTATGCTCGAGAATATCATGAAACAATACCCTCTAGTATTTAATGGATCTTCTAAACTAGTGGTAACTGACAGATGGATTAAATATTTCTGAAATATAATCAATGTAATGGTACATATGTGTAATCATAATATAAATTTAAATATTTATTTTTTTATGTTTGATGAGGATCTATTATATAAATTTTGTTTAAAATATTATTGAAATAAAATATATAGTTTCCTTTGAATGGGATGAATTAAAAAATATATTATTTTGTGCAATATTTTCATATGGTATTATGAAATAGAATGAAAAAATTATTAATATAATTTTTAGAAAAGAGTAAAGATTCAATTTATACATAAGAATAAAAATACAACTTATTGGAAAGGTGAAAAAAAATTATCCGGGATATTTGTATTAAAATTTTATAGTTTAAATTTGGACTAAAAATATGATATCAATTGAATTTATATTCCCATCAATAAATGGTTTCTTTTAAAAATAATTACATGTGATTAGAAAGACTAAATGGAATTTACATGTGATCATGTTTTTTATTAAAACATGAAGCTAATGAGGTATAAATAGTTTAAAATGGGGATATATCCATGAATAAAATATAAGGTTAATAATATCAAGTTGCATATCTTTGATAGATGTCATAAAAAGAATCCCACTAAATGTTTTATAAAATCTGTACAAATTTTCATAAAATGAATTATTGGTTATATTGATTGTCACTATAACTAATGGAGTATTGAACAATCCAATAATGGTGTAAAAGAAATCAATAATATTGGTGTTATATTTTAATGTAAATTGGTTGGAGAATTTGTATAATGTATATCTGAAGCAAGTTAAAGAGGGGGTGGGGGAATCATTATGATTGAATGAAAAAGTGTGAGGTAAAATCATTTTATACTACTAAAATCAATGTCGAGGAATCTAATGAAGTTGTGATAAATACCTTACTGTTTTAAAAAAATTCAATTCAATTATTTATTTTACTATGTGTATCTTAATTCAATTAACATTGAGAAATGTGGAAGTAAATTTGGAATATCACCACATGAATAGATGGAAAAACTTTTATAGACAACTACATGTGTATATATAAAAGAAACCGTGTCTTAATATAATATTATAGTTTAAATCAGTGGTATTTTCATTCTTATAAATCATGAATAAATTCTAAAATTTGTGTTTAATACTAAATTTGGTATGCATTGTAATTTATTTTATCATTATAAGATTGATTATTTATCAATAAATGTTAAATATAATAATTATATAACTTTTATAAAACATTAAAAATATAGGGAATATATTCGAGGTGGTAGTGAACGATAACCATATTATTTTATTGATAATAAAAAAAGTTTAAATTTTTTAGGATCCCATATTAAAATGTTATATATATGTATTTCTGGATGATTTTCTGAGCTTCATACCTAATTGTAAGGCCTGGTTTACTATTTTCATAGTGTTCGATAATAATTTAATTTCAATAACAACTTATCTAATAGTTCATGTAGAAATCTAGAACTAAAATAGTAGTTGATATATTTTATGGATAAAGGATCCATCAATCCATAAACATCACTATGGGGTTATCCTATTTTATTTTTTCCAGAATAATTATTTTCTTAATGATTCAATACATTTAGTATAGACCATTAAATGCACCAATATTTGGAAGAACTATCATCACACTCATATTAATGACTTTTTTGATACACTCTGTAGAGAGTAATAATTTTCAAGGATTTATATTAGGTAAAAAAAAAAATTATAGTAATGGTGGATGATATATTTAATACATATTTTTGGACTAGATATGGGAATTATGAGATTTTAATTATTTCATTTGGTTTGTATAATAACCCATATATATTATAGGATCTTATGAATTTAGTTTTCCATGAATATTTAGATTATTTTTGAGTTTTTTAATTTTATATTTATATATTATAAAAATCATTACAATTATGAAAGACACGTTTTTATCGATTTCAAAACCATAAATGAAATAAAATTTTATAGAAAATTTATCTTGTTTTATTATTCATTGAAAAAAATTTCATTTCCTGGGAATATTATTTCATAATATTCTATATTGGTTGACATTGATAAAAATAATGTTTTTTGAATAATATCCAGTACCTAAATATGTGACACATTTTTTTAGTTTTTTATTAGCGAGTTACTATAATCATTTTTTCAAAAAAGATCATTTATCTATCCCAGATAATGCGTTCACTCAAAAAGAATTTAAATTCAATTCGTTGAAATAGTGTGATTATTGATTCCAAGAAAAAAAGATCATGAATGATCATATTTTTTCCATGCCATCTAGAAATATTGAATATTTCATCCAAAGTGATACATTATTTAAGGGAATTTTTAATTCAATGTATAGAAATATCCCATAATTTCTTCTACTTTTTATCAACTAAAATTACATGTGTAAAATTAGCCTAATAAATATCTACAAATAGGTGTTTTGGTTCCTTTTGTAAAAACCTCATGGAGTCATTTATATGGATTAATGAGTGAAATATATCCTTATTATAAAAAATTAAAAATAAATTATCTTTAAATTAATTTAGTATGTGGTAGAGAAAATGGGTGAAACTAATTTTGGTTTATTACTGTATCATTCATTACCATATAGGGAAACAATTATATGATTCTATGAGTAAAAAATATAAATCATCATTAACAATTTCACATTTGCAACATGACACATTAGTTAGTTATTTATTGAGTTTTATCCTATAAATTGGTCATATAAGAAAATAATCTATTTATTTAGATGTATGTATAATTATATATGTCTAGATGAATTAAGATACCTTACGGTATGTATAATTTAATAATATGAAAGTTATAATATATTAGGAAGCCTTTGTTGTATAGTATAATTTTGATAAACATGTTGTCATAATATCTGGGAAATGATTATGTGTGCCTTGTGATTACTAGTTTATAAATGAATAATTATTGAAGAATATTTTTTCCCAATTTTCATTCATTTTGGATGCACTGTAATCTACCTTGACCATTAGATGTATTACTGTCGGGCGGGATTAAAAAAACTAAATTGACGAAATTACAATGAAAATTTTGAATGGAAAATAATATAATTCTAAATTAAAATTTATCAAGGGTTTTCTTCAACATTGAAGATATCCAATGTGGAAATGAGAAATCATTTCTCCAATTATCATATTGTTATTAACAAAGAAGTCATAAGTTAAAGATGTGATTTGGGTAATTTTTTGACTGAATAAAAATTAAAATTACCATCTCAGTTGATATAATATTTATTTATATCTTCTCTCTCCACATTAACATAATGATATAATGATATTACCTGAGTTCCTCTCTATATTGTGTCTGACTATGATCCCAAACTTCTAATTTTCAGATGGGCCATTAGAAGATATTGGTTCTTAAAAGAAATTTTCATACATATTTTTATCCTAAATTTGATGGAAATTTCTTCAAAAGAATTCATAGATTATAATATATTCTTATAAATTATTTAATATATTACAATTGGTTTTTGTATCATAAGAATTTAT
The DNA here is from genome assembly GCA_963277665.1 of Viscum album. Taxonomy (NCBI): domain Eukaryota; kingdom Viridiplantae; phylum Streptophyta; class Magnoliopsida; order Santalales; family Viscaceae; genus Viscum; species Viscum album. The sequence goes on along the minus strand of OY728161.1, from coordinate 1,983,747,527 downwards.
TTAATGATCCATTATATAATATTATTTCTCATTCTTGAATTTCGGTGTAAATTTTTTAGAATTATTAGGAAAATAGTTTCATAATAATTTTTGATGGTATGAATTAGGTGAAAGCATGTTTTTGGGACCAAATATCACATATTAAATCGTTGAAAATATTGTTATGATTCATCAACATATTATCTTGAATCCATATGGGATGAAATTTTATATTGATAACTAGAGGAACAAAATTTATTAGAGCTCGGTGATCATGATTTTAATAAATTATCACCAAATAAAATTTATATATATATATATATATATTTTTAAAATGGAAAATATATTTTGTTGGTTTAGTGGACTAAAATTTTATTATGAAAATTTTATAATATTATCCTATATAATAATTTATCAATTGATTACAAAATCCATCATTCATAAGTATGTGGAACTATAACCTTGATGAATCAATGTGTTTAATTTCCCATAAAAGTAACAAATAATAGGATATAATAATATATTAGTTGTAAAAATAGGATATTCAAAAAATATTTATCATTATTGAATGATTACATGTATTATATTTTATTAAAATTCCATTAATTAAAGACATCAATCATGTGTATGTGTGGACTATAACCATCAATAAGCAATGAGATTTGTTTTCATCCCCAGATCACATGCATTATATATATATATATTTGTTTATTTAGATAAAAAATATTATATTTTATTAATCCTAATTTTATAAGGATGAAATAGTACATACCTTTTTCCATAATGATTAATGGAAATTTGAAATGTTACAAATGCATATGTAAAACCTACTATCTCCATTACCATAACATAATTAAATTTTAATAACTGTAATTCATGGTCATATTAATTTAAAATTAATATATAAAAATTTGAATTTTATAATTATTATTATTTTATATATTATAGTATAATTTCTTATTTTACTATAGTCAACTAGTCAAATTCTGTTTTTATATTTGAGTTAAATATCATCAAAATGGATGCCATTTTCATAATTGATTAAGTAATTATATGTAACACTATAATAAAATAACTAATGTAAATAATAAACAATATATAGTTTCTCATGTATGTAAATAGTTTACATATGTTTATTACTAAGGTAGATAATGAATGTACATGGAATGTCAGATACAAGGTAAGAGACATTTTAATTTTAAACATCATCTTAAATATTTAGATGGTTTATTTTAAAAATATATGTATTATATGATTGTATTTGTAAATTAATTTAATTAATGTGTATATATTGGAAGGAATTAACTCTAAATGATAATTCTATATTTTTTACCTTAGTTTTTCAAATAAATAATTTTATTGAACATTTAGACATTATTTACAAAAGGCAACATAAATGATCAATTTTAATAAAAATAATATCAGTGTCTTATCCTGCTGCTAGATCCACTATTTGACAATTTTTTTCCCGAATATTCTTTATTGTTTTCTTCCTTTCAAATAATTCTTAACATTATTTCAGAATTTTAGTTTAGAAACTGGATTTTGACGGATTTATTTTAAATGTTTAATGATGGATAACAAATGTTGTTATATAGTTTATGCATGTTATTAACCATATAAAATTATTATTATGAAGAGTGATTGTAATATTGATCATTATGATGTGTTATTTAGATATATCACATTATGATTTGTGATATTGATACAAATCTCTAATGATTTTGGAAATGATTAGGTGCTCTAAAAACAATTATTGGAATTCGACCATATTTTTTACAACATATATAGATGTTAAATTAAGAGTAAAATTAAGATGTTATTATAAGTCCCCCTACAAGATATTAATTTGTTTTATAATGATAATTAAATAAATTATTCAATTTAAAAACATAAGGGAATGATATATAGTTTTAAAAGAATAATTATTCCATTTTCACGGAAAATGTAATTTTTTAATAGATTTCATGTGTTCTCATGTTTTCTAATAAACCATCAGGATTATGTTTATATATATATATATATTCTATTAATTAGTTTTATGAAATAATTTGTGCAGAAATGATGATTTTATGTGTATGTGATTGATAATTTTTTCTCCATTTTTATTATGTCTATAAAAATATATTTAGAATATCAGGGTTTGATAATGGACTATCGATCTACAATATTTTTTTTATATCACTAATATAGATGTTTTTTATTATACCTTGTTTTAAATTTTTTCCATAATGTTCAATGATTAGTAATAAAAAATATGTGATTCATGATTACATGAATATTAGTCTTAAAAAGAAATCTTGTTTCATTTAATATGATTTTTATTGTGTGAAAAATGGTCATCGGGATGGTATTTTCTATTTCAAATGTATTGGGATTTTTATTTAATAGTTATGAAATGAATATCTAGAACACTAAAGAATACATATCATTGTGTGTATGGTTTATGATTGGTTCCTTATATGATTTTTTAACATGGGTGTAAGAACCTATTGATGTTGGAGCTTGGAATGATAATGGTATCCTAGGTTAGTTGTTCCAAATAATGATGGATGAGACATGGAATGAAGTGATCTATAATTTGATCTAGGAAATTAATGATGTGTTAACTCCTAAGGTTGGGAGTCTAATGTATGTCACATATGATATGACCTCACATATGATATTGGTTAGGGTATTTTGATGGTAATATTCATTAAATAAGAATTAATATCTTTAGAGGCTAGTGATTTTTGAGACCAGTTCGAACTATATATTTGTTTTAATTATAAATTTGAATCATGATGTGATATATGTATGTATCTATGTGATGTCATCAATAATGTGTTAATTTTGAAATTTATGAAAACTGATCAAAACGGTAATGCATTGGTGATATAGTTTAGATCATGATAATGAAATAACACTATTGGGGATTCAATAAAATAATCAATCCATATTTAATATTGAGAGATTAATGTACATATTATGATGTTTTTTGGGTTCCACTAATATTTAATGAACCAAGAAAAAATAAATTCATATTACATTGATGTGTGTAGACAGTAATTTTGGGGCACGTTTGAAAGAGTAGCTTCAACGTGGATATTTTAACATTCCTAGATATAGTGATATGGAAACAACATCGAATAATCTATTTTTCATATGAATGAAGTGTTTTAGAAAATTTTCAATGTATTATAATGAATATTAGTCATTTAGATGTTGTGCATAGCAAATGAAGGAACATTTTTTTTAACAATGAATTTAAATATTAGAATTGGTACCTGTGTGTAAATAATTTTATTAAGTATTTTCCGGTTATATACGCAACAAACAATATTTATTGGGTTAGTGAAATACTAAAAATTTGTTTCAATGTGAAATTTTATGTGAGAGGAACACCATGTAATCAAATTTACTCATTACGAGTTGAATTCATTGGTTTGAAGAACTATTGGATAGATGACCAATTTGATGAAGTCACATTGGAGAATAAATATTGATATATTACATGTTTGTCATCATAATTGTTTTATGATAATGAAAAGTGTTATATCTGGAATCAATAATTTCATTAACTAAGTATCAAATTTTAACTATGATAGAACATTGGGTTTTCTAGGATATAAAATGAATTTTGAAAATGTTTTGGTGACCACAGTTGGTTCATATGGTTTATTAGATAACCACTAAGACTTCTAGGGGATGAGAAGTGTTATAGTGGGGTGTTTCCAAAGACTCATATTTGTACAACCATTTAAAATTAAAGAATAATTTGAATATTTTCTGAGTGGGTGCAATTATAGAATAAGATTCAAAATTTTATTTCAATGGATGAGTCCAAATAAAAGAGGTATATTGTACAGGGAATGAGATAAAATATTTTCCATGGAGCATGGGTTGTAGACAAGGAATTCATTGGTCGCCAATACATCAACAAGGATGTAGCATGAATCCAATAGGTACAAAATATAGATATTTGAAAAGTTACCCATTTTCAACACTTTAGGTTTCTTGAGGGGGAATCCTATTTCATCCTTATAGGGTTTTTAATGAATAAATAACTCATAATAACATATCCTACTTTCTTCTCCCTTCATTTAGTGAGGTTATATTAGGTTATTCTAGTGAGGATTCAAGGTATGGGTTCCACTGCATCATCCTGTAACTTATACTTATTCATATAAACCATTGAATAATATTTTTTAGATCTCAAATAGTTATTTCAATAGACAATTATGAAATTACTTGATATCATATGGGGTTTAATGCATCACTCAAATAGTATATCTCGAGGTGATTTTTTATTATTATCCCTCATCAATTCATCAATTGTACATGGTGCCATATAGGTTTAATCAGTAACTTCTAAAATAATAATTTTAAATGAATAAATTTTTTTTATTTTTATAGTGGATTCTACTTTGAAGGTGTTCAGAATTATTTCATGGATTGATGAAACCTGTAATATATTGTATTTGTAAACTTTACAGTGTGTCAAGATATTTTAGTGATTATGAAAAATTAAATTAAATATGATTTTAAATGAAAATTGATTAATATTTTAATTAAATATAATGGAATGTTATTCATCTATTAGGATCATGATAGTTTAGGTTGTGTCTGATGTTTCTATGACAACACTGGATGATGTTTAATGAGGATTCACATAATTTTTCCTAATTTCAAATAAATAGGAATTGGATTCTACAAATAAAGGTTGTCTCATATACTGAACCTTTGTTTTTTATTAATTAAATTAGGTTTGTGTTGTATATGATGGGTACCACCATGATGCTGGTTTAATAGGGTATATTATTTTAATGAAATTTTTTGTTTTAATAAAAACGTTTTAATTTTAGAATGTGTAGATGGCCTTGTCAAACCCCCATGCACTAGATGGTTTTTCTTGGACATTTGATAGTCAAAGAATAAATGATATATGATTACTATTAGTCAATAAGTTTTATAACAAAAATATGAAATGGTAGAGTTGAGATATTGACTATAGTTTTTTCCAATAATTGGTTTTAGTTGTCCCTTCTAAAGTTATAATGCATTGTAATATGTATGATGATCATGTGTTGAGTAATCCCACTCCATTAGGGCATTACTATTGGGTTAGTGGACTTCATAGATACATGGTGTAGTGGTATGGTATGAGGAAAACCCTAGTTGTGATATTGAAAGTGAGATATAATTTATTTTCATTACTCTAGTTATTCAATAGTGTCATATCCCTATATATCCAACAAGTACTGAAGATGTTTAGAAAACTGATGAGGTGTGTGATTTCCTCCACGTGAATGGTGATGAGTTTTGAAACTTTATGAGGCTTTGGACCAATATTATTGTTCACATACCAATACTATTGGTTCAAGACCCTATTGTGTGTCTTTGAATGTTGAACCTTTGTAGGTGTAAGTGAATATATTTAGAGATGAACTTTGGGTGGCTCCCTGATACTAAACCATCGTTTAAAACCAAATTGTCTTCAATTATGAGGATGGTATTGATCATTTATCCACCCATACAATGTTCAATTTTTTATATGAAATTTTATATCTTTGCATTCTTTGGATTTGTCCACTAGGAATGGAAACTAGTTTTATTTCCTAATATTCTCATGAATAACATGTTATAATTGATGGGATTCATAGATTCCTAGTATGTTTGGGATCTATCCCATTGTTATATTTTTTGAGGATACCAATATCGAATAGAATAAGTTGGTTTTTATGACTCCAGAGTCGTTCCCTTGTATTTAAAAATTATATATAGTATCAGTGAACATATGTCCATATAAATAAGGTTTCCTAGGATGGTTTGGATTCTTCTATTTTAACAACATTAAAAATGCCTTAGTACTACGATTCCAATAGTGATTCCATATGATGGTTTTGAATTCACATGTTTCATAATATCTTAATAATAGAATGTGTTTTTTGGTGGTTTTAAATCACTAAAAATGGATGTTATAAATCATTAGGGTGACTATTGGATCCCCATGATCAATGAATAGGACACACCATAGGATCATGTGGAGATAATAAATATGGATCAGCTAAGGAGAAAATTCATTGGATGCCTAGAATAATTTCCATTGTATCCATGTTGTGCATTCCTATGTATTTCTTAGTCACTGATGAAATAATCTTCAACGGATATATATATTATTTCCAAGGTCATTCCCCCTTAAAAGAATTATATATTATCAAGGTACTGATGAATTCCCATGTACAACCATGGGGTTCGATGTGTGGGAGTGAGGATATTATTTTATAGGGGAAATAATAGGGTCTTCTAATAATAATTAATAAATCATGATTATGGGATCCAAATTTAATGGATATAGGTTCCCTTGTGGTGGGATTCATGTTCGAATTCTCTTTACCCCTATATTATGATATTTTTGTTGATGGGGATAATGTCCTTGTGAACGATGATGGTTGTTGGGATATTCCTTGTTATGTGTATACTCAATTTGGGATGTTTTTACTAGTTATTATTGTATTCATGAAGTGATCAGATACATTATATTCTCTGGTCGAAGAAATCATTGTTGGTGGTTTTATTTTTTTAATTATAGAAACTATTTATATTATTAAAACATATCACATTTACAAATTAATTAATTTATACTATATTATTATATGCCATTCGGGTATAAATCTATGTTATGTACTCACACCGTACTCGGACAACCATTTCACTAGGGTTCCTAGCATCTTTCAATTGGATGTAGGTACAGGTTGGGAAGATTCACATTAGTGGATGTTCGAGAAGGATCTATTCTATATTTTTTTCGATTTGGAGGAAGTACTCATACAACCTCGTTATCTATAATTTTATATAATCAGGAATGTTTAGGAATATTCTTTTCATTTAATTTTGTTATATTTTTCACTTATTTTTATTTTTATCTTTTGTACTCTATTATCTGGAATCTTCTTTTATGATTATAAAAATTATTATTTGTGGTATAATCTCCCCAATGTTTCTCTATAGCCCATTCAACTATTTGAATGATAATGGAATATAGAGAGGAAGTCCTACAGTCGCATTCATGTATAATCCATCTTTTGATTTATGTGATCTGGTGTGGTATGATATAATTAACATGTGTTTAAAGGACACTGATCTTAGTCAAAATTATGATAACAAATGAGGAGGTTTATGTATTATCCAATTTTCGTGTTGTTTAATTCACACTCTATCAATAGTATATATTTATTAAGTATTTTGATATAGTAACATAAACATCTACACTATATGTAAATGTTTTTATTTTTAAGGAATAGTTGTTTTCCATTAACTTTTCTATCCATTGAGAATTTAATGAATCGTGTGTGCATATATAAGGACTTCCATTTCCATGGAGTAAAGTATTTTATTTTTCCTCATCTCCATTCATTGATGGTTATTAAATTTAATTTAGTATACATATATTTATGAGATTTTATACATAATTATTTTTTATTAAATATATGATTATTTGTACATTCTTATCTATCTATTCATTGAAAAAATAATAACATCACTTGTTTGTCCATGTTAATAACTACATCTATTTTGTGATGGTAATTGATAATCATTACCAAATCAAATGGATATTAATATGGATAGATATAATGAATAATGTTTTAATTCATATCATATTTAGTGTTTTATAAAACAAAAAATCGATCTATATAATTTATTTTCCTCCTAAAAGAGAAACAAAAACATCATTAATACCTATGTACATGATACTAACTCCATGCAGCAATATTCTTTATTCTTCACGAAGTCCATACATAGAATTTTATGAAAAATATTTCATTTATAAAAAATATTACTTGAACTGGTTTTTTATAATAGATATGATGAAATCATGGTGAAGGATATTGAACAAAAAAATGAATCCAAACGTGCATGTGAAATTTGATAATTAACACTTAAATGTTTATTTTTTTAAAAAAAATTAATTTAAAAATTATTAAAAGAAGTTATAAATTATTGGTACCATCATAAATTGATATAAATATGTTTCTAATATAGATTTATAAAAATATAAATTATTATTAGAAATAAGTTAAACTGTATCATTCTATGTGAATCTCTATGGTAAATGGTTTGTTAACTCGATTTCATTTCATTAGGTTATACTTCTTTTATATAGACCGTGGTATGACAATTCAATTTGAAAAAAGAAAACTAATTTTTTATGTTTCATTTAAAAAAATTTATGTGGATTAACATTTTTTATATAGAATAACTTTATTTTTTTGACTCACACTACAATGTTACACTCATTATCTAGGTTTCTCATATCATTATTCATTTTTTTGCGACATGATTCATATTGTGAAACTATATAAATTAATATGGATAATATGATTAATGTTGGAATATAATACAATTAATAAAACATTTCCTGTTATATTTAATGATAATTTATATGTTCTCTCTTTCATTACATATTAATTAAAAAATTAATGAATGTTTTAAAGGATTTCATTTCCTCAATTTCAATTCTTTGAGGCATGTCTCTGTTATGCACTATGATTTGTTAATATTCTGTAATTACTAACCTAAAAATGTATTTTTATATATTATTCCATGTAATATGTGGTATTTATATATCAGTTTCATGGTTTATCATTCAATGTATTTTTATTATAGATGTTAGTAAATCTACATTGGTTTTATCATATGAATTTCTCCCTCCTTGAGATACGATTTACATCCACATATTTATTTCATATTAGTTCGGTACATTGTTCCTATAAATTTAATTTATGATATATTTCGTGAATATAATTGTGTTTTTAAAATACTCCCCTACATTTCATTAGCATGGGGTGTTAACTTATTATTTGAAAAACAATTTTATTTATAATTAGTAATTAAAAAGTTTTCAATTATTAAACCAAAACTATTTTCATCTATGTTCATTTAAATGTTTTTTATATTTTATCTGCAATAAAAAATAATATCCTATTGGGTATTTGAATATTTTTCAATTGAAAATAAACTACCATTTTTTTCTGAATTTTTATTTTATTTATATATATAATAGAGTACTATTTTTTCTGATGTTCATATCAAAATTATTTTAAAATAATTATTTATATCTTATATGATATTACCTTAATGATTCCAATTTATCCATTTGGATATTCACAAATGATACCATTAAAATTAATTGTTAGTATACGATATGATTTATATTAAATTGATTATCAAGAAGACAATTTATTTTCCAATGTTTAATTATTTTATCAGGTGAATGATGGTTTTTTACTACAGTTCTATATTGAAATAGAAGATCTATTTTTCATTATTGTTTCCATAGATAATGGAATTGTTAATGAAGATACATGGGACTGACATATTTCATCATAATGGGTGATCCAAATATATCTATCTAATGACTTGGTAACTGTGATCGAGTTAATAGGATATAAGTTACTACTAAGAGTTTAGAGATATTAAATTAGGATTATCAAATGGGGATTGGATATTGTAATATATTCAAACATTGGATAAATAGGAGAAAACACTTGAGATGTTGGTAATTTCCCATGATACAAACATTATTTCCATAAGGTTTCTATGATACTAATTTTACATTAAAAAAAATAGATTTCAAGTGGATCATTATTCTTTAATCAAATGTATCATGTTTTTCCAAAAATATTATTTCCATTAATCAAAAAATATTTATCATGGTTTTTAACGGTATTAAATATCCCATGTTAGTCTTATGAACTCTTAGAATTGTTCTCATAAAAATATAGATATATTATTATCATTGATTCTATTCATCTTTAATGACTATGTTTTTCAATTACAGATCAATTTACCATTCACTTATAAGGTTTCCATTTACATAGGTTATATTGAATGATATTATGTACGTTATGCATTGAAGGGATTATTGTAAATATAATATTTAGGATTTGTTCAATAATTGTCATGGCATAATAAAATTTGAGTATAATGGGGAAATTTTCCTTCGGATGGGAATGATATGGCTTTTTAAATTATGGATGGTTAAAATTGAGTAACATATTTTGATATCACACCAAAATAAATAAGTTAATGTTTTTATTAATAGAACATGTTTTATGTGTCTCAATCAATATAATAAATTCCCTTATGGTCTATCATGTTACATTTTTTTCTTTTGGATATACCCATGTTCCACTATAACTTACCTATCAACTCATCCCATTATGAGTCCAATCCTATATCATAGAGTCACATACCAAATTAGTTATCGATGACTACTTTAATAACAAATTAATCTTATACCAATTTATATTTATTCTTTTATTATAATCCCATACACACAAAATCCTATATAACAAGGATTAACCCTCTTTTTGAGCTTCGAAAAAATCATAACCACAACAAGGATCAATAATAATACAAATTAATTCAATTTATTATATGATATAATATAGAAAAGTGTTATTAATATAGATTTAAAATTTATTCCCAAAATATCAAGTCATATATCATCACCAGTGGGCTCTCCCATAATGTCTATGGACCATACAACAATATAGGTAATATATTATGATACATCTATCTTGATTTCATATAATTTAATTAAGTCAAATATTGATTCCCATAACTCTATCCAATTGATTTTATCAATATTATGTAAATCCAAACATATAATTCCCAATGATGGATTTTTTATGTTCCATCCATTTATATAATGAAAACATTTATATCAAGTATTTAGAATATAATATGTTAACATATATATATATATATCCTCAATAATTAGAGAACTAGAGGTAAATTCTATAGTAAAACATTGAAATATACATTTTTTAATTATTAAATACCTTAAGCCGCATTCTTATAAGAACAATTTTATAATCACAAACAAGAAGAATATTACTTGAGAAGTGATGTGCCAAAAAATGCATCACTTATAAAAGGATCATCTTCCTCAGGATATGAAATGATATGTAATCATCAAATTTTTTCCAAAATAACAAAACTTCATTAATGTTATATAATAACACTAATCCTAACTACATATAAAGATATATTTCAATCCTGTTATATTGTTTATGAACAATAATGAAATTTTTATACTGTTTTGGTCAAACATACATCCAAATACCATGCCTAAAATAATAAAATAAATATTTTAATTTTATACTAATATTTTATAAAACCCTTATCCACGTCACCATCCACAAATCCTGGGATAGATTAATACATACCTATTAGGTACCAAAATATCCATTAGAGGAAACCAATTAGTGTTAAGGGTTGGTTACAACCATATCAGGGGATAAATAACAATGTATAAACATATATAATAACTACAATAATAAAAAAATAAAAAAATTGATACTAAAAAGGTGTGTGAAATAGAATTTGAGTGAACATAAAATGATGATAAATTATAAACACATATTATATTACATATATTAATGGAAATTTAGATCATATAGTCATGAAACCTTATAAAAATCCCGCCTAGTTGGTCATATATAGTAAATAAAAAAACTGAAAATAGAATGAAAGATACAACTAACAACCAATAATCATACTCAAAATCAAAATACCTTTATAGAACAACTATGCTAATATATACCTCTTTCATATACTCTGTCCCACATCCTTAAATTAATGTGGGAAATAGGGTCTTTACATCCACCATGGTTAGCTTCCAATTAGTGAGGGAAACACATTATAGAAAAATGAAAATATATTTAAAAATATTAAACAGAGTATGTGTTCTTTCATTTATTAAAATAAATATAAGTACAAAAATAAAAAACATATTAATAATGCAATCATAACATTATATGGGTACAAACCTACCCTTATATTTGACTCCTAAATTATTTTCACAGTTCCAAAATAAATGTTCTATTTACCTATGGCCCAACATAATCAGTATAATAGTAATGACTATTTAATGACCCATAATTTAAATACATTGTTATTAATTCAAAATTGATGCATACTTATTACAACATATAACAAAACCATGAAAGAACTGTATAGGTATAGTGTCTTTAGAAACTAGGAAACATAAACAACTGATTCATAAATCATCTACGTTGTCTCCCATTTATTTCATCATATCTAGAGTCCCTTTTTGGAATATCCTACTTAATATCCTTCTTCCTGACATGGGGAAAAGAAAACATACAAAATGGTGAGCTCAAATTTCAGTAAGGTTAAACAAAAGAAATATCAAACATATCATATTTATAAGAACATAACATTTTGAAAATCTTATCTTGCAAAAGATATCATAACATGGGATAAATAATAGAAGTGAAATGTAATTCCAATAATCATAACATAAAACATTAGGATTTGTGTCATACACAAATAATAATAGAAAATCATTTCTTAATAGTCAAGACTCATTGCCAAGAGTATCTTAGCGAACAAATTCCTTTTCAGAACCGAGTTCACTCTTCATTTCAGTCCTGTTTCACTAAATCGGTTTAACCTATCGTTCCAGCCAGGTCTATCTCATGTGATATAAATATTTACCCAATGCATTGGAGAGAGATATAGGTCCCACCCATCTCATAATGAAACCATTCTTATGTGTGCCACAAAATCAAAAATCATACATCATAGCATAACCCGTGTAATAAAAATGGGAGTCTTAAACATCATGACATCATAAAACAATTCATATAAGACAAATGAATTCATTAAAATAATTCCATCACAACATAATAAAATAAATTTAACAATTGGGATATAAACAGAACCCTATATTATCTTAGATGGAAAATAATTTTGATAAAACACTTGAACTCCATTCTTGAGGAAAATATCGTTTCTACTTCAGAAACATTTTTCCCTTTCTTAACATGTCATACAATTTTAAACTAAAAGAATTTGATTAAAAATAAACTTGAAAACTTGTAAAGGAATATTCATGGAAATAATTTTCTAAAAATCCATTCATGTCGTATAAGTTAAAAAAAACATTCTTCCCTTACTTTGGCCGGAAAAGTCAAAAAGTACCTCGTACGAAAAATGACAAAAGATTCCTTTCATAGCTTTTACTAAAAACTCACCGAAGGGTAAAATTGACTTTAAACAATTTTAGGTGGATGTAAATAATTTTACATATTGAGGAAACATGGATGTGTATGATAAATATTCCCCAGTAAATTCTGAAGTATAAACAATCACGGATAAAAATGAGATTGTGAGATTTTCCCTTACCTTAGGTCCGATTTTCTTCATAAGTGTCCGAACCTCCAGTATAATGATTTAAATAATGTCATTGACTTATTCCTGAATCATACATAATTTTATGATATCAAATATGGTCATATTCTTATCTTCTTATTAGTAATATTTCATTGCTACTTGTTATTCGGGTGTTTATTACTTTTTGTTCTTATGCGTGCTTTGTCGAATAAATTCTTATTCTTCTTTTTAGGTTATAGATACCTCATTTCCAAAATGGTATTAGTGTAATATATATCATATTAATTCAATCCATAAATTTATAATATCAATATGCAATGAAGATCATGTAGAACGAGTCGCATCACATCGTGGAGAGGGTATTCCGTACATACGCACAAGCGATGATATCGTTCCCATGATAATGGAATTGTATTGGAATGTATGTATACTATTTAATAATCAATATCACTTTACAATAATAACATATATTTTTTCTTTACACCATTATACCCATCCAAGTACGGTGGTGGTGGAAAATAGATTACACCACGACGTGGAGACGGTATTCTGTACGTACGCACGCGCGGTGATTTTGTTTTCCGTAGGATGGATAGATGGTGAAATATAGTTTTTTCATACTTATAATAACATATATGTATATTAGTGATATTGATTTTATTACTTCCTAATGAAACAACTAAATAAGAATAAGTGGAAGAAGAAATAAAGGTGAAAGAATCGGTAACGGACATTACCTATTATTTGAAGCGCCTCTTTGAGACCTCCGTTTAGGGCACTAAAATTGGTCACTGAAGAACACCAGGACCTCTAGGATGTTTCTAGGTAAGTGGAGAGGATAAATTGGTAGGGGTTGGCCGAGCATGAAGGCTCAAAGTGGTGTGAGGAGGAGAGGAAGGAGGTTCCCTTTTATAATGGATGAGAGGGGCGCCTTAGGAAAAACTAAAAATGTTATTTTATTATAAAGTCATATTATGGTATTTAATAGCTCCAAATTGATTTATTTATAAGCTAAGGTATGGATGGGTCTAAATAATCTCAGAAAATATAATTTAGACATGTTTAGGTTTCTATTTTAACCTTATCATTTAGATTTAACTTTAAGTTAGATAATTTAACTTCTACAGTGTCTTCTTGTTTTCTTACTCTATAGGGTTAGTAAACATTCTATAAAAAGCCAAACGAACCCCAAGTTGTTTATAATTAATATATATATCCTTATATAAGTCATTTGGCCGAACCTTAGGATTTTAGGAATAAAATAAAAATTAATAAAATAATATATTTTTTAAAAACTATTTTATGTCAATTTTGACACTATTTAACAATTGATTTTTGTGAAAATCAAAACAGAAATATTAGTTCGAAAAAATTTATTTAAAGTAATACTAACATGTAATTTTAAGTTAGAAAATAATTGGAATTCATAAGAAGTCTCAAATTACATTTATTTGGGCATTTATAACATCAATTATGTCAATATTTCTTTAATAAGATAATTACTACACCATCATTGTGTCATAAATAAATTAAATTAGTTAATGTATCAAAATTACAAATAAAATACCATTATGTATGAAATATTTTTATATTTCTAATTAATATTTATAGTCGAATTTATCTTATGTATAACCCTATATAAAAATTGATTTAGTTATTAAACGTTGATTTTAACTATTTTAACCCTTTTTTAAATAAATGAATAATAAATGTCCTAATCTAATCCAAGTGGGTCTAAATGGTCATATTTTATTCCTAAGGTTGTTTTTGATCGAATTACACTTATCCAATATAATTAGGACATGTGTTAGGGTAATAATAATAACATTTTCACCCTTAATTTCCCTATTTACTTTTAACCATGGTAAAAAGGTAAAACGTTACTATTCAAAAAAAATTATTTTCATCTCATTGAACCACATTTTATTCCTTGATATTAACCGTGTGTCTAGGATTTTCAAAATTCAACTCACAGAAGCGGTACAATTAAGTTTTATGTAAATTTTCAAATTCTCTTGGGAGGTGGGTAAAAGACGGTGAAAAGTTCGATAAAATTTATATATATATAAAATTATTATAAAATGACTCCAATGAATTGCATTGAACATATATAGGTATTATGTATCAATTTTGACCAATAATAAATTTAAATAAAATAAATAATTATTGAAATAAAATGTCTGTTTTTAAATAGTAACCCAGTGTTTTCACTATTCATCAAAAATTGAAAGTTTTCAGAAAAGTACCTAAATTTCACCCTAGGCTAATTTAGATATTCCGAATCCAAAAATTAAGTCTATTTTGGAAAATAAAATGTACAAAATTTCAAAAATTGAGTATTACTATTCATAACGGCTAGTTTTAATAATATTTTCATAGCATATCGTTGTTTAGTGAAACTCGATATTGCGTATGACGCAAGCTATCGAGGAATGTCGTGATTGCGTGTAAAGAAAGCCAAGATAGTGTTGTGTGTAGTTAATGATTCCTTTGATGATTTATATAACATAAAAACATAATATTTATCATACAAGTCTCGGGTGTTAAATTCTACCCCCCTTAAAATAAATTTCGCCCTCGAAATTCATCACTTTGTAACAAACAAATGAGGATAACTCTCCCTCATCATATCCTCAAGCTCCCATGTAGCTTCTTATAATTGGTGGATCCTCCATAAATCTTTCACCAAGCGAGTGGTCTTTTTCCGTAGGACTTTTTCGATATGATCCAGAATCTCAATTGGCTGTTCTTCATAAGAAAGATCTTGCTCTAGCGGTACAACATCTGAGTTGAGTACATATGAAGGATCAGGTATGTACTTTCTCAGGAGAGATAAATGGAACACCTAGTGAACTTGGGAGAGATTCGGTGGAAGAGCCAATCGGTAAGATACCTTCCCAACACGATCCAATATTTCGAAAGGACTGATATATTTAGGCCTCAGCTTTCCCTTCTTTCCAAATCTCATTACTGTCTTCCAAGGAGATATTCGTAAGAACACTTTATCACCAACATCAAACTCTAGGTCTTTTCTTCGGTTGTCGGCATAACATTTTTGTCGACTCCGAGCTGCTCTAATGTGTTGTTGAATAGATCTGACATTTTCTTCCATCTCATCAACAAGATCAGGTCCTAATAGCTTCCTTTCCCCAACTTCATCCCAGCAAGTTGGTGTCCTACATTTCTTTCCATAGAGAGCTTCATAATGAGCCATCTGAATACTGGAGTGAAAGCTATTATTATATAAATATTCCACCAAAGGTAGGTGCTGATATCAACCACCTTTTAAATCCATAGAGAATGCTCTCAACATATCTTCTAGAGTTTGAATTTTCCTCTCAGACTGACCGTCTGTCTGAGGAAGATAGGTAGTGCTAAACCTAAACTCTATATCTAGAGTATGCTGAAGACTTCGCTAGAACATTGAGGTAAACCTCGGATCCAGATCAGATATAATAGAAAGTGGTAATCCATGCAATCTTACCAATTCCTTTACATATATACTGGAAAGCTGATCCAGAGAGAAATCCTCTCTAATAGAAATGACGTGTGAAGACTTTGTAAGACAATCAAATATGACCCAGATAGCATTATCGCCTTTGGTTGTTTTAGGAAGTCCAGTGAAAAAGTCCATAGTGATGTTTTCCAATTTCCATTCAGGTATGGGTAATGGTTGTAACATCCCCTTAGACTTCTGTCTCTCAGCTTTAACTTGGTGACAAAGCAAGCATCGAGAGACATATTCAACAACATCTCTTTTCATGCCATCCCACCTGAAGTACTCTTTCAGGTCCCTATACAACTTTTTGATTCCAGGATGAATAGAGAATGAATAACTATGAGCCTCATTCAGCAGCTCCTTCTTTAATTCCGGGATGGGAGGAACAAAAACCCAATTTCTGAACTTTATTATCCCATCAAAATCAAGGTTGAATTCAGGAACATTTATCACCTTCTTTTGTAACTCTACATCTTCATTTTGTGCCTCTTTAATTTTCACATGTATATATGGTTGAACATTCATTTGAGAAAGATAATATTTTTCACCTTCCATTATAATTCCAAGATCCATCCCTTTTAAATCCATAAATATTGGATCTTTTGTGCTCCTCATCTTGGATAAGCTAGCATGGTCTTGTCTACTTAATGCATCTGCCACCTTGTTTTCATTCCCAGGGTGGTAATGAATTGAGCAGTCGTAATCCTTAATTAGCTCCAACCATCTTCTTTGGCACATATTCAGCTCCTTTTGTGTGAAAATATACTTTAACCTTTTATGATCAGTATAAATATCACACCTTTCACCATTAAGGTAATGCCTCCAAATCATTAATGCAAAGATTACCGTATCTAACTCTAAGTCATGAGTTGGGTAATTTTTCTCATGGATTTTCAATTGTCGTGAGGAATAAGCTATCACCATATCATTTTGCATGAGAACACACCCCATTCCCTTCTTGTATTAATCACTGTAGATCAAAAACCTTTCTCCACTGCAAGGTAGTGTGAGCACAGGTGCACTGGCTAATCTTCTTTTTAGCTCTTTGAAATTCTCTTCACATTCCTCTATCCAAACAAACATAACTCCTTTTTGAGTCAACTTGGTGAGTGGGTTAGATAACCTTGAAAAATATTTCACAAAACGTAGGTAATATACAGCCAAACCAAGAAAACATCAGATCTCAGTTACTGTTGTTGGTCTCGACCATGTTTTGATAACCTTTGTTTTTTCTGGAACCACAGATATCCCCTCTTTTGAGAATATGTGACCCAAAAATGAAACTTTTTGAAGCCAAAATTCACACTTGGAAAATTTTTCATAAAGCTTCTCCTTCTTAAGGTCTTTAATACAATAATCAAGTGATCTTCATGTTCTTCCTTGCTCTTTGAATAGATAAGAATATCATCTATAAAGACAACCACAAACTGATCAAGATAGTCTCTAAAGACTCTATTCATCTGATACATGATGATTGTAGGGGCATTAGTAAGACCAAATGGCATCACTATCAATTCATAATGTCCATACCTTGTACGGAAAGCCGTCTTTGGTATATCATCCCTTTTGACCCTTAATTGATGATACCCTAAAGGAAGATCTATCATGGAAAAGTATTGAGCTCTGCGTAGTTGGTCAAATAAGTCATCAATGCGTGGGAGAGGATATTTGTTATTGATAGTGATCTTGTTATGTTCTCAATAATCAATGCAGAGTCTCATTGATCCATCTTTCTTCTTAACAAATAGAACCGATGCTCCCCAAGGTGACGCACTTGGGAGTATGATTCCCTTATCAAGATTCTCTTGGAGTTGCTTCTTCAATTCCTGCAACTCAATTAGGGCCATTCTATAAGGAGTCTTTGAAATAGGCAAAGAACCATGTATGAGTTCTATTGAAAACTCTACTTCACGATATGGTGGAAGACTCGGAAATTCCTCCAGAAGGAAATCTTCAAAGTCCCGTACAATGGGCATATTCTTAATCGTGAGTTTCTTACCAACCATTTGAGATAAATAACCTTCATTTAGTGGAATCAAGACCCATAAGATAGAAGAACTTTCCACTGGAAGGTTATGTTCATCCTTGCATAGATAGAGGATCATAGATTGATCTGGAATATGAATTGTGACTTCCCTTCTTTGGAAATTGATATGAGCTCCATATAAAGAATGCCAATCCATGCCAAGAATCACATCAAATTCCACTATAGGAAGGATCAGAAGATTTGCAGGAAGAAATTTCCCACAAACATCAATTGAAGAAGAATTGTAAACTTTTGATGCGACTGTTGTTCCATTAAGAGTTCTCACAGCCAACTCAGCATCTAATTGTTGAGGTAATATGGTGATACCATTAGAAAATTCTTCAGAAATAAAAGAGTGGGTGGATCCAGAATAAAATAAAACATTTGCTACTTTAGAGTGGATGGTACGTGTACCTCTCACCACTTCATTGTCATACTCCACATTGCCGATAGTAATTGCATGTGACTTTCCTTTGTCTTTGGCCATAAGATTTTGTTTACGTCGATCATCATCATCAACCCTTGGATTTGGGCATTGATTGGCATAATGCCCCATCTCCTTACACTTGAAATGTTGAAGTGTAGTAGATTCATTTTGTGTATCCCTTCATTTGTTTGCATCATTAGAAATTTTCTTCCCATTACTCCGACATTCAATTTCCCGATGACCTTCTTTTATAGACTTAAAACATTTTCTTGTCCCCTTAAGACAATTTCCTCCATGTTTTATTCCACACTTTTAGCATAAGGGAAAACTCATCTTCTTTTCAGTGTGGTATTTAGATTTTTCATTGAATTTCATTTTCCTCATCTTATCAAACCCATATGACTGATGTGTTACTCCAATCTCCATCTCACCCTTGAGAGCACATTGAACGATTTACTCATAACTATTGAAGTCCCTTATAGCTAACGCCCTTCGAAGACTTGGTTTTATGCCACTAAAGAATTGATCAATCTTAATCTTAGGTTGGATAATAATACCAGAAGCATACCTTGAAAGTCTTGTAAAAGTTTCTTCAGAAGTACCAACAGATTCATCATCCTTTTTCTTCAGTTCAAGAAACACCTTCTCTATCTTTGTTCGTAGAATACGAGGTAAGTAATTATTGAAAAATAAGTTCTTGAACTCGTCCCATTGCATGGACTCAATTTCATCCCTTTTCCTCATATTCTTAATAAGATTCCACCATTGATCAGCATTACCTTCCAAAATATATACTACTACGATGAATTTATCATGTTCAGAACATTGAAGAACTGAAAATATCTTTTCAGTGGTACTGATCCATTGTTTAGCCACTAATGGATTAGAAGACCCACTGAATGAAGGTGGACGCTGCCTCATAAAAGATTCAATAGAATTTTGCTCCCTCCTTTGCTCATTTCGAAGTCCTCCATGATTAATAACTTGAGAAAGTTGTGTGAGCATGGCTACAAGATTTTTCATTCCAGCTCCCATAACGTTTGGTTACTCAGGGGGATTATCATTTCATTACCCGTCGCATTCCGCATTAACACGGTTCCTTCAGGTTCCATCCATTAACTAAAACCAAGAAGAATAGTGTTAGTAACACTAATTATAATAGGAAAACCACATAATCAAGAATAAAATTTCACAGTTAAGGTCTTATCATAGGTTGATCATGGCCATTTCTAAAACACTATGATTGTGTTCTATGATTAGAAATATCCTTAGGTGTCTTACTAAGGCTTTCACATCCTAGTTTCCAAAGGTTGACTATACCTTTCCTCTAATACCAACTATAACGATCCATACATTACATACATGGTTACTACATCAAAATTGAATCATACTTATTACAACATATAACAAAACCATGAAAGGATCGTATAGGTATAGTGTCTTTAGAAACTGGGATACATACAAAACTGATTCATAAATCATCTACGTTCTCTCCCAGTTATTTCATCATATCTAGAGTCCCTTTTTGGAATATCCTACTTAATATCCTTCTTTCTGACCGGGGGGAAAGAAAAAATACAAAAGGGTGAGCCCAAATGCTCAGTAAAGGGTAAACAAAAGAAATATCAAACATATCATATTTATAAGAACATAACATTTTGAAAATCTTATCCTGCAAAAGAGATAATAACATGGGAAAAATCATAGAAGTGAAATGTAATTCCAATAATCATAACATAAAACATGAGGCTTTGTGTCATACACACATAATCATAGAAAATAATTTCTTAGTAGTCAAGACTCATTTCCAAGACTATCACAGCGGACAAAGTCATTTTCTGAACCGAGTTCACTCCTCATTTCAGTCATGTTTCACGAAACTAGTTTAACCTACCATTCCAGCCATGTATATCTCATGAGATATAAATCATTACCCAATGCATTGAAGGGAGATATAGGTCCCACCCATCACATAATTATACCATTCTTATGTGTGCCACAAAATCACAAATCAAACATCATTACATAACCCATGTAATAAAAATGGGAGTCTTAAACATCGTGACATCATAAAACAATTCATATAATATAAAGGAATTAATAAAAAAAATTCCATCACATCATAATAAAATCAGTGTAATAATTTGGATAAAAATAGAAACCCTATATTATCTTAGATGGAAAATAATTTTGATAAAACACTTGAACTCCATTCTTGAGGAAAAAATCCTTTCTACTTCAAAAACATTTTTTCCTTTATTAACATGTCATAAAATTTTAAACTAAAAGAAGTTGATTAAAAATAAACATTAAAACTTATAAAGGAAGCTTCATGGAAATAATTTTCTAAAAATCCATTCATGCCGTATAAGTTAAAAAACATTCTTCCCGTACTTTGGCTGGAAAAGTCAAAAAGTACCTCGTACGAAAAACGACAAAAGATTCCTTTCATATCTTTTACTAAAAACTAAATGAATGGTAAAATCGGATTTAAACAATTGTAGGTGGATGGAAATAAAATTACATATTGAGGAAACATGGAGGTTGATGATCAATATTCCCCAGTAAATTCTGAAGTATAAACAATCTCGGATAAAAATGAGATTGTGAGATTTTCTCTTACCTTAGGTCTGATTTTCTTCATAAGTGTCTGAACCTACTGTATAATGATTTAAATAATGTCATTGACTTATTCCAGAATCATACTTGTTTTTATGATATCATATATGGTCATATTCTTATATTCTTATTAGTAATATTTCATTGCTACTTGTTATTCAGGTGTTTATTACTTTTTGTTCTTATGCGTGTTTTGTCAAATAAATTTTTATTCTTATTTTTAGGTTATAGTTACCTCATTTAAATATTAGTATTAGTTTAATATATATCATATTCATTCATTCAATTAATTTATATAATCATTATCCAATGAAGATCATGTATAACGAGTCGCATCACATCGTGGAGATGTTATTCTGTACGTACGCAAGAGCGATGATATCGGTCCCATGATTGTGGAATTGTATTGGAGTGTTTGTATACTATTTCAGAATCAATATCACATTAAAATAATCATATATATTTATTCATTACACCATTATACCCATCCAAGTATGGTGGTGGTGGAAAATAGATTACACCATGGCGTGGAGACGGTATTCCGTACATACGCACACACGATGATTTCGTTTTCCGTAGGATGGATAGATGGCGGAATAGGGTTGTTTCATACATATAATAACGTATCAGTATATTATTGATACTGATGTTATTAATTCATAATGAAACAACTAAATAAGAAGAAGTGGAAGAAGAAATAATGTTGAATGAATCGATATCGGACATTACCTATTCTTTGAAGCGCCTCTTTGAGACCTCCTTTTAGGGCACTAAAATTGGTCTTTGAGGATAAATAGGACCTCTATGATGTTTCAAGGGAAGTGTATAGGAGAAATTGGCAGGGTTTATCCAATCATGAAGGCCAAAAGTGGTGTGTGGAGAAGGGGAAGGAGGTGCCCTTTTATAACGGAGGAGTGGGGGACCTTAGGAAAAACTAAAAATATTATTTTATTATAAATTCATATTCTGTTTTTAATAGCTCCAAATTGATTTATTTAGAATATAAGGTTGGTATGGGTCTATATACTCTCATACAATATAATTTAGACAAGTTTAGGTTTCTATTTTAACTTTATCATTTAGATTTAACTTTAAGTTAGATAATTTAACATTTACCGTGTCTTCTTGTTTTCTTATAATATAAGGATAAAAACATACTATAACAAGCCAAACGAAACCCAAGTTGTTTATTATTAATATATATAACCTTATCTAATTCATTTGGCTAAATATTAGATTTTTAGGAATAAAATAACAATTAATAATATAATCTATTTTTTAAAAACTATTTTATGTCAATTTTGACACTATTTGGTAATTGATTTTTGTGAAAATCAAAACAGAAATATTAGTTCGAAAAAAATTAATTAAATCAATACTAACATGTCATATTAACATAGAAAATGATTGAAATTCATAAAAAGTCTCAAATTACATTTATTTGGGTATTTATCACATCAATTATGTCAATCTTTCATTAATAGGATAATTAATTCATCATCATTGTGTCATAAATAAATTAAATTATTTAATGTATAAAAATTAAAAATAAAATACCATTATGTAGTAAATATTTTGAGCTCTCTAATGAATATTTTTAGTCGAACTTATCTTATTTATAAACCAATATTAAAAATAATTTAGTTATTAAACTTTGATTTTAACTATTTTAACCCTTCTTTAAATTTATTAATAATAAATGTCCTAATCTAATGCAAGTGGGCCTAAATCGTAATATTTTATTCCTACGGTTGTTTTAGGTCTAATTAAACTTATCCAATAGAATTAAGACATATGTTAGTGTAATAATAATAACATTTTTACCCTTAATTACCCTATTTACTTTTTACCTTGGTAAAAAAAAGTAAAATGTTACTATTCACCAAAAATTATTTTAATATCATTGAACCACATTTTAGTCCTTCATATTTACTATGTCTCTCGGATTTTTGAAATTACACTCACAGAAGCGGTAAAATTATGTTCTATGTAAATTTGCAAATTTCGTAGGAAGTGGGTAAAAGACGGTGAAAAGTTCGATAAAATTTTTATATATCTAAAATAGTTATAAAATGACTCTAATGAATTTCATTGAAATTATATAGGTATTCTGTATCAATTTTGACCTAAAATAAATTTAATTAATATAAATAATTATTTAAATAAAAAGTCGGTTTTTAAATAGTAACCCAGTGTTTTCACTATTCACCAAAAATTGAAAGTTTTTAGAAAAATACCAAAATTTCAACCTAGGATAATTTCGATATTCCGAATCAAAAAATGAAGTCCATTTTGAAAAATAAAATTTTCAAAATTTCAAAATGTGGGTATTACTATTCATAACGGCTAGTTTTAATAATATTATAATAGCATATCGTTGTTTAGTGATACTCGATATTGAGTACGACACAAGATATTGAGAAAGGTCACGATTGCGTGTAAAGCAAGAAAAGATAGTGTTCTGTGTAGTGAAAGATTCCTTTATTGATGTATATAACATAAAAAAAAAATATTTCTCATAAAAGTCTCGGGTGTTACATATTAAGTATCTAAATAATCTGAAGATGTAAATTGGTCTACCACATCAATCCAAATCTAAAAAACTGATATTTTGTTCCCCGAATAAAGTTTTGTTTCACATAGAAGGATTATATTTCTAGAAACCATTCTATTTGGTCTCATAAATATATATTGTCTAAATTCAATGTGATGGAACAAAAATAGAATCTTTGTTCAAATATCTATCACATTAAATCTCATATTTATCATATGTCTATTAGGAACATCATTTAACCCCATATATTTCATTTATTCTATATCCTTCCCATCATATCTCATACATTTCTTGTTTATAGAAATGAAATACGAATGTAGTGACACTATGAGGGGGCATGAAATAATGTTGGTGACTTTTAATCCAATATATAATTTTTATCCATTGTTTTTAGTTTATTAAATTATCATGGTGAATAATTATATTAGTCTCTCTTCCCTCCTTCATTGTTCGATGAATCCCATTATGAATCACTGACTATTGTGCTCTGACCATAGAAAGCCTAGAGTCAGTGTTAACTATCATTACATTGGAATAATTATAAGGAATCAAAGCCTGAAGGAATGTTGTGGTTAATAGTCTTGATAAACTAAATATACACATTAGTCTTTTACTAAAATTGTATACACTAATTATAATAAAAAAATCATTTTAGAATAACATTATTCCATATAGAATATTCCTTCGTATTATTAATGATATGGTTGTTGGATTACTTTAGAAAGGGAAAAACATAAGGGTGAGCTCAAATTCTCAGTAATGGAATAGTATAGTTGAATAAATAATTAATAAATTAAAATAATAATTATATCATGGTATATAATTGATCAAAAAATATATAGGAAGTGCATAAACACTATGTGAATGTAATAATTAGAAACACATTCCATATTCAAAACTAGATAAATAAATATCAATATGGTAATGTACAAAACTATGACACATTCCATTAACTAAGAATGAAAAGTATCTATTTTTATTTCGACAATACATCTCATTGATAAATAATAACTAAAAAGAATGTGATTCCTATTATTCAGAGATCAGGTATGATGCACATGAAAACCTCTAATATCCAAATATATCCTCCAAACATGGTAAAGTATTCTGATTTTATAAAATTACTTCTGTCATGAAATCTTATTGATGGCTCTAGGGGAAACCTAAATTATGGGCCCCACATGTCATTTTATGTCCAATGAATGATTTATATTGATAAATTGATTTAATTAACATACAACATGGCATTTTAAATATATGTATGAGACACTTAGTAATGTATAATAATATTTTCCATCATAATTCCCAAATATTAATGGTTGTAATGTAAAGATAATGAATCATCATTTCGTTAGGCGGTAGTTCACAATACACATAAACGGTATGTCTGTTACCAATTAAGTGAATGTGTGTGTATGTGTCGCCTGAAATCATAATATAACGAAATATATGTATATTTAGGATAATATTGTTGTTATATAATAATATAATATGGATAATTGTGGGCGTGCATATAAATATATAGAGCATGAGTAAATTTTTTATCTCTTAATCAGGTAACTCATTTTTACTTGAACCAAAGGGATTAATTGCATGGATTTAAGAAAATGGTATTGATTATAGGATTATTTGAGAAATGTGTATTACCTATTTTTCAGATATTTTTTGATCCACTGTGTCTTGATATGTGTTATGCAGGAGGAGGGATGATTTCTTTTTTATAGAGGAGGAGGAGTGGCACTCTTTTATTTTTTTGGAAAGAAATTCACCTGATGTTTTTCCCATTTAAATTGGTTCCCATAATGTTACATGTACTATAAAAAAGTATTGGATGAATATATGGACATAAAATGTAATTTTAGAAATTTTCATGGACATTTTCATCATGAGATTAAGGATTCGTTCCATGTTACTCTTAATTTTATCGTAATCGTTGTAAATAATTTATATTACTTTCAGTAATATTTTAGAAAAAAACTATTATTAACTTATTATAAATAATATATTATTATGATTACAAATATAAAATCCATTTTTCCTAATTCAAATATAAAAAGTGGTTGAAAAAAATTTAATTTAAATCTTTTTGATGGGACAACAATGCATGGTTTTAATGCAAAAACATTGAAAAGATTGACTTGTTCTTATATGTAATTTCAGGATGAAATTGAATAAAATGTCCTAAATAGGATTAATTTATAAAAACATAATCCTAAATAATCATTATGACCTATTTGATTTATATATTATCACTCTAAAAAATTATATGAATGAAAATATTTGAATTGAAGTTAAGTGTTTTACACTATTCATTAAAAAGTAAAACAGCATAGAAAAAACAGTAGATATTCACCCTAACATAATTTTTTTGTTAAAAATTTAATTAATTTCTTTATTTTGACAAATAAGATTTATTAATTTGGAAAAATTTTGATTTAAAATATGTTATCCACTAAAAGGTCGTAAAAAATCATTTATAAAAATAATATGGTTTATATATAATATTGGCGTTTTTTGTATCATATTCCAATAAAAATATTGACTGATTTGAAAAATTGTGTTATAAATAATATATATATATATATTAGATTAATATCACTCACTAATTTTAATTACATTAATTTATTAGGATAAAACAATGTTGTGAAAATAAAAATAATAATATTTTTCTTTATATTCACCAATTTTTATATTCATATCCAATGAATTTATTTTCTACTTGTGTAAAAAATATATTTTCATAAATAATTTATAAAATTTTACAAAGACATAATTAATGGATTGGTTATAACATATTATATTAAATATTATTTTAATCATATATGGTTATTTTGTAAAACTAGGTTTCGTGTGTAACATAAGAAATTTTAAAAATACTCATAATTTCGTGTGACACATGCTAACTCTATATCACATGATTTAAAAGATATGTCAAATAGTTAATTTATTTTACGTAGTATATTTATTTTAATGTCATGAGATATTAAATTACCTTTCACTCTTGGTGTTTCTTGTCATACATGCTATCGTATAAAATATTCCTACAAGATATTTTTGGGGTGTTACATTCTTCCCACCTTAAATAAATTGGATCCTCGAAATTTACACTCTATCTTGGGATTATTTATTGTTTTTTATATTTCCTATGATTTAAAACCCATATAATGTTATGGATTTTTAATAAAAAATCCTTAAATGATTTAAAGTGATGTACATTGGTCACATTGAATAACATATAACTAGGTTTCTACGATTGTGATCTTTAGTGGAATATATAAATACATACATGGAGGAAATGTATAAACATTTATAAGGAGTGATTTAGGACTTCATTAATAATCATTTGAAGGATCAATAAAATGTTGAGGGCCTCAAGGAAATATATTTTTGATTATTTATATCACCATCAGTTCAATAGAAATTAAGGTATTAGGATAACATTTTTTATTGTTCTTTTCCAAATGTTGGAGAATTATTTTAAATTATATGTATATAGGGTAATGCAATAAAATTATATAATTCATTTAGTAAATAAATAAATTTATGTAAAAATGTTATCTTTGATTCATGAATCACTTAAATAAACATTCAATGGATTTCAATGCACAAAAATGTGTGAAAAGTATAACTATTTGTCTCTAAATATTCTACAATTACAATATTCTTAATATAGTTATCTCTAGAACTAAAATGTTTCAGTATTGGTTCATATTTATTTTTTAAATCTCAAATTTTATAACTAATATTTTGGGAATATTAACCAAAAATTTGTCTAGGAGAATGGTAGGCATTAGAACCTTTTCATCCTATGGCCAAGAGGTCAAGACCTATGACCCTACGGGGATTTATTGGGTTTCAATCAGCACACATGTTTTTATTTTCTAATACCATATCAATATTTTATGTAAAAAATATGATTGAAATCGTTTGATTAATATTAATCAATAAATATTATTTTATAAATGTTTTTTAATATAATCCCAATACATTAACAATTCATTCATTTTATTTTATCATATTTCCATATATGGTCTCTAGTTTATTTGTCTTATCAATTTTAGGTATTCTAAATAATGGCACCATTTCATTGGTATAAAACACCTTATGATTAACATAGGTTATATATTTTAATTATCTATTAAAATACACTATAATTTCATGTAATGAAAACGTGAGTTATCAAAAGCATATCTACTAGGATTGTAAAATTTGGTGCACAGTAAGGCCTGTTGTCGTGTACCCAGTTAAGTCGAGTCAGAACTGACACACCTTGATAGAGTTTTTACTCTTGGGCCCACATTTACTATAACCATGTGCAATTTTAGTATATATACATGGATGTATTTCTAGGAAAACCACATAGAAGCTATCAAAAAAACATATGGATTCTGTTATATTCTAATCCTCTAATTAAACCGTAGAGTTATGTTTTCATATAATTTTTTTCTAAATCTAGTTCCAAATGTCTCTACTAATCTTGATTTAATACCAAATGTTATTCTATTACCTAAAAAATCCCTGAGTTTGTGTCAACTATAATTATTTTGGCATCAATATAATTAACCAAATCCCTATGGACTGAAGATTTTAGTATTTATAGAAAACAAATTACATACAGAAGTCATTCATTAAAAATTAGTATTTTATTTACAACATAATTTTTATTATTAGAATATATCTTTATTCCTTATTTAATATCCCAATATATCATTCATTGTATGCTTATATGATTAATGGAGAAACGACACAACATAAGGGTGAGATCATGCTTGATAATGGAAAATTATAGAATATGTAATAATGAATAGATGAGAATAATAATTATGGAATGGTAAATAATCAAAAAAAATAATTTAATAAAAAAATGAGTAGGAAGTGCATAAATAATATGGACTTGTAATTACTGGGAACACATTCCATATAAATTACTAGATGATCAATATGTAAAGGTATGATATTGACAAACATGACATGAACTGAGAATGAAATTCATACATAAACATGTCGATGAAAAACCATGTGAAAAATAATAAATGAAATGAACTAAAAGCTTAATTATTGAACATAATGTCTCAGGAACAAGAATACCCATACTCTCAAGATTTATCCTCCAAAAATTTTAAACTATTTTGATTTGTGAAACTAATTTGTATCATGATATTCTATTATTTCATCTAGGGGGTCTATAATGATTAGTACCCACAAATCATTGAATCTCCAAATAATTATTCATATCTATTAATCAATTTAATAAATAAAAAATATTTTTTATTAATCTCTATATTCATGAAAAGATATCTATTTATAAATATTTTTCAAAATATTCAAATAAAACCAAATTAATGACCGAATAAAAAAATTATATGGTTTATGAGATAATTATATCCATGAAAAATATTATATATAAATATATATGTGAATTTTAATGTCATATGATCATCGAGAATTGAATATTTCAAGGGGACTAATTGGAATCAATGAAGAGAATTCCAATAATAACCATTTCCAAATCAATCATAAATAAACCAAAAGATGTAATAGATTGTTTTAATAAAATATTTACCAAATGGACTATAAATAATTGGTTATTATTTTATGAATAGAAATTGTATAGAAAGCTTTTAAAAATAATATTTACGAGAATATCATATTAATTTTGAAAAACCATTTGGAAATACTTTTAATTAAACATGACTTTGAAAACAGAAAAACAGTTTTTAATATAAAAAAATGCATTTAATAAATCATTTGGAAAGGTGTAAAATCATTTTTTTAATTTTATATAAAAATAGGTTTTTAGAAGGAAAGAGTTTCTCAAACTAATGATAATTATGAAATCAGGTATTTGTAAAAAACTATCTATGTGATTTTGAGTACCAAATAATGGAAACATTGAAATATTAATCGTTAAAGGTCATGAATAACCAGAGGAAAGTAATATGAAATTGTTTATTATGATTTTATAAAATAATATAGTCTAATTAAAATTGATTTCCAATCTATCCCTATCAAAATGCGATTATAATATAAAACTATAACGTGGAAGTGAGAATCAATCAACAAAATGATTTTGAGTATAAGCAGTAAACACACATAAGATTAGTAGGTATAAATCAATATATGGTTAATTTTAATTGTACACATATTAATAGAATATTAACCATAATTATTAATTAGTATTATAAAATGAAAAAGAATCAAACCATTAAATGATTATTATAAAATTTCAGGTGGAAAATAATCTTCTAGCATTCCAAATTATCCCATGAAACATTAAAGCATTTGAATTATAAGCCTCTTGAAGGAATAAAATTAAATAAATGATTTAATTACCATGATGATAAAATATTAACAGATATAATATATCAAAATGGGCAGTATATACACCACACAAAGAAGTAAGTGGTGAATATGACATTTATCTCACTAAAGAAAAAATGTGGGATAAAATTCATTTCAATAAGTCCAACTTATATCGTGTGCCTTTATATTCATGAATAATGGACTTATGACCATTATTTACTTTTTTAATTACCTTTTCAATTTTTATCATTACGTTTATTTTATTTATTACAAGGTTGTATACAACTACATAAAATATTATATTTACATTTGGTGTTTTGACCAAATTCAGTTTATGTCTCAAAACAACATTTTAGGAAAACTATAGTCAACCGATTCATTATAAAACGTCTCTAGAATAATATCTATGAAAAAATTGTCATATTTATAAAAAAATATACTTTTAAATCCAATAATTATAAATTGTTATGAAAAATGAACCAACATTACAATCAGGGAGACGTTAGGTCATATAGACTCATGAGTTACATTCTCATTTTTCAATTATCGTTATGGAAAGAATGTAGGTAACAATAATTAATACACAATTATAATTACGTTATAAATAAAATATTTTGTAATAATATATACTTATATTTAAAATTATTATAACGTCCCATTAATTTTAATATACTGTTAATATTTAATGCATGATACATGATATCTCTATTGAACACCACTTTGTTAAAACATGTCATGTAAACACCATTTTTTCACCTATGTGATTTGAATTTCAAAAATTTGGCATACATCGTTGCATTCAGTAACATAATTAGATTCTGATAAGACAAACAAAACTTTTTTTCAATAATAATATACAATTATGAATAGTAATATGAATTGTTATATGACCCTTATAGATATTAAATCATTTATTATTTTACGTTCTCTTTGTTATAAGATAATGAGATATTGATTATTTTTTCAGGGTGATATAAAATGATATATAGTTTTAAAATTGGTTTTTTTGGAATAAATTATGATTTTATCTAAAAGATAAATTAATTATATTTAGAAAAATATTTTCAAAAAATGGAGTTTGTTTTGAAATTATTGATGTCGAAAAATGGTTATGGTGAATTTCTGGGATATTTATGAAATAGTATATTTTTTTTGAATATTAAAAACAAGTAATTTACCGTATATAAAAATTATCGGTTAAATTCAATATTTCAAGCATCATGGATGATGTAAGAACAATAGGTTATAACTCACATTCACCTATTACTATTCATGGTCACAATAATCAATAATATTGGTTTTCTTTGGAAATATAATAAAATAATGACTAAAATAATAGGAAACCACTCATCTCCAATATAAACCCCCACCCCCTCACTTTCTCTTATATTCAATCCTCTCAATCCTTGTGCCTTTACTAAATTTTTCTTAAATATCATACAAATATCCTCTCTCACTTCCAGCAGCCCTTTGTCTCTTAAAAAGATAAAAAACATGTCCTATAACAATATTGTCAGGAAAGATTACTTCAAGAAGTAAATTCCCCTTTTTATTTATCTTATTTCAAGTTCCACGCTTTTCCTTTTCATTCCTCCCCACCATTCATCCAATATTTTTTTATGACTCCAATACCATACATGTAATGTAATTTTGTTTTGATAAAGTAATAATTCTTTACAATGTCTCATTTCTACTTCACTTATAATAGGAATGAAATCACAATCCGAGATGTGTTAATTTATCACATTCAAGGACGATCAGTTTTAAATTTATATTAACATCATAAATTATTGACATTCAACCATTTTCATGGTTGAATCGTACAATAATATATGGATTAAAACTTATTTATGGGTTTTTAATCATTTATTAAACATAAAATTAATTTATAAATTTAAATGAAATAGTATTGATTAAACACATCCAATTAACCCAGACAATTGTATGTAACAGTTATATAATGATTCATCTTCACTCCTAATAAAAAATGAAATTTATAGACATAATATTATGGTTGTTCAAAAATAATATACATCTTAAATTATGGACAACCATTATCATTATACTTGTTTTATCCTTACATGAATATAAGTAAACTGATCATGAAAAACAACGCAGGAAACTATCCCAAACAGTGAAATTGAATCACTTAACCCATAACAATTCCATGAATAAACCTAATAAAAAACAAATTTTATTTTTAGGATGTTCTTTAATCATTAATTTATGAACCTAAATTTGATTATTCGGGTCGTTAAGATCATGTGAGGAAGACCAACAAACTTAAGGTATGGGTTTTCCACCCCAACGTCCATCTTCATTCGGGTTACTTTTATTATCTACCTACCTAAATCAAATTCTTATTAATTAATATGTAACACTCATAAATATTATTTTAATGTTCAATATATTCATACCATCTAGAATCCTTCCATCATTTAAGGGGAATTATATGTTTTAAAATGATAATTCCAAAATTCATCCTGAAATACAAGACCAACTCAAGGGAATTTCTCAAATTCTTACAGATCTTCAAGGGAACTCTGTAATATATTTTGAGAACCCATTATATTATAAAATCAATCATTTTGTTTTGAAAAACAATGTTAATTTATTTCTAATTTTATAAAAACACTTTTCCAAAATAACTATTCTTTTCAATGTAAAAGGGTATTTATGTCAATAATAACTCAATGATTTTTTTTCAGAGTATCTTCATCTTTTTGAACACTCATGTTGATTATTATGTATTATTAGGAATAATATTTATGTTTTCAAAATGTATATTTAATTTACTTTTATATTATTATTTTTACATTTGTTCTTCTATCTAAAAACCATTCACCAATTTACTCTAAATGGTTAGTGTTTATGTTTAATATTTGGGGAACGTTATTTATGTTTCATATGTTTGTATCAATATGGATTTATATGTTTTTTATATTCATCCCCGTTCATATAGAGAATTAATTAGACATATTATGTGACAGGTGGGACCCTCTATAGCCCCTCTATTCATCCGAAGGTCTCGTTATACAAATAGATATGGACATAGCCAAGTCCTTGACCATTTAAAGATATGGTTTTTGCCGAGGACTTAATAATTTATATATATATTGGAAGATTCCTTTATGGTATGTTTTAAAATGTATGGAATATGGATTTTCTTAATTATGAATTAAGTAATTGAATGTTCATGAGGATAATATGACTGGTATAATACCAATGATTAAGCTTTATTATGGCAGTATTAATTAATCTCATATTCCTTCCATAATGTGATCATGTTGATTTTTAAAGGAATGTGTATTTAGTTATTCAACATGCATAATAATTATGTTTATGATATATTCTATTGTATATATTATCCTTACAGAGCATTTGATCTCACCCCATTCCTAAGTTTCATTTTACCCAGGACATGAAGAGGTATATTATGAATGACTTACAAGGGTAAACTTATAGTTGTGGATGTTCCCAATAAAACATATATGTTGTATTTCATTTCATGTTGTAATATTGAACATATGTAATTATATTATTTTGAAAGATACTAAACTACTTGGCCCTATGGGTTTCGTATTACATGTTTATATGCTAATGTAATTAAATAATGCACTATCTCGGGGCATCTTGGGTTGGTTCCTTACAGTTGGTATCAGAGGTATTTTAGTATAAATCATGGAAACTAGATTTAGAAAATATTTACTAGGGGAAAAACCCCTAACATAGTCTTTTAGGATAAATTTACAAGAACATCTTGAAATTTTGTTTTTTAATAGATTATATATATATTTTTATAAAATTCATCAATGTATAGATACTACAAGTGGACTGGATCAGACACAAATATAACTAGGAGTGAAAACATAGAGAAGGAGTTTTGGAAATGACCCACGACATCAGGTTACACAACAACATGCCTTACTGTGCTCTTATTTTTCACTCCTTGTGGATCTAATTTGGATAATTCACATTTTATTTACAATCCATTATGAAGGATTTAAATATACATTTTTTTTAAAAATAAACCATATCTTGGATTATGGGATTATCCATGCTTATGATTCCAATTTATGTTAAGTATTTTTTTTCTAGGTTGAGATAGTACATTATGATACATAAAATAATCTAATGTATTAAATTATTTTGAAATAGAAACGAGATGAAGGAATGGAAACCTCATGAATGATTATATCCCATGTAGGGATTTCACTCCCGTTCACGATAATGATGTTGTCTCTAGATATACAACTTGTGCGGAGACACATATAACTATTATGGGACAACTTACTCAGGTGATGAATAACTACCTTACTGGTATGGAGCATTCAGATCCACTACGTGTAAGAGCTATGTTAGATCGCTTTATGCAAATATATCCTCCCTGGTTTAATGGGTCTACACACACATTCATTGCAGATTAGTGGATATGTTCATTAGAGATGATATTTCTCGAATTTAGAAGTGTTGAAAAGGAGAATGTTGTCAAAAAAGATTACCATCTGTAGGGAGATGCCAATCAATTGTGGTCAATAATTCAAACACAAAAGAGGAATATATAAGAAAAATGGAAATGCGTGAATTTAAAGAACTTTTCATAGAGAAATAATTTTCTTGTAATGAGAAAGCAAATATTGAAAGGATGATTTTGAATTTGACGAAAAAGGAAGGTAAGAATGTTGAAATGTATGAATCTAACATCACAATATTAGCAAGGCAAGATGTGTACTATATAAATAATCCAAGTAGAAAGATTTATCAGTTATTTAATGTTCTAATGACATTCATCTAGTAGGAACTATTCTGCCAAACTTTATCATCATAAAATGATATTGTCCAATGTGATATGAATATGGAAAAGATGTTCTCTCAATCTTATGACATTAATGGAATAAAAGTAAAGAAAAGGGATATAGAGAATGATGGAAAAGGAAATAATGAAATAGATATCAAATGAAGATTTGACATTTCACCCAACGAAAATTGTGTGAGGAGTCCACCTGGTGTCTACATAAAAGGAAAAGTAGTGTGCTAACATAAAGGCAATCATGCCAGATTTTTTCAGAGGATAAAAGAATATATTAATGATTATTGATATAATTGTAGAGACATGAGACACTGTTCTAATAATTTTTCAACTTTTCTAGGAAACAGGCCAAGGAAAAGTCCAAGGGATCAGGGATAAGCTATAGAAACCAGAACAACTAATATTGAATTTCCCAATGATCTGGTGTAAAGTACATTAATTTTTTAGTCAAAAATTTGAAATTCATGATTTGATTCTGGGTCACCGAATTCTTTCATTTCATTCCAGATTAATAAAAAAATTAGATATTTCAAGTTTGATTTAATATTGTAGTTCTATTTCAAAAATCCCATGGGAAGTATCTTTACAACAACGCTGTGTTAGGTAGTCCCCATTATGGTATCTAAACATAGTTGATCTACTTATTTAATTTTCATACCCATTATAGACATTTATATAATGTTAAATCTGATTTATAATTAGAACTATGATGAAAGAATTTATTGCAAGAAGAAAGAGATCGAATTTTGGCGATGATGTGGAATCCCATATCATTAGGGAAGAATCATCACCATCATATTCTTATCTATATCCAATATTTGTAGCTCTACTAAATAATATTACTAGGGAGGAAGGTAATATAATAACTATTGGAAAGGAAATGAATGTTCAAATGGACGACGTACCTATCATGCACGAATTTGATAGTGTGTTTCCAAAAGATTTACCTGGACATCCTCCAGAGTAGGTAATGTAGTTTTTCATTGACATAATTCATGTTTCATGGCCCATATCAATGACCCCTTATAGAATAGACATTGTGGAATTAGTGGAACTAAATAACCAATTATTGGAATTGAGTGAAAAAAGGATTTATTCTACCTTGGGATTCTCTAAGGGGAGCCCTTATTATTTTCATTACGAATAAAGATGGATATATGAGGTTCTGTATTGACTACATGGAGATCAATGATATAAAAATAAAGAACAAATATCCCCTACCTTTCATTGATGATTTATTTGATCAAATTCATGGAGCCCAATATTTTTGGAATACTGATCTTTGATCTGGATATCATCAGTTGCGTGTTAGGAATTATGATATTCTAAATATACAATTTTGAACTAGCTATGGGAATTATGATTTTATAGTAATGCCTTTTTGATATAATAATGCACAGTATGTTTTCATGGAACAAATTAATATTGTTTTAAATGAATATCTTGATGACTTTTTGGTGGTATTTATTGAGGGTATCATGGTATACTCCAATAGTGACAAAGATTAGGAAAATCACTTGTTCACTATTCTAAATACTCTTAGAATAAATCATTTATATGGGATGTTTAGAAAGTGTGAATTTTTTTATTAATTAGTTTCCATTCATGGACACATTGTCCCTATGGATTGAATATCTGTCGACCATGAGAAGAAAATGGTTGTGCAACAATGACATACTCTAATTAACGAAACTGATGTATATAGTATTATTAGTGAAAACGATAATTATCAGTGTTTCATGTTGAACATTTCCCGTTTATCCAAACCAATTACCAATATTACATATAATGGGGTTAGGATCATATAAAAAAACCTATGTGGGGACTGTTTTGAAGAATTGAAGAGGATATTAGTGAATGATATCATCCTAACTCTACCATTGGGGAATGATGGGTTTGTGATCTATAATGGTGAATCAATGATAGTAATTGGATGTGTACTTTGGAATTATTATGGAGTTATTTCATATGCATAAATATAATTAAAAATTCAGGAACAAAACTATCATACTCA
This sequence comes from Viscum album, assembly GCA_963277665.1. Taxonomy (NCBI): domain Eukaryota; kingdom Viridiplantae; phylum Streptophyta; class Magnoliopsida; order Santalales; family Viscaceae; genus Viscum; species Viscum album. Next base: position 1,983,710,111 of record OY728161.1, on the reverse strand, counting down.
TGATCTTGAGATGGAAATTTTAATGTATTCTCTGATGATATGGAGACATTATATCTATGGATAAAATGTGAGATATATACCAAACATAAGAGTCTAAAATATATATTCTCATAGAAAGAACTCAACATATGGTAGAGGATATGGATCAAATAACTAATGTATTATTATTTCTCAATACACTACCACCAAGGATAGTAAAATAGGTTAGCTGATGCATTTAGCAGTAAGAATCAAGAAGATATCAAAAAATGATTTTTGACAAGGATCCTTTGTACACAGACCTAGTGAACATAGATATAGGAATTATAAAATAAGAGGAAAAATAATTAAATTTGCAAATGGTTTCCCAACCATCCATATTGTATATAATTAAAGCAACATAGTATGATAATGAAAATATTAAAATGAAAATTAATGTTGTGACATATGGGAAGTCAGATGACTTTATGTATAAAGATGGAATTATCATCCTTCAGAAGTCGCTATGTGTTCCATCTATACTAGATCTGAAAAGAGAGTTTCTGGATGATAATCATAGTTCAAATTTATCTATACACCTTGGTATCGGTAAAATATATAGATATTTGAAAGAACATATCTGGTGGGATAACATGAAGAAGGAAATTAGTGATTATGAATCAAGATGTTTAGTCTGTCAATAAGAGAAGGATGAATGAAATCATCCAAAAAGATATTTTCAACCTTTATCTATTCATACATGGATATGTGATGAAATCCCCATGTATTGTGATAGTGGAATACCCAAAACTCCAAGAAAAATTGATTCATTATGGGTAATTATTGATTTACTTTCGAAAACTATATAGATCCTCCATATAATAGAGGATTTTCAACTAGAGCACCTAGAATGACTATATATCAATGATGTTGTGAGACTTCATAGAGCACCACCCTTAATTTATTTTGATCATGATCCATGATTTACAAAAAAAAATTCTATAATTGTCTTTAGAAACATTTGGATATAGAGCTTGGATTCGTAAATTCTTATCAGCTACTAACTAAAAGTAAATCAAAATGGATAGTATATACACTACATAATGTAGAATGTGGAAAATGTGACATTTATCTCAAAGATGTAAAAACAGATATGAAAATTCCTTACCTTAAGAATGACATGTATCATCTGTCATTATATTAATGAATAAAAAAACATATTTTAATTATTTAATTTCGCAAGAAACATTTAATACTTATCATTACATTTATTTCACTTTATACCATGCTTTATACAACTACATAACCAATTATGTTTACATTTTGTGTTTTTACAAAATTCTCTTTATGTTTCAAAACATCATTGGTAGGTACACTCTAGCCAAGGGGGTCATTATATATCATATAAATAGTAATAATATTTTAAAAATTTTCATAAATATATATACTATAAATTTAAAACCAATCATTAAATATGGTTATAAAAAATGAACAAATGTTATAATCATAGAGACGGTAGGCTGTACGTACGCATGAGTAACGCACTAATTTTTCTGCGATCTTCATGGAACGAATTTATGTAATAATAAACATTTAAAAATGATTATTATATCATAAATAAACTATCATTTAGTCAAATACACTTATATAAATAGATATTTTGGTTTAAAAGAAATCACATTATGTCGAGGTAGAGGTAGTCCACATATCCATGAACGACATTATAACTTTTTGTGTGTGAGAAGGGTAATAAATAAAAAGTGATATATAAATATTTATTATTTTTAATGAAATATAATTAAATAATTATATTCATATAGATTTTTTATGCCACATTTGATTAATTAAAAAAATAATGTATACATTCCATGTATCAGTTGAATAGATCAAATTTCTTTTAAGAGGAGGTAGTCCACACTTTCATGAACATTGTTTTCATATAAAAAAAATGGAATGTATTATGATATTTTTTATAAATTAATTTGATAATAATAAACACATACTATATATCAAATATATCATATCTAAGTTGTTTTTCCATCATCATCACCAACTATAAATGTTTGTAATGGAATGGTGATGAATCATCATTTCGTTAAGTGGTAGCTCACCATACACATAAACGGTATGTTTGTTACCCAATAAGAGAATGTGTGTGTAAGTGCAGTATAAAAACATAATATAACAAAATATAAGTATATTTATGATACTAGTGTCATTATATAATCATGGAATATTGATTACTGAGGGTGTTCAGAGTTGAAATAAATATATAGAACATTAGTAAATTTGTTATCTCTTAATCTGGTAACTCATTATTATTTTAACCAAATGTATTACATGGATGGATTTATTAAAATGGTGAAGATTCTAGGATTATTTGAGAAATATTTATTACCTGTTTGTTCAGTTATTTTTCCATCAAACGTGTTATGAGAGGTGTTAGTGTGGAAGAGGAATGAGTTCCTTTTTATAGAGGAGGAGGGATGGAACTATTGTAATTTTTTGGAAAGGTAATTCCACCGATGTTTTATCCCATTTTTATTGGTTCCAATAATATTATGTGTACTATAAAAAATAGTATTAGTTGAATATATGGACATAAAGTGGATTTTTTATAAATTTTTAAGTAATATTTCATCTTCAAATTAAGGATTAGTTCCATGTTACGTTAAATTTCATCATAATCGTTTTAAATAATTTCATTTACGTCCGCTAATATTTCTGCAAAAAAAAAATTTGACATTATTATAAATTATAAATTATTATGATTCCAAATATAAAATCCATTTCTTCAAATTCAAATTAAAAAATTTTGATGAAAATAATTTAAATTAAAATTTGAAGATGGGACAACAATGTTGGGATAAAATGTAAAAACATTGAATTGATTGACCAGGTCTAATATCTAATTTCATGCTGAAATTCAATCCAATGGCCTAAATTGGATTAATTTATAAAAAAGTAAGCATAAATAATATTTATGTCCATTTGATGTATAATTTATCACTCTAAAAAATTATATATAAAAATAGTTTTGAATTGAAATTTAGTGTTTTTCACTATTTATTAAAAAATGAAACTTCATAGGAAAACCCCCTAGAAATTCACCCTAACCCAATTTGAATCATAAGAATTCAATTGTTTTTTATTTTCACATATAAGATTTATTAATTTGGAAAATGTTGGATTTAAAATAGGTTTTCTATTAGAAGGCAATAAAACATCCTTTAAAAAAATTTGGGGTATATGAGTAATATTGGGTATTTTGAACTTATTTCGGAATTTTTTTCTGAAATTATTATTTTTTAATTTCTGGAAAACAGTTTAGGTTAAATTTTTTTTTAAAAATACCCAAAAAAGGTGGCATCTCCAATGCCACCTTTTTTTTGGGGTGAAAATACGGCATCGGTGATGACACCTTTCGGGTTAAGTGGAAAGGTGGCAACCCTGTTGCCATATTTCTACAAAAACAAAAATACTATTTTTTTTGTTAAAAAAATCAGTAGAATTAATCCATTATTTAAAATCCAGCAGTACTGCCATTACACCAGTCTAGATTCTGATAGAAGCTCTCAACCAGGGTTTCCTTTAATATGATATCTTACCCAGGAAATCATTCTACATTTCCGATGTGGAATTCTAGATCTCCATTTCCTGCGTAGATCATTCTACATTTCTGATGTTGGATTCTCTTTCAGGTACATAACCGTGAAAGACTATAATATATAAACTAAAAGACTAATATAAATGAAACATAATTCATGGATTAAAATTATATGAAATAGTTGAAAACAAAAAGTATTTCATAAAAAACAATGATAAAAAATAATTTATAAGCTTTCAAAACCACATACTTGAAACTTAAAAAGTTTCACGTATGTGATTTAGAAGCTATAAAATATAAAATACAAGACAAATATAAATGAAAATTAATACAAGGATTAAACATATAAAAATTTATTGAAAATAAAATGAATTTTGTAGAAAATGTTGATGGAAAATAATTTATATCTTTTTAAAGACACCTACATGAATCATAAAAATGTTTCAAGCATGTTACATTGAATGCCTATAAAATATAAACTACAAAACCGCTATAAATGAAACATTAAACATGGATTATACATATAACAAATAGTTGAAAATAAAAATAATTTCGTAAAAAATATTAATGAAAAATAATTTATTAGCTTTCAAAACAACAAACTTGAAACAAAAAAATGATTCAAGTATGTGGCTTCGAAATATGATAAAATATAAACTATAAGACCGATATAATTTAAAGATAAAACATGGATTAAACATATAATAAATTTTTAAATTAATAGTATTAAAAAGTATTTATATAATAATTAATTAGTTATTTTGAAATTATTAATAATTAATTATATAATTATTAACCAATTAATTAGTAATACAATCATTCAGTATATAACAGTTCATTAGTTAATTATTAATATAAATATAAATTATATTTATTCATTATAATTAATAACTAGTATTTATTAAAAATTATTAATTGATAATTAATTAGTTAATTAGTAATATAATTAATAATTATATAATAGTTAATTAGTTAATTAGTAATATAATTATAAATTATCATTATTTACTATAATTATTAGTTCAAATAGTTCATTTTAATTATTATTATTATTATTCATTAGAATTACTAATTATAATTATTATTTATAATTATCAATTGTTAATTATTAACTATTGATTATTAATGAAATCATTAATTATATAACTATTATATTTATAATAATTAGCTACATAATTATTAATTATTGGTAATTAATTATATAATAATTAATTAAATAAATAATAATATAATTAGTTAATTAGTAATATAATTATTAACTATTTAATAATTAATTAGTAACATAGAAATATAATTAAGAATATTATAATAATTAATTATTTAATTGGAAAATCATTTTTTTCATTATTTTCTAAAGGTTGGTTTGAGGGTTGCTGGTACCCAATACATGACTTCACCACATCCACATGCCTTGTTAAAACATCCAGCTCCAATACGAAATTCAAATTTTTAATACCAAAATCAACGCGACAGACCCTCCAGCCACGCACCTGCCAACGTACCACACACCTATCAACGCCCTTGTTGCGCACCTACCATCAAGCCACGCATCAGTCCATGATCCATCACCACGTGCCACCATTCACTGTAGGAAGACGGTGGAACCATCAGTCATTGTTGTCACCGAAGCACTTTCCATTTAGAGGCAGTTCCCACCATCATCATAGAACCATCATGCACAACAATAAATTCATTCCAACCAGGAAGAAATCCATAACAATCCATAAAATTCATCAAACCCTCACATAGTAAATGCATGTAGTGAAATAAAAAACATCAGGCACGCCTCCGACGAAGCACCATCACCAAATCAAACTCGTCGGCGCAGAAATCGCCATCCTCATCGAAGCACCGTTGCCAGATAAAACTCACCAGCGTAGAAAACTCCATCCCAGAATCCATCCAAAAAGAAATATTGACAAAACAAACATCAAAAGAACCTCACCAGATCTCTGGTAGATAGTATCCCAGATGAAAGACTAGGAGAAAATCCCATCGCCACCTTCATATCTACAGCCAAAGGCCAGATCTACCCAAATCTCGCATTGACTAGGCTGAAATAGACGGAAACCCCATATCACAACACCTGAAACTCACACCCTGGAACAACATCTCGCCACCATAGGAAACCCAAGCAGGATCTGAAGCTAGAGCAGAGATATGGTCGTGTAGAGATGCAAATCACTGAGGATGTTGTCGAGCATATGCAACGTTGATACTGGGAGAGAGCACATCGAAAGTGCGCCGATGAGAGAGATGGGAGGAGATCAGCCAACAAGAGAGCAGAAGGCAACGACAGTTGGAAAACCTGGATGTAGAGCCCCTTACGGGCTCCCATAATTAATTAGTTAATTAGTAATAGAATTACAAATTATATAATCTGTAATTAGGTAATTTGTAATTAGTAATCATTAATTATATAGTTAATAATTCGTTAATTAGAAGCATAATTATTAAATATAAAATAGTTAATTAGTTAATTCTTTAAGAAAGATAGAGATTATACCCCTTTAAAAATTATTTAATTAGTAATATAATTAGTTAATTAGTAATATAATTATTGATTTTTTAATAATTAATTAGTTTCTTAGTAATATAATTATTAATTATAAAATAATTAAGTAGTTAATTAGTAATATAATTATTAATTATATAATAACTAATCAGTTAATTAGTAATATAATTATTAAATATATAATAGTTAATTAGTTAATTTTTTTCTAACGATAGAGGTGGGGACATTTTTATAACTAGCGAATTAGTAATATAATTATAAATTATAATTAATCATTATAATTATTAATTAGAATTTATTAAATATTAATATAAAATAATTAATTAGTTAATTGGTAATATAATTATTAATTATATAATAGTTAAGTCTGTAATTAGTAATATAATTATTCATTATAATTTTTAATTAGTAATTATTGAGAATTATTATATACTAATTATTTAGTTAATTAGTAATATAATTGTTCTTTATAATTATTCTTTATAATTATTCATTATAATTATTCATTATAACTATTAATTATTATTTTTTAATTATTAATTAGTTAATTAATAATATAATTATCAATTATATAACTATTAATTGTATAATAATTAGTTAGTTAATTAGTAATTAATAATAATTAATTATATAACAATTAATTAGTTAATTAGTAATATAATTACTATTTATTACTTAATAAATTAGTTTCTTAGTAATATAATGATTAATTATATAACTTTTAATTAGTTAATTAGTAATTATTAGTCATTAATTATATAATATCTAATTCGTTAATTAGTAATATAAGTATTAAATATATAATAGTTAATTTGTTAATTTTTAGAGAACGATAGAGGTGGGGTCCTTTTTTTAATTAGTTAATTATAAATATAATTATAAATGACAATTATTCATTATCATTATTAATTAGTATTTATTAAAAATTATTATATAATAATTAATTATTTAGTTGGTAATATAAAAATTAATTATATAATAGTCATGTGGGTAATTAGTAATATAATTATTCATTATAATTATTAATTAGTAAATATTAAAAAATATTATATAATAATTAATTACCTTGTTATTAATATATTTATTCTTTATAATTATTCATTATAATTATACATTATAATTATGCATAGTAACTATTAATTATTATTTATTATTTATTAATTAGTTATTTAATAATTTAATTACCAATTATATAACAATAAATTGTATAATAATTAGTTAGTTAATAAGTAATTATTAATAATTATTTATATTATAATTAATTAGTTAATTATTAATATAATTAGTTAATTAGTAATATTATTATTAATTATTTAATAATTAATTAGTTACCTAGTAACATAATAAACAATTATATAAAAAATTATTAGTTAATTAGTAATATAATTATTAATTATATGATTTGAATCTACTTAATCAGTAATTAATAATCAATAATTATATAATAATTAATTAGTTAATTAGTAATATAATTATTCAATATATAATAGTTAATTAGTTAGTTTTTTGAGAAAGTTAGAGCCGAGTCTCTTTTTAATTTTTTTTAATTAGTAATATAATTATAAATTATAATTATTCATTATAATTATTAATTTGTTTTTATTAAAAATTATTATATTATAATTAAATTGTTAATTGTTAATATAATTATTAATTATATAATAGTCAATTAGTTAATTAATAATATAGTTATAAATTGTAATTTTTCATTATAATTATTAAATTTTAATTAATAAAAGACATTATATTACTAATTAATTGGTTAATTATTATATAATTAATTATTAATAAAAAATAATTAACTAAATAATTATTATTTAATTAATTTTTAATAATAATAATTTAATAATTTAATAATTTATTATATGTTTAATACATGTTATAATGTTATATTATATCGGTCTTATAGTTTATATTTTATAGTATTTCAAAGCCACATACATGAATCATTTTTAGTTTTCAAGTACGTGGTTTTGAAATCCTATAAATTATTTCTCATGAACATTTTTTACAAAATTCTTTTTATTTTCCACTATTTTATATTTGTTAAATCCATTTTTTATTTTTCATTTATATCAGTCTTCTACTTTATATTTTATAGACTTTCAAAGTCACGTGCTTGAAACATTTTTTTGTTTCATGTAGGTATCTTTGAAAACTTATAAATTATATTCCATCAACATTTATTATAAAATTATTTTTATTTTCAACAAATTAATATATGATTAATCCTTGTATTAATTTTTATTTATATTGGCCTTATAGTTAATATTTTTTAGGTTTTTAAAGTCACTTACTTAAAACATTTTATGTTTCATATAGGTGGTTTTGAAATCTTATAAATTAAAAATTATTATTATTTTTTATGAAATCCTTTTTGTTTTTAATTATTTTTTATACTTTTAATCCATGTTTTATGTTTCATTTATATTGGTCTTATAGTTTATATTTTATAGTCTTCTAAAGTCACATAAATGTAACAGAATCCCACATCAGAAATGAAGAATGTTATGCGTAGGAAATGGAGAACCAGAATCCCACATCGGAAATGCAGAATGATTTTCAGGGTATGCTCTCTTATAAAAGGGGGCCCTAGGTGAGAGCTTCGGTCAGAATCCAGATTGCTATAATGCCAGTACATCTAGATTTTAAATAGTGGAAAAATTCTGCTGAAAATTCTAATTTTATTTTAATTTTTTTTTGATATATATATATATATAAATATACAAAACAAAAGGAAAACCATAATAAAAAGAAAAAATTTCTAAAACAAAAAAAAATTGTAATTATTTTGGTAATAGTTGAAAGGCGGAAACGGGGTTGCTGCCTTTCCACTTAACCCGAAAGGCAGCAGCACCGATGTTGCCTTTTCACACCAACACAAAGGCGGAATCGGTGATGCCGCCTTTGTAGCGTATTTTTTAAAATAAATTTAACCTAAACTGTTTTTCATAATTTTTTTTAAAAAATGTATTTCAAAAAAATAAACTTATTTAAATAAAAATATTGGATGATTTGAAAAATATTTTAGTCAATAATATATATATTTATATAATACATGAATATCTCTCACTAATTGTAATTAAAATAATTTATTAGGATAAAACCATGTTGTGTGAAAAAAAATAAAAATATTTTCCTTTATATTCAGCAATTTTTATCTTCATTTCCAATGAATTTAATTTATAACTGTCTAAAACATATATTTTCATTACTAATTTATACATTTTTACAAATACTAATTAAATGGCTGGGTTATAACTTTTTATATTAAATACTATTTTAATAAAATATGGTTATTTGGTAAAACATGGATTCATGTGTAACAAAAGAAATTTAGAAAAACTCATAGTTATGTGTGACACATGCTAACTCCATATCACATGAATTGAATGCTATATCAAATATTTAATTTATTTACTATAGTGAATTTAATTTAATGTAACGAGATATTATATTCCTATTACTCCTAGTGTTTCATTTCATACATTCAATCGTATACAATATTCCTATATTATATGTTTTCGGGTGCACTTTTTCCCCACCTAAATTAAATATTATAATCGAAATTTACACTAGATCATGGAGTTATTTTTTTATAATTTCTTATGATTTAATTCCCATTTCATGAGAAGGATTCATTAAAAATAAATTAATATTTAAATCGATGTACATTCGTCACATTGAATAACATATAACTAGGTTTCAACGATTGTGATCATTAGTGTAATATAAACATAAGTACCTCAATAAAATGCGTAAACATTTATAATAAATGATTGAGGACATCATTCATAATCAATTGAATGATCAATAAAAGGTTGAGGGCTTCAAATAAATAAATTTTATGTTATTTTTATGACCATTAGTTCAATAGAAATTATGGTATTAGGATAAAATTTGTTTATTAAAATTTTCCAAATGTTGAAGAATTATTTTACATCCTATTTATATAGGGAAATAGAACAATATGATATAATAAATTTACTAAAAAAATAAATTTAATTAAAAATATTATCTTTGATTCATGAAGCACTAAAATAAATATTCAATGGATTTCAATTCCCAAAAGAGTGTCAAAATTATTACTATTTGTATCTAAATATTCTACAAAGAAAAAATGGTTAATATATTTATCTATAAAATGAAAAAATTCTCAATATTGGTTGATCAATAATTTTTAAATCTCAAATTTTATAACTAAAATTATGGGTATACTAACCAAGAAATTGTGTAGGTTAATTTTATGCATCACACCCTTTTCATCCTATGTTCAAGGGTTCAAGACCCATGAACTTTCCAGGATTTATTTGTTTTTAATCAGCACACATGTTTCCCTTCTCTAAAACCATATTGATATAATTTCTAAAATAAATATGATCGGCATCCTTTAATTAATATTAATCACAAAATATTATTTTATTTATGTTTTTTCAATATAACCACAATACATGAAAACTTCAACCATTTTATTTTATCATATTACCCTATATGGTCTCGATTAAATCTGGCATATCAATTATACGTATTCAAAATGATTACACTAACTCTTCAATAAATAACACCTTAGGATTTAAATAGGTTATATATTTTAATTATATATTCAAATAAATTATAATTTTTTGTAATGAAAATGTGAGTAATCCAAATAATATCCACTATGAGTGTAAAATTAGTAGCACAGTAAGCCATGTAGTCATCTACATCATTAAGTCGAGTCTGGACTGATGCTCCTTGATACAGTTGTTACTCCCTGTCCCACATTTACGAGTGCCATGTCAAATTTTAGTGTTTATAAATGGATTTATTCCTAGTAAAATAAAATACTATCTATCAAATCAAATCATAAGGATGTTCTTAAATATATAACATCTAATTCAACCGTAGATTTTTGTTCTCAAATATATATTTCTTTATCTAGTTCCCAATGTCTCTAATAAACATGATTTGATACCAAATGATATTCTATAACCTATGAAATCCTATAGTTTTTGTCAACTATAATTATTTTTTCAGGAATATAATGAACCAATTCCCTATGTACTGAAGAGTATTGTATTTATAGAAAACTAGATAAATATAGAAGCCTTGTATTAAAAATTAGTATAGTATTTACAATATAATTTTATTCATTCGAAGATTTTTTTATTCCTTATTAAATATCACAATATATTTTTCATTGTACACTTCATGGATTCATGGAGAAAGCACAAAAAATAATGGTGAGATCATGCTCGATAATGGAAAAGTATAGTGGAATTAATAATGATTAGATGAGAATAATAATTATTGTATGGTAAATAAATAAACATACATCACATTTAATCTACAAAAATGTGTAGTATGTGCATAAACAATATGGACTTGTAATAACTGGTAACACATTCCATATAAATTACTAGATGATGATAAATCAATATCAAAAGGTAAGAAACTATAAATCATGACATGAACTAATAATGAAATTCATCCATAGATATGTCGATGAAAAATAACATTGAAAAATAATTAATGAAATTAAATAAATTTATAATTATCGAACATCATGTCTCAATAACCTGAAAACCTATAATATCAAGATTGATCCTACAAAAAGGTTAAACTACTGTTATTTTTGCATCTAATTTTTATCATGATATCCTATTGATACATTGAGGGTCTCTATAATTATTGGTCCCCACAAATCATTTAAACTACTATGATTTTTTCTACTACTCTGATTTTTGAAACTAATTTTTATCATGATATATATTTATAAATATTTTCCAAAATATTCAAATAACATCCTAGTTAAACACCGTATAAAAATAGTATATGTTTTATGAGATAATTATATCCATGAAAAATGATATTTATGTATAGGGGAACTATTATGTCTTATGATCATCCAAAATTGAAAATTTCAGGGGGACTCATTGGAATCAAGGAAGAGAATTCCAATACAATCATTTTCTAAATGAATCGCAAACAACCCAATAGATGAAAATGAAGGATTTAATAGAATATATTTCGAATGGAGCATAAATAATTGGTTTTTCATTTATGAATATAAATTTTATAATAAAATTTTTTGAAAAATCATTAACAAAATATAATTATAATTTTGAAAAAATGTGAAATTATTTTAATTGAAAATTACATTAAAAATCAAAAAAATACATTTAATATGAAAAAATGAAATTACAAAATTATTTTGAAAAGGGTAAAAAAAATTCCAAAACATTTTATTAAAAAATGATTTTTAGATGAAAATATATTCTCCTACTAAATATGAATATAAGGTCGGGATTTCTTAAAAACATTTTATCTCTGATTTTGACTACCAAATAATGGAAAAATTATAATATTAATTGATGAAGGTCATGAATAAAAAGAGGAAAATAATACCAAAAGGTTTAATAAACAATTCTCAATTAATTTTCTTTATTTACAATTCATTTTCAGACAAATAAAATTCAAATGAGATGGTAAAGTAAAACTATTACGTAGAAATGAGAAGCAATCAATTAAATAATTTTGTGTATGATTTTTAAACAAACATAAAATCAGTGGATATAAATTAATCGATAGAAAATTTTAATTATGCATAGAGTCATAAATTATTAACCATAGTTATTAATTATTATAACACAATGAAAAAGAATAAGACTATTGAATTTTTATTATACAATTTCTAGAGGAAAATTGTATTCAAACATTCCAATGTGTTCCATGACACTTTGAAGAATTTGAATCATTAGCCTTATTAAGGAATAAACATAAATAAATGATTTAATTACCACAGTGATATAATAATTCATGATATAATATACCAATATGGATAGTATATACACAACACAAATAAGTAAGTGGTGAATATGACATTTATCTCAATAATGTAAAAAGTGGGACCAAATTCATTTCCTTAAGTCTAACTTATCTCAAGAGACTTTATATTCATGAATAATGAACTTATGATAATTACTTTCTTTTTTAATTACATTTTCCTTGTTTTTTATTACAGTTATTTTAGTTACTACAAGGTTGTGTACTGCTACATAAATAATTATATATACATTGGGTTTTTGGACCGAATTTAGTTTATGTTTCAAAATAGCATTGGTAGGCAAAACAATAGTCAATAGAATCGTTATATAACATTTGTAGAATAATATCAATGAAAATATTATCATATTATTAAAAAAATATAATTTTAAATCCAATAATTATAAATTGTTATGAAAAATGAACTAACATTACAATCAGGGAGACGTTAGGTCGTACATAAGCATGATTAATGATCACATTTTTCAATTATTGTTATGGAAATAATGTAAGTAAAATTAATCAATACACAATGATCATTACATTATAAATCAAATATTTTGTAATATGATATTATAATATATATATTTATTGTTACACCGCTATATTTTTAAAATAATGTTAATATTGAATGTGTGATACACTATGTCTCTATAGAACACCAAGTGGTTATAATCTATCATGTAAAAATAATTTTTCCACCTATGAGATTTGAATTTCGAATAATCGACATACACTATTGCATTCAGTTACATAATTCGATTCTCATAAGACAAAAATAATTTTTGTTGAATATTAACATATCATTATAAATAGGAATATGAATTTTAATATGACCCTTATGAATATTAAATCATATTATTAGTTTATTTTCTCCAGGTTATAAGATAATGTGATCTTGATTATTTTTTCAAGGTGATATAAAATGATTTATAGTTTTAAAATTGAAATTTTTCGAAATTTATGTGATTTTATCTAAAAAATAAATTTATAATATTGTAATACTATTTATGAAAAATGTATATCATTTTGGAAATCTACGTGTCGAAAAATGGTTAGGGTGAATTTATAGGATTTTTCTGAAATACTAGAATTTTTTATGAATAGTTAAATATAGAAATATAGTGTATATAAACATTATCAATTAAATTCACTATTCCAAGCATCATGTCTGATGTGAGAACAATTGGTTTGAACTCACATTCACATATTACTATTCATGGTCACAATAATCAATAATATTTGTTGCCATTGGAAAAATAATAAAATAATGACTAAAATAATATGAAAACCATCCTATCAAATATAAATCCCCCCTCACTCCCTCTTCACTTCAATCCTCCCAAGCCTTATGCCCAGAATAAATTATTCTTCAATATCTTCTAAGGATCCTCCCCTATTTCTATCATCCATTTGCCTCTAAAAAATGCCCAAACCTATCCATAAAAATATTGTCAGGAAAGATTACTTCACAAGGTAAATTCCCCTTTTCATTTCATTTATTTCATGTTCCATTCTTTTCCCCTTCATTCCTCACAACATTTCATCAAAACATTGTATAACTATAGTACCATACATGTACTGGAATTATTTAATGATAATTTAATAATCATTCATCATGTCTTATTTCCTCTTCATTTATACTAGATGTAAAAACACAATATGAGATGTGTTAATTTATCACATTCAAGGACAATGAGTTTTCAATTTCTATTAACATCATAAATTCTAGTCAAGTAACTATTTTTACTGTTGATTCATACAATAATTGATTTCTTATAACTTATTTATGGGTTTTTAATCATTTTATACATATAATACTAATTTATAAATCAAACTGAGTTTATTTTATCAAAAACTACCAATTATCCCAATCTATTGTAAGTAAAATTTTATATAATTCTTCATCTTCAATCCCAATATAAAATGCAATTTATAACCATGTAATCTTATGGTTGTTCACTAATTATAATAAAATTATATTAGTGAAACCCAATAGTGTTATACATGTTTATCCTTACATGAATATAATTAAACTTATCAAGAAAACCAGGGAATGAAACTCTCCAAAACAATGAAATATAATATCTTAACCCATTAAAATTACATTAATGAACCTAATACTAAATAAATTTCATGTTTATGATGTTCTATAAAAATTAATTTCTTATCCTAAATTTTATTATTCAGGTTGTTAAGATCATGTGAGGAAGACCTTCATACAGAAGTTATGGGTTTTCCACCCCAACATCCATTTTCATTCGGGTTACTTTTATTATCAAGCTACCTCAATTAAATTCATATTAATTATTATGTAATCCCAATAAATTTTATTTTAATGTTAAATATTAGCATACATACCATAATACTACCATCATTTCTAGGTAATTATATGTTTTAAAGGAGAATTCAAAAAAAATCTGGAAATACAGGCCCAACTCAAGAGAATGTTTCCTTAAATTATTTATTTTTTAAAGGGCACTTTGTAATCTGTTTTTAGAAACCATTGTCATTATAAAACCACTAATTTTATTATTAAAATATAATCATAATTCATTTTAGGTTCTAAAAAAATACTTCTCCAAAATAACACTTCTTTTCAAAGTAAAAGAGTATTTATCTCAAGAATAAGTCGATGATTTTTTAAGAGTATCTTCATTTTTTCAATAATCACGTTGATTCTCATGTATTATTGGGAATAATAATTATGATATTACCACCCATATTTAATTGAATGTTATATTATTATTTTGACACTGGATGTTCTATGTTAAAACCATTCACCAATTTAGTCTGAATGGTTATTGTTTATGATTAATGTTTGGGGATTGTAATTTAAGTTGAATATGTTAGTGTCAATATGGAAGTATATATTTTTTATGTTTATCATTGTTCATATGAGGATTGTATTAGAAATATTATGTGAATGGTGGGGCTTTCTATAGACCCTCAATTATTTGGTAGTTCGCATTAGAAAAATTGATATTTACATGGCCAAGGGCTTGACCATTTTTAGATACGGTTTTGGCTATGGACATAATTATTTATATATGTCATAGAAAAGTCATTGAATGTATGTTTCAGAATGACGGGAATATGAAATTCCTTAATAATTAAAATAGTAATTTAATTTTAATGAGGTTATTCTATTTTTCGAATACTAATGATTAGGATTTATTATGGCATTATTAATTCACCTCGTATTCCTTCAATAATGTGTTCTTTTTAATTTTTAAAGGCATGTGTTTTTAGTTGTTCAACATGAATAATGTTTATGTTTATGTTATCTAAATATTTATTTCTTATAATTACTAAGAATTTGAGCTCATCCCTTTCTTATGTTACATTTTCCCCAGTACAAGAAGATGTATTTTATAAATGACCTACATGTATTATCTTTTATTTTTGATTTTTCCACATAAAACATATATGTTGTTTTTAATTTCATGTTTTAATGTAGAACATATTTATTTATCATTTTTTCAAAGATAATAAACTAATTGGCCCTTCGAGATGCATATTCCTTGGTTATATGCCAATTTAATAAAATAAGGGACCAGCACAAGGAATCTAGGATCGGGTCCTTACAGTTGGTATCCAAGGAACTTTAGTAGAAATCTTGGAAACAAGATTTAGAAACAATTGATCATGGGATTAAAACTCTAATATAGTATTTGATTATAAACATACATGAACATCATGAAATTTTGGGTAGTAATATATTATATGGATATTTTAATAAAATACATCTATGTCTGGATATTATATGTGGATGTGGTTTTGGCACAAATGTACCTAGAAATGAAAAATATGAGGACTTTTGGGAATGACCAGAGGAATTAGAGTACATAAAAACGGGTCTTACTATGCACCTAATTTATCACTACTGGGTGATATTCTTATGATAATTAACATTTTCATTATAATCATGTATGATGAATTTAAATGTAGATTTTTTCTCAAATAAACATTGTCTACAATTATGGAATTATCCATGCAAATGATTTCAATTTATGATAAGTATTATTTATATGTTGAGATAATATATTAGGATACAAAACCAAATATTTAGTATTTCATTATTTAGAAATGGAAACTAGTGGATGGAATGGAAACCACCTTAACCTTTATATCCCATGTTGGTATTTCCCTCCTGTTCAAGGTAATGATGTTCGCTCTGGATCTACAACTAGTGCAGAGCAACATATAACTATACTGGTCCAACTTACCCAGGATTTGAATAATAATCTTACCTACATGGAACATTCAGATCCACAATTTTGAGGAGCTAATTTAGATCTCTTCATGTGAGAAGACCCTCCATCATTTAATGGGTTTATAAACCCATTCGTAGTAGATCAAGGGATATATTATTTAGATAAGATAATTATCGACTTTGGAAGTGATGAAATACAGAAGTATGTTGTCATGGAAGTTCATTATATGTATAGAGATATTGAGCAATGGTGGTAACTAATTCAAAACAAAAAGGAAGAGGAATAGATACAAAACATGGAATATAGTGAATTTAAAGAACTTTTCATAGAGAAATACTTTTCTTGAAAAAATTGAGTGAATTTGGAAAGGTAGTTTTTGAATTTGAGGAAAATGGAAAATGGGAATTTTTCAATGTATGAAGATAACATCAAAAGATCATCAAGGAATGATGTAGACTATATTCACAATCCATGTTTCATGATTGATCGATTGTTTGATGGTCAAAAGAAATTCCTCTAGCAAGAACTGTTCTGCCAATCTTTCCCATTATACAATGTTATTGTCTAATTTGATATCAAGATAGAAAAAGAGTTCTCTATGTCTTATGATGTTAATGGAATGAATGTGAATAAGAGGGATTCTGAAAACGCTAGAAAAGGAAATATAGAAATGGGGAGGAACTGAAGATTTGACTTTTCACCCAATAAAAATAGTGGAAGGAGACCTTCTGGTTCCAACATAAAAGAAAAAGGGGTGTGTTATAAGTGTGGTCAGAAATGAAATCATGCAAGTGTTTTCAAGAGGATGAAAGAATCTATTAATGTTAAATTTTATAATTTTATAGAGATGGGACACTATGCAAATAATTTTTCATAGAATCAATGAAACATGCCTTAGAAAAGGCTAACAGAGCAAAGATATGATTTTAAGATAAAAATACTAATATTGATGTTCCCAATGACGTTGTGAGAATTAATTTAATTTTTTACTCAAAAATAAAAATGCATGATTTGATTCTGGATCATCTAAATCTTTCTTATATTTCCATATTTCTATGAAAATTAGATATTTCTTATTTGATTTAATAAGGGAGGTGTGTTTCCAAACTTCTAAGGGAAGTATCATTGTAACAATGTTGTGTCAGGTAGTCCCCATTATGGTATAAAAACATTCTTTATCTACTTATTTTATTTTCATACCCATGATTGACATTTATATAATCCATAGTATGGATTGGATTTCGAACCATGATGAAAAAATGTATTTCATAAAGAATGAGGTTAAAATTTTGGGGGTGATGTGGAATCCCATTTCTTTTGAGAAGAAACATCACTGTCTGATTCTTATCTAGATCATACCCCAGTAGATATACTGAATTCAATTATTGGGGAGGAAGCTAATACAATAACTATTGGTGAGGAACGAAATGTTCAAATAGAGAAAATACCTATCATGAATGAATATCTTGATATGTTTTCAGAAGATTTACATGGAAATCCTCCAGAGTAGGAAATATAGTTTTAGATTAAATTCATTCATGTATCAAGGCCCATGTCAATGTCCCCTTATAGAATGGACACTGTGGAATTAGTGGAACTGATGAACCAACTAGAGGAATTGAGTGATAATGGATTTAATCTTAGTTTTATTTATATATGGGGGGGACCTTGTTCTTTTGATTAAAAGTAAATATGGATCTATGAGGTTGTGCATTGAATATAATGAGATCAATGATATAACAACAAATAAAATGTATCACCTACCATGCATTAATGATTTATTTGATCAACTTCATGGAGCCCAATATTTTTCGATAATTGATATTTGATCTAGATATCATCAGTTTCATGTTAGGAAGAATGATATTCCAAAGACAACCGTTTGAAACATATATAATCATTATGAGTATACATTAATACCTTTTAGACTAAATAATTCACCCTATGATTTTTGGGAACTAATTAATAGTGTTTTAAAGGAATATCATGATGACTTTGGTGTGGTATTTATTGATGATATCATGATATACTCCAAAATATATGAAGAAAATGAAAATAAATTTTGTACTATTCTAAAGACTCATAGATGAAATCATTTATATTTGATTTTTAGGAAGTCTGAATTTTGGAATTAATTAGTATTCTTCTTTGTTCAAATTTTCCCTAAGGATTGAATATATTGATCATGATAGGAAAATATCTGTACAGGAATGATAACTATAATGACAAAAAACTGAGGTACATAATTTTGTTGGTGTCAAAGATTTTTATCTGTGTTTCATTCAGAACATCACCTGTTTAGCCAACCCAATGACCAATCATACACATAAACGAGTTTAGTTCATGTATATAAAATAATGTGTGGAATGATTCAAAGATTGAAGAGGTGATTATTGAATGATCTGATCAGAACTCTACCATTGTCGAATGATCGGTTTCTGATCTACAGTGATGCATAAATGAGAGTAATAGGATGTGTCCTTATTAAAAATTATGAAGTTATTTCCTATGAATAAATATACCTAAAATTCAAAAACAAAACTATTCTACTCAAGATATAGATTTTGTAGTTTTAATGTATACTCCGAAGATATAGAGACATTATCACTATGGAGAAAAATGTGAGATATATATATATCATAAGAATCCAAAATATATATTCTCACATAAGTAACTCATCATGAGGAAAAGGATATGGATCAAACTACTCATTTATTATTATTTATGTATACACTACCACCCAGGAAATGAATATATGGTAGCTGATGTAAATAGGAGTAAGGATCATAGAGTTCTCAAAAAAACTAGGGTTGACAAGTATCCTTTGTACATGAACCAAGTGAGTATGGATATAGGAATTATAAAATAATATGAAACATCACTACTTTTTTGAATGGGTTATCAATGGTCCTTATTAAAAATAATTAAAGAAGCATAGTTGTTTTCTGATAATCATCAAAAAAAATTAATGTTGTGAATGATGGGTTGTCAACTAACTTCATGCGTAAAGATGGATTTATGAACATTCAGAAGAGGTTTTGTGTTCCCTCTATACTGGAGCTGAAAAGAGAGTTTTTGGATGATTCTCATAGCTCAAATTTATCTATACTCCATGGTATCATAAAACTGTATAGATATTTGAAATAACATTTCTGGTGGGATAACATGAAGAGGAAAATATGTGATTATGTATCAAGATATATAGTGTTTATACATTAGAAGGATAAATGACAAAATCCTAGAAGAAACATGCAACATATATCTATTTCTACATAGATATGGGATGAAATAACCATGTATTTTGACAGAATATTACACAAATCTTTGAGAAAGAATGACGCAATATGGTTAATTGTTTATTGACTTATGAAAACTGTACACTTATCCCTATAAGGGATGATTTTCCACAGAAGCACCTAGGACGACTATATATCAATGAAGGTGTGATAGATCCTAGAGAACCTATTTCAATTATTTCTGATCTTGATCCATGATTTACATCAAATTTATGGAAAATTCATCAGAAACATTTGGATACATAGCTTCAATTGAGTACTGCTTATCACCCACTAACTGAAAAGTAATCAGAAAGGACAATCCAAACCTGATAAGACATGTTGATATCATATTCCATTGAATTTCATGGTATGTGGTTTCAATATCTACATTTAGTGGATTTTTCCTTAAATAATAGTTTCCATTCAAGTATTCAAATTGCACCATATGAATCATTGTACGAAAAGAGATATCATACACCAACATGTTTGGATAAAGGTTGATAAAGGAAGCTTGTGGGCCCAGACCTTGTAGAGGAAAAAATAGAGAAGATAAAGAATATTAAATTCCATATCAATTTAGCATAAATAAGGAACAAAAACATGTGGTGTTAATCAAAGGAAAGATTTGGAATTTAATGTGGGAGATCATGTTTTCTTAAATGAATCTCCATGTAATGGTGTTATATGATTTAGAAAGAAAGGGAAACATATCCTAATTTAAATAGGCCCTTTTGAAATTATGGAGTCGATTTGAGAAGTTTCATATTCTTTTGGGATGCCACATAGCCGGCGTAAAGTACATAATGTGTTCTGTGTCTCATTGCTGAGAATGTACTTGCCATAACCAATGCATATCCTCACTTCTGAGGGAATTGAATTGGAACCTAAAATCACTTTCTATGAAGAGTCTATCCAGGTTATGGAAAATATAGAACTAGTGTTGAGGAATTGGATGACTAAACTAGTAATTTACATGGAAAAAATAATAAAATCGATGAGGAAACATGGGATCCTGAGGATCTTATGATGAAGAACTACCAAATAATTTTTTGACATAAAATTATGTTAATTTAGATGATGAAATCTTTGTAAGGAGGGGATAATGTAAAACCCCTATATTTCAAAAATAAATTTAATACTATATTCATAATGCACTGAGTCTCTACAAAACACCACTTTTTTACCACATAAGTATTAAACTTAATTTCTCCACCTCTGTGATTTTAATTTTGAAAAAAAACGCGGTTGTGTTCAGTAATATATTTAGAGTCAGTTATGAACAATATGGGCCTATATACCCTGTGAGGGGGGGGGGGGGTGAATCAGGGTATGAATATTATTTTTCAAAGTTATTCCTGCCCCACTGGATCTTGGCCACTTTATTACAAGGGTCACTTTGTTTTCACTTGTGTGTCTATTATGATCACTTATTTTCTTCTTTATCTGATGATGATGCTTTAAATGCAATGCAGGGAAGTACGCAGGTGGACACAGAGAATTTTTTACTTGGTTCACCCTCCCTGGGATACATCTAAGAAGCATACGCCAACAAGTTGTCGATCATACCAAATTCCACTATTCTTCACTAGATGTGGATACAATGTTTCGGGCTAGAACACTTCTATGCCCAGGCTCACTGCCTTTACAATGTTTAGGGTTAGCTCACTACTTTCCCAAGGGTCACTCCATGTTTCTCTCTCTCTGGATCACTGTCGGTGGAGAGGATCACCTTCTTTCTCATCATTTGCTCACATGCTCTTGGAAGGATCCACTCACAGTTTATAGAACTGTAGGTCTCTTCATTTGCATGAGGGAATGCATCTTCCTCTATAAATAGATGCTCTGTTTATGTACAACTTTCACCCGTAGATGAATCTCTCTTTGCACCGAAGATATCGGGAAATCTTCCATCTTCCACGCAGCCAAGAAATCACTGCTGGAACTAAACCTTGCTGGGTGTGCATGTCTAACTCGGTGCGCAAGTATCGGAACGCAAGTCACAACAGGCGCTCAAGTACACCTCAGACAATTGAACGACACAATCTTCCCCAACTCCAAACTTGCACGACTCTCTTACTTTTATACCCAAACCAACCTTGGCGCGCAACTGCCAACCGGCGCACAACTTCTCTCACTGGCGCAGAACTTCAACCACTGGCGCGCAACGTCACTTGCGCGACCCACACACCACTTGCATGACCACCACACCTGCGCGAAGGGAGATCTGAATCTTTAAAGTGTTGAACTCCTGTGAAGAATGAAGAGGGGTGGTCCAGTATTTATAGGCATTTGGTAACCCCTGTGCGATGGCGCGCAACTCTCCCTTCGACGCGCAAGTCTCGGCGTGCAGGTCTCTTCCACTGCAAGTCATTTGCGCGACCCACATCCAAACTTGCACGACCCTATTTCCTTTTCCATATTTTGTTCTTCAGATATTGGAAAACCATAGGCGCGGAAGTTCTCAAACTTCCAAGGCATAGGCGCGGAAGTATCTTTCTCGGCGCGCAAGTCACCTGCGCGACCTCACCAAAACTTGCGCGAACCTTATTCATTTTCTATATGATGATGATCTGATCTTGAAAAACATATTGCGTGAAAGTTTCCAAGCCTTCATGTACACGACGCGCAAGTTCCTTTTCCAAAAACCACTTTTCATTATTTGTCAATTTTCAGGCCCAAAAATTTGGCAAACCCTGGAAAACGGCGCCACCTTGTATCTGTTCTTTTTATGCCACCTCCGGATCAACCAATCATTTGTCGAAGTTCTTGAATCAAACATGGATCGTTTACCTCATCTCTTAAACTCGACATTCTATCATGAAATCCTCTTTGTCAACAAATTTGTATTTCATTGTTTTTCTTTGTCAAAAATCACCACTTAGATTCCACTTTTTCAACAAACACAATCACCTCAAAAATACTTCAATGATGCCTTGAGGGATTTTTTCCCAACAATCTCCCCCTTTGGGTTTGTTGACAACTCTTTCATAAAAAGATACATCATTGATTCTTCAGCCACCATTCACCTTTTTCGATTCGGATAGAAATCAATGATTTACTCAACACATACTCTATGTCCATATGAGCAATGCTCGGTGTGAGAAACAAGAGTAAATGAAAAGTTCATCAATGAATCACTTCATCTCTGACATCCACTATTGACACCAAACTGATACCAATTTTTACTTAACTGATACCAATTGTTGAAGGACTTTTTGGAAGACCAATTTTTTTTGAAATATTTTAACCACATTCCAACACTAGTCTTCTTCATTTATCACGATCTGTAGCAGTCGTGATATCTATTCTTTGATCGATCACTTCTCTAATCGTCAGATTTAAAAATCTCCCCCTTTCTCATTTCACCCCCCATCTGGCTGCTTCACTGGTCAGCTTCTCCCTGTATCTGTCATGATTTATCAAATAGCCACACTGTATCCCCCCTGAACAATCACTATTTTTCCCCCGTTGTCCATGAACCCAAAGGTCACTCCTTTGTAGTCAATAACATATTAGAGAACACATATCAGCACTTTGGGGAAAAACAAATCATACCTCGGGGAGTGGGGGGGGGGGGTTTCATATCCACACGTTTTTAAGTGCAGGGAATCGACTGAACTCCCAGAGCCAGTCGATGTCGTTCGAATTCTTCCTTGGTTAAGGCCGTTGTCAGAATATCTGCATCCTGTAACTCTGTAGGCACATATTTTAACTTCACAATTCCTTGCTTAAATTTATCCTTGATAAAATGATACTTTATCTCAATGTTCTTTGCCCTTGATTGATGGACGGTATTTTTTCTAAGATTTATGGCACTTGAGTTATCACATTGGATTCCGATCGGAGACTTCACTTCAACTCCCATATCTTAAAGCTGTTGTTTCATCCATAATAACTGTGTGAATACTTGGGTGGCCACAATATATTCATCCTCCACTATGCTCAATGAAATACAATCCCGATTCTTGCTTAACCAAACAATACAAAGTCCACCAAGATAGAATGCACCTCCAGATGTTGATTTTCTATCATCCGCTGAACCAACCCAGTCTGCATCAGTATATACCAATAACTCTGTCTGAGATTTGTCATTATATGTCAAGCCAAAATCCACTGTTCCCTAGATACAATGAAGTATTATTTTCACTGCATGCATATGGCTTTCCTTGGGATTACTCTAATATCTCGATGCTTGGCATGTGGCGAAAAAAATATTAGTCCTTATTGCAGTCAAGTAAAAAAAACATCCAATAATTTGCCTATATTTTGTAATATTAACAGTCTTTCCATCTTCATCTTTGGACAACTTCATCTGGGTAGCTATCAGAGTATTCATCTCCTTTGAATTTTCCATTCAAAGTCTTTACAAAACTCCTTGACATATTCGGATTGAGAAATGAATGTTCCATTCTTTCCCTGTGTCACCTGAGATAGGAAAGATGTCTGCTGTAGTGACTTCATTATTCTTGTTTGAACAGGAGTTGCCTGATCACAAATGATATTATGTCTATCAATTTCAGCTCAACTCTTTGGCTTCTTTGTTGGCATAGACTAGACAATTTCTTATTCATCGTCAGTGTCTTCTTCTGAATCAGCATAGGCCACTTCGGCTGCCCATGTGTTCTTTTCATCCTCAACACATTTATCAGGAAATTCTTCACTAACTCATTCTTCAGTGGATTTATTTCTTTCAGCTACTTTTCTCTGTGTCATTGTTCAATGATGTCATTTCTTTGAACATCTTCTCTCAGATTTTTGTTGACACACCTTTGATTTTCTCTTGCAACTTCTTGGTATCCTGAAAGCCGTCAGCTGATACCACATTGTTAGAACAAAATAGATAATCATGAAAACCTATGTGTTGATGCTTTTCCACCAATCATTCTTCATGAGCATAAACATTCATCCATCATATCATATTGAGATCATGTATCTGATTAGCATATAGAATTCTCCCCCTCTGTTATGCAACTCTTCTAGTTGTTAGGCCCAATAGTTAAGAACCATAACTTGTCTTTTCCTCCTGAATCATTTGTTCTCATCTTACACTCAGAGTTGAGCCATTAACAAAATCTCTAAGTCTACTGAGTTGAAACTCGGTGCAGGAAACAAGGGATAAAGTTATTAACACAATCACTTCCTATTGTGATCTTTTTCTCCCTTTCTTCTTCAACTGTTGTACCTGATTTGAGCCAATTAAAAATCTCGAGCACATCACTTCTCCACCTTCCATCATTAGATGCCACTTCCCCTTGAATTGTATCTCCCTAAAACCTGAAAAACATGAATCATCTGTTAATTACATTTATATTCATAGGGAGAGGGGAATCTTGTGGACTCCTCAAGATGAGGATAGTGGTTGATCCTGAAGGGTCAACCCTTTGATTCTTTCTTGGAGAGAATGACACTCTTTTATTGCTTCTTCTAGCTACCTAGCCAACTTCAACTACTCTTTCCATATGACTAAGCATTCATTACCCACATTCTGAGCCTTTTTCCGATATTTAGATTGGACATGCTTGGATTTTCTCACTATTTGGGGCTTAAACCCACTAGTACATATCTTGGTCATTGACGTTCCACCAAAATTCCATTTCCCTTGATTCCTTCTCTTGGTAGGAATCTCTCTACTTGTCATCTTCCCTTGCTTCTTCCACCATTGCAAGGATCTTTTAACTTCCTCCACTTTTCGTTGTGGAACACGACCAGTGAATTTTTCAATACATTCTTGGTTCATCTTTCTTTTATTACATTTCTAAGTCACCAAACTCTTTTTCACTGGTGGTGAGTACTCCCTTGAATTTTCATTCTTATTTATCACAGTTGGAGCAGATCTCCCCTTAAACTTCTAGGTTTGTTCACATTCTCTCCTTAAGAGATATTGTGTGTATGATAGAGGAGGTGACTGATACACCTTTCGTTCATCTCCATGTTATTCCCCTGAGGCTCTTAGCATATTCTTTTTCTTAATACATTGTATTGCACTCTAAGATGTCTCTTTATACATCACAGGATTCAAGATTCTCTTTTTGGGCTCCTTTTCCTTTCTTACATTCTTCTTGCTGCAATTTATTGCCAAATGCCCTTGATTGGAACATATGAACCATCTTCTATTGAAGGCATACCTCATTTCATCATCTCTTAGCCAAGATATTGATACAGCTTGAGTTCTTCCTCTGAAGTTGAGATCTTGATCTTCCTGACACATTTTCATGGTGTGTCACATTCTTCCACAGTAATAACATCTTATGAATACTTTCCTCTGAGAGAATCTTCTCTCTGATTTCTCCTGAGGCTTCTTCTAATCCTCAGATTTATCAATGTTTGTATTTTCACAGCTTGAAATGTATTCCAGAGCATCTAGACAGAATCTTGATGTGTGGCCATGAATCCTAAAGAAATAGCACATTCTATCATTTCTTTCTATAAAATTCGTGTTAGGTCTGTCTATAGAACCTACATGGTTTTTTCTTAACTCTGTAGATTTTCACTACATTTTTCATATCACTCATAGGAGTGGGATCCTCATATCCGATTCCAGATTTTCCCAAAATGGATGGCCTTTGGGATGATACAATCCTTTCATGCTTCTCCTATGATGTAGCATATTTGTCTTTCATTTTATCATCACCTGCCAAAGGATAATCAAATAATAAGTGCATTGCATCCTTCAATTTGGGCTTATCTTCAGATTTAGATTTCTCCATTTCTTTCTTGACTGATTCTATTTCTTTGTCCAGTTGCTGAATCTTTGTATCTCTTGATTCAAGTTGATAATTAAGTTCTTTTCTGAGATTCTTCTGGTTACTGAACTCATCTTCAAGATTATGTGTGAGCTTTTCCACCATGTCACTTTTCTCCTTCACCTTCAATTTTTCTTGAGCAACATATTCATATACAGATTCATTCTCTTGTTGTAGCCTTTGATTCTTCTGGAATTCTTCCGACAACTGTGTTGCTAGATCATCATTTCTATATTTAAGATTCTGAACTTCATCTGACTTTTGATCCTCTTCATAGTCACCATCCTTTTGTTTTCCTTTTATTTTATCCATCTTCGGTAGATCTTCACATTGAGAATCATTCTTCTCTTTTACGTCAGAAGACACATCAATAAGCCTTTGATTTATGACTCTTAGCTTATAGACCTCAATCTCCAATACTTTGATCCAGATATCTTAATATTTGACTTCTTCATCCAACTTCCAGTCCACTTCCTTTTTCATGTTGACAACATCTACTGGTGGACTCCTTAATGAAACTTCATCATCATTAGATGTTTCAGCATCACTTTGATGTTCAAGTACTTCACTCATTCCTACATCATGATTAAGTGAATCAATATTTTCCTTATCAGATTTATTTAGGCCTTTTTTATTAAGTTGTTTGATTCCTTCAATTGAATCACACTTTTTCCATACACACTTCCACACTAAGGAATACCACCTGACTTCTGATTCTTCTTTGTTGTTTTCTCCTTTTCCATGGAACAATGAGATAAGGACACACTGATGGTTTGACCACACAGATATTCTATACCAAGTCGGATCAAACAAATCTTATAACAACAACCTTCCCTCTGATACCAATTGTTAGGACCAATAAGGGCCTATATACCCTAAGAGGGGGGGGGGGTGAATCAGGGTATGAATATTCTTTTTCAAATTTATTCCTGCCCCACTGGATCATGACCACTTTATTACAAGGGTGACTTTTTTTGCACTTGTGTGTCTATTATGATCACTTATTTACTTCTTTATCTGATGATGATGTTTTAAATGCAATGCAGGGAAGTACACAGGCAGACACAGAGAATGTTTTACTTGGTTCACCCTCACTGGGCTCCGTCCAAGGAGAATACGCCGAAAATTTTTTAGTCGTACCAAATTCTACTATTCATCACAAGATGTGGATACAATGGTTCAAGCTAGATCACTTCTATGCCCGGGCTCACTAGCTATACAATGTTTAGGGTTAGCTCCATGCTTTCCCAAGGGTCACTCCTTGTTTCTCTCACTCGGGATCACTACCGGTGGAGAGGATCACCTTCTTTGTCTTCCTTTGCTCACTGCTCTTGGAAGGATCCCCTCACAGTTTATAGACATGTAGGTCTCTTCATTTTCATTAAGGAATCCATCTTATTCTGTAAGTAGATTCTCTGTTAAAGGACAACTTTCACCCGTAGATGAATCTCTCTTTGCACCGAAGGTATCGGGCAAACATCCAGCTTCCACGCAGCCCACAAATCATTGCCAGAACTAAACCTTAATTGGTGCGCAAGTCTAACTCAGTTTGCGAGTATTAGTGCACAAGTCACAACGGCACGCAAGTCACAATGGGCATGCAAGTCCACCTTGTATCTGTTCTTTTTATGCCACCTCCAGATCATCCATTCATTTGTCGAAGTTCTTGAATCCAACATGGATCATTTTCCTCAGCTCTTGAACTTGACATTCCATCTTGAAATCCTCTTTTTCAACAAATTTGTATTTCATCATTTTGCTTTGTCAACATTCACTACTCAGATGTCCACTTTGTCAACAAACACAGTCGCCTCAAAAATATTTCAATGATGCCTTGAGGTATTTTTTCCCAACAGAGTCTAATAAGTCAAAATTAATTTTTTGTGATTATTAAAAAACCCTTATGAATATTAATATTACCCTTATGAATAGTAAATCATATTATTATATTATTTTCTTAAGGATATAAGATAATGAGGTCTTTATTAAATTTTTAAGGTGATGTAAAATGAATTTTATTTTTAGACTTGTTTTTTTCAAATAAATTATTATTTTATTTTAAAATATAATTTATAAAATTTATAAAATGATATGAAAAACATTGTGTTCATTTTTGAATTCTATATGTCGAAAAAAATTAGGCTGCAATTTTGGGATTTTACTGAAATACATAAATTTTTTAGGAATAGTAATATAATGTAATCTATATTATATATAAATTATTAGTTAAATTCATTATTCCAACAATCAAAATTTATGTATGCACTCTTGGTTCGAACTCAGATGAACATATTATTATTCTTCATCATAATAATCAATATTATTGGTTGAATTTGGAAAAATGACAAAATAATTAGTAAAATAATGGGACACCCTCCTCCACACTATAAAACCCCCATCACTCCTCCTCTCTTAACTCCAATCAAGCATTGTGTCCTGTCTAAATTATGCTAAAATATCCCCCCATTATCCTACTCCATGTTCAGTAGCCCATGGTCTCATGAAAAGGAAAAAACCTCTCCCCAAAAAAGGATCTCAAGGAATATTAAATCAAGAGGTAAATTCCGGTTTAAATTTCTTTTACTTCATGTTTTTTTCTTTTCAATTTATTTACTCACCTCCTTTCATATAAATTTTGTGATTACCCCAGTAACTTAAATTTATTTTAATTTGGATGTGATAAATTAATAATTCTTTATCATCTATCATTTCCCCTACTTTTATAATATAAATGAAAACACCATCTGGGATGTGTTAATTTATCACATTCAAGGATGTCTGGTTTTCAATTTCTATCACCATATTCAATTTGGGTCATGAAACCATTTTTAAGGTTCAATGAAAATATAATATATTTATAATAACTTATTTATGGGTTTTTATTCCCATTGTACACATTATATTAATCTATAGATCAAAATGAGTTTGTGGGGATCAAAAACCACTAATTAACCCAAACAATTTTAATTAAAGTTTTATATAATGATCCTTCTTCACACTGAATAAATTAATGAATTTTATAACCATATAATATTATGGTTGTTCACTAATAACGTACAACATCTATTATGGACAACCATTCTCATTCTATAGGTTTATCTATGCATGAATATAAGTAAACCCATCATGAAAACCATGGAAGGAAAACACCCAAATAATGAAATTGAATATCTTAAGCTATCAAAAAGCCATGAATAAAACTAATACTTAATAAATTAAAAGTATATTAGTTTCTTGATTCATTAATTTATGAACTTACATTTTATTATTCAGTTTGTTACAAACATGTGAGGAACACCATCAGACTTAAGGTAAGGGGTTTCCACCCGATCCTCCATTTTCATTCGGGTTACATTGATTATCTACTTACCACAATTGAATTATAATTAATTAATATGTACTAGTAATAAATAATTTTTTAGTGTTCTATATATCTGTACCAACCAAAATCTAACCTTCAATTATGGGAAATTATATGTTTTAAAAGGATCTTTCAAAAATTCTTCCCGAAATATAAGCCTGACTGAAGGGAGTTTTTCAAATTTCTACAAATTTTTATGGTCACTCAATAAAATGTTTTTAGAAACCATTATCATTCTATAATCACTCATTTTATTAATAAAATATTAACTTACATTATTTCTGGTTTTATTAAATCACTTTTCATAAAAACTATTCTTTTCAATGAATAAATGTTTTTATCTCAATATTTACATGATGATTTTAAAATAGTATCTTTATGTGTTTCAACACTCATCTTTAATATTATTAAATAAATAGAATAATATTTACGACATAATCTACCATATTTAATTTTAATGTTTTATTATTATTTTTGACTAGGGATTTTCATTCTTTAAACCATTTTCCAATTTACCCCTAATGGTTTCTGATTATGCTTAATGCTTGGGGACCATTATTTATGTTTCATATGTATGTTTCAATATGA
This sequence comes from Viscum album, assembly GCA_963277665.1. NCBI lineage: Eukaryota > Viridiplantae > Streptophyta > Magnoliopsida > Santalales > Viscaceae > Viscum > Viscum album. Next base: position 1,983,679,040 of record OY728161.1, on the reverse strand, counting down.
ACATATATGGTGTTTATGATTATCCCCATTCAAATGAGGAATGAATCAGACTTATTATGGGATAGGTGGGGCCCACTATATATGGTCAATACATCGGTAGGTCCCATGAGACAAATAGATATGGACTTGGATAAGGCATTTCCCATTTTTAGATTTGGTTTTGGCCGATGCCTTATTCATTTTTAGATGTCTTGGCTGACGACAAGACAATATGTTTCAGAATATCCGGCATATGAGTTTCCATTATTAAAATACTAGTAATAGAAATTTCATGAGGTTATTAAAATAGTACAACAATAATTTTTATGCATTATTATTTCATTATTTATTCACCTCTTATTCGATCCATAATGTGTTAATGTTAATTTTTTTAATTCAAGTGTTTTTAGTTCTTCACCATGAATAATGTTTATATTTTTGGTATATTCTAATGTATTTATTACCCTTATTGATAATTTAAGTTATCACCTTTCTTATGATTCATCTTTTCCAGTACATGGTGACGTATATATTGAATGACCTACTGGTAAAACTTATACTTGTTGATGTTCTTAATAAAATAGATATGTTTTATTTTATTTTACATTTTATTATGGAACTTATGTACATATCTTGTTTCCAAAGCTACTAAACTACTTATTCCTTCAAAATGCATATTGCCTGTTTATTTCCTAATGTAATAAAATAAGGCATCATCTCTAATAAACTATGTTTAGGTACCAAAAATTAATGTGAAGTAAATGAAATTCCATCGTGCCTTGGAGGAGGTAGACCACACATCCATGAACAACATTATCACTTTGAAAGTGTGATAAAGGGTAATAAAGAAAATGATAAATATTATTTTCTATATAATGTTAATTAGGTCAGGAATATAATATATATGGTCTATATGCAACATAAAATTAAAAAAACCATTTTTTAAACATTCTACGTATCATGTGGATGAATCACAACACTTTAAAGAGGTGATAGTGCACACATCCACAAATGATGTTATCATATTTAAACAAAATAGAATGTATATTGGTATGTGTAATAAATGAATTATTGTAGAATAAATAAATAATAAATAACATATATATCATGTATAATATGTGTTTCCATCATAATTTCAAACACTGAAAGGGGGTTATGGAAAAATGAACATTCCTCGTGTTGCGAGGAAGTAGATCTCTATACCTACAAATTGTATGTTCTTTACACATTAGATGAATTTTTGAGTAATTGTTGGTAAAATAATTAATATACAATCATATTATTATATTTGAGATAATTATTTATCAAATAATTATGAAATAAAGTGTATGTATGTTGTGGAGAGTAGAAATAGATCTGTAAAATTTCAAGAATGTTACTACCTCTTAATCGAGTAATTTCTTTTTTTGAAATAAAGGTCATCCTAGGATATTTTTATTACCATGGTGGGCTTCTAGGAATACTTTAGGGATGTTTAGGAGATATTTTTTTAGATATAGGTTGATCAAATCTATCTTCATATATGTTACGAAGGAGAGGGTTGAATGCTTTATTATAGCGGAGGTGGAGTGATAACTTTATAAATTTTTGGAAACGAAATTCCCCAAATATATGTATAATTTTGATTATAACCAATAATTGAAGAAAATAGAGAAAATAGTGTACATAGTCACAATATTAATAGTCAATGTATTTTGGACATGTTTCTTGGTCATTTATATTGTTAATTTTAAGGTTTAATCCCATATTAAGATTAATTTCAACTTAATCCTTATAACTACGTTTAATTAAATTCTCTATTAATTTTTAAAAAAAATTAATTTTAAATTATTGGATATTATAAATTATACTGAGTCCAAATATTGGATCTATTTTTCCAAATTCTAATCACATAATTGGAGAAAATTAAATTAAATATAACCCCACAGACAACAGAAGTGTGCATGATTTTAAATTAAAAACATTCAAAAATTTGATATGTCCATATATCCAATTTTATATTGAAATTGATTCAAATGGCCTAAATTTTGTTAATTTAAAATATTTTGATCTTATTACAATTTAAAATTTATTAAAAATATAATCTAAAAAAGTATATAAATAAGACTAAAAAGCAAATTTTATTTGAAATTCATTATTTTTCATTGTTTGTTAAAAAATGAAATTTCACAGAAATGTACCATAAATTCACCCTAACATTATTTTCTTGATCCAGTATCAAATTTAATGTTTATTTTGACATATATGATTAATTAGTGATTATTAAAATTGTTTTCTAATAGGTTGTCCATTAAATGTTGGTAAAAATGCCGTTATTAATGTATAGATTCTTATGGGTAATATGAAGTTATTTCATATATCTGTTCCAATGAAATCTATTTTAAGAAATATCAAAAAAAATTGATAATAATATATATATATATATATATAATACATTAATATCATCCAAAAATTATAATTACATTAATTTCTTATGATAAAAGAACATTGAGAGCATAAAAATAAAAAATTTCCTAGTATATTAAACCAATTTTAATATTCATATCAATTGAACACATTTTTTTATGAACCACATATTATAAAAAAAATTATCCAATTTTTTAAGTACTAACTTTATTGGTAGGTTATATCATATTAGATTAAATAACATTTTTAAAATATAGTTGTATTCGGTAAAACCCGATTTTGCGTGTAACACAAGACATTTGACGCAACATTTTTTTGCGTGTAATAAAAATACCCCATTATTATGTTTAATGAATGATATATCAAATAATTATTTTATTTAAAATTTTAAATATATTTTAATGACATTGGATATTATATTACATAACGTCTATGTGGTTTTCTGTCATAAACATTATTTAAAACAATGTCCATACATCATAATTTATGGGAGTTATACCCACATAAGAGGAAAAAATGTTTTATGGGGTTCCCCTTTAAATATTAAAGTCTTATATGTTGTTTGAACAAGTAATAACCAGGATCATATTATAATCTATTATCATCCATTGTTATACAATTGAGATGGAATTATCATTTAAACTTGTAATTTCAAATCTCATGATAATAATTTAGTGCATATTACACATAAGTGTATCCTAAGGTTACAATGATATATGAATTGGTTAACATTTTAAAATAAAATAAATAGTTTATACTTCTATATTTTTTAATTAAATTGATTTATATCATTCTCTTTCAATTGATCTTACATATATTTAATTATGTTGTTACTTAGACTTGCATCGTATGCATGGTAGTTGACATATTTAATTATTCTTCTTCATTAAATGATGATGTATGAGTGCTCCAATTAATTTATAGTGGAATAAATTATTTAATAATCCAAATTAAAAATCATCATATCCTCTATTTCTTCATCTATATTTTCTTTTTTATCATGACTACAATAAAGAACCCTCTTCTCATCAATGATTATGAAATCATAAATATTCATTACAATATAATAAGAGTTGGATATCCCAAATACTCATTAATATTTTATATATGAATTGTTTTAGGTTGACCCACATTCATATTTTCCTCAGTATTTAATATATATATATTTAGAATATAAAGTACCAATATTAAGTTCCTCTTATTTAATATTATATTAAATAATTTATTGAAATTTTGGAGTGATATTAGTATTAATAACAAATATTATCACCATATAAAAACTCTTGAATTAATATCTTTTAGTTAGTATTAGTTTTATAGGACCGGATGTTCAATATACCATCAAAAAAATCTTCGTCTTTATAATATAAATAACTATATTCATATATAATGAAACATTGTGTAATACACATGTTAATTTCCACTAATTCTATACATCTTATATTATACATCAATTAAACAACAACAAAATTTATGTAAATAGAAATTCATGGATAACAGATTTTCTATAATAGAATCATTATTTAGTGTGTAAGGGTTTCTAAAAATTCTTCTTCTTCATAAAATATTTTATTAATAATACACAGTCATCATATTTATTTCATTGGTGAAATGGTTACTTGGCATCATCATATTTCTATGTTGAAGGTTTTATCACATTCCTATGATATATCATATATTAAATGATCTATATCTTATATGTAATTTAGATATCATAGTTTCTCATAACATCATAGTAGATATTCATAAAATAATTTATCACTTAAATTTCTAATGAAGATCACATTTTTTCATGTATCCCTCTAGGTGGTTTTCATATATCCCTTCATCAAAAGGCATGTGAGAAATGACTTATAGTTACAATGATCTAAACAACAATCTCATATATCTTCATTTATTTTTCTTATATTAATACCCATATCATTCATTGTTCTAAAACCTAAACTTCTTATGATTCATATAATATCATTCAATTTTACTATTATATAATTCTTATTATTTTTATTCTCCAATCTTTTGATTGGTCAATAGAGTCTATATTATTTGGTAAATCATATAAATACACTATCGATATTTAAAAAATTGATTCATTAATACTTTGATCTTTTAAGTAATTAATGATAGACTATTTCAAATTTATTAATTTTTCTCTTCTTGTTACTAGAATAGAATGGATGGTTAGTCAAACTGACACTGTTGGGGTGAAATTAAAACACTTATAGAACATTGTCTGAGCATCCCCATTAGATTGAGTTGTGTATTATGAGTTAAATGGCCTTAATAAACCTCCCCAAGGCACCAATGGCTAGAAATAAATTCCACGGGCTTCATGGGTGATGGTAGATTATTTTACCATTGAAAAATAAATAACCAAATGTTAAATTTCCAAAAAAGCTACGTGATGCATGTTAAAAATAAACTACAACTCAAAATGATGCAAGGTTAAAACAATAACTAACCCAAACCAAACCAAGAAATAAAATTAGAGTACCATGAGGAATAATCAAATAACAAAATAAATGACTAGATGCATAAGCTCAAAAACTCCACTCATGTCTCCATACCCGGAAACCACAATACGTCCCCATCTTTAGGATGATCCAATAAAGGTAAAAGATGCTTATCCTTTACATGTGTATTGTAATACAACATCTACAAAAATTCCCATTTAAAAATGAAGGTTGTAGGTAATAATACTCATTAAGCTCTACCAAAATGACATCCCTACTCACACCACTATAATAGGTAATGTTATCCAAAATGTATTAAAATTTTATATAAATTCATTAAATTATTCTAACAATTACTAATAGGCCAAAAACATCACTATCAATATAGACTACAGTAGTATGAAAAAAATCCAAGGAAAGCAACCAAACAAGTCATTAATTTTTTTTCCATTGTCTTAACCCATTTCACAAAACATGACTGCTCACACATTTCATCCATACAAATAATAAAACCACATGAGCTTGATTTTACCATTGATGGTGGCACATCATGTATGATATTGTCCGTTTTTATTTTAGTACTTCACTCCACATTCCAATTCATCAATGGTATTACCTAATGACTATTATTTCTCCTATACATCTCATTCTTAACCACATAATAAAAATATCAAAAATCAAAATGTACAAAAATCACATCAACCAATTTTTATCAAACCCATGCATCCATTTAAGCCAAGTCAAACTTCCAACAAACATGCCAAAACCAGGTCAATAACAATTTTTTTGTCAAAACCAACTTTAATCCATATTAAAACAAAGATATTTTTATATAAAAAATTGTTTTTATTTAAAACCACTTTCACAAACCATTTCAAAAAACCAATAAAGCTATTTTTTAAAAACCTATCATTTTAAAATCATCCAACCAAGGGCATTGCAGAACAATATCAAATTTTCCCCAAAATTCCAAAATCAACACTAAACGGATTTAAACAAAGAATTCCATAAAAAATTAAATTTCAATTTAATGAAATAATTAAATTTATATAAGGACTTCTAGTTCTAGTAATGAGTGTCTAGAGTGAAGAAACAAATTCTAATGGTTTTGGAGAAAATGACCAATGACACTAATACATACTGGATCTGAGAGAAAAATCCACAAATACACCATAGATATCTTAACCTAACATAAAAAAGTAAAAATAAAAATATTATTGGATACAAAAAACCTATATATATCCAAAATGGAACTAAATCATGGAAACTCAATGAGCAAGGAGAGTAGATCTAAAGAAAACCAAGAAACTCCCAGGAAAAGACACGTAATAAGGGAGATCTGGCTTTACCACCCCTCAAAATACCTTTGATATAACATAAAAATTAGTGGGATAGGTTCCCTAGCCTTGTAGAAGAGGAAATCCCAATATAGGGACACATGGTAGAAAAATGGCGTGATCAGGGAAAATCATGACTGTGCCCCATTTCAAAAAACAAATTTTTATTCCATAAATTATTTAGCTACACTATTAGAAAAACAATGTGCTAATCGTGCATCTAGTACTACCTTAATTAGGACCCTAAAATATTTTCCCACTTGATTAGCCAAACTGTATGCCAATAATGAGATGTCCCATTTTCCCATGATTCATAGTTTTTTAGAGAATATGCACCATTTTCGCTAACCGTTCTCAAACCATGCACCAATTAAAAATCCCCCCAACCTTACAAACATTCTAAAACCCTATAAATCCAAATTAAAAAAATAAAAAGGCTTTAATAAATGTGAAATAACTCAACCTATAGGTGTTATATTCTCTACACCATAGTCTTTTAATCATTAGAAAGTAGAAACCCATCAATTTCATGAAAGAGTGAATGACATTGCTCAACCATTTCTTTCTCCTATTCCCAAGTATCATCCTCAATCTAATAATGTTTATAGGGATCCATTTTTTCTTTATATTACTTTAGAATATTTTTCAATATATTTCCAAATAATGGAACTGAGATGATGTGTGATTATGAGGCCCAGTGTTCCCCAAATAAATTTTCTAAAAATATATATTATATTGTATTATATTAAAATAGAGAAAATGTTATATCAATCAAATGGTATCATAGATGAGAAATATGAGTCCATGTTTATGTCCGAAGCATGGAGTTTACCCTATCATGGGTATTAGTTTATTCATCAGGGGGATTCTATGATAAAAGTCACCCATGGGAAAATTGTAAATGAAATAATTAAACATAATTATTTTATCTCAAACACAATATCAATTAACTCTTTGATTGGGACATGAATTAGAAATATGATAACTCTGTTGCGATCATAATGTGGTGTTTTACTTAAGCATGATATAATATTTGAGGGACAAGATGTTTGGATTCCACGACCATATTGGGGAGAATTTTAGATGAAAACCGTAACATAGAATAAAAACTATTAATACATTGTTATGAAACATTATTTGGGTTGGCCCCTAATCCTCCCTCCACATATGAAGAGTTACTCTCCCTCCTTCATTGGATAATCTATAGTGAAACATATGCATATTGAAGAAGGATCATGGAAAATGTGTTGACAGCGATAAATGAATCAATTGAGGTATTATTTATTCTACCTTTAGCATTAAATTAATGTTATTGATTTAAAATACTTCTTTTACTATTTTTTCATTGTTTTTTAATGCCATGGATTATGGAATACGAGACAGAAACCATCAATCCATGCATGATATCAATATATTCAATATGATGTTCATCAATCTTCATAGAGTTCATCATTAATTTTTTGCGACGCATAAAATCAACAAAAGATCGATGAGAGAGCCTTACGTTTATCTCTAGATCAATTCAAGGATCTTGGAACATCATCTGAATGATTTTTTGGAAAATCAAGGAAGGAATGGTGGTTTGAAAAAGGTACCATTGGTGAGGGATGGCCTGCGGCAGCGGTCTGTGGGTGCAACGCGACCAATGAGGTGGAAGGTGGAGCTGATGGAGGCGGTCGATTGGGGGTACAACGTCATCAAGACTTTGATCCAAGGTTAAGAGGTAGACATCGAGCATGTCTGTGTGGTAGTTGGAGAAGGCTGAATAGTGGGCCTGCTGTGCAGAGGAACTAGGGTAGAGGCGGAGCCACGTTGTGGTTTGGCAAGGTGGTTGAGGTGTCTATATATGTGTGTACAAGTTCTTGTGCGAAGGACTCCATGAGTTTGTTGTTCCTTAGTTTCTAGTAATCACCCCTTGTCCTATGGAAGTGGGATGGGTGTAGTTTCAACTCAGGGCTCAACATGGGTCGATTTGTGAAAATGTGGAATGAGTGGTTGTTCGACCCTCACAATGTTCTTTTGATGTTTCCCAAAAACAATCATTGTTTTGTTTTAGGAAACAATATCGTAGTGTATCAAGAGAGGATCTCAGGATAGGGAGTCCAGTGATGGTACAAGAAGATTAGGTATCCATTCACAAATACCCTAATTATCCTCTTGTCATCTTTGAACCCTAAGACACATTTGGTAGGGAATAATGGTATATAAGTCATAACAGATTGAGTCTATGACTGTCCTTATTGATTAATATACCCATTATTGTTGATATATATATATATATAAATATATGTGATCATCAGAATGTGGAACTCCTTGATAACTTTCATGATGCCCCGGTGATGACAGAAAACCATAATCTAAGATCCAATTCGTGATGACAACCCAATGACTGATAAGGCCTCAGTTTAGGATCCATTCGGTGATCCTATTCCTCTAGGTGGTAAGGTAGTAGCACCGCCCCTTATTGATTAGTATATAGCCTTAGTAGTGCAGGGTGAGGATGTGTGTAGGCAGATCACACATCCCGAGATCGAGCGAAATAGGCCACCAAGGATCTATGGTGAGTAACAACCTCAAGAAGTAGTGGTTTGGCTAGTGTCTATGGTCGACCACTTTAGTATTGTAGAAACTCTTCTTGATCATTTGGTGGATTTCGAAGCCACCCATTTCAATGGAGATGGTAGTCATTGGTAGAGACGAGTTACATAGATACTTGATTAGTTAGCAATCTCATGGAATGACTTCCAGTAGTAGTTTCATGAAGAGTACTACACCTCCTGCTTATAATCAATTTAGATTTTTGATCTCTTGAAATTTCAGTATAGAGGGATGAAGGATATTGTGTATGTGACTTAGCTCATAGACGTTACTAGCTACTCTCTAGACAAGATCTGTGATAGCTACTTCTGAGCATGGATGTTCGAACATGGACTTCTCTGAGAGATCCATGCTATCATATTACCCTTGTGCATCCCCACCCATACTGGGGTGCTAGAAAATGCTCTTGTGACAGAGTGATTCCTATCAAAGGGATGCTATACATCTCATTGTGGATGTGGGTGTAAAAGATATGAGTCATCATTTACAGGTATCATACATTCGTCTAAAAGTTCTCAAAATAGTATATATTTTCATGATCATATTGGAGAATTCTTAAGGAACAGTGGGTTATCCCGGAGAGGTCTAGTGCTATGCTTTTGATGGGTGAGGTCACATGGTTTGGGTCTTCATGTCAAGTCATTCTGAGAACCCTAGGTAGGAAGCAGGTGGAAAACCATGGCAGAGACAGCATTGTGATAAAGTATACACCATATGGGGATAGGTCGATGCCCAAGGAGGTAGTTCTTATAGAGGAGTATAAGGAGTTAGTATTGGGGGATGAAGTCATGGGGTCCTTCCACCACCACAACCCCTAAGAAAACCTTTTTAGGCTCTGGATTCTTGTAGTTTGGGCAGTAGATAGATGAATGCATTGGATTTCTATAATCCTAAAACGTATGAGATGACAAGAGGTACACTCTATATCTATTTTACATATTCACAGTGAATCATGTTAAAAAGTATGCAAGATACTCTATCCACCATAATACTTGATTGAGGTTTTTTGAGGTAATGTAGGGAACCAATGTATCCATGTGTCGATGTTGTTTGACATATATTCAAATGCACGAGAAAGAGGGGTCATTCCCCCACCATGAAACATTTTTGTGATGCGATCAAAACTATGATGGAGAGTTAGTACTGCCCAAAATAGATATTATCTAGGTGTGTTGTAAAATTCCCTTTGTCTTGTGAAATTATGGTGAGGTTATGTGATGAAGTGTTGGAGTAGGTCCTGTCAATTCTTACATAGTTTTTTTTCTTGCCCCTTTTTTCTTGGGGTGGAACAGGTGGGTGTATCAGGGTTGCTAGTTTTGGGATTACACACTATACAATTGATGCAAAGACAAGTGGGGTATGAGACATGACTTCCATGTATTTATTCTTGGGTTTATATGATTTTAATCACCTGCCATATTTGTTGGTACCTTCCATGCTCAACGTTAATCTCGATAATACATTTATCAAGTACAAGTTGAGGTGATGGAGACCCCATGAATATAACTACATGACATACAAACTAGTTCTAATAGATGTATTCTTAGAATTCAGAATATAGATACAATAATATTTGGTAGAGTAATTTGTGTTTTTTCAGACCACTAGGGTCCAATGTATTTTTCCACCAAGTGAGACTCGAACTATAACAATGATGTTGCTTGGAAATTCTTATAGGATGATGAAATATAGATAGTATGAACATTGGAAAAGGTAAATGTTGTATTATATTCCCGTAGCCTGAAGTACAAGCTCACCTAGTCTGGGATGATTTAGTGAATTTAGCTTCACTATAACTGACCCTAGTGGAGAAGGAGTGTACGTTTTTCTTCTATTGATGGTGATGAGTGGTTATCTTCCTATGAATGTAAGATATTATCGGCTATGATGCATCAAATATAAAATCATGTGTGTCCTGATATCCATCAATGTTTCACTAGATGGATTTTTTTATAGATGGAATCAAATGAAATTACTCCCGGTATAAAAAATGATTATATTCATGGCATAGGTTGTAGAGACATTATTTTAGGGACAATCTATCCCTCGAGTTTCATCAGTCCATTAGAGACAGTGCAATGATATTGGGAGGTTTCCTACCATATTTCCCTACCCCAAATAGCTAGAGTGGGAGCAAAAAATATCCCATGTATCAAAACTGAGATGATATGTGCATGTTCATAACCATGTCATCGACAAGAGTAAAACATATGAGGTCAAACAATCCATCTGGTTTATTTACTGTGGTAGCATGAAAACGTGCATGTTTTCTTAGGAGTGGGAGATCCAGGTTTGATGTTAGTGTCCAGAGTTGTTTCCCTGTTTTTTCTATTCTTGTATGAATATCATGAATTATTTAATGTTGTAGAGAGTTTTTTATTACTTTTAAGACATTTCAATGTTCATATATAAATATTCAGAGCTAGGGGCTGAGATGTCATGCGATTCTGAGGCCTGTTTCTCCCAAAAATAATTTTATAAAAATATTAATTATATATTATATTATTCAAATATATTAAATGATATATGTATAAAATAGTATCTCAGATCAGAAAAATAAGGTTGTGGATGAGTTCATAGTGTGGTGTTTAGACTAGGTTGTTTATAACATTTTTCAGTGCGATAATTACATTAGAAAAGTCGCACATGGGAAAAATAATAAGAAAAATATTTAACTAAATTATATTATCACAATACATAAACCAAATTACTCTTGAACATGGAATCAGATTGGCAATTTGATATTTTCATTGAGATCTTAATGTGTTGTTTTACCTATGTGCGACATAGAATTAGAGGGCATGGTTTGATCGGATCCTACGACTATTGTAGGGAGTATATTAGCTAAAACCCTATATCTGGATTATAAAATACAAATACATGGTTATGAATGTTGATTAAGGTTATCCCTTAATACTCATTCCACCATCAAAAAGGTCCTCTCTTTCATTCCTTGATGAATCCATGGTGAATCATCGGTAGAGCGAAGAATGAGCCTAGTGAACACATTGGTAGTGATAAATGGATCAATCAAGGTAGAATTTCAATTACTTTTAGATTACAAATAAATTTAATTATTTACAATAATTTTTTGACTATTCTTTTTCATTTTTTACACCATAATCGATGGAAAACCTAACATGGCCATCGGTACATGCTTGATGGTCATTTTATTCTCTGTGATCATCATAGTTCTTTGTAGAATTATTCATCAATTTTCATGGACATATAAAAAATCAAACAATCTCCGAGAGAGGGATAGATCTGTGAAGAGACATGTCCATGGATCCTAGAATTGATTTTTTTATTGTTGTTTTAGGAAGTCAATAATGACAAGGTGGTTCATGGAAGGGACTACATGTGAGGGTGGGACAATGGCGGTGGGCTACAGGTGTTGCACGACCGACGAGGAGGAAGGCAGAGTTGATGGGGGCGTTCGGCTGGGTTTTTTGTAATCATAAGGATGGAGAGTCAAGGATTTGAGGTGGAGATGCATCTCTCCAATGAGGCAGATGGAGCACATATGATGGCGGGCCATCAAGTTTGAGGAACCGTATGCGATGGTGGAGAAGTGTCGAGGTTAGGCAGGGTGACTGAGTCAATATGAAGCTAGGTGATGGGGGGGTTGGATGACATGGGAAAGAAAGGCAGAGACTCGGCTGTGCTAGAAGTATGTGGTTTGTGGGTCGGTGAAATAGTCGGGCCATCTGGAGCAATCCATCCAGAATGGGATGGTATAATTCAAATTAGGCCTTGTGGCTTTGAATGGTCGTATCTTATAAATATAGCATCATATTGATGTGCCGTCTACAACCATGTTTATCTCACATCAGGAAAGATATTTTTAGATGTTTTTGGAAATTTTTGTTACCTAGTTTCATGGATTGGATTCATGAAATGCCAAAATTTTATAATAATAATAAAAATAACAATATAATTATTATAAGTAGGGGATTCCATTTCGAATATGGAATCTACATGTGATGTCTATTAACATGTCGTCAGTGCATGTGCAACCCCATTGTATGGGGTAAAATTTCACGAATAATTTTTGGTTTCTAAACCATTTTTTGATTGGGGCACTATGAGGCTATGTTTCTTCCAGAAATGGGGATGACATTGTTTTTTTAAGGTTTAAACATTACAATTGGTTTCTAACGTGTTTATTCATAGAACTGGAAACATCCAATGATTCTATATCCATTTGGATTTACATTCTAAAATAATGTGCTCATTAGTTGTGGACCGATGAGGCTTATGAATTTTCATTGGTCTAGAGGATGGGAGGTCAGGCTCATCACACCATTTTGGGGTGAATTATTTCCTATTCCGAGACTCTCTTATAGATTTAAGTTATGTTCACAAATCCTTATTAATTCACTAATAATGGAAATGAGTTTTCCTTTAGATTTTGCAATCAATGATTGATAATTATGGGATTTAGAGAATATTTTATATGTATTTGAGGTTCTTCAAAAATAGAGAATCATCTGTATGTATTGGGGATTCTTAATCAATGGTATCCCTCAATATTTCTTATAGTAATATCCTGGACATTACGATGTTCATATTAACTTTAAAGCCACTCAGTGGGGCACTTGATGTTTATTGTCATTCAGAAAGACATGGATTATTTCAGAGTTGGGATCGTGCCCTCAGATGGGTTACCTAAGTATCCTTGTTAAAAAGGAATCATAACCCACATAGTTCAATAAGAAGGATATAGTTTAACATCATATGGTACAGATAAGAATTAATTAAATATTGTCTTGATCCTTATAAAGGCTTCCTACGTATTCTACTTTTATGGGAGAGATCAAAGTCCACATTGTTCGGGCATTAAAATATGGGGTTTATGCCTAGTTAATGGCCCAAAAAGAGATATCGTTATTATTTTTACACTATAAGATCACGTGAGTCATGCTCAGTGTGAGAAACAAGCGGTATCAATAATCTTGACGACGGTGCCACGAAATACACAGTTATGAGAAATGGTGTGGGGATTATATATGTATGACGACCCATGTAAATGAAGACAAGGACTTAGGAAAGAAGCCTAAGACCAGGGTCTATGAAGGTATTTGTACTTTATAGAGATTTGTAATTTTAACTCGGGACATACTCCGAAAACAGAATCCCAAATTAAGAGGGACTTATGATTGGGTTTTATTCCTTATAAGGAATCTCAAATCAAAAGAAATTAAGATTGGTGCTTACTCTTGAGAATTATGCCCAAATCAAAAGAAATTAAGATTGGGGCTTACTCCTTAGAAGGAGGCCTAAATCAAAAGAAATTAAGATTGGGGCTTAGTCACGAGAAAGAGGCCAAATTTTTAAAGGAATTTATTAGTGGGGATAACTCCTAAAAAGGTGGCCCAGGTTAAAGGGACTTATAACATGGCTCTTACTCCTACGAAGGAGACCCAAATTAAAAAGATCTTCTCATCTCAATAGATGAGGTTATATTGGAAACCCATAACCATGGTGACATAAAGCCTATAATTCATGAGGTTTTGGACGATGTTTTCAAAGAATTCCTTTCATATTAGGAATACAACAAAGGTGCCATGCAATAAATGGATTTTAAGAGGGTTTTTAAGGATATATCTTGAAGAGGAGAGAAGGATTTGAGTAAAGGAGGTGACTAGGAATGAGGCACACAGTTATTGTTCGCGCGCACAATTCCTGGTCGCACAAGCAGACTTGCATGACATGAGTCACCTTGGGAGACGAAAAACCTATAGGGTAATACATGGGCGAATTTGAACTCATGTTCTTAGTATAATCATTAGAGGCTTCCAGAAGGGTGGAGCGCAAGTTCCCTTGAGAGGGAAAAGACGAGTGCATGTGTCTTCATTTCCCTTAAGGGCTAGACACTTAGGTGCACAAGTGTTGATGAGTTCTAACACTTAGGCCTTATTATTCCTCATTAGAGCATCCATTATACGTAAATAATTATATTATAAGTGTTCTGAAGACTTCAGACAAAGACTTGGGTAACCAGATCTTGAATCTGAGTTTTCGAAAACATTTCCCTCAGATTGGGGGGCCCACAGGGGCTATTTATAGGCTACAAGGTACCTTGGGAGAAAAAAAAGAATAGGGAATGCAATGACTTACGTGACCCATATATGGCGCGCAAGTGACTTGCGCGCTGAGAATACAACTTGCACAACTCCTTCTTAATGGGTTCCTTGTTCATGCCTTTGTCAATTTTTGATGTTCTTCAAAGGATGACTCTCTTTGTGCTTAAGGTATTCCCCTTTGTTTTCTGTTGAAATCTGTGATGGAAAGGAGCTCATGAAAAGTCCCCCCTCAGAGTTGGATCTGAAAATATGAATGAGGATTTGACTCTGAGGAAAAAATAGAAACTAACGGTTTCAGTGGCGCTCAGGTTTTAGGGGCACAGGTTTCAGCCTTCAAGTTCCATCGTACAGGGTTGCGGGATCACCTATATATATGGGCGTCACTTTGTGTAAACCATACGGCTTTAAAATATTTTGATCTCTCGTCAAGCAAGTGTCTTCATTTCCTTGGTCAATTGCTCTTCTTTGTGTCGTGCCTCTCTAGTAAGGATTTTGACTTGTGCTGCAAATATTGAGCGACAAAACTTGCACGACATGACTTGTGCGTCTTAATGCCTTTGCAGATTTTTTTTTCTTCACAAATATTTCTTAAAAATAGATTTTCTTAAAAGTTTACTATTTGATCTTTGTGCAGATTCAATTTCTCCCAAAACCATTGGATCGGCTGATGAGTTGACCAGCTAGAGAATAGATGATATGATGAACATCGTCATCCATGACTATTTTGATATCAACTATATCACTTTCTCAGATTTGGCTATGTAATTAAAGAAATATCATTCCAATTTCCCACAGAGCCTCTAATTGCCTTTGTTTGGACATGTTCATCTGTAAGGATTCAGTGTCCCAGAGGCAAAGAATTATATTCCTAATTCCTGGTTTCAGACTTACACCAATTTTTCATTGGAAAATGTCTCAGTTGGAGGATCATTTTTCAATACGAGAATTGTGGAGAAGGAATACATAATGCATCATAGCCCATGTGCTCCAGATCTGAAGCCTCACAAGCCTGAACTGCAGTCGCACTGTTATCCATCTATTTTCCAAAATTCTTAGATGGACCAGTCCAAGGGATATGAAATGAGTTGGGATTTCCATCATGGAGGAGTTTTGAGGCTGACATGGATGTGGGCATATTGGGTGATACAAACCTGTGAAGAGTTTTTCGAGGATCTGAATGGAGCTGCAAAATATGAAGCCGTCTAGGTTGGGCAGACATATGTCTACAGGAATGATGATTTTGTGTCGGAGCTAATCAGCCGTTGGAGCCCAGAAACTAATTATTTCGATTTGACTCATGGAGAAGTAGGCATCAACTTGTTGTATGTATAAAAGTTCTCTAGGGATCCAATTTATGGAGACATGTATGACAAGTTCATCCCTCCGAAAGTGACGTGGAATGATTCTTAGAAGACTCCGACATTAGCTCGGGAATTATTGAAAATGTTCCACAAGTTTATGAAAACCAAAACCATGAAAACCAATTCTAGAAAAGATATCCATCTAGTGGAGTGGATGGACATGTTTCTCATCAAGAAGAAGGAAAAGGGTCCCACCGATACTCATCCTACCAGCTACCCCAGAGTAGAGAAGAGGGGTGCTCTTGGAACATTCTACCCAACACTGGAAGCGGGAGAGGATGAAATGTGGGTGTATGAAGTGGATCAAAGAATCACATTGAAGACCTGTCTGGCGGGCTTCTTATCCTTGTAGCTCAGCATTTATCTTCTACCATTTAGGGATTCGAAGGGAGGCGTGAGGATAGGGACCTTCGTTGTTGCTTCCAAGTTGGATGATAGAAAAATGGTTTGGTTGGCCACCCCGATTTTGACGAATATTCATAGGAGATTACTCCATGTCTATATGGGTAATTCTCCATTGATAATAGTGGGACCATTACATGTTTTTTGGGGATGGATAGACACTCACATCAGGACATACGCTGTACAGTGCGTAGTACAGGTCATTGGAAGTTCTTTTAGGCCATCGGTGCAGGAATTTTCTGAAATTTCTTTATTGTCCCTCAATTCCTATGATATAAAGGTGAGGCTGAGCATGTTCAATGAATTTCATTTCTTTCCTTATGGAAACCCACCAAATAAGAGGGTTTTTGATGATGGGATAGCTATCCTGGAATTGAGGTCAAATATGCTGGCTTGCAGAGATGGTGTATTGGCCACCAAAATTTATGGAGAGATTATATGTGAGGCCTATGCTCCATATAGATTCGCACACGAATTCAAGTGTCTACATCAGATTTTTTATTCCCTACCATGCACGTTAGTTTAGAGTAATATCTAGTAGTTTCCTAAACACTATGGTTGCTAAAATCTATAGAGAAGACAGGGGAAGTGTTTGATCTACTAGTTGCTGGAGTGGCGAGTCAATTGACTACATGGTATGCTGAGAATTGGGTAGCATCATACCCGGTAGGGTTATTGAATCTTCCTATATACTGGGTGGGGAGAAAAAAGAGAAGTGTCAGGAAAGAAAACCTTCATCTGGAAGGTGACTCTTCTTCACCCGGAGCTGATTCACAGGTTCTTCACACGGGGATGATTCACTATATTCCTAGGATGGGGATGATGAGGGGAGACATGCGTCAAAACGGCCTCGTGCCAGATATAATCCTCCTACTAGAGTCAAGAGACCTACTCCATTGACTCAAGGAGAGTTATATCATTGAGGCAATTTAGTCTCCATTATTTTATAGAGAAACAAGTTTCATTTTCATATCCTTTATTTGTGATTGTAGGAGGTGGGAAGAAGTTGATGTCCTAGATTGTAGGACCCTCCTCGCGGCCTTCTAGTGAACATGATAAATATTTATAACCAGAGGTTGTGCAGACATGGCAGAGTTTATATTGTGATTCTGAAACTGCCTGAATGGAATTATACGAAGGGCTACATATCCCTGGAGTGGGGAATCTCCAGGCTTCTGCTGATATACACTTCGAGGGTAACCCCAATGAAGTTCGATCTTGCATCAGAGAGCTGGAAATGCACATATATGGCACTTAATATTCAATTCATATCACCAAGAGGGTGAAGGAAATGATGGATCATGGCACCAATGAGGGGATTGGTTCTTCAGTATATGAGGAGTGGCACGATTACCTGGCTCCTGAAGATGTAAGTTTCATTCTTTATTTTCTTTCCAACTCTATTTCAATAAAAGATTTGTTACTTAAGGAAATTACATTCTTCTTCTTGTAGCTTGTAATGAAATGAACCACTGAAATCCCTTC
The DNA here is from genome assembly GCA_963277665.1 of Viscum album. Classification (NCBI taxonomy): domain Eukaryota; kingdom Viridiplantae; phylum Streptophyta; class Magnoliopsida; order Santalales; family Viscaceae; genus Viscum; species Viscum album. The sequence goes on along the minus strand of OY728161.1, from coordinate 1,983,660,936 downwards.
ACTGCGGTATAGCCTTGGTGGCACTGCTCTTGGAGCCACTGAATCTCCTTGCGATCCGAGTGAGGTATCTCCAGGCCAAAAATCCGTTAACGAGGAGTTTAATAGGGCTTTTCACTCTCCAATACCTTTATTTGGAGGTGACGATGTCATCACACCCAAAAAGTCCAATAATCAAAAGCATTGAAGAAAGAAGACCACATCCAAATGATTCATCAGTAGTGGTAAGTCCTTCGAATAGTCATGATTCCTAACTCATGAAAGGGTTACTCATAATTCATATTATTGTAGGGGGTTCTTCGATTTACCCCTTGAGGGAAAGGATAGACCCTCTTCTGAGGATGATGGAGGGTGCTGGTGAGCAGTCGCAAATTCATGCTAACCTGGCTGCACCTGAAGAAACGATGATAGAAAAAGAGCCAGCATCTATTCCCAGTATTCTTCCTATTGCTATTGCAATGAGAGAAGATCCTTCTTCTGGTAAATTAAAAATACTTCATAGAATGTTGAATGAATACATCAACTGACTTACATTCTCTGATGCTTTAGGTTCAACACCTGCACTAGAACATTTGGCAACCACTGCAACAGACTCCGCAGTTTTCTCTGAGGAAGCTACCCAGGGTCAGAGGTCGTAGGAAGAGAGTCACCAAGAAGACATGTCAAATGCTCCAACTAGTGATACTAACTAGAAATCTGGGATATCACTGGATGAAATGATGAAACATGGTTCATATTTTGAAGAAATTTTAGATCATGTCATATTACCATGTGATTTTGAAGATTTTGGATGTGAGTGTTATCCTTCGTCATGTTAAATTTTTTTATTACATCTCTGTCCATCATTTGTTGAAATTTGTAGTTCCATTTTAGCATGATTTTGATCTTCCGATTCAGGAAGGGGGTATAGACATCCCTATCACTGTAGAGTCATTAGCTCAAGTGGAGTTTAACCCGGTAGAGCTTCTTGAAACCCGTCCTTAAAATCCTTTTGAAGCTAGGAAAGATGGGGATGATCCTTCCCATGTTGCTGATCTACTATTGGGTAAAAGATGATAATATTTGTGGCTGTAATCAATTTGAAAGACAATTAATCAATTTTTTTTATCCTTTAAAACTTACCAAATTTATCAATTGACTATTCAGGGTCGTCATCTTCAGTGGCTAGATCTGGAGGTGAAGCCTCAGCCTCAGCCCCAACGGGAGTAAAAAGTGAAGTACCAAGGGTCAGGGGGGAAGAAGTAGAATAGGGAACTACCTAAATTGTATTAATCCTGGACTATATTCCCCCATGTTATAGCGATGATGAATCCAAACCAGAGGTTAAAAAGGTACTCCAATTCTCACATCGTAATGCATGGAAGAATATATGGAAGATCATATCTAAAGTGACACTTGAAGATATATCTTCTAAGATCCCATGACTATAATCATTGTTTGTTATGTTGGGGCTCAGTGGTTTTTGATATCAAGAGATCCATACCTTGGTGAAACAATTCATCTTAAGGAGGGAGCGGGAGCAAAAGTGCCGTCAAGATATGACCAGAGTGAGGCTCCTGACCAATATCAGCGAATTCGTGGCTATGGTGTCTTGAGATGAGGCTGATCATGCTGTAAAGATGAAGGAGCTGAAGCATAAGATCGAGGAGAATGTTTTCTAGCAGTTGCACCTTCAGCAACAGTTATATGCCGTTACTAGGGAACTTGACCAACTTAAAAATTCATTGGAAGGATTCCTAACAAATGGTATGAAATCCATCACAGATGCCATGAAAGAACACCATCAAGCTTAAAAGAGTGAAGCTGGTCGAGGGAATGAACTTCAAGTGGCTGTTGATGATGCTCGAGATTCCGTAACGTAAATGAAAAGTTATTTTGAAATCCTCTTGTAATTTTTGAAAAAGAGAAGATACTCCAATCTATGGATGTTATTCTCATCTTTTGAATCAATGAAAAATACATTTCATCTTCAATAATTTGTACCTGCACTCTCTTGCTAACTATAATTTTTTTTACGTATGCCAATGGGCCTAGTAAGCATAGTTAGATTTTTTTTATAGGATTATACAAACAACCCCACAAATTTTTCATCATTATGTTGCTCAATATTTCCTAAATCATACAAAATGTATGTTTAGCTAGATGGGACTCATATTTTGTTCAGAGTTCTTTTTACATGTTCCCAATTTAATGAGTACCCTATCTCTTGTTGGAAGTTTAAAGTCATGCATGTCGGACATAAAAATTCTAATGTTTAAGGTTGAATAGCTTTGACCGAATGGATTAAAATTGACTCAATTCTTTGATAATTTGTTTGAAAACATATTACCACATTCAATTATGGGGGAAAAATGTAAACTGTGACTTATGAAATTTGGAATATGAGGGATGATATGAAAAAGGGCTAAAATGCATTAAAGGATGTATTTCCTAATAGTGAAGTTACCACTATTTTAAAAATTCGTTAGGGGGTTGAATTATGTCAGGCCACTTAAGGGAAATGGCTACATAGTCAAATAATAGCATCTTTTGGCTGACAGGTCCATTTTGTAGACTACTTATGCAAGGCCACCTAAGCGTAGGTGCTGCATAGTCAGGAAAAATAACTCTCAAAAATTTTACTTTTATATTACTAATAATCCAGTAAAAGTTTATGGAGATTTGAATTTTCCAAAGCATACAGTCTTCTATATGGATAGATGTACCTGAATATAGAGAGGATATTCCCAATCAGGACTGTCAATGAATTGGATGAATGTCACTCCTCTGAAGGACTGGCCCAAATATAGGGAAGGGAAATATAGACCATAGACATGAATACTTTTAGATCAGGAAAAAGTGTATTGGAAAAACATTTTAAGGATGGCTATTTTTGAAGATCTCTACATATTGTTTTTAAGACTAATAAGTACAAAAGTGGGTTTTCCCCCAAGAATGAAGTTACCACTATTTGAAAAACTCATTAGGGGGTTGAATTATGTAGGGCCACATAAGTGCATTGGATGCATATTCAAATAAAAGAATATTTTGGCTGACAAGTCTGTTATATAGACTACTTATGTAAGGCCACCTAAGGTCACGTGCTGCATGGTCGGGAAAAATAATTCTCAGGTATCAGACATTTTGTGACTATAAGTCAAGAAAAGGATTATGGATATCTGGAAGTATTTAAGGTTAGGAGTATGACACATAAAAATGGGTATTTTCCAATGCATGAAGGAGATACATAGACCAATGATGACCATATTCATGTTGTGGATGGGTCCTGAATAGAGCTGATGGACATCACTAAATATCTCATTAGGATGAAAATCATGCAATACGTAGTTCTTGAAATACAGTTTAACGACATGTGCGACGAGAGCATAGGAGATCATAGATTAGGGTTGTAGAGCTCATACCATAATGGGGGAGACACATTGTGTGTTTGTTATAAACCTGATGTGAATAAAGACCAGGGTTTTTATACCACATTCATTTGATCGAAGGGGGACATTTCAGCCAAGGGACTGAAAATGGTGTTTGGGGTTAGGCCCAAAGACTTGGGGCTAGATCTAAGGGATGCTGGAATGTTCCTACGTACCCCATAGGGATGGGAATCAATCCATACATAGTTCTTGAAATACCCTCTATACTGATTTGATTCGTACATGTGAAGGGTTAAAGGGTACTTTAGTGCAATGATGGTTGGACACAAGATTAACGGTTCGGGAATTGCTAAGTATGCTCGTAGTCTATGAAATATGACATGATTGGAGATAAATGTCAATAATGATTCCCTCTCAGGTGAGGGTACCAGATATTATTGTTGTTTATTTTCCTACAAGGCAAAAGTGTGAATACATTAAAGTCATATGCATGGACCGGTGCTGTACTGTTTAGTGTCATATTGCTAGGATGTATTGCTATGAAGTTTAATATCTTACTATAAGGACAATGGGGGACTATATAGTTTAATTTCCTTTATCAAGGATGATGGTGAACTACTGTGATGATATTGGTTTCAGGGGGGTCATGGATCAATATCATATCAGATGGAAGTGAACCAATGTGAAGATATTAGTTGAGGGGCTTCACGGTATGAGATGGAAGTGAACCGATGTGAAGATCTTTGTTTGGGGGAGGGGGTCTTCACAGATCAACATCATATGATATGGAAGTGAACTAATGTGAAGATATTGGATTTGGGACTCAACCTCGGGAGGTTGCCTACGTAGCCATCCAATGAAGGCAAGAATCAAAGTTTGCATAGTTAGATTGAGAATGAATTTGTGACCGAGTTGTACTTGAGGACAACAACATGAATATTGTTTTGGGACTTATGCATGGTTAGCGGCCCAGAGAAGGTATTATGGTTAAAGCTTACTCTAAGATCATGTGGTTCATGCTCAGTGTGATAAACAAGAGGTAGGAATAACCCTAATGATGAACAGTTTAGCATCATGTGGGACGAAGGGTGTTGTATAGTTTAGCTTCATGTAACTAGGACATATTGTTGTGCAGTTTAACGTCTTTCATGACATGTGCATAGTTTAACGTCATGTAGGACATATTAAGGGACTTTCTTACAGTTTAAACATCATGTAGGATGAACATGTACAGTTTTACATCATGTAGGACGTATAAGAGGCTATTTATAGTTTAACATCATGGAGGACGAATAGGGGGACACAGTTTAACGTCATGTTGGATGATGGATGGAGCTATGCAGTTTAATCTCTTGCAGCAAGGAAAATGAGTGTATTTGTGTTACAAAAAATACTTCTTCAAGAATATTTCATTTGTTGTAGTCATAATGATTTCCCCATCCATTGATATTAAATAATAATATCCATTGGAGTAGTACTTATGTATTGAGTAAGGTCCTTCCAACATTGTCTCAAGCTTTGTAGTCTTCTTTCCTGGTATCATTGGGGTTATGAGGACCAATACCAATTCTACATGAATGAATACAAAATTTTTTATTGAAAGCCCATGCTATTCGATTCTTGATAGACTTCCAAGTGGTGTAGGGTGAACAATATTTTTTCATCTAATCACTCCAATTCATCATAAGTCTTCTGAGATTGTTCATCTGTGGATAACTAATCACAAATGGATACTCTGAGCGAAGGTAATTGATCCTCAATGGGAATGACTACTTCTGTTCCATATACCAATGAATATGGAGTTGACCACGTAGGAGTGCGAGTGGTGGTCCAATAAACCCATAAAGCATGAACATGTTTATCAGGCCATGATTTCTTATCTTTATCAACCATATTTTGCATTATGTTTGAAAGAGTCTTATTGGAGGCTTCTATTTGGCCATTGGACACTACATGATACCGAGAAGAATGGTTTGATTTGATGTTGGGTTATTCATTCAACTTTCTCACCTCATATGAACAAAAGTTGGTGCCATTGTCCGTTAATATTGTATGAGGGACACCAAATCTAGAAATGATGTTAGACTTGACGAAGCTAACAATGATTTTAGAACTAACTTTTTTGAGAGTTATTGCCTCTGCCCATTTGGAAAAGAAGTCAGCAGTAGTAAGAATAAACTTAAACTACTTGGATGTAGCCAGAGGATATGGTCCTACTACATCCATTCCCCTTGTGGAAAATGGCCACGAGTATTTAGCTATATGAAGCAGCTTTGGGGGTTGATGAATGAAGATGGAACATAGATGTAATGAATGAAACTTCTTATTGAAATCAACACAATATTGCATCATTTAAGGCCATAAGTATCCAAGTCTTCAAATTTGTCCAGAAAGTCTATGTCCAGACTGGTGTGCACCACAAACTCTTTCATGAACTTCACTCATAACAGCCATTGTATCTTCACCATCAATACATATGAAGATAATTCCATCCAAAACTCGCTTGTAGAGAATTTTTTGGTGATATGGTCCATCATAAAGAGTAAAATTGACCACACGTCACCAGACTTTTTCTTTCCTAACTCTATCAGGTGGGAGTGTTCCATTTTGAAGGTATTCCCTGATAGGTGTCATAAATCCTGTAGTATGACCATTTGTTTCAGAAATGGAACTGATTTCATTGATTTCCTCTGTTCTGATTTGAATGAAAGGTGAAACTACATGATGGTGGGAAATACTGATGATTGTTTTGTCCCAGTTTGGATCTTCCAGGGTTGTTGCTACATTATCCAGTGCATCAGGTTGGCCATTTTGTGATCACGAGAAATAAAAAAATGTCAATTTTTATGGAAATTACTCCATTAACTTTCTGACGTAATCACACAAATGGATTAAATCTTCCTTTCTGATGGCATAATCTCCATTGATTTGTTTGATTACAAAATCTGAATCACTTTTTACTTTCATTTCATTCACCTGTTCCTAATGCTTTAATTATAAGCCTGCGATGAGAGCTTGATATTCTGCTTCATTATTTATACCGCCTTCCAACAATAAGAAGTAATAGGGTAGAACTTCATTTTATGGGGAAGTAAGCATGATTCCAAACCCAACATGGTTGAATTTAGGATCTTCCATTTTCATCCCTACTGGACTTCTGGAGGCACCATCGAAGTACATTTCCCATGTTTTAGGATTATCTTGAATAGAGAAGACTTACTCATCAAGAAGTTCAATATTTAGTGATGTATCTTCCATAGATGGGTGTTCAAAAAGGAAATAGGCCAGAGCTTGGCCCTTTATTGCCTTTTGAGACACATACTGGATATTAGACTACCGAAAAATAACTGCCCACCTGGCTAGATGTCTTGTAAGCATCAGACAACTAATGATAAATTTGAGTGGGTTATTGCAAGATACCAATCAGATCCCATGATGTTGCGGGTAGTGTCTCAATTTCTGAACTACAAATATTAATGTTAGGCAGCAGTTATTAATACATGAATATTGATTTTTTGCCTCAAGCATTGTCCGACTAAGATAATAATGGAATTTTTCATTCCAAAAATCATTCTTTTCTACTAGGAAGGCACCCAATGATCAGTATAATGTTGTCACATAGAGAATAAGTGGTATTCCTTCAATAGGTGGCATTAATATTGGTGAACTCAAGAGATATTTCTTGAGAATATCAAATGCTTCTTGACCGTCTTTAGTCAACTGGTAGGTGACTCCCTTCATCATTAATTTGGTTAAGGGTAAACACTTGCCTTCCAAATTGGCAATGAAATGACAAATATAGGCCATGTGTCCTTGAAGTCCTCTTAATTCTTTCATATTTCGAGGAGGTGAAATACCGATGATTGGTTTTGTTTTCTCAAGATCAAATTCGATTCTATAATTGCATACAACAATGCCGAGAAATATTTTTGAGGTTAGCCCGAAAGCACATTTCAAGGAGTTTATCTTCAAATTATGTTGTCGATGTTTCTTGAATATGATTTCTAGATCGTCCAAGTGATCAGAATGTTGTATAGATTTAACCACTAAATCATCCACATCACATTCTACAAATTTCCCTAAAAAGTGTTTTATGATATGGTGCATGACACATAGATATATTTCACCTACATTCTTCAGGCCAAATGGCATTAACCAATAGAAAAACACACCTTGAGGATCTCTGAAGGCTATAGAATCCTCATCCTCTGGGGCCATTCATATTTTATTGTACTGAGATGAACCATCCATTAATGAAAGAGCTTTATATCCAGCTGTCGCATCTATTAACAGTTCTAGTATCGGAACTGGAAAATAATCCTTGGGACAATGCCGATTAAGATCTTTCAAGTCAATGAAAACACTAATTTGTCCATTCTTAATTTTCATGGGGAAAATATTATCCATCCATTTGTGATATTTAACTTCTCTGACTAAGCTTGCCATGATAATCTTATCCACTTCAGCTTCAATTTTTGAGGCATAAGTTGGGTGTGTTCTTCTTACGGATTGAATGAATCCTTGATGTTCTTCTAGAAAACCCAAATGATGAGTGGAAACATCGGGGTCAATACCTAGAATTTCTATATAATTCCAAGAAAATACATCTCGATTTTTCTCTAAAAACTATGTATACATTTCATTCTCATCAAGAGTCATGGAGACACAAATTTAAGTGGGGCATGGATCTTCTTTTGTACCCAGATTTATTTCTCTGAGTTCATCCACAGTTGTAGAGATACCCTCTCCAAATGCTGGAGGAGAATCCCTTAGATCTTCCTCTTCTTCTTCAATATGTGCTACTTCTTCTATTTCTACTATCATAGTAGATTAATAAGAATTCCCATGGTCAGGGGAGAAGTAAAAATTTGATCATATAAAAGAAGAGGCTGTCGTTTCTAACCCTATTGACGATGAAGGGTCTTTATGGGGTGATAGAGAAGAGATGATGGATTGGGAATCGACATCATTTTTTCCTCTAGTAATGATATAATTTCTTCTCACCTGATTGATAAACTATAGAATTGCTGGATTTTATTGGATGAAATGAAGACATCTCCATTTAAGCTTTCATCAATGCTTGGAAAATCAATAATTTCAGCCATGCTATCTGGCTTGGTAGACGTAATTGACATTATGGAAGTTTCCATAAGATTTTTTGGATTTAGGTCCATCCTATCAATATGACTGATAGAAAACATATAATCTATACTCACATGTATGAATGGGTTTACTGGAATCTTTTCCAAACCATTTGGATCATTAATTTTGGTAACTTCCTTAGTAGTGGATTTTTCCTTTCCCTCCATGTGATAAAATTCTCCCTCAATGTTTTGAGATTCACATGTTATGAATGGGGCTTTGTCATCATACAATGTCCCAATTTGACCATTGAAACAATATTTGAGACATTGATGTTATGACGAAGGCATGACCATGGGTTGATGTAGCCCAGGTCATCCAAGAAGAATGTTAAAGGCTATGTCCGGACGAACAACCATGAAATCTAAATTAGAAACAATGTCTCCAAACAGAATTCTGAGTTTAATTTCACCCCGAGGTTCTTATTCATTCTTATCATATCCTTTCAACATCAATGTAGAATGAGATAAATCAGATTCAGTGAGGCCCACTCAACGAAGTGTATGAATAGGAATGATATTGACTTCTAAGCCATTATCAATGAAAGATCGTCAAATGTCTATATCATTGACTTTTCAAGATAGATAAAAAGGTATGATTTTTCCATGTAAAACATCATCATCATATTCATCTGTAAAAGATATCACTGCATGGAATTTTGTAGAATCATTCTCTATATGGTAGACTTCGGCCGCAACAATTTCATTCTTGAACTCTTAAGGACTTGAAAAAGCCTCAATAATCCCCTCTCGAAGATATTTCAAAAGATTAAAGGCCTCCAAAACTGATAAAGTGGCTGGTACATGGGACAAATGTTTCAAGACATCATTCTTTTGGTCCAAAGGTCTGTGTTTCCCATCATTCAAATATGGGTTTGCAAGTGCCTTAGAAGTTGATGCTTTGGAAGTATATGCATCCTGTATCGGGGTAGGAGTTGAAAATACTCCTGGATTTTTTAGAATAGACCGACTAAGTGTATCCATTCTCTGAGAAGAAGAAGGTTTGACCTCTAACCGATCTTCCAAAATAACTGTGTTAGGACCGAATCTTCCATGTATGGAAGAACATTCTTGTTCCTATTGAGCCTGGTGAAGGTCATTGCAATGAGTTTCTACTGCATATACAGTTTTGGTAGGGGTTGGATTGAAATAATGGATTCTAGATTATCCACACCTTCCCCGGTATCCTAGACCTCTATCTCTTTCTCTAACTCCTCTGTTAGAAACATAGAACTTAGGCTCATCAAAATCGAAACTGTTATTGGAATCTGGACCAGTTAAATGAATCATGCTAACAAAACCAAAGATCAATTCTTCATCTGATGAAGGTTCTTCCGAAATAACCAATTCAGGAAGTGCCATTTGGTGGGGTGGTTCTTGTGCTTTTGAAGCATATGGCATAAAATATGCTAGAGTCAAGGACAACATTGGCTTTGACATGATCTTGTATTCTTCTAACTGCTCTTCTTTCTTCAAATTACGCTGCTTCTTTGAGATTTTTTTCTTCTGATGAAGGGGGTTTTGCTGTGTAATTCATATCACAAGACATAGTAGGTTGATTCAATTGTGTTTGTAAAATGTCATGAGTTTGGTTGATCATTTTCCTTTACCATCCAATCTCATATTTCTTCGCATTTTTACTTTTGACTTCATGCCACTCGCCTTCTTCCTCTGGATTAGTAGCAGTAACACATGCTACCTGGGCTGAAGAACCTTTCTGTTTTACATGTACATATTCAACCATCTATTTTAGGAGGTGTTTGAAGACAAAACACTCATGAATAGTATGCCCCAACATCTGATGAAATGGGAAATAGTTGGGGAGTTCTTCATATCCTTCCTTTTTTGGACTTTTGGGCCTTCGAAACTGAACCAGATTGTTTTCCATAGACGAGATGAAGTAGCCAGGAACTTGTCCATTCCAGAAAGAATAAACATTATTCTTCAAATATTCAAACTATTTCTGCCATTGATATTTTTGATCATGTTGACGAGGTGGCCATTTTTTATACTCAGGAGGTGGAGCCCTTCGATATGATGATGTTTTTGAAATGTAAGCAGGTACAAGTGCTTGTTTAAGTGTAACTATAGCAGTATCTTCATTCCTTATTCTCCTTCATGGAGCAAATGGAATTACACATGATTTAGCCTTAATCTTTGTAAGATAATGTTATATCAGTTGATCAATTTATGTAAGGTCTCAAAACCCTCCAATGTATTTCACAGGGATCAACGGTGTGCGTAATTCATCATGTATCTTTTCCACACAGATTGGAAACAATTCTTCTCGATGGAGTTCTAAACATAAGGAATATGTTAATCCCTACTAGTGAACAATGAAAACTGAAACTCTTTCATTTTACCTTTGCATACAATTGGTACGATCAGAAACTATCATCTTTGGAAACGTTGAGATAAATTTAAGAAGAAATATTTGACGGAGATCTTCCCACCCAGTAATTGACCGTGATGGAAAACTTGTATTGCAGAAAAAATCAGGTCCTTGTAATGAATACAAAAACCACCTAAGCTTAACTGCCTCTTCTTGTTGAAGATTTCCCATCATAGGATCACAATGAGAAACAAAATGTGTTATGTTTTTTTCATGATCCCCCAATCCATTAAAAATTGGGAATGTAGTATTCGCAAAATTTGATGGGGGAGGGATTACATCCACACATTCAGGGTAAGCTCTCTATTCTGGTTGAACTTCTGTAAGATTTCTATCTATAGCTTTTAATTAAGATTTTAATGACTCAATGGTAGTCATTAACTTTTGAGAAACATCAGGTTGTTCTTGGGCCTGAGCAGGTGCGAGAAATAGAGTTTGGATGGGTGTGGCGACTTGTACTACCACTGATGGTAGTATTACGGGTTTTTGTTGCATATGACCTGTAGGATTGGACCTTTTAGGGTGTACTTGAAAAGGGGCATATTCTTGATCCGTCCCAATAGCTGAAAAAAATTACCTTGATTGATTAACTCCAGCATGCTTAGGAGAAATACTACCCTGAAGTAGTTCTGCATTTAACCTCCATAATTCCTTCATTTATTTTTCTTGTTGTGCAAACCTTTCCTCTAATGATAGTGATTTTCATTCTCTAGAGGTGAGGCAGAATGTAACATGACTTTTACCCTTTTCCTCGGTATGTGTCTTTCCAAAGTATGAAAGGGCTTTACCCAAAGAAATGTCTTTCCCATGGGTAACCCTATGTCTTCTAGTACGCACACCTCCTTCATTCGTTTTTGTGTGTAAATCTTCGTGAATAATAATATCTTCAGATCAAACCTCTAAGGAAGCCTCATCTTTAGGGGGATTAGTGACAACATCATTGATGACATTTATCGATGCATAACGCGTTGCATCCCTTCTGTTAGTGCTACTGCAATACTGTCTTATTCCATGTCTATTATGAGACATTGCCTTTTATTTGGTTGATACCTCAGAAACATATTAATGAACCATAATTTTGAGGGAATATCCTGATAATCTAGCTCTATGTTTCTCTTGTTTCTCCTTTCCTAATTGAGAGAAGACTGACTTTTTCTGAGGAAGAGATTGAGAATTTGAAAAGGTCCCCAGTCTGGTGGATTGGGGTTGTTCCTGTTTTTCCTGATCTACTCCACGAATACTGTATGTTGATCCTGAAAGATGGAATAAAAGAGTCCCCAATCTAGCAAGCTTAGGTGGCTCTTTATTAGTTAAATCTAAAAAATTCCTAATAGCCCTCCTGATTTTGCAGATTTTAGCCTGGAAATTGGTCGGATGCATCATTTGACATCCACTCAAATCACTTGTCTTAGATGACCATTGGATTATTTTGAACACATCTATCACCTGATGATGTGCATGATATAAATGAGAATCCTATTCAATATTTTCATTTGCTTTATGCAATAGTAATTTGGAAAGTGGTTCTTTATATGCCTAACTTTGGGATGAACTAGTTATGGTCGGTTCATGGGAAAGCCTTTGATTATGCACAAAACCAGTTATATGTGGCCAGCCATGGGCAATGACATTGCATGAGACCAATTTTGGCGGGCTCTGATGAATGGATAGCACATTGAAATGCAATTCTCCATGAACATCCCATACCATGATATGAATACCAGATGGTGCATTGATAATTAACTGGCGCAACCTTTTTAATGTGCCAAGGCATGAACGCTGAAGGGCTCTCTGCTGTTTTCAACCTTTGGATGTCAGGAAAGTTAGAGAGACGACAGAGTCAATTTGGCATTTCAAACCTTCTATTATCTTGACATGATTTTGATATTCATCATAAGATAATATTTTCTCTTTGAAGTGACAAATAGTTTTCCAAATGTTGAGACAAATATCGTGAATACAATCTTCTAACTACATTTATGGAATATCTTATTAAGAGTCAGCTAATGGACAAAACCTGACTAGTATTTAACCTTTCAACAGTTGTTTTCTCATATATATCACATCCTCTTTGTCATTAGATGAAGGTTATTCTACCAGATTAGACCAAATATGGTACTTCTTTGTTGCATCATTAGATTCAACAAGATGAGTAGAGAATTCATTTGTCAAATTAGAAGATAAATGAACCAGGGTGGTTCGGAGAATGACCTACACCACGGGATATCTTCTGATTCAGAAAGTATTTCACCTTCTCGCGGTATGGTATCAGACATGACTGGCTTTGCATTTTCACGTTCTTCAAGAAAAGAGGGCATTCTCATTACTACATTGTCCATTGAAGAATTTTTCAGGAAATGCAAATTACTACCATAGAGAGGATTTTCACACTTAAATTCATCATCATGGGGAGGACCACCACGGTGGGTTATAGAAAAAGATGAAACCACTTTCTCCTTGGTCTTCTGGCCAAGTAGAGGGTTATCATGGATCTCATCTAAAGATGATACATCGAGATTGACTGAATTGTCATGAAGCAAGCCTTCATAAGGAAGTGTCTGATGAAGACCTTCAGAAATATTGTTCTTACATCCGGAATCTAAAAATGTGGAAATAGAATCTTGAGTTGCAACAAAAAATTGTTTGAGGGATTGAAGAACTACAACATTGAGCAAGGACTTATTGCAGATTGTCTCTCGATTTTCAGCTTTTCTGGATGGGCCTTTTTCTTGGACTCCATTTTACTCACTTTGTAAACACTTGTTGATGAAATTGTTTATTATTGGTAGGTTTATGAGCCCTCTCAAGATAAATGGTCAGGTTAGGCTGATTATATCCATTTAAATCGGGTGTATGTTCCCGAAATGATTTTCCGTATGACATAGGGGAGTATGACCCACAACCCTCCTGGACTGGAACACATGTGTGTATCTACTTCGGAGTGACAAGTTGATGAGTAACTCAACTGATAAGGATATATTTATATTTCTTTTGATGTGATGTCACTGAAGCTATTATAATATTTTGACAGGTATCCAGAATATGGCCAGAGATTTGCTTATGCTCTTTCAACATTGTCAGAATGTGATTGGTGACTTCAGCTGTCGGAACGGTAATATACATCCATTACGCATTTGGAATAGATGTATGTTCCAGCTCCTTTCCTCATTTTTCTGTCAGTGAATTCTGATAGTACTCATTTGTGGGGTTAGAAAGTTGTGTCTGCCTCTTGTTTGTCATTGGAGCTTTCCAATTAACATCTCTGGGTGCTACCAAACAAGACTGTTGGTTACCTTGATGAATCACAGGTGTATGTGAATGCCGATGTTTCTTCACCAAATATGATTGATGAACATCCTTCAAGATTAGAAATGAGACTATTGGAAAAATTTATGAGTGTAAGTAGTTGTATGTGCATGTTTATAGGTGTTCACCACATTTGATTGGTGAGCTCCTTTGGATGCTGTCAGACGAGCCCGCTGACTGGCTGATGAATTCTAAACAGGTGTATGTGTCTGCCTATAGTACTCCGCCAGAACTACCTGGCGGGATTGGTGGGTTGCTTCCAGATGAGTCTGCTGGATAGTGGGATTAGAATGTTTGGTTGTGTGTGCCCACTCATTGCTTTCCATCAAGTTAGGTTGATGGACTTCTCCGGAGGGGGAAGAGGTAAGAACCTCCTCCATGTTGGCCAAATTACACCTCTGATGGTTCGTCTTGCATGCTCGGGTCTGAGGGACCTAAGCCGAACATCTAGAGGTGATACCCTCATCATGTTGAGGGTGCCCCACCGCACGAGTCTAGCGGAGATTGTCGGTTGGGGTCCCCAGGAAGGGCTCTTATCTTCTTGAACTAAGGCCTTTAGTGACCTCTTCATTCACCTCCCTAGAATATATAAGCGACTGGTTATTGCATTCTGAGGATAACGAACCGTAGAGGTTGGAGGCGGTGGTTGGAACCACTTACTTCCTAACCACTGGTCATCGCTATCCGGACAACCAGGGTGAGTTATTAACTTAGAGGGCTTGTCGAGCAGCCTCTAGAGATGGGATGGTACCATAATGACGGTATTCCCTCACCAATGTATTCATGAACCTACGTTGAAGACGTTGAGTAGGTGATTTCTTCCACAGAGAGGACGAGGATCCAACAGGAGTAGTGGCCGAGGCATTCACATGTGTGAACTTCAAAGAAGCCATTCTGTGTTGGAGAGAGATCATGGAAAAGTGTGCATGTTTGATATAATAGACATGATCAAGATAAGTTTGGCCAGACTACATCTTTTGGGTGAACACATATGTAATTGATTTATTTTTTGGCCATCATATTGAGTTTAATAGGGGACTAAAAAATAAGTAAAACATCATTTAACTTGGTTAAGAATTCACCTCAGGTTCACCATTTTTTGGGTTCTTCTGGAAATGGAGATGACCTTGTTTGTTTATGGTTCAAACTTTCCAAATGGTTTCTAACAGGTTTATTCATAGAACCAGAAACATCGAATGATTATATATCCATTTTAACCTACATTCCAATGGTAGGTGCTCACTATTTGTGGACTGATGAAGCTTAAGAATTTGCGTTGGTTGAGAGGATGGGAGGTCAGGCTCATCACACCTTTTTGGGGGGGATTATTTCATATTCCGAGACTCTATTATAGATTTATGTTATGTTCATGAATCCATATTAATTCACCAAGCATGGAAATGATTTTTCCATTAGATTTGGCAATAAATGATTGAGATTTTTGGGATTTTGATAATATTTTATTTGTATTTGATGTTCTTCATTGGTAGAGAATAATCCGTATATATTAGATATTCTTAATCAATGGTGTCCTTCAATATATTATATATAAATCTCCTGGTCATTATGATGACCATACTGGTTTTAAAGACACTCAGTGGGGAACTTGATGTTTATTTTCATTCAGAAATATAGGGATTATATCAGAGTTGGGATCGTACCCACAGTTGGGTTACCAACGTATCCTTGTCAAAAAAGGAATCAGAACCCACATAGTTTAATAAGAAGGATATAGTTTAACATCATATGGAATAGAAAATAATTAAGGAAATATGGGATTGGATCTTATAATGGCTTCCTAAATAATCTACTTTTAAGGTAGAGATCA
Source organism: Viscum album (assembly GCA_963277665.1). Classification (NCBI taxonomy): domain Eukaryota; kingdom Viridiplantae; phylum Streptophyta; class Magnoliopsida; order Santalales; family Viscaceae; genus Viscum; species Viscum album. The sequence goes on along the minus strand of OY728161.1, from coordinate 1,983,644,904 downwards.
AAGTCCACATAGTTCAGGCAATAAAATATGGGGTTCATGCATAGTTAATGGACCACAAAGAGATTTCGTGATTATTTTTACACTCTAAGCTCACGTGAGTCATGCTCTGTGTGAGAAACAAGAGGTATCAATATACTTGACGATGGTTCCATGAATGATGTTGTTATGAGAAATGATATGGGGCTTACGTATGTATGATGGACCATGTAAATGAAGATCATGACTTATGAATGAAGCCCAAGAGCAGGGTCCATAATGGTATTTGTACTATATAGAGATTTGGAATTTTAACGCAAGACTTACTCCTGAAAAGGAAGACCAGATTAATAGAGACTTATGATTGGGTTTTATTCCTGAGAAGGAATCACGAATCCAACGAAATTAAGATTGGGGATTACTCCTGAAATTGAGGCCCAAATCAAAAGAAATAATGATTGGGGCTTACAACAGAGAAGGATGCCCAAATCAAAATAAATTATGATTGGGGCTTACTCCTAAGAAGGATGCCCAATGTTTATATGAAATTATGACTGGGGATTACTTCTAAGAAGGAGGCCCAGGTTAAGGGGACTTGTAACTTTGGGCTTACTTCTGAGAAGGGGACCCAAATTAAAAAGTTTTTCTCATCTCAAAGTATGAGGTTATATAGGAAACCCCTAAATGTGGCGACATAACGCTTATATGTCTTGAGGTTTTGGAAGAGGCTTTCACGGAATTCCTTTTATATTAAGAATACAACAAAAGAACCATGCCATAAATAGCTTTAAAGAGGGTTATGAAGGCTATATCATGAAGATGATAGGTGGATTTGAGGAAAGGAGGTGACTAGGAAGGAGGCACACATGTATTTTTTTGTCGCACAAGACCTGGTCGCGCATGTAGTCTTGCACGACATGAGTCACCATGGGTGACAAAGAACCTATAGGGTAATATATGGGTGACTATGAACTCAATCCCATAGTATAATCCTTAGAGGCTTCCATAAGGGTGGTGCACATGTTCTGTTGAGATGGAAAGGAGGCATGCAAGTGTATTCATTTCCCTTAAGGAATGGACACTTAGGCGCACATGTATTGATGAGTTCTAACACTTAGGCCTTATTATTTTTCTTTAGAGCTTCTCTTATAGGTAAATAATTACCTTAGAAGTTCTCAGAAGACATCAGATAGAGACTTGGGGGACCAGATCTTGAATAAGAGTTTTGGATAATTTTGTCCCTCAGATGGGGGGTCCAGAGGGGCTATTTATAGGCTATAGGGAATCTTGGGTAAAAAAAGAGAATAGGGCATGCATGTAACTTGTGCGACCTATATGTGGTGTGCAAGTGACTTGCGCAGTGAGAAGAAAACATGTGCAGCTCCTTCTTAATGGGTTCCTTGTTCATTTATTTGTAATTTTTTTTTCATCGAAGGATTAATCTCTTTGTGCTTAAGGTATTCCCCTTTTTTTATTGGACTATGTGATTAAAAGGAGCTTCAATAGGCTCATTTCACCCATTTTGTGGGGGAAAAGCCACTTTTTCGATAGGTATCTATTTTGAACAAACAAGTAGGTGTTTATGTGTGTCATTCCAAGAGGAACATAATGGTGTTATTCATATAATTATTTTTATGATTGAGCCAATTTCCCTAATAGATGTAATTAAAGTAAAATGAAGTGATATGCGACATATCCCTCAAATGTTTAACTATGTAAAATGAATAGTCAACGTTATAGGTTTTTTCTCTATGGATCTCAAAGGTCCAAGTAGTTTGAATTTGAAGAGAAATTTTTTTTGATCACATTAATTGTGTAAACAGTGAATGAATATCGAGGGAAGATCATTTTGTAGTGTCTTAATATATCCAACAACATAGGTGTTTCCGACTCTTTCGTCGGGGCGCGCGCGCATCCGTCCGTCAGGGGGGGACGCGCGGCTTTGTTGCCCCGCATTCCCGCTTTCCAAAGGCGGGAGGCATTCGTTCCTTATTCAGGTACGTCTGCTCCTTGATCGAAACGGGATGATGGGATGTCGGTTCTTCCTTCTGTGGATTCCTCCTCAGAACTCGTCACCTAGTCCGGGTCTCCCTTATAGATTTAATACGTAGTTCGTGAAACTCTTCCCAATGTTGTGTTTCCATGGACACCGGTTAATTACACTGCTTCTGTCGGGACATTCCAAAGGGTCCAATCAGGGCAGCAACCTTCGGTCAGGGGAGTAGTCACGTTGAGACATCAGTAGCGTGTCTGGATGCTGGGGTACCTGGCATGTCTGTCTGTTATCCTTGATCACAAGGCTTCTCGAGGGCGTGGAAGCCCGAGGCATCCCACATCGAGCGCGGGGAATTACATGTCATAGACACGTATCTGAGGCTTTCCTCAGCTTCCCGTGTTCAACACAGGGTATGCCGCGATTTTAACGTCCAGCGGAGACGGATGAGGGTGATCAGAACGTCCCATAGAGACGGATCAGATTGGTGTATCGCATAGAGACGGCTATGGTCCCATAGAGACGGATCAGAACGCCCAATGAGGACGGATCTGAGGTGGTGCACTCCCTATAGGGGAAAAGGGTGATGAATCAGGGTGTACACAGAGGACAGCGACCCGGAGATATGATGGGACTTACACATGGAAAGTGGCCCAGGCGCCGCTAGGAGCAGCGAGGAAGTGGATGGCATGACTCCACCGGGATGTGGCGGCCCGGGTGAGAATCAGGGTGGGTGATGGATGGATGAGTGAAGTGGAGGAGGATGAAACGGGACCATCGCAGGGGGCGACGGTGAAATTGGGCTTGAGCCTTGAGGAGGCTTCCTACGTATCCCTGTGGCAGGGAATCAAAGTCCGAGTAGTTCGGGTGGTGCCGGTAAACTGACGTGAAGCTGGACCTTGGCCCGATGAATGTCGTTGGCGTACCGACGTGAAACCAGACCTTGGTCCGATCGGAGTTGGGCTTGAACCTCTGGGAGGATTCCTACGTACCATGCCTTGAAATGGATCAAAGACTTCGTAGTTTAGGTGATACAGTTTAACGTCATGCGGGACGATAGTGAACCCTGACGTGAATAAACGACGGGTGGGCTTGAACCTCATGGAGGCTTCCTACGTACCATGCCTTGACATGGATCAAAGTCCTCGTAGTTCGGACGGGGTTAGGTCACAATGGCTTACCACCGGACCAGAATGTAGTTTAACGTCATGCTGGACGAAGATAGAACACGACGTGAATTGGGTGATGGGTGGGCTTGAACCTCGTGGAGGCTTCCTACGTACCACGCCTTGACATGGATCAAAGACCACGTAGTTCAAAAGGGAATGGGTCACAGCGGCTTACCACTGGACCGGGATGGGACCCGACATGAAATGACGGGTGGGTTTCGCCGGTAAACCGACGTGAAAGCGGACCTTGGTCCACTATTGGTGGGCTTGAACCTCGTGGAGGCTTCCTACGTACCATGCCTTGACATGGATCAAAGACCTCGTAGTTCAGATGGGGATTTGTCGGCGAACCAACGTGAAAGTAGACCTTGGTCCACTATTGGTGGGCTTGAACCTCGTGGAGGGTTCCTACGTAACATGCCTTAACACGGATCAAATTCCCCGTAGTTCGGATGGGATGGGTCACAATGGCTTACCACTGGACCGGGGTGCAGTTTAACGTCTTGCTGGACGGGGGTGTGCAGTTTAACGTCATGTTGGACGCGGGCGAAACTCGACGTGAATGAACGACCAAGCAATGTGGATTGAACCTCATGGAGGCTTCCTACGTACCATGCCTTGACACGGATCAAAGTCCCCGTAGTTCGGATGGGATGGGTCACAATGGCTTACCACTGGACCGGGGTGCAGTTTAACGTCGTGCTGGACGGGGGTGTGCAGATTAACGTCATGTTGGATGCGGGCGAAACTCGACGTGAATGAACGACCGAGCAATGTGGATTGAACCTCATGGAGGCTTCCTAGGTACCATGCCTTGACACGGATCAAAGTCCCCGTAGTTCGGATGGGTTTGTCAGGGTCGGTGCTCACTCTAAGCCCACGTGAGTCATGCTCGGTGTGAGAAACAAGAGGTTGCAAGGACCTGGCGATCACGTCGCGAAGGGTGCGTCCGTGAGAAGCGAAAAGGGGCTTACGCGTTGGGTGTCCCATGGTGTTGGGACATACTCCAGGATGGAGGCCCATGGCGCGACAAAGCGCGGGAAAGGTGGACCTCGGTCCGACGATGGGAGGTGCTTCGTTCCCTATCACGTCCTCCACTGACCTTGGTAGTGGGGAAGTACCGAGATGCACGGGTGCAATCATCCGTACCACAGGTTAGGGATTTACGCTCTGAGGCGACCCTTCCCCTGCGAACATATACCACTCCGACAAGGAGGATCTCATTCCATGTGCGGAAGAGTTCCATTCCCGTGGAGACGAGTGGTGTAAAAAATGTTCGCCCTGGGGAAACCCCTCGCGAGGGAGACGAGGTTGGGTCACAGTTTAACGTCATGTGTTGAGGACGTGGTGCTTGACAGTTTAACGTTCTGCAGCTCGGACGAAGTGGGTTCACTCCACACCCCTAGGGCTTACATAACCGGTACCCTCTGGTCCTTGGGGAAGGGAAGGTGTCGGTAAGGCCATGGTAAAGGGGAGTCGCGGGAGGAACCATCGAGGGGTCCACGTTAGCGTGGCTATGCGAAGAAGCAATAACCATTAGCGTGCCTATGCGAAGAAGCATTAGGCGAAGCAACGCTACGGGAGGTGTTGTCCATGGGACTTTGAAATCGCATCGTGCAAACCTGGAGGGTCGCACGGGAAGAGGAATCGCTAAGCAGAGGAGTGTGCTTTGCGAAGTGGGGTGCCTTGGCCTTAGCAGGGGGCATAGGTGGGAGTGGGAGGTGCTTCGCGAAGTGGAACAGTGTTCGCGGAGCACTGCCTCGCGAAGAAGGAGTGGTTCGCGAAGCAGGGTCCTGCCAAGCAATGTGCTTCGCGATGCATAGTTATCCTGCCTTGGCATAGGGATTACTAGCATGGGTTGGGTGTTTCGCGAAGCACAAGTGATCTGCGGCTGCCCGGGTTCCCTTGGGAATCCCCTTCCTTTGCGAAAGCCCTTGAGCTTTGCGAAGGGCATCCCTCTCGGAAGAGGGGCTCAAAACGAAACAAATCGGAGTCGTCTCGCAAAGTAGAAATACCTCACGGAGCTCATGATTCCCGGGGCAAAGCGTGCTTCGCGATTCGGGAGAGGAGAAGCCGAAGGGTCGGATTGTCCGTCCTGGGGACTCAGGGGGAGTCGAGTATTTATAGGGGAGGGGCGCCGTGAAGCAGGGCTCGCGCGCCACCTTTGGGGCTTCGCGGCGGCTCGCGAATGTCAAACGGGTTCGCGGAGGATTACCGCCTTCGGCGCTTCGCGGAGGCTCGCGAACATCGAACGGGTTCGCGGAGGATTACCGCCTCCGGAGCTTCGCGGCGGCTCGCGAACGTCAAACGGGTTCGCGGAGGATTACCGCCTCTGGCGCTTCGCGGTGTCGCCAAGGTTGGGACGCTTCGCGGCGGGGCTCCGCGGCCGGGCTTCGCGGCTGAGCTTCGCGAGGCAGCGCGCCGGCTGTCTTTTTCATTCCTTCCTTTCGGGCCATATTTATGGCACCAACAAATGCCCCCCCTCAGACTTGGAGCCGCGGAGGGCGAAGGGTCGAAGTCTGAGGGACAATCGCCAAAAACTGTCGGTGGTTCGCGATGTGTCATCGCGAAGGGGGACCCGCGCTGCTCGCCGGGGTCGCGGGTCCGGACGCGTCGCGATGCTTTGCGGGGGTGAGGTGCGCCGCGATGCTCCGGGGTCGTCGCCTATAAATAGGGGGTCCACGTTCTTTTGTCTTTACGCGCCTTCCTTGTCCTTTTGTGCTCTCGATTTCGCGACGCTCCGCGTACTCCGCGACAGCACTCCGCGAATCGAGCTTCGCGGCGAACCGCGAGTCTCCGACTCCGCATCCGCGCTAAACGAACCTCTGTCTGCCTTGGCCAGACTTCGCGGCTGGGTCTCGCGACCGATCTTCGGGTTCCGACTTCGCGGTCGAGCTACGCGGCCGAGCTTCGCGATCCATCAGAAAGAATTCTTTTCTGATGGACAAAGTTAAAATGGCCCATCAAGAAGCTGCCTTGGGGGTCCTTGCAGACGCTGCTCGTCGAGATGAGATGGCCAACCATCCAGGCCTGGGGGAAATGGTTCGGAGCCACTCGGACCACACTTCTCTGACAGATCTGCTGTCAGAAGGTCATAAGGATTATCCACAGTGCAAAAAGCTGCCGTTGTACGGCTTCGGGCTGAGGGATGACGTCTTCATCCCTGAGGCGGGAAGGGATGAACCAGCTTGCTGGTTCAGGAGCACATCGTGCCAGCACCAATGGTTCTGGACGGCCGATGGTCACGCGCGGGAGGATTTCACACCCGTCACCGCCGATTGTCTCTACAATCATGTGAACGACATTGACGGGAGGCCACTGCAACCGGAGACGTCCCCTCCTCTCTACCGTACTATGCTGAAGGCGGCTCTGCAGGATCCGAAGAAGGGATGGTCCGATGAGTGGGACCTGCGCCAGGGCGGCAATTTTACCGATGACTGGGCCTGGGCCTACTGGGTAGGCGCCTCGTGCGAGGAGTTCGAGGCCGAGCTGAGGAGAGTGGGATTGTATGAGGCAGCATGGGCCTCCCAGTTCCACATTTACCAGCCAAAGTAGCTGATGCCGGAACTGCTGAGTAGATGGTCGTCCATGACCAACACTTTTCATTTGCATCACGGGGAGGTGGGCATCAGCCTGTGGGATGTCCACCAGGTTTCTGGGGTCCCGATCTTGGGGGCCATGTACGACGAGTTCCTCCCCGTTGTCAGCATGTGGGGAGATGCTGAGAAAATGCCACGGCTGGCGTCAGCGCTGATGGCGCTTGTCCCTGGAGAGGACAAGGAGGCCGTGAGGGACGTCCACTTCAAGTGGTGGTTCAAGTGTTTCCTGAACTTTCCAGAGAATCGAGAGTTCCCTCCAAGGCCTAGAACTTGTCCGGGGGCAGCCCAGCGGGGCAAGGGGCACTCGTATTGGCGGGTTTTGGAGGACAACCAATGTAAGACTTGGGGTTTCAGCGTCAGCACCGAACAACAGCCAATAGTCAGGCTGGCGGCGTTCATCGCGGCTCTCATCTGTGGGTGGATCCTACCGGTGAGAGATACAAGCATGGGGGTATGGCCCAGCTCGTTCATCATGGCATCGATGCTGGCCATGGGGCAGCGGATCAACCTGGGGATCCCGATTCTCGCCAAACTATACAGAATGCTGCGGCGCATTAGCGAGGGCAAGAAGCCACCAAGAATATGCGGGCCCTTCCACCTCCTGTATGGGTGGATCGCGTCGCATATCAGGGGGATTTACGAGTATCCAAACCCCATTTCGCCACCGGGATCAGACTTTCGCCCTTCCATTCTGAACGCAGTTGGGAGCTTCCCATTCAATCTGGTCGTTCCGATGGTGCTGAATAAGGTGTGGAGGGCGGACGAGTTCAACTTTTATCCCTTTCCACTGCCGACGGGGAGGCTTACTGATGATGGATGGGGAACGGAAGAGCATCGGGCTTACCTCCTGGCCTTCCGAGGTGGCGTTTTGGTGGCTCGGATAGATCGTGAGCCAATCTGTGAACCGTACACCCCACACCGTTTTGCGAGGCAGTTCCGGTGCCTCCAGCGGCTGACCCCGCAGGTATACTGGGAGGTGCGTCACGAGGAGCACCCGTGGGTGATGAGGTAGCTGTGGCTCATCTTCACACGTGAGGATGGAAAGATTCAGATCACATTGCCTCCATCCACCGCCGCCTTCGGCTTAGTGAAGGAGTACGCCATCAGCTGGGAGGCCGCTTATCCCGGGGAGATGCTGAAGCAGCCAACGATCCGGGTTGGTGACGGTGGGCCTCCTTTATCTCGAGGTCGGGGTTGGAGGGCAGCTAGGGCCGCCCGCGGCAGCGGGGCTTCCATGGCAGAGAGACCCGCTCCGACCGAGGGTATGGCAGCAGCGGCGGATCCGGTGGTTCCGGGAGAGCAGGGTCATCCGGAGGGGCGGCCACTGAGGGGATTCCGTCAGATATCCGCTCAGGCTCCGGGGAAGCGGCTGCGTCACATTGACATGGCAGAAGATGCTGTCTTTCCGGAAGCTTGGGACATCTGGGATGTCAACCGGCAATTCCTCAGCCCACCTGAGATGTGGGACCACTTGAATCGCCTCGGGATGAGGCTGTCGGGCATAGGCCCAGTCCAGGCTGGATTCATGGTGTCTCCGGCGGAGGCGGAGCAATACTTGAACGAGCTGGATGATTACATCCACTCCAGTGGTGTCCCTCGCCCAATGACAGACCGGTTGAGGGTACTGTTGAATCAGACGGTCCCTCCACAGCTATCGGTTGCCGATCTGAGGGAGCGCTTCCCCTTGCCGGAGGAATCAGGGGACTCTTCTCGGGAGGATGAGGCTGGAGGAGGGGCCCCTGGAGGAGGGAGAGGTCGGAGACCGAAGATGAGAATCCGACGACTCCGAGGAGGCTCTCGAGGTAGCATTCCGAACCTATCTTCTTACGATCTGTTCTTGGATCCCTACGGCCTTCTCACCAATGTTTGGGTCATGCAGGAGGAACTTGTTCGTAGGCCTCGTTCTCGCTCCTTGGCGGGTGACGATGCAGGACCTTCAGAACCCGCGCCTAAGGCTGTGTCCAGTTCTGCGTCTGGTGGGACCAGGGGGTCTGATGTGGCTCCTCTGAAATCTCCAGACCTTCCAACAGTATACGGGGGGCCTCGTCTCGGAGTCCCGTCAGTACCGGCCCAGGAGCAGCGCTCGGAAGTCGATCTTCGTAAGTCTCATCCACCGGTCTCTTCGTTGCCACACGTGGGCCATGTCGACTAACGTTTATGTCTCTTTCCGTCATACAGTTCTCCGACTGGCGTGGGCTGCTGCAGCGAGGCTGGTTGGGATGTCTGGCGGCGTCCCTCCCAGGGGCATGCCGGTGATGGTGGCGATAGTCCCTTCACCTCCTCAAGCTGCGGCGCACACCATCACTGGAGGGACCACCAGCAGGGTCATACCTGATGTCATCGAGGTGGAATCTGAGGAAGAGGATCAACCGGTCAGTCCCAGTCCGGTCGTGCCTGTGCCGACGTCAGGTGTCGTACTAGACTCAACACCAGATGCAGATCCCGCTGAGGAATTCCTTCAGGCATATCCTGTGTACGAGCCTGCCGACCGCACGGATTGGGACGAAACAGCCTCTGATGAGGAAGACAGCAGCATAGTCTGTCGTCGGTCGTGGAAGCTGATCACGCGCTTTATCAGGGACACTCCCCAAGCGCAATGGCTGGCCGAAATGGATAGGCTCCGCTCGCAGTTGCGCGAACTGTGTGTCGGGGGAGTGGATGCCCAACGCCCTCACGCGCTCATCTGAGACCTCATGGCTGAGAAGATCCGGGAGCATGATCGTGGGCTGAGCGTGGGATGGCAGCGGAGAAAGGCGACCAACATCAGGAAGCTCCAGGAGGCTGAAGGCGAGGTCCAACAGATGCAGATCCGGGCCAACGAGCTTTCAGCCACTCTCGATGCACAGTCTGAGCTGGTCTTACGATTGAAGGCCCAGCTGGCAGAGGCTGAGGAGCATATGGAGCAGACCTCTGGAAGGATGGTTGTCGTCCAGGCCGAGGTGGAAAGGGCTCGGGCCAGGGTTGACGGATTATGCCCTGCCGCTGCTGAAGAGGAGCGGGAGTTAAATCAGCGGCAACAGGCTCTGGACGCCGCAAGTCAACGGGTGGCGGAGCTGCAACGCTCTTTTGACGGAGTCAACCCGTCCATGGGGGAAGTCAACCCCCGAGTATTGTAGCGAACTTGAGAGAGACTTTTATTAACACTTTTGTGATCCAACTCTTTCTTTCTCCTTTGTTTTGAGTTCCGCAGCACGCACGATTTCCACTGTTGAATTGCCTTGTTGCATCCCTACAATGTTTGTGGGACGTTTGACGACAATTCCCTCAAACCAGTCCGGATTCCCGAAAGATGGGGAAGGCTTGATCGGAGGAAGAACTTCCAGGATAGCCGAATTACCGTTTCACATTTTCTTATAACATGTATGTTTTCACCATCTATTGGATGTTGAATTATTAATAAAAAACAATGTCGTATGATTTTTATATAAATAATTTTATTATTTTTTGGGAAGTTAATTCTTATTGATGTAGATCAACATCACTATCTAGAGTTCTATCTAAAATTAAAAAATGATAAGCTATCATTAGAAAAGAACATTAAATGACGTTTATTTTTAATAAATCATATTCAACATCCCAAATAAACTTTGAAATTATAATTGATTATGGTTATTTATGAGTTTCCTATTGGAATCTTTTTGGTCAAAAGAGTTAAATTATAGGAAAACATATTATTCTAGAGAAGATAATGTGTCACCCTTATAACTTTATATATGATTAACATTAAATAATAAAATTTATTTGACAACCTATTTTTCACAAAACACTTGAATTAAATGAGATTAAATATATAAAATTATTATTAATAATTAACCTCATATGGTAAAAAAATGACTTTAGAATACAAATATTTTATATGATCAAATTTTAAATAATGCATTTTTTCAAAAACATTAGCATTTTAAAATAGAAATATATAATTTAATATTTGAATTATAATCAGATATAATAAAAAAATTAAAAAATCATATAATAATTAAATTATTATGAATTTTTGATTATTTACAAAAGATATATGTTTTAGTTCAAAAATATTAAACATGAAATAATTATTTTTTCCATGATTTAATCAGTGTGTCAAAATAAACTATCATATTTAGAAACATGTAATTTTAAAAAAATAAAATTAAAGATAAAATTATGAATTTATATATATATTTGTACATAGAAAACATTATATAAAAATTTCTATAACTAAAGTAAATGGCTACAGTAATAAAAATTGGTTTCCATATATTCTATTTGAATAAAATATTTAAATGGTTTAGTTTTGATTTGTAATTCCATAAATTTCTCATTAATTTCAATATATCCATTATTTATCAATCTATGGATCTAAAATTACTAACTATGATAATTTTAGGATATATATATATATTAAAACTTATGATAATAATATATTTTAAAAAAAATGTTGCAAATTTATATGTGTTATTTTTTGAAAATTAACTTTTTATTTCGATTGAAAATTTTCATCATAATATATGTAAAAAATTTATTCTTGTTGATTGAAATTATTTTTTAGGTAAATTTCAAAATTTTCATTAAATTTATTTAATATATTTAAAAATGAATTATTTTTATAAATTTAAAGGGGTAAATTGAGGTTGAGCTATTATAAATTACATAATTCATTTAAAAATGTTAATTTATTTTCAGTTTTTTAAAAATCCATGATATATATCCCCTAAAATTTCCGTGAACCACTCAAACCATGAAATATGAAATGGAATTACTAAAAATGTCAAGGTTTTTCCAAAATATCCCTTACTCTCACTCAAACAAAACATACGATTTCAATTATTCTATGATATAGTTCTCATTACAATTCAATAGTAAAAACCCTATACTTTACTCCCCCTATAAATTTATCCTACTATCTATAATACCCATTACACTCATAGTTACCATATTCCCATCAAATTCAAGGAGAATTTGAAATAAAATCCATGTCCTTGATGTATGTTTTTTCTCCATATCAGGTTTTTTAGTAATCCTACTCATAAAAATATTTTTTAGCATAATGAATGTTTATATGATGTTATTTTCATTTTAAAACCCTTATTTACTCACTTATACCAACATAAAAATCTAAAAAATTTTAATCTAGTGTTTGTGCAGTCTACCACCTCGACTATGTTACATTAATTTTTCTTTTTATTATAATTTTTAATCCTTCATAAAAACATCAAAAAATATTTGTCAGAGAAAAATTTAAAATAAAATAATCATTCTTATTCTTTAATACTCTTTTGTCAAAATATAATCCAACAGAATTATACTAACCCATCGACTTAATGAATACCGATGATTGGGTCAGTTCAACCACATATATTAAAGATTATGTATATTGTAATAATAGATTACTATGATAAACTAAATATTTATATTATTATTGACTACCAATAAATTTTTGAATATAATATGTTTTATCCAAAACCTATATATGGTATAATTTATTTTCATGAACCATCTTCAAACATCAAAATAAAAAAAAATGACATCATCAATTAAGTTTTAACATTTCCTAAATAAAACACAAATTGAATGAAATAATAAATTTAGAAATCGATATATTTTATTTGTTATATTATCTCGGATGATATATTAGTTATTAAATTGGTATAAAATGATGGTAATTATTTAAAAAATTATTAAACATGTTCTAAATAGTCAATTATATTAACATCCGGTTGTCATAATATGATATATCAAATTAATGTACACTATATAAAGAATAACAATGAGGTAAATAAAATTTTAATGTTAAAAATTAATGTTATAATATAATATATTTATTTATTTATATATTTTTGATAGGATGTTAGAGTGTGATCAACTATGTAAAAAAATAATTTAATGGTGTTCGTCTAAAATTACACTCTTTAAGACATTATTTATATTATAAAAAAATTTATTTATGTAGTGTATATAATGACTATATAAGATATAATATAATTAATTATAATTTAAAAAAAATTGGTTGAATTAATATCCCTCTCTCTCATGTGATTATTATTTATGTTTTTCTCAAGCAGTAATATTTCCCTTGTTCTCATATTTGATTCCTTGGAAAATGTAACATGTTTACAATCGTGATTTCATTATATTTTTTATTGAATAAAAATTAATATGTTTTCATCATTCTAATTTTATTTCATGTTATTTACTTGAAAAATAATATTCCCTTATTCAAGTTGCTATTGATATAATTGTTTCTTCAATATTAGTAATTTTTCAGTAACCCAAATCACTTTCAATTAGTTTTCATGTTTTATCATGGAAATTGGTCTTCTATGATTTGGTTCGCCCATCAAAATATTTTATGGTATTTTATAATCCTATTTCAGAAAAATATTCTTTAATATAAATAATTTTTTAAACAATTTAAATTTTTTTTCAATAAAGGAAACATAATATATTAAAAATGCCTCTTTAATAGTAAATTATTTATGATCCAAATTTCATATATAAAAAATTATATAATCTTAAAGTTCAATTAATGGATATTAATTTAAATCTATGGGTGTTATATTATTTTTAACTTCACAATTTTAAAGGAATTTTTTTTTGTGACTCAAAATTTCTTCTTTTATATATTTGAATAAATATTTGATAAAATCTCAATTATGTTTTCACCACCTATTCTATTTCTATTTTTAGTACTTTTTACCCAAATAGTGTTTATTTTTTTATTAGATATTATATAATATATATATGATATTAATAGGGGAAAATGTACTCATGTTACCGGATAATATAATTCATGATCCCTTCATGGGTGGTATTGTTTAAGAATTATTTCAAAATATTATATTTAACTTTGTAAAAATCCTTCTTTGTATCCTTTTTTATACAAGAGATATCATCATTAAAATTCACCCACATCCTTCTTATGTATTGCATTTGATGATTACATTCAGTTATTGAATTGGCCATGTAATTTCGATGGGATGATTATCATTCAAAAGTTGATTTGGTATTTATTAACCATACACCTTCTAACATTGGCTGGGTTATGAACATATTATACTATTCATTTCATGTAGAATATTATTGGTGATTCGTATATTGTAATTATAATTCAAAAATATGGTGGTAATTGGATGATTTAATGTTTGAACATCAAATTTTTTCTCTATATTTTTTTTGATCATATTATACCTTTCATTGACATGTGTAAAAGTACTGTAACTATGAATGATAATTGATTTCATACATTGGTTGATCATATATTAAATATATGTAGTCTTGATACTACACATGTCAATGTTTTAATCCATAAGTGGTTACTCAGGTAATGGTATGAAATGTCATGAGGACTATTATATAAAATGCATTAAAATAATAAAGTGATGTATAAAAAAATGAGTATATATAAAAAAATTTCAAATAATTTACATTTCATTAATGTATTTAAATATTTTAAACATTATGTTTATTTTCTATTATAATAATCACATAATTATTTTTTCCATTCAAACAACACATTCTCATCTTCTGTTACGTGTGACACTGAGTTATAAAATAATAGTGATATATTTTTAGTATATCTAATCAAACACCACCATTATAACATATCCATTAAAAAATTAATATGAATAGATATAACTAATTTTTAAAAAGAAATATTTTATATAAAAATATAATATTGATTATATATACATACGTTTTGACAAATTTATCACATCTCTAGAGAATTCTATTTTCTCAAAAAATAATTTTTATGTATGGTTTTAATAGTAAAAAATATATACATGAAACATTCAGTAAATAAATTCATAAAAATAATCATTATTTTTTAATTCAGAATGTTAAAACTATCTTAGTGTGAATATTTGGTATTTTTCTAAAATGTTTTATTTTTTGATAATGAATGAATAATAGTGAAATTATTTGAAAAATATCTTTTCATATAATTTATTTATATAGATTCATTTTAATATAATTTGGTTATAAATTATATTTATTTCAATGAAAATCTATTAATCCAATTTAGGCAATTAGAATAAATTATAGATTGAAATTTAGTATATAAACATTGTAATCTATGGATTTTTTTGAATTAAAAAACTCACATTATAATCACTTCTGTAGAATTAATATGAAATTAATTTGGTTTAAATATAGTTATTGAATTTAGAAATATTTATTCCAAATTTTCAACCATCATAATTTAAAATGAATAATAAGGATGGCATACGTTTTAACGAAAAATATTAGTAAATTCAATTAAAATTAGTCATAATGATTAAGATAAAAATGATATTCTAATGGGACTAAAAATGATTGGATAAACCTAAAATTTACTATACCTTTGTGGAATTATCTCCTTTTAAAATTTTAAAAAAAATTATCAAATAACTTATAAATGGATACCCACTCTCATCCTCTCTTCAAACTTTAAAAACCAAATTATTCCTGAAACCCTACTATTATAAGTGATCCAATACCTTCCACACATCCTATTTGCCTAAAATTTAGTACATAGATAACCATGTTAGTATATTAGTTCAAATAAAAAAAGATACAAGATGAAGAGGTAATGTTTATAAATGAATATATTTATTTTATTTCATCCTAAAACACCTTCAATGAATTTCATAACATGCTTATATGATATCCTCATTAAATATTAATACTGATACATTGTTATGTATATGGTATGGCCTAAAAATATTAACATGTTATTTAAGTGGGTTAAAAATTAATCATTCATATTTACTGAGGTCTACCATCTTATGAACTGATGTTATTCATTTTTGTGATACCACCTCTCGTGACTGGTAATAATGAAGGAAATATTCTATATGCATTATATTTAATATGAAAATTATATTATTATTCTTCTTGAATTATTATATTTCACATACCGTCAATATTTCAATGTTCTAGGAATACAATAATATAATTTTTGTGTATAGTGGACTTCAGCATCACAAAGTGATGTTATTTTTCAATGATAACTTTTTTTATATAAGTTTTTTTAGCTAACATGATATAAGAAAGTTAAGGCGTTTTAAAAAATTGATGATGAGATCGTCTTACCTAAAACCCTACAACAAGCCTATGTGGGGGAACCAATCCTTGAAATTAGAAAACATGGCTCCACATTAACTACCATCAATTGAATAAAATATATATCATTGTTCCCATTATTCAAAATAAAAATAAGACCCACTGTAGAGTCCATTATCCTTTTTAATTAGTGAATTATGTCAATTATAGTCTAGTTAGTTTTAACATTCTACAGAATCAATCCATGAAAAACAGTCTATTCAGTCTACAGATACTACAACAAGATTATGTGAGACTGGAATAATTCAATACCCTTCATAATCACACAATTAAATGAAATAATTGAGCCCCCACACAAAATACATCAACAAAATCCTGAATCACCACCCAATGATTCTCACAAACCACACCTCCCCCCTCATGGCCCCAACAATAAGTGATCTGTAAATAGTAATTTTAAATCTGTGTTTGGGAGGTCAATCTCACCATATCCTATATCTATTAAGGTTTTGAGAATAGTATGGTGTAGGGATTAAATATATGATCTTTCTTAATTAGGGTGACCCTTCAAATATTTTAACTAGTGGTATGACATCATCCAAGATGCCTCTTATTTCTACCACCATGAACAGTCGTGATCTAGTAATATTCCATATAATCTATGTTTCATCATACTCTATATACACCAAAAAAACCTATGCAATAAGTAGACCCCTCACCTTTTATTACTAAGAATTATTCTCTAGTCCCATATACCATGAATTAAGAAAATAGTGTTTTTTTAGACTTTATCTTTCAAATTGATTGGCTCACTGGTGCCACCCCACAATGCCTCCACCCATTCAATCTCAATGAGGAGATACTCAGACGATTCCAGATAGTGATACATACTATAAAAACAATTTAGATTCCATTTTTATTCCACTTTTCCTAACATATTTTATTATGATAATGGATTTCTTTATGACGCACCATACTATAAAATCGAACATCATGGGGATTTCATTGCACAATATGTTTTTTCTACTAATACTATACAACAAGCACTTATGTCATTGTGTAGAATTATTTAGGATGAGAACACACCTAGCACTGATCCTATAAAGTTTATATTTTCAGGTTCATAATTCATGATGAAACAATTAAATACCATAAATCGATGATATTTGATTATTTCAGGAATAAATGGAATGTATCTACTATCATGGCCGAAGGTGATCGATATGGTTAGACATAATGGAAAACCAATTTCTAAAAAAACAAAATTCTCAATTAAGATGTATATTTGGCCACCAAACACAATCCATTTCAAGTCATTCATAACATAGAAATTTTTTTAAAAATCATTATAGCAGATCATGATGTGGCCCCCATCTTATGTACATTTTTTCTTATATATTTTTCTGGTAAATCATTCTAATAGATATTGTTTTCCCATGAAAAACCATTCAAGTAAATCTTGAATGCTCTTCAATTAATACTCTGTTATCTAGAGATTAATACCACCCTCACCCACCACCTTGACCAAATTTTCACATAAATCCCAATGAAATATTCCTTCAGAATGATAATCCTAGATGATTCATTTCATCACTTTTTTATTATCATTCAGAAACTCATTTGGAATGTCGATAAATGAAATAATATTCCTAGGAATAAATGAAAGAAAACAATTGAAATAACAATTAATACATGGAAGGAAATAAATATAGTAATAAAATTTCTATTGGGTGTACTAATGTTATTCATGATGTCATTGAAAGGGTGAATCATAACATTAAAATGAGAAACAACATTCATTCATATATAAAACAATCCACCTCCAAGAATGTTTGTTTCTCATTATTTATCACTAAATATTGTGTATTTCTATAAATGCATATATACTGAATTAATATGAAATTTATTTCATGGAAAACATTTTTTCGATGATGAAATCATGATCAAGAAAAGTGGAGCATGAATGAAATGTCAGAACTCTTATGAATACAAAGTGGTTATTTTACAAAACATTATATTAACATGATATTATCATTAAAATTGTAATATAAGGTCATAAAAAATCATATATTGTATGATATATATAACTTTTTTTTATGATATATATATAATAAAATTTTATTTGTTATACACAATGATTAACTAAGTATGATGGAGGTCAAGACTTAATGTTAGACAAATTGGTCTCAATTTTCCTTCATTGATATATATATTATATTTTGAACATATTCACTAAAAGGGATTATATATATACCATTAAAAACAAATATCATGAATTTATTCATCTAAATAGTATTTTTTTCTTAATATTTTATTCCTTCATGGGTCATGTGAATCAACGTTACAAAATTGGTAAATATTTTATGTTAAAATATAATCATTGATTGATATTGTTTTTAATTAAGTATCGAAATAATGAAATATCATAATATTATTTCCTCTAAGTTTTTTGATATTCATATACTATATTAATTCATTATATATTCAAGTAATATATCAAATTTTCCAATCATTGGAATTTAAGATAATTAAGAATGTTTTTCCAAAAAAGCCAACTTTATTTTCTATTTTTGTTAGAAATATTTTTTCCCATATAAATATTGTTTTCTAAATATATTTCTAAATATATTTTATTATTATTTTATTATATTTTATATTATTTTATACCCCTTTTTGTCTTTTACAAAACAAAAATTATCCTTTACATTGTTTCCCAAAAAAATACTAATTTTTATTTTACTACAAATTTGAATGGAACAATTATTATTATGTGTGCAACATGAAGTTTATTTTATTTTTTATTGTAAAATAATTACATCATATATTAGATTATAAATTTTAAAAGTCACTTTCACGGATAATGGGTTTTAACGAATATATATGTCATAAATATGTTTTTAAAGAAGAATGTATATTTTTCTCCAGAAACATTTTAAATGATATTTTTAAGTTTTTTCCCAAATAAGAGGACACCTATTGGCGAGACATATGTCAGACATGTGTTATAACACAAATATTCCATTCACACTCAATCACTGAATTGTTTATGTTTTTATGGAATTATGTTTATGAAACCCATTTGTCTTCTATGGGTTATTAGATGATAAAATACACATGATACCCACTTATTTTCATGGGTTATGCTATGATGACATGATTGAAAATATTCAATCTTTTAAAATGATTATGATATGATTAAAAGTATTATAAAAACCATTTGATTTCATGGAATATGATTTATGGAATTTTTATGATCTTGTAGAATAGTGATTCATGGTTTCATAATGTGACTGGAGGGATCTATATCTCTTCCAATGTATTGTGTAATTATTTTTATCTCATGAGATAGATAGTAATAAAATTATGGAATAAACATGATAAGGTAATTTAGGGATGGAATGAAAAGTGAACATTGTTCATTAATACAATGATAAAATGGGTATTGGACGTGATTCAGTAATGGACTTTTTCTACTATAATGATATTGGAAGTTATCTATGACTAATATTGAAAATTGTTTTTAATAATATGTGTATGCCACAAATTCTATATACCATACTCTCATGGATCATATTTTTTGATTCCATTAGGATTCATTTCATATAATCTACCAATCATTACTCCATGACTCTTAATTACGAAAGATGATATATAGGTTATTATTTTCAAATATTGTTCTCATGTCATTGTAACCTTCTATTAATGATATCCTCATGTATCTCCCTTATTTTCCATTAATGTGAATCTAAGCTCGCCATTAATGATGTATCAATTCATGACGTAATGAAATAATGTATGTTTATTAAAATCATGGGTTGTTATATGCTGTATTTTAGAATGGTTAAGTTATTCATTGTACAAATTTATGAGAAAAAATAAGTTATATACCTAAAGATATTGATAAGGATATGTTTATGGTGTATCAAAGGATAAATATATTGATGAGTTAATATATAGGATGTCTCCGTAATTTTTTCTAAAATCATAGAGTGAGTAGATTTTAATCAATTATAGCCACGACTAGGTATTACAAGTGGATTTGGAACTATAACAGAAGTACATTGGGGTAACAACCCTAAAAACACTTTATTGATGTATACCCTGTTAAGAGATTTTATATTAAATCAACCCCTGTTAAACAACATTTTTCACAATCCCAATGGATACACTTTGGGAATTCTAAAACTGTTTATAAAACGTCAATATTTATTAAATAGAATATAATTATGAATGAGATAGGAAAAACCATGGTTTTATAGAATTTATATTTTTAAATAATTTATAATCCTATAATTTATTTTATGGATTATTTTGTTCCCCAAAAGGATTATTATTTCTTACACTGTGATTTTGGGTTATATTAAATGGATGGATTCTGAAGGAACTATGTTAGTTTGGATGTGAAAGAAAATCTATTTATTTTACACCTGTGAATCCAAATGTTATCGGAGATGTAATGAAAAATATCTTTTTTATGCACATTGAAATTTCCTAGGCTATGAATCTTTCTTGACATCTAAATGAAAAAACATGGGTATAAAATTTTATTGAGTCTATTATAAGGAATATTTAACCCTATTTGATTATTTATTATGGTCCATTAGTTACTGAACCGAGGATCATTTCCATTGGAAATATATTTTCTATTGACAGGTTATCCAAACAAGGAAAATAAATTTCTGTTTCCATATACTTGGAGGGTGAAGAAGATAAATAGTGGGACCATTTCAAGAATATGGGGAAATAAGATGAAATTGAAATCATGGATTGGTATACGTTCCAGAACATATTTCATCTAGTATTATCATCAAACTATAATTTAAATATGATTTATTATTCAGTGTGTCAAAAATATTAATTTGGTAGTCATTGGGTAGATGATTATTTATAGTTGTGACGAGATTTTTCGATGTGAAATCAAATAACAACTGGTAGATAGATTTACATAGAAATATCATAGTTTTAAAAAAATTTAATATATAGTTCAATGGAAAATCTAGAAACCCTAGAGAGACGATGATGATATTTCTATTATTTTATATTTTTGGGAAGAATAATAGAGAAAATATTCATATGGGGACTTGAAAATGATTTAATCATCAAATATATGGTCATTACAAAATTGATTCCCCTAGTGATCTTTAGAAGTAAGGTAATTATTCCAATAGATTGAAAGATAAATATAATGACCCCCCAAACTTCAGTTATTCATGTGTATGAAGAATGGTGACTATGTTAAAAAATTCCTAGCCTTGACGATTATTAATGATGATCGATGTTAGCCACTGGTTAAGCCAAGGGAAAATGGGAGACCTTAAGCATTAAGAATTTATAATGAGGGGTGTGATAACTACGTGGTGAATGTTACACTTAACATATACTCAAGAATCGATAATGTCTTATTTGACTCCGGAAATACCTGTTCATTTTAATCAAAATAATTTTATAAGGGTATTATGATTGGAGGAAAAATATTAGATGAGGAATTATAATTACGAACCCATAATTTTATGATGATCACATCTCATGTATATGATTCATCTCTGGTTGACGTTAGTGTTATTGTGCTTCCTCAAAATCATTACAATCTTTCTCTAGTTGAATTTTATGTCATCATAGGAATGGATTATATTTATCTGTATAAATCCAACGAGATTTTTTTAAGGTATGCACGTTGAATTTGATATTTGAAAAAAATATATGATCATATGTTAATGTGACAATATTAATGAACATCTAATTAAAATCACATCAAATAATAGGGTCATCATTCACATTAATATGAGGTGTTTATCTCAATTTTTTGTCAAATAATCAACATCAATGATATGATTATTATTCAACAATATTTTGATATATCACCATATGAATTTATGAGAATTCCACGAAAATTGAATGTTGATTTTTTAATAGAACTCTGGCCAAGTTCCACACCAATTTGAATGAATCCGAATAAAATTTCCTTGGTTGAGTTGTGGTATTTGAAGAACAAACTCTAAGGAAACCTTGATAATGGATTTATTCAGCTCTTTCTGACACTATGGGTGGCTTCAGTTATTTTCATAAAAAATAAATCTGTATCAATGAAACTATATATTTATTATCATTAGATGACATTGATTATAATGAAGAACATGTATCCTTGTACCTGTATTGATGACTTGTTTGATCAATTATATATATCTAAATATATTTAAATGAGAGTCTTTCATTCTGTATATCATCATTTGAGTGTAAAAATGGATGATATACCAATAATGGCATTCTGTACATGGTATGGGAATAATAAATGTAGAATGATGCAATTTAGGCTTATTAATTCCCCTACTATCTTCAAGGATTTAGTGAATAATGAATTTACATATTACCATGATTAGTTTGTGGTAACATTTATTGATGATATTATTATAAATTCAATGCGTAATTAAGAGAATGTAGACCACATGAAAACTATACTAAATACCCTAAGGAAGGAAAAACAATATGAGAAATATATATAGTTTTAATTTTGGATACTAATGGTTTAATTTTTGGGTCATATAATCACATGATAGGGTATATCAATTGATCTATCTATGATGAAAGCTATTGGATTGTTTCCCTAACAACCCCCAATGACTAAGATCTTTATATTTCATGTTTTAACTAGATAATATCGATTATTTGTAGGTAATTTATCATGAACATGTTAACATGGAAGGGATCTGGGTTCGTCTAAAAATACTAAAGTGGTAAAAATTTCAATGAAATAAAAAGAATGATAGTTTGTGAAACTATTAATATATAAACCAGTAGTGTGAAATAGTTTTAAATCAATAGTTATGAATCTAATATACTATTGGGATGTGTTATTATGTTGAATAACACGGGTATAGTTTATTCCTCAACATAGTATAATATTATTAAGAAAAATTACTAAACTTGTGATTTGAATTTAGATAGGGTAATTTTTAATAAATAATATCGAGGTATTATCTTTATTGAGAAAACTATGATATTTATACCAATAATAATATTTCGATGTATATATTCACAAATAAGGATTTGAACATGCACTAGAAGATACAGTTATAGATTATTCATAATTATGAATGCTAAGTACATTACAACCAAGGGAATGAGAACATGGTGGATGATTATTTAATTTGAAAGTATTAGGCTAGATATTCCATGATCATTATCAAAAGTGAAACAATATATCACGATTTTCATGTGATGGATTATGAAATTTTCAAGGAAGGTGAAATATATTATCTTTGTAAATTGATTGATCAATCATCTATCCTGGTGAAGATTAAAGAGGTTTCGATGGAAAATGTTGATCTACAAAAGGTTGTTATAAAAAATCCTATATTTAAGGTTGATCATGATTGAAGGAGAAGGTTTAGGATCTGTATATGCATTCCATCAATTTTATATATGAAGGAGTTATTAGAGTAATCACATTGTTCATCATTCATGATTAATCATAGAAGTTAGAAGATGTATAATGATGTTAATTAATAAATATAGTGGGTGTCACCACCCGTCCCCTGGGGCCCGTGCCCTAACTACCTAAAGCCCACCTTCTATAGGCTAGGGGCTGGTGAATAGCACCAAAAGTGTATTCCCTAAAACTGGGAAGGTATAACCATTATAACCTTTAAGCCCGCACAACCAAACACACATCACGGTACGAACAAAAGTCAACTGTATAGTAAACAAGTGAGTACATTATTTAAAAATGGGCGAGAATACAAGCCCAACTGGATAGTACAAGTACAACTGAAATGCAATAAAACTAAAGAAACTGAAAGAGAGACACCGTGTCACCTTCCAGCACTCCATGTCTCTCTATCTCCTCTATGTATCGACACTCAGTATGGTCCACCTCCAGGAACTGTCCAGTCCGGGTACCCAAGTCCTTGATCAGCGTTGTTCGTCGTCTGCATCCAACTCAACAAGGTGCGGGCATAGCCTGTGAAGGGGTGAGTATAACGATACTCAGTAGGGACCCCGAGACCATCTAGGTCTCACAAAATCCAACATGTATAAAACACAAGGTATGAAATCAACAGATATCCTAACTTAGGTATATTCCCATACATATACAAAAGTTATCAAGTAATCTTTCTCAATCTTGAAGAATACACAGAGGTTATGACTCATCTCAACTAAGATTTATTATAAGGGTAGTAACAAGTAACATTATGAACACCTTTACTGCTGGATAACTCCTCCTCTATCGAGTACAATGGGCCAACTGTGTCACACAGAGGCACTTCCCACTAACCTTGGAATGCTGAGTTACTCCTCCTGTCGAGTACCGTGGGTCTATTGTGTCACCAAGGCGCTCCCCAACGTGGGTATGCCGCATCACCAAGGGGCTCCCCCTCTTATCCTGTTGTGGTACTCCTCTTATCGAGTACCATGGGTCTTCTGTGTCACCTAAGTGCTCCCCACTGTGGGTCTGCTGCATCACCAAGGTGGACCCCACTGGGCCAGTGGAGTCACTCTGAGTCGAAACAGTCACCAGTCATCATGTCTCAGCCACCTGCTGGGTTCCCACACATTTCTTACTCATCTCCAAGAGGATCCTCTCCATGAGATACTGGTCGATACTCCAAATTCCATGAAGTATTATGAAGATGTATCTCAAAGGTCTGCCACATCATATTGGTCTCAACGCAATAGACGACACGTCAATCGGACACCCGGTCTATGAGTTATTAGCCTTTTAGTCATGGGGACCGGGTTGGATATGTACTTGATCCAACCTAACTGTTCCCCATCCTAATCCTAAACTCAATGGGAATCCCTCAAAGGGACCATCACGCTTCTTGATTTATATCACCTCTAATGGTTCGTCAAATAGACGTCTAATGCCAAATTTATGGCCAAAAGTGGTAAATGAGTCGTAGTGGGCCCCAGTCCGGTATGATCCAGTTGGACCAACCCAGCCTGACCCCGTCGTGGCCCACCCAGTTCAGGTGGTCCTAGACCAGGCCGTTGGGTCTGGCCCGGCCCGCAGTGCATCCTGGCCCATTGGGTTCGGTCCAGCTCGCTCAGTCCGGCCCGAACCACCGCGAGGGGCCACAAAGGGCCGCAGGTGGCCTCGTGGGTGTGAGGCCGTGGTGTGGCTCAACCAGGGGGTTGATGTGAGGGCACAAAGCCCTGGGGCGTCTTGGAGGGCCGCAGGTGAGGGGCTCTGCTGGGGGGGTGTGTCCAGTTCAGCTGGGAGGCCGGAGTGCCGCGTGGCAAATCAATCGGGGCGCGAATCCAGGTCGCGCGACCGGTTTAGTCGGGTGGGCGGAGCGCCGCTGGCGGCATTGCCAAGCTGGAGAGCTGGGGCGTGTGGACGGATCGGGCAGGGAGGGCGGAGGCCATGAGTAGTGACACCATTTCCTTCATCACCTTCATCGACCTCCTCCTTCTCAAAGAACACATCAATTCAACACAATGATTTCAGAGAGGTCAGTCCATGTTAGTTTGGCATGCACTATCCGCATTAGGGCGGTAGCAAGCGTCTAAACTATAATAAATAATCAAGAACGAGGATATTAATCGAGATGATTCATGAATTTAACAATCATCCATACCTCGTATTTATCGTTGTCGACGATGCGGAGGGATGGTCGGTCGTCGAAGACGTCCCACGTCAATTGCTTCCATAAGGTGCTTTCGATGAAGAAGTCTAAAATGTCCCTCACTGGCGTTCTTCATTTGGAAGAGTGTTCTTCATGGAGAGCTTTCTCCCTATGTCCATCTCTCCCAAAATTCCACCAAAATAATAGATTAAGCCATCTATTATTTTGTTGGTAAGAATTCAAAAGGCTTAATTAATTATGGTGGGTGTCTTAATAAATTAAGGGAGGGGTTGGCATAAAATTAATTAAAGGGGGTGGTGGAGCCATTAAGGGGGGAGATAAAGAGGTTTCTCCCCACATAATTGAGAGTTCAGGAGGTTTTAACCTTAGGTAGTCCCCACCTCCACATCCTCTCATGGGAGGTTAGTTCAGGTGGTCCCCACCATCATAACCTCTCATGAAAGGTTTAGTTGATGTGGTCCCTACCTGAAATATCCACATAGAAGCTAAAAATAATACAAAATGGTGTTTTTTTTATTTTATTATTTTTACAAATACTCCATAAAATTAACTTTTACACTCGACCAACTATTGTTGAGGTGAAATTCTAATTAAGCGAATAACAATAATGTGAGTTCAATGCTACCCATAAATTTCAATTCTGAGCACCGGTTCAATGGTTAGAAAAACCCACTCGCATGTTTACTTAACTTACCCGAAAAAATATTTAGATATTGATTTCGGGAATAATTGGCCTCAGAATCACATGCCGTCAATTTTGGTAGACTTGTGAAATTCCAATATATTTAAAATAATTATATGGAAATTACAGGTCATTACATTCTCCCCACCTCAGGGTTCTATGTCTCAATAAGCCACAACACAAACTAGGTATACAAGTATGGGTATTAAGCATGCATCTGAGCCTCCGGCACCCATGTGCTCTTCTAGAGGTTCCCGTGCTGCTTATGAATGCACACCAAAGGTATCGACCGTCCACGAAGGACCCACTCCTATCGATCCTCAATCTCTACTGGAACCTACATAAAAGTATCCCCATCATCAATGTCTAGATCTCCATGGTCGATGATATAAGAAGGGTCATGCACGTATCTCTCAGCTCGGATACTTGGAAGACAACATTTACCCGGTGCAACTGAGGTGGAAGAGCTAATAGATAATCCACCTCACCAACTCTACTGAGGACCTGAAAGGGTTCTATGAATCTTGGAGATAATTTCTGTCCCCAAACATATCTTTGTATACCTCATCAGGGCGAGACCCGTAGAAAGGGGTGGTCGCCATCCTCGAACTCTATTGGTCTCCTTCTCTTGTTTGCATACAACTTCTGCCTGCTCTGTGTAGTCTTCATCTTCTTCTGGATGATTTGAACCTTCTCTGCGGTAGTTTTTACCATCTCTCGTCCCACTAGTGATGACTTCCCTGGGTCGGTCCAGTACAATGGTGATCTGCATTTTCTCTCATAAATCGCCTCAAAATATGACATCCCACTGGTGGAGTTAACGTTTTTGTTTTATGAAATCACCATCAAAGGCAAGTGATCCTCCCAGCTATGACAGAAGTCAAGGACACAAGAACGCAACACGTCCTCGATGGTCTGAATGGTCCGCTTATTCTGGCCATCCATCTAAGGATGGAAGGCAGTGCTGAAATGAAGTTGTATCCTGAAAGCCTCCTGCAACCCCTTCCATAGCCAGTAAGTAAAACTTTCATTACAATTGGAGATAATCGACGAGGGTACTCTATGTAGATGTACAATATCTTACACCTAGAGACATCCCAAGCTCTCTACTGAACCCTGCTCTCTGATCGGTAGGAAGTGGGCCGACTTTTTGAATCGGTCGATGATCACCCAAATCATGTCAGGACCCCTCGATGTAAATGGAAGTCCTATCACGAAGTCCATGTATATCCCATCCCACTTCCACTCTGGGACCTCTAAAGGCGGAACCAATCCTGCTGGTAACTGATGCTCCACCTCACTGGCTGACAAGTGAGGCACTGAGAAACAAACTCTACTACTGCTTTCTTCATTCCCAGCCACCAGTGCTTTCGTCAGAGATCCTGGAACATATTCTCCACTCCTATATGTACCGCTAGATGGGATTTGTGGAACTCCCTCAACCCATCATCTTGAAGTGACACTGGTACCATGGTACATCTTCTAAAGAGGATGAAATGATCCCCACCTTCAGAACATCCATCTGGTGCATGACCTTTGGATATCTAAGAACGTCGTGTCTCACAGTCAGTATCCCCACACTTTACCTCCCTGACTCGTTGAAGGGGTGGGGGAGTGACTTTAAGAGACTGAAGGAAAGATGCTCCATCTATATCCACAAAAGAAAACTATAGAGTGGCCAGTAATACTCTGTTTCCTTGCATAGCAGTTGTTTATTAGTCCTCCGGATGAGTACATCTACTACAACAATCCCCTTCCTAGGAGTATAGACTATCTTGAAGTCATAGTCTTGTAGGAACTCAAGCCAACCTCGATGTCTCATGTTCAGGTCTTTCAGAGAGAAGATATACCTGAGACTCTTGTGATCAGAGTACACGGTAAAACGTTTTCCCATTAGGTAGTCCCACCACATCTTCAAGGCGAATACCACTGCTGATAACTCCAGGTCATGGGTAGAGTAGTTCATCTCATGATGTCTCAGCGGTAAAGAACAATATTCAATAACTGCTTGCTCTTTCATTAGGACACAGCCGAGTCTAGTCCTTGATGCGTCACTATAGACTACGTACCATACAGCCTCCTCTGGAAGCCTCAAGATGGGGGCACTACTCATCCTCTGCCTCAGCTATTGAAAACTCTACTGGAATCTCTCCGACCACATAAATGGTTTCCCCTTCTTCGTCAAGGATGATAGTGGTGCAGCAACTCTAGAGAAGTCTAGCACAAACCTTCGGTAATATCCAGCAAATCCTAGGAAACTTCGTACCTCCATCACACTCTTGGGCGGCTCCCAAGCAAGTACTACCTCAATCCCGCTAGAACCACTGCAACTCTAGCCTCTGATATGACATGTCCTAGAAATTGAACCTCTCGGATCCATAACTAGCACATCGAGTGTTTACCAAAAGCTAGTTTTGTCGGAGTGTGTCCAGTACTACCTGAAAATGATAAGCTTGCTCCTCCTTAGTAGTTGAGTAGATCAGTATTTCGTCGATGAAGACTACTATAATTCAATAAATGTATAGCTGAAAGATACTATTAATGAGTCCCACGAACACTACTGGAGCATTGGTCAGGCCAAATTGAATAACCAAGAACTCATAATGCCCCTACCCAAACCTGGAGGTTGTCTTATACACATCCTCATCTCGTATTTTGAGCTGCTGATATCCTGATCTGAGTTATATCTTTGAGAACCAACATTCTACCCTCTACTGGTCAATGAGTTCATCAATCCTTGAGAGTGGGTACTTTTTCTTCACGGTCACATGGTTCAGGAACCAGTAGACAACACAATGCCTCAAGCTCCCATCCACCTTCATGGAAAATTGAATTGGGGCTTCCCAAGGTAAAATACTATGTTGAATGATCCCCTTACCTTGAAAGTCCTCTAGCTGTACTCACAGCTCACGAAGCTCTGTGGGATCCATCCGATATGCTAGTGTAGAAATCATTGTCGTCCTGTGGTACAAGTCAATGTCAATGTCCACCTATCTGTGAGAAGTTAGACCTTCAACATCATCAGGGAAGACATCACTGTATTGGTCCACTACTATAGGATAGCTCAGACACTCCACATCATCAACATCGAGGGTAAGGATATCCAACTAATGATTGATCAGTTGCACTCTCCACCGAGTAAGTCCATCATGTACTACAAAGGCACATTTCGTGCCGGAGAAGGTAAACATGGTCCCATCCATGCGAAAACAGCATACTTTGCAACTAATATAGTCAATCTGTGCACGAACTGTAGATAACCAGTCCATACCCTAGATTACTTCATAAGGCCTCGACACTGCTACTAGGATATCCTAGACGAATCCGTAGCCTCCTAGAGTAAGCTCACACCACCAGGACTAGTGCATAATCATTGAATCCTCTCCCGTAGGAGTCTCTAGCTGTAAGGATCGAGCAAAAAGATCACTCGGAATCTCTGAGCTCCAAACGTGGGAGGTGGAAAGTAATGAATGACTGGAAGTTGTGTCTATAATTACTACTACTAAGGTGGAGTGGATACAGATTGTACCTCGTATCATCTTCGGAGTGTCGTGATCGTAAGCCTTGGCTTCTTAGAGCTGATCTCTCTCTTTTCCACCAGCTCCCTGCGGTTAGGGTGGACCTCCTGGTGGTGGTAGAGATAATATCTCAAATCGTCACCCACCTCCAGCAGCATGACCAACTCCTCTTCCACGTCCATCGGCTCCCTGCTGACCACCTCATTCAAACCTCTGTCTCTGTCTGGGTGGACCCTTGACAGTCTGCTGATCACCCGTACGGTGGGTCGAACAGTCACGAGCCATGTGGCCCTGCACGCTGCATGAGAAACACTGCCCGCTCATGGAATGAATAGATCTGCTTTGGGTGCCCCACACAAATGGTCCGGAGTCATGTGCTCATCTACCTGTAGGTATGGTCTTCTTCTACATCTTTGATGTATGTCTGCTGCCAGCCACAGAATACTCTGCTACGTGACAAATGATATTGGGTCTCACCACTGGTGAATACTCAGCAAGGAAACTTTTCACCAAGAGGGCCCTGTCTAACACCCCAACATGTGTTGGGATGCGGAGTGAGAACACAAAATCCCTCATCTCATGCCTGAGCCCCAGCTCAATGGTCCGGGCCCTGAACAAAGGGTCATGCACCATATCGGTGGATCAAAGTGAAAGGTCAGTGAACCTCGCTGAGTACTGAGCCACAATCATGCTTCCCTGCTGTAGATGTAGTATCTCCTATATGCGCACTACGCGAAGAGTCCCTTGGAAAAACTCTTCCCAAAACAGGCTCTTGAAGTTTTCCCAGAGAAGCGTCACCTTGTTGTGAAATTGGTGCATCAAGCTCCACCATCTGCCTAATGCTTCTTATATAAGGCTGGTGAGAAGGGTCACCATGAGATCGAATAGTGTCCCTATGAGTCAAAAGACTCTCACCACATCCTCCAGCCAATCCTCATCCACCTGCGTGTCCGTATCTCCCCTAATCCTGGGTGGCCTCTGGCGCTGGAACTCATGTAATGTGCTCAAGTGGCATGCACCATCTACTACTGGGTCTGGTGGCATCATTGGCCCAATGGGGAGTGGTACCTCCAGTGATTCCACTAGTGCCTCTACTGGAAAAGGGCCATACATCGAGGCCACATTGCTCGTTGGGCTATCAGTGTGTACAACTCTCAGAACTCTAGCTAGCTATCTTCGTGCAGTCATCATGAAATGAAACAGTCATTCCATGGTCAAAAGGTTATACCTGGTGAGATGAATGTTATACATGGTGAGCTGACTCAAATGATCACAATGAAAACTTTAGAAAACACACATGCAATTCGTGGTTTCTTACACTGAGTTGGAAATAAGAAGTCGGGGTCCTGGTGTATGGATATATCGGCTACCACACCAATACTCGACTACCAGAATTAAAAACCTCAGTCATTACCCTTAACATTATTACTTCACAAAAAATTTCAGAGTCCTAGTTCTGTGGTAGAACCTACTCCTCTAATACCAATTTTTCATGACCCATCCCCCAAGGCATGTGCCGTGACTACACCTAGCCCTCCATCCTTATGATAGGGGCTGGAAACTTTCACCAAAAGCATATTCCCTAAAACTGGGAAGGAATTTCCTTTATAACCTGTAAACACATGCATCCAAAAACACAGAAAGGTACAAAATCAAGTCAACTATATAGTAAACATGTTAGTACAGTATGTAAAAATGGTCAAGATTACAAGCCCAACTGGAAAGTACAATTACAACTGAAATTAAATACAACTGAATAAAGAGAATGACTGATACTGGTTCGTCCTCGGGGTTCCTACCTGAAGGGTAGGTACATATCATCTCATTAGCACTACACGTCTATCTGTCTCCTCATCATATCGACACACTGTATGGTCCACCTCCAGGCACCGTCCAGCCCTGGTACACACGTCCACGATCAGTACTATCTGTCGTCTGCATCCAACATAAAATGGTGCGGGCATAACCCGTGTAGGGGTGAGTATAACGATGCTCAGTAGGGACCCTGAGACCCTATAGGTCTCAAAAAATCCAGGAAGGAAAAAACACAAGGTACGAAATCAACTGATAACCTTACTTAGATATATTCCCATACATATACATAATTTACCAATTAATCCATCTCAATCATGAGGAAAACCTAGAGGTTCTGACTCATCTCAACCGGGATTTATTTTAATTGTAGTAACAATTAACCTTCTAAACACCTCTACATATGGATAAATCCTCCTCTATTGAGTATAGTGGGCATTCCACTTCACACAGAGGCGCTTCCCAATAATCTTGGACTACTGAGGTAATCCTCATTTCAAGTACTGTCAGTCTGCCGCGTCACCAAGGTTCTCCCCACCAGGGGTTTGCTGTGTTCCCAAGGTTCTACCCCTCATAACATGAAGAGGTACTCCTCCTTTCGAGTACCTTTGGTCTGCCACATCACCAAGGCAATCCCCACTGGGCCAGTCGAGTCACTCCAAGTTGATACAGTTGGCAGTCGTCAAGTCTCAGCCAGCTGCGGGGTTCCCTCACTATGCTCACTCATCTCTAGGAGGATCCACACCATGAGCTACAGGTCGTTACTCCAACTATCACTAATTCCCAAGAAAAGTTATCTCAAAGGTCCACCATATTCTAGGGGTCTCAACACAACAAACGGTGCGTCAATCAGATGACTGGTCTGTGAGTTATTAGCCTTTTAGTCCCGGGGCCCGGTTGGATTCATGCTTGATCCAACTTGATTGTTCCACATATTAATCCAAAACTCAGTTTGGTATTTTTCAAAGGGAATATCATTCTCCATGATTTGCAGTTCTACTGAAGTTTCATCAAACAGACGTTCAGTGCCAAAGTTATGGCCAAAAGATGTAAATGGGTTGTACTAGGCCAGGGTCCAGTCCGACCTGAGCTGGCCGACCCAATCAGATATAGACTGGCATGATGGGTTGGCTCAGCACATAGTGCACCCCAGCCCATTGGGTTTGGTCTAGCCCAACCCATGGTGAAGGGCCGGAGAGGGCCGGGGGTTTCCGGGAGGGCATGAGGCCGCAGGGCGGCATGGAGGGCCGGCTGGCGGCGTGTGCTGGGGTGGCTCGGAGGGCCGATGGGTGGCGCGAGCCATAGTGGCTCTAAGGGCCGTGAGAAAGGGTGGCCCGGCCGGGGCACATGGCCGGTTCAGCTAAGAGGTCGGAGCTCCGCAGGGCGGCCCGACCTGAGAGCAGAGCCGGGGCGCACAGCTGGTTCGGTTGAGGGGGCGGAGCCCCGTGGTTTTCTCCACCAGGGCGTAGAGCCGGGGTGTGCGGCCAGTTCTACCGG
The DNA here is from genome assembly GCA_963277665.1 of Viscum album. NCBI lineage: Eukaryota > Viridiplantae > Streptophyta > Magnoliopsida > Santalales > Viscaceae > Viscum > Viscum album. The sequence continues at coordinate 1,983,612,053 of OY728161.1, read as the reverse complement.
GAGGACGTAGCACCGTAGGGGCGGAGCAAGTCAAGGAGCCATGGCATGTGGCCAGTCGTGGAGGCCACGAGTGGCGACTTCGTTGCCTTCATCACCTTCGTCGCCTTTCTCCATTTTGAAGAACACCTCAATTCAACACAAGGATTTCAGAGAGGTTAGGCCATGTTATTTTGGCCCGCACATTCCGCATTAGGGCGGTAGCAAGCGGATAAATATTAATCATGAATCGAGAATGAGGATATTAATCATGAAGATTCAGGAATTTAATAACCATCCATACCTTGTATTTTTAGTTGGATATGATGAATAGGGAAGTTTGGTCGTCAAAGACATTCAACATCAGTTTCCTCTGCAAGGTGCTTCCGTGGAAGAAGTCGAAGATGTTCCTCACCAGCATTCTTCATTTGGAAGAGCGTTCTTCATTGAGGGATTTCTCCCTAAGTCCTTCTCTCCCCAAATTCCACCAAAATAATATATTAAGCCATCTATTATTTTGTTGGCAAGAATTCAAAAAGCATAATTAATTTTGGTGGGTGGCATAATACATTAAGGGAGGGGTTGGCATAAAATTAATTAAAGGGGGTGGTGGCACCATTAAGTGGGGAGCTCAAGAGGTTTTCACCACCTAATAGGGAGTTCAAGAGGTTTTATCCATGTGTGGTCCCCACCACCACATCCTCTCAGGGGAGGTTAGTTCAGGTGGTCTCCTCCACAGTAAACTCTCATAGATGGTTTTGTTCGAGTGGTCCCCACCTGAAATATCCACATGGAAGATCAAAATAAAATAAAATGAAGTTTAATTTATTTTATTATTTCCATGAAAAGCACCTCAAAATTAATATTCACCCTTGAGAAACTGTCGTCGAGGTGAAAGTCTTCTTAAGAAAATACTGACACTACGAAATCAGTAGTGTCCTCGAATTTCAATTCTAATCACTGGTTCGAATTTTATAAAAACAGGCTCGCATGTTTACATAACGTTCCTGAACAAATGTTCATAAATTTATTCTGGGCACACTGGGCCTCGGAATCACATGCCATCGATTATCATAGACTTGTAAAATTCCCATATATTTAAAAAAATTACATGGAAATTCTGGGTCATTACAGTGGGTTTGCATAAAAATTGATATTTGTATTATCTCGGACCTCCCTATTACATTACATTGTCAAAATCTAGTGTTTTGGGTATTCTAGTAGGGAATGGTAACTCATTTTATTAGTATTCCAAAATTCTATTTTTTGAATGGTTATGTCGTGTTAGTGACTCATTGTTAGTATCTCAACATATGTGGAATAATTTGGTAGGTTGTGTAGGTAAGTGGTAATAGTATCTATCGTCAGTAGGTCAACATCAGTGGATTTGCATCGGTAGGTCTAGCATCGGTAGGTCAGGACGTTTTTAGATCACGACATTGGTCTGTCGGGGATTTAGTTGGTCGAGCGTCGGTAGGTCGAGCATCCGTGAGTAGCGTTGGGGACTTGCATCCATGAGTAAGGCATCATTGACTCTTTGATGGTGAATCATGTAGGTGACTCACCCATCAGTGAGTCATTTCTTTCTTTTTCCGGATATTTCCTATTTCGACCCTCTTACATTTCATTAGTTGTAATTTGCATTAAAATCCTTGTTAGAGTGTTTTTAGTTGTGTTTCAATGGATATTAATTATATACATAATATCCTAATTCTACCCAGACATTGAAATATTCAAACCCCATAATATTCATCCTGGTCCGAATTTAATGGCCCTTGAAACTATTTCAATCTGTTGATATAGTATCTGGCTCATCTAAGCCGAGATAATCTTATCCGTGTGTCTTCCGATTTTCTCTTCAGGTGACCAGAACATTTCTATCCAGAGGAGATTAATATTTGTTATAGAGGCTAGTACAGTTTTCTTTAGATTCTTTCATGCAACTCGTCCACCCCCAGTTTATGGCGCAATAAGATTTTTTGATTGTCTATTGTTTCAAGTAAATAACCCTACATCTGTCTTTTATTTTTTTATCATGTGGTGTGGTTGTAATCCTATCCCCATTTGAATTCAATTGGACCCAAATTTAATGAATATATTAAGAAGTAATAAATGAGGGTATGGGAAGATGATAATGATTATCACTTTTTCTGTATGTTATCCTTGATTCATGTTATTATTATGTCTTCTATTCCTTTATAAAATCATGTCCATTGGTGGAGTCTGGTTTCCCACCTGTATGAATATTGATTATTTGTAGTTATTTTATTATCGAATGGATGAAATTATGAAATTGATTATCCACGTACACATAGATAAATATATGGATTCTATAGGATCAAACTATTTCTTTGACCACCCATAAATAATTAAAGTTTAATTAAAGAACGGCGATTGAAAAATCTGAATACACCTTGAAATTTTGTGTGGCCGTGTGATATGTACAGTTTTTTACAACCCTGTCTTTATACTGGTCATGTGATTCTATGGATGGGAGTACTGCTGGGTGTATGGTGTGTTATGGGTGTAGTGATGGTATATGAGGTTGAGAAATTTATTGATTGTGGAATGGATGAACCTGTTATGCAGTTGGACATCATCAGGGTTGTAGTTGGGAAATGGGGTTGCAGATTTATATTGTTTTTTGTTTCAGTTACTGGGTTTAGTGTTGTTATGATGTGTGGACACCGAGTGGGGTTGTGATGATGTGTGTTATGGGTTTTCTTATTAATAGTAATGAAAAGGTGGAATGACATTGAATAATGAGAGTGGTATTGATTGGATTGGTGTTCATGAAACATAAGTGTGCACTAAGTTGCTTTTCATTTACCATTCATTCAAATTTATTATGGCTGAATATGCGGTTTTTATTTTGGTGTGTCTAGTAGTTGACTGGGTTGGGATGGGATGAACAGATGGGTTGTTAAATAAATAATTATAGTGTGTTAAATGAATTGTTTGGGGGTCATTAATTGGATTTATGGATGTTTGTGGGGTTATGAAATCAAAGGTAGAAGAAAATGTATTTATTATTGGGTTAGTTTCTTGTTTTAAAAACCCATTGGTTTGGATGAGTTTTTGGTACCTATATATACTTGTAGTTCCTTTTTTACACCTAATCATACCCCACCCATGTTGAGCACTACATGCTGAACACCAAGATTGTAATGGGGGAAGGTGTATATTCCCAACATCATCAGGGGGTATGGATGGATTGTTATTGGATATTATTTTCTCTAACATCATGGCATTGGTATCCCTATAATCATTGGGAAGGTTTTAGTGCAGTTGTGAGGCATAGGATTCTTCAGGTGAGGTGTGATTCATATGTGTCTTTGGGATGAGATACGTTAGACATTCCCATGTGTCTTTGGGATGAGGTTTTAATTTTGAGGTCCAGTTGTTTGAGAGTTGGATGTAATGTGGTAGTGGGCCTATTGTTTTCTGGAGGGATGTGGTATGTGGCCCATGTGTGTGTGGGAACGAAGTGATAGTGGGGGATGTGTAAGAGCATGGTAGCATCAGGAGGTTAGCTGTTAATGATGATAAGTTAACCAATTGTATGTGGTGTGGGGTACCCTATCATCTATGTGCTTACTATCTTTAATTTACATGGTATTCATTATTTGGTGATCATGACTTGGTGAGGTTGTCTTGAATTTTATACGTTGATTTTTTCTTTTGGGTTTTTTTGTTTTCTCACAGGGGCATTAGTATGATCCTCCACTTGTGCACGAGAGACGTCTCAAATTCCTACTGAGTATACTTGTATGCTCACCCTATGTATTTAAAACTATTATTAGGTATCTAGGTAGATTACGTGCACCCTGCTACACCTAACAAGGTCATACATTGAGGATAGTTGATGTCTCACTACTTAGTTTTATTTTGGTATTTACATTGGAGTATGTAATTGTTCTATTCAACTAGGTTTACTTTAATCATGAATGTGGGGTGAATTTTTTCTTTGTATATATATATATATACATATATGTTTGGAGTTTTTTTAGTTTGATACATATTATCTCCTAATGGTGGTTACATTAAAAGGGGTAACACATCCCATTTAGTGATATTGAATAACCTTGGTGCTGGTCTCCACCTTGGTGCCTATTGGAGGTGGTATTCAGGGGGTTATTATCAATCTTTCATTATTAGGAAGGATGTTTATATGATTTTTCAACACTTTCCTCACATTCAATATGGAGGGTCATGATAAAATGGAATCAGAAGATGATGGTTGAGTGATACGATGTAGTTTGGATTTCGGCGCAATGATTATTGCATGAGATGGTGGAGAAGTATTGTTAGGCGGTCTTGGTTCCTGAAATAGGCTAGGGAAGATGAGATAAGACCTTGGATTTTAGGGAACCCCTTATTCTGAGATAAGGTCTCTAATCATACCAAATGACCAAGTGAGGCTACACCATATGCAAGGTAGATACCCGAGGGATGCTAAATTCATCATGATGACTTGGGTTCATTTTTGTTTTAGAAATTTTCTCAAAATTAATATAAAAACTAAGTAAAAATCAGTCTTTATTAAATTCTATATTCAGTCTTAGGATTTCCCTATTTACCTTTCAGCTATGGAACCCAGACATTGTCCATGAGTGGATCGAGCAGTAATGGGTCATCAGAATGACCTGTCCGACTGAAAAAGTGTTCACCCATTTGGAGAGGATAATATGTCATAGCAGATACATCGTTCTTTCTAATCACATACTCTAGGAAATTTTGAGGGAAGTGTCTCAGACTTGGAGATAGAGAGATTGATTCAGAGCATGAGATAACCTTCTGCCTAATCCGGGCCCCCACTAAGTACATGGTTCCATTAATGTTCATTAAGATGTGGGGTGTTGTGCATCAGTGGTGGATGATTTACCTAGGGGAGAGGAAGTAGATCGATGTAATGTGCATCCATTTTGAAATGGAGTTCTATATGGAATTCCTTTCCCCAAACCTAAAGTCTAAGAAGAGGTAGTATCTATTATCCCTCCAATAGAGGAGTATGTCAGAATGAATTTTGGGGATGAAGTCCAAAGATCTTCTTTTTATTTCTCCAGATATCATTTCATATGAGGAGACTCATGTGAGATACTTATAGGATTCCCTTTATCCTTACCTCTAGTATCCAGTTACTCCATTCACTTTAGAAACATACATAGATGTACAAAAGAAAGAAGAAATGGTAGATAGTATTCATTCGCAAGGAAGTCTACTATGATAGGGAATCCAACATGGTTCCATGAAGGGAAAGGCTACCAGTAGTCAGTCTCATCCACTAGGGACTTAAAGGTTTCAACCTATGGGGTGACAAACTCAGTAGTTTCAATTTCTACATTCTTGTACTCATGATTTTTCCATAGAATTTGGACTAAGGTGATTCTATTGTGGAGGTTGTGAGAACCATTCGAGTTATTTCATAGTTCGATCTCAATATGGTGGAGGTGGGAAAGTATACCACCCACCAATGTATTAGTATCCTGCAAGGCTATTTTAGCAGCAGGGTTGGCATGTTCATATTCCACTGAGAGGAGACAGAGTAGCTAGAGGCCAACCTTAGTCGAATCTAGAGGTACATAAACAAAGGCATGGTTAGTTATGGAGATAAAAATAGAGGGGAAGATGAGTTGTGTGCGGTCAGTTGCACATCGTGTAAGTAGCAGTTCTAGTAAGGGTGGATATCGTTTGATGTATGATGTGATTGTAAATTAATCTTTTTTTCTTCCTTATTTGATTTAGTATCTTCCCAATCCTTTGTTTCACTTAGTCTATCCCATGATTTGGGACTTGGAATTGAGAGAAATTCCATTTCCAAAGTGTTGAGTACACCAGTTAGACGTCATGCCATCTTTTTTTATGAGTTTCAGGGATGTAGACTAATGATGGGAAAGAATCAATCCATGGGGATAGTTTTCTATTGCAGATGAAATCATATGATGTCATTCATGGAATCAATTGTTTTTAATCTATTGATTTTTTTTCTAATTATTTTGAAGTAGAGTCATGTAATTAGATGTGGATGGACAATGTGTGGATTTTGATGGCGAGTGCTGTTTTCATAAGGGAAATCAGTGTGTGGAGCTTCTTCTTTCCATATTGGCCATGCTGTTAGGGGAACCATTGGATGATGAGATGGTGGATGTTCTTGGTGTTGTCATGGAGGTCATGGATGTTTTCATTTAGGAGGTTGTGACTCTAGCTCCTTGATGTGATGTTGATACGGGGATATACTTACAACCCAGTGGCGGTATGATGTTGATGGATCCTTACCAAATGGCACCTTCTGAGCTATGGGAGACTATGATCGAGATTGACGATCTAATGAAGAAGGGATTTTTTTAGCCTAGTGTGCCACAATGGGGTGCCCCTGATTCTCTTTTATAATAAAGAATATGGTGGTATGAGGATGTGTATAGACTACTTGAGGTTGAATTATGTAACGTTCAAGAATCATTAACCTCTCCCAAGGGTAGATGATCTATTTGACAAGATCAAAGGAAAATGATGGCTCTCTAAGGTCGATCTATATACTGGATACCACCAAATGTGGGTGAAAGGTTATGATATCTTGAAGACTACATTCATGGGATGGCATGGGATCTTCAAGGTCATGGTTATGTCGTTCAGTGATATGAATGCACCATCCATGTTCATGGGACTTATAAAAATTATCATTCATGAGTTCCTAGATTGGTCCATCATCGTATTCGTCGATAATAATCTTGTCTACTCAAATTCAGATCAAGATTATATCGAGCTTCTCAATATTATTCACGATGTCCTACGACGCTACCATCTCTTCAAAAAGTCATCTATGTGAATGTTTTCGAAACGATTGGTCCACTTCTGTAGAAATGTGTTGTCTCAGAATGGTGTAGTAGTGGACCCTCCAAAGGTCAAGGTATTTTTTTGGGGAAGAACCCATGAAATTCTCAATGGTTTATAGTTTTTCTTTTCTGGAAGGCTATTAATCGATATTGTTTCCCTATTTCTCTTAAGTTATATTGCTATGAAATACTTTGACTGGAAAAGGACAAGATTTTGTGTGGAGTGAGCAGTGTCGAGAAGTTTTCATCTATTTAAAGTGGAATTTGTTCCCTGATCAACTGCTCCAATAGCATGATGAAGTTTTCATGTTCGAGGTGTTTCTTGATGCTTTTCGTCTAGTCTTGGTATGTGTGCAGATGTAGTAGTGAGGAATGTTATCTTCTGGGTCTAGTTAGTTACATCCCCATGAACTTAAATATGCCACCCATGATCTAGATCTAGAATCAGTCATGTTCATTATAAAGATATGGAGACATCACCTCATGAGGGTGGTATTTGGGGTCTTCATATATCACAAGATCATGCGGTATATTTTCTCCTTGAGATAAATAATCATTCTACAGTAGAGGAGGATGGAGTTTATCTGGGGCCCCAAATTCATGATCTCTTACACCTTATGAAAGGGGAATTTTGTAGCCAATACGTTTAACATGAAATTGTAAAATGAGGGTTTTCAGGGATTTGTTGATGCTAGGTTGGTGATAGATGAGTTGACATATATTCAATGAGATGCAAGAATGGATAGCAGCAGAGGCTATCTATTTCAGAAAACGGTGCATCCATCTCTGATGTAGCAAGTGGAGGAGTACCCGTGGGGATACCTGAAGGCATAAGTGAGGTGTGCATGGATTCCCTATGGTTATTCTACAGATGTATCATTGGATTATTGTTAGAATCAGGTTTTATTTTGTGATAATATGTTTTTTCTAGTGGAGATGTGCTAGGGAGTTCACCATGTGTTTTACAGATCACCACTAGAATTTCACCAGAGTGATTCCAAGATGTACTATGGATCAAGAAAATAGTTCGGGTGTCCTAGGATGAAGAAGGAAGTAGAAGAGTTTGTTGAAAAGTTCCTAGTTTTCCAGTAGGTGATAGTTGAGCAACATGTTCATGGCTATTTGTTTCAGCAACTAGATGTACTCGAGTGTAATTGATATGATATCTTGATGTATTTTATAGTAGGATTACATTGTGCTCAGCGAGTTTACGATTCAATCTCGGTAGTGGTGGACTGACTGATGAAATCAACTCCATCATTAGAAATTAATGAGTCGAGCACAGTGGATGCCTTGGTAAGAAGGTATGTGTATGAGGTGGTCCATATGCATAGGGTTACGATATCCATGCTTTTGGGTTGAATTCATGTTTTAACTCTGGAGTCTGGAGGATATTTTATAATTCTTTTGGCACTCAGTTATGCCTTATCACTTCCTTCCACCCGTAGTCAAATTGTAATATAGAGAGGACCATCTTGACATATAAGGTCTTGTTAAAAGAATTTTTCTTGGAGATTTTTGTGTCCTAGGTGAGAAATTTTCCATTGAATAGTTTTTGTACAACAATATGCATCACTCTGCCATTGTTATTGATTTAGTTGAAGACTTGTACAGGATACCGTGTCATTCACATTTGAGCTGAATAAAATATGGGGGGGCAGTTGTTCTTGGTACGGATGTGGTATAGAGTACAACAGAGAAGGTACATATTTTCCTTGAAATGATTAATTCTTCACACAGCTAATATAATTAATATTTTTATCATAGGATAATTACCTAGGAGTTCAATGTTGGGGGCTAAGTGTTCTTGATTGTTTCCTCTCGACATGGGTAGTGTAGGTTCGATGTAGGGGGAAATCTTTCTCCCATGTTCATTAGAACCTATGAGGTGTTGGGGAATGTTGTAAGTGTGGCATATCAGTTAATATTTCCACTGCAGTTATAGGGGATCCATGAAATCCTCAATGTCTCTCAACATCATTAGTATCTTCTAATGACTCTCATGCAATTTATTGGGGATTGTTGGATACAGAGAATGAAAATATGTTCGTGGAGAATCTAGTTGCGATCAAATATATTTAGGAGAAGGTGTTTTCATGGACAGACCATTCCATTTTTTTGTGTGATGTGGATTCATTTTTTCCTTGAGGAGAGTACTGGGGAGTGAGATTTAAATGTGTGTTCAATGTACCCTGAGTTTTTTTGATATTTTTTAGGTGTTTTGATTTTTTATGTCTCTCTTAAAACATTTTTCTATAAGATTAACTATTTCCTTGTTATGTAGTGTGTGATGATTTAGTAACATGTAAAATGGGGGATAAACAATTCCTAATGAAGATGAATTAATTAAGATGCAATAATCCCATGTGTGCAAATCAGTTCCACCCAGAGCGGATAATATTTTAATATGGAAGAAGGAATTACCAAATTCAAGTGTCCGAACAGAGGGTGCTGGCATGGGATATCATGTGGATGTCTGGTTTAAAAGATAGGGGTTTAGGTGTTCTTGGATGTAGCAGTTTCACTCCATATTAGAAAAACACATGGTGGTTTATCATTGAGATGCATCTTACATGGTGGTTTTTTGGACCCCACCTTCATTAGGGGTTTGTTTTAAATTTTTATGGGCGAGAATATTTTGATTGGTATATGATATTATGGATCATTCATTCCCAATACATTACTTCTTAAAAATAATTTGCTTTGGTTGATCTGGGATTCAACTATAGATCATTTCAATAGTTTCAAAAAAATTCTAGTTTTTCCATTGTTAAATCACATCGGTGACATAATATTTGTAGCTCAATGTTTGTTGGTCGAATAAATAGTTGGTACCAGTTTCTCAAGTCATTTCATCAGTGATGGTAAATCAGTGTTAGTTTGTCATGTGTCGGTAGATCGATGTGTCAGTTGGCCAGGGTGTTGATAGGTGTAGGCGTGGGTGGGGCAGGGCCTCGATAAGTCTTCCGTTGGTATGTTAAGAATCAGCGACACATGTTAATGACTCACTGTTGCTGAATCATGTCATTGAATCACCCATCGGTGATTCATTTCCATCTTTTTCCTAGTTTTTTCGATGTCGCACCTCTTACTTTTTATTTTACTTATTTTTAGTTTAAAGGATTTTTTGAGAATTTCTAATGTAGTTTCAAAGGATAATAATTATATATTTAATATCATAATTCTCCCTGGACATTAAAATAGTCAAATTTCTTTATCATGATCGTGATATTACTTTAATAGACCTTTAAATATTTTTCTTATGTTGATATAGGATCAGGGTCATCAAGGATGAAATGATCTCCCCCATTTGTTTCTGTTCTCTTTTAAAGATACTATAACCACTCTTCCAAGAGGTGTCACGCCTTTACTGTAGCCATTGATCTAGTTTTCCTTGCGGTTTTCCTTCTACTTGCGCACCCCCTATTTTTTTGTGTAATGAGGAATTGTTGATCATCTTTTGTTCTATGTAGGGATCAATTCACCTCTCTTTTATTTATGACTCATGTAAAGTGGGTGTAATCATGTTCCCTTGTGAATATATATGGGACCATATTTAATGATGATAATAAGATTTAATAAATTAAGGTCTATGAAGATGATGACGATAAGATTGATTTATCTGTTATCCTTGATCCGTGTGGTGTTTTATAAGGGATGAATTCCTTTTGAAAATCATTGTCATTGGTGGTCATTGTTTGCACACATTTATGACATGTGAATGTTATTTGATGTTTCCTTTTCGAACAACTATAATTATGAAATTGATTATCCCCGTACACCTAGTATAATATATGTATTCTGCAGTATCAAACTTGTTCTGTGATCACCCCATAATAATAAAAGTATAATTAAAGAACAAGGGATGAAAATTATGAATGGAGATTATTGTTTGTTCTGGCTATGTGTTGGGTATGGTTTTGTTTATCCTTGTGATTAAGTTGGACATGTGATGTTTTGAATGGGAGTGTGGTTGTGTGTATGGGGTGGTAAAGGTAGTGTAATAGTATCTCGGGTTTATAATTTTATTGATTCTGGAATGGATGAACTTGTTATGTTGTTGGACTGAGTCTGGGATATGGTTGGGTAAATGGGATATAGTTTCAGGTTGTGATATGTTTATGTTATTCGGTGTAGTGTTTTTATGTAGCGAGGCTTCTGAATGTGGTTGTGATGAGGTTTTTTGCGGGGTGGGGTTTCTTGTTTAAAGGAACGGAAGGATGAAATGAATTTAATGAACAGTGGTAGAATTTTTTGGATGGGTGTTCAGGAATTTGGAGTGTGAAGTGCATTGTCTTAACATTGTCATTCAACCTGGTTTGTTATGGCCAACTGTGTATTTTTATCTTGTGCCATGTCTTGTAGTTTCTCAGTTAGGTATGGGATGAACAGATGGGTTGTTAAATAATAATGATATTTAGATAAATTAATTCTATGGTGGTTATGAATTGGGTTTATGACTGTATGATTGAATGTGAATTTTGGTGTTGTAAAAATGTAGTTTAGTGTGGTCTGGTTTCTTGTTTATAATACTCATATTTTTGGATGATTTTTTAGTACCTATGTATGTACTTTTAGTTCCTTCTGATCAATATACACACACCACCCATGTTGACAGTTATGTCCTGAACACCTTCACTGTTATCGAGGAGGGTGACTGGTCCCAACATACCTGTGGGAGGATGGATTTCTAGACATTTTATCTTCATGGATCTTTATTCTAGGCATTGGTATCACTAGACTATTCTGGTATTTTGTGGAGTAGTTGTGAGGCACAAATATTTGCGGCAAGGGGTTCTCCCCATGTGTTTTCTGGATGAGATACATTCAACATTCAATGGTTTCATTGGGATGAGGGTGTGGTTTTGTGGTCTAGGTGTCTGCGGGTAGGATCTGATGTGTTTTTGGGTGAAGTGTTTTTGGGTGGGATGTGGTATGTTGCTCTAGTGTGTGTGGGACGTTTGCGAAAGTGGGTCTTGTGGACGATCTTGGTGGCATTAGGATTTTCTTCATTTAGGATTAGAATTATACTAGTGGTAAGTGGTTTTTGGTTCCCTATCATCGAAGTGATTAATGTATTTACATTACATGACTTGTTTTTTATTATGAACGTGCTTTGGTGAGGTTGGGGTGGATAGTATACCGTGTCATATTCTTCCGAGTTTATTATTTTCTCATGAGGGATATAATATTCTTCTTCAATTGTACACATTAAACATTCGATTTTCCTTCTGAGTTTACTTTTCTGATCACCCAACGTATATTAAACTATTGTTAGTTCTATAAGGAGATTACACAGACCGTGTTGGACCATAATTTGCCGGACATTGGGGACAATTGTTGTGTCACAGCTTAGTTTTATTTTGGTTTTTTACTTTTGAGTTTTTCTTTGTATTTTCATATAGTTTTACATTAGACATACATGTAGGGTGAATTTTGGAATCCTATATATATATATATCCTGGAGATTTTTTGAGGATGATACATCTTATATAGAGATATTGGTTACTATAAAAACGTATATGCCTCCCATTTTATGATATTTAATACCATTTTTTATGGTTTCCACCCTGGGGCCTATTGGTGGTGGGACTCAGAGAACATTATCTATTTTTCATCATAAAGAAGAAATTTCAGGACACATTTCCATACATTTCCCTCATCATGAAGAAGGGTGGGCATGATAATATCACAGAGTTCGTATCTTTTTTCCAAGAATGTCGACTTGTTAAGAATGATTGAAAAAAGTACATGTGGATGTTCAATATAGTACCCATACTAGAATGGAATTAAGATAACACATCTATGGATTCTATCCTTAGACACCAAAAAACATGTAAAAACAATAATTGGATGTGGGAGACGAGATGAGACCTCACTACGACATTCTAGGGTTTCATGGTGGTGAGTGTTTTTCTATCCATCCGTCATTTTGACAGCCATCGCTACGGCGCAAAGAGGAGATATATGGAGTTGGAAGTCTCAAAGGTTGGATTGAAGCCAGGCGTGACCACAAATGACAGGACTGGATTAACTGGTGCCACAGCTACGCTGAACACGAATGCGAACTCTGAATTCTTCAAGGATGGATCGATGTTTGACACGATCTTGATTGATGCATCTGGAGTGAGCAGATCCACAGAACCGCTGAACACGTTGGCGGTTGACGTGGGGAATCTTCCTGGTGTGGATTCCACTAAGGATTTGGTCCCTAGGAGGGTGGCAGAGTCAAAAAGTGTGGTTGAGGAGGGTTTAAGGGAAACGGGGTGCGAGAGCCATGGTATAGCTCTAGGGATGATGAAGTAGTTCCAATCGAGATTTGAGGTTTCTTAGGAAGGTGGCTTGTGGAATAACTCATTTTTCAATTTCAAAGGCGGGTCTGATTCTTCCTTTTGAAGGAAGGGAAACATTGTACACGTCCAATCTGATCAAAATACTGTTTCAAAACGTCTAAAAAGGTTGAGTTCTCAATAATTGCTATACTTTTTCTTCCTAAGGGCTCGCACCCTCTGAAAATTGATGAACTCAATGAGCGTGCTTCAATGATTTGGGGATTCTCATCACAGAAATTTGTCTCGCTTGGTCGAGGATATTTCCATATGATATTCCCCACGGAGGAGCTTAAAGTGTGATCTTGGGGGTTCGGTTCCATTGTACTCAAACCTGGGATTGTTCATCTTCCGGAATGGGATAAAAAATTCAATCCTTTCGAGGTGGGAAACACCGCGACCCAAATATGGGTTAGGGTTTATGGCTTAAACTGGATACTTTGGCATCCCAAAATTTTGTATGACATTGCTCTGTCTATTGGAATCCCAATTAAATTTGACAAGGAAACGGAAGTGGCCCACTTTGGTCACTTCGCCTGGTTCTTGGTAGAGGTTGAACTCAGTGCGACTCTAGTTGACAAGGTAATGCTGGCCACTAATGATGATATTATTGAGTTAAAGATCATCTATGAAAACATTTCTAAGTTTTTCAAGCACCGTATTGTCATTGGACATGAATTATCTTCTTTTAGACATTCTATTATATGCTTCTTCTTCACACTGCATGAACATGATGTCAACAACTATCATAAGAAGAGCAATCCTCCTAGGAAGGCTGATATTCTTCCTCAGATTTCTAATGATAGTTCTGACCCTTCCAAGAATTATGATGATACTTCCATTGCTATTGATAATGTTGAGCAAACAAAAGATGTTCCAGGACATATTTCTAGAGATGTTTCCAACCCAATGACTGAGAATGTTAGGTCACTTGAACCACAACCTGAGCTCACGATGAAGTCTTGGGGTTCCATTATCTCTGTAGAGTTGAATTTATAAAAGGATGAACCATCCTACAAAGGTAAAAATGTTGACATACAGCAACTCCTGACCTATTAGATACCAGGCAGTGCTGATTAATTGATGATTGAGCAAGAAAATGAAGATGAAATTCAAAAAGAGGTTGATCAACAACTCTCACATTAAAGCATTGATTTCTTTAAGAAGGGTATGAAAATATTAGAATCTGACTCTTCAATCATTTCAAGGCCATGTCCCAAACTGGTTGTGGATAATGAGGGCTTTCATCTTGTTTCATATAAGAAGGTGAAGTCTCTGATTGTACCCTAAGTGCAATCAACAAAGGGTAATACTACCTCTCAAATTATTACTTGTTCCATGGAGATACATGATACTACAATGGGCTCCAATTCGACTGAAGAACTTCAGGGGGAGGGGGTGAAGACTCCATTGACATGAAATACATCTCAAGACAGATGTGAGGAGAAATAGGAGAATAGCTCTTGTTCTAATAGTACTGATGTCGAGACTCTACATGAGCGGCTTAAATCCCTTCCTTCAAGTAGAGGGAGATTGCGCGGAAGAGGAGGTGGTCGAGGTCGCGACAGAGTTGGCTGGCATGAATTTAGTGATGAGGAAAGACAACTAATTGAATGATTGAAGAAAAATCATGGAATTTTGATTCTTCTTTGGTGTTCCTGTAATGTTTTCATGTTCTCCCTTGGACTTATTTCTTTTTCTTGTTTAATAAATGGGGCATAACATCCTCATTTTTTAAAAAAACCTATAAACAGAATAATTTTATATGGGATATTGTTGATCACTATAATAATTCATCACATGTCATCACTATAATTGTTTATTTTTCTTCAGATTAAAAATCTGTGAAAAAAATTAAGGTTGTTATAATTTTCCATGGACTACCATATCCATTTTATCGGATCAGGATTAGAGGTTCACCACATTGTTTATTTTAAAGTCTTCAGTAATCTCTTCATACAGAATTGAGGTTCAGTGATGATTATAATCCTCATATAAATTGTTAGTATGAAAGGATAAATCAAACCCTAGAGGAATTTTTATAAACCGGTTCATTGGATTTCAATGGTGATTGAGATCAACAACATCATATAGTTGAGTTTTCATATAATTATATCTTTTAGTGAACTTATTATATGGATCCTTTGGAATCCTTAGAGGGTATAAAATGTAGAGATCCAAAATTTTAGAATAATGATGGATAAATAATGCTATTGGGATATGATATATATGGGAAAAAATTTAGATAAGGTTAGATCGATTTATTATCATATAATTATAGAATAATATCAGATGAATAATTATGATGATATTTATCGGCCTGATCCATAATTTCTAGTTGGTGGCAAAATATTTCTACGAATTTATCTATGAAACATGGTCATGTGATTATAGAAGAATTTGAAACTAAACCCTGGTTATGAGTACCTTTGAAATTCATCATAATATCCAGCTGGTATCAGATTACATGGAACTTCCATTGAGCCACTCTCTAGTTCGTTATGTGTTCCATGTATACCACATGGGGATTTATAGACATGACCAATCACATGTAATGAACTTATAAGTCATGCAACTAAAGAATGATATTTCTTATGAGGAAGAACCAGAGGATATTTTGGATCATATAGAGATTGTTCTAAAAAACAAGAACACTCCACATGTCCATGTTTAATGGTCAAAACACTAGTTTCATGATTCTATTTGGGAAATTTGGGATAATATATTCTAGATGCATCCTCAATTTTTTCAATAAAATGATAAAGATCGAGAGAAAATTTCATTTTAAGGTGGTCAAAATACAACACCAGGAGTATTTATGAACCTCTTTTGGATATATTTTATATCCATTATTGAATGTGTTTCAGGAAGTACTATTATACTATTGTTTTATCTATATAATCATGTTAATCTAGTGCTACAACCCAGACTGGGTTATCCTGTGTTATATAAAACACTGAGTTTTAACAACAAAATGATATATTATAAACAATATTATTAAAACCCGAGCCTTATAACATAGACATTAAAATTAGTAATATACATAGTAAAAATTACTATTCCAAAATAATAATTTTATTAAAATTTATTATATTTATATTAAAATTTATTTTTTAGTAAAGTATTTATATGCTTTAAAAATACTATTTTATCAAAAAATTGGTTTTTATTTATCTGTAGGAAAAATATTAAATTAATTTTTCTAAATTATCAAAAATTATTTTCATAAAATAAAATTAATATTTGAATTAATAATATAAAAATTATAATAGGGTTCATTTTTTATAATTTTCAATTTTTTATATTTTTTTTATAAAATGTGAAAAATACCAAATTTTAATTGAAATATGTGTTATCATAATATATATATATTTATATATATATATATATATATATTAAAATAATGTTATAATTTTAATTAAATGTATATTTAATTAAATTATAAATATATTAATCCAACGAATTTTATAATAATCAATATAATATTGAAATTGAATACAGAAACATTCTATATATTTTATAATTATCAGTTTAAAAAACCCCTCTCTCAAAGTGTTTGTAGGATAAATGTTAAATTAATTTCATCTAGTTAGGTTAATTGAAAATGGAAATGTGAATTAAATATTTGGAATAAAAATAATCTATAATTTCAACAATGTCCAAGAATTTTTCTTGCAAAATATATTGTTGAAAACAATTAAAATTATTCATTTTGGTTATGGGAAAAAAGATTTCCATGGTTATAAAGACAAATATTATTGGGTAAAATGGACTAGAAGCATTAATAAAACAATGTATGGAAATATATTGACCATAAAAATTTTATACTCGAGATTGGTCCATTATTATAGCCACGTGTCATCGAAATAACATTGGTGGAATTCACTCTTTTATAAAATTGAAAAGGTGGCACCCACATCTCTTATAAAAGTCATCCCTATATCCCCCTCTCATCAAAAAACCAAAAATAGTATTCTGATCCAATAAATAACTTTATATCTTCACAACACCCCTCCTCCCACCCTTTATTTCTTACATTTGGTACGAATTCAACAATATAATTCCTTTGGTGGAAACAAAAAGGAAATACTTGGAGAAGAGGTAATGTTTATCAACAAATGTTTTTGTTAAATTTTTTCCTCAAACCACATAAATTATTTTTAAATCATGCTTCTAAAATTACCAGATAATTATATTTTTTTTATTTTAGGAGTACAACCAAAATCCCAACACAAATCTATCCAGAGGTTTTTGAAATCAATGTTCATGATTATGAATGACAACTGCCTCATGAACTGATGTTGTTTATTTTCCCATTATCACATCTCAAGGTTGGGAATAATGAAAGAAATAAAATTTATATATATTATTTATAATATTAATGACATTATAGTTCTTCTATATTTTTTATCTCTCACATTTCTTTATTCATTCCATTTTTATTAAAATATGATAATGTCGTTCATGTGTACGACGAACTACTACCTCACAAAGCGATTTAATTCCTTGACACATTACATGGAATTTATTAAGGATGTGTTTAATAAATATATTTCAAATATATGAAAAAGAGGATTTGATAACTGTTATATATAATTTAATATTGTTTCTTTGAATCCGAGAAGGTAATGAAAAACAACATTCATGCATATGTATTGCCTACTGTCTCCATGATTGGTGTATTTCATTTATTATCACTAATATTTATGAATTATTATAAAATATATATACTAAAAATATATGATATTTATATACTCGATATAATTTTTAAATGAATAAATTATTAAATAACTAAAAGGGCCATGAATAACAAGTCATGATATGTATGAAAAAATTACGATGTTATTACCCAAAGCATAATGTTATCATGGAATTGTTAATAAAATGTCAAAATAATGTCATAAATTAATAATAACTGGAATGATATATAATAATATGGTTTTATGATTGATGTATAATAAAATTATATTAATTATAATGGAGGTTTGAATGAGTATATTTGTAATCAAGACTTAATGTAAGGGAATTTTGTCTCGATTTTCCTTCTTTGAGACAAACATAATTTTAGGAAGACATATTATTTCAAAATGTTTATATTAATATATTTTCTAGGTAATATAATTAATTTAATCATCTTCATGATATTTTAGGTTTCATTGTATATTATTCTTTCATGAGACATATGAATTAATTATACCAACCTGTGACATATTTCATTTTTCAATATTATCCTTCATCATAATTGTTTAAGATTATGTATCCAAATTATTAAATATTATGATATAACACTATTTAATTTTCTTAAATTTTAATTTTCATTGATAATATTTAATATCTTTATGTAATGGTTAAATTTTTATAGTCTTTTCTACATAATACAATTATGAAAATATTTTTAATAATATCTAACATTTTTTTCCTTCTAAGTCAGAATTCTTTTTTAGCTTAATTTTAATGTATCCAAAGTAATATTCAAATAAAATCAGTTTTCAATCATTATTATATTTTAAAAAAAAATCCAATGATGAATATATATTTTCCTTAGGTAATTTTTTATATGAACATTGAAAACTATTTTCCAAATAAGATGGTATCCTTTGGGTTTATCTATGCCTAACTATCGATATGATCCCATGACACTAATCAGGTTATTTCTCTGAATGGTTTATGTTTTTTATGGGATGATTTTTATAAAACCCTCATATCTCCTATAGTTTAAAACATGATAAAATTATTCATAAAACCACATATTTAGGGGTTATAAAAAGAATAAATGATTATGAAACAGTTATATTTTAGATCAGAAATGATATGATGAAATATTTGTGATTCCTATTTAATTTCATTATTTATGATAGGATAATTATTATAATCCTAGGGAACTCATATATGTGTTATCATTATGTGAATCTGGTTACCTATATCTCTCTCCCAAATTCATTAGCTATTGATTTATTACTCAGTAGATAGAAATGACTAAAAGAGAATGTAAAATCAGTTCAGTAATATAATACTACAATGTGATCTATCAATGGTTCAATAATATAGGGATGGAATGCATAGTGATCCTAGTGTAGTAAAAAATATTTTCATCAATGATGGTGTTTCTAGTGAGAATTGAATAATACGGAAATGAATTTCTATGCTAATGTTTATGCCACAAATTCAATGTATTTTTCTATCATGGATCATGTACATTGATTACATTAGGAATAATGTATTATTATCATCTAATGATTATTCCATGATTCATTATAATGATATTTTATATGAATTTTATGTTTTTCAAATTTTATTCTCATGTTTTTTCATCCTTATATCAGAGATATTATTTTGTATTACCCTTGTTTTTCTCTTACCGATAATCATAGATCACCATTTTTTATGCTTAATTTCCCTGGGTTATGATTATTTGTACTAAGAATGATATTTCTATAAAGGGAGATATTTATAGATAACATAGTGGGAGATGATGTTGGTCACTTATGGACCACTTTTTTGTATCCAATTATCTGAAGGCATTGAACTATTATGGTTCACATGAATGAGTTTATATAATGTACTAATTATTTGGAATATATGATGTAATTTTTATGTATGAGAATTATAGTTCGTTATATCAGGGGTTGGTCCTAACACTATATATTACATCAATAAATTTCCATGTTTCATTATATGAAACATGTTTATGTATTTTTGTAATGCAGTTCCAATTAAAAAAGATGTCTTGACTATTTTTTCAATGAAATGAAATATTTCATCCCCCAAGGACTTGACAGTAGGTTTTTAATGTGTGTCATTATTCATTCCATGTGAAAGAAATTAGTATTACTAATATCATTTTTTATTCTCATGGATTTAGTATTCTCATTATATCAAGATAAATATGGATTAATGTTGTTTACATATTTCCCTTGTAATATAAATTCCATGTCAATCCCAATATTTCATTAGTTTTATGATTGCCTTAAATGATGGTTTGAGCTCACATCTTCTTATGTTTCCAATTAGCTATGTTATGAATAAAATTGGTTTTGGTGACATCATTCTCTGGTAGAACATGTGAATTAAATTATTGGTGATTTTATTGATTAACAATAGACTATATAATTTCATATATAGTAGTGCAAATTTATTTTGATTCAAATAACATGGGTTTTATTATGTAACCATTTTTCCTAAATCTATAAATCTATAATCATAAAAAATATATTCAAATGTAATAAATTAATTATATATTTTCTAAAATATAGGGAGATAATGTCAATGATTTTATAGTAAGTGTTAATGAATGTATGTAAAGTATGTGTTTATTGAACCAGAACTTAGTGTGTGGGTATTAGTTAACACATATTGTGGTGAAATTTGTGTGGTTTTGGAACATGGATTTTTTATATAGCTATGTATATTATATCATTGACAAGTTTTTCATTTACAAAAATACTATGGTTTTACCATGAATCTAATTATATCCTCCTTTGACTATCAGGTTTCTTGATAATCCGACCAAATACATTAATTATTTTTCCATAATTTTTCCAAGATATTTCTATGAATTTATTTTCATAATTATAAACACTATAACTAAAAATTAAATGTTATAAAATACGTAGCTGGATATATGATAGATATATCCCTTCTTATCATGAAATCCACATATGGTTTAACTCCTATACCAAACTAATTATGATGCATCCCCACCAATATTGTATCTAGATAATTATAATGGAAATAATATATATTTATATATACATAGACAAAAAATGACATCAAATTATATAAATGATACTTTATATTCATTGAAATAAATATGTTTTTTTATGAAGGAAAATATTCATGTACGGTACAACCATATGTGTCCCTAAAAAATCCATTATATTTGTTAATGGGACTAGTGAAGAGTTTGTGGGATATAAACGATCAGGATGAGTAGATAGAGGGAATGATATGAAATTAATTCCATGTTATGATTATAATGAACGGTTACCCCTAGACCTTTGAGGTAGAGAAATGTTGAAGAGTTTAAGAATTTGACTCAGGGATGTATGATGATAATAGATTATGCATTCCCCTTCAGAGATGTGGAGTTTTTCTTCTAAATTATATTAAAAAGATGACGAATTTATGGATGAGAATATTTACGATGGTCTTAGATGTTATATAATATACCAATTGAATATTTTCATCATGAAGATGTTTGATATGGTTTCGGATAAAATCCTCATCTTTAAAGGGAACATGATTGAATATATTTTTGGTTGGATTTCCATTATAGCATGCTGATTAGGTGGTAGATAAGCTGATAGTAGGAAGGGCCATTATGAGTATATAAACTAGTGTAGTGGTGGGTAGAGTATTTAGGGAAGCATGTCCTTCTTCCAAGGTAATAGCACAATCATCTACTATATGTGTCGGAAACTAGACCGGATATACAGATACACTCCATGAAAACAATTCGGATGTTGAGCATGTGGATGAATGTGTCATATACAGTGGTTCTCTAGGGCCCAAGACTAGGAAATTATTGGTGGAGGATCTAGGATATTATTGATAACGGGATGATGTTCAACTACATGGAATAATTTTAGAACATGGTGTTCTATAGGCCATGCTGACTAGGGTGGGGATGTGATGCTTTGGGATAAGATATTCCTTATTAATAGGGTAGTGTAACATTGGGAACTCAAACTGGATCCCTAGGAATATGGGAATGTCTACATTTATTTTAGATATGATCTGGTAGTGTGTAGGATGGTTCATAAACTATTTGAGGTATGATTCTATTATATTCCACACATGATAGTGCATTATTTGATATCGTTTCATCTCCATATTTTATATCCTATCAATTTTTAAGTTATTCTAGTTTAGTTGTGAATCATGTTTGTGGAGTTATGTCGATTAATACATTCTTATGTGTATTAGTAGAGAACATCTAGAAATCAATAAAGTGTGTAATCAATGTTTGTTGACAAAATTTCATTTTGTATTTTTTGTTCATGAGATGATATGTTTTGTTATAATATTTGGGATATATTGGATGGTTTTATATTGATTCAATGTCTCCTATTTCGGAAAATTGTTAATATTTAAATCAATTCAGGTTGACAGATATGATTATTGTGGGGAATGGGACGTCCATGATGGTCATACAAGACTAGTTCGTCGATAGATGGGTGATATCAAATCCCAGGTATCATGTATTGTGATTGAAAATGAGAAATTGTTATGAGATGTATTTTCCCCCAAAATGGATTGTATTCAAGATGAATTTTCAGATGAATTATCAAGGAATCTGCCTACGAAAAAGAGACTGGATTCTTTTCTAAGATGATTGTTGGAGTAAATCATGTTTCCATTCATGCTTATAGAATGGCACTAGAAAAGATTCAAGAGATCATATCTCAGCTAAGGGAATAAAAAGATAATCTATAAACCATTCCTCAAACATCATCTAGGGGTTCAAAAGTCATGTTTGAAAATTAATATGATGGTTTATTTTGCTTGTTAATTGTTTATATGAAGATAAATTAGATTAATATTAATAATTTATATCCCCTTACACATAATGATTATAATTTTGTCCTATTGAGAGGTTATTTCATGATATATACGATTTATTTGAGATCAGGATTTCAACAGATGAGGGTGAGAATCTCTAACATACCATAGACTACCTTAAGTAGTCGGTATGTGTAGTATGTGTTCTTTGTGATTCCATTCATGTTAACAAATATTCCAAAGTGTTTATGGAATTAATGAATCAAATATTCTACCCATACCAGTATTAATTATTTGTTTATTTATATAGCATATTTGTGTACTACCAGACTGATGATGATCATGTCAAACATCACAATAACATCTTCAGTAAATTGAGAGAGCATTTACAACATACCAAGATTTATAACTATAGAATCTTGACTAAAATATTACATTTCTTGGGTCATATCATCTTCATGAAAGTTATCTTAGTTGACCTATAACATGTGAAGATGAGGTATCTTGGGAGTATCCAATGAATATTATTGAAATCAGATATTTTTGGGGTTTGGAAGGCTATTATCGATGGTTTAACACGGACATAACTAGTTTAAAACACCACATTAGGGATAGACCATGAAGAGGGAAAGGTCTGAATGGTGAGGAGAATAAAATAATTCCTTCGAGGAGATGAAGAAGAGTTTAACAACATTGTTTAAATTAATGCTACCCAAGTTGCTCAAGGAGGATAACTTTTTTAGTGATGTTACCAAGGTCATATATTGGGTAGTTTTGATGTACGAAGATCAAGTAATAGAATATGGGATGGGAAAATTCAGGTCGTATGAGAATAATTACCCTATGCAAGACCTCAAGTTGGAAATGGTGGTTTTTTAATAAATTTGTTGGTAAAAATTAGTATTTTATGTGATTTTTATTGTGTACATCGTCCATAAAATAATATATTACATCATTTCTTAACTGGATGTGAACCTATGGTAGCCGAGATGGGTCATATCATTGTTTAACATTTTTTATTTTCCTATAAACCATTGAAAGGGACTAGTGTTTAATATTCTTTTAGATAAATGGAATAGTAATTTTTAGTACATAAGACTAGTTCTATGTTGAAAATGATAGCATTGTTTTCTGATATGCATATAGAGGATTAAGAGGAGCAACATGAGATAACCCTTGGATCTCTATCAATTGATTCCACACATTGGAGTTAGAATAATGAGATGTATTAGGAGGATCTTGATTGTTTGGGATTGATGGAAATACTTGAGTGTGGAGAGTCATCCTTCCACTGGGTTATTAATGATAATTAGATTTTTTATGTTTGAGGAATTGTGATTTTACCCATGTGCATATAGGAGGAGTTCATTTGTGAGTTTCTTTCCTCAAAATAGGTGGTGCATCCTAGTTTGACTAAAATTTTTCCTGATTTCCATAGAATGTATTGGTGTCCTGAATTGAAGAAGGAGGTTGTGAGTTTCATTAAATATTGATATACCTATTAACAGTAAAGGATGAGTGGCAGTGATAGATTTGTATGCTACAATAGATTCCCATTATGGAATAGAAATTGGAAAATGTCATTATTTACATTTTTGTGCGTCATTTGATGGAACCATAGATAAATTAACTCATATGGGTAATTTATGATCATTTGAAAATGGTGGAACACTCCTTATGTAACAGCCCAAGACTTTATGAAAGATATTCTTTTTAATTTCACTAATGTTTTGTGTTGTACGCTACACCAAAAGGAGCTTGCACAACACGCATCCTTGACTTGCCTTGCATTACACGCAATCACGACCTTCCTCGATAGCGTGTGTAGTACGCAATACCGAGTTTCACTAAACAACGATATGCTATTAAAATATTATAACTAGCCGTTATGAATAGTAATAACCACCTTTTAAAATTTTAGAAATTTTAGCTCTAAAAATGGACTTCATTTTTGGATTCGGAGTATCGAATTTAGCCTAAGGTAAAGTTTTGGTACTTTTCGGATAACTTTCATATTCTGATGAATAGTGAAAATTACTAAATTATAATTAAAAATAACTTTTTTAATGAAAATAATTAATAGTGATAAATTATTAATTTGATTGGTTTTAAAGTATATTTATAATATATTTTTACAATTTAATACAATGTTTGTCATTGGATGTAATTTCACATTTAAACCAGACATAAACAAGTGTCAATCTTTTGATAGATATTGTTTCTTAAAAACACGCTATTTGTTTTAACAGCGGGATTTAATTATAAAATTAATTAATGCAGCTTCTATGTTATGAATTTGGTAAAATAGACTTCATTTTTGAATTCGGAATATGAAATATAGCTTATGATGAAATTTTGGCATTTTTCTGAAAAACATCAATTTTTGATGAATAGTGAAACTACTAAGTGGTAGTTAAAAACTGAATTTTTCATAAAACGTAATTTTACCACTTCTGTGAATGGAATTTCAAAAATCCGAGAGACACAGTTGATGTCAGTAAGTAAAATGTGGTTCAATGAGATGAAAATAATTTTTGGTGAATAGTAACTTTTTACTTTTGTTTACCACGGTTAAAAGTAAATAGTGTAATTAAGGGTAAAAATGATATTAATATTACCCTAACACATGTCCTAATCCTATTAGACAAGTGTATCTCGACCAAAAACAACCTTAAGTGTAAAATAATATCATTTATGCCCACTTTGATTAGATTAGGACATTTATTATTATTTAATTCAAAGAAGAGTTAAAAGAGTTAAAATCAAATTTTATTTACTAAAACATTTTTAATATAGGGTTGTACATAAGATAAATTTGATTGTAAATATTCATTAGAAATATAAAAAGATTTACTACATAATGGTATTTTATTTGTAATTTTTAGACATCAAATAATTTAATTTCATTATGACACAAAGATGATGTAGTAATTATCTTATTAATGAAATATTGACATAATTGATATTATAAATACCAAAATAAATGTAATTTAAGACTTTTTATGAATTACACTAATTTTCTAGGTTACTATGATATATTAGTGTTGATTTAATCAACTTGGTTCGAACATATAATTATGTTATGACTTTCATAAAAATCATATATCAAATAGTGTCAAAATTGACACAAAATAGTTTTTAAATCAAATATTATATTATTAATTGTTATTTTATTCCTAAAAATCAACGGTTCGGCCAAATGACTTAGATAAGGATATATGTATTAATAATATACAATTTGGGGTTCGTTTGGCATGTTATAGTTAGTTTACTAACCATATAGTGAAAGAAAACAAAACGACACGGTAAAAGTTAAATTATTTAACTTAGAGTTAAATGTAATTGATAAGGTTAAAAAAATACCCTAAACTTGTCTAAATCCTATTGGATGATAAGAGTTCGACCCATCCCCACTTTAGCTTCGAAATAAGACCCTTTGGAACCATTATAAACCGATTTTGACTTTAATAGAAAATAATATTTTGAGATATTCCTAAGGTGCCCCTCTCCTCCCTTATAAAAGGGCACCTCCTCCCCCTCCTCATCACACCAATTTGAGCACTCAAGCTCGGCCAAACCCTGCCATTTTCTCTTCTCCACTTCCCTATAATAATCCTAGAGGTCCTGGTCTTCTTCAAAGACCAATCGTAGTTCCCTAAGTGGAGGATTCAAAGAAGCGTTCCAAAGAAGAGGAGGTTCGGACACTTACAAAGCAAGTCGGACCTAAGGTAAGGGAAATATCACAATCTCATTTTTATCAGAGATTGTTTATTCGTAAGTATTTACTGGGGTGTATTTTATCATCCAAATCCATGTTTCATAAATATGTAATATTATTTCCATCCACCTACAATTTTTTAAATCCATTTTTACCCTTCGGAGAGTTTTTAGTAAAAGAAATGAAAGGAATCCTTTGTCGTTTTCCATACGAGGTACTTTTTGACTTTTCCGACAAAAGTACGAAGAATTTTTTTTTTAACTTATACGGCATGAATGGATTTCTAAAACATTATTTCCAATAAGTTTCCTTTACAAGTATTCAAGTTTATTTTTAATCAACTTCTTTTAGTTTAAAATTGCATGACATGTTATGAAAGGAACAGTGTTTTTGAAGTAGAAAGGATATTTTCCTCAAGAATGGAGTTCAAGTATTTTGTCAAAATTATTTTCCATATAAGATAATAAAAGGGTTCTGATTTTATCCCTATTATTACATGGATTTGATTATGTTGTGATGGAAATATTTTTTTTCTTTATCTTATATGAATTGTTTTATGATGTCATGTTGTTTAAGAATCCCATTTTTATTACATGGGTTACGCTATGATGTATGGTTTATGATTAGGTGGCACACATAAGAAAGGATTCATTATAAGATGGGTGGTACCTATATCTCCCTCAAATGCATTGGGTAAAGATTTTATATCTCATGAGATAGACATGGCTGGAACGGCAGGTTATACCGGTTCAGTGAAACAGGACTGGAACGAGGGTGACTCGGGTCAGAAAGGGACTTTGTCCACTAAGATAGTCTTGGAAATGAGTCATGACTAACAAGAAATGATTTTCCATGATTATGTGTGCATTCCACAAAGTTTCCAGTTTCATGTTATGATTATGGGGATCTCATTTTCACTTCTATGATTTATTCCATGTTAAGATATTATGATCTCTTTTGGAGGTTATGATTTCCAAAAAGATATGATATGATTTTTATTTCCTTTATTTACCCTTACTGTGCATTTGAGCTCACCCTTTTATGTTTTCTTTTCCCCAGGATATAAAGAATGGTTTTAGGTAAAAAAGGGAAGATCTTTATGGGAGATATTGAAGATCTTTCACCACGATTAGAAGATTACGTTCTGAGTTTCCAAAGACACTATACTATTATGATCCTTGTGTGTGTGTTTTTTTTATGTACCAAGTATTCCGCAAAAGTAATGTAATGTCCATGTACATCAAGCTTCGGGTCTCTACAGTTGGTATCAGAGGAAAGGTTTAGTCAACCTTTGGAAACTAGGATGCGAGAACTTTAGTGAGACCCATAGAGATATTTCTAAGGTATGTCTAGGGATGTCCCTAAGGATAAGTATACGTATAGGTTATAGTACTAGAATTACGCTAAAGATCATAGAATTAAACCTAAGATGTTAGATATTGAAGGTACTCCCCCTTTATTATGTTGTTTTCCCTAGCATGATTTTTGCCTCTCACACTATTTATTTTGGGTTTTAGAAAATGGCTGGAAACAAGATGATTCACGATAATCGAGGATATGATGGACAATGGAATGATATTCTTCATAATTAAATGGGATTCGGAAGTCCAAACATCATTATTATGCCGAATCAGCAATCTCATAATATGATCAATAAAGTAAAATTTGGTAAGTTTCCTGACTCGGCTAATAAGAGAAAGATGGAGTTTCATGATGATCATAGAGGAAGGAAAGTTCAATTTCCCCTATGTAAATCATGTGGGATGAGGCATCAAGGAGAATGTTTCAAAGGAACTGGAAGATGCTTTGGGTGTGGAAAAGAAGGACACAAAGTAAGAAAGTGCAAAGGAAAAGGTTCAGTTAACACCATGGATGAGGATAATGGTATTGCTACGACATCAACAATGGTTAAATGTTTTAAATGTGGAATGTACGGGCATTATGCAAACCAATGCCCTAAGGGAAAGTCTCATGAAGATAATCAGTATGGTCGTATGGGAAGTATTTATGTTGATAATGATGAAGAGACTACAAATGATATGTGAGATGAAAAAAAATTTGAAGCTCAGTCAATGGTTTAAGAATGTAGTGGAATGATTACATGTTTATCATGTGTAATGTTGTATAAGAAATATCATGGTACTATAGAATAAAGAGACATCTAAGGATTGTTACACTGTTGTCTTTCCTTGAGTTATGAAAGTGTATGATTAATGGTACCACTATCCATGAAAGGTTATTCAGATATTTTTGGAATTTAGATGATATGCTCATAATGAAGGAATAATAAGATAATAGGGTGTTTGATTGTATTCATGAGCTCATGAATGATATAAGGAGAAGGTTATATCATGGTTTGAGTATATAGAATTTTTGGATTTTGGTATGTGGAAAGAGTTAACATTTAACTGCATTCATGTTTTCACTAAGGTTCAATGGGTATTTAAGAGAATACATGATTAAGGACTATGAATGTTTGGAATGTGACCAACAAAACATATCTTATGATATATGGGGATCGATGATGGTGTTAAATCTCTGGTAATCGTTTTCACTATGTTATGAGAGTGGACTTTAGTATTATGGATAAGCCTAAAGATTGGAATGGATTATGTTGGACATAAGTTAGTATTGTTTAAGGATAGAAGTTTTCTCGATATTATTGATGGGATGTTATAGTAATATAGTTTTAGAAAAAGGACAACCTGCAGGACGGGCGACAACCCATCGCGTCGGACAAGGCCGTGGGAATCGAACCCACAACCGAAGTGCGACTGGCCTTTATCACCTACCACTAACCTACAGGAAGTCCCTGTTTAGTAGAAACAAGTTTTATTATATTAAGCTTTATGACATATGATGTATAAGTCCATTTTAGGAACCATTTATGATTAATCTCACTATAGATCGACTTATGTATATAATTTTTTTTCTAACCTTTTGTTTGAGACAGATGGAATGACACATCATTCTATCACATGATCTGTTAACACTTCACGAATAACAAATTCAACATCATTTATTTAAGAGATGAAGTGGAAATTGTTAAAGGCACGAACAACAGTGAGATTGTACCAAAATAAAGTAAGTATTTATTCTAATTCAAATTCTTTAAATTTAGGAAAACTATCTTGAAAACCAAAAATGTTGTCCTAGTGATCTTATATCTGATGAATCAGATGGTACCTTAGATCGTCACAAATTTATGGCTTTGTGATTGCTGGCTTTTCCATAGCCATGTTCTCTACCACTCTCCATCAGAACATGATGGTTAGATTTTTCTTCCATATCCATATTTTCACCTATGTGGAAACCCAGTGATTAGTTTATTTTGGTAACCGTTAAGTTTCATACTTTTGTTTTTAAATATTGGTTTTGGTATTCCTTTTTACGATGTGGGTTTCTATTAATGAAACTTTCGAATACTAAACCATTTATAACCCCGACGAATTTCGAGGGCAAAATTCATTTTAAGGGGGGTAGAATGTAACAGCCCAAGATTTTATGAAAAATATTCTTTTTAATTTCACTAATGTTTTGTGTTGTACGCTACACCAAAAGGAGCTTGCACAACACGCATCCTTGACTTGCCTTGCATTACACGCAATCACGACCTTCCTCGATAGCGTGTGTAGTACGTAATACCGAGTTTCACTAAACAATGATATGCTATTAAAATATTATAACTAGCTGTTATGAATAGTAATAACCACCTTTTAAAATTTTAGAAATTTTAGCTCTCAAAATGGACTTCATTTTTGGATTCGGGGTATCGAATTTAGCCTAAGGTGAAGTTTTGGTACTTTTCGGATAACTTTCATATTCTGATGAATAGTGAAAATTACTAAATTATAATTAAAAACAACTTTTTTAATCAAAATAATTAATAGTGTTAAATTATTAATTTGAGTGGTTTTAACGTATATTTAGAATATATTTTTACAATTTAATACAATGTTGGTCATTGGATGTAATTTCACATTTAAACCAGACATAAACAAGTGTCAATCTTTTGATAGATATTGTTTCTTAAAAACACACTATTTGTTTTAACAGTGGGATTTAATTATAAAATTAATTAATGCGGCTTCTATGTTATGAATTTGGTAAAATAGACTTTATTTTTGAATTCGGAATATGAAATATAGCTTAGGATGAAATTTTGGCATTTTTCTGAAAAACATCAATTTTTGATGAATAGTGAAACTACTAAGTGGTAGTTAAAAAACTAAATTTTTCATAAAAATTAATTTTACCGCTTCTGTGAATGGAATTTCAAAAATCTGAGAGACACGGTTGATGTCAGTAAGTAAAATGTGGTTCAATGAGATGAAAATAATTTTTGCTGAATAGTTACTTTTTACTTTTGTTTACCACGGTTAAAAGTAAATAGGGTAATTAAGGGTAAAAATGATATTAATATTACCCTAACACATGTCCTAATCCTATTGGACAAGTTTATCTCGACCAAAAAAAACCTTAAGTGTAAAATATTATCATTTAGGCCCACTTGGATTAGATTAGGACATTTATTATTATTTAATTCAAATAAGAGTTAAAAGAGTTAAAATCAAAGTTTATTTACTAAACCATTTTTAATATAGGGTTGTGCATAAGATAAATTCAATTGTTAATATTCATTAGAAATCTAAAAATATTTCCTACATAATGGTATTTTATTTGTAATTTTTAGACATCAAATAATTTAATTTCATTATGACACAAAGATGATGTAGTAATTATCTTATTAATGAAATATTGACATAATTCATATTATAAATACCAAAATAAATGTAATTTAAGACTTTTTATGAATTCCACTAATTTTCTAGGTTACTATGATATATTAGTGTTGATTTAATCAACTTGGTTCGAACATATAATTCTGTTATGACTTTCACAAAAATCATATATCAAATAGTGTCAAAATTGACACAAAATAGTTTTTAAATCAAATATTATATTATTAATTGTTATTTTATTCATAAAAATCTAAGGTTCGGCCAAATGACATAGATAAGGATATATGTATTAATAATATACAATTTGGGGTTCGTTTGGCATGTTATAGTCAGTGTATTAACCATATAGTGAAAGAAAACAAAAAGACACGGTAAAAGTTTAATTATTTAACTTAGAGTTAAATATAATTGATAAGGATAAAATAATACCCTAAACTTTTCTAAATACTATTGGATGATAGGATTTCGACCCATCCCCACTTTAGCTTCGAAATAAGACCCTTTGTAACCATTATAAACTGATTTTGACTTTAATATAAAATAATATTTTGAGATATTCCTAAGGTGCCCCTCTCCACCCTTATAAAAGGGAACCTCCTCCCCCTCCTCCTCACACCAATTTGAGCACTCAATCTCGGCCAACCCCTGCCATTTTCTCCTCTCCACTTCTCTAGAATAATCCTAGAGGTCCTGGTCTTCTTCAAAGACCAATCTTAGTTCCCTAAGTGGAGGATTCAAAGAAGCGTTCCAAAGAAGAGGAGGTTCGGACACTTACAAAGCAAGTCGGACCTAAGGTAAGGGAAATATCACAATCTCATTTTTATCCGAGATTTTTTATTCGTAAGTATTTACTGGGGTGTATTTTGTCATCCACATCCATGTTTCATAAATATGTAATATTATTTCCATCCACCTAAAATTGTTTAAATCCATTTTTACCCTTCGGAGAGTTTTTAGTAAAAGAAATGAAATGAATCCTTTGTCGTTTTTCGTACGAGGTACTTTTTGACTTTTCCGAAAAAAGTACGAAGAATGTTTTTTTAAACTTTTACGGCATGAAATGAATTTCTAAAACATTATTTCCAAGAAGTTTCCTTTACAAGTATTCATGTTTATTTTTAATCAACTTCTTTTAGTTTAATATTGTATGACATGTTATGAAAGGAAAAGTGTTTTTGAAGTAGAAAGGACATTTTCCTCCAGAATGGAGTTCAAGTATTTTATCAAAATTATTTTCCATATAAGATAATAAAAGGGATCTGTTTTTATCCCTATTATTACATGGATTTGATTATGTTGTGATGGAAATATTTTTTTTCTTTATCTTATATGAATTGTTTTATGATGTCATGTTGTTTAAGAATCCCATTTTTATTACATGGGTTACGCTATGATGTATGGTTTATGATTATGTGGCACACATAAGAAAGGATTCATTATAAGATGGGTGGGACCTATATCTCCCTCCAATGCATTGGGTAAAGATTTTATATCCCATGAGATAGACATGGCTGGAACGGTAGGTTATACCGGTTCAGTGAAACAGGACTGGCACGAGGGTGACTCGGTTCAGAAAGGGACTTTGTCCACTTAGATAGTCTTGGCAATGAGTCATGACTAACAAGAAATGATTTTCCATGATAATGTGTGCATGCCACAAAGTTTCAAGTTTCATGTTATGATTATGGGGATCTCATTTTCACTTATATGATTTATTCCATGTTAAGATATTATGATCTCTTTTGCAGGTTATGATTTCCAAAAAGATATGATATGATTTTTATTCCCTTTGTTTACCCTTACTGAGAATTTGAGCTCACCCTTTTATGTTTTATTTTCCCCAGGATATAAAGAATGGTTTTAGGTAATAAAAGGGAAGATCTTTATGGGAGATATTGAAGATCTTTCACCACGATTAGAAGATTACGTTCCGAGTTTCCAAAGACACTAAACTATTACGATCCTTGTGTGTGTGTTTTTGTTATGTACCAAGTATTCTGAAAAAGTAATGTAATGTCCATGTACATTAAGTTTCGGGTCTCTACAGTTGGTATCAGAGGAAAGGTTTAGTCATCCTTTGGAAACTAGGATGCGAGAACT
Source organism: Viscum album (assembly GCA_963277665.1). NCBI lineage: Eukaryota > Viridiplantae > Streptophyta > Magnoliopsida > Santalales > Viscaceae > Viscum > Viscum album. The sequence goes on along the minus strand of OY728161.1, from coordinate 1,983,578,854 downwards.
TTAGTGAGACCCCTAGAGATATTTCTAAGGTATGTATAGGGATGTCCCTAAGGTTAAGTATACGTATAGGTTATAGTACTAGAATTACGCTAACGATCATAGAATTAAACCTAAGATGTTAGATATTGAAGGTACTCCCCCTTTATTATGTTGTTTTCCCTAGCATGATTTTTGCCTCTCATACTATTTTTTATTGGGTTTTAGAAAATGGATGGAAACAAGATGATTCACGATAAGGGAGGATATGATGGAAAATGGAATGATATTCTTCATAATGAAATGGGATTTGGAAGTCCAAAAATCATTATTATGCCGAATCAGCAATCTCATAATATGATCAATAAAGTAAAATTTGGTAAGTTTCCTGAATCGGCTAATAAGAGAAAGATGGAGTTTCATGATGATCATAGAGGAAAGAAAGTTCAATTTCCCCTATGTAAATCATGTGGGAAGAGGCATCAAGGAGAATGTTTCAAAGGAACTGGAAGATGCTTTGGGTGTGGAAAAGAAGGACACAAAGCAAGAAAGTGCAAAGGAAAAGGTTCAGTTAACACCATGGATGAGGATAATGGTATTGCTACGACATCAACAATGGTTAAATGTTTTAAATGTGGAATGTACGGGCATTATGCAATTCAATTCCCTAAGGGAAAGTCTCATGAAGATAATCAGTATGGTCGTATGGGAAGTATTTATGTTGATGATGATGAAGATACTACAAATGATATGTGAGATGAAAGAATTCTTAAAGCTCGGTCAATGGTTTAAGAATGTAGTGGAATGATTACATGTTTATCATGTGTAATGTTGTATAAGAAATCTCATGGTACTATGGAATAAAGAGACATCTAAGGATTGTTACACTGTTGTCTTTCCTTGAGTTATGAAAGTGTATGATTAATGGTACCACTATCCATGAAAGGTTATTCAGATATTTTTGGAATTTAGATGATATGCGCATAATGAAGGAATAATAAGATAATGAGGTGTTTGATTGTATTCATGAGCTCATGACTGATATAAGGAGAAGGTTATATCATGGTTTGAGTATATAGAATTTCTGGATTTTGGTATGTGGAAAGAGTTAACTTTTAACTGCATTCATGTTTTCACTAAGGTTCAATGGGTATTCAAGAGAATACATGATTAAGGACTTTGAATGTTTGGAATGTGACCATCAAAACATATCTTATGATATATGGGGATCGACGATGGTGTTAAATCTCTGGTAATTGTTTTCACTATGTTATGAGAGTGGACTGCAGTATTATGGATAAGCCTGAAGATTGGAATGGATTATGTTGGACATAAGTTAGTATTGTTTAAGGATAGAAGATTTCTCGATATTATTGATGGGATGTTATAGTAATATAGTTTTAGAAAAAGGACAACCTGCAGGACGGGCGACAGCCCATCGCGTCGGACAAGGCCGTGGGAATCGAACCCACAAACGAAGTGCGATTGGCCTTTATCACCTACCACTGGCCTACAGGAAGTCCATGTTTAGTAGAAACTAGTTTTATTATATTAAGCTGTATGACATATGATGTATAAGTCCATTTTAGGAACCATATATGATTAATCTCACTATAGATCGACTTATGTATATAATTTTTTTGCTAACCTTTTGTTTGAGACAGATGGAATGACCCGTCATTCTATCACATGGTCTGCTAACACTTCACGAATAACAAATTCAACTTAATTTATTTAAGAGATGAAGTGGAAATTGTTAAAGGCATGAACAACAGTGAGATTGTACCAAAATAAAGTAATTATTTATTCTAATTCAAATTCTTTAAATTTAGGGAAACGATCTTGAAAACCAAAAATGTTGTCCTAGTGATCTTATATCTGATTAATCAGATGGTACCTTAGATCGTCACAAATTTATGGCTTTGTGATTGCTGGCTTTTCCATAGCCATGTTCTATACCACTCTCCATCAGAACATGATGGTTAGATTTTTCTTCCATATCCATATTTTCACCTATGTGGAAACCCAGTGATTAGTTTATTTGGGTAACCGTTAAGTTGCATTCATTTCTTTTTAAATATTGGGTTTGGTATTCCTTTTTACGATGTGGGTTTCTATTAAAGAAACTTTTGAGTAGTAAACCATTTATAACCCCGATGAATTTTGAGGGCGAAATTCATTTTAAGGGGGGTAGAATGTAACAACCCAAGATTTTATGAAAAATATTCATTTCAATATCACTAATGTTTTGTGTTGTACGCTACACCAAAAGGAGCTTGCACAACACGCATCCTTGACTTGCCTTGCATTACACGCAATCACGACCTTCCTCGATAGTGTGTGTAGTACGCAATACTGAGTTTCACTAAACAACGATATGCTATTAAAATATTATAACTAGCCATTATGAATAGTAATAACCACCTTTTAAAATTTTAGAAATTTTAGCTCTCAAAATGGACTTCATTTTTGGGTTCAGTGTATCGAATTTAGCCTAAGGTGAAGTTTTGGTACTTTTCAGATAACTTTCTTATTCTGATGAATAGTGAAAATTACTAAATTATAATTAAAAACAACTTTTTTAATCAAAATAATTAATAGTGATAAATTATTAATTTGAGTGGTTTTAAAGTATATTTAGAATATATTTTTACAATTTAATACAATTTTTGTCATTGGATGTAATTTCACATTTAAACCAGACATAAACAAGTGTCAATCTTTTGAAAGATATTGTTTCTTAAAAACACGCTATTTGTTTTAACAGCGGGATTTAATTATAAAATTAATTAATGCAGCTTCTATGTTATGAATTTGGAAAAATAGACTTCATTTTTGAATTCGGAATATGAAATATAGCTTAGGATGAAATTTAGGCATTTTTCTGAAAAACATCAATTTTTTATGAATAGTGAAACTACTAAGTGGTAGTTAAAAAACTGAATTTTTCATAAAACTTAATTTTACCGCTTCTGTGAATGGAATTTAAAAAATCCGAGAGAAACGGTTGATGTCAGTAAGTAAAATGTGGTTCAATGAGATGAAAATAATTTTTGGTGAATATTAACTTTTTACTTTTTTTTACCACGGTTGAAAGTAAATAGGGTAATTAAGGGTAAAAATGGTATTAATATTACCCTAACACATGTCCCAATCCTATTTGACAAGTGTATCTCGACCAAAAACAACCTTAAGTGTAAAATATTATCATTTAGGCCCACTTGGATTAGATTAGGACATTTATTTCTATTTAATTCAAAGAAGAGTTAAAAGAGTTAAAATCAAAGTTTATTTACTAAAACATTTTAAATATATGGTTTTACATAAGATAAATTCGATTGTAAATATTCATTAGAAAGCTAAAATGATTTTCTACATAATGGTATTTTATTTGTAATTTTTAGACGTAAAATAATTTAATTTCATTATGACACAAAGATGATGCAGTAATTATCTTATTAATGAAATATTGACATAATTGATATTATAAATACCAAAATAAATGTAATTTTAGACTTTTTATGAATTCCACTAATTTTATAGGTTACTATGATATATTAGTGTTGATTTAATAAACTTGGTTAGGACATATAATTCTATTATGACTTTCAAAAAAAATCATATATCAAATAGTGTCAAAATTTACACAAAATAGTTTTTAAATCAAATATTATATTATTAATTGTTATTTTATTCATAAAAATCTAAAGTTCGGCCAAATGACTTAGATAAGGATATATGTATTAATAATATACAATTTGGGGTTCGTTTGGCATGTTATAGTAAGTATATTAACCATATAGTGAAAGAAAACAAAAAGACACGGTAAAAGTTAATTTATTTAACTTAGAGTTAAATTTAATTGATAAGGGTAAAATAATACCCTAAACTTGTCTAAATCCTATTGGATGATAGGATTTCTACCCATCCCCACTTTAGCTTTTAAATAAGACCCTTTGGAACCATTATAAACCGATTTTGACTTTAATATAAAATAATATTTTGAGATATTCCTAAGGTGCCCCTCTCCTCCCTTATAAAAGGGAACCTCCTCCCCCTCCTCCTCACACCAATTTGAGCACTCAAGCTCGGACAACCCCTTCCATTTTCTCCTCTCCACTTCCCTAGAATAATCCTACAGGTCCTGGTCTTCTTCAAAGACCAATATTAGTTCCCTAAGTGGAGGATTCAAAGAAGCGTTCCAAAGAAGAGGAGGTTCGGACACTTACAAAGAAAGTCGGACCTAAGGTAAGGGAAATATCACAATCTCATTTTTATCCGAGATTGATTATTCATAAGTATTTACTGGGGTGTATTTTATCATCCACATCCATGTTTCTTAAATATGTAATATTATTTCCATCCCCCTACAATGGTTTAAATCCATTTTTACCCTTCAGAGTGTTTTTAGTAAAAGAAATGAATGGAATCCTTTGTCATTTTTCGTACGAGGTACTTTTTGACTTTTCCGAAAAAAGTACAAAGAATGTTTTTTTAACTTATACGGCATGAATGGATTTCTAAAAAATTATTTCCAAGAAGTTTCCTTTAAAAGTATTCATGTTTATTTTTAATCAACTTCTTTTAGTTTAAAATTGTATGACATGTTAAGAAAGGAAAAGTGTTTTTGAAGTAGAAAGAATATTTTCCTCAAGAATGGAGTTCAAATATTTTATCAAAATTATTTTCCATATAAGATAATAAAATGGTTCTGTTTTTATCCCTATTATTACATGGATTTGATTATGTTGTGATGGAAATATTTTTTTTTCTTTATCTTATATGAATTGTTCTATGATGTCATGGTGTTTAAGAATCCCATTTTTATTACATGGGTTACGCTATGATGTATCGTTTATGATTATGTGGAACACATAAGAAAGGATTAATTATAAGATGGGTGGGACCTATATCCCCCTCCAATTCATTGGGTAAAGATTTTATATCTCATGAGATAGACATGGATGGAACGGTAGGTTATACCGGTTCAGTGAAACAGGACTGGAACGAGGGTGACTCGGTTCAGAAAGGGACTTTTTCCACTAAGATAGTCTTGGCAATGAGTCATGACTAACAAGAAATGATTTTCCATGATTATGTGTGCATGACACAAAGTTTCAAGTTTCATGTTATGATTATGGGGATCACATTTTCACTTCTATGATTTATTCAATGTTAAGATATTATGATCTCTTTTGCAGGTTATGATTTCCAAAAAGATATGATATGATTTTTATTTCCTTTGTTTACCCTTACTGAGCATTTGAGCTCACACTTTTATGTTTTCTTTTCCCCAGGATATAAAGAAAGGTTTTAGGTAAGAAAAAGGGAAGATCTTTATGGGAGATATTGAATATCTTTCACCACGATTAGAAGATTACGTTCCGAGTTTCCAAAGATACTAAACTATTACGATCATTGTGTGTGTGTTTTTGTTATGTACCAAGTATTCCGCAAAAGTAATGTAATGTCCATGTACGTCAAGCTTCGGGTCTCTACAGTTGGTATCAGAGGAAAGGTTTAGTCAACCATTGGAAACTAGGATGCGAAAACTTTAGTGAGACCCCTAGAGATATTTCTAAGGTATGTCTAGGGATGTCCCTAAGGATAAGTATACGTATAGGTTATAGTACTAGAATTACGCTAACGATCATAAAATTAAACCTAAGATGTTAGATATTGAAGGTACTCCCCCTTTATTATGTTGTTTTACATAGCATGATTTTTGCCTCTCACACTATTTTTTTTGGGTTTTAGAAAATGGCTGGAAACAAGATGATTCACGATAATAGAGGATATGATGGACAATGGAATGATATTCTTCATAATGAAATGGGATTTGGAAGTCCAAACATTATTATTATGCCGAATCAGCATTCTCATAATATGATGAATAAAGTAAAATTTGGTATGTTTCCTGACTCGACTAATATGAGAAAGATGGAGTTTCATGATGATCATAGAGGAGAGAAAGTTCAATTTCCCCTATGTAAATTATGTGGGAAGAGGCATCAAGGAGAATGTTTCAAAGGAACTAGAAGATGCTTTGGGTGTGGAAAATAATGACAAAAATCAAGAAAGTGCAAAGGAAATGGTTCAGTTAACACCATGGATGAGGATAATGGTATTGCTACGACATCAACAATGGTTAAATGTTTTAAATGTGGAATGTACGGGCATTATGCAAACCAATGCCCTAAGGGAAAGTCTCATGAAGATAATCAGTATGGTCGTATGGGAAGTATTTATGTTGATGATGATGAAGAGACTACAAATGATATGTGAGATGAAATAATTTTTGAAGCTCGGTCAATGGTTTAAGAATGTAGTGGAATGATTACATGTTTATCATGTGTAATGTTGTATAAGAAATCTCATGGTACTATGGAATAAAGAGACATCTAAGGATTGTTACACTGTTGTCTTTCCTTGAGTTATGAATGTGTATGATTAATGGTACCACTATCCATGAAAGGTTATTCAGATATTTTTGGAATTTAGATGATATGCGCATAATGAAGAAATAATAAGATAATGAGGTGTTTGATTGTATTCAAGATCTCATGGCTGATATAAGGAGAAGGTTATATCATGGTTTGAGTATATAGAATTTTTGGATTTTGGTATGTGGAAAGAGTTATCTTTTAACTGCATTCATGTTTTCACTAAGGTTCAATGGGTATTCAAGAGAATACATGATTAAGGACATTGAATGTTTGGAATGTGACCAACAAAACATATCTTATGATATATGGCGATCAACGATGGTGTTAAATCTCTGGTAATCGTTTTCACTATGTTATGAGAGTGGACTGCAGTATTATGGATAAGCCTGAAGATTGAAATGGATTATGTTGTACATAAGTTAGTATTGTTTAAGGATAGAAGTTTTCTCGATATTATTGATGGGAAGTTATAGTAATATAGTTTTAGAAAAAGGACAACCTGCAGGACGAGCGACATCCCATCGCGTCGGACAAGGCCGTGGGAATCGAACCCACAACCGAAGTGCGACTGGCCTTTATCACCTACCACTGGCCTACAGGAAGTCCTTGTTTAGTAGAAACTAGTTTTATTATATTAAGCTGTATGACATATGATGTATAAGTCCATTTTAGGAACCATATATGATTAATCTCCCTATAGATCGACTTATGTATATAGTTTTTTTGCTAACCTTTTGTTTCAGACAGATGGAATGACCCGTCATTCTCTCACATGATCTGCTAACACTTCACAAATAACAAATTCAAATTCATTTATTTAAGAGATGAAGTGGAAATTGTTAAAGGCACGAACAACAGTGAGATTGTACCAAAATAAAGTAAGTATTTTTATTCTAATTCAAATTCTTTAAATTTAGGGAAACGATCTTGAAAACCAAAAATGTTGTCCTAGTGATCTTATATCTGATGAATCAGATGGTACCTTAGATCATCACAAATTTATGGCTTTGTGATTTCTGGCTTTTCCATAGCCATGTTCTCTACCACTCTCCATCAGAACATGATGGTTAGATTTTTCTTCCATATCCATATTTTCACCTATGTGGAAACCCAGTGATTGGTTTATTTGGGTAACCGTTAAGTTTCATACTTTTGTTTTTAAATATTGGTTTTGGTATTCCTTTTTACGATGTGGGTTTCTATTAAAGAAACTTTCGAATAGTAAACCATTTATAACCCCGACGAATTTCGAGGGAGAAATTCATTTTACGGGGGGTAGAATGTAACAGCCCAAGATTTTATGAAAAATATTCTTTTTAATTTCAATAATGTTTTGTGTTGTATGCTACACCAAAAGGAGCTTGCACAACACGCATCCTTGACTTGCCTTGCATTACATTCAATCACGACCTTCCTCGATAGCGTGTGTAGTACGCAATACCGAGTTTCACTAAACAACGATATGCTATTAAAATATTATAACTAGCCGTTATGAATAGTAATAACCACCTTTTAAAATTTTAGAAATTTTAGCTCTCAAAATGGACTTCATTTTTGGATTCGGAGTATCGAATTTAGCCAACGGTGAAGTTTTGGTACTTTTCGGATAACTTTCATATTCTGATGAATAATGAAAATTACTAAATTATAATTAAAAACAAATTTTTTAATAAAAATAATTAATAGTGATAAATTATTAATTTGAGTGGTTTTAAAGTATATTTAGAATATATTTTTACAATTTAATACAATGTTGGTCATTGGATGTAATTTAACATTTAAACCAGACATAAACAAGTGTCAATCTTTTGATAGATATTGTTTCTTAAAAACACGCTATTTGTTTTAACAGCGGGATTTAATTATAAAATTAATTAATGCAGCTTCTATGTTATGAATTTGGTAAAATAGACTTCATTTTTGAATTCGGAATATGAAATATAGCTTAGGATGAAATTTTGGCATTTTTCTGAAAAACATAAATTTTTGATGAATAGTGAAACTACTAAGTGGTAGTTAAAAAACTGAATTTTTCATAAAACATAATTTTACCGCTTCTGTGAATGGAATTTCAAAAATCCGAGAGACACGGTTGATTTCAGGAAGTAAAATGTGGTTCAATGAGATGAAAATAATTTTTGGTGAATAGTAACTTTTTACTTTTGTTTACCACGGTTAAAAGTAAATAGGGTAATTAATGGTAAAAATGATATTAATATTACCCTAACACATGTCCTAATACTATTGGACAAGTGTACCTCGACCAAAAACAACCTTAAGTGTAAAATATTATCATTTATGCCCACTTGGATTAGATTAGGATATTTATTATTATTTAATTCAAAGAAGAGTTAAAAGAGTTAAAATCAAAGTTTATTTACTAAAACATTTTTAATATAGGGTTGTACATAAGATATATTCGATTGTAAATATTCATTAGAAATCTAAAATGATTTCCAACATAATGGTATTTTATTTGTAATTTTTAGACATCAAATAATTTAATTTCATTATGACACAATGATGATGCAGTAATTATCTTATTAATGAAATATTGACATAATTGATATTATAAATACCAAAATAAATGTAATTTAAGACTTTTTATGAATTCCACTAATTTTCTAGGTTACTATGATATATTAGTGTTGATTTAATCAACTTGGTTCTAATATATAATTCTGTCATGACTTTTAGAAAAATCATATATCAAATAGTGTCAAAATTGACACAAAATAGTTTTTAAATCAAATATTATATTATTAATTGTTATTTTATTCCTAAAAATATAAGGTTCGGCCAACTGACTTAGATAACGATATATGTATTAATAATATACAATTTGGGGTTCGTTTGGCATGTTATTGTAAGTGTATTAACCATATAGTGAAAGAAAACAAAAAGACACGGTAAAAGTTAAATTATTTAACTTAGAGTTAAATCTAATTGATAAGGTTAAAATAATACCCTAAACTTGTATAAATCCTATTAGATGATAGGATTTCGACCCATCCCTACTTTAGCTTCGAAATAATATCCTTTGGAACCATTATAAATCGATTTTGACTTTAATATAAAATAATATTTTGAGATATTCCTAAGGTGCCCCTCTCCTCCCTTATAAAAGGGTACCTCCTCCCCCTCCTCCTCACACCAATTTGAGCACTCATGCTCGGCCAAACCCTGCCATTTTCTCCTCTCCACTTCCCTAGAATAATCTTAGAGGTCCTGGTCTTCTTCAAAGACCAATCTTAGTTCCCTAAGTGGAGGATTCAAAGAAGTGTTTCAAAGAAGAGGAGGTTCAGACACTTACAAAGCAAGTCGGACCTAACGTAAGGGAAATATCACAATCTCATTTTTATCCGAGATTTTTTATTCGTAAGTAACTACTGGGGTGTATTTTATCATCCAAATCCATGTTTCATAAATATGTAATATTATTTCCATCCACCTACAATTGTTTAAATCCATTTTTACCCTTCGCAGAGTTTTTAGTAAAAGAAATGAAAGGAATCCTTTGTCGTTTTTCGTACGAGGTACTTTTTTACTTTTCCGAAAAAAGTACGAAGAATGTTTTTTTAACTTATACGGCATGAATGGATTTCTAAAACATTATTTCCAAGAAGTTTCCTTTACAAGTATTCAAGTTTATTTTTAATCAACTTCTTTTAGTTTAAAATTGTATGACATGTTAAGAAAGGAAAAGTGTTTTTGAAGTAGAAAGGATATTTTCCTCAAGAACGGAGTTCAAGTATTTTATCAAAATTATTTTCCATATAAGATAATAAAAGGGTTCTGTTTTTATCCCTATTATTACATGGATTTGATTATGTTGTGATGGAAATATTTTTTTCTTTATCTTATATGAATTGTTTTATGATGTCATGTTGTTTAAGAATCCCATTTTTATTACATGGGTAACGCTATGATGTATGGTTTATGATTATGTGGCACACATAAGAAAGGATTCATTATAAGATGGGTGGGACCTATATCTCCCTCAAATGCATTGGATAAAGATTTTATATCTCATGAGATAGACATGGCTGGAACGGTAGGTTATACCGGTTCAGTGAAACAGGACTGGAACGAGGGTGACTCGTTTCAGAAAGGGACTTTGTCCACTAAGATAGTCTTGGCAATGAGTCATGACTAACAAGAAATGATTTTCCATGATTATGTGTGCATGCCACAAAGATTCGAGTTTCATGTTATGATTATGGGGATCTCATTTCCACTTCTATGATTTATTCCATGTTAAGATATTATGATCTCTTTTGCAGGTTATGATTTCCAAAAAGATATGATATGATTTTTATTTCCTTTGTTTACCCTTACTGAGCATTTGAGCTCACCCTTTTATGTTTTCTTTTCCCCAGGATATAAAGAATGGTTTTAGGTAAAAAAAAATTGAAGATCTTTATGGGAGATATTGAAGATCTTTCACCACGATTAGAAGATTACGTTCTGAGTTTCCAAAGACACTAAACTATTACGATCCTTGTGTGTGTGTTTTTGTTATGTACCAAGTATTCTGCAAAAGTAATGTAATGTCCATGTACGTCAAGCTTCGGGTCTCTACACCTTATTAATTTGTGAGGCTTTATATTGGAGTAGTCTGGTTAGTTTTATGATTGGGAGATCATACAATTACATGGGGAAACATGGATTATTGTTCCAAACAATGATTTTTTTCTCATTCCAATTATAGAAAGTATTGCACAATGCAATTAGTACATAGGTTTTTATGAGTATGTTTATCCATCAGTAGACCAACACGAAGTGAAATAATACTATCTAGGTTCTATAGGTCATATTTAGAACATGTTTTCATGATTTTTCTAGAACCTAGGAAAATTATAAGAATATATTGAGTTCACTTATACTAATAATTACTAGGAAACAATTCATAGGGTACTATATGAGGTGCTCTATGGTATGACATTTAGATCCCTATTATGATAGATAGAGGCCATTGAATCCGATTTATTCATTCCAAGCCTCATGAAAATAATATCATAAAGTTATTTCAAAATTTATGGAAATGACTCAGAGTATGAAGAATTCATTTGATGATCGATGACATCCAATTGAGTTTTTATTGGGAAATAATGTATTACTTGAGGTGTCATCAAGGTTGAGTCATAGTCAAATTCAGAAATAGGTAAACTGGTCACCTATGTATGTGGATCTGTTTGAGATTATTGAGAGGATAAGAATAGTGAAATACTTATTATCTCATCTAATTTATTATTGTTCCAAGCACAATATTTTTCATGTGTAAAAAATATTCAGTATCACGTCATACAATGTCATATAGTATATGTGGAGGATTTTGAGCTTAAGGATGATGTGTCCTTTATGGAACATCTAGTAAGTACTATGAATCATATTGATAAAATTTTATAGACTAAGATTGTGCCATTGGATCGAGTTTTGTGATAACATGGTAACATTCAAGAGGTGACATGGGAGATTGAGACTGATATATGAGCTTAGTAACCTAATATTTTTCCTTTGAAACTGTGTAATTATTGTCATATATTAATGAGATTGATCTATTATAACATGGTGATGTTGTAAGATCCAAAAAATAAAATGATATATGTTTGTTTTTATGTTTTGATTACTTCCATATTAATGTGGGTAAATAAATTATTCATGGTACAACGATGATTTAAGAGGTGTATTGGGGGTTAGGGGTACAAAAGGGGAGGGAAGATTCCATCCATTGTAGTTTACATGGTTAGTTATAACCATGCACGCAAACAGTGCACCCTATGGGGGGTGGCGTACTGTTGGAAAAAAAGAGAATGGTGTTGGGAACAGACCTTATGGGATTGAAAAATGACATTTTTCATGGCCACTATTTAGTTTTTTAATCCATGAAACTCCCCAGGAGACCCAGAAACCCTATTTCCTAATGGAAATACGGTTGCACATGGTTGGAAGAAAGTTTGGAAAACTTTTCATCCAAACAATGAATGTCATTAAAAACTATAGAAATTCACATATCCGTATTAGTATTTATGAAAACCTACCAGAATATCTCCACCTTTATTCTAACAGAGTCCTTGATGACAACCAAACACCTCGTAGACTTCCCAACGATCAATCTCTCTTGATTCAAAAACATTTGGAGTGACTCTATTTTTGCCACAAAAAATCATGTCAGTCTGACACTCCTCCTCCTTTAAATTTTAGGTTAAGGGAATGTGTATTTTTTTTCTCCAGGTGAGTTATTGAATCATTCTGTTATATAAGATAACTATTTTAGTGAATATAAGGATAATTGAGTTTTAATCAATGTCCACTGTTAAGATAACATTCATCATCTATCATGATATAAAAGGTCTTTATGTTATTACTCATAGTCTTGATGCACTATTCAACTGTGTATATGGTTGCGTGGTGGTATATTCACACTATCCATTTTATTCCTTAGTTGGAAAAGAGAAATGGGTTAAATTAAGGATGAATTGAACCCTTAGGATCCTTGTGGGATCTAATGAGGATGATTTTAAATGACCAATGGACACATATGTGGTATAACACTCCCTTGAACATTAAATATTTTTATTTTAAATTATATTTGTTGAGGGATTATGGTATTTAAACAATGGAGAATATGATTTACCTGGTAATATGCGAAATGAGATTTTTCGATTAACATGAATTGATAAATAATTTATGACGGGTAAATCATTGGAAATTATAAATTAATATTTTTTTTGAATTATGGTCGAATGTCATGGGAAGGGGAATAAATTATTGTAATGTGTTAAAATGGTAAATTAATTTTTGTATGTAATTGAAGACATAATGATTATAAAGAATAATGGAAATATGATTAAATAGAAATGCTGCAAAAAAATTTATTTTATGGAATAACATGTTTAATGATTATGAGAATATGTTATTGTGATATATGGTGGTCAAATGTTGGACAAATAAAATAGTCCTCTAGGTTGTCCTGATTGACAATCATGCACCATTATAAATAATAGATATTTAGGGAATGGATTGATTATCTTAAACCCAACTGTTTGGGCAAGGATTTTAACATCATGGTAAGGATGTTTAGACCAAAAATTTAAAATACAGGTTGGATTCATGGATAAAGGATCCATGTTTTAAAACATCTGACCCTTTCGACATAAGGATCAGATGACCATCATGATTTTATTGTTGTTCGATGAAGATCAGTAAAAACTAGAAAAATGAATTTAAAATAATTGATCAAATGATTAATATTTTGTTAAGATGTCTAACATCATTATTTAATTATTACATGTACATCTTTATAGACTATAATTAACTAGATATTTTATAGGCATCTTTGGTGGTGGCCTACTAAGTTGTACTCACTCTTTGATAGAACCAACATTGGTTACCTGGGAATACGTCATGGTTATAGGGATTAATATGGGATGGAGCCCTATTCTAGAGGGTTTATTTGTGGATCAGGGATGTGCATGGATGATCGAAAATCTTATGGCGTCGAGACCATTTTTATGGATTCTTTATAACTTTTCCAGTTTTTAATTTAGTTCACGTGAAACCGTATGATATTTCATGGATTTATTACTTTTGGTTACGAGCATGTACCCATTTTTGGTGATTAATTTTCATTAATTCAGTATTTGTTTTTCTATTGGTTCAATTTTTTATTTTATCTTCTATGTAATAATATAAAAAATAGTGTATAGTTTCCCAAAGTTTTACCCATTACCCTTACTACTAGTTATTAGGGCCTAGTATACAGGGAGGCACAGAAACAGCCATATGGTGAACCTTCTTAGGGTATTGGTTAGTGGATCCCTTGATTGGACATTATAGATATAATGTAGTTGTGCTATTATGGTTACACATTCCCCATCGTACTAGATTCATATACTCATCTCTATGGTTTAGGTTTTCCAAATATGCAACATTTGGATGATATTCTATTGATGTATATTTTAACACATTTCTAGGCCCACCATAGTTTCTATCAAAGGTAAGTGTCAATTTAATATGTAGTTAGTATTCATTGTATTTATATCAGGGAATATCAATTTTTTTCATGTAGCAGTAGATTCTTGAAATTTAGAAGATATTACCACAAGCATATGTATCCATAATTTTGAGAATTTAAGGCCATATATAGGATGTTATTACTTTTAATAGTAAACCATATTCCATAAATATTCCTTAATAATTCTAAATATTCTCTAATAATAGTGAAATTGATCTTTCTATCAATTTTCATCCTCATACAAAACAAATATCTATCACACTGTAGTTAAATGTGAACATGGTTATCAATGATTAAATAATTCCAATATTAGTGTATTGTTATGATTACATTATGAAATGATAAACCAAATAATAATTAATATCCGTTACAAAAATGTCATTTTTATTTATTTAATCAATTAGTTAAAAGGGGAAATGGTTATCAATTACAGAAATATACTCAATGTATCCTCATATTTGTGTGAAGCTATAAGACATCCCATGGAAATAAATTCATTTCTATTACAGTTAATTATATTATATGGTGATGCATTTAAGATGAAAAATAAAAATATAATATTTATAGAATTTTTGAATATGATATTTAATTAATTATTAAGAATATTTTTGGTAGTAATTGTGGATGATAATTATTTCTATACACAATATTGTGATTTTAATTGTCAATATTAATAGGTTTTCATAGAAACATTTCGGGAAAATTAGTTAAATGGAATGATTTATAAAAAATAACTTATGGATTCATGAATTCATATTTAATTACTATATAGTATTTAATTATAGTATATTTGTTGATCATTGATGGTGGAAGTGTTAATGTACTAGAAATATTCCCCCAATTTTTTTAAAGTTATGATTTTTTGGGGGGAGGGGGACATGATATTATCATTATTTTAACATAGATGTTTTCAAAATAGGCAATACAAATATTTAATTAATAGATAATGGAGTAAACATTTACGGTCTCAATTTTTATTTAATGTAATAATAATATATTGAATAAGTGTCCACTGTTCCTTTTGGAAATATTAAAAATTCATTGTGAAGTGTTTGATTTATATTATAGAGCTTTAACAACATTTATGGTATTTACTATATAAAATATCTAGATATTAACTGATGGTTATTGAAATAGAAGACATCTTAAACTAAAAAATTATACCAATGACATGGAATTGGTTTTTTTGTCTATTCTACAATGATAGTGATTCATTATTTATTTTGAATTTCATTTCTTATATTTATTAATAAAAAATGAAAAAAAGTGAATATTTAAATAGAAATATTTAAATCCTATGTTTCATAAAGATGTCAAGTATCAGAAATCAATCATTTCTTCATTATTCAGCTTGTATGGGAATTCCAGATCATTATTCTCATATTAGGAATGCTTATCATCAAGGTTTGTAAAAAGATAGTGAAAAAATATAGAGAAATGTTCTTAATTGTTAACCTCTATCTTGATATAATAGAAGATTAATATAGGAAAAAATTATTTAATAACCATCTTCCATCCACTATATTATTTTGTTTTAATGAATTATGAATGTTTAATTATGATTATATAATTATTTGATAAATAATTTTTTTGAGAACCTTGACAATAGAATTCAATATTTGAATTCCACTTTTTATATACATTTTGGACTAGTAGTACCAAAAAAATTGTGTAACGATATGATGAGAGAATATCATAAATACTTATAGGATTTTATCTAAAAGTAATAAAAATATTTGTTGATATGAATTTGTATTTTTGGTTGGATAAAAAATATTAATGGAGTTATTTCAATATATTAAAAATTAAAATTAGTGAAATATGAACATTAGTGAGCCAAATGTGAATTTAAACATATTCATCTACCAATTTAATTAATTAATAAATTTAAATGATCTTTGTGAAGAGAATTATAATTTAGAAAGAGTTTTGTGGTTCTATTTTTGATTATTATGGGTTGTAAGACCAAGATGATTCACATTATTCCTATAATGAAATAAGGATTTCTTTATTGATTAGAAAATAATTATATTATATAAATTCGGAATGTTTATGCAGTACTATCTAGTATTATATCATATCAAAAACAAATTTCTGAATATAAATTATAGAATTTGTATTAGTGTCATTTCGGCCCTCATATAATATAATATACTACCTATTATACTCAAATTGAATATCAAAAATGTTAAACAAAAACCTAGATCATTTTGAGACACAATATGGTAGTAATTATTTTTCTCCCACTTGTCAAACTGGAATATGGGATTAATATTCTATTATGAATAATATAGATATTGAATTGATAAATTGGAGAAGAAAATACATAAATGATTTATCACACCTCAATTATTATAATATTCATAAACTAATTTTAGAAGCCATGATTCTGAGTTTATTATTAGTGAACATGTTTATTGTTGAGTCTCTTTATGATTGGTTCAGTAATATATTTTTATGAATAGGAAGTTAAATCAATGGTTAATTAATCCTTTATTGATCACTAGAAGAATGATGGAAACTGCTTATTACATTTCATTTTCTTTGAAGTATAGTTTTATCCATGATCTATTCCATGTATCGAAATTATTGAAATACATTCATGATCGCCCACATGTGGTGTTATGTGATGATATAAACCTATAGGAAGATGGATCCAACGTGCAGTTGTATATCATATTTGTTAAACTATTAAAATAGGTTCTATAAGGTAAATTATTTTTATTGGTTCATATTTGATGGAATCATGTGGGATTGTCAGATAGAATAAATGATCAAGATTCTGAAATTGTAACAACTAGAACTGTAAAAAAAATTCCCTTGTGATGTAATATAATGTGTTTTTATGTTATATGGTTATAGAATAAACATTAAATTATTTGGATTTATTATTTCATATTAAATTTAAAATATTGTTACGTATCATTACCAGTGATAATATAGCATTTGGTAGTGATCACATTGTATATATTATTATAGGGTTTTAACAAATCTAATTAACACAAAAAAGGATGTGATAACCTAAACCAGCAAGATCATACAAATTTCAGCCCTTTTATCGATGATTCCAAGCTAGATAAAATCACTCTGATTTTCCCACGACCAATCCCAAGCTGAGATGAAAAAAATAATTAATGATGAAACTTTTTATAGGAGTGGTTTAATACCACTATATCATAGCTCAAACAATTTTTTTTGAACCACCCCATGATGGTTTCACCATTTCACACCATACTCTCATTGTCTAGTGTAGTTTTTTATTTCGATTATTTTATCAAAACCATATAAATGTGAGTAGAAACATTATTTTGTATAGAGTATTGAATATATTTTAATCACAATTTTGTAACATTATATATTTTTATTTTTGTAGAATAAAATAAAAATAGTATTTTGGGCTAATATTCCAATTCAAATATGGAATTTATTTTGAAGAGTTAATTATTTTTATAACTAAATAATATTTTAACAAGATATTAATATTAAATAAATTTTATTAATTTTAAATTATCATATAAAGTTTATGAAGTCAAATGTAATTTTTAAAAGGTTTCGAAACATTTTCTTTAAAAAACCAATAATTTCATAATAAATTCATATTTAATTTTAAAAGTGATAATTTCATTTTTCAGAAATCTTTTAGATAATGAGGATAATATTTTTTGAAAGAAAATTTTGAAATAATCAAACTGGGAAATGTATCCTAATTTTTTTAGAAAGTCAAATTTTCTAGAAAAAACTAAATCCCATATTAATATAAATTATGTATTATGACATGATAATGGCACAAAAGTTGTGTTATAAAAAATATTAAAGTAATACATGACCAAAACTATGTATTCCATTAAAAATCACCTAATTTAATATTTATTTGATTAGTTTTATAAATCCATTATGAATCCTCAAAAGAAAATATATTTTATAGTTTTAAAATCACATCATTAAGTGTAAGAGTCATATCCACATATAAAAGGGAATTATTTTATTATTTTCATTCCTTCACCATAGAAACGAACTGAAACCTCTACCGTTGGAATAAATAATTGGTAAAAACCTTGGGATGGTTTGTGGTTTTGGATGTTCTATTATATAGTTTCCAAAACAATTTTTTTAAAAATAATAACTAAATCCGCACTTATTTGTTATATAAACCAACCTAATATCCCATTTTCCATGACTGAAAGTCCTTTTAGAATATAAATTCTCCTACCTCCCTTATATATATTTCTACCAAGGATCCCTTGTTCCCTAATAGTGATTCTCCAAATAATTTACTGTCAAACATAAAATTAAGAGTTCACTTCTAAGTCTTCCTAATACATGATTTTTATTATGTTCTGCGTTTTTTGTCGAATTAAATATTTTGTGAAATGAATTACCATGTCCCTAATACTATAATTTTTTTTCCAAATTATGATAGACCCCTTTAATTCTCATCCACCCATTTTATAAATTTACTATGTGATGCTTCTATGCAGCTAAAAGTTTACCACGATTTTCCATCTTAAGATAATTTTATAGTGAATACCATACCCATTTAAAATCAAGGGATTTAAATTTATACACTTATAATTAATTGAATTGGGAATTTCATTTATTTATTCCATAAACATTGATAATGGAATTAAGTATGATGATGGATGAATCCATGTTGTATGCTCTATGTGGAACACATATAAATGAGAATGAAATGAATGTGATTGGTGTACCCATAATTTTACAGAACTTCTATAAATTGGGTAATTTTTATCCACATGAGACGTCATGTTATGATATGGAGTGAACTTGATTTTTTTATGGGTCATTTTCCATCAAGATTTCTTGGGTTTTATCCTTATCATAAGTTTTTTATGTCTTGTTACATATTGTTTCCACATTTTCCATGTTATTTTAACCATACTATATATTAGTCCTAATTAGGAATATTAATTGTATTGACCATTGATATCCCTATTTTATAACATGTATTAAATTATATCATTATTATTAATTTACTAGGATTTATATCTCACAACTTTTATAAATATATCCCACAGTTATCCAATGGTGTTTTATGTAATAGCATGTTAAGGAATAATTCAGTAGAGATGATTTTATTCCTATTAAAAGTTGTAATTTAATGTAAGTCATTAATAAATACTCTATAAATATATATCATAGAGTTTTTTTATGTATAATATTATGAAATCAATCATTAATCAATTTGTTGTAAATAGAAGGGTTGTTATAGTTTCTATGAGTGGGAAAGTTATGTTATTTATTGGATTATGATAAGAAAAATGTAGTGAAAGCCATATGGATAAGACTAATTATAAGAAAACAAACCAAAATTTGAGTAAGTATAGAGTATGTGTTGTTTCAAGAAAATACATTCCTATCTGGATACTACATGTGGACATGCTTCTCGAATACATGTACCTTGGGGTAACGTCTCTAAAAAGGTTACTCGGGCCTAACTTGACATTACCTAGTACATGAGAATGGGCCTTAATATGAGCCCTGTTGGATAATCCTAGGGGATATGATTTTTTATATTCACAACAACATTAAGAACCCTTATCAAGGGAACAAAAAATTATCATGAAAAGATATATTAGGAAATAGATGTCTGATAACATATATTATAGACAAGAAAATTTTATGGTAAGAAACTAAATGAAATTAATAGGTTATATATTAATTGAAATTGATTTAAAATTTATGTTTTTAATTGTTTAAAAATACACATCATTTATTTTACCTTTATTCCAGAAAATTTCTGAAAAATAGGAGTAATTGTGTAAACAATTGATATGATGTGAAATGTGATAAATGCCCCTTAATGAGATTCCCAACCTGATGGGAGTGGTAATAAAAAACATTGTGATGATACTCTATCATCCGAGTAAGGTTATGAATAGGAATCTTGGATATGGAGGAGCATCAAAATCCCCTACAAATTGAAGAAGCTACAATTGAGATTTTTATGCGAAAAAGGCATCCAAAATTTAATGGATCTTCTTATCCCTTAATCGCGGAATAATAGATCAACTCCATTGATATGATCTTTTCAAAAAATAATGTTTCTAAAGAAAACATGGTTATAATGGATTTCTATCATGTAGATGTAAAAGTTTCTTAGTTGGTTACATTGATTAATAATACAATTTATTAGGATGAGATCAAAGCTATGGGGTTTCATGAATTATGGAAAAATGATTTTCGATAAATATTTTCCTCACAATAACCATCATAAAATAGAAATTAATATCATTTCCCCATGAAAATAGATGATAATTCAATCGGGGCATATAAGGAAAACATTACAAGTCATTCATGGTATGCCTCTATATTTTTCATTGCCCCGGAATTCAAGGTTGACTGCTTATTTGGTTGGATAAAACCTTATCTAAAAATATCCCTGGTGATCCATAACTATGACAGCTATGAGTAAATTTTTTTAATGTTTCATCAATGTTAGAGGCTATATTGGTGAATCTAAAGGGTATCAAAAGTATAATAAGTTGAAATTTTAGTTTAATTATATCATTATAATGGTGAAATTAAATGGTTCCATAAAATTTCAGTATCCCACTTGTCCTAGTTATGGAATGAAGAACTCTTGAAATTTCCTATGGGGGAGAGGAAGTTAATTAGGTGTCCGAAGGAAGGATTCCTTGGAAGAAATTTCTGATAGGAGTAACCCACCAATTAGATAGAGGAAAGGAATGCATTGGTTAAACCATAATGCATTGTTTATTAGTACAACATCAAGGAAGCAGTGAATAATTCATACCAATGCACTAAGAAAGGGTTTTCTATTACAACCTACATCCTATAAGGTATAAATGGTAGTATTCTTCACCCCAATAGCTGAGGTGTCTATCAAAAATGAAGTCGTGAAAGGAATGTTATTTGTACCATTACGAATAGAAAACATACTCTTTCATTTGATTTCAATAAATTCTATAATATCATGAATATTAGTAGAACTATTCAAACACCACAACATAGCATGGAAGTAGAGATATCCATGTGAATGGAAAATATGGAAATTTTTCAATCCAAAGTATAAAACTCATCCACTATAAAACATATTGGTTTGAACATACCATCGAACAATTCCATACTACATTTTGTTGAATTTGAATAAATTATTATCATTGATTGACTTTACCTATATAGATTCATCATAAAATTCCTCGATAAGGAATTCAATCTCATTATTGAGAATTGTCCCTCAATTATGTAAAAGTGGAATGAACAGGATGCATCATCTGTAGCTACAAAATCTCAGGTAGGGATATTATTTCCCTATAAAAAATGTATTTAGATCAAATTATTGAGCCTATGGAAAGAACCATCCATGAAGACATTCCTATTGTGAGGGAATACACTCATTTGTTTTTAGAGGAATTAATTTGACTTCCTCGAAGTCGAGAGGTATAATTTTCATTAGAGATTATGCCTAGGGTATTTAAAATTGTCCCAGAATATATATAGATTGGATGTTGTGGAACATGGAGAGATTAAGAAGCAACTATAAAAGAGTGTGGATAAAGGGTGTATAATCCCAAATATTTAAATCCTGTTGTGCACATGTCCTCTTTATCAATAAGACGGATGGGTCAATGAGACCTTACATTGATTATAGAAATCTAATCAAGATGAAGATAAAGAACATGTATCATCTACCAAATAATTATGACTTTTCCAATCAACTATATGAAGAACATTAATTATCAAAGGTAGAGATGATGTCAGGATATTACCAGTCTAGGGTGAAGAAGGATGATATCACCAATACTAACATTCTTACAATGTATGGGCATAATGAGTTCATATTAATTACATCGAGATTCACTAATTATCAATCAATAATTATGGACATGATAAATAGAGTAATTAAATATTACCATGAAATTTTTTTGGACGTCTTTATAGATGATATTTTAATGTAATCTAATACCAAATAAGATAATGATGAGCATATGAACATTATTCTAAAGAACTTTAAAAGGGATAAGATTCATGAAAAGTAAATAAAATGTTAGTTATTTATGAATAAATTTCCATTCATAGGTAATATCATCAAAATATAAGTAATATCTATAAACCCTTCAAAGAGAGATGAAAATAATGGATGGCTGAGGAGTACATCAATGATAGATATCCATAGATTCATTATATTAAAGAGTTAATATATACAATTTGTGAAAAAAAAATTATGATTTTTAAGACCGAAAACCATGGTAACATGGAATGGAATAAATGTCTCTTAGATTAATGAATGATAAAAGATATTCAGGGAGTTGAAAAAGAGGTTTTACACTTCCCATGTGCTCACACATCCCAAAAGTGGAGAAATTTTTGTGGTATTAAGTGATTATTTAAAGATGGTATTAGGTTTTGTGTTAATAAAAATTAAAAAAGTCATAGACTATGCCTCAAGAATATTGAATGCTCACAAACAAAACTACCCAAAACATGATCTGGAGTTTTCTTCAGTGATCTTGGATTTGAAAATATAGAGACATTATCTCTTCAGGGAGAAGTGTTAAAATTATAAATATTACAAAATCCTCATGAATATATTCACATTAGAAAAGAAACATATGAACAAATGAAGATTATTATAGTTTATCATGGCCTATGAATTCTCAATTCACCCACATCCTAGTAATGCAAATAAGGTAGATGAATCAAAATACGAAGGGGTTTCAACAATGATATCATTGATATGAATTCGGATGGATCTGATCCTCTTTGATGTAAAAATAAAGGTCATGAGAATAATTAAGGAAGGAACATCATCAATAATTTCAAATTTGATGGTTTTACCACCCCTTCCTGAGAGGTTAAAAGATGATAAAATAAATAATGAGGGAATTCAGAAGAAATTGAAAAATATAAGGAATCAAAAATCTTCATATTTCAATATTAATGAAGGAGTTTTGAAATTTTTTTCAATAGTATGTGTCCCTTAAAGTACATTGTTAAATAAGGATATTTTAGATGATTTACATAGCTCAAACCTCTCAATCAGAAAAGGAATCTCAAATATGTATCTAGATCTCCCATAGAACCATTAGTGGGAAAATATGAATGAAGAGATTGCATAATATATATCACGATTTTTTTAATGTTAAATGTGAAGGTGGAAATGAAAAAATACAAGGGGATGATGCAACCATTACACATACCTACAAGGAAATGAATAATCATCAACATATAATTTTCAATGGTCTCCCAAAGACATTAATATTCAATTATTATATCTTTGTTATGGTATAACATTTTAAAAACACTATAGCATTTATTTCGATTTGAGGAGACTTCTAACTAGTTGAACATAAACAATTATTTGTCAACTATGTAGTGAGGAATCATGGGGGACCTCTATTGATTATATCTAATATATATGTGATATTGAAATATATAGTTTTGAAAAGAATCCCACATATTCCAAACCCTGAGAAAAATTTCAGAATGAATTTTCACCCGGATGTCCAATCATAGAAAACTATCCATAGATTTTATGACATGTAGAGAGAATGATCTATCAAATTCAATGGAAGACTTGATCAACATATTCCATTAATCAAGTTATCTTAAAATAATAGTTTCATCTTGATTATCCATGTGGATCCATATAATTAAATTTATTGGAAGAGGTGAAGAACAGCTGTATGTTGGGATGATGTTAGGGTAATAGAACTTCTGGGTCCTGAAATGGTTGAGGAAATGGTGAAAAAGGTTAAGACCCTTGAACAGCACATCAAGGATTCTCAGAGTTGATAGAAAATATATGGTGATAGGAATTTACGATACATATACTTTGATGTTGGAGACATGGTATTCTTCCTAATATGTTCATGGAAGAAACTGATGAGAATTTGGATGATGTGGAATATTAGTCCAAGATACATGAGCCCCTTTGAGATCCTTTGTCGAATTACAGTGTTCCCATACCAATTTATACTCCCCCCCTAAACATCCAAAAAAATTTGATGTATTCAATATATCCATCTGGGAAGAGTACATTCCAGAACCCTCACGTGTACTCAATCCAGAGGTCGTACCATTGTAGAATGAACTCTGATATAAAGAACATCAAGTGAAGATCATACATCATAGGGACAATGTTATATAAAATAAGATAATGCACCATGAAAAATTGATGCGGGGAAACAAAATGATTTATGAATCAACATGGGAACTAGAGGAAGTGATGAAACATAATTACCCTCCTAAATCATTGTGTGAGAAAATAACATTTCAAGGGTAATATTTCATAAGTGGGATGATTATAACAACAAAAAATTTAAAAATATACGTTCCTTTTGATTTAATAAAATGTATTTTTTTGTATAATGGTTAACCAAAACACAAGAACTTATTTGGTATTACTATTTTATATTATAATTAAAATACCATTTTGTATCATTACTATTGATAATATAGTCATTTAATAGTTATCACATGGTTAGTTTAAATTTGGGGTTTTAAGAAATCCAATTTATATAAGAAAATAATGTGATTCCCTAAACCAGTAGGATTGTACCCCTTTATACCCATTTAGTAGATCTTATATGTGAGATATAATCACTTGGATTTTCTTACGACCAAGCCCATCCTACAATATAACAACATAAGAATGAGAGAATACGTTTACTAGAAAAGTTCAAGTTCATAGTGGGAAAACCACCCGATGATGTTCTCATGGCCGCACAACATACTATTGGAGAATTTTATGGTGTATTAATGGGATATATATAATAGAAATATCAATATTAATATGTACATTTTTTTTATCGAATTTTTAATATATTTTCATCCTATTTTTTACATTATAAATGATTTTTTTTTTGATAAAATAAAATGAAAATATTATTTTTTGAGTTATATTTAAAATATTGAGAGGAATTAATTAAGATGAATAAATTTAACATTTAAATCATTATTATATTTAAAAAATTATTTTAAAAAATTATTTCTTAAATATAAATGAACGTAGATTTTTTTTTAGTAAAATTCAAATTTTATAACTGTTCAAAATGTTTTATTATTAGAGAACACATCATTTGTTATTATATTTTGATTTTATTTCAAAATTGAAAATTAAAATATTTAGATAGTATTTTAGATAAATGGATACTTTTTTGGAATCGTAACATTTAGATTGTGTAATAGTTAATTTTTAAAAAAAATTGTAAATAGTCATAGTTTTCAGTAAAAAGTAAATATTGTATAAATATATTGTCTATATTATGACATCACAATGAAAATATTTATTTAATAAATACTATACATTGAATTAATGAAAATATATATTTTTTTCTTTATAATAATGATATATTATTATTATTTTATTATTTTATGTAATCCATTTTGAATACACCAAAACTATTAATATATTTTAATGTTTTAAAATCATTCATTTAAGAGTATGACTCACCTACAGATAATAAAGGGAGTTAATTTATTATGTCTTCCATTTTTCTAATAAAATAATAATATCCACTCACATTTGGTTGATACCATGAGTAAATCCCATTGTACGATATGTGTGTTTTTTTATGTTATATACAGTCCAAAACCTATGTTTGAGAAATAATAAAGAAACTACCAATCATTTCCTATATTATGCCACACATGATCCCATATCACTTTAGTAAAACTCTTGGGAGAACTTAATAACACATTTTTACCATATCTACAGTTCTCCTAGGATTTCCCAAGCTTTAATGAAGCTCCTCCCATGTATTTGGAGTTATAAACTCATGTAAATGTTCATTTCCTGAGGTTATTTATAAATGATTAATTATTATCTTATGCCACAAATTTAAAATCACTATTTTTCATAATTGCCTTACCATGTCCCGAATACTGCCCATTTTATGTAAAATTGATGAGATACCCCTTTCACTATCATTAACATACTATAAGAATTTACTATGTGTCAATGTTATGTTTTTGAAATTTCATTGTGCTTTTCCCATCCAATGAAATTGTATAGTGAATACCATACCCATTTTCTATCAAAGGTGTTAAACATTATACACATATATTTATATAACTAGGGTGATAGATTTATTTTTTCAGAACTCTATTATAGTGTAATAAAATATTATTTTGAATGAATCCTTGTGGTATGGATTATGTGGAAAACATAGCCCTGATAATAAAATGAAAGTGAATTGTGTGCCTTAGATTATATAGTACCCCAATGCATTGGATAATGTTCAGTCACATGATAAACCATTTTGAGAAATTCAGTGAATATGGTTCAATATTTAAACACTATCCATCATGATGTATTGGAATTTATCTTTGAAATGTGTTTCTTTATACATTGTTTTTTGTAGTTTCCACATTTCAAATGTTATGATTGTCATGATATATCAGGCCTTATTTTTCATGTTCCTTCCATTCCACATTGATGAACCTATTACCTGAAATTTATAATATTATTTAATGATTATTCCATTAATAGTATTTATATATCCCCACTTTCTTATGGATGTCAATGGTTGTCCCATTCAGTTTTAAATATGAACACGTTAAGGATGTCTTCAATAAAGATGATGTTTTTCCCCTTGTAAATTGATACGTAATGAAACTAATTCTAAAAGAAATTGGAAATAATGATCTAGTGGGTACTACAAATTCTTTTAATATGAACTTAATAATGAATTAATGTGTATTAAATAGAAGTATTTTAGAAAAACAACGTATTTGGGGAAAGGCATACTCCCACAAAAGATCACCCAATATTTTCAAGTAAAAATACTAATTTCAAGGAATTTGTATTAAAAATTTTCATTTAAGGTTAAATCCCATTTAATTTTTTATTTTTTAACATCTATATTGTCAGAATTTTGAGTTTAAGGATAGTCAATGGAAATTCTAATGGAATTGGGATTAGGTTAGGGAGAAATGAGTAAAATTAGTTATAGAACCATATTATGAATGTATATTTCGATATAAAATGAATAAAATGAATATTTAATTTATTAATAATTCACAAATTTTATAATTTTTTATTTTATAGTAGGATATTGAGTTTGTTGGGAAAAGATAATAATGATAATGAAATAAATATGAATATGATTTCCCATGGAATACCATAGGAGAAGGATTACCCCAAGGCCTAGAATTGAATAAATGAACTGTAATAGGCCATAAACTACTATAAAACACCAATTTAAATCATCAATAGAAAATTTATAATGTAAAAATCTATGAATACCATAGGGTGTGATTTTTGTGGTTTATAAAAATATCCGTAGATAAAAAGATCATTTTTCCTGGAATAAAACATATATGTAACCCCATGACACTCCTTAAAAATTGTCATGATATAAATTAAATATATAATAATTAATTTTGGGAGGTAATTAAAACAATAAAAGTACTATTTATGAGGTAAAATTGACATATGGGATTATAAATGGTAACATTTTTCATAAATTATAATCAATTCCAACACTGAATATCCCTTGTGAGACCAGTAATATTCGAGAATACCTTTTGGTAAATCATGAAACTATAAGGGAATAGGTGATAGAGAAAATGGATGTCCCTATAGAGGGTTTAAGGAGATTTATCTGAGGGAAAATCTGTGGAATATGGTCTACTATATTTCTATTTTTTCATTATTTTCAATGCATTTAATTTTTACATTCTAATGAAACCTACCACCTCATAAATTAACTCTATTAAACCTTCAGTGGATTGGTAGTTTTTGAGTCATTATTTAAGGGGGAAGTTACACCAATTTTGTTATGTTTTATTTTTATAATTTTTTTATTTAATTCCCTTTCAGTCTTATTCAATTTCATATTAATTTTCAGTGTAATTTTTCATTATAAATGTTATTTTATTAGGTTTAGATCATATCAAATTCAAATTCCCTGGTTGATGATTCAAACCATCCAACACCAAATTCGGTTTCAAATGCGATGGAACATACTAGGTGTGGAATCTGAGTGATTGAGGATTGTCAACATGTGTGTAGAATTTTATTATAGAAATATCTGTTTATTATTGAACAATAATACTCAATAATGTATATCCTTAATTAATCAGGAGCACAAACATAAACACTATTCCAAAACGAATGAGGGTATACCAACAAGAGATCTTAATTTGGGACACCCTAATTATAACAATATGGTCATGGGAGATATGGGAAATTGAAAGTGGAACCTATCTATTACTAGCCATAAGAATATGAATTTATTAAAATAGAGACCATAAAAGGATATCACTTGGAATTACCAAGACCAACCCTATCACCACTACTCATCCATTTATTTACATCATTTAATTTAATATTCTGTATTATTTTTTTAATATTTTAAAATTAAACCAATATATGATTTATGTAGTCAACTAAAAATTGTCAACCCATTTTTGTGTTAACTCCTCACCTGAATAAAACCCTTGGTTAACCTCAAAATAATAATAATGAAATTAAATTTTTTGTACACCTTACAGTAACACATTCATCAAACATGGCACATTTATTTGCGAGGCAAAGCCATAAATTTCCAAAATAATTTGAACATTGAATGAATTTTTTTACTATATAATTAAATGGTTTTTGCCTTGAAATTTAAATAACACTAACTAAATTAAGAAAATATAAACTAACAAGAATTATTTAATGAAAAACCCATTACATATTCATTTGACACTCTCAGTGATCAATACAAATCTGACATAAGGGAATGAAAGCCAAAACAACAACTATTTGATCTATATAGACCATAATTCTCTAACATATATTATCATATAGTTTTGCAGCATAAAAACATTATTTTTAATTGAATATTATAAATATTTAAGTGCTTTTAACATTTCATAGACATAAAGGTGACGAAAAAAATTAAACATCCAAGAGTTTAACTACAACATCTCTAGCTACAATCCTTAATGATTCATTCATGATAAATTCAAGTATCAGTAATTAAAATATTTTTTGGAAGTTGTTATAGAGTAATGGTTATAAAATCATCAATTGTGATACATCAATGATATGGATGATCTCAACTGATTCTACATATCAAGATTTTTTCCCATATCTAGAATTACTAAAATCCAAAAATAGATTTATTCAATCAACTAATTAAATATATATACTCTATATTAATAATAAGAGTGTTAAAAAGTATCTACACCATCTATCACCATTAAAATTCAATGGAGTACCATTTTATTGGTTTCTCCTTCTAATATTTGTTTAAAAATGATCACAACCTTCTCAATGCATTGTTTATAGGAGCCGATATTGAACAATCACTGTAAAATCTAGAGGTATTATTGAAACAATATCATTGAGCATGTAGATATTCTAGAAAAGTGGTATATATACTAAAAGAATACATGATGTATTAGAATTTAATTAATCATGTTTATTTGAAACATAAATTGATAGCCTCACCATAGTATGATAAATAGTTATAATGAATGAATATGAGAAACATGTTTTATATCAGATATATGGTTTATGTTCTTCACCAAATCATATGATTAACATATTTCTAGAAGTATAGGAAAATAATGTTTTCCAGTAGTCGTTAATATATTAAAATTCATTTGAATTATAGAATAGGAATATAATACCCATTCATAACTAGGATATGTAAACTTGAAAAATAAATGGTGATATTTTTATCATAACTATTTCCAACTAGAGCCTCCCATCTGGGGACATAGATACCACAATTCCTAGAATACTCCTCCAAAATATAATGTTTATCAAATATCATATACAATACCACAAATATTGTGTTACTTATATTTTTTGTTTACTAGATATATTCAAATATTACCTTGTTGGAAATAATATTTTTATGATCGTGTACGTCTTGGGTATCAAATTAAAATGACATAATTAAATTCTTGATTTTTACTATAGATTATTCTATATTATGAAATTCAATTAGATATTAATCATTATAAGGGAATCAAAAATTTGTTCATTGATCACCACAACTAACATACATTCACATTTTATGTTGAAATTCTTTTCCATAACCCACTCAATAATCTGAGTTCTCAAGTGACCCCATCTAACATGGACTGAAATGTACCACAGAATGTCAACATTTTCAATTATTTAGCAACATTCTTGGTGAAAACTTTTCTAATATCCTTTCAAAATTATAAATTAAACTTTGAACCTTCATTTTATATTTTTGAAGATCCATTCCTATGGAATGGTAGAATTTAAAAAATATTAAGAAGGAAAATTCTGGTGAGTATAATTGGAGCATTCATTAATTTTTTTCTCATAGGAACTTGTAAGGGACACATTGGATATCATTTTTTTTTGCCAAAAGTGCCTTATAATTTTAATGTATTTGAAAATTTTACATAATAATGTTTATGATATTTTAAAAAATTGGGAAAATTTATTTATTTTTGGTAATATCCCAAATAGATTATAAATTCCAGAAAAACAAATTATATTTTGTGATATTTTAGAATTATTGGGCATATATATCATGGAAACCGTTATAATGTCATTGTTTAATTATTATTCTCTTTTAGTTTTATATGATGTTTCACAATTGGTGGGACGAAATTCCATTGTGCCCAACGATGTAAAATATGTCTATGATATTGTGGGGCCTAAAATATTATAATGGTATGGAATAACATGGGAAATTATTAAAGACCATGGAACTTATTTTTAATATATCAAGTGAATTAATAACTAAGAATTATGATATATATTATAATAAATCCACTCCATAATATTAAAATTAATAACTATCCAGAAGTCTCCAATATATAAATGAACGGAATTTTTTAAAAGACCACTAAAACCAACAAGGAGAACTAATGCCAAAGGATAACTAATACCATATGAGATCATAGGGAATATTTTAAGACCCAAATATTAATTAACCCTCATCTGTTTTTTAATTGGATTATCTTCGGCCTCCATATAGAATTAAAACTCCAATCGAATTTGGATTGAAAAAAAGAATTTTAATTTTAATAATATCATAAGAGAGTGAATGTTTTACTTGGATGTGCTTAATTAAATCAGGTTAAAAACCTTTAAAAATATAATATCCAAAATATGAACAAGGAGGACCCATGATTAATTAATTCATCCAGAAACAATCTACTATGGAGATGGAGTGTTGTTAAAAATAAAAATTTATACGATGATTTCATTTAAGAATTACCCCAAATGGGAATAAACCTTTGCTGTTATTTTTGTATACAGATTTTAAAATTTTCATATAATAATGGAAGGATTAGGAAACACATTATCTATAATTGGGACCATATAGAAGTTGTTCCATGGAAGCCTACCTCATTGATGAGTATATGAGATTACAATAATTTTCAATGATCTTATAGGAAGACTAAATAGGATGTTCCTCTCTATTACACATTATTTAGTATAGTTCTTCTATTAAATATCTACATATTGTAAAAATAAATTTAAATTAATTAATAATAGTTCAAAAATTATGTGTCACGATGTGATTATTATATTTTAGGATTTGTTATAATTTTTTTCATTCACTGAGTCTTGTGAATGGTAATAATCAATGATTCTTCTGGGAGTCACCTTGTTTGTTTTCCCTTAGTCCACTCTTTGCATGATTACAATTTGATAGTAATTTAATAGGGATACAATATCATCAATGTTTTCATAGATATTGGTACATATAAATTTCACGGGGAAAAAATATTTCATTTGTTTTAATGAAACAAAAAGTGAGATTAAAATTTCTAATTTGAATTCACATTGGAAATGTTTAACTCATGTCCATGAATCTATGAAATAGAACACTAAAAAATTGAGGTTGTGCAACATTACTGAAGAATCATTGAAAATTAGATTATGAGTTTCAATTCATTCTCTTATATTACCATTTTAGTTTTAAATATATTTTTTATATTTAAATGTTCATTTTATTTAATCATTTTTCCTTCTTACATAACATGATCGATCTAGGAGACATTAATTTTTTATTAATAAAATTACACCATGATTATATTTTAATGAATTTGAGATATAATTAGTTAAATATAGAACATATTGAATCTATAGAATGATAGAAAATTATTTTTTATAAATCATTATTGACTGTAATTAGTTCATTAAGGTAAATTTAATATGTATAAAAATTTCATACATTGAATTTCATAAATTTATGTGTATTTATTTATTATTATTCCATTACATGAGTTGTTTACATAGATTCATATATTACATTCTTTAGAGGATTTTATGTTAAACAATATTATATTTAAATATTCAGTATATTTCTTAATTACCCTTGTGGAATGCCAACAACTATAACTTGCATTAGGACTTATAAAATCTAGGAGGGTGAAAAATCATATTTTAAATGATTCATGCAAATTATATCATTAATCCCTTATCCATGAGACCAAATTTTACATAAATACATACATATATCATAAAATACATTGATTAATTCCCTAGGAATGGGCCACATTACAATCAATATAAATATATATATATATTCATAACATTATTAATTTATATTTCAGGGTACTCTACTGAGGAAGTGTGTAGCCGAGGAATGTATTTGAAGAATGGATATATCATGTTATCATTAAAATGTATGAGGATGCTACTTTTGTTATTAATAAGGAATGAGAATACTACACTTGTACTACTATTATTTTTACATATTAAAATAAATGAAAAAGGGTAAAATGGAAATAGAATGGGTTCTATTGTGTAAAAAATGCTATTGTTACTAGAGTGATTATTTTTTGATACGGGTTTTGGTTGGGGATGTGATATTTTATAAAAGCATAACATTAAGAAAAATAAAATGAATATATAGTGAAAAACTCAATTCATTTATTATATATAAGTTGACCATGACATTACTTCGTGTTATGGGGAGTGAGAGTTTTTATTTTACAGAGTTGGCCTCAAAATGATCATTAATTTTTATATGCTGAAGTATTCTTTATAGATAATGATAAATTTTCCCTTTATATTTTATATATAATACCCACAAAAAAGAAGCTTTGGAGTCATCATAACATCGTTTGAAATTCCTTTATGATTATAGGTGAATTTTTTCATTAAAACAAGGAGAATGTCAATAATTTACAAGACTAAAATAGATTAACATATTTTCATCATGTTAGAATAACATTACATGAATATATATCATATGTGATTTTAGAATAGCATATATTTTTAGGTAAATCATCAATCTATACTTTTGATAATTATTAATTACTATATATGAGTGAATTAATGTGAAATACCCACCATTATTAATCGAAAAATTAAAATTATTTTTTTATTACCCTGGATGAATAATGTCAATTTTAAAATATTTTTTATGTACAACATGATAGGATAATACCCCATTAATAATAGACTTATTTAATTCCTTAGGAATGTGTATAATTTTAACATGGTTATCCACATTAATTTTGTTCATTGTATATCATTTGGGAAAAACATGTCCTCTATATGGGGGTATTAAATAACGATTTAATGCATGAATATTTGGATTTAATATGATACCACTGAAGAATGTAGTGGATAAAACAATCATCAATTTTAAACCTTTTATGTTTTATTATAGGTCAATGAGTTTGATTCAAACTAGTATTCACAAATTTGTTTTGAATAAATATGAATCCCTACGACACAAAGTAGGAGTAGACTAACCCCAATGATTATATGGGAATAAAAAATTTGAAAATAGCCTAATCCTATTTAAAAAAACAATATCCATAGTAAAAATTTAATTTATAACTTAAAAAAATTAATGAATTTCAAGGAATTAAATTTTAACTCATAAAAATATACTTTGTGGGAAACAATTCCCATTAGAGTAACACATATATTTCAATCCTTAGCAGTCCTTATTTTTTAGAAATAAAAATCAAGTTGTAAGATATATTTTTGAGTTCTACCACAAATAATATACTTATATAAACCATTATTTATAATGTAAATGTGTTAGATAAGACCTATAAAACGTTGATATAAATTAATGTTTGTACCACCATTGAAGACATCTTGTTGACCCAAAATGATAAGTGACACGTTTATTTGGAATGTATGATACCCTATTGTGAGAGGGTTCTCTTCAAATAGTTAGAACTTGAGAGGATTCAAGGTGATTGATCAGGGTGTATTTTTTGGATGAAGACCTATTTCTTTTATAAAATTCTACATTCTTTTAATTAATTTTATTTAAATTCAAGATCATGATTCCTTCCCTATACAACATCTACTCACTTAAGAAATCTATATTGTGTTGGTTTTTTGAGTGATTATGAATAGAGGAGGATAGAACGATTGTATTATGTTGGTTATTTTTCTTTATTCAATAAAAAGCCATTCGATCATCATATATATAATTTTAATATTCTAATATTAGTTTCTAATTAAAAATATGATTAAATTAGGTTTAGACCTATTTAAATCCAAATTCATTATTAGATGATCTGCATCTCCCTTTACCCAAATCATGGTTATATATGATGGACAATTTTTGGGTTTGGTGGATAGTGCATAATTATAGTTAGTACATGTGTGGAATCGAATTTTAGAACTATTAGTTTATTGGGGAAAAATAATACATTTCATTTGATTTTTTTTAATCATATAGAATCACTACAAATCCCTTCACAAATGATGTAGGGTAGACCAACCTAGGATTATATTTTGGAACACCCTCACCATAACAATCTGGACAAGGGAGAGAAGACAAATAAATAGAGGAATATTTCTCTTACTACATAATAGAAGATGAACTGGTCAAAAAATAGAATCCAATATATCATAGAACTTATTCTATAAAATCCTAATCCGATCACCAGTTCTAATTAACTAATATAAATATTTCAATTTATCTATATTATAAATTTCCCAATTTATCAAATCAGACAAAATCAGTTTTCATTAAGTAACAGTAATGGGATAAACTATATTTATGCGCATTCTTCTTCCAGAGGAAATCATAGGATAACCTCTAAAATATACATAGTATATTTTTTATTTATGAATTATGAAAATGAATGTGTCAAGTAAAATTGGATAATAAAAGTTTGGTAATCTAGAAGATGGGGCCTCCTATTGCCTATTAGTTTAGCCACCAGGTACATAGTTCCCATTTTCTATCACATAGGAAATATATATTATTATTATAAATAAAAGTGAATAAATTTATTTTTTAATGTAAATTTATACTAATATTTACGTAGACATTGGAATTGAAATCCTATTTAAAGTATTTATAACCAATATTGCATCACTTTATCCATTCAATTTACTATCATGAACCTCCATTCTTAATCCTTTCCTAGATTGATGATATTTTATCATATGATCTCTTATTTAGTATGAAATTGGGAGTTGAATCCTATAATTTTTAATACATTTATTTCTTATTATGAACTGGTTTAATTGTTAATTTCCCTTTTTTTTAGTTTTTAAAATTCAATATATTCCAATTAATAATTTTTATGTAAAATTATTGTATTATTGTTTCATTAGTGAATTGATGGCAGAATCAGCATTTTCCATTCCAAGTTTCTCACATTAATATGGTAGAATTAGAATCCCTCAGAATCATTATTCTATATTATCTCCAATTGGCGGAATATATTAATCTTCTATGTTATGATTATGGGTTCAACATATGATTATATAGGTCACCCAACCATGGATTTATAATTTTTTCAGACCATTGGATGATAGTTGTATAATGATATATAATAATTAAATAAAAGTAACTATTTCAATTAATAATGGTGCGTCATAAAATATATTGTTATTTTGATGAATGTTTCCTTAGATGTGATGCCCATGTGTGGATTTGAACAAGAATTAGTTGGTTATTATGACATACTTGATAGTTAATATTCATATTTTTTATTCATTATTATTATACATGCTAAATATTAATCATGGTTATCATGTTTTTCAGATTTATATATTATTTTTATGATGGATTTAACATGGATAAAATTTATGTTATTTCTATTTTGAATTACATGTTATATATTAAGTATTTTTATATCATTAGATATCATTGAATATTATTATTGATATATTAAAAATATAATTTTTCTGCATAAATATTTTCTATAACAATATAGTATAGTTTTTTTAAATGGATTCATGTTCAGTTATTTCTATATATTTTTTCCCATTTATTATTATTATATATAATCTTGAAAGTGGTATATTTTTTTCGACATTACATGACAATGAATACCTATTATGGATGAATTAAATAGTAAAATTAGATGTGATCTCGATGCCTAAAATTTATATACACTCTTCCATTTCAAAAATTTATGGGATATTATATTCCCTATACATTGTATACCCAATTATATTATATTTCTAAATGGTATTTCACAATTATATGGTTATATTGGTTTTCATTGGATATACATGATTAGTATCTTTTTACAAACCTTATAGTTTTTCTAAATTTATTCAACTAAATTTTATGGAAACTATATGTACATTTAATTTTATATATAGGTCATTCTTTTTTTTGTGACAACCAAAATGGTATGACATACTTACATAGAACATATTTCTATTTTGGTATGTGTATATACTTATTTTCTTGTTCCATGAAAATGAATTGTTTTAGAGTATGGGATATCATTGAAAAGGTATCATAGAGCATGTTTGGATACATTTATACTTTTTTATATGAAATATAAAATTAAAGGATTTTACTATAATTCAAAATTTCACATGGTAATTCTTGTTCCCATGAATTCCCTTACTCAAAAATTAGTTACTTTTTATCTAATTTTACTATTAATATGTATATAAATCCCATTTGTATTGCATGGTAACCTGTATCAATGTTTTCAGATTATTCAATATTATGTTGAATTTATATATAGTTCTTATATTTATGTTACTATCTAATAAAAAATGTAACCTATTCATAAAGGTAGTATTGGTAGTTAAAAATTTATTATTTTCATCTTTCCATACATTTGCAATGGTTTGGGTGAAATTTGGTATTATTTTTTATTTACCTAAATTAGGAACATATGTTTTAAACCATATCATAAATTTATATTCATAATTTAATTGTTTTTGTACATGCTTATAATGATGATATGTTCCTTTACAGAATTAGATCTCCCATGTTTGCACTAATTACCATGTGATCAAAAAATACCCCCATCGATCCATGATCTAAGAATAAATCAATAGAAATTATCCATCAGAAGAGATATTTTATTCAACTTGGACATTTCTATCATGAGAAATCCAATTAAGAATTGGAAAATCTATCAAATATGGATAAAATACAAAACAAATGAGTTTCTAAGGAACATCATAATTTGGAATAAGAGTGCACAATGAAACTCCTTAGAAAAAACATGAGTATTAAAATTATCCCCATTCAATTCATCATTAGAATATTATTTATATATATATATGATGAGACATGGACTCATGTACTCATTCCTAGTGTATAAATAATTTTCGATGATAAATTACCAAGTCTCATGTATAATTTACATTACATGTGTGGAAATAATTTCTTTGAGAATCATGATCTAGGTTTTAATAAACTCACAAATGGTTATAAACCTTTAATTATAGTTGTACATAATAATGAAAACATATAAAAACATGGTTTTTATAATATATATATACAGAACTATTAGAGATCATATAAATATGTCAATCAAGAAATTAGATGTTGTATAATTTGATAAAACAATATTAAATTGAAGGGTAATGGTGATTAACCAAAACATGAAAAAATATATCACCAATACATACAGATGGTAACTAATGTGTATATAGATAAATGAATACTACTAAATGATAATATAAATTGAAGATAGGTATTTATATTATATTCTCCTTAGTTATAAAATAATATTTTATCCAATAAAACATGACATGTATAAATAATTGTATCACCCTTTTCTCAAGGATACCCAATAATTCCTCAAGTTGAGGAGCTACATGACCTCAAGCACACCTCCCCATACAATAAAGGCTATTGAACAGTTTTGATGGGATATATATTATGTTGGGGTGGCTATTC
Organism: Viscum album; assembly: GCA_963277665.1. NCBI lineage: Eukaryota > Viridiplantae > Streptophyta > Magnoliopsida > Santalales > Viscaceae > Viscum > Viscum album. The sequence continues at coordinate 1,983,540,353 of OY728161.1, read as the reverse complement.
CATAATTTCAAAGTCATATAAATTTTCAATAATCAGTCCACATCAATAGAATATAATCATAGTACACATAAGTCAAAATAAACTATAATGTAATTCCAAAAGTACATTGTAGAATAATAGTGTCAATCAACAACTGACCACCTACTAAGAAGTTAAATTATCTATTATTAATAATTAATAACTTATAATATTCCCCAATTTAATCACCATGTTTTACCTTATCCTACCATACAATAATCTTTCGAGTTAATCTTATTGGATCCACCGTTCAACTTGTGATAATCATGAAATCAAAAAAAATGTCTTCATTCAAAGTACTGTTCTCAAACATAGATTCAGAAATACATTTAAGGTAGGATTCATCTGGAACTATTAATTTAATCTATCATTATCATGTTTATGAATCTATAAAAAAAACTAAAATAAAAATGGTTTTTGAGTCACTATTTTCTAATGAAACCACCACAATAATCGATGAGATAAACACAATTGTGTAGCCTTTATATTCTATATAGGACATCATTACAATATGACATACCTAAATTGATTCCATTACAACCTCATAAGGTTTCCATGCATAACATGTATCATTCCATAACAAAATATGTATTGTATGGTGTCATCTAAGACCCAATAATTACATCCTCTTGTTAGGATCCTACAACTAATTGCTGACTAACACTTCTATCATGGGATGTTACACATCTGAGGCTAAAATTCCAACTTATAACTCCATTTGGGGTCCATCCTTCCCATTCTATATCACATACAGAAACATCCGTCTAAATCATGGTTGACCTATTATATACAACCACATCGGATCAAAAAATGTTCCACATCATAGTCATTGATGATCAACCATCTGATCCAGCATCACATCAGAACCAAAACCATCTCCTCGTAATGGTGTTAAACCAATATATTATCACTAAAATTAGATCTATTCTTCCAATATCATTCTAAACCACTACCGTATAACTCTTGTAAAGATCCACAGAAACACCTTATTAAACACGATGATGAAAAACTTGTCTCAAGCACCAACATATCAGTAATGATTATCCTATAATTCATAATATATTGTGGAAGTAAACATGAATATGAATTTTTATCCAATTCCATCTCACTAATTTATTTTTAAGTCCATGGGATTAATATCATCCACACTATCATTTCCCTCCTATCATAATTACACAAATAAAACTGTAAAGATCTTATGCAACCAATCACAAAACTAACATACTCATCCTCAGGCTTGTAATAAATATAGAAAAAACCCAACATCTCCATACACTATCACAAATGTAAATAGATTATCCTATTATCATTTTATATTCACAAACCTCCCATCAATATGTGGGGTCAAATTCCCCATCTATGTTTCCTTTCATATCAAAATGTCAAACCCATGAGAAATTCCAAAAATTATATCTGATTCATAATTCATATCTTCGTAGGGATACCACCTAGAATATAATCATTATGATTACTCTATATTTAACACATTTAAATTTCTAACGAGATCCTCCAACATTTCAAAAACCTCATGACACTCTCATAATATCAAGTTGGAATTAATAATAATTTATGAGACATATAAACAAAACACTAAATGACAAAAGACTCCAAGACTGTCATTCCTACAAATAATCTAATAAAAACAATCCCAGGAAACTGACATCATATCGGCTACCATAAGACCATCCCACAATATAATGCAAACCTTATTGGAGCTTTATCCTCTTAGAACAATAATCATTCCGTGATCCCAACTTCTAAAAAGCTAAAGTTCACTAGTATCAAGGATAATATTTTTTTCCCTTTCTAAATCATCCTATGGGTTATATTGATCGTAATTAATACACGTTTTCTATAGAAAAATAATATAGGTTAGAAATATTTTATAAAAAATACATATGTCATTCTATTAATGGGAACACATATTTCCAATAAGGAGTTAAAATCCCTACCATTCTCTAATCATCCTTAGAAAAGCATGTCAATGCCACTTCAAAACACACATCAACACCAATTATAATATAGGAAACTAAAAGATTAAATTAACTCATTAAAAAAATTATATTTAATATTTTGACCTAATAAAAATGGAAATAGTCATTGAAAACCCCCAGGGTATTACGACATCACAAAAACCATTATCAATAACACCTGGATAGTCTTGGATCCTCCTCAAAAATATAATGATAAAATTTACCAAACCATGGGAAACAATTAATTAAACAAATTCATGTATTTTAATGTGAAACCATAAATAAATTAGAGAAACTACTTTCCAAAACTAAAATAATGATGGAAAATATGTGTTCATCAATTTGAGATCACCTTAAACCAAGCTACATGAATGTTTCATATAACCGGATGAGTTCACCCACTATCTAATTATAAAATAATGTACCTAACAAAAACAACAACAAAATTTTGGGACATAATAGGATCTAATAATGGTGGAATTAATGGTCGAACAAAACAGAAATTATTATAAAGGCAACGAAACTCAACACTTTTGAAGGTGGGTTATCGTAGGGGATAGGGGGATCTATCTGAATATCCCAACCCATTTTCTCCTATAGAACCAGTAATATTGGTGAAAAAACCAATAAATGGTTTTTCCATAATTATTGTGAATAACTAACCCAGTTCTGATGACATTAGAATAAGGGATTCACTACATGACTCACGACATCACATAAAAATTTTAGAGTGTGGTCATGTGGGTTATAGCTCCTCTATCCTAGTAAAAGGAACAAAACCTAAAATTAATTCAATAACTTAATTACGCCAATGGGACATATCTTGACTCCCACATTCCAAGGGAAACCCCATGGTCTTCGCCCAAAGTGGAATGTCCCCCATTCCACCCACTCTATGACACACAATTTTACGTATTCATAGACTAAACATCAGGTCATGGAATGACTTATAGTTCATAGGATGACCTTATTTAGTAATATAATTTCACACAATCATCCATTTCATAATCTAATTCGCATTAAAGAACCCTAAACACAACCCAATCCAATTTTTAAATCCAAAAATAAATATTTAATGATTTAAAAATTCTCAAATTATTTATTTCGATCCAAATTCATGAATTAATCGTTCCATCATACCAAGAATTTAAAATTCACTTAGATTTATTGATTGTGACATTCATTGGTTATTATGAAGTACTCACTAAAAAATTCATCCTCTTTAAGAATCTGGGGAATTCCTTATATAATCAAACATTACATAATATTGTTTTAAACTCACATCGAACCAGCTGCATTCTATCAATGAATGACAAAACAAACTTCCATTGTGAAACTTTGAGAATTGAATAATAATATTCAAAAATTATTGGCCATTCCTCTCATTATTGACATGAACATTAATAAATTCATCAATTACATCCATTCAATCGAGGAAACTATGATTTTATCGACTGATTAATCCATAGGATAATGTTGCACCTACCTATAAAAGTATCCCCAAATATTTGGTTTTGATCTACAGTGATTCCCACTATTGGGATATCATAATTATAAAACTCTTCCTATCATCCATAAACATGAACAATATTTTTATATTTGACTGAATTTGATTCCATGTGAAATCATATAGAAATTATCATCTATTTGAATTATCACAAAACTAATCAACATCAAATATTGATGAATCAATATAAAATTAACCACTTGCATATAATCACATGTCCTGATAAGGATGAATTTAATATTAATTTATTTGTGGAATCATTTAAATTACGATAAAAAAATTCAATCCTTACTCAATATGTATTTCCATGGTTTGATCATCAAACAACTGCATTAGAAGTCATGTTCTTGCACCAATAACCAATTAACCATTGATCCGACTCACTCAAAGACCACTCTATTTCAAACTATTCAAATTAAAAAAAATAGACTAACATACACCGTATCATATTTTGGAATTAGTATTTATTGATGGAATAGATAACATCACATCAAATAAACACACTTTCTTCTTATTTCTATCAAAACCATTAACTAATTGATATCACCACACTGAGGAATATTATAAGTATATTTTATTACCCCCATACCTAATTTACTTCACCCCATGCAAGGAGTATCCTAAACACAAGTCTAAAAACCGAAATTCTAATTCTCTATGGCCCATGTCTTATCTATTACAAAATTGAGCTAATAAAATTTCCCAACACATTCTTACCTAATTTCCATCATGAAACACAATATACCACTCCTCATAGATCACAAAAATTAATCCTCTCTATTAAACAATCCAAATATAATATGTAAAAAACTCAAGAATATCCAATGGTGAACTCCCCACTAATTGGATTTCCTTACACCATTCCTCCAGTTCTGACCTAAATTCATCCCAATACCACACATACCATTCGCTTTTGAGAAAAATTCATCCATCATTCTATTCTTGACACAATTCACCCCCAATTTCACCAACAGTGGAAGGGGAAAATATCAAAAAATTGATGAAACCTAATTGTTCTCATCCATATTTGGTTGTTACCTAATTTATATGTTAGTGTGAATTTTACATAACTTTATTTCACTACCCTCAAACACTAATGATTTTTTTAAAATCCTGGCCAATAATCACTCGACTTGTTATTATAGAGATAAAATTTACAAACTATATCATGGGTTATTTACCACTATCCTTTATTAAATCATCTAAATCAAATGATTGTAGGGTCATGTACAACCTGATTGCACTAGACTCACACTCCATTACATTTCTTTCCCTATAACATAGTCTCATATACCAAATCCATTTATCATGCCACAATATATTTTAGATATCCTAAAACACATATAATCATTCCCATGCTATGTTAAACCACATGACCTCCCAGAAAATGTGATTTATTATAATACCATTAGGGTCTCCTAAAAATAAAACCATCCTAGACACCCACTATCCATGATATTGATAAAATATATGTATCCATAAAGGCTTTGAATCAAATAGTTCATTCCCTGCCACCTCACCTTGATACTGAGTGCTTCAATTATGAAGAACAAAATGAATTTTAAAATAATTTTCCTCAAATTACAAGATTATTTATGTAAAGTTCCACTACGATTTTCCTCTTGTAAATTCCCTATAGTTTCTTTTGTCACATTTTTTTATGGAGATAGTGTCCAAACTGCCCACAAGTGGTCATGGAGCATCACACATTTATAAATTTCAGGGAGCATACCACAACACATCCCCTTCACAAGTGATCATGTAGATATCATTAGAGAACATTATAAACCAATATCTAAATTACCTACCTTAAAAATAATGTTACATTATACCATTTAGTATAATTCCAAAAATATGTAATATGGAAATCATCTTTATATTTTATATTACACCCATTAAAAAATTAATGTCCACACATATAATGTCTATGTAAAGTGAATAATAAGTTCCATAGATGATATATATACACAAAATTCATTATATTAAACTATGAAATAAATAACATGAAAATACTATTTTTTGGAAAATTCATAACAATCAATAAATATATTGACCATAATATGTAAAAGTTACAACTATATTTCCATCATCCAATAAACTAGGACATACGAATGGAAATTTCATCTTCACTCACATTTCTAGGGTTATTCACAAGATCTGAGGCAATCGTATTTCATCTTTCAAGTCCCTTCCAAAATATTAAGTTAAACTAAAACCCTATGATACCAATTTATAACAACCTTGTCCAGATTCCACATAATAGTGCCTTTGGGTGAGGAGCTACATGACCCCATGCATGCCTCTTAGTATTGAAGTGGATATTAACCAGTGTTGATGACATAATTCATACATTTCAAGATAATTACCTTATAAAATTCAATCACATTTGAAATAAAACACATATCCACAATAAATAAGAATTGTATATATTAATCTAAAAAATCAATGTTAAAATTTTTTTACCATGAAGAAGAATTTTTTTTTACAACATATCATCACCCAGTTCTCTGATGACATAATAAAATAAAATTGGCTCTACTTCCATCATCGATCCCCATCCCACCCATGTGTCCATTATTATGTTGAACTACTCAACCATTATCCAATGCCCTACTTATGTTAAACCAAACACAAGGAATAAGTTCTACATGTGAACCATATTCCCTATATAGAGTTAAAAAAATAAATATCATCATGGTTAAACCATGAAACCCTATTATATTATATAATTCATAAGTTCACGAATTACAATCTAAAATATGTAAAATTTTAATTATCCTTGAGTTCACTTATATAAATTAGACCATGATGAGACTTGACAAGACAAACTCACACACACAAGTGTTTCATGTGTAAACAAATATACCACAAAACTGGACCATTGCATATTCAACACTATGCTAGAATCCCATATGTGGGTCATAAACTATTTATTATCACATACCCAATAATTCATGGCATGGATTCATCTAATGACTTCCTATCACACACAATAGGTTGGTCCCTACACCATGTACCTATCAATAACCATTCTATTGGGAAGTCCCACATCCAAGCCGTGATGTCCACCTTATCACTTATGATGGGGTCTATCCTTCAAACTCCACATCACATCAAAACCCAACATTATCTATCATGGTAGTCTCATCATCTAATCCCACCTCACTACCCAACCTAGAATACATAATATGAAATTCCTCCAACTAGCTGATAGTGTGTCATGCCACAACCATGACACATTCTCACTGAAGGATTTCTAAATTCTACTTTCTATGTCATGATAGCTCCCTATATCAAATATATTTATAGAATACTTCCTTATCACTCATATCAATATCCACAAATCCTACTCATTTATGGTTAATCAAAAATGGTATGAATTCACACCATAAATTTTAAGGATAGCCTAGAGCTTATAAAAATTTAAGACTCCATATCTATCATGGGAGTCTATCTAACACTATATCATTGATGGTGTTTCTAAGCATAGGTATCCATACGAAAAATAATAGAAACTATCTCTTTTCACCACAACATTAACAAAAAAACCCAAAATTGTTATTTTATCTCATTATAAAAATCCCAAGCCTATCAGAAGGGTGATAGATACAATATTAATATCCCATCACCTCCAAACACATACACTATACCAAATATGTCTCTCTATATTAATTTCATATCCCACAGGCTCATCCCAACCCTATCCTCAACCTGAGTGGAAATATTCCTCATGAAAACCTCAATTCATTCCCAATTCAATGTCCACATGAAGTACCCATGATATATACATATAACATTACGTGCATCCCCAAAGGAAGATCTCACTGCCCACCACCTTGAGGAAGACTCCCTTTATCAAATATTTTAGGTCATATTGGTCTCATCCAGCTCATCAGACACCATATGACTCACTACTAACCAAATGAGGGTGTTATTAGTCACTCCTAAAAAATAAGATCATGCATAACAACAACACACATCCCATGTTTCAAATTTGTACCCACTTTCTATACGAACCCAACATGAACTAACCACATAATATTTCAAAACTTGTGACCAACCAAAGGAAAGTGTTACAGAAACATACATCATGTATTTTTAGATACATTTTCAGGGGGTAATGACAACTAACCATGTATTAGAGAGAACATATCAATAACATATAAGGGTTAATTCCATCATTCCTCTTTTTATGTGGTATTCGTGGATCTTATGTTTTAAACAAAACCTCTAAAACATGTATATATGAAGGAAATAATTCATAAACAAAAATATAAATTTTAAATAAAGGGACCACTCTTAATACAATAAAATTTAAAATTAAAATAATAAAATGATCAATATTATACATAACATGGAAATAATATAATTAAATGAATAATGATATTAATTAAAAATATTAATATTTAAATTTTATTGTTATAACAAAACTATCGAATTAGTAGGAATTAAATTAGGTAACCCCATTATGAAATATATCTATAAATATAACAACACAAACATTAGTAATCTAGATTCAATTTCTATATTATTAAATTGTGATATAAAAATGGATTATTTCACAACAAATTTATGGTTTTAGTATTATTAACTTACAAGATACATACATCCTTATCATTTTAAATTTGAAATAAATTAAAAACAAAAGGTAAAAAAAATTATAATTATTCATTGAACTATTTCAGAGTTTCTTTCTTCATGTACTTAGTAATATAAAAAATGTAAATGGATAACATAAAAATAACAAAGGGTTTAAAACAGTGTAATATATATGAATTTATAGATCCTAATCCATATGGAAAAGTAAAGAACTGAAATCACCTAACTCTAAATCAATAACATAAGTTAAAAATTCATCCAAATATATTATCAATGTTGTATTATCATGACTTATAGAAATTTAAAACTAAATGTATGAAATTATTCATATTGGATATCATGATATAATAATTCATGATATCTATATCATCAAATCAATGTGAGAAAATAGTTTAATCGATGGGATGGTATAAACTATAAACCCCTTTAGGGCTAGCATTCTTATTTTCTATTGTGAGACCTATTAAATCAAGAATTTGATATATAATTATAATATCTATGCATCTCAGCACGTTCAATAAAATCCTCATATATCTAATGATCGATTTAATTCAAGAACAATATTCCTTATTATTAAATATTTATATTGAATAAAAAATATACGAATTTATCAAGGTTTTACGTAACAATTAAATAAAATTAAATAATAAACAACATATTTTTAATGATATATAGTTTTTGAAATAATTTCATCCATGAGGTTTTTTGATATTTAGTAGAAATTTAATATCCAATGATCTAAATAAGTTTAATGTTTCATGAAAGAGTTAATAACCCAAAAATTATTCAAGAGGTGAGAGGTGTCATTTATAAAAGTATATTTATTTTATAAAATTTATATCTATTAAATAATATAAGAAAATGGGGATAATATATTTCAAAAAGTATTTCCATTTCTAAATTATTTTAATTATATAGAATAATCTAAAAGAAATAAAATGTTTATGTCAAAGTGAAATTCTATTAAATTCTAAAATGATAAAAAACACATTCCTTTGGTCGTTTTGCATAAAATATGATATTTTTCCCTTTAGGGGAATAATTATAATGATTCCATTAATATCATTTATAATGATTGTGGATAACATAAAAAAACCTCTATATATAATTTGAGTAAATAATAATTTTTGTAAAAAAAACCTTGATAAATTTGTATATTAGAGAAAAATATACTCAAACAATAACAACAATATGCTTGGATTTTATTTAAAACATTAATATTAAAATAGTGACAATAATTTTATAATAAATCAACATAAATAAATAAACTTTATTCTTAAATACATCAAATAGTGCATAATCTTCACAACATAATGAAAGTAATATCACATTATAAAATATGACTCATTATAGGGAAAAGTTATTGGAAATTTCTTATCTCATGATCCCCTTTAGTTGAAAATTTGTTAATAGGTTGTACAATAAATTTATATTTATTAAAATTAAACTAAAGAACCAAATACATGTCTATAATATCATATATAACAATTTATATAATTCTATCACCAATCTTTTAACCCCCTTTTGTTATTGTCAATACTTGGGTTGTTAAATACATTGTATTTCATGAATGGTCACTTATTATTTATTGTCCTAGTACATTTATTATAGTTAAATCATATCCAAAATGTTATTTCTAGTATAAATATTATATATATTCCTAATATATACATTTATATTCCTTAATAAATGATAAATGTAGAAGTAATGAATTAAAAATTTTAGATAGGTTGTATGATATATATACTCTTCAATGTTGTTTTCATATTTTGACTCAAACAAATATAGGTGAATTATTATTAATATTCATATATTAAATATTATATCATATAAATAATATATTGAATTAATGTTTTTATTATTAAAAACAATTTAATGTGTAATTACAAAATATATCACATCGCTTTGTGGATGTGGCAGTCTACAAATACGCACATGAGGCGTTATCATTTTCCCAAATGATTGGTAGATAATATGGAATATATTATAAAATATATTAATAATGATAATTTTTATTCAATAATAATATGAAATTTCAAGAAATATACATATTTGGTATAGAAAATAGATTTATCAAGGTATTCTATAGTTAATTAAATAACATTAAATGTAAAACAATGTTTATTAATATTTCAAGAGAAAATTATTAACAAAAAATTAATGAAGACTTGTGATGAAACCACTAGAGATGTAGATTTGGTTGTAAAATCATGTCATTTAAATAATAGATTAAATTATAGAGGACAACATGTCATGACCCATCCCCTGGGGCATATTCCGTGACTACCCCAAGCCCACTATCCATAGGCCAGGGTTGGCGACTAGCACCGAAAAGGAATATCCCTGAAAATGGGAAGGAATTTCCTTTAAACATACAGACACACAGACCATGAACATGAAATGATGAAAATCATGTTGCAAAAATGCAGTAGTAAAAATGTGTAATGAATGAAAAGGGGCTGAAATACAATCCCAATAGAAAATATACAACTTCAACGGAAAATAGATCATGACATCGTCCACTAGGGATCCAACCTGAAGGGTATATACAACTAGCCTTCAGAACTGTCCATGTCGACCAGTCTCTTTCCTGCACTGCTTGGTCCTGTCTCCCTAAGTCTCAACCAAGATTCTCATCATCTGCACATGACAGAAAAAGGTTAGGGCGAAGCACGTGCATGGGTGAGTATAAAAATACTCAATAGAGACCCCATGAACCCCTTAGGTATCTTAGAATTCCACAATGGAAAAACCAACAATCATGATCTCAATCACAAAATACAAAGATAATGTCAACTCACACAAGGTAATCAACACAGAGTTCTCAAATAAAGATGATTAGTCTTAGGTTATATCATTTTATTTCGTTAAGAAGTTCAACAATTTACCCACAAATAAGTTTTTCCATTTTCGATCAACATAGTGTTGTATTTCATTTATCCAAAATGGGCCACTCTGATGTTGATCCTCATCGGGTCTCCCACTATTGATCCCCACATGGTATCTATGACGTTGATCCATACAGGGTCTATATGATGAGGATACACATAGTTTCCCTATGATTCTGATCCACATAGAGTCACTATGACTCTGATCCACACAGGGTCGCAACTCAATTGATAGCCAGCCACATGATTCCCCGCACCCGGTGCGCTTGGGATCCATAATATCTGTTCCTATAGATATCAGGCATGACTCAACTTCCATGATGTTCTACAAAGGAGTAACCCAAAGGACATCCTTGTCATAAATATCCCAATGTGATAGACGACGCGTTAATCAGACGCCTGGTCTGTGAGTTAAAATCATTTTAGTAGTGAGGGCTTGGTTGGATTCAGGTTAAACCCAGCCCAACCATACTCCAGCATTATCCAATACTCAATTGGAATACCTCAAAATTACTATCTTGTTACATGGATTCCAACGCCATGGGCAGTTCATCAAATAGACATCTGGTTTGTGAGATACGACTTTTGAAGTGTATCAGGGCCAAAAAGGGTCCGTTTCTGGTCAGACCCGTTATGGCCGACCAGACCTACCCAGAAATGGGCCAAACAAACCCGTTCATGGTCCAACCCGGCCTGGCACAAACCGGCTTGGGTGACCTTAGTGGGTTGGTTCGTGGATAGCTCGACACGCTAGCTGGCATAGCCCCCAGCTGGCTGGACCGCTTGGGGGTCACTCCCCTATTCGGAATGGCTGAAAGCCTTTCGGTTTCTTCAACCGGTGGTGCCACATGGCACCCCCAAATCATCCGGACCGATGGTATATAGGTCCCCCTATACCATGACTTTAATGTCGTGGCTTCCATATGCAGCATGTGACTGCGTGTCGCCTTCTGCCAATGCATCCAGCCAAGGGTCGACCGCCCTTGTTGCTCGTCGTGGAACCATCAGTCACTACCCTTATCCACGAGTAGCCACAGCCAGCCACCAACATCTCCCCCTCGTGCTGGTCAATGATGAGGCTTTTGTGGACCACCGAGTGAACACTGATGGTTTTTTTCTCTTCCAAACGCACCTACATGCCTTCTGGGTTGCTTCCTTCAATGTGTGGCTCTTGGATTTAATATTTCATCGAGTTGAAAATTCTTCCCACATAGAACGTGAAAAAACCGAAGTGGTGGAGGGTCCAGTCCTTTTTCTGTTGGCTCGTGTCCTCCACATTATCAACTAAATAGTGTTTTTGAAATCAAATGATAATTTAAAAGCTGTTCAAAATAAATCCCCCATTAACCACCCATAGTTTTTTATGAATTCTAGATTAACTCATTATTGTTTAATCCGCACTCATCATGTTTTCCATGAATTATAGTTTGAAATAAATTCAGTTGAATTTAAAAAAAAACCCTTCCTCGTATTCAGAGGAGATCCTGCAGTTGTGGAAGAAGAATTCCACATTTGATGAAGCTGTCAGTGTTTGTCATTTCCAGATCGATTCCTCCAACAACGTCATTCAATACTCCAATCTAAGTTAGTGGAAGTCGTCGTGATACTTCGACAGTGGTTCCTCTCTTCTCTGTGAAAAAACCCAATCCTTAACATCATTTAAATATAGGGGTATGGAGATTAAATATTCGTAATAATTAATGAGGTTCATTAGTGAGTTTTAATTAATGAACCTATTAACATCCAACTTTGTGGGTATACAACAGAAGATTTTCAACATTAAATGGCTTGATAAACATGTGGTCCTTCCACCATTGCACAATAGTTGGTAGAAAAAATAAAATAACATTTTATGTTGTTTTATTATTCTACAAAATGTCAACAAAACTATCTTTTTCACCCTGCCTACAACAGTAAATGTTAATCCTCCATTATGAAAAACGCAACGCTGTAGATTCAACAGTTCCCTTATATTCCAATTCCGAGTACTATTTCAAAAGATTGAAATATATTCTCAGAAGTTTATTGAGTGTCCCATAAAAAAAGTTCAAAATTCTATACTGCGATCATAGGGTCGTGGAATCAATTGCTGTCAATTTTTGCATACTCGGAATAGTCCGAAATTATTTTAAAAAAATTATATTGAATTTATGGGTCTTTTCATTCTCGCACCTTTGGTATTTCCATCCCCAAAATCAATAACAAAACTTGGGGAAGAAATTGTGGTACTGAGCACATATCTGTGCCTCCCTTTCCCATGAACACTCCTATAGATTCCATTACTTCCAATGAACTCATACGAGAGGAATCGAACTCCAACAATGGACCTGCTACTATCGAACCTCTATCTCCACCGGGAGCTCGACAAACGTAACCCCATCATCAATGTCTACCTCTCCCAAGTTTATAACATGTGATGGATCATTCATGTACCTCCTTAGGTATGACACATGGAAAACATTATGCACCCGGTTCATCAATGGGGGAAGATTTAGATGGTAAGCCACCTCTCCTTCTCTATTGATGATATAGATTGGTCAGATGAATGTCAAAGATACCCTTGCCAAATGTATGTAATCCTCATCATGGTGAAACTCATAGGAACACATGGTCTCCCTCCAAAAACTCTAAGGTTCTCCCTCTATTATTGGCACAAGACTTATGATGGCTATGTGTAGTCTTCATCCATTCTTGGATGATCAGGACCATCTCTCTAGTAGCCTGTACCAACACTGGACCCATAAGTTCTAACTCCCTTGGTTATATCCCGTAAAGTGGTGACCTACAAGGTCACCCATACAGGGCCTAAAATATTTCCATGTAGATGGTGTAGTGATTACTATTTTTGAAATTGAACTCCACTAGTGTCATGTGGTCCTCCGAACTGTGGCCAAAATCAAGGACACAAGTACGAAGCAATTCCTCGAGTGTCTATATACTCTACTCTGCCAGACCATCTGTCTGAAGATGGAAGGTGGTGCTTAAACGTAGATGATCCCTGAACACCTCATGTAATCTCTTCTATAATAGGTTTGTAAAACATGTGTCATGATCATAGACAATTGTTGATGGCACCCCGTGAATCCATTCAATCTCTTGTACATAGAGACATCCAATGCTTACTAATGATCCCTGCTCCTAGATGGGTAATAAGTGGGTCGACTTGGTGAGTTTGACAACAATTACCCTGTCGGAATCATGGCCACTAGACGTAAATGGTATCCTTGACATGACAACCATGTATATTCCATCCCACTTCCATTATAGCACCTCAAGTAGATGAGCTAAGCCTACTGGTACATAATTCTCATCCTTCACTTGCTGACATGTGAGGCATCATAAGACAATGTTCAACACTTATTTCTTCATCTATGGACACCAATACTGATTCTAGAGCTCCTAGTATATCTTCTCCACTAGATGATGTACCATCAAATGGGTTGTGTTGAACTACCTCCACACCTACTCTAGTAGCATCACTTTTCCCATAGTGCATCCTCTAAAGAGTGTGACATTATCTCCACCTTCAAAAAATAAATTAGGAGCTTGTCATTAGGATATATGGCCATGTTAGGCCTCACAGTCTATGTCCTCATACTGTGGCTCCCTAATTCACAGAAGGAGTGGGTGAGTAACTGTCATAGACTAGATGTAAGCTACTCTATCACTGTCCACAAATGAAACTGCAACACTGCTAGATAATTTGTCTCCTCACTTAGCAACTATAGACCGGTCCTCCTGATGAGTGTGTTTTCCACCACGTTCCCCTTCCTAGTAGTATAGACTATCTCAATGTCATGGTAATGGAGGAACTCTAGCCATCGTCATTGTCTCAGGTTTAGGTCCTACTGTGGGAAGATATACCTAAGACTCTTACGATCAGAGTAGACTATAAAATGTTCACCCATCAAGTAGTGTCACCACATATTCAAGACAAATACCACTTCTTCTAACTCCAGGACATGCGTATCATAGTTCTGCTTATGAGGTCTCAGTTGACATGAGTCGTAGCTGATCAGATCTCGCTCCTATATCAGGACACATCCTAGTCCGGTCCCTAATGCATCACAGTAGACTACATACCCAACGCCCTCCTCCAATAGCATCAAGATAGGGGCACTCATCAGCCACTGCCCCTACTCTGGAAAACACTACTGGAATCTCTTCATTCTTAGGCAGGTCTATCCATTCATTGTCAAAGATGAAAAGGGTGTCAAAACTCTAGAAAAGTAGGGTATGGATCTCACGTAGAAGCCATCCATTCTCAGGAAACTCTGCACCTCGATCACACTCTTGGGTGGCTCCCAAGAAAGAAATATCTCTATCTTCACCAGATCCACTACAAATCCAACCTCCAAGAGAACATGCACTAGGAAGTTGACATCCCATATATAGAACAGACACATCGATTGACTTCCACAAAGTTGTTTCTCTCGAAGTGTATTCAGAACTATCTGCGGGTTTGTAGAGTTCTCATCCTCTAAAGATGGGGATATTAAGATGTCGTCAATGAAGACCACCATGAAGAGATCGAGGTAAGGCTAGAAGATCTTGTTCATGATCCACATGAACACTACCAGAGCATTGGTCAGGCTGAAGGGCATCACCAAGAACTTGTAATTGCCACACCAACATGTCAATGATATCTTTGATATGTCCTTGTATCATACCCTGAGATGATGATATCCTGATTTTAGTTCTATCTTAGAAAACAATAGAGCTCCCTTCATCTAGTCCAAGAGATCATCAATCCTTGAGAGTGGATACTTGTTTATAACGGTCACCTAGTTCAGGCGCGGATAGTCCATGAAAAACCTCAGATGCCCATCGGCCTTCTTGTTGAACATAATTGTGGATTCCCATGGAGAAAAACTTTTCCTTATGAACTCCTTCCTCTGCAAGTCCTCCAAATGTAACCGCAACTCATGATGCTCTGTAGAATCCATTTGATATGCTGAAGTAGATATATGTGTCATCATGGGGTTCAAGTCAATGTAGTTGTCTACCTCATTGTGAGGAGGTAGTCATGGAAAACCATCATTAAATACATAAAAATACTCATCCAATACTATAGGATATCTCTGACTCTTCATGTAAACTTATCTTAGGGTATGGCTAGAAAAATGATGAGAGATTGGTAGCCCCCTCCTCCATTAAAGTCCATCATGGGCAGCCAAGGTTCCCTTCTCACCGGGGAAGGAAGACTTGATCCCATCCTCACAGACACACGACACATTGTTCCTAAAACAGTCAATCTAATAATGGACCATAAATAACCACTCCATACCCAAGACGACACCGTACGTCCTTGATACTTCTACTAGGAGATCATAGCTTAAGCTCTCGCATCATTGAGTAAGCTCACTTAGCTAGCTCTAGTGTGTAATCATCGAATCATATCTCGTAGGAGTCTCTAATAAAAAACATTGAGCCAATGGAACTACCGAAATATCCGAGCTATGAAAAAGAGCTGTGGAAATGAAATATTGTCTTGAACATGTGTCTATAAGTCATGAAGCTAGGTTAGAGTAGACACAGATCATACCTCAAATCATCTCTAGAGAACCATGGTTGTATGCCTCAATTTCCAAACGTTGATCTCATCCCAATCTGCATGTTCCCTTATGTCGAGTGGA
Source organism: Viscum album (assembly GCA_963277665.1). Lineage (NCBI taxonomy): Eukaryota > Viridiplantae > Streptophyta > Magnoliopsida > Santalales > Viscaceae > Viscum > Viscum album. The sequence continues at coordinate 1,983,523,732 of OY728161.1, read as the reverse complement.
CCTCTTGGAGGTGGAAGCGATAGAAACTGAAATCACTGCCCACCGCCTGCTGGCTAGCCTGCTCCACTTCCACATCTGCCTTGCGGACCTCCTCACTCGAATCTCTGTCTCCGCCTCATTAGTCCCATAATTGTACGTTGGACATCAATATAATGGGTTGGGCAGTTCGTAGACATGTGGACCTGCCCGCTGCACATGAAGCACAGTCTACTCCTCTACTGGCCTGCTATACCTTATGATCTCTGCACCTCTGACCCTACACCCTAGGGTCATCCTCCAGAAGTAATGACCCCCTTGGACGTCCACATCATCTACCTACTGTCTGCTGTAGATGACTCAACTACCTGTCATTTGGCGGTGGCTCTTATCATCAGTGCCTACTCAACTAAGAAGATCTCCACCGAAAAATCTTTCTCGAGTAATCTAGCATGCATCGGGATATTGAGGGATGTCATCGACACTATGATCTCCCACCGGACACACTGTTCAATGGTCCGAGCCCTGAAGAAAGGGTCTAGTACCATGTTGGTGGAAAATAGGTAGAGGTTAGTGTATCTTTCTGAGTATTGGGAAACTGTCAGGCTACCCTAATGTTAGTGTAGGTGCTCCTGAATATGTATAGAGCATAAATTCATTGGAACGAACTCCACCTTGAATAGACTCTCAATGTCCTTCCAGGATAGGGCAACCTCATCTTGTAACTGGAGCGTTGGGTTCCACCATCTCCCAATCGTTCTCAAGAAAAGGCTAGCATCTTGGATCACCATCCACTATGTTGTTGTCCCAACTAGGCAGAAAACTCTAGCCAAATAATCTAGCCAGTCCACAGCTGCCTAGGTAACTATCTCATCTCGAATCTATAGAGGCCTATGCAGTTGGAACTCATGTAATGCGCTCAATTGGAATGCATCGTATACCAGTGGGGACAGTGGAAACAACTTCCCAATGGGTATTTGTGCTGCTGGGGAACCACATGAAGGTGCTATCACTATAAGAGGTCCATGCACAGAAGCATCATCGCTCAGTGGGCCGTTATCATGAACTCTCTCTAGAATCCTGGATGTCCTTCTATGTGGATGCATCTTGAAAAGAAACTAGGGTGCCATGATCAAGAAGTTATATCTGGTGAGATTATTCAAAAGAGATCAAAAGTAAATCATTTCCAAGACACACACAATAAGTGTTTTCATGCACCAAGTTGGATATTTGAATTCAAGGTCCTGCTATTTGGATATATCGACCACTGCACCAAAAATAGACTCCCCTAACTGTAAACCACAATCAAAACACATAACAAAATTTCTCCATTGGAAAGATTAGAGTCTAAGTTCTTCGGTAGTACTGACTCCTCTGATACCACGTTCTGAAGACCCGTCCCCCGGGGCTCGTTACGAGGCTACCCCAAGCTCACCTTCCATTGGCCAGGGGGTGGCGACTAGCACCAGAAAGGCATATCCGTGAATGTTGGAAGGAATTTCCTTTAAACCAGCAAACTCTCAGACCAAGAACATGAATAGATGAAAACCACAAAGTAAAACTTCAATATTAAAAGTGTGTACTGAATGTAAAGCGGCCTTAATACTTGCCCAATATAAAAGATACAACTATAATAGAAAAAAAAAACCTATGGTTGTGCAGTAGGGATCCTACTTGAAGGGTAGGTATAGTTCGTCTTAGTAGATCTCCACATCAACCATTCTCCTCCGTGTACCACCTAGTCCTTTATACATAAAGTCTCAGCCTAATTGCTCATCATCTTCACAAGAAACAGCAAGGTGTGGAAAAATCTCGTTCTGGGATTAGTATAACAACATCCAGTAGGGATCCTGAGACCCCTAAAGGTCTCTCAAAATTCCACAAAGGAAAAAACAAAAAACATGATCTCAATCACAATTACAAAGCAAAAGGCAGCTCCCACTGGGTATTCAACTCAGAGTTTTGAAATAAATTTGATTAGGCTTAAGCGATATCATTCTATTCCATTAAGATGTTCTACAACTGAACCAGGAATAATTTGTTCCATTTTCAATCAAAACAGGGTCTTTTTTCGTTGATCCATGATGAGCCTCTCTAAGGTTGGTCCTAATCAGGTCGTGCACTTCTGATCTACAAAGGGCCACTAAAATGCAGATCCACAGAGGGTCATTATGAGGCTGATACACAAAAGGTATCTATGGTGATGATCCATACAGGGTCCCGATGATATTGATCGATATTGGGTCGCTATGATGCGGATCCACACAAGGTCTCTATGATGTTGATCCACACATGGTCTCTCTTCAATTGATAGTCAGCCACAGGATTCCCTGCACCAGGTGCACATGGGTTCCGTAGTATCTTCTCCTAAAGATATTGGTCATGCCTCAACTAGCATGATGTTCCATAAAGTATTAAACCAAAGCACCGCCATGTAATAAGGGTCCCAATGCAATAGACGAAACATCAATCAGAGACCCCATTTGTGTGTTATAAGCATTTTAATAATGAGAGCCCGGTTGGATTTGGGTTCGATCCAACCTGTCCATACTCCAATATTCTCAAAAATTCAAGTGGAGAATATCAAAAGGACTATCTGGACCTAAGGATTCCATATCCTCATATTTTTAATCAAAAGAACTTCTAGGTTTTGAGAAGAGGCTTTTTAAGCGTATCACGGCCAAAAATGGTCTGGGTCCGGTCCAACCTAGTCGAACCAACACACTCATCCAATACGAGGGCCTACCTGCCACCACCAGGCCCACCAGGTTACCCGGTCCTCACATGGTGGCCTGCATGTGTTCACTCCCTCTTTCTGAATGGATGAAAGTCGTTCAATTTCTTTTACCCACGACACCATGTGGCACTGCCCCCCTCTCAGCAAGATCCATGGGGTGCAGTTCCCCCTCCATTAGAGCTTCAAAGACACATCCTCCATCCACGGAACATGACGGTGCCCCAATTTCGTTCAATGTGTCTGGACGAGGGTTGGCCTCCCGTGCTACCCGCCGCGACTCCTTCGAGCACTGCCCTTCTCTGCGACCAGTGATTGCCGGCCACCGCCAGCGGGGCTTCCGCGGGCCACTAGGTGAGCTATGGTGGTCTGGTTTCCCTTCCAAACATGACTACATGTCTTACAGGTTCCTGACATCACTACATGGCTCTCAGATTTAAGATTTCATCATGTTGAAAAATAATCCCCCAAAGAACACGACAAAAACCGAACAGGTTGAGGGTCCAAGCCTTGTTTGGTTGGCCTGCAACATCCTTGTCAGCAAATAAACAAGGGTGTGTAAATCCAAGGATATTTTAAAACCCCATTCAATATAATTCCTCCACTAACCACCCGTAGTTTCTTACGAATCACAAATTAACTCATTATTGGTAAATCTGTGTTAATCATGTTTTCCAAGGGATATAGTTTGAAATAAATTCTGTTGAATTAAAAAAAACCTACCTCGTATTCGGAAAATATGTCGTGGTGTCGGATGAAGAATTCCATGTTTGATGAATCCATCAATGTTGGTTGTTTCCAGATTGACTCCTCCAATGACATCATTCAATCCTCTGTTATAGGATGGTTAAAGATGTCACAGAACTTCATCAGAGGTTCCCTCTCTTCTGTGTCAAAAACCCAAACCCATCTTTTTTTAAATATATGGTAGGGAGACTAACACATCATAAGAATTAATGAGGTTCATTAATGAGTTTTAATTAATGAACCTCTTAACTCTAAATAGTGTGGGTATACTATAGAAGAGTCATGCCATTAATTGGCATGACAACCCAGATGTCCCGCCACCATTGCTCAACAGTTGGTAGAAAAACTAAAATAACATTTTTATGTTAATTTATTATTCTCCAAAAGTTCACAAAACTATCATTTCACCCAACCTACTATGGCCAAAGATAAGCCTACCTTATGCAAAACATGGTGGTGCAGATTCACGGTGCCCTCATATTTCAATTCCGAGCACCGGTTCAAAAGATAGAAATTAACGTTGGCACGTTTACTGAACATACCTTAAAAATGTTCAAAATTCTGTTCTGAGCACACCAGGCCTCGAAATTAAGCACCATCAATTTTCATAGACTCTTCATATTCCCAACTAATTTTGAAAACATTATATGGAATTTTCAGGTCTTTATAAAACTCTTCATAATTATTTTAATTTTTAAAATTATGGTATCTTAATGAAGAAGGTAAAGGAAATAAAATCATTATATTGAGTATAATATCTTGTGACACCATATAAGACAAAAAACACATACCATTGTGACATTTTTTAATAAAATTTAGAAGTTAATATTTTTAGGTAATATTTAAACATGTTACATTCATAATCTATTAAAATTTAGGAATATCAAAAAATTTACATCATAAATCATTTCTTTAAATAATAATGATTTTGGAAAAAATTATTTAGAAAAATTTGATATAAAAGAAAAATATTCCCAAACAATAAGACAAAATTTTTCCTTTTTGTTCAAAAAATATTATTTCTTGAGGAACATGAATTGAATAATTAATCATAAAAAATTAGTAAATATGAATTTTAAATACCTGATGAATTGTTTTATATATTCCTCATAATGTAAATATGGTTATAAAAACAAATAAGTCTCAATGGAGTCAAAATTGAGATCAAATCCATTACATCACAATTCCCATTAGTTGAATGTGCATAATTCCATTTTAAAATATATTATAATTACATTTTATTATTATACCAGAATAACATTCATATTTATAATATCATATATCAATAATTTTTCACATATTATCACTTTTTTAATACTAATCATTTATTATAATCATTATTTTGATTATTAACAACATCTTTTTCAAGTATGTTTGGATTTGGTAGTTTCTAATATTTATATTTTCTATGTTTATTATATAACCATAATATAACTAATGGTTATGTTTCATATATATTAAATAAAAATATATTTATAGTCATCCATTAATGTTAGATATTGACAAATGAATTTCACAGTTTATTAGGACGGTTGGATGTATATACCCTTGAATGTTGTTTTCAATTTTTTTAGAATGAAAGAAACAAAAGAGAATGATAATTAATAATTTTAAAATTATTACTATATCATTTATATCAGATATATATAATCATTACATATATCCTTATTTCCATCCATTTAATGTGTAAAAGAAAAATTGGTCACATTGCTCACAAGGGTGGTAGTCCACACAAAAGCATAAGTGAATTTAAAATTATTTGATGGATTTTAATGTAAGAAGGAATATTTGTCAATATAGCCGAAAAATAATATATATCATAAATATAATGTATTACCATTATTACCATCATTATTACAATCCATGTAAATTTATGATCAATGATGGATTACACATATCTGTGGAGACAACATGCTATACACGCACATGAGCGATGTTTTCAAATTCCGCCGGTTGGAAAAGAGATGGAATATGATTTTACCATTTTTAAAATAATGTATAATAATATTACTTATAATATAGCTATTATTTTATGATTTTTAAAATATATTAAGAGAATGATGATGATGAAATAAACTTCAAAGGGTCGGTAAATATGGTTTCCTCTTCTTTGGTAGAATTCATTTAGATAACTTTTTGAGGAAAATTGGATGTATATATGAAATATGAAAACCTACTATAAAATCGATATGGATGTTTACATGTTGAATTTTAATGTTTTTGTTGAGTTGTACTAAATAATTTTTTTAAATAATTTTAAAGTAAGGTGTCCTTTTATTATTGTTTGGAGAAGATTTCTTTAATTCCTTAGAGTATTAAATTAATATTAATTAATTTTCATTCAAAAAATGTATCTAAAATAAAATAAATCGAATATAATAAGAGGATAAGTATAATTTAATAATATTTGTATATTTTTTTATTATTTATTCACCCATATATTTTAATTGTAACCCACAATGACACATTTTACAAAATTAATAATATTAATGTTTTGTACACATCAATGGTTAATAATGTTTTTATAACATGAATAATACCCATAAATGGACCATGGGAGATGTTTAACAACATATCTCATTCATTTTAATGAATCTATGCTTTATTTATAATCTTTAAATCATTAATAAAATATTATTTATTATAAAATATAATTAATATAATGTTTTAGAATTTTCAATTATCCTGAAATTAAATATATCATGAAAAAGGTTTAATTAAATCCTAGTACTTTAAAACATTACTAACCATTAATATATATCTTTCAAAATTTCTGTTACAGAATTATTATTTCAAATTTTTTACTTGTTTTAATTTCTAAAACAATTTATATTAATAGTATATTATTTAAATAATATTTAATGTTTTTATTGTGGATATTTATGTTATGGTTTTCATCAATATTAAATGGAAATAATATATCATTTTAAAATAATATCATTTCTTAATAAAATGAATCATTATACTATCACTTATTTCATACATATCCATTTTAGCAAGTATTATAGATATTAAAATAAGAAAATTTAAATTATTTTATTTTTTCTATCAAATAAATATTTTGATGGTCATATATTCCTAAAATTTTTACAAATGGTACGATATTCCACATGTTGATATTTAAGGACAAGATATACTCATCCAATAAAATTAACTGATGTTTTAGTTTTATTTTTTATTTCTTATCATATTATTTTTAACCTTAATTGCGTAATTTATATTTATCGAGGTTATATAAATTTACAAAATATATTATTCACATTGGATAGAATTAAATGACATATATATTATAATTCAGATATTATAGTTCCATATATTTGATCAATTTCACTAAATTAAATTTCATGAGTTGTTTAAAACTAATTTAGGATTAAAACGAAAAAAATCATTGAATATTTGTTTTTCACAAAAATACTTTGAATGTAAATTATTTTTTATACGAAATTGAAGAATAATTTTTTTTCCTATGAACAGAATTTTTTTATTTATAATCTAAAAGATATATCACAACTTTTAAACAATTATATACTAAAATTAAACATCTAACATTATTGAGAGAGTAAAATTTTTCAATATATCATCATATTTTTTAGTATTCAGTAAAAAAATCATTTTTTCGAAAAATTAAAAATATTAAACGAAGATAAATTTGATACTATGATATCCCAAAATGATGTTATATTTATTAGATAAATTCTATATGAGTGTTAGAAATTAATTATATTATATTCTCATACAAGTAATAAAAATAATTTTTGATAAAACCCTATTTTCGAAGAATTGAATGACTTTGCTAAAAAAATATTTGTATCTATTTACTATGAATTAATAAATAAATATTTATTTAGTACGTCAAAAATTTATATTTTAATTTTTGTATTCTATTCCTATACTCCATTTAAAATATAATTTATAATTTTCATATTTTAGTAATAATATTATGCTGTTTGGTTAGGCTTAGTGTTTCATGTCATATATTATATCAATCATTGTGTTTTTATAAAATACGGTGATGTAATATTCAAGGATTTTAAAATAATTAAATACCTAAAAATTTAAATTTATTTAGTTAATATAGGGTTTGACATTTGAAACTACAGTTTTTGAAAACCCACATCATAAAATAGATAAAAAAGAGCCTCTTAAATGAGGTAAGGAGAAATATGATGTCCAATTGGATTTAAAAAAACTAGGTTTCAAAATTCATGATCATTAATACAATGTGAAAATATTTTAATGGTGGAGATCAATAATTTTAAATAATTAAAATAGCATTATACATAAGATTATCATGATAAATTTAATGAAAAAAAACAATAAATCTTAAATGGTGAAAATACTATCAAAGAATCAAAAAATGTCATAATTGGATAAAACTTATGTTTCCTGATCATTTTCGTTAATTTTATGAATTATCATTCTGTAAAAATAGAGAGATGATATATTTTACATATATTATTTATTTTAATTTCATAATAATAATTTCAACATTTGGCCAATTTTCACAAAAATATCATTCTTTTAGAAAATGATGATTATTTAAATTTTATTTACTTTCAAAGAACTAAATTTATATTTTAACGAATCTTAATATCCAAATAAAAATGAAAATTCATTCCTCATATCCCTGGATATTTTTACAAAAAAATGGTTAAGAAATTTTATAAAATAAATAGTAAAATTACAAAACCAATCCAAATCCCTTAATATTATCATAAATTCATTTCATAAGTAGATATCCATAATAATAATCTAAAATATTTCTTCCCAAATTCAAAAAGAAAAAAAAACTACGAAAATTTATAAAACATTAATCGTACAATACAAATAATATCATATTATCACATACCAATGTTATGAATATCATGATCCCGTATTATCAAAAAACATACCAGTCAAATAAAATAACTGAAAAAATAACAGCTTCTAAATATAATTACTCTTCTGTTATTATTTATATCTATTGAATCTAAAAAATTATATCCCCATTATAATTTACTTAGTAATCAATTCATTAATATTTTAAATTTCCAGTAATCCTATCATATTTAATTCATAAATAAAAATGATCACTTTATCCCATATAAACATTATTACTTTAATATCATTTTAATATTATATGGGATTATTCCCCAAATATTGTTTTCAATACAATATATCATCACCATTAAATAAATCTTCATTGTTATCAATACAACTAATCGTATGCATTCAATGTTATAATAAAATATATTTTAATATAACTTAAATGTAATTTAGGATTCATATTACCAAAATATCAAAGAATAACTTAATTGATGAATACAAATACAAAATAATTTTATTTGAACAATAGTATTAGAATAAGCATGACCTCCACCTTGACATATTTTGTGACAAGTTCCACTAAAAATTGTGGAATTGGTTTTAATAATTCCATATAATTATATAGTTTAAACACTATATAAGAGTTAATTAATTTATTTCCATATATTAATATGCTAGGTGACCCTTATATATGAAAATAATATAATCTCCCATGCACATTATTTGTATTAGATGATATTTATGTACTAATTTTTCTTATGATGGAAGTTTATTCACGTTATTATTATATATCGATTCTATATTATTATATGGGTTATCATTCAACCAATTATTAACTTTTTTCAATATATGACTTATGATCTATAGAATTACATTTTCATCATAATGGTTCATGATATTATATCACCATATGGTTAAATATGAATGAGAAACTAGTAGTATTTGAAATGACTGGTTTATTCTATTAAATAAATACCCAATCTTGATTTCTTTATTACGTATGTAGTCCTATGCATGTCGAGGTAATGTTAAAAATTCTTCCTCATACCCAATCACATATTATTTTTCTATTTCATTAATGTAAGTAAAAGCATATCCATTTCATCTCGATATTTTCTGGGGATGTATTTAAAATTTTTTAGTCTTCCCCAATCAATTTATCTGTTTCTTTCAACCACTATATTATTTTATTTCAATGAACACCACTGATATGCTCCTCATTTTATAAAATACACTTCCAAAAATATATTTTATTTATTTCCACACATAAGAAATCCGGGCATATATTATTGGGACTCTTTATCCATTTATCAGTTACTAATGGAAAATAGATCCATTAATTGACTGAGTCTTATACCCAATAAAATTGTATTGTATACGAGAATCATGTGGAGGAACAAGAGGTACCTCCTTTAATCCAAGGATATTCTTCATAATATCTATAATATAACCTAATATGTTATGGATATTTTTTTCCCAATACCTGTGGTTTTCTATTTCACATCATGTAAATAGATAAATTGTCTATATGGTTTTATTCACCTTATTCTATTAGGAATAATCACTAAATAATGACCAAATTGGGTTATATATTTATCATCAGGAATATTTTTCATAAATGTTAAATCAAAATAATGAAATATGTTTTTAAAAAATATTTTTTTATTAAATTATTTCATTTTATATCTACTCACATTAAAATTATAGTTCTCAAGGTTTATACTGAACTGATGATGATACAAGTAGTAACAACTCCCAATGATCTATAATAGAAATAGTATACAATTTATTACATTGGAATATTATACAAGTGATCAAATAAATAAGTAAAAAATAGCTTAGTAGTTTGAAAGTGTTATATATATATATATATTTATTTAATTTTACATTGGAAAAAATATAAAAAAATTATTTAAATTATTTTAAATTCCTAAATTAATTCATGGATTATTTCATTATATCCTGGGTAAATGTAAACTAATATAGGGTAAATGTAAAAACATATTATGTGATATGTATAGAGGAATCTATCATGAAATAATAATGAATAATTAATATAGAAATGTAAATAACTGAAACATAGACCTTTTATTCAATAACATAACAAAAAATGAATCCCTAGTAAATAACATTGAAAAATATAATTTATAATTATTACTTGATTCTTGATAAATTAAAAGCATAATATTTTATTTCATTATTATAGATATCAATATATCTATAAAGACGATGATAAATACTTTTTTATTATTAATTGAAGAGGCACATAAAAACAAAGAACCTCCCTTCAAGGAGGTCGAAAGTGGTGGAGTCCAAGGGAGTCTCCTCGCACCACAGTAAAGCACTGAAGGGGAAGGGAGTTCAAACTATCAAATATCAAAAGTTGATCTTCCTGTCTTCCCATGCGGGCGAGGGCATCTGCCGCAAAGTTAGACTCGCTCCAACTGTGGTGAATAACCCGTCCTTGATTTCTTTCTGTCTTTCACCTACGAATGAGATAAATCAAGTCCCACGGAATGCAATGGCCTCCCTGTAGCATCCTCACTAGAGACTCAGAATCAGACTCCACCTCTGACACTTGCATCCCTCTCCGCCTACATACCAACAAGCTAGAAAGAAGTTCCCAAACCTCCGCACCCAATGAATTTCCCGGACCATAAAAGGCATTAAACGCTAGTAGTACTGAACCCCAACAATCTCTGAGCATCCCACCACCCCTCATAACCCCTCCCAAACAGGATCCATCAATGCTTAGATTTAGACCCTATTTCGGTGGTATCCACCTCACCCATCTTTCCTTTCCTCTACGTTGGGTGCATGGCCTATTGAGCAGGTTGCACACTTCCACTGAAGACAACCATCCCTTGACGAGAGAAGCTAGCTCAACAATAAGCGACTTCAGCTGGACCTGAATGGACACCAATGACCTTTTTCTCCCCAGTCGAACCTGGTTCCTCGCCTCCCAAACCACTCAGCTGATGGAAACCAAGATTATTATTCTGAAAACCCACTCCATTGCCCCATTATCACTACCTGGAAGCTAGACGGTCAAGTAGTCCTGAATATAGCACGGCCCACAAATCGGGAAAGGGGAATGGGTGAAGAGAGACCAGAGATAGGAGGCCCATTGTCCTTGAAAGAAAAGATGGTCCATCGTTTCTGAATTCGGCTTCTCACAACAGTAGCACCGGGACACCATGCATACCCCTCTTCTTTGTATGTTATCCTCCGTCGGTATCGCTCTATTTAAGACCCTCCACACCAGGAAATTCATTCTCACTGGTATCTCCTTGCACCAAATAGCTGGCCACCTCTCCCCCGTAGCACTTTCTCCCTTGAGGATTTCCCTATAACCCCCGACGGTGTACCTACCATTGTTAGTTTTCATGAAAAAACATAGGTCCGGCTCCTCACTCATCACTATGCATCCAAACAGTTCAAGTTGGCTGGGATTAAGGGTTTCCTGTATAAACTCATACCTGCCACTTGCCTCGCTGAAAGATATCCTCGGTGAAGGGCAACCCGAATACGCCAGCCTCTCCCTGGCCCAGTTGTCCTCCCAAAAACTAATATCCCCCAGACAACAATCCACCTGACATAGCCAGATAGTATCTCAATATGAGCAAACATTCTCTTCACTAAAACAGTTGTGCCCTGCGGGCAAACCTCCCCCGGCCAGCCATATCGTGCTCTGAAAAACATTGCCCAGAGAGTCTCCCCAACAATGACTTCCCAGGCTAACCATGCTTGAATTCCCATAATGGTAACCTCAACATCACAAAGACCGACTCCACCTTCATCCACAGGACGAGCCAGCCGCTTCCAAGATGCCCAGTGGCATCTTCCTTCCGCTTTCACATCCCAAAGAAACGTGGAAAAGACACTTTTTATCCTCTCCACCATGCCTTTCGGTGGTTTAACAACAGAAAAAACATGCATGGGAATGGACAAGAAAACACTTTTAATGAGCATCACCCAACCTCAAAATGACAACATCTTGTTCTTCCAACTAAAGATCCTACCCCAAAGCCGGTCGAGGATCTCATTGAAATGATCCTTCTTGATTTTCCCACAAGACAACAGAACCCCAAGGTACAACATAGGGAGATGTTTCTGTTTGCACCCCAAAATCTCCTGGATCACCTTACACCTCCTCCCGGAACACCTGTCCCAGATAAAAACATGACTCTTCAAAGGATTAACAGACTGTCCACTAAACCTCCCATACCTGACCAACATGTCACCAAGGTGCTTCAAGGATCTACTACCACCATTCAAAAATATCAAAATATCATCTGCAAACATCAAATGTGAGATGTAGCTAGCATTCCTTCTCCCATAGAATGGTTTCAACCAACCCTCCGAGAAGCCTCTAACCAAATTTCTGGACAATGCATCCTGTGCCAGAACAAAAATTGTTGGGGACAACGGGTCCCCCTGCCGAACACCTCGGAAAGAATTAAAGAAACCGAAACACTTTCTCCTCAAGGATACTGATAGCCACGGAGATGAGTAGAACCTGAAACAAAGGTCACCAAACCATTCCTGAAATCCAAACGCCCTCATGAACCGAACGATAAAACTCCATTCTAATATATCATATGCTTTGTTCATGTCAACTTGGTAAATAATGTTCGATCCCACAGTACGTTTATTAATATCATGGACAAATTCACTTGCTATGACAACCGCCCCCTGAATGCTTCGGCCCTGTATAAAACCATGCTGCTCCACAGAAACCATCCTATGTATCAATCCAGACAGCCTCCTATTGATAACCGTGTCCATAATTTTATATGAAACATTGCAGAGACAAATAGGTCAGAAATGATTCTAGAGGCTAGGGTCCTTGGTCTTAGGAACCAACACCACCCGAGACGCAGAGACACCCATTATCAGCGACCCACCACCAAAAAAATCCTGAATCACATGCACAACCTGTGGCCCCACTACTTCCCATGTTGTACTGAAGAAGGAGGCCAGAAAGCCATCTGGTCCAGGAGCACTCTCCTGCGGCATGATTCTCAAAGCTTCCCTGATCTCTTCTTCATTAGGGATATAGGATAGAGTAGCATTATCCATTTCATTAACCAATGTGGGTATACAGTACAATAAGCCATGGTGATCCACCACCTCCCTCTCAAAACTCGACGTATCCCTCCCAGCCAGTAGACCCTCGAAATGATCCAACGCCAAATGCCCAACAGTGTTCACATCAGATGTGTAGGACCCATCCTCATGCTTTAGATTAATCTTCATGCTTATCTTCTCTTTAATGCAGGCCTGAAAGAAGGATGTGTTTCTATCTCCCTCCCTTAACCAACGTACCCGAGACCTCTGCTTGTAATCTTTCTCCATTTCTACCAGTTTTTCAGCAAGAATTTTCTTTTTCTCACATAAAATAACAAATGCATTCTCATCCCAGGCCTCCTGTAGAGACTCCTCCAGTCTCCCCACCTCGACCTGTAAACCCGCCACCCCATTGGCAGGGTTCGGCTACCTGTTTAGTCAGTCTCTAACATCCTGTTTAAAGCGTTTGAGATGTTTCACAAGCCCTCCCCATGACCGTTTCTCCTCCTCCTTCATCCAGGAAGCTTTCAACATTTTCATGAACTCCGGATCGCGATGCCATTCGCTAGAGTAATGAAAGGACCTACCCAGCACGGCTCCACGATGTACCTCAATCAGGATATGGGCATGATCATTGAGTAAACATGGGAGGTGCGTTACTAAAGTGCTTGAGAACAGGTCCAGACCATGAACATTTGTGAGACACCTATCCAGCCTACTCCAGATGCAGTTAGACCCTTAGCGATTATTGCACCGTGTATATTTAGAACCCCTAAAGCCCAGATCTAATAACCCAGTGTGTGTCAAACACTCCTGGAACTCACGAATGCTCTCCCGGTTCCACCCTGATCCACCCCTTTTCTCAGAGAATTCCGCAATGGTATTAAAATCCCCTCCCACAAACCACGGTATAGACCCGGCATGTAGGGCCTCCAGATGGCTCCATAACTCCCTTCTTCCGGTCACCACCATACTTGCATAGACAAACGTGAAAAGGAGGGTAGAACTACCCATAACAATCCTTGCATCAATACACTGAGGCATAATGCTCCTGATTTCTACCGAGATGTTGCTTCTCCAACCGATCCAGATGTGCGAGTTGACAGCTCCATCATGAAAGGAATAGGAAAACCCCATGCTCTTGGCCAACCCATCCAACTTACATGGGCTCTGTTTCGGTTCTAAAATCACAAACAAGGATACCCTGGATTTCCTGCCTTCAGAGGCCAAATAAGCACGCTTAGCTCGGGCTCCAAAACCACGTGCATTCCAAATAATGAGTGATAACATTACCACGAGCCCTTCTGGGCCTTCTGCAATGGGGAGGGATGTAATAAGGGCAACGCAACCAAGTCTTTCCCTTTGGCCTTGGAGCACGTCGTGGGACCAGAGAAACTATCCTCACCAAAACTTCACTTGTGTGAAATAATAACCTTCTTTAAAGGACTCACCACATCCTCCAACTGAAGCTTCCTTCCCAAAGGAACGACATCATATCCGCCTACCTCCAAGTTCCCAATGGCCAAAGGATCCTACAGACGTCGCTGTGGTGACAGACGAGCGACCAACAATTCCTTCTACACACCTCTCGACAATCCAGATGCCTCCCTATCTCTATTCGATGATAAGGTCAGCTTACTTACCAGGGACGATTGGATTACCTCTAGTGATAGATGAGCAGAGATACAGAACAAAGAGAGTGGGGGAGACAACGTTCTCAATGGGATTTCTAATGAGAAATCCAAGTGCACCTTCGAATCCTGGTGAGAGAGAAACCCCCTGCTGCAAGAGGGAGACAGTTTCTAAGCTGGCCCGGGAGACCAGGAAATGACATCCAAAAACTCCTTCGTAGAAGCCGACAGTGAGCATAGCATGTCAGAAACTTTTTCCCCTTCGGCTGTTTCTGTCGCACGAGGTACAACAGGGAAATTTGAATTTGAAAGAATATGAGGGATAACGTTAGCCGCACCCGACTCCTTGAAATCCGAGACAGGCAGGTCCTGACCCGACTTAGCCACCCTGCCCCACCGGGAGGCCTCCGCCACATCTCGTCGCCTCCGGCAAGACGCCACCCTGTGGCCATGAAAACCGCAACCGACACAATACCGCGACCCATGGAGATAGAATATTCTCTACCTCCAGGAAAAACCATCCTCCTACTCAACCAAAACCCAAGAAGGTCGATCCACAGAAAAGTCCATCTCAAAACAGATACAGGGATTTGAGGCCGCCTGAAGACACCGTGTATCGGCATTCGTACAAAGAAAAGAACCGATAGCATTCCCCACAACCTTCAGCATCCCCGAGTTATGTAAGGGTAGAGGTAGGCCTGGAAGCGATAACCACACAACATCCACAGGTGACTCCCACCCGTAATGGCAATCCCAGGACCACCTCGTCAAGGAGAAGCGCCAAGAACCACACACCCTGGACCTCCTCGTCCCAGATTTAACAAAGTCTTCCCTAGAAGCAAGGTCAATGTAGAAAGCAACCCTGGAGAACTCTGACACCGCCGCCAGACATGACAACCCCCACGAACCCACAAAGCTTAAGAAAAAATTCAAAGAGGGTTTATTTCGCCCAAAACGAGCCACCAGAGAAAGATCATGAAAAGAAGCTGCCTCTCAAAGTTACTGAGCCGAAAAGCTCACCACCGGGGCCCCCTCCACCTGCCGAGAGGGCCGACTCAACTCCTCCACCTGTGGTATCTCTGGAACAGAAGCTCCAGAAGAGAGACCACCTGCAGAGACCTTGGTAACCGTTCCACACAGAACATCCTTGAAAGAAGCCTTCAAACCAGCACCAGCCCCATCCTTATCCTCACCGCCTCCTGAAAACAGACCTGAGGCTGGCACAGGTGCTCCGTCCACAGGAACGCAAGTCGACGCAGAAGAACACCCCGTAGGAACAGTCACTGTCAACGGAGAACCACCCTCGGGAGCACACACCACCACCGAAGGACCACTAACATGAGTGCTCTCCATTAATCAATATATCTATAAAGAAATTTTCATGTGCCAATACAGTTTAATATATGGGTTGGATTACATCATTAAACCATTTATGTCCACCTAACAAATTTTTCTAATGATACATATTGATGCATCAAGGGAAATTATAATTCCAGGACCCACCATTCATATCATTTCCAATTTATCCACACATATCATATTATAGATTTATTCAATAATAATACGCCTTATCAATAAATTTACATTTTGAGTAATGAAAACAGATTTATCAAGGGTTTTATTAGTCAAATAAAATACATTCTACATTAAACATTGTATTTCAAATGGTTTATTTTTTTAATGATGATATCAATAAATAATATATATATTTTTAGAAATATAATTTCAAAATTCATCTAAAATAAAAAAATTTAATTATATTTTCAATATCAATAAAATTAATTAAGTACTGAGGGTAACCATTAGAAAATTAGATTTTGGAGTAAAATAAATTCCTTCACCAAATATATAAAAATTGATAAAATATTTTTTTCATTAGTAGTTTCATTTGAAAAACTATTTTGATCTTATATAAGATGCTAAAGAGCCAAAAATGTATATGTTTTGGGGATATTCCAATGATATCATATAGGTTAAATAAGAAATTTCTATCGAATTTTTTGTAAATAATGTGTAAAATGTACCCTTTGGTAACATTTCAAGGAAAACATTTTTTAAATTTAAATAATAATAATCAAATAAAATATCCTTTACAAATGAATTTCTAAAATAAAATTTCTTTTCATAATTTATTTTAGAAATATGGATATGGATGTATAATATACACCACCAAAAAGAGAAATAAGATCAACTTTTATTTTGAAAATTCAACTTTAATGTGTATAATTTATATAATCATTACTAATAATAAATAAATTTATATTACATTAAAATATCTCCAAATGATAGTTATGTAAACCAAATAATGTAAATAGGCTCACAATGGAAACTATGTCTCAATAGAGTGAAAATTGAGAAGAAACATCTTATCCCATGATTACCTTAGTTAAAAAATTCAGTAACATGCAGTATTATAATTTAAAATTTATTATAACTATATAAATTATCAATATAAATTCTTTATTATCATATATGATACATTTATAAAATTTTATAACATATTTTTATAAAAATTTCTTATTATATATACTTCTGATTTTAATGCTCTGTTTTTATGTCTATTTTGATTCATAAGTACTTATAATTTTAAACATACTACAGTAAAATAAACACAATATTTTTATAAATTTTATAAATATAATATATATTAAATATATATATATATATATAGGAATCCATATCATATATATATATATAGAATTATGAATTATACTATTCATAGAGATTTTGAGTCATACACTTTCGTGAATGATGTTCTCACTTTTCGAAATAAGGGATATAATAAACAAGAATAATAATTTAACATTCCAAAATCATTTTTATATCATTTATATCATATATAGTCCTTATATCAATCATCATTATCATCAATTGAAATTTTAAATGAAAATGGGTCACAACTCTTAGTGGACGTTGTAGTCCACACATATAGACGAAAACGTTATCAATTTATAATAGAATAGATGTTATGAATATATATATATATTATATTATAATAATATAATAATATATATGTAATAAATTTAAAATATACTCATTAGGTCAATCTTTATAACCATTCAGGTGATGTGGTGTCAAAAAAAATTACACTGCGACGTTGAAACAGTAAAATGTACGTACAAATGAGAAATTTTTTTCACTTTTTATACATTGGGAAAGAGATTTAATTTTGTATTACCATAATAATATTTATATATTATTAGATTTATTCTACTATATTTAAACTTTTTGAATATTAAAAATACATTATGGTGATGTATAAGAATAAATAATCCTGAATGTGTCAATAAAACCAACTATGCCTTGTCTGATAGAAATCATTTAGATCTATTCTAAAGGGACCTTGGGTCAGTATATTTTGGATATATCCTATAGAAAATGTATAAGAATGTTTCTAAGAGGAATTTCAGGGGGTTTACATGTTTTATAACTCAAATTGGTTTGATAAAGAGAAAGTATGTGTAACCTTTTATAATTAAGGGGAGGGCCATTCTGGTAATTTTTCAAGGTATTAAATTAAAATTAATTATAATTCATGTCCAAATTGATCAAAATTTATATAAATAAAACCGAATATGAATAAAAACTAAATAAAATAACCCAATAAATTTTGAACTTCTTTTTGTATTTTTTTACCCTTATCTTATATTTTCAAACCCTTATTAACCCTTTTTACAATTAAAGTGATATTAACATTTTATAACCCTTAATTGTTAATAATGCTATAATAAAATTTATTAAGACAAATCAATGGGCCATGGATGACAATTATAACCATATCCCATTCATTAGTCATTATATAAGAGTTTATAAATTTTACATTAGTTAATAAAATATCATTTATTATAAAATATCATTAATATCCTTTTTAACAATATTCATATAATTTGAGATTAAATTCATCAAGCCAAATAATTAATTAAAATATAAAACTTCAAAAAATTACTATAATTTTATATTTATAAAAGTATGTCTAGTAACAAAATAATTGATTCCATTTTTTTAATATGTATATTTCTTGTACAAATTATTATATTATTATGTTAAATAATTCAATGTCCTCTCAACATTACTAAAGGATTTATGTTAATTATTTTCTCACAAAAAATAGAAATGAATTAAAATTAAAAAAATAAATAATTTATATTTATATTGAATATATATAATCATGAATAACTTTTTTATATACCTATCATAAAATATTATATATTTTAAAAGAAGAAAAGTGTGATTTTTCCTATATCAATGAATTTAATATTATTGATGTAAAACTCTCTCTAAAATTAATAAAAAAGAGGTCACATATTGGATAAATGGATATTTTTTTATGATGAAAATTCATCCTATAAAAATAAGATATGTTTTAGGGTAAATTTTGTTTACCAATGATATTTTGTAACCTAAATTACCCAATTCACCCTTACAAATATGATATATGTTTCCTAAACTTATTTTAAAAAAGATATAAAATAAAAGAGATATATTTTGTAAATTTGTAAATCATAATACCAAATATTATATCAATTTTTTAATATTCAATTCTAAAAATTTTATGATTTTAATTGATGATTTGAACTCAATATTCAACAAAAGAAATTTCAAAAAAATACGGATTTATGTATTAAAAAGATTTTATACCATATTCAGCCATAATATTTATTCCCATTATCCTAATAGAGTTTTATGTTATAAAATATAATTAATTCCAGATTTAATATATTTTATAACAAATTGGAGTTTTTTATAAGATTCGAAAAAATCTATTAAAAACATTATTTTTCACCTTTTATTAAAAAATCATCTGTTTTAGAAAAATCCCAAAACTGATCTTAGGATAATATTAATTGTATTATTTTAAATATGTATTAAATAGTAATTAATAAATATTTCTGATGTGGAAAAAAATTATTCTAATACTTTATTGTCAAAATAAATATAAATTAGTTTTCAAGAAAACATATTTTTGAAGTGTAAAATGAATTTACTGATAAATCAAGTGACTATTTCCAACAAGATAATAAATATATTTTATATTATATTACAAATAATATATATATCAATATTTGGTTTTTCTTAATCATATCCTCCAATTCAAAGTCTATATTATAATGGTCGTATCTAAATAAAAATATATAACGGTTCGTTTGGGCTTGGTGTGGTGTTTTATATAAGCTATCAAACATTCTTTTTTTAAATCATAATAATCTAAATCAATTTTCCATATGAATTAAAATTCATTACGACCCCCTCCGCATATGGTGTACACCTCCTATTTCTGCAATGTTGTAATAATGATAATTCCCCTCGAACCCCACCATTAATAGGCATCGTGTTTTTGACTACCACCGAGGGTATAAGAAAGACACATATGAGAGGTAACACCCTCTAAGAGAAAACATGCATAAAAAAGAGATAAAATAAACATAAAATAATTCCTACACAATCATAAACATAAAATAAACCCAAGTACATATATTTAATGTCATGCATGAACTTCTAAAATTGATCGGGATACCTGTAAGCACCAATAGAATGTAAAATTACCGAAACCACGAAGCCTAAACTGCACCAACAAAACACTGAACTAGTGGTAACCAAACTCATTTAAATCCTAATCCATGTAGCCTAATAAATAATCAGTATAAAATAGGTTTATAATAAATATATAATAATTATTCTCCACCACAGATCCTCCCATGCAAAAGTAAATAAAGCATTCTAAAGAATAATGAACATCAAGTGAAACTACCTCATCACCTAAAAGGGTATACTATGTTACCAGTCTCACCATTGATACTATCACCAAGTATAAGATATTGTATTATATAATATAGTAAACAATCTTTAGGGTACCTTGCTTCAACTTCCCCACTAGTTTTCCACTTTTACCCAACATCGCATGTCTTAAGCATCTCTCTCCAAAAAGTCTAGACTGTAAACACTAGGGTGAAGCCCCAAAACATGAACATAATGCCCCCAAAAAACATAATGTTCACATAACTAAGAGTAACAATGTAGTTTTAAAAAGCCACCACATCTTGTATATCATATATCATACCTCATTTATTATACCTCAAGCCATTACAACCCATAAACTGAGTAAAGATCCTCAACAACCACAACTTATAGACATCGTGAATTTAGTTGAGATTACTATACAATATCTGGGATATATGTGTGTGTAATAACCAATATCCATTATATCCCAATACACAGACATATGGATAAAACGGACCATCATGCATACTAACACATGAAACTACAAAGAGAAGATAGCGGGGCCAAAGGGGTAGTCACCCATCAATAATACCACCGAGATCATAGGGAAAACAACTAAGCAGGGCTCAAAATCCCTAGGGTGTAAATTTTCATAACCAGGAGGGTGGAGTATTATATACAAACCCAAAATGTACATGTAATTGTATATATCTCACAACCACACTATGGGATTTACGGAGTCCTAGAATCATCTATAGTTAAGGCCTCTCAGACAACTGAGTTCCACTATTAGAGATATATATCCTATAAGAACAAAAACATTTAAAGATCAATATTGTATTAAAATATCCATTTTTACAGTTTCACATTACATTTTTAATTATTTTTTAATTAACCATTAGAAGTTCCACTTTACATTTAATTATCATTCAAAATAGGATCCAAGCCCTCCAAGCATAACCAAACAGAGTCCATAGTTCATCAGAACTCTAACCTCATCATTTAATCATAGAATTATTTAAACCCTTGGGTAAAATGTTATTTATTCAAAAAGTTTTTAATATAATTATCACCTTTAAATAATTTCAGTTATTTTAGGAAGTCATTCTACCGTACTGAACGCAATACTCTCAACATGGTGATTAGATTAAATACATGTCGAGTAATTTCATTATATAGAAGGATCATAGTCCCATCCCTCCTTGATAAGCTAAAAATTTAAATCAAGTGGCATACCCCACATGAAATCACTTATTTTAGAACGAGGGTATTCTAGACTATCTACAAAAAATAGTGGGTATGGTAAAATATATTAACATACAATAGGTTCCAAAAAAACAACTTCACATCAATGGGTCATCCAATCTTTAAATTGGTCCATCATCCCGAGTTTCCTCCCCAACTCCCAAATACATTAACTAATGCTTCTCACTAATTTAGGAGTCAACAGATGCAATCAAACCAACTGGGCTTCCCTAACCCACATACAACAAAATACTCTTGGCTCATTTTTCATAGGCTCATGTTAAATCCCAAGAAGTAGGAAAAAGAAATATAAAAGCTCGGGACTAGGCCCTAAACAAGAAATTCATCCTTCACACCCAACGATCACTCACAACTCTGAAGATAAATTTCTTGTACATTACAAGAAAGTCAGTAACTCAGAATCCACAAAATAATTATATTTATCACATAAATTTTTTAAATTTATTCTTGAGCTGACCGATTCATTAAACATGTGTTACTTCTCCATTTGATTAGAATCAAACACATCAACAACAAATCAATTTTGAAAACCAGAATCTTTATATTTATCTAATTAATTATCAATTAATTATTTCTTTATGTTCATTAACAAATTATCTCTCTATTGAAATGAAAAAATGTAACTATTGATGTCACACTATCTATAAAATCAATAGGCGAACCATTTTCACCATTTAAAGAAACAACATATAATCGATACAAATTCCTTATTCTGGTACGAATTCTTGTTTTGTCAATTTAATTATTACCCAATGGTCGAAGAAATGTTATCTCTTTGACTGGTTGAAAAAATAATATAGAATCCATGAATACCCTACCTAAAATGGTTTCTTATGTTCTTTGCAAGGGAATGGGGAAACACAATGGATCACGAGATCCTATCCCTGAAATGACTACATCCACCAGACGATTCCACCACACAACCACATCAACCAACAAAAATGAAAGATCCATTAGAGAAAAAGTGGTCCCATTATATCACATAGAATGCAGAAATGGGTAGAAATATATCCAAGGACTCAGTAGAATAGAGGTACAACATTCCTTATATCGAAGATGGATAGACACTTCTTAGTTGTACCAAATCAGGGGGTACACATGAAACAGGAAAATATCTATGTGGAAATGATCCGTGGATTGAACAATAAAACAAATCCTAAAGAAAAAATGGTTTGGGGAACCTCATCCCAATAAAAAGGTGATGTAACAAAATGGGGAGAAGGTATGTCAACTATTTTGAGAATCTAAATGTAGAAATGGTTTATATATGGATAACATTTTCCATTAAAGGCGGATCTGGCCAAGACTACATGATTTAACAATGTTAAGGAACTAAAACCCTAAGGAAAATTAAGAAAGGAGTTATTGGAATTGAATCAGATTTAAATCCCATAAAAAATTATTTATTTGATCTTTTAATCAACTATAATGATGATGGGGCGAAACTGTAGGATGATTGAATCACTGTTCATCGACGACTCACTGAAACCATTCACCGACACAAATCACCATTATAGAAACATTGTAAACCTACTAATATAGAAACATTGTAATCCTACATATGGATGAAAAATCTAAAGATAAACTACTGATAGATTAACTACTGTCCAAGAAAAATAATTCATAGAATTATAAAATTAAGTATAGTGTAATAAATAAGTCACCTTGACCTCCCATAAATACTAAATCACCAGATTTTAAAAAAGGAATGTACTAGAGAGGTCCGAGACATTATATCATATATCTTTTAAAACATTATCATCCTTAGGATGCAAAATCCAACCTAGAGAGGAAACATTAATGTGGTCGACAGAACATCCACCCCATAATATACTTTTCAAGGCTCTCACCACCATATGAGATAAACTGCTTCATAAAAAATAACAATAAAAAACCATGTGAAAACAAAAAACTGCTTCTAAACACAATCCCTAGGGAGATACCTCTGAAAAGAGAGAATGACATAATAAGAAATAAGATAAATTCAACTCAAAAATTGAAAGGGTATATAACCACCAGAAAAAAAACATTACCAGAGAAAAGATAAACATCAAATAGCAAGGGGTATTTACCATGTATCAATGAATTAAGTTCCTAATTACCATCCTTCATGCCACAATGCCTCCACAAGACACAAAAAATGGTGATTGAATGCTCACACAACACCTTCTCTTTATAGTCATGGATATATATAGGCAGCTCCTCAAAGGTCACATCATCTTGAACATCATTCTCACCCAAATCGATGATGTGGGACTCGTCATGGAGATAATGACAGAGATGAAACACCATAAAACATCATGTATTATACTCATATTCGGGGAATGTTCTACAATTTTTTCCACAACTCAAACATGAGCCAACACTTTTAAGGGTCAATTAACCCAGGGATAATGCTTACTTCCACAACCAAACCATCAAATACCATGACATGGAGTCACCTTCATGAAAAATTTATCCCCATCATAAAAATCTAGAGGTCTCCTCATATCATCGATATAAGATTTCTATTGATCATTTTGTACCTTCATCCTATCATTAAAAACCGGAACAATCTATCTCGTCTTCTGTACTAGTTCTGGCCTGAGAAATGATGACTATCTCGTCCCAGTATAGCTCAATGGAGAAAAATATGATCAACCATACATGGCTTCAAACGAAGCCATAGTGATAGAGGATTGGAAAAAAAATTTGTACGATAAATCAAACAAGGGAGGGTCCCTCATCCATGAACCTCCAAAATCTAGGGCACAAGAGAAAAACATTTATCCCAGAGACTGCACGATATGATCTATCTGATTATCCTTCTGTATATGAAAAGTAGTGCTAGGGAATAAATAAGGACTGAATTCATTCTATAATCCTCCACACACACTAGAGTTAAAACTTGGATTTTGATTATAAATTTTCATCCTTGGGACTCAATGGAGTCTCACCACCTCATCAATGTATTTACATGTCAAAACACCACTAATCTCAACTATAGGATTGGAATGATGTAGGCTGATTATTGTCAACGGATCCACAAAAACCCATACAGAATGATAGTCTCCCTATGCTTGCAAAATTATCATAAAAAATACCATTGATATGTACTCCCAAATCCATTAAGGAACATCTAACAGTTTGAAAAATCTAACAATAACATTGGGCTCAATCTTCTCATTCTTGAAGCAAAATCATCTAGAAACAAAATCTTCCACTGCATTCTTTATCCACATCCATAAAAACTAAATCCATCAATCCTTGTACATATTAACATGCCAGGATGAACTACTAAAGGTGAAATATTTAACTCTCTAAGAACCATCTCATGCATAACAAATGGACTGAAATTTCCTCCTAGAAATGACACTTGATGTTGTTCATCCATAGACCAGCCATTAAGGCCCTTTCTAAAAAAACATGTCATCTACATACCTCCTCCAAATGATCCCTCAACTAGGAATCTTCCACCCGCTGCACCAAATATGACTGCACTGATATCTGGAAAAAAACAACCTCATCCCCCATTTTCTCCCATATCCAGACGTAATGATGTAATTCTATGATTTCTTCCCTATCCCTCCAGGAGTCGCAAAAATTCACAAAATACATCACTATATAACATCCTTGTCAATGATTCATCTTCATAATTCCTCTTTCTATGTGTATATGAAATTTCAACATTTTAATCCAATAAAAAATTCATCCACTAACGTTGTCACAATATTTTGTCATGATGGGAAAAAACGTACCTCAAGCTCTTCTGATTTGTGATGACCACAAACGCTCACCAATAATGTACTATCTCCATAAAAACTGGTAAAACACAACCACTTCCAAATCAATATCATGGTTTCTATTGTTACATGTGTGGGGAAACAACTTCATAGACCAATAAGAAAAAACTTATCTCTACAACATCCAGACACAAACTAACCCCAGACGTGAAGCATCATAGAACCCCTCTTACGAAACAACATTTTATAGATGATAAAAAACTGTAGCACAGACCAAAATCCTTTTTAGACACATTAATGACACCTCACACTGATCAGTCTACACAACCAACTGATCCTTTATAGTCAATGCTCTCATAGATGTTGCAACCCAATGGAAATCGGATAGGAACCTCCATTAATATGTGGTATGAACAAAGAAACATAAAACTTTAACCACTAAAATTGGGGCTTAAAATGAAACAACATATTATATATATGAAATATCCACATCTACTAACTAATAGAATAAGACATTCCCCATGAAATAGACATATGGAGTTGGAAAATGAATCATCAGAAACTTCCGAAACAACTACTGTCGATGAAGAACTCACAAAATTGTATGAAGAATCTCAGTATACGCCTCATAAGATGTGAAATTAAAAAGGATTTCATTGATGAATACATAAATTTTCTTATCCATGAAAAAATGGAAAACATTGTTCATCAACTCCATGAACACTTCTGGATCATTCGTCACACCGAATGGCATCACAGTGAACTTAAATTTCCCATGATTATAACCGAAAGAATTCATATAAAACATTCTCATTCTTTACACACATCTAATGATATCACAGCCACAAATTAATGTTTTAGAATCAACATTAACACTTCAGTTGATTCTATAAATCATCAATCCATAGATGAGGATAATAGTTCTTTACAATCAATTTGTTTAATTGATTATAATTGAAACACAATAGTGAACTACATTATGCCTTCATCATTTACAAAACTAGTCTACCCCATGGTGACACACATTACTGAACAAAACCATAATTTAATAGACCATATATCTATATACATATATCCCACAACAAATAAGGTTCCATACTATATGAGACAACAAGTTAAGAGGCAATCATGGATGTTGCTTAATCCTGAAATCGACCTCCCATTGAGGGGGTAACACTACATCCTCTTTTAGAAATACATCTGTGTACTCTTCTAAAACATTAGGAAACATTTCCTTTTGATCCTACTATGAAAATTACATCTACTAGTACATTAGGATGGAACAATCCTTTGAACCATCCTAGCATCTCGCTCAATGAAAACACTTCTATCTCCCCATCATCATCGAAGAAAACCATCTTCCTCCTAAACAATCCAAAATAGCCTTTACCGATTACAAAAAAATCCATGAAGATGATGAAATCACATAGTTTTGTTTGTAAACATAAGAAATATCCAAATTAAAGGTGATTCTCCAACACTAGCCTACAGTCTCTACATATATCAAACATGTCAGTTCAGCCTACAACTTGTGTAATCAATGCTAATGGTATTAGAAGTCTCTTTACGTCAATTCCCAAATAATGGAAAATGGAAGTTTATGTGATGTAGTGTTTTACTCATATATTAATCATGACTTGAAACCAAGTATAAAAAATTAAAGGGTTCCTCAAATGATGTTAGGATCACTTGGACCTGGAAATACTAATGCATGGAGCTGACCATGACTAGCTCCAAAACCTCCCTGAACCTAATGGTGACCAACTACATGGAAACTCTCTACTATCTTAGAATTAAGACCATCACATTCTTATCATATACTTCCCCCATTTTCTGTTTACTGATCGAAAACTAGTGCAACATTCTGCTACTTCTCTCTCTACTGGAAGGTCCTCAATAGAGGAACCCAAAGTGGATCACGTGGCACATGTTGACTACACAAAAATATTTGTCACTCTTGCTACTGAGGACATCAACATGCCTATGAAAAAAAAGTGCTTCATACATTAGTATATGTATGAGTCCCGCTTTCCCAAGATAAATGATGTATTATAGGCTAGTACCTAACCCTAACTAACTGAAAACTCTTCTTCCCTGAAAAATGGGAACCACAAATATTAGATATGCATTATGAGGAATCCTGATGACTCTCCTCTCATGATGATCTAGTTCTGGAAAACATCCTCTCTATGACATATTCCATGGCCAGGACCACATAATATGTCTCTAGTATCAATGGGGTAACCTGGAATTGGCTCTTTAGATGAAAATAATCCTCTAAATTACTCTCATTGACATCTTAATATTGAAACAGGTCTAAAGAATATCGAAAAAAATTTCATAAATGGATCCCAAACTCTTGCACACTAAACCTCCATTATAAAAGATTAGTAACTTTTAGAGACTGACAACCTTTTTTATCGATGAAGGAAACTCAGATATGAAGAAATCTCGAAAATTCTCCCATGAAACTGTCGAATCCTAACAATCCCCGATGAATAAAAACCACAACTACCTCGCTGCACATGGAATCATCATTCAAAAAAAATTCCCAGGGCTCCTTTCGAGAACAGATCAAACTGAAGGATATTTAAACCTCATCCAACTAGTCATCCATGAATGCATCTGAAATGTAGCCCTAGTACTTGTACATACATTCATAATGA
Source organism: Viscum album (assembly GCA_963277665.1). NCBI lineage: Eukaryota > Viridiplantae > Streptophyta > Magnoliopsida > Santalales > Viscaceae > Viscum > Viscum album. The sequence goes on along the minus strand of OY728161.1, from coordinate 1,983,495,396 downwards.
ATCACATAGAGTGTAATTCTCAATATGTCATTGTTTTCAACATCCATTGTGTGGAAATATTCTTACGGAACCTAAAAGATATCTTCAACGTGAACCTGATGAAGACGTTGACTAGTATTCAAACATGAAAAAGAAAAAAAACAGAGCTCATAAACCTACAATATGGAAGATTATTATATTAATTTATGGGTTTCTTTATTCATTTTAGGTTAAACTATCATATGTTATACCCTTTCAAACACCTTCCAATGAATAATGGTGTATTATCTGTTCCTATGTATCCACTATTTAACCAGTATCCCCAAATTCAATAACCACAATAGACCTGAAGGCCCATGAATCAAATCAGAGGGCCCCCTAAATAGATTATTAATATCTGGTTTCTAGTGTTTACAAAACATTCAATACATGACTTACACCATTTCCCAACCATCCCATGCAATCTCAACTATTTCTAACACTAAATGTCATCATATCCATAAACCTCCCTCTGATACCAGTTTTTCAACCCCTCCCCACAGGGTGTACCCCTCCTAGTATGACAAAGTGAGAAGATATATAATGATTCCCTGAGTCCCATTTATAGTTGAACCCAGGTTGGAGACTAGAAGCAAATGTATAGAAAACCCATATATGGGTGGAATTACCCGCTAAGGAAAATCTTGAGTAAGAGATAGATAAGATAGAATCCAACCAACTCATGTTTTGTCTAAATTTTAAAAGTATCCCACGTACATATATATAATGATATTTAATGCATAATAAAAATAATGAGAAAAACTACTAGAACCAAAATATAGAAAAATGGAAGTGACCCCAAAAAGGGTTTTCCATAGAGAACTTGGCCATGCACTACAACATGCACATCGTGCAACAGAATCCACCACGTTCACATACCCAAAAGTAACTAGTGCATTTATAGGACCCATAATAGCCTGTATAACTTATATTATACATTGGGTATTATACCTCAATCCACTACATCACAAATAATGAGTGAGGATCTTCATGAAACAACAGACTATACACATTATACCTATAGTATCCATTTGGAAACTATATCTAGGAAAATTGTGTGTGAAATAACCACAAGGAATTTGTAACGCCCCGACCCCAGTTACCTAGAGTCGGTGCATTATTACATAACATTGGCATGATCACAAGAAAGATCAAATCTCGAAAGACCGATTGGTTTAGTATCCTTGGAAACACTAGATATATTCATAAAGGTTTACATTACATCATAAAGTGAAAACTACTACAACAACATAATGTCTACATAGTCTACACTATTATCCCCTCATAATATCCCTGCAGGTCATTCATAACTTACTTCTTCAAATCCTGGGAAAATTAAAACATAGAAAAGGGGTGAGCTCAAATGCCCAGTAAGGATAACAATATAGCGGAAACATTCAAAAATAAGCATAAACATTTAAGGCAATGCATTTCTAAAACAAAATCCTTTTAAACTTGAACTTCAACATAGTATGGAAAAAGTAAAAGGAAATAATGCCATTTACTTATTCACACAGATATTCTACTAATCGAATAATCACATGCGATATCAATAACCACTTTCATAATGATGGAATGCATAATGCCAGACTATCATAACCACATAGCCAAGGCCCCATGCCAAGACTAAAAATAAGATTTTTCCAAGGCCTTGTGCTAAGACACTAGTTTGTCTCATGAGACCTACCGATGCATCTAGGAGCTATAGCGGATTCCACCCGTCACATATTAAGTCCAATGCATTCCCATATGAAAAGGTTTAAACATAACATAAACATTCGTATTAAAACTAGCATACGAAATGTCAATACATTCATTATAAACTATGAATGGTATAAAAATAGCACATCCACAGTCGAACATATCAAAAATCCTTCAATACAATATAGAAGTTTTGTATCATAATAAATCAACTTCAAATAAGCGTAAAATCCATCAAAGGATGTTGACATAAATGAAATCAGAACTCTTTTTAGAGAAATATCTCTTTCTATTTTTTAAATCATTTAATAAAAAATTTTCTTTGAAAATATTATTATAAGCTTGTAATGGATGATTCGACGATTTTATAACAATGGAAAATTACCGCACCCGCCGTATAAGTTAAAAAAACATTCTTACCTTAATTCTGTCGAAAAGGTTAAAAGCACCTTGTTTGGAAAACGACAGAAATATTCTTTTACAAAACTCTAATAAAAGTCAATAAAGGGTATAAATGACTATAACCCATATTATTTTAAATAGTAAGAATGTTTTGAAATACATTTTTAAGAAACATGTATGTGGATGATAAAGAGATCCCAGTAGATTATTACGTATAAACAACCTCAGATAATGAAGAGATTGTGAAATAACCCTTACCTTTGTACTTTTACTTGGTTGGGTTAGGTTAACCTCCTGTATAATAGTGAAATAATTGTTATTAAATTATGCAAGAATCATATACATTCATATTATATCATATATGATCTTTTAACATTGATTTGTTAATAATATCTTAGTATTATCATTGTTTCGGGTGTTAACATACTTGTTTTCTTTTATATGTTTTGTTATGTAAGCCATGTTTGTAATGGATAGGTTGTATCTTAATGATATATATAATGATATCAAGTACATAGATACTATTATTAACCATGAAATGAGACTTATACTTGAATAGATACGATGGAGAATGAATCCCATCGCGTTCGTGGAGACGGTAGTCCATACGTACGCACGAGCGACAATATCATTCTTTTGATATTAAAATAATATATAAATGGATGTTATATCATATATATATAGAATCATTAAAATTTTATATTTATTATTTACATGAGTTACACATCATTATTATACCCATCCAAATAATAATATATTGAATAACAATTACACCACGACGTGGAGACGGTAAGCCGTACGTACGCACGTATGGTGACATGTTATTCAAAGGGTGGATAGAATACTGATTATGGTTGTACCATATTTATAATAACATCACAGTATATATATGATACTGTAGTTATTATTTTAAAGTGGTTACAACAAAGGAAGAAGAAGTGGAAGAAGAAAGGAACTTGGAAAAGGGTGGTGAAATCATTACCTCTTCTTCGGGTTCTTCCTTTTTATTTGATCAAAAGGGCTCCATAGGTTGGCTTTCTGATCAATCTAAGGCCTCTAGGTTGTAGTGAGGGAATTTGGTAGAGTATTTGGGCAGATTTTGGGCGAACCAAAAGGCTTTGAAGGTGTGAAGAAATGAGAAGGAGGAGTGCCCTTTTATAAGAGGGGTGAGGGGCACCTTTGGAAAAGCTAGAAATATTAATTTATAATATATTCATATTCGGTTTCTAATGGTTCCAAAGTTGATTATTTAAATTTTAAGGTGGGGATGGGTCTAAAACCACTCAACCAATAGAATTTAGACAGGTTTGGGTACTTATATTAACCTTATCTTTAAGTATTAACTCTTAGTTAATTAGTTTCACTCTTACAATGTCTCTTTGTATTTTTATATAATATTGTTAATAAACTTACTATATATAACCAAGCGACCCCCAAGTGTTCCTTTTATGATACACCTATCATGATATAAGACTCTTGGCCGATCCTTAGATTTTTAGGAATTTAATATCAATTAATAATATAATATTTGTTTTAAAAACTCTTTTATGTCAATTTTGACACTATTCAATAGTTGATTTTTGTGAAACTCGTAACAGAATGATTACTTCCAAAAAAATTAATTAAATCATTCCTAACATATCATATTAACTTAGGAAATTATTTTAATTCATAAAAAGTCTCAAATTATATTTATTTGTGTATTTATAATATCAATTATTTTAATTTTTCACTATTATGGTAATTACCGCATCAGCATTGTGTCATAAATAAATTAAATTATTTAATGTCTAAAAATTTTAAATAAAATATAATTATGTAATAACTCTTTTTATATTTCTAATGAATATTTATAGTCGAAAATACAACATATATAACCCTATGTAACAATTGTTTTGCTAAAGGATATATGTTTTTGTCATTTTTGTATTCATTTTAACTTAATTAAGATAACATGTCCCTATAACCTACAAGTGGCTCCATGGGGTCCCAAAATCGACCCCAATATGCCTATGGTCGAACCTGTATCAAACAATAAGGTTAGGACACGTTTTAGGGTAATTTAGTATTATTATAATATTATTTTTTAACCCTTATTTACCGGATTTACCCTTAACCATGGTAAATAAAATATTTACCACAGTAATTATTCAAAATGTCTAAAAATAAATGTTACCTATTTAAACAATTTGAACATCCTAATTCCAAATATGGAATCCATTTTTCCAAATTCAAAACACAGAAGTGGCAGAAATTAAATTAAAATTAATTCCCGTTGTTAAAAAAAAAGTGTGTTTTTAAGAGATAATAACTATTAAAAGATTGACACTTGTTTATGTCCGGTTTAATTGTAAAAGTATGTCCAATGACCAACATTGTATTAAATGGTAAAAATATATTCTAAATATACTTTAAAACCTCTCAAATTCATAATTTATCACTGTTATTATTTTGATTAAAAAAGTTGTTTTTAATTAAAATTTAGTAATTTTCACTATTCATTAAAATATTAAAGTTATCCGAAAAGTACCTAAATTTCACCTTAGGATAAATTCGATATTCCGAATCCAAAAATGAAGTCCATTTTGAAATATAAAATATATATTATTTCAAAAAGTAGGTATTACTATTCATAACGGCTAGTTTGATTGGTTATGGTGTGTTAGAACTTGGTGTTGCGTACAACACACGTTATCACATTATTCAAAGAGAAGCGTACCGTAGAAGTTTGGGGTGTTACATTCTCCTCTCCTTAAAATAATTTTTTCCTTGAAATTTATAGAATACTTATCACATGAAAAGACTCAGGTGGTTCTTCATCATAAGTTCCTCGGGTTCCCACGTTGCCTCTTCCATCTTATGGTTTCTCCACAAGACTTTTACCAGACGCGTCGTCCGGTTTCTCAGTACTTGTTTTCTCGTATCAAGAATCTTGACGGGCTCTTCGCAATAAGACAGATCGGGTTCCAGTTCTAATTCTTCATAGGTGAGTACATGCGTTGGGTCAGGCATGTATTTCATCAATAGAGATACGTGGAACACATCGTGAACTTTGGAGAGACTTGGTGGCATTTCCAATCGGTAAGCTATAGCCCCAATTCGTTCTAGAATTTCAAAAGGTCTGATGTACCTGGGACTCAATTTACCTTTCTTACGAAAACGTATGACTACTTTCCATGGAGATACCTTCAGGAAAACATGATCACCGACTTTAAATTCCAAATCCTTTCTTCGATTATCGGCATAGCTCTTCTGCCTACTTTGAGCTGCTTTGATGTGATTTTGGATTAACTTCACCATTTCCACTGTTTCCTCCACCAGTTCTGGGCCTAAATGTTTTCTTTCACCAACGTCATCCCAACAGATTGGTGTACGACATCTATCTCCATATAACGCTTCATATGGTGCCATCTTAATACTCGAATGGAAGATATTGTTATAGGAAAATTCTACCAGAGGTAAATATTGATCCCACATACCCTAAATGTCAAGTGAGCAAGATCTCAACATGTCTTATAAGGTTTGAATAGTCAGTTCTGATTGTCCGTCTGTCTGAGGGTGGTAAGCAGTGCTCAAATGAAGTTCAGTATCCTGGGATTTCTGAAGACTTTTCCAGAATCATGAAGTAAAATGGTGATCAAGATCAGAAAGAATCGATAGGGGTACTCCATGAAGTCTCACAACATCCTTAATATATAGTTTTTCTAGACGTTCCAGGGGTAGATCTTCTATTATAGAAAGAAAATGTGCAGACTTGGTAAGACCATCAACAACAACCCATATTGCATCGTTCCTTCTAGTAGTCTTGGGTAGACCCATGATAAATTCCATCGTAATATTGTCCCATTTCCATTCCGGTATGGTACAAGGTTGCATGACTCCTCTAGGATGTTGCCTTCCAGCTTTCACTTGTTGAAGAACCATACATCTTGAGACAAAATCAGCAATCTCCCTCTTCATGTTGTCCCACCAAAAATGTTTCTTCAAATCTCTATACATTTTGGTGCTCCCAGGGTGTATAGTGAAATTGGAACTATTTGCATCATCCAGCAATTCCCTTTTTAGATTAGGTATATTGAGAACACAAAGCCTCTTTCCGAATTTCAAAATTCCATTTTTATACACAAATTCTCTCAATCTCCCATCATTCACAGCTTTAATCTTCTTTTGAAATTCATCATCATCGGTCTGAGAACTCTTAATCCTTTCTAGTAAAGATGTGTTGGCAACCATTTGAAAAAGCATTGATGTTTATCCTTCCCTGGTTATTCCCATGTCCATCTTCACTAGATCCATGAAAATTGGATCCCTTTAAATTCTCATATTGTTCAAAACTCCATGATATTTTCTGCTCAAAGCATCTTCCACCTTGTTTTCCTTCCTTGGGTGGTAGTGTATCGTGCAATCATTATCCTTGAGTAATTCAAGCCATCTCCTTTTCCTCATGTTGGGTTCTTTTTGTGAGAAAATATACTTCAAACTCTTGTGATCAGTATAAATCTTACATTTTTCACCATAGAGGTAGTGCCTCCATATCTTCAAAGCAAAGATCACAGCAGCTAACTCGAGATCATGAGTAGGATAGTTTTGTTCATGAATTTTCAACTGTCGTGATGCATAGGCAATGGCCCTATCATTATGCATAAGGACACAACCAAGTCCTTTCTTTGATGCATCACTATAAATAACGAACCCATCATTCCCCGATGGTAGAGTCAATATAGGAGCATTGACTAATATTCTCTTCAGTTCTTCGAAACATTTTTCACACTCTTTTGTCCAAACAAATTTAACCCCTTTACGTGTGAGCTTCGTTAATGGGTTAGCCAATCGGGCAAAATTCTGGACAAATCGTCGATAATAACCTGCCAAACCAATAAAACTACGTACCTCAGTTGTATTAGTCGGTGCTGGCCATTCTTGGATTGCCTTAGTCTTAAAAGGATCAACATATATTCCATCTTTAGAGACAGTATGGCCAAGAAAAGAAATCTCATGAAGCCAGAATTCACACTTGCTAAACTTCCCATATAATTCATGTCTTCTCAGAGTCTTCAGGATAATGCGCAAGTGATTTTCATGATCTTCGTAGCTTTTGGAGTATACCAAGATATCATCAATAAATACGACCACAAATTCATCAATATACTCCTTGAAAACTCTATTCATCAGATCCATGAATACAGAGGGTTCATTAGTCAAACGAAAAGGCATTACAGTAAACTCGTAATGCCCATACCTGGTTCGAAATACTGTCTTCGGAATGTATTCCTTCTTCACACACAACTGATGGTATCCAGATCGAAGGCAAATCTTTGAAAAGTATTGAGCTCCACGTAGTTGGTCAAATAAATCATCAATGTGAGGTAGGGGATACTTGTTCTTTATCGTTATAGCATTGATCTCCCTGTAGTCGATACATAACCTCATAGATCCATCTTTCTTTTTAACAAAAAGAACATGGGACCCCATGGAGAAACACTAGGGCGAATAAATCATTTATTACTCGAGTCCTCTAGTTGTTTCTTTAGTTCGACTAACTCTACAGTGGCCATTCTATAAGGGGTCTTCGATACAGTCCTTGATCTAGGAATTAAATCAATTAAAAACTCAACTTCTCGTTCTGGAGGATGTCTAGGTAAATCTTCTGGAAATACATCTACAAATTCATCCACAACAGGTACATCCTCTATTTGAACATTCCTTTCCTCACCCAAAGTTATTTCATTCTCTTCCTCCCTAATAATTGAATTTAGTTGAGCTACTGGGGTGGATCTAAATAAGAATTAGGTGGTGACGATTCTCCTCTAAAGATAAGGTGTTCCTTATCATTATTATCAAGAATCGTTACCTCTTTTTTCTTACAATAAATATTCGCATCATAGTCCGAAATCCATTCCATACCGAGGATTATATCAAACTCAATCATAGGTATGACGATGATATTAGCAGATAAATAACATTTATGTGCTCTAATGGGGACTGATTCACACAACGTTGTTGCAATGATACTTCCCTTAGTATTTTTAACTGACAACTCCCTTGTTAAATCAAATCGGAAATATCTAATTTTCATAGAAAACTGGGAAGATATGAAACAATGCGATGATCCAGAATCAAATAATGCATTTGCTAAACTTGAGGAAACCATTAAATTACCTACCACCAGGTCTTTCAGAGCTTCTACCTCAGCAGTAGTGATAGCATAATCTTGTCCTTGATCCCTTGGCCTTTTCTGAGATAATTTCTCCTGATGCTTAGGACATTCATTTGCATAATGCCCCATCACCCTGTAATTGTAGCACTGAACGTTGGTGGATTCCTTCTTCCCCTTGCAATCACGAGCTTGGTGACCTTTTTCACCACACTTGTAACAGACTCCCATTCCCTTCAAGCAAGTACCAGGTTGTTTCTTCCCATATTTACCACAGGATGGATATTCAACCTTTCCCTTCATCCCCTTATTTCCATTCCCAAATTGATCAGCATGCCTCTTCTTCTCTTGCTTTGCTTTAAAGTCATAAGACTTAGAGAATTCCTTTTTGGTCTTGATAGCACATGAGACAATGTTTTCGTACGAAGAAAAGGATTGTGAGACTAATGCTCGACGGAGAAATGGTTTTAACCCATCAAAGAAACGATCAATCTTACTTCTTGGGTTACGTATATAATCTCCAGCATACCTTGATAACCTTGTAAAGTTAGCCTCATACTTTGCGACATTCTCATCCTCCTTTTGTCTTAGTCTCAGAAATTGCCTTTCCATATCTGCTCGATGGTCACGAGGAAAGTATTTTTCTAAAAGGATAACTTTGAACTCCCTCCATTCCATATTTGATACTTTAGCATCTTCCTTCGTGTTTTGAATCAATGACCACCATTGATCAGCATCTCCAGTGAGGCGGTAAACTGCCATGATAACTTTTTCCCTTTCACTACTCCCCAAAGCCTGAAATATTTTCTCTAGGGAATTTATCCATTGCTCAGCTACTAAGGTATTTGTACTCCCATTGAACATTGGTGGTTGTTGCCTCATGAATCTATCTAACATTGATCCTCCATGCTGCAGATCAGGGTGCTCCATACGGGTAAGGTTATTATTCATAACCTGAGTGAGTTGTCCCAGTATGGTGGTTAGCTGATCGGCACCAGTTGCATCTCCAGCTCCACTGTAATTATCTTTATCAGGAGGGAAATCCCTACATGGAGTGCATGCATTGATATGGTTTCCATTTCTTTTTCTAGGCACCATTTCTAGACAATGGCATAAACTAGATCAGTTTATGAATCAAAATACATAATTCCACACTTATAAAACACTTAACATAAATTGAACTATTTATGGATATAATCCATAATCATAAAAATGTTTTCTTTGAGGAAGTATATACTCATAAACCCTTCATAATGATATGTAAAGAAAATGAGAGTTATCCTAAGAATATCACCCGGGAGTGTCGTAACCAAGAGTGCAGCAAGGCCCGTTGTCGTGCACCAGTTCCCATTCGAGTCTAGCTCAAAGCGGTGTTTTCGGGTTTTACCCCTAGGTACATCTGTGCCAGAGCCGCCTCTACCTGCTCGTATCTAGACAGGGATGTATTGCTCGGAAAACTCACAAAATCTCTACAATACCAAAATTCTAGGAAGTTCTTCTATACAAATCCTCAATGTTCATCTTAGGTCTACGTGCTCTAATCAGAGTTTATCTAAATCTAGCTTCCAAGGTTTGTACTAAACATCCTCTGATGCCAACTGTAACGCCCCAACCCCAGTTACCTAGAGTCGGTGCATTATTACATAACATTGGCATGATCACAAGAAAGATCAAATCTCGAAAGACTGATTGATTTAGTAGCCTTGGAAACTCTAGATATATTCATAAAGTTTTACATTACATCATATAGTGAAAAACTACTACAAAAACATAATGTCTCTATAGTCCACACTATTATCCCCTCATAATATCCCTGTAGATCATTCATAACTTACTTCTTCACATCTTGGAAAAAATAAAACATAGAAAAGGGGTGAGCTCAAATGCCTAGTAAGAATTACAATATAGTGGAAGCATTCAAAAATAAGCATAAACATTTAAGGAAATTAATTTCTAAAGCAAAATCCTTTTAAACTTGAACTTCAACATAGTATGGCAAAATTAAAATGAAATAATTCCATTTACTTATTCACATGGATATTCTACTAATCGAATAATCACATGCAATATCAATAACCACTTTCATAATGATGGATGCATAATTCCAGACTATCATAACCACATAGCCAAAGCCTAATGTCAAGACTACAAATAAGATTTTTCCAAGGTCTTGTGCCAAGATAATAGTTTGTCTAATGAGACCTACCGATGCATTGAGGAGCTATAGCGGGCTCCACCCGTCACATATTAAGTCCAATGCATTCCCATATGAAAAGGTATAAACATAACATAAACATTCGTATTAAAACTAGCATACGAAATGTCAATACTTTATTCATAAACTATGAATGGTATAAAAATAGCACATCCATAGTCGAACATATCACAAAACCTTCAATACAATATAGATGTTTTGTATCATAATAAATAAAATTCAAATAAGCGTAAAATCCATCAATGGATGTTGACATAAATGAAATCAAAACTCTTTTTAGAGAAATATCTATTTCTATTTTTGAAATCATTTAATAAAACATTTTCTTTGAAAATATTCTTATAAGCTTGTAATGGAAGCTTCGACGATTTTATAACAGAGGAAAATTACCGCACCTGCCGTATAAGTTAAAAAACATTCTTACCTTAATTCTGTCGAAAAGGTTAAAAGCACCTTGTTTGGAAAACGATGGAAAGATTACTTTACAAAAATCTTATAAAAGTCAAACAATGGTATAAATGACTTTAACCCATATTATTTTAAATAGTAATAATGTTTTGAAATAAATTTTTAAGAAACATGGATGTGGATGATTAAGAGATCCCAGTATATTATTACGTATAAACAACCTCGGATAATGAAGAGATTGTGAAATAACCCTTAAATTTGTTGTTTTCCTTTGTTGGGGTAGGTTAACCTTCTGTATAATAGTGAAATAATTGTTATTAAATTATTCAAGAATCATATACATTCATATTATATCATATATGATCTTTTAATATTGCTTTGTTAGTAATATCTTAGTATTATCGTTGTTTCAGGTGTTAACTTACTTGTTTTCTTTTATATGTTTTGTTACGTAAGCCATGTTTGTAATGGATAGTTTTTATCTTAATCATATATATAATGATATCAAGTCCTTATATACTATTATTAACCATCAAATGAGACTTATACTCGAATGGATACGAGGGAGAATGAATCTCATCGCGTTCGTGAAGACGATAGTCCGTACATACGCATGAGCAACAATATCATTACTTTGATGTTAAAATAATATATAAATCGATGTTATATCATATATACAGAATCATTAACATGTTATATTTATTATTTACATGAGTTACACATCATTATTATACCCATCCAAATAATAATATATTGAATAACAATTACACCACGATGTGGAGACGGTATGCCGTACGTACGCACGTATGGTGACATGTTATTCAAAGGGTGGATAGAATACTGATTATAGTTGTACCATATTTATAATAACATCACAGTATATATATATGATTCTAGAGTTATTATTTTAAAATGGTAACAACAAAGGAAGAAGAAGTGGAAGAATAAAGGAACTTGGAAAAGGGTGGTGAAATCATTACCTCTTCTTCGGGTTCTTCCTTTTGATTTGATCAAAAGGGCTCCGTAGGTTGGATTTATGATCCAAATAAGGACTCTAAGTTGTATTTAGGGAAGTTGGGAGAGTATTTGGGTAGAGGTTGGCCGATCCAAAAGGCGTTGAAGGTGTGAAGAAATGAGAAGGAGGAGTTCCCTTTTATAAGAGGGGTGAGGGGCACCTTTGGAAAAGCTAGAAATATTAATTTATAATAAATTCATATTCGGTTTCTAATGGCTCCAAATTTCATTAATTAAATGTTAAGGTGGGGATGGGTCGAAAACCACTCAACCAATATAATTTAGACAGGTTAGGGTACTTATATTAACCTTATCTTTAAGTATTAACTCTTAGTTAATTAGTTTCACTTTTACAATGTCTCTTTGTATTTTTATATAATATGGTTAATAAAATTTCTATATACATCCAAGATACCCTCAAGTTGTCCATTAATGATGCAAATATCATGATATAAGTCTCTTGGCCAATCCTTAGATTTTTATGAATTTAATATCAATTAATAATATAATATTTGTTTTAAAAACTCTTTTATGTCAATTTTGACACTATTCAATAGTTGATTTTTGTGACACTCATAACAGAATTATTACTCAGAAAAAATTTAATTAAATCATTACTAATATGTCATATAAACATATAAATTTATTTTAAATCATAAAAAGTCTCAAATTCTATTTATTTGTGTATTTATAATATCAATTATTTTAATTTTTCACTATTATGTTAATTACTGCATCATCATTGTGTCATAAATAAATTAAATTGTCTAATGTCTAAAAATTATAAATAAAATATCATTATGTATTAAATCTTCTTATCTTTCTAATAAATATTTATAGTTGAAAATAAAACATATATAACCCTATGAAACAATTGTTTTTCTAAAAGATATATGCTTGTGTCATTTTTGTATTCATTTTAACTTTATTAAAATAATGTGTCCCTATCACCTACAAGTGGCTCCATGGGGTCCCAAAATCGTCCCAAAGATGACTATGGTCGAACATGTATTAAACAATAAGGTTAGGACACGTTTTAGGGTAATTTACTATTATTATAATATTATTTTATAACCCTTATTTACCGGATTTACCTTTAATCAGGGTAAACAAAATATTTACCACAGTAATTATTCAAAATGTCTAAAAATAAATGTTACCTATTTAAACAATTTCAAAATCCTGATTCCAAATATGGAATCCATTTTTCCAAATTAAAAACATAGAAGTGGCAGAAATTAATTTAAAATTAATTCCCGTTTTTAAAACAAAAATCGTGTTTTTAAGAGATAATAACTATTAAAAGATTGACACTTGTTTATGTCTGGTTTAATTGTAAAAGTATGTCCAATGACCAACATTGTATTAAATGGTAAAAATATATTCTAAATATAATTTAAAACCTCTAAAATTCATAATTTATCACTATTAATTATTTTGATTAAAAAAAGTTGTTTTTAATTAAAATTTAGTAATTTTCACTATTCATCAAACTATTAAAGTTATCCGAAATGTACCAAAATTTCACCTTAGGATAAATTCGAAATTCTGAATCTAAAAATGAAGTCCATTTTGAAATATAAAATATATATAATTTCAAAATGTAGGTATTACTATTCATAACGGCTAGTTTGATTGGTTATGGTGTGTTAGAACTCGGTGTTGCGTACAACACACGCTATCACATTATTCAAAGAGAAGCGTATTGTAGAAGCTTGGGGTGTTACACCATTAAATACATATATACACACATATGTGATAAACTAATAATTTTGCATTCAAGAACATGTAACTACCAAGAGAATAGAGTGGGGATATAGGGGGTAGTCAGCCAACCATCCTCCCACCAGGATGTTGGGGAAAACACCCATACAACTCAGAATCCCTTGGGCGTCTATTTCCCTAACCAATAGGGTGTCGTATAGTATAAAAGATGAATCATTACATGATATAATACATCTCACAAACACACTATGGGAGAAAAATAATATTACACTTATTTTTAGCTAACCTCTATAGAAATCATGGATACCACTTCTATGACTTGGTATCCTATAAGCACAAGAACATTCAAAGGGATAAATCAGCTTACATTATCCATTTTTATTAGTTTCAATTTATTTTAATTAATTGTTTATTAATTTATTGTTATCAATTAAACATTACATTTAATTATAATTCCAACCAAGAGATGTTCCCTCCAAACATATCCAAATTGTGTCCATAGTTTCTCAGAAGTGTAGCATCATCCTTGAGTCCAAGAAAACTCAAACCTTATGAGTTAAGAATCATTTATACAGTAATTTATGAACATGTTTATCACATTTCTATAATTCTAGGTATTCAAAGAAAGGTTTTTATGCTATCAAATAGAAGGGGAATAATATCATGCGTAGATGTACTACCCGTCTAGTATTTTCTAACTATAGTAGGAGTGCATACCCATCAATCATTGAGAAGATAAACCCAGAAAGTATGTAGAATACCTTACGCGTCTTCTCATATTTTGGAAGAAGGGTAATAAAGACCATCTAAATCAATTAGTGGGGATGTTAATTTTGATATCATACAACAAGTTCAATAATAACCACTTTCACTTCATCAGTTAAGCCCAACTTCAACCTGTTCCATTATCCTCAGTGTACTCCCTGACACCCACATACATAAACTGATGCATCTCTCCAGTCTACACATAAAATGTTGCCACAACAACCAATAGGCCTCCATTATCCATATACCACAACAGATTCAAGGCTAATCCATCACAGGATCACTTAAAATAAAAATCCGATAGAAAAAAACAACGTACATACTGGACTCTTGGCCATAAAAAAGATATGGCTTCGTAGAAAATGATCACTCGAAGCTCCAAATGATAATGTACAATACCTCTACAAGAATATGGGTATCTTAGAACCCCCCATGAAATATATTTGTCAATAAATCGGTTCATTATTACATATTTAATTAACAGATTCATTAAAAAAGCATAAGTGCATCCATTTTATTATCATCGAACACAATAAGAACAACTAGATTTATTAAACATGCTCCATTATCATTAGCCAATTAATTATAAATTACATTCATATCTACATTAATTACGAAATTATATCTAGAACGACATGAAAAAAATACAGTAATAGATATCACACTATGTATAAAATCAAGAGGTAAAATGTTTTAACCTTACAATGAAAAAAATATGATAGTTACCAAATTTTTAGCCCATTTCTAATTATTATTATGTTAATTTCATTATGATCCAGTGTGCTAAAAAATGATACTCAAAAAATGCATGTAACAATAAAAGATAATCCATAAATATTCTTCCACCAAAGGTTTCCGATGTTCTTTTCACTAGAACATACCAACATAAAAAATCATGATCACCTCCCCCCTAAATGACTACATCCATCCTAAGGACTCCACGTCATAATCACATCATCCAACACCCAATAAATATCGATTGGATTAGTGGTAATTAAATGAACTCACATAGAAAGTAGAAATGAGAGGAAGTAAATTCCGAAGCCCAGAAGAACGGAGGAAGACCATACCTTATTCTGAAGATGGATCAAAACATCATGGTGCACCAAAATAGGGGGTGTTCATACAGTAGAAAAATATACAAGGGGAAACAATTCAAGGATAACACAATCATAAAAATCCTAAGGAACAAAGGATCATGATGCCTCAATCAAATAGAATGATGAATGAAGAACAGTGGTTTAAGGTGTCTTGTAAATTTTGAAATTCTAAACAGACAAAAAATTTAGAAACTATTTTAATTTTCTATTGAAGGTATATCTGGTAATGACTATATATTTTTAATGAGTAAAGGAACCATGACACATAATAAATTTAGTATATGTGTTATGGGCTTTGAATATGCCTCAAATCCAATAAAACATGTCATTAAATGCATTTTACATCAAAAATAACATCAAAGTGGAAAACTATAGGATGTTGGAAACACAATTCATTGATGACTCACCGACACGAGTCACAAATGCTAATCACTAACAGCCTCACCGACGCGAGTCACCGACACTAGTCACCGATGTGAGTCACCGATGCTACTCACCGGTATAACTAAACATTTTGGAAACACTGTACACATACTAATCTAGAAACACTATACACATACCAATAGATAACTTATTGATAGACGACCTACCGATAGATGGCCTACTGATAGATGATCTACCGATAGATGACCTACCCTCTTGAAATACTGTTCATTGAACGGTAAAAATTTGAAAAGTGATAGAAATAAGTCACCCTGACCTCTTATAGCTTCTAAAACTTCATATTTTCCAAATGGAATGGTCTGTAGAGGGCTGGGACATTAAAAAATTTATATACTATTAATAATAAATATTAAATCAACTCTTAGTAAAGTTAATTTATGCATCAAGAATATTATTTTACAAATGATTTTATTTCATTTTTTTGTAGAAATTATTATTACATTCAATAAATTTAAAAAATTATATTTTAAAAAATTAACAATATTTTTCAAAACATCATATCAATATTAAGTTATTTTTAATTATTTTTATTTTTCTACAAAAATTTATTTTTCTCTAAAAATTTTAAATATGTAAATTTTTTTTAAATTGTAATATCATTTCCTTAATTAAAGTAATTTAAATTTCATATTATTTTTCAAATATTTAATTTATATAATTAAAATATAATTAAAAAATAGTTTAATTAATTAAAATGTGATAATTGTTTAACATTATTTGATAGAAGGCATTTTTTGGAATAAAATGATTTTTTACAAATCGTTTCCCCCCTATATTTCTGGGTTCATTATTATAAATATTTTCTAAAAATATAAGAATTTGTTTTTATATAACGGATTCAAAACATAAAATCATAATGGTCTAAATTTTTAAATATGTCCCTTTTATTTTTAGTTATTATAAATAGTAATATTGGTAAATTTGATCAGTTAGGTAACGGGTAAATTGGGTTGTTATGGTTAACTGTAATTTGAGAAGGAATTAAAAATATATTCAAATCATGAAATTGTTTTATTGTAGGGGTTTATTATATCCAAAACATCAAAAATTATATAATTTATCATTTTTTTCATTTATCATTAATTTTGAACATTATAATACTTAACTAAATGATAATGTAAAATTTTCATTCTATAGGTTTTAATATCAATAATTTGTTGTGAGAAGTATAAAAGCAACATAAAATTTATTAAAAATATTAATTAAAATGTTCAGTTTATTTTCATATCATGTTAATTTAGTGATTAATTTTATTTATTGTATAATTCTCTTAGATTCATACGTAATCTGAACAGACATTATTAAATTAATAGAATAATAAAATAAATTAATATAAAAAATATTAAAAGGATTAAAAAATAGATGAATTATTTTGTTAGATGGTTTTATTTTTAAATAAGATGATATTTTTAGAGGAATATATTCTAATTCAATCCCTTTATTAATGTATTAATAGTTCAATTAAATTTTTTTTATAAAATAGAATTAAAATATTTTTTTAAAATATTATATTTTTAAATTATTTGGAAATAATAGAAAAAATGAAAAAGGAAATGTGGAGAAGATATTATAAAACAGTCTTCCACTTCCCAAATAGGGAACAATTTTCCATTTATGGAAATATCATTTTCCCTTAATATGTAAAAATCAATAATATTAACTTAGTTGTGAAATGGTTAGACTATGCTTTACAACTAAATGATAATGGCGAAAACATAAAAAACACCCATATTTTATTTTATGAAACTCAATTTACTCTTATTCGTATTTCTAACCAACTATACCAATATTGATCCAATTTTAGATGAAATATAATTTATAAAAATTTATATCTTTTTGAAATTCTAGTAATTTTCCTCCATAACATGTAAAATTTCACCCTGTTTCTATTTTCATTAAATTGTAGTAAGCTCCAAATTTCAAACAAACAATACCCATTTTAATTTTCAAAATCATTTTCAATGTTTTTAGAATTGTTTCCATTCTATATTACCATCCTTAGGTCCCTTAAGAAGACATACAATGAATGCTTATCGGGTTAAGGTAATTGACCTTTCCGACTCATTAAAATTTATTTATTTTATTCTACATAAAATATTAAATTCTCATCCCTAAAATAATAATAAAGAAAACATAATCAATATATTTATATCATATTGTGGTTATGGGATACCATATTGACGTATTTCAATGCTCAAAAAATGGAAAACATCGCTTATTCATACAATTGGAACGTTCGATCTATGAAGTAGTGTAATTAGTTTTATATTAAGCATTTGTATATATTATTATAATGATTTTGTTGATTCCCACCAAATCAGATTTCCTAAAATATAAAAATTATGGAATACCTGAATATAGGTATTATTTTCCCTCACAATATAAGGGATGTAGATGGTGGCTAACGATCTTGTAGATCACGTGAACCCTCATATTAAATATAATCACATTACATTTAGAAGGTAGGGTAGATTGTCATGCATAGTGCATTGCTAGTGGAAGGCCCCACAAAGTCCCATTTACAAGTCCTTCAACTCTTGTGATGACACCCCAATGAATAAGTGATCACACAACAACAATAAGATAATCTCACCATGGTCACATGACATGTGAACGGATGGATGCTCAACCAACAATCCAAATATCCTTGTAATATAGGAGGAAAATATCCAAATGGAATGATCCTCATCCATTCATAAAACTCACCTGATGTATCTCTAATGGGAAAACTGATTCTCCTCAATAACATTCAGGAAATGTCATGATAACTCCATATCATTTTAAAATAAAAAATGTAACTAAATTGCAGAGAATAATGAAGACTCTTGCGATCATAAACATTAGGGAAATTTCCACTAGTGATCCAAAATAAAAAAAAAATCACAGTGGCATGTATGATTCATTTATCGAAAGGAGATTGCTACATCATACTCCTCATGTGAGGGGCCTCAAACATTTCCAGGTGACCAGTTCCACCACAACATTATATCAAAAAGGAAAAACACATAATATTTCCAAGGAAATTATTACACATATCTATGAAACTCTTTATTGGTATGGGACACATCAGCAGGTTTTCTGAGTGGTTTCCTTTGGAAAAAATCATTCAAATGCACATGATATCTAACCCTTAAAAAATAAACCCATAAATAAATAGGGGATTATGGGATATTATTTTGTTTTTGAATGTTATACTGAATATATATCACAATAAACAATCATAAAATATAGAATAAAATATTTTTGATTTTAATATTAGAGATCATATTAAATAAATCATATGATTCATCATATGGTGTTTATATATATAAAAATTTTATAATATAATAATTGAAGAATTCCAAATAGTAATACCCTTTAACATTGGATAGAATAGTTATTTTGGAAATATAAAAAATAATTGTTACAAAATGTGATTCTAATAATGTATATTTTAAAAAATAAAATTTAATGACATATAATTTTTTTTAGACATAAATTGTGTCTAAAAATTATTAATGCTTGTAGAAAGTGTTTTTAAGAAACATCATAATAGATCCACTTCAATGATATTTAAGAGAAAATATAAAATAGCATTTAAAGAATATATAACTTAATTGCTTACATAAAACAATAACATAGATAATATATTTTTCTATGGAAATTATCTATTTTTAAAAGTGGTTTTCTCATAAACATATTACAGTGTGTACTTAAAAATGGGTGATAAATTTGGATTTACCCTTTAATTGGACATGCTTATTAGAAGGAATTAAAGAGGAACCTTAGAAAACATGTAATTTCCCATAAATGGATAAATTATTAACCATGATAAATATATTTTTAATATACAAAAAATATTTAGGCAGTTTAAATTATAATAATTATCAATTTCATTGAGGTAATGAGAGAAAAAGGATATCCTAAAAGGAAAATAGATGTTTGGGAAGAAAAACATACTACATTGAAAATAGCCAAAACGTATGTTCCAAAAAACAAATAATCATAAATTCAAAAATTGAAAAATGTGAATGTAAAGAGTATAATTATATTATATATGAAATTGAATTATAAATATACTAGACTTAAGAATAAAAAGTGAGACGACAAACCTATTACTTTATGTATGAATGTGTTTTTCACTTGTGAATAATGTACTAGATTACAAAATTAGAATGATTATTTATTAAATTTAGATCACATTAGACATTAATTATATTTGTTATAATTTTATTACTTTTTTTCCTTTTTGATTAGTTATATGATTAAATTTGTCACTCAACGGTGTTCTTTTCCTTGGTTTTCTGATAAGTTTACTTTTTTATTAATATGGATGATCATATAAAAAGAAAATATTTTTCCAGATATGAATTTATATATTATTAATGATATCATTAAAGATAAAATGTATTTATAATTCATTTTTTTATTTACTGTGTTGATGAATCATTACATAATATGTTAGTGACAATAGTTTAGATTAATTTGTTGGTTTTTTGATCTTCATAAACCAATATTGTTTCATTAATTAAAATTATGAATATATGATGGTTGGACAAAAATAAATATAATTTTAAAATATATTATTATTCTCTTTAACTGAAAAATGGTTATATGAATGGACTTGAATTCCAAATTGTAAAACAAAAACACATCCTCGAAGAAGGTGGTAAATTGGCACCACATGTATTTTGTTTTATACATTAAAAAATGAAAAGGAGAAGGTACATGATCGTAGATTTTTAATATACATAATAAAATTACATTATATAAATGTTACTTGATTTATCATGTAAATTTCTACAATTGAGGTTATGTAAGTATAATATATGAAAATTAATTGAAAATAAAATAAAATAAAATAAATATGAATATTACCTCATGAATTCTAGTCCTTGAGAACCTCCTTAAGGGGATTGGTATTTGAATTTTTTGAGACAAAATGATACTAGAAATAGGGGAGGGGATTATAAAGTGTATTGAAAAGAAATTGGACAGGTCTCAAATCATGGAAGGTGTGAGAATAGACGTTCTGAGTGGTGGTATTTGTAGTGGAGGAGAGGGTTGTTTTTTGAAAATTTTATTCATTTGTTTATTATTTTTGCATAAGAATATGAATAGTTTAATAATTATAACCAAATATATTTATTTAATTAATGGGAGGTCTAGATTATTGTTCTTATAGTAGAAATTACTCATAGAATAGTGTATTAAATTTATAATGTATATATAACATAAATTACCAAATTTTACTATTCAAAAAAATTCTTGTTTTTCCAGAAAAATAGGAAAAATTAATCCAAAAAATTTTTAGATACCTAGAACTAAGAAATTAACTTCATTTTAGGAAAATAATATTTCAAATCTTATAAATTTATAGTTTAATTAAAATCCTCATTTATTTGGAAAATAAAAATTCTAAATTATATCATAAATTTGTAACACTTTGAAAATTTAATTACGGTCTCATAAAAATAACATATAATAATAAAATAAGAAAGTATGTATTTATGAATACATTTTCTGAAAATAATTTTTCGTTTATATCATTATATTATTAATAAAATTGAAAATAAATATTTTTGTTTTATCAAAAAATTTCAATATTTAATTAATAATTTTTAAAATTGTTATTTAAACAAACTATGATGTAATTATATTATATTCATATTTATAAGATAAAAAATTTTATTTATACATTCATAGGTGATGTTCTTGTGTAAATGGACATATCACAATTATTAACATTCAGGTTATTATTAAAATGGTAACATTACAATTCATCAAAAATGAAACTTCTCAGAAAAATAAAAAGTAAATACAAATATTAATCATAAAAAAATAGTGTTTATTTTGTCAAATATAATATATAGAAGTTTAAAAATTTAAACATAAAAAAATTTCCATTACAAGGCATAAAAAATACATTTAGTTAATAACATAATTTTTTATGTAAAATTTGATTTATTAAAGTCTTATGTCATTAATAATATTGTTGATGAATGTAAAAATATTATATTGAATACAAATAAGTTATATTAATATATATAAATATTAGTTTTTAATTTAAATTATTATTATAAAATGTAATTATGGGAATAAAAATCATTTTTATGAATATACATCGACTATATTCAATTTGTATTCATTTTTAATTATTTGGTAACCATTGAATTTATTTTATAAAAATTTGAAATGTTTATTTAAAAAATTTACCTAATCTCATTCATCACACCCATTCTCAACATCAAATATATTACTATATAAATTACTTCTGTATATTTATCCACATGTTAATATCCTAAGCTATCGAATAAGTTAAATCAAAAAAGTATTAACCTAAAATATAAGGATGTTTAATTACCCCCTCCATCAAAAACTTATGTACTCGCTTTATGAAATTTCACATAAAAAATATATGTTTATAGTAGAAAATTAACCAATGGTAAACCCACATAAATAATTGGGTTATTAAAATATCATCTTAATAAGAGGGAAATAGAAATATAGGGGTTACCAAAAATCAAGGTATTTGAATCAGGTAACCTTAGTGCATAGTGAAAATATAGACATAGAATAATTATCTAACCATCATGTTATTATGGAGAGTGATAGAGAGCATGGTCATTAGAATATTAACTTTAAAAAAACCCTAATTACTATGATCAGTTTAAATTACATTAATTTTTTAGAATGAAAAGTAATCAAGTAATGCTTTTGTTTCAAAATTGTATTCATAGAGTTGAAGGTATATTTTACTATTTCGAAAATCATTTGAGAAAATAAATTTCTTTTTAAATTTCTAGGTCATAATCATATATTAGACCATTGGATGTGCTTGAATATATTATCACTTCATATATTAAACCTAGAGGTGATTGTTAAAGATTACTTTTTCTTGGGTAGAAAACATTTAAATAATATTATTGTCCATATGTAATTCCATCATCTTTTAACAATTTAATAATCCATGAAATTTATCATATATTATTAATTAATAATAACTTCCAAAAATAAACTTCTATTATTCAATAATTATTTAATATTTATAATCAGGTAAAACATTTCATTCCACATTCAATGATTTAAAAAAATATAAAGGGAGGTCACTCAATTTTCAAAATCAAATTAACATAAGATTATACATATAATGTAGCTCATAATGAATCATATCCAATATATTAATTCCTATATCACCTTAAATGCATATTGAAAATAGGAATGCTTCTAAAAAAATCTAATATTTTCCATAAATACAAACAACTAATATTTTCATCATAACATAATGAATGAGTTCACTAAACCCCATTATGGTCACTAAGAGTATCCCATGAAAATCTATGTTTTATTATCTCAATCATCAAGAACATATGTTGGGATATCATTCCATTTACATGAGTTTTCTAAATGATCAACCAATAATAGATTCATTTATCATGATTACCAGTGATATTCATCACATGCTTTCAATTTCTTCAAAAAGAAGTACCGATTAAAATCATAGTCTATCTCATGATTCATAAAACTGTTGTGTCATTGATAAAATAATTAAATAACATAATTTCCAAAACCAAAAAAGAATAGTAATCATTCTTATTCATATTTTGTTGTATCATAAACACGACCTTGATCCATTTTCCTCTTTTAGAGTATGTTCATTTAACATTTGTGACACAGATTTGAATTGACTCTGATATCCTTGTAGTTGAAGAATTGTATAGTGAAAAATGTTTACATAAAATATTTTTTCATTCAAACTATATCATATGATTTTTATTCGACAAACATCGAATTTTATATTTTGAAAAATATATATAAAAATATGACAGAACAAAAAAGTAGTTAAAAGAAACTCATATATTAATTCTGGTCTTCAGTGTTGAATCTACAGTGAAGAACAATGGCCTAATACTGCTAGTGGCACATCAGGACATCCTCAAAATCTGATACATCCTATTTAAAAATGAAACTTGTTTAGTTTGGATAAACATGATGTGGAAAATTTATAATTATATATAATGGTTTTATATTTAAGATACAATTATTTAAAATCACAATGAACACAACCTTTGTAAATATTATTTTTAGGTTTTCCTCAGATGTCTATAATTACCTCTAATACATCCAAATATACAAAAAATAATATTTTATATATGTAAGATACTCCAAGGTATCACTATTCTAAATTTCATTTGAGATAAATGATAGCTTCATATTTTTTAGTTGGGGTGATGAATTTAGATATAAAATAATAATTACTTTTATGCCTGGAATAGTACGAAAGATGAAAATACAAGATTTTTCTAAATAAAAAAAATCATCATAACTTTTGGGGAATAATATATGTTTGAGAACCTTAGTATAGTTTCTTTCATGTATCTTGGTTGTTCATAATGGTTTTGAAATCATCTGATCATGATTTCATGATTATACTTGAAATTAAATCTTCATGAAGGGAGAGAATATTTTTTTCATTTTTTCTCCATAAGTTGTTATATTGTTCCTCAAATGAAATTAAAATTTAATATATAATGATTTTACTATATGATTTTACAAGGAATATTATAAATATTCTATAATAGAAGTTTTTTTGGGAACTATTTCTAAATAATGGAATATAATCAATTATATCATAAAATCATAAAATTATATTCATAATTTATAATTTCAATATAAGAAAATACAGTACATAAATTTAAAATCATTGCATTTCTAATTTGATAATAATATAGATGGTTACGTTGGTGAAATAATTACTTTTAAATCATTCTTAATGGTTTTTAAAGAGAATGTGAAATATCCAAATAATATCCCCCAGTATTGTAGAACTCTGTGTGTAGTTAGGCCTACATTCATGTTCCAGGTTACCCCAAATAAGGCCTGACACACATTATTGGAGTTGTTACACCATCGTACCTCTATGCCAGAATCATGTACACTTTTATTATGAAAACATTGATATATTTCTAAGATGAACATCATATTATCTACCATACAAAAAAATAGCATGTTCTTCTATTCTGGTCCTAAAGGATTATCTTTGGATTATGTTCCCTAATTTTGTTTTCTAAATCCTGTTTCTATGGTTTGTACTAAGAATTCATTGATACAAACTCTAATGTCCATGTTCCCATTATCCTAGTTCTAGTGCCTTAATTTATTACATTTGTACATAGAACAATAGATCAGATTCCAAATGTCAGAATATTTTAGCTGATTTGGAAAACCAAATAGAGAGATATGTTTTATAGTACAACAATAAAGGAAAAACAACATGAAAACTTCACTGGAAACATCCATAAACACATATATTATCATGGAAATTCATTAATAATAATCACAATCAAATACTAGGGAAAAAATAAAACATAATAAAGTGGTGAGTTCAAATTCTTAGTAATGGAATGAAATAAAGCTGAAGCTTAAACATATTAAAAAAACAAAGTAATTAACTAAAAATGCAATCCCTAAAAAAATAATCTTTAGTGTAATATGGAAGTAAAAAAGAAATTATTAAATAATATCAATAATAATAACATGTGAATGAATCTTAACCATGGATATTATTTCAGTTGAATAGTCACATGGCTTATCAATTACAAAGATCATAATAGGGGAATGAATAATTCAGAAATAAAAAATTAAACATAAAGGATTCGTCTAAGGAAACATATATGGATAGGTAAAAACCCATTCTGGTTTTTCTCATAAGACCGAAAGAAGCATCTTGTTCCTATATCAGGACCCAACCATTAGTTAATTAGTACAATTCATTTCCCATATAAACGGGGCGAAACATAATCATCATATACATTCATATTGAAACAATTGTAAGAAATGATAATAATGTTCCCCAAACAAAACGACATAACCATAAACCATCCTGAGTAATATGGTGAATGATAGAAAGATAATACACCCCCATAAATAATCATAAACCATTCAATAATGTTTTGTATATGGAAACATTAGAGATCAAACATAAAAAAATCATAACATTTCATATATTTTCTTTAAATAGGTGTAAATACATTAGGACAATCATTTATAAATTAGTGTTAGAAATATCCTTTTTATTGGAATTATAGTTCTTGTGAAAAAATAATTTTTAGTTTTCATAAAATAAAATTGTAAAAATGTATATCATAGAATGAAAAGGGATGTAAAATGTAATTATGTTTGAGTCATAAATGATATCATATTATTGTGATAAATGGTAAAAAAAATTTAAAAAACATTAGAGTTTTGAAAAATAAAAGAGATTTAATAATATTATATATCATATACATGCATACATACATGAAAAATAAAAAATTCGTGAATTTGGAGAATCTCATAGAAATAAATTTGAAAAGTGCAACCACATACCTTATGAATGAAAGAATTATGTTCATGTAAATAATATCTATGATAAAGAAATTAGATTCATTAATAATTTATTTTATAACATATTAACAATGTTATTTATTTATTTATATTTTATTAAGATCATTTATGGAAATTTTTATGAAATAAAATTTTCAATTTCGTCATCTAGGACTGTTCCTTTCATTGGTTTTCAAGATCAGTTTACTTTTATACGCATATGGAAGATCAATTAAAATGAAAAAACATATCAAGTATTAATGTTATATATTATTAATTATATTACTGAAGATGAAATGGTTATATATTTCATTTCGTTATTTGGGGTGAGGATGAATTATTTGAAAACTCATTAGGGATAATTATTTTCATTATTTTGGCAGTTTTCTGATCATCACAAATTAGTTTTACTTCATTAATTAATATTACGTATATAACATATTATTTAATATTAACATTATATATATATATATATATATTATTTTTAACTATAAATTTTTCATGACTAGCATTTATGTCAGAATTGAATAATGAAAACACATCATCCATGAAGGTTGTAAATCGCCAATTCAACGACAATGTTTTCATCATTGAAATAAAAATAGGATAAGAGACATGATGTTGGGTTTTAAATTTACATAATAAAATTATAGTTCTTAAACTTTATTGGTCTTATCATGTAACGTTGGATAGGGGGTGAGGGAGGGATATGTAGAAAAAAATTGATATGAATATAAAATAAAATAATGTGTATTTTTAACTATTTAATTCTTATCCTTTAGAACCTCTTAAAGGGGATTATTTTTGGAATTATGTCGAGGAAACAATTCTCTTATACATGATTTATGGGATAGGGAAAAGTATTTTGATGAAATTAAACAATGATAAAATCGTTTATGGTTGATGAGGGGTTGTGGTTCAGGGTGTTATTTATCATTGATGAGATGGATGTTTTTTTGAATCTTTTTTGAATTTTTTATTATTTTTGATCAAGACATTCAATAGTTTAACAATTGCCTCCTTATATATTTAAATAGTGAAGTTGATTTTGTTATTATGGTGCTTACATCTTCCATGAGTTATGGAATAATGTATTTAATATATAATGTATATATATCGTAAATACCTATATTTTACAATTCACAAAAATCATGTATTATAGAAAAATACCAATATATAAAGGTACAATTTTTTCAATGAGTATAATTTAAAAAATCTACTTCATTATCTGAAAATAATTTTCCAAATATAAGATATTTATATTTTAATTAAAATCATCAATTACATGGAAAATACTGATTTTAAAATTATAACTGATTTTATTACACCATGAAAATATAAAAAAGGTCTTATAAAAGTTTTATGTAATAATAAAACAATAAAATATTAGTTTATTATTAAATTTTATGAAAATAATTTTTCATTTAACTAATAATTATAATTTTAATATTTAAAATTGAAAATTTATTGTTTAATATAAAAATATCAACACATAATTAATAATTTCTAAAGCATATATTTTCATATATTATGATAAAAATAAATCATATTACCATTTATAATAATACTAAATTTTATATATACTTCTATAGGTGATGTTATTGTTCCAATGGAAACATTACTATTCCTCATGATCAAATCATATCCCAAATGTCACAATAATATTCATCAGATAATGAAACATAATATAAAATTTCTAATAAATCATCCAGAGTCAATATTAACCTTATAACGTAACAAATAATTATTATTTAGTAAAATATAATTTATAAATATGGAAGAATTCACATTTTTAACCATGTTCCCCATTAAATAGTGGAAAAAATATGTTTATAATAATATTTCCATTTTCATGTGTAAAATTGTTTTTATTCATATCATATATCTCTAAAACTATTTTAGATGAATGTAAAAATATATGATAGAATATATATGAATATAATTTATATATTTCACTGATTGTTTTTTATTACATTTATAATCAGTAAATATCTTTTTGGGAATATTAATAGTTTTTATAATAATACATCCTTTATGTTCATTTGTTTTTCATTTATAATTATTTGGTAACCAATAAATTAATTTTTAATCTTGTGTACTCTATATTTTCATAATTTACATAATATCATTCATTAAAATGATTCCCATAATCTGGGAGATAACAACAATAGTTAAATAATAATATGTATTCATTTTTCATGTTTATAAGATAATATAGAAGATAAATTAAAAAAATCTCATACCTTAAAATATATGGGATGAGACAGTTTATGTTAAAATGGGTTATGAGTAACCAAGGTTCCTTGTTAAGCTGAGAATACATGATTGAGATTCTGGTTTTTAGAATGACATTAGATTGAAATCTATCTATCAGATAATTAGAATCCATTTTAATGGGATATGTGGTGGGTAAAAGAAACTAAAATCATGTCAAGATCAAATTCATGATTTGATGTGGTTACACATTATTAACCAATAACAAATCATGTAATGATCAGTTGAATTAAATATTGACTTGAGGAAAAATATTTTTTTGGAATATCCCTCAAAAAATATATGCAAAATGGGGAACTAAAATATATTATATTATATTTTTCGGCAAGTGTATTAATGTGTTTCAAACATTTTATATTTTATCATTTTCATTTGAATCATTCTCTTCTTGATCCCATGGTAATTTACATGTGATTTAGGATCACCTCATTTTATTCTTGACCTCCTTATCATGGATCAGATCCTTGATATGTTGGTTTGACTATGTTTAGCCATATCTCCCTTTATTCTACCATTTTTGTGAGGTAATATAATGACAATGTGAATTATTGTTTTTAATCTTGATTATTTATGATCTAGTAACCTTTTTTCGATCATTTTTTCCTTCATTCTTGTAGGGAGAATGATGATGAAATCACTGGCAGATCATTATTTAAATTTACGACTCAGAAACCTCGACCCTATGGTTTGATTTTTTTTATTTATGTTCAATATTATAAATTTACCCAATATATCATGAAAAAAATAATTTTAAAGAATAATTGTATTATTCCTTGGTGACCCTTTGAATGAAATTTTAAATTAACCTAAATCATGGATTCTGTTCAAGTGGGATAAATTTTTTATAAATGAATTTTTAAATGGATTAAATTATATTTATCATGTCATTGATTTTTTGTGATTTAATGATATATATTTACTTGGTATTGGAATGTTTGTTGAGAGAAATATAATTTGATTAGTTATTAACAATTGATAAATGAAAGGTTTAATGAAAAATGGTAATTTTTATAGTTAACCACTGATCCTAATTATGTGGTATTGTGATATCATAGTTTCTGTAACATGTGTTGTGATTTCTATGTTGTAATTCCTATATGGGGTGTTGGCCCTGTTTGATTTTTTCATGATTATACAATAATTGGACCAGTTTACATGATGAAACTCTTATACACCAGTGTATTCCCTAATTAATATATTTAAATTCTTATATACCAGGATATTCACTATTGCATTCTGAAATGCTCACATAGAAAGCTAGGCCTAGTGACACTTGTTGAGATTCTTATATACAATGATTTTCCATGAGAGATACAGAAATTATTATATACATGGATTGGACCTGACACATGTTGAAAATATTATATAATAGGCTCATCCCATATTAAATGATGAAATTATTATATAGCGGGGTTGACCAAAGTTTTTGTAAATGATACCCCAATTATTAGGATAAGATTAACATAGTCATAATAAATTCTCATTAACATTATATAATGGTGAAAAGGAAGGTCATTTCATAAAATGTTTAATGATTTTGTTTGTTGTGGATGTGAGAAATCGTAATAGATATTATGGAATCGGGCCAAAGTAGGTTGATGTGGAATTATATATTTTGTTTAATTAATAAATAAACTGGTTTATTTTATTATTGTGTACACCTATTTTTAGACTATTTATACATTAACACATTGGTTTTGAACAACAGTGTTATAATCAAACCCTGTTTATGACAATGTTTGGTACCCCAAAAGATAATATGGACTCATTATTAGAAAATGGAAATGGTCTTTGCTATTTATAATTACATAGTGGATGGGAGAGAGTTTCGAGATGGTACAGACATAGGGTTCGGGACTGGGATCATTAGATTCTTCTAGTATTTTAATTTTATTACATTAATCTTTACATTTTGTTACAATATAGTATGAGATTACATTATTATTTTATTAATTGATTGATTATTGATTTGGTTTTTATGGTTGGTTTCCCACAATATTAAAATGTTTTGAGTATTTTCCTATTTTTATATTTATTCATTTAATATTATTTATTTTGTATTTTTTGTTATAACTCTATAACTAGGGTTTAAAGTCTATATACTATAATTATCACACCCATGATGGGAGTGAGATTCCTCTGTAATACATGAATGACAGCTTGATGTTTTGTAACAAAACGGTTTTATCAACATGAGAGTGTGCTTGATCGGGGGACATCACAATGTGATATCAGAGGACACTAGGTTTATTCCTTATTTCATTTTGATTCTGTAAAGGTTTGAAGGAGAATATGATGTGTCATGACATGGTAATTATCTTTAAAATTCAAGTAGAAAATCCACGTATGGGGGAAAATATGACTTCCTAAAGAGTGGATTGTTTTTTGGGGTTTCTTGTTATAATTGATGTAATTTTAACTTCTTGGGTTTACATGATCTGTGATGGTTTTAATTTATGATTTTAATTTATCTTAATATTTATAGTCTTAGCTCATTATATCATAATATGAGTCTTCTTCCATCATAACAGGCACATAGAGAGATATATTGAAATGATTTTTTATGAAGGGACATATTTATTGCAGGTGATATATACATTCATATTGAACTGTGAAATTAGATACTTGTTGTAAATGATAAAGTAAATAAGTAAAATGATATTACGTGATAAAACACATGAAATCCACTACTAGAGTGACAAGGAGATGTTGTTCTCTAATGTTGTATCCTACTGATTATTACATTACTTTTATACACAACATTCTAAGGAGTGCGTTTGTCTTATATTGAGAATGCCTTATTAACTTCTTTTAGTTGAGTGTCAGGATGTTGGAAATAATAACTCTTCCAATATAGACAGACAAAATATTCCTATAGTTCATGAGTAATATATGGATGTTCATATTTATGATGACATTATTAAGGCAATGGGATCCATTTTAAGACATATTATTCGCAACATTCCCTGGATGTGTGAGTTGAAGAGAGAGTTTTAGATGTAGAATCTCATTATATTCACTTGGGAGGGAGGCCCCATACAGCTGAGTTCTGGACCGAGTTGGGCTAGAATATCATTAACCATCTTGAGACAACCTGATATAGGTGGGATATTCTTGCTACATATATGCTTCATGGACTATCCAACCATTGGTGGAAAATTCTGTAATAAGAAGGGTATGAATAGGATATATCCTAAAATGAATTTGAGACAATGTTAAAATGGTTTTGAGTTCTTGATACATTGGTAGATGAGAAGTATCTTGAGTTGATACACCTAACACAATAAGTAATTTAAGTATTTAACTATGATAATACTTTCAAAAACATTCAATGCATTGCGCCATCTATTTCAGTTGATGAAATATCATGGGAAATTAATTTTTCATATGGTCATTATTATGAGATCATTTCACATGTGAACATGTTTTGTTTGATAAATTTTGTTGATATTATGATTCAGGAACTCATAATTGAAGGATATCTAAGAGCGTCCCAGAGAAGTGGCTAGGCTATTTCAGTGGGGAATACAACAAACTATTTTTATAGTGTTATGAAGTGTCTCTATTATAGTTTTCACCATGGCAGGAATGATAAGAGTAAGTTGCATAGTGGGCAAGCATCTCAGGATCGTCTTCTATTATAGTGCTATCAGTGTTACACTGTGGTCCACATATGAACTCAATGTCCATATCCCACATTGTATCGTCATTATTGAATAAGATTGGACGTCCTATATATGTTTTATAGTGTCAAGAATCAATAGCGTAGTGATAGGGGAACATGACAGGTACTAGTGTTTTATGAAGTACTTAGCTATTCCTAATATGAAAGGTAGCTATAGATACAAAGGGTGACATTATTATGGAAGGGTTAATGTTACCCTTGTGTAGTAATGAATGTTCAATGAAGGTGGTATAGCTCAAGGGAGTAAGGATGGAGCCCATGGAAGAGGGTTCATCTAGTTTAACATTATACAGACTACCCCAGCTTTTTTGGATCTTAGACTATCTACTTTCAGAGTTATAATTCCTAATTAATCTAAATATTATTAGGTTATTATAAACATGAACTCAAATTCCTTTAAATGATATTTTTCTAAATGGATTATTCTAAGATGTGAAAATGATAGGTTGGTTGTTTCGACCATAAACACACCATTGGGAGTGCGGTATGAGAATATCTAATATTGCAAGGAGATTTCTTAAGAGAATGTAGTGTATTGTTTCACTTGTTAATCATTCAAGTTGGAAATGAAAATATCTAATATTATTATTTGTATGGATGGGTTAGTTCTATATTAGGTTTATATTGACTATTACAAGAATATATTTTCATTTTTATCTCAATACTGAGATAGTTATTTTCACCATGTTGAGTCAGATAATTT
The DNA here is from genome assembly GCA_963277665.1 of Viscum album. NCBI lineage: Eukaryota > Viridiplantae > Streptophyta > Magnoliopsida > Santalales > Viscaceae > Viscum > Viscum album. The sequence goes on along the minus strand of OY728161.1, from coordinate 1,983,462,444 downwards.
TGTTGATCATGTAGGACCAATTCAGTGCACATTTTATTGTTTAATCGGTCATACATATAAAATTTCTCTTGATTATGGTGGAATGTAACTTGATTACTTTCCTTCAATGATACACTATTTTGAGGATGTTTATCCTGATGAATTATATAGTTTACTAGCCACTAATGATATCATGTTTATGACTGAGTAGGTTCTAGGAGTAGATCCAGTATCGATAAGACATGTAGAATAGAACCCACAATAATTATCGAGTTGAATGTTCAGTTGTAATATCTAGAAGATAAATGTTTCATGTGGCCTAGTACATCTCTACGGTATTATCTAGTTTTCATCATGAATAATATTTATGGAAATCAATGGTTTTTTGTTGATTATCTAATTTTGAACCATTTTATGGTCATGAAACAATATACCCTTCCATGCTCTGAAGATATTAGATCATATTATAGGTGAATTGATCTTCTCCCTGAAATAATGAAGATATGGATACCATAAATTTTTGTTTAATAACATAATATATTTATTAGACAAGTTTTAGTAAAAGGTATGATTTTTAATAGTTTTTAGTGCTACCATTTAATTTGACCGATGTACCAGTGGTATTCATGGAGTTGATGAAAATGATATTTTATATGTTAATGGATAGTTTTTTGGGTTTTCTTGTGTAAATAATAGTGTGATCACAATATGAGGATTATCATGCTAAAAATAATAACATTTTACTTGGTACATTGAGTGAGAAATGTATTAATGGCATGCTAACCAAATATTGTTTTTTATTTTGTATATTGAACATCATGGGACATGTCTGCATAGAGGAAGGAGTTTCAATGGAACTACTGAATGTCACATACATAGTATCATAGAGATATCATAAAAAAATAGAGTTAGAGATTTCTAGGATTATAAGGTTATTATTTGTGAATATCTTATGACTTATACCATTTGGAAGAATTGATGTCAGGGATACCCAGGAAAGGGGTTTGGTTTGTTTGGTTATAATAATTCAATAGTATTTCTGGAGTTGAATAGAAGGATGGCCTGACCACATAACCTAAATTTACATGTTCCACGTAAAGAAAATATCTTGTAATGTGATTCTTCTGTATTTGGATTTAGAGTAGTTATGATGTAGGATGATCAATTGGTTGTTTATGGATCCAAATAGTTGATACCACAAAAGAGGAAATACACAACTCATGATTTGGATTTTTAATTAGTGGTATATACCCTGCATTAATGGAAACGTTTTATAATGGATGAGAGGTTTATTTTATACACATACAACCAGAGCCTTAGGTACATAATTTCTTAGTGGGACTTGAACCTTTTGTAAAAGAGGTGGGTTGAGTATCAGATGTCATTCAAATTCAAGTTGTCTTATACAATTGAATGAAAATTACAATATTTATGCATTGAGCCTAAATGTGAAGGAATATGTTTTATGTGAGTCTTGAGAAGATTAGAGGGTAATGAATCTATTTATATTAATTCATATAGATATTAAGGAGTTCCAAGGACATGTATCAAGGACTATGATGTCTTTTGTACATATTATTTTAGACCACATCTTTTCTGATATGTTATCTAATCTAGAGGGATTATATCAAATATACATCTTATATAGTGGGGATACACAATCAGAATAGTATATTGAATAAGAAAATTATCTTCATTTTGTTAAGATTTATGGGTTCCTACAGGCTTATGTGAAGAGATATTTAATGTGTTTCATTCATTATATGGGTTGTATATCCAATTTTTACAAAACTGTATCATGATCTCTTTATAGAGTACTTTTGGTATGGATAGAAGAAGGGGTAGAATCATTGTGGTGAGATGTTTCAATTTTTAAAAAGATAAATTGGAGAATTATTGTATATCATTGATTTATCATCCCATTCACATTCCTGAGTAGAAGTGGGATGATGTCACAATGGATTTTCTGATGGGATTACCCATTAAAATCTATATGAATTAAGTTTTATGGGTGATTGTGGATTGACTAAATAATGCTTTCTATTTATTTATTATTTGGGATACCTTCATAGTTGTTGACATGGGTTTTTATTAGTGTGTGAGGTAGTTCGGCATTATGTCATTTAGATGAGTATTGTTTCGTACAGATATCGTAATTTCACATAACCATTATTGAAGATTCATTTGAATGTTATTAGATCAGAATTTCTTTTGTGAATGACATATCGTCCTTAGAATGATGGCCAATATATGTGGACTGCTTAGGTTTGGTTAGATTTGTTACGCGCTTGTGTTTTGTATTTTAGTGTTTCATGGGTTATGATTATGAAACATGTGATATTTTGTTATAATAATAGATTCACGTAAAAAATATATATGAAAGATAGTGAGGCCAAATATTGGAGTCCATTGTGTTCAACAAATTGTTGGTTGGAGTAAGCTGGTTCTATGGTTGTTGGGCCTAATATTATACAAGGGACATCATATAAGGTTATATTGAACTATAAATGCTTAGTGACCAAACAGTGTAGGTTAAAATAATATGTTGTCCATATTTATGGAGTTCTATTTTGGTCGTTATTTTTTCCTTCATGTGTCACCTAGGTTGGGGAAACACCATATCATGAAAGAGGGGATACTAGCACCCATGTTTTTCATGTAATTTAAGATATGGGACACAAAATCCATTGTGACATCATCCCATTTCAACTCAGTAATGGGAAAATGTTGTAAAATACCAGCAGGCATCTGATGATCTACTTTCACCTATTGAAAAGTGAAACATCTTCCCATAAATCATACTACCTTTTTCTCTATTCCTAACCACTAATACTGTCTACGGTGATCATACTACATCTGTGTCAAACCAGGATGTACCGCCCATCTAGAAGAATGAAACTCTTTCATTATCTCCTCGTGCAGACCCATATGAACCTATACGCAGCCACAAAAAGAAGATAATTTCCATTTCAAAGAGACCATCCCGATGGTGTATCCCCACTATATAAGTTGTCCCTCATAACTAATCCCTCCAGATCAAATAATTGCTTGATCTTGATCTTGGCCAAAATAATGAGTATAATAGATATTGAAATTAGAGATACTCATTCATTAGACTCCCAAACATCTAGATGCATGTCTGCCAAGAGATCTGTAACAACTCATGATTTTATGGTATGTTTTCTTTTTATATAAATTTAAAAGTTTGTGTTGCGTGCAACACAATGTTCAAACGCACTGTGATATATTAATAAGTTAATGTTATAACCTAGTCATTAAAATTGTAGGGGTGAATAGTATTAACCACACTATGAAATTTATATATTTAATATTCATCCAAATTATTTTATAGGCATAAGATAATATTGAATCCGATTTTATTCATTAAAAGGCTATATTTTTTTAAAGTCAGTTTTACCACCATTTAATGAAACAATTGTTTTAAATCTAGTTTTTGACACTTTTATAAATTATATTTTGAAAAAAACATCTTATTTGAAAGTGGGATATAAAAATTTGCTTTGGTTAAATTTTAGGAATTTTTTCTAATAAGTTTTATGTTATGATGAATAGTGATAAAATATTGCATTTGAATTGAGAATATAATTCTTATAAATAATTCATAGTGTTAAATAATATTTTTAATTTGTTTTAAAGTATAATAGATTAAATTTTTATCATTTAACACAATTTTATTCATTGGAATAAATTTTTCATTGAATTTGGATATAAAAACATTTCAATCTTTTGAATGCTCCACTTTAAAAGTCATTTTATTATTCCTTAAACAAGATTAATTTTAAATTAATTACTGCAACTTCTATGTTTTGTATTTAAAAAATTGGATTATATTTTTAGAATGTGTGGGTTCAAATTATGTAAATATTTTTCTTTTATTTTCTTCATTATGAATAGTTACATTAGTAATATTTTTATTAACACAGTTAGAGGTAAATATAGTAATTAAGGGTAAAAATAATAATATAAATATTATAAAATTACCCTAACACTTGTATAAATATTACTGGATATTTGGGTGTCAATTAAAAGCTTCCTTGGGATGAGATTATAACCTTGGAATCCACTTCGATGAGAGTATGACATTTATTATATTTTATTTAAAGAGAAGTTAAAGATGTCATACTCATAATTTTTAAAAATATAATTTTTAATATAGTTATATGCAGAAGATAAATTCAACTATAAATATTGAATTGAAATATAAAATGTTATATTCATCCTGATAATTTATTTTTAATTTTTATGAAATAAATAATTACCTTAAAGACTTATACAATAATGATTGAGTAATTATTTAAATAATGAAAATATCAAAAAAAATTATATTAAAATATTAAAATAAATATAATGTGATATAATTAATATCATGCATGAATTTTATAGATGAAATAGACATATTATAAATGTATTAAATGTTTTTTTTAATATATCATGTTTTTATGATATTTTTAAAAATTCAATTAATAAATAGTATAAAAATCGACATTTAGTTTATATTCAAATAAATAATATTTTATTAAATGATATAAAATTCATAAAAATATGAAATTATGAAAAATTATTGGGATAAAGTTACAAATGTCATCCATAACTCATTTGAGTTTTTTTTTGGCATTTTATAGTTACTATATTAACCTTCAAAGGCTAAAAACACATGTTGTGACACTAAGAGTTAGAGGGTTTAAATAAGGGGTAAAACCAATTGATAAGGGTAAGAATATGACCTAAAATTGAATAAAAATTATTGGTTGAGAGTATTTCAAACTATACTTATATAATATTATAAATAGATCACTTTAGAGCCATTTGGGATTTAAAATTAATTTATATTATATTAATATTTTTAATGTTTCCAAAAGTTACCCTTACTTCAATTATAAAAAGAAACCTCCTACCTCACTTCCCACCAAACATCGAGACTTATATCTCAATATAAACCTACCCATTTCTCCTTAGAATAATCTTATAAAATTGTTGGAGATCCTATTCTTACAAAAAGACCAACCCTAGATCTTTTAAGAAGAGATAAAAAAGAAGTTTTCCAAAGAAGAGGTAATCGTTTTTACCAACTCATTCAAGTTCATTTCTTATTCCACATTATACAAATGTATTTTTTCCATTATAAAGTAATAAATTCAATATCATATATATTATTAGATGTTATTATGATTATTTCACAACCATAATCCACCTTTTATCAATCCTATGAAAAACAAAAGCACTACGCTTGTGTACGTACGACTTACCATCTCCACACCGTGGTATAATTTTTTATCACAACTTTATTTGGATGTGTATAATTATGGATATAATGGATATAAAAAATAAATATTACATTATATAAATTAATTATTATTAAAATACCATCCAATTATTTACCCTTTCACAATTAAGGTAATGATACTGTCATTCGCACGTACGGACGACCTACCGTCTCCACGACGTGATTTGATTCACTTTCCATGTTAACCATTAAATAATGATTATAAAAAAAATTATATAATGATTAAATATAATATCTATGATTTTAATATCATTTTTTTGATGAAATAAATATATCTTATGCATAATAAACAGGACTGACATGACAAAACATGCATAGAAAAATGAAGCAGTTAACACCCAAAACAAGGATAATAATGAAATATTATTAACAAAATGATATAAGAAGATCATATATGATATCATAAATATGGATATGGTTCTTGTATAAATTAATAACATTATTTAAACTATTATACATTAGGTTAAATCACATTCAACTAGAGTGAATTATAAGGTAGGGGTTAATTTCACAATCTCATTATTATTCAGGATTGCTTATATGTATGTATCTACTGGAAAATATTTATCATCCATATAAAAGTTTCTTAGTAATAATTTTTAAAATATTTTTACTATTATACTAAAAATGTTTTAAATATTTTTACCCATGTTTATTTTTTTTAAACGGTTTGAGAGGAATCCTTTTTTCATTTTCCAAATGAGGAACTTTATGTATTTTTCAACATAAACACAGAAGGAATTTTTTTTTCTAAAATATGTGGCATGATTGTATTTTTCCAATTCCATGAAACTTTAATGTTTTTAAGATTCCAATACATGTTTTTGAGGTTATTTTCAACGATTTTTTTTTAATTTTATAAATGCACGAATTTTTAAATAAAGTATTCCAAAGTAAAAGGGGTATTTCTCTTAAGATATTTTAATGAGTTTATTACACTATTTTCATATCTATAAATACAATTTATTATATTTTATGATTAATTGATATTGTTCTCTTATGATAACATATGTTATTTTTTATTTAAGGGTTTATTATCATTTTGACTATGAATGTGCTATTTTGAAACCATTCATGGTATATGGTTAAAATATTCTCATTTATATGATAGTTTTAAATATGAATGTTTATATTGTATATGTTTCACCATTTTAATTTGAGGAATGCATTGGAATTAGTAAGTGATGCACATGACCCCCTATATCCCCTCGATGTATCTGTAGGTCTCATGAGACAAACTATTTTGGGTATTGGTTGATGTATTACTCGTTTATGTATGGTGTCTTAGCCAAAGCCTTGACCGTAATTTTATAATGTCCAGCATTATGCATTCTATAATTATGAGATTGGTTATTGATATTCCATGTGATTGTTAGATTATTATAATATCCATGTGATTATTTATATGGAATTAAATTATTTTCATTTATTAATGTAATATTATGCTCAAGATTATTTTTAAAAGGCTTTTGTTTTAGTTATACACCTTTACTTAATGTTAATTATTATTAATAATAATAGATTATGTTGTATTATAACTCTTATTGATCATATGATCTCACCCATGTCTTATATTTATTTTTTCCCTGGTTTCCAAGATGTGTATTATGACTAATATACAGGGTTAATCTATGATATTAATGACATTCTCAAAAGATTTTATATGTTTTACTTTATGTTTTAAATGAAATTTAATGTTTATATATATAATATGGGTTCAAAAAAAGTTAAATTGTTGGTACTTTGGGATTCAAATATTTTATATATGCCAATGTCCTAAAGTGAGGTACCGGCTCTGGGCTATTGGGGTCGGGGTTGTAATTGTTAGTGTCATAGAAATTTTAGTAGAAACCATAGAAAATTGATTTAGAAAACATGGATTTGGGAATATAACCCTAAGATATACTTTGAGGATTATTATAAAAGAACATCCTATAATTTTGGTAATGTAGATATTATGTGGGTCCTACTAGAAATACATCCCTGTCTGGATACTACAAGTGGACGTAGTTCTAGAACAACTGTACTTAGGGGTAACAACTATGAGAAGGTGCATCGCACATGACTTAGCTTAACCTGGTACATGAAAACGAGCCTTACTATATACCTGGTTTGACCTTCCTAGGGGATATAATTATGATAATTCACATTTTATTTACAAATCATTATAAATGATTTAAAAGTAAATATGTACTCAAAGAAACCATGTTTATGATTTTGAGATTAGTTAGGAAAAAATTTTCAATTCATGTAAAGTGTTTTTATATTTTGAAATTAGGAATTATGATTCATAACCTAATTTAATGTATTATATTATTTAGAAATGTAACATAGTGCAAGGAATGGAAATTGTATCAATGAGCATAATCAATGTAGGGATTTCCCTCTTATGAAAGATAATGATGTTGGAAATGGAGCTACTACTGTTGTTGAGCAACATATAACTATACTGGAATTGCTGAATCAGGTAATGAATAATAACCTTACCTGTATAGAGCATCCTAATCCACAACATAGAGGAACAGTGTTAAATCTCTTCATGAGACAACAACCTCCATCATTCAATGGGACTATAAATCCATTTGTAGTTGATCAATGAATAAGTTCCTTAGAGAAGATATTTCTTGCTTTGGGATGAAATGAAAGGGATAAGGTTTTCATGGATGTTTATCATCTCTTGGGAGATACAGATCAATAGTGTTCACTGATTCAAAACATGAATTTGGGGGAAAAAATAACAAAAATGAAATAGAAGTATTTTAAAGAAGTTTTCTTAGAATTTTTCTCCCCAAAAACAGTGAGAAAATATAGAGAGGAAATTATTAAATTTGAGGTAATAGAAGGATGATAATGTTTCGAATTTTGAATATGACATTACAAGGTCATCAAGGCATTATACAGATTACATATGTAATACAAAGAGAAATATTGATTGATTATTTTATGGGTTAAAACCATTCCTTCGAAGAGAACTGGCCTACTAAAATTTCTCATCATATGAAAATGTAGTCTGATGTGCTATCAATATAGAAAAATAATTCTGTAAGTCTTATAAATTTAAAGAAAATTGAGATAAAAAGGGGGCATCTAAACACACTAGAAAAGTAAATATGGAAAATAGGAAGAAGGGATGATTTGAATTTCAATCCTACGATAAATGTGGAAAGAAACATCATGGAATATGATTATTTGGGATGGGAGTTTGTTAAAAGTGTGGAGAAAAATTCCACTAATCCCATTATTGTATTGGAAAGAAATAATATTCCAATTTTAAATTTTACAATTTTAAAGAGATGAGATAATATGAAAATGAATATCCTAAGTGTCAAGGAAACTTTCCCAATGAAACACTAAGAGAGAAAGACCAATCTTATGTGATCACATCAGCTAAGGTTGAAGTTCTTAATGATGTGTTGGAAGGTACTTTAATCATCTCATCAAACTTATATAATGACCTATTTGATTTTAGATCATCATATTATTTTATATCTTCCCAGTTTTTCAAAAAATTATACATTTCAATTTTGATTTAATAAAGGAGTTATCAGTCAAATGTCTACAGGGAAGTGTCATTGTCACAATAATGTGTTGAAAATCCCCCTTTATGACACATAATAATTATTTTCCTTCTCTCCTTGAAATCATGTCTATGTTTGACTTTGATATAATCCTTGGTATGGACTAGATTTCAAAATATGATGCGAAAATTTATTTTAAGGATAACGAAATTGTAAATTATAAGGAAGAAGAAGAATCCATTATCATTAAAATAGAAACTTCATCATCCAATTCTTATCTAGACTCACCCCCAATAGATAAACTAAAAAAATCTTGGTGAAGAAGAGAAAACAACATCTAGGGATGAAGAAGGTAATCTTCAAATTGAGGATATACCTATTTTAATGGAATAAATTGATGTACTTCCTGAATAATTACATAGAAATCCCCTAGATCATAAAGTTGATTTTTCTTTTGATTTAATCCTTGTTATAAGACCAATATCAAAGAATCCATATAAAATTCCATAGTGGAATTAGTGGAGCTAAAGGAACAATTATAGGATTTAAGTAAAAAAGGGATTTATTCACCCTAGTGTTTCTCTTTGGGAAGCCTATTTTCTCTTTGTTAATAAAATATATGGATCTATGAGACTGTGTATTGATTATAGAGAAACCAAATCTATTAAAATAACAAACATATATCATCTACCTCGCATTGATGAATTATTCGATCAACTTCACAGAGCTCAATTTTTTTTTCAAAGGCTGACCTTTGTTCTAGATATCATTAATTGAAAGTAAATAAGGGATACATTTCAAAGATAGATTTTCAGACAAGGTGTAGACATTATGAGTTTATAGTAATTCAATTTGGATTGACTAATTCACCCTCAGTTTTTATGGATCAAATGAATATAGTTTTTAAGGAATATATTGATGATTTTTTTTGGTATTCTTTGATGATATTATGGAGTATTCTAAAATATATGAATAATATGAGAATCACATTCATATAATTATTGAGACTCTCATAATGAAAGAGTTATATGGTAAATTTAGAAAGTTAAAATTATGGCTTTAGAAATTTTTTTTTCTTGGCCATATCATCTCCAAGGATGGAATCTCTTTTGATCCTGTAAAGATAAAGGAAATCCAACAATCTTCTACACCAATGACCATAACCAAGGTATGTAGTTTCATTGGTTTATTAGGTCACTATTAACATTCCATTCAAAAACCTTCTTGATTGGATAATCCATTAACCAATCTCACACGTAAAGGGGTTAAGTTCATATGGAAAAAATAATGTGAAGAATGTTTTAAAGAATTTAAGAGAAGATTGGTCAATTCTCTGATCTTAACTTTACCTTTGGGAAATGGTGGATTCATGATTTATAGCGATGCATTAAGGAAAGTAATTGGTTTTTTCCTTATTCATAATGATAGAGTTATTATATATGCATCAATATAGTTAAAAAAACATGAATAAAACTATCCAAATCACAATCTTCAGTTAGCGGCTCTAATATTTTCTTCAAAGATATGGAGACACTATCTCCATGGTGGAAGATGTGAGATATATACAAATCATAAGAGTATGAAATATATTTTTTCATTGAAATAACTCAACACGAGGTAAATTAGATTCCTTAAGCTACTCAAGGATTAGGATTTCTCAATAAACTACAACCCAAGGAAGATGAATAAGTTAAAAGATGCATTGGGTACGAAGGGTCATGGAGTTACGAACAAAATGAGGATTTATAGGGATACTTTGTTCATGGATATAGTAAATATGTCTATGGGAATTATTAAGGTAGGGGAAACATCACTCCTCAATCAATGGTTTCCAAACCATATTTACTGAAAAAGATAAAAAGTTCTTAGTTTGATGACGAAATTTTTTAAACGAAAATTAACGCTATAAATGATGGAAAATTGGAAGACATCATATATGAAGATGGTATTTTGAAATTTGGAAAAATTAATTGTTTTCCCTCTATAACTGATCTAAAAAGGGAGTTATTGGATGATGCTCATAACTCAAATTTCTCTATATTCCCTTGTATCACAAATATTTATATAGATTTGAAGGAATATTTTTGGGGGGACAATATGAATTGGAAAATTGCTGATTATGGGTCATGATGTTTGGGTTTTAAATAGGTAAATGTTGAAAGACAACACCATAAAGGATTCATTCAACATTTACATATACTTACATGGAAATGGGATGACATTATGATGGAATTTTGCACAGGACTACCAAGTACTCTCAGAAGGAATGGTGAAATATTGGTTATTTGGATCACCTTACAAAATAAATACATTTTATTTCTATAAGAGAATATTTTCCTCTTGAATTATTAATAAGAATTTATATTAATTAAGTTTTAAGACATTATGGTGCACCATTATCGATTATTTCTGATTGAGATCTCCATTTTACAACAATATTTTGGAAAAGTCTTCAGAAGGCTCTAGATACTAAACTTAATTTGAGCACCACTTATCACCCTCAAACTAACAGGCAGTCAAAAAGTACTATCCAAAATTTTGAATACTTTTTGAGGTCTTAATCACTTGAATTTCAAGGTATATGGGATTAGTATTTACCTTTTGTATAATTTTCCTATAACAATAAATTTTCTTCAATGATTCCAATGGCACCATATGAAGCGTTATATAGAAATAAGTGTCATATGACATATTTTTTGGATGAAGTTGGTGAAAGGAAACTTGTTGGACTAGAAATTGTAGAGGAAACAATGAAAAAGGTAAATATTATTAAAACCTATACCAAAGTAGCTCAAAATAGGCAAAATACCTATGCCGATAAATAAAGGATTTGGAATTTCAAGTGGGAGATAATGTTTTCTTGAATGTATCTCCATAGAAGGGTGTTATAAGATTTGATAGGAAAGGAAAATTAAGCCCCAGGTATATCAGAACTTTTGAAATTATATCACTAATTGGGACTATAAATTATCATTGGGAAATTCCACCCATCCTTTCTAAATTACATGATGTGTTCCATATATCTTTGTTAAGGAAGTACATGCCATACCCAAAACATGTTCTCACTTTTGAAGAAAGAGAATTAGAACCTAATTTATCTCACTGTGAAGTGTCTATTATGATTCTTGACCCTAGATAACAAACGTTGAGTAATCGAATGACTCAGACGGTAAAGGTACTGTGGAAAAATCATAAAATAGAAGAGGTGACATGAGAACCTGAGGAAATTATGATGAACTAGCCAAATATTTGTATGATGTGATATTATGGAAATTTAGAGGACATGTTTTTTTTAGTAGGGATGATTTTAACACCCCAAGATTTTATGGTATGTTTTCTTTTTAAATAAATTTAATTGTTTGTGTTGCACACAACACCTAGTTTGAACACACCGTGATCTATTAATAAGTGACTGTTATAATCTATACATTAAAATAAATTTAATGAATAATATTAACAAAATTATTAAATTTATATATTTAATATTCATCAAAAATATTTTATAGGTATAAGATAAGAATGAATCCAATTTTACTCATTAAAAGACTATATTTTTCTAAAGGAAGTTTTATCGCCTTTTGATGGTGCACTTATTTTAAATCTAGTTTTTGAAACTTTTATAAATTACATTTCAAACAAATTAACTTATTATTTGAAATTGGAATATCAAAATTTACTTCGGTTTAATTTTTGGTATTTTTCTAATAAGTTTTATGTTTTGATGAATAGTGATAAAATATTTCATTTTAATTGAAAGCATCTTTTCATCTGAATAATTTGTAGTGTTAAATTATATTTTTAATTGGTTTTAATGAATAATTAGATTAATTTTTTATCCTTTAATCCAATTTACTTCATTTTAATCAATTTCACATTGAATTTGGATATAATTTTTTTTAATCTTTTGAAAGTTTCACATTAAAAATCAATTTTCTCGTTCCGACAAAAAGATTAATTTTAAATTAATTACTAAAACATATATGTTATAAATTTTTAAAAATGGATTCCAACTTTGGAATTAGTGGGGCCAAATTATTTAAATATGTTTCTTCTTTTGGGAATTGTGAATATTAACTTTAGAATTTTTTTATTAACACATTTAATGGTAAATCAAGTAAACAATGGTAAAAATAATATTACAAATATTAGAAAATGACCCTAACACTTATCCAAATCTCATTGAATAAGTGGGTATCTAAAAAAATAATTATTTTTCCAATATTATAACATTTCGGAGCCACTTGGATGAGATTAGGATATTTATTATATTTCATTTAATGAGAAGTTAACTATTTCATACTCATATTTTTTAACTATATCATTTTTAATATAGGGTTATACATAAGATAAATTCAACTATAAATAGAAAATTGAAAGATAAAATGTTCATATTAATCATCATAATTTATTTTTAATTGTTAAGAAAAAAATAATTACCTTGAAGGATTATACAATGATGATAAAATAATTATTTAATTAATGGAAATATTAAATAAATGATATTAAAATTATTAAAATAAATATAATTTTTTATAATTAATGTCATACATGAATTTTATAGATTAAATAGAAATATTAGGGATGTATTAAATTTTTTTTGAAGATATCATTTAGTTATGATATCATAAAATATTTAAATAATAAATAGTATCAAGATTGACATTAATTTTATATTAAAATAAATAATGTTATATTAAATGATATAAAATTCATAAAAATATGAAATTCACCAAATTATTTGGATAAAGTTAAATATTTCATAAATGATTCATTTTAGTTTTTTTTTATTTTATAGTAACTATATTAGCCTTCAAAGAGTAAAAAAAATGTTGTCCTGGTAAGAGTTAAAGGGTTTAAATAAGCATTAAAACAAAACGATAAGGGTAATATTGTGACCTAAAATTGTATAAAAATTATTAGTTGAGAGTATTTATATATAAAAAATATAATATTATAAATAAATCACTTTGGATATATTTTTAATTGAAAATTAATTTATATTAATTTAATATTTTTGGAGTTTCCAAAGGTTCCCCTTACCTCAATAATAAAAGGGAACCTCCCCCTCGCTCATCACACCACATTGATCCTTCTAGATTGACCAAAACCAACCCATTTATCCTCAAAATATCCTTATACAAGTTTTTGATATCCTATTATTATAAAAATACCAACCCTATATCCCATAGAAAGAGATCTAAATGAAGTCTTCCAAAGTAAAGATAATCGTTTTTACCAACTCATTCAAGTTCATTTCTTATTCCACTTTCTCTTAATGTGTTTTCTCCATTCTAAATTAATCAATACAATATAATATATATTATGAGATTTTATTATGATTATGGGACATCTATATTCCATCTTTTATCCATTCTACAAAAAATGAAAGCACCACATGTGCGTACGTACGACTTACCATCTCCACATCATGGTGTAAATTTTTTCATCATAATTTAGATTTATATAATTATGGATATAATGGATATTAATAATAAATATGACATTATATTTATTCTTTATGATTAATATACCATAAATTACTTACCCTTTCACCATTAAGGGAATGACATTGTCGCTCATGCTTACGTACGACCTACCATCTCTACAACGTGATTTAATTTATTTTCCATGTTAACCATTAAATAATGATTATAAAAATATATATAATGAGTGAATATAATATCTATTAACTTTATATAGTTCTTAAGACGAAAGAAATATATTCTATACATCAGAAACATGACTCACATGACAAAACATTCATAGGAAAATGATGCAGTTAACACCCAAAACAAGGGTAATAACAAAATATTATTAACAAAATGATACAAAAAGATCATATATAATATAATAAATATGGATATAGTTTTGGTATATATTAATAACATGATTTAAACCATTATACATTATGTCATATCACATTCAACTAAAGCAATGTAAAAAGGTAAATTTTGATTTCACAACTCATTATTATTTGGGATTGTTTATACGTAAGTATCTATTGGGTAATATTTATCATCTATATCCATGTTTCATATTATTATTTTTAAAAATATTTTAACTATTATCCTAAAAATGTTTAAATTATATTTACCCATGATTGAATTTCTATAAAATGCTTTGAAAGGAATATTTTTTTTCATTTTCCAAATGAGGTGCTTTTTGGATTTTTCAACAAAAGTACATGTTTTTTTAACTTATATGGCATGAGTGGATTTTCCTCCATCATAACACATTAATGTTTTGAAGATTTATTTACAATTTTACATGGTTATTTTCAAATAGAATGTTTTCTTTTATAAATTTATGGATTTTTAAATAAATGATTTAAAAGTAAAAAAATGTATTTCTCCCATGAAATTTTAATGATTTTATTAAACTATTTTCATATATTTAAACATCCTTGGTTGGATTTTATGATTAATAATTATTTATATTTTATGATACCATATACTATATTTTATTAAATGGTTAATGATTAGTTTGAATGTGGTTGTGCTATTTTTATACCATTCATAGTTTATATTTTATTTATTCACATTTCATATGCTAGGTTTTCAATATGAATTTTTATGTTGTTTACATTTCACCCTTTTCATATAAGGAATTCATTGGATTTAGTAAGTGATGGTAGGGGCTTGATATATCCCCTCGATGCATTGGTAGGTCTCTTGAGACAAACTAGTGTGGGTATTGGATGATGTCTTACCCATTTATGTATGGTGTCTTAGATGAAGTCTTGATGATATGCTTATGATGTACGACATTATGAATTCCCTTATTATGAGATTAGTTATTGATATTACATGTGATTATTTGATTAGTAGAATATCCATATGATTATTTATATGGAATTATATTATTTTTATTTATTCATACCATGTAATATTCAATATTATTTTTAAATGGATTGTGTTTTAGTTATACACCTTACCTTAATGTTTATGATTATTATTTATAATAGTTTTTACTATATTCTTACCCTTACTGAGAATTTGAGCTCACCGATTTGTCATATTTTATATTTCCCAGGATTCTATAATTTTTATTATAACTGATATGTCGGGCTGAACTAGGAGATTAATGGCTTCCTCAAAAGATTTTCTATGTTGTATAGTATGTTTTAAAATGTAATGTAATGTTTATGTATGTAATATGGATTCCAAAACTGCTAAAATGACTGGTCCTTTGGGTTTTGAATATTGTATCTATGGTGATATAAAAAAGTGAGGCACCTGCTCGGGGCTACTGGGGTTAGGGTTGTTACAAGAGTCATCAACCACCACTATTAAAAAGACTCCCACACTACCTCTCCATGTCTATTCCAATTCAATTCATTGAAAAATACATTTCCCTTTCCCAGTGTATAAGATAACTTGAAGTCAAAAGACTATAAAAACTCGACCCACCTCCTCGACCAAAGGTTCAAGTCCTGCTAAGAAAATATATATCTAAGGCTCTTATGGTCTGTGTATACCACAAACCTCTCACCCATGATATAATGTCTCCAACATCTCAGGGAATGTACCACTACTTATAACTCTAAATCATGTGTAGGGAAATTCCTCTCATGTCTTCTCAGCTGTCTGAAGCTATATGCAACCACTCGATCCTCTTGCATTAGAATTGATCTATGTATAACTCTAGATGCGTCACAGTACACTGTATATTCTTTAATTGGAATATGTAAAATGAGGATAGGTGCTGAGGTTATCCTTCCTTTTAGATCATGAAAATAATTCTCACAAGAATCATACCAAATAAACTTCACTCCCTTTTTGGTCATCTCTGACATTGGTATGGGTAGATGATATAAGTTTTGAATAAATCACTGATAATAGACTACTGAACCTAGAAATCTTAAAATCTTCCTGATATTCTTCGGATGTTCCCAAGATACCATAGATTCTGTTTTATTTGGGTCAAATTGAACTCATTATAAGATTACATGTCCTATGAAGTTCAATTTATAAATCCAGAAACTATATTTGGTCATCTTGGCTTAAATCCGATGCTCCTTCAATGTACTCAAGATGATGTCAATATGTTTTACATGATCATATACCAAATGTAAGTACACTATGATTTTTTCTACAAAACCACCAAAAACTGGCCAGGAAAAGGATGAAATATCTGATTCATCAAGGCTATGAATACCGATGGTACATTAGTCAAACCAAATGACATCACCATGTACTCATACAAGCCATACCTACTCCTAAAATATATCTGATGTATGTCTGATGATTTCACCCTCAAATGATGGTATCCAGATATCAGTTTGATATTGGATAAGATATTATCAACTCTTAGCTGATTAAAAAGATATTTGATGCATGGAAGAGGATACTAGTTCTTGACCTTTATTTGGTTCAATCTCTGATAGCCTGTACATAGGAGAAAAGTCCCATCAGACATCTTGGTGAAGAGAATTAGCGAACATGAAGGAGATGTACTAGTTTACATGAAACATTTATATTCTAGATATTCTAACTGAAATTTCATCTTATGAAGCTCTGATTGTGACATTCTATAAAGTGGGATAGAAATTGGCTCTACTCATAGTGCCAACTTGATTATAAACGTGATCTCTCGCTTGGGTGATAATCAATAAAACACTTCAGGAAAGATATTCTGAAAATGGTATACCACTATAGGAAAATAATCCTAATGCATCCCATCATTATCTAGAGAAATACTAGCTATTTGAGATGTGAGATAATCTAATATGCATTGAATTGGACCTGCATGACCGACTTGAATATCCCACTCATCTTAGTGAGAATAACTACCTCCCTCTCGAGATAGAAAGGTAAATATCCTCTAGTAAGAGTCAATATGATCCTAGTATGGAACTAACTAATCCATACCTAGAATAAAATATAAACCTATCATTTCCAGTATGAATAGTTCCCAAAATAAATGGTAACCACCATTCTCAAGAGAACACACTTTTTAATGTTTGATATTCTCCGATGTCACTCCCAATGGTGTGTTGATGGTTAAAACACCATCCAAGCTATCCAAAACTAATCCCATAACATTTTAAAAAAGAGTGTGTAAAAAGAAATATGATTCTCCCATATAAAAAAACACAAGAAAGGGTAGATGATACAAGAATCATACCTATGATAGTAGATGGTCCTGTATCTACAATAGTCAGAATAGTCTACATAATGTATAGGAGACCAACCCCTCTGCCTTGGGCTCCACCCCAACTCCCCTAATTTATATCCTCTTCCTGGTACTGTAGTTCCTACACTAGGGTATCGTGCCCCCTGCCTCGACTAGATGGTACCATGGAACTCTAGATACCTTTCTACTGAGGTGTAGCTAAGTCCTTCCTAGACTACAATACCTATACTATTCCCCTACCACATATATACTATTGAATTACCATAAAAAACTCTTTAGGTTGTCCAATATTCTACAAGAATTATGCTCCAAATTTGGGTACAAACATTGAGGCCACTTGTGGCCCATTTTTTCCCATTGATAGAAATGAAATGGAAAACAATCCTGATATGGAAAACCAATTCCCTAACTGTTTTGACCACTGCTACCCTGGTGAAAACTGTCATAAACACCCTTATTTTCACTATAATAATAGTTCATATTTTACCTACTGAAATAGATTAGTTACTAAGTGGGGCCTCTCTCGGATTACCTTATGTAATAAATGCCTGATTCATCACATATTTGAAAATTCATAGATAAAACACATTCACTAGTGACCTAATCTCATTGTGAATACCATCCAAAAATGAATTACCCTTGAGATATCATTAGCTACCAAATATGGCATAATGTTATGTAGTTCAGTGAAATATTCAGCATAGTACATCATTGACATTACCTCCTATGTAAATTTCATAAAATCACAAGCCCTATAATCCCTCAACATATCAGGATAGAAATGGATTTGGATCTTCATCTCTATGTCCTTTCAAGATATATCATCTTACTTCTCTACTTACTCTAGAAAGTTCCACCAATGGTTTGATGGTCCACAAATCATATATGAAATAAGATTCAACCTCCTATTTGCAGGTGTCTCTAGATGATTAAAGATTTTATGGACTAAACTGACCCAAAAATTGGATACATGGGGTCCACCCCACTGTGAAAGTAGGTGGATTGTTCAGTTGAAACTCTCTCATCCACTAAAATATCAAAAGAATGATGCAAAAATTATCTCTTTCCATAGATCTCATGACCCCCAGGAAGCTTTCATGATGATGAAAATCTATATGATCCTAAGGAACTACAGGAAGATCCAATTTAGCTATGTTAGGAGCATGCTGACTGCCACTCTCTTGAGGATAAAATTGAAGATGACGAGGATGAATTTTCTCTACAAGACAAACACACTCCTTAGAACACTGGATATCAACTAGTTTAACCACAATAAATGAAAAAATATAGAGACACTTTATCTCAATCTCTTTAAACACAGATTACAAGTATTTTAGCATGAAATAATAGTTCATTCATTTCATTTATCAGGTATAACAGATATCTCATATCACATTTAAACATGCAATTATATTTCACATGCAATAAAAATGTCCCTATCATGATCAATGCCTATCAATATATACCCCTATGTGCCTAGTATGATGAAATAATACACATATTGTGCCATACTGGGCCACAAGTATAATATCAGGAATCAATAATATAAAAACATGATAACACCACACAACATGTGAATTACTCATGGTAAATTAACATCAACTGTAACATGAGAACAATATAAAAAAAAATCCATCCTTGGGCACTCGGATTTTCCTCTATACATGGGTTAGATAATCCAAAGGACAAGCTCGTTACCAAGTTACTACACATCCTTGTATCCTTTATAACTTTCCTAAATATTAAAGAAATAGAAAATAACCCTGATTTTCTCTGATACCACTTTGTAACATCCCTTGATCCGACACTCTCTCATGTGACTATAACAAGTTGGTTATGAGACCTCAAGCATGCATACCTCTATATCAGAGGCTACCAACTAGCAGTGGGGATGTGATAAGTACAGTGGGGAGACTATACCCCCACAATAGAAAAGTATTGAAAATAAATGAATAAATATCAGAGTTCACAAATAATAGAAACAATACGATACAATAGAAAACAAAAAAATAAATCAAACTTAATAATAAAATAAATAATAGAAGAATAATGTAATGATGTGATTGAATGTAACTAAATGTCATGATATAAGTAATAAAAAATAAAATACTAGTAGACTCAAAAAATTACATAAAAGTCCCCAGTCCAAGAATCCCTTTTTGGTCCCATATCTAAACTTAATCTCATCTAGAAAAGACAGTCAACTGCAAGGTCCCTTACCCTTATCCAAACACGCATCCATATAATCTGCTCATGTACCAAACGATGACCCGATTAGTGTGTGATTATAACTTAGTAGGTCGAAACCACTATGTCTAAAAAACTAGTTTGGAAATAAGGGTATTCAATAATTCAATAAAAAAGTGTATTAATTGATTAAATAATTAAATTAATACTACATCAACCTACTTCAGCACCATGCCAAAATGTATTTAATCATGTATTATAACCATGCCAACCATAACCATATAACTGTGGTATAAATCACATAAATCTGTGTCAAACCCGCTATATAAGAATTTCAACATGTGTCATAGGTTATAACCTACTGTATAATCATTTCAGCATGTTAACTCGGTATAGACCACTATATAAGCATTTCAACAAATGTCACTGGGCATAGCCCTCTATATATGTATTTCAACATGTCAACTAGGAATAGCCTACTATATAAGCATTTCAACATTTCAACTGGGCATATCCCACTATATATACATTTCAACATGTCATATAGGCATAGAATGCTACATAATCATTTCATCATGTCAACTTGGCCAAGCCCACTATATCATCATTTTAGAATGGAAATCACAACACAAGTCATAGAAACAAGGATATCACAATATCTCATCATATGGTTCAATAGTTAATTATGCTAATTACCATTTATCTTTCTATAACATATTTCATATATAAATTGTTCATAACCAATAACATTCCATATATCCCAATAAACAAGCCAAGTAAAAGAGAATATTTATCAATAAATTACTCAATATCCATGTAATACTAAAGACACTTTAATCCAATTAACAATTCATTTAATAATCAAGGGTTTTCTCACCCGAATAGTAGACACAAGCTAGGCCATCATACAATTGGATCCAAAGGGACTCCAAGAAGTAATCCAATTCATTGAATTTATTTTGAGCATGATATGTTGGTATAATTTGCAATATTTTAAATACTTATCAATTATCAAACCATAGGGTTAAGGTTTTGACCCCTACATTAACTAATGATCAAACAATGCTTTTAACAAAAAACGCCCACGAGGAAGTTGGTTTAGGTGATTGAAAAAACGATCCTAGATCAAAACTGATCAAGATCAAAAATCAAAACCAACAATGCACATGGTCAAGATATTTCACCACAATGGTCAAAGAACAGTGGAAGAGAAATGGAAACTAGATATAAACAACATACCAAGGATTGATCACAAAAATGAGATTTTTGGAACAGAGGGGGGAAATCCAAAATTTCCTAGAGAGTTACCCTAGGTCGAGAGGAGAAAACATGAATGTGGGTTAATGGAAAAATAATTAACATGACATACTTAAAAACTATAGGTAGGTTAATTACATGGGATGTAATCCATTTACACATCGTGTATTTGTTTTTAGAGGGATACTCCAAAGAACCCATCGTCTTAGATTATTATTTAAATTCACCCAAACATTACATGATGTGTAATCCATCTACAGGGTGCTTAAATGTTCTGCAGATGTGTCTTCATCTCATTTCCTTATAAAATACCTAAACCCCCTTTAATGCTTCTCAACTTTCAAAGAACCCATGGTAATACTTGATTGATTTATTCCCATAATCCATCAATTCAAAAAAAAACATCCCGAAACTTTAAGTCATTTTCTCTAACAGAGGCTCTCCATATTCGAACAAGACTCAACCATCAAGGATCAAATGAAAAACTCAAATAGGTACATACCTGAAAAATTTTAGGATCATACACATGGTATCTAACAATTGGGAAACATGAATAAATGAAAAGGGGTAATCATATACCTCACTCATGGAACACTGGGCTAGCCTATGTGAACATGAAAAAAACCTAACCCTAACCTTACTGTCCTCCCTGAGTGGAATTCCTCTAGCTAGTGAAATAATCTAAACTAGGGACACTAGATAGTATAATAATCTAAATTAGTGTAGAACTCATCCAATCTACCCAAATATGTACCCAAGGTTCCCATGTTCAACTCATAAATAACCAATCCTTATATAAAAGACAACATAAAGTGATCGTATCTTAAAACACATCAATTAAATATAATTGTATGATTAAATAATCATCTATATGAGTCCAAGTATTATAAATCAATGAAAAATAACCCAAAAAATAACTCCAAATTAAAATATCCTTTGAAAATTCATTTTGAATAAAAGGCTCTTTAAAACATTTTATGAAACACCTTATAGGTGTAAAACTAGTTTTAGAAAAAATTATACATTAAGTACATAGAAAACCTTTACTTTATTTAACATCAAGTCAAAAAATACATGGAACAATAAAAAACTTGTGCTCAATAACACATTCCAACTATAATATGTTAAGAAATGACGTATAAAAATCAAGTACTAGAGGTATTCCAAAGGAAATATTCATCATGTAGAGACACTTACCTCAATTATTAATGGGTTGAAGGGTATTAACCAATAATATTTAGAAATGGAAATGGCCCATGGAATGATTGATATACCATTAAGGGAATAAAAATGCATGGAAAAATGAAGAAAATTACACTATTCCTAAATTTTTTTCCCATAGACTCCATAATAACTCTTGAATTCTTATTGGAGATCATTGGAGTGATAAAATTATCACTCCTCCAAAAGTAGTTCACGAACCTTATATCTTTATTTACCAGTAGAGGATCTTATGCTCGCCAAAGGGGTTCCAATGCCCTCTATGAAGATAAATGGCCATTTAGGATGAATTGATATTCAGTTGGATTTCATGGAATGAGGTTTATTAAATAGGGGTGGATTGTATCATTTTATAAGCACTCTTAATTAAATGAAGAGTGATTGAGCATCAAATTCCATCTCATGGAAGTAAAGAATTTAATACCATTAGATAACTTTTGTTCATTGAACATTTAAGTGAATTATTTTAATTTTTAAAATCCTTAAATAATTAATTCTTAATGAATCATAGTTGAATAAACCATGTGGGATTATTTGGAAGGGATGAAAAAACTCATATCCCATGCATGAGGTATCATAAGCCAATTGTATCATATTATATAAGCTAAATGTAACATCTTGTACCACTCTATGATATCCATTTCATGAATATAATTATGTTATAAAATAAAATAAATTATACCCCATTTTTTGTGCATGTTCAACAATATCCGACTTTCAATAAAATCCTAAACAATTATTCATGTAAAACCTCACAAATCTTTGTGAATCCATCTAAAACTCTTTTGGATATGGTCCATCAAACTCTCTTTATTTTAGAATAAATTTTTTTTCCAGAACTTAATCCTTATATAAATTCCTAATTATGTTGCCATAAAAGCCCTAGTAGCATTGAAAAAATATGAAATCCATATTTCATAGATATAAGAAACGTTCAGCCTCTAGAAAAGCATCAGGGATACTCAAACTACTGAGGGATCTGATGTGATCTCCATAAAATATATTCATATCTAAAATGAACATTTCTACTATAAGATATATTTTATAAATCACATGTATACCAATATAATACCTTTTTCCATGACATTTAATATCCACAAGACATGATAAAATTTCAATGTAGTATAATAAATCTCATACTTTCTTTATTCTCAAAAAAATAATAACCTAATGAATGAATACAACACATCTCATTCATCTGGTAAATGATAACATCACATGTACCTCGTAAAAGTAGCTAAACACATCACATGTGACTAAAAAAAGAAAGGCCATGGATTCCTTCAGTCTTATTCAATCAAGGTCTATATATATTTTATCTTCACATGAGTGGAAAAATCCCATCTTGGTTGAGATATAACTGAAAAATGGACCAAAAAAATACTCAACCACCCTCAAATTAGCTAAGCCTCAATGGATTTCACATTAAAGGTATCAAAGTATGGAAGTTGTCATGATATCCATGTAAAGACCCAAAACATAGTATCCCAGAGTCGATTTTTACTTTATTACATTGGTTGTATGTTACAAAGGATTAAATATTTTAGTAGTATAGAAAAAATAGATACATAATCGAATCATACATTACAATTGAAAACATAAAATACAACATAGTATTTTCTTTGATAACACCATCATTCTCAAATATTATCCCTGCATATCAATCATAATATACTTCTTGGAATCTTAGGGAAAAATAAACATAAGAAAGAGGATGAGCTCAAATGCTCAGTAAGGATACATGTACAATGAAATCTAAATAATTCATGAATAATATGACAAAAAATAAATTCAAATAAAATAATTCTATAATCACATGAGATAGAAAATTATCCATGGATATCATAAATAATAAAATAATCACATGGAAATCAACAAACAATCTCATAATGAGGGAAATTCATAATTTCAAACACCATAAAATTATAATTGAGGCATTGTTCCAAGAAATATTACAAAAATAGGTAAGCCTCATCTAATACCCAAGTTAGTTTGTCTCATGAGACCTACTGATGCATCAAGGGGATTTAACATGCCCTTCTAACCACTTATTAAGAACAAGTAATTCCTAATATTAATGGGGTGAATCATATTCAACATAAAAATTCATATTTAAACTGGAATATGAAATTTTAATAATTTCCTCAGTCAATAAACATAATCATAAACCATCCAAAGTAATATAGTGAATTGTATCAAAATAGTACATCCATAGTCAAAGAGATCATAACCCATATAGAGAAAGAATAAGGATGGCATCATCATAACATATAACTAGTGAAGAATAATTAAAATAATGTTTTCTATTTTTGGTGAATAGAAATTACATAAAAATTTCTTTAAAATCATTTTGGAGGAACATAACATTTTCACTTTGAAAATCACTTTTTTTAACTGATCGATTATGAAGTAAAAAATGTTCTTTAAAATGAAAATTTTAAACTTGAAAAGTAATATTAAAATAACTTAGGATTCATAATGGCAGAAATTTCTATTCATTTTGAATAAGTTAAAAAACATTCCTTTCAAAAAATTTCAAGAAAAGTCAAAAAAACACCTTCTTTGGAAAATGATAGGAAGATTCATTTTAAAACATTTTGTAAAAATTAAAACAAGGGTAAAAATTACTTTAAAACATAATAAGAGAATAAATAAAATATTTTTTAATATATTTTTAGAAATCATGGACATGGAATAGAAATATTTTTTAGCTGATACTTATAAATAAACTTTCCTGAATAATGATGAGATTGTGAAATAAACCCTTACCTTAGGTAAATATTTCTTCATATATGTTCAAAACTATTGTATAATAAAAACATATTTATTATATATCTATTCCAAAACCATAATAATATATATCATACCATTTTCAACATATTTATAATATTTTATCACCCATTTTTTAACTATTCATTGTTAAAAATCATTGTTTTGGGTAATAACTGTTTCATTTATCATGTATCATTCGGTATGGTAGTTTGGGTATTTATAATGTGATCATGGTTATATAATATAAAAAATGTTAAAAATCATATAAATATCATATATATTCATTATATATGTATTTAAATTAATCCATTAAATGTAGAGATAGAAAAATGTATTACACCATTCATGGAGATGGTATTCCATATGTACGCATGAACACTATTTTCATTATTCTACGGATGAAAATAAAGAAAGTTAAATAATAATTATCATTTATAGAATCATTTTTATACCGTATATATAATCCTCAAATCTATCTTAATTACCAAAAAAGTAAAACATAAATGAAAAATAAATCGCATCACTTTGTGGAGGTGGTATTCCATGCGTATTCACAAGCGACATTATCATTTGCCTATGGTTTGGAAGGTAAAAAGGTAGAGATGATATTGTTATTTAATATTTATAATTATGTTATAAATATCATATGTAAATATTAAACCTATCATAATCCCCATCCATAAAATATGGTAATAAAAAATTAATTGCATCGGTACGTGGAGACGGTATGTCGTACATACACACGAGTGAAACTTTCACTTCTCATTTGATCAAAAAGAGGGTGTGTAATTGTGGTGTTATAATAATAATAAAAGTTTATTATATTTAGGATAATATATTTATTATTTTATGATAACTTTCATATATTTAGAAGATGTAGAATAATGAATAAATTGAAAGAGGTTAGGTAAGACTATTACCACTTCTTTAGGAGGCCTTCTTTAGATCCTTTCTTAATGGACTTAAGGTTGGTATTTTTTGAGATAAAGACACATACAAAACATGGATAAAGATGTTAAGAAGATTAATGTTTTGGGAGTGGTCAATATAGATGGTTCAATGTGGAGTGAAGAAGTGAGGGATAAGGTACCCTTTTATAATTGAGGTGAGGGTCACTTTTGGAATTTCTCAAATGATTAAATTATATGAAATTCATTATCATGAAAAATTCTTCAAAATTTAAAGGAATTAGAAGATAAGGTAGGAAAGGGATGTAATTAATTTATTTATTTAATTTAGACCAGTTTTTGTTTCATTTTAAACCATATCATTTTGATTAAATCTCAGTTAATCAATTTTAATTTTAACTATGGTAACAACTTTTTCCATATTAAAGAGTTGTAATTTTTACATATAACGTTAAAATTGGACCATAAATTACCAATTTATGATATTTTGGATCATATCACATCCATCCTTTCTTATTTCAAGATTTTATGATTTTGAAATAATTTAATAAAATATTATTTTGATAAAATATCATTTGTGTTAATTTTGACATTATTTAATAACTTTTAATTCAAATACATCCATACAAAGAGGGAATTAGAATATAATGATTTAAAACCTATAGAGTATGTCATATATTTCTATAATTTTTTTACATATTAAAACATTCAAATTATATCAAAATTAATATTTTTACAATCATTTATTTTATTTTCTTAGTTAATTAAATAAATATTGTATTGGCATTGCACAAGCATTTAAGGTAATTATATAATTTATAAAGATTAAAAATAAATTTATATAATGAAAACAATTTTATTTATCTCAAAATATACATTTATTTTAATTCATATATTTCTTTTCTCCCAATATGGTCACATAATAGATATTAAAAAAAGAGTGACATTTTGTAACAATCTTTGATTTAAATAATATATATGTCATTTTCATAGAAAAGTGTATATTAAATTACTCAATTTCATGAATAAGGTGTTAAGATATGAATAAAATTCATCCAATAATAATTTGAATAAAAAATTACGTCCTCATCACTTAGTGTTAACCAAAATTAACCTGATTTACCCTTTACCGAGGTGATAAAATTTACCATGCTCACTATTAATAATGTTTGAAAATAAAAGGGGCCTATTTAATAAATTTAAGAATCCTGATTAAAAATTTGGAATCAATTGGATAAAATTAAATACCTATAATTATAATTAATTATTTTTAAAATAGGTCCACAAAATGTGATAAAAACCACATTTTAAAAAATGCAGTTTTTTAGAATAAAAATAGATTTATATTTATCCCATGCTTAGTAAAAATATTATATGAATAATAATTTTTTATTTAATATATTATAAATAGATTTTATTAAAATTATTCACCAATAGTGACTAATTCAATTTATTATGATATAAATATATTGAACACGCATAAATAGTTTTTCAAAAAATCACTTCTTTTACTTTTTATTTCTAATAAATCAATAACCAATGAATTTATTCTAGAAATGTATAAACCATATATTTTTCAAAATTTAGTTAGTCCTATTTATACCCTCATATTTAATGTTTAGGTTATAATGGTTACATAATAATAGATCGCGGTTCGTTTAAACTAGATTTTACGTGCAACACAAGCTATCAAATAGGTTAAATTTATTTAATAAGAGACATACCATAAAATATTGGTGTGTTACATTATTCCCTCATTAAAAAAAATTTCTTCCTCAAAATTTCCATAATTTCACAATATAAATTGATTTAGGTAGTTCTTTATCACAATTTCTTTAGGTTCCCATGTCGCATCTTCTATCTTATGATTTTTCCAATGTACCTTTATAAGCCGAGTTGTCCAATTCATCAACACATATTCTATAGTGTCTAGAATTTGGATAGAATATTAACAGTAAGATAAATTAGGATCCAATTTTTTTTATTTATAAGTGAGAACATACATTGGGTCTATAATGTAGTTATTTAACAAAGAGATATGGAACAAATCATGTACTTTAGAAAGATTAGGTGTCATAGCCAAATGAAAAGTCCAAACACCAATTTTTTCTATAATTTCAAAAGGTCCAATGTACATAACGGTCATTTTTCCTTTCTTATAGAATCTTATAACACCATTGAATAGAGATACCTTCAAGAAAATGTGATCTCACACTTTAAATTCCAAATATTTCCTCCAATTATCAGTATAGATCTTTTGCCTACTTTGAAATACTTTTACATGGATTTGAATAGTATTTACCTTTTCTGTTGTTCACTCAACAAGTTATGGTCCTACAAGCTTCCTTTAACCAGATTTATCCTAAAAAGTTATTGTATGAAATCTATTTCCATATAACGCTTCATACGATTCCATTTGAATACTTTAATGAAAGATATTATTATAGGAGAATTATACCAAAAGTAAATAATGATCCCACATACCTTAAAATTCATGTGAGATGGAATTTAACATATCGTATATACTTTGGATAGTTTGTTATTATTTCCATTTAGTTTGAGGGTGATAATCGGTGCTCAAATTAAGCTCAGTATCATGAGTCTTCTGAATAATTTTTTATAATTTCAATGTAAATCATAGATATTGATTAGAAAAAATTGAAAGAGGTGAACCATGAAGTCTAACAACTTCATTAATATAGAGTCATTCAAGGTGATCTAGTATAAAATATTATCTTATAGTGAGGAAATGAATAGTTTTGATAAGTCGATCAATAATAACCCATATATGAAGAAACTTTGTGGTGTTTTTTTAACAAAGTTATGTATTTTTGATAAATAACTTTCTTTGTAAAAGAATTATTTTGTTATTCAGGAATCCGACCCATATCTATCAAAATGAATATTCATCAGACTCATAGTATTATATTCATTTTCCTTAGATTTAGATCATCAGATCCTGGAGAATTTGAGGTAGAAATTTTTGATTACTTGAAGCTTCCCTTTTCTTTAATCAAAGAAAGAAATAAGATACTGAGCTAGAAATAAAGAAGCTGCTATGTGATGAAGACACAATTATACTGATGATTTTTGTTAAAGAAAGTGAAGTTAAGGGGTAGAAAGTTTTCAAACTTTCTAAAAAAAATCAGACAATGCATTTCTGATCAAGAATTTCTCACAAGTCATGAAAACTTTAATGATAAAATATTATGAAGAAACAGTGGAGAGGTTTGAATAAATTTAAAATTATAGAGTGAAGAATTCCATCATAATGAGAAATTATATCATAATGAGAATTTCATCATAATGGGGATTCCATAATTATGAAGAAATCCATCAATGGAAGAATGATTAAGAAGATCATATCCAAATGTTAGAATGTTTTAAGTTGATAGAGTTTGAATAATTTCTAAGTTGAAGTGTGGAGATCCCATCATAATGGGAATTCCATCGTAATGAGAATTCCATCGTTATGAGGATTCCATCAGACTGAGAAGAGAAAGAAAAAAATCATATTGAGCTGAGAAAGAAACAAATCGTAATGAGATGATAATGAAATATACCATAATGAGCTAAGAAGTAAAAGATTGTAATGAGTGAGAAGGAAACAGATCATAATGTGTTGAGAAAAAAACAAATCATAATGATCTAAGAAGGAATCAAATTGTAATGATTTGATTATGAAGAAGACTCAAAAAGAAAATTCTAGAAGTTTTATGAAGAGTTGAAGAGGTAAAACATGAATTTAAATTTTGTGTAAATCTTGGATAAATACAAGGAGGATTGAAAATGATAAATTTAAAGTTTAAATGTGATAGATCCTTAGATATTTTGAAATATGAGGAAGTAGGGAATTTTTTCAAGCTTTCTGATTTTGTTTTTTGAGTCGCCTATAAACAATTTATCAAATCATTCATTTATTACAAACTGTTCACACAATCATAAAAGGCAGAGCACTAATGAAATTAAGTGAAAGGCATTACTAGCTAGAGATCACATGAGGAGGATTATACAAATGAATGATTTTTTAGAAGATTGAATAATATTGTGTTGAGAAAATTATATTGAGTCAATCAGATTGAGAATATTGTTTTGAGTCAATCATAATAAGGAAGATCATATTAAAAATTTGACAATAGTTTGTGTTATTTAGATTTATAATGGGATCATAATATTTAGTCCATCATATTGAGATAATAAGATCTAGACTTATCATATTGAGAGAATCAGATTGAGACTCATTGTATTGAGAAAATTGGATCCAGCCAAATCGAACTAAGGATTCAAACTGATCAACTGTAGAGCAGTTTCAACAAAGTTTTTATTCTTTTTTTCGCTCAATTATTTTATAATAAAACATTTTAAATGTATGGGAGTCAGCATAATATTTATTATTTAGAGATAGAAGGTGTCTAATGGGATTTAGCATAAGTTTTATTCAATTATTTATAATAGTGGATTTCCATAAACCTATGGGAGTGGCTATAGTAAGGATGTACGTTCTCACACTGAGGATGAACCTTGTAAATATTGTGTGATTTAATTACATTCCTAATTTATCATGTATGAGTATTTATTAAAATTTGATAAGGAAATAAATCTTAACAGGTTGTAGGGGTTTTGTTTTGAAAATTATTGAAACCTATATAAAGTAAAACAACTGATTCAACCCTCCTTATCACTTGTTATTCGATCCTTTAGAACTTCAATTGATATTAGTGTGAGGATACCTTGTTGAATCCTTATCATGGATATTTTCAACTCGGTCAATAGTAGAGGAATTCTTATGTTTGATGGAAAAACTTATTATGGATAAAAAAATATAATGATTCCTTATCTCTTAACTATTGGCCTAGAAGTTGTTGATACTACTACTATTGGTTTTCTACCTATTTAGAAATATGATCCTGTGAAATTTTATGAGAAGATAAATATAAAAGTTTATGGAAATGTTAGAAAGAAAATCCTTATGTACTTATCAAATAATGTTTATCATAAGGGGATGGGTCTCAATACTTTAAAAAGTACACGGGACAAGATATAAAGTGTTTTTGAAGGGAATACTAAAGTTAAGAAATCAAAGGTAAAAATTTGGAATAATATGTGTGAAGAAACCAGATTGAGAGATGAAGAAAAAATAGATGAATACTTCACCAGAGTGAATGAAATTGTTTACAACATCAAATGATTATGATATTTTTTGATAGATTCTACAATTGTAAGGAAAATTGTGATAAAATTTCTGGATAGTTTTGATTCTAAAATTTCTTCTTTAGAAGGTAAGCATGGTTTATATATTGATGAATTACATAAATTTCTTGTTTCTTATTAAATGAGGAAATATCCAATGTTTAAAAAGAAGATTAAATATGAAATGGATTTTAAAGCTTTGAGAAATATGAAAATCCATGATGTTGATGAAGATGATTCTTGTGAGTCTGAAGATAAAGATGATGATGAGATGAATGCCAAAAATTAAGACTCTTATATCTAATAACTATATAAGAGGGAGAGGAAAGTATGTAGGTAAAATTACTCTCAAATTTTTTCAGTGTGGTGGAATCAGACACTTTGCTATGAATTTACCCAAGAAGAAAGTTGGATAATATCAAGATGATTTTGATGAAAGACCTCGATGGAAGTAGTGGAACAAAAAAAAAGAAGAAAATTCTTAAAAAAATAAAAATAGAATTTTACTGTAAATAAAATAATTATATTGGGTAAGAAGGTTGAATTAGACAAAACAGATAACAATTCCTTTAAAGATGAAAGTTCAGAAAAATTTAGTAGCTTCATTGCAAAAGTTTAGAAAACAAAAGATTTCACATATAGTGAAAAAGTGGTGAAGAATATTATAGAGAGTATCAACTCAGAATATAACTTGTTGCATGTCTTGAGAAAAACAAAACTCTTAAGAAAGAAATTAGAATTATAAAGAATGATTCTGGAGAATATTCTAATGGAATAAAATATGTCATCAAGCAGGAGGAAGAATAGATCGAGGGGATTTTAATTTAAAAATTTATAATTCCTAAATAGGGAAATATGATTGAAGATCTCAATATGAAGTTGGAAACTAAGGAATAATAAATTAACAAGTTTTAATCAAAAAATATTAATTTAAAAAGTACCTTTTGTAATATGAATGAAAATTTAAACAAAGCTTCATAATTAAAATCTGATACTTCTAAAGATGCTAAGAAAGCTTAATACGAGAATGAAGTGAAAACTTTTCTTACTAGAAATAATGTTTCATCTGATTATTTTAATATTTCAGGTTCTAGAAAAAGTATTGGAAAATATTGGGTGGATAAAGGATGTGATAAAACTATAAAATATAAAAAGTAGAAAACTCACTCAAAATAAAATATGGTTCACATCTTGAGTATGTTAGAGATGATAAAATTTACCAACTTCAATAATGTTTCTATAGAGAAAGATCTTTCTTGAATAGAAAATCAAGATTTTCTGGCTATTGTTGATGTTGTGGAATCTATGGGAATAGATATTATAATTGTTGGCACAACATATCTCTATATAGAATAATGTTTACGAAAAGTGTAAGAAATATTGAAAGTAGAATGAGTAACTTTCCTAACTTATAGAAAGTTGAAAAGGTTAACTATTAAGATGTTAGAAACTTTCCAATTAAAAAATTCAATTTGAATGTTTAAAAGAAGTTTTTAGAAGATGTGATTAGGATATTCATAATGATGAAATATTTATGCCACCCCTTTTATAAAAAGTTTATAATTATAGAAAAGAAAAGGAATTTGAATAGAATAAAGTTGAAGAAATATATATTGTTGTTGAGACAACTTTGAAAGAAAGTAAATAGAAAAACCCATGGATACTTAATAGTGGGTTTTCTTCACATATTAAAGGTGATATAAAAATCTTGAAAAATGTTGAAATTCATGATGGAGGAGAATTTACCTTTGATAATGATAGTTTCTTAAAAATAAGAGGAATCAGAAAGACTGATATTGAAACAGAAAAGTTGAAATCTAAGGAAGTTTTATTTGTATATGGGATAAAACATAACATACATAGTGTAATTCAATTTTTTTGATGATGGAAAAGAAGTTATTTTTAGAAAATATTTTTGTATCATCAAAAGTGTGAATAATGGAAAATTTATTACAAAAGGGGAAAGAACCAATGAGAATATATTCTATATAAGGGAATTCAAGAACTCCTATTACTTCATGGCGGAAGATGAAAAAAAATTGTGGCATCAGAGACATGGGCACCTTGTAAAGAAAAGTATGAAAAAAACTATAAAGTTGATTATGTTCATAATTTTCTAGAATTTAAAATAAGAGATGAAGATGTTTTTATTACTTTCTAGAAATAAAAAATGAATAACAAAATTCATAAGAGAATTAAAATTAAATCTACCAGACCTCTTGAACTTATTCATTCCAATTTATACGGGCTTATGAGACATTAATCAACAAAAGTAGAGTTATAATTTTTCAATTTTATTGATAATTTCACTTGGATGACAAACATCATTATTATGAAACACAAGTTATAGTCTATTGAAATGTTCAAATTCTTCAGAAAAGATGTTGAGAATGAAATGGGAGTTTCCATAAAAAAGTTGAGAATAGTTAATGGTACCAAATTCGAAAACAATAATTTTGAAACTTATATGAGAAAGAATGGTATCAATCATTAGTATACTGCTACCTATACTCCACAACAAAATGATGTTTTAGAAAGAAATAATATAAGTTTAGTAGAAATGGGGATAAGTATATTACCAGAATAAAACCTTTCAAAATTATATTAGAGATAAGGTGTTATTACTACTATACATGTTCAAAATAGATGCTTGTTGAGACTAAAAACTAACATAAATCCTTATGAAATGTGGTATAAAAAACCTTCTTTGAAATACTTCAAAATATTTAGAAGTCCACATTTTATCAAAATAAATAAATCCAGATCTGGGAATATTTGATGAGAAAGCTGAAGAAGAAACATTTATAGGTTATTCACCAAATGTAAGAAGTTACAAATATTGGAAAAAACATTTACAAAGGCTGGTGGAATCATATTTTGTGAAGGTAATTGAAAATAAATTTTCTTTAAAAAAATATGGTGAAAATGTTTAGGAGGATAAGTTAGAGAATTCCAATAATAGTGAAAGTAATTCAAAACATCCATATCAAGATTTAGAAGAATCGTGTGATGAGAAAATTTCATCTGGGAAGGAAACTCTGAAATTTAATACCTTACAAGTACATGTTGAATCTACAGACATTATTGGGAATCATAGAGCTTCGGTTCAGACTAGGATGAAGTTGATATTAGAAATTAATACTTCACTCATATCAAAATTTGAACCAAAATCCGTTTTATAGGATATTCAACACAAAAATTGGTGGATGATATGAATAAAGAGTTATATCAGACTGAAAAGAATGAAACATGGGAACTTGTTTCAAATATAGAAAATAAAAATTTCATCATAAATAAGTGATTTATATAAAAAATATAAATGATCATGGAGATGTTTTAAGAGACAAAGTCAGGCTTATTTGTAATGTATATTCATAGGTGGAAGGTGTGGATTTTGAAGAAACGTTTCCCTAGTTTCAATATTATAAACTAGTAGAATGTTTTTTTCAGTGGATGCACATTATAATTACAAAGTTTATCATATGGATATAAAGTCATCTTTCTTAAATGGTGATAATGAGAAGTTAACATTGAACAAAATTTTGGTTTTATACTTTATGAGGATGAAAACAAAGTTTCTAAAATGAATAAATCTTTGTATTGGATGAAACAAGATCCACATGCTTGGTATTAAAAACATTAAAAGTTTTTGTTAATGTTAATTTTTTTTAAAGGAAAAGTTGATAGAAACTTATATGTGAACGATGTTGACTTTCAATCTTTATTGTAATTATTTATGTGGATGATTTAATTTTTTCTTTTGATAGATAAGATATTTGTATTTTTTTGAATGAAATTAAGAATAATTTTGAATTGTTAATGTTGGGATAATTAAATTTATTCCTTGGATTACAAGTTCAATTAAAGGAAAAATATATTTTGTTATCAAAATAAATGTATTCCACAGAATTGTTAAAAAATTTTGGTATGGAATAATCCCAATAAGTTTCAACTCCTATTTCAGTGAGTATAAAGTTGAGTAAATATGAATCCAAAACAAGTTTGAATATAAAATACTTTTAGAAGCTGATAGAAAGTCTTCTTTAACTTTATGCCTTAAGACCTGATATTTTTTATGCTGTGACATTGTGTGCCATGTATCAAAGTAATCTGAAAGAATCACATATGTTGGAAACAAATAGGATTTTGAGATATGTCAAAGAAATAAATTCACATGGGTCATTATAAAAAAGAAATAATGAGAATACATTTCATGGTTATACTGACTCTGATTGGGTTGGAGATTATAATGATGGAAAATAAACCTCAAGAGGAACATTTTTATTGGGTGAATGTTGTGTGAGTTTTCATAGTAAGAATAAAAGTTCAGTAACTTTGAGCATAAAGGAATCTAAATATGCTTCCACTACTCAGGCTTGTACTCAAATATTTTGGATGAATGTTTAGCTAGAAGATTTGAAAGTAAAAGTTTGTAAACCATTGAAAATACTTAGTGATAATCAGAGTGAAATTGACCTTTCTAAGAATCATATAAAACATTCAATATCAAAACACATTGATATAAAGTTTCACTTTATAAAATAGAAAGTTCCAACTAGAGAAGTTTTTCAAGAATACATTTCAACAAAGTACCAGATTGCTGATATCTTTACAAAATAAATGCTGAAAGAAAGGTTTCTGAAATTGAGGCTAAAACATCATGTTAAGCCTCCTACCATGTATTCCTAAACCATATAAGGAAGAAACCCTACTATTATTTAGATTATGTTGAAAAAGGGGGAGACAAAGTAACAATGTTTTTACATTGTAAGAAGTTTTTACGTAACATTATTAAATAAATATGAAGTTATGGTTATCATATAATGGGAGAGAGAAAAAGAAAAGTGAGAGAGGAAAATATAAAAGTGAGTGGGAGAGTATCTTTACATGGTCACAAAATTTTCTTTCCACCAAGGGATGGAATTATTTCAAAAATATTACTTTATCTATTAGCGTGGTGTAAAGAAACTCCCTTTTGAGAAAGACTAGGTTTTGATAAAATTCAAAAAATTTGAGTTGATTCCAAAATTTGAGTATGGAAAATTTTATGACAGTTTGGAACGTTGTTAATAGGGGTTCTCAAAAAAACAAACGGGGAGATCGAAGAACCTTTATGGTGTTTTTTTAATTTTTTTTGTTGAAAACTAACTTTCTTTGTTAAATAATGATATTTTTTATTTAATAATCATACCCATATCTATCGTAACGAAGATTCATCAAACTCATAGTATTATATTCGTCTACATCAGGTTTAAATCACCAGATTTAAAAGAATTTGAGGACGAAATTTTTGATTACTAGAAGTTTTTCTTTTCCTCAATTAGATAAAGAAAGAAGTTTCCAAGTTATAAAGAGAGGAGTTGTTGAGTGATGAAGTTGTTGTGATATTGAAGAGTCTTGTTGAATAAAGTGAAGTTTGGGGTTAGAATTTTTTCAAAATTTCTAAAATAAATTAGATGATACTTTTAAGATCAAGAAGTTCCCACAAATAATGAAAAATTTCATGATAAAATCATTCAAAGAAATGGTGGAGAGGTTTGAAGAAATTCAAAATTACAGAGTGAAGAATGAGGATTCCATCATTATGATGAAATAAATCAAAGGAATAATGTTTAAGAAAATCATATCCATATGTTATAATGTTTTAAGAAGATGATGTTTGAATAATTTCAAAGTTTAATTATAGAGATTCCCCTGTAATGGGAATTCCATCATAATGGGAATTCCATCATAATAAAAATTTCATCGTTATGAGGATTATATCAGACTGAGATAAGAAATAAATATATATCATAATGATATAATAGATAAAGAGATCATAATGAGATGAAAAGGAAACATATCGTAATGAGGTGAGAAGGAAATATATCATAATGAGCTGAGAAGAAAACATATCATAATTAGTTGAGAATGAAATAGATCATAATGAGCTAAGAAGGAAACAATCATAATAATAGACTATAAATAAGATTCAAAAATAAAATTATAAAAGTTTTATAAACAGTTGAAGAGATCAAAATTGAATTTAAATTTTGCTTGAATCTCAGAGAAATCAAATGAGGATTGAAGAAGTCAAAGCTGAAGTATAAATACAGGATATATTTAGATATTTTAAAATTTAAGGAAGTAGGGAATGTTTTAAGGTTTTTTGTTTTTGTTTTACAAGTCACCTATAAATACATGCTCAGATCATTCATTCATTCGAGACTTTTCACACATGCAGAAAAGCCAGAGCACTGAAGAAATTAAGTGAAAGAGATTAACAACCAGAGATAACGTGAGGAGGATCAGACAACTGAATGTTTTTTTACTAGATTTATCAAGATTTTAGTGACAAAATTATAGTGAGTCGATCAATTGAGAAGATCATATTGAGTCTATGAGACTGAGAAAGATCTTATTGAGAATTTGAGCAGAGTTTGAGTTTTGGAGATTGAGAATGATTTCATCATATTGAGTCCATCGTATTGAGAGAATAAGATCTAGACTTATCATATTGAGAGAATCATAAACAAAATCACCATATTGAGAAAATCAAATCCAGCCAAATCTGACTAAGGATTCAGAATGAAAAATTGTGGATTAGTTTCAACAAAGTATTTATTATTTTTTTGGCTAAATTGTTTTATAATAAAACATTGTAAACTGATGAGATTTAGTATAATATAACCTATCATGAGATAGAAGGTGTTTAACAGAAGTTTTCACAAGTTTTATTCACTTCGTCATAATAGTGGATTTCCATAGACCCTTGAGAGTGGCTATGGAAAGGATGTAGGTTCTACTTATGAAATGTTGTATAACAAAAAACCTTTATTGAAATACTTCAATGTTTTTGGTATTATATGTTTTCTCAAAATCAAAAATCCATATTTGGGAAATTTTGATAAGAAATCTATGGAAGGGTCATTTATAGGTCATTCACCAAATGGAAGAAGATACAAATGTTGGAACAAACATTTACAAAAGTTGGCAGAATCATATGATGTGAAGGTAATTTAAAATATGTGTTCCTTAAAAAAAATTGAGAATGTTGATGAGGATAAATTTGATAATTCCAATAATAGTTAAAGTAATTCAAAACATCCTTATGAAGATTTAGAAGAATCGCGTGATGAAGAAATTTTAGCTGGGAAGGAAACGTTGAAATTTCCTACCTTATAAAGACATGTTGAATCCAAAAAATATTATTGGGAATTTTAAAACTTTTTTTTAGACTAGGAAGAAGTTTATATTAGAAAATATTATTTCACTCATATCAAAATTTGAACTATAATTAGTTTTAGAGGCTATTCACCACAAAATGGGTGGATTCTATGAATGAAGAGTTAAATCAGATTGAAAAGAATGAAATATGTGAACTTGTTTCATAGAAAAATAAATAAAAATGTTATCAGTACTAAATGGGTTTATAGAAACAAGATAAATAAAGACGGAGAAGTTTCAAGAAAAAAGGTCAATCTTGTTTGTAAAATATATTCACAGGTGGAAGGTGTGGATTTTGATGATTTTTTTCCTCTAGTTTCAAGATTAGAAACTATTAGAATGTTTCATTAATTATATGCACATCAGAATTATAATGTTTATCAGATGGATGTAAAGTCAACTCTCTTAAATAGTGATATTGAGGAAGAAGTTTACATTAAACAAACTTGTGGGAGTATGAAAACAAAGTTTGTAAATTAATGGAATATTTGTGTGGTTTGAAACAAGATCCACATGATTAGTATTAAAAAGTTGACAATTTTTTGAGAATGTTACATTATTCTAAAGGAAAAGTTGATAGCAACTTATATATGAATGATGTTGAATCTAGAACTCTTATTTTAATTCCTTATGTGGATGATATAATTTTAACTAGGGATAGAGAAGATGTTTGTAAAACGTTTTTTGATTAAAGAAAGAATAATTTTGATAGTTGAGTAAAGATTAACCTAAAACAAGTTTGAATCAAAAGGATGTTCAAAATCTGATAGGAAGTATTCTTTATGATGCATCCTCAAGGCCTGGTATTTTTTATGTTGTGACTTTGTGGTCCATGTATCAAAGTAATATGAAAGAATCACATATGTTGGAAGAAAATAGGATTCTAAGATATTTCAAAGGAACAATTTCACATGGGTTTTTATAAAAAATAAATAATAAGATGAATTTTCATAGTTATACTGATGTCGATTGGGTTGGATATTGTAATGATAGAAAATAAATATCAGAATGAAAATTTTTCTTTGGTGAATGTTGTCTGTGTTGGCATAGTAAGAAACAATGTTTAGGAACTTTGATCGTAGATGAATCCAAATATGTTGTCACTACTCAGTCTTGTACTCAAATCTTGTGGATGAAAGTTCATATGGAATATTTGAATGTAAAAATTTATAAACAATTGAAAATACATTGTGATAATTAGAGTGAAATTAATATTTTTAGGAATCATAACCAACATTCTATATCAAAACACATTGATATAAAGTTTCATTTTATAAAAGAGAAAGTTGGTGCTGGAGATGTTTTTTCTAGAATAAATCTCAACAAAACATCAGATTTCTGATAACTTTACAAAAGTAATACCGAATGAAAGGCTTATGGAATTGATGCTTAAAATTTATGTTTAGCCTTATATCATGTCTTCCTAAACCATATAAGGATGAAACCATACTATTCATTGGATTATGTTGACAAAGGGGGAGAGAATATAACTAAATTTAACTTTGTAAGAAGTTTTTACTTATCTCTATTAAATAAATATGAAGCTACGGTTATCATATAATGGGGATAGAAAAAGAAAAGAAAGATAGGAAAATATAAAAGCGATGCGGAAGTATGATTACATGGTCGCAAACTTTTCTTTCCACAGAGTGATAGAATTACTTCAAAAATATTTCATTATACAGTAGTGTGGTGTCAGGACAGTCTCTTTTGAGAAATTCTATGTTTTGATAAAATTTAAAAAACATGAGTTGTTTATAAAAATTGAGTTCGTAATTTTTTTTGAGAGTTTGAAAAGTTGTTAATAAGGGTTTTCAACAAATACAAAGGAGGACATTGAAAAACCTTTGTCATGTTTTTTTAAACAATGTTTTTTATTTTTTGAAAACTAACATTCTTTGTAAAAGAATGTTTTTGTTATTTAGGAATCATACCCATATCCATGATAATTATGATTAATTACACTCATAGTATCATATTCATATGCATTGAATTTAG
The DNA here is from genome assembly GCA_963277665.1 of Viscum album. Taxonomy (NCBI): domain Eukaryota; kingdom Viridiplantae; phylum Streptophyta; class Magnoliopsida; order Santalales; family Viscaceae; genus Viscum; species Viscum album. Next base: position 1,983,421,768 of record OY728161.1, on the reverse strand, counting down.
ATCATCAGTTTTAGAAGAGTTGAAGGTAGAAATTTTTGATTACTGGAAGTTTTCCTTTTCTTTAATCAGAGAAAGAAAGAATTTTTTGAGTTAGAAATACATAAGTTGATGAGTGATGAAGTCATAGTGATGATGAATAGTTTTGTTGAAGAAATTGAAGTTAGGATTTATAATGTATTCAAAATGTATATACTAAATCAGACGATACTTTTCTGATCAATCCATTCTCACAAATCATGAAAACTTTCACAATAAAAGATTTTGAATAAATGGTGGATATGGTTAAAGAAATTAAAAATTAATGAGTAAATAATGACATCATATTCAGAAATTATATTGTGATGAGAAATTAATCATAATGGGGATTCCATAAATTTGAATAAATCCATTGAAAGTAGAATGTTTAAGAAGATCCGATCCAGATGTCAAAATGTTTAAAGCTAATGATTTTTGAATAATCTCAAAGTTGAAGTATAGAGATTCCATTGTAATGATAATTCCATCGTAACGGGTATTCCATCGTAATGGAAATTCCATCATAATGGGAATTCCATCATTATAAGGACTAAATCATTCTAAGTTGATAAAGGAAAATAAATCTTAAGGATCTGAGAAATAAATAGATCTTAATGATCTAAGAATGAAACATATCATAATGAGTTGAGAAGGAAATAAATAGTAATGAGCAGAGGGGGAAATAGATCGTAATGAGATGAGAAGGAAATAGACCATAATGAGCTGAGAAGGAAAAAAATCGTAATGAGATGATTATAAAGAAGACTTAAAAAGAAAATTCTAGATGTTTTATGAAGAGTTGAATGTTCAAATTTGAATTTGAATTTTCTGTAAATCTTGGAGAAATCCCATGAGGATTGAAGGAGTCAATCATAATGTATAAATTCCAGATATCTTTGGAGATTTTAAAATTTGAGGAAGTGGGGAATGTTTTAATGTTTCCCAGTTTTGTTTTCTTATTCTCCTATAAATACTTCCTCAGATAATTCTTTCATTAGATAATTTTCATGCAATTGGAAAAGGGGGAGCGCTGAAGAAATTAAGTTAAAGTCATTTCTATCCAGAGATATCATGAGGAGGATTAGACAGCTGAATGTTTATTTACCAGATTGAGCAAGATCATATTAAGAAAATTATATTGAGTCATTCAGATTGATATGATCATATTGAGTTGATTGGACTAAGAAAGATCATATTAATAATTTGAGCAGATTTTGTGTTTTGTATATTGATAATGGGTTCATCATATTGATTCCATCATATTGAGAGAATCGTATCCAAACTTATCATATTGAGAGAATCAGATCTAGACTCAACTTATTGAGAAAATCGGATCTATCCAAACTGTACAAAGGATTCAAACTGAGTAATTGTGGAGAAGTTTTAAAAAGTATTTATTATTTTGTTTGGATCAATTTTCTATAAGAAAAAATTTTAAACTGATGGGAGTCAGTATAATCTTTCCTATCGGGAGATATAAGGTGCCTAACGAGAGTTGGAACAAGTTGTATTCACTTAATCATAATAAAAAATTTCCATAGACCCATGATAGTGTCTATGGAAAGGATGTAGGTTCTCACACTGAGGCCAAACCTTGTAAATATTGTGTTATTTACTTTCCTTCCAAAATATTCATGCACGGGTATTCAATAAAATTTGATAAGGAAATAAATCTTAATAGGTTGTAGGGGTTAAGTTTTGAAAATTATTGAAACCTATAAAAAGTAAAACAACTGATTCAACCCCCTTTCTCAGTTGTTATTCGATCATTTGAAACATCAATATCGCATCATACTTTCTTAGTGTCTTTGGTAATATAGTGACGAAGTCTATAGTAATGTCATACCATTTCCATGTTAGAATAGGTAAAGGATGCATGAATCCTCTAGGATGTTGTCTCTCATCCTTGACTGGTTTACAAACCAAACATCTTGACACATATGAAATAATTTCCTACTTCATATTATGCCACCAAAAATTTTCCTTCAAATATCTATATATCTTGGTGCTATGAAAGTGTATAGAGAAATTAGATCTATAAATATCATCTAATAATTCTATTTTTTAGCTTGGGTATATAGGGAACAAAAAGAATATTTTCAAATTTTAGAACACCATATTTATATATGAAGTCTTCCAATTTCCAATCATACACTACTGTAATTTTCTTTTCAAAATTATCATTATCATACAGAGACATTTTTGTCTTTTCAAATAATGATTGTTTGAAAATCATTGGAGAAAGGCATTATGTTTCGCATTTCTTAAAAATTCCAATATCCATCTTCACTAGATCCATGAACACATGATCCCTAACAATCCTCATTTTATTCAGAACTTCATGATCCTTCATGATCAATACATCTTTTAACTTATATTCCTGCCCTGGGTGGTAGTGTATTGAGAAATCATATTACTTCAGTAGCTCGAGCCATAACCTTTGCCTCATTTTGAATTATTTATATGAGAATATGAATTTAAAACTATTCTTATTTGTATATATCTCACATATTTCACCATATAGTGATAGTCCCTAGTAGAAAACTGTATTTCCATGTCGGTTTTTTTCCTAAATTTTACGTCAGTTTTTGACCGACATTGATAAAGGCGATGTAAAAAATAAAATTTTCAACATCGGTTTTTATAAACCGGCTTAAAACATTGGTCCTAGTTGGTATTCGATGTCAATTTTCATATAACCCGACACCAAAATTTAGTCACAAATGGTCTTCAGCATCAGTTTTAATATAAATTGATGCCAAAGGTGAGGCTCTGTGGATCTTCGGTGTCGATTTTCATATAATCCGACGCCAAAAGTCCTGCCTCGATAATCTTCGGAATCAGTTTTCATATAAACTGATGCCAAAGGTCAGGCCCATTGGTTTTTAGGTATTGGTTTTCATACAAATAGAAACCAAAATGCAGGCCCCAATAGTCTTCTATGTTGGTTTTTTAGAAAACTGACGTCAAAATTCAGCTTCTCCATGGGTTTTGTCGTCGGTTTTGGATAAAAACATACGTGAAAAGTACATTTAAAAAAAAATTAATTTTCACTTCAGTTTTGGTAAAAACTGATGTTAAAACATTGAAACTCTTTATATTGGAATATATTTTATTTCTCAGGCATTGATTTGACTGCTGATAGACCTAAAATGGACTTACGGATCAAAAGTTATGGTAGTCGTAAGTTGTAGCTCTTTAAGTTTTGATAGATACAAAATGATTGAAAGAAAACATGAGAAACAGGAACTAAAAACTATACACCAAATGAACACAAAAAATAGTAAACATAATGATTCAAACTAATTTTAATTATTTTATTGGTTTTATTCGATTCGATATCATGTTTGTTGTTATTTCACTTATTTTTAAGGAAGAACTCATGCGGTAATGAAAATAGTGAGTAATAAAGATTTTTTCACCTCAACTAATGAATCTCATGTGGAAGTATCATCTTTTTTTCTTGATCAGAATAATATTTCATCACTATAATAAAAATATCCATATATTTAGTGATAAGGAAAACTAAAATAATGAAATTAAATGATGAAAATAAATACTGTGTACAAATGGTCGATTAAAGAATTGTTAAAATATTGATGGTATCAAAGATGTCAAAAATGTTTAAAGAAAGAGGATTAGGTTCTATATATTGTAAATGAAAATATTATTGGCGGTGATTCATTAAAATTTAGGCGGGATTTTGAAAATAGAAATGCGCGTTGTGAAAAAATTGAAATACCAAACCTACGTATTCAAAATTTTACTTTTAATATCGGTTAAATTTATTACCGATGATAAATATATTATCATGTTGGGGTTTTAACATATTTTAATGAAAAAAATAATCCAAAAAGTAATTTTTAACATCGTTTATTAGAAAAACCGACACCAAAAAGGGACTTTTAATGTCGTTTATTGGAAAAAACCGACGTTAAAAATCAACTCTTCTAATGGTCAACTTCTAGCATCCATATATTTTGATCCGTAAGTAATTTTTTCTCTATGACCTATCAAATAAAATATTGTGAAATTATCTACAACATGTGTTTGATTTTTAAAGTTGGTTATATGAAAAACCGATTCCAAAAATTGAATTTTAATGTTGGCTATTTAAAAACACCAACGTTAAAAATCAAGTCTTATAATGTTCAACATCCAACGTCCGTAACTTTTGATCCGTATGTCCATTTTTTCTCCACAACATTTAAAATAGAAGCTCGAGAAATTATCTAAAACTTTTTTTGTTATTAATGTTGGTTAATTGAAAAACTGACTCAAAAATTGGATTTTTAACATCGGTTATTGAAAAAAACTGACGTTAAAAATCAAGTCTTATAATGTTCAAATTTTCACGTCCATAACTTTTGATCCGTAAGTCATTTTTTCTCTGAGACATATAAAATCGATGTTTAAGAAATTATATAAAACTTTTATTATATTATTAACTTTAGTTATTTGAAAAAGCAACACCAAAAGTGGAATTTTAACGTCTGTTATTGAAAAAAACGACTTTTAAAAATCAAGTCATATAATGTTCAACTTCTGACGTCCATAACTTTTGATCTGTAAGTCTGTTTTTTCTCCATGACCAGTCAAAGAAAAGCTCGTGAAATTATATAAAACTTTTTTTTTATTTTTAATGTCAGTTATTTGAAATCCCAATGCCAAAAAAGGACATTTAACATCGATTATTGGAAAAACCTGACCTTAAAAATCAGGTCTTATAATGTTCAACTTCCGACGTCCATAACATTTGATCCGTAAGTTTGTTTATTCTCCATGATGTGTCAGATAGAATATTGAAGAAGTATATAAAACTTTTTTTTAACTTTAGTTATTTTAAAAACCAATGCCAAAAATGTCTTTTAATGTCAGTTAATGGAAAAACCGACGTTAAAAATCAAGTCTTATAATGTTCAATTTACGACGTCTATAACTTTTGATTCATAAGTCTTTTTGCTCCACGACCTATCAAATCGAAGTTTGAGAAATTATCTACAACTTATATTTTTTTAATGTCAGTTATTTGAAAAACATGACACCAAAAAACTACTTTTAACGCCGCTCTCTAAGAACCGACGTTAAGCTACCGACGTTAAAAACCATTTTTCTACTAGTGTGTATTAATATTTTTAGAGAAAATATTATAGATACTAACCCAAGATCATGAGTTTAATAGTTATTTTTATTTGTTTTTAAATTCCTTTATTCATAGGTAATAACTCTATCATTTCCCATAGGAACACACCCAAGTACCTTCCTCGATACATTACTATAAATCACAAATACACCATTTCCCAATGGTAGAGTCAAGATATGAGTATTAAATTATTACTCTTAAATTCTTCAAAACATTATTAATAGTACTTTTTACAAATAAACTTAACCCCTTTATGATTAATCTTGGTTAACGGGTTGGCTAATCATGAATTGTTTTGAAAAAACCAATGATAGTAACCTGCCAGACCAATAAAACTATATACTTCAGTCACATTCATTGGTATATTCCATTCGTGTACTATCTGTGTCTTCATAGGTTCAACAGAGATTCCATCCTTAGATAAATTATGGACAGGAAAAGAATTTTTTTTAATCCAGAATACAAACTTATTAAATTTCCCATATAACTCGTTTCTTCTAAGAGCCTCAAGAATGATCCACAAGTGGTTCTCATGGTACTCATAGTTCTTGGAATATGAAAAGATAAAAACAATAAATACTTTAGAAAAATTATCATGATATTCCTTGAATAATATATTCATTATATCCATAAAAATAGGGTGCATTAGTCAATCTAAATGGAATCACTATAAACTTATAATGTCTATACCTCATTTGAAACACTGTGATCAGAATATCATCCTTTTTTTCTTACAATTGATGATATCTATAATAAAGTTCAATATTTGAAAAATATTGAGCTCCATGACTTTAGTTAAATAAGTAATCAATGAAAGTTATAGGATACTTTTTCTTTAATGTAATATAATTGATTTCCCTATAATCAATGACTAGCCCCATAGATCCATATTTATTTTTAACAAAAAGAACAAGGGCTCTTCAAGGTAAAACACTAGGGAATATAAATCCATTACAACTCAAATAATATATTTGTTTATTCAAATCCACTGACTCCACAATGTAAATTATATAGAGAGTCTTTGATATAGGTTTTTCATGATGGATTAAATCAATGGAAAACTCAACTTCCCACTCTAGTGAATATCCATACAATTCTTCATGAAATACATCAATGTATTATTGTACAATAGGTGCATCGTAAGTTTAAAGATTACTTTTTTCATTAGTAGGTTTTGTTTTCTATTATTTTATAAGTATCTAATTTATAAGAGTTACTAGAGGTGGATCTAGACATGATTCAAATAATGAAGACTTCACTCTAAAGATAAGGAATTACATATGTTCATCACAAATCATAATTTCCTTCTCTTTGTTATAATTTTTTTCATTATATTTTGAAATCCATTCTAAAATATATATTATATAAAATTCAACCATAGGTATGATTATAAAATTAGAAACTTATGTGTCATAATAGGAACTTCTTAACACATATTTTTTATAGTGAGGTTTCCACTAAGAGATTTGACTGACAACTCCCTTCTTAAGTTGAATGGGAAATGCCTAATATTTTTGGAAAACTAAGAAGATATAAAATAATGTGATGATATATAATCAAAGAAATCATTACATGAATGTGAGGATATGATTATATTAACTACCACTACATCATTAGTAACTTCAACCTCAGCTATTGTGATCGCATAGCTCGGCCTTTATCTCTTGGACTTTTATGGGAAAATTTCCCTTGATGCCTAGGATAATAATTTTAATAGTATGTCATCTTTTTATTTCGGAAGCATTTCACATTATCAGCTTATTTTTTACTAGAACACCCTGAGCCCCGAATTCTAGAGCTGGTTTATTATTTCAATACATTGGAATGATTACATGGAATAATGTCCCAAATGACCGATAATTTTAGTAGTCTTGGAAAATATATTAAACACATGAACGTTACATTAAACATTCAAACATAAAACAAAACATAAATAATCAATTGATAACACCATTATTCCCATAGGTTAACCCTTCATATCAATCATAATACACTTCTTGGAATCCAAGGAAAACAAAACATATGAAATGAGTGATCTCAGATGCTCAGTAAGGGTAAATAATTTAGTAGAATCTATAAACATTTAAGACAAGATGTGTAATAAAAACGATAGCCTTTTAAACAAAAACATGAACATAATATGGAAAAAATAAGTCATATACTACCATATACACATGAAAATGGATATTTTACTTTTTTAAGAATCACATGTAATAATTGTTTTCATAATGAGGGAATGCATAATGCCAGACATCATAACCACATAGTCAATACCTCGTACTAAGACTACAAATAAAATTTTTTCAAGGCCTTATGCCAAGACACTAATTTGTCTCATCAGACATATTGATGCATCGAGGGGTTATAACAGGCCCCCCATAACTTATTAAGTCTAATTCATTCCTCATATGAAAAAGGGAGAAATATAACATAAACATTTGTACTAAAACTAGCATACTAAATGTCAATATTTTAACCATAAACCATGAATGTTATAAAAATAGCACATCCACAGTCAAATATATCATAACTCATTAAATATAACATAGAAGATTGTATTATAGTAAATAAACCTCAATCAAGAATAATATCCAATAAAAGATGTTGACATAGTTGAAAATAATCAATAAAACTCTTTGAGAGAAATACCCCATTTTATGAAATCATATAAAAGTCGCACAATTTATAAAGACATTTAAAAGAGATTTTTGAATGAAAGTTCCCCATACCACTTGGAAATTTTTGAAACAAATTAACACATTAAAAAATAGTTTCCATGTAAATAAATCCTTAAAATCATTTTGAAAATATGGACATTCATTAAAAATAATTAGAAAAATAAATCATTAAAAACATTTAAAATGATGGTCTAGTTTAAGATTCCCTTCCAAAAAACCTTAAAATATTCCTTTTTAAAACATTTTAATGAAACATAAACATAAGTGATAAATATTTCCTAGTAGATACTTACAAATAAACAATCTGAGATAATAATGAGAATGATGAAATAACCCTTACCTTGTACTTTTCTTTAGTCTAGGGTACGTTTAATCTCCTCTTCTTCAGGTGTTTCCTTTTGATTTGAACAAAAAGGATCCTTAGGTTAGCTTTATGATCAAATTAAGGACTCTAGGTTGAATTTAGGGTTGTTGAGAGGAGATTTAAGTAGTGTTTGGCCAAGCCAAATGGATTTGGAGGTGTGAAGTTAAGATAAGGGGAAGTACCCTTTTATAAGAGAGGTGGGGGTCACTTTAGGAAAAGATTGAAATATTATTTTATTATAAAATCATTTTCAGTTACTAATAGCTCAAAATTGATTTATTTCTAGGATAATGTGGGTATGGGTATAAAAACTCTTAACCAATAGGTTTTAGACATGTTTAGGTCACCATATTAACCTTATCTTTCAGATTTAACCCTTAGTTAAATAGTTTAACTTTTAATTTGTCTTCTTATATTATTATAATACAATGTTAATAAACTTAAAATAAAATGCCAAGAGAACCTCAATTGGTTAATTAATTACATATATATCATTATATGATTCCTTTGGCCGAACCTTATATTTTTATGACTATTATATAATTTAATAAAATAGTATTTGTTTGAAAAACTCATTTATGTCAATTTTGACACTATTTAGTATTTGGTTTTTGTGAAAGTAAGAAAAACATGATTAATTAGAAAAAAAATAATTAAATCAACCATAAAATGTCATATTAACCTATAAATTTTTTGGAATTCATCAAAAGTTTCAATTTACATTTATTTTAATATTTATAACATCAATTATTTTAGTTTTTCATTAATAATGTAATTACTGCATCATCATAGTGTCATAAATAAATTTAATTATCTAAAGTCTAAAAATTATAAATAAAATACTATAATATAGGAAATATTTTTATATTTATAATTAATATTTATAGTTTAATTTATATTATTTATAACCCTATATTAAAAATGGTTTCGTTATTAAAACATGAATTTAACACTTTTAACTCTTCTTTAAATAAAATATAATAAATTTCCAAATCTAATCCAAGTGTATAAAAAAGGATCATATTTATATCATAAGGTTTATTTTGGTCTAAATAAAAATATCCAATAGAATTGGGATATGTTTTAGGGTAATTTTAATATCCTGTTTACATTTAATTACCCTATTTACTTTTAACCGTCGTAAATAAAATTCAAATGTTACTATTAACCAAAATAAAATTCATCCTATTGAACCAAATTTTACTTACTGATGTCAAATGTGTTTCTTGTATTTTTGAAATTCAATTCACATAATCGGTAAAATTACGTTTTATGCAAATTTTCAAATGTTCTTAGCAGGTGGGTAAATGTGCCTAGAAGGTGGGTAAAAAGACGTTAAATAGTTTCAATAATATTTTATATATCTAATATTATTATTAAACAAATACAATGACTTAAATTGCACTAATATATGTATTATGTATCTATTTTGAAATTAAGATAAATTTAAAAATAATTGTTTAAATGAAAAAGTCAGTTTTTATCTGCGACGTAGTGTTTTCACTATTCATAAACAATTGAATGTTTTCAAAAAAATAAAAAAAAATTATCCTAAAGATAATTTTGATATTAAAAATTTAGAAATTATTTCTATTTTACCAAATTAAAAACATAGATGTTTCATTAATTAATTTAAAATTAATTCCCGTTGTTAAAACCAAAAAGTAGGTTTTTAGAAGTAAAAACAATCAAAAGATTGATATGTGTCAATGTCCAATTTAAATGTAAAATTGCTTCTAATGACCAAAATTGAATTAAATGATAAAAAAATAATCTAATTATACTTCAAAACAATTAAAATTTGTAATTTAACAATAGAAATTATATTGATTAAAAAAGTTGTTTTCAATTAAAATTTAGTATTTTTTACTATTCATCAAAATATGAAATTTATCAGAAAAACACAAAAAATTTATTCAAAATAAATTTTTATGTCCCTCTTCTAAATAAGAAGTTTATTTTGTAAAATTAAATATATAAAAGTGTCAAATATTGGATTTAAAAAGTGTTCTCCATTAAAATGTGGTAAAATTGCATTTTATGAAAAGTACTTTTTTATCTGAAAATTGGAATTTGTTCTTATATTATGTCATAATATGGAAGTAAAAATTATATGGAGTATATAAAATTAAAAATGTAGTTAATAATATTCATAACCTATTTTTTAACAACTAGTTTGATAAGTCGTGGTGCGCTCGATGTCAGTGTTGTGTGTGGCACAAGCTATTAAATTACATTAAATGGATAAAATACTATGAAATCCTTGGGTGTTACATTTACCCTTGAAATGATAATCCTAGTGGCCATTTTTCCACACTTATAGAAAACTCCCATTCCTAAAAATTATATTCCATGATGTTTCTTTTCAAATTTATTTCAACTTAGGAATTCCACCCTTCCCTTCATCCCATTTGCCTTATTTCATTTTATAGAGTACTCAACATACTTCTTATTATCTTATTTCCCATCAAAGTTATAAGACTTATAGAATTTTTTCTCTATCTCTTGATATCACATGATACTATATCCTAAAATGATGAGAATTATTAGGAGATAAGTTCCCTTAGATGAATTGGATTAATCCCATCAAAGGAATTTAAAATCTTCTTTTTTTAGATTCTGTACATAGTCTGAGGAATGCCTTGATAACCTTGTAAAGTTGGATTCATAAATAACAACATTCTTATCCTTCTTTTGTCTCAGACTCAAGAATTGTCTCTCCATATCCACTCGCTGTTCATATGGTTAATATTTTTCGAAGAAAAGTTCCTTAAAACCCTTCCATTCCATGTTTTATATTTCCTCCTCCTCCATAGTGTTTTGAATCAAATTCAACCATTGATCTACATCTCCCTAGATATGATAAACTACCAAGACAACTTTCTCCATTTCATTACATCCTAAAGAAGGAAATATTTTCTCCATGGAACTTATCCATTTCTCAGTTATAAATGGATTCTAGTCCCATTGAAGGATGGAGGTTGCCAACGCATGAAGTGGTCTTAATTTTTTACACCACACTGTAGAATAGCAGGCTGAACCTTATGGACAATGTTATTACTCATAACCCAAGTCAGCTAACCCAATATAGCTACAATTTATCCAGATCCAGCTATAGTTCCTACTCCATCATCATTATATTACCTTGGAGGGAGATCCCTACATAGATCACGTGCATTGATATGGTTTCCATTGCTTCTACTATGTTCCATTTCTAAAAAATGGAATACACTAGATTAAATTATGAATCACTAATACAAAACAAGCATTTAACAATGATGAAATTTATGAGCATTAGAAAAAAGAAGCGATAAAGGTACCCTTTATCAGAGCTAAAACAAGTGATGATAAAGGGTACCTTTTATCAGTGTTTTTCTTCTAGCACTAATAAAAGACACCATTTATCAATGTAATTTTTTAGTGTTGATAATAGACAACCTTTATCTACACTTTTTTTAGCACTGATAAAGGATTTCCTTTATCAGTGCTTTATTTTTAGTGTGGATAAAGGAAACCCTTTATCAACACTTTATTTTTAGCACTCATAAAAAAATCCTTTATTAATTATTTTTTAGCACCAATAAAAATATGAATAAAATTAAATAATTAAATAAATAAAAAATAAAAATGATTTTATCAAGATAATATTAATTTTTTTATTAATTAAATAATTATTGATAAAAAAATTATAAATTTATTATATTATATATAAATTATAAATAGTATATATTAAATATATAGATATATTTAAAATAAAAAAGTAAACAAATAAAAAAAATTAGTAAATTGAGAAAAATATTAAACATTTTATTAATTAAATAATTATTGATAATGTTAATAAATAGTAAATATTAAATATATAGATATATATGAGTGTATATAAATATTATTTATATAATAAAAAATATTATTTATGCTTTACATTAAATAGTAATATATTTAGTGAATAATGGTTTATAATTAAAAATTAACATGAACTAAAAATATTGACTAATTTTATCAAGTAATGGACATAATTTAATGTCATTTGATTTTTAAATTTAAAATAGATCATACGTATATATTATATTTATTTCACATATATGTAATTAGGGCATTTTTATATACATATACGCACACACATTTTTTTAGGAATTTAATCAATTTATATCATTTATTTTATATATTTTTATTTATTATGTTTTAATATTTTCAATATGTATTCATCTTTATTTCAATATATATACATTTTTTAATGATTTATATTAATCAAAATTATCCAAATTTTCAATATTGTACTCATTTTTAATTAATCAATTTTATTCATTTTTAACATGCATGCACTCAAGATTAAATATTCATTAATAATGATAATAATACATTTGTAAAAAAAATTTATAAATTTTTTTTTATAAATGTATATTTAGTATTTTTATACATTTATAATTATAAATAAATAAATAATATTTATTTAAAAATTATTTATATAATTATAAAAAAAATTAAAATTATAATAAAATTATTTTAATAATGAATATATTTACAATATAAATATAAATATAATTTTTTAAAAAAGTATTTATATATTTATAAATAAATAATTATATATAAAAAGAATTATAAAATTATTATTTTATAAAAAGTATTATTATAAGTATTATAATTATATATAATAATTATATTTTTTAAAAAGTATTATTTTTAAAAAAGTATTATAAGTTTTTATTAATGCTGAAAAAGAGATGATAAATCTCTATCATTATCAGCGCTAAAAAAGCACTGATAAAGATCCATTTTATCAATGCTTATTAACTTAGCTCTGATAAAAGAAATCTTTATCAGTGCTTTTTTGGAAGCGCCGATAAATGTGTTCTTATCTATTTGAAAAACCCTAACCATCACAAACCAGTTCGTGATATCTGAAGCTCTCCATGGAAGCGACCTGCTACCGAAACTCATCATTATTGAATCCAAGCTTGAATCTAAGCTAGAATCAAGGCTCCAATTATTCCAATGCTTGAATCCAAGGCTCGAGCGATTTAATGCTGGAACGAAACCAAGGCTTAAAACTGAAATCCAGGTTTTTTGATATCTCTAATTTCCATTAGTTATCCACTAAACCTTCTCATCCAACATCCGTGTATCCCAACATTTCCAATTGTACTATCCTATAACAAAACAACCAAAAATTCATTATTTTTTGGATATATTGAAGTATCTTCTTCCTCGATAGCATGTGGATCTCCTTGGGACAACATTGTTACTGTGCGACTTAAAATATATCAAACCCAATGTTGGGTCATGTTGTTGTGAGGTATAATAGGATCCCAATACCTATATTCCATGACATCTACCTCTTTTCAATCATCAAATTTTGAACAATTCATCCATATAGTGGTCAGTGTTGTCACTGGTTTGGAATATTACATTGAAATTTACTTAAGAACCTCTTTTTCATATTTTGATTGAGAAATTAATGTGCTATGATTTTCTTAATTCACCTATAAACCAAGGAAAATGTTTCACCAATCATAGACATCTCGATATCATACCTCATATGATCCACTAAAAAATTGCATTGTGTTTTTTCCAATCCTTAAATATTACGTCTTCGATATATATGAGTACCAACATCCTTTTATCATTATCCTTCTTGATATAGATGGTGTGATCAACTATTCCTCACTAAAAACCAAGCTTTATTAGGTATTGATTGAACCTTAAATACCTGGTCCTCAGTGATTTCTTTATCTTATAAAAATAATTATTTAACTAGCACACCTTTCTCTAATTTTTATCCATAATAAACCCATATGGTTTCTTAATGAAAACTCCCCCTTAAGAAATACATTTAGGAACAAAGGTTTAACATCCATTTGGTATACTTTTAACTAAATTTACACTGAAATAGACAAAAAATTCAAATAGATTCCAATTAGAATATGAGAGTAAACTTATCATAAATATAAATTATTTTTATCTAGGAGTTTCCATTGCACACTATCAATTCTTTATTTTGAGACACATTTCAATAGTCAATGAGTTTATTACTGAACAACCATTTGGTTTTGATAACATTTCTATCTTCCAGTCTTGGAATAATTTCCCATGTCACATTGTTTTTATTCGGATAAAGATCTGTATGATTATATTTGATCAAATTATCATCATTTTTAGACTCTCCAAATGATTAAGCATTTCATGTATTTCTTATAGTTGATAAAAATATATACATCTTTGAAATAATGAACCACTCATTAATACTTCTTAAAAATCTCTTCATTTATTTCATCACACATTTAATAAACACTATGTATGTTTTACTTTAATCAATATAAAAACATATTATTCTATAATATTTCTTTTTCGTTCCACCCTTAGGAATATTTGATTGCCATCCATGAAATTCTCACAAATTGGAGGAATTACCCATTTTAGATAACACAATAGAGTGCAACTATCATCCTCATAATTTTCATCTCTTGAATAGTTATTATTACCATCTATTTCATAGGACTCATCCTCCATATCATTTATTTTTCTTGTATTAATTTGAGTAGTAGTCATCATATGGATGACTAATGATTTGGGTATTTTAAGTAACATAGGTGCATGTCCACAAGAGATGGAGGATGAGTTCCATATAACAAAATGTAATGATATCTATTCGGAAGATGAGATGATGAGGATGAAAATTGTCTCTAAATTTCGTCATTAGATGAAATCAGAGGGTAACACCTACCATTGTGGATTAATTCTTTTCTTAAATTAAATTACCCATTAAAGAATACTTAAATTCCATGAAACAATAAAATGTTGAGTTTCCCTTATTAGAATTATCTATAAATTTCACCTTTGATAATGAATATCTTATGTGTATTTATTTATTTATTATAAAAAATGAATATTTTATAAACCCATTAGTATATCTTTACATTCTCTCAGATGATTCAAAGATTCAATACAATGTATCTTATTTTCTCCGCATCCTCATCACTCATTGATTGATTGTTTGGCAAGATCTATTTTCACTTTTTTTATCATCATTTTTGATTTACCATTAACATATCCCTATTGTCAACAATGTTTTCACAATATAATAATTATCCATAGAATTAATGTATTATTTAATATTTATTTTTAATTTATTTTTTTAGTATTACACTTATAATAATTGTTTTCCTGGACAAGCGGTTTCTTTTGTACTAGATGGGATGGTTTGTTCGAATGCTCATGCTCATGAGGGACTGGACTTCGAGCCTGTTACTGAAATAATGACAATAAAGAAATATTTCAAGAATGCATACAACCATCAGGAAAAGGTGAATTTATACTACTTAGTTAATTAATATTGTCGTCATTTTATCTACTATTTGCATGTTAATTTACCTATCATTTTTATATAGTACTTATTTAGTTTTTTTCACGGATCTTTTGGGAATTCATATTTTTCTTTTAACCATATGAAACAAGCCACAAAAGAGATAAAATGACACTTTCTGGCAATGTAACTATGTTTTTCATTTTCATTTCCTTTCTTTGTCAAACTGCCAAAAAATGCATATTAATTCGATGTTGTTAACTGAAAAAACATTCTTATTGTTAAATTCTAGAAGAGTATAAGAAGATCATGTGCCCATTATGGTGACTCCTCAAAATATAATGGGAACATTAGATTCCCCATCTCTTATGAATTTCAACAACAAGAAAGGGTTTTCAACTAAGAACATCGAGTCAATATGCAGTCTTAGTAGTTTGACATAAAAATAAAATGAAAATGTAGTTAAATTAGTGTTAGGATTTTTTTAAAAAATTTATGTATAAGAATAAAAAACAACTCAATATAACACATGATGTGGCCAATATACTCAATGTGATTTTTTTTATTTAAAATGAACATTAATTTTAGTAAAAATGGAAACTTACATACTCAAAACAAATAAAACATATTATGATTATTTTGATAATTTTGGTAAATGATCCATAAGTCATTTGAGATATATAGTAATCATCCCAACCTCAATTTTATGCACAATGTGATTGCTAAGACTCAATGTGTACGTTATCAGTGTAAAATCTGCAGTGTAGTTCAAAAAATGTCACTCACTGAAAATAAATAAAACATGCTTTAATTTTATTGATAATTTAGGAAATTGATTTATAATACATTTTTGATGTGTATGAATTGGTCTCACATAAAAATGATACATGATATGATCGACATGGGTCAAAGTGAGTGTTTCTAGTTTAAAATGACATTTTAGTAAAAAAAATAAGTGATGTGCTCAAAACATAGAAAAATATTTTATATTTTTTTTATACTTTAGGAAAAATATCCATAATTAATTTTTAATGTGTATAAATTAGCTTTACCTCAATTCGACACACAATGTGACTAGTATGATTTTAAATGTGTTTTCTATTTAAAATTGACATCAATTTTAGTAAAAAAGATAGCTAAGCTACTCAAAACCAAGAAAAAACATTTAAATTTTATTTATAATTTAGGGAAAAATATATAATTAATTTTGATTTATAGTAATCAACCTCACCTCAATCTGATACATGATGTACCCGGTATGACTCAATGTGTCCGTTATAAGTTTAAAATTGGCAGTTTAGTTCAAAAAATATCACTCACTAAAAACTGATAAAAACACTTATATTTTATTTATAATTTATGAAATTGATTAATAATTAATTTCTGGCATGTAGGAATTATCCTCACATAAAAACAATACACTATATGATCGGTATGAGTTAAAGTGTGTGTTTCTAGTTTAAAATGTTATTTTAGTAAAAAAGAAAAGTGAAAGACTCAAATTTGAGTAAATTAATTCATATTGTTTTTATACATTATGAAAAATATCCATAAGATATTTTGGATGTGTAGAAATTTTCCAAACCTCAATCCGATGAACTGTGTGACCGATATGAATTCTAATTCATCTTTTTATTTAAATTTGAAATCCATTTTAGTAAAAAGGAAAATTGACCTACTCAAAACTATGAAAATTCATTTAGATTATTTTGATACTTTAGTAAAAAGATCCGTAAGTAATTTTTGATGCGTAAGAATCAATCACACCTCAATCTGACACACAGTTCAACCAATATGACTCCAAGTGTATCTTTTCATTTAAAATTGACATCAATTTTAGTAAAAGGGACAACTGACCTACTCAAAACTGATCAAACACATTAGGATTATATTGATACTTTAGTAAAACAATCCATAAGTAATTTATAACATGTAATAATCATCTAAACCTCAGTCCTATGCATGGCATGACTGGTATGACTCAAAGTGTGTCATTTTATTTAAAATTGACATCAATTTTAGTAAAAAGGAAAATTGAACTACTCAAAACTGAGAAAAATTATTTTTATTATTTTTAGAATTTAAATAAATTATCCATAAGTAATTTTTGAGGTGTATGAATTAACCACACCTTAATCCAATACATGTCATACTTGGTATGACTCAATGTGTCTGTTATCATTTTAAAATTTGCTGTTTAGTTTAAAAAATGCCACTCAGTAAAAACTGAGAAAACATGCTCATATTTTCTTGATAAATTAATAAATTGATTCATAATTCATTTTTTTAATGTGTAGGAATTGGTGTCACATCAAACTAATAAAATATGTGATCATTATTATTTAAAGTGTGTGTTTCTAGTTTAAAATGACATTCTAGTAAAAAAGACAAGTGGTATACTAAAAATTATGTACATTCATTAATATTGTTTTGATACTTTATTAAAACAATCCAAAATTTATTTGGTATGTGTAGTAATTATCCTCACATAAATCCGACACACGGTGAGACTGGTATGACTCCATGTGTGTCTTTTTATTTTAAATTGACATCAATTTTAGTAAAAAGGACAATTGACCTACTCAAAACTAAGTAAACACATTTAGATTGTTTTGATACATTAGGAAAACGATCCATAATTACTTTTGGACATGTAGGAATAATCCTCACCTAAATCAAATACATGATGTGTTAGATATGACTCAATGTGTCTATTATCTTTTTAGAAGTGACATTTTAGTCCAAAAAGTGTCACTCATTGAATACCAATAAAACATGCTTTAATTGTATTTATAATTTAGGAAAATGATTCATAAGTCATTTCCGATGTGTAGGTATTGGTATCATGTCAAAATTACACATTATGTGATTGGTATGATTCAAATTGTGTGTTTCCTATTTAAAATTAAATTTGAATAAAAAAGACATGCGACATACTCAAAACTAAGAAAACACATTCGGATTGTTTTTATACTTTAGGAAAATGATACATAAGTCATTTGAGACATGTAAAAATCTATAATCATGTAATTGTATAATTTTTTTGAAATGCCTATAATATAGTTTTTTTTTCTTGTATTTCTGTTGTAAATTTAATTTCATGTAAATTCTATATTCATACTTGGTTTCACTGATTTTGCAGTATTTTTGGTGCTGCGGTGTGCTATTACAGCACACTGCGCTGGTACTGCAGTGTGCTCTTACAACAGACTTTAGTATGCCCCTTTATCAGTTATTTTAGAAGCACTAATAAAGGAAACATTTATCATCACTTATTGAAGCATTGATAAAAGACTAAGGCTTTTAATATCTCTCCAGTAGTCAGCGCTTCTCTAGTGCTGATAACGGCCAGTTTTAGCATTGTGAAAGGCTTATTTTGTAGTAGTTAATCATAATGTATAATTTTGAAAATAGTGAAATTCTTAACATAAATTGAAAATTTATGTATAACTAATATCAAAACCACAATCATGGTTTCTTTGGGAATATCATTAAAGTATATTATGGGGTTACATTTACCTAATCGATGTTATTCTAAATCTAGTTCCCAAGGATTCTACTAAAATCCCTATGATACCAACTATAAATACCTAGACCCTAGTAGCCTAGAGTTGGTGGTTAATTTATTACATTAGTATTAGGTATGAATAATCACATCCCAAAGGTTTGAATAGTTTAGTAGTATTGGAATACTAGATACATACTTGAATCTTACATTACAATTGAAAACATATAATACAACATAGTATTTACTTTTAGAATTTTATTCTCCAATATTATCCCTACATATCAATCGTGATATGCTTTTTAGCATCACGGGGAAAAATAAACATAAGAAAAATGGTGATATCATGTGCTTAACAAGAGTATGTGTACAACAAAAGATAAATAAGGAATGAATAATAAGACATGAAATAAATGGAAATCAAATAACATTATAATCACATAAGCTAAAAACTTATCCATAGATATCATAACTAATAAAATAATGGAATATAAATCAATAACTTATATCATAATGATGTAAATTCATAATGATGGACATCATAAACTTACCGTTCATGCCTCATTCCAAGAAATCTTTTATAAATGGGTAAGGGTTCAGTCAATAACCATGCTAGTTTGTCTCATGATACCTACCGATGCATCAAGGGACCATAATGGGCCCTTCCCATAACTTAGTAAGTCCAATTAATTCCTCATATGAAAGGGGTGAAACATATTCAATATAAACATTTTTATTGAAACTAACATATAAAATGTTAATAATTTCCCCAATCAATAAACATAATCATAAACCATCCAATGTAATATGAAGAATGGTTTCAAAATAGTTCATCCCCAATCAAAAAAATCATAAACCAACCATAGAAATAATAAATATGGTATCATAATAACATATCCCTAGTATATAATAAGTAAAAAATGTTTGTTTTCATTTATGAGTATAAATACTATAAAAATGTCTTTAAAACATCCTTGAGTAAAATAACATTTCCACATTGAAAATCACTTATTTTTAAAAAAGTTGCGTAATTAAGAAGGAAAACATTTTATTTAAAAATAACCCTTTAAAATTATAATGTAATATTTAAATCATTATCGTGTAATGATATTTGTAAATTATTTTCTTTCCATATAATTTAAAAAATCATTTCTTTCAGAACTTGTAAGAAAATCCAAAAAATACCTTGTTATGAAAATGATAGGAAGATTCCTTTTAATTTTTTTATAAAAAGTAAAACATGGGTACAAATGAATTTAAAAAATCATTGGATAATAGTAAAAATAATTTTACATTTTTTTATAAAACATAGACATGGAAGAGAAATATTTCTCAATAGAGACGTAAAAAATAAACAATCCCAAATAATGATGAGATTGTGAAATAAAACCTTACCTCAAATCCAAATTCCTTAGTACATGTTCAAACCTCATGTATAATAAATATATATTTATTATATAACTAGTATATAACTATAATAATATATATCATACCATTTATGACATAATTATAATATTTTATCACTCATTTCTTAACAATTCTTTATTAAAAATCAATGTTTCTAGTAATAAATCTTCGTTTCTCATGTAAGTTTTGGTTTGATAGTTATGGTATTTATACATTGATCAAGGATAAAAAATCTATATAATGTTAATAATGATATAAATATCATATATATTTATTATATATTTATTTAATGTAATCAATTAAAGATATAAATTGAAAAAATGTATTGCACTATTCATGGAGATGGTAGGTCGTACGTACGCATAAACACTGTTTTCATTATTCTACGGATGGAAAGAAAGAATGTTAAATAATAATTATAATTTATATAATCATTATGATATCATATAAATCATATATATTCATCAAATCTCTATTTATTACCATACAATTAAAATACAAATGAAAAATGAATCACGTCACTTCTTGGAGGTGGTAGTCCACACGTATGCACAAGTGATGTTATCATTTACCAATGACTTGGAAGACAAGAATGTAGATATGATATTATTATTCAATAAGAATAATTATTTTATAAATATAATATATAAATATTAAACCTATCATAATTACCATCTATACAATATGGAAATAAAAAATGGATTTTATCGCTACATGGAGATGGTAAGCCATACATACGCACAAACGATACATTCACTTACTATTTGATGAGAAATAGGGTGGGTAATTGTGGTTTAATAATCATAATAACATTTTAGTATATTTATGATACTGAATTCATTAATTTATCACAACTTCCATATATTTTGAAGAGATAGAATAAGGAATATATTGGAATAGGTCAGATAATACAATTGCCTCTTCTTCTGGAGAACTTATTTAGATCCTTTCTTAATGGACTTAATGTTGGTATTTTAGGGATAAAAGCACATAAATAACTTTAATAAGGATTTTTATAAGATAAATGAGTATGTATTGGTTTAGATATATGGCTCAATGTTCTACAAAGAAGTGATGGCGGAGGTTCCCTTTTATAATTTAGGTGAGGGGAACTTTTAAAATTTATCAAAAGATTAAATTATAATAAATCCATTCTCATGAAAAATGAATCCAAATAAAAATTTATTCAAATATGAGGTAGTACATGGTTGTAATATAATCAAACAACAGAATTTAGATACGTTTTGGTGTCATTTTAAACCTTGTCATTTTAAGTAACCATTAGTTAATCAATTTTAATTTTAATTATGGTAAATAATTTACATATTAAAGAGTTATAATTTTTATATATATGGTTAAAATTGGCACATAAATAGAAAATTTATGAAATTTATGATCATTTAATATCCAAATTGTCTTCTTTCAATATTTTATGATTTTAAATAATTTAATAAAATATTATTTTGATAAAATATCATTTTTTCTTGTTTTTATTTTATTTATTTAATTTGACTTCAAAGACATCAAGACAAAGAGTTAATTTAAATATAATAATTTCAAACCTCTCTATTAAGTCATAAAGATGTGTAATTTTTTGAACACAATAAATAATTCAAATTATATCAAAATTCATATTTTTAAAATCATTTATTTTATTTTAATATTAATTGAATAAATATTGTATTAGTGTTTCATAAGAATTTAAGGTAATTATATAATTTATTATAATGACCCAGGTATTTATATAATAATACTTTTTTCATTTCTATTAATATCTATGAATAATATTTTAATTTTATGTTAAATATGACACTTTTCCCGATAGCATACTCAACACGCAAAAACGGGTTTCCTTAAAATCTTACACTACACACAACTTTGAGTTATACCGAAAAATAAAATAATAATATTATTATTTTAAATGGTAGTTAACACATATCCGTTGTATCGCCGATAATGAACATAACTAACTAAATTATGATTACACATGTTTGTTAAATGTTTTATCATTTATCTAATAAATTTTAGAGGCTTAAAATAAGAATGAATCTGATTTTAATCACGAAATACTTTAATATTCTTTAAATGGTCGATTTACCGCCATTGGATGGTGAACCATTTTTAAATCTAGGTTTTTGTCACTTTTAAATGTTATATTTGAAAAAACTAAATTTCTTTTTTATAAGAAGGACATCATTATTTACTTTGGATGAAATTTTGGTATTTTTATGATAATGTTCAATTTTTAATGAAAAGTGAAAAATACTGCATTTTAATTCAAAACTGCATTTTAATCTGATTTATTTA
The DNA here is from genome assembly GCA_963277665.1 of Viscum album. Taxonomy (NCBI): domain Eukaryota; kingdom Viridiplantae; phylum Streptophyta; class Magnoliopsida; order Santalales; family Viscaceae; genus Viscum; species Viscum album. The sequence goes on along the minus strand of OY728161.1, from coordinate 1,983,399,049 downwards.
TATAGTTATATTGTAATTTTAATTAGTTTTAAAGTATAATTGTATTATATTTTTATTATTTAATATAATTTTTGTCATTTTATGTAATTTTATTTTGAAATTCGACATAAACACATGTCAATCTTTTGGTAGTTTTTACTTCTTAAAAACATGCCTTTTGGTTTTGACAACATGAATTAATTTTAAATTAAATTATGAAAATTTTCTATTTTGAATTTGAAAAAATGGATTCCATATTCGGAATATGTAGGTCCAAATTGTATAAATAGGTAACATTTATTTTTAGACATTATGAATAGAAACTTCAGTAAATATTTTATTTACCATGGTTAAAAGGTAAATCTGGTAAATAAGGGTAAAAAGTAATATTATAATAATATTAAATTGTCCTAAAACATATCCTAATCCTATTGGATGAGATATTTCCGACCATGGGCATCCTTAGGTCGATTTTAAGTCCCCATGGATCCAATTGTGTGTGAAAATGACATTTAATTACTTTTAATTTAAAGTTAAGGAAAATATAACATAAACATATATCTTTTACTGAATTTTTTTATATAAAGTTATATAAGTGATATAATAGACTATAAATATTAATTATAAATATTAAAATATTTCCTATATCATGGTATTTTATTTATAATTCTTAGACATCAAAATAATAAATTTATTTATGACACAATGATGATGTAGTGATTACAATATTAATGAATGTTTTAAATAAATGAGATTATAAAAATTAAAATAATGTTATTTTGAAAATTTTTAGGCCATCCAAGAATTTTAGAGATCATTATGACGTTTTATATTTGAATTATTTATGGTTTTTAGAAATAATCATGTAATGGATTTTTTTAAAAGTCATGATATTTATAGTATATAAATTTACATAAATGAGTTTTTAAAACATATACTATTTTATTAAATGATATAATAGTCTATAAAATATGATATTGTTACAAATGACATATATAAGGTTGAAAATTTCATTAATTAACCACTTGAGGTTCTAATTTTATTTTATATTAACTATATTTACCATATAGTATGAATATACAAGAAGACATGGTAAGAGTCAAATAAGTTAACAAAGGGTTAAATATAAATGATAAGGTTAAATAAGAAACCAAAAATTGTCTAAAAACTATTTGTTAAGAGAATTTAGAACAATAATAATCTTATATTAGAATTAAATAAGTCTCTGACCTTTTTAAAATCTAAATTCAGTTTATAAAAAAATAATCTTCCAAACATTCCTAAAGTACCCCTCCTCCCTCTTATAAAAGGCCACCAACTCTAACCCTTACTCACACCTCTCAAGAACACATGGATCATCAAAAGTCTACCCAAATAATATCCTAACATCCCTCTTTTCCTTATATAAGCCTTACCTTGGGCATAAGGAAATTCAAGAAGGCCTTTTATCTTAAATCAAAAGGAGTTACTTGATTTGAGGTAATGTCTTCTCTCAAGATTCTTCCATTTATTTTCCTTCTCCAAACCCATAATGTCTTTTTATTCCATTATTTTATAACAAAAATATTATATAAAATATAATAGGATGTTTTAATGAGAATTATTTGACCTACACTCACATGCACCTCCATCTAATGGATTTTGAACATACTGTTTCTATAGACCGTGAACTACTACCTCACGAAACGAAGATTGTTTAATTATCTTCTACCGCCTCTTATGATTGCTATTATGAGGTAAATGTATTTATATATTATATATATTACATTTATATTGTCTCTATTCATATGTATTTTGTATTTATACCATTCATTTATGTTTTCCATAATGCGTAAATATGATAATTTCATTTGAGGAATTACGGACTACCACCCCCTCAAAGAGATATGACTCGTCCATGCTATACATGGAACATATAAAGGATAGAATTATTGAAATTATATAACATATATAACATATAAATTATATTTTAATTATAATATACCTATGTATCATTTATTTTTAATTCCATTAAATATGAAAAAGAAATGAAAGTAGCATTCTTGCGTACATACGACTTACCGTCTCCATGAACAGTGCATTTAATATCTTATATCCAAATGTTATGGACTATTCGAAATAAATATATACTGGATATAAAAACATATATACTTTATATATATGATATTTAAATAATTAATACAATTCCTGAGATAATGGTCTTTTGACCACATGGACAATTTGTAATTATAACAAGTTCATTTTTGACTCAAGTACCGAACATTGACAAAATGACTGATATGAACTTGAATAATTTTATGATTATTATAGAAAGATAATATGTGATATAAAAGTAATAAAAAAATTTAAAAGGTTTATGAATCAAGTATAAATTAACATAATTTTATTATTCAGGAATAACAAGGAATAAACGTGACGAGTCAGACTCAATGTAAGAAATCTTCTTAACCTAATTTCCATTCTTTAGGTTGATATTATACTTATTGATTATGTAATTATATGATTATGTGAGAAATTAATTTTTATATATTATATAGTATTTATAATTTCTTTATGTGGATTTATATTGAATACACATAATCAATCTATATGATTAACAAAATGATATCTGTAAGGGAACCTTTCACCATCCACTTTTAGTCCAAGAATTATTTTTTGTTATGTATTTTAATTTCCATTTTATTATAATGGAATATGTTCTTCTATATCCTTATTTTTGTAAATTTTATTTCCATGTGATGAGAGACCCTTTTTCTCTCATCAAATCCTTTTCTAAATCTTTAAATGATGCCGTTAGGCTGTTGAATTTTCATAAGGGAACTTCTTAACCCAATTTCCATTCTTCGGGTTGATCTTCTACTTCCTGATTATTCCACTATATTATTATGTGAGAAATAAATTTAGATATCTTATCTAGTATTTATAATTTATTTATGTATATTTATAGTGAATACACATAATCAATCTTTTTGAATAACAAAATGATCTTTGTAAGGGACTTCATCTCAATCTCCTTTCATTGAGGCATATTTTGATTTATACAAAACTTTATTTTATATGGTGTATAAACCCCTTTGAATATTCATTTAATTAAAATGAAATATTTTTCTATGAATCATTTTACTAAATGAAAAAAGGAATTTTTCTTTTTAACGTACGCGACAACAATGACATTTCCGCCACTGTGAACATTACTTGATATCTGGCTTCTTTATCAAGCCATAACATTTTTAAGAAAAAAAATAAATAACAAATACCCTTTTCATGTAGTTTGGAATTGAAAATGGGTTTTAGAAAGTACTGATTATGTCAATATCTTGAAATTTTATATTGTGATTGGAATATGGAAATGTTATGTTTATTTTATGCTTGTTTTATGTGTTATGATTATGTTATGGTTCATGGGAATTATTTACGTATACAGGTGGTTCTACGATAATCCTAAGGTGGGTGATCTTGAGATATATCTCCATTGAATTGGGTAATATGATGGAGGTAAACATTAATGTTTCTCCTAAGATATTTAGGGAATATTCCGTGATCGGTATTCCAAATGTAACTCCTTATGTAGCTGTGAAAGATACAATGTAGGTATATTATGGATGCCACAAGTTAACTTTATGATTTATAATTTCTATATGTTATTAATAAATTTTGTTATTTCATGAGGTATGTTAAAGTGATTATGTTTTATGATTAATAAGTATGATTTTATTTATTTGTATGTATTGATGGAATATTATTTTCTTTCTTTATTTTATAACCCTTACCGAGATTTTTTTGCTCATACTAAGTTTTTGAAATGTTTTCTCACATGGTATAAGGAAGAGCAAGGGAGAGTAAGTATTCAAGAATATTTCCATCAAGAAGAGAATTAATGTTTTATTGAATGAAATTAATTTTTGAAAAAATATTTGTTAGATTTGAAGTGTCTACGTTGTAATTTTTGAGATGTAAGGTAATAGTTATAGCCTAATTCTCTAAAAATCTAAACCTAAAATATCCTCAATGTGAATTCTTGAATTAAATCAAGATTATGTAATGTTTATGGCTGGGGCCGTATAGTTGGTATCATAGGTCAGTTTAGATAACTTTAGAGGCTAGGGTACTATTTAAGAATAAGTGACATAACCATAATGGTTAACATATTATAAAGAGAGACAACTTTTTTCGATATATTGAATGAGTTTAAGATAACATGAATAAGTATATCATAGTGTTTACCCTCATCATAAGATATTATGTGATGATTTTTCTGATATACTCACATTGACCTTTTTGGTTTTATTAAAAGGATGGATCTAGAAGGCACCAAAGTAACAATGGATGTGAAGAAAACTGTGAAGGTTTTTTGAATGAGCAACCAAATGAAATGGGAGCTGCAATGAGAACTCTTGTGTTTATTCTTAACCAACTATCTAGAGTCATGATTAACCAATTGAACCATGTGTATTTTTTTAAGGAATCATATATGCATGAAATGAATCCCTATTGATGTTTAGGTAATAATGATAAAGGTAAGTATATTCAAAAACCCATGTGTCGTGGATATGGAAGGAAACACCTAGGATGATGCTTCAATGGGAGCAGAAAATGCTATAGTTGTGGTAATGAAGGTCATAAATCAATAACCTTCCATGGAAATAGGAATCATGACGTTCACTCTAGGAATAAGAAAGAAGTTATTTCTGGGGTATAAATTAAATATTTTAAATGTGGTGTACATAGTCATTACACAAATAGATGTCCTACAAAGAAGGTTCAGGAATTAGAATAGTAGTATCGTACAAATATATGTTTACTAATGAGCAATGACATTCCAATTGAGGATGAAGAAACTGAAAATGACCTATAAAAGGTATGGATTATTTCTTAGCTGATGTTTTTATATAATTGAATATTAGGACATAAATCATGGTTTTGTTTGTAAAAAAGACGTATAGTGGAATAATTTGTAAAAAAATTGTTAAGGGATCATGGTGAATGCTAGATGATTAAGATGTCTACATTTTATAAATTCAAGAGTTATGTTAGATATTTTGGTGATGAAATGTTTAAAAGTATTAATTCTCTTTGTTAATGGGATTACTTTGGAAGACTTTTCTCTTTTATGTGTAACCCTGTAGTTTGTTATGTGAAAATTCTATTTGAGGAAGAATTATCTTTTCTTTTGTGGATATAGTTATAAAGAACCATTTTTGTTTATATGATCCTTCAATTTGAGGCAATTACAGGTTATTACTTTTTGGGATGAAAATGCGAGGTATGAGATAAAATTTGTGGTTAAAATATGTTATGGTTATTTTTGAGGAATCTATCTCATTTTTTGGAATGTTATAAAATTATATAGTTTTTTAAAATGGAAAACATGTAGACCGTGTGACAACCCATCATGCCAGTCAAAGCTGTGGGAATCAAACCCACAACCAAAGTGCAACTAAGATTTATCACCTACTACTGGACTACATGAAGTCCCTAGTTTGTATAACTAATTATTTTTAGATAAATGATTTTATAGATCAATAATATGTTGATTTTGGTAACTTATGATTTATTAAATGGATATCCTTAGTATAGGAAAATGATTTGGTGATTAAGTGATAAATGTTATTTTTGAAGACATTTTCTCTTTTGGTAACACTATATACCTAACGAAAATAAAATACTATGGGATTTCATTTGAGGAGTAATGGTGGAATTTTATAATGGAAGAATTAATGTTTTTATTATGGAATTATTGCAATTTGAGTTATTTATGGAAATGATTAATAAATCATAAAAAATTATGCGATTAGGTTTACTAATTTTAAGTAAGTGACTTTAAGATTAGTCGATGTTATTTTTAGATAAACGATAAGATTTTTCATGGAATTCTATGTGATCAAATCCTTCTGAATTTTGGGTTTCAAACTTAGTTTGGATTATTTTGAATAATTTATGGACAATTTTTTATTGAATGGTATTTGTTGAAATTTGGGAATTTTTTTTTTAATTTTTGATATTAAGAGTTGTATTTATTTCTATAAAGGATTATCCTTTTTGGGGATCATCTGATCTTGTAATAACCATTTTTTGGTTTTGGTTAATATCTAAAGATAATAGAAATATATATTTAATCTTTTGTGGATTATGTGGTTCTCTAGAAGTTGATTCAAACGCTTCAGGTGTGACCAAGTCATCTTGAATACTCATTGTTTGGAGAAAAGATGAGTTTGTGGTAGGAATTTATTAAAGGATGAAACACTACTTGAAATGTAAGTATAACTCCTATTGTTCTTAGTGAATATCATAAATAAATTACTCAAAATTATGTAAAAAAGATTAAAAAAATGGTGTTCGTTTACACTTCCTATTGGGTAATCAAATACTGTTTAATCCATTACATGTTTTTGGTTTTCTAGTAGTTAACTTTCTCCTGATCATGTTTTCTATCACTCTCCATCAAAACATGATGGTTTTTTTTTCACTTCCATATTCATGTTTTCCTACATAGAACCCTAGTAAGGGTTATCTCAGGTGACCCTTGTACTTATATTTATTTCTCTTAAAGTGATAGTCTTATTGACTCTATTTTCGATGTTGGACTTTCAATGAAGTTTCCAAGCCCAGTTGTAAAATTGCGAGGACGCAATTTCCAAAAGGGGTGAAGGATGTAACAACCCAGGTATTTATATAATAATACGTTTTTAATTTCAATTAATATTTATGAATAATATGTTGATTTTATGTTAAATATTACACTTTTTCTGATAGCATACTCAACACACAACAACAGGTTTTCATGAAATCTTATGTTGCACACAACTTTGAGTTATACTGAAAAATAATATAATAATATTATTATTTTAAATGGTAGTTAACACATAGCCTTTGTATTATTAGGAATGAAAATAACTAACTATATTATGATTAAACATGTTTGTTAAATGTTTTTAAAATTATCTTATAAATTTTAGAGGCTTAAAATAAGAATGAATCTGATTTTAAGCATGAAATACTTTAATATTCTTTAAAAGGTTGATTTATCACCTTTTAATGGAGAACCCTTTATAAATATAGTTTTTTTCACTTTTATATGTTATATTTAACAAAATAAAATTCTTATTTAGAATAGGGGAATCAAAATTTACTTTGTATTAAATTTTTGTATTTTTCTGATAAAGTTCATTTTTTTATGAATAGTGAAAAATACTGCATTTTAATTCAAAACTGCCATTTAATCTAATTTATTTATGTACTTATATTGTAATTTTAATTGGATTTAAAGTTTATTTGGATTATATTTTTATAATTTAATCCAAGTTTGATCATTTTAAGTAATTTAACATTGTAATTGGACATAAACACATGTCAATATTTTGGTAGTTTTTACTTCTTATAAACATGCTTTTTGGTTTTGACAAGAGGAATTAATTTTAAATTAATTTCACTAAATTATTTATTTTGAATTTGTAAAAATGGATTCCATATTTGGAATCATGATTTCCAAATTGTGTAAATAGGAAACTTTTATTTTCATACATTATGAATAGTAACTTCAGTAAATATTTTATTTACCATGGTTAAAGAGTAAATCTCATAAATAAGGGTAAAAACTAATATTATAATAAAATTAAATTACTATAAAACGTGTCCTAATCCTATTGGATACGATATTTCCAACCATGGGAATACTTGAGTTAAATCTAAGACCCCGTGGAGCCACTTTTCTGTGAAAATGACATTTAATTACTTTTAATTTAAAGTTAAGGAAAATATAGCATAAACATATATATTTTAATAAAACAATTTTTATATGGTGTTATATAAGTGATATATTAGACTATAAATAACAATTATAAATCTAGAAATATTTCCTACATTATGGTATTTTATTTATAATTTTAGACATCAAATAAATAAATTTATTTATGACTTAATGATGATGTAGTGATTAACTTATTAATAAATTTTTTAAATAAATGAGATTATAAAAATTAAAATAAAGTAATTTTGAAACTTTTTATGCCATAAAAGAATATTAGGGATAGTTATGACTTGTTTTATTTAAATTAATGAAATATCTTTGAATGAATCAAGTTGTTATATATTTTTTAAAATTCATGATATGAATAGTATATAAATTGACATAAATGAGTTTTTAAAACAAATACTATTTTATTAAATGATATAATAGTCCAAAAAATATAATATTCTGCCAAATTAATTATATAAGGTTTAAAATTTAATTAATTAACCACATGAGGTTCTATTGTCATTTATAGTAACTATATTAACCATATAGTATGAAGATACAAGAAGACATGGTAAGAGTCAAATAAGTTAACCAAGGGTTAAAGCTAAATGATAAGGTTAAATTTGAAACCAAAAATTATCTAAAAACTATTGTTTTAGAGTATTTAGAACAATACCTATCTTATATTTGAATTAAATTGTTTTTTGACCTTTTGAAAATCGAAATTCATTTTATAATAAAATAATCATTCAAACATTCCTAAAGTACCTCTCCTCCCTCTTATAAAAGGCCGCCACCTCTAACACTTACTCACACCTCTCAATCCCCCTTGGATCATCCAAAATCTGCCCAAATAATCTACAAACATCCCTATCTTCCTTCTAGAATACTTACCTTTTGTATAAGGAAATTTAGTATGGCATTTTAGCTTAAATCAAAAGGAGTTACCTGATTTGATGTAATGTATTCTCTCAAGATTATTCCATTTATTTTCTTTCTCCGACCCCCTAAACTCACTTTATTCCATTATTTTATAACAAAAAAAGTTTATTAAATATACTAGTATTTTTTATGAGAATTATTTAACCTATAATCACACACACCCCCATTTAATGGATTTAGAATACACTGTTTCTGTGGATGGCGAACTACTGCCTCACGAAAGGATGATTGTTCAATTATCTCCTACTGCCTTTTATGGTGGCCATTATGATGGAAATATAATTATACATGATATATATTGTATTTATATTATACCTATTCTTATTTTTTTTATTTACGGCATACCATTATGCTTTCCATATGATAATTTAATTTGAGGAAGTGCGGACTACCTCCCCCTCAAAGTGATATGACTCGTTCATGCTATACGTGGAATGGGTAAAGGATGGAATTAATGAACTTATGTAACATATATAAAATATATGAAATATATATTATACTGGAATTATAATATACCTATGTATAATTTAGTTTTCAGTCCTTTAAATATGAAGGAGAAATGAAAGTAGAGTTCATGCGTACGTATAGATTACTGTCTCCATGAACGGTGCATTTTATTTCTTATATCCAAATACAATGGACTATTCTAAATAGATATATACTGGATATAAATACATATATACTATATAAATATTATATTTAAATCATGAATACAATTCTTAAGATAATGGACTTTTGACGACGTGGACAATTTCCAATTATAACAAGTTCATTTTTAACTCAAGTACCAAACATCGACAAAACAACCGATATGAACTTGAATAATTATATGATTGTTATAACAAGTTAACAAGTGATAAGAAAGGAATAATAATATTGAAAAATGTTCTGAATCAAGTAGATATTAATTTAAGATTATTATTCAGGAAGAACAAGAAACATACATGACAAGTTACGCTCAAGGTAAGGGAACTTCTTTACCCAATTTCCATTCTTTGGATTGATCTTATATATCATGATTATATTATTATATGATTATGTGACAAATTAATTTTGATATCTTATCTAGTATTTATAATTTCATTATGTGTATTTATAGTGAATATACATAATCAACCCATTTTTTGACAAAATGATCTATGTAAGGGAACCTTTCACCCCCCCTCTTTTAGTCAAGGACTCATTTTATGTTATGTATTATAATTAAATTTTCTTATGTTAGAATATGTTCATATATATCCTTATTGATGTAAATTTTATTTCCATGTGACGAGAGACCCTTTTTTCTCTCATCAACTCATTTTATGAAAATTTAAATGTCGCCGTTAGGGTGCCAAATTTTCATAAGGGAACTTCTTAACCCAATTTCCATTCTTTGGGTTGACCTTATACTTCGTGATTAGTTTGTTCTATGATTATTTGATAAATGAATTTAGATATATTATCTGGTTTTTATACTTGATTTATGTGGATTTATAGTTAATAAACACAATAAATCTATTTTAATAACAAATAAATCTTTGTAAAAGACTTCATCTCAATCTCATTTCATTAAGGAATATTTTGATTTAAAAACGAATTAATTTTACACAGTGTATAAAACCCTTTAAATTTTAATTTAATTCAAATGGAATCATTTTCTACGATGTGTTTTGATAAAAAATAAAAGGAATGTTTCTTTTTCACCTACGCGATGACAATGACTTTTCCGCCGCCACGAGCATTATTTGATATATGGGTTCCTTAACAACCCGTAACGTTTTTTAGAAAAGAAAATAAATAACAAATAACATTTTCATGTATTTTGGAATTGAAAATGGGTTTGAGAAAGTATTTATTATTTCAATATCTTGAAATATTATATTGTTATTGGAATGTGGAAATGTTATCTTTCCTTTATTTTTGTTTTATGTGTTGTGAACATGTTGTGGTTATTGGGTATTGCTTACGTATATGGGTGGTTACATGATAAACCTAGAGAGGGTGATCCTAGGATAGATCTCCAATTAATTGGGTAACATTACAGAAGTAAATGTTAATGTTTATCCTAAGATATTTTGGGAATATAATGTTATTGGTATTTCAAACATAACTCCCTATATAGATGTGAATGATACAACGTAAGTATGTTATGGATGCCATAAGTTAACTTTATGATTTATGATTTCTATGTGTTATTCATAAATCTTATGATCTAATGAGGTATGTTAAAGATGTTATGTTTTATGATTGATAAGTATGATTTCATTGATTTTTATGTATTGATGGGATAATGTTTTCTTTCCTTATTTTATAACCCTTACTGATCTTTTTATGCTTATCCAATGTTTTTGAAATGTTTTTCATATGGTATAAGGAAGGGTAAGAGAAAGAAAGTATTCATGAATATTTTTATCAAGAAAATAATTCTTATTTTATTTAATGAGATTCATTGTTTTGAAAAAATCGGTTAGAGTAGAAGTGTCTACTTTTTAATATTTTGAGATGTAATGTAATAGTTATGACCTAATTCTGTAAAACTCTAAACTTGAAAACATCCTCAATGTGGATTCTTGACTTAACTCAAGATTATTTAATGTTTAAGGCTGGGGCCTTATATTTATAAAAATTAAAAATATATTTATATAATGACACATTTATGTTCATTTATATTTGTCTTTTGTCCCTCTGTAGACACATAATAGATATTAAAAACAAAGAGAGTGACATTTTGTATCTATATTTTATTTAAATAATATATAAGTAATTTTCATGAGAAAAATTCCATTAAACAAATAAATTCTGAGACTATGGTTTTAAGGTCATAATTTCCTTCATCCAATAAGAATTTAGATGAAAATTATGACATTACCACTTAGTTTTAACCTATATTAACCAAAGTTTCCCTTTATCATGGTGATAAAATTTACCATGGTTAGTATTCATAAGGTATGAAAATAAAATAGACCTATTTAATAAATTTGAGCATCAATATTAAAAATATGGAATCCATTTTATCAAATTCAATACTTATAAGTATCAAAAATTAATCTTTAAACAAGTGCACAAAGCGTGATAAAAACCGCATTTTAGAAAATACATTTTTTAAGAATAAAAATGATTTATTATTAAACCATTCATATTAAAAATATCATATGAATGTTAAAGAATTTTATTTCCTATAAAATATTTAAATTTAACTAAAATCATTCATAAATAGTGAATAATTAAATTTATCAGGATATAAATATATTTCATGCTCAAAAATAGTTTTTCAGGAAAAAATTCTGTTATTTTTTTAATTTTCTTTTCTAATCAGTTGATAAACAAAAAATTTATTCTATAAATTTATAAACAAAATACTTTTAAAAATATATCTATTACTATTTATACCCACTAATTTAACAACTTTGTTATAATTGTCACATTATAATAGATCACGATTCATTTGAACTTAGTGTTTTATATAATATAAGATATCAAAGAGATTAAATTTATTTAAAAAGAGAAATACCATAAAATCTTGGGGTGCTAAAACAAATCTCTATAACCTTAGTTAAAAATTATTGATAATAAGTATACACACTTAATTATATTTATGATCATATGAAATTCCATGGGATATACTTGGATGGTCAGTCCAAATAATAATTCTCCGCTTATTATATTAGGAGTACACTACTGATGCTAATATTAACATATCATCAAAACATAAAATACACTATGATGATAATCAAATATACAAAACATAAAGTCATAATTTGAGAAGATATAATCATTCTATTGTTTGTGTATTTTAAATCACATCACACATGAATGAATGATAAATATAAATTTCCCTTTATTATAAATTATTATACATTATGAAACCATCACATTAATATATTATGTATCATATACAAAGAGATTCAATATGAACCTATGTATAATACACTAATGGATTATTTAGCGGATATAATTTTTTTCATATTTATCTACCCAATAGATCCAAACATCACACCTCAAAATGATATCTCATATGATATGGTATTTTCGAAGGATAAGTTTGGTTATTTTTGTGAGCGAGGTTACTTGGCCTGAGAAATAAATCCATTAATGTAACAGTAAATATTAATTGCTCCCATGATTCTAGGAACCAAATTAAGTTCAATTATAAACTTATTGATCCAAACCTGTTCCTTTGTAACATCTAATACAATGATGTTCTCTCCCTCTATTATCGATTTTGCGATAGTGGCATGTTTGGATCTCTTGTAAATAATATATCTACTATTTAGGAAAAAACATAAAACTAGAATGATATTTCATATAATCTTCATCATATTTGAAAATTTCATATGTTCAACCCTTTAAACAAATCTCTTAATCTCTTATAAATATAAAGAACATATCCTTATTTTTATCAAGTACTTAAGGTTGTTATTCATAGTAATATGGTGAGTATCAGTAAGATTAGATTGGTATATACTAGTTATGATATGAGATTATGTGAAATAAGGTCAATTAAACATCATGTAATATATGATAGATAATATGGTGGATTCATATGGAATTTTATCCATCCTTTTGAAATTTTTAGAAGGATCCTGGGTATTCCTAAGATTCATACCATGCTACAATGGTAATGATTCCTTTTTGGAGTTCTCCATTCTAAAACAATTTAGAACATTAATAAAGTACCTATTCAATCTGAGTCTAAGAAACCTCTTAGATATATCTTTATAAATATTTATACCCATAATATGGGAAACTTCACCCATTTATTTTATCAAGTAGAATTTACCTAACCAAATTTTATATAGAATTTAAATTTAGGATGTCAATTCTGATCAGAAGTGTTTAATCCACACACAATATCAAAAACACCACTACACTCTCACTGATACACTATTATACACATAAATAATCCACATTTTTGATGAAACCTTGTTCTTTAATCACATCATCAAACTAGATATTACAACTTCGAGAAGCTTGCTTCAATCCATAAATGGTCAATTGTAACGTTAATACCTTAGAAGACCCATGCTACACTCCAAAACCATTAGGATTTAGCATATAAGCATCCTTGAATAAATTAAAATTAATTAAATAGGTTGTCAAATCCATTTGATATATCTCATAATCGAAATGATCTTTTTTGGAAAGAAATATTTTAATGGAATTTATTATCACTATAGTTGAAATTTTTTCTTCATTATCAATATCAAGAATTTTCTTATAACCATTTTACATTAGACATGATTTATACGTATAAAATATACAATTAATGTAATATTTATTATGGAAAATACACTTACATCCTATGATTATTACCCCTTAATGTGCATCCACTTAGTTCGAAACCTGGTTAGTGTACATAGGTACATTTCAAATTCCATGGATTTTAACCATTTCTCAGAATCAAAACCCTCGATGGAATCCTAGTAGATAATAGGTTCATATCATATAAACATCACATTAACATTATTTTCCCTGAGAAATATGTATATCATGATCTCTTAAGAAATCCTACTAGGCCTTCCTGGTTCTTATATAGCTTAAGTCATTTATTCTTCCACAAATCTGTATAGAACCGACTCATCTTCCATCTCAAGAACACTTCCTATTTATTGGTCTTGAACTTCACCAAGTTCAAAATTCCTTCAACTAAATTCGAAATCAATATATTCATTTTTAAGGAATATATAAAATCATAAAACAAACACTTTGTTCTCAATAGGATTAAAAAAATAATATCCCATAGTATCATTGGGATAACCAACAAATAACATTTTTTCAGACATAAGGACTAGATTATCAAAAACCAATAATTATATATATGATTAAAAATTAAAAATCTATATGTAATATAAAACAATTAGTTTCCCATAACATATATCACATGTTTTATTTATGTCTAATTTAAATGTAACATGATTAAGTTGGAATGTAGAAGTATCCAGAGCATAACCCTAGAATTAAATGAGAAGGTCACATTGACTCATCATTAATAAAACCATGTATTATAGGGTATGATTCCACTTTTCAGACACACCATTACACTTTTTAATTCTAGGAGGAGTGAGTCATGGAATAATTTTATAACCCATTAGATGATCATTGAATTTATGTCTCAAGTATTCACCACCCTGATCCGATTTTAGGATCTTATTACTTTTTCATATTTTATTTTTTCACTTCAATATGAAAATATTTAAAATTATGAAAATTTTTATACTCATGTATCATCATAAACACATATTAATACCAATTAGAGTCAACATTTAACTTAATTAATCATCTAAAACCACTATTTTCCTGAGTACTCATCAATCCACATACATTACCATGAATGAGATCCAGCAGTCCACTGGCCCTTCAACCTTTTACACTAAAATTTTATTTAACCATTAAACATAATAAACAAGATTAAATTTTTTCAAATGATTCATAATCAAATTATTCCAACAATACATATCTATGGAGTCTTTGTATGTGTTTATTTTTTATATGTCCAAGATGATAATTCCAAAGGTATGTGGGATTAGAATCAACCCCAAACTTCTTTTTCGATTTCTATATACATGATTATCCATATCTAGAATGTATAAATTATTTAGAATATTACTAATGCTATAAAAATTTCATTCATATATATAGAATAAATCTTGTTCTTAATAATTAATGAAAATAAATTATTTTCCAAACAAGATACATAAATCAAATTTCTATTTATGGCGGGAAAATAATAATAATTCTATAATTATATAATTAATCAACTCATTAAACATAGACCACATGTTCCAAATTCTAATAGAAAACTCTTTCTCAATTACCAACATGAATAACCACTTAACCCCTTTTCAATTCCATCATTTATATTTTTATATTTTTATATTCGAAAATGTTTTATGCACATCTAGTATCTAACACCCATTAGCTAGGGTTGGTGAAATTGACCTCTATGAAATTCACATTAAGATATTGATAATTATTCTCTTTGAGAACTCTATTCAACCTTATATACCAACCTAGAACTTTATTAAAGGTCATACCTATAAGAGATCTCAAAATTATTATCATAAAGTAATAATTAATCTATAACAGGCATATATATGGGCGAGTATCATGTTTTATATCTTTTCATCATGAAATTTTAATGAATGTAAACCCATTAAAAATTATGAACCCATACACCAAATCTATTTATTGATAAAAGATCAATATTTCACTAATAAATGAGTTTTCTATAACATTCCTCTCACTCCGTAGTTATTTAGGGATAAAATAATCCCAATGAAAATGGTTATGATTCTTGGATAGTTGATTGGGAAACAATTTGATTGGATCTATCATATGGAAAAATAGAACTATATTCCTTAAGTATCCTAAATAATAGGGTTTCATAGTTAAGTGTATCCCAAATATTACAACATGATTTGGTTAGCTAACTTTTAGGTTTTTCCATTTCCACCATGTTTTACGTAAGATAATCTATGGACACCCGGTTATGGAATAAAGTATATGGTTAGATGATCAGGGTCTTGATATGTGATAATTTAGAAGGAATATCACACAATGTATTTATTGTTTTTACATTGTAAAAGCCTCACCAATTTAATATACATAAAATTCATGTATCTCATGAAATTATTATTATCTCATGTTTATTACTTAGTTCATACATTCTTATAACAATTTTGTTTTTAGAATACCGATTCCATCTACATAGTTCATGTGTTCACACTACATTAATGTGTAACTCTTTATACAACCTAATTTTTTTTCATTGACCCAAAAATAAAATCCAACCATATTTATTCATATCTAAATGTATCTCATGTATAAGGTACATGATGTATTCATGTAAAGACTTAGTGTTATATGGGATTGAAAATTTCTACCTAATTAAACCTTGATTGATATATAATTAACACCTCACCTTTATAAAATAAATCATAACCTCTAGACTAGTGGGTAGTTTGACCCCAATCCCCACTCCTCTGTAAGACTTTACTTGAGAGAGAATTCAATTCGTAATAACTATAAAACAAAATATAGAAAAACTGTATTCAATAAATATTTCAAGCTCATAATTATAATAAAAACCATGTTCAAGGTTGATGAAAACTAAGTATTATGATCTCATACCTAACATGTAATGCATGGAATTATCTTCTATAAGTAATTTATCAAATAAAATAATTATACACAATATTCAAATTTCACAATCACTTTATAAACATGAGTATTCCAAAGGAATTAATAAATAAATAAACAATTTTTTACTTCCCAAAAAATGGGATACAAATATAAAATTTTCATATTTTATTTACGCATGAAAAATCCTATTTACATGGACTAACACATTTAATTTAAATACATTATATATATAATATAAATTTATCAATAAATAATTTTTAAAACTTTTTTTCATAGTCATATTTTCTGAATAATAATCCATTTATCAGTTATAAAATATGACTAATATAAAAAATAAATAAAATATGAACCAATTATATTATATGATATTAATCCAATAATACACTGTAATTGAAATCGTCAAATATGAATGGTGATATCTTAATGTTCATATTGTATTTTATATTATAGTTTTGATTTTATTTACAATATGACACTCTACTTTAATAAAAATTGGGATTCAATATTTTTTTATGATATCACATATCATAATATACAATATAGTTATAATCCATAGGTTTCTAGAATATGTACCTTATGATATAAGTTAGCCATACACTATGGATAACTAAAAAAATGATTTCATTGTATCATATTTGATAATATAGTTGAAAACACTTTATGATATCAATTTATTAGAAAAAATAGTATATTTTCACATTGAATAAATAAATATAAAGTATATGATACTAATAATGGGTTTAGTGGGATCATCAAATGATCTGTAGAAATATAAACAATCCACGAAAGACCTGATCTATCTTTAATAGAATCAATGTGAATTGAAAGGTGAATAATAATACAATATACATAAAACATTTTTTCCATAGAATATATCTTGAATATTCAATTCTTGATGAAGATAACTGAAGTTACAAAAGTATCTTACCTCTATAAGTAATACAACAACCTTGTATCCTTATTCGTAACAAGAGTATATCGATATTTACAAAGGGGCGTTATCAACATCTATGAATATGCATGGTAGTTCATGATAAAGGTACTTTAGGATGGATTTCAAGTAATGAGTAGTATATAGTAGGGGAGGATCAAATACTTTTATAAGAACTATTTATAAAATAATGTGTGCTCAAGTGTTAGTTTCTATCTCATGGAAACCAATCATTTCACCCCACTGAAGAAATTTCATTTATTGAATGTTTCAATGATTGATTTAACTATAAAATATATAATTGATTCATTATTAATGAATCATAACTATATAAAACATGTGGGAGTAGGTGGAAATGATGCATGAAATCACATCCCATGCATGTAGTGTTATAAAAAAATTGTATCATATGATATAGGATAAATTCAATATCTTGTGTTTCTATGAGATATCATTATATTACAAGATATGATATCCATCTCATGGATATTATTTTCTATAATCTAGAAATATTTTAAAATATGATACACTCAATTTTAAGTGAATATTAAACAGTTCTATCACAACCTCACTACCTTCTTCAAATACCACAAAATAAAATAAAGAGGGATCCTTAAAATACTTAAAATCCAAGAGATTCACCTTTAAATCCACCATTAGTCACAAACTTTGAAACCATGAAAAACTAAGAAAGATATCATGAAAAAAATTAAAGAACAAGGAATTAAGACAAGGGATGAGAAAAATCAAAGATAAGTAAAGTGTCACATTAATTATTTCTCCACCAGAACCTAAGATGATCTTTAAAGATCTTGGGAGAAGGAGAAACCCACGGATGAGAGGCATCTAGAATGTACAAATGGGGATTATTAAGGAAGGAATGGGTTAAAAATTTAAAGGGGATAAAGTGGTAAATTCATAATTTTAAAAATATATTCAAGCCACATAGTTTGGATATAGACTTTGGGAAACCATGAACTAATAGTTCGATTATCACTATAAAATAGATCCATGCATAAGGGTAGATTGTATGGTTTTTGATGTATAGATTTACCTAACCATGAACTATCCATTCAACCTAATATGAATGGAAAACCATATGTAAGGGTCACTCACATAATTTGGAGAACCATGCCCCAATTTTGAGCATATCACTGAAGAACCCCCTCCCCCCTATGCATAATTTTGTTGCATGGTTACTTCTAACCATGTGCCCAAACTGCTTCCCCATTTTAATTATTTTCAAACTTTAACTCTAGAAAATTCAAAAAAAATATATGAAAAAAATACATATTAGTGACCCAGGGGTGTCACACATCTGACCTATATTCTTCTCCTTATAACTAAAAATTTTAGCCTTTACTTTCCACACATCAGCAGGGAACTTAAACAGAGACCTCTCATTTATTACTAAAAAATCCTCAATATATTGTGTAGATCCGGCAACCATATATTAAATTCATTAATTTTTTTAATTCAAAATAAATTATCGAAACCTTTATAATAGTGATTTCATAATAAAATTCATAGATAGATTATTCATGAGAAGGGAACCCAATCTCTCCAAGTCATTTTGTACCCAATCATATTGAGTACATGAGTTGAAGGTATTTTAGTAAAGTGTTTAGTCAGTATTAATGGTTTAATACTCAAGTGTTCCATTCAAATGAAATCTTAACACCTAATATGAAAAAAATCATAATCTAAAGGTAATTCTTGAGAGACCTCAATTCCAATACAATATTAACATTTAATATTCATAAATCATTTACAACCATTAATTTCAAGTTCCTAACCCATAAAATAAATAAAAATCATGGTTGAATATAAATAAATCTTTCATCATACCCAACATATAACACATTATATTCATGGTATGATAGTTATAAGAAGGATTTTAAAGCATTAAACTAAATAATACATTTATTTTTATAATAAAAAATCATATTCATGAATAATAAAAATATAATAATTAAATAAATTAATAATTCATAAATGTAGAGAAGGGATAAACATTTTTAAATATTCCATAAATAAAAAATTATAAAAAATTTATAATTATTCATGATTTATGGAATTACATAAATAAATAAACATGAATATTTTATATGTACCACTTACATGGCCCTTAATATGAACTCCATATTAAAACTATATGCCATCTATGAAAAATTCTATAATCATGCAAAAAATTTATATTTTATATAAACACATTAAATAAACTAAATATAACATATTTTTATTTATTTAAACCTTTTTTTAAAACATTTGATAAAATCAACCACAACTCCATTTGGGACACTTTATACAATTTTCCAAAATATGTCCTTTAATATAAATATTTCATATTCTCATTTAGAAGTATTTCATAAATCAATATAAAAACTTTTCCATTTTTCCTTATTTTATAATTTAAAAAGACATTGTAAATTAACCATGTAAATATTCTTTAAACCTATATCATATCCACAAAAATGTTTTTTGTATGGTTTAGGCCCATTCCAGTGAATTGTTTTTATAATTTTAATGGAAAATTATTTTTCTTTAAAATTAAAAAACTTTGACCATTTTTCATGGAAACTACATTATTCTGTTTTCCTACATACAAATCATACTAATGGGAAACCATGACTATTTTTTGGAGAGTATATTTCAAGAAAACCTTTTAGAATTCATACTTCTAAAATTATAGTGTTAGTTTACCCAACTATATCATGGATGTTTCATAAAAATAAAATTTCCATACTAACCATGATCATTGTATAGATAAACAATGAAGTGAAATTATTATATTTATAATGATATGATTTTTCATGAAACCATTCCATGCCAAATTTTCACAAACCATGATTCAGTTTATTTCATTCATAATAGCACAATTGTTTTCATCTTAAAACATGTCATGGTCTGTAAAACATCAAGAACCATGAGTGTTTTCACAAAAAAATACATCATGGTTTTGGAAAACCATTTTTCTAATTTCTTCATCTATCTAAAATTTAATCCAAATGATATGTATGTAGATTGTATAAAATTAAATGGGTTTATATAAAAAAACATATCTAAAAATAGTAGAAATTATCAACCAAAACTAATAATAAAACAAAAATATTTCCATTAATTTCAATTTAATGAAACAAATGAATAAAAATGTATGTTAACTTTGTTGATATAGTATATACTTGATCTTTAACACAATATTATTGAAGAATTTAGATAATAATCCAATTAAATCCTTTCTCCATGGTTATCCATGGGCTGAATGAATCTTCTAGCACTTGGGAAGGCTTCTCTCTTCCTCACAATCTTCTAGATCATTTTTAGAGAAGGATATAGAAAGAGATAAATATTTATCTTTAAGGATTCATATTCACTATCCAAATGAAATCACATGAAATTATTTCTATAAGTATTGAACCTCATTTTATATATATCCAAGGACACACCTTGGATCCCATATAATTTATCAAGAATTTAACTATTTATGTAACATTTCATAAATTTTTAAAATATTAAAACACATTATAAATCATGTTATAAATCCTCTAATTGGTTCTTTAAAAATTAAATAATCAAGAAGATGTTTGATGTTTTCTGAAATATCATCAAATGATATTATAAACTAATCATGATAGCTTATAATGAGATAAATGACAATTGGAATTTGTTATCGAATAACATATTCACTGACATACATGAAACCCTAACATAGTGACATTTACCAAGATGTATTTTTCCATAACAAAAATTTTAACACCATCAGTTTTTGGTATTTTACAATTTCCTATAGTATTTTTCGGTTACTAAATGGTTTAGGTTTATTTTGGGAAGTCTTGATGGGTTTTTGGAAGTTTTGGAGGGTGCATGGTTAGTACATTATTAAGTTAAACAATGTGGAACTTCCAGGTAACCATGAAGGAGAAAATGGGAGTGTTTTTGTACGTGTAAAATTGGTGTATGGTTTGGAAAAATTGTTTGGTAACCATTCAACCTTGAAATTTTTTCTAACATTGATAATTTACATAGTTGGAATAGGGTTTTCCAATCCATGATTGTCATTAAATGGTTTCTAAAAATAAGATTTTAAACCCAATATATCCTAAAAATCACTTATTATTCTTTTTATGGCCATGTATCTCAAAAGTCAAGGATCTATGGGAAATTTTGGTGATTCACTTCACTTTGGAACTCAATATCTTCAAATCAAGAGGCAGTGGTCTTAATAATTGAAGGTGAAGTCACTTTTTATCATTATATTCCCTTACAATCTCATTTTATCTTGTGAGTAACCCTATACTGGGAATACCATTTAAAAATATTTTTTTTAGGTTGTGTTTTGATGTGGTTTTCTTAGAGATCCATCATGAGAAGGTGGTAAGAGTCTGGATATGTGATAATGTGGTATGATTCTTTGGGATGAGCATGTTGGAGGTAGGTGTGATCTATCTCAAGTTACCCCCACCTCAAAATAGAAGGATTCAGTATCTAAATATTTTATAATTGTTTCATTTATGAAAATATTTGATAATCCTTTTTATATAAATATATAATTTTTATGGGTATTTAAGATAAAGTTTTTGGTTAACACCAACAATATGTTTGATAAAATATATAAACGATGTTTTTGTTTTCAAGGAGTGTTTTGGGTGTATAAAAATGTCATTGGTATGGGTGGAATGTGCTTATTATGCATATTATGGGGCCTTATTGGTTCAAACATGGTCAATATGTTGAATTATGGGCACACTGGATGGAACCTCCAAGTGACAAATTGGGTTTATAGGGAAAAGTTTTTGCATACAAATTTTGATTGTTTATAGGGCATATTTGCTATGGGAGGAAATATCTGGGTAACATGACTCCCATAACAGAGGGTTTGATTCTTTAATGGGTGTGTGTTAATGATATTAGTGGGATCTTTGGTGTGTATTACTTTCACTTCTTTTAAATGTGTGTGTGTGTATATATATATATATCATTTTATAGTTTTTATATTCCCTATCATTTTATATATTTATTATTATGATCTAACTTATTCATGTTTTAGTGGAATATGTGGGAAGTATTAGGGGTTTCCAACCGAGTTGTAAAATAACCTCTACATATACACCTTGGTGTGTATACATATTTTTTATCATGATACAGTTAAGGTAATGATCTCATACTTTTCTAGTAGAGTATCTTGATGCTAAAATAATGATCAATTGGAGGTGGATATTGGAGATAGTATTATAGTGGAGTTTGACATGGTGCCACATCATTACATTAGTGTCTTTTTATTATTATTGGGGTTTATATACTTTTGGGTGTTTGGTTTATTATTGTACCTCAGATTTTGGTTATGATATTTGGTTTTGTAGTTTTATTGACTTTTGATCACGTATCATATTTATGTTACACCATTTTGGTTTGTCTATTACAGGTTGTATTATGTACATGGGTAAATTATCCACCAAATAATTTTTATACCCTTGGAATTTATTTCCATCCTTTTATGTCTAGGGGATGAACCTATGGTTGATGGCATTTCGGTGTGACCTAAGTGAATGGGTTGGGGGAGGATGTTAAAAATGGCATCAGTTTTTCATGGAAATTCGGTTGAGATGTTAGGAATGGAGATATTATATACCAATACTTGAAATATAGAGTATAAAAATGCATAATAAACCTCTTTATACTTATCTTAAATTTACCAATGTATCCCAGGTATCAAGAGTGTTATTAAGAACTTCTAGGAATATTATCATCTCATCATCGTGGGTTCCATCAGTGAGAGTTGAATGTAATGAATAATTAAAGAGAATTTCCACCAAGAATTAATCATTTGTATGATATTTTATGATCATGATTGTATTGAATTATGATTGAGTAGTGGGTTTTCCATGAATATAGAAAAATTAAACTAGTTTGAAGACCTAGAAATCTCCAAGAGGGTGTAGCAAAAAATGTGATTCAACCTAAACCATATGTGAGTCAAAAGCCTGTCATAAGAATTTTGGAGGTGTTCTAGGATAATGAAAAAGGGAATAAACCTAAGTAACCATTTTATATGAACCTCTCACTAGAATTACAAAGGAAAAAACCACTAATATTTTAGGGTGACTTGGGACCTTAGAAAGTGAAAAAATGTATTAGAAGAATGAATATAATTTTTTTTACTTCCATATAACTTTAGTTAAAATTAAATTAAATCTAGTAGTGTATATTATTGAATATCTAAAATGAATATTCTGAGATATAACTATCCAAATTAAGGTCAATAAATGCCTTACTTGGAAGATATTTGAGTAATTTTTTTAAAAAAAATTCCACTAGCATACCTTCTGAGTATTGAGAGCTAATTTTGTTTGATATGAATTAAGGAAACCTATTAGTTATGGAATATGAAGTCCATTTTTCATACTTTCTAATTTTACATAAGATATGGTTGCTAGTGAATAAATTAAGGCATGCATATTGAAATCGGGCCTATTACTAGATATTCTCTCTAGCGTTGTGATGTGTTGCATTGATAGTTACATAGACTTGGTGAACAAGGACTTGGTGGAGGGAAAGGTCATTTCTAGGATTCTCAATAGAGGGAATGCCTTTTTCTTTCCATATAAAGGTGGAAAATCCAATATTGGGAATTGGAATATATGGGAGGTCTACTTCATGGTTAATATATAATTATAGAACCAATTCATTATATTAGATTATTTTCCTCCATTTCTCAGTAACCAGATACATTTCTTCTAATTTGGTTCATTAGAAAACATAAAGAGGGATTTTATGACACTAATTTATGTGTATCACAACTATTTGAAAATAGGAAATATCAGGTGTTATTATACAAATCCTCAAAATTCAACTAGTGTAAATGGTTTTAATAGGTCTTAGGACCCTTATGACCAACTTGAAAAATCTCATCAGAGCACTTTTAACCCCCAGAATCAAGTTAGTCAGGGAGATTCTAGAAACATCCCAACACCCCAGTTGGAACCATCTAAATATGGGGTCAAGAATCATTCAGGGTGGGGGGTGGGGTCGAATAAAAAACATTTTGGAATTGAGATGATTATTATAAATAAGTAAATAGTTCCATCAATGGTGTGAGGTACTATTATACTTTAATATACCTTATTGAATTTTTTTTTGACACTAGTGATCCCATTATTTTATTACTTCTTTTATGGTAAATCAATTAGGATTTTATGTAGAAATTATGACTCATTTTATGAGTATTATTAAACCTTTAATATAATAATAATATAAGGGATTTAAGTGTTCACCATGTTCTATAACCAATGAATTAGTCTAAATTTTATGGCAATTTAAAATGTTATAAATTTAATTATTTGATTTAATCTTGGGTATGTACTGGTTGGTAGGATTAAAAGCTCATACTGAATCCTATAGTCAACAAATGACTTTTATATCTCCTAAAGGAGTTTTTCATCTATTAAAATGGTAATGGGGTGTGACTATTGGTAAGGAAGGACCTTTAATGACAATTTATGGGACCATATCCTATCAATTTTCAATAATAAAATTTGGGAATATTGATTCAACTCAAAACAAATATTTTCATATTATAGTAGACCGATACCCTGATATATTTCTGGATAATTTCTCTGAACTAACACCTGAAAGGGAAGTGGAATTTTCTATCGACCCACTCACTAGAATGAATCCTATTTTACTTCCATAAAATTGAATATAACTAATAGAATTATTATAACTAATGTTTTAACTAGAGGAATTATAAATCAAGGGATTTATAAGACTAGGTATGACACCTTGGTCAGCTTTGATTTTATTTGTTAAGAAATTGGATGTTACTCTTCAAATTTTTGTTGATTATCATAAAATGAATCAAGTTACAATCAAGAATAGATATCTTATTCCAAAAATTGATGATCAATTTGATAAATTAAATGTTTCCATGTGGTTCCATAAAATTGATCTCTAATTAAGGTACCACTATCTTTGTGTCAGGAAGGAGGATTTTCCTTAGAAGGATTTTAGAATTTTTCACAAATACTATGAATACTTGTTCATTCCCTTATGTATTAAAAATTTAACATTAGTTTTCATAGAATTTATGAATTATATATTTTATAGATACCTTGATTCTTTTGTTGTGGTATTTTTTGATTACATCTTAGTGTACTCTCACACTAAATATTACAATGAAAGGCACTTAAAGACTGTATTAAGTATATTACAAGACCATTGTATTTATGAAAAAATTTAAAAGTATGAATTTTGTATACAATAAGTTTGATTCATATAGAATGAAATTTATAGAAAAGGAATATCAATTGATCCTGATAAATTTTGAGTCATTATTTTTTAGCAACCACCTAGGAATGTCTTTAAGATACAGAGTATTCTAGGATTAACTGGTTATTATAATTTTTTATCCATTATTTTCACATCATTCTTATCCTATTTACATATTGACAAGGAAGGGAATAACATTATATGATAGTGGTTATTTTCATAAATATTTTTAGGATTTTAAGGTTTGGCTTACTTCATCACCTATCATTATATTTTTAGATCCAAGTAAAGGATATGTTTTCTTTTATGATGCTTCTGGATCTAGAATATATTGTTTTTTCATAAAGGGAGAACATGTAATAGCTCATGAATCATGAAAAGAGATATCTAACACATGATCTAAAATTTGTTACATTGGGATACGCTTTAAAATCATGGTTCCATTTTCACTTTAGTGAAAAGTTCACTACATTCACGGATTATAAAATATTGAAGAACATATTCTCACAATGGAACTTAAACCCAAGAGAAATATTTTGGATGGAATATCTCAATATGTTCAAATTTTAATTGGTTTATACACCTAATAAATGAAATTCATTGGCTGATGCATTAATTCATAAGTTATATAATCATGTGGTTAAAGAAGCTCAAGATCAATGACACCTAACGGGAGTAATTTCTAACATGAACTTGGAATGTAGTGAGTATAATGAAGTTATAGATTTATTCCCAGTTATCCTTATTAAAAACTTGGTTAAATGTGTCAAAGAATCTAAATATCCATACCCAAATTGTCTTACAATTATGTTGAACCTCATTAGTGGGGATTTCATTGATTGATGGATAAAAGATACAAATTCTATGTTGTGTTCTAAAACTAGATTGTATTTGTTGAAGACACATTTTATTGGTGTTGTATTTATTGTCAATGTGTTTCAAGGAAGAAGTGTATTGCATGATGTCAATATATGATGGTGGAGAAAACATTAGAAGTAAATTAAAAGTTCCAAATCATGTTGAGATGTTCCATGAATTTCCCAAGATTGATGCTTCTATGTGTTTAATTGAGAACAATGAATATTGATTAAAGATACAAAAGTTAGAGGAATTGTGAGATGCTGTCATATTTATATAAAAATAGATATAACACCATTAATGTTTCCTAGAGATCCATTTATAAATAATAATTATATTTTGGAGTGTTGGAGTTTCTACCATTGTATTATTAAAGAATCATTCATGTGTTGGAAAAGAGGGATGAAATGTTCCTTTATTTTCCAACCTACTGTGGATGAGATTCAAAGATACTAAAATAAATGATAAAAACACTTAGATGAAAAACTGAAGTGACTAAAGGTCCCCAAGATCAATTAAACAAGTTATAAATATGTTTTATTATGATGGAATTAATTTTTAGTAAAATATATATATATATATAGGAAAATATATAATTGTTATAGTTACATAAAGGAAACATTGGATTTATACACTCCATGTAAAAGTCACTGCAAATTTATGTGAAGGTGATATATATATTCAGAGACCTACGTAAAGGATACAAAATAGAGTCTATATATAGGTAACTCAAAAATGGTCAAGACTACGTCTAGGTAATCCAAAGTTGAATAAATTTCATCTCCGTATGTGTAAAGGTAAATTAGAAATATGGACTTTGTGTAAAGTTAACCTATTTCATATGAAAGGGTAATACTAAGATTATATTTTATGTGTAAGGGTAAATGAAAACCCATGAGTTTTGTAAATTTATTTCAGATCCATATAAAGGTAAAATCTACTCTATGTTAGGGTAATTACCACCAAACAAGGTCATGAATGAAGGTAATCTTATTATGATCTACCACAAAATAGGGAAATTGATTGTAAGAAACTCCATGATAAGTAGATAAAATGCACGTATCGAAATTGAATTTGAGAATCACTACAGTAAGCCAACTGACCACACATTGGGAAATCAACCACGAGAACCTCTATGGTAATATGATAAATTGGGTGAAGGGATATCGACCATAACATCCATAATTCACACATTGTAGAAAACCCAAATAAAAAAATGATGATATAAACATGGTGATACTATTTAAACCATACTTTTAATAATGAATGTATCGCATTGATTCGTCTGTGATTCTAGTATAATAATGAGGAAATTAAATTGGTAGAATAAAGGATGGTTTCTATGCTATATTGAGTGACGAATAGAGAAGAAAGTGAACAAGTTTTTATATCACAAATAAAGTAGATACAATTATGATTGAATATAAATGATTTACATGCATACATAGAGTTATTATAAAGAATATTCCATAGACAAGAGTAAATAGGAATAAAAATATATTGTAAGAAGGACTCCAAATAGATAATAAAGGATCCATGCCCACATGGTGTTACTGTATATTCATGTAGATAAAAATAATATTATAAAAGTGGATTTTTAAGAATGAATTAAAATAGAGGGATGAATACATGATGACTATATATATCACAATGCGAGAAGATAGAAATAATATTTGAGTCTTTAAGAAGATGTATCAAGAGTTAAAATCCATATATTTCATGGATATCGAGAATGAAATATTTAAATATCACATGAGAAAGGAATGAATTTCAAGATCCATAGTAATTTCAATAAGATAAAGACTGCAATTTTTGAGTTTTTTGTCAATTAATTGAATGGAGGAATTTGAGAATACCATTTCTTCAAGACGACCAAATATGAAAGAGACTTTAAAGATATAGATTTTAGGAAGTTTAATTATGATTATGATATAATGTTTCTACAACCTATCTCTCTCCATATATATATATATATATATATATATTTGTAGGTTGAAAAAAACGTGTGCACGGCTTATTAACTGTAACTACCGAATATTCTGTTAGTAAAAAAGAAAGGATGGAACAAAAGAATTGATATAATAACCTACTACATATATTGTGTACTAAAGACAATAATAAGGTGCCCTAGTGATATTAATTTTCACTGAAAAAATAATAATAAGGAGAGATACAACGTAAAACCATCACATTCATTATAAGTCTTAAAAATTAAGAGTTTAGATGTGGTACTACGGATTATATTCCAAGTCGAAGATCTAAGAGAGTCATCCTAAAACATCCTACTATATAATCCTGAATAACATCGAGTCACCCCATATAACTGCTATGATTGAGGGAATAAGATCATTCATATAGTCTAGTAGGGACTTGATCCACCACTAGAGATCATTATTCAAGGAATTATAAGCCATTATCTAGAATCAAGGGACAGTAATCCCTCAATTTATTTGTACCCATATAGTTCTGAGATTCTTTTGATAATAATAACGAATCTGTGTGGGTAAAATAATAACCAAGGGTCGCCAGGAATGTAGTCATCCGTAGGGTGGTGAACCTCATTAACAAAACCTAGATTTCTTCTATTTTGATTTATATCATATATCTGTATATTCACTAATGGATTGAAAAATATAAATATAGATCTAATCATTGAATAAGTGGAAGGAAATTAAGGGTTAAAAGTAAAATTAGATTAAAATTCACTCCCCACCAATTCACCCCTCTTAGTGTGGGAATAACTCAATGTGATCCCAAAAATTGTCATTAGATCATGTCACACCTCTATTGGTTTCATATATATGAAGTTTATTTAAATAATTTATTTTATATTTTCAAATTCTAGATTAATTTCATATTTTAAGAAGCCTATTAATTCTTTACCAAAGAAAATACAAAGGATATATCTACTAATAAAATGAAGAACATAAAAAAAGAGATAAAAATATGTTGAGAACAAAATCATATAATAAAGGAGAGAATAATGAATATATACAAATTAATGGTAATAAAAGTTGATTACATTAAAATATTACTATTGATAATCTATCTCTTATAGAATCCAGTGATGATACGACATATCACTTTAGTAAATAAGAAGAAACAGAAGGGTTCCCAATATTTTTTTATAAATCAGGCATGGATGAAATAGAATATTTGTTGGTGAAATCGAATAAAAAATAAATGGACTACAATTTTACCCCATGGTCATCATCTATACATAAAGAGGAGGAGAAAAAAATTTCTTATCAAAACTGTCCCATAGAAGAACCAAACATAATAAGGGAATATATTATATCTATAAAATCATGTGATAAATCATATAAAGATTCATGTGCCTATTTTATGAATACCCTATTGTGATTTCCAAGAGAATTAGTTAATTTTATTTTTGTCTCCATCAAAATTATATAGGAAGAGATCAACTAGGTTGAATATAAGAAAAAATGTTGAGAGAATTATTTGAAACAAAAGGTTCTAATATCTATAAATCATCCCAAATAGTTTGTATAACTTAAATTAATTTATGGGGATCTTGAATAAATATTATATAGTTTTAATAATTAAAGGAACGAGATAATTCATGAGAGGAAAGTAGTCAAGAAAAATATTCAAGAAAGAATCCATGCATATAAAGAAGTAATTTCTATAAAAAACGCCCAAATTGTGGTCAAGGAAAAGAGGATCAAAGAGTTTGACTAAATTTTATAATAAAATAATAAAATTCACTAGGATTATTGTGAAAAGACAAGGAATGAATATAGACAATAAATTAAATTATTAGAGTATGAGAAAGGAATACTTAATATGAAATTCTTAGATATTGAAATAAAATTAAAGAATCTTGAAATAACTCAAGCCATGTATTCAAAAAAATTTGAAAGGAACTATACTTCTACAAAAAATTATAAAGATAATTATTACATAAAAGGACCTATATCTAGTTGAAATAACATCCTGATATCATTTAATGATCCATATGTACCATCCACTTATGATAATAATATTTTTCATATATATGATTGCATGTTCAGTGCATGTTTGAAACTTTAGTCTATACAAAATTGGTTAAAAAAATTCTTTAGAACACACAACCATATTTGAGTTTGGTGGAAGAAACTTTATAAGGATATGTTTCCAAATTAATCCTAAACAATTGATGAAATCACTAAAAAATAGTATTATTCATGTTCTGGAAAATCTAGCAAGTATGTGGTTTAAATACAAAACCAAGGGTTTATTGTTTTTGTTTTTAATTTAACATATTTGGACACATAGATTTTTATTTTTTGTTTAATCCATCTATTTCAGAGGGTGAAATAAATCCCATTTTAAAGGGTAGTACTTCTTGAAAGAAGCAACATCCACAGACTGTGGAGACACATCTATCAATCATAAACAGATTTTAAATTATTATAAATATTTGTGGTATTTTCAATAGAAGTGGTTATATGGAAGTGGAATGAAAGTTTAAATAATTCAAGCATGAAAATAAAAAAAATTATGAGAGAAGACCACAGAAGCTAAAGAATGGATACAAGGCAACCTTGGGAAATAATTGATAGCCTGTGGGGAGTCGTTAATTCCCACAGGGTTATAAAATCTAGAAATTTATAAATTGAATGAAAAAACCACAAAACTATAGGGTAGTATAAGATATGCAATTATGAGGTCAAACCCATAGATATAGGGTTCTAGAAAATGTTAATTAAATAATAATGTACTAAACTAATTGCAATTTGACGAAATTGAATCTAAGATACTGAGCATAGGATTGGTGAATAACATGGGAGAAGAAAATATGAAAATTGTGATGGGAAGTAATGAATATAGGTTCAAGGGATAATAAGTATGAAATAATTAATTAGAAATCAATATGTTTTTGAAATTAGGTCTTAGCAAGTCCAATGGTCATGGTAAATTCCATCAATACTAATGTATCTTTTTCTCATGGTTAGGTACTTCAGATTGTGAAGAATGGGTAACCAAAAACCATATTTAAACATAAGAAATAGACAAACCTAATTGTCATGTAGGAAATATAAACCCCATAACTTTCATTAAAAAGGGTATTCAATCAACTCAGTCAATGGTCTTGGTCATATAAAGAAAGAAATTAGTCCCACTTCTTAACCTTGCTCATAATGGTCATGCAAAAAGAACCCAAAAAGGGATAAAAATGAATAAAAAATATGAAATTAAAACATAAATTTCAATCAAAAATAAAATACCTCAAAAATTAAATCCCCATTCATCATAAACGCTTCAGAATAAAGAAATAATAGCCCAATGATATACATGAGAGGTTACAGAAAAGAATAAAAAAACCTATAGAGAAGTGGTAGCAGGTCTCTGCCGTGGGTTTACTATGATCACCTAGTAGTGGTTGTTTGTATAATCCCTTAGAGATTCCTCTGAAAGTGTTAGCCTAGGAATGAATAAATAAGGTTTTATTTTAAACACATTAACTTATGTATCTTTTTTTCAGTTTCCAAATACATTTTTGACTTGTAAGTTTACAGGACATGTAATCTTCATCAACGATAAATTATTCATATTAGATTTCTATCTCAAATTTTCATATTGTGAATGATTCTAATGAGACTTAAAATCAAATTTCATGAATTTTAATTTCATGAATGGATGGGTGGATATGAAAACTCACAACTTACATGTATTACATGATGTAAAAATGTGAATTTTTAGGTTCATCAGTCATGATCTAGATTAAAAAATCCAGTGTCATCCTATGAGAAAATAGAAGTGTCTTTTTCTGCCATATTTATTTATTTTTACTCATTTTCCAAAGAAGGTTTTATCATAACATAAAATATAATACAAGTTAAACTATTCACTAATTAATAAGATTAATCATTTTAATTAATTAAAATACTAGAAAATATATACATGAAATACACATATCAATAGTATTGAGAAATATGCTAACAATAATATTCCCAAGAATATATTGAAGAAGTATGATGAGTTATACTTGGTTAACAATAGAATAAAAATAGCTATGTTCACAAAAAAACTGAAAATTCAAATATGGATGTTTCACTAAAAGGGAGAGTCTTTTTCTATTGTGGAAAAAAAGGACACATCATGGATACTTTAAACCAATCCATGAGTGTGAGAGTTGAAAGAAAAAATCTATAAAAAATAGAAGAATAGTACAAGGAATAAATTAAAGGATTGAAATAGTGAAAATACATTTTATAATCCATGTGGAAAAACCAAAAAGGATGAGAACATTCCAAAAGTGTGCTTGGAAATCTAGCCAGCTGACTTAATGAAAGTAAGATAAATTGAAGCTTAAGAAATGCAAGATCCAAAGGGAAATGAAAATTTCCACATGAAGAAGAAGTCAAATTTCATGATAGGTTTTCAAAAAGTGGAAATCCAATTGGTTTATAAGAGTTATATGAGAGATGAAATCTTCATGGAAATAACTCAAATGATTGTGCAAAAAGTTTTACAACCCAAGAATACATATTCAAAAATATTAAGAAAGCACCATGTTATGCATGTTACTTGATGAATAATGTTAAATATAATATC
Organism: Viscum album; assembly: GCA_963277665.1. Classification (NCBI taxonomy): domain Eukaryota; kingdom Viridiplantae; phylum Streptophyta; class Magnoliopsida; order Santalales; family Viscaceae; genus Viscum; species Viscum album. The sequence goes on along the minus strand of OY728161.1, from coordinate 1,983,365,654 downwards.
CAATACAAAAATATAAGAAATAAACATATTCTACCAAAAGAAACATTATATTTAGAAAATGATTGTGTATGCATTAGGTATCTATCAAGACTTGGGGCTAAAATGAAAAGGGAAAACTAATTGAGAAGAAATTATCAATATGATTATTCACATTGATATACAATGAGGTACACCTTTTTCCCTAAATAATTTTTGTTGTATTTATGTGAAAATGATATAGTGTAATGAGAGTGATACTGATTCTCAAAAGGAGAACTAATGAAATGAAGTAATATGGAATAAATATTAAAGATCTAAAGACGTCACCATCTTGGTATGCTTTGTTAACTGGTTTTATAAAGAACATATGAAGAAAAGGCCAACCTTGGTAAAGGCTAATAGTACATCCAAAATGAATAGTTAAATGATAAAAGGACCCATCTGTATAGAAATAAAATACATGATATCCTGAAGAGTACTTGAAGAAGAAAACCTGACATTATAAAGAAATAATTAATTCCAAAATCTTGGTTTTATCTAAAAAAATAGAATCAGAAATCTTAATTGATGATGAGATCACTCTTGATGATGCGAAGGTGGATTACATACCTTTGGTATTTGTTGTTTCATAATCTTCTAATATTATTCAATTCATATAAATCTATAATTTTTGGAATTTTCTTGATATTGGGTCATTAAAAAGGATTGGATACTCACTCTCTCATCCTTGGTTTTCAAGAACTTATCCTAAATTTAGGAGGGATAAATTATTATAGTCAATGATAGGAAAATAAAAAAAAATGGGAAGGTTCCGTGTATTTTTGAAATCATAATATGTTAGTTATGCTTAAATATTTTTAATCTGTGTGTAGATTAAGTGTAAGAAATACAAGTTAAAAAACTATTGAAAATGTTTTCAACAATTTATATCAACAAGTAGTATCATCCAGTATATATGTGAACATAACATAAGGAGTATAATTAAAAAATGGTATGAGTGGGAATCATATTCTATTGATCAATGGACATCTTTGATGTCCAAGTCAAGCCGTATTGTTTTCTACACCAAGCATGGCTCAAGTAGACTTAGAGTAGGATGATTGATAGAACATTTCTTAATAGTGAATTAATACTATATTCTACATGTGATTTATATTTGTTATCAATAAGGGGGAGAGAATAAAATAGAAATATTAATGATAAAATAATAATTTTGAAAACCCCATTGGATAAAAGTGTATGAAACCACATTTTGACATATCATTTCTACAAGTGGTATTGGTGACAAATAAAAAGGGGGTGATTATTGAACCCATTTTTTAATGGTGTTACATTTTTTACAATCTTTATTAAGAGGTGGATTTTTTGATGTAAATAAGTGATAGAGGAGATAACATTTTAAGGGATTTTGTAGTTCCTAAGAATTTTGAGAAGCTCTATAAAGTTAACAATTTAGATGCTTATATGTGTTAAAATGTGAGTAGTAGATATGGATTGAAGATGCCCAACATAGAGGAATTATTAGCTGATATCATATTTTTATGTAAATAGAACTACTTCCATTAAATTTTCATAGATATCCATTCATAAATGGTAATTTTATTTTGGAGTGTTGGAGTTACTATCCTTGGATTATTAAAGAATCATACATTTGATGGAAAAGATGGTTAAAAAATTCCATCTTTGTCTATCCTTGTGAAGTGAGCTTGAAAGATACTGAAATAAATTCTAAAAACACATTGATGAAATAATGAAGTGACTAAGGATGCCTTAATATCATTTAAATAAGTTCTATATATGTTTGAGTATGATGGAATTAATTTTGAGTAAAATGTGTAACAACATATAGGAAAACCTTGAATTGTTTTGGTTATGTAAAGGTAACATTAGACTTCCACAATCTATGTAAAGGTCATCACCAACCTATGTTAAGGTAATAAATATGTTCAAATACCTATGTAAAGTACATAGTGAATAACTGATGCTATGTAAAGGTTGATCCAAAATGGTGAAGGTTGTATCAAGGGATGACTATGTTGTGTAAAGTTCATTTATGAATGCGTAATGGTAAATTTGAAATCTAAACTTTGTATAATGGTATCCTAGAGCATACATAAAGATAATATTGAAATTAAATTTTATGTGTAAGTGTAACTGAAAACCTAGGATATGTATAAATGTATTTAAGTGTTATATAAAGGTAAAATCCACTATACATAAGGTTAATCACCACTGAACAAGGTGATGCATGAAGGTTAGCTTGAAATAATCTAATGAATAAAGGGAGATTGATCATAATAAACTATAAGTAAGTCAATAAGATGAAATAAGGAAATCAACTATGAGAACCGCCATGGTAATTTGATCTATTGTACACAGGGAAATTGACTATGAGAACTTCCACTGTAAGATGATCAAGTGTGTGAAGGGTGATTGACCGTAACCTCTATCAGGCTTGTAAGGTAGAAAACACAAGAAAGAAAAAATAAATATATAAAAATTAAGATTATATTTTAGATATTATTTCAATAATTAATATATCATGTTGATTCATACAAGATTCTATCATAAGAATAAGTAAATTAAATGGGTAGAATAATGGAAGGATTCCATGCTATATTGCATGATGAATGTAGTAGAAAGTAGAGGATTTTCTATATGATAAAGAAAAGAGATGTGTCCGAGACTGAATATGAATTATTTAAATGAATACATGGAGTTATTATGAAATATATTTCATATATTAGATTAAATAGAAATAAAATAATATTGTGAGGAGAACTCTATGCTGAGAATAAAAGATCCATGACCACATGTTGTTACTTCATATTCATGTTAATCGAAATATTATCATAAAAGAGGATTTTTTTCAAACAAATTAAACTGAATGTTTGACTAGATAATGATTATATATATCAGTAATGGAGAATAATGAATGAATATTTGAGTCTTCATGAAGATTTATCAAGAGTTAAAAGCCATATATTTCACGGATTCTTAGAATATGATATTTTAATATCACATATGGGGGATGAATTTTGAGATCCATGGTAATTATAATAATATAAATATCAAAGTTATTGATTTTTTGAAACTAATATAATAGAGTAATTTTATAAAAAATAATAATAAATTAATATAAAACAATAAGGATACTTGAAGATTGATATTTGATTAAGTTTGAATATAATAAAGATTTGATGTTTCTACCATTATTATTTATCTATGAATTTTCAAGTCAAAAAAATGTGTGTGTGAGTTCTTGACTTCAACAAATGCACATTATACTAGTTAAAATAAATAAATAAATTGACATAATGATAAAATAACCTATTTTAGATTTTTATTTCAAAGAGAAGAAGAAGGTTTTCTAGTGCTATTTCTCTACACTGAATAAATAAGAAGAAGGAGATATCCAACCTACAACCACCACTTGCTATAAAATTTTGAAGAAGGAAGTTTTTGGATGTGATTCCACTAGTTATATTCCAATATAATGATCTAATAGATTCATCATATAACCTCTTTATGTAGAATTATAAAGAACATTGATTCATCCCATCTGATTTTTATGAGTGAGGAAAGAGGATATTTCATATAATCTAAGTGGTACTCAAGCTAGCACTATAGATCTTAACTCAAGGATGTACACGACCATTATCTTGTATGAATTTAGAGAACAGCCTAAATTTTTTTATATGGATAGTTCTAGGATAACAGGTTCAAAGGTCATACCCTTGTTTGAACTTCTTTCAATAATAATAAGGAAGTTGTACATTTATTATAATAACAACATTTCCTTAGGGATGTATTAATCCTTAGGGGGGACAAACTTGTTAAAAAACATGGTTGTTGCCTATATTTATTTCATATTATATATATATACTAACCAAAGGATATACAAAGAGATAGATAAAGAGAGATATTATCCAAAAATAAGTGAATAGGCAATCAAGGGTTAAAAGTAAAATTGGATTCAAAGTCACTCTACAATGATTCACCCCCTCTCAGTATGGGAATATCCCAAAGTGATACTAAAAGTAGTTACTCGATCTTATCAAGAAAAAAAATTCTTTGTATTTATCACCATTCAAGGTGGGCTATCCACCTGAGTATTAAGAAAATATATAAGGAAATGAAGGATCATTTTTTGTTTTTTGTAATGAAATGTAAAGTGGAGGATTATGTGTGAAATGTCTCACCTATAAATAGGATAAATCTATACATCAATGGAAATTTGACGCGTTACAATCATTTCCCATACCCATATAGAATTGGGAGTATATTTCTATAGACTTTTTCAATGGTCTACGTAGAACACTTTAGAAGCATGATGCCATTTGGGTGATTGTGTAATGACTCACCAAGTCAGTAAACGTAATTCCAATCCAAGAGACTAATATAGTAGAATAATTGTAAAAGCTCTATATTCAAGGAGTGGTGAGACTACTTGAGGTACCAAATCCATCTATCTCTGACTGAGACCCTATATTGGTATTGTAGGTCCTTGAAATAATCCCTTGGAACCTATTTAAACATGATCATGACATACTATCCCCAAATAAAAAAGCAAGTTAGAGCATACTATTTAGATATTGGAAGAAATGATCAGAGCCCGTGTTATGGTCTTTGGTGGTTCATGGAAATACCATTTACATTTAGGGGAATTTTTTTATAATAATAGTTATTAGGATATGATATATATAGACCCATTTGATGAATTGAATTATCATCTATTTATCTTTCCACTTTATTGTGTAAATATTGGAGTAATGTCATTGATTGGATCAAGCCTTGTGTGTGAAACTACTGAAAAAATACATATGATCTGCAAGATGATGGAAACATCCAATAGATGAGAGAAACATTATGAAAACAATCTTCATTTCCCATTATCTTTTGATGTGGGAATACATGTATTCTTGAGAGTTTCTCTATGTTTGGGGCATCGTCTCTTAGGAAAGAAAAGGAAAGTGGATCCTTGATACATTGCAACTTTTGGAATTATTGAAATTATTGGTTAATTTTATTAATTACTAGCTCTACCACTAAGGTTTATTTTCATTTATAATGTTTGTCACATATCTCAATTAAAGTAGTGTCAGCCCAACACTACTTATATAATCATTTGGGACCATGTTACTCTTGAGTTCGATGTGATATTTGTTCATACCATGATCTGTATTCTCGGTAGGCAAGAAAAAATATTTCATGATAGATATATACCTTTGGTTTGAGTATTTTGTAAACATAGTTAGATTTAGGAAGATAACTAGAAACATTAAAATTATATGCTAGATCAATGACAATATATATTCAAAACAAATACAATCTACAAATTTCCAAGGATGGAAATCCCAATTATAGGGAGAATTTAAAACCCATAGTTTGAGTTATTTTACTATTTAATATTGTATTTTTGAGTTATAAAATGGTTTGGGTTGATTTTATGAAATAATAACTTATTTTTTGATGTTTTGAGGGATTTTTGAGGGTTCATGGTTGGTTGAAGGTTAAGGTAAATCATACATAGCTTCATGCTAACCATGTGGGAGTGAATGGGGGTGTCTAGGTAGGTATACAATTGACCCATGGTTTGAAAAAACTATACCGTAACCATGAAACCTTAAGGAATTTATGGATTGTGTCGATTCACATGGTTGGTGAATAGTTTTTAAAACCATGTGACAAATTCATTCTTTTTATTAAAGTGGTTTTAAAAATTATATTTCAAACCCAATTTCTCCCATAAAACTATAATTTTTCCTCCTATGGATAGGGATAACAAACCTGAAGGTAAATGTATGTGATTTTGGTAATTTACTTCACTTAATAACTCGATATTTTAAAATATTGGAGTGTAATTCCTAAAAATCGAAGGCATGATCCTTGTTTCTTCTTATACTAAATCCTCTTATCATTTTATCTTTGGAAAAAATCTAGAATAGGTATTCCATGCTAATATCTTTGTTTTAGGGTGTTTGTAATGGGGTTCCATTGAGGATCCATTTTAGTTAGGTGGTAAGATCTTGAATATGTGAGATCTTCGTGTGATTTTTTAGGATGAGCATGTTAGAGGTAGGTGGATTCTCTCTCAATTTATACCTAACTCAAACTAAAATACTTTGGTGTATAAATATTTAATACTTGTTTCATCTATGGAAATATTGAATAACCTAATTTAGAAACATTTCTCATGGTTGTGGGTTTTGAAGCTAAATGTTATGGGTGATTCCCACAATATGTTTGATAAAGTACATAAATGGGGGTTTTGTTTTCATGGAATTTTTTAGGTGTGTAAGCATGGAATGAGTATCAATGGTGTGTGTTCATGATTCATATTATGGGGCCTTTTGGTGTATACTTATCTACCATTCCAAATAGGGACTATGCTAGATGGTACCACCGAGGGACGACTTGGATCTAGAGGGACAAGTTTTTGGTAATAAGTTTTGACTGTTCAGAGAATATTTTGGATGGAAGAAGCATTGTTTGGGGAAAAAACTCCCAGATGAGTGGTTCATGTGATTTCATGGATGTGTGTATTCATGATATGGGTGGGATCTTTGGTTTTCATTACATTCAATTTACATGTATGTCCAATTTTATAGTTTTTATATTACCTCTTATTTCATATATTTATTAAAGTGAGCTAACTTATTATTGTTCTAGCATCATGTGTGTGATGTCATAGGGGTTTTCCTACTGAGTTATAAAATCACCCCTTCATATAAACCTTAGTGTATATACATATATTTTTATCATGATATATGTAAGGGAAATATATCATACTTTCTATTGGATCATCCTGAAGCTGTAGTCATGATCAATGGGATACAGAGCTTGGAGATTATCTTATAGTGGATTTGGACATGGTGACACATTTTTACCTTAGTTTATTTTTTTCATTAGTTTTTGAATAATTATGGATTTCTAGTTTAATGTTGTGATTATGATTATGTGTATGTTATGTCATTTGAAGTTTTTTTTTGAATTTCTATCACGCATCATATCTATGTTACACCATTTTGATTCATATATTGTAGGATATATTCAATTCATAGGTAAATCATACACTAAAATACTTTATTTACCCTTCAAATTTATTTACAACCTTTGGTGTGTATGGGATTCACCTCAGGTTAGTGGCAATTCAGTTCTTCCCAAGTTAATGGGTTAGGGTTGGTATGTTACACAAAACATGATGTGGCTTATAACTCAACATCATATTTTTATCCTCAATTTATATTTCTAATAGTAAGTAGATATACACATAAAACATTTATTACAAAACAAATTCTATACTAGTAACAAAACATATATCATCACAACATATTGAATCCTTAGAACATTTCTTTACACCAAACATTATGTATATAAAATATAGTTTTCTCTTAACATATGACGTAGAATATATTTCATAAAATATTGAAAAAATATAAATAGAGTGATGGAACCCATAACCTAAAATATTGTGCATAAAATATAAAATATAAGACACATAACATAATTTTTAATATACCAAACATGATTAAGAGAACACAGAACATGATAAATAGGAAGTAAAACTTGGAATAAATCTCTTATAGCATGAGTTAAATCACATATATCATTGATTATAGGTTATAAAACCTGAGTTATGATCTATATAACTTAAAATATTCTATATAGAACATAAAAAAATTTGTTCCGATCGAATTATATTTAGTATAGCACATAAGGTATCTAGAAAGGAACAAAATTAATAGATCCAAAATATAAGATAATGTTTACAAAACATGATAGTAGCTTCACACACATAATATATAGAGTAAAATAAAAGGTATATCTAGAACAAAACAATAAATATTGATCGAAAAACATAAGTTATGAAGAAAAAATCTAATAAATAAACATTTGAATCATGAATTCCAATTCAAAAAAGATCATATATAAATCAAAAAAATGAAGCTCAAGTCCCCAAGACCAAAGTGAGTATCTTAAAGAAACGGCAGTTCTGGTATAAATAATTCCATTCATTATCAAGGGAAGTGGATGATACCTTCCCCTTTTAGAAGTTAATGATACATACTCAAACATTTTATATGAATTGAATAATATTTTTCATCATTAAAAATAATAGTGATAATAAAATACATGAATCAATATAAGATTTATATATAAAAAATATAAACTTGAATTAAAAGAATAAGGAAAAAAATACTTAGATAAAATATAGTTCAATAATGTAATAATTAGTAAAAAAATATAATAAAAGGGAGAAAAAATTGAACCAAAATGAAAATATCATTCGACTAATGACATTTACAATTTGAAATTACATTAATAATAATAAATAAAATGAAAAATATAAATCCATTCTTCAATTAATAAAAATAAAAATAATACCTTAATTATAATAAATATCCATTTCATTAAATGTATTTGAAGGTTTTTGGAAATGAGTGATGTCCTAGATTATGAAGGCAGAGAGGTTAAAATTTAAGGAGTAATAGTGGTATAATATATAGGTAACATGAATATTGGGGAAAAAAGAGTGAAAGGGAAAAGGTAAAAATATTTTTAGTTTTATAATATTAGTGGTAAAATTAATCAAAAAAATTAAACCATTATATAAGAAATTTGATCTGTAACACCCCAAGATTCCACAGTACGTTTCTCTTTGAATAATATAGTAGCGTGTGTTGTACGCAACTTCAAGTTCTAACACACCACAACCAATCAAACTAGCCGTTATAAATAGAAATACCCAATTTTTAATTTTTTTAAATTTTATCTTTCAAAATGGACTTCATTTTTGGATTCTGAATATCGAAATTAGTTTAGGGTGAATTTTTTGTATTTTTCTAAAAACATTCAACTGTTGATGAATAGTGAAAAACACTGAGTTATAGTTTAAAACCAAATTTTTATTTAAATAATTTTTTATTTTATTTAAATTTATTTTAGGTCAAAATAGATACATAATACCTATATAAGTTCAATGTAATTCATCGGAGTCAGTTTATAATAATTTTAGATATATAAAAATTTTATTGAATTTTTCACCGTCTTTTACCCACCTCCTAGGAGAATTTTTAAATTCACATAAAACATAATTTTACCACTTCTGTGAGTGGAATTTAAAAAATTCAAGAGACACGGTTGATATCAGTAAGAAAAATGTGGTTCAATAAGATGAAAATAATTATTGTTGAATAGTAACTTTCTACATATATTTACCACAGTTAAGAATAAATAGGGTAATTAAGGTTAAAAATGATATTATTATTACCCTAAAACATGTCCAAATTCTACTGGATAAGTGTAATTCAACCAAACACAACCTTAGGAATAAAATATGATCCTTTAGGTCCACTTTTATTAGATTTGGACACTTATTATTATTTTATTTAAAGAAGAGTTAAAAGAGTTAAAATCAAAGTTTAATAACTAAACCATTTTTAATATAGGGTTATGCATAAGATAAATTAGACTATAAATATTAATTAGTAAAATGAACTGATTTCATACATAATGGTATTTTATTTATAATTTTTAGACATTAAATAATTTAATTTATTTATGACACAATGATGATGCATTAATTAAATAATTAATGAAATATTAAAATAATTGATATTATAAATATCCAAATAAATGTAATTTGAGACTTTTTATGAATTACACTAATTTTATAGGTTACTATGACATAATATGGATGGTTAGATTAATTTTCTTCTAAGTAATAATGCTTTTATGAATTTAGAAAATACAAAATACCAAATTATGTCAAAATTGACATAAAATAGTTTTTAAAAAAAATATTAAATTATTAATTGATATTATATTCTTAAAAATCTAAGTATTGGAAAAACTAATTATATAATTATAGGTTTATCATTAATTAACCACTTGGGGTTCAATTGGAAGTATATAGTATGTTCTTTAACCATATAATATCAAAATACAAAGAGTCAAGGTAAATGTCAAACTACTTAAGTAAGAGTTAAATCTAAAAGATAAAGTTAATATAGTGACCCAAACCTATTTAAAACCCATTGGATGAGTGGTTTTTGACCCATATCCACCTTATCCTATAAATAATCTATTTTTGAGTGATTAGAAATCAAAAATTATTTTATTATAAAATAATATTTCTACCTTTTCCTAAGGTGCCCCTCACCCCTCTTATAAAAGGGCACTCCCCCTTCTCTCTAATTCACACCTTCAAATCCATTTGTCTCGGCCAAACCCTGCCCAAATACCCTCTCAACTATGATACCTTCATTCTAGAGGTCTTCCTTTAGTAATAAAGCCAACCTAAGGATCCCTTTTGATCAAATCAAATGGAAGAATCTGAAGAAGAAGTAAATATTCCATCACCTCTTTCAAGTTCCTTTCTTCTTTCGCTTCCTCTTTCATTGTTTTTTACATTCTAAAATAATAAATCCAGTATCTTCTATATACTATGATATTTTTATAAATATGGTACAACCATATTCATTATTCTATCCATCCTTTGAATGACATGTCACCATTCGTGCGTACATGCGGATTACTGTCTCCACGTCATGGTGTAATTGTTATTCAATACATTATTATTTGGATGGGTATAATAATGATGTGTAATTGATTTAAATAATAAATATAAAATTATAACGATTCTGTATATATGATATAACATCCAATTATATCTTATTTTAATATCAAAATAATGATATTATCGCTTGTGCATACGTACGAATTACCGTCTCCACGAACGGGATGAGATTCATTCCCCATCATATCCATTCAAGACTAACTTTCATTTGATGATTAAAAATAATATTTAAAGACTCGATTTCATTATATATATGAATAAGATACATCCCATACATAACAAATATGACTCACATAATAAATAATATAAAGGAAAACGAATCCTTTAACACCCGAAATGATGAGAATACTAAGATATTATTAACAAAGAAATGTTAAAAGATCATATATGATATCATATTAATGTATGTGATTATTGTATAATTTAATAAAAATTATTTCACCATTATACAGGAATTTAACCTACCCTCGACCAAGTAAAAGTACAATGTAAGGATTAATTTCACAATCTCTTTATTATCCGAGGTTGTTTTTTCGTAAGTATCTTCTGGGACCTCTTTATCATCCACATCCATGTTTCTTAAAAATGTATTTCAAAACATTCTTAATATTTTATAGAATATGGGTTAAAGTAATTTATACCCTTGCTTGACTTTTTATAAGATTTTTATAAAGGAATCTTTTTGTCGTTATCCAAACAAGGTCCTTTATAACCTTTTCGACAAAATTACGGTAAAACTGTCTTTTTTTTAACTTGTACGGAGGGTGCAGTAAATTTCCACCATTATAACATCATCAAAGATTCCCTCACAAGATTATAAGAATATTTCCAAAATAAATGTTTTATTTTATAATTATATTAATATTAAATGATTTCAAAATAGAAAGATATATTTCTCTAAAAAAATGTATTGATATCATCTATGTCAACATCCTTTGATGGATTTTAAGTTTATTTGAAGTTGATTTATTATGATACAAAACATCGACATTGTATTGAAGGTTTTGTGATATGTTTGACTGTGGATGTGTTATTTTTATACCATTCATGGTTTATGGATAACGTATTGACATTTCATATTCTAGTTTTAATAAGAATTTTTATGTTATGTTTAAACCTTTTTATATGAGGAATGCGTTGGACTTAGTATGTGAAGAGTTGAGCCCACTATAGCTCCTCGATGCACCAGTATGTCTCATGAGAGAAACTAGTGTATTGGTACAAGGCCATGACAAAAATTGTATTTGTAGTCTTGGCACAAGGCCTTGACTATGTGGTTATGAAAGTCCGGAATTATGAATCCCATCATTATAAAAGTGGCTATTGATATTGCAGGTGATTATTTGACTAGTAGAATATCCATGTGAGTAAGTAAATGAAATTATTTGATTTTATCTTTTCCATATTATGTTGAAGTTCAAGTTTAAAGGGATTTTTTAGTCTTGTACATTGCTGTAAATGTTTATTCTTATTTATGAAAGTTTCTTCTATATTTTTATCCTTACTGAGAATCTGAGCTCACCCCTTTCTATGTTTTATTTTTTACTAAGATGCGAAGAATTATTTTATAACTGACCCGTAGGGATAGTTTGAGGGGAAATGAGTGTGGTCTATTGAATCAATGTTGTTGTAATTTTTCATTTTATGATGTAATGTAAACCTTATGAATGTATCATGTACTTCCAAGGATACTAAACTAATTGGTCTTTCGAGACTTGATCTTTTGTGATCATTCCAATGTTATGTAATAATGCATCTATTCTGGGTAACTGGGGCCGGGGTGTTAGAGTTGGTATCAGAGGATGTTTAGTACAAACCTTGGTAACTAGATTTAGATAAACTCTGATTGGGGAACATAGCCCTAAGATATAATTTGATGATTAGTATAGAAGAAATTCTTAGAATTTTGGTGTTGTAGAGATTTTGTGATTTTACAAGAAATACATCCATGTATGGATACAAGTAGGTAGAGGCGGATCTAGCACATATGTACCTAGGGGTAAAACCCAAAAACACCGCTTTATGCTAGACTCGAACGGGAACTGGTGCATGACAACGGGCCTTGCTGCACTCTTGGTTATGACACTCCCGGGGGATATGCTTCGGATAATTCTCATTTTCTTTACAAACCATTATGAAGGGTTTATGAGTATATAATTTCTCAAATAAAACATTTTTTATTCTTATGGATTATATCCATAAAATTTTCAATTTATGTTAAGTGTTTTACAAGTTTGGATTTATGTATTGTGATTCATAAACTAATCTAGTTTAAACCACTGTTTAGAAATGGGGCCTAGTGGAAGGAATAGAAACTTTATCAATGCACACACTCCATGTAGGGATTTTCCTCCTACTCAAGATAATTATAGTGGAGCTAGTGATGCAACTAGTGTTGATCAGCTAATCACCATACTGGGAAAACGCACTCATGTTATGAATAATAACCTTACCCGTATGGATCGCTCTGATCCATAGTTTGGAAGATCAATGTTAGATCATTTCATGAGGCAACAACCATCAATACTTAATAGGGGTACCAATACACTAGTAGCTGAGCAATGGATAAATTCCTTAGAGAAAAATATTCCATGCCTTGGGGAGCAGCGAAAGGGAAAAAGTTGTCATGGTAGTTTACCGCATCACTGGAGATGTTGATCAATTATAGTCATTGATTCAAAACACAAAGGAACATGATGAAGTATAAAATATAGAATGGAGGGAGTTTAAAGAGTTTTTCTTAGAAAATTTATTTCCTCATGCCCATCTAGAAAATATGGAAATACAATTTCTGAGTCTGAGGCAAAAGGAGGATGAGAATGTCGCAATGTATGAATCTAACATTACAAGGTTAGAAAGGCATGCTGCAGATTATATACGTAACCCAAAAAGTAAGATTGATCATTTCTTTGATGGGTTAAAACCATTTCTCCGTCAAGAATTAGTCTCACAATCATTCTCATCATACGAAGATATTGTCTCATGTGCTATCAAGACCGAAAAATAATTCTCCAAGTCTTACGACTTTAAAGCAAAGCAAGAGAAGAAGAGAGATGCTGAACACTATGGAAATGGAAATAAGTTTAAGAAGGGAAAAGTTGAATATCCATCCTATAGTAAATGCGAGAAGAAACACCCTAGTACTTGCATGAAGGGAATGAGATTCTGTTACAAGTGTGGTAAAAAAGGCCACCAATCTCGTGATTTCAAGGGGAAGAAAAGGGATGTCGATGTTGAATGATACAATTATAGAGAAAGGGGGAATTATGCAAATTAATTTCCTAAGAGATAGGGGAACATACCTCAAAAAAGGCCAATAGATCAAGGCCAATATTATGCTATCACTACTGCTGAGGTTGAAGCTCCGAAAGATGTGGTGGCAGGTAATTTAATAGTTTTCTAAATTTTAGAAAATAATTTATTTGATTATGGATCATCGCATTGTTTTATATCTTCCATGTTTTCTTAGAAAATTAGATATTTCCTATTTGACTTAACAAGGGAGTTTTCAGTCAAAACTCCTAAGGGAAGTATCATTGCAAAAAAGTTTTGTGAATCAGTACCCATTAGGTCATATAAATGTTCTTTATCTGTTGATCTCATCATCATACCCGTGATTGAATTTGATATAATCCTCGGTATGGATTGGATTTCGAACCATGATGCAAAAATTTATTGTAAGAAGAAGGAGGATATAATTTTTGAGGCTGATAAGAAGTACCATATCTTTAGAGCAGAAACGTCACCACCTAATTCTTATCTAGATCCACCCCCAGTAGCTCAACTAAATTCAATTATTGGGAAGGAAGAGAATAAATTAACTATGGATGAGGAATGGAATTTTCAAATAGAGGATGTACCTATTGTGAAAGAATATGTTGATGTGTTTCCAAATGATTTACCTGGACATCCTCCAGAATGAGAAATTGAGTTTTCCATTGATTTAATTCATGGATCAAGGCCCATATAAAAGACCCCTTAAAGAATGGCCACAGTGTAATTAGTGTAACTGAAGAAACAACTAGAGGAATTGAGTATATAGAGATTTATTCACCCTAGTGTTTATCAATGGGGAGCCGTTATCCTTTATGTTATGAAGAAAGTTGGATCTAAGATGTTGTTCATTGACTAGAGGGAGATCAATGCTATAAAAATAAATAACAAGTATCCCCTACATCGCATTGATGATTTATTCGATCAACTTCATGGAGGTCAATACATGTCAAATGTTGACCTTCGATCTAGATATCATCAGTTGTGTGTGAAGAAGGAAGACATTCCAAAAACAGCATCTCGAACCATGTACTGGCATTATGTGTTTACAATAATTTCTTTTGGATTGACTAATTCACCCTCTGTCTTCATGGATCTAATGAATAGAGTTTTCCAGGATTATCTTGATGAATTTGTAGTGGTATTTATTGATGATATATTGGTATACTCCAAAATCTAAAAAGATCATGAAAATCACTTTCGCATTATCCTAAAGACTCTTAGAAGACATGAATTATATGAGAAGTTTAGCAAGTGTGAATTCTGGATTCAAGAGATTTCTTTTCTTCACCATATTGTCTCTATGGATAGAATCTATGTTGATCCTTCTAAGACAATAGAAATCCATGAATGGCCAACACCAACTAGTATAATTGAGGTGCATAGTTTTATTGGTATAGTAGGTTATTATCGACGTTTCGCCTAGAATGTTTCTCGGTTGGCTAACCCATTAAAAAATCTCACACGAAAAGGGGTTAAATTTGTTTGTACAAAAGAGTGTGAAGAATGTTTTGTAGAACTGAATAGTAGATTAGTCAATGCTCCTATATTGACTCTACCATTGGATAATTATTCGTTTTTTATTTATAGTGATGCTTCAATGAAAGGACTTGGTTGTGTCCATATACAGAATGATATAGTTATTGCATATGCATCACGACAACTAAAAATTCATCAGAAAAATTAGCCTACTCATGATATTGAGTTAGCAGCTGTAATCATTTCTTTAATGATTTGGAGACACTATCTCTATAGTGAAAAATGTGATATATATACCAATCACAAGAGTTTGAAGTATATTTTCTCACCGAAAGAACTCTACATGAGGCAAAGTAGATGTCTTAAACTACTCAAAGATTATGATTGCACTATACACTACCACTTAGGGAAGGAAAATAAGGTGGTATATGATTTGAGTAGAAAGGATCATGGAGTTTTGAACAAGATGAGAGTTGAAAGGGATCCTATTTTCATGGATCTAGTAAATATGGATATAGGAATCACCATAGAAGGTGAAACATTAATAATTTTTGAAATGGTTACCAAATTAACATTACTAGAAATGATAAAGTGTTCTCAGACCAGTAATGAAGTGTTTCAATAGAAGATTAAAGTTGTGAATGATGGGAGATTGAGTGACATTATGTATGAAGATGGAATTTTGAAATTTTGGAAAAGACTATGTGTTACTGATATACCTGATCTAAAAAAAGAATTGTTTGATGATTCTCATAGTTCCAATTTCTCTATACACCATGGTAGCACTAAGATGTATAGTGATTTGTAGGAACATTTTTGGTGGGACAACATGAAGAGGGAGATTGCTGATTTTCTGTCTAGATGTATGGTTTTTCAATAAGTGAAAGATGGAAGGCAACAACCTGGAGGAGTCATTCAACCTCTTCCCATACCAGAGTGGAAATGGGATAATATTACAATGGACATTGTCATGGGACTACCAAAGACTCTTAGAAGGAACAATGCAACATGGGTCATTGTTGATCATCTTACCAATTCAGCACATTTTCTTGATATAAGAGAAGATTTTCCACTTTAACATTTAGCAAGACTATATATTAATAATGTTTTAAGACTTCATGGTGTACCATTATCATTTTTTCTGATTGTGATCCAAATTTTACATCAAATTTCTGGAAAAGTCTTCAGAAAGCCCGGGATACTGATTTTAGTTTGAGCACTACCTACCACCCCCAAACTGATGGAAAATCAGAACGGACAATTCAAACTTTATAAGACATGTTGAGATCATGATCACTTGACTTTCAAGGTATGTGGGATCAATATTTACTTCTGGTAGAATTTCCCTATAACAATAACTTCCATTCAAGTATTCAGATGGCACCATATGAAGTGTTATACGAAAGGATATTTCGCACATCAACCTGTTGGGATGATGTTGGTGAAAGAAAACTCGTAAGCCCAGAACGTGTGGAGGAAATGATGGAAAATGTGAAGGTAATCCAAAACCACATCAAGGAAGCTCAAAGTATACAGAAGAGCTATGCTGATAACCGAAGGAAGGGTTTGGAATTTCAGGTAGGAGATCATGTTTTCTAGAAGGTATCTCCAAGGAAGGGTGTTATACGTTTTGGTAAGAAGGGTAAATTGAGTCCCAGGTACATTGGACCTTTCGAAATTCTAGAATGAATTGGGGCTGTACCTTACTGTTTGGAAATGCCACCAAGTCTCTCCAAAGTTCATGATGTGCTCGACGTATCACTGTTGATAAAATACATGCCTGACCCAACGCATGTACTCACCTATGAGGAATCAGAACTAGAACCCGATCTGTCATATTGCGAAGAGCCTATAAAGATTCTTGATACAAGAGAACAAGTGCTGAGAAACCAGACAACTCGTCTGGTAAAAGTTATATGGAGAAACCATAAGATGGAAGAGGTAATGTGGGAACCCGAGGAACTTATGATGAAGAACCACCTGAGTCTTTTTACGAACTAATACTCTAGAAATTTTGAGGATTAGATTATTTGAAGGAGGGGAGAATGTAACACCCCAAGCTTCCACAATACGCGTCTCATTGAATAATACAATAGAGTGTGTTGTACGCAACTTCGAGTTCTAACACACCACAACCAATCAAACTAGCTATTATGAATCATAATACCCACTTTTTTAAATTTTATAAATTTTATCTTTCAAAATGGACTTCATTTTTAGATTTTGAATATCAAAATTATCTTAGGGTGAATTTTTTGTATTTTTCTGAAAACATTCAATTTTTGATGAATAGTGAAAAACACTAAGTTATAGTTTAAAACTGAATTTTTATTTAAATAATTATTTATTTTATTTAAATTTATTTTATTTAAATATATATACATAATACCTATATAAGTTCAATTTAATTCATTGAAGTCAGTTTATAATAATTTTAGATATAAAATCTTTTTATTGAACTTTTCATCGTCTTTTACCCACCTCCTAGAAGAATTTGAAAATTCACATAAAACATAATTTTACCACTTATTTTAGTGGAATTTTAAAACTCTAAGAGACACAGTTGATATTAGTAAGAAAAATGTGGTTCAATAAGATTAAAATAATTTTTGGTGAATAGTAACATTCTACTTTTATTTACCACGGTTAAAAGTAAATAGGGTAATTAAGGGTAAAAATGATATTATTATTACCCTAAAACATGTCCTAATTCTATTTGATAAGTGTAATTCAACCAAAAACAATCATAGGAATAAAATATGATCCTTTAGGTCCACTTGGATAAGATTAAGACACTTATTATGATTTTATTTAAAGAAGAGTTAAAAGAGTTAAAATCAAAGTTTAATAACGAAACCATTTTTAATATAGGGTTATACATAATATAAATTATACTATAAATATTCATTAGAAATATATAAATATTTCATACATAATTATATTTTATTTATAATTTTTATTCATTATATAATATAATTTATTTATGACACAATGATGATGCAGTAATTACTTAATTAATGAAATATTAAAATAATTGATATTATAAATATCCAAATAAAGTTAATTTGAGACTTTTTATGAATTAAACTAATTTTATAGGTTACTATGACATATTAGGGTTGGTTAGATGATTTTTTAGAAGTAATAATGTTGATATAAATTTAGCAAAAACAAAATACCAAATAGTGTCAAAATTGACATAAAAGAGTTTATAAAATAAATATTATATTATTAATTGAAATTATATTCCTAAAAATCTAAGGATTGGAAAAAAGACTTATATAATTATATTTGTATCATTAATGAACCACTTGGGGTTATCTGGGAAGTATATAGTAAGTTTATTAACTATATAATATAAAAATACAAAGAGACATCGTAAATGTCAAACTATTTAACTAAGAGTTAAATCTAAAAGATGAAGTTAATATAGTGACCCAAACCTGTCTAAAACCTATTGGTTGAGTGGTTTTAGACCCATATCCACCTTATACTATAAATAATATATTTTTGATCCATTATAAACTGAAAATTATTTTATTATAAAATAATATTTCTAGCTTTTCCTTGGGTTCCCCACACCCCTCTTATAAAAGGGCACTCCCCCTTATCTCTAATTCACAACTTCGAAGCCATTTTTCTTGGCCAAACCCTGCCCAAATACCCTATCAAATATCTTCCCTTCATCCTAGAAGCCTTACTTTAGTCATAAATCCAACCTATGGATCCATTTTGATCAAATCAAAATGAAGAACCCGAAGAAGTGGTAGATATTTCATCACCTCTTTCAAGTTCCTTTCTTCATCCACTTCCTCTTTCTTTGTTGTTTCCATTATAAAATAATAACTCCAATATATTCTATATACTATGATGTTATTATGAATATTGTACAACCATATTCATTATTCTATGCATTCTTTGAATGACATGTCACCATATGTGCGTACGTACGGATTACCATCTCCAACTCACGGTGTAATTGTTATTCAATACATTATTATTTGGATGGGTATAATAATGATGTGTAATTGATGTAAATAATAAATATAAAATGATAATTATTATTTATATATGATATACCCTCTAATTATATATTATTTTAATATCAAAACAATGATATTGTCGCTCGTGCGTAAGTAAGGATTAACGTCTCCACGAATGCTATGAGATTCATTTCCCATCGTGTCCATTCAATAATAATTTTCATTTTATGATTAAACATAATATTTAAAGACTAGATATAATTATGGATATGAATAGGATACATCCCATCCATAAAAAATATGACTCACATAACAAAGAATATAAAGGAAAATGAATCCGTTAACACTCGAAATGACGATAATACTAAGATATTATTAACAAAGCAATGTGAAAAGATCATATACGATCTCATATTAATGTATATTATTCTTGTATAATTTAATAAAAATTATTTCACCATTATATAGGAGGTTAACCTACCCTATACCAATTAATATTACAAGGTAAGGGCTAATTTCATAATCTCTTTATTATCCGAGGTTGTTTTTACGTAAGTATCTACTGGGACCTCTTTATCATCCACATCCATGTTTCTTAAAAATGTATTTCAAAACATTATTACAATTTTATATACAATGGGTGGAAGTCATTTATACCCTTTTTTGTCTTTTTATAAGATTTTTATAGTGGAATATTTCCATCATATTCCAAACAAGTTCCTTTATAACCTTTTCGACAAAATTAAGGTAAGAATGTATTTTTTTAACTTATACGGCGGGTGAGTCTATTTTCCGCCGTTATAACATCATAAAAACTTCCCTTAATAGCTTATGAGAATATTTAAAAAAATTAATGTTTTCATTTATAATTATATTAATTTTAAATTATTTTAAAATAGAAGGATATATTTCTCTAAAAAAAGGTTTTATTTCATCTATTTCAACATCCTTTGATGGATTTTAAGTTTATTTGAAGTTGAGGGTCATGTAATCTCCTATGCATATGGGTTATGTAATCTCGGAGCCTACAGGCCTTGTAAGGGTTCACCCTCATCCCTTGAAAGGGGGGTTATCAAAAATCAATAAAAATGAAGGCCTTTGGGGCATTCAGGCAAATAAAAAGTTGATTTATTATGATACAAAACTTCCATATTATATGGAAGGTTTTGGGATATTTTTGACTGTGGATGTGTTATTTTTATACCATTCATGGTTTATGGATAAGGTATTGAAATGTCTTATTCTATTTTTAATACCAATGTTTATGTTACGTTTAAACGTTTTCATATTAGGAATGCATTGGACATAGTATGTGACGGGTGGAGCTAGATACAGCTCCACGATGCATCAGTAGGTCTCATGAGACAAACTCGTGTCTTGGCACAAGGCCTTGACAAAAATCATATTTGTATTCTTGGACCAAGGCTTTTACAATGTGGTTATTAGAGTCTTGCATTATGCATTCCATCATTATAAAAGTGTCTATTGATATTTCATGTGATTATTTGACTAGTAGAATATCCATGTGAGTAAGTAAATGAAATTATTTGATTTTATCCTTGCCATATTATGATGAATTTCACGTTTAAATGGATTTTTTAGTCTTATACATTTCCTCAAATGTTTATTCTTATTTATGAATGTTTCCGCTATATTTTTATCCTTACTGAGCATTTGAGGTCACCCCTTTCTATGTTTTATTTTTCCCATGATGCGAAGAAGTATTTTATGAATGACCTGTAGGGATAGTCTGAAGGGATATGAGTGTGGTCTATGGAAACAATGTTGTTGTAGTTTTTCATTTTATGATGTAATGTAATCCTTATGAATGTATCTAGTACTTCTAAGGCCACTAAACTAATCGGTATTTTGAGACTTGATCTTTTGTGATCATGCCAATGTTATGTAATAATTCACTGACATTGGGTAACCGGGGTCAAGGAGTTACATGATCCTTGAGTGATTAATTATTTATATAGTTACTTTAGTTTAATAAAATTCTCTAATTACGTTGATTATTGATCTATTCTAGTGACTTGATCCTTATATTATTTGGTAAATTTATGTATCTTGAAATCTTGGTGAAGAGTGTTAAACTGATATTTCTTATTAGTTTTATAATATAATTCAGATATCATCTCATTTAAAATTTTTAATATATGATTAATATACCTATAACTGTAGTTTTACTAAGTTGTATCCCTTTCCAAACATGTTTTAAGTAATTTTTTAATTCAAGTGGTGTGTTATTTTATATCTATAGTCACATCAACTGAAATATTATTTTCTAAGTCTATGTATTTTCTAAACAAAAACTAAACATCAATGTTTTCTTAAATTTGACTCATTTTATCCACCATAAATTGTATAATTCATTCTATTAAAATATTTTAATAAAAAATAATAGAATTTGGTTCCTCATTAGACAAAAATGAATCTATATGATTTTTGATATAATGAACAATGTCAATTATCAAGGGTTCCTTATTAATGGGAGTTATCACTATCAAAGGTGTAGGTATAAAAGATAATAATATTACCATGACATAAAAATTATTTTCTATTAAATCCAATATATATTTATTCAAGTTCCATTTCTGAAAGAATTTGAGCTGACGATGTAACACTATATAGCATATATCCATTCTAGTCTCTTGTTTTCAAACTACCTTATGAGATTTTATGAATTCCTAAAATTTAAAATTTTAAAAATTAAATTACATATCTTGAAATTATTAAATAATATATTAATAAAGATATAGAATTTGATTTATAATTTCATAAATTCTAATCATATTAGTAGTGTTTTCATCCACAATCTTAGTTTCATCAAGAGAGGAAAAATAAAATATTCATTTCCTATCTCAAATCCCATAAGATCATATCTTAAGTGTGTAAGATGATTTTTAACATCATTAGTTCTCCTCACTTTTAGTGCTTCTGTCATCTTAGATGTTGGTATATGAACATGTTCTGTAATAGGATCTACTTTAGGTGCACCATGAACTATCTCAACCGATGTTTCCTCAATAATGTTATCATTTTATACACTCATATCGTCTTGATATGAATCCAATACATCCTAAATTATTTTTTCTCATTATTGATTAAATACATATTCAATAATCAGTTCATCATAATTTGAAAGAACAATAATAGTTTAAATCACATTTCCTATAGTTAGGTATTCATATCCATGAACTGGAGAAAATCTAATCGCCTCTTCTTTATTAATAGTCTCTAATAGATTTCTTTTAGGAATAGTTTCTTAATTTTTTAATTGAATATACCTCAAAATAATATATTTTAGGTGACATATGAAGTTCACTATAATTTGGCGAACCGTTTAAAATGGCCAAGATATAGAGAAAATCCAAGTGATGGAAAAATAAATCCCCCACTAGGTGTATCTATGATCTTTACTAGACCATAAAACTAATGTGAAATTTTTAGTGGTATCTCCCCATGAGTATTATAATGATATATGTCATAATTACCTTGATTAATGTATTATTAAGGTCTTATGTTGCAGCCTTGGGTATTTAAGATATGGTATTTTTTGAATTTTTTGTTCCATTTTAGTGTTTGTTGTTCATTTTATGTTTTGAATTCTTTTAGGGAGTTTCTAGATGAATTATTATATTTTTTGGTTGATTCTTAAGGTATTTATGGGATCTTTAGGGGTTTAAAATTTGTTCATAGGTGGGAAAAACAATAGTTTTAAACTATAGGTGGAACTGGGTACTTGGTGGGAGTAATCGGGTACCTAGTGAGATGGGTAGAAGTCCTGGTGGATGGGGGTTCCACCTAGTACCCAGTCCCCCCATCTTGGGTACCCAGTAGGCTAGATGGGGTTTTTATATGGGATATTTTTAGTGGCTTCCCCCTCACCCCTTATTTCTATTTCATTTATCCCCTTTGAATTTATTTCACTCTAAATGATTGAGATCCCACCTTGGCCTCTCCTTGGCATCCTTCTTCCCATCCCATCCTCCTCTTGATTCATGGTATATTAAAGGGTATTTTTTATGATTGAATACTAGATATGTTTTCCCTCTCATATAATATTCTATTTTATTTGTTTTTATTCTAAATATTGTTTCTATAATTAGTGATTTTGAGAGGAATCCCACCAAAGAATGGTGTAATTTCATTGAGATCAAGGGAATTTCTCTTATCTTAATTAAATAAATATTTGGTTGGTGTCTTAGTACCCATTAATCACTATTTTTTATAATAATACTATGTTTGGTTGTTTAAAAGGTTTTTTAGATTTTAGGGTAAAATTTTAGAAAAATTTATTATATTTATTGGGGCTTTAGTTTGTTCTATTTTTGTATGTATTTTAGGAGTTGATTGTATTAGTTTTATATTGTATTATATTATTCATTTATTATGAATATTCTTTTTTTGGGTTTATTTAGTCAAGAAATTTTTATTTTATGGTTCTTCGGAATATCTTGGTGATCATGAGGACTGTTGAAGCTTTCTTATAGTATTGGTAATTGGTCTTGAACCACTGAGTGATTCTCATGATATGCTTGTGACATACTTGCCTCTTTATTTCTATAAAATTATTAATAATGACTATCACATATTTTGGAAATATTAACAGATATATTTCTAATGTTTATTTTGATATAAACTAAAAATATTTTTAATGATGTTTTATATAATATCTATTATGTCTAGTTATCCTCTCTTGTTATTTTATAGAAATTTATATCCCTATTTGTTTTCAGTTAATTCATGACAATAATTTCTTTTATTGTTAAATTTTACTTTATGTTATGAATTGGGTGGTCTATGTTTGTGTTATTCCATGTTATCCTAATGAGACTATACATCCTGAAAATTATTTTGATATTAAAGGAGGTTAAATGGAAAGATTTTTCACATCCCTGTATCCAACCATACCTGAGGATGACTATTAACCATAGAGATTATTCTTAGAGTCAACCCTCTTTTATTATTTTAATATGTATAAAATTTATGATATTGAGTATGATTGGTGTTCTATAAAATAAGATTATGTATTTCCACGTAAAACTAAAGAATTATAAGTCAATGAATCTCACTTAAATCTTAGTTAAGAGTGTGTGTCAATGTCGATGTGGTGGCTGAGTTGATTAATTGAATGGAAATGTTTTGACATGGAAATACTGATGGTTTGGTTTTAAATATAAAGATTTTGAATTTAGTATATAAAATGGTTTTTATAATTTTTTAGTTGAGTGATGATTTATATAAAAATATTATTTTTTAAATAGCTCCTTTTGAAATCAGTTTTATAGTTAAACATCCTTATCCTTTAAAATGTTTTACTAAAACATGTTTACAATGATAATCACCCATTTTCCTTATTTTAATTCTCTATAATAATCATTATTTCATAAAATCTGTTTTAAAAACTTTAATAAAATGATGAATTAGGAAGTGGGTTTCTAACATAATATTTATCTTGGGTTTTTGTGGGTTAATAAATTCTCTAATTGTGTGTTTAAAATGAAATAGTGATTTATTTAAAACAGAGACTTATTTTAGTCAACTGATAGTTTTAAATCTTCTATTAAGTATTGAAATTAAATATTGAACATAGACTAACCTGATTCCCCAATAATATTTTTAGGAAACTGTATACCTAGTTATTAGCTATTCCTTAGACACATTATTCTAATCATTTTTACAAGCTTTTACTAGCATGTTCTATTCACCTTTACTCTAATTTTCTCTCAAAATAACCTTCACAAACTAATATGATGCAGTGATGACTGATGCAACACACCCAAACACACACCAACACAAGGGAACATAGTGTATTTAAAAGTTTCTCATATCAATGTGAGAAGAATATTCCTTGATGTGATATGGATTCCTAAAGGATCACACTACCCACTATAATCATCATGTGAGTACAAACAAGAAGGGTATAACTGTGAAACATGAATTTTCATGTCTCTTGACTATGATTCATTCATCCTTCACACAATTTCACCCCACACTATAAAATGATAAATGTTTGGGCAATAAAAAAATCATTAAACCAAATAGACTTCCTTTAAGTTATTGAGAGTTATGAAATATTCCACTTCCACTCTACTTACATCACCTAAAACAAATAGAAATTCTTCTTCAAACATGAATATGAACAAGTTGCTTATTCACTTTATATACACAACACATGCACACAACCAATTTAATCTTCTTTTTATTATCACTTTATTCTTCTTTGGAAAATCACATAATCTTCAGTATATAGAACATTTATAAAACTCTCTCATTTTCTATATCTTTTTATTTACTCTTCTCAAAATTTTCACACACTATTGAATCTACACAACATACCCTTCTTCAATCACAACCCTCATATCATATACTATCTCAATATTTACCATTAAATTATAATTGGTAATTACTATATGATAAAATAACCACAAAATTTCAAATATAAATCCAAATTAGAATAGATTATTGAAATTCACATATTTTCCTAGAAAAATAAATCATCATGGAATGGCCACCTCATTGTGGTGTAACATGATAGCTTGAAACAATTATTTTTTTAAGTACTAGTATTTTCTACTATTTGATAAATTTATATGGAATAGAGGTTTCTAATTTTACAATACCATAAAAGAAAAACCTAGTATCTTCTACAACATATCCACTTATTACAACATGGAGGTCTCAAAATTTCTAGGTCAATAAAAAAATGATAAATCCTCCTTTACGGTATAGGATACCACTATGGCATGAAGATCAAAAAAATTCAAGAGATTCCAAATTCATAAAAACCTAGAACTACTTTATAGACACCACTCTTATAGAATAGACTACATTAATCTCAACTGGTTATGGCATAGCCATTTCCAACAACATAGAGGTGCTCAAATTTCCAAGGCCACCAAAAATCAACCAATCCTTCTCTATATAATAGTAACTATTTATGTCATGAATATTCTTCTTCAAACTACTTCTATGGTTCAATCCTTTTTTTACGGCATGTAACTACTTATACTATTTCCTTTAATCTATTAGCATAATGAACTATTCTCATGATATATAATCTTTTCTAAATGGTTAAGAATCATTTAAATAAGTCAACAATAATATTTAAATCACAATAAATGTGAGTTTTAATATGATTTATGCATTGAAAACAAAATCCAATACAAAGAATCATATCCACTCCGAACATCAACAAATTCCTTACAAAAACTTCACAAAACCTATCGGTCTAAAAACTATTCCCATTTGGATATTTTTCATAACCAAGGAACATAAATCACTACCAAACTCTAGTGTCCTGTCAACATATTACAATTTAATAATTCTAAGACTACTTGAGTGAACTTTATGTAGTAAACACTTACATTGAATAAATAATAACATGATTTCCATATCATAATAGTGATCTATAACCTTTAATCCTGAAAAACATTACCTTTCATAATGATCAGTCATTTCAACCAAAAACCTACATATAATTCAATAAATTATTAGAATAGTTCACACACATGAAAACATACTGAAATGAATTCCCCTATTAAGAACTCCCTAAAAATACTTAACCCTTTAAAAAAACAATGGATGATCCCCTAATAAACATTATCTGCCTTTTTATAAACATTAGGGAGATTAATACCAATAAAGATTAATTTTTTATTTGTTCTCCACCTTTGACAACAATATCCAATGAAAAGAAGAGAGAGGGGAAAGACTTACTATACCTTATCCCTGTAATGAATGGGGTTAAACACCTATCTTTAACCATAGATTCCAAAATTATTCCTTTAGAAATTTGTTGGCGAACACATAAAAAATTTGTTCCATTATTGGAATTTTTTTATTTTTAACTCATTTAATTTATTCTAGAGAACCCATTTTTTATGACATTAATCAATTTGGGAATGGGTACCAAATCCCAAGTGTTATTATTATTTATCTGATCTAATTCTTCATTTATATCATCAACCCATTCTTGATGCTTATTTTCTTCTTTAACATCCCTAGGTTCAACTTGAGAGTATAATGAGGAATGAGTTGCAGTCCTCATAGTTCTCATACTTTTCATTTTCATTCCAGGATCCCCAATGATGTTATGAACCCAAACTCCCCTTATCCTCCTTGTATGTGAGGAATGATATTTATTCTTATCACTTTAAATGCATGAATATTTTTACCAACCTATACATCATTAAAATTTTCATCTCTTTATAAAGTTCAATTAGGCTATTTAACAAAAATAGTATCATCATAAATTCTGTAACTTTCTTTATCATGGGAAAATTATTTCGTTGATTTCTGTAGCACATTAAAATATATATAATCAATTATATTTCATCGTTATTTTTTTAATAAATGATAACCTCTTCCATTTGTTTGTTATCCAAGAAATATCCCATCAAATCCTTAATTTTCAAACTTTCCAAGATTATATCATTTTACCTTGATAACACAAGGACTTCCAAATACATGAATATAATTAAAACATAGATAGTTTTTATAATACCTTAATAAGTGGAAATATCTTAATTTATTCTTTTCAAATAGTAATTTTGGATATGAACCACTGCAAAAATAGATTTTCTCTAAAAAAACAAGAAGTATCATGCTCTACCAACATTTTCTAATACCTCTCCACCAAATATATTCTTCCTTTAAACCAAAAAAATATATTAATAAGTGTATGGTGTATTTATTTCATGTCAAATTCTACGACTCTCTATAAAAGATTCAAAATTACCATTAGTAAACCCAGTTCCATTATCTATTCAAATCTTCTTGAGATAAAAATCACAGCCTTTTTCTACACTTCTTTGAATTTTTTTAAATAGTTTTAAGGAATCAAGAATTTTCTTCTTAAACATGACACAAATAACTTGAGGAAAGTCCCCAATAAAAGTAAAAAATACTTATCAATATTTTTTAATTGATACTTCTTGGTCTCGTAAACATCTAAATGATTGATCTCTAATAGTAGAGTATATTGAATCTCCACCTTCTTGAGTAAAGATTTAACAATATCACCCTTTTAAATGTTGATAAAATCCAATATATTTTATTTTTAGCAAAGCAACATGATTAATAATATCTCATATAGTGATCAAATTCATCTTCTTTTGGCCAAGATATACAAGTCATCAATTCTATAAATCATTTTCTTTTACATACTTAGATAACATGATTTTACAGAATCTCCCACTTAAAATAAATTTCCTATTGTTTATTTTCCTCTTATCATCACATTTCCACATTCAAGGTTCTTGAAAACTAACCCATATTTCCTAATAAAAAAATTATTTACATCTTCATAAATATGTGAAACACTTATCAAATTATGTTTCAATCCATCAACATATAAAGTATTTTTGATTTAATCTTTTCTTTTTCCAAAGATCACTGAACCAAATCCTTTGATATTGAGTTTCCCATAATTTCTAAATTAAATTAACAATTATTTTAACTTTTAACATCATTTAAAGATGCATTAAATATTCTATCATGTGGGATGAGCATCCATGAACTTTCCTCTTTGGATGCTTCAGGTGATACTTCAATAATTAAGGCCTTCTCATTTCCTTTGTTCTTATTATTATAACTATTTTGAGTACTAAAACTCATATTTTTTGGGATATTAAAATGATAAGTAATTCAGTATCCTGATAACCAGGCTGATCAAACCTTCCATAGATTTTATTAATTATATCAAACTTGTTTTGTGATTTCTGTCCAGAGTTCTTAACCCATTTCTAAACATCCTACTTTTGAGAGGACAGAATCCCCCTCAAATCTTGCCTATAAAAAATTATAATCTGATTATAATATTTATAATTAAACCAAGACATATTTCTCATATTCCAAAATCCCTTAAAATTCCAAAAATAACCACAAAAATCATATTTACATTTGAATGTAAAATTCTATCTAGATTTTGTTGACAATATTTAAATCTTCTTAGAGTCACAAATTTTAAATCATTTTTTTATGAAATAAAATTTTGGTGAACTCCAAATTATTTTATCTTCACATAGATCTTTTTTTAACTCTTTTAGACACTCTATTTTTATCATATTTTTCACTCAAGTCAGTGTTTCCAGAATTTCCAAATTTTGGAACATCGCTTGATATAGACACAACCCTGATCTTAATGAATTACTTTTTATTCAATGATTCTTCACCAAAATATTTTGAATTATTATAATCCTTATGGAATTATTTTTCTGGGTCATCTTAATATTGACACTCCTTCAAAAATTCTCCAACATAGAAAATATAATTTTAATATTGTATCTACACTTCCTCAAATCCTCTTCTGTTATGATCATTTTTTATTGTAGATGAGCAAAATACCTTATTTTATCATTTAATATTTATTCCAAATTGATTTTAAGAAAATTATAATAAAAAATAAACTACTTCAACCATTTAACTTCTTCAATCAACTTTGACTTTACTTTTATAAAGACAGATTCACTGTTGTTAAATGATTTATCATCTATTTTTAATTTTTTGACATACTTATCTTATTTTAAAATATTTGAGACACATTCTTTTAATTAAATATTTAATATTAATTCTATATCAGTATATTATTCTTCTTTAATTTCAAAACTACCTTAATCACATGAAATATTTTCATCATTCACTTTATAAATGATATGTTTTTCAGCATCTTCACCACCAGATGAAAAATCATCTTTGTCTTCATTCTCATTTTCTATACCTTATTTAGAAAATAAGTTTATCCTATTAAATTTAGAGAAGTAATTACCCTTATAATTGTAATAAACCTTTGGTTTATTATGTTTCTTCTTTGAGAATATTAAAGGCATAACATATTCCTCTTAAATATCTTAATTGTATATAGATTTTCAATAATTTTCTGCATAATGTGACTTTTTATGGGAAGTTATACCTTATAAATTCCTTTCCATATTCTCATTTTTCTTGAGATAAGATAAATAACTTAATCAAAATTCTCCTCAAAATATTTCTCTAAATCTAAATTGTATGATTCTTCTTCAATAACACCCTTATTCTTCAACTTCTCTTACATTGTGGATTTAAATGAGTTTATTTTTTAGACTTCACCTTATTATTGATAGAACTACCTTTAGTAATTTCATAATATAATAAAATAATATAAAAATATTTAAGAGGAATATCACTGGGATTATTTTCTTCCAAAGAAGATACATTAAAATCAAACTCATCTGGAGAGATACTCAAAATATTTTCAACAAAATCAAAATCTTCCAACTTCACATAATAGCCTCTTATTATGATTACAATATAATTCATCCTTATGAATAAACTATCGATAGTTTCATCATCATGCATATGAATATCTTCATACTTAAGTATAAAAAACTATAATTTATCTAACTTCACTTTGATAATTTCTTTATAGATATTATGATGTTTTTTCTATATATATTTTATGGTTTTGAGTAGAATTTCAAAAACTCATTTTCTAAGAGTGATTTTAAAATATAGTTATTTGCATGGCCATCATTTTCATAATTACTATTATATATTTCTATCATAATAATACCTTCATCCCAGTGAATAAACCTTTTAGTTATAACTTCCAAAATATCATAACTAATAGATAATAGGTATAGAATCATCATGTATTTCTATATGTGATATATTTTTACATAAAATGTAAGAATTTCTTTTCATTCATTTAATTTAAATTATACATTATAGATAATATGAATCAATGATTTGTTTTTCAAATAGAGAGAGTGAGAGAATTCAAATGGAAATAACTTGAAATAGCCAATCACAAAATAAGGGAACCTGACTCTGATACCACATACAGAACCACATCAAAACCAATGAAAGATCACTGAGAGTGGGTGAGTCAGTGATCAATACTATTTTATATTTTTCTATAAAAATAAACTTTTCCACCTATTACGATGTAGTTATGATTTTAAAAACACACCAGAACACATACCAACACAAGGGAACACAATATATTTAAAAGGTTCACCTATCAATATGAGAAGGATATTCTTTAGTGTGATATGGATACCTACATGATCACACTACACACTAGAATTATTATGTGAGTACAAATGACTAGGTTATAACCTCAAAACTAGAATTTTAATATCTCCAAACTATGATTCAATGAATCCCACACACAAGTTCATCCAACACTTAATAATGAATAATGTTTGGGTAAAATATAAAAGTATTCAACTACATAGAATTACTGTAAGTTAGTGAGTTCTGAATTCTTCCACTTCCACTCTACTTACACTAGATAATGAAAATAGAAATTCCCCTTTAAAATTTTTTATGAAAAAGTTGTTTCTTAAATATTTATATACAACACATGAAAACAACCAATTCGATCTTATTCGTCTTCTTTTTTCTTTTTTAATCTTTGGATAATCACAAAATCTTCACTATATGATACATATCAAGAACTCCCGCTTATTCTTTCACTTTTTATTCACTCTTCTTATAATTTTTAACACACTATTTCATCTTTTATATAGTCCCTTTTTTAAAAAATAATCCAAATTTAAATCTATTTCTTCAATTATAACCCTTGTATTATCTACCATCTTAATCATGCCCATTAAATTATAATTGGAAGTTGTAATAGGCTGAAATAACCACCAAATTTCGAATATAAATCCAAATTAACATGGATTCTTGAATTTCCTAGATATTCATATAAATATTACTCATCACATATAACAACTTAGACTTAAGAAACCCAAATTTGGTAGTTATATCACATTATTGGTATAGAATAAAAGAGTTCCATTAGGATCCAATAACATAGTACTATTGGAAGACTAGATACATATATATATTACATTTGAAAACATAAGATACAATATGAATACAATGTGAGAAAAAATTTAGCAACCCAAACCAAATAGGTTTCAAGCCGCAACTTCCCAATTCTGCCTCCATACGCTAGGGGTGGAAATAAGCACCAAAAGGCATATCCTAAATGGGAGGTCTTTTCTTAATGTACCACTATGCACACACTCAACCATATCAATAAAGAAGTGCAGATGAATAATAAAAAAATATTCAATAGCTAGAATAATAACAATATATGAAAAACCTCTAGTGTGTACAAGTGTATGATAATGAAAAATTAAATGTAAATGGAAAAAATACACACCCAACCAGAAATATGTACCAACTTGAAAAAACTAGAACGTAAAAAATATTGAGAGAGCCCAGCTCCTGATCTCTATGATCTGGCCACTGTACGCGGTCCAATGCCCCAAGTATCCCTAATCTCCTCTATATTTACCACCAACTCGTCTGTCATTTGCATTAGAAATGACATGCGTAGGATAATTCCATGTAGGATTGAGTATTCACATACCCAGTAGGACACCCTGAAAGATGAAGGGTGAGTAGTAAGAGACACAATACGAATGGATAGTAGAAATATCAACCCAAATAAAGAGAGTATAAATACAAAAACATGGATAAAAATATTTATATATATTTATGTTCAAACCAAAGAAACCAAAATGAGAGATAAGGGGATCCCCATCTCATATCCCAACCTAGGAAA
This sequence comes from Viscum album, assembly GCA_963277665.1. Taxonomy (NCBI): domain Eukaryota; kingdom Viridiplantae; phylum Streptophyta; class Magnoliopsida; order Santalales; family Viscaceae; genus Viscum; species Viscum album. The sequence goes on along the minus strand of OY728161.1, from coordinate 1,983,332,791 downwards.
GGAGTTCCAATAGTTTCAGAAGTCCATCAATGATGCCCAACATCTCGCGTATCTATCCAAAAGTGATCATGCAGAGGCTCACACATCGCCACTATTCCACACATTCAAGGGGGAAAAAATATCCAATTAAAGGACCCACACCCTAGTGCATTAATGGGGTTCCACTCAACATGTATCTGTAGAGGACCCACACCTAGATGTTTCAGGGGGTTTCACTTTGAAGCTATAGGACCCACACTATGATTCATTAGGGGGGTTCTACTCTATATGTATAGGACCCATGCCCTAATGCACCATGGGGGTTCCACTCTAGAGTCATAATGATCCACACCCTATCCGATGGGGGGTACCAATCGATAGATAGATGGCCCACACCCTAGTCTATGTGGGGGGGGGGGTTCTACTCTAGTGTCACAAGGACCCATTCCCCATCTAGTAGGGGGTACCACTCAATAGATAGAGGACATAGATTTGGTATATCATTGGGGTTCCACTCTAGTGTCACTAGGACCCACACCCTATCCGATAGGGGGTACCACTCGGTAGATAGAGGACCCACAACCGAGTCCGTTGGGGGGGGGGGTGTGGTTTCAATTTAGTGTATTTGGTTATTCTCTACATGGGCACTTCCATCATCAAGTTCCATATAAATAAGTGTCACACCCAAAACATATCACATACCATTTGGAAAGCCACAAAGAATTCCACCATTGTCACAAATCGTCCTGTAGGTCCCATTTCGTGACTACCCCAAACCCACCTCAAATAAGCATGGGGCTGACGACTAGCACCGACCATTCATATCCCAAAAATGGGAGGGATTTTCCTAAGAACCTGTACACACACACCCAACTCCAAGACAAAGTGACTGGAGAGATAAAACACTAAGTAAAGAAAATGCATGCATGCCACTACAACCCAACAACATAGTACAATAGAAAGTAAAGAATTAAAGTACAAAAAGGCTATAATAAAATCCCACTAAAAGAAAGACAACCATAATGTTTGACCTATAAACATGTGTACTGAAGCTATTGTACGAAGATGACAGAAAAACCTCGACTCATCTAATCTCACAAGGTACCATCTGATCGTGGTCCTGATCATTCTCCGTCTAGGACTCCACCAATGTGTCGGTCAACGTCATAAGACACGACATGTTTGAGAAAAGCCCATACAGGGGTGAGTAAAACGATACTCAGTAGAGGGATCTGAAACACAATGTAAAAGACAATAAAGTAAGAACCACCAAGAAGGTACAATCAGATCAACATAGTTATATTTCAACCACACATAAAACAAGAACATTCAGGTATACTTGTAAAGGATTCCAAGACGCAATGTCTCATCCCCAACCAAACATATGGTTCCACTTGTAGCATGCTTGATTATAAGAGATCCAACTGCTCGAGCTATCTGATAGTAAAAATTTATAAAAAGTATACCAAAAGTATCATAGAGAATATCTTGTCTATATGTGTAACAATGTTTTCCCTGAGATGTCCGGTCATACTGAGACAAGGGGACTTGATATCACTACTAACCCTTGGTCACATGATTCTGCAAGAGGTATGATCGTTCCAAAAGAACTCACTCCCAAATCTATGAAGTCTTTAAAGAACCTCTCAAATATGTCACACTTCATTGGGCCCCGACAAAAGAAAAAACATTGATAAACACCCTAAGTACACTGATCAGGTCATGTCATGAAGGAAAGAATCATATCTCGATACACATATAGGGTTTACTTCACCCAGGGCCCACTGGAGGACATCCTGGACATACTAGAATTACCATCCATGATAGGGGATGAGTTCCCATGTAAATATCGGTCACACCCATACTAAAAACCCGATTTAAGGTACCAAATAGAGAATCAAGGACCTACCGGGCCTCTTGGTGCATTTCATGCTGCACTTAGACCCACTGGGGCACTCATGATGAGTTGCTTAGACCCACCGGGGCACTTAGACCCACTGAGTCATTTAGACCTGCTAGGGAACTTAGACCCATGTAGTATACTCACATTATAACATAGGTCATTCTATATGAAATGAACATGATCCTACATCAAACCTTTATAGAGAATCCCAAGGTTATGATCTTAATATATACTGTCACCCTCTATGATGGGATCAATATCATTCATTGATCCCTCATAGGAAAGACAAAAAGAATTACACCAAACTTGGATGGTCCAAATAAAACACACTAATCCATATCAAAAGTACCGCCTCATATCAAGGGTCCCAAATACGCTGATGGATCATCAAACGGACTTACAGTTTAAAAGTTAAGAGCGTTTTCGTGGAAAAGGGGGGCAGTTGGGTTCGGGTCTGGTCTGACCCGATCAGACCAACCAGACTGGACCCGGCCTAGGGTCTTCTAGCTTGACCCAGTATGCTGACCCTACCCGGACTGTCTAGGCCCATCCTGATGCGATGGGCTATCCCACTGGGTTTTCTCAACTCGTTGGTCCGGCTAGAACAACACAACCAACACAATCTGCATGGTGTGGACCAGTTCGGTCCACCGGACACGGCCAGTGCCACATGCCGCCTAACATCTGCAGCTATAGCGGTGGGTTTTACTCTGCATTATGCAGTTGGATCATCTGGACAATGATCCCATTCACGGTCCACTGACCATGTGCCATCGGTCCGATGCAACACCCACGCATTTCTGACCCTCTCCGTCGCGACCCACCATGGTTGAGACCCCTATTGATTCCCATGGATGTGCCATTATGGGGTCCTTTGGCAACCACTGTGGGCAGCTAGCTTCCACCGCATCAACATGTGGTCGCCACCACGTGCCACTGCTGGCACCATAACACCGGTGGCTTCTTCCGTAGGCTACCAGACGCACTTTGGTGGTGCGTTCTTTCATCTGAAAGAAGTTCTAGAATCCTTGGGTCTTCTTCTTCAATTCCATGGGCTCTGATCCACACAATGTTCCCTTCCAATGTAATTCCATTAGAACAATGAAATATCTTACACCGCCTCAATATGTTCACTACCGTCATTGTCGGACCTCCAACATGCCGAGTCCATCCCAAATCCACAATGTTGGATCATTTCACCATGGATCGGTTTCACAAATATCGATTAATCACCAAATGTCGAGTTGTGGGCCAAATGATGAATTCCCATGATGAACAAATAATTAAGGGAGGAAAGAAATATATCAATAATGTTGAATGAACCTCAATCAACATACATGTTGATATGGGTTCATTGTTATTAGAATGGTAAACTAAAAATCACCAAGATAATCTCTCATAAAACCCCACAAATTGAACCCTCCCATGAGAAAGATCGAATCATGGGTCAAACTGTTCATGGATTGATCCATTATTTTCATTTAAATCCAAGAATAAGGAAATAATATATTTAAATAACAACCCCTTCCTTGAGTTAGATCGCTTGTAGATGTATATTGAAGTCGTGTCATCACGTCGATCCTTTCTCCATCGGTGTTCATTGATTCGTCGTCACTTGATCGAATCTTAACCTCCGATCTGTCATCTCCAGTGAGAGAGACTCCTCCTCCTTGCCTTAGGGAAGCTCTAGGGTTCTAGAGAAATATCCAGCATTATGAATTATAACATTGGACCCTACCCCTAAATAATGGAGGAAACACGTGAAAACGTTTCAATATTTTTATTTTGCTTTGGAACAACATTGTCATGATGCTTTATTTATGAAAGGAGAACATATTTCTCTATCACTGCATCACAACATCACCAATTTACAAAACATTAAAAGGAAATAAAATAAACTTCTTTTTGTTTATTTTATTCTCCTTTAAAAATTCCAAAAATTAACTTTTATTCTCATCCCGCACTGGTCAAGGTTAGGGCCTGCCTAAGGAAAGAACACCCTCACTAGCTCAAAGATTCTCTTAGATTTTCAATCTGAGTTACCATTAATGAGTTATAAGGATTTGAAAAATAATATAATTTTATTTATGGTTATGACATTTTCTTGTTTTCTCAGTGGAGACTCACGCCGACTAAACTTAAGTTGTGCCTATGGTAAAACCAATTCTCTGAATGAAACGGTGCTATCTGATTTATGATATGAGAACCCATTTAAGAGTTATTCAACCTTTTCAAAAAATATGCCCACACATGCAATTTAAAAACTTAAACTTTTTTGACAAATCATTTCAGGCACTCCGGGCCTTAGAACCACACGTCATCTTAGTGCCTAGTCTCGTAATTTTCCCAATAATTTTCTAAAAATAGAACCAGGAAAATATAAGTGGTTAAATACTCCCCACCATAAGGATTTATTTCCTTGAAAATACAAACAAGGTCTACTCAAACAAAAGGTAAGTGTACCAAGCATGAATATGACCCTCCCACTCCCATGTGCACCTCTTAGGATCCCAGTGTTGCCTCTAAACATGCACCAAGGGAAAAGATCATCCATGAAGGATCCTCGATCATCACTGGGTACTCAACCCATGACACTCCAATGTAAATGTCTATATTACCCTAGATTATGACATGAAAAGAGGTTATGCATGAAGATCCTTAGCTGTGACACATAGAAGACATTGTGTACCTGGTCCCATAACAGGATAGATCCATGTAGTATGCTACCTCACTAACTCTATACAGCACTTGAAAGAGGGGATATTAACCTCAATGATAGCTTTATAACCCAGTTAAAATCTCCATAACCCTTTTTGGGGTGAGACCCAAAGGAATAAATGGTCTCCTTAATCAAATTCCAAAGGTCTCCACCATATGCCAGCACAAAAATTCAGATGGCCCTATGCATCCTTCATCCACTCCTAGGTGACCTGCATATTCTTTGCGAATGCCTCTGGTAATCACTTCCACAAATGGGATGTAAAGTGAGCATCATGATATGAAGTAATCGTCGATGAAACTCCATAGAGTTGAACTATCTCATACACGTAGAGGTATCCGAAGCTCTCTACTAAATATTTCTCCTGGGTAGTTAGGAAGTGGGCCGACTCGGTGAGTCAGGAAAATATCACTTGATGGTATCATGTCTCCTAGAAGTATTTGGTAAACCCATCATGAATTCCATATATATCCATTCCCACATTCTTCTTGGTACCCAAAGAAAGAGAAGGAGAAACCCATTCCACGTAAAAGGGGCTTAACACAGTGAGTTGGAAGACCAAGAAACTGATTCAAGCAAGTTTTCAACTTTTATTTCAACAGGAAATCCCAGCTTCAACCCGTTCTGTCATCCCTGGGGTCCTCCTTGATACCCACATGCATAACATAATTCATATTTCCTATTTAAGCATCCACAGCTAAAACGGCACATTTCTTGAAGATAACGATGTGCTCTACAACTTTTGATTGCCCATCAGGGATATTCCTTGTGGAAAACTGAGCACAAAAAGCCTCACATCTGGTACCACCAAACTGGGCCTCTCTGACTCATTTAAGAGTGGGAATGTAACAACCAATAACTAGAGATAATATTCTCCATATCCATCCACGAAGGATAACCTTAATGAGGAAAACCACTCTAATTCCTAATTTAGTAACTGCTATCTCGATTCCTGCTATGATCATCTGCTTCCACATTCATCTTCCCAAGAGTACAGAAAAACTCCAAGTCATTGTCCTATAGGAACTCTAGGCATCGCCTCTATCTCATTCTCTAGTCCTTCTAAGACAATACATACTTGAGAATATCATGGTTGAAGTGGAAGATGTATCACTCACCCATCAATTAGTATAGCCACATCTTCAATGTGAAGACCACCACTACTAACTCAATATTATGGGTCAGGAAGTTATTCTTGTTAAAATCCGTCTCAACCCTCACTTGATGAACTATAACTCTAGACTTTGAGGCGGTGTGTCCTAAAAACAGAAGGCCTATTGAATCCATGAAAAACACTTCAACATCTTTTCATGTATCTGGTTCCCTCGAAGTGGGTCTAGGACCATCCACAAGTGTCTCGAGTGCTCCTCCTCAGAGGGTGAGAATACTAAGATGTCACCAACAAAGATTACCTGAGGATTCCCAGGTTGAAACACCAGGTCTTACTAAGACCTTCCTCTACAAGTCCCCCCCATCTACTCCCCCAGCTCAGGAAGCTCTTCAGGATCCATCTTTTATAATGGAAAAAATATCGGTTCCACCCTGGGGTGTAGACCAATGGAGAAGTCTAACTCTCGATAGAGAGGTAAACCCGTAACATCTTCTAGTAATAATTCCTTATACTCTACCACCACTAAGAAACTTGAGGACTCATAACATCCACTACACTGAGGGTCAGACTATCCAACTGAATAGAAATTTGATGCACCCTCCTCTGCCTGAGTCCATCAAGAGCTGCAAGTGTTTACCTCTTGTCGATAGAGGGAAATCTAGTTCCATCACCAAAAATTAACCACATATTTTGTCTAAAACAATCAATATGAGCATGAACTGTGGATTAATCCATATTGAGAATGACATCGTAAGGATTTGATGCCACGACCAAGAGATACTAACCGAAACCCTTGCCTCTAAGAGTTAGGTCACACTGTCTGCACCAGTGCATGGTCATTGGGTCTCCTCTAGTAGGAGATTCTAAAAATGAGGATCAAGTAAATGATTTTAACTGGAACCTCTAGGAATCAATCAAGAAAATTGTAAGGAAAGGAAATCACTAGTACAAGTTTCTAAAAATACTACATCTAAGGTAGAACGACACAGACCATTCTTTGAATCATTCCCGGAGTCCTAGGGTCATAAGCCTCGATAGTCTATAACTATCTCTTCCTCTGTCCTCCAGCTCTCAGAGGCTGGTATTGACAACCTGGAGGTGGTGGTAATAACACATCAAAATATAATACACATCCTACTAATTCCCCATCTCTCCTACCATGTCCGCCACCTGATGGATCTATCTTGTCTTGGCACTCCCTCTTCCTTGGAAGTTCATCAACCACCTCTCTAATTACAGCATGAACGGTGGGACAATATCGTGCAAGATTACACCTTTTATAACAAGCATAGAAAATAATTTCCTTCTTGTAACTAGCACATCCCTAGAACTTCTGACAAAACCTTTATTTATGAGGCTTACATTGCACACTTGCTATTTGTAGGTCCTATTGACCCTGCATCACGGGCGATGACTACCTCAGAAGACTATGAAACATGTTCGAACCCAATGACTCATCATCTACTATCAAAAGAGACATACATGACTCAGTCTAGAAAGATGAATCAACCTAAACTAATAGAGGTGGGTCTTCGGATTGATCATCATGAGAAACTATTACCTAGTGACCATCTTGAAGAAAAAATGATCTGTGACTAGATCCCATCAGGGAGGCCTCATCAAGTATCGGGCCAAACTTCTGATCCTGCTATGGAAACCACACTGGATGGCGTTATGAACATATCTTGAGGAAAATAAGATGTATCACGTTTAGAAGAGTGTACTTAGTGAAATGAATCAAGAAGGACATGGAAAACACAACCCATTCCTATATAATTCATGTACCTTTATTTTTCCCTATAACTAGTGTTTTTATGTACTGAGTCAAAAAGCAGGTTCCCAATGTCCTGGTGTATGGATATATCAACCGTCGTACCAACACTAGAGTCCCTGGCCTGAAATACGAACTCGAAACACTTAACAATATTGCTGAAACCAAACTCATAGACTCTCGGTCCTAATGTAGAACCAAACCATCCTTTGATACCACACTGTCATGAGTCGTTCCTCGAGGCCCATGATATGAATACCCCAAGCCCTCCTCTGATAGCCCAAGGGCTAGCGACTAGTGTTGAGTATGCATATCCCCCAAATGGGAGGTATTTTCCTATGAACCTATACACACACACCCAAATTCAAGAAATATTGGATGGGGAGTGAAAAAAATAACTAATGAAAATGCATGCATACCACTAAAACCCAAAAATAGAGTACAACAGATTGTAAAGTAGTAAAGTACAACGGGGCCATAATACATTCCCACTAAAGGAAAGACAACTAAAAGGTCTGACCATTAAACATGGGAACTGATGCTGCTATAGGAAGATTCCAGAAACACCTCGGCTCATCGGATCTCACAAGGCACCATCCGGTCCTAGTCCAAGTCCTACTCCACATAGGAATCCAATAAATCATTGATCAACAGCACAAGAAATGATGAGTGTGGGAAAATCTTATGTAGGGGTGAGTAAAACAATACTCACTAGGGGACCCCAAAACTCATGGTAAAATACCACAAAGGAAACTCCACCAAGAAGGTATAGTTAGATCAAAACAGGTATATGTCAACCACACATATAACAAGAAAATTAAGGTATACTCATGAAGAATCCCAAGATACAATGTCTTATCCACCACTAGCCATATGGTTCTGCTCATATCACGCTCGATTCAGAGAGATCCCACTTCTTGAGCTATCTGATAGTAACCATATTGAAAAAGTCAACCAAAAGTATCTGAGAGAAGGGGTCTCAATATCATAGCCAATCCTTGGTCACAGGATTCTGCTTGAGGTATGCTCATTCTGAAAGAACTCACCCCTCAAGCTATAAAGTCACCAAAGACCCTTGAAAGAGGTACTGCTTCTTTGGGCCCTGCCCAAAGAGAACACACTGAGAACTAACTGAAGTATGCTGATTAGGTCATGTCACGAAGGAAGGAATCATATCTTGATACACAAATAGGGGTTCCTTCACCTAGGGCTCACTGGGAGACATCCTGTCCATACTAGAATTATCATCACAGATAGGGGATGAGTGCACATTTAAATATTGGTCACACCCATGCTGCAAACCCTATCTAAGGTACCATGAAGAGAAGTGAGGACCGACCGAGCCTCTTAGTGTGGTTTATGCTCCACTTATACCCGTTGGGGAACGTAGACCCGCTGATTCGCTTAGAAATTTTGGGGAACTTAGACCCACTATGTCAAATAACTTCAGAACACAGGTCATTATCTATGATATGAATGAGATCCTACATCGAACTTTCATAGAGAAGCCCAAGGGTATGATCTTAATCTCTAATATCACTATCTATGTCGGGATCGATATCTTGCATCAGTCCCTCCTAATAAATTCAAAGAGAATTCCACCAGACCCTTATAGTAAAACTAAAACCCCACTATGCCATATAAAAAGAAATTCCTTGTCCCAAGGGTCCCAAATCCATAGATGGTTTGACAAATAGACTTACAGTTTGAAATTTATGGGTGTTTTAGTGAAAAGGGGTCTGGTTGGGTCTAGGTTCAGTCCAACTCGGTCGGACCGACCCAAACTGTCGGTTCAACCTGGTATATTGAGACTGAACCTGTCTGGCTAGGGCAAAACCAACCCACTAGAGTGGCGCAGCCAACCCGATCCTCAGGGTACGGACAAATTCGGTCTATCGGACACGGACAACTCCACGTCCCGCCTCCCACCCACGGATATAGCCATGGGTTATCCTCTGTATCATGCAGCCAGCTCAGCCAACTGCTGATGCCACCCATAGTATGATGTGGAGCCTTCTACATCACTGAATCGCTCCACTAAGGCCCGCCCTGGCCACGACCCCTGTAGCATCCCACGACCGAGCCACCATGGGATCCTACGACCACAACTATGGGAATTAGCTTCCACTGCACCAGCATGCGGCTGCTACCCCACCAGTACACGGCTATCGCCACATGCCACTACTAGTCGCCGCCAGTGCCGGTGCACTGGTGGATTCTTCCGCTGGACACCAGACACACTTCAGTGGTACATTCTTCAATCCAAAATAAGTTTTGGAATATTCTGGTCACCTTTTTCATTTCTGTGGGCTCTGATCCACACCACAATCCGTTTCGGTAAAAATTTGTTCAAGTTGAAATGTCTCCCACACCACCTCAATCCATTCACCACCATCTTGGTTTCACCTTCGTCATGATGAGTCCATCCCAAATCCATGATGTTGGATCGTTTCACCAATGATAGATTACCCAATGATTGATTTATTTCCAAATGTAGAGTCATGGGCCAAATAGTGAATGCCTGAAATAAACAAATAATGGAGGGAGGAAAGGCATGAAACAATGAAGATTAATGGACCTTGATCAATGTTCATGTCGGTCGGGGTTCGTTTCCATTAGAATGGTTAACCAAAAATCAGCATGATCATCTCTCATTAAAACCCCATAAATTGAACCTCCCACAAGAATGATTGAACTGGTGGTTAACCTATATATGGGTTGATCCACATTTGTCGTTTAAATCCAATAATGGTGAAAGGAAAGATTTAAATAACAACCCCTACCTTGATTTTTATCACTTGCAGGCATGGATTAAACTTGTGTCGTCATGTCGATCCTTGATCCTTCGATGTTCATCATTGCTTTATCGAATCCAGAAATCCAATCCATCATCAATGATGAGAGAGACACCTCCTATTTTCCATAGGAAAATCCAAGTTTCTAGAGAAAACTACAACATTATGAATTATAATTCTAGACCCTGCCTCCGAGTAATGGTGGAAATGCAATAATGCATTTTAGCATTACTGTTTCTCTTAGAAATGACGTCCCCACACTAATTTATTTATGAAAGGAGAAAATGTTTCTCCGTCACTTCATCACAACATCTCCATGTTGTGAAATGTTAAAATGAAATAAAATAAACTTATTTAACTTTATTTTATTCTCCTTTAAAAAGTCCAAAAATTAACTTTTACCCTTGACCCGTACTGGTCGAGGTTCGGGTCTGCCTAAGGAAAGAACACCCTCACAAGATCAATGGTACTATCGTATTTCAAATTTGAGTTACCGTTTATGATTTATAAGGATTTAAAAAATAAAATAATTTTATTTAATAATTTTATTTAAAATTATTCCATTTTTGGGTTTTCTCACTAGAGACCCACACCGACTAAAATTAAGTCACAGCTAGGATAATGCCACTACTCTGAACATAATGGTGTCCTCATATTTCTGATATGTGAGACTATTTAAGAGTTATTATAATTTTTTAGGAAAACTGATCACACAGGGTATTTAAAAACTTAACATTTTTTGACGGATCATTCGAGGCACTCTAGGCCTCAAGAATCACACACTGTCTCAGTTCATGGTCTCATAATTTTCCTAATAGTTTTCTAAAAATTGAACCAGGAGAATACTATTCATTACAACCATAAATTCCTATGTGAAAAAAAACTTATTATAGGCTACTTAAGGGTTAAAATTCGAGTCCAAACGAAGGAGATATGAGATATTGAAATTTACTAAAAAGGAAACAAGGGGTATGTGGCGTGTGAGGGACACACATAGTGTGTTGTCCCTCTAAATTACCTGAAAGTATACCTATATGCACATGGATCACTGCAAATATAACCATACATGGTCTGTTTGAGCCACCTATGGTTATACCTATGCTATTTATCTGTTTCTGTGTACTTTTCCTGTGTCCATGTACTTTGGAACATAACGTGTACCTAGACATGCCCATGACCAAGTAACCTTGGAGTACACATCAAGATTTCAATCACATGGTCACATGATATGTGGGGGTCCCATACGATGTGTGATACTTATAATTATATGAATCCCTAGCCACTGCAGTTAGAGACCTATGTAACGTCCCAGTTCTGGAAGCCACCCAGAGGCGCCCCGTACCCAGTTGGTCACATAGCCTCAAGAGCATTTCTCTGAATGCCAGAGGCTACCGACTAGCAGTGAGGGCCTTGAGTGTGACAATGGGGAAACTATGCCCTCATTGGCAGAGTACACAACGGAAGAGAAACAATATACAATAGCGGAAGAAGTAATAATCCATACAAAAGCATTCAACAGAAGACTATAAGTAAGAAACAACTGGATCATACATATATATAAATGATGCATGATACATATATGTCTAGGAAAACAGCCAAACAAGTCATAATGCCAAATACAATACTAATCCCAAGTACAAAAGGAAAGTCGATAAACAATTCCTCAGCATCGTAAGCCTCAACATGGTCCCATGCTCTCCAGCTCCAACACAATCAAGTACCTGAAGTATAAGGGAGCTTTCCCTTGTCTATACCTGCAAAAAATAGTCTGTTTGGGCCCTAAAGCATCACCCAAACAGGGTGTGAGACTAAATCCCATTATGCAACCACCCAAAGATCTGTTCTTAATAGTCATTGAGTATACGATAGGTAATGTAAAGTAAACAGTAAATAGGAAACAATAAACAAGAAATTACTCAACAGTAAACAATCCACAATTCAAACAAGAAATAGTGAGGCAATCAACTAAACACAAACTGGTAACCCTTTGGAAAGTACTCACAACCATCCCATCTAGTCTAACCTAAGAGGTACAGACAACCCTCCGGGCAGCACACTTTGTCTTACCCCTTTGGTTCTGTATAGGAATTCAATAAAGACTCTCTGAGTAAGTGCTCATGGTCTATCCCCTTATAATCAAAAGTAAGTAAAGACTCTCTAAGGAAGCTCACACAGTCCATTCCCTGCAGTGTCTAATATATTCAAGGACTCTGTAAGGAAGATCACATGTCAATTCACCTTATAGCCCCATGGTCTAGGACTCTCTAAGGAAGATCACTCTGTCAATTCCCCCAGTAGCCCAGGTCATTCAAGTTAAATACAGACTCTCGAAGGAAGCTCACACAATCTATCCCCTTTTTGTCTAAAGCAATCAAGGACTCTATAAGGAAGCTCACTCAATCTATCCCCTTATAGTATATAAAGCTCGAAGACTCTATGAGGAAGCTCACTCGGTCTATCCCCCTATAGTATATAATGTCCAAAGGCTCTCTGAGGAAGCTCACTCGGTCTATCCCCTTTTGTCTACTACACCAGGTTCTCATGGCTCCGTGTAACTCAACACATAGCAATTCTATATGGCCAAAGTAAACCTACAGAACTACTTGGCTAATCAGTCTACAATATAACAAGCAAGTCAGAATACAACTCTCCATCCTACAACAACAGGCATGGAAAACAGGTAAAGTAGCAAAAGACTCACCAAGACCAAATGTTCATAAACAGATCATGCAAGGTCAGAACACATCCAATGTATGGAAATCAACCAAATTCATATCCAGGTTACCTCTACACAAGCATACAAGCATGGATGGAAAACAACATGGGTAAAATAGTAAACACTCAATACCCCGTTCAAGGGTATTGGTAGAATTTTCACATCAGAATCAAAGACATCAAACAGAAAGGCACAAACCACCTACCTCGGGGTTATAAGATGAATATAATTGAACCTTCATGCTTGATTCTCCTTGGAACGTCATAGATTTAAGAAAACTTCCAAGACGTTCAACCCACGGTAACTTGGAAAAGAAGAGGAATTGAAAAAAAAAGACTCAAGCAGAAGGGAGAACTCACCGATGAGATTTCAACGCAATCAACAGTGCTCGAATATAAGGACGGATGGAGGATCAGAGGCTCATCGAAGATACGAGGATACTTGGTGCTCTCAGATGAATGATACACAAAAGAAGTGGTTTTTGTCCGTCATACGCGACTCCGGTGCGTTTAATGAAAAAAATAAAGTGCACGACATGCTATTTTGGAGTACATGGTGTGTACTCGACTTTAGCATACTCTGCTTCAAGTAGCCTCCACGTCACTACCACACAGCCATGTAAGCGGCTAATACACGACCATCACACGGCCCACTGTGGGATGAAAGTACACAGCATGTACTCATAAAGTACACGATGTGTTCATAGAAAATTTCCAACGTTTCTTTTTTTCTCCAAAAACGACTAGAAAGGGAGAACATACCTGAAAAGAATATCCAGGTTCTTACAAACTTCACCCTTTAATGAAAATCGTCCCTGAATTTCCCTAGAGCAGCGTAGATGAAGAACCCCTGAATAGCTCCGGCCAATGTGATCGTACATTGACCTCCCTCCCCCAAGTCTTGTCCAGTACTCGCCCGTGCTGCCATAGCACTCGTACCATAGGATATAACGGCCATGAAGAACCTTTGTACTGCAACCCAAAATCCAGATAGGATGTTCCTCAAATGAAGCGTCCACTTCAAGATCAACCTCCTTGGGTTGAAATACATGAGACGGGTATGAAAAGTAATGTGAAAGCTGAGAAACATGGAAGATGTCATTCATAGCCCGATACCTCTAAGGCAACTACAGCCAATAGGCAACCAAACCAACTCTCTCCAACACCTCAAATGGTCTGACGTATCTATGTGAAAGCTTGCCCTGTCTCCTAATCCTCTTGTGTCCCAACCTCGGTGCGACTTGCAGGAAAACCTGATCCCCGAACTCGAACTCCAGAGGTCGTCTCTACTGATCAGTATAAGACTTCTGATGAGACTGCGCAGTAGCCATCCTTTTCCAAATCAACTCGATATGCTCTGTGGTCTCCTGAACACGATGATGTCCCATCATAGCTTCTTCTCCTACCTCCAGCCAACATAAGGGTGATCGGCATGACCTACCAGACGAAGCCTCATAAAGTGCCATCAGAATCGTTTCTTGAAAACTATTATTGTAGGCAAACTCCACATGAGGTATTTGATTCTCCCAAGAACCTCCAAAATCCAGAATGCATGCTCGAAGCATGTCCTCAAGCATGTGAATCGTATGCTCGGATTGGCCATCTCTATGGGGATGGTAAGCTGTAATCAAAAGTACCTATGTACCCAAAGCATTCTAAAGCCCCTGTTAGACCCGAGAAGTAAAATGTGCATCCTTGTCTGAAACAATGGAGTGTGGAACTCCATGCGGACGTACAATCTCTTGGATGTACAACTGCCCCGTCTCATCGACACTGAAGGTATACTTTATTGGCAAGAAGTGAGAAACCTTCGTGAGTCTTTCAATGACAACCCAAACTACATCATTCCCTCGAGGTGACCTAATTAACCCTATCATGAAATCCATCACGACATCATTCCACTTCCACTCAGGAATGGATAACTGCTTTAACAGACTTGCTACTCACTGATGCTCTGCCTTCACCTACTAATAGGTGGAACACCTCATGACGAAACAGGAAACATCCATCTTCATACCTGGCCACCAATACTGATGGTGTAGATCTCGATACATCTTGGTGAAGCCAGAATGAGATTTCCAAATTGTGGAATGAAAGTCCCACATCAACTCATCGCGTATATATACTGGCACCCATACACGTCCGTGGAAATGAAAGATATCATCCTCACCTATGGTCCATCATGAAATAGGGTCATATCTTGACACACTCTCCCGTAGTACTAGGCCTTTAGAATCTGATAGCTGCATCATTCGAACTCGATCAAGAAGTGTAGGGGTAACAACTATAGAATAAAGGAAAGTATTCCCATGTCTGTTGTGCACCTCCAAATTCATCTTAGAGAATAGGTCCATAAGATGACACTCACTGCTGGCCTCCCAAACTGCATGTATATGAGTTCTCCTGCTCAACACATCAGCCACTGCGTTGCCCTTTCCCGGCAAACAGGCAAGATCAAAATCAAAAGACTGAAGATACTCGACCCACCAACGATGTCTCAAATTCAGATCACACTGATTGAATATGTACTTGAGACTTTTGTGGTCAGTGAAAACCACAAAATTATCACCCAAAAGATAATGTCTCTAACAGAGCAAGGCATTAAAAACAGGTGCCAACTCCAGATCGTGCGTCAGGTAATTCCTCTCATGTGACCTCAACTTCCGAGACTCGTATGCAACGAATCCTTCTCCCTGCATAAGCACAGCTCCCATACCGATACCTGAAGCATCAAAATAGATAGTGTACCCTTTCCTGGATCTGGAAAGACTATTATCAATGCCAAAGTCAACCTCCCCTTTATCTCCTGAAAGGATAACTCACAAAGAACCTGACCATAAGAACTTCGCACCCTTCTTGGTCAGACCCATCAGCGGTGCTGCTAAGAGTGAAAAGTCTTGTATGAAGTGTCTATAGTATCCAGCTAGCCCTAGAAAACTCCACACCTCAAAGATGTTCTTTGGCTACTCCCAGGAAACTACTGCTCTCACTTTCTCTGGGTCTACTGATACTCCTGTCTCTGAGATAACATGACCCAATAAGTGAATCTGGTCCATCAAAAGTGGCATTTCGAGAGCTTAGAATATAACTGATGCTCCCTCAGTGTACTCAAAAAGATCTCAAGATAGGTAGCATGGTCGTGTCGAGTGTGAGAGTACACCAAGATATCATCCATGAAAACGACCACGAAGGAATCCAAGTATGGATGGAACACTCGGTTCACCAGTTCCATGAAAACTGCAGGTGCGTTCGTGAGACCGAATGGAATAACCATATACTCGTATAGACCATACCTACTATGGAAGGCTGTGAGAGGTATATCAGATGGTCTAACGTGCAAATGATGATAACTGGACCTCAAGACAATCTTCGAGAACACCAGGGCTCCTCAAAGCTGATCAACGAGATCATCAATCCTAGGCAAGGGATATCGGTTCTTGACCGTCAACTGGTTCAGCTTCCGATAATCGACACAAAGCCTAAGTGTACTATCTACCTTCTTCTCAAACATGACAGACGAACCCCAAGGATAAGTAATGTGTTAGAGGAAACCCTTGGCCTGCAACTCCTCCAACCATTTATTGAGCTCCTTCAACTCTGGTGTAGCCATCCTCTAAAGCGGAATGGACACCAGTGCCATCCCTGGAACAAGCTCAATAGAAAATTCTACCTCATGATCTAGAGGCAAACCTTAAAAGTCCTCTAGAAAGACATCTCTGAAATGATCCACCACTAGAGGAAATTCTAACTGTGAAGTTACCTGGTCATCCAGGAAAAGACTAGAAATATGGGCTATAACTCCTCCCAACCCATGATGCTCTAGACCCGCTCTGCTCTCCTGGACATCCCACTCACCCTTATGAAGAAAAGATCCACCCTCTGGTGATATGAAACTCACCATGCGGTAATAATAGTAGACGAATACCTAGAATGGAACTTACCATTCCATTCCATGAATGACATCATAACCTATCTTCTCTAAGACAGAGAGGTCCCATAAAAAGTGACATCCATCAACCTGTAGGGGCACTCTCTACACTAACGTACACTAGCCGCTCTAATCCCCAAAAGAGTGTCTAGCTTCAAAATATCAACAGAAGAAAATATGCTGAGGCCAAGGCACTCCACGACAGTAATATAGATAAAGATATATGTTGAACTCGTATCGAAAAGAGATGAACATAAGACTGAGGCTACTAAGATCGTACCTCGAATGGTAGAAGGTTCGGGATCCTGCTCTTGCTGGGTCTTCTCCACTGCAAAGGTTTAGCCTGTACCGCGACCCTGTGACCCTGCTTGACCACTCTAAGGTGATCCACCCTAATGTCGCTGAAATAATAGCAATTGGCTACCACGACCATGACCTCCACCTTGGCCCAAACGACTGGAAGAACTCCAGTTCCCAGACTAGTGAGAAACTGGTGGCATTGATCCTGAACAAGGAGTCATAGAAGAACCCCTGTCACTAGCTTCTAGTGAGAAGAACTAAAAAACACTGAAGTTGACCTATATTGGTGTTGATGGGTCGAAAAAAAACGGGAATGATGGCAAGAGGGGGGTGAATTGCCTTTTAAAAAATTGATTAACAAATTAAAAATCAAAGTGAAAAATGCAGCAGAAATAAAGACGCAAGACACACAAAATTGATAACGGAGTTCGGCCAAAACCCGGCCTACGTCTCCGCTCCCAACTCAACCGTTGAGAGATTCCTACCGCTTGCTTTTCAATGGTTTTAGCAAGAAACCCACTAGGCTTTGAGGTAGCACTAGGACCTATTACAGCTTGCTTTTTGTGGTTTAGCAAGAACCCACTTGCTTTTGATGGAATAGCAAGAACCCACTAGCCTTTTTAACGGGTGAAGGCTAGCTCACCGAAACACAAGCCTTTTAAAAGGAAAGGCTTGAAGAAACCTCTTCACACCTTAATGGTGGTGTGAAACCCAAAAGAAAGGGGGATAAGAAAAGGGTTTGGGGTTTGTAGGCACAAACCCAATTTTAAGCTCAAAAACAAATAAACAAGAAAACCCGTATTTGAGGAAGTCTTGGGAGCCTTTGAATGGATGGAGATGTTGAAGGCCGCTTCCAAGCTTCTTTGAAGGAGCTCCTTGGATGTGGAATTGGATGGAGCTAGGTGGGTTCCTTTGAGGAAGTCCGCCGGAGGTACGCCAAATGATCAACAAGGTGTCCGTAGGCTTCCGTATAGTTCCGGTAAGTGTCCGGGGCTTCCTTGGCCTTTATTTATAGGCATGGAACCCTTGGGGAGTCTTCGGAGCCGTTGGGAAAGGCCTCGGAGCCGTTGGAGGCCAAAAGAAGGTTGACTGGTCAAAGCCAACGGCTAGTTTGACTGGGCTACCGGCTGGCCGGTACAGCTCCACCGGCTAGCCGGTGCCTTGGTAGAGAAGAAGAGTCTTGATCCAGGCTCTACCGGTCGACCGGTGGAGGAGCCACCGGCTGGCCGGTGGCAAGACAGTAGCAAACACTCTTTTGGCTGGGTGCCACAGGTCGACCGGTGACAGAGCCACCGGTCGACCGGTGGAACCTGGCAGTGGGCAATGCCTCTGCCAGTTCCACCGGTTGGCCGGTGCTATCACACCGGTTGGCCGGTGGACTGAATTTCAGTCCATTTTGCCAACTTTATTGGGTCAATCCTTTGGCAATCTTTTGCCTATCATCCACAACACTTAAAAACAAAGTTAGATAAACATGAAAGTGATTGTGATCATGAAAATTAAACCACGAGGGGATACGAGAGGTACAACAATCTCCCCCTATTTTGATGATCACAATCACCAAAACAATTAATGTAAAATACTGAAATTGAAAGGAAATGCTAAGCACGATGAAAAGGATTCTCCCCCAATCAATCAAGAAATTTCTCCCCCTTTGTGATTATCAAAATAGCGTGGGGCATAAAACTTGATTGAGGGAAAAGTTGAAAAACAAGATAGAGATTTGAAAATCAATTTGAGATTTTTGAAATTGAAATGAAAATTTGAATAACAGTTTGAATTGAAAGTTTTGAATCAAAATCCAATTGAGATTTGAAATTTTAAACCAAATGAAAATTTTGAAAGTGAGAGTTTTGAATCAAAAATGAATTGAAAATTTAAATTGAAAAAGGAATCGAAAATTTGATACCAAGAGTTGAAATTGAAGGTTTGAATTGAAAATTTTGAAAATAAAATCAAAAGGACTTAAACGATCCTAACTCCCCCTAAATAGAAACAATAAATCACCGGGGAAAGGAAATAAATTTTGGCCCGGAGAGACTCGCAAGAAGGGATTTTTCAATCCATACTTGTCTCATAGAGGGTCTTCTCCTATAGAATTCGTCCGAATAAAAAATAGACTTGGGTTGGCCGTACCGGGCATTTTTGCAATTACACTCATATATGAGGTGCCCGGGTTTTTTGCAATAATTACAGAATTTAAATTCGGAGCTCCCCCTTACAAAAATAGTGGGTGCATGGGAGGAGGAGGCTTGGTTGGTATAGCCAAGTCCATTGGTGGTTCTAGATACTCGTTGAGAACCTAAGAGTTTGGACAAATTTTGTTCACCTTGGGTGAACTTGGCTAGGGATTCCCTAAGGTCCTTGATGGTTGATTCCATGGAATCAACATTTGGAAAATTTTGGATTTTAAGGGTCAACTCTTCCTTCTCTTTGAGAAGTTGTTCTTTTTCGGAGGAGAGTTTTTTGAAAGACTTTTTCAAAGAAACAAATTTTGAGGAGAGTTCATGAAAACCATTTTCTAATTTGTCTCTAGCGTGTGAGAGTTCTTCATAAGATAGATGATTAAATGAATTAGAAGAACTAGAGCATGATGAGGAAGAAGATTCGGAAGATGATACCTCATGTTTTGCCATTAGGCATTTTTTACCTTGGTCGTTCGAGGAGAAGGAGGAGAAGGAGGAGAAGGAGGAGCTATCACTCCATGTTGCCTTTGAAGCCTTCTTCTTCTTTTTCTTGGCCCTTTTCTTGTAAAGTGGGCAAGCGGGTACGGATTTTTCATCGGGTTCTTGCTTTTGATCGTATTCCTGCTTTGGAGCCTCACTAGTACCTTCATAGGTTAGTTCTAACAATTTCTAAATATCATAAGAAGAAGTGCAAGAAGAAATACAATAAAAAACATTACAATCAAGACCACAATGAAGAGCATTCATGGCTTTGCCATCAAGCTCAAAATTCTTAATATCTATGGTGGTCCACTTAGACTCATCGGAAGAAGTGAGGGTAAAACCATGCATAACAATTTTAAAAAGAGGATAGCCAATACTTTTAAGAAATGTGGTCATGCGGGTTTTCCAAAAACTATAATCGGTTCCATCAAAGAATGGAGCACGATCCAAAGAAAAGCCTTCGGGGGCGTAAGAGGTTGAAGCGGTAGAAGCCATCAAAGAAAAGGATCTTTAATTTGAAACCGGTTAGGGAATTATTCAAATACTTCCTGTGATACCAATTGATGGGTCGAAAAAAAAAACGGGAATGATGGCAAGAGGGGGGTGAATTTCCTTTTAAAAAATTGATTAACAAATTAAAAATCAAACTGAAAAATGCAGCGGAAATAAAGAGGCAAGACACACAAAATTGATAACGGAGTTCGGCCAAAACCCGGCCTACGTCTCCGCTCCCAACTCAACCGTTGAGATATTCCTACCGCTTGCTTTTCAATGGTTTTAGCAAGAAACCCACTAGGCTTTGAGGTAGCACTAGGACCTATTACAGCTTGCTTTTTGTGGTTTAGCAAGAACCCACTTGCTTTTGATGGAATAGCAAGAACCCACTAGCCTTTTTAACGGGTGAAGGCTAGCTCACCGAAACACAAGCCTTTTAAAAGGAAAGGCTTGAAGAAACCTCTTCACACCTTAATGGTGGTGTGAAACCCAAAAGAAAGGGGGATAAGAAAAGGGTTTGGGGTTTGTAGGCACAAACCCAATTTTAAGCTCAAAAACAAATAAACAAGAAAAACCCTATTTGAGGAAGTCTTGGGCGCCTTTGAATGGATGGAGATGTTGAAGGCCGCTTCCAAGCTTCTTTGAAGGAGCTCCTTGGATGTGGAATTGGATGGAGCTAGGTGGGTTCCTTTGAGGAAGTCCGCCGGAGGTACGCCAAATGATCAACAAGGTGTCCGTAGGCTTCCGTATAGTTCCGGTAAGTGTCCGGGGCTTCCTTGGCCTTTATTTATAGGCATGGAACCCTTGGGGAGTCTTCGGAGCCGTTGGGAAAGGCCTCGGAGCCGTTGGAGGCCAAAAGAAGGTTGACTGGTCAAAGCCAACGGCTAGTTTGACTGGGCTACCGGCTGGCCGGTACAGCTCCACCGGCTGGCCGGTGCCTTGGTAGAGAAGAAGAGTCTTGATCCAGGCTCTACCGGTCGACCGGTGGAGGAGCCACCGGCTGGCCGGTGGCAAGACAGTAGCAAACACTATTTGGGCTGGGTGCCACAGGTCGACCGGTGACAGAGCCACCGGCCGACCGGTGGAACCTGGCAGTGGGCAATGCCTCTGCCAGTTCCACCGGCTGGCCGGTGCTCTCACACCGGTTGGCCGGTGGACTGAATTTCAGTCCATTTTGCCAACTTTCTTGGGTCAATCCTTTGGCAATCTTTTGCCTATCATCCACAACACTTAAAAACAAAGTTACATAAACAAGAAAGTGATTGTGATCATGAAAATTAAACCACGAGGGGATACGAGAGGTACAACAGGTGTAATATCGGGACTCCACTGGGTCTCTCGTGCAACGTGGCCTCATATTCCCACTTCTCCCACACTGGTAGCATACCACCTAGCAACTAGAAGATGCATCTCACCTGCTCTGATCTCCTCGCACAGCCTCTCTATGGTGCTTCCTGCAATCAGGTGGCAGAGCACTAACTCTGGATACCAAACCGCCCTAGCTTGTAGCTCCAGAATCCTTCATATTTCACTCTCTAATCAGCGCCTGGTTGACTATAGAAGATATCAATGTCAACCCGAGGATTTTCACTTTTGACCAGATGTCTTACCTCAGACCATCATCAAACTTTCGTGCAAGGAATAACTCACCACCTCCTGGGATAGGCATGAAATGATGCATCTCTATGAAGTGAGAGGAATACTCCACAATAGAAAGAGTACCCTTCTCCATACTCATAAACTCTTGGGCTAGATCGGCTCTCGAAGTCTTCGGATATAAGTAATCATAGAAGATGTGCTGAAACTCATCCCAAGCCATATTCTGCTGGCGTCCCACCTTCAAGACCACATCCCACCATCTCTTGGAGGATTCTCGGAGCATGTAGGTAGAAAGATTCACCCTCCTATCTAGAGGTATCTGTAGATTATCTAAAATCGTCCGCGTGGCCTCAATCCATGACTCTGCAGCCAGAGGTCCTCCATCCCCTATGAAAGTAGGAGGATGCTACTACTGAAAAACCCACGTAAATTCTTCCATCGAAGGGGCAGGAGACGACGCTCCCTGAAAAGTCTGCATCATCCTCAGAAATCATTCCCTGAACAGTGAATCATTACCTATGTCAGGTACAATGGCTGGTGCTAAGGCTGGTACAATGGGAGGATCTATAGGAAGTCCCTGATCAGCCATATCTGATGTCTGATCACCATTTGGAAACTGGCGTACAACTGGAGGACGTCTCAGTGGCATAACTCTACAAGGTCAAACACACACCTTATATTAAGATACCAAGGAATGAAATCAATGAGTGTAATAAGGGAACAGGAGAAATAAAACATTCATGTTTTACAAAACATGACTACACTGTGTGTACATTTCTTACACGGTGTGTTCCCTGAAGTCATTCACATCGGTGTGTACTTCTTCCACAACTGGTCATGTAACACCCCAACCACATGGTGTGTTGTCCCTAAACATGGCCTGTACTTGAACTATATTCCCCTGCTCGAGCCTCCTTACATGGCTAACCCACACGGTCCTCTTAATCCTAGAATACATGGCGTGTTCACGACAGACACGACGTGTACTAGATAAGTTTCACCTGGCCGGTGTTGTTAGTGACACAGCCTAACACATGGCTGATACTACACGTTGTATTTCAAATGTTCACGGCATGTATGAGAAAGGATACCACTAGCCTGTGTTTTTCATGACACAGTCGGGGTACCTGGGTCAGTCTACATGGCGTGTTCAAGGTGGACATGATGTGTATAGGCTTAAGGTTTATCCGTCCGTGTTGTTCATTAAACATCCGGGTACTTAGGTTATATGAAACTGCGTGTTTGATCCTAACATAGTGTGTATATCTCAAGATTCCCTCATCCGTTTCATTATTCACATAGGTAGACACATAGTCACTGCAACACGGCATGTACATACTATACACGGCGTGTTCCTATAAGATTTTTACAACACCGTGTCCCTTTTCACACAGTCAGTGACATAGTTATATACTACTCGGCATGTATTCATATAGGTCACGCTATGTATTCTTGATTTTTCCAGACAATAGCCTCAGAAACTGCTCCGGAGCCCAGAAAACACAGAAAACAAGCGTTAACGTGCCAAATTACGATTCGTGAGGGCCCATACTCCCAGAGAATCAATGCTTGAAATCTTATACATGTTATAAACAAGAAAAGACAAGCTAATGACCCACCAAACTCTGATTCATGAGGGCCCATAACACCTCAAGAACCAAATTTTGGAGTTCATCCAAACAATGCCTTACACAAAGAAATACTTATCAATAGTAGTATTCTATCAAGGCCTCTATCACAACAACATGCATATTGTACACAACATCTATCACAACAACATGAAATTGATAATGTAACCTAAATGGCTTGGCTAGAATGCATGGAATATGATTTCTAACAAGTGCCTATATGATGAATGATATGTCATACCCTCATCTCACCAGGTTGCAATAGAAGTAGAACCTCAATAGTGTCAATAGTAATAACACAAAACATGTGAATCACCCAACAGTGAAATAAAATCAACTGTAAAATTGAAAAACCATAAAATTGCAATAAACAAGGTAGATTGGATTTTCCCTGTACACGGGTTAGCAACTCCTGGTCACAACTTATTACTAAGTACCTATTCCTTCCTATCCCTGGATAAAGGCCCCAAATAGTAAATCAAGAGAAAGGAAATGTTCTGATACCACTTTGTAACATCCCGGTTCTAGAAGTCACCTAGAGGTGCCCCGTACTCGGTTGGTCACATGGCCCCAAGAGCATTTCCCCAAACTCCAAAGGTTGCCGAATAGAAGCGAGGGCCTTGGGTGTGATAGTGGGGAAACTATGCCCGCATTGGAAGAGTACACAACGGAAGAGAAACAATATACAATAGCAGAAGCAGTAATAGTCCATATAAAAGCAATTAGTGGAAGACTATAAGTAAGAAAAAATTGGAGCATACATATATATAAATGATGCATGATATATATATGTCTCAGAAAGCAGCCAAAAAATTCAAAATGCGGAATATAATACTAAACCCAAGTATAAAAGGAAATCTGATAAAAAAATCCTTAACATTGCAAGCCCCAGCTTTGTCCCATCCTCTCCAGCTCCAACGTAATCAGGTACATGAAGTAGAAGCGCGCTTTCCCTTGTCTATACCTGCAATAACATAGTCTTTTTGGGCCCAGAACCAAAACCCAAATAGGGTGTGAGACTAAATCCCAGTAGGAAACCACCCGAAGATCTGTGCCTAACAGTCAGTGAGTATATGACAGGTAACGTACAATAAATAGTAAACAGGAAATAGTAAATAGGAAAGTACTCAGCAGTAAACAATCCACAGTTCAAACAAGCAACAACGAGGCATTCAACTAAACACAAATAGGTAACCCTCTAGGAAGTACTCACAACCATCCCCTCTGGTCCTAACTAAGAGGTACAAACAACCCTCTGGGAAGCACACTCATTCTAACCCCTCTGGTTCTGTATAGTAATTCAATAAGGAATCTCTGAGGAAGAGCTCTCGGTCTATCCACTTATAGTCAAAAGTAAGGCAAGACTCTCTGAGGAAGCTCACTCAGTCCATTCCCCACATAGTCTAAGGTAGTCAAGGGCTCTCTAAAGATGCTCACATGTTAATTACACTTATATCTCCAAGGTCTAGGACTCTGTGAGGAACTCACTCGGTCAATTCCCCTTATAGCCCAGGTCGTTAAAGTCAAATATAGACTCTCTGAGGAAGATCACATAGTATCTCCCTTTTTAGTCTAAATTAATGAAGGACTCTCTGAGGAAGATCACTCGGTCTATCCCCATATACTTTATAAAGCTCGAAGACTATCTGAGGAAGCTCACTCGATCTATCCCCCTATAGTCTATAATGTCAAAGGCTCTCTAAAGAATCTCACTCGGTCTATCCCCTTTTTGTCTACTACACCAGGTTCTCACGACCCCATGTAAGTCAACACATAGTAATTCTATATGGCCAAAGTAAACCTACAGAACTACTTGGATAATCAGTCTACAAAATAACAAGCATGTTAGAATAAAACTCTCCATCCTACATCAACAAGCATGTAAAACAGGTAAAGTAGCCAAAGACTCAATAGGACCAAACGGTCATAAACAGAGCATGCAAGGGAAGAACACATCCAATGCATGGAAATAAACAAAATTCATATCTAGATTACCTCTACACAAGTATACAAGGATGGCAGGAAATCAACAGGGGTAAAAAGGTAAACACACAATACCCCGTTCATGGGTATTGGTGGAATTTGCACATAAAACTCAAAAACATTGAACAGAACGACACAAACCACCTACCTCAGGGTTAGAAGATCAATATACATGAACCTCAAAGCTTGATTCTCCTTGTAACGTTGTAGATCTAAGAAAACTTCCAAAACGTTCAACTCATGATAACTTGGAAAAGAAGATGAATTGGAAAACAAGGCTCCAGTAGAACGGAGAACTCACTGATGCGATTCCAAGGCAATCAACGATGCTCAAATCTAAGGACGAATGGAGGATCAAGGGATTGTCAATGATCCACAGATACTCGGTGCTCTCAGACGAACAAAACCTAAAAGAAGTGGTTTCTGTCTGTCAGATGTGACCCCGGTGCGTTTAATGAAAAAAAATAAAGTACACGTTATGTAATTTTGGAGAACACGACATGTACTCACCTTTTCTGTATTCCGCTTTAAGCAGCCTCCAAGTCACTCCCACACAGCCGTGTAAGCAGCTACGATATGAACTGTACATGACCCACTGTGGCAAGAAAGTACACGGCATGTACTCATAAAGTACACATCATGTACATAGAAAATTTCCAGAAATTACTCTTTTCTCGAAAATTGACCAGAATGGAAAAACATAACTAAAAAAAGATTCTGGTTCTTACAACCTACATGCCATGTGTTCTTTGGACTATACAGTGTGTAGTCATGTTTTTTCACAGAATCTAAGATACAAACTCCATGCTCCAAATCGGATTGTTCTGAATTTCAATCAGACCACATTTCCACCAAAAAATGTTAGATCTATACATTATCATGTGATTATAGTATTTCGGTGGCTGGAAATCAAATCCTACTTCTTCTTGTGTGAACCCACAGACACCGCTGCACCATATCTTGTCTCCCATAACCGAAATTGGTATGAGATATCAGTTCTATGATGAACATTATTAGTTATACCAATATTTATCCCCAAATCCATCCGTGATCACTTATCCATTTGTTTCATGAAAACCCATCATAAATTTGGGGGTCCGATTAGGCTCAGTCCCGCCCAACAATGTCGAATCATGATCACGTGGTCCAATGATGACTAATGTGAAGAAATTTGAGGATAATAGAATAAAAAATAAAGGTTTACCAATATTTTACAATTATTTTTGGACAACAATCATGAATAAGGAAATCCATGTTGATAAACAAAATAATAATCAATTAATGTCAATATGTAGGTGCATGAAATTGTACACAATTGGCGCATATCAAAGGAAGAGATCGATTATGATCATCAATTTAATAAAATGTGATATAATACAAAAATTAGGAGTATTAAATGGATATTGGATCATTTTTCAATAAATAATGTGTTATCCAACGATTGAGATGATTCATTTCATTCACTACGCTTTGATCTACTTCGATCCAGAGTTCCATCATCGTCTGAACTCGATTAACCAATAAATATAAGGAAAAACATATCTTGATCCTCTCATGGTTTATGTAGCTAACCCTAGAGGATTATCAATAATGGTGGATTTATATAAAATTAGGTTAGGTCAATTTAAATAAAATAAATAAAATAATTTATTTATTTTAACTAAATATACCCGGCAACGGTCATCATATTCGAACACTTTGTTCTAAATAGTTTTAGGTTGGGCTTAGGGTAAACATTATGTTCTAGAGTCAATCATGGTGTCATATTTTTGTTTTGAGATTATATTTCAGAGTTATCCCATTTTATTTAAGAAACCATTTTTTCATAAAATATTATTTATTTAATATTTTTATAAAATTAATTCTGGGTACACTGGGCCTCGGAATCTCATGTTGTCTCAATGATTGGGTCTGAAACTATATGTAGAAATATTTTAATTTATTATAAGAAAAAACTGGGTCTATATAACATTATTATCCCTACCATAATATCCTTGAAAATTACACATATTTCCACTCTAGGTTTCCTAGTTAAAGGAAAATAAATCTAGGTGATCTCATATTCTCAGTAAGGAGTAGAATATAAAAAAAGGTATCATAACCTAAACATGGTGTAATTGAAATGAAAAGAATAAATAAGAAATAAAAATCCATAACCTAATAAAACTAATAAAATACCATATGCATGAAAATAAATGAAATCATGGATATCAATAATCATTGATCTCATACCGATGGAATGCATAATTGCAGACATCAAAACATGCTTTCAAGGCCTTATTCCATGACACTATACTCATATCGGGAGAGGTATACACACTAAACCAAGCTATTTTGTCTCATGATACCTATTAATTCATCAAGGGGCTATATAATTTTGTCCCCACCCATAATCTAATTAAGTCTAATGCATTAACCAAAAGTGTCAACATGAAATTTCATACCATTCCATAAAGAACCTTTTTCTAAAAAACATGGCTATCCATATAATAAAAATTTGGACAAAAATAATTCCCATTCAAAGGAATAACATGTATATTTAAGAGAAAATATATTAATCACCTTAAAATATATGGGGCACCATCAAAGTAATAGTAATAACCCATATGAAATAAATATTGTGGAAGGATTACATTAAAAGTATGTGAATATTCTGAAGTATTTCCAGCAGGTGTGTCTATCTATGTGTGCAGTCTTAGGCCCACTCGTCGTGTGTCAGAGTGATGATAGAGTGAATGATAAACCAAAACTTTTCATCATGATTAACCCTAGGTGAATCTATTACATGGATGAATTCAATTCATATTATCTAGACGGTGATGTATTTTCTAGAAAACTACACAAACTTTTACTTTACCAAAACATAGGGTGGGGTTTCAACCATGGAAAATATTGAGTTTTACAATAGTTTTGGTAATTCTTGAATGAAAATAATGTGAGGGTGGAATACAAATAAAGAATTTTATTTTTTTTAATTCATGAGGAATATGGTAAAAATTCATCCCTGTAAATTTATACACTACAAAAAATGAAATAAGTTATGAATATAGCATGATTCCTAAAGAATAAAAATTGGGATGAAAAAACCCACTTATGGGTTGTGTAACAATTTAATCAAAACCTATTGAAATATAAAGATTAAAATTGATCTTAATATATCATGAATACATTTAATTTCACGATATAACATCTCAAATAGGTAGTATATACACCACATACTGGAATTTAGGTGCATAATATAGAACATGTCTCAAAGTGAGGAATTTGAGACGGAAAACCCTAACCTTTAATCATAATTAGCCGAATCTGATATAACCTACTATATAACAAATAACTATCTTAATCACCAATTTCATAATCTTGATCATAATTATAATTTTTTTCAACTTTAGTTTTAATTATTCTCTTTATTTATATTAGTAGTTATTATATATTTTCAAGATCGGGTGTAAGTAATCTTGATTGTTTTGAACTAGTTTTATAATAGTTGTGTTATTATTTATTATTATACTATAGATCATTATTCCTAGATGAAATAATTTAATGAAATAGATAAATTTTATTGATTTATAAATCTCTTTTCTCATTCCATTAGTGATTTAGTTATGTTTTGTGGAAGTGGGATTTGTGTTGGCTTAATTTGGTATTTCTAGAAATCAAAGATAGTATTTGAAAAATAAGTTAAATACATAATATAATATTTCTAAATTTTTTTAAAAAACATAATGTTTGATTAAATTATAATAATATTAGAATTTTCGTTCCCATATTCATCCAGGATATAGTTTTATAACATCATTCAAGTAGGTGGTTGACTGACCCAAACATGAACATACTGTTATTAATGGATGATTTTGATTATGAAAATGGTTTATTTTGGACATAATATCATTATTAAAAGCGAATTATGATATTATTTATAAATATTTAATTTTTTGAGTCAAATTTAAAGAGTTTTTAGTAAATAAAAAATAAAACATATGAAAAGTAAGATACGTTACTTTGTGGTGGTGGTAGTCCGCACAACATAAGATTAACATTATCATTTATCGAAGAATGAGAGGTAATTAAGGTATATAATAATATAAAATTTTAGAATCATAATTATATTATATGTATCACATTTATTCAGAAATTCCATCATTAATACAAACCCTGAGAGTTTGTATGAAAAAAGGAATACATCGATTCTTGGAGGTGGTAGTCTGTACACACGCACTAACGACACTTTTGTTTTTTCTTAATGTACATAGAAGAATAAATTATGGATTATATATTAATATAATAAGATTTATATATAATAATTATATTTATTTAATTATATTTATATTTATATAATAGGATAGTAAGAGGAATATTAATAATAAATGATTAATAATAAGGTAATACACACCTCATGAGTTTGATTTTTCTCTCAGAAATTTCCTTGGAAATACTGGCCTTATTCTAAATAATGGTGACCATAGGTCTATGTTAGTGGGATAGGGTTATAGGAGAATGAATGGAATATTTTAAAGAATAGATTTTTTGTTATATGTGTGGTATGAAGTGGAGGAAGTTTGCCCCTTTTATAAGTGAAGAAAATGGAACTTTTGTGAATATCCTTTACTTTTCAATGATATCATTACACTATTCAAGGTTCCATTACTCAAAAGTTTGAAATAATAAATTATTTGGTGTAATTAGGTCAATAACGACTCAAATATGAATTTAAACCCATGTTATAAACAAGTTTTTAGTTATTTACCATTATATTTTTACATTTTTGTTTCATTTTGTTTTTTATTTTGGTAAAAAGCTTTTAATAAAGTAATTTATATTTTATTAATAAAATAAGTTAACAAAAAGTAAAAAAAATTGGTGTGATGAAACTAAATTTATCCTCTACTTAATCTAGTTTAATTTCTAAATATGTTTAAATAAAAATTTAAATTAAAACATATAGTATATAGAAAAATCATTTTTGTAGAAAACCAATGTTTTCAAAATTAAGTGATCCTAATCATATTTAGTATTGATTACTAAATTAACGAGTGTTAGAATATTTTTATATTTGTTTAAAATTTATAGTATAATCAATATTTATAAGCGATTAATTTCTTTTTTTGGATAACAATTTCACAATATGAATAAAATTATTCTTTGAAAAAAACAATTTAAACATTACCACATCAATTATATTTAATCCTAGTAATATTATTTTAATGAATGAAAATGAAATTGAAATTATTAACTAATATGGAAGTGATGATATTAAATATTAAATCCATTCTATTAAATTATATTCCTAGAATAGTCAAAAACTAAATTTTAATATAACCACATACCAATATTTTTTTAGAATAAAATATTACTTAACAATCCAAAATAATAAACATGGGTTTTATAAATATGAAATAATAATTTTAAATGATTTATTTTACTTTATAAATAAATATATTTAATATTTTTTTAAACTTGTAATTCATTCTTGTTTTATGAAAATGTCATAAAAGTGAGAGTTCTGTTAAAATCAACATTTTTATTGTCCACCTAAAAATCAATTGGTTCAAAGAAATTTCAAAAATACATCTTTGTATAATTATGATATGTGGAATTAAAATATGAAGTAAATTTTATCAAATTTAAATCCAAAAATTTAAAATTTAAATAAATTCATGAATAAAGGATCATTAGTGCGTGCATTATGAAATAGTTTCAGGATATAGTGTTTTCTTATTATAGTAGGGTCTTAGATATTAAATTCACCCCCCTTAAATAATTTCATCCTATAAGTTAGATACATTTCGTCCAAAAAAATAACATAGGTATTCCCTCTTCATAGATTCTTTAGCTTCTTATATTTCCTCCTACAGTTTATGATTTCTCTAAATGAATTTTAACAGAAGAGTAATATGATTTCACAGAACTTGCTCTGTAGTGTCAAGAATCTAGAAAATATATTAATTATAACACAATTTAGGTTCCAAATATATTCCCTCAGATATGAGTATATGTGTTGGATCTATGATGTATTTCCTTAATGACAAAACATGGAAAATTTCATGTAATTTAAAAAGGTTGGAATACATATCCAATCGGTAAGCTATAACTACAATTATTCCTAGTATTTTCAAAGTACCAATGTAACTAAAAATTAAGTTCACCATTTTACTAAATCATACAACTCTCTTCCAATGGGAAACCTTCAAGAATACATGATCCCCCACTTGAATTTCCAATTCTTTCCTTTAAATTTTCAATATATCTCTTTTTTATACCCTATAATTATTTAACATGATCCGGAATAGTCCATACATTAATATTCTTATCCTATATAAACTCTAATCCAAATAGCTTTCATTCTATAACTTCTTCCCAAAAAGATGGATTACAAAACCTCATCGTATACAATGATTCATATGGTGCAATCTAGATGATTGATTGGAATCTATTATTGTATTATAATTCCACCAAAGTTAATTATTGATCCCACATATCTTAAAAGTAAAGATAACATGATCTCAGCATGTCTTCAAATGTATGGATATTATTTTCAGACTACCCATCAGTTTGGGAATGATAGGTGGTTCTTAAATGTATCTTAGTTTTGAGATCCCTATAATGAATCTTTTATAATTTCTATGTGAACTAATTTTCATGATCAAGTAAAATTGAAAGAGGTTACCCATTAATCATTGTAATTTCATTGATATAGAGATGGTTAAGGCACTAAATGGGTATATATTCTCTTATCATAATGAAAAGAGCAGACTTAGTAAGGAAATCGACAATGACCCATATAACATATTTCATTCTTGGAGTCTTCAAAAGTACAATGGAAAATTCCATTTTAAAATTCTACCACTTATATATATATATATATATATAGTTATAGGTTTCATGAATCCCTTATGAAGTAATCTTTTATCCTTTACCTGTTGGCATATGAAGCATTTGGACACATAGTCTATAATTTTCTATTTCATACCATCTTATTAGAAATGTTCTCTTAATCCCCTATACATATTTATTATACCTAGGAGTGTATATAAATTTGAGCTATGTTCCTCATCTATCAATTACAATTTCAAAACTAGTATAGATGAAATATATAATCTCTTTCCAAAGATCAATACTTCATCTCTATAGATCAAGTCTAGCAATTTCCCATCATTTAAGGCTTTAATATTCATTTGTTAGTCCTCATCATTCTACTGAGTCTTCTGTATATTTTATAGTATAAATTGTTTAAAAATTTATTTGAAAAATAATAACAAATCCCATTGAATAAAAATAACTATATCCATCTTTACTAGATATCTATATATATGATCCTTATTAATCTTCATTATGGTTAGAATTCCACTGTACCTCCTACTCAATGCATCACCCACCTTGTCTTCCATCCAAGGGTGGTAGTGTATCAATAAATCATATTCCTTAAGTAGTTATAACCATCTATTTTTCCATATGTTGAGATCCTTCTAAGATAAGATATACTTAAAAATCTCATAGTCCATATATATATCAAATATTTCAATATAGAGGTAGTGCCTCCATATATTTAAATAAAATATTATGGATTCTAGTCTAAGGTCATGTGTTATATAGTTATATTTATGAATTTTCAATTTTCTTGATTCATAGAAAACCACACCATCATCATGTATAATGACATAAAAAATTACATTATTCGATGCATCACTATATATTACAAATCATTCCTTACTTGATGGTAAAGTTAATATTGGTAAATTAATTTGTCTCATATTAATATCTTCAAATCATTCCTCACATTCTCTTGACTATGTGATTTTAACCCCTTTATGTGTTAACTTGTGTAATGGGGTTTCCAACTGAGAAAAATATTGAATAAACCATATATAGTAACCTAGTAAGAATGGGAAGATTCATATATCTATTATGTTCATCAACATAGGCCATTATTTTTCTAATTTTATCTTTGAAGGGTCAAAAAATATCCCATAGTTGGATATAATATGTACAATAAAAGAAACTTCATTGTGATAAAATCCACACTTACTATATATCCAATATTATTTTTACCCGAGGGTCTATAGAATTATTTATAGATGAATTTAAAGTTATTTGTAGATCTTATTGTATATGAAGACATCATAAATTAATAACCAAAAAAAAATTATCAAGATAATCCTTGAATATTCTATTAATTAAATCTATAAATATAGAAGGTTTATTGGTCAATCCAAAGGGAATTACTGTAAACTCATAGTGTCCATAACTTATTCAAAATATTTTCTTCTATATATAATCATTTTCAACCATAAATGAAAATAAACAGAGTGAAGATTAATATTTGAAATGTAACACCCCAAGCTTCTACGGTACGTTTCCCTTTGAATAATGTAATAGCGTGTGTTGTATGCAACATCGAGTTCTAACACACACCACAACCATTCAAACTAGCCATTATGAATAGTAATACCTACCTTTTGAAATTATATATATTTTATATTTCAAAATGGACTTCATTTTTGGATTCGGAATATCAAAATTATCCTAATTTGAACTTTTGGTATTTTTCTGAGAACTTCCAATTTTAATGAATCGTGAAAAATACTTAAAAGCAACTTTTTTAATCAAAATAATTTATAGTGATAAATTATATTATTGAGTGGTTTTAAAGTATAATTATAATATATTTTTACCATTTTATAAAATTGTGTTGATTAGAATTAATTTTACTTTGAAATTGGACATAAACAATTATCAATCTTTTGATATATATTGTTTCTTAAAAACACGCTATAAGTTGTGACAGCGGGAATTAATTATAAAATTAATTAATGAAACATATATGTTTGTAATTTTTTAAAATAGACATCATTTTTTAATTCGGAATATCATATATAGCTTAGGGTGAAATTTTGGCATTGTTCTGAAAAACTTCAATTTTTGATGAATAGTGAAACCACTAAGTGGTAGTTAAAAAACAGAATTTTTCATAAAACATAATTTTTCCACTTCTATAAATGGAATTTCGAAAATACGAGGGACACGGTAAATATCATGTAATAAAATGTGGTTCAATGAGATGAAAATAATTTTTGTTGAATAGTAACTTTTTACTTTTATTTACCACGGTTAAAAGTAAATAGGGTAATTAAGGGTAAAAATGATATTAATGTTACCCTAACACATGTCCTAATTCTATTGGAAAAGTTTATATCGACCAAAAACAACCTTAGGATTAAAATATTATCATTTAGGTCAACTTGGATCAGATTAGGACATTTATTATTATTTAATTCAAAGAAGAGTTAAAAGAGTTAAAATGAAAGTTTATTTACTAAAACATTTTTAATATAGGGTTATACATAAGATAAATTAGATTTTAAATATTCATTAGAAATATAAAACGATTTCCTACATAATTAATTTTTTTTTAAATTTTTATACATAATTAATTTTATTTATTTATGACACAATGATGATGCAATAATTACCATAATAGTGAAAAATTAAAATAATTGATATTATAAATACCCAAATAAATATAATTTGAGACTTTTAATGAATTAAACTAATTTTATTGGATAATATGACATATTAGGATTGATTTAATTCAATTTTTTTGAACTAATAATTCTGATAAAAATTTTCACAAAAATCAATTTTCCAAATAGTGTTAAAATTGACATAAAAGAGTTTAAAAAAAATATTATATAATTAATTGATATTAAATTCCTAAAAATATAAGGTTCTACCAAGAGACATATATCATAATAGGTGTATCATTAATGGACCACATGGCGGTCTCTTGGAGGTATATAGTATGTTTATTAACTATATAATATAAAAATACAAAGTGACATGGTAAGTGTAAAACTAATTAACTAATAGTTAAAACTAAAAGATAAGGTTAATATAATGACCCAAACCGGTCTAAATCATATTGGTTGAGTGGTTTTCAACCAATACCCACCTTAAACTTTAAATAATATACTTTGTAGCCATTATAAACCGAATATGAATTTATTATAAAATAATATTTCTATCTTTTCCAACGGTTCCCCTCACCCCTCTTATAAAAGGGAACTTTCCCTTCACATTAACTCACACCTTCAAAGCCTTTTGGATCGGCCAAACCCGGACCAAATACTCTCTCAACGTCCCTCACTTCATCTTACAGGCATTCCTTTAGTCAAAAAGGCAACTTAAGGAGCCCTTTTGATCAAATCAAAAGGAAGAACCTGAAGAAGAGGTAATGATTTCACTACCCTTTTTCAAGTTCCTTTCTTCTTCCACTTCTTATTTCTTTGTTATTCCTGTTCTAAAATAATGAATCCAGTATCTCCTATATACTGTAATATTATTATAAACATGGTACTACCATATTCAGTATTATATCCATCCTTTGAATGACATGTCACCATACGTGCATACGTACGGCTTACCGTCTCCACGTCGTGGTGTAATTGTTATTCAATAAATTATTATTTGGATGGGTATAATAATGATGTGTAATTCATGAAAATATTAAATTTAACATAATAATGATTCTGTGTATAAGATATACCATCCAATTATATATTAATTTTATATCAAAATAATGATATTATCGCTCATGCGTATGTACGGATTGTCGTCTCCACGAAAGCGATGAGATTCATACTCCATCGTATCCATTCAAGTATAATTATCATTTTATGATTAATAATAGTTTTTAAGGACATGATATTATTCTGTATATGAATAAGATACAACCTATCCATAACAAACACGGCTTATGTAACAAAACATATAAAAGAAAATGAGTATGTTAACACCTGAAACAACGATAATTCTAAGATATTATTAACAAAGCAATGTTAAAAGATCATATATGATATCATATTAATGTATATGATTATTGAATAATTTAATAACAATTATTTCACCATTATGAAGGTGGTTAACCTACCCCCAAAAAAGGAAAAGTACAAGGTAAAGGGTTATTTCGCAATCTCTTCACTATCTGAGGTTGTTTATACGTAATAATCTACTGGGATCTCTTTATCATCCACATCCATGTTTCTTAAAAATTTATTTCAAAACATTTTTACTATTTACAATAATATGGGTTAAAGTCATTTATACCCTTGTTTGACTTTTTATAAGTGGTTTATAAAGGAATCTTTCCGTCGTTTTCCAAACAAGGTTCTTTTAACCATTTTGACAGAATTAAGATAACAATGTTTTTTTACTTATACGACGGGTGCGGCTATTTTCCGCCGTTATAAAATCTTTGAAGCTTTCTTTACAAGCTTATAATAATATTTTCAAAGAAAATGTTTTATTTTATAAATATATGACTCTTAAATGATTTCAAAATAGAAAGATATATTTCTCTAAAAAGAGTTTTGATTTCATCTAAGTCAACATCCTTTGATGGATTTTATGCTTATTTGAAGTTGATTTATTGTGATACAAAACTTCTATATTGTATTGAAGGTTTTTTGATATGTTTGACTATGGATGTGTTATTTTTATACCATTCATGGTTTATGGATGAAGAATTTACATTTCGTATGGTAGTTTTAATATGAATGTTTATGTTATGTTTAAACCTTTTCATATGGGAATGCATTGGATTGAATATGTGACGGGTGGAGCCTGCTATAGCTACTCGATGAATCGGTAGGTCTCATGAGACAAACTAGTGTCTTGGAACAAGGCCTCAGCAACATCTTATTTGTAGTCTTGGCACGAGGCCTTGGTTATGTGGTTATGATAGTCTGTAATTATGCATTCCATCATTATGAATGTGGTTATTGATATATCATGTGATTATTCAATTAGTAGAATATCCATGTGAATAAGTAAATAGAATTATTTCATTTTATTTTTTCCATACTATGTTGATTTTCAAGTTTAAAAGGCTTTTGTTTTAGTTATACATTGCCTTAAATGTTTATTCTTATTGATGAAAGTTTCTGCTATATCGTTATCCTTACTGGGCATTTGAGTTCACCCCTTTTCTATGATGTATTTTTCACAGGATGGGAAGATGTAAATTATGAATGACCTGTAGGGATATTATAGGGGATAATAGTGTGGACTATGGATAAAATATGTTGTTGTTGTAGTTTTTTACTTTATGATTTAATATAAAACATTATGAATATATCTAGTGTTTCCAAGGCTACTAAACCAATCGGTCATTCGATATTTGATCTTTGTTGTGATCATGCCAATGTTATGTAATAATGCACCGACTCTGGGTAACTGGGGTCAGGGCGTTACAGATGGTATCAGAGTAATTTTAGTACAAACATTGGAAGCTATATTTAGATAAACTCTGATTAGAGAACGTAGACCTAAGATGGACTTTGAGGATTAGTATAGAAGAACATCCTAGAATTTTGGTATTGTAGAGGTTTTGTGAGTTTTCCGAGCAATAAATCCCTGTCTGGATACATGCAGGTAGAGGCGGCTCGGGAACAGATGTACCTAGGGGTAAAACCCGAAAGCACCACTTTGAGCTAAACTCGAACGGGAACTGGTGCACGACAACGGGCATTGCTGCATTCTTGGTTACAACACTCCCGGGGCATATGCTTAGGATAACTCTCATTTTCATTTCAAATCATTATGAAGGGTTTATGAGTATATACATCCTCAAAGAATTTTTTTTATGATTATGGATTATATCCATAAATAGTTCAATTTATGTTATGTTTTTATAAGTATGGAATTATATATTTTGATTCATAAACTGATCTAGTTTATTTCATTGTTTAGAAATGGTGCCTATTGGAAGAAATGGAAACCGTATCAATGCACGCACTCCATGTAGGGATATCCATCCTACTCAAGATAATTATAGTGGAGCTGGTGATGCAACTGGTGTCAATCAGCTAATCACCATACTAGGACAACTCACTCATGTTAGGAATAATAACCTTTCCCGTATAGAGCACCCTGATCCACAGCGTGGAGGATCAATGTTAGATCGCTTCATGAAGCAACAACCACCAACATTCAATGGGAGTACAAATCCCTTAGTAGCTGAGCAATGGATAAATTTCAAAGAGAAAATATTTCAGGCTTTGGGGAGTAGTGGAAGGGAAAAAGTTATCATGGCAGCTTACCGCCTCACTGGAGATGTTGATCAATGGTGTTCATTGATTAAAAACCCGAAGGAAGATGATGAAGTATCAAATATGGAATGGAGGGAGTTCAAAGATCTATTTTTAGAAAAATACTTTCCTCATGACCATCGAGCAGATTTGGAAAGGCAATTTTTGAGTCTGAGACAAAAGGAGGATGAGAATGTCGCAAAGTATGAGGATAAATTTACAAGTTTAGAAAGGTATGCTGGAGATTATATACGTAACCCAAGAAGTAATATTGATCGTTTATTTAATGGGTTAAAACCATTTCTCCCTTGAGCATTAGTCTCACAATCCTTCTCGTCATACGAAGACATTGTCTCATGTACTGTCAAGACAGAAAAGGAATTCTCTAAGTCTTATGACTTTAAAGCAAAGCAAGAGAAGAATAGATCTATTGATCAATCTGGGAATGGAAATAAGGGGAATAAGGGAAAGGTTGAATATCGATCCTACGGAAAATGTGGGAAGAAACACCCTGGTACTTGCTTGAAGGGAATGGGTGTATGTTACAAGTGTGGTGAAAAAGGCCACCAAGCTCGTGAATGCAAAGGGAAGAAGGAAGCTACCAATGTTCAATGATACAATTGCAGGGAGATGGGACATTATGCAAATGAATGTCCTAAGCGTCAGGGGAACATAACTCAGAAAAGGCCAAGGGATCAAGGCCAAGCTTATGCTATCACTACTACTGAGGTAGAAGCTCCTAAAGACATAGTGGAAGGTAATTTAAGGGTTTCCTTAAGTTTAGAAAATGCATTTTTTGATTCTGGATCATGACATTGTTTCATATCTTCCCAATTTTCTAAGTAAATTAGATATTTCCAATTAGATTTAACAAGGGAGTTTTCAGTTAAAACTCCTAAGGGAAGTGTCATTGCAACAATGTTTTGTGAATCAGTCCCCATTAGAGCACATAAATGTTCTTTATCTACTGATCTCATCGTCATACCTATGATTGAGTTTGATATAATCTTGGGTATGGATTGGATTTTGGACTATGATGCGAAGATTTATTGTAAGCAGAAGGTGGTTACAATTTTTGATGATGATGATAAGGAACACCTTATCTTTAGAGCAGAATCATCACCACCTAATTCTTATCTAGATCCACCCCTAGTAGCTCAACTAAATTCAATTATTAGGGGGAAAGAGTATGAAATTAAAGTGGGTGAGGAAAGTAATGTTCAAATAGAGGATGTACCTATTGTTAATGAATATATAGACGTGTTTCCAGACGATTTACCTGGACATCCTCCAAAATGAGAAGTTGAGTTTTCCATTGATTTAATTCTTGCATCAAGGCATATATCGAAGAACCCTTATAGAATGGCCACTGTAGAATTAGTTGAACTAAAGAAACAATTAGAGGAATTGAGTAATAAGGGATTTATTCTCCCTAGTGTTTCTCCATGGGGATCCCCTATTCTTTTTGTTAAAAAGAATGATGGATCTATGAGGTTAGGTATCGACTATATGGAGATCAGTGGTATAACAATAAAGAACAAGTATCCCCTACCACGCATTGATTATTTATTTGACCAACTGCATGGAGCTCAATAATTTTCAATGATTGAGCTTCGATCTGGATACCATCAGTTGTGTGTAAATAAGGAAGACATTCTGAAGACAACATTTAGAACCAGGTACGGGCATTACGAGTTTAGAGTAATGCCTTTTGGAATGACTAATGCACTCTCTTGATTCATGGATATGATGAATAGAGTTTTCAAGGAATACCTTGATGAATTTGTGGTGGTATTTATTGATGTTATCTTGGTATACTCCAAATGCTACAAAGATCATGAAAATCAATTGTGCATTATCCTGAAGACTCTGAGAAGACATGAATTATATGGGAAGTTTAGCAAGTGTGAATTCTGGCTTCATGAGATTTCTTTTCTTGGCCATATTGTCTCTAAAGATGGAATCTCTGTTGATCCTTCTAAGACCAAGGCAATCCAAGAATGACCAGCACCTACAAGTATAACTGAGGTACGCAGTTTTATTGGTTTGGCATGTTATTATCGACATTTCGTCCTGAATTTTTCCTAATTCGAAAACCCATTAACGAAGCTCACACGTAAAGGGGTTAAATTTGTTTGGACAAATGAGTGTGAAGAATGATTCGAAGAACTAAAGAGAATATTAGTCAATGCTTCTATATTGACTCTACCATCAGGGAATGATGGGTTCATTATTTATAGTGATGCATCGAAGAAAGGACTTGGTTGTGTCCTTATGCAGAATGATAGAGTTATTTCCTATGCAACACGATAGTTGAAAATTCCTGAACAAAACTATCATACTCATGATCTCAAGTTAGCAGGTGTGATCTTTGCTTTTATGATATGGAGGCATTACCTCTATGGTAAAAAATGTGAAATTTATACTGATTATAATAGTTTGAAGTATATTTTCTCACAAAAATAACTCAACATGAAGCAAAGTAGATGTCTTGAATTACTCAAGGATTATGATTTCACGATACACTACCACCCGGGGAAGGCAAACAAGGTGGTAGATTCTTTGAGCAGAAAAGATGATGGAATTTTGAACAAAATGAGAATTTAAAGGGATCCAATTTTCATGGATATAGGGAAATGGACATGGAAATAACCAGGGAAGGCGAAACATCAATTCTTTTTCAAATGTTTGACAAACCATCTTTATTATAAAGGATTAAGAGTTCTCAGACCAATGATGAAGAATTTCAAAAGAAGATTAAAGCTGTGAATGATGGGAGATTGAGAGACTTTGTGTATGAAGATGGAATTTTGAAATTTGGGAAGAGACTTTGTGTTCCCGATATACCTGATCTAAAAAGGGAATTGCTGGATAATGCTCACAGTTCCAATTTCTCTATACACCCTGGGAGAACCACACTGTATAGAAATTTGAAGGAACATTTTTGGTGGGACTACAAGAAGAGGGAGATTGCTGATTTTGTGTCAAGATGTATGGTTTGTCAACAAGTGAAAGCTGGAAGGCGACAACCTGGAAGAGTCTTGCAACCTCTTCCCATACGAGAGTGGAAATCAGACAATATTATGATGGACTTTGTCATGGGACTACCAAAGACTCCTAGAAGGAACGATGCAATATGGGTTATTGTTGATCGTCTTACCAAGTCAGCGCATTTTCTTGCTATAAGAGAAGATCTACCACTTGAACATCTAGAAAGACTATTTATTAATGAAGTTGTGAGACTTCATGGAGTACCCCTATCGACTGTTTCTGATCATGATCCCCGTTTTTCTTCAAGATTCTGGAAGAGTCTTCATAAATCCCTGGATACTGAACAACATTTGAGCACTGCCTACCACCCTCAGACAGAAGGAAAATCAGAACTTACTATTCAAAACATAGAATACATGTTGAGATCATGCTCACTTGACTTTCAGGGTATGTGGGATCAATATTTACCTTTGGTAGAATTTTCCAATAACAATAGCTTCCATTCGAGTATTCAGATTGCACCATATGAAGCGTTATACGGAAAGTGATGTCGCACACCAACCTGTTGGGATGACGTTGGTGAAAGAAAACTTGTAGGTCCAGAACTGGTAGAGGAAACAATGGAAAAGTTGAAGGTAATTCAAAATCACATCAAAGAAACTCAATGTAGGCAGAAGGTCTATGTCGATAATCGAAGTAGGGATTTGGAATTTCAAGTCAGTGATCATGTTTTCATGAAGGTATCTCCATGGAAGAGAGTCATAAGTTTTGGTAAGAAAGGTAAATTGAGTCCCAGGTACATCGGACCTTTCGAAATTCTAGAACGAATTTGGGATGTAGCTTACCGATTGGAAATCCCTCCAAGTCTCTCCAAAGTACACGATGTGTTCCACGTATCTCTATTGAGGAAATACATGGCTGACCCAATGCATGTACTCACCTATGAGGAATTAGAACTGGAATTCGATCTATCTTATTGCGAAGAACCCGTCAAGATTCTTGATACTAGAGAACAAGTATTGAGAAACCGGACGACGCGTCTGGTAAAAGTCTTGTGGAGAAACCATAAGATGGAAGAGGCAACGTGGGAACCCGAGGAACTTATGATGAAGAACCAACCGAGTCTTTACATGTGGTAGTATTCTAGAAATTTCGACGATGAAATTATTTGAAGGAGGGGATAATGTAACACCCCAAGATTCTACGGTACGTTTCCCTTTGAATAATGTAATAACGTGTGTTGTACGCAACATCGAGTTCTAACACACACCACAACCGATCAAACTAGCTGTTATGAATAGTAATACCTACTTTTTGAAATAATATATATTTTATATTTCAAAATGGACTTCATTTTTTGGATTCATAATATCGAAATTATCATAAGTTGAATTTTTGGTATTTTTCTGAGAACTTCGAATTTTTTCCGAATAGTGAAAAATACTTAAAAACAACTATTTTAATCAAAATAATTTATAGTGATAAATTATATTATTGATTGGTTTTAAAGTATAATTAGAACATATTTTTACCATTTTATCCAATGGTGTTCATTAGAATTAATTTCACTTTGAAATTGGACATAAACAATTGTCAATCATTTGATATATATTATTTCTTAAAAACACGCTATTTGTTGTGACAGTGGGAATTAATTATAATATTAATTAATTCAACATATATGTTTGGAATTTTTAAAATAGTCATCATTTTTGAATTCGGAATATCAATTATATTTCAGGGTGAAATTTTGGCATTGTTCGGAAAAACGTCAATTTTTGATGAATAGTGAAACCACTAAGTCGTAGTTAAAAACTGAAATTTTCATAAAACATAATTTTACCGCTTCTGTGAATGGAATTTCGAAAATCTGAGAGACACAGTTAATATCAAGAAGTAAAATTTG
Organism: Viscum album; assembly: GCA_963277665.1. Taxonomy (NCBI): domain Eukaryota; kingdom Viridiplantae; phylum Streptophyta; class Magnoliopsida; order Santalales; family Viscaceae; genus Viscum; species Viscum album. The sequence goes on along the minus strand of OY728161.1, from coordinate 1,983,289,214 downwards.
GTTAACTGAGATGAAAATATTTTTTGGTGAATTGTAACTTCTTACTTTTATTTACAACGGTTAAAAGTAAATAGGATAATTAAGGATAAAAATGATATTAATATTACCCTAACACATGTCCTAATTTTATTGGACAAGTGTATCTCGACCAAAATCAACCTTAGGAATAAAATATTATCATTTAGGTCCACTTGGATTAGATTAGGACATTTATTTTTATTTAATTCAAAGAAGAGTTAAAAGAGTTAAAATCAAAGTTCATTTACTAAAACATTTTTAATATAGGGTTGTACATAATATAAATTCGATTGTAAATATTAATTAGAAAGCTAAAAATATTTCCTACATAATGATAGTTTATTTATAATATTTATACATTAAATAATTTATTTTTTTATGACACAATGATGATACAGTAATTACAATAACAGTGAAAAATTAAAATAATTGATATTATAAATACCCAAATAAATATAATTTTAGACTTTTAATGAATTAAAATAATTTCATAGGATAATATGATATATTAGAATTTATGTAATTGACTTTTTTCGAAATAATAATTCTGTTATGATTTTCAAAAAAATCAATTTTCCAAATAGTGTCAACATTGACATAAAAGAGTTTTTAAAACAAATATTATATTATTAATTGATATTAAATACCTAATAATCTACGGTTCGGCCAAAAGACTTATATCATGATAGGTGTATCATTAATGGACGACTTGGGGGTCTCTTGGAGGTATATAGTATGTTTATTAACAATATAATATAAAAATACAATGTGACATGGTAAGTGTCAAACTAATTAACAAATAGTTAAAACTAAAAGATAATGTTAATATAATGACCCAAACCTATCTAAATCCTATTGTTGGAGTGGTTATAGACCCATAACCACCTTAAAATTTAAATAATATACTTTTTATCCATTAGAAACTGAATATGTATTTGTTATAAAATAATATTTCTGGCTTTTCCAAAGGTGCCCCTCACCCCTCTTATAAAAGGGAACTCTCCCTTCTCATTAACTGACACCTTCAAAGCCTTTTGGTTCGTCCAACCTCTGACCAAATACTCTATCAAATTCCATTACCTAATCTTGGAGGCCTTCATTTAGTCCGAAATCCATCTTAAGGAGCCCTTTTGATCAAATCAAAAGGAAGAACCCGAAGAAGAGGTAATGATTTCACCACCCTTTTTCAAGTTCCATTCTTCTTCCACTTCTTCTTTCTTTGTTATTACAATTATAAAATAATGAATACATTATCTCCTATATACTGTAATATTATTATAAATATGGTACAACCATATTCAGTATTATATCCATCCTTTGAATGACGTGTCACCATACGTGCGTACATACAGCTTACCGTCTCCATGTCACGGTGTAATTGTTATTAAATAAATTATTATTTGGATGGGTATAATAATGATGTTTAATTCATTTAAATAATAAATATAACATGATAATGATTCTGTATATAAGATATAAAATCCAATTATATATTATTTTAATATCAAAATAATGATATTGTCACTCGTGTGTACGTACGGACTGCCGTCTCCATGAACACGATGAGATTCATTCTCCATCGTATCCATTCAAGTATAATTATTATTTGATGATTAATAATATTATTTAAGGACTTGATATCATTCTATATATGAATAATATACAACCTATCCATAACAAACATTTCTTATGTAACAAAACATATAAAAGAAAATGAGTAAGTTAACACCCGAAACGATGATAATTTTAAGATATTATTAACAAAGCAATGTTAAAAGATCATATATGATATCATATTACAGTATATGATTATTGAATAATTTAATAACAATTATTTCACCATTATACAGGAGGTTAACCTACCTCCAACCAAGTAAAAGTAAAAGGTAAGGGTTTATTTCGCAATCTCTTCATTATCTGAGTTTGTTTATACGTAATAATCTATTGGGATCTATTTATCATCCACATCCATATTTCTTAAAAATGTATTTCAAAACATTTTTACTATTTACAAGAATATGGGTTAAAGTCATTTATACCATTGTTGGAATTTTTATAAGTGGTTTATAAAGGAATCATTCAGTTATTTTCCAAACAAGGTGCATTTAACCTTTTCGACATAATTAAGGCAATAATGTTTTTTTAACTTATACGGCGGGTGTGGCTATTTTCTGCCGTTATAAAATCTTAAAATATTCCTTTACAAGATTATAAGAATATTTTCAAAGAAAATGTTTTATTTTATAAATATAAGACTATTAAATGATTTCAAAATAGAAAGAGATATTTCTCTAAAAAGGGTTTTGATTTCATCTATGTCAACATCCTTTGATAGATTTTACGCTTATTTGGTGTTGAATTATTATGATAAAAAACATCTATATTGTATTGAAGGTTTTGTGATATGTTTGATTGTGGATGTGTTATTTTTATACCATTCATGGTTTATGGATGAAGTATTTACATTTCGTATGCTAGTTTTAATATGAATTTTTATGTTATGTTTAAACCTTTTCATATAGGAATGCATTGGACATAATATGTGACGGGTGGAGCCCGCTATAGCTCCTTGATGCATCGGTAGGTCTCATGAGACAAACTAGTGTCTTGGCACAAGGCCTTGGCAAAATCATAATTGTAGTCTTGGCATGAGGCCTTGGCTATGTGGTTATGATAGTCTGGAATTATGCATTCCATCATTATGAAAGTGGTTATTGATATTGCATGTGATTATTCTATTAGTAGAATATCCATGTGAATAAGTAAATGGAATTATTTCATTTTATTGTTTCTATAATATGTTGAAGTTCAAGTTTAAAAGGATTTTTTAGTTATACATTTCCTTAAATGTTTATTCTTTTTTATGAAGGTTTCTGCTATATTGTTATCCTTACTGGGCATTTGAGCTTACCCCTTTTCTATGTTTTATTTTTCCCAGGATGTGATGAAGTAGATTATGAATGACCTGCAAGGATATTATGAGGGGATAATAGTATGGACTATGGAGACAATATGTTGTTGTTGTAGTTTTTCACTTTATGACGTAATGTAAAACATTATGAATATATCTAGTGTTTCCAAGGCTACTAAACCAATCGGTCTTTCGATATTTGATCTTTCTTGTGATCATGCCAATGTTATATAATAATGCACCAACTCTGGGTAACTGGGGTCGGGGTGTTACATGAAAAGTATTAGGATCCTTTAAGTTGATAATATAATTCACCAACAAATGGTAAAGGGTTCTTATTATTTATAGTAATGGAATTTTTCACCATATAATCGATGAAAAATCTCATAGACCCATCCTTATTTTTCATAAATAAAATAGAGGTTCCCCTAGTGAAATACTAGGGCATATAATCCCATTATCACACAACTAATGGAGATATTTATTTAACTATAAAAACTCCAAAGGTTCTATTTTATAAGGAGTTTTAGATATGGGTATTTCATTAGGAAAGAGTATAATGGAAAAATCAACTTCACACTCAGGTGGATGACTAGGTAATTACTCTAGAAATATATCAATTTATTAGTGTACACTAGGTATATCCAATATCATTACGATCCCATTACTATTCATAGATAGTGTTTTATCTTCCTATTCTCCTATAATTTCATTAATGTGAGCTACTTGAGGTGGGTCTAGAAAAACATCAGGAGGTGAAGTCTCTATTTTTAGATGAGAACCCACAATGAATTTTTTTCCCTTTTTTTACCTCCCATTGTTAGAAAGATCTTTTATGGGGAATTCATCCATTTTTTATTTATGAATGGATTAGTTCATTCACTAAACTCTAGAGGTTTTGTTGCATAAAGAGATCCCAATATAATTACACCATATTGTGGATTAGTAGGTCACTCAATCCAAGAAAGATTATTTTTCATAACCTGTGTCAAATACCCTAATATAGTTACAATATGATCATATAAAACTCTAGCCTCATTGACTTGGTTAAGAGTAACATCCCTATATTAACTATGGGCGTTGATACAGTTCCCATTCCTTCCATCAGTCACCATCTCTTAGAAATAGAATAAATGTAATTAAATCATGATATTTAATTGTAAAATATAATTTATGCTAATTTTTCTAGAGCGTTCCCAAGAAATATTGAGGGAGTTTCATAGTACATGTTATGTCTAACTGGGTTCCTCTAAATCTAGTCCCCGAGTTTCCAAATAAACTTTATTTGATACCAACTATAACAACCCATACTCTAGATACTCGGAGCTAGTAGTTATACTAAATTATTGGTATAGTATAAAAGAGTTACCATAGGATCTAATAGTTTAGTAATCTTGGAATAATATATACATATTTACATTAAATTAGAAAATATATGATACAATAGTAAAAAATTGAGAGAACATTGATTTACCTTCCATAACATACCTAAAAATTACACATATTTCACCTGTAGGTTTCACAAGTAAAGGAAAACAGACAAGGGTGAAATCAGATGATAAGTAAGAAATAAAATAAAATAGAAAAAATCATAACATAAACATTAAACATGTGATATGGAATGAATAAATGGAAAAAATGAATCCATAATCAACTAAAATGGATTGAATTATATATCCATGAAAATAAATGAAAATATGGATAAAAATATTCATTGATCTCTTATTAATGGAATTTATAATTTTAGACATCAAAACTTGCTATCAAGGACTTGTGGCAAGACACTATACTGATATGAGGTTAGGTACACATGATAAGTCAATAAGTTTTGTATCCTGAGACCTTTTGAGGAATCTAGGAATAAAATAATTCTAGGTCCCACCCATAACATGATTAATTCCAATTCGTTCACCATAAGAATCAACAAAACATTTCATTCCATTCCCTAAGGAACCTATGGATGAATAAAAATATGGCTATCTAGAAAATGAAAAATATGAAAAAAATACCTTTTTATTAAATGAAATGGTTTGAATTTTTAGGATAATGTCTCTTAATTAAAATAGATTCCATGGGTTATTATCAAATTAATAAAAAGAAACCTTATCAAAGAAATATAGTGTCTAAGGTACATTCATTGTGATAATTTATCCATGGAAGATAATAATTGGGTCTAATAATTTAAATTGGTAGGAGACTGAGGAAATGGTAATAAAACTTGACCATCATTTTTTATAAATAGAATTTGAATATTCTAAAGAATACCCTCTTGAAGTTTCTATCCAAGTGTGAATTCTTAGTCCCACTCAACATGCATCAAAGTAATGCTTGATTCAATGATAAAAAAACTTTTTGAAGTTATTACCCATATTTTAATCTATTTTATAGCCTAACCCACTTTCTAGTATCTATGTAGGGATGTATTTTCAAGGAAACTACACAAACTTTTACTTTACCAAATCATAGGATGGTTTTTCCACCATGGAAAAGATAGAGTTTTATAATAGTTTTGGTATATATTGAATCAAAAGAATATATGTGATGGATAAAAATATAGACTTTTAATTCGATTAAAATTCACAAGAATTATTTTAAAAATTATTCCATATAAATATATTCACCACAGAAAATGAAATAAGTGGTGAATATAACAATAGTCCCAATGAATAAAAATCAATACGGAGAAACCCACTAATGTATTGGGTATAAATTCAATTAAAACCTCTTGAAATATAGGGATTTAAATTGATCTTAGCATACTATTAATAAATTTGATTTCATGACTTATCATCTCATATAGGTATTATATAAACCACATAAAGGAAATTAGGTTCCTAATACAAAACATGCCTCAAAGAGAGGAATTTGAGACAGAAAACCCTTACCATTAATCCCGCTTACCGAATGTTATCTAAACTATTATATATAAAATATAACTATCTTAATAACTAATTTAAGAATCTCATTCATAATTATATTATTTTTTTAATTTCACTTATAATCATTATCTAAATTTATATTAATAAGTTATTACCTATTTTCAATATCGGGTGTGAGTAATCTTGACCATTTTAAACTATTTTTATAAATGCGGTGTTGTTATTTATTAATCCACAAAAGTTCACAATTACTAGATAAAATAATTTACTATAATAGATAAATTTTATTGATTTATAAATCCATCATATCATTCAATTATTGTTTTTGTTATGTTATGTGAAAGTATAATTGGCACTGGCTTATTTCGGTAATTTTAGTGACTGAAGATGATGTGACCCAATTTGATGAATTCATATCGTCCTACTTCACAAGGTTATCTTTCACCCTTCATGAATGTTATTTTGAAGCCTATTTTATTCTTATAGAATTTTTTGAACTTTATGGATAGTTGAGTCAGTTCCATTTTATAATATAAGGGCTCTGAATTTTTTTTTGATTTTACAAGTTTTTTTATTTTCATCCAGGATTATAAGATATCGCCTTAAGGGATATGTTTTGCTTCTTTTCCAAAATACTATGATCTTTAGCTTCATCATTCATTACTTTTTCATAAATAATCAATTTTACAATTAGTTCTTTTATAGTAAAGTTCTTGATAGGTGATGATTATCAGATAGGCACAGATGTCCCATTCCATTTTGAGGGTAGTACTCTATGTACTTTTAGTGCTTGGTCTGACTAATGATGGGATCTCCTAAGTGAGTAATATTTTTGAAAATTTATATTAATAGTACATTCATTTGATTGACACTTTTACTATTAAACATTATAAAAGTGTCAAAATTTAGTTTGGTAGTTGAATATATCGTCTTTCTAATGTTTTTTATGTTGGAACCAAGGCTGTTTGTTACTAATAATGGAGTTTTGTTTGTGTTTTTTTTCAATATTCATATGGATGACTATGTATATTTCATAAAATAAGGACATACATTTGAGGATGAAAGTAATATTGAAGGTGGCATTGTTTACAAGTGTTTTCCAAATTTATGGGCCTCAAAATTAGGAGTTTGGTGTTGAGAAACAGGGGGTTTTCAGATAGGAGTGAATGGTATGAGAAACGAAAAATAAAATCGAAAACAAATAATGGAACCGCATACCCTGGAACATGGAACACATACCATATTCCCGGATTGGTTCGCGGTTTCATACCTGGCAGCAGGAGCAATACACAGAGTGGTGTGTATTGTGATTCGAAGAGCGGTGTGTAGAGCAGTGTGTAGAACTAAAAAATGGTTCCCAGAGATGGTACATGGTAAAGACATGTGCTATGCGGGATGTTGAAGTTTGGTAAGATTTTTTCAGTTAACAAAACAATAGAGACAAGCATTGGAGCATAATAATACGTGGATGGAGTTCTATTTACAGTTACGATTGTCCCACATTTAAAATTTGGGTAAATCATATTACCAAAATTTGTGGAGTTACGTGCCTATATAAAGAATAGTAATCCCCTTTGTTAAGGGATAAGAATAGAGATTAAAATTTCAGGAAGATATTTGATGAATTCTGAAGTGGTACAGGGTTGAAAAGACGATACACGAATAGAATCATCCACATAAGGAAACAGTACGCGAAAGTGAGTGTGGTTTGTGTGGGTAGCTCTCGCAGTACGCGGCGGAGCAAGGTAGTATGCGAACCATAACGGTACACGGAGGGGTGGAGAAGTTTTCAGAGTTGGGAAGTACACTGAGAAGGTTCATTCATGGAGAAGATGGACAGTATATGGAGGAGTTAGACGGTATTCGAAAAAATCAATGGTACATAGAAATAGTAGCAGTACGTAGAACAACCAAGGAAGCTTGAAAATTGACCAAATAAGTTTTCAAAATGAATTTCCATAACATATCAGTGTATGGGAAAATAAATTACATGTCTGGGTGATTAAGAGACTTCAACAGAGAATCCATTTACAATTAAGGATGCATGATTTGATTCTAAAACATTAAAGGAACCTTCGTGTCATTAAACTGAGTGATGATTCTTCCATCACTGTATACAAGGGGGAGTCAGCGGAAGTGATATGAGGGACACAGTGTTCCATACCTAAATCCTTGTAAAGGTAGTGTGCCTGACATAGAGTGATTGTGCTAAAAACTATTAACCCACAACTTGTGAAGATTAGCGATTTTGATATGACTGACACACTATCGGTGTATGCTCCTTGGATGTAGCCCTTAGTTGTGAACCGAGTAAAATTGTTGTCTCATTTCTTTGCATGTGATTTTATATTTTCTGCACATCCTCTTCAAACAGGTTTAAATGGTTCCTACAAACATGGGAACAATATCAATCATTTTTTGAAAAAAAAGTTGACACCCCGATTCACCCCTCCATTCTCAGGGTCTTCCCGGGTCCTTCAAGTAGTATCAGAGGGTAAAGGTTGCTGGTATTGAATCTATATTCTACTGTAATGGAGAATCCAGTCAACATTAGGGGAGTTCCCCTCTTCGATTGAAGTAATTTTAAAATATGGTAAAATTGGATGATATCTTACTTAAGATCTCTTGGAATGGAATTATTATTTTCTACTACATACGGAATACAGGTAATTTATCCTACAAGACTATCGATGAAAGATAAAAATATGAAATTTCATGATGGTGACAAAAAAGCACAAATTGATCTCACTATATACCTTTCTGATCAGATTTATCTAAAGGAAATGAGTTACACATCTGTAAAGTCAATGTGGGATAAACTGGAAAATATTTATGAAGGAGATATCAATGTGAAGGAAGAAAAACTTCAACTTCCACACAAGAGGTTTGATGATCTGAAGATTCATCCGGATGAGAATGCTGACTACTTTTTCAATCAAATTACTGAATGTGTAGAAGAAATCCAAGGTCTAGGCGATGAAATCAAAGATATTGACATTGTAAAGAATATCTTGAGAAGACATCCACTCCTTTATAATGCAAAGGTTTCAGCCCTTGATGAATGAGATCTCTCCAAACTCTCAATGGATGATCTTCTGAGAAATATACCAGCTTATGAAATGAGAATCAAACCAGAAGAAGCTATGACTCGTGTGATCAAGGAAATGAAATTCCAATCCATGGAAAAACTAAACGTTTAAGAATATAAAAGCAATGTAGATGATGAGTAAAATGAATCTCTTTATCTCATTTCCATGAATCTGAAGAAGGAAACATAGAAATTTGAAGGAATGCTACCTTTGTCTTGTTTTTTTTGTGGCGGAACATTGCCTCTCACTGCTCAAGAAAATTTGATGATGGAGACAGAAAAGTTGAAAACATAGAGAAGCCTCAGATAATATTATTTAAAAATGGAAAACTAAAATTTTCAAATTATATAATAAGATTTTTGTCTTTGAGGAGGAATATGATGATAATAAATTCTGTGAAGAAGATGAACCAAAATTTAAGACTGCAAACCATGCCTCCATGATGTATACCATTGAAAAGTAAGAACCATTGATAGATAAAGTTGTAGATAATCATTTGACTACTAGTTCTGATCCATTGTTGAAACTTAAGGATTCATTTGGTAAGCTAGATATTAAATGTAAGAGATTTAATAAGTGGAAGGAAATGGTGGAGGAATCATCATATTATATTGATCACCTGGAAGAAGAAATTGAATGACTATAGGAATTGGTGGAAGTTAAATCATCAATCATTGAAAGAACTAATTATGTTGTGGAACTAAACCTCATTATTGAAGAATAATAAAAGGTCATTAATGACCTTAACTAGAGACTAGGTGAGAATTCCAAGACTATTGAAGGACTCAAAGAAGAAGTTTTTACTCTTAGAATAAACTCGAAAGTGAATCAATTAGAAAAGAAGCATAGAAGAAAATACAATTTGGAAGTTTCTTAGATGTTCAGATTCTAGGGAGAGAAAAACATGGTTCTTATGGAGTTGAAATGATCTTGAGTGGTCAAAGACCCACATTCATGGTAAATATTGGAATTGGTTTTGATGCTAAAACATCAAATGCTATAAATAACGTGAACCAGAAAAAAGGCAAGATGAAAGTTTATCATTTTCAAAAGCTACTAGAAGTACTGAAAAATAAACCCTTAAATCAAACTAAAAGTAGAACATAAGATTATCCTCGATTTTACAAAAATGATAGGTAGCCAATATTTTTTCCTTAGGAGGAAGGAATGAAGATAAATAAAAGTAATAAGACACTTCCTTTCATATAATGTCAGTTTTTTTGGATATCTGGGCCATAACATGTCATACTGGAAAGAGGCATAGAGCTATATGAATGGGGAAGAGTTATGAGTTCCATAAAATAGAACATATTCATATCCTACTTATTATATAAGAAATAATATCTATGGATATTGTTTTCATTGTTCTAATTTTGTCCATAAAGCTTTGTATTGTAGGTAGAGGTATGACAGGAGAAATTTATTCAATGCTCAAAGACGAGTGAAAACACATCAACCAGACAACGTTTCTATTTCAAAAAGGTTTTCTCTTCCTAAATATGAATTTGAATATGATGAACCCATGTACATGGAAGAGAGGATTGAAATACTATCAATATCCTACACTCGATCCAATATTTCATGGAAAGAAAAGAGGAAAATTGAAATGTCCAATTTTGTAGAAGTAGCCCTCAAAGATATAAAGAACAAAAGCACCTGGATTCTTAATAGCGGATGTTCATCCCACATGACGATTAATTCATAAATATAAATGAATGTTAAGAAATTGGTCGATCGAACATTGAGTTTTGGTAACAATGGTGCTTTGAAGGTAAAAGGAAATGGAAGTACTGAGCTAGATAATGGAGAGATGATGAAAACTGGAGTCCTTTATGTGGACGGTCTATGTCATAATCTTCTTAGTGTGAGTAAACTATGTGTCTTGGGTATTATTATGACATTCAATCAGAATGGTTGTACTATAAGAAGAATTTTTTTGAATTCTATCATGAATGGGTGTAGAACAGATGGAAATTTATATCAAGGTGAGAGCAAAGAGAAATTTGCTACCTAACATTTGAAGAGGAAAACGACTTATGACCTAGAAGATTGAGTCAAATAAATTAGAAAGACATGGAAAAGATATCTAAGATGAAGATAGTCATGGATATCACTAAAATAAATAATGAATGAGAAAAAACCGGTGATGTGTCCATGCAAGGGAAACTGGTCTGCAGTTCATATCGGCCAAAGAAGAAAAAAGCATCAAATTTTCTTGACCTCATCCATACAGATTTATGTGGCCCGATAAATGTTACTGGAACACATGGATTAAGATACTTTGTTCATTTCATAGATTATTATAGTAGAATGGCATGTGTGATTGTTATACACAAGAAGCGACAAGTGCTTGATTGTATGAAAACCTATCGTCCAATATCCAAGAATGATACTAGATGGAAGATCAAAATAATGTGGTCTAACAATGGTGGGGAATACACATCCATTGAATTTGAAAATTACCTAGAGATGCATGGGATAAAACATGAGTTGTCTACTGTGAGAACTCCAAATAAAAATTGAGTGGTTGAGCGCAGGAATTTACATGTAAACAACATGGCCAGAATATTTCTGATCAAGAGTCATATTCCTCAACATTACTAGAAAGAGGCTATGTAATTAGCAGTGTATATTCAAAATCGAACAGGGCTATATATTGGTGAGACAAAGACATCCTATGAATTGTGTCATTGAAGGAAGCCCTCTTTGAAATATTTTCATGTTTTCAGAAGAATTTTTTTTATCCAAAACAAAGAAGGAAATCATGGGGAGTATTGAGAAAATACAGATTAAGGAATATTTATTGAATACAAAATGAACAAAAAAGCCTACAAATGTTTCAATAAGCACTGCGGAAGAATTTTGGAAATAAATGATGTAAATATTATTGAAAATAAAAACAATAATTATCTAAGGGATTCTTATGTTGATGTGATAGAAGATGAGGAAGAATGTGAACATGGAAAAAATGTTAATATAGAGGTCATGGAAAGTGTGAAGAACTCTCAGGAGTCACATCATGATGTTGTCTCTGAATAATAATCAGAGGAGGAAGCCATACCTGGATAGAATTCAGTTGAACCACAAAGGATAAATTGACGAGTAGAGATTGATCAGTTCAACATTATCAGACACTAGAATGCACCTACACACACAAAAGATAATGAGGAATAATGTAAATTCTGTATATCTATCAGTTGTGGAACCATCCTCATTTGAAGAGGCTACAAAGGATGAGTCATGGGTAAAATAAATGAATGAAGAGTTAGATAAGATTGACAAAAATCAGACTTGGGATCTTGTCTAAAGACCCGAATGTCACAATGTTATTAGTAAAAAGTGGATTTTCGAGAAAAAAAATTATGATCATGGAAATGTGATTATAAATAAGGAACGCTTGGTCTGTAAAAAATATTCACAAATCTAAGGTGTTGATGCTAAGGATTCTTTTTCTCCCATAGCGAGACTAGATTCAATCAAGCTATTTCTGGCTATGGAAACCCAAATAGGTTATAAAGTGTACCAAATGGATGTAAAGACAACATTCTTAAATGGACTGATAGAAAAAGAAGTCTACATTGAATAACTTATAAGGATTTAGCTTGGTAATGATGAATTGATGGATTTCAAATTAAAGAAATATATCTATGGCCTCAAACAAGCACCACAGGCATGGTACTCATGGTTGGACTCTTATCGAAGAAAGATAGAGTTTAAAAGTGGAGTATGGGGTCACAATCTCTATGTGAAAAAATCAAAAAATGATCAATTCATGTTATTAGTATACATGGATGATATTATTTTCAGTGGAAGTAGGCATGGATCAGTGGATGAATTTACCCATCACATGAATTCAAAATTTGAAATGAAAATTATTGGTGAACTCACATACTTTTTTGGGTTATAGGTGATTCAGAAAAAGGGTTACACTTTCTATTCTCAGGAAAAGTACGCAAGATATATACTAACGAATTTCAATATGCATGATTCCAAACCAATGTCTACTCCGATTGTGGTTGGAACAATGCTCAAGAAGAATGAGGACGAGACTTATGTGGATCCCACCATGTACAGAAGAATCATTGGAAAACTATTGTACCTAACGACGACATGGTCAAATATTGTCTTTGAAACTTGCCTTGTAGCCCGCTTTCAGTGTAATCCAAAGGAATAATATATGAAGGCAGTGAAAATAATCATGAGACACATTTAAGGTAAACATAATTATGGGATATACTTTGCAACATGAAGAGGTAGTGAACTTTCCTTTTCTTTATGCTAACTGGTTTGAAGATGTAGTGGATAGAACGTCTGCCAGTGGTAGATCATTCTATATTGGGAAGAAATGTGTGGTCTGGTTAAGAATGAAACACTAAAGTACTTCTCTTAGTACTTCATATGCTGAATATATATCTGCTACCAAGGAATGAACTCAGTTACTTTAGATGAAGCAACAACTGACTGACATAGGTGATGAGGTGACACAACCAATGGTGATTTACTATGATAACTAGAGGACAAATGATCTTAAGAAGAATGCTATTTACCATTCTCATATGAAACATATTAAGATCAGATATTACTTCATTATGTAAAAATTTGAACAAGACATGATCAAAATGGAACAAGTGGGAATTGATGAGAAAGTGGATGACATTATGAATAAGCCACCATCGGCAACTATGTTTGATAAACATCAGTTGAACCTTAGTGTTCACCCACCTCCTAGTGCATAAGGATTTTACAGGATTCTTTTGTCCCCCAATTTTTTTAATTGTATTAATCTGTTGGTGGAAGTGGTGAAGGTTTATGGGGGATATATGATCCAAGGGAGTTTTTTATGAGCTATACAGTGTATAAATAATCAGATTTGGGTTTATTTCCAATGGGTTAGAATGGATAAATTCAATGGTGAGTGATCTATTTCTTTCTGAAAACAGAAAAGATGGAGAATAGAAACATCTAGAAATGTAACTATATGGGATAAAGGAAAAGGATGAGAACTCAATTCATGTTATCTCTCTTTTTTTCTACAATTAAAACTGCTAAAATAGACTTATAGTGATAGTTGAGTTGTTTCCTGAAGGTTCATGTTATGATCATTACTAGCATATCAGTGAATTTATCTGGAGATTGACAGTAAACCCAAAGGGGGAAATTGTTGGAACCGAGGATGATCATTTCTAATAAATGTGTTTGGTTTTTTTGTTGTCAATCAAAACATGGATGATTTTGAGTTTTCAAGGAATTAGGTCATACTTTTGAGGCTGAAAGAAGTATTGAAGGTGTCATAGTTTCCTAGTGGTTGCCTAATTTTTGGGCTGAAAATAGTGAGTTTGCTGTTGGAAAACCATGGGTTTTTAGATAGGAGTTAATAGTATGTGAAATGACAAAGAAAATCAGCAAAATAAGGGAACCACATACCTAGGAACATGAACTGCGTACCATGTTCCAGGAATGGTTTGCGGCCATATTCTATGTAGTGGAAGCAGTACGCAAAGCGGTGTGTGTTGCGGTGTGCAGAGGTGTGTGTGGAGCGGTGTGTGGAGTAATGAAAGGAATTGAAGAACGGTTCACATATACAGTACACAATGAATACATTTGTTGCATGGGATGTTGAAGTTTGGTAGGATTTTTGTGGTTTTGGAAATATGAGTGGAACGTGGTTGAGCCTAACAGTATGAGGATGGATTTCAGTTTACTATGAAGACTGTCCCACATTGAAAATTTGGGTAATTTAGATTACCATACTTTTTAGAGTTATGTACCTATTTAAGGAATAGTAACCCCCTTTGTAAAGGAATGATATTAGAGATTAAAATTTTTGGAATAAATTTGGTGAAGTTATAAGTGGTACGTAGAAGAGAGTATGGTTCACGAAAGTAGCTCTCATAGTACATGGTGGAGCAAGGTATTACGTAGAGCCGAATAGTACGCGGAGGAGTGGAGAAGTACATAGAGAAGGGAAGTACACCGAGAAGGGCAGTTCACATATTAGTTGGATGGTACACAAAGAATCTAGATGGTATACAAAAATAGCAGTGGTACGTGGAATCAAAAATAGTACACAGAACACCCAAGGAATCCTGAAAATTGACCAAATAATTTTGTGAAATTAATTTCCATAACATATCAGTTTACAAGAAAATAAATTACATCTTTGGGTGATTATGAGACTTTTACAAATCATACATTTATAGTTTTAGATGGACGATTAGATACTAAACCATTGAAGTGACCTTCAAGTCGTTAATCTAAGTGAAGATTCTTCTAACGCGGTGTGTAAGGGGGAGTCGGTGGAAGTGATATGAGAGATGTAGTGTGTCATCCCTAAAACCTTGTAAAGGTAGTGCAGCTAACACAAAGTGTCTATTATAAACACTTGTAATCGACAAATTATAAAGATTAGGGGTTTCTGTACAACCGAGACACTGCCAACGTATGCTTCTTGGATGTATCCTTTGGTGGGGAACCAAGTAAAATTAATGGGTCATAGCTTTACATGTGATTGATTATTTTTTTCACATCCTCTCTAGATAGGTTCAACTAGTTCCTACCGATGTGGGAACAAGATCCATCAGTTTAAAAGAAAACATTGACACCCTGATTCACCCCTCCCCTCTCAGGGTGTTTAGGGGTCATTCGGTCTATTACTTAATGAGATTTGGCTGTTGTTTTCCACATTTCAGAAGAAGTAGAATACTATGATATGTGATTGAATTAATCATGTCCAAGACCATAGAACATATTATTCATTTCCATTGAGTTGTTATCATATTAATCTTCTCTTTAAAGAATCTAAGTCTCTGGTTTTTAGGAATCACATAAGGATTAGTGATCTTTGAGTAAACTTTGAAGTCGATATTCTTTAGATAAATGACCATATGATATTTCCATAATTTATAGTTATAACCATTAATGTGTAGAGTATGAACCATAAACATTAATTCTTTCTGATCATCCATTTAAATCTTCTTTTTTAGAAATTATTCTATTTAATCGTTCCTTATATTTATCACAAAACCTCACCTGTGATACAAATTCCTAGATTGGAATAATATAAAGACTACATAAGTGGGGTTTGGGAGGGAGGGTGAATTTTGTATTTTAGATAAACTTCACCAATTTCGACTATTAAATTTCTTTGAGATTTATTCAAATGTGCAACGTTTTCTTGATTATGTAATATATGTAGCAGATAAATAGAATGAATGGACATAGAAATTTTATAGTGGTTTGGGGCACAAAGATCCCCTAGTACACTCCACAAACTCTCTCTCTCTACGATCTTGGTGAATTTAACTAGAAAATATCCTCTTATAAAAATATCTCAAATCCAAAACTGAGTTCAGGTAGTTTAAAAATTTACAATGCCGTTAAAACATAGCCTTCTAGTTCTTTCATAGATAACCAGTTATCCCTAGATTAGTACAGGATGTTGATAGTTCCCCAAAACTAAGTACAAGTAGTTGATATTTCAATAAATTAAAAGAATTTTATTTTTTCATTGTTTCATGTTAATATTCACAATTACAGTCACAAAAATTGATAGTAGATGGGTCATCTTCTTCAAAAATAAAAATTCTTGAATAAAGAGTAATTATGAACAGCTCTTGGTTTCATATGATCTTTAATTTTAAATGAAATAAATAGCATCAATACTCTAGAAGTAGTATGAGGATGAAAATGTACAACTTCAAAGAGTAGCCTCTTTAGAAAATAACATTTTTGATGTCATGATACAATAGTATTGTAAAATATATTCACAAGAATATAGTTGAATATGTGAGTGTATCCTTATATATATTTCAAAAGAAATTGGGATAGAATATATAGAGTTGATAACTTTCTTTGGTATTATAGATCTAATAAAATCACTTGATAGATCAAATATATTAAAATATGATGAAATCAGGGGAGGGATAACATCCTTTAAGAATAGGGGAGATTTTCATAGATGAAAATCGGTTCTTTAAATCATCCACAACGAGCTTTGAATCAGTTTTAAATGAGATTTTATAAGATTTTTAAATCTGTGTAGTCTATTGTAGAAATTGAGGATAATATAGAAAATTTTAATCTATGACATTGAATAGTCAAACTTAGGGTTCCTTTATGAATAAAAAATTACCTAACGTAGGGTTCAACTATGTATCATTCATCTCCAAACATAAGGTTGAAAATTTAAGGTTGATTAACCATACGTTTATTTCTAAAATGTATGGCTTCTTACTTACGTAGGGTTTTTTAACCATACTTTTTCCCTTAACAATGTATGGTTTCATACAAATTTAAGTTTATTTAACCATACATTTATGATAATATAGATTTGATGATCCATATATACTATTCTGAATGTAGGGTTCATTCAATACGCTTTGTTCTATATATAGGGTTTGTTCCATATGATATGTTTCCCAAAGTACATAAAAATGCCTTATAAAATTTAACAAATATTCCTTGTGAATTAAAAGATTAAATATAATTATAGAATAAATATTGAAATGAATGCTAATTTCATGAAATACAATTAAATTAATATCATTAGTAAAACAAAAAAGGGTATTTTTTATCATCAAAATCAATAAGATATATAGAGTATTTTTGAGACAATATATTATGAAAAACTAGTTCATAAAATCACATAGTAGTCAATATAACCCTAATATTGAGATAAACTTCACAAAAAATATCATGAATTAGTTATCAATTCCAGGGTTACTTATACTATATAATATAATTTCTCAAAATCAATCAACTCTTTATTACCTCATTCTCTAGTATATATTAATCCTTATATTATTTTCATTTTAGAGTTGGTGCCCTAGAACCAAATTATATGAACTCTATTATAAAATTTATTCAAATTTTTGAATATTAATAAACTATTTAACACATCAGGATTGTTCTTCTTCATAACATAGTATGTGATAATTCTCAAAGAGTATTTTTCACACTAAAAGATCATACTAGTTCCCTACTATGATGATAACACAAATGTTCCTTGATATTATTCTTAAAGATATGTTTTATATATAAATGAAATAATTTTGGAGACTTAAATAATTCAGGCTATCAGGGGTAGAGACTCATAGGAATTTGAGGCATATTCTCACGGTGTATTCCCTTGGTAATATCCAGAGTTTCATATTATTCGAGCGAGACCTGCCAGTCAGAAAAACACATTTATATGCATCATTGGATGTTCCTATCTATGTATTTTTTTACTGATCATTATAATTTAATAATATTATTAAAATGTATTATAAGTCACATAATTTTATGTACTCATGAAAAACAAGATGACATATGTTTCCATCAATGTACGATATGTTGGGTGCATCATGAGTAATATTTCATTAATGAATAATTTTAGAAAGAATTTGTCCCTTCTATTTTTTAATGGGATTTTATATATCAGGGTACTCGATGGAAGTGATATAGCCTTAAAAAATACATGGACATTCTATTCTTTAATAATTTTTTATTTCCATAAATTCAAATAAAGTGGAATCAAGAACATATGATGATGTAACCAACATGCAACATGCTTGATTCGAGATATCGTGATAAAGGGATTATATTATACAATGGTGTCTGTATGAGGTATCATGTCATCTTGGTATTAAATTCTCTCTATATGGGTGCATTCCCATGTTTCTAGACTCTAACCTTGGAATTTTGGTTGCTTCTCCTAATTCCACTAAGAAAGCGGCCTAGAAGGTCACACACCATGTTTATCCAAAATCTCAGTTAAATAATATATTATTATTTATTATTTAAAAAGTTGAATAAATATTATTCCCAAACATGGTTTAATAATTGTTAATGTTTTCTTGATCATATATATTCTGTCATGATTTATTTGGTAGAATATAATGTGATTAGAATATTTAATAAATATTTATTTTCAATTTAGTGAATATAATATTTATTTATTTATGAGAGAATAATTCAGTGACATTTATTTATTAAATAAATAGTCAGGATTCAAGGCCCTATAAATATTATGGAGTAATGGTGAAGTAAGTTTATTAGTCTAGGGAAAAATCATATATATTAAATATTATTTGAAGAAATAATTTTAAATTTTAATTAGCGAGTTTAGCGCACATTGAGAAATAGTAATAATATTATTATTATAGACATTGGGATCCATTAAAATTAAATATATATTAAATGAAACTTGTTAAATTATTTATTTCTAAACCTATTGTTATATAATCCCAATTATATTATTTTCAAAGTGACCCAATTCATTTTATTTGTTGTGCACAATTAAATATGGAGAATCCTCTCAACGCCTAGAGAGCCCCCTTCTCCAAGAATGCTATCAAGAATAGAGAAAAATACTCCTGTAAATCCCACTCTTGATTCAATAGAGATCAAAGAGAATATATTTCTTGTGATTTTTGAGGTGATAAAAGTCGAATGACACAAGCTATAGGATCTCTCATTCTAGCACACGATCAATCTGATGAATTCATTTTGGAGATTTTTTGAACACATATGGATCACTGCTAAAGGGAATCTACCCTAGAATTCTAAAATGAAATAGTTGTATGATATAGATTTTTTTTAGATCCATCAATGAAGAAATAATTTCTCAAATGGTAAATCTTTAATTTCTTAAATTAGTTTTAACTAATATGTGATGATTTTTCCCTTTGGTTCTAGAATTTATTCATTGTCTTTATCATTTGATCCAAATTTATTGATCATAGTGTTTTATAATAATGTAAATTTTGGGTTGATCATCAATCATGAAAAATGTAAATGTTGATAATTACCCATCACATGCTTCTTCAACACACAGAACCCTCAAGTGGTATCATAGCGAGTCACATAATTATTTATAATTATTTAAAGATCATTGATTGATTTATGAATAATTTTTTGGTTTTCAATTCTAATTTAACCAAAATTGAGAGATCTAAATATTCCTCTTTGTTTTTTATAAAAATAATCCAATCAATTAATATTATGAATGAAATAAATTAGAATATATCATCCGGAGGTTCCAAGGAATCTGGTTGGATAACACAAGAATACACATCGTGTAACCTAGAGGTACCCGCCATGTAATAGTGTTTATTCCACAAAAAATTAACTCAGAATTAATTCCAGGCATGTGAATTTATTAGACATGGTTAATTTAATTATACAACAAATGTTAAATGGGACAAAATGGTGGACAATCAACTAGAGTACACACTGTGTAACTTTCGTACATGGCATGCAGTCCTTTAGTTACAAACAAGCAATGTATAGTATTACACGGACTACCTGATGGGTGATCATGCAATTCAAAGACCACACATGTTATAGCCCATGGAATTTCTATGTACTCCAACCTTTCAATGGAATGGTTACACACTGAGTCCTTAGGTGTGTGTTGTTGATAGATGGTTAGAGAACATACATGTTGTGTAGCTTCAATGTACACACTATGTAGTTTTAACAAATTACATATAATTAAATTTAAATTATTATAATGTGAGAACCTTATCAATATGTACTTTTATGTGTTTATTATGTATTTAAGACATTCCATGGGATGTTTTTTAACATATTTAAATATTTATTTTATATTATTTGTAATGTTCAAGTATGGATGTCATGTATGAGTCATATTAAAGTTGTTACTATATGTAAATTGAAGAATTACATGTAAAATAAAAAACATGTAATCCTTTCAATCATTTTTTTGAAAAGAAAAATAATTAAATAATGTGATAATTCATGTATGCCACATGTTTTAAGAGTAAACAGTATACAAGTATAATACATGTTGGGTAATTTTGAAGGGTAATCACCATGATGCCTCCAATGTACAATTTGTTATTTTAAAGACTTAATTTTAATAAAATTTATATATTTTGTTTGAAATTATGATTGATGAAAATATCAAGGAAATTCAGATGATAATTAGGATAAAATAATTGATTAATTAAACAAGACAATTAATTTATTCAAGTGTGATTTATCTTAAATAAGAATGATTATGAATTTAATTCTTTATTTAGTAAATGAATAATTTATTTCATGCATATGGATGATCATGAGCCTAGACCATACCATTTTATGTGATTGGTTTCATTTAATTTATTATTAAATTAAATTTTTGGTCTATGTTCCATCTATCCTCTTATTATTTAAGGGCTTTCATTACCATGGTTTCTTTTATGTAAACCCCATCCCCTAACCTATGGGTGAGTAAAAGAATATTTAATGGATGGATATCTCAATATAGTGGAGGTGTTTCATGTTTTTTGTTGAGGCAAAACCACTCAAAGAGAGATACATAGGTGGAAAGGTGGAAATCTGCAACATGAACCTTAATTGGTTCAAGGTGTTTATCCCCGAGGTTGATGGTTAGTTTATCTTACACTATATAAAAAACCATTTGTATATTCTTGTAATAATACCACTTTATTATTTTATTTCTTTCATGTTTCATGGTAATTTCATTATGTATGTTTTTTCACGATCACGTGAATTAATGAATTAACAATCTTTCATGATAGAACTAAAAGAAATTGGATTATGGATAAATATTATCTAATACATTGTTAATCACATATGTAAATCCAATTAATATTAAATAGAATATAATATAGATAATAATTTTATATTTATGAATAAAATATAAAATACATGAATTATAAATAATAATTTGACATAGCCTTCCACTATATTAGTTAAAATCGAACAATAGTTCAAAGTTCTTGAATAGCCAAATTTGGGGTTATTTCAATTATCGGGGAATTATAACATGATTTTTTGGGTTGAATTAACATATTTCACATTTAGGGTTGAATTATAAAGAAGTACATGGTATAATATAGAGGTAAGGGTTGAGGAAATATAATTTAAGTATTTCAGGATTGGAGATTCCACTCAACAGATCATGGAATTATGAGTTAATGCAGTTAGAATTTTCAATTCAAACCTAAAAACCATTAAATTTCATGACCTACAAATGTTGGGGTGATGAGAAGGGGAATATGGATCCTTTCAACTAGAATGTATAAGTAATACGATATTCCAAATCTAATGGGGAGGGTATTAGGTTTGAATAAAATAGTGGGAGATTAATATATATAATATTTCGTTTTTTTTCTAAATTTAATTAGATAATGTAACAAATATCTAATCATCTTATTAGTAAAAAAATTAATAAAATGACTTCAAACATACTATAGTGATCTATATTTTATAAGGGTAACATTATAATCTATAAAAAATTTACATGAATGGAAGAGGTTCTTACACGTTATCCTATACCATGAAAAGAAAATTGTATGTTCTAGAAGAACCTATTCTTGATGCACCTGGTAATGAGGCTAGTAATGAAGAATCTTCTCTCTATGAGAAACATTTTAATGATGCTACATATGTTCAATGTTTTATTCTATTATCCATAACTAATGAGTTTTTCAAGAAACACATGGACATGGATGCATATAGTAAGATGTATCACTATTAGGACCTCTATCAAGAGAAGGAGAGACACGAAAGATGTGGGATATTTAATAATCTATTTACAACTAATATTAGAGATTCACTGCCAGATTTAACTCTTTTATTCAACCTTATTGAATATATTAAACTATTAGACATATTAAGGATTAAATTATCATATGAGTTACACATAGATCTCATACTTTCCTCACAACTAAAGACCTTCTCATGTTTTATTATTAATTATAACATGACTAAAAATTAGAAGCATATTTTGGAATTTATCAATTTTATTTTCAAGGTGGATATGGATAGAGGTCGTTACACACCCATGATACTTATAGTGAGAAATAAAAGGAAGAACAAGGAAAAGGGGCCCAAGACTAATAATAAGTATAAATCTCCCATTCACTTTACTTCCAAGAAGAGGAATATCCAAAGGCCAGGTAAGGAAAATGAGGTAGTATGTTTTTCATTTGGAAATTAAGGTTACCACTAGAAGAATGGGGAATATAAATATGTGTTCTTTATCGAGTGTAATGTTTCAATATCGTCAAATTGGGTATTAGATACAACTTATCATGGTCATATCTATATCCAAATGTTGGAACCATGTTGATTCCTAAATATTTCTAGAGGAGATGTGAACTTGAAAGTGTCAAATGGTGTGAGGATAGATTCCATATCCATTAGAGACTATAACCTTTCATTACTAACATGAGGGATATTGGTTTTAAAGGATTGTTATATTGTTCCAAATAATAAAAAGAACATAATTTTTATGTCTTTCCTATTTGTGGATGAATTTATTATCAATTTTATAAATAAAAGATGTATCTTTTATAAATACAACATATGTTGTGGTATGGTGTATTTAAATAATGGTCTTTACGTTTTAAGTTTTTAAAACCATGTATTAGAAATAGAAAATGAATCATATTCACATGACTCATATAACACCCAAAATGGAATCACTATCTTGGTCATATAAACAAGAAGAATTTGACAAGGATATATCAAGAAGGTTATTTATAATCTTATGATCTAAAACCAATAGTAAGATTTCACATTTTTTTACAATTAAAAATGGCCAAAAACCATTTAATGGATAGGGTGAAAGGACCATTGAGCGTCCAGGATTTTTACACACTGTTGTGTGTTGACCATTTCTAGTAGAATCAATTGGTGGGTATTCTTACTTCATAAGTTTTTCTGATTACTTGAGTAGACATGGCCATGTCTACGTGAAGCAGTATAAGTTGGAGTCCTATAAGAAATTAAAATATTTCAAGAATAAATTGTAGAATCAAATTGGAATGGAGATAAAGATTCTTAGATAGGATCGAGGTAGTGAATATCATAACCGTGAGTTTATTAACTTTTTTACAGTGGTTTGTGATTCTATATCAACTCACTCTACCTTACACACCATAGTGTAATGGTGTTAGTGAAAGGAGTAATTGTACGTTGTTTGAAATGGTATGGTCGATGATTAGTCATGAAGATCTTCCATTATTTGTTTTTTGGATATGCATTACAAAATGTGAGATATACATCAAACTGATTAACAACTAATGTGGAAAATGGAATTCCATTTGAGTTATGGAGTGTAAAAAAACTTTTTATTATTTCATATATGTGTATGCGGTTGTGAGGAGTTCATTGAGGCCTTCTCAAGTAACAAACTAGAACCTGGTGGCATAAAGAGTATCATTATTGGGTATCCTACTAAAACAATGGGATACTGCCTATAAAACCCCTCAGAAAAGAATGTGAAAATAACTAGACAATCCATATTTATTAAGAGCTATAATATACTAAAAAAACTATAGTGGGAGAATGGTATACTTCACTGAAGTTGATTATCAAGATACATAAGAGTTGATACATGAACAGATTCTACATGTCCTCGTAGAATAAGTAGTTCTTGACAAAAAAATTAATACAAATGAGCACTAGAGAGGTAAGAGAACCAGAGAGATATGGTTTTCTAGTAACTGAATATAATGAATCATTTTTGGTTGATAATAATGAACTTATCTCCTAAAAAGAAGAAGTAGAGAGATCAAGTGCTACAAGTTGTTGAGAATCCATGAATTGTGAAATTTATTCCATGTATCAGAACCATGTTTTGGTTTGAGTCGATGCGCCAGTTGATGTAAAACCTATAGGGTGAAAATGGGTATTCAAGGTAAAAATGGACATGGAAGGAAAAGTAAATACCTATAAATCCAGACTACTATATAAAAGGATTAAATAGTGTCAAGGAATTGACTATGATGAAACCTTTTCACCAATTTCCATGTTTAAATCTATCAGAATCTTATTTACTATAGCTTCTTACCATGATTCTGAAATTTTAATGATGGATTTCAAAATAGACTTCCAAAATAGGAATCTTCACTAATATGTCTATACAATACAACTTGAACTATTTCTGACTCAATGTGATGCCAAAAATATTTTTAAGTCACAAAGATCCATTTTTGGATTGGAGTATGTATCCAAGTCATGGAGAATTTGTTTTGATGAAGCTATAAAATAATATGGTCTCATTAAGAATTAATGTTAGCCATGTGTTTATAAGATGTTTAGTGGAAATTTAGTCTTTATACAGGTAGTATATTTTGTTGAAATATTAATTATCTGAAATGAAATACTTGTATTTATGTCTGTTAAGGAATGGTTAAACAAGTGTTTCTCTATGAAGAAATTAGGTGAAGCCGAATATATTCAAGGGATCATGATCATTCATGATATATCCAAGAAGATTATTGGACTAAGTCTAAGTACATTTATTGACCAGATACTAAATATATTTAGTATGGAATAATCCATGAGGGTATTGGTTCTAGTTTTACATGGTATAGATATTTATAGGAAATGTGTCCATAGATACAATAAGAAAAGGATAGTATGAGTAATATACCATATGCTTTATCAATAAGATCAATCATGTATTCCATGTAATGTACTGGACTTGATGTTGCCTATGCATTGATCATGGAAGGTTGATATAAAAAATATCTATGAGAATAGAATTGGTATATTGTTAAGGATATACTAAATTATCTAAGATGAACCAAGGATATTTTCCTGTTATATGGGGGAGATGAGGTTCTCATCATTAAATGTTATACTAATGGTAGTTTTCAAATAACTAGAATGATTTAAGTCACAATCAGGATTTGATTTCTGTTTCAATGGAGGAGTTGTGAGTTAGAAAAGTTCCAAGCTACTAGTTATTTCTAATTCTACAATAGAGTTTGAGTATATGATATATTCTAGTATAACCATGGAAGCCATATGGATACAAAAATATTTATAAAATCTTGATTTAATACCCAGTAGTAAATACCCTAACACATTATATTATGATAGTACTAAAATATTATTATTATTGATTATTATAAGTCACATACTTTAATGTATTGACCAAAACTATGACAATATATGTTCACGATGAGGTAGGATATGTTGGGTACATCATGAGAAATATTGAATTAATGAATAATGAGGGAAATGATTTTTCCCTTCTATTAATTAATGGATGTTGATATCTTAGTCCCTTTGATGGAAATGATATTCATAAATAAATACATGGAAATAGTGTTCAATAGGCAAGACCTATTTTTAAAAATTCAAATAAAGAGACATAAAAAACATAAGATAATGAAACTATCATGAATCCTTCTTGATTATATATTTTTAGACAAAGGGGTTATATTAAAAAGTGAGCATATGCAAGTGGTATTATGTCATTGAATCATTAACATCATTCTCTATGGGTTCCTTGGACTATTTCTAGATTCTAACCTTTTACATTAGGCTAATTATCCTAATACCCATGAGAATGGGGCCTAGAGGGTCACACACTAAGTATTTTTATAACATCAGCAAAATAATATATTATTATTTATTATTTAATAGTTTGAATCAATATTATTCCCACATGTGGTTCAAAAATTATTCATGTTTTTCTGATCTCATATATTCCATCACTAGTTTTTTGATAGAATATTATGTGAGTGTAATATTTAATAAATATTTATTTACTATTTAGTGAATATAATATATATTAATTTTTTAGAGAATAATGATGTGATATTTATTTATTAAAAAATAGTCATTATTAAAGTCCTAAATAATATTGTGGAGGAATTATGGACCAAGATTATAGGTTTCATGAGAAATATTATATAATTAATAATATTTGAATAAATAACAATTAATATTAATTTGTGATTTAAGTGCATGTTGAGAAATATTATTATATTTATTTTTTTACATGGGGTTCTGAGAAGATTAAATAAATATTAAATGGAACTTATGAAACTATTTATTTCTATCCCTATAGGTAAATAAACCTAATTATATTCTTTTTCAAGAGAGTCAATTCATTTCTTTTTATGTGCATAATAAAATATAAAAAATCCCATAGAATCCCTAGGGAACTCCATTATACAATAATGATCCTAATAACAGAGAGAGATCCTACTCCACATTCCATGATCAATTCAATTGAGATCAAAGATAATAACATGGAAGATATTTTTAGGGAGATCATAAGCAGACAACCCATGAAATACGACCTACCATGCTAGCACCTGAATATTTCTATAGTGACATTCATAGATATGTGGAACACTTTTGTATGAAACCTAGAGGGAATATTCCATTGATTCCTAATACAAAACAATTTTATGATGTAGATTCATTGCCATATCCATTAATATAGAAACAATTTTATCCTAATTTGATTCATTAACTACTAAAATTAATTATAAATAATTTTAAAAGATCCTAAACTTTTGTTATAGTTTTTATGAATTTTCTATATTATTCGACCCAAATATATTTATTATGGTGTTTATAGTAATGTAAACCATTTATTTATCACCGAACATGGAAAATAATAACTGTTTGGAATGAACCATCACACACTACCATTGTGCTTGGAACCTTCAATTTATACATTAATCATGTGTTCTTCCATAGTTATTCCATAGTCCTCTTTTGTTTGATGATTCGTAGGTTCAGTGCTTCTTAAGGTATGTGTAGAGGCAAGAGACCTTCGTGGGAATCCATGGTTTGTTTTAGATCTGTTTTTTTTTGTGAAAAGATGTTTGTTTTTTTATGGCGATATTGTTTGATGGTAGCTCTTGGAGACATCGTTGTTGTTTTAGAGATGATGAAGGATGACGTTGGGACATCGCCTGACATGTGTGAACATGGCTTGTGATTCCTTAGGGTTTCATGTCTGTGTTTTTGGATATTTTTTGACTTTTGATTTTTGTATTCTGGCATCCGTTGTTTTTCTGTTCTCACCAGGAATGTGGAGACGATGGACATCTGTTAGGGCGCGCGACAGACATTCTTTTTTTTTATGGATAACATCGGCATTATGGTATAGTGTTTTGATCGACGACAGCGACGATTCCAGTGTAATGATCGCATCGAGTGGTGACGACGACGCAGAGAGTGGTGTCAGTGATGATGGCAATGTTGGTATCGAGGCTGGAACATGATGGGATGAGTGATGGTTTTTCAAATTTGAATTATTTGGATTTTTGAAAAGCGGTAATGGCGGTCTAGGATCAGGGGTGTTGTTTGATTTGAATTTTGCTTTTTGAATTTGGTGTTTTTTTGTAAGGGTTCAGACATAACCATTAAAAGTGTCATTATAAAATAAAAAAATATGTATTGAGGATTAAATACCATTAAAGATGAACTACTCAAGAAAAAGCATAAGATTTTTCACATAACCCTTCTAAATTTTAGAATAAGCCAAAAAATACTATTAATAAATATCATTAACTAATGAAAATACATATTTTTATAAAAAATTAATATGTATTGTGGAATAAAACTATATACCATATGTTAGACTAGGAAACCCACCATTTTTATCATAATAATTATATAATATGATTCTTAAACATTTAAGTATAGTCTGTTATTCAGTTATAAGACATGGTGGTTTTTTGGATACATACCTTTTTTAGCATTATCATTGTAATCTTGTTTCATCCAGATACTAGGAACAAAATGGTTATGAAAATATAATAAATAATAAGAGTACATGAATATGAAATCTCAATCCAAATAATTTTCCTCTTATGACTCCTTTATTTTAACGTATGACTCTTTCATTTCAACCATGTCACACATGTTTAATCCTATAAATCTATTGGTCCTAAATAGGTTACATTATGTTGGGTTTTATAAAATTTCTTGACCTGATACTTTAATTTAATTAGAAAATGAACCATTTATAATAGTTTATAAATAAAACAAGATCAACGAGAGTATATCCCCTGAGACTGTCAAACCAATTGTACAGTTAGGCATATTCTTCATTCATAAGGTGATGTTTGAATTGATACCCAACATCCCATTTTTATGGTTATTACACCTAGTTACATCTATGATAGATCTTATACCCATATGTATTATACATAAAATTATTTAATTTTTATTATAACTACAAAGTCTCTATGTTTCTAATACTTTAGTTTGATATCGTATACTTAGAATCATCCCATAAAATATTTTGAAGGGGTTTTGCTAATATTATTTTGCCTAATATCCAAAAATAACTAAACCAAACACTAATAAAAACCAAGTGACCCAATATAAAAATTAATTAAATAGTATAATAATCACATGATTTAGATAATTCATGAAAAAATTGATGTATAACCTAATTACCTAAAGGTTTAGTGTCTTGGAGACTAGCCACATAAATAACTTAGTTTAAAAATCATGAAATTTCTTATCTATAATTATGATACTCTAGACCCTTTTTAGATATCTCAAATGGTACAATCATATTTATAACCTAGTGATTGGAAACATAATAAAGGGGTAAACTCAGTTTCTCAATAATGTAAAATCATATCTTAAAGTGTGAGATGATAAAAATAAAAGAGAACACGAGGAATACAAAAATTTAATAATAGAAAAAGAATATAATGATAGGTAATCCTAAAATATGAATGAGAGGAATTAGATAAAAAATATCATTAGCATAAAATATATGTCCAAGGTCAAAAAACATATCAATAACCATAAAACATGTGATCATAATATGAAATTATGGAATAAAAATGAGGCATAACCCTAAAAATATGTAATTTTGGGTAAATTAAATGAATATTGAAAATTTGGAATAATTTTTAAATTTAAAATAACCATAATCATAGAAAATATTATTTAAAATGATTTCTAATTCACCTTCACACAAAACAATGTGAACAATGATTCATGTATCTCATTCAATCAAAAGACATGTGAATAAATATTCCTACATCTCATTCAGGAAAAATTCTATCATATCATGTGATATATAACATTAACCATTGAATTGGAGGCCTATAATGGACCCATACATCATGGTTTTACAATTTAAGCACCCCTTATTGGTTAATAATGGAACCACCCATACCTGGTTTATAACAAAACCACCCATCCTTGGTTTATAAGGAAACGAGTTTTCACACATCCATACTTATTTTTTCTATTTAAAATAAATCATTATGATATCTTATAGGCCCATAGGAAATAATGGAGGTTCAAAGACATCTAAATTAAAATCATTCAAATTTCACAAAGAACCCAAAAAAATAAAATGAGTTTCATAAAATATTCAAATGGTATAAAATAACATAATTAATTAAATAATTTGAAACTGAAAACGAGAAAAACAAAAATAACCACATAATAAGATAATATATAAGGTAAAACATGAAAGCTAACCCCATTGAATAATACATATTTTAAAATAGAAGAGAAATCACAAAATATATTTTTCTTAAAATACCATCTTAAAAGGATTTAATTTTGAAGAAACATTACAAAATTTATTTTTTAAATATGAAGATTTGTATCTTTAAAATATTTACTAATATTAAATACCAATAAATATACATTGCTAAAACATATTTCAAAATTTAAAGTAGAAGAAAATTATATAAAATCATGGTAAGTAAACTCTTTTTAATAGTTATAGAACTCTTTTATTGAAAACCCGTATCATTAAAAGGATAACAAAAACATTACTTTAATGAATAAATAGGAATAAAAGGATCATTTTAGTTTAAAAATTGATTTTATATTAGGTAAAATATAACATTTATGTAAAGTAAAAACTTGGATATGGAATAAAATTTCATTAAACAAAATTAGAATTATTCATTTTAAAAATGAATTTTTATGAAATAATAGGATCAAAAAGAAAGAATTATTTGGTGTGAAACATAATTACCATAGATACTAATTTAAATATAAAACATAACATCAAAATAGGTTCTAATATATGAACGTTTAAATATAATTGTCAAATAAGAGTGATTATGACCATAAGAAAATATTTGAATCATGAAAAATCCATTTCCTTGTTCATAACTTTTGATTCGAACACTATGAGGGGTATAAATTTAAATAGAAAATTTAATATCTATAAATATAGTATTATTATGATACAATATTAAAATAAGTTATTATTTATAGTATTTAATATTAAATTGGTGCATAGATTAAACATTTCTTAAGGGATTCAAATCTGAAACAAAGAAAACCTTACCTTACTTCATTATTTAGTCGAATTCCCACTATGATCCTATTAAGAAACATAAAAATATAAACTTAATTAACATATTCGTACCTAAAAAAATTTATATTTGAACTTTATAATAATTATATACATGTATATTAGTTATTTGTTTTCCTAATTTCCATACCAGGTGTTTATAGTTTTGACTGTTTGTAGTTGTTTCGAAGGACAAGTATTGGTATTTGGTCTCATTAGAAATTTCATCACATAAATTTCATTAATTTTACATTAATTTAAAACCCTTAGTGATTTATTAATTTTAAAACTTCATTCATGATTACTTTAGTCTTTATCCATGAATATAAAATCAAAAATGAATATTTTTCGCTGATTTTCAGCCTACCAAATCTGTTTTTTTAAATAGAGAGTTAAATATTAATGCGTAATTTATCTAAAAAATAGTTTTTTACATATTTATGTTATATTATATTATAAAATAATTTTTCATTATCATCCACAATATAATTTCATAACATTGTTCAAGTAGGTGGTAAAACCGACTTAATCATGAATATACCATTATTTTTAATGATTTTGAGGTAATTTTGTTGAAATATAATTAAAATAGTACCATAATGATATAATTTAGTGTTTATTAGTGTTATATATCATAATTATAAAATATTTATATGAATAAGTAATTAATATGAAAATATTACATAATTTTAATTATTGATTTTCTTCTTAGTAAGCTTATTTTATTTGATTGAATCTATGATAATTGTTTCTTAATCATATCATTAATATGTTCTACAATTTTTAATGTAATAAACATATATATATCATAAAAATCATATTTATCCATTAAATCCATAATAATTACCATCCATTTAAGGTAGTGATGAAATGAAAAATCAAAATCAATCCTTCCATAGAGGCTATATTCTATGCGTATGCATGGTAGAAAATTTCATTTTCCATAGAATAGAGAAAAAGAGTAATATGGTTTATCATTTAATAATATAAAATATGTCATAAATATAAAAATTAAATATTAAATTACCTACTATTACTATACTTATAGGGTGGTGAAGGAATATAAAACACGTTGTGTTGTAGAGGAAATAGTCTGCACAACACATAACACACAATTCACATTTTTCATTTTTCTTAATAGAAAAGGGAAGGGTGGTTGGTGATTATACCACAATTATAATAACACAAAAAAACCAATAATTTTACCGATTTTTTTATTATAATATGGTTAAAATGAATTCTCGGAAGAGGAAATTCATATAAAGAAATATAAAATATAAATAGAGGTTAGTAATTTATACCTCACTTCTTAAATAATCTACTTTTTGATTGGGAATGGTATTTTGAGATTACCAGAACCACATTAACGTGTATATGATTTTTTAAAATATGATTGGATAGATTTAGGGACTAAATAATGGGGTTTTGGAGTGAAGTAATGTTAGGAATGGTGTGCCCCTTTTATAAGGGAAAAAGAGTTTCTTTTTTGTAAATACTCAAAAAATTTCAATAATAGAAAGTCATTGTCATGGAAAGTGGCTCCAAAATTGATTTATCAAATATATGTGAAGTGATATGTTTTATTAAGGACTCAAACACACGTTTATATATATTTTCTAAACATTCTTTAGGTCTTTTACATTTATATTTTTAATTTTACCATTTTAGCATTTACTTTGGTGACTAGTTTTTCTTTAGGGGGATATATATTTAAGATAAAAAATTAAATTGACCTTGTTACATAATTTGGAACTATTAATTAAATATTTTCAACATATTTTATTTTATTTTATTTCTAATAGTGATAAAAAATAATTTACAAAACTAAATATATTATTTATTAAAAACAATTTTTTAAAAAATATAACTTAAGTTCACGAATGTAAAATATGGATTTGTAAGTTTAATTTTCCCAAAACTATAAATTAAAAAATAAATTTTTTATATTGTATTTTGTATGTATTTCAAAAAAAATTTAATCCATAGTTATATACTAATAATGTTATAAATTTCAGGTTATTTGTAAAAACAATATTTTCACTATTCAACTAAAAATCTATATTTTATGAAAAACATTAGACACTAAACTAATTTTTAAATTATAAATTATAAAATAAAGTGATTTCTTATAAATTTAAAATTATAAAATCTATATTTTTAGTTATTTAAATAGATTCAAAATATTAAGAATCTTTTTCTTGAAAAATGACTTCTTGAATTTCATTCGTCTTTAATCATATTTTATATAAATTAATAAATAATTAAATAATTAAATATTTGTTTATAAATTTGAATATTAACTATTATTTTTTATTTTTAACTATGATTTATTTAATTTATTAAGGTAAAAAACAATACCCCCTGTTTTAAATGATTCTTCGAAAGGAAACATTTTTAAAATATTAATCAAATTTTTTATAATAAATAATTATTTTAAGGGTTTTTTTATAATATTATCTATTATTTATTATATTATTCATGTTTTATTAATATATCATGGTTCATTTTAGTTGGTTCTTTTGTTAGTTTTGTGTTGCGTGTGACATAAGCTATTGAAGATAATATTAATTTTAAGGCTCAAAAATCTTGGGTCATTATCGAAAACCCAATCATTTTACTTCAAGGTTATATTTAAATCATAAGTTCATTGTTTAAATCAATTTAAAAACCCCAAAACAACAAATTTATCATTAAATATTTGGGAAATTTCTTTATAATCATTGAGAACCAAAATTTTATTCATTTATATCATGTTCGTATCAAAAAATATCAATAAATTCATTTAAATAATATGAAAATATAATAAACCTTCCAAAAAACCATCTCAAATGATAATAACACATAACTAAATAAAATAAAAGACGATAAGTAGTTAATAAAATTTCAACGAGGTTAGTGGCTGTTCATGGTTTGGCTACACGGTTTGGTAGACCATGCCCGAACTATGTAACAATCCACTAAGTGCTTCATTGAACCATGTGCACGTTAATAACATGGTTTTTCTGGTCACGTTGGAAATTAATTTACACCATTTATTATCCCATATTCACCCAAAATGTTAAAAAAATCGAAATAACTTATAAATACCCCCAAGAATCAAAACACTGTCAATTAAAATCAAAATCCATCATGAATAACAAGAAATATAGCTTGGAATAAATAATTAAATCCAGACATCCCATGGTGAATGAGGTTTCATCATGAGAGGTGGTGATTAGTAACTTACCACTAACCTACCCCCTAAGATTTAATGGTCTTATAAACCATATATTAGACTCCATAAATAACATGAGTGATTTTAAACATTTTTCATGAAATAATGAAGGATACAATTGATTAGATCACCTGACATG
This sequence comes from Viscum album, assembly GCA_963277665.1. Lineage (NCBI taxonomy): Eukaryota > Viridiplantae > Streptophyta > Magnoliopsida > Santalales > Viscaceae > Viscum > Viscum album. Next base: position 1,983,254,910 of record OY728161.1, on the reverse strand, counting down.
GCCTATAACAAGGAATGAAGGAATTCTGAATCCCACAAGCTAAAAACAACTTCTCGGGTATCAATATAATATCATTCTGAAAGATATATCTAATATAATAGTAATATTAAACATGTATCATAATTTTATCAAGAGTTCCACAAGGAGCTTCCATACATTGGATTTCCATTAATAAACATAATAGGATGTTTCAAAAGGAAATAAACCAAAAAACTCACAACATGAATAATCATGCAATTCTATATAAAAGTTGTATAACTAAATTTGAAAATAGATTATTAGAATTATTTTTTTTGACACATGAATGAATCCAAAATAACCAAAAGAAACAAAAATTCCAAAAAAATATTTCTAATTGTCCCAAGGTCACTAAAAAATGTTATGGGTGATCTCAAATGATGTTCAGTTTTGGGTTATTTATGTAGAGGCCTGAATCCTGACGTACATGGAAATTACATTTCTTTTTCGGAATACTTAATACATAACAAAAACAGACACACATGGACCGTAATAGTTTAGTGTCTTTGGAAACTCGGAATGTAATTTTCGAATCGTGGTGAAAGATCTTCAACATCTCCCATAAAGATCATACCCTTTTTTATTCATACCTAAAACCTTTGTTTAAATCATGGGGAAAAAGAAAACATATAAAGGGTGAGCTCAAATGATCATTAAGGGTAAGCATGGATAAAATAAAACAAACCAGATACATTTGATCATAAAAACATGAACATAATGTTTAATCATCGAAATCTTGAGCAATAACATAAAACATGGTAGTATATAAGGCATAGATCATAAAGATACATTAATCACATGATATGATTTCCATAATGGCCAAGACAATGCTGCCAATACCATCTTAGTGGACAATGTCCCTTTCTGAATCGGGTTCACTCCTCGTTCCTGTTTTATATTACTGAACTGGGTTAACTTACCATTCTGTCCATGTCTATCTCATGAGATATAAATCTTTACCCAATGCATTTGAGGGATATATAGGTCCCACCCATCTCATAATGAAATCATTATTTCGTGTTCCACAAAATCATAAATCATACATCATAGAATAACCCATGTAATAGAATGGAATTATTAAACATCATGCCATAATAACATAATCCATATAAAAAAATGGATATAATTTCATCATAAGAAGAATAAAACCTTGTAAATAATGGAGACATTATACTTGAAACATAATCATATTTAATTATGTCATTTGAGATAGAAAATATTTTTGATATAACACTTGAAATGAAATCATGATGAAAATATTCTTCCTTCTTCAAAATCATTTTATTTTCACAAAATTCCATGAAAATTTAAATGAAAAGGGTTTTTTTGAAAATAATAATGCAATATTGTATAGGAAGCTTAATCAAAATGAGGATTTATGAAACCATAAAAATCCATTCAATCCGTATAAGTTAAAAAATAACATTCTCCTCTTACTTTTGTCGGAAAATTCATAAAGTACATCGTATGGTAAAAAAAATATCCCTTACATACCATGTAGTAAAAGTAAAAATTGTTTAAAAAGTACTTTAAATATACATGAAACCATTTTTAGGAAACATGGACATGGATGATAACAATAACCCCTGTAAATACTTACAAATAAACAATCTCAGATAAAAATGTGATTGGAAAAGTTATCCCTTACCTTACGTTCGATATGCTTCGTATGTATCTGAACCTCCTGTATAATGATTTCAATAATTTCATTGACTTATTAAGGAATCATATTCATTTTTATGAAATCATATATGGTTCACTTATGACTTTATATTACCCGTTCTTTTGAAAATTCAATGTTAAAGCAGCATTTTGGGTAAAATCGTTTCATTTATCGTACATGTTTTGACATGTTATTCTTGATATTATTATTACTTATATTATGATATAATTACTTAAAAAATTTAAAACATGATTTATATATCATATATTTTCAGTATATATATATTTAATAGATTGATAAATGAAAGAAACACACCGTTCATGGAGACGGTAGGTCGTACGTACGCATGAACGCTATTTTCATTTCCTTATTGACTTGAATGGAAGTAAGTAGATGAAATATATATATATATATATCCAGTATATTTATAATATCATATATTTAATTATTATTTCTTATATATACTTTATAATCATTCTTTAATGGTTATCATGGAGAATGAATCTCATCGCGTCGTGGAAACGGTATTCCGTACGTACGCACGAGTGATGATATCGTTCCCATAATTATTGAATTGAATTGGAGTGGATGATAAAATATATCAGAATCGGTATGATGTTATAATAACTATGTATAGTTATTACTTAGACCATTATATCCATCTAAGTAAGGTGGGGTTGGAAAAACAGATTACACCACGGCGTGGAGACGGTATTCTGTACGTACGCACGCGGGGTGATTTCGTATTCCATATGATGGATAGAAGGTGAAATGAGGTTGTTTCATATTTATAATAACATATCATTATATTATTAATAATGATTTTATTACTTTATAATGAAACAACTAATGAAGAAGAAGTTGAAGAAGAAAGAAGCTTGAAATAATCGGTAGAAGAGATTACCTCTTCTTCGATGTACCTCCTTTAAACTTCTTCTTAGGGCACTAGGGTTGGTATTTTGAGACGACCAAAACCTATATGATATAAGTAAAGAGGATTATAAGAGTAATTAGTAGGGTTTTTCCAAGCTTCAACGCTCAAAAGGGTGTGAATAGAAGTGGGAAGGGGTTCCCTTTTTATAAGGGAGGAGAGGGGCACCTTTGGAAAACTTAAAAATATTAGTTTATAATATATCTAACCCCTCTTGAAAACCTCCAAAAATGACTCATATTCGATGATTATATGAGATAGGGTTGTAATCTAATCAACCAATAAAATTTATACATGTAGGTAATTTATGTTAAACATTATCAACTTGATTTATCCTTATTTAATCTATTAAATTTTATTTGTGGTAATAAGATTCTAAATTTTAAATTGTTATAAATAATAGCTTATGTGATATGAATTATCTATAATTAGATTATTTATGACATTTTAGACTATATAAATTTCAATGAATAATTTTTAAATATTTTTGTGATTTTTAAACAATTTAATAATATGTTATTTTTATAAAATAACAATAGTGTCAATTTTAACACTATTCATTTATTTGAAATTAAATAAAATCCAAACAGATGATATATTCGAAATAAAATATTTAATAGTTTTCTAAAAAGTCATATAAATCTATAAAATTAGTGGAGAAAATTAAATAGTTCATATAATATATATCTTACTATTTGTAAAACCATTTATTTGATATTTCTCTTAATAAAATAATTACTACAACATTTTTTTATAATTATTAAATATACCTATTTGTTGTATAAAAATTAAAAATAAAATACTAAGATGAGGATAAATATTATATCTTTCATAAAAATACATTTAGTCGGATTTATCTTCTAAGACACCCAAATTTTAAAATGTTATTTTTATTAAATTATGAAGTTGACAACTTCGACAGCATATAAAATAAAATAATATAAGTGCCATAGTCACTTTTATAAGACTCAAAACGGTCATATATTCGGTAATTGGATGCTAATGGTGTATATATATACTACCAATAGGTTTTGGTTAAGTTTTTGAGATATTTAATATGTATTACTATTTCAATAAAAACAATATTATTGATTTTTTTACTAAATAAATAATTTCTACATCATTAATGTATAAGCTAATAAGGTAATTAAACAACTCTTAAAATTTACAAATAAATTACCATGTTAAAGAAAAACATTTTACCTTTCAAATTAATATTTATAACCGAATTTATATACTGTATAACCTTATATTAAAAATACTTTAATTATTAAAGTTTTAGTGAGACATATTTCACTTTCCTTTAAATAAAATATACTAAAGGTCTTAATCACCTCCAAGTGGGTTCTAATGGATTCCGTTTCGACCCAAATATTACTTATGACGAAATATAACCATCCAATTGTATTAAGACAAGTGTTAGGGTAATTTTATAATATTATATTTACCCTTAATTACCTGATTTACCTTTTACTAAGGTAAATAAAATTTACCGCAGTTACTATTCATAATGCCCAAATATAAAAATAAGTCTATTAATATAATTTGTACCCACTGATTCCAAATATGGAATCCATTTTTTCAAATATAAAACACAGAAGTTGCATAAATTAAATTAAAATTAACCTCGTTGTCAAAAGAAAATGGGTTTTTTTTAAAACATTGCAAAAGATTGATTTGATTTAACCTACAAATTCAATGTAAAATAAATTCTAATGACATACATAATATTAAGTGGTAAAAATATATTCTATTTAAACATTAAAACCATCCAATATTATAATTTAACCATATAAATTATTACGATGGAAAAATTTCTTTTTAATTAACATATATCGTGTTTTTACTATTCGTTAAAATATGAAAGTTATCAGAATAATATAAAAATTTTATCCAAGGTAAAATTTTATATCCTGATTCCAAAGAATAATTTTATTTTGTAAAATTTAACTTATAAACAAGTCAAAAACTATATTTAATGTGGGTACACCATCAAAAGGCGGTATAACTTCATTTTTTTAAAAATACTTAATTTACCCGAAAATTTTATTTTATTCTCATACCATGTTCTAGATAATGTGTAAGATGAATAATAATGTTATAAAATTCAAAATTTAGTTAATACTATTCATAATGGCTATTTTATAATAATATTATAACCATATATCATTGTTTAGTGAAACCCAGTATTGTGTACAACACACCTTATCGAAGAAGGTCGCGATTGCATGTAATGCAAGCCAAGTCAGGGTTGCGTGTTGTGAAAAACTATTTTGTTGTCTCGTATAACAGAATCCATCCATATTCCATTTATACATTTAATATATATATATATATACACTCAATGTTGCGTAGAATAACTACTATCAAACGAACATGAAATTGTGTGTAACTCGATCCATAAATAGTATTGCGTATACTGCAAGCTAATACGGTGTTGCGTATAACACAGTATAATCTTGGTGTAGCGTACAACAGAAGATATGAAAGAAATTAAAATTTGTATATCTTATAAAATCTCGTGGAGTTACATTCTACCCCCCTTAAAATGAATTCCGCCCTCGAAATTCATCGGGGTTATAAATCATTTACTATTCATAGAAATCCACATCATAAAAAGGAATACCAAAACTGAACATTAAAAAATAAATTATGAAACTTAACGGTTACCCAAATTAACTAATCACTGGTATTCCACATAGGATAACATAGGTGAAAATATGGATATGGATGGGAAATCTAACCATCAAGTTCTGATGGAGAGTGGTAAAGGACATGGCTATGATAAAGCCAATAGTCACAAAGCCATAAATTTATGATGATCTAAGGTACCGTCTGATTCATCTTATATAAGGGCACTAGGACAATTTTTTTTGGTTTTCATGATTACTTCCCTAAATTTGAAGAATTTTAATTCGAATAAATACTTATTTTATTTTGATACAATCTCTCCATTTTTTGTGCCTTGAACAATTTCCACTTCATCTCTTAAAGAAATGAAGTTGAATTTGTCATTTGTGAAGTGTTAGCAGATCATGTGATAGAATGATGTGTCACTCCATCTGTTTCAAACAAATAGTTAGAAAAATTTTTCAAATATACATTAGTCCTTCTTTGGTGAGGTTAATCGTATACGATTCCAAAAATGAACTTATACATCATCTATCATTCTGATTAATAAAATAAAACTAGTTTCCACTAACTAGGGACTTCCTGTAGGCCAGTGGTAGGCGATAAAGGCATGTCTCACTTCAGTTGTGGGTTTGATTCCCACATCTTTGTCCGACGTGATGGGTTGTCGCCCGTCCTGTAGGTTGTCCTTTTTCTAAAATTACTTCATTATGACATTTCATCAATAATATCGAAGAAATGTTCTAACCTTAATCAATACTAACTTGTGTCCAACATAATCCATTCCAATCTTTTGGCTTATCCAAAATGAATATGTCCAATCTCATAGTATAAATAAAACAATTACTAGAAATTTCATCTACCGACCATGTGAATACCATCATTTATCGCCCATATATCATACAATATATCTTGTTGGTCACATTCCAAACATGTGAATACCTTAATCATGTATTCTTTTGAACCATAGTGAACAAATTAATGTTGTCACAAGGTAACACTTTCAACATACCAAAATCCCAAAAATTCTATATACTCAAACCATGATATCACTTAGTCCTTATATCAATCATGAGCTCATTTCATTTTTTCATTATTTATTCATTATGCACATATCATATTCTTTACAAAAAATATATGAATTAACCTTTCATGGTTATCGGTACCATTCAATATATACTTTAAAATACTTTAGGAAAAACAACAGTGTAACAATACTTAGATGTCTCTTTATTACATAGTACCATGAGATTACTTATACAACATTACTCTTGATAAACATGTAATAATTCCACTACCTTTTTAAACCATTGACCGAGATTCAACAATTCTTTCATCTCACATATCATTTGTATTCTCTTAGTCATCATCAACATAAATACTACCCATAAGACCATGCTGATTCTCTTCATGAGACTTTCCCTTAGGGAATTGGTTTACATAATTCCCGTACATTCCAAATTTAAAATATTTAACCATTTTTGATGTCTTAGCAATACCATTATCCTTGTCCATGGTGTTAACGGAACCTTTTACTTTACAATTCCTGGCTTTGTGTCCTTCTTTTCCACACCCAAATAATCTTCGTGTTCCTTTGAAACATTCTCCCTAATTCCTCTACCCATATTATTTACATGAGGGGAATTGAACTTTCTTTCCTCTGTGATCATCATGAAACTCCATCTTTCACTTATTAGTTTAGTCGTGATACTTACCAAAGTTCGGATTATTGATCATATTATGAGATTTATGATTATTCATAATAATGATATTTGGACTTCCAAATCCAATTTCATTTGGTTGCTAATGAAAAATATCATTCCATTGTCCATCATGTCCTCTATTATTTTGAATCTTCCTGTTTCCAGCCATTTTCTAAAACCCAAAAAGAATAGTGTGAGTGGAAAAAATCATGCCATGAATACAACGTAATAAAGGGGGAGTAACTTTGATATCTAACATCTTAGGTTTAATTATAATATCATTTCCCTAATTCTAGGACTACAACCTATACGTACACTTAACCTTAGGGACATCCCTAGACATACCATAGATATATTTCTAGGGATCTCACTAAAGTTTTCGCATCCTAGTTTCCAAAGGTTAACTAAACCTTTCGTCTGATACCAACTATAGAGACCCAAATCTTGGCGTAAATGGAAATTACATTACTTTTGTGGAATAATTAATACATAACAAAAAGATACACATAAGGACCGTAATAGTTTAGTGTCATTGGAAACTCAGAACGTAATCTTCTAATCGTGGTGAAATATCTTCAACATCTCCCATAAAGATATTCCCCTTTTGTTATCTTACCTAAAACCTTTATTTAAATCCTGGGGAAAAGAAAACATATAAAGGGTGAGCTCAAATGCTTGGTAAGGGTAAGAATGGATAAAATAAAACAAACCATATACATTTGAACATAAAAACATGAACATAATGTTTAAACATCAAAATCTTGAGCAATGACATAAAACATGGTAGTACATAAGGAATAGATCATAAAGAATCATTAATCATGATAAAATAGCATGGTAATAAAACATGTGATTGTGCAAACCATTAAGCACATGATATGATTTCCATAGTAGCCAAGGTATTGCTGCCAAGACCATCTTAGTGGACAAAGACCCTTTCTGAATCGAGTTCACTCCTTGTTCCAGTCCTGTGATACTGAACCGGATTAACTTACCATTCCAGCCATGTCTATCTGATGAGATATAAATATTTACCCAATGCATTGGGCGGAGATATAGGTCCCACCCATCTCATAATGAAATCAATCATTCATGTTCCACAAAATCATAAATCATACATCATAGCATAACCCATGTAATAGAATATGATTCTTAAACATCATGACATCATAACATAATCCATATAAAAAAAAGGGATATCAATTCATCATAAGAAGAATCAAACCATGTAAATAATGGAGACATTATACTTAAAACATAAACATATTAAATAATTTCATTTTAGATGGAAAATATTTTTGATAAAACACATGAAATGAAATCTTGAGGAAAAAATACATTCTTCTTCAAAATCATTTTCTTTTAACAAATTGCCATTAAATTTTAAAAGAAAAGGGTTTTGTTGAAAATAATAATGCAATCTTTTATAGGAAGATTCATGAAAATGAGGTGTTATGAAACCGCAAAAATCCATTCACGCCGTATAAGTTAAAAAATAACATTCTCCTCGTACTTTTGTCGGAAAAGTCAAAAAGTACCTCGTATGGTAAAAAAAGAAAGATTCCTTACATACCATGTAGTAAAAGTCATAAATTGATAAAAATTAATTTAAACATACATGAAACCATTTTTAGGAAACATGGACATGGATGATAACAATAACCCCAGAAAATACTTATGAATAAACAATCTCGGATAAAAACGAGTTTGGAAAATTTATCCCTTAACTTACATCCAATATGCTTTGTATGTATCCGAACCTCCTATATAATGATTTAAATAATGTAATTTTCTTATTATAGAATCATATTCATTGCTATGATATCATATATGGTTCACTTATGACTTTATATTACCCGTTCTTTTGTAAATTCCTTGTTAAAGAAGCATTTTGGGTAAAATCGTTTCATTTATCGTACGTGTTTGGTCTTGTTATTCTTGATATTATTATTACTTATATCATGATTTAATTACTTCCAAAATGTAACAAATGATTTATATATCATATATATTCAGTATATATATATAATAGATAGATAAATGAAATGAAACACACCGTTCAGGGAGACGGTAGGTCGTACGTACGCATGAACGCTGTTTTCATTTCCTTATTGACTTGAATGGAAGTAAGTTGATGAAATATATATATATATATATAAACATAAATACAGTATCTTTATAATATAATATATTTAATTATTATTTCATATATATACTTTATAATCATTCTTTAATGGTTAACATGGAGAATGAATCTCATCGCGTCGTGGAGACGGTATTCCGTACGTACGCACGAGAGATGATATTGTTCCCATAATTGTTGAATTTAATTGGAGTGGATGAGACAATATATCTGAATCAGTATTATGTTATAATAACTATGTATAGTTATTCGTTACACCATTATACCCATCCAAGTAAGGTGGTGTTGGAATAACAGATTACACCACGGCGTGTAGACGGTATTCTGTACGTACGCATGAGCGGTGATTTCGTATTCCGTAGGATGGATAAGAGGTGAAATGGGGTTGTTTCATATTTTTAATAACATATCAGTATATTAGTGATACTGATGTTATTACACTATAATGAAACAACTAAAGAAGAAGAAGTTGAGATGAAAGAATCTTGAATGAATCGGTAGAAGAGATTACATCTTCTTCGACGCACCACCTTTAAACTTCTTCTTAGGGCACTAGGGATGGTCTTTTGAGAAGACCAGAACATATATGATATAACTAGATAGATTTAGAAGACTAATTTTCAGGGTTTTTATACGCTTCAAGGCTTAAAAGGGTGTGAAGAGAAGTAGGAAGGGGTTTCCTTTTTATAATGGAGGAGATGGGAACCTTTGAAAATCTTAAAAATATTAATTTATAATAAATCTAACCCCACTAAAAAACCTCAAAAAATGACACATATTCAAAGATTAGATTATATGGGGTTGTAATCTCATCAACCAATAAAATTTAGACATTTAGGAAATTTATTTTAAACATTATCAAGTTGATTTATCCTTATTTAATATATTTAATTTTATTTGTGGTAATAAGATTCTAAATTTTTAATTGTTATAAATAATTACTTATGTGCTATGAATTATCAATAATTATATTATTTAGGACAATTTAGAACATATAAATTTCAATTTATAATTTTTAAATATTTTTGTGATTTTTAAACAATTTAATAATATGTTATTTTTATAAAATAACAATAGTGTCAATTTTGACACCATTTATTTATTTGAATTTAAATAAAATCCACACAGAGGATATATTCAAACTAAAATATTTAATAGGTTCCTAACATGTCATATTAATATATAAAATTAGTGGAGTACATTAAATAGTTATTATAATATTTATTTTACTATTTGTAAAACCATTTATTTGATATTTCTCTTAATAAAATAATTACTACAACATTTTTGTATGAATATTAAATATACTTATTTGTTGCATAAAAATTAAAATTAAAATACTAGGATGAAGATAAATATTATATCATTCATAACAATACATTTAGTCGGATTTATCTTCTAAAACACCGAAATGTTAAAATGGTATATTTATTAAATTCTGAAGGTGACAACTTTGACATCATATAATTTAAAATAATATAAGGGTCACAATAACTTTTATAATACTCCAAACGGTCATATATTCGTTAATTGGATGATTACGGTGTATATATACACTACCAATAAGTTTTTTTCAGGTTTGGGAGCCCTTTATTATGTATTACTATTTCAATAAAAACAATATTATTTATTTTTTACTAAATAAATAATTTCGGCATCATTAATGTATAAGCTAATACGGTAATTAAATAACTCTTAAAATTTACAAATAAATTTCCATGTTAAAGAAAAAAAATTAAATTTAAAATTAGTATTTATAACAGAATTTACATTCTGTATAACCTTATATTAAAAATACTTTATTTATTAAAGTTTGAATGAGACATATTTCACTTTCCCATAAATAAAATAAACTAAAGGTCTTAATCACCACCATGTGGGTTCTAATGGATTCCATTTTGACCCAAATATGACTTAGGATTAAATATAATCATCCAATTGTATTAAGACAAGTGTTAGGGTAATTTTATAATATTATATTTACCCTTAATTACCTGATTTACCTTTTACTATGGTAAATATAATTTACCGTAGTTACTATTCATAATGCCCAAAAATAAAAATTAGGCTATTAATATAATTTGTACCCACTGATTCCAAATATGGAATCCATTTTTACAAATTCAGTACACATAAGTTTCAGAAATTAAATTAAAATTAATCCTGTTGTCTAAAGAAAATGGGTTTTTGTTTAAAACATTGCAAAAGATTGAATTGATTTAGCCTAGGAATTCAATGTAAAATCAATGATAATGACATAAATTATATTAAATGGTAAAAATATATTCTTTTTATACTTTAAAACCATTAAATATTATAATTTAACCACATAAATTATTACGATGAATGAAGTTTTTTTTAATTAAAATACAGCGTGTTTTTACTATTCATTAAAATACGAAATTTATCAGAATAATTTGAAAAATTTATCAAAGGTAAAATTTCATATCCTGATTCCAAAGAATAATTTTATTTTGTAAAATTGGACTTATAAACATGTCAAAAAATAGATTTAATGCTGGTGCACCATCAAAAGGTGGCAAAACTGCATTTTTTTAAAAATAATTATTTTACCTGAAAAAATTATTTTATTCTCATACCATGTTCTAGAAAAAGTGAAAGATGAATAATAATGTTATAAAATTCAAAATGTAGTTAATACTATTCATAATGGATATTTTATAATAATATTATAACCATATATCGTTGTTTAGTGAAACCCAGTATTGCGTACAACACACACTATCGAAGAAGGTTGTGATTCCTTGTAATGCAAGCCAAGTCAGGGTTGCGTGTAGTGCAAAAATCCTTTGTTGTCTTGTATAATAGAATCCAAACATATTTAATTTATACATTGAATATATATATATATATATATACTAAATGTTGTGTAGAATAACTACTATTAAACGAACTTGAAATTGTGTGTAACTCAATCCACAAATAGTATTACATATACTGCAAGCTAATATGGTGTTGCGTATAGTTCAAGATAATCTTGGTGTAGTGTACAACAGAAGATATGAAAGAGATTAAAAATAATATATCTTATAAAATCTTGGGTTGTTACAATTTAGGTGTAACAGATTGGCTAACCAAGGTCATCTTTTGAAGTGGCAGAAATTAAAAAAAACTTCTTAAAGGTATTGTAATAAAATAAAATAAAATAAATAAAAACTTATATATATGGGGGGTTTTATGTTTAAAAAATAATAAAAATAAGTATGATAGAATAAAATTTTATTTTTTATATTTTTTTTGAAATGATATTGATAAAATGAAAGAATAAAATAATTTTATAGAAAACTATTATTAAAAGGAATAATAGATATAAATATATAAATATACTTACTTGGTAATCATTATCATTTAAATATAAATCCCCTTAGTTATGATCCTCTAAATGTTTATCCCCTGAACCCTATGAGAATAAACTAAACCACAAAGACGAAATGAATTAATCCATAGGCAAGCTTCGTGACATGCAATCATAGTACGATACATGATTGATGTTATAAAGATAGATTATGGTTTGTGGTAAATCAGGGAACATATCCATTATATACATGATTATTAATTGAGTTTAGGTATTATATTTTAAGTATAAAAATTTTCCCCATACTCTTTTGTTTCACTGGTTACGATCAAACTCTCACAATTCACACATCACTCAACCTCACATGTTTTGTGTTAATTCTTTAATTTCTTTCGTGGGTACTTTTAAATTAAATAAATTAATTCATATATAATATTAACATAATTATTGTATCTCATTGATTTAAAATTAATAAATGAATAAGGTAATTGGTAGATCTATTACTACACAAATCACTCTTCCATGGGTGGTGTAGTCATCATAGAAACATTTTGCATTCGAAATAGTCATAGAAAGGGTATAGAACAATAACATTTCTAAAATTTATTTCAAAAAAATAGTTTTAGTAGAGAATTATTTGATAGAATAAAATATAATAAAATATAAGAAATAAAAGATGAAGTAATATAGTTTACTTTAATGAAAAAATCATTACCAAGTGAAGAAGAAGAAGAAGGCTTCGATGTAGGGATCCAAGCTTCAAGAGCTCTCAATTTTAAAATTCCTAGAGAAATGGAGTGATTAAAATAATATTATTCTTTAAATCTCATAATTCAATTAAAAAGTCCACTAAATTATATTTATATATATATAGAGTGGATATGAAGCTATGTTAATAAGTGATTTCAAGTGTAAATGGGGAAATTCAGCCAAATATTTTAATCTAACATTCACTGACTATATGACCTTATAAATCAAGTAAAAACATTGTAATTATAGAAGGATTATTTTTTAAAAAGTTGGTTCTCAAGATTATATCCAAATTTGGGACAAATCCAAGCACATATTAAGAATTTACCAATATGGAGAGTCCAGTCTATATGTGACTACATGGAACATTTACTCTAATAAAATACATTATTTAGCTATATATTCATGATTGAATGTTTTATCCCATTGATTGGGAAGCATTGTTACAAAATTTAAGTTTAAATAATCACATAAAAATATTTATGTCTGGAATACTACCTTTAACTTTAAAAGGTAAAAACTAGAATTTTCAGGAAAATTTAAAATTAATAATACACTCGAAAATATTTCTTGAATAAAAATATTTAGCATAATGTGAGGAAATTGTTTCATTTATTATCAATAAAATTTTCAATAAAAGTGTGTTTTTTCAACTCCCCCACACTTACCCCTTTTCCCTACTGGGAAAAACATCATACCATGTATTCTAAAAAAATTGAGATATGTTATACATGTTCATATTCATTAATGCACATTGGAAATATAGAAAAAGTAATAATCTCATAAAGAGTCAATATCAGTAAATTTGAAAGTTATTTTCTCATAAATTATATCAAAATAAAATATAGAGAGATTAATTTCACAAAGCACAGAGAAACGAGTTATGGGTCCACCATACCATTAATTACCCACATGTGTTTGTGCCAACCATTTAAATTCAATATCTCCACCATTTATTATGTATATTCAGGTAAAGTAAAACAATTATCCCAGCCTTCTTTAATTCAAAAAACCTCTTCTATATTCATTTAAAATCAAATTTCAAGACCCAATCTCTTAAGAATTCCCAGAAGTCAAACCTTAATCCCCAACCTAGATATCCGGACATGTTGTAAATTTCATCACACACCTGTTTATTAATATTATATATATTTTTTGTTTATTTTTTATTTTTTTGATCGACTTTTTTAGGTATCACAATTATTAGATATTAGGTTCATACGCATAGTTCAATTCAGTATAGTAATGAATCGGATAAGAATAAAAATGAACATATGGATTATCTATTGATATAAGATGATTTTTAAGCTAACCTTTATATAACATAAATGGAGTAGGAAAATTTCATAAGTCATGGATACATGAATTTTTTTGTATAGAAATCAATGAAAAAAATTACCATGAACAAATATCTCAAAGAATGGTGTCAAAATATAAAAGGTTTTATAATGACACAACGAATCATATCATCAACTACTTCTATTTTTTTTTTAAAATAAACCCTTGATGATGAAAGTTTACTTATTATTATCGTGCTACCAATGAATTTTGAACCCATAAATTTTCTATATGTTCCACATGTAAATGATCCTATTAGAAGGTGTTTTTTAAAAATAACACATAATAACACACATAAAAACACACAAATTAAAACCTAAAGAAGTTACCCAAAAATGTTTTCCCCTCTCCCACACTTAAAATATTTCATTGACCTCATTGTAAACATATGAGATGACATGTGAATATGAATTATAGAATTTTAAATATTAAAAATAATATAAAATTTAAATGTTTAGGAACAACATGATATTCTCAAGTGATGATGGGGTCCTGCAGTGTGATGAAATCAACTGCATTGGTAGGAAGTCCCTCAACATATTGCTTCAAAATTTTCTTATTGACTATAAAGCTCATTATTGTGTCCTCTTTTGTGATCTCCACTACACTATAAGGAAAAAAATTATATACAACATAATGACCTAACCTTCAAGAATACAACTTACTGAGAATCGACTTAAGTCATGAACTATATAGAAGAATTTTATCTCTAACATGAAACAATTTTTTTTGACCATTAAATATTGAGATGAATTTTATGAATCCTTATGGATACATGAGCTCTCATATTATGATAAAAAAATATCATCATGATCTTGAATTTACATATTCCTTTGAATTACATCTTGGGCCAAATCCATGTAGTGTTTCTTTATATCTCAATATGCCTAATGATTAACCTCCAAAGGAAGATGACATCCTTTCCAAAAAACAATCTGAATTGGGAACATACTAATCAGAGTATTCTATGTTGTTATATAATCCCAAAATGTATCATCCAATAATTTTCACCAATCCTTCCTATTAATCTCCAAGGTATTTTCTAAAATATTTTTTAACTCATGATTTGAAACCTCAACCAGCCCATTTGTTTGGGGGTGTTATGGTCTTGATGTTTTGTGTGTGACCTAATAATTACAATGGTGGGAATCCAAATTATTATTTAAAAAGTGTTTCCCTTGGTCACTACTGATGGCCTTTGGTACTCGAAAACCTACATAAAGTTTGAGTCTAGAAGAAATCCACTACAACCTAAGAATCATCAATCCTAGGGGCCTTATCCTCCACCCATTTTCGAACATAATCAATGGAAACCAAAATATACATAAAAATGAACTTGGAAAATTACCCATATAATCAATGCCCTATACATAAAAGTATCACATAATAATATTGGTTGTTGGGGAATCCCATGTCACCCAGAAATGTTTCTAGTGTGTTGTTAATGTGATATTGACTTACAAAACACATGGGCATCATTGAATAATATTGGGGAATATAATACCGAGTATAAGAATATACCAGCTATCAGTTGGGGTCTAATGTTCCACCACATGAATGTGTATGGAAGAAATGTAGAATAGACTCAAACTCATGATCATGAATACAAATAATAATAACTTTATCACTAGACATGATCTAGGGGAAGTGATCATCCCACACATAAAACCTAGACACACTATGTAATTTTTGGGCTTGTATTTTCATTGAAGTTTCATTAATTTTAGAGGAAACAAGGTAGTTAACTATATTACCATACCAAGGATGTTTACCTAAGAGTTTATAAGGATAATCATCTGAAAACGTGTCCCGAACTAGTACTTGGTTTAAGGATTCAACCTCTAGCGTGTGACTAATCCTACTCATGTGGTATTACTCCATGTTCTCTGACCCATTATTATCCTTTATCTCAATATTAAATTTCTGAAGGAGGTTAGTCCATCAGATAAGTATCGACTTTTCATATGGATTCATTAAGAGTTACCTAAAAGAATCATGGTTAGAAAAAAAATACTTTAGAGCCCTATAAATATTAACGAAATTTATCTAAAAAAATATAATGGAAAGAAACTCATTTTTCATGGTGCTGTAATTTTATTGGGCTGAATCCAACTTCATTGAAGCATAGAAAATCACATGAGAGAATCCCCCCACCCTTTGTGATAAGACAACTCCAACTGAAAATTTTTGAGCATCATACATAATATAAAATGGAATATCCCACCATGTGGGATGTATGATCAATGGAGTGGTCAGACGCTTCTTTAGCTCATCAAATGATACCCTTCAAAAATCATAAAAATGAAGACAATATATTTTTGAAGAAATCAAGATAAGGGTAGAGAAATATTACAAAAATCTCTGATGAAGCATCAATAGAAGCCAACATTCCCTAGGAATGATATAACATCACACACATATGAAGGCTATGGAAAGGATAAAATAATACCTACCTTAGATCTATCAACAATGATTCCATATTTTGACACTACATTCCCTAAGATAATGTGATGATCTACCAAGAAATAAAACTTTTCAATGTTTAAAATGATATTCTTTTCAATAAAAATATTCAACACATTTTCTAAACAAAATATAAATTCATCAAATGAAGATGAATACACTATAAAACAATCCACAAATACCTCTATACAGGTATCAATGAAATCTAAAAAAGTAATCACTATGCATATATGGAAGGTACCTATGGAATTACAAAGTCCAAATGCATCCTTAGGTAGGAAAATGTTCCAAATGGATATTTAACGCCCCGACCCCAATTACACAGAGTCGGTGAATTATTATGTATCATTGGCATGATCACAAAAGATCATGTCTCGAATGACGGATTAGTTTAGTATCCTTAGAATCACTAGATACATTCATAAAGTTTACATTACATCATAAAGTGAAAAATGACAACAACATATTGTTTCCATAGACCACACTCATATCCTCATACTATCGCTGTAGGTCATTCATAAAATACTTCTCCATATCCTGAGAAAATTAAATCATAGGAAGGGGTGAGCTCAGATTCTCAGTAAGGATAACAATATTGCAGAAACTTCCATAAATAAGTATTAACATTTAAGGTAATGCATAACTAAAACAAAAGCCTTTTAAACTTTAACTTCAACATAATATGGAAAAGATAAAATGAAATAATGCCATTTACGTATTCACTTGGATATTCTACTAGACGAATAATCACATGCAATATCAATAACCACTTTCATAATAATGGAATGCATAATTCCAGACTATTGTAACCACATAGTCAAGGCCTCGTGCCAAGAGTACAGATAAGATTTTGTCATGGCCATGTGCCAAGACACTATTTTGTCACATGAGACCTACTAATGCATCAAGGAGTTATACCAGGCTCCACCCCTCACATACTAAGTACAATGCATTCCTCATATGAAAATATTGAAACATAACATAAACATTCATTTTAAAACTAGCATACGAAATGTCAATACTTTATCAAAAAAACATGAATGGTATAAAAATATCACATCCACAGTCAAAAATAACTGATTCAATACAATATGGAAGATTGTATTGTAAAATATTAACCTCAATTGAGAATAATGAAGGATATTGACATAGATGAAAATAATCATCAAAACTATTTGAGTTAAATATCCCCCTTTTTCTTGAAAACATTTAAAAGTCACACTATCTGACAAGAAGCCATTCAAAAATAGATTTTTGAATCAAAGTGTCCCATATCACTTTTATAATTTTAAAACTTTAATGTCAATATAAATAAATCCTTAAAAACATTTTTAAAACATGGACATTAATGAGAAATATTTAGAATAATAAATATTTAAAACATTTAAAATGATATTTTAGTTAGAGTTCCTAACCAAAAGGGAGACACTTGAATAAAAATAATTTAGGTAATAAAAACTTTATAATATCATGAGAATAAAGGGATTCATGATATACTATGTCAAAGTACATTATATACACCATATAAAAGTGAATTGGTGTATAACAACAAAGAAGTCTCAATAGAATGTAAATTGAGATGAAATCTCTTATAAAGACCATATCCTTCAGTTAAGGATAAATCAATGACATAATTATGTGTGAAAAATATAAATACACTCAATATGATTGGATATTCAGTGTAAATCAATCAGAGGACATTCACAGATATTCTTTTGAAAACAACACTAATGAATTGGATATTTAACTCAACAAATAGAGATTGAGTTAAAATTACTCTTATCAAGTTCATATTGATGACTTTAGTATTTATAAATGGAGTGATTATGTGTATCAAAATTATATCCACAAAAAGTGGAGTGGAAATTATGACATAAGAAAATAAATAGTTATTCCAAAGATAATCTTGGAGTATAATAATCATTGAAGAATGCCTAAAGCCAAATGAGTGGAAATTTCAAATTCCCTTATCGATTTGGTACCTTACGAAACATACAACCATGAAAGAAGGATCATAAAATGATGATGTAGATATCCATAAATTAAAGTATATTACACAATGAATACAATCATGGGTAGTACACACACCACATGTAATAAATAAGTGGTGAACAATGGAAATCTCACGGAATTAAAAGTGAGATAAGAAGCCCCTTACTTTGTACTTTTTCCTTGGTTGAGGGTAGGTTATCCTCCTGTATGATGGTGAAATAATAATTATTAAATTATAAAAGGATCATATACATTAATATAATATCATATATTATCTTTTAACATTGGTTTGTTAATAATATCTTAGTATTATTGTCATTTCGGGTGTTAACATATTCGTTTTATTATATATGTTTTGTTACATAAGTCGTTTTTATTATGGGTAGGATTTATCATATTCATATACAGAATGATATCAAGTCCTTAAACATTATTTTTAATCATCAAATGAGAATTAGACTTGAATGGATATGATGGGGAATGAATCTCATCGCGTTCGTGGAGACGGTAGTCCGTATGTACGCACGAGCGACAATATAATTCTTTTGATATTCAAATAATATATAATTGGATGGTATATCATATATACAGAATAATTATCTTGTTATATTTATTATTTACATGAATTACACATCATTATTATACCTATCCAAATAATAATGTATTGAATAACAATTACACCACGACTTGTTAATAACCATCATGATGGCGGCTTCGGGAGATCCCGCCTGGTGACTAGCTTATTCCCTTGGTGATGATGGTGGTGTCGGCGCTGCCCCTCCCCCCTTCGTGGGGGAGGGAGAATCTTCGATTCCTGAGGGTCCCGAGTTCTTCATGCCCTTCTCTAATATGGACTTTCTTCCACCTTTTCCCAATGTTTTGATTTTCCCCAAAGCCCTGGAGCTCATCGATAGTTACCCTAACCTCTAGATCTCGAACTCGGAGTTCTCAGAGTCCTAGGTGCTTCTGAACCTCACTGTGGTTTCCCGTTTCAAGCATAGGAGACCTTCATTTGACGCTTTTGACAGGTTCATATTTTGTTCGTGGGATCTACAGGAACGGGCTGTGGTCGGATTGCTCGATAGCCTCCAGATTATGATATGTTTTGAATCATAGGCATACCTTATTCGGGCTTGGTCCAAGGCTCCGCGAAGTTTCAACGGGATGAGTTTTATTATTATTCGATGGACATTTGATCTTCATATGAGGCCAGAATCTCCGTCAATGTTGATTTGGGTCAGTTTACCTAAACTTCCGCTTCCTTTTCAGAATCCTTCTATCCTTCGGATGATTGGTAATATGATAGGAAGATTTATTTTCTCTGATATTTGTACTGCAGCTGTGTGTCATCCGGTTAATCCCCAGATCTGTGTTGAAGTTGATGTGTCTCACCTGCCTTTTGAGTTTGTTTGGATTACCATTATTGGGGAGTACATGTGTAAGAAGAGGGTGGTTTACGAAAACTGGATGAAATTTTGTACCTGTTGTATGCGGCTGGGCCACTCCTCGTCGTTCAGCCATAGGAGAGCTCCCCCGGGGGTGTTGATGTCTAATGATAGGAAGGATAATGGTGATGTGGTGAAGAACCCAATTCTGGGGGCTAGGGTGATTCGTTTGGTGTCCCCTGTGCATCCAATTAATGGTGAGACTGGGTGCGGTGTGCGTTCTAATTATGTGGGGTTGGAGGGTGATTCAAGTAGCAAGAAATCTGAGTAGGAAATGTTGTTGGACCATGGTCAGGAAGACTTGGGGTTGATGGATGGTGGGCAGGTCTCTCTACCGAATTCTGTTGGGGAGGTTCAACATCATAGTCCCCAACAGGTGACCTATGGAGAGGTCCAGGGTTCAGAGGCGGATGGAGGTCTGAGGCTTCAGTTGAATCTGCTTGTATTGGTTGTCTTCAAAAGATTGAGACAGGATTTGGAGAAAACAGCTAACTCCAATGTTAGTAAAGATTCAAAACAGAATGAGGAGGGATACTCTAGCTCACGGGAGGTGGCTTCTGCTTGTGCTAAGGGTGCTAAGGGTCTGGATCCCTTGGAAAGGCCTTTTCTTACTCTTCACAATCGGTTTAATGAACTCTCAACAGGTATACTGGAGGATGGTATGGTTGAGGATGATGTTGTAGGGGTTAATCGTGGTGTGAAAACACTGGAGGGTCCTAAGGGTATGGGAAAGGAGACAGGGTCCATGGGTGTGGAGGAATCTACTACCGAGGAGAGGCGGCTCCCTTTGAGGGAGAGTAACACTCCTGACTAGAGGTAGGGGATCATCTTTGAGTCTCCTTCTTCTGTTTTGGGGGTGAGAGATGATATTCGAAGAGGGAGCCCAGAGAGAGGGAAGGAAAATGAGAGCGGCCCTTTCGGTCAGTCTTTCAGTGCTATTGTTCAAATTGGGAAGCAGGCGATGGCTTTAATTGATGGACCCTTGTCTACTTCTCTTAGAAAAAGACCAAGGAAGGATTATTCTTTTCTTCCATAGCTGATGCAGACTTGGTCGGCTTCTAAATATTACATCGAAGGGATAATGGATTTTAAGAAGGGTAGTGTGGTCAAGAAGTCTTCCATAGAGCAACTCGGTCTTGAGCTGCTTAGGAGTTGGGTTCAAAGTGCAAGCTATTAGAGATCTCCAGAGAGGAAATCAGCCACTGAAGAGGATGGATCTTATTTGGGGTACGGTGATGAGTTTGGGTATTTTGATGAGTAAGATTTTTCTTTTTTGTTTAGGTTGTATGTTGCGGTACCGGTTACCCCTAAATCGGCATCTGCAGAAATGGAAAAAAATAATTTGCGTCTGATTAAACCACAACTTGGAGACTTTAGGCCGTACGTATGCACGTATGGTGACATGTCATTCGATGGATGGATAGAATACGGAATATGGTTGTACAATATTTATAATAACATCACATTATATAGAATATACTGGAGTTATTATTTTATAATGGAACAACAATAAAATAATAAGTTGAAGAAGAAAGGAACTTGAAAAAGGGTGGTGAAAACATTACCTCTTCTACGGGTTCTTCCTTTTGATTTGATCAAAAGGGATCCTTAGGTTGGATTTATGACTAAATGAAGGACTCTAGGATTAATGGAGGATAGTTGAGAGGGTATTGGGGTAGAGGATGGCCGAACCAAAAGGCTTAGAAGGTATGAATAATTGGTTAGAAGTGTTGTCCTTTTATAAGAGGGGGAGGGGCTCTTTCAGAAAAACTTAAAGTATTAATTTATAATAAATTTATATTCGGTTTATAATGGCTCCAAAGTGGATTATTCAATGTATAAGGTGGGTTTGTGTCGAAATAATTTCAACCAATAGATTTTAGACAGGTTTGGGTCACTATATTAACATTATCCTTTTGATTTAACTCTTAGTTAAATAGTTTGACATTTACCATGTCACTTTGTATTTTTATATTATATAGTTAATAAACTTACTATATACCTCCAAGAGACCCCCCAAGTGGTCAATTAATGATACACATATCATTATATAAGTCATTTTTTTGATCCATAGATTTTTTCGAATAAAATATCAATTAATAATATAATATTTTTTTAAAAACTCATTTATGTCAATTTTGACAATATTTAATAATTGATTATTGTTAAAGTCTTAACAACTTCATTAATTCGAACCAAATTAATTCAAGAAATCATATAATGTCATATTAACTAATAAAATTAGTTTATGGAATCAAAAAATTCAAATTATATTTATTTTAACATTTATAATACTAATTGTTTGATTATTTCATTAATAAGGAAAATATTGCGTCATTATTGTGTCGTAAATAACATTAATTATTAAATGTCTAAAAATTATAAATAAAATACCATTATGTAGGAAATATTTTTATATTTATAATGCATATTTATTTTCGAAAATATAACATATATAACCCTATGTAAAAATTGTTTTTCTAAAAGATATACGCATATGTCATTTTTGTATTTACTTTAACTTAATTAATATAAAGTGTCGTTATCACTTACTAGTGGATCAATGGGGTACCAAAATTGACCCAAAGATGCCCATGGTCAGACATGTATCAACCAATAGGGTTATAACACCTTTTACGGTAATTTACTATTATTATAATATTATTTTTACCCTTATTTACCGGATTTACCCTTTTACCATGGTAAATAAAATATTTACCAAAGTAATTATTCAAAATGTCTAAAAATAAGAGTTACCTATTTAAAAAATTTGGACCTTCTGATTCTAAATATGGATTTCATTTTTCTAAATTCAAAACAATGAAGTGGATGAAATTAATTTAAAACTAATTCCCATTGTCAAAACAAAAAGCGTGCTTTTAAGAAATATTAACTATCAACAGATTGACAATTGTTTATGTCCGGTTTAAATGTGAAATTACTTCCAATGACCAAAATTGTATTAAATGTTAAAAAATATTTTAAATATACTTTAAAACCACTAAAATTCATAATTTATCAATATTAATTATTTTGATTAAAAAATTTGTTTTTAATTAAAATTTAGTGGTTTTCACTATTCATCAAAAATTGAAAGTTTTCAGAAAAATAAAAAAAAATTACCCAAAGCTAATTTTGATATTGCGAATCAAAAAATGAAGACCATTTTGAAAGATAAAATTTATAAAATTTCAAAAAGTAGGTATTACTATTCATAATGGCTAATTTTATTGGTTGTGGTGTGTGTTAGAACTCAAAGTTGCGTACAACACACGCTACGCTATTATTCAAAGAGAATCGTACCATAGAAGCTTGGGGTGTTATATTCTCCCCTCCTTCAATAAATTACATTCTCTCAATTTTTCAAATTAATCTTGGGAATATAATGGAAACTCCCATATCAGAAAAAGAGGCAATAAAACTATCACTTTAAAATAATGAAAGAGAAGTACAAAGGTCACCCAAGATAACCTATACTAGGATTCCATGTAGAAAAAACATGGATATGGATGATAAACTAAGTGTCAAGTTCTGATGGAGAGGGATAGAAAACATTATTAGGAGAAAGTTAACAACAAGAATACCACAAACTTTTGATAGGACAAACAACCTTTAGTTTCCATGTAAGAAAAGTAAACGGACAACATTTTTATTTTCTTATTTTTAAGTTACGTTAAATAAAAATGAGAAATTAATTTCTGAGATTGACTAATAACATAAAGATATACACTTAATTTTTAATTAAAGTTTCATTATTTATAAATTTCTACTATTAACTCATTTTTAAACGATGAGTATTTCAGAAGACTTGGTTACACTAGAAGCGATAGAATAAACTTCTTATAGAATCACATGATCCATGAAGGATAAACTATATATTTACCTTGTCTTTAGAGATTAATCAAAACCAAAATGGTTAGTATAAGATCTGATGATCCCCCAAAAGGATATTCCATAAGAGAAAGAAACACTAATATTAAATTAGAAAATTAAACAAAAAATACCCCAAGTTTAATAAATAGCATTAAATAAACAATTGTCCTTTAAATCCTTCAATATAATCCAAACTAATATTGAATCCCCAAAATTATAAGAATTTTGTTATGTAGTCTTCCACGTTAAATTGTATCTCCAAATGACATCAACTACTCTTAAAGTCACATACTTAAAATTAATTAACCTAATCACATATTCTCTATTATAGGTTAATCATTTCTATAAATAACACAAATCACTATAAATCCACAATAAAAACACAGATTGAAATCCACTCCCCAAATGAAATCCCATAGTATTCTATTTTCCATGGGCATATAATGTTCCCAACAAAGAAAACATCTTCCAAATTAACATTTATCACTTAATCACCAAATAATTTTCCTATACCAATGGTATTAATTTAATAAGATATATGACCCCAAATCAACTTATTGCTGATCAATAAAATAATTTAACTAAAAATAGTTAGTCACACGAACCAGGGAGTTCATGAAGTCCTGTGGTAGGCGATAAATCCCAATCGCACTTTGGTTGTGGGTTCGATTCCCACAGCTTTGTTCAATGCGATAGGTTGTCACACAGTTTGCGTGTTTTCCTTTTTCAAAAACTATATTTTATAACTTTACCAAAATGATATAAATTCCTCAAAATAACAATAACATAATATAACAACAAATTTTATCTCATACTTTTCATTTTCATCCCAAAATATAATAACTTGTAATTTCCTCAAACCCAATGATCATATAGAACCAAATGATTATTTAATACTATATTCACAAGAGAAAAGATAATCCTTCCTTAAATATCATTTTCACATGACAAACTGTAGGGTTACAAATACAAGAGAAAATTATTCCAAATTAATCCCATCAACAAGGAGTACTAGTACTTTTAAAAATTTCTCCAACCATTTATTTCCACACAGCTTCTTCTTTGACCAAGAAAATATCCTATAGAATATGGAATTCACTCAGGTAATAGCCAGATCTCTAAAATTTATGAAAATGACTGTAAATGGATTATTGGGACCGTTTTTATTTTCTTCCATAATACTCATCATTTTTCCTCGGCAATTCTTCACTTTGTATCCTTCTTTCCCGCACGTAATTCATTTTTTTGTTCCATTGAGACACTTTACTGGGTGTCTCCTTCCACATTTCCTGCATGATTGAAATTTAGGATTCTTTTCACTATGGTCTCCACTACTGGAGCTCTTATCATTCATCACCTTTATCTACTTTGAAGAGTCCGGGAGTTGGTTAATATATATGTTGTTGATCATATTTTTGGAAAACTGATTTGGAATGAACACGGTATCTTTTAAACCTATCAAGATTCCATTTTGTTTCTCATTTCCACCACTGTTCCCACCTTGTACATCATTCTCAAAGTTAATATGACTTCCATGGAATCCATCCATGACTAAAACCAGAAAACATTGTGTGAGTAAAAGTAGTCATAAAATCATCTAGAGAATATCATGACACCATATTCATTATTTGAAACTCCGTAGGATTTTCCGAGGTCATTTATTCTCATATTATATTAAAATACTTCAAATTGGTTTGTAAATAAAATTTAAATTATCCTAAGCATATCCCTCGGGAGTGTCGTAACCAAAAGTGCAGCAAGGCCCGTTGTCCTGCACTAGTTCCCGTTCGAGTCTAGCTCAGAGTTGTGTATTCAGGTTTTACCCCTAGGTACATCTGTTCCAAAGCCACCTATACCTGCTCGTATCCAGACAGGGATGTATTGCTTGGAAAACTCACAAAATCTATACAATACCAAAATTATAGGATGTTCTTCTATACTAAGTCTCAAAGTCTACATTAGGGATATGTTCTATAATCAGAGTTTATCTAAATATAGTTTCCAAGGTTTGTACTAAGCTTCCTCTAATACCAACTATAACACCCTGACCCCAGTTACCCAAAGTTGGTGAATTATTACATTAATTGGCATGATCACAAAAGATCAAGTCTTGAAGGACTGATTAGTTTAGTATCCTTTGAATCACTAGATACATTTATAAAGATTGCATTACATCATAATGTAAAAACCTACAACAACATATTGTCTCCATAGACCACACTCATATACTCATACTATCCATGTATTTCATTCATAAAATACTTCTTCATATCCTGAGAAAAATAAAACATAGAAAGGGGTGAGGTCAGATGCTCTGTAAGGATAATAATATAGTGGAAACATTCATAAATAAGCATTAACATTTAAGGCAATATATAACTAAAACAGAAGCCTTTTAAACTTGAACATAAACATAATATGGAAAAGATAAAATGAAATAATGTCATTTACATACTTACATAGAAATTCTACTAGATGAATAATCACATGAAATACCAATAACCACTTTCATAATAATGGAATGCATAATGCCAAACTATCATAACCACATATTCAAGGCCTCGTACAAAGACAACAAATAAGATTTTGTCAAAGACTTGTGCCAAGACACTAGTTTGTCTCATGAGACCTACCGATGCATCGAGGAGCTATAGCGGGCTCCACCCGTCACTTACTAAGTCTAATACATTCCTCATATGAAAATCTTGAAACATAACATAAACATTTTTATTAAAACTAGCGTATGAAATGTGAATAATTTATCCACAAACCATGAATGGTATAAAAAAATCACATCCCCAGTCAAACATAAATCATTCAATATAATTGGGAAGATTGTATTGTAAAATATTAACCTCAATTGAGAATAATGAAGGATATTGACATAGATGAAAATAATCATCAAAACTATTTGCGAGAAATATCCCCCTTTTTTCTTGAAAACATTTAAAAGTCACACTATTTGTCAAGAAGCCATTCAAAAATAGATTTTTGAATAAAAGTTTCCCATAAAACCTTGAACCTTTTAAAAGGAATTTTAATTTTAAAACATTAATGTTCATATAAATAAATCCTTTAAAACAATTTTAAAACATGGACATTAATGAGAAAGATTTAGAATAATAAATCTTTAAAACTTTAAAATGATATTTTAGTTAGTGTTCCTAACAAAAAGAGAGACATTTGAATAAAAATAATTGAGGTAATCAAAACATTCTAATATAATGAGAAAAATGTATTCATGATATACTATGTCAAAGTACATTATATACACCATATAAAAGTGAATTGGTGTATAACAACAAATAAGTCTCAATGGAATGTAAATTGAGATGAAATCTCTTATAAAGAATGTATCCTTAGGTTAAGGATAAATAAACGACATAATTATGTGTGAAAAATATAAATACACTAAATATGATTGGATATTCAAAGTAAATCAATTAGAGGACATTCACACATATTCTTGTAAAAACATCACCAATAAATTGGATATTTAACTCAACAAAAGGAGATTGAGTTAAAATTACTATTATCAAGTTTATATTTATGACTTTAGAATTTATAAATGGATTTATTATGTGTATCAAAATTATTTCCACAAAAAGGGGAGTGGAAATTATGACATAAGAAAATGAATAGTGATTCCACACATAATCTTGGAGTATAATAATCAATGAAGTATGCGTAAATCCAAATGAGTGGAAATTTCAAATTCCTTTATCGATTTGGTATCATAAGAAACATACACCCATGAAAAAAGGATCATAAAATTATGATGTAGATATCCATAAATTAAAGTATATTACACAATGAATACAATCATGGGTAGTACACACACCACATGCAATAAATAAGTGGTGAACAATGGAAATCTCACGGAATTAAAAGTGTGATAAAAAGCCCCTTACTTTGTTCTTTTTTCCTTGGTCAAGTGTAGTTTATCCTCTTGTATGATGGTGAAATAATTGTTATTTAATTATAAAAGGATCATATACATTAATAATATATCATATATGATCTTTTAACATTTCTTTGTTAATAATATCTTAGTATTAGCATCGTTTCGGGTGTTAACGTACTCATTTTCTTTTAAATGTTTTGTTACATAAGTCACATTTATTATTGGTGGGTTGTATATTATTCATATATGTAATGATATCAGGTCCTTAAAAATTATTTTTAATCATCAAATGAGAATTGGACTTGAATGCATACGATGGGGAATGAATCTCATCGCGTTCGTGGAGACGGTATTCCGTACGTACGCATGAGTGACAATATCATTATTTTGATATTAAAATAATATATAATTGGATGATATATCATATATAAAGAATAATTTTCATGTTATTTTTATTTTTTACATGAATTACACATCATCATTATACCCATCCAAATAATAATGTATTGAATACCAATTACATCACGACGTGGAGACGGTAGGCCGTACGTACGCACGTATGGTGACATGTAATTCAAAGGATGGATAGAATACTAAATATGGTTGTACCATATTTATAATAAAATCACAGTATATATAATATACTGGAGTTATTATTTTATATTGTAACAACAAATAGAGAATAAGTTGAAGAAGAAAGGAACTTGAAAAAGGGTGGTGAAAACATTACCTCTTCATCGAGTTCTTCCTTTTGATTTGATCAAAAGGGATCCTTAGAATGTTTTTCCGATGAAATTAAAGACTATAGGATTAAGGGAGGATATTTTATACTGTATTGGGGAAGAGGTTGTCCGAACCAAAAGGATTATAAGGTATGAAGAATTGGTTAGAAGTGGTGTACTTTTATAAGGGGGAGGAGGGGCTGTTTAGAAAAAACTTAAAGTATTAACTTATAATAAATTCATATTCGGTTTATAATTGCTCCAAATTGGATTATTAAAAGTATAAGGTGGTTATTGGTTGAAATAATTTCAACCAATAGATTTTAGATAGGTTTGGGTCACTATATTAACTTTATCTTTTTTATTTAACTCCAAGTTAAATAGTTTGACATTTACAAGGTCACTTTGTATTTTTATATTATATAGTTAATAAACTTAATATATACCTCCAAGAGACCCCAAGTGGTCCATTAATAATATAACTATCATTATATAAGTCATTTTTCCAAACATTATATTTTTAGGAATATAATATCAATTAATAATATAATTGTTTTATAAAAACTCATTTATGTCAATTTTGACAATAATTAATAATTGATTTTTTTAAAGTCTTAACAACTTTATTAATTCGAATAAAATTAATTTAAGAAATAATAACATGTCATATTAACTAATAAAATTATTTTATGGCATCAAAACTTTCAAAGTATATTTATTTTAACATTTATAATACTAATTATTTGATTCTTTCATTAATAAGGAAAATACTGCATCATTATTTTTTCATAAATAAATTTAATTATTCCATGTCAAAAAATTATAAATAAAATACCATTATGTATGAAAACTATTTATCTTTATAAGAAATATTTATAGTCGAAAATATAACCTTTATAACCCTATGTAAATGTTTTTTGTCTAAAAGATATATGCTTATGTCATTTTTGTATTTACTTTTACTTAATTAATATAAAGTGTCATTATCACTTACAAGTGGATCCATGGGGTCCAAAAATCGACCCAAAGATGACCATGGCTAGAAATGTATCAAAAAATTGGGTTAGGACACGTTTTAGGATAATTTATAATTATTATATTATTATTTTTTACCCTTATTTACCGGATTTACCCTTTAACCATGTTAAATAAAATATTTACCAAAGTAATTATTCAAAAGGTCTAAAAATAAAAGTTTCCTATTTAAACAATTTGGACCACCTGATTATAAATATGGAATCACGTTTTCTAAATTCAAAACACAAAAGTGGCAGAAATTAATTTAAAATTAATTTCCGCTGTCAAAACAAAAAGCGTGTTTTTAAGAAATAATAACTATCAAAAGATTGACACTTGTTTGTGTCTAGTTTAAATGTGAAACTACGTCCAATGACCAGAATTGTATTAAATGGTGAAAATATATTCAAAATATACTTTAAAACCACTCAAATTCATAATTTACCAATATTAATTATTTTGATTAAAAAAGCTGTTTTTAATTAAAATTTAGTGATTTTCACTATTAATAAAAAATTGAATGTTTTCAGAAAAATACAAAAAATTCACCCTAAGCTAATTTCGATATTCCAAATCCAAAAAATGAAGTCTATTTTGAAAGATAAAATTTATAAAAATCCAAAAATGGGTATTACTATTCATAATAGCTAGTTTGATTGGTTGTGGTGTGTGTTAGAACTCGAAGTTGCGTACAACACACACTACTGTATTATTCAAAGAGAACCGTACCATGGAAGCTTGGGGTGTTATATATAAGTGAATGATTTCATATCTCGATCCTCTATGGCAATACAAACCTAAAAATATCTAAAAAATTCATCCATGAAACAATAGTGTGTCTTCCTAGCTAGTCTCTCATGAATTTAATCAATAAATGGGATGGTGAAATGGTACTTGTAGGTGGATTTATTTAGTTTCCTATAATAAATACGCACACAAACGTTTTTATACCCTCATGGGAACTAACTCCTCTCTCTAATTTCGAAAAATATTTACATCAATTTTCATAGGGACAACCTAAATAGTACTCACCCACTGGGAATCTGAAATGGGATAAATTATACATAACCTGAGTAGTTTTTCAACTTCTATTTTTACAACATCTAAAAGAGTTAGATTTAGTCTCATTTGTGGATACATAATCTGTTTTTCCCTATCCTCCAAAATAATCCTATTCATGAAAATGGAGGGGCTGATACCAAAAACATCAGCCAAGGTCCACCTAATTTCCTTAATTTTTTCCATTAAAATATTAAAATGTTTTTAATTATGTCAAAATGGTATATTGTTAACAATAACAATAGGTAAACTATAACAACTCAAAAAGTATGACTATTTGAGATTTGTTGGCACTGACATGACTTCCAATGAAGGGGGTGTAGTTTAGATGGAGACATTAATGGTATTGAAATATGCGCACAATGAACATCAGTATCATAATATAAATCATCAAAGTAAAAGAATAATTTATCAAATCTATCATCATACTCAATAGCCAGGTCATAATCAGAGTGAACATGATCAAAATTAGAATATGAATCCACAACAAAATAAAATGAAAGAGGGGTTTGTGCATCCGAAACAAGTGTGGAAGTACTCATAGATATCAAACTAGAACCAATACTCATAATCTATCTAAGCATTGGAAAACAAATTTCCATGGGGTTTTTACTTGTTGGTATAAAATTGGAGATAAAAAAAAGTATAATGGTACTTTTAGGGGGACTTCATGGAGTCCATGACATTAAATATCACAACTTCATCTCCAAACTCCATGGAAAGTGTACCATCATGATCATTTATGATATTTTCTATAGTTTTAAGGAAGGGTATACCTAAGATTGTAACACCCCAAGCTTCCACAGTACGTTTCTCTTTGAATAATACAGTAGCGTGTGTTGTATGCAACTTTGAGTTCTAACACACCACAACCAATCAAACTTGCCGTTATGAATAGTAATACCCACTTTTTGAAATATTGTAAATTTTATCTTTCAAAATGGACTACATTTTTTGATTTAGAATATGTAAATTAGCTTAGGGTGAATTTTTGGTATTTTTCTGAAAACATTCAATTTTTGATGAATAGTGAAAACATTGAGTTATAGTTTAAAACTGAATTTTTTATTGAAATATTTTTCTTTTATTTAAATTTATTTTAGGTAAAAATAGATGCATAATACCTATATAATTTCAATGTAATTCATTGGAGTCAGTTTATAATAATTTTAGATATATAAAAATTTTAATGAACTTTTTACCGTCTTTTACCCACCTTCTAGGAGAATTCGTAAATTTACATAAAACATAATTTTACCACTTCTATAAGTGTAAATTAAAAAATCTGAGAGACATGATTGATATCAATAAAAAAAATGTGGTTCAATGAGATGAAAATAATTTTTACTGAATAGTAACTTTTTACTTTTATTTACCACGGTTAAAAGTAAATTGTGTAATTAAAGGTAAAAATGATATTATTATTACCCTAAAACATGTCCTATTTCTATCAGATAAGTGTAATTCGACCAAAAACAACCTTAGAAATAAAATATGATCGTTTAGGTCCACTTGGATTAGATTAGGACATTTATAATTATTTAATTCAAAGATGAGTTAAAAGTGTTATATTCAAACTTTAATAACTAAACAATTTTTAATATAAGGTTACACATATGATAAATTTAACTATAAATATTCAATAGAAATGTATGACTACTTCTTACATAATAGTATTTTATTTATATTTTTTGGACATTTAATAATTTAATTTACTTATGACACAACGATGATGTAGTAATTACATAATTAATGAAATATTAATATGATTAATTTTATAAATATCCAAATAAATTTAATTTCGGACTTTTAATGAATTCAACTAATTTTATTTGTTAATATTATATGTTAGGGTTTGTTAGATGAATGTTTTTTGAAGTAATAATGCTGTTATAAATTTAGAAAAAACTGAATACCAAATAGTGTCAAAATTGACATAAAAGAGTTTTTAAAACAAATATTAAATTATTAATTGATATTATATTCCCAAATATATAATGTTCAGAAAAATGACATATATAATGATAGGTGTATCATTAATGAACCGATTGGGGTTCCCTTGAAAGTATATAGTATGTTTATTAACCATATAATATAAAAATACAAAGAGACATGGTAAATGTCAAACTATTTAATTAAGAGTTAACTATAAAAGATAAACATAATATAGTTACCCAAACATGTGTAAATCCTATTATTTGATTGGTTTTAGATCCCTCCCCACCTTATAATTTAAATAATCTATTTTGGAGCCATTATATATCTAAAATGAGTTTATTATAAAATAATATTTCTAGCTTTTCCTTAGGTGCCCCTCACCCCTCTTATAAAGGGGCACCCCCCCCTTCTCTCTAATTCACACCTTCAGAGCCATTTAGATCAGCCAAAACCTCCCCAAATACCCTATAAACAGTCCTACCTTCAACCTAGAGGCCTTTTTTGGTCATAAATCCAACCTAATGAGCCATTTTGATCATATCAAAAGGAATAACCCAAAGAAGAGGTAAATATTTCCCCACCTCTTTCAAGTTCCTTTCTTCTTCCATATCCTTTTTCTTTGTTGTTTAAATTATAAAATAATAAATCTAGTATCCTCTATATACTTTGATGTTATTATTAATATGGTACAACCATATTCATTATTCTATCCATCCTTTTAATGACATGTCACCATACGTGTGTACGTATGGATTACCGTCTCCACGTCGTGGTGTAATTGTTATTCAATACATTATTATTTGTAAGGGTATAATAATGATGTTTAATTGAATTAAATAATAACTATAACATGATTATGATTCTGTATATATATTATATACCATCAACTTATATATTATTTTAATATAAAAATAATGATATTGTTGCTCATGCGTACGTACGAATTACCGTCTCCACGAACGCGATGAGAATCATTCCCCATCGTATCCATTCAAGATTAGTTTTCACTTGATGATTAAGAATAATATTTAAAGACTTTAAATTATTATGGATATGAATAAGAGACATCCCATCCATAAAAAATATTACTCACATAACAACGAATATAAAGGAAAACGAATCCGTTAACATCCGAAACGACGATAATACTTAGATATTATTAACAAAGCAATGTTAAAATATCATATATGATATCATATTAATGTATACGATTATTTTATTATTTAATAACAAATATTTCTCCATTATAACGGAGGTTAACCTAGCCTCGACCAAGTAAATGTACAAAGTAGGGGTTAATTTCACAATCTCTTTATTATCCGAGGTTGTTTTTATGTAAGTATCTAATGCGACCTCTTTATCATCCACATCCATGTTTCTTAAAAATGTATTTCAAAACATTATTACTATTTTATAGACTATGGTTTAAAGTAATTTATACCCTTGTTTGACTTTTTATAAGATTTTTATAAAGGAATCATTCCATCGTTTTCCAACCAAGGTCCTTTTTAACCTTTTCGACAAAATTAAGGTAAGAATGTCTTTTTTTAACTTGTACGGTGGGTGCAGAAATTTTCCACCATTATAACATCATCAAAAATTACCTTAAAATCTTATACAAATATTTCCATAATAAATGTTTTCTTTTATAATTATATGAATTTTAAATTATTTCAAAATAGAAAGAGATATTTCTCTAAAAAGGGTTTTGATTTCATCTATGTCAGCATCCTTTGATAGATTTTATGTTTATTTGAAGTTGATTTATTATGATACAAAACTTCAATATTGAATTGAAGGTTTTTTAATATGTTTGACTATCGATGTGTTAGTTTTATACCATTCCTAGTTTAAGGATAATGTATTGAAATTTCGTATGCTATTTTTAATATGAATGTTTATGTTACGTTTAAACCTTTTCATATGAGGAATGCATTGGACTTAGTATGTGATGGTTGGAGCATGCCATATCTCCTTGATTCATCAGTAGGTCTCAGGAGGAAAACTAGTGTCCTAGCACAATGACTTGACAAAATATTATTTGTAGTCTTGGCACAAGGCCTTGACTATGTTATTATGCAGTCTGAATTTATGCATTCCATCATTATGAAAGTGGCTACTGATATTTCTTGTGATTATTGGACATGTAGAATATCCATGTGAGTAAGTAAGTGGAATTACTTTGATTTATATTTTCCATATTATGATGAATTTTAGGTTGAAAAGGCTTCTGTTTTAGTTTTATACATTGACTTAAATGTTTATGCTTATTTATTAAAGTTTCCGCTATTTAGTTATCCTTACTGAGCATCTGAGCACTCCCCTTTATATGTTTTATTTTTCCCAGGATGCGAAAAGTATATTATGACTAACCTGTATGGATAGTATATGGTATCTTAGTGTTGTATATGGAAACAATGTTGTTGTAGTTTTTCATTTCATTATGTAATGTAAACCTTATTATTGTATCTAGTACTTCCAATGATACTAAACTAATTGTTCTTTCGAAACATTATATTTTGTGATCATGCCAATGTTTTGTAATAATACACCGACTCTAGGTAACTAAGGTCGGGGCGTTACAGTTGGTATCAAAGGATGTTTTGTACAAACCATGGAATCTAGATTTAGATACACTCTATTTAGAGCACATTTCCCTAAGATAGACATTGAGGATTATTATAGAATAACTTCCTAAAATTTTGGTATTATAGATATTTTGTGAGTTTTCCATGCAATACATCCCTATCTGGATACGAGAAGGTAGGGGCAGCTCTAGCACAGATGTACCTAGGGGTAAAACATAAAAACACCACTTTGAGCTAGACTCAAATGCGAACTGGAGAATGACAATGAGCCTTGTTGCACTCTTGGTTACGACACTCCCTGGGGATATGCTTAGGATAATTATCATTTTATTTACAAACCATTATGAAGGGTTTATGAGTATATACTTCCTCAAAGAAGACAGTTTTATGATTATGGATTATATCCATAAACTGTTCAACATATGTTATGTGTTTTACATGTTTGGATTTATGTCCGACCCGTCCTCAGGACCCGTGTCGTGACTACCCCAAGCCCGCCTTCCAAAGGCTAGGGGTTGGAGACTGGCACCAAAGGCGTAAATCCCTAAAACTGGGAATTAATTTACCTTATAATATATAAACACACACACCAATGTAAAATCTGGAAGAAAAACACTAAGTAAAACTTTATAAAAAAGGACTGTATAGAAGTAAAGGGGCTGGAAATTCAAGCCTAACTGTAAAGTAAAAGTACAACTAAAAGGGACAAAACAACTGAAAGTTGTAAAGAAGCTCCCAGATCATCCGCCATGGATTCTACCTAATCGGTAGGTATAGATAGCCTCTAAAACACTCCATGTCTGTCCGCCTCCTCTGTGTACTGTCACGTCATGTGGTCCACCTCTGGGTACCATTTAGTCCAGTCCACTCAGCCTCGGTCAGCGCTGTCCGTCATCTGAAACCAACACAACAAGGTACGGGCAATTCCCGTTGAGGGGTGAGTATAACAATACTTATCAGGGACCCCAAGACCACCATGGTCTTTCATAATCCACCAAGGATATATCACAAAGTATGAAATCAACGGATTTCCATTACATAGGTATATTCCAATACATATACCTATGTTATCAAGTAATTCATCTCAGTCTTGAGGTAGACACAAAAGTCACTGACTTAGCTCAAACCAGGATTTTTATTAAAGGGGTAGTATCAAGTAACATCCCCAGTCACACTGTCAGAACCTCGTTTGATGGTGTACTCATCCTCTATCGAGTACAGTGGGCATGCCGTGTCACACAAAGGCGCTTCCCACAATCCTTGTACTACTGAGTTATTCCTCTTGTCGAGTACTGTGGGTCTCTCGCATCACACAGAGGTGCTCCCCACTGTGGGTCTGCCACATCATAGAAAGGCGCTCCCCCACGTAGCCTCCTAAGGTACTCCACGTGTCGAGTATTGTGGGTCTGATGTGTTACACAGAGGCTCTCCCCACTGTGGGTCTTCCGCGACACCAAGGCTCTTCCCACTAGGCGAGTCGAGTCACTCCAAGTTGAATCGGTCAGCAATCGTTAGGTCTCAGCCAGCTACTAGGTCTCTGCACTATGCCCGCTTGTCTCTGGGAGGATCCAATCCACGATCCAAAGGTCGATACTCCAATTGTCACAAAGTCCCACTTAGAAGTATCTCAAAGGTCCGTCACGTCATAGAGGTCTCAACGCAACAGATGACGCGTTCTTCGGATGCTC
Source organism: Viscum album (assembly GCA_963277665.1). NCBI lineage: Eukaryota > Viridiplantae > Streptophyta > Magnoliopsida > Santalales > Viscaceae > Viscum > Viscum album. Next base: position 1,983,217,728 of record OY728161.1, on the reverse strand, counting down.
GGTCTATGAGTTATTAGCATTTTCATTCCAAAGGCCCGGTTGGATTTACATTCGATCCAACCCTTCCATATTCCAACTATGTCCAAACCTCAAGTGGGGTATATCAAAAGAACCTCCTTGCTCAAAGCATTCTTTCTCCGCAGATGGTTCGTTAATACGACACACATATCCCATGTTATGGGCAAAAAGGTGAAATCGGGTCAAATGGATCTGGGTCTGGTATGGCCCAGTTGGACAGACAGGCCCGACCCAGGTCCGAACTAGGGTCCGACCCGGTCTGCGGGTTCAAACCGGCCCACGAGGGCGTCCTGACCCACGCTAGCGGCCCGACCCGCGCTGGGTCCGGCCCTGTGGCCCGCATGGGGTCTGCCCTAGCCACGTCCAAGGGGGAGGTCATGCCCCATCATTCCCAAACAGATAAGCCATTCGGGTGGGTGGAACCAGTGTCAGGATGGTGCCGGTGTGTCACATGGGTCCCAGAGGGGTCCCGTTATTCCGGCTGGATGAGCATCCATTCGACTCCTCGTGTGGCGTTGGTTGCGCCACGCTTCTTCCGGCTGCCCGGCGGCTCTAGCCACCGGTATTCCTCGCGGCTGGCCTTGCACCGGCCGCCGCTACACCACCGCAGCAAAGGGCCGTAGCTTCTCATCCTGTAGAGTGGTTGTGCCCCCACCACATGTTGACGCACGTCGGTTCCATCTGCCAGTGATCTTCCCGCGGGTCACCGGACGAGCTCCGGTGACCCGATTCTCAATATGGAGAAAGTTGCTCTCTCCCCGGGTTGTTGACTTCAATCCACAGTCATCTTTGACAAGAGTCTCATATTCTGGTCTCATGCCGAGATTAGCATCAAAATATACAAAGTATGCGGAGGGGTCGGGCTATGTTTTCTCAGCCCGTACCCACCGCGTTAGGGTGATATCAAGCGTCTTCAAATTCCAAACCACGGAAAATGAAGAACGAGAAACAAAACAAGGTTTGAACCCCTATTTTGTATCGTTCATTGGCAGTGATGAGGAGGAATTATGGACATCATTTGACCTAGTTGAGGATGTCCCACTTTGGAAGGAAAATCGTGAGGAAAAAGGGCCAAGTAGGCCGGCGTTCTTCATTGGCGTTTTTCGTCGGAGAGCCTTTCCTCGTTGGAATTCTATCTCCAAGAGCTCCTCCTCTCCCCAATCATCATTTCAAACAAATTAATAGCCCCCACCCCTAAATAATAGATTATGTGGTCTATTAAGTTTTTTGGCATAAATTCAAAATGAGGAATTTAATTAATTGATGTGGCTTGATTAATTAAATGAGGTGGTTTGACACCATTAAGTGGGGAACTCAAGAAGATTCTCCCCACTTAATGGGAAGTTCAACGGGTTTCATCCTCATGTGGTCCCCACCACATTAATCCTCACATGGGAGGTTATGTTTGGGTGGGCCCTACCACCATAACCTCTCATGGTAGGTTAAGGTGGGGTGGTCCCCACCTCAAACCCCCACATGGAGGTTTTTAACCAACTAGACTAAAAATAAAGCTACCACTTTTGTTTTACCTTACTTATTCATTAAAACCCAAAAAATAACTTGTATTCTCATCCAACATTCATTGAGGAGAAAGTATTAGTAAGTGAATACTAGCGCTGCGAGTTCAATGGTGACATCATATTTCAATTTGGAGCACCGGTTCAAAAGTTATAAAACTCCGCTCATACTTTTACTAAACATACCCAAAAAAACATCAGAAATTGATTCCGAGCACAACGGGCCATGAAATCAAGCGCCATATATTCTCGTGGAAGCATGAAATTCTGATGTATTTACGAAAAAAATTCCAAATAAATTCATGGCCATTACATTTTCCCACCTCAGGGATTTACATCCCTATAAGCTACAACTTGAACTAAGGGAACAAATGGGGGTACAGAGCATGCATCTGAGCCTCCCACTCTAGTGTTATCTTATGGAGGTTCTCGTGCTGCCAGCGTACGTGCACTAGAGGTTTCGAACATCCACGTAGGACCTGCTCCTGTCATTCTTCAATCTCCACAAGAAACACCGTGAAAGTATCCCTATCGTCAACGTACATCCCTCTATGGTTGATGATGTGGGAAGGGTCATGCACGTATCTCCTCAGCTAAGAAACGTGCAAGACGTCTTGCACCCGGTGCAACTGAGGTGGAAGAGCTAAGCGGTAAGTCACATCGCCTACTCTTCTGAGGACCTGCAAATGTTCGATGAATCACGGAAATAACTTAACACCTCATCCAAATATCCGTAAACTTCATCAGGGTGAGACCCGTATTAAGACGTGGTTGCCATCCTCAAACTCCAGAGGAATTCGTCTCTTGTCAGCATACGATTTCTACCTGCTCTGTGCAGTCTTCATCCACTCCTGGATGATATGCACCTTCTTTGGGGTAGCCCGTACCATCTCTGGTCCCACTAGTACTGACTCCCCTGGGTGTGTCCACCACAGTGGCGATATGCAAGGTCGACCATACAAGGCCTAAAAAGGTGCAATCCCAATGGTGGAGTGATAGCTGTTATTGTAGGAACACTCCACCAATGGTAAGTGATCCTCCCAGCTACGAACGAAGTCAAAGACACTAGCATGTAGAATTTCCTCAAGGGTATGAATGGTCTTCTCTGTCTGACCATCTAACTGAGGATTGAAGGTGGTTCTTAGGCGAAGCTGTGTCCCGAAAGCCTCATGAAACCCCTTCCATAGCCGGGAAGTAAATCGTGCATCACGATCGGGGACAATCATTGAAGTTATACCATGTAAATTCACAATCTCTTTATCATAAAGGCGTCCCAAGCTCTCTACTAAGACCTGCTCTAGGATCTGTAAGAAGTGGGACGACTTGGTGAGTCGGTCAACGATCACCCAAATCAATTCGTGACCCCTAGATGTACATGGATGACCCAACAAGAAGTCCATGGATATCCCATCCAACTTCCACTATGGGACCTCTAAAGGTTGTACCAAGCCTGCTGGTACCTGGTGCTCCACCTTCAATTGCTTCCAAGTGAGGCATCGAGAGACAAACTCCGCTATCGCCTTCATCATACCTGGCCACCAATGCTGTCGTCTGAGGTCCTGATACATTTTCACCACACCTGGATGTACCGCTACAGGGGATGGGTGGAACTCCCTCAACACTTCCTCTTGATGTTCCACTTGTACCAAGGTATGTCCTATAAAGATAATATCATGCTCCCCACCTTTAGAAAATTCATCAGGTGCCTACCTGGTGGATATCTAAGCACGTTATGTCTCGTAGTCAACATCTTCGTGCTGCGCCTCCATGACTCATTGAAAAATTGGGGGAGTGACTGTAAGAGACTGTAGAAAGGCTGCTCCATCTCTATCCACAAAGGATATCTGTAATGCAGCAAGTTGATCCATCGCCTCGCTTAGCAGTTGTATACCAGTTCTCCTACAAAGGGCATCCGAAACAAATTTCCCCTTCCCAAGAGTATAGACTATCTCGAAGTCATAGTCCTGGAGGAACTCAAGACATCACCACTATCTCATGTTCAGGTCCTTCTGAGAGAAGATATTCTTGAGACTCTTGTGATCAGAGTACACGGTAAAACGTTTTCCCATAAGATAGTGATGTCACATCTTCAATGTGAAGACCACTACTACTAACTCTAGGTCATGGGTAGCGTAGTTCTTCTCATGTTTTCTCAACTGTCAAGAACCATACGTGATCACTACTCAGTCCTGCATTAGGACACACCCAAGTCCGGTCCTCGATGTGTTGCCGAAGACTACGTACCATACTCCTTCCTTTGGAAGCCACAAGATGGGGGCACTAGTCAACCTCTGCCTCAACTCCTAAAAGCTCTTATGGAAGCTCTCTGACCACACGAAGGGTTTACCCTTCTTAGTCAAGGATGATAGTGGTGATTCAACTTTGGAGAAGTCTGGAACAAACCTCTGGTAGTGCACATCCAAATGCAGGAAACTTCGTACATCCATCACACTCCTGGGTGGCTCCCAATCAAGTACCTCTTCAATCATCGTGGATCTACTGCAACTCCAGCCTCCGAGATTACATGTCTCAAAAAGTAAACCTCTCGGATCCAAAACTGACACTTTGAGAGCTTACCATAAATCCGGTGCTCTCAGAGTGTTTCTAATACTACCCACAAATGGTAGGCATGCTCCTCCTCAGTAGTCGAGTAGATTAGTATGTCATCGATGAAGACTATGACAAAGCGATTGAGGCAAGGAAGGAATATCATATTCATGATTCCCATGAACACTGATGGAGCATTGGTTACACCGAAAGACATATCCAAGAACTCTTAGTGGTCGTACCGACACATGAAGGCCGTCTTCTGCACATCCACGTCTCGAACTCTGAGCCGGTGATAGCTGGATATGAGTTCTATCTTAGAGAACCACCGTGCACCCTTCATCTGATCAAATAGGTCGTCAATCCTTGAGAGTGGGTACTTGATCTTCACGGTCACCTCATTCAGGCGATGACAGTCAACACAAATCCTAAGGCTCCCATCCACATTATTGGAAAACAAAATCGGGGCTGCCCCAGGAGAAACACCGGGCCACATGAATCCCTCCCCCAGCAAGTCCTCTAGCTGTACTCGCATCTTGCGAAGCTCTTTGGGAGCCATCCGATACGCTGGAGTAGATATCGGTGTCGTCCCGGGGTACGAGTCAATGTAGAAGTCCACCTATCTACAAGGAGGTAGAAATGGGACATCATTAGGGAAAACATACTTGTAATGGTCCACTACTACAGAATAGCTCAGACTCTCCACATCAACTACTCTATGGGTAAGGTGGGCCAACTGATGAGTAATCGGCTGCACCCTCCTCTGAGTAAGTCTGTCCTATGCTACAAAGGGTCCCTTCTCACTAGTAAAGGTAAACCTGATCCCATCCATGCGGACACACCGCACTTTGCGCCTAATATAGTCAATCTGAGAATGGACTGTAGATAACAATTCCATACCCAAGATGAATTCGTAAGGCCTCGACACCACTACGAGGAGATCCTAGTTGAAGCTCTCGCCTCATAGAGTAATACCGCACTATCGACACCAATGTGTAATCATTGAGTCTTCTCTTGTAGGAGTCTCTTACCATATGGATCGAGCCAACGGCTCCGTCAGAATCTCCGAGCTCTGAACGAGGGCAATGACAATGAAAGAGTGACTAGCACCTATGTCTATAAGTACTGTAGATAAGGTGGAGTAGACACAGATCATACCTAGAATCATCTCTGAAGCACCATGTTCATATGCCTCAGCTGTCTGGAGAAGAGATATCCCCTGTCCAACTGCTCCCTGTGGTCGGGGTGGACCTTCTGGTGGTGGTGGTGGTAGCACCTCGAAACAACGTCCACCGCCAGCTGCACAGCCAGCTCCTCTGCCACGTCCGTCTACTCCGTACGAACCACCTTGATCGAATATATGTCTCTTCCTGGGAGGTCTCTCATCTACCTGGTTATCATCTGAACGGCGGGTCAGACAGTCACGAGCCATGTGACCCTTCTCGCCACATGATTAACAATGCCTGCTCCTGTCATGTATGTCACTACCCTGGGTGCACCGTAAAACTGATCCTGAGTCATGCGGTCGTTCACTAGTGGGTCTGGTCCTCTTGGTCCTCTATGTCATCTGTCTACTGGTAGCTACAGAAGACTCTGTTGCATGTCAACTAGTTGTGGGTCTCACTACTGGAGACAGCTCAGCAAGAAATCTCTCCACTAGGAGGGATCTCTCTATCACCCCACCTGTGTTGGGATGTTCAGTGAGATCATCAAAGCCATGATATCTTTCCTAAGCACATGTTCGATGGTTTGGGCCCTAAAGAATGAGTCCCACGCCATATCTGTGGAGTAGCACAATAGGTCGGTGAACCTCGCGGAGTACTGAGCTTCTTTCATGCTACCCTGCTCTAGATGCAGTAGCTCCAATATTCACACTGCACGAAGGGTTTCTAGGAAAAAAATCACATGAAACAGGCTCTCCAAGTCTGTCCATAGTAGCATCATCTCATCATGAACCTAGAGCATCCAACTCCACCATCTGCCTGCTGGTTCTTGAAAGATACTCGCGACAACGATCACCATAAGGTCTGCTGGTGTCCCTACCAGTCTCAAGACTCTCACCACTACCTCCAGCCAATCCTCAACTTCTTGTGGGTCCATCTCTCCCCTGAACATGGGTGGATTTTGGAAATAGAACTTGTGCAACGCATTCAAGCGATGTTTATCATCCGCAACTGGGGCTGGTGGCATCGGTGGCCCAACGGGATGTAGTACCGCTGGTGCCTCCACTTGAAGAGGGACCTTCCTCGAGGCCTCGTCGCTCAATGCGCTATCTGTGTGTACAGCTCTCGGGGATCTAGATGGTCGTCTGTGGGGAGGAATCCTGAAAAGAAACAGACATGACACGGTCAAAAGAGTATACCTGGTGAGAAGACCTAATTGAGCCGACATAAAGAAAACATTTGAAAACATAGAAGCAATTAGTGTTTTCGTGCACTAAGTCAGAAATCAGTAGTCAGGGTCCTGGTGTATGGATACGTCAGCCGCCGCACCAACACTGGACTCCCTGAACTGAAAACCACACTCAATACCCTTAATACTATTTCTTCACAGAAATGATTAGAGTCCTAAGTTATGCATTAGAACCGACTCCTCTGATACCAATTTGTCACGACCCGTCCTCGGGACCCATGTCGTGACTACCCCAAGCTCGCCTTCCTTAGGCCAGGGGCTGGTGACTATCACCGAAGGATTAAATCCTTAAAACTGGGAAGACATTTCCCTTATAAAATATAAATCCACACAATAGAGTAAAATCCATAAGAAAAAAACTAATTAAAACTGTATAAAAAAGCAGTGCTGAGAAGTAAAGGGGCCGGAAATACAAGCCTGACTGTAAAGTACAAGTACAACTGAAAGTGAAAAAAACAGCTGAAAGGTGTAAATTAGCTCCTGGATCATCTGCTATGGATCCGACCTAAAAGGTAGCTATAGATATCCTCCACAGCAGTCCACGTCCATCCCTCTCCTTCGTGTACCGTCACGTCGTTTCGTCCACCTCTGGGTACCGTCCAGTCCTATCCACTCAGCCTCGGTCAGTGTTGCCCTTCATTTGTAACCAACACAATGAGGTGCGGGTAAAGCCCGTGTAGGGGTGAGTATAACGATACTCTGTAGGGACCCTAAGACCACCATGGTCTCTCATAATCCACCAAGGAAAACCCACAGAGTATGAAATAAATGGATTGAAATTACTTAGGAATATTCCCATACATATGCCTTAGTTATCAAGTAATCAATCTCAGTCATGAAGTAAACACAAAAGTCACAGAATCATCTCAAACCAGGATTTCTATTCAAGGGGTAGTATCAAGTAACATCCGCAGTCACACTTTTGGAACCACAGATGATGGTGTACTCATCCTCTATCGAGTATAGTGGGTCTGCCACATCACATAGAGGCACTTCCCACTATCCTTGGACTACTGAGGTAATCCTCCTATCGAGTACCGTGGGTCTACCACATCACATAGAGGCACTCCCCACCGTGGGTCTGTCGCCTCACACAGAGGCCCTCCCCCTCATAGCCTGTTGAGGTACTCCAGGTGTCAAGTACCACGGGTCTGCCACATCACAGAGAGACGCTCCCCACCGTGGGTCTCCCATGACACCAAGGTGCTCCCCACTGGGCCTGTCGAGTTACTCCGAGTCGAATCGGTCAGCAGTCGTTAGGTCTCAGCTAGAAACTAGGTCTCTCCACTATGCTCTCTCGTCTCTGAGAGTATCCACTCCATGATCCGCAGGTTGATACTATTGCTATCACAAAGTACCACGTATAAGTATCTCAAAGGACTTCCATTTCATAGAGGTATCAACGCAACATACAGCGTGTTATTCGGATGCCCGGTCGGTGATTTATTAGCATTTCCGTTCTGAGGTCCCGGTTGGATTTACGTTCGATCCAACCTGGCCATACCCCAACTGTGTCCAAACCTCGAGTGGGATATACCAAAAAACCTTCTTACTCCAATATTTCTATCGCCACATATGGTTCATCAATCGGACACCCGTAGCCCATGTTATGGGCGAAAAGGTGAAATCGGGTCAAACAAGTATGGGTCCGGTTCAGCCTAGTCAGACCGACACGGTGCAACCCAGGTCCAGACTGGGGTCCGCCCCAGTCCGCGGGTTCGACCTGGCCCATGTGGGTGGCCCGGCTTGTGGGGGAGGCCTGACCCGTTTGGGCGGCCCGAACCATGGGGGCGGCCCAACCTGCAAAGGAGGCCCGACCCACGCTGGCGGCTCAGACTGCACTGGGTCCGGCCCACGCTGGGTCAGTCTCGATGGCCAGACCACACGCGGGGGTGTACCCTAGCCTCATCTAGGGGGAGGTTGCACCCCTGGTTCTCGAATGGATAATCCCATCGGGCGGGTGGAACCAGCGCCAGGCTGGTGCTGGTGTGTCACGCGGGACCCATTGGGGTCCCGCTGTTCCCGCTGACCGAGTGGCCAGCCGATTCCTTGTGTGGTACTAGTTTCATTGCGCTTCTTCCGGTGGCTTGGTCCACCAGTCTTCCTTGCGGCTGACCTTGCGCAGGCCGCCGCTGCTCCACTGTGGCCAGGGGCCCCGGCCCTCCTTCGATCCACCGCACGTCGCCGGTTACGCCGCGCCTTCCCGGTCGACCCAGCGGCTTGAGCCGCTGGTTTCTTTTGCGGATAGCCTTGCATCGGCCGCTGCTGCACCGCCATGGCCAGTGGTCGTGGCTTCTCTTCCGGCTGCGTAGTTGTGCCTCCGCTGACAAACGTTAAGGCATATCGGTTCTATTCGCTGATGATCTTCCCAAAGGTTACCGGACGAGCTCTGGTGGCCCGATTCTCATTCTAGAATAATTCATGATCTCCTCAAATCGTTTCATTTGATCCGCAGTCATAATTGATGAGAGTCTCACATTTCGGTCTCATGCTACGATTAGCGTCAAAATCCACAAAGTATATGGAGGGGTCGGGCCGTGTATGCTCAGACCGCACCCACCGCGTTAGGTTGAAATCAAGCAGCTTTGAATTGTAAACCACAGAAAATGAAGAATGAAGAAAAAACAAGGGTTGAACCACTACCTCGTATCATTTGTTGGTGGTGACAAGCAGTTTGTATAGACGTTGTTTGTCGTAGGTGAGGATGTCCCACTTTGGAAGGAAAATCCCGAGGAAAAGTGGTGAAGTAGGTCAGCATTCTTCATTGGCGTTCTTCATCGGAGAGCCTTTACTCGTTGGCGTTGTATCTCCAAGAGCTCTTCCTCTCCCAAATCCTCATTTCCAATAAATGAATAGCCCCCCCCCAAATAATAGATTATGTGGTCTATTAATTTCTTTTTTATAAATTCAAAATGTGTCATTTAATTAATTGGTGTGGCTTAATTAAGTAAATGAGGTGGGTTGACACCATTATGTGGGGAGCTCAAGAGGTTTCTCCCCACTTAATGGGGAGTTCATGGGTTTTTATCCTCCGGTGGTCCCCACCACTTTAATAATCACATGGAAGGTTATGTTCTGGTGGGACCCACCATCATAACTTTCATGGGAGGTTAAGGTGGTTTGGTCCCCACCTCCATCCTCCACATAAAGGTTTTTATCCACCTAGAATAAAAATAAAGCTACCACTTTATTTTTATCTATCTTATTCATTAAAACCCAAAATCTAACTTTTATTCTTGTCCAACTACCATCATGTGGGAAGTCTTCTTAAGTGAATACCAGCACTATGAGTTCAACGGTGCCATCAGATTTCAATTCTGAGAACCTGTTCAAAAGTTATAAAATCCCTCTCGTGTGTTTACTGAATGTACCCGAAAAAAAAACATCATAAATTGATTTCGGGCACACTGAGCCTCAGAATCAAGTGCCGTAAATTCTCACAGACTCATAAAATTCCAATGCATTTTAGGGAAAAAAATTCCCACAGAAATTTTGTGTCTTTCCAATTTATGTATGGCGATTCATAAAATAATCTAGTTTATGACATAGTTTAGAAATGGTGCCTAGTTGAAGGAATGGAAACTGTATCAATGCACGCACTACATGTAGGTATTTCCCTCCTACTCAAGATACTTATAGTGGAGCTGGTGATGAAACTGGTGCTGATTAGATAATCACAATAATGGGACAACTCACTCAGGTTATGAATAATAACCTTACCCGTATGGAGCACCCTGATCCACAGTGAGGTGGATCAATGTTAGATTGCTTCATGAGGAAAAAACCACCAACATTCAATGGGGATACAAATACACTAGTAGCTGAGCAATGGATAAATTCCTTAGAGAAAATATTCCACACCTTGGTGAGTAGTGAAATGGAAAAAGTTGTCATGGCAGTTTAAAGCCTCACTAGAGATGCTGATCAATGGTGGTCATTGATTCAAAACACAAAGGAAGATGATGAAGTATCAAATTTTGAATTAAGGGAGATTAAAAAAAATTTCTAATAAAAATACATTCCATATGACCATCGAGCGGATATGGAAAGACAATTTCTGAGTTTGAGTCAAAAGGAATATGATAATGTCTTAATGTATGAAGCTAACTTTACAAGGTTAGCGAGGCATTCTATAGATTATATACGTAACCCAAGAAGTAATATTGATCGCTTATCTGATGGGTTAAAACCATTTCTCTGTCAAGCATTAGTCTCACAATCCTTCTCGTTGTATGAAGCTATTGTCTCATGTGATATCAAGACAGAAACAAAATTCTCTATGTCTTTTGACTTTAAAGTAAAGAAAGAGAAGAAGATATTTTCTGAACACTCTGGAAATGGAAATAAGGGGAAGGAGAGAAAGATGGATATCAATCCTGCAGTAAATGTGAGAAGAAACACCCTAGTACTTTCTTGAAGGGAATGGGAGTATGTTACAAATGTGGTGAAAAGGCCACCGAGATCGTGATTGCAAGGGTAAGAAAGAGGCTATCAATGTTGAATGCTACAATTGTAGAGAAAGGGGCATTATGCGAATGAATGTCCTAATCGTCAGGGTAACTTATCTTAGAAAAGGCCAAGGGATCAAGGCAAGATTATGACATCAATTCTGCTGAGGTTGAAGCTCTGAAAGACTTGGTGGCAGGTAATTTAATGGTTTCCTCAAGTTTAGAAAATGCTTTATTTGATTCTGGATCACCGCATTGTTTCATATCTTCACAGTTTTCTAAGAAAATTAGAAATTTCCAATTTTATTTAACAAGGGAGTTGTCAGTTGAAACTCCTAAGGTAAGTATCATCGCAACAAAGATTTTTGAATCAGTTCCCATTAGATCATATAAATGTTCTTTATCATCTAATCTCATTGTCATACCCATGATTGAATTTGATATATTCCTTTGTATGGATTGGCTTTCGGACCGTGATACGAAACATTATTGTAATATGAAGGATGTTACAATCTTTTATGATTATAAGAAGTAGATTATCTTTAGAGCAGAAATGTCACCACATAATTCTTATCTAGATCCACCCCTAATAGCTCAACTAAATTCAATTATTGGGGAGGAAGAGAATGAAATAACTGTGGGTGAGGAAAAGAATGTTCAAATAGAGGATGTACCTATTGTGAAAGAATATGTTGATGTGTATCCAGAAGATTTAGTTGGACATCCTATAGAACGATAAATTGAGTTTTCCATTGATTTAATTCTTGGTTTAAGTCCCATATCTAAGACCCCTTATATAATATCCACTATAGAATTAGTGGAACTAAAGAAAAAACTAGAAGAATTGAGTAATAAGGGATTTATACACCCTAGTGTTTCTCCATGGGGAGCCCCTGTCCTTTTTGTTAAGAAGAAAAATTGAACTATGAGGTTGTGCATTTACTACAGGGAGATCAATGCTATAACAATAAAGAACAAGTATCACATACCTCTCATTGATGATTTATTTGACAAATTTCAGGGAGCTCAATATTTTTCAAAGATCGACCTTCGATCTAGATATCATTTGTTGTGTGTGAATAAGGAATACATTCCAAAAACATCATTTCGAACCAGGTACAAGGATTAAAAGTTTATAGCAATGCCTTTTGGATTGACTAATGCACCCTATATCTTCATGGATCTAATGAATAGAGTTTTCAAGGAATATATTGATGAATTTTTAGTGGTATTTATTAATGAAATCTTGGTATACTCCAAAAGCTACCAAGATCCTAAAATTCACTTGAGAATTATCTTGAAAACTCTTAGAAGACATAAATTATATGGGACGTTTAGAAAGTGTGAATTCCGGATTCAAGAGATTTCTTTTCTTGGCCATAGTGTCTCTAAGGATGGAATCTCTATTCATCCTTCTAAGACTAAGGTAATCCATGAATGTCCAGAACCAACGAGTATAACCAAGGTACACAGTTTTATTGGTTTATCAGGTTATTATCGAGGTTTCTTCCAGAATTTTGTCTAGTTGGCTACCCATTAACGAAGCTCACACAAAAAGGAGTTAAAATTTTTTGGACAAAAGACTGTGAAGAATTTTTTGAAGAAATGTAGAGAACATTAGTAAATTATCCTATACTTACTCTACCATCGGGGAATGATGGGTTTTTTATTTATAGTGATTCTTCAAAGAAATTAATTTGTTGTATCCTTATGAATAATGATAGGGTTACTTCCTATGAATCCCTATAGCTAAAAAATCATGAGCAAAACTATCCTACTGATGATCTTCAGTTAGCAGCTGTAACCTTTTCTTTTTAAGATTTGGAGACACTATCTCTATGGTGAAAACTGTGAGATATATACCGATCAAAAGAGTTTGAAGTATATTTTCTCACCGAAAGAACTCAACAAGAGGAAAATGAGATGGCTTGAACTACTCGAGGATTATGATTTCACTATATACTACCACCTGGGGAAGGAAAATAAGTTTGCAGATGCTTTGAGTAGAAAGGATAATAGAGAATTGAACAAGATGAGAGATTAAAAGGATTCTACTTTCATGGATCAAGTAATGATGGATATGGGAATAACCATAGAAGGAGAAACATCAATACTTTTTCAAATGGTATCCAAACCATCATTAATAGAAAGGATACAGAGTTATCATACCAATAATGAAGAGCTTCAAAATATGATTAAGGCTGTGAATGATGGGATATTGAATGACATTGTGTATGAAGATGGAATTTTCAAATTTGGGAAGAGACATTGTGTTCATGATATACCTGATCTAAAAAGGGAATTTTTGGATGATGCTCATAGTTAAAATTTCTCTATACACCCTCGTAGCACTGAGATGTATAGAGATTTGAAGGAACATTTATGGTGGGACAACATGAAGAGGGATATTGCTGATTTTGTGTCAAGATGTATGGTTTGTCATCAAGTGAAAGATGGAAGGAAACAACCTAGAGGGGTCATGCAACCTCTTCCCAAACCTAAGTGGAAATGGGAAAATATTATGATGGACTTTTTCATGGGACTACCAAAGACTCCTAGAAGGAATGATGCAACATGGTACATTGTTGATCGTCTTACAAAGTCCGAACATTTTCTTACTATAAGTGAAGATATACTACTAGAACGTTTACCATGACTGTATATTGATGAAGTTGTAAGACATCATGGAGTACCCCTATCTATTGTTTTTTATCATGATCCCCATTTTACATCAAGATTCTGAAAAGCCTTTAGAAAGACCTGGATACAGATCATTGTTTGAGCACTGCCTACTACCCCCAAACTGATGGACAATCAGAATAGACTATTCAAACCTTAGAAGATATGTTGAGATCTTGCTCAATTGACTTACAAGGTATGTGGGGTCAATATTTACCTCTGGTAGAGTTTTACTATAACAATAGATTCCATTAATGTATTTAGATGGCACCATATGAAGCATTATACGGAAATAGATGTCGCACACCAACCTTTTGGGATAATATTGGTGAAAGAAAACTCGTAGGCCCAGAACTTGTGGAGGAAATGATGGAAAAGGTAATGGTAATCCAAAACCACATCAAATCAGCTCAATGTAGGTAGAAGATCTATGCAGATAACTGGAAGAAGGATTTGGAATATCGGGTAGTAGAACATGTTTTCTTAAAGGTATCTCTATGGAAGGGTGTTATATGTTTCAGTAAGAAGAGAAAATTATGTCCCAAGCACATCAGACCTTTTGAAATTATAATCCAAATTGGGGATTTAGCTTACCATTTATAAATGCCTCCAAGTCTCTCCAAAGTTCACGATGTGTTTCACATATCACTATTGATAAAATACATGCACTACTGGAATTTAGAGTTTTCCCAATGGTTGTATACCAACGTTTTAATGAAACCGTTGTTATAGTGTATAGAAGGTAACCTTTGCCAATGGTTTGAACAAATTGTTGGCAATGTGTAAACTAATTTCAGAGTTACCAATGGTTTACCAAAACCGTTGGGAAATCATGATTTTATTTCACATATACCAATGGTATTGTTAAACAGCTGGTAAAGATAATCTTTCCCAATAGTATTTAATAACTGTTGGGAATAATTTCCCCCAAATACAGAAAACCCGAGCCCCCACTCCGCCCGATTTCATATAGACCCTAATCGAGCTCCTCTTAAATTTTTCTCAGCCACGAGACTCCTACCAGCCAAGATCCATCTTCAATCAAACAAAATTTTATTTCACACTTCAAATTAGTAAGTGTTACCTTAGTTTTAGCGTTATTACTCTTTTTTTGGTGTTTGATGTTTTGATTTAGACTAAATTAGGGTTGCTGTCTACAGAACCCTTGGATTTGTTTTCTATTTTTTTTCTACACTTAATACATGGTAAAGGGTTTGTTTAGTGGGGTGATATGGTACTTTTGGTGTAATTTAGTTTAGTTGAAATTTGATTTTGATTTGGATGAATTTATGTTTCAATTTGGGGTGGGGAGGGTGTGCAGATGGGGTGGGGGAGGATGTCGAGGGATATCCATGTATGGTGGGGGAGGGGCTATCTAGGTAGGGTGAGGGATGGGGCTGGGTTGTCCAAATGGGGTGGGGGTAGGACTGTTTTGGGTGGGTGAGGGTGTGCAGGTGGGGTGGGGGAGGGGCTATCTAGGTGGGGGGGGGGGGGGATGGGTCGTCCAAGTGGGGTGATGTTAGGGCTTTCTAGGTGGGGGGGGGGCTAGGTTTTCCAAGTGGGTTATGGGGGTAGGGCTGTCCAGGTGGGGGGGGGGGGGGGCTGGGTTTTCCAAGTGGTGTGGGGGTAGGTCTGTCCACGTGGGGTGGGGGGGGGGGCTGGGGTTTCCAAGTGGGGTGGGGTTAGGGTTGTCCAAGTGGTGGGGGGGGGGGGCTGGGTTTTCCAAGTGGGGTGGGGGTAGGGCTATCCAAGTGGGGGGGGGGGGGGTTGGGTTGTCCATGTTGGGTGGGGGTAGGGTTTTCCAAGTGGGGTGGGGGTGGGATGTCCAAGTGGGGTGGGGCTAGGGATGTCCAAGTGGGGTGGGGGTAGGGATGTCCAAGTGGGGTGGGGGTAGAGCTGTCCAAGTGGGGTTGGGGGGGATGTCCAAGTGGGGTGGGGGTAGGGATGTCCAAGTGGGGTGGGGTTAGGGCTGTCCATGTGGGGTGGGGGGGGCTGGGGTTTTCCAAGTGGGGTTGGGGGATGGGCTGTCCAAGTTGGGTGGGGGGGGGGGGCTGGGTTGTCCAAGTGGGGTGGTTGTAGGGTTGTCCAAGTGGGGTGGGGGGGGGGCTGGGTTGTCCAAGTGGGGTGGGGGTAGGGCTGTCCAAGTGGGGGGGGGTCGGCTGGGTTGTCCAAGTGGGGTGGGGGGTAGGGCTCTCCAAGTGGGGGGTGGGTGGGGGTGGGTTGTCCAAGTGGGGTGGGGGTAAGGCTGTCCAAGTGGGGTGGGGGGGATGGGTTGTCCAAGTGGACTGGTGGTAGGGTTGTCCAAGTGTGGTGGGGGTAGGGTTATCCTAGTGGGGTGGGGGGGGGGGGGGGCTGGGTTGTCCCAGTGGGGTGGGGGTAGGGCTGTCCAGGTGGGGTGGGGAGGGTGTGTAGGTGGATGAAGCTCATAACTATAAACTCTCTACAAATTCTGGAAGAATGAAAATGTATAGGGACATTCGTGATCATTTTTTGGTGGGATAACATAAAAAGTTTTTGATGTTTTTAGCCCTTTTTTTATTTGAAAATGTGGGTTATTAGGGAGTCATTGAGGAAATAATAATATTGGATTATTACTCTCATGGACAAGTCACAATGATGAAATGCCATTGGTTTGATTCGATGATGATACAGAGCACATTTATTGATGATTGTGGATTTTGAGTAATTAATATGACTCGCACTCTTGCTACCGAAGAACCATATGTGTTTGCATCAATGGATAAAAAGGTTTTTATGTCGAATACCAAATTTGACCTGAATTTGGTGTCATAATTGACGTAATTCCAAGAAATATTTTTGATGATAATGACGATGGAATGGACATGTTACCTAGTTCCATTGGAACCAATCCATTTATTTCTATTGATGACTCCAATACCTCAATTTCCATAGTTAATTGTGAACTGGAGGTTTTGGTTGAAAATATATAGAATCATTCATCCATGTTCTCAATTACTTTGGTTTATTTGAAATAGACAACATTTTAAATGAAAACAACAACTGACATATGAAAAACTAACTAAATGCATTCTGATAGTGTTGATACATTTGAACAATGATCCATGGGTCATATGTGATGTGTACGAGTCAACCCCACCTCAATCTGAGGCGCGGTGTGGCCGGCACCATTTTAAGTGTCTCACTTTTGTTTGAAATGGATAAAATTTTATGTGAAAAGTAAAATTGACATACGGAAAACTGACCAAACGCATTCGGATTTTGTTGATACTTTTAGACAATGATACTTGTGTCATTTGTGATGTGTACGAGTCAACCCAGCCTCAATCTGAGGCGCGGAGTGGCCGACACCACTCAAAGTGTCTCTCAATAGTTTAAAATGGACATCATTTTATTTGAAAACAACAACTGACATACGGTAAACCAAACAAACGCATTCGGATTCTTTTGAAACATTAGGAAATGGATCCATGAGACATATGTGACGTGTAAGAGTCAACCGCGCCTCAATCTGAGTCGCAGTGTGGCCGGAATCACTCTAAGTGACTCTCTTTTGTTTAAAATGGACAACATTTTAAGTACGTACGAAAAACCAATAAAACGGATTCCAATTGTGTTGATAGTTTAGAACAACAATAAATGGGTCATATATGATGTGCATGAGTCAACCCTGCATCAATCTGCGGCGCGGTGTGGCCGGCACCACTCAAAGTGTCTCTCTTTAGTTAAAAATGGACTTCATTTTAAGTGAAAACAACAACTGACATACGGAAAACCGACCAAATAAATTCGGATTCTATTGAGCCTTTATTAAAATTATCCATGGCTCATTTTTGAAATGTACGAGTCAACCCCCCTCTATAAAAGGCACGGTGTGGCCGGAACCACTCAAATTGTTTTCTTTCGTTTAAAATGGACTTCATTTTAAGTTAAAACAATATATGACTTACAGAAAACTGACCAAATTCTTTCATATTCTACTGAAACATTATGAAAATGATCCATGGGTGATATGTAACATGTATGAGTCAACCCCGCCTCAATCCGAGGCCTAGTGTGTCCGGCACCACTAAAAGGGTCTCACATTTATTTGAAATGGAAAACATTTTAATTGAAAACAACTAATGGCTTATGGAAAACTAACCAAAAGCATTAGAAATGTGTTAAAAGTTTAGAACAACATTAAATGGGTCATATGTGATGTGTAAGAGTCAACCCTGCCTTAATCCGAGGCATGGTGTGACCGGAACCACTCAAAGTGTATCATTTTTTTTGAAAAGAACAACATTTTAAGTGAAAACAACAATTGACATACGGAAAACCAACCAAACGCATTCAAAATGTGTTGATGCTTTAGTAAAATGATACATGGGTCATATGTGACGTGAACAAGTCAATACCACCTCAATAAAAGGTGCGGTGTGGCCAGAACCATGAAAAGTGGCTCTCTCTTTTTCAAATGTACATCATTTTAAGTGAAAACAACAACTGATATACAGAAAACTGACCAAACGCATTCAGATTCAATTGAAACGTTAGAAAAACGATCCAAGTTTCATATGTGATGTTTACGAGTCAACCCCGCCTAAATCCGAGGTGCAGTGTGGCCTTCATAACTCAATGTGTCTCAGTTGTATTTGAAATGGACAACATTTTAATTGAAAATTAAAACTGGCCTACAGAAAACTGACCAAACACATTTTTATTCTATTCAAACTTTAGGAAAATGATCCATGGGTCATATGTGATGTGTACGAGTCAACCACACCTCAATCCAAGGAAAGGTGTGGCCGGAACCACTCAAAGTGTCTCTCTTTTATTTCAGAAGGACATCATTTTAAGTGAAAAAACAACTAACATAAGAAAAACCAACCAAACGCATTCAAATTCTGTTGAAACTTTAGGAAAACGATCCATGAGTCATATGTGACATTTACAAGTCAACACCACCTCAATCTGAGGCTCGGTGTGGCCGACACCACTCAAAGTGTCTCATGTTTATTAGAAATGGACAACATTTTAATTGAAAACAACTATTAGAATACGGAAAACTGACCAAATGCATTCTGAATTTGTTGAAACTTTATCACAATGATCAATGAGTCATACGTGACGTGTTCAAGTCAACCCAAGATTAATCTGAGGCATGGTGTGACGAGAACCACTCAATCTGTCTCTTTTTTTTTAAAATGAACAATATTTTATGGGAAAATAATAACTGACATACGGAAAACTGACCAAATGCATTTTTAATGTGTTGATGCTTTAGAAAAATGATACACGGGTTATATGTGACGTGTAAAAGTCAACCCCACCTCAATCCGAGGTGCGGTGTGGTCGGAACTACTCAAAGTGTCTCTCTTTTGTTTAAAATGGACATCATTTTGAGTGAAAACTACAACTGATATAAGGAAAACCAACCAAATGCATTCGGATTCCATTTAAACATTAGGAAAATTATCCATGAGTCATATGTGATGTTTATGAGTCAACCCCTCCTAAATCCAAGGTGTAGTGTGGTCGTCACAACTCTAAGTGTCTCGCTTTTATTTTAAATAGACAACATTTTAAGTTAAAAGTACAACTGGCATATGGAAAACTGACCAAACGCATTCTTATTCTATTTTAACATTAGTAAAACGATCAATGCGTCATATTTGATGTGAAAAAGTCAACCTCGCCTCAATCCGAGGTGCAGTGTGGCTGGAACCACTCAATGTGTCTCTCTTTTGTTTCAAAAGAACATCATTTTAAGTGAAAACAACAACTGACATATGGAAAACCGAAGAACCGCATTCAGATTCCATTTAAACTTTAGAAAAACGATCCATGAGTCATATGCGACATTTAAAAGTCAACCCCACCTCAATCTAAGTCCCGGTGTGGCCGGAACCACTCATAGTGTCTCGCGTTTATTTGAAATGGACAACATTTTAATTGAAAACAACTACTGGAATATTGAAACTCACCAAACACATTTTGAATTTGTTGAATCTTTAGAAAAATGATAAATGAGTCATATGTGACGTGTACAAGTTATCCCTGCCTGAATCCGAGGCATGGTGTGGCTGGCACCACTCAACGTGTCTCAATTTTTTTTGAAATGAACAACATTTTAAGTGAAAACAATAACTGGCATATGGAAAAGCAACCAAATTCTTTTAGAATATGTTCATAATTTAGGAAAACGATCCATGGGTCATATGTAACGTGTAAGAGTCATCACCACCTCAATTAAAGGCATGATGTGGCCGGTATCACTGCAAGTGCATGTATTTCTTTTAAAATGGAAATCATTTTTAGTAAAAACGACTGGTATATGAAAAACTGAACAAACGTATTCGGATTCTATTGAAACATTAGGAAAACGATCCATTGGACATTTGTGACATTTAAAAGTCAATCTCGCATCAATACAAGGCATAGTGTGGCTAATAGCAACCTAACTATGTCTCTTTTGTTTAAAATGGATGAGATTTTAAGTGAAAAGATCAACTGACATACGGAAAACTCACCAAATGCATTTGGAATGTTTTTATGCTGTAGGAAAAATGATCCATGGGTCATATTTGAAATGTATGAGTCAACCCCGCCTCAATATGAGGCCTGGTGTGGCCATCAGCACTCAAAGTGTCTCTCTTTTGTTTCAAAAGAACATCATTTTAAGTGAAAACAACAAATGACATACAGAAAACCGACCAAACACATTCGGATTTTGTTGAAACTTTCATAAAATGATCCATGGGACATTTTTGATGTGTAAGAGTCAACACTGCATCAATCCGAGGTACAGTGTGGCTGGTGTCACCCTAACTGTGTCTCTTTTGTTTAAAATGGACGGGATTTTAAGTGAAAAGAACAAATTGCATACAAAAAACTGACCAAACGCATTCGTAATGTGTTTATGCTCAAGGAAAACGATCTATGGGTCATATTTGACGTGTATGAGTCAACCCTGCATCAATTCGAGGCCTAATGTGGCCGGAACCACTCAAAGTGTCTCTTTTTTGTTTCAAAATGACATCATTTTAAGTGAAAACAATAGATGACATATGGAAAACTGACCAAACGCATTCGGATTCCATTGAAACTTTAGGAGAAAGATCCATGGGACATTTTTGACATGTATGAGTCAACCATGCATCTATCTAAGGCACCTGTGGCTGGTGGCATCCTAACTGTGTATCTTTTGTTTAAAATGGATGATATTTTAAGTGAAAAGAACAAATGACATATGAAAAACTGACCAAACGCATTCAGAATGTGTTAATGTTGTAGGAAAACGATCCATGGGACATATGTAACAGGTACGAGTCAACCCCTCCTCAATTCGAGGCCCAGTGTGGCTGGCACCACTCAAAGTGACTCTCTTTTTATCAAAAGGACATCATTTTAAGTGAAAACAACAAATGACATACGGAAAACCGACCAAATGCATTTGGATTCTAATGAAAATTTTGTTCAACGATCCATATGAATTTTGTGAAGTGTATGAGTCAACCCCACATCAATCCGAGGCACGGTGTTGATAGTATCACCCTCACTGTGTCTCTTTTGTTTAAAATGGACGGGATTTTAATTGAAAAGAACAACTGATATACAAAAAACCAACCAAACGCATTCGGAATGTGTTTATGTTCTAGGAAAACGATCCATGGGTCATATATGACATGTACAAGTCAACCCCACGTCAATCCAAGGCCCAGTGTGGCCAACACCACTCAAAGTGTCTCTCATTTGTTTTTAGAAGGACATTATTTTAAGTGAAAACAACAACTGACATACGAAAAACTGACCAAACGCATTCGGATTCCATTGAAACTTTAATAAAATGATCTGTGGGTCATATGTGACATGTACGAGTAAACCCTGCCTCAATATGAGTCACGGTGTTGGAGACACCACTCAAAGTGTCTCTATTTTGTTTAAAATGGACATCATTTTAGGTGAAAACAACGACTGACATACAGAAAATCGACCAAACACATTTGGATTCTGTTGAAACATTAGGAAAATGATCCATGGCTCATTTTTGATGTGTCTGAGTCAACCCTACCTCAATCCGAGGGACGGTGTTGCCGACACCACTCAAATTGTCTCTCTTTTGTTTAAAATGGACATCATATTAAGTGAAACCAACAACTGACATATGAAAAACCGAACAAACGTATTCGGATTCCTTTGAAACATTAGTAAAATGATCCATGAGTCATATGTGACGTGTACGAGTAAATCTCGACCATATCTGAGGTGCGGTGTGGTCGGCACAACTTGATGTGTCTCAGGTTTATTTGAAATGGACAACATTTTAAGTGAAAAGTATAGCTGGCGTACGGAAAACTGACCAAACGCATTCAGATTCTATTGAATCTTTAGGAAAACAATCCATGGGTCATGTGTGACATATATGAGTCAACCCCACCTCAATCTGAGGCGTGGTGTAGCCAGAACCACTCAAAGTGTATCTCTTTTGTGACAGACCAAATGCTTTCGGAATATGTTGATACTTTAGGAAAATTATCCATGTGTCATATGTGACATGTACGAGACTACCCCGCCTCAATCCAAGAAGCATTGTGGCTGATATCACTCCAAGTGTTTTTATAATGTTTAAAATGGACATCATTTTTAGTAAAAACCACTTGTATGTATTATTAATTGTGTATAACACATATACTTACTTATTCAGTTTTTATGTATTTTATTGATAATTTATAATTAAATTATGTATGTGTTCAATTATGAATTGAATTTTTGATTCGATATATAATTGTCATCTGTGTTTTAAATTGAATTCTAGAACAGTTATGTATGTTTATAATTACGTTATGAATTATGATTTAATTCTAGATGTGTATAGTTCCAGGGTGTAATGTTAAATATGTATGCATTATATGTTCAATAATTCAAAAGGAGAGGGAATGGATAATTACAGCACAATGGACAGAATTACAGCATGCAGGAATGGGATTTCAGACCCTGCTGTGCAAATTGCAGGCTGCTGTGCAATTTGCACATCATCGCCTATGCCAACGGTTTCAAACCGTTTGCATAAATTTTGTAGGATTTTTTTACCAACGGTTCTATGAGAATCATTAGTAGAAACCCTTTCCTAACGGTTTACAAACTGTTGGAAAAAGTTCCTTTTAACACCCAAAGCTTCCACGGTACGTTTCCCTATGAATAATTCAATAGCGTGTGTTGTACGCAACTTCGAGTTCTAACAAACACCACAACCAATCAAACTAGTTGTTATGAATAGTAATACCCACATTTTGAAATTTAATAAATTTTATCTTTCAAAATTGACTTCATTTTAGGAATCGGAATATTGAAATTATCTTAGGGTGATTTTTTGGTATTTTTCTGAAAACATTGAATTTTTAATGAATAGTTAAAAAATACTGAGTTATTGTTTAAAAATGAATTTATATTTAAATAATTATTTATTTTATATAAATTTAATTAAAATCAATATAGATACATATTACCTATATATGTTCAATTTAATTAATTGGAGTTAGTTTAGAATAATTTTAGATATATAAAAAGTTTATGGAACTTTTCACCATCTTTTACCCACCTCCTAAGAGAATTTGGAAATTCACGTAAAACATAATTTTACCGCTTCTATGAGTGGAATTTATAAAATCCGAGAGACACATTTAATATGAAGGAGTAAAATGTGTTTCAATAAGATAAAGATAGTTTTTGGTGAATAGTAACGTTTTACTTTTTTTTCAACGGTTAAAAGTAAATAAGGTAATTAAGGGTAAAAATGATATTATATTACCCTAACACATGTACGAATTCTATGGGACAAGTGTATATCATCCAAAAGGAACCTTAAAAATAAAATATTATCATTTAGGTCTACTTGGATTAGATAACGACATTTATTATTATTTAATTCAAAGAAGAGTTAAAAGAGTTAAAATCAAAGATTAATTACTAAAACATTTTTAATATAGGGTTATACATAATATAAATTAGATTGTAAATATGAATTAGAAATTTAAAACTATTTCCTACGTAATGGTATTTTATATATAATTTTTAGACATTATATAATTTAATTTATTTATGATACAATGGGGATGCAGTAATTACCGAATTAATGAAATATTAAATTAATTGATATTATAAATATCCAAATTAATAAAATTTGAGACTTTTTATGAATTAAAATAATTTTATATGTTAATATAAAATATTATTATTGGTTATATAAATTTTTTATAAGTAATATTGTTGTTATGAATTTATCAAAAACAAAATACCAAATAGTGTCAAAATTGACATAAAAGAGTTTTTTAAAAAAATATTATATTATTAATTGATATTATATTCCTAAAAATCTAAAGTTAGGAAAAAGGACTTATAAGATGATAGGTGTATCTTTAATGGGCCACATGGGGTCACTTGGAAGTATATAGTATGTTTATTAACTATATAATATAAAAATACCAAGAGACGTGGTAAATGTCAAACTATTTAACTAAGAGTTAAATATAAATGATGAGGTTACTATAGTGAACCAAACCTGTCTAAAATCAGTTGGATGGATGTATTTCGTCCCATCCCCACCTTATACCTTTAATAATCCACTTTGGAGCCACTATAAACCGAATATGAATTTATTATAAATTAATACTTTATGTTTTTTCTCAAGAGCCCCTCCTCCCCCTTATAAAATGACACCACATTAACTAATTCCTCACACCTCTCAATCCTTTTGGCTCGACCAAACTCTGCCGAAATATCCTCCCAACTTCCCTCACATCAACCTAGAGGCCTTAGTTTTATCATAAATCCAACCTAATGAGCCCTTTTGATCAAATCAAAAGGAAGAACCCGAAGAAGAGGTAACGTTTTCACCACCCTATTCCAAGTTCCTTTCTTTTTCAACCACTTATTTCGTTGTTATTTCCATTATAAAATAACAACTCCAGTATCTTATATATACTATGATTCTATTATAAATATTTTACAACCATATTCAGTATTCTATCCATCCTTTAAATGACATGTCACCATACGTGCGTACGTACGGCTTACCGCCTCCACGTCGTGGTGTAATTGTTATTCAAAACAATTTTATTTAGATGGGTAAAATAATGATGTTTAATTCATGAAAATAATAAAAATAACATGATAATTATTCTGTATATATGATATACCATCCAATTATATTTTATTTTATTATCAAAAGACTGATATTATCGCTCGTGCGTACGTACGGACTACCTTCTCCACGAACACGATTAGATTCATTATCCATCATATCCATACAAGTGTAATTCGCATTTTATGATTAAAAAGAATGTTTAAGGACTTAATATAATTATGTATATGAATAATATACAACCTATCCATAACAAACACGACTTACGTAACAAAACATATAAAATAAAATGAGTTAGTTAACACCGGAAACGACAATAATACTAAGATATTATTAACAAAGAAATGTTAAAAGGTCATATATGATATAATATTAATGTTTATTATTATTGTATAATTGAATAACAATTATTTCAACATTATACAGGAGGATAACCTACCCTCGACCAAGGAAAAATTACAATGTAAGGGGTTTTTTATCTCACTTTTAATTCCATGACATTTCCATTGCTCACCACTTATTTATTGCATGTGGTGTGTGTACCACCCTTTATTGTATTCATTGTGTAATATAAATTTATTTGTAGATGTCTAAATCATCATTGAATTATCCTTATTTCATGGGTGTATGTTTCGTATGATACAAAATAGATAAAGGAATTTGAAATTTTAATTTCCATTCATTCGACTTTACGCATAGTTCATTGATTATTTTACTCCAAGATTATCTGTGGAATCACTATTCATTTTCTTATGTCATAATTTCCACTACCATTTCTGTGGATATAATTTTGATACACATAATCATTCCATTTATAATTTCTCAAGTCATCTATATGAACTTGATAAGAGTAATTCTAACTCAATCTCCTTTTGTTGTGTTAAATATCCAATTCATTAGTGTTGTCTTTACAAGAATATGTGTGATTGTCCTCTGATTGATTTACAATGAATATCCAATCATATTGAGTGTATTTATATTTTCCACACATAATTATGCCCTTGATTTATCTTTAACCTCAGGATATGGTATTTATAAGAAGTTTCATCTAAAATTACATTTCATTGAGACTCCTTTGTTGTTATACACCAAATCACTTTTATATGGTGTATATAACGTACTTTGGCATAGTATATCATGAATCCCTTTATTATCATGATATTACAATGTTTTAATTACCTCAATTATTTGTATTCAAGTGTATCTCCTTTGGTTAGAAACTTTAACTAAAATATCATTTTTAAATGTTCTGAAGATTTATTCTTCTAAATATTTATCCTTAATGTCCATGTTTAAAAAATGGTTTTAAGGATTTATTTATATGGACATTATGGTTTTAAAATTTAAATTATTTTTAAATGATTCAAAGAGGTATGGGACACTTTGATTCAAAAATATATTTTTAAATGGATTCTTGAAAAATAGTGTGACTTTTAAATGATTTCAAGAAAAAGGGGGATATTTCTCTCAAATAGTTTTGATGATTATTTTTATCTATGTCAATATCCTTAATCATTCTCAATTGAGGTTAATATGATACAATACAATCTTTCATATTGTGTCGAAGGAGTTATGTTTGACTGTGGATGTGCTATTTGTATACCATTCATGGTTTGTAGATAAATTATTGACATTTCGTATGCTAGTTTTAATACGAATGTGTATGTTATGTTTCAAAATTATCCTATGAGGGATTTATTGGACTTAGTAAGTTACGGGTGGAGCCCTCTATAGCTTCTCGATGCATCGGTAGGTCTCATGAGGCAAACTATTGTCTTGGAACAAGGCCTTGACAAAATCTTCTTTGTAGTCTTGGAACGAGGCCTTGACTATGTGGTTATGATAGTCTGGCATTATGCATTCCATAATTATGAAAGTGGTTATTGATATTTCATTTGGTTATTTGACTAGTATAATATCCATGTGAATAAGTAAATGGAATTATTTCATTTTATCTTTTCCATATTATGCTGATATTCAAGTTTAAAAGGATTTTTTTTAGTTATACATTGCCTTAAACATTTATGCTTATCTATGAATGTTTCTGCTATATTGCTATCCTTACTGAGCATCTGAGCTCACCCCTTTCAATGTTTTATTTTTTCCAGGATGTGAAGAAGTAATTTATGAATGACCTGTAGGGATAGTATGAGGGTATATGAAGACAAGATGTTGTTGTAGTTGTTTTACTTTATGATGTAATGTAAGACTTATGAATATATCTAGTGTCTCCAAGACTACTAAACTAATCGGTCTTTCAAGACATGGTCTTTTGTGATCATGGCAATGTTATGAAATAATTCACCGACTCTGGGTAACTGGGGTCGGGGCGTTAGAGTTGGTATCAGAAGAAGTTTAGTACAAACCTTGGAATCTAGATTTAGATAAACTCTGATTAGAGCACATAGCCCTAAGAAATATATTGAGGATTAGTATAGAATAACTTCCTAGAAATTTGGTATTGTATATATTTTGTGAGTTTTCCAAGAAATACATCCCTCTCTGGATACGAGCAGGTAGAGGCAGATCTGGCACAGATGTACCTAGAGGTAAAACCCGAAAACACCGCTTTGAGAAAGACTCGAACGGGAACTGGTGCATGAAAATGGGTCTTCTTTCAATCGTGGTTACAACACTTCCCGGGGATATGCTTAGGATAATTTACATTTTCTTTAAAAACTGATTTGAAGTATTATGAGAGTAAATGAACATGGTTAATCCTAATGTGTTTCAAATTGAGAATATGGTGACATGATATTCTCTAAATGATTTTATGACTACTGTTACTCACATAATGCTTTCTGTTTTTTACTCAGTGGATGGATTCCATGGAAGTCATAGTGACTTTGAGAATAATGTAAAAGGTGGGAATGGTGGTGGAAATGAGAAACAAAATGGAATTTTGATAGGCGTAAAAGATATCATCTTGATGCCAAATCAATTTTCCAAAAATATGATCAATAATATATATATATTAACCAATTCCCTGACTCAACAAAGAATAGAAAGGTGATGAATGATAAGAGCTCCAACAGTGGAGACCATGGAGAAAAGAATCCTCAATTTCTATCATGCAGGAAATGTGGAAGGAGAAACCCAAGAAAGTGTCTCAATGGAACAAAAAAAATTCTTTACATGCGGGAAAGAAGGACATAAAGTGAAGAATTGCTGAAGAAAAATGATGATTACTATGGAAGAAAATAAAAATGGTCCCAAGAGTCTATTTACAATCATTTTCCGTAAATTTTGGAGACCTTGGCATCACCCAAGTCAATGACCTATTCTATAGGATAAAATCTTGGTCAAGGAAGAACCTGTGTGGAACTAAATGGATGGATAAATATTTAAATGTATTATTGCTCCTTGTTGTTGAGATTACTTTGGGAGAATTTTCTTATATATGTGTAACCCTACAATTTAACATGTGAGAATGATATTTGAGGAAGACTTGTCCTATCTCTTGTGGATATAGTTATAAATAACCATTTGGATTTATATGATCATTGGGTTTGAGGAAATTACTTGTTATTATATTTTGTGATGAAAATTCAAGGTATGAGATAACATTTGTGGTTAAATTATATTATGGTAATTTTGGGGAATTTATGTCATTTTGGTGATGTTAGAAAATATAGTTTTTGAAAAAGGACAACACACAGACTGTGTGACAACCCGTCGCGTTAGACAAAGATGTGGGAATCGAACCAACAACCAAAGTGCGATAGGGATTTGTCGCCTACCACTGGACTACGTGAAATCCCTAGTTATTGTGACTAATTATTTTTATTTAAATGATTTTATTGATCAATAATATGTTTATTTGGGATGTTATGTCCTATCAAGTGAATACCTTTAGTATAGGAAAAATATTTGGTGATTAAGTGGTAAATGTTATTTTGGAAGATGTTCGCTTTGTTGGGAACACTATATGCCCAAGGGAAATAGAATACTATGGGATTTCATTTGAGGAGAAATGGTGGATTGTTATCTTTGTTTTTATTGTGTATTTATAGTGATTTGGGTTATTTATGGAAATGATTAACATGTAATAGAGAATATGTGATTAGGTTAATTACTTTTAAGTATGTGACTTTAAGAGTAGTTGATGTCATTTGGAGATACAATTTAAAGTGGAAGACTACATAACCAAATTCTTCTAAGTTTTGGGTTTCAATATTATTTTTGATTATATTGAAGGATTTTAAGGAAAATTGTTTATTGAATGGTATTTATTTAACTTTGGGGTATTGTAGGTTTAATTTTAGAAATTAAGATTCATGTTTCTTTCTCTAATGGAATATCTTTTTGGGGGATCATCAGATCATATACTAACAATTTTTGTTTTTATTAATCTCTAAGGACAAGTTAAATATATAGTTTATCCTTCGTGGATCATGTGATTCTATAAGAAGTTTATTCTATATCTTCCAGTGTGACCAAGTCTTCTTGAATACTCATCATTTAAATATGTGTTAATAGTAGGAATTTATTAATGAATGAAACTTTACTCAAAAAGTATTTATATCACTTTATGTTCTTAGTCAATCTCATAAATGAATTCCTCATCTTTATTTAATGTATCTTAAAACAAAAAAATGTTGTCCGTTTACTTTTCCTACTGGAAAACGAATGACCATTTGTCCTATCACATGTTATTTTTCTTGTTGTTATCTTTCTTCTGATCATGTTCTCTATCCCTCTCCATCAGAACTTGACACTTAGTTTATCATCCATATCCATGTTTTTCTACATGGAATCCTAGTATAGGTTATCTCAGGTGACCTTTTTTACTTCTCTTTCTTTCTTTTAAAGTGATAGTTCTATTGAATCTTTTTATGGTGTGGGACATTCCATTATATTACCAAACCCAATTATAAAAATTGTGAGGATGCAATTTATTGAAGTAGGTGAGAATGTAACACCCCAAGATTCCATGGTATGTTTCCCTTTGAATAATTCAATAGCGTGTGGTGTATGCAATTTCGAGTTCTAACACACACCACAACCAATCAAACTAGCTGTTATGAATAGTAATACCCACTTTTTGAAATTTTATAAATTTTTTCTTTCAAAATGGAATTCATTTTTGGATTCGGAATATCGAAATTATCTTAGGGATTTTTTTGTATTTTTATGAAAACATTCAATTTTTGATGAATAGTGAAAAAACACTATGTTATTGTTTAAAAACGAATTTTTATTTAAATAATTATTTATATTATTTAAATTTAATTAAGGTCAAAATATATACATAATACCTATATATGTTCAATGTAATTCATTGGATTTAGTTTAGAATAATTTTAGATATATAAAAATTTTATGGAACTTTTCAGCGTCTTTAACCCACCTCCTAGGAGAATTTGCAAATTCATGTAAAACGTAATTTTACTGCCTTTGTGAGTGAAATTTATAAAATTCGAGAGACACGGTTAATATCAAGGAGTAAAATGTGGTTCAATAAGATGAAACTAATTTTTGGTGAATAGTAACTTTTTACTTTTATTCACCACGGTTAAAAGTAAATAGGGTAATTAATGGTAAAAATGATATTAATATTAACCTCACACATGTCCTAATTCTATTGGAAAAGTGTATCTCGACCAAAAACAACCTTAGGAATAAAATATTATCATTTAGGTCCACTTGGATTAGATTAGGACATGTATTATTATTTAATTCAAAGAAGAGATAAAAGAGTTAAAATCAAAGTTTAATTACTAAAACATTTTGAATATAGCGTTATTAATATGATAAATTCAATTGTAAATATTAATTAGAAATATACAAATATTTCCTACATAAAGGTATTTTATTTATAAATTTTAGACATTAAATAATTTAAGTTATCTATGACACAATGGTGATGCAGTTATTATTGAATTAATGAGATTTTAAAATAATTGATATCATAAATATCCAAATAAATTTAATTTGAGAATTTTTATGAATTAAAATAACTTTTTAGATTAATATGAAATTATATTATTGTTTATATGAATTTTATTCGAAGTAACAATGCTGTTATGAATTTATCAAAATCAAAATACCCATTAGTGTCAAAATTAACATCAAATAGTTTTTAAAACAATATTATATTATTAATTGATATTATATTGCTAAAAATATAAGGTTCCTCCAAAGGACTTATATAATGATAGTTTTATCATTAATGGACCACTTTAGGGTCTCTTGGAAGTATATAGTATGTTTATTAACTATATAATATAAAAATACAAAGAGACATGATAAATGTCAAACTATTTAACTAAGAGTTAAATCTAAAAGAAAAGGTTACTATAGTCACATAAACCTGTCTAAAATCTATTGGTTGGGTGGTTTGCGACCCCTCCCCACCTTAGACATTTAATAATCCTCTTTGTATTCATTATAAAAATAATATGAATTTATTATAAATTTATACATTATGTTTTTCCTAAAGAGACTCTCCTCCCCCTTATAAAAAGACACCACTTCTAACCAATTCCTCACACCTCTCAAGCCTTTTGTCTCAGCCAACCTCTGCCCAAATATCCTCCCAACTTCCCTAATTTCAACCTAGAGGTGTTATTTTGATCATAAAGCCAACCTAAAGATCCCTTTTGATCAAATCAAAAGGAAGAACCCGAAGAAGAGGTAACGTTTTCACCACCCTCTTTCAAGTTCCTTTCTTCTTCAACATCTTCCTTATTTTTTATTTCTATTATAAAATAATAAATCCATTATATTCTATATAATGTGATGCTATTATAAATATGGTACAGCCATATTTATTATTTTATCCATCCTTTGAATGACATTTCACCATATGTGCGTACGTACGGCTTACCGTCTCCACGTCGTGGTGTAATTGTTATTCAAAACATTATTATTTAGATGTGTATAATAATGAAGTGTAATTCATGTAAATAATAAATATAACATGATAATGATTCTTTATATATGATATACTATCAAATTATATATGATTTTAATATCAAAAGAATGATATTATCGCTCGTGCGTACATACGGACTACTGTCTCCACGAACACGATTAGATTCATTCCCCATCGTATCCATAAAATTCTAATTCTTATTTTATGAAAAAAAATATTTAAGGACATAATATAATTATTTATTTGAATAATATACAACCTATCCATAACAATCATGACTTATGTAACAAAACATAGAAAAGAAAATGAGTTAGTTAACACCGGAAACCACGATAATACTAAGATATTATTAACAAAGCAATGGTAAAATATCATATATGATATCAAATTAATGTATATGATTCTTTTATAATTAAATAAAAATTATTTCAACATTATAAAGGAGGGAAAATGACCCTCGACCAAGGAAAAACTACAAAGTAAGGGGTTTCTTATCTCACTTTTAATTCTGTGAGATTTCAATTGTTCACCACTTATTTATTGCATATGGTGTGTGTACTGCCCATGATTGTATTCATTGTGTAATATAAATTAATTTGTGGATAAACACATCATCATTGTATGATTATTCTTTTATGGGGGAATTTTTCGTATGTTACCAAATCGATAAGGGGATTTGAAATTTCAATTTCCATTCATTCGGCTTTACGCATACTTCATTGATTATTTTACTCAAAGATTATGTGTGGAGTAACTATTCATTTTCTTATGTCATAATTTACACTCCCCTTTCTGTGGATATACATTTGATACACATAATCACTAAATTTATAATTTCTCAAGTCATCTATATGAACTTGATAAGAGTAATTTTAACTCAACATCCATTTTTTGTGTTAAATATCCAATTCATTGGTGTTGTCTTTACAAGAATATGTGTGAATGTACTCTAATTGATTTACACTGAATATCCAATCATATTGAGTGTATTTATATTTGTCACAAAAAATTATTCCATTGATTTATCCTTAACCTAAGGATACAGTCATTATAAGAATTTTCATCCCAAATTACATTCTATTGAGACACCTTTGTTGTTATACACCAAATCACTTTTATATGATGTATATAATGTACTTTGACATAGTACATCATGAACCCTTTTATTATCATTATACTAAAAAGTTTTTATTACCTCAATTTTTTGTGTTCAAGTGTCTCTCGTTTGGTTTGAAAATCTAACTAACATATGATTTTTAATCATTTTGAAGATTTATTCTTATAAATCTTTCTCATTAATGTTCATGTTTTAAAAATGGTTTTAAGGATTTATTTATATGGACATTGAGGTTTTAAAATTAAAATTACATTTAAAAGATTCAATGTGGTATGGGACACCACTACTGGAATTTGGGTTTTTCCCAAAGGCAGTATACCAACGGTTCAATTAAACCGTTGGTATACTCAGCCTTTGCCAACGGTTTACTGAAACCATTGGCAAAGGGCATTCCAGTGACCCATTTCCCAATGGTTCTATAGAACCGTTGGGAAAGGTTTCCTTTGCCAACGGTTTTTACAATCCGTTGGCAAAGGTTTTTCCCAAATAGCAACCCCGATCTTCTCTCCCTCATTCGAGACAGAGCCCTAATTATCCTCCGATCCCATGCTCTCGCGAACCCCCCGTCCAAACATCATCGACCCCCGTACGAATAGGTACACCACCCATCCGAATAGGTAAAAATTGATCTTAATCAAGTTGTTGAAGTTGTTTTAATGAATTGATTTTTCCATTAATTAAAACATAAACACTATGGTTCCATTTTTTTAGAAGCTTACATGCCAATGGTGGAAAATTTCATAATGCATATAGATTCTATTATTTTTATATTTCTTCTCTTATAGATATGTGTTGGTTTTCCACATGGAATGCCCTGACTATCTACTTAGAATGATAGAGGGTTTCTTTTGGAAATTTCAAATGGAAATTACATGATCCTATAAACATTTTTGATGAATTTTCCTAACCTAGATGGATTGTCTGATGTTTCTCTAATGATCAAGGACAGAATGTTTGGAGGACATCACAATTCCTGACTGGTTGATCCTAGAAGCAATTTCATGATAATGGATGTAATGCCTATAGGGAATCTCTCGATTTTGGTGATCTTCTCCATTTTAATCAAAAGACATGTTTGACACACTGGGAGGGAAACTCTAGAGTCAGTGTGACATGTCTTGAAGGGTGATTTATGTCCATAGTGACATGATTTGAGGACATCAGATGACCTAGTTGGTGTGCCTAGAGGGTGTTAAGGGATCCATCTAACATTCCTGACATTTAATATGAGACTGAGATAATATGTATTGATTCCCCTATATAGAAGGAGATACATATCTATTGGAAAACATGTAGTCTGTATGGTGAGAATTATAGGCTTTTCATTACAAGGGTGGCATGTTCATGGGTGCCATCTGATTTTATTTGACATGTCAAGGGGACCTCAAATGATCAAAATAGGTTTCCAATGGAATGTATTGTGAACAGGATGAAATTTCCTAGTGTAATAAAATTTCATAGGTGATGCATGTTATGAACATTAGGGTCAATATATATTTCCTTCACCATAGTCTCCCATATTTTAGTATTTCATCCATCCTTTTATCCCAAATTCCATAGATTTATACATTATTTTATTATATTATGTCTCAAATTATCTAAAATATGTGTTTTATGTTCTTCACGTGACCTATCATAATTCCTTCTCATAATCTATAGTGATCATGGGAAGATCCCATGCATGATTCATGATCTCTCAAATTATTATGCAGATCATACATAATGGAAGCCTTACAGGATGTGAGATGATTATATCTATGAAATCTACTCAGGAACCTGGTGAGGAAGTGCATATTAATTCAAAAAGGTAAATCACATATGAGGATACCCTACTAATATGATTATGGGATGAGGCATGCTCTGATGTGATAACACATTATGTTCTTGTTGGTTTTACATTTTTTCAACAACACATTAGTATGTTTTTTTCACATGTGAAGTTCATACCATGATTATTATCTTCCTTTATCGTTTACTTAAATGTATTTTCTATTAAAGTTCAATCCTATTGAATTGTTTATGACAAAATGACTTATATGAATTCTTTTAACAGAATGGACAGAAGATGGATGTATGAAACCAATCGTATCTCAAGAGATTTTCAAAACAATTTGGAGAGCTTTATAGATTTTGCATTTCACAATGCTTCAGATAGTGGTCGCATACACTGCCCATGTTCCAATTGTGTTGGTAGACCTTGGTTGAGTCGTGAAGAATTCATCTACCACATAACCAAAATTGGTTTTCAAGAAAACTACTTTGTGTGGTATCACAATGGGGAGAAAATGAAATCTCAAATTGGTGATGATTGAAATGATAGGACTGGAATGGAGAATTTGTTAGATGATCGGTTTCCGTTTATTCGTCATCATGAAAAAGAAAGGATTTCAACTCAAGAAGACGTCGATATGAGGAAAATTGATGCATCTAATGAAAATGATGATATTTATAGGGTGAAAAAATTGAATGATGCTGCCACGACTCCAGTATATTGACAATGCGATAAAATGAAAATGCTGGAATTTTTAATCCGATTGTTTCATGGAAAAACTATGTATGGGATTTCTAATACAGCAATTGATTACATTCTTACCCTCTTGAAGGATTTACTTCCACATGATGCAGATATTCCCTCAAACCACTATATGGTATTGAAGTTAGTTGAAGAACTTGGATTTTCCAGAAACAAAATTCATGCTTGCCCGAAAGATTGCAGTTTATTCTGGGTAGAAACCGCTGAACGAAATGAATGTATAAAATGTGGCACATCCCGCTGGAAGTCAAAATCTGATGGAACACCATCCCACGTTCCACAGAAAGTAATGTGTCACTTTCCATTAATCCCCAGACTCCAGAATCTTTTTATGTCTGATAACATATCAATAGAAATGAGATGGCATGATACCGAGAGAAAGAAGACTAATGATGAGTTGGTTCATCCTACAGATGGATTTGCATATCAGAGATTTGATGCTCGACATCCTGATTTTGCAGCTGATGTGCGTAATGTGAGGCTCGGTCTTTCATGCGACGGTTTTAATCCGTTTGGGCAGATGCTTACTTCGCACAGCACATGGCCAGTTTTTATACACATTTATAATCTTACCCCATGGTTGTGTATGAAAAAATCTTTCACTTTCATGAGTATACTCATATCTGGTCCTTCTGATCCTGGCATTGATATTGGTGTATACATGAAACCTTTAATAAAAGAGTTGAAACTTCTTTGGGATGTGGGTGTGCGCGCATACGATTCATGTTCGAAAGACATATTTCAGAAGCGCGTTGCGCTTATGTGGACGATCAATGATTTTCCGGCTTATGCAATGATGTCTGGATGGATCATGAAGGGAAAACTGTCATGTCCAGTTTGTATGAAGAATACACGATCCAGAAGACTGAAATATCATTGTAGTTTCAGTTTTATGGGACATCGACGATTTTTGCCAAAGGATCATCCATATAGAATGAATCGTTGAAGATTTGATAATAAAATAGAGACCGATGATCCACCTCAGCGTATGTCTGGAACTGATGTGCTTAATGAATTAAAAGATTTCAGTTTTTCATTCGGGAAGGGTCAAATGAAATCTGGAAAGAGAATGAATGTTTCCACAGAAACCTGTTACAATTGGAGGAAGAGGAGTATCTTTTTTGATTTGCCTTATTGGTCAACCAATTTTCTACATCATTGCTTAGAGTAATGCATATTGAAAAGAATATATGTGAAATGTTGCTTTCAGTTCTTCTAAATGTCAAGTGGAAGACAAAAGATGATTTATGATATCGACTTGACTTGGTGGATTGGGGCATCATACCAAAATTGCATCATGTGCGTATCAGTGAAAATAAATGGAAACATCCATGTGCTTCTTATGTGATGACACCTACTGAGAAAAAACAATTTCTAGAAGTATTAGAGACTATTAGAGTTCCTGATGGCTATTCAAGCAACATATCTAAACGGGTCAACAAAAGAGAGTTGAAGCTAAAATCTTTGAAGACTCATGATTATCACGTTCTACTGCATGAGTTGCTTCCAATAGCAATCTGTCATCTTTTGTCCAACAATGTAAGGGTGGGTGTTATTCGGTTGTGCCATTTGTTTAGAGATCTTCGTGCTAAGAAGTTTTCCAAGTCTTTCTTGAAAAAAATGTTGACAGATGCCCCATTAATTTTGTGTGAGTTGGAGAAAATATTTCCCCCATCATTTTTCACATGCATGCTGCATCTGACTGTCCATATTCCAACTGAAATACTTCTCGGAGGACCTGTTTCTTTTCGTTGGATGTATCCAACTGAAATTAATATGTTCACATTAATGTTTTATGTTCGAAACAAGAATCATCCCGAAGGTTCTATCGTGAACGGTTACTTAGCTCAAGAATGTATGGATTTCTGTTCGATGTATTTGTCTGATCTTACTACAAGAATGAACAGACCAATGAGAAATGAAGAAGAACAATATGAGAAAATTGAACCCTGTTTTCCATCACTTCCTCAAACAGGAGGAATTCCTGGATCATATACATTGAAGATATTAGGCCATAAAGAGCGGGAGATGGCACATCACACAGTTTTGTTCAACTGTGATTTGTTCGATGACTATATCAGGTAACAAAATTGAATATGTATATCTTACATATATATATGTTAAACTATTAATATTTTTTTATCTACAGGGAACATAAAACAATGATAAATAGGAAGCATCATTCTTTATCTTTGAGAAGGAGATAGACTTTGCATAGCAAAGAGTTTTCTGCTTGGTTAAAATTGAAGGTAATAATATTACTGTTTAAATTAATTATTTCAATATTTACTTATGTTTAACTATCATTTATATTGCAGGTGTTGAGTTTGTCTACTGACTCTGTCTCTGAGGAAATAAGAGCTTTGGCTTTTGGTCCTAATATCGTGGTTCGTGACTGTAAATCAATTGTTATCAATGGGTACAGATTTATTGTCACTGAACGAGCCAAAAACATGAGAACACAACATAATGGCATTATGGTTACTGCCACAACAGATTGTTATGCCAGTGCATCAGATAGTAGACCGCGACTTGAAAATGTGGGTTATTATGGAGTCGTTGAGAAAATAATAATATTGGATTATTACTCTCATGGACGAGTCACAATGATGAAATGCCATTGGTTTGATTCTATGAAGAGACATGGCACATTTATTGATGATTGTGGATTTTGAGTAATTAATATGACCTGCACTCTTGCTACCGAAGAACCATATGTGTTGGCATCAATGGCTAAACATGTTTTTTATGTCAAAGATCAACTTCAACCTGAATTTGGTTTCATAGTTGAAGTAATTCCAAGACATATTTCTGATGATGCTGATGATGGAATTGACACTGTCCCTATTGCCATTGGAACCAATCCATTTATTTCTTTTGATGACTCCAATAGCTCAATTGTCAGAGTTGATTGTGAACCTGAAGTTGTGGTTGTAAATATATAGAATCATTCATCCATGTTCTCAATTCTTTTGGTTTACCTCAAGTTGGGTTGTTAAGTTTGGTAATATTCATATTTATTTAGTATTGATCACAAATATGTTTTAGCTGACTTGACCATTATGTGAATTTTCAATGTTTATTGGTTGCTGTTTTATTTGAATTGCATTTTCTAATTTGGAATTGAACTGTATTCAAACTAAATCAAACAATATTTATTAATTGGTGAACATTACAACTTGTATGTTTTATTAAATTCATTCAAGCTCTTCTAAAACAATTGATAGACAAATTACCAATGAATCCCCTCATTCCCTCATATATTTAGTTTTTTGGTTTACACATTAATTTCCTTTTTCTAATTAATTACAGATTTGTTTTCAAATGCAGGAAATGCAGCCAATTGAAGAGAGATGATGAAAAAAAATGGAGGAGAACAATCGTAGGATGGAGGAGCTGGGAATTCTACCATTAGTGCCTACAGTGAGTACTTTATTTCAAATATATATATATATATATATATTTACAGAATATATAATGTCATGTGATTAATTTTTTTGTAAACTTTTTTGTAGGATCCACCGTTACGTCGACAGTTATTCGACGAGGAGCCTAGTACTAGTCCTAGTACTCAGGCCGGTGGTACGAGGAGGGTTCGTACCAGAGGTGGACGTAGAGCTGCGCGTGCCTGACTAGACCCTACCCCTCCCACTGACATTTCAGCCTTCCCACATTCTGATCCCAGTGTGTCGTTAGGGACACACGGGGTATTTAGGCCTCCCATGTTTTCGCTACCTTCTGCATCTTCTGCCCCATCATTTTCACATCCCATGATGATTCCCACTCCCCAGTCAGCATCAGGTCATATAGATGTTCCATCTTCTTTTCCTTATACTTCTGTCTCTCCAAGCTTTTATATTCCATCGTCTTCGACTCCTGTTCCACCAGAGGGTGTTCCATCAGGTTCTGTGGATCCAGAGCCACTCATTGATCAGACTAGCGCAGGTATATTTATAAAACCCTAACAAATTTTTTTAGCAATATTTATTTTCATTATAACATGTTTTGATAAAATATTTGTTTTTCTTTCATGACTAATACATCTACTGACAAGAGGCTGGGGCGGGGTCATACACGCATGCGTTCGGTGTGGAACCGTCGCACACATGTTATTGTGGAATATAATGAAGAGAATCAGATGGTTGAGAAAACAGGGCAGCAATGTCGGAGATTTCTGGCGACGCTTGCCAAATACTCGGACATCATTCCCGTCAGCCCGCTGTCGTGGAGAAATTTGCCACATGAGGTCAAATATAGAGCTTGGGCAGAGATATGGGTAAAAAAATCTGTTGTATTTAATGCCATGAATTATTTTTGTATTTATGTGAATTAATATTTTGATTTCAGCTTCGATTTAATTTTCCTGATGGTGAGGGTGCACGACTGGAACATCTAAAGGATTTAGGCAAGCTTTGGAGAGCCTACAAGCATGAGTTGTATATTGGCTGTCATGCTAGCGTTGGCACTGAGTTAGAGGCGGTACCAGTCGTGGATGATTATCCTATAGAGCAGTATCGTCAAATGATTACTCATTGGACGAGTACCCAGTTTAAGGTATGAATTACATTTGAGGTATTTAAATAATAACTTTCAAGTTTTGCATTAAAATTATCCTTTTCATTGTCGAATTTTATTTAGGAATCATCTGGAAAAAATAAAAAAAATATTGATGCAAAAAAATACCTCCATACACTAGGACGCATGACGATGCCGGATCATGAGAGGCAGCAGGTGTGAAAATTGTTTATAAGTTTTCTTTACGACTTAAATTTTCTTTTGTTTCCTCAATTATTTAATCATTTGCTAAAGTTTTTATATAACTTTTGTTTTCAATGTCATTGTAGAGGCAAGTACAAAATATTGAAGGACGTGTGCCTCGAGCAAAACTGTTTTGCTCGAGTAGACGAAAAAAGGATGGAAGTGCTGTCAACGAAGCGACTTAGGAGCAGATTGTAAGTTTTAATCTGTTGATTTTATATTTTAATATCTATTTTGTAACTTAATAATATATTTATATTTGTAACAGGATGCTTTCGAGGCCCTCGATGCCCAATAAGTAGACAATTTTGGGCCATCTGAGCACTTACATCAGGTGTTGGGAGAGGATCATTCTGGCAGAGTACGCTACCGACCTAGGATAGACCCGACGAGGTATTGGCCTGCCTCAAGTATGAGGTTTAGTGCCACTGAGCTGCAGCAAGTTAGAGCACAGGCAGAACAGGCTGAGAAAAGGGCCACAGAGATGGCAGAACAGTCTGCTAGGGAAAACAGTGCATTTATGAAATTTATTGAAGTTCTACGTCCAACACTTCCAGCAGAGGCCAGCACAGCGATTGATGAATACATGTCGTCGATACATTCTATATATGGTGCACCAGGTGGCAGTTCCAGTGGTGGTCAGGCTGATTTCCATCTTGAAGATGATGATGGTGAAGAGTCTGATGTGGAAGAGGAGGGAGATGAGGAGGGCAAGGAGGGGCGAAGGTGAGGAGGAGGGCGCTGTGGAGGGTGAAGACGATGAGGAGGACGATGACGAGGGTGATGATGATGATGATGATGGTGATGCTGATGCTGATGTGGGACATATTGATCCGTTACATTTTTTGACTTATATTACTGAGATTTTATGTTTAATCTATTCTAGTTGTTGGTTTTATCTAGACTCGTAGTATAGTATTGGAGTTGAGTTATTTTTATATATTTTCTGTTTTTATGGATTTTGTTGTCTTTTAGTGTTTGTGTGTTTGAGAACTCCCTGGACAACCCCCCTCATTCTTGGACCCTGGACAACCCCCCCTCCCCCTTGGACCCCGAACACCCGCCAAACACCCCCCGGACAGCCCCGCAGACAGCCCCCTAGACAGCCCCCCGTACAGCCCCACCCTCCACCCTGGACCCCGAATAGCCCCCCGGACAGCCCCCGGACAACCCCCCCACCCCCCCCCCCCCCGTGGACCCCGGACAACCCCCCAAACACCCCCCAGACAGGCCCCCGGACAGCCCCTGAAAAACCCCGGACAACCCCCTGAGCAACCCCTGAACAACCCCTGAACAACCCCTGAACAACCCCCTGAACAACCCCCGGACATCCCCCTGAATAACCCCGGACAGCCCCCTAAACAACCCCCAAACACCCCCCGGACAAACCCCGCACAGCCCCCCCACCCTCCTCCTTGGTCCCCGGACAGCCCCCCGGACACCCACCGGACAGCCCCCCTGGACCGCCCCCCGGACAGCCCCTCCACCTTCCATAATTTCATTAGCTCTGAAATGTTTCATACCATGATCAACTAAAATCTAATCCATACTAAATATGATATAAAAATATTCTATATGAATTTCCATATGATTTTAAGTGAAAACAAAAAGTGACATACGAAAAACTGACCAAACGCATTCGAAATGTGTTGATGCTTTAGGACAATAATCCATGGGTCATATGTGACGTGTACGAATCAACCCCACCTCAATCCGAGGTGCAGTGTGGCCGGAACAACTCAAAGTGTATGTCTTTTGTTTCAAAAGGACATCATTTTAAGTGAAAAACATCAACTGGCATACAGAAAACCGGACAAACGCATTCGGATTGTGTTGATACATTAAGACAACGATCCATGGTTCATTTGAGACGTGTATTAGTCAACCCCGCCTAAATCCGAGATGCGGTGTGGTCGGGACCACTCTAAGTGACTTTCTTTTGTTTAAAATGGACAGTATTTTAAGTACATACAGAAAACCAAAAAAACACATTGGGTTTCAGTTTAAACATTAGGAGAACGATCCATGGGTCATATGTGATGTGTACGAGTCAACTCCACCTCAATATGAGGCGCGGTGTGACCGACACCACTCAAAGTGTCTCTATTTTGTTTAAAATGGACTTCATTTTTAGTGAAAACAACAAATGAC
This sequence comes from Viscum album, assembly GCA_963277665.1. Lineage (NCBI taxonomy): Eukaryota > Viridiplantae > Streptophyta > Magnoliopsida > Santalales > Viscaceae > Viscum > Viscum album. The sequence goes on along the minus strand of OY728161.1, from coordinate 1,983,175,567 downwards.
ATACGGAAAACCGACCAAACCGATTCTGATTGTGTTGATACTTTAGAACAATGATCCATGGGTCATATGTGATGTGTACTAGTCAACCCCACCTCAATCTGAGGTGCTGTGTGGCCGGCACAACTCAAAGTGTATGTCTTTTGTTTCAAAAGGACGTCATTTTAAGTGAAAAACATCAACTGGCATACGGAAAACTGGCCAAACACATTTGGTTTCTGTTGATACTTTAATATAATGATCCATGTGTCTTATGTGACGTGTATGAGTCAACGCCACCTCAATCCGAGGCGCGGTGTGGCCTACACCACTCAAAGAGTCTCTATTTTGTTTAAAATGGACTTCATTTTTAGTGAAAACAACAAATGACATACGGAAAACTGACCGAATGGATTCTGATTGTGTTGATACTTTAGCACAATTATCCATGGGTCATATGTGACGTGTACAAGTCAACCCCGCCTCAATACGAGGTGCGGTGTTGCCGGCACAACTCAATGTGTATGTCTTTTGTTTCAAAAGGACGTCATTTTAAGTGAAAAACATCAACTGGCATACGGAAAGCCGACCAAACGCATTCGGATTGTGTTGATACTTTAGGAAAACGATACATGGTTCATTTGAAACGTGTAAAAGTCAACCCCGCCTAAATCCGAGACGCGGTGTGGCCGTTACCACTCTAATTGTGTCTCTTTTGTTTCAAACTGACAAGATTATTAGTGAAATAAACAACTGGCAGACGAAAAACCGACCAAACGCATTCGGAATCTATTGAAATTTTAGGAAAACGATCCATGGGTCATATGTGACGTGTACGAGACAACCCGGGCTCAATCCGAGTCATGGTGTAGTCGGGACCACTCTAAGTGACTTTCTTTTGTTTAAAATGGACAGTATTTTAAGTACATACGGAAAACCAACCAAATGCATTCGGTTTCTGTTGAAACTATAGGAGAACGATCCATGGGTCATATGTGACGTGTACGAGTCAATGCCACCTCAATCTGAGGCGTGGTGTGGCTGACACCACTCAAAGTGTCTCTATTGTATTTAAAATGGACTTCATTTTTAGTGAAAACAAAAAATGACATACGGAAAACTGACCGAACGTATTCTGATTGTGTTGATACTTTAGAAAAATGATCCATGGGTCATATGTGACGTGTAAGAGTCAACCCCGCCTCATTCCAAGGCGCGGTGTGGCCGGCACAACTCAAAGTGTATGTCTTTTGTTTCAAAAGGACGCCATTTTAAGTGAAAAACATCAACTGGCATACAGAAAACAGGGCAAATGCATTCAGATTGTGTTGATACTTTAGGAAAACGATCCATGGTTCATTTGAGACGTGTATGAGCAAACCCCGCCTAAATCCGAGACGCGGTGTGGCCGGTACCACTCTAAATGTTTCTCTTTTGTTTAAAATGGAAAAGATTATAAGTGAAATAAACAACTGACAGACGAAAAACCGACCAAACGCATTCGGAATCTGTTGAAATTTTAGGACAATGATCCATGGGTCATATGTGACGTGTAAGAGCCAACCCGGGCTCAATCCGAGTCACGGTGTGGTCAGGACCACTCTAAGTGACTTTCTTTTTTTTAAAATGGACAGTATTTTAAGTACATACAGAAAACCAACCAAACGCATTCAGTTTCTGTTGAAACTTTAGAAGAACGATCCATGGATCATATGTGACGTGTACGAGTCAAAGCTACCTCAATCCGAGGCGCGGTGTGGCTGAAACCACTCAAAGTGTCTCTATTTTGTTTAAAATGGTCTTCATTTTTAGTGAAAACAACAAATGACATACGGAAAACCGACCGAACAGATTTTGATTGTGTTGATACTTTAGCAAAATTATCCATGGGTCATATGTGACGTGTACGAGTCAACCCCGCCTCAATTCGAGGCACGGTGTGGCTAGTACAACTCAAAGTGTATGTCTTTTGTTTCAAAAGGACGTCATTTTAAGTGAAAAACATCAACTAACATAATGAAAACCGACCAAACGCATTCGGATTGTGTTGATACTTTAGGACAAAGATTCATGGGTCATTTGAGATGTGTAAGAGTCAACCCCGTCTAAATCCGAAACGTGATGTGGCCGGTCCCACTATAACTGCGTCTCTATTGTTTAAAAGGGACAAGATTATAAGTGAAATAAACAACTGACATACGAAAAACTGACCAAACGCATTCGGAATCTGTTGAAATTTTTGGACAACAATCCATGGGTCATATCTTACGTGTACGAGTTAATCGCGCCTCAATCCAAGTCACGTTTTGGCCCAGACCACTCTAAGTGTATCTATTTTCATTAAAATGGACTACATTTTAAATACATATGGAAAACAAACCAAATGCATTCTGATTGTGTTTATATTTTAGCACAACAATGCATGGGTCTTGTGTGATGTGTACGAGTCAACCCTGCGTCAATCCGAGGTGCGGTGTGGCCGGCACCATTCAAAGTGTCCCTCTTTTATTTAAAAAACACTTCATTTTAAGTGAAAACAACAACTGGCATACAGAAAACTGACCAAACGATTTCAGAATATGTTGACACTTTAGGACAACGATCAATGAGTCATTTGTGACGTGTATGAGTTAACCTGGCCTCAATCCGAGGTACGGTGTGACCGGTTTCATTCCAGGTGTATTTATTTTGTTTAAAATGTATATGATTTCAAGTAAAAATATATGGTGTACAAAAAACCAATCAAATTATGAATTGAATTCAGGATTCCACATATGATTGTCATCTAAATTTTAAATTGAATTCTAAATGAATTATGTATGTTTATAATTATGTTATGAATTCTAATTTAATTATGGATGAGTATATTTCTAGGATGCATTATATGTGTTGGTTGGTTGGTTTGCATTATTTAAATGTGTTGGTTTGTTCTCTATATGTATGCATTGTATATGTGTTACAGTTACAATAATTGGATTGAAAATTGAATTGAAAATGAAAATTGAATTGAAAATGAGACCAAAACAAACCTGCTCTGCCAAAATGAGCCCAAAACAGACCTGCTATGCAAATTGCAGGCTGCTGTGCAATTTTCACAGCAAAGCCTATGCCAACGGTTTCAAACCGTTGGCATAACCCATATGGAGCTATTTTTACCAACGTTTCGTTAAACCGTTGGTAAAAACAGACTATCCCAACGGTTCAAACCATTGGGAAAGCTTTTGGAATAGGTGTTTTTACCAACGGTTGGTAGAACCGTTGGTAAAAACCTTTCCCAATGGTTTTCAAACCGTTGGGAAAGAAAATATCCATGGGATTCCCCAACGGGCCAAACCGTTGGGAAAGGCTTTTCCCAACGGTTTGGCACAACCGTTGGGGTATGTTGATTTTTTCTAACCTATCCCAACGGTTCCTTGTAAACCGTTGGGAAAAGCCTTTCCCAACGGCTTACTTCCCCACGGTTGGCAGAACTATTGGTATAACATATACCAACGGTTCTGCAGCCTTTCCCAATGGTTCAGAACCGTTGGAAAAGGATGGATTTCCAGTAGTGCACATTTATTCAAAAATATATTTTTAAATGGCTTCTTGAAAAATAGTGTGACTTTTAAATGATTTCAAGAAAAAGGGGGATATTTCTCTCTAATAGTTTTGATGATTATTTTCATCTATTTCAATATCCTTCATAATTATTGATTGAGGTTAATATGATACAATAAAATCTTCCATATTGTATCGAATGAGTAATTTTTGTCTGTGGATATGCTATTTTTATACCATTCATGGTTTGTGGATAAATTATTGACATTATGTATTCTAGTTTTAATACCAATGTTTATGTTATGTTTCAAAATATATATATGAGTAATTCATTGGACTTAGTAATTGATAGGTGGATCCCTCTATAAGTCCTCGATGCATCGGTAGCTCTCATGAGGAAAACTAGTGTCTTGGCACAAGGCCTTGACAAAATCTTATTTGTAGTATTGGCACGAGGCCTTGACTATGTGGTTATGATAGTCTGGCATTATGCATTCCATCATTATGAAAGTGGTTATTGATATTGCATGTGGTTATTCGAATAGTAGAATATTCATGTGAATAAGTAAATGGAATTATTTCATTTTATCTTTTTCATATTATGATGATTTTAACGTTTAAAAGGATTTTGTTTTAGATATACATTGCCTTAAATGTTTATGCTTATCTATGAAAGTTTCTGCTATATTGTTATCTGTAATGAGCATCTGAGATCACCCTTTCAATGTTTTATTTTTCCCAGGATGTGAAAAAGTAATTTATGAATGACCAGTAGGGATAGTATGAGGGGATATGAAGAAAAGATGTTGTTGTAGTTTTTTTTACTTTATGATGTAATGTAATACTTATGAATATATCTAGTGTTTCCAAGAATACTAAACTAATCGGTCTTTCAAAACTTGATCTTGTGTGATCCTTCCAATGTTATATAATAATGCACCGACTCTGGGTAACTGGGGTCGGGGCGTTACATTCATAGAAGAGGTTTTACCAACAGTTTTGTTGAACCGTTGGCAAAACTTATACCAACGGTTTAACCAAACCGTTGGTATAGGTTAATGTAACTAACCTATTCCAACAGTTCTACATAAACCATTGGGAAATATTTTTCCCAAAGGCTTACTTTCGTACGGTTGGCAGAACCATTGGTATAAGATATATCAACGGTTCTGCAGCATATCCCAATGGTTTCGAACCGTTGGGAAATATACTATTTCCAGTAGTGATGCCTAACCCAACACATGTACTCACCTATGAGGAATTAGAACTGGAACCCGATCTGTCTTATTGTGAAGAGCCTGTCAAGATTCTTGATACAAGAGAACAAGTGCTGATAAACTGGACAACTCGTCTAGTAAAAGTTCTATGGAGAAACCATAATATAGAAGAGGCAATGTGGGAACCTGAGGAACTAATGATGAAGAACCACCCAAGTCCTTTTATGTTGCAATACCCTAGAAATTTCGAGGAAGAAATTATTTGAAGGAGGGGAGAATGTAACACCCCAATCTTCCACGGTACATTTCTCTTTGAATAATATAGTAGTGTGTGTTGTACGCAACTTTGAGTTCTAACACACCAAAACCAATCAAACTAGCCGTTATGAATAGTAATATCAACTTTTTAAAATTTTAAAAATTTTATCTTTCAAAATGGACTTCATTTTTCGATTGAAAATATCGAAATTAGCTTAGGGTAAATTTTTGGTATTTTTCTGAAAACATTCAATTTTTGATGAATTGTGAAAAACAATGAGTTATAGTTTAAAACCGAATTTTTTATTCAAATAATTATTTATTTTATTTAAATTCATTTTCATTAAAAATAAATAAATAATACCTATATAAGTTCAATGTAATTCATTGGAGTCAGTTTATAATAATTTTAGATATATAAAAATTTTATTGAATATTTTTCCATCTTTTCCCCACCTCTTAGGAGCATTTGTAAATTTACATAAAACTTATTTTTACCACTTCTGTGAGTGAAATTAAATAATCCAAGAGACACGGTTTATATCAGTAAGAAAAATGTGGTTCAATATGATGAAAATAATTTTTGGTTAATAGTAACTTTTTACATTTATTTACCACAGTTAATGGTAAATAGGGTAATTAAGGGTAAAAATAATATTATTATTACATTAACACATGTCTAAATTCTATTTTATAAGTGTAATTAGAATAAAAACAACCTTAGGAATAAAATATGATCATTTAGGTCCACTATTATTAGATCAGGACATTTAATATTATGTAATTCAAAGAAGAGCTAAAAGAGTTAAATTCAATGTTTAATAAATAAACCATTTTTAATATAGGTTTACACATAAGATAAATTCGACTATAAATATTCATTATAAATATAGAAATATTTCCTACATAATGGTATTTTATTTTTATTTTTTAGACATTTAATAATTTAATTTATTAATGAAACAATAATGATAATGTAATTACCTAATTAATGAAATATAAAAATAATTGATTTTATAAATATCCAAATAAATGTTATTTCAGACTTTTTATGAATTAAAATAATTTTATAGGTTAATATGACATGTTAGGGTTGGTTAGATGAATTTTTTTGAAGTAATAATGCTGCTATGAGTTTATAAAAAACAAAATACCAAATAGTGTCAAAATTGACATAAAAGAGTTTTTAAAACAAATATTATATTATTAATTGATATTATATTCCTAAAAATATATTTATTGGAAAAAGAACATATATAATGATAGTTGTATCATTAATTAACCAATTGTGGTTCTCTTGGATGTATATATTATGTTTATTAACCGTATAATATAAAAATTCAAAGACACATGGTAAATGTCAAACAATTTTACTAAGAGCTAAATCTAAAATATAAAGTTAATATAGTTACACAAAACTATCTAAATCCTATTGGTTGAGTGGTATTAGACCCATACCCACCTTATAATTTAAATTATATATTTTGGAGCTATTACAAACCGAAAATTATTTTATTATAAAATAATATTTCTAGGTTTTCCTAAGGTTCCCGTCACCCCTCTTCTAAAAGGGCTCTCCCACTTCTCTCTAATTCACACCTTCAAAGCCATTTTACTCAGTAAAAACCAGCCCAAATACCCTATCAACTGTCCTCCCTTCATCCTAGAGGCCTTCCTTTAGTCAGAAAGCCAACCTAAAGTTTCCTTTTGATCAAATAAAAAGGAAGAACTGAGAGAAGAGGTAAATATCTCACCACCTCTTTCAAGTTCCTTTCTTTTTCCACTTCCTTTTAATTTGTTGTTTCCATTATAAAATAATAACTCTAGTATCTTATATATAAATTTATGTTATTATGAATATGGTACAACAATATTCATTATTCTATCCATCCTTTGAATGATGTGTCACCATACGTGTATACATACGGATTACCGTCTCCACGTCGTGATGTAATTGTGATTCAATACATTATTATTTGGATGGGTATAATAATGATGTGTAATTGATGTAGATAATAAATATAACATGATAATGATTCTTTATATATGATATATAATCCAATTATATATTATTTTAGTATCAAAATAATTATATTGTCACTCGTGCGTACGTAGAGATTACCGTCTCCACAAACGCGATGAGAATTATTCACCATCATTTCCATTCAAGACTAATTTTCATTAGATGATTAAAAATAATATTTAAAGACTTTATATCATTCTGGATATGAATAAGATACATCCCATCCATAAAAAATATGACTCACATAACAAATAATATAAAGGAAAACGAATTTGTTAACACCCGAAATGACGATAATTCTAAAATATTATTAATAAAGAAATTTTAAAATATCATATATGATTTTATATTAATGTATATGATTTTTTTATAATTTAATAACAATTATTTAACCATTATAAAGGAGTTTAACCTACCCTCAATGAAGGAAAAGTTCAAGGTAATGGTTAATTTCACAATCTCTTTATTATCTGAGGTTGTTTTTATATAAGTATCTACTGGGACCTCTTTATAATCCACATCCATGTTTCATAAAAATGTACTTCAAAAAATTCTTAATATTTTATATACTATGGGTTAAAGTATGTTGCACCCTTGTTTGACTTTTTATAAGATTTTTATAGAGGAATATTTCCATCGTTTTCCAAACAAGGTCCTTTATAACCTTTTCGTCAAAATTAAGGTAAGAATGTCTTTTTTTTAACTTATACGGCGGGTGTGGCTATTTTCTGCCATTATAACATCATCAATGCTTCCCTTTCAAGCTTATAATAATATTTCCAAAATAAATTTTTTCTATTATAATTATATGAATTTTAATTTATTTCAAAATTGAAAGAGATTTTTCTCTAAAAGCATTTTGATTTCATCTAAGTCAACATCCTTTGATGGATTTTATGTTTATTTGATGTTGATTTATTATGATACAAAACTTCCATATTGTATTGAAGGTTTTGTGATATGTTTGACTTTGGATGTGTTATTTTTATACCATTCATGTTTTATGGATAATGTATTGACATTTCGTATGCTTGTTTTAATACGAATGTTTATGTTATGTTTAAACCTTTTCATATAAAAAAGGCATTGGACTTAGTATGTGATGAGTGGAGCCCACTATATCTCCTCGATGCATAGATAGTTCTCATGAGACAAACTAGTGTCCTGGAACAAGGCCTTGACAAAATTATAGTTGTATTATTGGCACAAGGCCTTGAATTTGTGATTATGCAGTCTGGAATTACGCATTCCATCATTATGAAGGTGGCTATTGATATTTCATGTGATTATTTGACAAGTAGAATATCCATGTGAGTTAGTAAATGGTATTATTTTGATTTATATTTGCCATATTATGATGAAGATTATGTTCAAAAGTCTTTTGATTTAGTTTTATACATTTCCTTAAATGTTTATTCTTATTTATGAATGTTTCCTCTCTATTGTTATCCTTACTGAGAATCTGAGCTCACCCCTTTATATGTTTTATTTTTACCAGGATGCGAAGTAGTATATTATGACTAACCATTAGGGATAGTCTATGGAATATTAGTGTTTTATATGGAAACAATTTTGTTTTAGTTTTCCATTTCATGATGTAATGTAAACCTTATGGATGTGTCTAGTACTTCCAAGGCTACTAAACTAATCAGTCTTTCAAGAATTGATCTTTTGTGATCATTCTAATGTTATGTAATAATGTACCGACTCTGGGTAACGAGGGTTGGGGCATTACAAAGATAATGGGAGCACAAGAATTTACCTGATCATCATTCATGTTAAGAACATAAAAATATTCTATAAAGATCACATCTCTAACTTGAAAAAAGTACATCCACAAAGACTTTTTCATTACATGCTATAGTTATATTTTCCAACTACACCACTACTTTCATTATATTCAACTCAAGAAACTGTAAGGAGGAGAATACATAGTGAGTAATCGTATTTATAGAAGCTCCAAAAACAAATAAATAATTAGAAAAGTGTAAATAACCTATGGTTTTTGGGATGGTGAATTTCCTTAGATCCTTCATCCTTATTGAAATTTCTTGAGTTGGGGTAATGATTACTGATACATTGATTCCAAAATTGATCCTCTCATTTCCAATAAGCCATATTTGATTGGTACAAAGTTCTTTTAAGAATATATAAGACCTTGGGATATTCTTAATGGATTCATGTAGAGATATATTGATCTTAAAATTTTTGAATGGTTCCAAAAACCCTTTTTCATTTTTTCTTCAAACATATTCTAAGTATATAGAACTATATTTTAAAATTAAAGAGGTTTAGGAGGGAAATCGCTAATATTTTTTTTACCCATTTCTAACTCCTTTGGTTTCTCATTAGGTGGTCTCAAATGGGTATTCTCAAGAGTTGATGTGAATCTAGGTGGAATGATAGGTGCATATGTATTGCCATTTTGATTCACACTTCTCAATGTGATAGAACTAAAAATCCACTTATTATTTGGCGCATTCTTGGAAGGAAGATTTTGAGATATCATAATTAGTAGTTGACAGAGTGTGGTGTAAATCTGGATCATTTGTGTCTTTAACTCCCTCAAATATAGACCTTGACTCTTCAAGTCATTATATTGACTAATAAAAATTTATTTCAAAAGTTAATCAATCTAATAATCTAAATTTGTTTTGGGATTTCATTATTGTAGTTTTATTGATGTTTGGGATTGAAGTCTCTTTTGGGGTTGTTGGAAACCATGTTGGTAAGGTAGAGGCTACCAGATTTTTTTTTGAAAAGGAGGCCTTTTTTGTTATCCACAACCATAACTCATATTCGATTGCTCCTTCCACCCTTTTATGTATGTTGGTGCAATGGAATCATTCTTTTTCTGGGAATGTGGTTGTTTTTGTTGTTGATATGGTCTCCCAATAAATAAAACTGTACAATATTATGTTTTTTGTAGTTGGGGGAGACAGTCAGTTGGGTGGTATGATTCAATTAAAATTTCACAAGGCCTATAATTTATGGGTTTGGGATGCCTTTTGATCCATAGAAATATATCCCACCATAGTGGTTAATTCATCCAAGTTATTATCAATAAAATTATTTTTAATAGAATAATGTATTATATAATGTACTCCTACAACATGTGGTGTACCTCGATTGCCAAATTATTGGTATTTATGTGCTATATTGTCGATCAAAACATGTGAAGATGTTGGTTTTTTTTCTTGAAAAATGCACCTCTAGCTGTAGAATCCACCATACTCCCCTCCATAGGTGAAAGGCTTTCATATAAGTACTAGATGAGAATATTATCTCTTATTTAGTGATGTGGGAATCTTGTACACAACTTCTTGAATCACTCACCATACTCATACATTGACTCCCCTTAGGCTTTCTTGATTTATGAAATCTATTTCTGAATGGAAATGATCATTGATACTGGAAAAAATCTATACAAGAAAAGATGTTTCAAATCATTCCAACATGTTACATCTTCAGGTTTTAAATAGTGCATCCCATATTTTGAAGTTCCATCAGGTGAGAATGGAAATATAATTAGTTTTTTTATCATTAGAGAAATTTCAAAGTTTTAGGGTTTAGGAAAACACATTAAATTATTTTAAATTTTTGTTTGGATCCTTACAATATAATCCATGAAATTTTGGAAGAAGGTTAATTAACCCATATTTTTCTTCAATGTATGATTCAAGATTGGGTATGTAATAAAATTTGGTTGATATTTAATATCTGGTGCAACCTATTGTTGAATGGATTTATTATGATCATTGTTATTATTTCACCCCATTTTTTATAGTTTTATGTTTTAAAAAGAATTGTTTCTAATTTAAATATTCCTAGAAAGGAGGAATTATCTAATTGGTTGAATGTTGAATCATCATATAGATTTATATTGTCTGATTAAAGAAATAATTTTTTTTTTCAATCTCGGGGTTAAGATATAATAGATCCTCATAAGTATTTTATGTCACAAATCAATGAAAATGAAAAAAAAGGTAATGTAGAAAAATAGACTAAAATACAAATAAATGAAGTTTGAGTTAGTGGTCAAAAAAAAGAAAAAAAGTAAATTTTAGAAAGGGAAAGAATAAATAATGAATATAAGAAAATAATTAAATTAGGAATAAAATAAAAAAATACAATTGTTTGATAAAAATTACTCGAATCCTCGAAAATGGCACCAATTTGAAAGGCGTTTTCATGGTCACTCTCGAACGATGATTGATTTTGAGTTATTTAGGTTAAATATAGTGGCTGAACAAGGTCATATCTCAAAGAGGTAGTAATTAAAAAATTTGTTAAAGGTATTGTAAAGAAAATTAAAAGTATGGGGGGGGGGGGTATTTTGATTTTTATAGAAGAATAAGAAGAAGTTTGTTGGAACAAGATTGCATTTTTATCTTTTTTTTTGTTTCTAAAATGAGATTGAGAAAAGCTAATGAGATGATATTTGTTATAAAAAATAATAATAAATGAATAATCTATATAACTTTATCTTTTTATTGAATTATTAATAATTATTATTTAAATTATCATGCACTTAATTTTTATCCACTAATTTTTTAACCCTTGAACCCTATGATAATTATGTAAACCACAAAGATGAAATGAATCCTATGATAGCTTCAGAATATAAAATCACAGAAACCTACTTTGATTGATATTCTAAGACAGATTATCATCAGTCATAAGTTAGGGAACATTACCATTATATAAATAAATTTTAATTGAGTTTAGGGAATACATTTTATCTCTACAAATTGATCCCTTATTTTTTTCTTTCACCGATTATTATTGTGCCCTCACAGTTCACACATGCCTTGACCTCACGTGTTTTGGGTAAATTGTTCAATTAATTAATTAGTTTATTTTAAATTCAAAAATCAATTCATATATCATATCAAGTGAATTACATTATCTCATTGATTCAAAGTAAATAAATTAATATAGTAAGAGGTATATTTTTTTACTATTAAAAGTACTCTTCCGTGGGTGGTGTTGTCATTGTAGAAACATTTTTCATTTTCAATGGTCGTGGAAAGGGTATAACCCAATAAATTTTCTAATATTGATTTATAGACCAAATATTTTGAATATAAAAGAATAAAATAGAATAAAATGGAGGTAATATAATAGGAACTAAGAAGTTTACTACAAGAAACAAATATTACAAAGTAAAGAAGAAGAAGAAGGATTCAATGAAGGGATCCAAGCTTCAAGATATCTCCCTCTTGAAATTCTTGTATAAATGGATAAAAATGAATTATCCTCTACCTTTAATCTTTTAATACATATACCAACCTATATGAATTATAAAAATACATATTTTATAGAGTGGTGGAGAGGCTATATTTACAAGTGCTTTCATGTTGAATCGGGAAATTAGGTCAAATATTTTAAGTAAAATTTCACCAATTTTTTGATTAGTAAAACATATAAAAAAGATGTTATTCCCAAATTATGTTTTGTTAAAAATCAGGTTCAAAAGATTATCTCCAATGTTGGGCCCAATATAAGCTCTGATGAAGATGTTATGACCCAAATAACATAAGTGATGTCTAATTTGGAGAGTCAAGTCCATCTTTGAATTCAAGGACAATTTAATCCTATAAAATGCTTGATTTACCTATGATTTCCTGAATAATAATTGTATCCCATTGAGTAGGGAACAATATAATAAAAAAATTTACGTTCAAATAAGTCACAGAAAAATATTTATGTTTGAAATAACATATTTAACTTTAAAAGGAAAAACCATAATTTTCATCAAATTTTCAAATGTTCTATTCCCAAATATTCTCTAAATAAACATATTTATCATAATATGAGTAAATTATGTCATTTATTATGAATAAAATATTCAATAATATTATCTCTTATCAGTCTCCATCTTATCCAACCACTGCATGAGAAAAAAAGATGGAGAATTATTTAAGCTAGGGCTTCTTAAGAACCTTATCCAAAACCTAAAAAATCAAAACTTGGAATGTAGAAACTGAGTGGTGAAATTAGGGTGTTTGAATAATGTCTCAATAGGATTCTTCCCTAAATTTAATTTAATAAATAACCCATAATATTAGTTTTAATTAAATGAAAAAAGATTAGTTATTTATCCTTTAAAGAAAACAACAATATAAGACATCCCATAAATGTGTTTTTGAAACCCAAAACAGGCTTTAAAGAAACATTGAAAACCTTTATTTAAACAATCCCTTAAAAAACCTATTTAAAAATCCTTTTTAAGAGAAACACTCAAATTATATCTAATATAAGTCTAAAAAAATAACTAGGATTAAATTCAAACAAATAAAATAACACGAACAACAAGATATCATATTCAAGAAAAAAAAATTGTTAGGTAAAGAATATACTATAAGTATGGGAGTAGAAGTAATAAATAATCTCGAGTCAATAAATAAATTAAAAAAATAGTATAAAAAATAGATAAATAGATTATGTTAATATGGAATAAAATCAACCAAATAAAGTAGTGATGAAATAAAATAACAATAAATATGAAAAAAAATATTGTATAAATAATCATGCGTAACTCCTAGATTTTCATGAGATGATCCAAGTCGTACTTGGTTGTAAATGTTAACCATATTATCAATGCTTCCATATTATATGACCAAACAGATTAATCTAAACTATAATCATCAATGGAAATTCCCAACAGTTAGACGTATCCCACACAAGGGGGGATTTCTTTAGTCTCATAGTGATTGGATAATTACCATCTTTTAATATCTCATTATGTTTCCTAGGATCCCCATTATAATAGTCACATGATTTGGGGTACCATTTATCATTTTTCAATCCAATCACATTATTAAATCCAAAAATATGACATGAACATCACATCGCCTCATCCAACCTCTTCTTAAGCACCATTACCAATCCCTTATATATAACACTCTCAAAAGTATCAATATATCTCATCAAATGATGAACTCACATATATTTTAGCAGCATTGGGATTAATGTAAGGTTATAACACATTTATAGAAAACATTAATATAAGGTAAGAATCATGTGTTGAGATTTATAACTATAAATCACTCATCAAATTCAATTAAAATAAAACTTCCAACTCAATGTCATTTGAAAATATTCATTATGTGAAAAAACATTCCTTAATGTTTACTTTTGTAAGTATACTATGAAAGTCGATCTTTAGAAAACCATTTTGAAATAAGAATAAATTTTAGTTTTAAATTTTTTTTAAGAATGTAAAATTTAAATTAAAAATATTAAACATATATAAAAAAATCTATCAATTTATCAAGAATTAACTCTTATAAATTCATAAATATATATCGCCAATGGAAAACAAAATATTTTAAAAGATAAACCCATCAAAATTATAACAACCAGAGTTTTCATGATTTTTTTTCAAATAAATAATTTTTTTTGATTCCATGGATTACACACAACACCAATTTAATATTTTATGATATGAAATTCTAAGTTAATATTGCAATACACAGAACTCTACCTTAGCTTGCATTACATGCAATGCTTAGTTTAAACAAAACGTGATATATTATTAATTAAATGAGAAAATAATAACCTATCTATTAAACTTGGTGATATTAATAGTAATATTTTTTTTTGAAATATTAAGTATAATGATTTTATATAAAGAAAACATATTTATTATAAAGTATACAATATTCAGTAATGTCTATATGTTTCAAAAATACTATTTTATCAAAAGAATATTTTGTATGTATTTTTTTGAAAAATAATAAAATTTAATTTTGAAACTTATTTAAAATAAATCTGATAAAATAAAATAAAATTTTGAATGAAAAATTTCATAATTATATTCGGGTGAATTTTTAGGATTTTTCTGAAAAGTTTACTTTTTTGATGAATAGTGAAAGAAAATTTTTTTAATTAAAAGATACATTTTTGTTTAATTTGTTTATAAGGTTTAATTATATTTTAAATTTTTATTAAAGATAAATTAGTTCAATTCTATATCCAATAATTCAATTTAGGGCATTTTAATCAATTTAATACTTAAATTGGATATAAAAGATTGGTAAACTTTTAAACACTTTCGCTTTAAAAACTGTTTTATTTTCACTTAAGTGGGATGAATTTTAAATTAATTTCTCATATCATATAAATGTAATGTAAAAAAATGGATTAAAATTTTTTAATCATTATAATTTATAATTTATATTAAGTAAAACTTTATTTTTTTCCAAAATTAAATCTGAATGCAGTTAAAATTAATTACTATTATTAAGGTAAAGATGGGTTTAAATAGGGTTAAAATAAATAGATAAGGGTACAAATGACCTATAAAATTATCTATAAACTATTTTATAGCCATATTTCTTCCAAAAACCCTCTAATAATAAATAATTTCCTATTTTTACCATTTTTTACATATGAGAAATGTGGGAGTTGTCAATTCATGTAACGTCTCGAAATTTCCGTGTATTTTATATTTATATAGAATTATTTCAAGACCGAGAAATTTGACCGCATGGGATTTCGAGGTCCAAAGAGCCCGAATCAGAATTTTGAACTTTTTTAGGGTATATTCAGTAAACGTACGAGCCATATTTTCTATCTTTTGAATTGTCTCTTGGATCAAAAATATTAGGGCACCATTGATTTTAGATCTTCGGGATTCTCCTAGAAATGAAATAACTTTGGCTGGAAAGGGCCGATCAGAAAAGCGATATTTTTTACTTTTCAAGAAAAATAATAAAATAATTTAATATAATTAAATTATTTTCTTTCTAAATTATCAGTGGTGGGCGACGATGTTGCGGGGAAGTGACATGGTGGAGATGATGCGCATTATTGAGGGTCATCAATGTATCGTTAAACTCGCAATGTAATGACTCTTTAATGATGCATAATAAAGATTCTTTTTAATAAATGAAACTTATTAACGATGTGTCATCACATTATAATGGGAATACTACAATGTGCTCCTATTTATAGATTGAAGCACTGGGGAAATATTGATTAGAAATTTGGAGGATTTTCTAGAGAACCTCTGACAGACTTCCACCAAGTGAAGAACAATGAACGCCAGTGGATCTTCACCACCTATGGCACATTTTGAATATTGGAGTCTAGAAGTGTTGTCAATGTATTAACCCCTTGAGGATGAATACTGCAATATCAAACATCACACGAGGTAAGGGTTTGTTTTGTTCAAAGATCTTCCCCATTATTCGTTCGTTAAAAATGACGGATGCGAATGAACCCTATAACAAGTTGATCTGGAATTCACTCGTTCATGTGGTAGGGTATCTTTTGAGGTTCAATGTTGGGATTTTTTTGGTTTGAACTACACTCCCCAAAACCTCCCTAGTTTTTGTCTTCTCATGCAGAGGGTGCGGGTTGACATGAACAAGGCCCGAGCCCCTCTACATGTTTGTTCCATGTCATCAGTTCATTGAAATTGACAAAAAGGCAGATCTAGATCTATCTTAGTGAATAAGGAATCCCCTAGAGGCTTCAGGAACAGATGATGAAAATAACAAGACAACAGAGTGCATCTGGCGGTTGTAGTATAGACCGATGTTTGACGCGTGCCCGGCGGAAGCCGTGACCGCAATGGACAACGATGCTGGAATCCTATGGTAAAAGCGTGGAGCCACGTGGAGAAGTCACCCTGCCATGTGGGTTGATGTGGGGGATGCGGGCGGTGGGCCTAGCCGTATGAGCAGGTGTCGGACACAACTATGCCATGTATATGGAAAATGGGGTCGACCTGCAACGACGGGCCGGGGTGAGCCTGGTAGGCCGATCCTGTTGGCCCAGCCGAGCTAGGTTGACACAAATCTAGTCGAATCAGATAGGGTCGAGTCAGCCCAGACCGGGTTGGGTCAGGTCGGTTCGACTGGGTCGGGCTGGACCTGGACCCATTTCGACCTAGTTGCACTTAAAGGGCCTTATCTCATAAGCCATACATCCATTTGACGAACTATCTGTGGTGTTGGAACCCTTTAGATGAGGTGGTACTTTTAGATACCCCACTTGAGTTTTAGATAATGTTGAAGTATGGCTAGGTTGGATCCAACACGAATCCAACCGAGCCGTCAGTGCTAAAATGCCTATAACTCATTGACTGGGAGTCCGATTGACACGCTGTCTATCGTGTTGGAACCCTTATGACATGGCGGTCCTTCAGGTCACTAATTTGTGGATTTTTTTTTGCATTTGAGGTACTAATGATAGCCTAAGGATCATAACTAGGGTGTTTCTTGTGGTGATAGTTAGGACGACTACTCCCTTGAGGACTCAAGACGTGGGTATACCTTACTCCTCTACTCTGGTTGAGACGGAATTCCCCATGTCATAGGTTCAGGTTTGTTTTCTTCCAAGAAAGTTATTCTATATTTGGATTCAGTACTTTTCTGTTGGACTAATGCGTGAGTCCTCCATACTTAACACAAAAAGATTCAGGCACTCCCTAACTGGGTTGGGTGCGAGTCCTCTATGATAGGAGTAGGTACTCCCCTACTGACCGAGGGTGTGGGTCCTTCTTATGCAAGGATACGGTAGATTCTGTACTCACCTATTATGATAGGGAATATTTCCTCTATCCTGGGGTTGGTACTCCCCGGACGTACTAGGGTACGGGTCCCCCACAACAAATTTTGCGATAGAGCCAGTTATTCCCCTACATTACAAGGGTTTGGGTCCTCTAGTCATCAAGTTGTTCTCCCATTCTGATTCAGGGTGTGGGTCCTCATTACACCTTGTTCTAGATGAGTCGGTATTCCCTTCCCATGCCAGGGTGTGGATCCTCTAGCCTGGGGTTGGTACTCCCCTGGCGTAATAGGGTGCAGGTCGTAGTGAACAAACTACCAGAGTTGTACTTCCCTACCGGGTTGGGTGCGGGTCCTCACTTATAGAGTAGTACTCCCCCATCTCTGAGTAGAAATAGGGATCAGGTCCTTCATGGGAGTTAGAGCTCCCTCAACTCCTGGACACTATTATGAGGGGCGGGTCCCTCCACTTGATGTAATCGATTCCACGGTAAAAGTTAGTGCTCCCTCGACGAACTGATGTGCGGTCCACTTCTTACTGAAGAAACTGAGATATCATGGGTTAGATTGGAGTAGTTCTCCCCCAACTAAATGCAGTGTCGAGTAGTGGGCCTCTTCACATGGTTTCCCTTGGTCTTGCCTCAGGCGGAATACCATGATAATGAGACCTCTAGTGCCGGGCAATAGAGGCAGTCCTAGAAGAAGGTTACTGATAGAGCATTCCCTTTCAGATATACCCTTATAAATTTTTGGGTTGTACCTGATGGAGTACATCTCTCAGATGGGTTCCATCAGGGATGGCTAGCTCATGGAGTGTGTACTCATGATCCTTGAGTTACGCTTTAAGCCTTCTTTAGAAATCATGGTAATGGATTTGAGGTTGGAGCCTTATGATTCTTTTTGTCTAAGACAAGTATATCTAGATGGCCTAGGTATATGTATGGGAATATACGTGATTAGAGCTGACTATGCATAATATTTGTGTTTTACTTCGTGGTATTGGATTTCTGGTTCACTTCTTGGTTTTGGAATTGTGGTTTACTTCTTGGTTTTTTGTGATGTTTTCCTTTTTGGATTTCTCAAAGACCATCAAGGGTATAAGGGTTACCTACTGAGTAATGTGTTACTCACACCTACAAAGGCTTCACATGCACGTGTTGTGTTTCATGCATACGTTCGACATTTCAATAGAGGATCTCAGGTAGACAGGACAGGAGGACATTACGACGGTGGACTTGGTGTCCTAGGACCAGGCAGGGCCTAGTAGGACCAGGTTGATAGGGCATACTACTTCGGCTTCCAGTATCCTCACTAATCTAGTGATCATGAGTGATTTTAAATAGAAGGCCATCAGTTCTCCCTTTGTACCTTTCTATTTCCACGTCTTTTGTTGGGTTTGTATACTGCCTCAGGTTTACCACTCAATGCTTTACTAGTTTTTGTAATCTGGTTTCTGATTACTTAGTGTTCACCTTTCATCTTTGTGTATTAGGCTTGTGAGTGCATATTTTTAATGGTATCTAGGAGAAATCATCCCACTTACAGGTTGACACCTTCGTCACTAGTCCCCAACCCCTGGACTTTCAGAGACAGGCTTGGGGTAGGTCATGGTACGGGCCCCGTGGGATGGGTCGTGGAATTCTTTTCTAAAATAGCAACCATGTCCTCTCCCCCGCTTATAAAAGGCCATCTCATATCCTCTCTTCTTCACACCTTTAAACACATATGTTTCAGAAAATACCTTCCTAAATCAATTCCCAACTTCCCTCATATCATCCTAGAGGGATTATTTTTGATATAAATCCATCCTAGGTGGGCTTTTGGGGCGAACCAACCAGGGATATCTTAATAGGAAGAAAATTCTATCAAATAGTATTTATATTATATTTATTCTTCCACCCCTTAAATTATTATTATACCATGATAACATAATAACCACATTATAACCCATATAATGATATGTTTTTATTTTAATATACTTATGTACAACGATCTCCACTTACATCAAACAGGTTACGAAATCATCGTTTATGTGTATGGTGGACTAAAACCTCATGAACTGATGTCATTCATATTTCCATTAACAAATATCTAGTCTTTTAATAATTTTGGATTTACTGTTTATTTATGATATTTATTATTTTTTTATTATTTTGAAATTTTTATGTCACACATACCTTCATGCTTTTCATTTTGATGGAATTTGATAACATCCCTCATGCCTATAGTGGACTATCGCCTCACGAAGAGATGTGATTCATTAATGCTTTACATGATAGCTATTAAGGATGATTTTAATAAAAATATGATATATATATTACACAAAGAGTGATTCAGGAATAATAAAATATAAATCATTTATTTTTATTTCCTTCAATATGATGAGAAAATGTAAACAACCTTCAAGATCTATGAATACTGTATTTCATTTCCTATCACTAAATTTTATAGATTAATATAAATAAATATATAATGAATATATTATATATTTAAATCATGTTTTACATTCTAGAAATGACAATACCTGGATTTATATAAGAGGAAAAAATAACATGTCAGAACACTCACAAAAAGAAAAGTAGTTATTACACGAAACATGAATTTAATATGGAATTATTTATAAATGGGTATCAAAAAGGAATAATTAAATCATTTATGGAATGATCAAGATTTCTACTTATATTTAGTAGATTTATAATTGAAATATAATTAGTTTTAATGATAATTCAGTTAATAAAATTGAATTTTGGACTTATGGTAAGGGATTTTTGTCTCAATTTTCATTCTTTAGGACATATGTTATGTTATGACCATATATTATTTCACGAGGTTTAAATAGAAACCATTTTACATGTAATATATTGAATTTATTCATCCTCGTGACATTTTAAGTTTCATTTTATGTTATTCTATCATGGGGATTATGATTCAATGTTACCAAAGTGGTAAATATTTTAGGTTACAATCTCATCATTTTTCAGTATTTTTTATGATTAGGTCTCCAATATTGAAATATCATGAAATAACTCTCAATTATTATCATTATATTTGTTATACTTTGGGTATTAATGATATCTTCAAGTAATGGTACCATTTTCTCACTATTTATCACTTCAAATAATGAATATTTTTTTAGTAAAATCACACATTATTTCTCTCGGGTGTGAAATATTTTTTATTCAAAAACCAAGTTTTATAAAAAAAATCAATTGTTTTTATTACAGTCTTATGATTTTGAATAGAAATTATTACCCATGTTTTAATTTTGACGAATCATTTTGAAGGGAATCTTCATATTGTTTTCCAAATAATTCCCATTTGAAATTTTCTAAAAATAAGAAAATAATATTCCTTTTAACATGTATGACATGAAAATAATTTTTCAATGTCATGACCAATCATTTATTCAATGATTACTTTATAAATTTTCACTTTTATTTTTAAATAAAATGGCTTTCAAATGGTATTGTGCTTTATAAAATATTTTTTCAAATTAGAAAGGATATTTTCCTCAGGAAAATTTTTAAATTATCATTCAGAATTATAGTCCACCTAAGATTAAATCCATTGGTGTTACTTATAAATTACTGAAGATATTATCCAAGGATACCATTCATATTATTTCTTTTAATGGTTTAATACTTTATGTTCTGATATTTATGAAACTTGTTTCTCTTCCACTAGTTATACCATTATGAAATTCTTATGAAACTTGATTCTTTTCAAGGGTTATTATATGATAATATGGTTATCAAACTGATATATTTTACAATGGATATGATACGATTAAATTCTTATGATAATCATTCCATTTCAGGGGTTATGTTATGTTGAATCTATATGATCTTATGTGACACATAAGTATAGTATTAATTATGATATGGGTGGTACCTATATATCCCTCTAATACATTGGGTAAATATTTATATCTTATTAAATAGACAGGACTGGAATGGGGAGTGAATATGGTTTAGTAAGGAATGGATGGAATGGGGAGTGAATCCAGTTCAGTAGGGGAATATTTTTGCTATGATGGCCTTCGGAGTGAACATTTACTAATTTTATGTTTTGGGGAGTGAATCCATTCTAATATTATAGCCTTGGTTGTAAGACTTGAATAATATGGAAATTATTTTATATTCTTATTTATAGGCCACAAATTCCATTTCTTATGCCAATATTATTCTCTCAAGGGTCATGTTCCTTGATTTTATTATTATTCATTCCCTATAAACTTCCAATATTTATGCCATGAATCATGATTATGATATTTGATATGCAGGTTTTTATTTTAAAATGTTATTCTAATATTCTCACACCCTTATGTTAATGTAATGCTTACATACCTCCCTTTTTTACCCTTATTAGGCATCTGAGAATGCCCTTTCTTAAGTTGAGGGAAAGGAGGAAATATAATGTGATCACTATTTTTAATAAGGGGAGTGATAACAACATGGTGAAAGGTACACTTACCACCAAATATATAACTACTAATATTTTGTATGTCTCTAAATCTACCCATGATTCCATATTTGAAGTCTTTTATAGGGGTATTGTGACTCCACCCAAAAGATTAGGTGTATAATTTTAAGTGAAAACTCATAATGGTATGATTATTTCATCTTATCTGTATGATTAATCTTTGGGTGATGTTGGTAGGAATGAAATTCTTGAAAATATTTTCATTCTTCCTTCGGATGAATTTTTTGTCATCCTAGGAATGGATTAGCTTTCTTTGCATAAATCCAATATAAATTATCTAGGATGGGAAGTTATGTTTGATATTAAAAACCAAAATGTGATTTTATATCAATTTGATGATAATTATAAACTTTTTATGAAGATCAAATCATTTTTATGGGTATTAATTCGCATTGAAAGGGGGTATTTTTCAAAAATGGTTTAGAAGAAACTTGACATCAATGATATGCCAATTTTACGGTAGTTTTTTTTATTTCCAAAAGTGTTTCCTATAAATACACCAAAATGTAAAGTTTAGTTATCAATAGAACTCATATGTGGTGCCACACCAATTTCAAAGGCTCCCTATATAATGGACCAGATTGAGTTACAAGAATTGAAGAACAAACCCTAGGAAATCCTTGATAAGGGATTCATTTTTCTAAGTGTACCACCTTGGGGTGCACCTATTATTTTTGATAAAAAGAAATATGGATCGATGCAAATCATTATTGATTATCTATAGATGAATAATACCTCAATTAATAACAAGTATCATATTTCCTATATTGGTGACATGTTAGATGAACTTCAAGAAACTTAATACTTTTCCAAGATTGACCTTCATTATGGATATCATAAATTGGGGTCCAAATATTTGGATATACCCAAGAAGTTATTACAAAAAATTTATGGACACCATGAGTATATACTGATGCCAGTAGGACTTACTAATTCCCCTACTATCTTCAAATATTTAATTAATAGAGTCAATATATTTTACCTTGATCAGTTTGTGGAAGTCTTTATAGATGATATTCTTATCTACTAAAAGTGAAAGGATGAGAAAAAATATGACTTAATAATTCTACCAATGACACTAAGGGTAACATATATGAAAAAATTTCAAAGTGTGAATTTTGGATGCAAAAAGGTTCATTTTTGGGTTATATAATTTCAAGAGAGTTTATATCACTAGATCTATCCAAGATGGACTCTATTGAATATTGTCCTAGAAAACCATAGTTAATGAGATCCACAGTTTTATTAGTTTAGATGGATATTATAAATAGTTTTTTGAGAAATTCTCATGACTATATAATCCTCAAACGAAGTTAACTTATAAAGGATCCAAGTTTATCTGATAGATGAAGGTAAGGAAACTTTCAAGGAACTGATGAAAAAGATTATCACTTCACGAATGTTTACATTAAACTACAATGGAGAATTGTTTATAATATATATAGATGAATAAATGAAATTATTGAAGTGTTTTATTATGAATAATGATATGGTTATTGTTTATACCTCTTGAAAATTGAAGGTTTATGGAAAAAATTAACCAACTCATGATTTGGAGTTAGTTTCACTAATGTTTATATTAAAAATATGGAGGCATTATATTTACGGATAAAAGTGTGATATATATACTGATCATAAAATTATAAAGTATATGTTAGCACATAAGGAGTTGAATATGTACCAAATAAGATAGTTAGAGATGATTAAATTTTGTTACTGCTCAATACATTGCAAACTAGGGAATTATAACAAGGTGGATGATGCCTTGCGTTGAAAGGATCATGCTAGATTATCCATGATAATATTAAAAAATATGAAATATTTCTTTATTTGAAAAGGACGGATATGAAAACCTGAATGAAGGTGAAAAATAATAACTTTCTCAATTGAATTTTCAATCATCAATCCATGTGAATATTAAAGAGGCATGAAATGAATATGTAAACCTATAAAAGGTTAGGAATGCACTTGAATTTATCCTTTATCATGATTGAATGATAAGGTTTAAAAACCATATATATATTCCATTAATAATAGACTTGAATAATGATTTGTTAGATGAAGATAATAGTTACTAATTTTTTTTCCTCCAAGAAGTACGAAGATGTATACATATTTAAAATAATATTTCTGGTGGGATTAAATGAAGATAGATATCAAAGAGTTTGTATCTCGGTGCTTGGTGCGTCAGCAAGTTAAGGCTAAAAGATAAAAGTATATTGGGATGTTGTATCCATTATGAATACCATAATGAAAATGGGAGAAAATCACCATGGATTTTATCATTTCAATCCCCAAAACATCTAATGGAATTATTCCATATAGGTTATAGCCAGTGAATTTACTAAGTGTGTATAATTCATCATTATTAGAGATGACTTATCTATAAATCAACTTTCTAGGATATACATTAAGGAAGAGGTAAGGTTGCATGGAGTACTACATTCCATTTTTTATTAAGATCTAAAATTTATCTTAATATTTTTGTGAAGTCTTCATAAATATCTTGATATGGAGTTGCGTTTCATCATTATGCATCCTCCTCCAACAAATGGTAAGTCTAAAAGAGAAATTAAAACCCTAGAGGATATGTTGAGATTTTGTTCTTTGGATTTAAAAGGTGTTTGGTTTCAACACCCTCCTCTAGTTCATCTATCTGAAAATAGTGTATTTTAGTCTAGAATTTAGATTGTTCCCTTTGAATCCCTTTACGTAAATAAATGTAGAGCTCCAATATGCTCGAATGAATTTAGAGAAATAAAGATACTGGGAATCGATATAGCTGACAAAATGGAAGAGAAGGTTAAATCCATTCAACAACTCATCAAGGAAGATAATATTTGGAAAAAAACTATGTTGTCAATCACTTAAATGATCTAGAATTTAATGTTTTAGATAAGGTGTTTATAATAATTTCTCCATGGAAGAAGGTTATATGATTCTTGATGAAAGGGAAACTAAAACCTATGTATATCAGCCCATTTGAAATTCTTTATCAGATAGAGATGGTATCCTATCACTTGGTGCTTCCACAAAACCTATCTCAAGTCCATGATGTGTTCCATGTATCTCTCATGAGTAATTACATACATGACCCTTCACATGTATTAAACTCAGAGGTTATACTATTTGAGTAAGATCTTTCTTATAATAAACAACCAGTGGAGATTCTTGATTGTACAAAGAAAGTTATACAAAACAAGACCACTCACCTGGTCAATGTTTTTTGGTGAAAAAAACTATTTTAGGAAGCTACATGGGAGCTTTATGATTTTATGATGCATTGTAATTCTCATTTGTTTGTATCATAATGATGAATTTTGAGGGAAAATTCATTTTAAGGGGGGTATAAAATAACACACATAGTTTTCATGAATATTTTTCCCAAATAAATTAAAATTCATTAATGTATTACAATACATACCAAAAAAAAGTTATTCTTATGTTATACACAATACTATGTTAGTCTTGTGCTATCCGCAACACTGGCTTAGCTTGTGTTACATGCAACATTAACTATTAACAAAACCTTCATATATTATTATTAAATCATGACCATTATAAATAGCCATTAAATGTAGTTATATGAATAAAAAAATAATTTTTAAATATTATTTATATTTTTTATTTAAAGAAAACATTTTTATAATAAAATTAATAATTTTTGGTAAAGTCTTTATATTTTTCAAAAATACTATTTTCTCAAAAACATGCCTTTATGTATTTTTATGAATGATAATAAAACTATTTTTTTTTGAAATTTTAATAAAATTAATATTATAAAATAAAAATAATATTTTAATTTAAAATTTCAAAATTATATTAGGGTAAATTTTCAAGATTTTTTTGAGAAGATTCATTTTTTAATGAATAATGAAAAATACTATATTTTAATTGAAAACTAACATTTTGTTTATTTTTTTAATTAATTAAATTAATATTTTAAAATATATTTAATGTTAAACTAATTAAATTATATATCAATTATTCCAATTTATTTCATTGGAATCAATTTCATATTGAAATTATATATAAAAACTTTGTAATCTTTTGATCATTTTCGCTTTAAAAACCCACTTTTTTGTCACGTTTGTGATATTAAACTTAAATTAATATTTTACACTTTTATGAATATAATTTTTAAAAATATATTCCATATTTTAAATAAGAATATTTTATAATTTTTCATAATTACATGTTAATTTTAGACCGAAATGAATAGTGAATACATTAAAATTAGTTATCATGGTTAAGGTAAAATTGGGTTTAACGAGGGGTTGAACTAAAAAGATAAGTGTAAAAATGATCTATTAAATTGTAAAAAATATATTTTATTCCCATATTTCTTCCATACCACCTCAAAATTTTATAATGGACCCTTTTTAGATATGAAAACCGTGGGAGCCCTCAATTCTTTTAAAAAATACCATGTTTTACTCTCCCCCACTTATAAAATTACACATAATATGTAATCTTATTCACACATTTAATCCATTTTTATTGGTCAATAAATACCTATATAACTTATAAACATATTTACTATCATCTTAGAGGACTTAATTTGGATTGAAATCCAACATAAGATGACTTTTGGTGAAAACATAAGGAGGATACCCGAAGAAGAGGTATCATTTATCAACACGAGTTTCTATTTTGTTTCTTCCTCATACCACATTAAATTATTCTTATAACCTGATGATATAATAACCAAATAACATGTCATATAATGATATATTTTTTTATTAATTTGATGATATACATTCAACTTCACTTCCATCAAATGGGTTATGAAATCATCGTTTGTGTGTACGACAAACAAACACCTCGCAAATCGATGGCATTAATTTTCTTACATTATCACCTATAAATGCTATAAATTATAATATATTTATTTTTTATATAGTATTTATGATTTAATTATGATTATTTAATTATTATATAATTCATACCTTCTTGATTTCAATTTTTTGGGAATATAATAACATCGCTCGTGGGTATGGGGGACTAGGACATCGGAAAGTGATGTGATTCGTTCACAATATTCATGGAAATTATTAAAGATATGTTTAATAAAAATATGTTATTTAAATTACATAAAAATTATTATGGAATGATACTATACATATCATTTAATTTTTTTTCTTTCAATCTAAGAATAAAATGAAAACATCATTAATGCGTATGCACAGACTACCATCTCCATGAATAGAGTATTTCGTTTCCTAAAAATAAATTGTATGGATTAATATAAATAGTTATCTAATAAATATATTTGATATTTATATTATGGATTAAATATTATATGTTATTAAACAATGATCGAATTTGGAGGATAAAAAAATTACATGTAAAAAGATATTTGAAAAATAAAGTTGTTATTTATTAAACCATGACATTATCATGGAATTTTTAGTAAAATGGTAATAAAACTGAATATGTAATTCATATATGATATAATATATATGAATATGGTTCTCTATTAAATTTATAGACAAATTATATTTATTAGATAAGAGGTTTGAATGAGTATGACGAAAGTCAAGACGTAATGTAAGAGAATATTTTTCTCAAATTAACTTAGTTGAGACATATGTTATGTTATGAACCTATATAAATTCATGAGGTGTAAATTCAACCCATTTTAAATGTAATAAAATATATATATTTATCCAAATTATATTTTAGTTTTATTTTATGTTATTCCTTCATGAGGATTGTGATTCAATGATTCAAAGTGGTAAATATTTTATGTTACAATCTCATCATTTATTAGGATTATTTATGATTAAGCATGAAATTTTGAAATATCATGATCTACTAATCAATAATTCTTTGTAATTTTCCTATCCAATGTTTATTCATGATTTCTTAATTTAAAGGTACCATTTTCCACACTTTATTTCATAAAATTATTAAGAAAATAATTTTTAATAAAATATGACTTTATTTCTCTCTTTGATTATAAATATATTTTCTTCAAAAACCATGTTCTATAAAAATTTTTTAAAAAATGATTATTTATTATATAATGTTTTTTAAAATAAAATATTCCCAATTTTTGAGTTTTTAATTTTTTTTTAATGTAATATTAATGTTGTTTTCCAAACAATAACTATTTGTATTTTACCAAAAAATGTGAAAGGAATATTCATTTAACATGCACAAAATGAATGATTGTTTTTAGATCGTAACCAATCATTTATTAAAATATTCCATTATAATTTTTCAATGTTATTTTCAATGAAAATTTTTTTCAAAAATATTGTATGTTTCAAAAAGAGTTTTTAAAATCAAGAAGGGTATTTTCCTCAAGAAACGTTTTAAATGATATTTTAAAATTTTTTCTATCTAAGAATATATCTGTTGGTGTTACCTATGTTTTACTAGGGATATGATCCAAGGTCACCATTCATGTAATTTCCCTAAATGTTTTATGTTTTTATATAATGTTATTTTTATAACCCATTTCTCTTTAAAAAATTATACCATGAAGAAATTGTTATGAAACCTGTATCTTTTCATGGGTTATTCTATAATTGAATTACTATGAATCATATCTCTTTTCCATTGGTTATTATACGATGAAAATTTTAAGAAACCCATTCAATTTCATGGGTTATGATATGATTAATGTTTAAATCTTGTGTCATACATAAGTAAGGTTCTCATTATGAGATGGGTTAGATATAAATTTGTCTCCAATGCATTGGGTAAAGATTTATATCTCATGAGATGAATAGGACTAGAATGGGTAGTAAACCTAGTTTAGTTAGATAGGCTTGGAACATGGACTGAACTTAGTTTATTAAGGTACTTTTCCCACTATTATTGTATTTGGAGAGAACCTAATCTACTATTATTGTTTTGGGAGTGGACCCATTCCAATATTATAGCCTTAGTAGTGAGCCCCAAATAATATGTAAATTATTATTTAAACTTATGTAAATGCCAAAATATCCATGTCTTATGCCAATATTACACTCTCAAGGCTCACGTTCTTTGATTCCATTGTGATTCATTTCTCATGATCTTCTAATATTTATTACATGAATCAATATTATTATCTTTGATATTAATTTTATAGTTTTCAAATTTTTTCTCATGTTCTAATACACTTATGTTCATATTATGCTTACGTATCTCCCTTTTCTACACATATTGAGAATTTGGTCTCACCCTTTAATAGGTTTCCTTTCCCTATGTTATAAGGATATGTATTATTTATGATTGTCTAATTTGAGAGATAATTGTGAAGAACGTAGTGGGAGATCTTTAATCTCACTTATGGACTTGTGTTTATCTTTCCACGTTTTCAAAGGCACTAAACTATTATGGTCCTCAAGCATGTTTTTGTGTAATGTAATTAATATTCATAAAAATATTATCTAATATCTATTTATAATAATTCTGGGTCAATATAATAATTAATAAGAAATGAATATATTTTCCAAAAAATACCTCAAACCCTTAATTCAAATCAGATGGAGTCATATAAATATTAAAAACATCAATTAAATATCCTAAATTCCCAATAAAACCATTTCATAAATTTATCAAACACCAAACTTATATACATTTCCTTGAAAATAAAATTATTAGTTCATATACATTATTAATCTATATATAACTCATCATACATTAAAAAATAATAATTTTATGTATAATATATTTTAGAAACCCCAAGAATTTAAATTTTGATTAAAAAATGAAAAATTCAGGGAAAACCCTAACTGAGACATTTAAAGATGATTAAAATAATTCAAATATAATGAGAATCAAGTCCAAGTAAGACAATTCACACTCTAAAAATTAAATCCACAACTATTTAGAACTGATACTTTACCTAGGGTTCAGAAAAAATGGAACCATAGTAAAGAAAAAAAAGAAAAATAAGAATAGAATCCAAAGAATAAAGAAATAGAGGAGAGAATAAAATCTCAAACAAGATGGACTTATGAAAAATTGACGAAATATGGAAAACTTCCAAGTATGAGGTAAGGGGGAGGTTACTTAGGGCTCCCTAGCTCCATAATCACTTGAATTAGGAGAACTATGAGGAATATTGGAGTTTATTTTATTAGGGATATAATAAAAATTTCAGGTTTTTAAATTTTTTTTATTGGTTTCATGGTTAGAATGAATGATTTACCAAACCATATAACTACCCTAACCTCTTAAATAGACACAGTTGGGTAACCAAATGGTTTGAAAAACTATGTGGTAACCATGATAACTCCTCAATAACATGTTATATTTTTTTCATGGTTAGGTTGTATGGTTATTACTAACCAAGATCTAACTATATAATGTACACTGTAACCTAAAATTTTGAACATTTCAAGGAATTTTGACCCAAAAACATAGGAAAAAGTTAAAATACAATAAATAAATAATTTATTCATAAATTTATAGGTTGGGGGTGTGATAACTTCACCATGAGAGTTCATTATGTTTCCTTTGGGTTGTCTATTCATAACTCATTAAACATAAAACCATGAATTATTTCATATTCTAATTCTATGAAATTAATGATTTTGAAAGTCATAATAATTATACCAATATATTACCTCTAAATATATTATGGTTTTCTAATAAGATACATAGGTCACAAAATCTGTTAATGTATTTATTTGTTCTTGAATTTGAATCATTTTACCATGATAGGTAAGTGTTTGATAAAATGAATTAGTAGCTCTTTATAAAGGTAATTTATAACCAAATGTGGTATTTAATTATAAAATTATTAAAAATGAAAGAAAATAAATTTTTAAAGGAATATTAAAAACTAAGTATGATTACGTTTTCTTTATATAGTTTATAAATTCTTTGATATAATTATGGATTTTCTTTTAAAATGTTAATTTATAAATAAATTTCTTAAATATATTCTGAAGTATCTATTACTAAATGATAAAAAATTTCTTGATGATCATATACCTATAAATTAATCCATTTATTATTACTGTGTAAAATCTTAAGTGATATTGGTAATGTTTAATGTGGATGAAAATTTCCAAGATAGAGAGTGTTTTATTGTATTGTAATTATTAATGGAAAAGGGGATGCTTTTATAAAATGTATTTAAAGGTGTAGAAGTGTTATAAATCTTACTTATTATTTGATGATGTATATTTATTTTTGATTTCTCAACTCTATTTTATTTCATGGGAAACTGTGAGTAGCTAGGTGGAAAATCTAGGTAATAGTATTTCACCAGTCCTGATACTACTATAGCTAGTGTCCCAATATGTGGATCATATCCTACATAAGGGATTTAGCCTCTAGATCAAGATAAATGAGGTAAAATAGAGTGTTATGTAGTTTAATCACATATGGAACCAATTATATGGATTTTATAATTTTGTTTTAAAATATTTTCTCCATAACTCTTGGTGTTTCCATGATGATTATAATTTGGTTATTCCATAAAATTTGATTTGGTGATATTTTATGTTAGTCCCTTATTAATCTGTTTTTTATTATTCATGTCTTCTGAATCACTTATATCACTAAGATGTCTTATTTCGAATTATTTTTTCATTTTTGGGAGTTGCAATTTAAAATATTGAAGTTTCCATATTTTTTCCTCTGTTATATAGATTATTGCACATGGTTAAGTGGAAAATGTGTAAGAATATTTTCACAGGGGTGTTTCCAGTTCATTTTTTAGTGAAATGTTTTTTTCTTGGTAGTGAATGGTTGGTTCCAAACCATGAAAATCCTATTATAACATCATGTTACTTTATTTTAAGTGTTTTGATCCTATGATTTTATTATTCATTGATTGAAACTATTGACATTTTGTTTCCTATTTTTTGGAGTATTTTGATGGTTTTTTGGACATGTTCATGGTTGGAACATCTTTTGAAAAACCATACATCCAAATTGAGAAACCTCTCCAATAGCTCAGATAGGGGTACACGGTTGGAGAATGGTTAGAAAAACCATATAGACAAACTATTAAGCTTTAAAATAATTGTTCATAAAATTTTCTCATGGCTAAACTAACTATGAAGCCTAAACATTCATATTATTTAGTGGATATATTAGGGCCACATAGTTTGGAACATGGTTTTTACAAAACATGAAAACTAACACAAGAAATCAAGAAAATAGTTTTTAGTGCCTAAAAAAGTGTAAATAAAATATGAAAACCCCCCTAATTAACCCTAAACTCCTCCCACCTGAACCAAATAGTTTACTTTGTATCTTCGGAGCCCTCATGAGGCATTTGTTTCTCTCCTATTCCCTTCTCTTGGTGGATTGATGTCTGATGGAAGTTCTGATCATCATTCACTAAGTAATATAGAGACACTGGTTTTTCCCTATAAGACTTTGAAATATTTCTAGAAATATTTCATAATCCAAGCGCTGAGATAGTGCATGATTCCGAGCCCCGATGTACCAAAAATTAATTTTATAAATATATTAAAAATATCTTATATTTTGAATGTGAAAATTCTTAAAGAAAATAGAGTATCCCTCAAATTATTGATCAGATCAGAAATACGAGACCATAGTTGGGTCCATAACATGTGGTTTAATCTAGGCACGGCATAAAATGAGTGTGCGCAAAATGTTCGGACCCCTCGCTTGTTAGAGGTATGTTAAATTGAAGACTAAATTTATTAATTAATTCATTTAATATCTCAAACCCATATATATCCTAAATAGATTCTTGAATCAGAAATTAGAGGAAATAGTTGAGTCGGGGATGTGAAGTTTACCATAGAAATGACATACCAGTTGTCCACGCGGGTCATCTGTAAAAAATTCACTGAGGACATAACCATAAATAATATTTTTTTTATTTTTAAATTTTAATAGAAATAGCTCAGATACAGAGACTTGGATTAGAAATCTGATTTCACCATTGAGTTTGTAATGCAGATTTTTCCTTAGGTGTGACTTAATGTTGGTCGGAACATGACATCTGGTAAAGGCAATTGTTGGCAGGTGCGTTTAGTTAAAATAAATAAATAATTTATTTATTTATTTTATTAAATGACATAGAAATAGACTTATTAATAAATATAATGATATGAAAAGTTTCATATGGTTAGACTCATAACCCTGGAATCATCAAGATAAATCTCAGATCTCCTTCATTTTGGAGAACGATGAATAAAGAATAATGAAGAGAAATGAATAAACCTTTGATCTAGGTGGGTCAAAGCATGATGAATGCAACTGATCCTAGAGAACACATTCATAGTCAACGACGATAAATCCAATCCATGTAGGACTCATAAACTTGGTTTTTTTCCTTTTAATTAAATTATTGAGAAGATTCATCATCTTCCTTGGATCTGTGCCATTTGTAGACTAAGCATGTGCCTACATTTCGATTTTAATTATTTTATTTCAATGTTTTCTATCCCAAAATACCCATTTTTGATAAGTTTTCCTAGAAAACATTGAAAATGATTGGATAAACCTTTTTATTGTGAATTCCTCACCCTGTTATTTGCATTCGACACCATGGAATTCCAGTGGATCCTAGTTCAGCAGTTGTTAGGAAACCCAAGCCTGATCGGGTGCCCAAGTGTGTGGTGGAATAGTTAAACAATGAAAAAACCACAAGTAGAGCATAAATATGGGATCTTCATGAAGAATGGATGATTAATATAAAGGTTTTAGTATGGATTGGGTTCTAATAGAAGTGCAGTGTCATGTGGAATGAATGGTGGGGCCGAGTGGGTGACTTGTGCAGTGGTGCATGACAAGGACAACGAAGGTCGGGCAGGATGTGTGGAAGTCGGCGGCTTCTTGTGGAAGTATGAGGTGGAAGGCCAATGTGGTGAGGTGGAAGGTGGTCTGAGGAGTGGGATCCGTGCTGTACAAGAGTCTACCGAGCTAGGTCATGGAAAAAGGGCAATCCAGCGGAGTGGGGTCGGTGCAGCACGACAGTCCGACAAGCGGTGGTCGGCGCGGCGGCAGGCCGACGGGGCGCGACAACCAACGACGATAGGAGGAGGCGGCGTGGTTAAGGAACAAGAAAAGGCCTATAATATAGGGTTTACATTGGTAGGTGAGTATAAAACCTAAATAAAAAAGGAAAAATAATATAAAAATAAAAAATGAAATGGAATAATAATATTATTATTAAATTTTTTTACCTTGTTTAAACTCTCATAACTCCCACCTGTGGAGTCTAATTAACGTGTCGTCAGTGGAATCATGACCATGTTTGCGATATGGTCATTTTAGTACTATTTTAGATTATCTAATTTGATTCAATGTATGGGACCATGAATTTCCAGTGAAATAATATATTTAATAACAATATTGTAAAATCTGCGACCTGTCATAACAACTTCATGTGACATCCAATCATTTTACCATCAATGATGTTGTGATCCAGATGTTGAGGCAAAATATTTGAGACCATTATTGGTATTTTAAATCAAGATTAAGGTGTGGGCTCCAAGATACTCTATTCGATCATATTGTGATAAAATATTCCTTTTTGATCAGGTTCCGATTGAGGAAAATGAATATTCTATTTTGTGCATTTTTTTATGAGGATCACAATGGTATGATACATATAATTTATTTTGGGATTGATGAATGGAACCCACCAGATTCAATTCTGGAACAATGATGTGAAATATAGCTTCTTCACCGAGTGTACAATTAAAATGAATGAATTGTCGATCCTATGTGCTTTTCTGAAAGGGTATCAATAGTGTGATCCATTTGGATATCCAAGGCCTCAAAATTATTTTTTATGCTTTATATGATGTTCATATACTTATTTTTAATCTCATTAAATGTGGAGACCTTAAGGGAATATCAGTGGAAGATTCTTGTGTTGTGGTTGAAGAGAATCCATGACTTACAACATTATCGACTATTGTGAGATTGGAGAAGATGTATGAAGAGACACAATCAAATCTTTTGGGGGCCATTTGAGGTGGCATGTTAGTGAAATTATGTTTTTTCCTTTGGATCAATGATTAGAATTGTGTTCTTGAGAATATATTGACTAGATGCGCCATATACTCTTGGCGTACAATGGAATTTTTAGCGGTACTAGTGAAAAATTTAATACCCGAGTATGGATGAGAACATGGCCTGGCGACAAGGTAAGGTCACGGATTATGTGGGCCCGGCATGTGTTGTATACCCCTATATGAATCTTACATCCCTAGTATCTACTTCTTCTAGACTATGATTTTGGTACATGAGTTGCCTGTCCAATGTGTTTCTCCACGTATAACATGATGGTTCCCTCTGCAGTGGATTTCATGAAGTGAAGCAAGATATTCTAGGTGTGATGCCTATGCAGGGTAACACATGATGATGGAAGAGATATTACCATCTTTAGAGTATTTTGGGATGACCCTATTGCGGGGCTGTGTAGTGTAGTCCTCAATGACCGTACGATATGACCCTCCAGATGGACTGGGTAGCGTAGTCCCTAATGACCCTCTGGGATGACCCTCCAGTAGGGCTGGGTAGTGTAGTCCTCGATGACCTTCTGGGATGACCCTCTAGTTGGATTGGGTAATGTAGTCCCTAACGACCTTCATGGATGACCCTCCAACTAGGATTGTCAGTGTAGTCCCTGATGACATTGTAGACCGACTCCCTAGTTAGGATGGGTAGTGTAGTCCCTAATGACAATTTGGGATGACCCTGTAGCTCATATGGGTAGTGTAGTCCTCGAAGACCTTCTGAGCTCACCCTCCATCTAGGATAGTTCGTGTAGTCCGAGGAAACCATTTTGAGAAGTCCCTCGGTTGTGAGACACAATGGTGAGGCTTGATTTGACTCACATAAGGACTCACGAGAAAGAGGAGTGCCTTCCCCACTGAGGCACATTCTTATAACATAACCTCAAAATGTAATGTCGAGTAAGTGCCGCCCAAAGTACATAGTATCAAGTTGTGGTGATTTGAGACCCTTTGACATGTGCCTCCTAGAGAGACACATGAGAAACTAGGAATTGTAGATGGTTTTACCTTGGAACTACTGGATACTCATCTTCTTGGGTTGAGATTTCAGATGGAGATCCACTTACTCATTCGTTTGGGATTCTTTGACTGAGCATATATATATATTTATATATATATATATATATATATATATATATATATTCTTTTTCAGTACCCACTCCTTGGGTTTTGGTGACTCTCCTTCCAGGAGAGGAAAAGACACATAGGATATGCCACATGTATTCAATATATAGCTTCTCATGGTATAACGCGTGTACTCTTCTACTATAGGTATCAAAGTCTCAATTATTAGTTCATATTCTCTACATTTCTATCTCATTTTTCTTGGATTATCTTACTCCACAATCTTGTTGGGTTGATTTGCACTCCTTTACTATGACTTGTCATATCTACTACAATCCTCTATAGTGTATCTCTTACGACTCCTCCTTTACCTTTCTATGGCATCCTACTTTGTATTTTCGTACTCACCCCTACATGGGATTTTCTCAAATGTGTTGTGCCTTATACAGATGGCGGACAGGTTGACCGTGACTTCATAGGATCTTTGGGATATGGGTGCTTGGACGACGTATGGTGATCATAGATTAGGATCCAAGAGAGGGGATATCTCACCTATTTTACTTTTTCATTTACTGCCAGGTTATAGTACTTTTCTCTAAGGGAAAGTATTTTTCCCATTTCTCTTTTCATTTTACACCACTGTACCGGTATTATTTAGAGGTCATGCATGATTTGTTTATTTATAGTAGTGTTGCATATTTTTCTACTTTTACTCTGAACTTTTGAATTGTGTTGGATGCATTCATGTGTATATGTTCGTAGGTAAAGTCCTCTCTAATTGTTTTGTGCCTTAGGAACGTTTCTCCAACCCCTAATTAATGGAGACAGACATCAGTAGTTGCATCTTAAGCCCCATATTGGGTCGGGTTCTGACAGAGTGGTATCAAAGGTGGTTCGACCCTTGGGATGTTGTCTGGACGTTTCCCTAAAAAGGTCTTGTTTGGATTTAGGGAAATAGTGTCGATGTTTATCAAGAGATGATTTTGGGCTAGGTATTAATGTGATGGTATGGGAAACTGATATATCCATTCACCAGAACCTTGATTACCCACTTGTTGACCCATAATCCTAAGACACTTGTTTCAGGGAACAATTGTACATGATTCATATAGGATTGAGTCATTGGATTTTCTTCTTGAGTCATATACCCATTCTCATTATTAATATTTATATATATTCCTTCTTACAATGGTACTTTTTGATAAATTTCAAGATTCTTCTTTGATGATAGACAACTAGGATACGTGATCCAGTTTGTGACAGTGAACCTATGAGAGATGAGGCCTCATTTCAGGGTTCAACATGTGATCTCCTTTCTCCTGATGGGTGGGTAGAAACACCCCCACTCGTTGAGCAGCATATAGTCCTAGAGGATCATGATAAGAATGCTCATAGTTTTAGCACACTTCTCAATTTCTAGCGATATAGAAAGTAGAGGTTGCACGATGAATCAATCCCTCATGCAACATACGTTTGACGTGAGGTAGTTTTAGATTTTTTATGACTTATGCATACCCTAGAACATTAGATGGTTGTGTTGGAAACCAGACCTCCCCATAAAGAATTTTATGGATCCAGAGGTACCAAAATATGACACACATGGTTTGAGTGCGTGTTGTGAGTTTCAGAGATATAGATCACCCAAGTCTAATGGGGTAAAAGACTCCATCTTCTCATGTGGTAGAGGAATGGATCATGTATGTGGTGTAGATGCCCCTCTTGGATAGGACCCTTCTTGATGGAGGTCCTGATGGATGAGTCGTTATTTCATGTGTGTTCAGAGAGATGTTGGGTAGTGGATATATTCTCCTAGAATCATTCCATATAAGTATAATTAGATCCCATGATATTTCTATAGTTAGGATTGGTTTTCTATCATTCATACTTTGTTGGGATTCCACTAGTGGTTGTGGAAATGTTTTCTAGATTGGGTTTTTATCCTTTCAAGAGGGGAAAGACATGTGGGGTATTCCCCTTGAATTTTTGTTTCTATCTTCTCCTAGTTAGATGAGATTACCCTATTCTACATGATGCAGCTTTGGATTCAGGAAGAAAATGAATTCTTTCCCAAATGATATTTTTTTTGTTACATGCTCAGAACCGTGTTGGTGAGACAATGCTTCCCAAAGAAGATAGTATCGAGGAGTAGTGGATGAGTTCCATGTGTTTTGGTCTAGTGGGTGTTTTTGGGTTTGTTACTCTCCTCCCATGAGTGAAAATTACACGTGGGTTATGCCACATGCTTTCCGTGTCTATATTCTATTGGTTTGATGAGTCTACATCCATGTCTTATAAAATTACTTGAATCTTAATGTTAATCAAAATAACTCACAAACAGAGACTCAGATTGGACATATGATTACACTGTTGAGTGTGTAATGTGGAGTTTTCTCTAGGCACGACCTAAATTTGGTCAGCATTACCTAAATTTGGTTGGTGTGAGACATTTGGTAAAGGCAGCTGTTTGTAGGTACAATTAGTTAAAATAAATATTTTATTTATTTACATTATTAAATGACCTAGACCTGACCTTCCATAGAAATATGATGTTATGAAAATTTTACCAGGGGTAGCCTCATAACCTTGGGATCTTCAAGATAAATATCTCCTATCCTCCATGTTGGCGAATGACCAACTAATAATAAAAAAAACAATGATGAAACTTTGGATCCAGGAAGATCAAAGCATGATGAATGTGAAAAATCTTGGAGAACATGTCTTTCATCACAGGTTATCAATCCGATCCAATAGGACTCTTTAACATGGTATTTTTATCATTTTGATTAAATTATTGAGAGGATTCATCCTCTTCCTTGGATCGGCACCAATTTTGGAGTAAGCATGCACTTATGTAACAGTTTTAATTATTTTATTTTAATGTTTTCTAACCCAAATTGCCTGTTATTGATCATTTTGACATGAAATCATGTCCAATGATCATAAAAACCTTTGTTATGTGAATAAATCCCTATTTTCTTCAGTTTCCTCACCATAGAATTCCCATGGATCTCGATTCTATAGTTGTTGAGAAACCCATTCTTGATTGGGTTACCGAATTTGTGTTAGGACAATGAAATAATAATGAAAACATGAACAGAGTATAGGTCTTGGACCGTGATGATGAATGGATTATGAATATAATTGTTTTAGTCTAGATTGGGTTTAAACATATGTGCAGTGCCGTGTGGAATGAACAGTGAAGTAGAGCAGGTGACTGGTACGACATTACACGACCAAGACATCAAAGTTTGACTAGGATATGGAGCAGGTGGGGGATTCTTCCGGTGGTATGAGGTGGAAGGCCGAGGTGGAAGGAAGTACTACGAGTGGTATTAATGTAGTATGGCAGTCTGATAAGCGGGGTCAACACAACCGGGTAGTCCAGCAGAGTAGGCTCAGTGGAAAACTGTAGTCCGACAAGCGGTGGTCGGCGCGGCAGCAAGCCGAAGGGGCGCGAATCTCGATGACAGCTGGAGGAGGCGACATAGTGAAGGTGCATTAAGATACCTGGAAGCTAGGGTTTAAATTGTTATGAGAGGATCAAAATGTAATGAAAAATGAAAAATAAAAATAAAATAAAAAGAAAACAAATAACAATATTAATAATAATATTATTTTTATTTTAACTTCTTTAAACTAACATAACTCCCACGTGGGGAGTCTAATAACACGCCATCAGTAGAAGCGTGACCCTGTTTGAGGTACATTAATTTTAAGACCATTATTCGTATTTTTTTATAATTCTTGGTCTCAGTCCATGAAATTCCCATGAAATAATAGATTTATTATTATTACTAAATCTTTGACCCACCATAACTCCTTCATGTGATGTCCAATCGACGTTCCATCAACGACATTATAATACAAATGTTTAGGTCGAGTTTTTGAGACTAACATTGGGATTTTAAATCAAGATTGAGGTGTGGTCCACACAAGATACAATTTTCTGTGAAATATGCCTTTTTCTTGAGGTGTCTGATTGAGGTGAATGAATAGTCGATTCCTGCATTTGTCTATGAGGATCACAATGGTATGATCCATATAATTTATTTCAAGATTGAGGAATGGGACCCACGATATGCCATTTGGGTTCAATACTGTGAAATAAAGTTTTATCACTGGGTGTACGATTCAAAATAATTAATAATCAATCATATATGTTTTTTCTCATGGATCACAATGGTGTGATTCATTTGGGAATACGAGGCCACAAAATTATTTTGTATGCTTGGTGTGATGTGTGAAGGATTACTCGTGATCTAATTAAATGTCGAAACCTGAATGGTATATCATTGGAAGATCCGTTTGATGTGGTTGAAGAGAATACATGTCTTATGTCAGCACTGACTCTTGTGCGAGTGGAGAAGATGCATGAAGAGATATTTTCAAAGTGTTTGAGCGTCAGTCGAGGTGGAATGTTAGTGAAATTTTTGTTTTTCCATTTGGACCAACGACGAGCATCGTTCACTCATCATTCTGTTGACTAGATGTGCCACGTAATCGTAGAGTACACGGGCACACATAGTGGTACTAGTGCATAGTTTAGTACCTGAGTATGGATCATAACATGGACAGGCGACGAGGTGGGGTCACATGTTTTTTGGTCCTAAAATGCACCATGTACTACATTAGAAATATTTAATATCTCATATCTCATTCTTTTGGACTCATATTTGGGTCTGTGAGTAGCCTATCATGAGTGTTTTTCCATATAGAACATGATGGTGCCCTCTATAGTGGCTTTTGAGATGCAATGTGATATGTTAGAAGTGTGACTCCTATCCGAGGTGACACCTGATGATGACATCAATCATACCATATCTTCATAGTATTCTTGGATGAACATCCAATTGGGCTGGGTTGTGTAGTTTATAATGACCTTCCAGGATAACCATATAGATGTGTTGGGTTGTGTAGTCCCCGAAGACCTCTTTGGATGACCCTCCTGCTGGGCTGGGTCTTCCAGGTTGACCGTCTAGCTAGGATGGGTAGTTTAGTCCTCAACGACCATCCGAGATTATTCTCTAAATGGGATGTGTATTTTTGTCCCTGAAAACATTTTGGAATGTCCTTCTTACTGGGCTGGGTAGTGTAGTCCCCGATGACCTTCTTGTATGACCCTCTAATAGGGATTTATAGTGTAGTCCCTGATGACCTTCTGAGATAACCCTCCAGCTATCCTGGGAAATTTAGTTCCTGAAAACCTATCATAGAAGACCCTCGGTTGTTCTATACATTGGAAAGGCATGATTCGACTTACCTATGGACTCATGAGAAATAGGGTGCTTTCCCCCACTGAGACACATTTTTGTAACGTGACCTAAAACCATGAGGGTGAGTCAGTTCCTCCCGAAGAGGATTGTATCGAGGATTTGTGATTTGATCCCCTTTTACTTTTGCCTCATGGGTAGACACATGAGTTTCTGGGAATTGCATATGGTTTTACCTTGGAGCTATTGGAAACTCATCTTCTTTGGCTGAGCAGTGAGATAGATATCCACTTACTCTCTTGTTTAGGATCCTTTGAATGATCATATATATATATATATATGTGTGTGTGTGTGTGTGTGTGTCTATATATATATATATATCATATTTCAGTACCCACACCTTGGGTTTTGGTTACTCTCTATCTTGGAGAGGCCAAGATGCACGGGGTAGGCCACGTACTTTCCATGTCTAGCTTATCATGGTTAGACAAGTCTACTCTCATACTCTATGTATCGAAGACTCGACTATAAGTTCATCTTCACAACATTTCTAGCTCCTTATCCTTAGATGAGATTACTTCACTCTCTTGTCGGGTTGAGCTACACTCATTTATTGTACCTTATCAAATCTATTAATTTCTTTTTTGGTGTATCTCTTACACCTCTCCCTTCACCTTTTTGGGTTTTCTGATTGAAAATTTTTATACTCACCCCTATATGGATTTTTCCCACATGTTACATGCTTTATATAGATGATGGAGAGGTTAATCATGATTTCAGAGGAGCATATAGATATAACTTCTTGGATTAAGTAAGGTGGTCATAGATTAGGTTATAAGAGAATAGATCTATTAGTTGTTTTTAAATTTTTAGTTAATTCCAGGTTTTGTTAATTTTCTAGTTGGTCATGTATTTCCCCCTTTTCCACTTTCACTTTACTTTACTGTTCCAGTACTCTTTCGTAGTTCATGAATGCTTGGTTTATTTATAGAAGGGTTTCATCTTTTTCTACTTTTCCTCTAACCTTTTTAATTGAGTTGGCTTTGTGCATGTGTATAGTTTCTTAGGAAAAGGCCTCCATGAGTTTTTTTCCTTATTCTCTTGTCACAAAACCATAGCCTATAGAGGCGGTCTTGGGGTAGTTTTAGCTTGAGCTTCGGTTTGGGTCTGGCAGTGAAAAGTTATTTTCTTCTCAGCCTTCAACAACTCTTGTTCTCTTGATTTTTTCTTCATCGTTGTAATGATAAAATTATGTTCCATTTTATAATGGGTTTTTGATGTAGAATTTTGGATCTAGGATATCTTCTCACTTTTACCCGGATCTCTCTACCTAGATCCAGTGATCACTATCTGAGGAAAAAAATATCAGATTAACTGTAGTTGGATTCCAAATATTCCATGTTGGTGATTATATTATTTTACATAATCTTGTAATGAATTTTGTTCTTGATAATTCATATATACATGTTTTCAAATTTCTAACCCTTTTTCTGTGAAATATATCCTTGAAATTATTTTTGAAAGCTTCTGTGAACCTATATTCCTTGAATTTAACATGATATGAATTGAATGGTTATTACATTGACCTCTGTTACATTTTTGTGAATTGCTTAATTCAATGATTTTTTAGATTTATTGTCAATGATATTTTAAGGTATTATTTAGTGAAATTTAGGGATTTGGCCATGGGTTTTATTCCTAAAATGAGATTCTTTTATTTGAATGAAATGTGTTGAAATATTTGATGTTTTCAAAATAGTTTCAAATTAAATACTTTTTTGAAATGACCAAGAAACAACTTTGAATTACACTACCATTTTTATGAAGTTTTAATTCATGTGTAATTTAAAATTAATTATTCATTCACATGGAAGGAGTGTGTAAAATCAAGTTTTCAATTTACCCCAATCCCTTTTAAAATGTAAAATATCCTTGAATGCATTCAGGCTATTTTAAAAGAAATGACCACTTTAATGGCATGTTTTTAATTACCATAATGGTTTGTTAAAGGAATTAGGTATGGATACCATGTTAAATATTGAATTGGAAAAAATTTTTTGAATTCAATTGATGATTTTAATGGTCCAGTTATAACCTTATAATGATCCCATCATGTAATAACCATTTATCATAACATTCTTGATTCTTGTACATACCATTGATGGTTGTTGAAAAATGGATTATTTAATTCTAGGAGATTAGGGGTGAGAGTGAGATGTGATTTGAGATAAATTTTGTATGATAGAAATAGTGAGGGAATGATCCCATAATTGAAATGTTGAGGGAAATATCCCATGATAGATATTGAAATGGATCCCCATTATGATCCTCATAACTTGATTATCCGACACACCTATTTTGAGAATTCATGGGAACCTTGATAGTTATATGGAATGAACTAGATATATTATTCACTTGTTGACATACAAATCATCCATTGGATCCATAGAAAACATAAAATGTTCATGTTACAGACCTGCAACCAAGAAAGTGGGTGTCTATAGATCATGTTTTCTCGAGACCTGTAATACTAGATGTAATCCTGATGACTAGTCCTAATAATTTATTACTATTTAGTCTATGGGGAACTCACTATAATACCTTTTTTGTACCCATGAAATCCATATACATGATAATTGATTCATGACATCATCCATTTTTACTACTTGGCACTGGAATTTCCTTCCTTGATTGATATATTTATTGATATGATGCACCATTAATATTTGTTATTTACTCTTATATATCTATTGATATCATGTCCATGTGCTTAAAATTATTGTTTGATATGTATATATCTTCTGAAATGGTTTTGAAGGAAATATTTAGATTTTAAATGGTGAAATGGTATGTTTTATAGGTTTGTTTTACTAAATTATTTTGAAATGTTTAAAGATAAATTTTTAAAATAAGCTTCATACTCTCATTATTATATTCATATTTTGTCATATTTTAAATTCTTTATGAAGTAACTGCATATAATCTTTGGTGGAAGCCTTCTAGGTTCTATAGCATACACCCACCTTATACGATTGGGTATTTGTAGCCTCTATGATCTTATAACAGGTTCCCATGCTCCAGTTTTACATTGTGGGATCATTCATAGTTGACCAAGGGATAGAGACTTGAGACATGGGGGGTGGTTTTGAACTTCCAAGAGATGGATTTTGTGTGTTATTATTCAAATTATAGTTTTTTAGAGCCTCTTTGTACTTTTATATTTATTTATTGATCTGTTTATATAACTTTTATGAAGAATATTTTGATTTTTGTTTTCTCGTGATGGAAAAATCATTCCCAAAGGCTAATTCTAGATGCCCATGTTCTTGTCTCTAGACCATAGAGATTGGGAACACTCATTTGGTTATATATGAGTTGACATAGATGTCATTACAGAAGAAATAATAATCTAGTTTATCACAAATGGTATCATATAAGTTTTTTCCTTGAAAAGAATAATATCTCATTTAAATCACATTATTTATTTGGGTGGGTATAGTAGAAAGG
Source organism: Viscum album (assembly GCA_963277665.1). Lineage (NCBI taxonomy): Eukaryota > Viridiplantae > Streptophyta > Magnoliopsida > Santalales > Viscaceae > Viscum > Viscum album. The sequence continues at coordinate 1,983,130,810 of OY728161.1, read as the reverse complement.
AGATTAAGTATGTGTTAAAACATAAGAGGTAGTTTGTGAATTGGAGCTTGATCACCACCTTCCCCTGATGAGACTTCAGTTACCAAGAATGTTGGATCTTAAGTCATTCTTTTTAGTTATTGGTTTCCTGATGAAAAAATAGATTTTGATTTCAAATGAGATTGTCATTGGTTTTGGAAATCTCTTCAGAGTTTTGGGTTGGAATGGAAAGATGACCTAATTCATATTATTCCTTAATAGTCTGGTAAACAATGAGAAATCATTGTGATTGATTTGGAAGTCATTCCAAGGACTGTTTCACGGTTGGTGTGTGGTTTATAAGCCCATGTGACCAAGACATGAATATTTCTACTCAATCTTGAATATTGAACCATGTTAGTTAGTTTCCGAGATGAATTCACTTACATGGGGTCAATTATATAGGTTATGGATATGGTCTATTTCAGGATCTTGTGTCATTATTTTAGATTTAATCAATTTTGATGATTATAAATACATTTCTAAAACAAAATTGTGAATTAAAATAAGTGTTGATTGGGTTTCACTAATATTGTTTTTTTTCAATTAGAAAAAAATTATTTTTATGAAATGTTTTTTGGAAAAAATGATTTTTACTGAAACATTGATTATGTGTTAATGAAAAATTTAAAAATAATTTTTTTTATTAATGAGTTTGATATAGAAATGGTTTTGACAATTGTAAAATGGGATTAATGTTTTGAAACCCCAGAATAATTTCCATGATTTGGTAAATAATATATAAAAAACAATTATTTATTTATAAAAATATTTCACATTTTTAAAGGAAAGAGTAATGTTTTATAAATAGAGAAATATTGTGGGTTTTGAAATAAATTATTATTTGAAAAAGTGGTTTATGGATTTTTTGAAAGATTTTTTATTTATTGTAATCTATTTTGGGTTTTGTGTTATGCCTGAATTGATGAGACCATGTTTGATAATCACTAGAAATAAATGAAAATATGTTTCCATGAATGATAGAATATCTATACTTTGTTCTAGTTTTCATTGCTGTCCTTCAAGTTTTTCAAGGGTGGAATATATTTTCAATAAATCTACCAAGAATCTATATCGAGTGGTGGATGCAGAGGCCTTACATCCATTAAACACCATCCTTGAATTCTTAGATTTTCATCTACATTCTTGTAATAGTGGAGAAGGCATCTTGTGGTTGTAAAGTTAATTGAATAAATTGATGTGATATTTTAATCTGTCAAGACTCTTGATACTCTAAATGTCAAGTCTGTCAATTCTTTTTTTGATGGACCTAGCCAGGAGTGGTGGGAATATATTATTTCATTTTATCTACATTAAATAATGTCTTGGAAATTATTCATGTCAGTCCTCATTCATTGGGAGTGTCCTAAAGAAATGAATAATGTTAAAGTTATTATGTTCCTGGATTTCAAACAAGATGATCTATCAGTTAAAGAGTATGCTTAGCAATTCTAAATATTAATATGTTACTTTCCTAATTATTATGGAAATAAATACCATAAGTATATGTATTCAAGAAAATATATTCACCAATACCTTTTAACTATCATTCCATTGACCTAACTAATTTCTTATTAGGAGATGCTAAATAAGGATTTTTCAGCTAGGGAAGAGCTAGAAAATCGATTCAAAGGGAATAATTCATAACTCATTATTGAGGAAGGATAGACTTCTCAAGGAAAGAAAAGGATTCTAATGTAATTAAAATGTGGATCACCTATGCATCCAGAGAGGTTGTGTTTGAAATCCATGAGAGTTTGTAAATAGTGTGGTCATTTGGGTAACCTTAATAGGTTCTGTATACTGGTAGATCAGAAAGTGATGTTTGGTCAGGGGTCCTCAACTCTTAACTATCATGGAAACGATGGATTAAGATAACTATGATCTACCTATAGGCCTCACACTGAACCATTTCACATGGTGGAGGAGATTTTAATTATTTATTGCGGTTTAGGTTGATCCCTCTTATTGTTTCAGACATTGGAGGAGAAACTAAATTAGTTTTTTATTATTGTTCATTATTTTAAGATCATTGTAAATGATATATTACGGACCTTATTTTGGGTCTTTTTTGGATTTATGATGGGATAATTTTTTCCCTTTCCTATGTCTCTATGGTTGTGCATTGTGTATATTCAATCTTGAATTCTTATTCTTTTTTTTTGGAATGAATTTATTTTCTTGTCATTCATTGTGCTTCTAGTGATGGATTAGAATATTCTGCTGAGAAACCCTATGATGTTTGGAGAATTTTGTTCTCCAAAATCGAATATTTTTCCTTAAATGGATGTATTCATATGGTTGGGGTTAGAAAATGATTATTTTATGATTTATTATCTATATTATAATATAATTTTACCAGGTTGGATAGAGCTCAATTTTAATGTATTGAAAGAGAACCCTTATGAGATTGTAGTGCCCTATTGTGTATTGAACATGATGTTTGATCTATTTTCTGATAGAATTAGATATAACTTATGAAGGCACCTAGGTAACTTAGGTGATGTTATTACTTGATGGAAAAGAAAATTGGAGTTTTTATAGTGTGATTTCAGGTTCTCATGAAGTGGTGAGGCTCAGTGTTGAAAATATAGGGTTATCATTGAGTAATTAACTAGGATAAAAATACTTTTATGTTATTTTAATTACTTATATATTTGTTTATCATAGATAGTCTATGAGTGATTTTTTTTGATAGAAATCAAGATTAATTTGGATCTTTCATTCCTTAAAGTATTTGTTGTTCCAGTACTTAGATGTTCTCCTTTGCGAGTGCTTGAAGTCCTTTCTTTGGATCGAAGGGACATGATTTTATTGTTTTTCACCATTTTGATGAATTATTAAATGGTGGGGAGACCTATGATAGTTATTTATTATTTATCTGGTTTAGAGATATGTGATGATCTTAGTTTTTTTTATATTGGATTAATATGTGTATTGTAATCCTTTGGGAGAGTCTCTCTTCTGGACTATGGACCGTCCCCCTCACAAGATGAGTGAGGGAGTTATTCCTATTTCATATTTTTCTATATTTTGGACAGTATTCTTTATGGGGATAGAAAATCCTATATGGTGTGTTTTTGACATCCCATTACTTTATTTTCTATGTTTTTATACATTGCTTTTAGTATCCTTTGATTGGATCTCCTCAAGGGGTGGTTCTGGTGTTTTTCAATAATTTTTAAAAGGTTTCTAATACAATTTTTATGTTGGATAATAGTTTGAATAACAAGGTATCCATAACATGAAACCTTCCTAGTAGCCTAGTGAGGGGAGAATGGTTAGTTCTAGGTTAGATAAATCATACAACCAAACTGTCAAGCCTAAAAAGAATTGTTTTTATGGTTTGTGAAAAATTAAAATTACCATGAATCCTATACATGAATATCTTATGGTGGATCTATTTGGGGTCCAATGTTATACACATATTTATTATTAATTATGAATCCTAACCTAAGAAAACCATGTGAATGGTTTTTGATAACTCTAATATTGTAATTAAAATTATAAAACCCCTAATTAACACTTAAATCCTCCCACTCAAACAAAATCTAATCCTTTGGATTTTAGCATCACTCTACAGGCATTTTAGCTTTCCCAATGTCATTTGTTAGTGGATTTAATTGCTGATCTAAGTGGTGATCCTCTTCTGGTGAGTTATTTTCTTCTCAAACATTATATATATTCTTATTTTGGTTTATTCTCTCTAAAGGTATCATTTCCTTTTTCCTATTAGATAATTGATTATTGATCTATAATTTTGGATCTAATACCTCTTCTCACTTTTATTAGGACCTATCTTCAAAGATCCTATGATCGTAATCGGAGGCGACACATCTGAAATTCATTGTAGTTTTATTTCAATTATTTAAATTAGTTGTTTCTATTATTTTCCTTCATCTTATAATTTATTGTTTCTTTATAATTCATAAATACATTTTTCATAATTTATAACACATTTTCTACAAAATATTTCCTTGAAATTCATCATGAAAGCTTCTTTGAACCTCTTGTCTTTGAATTTAACATGAAATTAATTGAATGGATATGAAATTTACATATCCTATTTTTTAAAATTTTTGAATGCCATGATTTTTTGGATTTAATTTTAATGAAATTTTATAATATTATTTGGGGAATGTGAGGAATTTGTCCTAAGGTTTTATTCTAAAAAATTAAATTCCTTGATTTAAATGAAATGAGTTAAACTATATGATGTTTTAAAAATAATTTCAAATTATATAATTAGTGAAATGAAAATGAAATATATTTGAATGATGTTACCCTAGTTTTTAAATGGGAATTATTAGGTAATTTGAAATTTTTTTATTCACCTAGAAAGAGGGTGTAAATCCTTGTTTTCAATTAACCACAACCCTTTTTAAATTGTGAAACCTTCTAGAATTACTTTAGTCTATTTTGAAAGAAATTATCATTTTGAAGGCCCATTTGGAATTACCATAATGGTTTGTGAAAGGAATCAGTTATGGATACCATTTTTTAATATGTAAATGTTGATTTTTTTTGAGTTTAATTGATAATGTTTTACGACCCCATTCACACCATATGATGATCCTCTCTTATAATAATCCCATAATGTAACTTGTCTGATTCTTGTACGTCCCAATAATGGGTGATGAAAAATGGATTATTTACATCGAGGGAGATCAAGGGTGAGAGTGAGATATTATTTGATGGAATTTCCCCATGATAGAAATATTGAGGGAATGAGCTTATGATTAAAATGTTGAGGGCATGATCCCATTATTGATATTAATAAGTACCCCCACTATAATCCTCGTAACATGAATATCATACTCACCTATTTTGACTTTTCATTAGAACTTGGATAGTTAGATGGGATTAAATAGATATATTCTGAACTAGAGGACTCACACACTATCTTGTGGATCCGTAGAGAACATGAATGGTTTAGGCTATGGATGTGCAGCTAGGAAAGAAGGTTTATGTGGAAATGATTTTCTTTAGACCCATGAGACTAGATGTAATACTAATGATTTATCATGATGATTTTTCATTATCTTTTGTATATTGGAACCAATAACATACCTATTTTATACCGCTGAAAACCAAATACATGATACTTGATACATGATATTGTTTTTTGTCGCTACTTCGCATCGAATTTACCCTTCTTGATTAATTTTTTTATTGATATGATGCACCTTGATGCTATGGAATTAAATCTTGTACATCTATTGATATCAATTTAATGTCCTTTCATTTCATGTATGATATAACTATATCTTGTGAAATGGCTTCAAAAATTTTCATGAAAATGATTAGTTTTAAATTGTGAAATAACATGTTTTACAGGTTTGTTTTGATAAATGACTTTGAAATGTTTAAAACTCTATTTTTAAAATAATATATATACTATATTGATTTTATTTATATTTTATCATATTTTAATTGATTTATTAAGTATCTATATAGAATATTTGGTAGAATCTTATAGGGATCTATACCATACACCCTCCTTGTACAGTTTGGTGTTTGCAGCCTTTATGACATTTTTGAAGGTTCTCATGACCTCTTTTTCCTTTGTGGATTCATGATTAGTTGACAAAGGGAGAGTGACTCATAATATAGTGGGAGGACATGAACCACCATATGATTGGTTTTTGTTGTTATTTTTCCACTTTCAGTTTTTATAACCCCTCTTTGTACATTAAAATGAATAAATGGATTTGGTTATCTGACATTGTTGCGACATTGTACATTGATTATTTTTTTATCTTATGGGAGAAATAATTCTCAAAGTTTAATTATAGATTCCCAAGTTCTCATCACTAGTCTTTAATGATAGAAAATGATCTTTGGGTTAGTGGATAATTAACTAGTGTGTTAGTTTAGATTTCATTTAGATTTGGTTCATCCCACATATCGAATCTATAAGTCTTTTTTAGATTGGGGTTATTGTTGAATAACATGTACATAGTTTATAGAAACAATGAGAATTAAAAATGATGATGTGTTGTAGTTTATACACTGTTTTTTTGAAGAGTTTTCACACCATTTGGTAAAACATGAATGTGATTTGGTCTTTTATAGTGTGAGCTACAAAGTTGGAACATTGTTTAAAAAGCCATGAATCCTAACCATTTATATTTCCAAACATTACTTATAAGTGGTTTTATACCATTTCCTCTATTTTTTAGGGATTTTAACTCGACCTATCCTCCTCACTCATTTGATCAAGCCATGACACTTTAAGGGACCTCCTTCCTCCATCCCACTTTCTTTTTGTGGCCTCTTTGCATTGATTCTAAGTTTTTTCTCTATGGTAAACCCCTCTTTCCAATATTTCATTCATTTTAATTCCCCATTATTAAATTTAACTTAAGTTACTTGTTCTTCTATGTACCCTAGGGTCTATTGGTCCAAGATTAGGGTATTTAAGTGGTTCTAATTTAGGTATTCATCTTTTTAGAGATTGGAGGGGGTATATTATTGATCAGTCTGGAATTCACCATCAAAGGTGGGTTGTTGAATCTTAATTCCATTTAAAATAATGTTTGTGTTTTTATAAATTTTATTTAAAAGGAATATAATTGATTTTTTAATTATAAATGTCATATTTTGTTAAATAAAACCTATATGTGATTGTTTATTTAGATATCATAATGGGTTTAAAGGTATTTCTCAGTTTTTAATGGTGTTTTTAAATATTTTTTCATCATTAAAAAATGATATTAAATGATGGGTGAGTATCAAAATTCCTAGATGGGTTGTTTCAAGTGTTTTTAAATGATTAAGCGCATTTTACACTATTTGGGTTTTGAAATAAGGGAATACATGTTTTTAAATAATCCTTTTAAAATAAAAATGGTTTTAGTGGTCTTTTAAAATGATTGAATAAAAAGGTGATTGAATATTGAGTTAATTCTTAGAGAGGTTTTGTATGATTTGGTTTGATGGATATTAGAAAAGTAGATTCCCACGTGAAAAATTTCATTGGTATCCAGAGATGGTTTTTAATTTTTAAATCACTTGGCACCTATAAATATTTCTTTATAATGTGTGAGACCCTTGATTGAAGACCATGTTATTGGTAAGACCATTGTGTATCACGACACCATGAATAGTCTTTCATATTATTATCCAATATGTGATTATTATGAATATGAAAAGGGGTTGTTTTATACATTATTGTGGGAGTTAATATATAGGATTTATTTTTGAGTGTTATTGTTGATCATATGATCATTATTTACCTTTCTTGAATGTTCCCCTCCATTCATGTTCTATCATGGGAATCCTAAATAGTTATTAAATTACCTGTATTTTTTCAATAATTAGTGTAGATAGTAAACTGACTTGGGAGCATATATATTTATACTATATGAGTTATAATGATATTTGTTATATAGTCCATGGTAGATTGAACACTCCTGAGATGGATCATGTAACCTGTATGGTTCTATAGAACTGCCTGGATATTGAAAAAGTCATTAGTAATGTCATAGTATTGTGGTCAATTATTCTAGTTCATATTACTTTAGTCTTAATAAGTTACCAATGATACCATTTTTCATTTGAGTGATATTTATGGGATTCCAAAATATACCTCATTTTCATTCTTCAACACTTGATTGTTAGTGCAGAACCATTGAGTTATTTACTTTGTTATATTATATTAATATCATGGAACCTATGTGTGTTATTTTCTATTGTAGTTATGGTTTTAATTAATTTAAAATTAATTTACAAAATGGTTTGGAAAGTGATTTAATAAGAAAAATGGTGTTTATTTTGTAATTTTTTGTTGATAATGTTTTTTAGAATGGGGAAAATGGAATTTTGAATATTTTCATAAATTTATAAAAAGACCATATTTCTATTGTATGATATTTTTAATAAAAAGGTATGTTATTCCATTTATTACTTTAAGAAAGGGGATATTTTATAAAAATAGTTGTGTTATGATATTTTAATTTTTTATACACATATTTGGAAAACCTATTTTACATTTATAATTAAAACTAGATTTAATAAAATGTATTTTTTAGTTAAATGCCATAAAATATTTTGAGAAATACTACTGAGAAGAACTCTCAGTTTTCTTTTATATGTCTAGGAAATAATATGTTTTAGGGTTTCTGTTAGTTTTATTTGAATATTGGCATTAATATATGGGTTGAGTGACCCTGGGTCACATGGAGGTGATTGATGTTGGTTTTTTTGTTTTATTTTGTCATGGTTATGTATTAGTCCATTTTTCAAGATGTTTTTATTATTTTATATATCCATTATATAAGTATTTCTTTAAAATTCTACTTGTTAATATTGTGATGTTTAGTTTTATATTTTATTACTCCTATGTATCTCTCTATTTATATGTCTTATTATTTTTGAAACCATTTATTTTTTTTCTTTGGTATTCAAAACATGTTTATATCAATCCAGATATTCAGGTGGGATCTGTGATATTGTTTCTTAGATTTAGAGGGTTAACTTGTTCCCATGTATATATTCTTGATACCCAATCAAAATTTTCCAACCCATGGGGATTGCGAAAAACTTTAAATCCTTGTGTAAATTCATATTGGGTGATGCGTCGAGTCATCCCAGACTAGTTCATTACAAATGGTATCAGAGCCTAGGTTCTTATAATTAACTTTGTGATTTTGGACATGTCATAGTTTAATAGATATCAGTTGTATTTGGGACTCCATGATAAGGGGATTTTATTTAAAAGGAATGGTTATTGAAAGTTATTTTTTTATTTGGGGTTAATTGTAAAGCGACCCATGAACAAATTATATAAATATTGAATCCTTTAAGATGAATATTCAATAAATTTCACAATAATACATGACCAAGGACCTTAGAGGATTATTTTCTATGAAGAATGTATATATAATAATAACATTTAATTAATGTTCTTAAAATTAATCCACAAAGACCTTCCCACATATTAATCTTTTTAGACATATCCTAATTAAAAACATTCTTCATAACCTTGGGAAATAAACTACCAGAAAGTGTGATCTCATAATCTCTGTATTGGTAAACATGAAAGATATCAATCCTTAAAGGTTAATATGATCATAAGTATATTTTGATAGATTCAATTGCATTTCCTGAGCATAAAATATTTATAATTAGAAAAATTTACATCTTAAAATAAAAAATAAATGCATATCCTGAAGAATTATCAATAAGTGTTTCAAAATAGTAATCCACATCCAAGAGTAATAATACAGACACATGGAATCATTATCCTAAGAAATCATACTATTATGAACATAGATAAATGAATTCATGTCCTTGCATAATCTTTTTATAATAGCTTGGAAGGGATCATAATAATGTATAAAAATGGGAAAATATATATTCACAATAATATAAAAACATTTTTTATAATATCTAGAAAGAAATCATTCTCACAAATAAAAAATTGAAAAAATATATTCACAATCATGTCCATGAATTTAATTATGTGAATAGATATAAACAATAACATTCATGCATGAAAATGTGAAAAAATCTATTCAAAATCATATATAGAATTATCATAATCATATCATGATATATTAATATATATTTACCTAATGAATTAAAGGTATATGATGAACCCAAATTTCACATAATCATAATATGTTAACATAAATTTTAAAAGACCATAATACATTCTTCATATCATCACAAAATTACCCATAGAAAATAATCAGATTCTGCAAATATATCATCATCATAGTTATAAACCATCTAGAGAAAGAATAACTATGGTATAATTTTATCATAAGCCTATTAATACATAATTAACCTACAAGGATGTTATCATATATGAAATTTCCTTTAAAATAATCACTATAATATTTCTTGTTGAAAATTCCCTTTTCACATGGAAATTTATTTTTTAGAATCAAAATTTTCCCCAAATATTAAGGGAAAAAATTTATTTGAAAGGAACCTTGAATTTTTTTATGTAAACTAAAAATATTTAATATTAAATATGGAAGGAAATTTCATTCTTTCTGTATAAGTTAAAAGCTAAAAATTTCTCACACCATTAAAAAAAGACAGAAATTTCCGCATTCAGATAATGAATGAAATATTACATTAATTTTTTTATATAAAGAAAAAAATGGGTAAGAAAGACCTTAAATAAAAATATGTTAATTTTAATACATTTATAATTTTTTTAGAGAAAACATGGTCATGGAAGAAAAATTATTTCGTCCTCAGAGAGAAATAATGTCTATTTTCCTTAAAATAATGTTTTTTGTATCTTGAGTATTTAAATAGAGTGAAAATAAGTATTAAGATTCAATATATATAAATAATTATAGGAGATTAAAATTCATGAGTTTCTATAGAGTTATACTATATAATTGTATCATTGAAACTTAATCTTATATAATCCTGATAAACAATGAGATTATAATATAAATACCTTACCACTTTGGTTTCTTTTGAATTTTAATCTCCATGAAAGTATTACGTAAAATAAAACATAAAATATATTTAATATTATTAAATTATAGATATTACATGTAAATTTTCTAGTTTATACACCACACAAAATAATTGAGTGGTGAATATAACATATGTCTCCCAAAAATAAAAGTATGATTAGAAATCACTTACCTTAAGTTCACCTTGATTTGAAAGTACTCTAATTTCTATATAATAAATTTTATGTTTTTATAACTCAATAAAAGTATCATTTAAATACTTATAATATCATATATTATCCACTTATAACATTTCAACACTAATTTATTAACAATTCCTTATTAAGGTTATCATTTCTGGATGTTAACTATTTCATTTTTCATGAGTATTTCAGTTCAGTAATTATGGTACCTATAATTTGATCTTGGTTATATCATGTACAATTTTTTAATCATGATATAAATATCATAAATCATAATTATTTATATATTTATAGTCTTCCGTAATAGTAAAGATAGAAAGGTGAATTACACCGTTCATGGATATAGAAGGCCGTACGTACACATATGAGTTTTCAATTTTTAAAAGATGAAATGAATGAAAGGAAAATAATAATTCACCTTTATAGATTCATTTTTATATCATATATATCATGTAAATTAATTAAATCTATTCTTTTTACCATCCAAGTAAAAAATAAATGAAGAACAAATCATATCGCTTCGTGAAGGTGGTAATATGCACTATGTTTGAGCGGAATTATCGTTTTATAATGAATTGGAATGAAAGAAGAAAGATGTTATATTATAATTATAGATGAATAATTATTTTATTAATATAATATGTAATATTTAAACCCATAATAATAACCATTCATGAATGATGTTTTTGGAAAATAAAATATATCGCTATTTGGAGACAGTAAGTCGTACGTACACATGAGTGATACTATCACTTCCCATTTGATAGAAAATAGGGTGAAGAAATGCGGTTTCATTAACATAATAAAATTAATGTATAATTAGTATAAATAATTTAAAATTTAATGATTAATATCATGTATATAGAGGATGTATAAGAATAAACAAATTTAAATAATTCGGGTAAGATTATCACCTCTTATTCAGTAATCCTCCTTTAGAACCCTTGATAAGGATCCTTGGAATGGAAATTTAAAGAGAAAAAAACCTATAATTAGTGTATATATAAATTTATAAGATAATACGGTAGGTTTTGTTGAGATAGAAGGCTCTATGTGGTGCAAATAACAGAAATGAGGGTTCTCTCTTATAAGTGAAGAGAGGGACACTCTAGGAAATTCATAAAAGATTAAAATATAATAAATTAATTATCAATAAAAATGTTTCTAAATGGATAGATATTTGAATATAAGTTATGATTTTGTTTAAATACCATCAAAAAATAAAATTTGGATAGTTTTAAGCTGTGTTTGAAGCCTCACCTTTTTGTTTAACCACTTAGTTTACCTAATTTAAACTTAACCACGGTAACATTTGTTTTTCACTATTATATGGTTATAATTTTACCTCTATGGTAAAAATTGACTCATAAATGGATAGGGTATAAATTGTTAGACCATATATTAGTCACTATTTCGTTTTTAATTATTTTAATGATCATTAAACAATTAAATAAAATATTATTTTTATAATATACCCTTAGTGTAAATTTTGACACTTTTCATTTAATTAGAATTTAAAGACATCAATACAAGAATGTAATTCAGATATGATAATATAAAATATCATTATTATATTATATTTATCTATAAAATTTATGGAACTCAATAATTCAACCGAATTTTGATACATTTAATAAATTTAAAATCATTTATTATATTATTCTATTAAATGAATAAATATTGTGCTGGAATTGTGTAAGATTCTAATCTATTTATTCAATCACTAAAAATTGAAAAAAAAATCCATGATAAAATATATTTTTCCTATGATAAATAATCTTTTAAAATCAAACATAAAAACTTTTTTCATTTATATTTTTTAGAAATATTGTTGTCAATGGAGTGACAATTTGTGCTATTTTATAAAATTAATATAAAGGTCATATTCAATTAAATATGACACCAAGTGGCCATATATTAAATAATTATATTTAAATTTCTAAAATAAACTCATAAAATAGGATAAAGTAATGTTTAAGATAAAATTTAATGCCATATCCCACTATTTTAACCACATTTTACCCATTTTACCCTTACCGAGGTGAAAGAAATTTAATATAGTTAATATTCAGATTATCCAAAAATAGAAGGGAAGTATTAAAAAAATTATCCTCTTGATTAAAATATGGTATAAATTTTTAAATATTCAATAAAATGAATATTAAGAAATTAATCTATTATTATAAAAAAAAATGTAAAGAAAATAGTTTTTTTAAAAAATTCCCTTTTGATGTTTAAAAATAATTTTATACCAAATTATGCCATAAAATTGATTAAAATGTAATTAAATTTATTATTAATTATACAATAGAAATATTTTTACTTCAAAATATTTTTGTAACAAAATGAAACATTGTACATGTTTGAAATAAAATTACAGTTTTCAATAAAAAACTGTATTTTCACTATTCACTAGAAAATCAATCTTTTCATAGAAATTAAAAAATTAAATCTGATATAATTTCAATATTATGATTAAAAAATAATTATTTTATAAAATAAATTTTATAAAAGATTTAAAAATTATGTATTATATTTTATCACAAAATGAAATAAAAATCATTTTTGAAGAAAATATATTTTTGAAGCATAATATAACCTTCCTAAAAATTGAATGCTTAATTTTTGAGAATTAATCCATGAATTTTTATTGAGTAGGAAAATTATATATATATATATATATATTATAATGACTTTATTAATATTTATACATTCTAATTCAATGGTTATGTTTTATTTTTCATATTAAAATAATAATAAATTTACGGTTTGTTGAAGCTCGGTGTTACATATCGTATACTCTATGAATCATAATGTTCATATTTTAAAATACAAGTTTGTTATAAATTATGTGATTGGTTTTTTTCCTTGATATTTTAGGGGTATTTTGATGTGATTTATAAATTATGAAAAATTTGTGATCATGTTCTATATTTTTTAGAGAAATACTCCCAGAAAGATATTGAGTATTGGAAACTTTCTTGTTATTAGAGGTGTCTCTTTTCTCATTCTTGACACTTAAAAAACATCGAATAGTGTGTAAATTGTATTTTTATTAACACTATGGAATATTAGTGCATCTTTGAATTATCTTGGACATTTTTTTCCTTGTGGCTTATTTTGAAACCATGTAGGTTACTTTGAGAAGTTTCAGCTAGTGATCTTCTTTTCTATGGTCGAATTGATAGGGAATGATCATCTTGGGTTTGGGTGGTGATCAGTTTCACAATTCATACATGATGAGATTATATTAGTGGGGTTTTTTAATTGGATCTTTGTAGAGAATTGGTGGTTTAACTTATGAGAGGTGTTTGTTTTAGGATATCTATTTCTAATTTTTGTTATTACTAATGTATTTTCCTTAATGATTATAGATTTGTGACAAGAGATATACACTGGATTTGGTTGATGGTTCGAGTGTGGGAGGACTTCAGTGTATATTTTTGGTAAATAGTATGAATTTATCATAATTTGATATTTTGCATTGTCTTGTGTTGGTTCAAATTTTATTGGTTTCATAATGAGATATTGATCAATGTACGAGTTCCTCGATCACCCCTACCACTCAGTTTCGTGAACTGAGGTCAATACCCATTCAATTTTTTATAGAGGAATATATCTATTTTTCTCATTGGATAATTTTCATGGGATTTTATTGTCTTAGTTTTTTTGGTTACCTGATTTTTTTTATGTTTATTAGTTTCAAAGTCTTCTGGTTGGATTTTTTGTTATTATTTTTTACGATGTTTGAGTTGATTTACTTATGGTTAGTTATGGTTGGTAAAATTTTGTGTTTCCCTTTATTGATTTATGGAATTTTATTTTTCTAAAACACCCTCTTTATAGAAAAATTATTCCATGTATTTCACTATTTTATATTAATTATAAATGGTCGGGATACCTATATTGGGTCTCTATCCTAATAAAGCATTTTGATAGATGATTTTGACTTTGATATTTATTATGGTTGATAATTTGACTAATAATTTCTTTAGATCTTTTGAATGATGAATTATATGCGGTGTTTCCATTTTTTTGGGATCTTCTTGTGTTTTCCCACGACCACTCCGGCTGCTTCCATTAAGGTGTAGTGATTGTACGTTTTTGTTATCATTTTCTTTTACCGAGAACTTTCTGGTGGTAGAAAGTAACACTATGGGGAGAATTGTGGCACCCTCAAGTCATTTTGGTGTTTAATTTTATATTATTTTTTAATTAGTTTATTTTTTTTATTTTTTGTTTGAAATCATGAATTTTATATAATTATTCCTTTATTTAAAATTTTAGTGCGCACAATGGAGTAGAAACCATGGTAGATGATTAATATAGGGGTGTTTCTGATTCATTTTTTTAGTTCATGGCTTTTATTCATGGTTAGAACATGTCATGGTATAAACTTTGTGAAATATAGTAGAATCTATGTGAATAATTTATACTGTGGGGATGTTGGTGCATAACTTGCACACAATCCGGAAAAACTATGTTAATGGACCTATTGAAGTGCTAAAGTTTTTAACAATGATGTTATTCATGGTTAGAACACATTTTGATAAACTATGTAGACAAATTTTGTGAGTGGTTTATGCTTGTTCAATGAGATCCACCTGGTTAGTTCATAGATTAACAAACCTTGTGGCCTAACTAAGAGAGTTTTCATGTTTTACATTAAATTATATATCAATGTTTTATCTTATAATATTTTTGTATTTTGACCCCTTATATCATCCTCACACATTCTATGACCCATATTTCATAAGGGGAGATCCTTTCTCCCTCCTATATTAATATTGTGACATATTTCCTTTCATTCAAATGGGTTTCTCTCGTTTAAACCCCCTTCCTCATTATTCAGTTCAATTTAAACTTTCTTCCATTCTAGTTATTTTATTTAATCTCTAATAACACTTAGGGTTATTACTATAATATTGGTGTATATGAGTACTTATAATTTATGGATTATTTCATATAGAATGGAGAATGTGTCTTCTTATTTAGTTTGGTGTTCAACAGAAAAGAAAATTCATTATGTATCGATTCTATTTAATATGAGGTAGGTGTTTTATTGTGTTTTATTTAAATGATATATCATTTAATTCATTTTCCTATATATTGTCATATTTTGTTAGATGAACCCTATATGTGTTAATTATTATAGATTATAAAAATGCTATAAAGGGTTTGATAACATGGAAATAGGGTTCTTAAATGGGTTTTATCATTTAAAAATGATATTAAATTCCACGTTAGCTTGAAAACACATAGATTATTATTAAAAGTCTTTATTAATTATTAAGATAATTTGAACCCATTTGGGTATTAAAATTTATGATGAAATATTTTTTAAACATTTTTTTAAAATAAAAAGGAATATGGTGGAATTTTCATATGATTTAATAAAATGAAGATTGGTTCTTGATATTTTTCTTAGTGTGGATTTACATGATTTTATTTAAAGGATATTTTAATACTGGATTCCAATGGATGGATAATATATTAGAATATTTAGCTGGTTTTGAAATAATGGATAATTTGGAAATTTTAAAGATGTTTTTTGGAAAATACATGAGACCGTCCATTGAATCCCTTATAATTCGTAAGCATATTGTGGACCATGAACTTTTAGGGAATTTTTTATATTATGATACCTTTATATAAAACATATGTATTTTTAAAAGGGTTGTTTGATACAAGGAAATGGGAGGTGAGATGTGGTATTTATTTATCGTGTTGTATTGTTGATAATGTGATGAATCGTTTACTTTCTTATATTCTCACCTCAATTTTTTTCGATGATGGGAATCAGAGGAAATTATTAGATGAATTGGATAAGTTTAATCTATATTGTATGATGTGCACTAACAAGGGAATGTTTCTTTGATAGAAATGATGAGATTTAATGATATTTATTTTGTGGACCACAATAGGTTGAGAAATTTTGAGATGTATTATATAGCCCAGATAGTTCTATTGGATTACCTAGACATTGAAATATTTTTTTTATTTCTAGACTAGGGTTCCAATCAATAGTATATATCCTCTTTATATGATTCCTATAATGTTGCATATGATACCTATTTCCTTTGAATAATATTCATGTGATTCCATTATATACATAATTTTCATACACTAACTCTTTACTATTTGTATTGTACTATTGAGTTGGTTATTTTGTTATATTCTATTGTAATATAATGTATTTATGAATTATTTTCTATTATATTATTGTCGAAATTTATTTCAAATAATTTAAAAAATGGTTTAGATATTTATTTAAAAATAAAAGTGATGTGTATTTTATAAAGGGTGGTTGAAAAGTGGTCTAGAAATAGGAACAAAAATATCAACTAATGGTGAATACAACTCTCATGTTACCTTTTAGTTGTTAAGAATTTGGTCACTTTTATGGATTGATTTCATGTTTAACTAGGATAAACGTCATGGAATTTTGGGAGTGAATATGGGTTATTATGATATGATTGGTTGTGGTTCCCATTTTAGTTTTCTATTTGGATTGTTTTGTATCAGTCAGTTTGTCTATATGTTTTATTCTTCTTATGTTTTATATATACTTATTGAGCATATAATTTTTTATTATTTTGATTTTTATTTTATTCATTTTATTTCAACCTTATATCATTCCATTTAAATGTATCATCTATTATTGAGTCTATTTATATTATGCATGGGAATCTGATATATAAATAGGTCATGCAATATTTCGGTGTTGGATCTACTATGTGGTTATTTGGATTCAGAGGGTGAAATAATTATAAACTATACATTCTTGATATCCCAATAATACTTTCAATACCATGTGGATTAGGAATACCCTTCAAGGCCAGTGGAGAGTATAAGGGCCTGACCATAATCCTTAAATATTCTTGATTTTTAAGTCCACAATTCATTTTATTACAATTGTGGATCTTTACAATTTAGAGTTTTAAAGAATTAGTATATCATACATACATAAATAAATATTATATCATAAAGTGGAAAATTCCACAAGGTATCCATACTTATGAAATAAATATTACATCACAAAGTGGGAACTTCCACCAAGTATCCATTTTTCCCACAAAAGAAAACTTCAATGACGTAACATGTTTTATTTTTATGAAACATCAACCCAATTTCCATCTTGACCCCATCGTTTTTCCTACTCATCCGTAGAAAAATTTTAAAAACATTTAAAAATATGGGATGAGACTAAAATGATATATTATGGACATAAAAATAATGAATCCCTTAGTCCATTAATACCTAATAAAATTTACCATTTTCAAAAAAAAATTGGGTTCAAAACAAACATTTTCATACCAAATAAGAAAAATTCTATAACTTAATAGTTCCATAGAACATTTTATATAAAATCTTAAAGGAAATAAATAAACTCTTAATGTTTTATTTTTAATAATGAAAAACTCAAGAAACTATTTTCACAATGTTATCCTTTTCACCCTTAATAAGTAGAAAATAATTTACCTAAAACATAAGATAATTAAAATACCTTTTAAAATTAGAAGATTTCTATAAAAACTATATAATTAATAAGTAAATCAGTTAGTAAAATCCTGAAATCAATTTATATATTACTCTTACAAATTAAATTACCAATACAGTCAACTTACATCTTAATTATACAGATAAAGTAATCATTACCCAATGCATTATAGGGCTATAATAGACCCAACTATCCGTATTTTATAATGTAACCACCTATCAATGGTTTATAAAAAGAACCAAAAATCCTTGGATTATAAAAGAAACACATAGAAATATAAATTTTTATAAAGAAACATATAATAATCATAACACGTGAAATATTTCATAATTATAAAAATATTCCTTGATCCCATAAAAAAGGATATCCAGATATAGAAATATTCAGTCCAATCAAAACCATTTTTGAAAATAAAAAAACATTAAATAGTGGATTTTATTTAAGAAAACATGAAATATATTAAAATAATAATAATATAAAATAATGGTTTCGGTTATGGTAAAAATGGTTGACACCATATACGTTAAAATAGAACATTCCATTTATCTTTTTAACAAAACATTCCTCATAAAATACATAAAAACAATCATATTGAAATACATTAAAATAATTTCAAAATAGATATAAAATATATATTATAATTATTTTATGTCTATATAAATACATCCATAAAATATTCTTAAGAATATATACATTGAAGAAAAATATTTATAAAATAAATCTTTAAAAAATGTAATATGTGGTTTCATGTTAATCTACCCCTTACCTCAAACACGAATCATCATGTGATTTCCTTATCTTTCTTAAAAATAAACATACGTTTATTATTTAATATATTGATAGCCTTTTTAAATTTATTTATTCATTTTATTTTACTTATTACTATGTTATATATAATTACTTAATCAATTAAGTTCACAACATATGTTTTGACAATATTCAGATCATATGTCCAAAATGACTTTGTTAGGTTTACTATGGTCAATTTGAGAATTATTAAATAATATGTAGAGTAATAATAATTTCGTAGTTATTAATTTTATACATAAATTATGTTTTTCAATCCAACCATGAATGATGGTTATGAAAAATGAACTACGTTACAATCAAGGAGATGGTAGAACATACGCATGCATGAGTAACGATTCAATTTTTTCTAGATCATGAGGGAAAAATGATAAATATTATTTTAACTTTTTAGAATTATAATTTTATCATAAATTACATATTATTTATTTAAAGACATTTATAAATACCATCTATATGATGTGGTGATAATAACCATACCACATCACTTCATGGTTGTGATAATCCACACATACGAGGGATCAATTTTATCAATTTTCAAAGAATGAAAATTTAAAAATATATATGGTATATTACCAGTAAATAATTATAAATATGTCATTAATATAATATATATACATTTAATACATCATTATAACCATGTATTTGAGGTATTGATGGAAAACAAATTACATTGGTTCACAAGGTGGTAGTCCACCGAACACATGAACTATTGTTTCGTTTCCCATTTGATTGAAGAATGATATGGATATAGTTAATGAAATTAAAATGAAAAAATATTAGTATATTTAAAATTTTATTTTATTAATTTTTAATTTTTATAATTTTTAAATGATATAGAATAAGAAATAAAATGCGAATACTCACCTAAGAACTATACCTCTTCTTTAGACAACCTTCTTATAATTATACTTAAATCCATCCTAGGTTGGTTTTAATATAAAAAAACATAATCTATTATTTGGATATAGATGTTTGGAATGGATTTGGGTATGTATTTTATGAACCCAATGTTTCTGATGTGTGAAGAAAAAAGGATGGGAGGTACCCAATTATATGTGAGGGAAGGTGAATTTATGTAATTACTTCAAGTATTAAGTCAATAAAAATAACTTTTCTTAAAAACATTTTTCCAAATTATAGAATTATAAGATAATATGGTTTTTATAATAAATAATCCCATTAAATAAAAATTATACATATTTAGGTTATGTTTTCACCTATAAATTTTTGTTTTAACCCACTATTAATCCTTATGATGATTTCCATGATAATAAAATTATTTACTATTTAGAGGTAAAGATAGTTACTAAAAAAGGATAATTATCCCAAAAATGAATTATGGACGATATATTAAACCATATACCAATAAAGTTTCCTATTATTTTGTTTTTATTTATTTCAAATAATTTAATATAATATTGATTATTATAAAATATCATTTATTGATTTGTTTTTGAAATAAATGAAATATTAAAAAATAATATGTGTCTAACTTTTATAAAATGGTTAAAATTACATATATCAAAATATAAAGAATATAAGGTATTAATATAATCAACCAATAAAATTTTTGTATGTTTTATATCATTTTTAACCTTATCTTTTGAATAAACTCATTGGTTAACCAATTGTAACCTTAAACTCTTTAATGAATTTTTCAATATCAATGTGTTATAATTTCACTCATATAGGTAAAAATGGATCATAAATGGTCAAGGGATGATATTTTATACCATTTATCATCATAATTGATCTTTTTCAATATTTTCATGACTTTTAAAAAATTAAATAAAATATTATTTAACATAAAATATCGTTAATTTCATTTGGACCCTATTTATTTATTTTGACATTGAAAAAAACCTGAAAATGAATTAATTAGAATCTAATAATACAAAAAGTAAATAAAATAAAACATTTATATTTTTTTTTTGTAAAATAATAATACATTCAATTTACTTTACCTTTAATATCCTTAAAATAAAATATTTTATTTTTCTATTAATTGAATAAATAATGAGTCGGTGTTACATAAACATTTCAGGAAATTAATTTATCACTAAAAATCATAAATAAATTAAAATGATAAAAAATACTAATTTATGTTTCAAATAAACCATTTATAAATGAACTTATCATATTTTTATCCATATGATATGAATTTAGAGTTAATAAAACGATGTGAATGAAATTTTTTACTTTTCTTTTAATAAAATAAATTAAAGATTAAAATAAAACACATATAGAAGAAAGTTTGAATATTTTTCTAAATTGTATGGAAATGGTCAAAATAAAATGATAAAATAGTGTAAAGGTATGTTTTTGGGTTATTTTGTAGTCCTTATCATATTATTTTTAACTTTAACTTCTTAATTTTTCCTTACGTTGGTGTAAACTATTTTATATGTTTATTATTCATACTAAATGAAAATAAAATATATATATTACCCAAATTAAACCTCAATATTACAAATATTTAATTGATTATTTAATTTTAAATTTATATAATTATAAAAAAATAATTTAATATTAAGAAAACATAATAAAAAACAATTTTTTCAGAAAACATTCCTTTTTATGTTTAAACATGTTTTTATACTAAATTCAACAATAATATTCAATATAATGAACTTAATTCAAATTATAATAGCATAAAATAAATAATTTTACTTTGAAACTGTTTTAAAACAAAATAGATCTTTTTCAAATGTTGATATAAATATATATTTTTCAACAAAAACTAGTATTTTTCAATATTAATTATAAAATCAATATTTTAAGAAAAAACCCAAAAAATAACTCTTAGATAACGTTGACATGATTATTTAAAAACTTATATCTTATTCATAAAATACTATTTAAAAACTTTTCAGAACATAATAATATTTTCCTTTCATAAAAATCAATAAAAATAATTTTTGAAGGAAATATCTTTTTGTAACATAAAATGAGTATACTAAAATAAATTGAATACATTTTTATTAATAATTAATAAATATGTTTATATTGAGTTTGAAATTTATAAATATATCTTAGAATGTGGTTAATACAATCCAGACCAACCAATTCAGTGGAATTTTTTATGTCATTCATATTTAAATAATAATATTTTGTTGTTTGTTTAAGCTTAGTGTCGCATGTCATATATTCAATCGAACATAATGTTCTTATTTTAAAATCACATGGTGTAACATTCTTGAATAATTTAGTTTAATTCATCCCAAAAATTTTAACTTGAACTTGGTAATAAATTATTTTTCATTTGAAAATACTATTATTGAAATCCCACATCATAAAAAATGGGCAACAAAACATCCCCTTGAAAAGGGAGAAATGGATGTTCAAAGGTCATCTAAAATAACACATAATAGGTTTCCAAATAAGATAATATTTGTTGGAAGTTAGAATAAAAACATTTAATAAAATCATACTATCCAAATAATTATGGAGAGTGGTAGATATCACTAGTCACATAAAAGTGAATGGCAATAAAAAAGTTAAAGACCACAAAACCATAAACCAGTGAGGTTTCAAAAGGGAATCTATTCATAAAAAATTAATATCTTTGGATACATTTTTTATTTCAAGATTCTTTTCCTATTTTATATGTATTATTTTATCATCAAGGATAATAACAAAAGGAAATATAGTTACTTGACAGTAGAATTTTATCTTTAAATCAATTTCCACACAAATATCATTTATTTCTCAAAATGATGAGAATTCATGGTTAACTTTTCATTCCAAAAGCACTAAATTATTATTTTAATGGATCACATGACTATAAAAAAGGAAAAAAATTAGTAACTATTTCTTAATACATTTACCACAAAAATGTTAGAAAAATGTAAGATAATTCCTAAAATGAATAAACCTCTATTGGAAGAAATAAAACAATAATGTTAAAACCCTCAACAATAACACCAAAGATCATCATATGTTATTAAATAAATAACTATCTATAAAAATTTTCAAAATTTTATTGGACAAGTTTGAAAAGTGAAAATTAGAAGTTTTTTGTCACAATTTATTTCAAGATTAAGGTAAAATTTATCTCTAATCATCATTAGTCACTCACAAGGTCATATAACCCAAATTTACTACTCCCTAATCATATTATCTAAAAAATATTCCAATCATTCCCATAAATAACCTAAACCACGATAATTTCATATTAAAATTATATATTATTCCAAAATTTATTTGAACCATTATTCCTCAAATAAAATCCCATCATATAATCTTCCCTAAAATTATAGTGATTTTTTTGGAGATAACATTAGTTACTTAATCACCAAATCACTTTTTAATCACTTGGTTATCTATATGATAAAACATATGTTCCCAAAATCAACTAAATAATTATATATGAAATAATGTACGTAATAAAAATTTATACTGACTAGGAAATCATATAGGCCAATCTTAGGTTCCACATGCTTATCGCCCTTTGGTTTTGTGCTCAAGTCATATAACCTTACTGGGTGTGAGGGGTAGTCACCCAGACTATAGATTTTCCTTTTACTACATAATTCTTTTATGAATTAAATAACTATTATAAAAATAATAGAAATTTAACCGTAATAAATTCAACATTAAATAATTCTTCTTCCCCAAATTTTATCTCAAACCTTTCATCTTATATCATTAAAAAATGTAATAAAATTATTTTGAAATAATATTTTATGTTAAACCTAAGGGTTACATATACCTCCACTCAATAAATTTTTCCAAAAATATCCTTAATCAAATTAAAATTACAATACACAAAACCTCAAAAGTGGGAGTCCATGACATTAAATTTATTATCAACTATATTCTCATAAACCATGATGGTATCCATAAATCTTAAGTTAACCTCACATCAAAACATCATAATCTCAAAAGTTACTTTACCCCTTCCTCTGATATGAATTATAAGTACCCATATATAAAACATACATAATCTTGGGTATTTTTTAAGTAATTAATTATCTAATATTTGATGATCTTTATATTTTATTGTTTTAGAGATTTTTTTCATCATCCTTACAGGAATAAATTTTACATCACAAAGTGGATACTATAACCTAATATTCATTTTCCCATAATGCAAATATTCTATAATGTAACAAGTTATATATTCATGAAATTTCATCACAATTTTCATCTAGAATTAATACTTGTCCTTAATGATAATAAAAACCCAACGAAATACATTTCAAAACATGGAATTAACTCAAACAATTCCGTATGGTTCATGGAAAAAAGAAATAATCCCATTATTCTAGGAATAATTATATGTATAGGCCTTTTAAAAATAATTTTTTTGTTCAAAATAATCATTTTCGTCTCCAAATAATAAAAATCTATGCCCCAATATTTTCATAACAAAATTCATAATAAATCATAAAAAAACCCATAAAGGTTTCTTTTTAACCATGAAAATCTTATGAAAACTTTTGAACAAAGTTATTGATTTCACCCTTAAGAAGTAGAAAATATATTCATTTAAAAAAAAATTCCTTAAATTACATATTAATATTATGATATTTCTATAAAAATAATATCAAGGATAAATAAATCATATATGTATCTAGGGACATCATTTTCCAAAACACTCTTGTAAATATAATAACCAATATTGTCAACTTCCATCATAATAACACGAAGAACATAATCGTCACCCAATGAACTATAGGGATATAAAAAAGCCAATGATCCTTGTTTTATAATGTAACCACACATAAATAGTTTATAATACAACTAACCATCATGATAGGTAATTCCCAAGAACCATAAAATAATCATAACACATACAATAATTCATAATTATAAAAATATCCCTTGCATCCACAAGAAAAACATATATAGATATTAAAATATACATTTCATTTAAAATGATTTTAGAAAATACTAATAATAATGTAAATGAGTTTTTTTATTTTAAAAAACAATAAATCTTGTAATTTAATTAAAACAAAAAAAATTGTTACAATGGTGGAAATTTTTTTGAACCAGTATATGTTAAATAAAACATTTTTTTTCCTTTTTTCATGATATTCTACATAAAATGTGTATAAAGATTAATTATAATAAACTTTGAAATTAAATCAAAAGTGACATAAAATTCAATTAATAATTATTTTTTCCTATATAAATAAACCTATAAAATATTTTTTGGAATAAGGATATTTAATAGAATGATTTAGAAAAAAAATATTTAAAATACTTAAAACGATGTTTTAAGTTAAAGTGTCCCTTACCTTGTGCTAAAATCATCAAATGAATTCCTTATATTTATGAGTAAAAAAATAATACCAATTTTTTTACTTCATTAATAACAATTTTGATATTTATTATTCATTTTATTCTACATATTCTCATATTATATATAGTTACTTAATAAATTATGTTCACGTTAGATGTTTCTAGGATATTTAGCTCATATGTCCAAAATGAATTTAGTAGGATGAATATGGTTAAAGAGGTAATTAATAACTCATATAAAGAATAATAATCCTGAAATAACACTTTTTTATACCTCAATTAATTTTTTTAAACCATCGTTAAATGATTATTAAGAATAAGGAATTACGCTTCAATCATGGAGAAAGTAGGCCGTACAAACGCATGAGTAATATTTCCAATTTTCAATGATCATGATGAAAATATGATAATTATTATTTTATCTTCCTATAATGATCATTAAATCATAAATAAAATATTATTTATTTAAATACACTTATACATACCATCAATGCAATGATGAAAAATGAATCACATCGCTTTGTAGAGTTCATAATCCACACCTATGTGTGAATGATGTTATCATTTATCAATGAATGAAAAGATATGAAAATAGATGATATATTAACATTATTTAATTCTAAATATGTCATAAATATCATATATATACATGAAATACCGTATAATAATAAGATGTGGGATTAGGTTATGGAAAATTAAATACATCGGTTTGCGAGGCAGTAAACCATCGACAAATAAACAATGGTTTCGTTTCCCATTTTATTGAACAAGGATATGGATATAGGTTATAAAAATAAAATAAAAAATATTACAATATTTAAAATAATTATTTTATTATTTCATTATTTTTTAATAGTATTTAAAGGATGTATAAAAATAAATAAAATGGGAATGCTCGGTTTAGAACACTACCTCTTCTTTAGAAATCATCTTTAGGATTATACCTAAAGCCTTCCAAAGATGGAATTATAATAAAAAAACTATATATTTTTTTGGGAGATTTCATTAATGAGTTATGGTAAGTAATTTATGAACTAAAATGTTTTTGATGTGTGATGAAAAAATGAGAAGAGTTTCTTTATTATAAGTGAGGGAAAAGGCACTTTTGGAATAACCCAATGTATTAAATTAAAATAATTTTTTTTTCAAAGGAAAATTTATCCAAAATTATATAATTAAAATATTATATATATGTGAGTTTAAATAATCTTACCAAAAAATAATTAGACATGTTTAGGAAATTTTTTAACCCTTATTGTTTTGTTTTAACCACCCATTAATCCATTTTATGATTATCACAATAAAAATTGTTTTAATTTTTAAGGGTTAAGATTGTTTTTAAAAAATAAATTTTTTTCCACAAATGAACCATTATTTAAAAAATCGACCATATCCTAATAACGTGGTCTAATTTAATAATTTCATGAAATTTAAGTCATTTAAAAAATATTTTTCATTATTAAATATCATTCATGTCCTTTTTGGAAAGATATAAAATATTATAGTATAATTTGTGTCTAAATCTCACCAATTAGTTCCGAAATGATATATATTATAATATAAAGAATACATGTAATTAAAATAATCATAAAATAAAAATTAATAAGTTTTTATGTAATTTTAAACCTTATCTTTTCAATTATCCCTTCAATTAACGAATTTTAACCTTAACCACAATAATGACATTTCTAATATTAAAGAGGTATTATTTTACATATAATGATAAAATTGATTATAAATGTAAAAGGTGTTATAAATGAAACCACTTATTATCCAAATTTATATTTTAAATTATTTTTCCTTTAAATAATTTAATTAATTATAATTCAACATAAACTATCATTACTCTCATTTTTGACACTTCATTTGATTTTGATTTGAAAACAACATGATTAAAAATTACATAATATATAATCATTTAATAATAAACAATTTTGAATATTTATCTAAAAAATATGGGAAAAAGATAATTCAATCATTTTATTTTACATATAATATTTTCAAAATAATATATTTTATTTTTATATTAGTTGAATAAATACTATGTTAGAGTTGCATAAGCATATTAGTTATTTAATAGATCACTAAATAGTAAAAATAAATAAAAATTATAAAAAATAACTTATCATTCAAATAACAATTTTATTACCAAACATAGATTCAGTTCATCCCTATGTCAAAAATTGAGAGTTAATAAAACAAAGAGAATGAAATTTTGTATTTTTTTATATAAAATAATAAAAAGGACAAAATAAAATTAATATGGAATCAGGTTGAAATAGTTTTGAAATTTTGGTTTAAATTAAAAAAATAAACTCCAATAATAGAAGAAAAATTAAGGACAAGTTGTAATCCTTATTATATTATTTTTAACCTTAATTACTTGATTTACCCTAACCGTGGTGAAAAACATTTACTATGGTTACTATTAATAATGAAAAAGGGAAATATTTAATAAATTTAGACATAATTATTCAAAATATTTAATTAATTTTTAATAAAAAAATTAAATAAGTATCAAAAATTAATTTAGGTTTAAAAAAAACACAACAAAATACAATTTTTTAGATAAAAATAAATTTTAAGTATAAAAATTCGTTTATACAAAATTCAACAATAATATTAATTCTGATAAGCTTAATTAAATTATTAATAATATAATATAACTATTTTGACATTTAAAACTTCTTAAAATAAAATATAACTTCATAAATTATTGAAGCACAAAGAAATATTTCAATAAAAATCACAAATTTTCACAATTCACAAGAAAATAAATTTTTTTAGAAAAATCATAAAAAATCACCCAAAAATGATATTGAAATTAAAATATATGAAATAATATCATTTTCTAAATAAATTTTCTAAAAGTGTAATAAATTATTTATAATATCACATCATTAAATAAATAAAAATCATTTTTGAACGAAAACTTTTTTAAATTATTAAATAAATTTACTAAATATAATTGAATGATTATTTCCTAAGAATTTATCAATATATTTTCATTCAGTAGTAAGTTTATACATATACATCATAATTTGGTTAATCATATTGATACCCTCTCATTTAACATCTAGGTTTTACAAATCATACTTAAATAATAATTTTTTTCTTTAGTTTATGCTCATTATTGCGTGTCATATACGCTATCATGAAATATTTTTCATATTTTAAAATATCGAGGACTTATATTTATTCAGGTTGGCTTAATATATAATGGGTCTTTTCATGTAATTTCATTTTTTTAGTTCCTTATCTCCATTATCTAGCTTTGGGGATCTCTTTAAAAGATTTATATTTCGAAACAGGTTTTCATTCTGATATTCTGTTGAGAGCCTCTATATTTTACTTACCCTCTTATAAATAGGTGGTGAAATAGGTTTTTAGGACTAAATTAGTTATATATATAGAGTGATATAGGTTATTGATATTTCGTTTATAACTTTAGGTGTGGAAGAGAACTCTATGTGATTTACGTCTATTCAGGTATGTGGCAGTATCAAGAGACCACCTCGTTTCTTCTGATCAGCTTATATAAGGGCTAAGTCTTGGAATTTCATTGGTGAGTTAATCTAGGTGATTAGAATCCTTTTAGTTAGGAAGATCTTAATTCTCTCTGTATTTGTGTCATTTTAGGTTTTTTACAAAGGCTCAATAAGGGAATTTAACATTAAAGATGTAAATCCTTATCTACTTATTTGATAGATCCTTAAGGTCAACTTTCCAAAAATAATTCTATTTTATGCAATTTTTATTATGTTAATTTTACCTTTTTATGATTTCATCTAACAAATAATTTATTAAAACTATTATAATCATTGTTCCTCATGGTTCTTATATGTATCAAATTTTTATGAAACCTTTAGCTCTTCTTATTGGATGCTTCCATCTGTAGCATTTCTAAAATATTAATAGAACGTATTTGGAAGTGATTTTTGATATATTGGTGTTTTTAATGTCTTTTTAGTGATATAAGATCTTGTTTAGTGGGACACAACTTATTATTATTACTTTTTAAATTAATTATTTTGAGTAATCTATTATTTTATAGAATTAGTGCATTAATTAATTTATTAATATGGTGGAGAGACCACCATAGATAATCATTTCCTAGTTTCCTTGTGTCATTATCAATTTTTTGATTTTTTGAATTTTTAGGTTAGCAATGTAAGATATATTTTAGAATTTTGTTTGAAATCAAACTATATATTGATGATAATGTATCCAATTTTTGGTTACCACCTTTGATATTATTTGGGAATTGCATTGGGTCAATGTGGTAGGTGTAACATACAGTGATTTTAGGAAATATATTCTTACAAATTAATTTAAATTATTTGGTAACCTGAATCACATGAAATTCCTATTTTATATTGTGTTATATGTATCACCAAGTTTTATTTACGTTTCTTGTGACATCGAGTTTCTTTGATAACATGGGTTACACACAAGGTCGAGTCTTACCAGACAACAATATACTATTAATATTATGATAGATATCACCTATCTGTTGAAATGATGGGAATGTATATTATTTACTAAATTATAAAAATATGGTTTAAACATGTTTATAAAATTAATCCTTTGGTGACTAAATAATTACAAATTAAAATGAAACTAATTGAATATAATGGATCATTTTTATGGAAAAACCATTATATGCTCACAAAGGTGGTCTATAGTAATAAATTAAATTAATTAATAATAGTGAATGATATTAATGAAATTTATTATTTATATATTCAATAAAATATTTTTTAATTTATAGAATAATTTGTATTTGCATAATATAAAGACACATCTAATTTATGCATAAAACTATATTTGTTTAATGACAGTTATGACATCTCTTAATGAATGACTTATTTTAAAAATAAAAATTAAAACTTTTATAAAATTTATTAGAAAAAATTAACTTCATTTTTGAAATTTTAATATAAAATTTTACTTTGGTTAATTGTTTTGTATTTTTCTGAGATGTTTTATCTTTTGATGAGTAATGGAAAATGCTGAATTTAATTGAAAACTGACTTTTCAACTAAATTATTTTTAATGATAAATAAAGTTTTAATTTTTTCTAAATTAAAAAAATAATTATTTTATAAATATATTAATATAATTTAAGTCATTTTTATCATTTTTATGCTGAATTTGGATTTAGGAACATAGTATACTTTTAAAAAATTTCACTTTTAAACCCCTCTTTCTCGTTCCATCTGCAGGATTAGCCTTAAATTAATTTTTCCACTTTTGTGGTTTGAATTTGATAAAATGGATTCAATATTTGGAATCAAAATAATTTATAATTTCTAGTAAGGTTAACTTATTTTTCCCCATTAATTCGTGAAATCAATTAAAATTAATTGCAATGATTAAGATAAAAACGAGTTTACTTAGTGGTTGAACATTAATCTTGAGGTACCATATGGAATATAAACTCTTTCAAAACCTATTTTATTGAAATATTTTTACCATATACCATATTGTATCTAAAATGTTTCATTATTAGGGGCCCATGTTATAAGGGATACCTACCAATAGTGTTTACCTTTTGGTATTTACAATAATTCCACTCCTCCTCTATAAAAAAGTACTTATTCTCTGCACTTATTCACACCTCTAAAGAATTTAGTATCATAAAAAATATTTCCAAATGACTTAAAAACATACCTAATATCATCATAAAATCCTAAATTTGTGCAGAAATCAATCCAAAGGGGGCTTTTGGTTCAAAGAAAAAGGAGTTACCAAAAGAAGAGGTAACATTCATCGATGAACATTTTATTATTTCTTAATTAAAACAATTTAATTGTTTTTATATAAATATTATATAATAATGAAAATATATTCAATATAATAACATTTTTTAATGTTGTGTTTATTACCTATAAATTTACACACTTCTATAAAATGGGATCAACAATCATTGTTTGTGTGTACGTCGAACTACTGCTTCACAAACCAATGTCCTTCGTTCTTCCATTAACACCTCTAAAGGATAAGAATAATGATATATATGATTTGTATATATGATATATATGATATATATTATTTATTTTTCTTTTGTAGTTATTTCTTGTCATATAACTCTGTGCTTTTAATTTTATGACAATATGATAGCATCATTCGTTTATACAATAAACTACCACCTCACGAAGCAATGTGATTCCATCATTATTTAAATGAAATGTATTAAGGATGGATGTAATAGAAATATATGATATATAAGACATAATAACTCTAATTTAATAATATATATTTATATATATAATCTAATTTTCATTCTTTTAATATTACAAGAATATGGATATAACGTTCATGCGTACATACGACCTACCATCTCCATAAACAGTGTATTTCATTTCATATTTCTATATTTTAGTGATCATTATAAATAAATATATCCATAATATATATTATATTAATATCATGTTTTGTTTTTTATAAATTATTAAACAATGATCAATGTAAGAGGACTAAAATTAACAAGTGAAAACATATACGTAAAACAATGCGGTCATTACCAGAAGCATAACTTTAACAAAATTTTTTAATGAATGGGTAATATGATGTCAAAATAAAATAATATACGATATTATATATATGATTATGGTTATATTTAAACATGTAAAATAGAATTATATTTATTATAAATGAGGTTTTAACATTTACGATGGGAGTCAATACTAAAGATAAGGGGATTTCATGTCTCACTTTTATTTTTGTAGGACTTATGCCATATTCATTACTCATTTCTTTTGTGTGGTGTATATAATTGCCTAAGAAATGATATATCATTAATATAATTTATTTAATCATATAAAAAATTTCAATTTATGTTATTCATTCACATATCTGTTGATTCAAAAGTTATTAGAGCAGTAAGGGGTTTTTATTATCTCACTTTAATTTTTCTAAGATACATGACATATTCACGAATTATTTTTATTGTATGGTGCATATAATAAAAATTAATTTATTTTAAGATTATTATACTCAAATTTATGGAGATTTAAATATCGATTTTGTTATATCTTTTTCATGGGGTTTACGGTTTCAAATTTACTAAAGAGGTAATGGATTTTGTCGCAATTTTCCTTCTTTGTGATGCTTTTTATGTTATACACTTATCTTATAGTATAATGTGTATATAATTCCCACATTTAAATTTTACATCACAAGGGTAGTTATTTTTATGATATTAAAAGTTTTATTTAATTTAACCATTTCACGGGGATTATGATTCAAAGATACCAAAGAGGTAAGAGTTTGATATTACAATCTCATCGATTATCAGGATTGTTTTGTGATTAAGTCTCCAATATTGAAGTATTATAATATAAATCAAAAAAAAATCTTATGAATGAGAATTTAATTATCCCTTGTGGTGTTTGTTACAAAAATATTGAGAATTTTTGTTTTTAGAGAAATAGCGTGCATATTATTTATGACTTATGTATTTCATTTATTTGAAAAAACGTTTTTGATCATTTTTTCATCATATAAAACACAGAAATATTCAGTTGAATTTTTATTTATTTGGAAGAGGCAAAGGATTATTGAGTAATTATTTCATGACAATACATGTTTTCTATACATTTTTATCTTTTTATCTACTCGTAATTAAAAAAATGTTTTTATGAAAATTCATCTTTTCGATCGAATTTTTTTTCATCCAAAACCTTGTTTTCTAAAAATATTTTTAAAAATGTTTCAAAAAAATGATATTAAAATAATAAAGGATATTTTCCTCAAGAAAGATTTAAATTATTTTTAAAATCATTCTTTATAATCATCTAAGGTTTTCTTCAAATAAAATAATTTCAAAATTTTTTATGTTTGAGAAAGTGTTTTTTAAAATGAAAAAGATATTTTCATTAAGAATGGTTTAATGATATTTTAATGCTATTTACATTTATTAAAAACAATAAACCTTGTTTATACTTATCCAAAACAAGGTATATTTTTTTATTCCATGTTTATTTTTTTTCTATATGGATTAATATTATTTCAAAGAGATTATTATGGAACCCATTTCCCTTCCAGGATTTAATCATGTTTCAAAAAGATTTCTATGGAACCTATTTTCTTTCCAAGGGATAATTTTTTTCCAAAATATTGTCATATAAATATTTTATTTTACAGGGATTAATAATTTTATGGACGGGATAGTGTCTGTTATTATGAGTTTATGATGAAATGAAAACTTTAATGTGTCCTTATTATATAATGTCACTTGGACATTTGATGAGTGGTTATGTTATAAACCAATGAGAGTTGGTTCCATGATAAAATGATGATTGGTGTTTCAATAATGAATGTAAGATGGATGGTTCCATGATATACCTACAATGAATTGGGTGTAGAGGTTGACCACATGGCTATTCCATTTTTAAGAGTGATTTCAAGAGTGAAGTGAAAATTTTGTCCCAAGTTACTTACAGTTTTTATTTATGATTTCTATGTGTTTATAATGTTTCTAATGGATAATATTGATATCACATTGCTCATGATAATAGATTTTTAAAACCATTAACTCCTCCTTGTTTTAATATTTTTTTATCCTTGTATTGATGGTCATGCATTATTTTATGATTCTCTTATGCACTCTAATTATGTCGTCAGACCCTTATGGACTATTTCGATCATTGAAGACAATCAATTTTTTATGCTTACATTTTATATTAATGATCATTTGAGCTCACACTTTTTATGGCTCAACTTTTCCTAGGATATAAATAACGAGGATGAATTATTTATTTATAAGAATATTTTGAAAGGTTGATGTTGATGAATAATTTTGAAATAAGAAAATATGGGTTAAATGGCAGAAATGTTCATTTGATGACTTGTGAATTATTTATGTAGGAGTTTTTCAAAATTCAATAAAACTGTTAACATAAAATTTCCTCCAAAATTTATGTGTTCCCCAATTTCCATTTTATGTTTTAAGGTTTTTATGGAAACAATTTGGTCAAATTTATCAACATCAAAGTCCAAAATGTAATGTTCACGATTGAATGTCATAGTCACCCCTTGAGGTTTTAAGAAATGAAATCTTAAAGAGATTAATGACATTTTTTTTGAAATTTATTATCGTTGGGGTATTTGTATCCACTATTTTAATAATGAATTCTTATTTATGGAGGAATTATTTTTCATTTTTTATGAAATGACACCCTATATGATGGGTGACACCTCAGCACTTTTAAAAAGGTAGTGGGGCATAAACTAATGACCGTAGGATGATAAGGGTTCTCACTCAGACCACTGGACTTCATGATAACCTAGTTAGTATGAATATTTTTGGTAAATATTATGTTTACTTCATAAATATGTTGTATTGTATTCTAGGAATTACAATTGACTTTTCTTTGAAGAATATATTATCAAATACCAATAATAATTGGGTTTCCAACTTAGTTAAGAAACGTTTGAAGAATTTTTAGGATAGTTATTTGTGGAATAATTTAGTTTGAAATTTGGGTATCACTATTTAATTTTAATGATTATTGTATCATATAAAGGTTTATTAATTTTTGGAATTATCTTGCCATGTGCTAACTCTTTTTGTTTTGGTTAATGTTTAATGATAAGAGGAATATCTTATTATCACATTTATGGTTATATGATCTTTAAATTTTTATTTTAGTGCATCATTAATTAAAAATCAATCTTTAATACACATAATTTGGAGAAAAAAAGATATTGTTGAGTAAATTGAAAAAAAAGGATGAAATTCAACTTACAATTATGTTTACAACCATTCATCTATTAGTCTAAATGGAAAGAGAATTCCGAAACTCTATGAATATGATATTACAAAATAAATATTATTCAATAACCTTTAATTCCATTGAACTAATAGATATTTTTATTATCAAATATTTATGGGTTTTAGGCCATTAAACTTCCATTGATCTTTCAATTAGTTGTTATTAGCAACCCCAATCACTCCCTATAATTATTTACACTTTTCCTCTATTCTGATATATATTATCTTATTTGGAAACCTAGTTATGTGTTATTCTATATGACCTTCATATATACCTCTCTATTTTATTAATTGGATTTGTTTAACCCTTTTTACGATGTGTGTTTCAATAATGTAATTTTAACAAATTTAATACCTTGATAAGAAAGAAGAAATTATTGGGTGAAATTCATTCAAAGGTGGTAGGATCTAACATCCAGATATTTTATGAAGTATCTTATTTAAAATTAATTTAAATTATTTGGTAGAATGTGTAAAATTCAATAAATATTTTATCTTGAATAATATGAAAAACCAATTTTAACTTTCTTTCAATGTATGATTGAGTTTCATCGATAACTTGTGTTACACGCATGGTCGAGTCTTACCAAACAATAATATACTACTAATATTATAATATTTATCACCTAGCCATTAGAATGTAAAAAATGACTAATAATAACTAAATTATGAAAATATGGTTGACACATGACTATATAATTAATCTTTTCCGGACCAATTAATTAAAAATGAAAATAAAAAAATTGAATATAAAGGATGTGTTTTATGGAAAAAATATTTTATGCCCACAAAGGTATTTTATCATAATAAATAAAATTAATAACTTTTAGTGAGAAATATTAATGAAATTTATATTTTATATATTCAATAAAATATTTTTCAATTAATCCAATAAATTTCATAGGCTTAAAATAAATAGAAATCCAAATTTAAGTATAAATGTTGTTTTTTCTAAAAGGCACTTTTGCCACCTTTTAATAACAGACTTGTTTTAAAATTTAATTTTTAACTGTTTAAAAATATTATTTGAAAACATAAACTTCATTTTTTAAATAATATTATAAAATTTTACTTTCATTTAGTTTTTTGGTATTTTTCTGTGAAGTTTCATTTTTTTGATGAATAGTGAAAGATACTGAATTTTACTAAAAACTGAATTTTCAAATAAATAATTTTTAATTTTTAATGATGTTTTAAATTTTATTAAAAGAAAAAATAGTTAAATTATATATTTATTAATCAAATTTACATCATTTTAATCATTTTTATATTGAATTTGGATATAAAGAAATAATGATTTTTATACATTTTCACTTTAAAACTCCACTTTCTCGTTCCGACAGTGAGATTAGTTTTAAATTAATTTATTCCACTTATTTTGTTTGAATTTTAAAAAATATATTCCATATTTGTAATCAAAATAAATTTTAATTAATTTTAATTTTACCATGGGTTTTGACCAAAAAAATTAGTGAAAAAAATTAGAATTAATTATAGAAAATACAGAAAAAATGAGTATACTTAATGGATAAATATTAATCTTAAGAGGCCAAATAAACTAAATGTTTTAACAAAACCCATTTTAGGGAAATATTTGGACCATATCCCAAATTTTTCTAAATTATTTCATTATTATAGGCATTCTATGTAAGGGATAACACCTAATAGTTTTTACATTTTGGTATTTTTATAAGAATGTCACTCCTCCACTATATAAAGGAACTCACTCTCCCCACTTCATTACACCTCTAAAAACATTTATCTAGTCAAAAATCCTCCAAATATAAATATTAACATCAATATTATCATCCTATAAGCCTCAATTTTGGAAAACAATTGAACCAATAAAGGCCTTTTGTTCAAACCAAAAGAAGTTACTCGAAGAATATGCAACATTCATCAATGAATGTTTTTGTAATATTTATACCTAAAAACTCCTCAATTGTTTTTATATTAATATTATATAATAACATA
This sequence comes from Viscum album, assembly GCA_963277665.1. Classification (NCBI taxonomy): domain Eukaryota; kingdom Viridiplantae; phylum Streptophyta; class Magnoliopsida; order Santalales; family Viscaceae; genus Viscum; species Viscum album. Next base: position 1,983,093,853 of record OY728161.1, on the reverse strand, counting down.
AGTATAATAAATATATTTATATGATTTTGGGTTAGGGTTATGATCTAAAATATCACACACACCCATCAAATGGGATACCCAATCATTATTCGTGTGTATAGAGGACTACCGCCTTATGAACAGAGGTCGTTCGTTCTTCCATTGCCACCTTTCAAGATTGAGAATAATTATATAAATGATATTTATATAATATATATATATATATATACGATATATTTATTCTTATATAATTATTATATAATACATTACTCTATGCTTGTCTTTTTGTGAGAATATGATAGCTTTCATCATATGTATGGCAGACTACCACATCACGAATCGACGTGATTCATTGATGATTTACATTTAATTTATTAAGTATTAGTGTAATAATAATATTATATATATAATAAATAATTATTTTACTAGAACATATATGTATATATGTATAATTTACTATTGTTTTATTCAATACGATAAGAAAATGGAAACAATATTAATACGTAAATACTACCTACTATCTCTATGAATGATTCGTTTCATTTTATTCTATACATTATATATTATTATATATAAATATATCATTGATATATATTATATTAATATCTTGTTTTAAATTCTAGAAATTATCCAAAAATTATCAAAGTAAGAGGACAACAAATAACAAATCAAAACATATACGAAAAATATAGCGGTCATTACCCAAAACGTAACATTAACATGAAATTGTTAATAAACGGGTAATAAAAAGTCATAACAAATCATAAATGGTTTTAATTATATGATTATGGTCTTGTGATATATTAATAATAAACTTTTATTCATTAAAAAAGAGGTTTTATAATGTATAATGAGAGTCAAGTCTTAAGATAAAAAGATTTCTAGTCACACTATATTCTATGAGACTAATGCCATATTCTTCACATGTTTCTTTTGTGTAGTGTATATAATGACTTATGAAATTTTATATCATGAGATTAATTTATTTAATTATATAAAACATTTAACTTTATGTTATTCTTTCACGGATCTCACGATTCAGAACATTTTCAAGTTGTAAGGGTTTTTTATCATCTCACTTTTATTTTGTGGGATACATCCCATATTCACAACATATTTTGGTTGTGTGGTGTATATAATGTACATGGATGTATTCTATTATAATTATAATTAATTTTATAGGGATTTAAATATCAATTTTATGATATTTATTTCATGGGGTTTATGGTTTCAATGTTACAAAAGCAGTAATATATTTGTGTCACAATTTTTTTTCTTTGTAACATTTGTTATATTATACACATATCTTATTTTATAAGGTTTATATTCTTCCAATTTAAAATGTTATATCAAGAGTATATTTATTTTTATGATATTTTATGTTTCATTTTATTTAATCCTTTCATTGGGCTAATAATTCAATGTCAAAAAATTATTAAGAGTTGGATATTAAAATCTCATCTATTATCAGGAATGTTTGTGATTAAGTATCTAATGTTGAAATATTGTGATCAGACTCTAAATATTTATTATTAATCTTATTTTCTTCATGTTATTTCATGAGAATACATTTTTTCCATTCATTTTTCTCTCTTTATATACTCATTATTTAAATAAAATGTTTATATGTAAACTCATCATTTTGTTCAAAAACTCCTTTATTACAAAACCATGTTTTGTAAAATTGATTCCAAAATTGTTTTAAAAAGTTTTTTTCAAAGCCTAAAGGATATTTCAGTCAATATATTATTTAATTTTGTTTTAAAATATTTCTTTATAATCTTATGAATTCATTTTCAAATAAAATGGTTTTAAAAATGTTTTATGTTTTAAAAATTGGGTTTGAAAATTAAAAGGATATTTTCCTCAAGAATATTTTTGATGATATTTTAGTTGTATCTCCATTAATTTAAATCAAAAAAAATTATTTTTACATATCCTCCAATTCGAATATTTCATAATTATACCACCATTATTATTTTTTGAATGGATTAATATATTTTCAAAGATATTGTTATGGAACCCATTTCCATTCCATTGGTTAATCATGTTTCAAATAGATTTTTATGGAACCCATTTTTTATCCACAGGTAAAAAATGATTCACATAGATTATTATCAAAATAATTTCTTTTACCAAGTTTAATCAAGTTATGAACGGTATAATGATTCTTCCTATGATTTTATGACAAAATTAATGATTTTATCTATTATGATTATGTAATTTTACTTAGAAATATGAAAAAGGTTGCGTTATAAAATAAATATGGGTGCTTCTATGATAAAAAAATTATGGTTGCTTCCATGATAAAACAAATATTAGTGGGTCCATTATATAACTACAATGCATTGGGTATAGAATTAAATTGTGTAATTATTCCCTTTTTAAGAGTGATTATACGAGTTAAGTGAAAATTATCTCCCATGTTATGGACATGTTTTATTAATTGTTGCTATGGGTTAATAATGTTTCTAATGACTGAGATTGATATCACATGGCTCCTGATTACTAATTTTGATAACTGTTAAATATTCCACTTTTTTACAATTAATGATCTTGGAATATATGGGAATGTGTTCTTTTATGATTCAATCATACACTATGATAATGTCTTCATACCCTTATGCACTCGTATGCTCATTTATGACTTTCAACTGTTAATGATTATGTTTTACATTACTAAGAATTTTATCTAAACCTTATAATTCTTCCCCCTTCCATAGTTGACAAATTATTGGGTTGAATTATTTATTTCTAAAATAATTTCACAAGTATGTTGTGGATGACCTATTAGGAAATAAGAAAATATGGGTTAAATGGGAGAAGTGTTCATTTAAGGACTTGTGAACTAATTTTGTAGGAGTTTTCCCTAATGTTATAGAACTATAAACCTAAAAGGCCTTATATACTATATGTGATATAGGTTTTCCAATCGATTTTGTAATGATTTTATATAAACAAATTATGTCACAATTATCGACATGAAAGTAGAAAATTTAATGTTCATGACTTTTTCACATGATCCTAGAGTGCGGGCCTTTGGATTTTATTATATGTATTGTTTTAGTGATTTTTTAGAGTAACATAATTTTAGAAATGTGTTTTTATTAACGAATGAGTCTCTTATTTTCCATGATAACTATCTCCCATTTGTGAAATTTCTATAGGTAGAATGTGATTATTTGTTTTATTGACGTATTTTTCATAAACCTATTTATATTTAATCTATTTGATGATGTAAGGATTCAAAATCTATTTTAAAAACCATCAAATACTTCTTATTTTGAATGGAATGATATGGGGAACATTTTATGGATGTCTTGATCAAATTAAAAATCTATTATGTGGATGATTAAATTTTTATATTATAATTTAATTTTATTGTCATGATATTTTTTAGACAAGAGGTTTTATTTTGGGACACCAAGAAAATTAGATTTTATTGATTTTTATTTAAAGTTGTTTTGTAAAACAACAGATAGATAAAATTTAAATATTTTAGTTGGGGGTTTTTATAAACTTCTACAAAAAAATTATGAAATAAAAAAATATCATTATCCACTCCCTCAAATTCCATTCCCTCAATCAGAGACCTCTTCCCCCTTACCCACCAAGCTCGATCCATATCTTGATATCATCACACCTGATAAATTTCCCTTGACCCCTCTCCACCACCACTATAACCCTCAACCTGAACCTCATGGTTTCTATCCCTCCCATTACAACTCTATATACCTCATCGAATATAATGGAAACACTTAATTGACAACATTTCCTCTAGTTATTGTTATAGTCACCCCTCATTTCCCATGCTCTTACTTTTCTCAGCCCATTACTCCCTACACAGCCCCTGATATTATCGTTGCATCGATCCTTCTCCTTCCTTTCACCCTACCTTCGATGAGTTCCCAACACCATCACTACTGTGAGGTACTTCTATCAATCATCATAAATCACCTTTCATTTAAAATTGTTAATATTATTTTAAAAAAAATTCATATTGAATAATTTATTTTAGTATTTTGAGGTCTGTTATTAAAATATTCTTAATTAATTCATTGTATATGATAAATGTTAAAAGTAGTTTAGAATTAATTTTAGTGTTATGGTTTTACTAATAATACCTTAATAAATCAATTAACATACCTAATATTTTTTATAATATAAAATTGAGTAATTTGTTTTAAAATATTTAGGTGTTTTGAGAAAAATAAGTTTTATAATTAGAATTCAATAAGTTTTTTTTTATTTGTACACAAAGATACACTTATAAACTCATTGAAAAATATATTATTATGTTATATTCATTAATTTTTATAATTTTTCATAAGATAATATAGATTGAACATTAATGAAATGTGACGGAACCAAATTATATAGTATTATAAATGAAGATAACTTATGTTTTTTGGAAAATATTACATTATTGAAAATGTTAGATGAAACTTTCCAAAAACTATTCATGATTATAGAAAAATATGATAAAGAATATGAGTTAATAAGAATTCATTTCCCACTAGAAATGTATTGCCTAAAGAGTCATATAGAATAAAGAGTTACATCAATAATGGGCTTATTTATATTGTTATGTAGTTATAAGAGACCCATGGGCTTCATTGTCATTGACTCTTAAAGAAAACACATTAAGGTGATTCTCACATGGTATGAGGATCCAATGATAAGGGTCTATCACATTGATATAAATTTTATAAATTATGTCTATTAATATATGTTATCAATGAAACTCATATGAAAATAAATTCAAACACATTGCAACTTAATCACATTAGAAAACACATATATATTTATGAGAAAATATCACACAACCATGAATTCATTATTCGATAGCTATGAAAATTTATATGGACCAAGTAGATATACAACCATGTATCAAAGAAAAGTGATATTGAATAATGTTATAGTTTATGATTATAATATGTTTAATTATATATGTAATATAAAAATATATTTCATCACCAATAGAGTTCCCTATAAAATTGGGTTGTGATAAAGGTGTTATTGATGGTGTTCTTATAAAGATCCCCCATAAAATTATATAGTAATTTCTCTTCCAATCAAGTGTTTATGATTTTTTCTAAAAAAATAGAAAGTTTTGATATTGTTTAGGCCTATGAACATGGAGGCTAAGTAAAATGCATTATAATTTATTTTCATCAAAAACACTAATCTATCAATAATTTTTTATATTATTAATTTAGAATAAATTAGTAATTGTTATTTAAATTACATAGCATTACTTATGTGTTTTAATTTTATTTATCAAATTGTATGCACTTTGTGATATATGGATAAAAGATGGAACATATTATCAAGGAACACACATTAGTACACAAAGGGTTTGGAGGGGTTTTTTTATATTTGCAAATTTTCAATTGATCTGTTGATAGGAAAAGAAGATTTCTATTCCCAAAATGTAAATTTTGAAGGTGGATGAAGAAAAATAATGATTATGAACACCTGATATTGATGGAATTTCATACTCAATATGTGTATTGGATTTTACATGGAGAATAATATATTATTTAATGATTGATCACTAATTTAATCTAATATAATGAGATCCAAACATCATAGATAATGTAAAATGAAATTTAGAACCTTATAAATGATTATTTTAGCATTGTATGGAAACATCACTGGAATAAAAAAATATTAGTTAAACTTGTTGCGGGTAATAAAAATACTAACACTAAAAATGATATTTTTGGAACTAAAAGACTACCATATCAAGATTGTAACATATCAATGGATCCTCCTACTTGTTGGATCGAAAATTTAGATGTATATGTATATTAGATGGAACAATACAAGAGGGGGTGAATTGTAGGGTTAAAAACTTTTTGTTTAAACACTAAATAAATTAGTTTAAAAGATCTTAAAATAATAAAATTCACAAAAAAAAACAACCACAATTGTATTAAATATAAAGTTTCGATATGATGTAATACTATAAGAAAAGTAAATTAATTGTATTCAGGATGAATACAATAATAAGAGTAATACAATAGTGAAGGATTCTACCATAAATCATATAGAATCAATCGATACAATATGTAACAATATGATTATAATTGAAACAATTACAAATGAATGTGGAATGAAGAATGGAAAACAATAAAATTTCCTTTATTAAAAAAACAACAGCAGAAATGTAAAAGTATTACAATTCTTTTGACCCAAAGAAAAGGGTTATCCTTTCACCTAGGATAACATGTCTGTCTTACAACCACCTTGGTAAGCCCTTGATACGATGATCGGCATGTCTGTCTTGCTATCCCTGCAATCCCTCGATACGATGATCGGTACGTTTGTCTTGTTATCCCTGTAAGCCCTCAATTTTGAAGGTAATCGGAACCTCTGTCTTTCAAACACTTGATAGCCCTCGATTCGATGATCGGTAGAACCGTCTTCCTATCCCTGGCAAGCCTCGATCGTTATCACCTGATCGGTCGCACAAAGAAAAACAAAGCACCTATTGAAATAAAAAAACTAATAATGAGTTCTTTATGTTTTGTAGTTTCAAGGATTTCGCACGAAGCAGGAGAGAAGTCACAGCGTCTCTGTCTAGAAATTGATAGAAGTATAGAATGATCAAAGTCTCTATGTTGTTCTTCTTAGCTTCAAATGACCTCCTATTTATAGGCCTCAGGTTCCAACAGTCATATTTTCTCCGACTGTCATATTTCTCTGAAAAACTCGAAGGGACTTGGACACCTGGCATTATAATGGTCATATTGAAACAGAAAACACTACATCATTTTGATTAGTTTATAACTAACTCCACGACATCGTTTTGGTTAAAACAAAAGATATATGAAGATGGTAATCCTGAGTACAATTAATATGAAACATCTATTTTTTATAAAGGACCAAAAAAGAATGTTATGAAAGAAAAGTATGAGTACCATAAGTATTAATTAATTTAATGTATTGATACAATACAAAGTGAGTATGATTCATAATGATCAGTACAATTAACAGAGTCAATAAGATTTCTAGTGTCAGTACGATAATTATAGTCAGTAGGATAAACATGTTCAGTATGATCAGCATGATCAGTATGATAGGCATGGTCAGTATGATAAGCATGCTCAGTATGATCAGAATGATCAGTATGATCAACACTGTCAGTACGATAAGCATGGTCAGTACGATCAGCATGATCAGTATGATCAACATTGTCAGTACGATAATCATGGTAAGTACAATCAACATGGTCAGTACGATAAGCATGGTCAGTACGATCAGCATGATCAGTACGATCAACATAGTCAGTACGATAAACTTTGTCAGTACGATAAGCATGGTAAAAGACATTTGCAATTTCCAAAACTAGATATAAAATTCAAAAGAGGACTTTTGACTCAACAATCTCCCTCTTTTTGGAATGCACAAAACACAATGTAAAAACAAAAAGAGATACTTATCTCGCCCTGAGTTATTCTAAACTCTTCTGAATGTGAAATTGAATACAACTAACTCCCCCTTAGGTATGTACTTTCCTAATGATTTCATTCATATATTTTCCTTGATTTGTTAGTATTTGATTAAAACATTATCCATTTGTAAAAAATTCTCCCCCTTTATAAAACATTCTCCCCCTTTGTGATTTAAAAAAAGAATGGGTAATCTTGAGTTGCCTAAAAGAGTTAGAGAAAAGAAATGCAAGACAAATGGAAAGGGTAACATAAATGTCATTATAATAACAAAGATTTATAGAGTTCATGAATGGAAAACAAATACAACAACGGTCATTTGATTTCTCTTTCATTTTCCTTATTTATCAACTCATGATGAATGACTTTCATATTTTTTATTTCCTTCTTGTCTTCATATATATAATCACCCTGAGATATGAGAATCTCTTGTTGGTCGGCAATGCTGATCCGGATTCTTGATGGTATCCTCATGGACTTGGATTACTACTTCAAGAGTATCAATTCTTTCTTGTAAATTCTTGTTGGCTTTGGATAACATAGAATTTTTTTCTTCAACAAGAATAATTCATCTTTGAAAGATGAAACATTCGAAAACTTAGAATAAAAATCTTTTATTCTCTCTTGAATCTCTTTCAATGAAGTAATATCGGCTCAATGGGTATTTGGGAATTGATTCATCCTTTCAATAGTTTCTTTGTCAATATTATTGAATACAACTGCGAGATCATTTGAAAGAGTCCTTAAGTATTCAATTGACACTTCATGATCATTAACTGAGCTCTCTGTTTTGTATGACCACTTAGTCGTTCTAATGCAAGCCTTCTTATGAGCAGCTAAACTTTCCGATATAACATTAAAATCAGCTTCAACTGACAAAAATCTCTTTCAAAATTCTCTTACAAAGCCAAAATTCTCTCTATGACTATCAGTAATGAAGTAAATTTTTCCTTCAAGCCTAAGAAAGTAAGGAATGGTATTCTAAATTCTCCTTAAAAAATGAACAATATAATCATTCTTCTTGAGGGAAATTGTCTGTTCTGAATCGGTATCATCATCATACGAATCCAGCTCATTTGATCGGCTTGAGTCTATGACTGGTTGTTTTCCTTTTTCTTTTTCAACCCCTTTCTTTTTTCTTCCACTTTTTCAATGATGATGATTTTTTTCCATATGAGAAGATTGAGGACGTTCATTTTATTGGGAATGAAATATTTATGGAGTTTCGAAAGATTCAGTCAGTGCTTGGTTGGCATGAGGATCTTGTTGAATACATTCACTTTTTTTAAAAAATATTCCTCTCTACTCTTCTTTGAACTCTTAAGGAATTCCAAAAGGAAATATCCTACATCTTCTTCAACTTCCAGGATTTCTTCCCTAATTTGTTTTCCTTTCTCTTTTTGTGGGAGACTCTGTATGATAGGCTCTTCATATACTTCCGCTGTTATTTCGGAACTAGCATCCTCAACCATTTTCATGACTTTTGAAACATCAAATTCCTGTGTTTTTTTTCAAAAGAGTCTTCTTTTTCTTTTTAGCCTTAAGGGTATCCTCAACCCTTAACCTCTCAGCAAAAGTTTCATCTGGGTCATGATCAAAATTCAGATCACCTTCCATTCATTGTTCTCTTTCTTTTCTCCACCGAGACAAAACCTCCTTACTGTATATAGGTTTCTTCTTTGGCTTTGATCTGGTTTGTGGATCTGACTTTTGAGGAGCACCAATAGATGGATTGTCTTTGACTGGCACAGGTGTCGATTGTTTCTATGCCGATTCAGCTTCTAAATCCTTAAAAAAATATTTTAATTCTGATCAAAAAACATTAATCTTCTTCAACGTACCTTTACTTATCCATGAATGTTTCATCTCTACCAATTATACTTCCAAAGGAATATTACAAAACTTCATGCTCTCAAGAATTAATTTTTCAAGGATGGACGGATACATAATCAAATGAGACTTGATCACCCCTGACTTGACATTCTTAACTGTTTCAAATATGTATCCCATGAGATTTACCTTTCTCATATTGACAAGATATTCTAGCATGAAGATATCAAATACTTTCAGAGTTTCTCTATCCCCTTTCCTTGGGATAAGAAAACAATGCATCCAAAGTGTCACAAACCTATTATCTAGAGAAAGATGAGCCACTTTCCTCTTCTCTTCATTTATCAAAAACAATGATTTTCAGACCATTCTTTATTAAATTTACCAACCTCCTCTGGTAGTTTATGATATAGACAGAAAGAATCACCTTCTATTGGAACATTCAGAAAGTGGGCTTCTTGTTTTACAGACATTGATATCTTTCTATCGTACACAGCAAAGTTGATAATTATATTCTTGTCAAAAGAAACAGTTTTATAGAATTGGATAACCTCTTTAATAAGAACCAGATCTGGAGATAGGGTTTTCAACACACAGATGCTCCCAACAATGAAACAAAATAATTCTTCTTATTGTAGAATCGTATGAATCAATGAAGTCCCGAGAAACTAACCTTTCTCTAAAAAAGTCTTTTTCTGAAAAATTATTTGAAGACATTTCGGCAGGAGTGTTGGCGAAAGACTTAGACATAAAGGTGAAGCTGATGGAAGATCGTACAGAATCTTAAAACAGGGGCAGAGCTTCGTCAACAATTGTGAAAAACTGGTGAGGGATTGGGGAGGGGAGGGGTCTATTTATAGGTGTAAAAAAATGATTGTTGATCTTCTATAGTAGAGATGAAAGGAAAAAATCGACGAATATGATTTAAAGGGATTTCGTAAAAAAATTAGAAACAATAAAAAGGAAAAAAAACAATACAAGGTAAGATAATAATGTACCTTTCAGAGATTGTTGGGTAATTGTTGGTTTAATAGTATTAACATATTAAAAAAACACAAGCGTATGATGATAAAGAATACGATCGGTTATCATGCCGATAAAGTCATTACCATAGGTTGTCAAGCTGATGGAAAACAAAGTCATTACCATAGCTTGTCAAGCCGATGGAAAACAAAGTCATTACCATAGATTGTCAAGATGATGGAAAACAAATTCATTACCATAGGTTATCAAGATGATGAAAAAAATGTAATTACCATAGGTTGTCAAGCCGATGGAAAACAAAGTCATTACCATATGTTGTCAAGCCGATGGAAAACAAAGTCATTACCATAGGTTGTCAAGCGGATGGAAAAAAAATTCAATACCATAGGTTGTCAAGCCGATGGAAAACAAATTCATTACCTTAGGTTTTCAAGCTGATTGAAAACAAATTCATTACCATAGATTATCAAGCCAATGGAAAACAAATTCATTACCATAGGTTGTCAAGCTAATGAAAAAAATTCATTTTCATAGGGTGACATGCCGATGGAAAACAAACTTGTTACCATAGGGTGACGTGCCGATGGATAACAAACTTGTAACCATAGGGTGATGTGCCGATGGAAAACAAACTTGTTACCATAGGGTGATGTGCCAAAGGAAAACAAACTTGTTAACATAGGGTGACATGCCGATGGAAAACAAACTTGTTACCATTGGGTGACGTGCCGATAGAAGAAAAACTTGTTACCATAGGGTGATGTGTCGATGGAAAATAAAGTTGTTACCATAGACTGACATGATGATGGAAAACAAACTTGTTACCATAGGGTGACGTGCTGATGGAAAACAAAGTCGTTACCATAGACTAAAGTTATGATGGAAAACAAAGTCGTTACCATATATTGACATGCCGATGGAAAACAAAGTCATTACCATAATCAAGAAAACAAGATGACAACCAAAAGATAATAATAATAACTAAATACTCAATATGATAGACAGAAAAAAAACCAAGGGAATAAACAAATAAAGATCAAAAGAAAATAAGAAACACATTAAGTAAAATTTTCTCCCCCTTTCTAAGATAAGTTTATTCAATGTTAGGAGAAGTTTAAAACCTGAAGAAGATATGAATGATTACTTTATTGTAATCATTCCTATCTTCTCTTTTATAAACTCAAATCTATCATAGGGTAATGGTTTTGTAAAAATGTCAGAAAGTTGTTCCTTCATTCCGAATAATTGTAAAATAATATCTCCTTTGATTCAATGATCTTTTAAAAGAAATATTTGATTCCTATAATGTGTCGAGAACAACCACTATCCATGTACCAAATGTTCTTGTTGGAACACTTATTATTTTCCTGAAAAATAAACAATTAGTTTTTCGGAATCAAAACTTGTTGGGATCCAGAATTGTTAAATAAAATAATTTTAGGAATCCATATTTGTTTTACAAAATGGGCTTTATGAAATCCAAAAGACTGGGTTCTATTAAGAGAACATTGTCTATTTTAGTTTCCTCCACATTGAAACTTTGTACAAAAAGGGGTACGTTGAGGAACAAAATAGTAATTTCTAAAACTTGGTTTAGAATGAGTATAACCAGTACCATAATGATTTATCAAAGGTCTAATTTTAGAATACATTTTGTCAAAGTTTTCCTTACCATGAGTAAAGTTTGATAAACAATTTTTCAAGGAAAAAATTTCTGACATTAGTTTTAAAACTATCTTTTTATATTCCAAAACAATTGATTTTGAACTAGAGTTAGGCTTGAAAACATTTTTCTTTGAAATTAAATTTTTTAGGTCCTTATAAAGTTTATCATTTTTATAATTGACTTTCTCAAGGATTTTTATAATACTTTCAAAATCAGAAGATTTCATATCAAGATCATTAGAAAGATCTGACACTTCTTTAGTTAAAATTTTAATTCTAGAATTTTCATTATAAATATTTTTATTGAGTTTAGAATTTTCATTCTCAAGTAATTTAGCAAACCTAGACACTTATTCAAAAGAAGGTAATGTATCATCTTCTGATGATGAAGACTCATCATTTGAAGATTCATTATATTTGTTATCAGTATAATTTGCATTCAAGGAAAAAAATTTAATAGCTTCAGCATTGTTTACCTTGGCCATGAAATAATAATCTTCAATTAGTAATATGGCTATAAGTCCAATATTCCATTATCCTGAGGACTCATATTCTGAAGAATTATCTAATGAATCACTTCCACTTGCACTCCAAGTATCATTTGTCTTCAAGAATTTCTTTATCTTTGTCCTGTAATACTATTACTTATTTCTTTCAGAATGTTTCTCCTTTCTATCTTTTCTCTTCAGTAATGGACAATCAAGTCTTATATGACCTACTTTCTTACACTCATAGCAAGTTACCTTTGAATATTTCTTATCCTTTCTATATTTCTTTTTGAATCTATATTAGTAGTATTTCCTTCCCAAAATCTTATACATCCTTCAAGCAAGATTGGATAACTCATTATCTGAGTGATCAGTATCACTTGAATCAGAAATAAAAACATTCTTAACATTGGATATTGTTATCCATTCAGGTGTTTTAGTTTTAGATGTAGTGGTAAAAGCTACACCTCCATTTCCATTTTTCTTCTTGTTGAAACCATCATCTATTTTCATTCTTGTGTCGTGATGTAGAAGAGTTCCAAAGAGTTCATCAAGATTAATCTGGGAAACTTTTCTGTTTTCATCAATAACTGTCCTTTTTGGCTCCCATTTATTTGGCATTATATCAATAATTTTTTCAAAAAGTGCTTCATAATCAAGAACTTTGTCTCCCATAGATTGTAAGCTATTGACAATTGTCATAAATCATTGTTGTACTTTACATACCGGCTCTCCATAAGGAAAAATAAATCCATGATACTCTGCTCGAAGCATTTCTCTTCTTGTTTCTATAACCTTGGATGTACCCAAATGTGTGACTTCCAATTTCTTCCTAATACAATTAGATTATTCACAAGAAGATACCTGACTATATATATTCTTGGCCAGAGAACATAGAAAATTATTGTGTACCTTGTAATTCAGTTGATATTCTTGATTATCTTGATTAGTGAAAGTACTGACATCTTTGTCAGGATTTTTGTAACCTCCAGTAAGAAAAATAAAATTGTTTACACCAGTATTGATAACGAATGTCTTCATTCGATCTCTCCAGTTCTCTTAATCGTTCCCATCAAAGATAGGTGGTCTAGTTGGATTTGGATTGTCAATTGACCCAATATTTATTCCTTCCATCTAATAAAACAGAATGTTTTCCACTCCACACGTTAGTGCTGTAAATAGTTGAAATAGAAATTTGTAAGAAATAGAGCTTGTAGTATAGATCAGTGGAAACCTCCTCTAATACCAATTTTTGGATCAAAAATGTAGATGTATATGTATATTAGATGAAACAATACAAGAGGGGGGTGAATTGTAGGTTTAAAAACATTTTGTTTAAAAACATAAGAAATTAGTTTAAAAGATCTTAAACTAATACAATTCACAACAAAAACAAACAATTGTATTGAATAAGAAGGTATGATATGATGTAATACTATAAGAAAAGTAAAGAAATTGTATTCAATATAAATACAATAATAAGAGTAATACAATAGTGAAGGATTCTACCATAAAGTGTATAAAATCAATCGATAAAATATATAATAGTATGATTGTAATTGAAACAATTAAAAATGAATATGCAATGATGAAAGGAAAACAATAAAATTCCCTTTCATAAAACAAACAGCAGCGGAAATGTAAAAGTATTACAATTATTTTGAATCAAAGAGAAGGGTTATCCTTTCACCTAGTATAACAGTTCTGTCTTACCAACACCTTGGTAAGCACTTGATACGATGATCAGTACGTCTGTCTTTCTATCCCTGAAAGACCTCAACATGATGATCGGTACGTCTATCTTGTTATCCCCACAATCCCTTGATTTTTTAGGTAATCGGCACCTCTATCTTTCAAACACTTGAAATCCCTCAATACGATGCTCGGTAGCACCTTCTGCCTATCCCCGACAGCCCTTAATCATTATCACCTGATCGTCCACACAAAGAAAAACAATGCACTTATTGAAATACAATAACTAAGAATGAGACATTCACATTTTTTAGTTTCAAGGATTTCACACAAAGCAGGAGAGAATTCACAGTGTCTCTCCCTAGAACTTGATAGAAGTATAGAATGATCAAAGTCTCTATGTTGTTCTTATTAACTTCAAATGAACTCATATTTATAGGCCTAAGGTTCCAACTGTCATATTTCCTCCAACGATCATATATCTTAGAAAAACTCAGAGGGACTTGGACGCCTGGAATTATAACGGACATATTGAAATAGAAAACATGAAACAGTTTTGATTATTTTATAACTAACTCCACGACATAATTTTGGTTAAAACAAAAGATATATGAAGATGATAATCATGAGTATGTTTAATATGAAACATGAGTTTTTGATAAAGGACCAAAACAAGAATGTAATAAAAGTAAAGTATGAGTACCAAAGGTATTACTTAATGTAATGTATTGATACTATATAAAGTGAGTATGATTCATAAAGATCAGTACGATTAACAGAGTCAATACGATTCCCAGAGTTAGTATGATAATTATAGTCAGTATGATAAACATGGTCAGTACGATCAGCATGATCAGTACAATAGGCATGGTCAGTATGATAAGCATGGTTAGTACGATCAGCATGAATAGTATAATTAACCTGGTTAGTACGATAAGCATGGTCAGTATGATCAACATGATCAGTACGATCAACATGGTCAGTACGATAAGTATGGTTAGTACGATCAACATTGTTAGTATGATAAGCATGGATAGTACGATCAGCATGATGAGTACGATCAACATGGTCAGTACGATAAGCATGGTCAGTACGATTAGTATGGTAAAAGACATTTGTGATTTCCAAAACAAGATATAAAAGTCAAAAGAGAACTTTTGACTAAACACTACTGATTCTATGGAGAATAATATATGGGTAAACATTACAAAGAAGATAAATTTTTTTCATGATTTAGTTGATGATGAAGATCATGAGTTGTATAGAGGGTGTATTGAATATTCAAAAAATTATTTTCAACTTAAGTTTTAAAATATGAAATTCGTATGGTAAATTATTAATAAGGTGTTTTCCATGATATTTTAATTATTGTGTAATGAATTTATTGAAGCTAAGATCTATTAATCTTTTTTATGATATGAAAAAATTTGTTAACAGTATTGGATGAAATTATACAAAAACTCATTATTGTCCCAATGATTTTATTAATATTGAGGAAAGGAATAAAGTAGAGAAGAGTGTAAAAAATATTCATCTTCTAGATCTAAGTCAATGGGTATTTTGGGAATTCTAAGTAAGTATATCACTATAAATAATAATAAAAATAAAACACCAACAAACATTTTTTATTACTTCATTTCAACACATCGAATGTTAATATTAATCAAGTCATTAAAAATAACTAAGAACATGATGGGAAATGCTATATATAATAAGGAAGATGGGATAATGAGACACATAATATATTAAATATCATGGAATATTTTTGATTCATTACATATATATTTCTCATCCAATCCTAAAAATGTGCGATTGGGATTAGATAAATTTGGTTTCATCCTATTCAAGACATTGAGTACTATTTTTATCATTTTGAAAGTTTTTTGATCCCTTAAAATATACCTTCATGAATGTGTAAAAAACAATTCATTAGTTTTTTATCATTATTCCTAAAAAAATGAATGAATATAATATTAATACATATTTGAAGCCTCTAATTTAAAAATTTTATGAGTTATAGAGAAAAGGTTCTGAGATGTATGATGTAGCTTCTAGAACAATGTTCAAAATGCATGCTACTCTAATGTGAACTATTATCGACTGCTCAGGACTTTGGAACCATCTTTAATGGGAACATGCATTGGTTTGGATTTTCTAGTTATTAACAATGATTTTGAACATAAATGACTACCTTATAGTAAAAATGGTTTTTTTTGTGTCATCACATAATCCTCAATGAATGTGATATATTTAGGTAAATCAAGATTAAATTAAATTAGTCTATTGGTCATATACCACCTAACAATGTAGTTGATATGATCTAAAATATTGGAATTAAATTTAAATGTCAATGGATAATTTCAGAAGGTGCATAATTTTAATAAAAAATGTGATCATATTTCTAAGTGTATCACCAGTTAAAATCAAAACTAAATAATGAAAGGAAAAAATAATAATAATAAAACTTCAATATTGGGAATTTAATTTTCTTTTTCATAATCTAGATGTTATGTATATTGAGAAGAATTATCATGAAAATTTGATTTTTACTTTACATAATTATCAAGGAAAGTACAAAGACCATCTAAATTACCAAGAGGATATATATATAATGATCATCATGTGTGATATATAGACATATGATAATGGAATGTATACTCTAGTAATTTTATCAATAAAAAATGTTGAGATAGATATATTCCTTAAAATATTAAAGCATTTGAATGTATCTAATAGGTATTCATGTAACATCTTAATGTGTGTCGAATTTAAACATATTATGTTATATGGATTAAAAATTCTTGATTCACATATTATGTTATAGAATCCACTACCATTAAAATTTTATAAATTTTTAACTAAAAAGGTTAATGCAGTTATAGTGAAATCCTGTAAATTCTTTAAAAAACTACGTGTCAAAGCTATACAACCATCTGATCTTGAAAAACATTAGGATATATATTTTCTAACACTTTATGGAATAGAGAAGGTCTTTCTTCCATAATCATTTCCATTAATGAGATATAGAACTATGAATTTGGACAATGAAGGAAAATTAGAAGCTCCGATACATTAACGATAGATGTATCCAATTGGGGGTTACATTAACTATATGTTTTCAACATAAGAAATTGATTCTTGATGCTTAATTAAATATATAACTATGTTTTATTCATTTTATTAATAGACAAATTGGTCATTTGAAATCATACATGAAAAATAAATCTCAACCTAAAGGAAATATTTTTGAAGGTTACTTAGTAAAGTAGTTTCATACTTTTTTATAGATACTTGGATTCTATTGAGAGAATATTCACTCAAGTTGGACGTAATGAAAACTTATAAACTACGTGGGAAATAATTCTTTTTTTCTAATATTGGATGACCAGTTGGGAGGAAGTAAATTATTTACTAAATGAAATATAATTATTAAAATAACATGGATATGTGATACTAAATATGAAATTGAGGATTCATTGGATGAATAGATTCCAATAAAAACAAATTGATGCATGAGAAGTGAAACATGAAATGAGAATGATATAAAAAATATATTAATAATGTTCTTGTAGAATGTTTTACACATCTCGCATGTTTATAAATACTATATTAAATATAGATATTTCATTTACAAATATATTTAATAAATATAGTAATATACATTACATTTATTAGATTACGAATAACAATACATGGAATAATTTTTCTAAATATTTATAGTTTTTGGATTAGGGTCATCTAAATAAAGCTAGAAATTTTAATGCTTTCAATGTGAATAGATTCATATTCTTGTACATCAGACTCATAAGAGGGTTTAAAAGAAAATAATAATGCTATATTTATAGATTCCAAAATGGGATACTATGAAAAACTGACTGATATTCTCGAAATAAACTACCACAGTAATATTTTAGTTACTTTATTCAAATGAATGTGTCAATATTACTAGTTGTTTTAAAACAGATTCATTTAATTTTAGTTCTATGAAATTATCTTTCTTAATGGATGTTAGTGACAATGAATTACATGATAACTATATCTTTATGTCACAAGTTATAATATTATATTATATATAAGATTCCATGGATGAATGGTGGAGTGTAGTTTTTCAGATAAAACAAAGAGACATGTATAATATCTGTGATGGAGTAGAATATTTTACCTCTAAAATTAAATCACATAAACAATAATAAATCCAATTATTTGTCCATCATGATATTAAAAATATTTTTTTTCAAGCGTGGATATAGTATAAGAGGTAATGATAGAGGAGGATAATGTAATCATGGAGGAGAAAATGGTTGGATGTGCAGTCATCCATTAACTTATCAACTACATATGTCATATGTTATTTATTTCTATCACTATGGGTCTATTATAATATTTAAATTTCTTTTTATTCATCACTTATTTAATTTCAAAAATTGATTGTTATATTTTTTTGTTTTTCCATTTAATCACTTGAATACATATGTATATTATGTTTATCAATAATGTGCATATCTTATAATTTCTGTATTAATTTTTTGACATAAATATTTTCAAATATATGTTTTGAAGTTATCTTTACCTATTTATATGATAGAATTAAAAAGGGGTGAATCACTACTTTTATTCAAATTATAGTTGATGTACTCCTACCCATGAAGATGTTTTTAGGGTTTCTTATTGATCTCTCAGGCTACTTTCCTATAGCATAAAGGAAACCCTTAGTCTCCCACCCATCAATTTATTCCTTTCCCTCCGCCTCATAATTCATCTAGTTCAATACATGATAAACTTTTATCGAGGTAACAGTTTTTCACTTATTTATCTCCAGGAGGAAATTGGGGGGCAACAATTATAAGTAAAAAATTTATTGGAATAATGTTATGGGAATTTTTATATTAATAACTTATTTTTTAAACAAATATAAAAATAAATGTTACTATTGAGAAAAACATTGACAATTAATATATGTGGAATCTTATTTGATTGAAGATATTTGTTCCCTTTTATTTTATGGAGTACCCACAAATTAGGCTTTGGGAAAGTTTGGCCAGATTATAGGACAGTTAGTGGCTAAGCTTGAAAACCTTCTGATTGGATGCATATTCTTCAATTTTGGAATAATGAGGTATTTGATTCACAAATAAATGCAATTTTAATACAATATGACTAAATTTAATCTCATTAATTATTTAAATTAAAATATCTTTAAAATGATTGTATTTATAAAAATGTTCTTCCACTTTACCATTACTGATATTATCACATGAAGGTGGATGAAAAAGAATTTGTATGAGAAATGAAAATATTTTAAATGGATTTTATTGAATGAATCCAATAATACATCATTGACTACTTAGTAGATGCATGATATTGTACTTGGGAGGTACCCCAAGAGTAGTGGAAAGTGTTCATTAATCGGAATCTCTATGAGAATAACATGATATTAAAGAATATATTACTATATTAATCTCATTTTACATATATACAAGAATATGTCAAGGACATGACATTTTGTAAATTTTTATTGAATTAAATGTTATTTATCTTATAATGTTTGAAGAAAAAATTTATCCAGACAAGTGAAATAAAGAATCCTCTACATTCCCAGTTTGATAATTGTTTCCATAAATTGATCCATTTTGGTAATACATTCATTAGTTGAAATATTAATATGATAATATTATTTATTTCATGTATTAAAATATTTATTTATCACTATTTAATAATGATAAAACATTTAGGGAAAAAAGTATCTTGGTAGGAACTGTGGTTGAATGTGAAAATGAAATATGTTGACAGTTAGTTGAATGATCCTTCTAAATATGTTAGGGTATGAATTTATTTTTTATTGTAATGGTTCATAAAAACATATATAATACTATAATAACTTATAAAATTAAATATATCAGTGAAAACATTCATTTTGGAACATCATACTATAATTAATAAAAAATATGTTTCATATTATATAAAAACCAGTTGTTAAAATTTATGATACGAATGATAAATGTACTATTATTTTGATAACTTCTATTTTCAATAATATATTCCGTATCAGTTAGGATCAGAATTTATTTTCATTTTTCTCTTTTCTAATAGTTATAATTATAAATTTAATTGATATTTTATTTATAGGTAAAAATAAAATAACTATTGGATATCAGTCCCACACAGTCCTCGTTCTCCCAGGAAAATCTAGTTGGTCAGGTCGTTGGGAATGAGCATCCTGGTCATGTGCAAGGGATGGGTTCTAGACCATTACCATCTGAGGTCATTGGAAGGTCACTAGGATTGTATTATCATCTACTGTAGGTTCTATTTGATTCCAATATATATATATATACTAATAGGTAGTTTCCTGTGATGAAAACATAATTCAGCAACAAGGGAACCTCATTCAGCAAAAGGGGACTCATATACAGTGGCAAGATATTACAAGCATTACATTATTGAAACAATTGATTGAATTATATTAGAAGATGACTAGATGTTTCCTTGGTGACATTGTGTTTATGGATGGTTCATGTTAGTAGGTAAATGAAACAATTTCATATTCATTTATTACAAAAACCATTATGGGTTTTAAGTTGAAATTTAAACATACATCACTATTTAGTTTTTAAAAAAATTGTTAGAGAGATTTTTGAACCAAAGTGTTACATTTGTTGTCAGAACATGTCAATATGTTTTTGGTGAGTTTGGATGAAGTATATATGCCTAGAGTTTTATTATTGAATAAGTATTGATTCCTGGAGATTTTTTACAGATTTATCTAATAGCATTAGATCTCATTCTTGTAAAATTTTTCATTATATGGAATTGGACATCATTCTTGGAAAGTTCTTCTTGGTATTTAAATATGATGATTATTTGAAGGGATATTAATGAAAATGACATGTTTAAAAGAGGAATCACTATATTCAACAATTTCTAGAATATTAAAGAATACCAATATATATGAATTTTATATTATATGATGAATTGAGAAGTGTAGATGTTTAGAATGACATTTTAATTGAAATGGATTTAAGTTTTCATTCAAAACATTGAATAATTCTAGGTAGAATGGAAGTCTTACAAAAATATTTGTTCCAACCACACAAACCCTAAGGGGATAAACCTCAACCACTCATAGGGGGACCTAAGGGGTCAACCCTCATGGGAGAGACTGCCCAAGGAGGCTGAGAATGGAGTATACAACCATGTGTAATCCATGAGGGAACCCGTATAAAGGGAAAAATAGATTACAAGACCAAGGGCAGCACGAGTGGGTGAAAAAGCATGCTCACATGTGAGGAATAGGTAGTTCCCCCATGTGGGGTGGAAAAATGGTAGGGAGTTCAGGATTTCTATCCACTCAAAGGAATGTCTAGTTTATTATATCAAAGACATGACTTATTCTCAGTTCATTATGGGAAATAAAAAATTACATACTATTCATCTTTCTATTAAAATGATGCATACAACATCATCAGTCTAATCTAATTGATCAATTTTAATTTTATATGACAAATGAAAGATGGATATCACCTTTATCCTTGAGAATAATGCCTTCATAAATGATTTTCTTGTGGCTGAATTTTTGTAGACCGAGAATCCAAAAATGATCTCAGCTACCATGTCAGGTCTTCTAAGTCAAATCAAGAGTGAGAAATGCGGCAATGTATGATTTATCCCAAATAAAAAAATTCATTTCATGCATGAGTATGTGGTATGTGAAGGATACTATATGAAATGTAAAAAAACATCTTATGCGAGAAAGAGTGTATCCTAATTTTAACCATGCAAGACACTTCTTAACAGTGGAAAAATTATACGGTTATTAAAAAAATAATGAAAATATTTAATTTTGTTGATTTTTGGGTGATGCTACATCATGGTGAGGCTTATTTTTCGATGAAAATATTATTCTTTACATGAGAATATAGAGTTAATGAAAATTATAGTATAAAAATGGGTTGTGGAGATTTGATGACCTGTGATGCCTCATTCTATGTGGGGTAAAAATAGTTTACGTATAATGCATAAAATATTATATTACTATTTTGTGGTAGGATTTTCTATATGGCATGTTGAGGTGGAAACCTAAAGGTTATCAATTTGCATCTATGCTCCAAGAAGTGAGGAATGATCTATACAATGGGTAGTGGATCTCCACACATTCAATGTAGATAAAAATTCTATGAACCATGAAAATATTTAGTATGTGTAGTTTCTATATGGTTATAAATTAAAATTCATAATGTTATTGAACCACTTTAATAATAATTCTTGACGTTTTCATAAGTTTCATGTGATAACTGGTTTAATAATCGCTATTTTCATTCTTATAAAATGATAGGCTACTTCATGAATAGTAAATTAATAGAAGGGTGAGTAGTTCTATTGATGTTCAATGTAGATAATTTTATGATAAAATATTTGGTCACTCATAGGTTTATACCATGCTCATGAAGAAATAAAATTCTTTACAGTTAGTATTTGAAAGTGTATGTGAACACAGTCATCAATTTGAGAAGCAGAATATTTTTTTGAAGATAGTTTGATGAAAGATATATATGTTATTCCATAACTATCTAATTCACATATAGATAAATTTTCACACTATATGAAAAATATATAGTTGAGAAGTCATGAAGCATAATTTTGTAAGAAGTGCCAATTTAGTGGAGCCCTTCAGAATGTGAGAATTTTATATTTTATTAAACTTGATTTCTCCAAATAAATATCATAATCAATTTTGGTAAAAGTATCCAACATTCAAAATTGGTCATTCTTAGGTTGTTGTGTATTCATTTATTTGACAAGGGAATGAGAAAGTGTTATTATATTGGTACTTTGAAAATTATAGTGGGACACTATGCTATTGATGAAATTTATGTTGTAATAGATTGTGATTATAGAGGATAATCTGTGATTTGGTGGTCTAACCATTAACAATAAGAAGTCGGATCATTTTGAGACCAATTTTTTTTAAAACATTGTGTTCCTATACCATTTATTTTTTAATAAATTCAAGAGATTAAGAGTTATCAGAAGAGTTGATCAAATCCTAATATGTAAATAGAGGTTAATTTCAAAAGAATTAAAAATTATAAAAATAACCACAACTTCAACACCCCATTTGTCAGTGGTTCAACTCCTTAATTGGAACTTCAACTAGTATCTGAGACAGGTTCCCTCTTTATGGATCCAATATGAATTAGAGATGGATAATTTGATTTCTATTAATATTATAAGTGTTCATACTTTAAATGGAAAGAAATAATCAAATTTGGAAGAATAAGATAATTCCCTATCTTATATGTATTGTCCATGAAGTTAAAGATGCAGTTACTCTTGGATCGCCACCTATTGATGATGAATCTATTATGAATTTAAAGAGAAGAGAAATACATAAGCTGATTTAAAATCTAAAAACTCCATTTTCATGACCTTGTCATAAAACATTTATAGAAAGGTCATGGGTTTCAAAAATACCAAGGAAAATTTGGAGAAATTGCAAAATAGTTATGAAGATTATGCGAATGTTAAGACGGACAATTTTAAAACTTTTAGAAGAAAATTTGAAGATATAAATATGTGTTATGGATAATATATTGATGATTACTTCACAATATTCAACGATATTGTCAATAATATACTGGGTTTTGGTGAAAAGTTGGATGATTCAATAATTTTCAAAAATCTACTAAGAAATTTTCCTGAGAGGTTTGATAAAAATTATTAGATTTGGAATATAGAGATGACCCTACACTCTATGAACTACATAACATACTCATTTAATATGAGATGAGAAATATCTTAGTCTTAAAAAATATGATCAAATATTATATGGGTTTTTAATCCCTAAGAATGATAAAAATCAGATATGAGGAAATACTATAATAATGTGAATTTGATGATAAATATCAAGATGGATATTTTAATAGAATAATTTATCTTTTATTAAAAATATTCAAGAGGTAATGTTAGGGGTAAAAGTAAACTAATACAAATTTTATACAAATGTAATAACATTGGACATTTTTCTATAAATTGTATAGAAAATAATTCTGTAGATCCTAATACTTGTGATGAAAAACCATAGAAAAAGAAATGGGGGAAAACTCAAAGGTATAAACAAAATTTGATTGAATAAATTAGAAATTATTTAAAAGTAAAATAAGAAGTTTAGTGAGAAAGGAAGGTGAAGCTATCTTCACAACATGAAACTGACTAGAAGATGAAATTAACTTCATAGATCATTCTGAAAAATGGTTTGAAACTTTTATATGTGAAAATTATAAAAGTGAATGAACATATCTAGAGCTCATGTTTAAAAATAAAACAGAATCTTATCTTGAGAAAAAATAAATAAAAAACGAGAGGAGGTAGTTATTGAAATAAACATAAAATATTACTTAGTAAATGGAATAATGTAAATATAAAGAGATTTTTTTACATTTAATAAATTAGAATATAATAATTTAATGCAAGTAAAATAGGAAAGATGATAATGGAACATAAATAAAAACATTCCCTCGACTAATAAGAATAGGCAGAGACTCAGTTTAAATGTATTTAATAACAAAATATATGAAAAAATATTTGATAATATTTCAGCAAGGCTGTTGAGGTCAAGGAAGAGTCATCACAAACTAGTGAAAAGTGGGATTTAAAGAAGTACGTCAATTTAACACTCAATAAATCTAGAAATAAATATGTTATATATAAAAATTCATGTCTATAAATAAATTTTGGGTAACTATGGAATATGAAGACCTGTGAGAAATCATCTTCTAATTAAAAGGATGAAATAAATTCTTGAATAATATTTTAACACCATGAAAAATAAAATCTTAGTATATAGATGGGTAAAAACAGCAATATTTAAGACCTAAATATTATCATGTTATATTATTAATATTTAGATAAAACTAATTCTGTTGTTTAGTTTTTGGAAAAAAATATTAATCATGTTGCTATAAAATTTCCATACAATAAATGTCACATGAACCTAGAGGGATTTATTATGAGAATAAGAGAGAAATTTTTCAAAGTAAGATAGCATATATCCAGAATTCATCCCATATTCCAACAAAAATATTTTTCTATTTAGAAGAAATATGTGTTAGATGTGATCATCAAGGCCATATTGAAGAAACATTCAGGATTATTCTCCACAAACAAATATCCAATACTATTAAATTCAATAGATATAAAAAAATTAATGAAAAAAGTCATTTTTTACAGATGTTACATTAAAATCAAGTAGAAAAACTGTGTCATGGATTATTGACAGTGGATGTTCATCACACAAGATTGGTGACACATAAATCTTAATAAAAATAAGAATCATGAAGGTGTAGAAATGACATTTGGAAATTACAATTCAGTGAAAAATAAGGGATTTGGAAAAGTAAGTATTGAATCCCAAAATATGAAATCCCATAATGGGTTAATTCTTGTAGGGTTTAAACATGATTTTCTTATTTTCAACCTACTTTGGGATGATATACATGAGGTTTCGATCAAAAAGGATTCATGTATCATCCAAAGTTCAAAGGATTGAAGAATTATCACTCAAGAAAAAATATCATATGATAATATATTTCAAATTGGCGATTCTAACAATTCCTATTATTCGAGTTCCAAATATAAAAACACCCACTGGCATAGAAGGCTTAAAAATCATGGTCACAATAGTATATGTAAACCCATAAATATTGATGTTGTGAGAGATTTTCCCTGGTTAAATAGTGAACGGTATAAAATCTGTGAATCCTCTAAAAAATTTAAATTGGCCCAAAGTTTACACAAAGGGGTGGATATCCTATCTTATAACAATGTTGAACTTTTTCATACAGACTTATGAGGCCCAATGAAACCAAATTCTACCATATGTGATCTATATTTCATAACATTCTTCCATGATTATACTCAAATAGAAAATGTAATTTTTATCAAGCATAATTTTGAGGTAACAAAAATGTTCAAACTTTTATAAGGAAAGATGAGAAAGAGAGGAATATCTATGTCACAAAACTAATATCAGATAATGGTAAGGGGTTTACTTGTGATTCTTTTGAGACTTATTTTTAAATATGTAATCAAGAATCGATACATCAAACCATATAATCTATAACAAATTAGGACATCTAAAATAAATAACAAAAGCATAGTTGATATGGCTAGGGCTACGTTAGCTGAACACAATATCTCAATGTATTTATTATGATAAACTATATGTACTACCATACACATAGATAACATATTTCTACTGAGACCAAAAAATCAAGAGTCAACATATGAAATTTTGTACAATAAAAAACCAATAGTTAAATACTTCATAGTGTTTGGAATCTCTATCATTATAGATATTAAGATAATCAATCTGAGATAGAATTTTATAAAAGAAATAGTGGAGTGAATTTGAATGGGATACCTATCTAATGGTAGTGGGTATATATGTTGGAACAAACAATTGATAAATTTAATTGGCTATAGTGTTGTTAGAATTATTCATAATAGGAAAAAATTACATATAATAGTTGATATAGATTAAAAATATTTGGTAAAAAATGGTTGAAAATTGAATAAAAGAATGATAAAACTATTGAAAAAGATCAAAAAAATTCCTGATATTGATTTTTAACATACTAGTGATGAAGATGAAGCTAATAAAAATAAGATTCAATGGTACAGAAAATTGAATAAACATTTTGAGATTGAAAATATCAATTTAAATCAATAGCCTATAGTAAAAACTATAATATTATTTATAATTTAAGATCAAATTTCACTTATTTCTCAAATTGAACATTATATAGTGGAAGATTCAGATAAGAATGAGGAATCGATATAAGCTATGATTTAGGATCTTGACCATATTGAGAAGAACTCCACTTGGGATCTTGTGTCAAGATATAAAAATAAAAATTTTACTGGTACCAAGTGGGATTTTAGGAATAATCTATATGTGAAAGGTAATGTTTCAAGAAACAATCCAAGGATGGTGTGCAAAATAAATTTTCAAATATATGGAATTTTCATTGATGAAAATTTTTCACCAGTAGAAATATTGGAAACCATTAGAATGTTATTGGAAGTAGTAGTACCAAAACATTATAATTATTATTAAATGGTTGTTAAATATTCCTATCTAAATAGTGATCTTGAAGAAGAATTCTATATTAAACAACCTGATGGTTTTGTATTAGACAGTTGTAGTTCCCTGACCTGTTTAGCCACCCGGGCATTGCATCAACATAAGTTCCACTAGGCCTTAAGTGTGCCTCCTCAGACTCTAAAGGCTTACAACTAGTAGCGAGGGTGTACATAGGTGATAATGGGGAGAATATACCCTTTGGTGAAGATATAATAGTCTTCTATATAAATATAATATAGTGTAATGATATACCAACCTACACTAGTGTAGTAACCCGACCGTGGTGTAAGCACCTGAATATAATACAACAGCCAAATCATATCGACAATATCATAATAATAAACAAAAAAGCCAAAGATTCCATTTTTATATAAGAATGCATATAAAATAAATTCATACATATCAACCACAATACATACATATATACCAAAGTTTGATGATATAAACATAAAAAATATAAACTAAAGCTGATTTAAGAACGTCAAGGTCCTTTTACATCCATCCAATTCTAAATACCCAACACTAAGGTCTAGCACTAGAACTTGAACCATTGCATGAATGAAAATATATATAATCTAAACCTTTCATAAAGGGTTTGAGTAGGGTGTGAGAATTAATATCAATAGGTTGCCACCAATTTATGTCTATATTACATAAGTTATTAAGAA
The DNA here is from genome assembly GCA_963277665.1 of Viscum album. Taxonomy (NCBI): domain Eukaryota; kingdom Viridiplantae; phylum Streptophyta; class Magnoliopsida; order Santalales; family Viscaceae; genus Viscum; species Viscum album. The sequence continues at coordinate 1,983,065,949 of OY728161.1, read as the reverse complement.
AGTTTATACTAAAAGTAAATAAAACAATATTTCCCAAAAGAATAATAATAACCCTCTCCCCTTATGCTCAGTGTCTATAAGGGAGAAATCACCTGCTTCGAACAATACCAAGATATGGTAGTGGACATGATCCTTATCTTATGACCAAAGAATCCTGAAATGTATACTAAATCTAGGTTAAACCTTGGTTCCACCTCTACGAAAGTCATCCAAAACCATGTGCCAACTAACACCTCATGTCTAGATCAAGTAAAAAACATATCAAAGGCACAACCAAATCAAGAACCTAGTACCTCGAACCTCATCTCAAAAGTAAATCCATCATCTTGAAGCCTAATGACTGAGGTAAAATGATATCTTTCCTCCAAATAATATCACTGTCATCCAAACATTAGACATTATAAGGAACGACGATGTCGATCATCCCAAATAAGTCCACTACCAATGGCCTCATGTATGGCGAGCCTCATCCCAAACCAATAGTATTAATGTTTTAAAGTAATAGGTCCTCACAATCCTCACATATTTATATAGAAAAAATATCCAAAAAATTTCATAATCTATAAATAATAGAGGAATCCAGCAAAAGATTCTGTCAATACCACCTAATCATCTCATCCCAACTATGTGAAAATGACTCCAAATAGCACATTGGCTTTCATGGGGAAGATATAGTTACTAATTATCCCCTAAAATAGAATATTGAAGCACCTTGTGTCCCTATGATTGTGTCACTCAACCAGATGGTCAAAAATATCTCGTATCACACAATCCATGCTCATAATCAGATACGCTTTTCAACTCAACAGATGACTGTGTAACCCAACCAGTGATCAAAATCACTTATAAAACACACACACACATCTATTTCTATATCTAGCCTATCCAATACTGATGATCACGTCACCTCAATTGATATGACCAACACCATCTAAATCCTTGGGATGAGACCATCATGTTGAATTGTAGCTCATCAATTCAATATATTCAAACTAAAAAAATCAATTTAACAAAACACTCTCACCTACATAATATTCTCAAGTGGAATAAAACCTCTAACTCAACCTTGCATTGACAAACATGGTCCTGGAATTACCAATGACATTCTTGATATCATACAATTAATTTAAAAATATGAATCTAATTAATAAGGGTCTTTATCGGTCGACATCATGGTGTGGTCAAATCTACACCCCAAAACAACCGATAATTTTTTGAGAAAGATGAGAACCACCTACCTATTATTGGTATATACCCACACATCTGAATTAGCCTCTAAATCATGATTATTTTGAATAAATAATTATTTTAAATGTATTCATTGAAAATAAGGTAAAAACACTGGCACAAATTAACACACTATATGATGAGGACAAAATATAAATGATGAAATAGGATTCAAAGGCTTATTGATATGGATCCAACTCTATACATGGATCAATAAATGGTACCCAAATGAAGAATCAACTTTAAAAACTATAGGAGGAGAAAAAGAGGATCTCTTCATACTGTGCGTGTAGTTGGAGAAGGAATAAATAAGGAAAACCTAACTTAAGGTGGGAGGGGAAGTTTGGTAATTTCACAATTTTAATGGGACACATGGTTTGGATAATTTTGTGCCAACTGTGTGGTTACTGTATCTTAATAGATAAGCCTTGTATAGTCATCTCGCATGGTTTTTCCAAACTATGAGCCTATGTATAGCAATTGGTTAAGTGTAACTAAGAATGTGACTTGGACACACTTTTCCAAAACCACGAGAAATATGTACAGATACCTCTTTTAAAAACTACAGAGGTCCTCACATGGATGTTCACCCCCTTCTACTTTTTTACTAAATTAGGATCAATTCATTTTTAGGGAACATATTTTCTCCTTGGAGGCTTCACAGTTTTTCCAATCCTTGAAAATCTATCTGTGCACTTTGAAAACTTGGGTTTCTGGCCTCTGATGGAACCGAAACCCAACCAAAACTCCGATACATTTTCTGATCATCAAGAATCCTCCAAAATCAAGGTATTTGGGTCAAATAAAACTCATAAATATGTTTTATTGATCCTAAAAAGAGTTGGTCTACCCAAAAAACCCTGAAACATTCCAAACGAGCGAGGAATTCGACCCACTCAGATAACCTGGTATGTTAATATCTACCCACCTTAACATATCTCATCCATAATCTAGAAAACAAAACCCAAAGATGACACAAAACTTTCCGAACTCATTATGAATAACCAGAACTACTCTGGTCAAAGGAGCAGAGGTCAACTCCCTTAAGGGCTACCCACCTTTGGATTTATCTACCCTAATCACATATCTACCCAATATTCAAATAAAATCGATGGTACACCAACCATCCCTAGATTAAATATCCTCCCTTGATGAATCATCACTACCACACCATATTAGGTGCCTCCATTTCATACTCAACAGCCATCATGTCCTGTATCCCAACATATTCCCACATCGTGTCTGTGTTTCCCATGACACATATCATTTCCCACACCTCATTAAATACTCAAATAAGTTCCAATACCTCTCACAGAAATCAAGTCCCACATTGAATTTATTCTTAGATACATATGCACCTTGTAAAATTTACACATCCATCGATTCCCACATATAAATCTTGATTCCAATAACAATATATATATATATATATATTACGCATTTGAGGGAATTCCAACCTACTAACCAGGATCTATTTAGTCAATAGATATATCTCATGCACCTTGTACACCCAAAAAAGACCTAAATATATAATGAAATGACAAAATAAAACAAAAGAAAACATAGCTATTCCCATGATATACCTCTAACCGTTACCAGATCACTAGCCCACTCTAACCATATTAACTCTATAGTGTGAACATAACATGAATCCTAACTACCTGAAGCCTAACATTACTACAGTGATACAATAGCCACTGGTCACTGACCTCACTATTGTGTCCCACTATCTCTTCCACAAAATCCACATGCATCAAACTCATAGCTACTAGAACTTGGTAAAACTCTTAATATTACCAAAAAACCCTGAGTCTACCTTGGTCCCTAACTGTCGGATGTTCAAGAAGGATTCCTATATAACCTCTCAAGATTCTGGACCTGATCGTATGCTCAACAATCCTTCAGTACTTGATCACACTACATTGACACATGACTCATATTCCCTCACTAGAAGCACTTCGTCAAAAATCTACCATATGGTGGTCTTCTTGATTCATTTCCCTAATGTCCCTACCGAGACTCCTATTAGAATCGATTCCTTCTATCTGAATCATCACCACTGAAATCACAAAATACCATCACCCAACTAGAATAGGACAATCCAATAAAATTTCCATCATCTATGAGTGCTTGTTTCACTTCCTATGATATTGAGACTATCCTGAAGATGTTTACTTGCACATTGATGGAATTCTATAAAAAATCCTTGAAACAACTCACCCTAGAGGTTTCATCTCTCACTATATTGGGTAAAAAAGAAGACAACTCGGTGAACTTTGATACATAGTATAAGACAGACATGTCACCATGTTGAGTCTCAATAATGGTTGACTACTCTCTACCCCGATTGTCTCTAGGAATAAGTGATTGAATAACCTACCCTCAAAATCCATCCAGGCTAGTCCCTTGTGTCATCCTGCCTGAACCTACAAATCCCACCAGTGCTTTTCCAGTTCTCTAAGCATATACTTATCAAGATTCCCCCTCTTTCTTGGATGAGACTCAAGCCATTTGAAGATCATCTTCATTGACTTGATCATGTTCTGAGCCACTTATTGTTCACCCTTAACCTAAAATAGTAGTGGGTGATATGACTAGAACTATCGAGTCAAGTACTCCATTGAAGGATCTTCTTCCTAAGCCCCTTGTCAATCCCCTATATGACTCATACAAGACACACTATGATATTCTTGTCAAGACACCTCCCAAAATCTGTCAAATATAGAATCTTTCTTATCTGCACTAAAGGTCGTAACTAAACTTGTACCTATAGATCATCATCTTACAGACTTTCCAAGTCCACATTCCAACCCTTAGTGGTCTTACCCTATGCATACTATTGTGTCATTAAATTACCACCCACCTAATACTTCATTAGAATTTTTCAAGGTGGAAACCCACTAAAGACCAATAACATTGTTCGACAACCCAAAGAACACACACACAGACACACACGACATAGATATGGAAATTAGTAATAGACATCATAAACACACCACCCTTACCCCCCCCCCCCCATCGCTACCATATCTCTAGAAATCCAGCCACCTAAAACCTTACCCACCCATATCAAATCCTGTAGTCACATATGACTTAGGCCATTCTCATCCTAAAGAACCATGTCACCTAAACCCGAAGTCTTTTTATCTTAACCTGGTGATCAACATCACCCCATATCATCATCCCTTAATTATCCTATACGATCCATCCCCACATATATATATATATATCACATCTTACATATTGATTTCATTGGTTCCACTTTCCTAGGTTTGCTGAGAAAGATTCCACCAAAGAGAATCTAGGTAAGAAAACACCTCTTAGCTTCCTTTTTGACACATTAAACAACCCAACCCCTTTGAGAGGAATCCAGGCCCCCAATGATAATCACTAGTATTTAATATCACATGCACACAAAGATATATTTTAAAAGATCATATGTGATTATTAAAAGAAAAAACATGCCTCCCCTTCCATTCCATGCTAAGGGTCAAATAACTCTTCACATACCATACCGAGTCAAGGGTCACATGTAAAAATAGGTAAAAATCACATTTAAAGTGAAACAGTCATGGTGTAACTCATATAAAATATAAAATGATAAAATTAGAATAAAAATTACCACCCTTGCCAACCTGGTCCATCAGCCGTGAATGGGGTTTCAGGCACCCACACACGAGTTCTAAAACTAGTTTTTACAACATCGTAATATATAATATACCATATAACAAATATTAATACCAATAAAGAGGTAGAATAAAATTCTTTAATACTAGTTGTAGTTTTCCAACACGTTTATCCACCTGAATAGTGCTTCGGGCCGAGTGCCACTGGGCCTCAAGAGTGCATCCCCGAATAAAAAATGTATTTTACTTGTAGCGAGAGTTCTAAGAGGTGATAGTGGGGAGAATATAACATGTGATTATGATTGAAAAATGGTATATATAAATCTAATATAGCTGAAAGAAAGACCAATACACATTTGACCAATAACAAGCACATGGAAGAATCATAAGTAATATCATACAATAGTGGATGCATATCAACAATAGTAGAGGAATAAATAAACAATCCAAACATTATATTTGTAGATATCAATTCATATCAAAACATGTTATAAATATAAATAAACATAAGGGTATCTAATGTATTACCACAATACATACATATATATAAGATTATTCTTATACAAAAATAAATAAAAAGAGAAACTCTGGCTGAGGAAAGAACCTCTAGGTACCTTTCTATCCATCCCATGCTAAATATCCCAACACTATGGTCCGGCTCTATAGATCGAACTCCTACTTGAAATAAAATCCATAAAATCTACACTCATCTAGAATGGCTTATATAGGTTGTGAGAAAGAATCTCAGTAGCCCCCCCACTAATGTGTTATTATCTTAAAACTATGATTAATCAGGTGTATAATAAACGTAAATAAAATAGCACTGCACACAATCATAATTATAATCGGCTCCCCTTATTCAAAATAATTACAAGGGAGTGATCAACTAATTTGGATAATATTTGAATATAGAAGTGGAGATGATCCTTAGCCTATGCCTATGGAATCACCTGGTGTATAATGAATCAAGGTGAACACTCAGTTCCACCTCTATGAATGTCACCTGGTATTATGTGCCAACTAAAACCTCATGTATTGATCAAGTAACTGATGTATCAGATGTATGGAATAATCAATTGTATAGTCTTTTAGACCGCAACTCATATGAAACTCCATCAGGTTGAATCCCAACATCCAAGGAACATCGATATATGCCATCTAAATAATATCTCGATCGGATTGACATTCAACGTCATGAGGAATGATGATGTTTCTCATAAAAAATACGTCTTCATAGAGTGGCCTAAAGTATGATGAGCCTTGGCCCTGAACCGCAGTCCTAATGATATTAACCAATGGATCCTCACCATCCCTATAGATTTCTATGATAATCACTTCCAATCAATTTACTAAAATGAAACCAATAGAAGCCTCTACCCACACGAGTGATCAATACGACCTCATCATATAAGCCCTACTGTTTTCACATGAATCCAAATGATGCATTGTCATTCATGGGTGAGTGACAATAAAATATTATTCCATAAGACACACCATTCCGGCACCCCATGCCCCAGAAATAATATCACTCCCACATGACATTTCCATAACCCGATGACCTTTTCACATCAATATATGTCCATTCAACCCAACCAATGATCAAAATATATTAGATTACGCAAAAAAACAAAAATTTATATATCGGTCTATTCCCAACCTAATGAAAACATCACCTCAATCTTGATGAACAATGAAATCTATGTCCTTAGATTGAGACCATCATGTTCCATTGGAACTTAACAATTCAATGTAATAAAATTAATTAATTCAATTTAATAAAAAATCACACCCAAAAAAATATGACCAAGTTTTCTATGACCTATACCCCAACCTTGTATGAATAAACATGGTTAAATAATCCCCAAATAAATCCAATAATATCATTCACATAATTTTGTGAAAACCATTCAATTAATTAGGGTATCTCTCAATCAACACAAGATCATGGTCAAAGAGTAACCCCCAAAAGAACCGCATAATAATCGATTAAGATGATGAACATCTACCTCATGTTGGAAGATGCACAAACATATAATCATGGAATTAACTAGAGCCTATTAGGATGAAATTATTGTTTTAGATGAACCCCCTAAAATAGGGTAAAATCACTCACATATATATAGCAAACTATATGGATTCAAAACAAAATGAATGAGGAAATAGGATTCAAAATCATTATGAAATGGATAAAATTCCACAAATATATCGAGAAATAGATCCCGTTCAAAAAATCTAGCTCAAAGCATATATGAGGAGAAATGGAGGAGCTTCCCTTGCTTTGTGTGTGAGTGGATAAGGAAGGAAGGAAGAAAAAATATGCCAGAAACCTTATGTTTTAATCATGTTTTAAGGATCACGAATCATGTTAACCTAGTTTAATATATCACAAATCATGTGTAGAAATTGTTGGTTTCCCTATGATTTAATGCCTACAACTCATGGTATAATCATTCACAAGATCCTGATTCATAATATTATAAATCACGTGTGAATAATGTAAACTATATTCCACCTTGTTCTATAATGTTTTATTAAATTCATTCATAAGTCTAATTCATTCGGTGAATATTAATTCCTAAGATAGCTTAAAAATATTTCACTATGTCTGAGAAACTATGAGTCTGGAACTTGTCCCAGATTTTGGAAAAGTCTATAACACCGTAACCCTGATACCCTAACCCTGACACCGTAACCATGACACCCTGAATCAGACACCATAACCAGTTTTAGATTTCATAATGTATGCGACATCGGTTCCTTAATAGAATCACCAAGATACTGTTCAAAGTTCTGACAATGTAATAGACACCATTACCTGATACACAGTTATTATAACACCGCATTTGTGCTACCATTTCCAAATATCAACACAACTATGGCACCGTGACTTTCTCACCATTCAAAGGAAAAGGATAAGATACCATTTATAGTGACATCATTTAAAGACAAACCATGACACCGTTATTTAATCTTTTTTTGTTTAAAATTTAATTTCTAACAATCAGAGTTGAGTCATTTAACGACACTAACATAATTAATGTTTCTTTATAGACTTTTCATTCGATTGTACGAGGTACGCGGTGTAGAAATCATGCTTCCTGTCAGCTTTAACACATGAACTTTGATATAAAGACAAAAACATGAGAGTTAGAGTAGTATAAGGGAGAGATATTTAAAAGAGAATTGAATGAAAGATAGAGAATGAGATACACTGAAGAACACACGAAGCACTATCGATCCCCAAAAGGATGAAGTAATATAGACAATAGCCTCAAATATCATCATAGTACCAAGTCAAAGAAGAACATGAGCAACATAGCTTACATAATCGAACTGGAAACCAGAGCACCAGACTCGCGATTCTCTATTTTTTCACAAGAGGACTCCATATTTGCATCTGAATCATCCTACAATTCCATAGATGCATAGAAAAACACTTAGAGCATTCCTAATCCTTTATCATCATATTTTACCTATTTTGTACTATTTTTAGCTTTTTAGTAGTGTGTGTGTGTCTGTATTAAAACCCACATTGTCTCCTATATTAAACTGAAGGATACAGGATATCCTTACACTCATATATTCTTAAATCTCTTTACCCTCATAGATAAGTGTGGAATAATTCCTTGTGTGACCTAGTAGTTTATTCCCACGATGAACAATGGAAGAGGTCGTGTGACCAAGAATTTCCTGTGTACTGTTGTTTACCCTGATCCAGGGTGTGGAAAATGTTTATTAATATTAAATTATTGGTGTTAGGTGATCACCATGTGGATTGGATAAGGTATCATCTTGAGGCTCAACCACCTGTTTTATCAGCTGTGCCTTTTAATTTGGGTTTTCTCGACTTTAATTTATATTTCTGAAAAATAGATTTTACTTTGATAGTTAGTCATGGATAGAATTTATAACTATTTTCCATATTAGATTATCTTCAAAAGATGTACAAATTACACACATTGATATAACTAAGAATTAATAAATCTTCTGAGAAGTTATTTCAACTGTCAAACTATTATAAACATATTACCTTGATTAACTGAAATGTATTCATTTTTATTAGGGAATATTTTTAAGTGAACTTTTTATTATAAATATATATAGAAACCCAATTCACCTACCTCATGAGTAATCTACTCCAACCAACATTTGGTATTAGAGGAGTTTATTATTATAAAGGCTCTATTTTAAAATCATTTCAAATGTGATTTATGTAGCAATTTATAGATCTAAAAATTTCTGCCAGTTTTAAATTTCTAACTATTTAAAAGTATTTCTTTATTATGGATAATATAATAGAAGGACAGGCTACACATATTCTTCCATTTTTCAATGGAACTAATTTTTCCCAATAGAAAATTAAAATGAAAATTTATTTAAAATGTATGGGTTTTGAAATTTTTTCATAAAATTTAGATTATTAAAAGATTTCTACTAACACTAGAACTACATGGGATGGCCCAACTAAGACTTATTATAACAATAATTGAAAATCCAAGAATACCTTATACCACTCTTTAAGTTATGTGGAATTTAACAGAATTTTTACATGTAAAATAGCCTACGAAATTTGGGAAACTTTGCCTGTATCACAAGGAGGAACTTCTAGGGTTAAGAAAATGGGACTTAAAACATACACTATAAAATATGACAATTTTAAGATGAAGCATGATGATCATATTTTTGACATGCATCTTAGGTTCAATGAAATTTTAGACACTATGATATCTCTGGGAAGAGATCTTACTGCCAAGGACAAAATTATGAGGATTCTTAGATGTTTAACTAATAGATGGAGAGGAACTTTTATCTCTATTCGATTTTTATTTGACATTAACAAATTAACCTTCAAATAACACATTGGGAAACTAATAATGTACGAAGAAGAGATGAAAGTAATCAACAAAGAGGATAATGAACCCAAAAGAAGATCTGTGGCATTTAAGACCACTACCCCTAAACACAAAGAAAAGGAGAAAATACAAGAATCTATAGAAATTTACAGTACTAATAAATCATAACATTAAAATTATGAGGATAATGTTATTGAAATTTTAAAAAAGGAAAAAAAATTCAAAAAATATAACTTCAATGGAAGATATGATCAAAAGTGAAGAATGAAGAAGGATTGGAAAAGAAATAAAAAGTCTGATGAGATAGTATGTTATGAATGCAAGCAAAAGGGACATGTAAAGGCTGATTGTCCCAAGCCCAAGTATAAAAAAATATGGGGACAAAGATAGAAATTATAAAAAGGAAATGACAGCAACATGGAGTGCATCTGAGGACAATTCAAGTGACTCAGAGTCTTCACATGATGAACGTGCAAACAAATCCAATATGTGTTTCATGAAAAACACATATGAGGTAATCCTGGAATCTCCTGTACAAAATTCAATTTATTCTAGAGATGAAATTGATTCCAAAAATATGTCTAAAGAAGAAATGATTGGGTATTGAAATATGCATGAAGAGACATGTAATGAACTAAAAGGTAAATACAAGTCTTTAAAGAGACAATATGCTCTTACCACAACTGTTATATCTAAACATGTTATAGATAGACTGAAAAAAGTTAAATTACTCAAATAAAACAATGTATTAAATCTATCTAATGAGAAATTGAAAACTTTCCTTGAATGGTTTACTAATGGTAAATATATCTTGGTACAAATTATAGGTAAAAAAATTAAACCTAAATACTCTATTAGTATTGGCTATCAACCCAGTAAATTTTTTTATAAAAACCAATTTTGTTTCTAAATCTAGAACATACTAATTTATTAATAGTTCAGAAAATCATTCTGTTAGTTCAAACTATGATAAATCCTATACTATTTCTAGTTTTTCTAGACAAAATAATTTTTATTTCTCAAATACATTACCCAATTCTTATAGGAAACCTATGAGGCAGATGTGAGTTCCTAATGCACTAGTTACTAATATTTCTAGACCCAAACAAATATGGGTACCAATGTGTCACACCCTGACCCGTGTTTTTTCCCTATTTAATTATATTCTAGTTTTTAAAAGTTTTTGGTGAGGTTCGGGTTGTATCCTAAACGAGATTTTTGAGTTTTCCCAAAAAAGTGCACATTTTTTAGTTGACGTAATAGGGAACATAGGGAGAGCGCATTTTGGAAACCCTGCGTGGCTATGCCAGATAATTGTGTGATCCTCATATCTTTATAAAAAATAAAATGAAAAAATATTATAATTTGTTGTGTTATTTAGATTTTTTATTATTGTTAGTTATTTTATTATTATTATTAAAGTTAAATGATGATTTTTATTGTTTATATTTTTTCAGTATCATTATTATTATTCTTATAAGTATCATTATTAATTAGAATTTATTATTATTATTATTATTATTAAGGTATTATTATTATTTTTACTATTACGTTTACTATTGTTATTTTTTAAGGACTATAATGTAAATGAAAAAAATAAAGAATGGGAGGCGCAAACCCTATTGGTGTGCCACCCCCGTTTCTTCTTCCTATAGTAGGAACCTACCCCTTAGAAAGAACCTTGGTGTGCGTTCTTTCCACCTGGTTCTGCCTCCTTCCTCCCATCGTGAAGACCCACCTTCTCACCAGAGCCACCCCCTCGGCCTCCCTATTTGGAGACCTTTTCCCTCTCAGTGCATTTCTCGAAGCCACTCCCTTCTTCCGCAAGCTAACACGAAACCTTCTCTTCAGATATCTACATCGCGACTCCTCCTCTCTATATGTCTTCATTGTGACCCCTCCTCTCCATCTCCTGTCACTGGTGTTTCCCACTTGCCGGCGTCATCCTCCCTTACTTCACAGCCTTCTATGGGGACCAGCGGTCGTGACCTCCCCTATCTGGAAATTTTTTTCTCTCCATCAAACTTGACCAATGGACCCTATTGAATCCCCCCTCTGGCGTCACCCTTCCCCCACGCCGACACCCTCTCCCTCCGTCGATGGAACATCTCTTTCGGTAAGGGTTCGTGGGATTGAGATTTTTTGAGGGAGTTTGGGTTTTTCTAAAACCCTATGTGTTGGGGTTTGTTTTCATGAAGTTTATCCTTCAATTTGGGATCAATATTGATTGCTCAAGGGTAAATTATGAATATAGAGCAGGCAGTTGAGGTGTGAAAGAGATCTTGCAACGGTCTCAGGCGGCCCTTTTCATTCTGCCTTGGAGTTGAGGTATGATCCCTTTGCACATTACCTTTAAATCTATGATTTCACTGAATTCTTGTTTTCTCACAACCCATAGTTGTAAATTAGAGATTTAGTATATTTGTCATTTCCATTATTTGTGATATGTGGTGTTTGGGTTCAGTTTCTTTGATCTTTTGGAATAAATTCTTAAATATTGCACACCCTTTTAATTTATGAATTCACTGGTTGGTTTTGCAAGCAATTGAAAATTATTTTTTGAAGTATGTTTTGGTTATAAATGTATAAAAGTGATTTTAAAATTGGATATTGAAATTCCTCAAATGGATTTTCGGATTACTCTGGTTTAATGTGGCATGTTGTGCTTTTGTGCGAAAATAGTTGATTTGAGGAAAATTGTGTAAGCGTTGTTTGACACTTTTCAATCTATTTAATTTTGTTATGAATAATATGTGTTTATTAAAAACCTTATTGAACCTTATAAATATATTCAGAATTAAAAATTGTGGTTATTATATCTTAAATGGTTTCCCAAGTAGGCATTTGTATAATGACTTTTAAAGAGGCTTGTGTATGGTTTCTAAATGGATTTTGACGTGTGGTGTATTTTTATTATGTTGTGGAATTAGTTTGTTCGACTCAAAAAGTCATGAATTTTCTATAATGTTATGTTGAGAATTTTTGGTTGATAATAGAAGATGTTTTTGAAGATTTTTTGGGTGTGTAAATTTGTGGGTGTGTCTTTGGAATTGTTTATAAATTTTAAAGTGGTTTATTAAATAGTATAGATGTTGCAAATTATGTTTTAATAACATGTTGAGGTGGTTTTTATGTTTTTTGTTCATTTGAATTGTTTTAAGTTAGTGGTTATGTTTTTTTATTTGTTTTGTGGTTTTTTTCATGTGTTAGTGAGGAAAACTCGTGATACTGCATTCATCAGTTTGTGTGTGCTTGTGCGCTTGTGCAAGGCATGTCGCATCGTCGTTTTCGAGCCACGATTCAAGGTAGCTCCCCAACTACACATGACATTATATTCAGAAATTATTAATTTCTTGTAATTTCATTGATTTTAAATAAATAGTAAATAATATGAAGTAGTTATTTTAAGAATAAATATTTATTATGAAAGATATTAGTTTTCTCTTGAGCATGAATTTCCTAAAAATTTGTTCTTTTATATGTGCAAAATATGTATTGATAAAATTCCCCACTATATTTTTCAAATGTTTTTTAGATTTAAAATGGTGATTTGAGTTTCGTAAATGGGTTTACAAGTGTGTTTTGGGTTTTAAAAGTGTCGTGTTGGTTCTTCTGGAAATGGGTGGGTGTTCAGTGGTTGGTTAGGGCTGTTTTTCACTTTAATAAATTAAATGATTCTGAAAACTCTATTTGAGGAAACTCAATTGTTACCTAGCTATGTACGTTGCTTTTGTGAGTTGTTGTGTGTGATCTTAGTGCATGGTGATTGGTTTGTTGATTTACATTGTTGAATCACCCCTCTTTTCATTTAGTATTGGGCATGGGAACCTGGCATAGTAAGTGGATATTCTATGAATGATTGCGGAACTAGTTTAGATTACGCACTGGCTAGTGGACCTTAGTACAGTCTTTTCTCTGCTAGGGGATTGGGCCCCATGGATCGGCCAGGCAGGGTATCACTGAGTGTTTGGGCATTATGACATCATCGAGAGTACGCATGCCTTCAAGATGAGTCACATTTATAATAAATTCTAGATTTATCATGAGCTCCTAGGTCCGGCCCATGTTTTATTTAGTGCTAATTTTTATGTGGAAGATTATTAAGCGGCCTAGTTTGGCTGATGTTCCCCATTTAATACTTTCCCATTTCTCTTATTGGGTGTTGTGTGTTGCGTGTGGTTTTCCTCTTGAATAACAACAAATTTTTTTTATTTTAAATTGATTGTGAAATTTTTTTAAAATTTAATCAACCTCTTCCCTCAAAACATTAAAAATGTTTTTATATTTAATAGGGAAACGGACTGTTACTTGTTTTAGAAATGAAATTTTATATGGAAACCCATATTTTATATAATTTAGGTCAGAAATGGTATTGGTAAAATATTTATTTAAATGTAGTGCTTTGGTAGTAGTTCTGGGCACACCTAATGAGTTTTAATAATCTTTCCTATGGTGTTTTCTTGTTTTTAGTTTCTCATGCTAGTCTCAAGTATGGTTTGGATCACCTTGGGTGACGTTTAGTTTGGGTGTTGGAGAGATACACTCAGGGTAAGACAATGTTTTGATCACGGTCAGGTTAGTATGTGTTATTTGTCATTCTTTCTTTTTCATTTCGTTTATTTATTTTGAGTTGTTCTATTTTATTTCTCCTTCTTAGTTCATTTTTATTTGGTTAAATAATTCCCATGTTGTTCTTTTTTGATTCCCTGATGCTTGTCACCAACACAAAAGGATTGAGAACACCACTCTGGTTTTTTTGTGGATAAGCTTGGGTGACAGGTCCAGGGTCGACCCATGTTGGATCATAACAAAATGGTGAGGTAAAATCTTGAGTGGATCTTGTTTTTCAGAGTGCCCATTGTTTTTGGGGGTAGTAATTGTATAAGGAGAAGGATTTTAGGGACTTGAGGTGTAGGTATGAGAAGGATGTCATGAATCCTTTCTCATTCCGAACCCCGGGTTACCATGGGATGTCCTGGCATGTCGGTTTCCTTTGATTTTTGTGAATTTTTTTATGTTGGGGAATGAAAATGGAGTTTGAAAAGTATCCATATAAGCTCGTAGGGACTAGAAATACATGTGGAGATGGGAAAATTTCCCTAGACTCCACTCTATGATGATGGCATGAATTTCATATGGCTTCCAAACATATGTCCGAGTCACCCATCGACACTAGTTTCTCCTTCTGGACCATTTGAATTTTATTTAATTGTAATAATTGTTTTGTAATGTTTTATTTTGGAAATTCTGAAAATATGAATTTAAAACGGAAATTAAAATGTTTTGATTATGTTCTTTGTTCCCTTGTTCCCTAGTGTTCACCTCCACTACGGTTTGATCAATGCCCACAATGCAGCTTCGGGTGGTGTGACCTTAGAAAATTCTCCAGTTGATTATCCCATAGACTACATCCTCAAATTTCAGAAATTTTACCCTCCTCTATTTTACGGACAAGAATATCTTCTTGAGGTAGAGGAGTGGCTATGGAATATTGATAGGAACTTCTATTTTTCTATGACACCTGAGTCATTAAAGGTTATATTAGTAACCATTCTGCTTAAATGTCCATTCGGGAAATGGTAGAAGTCCACGTCTAGAAGCAACCCTCGAGAAGATCTCACATGGGATTTCTTCATGTGGCCATTCATCCAATAGTTTTTCTAAAATGTGAAAAAGGTGGAGAGGAGTACGAAGTTGTGAGGTCTTCCATAAGGTGTTGGATCAGTGTGGGAATTATTTATTCATTTATTAGACCTAGCTCCATATGAACCGGGGTACATAATAAATGATCATGTGAAATCTCAACATCTTGAGCTTGAGCATTATCCTGAGTTGTAGTCAAAAGTCACATAGCATAACCTAACCACCTTCTCAGATGATGTGTAGAATGCCTTTCTTGATGAAGTTGAGTAATCAGGAGGACCCGAGGTGGATAATCTTCACCTGACCATAGGATGTATTACAGAGGATGGAGATAGAATGAATGAAAAGTGACATGATTCTAGTGGCTCTAATAGAGGAATCAAGGGGCATTTAGACCTTCATTCATCTTCTTCATAGCCCAATGCCATGATCTATCACTAGTGTGGTTGGTATGGTTACAAGAATACGACATTCCTGAGTGATCCAAGACCCTGCCACACTTGTGGGTATCATGTCACTTGCCACGATTTTTCCTAGGTGCTTCCAAGAAGCTCACTGAACAAAGACCTGGCTCATTGAAGGTCACTACATCCCATCAGCAGTAGTATAACAATGTTTGGGATCGATTTTGGGTTTTCTCTTTCTTGTGTTCCTTCAATGTAGTGGTCATCTCTTGTAGAGTTCCGTGGTGTTTCTTTTAAATCAGTTATAATAATGTTTATTGTCAAAACCCTATGAAATATTTTTTATTGGAAGCATATTTGGTAAAATTCAGGTCCGTTTGTTATGTTTGGGAATTTCATAAACATGATTGTAAGGCAGGATATGCTTCAATCATCGATGCTCCATCCTTAAGTCCCAGAGTAAAGCTGGTGCTTAGTCAAGAGAACCCCATTGGTGAAAAGGGCCTTGGTTTAATCATTTTCCATAGTGTGGCATGGTTTTTTCTCTTTCGAGGGTGTGACTTTGTTGACATAACGATGTCGGTAGTTTTGGTGCTCTATCAGTTTGGACCTTAACTCCCCCTCATAGTGGGGTTTTTTTTGTTCATGAGGGATGTTTTCATGTTTGGTTAATCTCATCAGTTCTTATGGTGGGGAGACCCATAATGGGTCTCATAGAGTTACACATGAAATAATTTAGTTGTAGCTCGATCCTTATGGTCGGGAGTCCGTTCGGGCATCCACATATCAGTTTGAGAGTTTCTTCTCATGTATTGTTTGGTGGAGGGTAGTATCACGCGTAACCACCCAATCCAATGTCATTTATCATGATTAAATGTTGATATTGGAGTATAATCAATAGTTTAGTTGTATTGCGATTATAGGAATAAATGTCAGATATGGTTTATGTTCGTTCATTTTTTGGTTAAAATGGAGGGTTAGTGTTCTCTTCGTTAGTGGTTAAGGTGTTCGTATTTTGAAGATGTGTTGTAACTCATGGGATTTCGGTGTCTGTTCAGATCGATCAACTAGAGGCGCTTAATATTTTGGATGTGGGTGGAACTTAAGACGTATTATCTTTGGTTCTAGATCATGTTCTGGATTTCAGGGGAAAAAAGCATTACGGTGGGGAGAATTGTCACACCCCGACCCCTATTTTTGGAATTTTTAATTATATTTTGTTTTTTAAAATTGTTGTAGTGGTTCGAGTTGAATCGTGAATTAGATTTTAATGTTTTGTAAAAAAGTTCGTGTTTTTGAGTTGACATCATTGGGTGGACGAGCATAATCTGTTTTGGATAGCCCACACGGCTTCTCCAGACATCTGCGTGATCCGCCAATCTTCAAAAAAAAATAAAATGTGAAAGCTTGATAATTTCTTGTGTCATTTAAAATATTTATTGTTGTTAGTTATTTTATTTTTATTATTAATGTGAAATGAATATTTTTAATATTTATATTTTTATCGGTATGAATATTATTATTCTTATTAGTAAAATTATTAATAAGGCTTTGTTATTATTATTTGTAATTAAGGTATTATTATTAGTATTACTATGAAATTTACTATTGTTATTTTATTAAGTATTCTAATGGAAATGAAAAAAATAATGAAATAAAGGGAGGCACAAAACCAATTGGTGATCCACACACCTTTTTTCCTCCTATAGCAGTACCCTACCCCCCTGAAGTGACCCTTGGTGCACAGTCCTTCCACCCAGTTCCGCCCGCTTCCTCCCAATGTGATGGCTCGCCTGCTCACCAAAGCCACCCCACTCAGCCTCCCTGTACAGAGACCCCTTCCCTCCATGTGTTGTGCCTGACGCCGCTCCCTTCTTCCACAAGCCATCACGACCCATCCTCTCTGGCTATATCTGGCGCGACCCCTCATCTAAGGCTATCTTCGGTGAGACCCCTCCTCTCTGGCGTCTATCACCGATGCTTCCCCCTCGCTGGCGTCGCCCCCCATTGTAGCGTGATCATATCTGACGACCAGTGGGTGTGACCTCCCCTATCCAGCAATTTTTTTCTTCTCCATCCAACCAAACTTGTGGACCCTAGTGAACCCCATATCTAGCATCTCTCCCCTCACCGGTTCCCTCTCCCTCCATCGATGATATTTTTCTTTCTTTAAGGGTTTGTGGGATTGAGCTTCTTTGTGGGAGTGCGTTTTTTCTAATACCCTATGTGTTGGGGTTCGTCTTCTTTATGTTTATCCTTCAATTTAGGTTCAATCTTGATTTCACAGGGTTTAATTATGCATCTATAACATGTGGTTGAGGAGCGCATGAGATCTCACACCGGTCTCGGGCGTACGTTTTCATTATCCCTTAGAGTTGAGTCATGATCCCTTTGCACATTACCTTTAAATTTTTGATTTCACTAAATTTATGTATTCTAACTACCCTTAGTTGTTAATTATTGATTTAGTATATTTATCATTTCCATTATTATTGATATGTGTTGTTTTGGTTAAGTTGCCTTTATCTTTAGGCAAAAAATTTTAAATGGTGCACACACTTTTTATTTAAGTATTCATTGGTTTGTTTTGAAAGCGATTGGTAATTTTTTTTAAGCATGTTTCGGCCATAAATGAATAAACGTGATGTTGAAATTGGTGATTGAAATTACTCGAATGGATTTACGGAGTAATCTGGTTTGAAAGTGTCCTGTTGTGCTTTTGTGTGAAAGGAGTTGATTTGAGGAAAATTTTGTAAGGGCTATTTGACACATTTCAATCTGTTTAATTCTATTATGCACACTAAGTGTTTATTAAAATCACATTTGGCCCTTATAAATCTATTCTCAATTCAAAATGGTTGTTATTTTTCTTTAAATGGGTTCCCAAGTGGGCTTTTGGATTATGGCTTTTAAAGAAATGTGTGTATGGTTTCAAAATAGATTTTGACTTTTGCTATATTTTTATTAAGATGTGTAATTATTTTTTTCGACTATGCAAGTCATGATTTTGCTATTATGGTATGTATAGGATCTACAGTTGAACATAAAATTTGTTTTGGAAGGGTTTTGGGTGTGTAAAGTCATGGGTTTCTCTATGGAATTATATTATAAATTTTAATGTTGATTATTAAATAGTACTGATGGTGTGAATTATGTTTTGAATGCATGTGGAGGTATCTTTTTCACAGTTTGTTCGTTTGGATTATTCTAAGTCAGTGGTTATGTTTTTTTAGTTGTTTTTCAGTTTTTGTAACATGTCGGCAATGAAAACCCATGATACTATTGTCATCATATTGCACAAGCTTATGTGCCTGTGCGAGGCGTGTAGCATCATCATGTTCAAGCTACGAGTCGAGGTAAGTCCCCCACTAAACTTTCCATTATATTCATAATTTATTAATTTCTTGGAATTTCATTGATTTTAAATAAATATTTAATAATATTATGTATTGAGTTTTATAATAATATTTCCTTGTGAAAGATAGTAGTTTTCTCTTGATATTGAATTTCTTGAAAATGTGTTCTTTATTATGTTCATAATATGTGTTTATAAAATTCCCCATTGGATTTTTCAAATAGGTTTTAGATTTAAAATGGTGATTTGAGTTTCTTAAATGGATATCCAAGTGTGTTTTGGGTTTTAAAAGGGGCTCGTTGGTTCTTCTAAAAATTGGTGGGTGTTGAGGGGTTGGTTAAGGACTGTTTGGAACTTTAATAAAGTAAATGATTTTGAAAACTCTATTTGAGGCAACTCAGGGGTGACCTTTCTATGAACGTTATTTTTGTGAGTAGTTGTGCATGATTTTCATTCATGGTGATTTGTTTCGTGATTGAAATTGTTGACTCACACCTCTGTTCATTTAGTACTCAGCATGGGAACGTGGCATAGTAAGTGAATCTTCAATGAATTATTTGTACACTAGTTTAGATTACGCACTGGCTAGTGGCCCTTAGTACGGAATTTGCTCTACTAGGGGATTGTGACCCTCGGTTAGGCTAGGCATGACAACCCGAGCATTTGGGCATTATGAAGTCATTGAGAGTAGCCATTCCTTCAGGATGAGTCACCTGTATAATGCGTTCTGGGTTGTTCACGAGATCCTCAGTTCAAACCATGTTTTATTTAGTTCATATTTGTTTGTGGCGAACTATTGAGGGGCCTAGTTCTATTTTTGGTCCCCGTTTTCAACATTCCAATTTCCCTTTTTGTGTGGTGTGTGTTGTTTTCTTCATGACTAACTAGTAAAATTTTATAATTTAAATTGTTCACAAAATTGTTTTAAAAGGAAATGCACCTTTTCCCTTCAAACATTAAACTTTTTGAAATAAAAAAGGGAAATGGACTGTTACTTGATTTATAAATGAAATTGTGTGTGGAAACCCATAGTTTATATAATTTATTTCAAACATAGAATTGGTAAATTATTTATTTAAAGGTAGTGCTTTCAGAGTAGTTTTTTTCTGTTGTACGAAGTTTTAATACCATTTCCTATAGTGTTTTTGGGTTATTAGTTTCTCATGTAGGTTACATAAAATGTTGGGATCGTCTTCAGAGATGTTGGTTTGGGTGTTGGAGAGTGACTCTTAAGGTCACATAGAGTTTTGGTCGTGGTCAGGTTAGTATGTTTTGTTGGTCTTTCATTCTCTTTCGTGAAATTTATTTATTTTTCATTGTTATATTATATTTCTACTGCATAGTTCATTTTTATTGTGAGAAATAATTCCCCTATTTTTCAATGCTGATGCCTTGGTGCTTGTTGGCAGCCTAGGAGGATTAGGAATTCCTCTTGGGCCTTGCTGCGGATCAGATCGGGTGACATATCCAGTGTCGACCTGGGTTGGTTCGTGACACAAATTTTGTTTTTATTTGACTATTTTGAAGGAAAATTGTTTAAAGAGCTCCTATAAAAGATTATGGTACTTGGACAATGGGTTTTCAAAACATATGATAGGAGACTATTCATTTTCCAATAACATAATAAATATTGATGGTGGGAATGTCACTTTTGGTGACAATTCCAAAGGAAAAATCATTGGCCTAGGACAAATCGGTAACTCTGACATAGTTTTAATTTCAAAATTACTTTTTGATGATGGATTGAAATATAATATACTTTGTATTTCCCAACTATGTGATGATGTATTTCATATTTGGATTAAAAATGATGCTTTTAGTGTTTTAAATTCCAAAAAAATGAATTAGTTTTAATGCATTAAGAAATGAAAATTTACATTCTGTTAACTTTGATTCATTAGATTATCAAAATGCTTCATGTTTAAGTGAATTTCAAAAAAAATCTGGGAATAGTCATAGAATGCTTGGAAATTGCAATATTCACTCCCTTATAAAGCTAACTAGAAAATGTTTAGTCAATGATCTACCCAAATTAGAGTTTCCAAATTATAAAGTGTGTAATCCCTGTCAAAAGGGTAAAAAACAAAAAATTTCCTTCAAACGAAAGAATGAAGTACCAACTCCTCAAATTCTCTGGATGGTTCACATGGATTTTTTTGGACCATCTAGAGTTTCTATTTTAAATGGGAAGCGATATGTTTATGTTATTTTAAATGACATTTCTATGTATAATTGGACCTTCTTCTTGGTTCACTAAATTGAAGCTTTATCTCATTTCACAAAGTATGATAAAAAAATAGTAAAAATTAGTGGATTTAGAATTAAATATCTAAGAAGTGAACATGGCCTTGAATTTGAAATTTAATCGTTTGAATCCTTTTTCTCACAAAATGGCTATATTCATAATTTCTATGCCCCTAGAACACCTAAAAATAGAGTTTTAGAAATAAGAAATATGACCGTGAAAGAAATATCTAGAAACATTATTAGTGAATATGAATTAGCTATTTATTTTGGGGATGAAGATGTAAATATAGCATGATATATTATTAATAGAGTGCTGATTATACCTATTTTTAAAAGAACTCTGTATGAGTTTTGGAACAATAGACAACCCAATGAGAACTACTTCAATGTTTTTGGTTGAAAAGTATATATCCTTAATACCAAGTACAATCATGACCAATTATCATCCAAGTGTGATGAAGGAATATTTCAAGGATATTAAATCTCTAGTAAATCCTATATATTTTTTATCAAAATATCTAAATTTGTGGAGGAATCAGTCCATTTCATGTTTGATGAGACATATCCACAAGTTCCTATGACCTCTTTAGATAATCATGAGGATGATATTTCAAATATTGACATCAATGTTAAATATTCTGACCATCTTATGAAGGAATATATTAAAACTTCCAATTCTGGGAATTCTTTAGATTCAATCCATACGGGACCCGAACGTATTGAAGTTCCTGATATCACTAGCCCCTCCTTTTCTAGAGCTGTTAGAACACTTAAGAACCATCCTTGAGATGCTGTTGTAAGAGATTTAGATATAGGAACACAAAATAGAGCTTATCTTAGAAATCATGTTGAGCATCAAGCTTTTTTTCACATATTAAACCTAAAAACATCAATGATGCTATCAAATGATGAATTTGTGGTGATGGTTTCCAGAAGAACATAATCAGTTTGAATGGAAAAATGTTTGGAAACTTGCTGATAGACCCAAAGACATTTTTACCATAGGCACTAAGTGGGTGTTTAGAAATAATGTAAATGAAGCTGGTAACATAGTTAGAGACAAAGATAGATTGGTTTCACAAGGCTATAGTCAAGAAGAATGAATTGACTATGAAGGATACCTTTACACGAGTAGCTATAAATGAATCCATTAGAATCTTTATTTAATATAAATAACATATAGATTTCAAACTATATCAAATGGATTCCAAGAGTTCATTCTTAAATGGGTATATAGTTGAGGATTTTTTTTGTAGAACGACCCACTGGTTTCGCAAATCCTCACTTTTGAAATCATATTTATAAACTATCAAAATATTTGTATGGTTTAATGAAATCTTCAAGATCTTGGTATGATAGATTAAGTAGTTTTGTTATTTACAATTGTTTTAAAAATGTATTTTTGATCTTAATATTTTTATAAAAAGAAATTACAATGATGTTTTAGTATTTATATTTTATGTAGATGATATTAGTTTTGGATCTTCAAAAAATTCTTTATGAATTTAGTTTTATAAAATAATGAAAAATGAATTCAAAATGAGTTTAATGGGTGAAATAAAATTCTATCTTTGATTTCAAATTAATTAATATTAAGATGGTATTATTTTAAATCTATTAGAATATACTAAAGATATTCTAAAAAGTTTTGGCTTGGACAACACTAAATGAAGTGTTACTCCAATGGGTACTACTTGTAAGTTGGATCTTAATGAAGATATAAAATCTGTTGATCAAACCAATTATAGAATAATGATTGGAAGCTTACTCTAATTAAATACTCGTCGAATTGATATTATTTTTAGTATATGTATGTCAGCTCGCTTCCAATAAAACCATAAATAGTCTCATTTAAATGTTATTTAAAGGATTATGAAATTCCTCAATCATACACCCAATCTAGGATTATTCTATCCTATAGAATAATCATTTTAGTTAGGTAGATATTCTGATGCTGATTTTGGTGGTAGTATGTTAGATAGAAAAATAACCTTTAGAACATGTCACTTTTTTGGAAAGTCTCTAGTTTCATGGTGTAGTAAGAAACAAAACCTTATTTCATTATCCACTGCTAAAGATGAATACATAGCTACTAGTACTTGTTGTGAACAAATGTTTTGGATGAAACACACATTACTATACTATGGATATCAATTTAGACCTGTATCTATAAATTTTGAAAACACAAGTGCTATTAACATTTCTAAGAATCATGTTTCGCATTGTTGGAAAAATAATATTAATGTAAGGCATCACTTTTTTAGAGATCATTATCAAAAAGGTGATATCACATTGGAATTAATTAGAAGTGAACATCATCTTACTAATATGTTCAATAAACAATTGAATTCTGAAAAGATAAATTAAATCAAACATGAATTAGGAATGATATGTCCTAAGTAAAAAGTTAACAGTCTCAAACTTACTATATCACACTTACTGTTTCACATTTTATGGTTTCAGGATTCACAGTTTCACAAGTTAATATCTTGGAATTACTGTCTCGTATTTACGGTGTCCAGTTACTATATCTCAGTTACAGTATTACACTTATGGTCTCAATGATACAGTCGCACTGTTTGGAGTCACACTATAATGATGACACTGTGAAAATCAGTTTTAGTCTCATTGTAATGACTCGGTTTTTTAAAAATTGTATATCCCATATTGTTGTGTTGATTGATTTATTGTTTTTATTCCGAAGTTTTGAATTTTCAACGCATGAAATCCCTAAATGATAAAAACCCAATATCATCTACTCCCTTCAACACTCAATAATTCTACTCTCAAAACTAAAACCCCTCTCTTTCAAATAGTTAGTCTCATTTCATTCATCCATCTCTGTCAAACCCACGATGAATGCCCAGAATGAAGCACTTATCTTCATCGAATCTTGAGAAGAGCATATCTTAGAAGAAAGTGAAAAATTCACCAAAAGTAATTCTTTAAGAACTGTTGAATCTGAATCTTACAGATAAAAGAGAAGTACTAGAAAAAGAAGTCTTTTTGAAGTGGTCACTGACATATAAATTACTAGTTTTGAAATTATTGGAAGAGTAGGGATGGATGAACTGGTTTAAAAAAGAGGAAAGGTCGATTTATCCAAAAACCATTTCGCAATTTTATTAGTATGTCCAGTTTTCATTCATTACTAAAGATGAAATTCTTGTAATAAGATAGATTAATGGTCAAAGGTGTACTTTTTCCTCAAGGATGTGGGATTCCATCCTAGGGATACCTCGTGAAGGAATATTTGAGGACTAACAAATAGGTCCTCCTCCTCCGAGTTATGTTTTTATCTTATAAGAGTTCGTAGGTAGTTTGATTTTAAATAAGAAGAAAATAAGGGAAATTGATACTTAGTTAGATGGTGAGACAAGGTTGGTCTTTATGTTTATGTAGAATTTTATTTGTCCAAGGAGAGAGGATTTTTCTACTCTTAAGTATCAAGATGTATTCTTGATAAATCCTATGAAAATTGGACACAAGGTTAATATGTGTAAGTATATTATACGTCACATGTGTAAAATGATCATGAAAACATTGAAGTCTACCTCTCTTATCTATTCAAGATTAATCTCTTCAATGCTATCATCTAAAGGAGTATATGGCCTGAATGAAGAATTCAATGAAGATTATGAGTTCTGTAACTCAAAGGATAAATTGAAAAGGATGAAAATAATCTTGAATCCTTGGAAAAAGTCTCTGGTGGAGGACAATGAAAGGCTGTATGAAAATTTTAATCCAGTTGAGAATTCTTCAAGACCTAAGAACAAATCTGATATTGGTTTGGAACCAGATGAAGTTTTTGATTATTTGGTTGAAGTTGTAAGATATGTGGTTGTTGAGACTAAGGAAGGAACTTTCTTGGTAAAAGAAGATAGTGGTATGCCTATCCATAAAATGTATTTGAATAAGTTTTACCAATTACTAAAATAAGTATTGATTCAATGGAAGAACATAGTTTTGGAAAAGAACCTGGTGTTAGTGTAAAATAACAAGTTGTTCCTAAGGATCATTTAGAATAAGAACTTCTATTGAAAATGATGATACTTTTAGGGGACTATTAAAATAATAATATGATCTTGAAATTTTTTATCTGTTGAGGAAATAATGGAATAGGCCTTTCAGTTGGCTATAAAGGAAATGGGTGAGCCTATTAGATACGAAAATTTAGAAATTTTTCAATGGATTGAATCTCTTAGTTCCATAATAGATGCACCTGTTGGGGGGAACATAATCCCAGTCTAGAAAGTGTTCAAGTTACCAATCCTATTGATCAAAGAACTGTGGATACCTAGTATAAGTTCTCTAGTTACTTTGATGGGGCCATAACTAGGAGTCCTCGGTTAAAGGCATATATGTTTCTACAATTTTTAAATTGAAATCATTTTCTACTCTAAAAGTAATCTCTAATAAGGAGCCTAAACCTATCTTAGCTCATGTTCCTTAACCTACTAAAGAACCTTCTGATACTATGAGTCACCGAGATATGAAAACATATCGAGATACTTTGTTAGATGGTTTTGAAAAGAACATTAACTCACATCCTACTCTTATGGAAAATCACAATGAAAGAGATGTTTCCTTTCTGTTAGATAAAATCATATGGAAAATGTAACCAAAAATGATATATGAAAAAGAATAAGTTAGGATAGAGAACAAGAAATTGAGTGAGGAGGTGAAGTATCTAAGATATATGGTTGAAGATATGGAAAATGTGTTAAAAACTGAACAAGCACTTGCTACTCATCCTATTGTGGATGTTAGTTATAAAATCCCATAGGAAGATATATCTCTAATTAATCCTAATTATACTTCAATTTTTGACAATTTGATTGAGGGAAATATCAATATAGTCAATCAGATGTGTGATATTTTTATATGTATTAACAATCTTAATGATGAGTACAAGGGATGTTTACAGAAAGTTATAAATCAGCTTAAGTCTCTCACTTCAACTATTACAGCTTCAAATGCCTCTGGACAATCATATTAACTTATATACAGTGATCTAATTAAAACAGTTGGTAAAGAAGATATTTCGTTAGTATTATGTGGTTTTTACAAGGAATGTTTTTCTAATATCATCAAGAATAGTGACTGAGTACTTGACTTAGTAAGGAATCGCTCAAATATTTTCAATGATGCTCAAGAAGAAATTACTATGAAAGTGGATTTCTAATTTAATAGGATTTACTTTAATCATGATCTAACCAATATTTTCAAGTACCTTGTATAGAATTTCAAAAATCCTCTTGTCACTCAAGGCTTAAAATCTCATGTCTAAAAGATGAAATATTTCACAGCTCTATTGGAAAAGTTCATGGGGAACAAAGATGAATTTGAGAAGGAAATAAAAAATGGTGGTGAGATCATTACTTTCTTAATTAAGTTGTTGAAGCCTTATCTTCATGTATAAAGCACAGCCATTGTGGATCCTGTAGCTTCACCTTTGTTGCCTGGATCAACCCCTTCCTCGTCCACTTCTTTTTCTTCTACCATTGTGTCTGTATCAAAGGCTCTGAGCTAGATCAGACCTGTTATCCCTAACCAATAATTACCTCTGTCTTCAACCAAACCCACTCTATCACCTTCTATTTTTGGAGGCGTACCTATTCTTTCTCTCAGAATTGGCCCAATCCCTACTCCAACATATAATTATGCTCTTTTAGCTCCTCTTGATGATTTTTCCAAGTTCAAAGAGAAGACTATTGACCCTAAAAATAAATAAAGGATTTCTTTTTGAAAAGGATGTTTTGTATTTTTTCCTCATGACTGTAATGACCTCAATCTATCTATCTAATGCAATGTGCACCGTTGTTGTTTATTTTATCACTTACCTTCATTCCATGTTTATTTTATTTTGATTATATTTATTTTGATAATCCCAAAAGGGGTAGAATAATAATTATAGACATTTAAATACTTTGATTTGTGATCATTAAAAGGGGGATATTGTTGGAATCCACATGTTTTAATGATCAAAAATCTTGTTAACCATGTTTAATCTATCGCAAATAATGAGTAGAAATTGTTGGTTTCCATATGCTTCAATGCTTAAAACTCATGGTATAAACTTTCACAAGATCTGGATTCAAAATCATATAAAACACGTTTGAATGTTGTAAACTATGTTTGAAATTGTTCTATAATGTTTTATTACATTCATTTTTATGTCTAATTCCTAATGTGAATATTATTTCCCAATAAATTTTGTAGATATTTGTCCATGTCTAAAAAACCGTGAGACTTCCACCAGTCCCATATTTTAGAAAAGTCCCTAACACTATAACCCTAACAGGGTAACCCTAACATTGTAACCCTAACACCATAACCCTAACACCGTAACCCAGAAACTGTAATCATGACACCGTAACCCTGCCACCATAACCCTGAAACCATAACTCTAACACCGTTACCATAACACCATTACTCAAACCCCACAACCTTCTTTAGATTTCATAAATTCTGTGACACGGGTTCCTTACTACCATCACCAAGACACCATTCAATGTTTTGAAAAAGGACTAAACACCGTTACCTAAGACACCGTGATTCTGACACCACATTTGTTCTACTGATTCCAGATCTCAACACAATTGTGGCATCATGACTGTCTCACCATTCAAAGGAAAAAGAGATGACACAGTTTCTAGTAATACCGTTTTAAGACAAATTGTGACTCAATTATATTTCCTTTTCTTATTTTAAATTTAATTTCATATTGTTATATTTGAGTCATTAAGTGGTAATTAAATAATTAAAGTTTCTATGTAAACATGTCACCAGAAATTATGATGCATGAGGTATTTGAATCATGCTTCCTGTCAGGTCCATCACATGTACCCAAAAATAAAGACAAGAACACGAGACATAGAGTAATAGAAGAGAAATAGTTTGAAAATAAAACTACATGAAAGGGAGAGAACGTGATACACTGAAGAACCCACAAATCACTTTCGGTCCAAAAAGGATGAACTACCATAGATCAAAGCCTCAAACATCTTTATAGTACCAACTCAAAGAAGAACACGAGCTACATCGCTTACTTCATCAAACTAGAAATCAGAGCACCAGACTCATGATACTCTGTTTTACACAAGGGGAATCAATATATTCATTTGATTCACCCTACAAGTCTAGAGATTCATAGAGAAACACTTAGAGCATTTCTAATCAATTTTCATCATCTTTTCCCTATTGTGTACTATTTTTATCTTTTGAGTAGTGTGCATGTGTCTGTATTAAAACCCACATTGTCTCATGTTTTAAACTAAAGAATACAATATATCATTCCAATCATATCATCTTACATATATTTAATCCCACAGATAAGTGTGGATGAGGTCCTTGTGGGACCTGGTTGTTTATGCCCATGAAGAATAGTGAAAGAGGTTGTGGGACCTAGACAGTTTTGTGTACGATCGTTTACCCCGATCTAGGGTGTGGATCAAGTTTATTAATATAAACTACATAGTGTTAGGTGATCACCAAGTGGAATTAATTAGGTACTAGACTGATAATGACCCAATTTTTTTATCTTCGGTTTCTTTTAATTTCTTTTTTCTCTTCATTGCATTATATTTGAAAAAAATATATTTTACTTTGATAGTTAGTCTTAGATAGATGTTATAAATATTTTTCCCTATTATAGTAGCTTCAAAATTTGTATAAATAACTCAAATTTATATTATTGAGAATTAATAAATATTCTAAGATGTTGTTTGAATAGTCAAACTATTATAACCGTATTACCTTGATTAACCAGAATGTATTCATTTTTTTTAGGGAATATTTTTACGTGAAATTTTTAATATAAATTTTTATAGATACTGAATTAAATCCCCTATTGAGTAATATACTCAGACTAACAAAATATATTAATAATAGAGGGGAAATTATTAACTTCACACTTTTAATGGGCCATATGGTTAGCTTTCGTAGTTTGGCTAACTATGAACCAACAATGCAACTCATATTTATTAAGTTCCAAGAACTACATGGTTAGGTCAAACATATTTTTCAAACTATGTTGAGCATGTTCATAGCCACTGGTTATGTGGCACAAAGTGTGTGTTTTTAGTAAGTTTTTCAATAACCATGTGAAAACCAAGCAGATCCATCTGAAGAAATTGTGTAGATCCTCACATGGACATAAACCCCCTATTACATGGTTTATCAAATCATGCTCGGTGAATTTTGAGGGAATATTGTTTCTCCATGGAGGTCTCAGAGTTTTTCCAAACCATGAAACTTAGTCTAAAAACTTTGAAAACTTTAGATTTTATCCAATGATTCACCGGAAACCCAACCAAACCCCTAAGATAATGGCCAAGCATGAAGACTCATTCAAAATCAAGGTTTTAAGTTAAAATAAAACTCATAATTAAGTTCTATTGATAAAAAATATAGATAGTCTACCCACTAGAATAAAAAAACTAAAAACATTTGTGGAATTAGACTCGCTCAAAAAATCAAGATTTGTTACAAACAATGATTTCATAATGGTATGCATATCGAGAAAATATTTTTATGGTTTTAAAGTGTCCCCTAGAGCCTAGTATTCCAAATTTTATATTTTTATAATGGATATGATGTTTGTAAAAGATAAAGTTGACAACAACCTTTATCTGAGTGAAAGGTATAAAGGTCCTCTCATAGTCATTATATATGTGGAAGATGAAATATTTTTTAGTGAAAATGAAAGTCTATGTGAATAGTTTTATTGATAAAATGAAATTAAATTTTGAGAATTCAATGCATGGTCAGATGAAAAAAATTTTGGGACATCTAATAGATCAAATATTAAATTCCATTTTTCTATCACTGAAAAAGTTTGATAGGTAAATTATAGAATTTTTTTGAATAGAAAATGAACAATAAGTTTCAATACGCATTTTAGTTGGAATTAAACTAGTCAGGGTTGAATCTAGAAAAGGTGTTAATCAAATAAAATTTAGAAGAATCATTGTAAGTATACTTTATCTCATGATATTGATTCTAGATATAAACTATTGGGGGAATCTATATTCTAGATTTAAGAATGATGAAAAATAATCTCACTTGTTGGATACTATGATAATTAAGAAACATGTGAAATGAACTATGAACTATTGTATTCTAAATAGACATAGTTCATATTTGAAACTTTTGGTCTTTACTAGTGTAGGAAGGGAAGATGATTTTATGTACATAAGATCAAATTCATGTGGAACCTTCATTCTAGGAGATGGATATGTCATTTTGTATAGAAATAATAATAATTAATTAACAATAATCATGACTAAGGTTGAATATATTGTAGCTACACATGCATGTACACAAATATTTTTTATGCAAGTAAAAATGGTAGATTTGAAAATTGATACTGAGAGACTACATAAAATTTCTTGTGATATTCAAAGTTGTATTGGATTATTTAATAATATAATACAACATTAAATATCCAATAATATTGATGTAAAGTATCATTTTTCAATGAAAAGGTGGGAGGTGGATATACCAATCGTGAATATATTTCTACTAAAGATGAAGTTATAGATATTTTCACTAAAGAAATTAAAAAAGAGTGGGTTGTTGTGTTAAGGATGAAACTTCATGTTCTACCTTATCTTCTCACTTTATGACAATCAAGAGGTTCCTATTTAGTCTCTATCCGTTTATGAGTATTTTGATAACAAATTGGGGAATTTATGGAGAAGTGTTGTTCATAAATGATTTCATTTAATTCAATTATGATGAAAGTGGATGCATAAATTAAGGGGGAGCCTTCATTAGGTTTGAGTCATATAGTCATAATCCTATATCATTATGAATTTTATTTATTTTACGAGGAGTTCTTGATTGATGAAATTATGGGAAAAGGTAAAACTATTCTTTGTGCACAGGAACATTCTTATGTGTTGCATAAAGTGAGTACACAATGTTTTATTTCATTTGAGAAATTCTGATCTTGATTTAAGATGACTAAATATTTAAAATATATATTATATATCATGGGTTATATCTATCCTATTTTCGACACAAGGTACACCCATGTTGAATTAGTAGTGATTAACTGTATGATCTTTTCCATGTATCATGTGATATCATTCCTTATTTTTAAAAAATAATAAAAGTTGTTTTTGTGAAGACAAATGAAGTTAAAAGACCCCAATTACCCTTTTCAATTTATTGTCATTATGGTGGAGTAAAAATCATACAATCATATTTAATTTTATGTAAGAGGACATATGAAAAGTGATACTGACAAAACAAACAATATACAGAGGGGGATATTATTGAAACTAAGTGTTTCATTTTTTTTCACAGTGTTTCAATATGAATTTTGTGAGTTTGTAAGTGTTTTGATTCCTGGAGAATTGTTATGGAATATTTGTTGATTCTTGGAGAATATTTATGGAATCATATATTATCATTATTTTTCACTCATAAAAAATTCTTCTTTATATGGTATTGGATTTCATGCTTGGAAAATTCTACTTGGTATTTAAATCTAATTTTTTTTAAAGTGATCCCAATGACAAAGACATGTGAGAATAGGGGAAACATTTTTTACAAAAAAAAATTTTAGATTAGAGTATAAAATTCTATGTGAATTTCGTTTTTCATAATGAATTGAGAAGATTATAAATTTGTATTGGAAGCTTAATTGAGAATACATTGAGTTTTCATATAACATTTAGAATATTTCTATGTTGAATGGAGTAATTACTAAAAATTATGGTCTAGTCACACAAGATCCAATGGGATTTCCCTTAAACACTCATAGGGGGACCTAAGGGGTCAACCCCCGTGGGGTAGCCTACACAAGGAGGTGGATCATGGAGGACAAGGACATGTGTAAGTAATAAGTGGGACCGTGTATAGGGCATGAAGAGCGCAAGCCTGAAGGCGACCTAGGTGGGGATAAAAGTGCACCCACATAGTGGTTAGAGGCGATTCCACCAGGTGAGGCTACATGATTACACATTGTTCATGAATTATGACTTCTCAAAGGCACAAATTTTTTATTATACCAAATCCCCGACATATGCAGATTTCAATGTGAGATAGATGGAAGTGGGTACTATTTACTATCCTTTAAAATGACACATATAATGTTATACATCCTAGAAAATTTATCAATTTGATTTTTATATGTCAGATGATAGTGGGAGATCATCTTCCTCCTTATGAAAAAATCCTTCATGAATGATCCCCTTGCGGTCGAAGGTTTGAAAAGTGAGCACCCACAAACAATCTTGGATACCATGATAGATCTTCTAATTCACTTTGGGTGTTTAAAATTTTACAAATTACGAATTACTGAAAATCATAAAAATTATTCATAATCATGAGAATATGGAATGTTAAGGATGCCATGTGAACTATAAAAAAAATTGTACTTGGGATCGAGTGTGTATACAGATTTGAGAAATGTGGGACGCTACTTTATAGTGGATAAATTATACCATGATCGAACAAAAATGAAATTTGTTGCTGGTGTTTCTCTTCTAGTGCTTCTATTTCATGGTGAAGATCATTTTTAGATTCGGTGCTAATTCTTACAGGGAAAATATGAAGTGGATGAAAATAAATATATAAAAAATAGTTTGACAAGACTTGATGACATGTGACGTGACATTCTATGTAAGACGATAATAGTTTGTGGATGGAAGATAATATAGTATTCTATTAGTTGTAGTTGTATTTTTATATGTGTCCAATTGAGGTGCTAACCAATAAGATATCATTTATTTCTATGATTTGAGAAGTGAGGATTGATGCATGTTGTATGTAGTGAATGCCCATCAAGCTTGGTGGATAAAAATTCTATACACCATGTGAAGAGTTTGGTATGTAGAGATACTATGTAGGGATATTTTAAAATTCTTCTTGGTATTGAATAATTTTAAAATTACTTCTCATATTCACATAATATTCATTCAATAATTGGTTTGATAACAACTACATTAACACCTATAAAATTATCAGTTTCTTAATTGATAGTAAATACATAGATGAGTGGGGAGGGGCATTGAAATTCAACATTGATAATTTTTTGATAAAATATTTTTTCACTCCTAGGTTGAGAATATTATTGTTAAGAAATAAAATTATTTGTTGTTAGTATGTGAAAGTGAATTTGAATGTAGACATTAGTTCATGGAGAAATATATTGTTGTGTATATAGTTCTCCAAAAGATATATATGCTATTTCATTATTATTTATTACACATACTGATAAATTGGAATACTATATTAGTTTTATATTATTGAGAAGTCAAGAGGTAGAATATTTGAGGATGAAATTATTAATTGGAGTTCCTCAGAATATGATATTATGATATTTTATTTATCTTAAAGGCTCAAAAGAATGATAATCATTAGTTGTTTTAAAAGCAACCAAAATTCATAAGTGGAATTTCTTGTGTTTTGTGTAATAATTTTTGTAACCAAGTTGTGTGATTTTTTTTTGAGTGGGACTTTTAAAATAATAGTGGGTCTTTATGCTCGTTATGAAATGTTTATTGTAACCATTTATTATTATAGTAGAGAATATATGATTAGGGAGTCTAACAAATAACTACATGGAGTAGGCTAATTTTGAGACTGAACCATGTAATAATATTATGTTCCTATTACATTTAATGTTTTACTAAATATGGGAAAGGCTGAGTTATCATAAGGGTGGGTTGGATCCTAACAATTCAATGTAGGTTATTTTCAAAAGGAAGAAAAACTGTAAAAAATCACCACTGATTCTACCCCCTTATGAGTTTTTAAAATCCTCCCGAGGAACTTCAGAGGTGCAAGGAGAAGGGGGTGGAGGTAGAGATAGATATGGAGACACATAAGATCTTAGTTCATCAATAAGTTATGGGTATTTACATTGGTTTTAGTGGTTACATTGTATAACTACACCTATTACATTTAACTTACAATATTTAATTAGATATATATGTTTGTTACCTAAAATGTATGTTGATTTAATCTTCATGTGTTTATTGTAAACTGTTTCTATTTCTATTTATGTTTTTTTTCTCCATATTTTTTATTTCGGGAAAAAAATTATATTGATTATTTTTTAAACATCTATATATGGTGGTTATTTAAACAACCAATCTATATAGTAAAATATATTTGACAATGGTTTAAACTGCTACTATATGGTACAATATATATATTAGTGTTTTCAAATACCAGTACATTTTTAGAATATATGGAAACTAAAAACCTTGGTAAAAAACTATAATAACCACCACTAAAAATTGTCTCTCGAAAGATGCTTGAAAACACTGAAAAATTGGTGAAAATAATGCAAGATGATTCCCATTGCCCACATTTTTTGTAGTTCATGAAATCTATCAAGAAACAATTTTCCTACTATTTAATACACCACTAAATCAAAAAAAATCTCCCACTAGTCTCAATATTTTTTGTGGTGGGTTATGCTGGAATCATTGACTTTTTATTTGAAATAGTTCTTATTAATGGTGTTTTAGTAAATTTTGAATTATGGTTTTCAGTTATGATGTTTTTTTATCAATTTATCATTGATATTTAGTGCAGAATAACTATAAATTATGTGTATAATTATAAGTATGCATATTTATTTAATGTAAGAATGAAAGAATTTATAAGGGAAGAGAGTGATATGGTGGGGATCGTTATCACAACCGTACATTAATTTTCCTTGATATTTTATTCATTTATTAATTTTCTTATATGTTGATTTATTAAAGTTATAGTTTCTACAAGACTGGAATTGTTTTTATTTTATCTAGAGTGTCTAGTATTTAATTTGGGTGATTTTAGGAGCCTAGGAATCAAATCTATAATTATGTGTCTTTTCTAATGTATAAGTTTGATGTCACATTATGAATTAAAGGAATCACAACATGATGAGTTCTAGAAATAAATTATTGGTTTTAGGTTGGTTTTAGTTATGTTCAGACAAAAATAAATCATACCATGTATAAGAGACATCATGGTGTGATGAGTGTTGAACATGATGAGTTAGATAATCCTAATGCACGTCTAATAATCATCATGACATGAGGGGTACTATGTGGAGATGGGGTTTTAAATATGGATAAGTATTTAACATTTGGGATCCCATGCATGAGGGATCTATTTTTTAGATGATCGTATAAGTCCTATGTTTATGTTTTTTCCCCTCTCTTAGGAAATAGATAATGTTTTGGTATCCCCTAGGATACATATAGTCCACTCTATGTGTATGGGTTACAGGCGTGGATTTAGAATTGTTAAAGTGTTGATTAACACTATAATATGTAAGGGTTTCTATGAGATTTAAGGGTCTTTAGGGATAGTGTAATTCAGAAAAGTACAAAATGTCCCTATGGTGCATAAGGGTTATCTTATTCATGAAAGAATGATTAAATACTATGTTATAAGGGTAATACTAGGAAAGGGTTCCCCAAATTTAAAACATTTTCAATGTGTGATACTCCCTTATGATGCATAAGGGTTAATATTATGTAAAGGGGTTATAAATTTAGTTAAGTCCCAGATACATAAGGGATATCTCAGGTGGTATATTAGGGTTATTTTGGGTGTTGTGAATGGTTTGTAGACTTAACTAAATTATAAGGGTTTTAAATATTGATGGTAGGACATACCATGAACCACAAGGTCCAACATGACATAATATGTTATAAATAATGGGGAATAATTCTATGATTTATGGTTTCATGTGGTGATACCTCTTTTCTATTTAACGAGTTATAAATTTTCCTAAATAAATTTACTCATATTTAAACACTATGGTCTTACCTTTATTACCATTCAATGTCCTACCGTCCAAGGTTTCTCTTCATTCCATTCTTCTCTCTCTCTATCTTTGGGTTTCAGTTTAGTGTTTTTATATAGTTAGAGGTTGATTTTTCAAGGTAATTTGATGAAAAATTATTTATTTTCTACTATCCCTTATTTTAATCTTATTTCCATTAACTAAAATGGTTATGGAGGCCTTATATTTACAATTTCTCTAATTTGAATTGGAATATTGAGATTTTAGTGTTCATAATAGTCTTTAAATGTTTCTTTTTTAACTTCTTATGGTGGAATAAAACCAAAACTTTTGATTACATTTTATTGTGTTTGGTTTATATATGTATTATTCTTAAAAAATAAAACCATGAATGCTTTATTTTATCTATTCTAGGAACTCAGTGTTTTTAAAAGTCTTAATACGTGTATATCTATGGATTCCTTGTCAAAATATTATGGTTTTATATTAAATCTCTCTTTGATTAATTTTTTTTCAATGCAATAAATTGTTATTTATTTTTAATAATTTTACTATTTAACACAATTGTATTATGAAATTACATGGTGAATGTTTCTAAAGGAAATTTCTAATATAAGGGGTAATTTGATTCTCAAATTTATTCAAAGGAAAGAAACTAATTTTTTAAATGAATTTATTCAAACTAAGGGTGGTTATGATTTCATCAAAGGGTTATTTAAATGATTTTATGATTTTTCTTTGATATTATTGATGATTAAATTATTACATGATTTATTTAATGAAGTCCCACATACCCAGTTGGAACTTGATAAAAAATAATTTCTTGATCTGAATATACCCATGAAGCAAGCCCCTTATTGTTGTTGTATAAAATATAAGGTGATATTAATAGTTTTGAATGTGGATTAACTTTCTCATGTTATATAAATATTTATTATATTTTAATTCTTCATATAAATGGGAATGCTTTTATGGAGGGTGTTTGTTTGAAAAAAAGAATTATAAATTTAAATGATGATATATGTTTCTTATTGATATCACACCTATATTTTATATTATGGGAAACCATAGGTATATAGGTGGTAAATCTAGGTTATAATTTTATCTAGTCATTATTCTAGTTTGGTTAGTAGCCCCAAATGTGGATAAAATATTTAATAAAGTATTTAACCACCCAATAAATATAGATATTTTAACGCAAAGTGTTAGGTAGTTTAATTTCATCAGACACCAATTATATTAATTAAATAATTTTACTTTCCAACATTTTCTATAAATATAATTGTGGTTTCATTAATGATTACAATTTGGTTATTCCATGATAGTTAATGTGGTGACATTTTATGTTAGTATTTTATTACACATATTATGATTATTATTTTACTTATTATTTCACTAATGATCTTCTTTTGTAAATATAAATGCATCATACATGTACTCCCTTCAATATTTTTTTTTAAAATTTTACCAAATCATGAGACATTTTTCTCACTAGGGTGTTTTAAGAATAATATTTAAAACTATTTTTCCATTATTTCAAATGACCCACTTTCATGAAATCATTAAATATTATTTATGTTAAAATTTTTTGTTAATACAAATTTCGTAGAAAAAATTCAAGTAATTAATTTGTGTGATTTCATTAATTAAAAACACGAATCTCACCTTCTATTTGTATTTAAAACTAGTTTAAAATGGATTTGTATTTAAATATTATACATAGGGTGTGGGGATAAAAAATGATAGAATGTTTTTTCAGGCCTATCATTTTTTAGTTTTATTATATGTTTTTAATAGATTCCATGGGTGATATTTGGATTTCAATTCAGTTTGGTTTGAGGTGACAAGTGATGTTGATTCCCCTGACGCATAGAGATGGATGATTATTCTCTTTATTTTTATTTTATTAATTTATTAATATTATGTAGAAAGCCACTCCAAATTGTTATTTAAAGTTAATTTTGATGATTTTATGTTTTATTCGATATATTTGTTGTTTTTTATAGTCATGAATTATGTTATATGTTTATTCATTATTTGTGTTTTCTTATGATTAAAAAATTTATCACATGTGCAAAACCCTCTAAATTATTTAATGGTCATGTTGGACTTCTAGGTAGACATCATATTTTTATTATTATTATTCAATTGGATATAATCATTCAAAATTTTGTGTAATTTGATAGCAGGGACCAAGTTTGTAGCCTGTAGGGATCAATAACATACATCGGGTCATTCCATGGGATGACTCAGGTACACAGATCAAGGATATATCGAGTTTCATTTGGACATTTCATTCCATTTTCATTGTAGTTAACTTCATTAGAATGAATGAAATTTTAGTAAAAATTCCAGAACCTCATTTGTAGGTAATTTATCTTATCATCAATATCACTAGACTTTTCATTGAACTACCCAAGTAATTATTTTATTTTATTTCAACAACTCAAAAAGTTTCTTCTAAAGGAATGTGGTGGTTATATTTAGAGTATTTTTATAGATTCATGATTTAGAATTGGATCTCATGATTGTTAATGAATCAAAGTCTAAAAGATAAGATAGATTATAATATGATAAATGTTAAATGTTTTTTGAGTCTATACCTTGAATACCGATATTGGATAGTTTCAAGATAAATTGTAAAAAATAAATTTGATGGTTGTTGTAATGATATTCAAGAAAATCAAGGGAAAGTTTTTGTTGATAAAGAAACAATATGGATAAAAAGATGGAAGTGATTTTTGAGTGGTTTAGAATCTTTGGATATGAGATGAATAAGCCATAGAGTCATTTTATTAGTTATGGATGTATAGATTAGGGACTAGAAAAATGGAAAAGTCCATGATCGTAAGTCTTTTCTACATCATAAGACCTCAAACCTTTTAATGACATTTAGAGTATATGTATTTACCAATCATTGGAATTAATAATATTAATTTAGAATATTAATTATACATTGTGTAAGTCTTCATCACAATACATCATCATTAGACTCTTTAGAGCTGATCATATGGCTTCAACACTTGAAAAATTCCATGTTTCCTAATTCATTTGAAAATGATGGGGATTTTAATATTTTATATCTGATGACGAAGATACTATATTCAAAATATTATTTTAATACAAATTAATTTATTAGAAACCCTTACCACATAAGATTATGATCCTATTAGAGATGAAGGAAGAACGAGATGAAAGATAAGCTGGTGTTTATGAGATAATTTACACTAACTAAATAGAGACCATTCAACTAAGATCTATAAAATCAATATTCCAGCATGATGCTGTGTATTACCAACATGAGTTTTGTTTACTATATTGATATGATAATTTACCTATGAGGAATTCATAGTTATAATATATCATGTTAATTTTTGTGTGAACATTTTAGTTCCACATCATAAAAGGAATGGTCTATATAATAGTTTCATGAATTTGGAGATATTTAATGGGTTAAATTTGTAGATATCATTGATAATGAATTCAAAGAAAAAAATGAATCTTTCAGTGATTTAAATTAGGATCGTTGACTTAATTTCAAGAGATTTTGAATGAGAAATAAAATCAATAATCCATTTAATGATTTTATTGATAAGATAACCTTCACTACAAGATCAACAAGTTTACATATTTCAAATATAGAAGATACTGTGTATATAGAAACTAATGGTACCAAAGAATAAAATGTGTAAACTTATATCAAGATAACTTGTGATCACTTTTTGAGATCATTTTTCGATTATAAGGATGAATCTAAAACCGTGGATATCTTTTGATAAAAAATAAGACCTACTACCCACGTATTCAGAAGAAAGAGAATAACCTAGACCATTCAATTTAAATAGTGAGTTTTGAGACTAGATATTTCAATGATATAATTAAAAGGTGTATATATGAGTATTTACTAATCTATCTACTCATATAAGAAGACCATCATCAATAGGTTCTAAAATTTCTAGGAGAAATTACATGTTTTTCATTATTAGATCATTTTTTAAGAAGTTATAGTTTCTCAGAGTAGATTATAGAATCCAGAAAATATTGGACTCTATATTGATAGGATTGGACTATACTTATTTGTTGATTATTATTAAAGATAGTAGAATAATCCATGTTACGAGAGAATAACAAATCATTATAATGAGAAGGCTATTATAGTCGAATATTATAAATATTTTATGTTACTATCAATCTCTCTTATTATTATAGAACATGATGTTTGGTTGTGATATGTAATTGATTTTATTTATAACCTTGTCATGTTTAATAGGCTAAATTTCTATTTCATAAAATAAGACCATTGATTCATCCCCTCGTAGTGGTCAATCAACCATGATGTAACATAAGTGGAATTACAGAAAATTTCTAGATAACCTATAATGATCCAACAATTTGATGTTTTTTATTATGGAAATTAATAAATGTATAAAAAACAAGGTGTTACTATGTTTGATAAGTAAAATAAACATATTTATAAGAATATGATGCTTCCCTACCATTTTGTTTTATCCTATAAGATACATATTCTTACATAATTTATTTTCCACCCATTTACGATAGATATTCATTGATAATTTTTTATTAGAGGGATGTGCAGAAAGTTGGAAAACACAAAATTCTATCTTGATGTATCTTTTAGAAATGGTGAATATAGAGGTTTCATGGCTTCAAAATATAATGGATATCTAAGATAAATTTTATCGTATTTATAAAAAAAATAAATGTTAAGGAATCCAAACTCACGTATAAAAGATAAAAAAATGAAGGTATAATGATGGCTGATGATGAGACCATTAATAGCTCAAGAAAGAAAAGGAATCCTTATGGATTAGAAAAATTGTCGAAAAATAAAAAAAAGTGATGGTTAAAAAATAATAAGAATATATTTAACTTGTTAATGAGCACATGATTAACAGAGATGAACAAGAGAATATTATCAAAGATCTTGAAGAGAATATGAATTAATGGGAGGATGAATTGGGTGTGAGACAATATATTTTTATTTTTATTCCAAAACTAGCTAAAATGTTAGATAAGAATTCAAAATGGTAGTTGATGTTAAATGTCAATCTTCGGATATTGGTTAGAAGAATAGTTCTAACAAGGAATTAAAAGATACACCTAATTTATCAAAATACAAGTATATAAATTATAAAAGTGTAGGTGAGAAAAAAGGATTATAAATATGTATGTAAAAATGAAAACTAAGATGAATTATTCCAAATATAAGAAAGGGGAGAACATTCAAATGATACCCTCGACCCTTACGTAAAATAAGGATAATACCGATGAATGAAATTTGAAAAAAAGTATAGAAAGATTCAATTTCATGAAGAGATATCAAAGTTTCAATGTTATTACAAGGGATATAGAAATAATAAATACAAATACTACTCTTTATGGAATAATTTGTCTATTCTAGGAAATAGTCATAAAGCAAGGGGAGTTATTTTGATAAAATAAATGAAAATTCTCAACAAAAATAATATTTGATAAGAAACTTAGGAAATCTATCCACCCAAAAAAATTTTGTATGTTTGATCATTTATGAGGAATATATAATCATCTAGGTCTAATGGAAGAGGAGTATATGACTATGATTCCTATAGAAGTTCAATACTGTGTAAAGGGAATAAAATTATTGAAAAAATAAAAGAAATTTCATGTGATGTTGAAAAACATAAGAATATATGTGATAATCTCAAAGAACCTTAGAATATATATAAAGGGTGGTTAATTATTTTCACTAAAAACATAAAAATAGTAAAAAAATGGAATAGGAACAAATGAGTGTTAAGGAGAAAGGTAAATAAGTACTTTTAGATAGTGAGACCAAATCACATGAGAATATGTCCCGAAATATAGATCTCAAAATTTAATCAAAATAATATAAAAAGTATGGATACTCTGGTGATCACATAAAATATTTTATGACTATCCTACTATGATAATAATATAACATTTAAATGATATTTCAAGTAAAATTAAATAATGTTTCCTTATTAAATGAGGTGAATAAAACTTATTTACACAATGAAGTGGTTAAAGGGAAGAAAGAAGAAAATAATACTACTAAGGGTCATAATTGATAAAAGAGTTCAAATAAATATTCCCTTGATGATTTTGAAAGAAAAGAGAAACCTAGGTTTAGAGAATATTATGAGGCTTATTGTTACTTTTGAGAAACAAATAGTTCACCATTTATTCCATAAAAATATTGTTTAATTGTTCTAACATGTAGATAATTAGGGGAGAATATTTACTGTTGTACATACTGGAAGAAAAGAAAATATTCTTTATGGTGCTCCCTAACTACCATGGAGAGTAGGAAATGAGTACATCACTTGAGGGGGAGAAAACATGAATATGGAATTATAAAAACATCACAAGCTATGTGAAATAATTTTTTTTAATATTTTGGAAACACCTATGTTAAAATTTTATTGAGATATGAAAATCATAGTTAAAATTATTTGAAATTATTGTATTCATTATATTTATAAAGGGGAGTGTGGATTTATTAAAATATTGGGAAAAAGGGCCCCAAATGACTTTCAGTTGAAATTTTTATGTGTTTTAATGATATACAAGATTAATATTTTCTTGAAATGTATATTTTTATATACAAACCCTAATTTGAGAGTTAGTAATATTTGAGTATTGTATCAAATGTAAGTAATTTTATGGATAAAATTGATGATATTTGTTTTATATCTATTTTTTCTACATTGTATTTTCTTATATAGACATTAAATAGAATAACTAAAATATATTTTATAAAAAAGTCATGTGGTGTTCTCATTTTATCTTGTAGATAAAAGATGTTATCCAGATAAAGTAAATGGAATAAAGTGAAATGAGTATACCCCCATACTATACATTTCATTTATTTTCTACAGGAGAGAATAAGGAATGAAAATATATACACAGTTAACATGGTGATTATTTGTATTGATAAAAGAATCAATGTGGATATTGAAGTGACTAAGACTTTTATTTAATTTCCATGTGGCTATATGTATTTGGTAGTGGAATGTATTGGTGATTCATAAAGGATTGTTATATATTCGAGATTTAGTATTGAATTTCATTCTTGAAAATCAATCCAACACTATAAGTTTAGAAAAAATCATCCATGATAAATGGAAAAGGATATTTCAGACTATAATTTAATGAACTATATTAGAGATGTTCAAGAAATATAAAAAATATTAAATGTGATGGTAGGTGTGTTTAAATGTTATTAAATCAAGGGAAAGTGTATGTGTATTTAGAAACAAAATATATAAAAATTTTAAATTGGTTTTGGAGTGGTAGAGATACGTTAGATAATTGATGAAGAGAAGTCCTGTAGTCATTTGATTAAGTATGGAATTCTGGAGACAATAAAAAAATATAAAAATAACACATTGTAAGACTATGAGTGGTTAGTATGACTTTTAGATG
This sequence comes from Viscum album, assembly GCA_963277665.1. Lineage (NCBI taxonomy): Eukaryota > Viridiplantae > Streptophyta > Magnoliopsida > Santalales > Viscaceae > Viscum > Viscum album. Next base: position 1,983,022,387 of record OY728161.1, on the reverse strand, counting down.
AGGCAAGAAAAGGAAATTTCTAGGATAATATCACTTAATATGAATCATATAACATTATTGTGATCATTGTATCCCATCATATGACTTGGAAATCATAATACAAGCTTGAGACATGTTATAAGCATTTTTTTGCATCATATGACTTCAAGCCAACATATAAATTTGTGATTATATATATTTATCAAGAATTATACTTATGAATATTATTTAATATATACCTTATACATAGAATAAGACTTCAAAATATTACTCTATGGAGCCTAGTGTATGAATTCACCACTATGAAAATTTATTTTTTGGGGGGAATATGAAAATTTTGAGGATTTTAGATCAAATATTTGATGAAGAAGACTATAAATCATGATGATAATTTCAATATGATATTTATGTATTAAATATCATGATCATACATGATTTATGATTCTAGTAGAGATAAAGTAAGAAATATAAAAATTATAAGCTTATGTGGTTGAGATTCGCTATGCCAAGGAAATGGAAACCACTTCATTGAGAGCTATGAAATGAAGATTCCACCACATAAAACTATATTACCAATGGGGGTTTTAAGGACCATGGTGTGAAAAAAAAATTTATGTGAAAAATAGTGAGTAAAAAAACTCCATGTTCATTTTTTTTAATTTTTTTGTTCCACATTTTAGAAGGAAAGGGCATCATAATGGTTTCTTGCACATGAAGATGTTGAATGATTTAAAGTTAACGATTTCATGGATAATAAAAGAATAAAACGCCTTAATCTTTAGGGGATTTAAATTAGGTACACTGACCAAGATTCATTTGAGTTTAAATGAAAAATAAAATTAATAATATAGTTAAAGAAATATTTTACAAGATAACCTACATTCTATGATCATGGAGTTTTCATATTTTCAATATTAATGATAAAATGAAATTAATCGTTATAGGTATTATTGATAAAATATTGTGAATTAATATTTATATATCACTACAGAATAATTGAAGATTATTTTGAGGGGATAAAGATGAGTCTAAATCTATGGAGAACTTTTTTCTAAAAAGGAAATCCTACGAACTGATTATTTAAAAGAAATAATGGAACCCAAATAATTTATGATTTATAGTGATTTTTGAGACTGAAATTGCATCTAATATTCTTGAATGGATTATTTATGCATATATTCTAATCCATATACACGTGGAGGAAGACCTTCATTAGGTGAATTAATGGTTTCTTGGAGAAAGTAAGAGATATTTCATTGTTGGATCATTTTTTTAGAAGTTGTAGTTTCTTTTAGTGGGCTATAAGATGAATCAAAATGGATCTTTTATTCATGGGACTGAAATATCCTTGTTTTTAGATGATTTTTGAATATATTTTAAGTATCCATGGTTAGTATGAATAAAAAATCATGGTAAGGAGTATACTATTCTAGATGAACCTTTTAAATTTGGTGTATTTCTCTATATCCCTCTCCCATTATTACTACACATGAGGTGACGATATGAGAAATCATTAAGTGGATTTAGAACCATAAAAATTGTAATAGGTTTAATTGAGTGTTCATTAAAGTTTACAATTAATTCACCCCCGCTTAGTTTTAAATTTTTTATTGGGTATCACCCTCACTAATTGTTAGTTCAATTGATACTCTTTCTTTGATTTTGAAGAGGTATTAAATGAAATAATATCCTATTTTAGCTTATAATCATCCTATTTATTAGATATGATATCATATTCTTAGATCATATTGTTTTGTAATTAATTAAACCATTATATTTTTAATATCACATGAAACATGAATAACAATTTTAGTACCAATATAGCTTTTATGTAATATCTCTAATAATCTCAAATATTATTACTTACACGTCTTATTCTATCCAATATGGATTATGTTCTTTATTATGTTAATAATGTTTTAGTTAATTTAATAAATATATCCACCAAGATTAATGTTTAAACTCTCATAATGAGTATTGTATGTATTTATATTCATCTCTTTTACATTATTAATTCCTTCATGGAATAATAAGAGTGTCCAACATGTCATACATAGTGGAACCTGTAGAATATATATATAATTTATCCTCACCTAGAGTACATATAATGAAATTAATATCCTTATAATTTTGATCCTATTATGACTTGGCGGTATAACTCAAATCTCGTCAAGTAACCATTACTTTCTCATTTTTAATTTCATTGTTATCCCTAATATAAAATTCTAATTTTTTAATGTCTTTTAGGTTTTTTTTCTACATTGAATAATTGGTTCAATTAAAGAAATGTTTTCTATTGGCTACATATTCTTCTCATATAGAATATTATATGTTAATAATTAATATATATTTACATTTTGGACTTGAATAGGGTTTAAAAAAAACAAACAAACAATGGACCTGATTTCTCTAAGACCATATGCCATCCCAAATTTATCAAAAAATGGGGGAAATTGAGAATAGCCTTGTTTAAAATAGATGAAATAAAACTATTAATAAATTTTGAATTCCCCTTTTTCAAAATCATATGTACTAGTAGAAATAATGAGTAAATAAATTTTATAATTTTTAAAATATAATTTGAAGCTCTGATCAATACTTATTTAATTATATATGAGTATATATTAATTCCTAAAACACTTTTATGAACATTAAAATTTAAATCAGTACTTAAAAATATAGAGAACTATAATAAAAATATATTTTTAATAAATACTATACTTATGAAATATTATTTGATAAAAATATGTAATTTGAAAATAATAAATTGGGTTGAATGGAATTTGTTATTATCAATAAATTTCAAAAAGAACAATATCAATGATAAAAAATAACCATAATAAAAGAAACAAATTTTTTATATCTGAGGGAGATCTTAATACAAGCCACATGATAATAAATCTACTACAAATAAACTCTAATTTATTGGTGTAGTTTTACACCGAAGGGGTGAGTCCACAATTATTCCCTCGTTTGATTAAACTAATAAAATATAACTTCATCTAATACCAGTATCTTATTTTATATTTATTTTTTAGAATTAATAAAAAATGAAAATATTGAATGAGTAAGAATACTCTTCAACTCATCATAATGAGAGAAATAATAGATATAAAAATAATGTATGTGAAAAACTATTTATAAATGTAAAACGGGTCACATGTAATGATATAAGAATGAATTATAATAATATTTTAAATTTAATCATGGAATTAATGAATATCGATGTAGTAGTTAAGGATTTTTAGGATATCACTAATCAAAAATTCAACAGAATAACATAAAAACACTATAAATAAGATCTATAAGGCTAGGAATTATCAAGATAAAATTTAGAACTATAAATTAAAGAATAAATCACATTCCATGTTGAATAATTTCAAATAATGAGCTCAATTGAGTTCTTTTTGTAGAGACCAATGGGTTTCATACTACAAGGGAATCTACTGATCACTTGGATAAACAAATTCATCAACAAAACCTCGTCTATTTCATAGGTGTGCAATATTATCACCCTCAAAATAAAATAAAGAGAAGAGTTTGAGAAAAATGTTTTATCTTCTTGAATAGTCACCGTTTTATTTGAATTTGGTTCAAAAACTCAAATTTATAGAATCCTACATTTAATGAAGGATCATATTAGAGTTAAAATGTTTCATATGTTATTAAATGATTAATTTTTTGTCTCTACCTCTATAACACTTAAAAATTGTTGTTAATGTAAAGACCCGGAATTTTTTCCATGTAATTTTTTTTAAATTATATGGAATATTATGATTCCACAAAAAATGACAGCGCATAATTTCAAGGCCCAGAGTGCCCAGAATGAATTTCTGAAAATTTTTTAGGTACATTCGGCAAACGTGCAAGCGGGGTTTTTTGTAACTTTTAAATCGGTGCTTGGAATTGAAATCTGAGGACACCCCTGAACTCATATCACATGTATTCTTTTAAGGAGACCTTCACCTTGACCGGAGTTGGTCAAGGGTGAAAGTTATTTTTAATTTTTTTTGGAAATAAAAATAAAAATAAAATAAAATAACAACTTTTATTTTATTTTAACCTCCCATTTGAATGCTCGGTGGGGGGGACCACCAGAGCTAGGAAACCCCCCAATTTTGAATTAATGGTGGTGGGGACCACCAAAATCCCTCTTAAGGTGCAGAAATCCTCCCAACATCAAATAATTATTTGCTCCAACTCTCCAATTAATTAATTGCGCCATATAATTATTGTGCCAATGTAAATTAATTGTATAGACCAATTTAAATTTAAGTAGGAATTTCTTTTTGGTGGGGTTGGGGAAACCATTGGAAAGGGAGAACTTGGGGAAAGAGCCTTTAGAAGATCATTCTCCAACGAAAAACAGCCCCTCCAGAATCGAAGAACATGGGAGACGCTTAAGCCGCATCAGAAGAATCTTGCGGGAGCAACGAATGCTGGCGTCACCATCCCCAATGACTTTATCTTCTTCTCATGAAATCTTCCAACAAGCAATCAAGGTAGGTTTTGTTGTTGATTTATACCCCCTTTCCCCATTCTTGTCAACCACCTTGATTCAAGGTCATTATTTCCTCTTGCTACCGTTTTAACCTAGTGGGTGTAGGTCAACCGAAAATGGCCCGACCCCTCCGCAAATCTTTGTGGTTAATGATGCATTCTTCACAATGGAGGAGGACAGCGACCGGTGTCGGCCACTAGCACTGGTGGGACTCGGGACCAGTGGTCGGCACTCTGGCCGGCCGTGATGAAGGCAGTGGCACGACTGTCCTGCCGGAGAAGAGTTGCAGCTTGTCGGCCGCGGTGGAGCAAGGGATGTGGCAGGTGATGGTCGGCCGCATGAAGGGAAGCGGCGTGCGACCGCGCAGCCCAACAGAGAAGAGATGCGGCCTTGGGTCGTGGCGACAAGGTGAGGGGCGGCTGGCTCGACACCGGCCGCCAAAGATGGCGCGGAGCGAGACCACGCCGCACAGAAGAGAGGATGGCCATCCAGCCAGCTGGGGCCACCCAGAGGATGCCGCACCACGGGCTGCCAAGCGCAGGTCACATCGGGCCGGGTAGGTTCGACCATGTTGGACCAGACCCAGACCAACGTCGACCCCTTTTTCTCTTTCGGCCATATCTTGAGCTATGAGCATCTGTTTGATGAACTGTCTACTGGGCTATAATCCTTGGACGGAGATGGTCCTTTTGGTATAGCCCACATGAGTTTTGGATAATGTTGGGGTACAATTGAGTTGGATCATGCATGAATCCAACCATGCCCTCGGATCTTAAAGGACAATAAATTATGGGTCGGGCGTCTGATTGTTGTACCATCTATTTCATTGATACCCCTTTGGTATAGAATTCATTTTGGATACTTCATCATGGGACTTCATGACAATTGGATTATGGACCCGTGGCTTGTGGAGAGGCCCCCCTTGGAATCAAGTGATCTTTGTTTGGGAACCATGTAACTGTCTGCAACATGAGAAAGAGATCCAATGTGGGTCTATTCTTTGGGATCCTTTGTGAATCTATGTTCGAGAGTCTCACATGGATCCTTTATAGGAATCCACGTGAGACTACTCTAGGATCCTATGTTGGTCTGCTATACTAGGATCCTATGTGGGTATGTGCATTGGGATCCTTTGTGGGTCTGATGATTAAGTATCATAAGTGGGTCTGCCTCTTAACGGAGTAAAATGATTTATCAGTTACATCTAATCAACTTTACTACCGTACCTAAGTTATACCTTGTGTGAGATTAGTCTTTACCTTTGTGGTAATCATCCGTGTGGGGTACCTTTGTGGTACTTACCTTCCTAGTGATACCTTTGTGGTGTTCTTCTATGTGGAATACCTTTGTTGTACTTACCTTCATGGTGATTCATTACTGGTATTATTCTATGTGGCGTACCTTTAGGGAACATACCTTCATGGTTTTACCTTCGTGGTATTCTTTCCTTCATGGTACAGATGAGATTTTGGATTTTGAGTTGGGACTTGTGTTTCCTTATGATGAGATGGGTATACTTGATAACTTAGTTTTATGTATGGGCATATATATAAGTTGGGTTATCAGGTGTTTACATGCTTTATGGTTTATCCATTGTGAATTTTGTGAGATCATTGAGTGTCTCAGGGTCTCTACTGAGTATCGTTATACTCACCCTTTCATGGGATATGCCGACACCTTGTTGTGTTTGGTCCAGACGACATACAAGGCTGACTAATGATGAGGGTACTAGGACTAGAGGTAGCTCGGAGGTGGACCTTAGATGAGGCATACCGCATAGATGACCATTCGAGAGCTGTACATTCCCTTCACGTAGGATCCTTGGTGAGTGTTCACATGAGCTATTCATTTTACTTGTACCTTCCAGTTTTCTTATACTTTCCAGTCGTGCTTTTATTATAGCCCATTTTTACATACTATACACACTATTTTTACTATACATCTTACTTTTGTCCGTATATTGCTGTGTGCTTGGTTGAGTGTGTTTATAGGATATAAAGGCAATGCCTTCCCAGTTTTAGGGAGTATGCCTTTATGTGCTAGTTTCCTGCCCCTGGCTTAAGGAAGGAGGGATCGGGGTAGTCATGGCACGAGCCCCGAGGGACGAGTCATGAAGAATTAGTATTATAGGAGTCGGTTATACTATAGAACATTGGACTCTAATCTTTTAACGACAATTATGTTAAGTGTAGTGAGTGTGGTTATCTTTTTAGGGAATTTAGTGTTGGTGCAACGGCTGACGTATCCATCCACCAGGACCCTAACTTTTGATTTCTGACTCAATGCGCGAGAACACTGATTGTGTGTATGTTTTGAAACGTTTTCTTTGTGATATTTTGAGTCATCTCACCAGGTATAACTTATTGTCTGTGGCACATCTGTTTCTTTTTAGGATGCCTCCATATAGACAGCCATCTAGGGTTCCAGGTATAGTATCTGATGATAGCCCACCAAGCAACGATGCCTCAGTGTAGGGATTTATTTATTTAGAGGCACCAGTGGAGCACCCAACAGTACCATTACCCACTGAGACACCGATTCCACCAACCCCAGCAGAAGAGGGTACACACTGCTGGATCACATTGCACATGTTCCAGTGCTAGAGGCCACACAGGTTTAGGGGAGAGATGGACCCACGAGCTGCTGAGGATTGGCTGGAGGCCATGGTGAGAGTCTTCCGACTGGTAGGGACACCAACTGATCTCATGGTGTTCATTGATGCCTGTATTCTACAGTTAGTAGCAGGAATATGGGGGTGCTTGATGATCCAGGTTCACGACGAGGTGACACTTTTCTGGGTAGATTTTGAGAGCATATTTCAGGAGGAGTTTGTCTCAATAACCCTTCACGCAGTGCATATTTAGGAGCTTCTTCATCTGCATTAGTGCATCGTGAATATGGCTTAGTACTCAGTGAGGTTCACCGACCTCTCACGCTAATCCACAGATATGGTGCCGGACGCATTCTGCAGGGCCTGGACCTTTGATCAGGGACTCAGGCAAGAGATTAGGGCTTCGATGATTTTTCTCAACATCCCAACGACGGCGGGGGTGTTAGAGAGAGCCCTCTTAGTGGAGAGGCTTCTTGCTTAGTAGTCACCAGCCGCGACACCCACCACCAGGAATCATGTAGTAGAGTCTTCGGTAGTTGGCAGCAGACAGATGTCAGAAAGGTCCAAGAGGACCAGACCTACAGGCAGATGACCGTAGGATCCGGGGTTAGTTTTTCGGGGCACCGTAGATAGAGCTAGTCATGCGGGGAACATGTAGTGTTACACATATGGTGGGTAGGGTCACATGGCACATAAATGTCTGACCCACCCTGCATAGGATCAAGTGATGGTTGAGGTACCGCCCAGGGAGAGACAAAGGTTCGACCGAGGAGGTTCGTAGGGAGCAAGAGGACATGGTAGAGGAGTTGACCGTGTAGCTAGAGGTGGGAGTCGATTTGAGATATTACCACCACCACCACTAGGTTGTCCACCACGACCACAGAGAGCATGTGGATAGGGGCGAGCTCAGCTCCATGCAGCTGAGGCCTACGACCATGGCACTCTGGAGGTGATACGAGGTATGATTTTTGTCTACTCCACCTTAGCTGCAGTACTTATAGACACAAATTCTAGTCATTATTTTTTTCCACTACCCTCGTTCGGAGCATGGATATTCTGACAGAGTGTTTGGCACGATCCTTATAGCTAGAGACTCCTACGGGAGCGGATTCGACCATTACACACTAGTTCTAGAAGTGTGAGCATACTCTAGGAGGTGGGAACCTCAGTTGGGATCTCCTAGTAGTGGAGTCGAGGCCTTACGATGTCATCTTGGGTATGTATATGTTATCTATAATCCATGCTTAGATTGATTGTATTAGGCACAAAGTACGGTGTTTCCGCACGAATGGGACTAGGTTTACCTTCACCGGTGAGAAGGTTAACTCTGAAGCACATGATGGACATACTTGTAAGAGAGTGTAGCCGATCACTCATCATTTTTCTAGCATTACCCTCGGACTGGATGACGTGGAGAGTCTGAGCTATCCTATAGTGGTGGACCAGTATGCGGATGTCTTCCCTAATGATGTTCCTGGTCAACCTCCTTATAGAGATGTGGACATTTACTACTAATTGTACCCTGAGAAGGCACTGATATCTACACCAACGTATCAGATGTCTCTCATGGAGCTTCATGAGCTGCGAGTACATCTGGAGGACTTATAGGGGAAGGGGTTCATTCGGCCCAGTGTTTCTCCTTAGGCAGCCCCGATTTTGTTCTCTAAGAAGGCGGATAAGAGCTTGAGACTTTGTGATGACTATCGATGCCTGAACCAGGTGACCATGAAGAAAAAGTACCCACTTTTGAGAATTGATTACCTATTTTATTAGCTGAAGGGAGCATGGTAGTTTTCGAAGATAGACCTCAGATCAGGCTATCACCAACTCAGACTACAAGATGAGGATGTGCAGAACATAGAATTCAGATGTCGGTATGAGCGTTATAAGTTCTTGGTTTTGACATTCGGCATGACCAATGCCCCAACAATTCTCACGGGACTCATGAACAGGATCTCTCAGCCATACCTCAATCACTTTGTGGGATTCTTCATCGACAATATCCTGATATACTCAGCGATGGAGGAGGAGCATTCCTATCATCTGAAGATAGTTCTGGACACACTCTGAGAGAACCAGATTTATGGTAAGCTCTCGAAGTGCGAGTTATAGATCTGATAGGTTCACTTTCTGGGACATTTAATCTCAGAGGATGGAGTTTCGATGGATCCATCAAAGATTGAGCTGGTCCTTGATTGGGAGCCCCCAAGAGTGTGATGGAGGAACAAAGTTTTCTGGGTTTGGCTTGTTACTAAAGGTGGTTTGTGCCAGATTTTCCAGAATTTCAGCACCTTTATTAGCATTGAAGAAGAAGGGGAAACCCATCATGTGGTCAGAGAGATGCCAGCGGAGTTTTTAGGTGATGAGCCATAGATTGACTAGTTCCCCTATCTTGAGGTTTCCAAAGGAGGGAGTTGGGTACATATTCTACTGTGACACATCAAGTACTGTGTTCAGATGTGTCATGATGCTAGAGTGAGCTGTCATCGTATATGGTTCTTGATACTAGAGAAAAAATGGGCAGAACTATGCTACCCATGACGTTGAGTTAGTAGTAGTAGTCTCGCTTTAAAGATGTTGTGACACTATCTGATGGGAGAGAATTTTACGGTCTACTCTGATCACCAGAGTATCAGGTATATATTCTCCTAGAAGAACCTGAACCTATGACAACGATTTTGTCATGAGTTCCTCTAGGACTATGTCTTTGAGATAGTTTATACTCCTGGTAAGGGAAACGTTGTAGTAGATGCACTCAGCCGGAGATCTGGTATACACCTGCTTGGTGAGGCGACGGAGCAGTTGTCCGCTTTGTAGATATCATTTGTGGATCGAGATGGAGAATATTTTCTTCAGTCTATTATAGTCACTCCCCCAATCCATTAGCGAGTCAGGGAGGTGCAATGTAAGGACACTTACTACGGGGCTCTACATGCTCAGATATCCCTAGGACATGCACTTAATGGATTTTTGGAAGGTTGGAAGTACGTCATCCTCTTCAGAGGGCGTACCATGGTACCAGTGAAGCTTTAGGAGGAAGTGTTATGAGAGTTCAACACATCCCCTTTAGCGGTAAATCCAGGTGTGGAGATGATGTACCAGGATCTCCGATGACCGCATTGGTGGCAGGGAATGAAGTAAGCAGTAGCAGAGTTTGTCTCTCAGTGCCTCACTTGTTAGCAAGTGAAGGAGGAGCATTAGGTACCAGCAGGCTTAGTTAATCCTCTAGAGGTCCCAGAGTGGAAGTGAGACAGTATATACCTGGACTTCATCACAGTAATTCCACGTACATCTAGGGGTCATGATTCTATCTGGGTGATCATCGACCAACTAACCAAGTCGGCCCACTTCATATCAATCAGAGAGAAGGGTTCAATAGAGATCTTGAGATGCCTCTATGTGTAGGAGATTGTGTGGCTACATGGAGTACCCTATATGATTGTCTCTTATCATGATGCATGTTTAACTTCCAGGCTACGGAAGGGGTTGCAGAAGGCTTTCAAGACGTAGCTTCATTTGGGCATCTCCTTCCATCCTCAGACTGATGGAAAGACTTAGCGGACAATTCAGACCCTCGAGGACAGGCAGCGTGCATGCGTAGTCGACTTCAACCATAGCTGGGAGGATCACTTGCCCTTGATAGAGTTTTTATACATAAAAAACTACAAATCCACTATTGGGATGGCACCTTTCGAGGTGTTGTATGGCCGACCTTGCTGATTGCCTTTGTGCTGGACTGACCAAGGGGAGTCAGCACTCATGGGACCAGATGTGGTACAGGCTACCATAGAGAAGGTGCAGATCATCCAGGAGCGGATGAAGACTACATAGAGTAGGAAAAAGTCTTATACTGATAGGATATGGAGACCTAGGGAGTTCGAGAATGTTGACCACGTCTTTCTATGGGTCTCACTCAATGAGGTTTTCAGAGATTTGGTCGGGGCGACAAGTTATCTCTGAGGTTCATTGGACACTTTTAGGTCCTTAGTAGAGTTGGCGAGGTGGCTAAACACCATAACTTCCTCCTCAGTTGCAACGGGTGCAAAACATCTTCCACGTATCCCGGATGAGGAGATATGTTCATGACACATCTCACATCATTAACCAGGGAAAGCTGGACATAGACGATGTGGCGACATTTATAGAGGTTCCCCTGGATATTTAGTATAAGCAAGAGTGGGTCCTTCGTGGGCGGTCAATACATTTGGTACGTGTACATTGGTAACACGGGAACCCCCAAGAGAGAGCACATGTGAGCAGGAGGCTCAAATTTCTGCTCAGTACCCCCATTGTTTTCCTAGTTTTGTGATGTGGCTTTCAAGGATGCAAATCTCGGAGGTGGGGAGACTGTAAAGACCCGGAATATTTTCCATGTAATTTTTTTTAAATTATATGGAATATTAAAAGTTCTAAAAAATTGACGGTGTATAATCCCGAGGCCCAAAGTGCCCAAAATGAATTTTGGAACAATTTTTCGGGTACGTTTAATAAACTTGTGAGATGGTTTTTTTGTAACTTTTAAACTGGTGATCGAAATTGAAATCCAAGGACACCATTGTACTCGCAGTGCCGATATTCTCTTCCAGAGACCTTCACCTCGACCATAGTTGGTTGAGGGTGAAAGTTAGTTTTCGTGTTTTTTGAGGAAAAAAAATAAAAATAAAATAAAAGAGCAACTTTTATTTTATTTTAACCTCCCATTTGAATGCTCAGTGGTGGGGACCACCTGAGTTAGGGAATCCCCCATTTTTGAATTCATTGTGGTGGGGACCACCCAAATCCCTATTAATGTGGGGAAAACATCTCAACATCAAATAATTAATTTTTCCAACTCTCCAATTAATTAAAATCTCCTTTTAATTGAGATATTTAAATATTGTTCCAACATAAATTAATTGTATAGACATATTTTAATTTAAGTTGGATTTTCGTTTTGGTGGGGTTGGGGAAATCATTGGAAATGGAGAACCTGTGGAAAGGTCCTTTGGTAGATAATTCTCCAATAAAGAATGCCTCCTCTGTAATCGAAGAACGAGGGTGGCGCTAGAGCCGGATCGGAAAAATCTTGTGAGAGCAACGAATGATGATGTCACCATCCCCAATGACTTCGTCTTATTCCTCGCAAAATCTTCCAACGAAAAATCAAGGCAGGTTTTATTGTTGATTTCTACCCCCTTACCCCGTTTTTGTTGACCCCCTTGATTCAAGAACAATATTACCGCTTGCTACTATTCTAACGCATAGGGTGTGGGCCAAACGAACACGACCCGACCCCTCCACAAATCATTGTGGTGTATGAAGTGTTCTTCGAGATGGAGGAGGATGACAACTGGTGTCGGCGACTGGCACAGGTGGTACTCAGGACTGGTGGTCGGCCACAAGGAAGGTTGCGGCACGACCGCACCGCTGGAGAAGCAATGTGGCACGTCAGCCTCGAGGGAGCAAGGGCAGCAGCCAGTCGCATGAAGGGGCGGTGGCGCTCGACCACACCACCCTATGGAGAAGATCAACAAACTTGTGTCATGGTGGTGAGGTGAGGCGTGGACAGATCGATGCTGGCCACTGAAGATGGTGCGGCGCGCGATCGTGCCGCGCGGTGGAGAGGATGGCCTTCCGGCCAGCTGGGGCCTCCCAGCGGATGCCGCACCTTGGGCCGCCCAATGCGGGCCAAGCCAAATCCAGTGGGCCTGGTCAGATCCCGTGAGTCGGGTCCGACCCGGGGCAGACTGAGCTCGGGCCGGGGCGACCCGAACCGAGTCAGACCGGACCCAGAACAACTTGAACCCTTTTTCTCTTTTAGCCATATCTTGAGCAATATGCGTCCATTTGATGAACAATCTACAATGTCAGAAACCTTGAATCGAGATGTTACTTTTGGTATACCCCACTTTAGTTTTGGATAAAGTAGTGGTATAGCCGGGTTGGGTCGAGCATGAGTCCAACCAGGCCCCCAAGACTAAAAGGACAATAACATACAGACCGAGCGTCCAATTGATACACCGTTTATTGCGTTGAGACCCATTTTACATGGAAATACATTGGGATACATCATCATGGGACTTCTTGGAAGATAGAGTATTGACATGTAGCTTGTTGAGTGAACCCTCCAGGAATAAAGCGAGCTTAGTATGGGAACCTTGTAGCTCTCTATAACATTAGAAAGGGATTCTATGTGGGTCTGTGATTTGGGATCCTTTGAGGGTCTGTGTTCGAGAGTCTCACTTGGATACTCTCTAGGAATCCACATGGGACTACTCTAGGATCCTATGTGGGTCTGCTATATTAGGATCTTATGTGGGTCTGTGCTTTGGGATCCTTAATGGTTCTGATGATTTAGGATCCTACGTTTGTCTGATGATTTAGGATCCTACGTGGGTCTGCCTCTTAACAGAGTAAAATTATTCAGTAGTTATATATAATCAACATTACTACCGTACCTATGTTATACCTGGTGTGAGCTGAGTCATTACCTTTGTTGTAATCTTCTGTGTGGGGTACCTCTATGGTACTTACCATCATGGTGATACCATTGTGGTATTCTTCTGTGTGGCCTACCTTTGGGGTACTTACCTTCGTGGTGAATCCATTGTGGTATTATTCTATGTGGTGTACCTTTGTGGTACTTAACTTTGTGGTGTTACCTTCATGGTATTATTTCATTCGTGGTATAGTTGAGGTTTGGGCTTTTGAGTTGGGCCTTGTGTTTCCTCATGATGAGATGGGTATGCTTGATAACTTAGGTATATGTATGGGCATATATCTAAGTAGGGTTGTAAGATGTTTACATGCATTATGGTTTATCCTTTTTGGATTTTGTGAGACCTCTGAGGGTATCAGGGTCTCTACTGAGTATGGTATACTCACCCCTCCATGGGTTATGCCCGCACCTTGTTGTGTTTGGTGCAGACGATGTACAACGTTGTCTGAGGACGAGGGTAAAAGGACTAGAGGTATATTGGAGGCGGACCTTAGAAGTGGCATACCAAAAAGACGAACATTCTAGAGCTACACCTACCCTTCAAGTAGGATCCTTGGTTGGTGTTCACAAGATCTGTTTAGTTTACTTTTACTTTCCAATTTTCTTGTACTTTCTAGTTGGGCTTGTATTCAGGTCCATTTTTACTTACTGTACAAACTCTTTTTACTATACAATTTACTTGTGTTCGTATCTTGAAGTGTGCTTGGTTGAGTGTGTTTACAGGATATAATGGAAATGCCTTCCATGTTTTAGGGAGTACGCCTTTCGGTGCTAGTCGCCAGCCCTTGGCCTAAGGAAGACGGGCTTGGGGCAGTCACGACACAAGCCCCAGGGGATTGGTCGTGACAGATAATTAATGATTTTATTATAAAACTCTTTTAATAAGAAACAATATATCTACACATCATTGCATTTTTTGTCAATTAATTGAATAATAATGATAGTCATTATATAAATGTTGGTCGAATGATATAATATACAATTCATAATAGATACAACACCATGTAATCAAAAACCATTTCTTAATAAAGAAAAAAATTTATAGAGTCATCACATTGTGGTTTGGGGTTTAGTGTATAAATAGAAAATATCCCACTTTCTTGAAATTATCGTATGATTTACAAAAGAAATTATAACTCAATAAATTAATCCAAACTAATTTATACATGATTTTCATATATATGGTCTAAATGTTTTCATAACCAACTTTTACAAAAAATTTACCCTTTTTATAAATATCCATTGTTTCATTAAAACAAATTATAAATTAATAAAACAACAATTATCATTAATGAAAAGAATAAGGAAAAATGGCATTTACACTCAATCTATAAAGGTATTTTGTGTGATCTTGATCAAAAATTCTGATATCTCTATACGAACATTCCCACTAAAATATGTGACTCTATACATCATATTCATGAAAATATAATCAATTTTTCAAAAACCTGTATCTACTAATAGACATGAAAAATATAATTAAATTATAGTTCTTCTCATATGCCCATTATTTTTTAAAATATACTGACCAACTGGAATGACTACATCACATGTCATTCATCTAAATAGTTTGAATATCAGATTTTATTCGACTAATCATGTCTATAAATTTATTTAGTTTAATTCTATTATAGTCCCAAATATCAAAATTGTTCATACCGAAGGAAAAATACCTACTGATTAAATTAATCCAAATACATGATCAAGAATACACCAAAACATTTCCTGATTAGCTCATCTCAAGGCTAATATATGAAAGGTATCAAAGTATAAAGGTTCGCATGTAATATATATTTGTAATATTAGGTAATTGGGATTTATATACAAATATACACCACTATGTATATCAATTAATATATAATAGTTTATGTGATATAATTTTTGGATCCATTATTGATTATAAGTCTATTGTTGTTATCACATGATTCAACTATGAATCTTTTACAATATTCTGTTTATCCTGTGGATAATAATTTTGTTGTATTTGTTGAAAATATGTGAAATTATGTTCAACTCTTTTAAGAAGGATTATGATGAGGGATTTAAAGACTCTTAATGATTAAAATTACAAATATATAAGATTAATAATTAAAGTTTTTTGTTTTGGTGAAGGAATATATATCATTCCATAGTGGATATAATAATACCATGATTTTTTTAGGACAACTTTCGAGTGATGAAGAGTGCACAATATAATAACATTAATTGAAATAAGAAATAAGATCCTAAAATATAATTAATACCCCATGATAATTTTTTTGAAAATAAATATTAATGGGATAGTGTATCACACTGCATTAGAGAGATTACACCTCAATACATAGGTCATGAAATTTCACTACTATAGCGGTATGTGATGTTTAGTGATTTTATTCCATATCAAATTTTAATGTTCTTTAATGTTTCTAAAGATTTTATGTCATGGTGGGAGACCACGCTAAAATTAATTCTCCATGATTTTTTTGTGTAGACCTATCCTTTTATGGATATTCCCCTTGTCATGACCATTCCTATCCTGATATAATATACGATGTAGTCTTTTTTGGGAGAACTGGTGACTAAAGGGTATCATGCTGTACCTAAGTGGATCATTCTTCTTAACATGTGGTATATATTTAATGGAATATATATTTGTGGTGTTTTACACTACAATCATGGAAAAACCCCATTATGTTATAGTTTCCATTTTTTTTAAATTTAATGATATTTTGAAATATAATGTATTGATATGTGAATGAGCGATTTTTATGTCCAAAATTAGAGTATTTGGTGTCAAATAAAAGGTGGACATGTATAAAATTGCTGATAGTCGGTAATTAAAGGTTACTTGAAATTTTTTTGTAATTTTATATTGAAAAGAAGATAATTATGTGTGATAGATAAAATAAGATGTTATAGATAAACTTGAGGATACTATTAAAAAACAAGTTATAATATCATATTCTGGGTATCTTTTGGAGACAAAAGATTTTCATGGTGATATTTATCCAAGAATTATCTATTTACTCTTAAATTTTAGTAAATTAGTTTTTTAAAAAACTTTTTGGTGCTAATATTTTTTAGGGATCATGGAAAATACCATAACCTAGGTTTATTTTGATAATAAGAGATCAACTTTGTGTGTGTGGGGTAATAAGCACTACATACATGGGAAGTTGTAACAATCATTTGGGATGAACGACATTAAAATATTTTGTAAACCACATTTACTTTTCATACTAATAATGTTTTAGATATAATTTTATAATCACAACATGATCAAATTTTTATGATAAAAAATAAGATTTTAACAAATATTCACCCCCATTAGTGTTGGTAATTCATTTAATTTATACAAAAAATTGATATCAGAGACATGGTTCACCCATGAAGCTTTCCCATTGAAGGTTTCTTTGGGTCACCATAATCTAATCAATAATAAAAGGTATCCAATATTTGATGAAAATGGAATTAAAATAAAACATGTTACCACCTTATCTTGTATCTCTTAGAATTTATATTCTTGAGTCTTCTATTGATAGATTTATAGTTCAAAAAAAGCCTTATTATTATCCATTCTGTGATTATAAGATCACTGAAAATGAGAGGAAGGTAAGGAATTAACTACTATAATCATTATCTAAGAAAGAGATAACTAGAGACAGGAGTTGAAAAACATCTAATTAGAACAAGAAAACATTCACATTATTTATGATGGGTAAAAAAGGTAAATAATGTAATATAATAATTTTATAGAATTTATTTTGAGGATATTAAAATTTTACATGATTAATTATTTGATTATTTATTTACTAGAGTTAACATGAAATTAAGAACCAAGGGTTTATTTGGAAAAACACATCGGGAATCCACAATAATAATTAAACTCATAATAATTCTTGTATATAAATTTGATTCCAAGATCTCACCCCTTGAATATAGAGACATTTATTACTTCACATCTAATATTCTTCACATTAGTCTAGTTTCCTATGATATGATAACAGGAAATTCTCTTAAAATAAGTGTTTAAAATTTTAAGGATATTTTAATGAAAGACATCATGAATTTGTAGATCAAATATGAGAAAGGTAGTCCTGATAAAGAAGAGATAATAAAGATAATTTTTAAGAATATCTTTTTTTTGAATAAAATGAAAAAGGGTTAAAGGTAAGAATTATGGTAAAATTAATTTTCAATGTTTTAAATATAGTAAAATTGATTATATTTCTATTGATGTATCTTTTAGAATTAGTAATGATTATTAAAATGGTGAAGGTATAAAAGGATCCTTAATCAATATTGTCTTTCAAAAAACCTATCCCCAATAAAAAGTCAAGAAGAATAAGTGATACAAAATCCTTAGATAAATCTTTTTATCTCTCTAATAAGTTTAATTTGATAGCGAGGAGAGTATCTATGATGATTAAAATTCTAATTAAAATACCTATTATATTTTTCGAGCTTAAAAATATGAACAATGTACATATTTGGATGATGATTCTAAAATTTATAATATAATTTCTACTACATAAGGTGAATCCACCAAATAATGAATTTAAATAATTGAGATAAGAAGTGTCTAAAAGAAATTGAAAATATAACATATGATAATTCATATCTAAAGGGGAAACCTGATGAAGAAAAATAAATCCATAATGATAATTTTTTTCTAATCAAGGATGTAGAGAGTCTAAATAATTAAAATTATTAGAGGATGAAGATTATTGATGAAATGAATTTTACTATCATCCTTATAGATAGAGATAAAAATTATTTGAAGAATTATTTTTTTTATTTGAGAATCACATTAATAAATTCAAGTGTAATTATAAAAAAATATCACCAAAATTATATAATGTTCCAAGCTAACTAAGAAGAAAACAAAAGTTATTTAGTTATTAAATGAGTGACTAAATAATAAATGACCAAGATATCCCTGCCCAAAATGCTTATATATGAATAATGTGAATCCATAACATATCAAACAGATATTAAAGTTGTGTTTTTGTCAAATTAATATATATTGTTATCCTAACAAAAAATATGAAGATATTTTGAAATATACTCACGTTTAAAGGCATAAAAATTCTAGATAAATATATATTTCATCCTCAAATAGCCAAGGATGTGTTAAAAAAATGTTTCAAAAAAATGATCATATAAAAGGATTAAAAAATAAAGTTAATCTTTATCCCACACAAGGGTAATTACTTATCAATGAAAAGGTTGTAGAGTTATTTCTAGAATTGTGTCATTTTTTGTGGGAATGCTTATAATTTTTGTTAAAATATGTATATGAAAAGATAAAATAGATAGTACAATATAAATAAGAGATAAAAGTTTCAAAATTAAAAAAGGAATTAAAAACACGACATTAAAAATAGGGTTGAAAATCTAGAGGAATACTATGGAAGGTTTGATCAAGATAGAAACACTTAAGAAAAGTGACTAAAAATTCTAACTGCTCAATTAAATTT
This sequence comes from Viscum album, assembly GCA_963277665.1. Lineage (NCBI taxonomy): Eukaryota > Viridiplantae > Streptophyta > Magnoliopsida > Santalales > Viscaceae > Viscum > Viscum album. Next base: position 1,983,003,359 of record OY728161.1, on the reverse strand, counting down.
GATTTTGAGGTTATATAAATACATAAATATGAAGGAATCTAAACATCAATAAATTTTTTTTGAAATTTATATCAAGAACGGAAAAAATAATAATCCCTGAATAATTTTAATTTACTTCTCATCACAAAAAACCTGTGATCTAAATAATCTAAAAAAGTTGGGAAAGTATGAAGATGAGTTATTATATTTGGTAATTATATCTCATTGATGATAAAGGGTGTTCGAGTAGTAAATATTAGAAAAATGAAATTAAATTACACAAAATTTCTATTTTTTATAGGTGGATATATAATTTAGGGTGCCTATTACATCTTTATGGTGAAGGTAAATGATGTGACATTCAAGATAATATTTTTATTGTGGACAGGATGAAATATAGATCAATAGTTTCAAGATGTTTGGAAATTCATTGATACCTATTTCTTGTTAGAAAATTTAAAAAATTATTATCATGTGTGTATATAGGTAAATAATCATTTTTGGCACAAAATAATTGGTCATATTTTAAAAATAACAAGAAAAAGTTGACTTAATTTTCAGGTATAAGAAATAGTATTTCATTGAAGATAAAAACAATCAACATTTACAAAATATGCCTGAAGGAGGTGATAGTGAATATAAAACACAAATGGATTTTAATTCATATCAAAAATCCATCAACATTGGTTTACTCAGTTGTTTTTTCCAATTAGAATGATGTCAAAAAAATTTGATAAGTATTATTTCACATTCCTTAATAATTTTACTATAATCACTTTTATGATGTTTATGTCCCACAAATATAATTCATGTTATATGTTTAAAATTTTAAGAATCTTTCTGATAAAAGAATATGTTATTTTTTTAAATATTGAGATTTTAAAATCGGAGTGTATATTCTAAAAACATTTCAAAGAATATATTTAAAAAATATCCAAATTCTTCAGTTAAGTTCACTATACACTACACAAAAAATAGGGTTGATGAAAGGAAGAATTTTATATCCTAAAATTGACTACTAATCAAAATGAGACTAAACAAATAACCATATAAGATGATATATGAAATTAATGGAATGGGAAAATAAATTATTATGACATATTTTCATTTTTACTCTAGTGATGAAGTTGAGAGTTTTAGTAACATTGGAAAAAAATTTAGAATGAGAAAGAATACTAATTATATAAACATCATTTGATATTAGAGTTATGGGGTATAAAGTAGGAGGAAAATAAATACGATTATTCATAGTAGTTTTCATTCTAATATTGAACCCAAAAATATATATGAATATTTTTAAGAATAAGGAATACATCAAACCTATGAATATAGAACTAAATTCAATTGAAAATTATAATACATGGAATCTTGAACCTAGAAATTATGAGAGGAATATAGATGTCAAAAAATGGGTTTTCAAAAAAACATATAAATCAATTAAAGTGATGTTGAAAGAAATATAATCATATTGGCATGAATTGGAAATTAATAAATTTAAGGAAGGTGATTTGATGAAATATTTTCAACTACATCCAAGATTGAATCTACAAAAATATTTAACAAAAATTTATATATTGGCGATAATTACATTTCTAGTGATGAAGAAACATTGTATGATGTGGTTTAAAAAAATGAAATATATATTTGAGATAACCATTGGGAGAAGACTTTCTTCATGTTTTTAAAGATTTAACAGGTTTTTAGTGATGTGTTTATATATCAATAAAAACATTCTAATGAATTTTAAATAAATTTTGGCTTAAAAACTAAGAGGTGTATCTAATTTTTTTAATGGGAACATAATTTTTTTAATATTATGAAGGATAGGATGTGAATGTATAATATTTCTTGAAATTTTACATTAGTTTATTTTTTTGACTAATTTAATGTTATAAATTTTATTTATTGTAATAGATTATTCATAGATTAAATATAATATCAAGGATTCAATCTTGATAACAATAATGAGTGTTCTCTGTTATGTTTTGAATAGATTCAGTTATGGAATAATTTATGAGAAGAATCAAAAGTGTCAATTAAATGTTTTTATAGATCTCAACTAGAATTTTTATGTTGGTTACCATAATTAAACATCAACAGGATCATTATTCAATGGTGGAAGATGTGTGAAATGCAATAGAATGTATATATACTCTATTAAATTGAGTACTACCAAGGTTAAGTCTATTATTTCATCGTAAATGGATAAATTAATTTTATGACTGTAGAATCAACTCAAATATATGAATGTTTGTCTTATGTATCCACTTATTATTGGGTGTGATATTAAATCTCAATAAGTTTGTTTAATAATATTAATAAATTTTCATGATCAATGAAAAAATACCTCATATATCATATATTTAAGGAGAACTTGTATGAAGGCACATTGAAGCTGTAATTTATTCTTTCCATTGAAAAATAAGATTTTATTCTCACAAAACCTATATAAGTAAATAGTTTTGAGAATATGAGATAATAGATGGGTGTTCAAACCATTACATAACATCATTGAGGTATGTTATTGGGAATTACCCCAAATTTTAGTCTTGTTTTATTTGATTGAAAGGGGTAGGAATACACTATATAGGGGTTATTTTATTATTTTTATTAATTATTTAACCAATATATTGAGGAGACTTAAAGAAAAATTTTGATAAATATTCCATGTGTTTTTTAGGAAAATTTTTATTAAAATTTTATTTTTAAGGATAAATTTGATATCCCTATTAATCATAATTTTATTTAGCATTATGGTGGACCATATAGACTTATAGATGATTAATTCACGACTCATTACATTAGGATGAGTAATAAAACCTCTACTTGAATAAATGTTGTATTTATTATCAATAAGGGGGAGAAATAAGGTACACTTTTGTTCTTGAGGAAGTATTTATTTAGTGAAAAAATATATGAGAGAAGTATTTTATTTTAAAATTCTGTTAGTATTCATAGAATACTGAAAGGGGAGACTATTAATCTTATGGATGATGATGTTGTTTTTTTAATTGATATTTGTCTTGGTTAAAAACCGTTTAAAGAAGAATTATTCTAAGGAGGTTGAAATGAATTGTAGTAGAACATGTATTTTTATATGGAATCATCAATAAAATTGAATGTTTATGGTAAATTAATCCATATAACATTTTAATATCTATCCTCACATAGTGAAGGATATTGAGCCATGTTTTGGGTGATGAAGCAGTCGTGTTATAACACAACTAATTGTCCTATGAAAATAATATCCTACACAATATTAAATATGCCATGAAAATTTAGTGTATCATTTTATTGGTGGGTAAACATATCATTTTATAACACATGGAGTAATAAATTTTACTACTAGTATAGTTTTTTATGGTAGATGAGTTCACAACGTAAAAGGATGAGGAGTTTTGATCATCTTGATAAAATATCCCTTAACGAAGTCCCTGTGAATTTTTATTGGAGGATATATCTTATTTTGGAAGAGATTAAGGATATGAATGCTCGTATAATGATTCAATGGATATGAGAATGGTTTTTTTTGGTGAATTGGTGATTTATGTGGTCCATGTCAGAACGTAGTCATTAATTCCAAAAGGTGTTATTCTTGAAAGTAATTGGATGTTAAATCATGTCACATTGTAATCATGGTGGTTATTCCACAATATGAAAATTCTAAAAAATATAGATATCCAATGATATTTTGAAATATTGTTTTTTGGTAAGTGATTTAATGGTTTTCCATGATTTAAATTTGAGTTTTTGGTGCCCAATAAGTGGTTGAGACTTAGAATATTCATGGTATTTGATATTAAAATTAAACTATCAGTATTTGTTGACTGTTGAGAGATTTAATGGATGAGAACAAAATGTGATAAATAGAACAAAAATAATAATCTCAACTATATTTCAATGAATGTAGGAATAGGATCTGATTCATTACATCTTTTTTATACTTTAATTATATTTATAGATCATTATTTAAGAACCTTTTCTTTTCTCTTTCATTATAGCATGACAATGCTTGTAAAAATTGCATTGTTTCGGTATTATTTATTTTTCAATACCATTCCATTTCCCTGAGATGATTTTTATAAGAATATAGTAGTAATTCATATCTGGGATAACAACCACCAGACACCAGGGACATTATTACCATCCTAGGGGTGAATCTTATTAAAATAGGATATAAAAACATTAACCTTATGTCTTTAGTGATTTTTAAAAATTATTTTATTTAGTATCCCCTTCACGGATTTTTCTGGTTCCTGAAGATTGTTGTATATAGTCACTATCTAATAAGAAGAAAATTTAGAGTTAATAAGAGGGAACAAATTCACAATTATTATAATAATTATATAATAAATAGATAACCAAATTCATGAAATAAAAATATTACAATGAGATGTGGATAATTTTTTTATAGTATTTATGAAGGATATAAAATTATAATGGAATATAATCCATAACATTATAGAAGAGAGTTTTAATATGTGATTATTCAAGATGATGAATCCATTTATTAGTTCTTTACCAAAGATAATATGATTACCAAAACCATTTAAGTATATATAGAAACACATAAGAGAACATATTACTAAAGAAACTCAATAAAATTCATCAACATAAATTTAATTCCAATATCCTTTCCCTTAAAGACAAATACCTTTATACATTAATAATTTATAATCATTATATCACTCTAGTCACTTATGAGATAATTAGTGGGGGGTCGTCCCTTAATGTTAATGTTAACAATTATTATGAGATTATACATTAGGATATCAAGAGTCTAAACATTGATGATCATAAAGCTAATTTTAATGAGAAAACGTTTATGTGAAGATTGGTAATAATATCAATTTTGTGTGAATAATATTTTAAAATAGAATTTGTAAATATCAAGATAAAACAAATTTTAAATTGTTTAATTACTGTAATATTTTTCACTTTTATATGGAATTTCCTATTGAGAATCTGAAAAGATGAAAAAAAATATTTAAGGACCAAAAGGTTCCTTCAATAAAGGAGGCTCTTTCAAAATAAATCAAACCCAATCAAATGCGATGAATAACATGCCATTAAAATTATTCAAGAGTAAATTAATAACAACCTAATCAGAAACTTATAATAATTATTAAATTGTCTATAATTCAGAGAGTTCTAAATAAACTTTCAAAAGAGTTTTAATGGCTTGAGGATATAAAGAAATTATAATTTTTTTGGATGATACTCAAATTTAAAAAGATATTAATTTTGAATAATGTGTATCCACTAGAGAATACTTTTGAGAATTTAGATTGTGATTTGTAGGATAAAAATTGAAATCTATGAGATCATATTTTACATCTAAAGGAGAAACATGATAAAGTTAGAAAAATCCAAATTGAGAAGGCTAATATAGTTTCGGAATTATAAAGGATAAATCTATAAAATACTAAGAGAAATAATATTATTGATGATATGAATTCCAACGTCATTATTATATATGATGAAATTTAAAATCTAAGGATTAAATTTTTTGAAATATAGAATCACATGAACAAATTTATGTTCTATAGTAGAAAATATTTCACAAAACACTGTGAATCTTTTGAGCAATATTGGATGTAAATAAATTATATAGAATAACTGATTGAGCGTATAAATTTAATATATCCACAATCACCAAGTCAATAAGAACTCGCATATGAATAAATGGAGTATATTAATGGAACAACAAAAAGGAATATCATTTTTGTGTGTGTTTCTAGTATGGAATATATTTTCATCCAGATAATAAATCAATATATATTGAAATATGCTTATATATTTTGGGAAATAAATTTGATAAAAATATTTATGTTAGCCCAAACTCAACAAGGATGTTCCAAATAAAACGGTTTGGTGAATTCATCACATCAATGGCTTGAAAAATATGACAGAGAATGACCCATATAGATTTATATTTTTTATCAAAGAATAATAATTTAGGGTTATTTATAGTTTTATCGGTTTTTTTGCCACAAATATTAAGGTTCCTAGTATAATATTTCTCTACCAATAAAAAGAAGAGATCATGTTCCATGGGGGATACGAAAATAAAAAATGCTAACCAAAAAATAAAATTACTGAGAATAAATTTATGATGAAAAATATGTTTAAAATTATGTGAATGTTAATGGGATATTTTATCAACAATTAAACACTTTTAACGATTATTTAATTCTAATAATAGATTAATTAAATTTTAATATTAGATTACATATAATCTTAAAGAATAGTGAATGTAATTAATATGAAAAAAAATTTAGGTTTATTTCAAGGCAATAAAAAATGAAAATCTATAGATTATAGACATATAATACACATCACACATGAAATGTGATCTTAATAACCTAAAAATATTTAATAATAAAATGGGGAGGTTTTAACATTTTTATTAGTAGATAATTAAAGATAAATGGTTTCAAAAAAAGAAAATAATATCTTCAAGTAATTGAATTCTTATACTTTTTTTTAATTGATGGGATGAATTTTTTTGATAATTTCAACACTATATAATTATAGAAATGAAGAGATATTTAGAAATAATTTGTTACATAATGAAAATATTAAAATATTGAGTAGTAGATTCAATTGTCTTGAATAATAATGGTAGCCTATTTATGTTTGAAAAATAAAATACTAATTTCTATAAGAGTATGAAGGATAAAAATAATTAATGTATTAAAATACTTGTTCATATTAGAAAAAAGAGAAAGATAATGTTGGGTAAAGTGTATTATATGAGAAATATTTCATCCTTGAAGAACTACAAAACCAAAATTTTCAAAATGCGTGGGTTTTTATCCCAGAATTCAACAGAAACATATACATATTTTAGCATAATAAATGAGTATTTTAATTTAATTACATTTATAATGTTTTTTTGTAATAAATCACATGCTTTGATCATGATTAAATTATTTGGGACACTAGCTAGGAAATAAATTTCTTTTCTCTAAAATGGTTGAGATCTAAAAATGAGAATTAATTTTCTAGTGTAAAATTCTTATAAAATATTAAAAAACATAGAATAAGGATTATTTTAGTGCTCCATATTATAACATATTATGTTATTAATGTAATACTATACTTGATAGATTTATTAACATATAAAAACGATATTTATACAAATTGGGATATACTATAAAATTATTATCATTTAAATGTTAAAGTTATTACCCATTTGTTGAATTGAAGAGTATGAATAGGATTTAACACATTATGAAATATAAAATTGCCATATTTTATAAAAATGTATTAAACGATTATTAGGAAATAATAACCCAATTTTTTTATTCTTTTTTTCATCAAAAATATGTTTAATTCAAAAATGGTTTTTAGAGCTTTTTATGAGAGATTATTATAAATTATATTTTGAAATTTTATAAATTTTATTTGATAAAATGTTAATTTTTTTTTGAAATTATCATGTAAAAAATATCTTATAGTGAATTTTTCAGAATTTTCTAAAAAGATTTCATTTTCGATGACTAGTGAAAAATATTGATTTTTATTAGACACTGTATTTTCATTCCAAGTATTTAAATTTTCAAATTATATTTTATATTAGTTTAAATATTTAGTGGTTCTTTTTTATTAAAAATAATACAAATATGGTCTTTTTAATAAATTTTATATTTTAATATTTTTTAAAAAAATTATACTTTAATGGAATTTATGTGAGAACTATTTTTTATTTTCATCTTGTGGTTTTATCCAAAATTAATTAATCCAATTATATAAATTAAATCATGAAAAAAGGATTCCATTTTTGAAATCATGAAGTCTAAATATGGTAAATGGTTCATTTAATTTTTATATATGATGAATAGTAAATATAGTAAACAATTGTCGTCATGGTAAGGGTAAATATCATAATAAGGTTTAAAATATTATGAAGGGACTATAAAACGACCCTCACACTTGTATTATTCCAATTTAATGAGTTATGTTCAACAATTCCAATCAATGTTAATAAAATATGGAAAAATGATTCCATATTTCTCTGATTTTGAGCATCATATTATTTTATTAATGAAAAGAGAAAACTGTAATTCTAATTATTTTATTCTCTATGAACATTTTAGATAGGAATAAAGAAAAAGATATGTTAGGTTCTAAAATGATTATTTGAAATAATTTTTTTTATCATGGTATATTTTTATAATTTTTTGTGACGAAATTATTACCATATATTCTAACGCAACACCGACATAATACAAATTGAATTAATATAAAAATAAAATAAAATATTTTCAAAATGTTAAAACTAAAAAAAAATTGAATGAATTATTATTTTCCATGCTTTTTTATATAAAAATAATATATTTATACAATTTTAAATGTATTATATTTTAATTCCAATTTTTCATGTTGTTTCAAAGTCAAATTAAATAAATACTTCCAAAAATTACATTATTGATATTTTATATTAAATAATATTGTATTAAATGATTTAAAAATCATAAAAGAAAAAATATTCATCCAATTCATTTTTATATGTTTTAAAATATCTAATATAATCCATTTATAGACCAATTACCATTTTATTGTAAGTATATAGACCCCTAATGTCTAAAAGTATTAGTTATCATAGTAATCATTAAAAAGGGTGGGTAGATATCAATACTAAAAGATAAGGGGGAAAATAACCTTAACATGTAAAACATTCATTAAATGAGGTTATTTCTACACATACTCATATTATATTCTAATCATATCAATTTGGAGATATTTGAAAATGAAAATTAATTTTTATAAATTAAATTCATTTTGAAATTCCATGAGTGCCCCTCTCCTCTTATATAAAAGGGAACATCATATCCTCTTTCTATCACACATAAAAAACTTTTTTGTTCATCCTATAATTTCATAATAACTTTATTAAACTACTCTAAATGTCTTAGAATCATTTTTTATAAGAAATTCAACCTCGTAAAGCTTTATCTATAATCCTAATAAGGTTTTCAGAAGAAGATGTACAGTTCTAAACAAAGCGTCTTCGATTTATTTCCTCATTTACCTCTTTAAAATATTAATAAATCTCTGATCTAATAATTAAACAAAAATATTACATATAATTATATATTTTTATGTTAATTTAATAACCTATATCCATATCCTCTTACATCAAATTTTAAAATAGAACTATAATTCTTGTGTACGAAAAAATACATGCTCGCAAACTATTGTAATTCATTTTTCATTCCCGCCTGTAATAGATGGTTATAAGGATGGATTTAATAAATATATATGTTGTTTATGAATTTATTCTTTTTCTGAAAGAAAAAATTATTATTTACTGTTATTTCAATCCATTCAATGAAAATGGAAACAATTTTTATGCATACATACGACCTACCATCTCCATGGATAATGCCAATCATTTTAATCTATACCTTTTACAGATGAATATGAATAAATATATTTTTAATATATATGATATAAATTTTATGGTTAATATTTTTGAGATAATTTAACCCTGATAAATGTTTAAATTACAAGAATACTGAACCAAAACATGCATGAACAATGAAACAATTATCAGCTGAAAAAATTATTGTAATAAACAATTGCCAACAAACTTGTGTTAAGTGTCACACCCAAATATTTTAAAAGAGGAAAATATTTTTCAGTGAATTATATGCCATGAGAAACTAATATAAGAATATAATGTAACATCCTAATATGTTATAATAAATTTATTTTAAAATAAATTCAATCTATTCGATAGCTTGTGATGCAGACAACGTTAGGTTTAAATTAAAACATGATACTCTATTAAAATATTATTATGATTACATAGATTTTAATTTAGAAGATATGAATAATAATAAATAAATTAATATAATTATATGGTTTACACATGAAAAAAGTAAATTTAATTATTATCCACCGATTATAAATAAAATAAGAACCATTTGAAAGAGAAAAAATGTTTTCCAAACAACTGTATTTTACTAAAAGACAGTTTAGTAACGATTTGCACACAATATATAATTTTTTATCAATATCATAAATGTTAGTAAAGAATTTGAACATAATTTTTTTTAAACCATAATATATATATGAATTTACTCTAAAATTTTGAAATGTTTATAAAAATATTAATTTTTTAGTAAATAAAAAATATATATATATTTATGAAAATTTAATTTATTTTGTCTGACTTAGGTACCAATATTACTTTAATTTTAAGTAAAATTTACATAATAAATAAATAATTATATTTAATTCAATTAATTTTATTTAAATCAATTTTATACTTGGTTTTAGTATTTGTTTATTTTTAGGCATTAAAACGCACTTTTTTTGAAAACTATTTTACAATGTATAATGTATACCCATTTAAAATAATTAAAATAGCCCCCAATGATGAATGATTCAAATTATATTTATATATTATACATAAATAAATATTAATTTTAATTAATCTATTTATTATTAATTTTCATATATTTAAAATGGGATCATCTTTTCTTAAAAAAAATCATTTTTTAAAAATAGTTTTTTTAACAAATATGCGAGTTTAATTTAAAATCAAATTCTTAAAATTGTGTGAGTATATTTGAGAAAAATAAATTTAGTATTTTAAATAATTATAATTTATATTATCTATTAATTTTAACTTAATTTTTTATCATAATTAATTATAGAAATAGTAAAACTTATTTACCACGTTTAAGGTTAAAATGGGTTTACCGAGGGGTTAAACTATAGAGATAAGTGTTAAAAATGAACCAAAAATGGTCTAATTCATATTTTACATCCCTTTTTTTACTTTAAATATTTTATTATTAAAAAAGGATCAATTTTCTATCAATGTCTCATGAGAAGAACATGGGTGGAATTCTCTCTTTTGGAAAATTCTATGTGTTTCCTCTCCCCCACTTATAAAAGCCACCTGCTGACCTGTACATTACCCTCTGAAAAACCATTTTAAATATCTATGAAATACTCAAATTACTTATCTAATTCCCCCCTCAATAAATAATACTTTTTTGGTTATAAATTCATGCTTTTATGGATTTTGGTGTAAACCAAAATAAGTTGTCTGAAGAAGAGGTAACGCCCATAAATGAGAGTTTTATTTTATTTCCTCTTAAAAATACTTAAAATATTATTATACCCTGATTATATAATAAAATAAATATATTGATAAACACTGATATGTTTTTATATTAATTAAATCACCTAAAAACATCTCATTCTCCCTCAAATGGGAAATGAAACTGTTGATCATGTGTTCGATGAACTGCCACCTCATTAACCAACATAATTCATTTTCCATCACCTCCTTTCACTTATAGATATAATTATTTAATTAAAATATATAAATAAAATTTATGATATAATTATTCTTGTTAAATTATAATTTCACATATACCTACTTACTTTCTATTCTATAGGGAATATGATAGCGTTTCTCTTATATATGGCAGACGACTGCCTCGTGAAGCATAATGATTATTTTTTCACTAAAAATTTACGTTGAATGTGTTAGAGAATATATTTAATTAATATATGTGATATATATTACAATATATTGATTATTCAAAATAAATATACAATCAAATTACTTACCCATTCACCCATTAAGGAAATGACAATGGAACTCGTGCATACGTATGACCTACTATCTCCACGATGTTATGCGACTCATTATCCATTTTAAAAATACAATATTGATTCTAAAAGATGTTTATAATGAAAAAAATGAAATTTATATGTTATAAATCATTATTTAGATTATATTAATATAACCTTTTTTTAAAATCCCATGCATTATGAAAAAACATTCTTGAGAAAACATTGAAATTAACATCTTTTGTCAGACAGACCCATAATGATATTCACATGTTCTACCTAATTCATGTTCCATATCATGTGCAGCCTCTTATCCCCATGAAGAATATACCCATGCCTTCATCAATCTTGACATGAAATAAATTAGGACCCTAGCCTCATCATCACTAACCTCAACTTAGGGCATCCCTCCGACATTATTTATTGACGGAGAGAATTTTAGTGGACTTGAGAGCCCTATGGAACTCTAACTCAGTGGCCACCTAGTTTCGAGGCTTATTGAGATTGGAATGATAGTTTCCTGTTTTTGCCTTTTATTTTTGGGTTTATTATATTTTTTTATGTAAAAATAGAAAATAATTCTCCTACATATTATCTCAATTTTCAAACTAATAAATGGTACTCACCTAACCTATAAAAGTGATCTTTTTGAAGATAAAAATATTTAATTTGGTGTTAACACTCTAAAAATAGTGATACTAAAATATTATTAAATAATAAATAATAAACATTTATAAAAGGATCATATATGATATTATAAATATTAATATAATTCTTGTATAAGTTAATAACCTGTTTAAAACTACAATATGTGATGTTAAAGAACACTAAACTATAGAGAAGCTCGAGTAAGGTGATTTTAAACTCAATTTCCATTAATTATGTTATACTACTAATTTTTTGATTATATTATACAAATATTATATGTTAATTAATTTTTAATGATTTATGTTTTATATACATTTTTTTGGGTTGGCATATATTTTTTACACACAATCAACACATTGATTAACTCTCACCTAAATTAAATGAAAATTTTAAGGTTTTTTGCCAAATTATTTCAAACACATTTTCATTTATATATCTAATTAATTTTTAATGGTGTATATACTTCCCATTTTACATACTATATCTTTAATCCTATATAAATCTATATATTTTATGTTATAATTCACTAAGTTCCTTCATTAAAAGTATTGATTTAGAATTTATCGAAGCTGAATGGATTTATGTTTCAATATCATTTTAATTGATATTTATTATTATTGAATTTACATAGAACGAAATTATTTTATCATTTTATAATGATCCCATTTTATTTTTTCTTATCATAATTTTTATGAAATTTTTAAATAATAGTAACATTTTCCACTCATTTGTACTTAAAATAATTGAAAAAATTATTTTTAAAAAATATGGCTTCATATCTCCCTTCTATTGAAGATAATTTTTCTCCTAAATCCATGTTTATAAAAAAAATTGAACAAATTTTTACTATTATTTTTTAATAAAATATTAACCCTTAATTTGTTTTTTTAAAAAATATTTTGAAACGGAATTTTTTTATTATTTTCTAAAAAATGCATATTTTTACCTCTATTTCAAAAATAATTAAGTAAACATTTTTCAATGTATTCAACATGAACTGAAATATCTCTATATCATGACCACTTAATGTTTTAAAGACTAATTTTTTAGTTTCAATGGTTATTTAAAAAAATCTATAATTTTGTAGATATTTTTTATTTTAAATTCAAAATGAAAATGATATTTTCCTCAAGAACTGATGAAAGTGATCTTTAAAAATAATTTCACATCTAAGACGACAACCTTTATGTTACTCATGGTAAAAATTTTATTTTCCTCATGAAATTTTTAAATATGATTAAAAGTATTATTATTAATGAAATACAATTTGATGTTATGGATTGATTCTAAATTATGTCTATATGTCTCCCACATATATACCTAGATAATTATAACTTCCTTTGATTAGGTAATACCTTTTTTATTATCATTTTTCAAATTAATTCATTATGATATTTCATTTGATTATGATATGAACTATGACTAGAAAACTATATTCTTTTCCTGGATAATTCTTATGTTTTGACTTAAAATTGATTTAATTTTTGTGAAACACATGGATTATGAACATGTTATCATCATTTCACCTATATATATATCTAATTAATTGGGTAATGTTATATTCTCATGATATGTCATATATGGAATTAGAGAGTAAACCTAATGAATTTTTTGAATTTTTTACCATTTAATATTATGTAGGAAGTCATCCTTTACTCATTTTTATGTCATGTTTTATGTTTTTATCACATTTAAAATACAACAATGAACTTATGATACTATTTAATTTAAGTAATTCTTCCATTAGATTATTCATGGCCTTTATCTTCATGATATCATGTTATACTTTTGGATCACATGTTATGATTCCTTATCATGTTTATTCATCTACTAGAACTTTTTTCTCACACCTTTTTCTGTATATTCCCTAGGATATCCCATATATTTTAGGATCATGAAAGTATTTAGGATAAAATTATGGAGAATAAAATAAAGAGTTTTGTTTTTAAACTCACATTGATTTATTATGAACCTAGTCTTCTAAATACACTATGAATTCACAATACCTATGTCTTATTAATGGATATTTATGTTTGTAAATCATGTAATAATATGTATAAAAGTATTAGGTCATCACAATTGGTATAAGAGGATAGGTGTAGTTAACCTTTAATAACTAAGACATTAAAACCTTAATAATATCCCAAGGTATATTTCTAAGGACAATTCTAAGAATAAGACTATGTAAGAAAAATATCATGGAAGCTTAGTGAAGTATATATAAAGTGGTTTCTGAGAAATTACATCAAATTATAGATATTAAAAGTGTATGTGGTTCTTGAATAGATATACCTTTGGGTAATAAAACTAAAAAACTATTATTTTACTTGACTCAAGCATTACCTTGTTTAAGGTCCCCAGCCTTAAACCTTACATAATCTTGAGTTATTACAAGATTACACATTGAGGATCTTTTCAGGTTTAGAGTTTTAGAGAATTAGATCATGAAACTTGCATTACATTTCACATTTAAACAAAGTGGTTACATAAAAGACAGTATTCATTCTTCCCATCAACGGAAAGATATTTAAAATAAAACATGGATTCTTTCTTGAAACATCCTTGACACTATCTTCACATCATGTTCCTTTCCCTTGACCTGTGAAAAACATTTCAAAAACTTGGGATGAGCATAAAAAGCTCAGTAAGAGTAATAAAAATATGGAAAGGAAACATGAGTTCATATATACATTAGAATGAAATCACACTTTACCCATAAAACATAGGCATATCAAATCATGAATAAATCATAGAAAACATAAGACATAAAGGTAACTTGAGGCATTCATAACATTCTTACGTAGGGAGTAACCCTCTTGGTTACGTTTGGAATAGCCATCATAGTATATTCCCTAAATCTTTTCGGAGAAACCTTAACGTTTCACTCCTTCGCGTTACCCAATGCATTGGAGAGCTATATCGGGCTCACCCGCCCTAATTTTATCACGGAACCACACGTTTTCATAACAATGCCCAAGAACCATAACATAAATGTGTCACATTAAACATGCATAAAGGAAACATAACATTTCCACATTTCAATCACAATATAACATTTTAGTATATTGAAATAATGAATCCATTCAAAAAGAAACCATTTCCAAAACCATTTAAAACATTTAATAAAGAGATTTTTGAATCAAAGTGTCCCATACCACCTTGATGCTTAAAATTTTAAACCATTAATATCCATATAAATAAATCCTTAAAACCATTTTGAAAACATGGATATTAATAAGAACAAATAATTAAAACATTTAAAATGATATTTTGGTTAAAGGGGTTTTACCAAAATTAGAGACACTTGAATACAATAATTAAGGAATAACATTTAGTCAGAACATTAAAATATCATGAGAATAAATGGATTCATGATATAATACTCCAAAGGACAGTATATACGCCATATAAGAGTGAATTGGTGCATAACAACAATGAACCCTCAATAGAAAAGTCAAATGTGATGAAATCCCTTATAAAGAAGGTATCCTTA
The DNA here is from genome assembly GCA_963277665.1 of Viscum album. Taxonomy (NCBI): domain Eukaryota; kingdom Viridiplantae; phylum Streptophyta; class Magnoliopsida; order Santalales; family Viscaceae; genus Viscum; species Viscum album. The sequence goes on along the minus strand of OY728161.1, from coordinate 1,982,987,638 downwards.
AATTAAGGACAAATCAATCTCAAAAATATGTGTGACAAATATAAATACACACAAAATAAGTGGATATTAAGTTTACAACAATAAAAGGTCATTCACACATATTCAATGGATAACATATTCAATGACTACATGTTGAACCCAAAGAAATCAAAATTGGGTTAAAAAGTTCCCTTGACAGCCTAACGTCATCACATCAAAATGAGTTGATTAGAGTTAAAAAGAGTATCTCATCACTTGGACATAAAAATTACATCAATAAGGATATATGAGAACATATCGCAGCATAACAATATGTAAATTAAAAGACCCAACAAAAGAAGTCTTTTAAAAAAGAGGAGGGTGAAAGGTTCCCTTACCGACTTGGGTATCTTTCAAAACATACACCCCATAAAAGAAGGACAATAGATCATTGATGTAAATACTCATAAACGAAATTATATTACACAAAGAGTATAATAATGGGCAGTACATACACCACTCAATGCAATTTGTGGCAAATGTAGCATAAATCTCACGGGAATAAAATTGAGATGAAAAATCACTTACGAAAACTCGGCAGCCTAACGGCGCCACATAAAACTTCCGAATAAGGATTGATGAGATCAAATAGGGTATCTCATAACATTACAATAAAATTTACAGAACGAGGAATATAAAATAACATCCCCAACATTACAGAGAGGATCTTAAAAGAAGTGACATAAAAGAGAGTACTTAAAAAGAATGAGAGAGGGTAGATTTCTTACGAAAGTTCGGCAGCCTAACGGCGCCACTCAAAACTTAAAAAATGGATTGATGAGAGAGAATAGGGTCTCTCATCACATGAAAATAAAAATTATAGTAAGTTTAATATAAATTATCATCCCAATAACAATAAATATGAGCATTAAAAGGAATGACATAAAAGTGTGTACTTAAAAAGAAAGAGAGTAGTAGGATCCCTTACCTCGGGTCTGACTTGACTCGATCGTTCTTTAATCTCCTGAATAATAAACTTGAGTTAATTTCTACTTCCTTAAGAACCTTTTTCAAGTTCATTATTCCTTTTATATCACTTATTACCATGTCATAAACATTATGTAATCATTTAAGTTAATAATATTTGTTTTGCCGATATTTGGTTCTTAAGTCGAAAGTGGACTTCTTACAATTACATGTTGTTCGTGTGGCCAAATGTTTATTATATCCAGAATTGTATTCGTGATGTAGATATATTATATGACATATATATCCAGTAAATTCATGCATTTATAACATTACATAATCATTTAGAGGTAAGAAATGAAATGCACCGTTCATGGAGACGGTAAGTCGTACGTACGCATGAACGCTACTTTCATTTCTATTTCGTATTTTATAGAATGGAATAATAATGATATAACGGTATATTATAATTCCAGTATAATATCATATATAATATCATAGTTCCATCCTTTATACGACCCACATATGGTATTTAACAAATCAAATCACTTTGAGGGGGCGTTAGTCCGCACTTCCTTAAATAAAGATATCGTGTTTACCCATAATGGAAACCATAAAGGTATGCCCAAAATGAAAAAAACAGAAGCGTAAGGAAAACATAAACATATTATATATCATATATAAAAATATTGATATCATAATGGCCACCATTTAAGGTGTTAAATGAGTATTGAACAATCATCGTTTTGGGAGGTAGAATTTCGCCATCCACGGAAACTGTATGTTCTTTAACCATTTGATGTAGTTGTGTGAGAGTGCAGCTCGAATAAATATTATAACAACATCCTAGTATATTTAAGATACTGTTGTTGTTACAAAATAAATAAATAAAAAGAGTTTAGAGGGTTGGAGAAGAAAAATAAAACAAATGAACATGAGAGAATGAATCACCTTTAAAAGTGTAACTCCTTTTGAATTGAGACTAAAGGCTTCCTTTGAAAGGATTCTGCCCAAAAGGAATCCTCTAGGATGGGGAGAGCGATTTGGAGAGAGTAATGGGTTGGGGCTGGCCGAGCCAAAGGCTTGAGGAGTGTGTGAAATGAGGTAGAGGTGGGGGCCTTTTATAAGAGGAGAGGAGGGGCACTTTTGGAAAGTAAGAAATATTACTTTATTTGAAAATGTTTTTCGGTTTCAAAAGGTTCCACATTGATATAATTAGTGGATAAGGTGTTAAGGGTTCTAAATACACCCATACAATAAGTTTTGGACATGTGTAGTTTATAGATTTTACATTATCTTTCCATTTTATTTAAATCGTTAAATAATGAGGTCATCGCTGCATCATCATGATGTCATAAATAATTTAATTTATTTACTGTCTAAAAATTTATAAAAATACTATGATGTATTAAATCTTTTTACCTTTCCAATGACTATTTATAATCAAAAATCGGATCTTTATATCCCAATGTAAAAATTGTTTTCGTAAACCATATGATGTTTGTGTCATTTTTACTTTTACATTAAATAAAAAGTTATTTATGTCATTTCCCAACCAAATTGGCTCCATGGGGTCCCCAAGATGACCCATGGCTTGTCTTGGTCGGACATTACACATCCAATGAGGTTATGACATGTGTCATGTTCATTTCATATTATTAAATCATTATTTTTACCTTAAACTACACTAATTACCTCTAATCGCGATTAAAAACTTAATAAGTTACTATTCACCAAAAAATTATTTTTATCCCATTGAACCACATTTTACTTCTTAATGAAAACCATGTATGTAAGATTTTTTAAATTCAAAACACAAAGATGGAAAAATTTCATTTAAACGGAAAAATCAGTTTTTATAAGTAGCACTTAGTGGTGTCACTATTCATCAAAAATTGATGTTTTTCAGAAAAATCCCAAAAATTCACCATAAGCTATATTTGATATTCCGAATTCAAAAATGAATTCTATTTTAAAAAATTCAAAACATATAAGTCAGATTAATTAATTTAATAATTAATTCCCGCTGTCAGAGCAAATAGCGTGTTTTTATGAAACAATAAGTATCAAAAGATTGACACTGGTTTAAGTCTCATTTCAAAGTGAAATTAATTCCAACGCCCACTATTGGATTTAATGGTAAAAATATATTCTAATTTCACTTTAAAACCAATTCAAAAGATAATCTAATCATATAAATAAATTAGATTAAAAAGAGGTTTTGAATTAAAATACAACATTTTACACTATTCATAAAAAAAATGAACTTTATCTGAAAGATACCAAAAATTTACACAAAGTAAATTTTGATGTCCCGATTCTTAATAAGAGTTTTATTTGGTCCAAAAGAATGTTTAAGAGTGAACAAAACTATATTTAATGATGGTTCAACATCAAAAGGTGATAAGTGAACCTTTAGTGAAAACTAGGGCATATGCGCCTAAAATTGAATTCTTGCCGTATTTTAAGCCTCTATCATTTATTGGATAAATGTAAAAACATTTAAAAACATATATAATCATATTTTAGTTATTTCTATCCATTCCCGCCATTACAACGGCTACATGTTAACTACCATTTAAAATAATATTATTTTATTATTAGAGTGCAACGTAAGATTCCCAAGAAACTCGTTGTTGCGTATTGGGTACACCATAGAGCATAGCATCCCCTTTAAAGTAATATTAATGTTTGATTCACAAATATGGGTAAATATAAAGATGACATATTCTTTATTTACCTGGGGTGTTACATCCTTCCCCCCTTTTTGGGAATTGCGTCCTCGCAATTTTAAAATTGGGCTTGGAAATATACTTGGAATTCCCATATCAGAACAAGAGTTGGTAAACAATCACTTTAAAATAAAGAAAGATAAGTACAAAGGTCACCCGAGTTAACCCATAATAGGATTCCGTGTAGGAAAACATGGACATGGATGAAAAAGAAAAGGGTCATGTTGTAGAGACCCGAAGCTAGACGTACATAGACATTACATTACTTTTGCGGAATACTTAGTACATAACAAAAAATACACACACAAGGATCATAATAGTTTAGTGTCTTTGGAAACTCGGAATATAATCTTCTAATCATGGTGAAAGATCTTCAAAATCTCCTATAAAGATCTTTCTTTTTTTACCGAAAACCATTCTTTATATCCTGGGGAAAAGAAAACATAAAAGGGTGAGCTCAAATGATTATTAAGGGTATACAAAAGAAAAATCAATCACATCATATTCATAAGAACATAACTTTTGGAAATCTTAACCTTCAAAAGAGAGCATAATTTCATAACATGGGATAAATCATAGTAGTGAAATTATATCCCAATAATCATAACTTAAAACATGAAACTTTGTGGCATTCACACATAATCATAGAGAATCATTTCTTGTTAGTCAAGAATCATTGCCAAGACTATCTTAGTGGACAAAGTCCCTTTTTTGAATCGAGTAACCCTCATTTCAGTCCTGTTTCACTGAACCGGTATAACCTACCATTCCATCCATGTCTATCTCATGAGATATAAAATCATTACCCAATGAATTGGAGGGAGATATAGGTCCCACCCATCTTATATTGAATCCTTTCTTATGTGTGCCACAAAATCATAAATCACACAACATTGCATAACCCATGTAATAAAAATGACATCATAAAACAAATCATATAATGTAAATGACTTCATAAAATTAATTTCTTCAAAACATAATCAAATCAATGTAATAATAGGGATAAAAACAGAACCCTATATTATCTTAGATGGAAAATAATTTTGATAAAGCATTTGAACTCCATTCTTGAGGAAAATATCCTTTCTGCTTCAAAAATACTTTTCCTTTCTTAACATGTCATACAATTTTAAACTAAAATAAGTTGATTAAAAATAAACATGAAAACTTATAAAGTATGATTCTTGGAAATAATGTTTTAAAAATCCATTCATTTCGTATAAGTTAAAAAAAACATTTTTCGTACTTTTGTCGGAAAAGTCAAAAAATACCTCGTACGAAAAAAACGACAAAATATTCCTTTCATATTCTTTACTAAAAACTCACCGAAGGGTAAAATTGGATTTAAACTATTGTAAGTGGATGGAAACAATATTACATATTGAGGGAACATGGATGTGGATGATAAAATACACCCCAGTAAATACTTACGAATAAACAATCTCGGATAAAAATGAGATTGTGATATTTCCCTTACCTTAAGTCTGATTTGCTTCGTAAGTGTCCGAACCTCCTGTATAATGATTTAAATCATGGTATTGACTTATTCCAGAATCATATTTATTGTTATTATATCATATATGGTCAACTTATGACTTTATATTAACCGTCCTTTTGTAAATTCATGTTAAAGTAGCGTTTTGGGTAAAATCGTCTCATTTGTCGTTCGTGTTTTTAACTTGTAATTATTAATATGATTACTTGGATCATGATTACTTATATAAAGAATGTAAAACATGATTTATATATAATATATATTCAGAATATATATATATATATATAATATATCGATAAATGGAATGAAATACACCGTTCATGGAGACGGTAGTCCGTACGTACGCATGAACGCTGTTTTCGTTTCCTTATTTAAGTGAATGGAATTAAGTAGATGACATACATATAAATTTACATAAATCCAGTATCATTATTATGTCATATATTTCATTTGTACTTATTATATATACTTTATAATCATTCATGAATGGTTAATCATTGAGAATGAATCTCATCGCGTCGTGGAGACGGTATTCCGTACGTACGCACGCGCGGTGATTTCATTTTTCCGTAGGATGGATAGAAGGTGAATTAGGGTTGTTTCATATTTATAATAACATATCAGTATGTAAGTAATACTGATGTTATTACTTTATCATGAAACAAATAAAGAAGAATAAGTTGAATAAGAAAGAAATTAAAAAAGATCGGTAATGGATATTACCTCTTTTTTGAAGCGCCTTTTCTTAACCTCCACTTAAAGAACTAAGGATGGTCTTTGAAGAAGACCAGAACCTCTAGGATGATACTAGGGAAGAGTAGAAGAGATTTTGGTAGGGGTTGGCCGAGCTTGAAGGCTCAAAGTTGTGTGAGGAAGAGAGGGAGGAGGTGCCCTTTTATAAGGGAGGAGAGGGGTACCTTAGGAATATCTCAAAATATTATTTTATATTAAAGTCAAAATCGGTTTATAATGGTTCCAAAGGGTCTTATTTCGAAGATAAAGTGGGTATGGGTCTAAATCCTATCAACCAATAGGATTTAGACATGTTTAGGTTATTATTGTAACCTTATCAATTAGATTTAACTCTAAGTTAAATAATTTAACTTTTTCTGTGTCTTTTTGTTTTCTTACACTATATGGTTAATACACTTACTATAACATGCCAAACGAACCCCAAATTGTTTATTATTAATATATATATTCTTATGTAAGTCATTTGGCCGAACCTTATATTTTTAGGAATAAAATAACAATTAATAATATAATATTTAATTTAAAAACTATTTTGTGTCAATTTTGACACTATTTGATATATTATTTTTGTGAATGTCATAACAGAATTATATGTTCGAAACAAGTTGATTAAATCAACACTAATATATTATAGTAACCTATAAAATTAGTGTAATTCATAAAAAGTCTTATATTACATTTATTTTGGTATTTATAATATCAATTATGTCAATATTTCATTAATAAGATAATTACTGCATCATCGTTGTGTCATAAATAAATTAACTTATTTGATGTCTAAAAATTAAAAATAAAATACCATTATGTAGGAAATATTTTTAGCTTTCTAATGAATATTTACAATCTAATTTATCTTATGAACAACCCTATATTAAAAAAGTTTTAGTAAATAAACGTTTATTTTAACTCTTTTAACTCTTCTTTGAATTAAATAATAATAAATGTCCTAATCTAATCCAAGTGGGCCTAAATGATAATATTTTACACTTAAGGATGTTTTTGGTCGAGATACACTTGTCCAATAGAATTAGGACATGTGTTAGGGTAATATTAATATCATTCTTACCCTTAATTACCCTATTTACTTTTAATCGTGGTAAATAAAAGTAAAAAGTTACTATTCACCAAAAATTATTTTCATCTCATTGAACCACATTTTACTTACTGACATCAACTGTGTCTCTCGGATTTTTGAAATTCCATTCACAGAAGATGTAAAATTATGTTTTATGAAAAATTTAGTTTTTTTTAACTACCACATAGTAGTTTCATTATTCATCAAAAATTGATGTTTTTCAGAACAACGCCAAAATTTCATCCTAAGCTATATTTCATATTTCGAATTCAAAAATGAAGTCTATTTTACCAAATTCATAACATAGAAATTGCATTAATTAATTTTATAATTAAATCCCGCTGTTAAAACAAATAGCGTGTTTTTAAGAAACAATATCTATCAAATGATTGACACTTGATTATGTCTGGTTTAAATGTGAAATTACATCCAATGAAAAACATTGTATTAAATTGTAAAAATATATTCTAAATATACTTTTAAACCACTCAAATTAATGATTTATCACTATTAATTATTTCGATTAAAAAAGTTGTTTTTAATTATAATTTAGTAATTTTCACTATTCATCAGAATATGAAAGTTATCCGAAAAGTACCAAAATTTTACCTTAGGCTAAATTCGATACTCCGAATCCAAAAATGAAGTCCATTTTGAGAGCTAAAATTTCTAAAATTTTAAAAGGTTGTTATTACTATTCATAACAGCTAGTTATAATAATATTTTAATAGCATATCGTTGTTTAGTGAAACTCGGTATTGCGTACTACACACGCTATCGAGGAAGGTCGCGATTGCGTGTAATGCAAGGCAAGTCAAGGATGTGTGTTGTGCAAGCTCCTTTTGGTGTAGCATACGACACAAGACATTAATGAAATTAAAAAGAATATTTTTCATAAAATCTCGGGGTGTTACATTCTACCCCCCTTAAAATGAATTTCGCCCTTGAAATTCATCGGGGTTATAAATGGTTTACTACTCGAAAGTTTCTTTAGTAGAAATCCACATCGTAAAAAGGAATACCAAAACCAATCTTTAAAAACAAAAGTATGAAACGTAACGGTTACCCAAATAAACTAATCACTGGGTTTCCACATAGGTGAAAATATTGATATGGATGAAAAATCTAACCATCATGTTCTGATGGAGAGTGGTAGAGAACATGGCCATAGAAAATCCAACAATCACAAATCCATAAATTTGTGACGATCTAAGGTACCATCCGATTAATCAGATATAAGATCACTAGGACAACATTTTTTTGTTTTTCAAGATCGTTTCCCTAAATTTGAAAAAATTGAATTGGAATAAATACTTACTTTATTTTGGTACAATCACACTATTTTTCGTGCCTTGAACAATTTCCACTTCATCTCTTAAATAAATGAAGTTGAATTTGTTCTTCGTGAAGTGTTAGCAGATCATGTGATAGAATGACGGGTCATTCCATATGTCTCAAACAAAAGGTTTGAAAAAATTATATACATAAGTCGATATATAGTGAGATTAATCATATATGGTTCCTAAAATGGACTTATACTTCATATATCATACTGCTTAATATAATAAAACTAGTTTATACTAAACAGGGACTTCCTGTTGGCCAGAGGTAGGCGATAAAGGCCAGTCGCACTTCGGTTGTGGGTTCGATTCCCACAGCCTTGTCCCAAGCGATGGGCTGTCGCCCGTCCTGCAGGTTGTCCTTTTTCTAAAACTACATTACTATAACATCCCATCAATAATATCGAAAATATTCTATCCTTAAACAATACTAACTTATGTCTAACATAATCCATTCTAATCATTAGGCTTATCCATAATAATACAGTCCACTCTCATAATATAGTGAAAACGATTACCAGAGATTTAATACTGTCGTTAATCCCCATATATCATAAGATATGTCTTGTTGGTCACATTCCAAACATTCAAAGGCCTTAATCACGTATTCTCTTGAATAACCATTGAACCTTATTGATAACATGAATGTAGTTAAAAGTTAACTCTTTCCACATACCAAAATCCAAAAATTCTATATACTCAAACCATGATATAACCTTCTCCTAATATCAGTCATGAGCCCATGAATACAATCAAACACCTCATTATCTTATTATTCCATAATTATGCGCATATCATCTTAATTCCAAAAATATCTGAATGACCTTTCATGGATAGAGGTACCATTAATCATACACTTTCATAACTCAAGGAAAGATAATAGTGTAACAATCCTTATATGCCTCTTTATTCCATAGTACCATGATATTTCTTATACAACATTACACATGATAAACATGTAATCATTCCACCACATTCTTAAACCATTGACCGAGCTTCAACAATTCTTTCATCTCACATATCATTTGTAGTCTCTTCATCATCATCAACATAAATACTTCCCATACAACCATACTGACTATCTTCATGAGACTTTCCCTTAGGGCATTGGTTTTCATAATGCCCGTACATTCCACATTTAAAACATTTAACCATTGTTGATGTCGTAGCAATACCATTATCCTCATCCATGGTGTTAACTGAACCTTTTCCTTTGCACTTACTTGCTTTGTGTCCTTCTTTTCCACACCCAAAGCATCTTCCAGTTCCTTTGAAACATTCTCCTTTATGCCTCTTCCCACATGATTTACATAGGGGAAATTGAACTTTCTTTCCTCTATGATCATCATGAAACTCCATCTTTCTCTTATTAGCCGAGTCAGGAAACATACCAAATTTTACATTATGGATCATATTATGAGATTGCTGATTCGGCATAATAATGATGTTTGGACTTCCAAATCCCATTTCATTATGAATAATATCATTCCATTGTCCATCATATCCTCCATTATCGTGAATCATCTTGTTTCCATCCATTTTCTAAAACCCAAAAAAAAGAATAGTGTGAGAGGCAAAAATCATGCTAGGGAAAACAACATAATAAAGGTGGAGTATCCTCAATATCTAACATCTTAGGTTAAATTCTATGATCGTTACCATAGTTCTAGGACTGTATCCTATACGTATACTTATCCTTAGGGACATCCCTAGACATACCTTATAAATATCTCTAGGGATCTCACTAAAGTTCTCGCATCCTAGTTTCCAAAGGTTGACTAAACCTTTCCTCTGATACCAACTGTAGAGACCCGAAGCTAGACGTACATAGACATTACATTACTTTTGCGGAATACTTAGTACATAACAAAAAATACACACACAAGGATCGTAATAGTTTAGTGTCTTTGGAAACTCGGAATATAATCTTCTAATCGTGGTGAAAGATCTTCAAAATCTCCCATAATGATCTTCCTTTTTTTTAACCTAAAACCATTCTTTATATCCTGGGGAAAAGAAAACATAAAAGGGTGAGCACAAATGCTCAGTAAGGGTATACAATAGAAAAATCAATCACATCATATTCATAAGAACATAACTTTTGGAAATCATAACCTGCAAAAGAGCGCATAATTTCATAACATGGGATAAATCATAGTAGTGAAATGAAATCCCAATAATCATAAATTAAAACATGAAACTTTGTGTCATTCACACATAATCATAGAGAATCATTTCTTGTTAGTCAAGACTCATTTCCAAGACTATCTTAGTGGACAAAGTCCCTTTTTTGAATCGAGTAACCCTTGTTTCAGTCATGTTTCACTAAACCGGTATAACCTACCATTCCAGCCATGTTTATCTAATGAGATATAAAATCTTTACCCAATGCATTGGAGGGAGATATAGGTCCCACCCATCTTATAATGAATCCTTTCTTATGTGTGCCACAAAATCATAAATCATACAACATTACATAACCCATGTAATAAAAATGACAACATAAAACAAATCATATAAGGTAAATGACTTCATAAAAATAATTTCCTCAAAACATAATCAAATCAATGTAATAATAGGGATAAAAACAGAACCCTATATTATCTTATATGGAAAATAATTTTGATAAAGCATTTGAACTCCATTCTTGAGGAAAATATCCTTTCTACTTCAAAAATACTTTTCCTTTCTTAACATGTCATACAATTTTAAACTAAAATAAGTTGATTAAAAATAAACATGAAAACTTATAACCAAGATTCTTGGAAATAATGTTTTAAAAATCCATTCATGCCGTATAAGTAAAAAAAACATTTTTCGTACTTTTGTCGGAAAAGTCAAAAAATACCTCGTACGAAAAAAATGACAAAAGATTCCTTTCATATTCTTTACTAAAAACTCACCGAAGGGTAAAATTGGATTTAAACTATTGTAAGTGGATGGAAACAATATTACATATTGAGTGAACATGGATGTGGATGATAAAATACACCCCAGTAAATACTTACGAATAAACAATCTCGGAAAAAAATGAGATTGTGATATTTTCCTTACCTTAAGTCTGATTTGCTTCGTAAGTGTCCGAACCTCCTGTATAATGATTTAAATCAAGTTATTGACTTATTCCAGAATCATATTCATTGTTATTATATCATATATGGTCCACTTATGACTTTATATTACCCGTCCTTTTGTAAATTCATGTTAAAGTAGCGTTTTGGGTAAAATCGTCTCATTTGTCGTTCGTGTTTTTAACTTGTAATTATTAATATGATTACTTGGATCATGATTACTTATATCCAGAATGTAAAACATGATTTATATATAATATATATTCAGAATATATATATATATATATATAATATATCGATAAATGGAATGAAATACACCGTTCATGGAGACGGTAGTCCGTACGTACGCATGAACGCTGTTTTCGTTTCCTTATTAAAGGGAATGGAATTAAGTAGATGAAATACATATAAATTTACATAAATTCAGTATCATTGTTATGTCATATATTTCATTAGTACTTATTATATATACTTTATAATCATTCATGAATGGTTAATCATTGAGAATGAATCTCATCGCGTCGTGGAGACGGTATTCCGTACGTACGCACGCGCGGTGATTTCATTTTTCCGTAGGATGGATAGAAGGTGAATTAGGGATGTTTCATATTTATAATAACATATCAGTATGTAAGTAATACTGATGTTATTACTTTATCATGAATCAAATAAAGAAGAAGAAGTTGAAGAAGAATGAAATTAAAAAAGATCGGTAATGGATATTACCTCTTTTTTGACGCGCCTTTTCTTAACCTCCACTTAAAGAACTAAGGATGGTCTTTGAAGAAGACCAGGACCTCTAGGATGATACTAGGGAAGTGGAGAAGAGATTATTTTAGGGGTTGGCCGAGCTTGAATGCTCAAAGTTTTGTGAGGAAGAGAGGGAGGAGGTGCCCTTTTATAAGGGAGGAGAGGGGCACCTTAGGAATATCTCAAAATATTATTTTATATTAATGTCAAAATCGGTTTATAATGGTTCCAAAGGGTCTTATTTCGAAGATAAAGTGGTTATGGGTCTAAATCCTATCAACCAATAGGATTTAGACAAGTTTAGGTTATTATTTTAACCTTATCAATTAGATTTATCTCTAAGTTAAATAATTTCACTTTTACCGTGTCTTTTTGTTTTCTTACACTATATGGTTAATACACTTACTATAACATGCCAAACGAACCCCAAATTGTTTATTATTAATATATATATTATTATCTAAGTCATTTGGCCGAACCTTAGATTTTTAGGAATAAAATAACAATTAATAATATAATATTTGATTTAAAATCTATTTTGTGTCAATTTTGACACTATTTGATATATGATTTTTTGTGAAAGTCATAACAGAATTATATGTTCAAAAAAAGTTGATTAAATCAACACTAATATATCATAGTAACCTATAAAATTAGTTTAATTCATAAAAAGTCTTAAATTACATTTATTTGGGTATTTATCATATCAATTATGTCAATATTTCATTAATAAGATAATTACTGCATCATCTTTGTGTCATAAATAAATTAAATTATTTGATGTCTAAAAATTACAAATAAAATACTATTATGTAGGAAATCGTTTTATCTTTCTAATGAATATTTACAATCGAATTTATCTTATGCACAACCCTATATTAAAAATGTTTTAGTAAATAAACTTTGATTTTAACTCTTTTAACTCTTCTTTGAATTAAATAATAATAAATGTCCTAATCTAATCCAAGTGGGCCTAAATGATAATATTTCACACTTAAGGTTGTTTTTGGTCGAGATACACTTGTCCAATAGAATTAGGACATGTGTTAGGGTAATATTAATATCATTCTTACCCTTAATTACCCTGTTTACTTTTAACCGTGGTAAATAAAAGTAAAAAGTTACTATTCACCAAAAATTATTTTCATCTCATTGAACCACATTTTACTTACTGACATCAACCGTGTCTCTCGGATTTTTGAAATTCCATTTATAGAAGCGGTAAAATTAAGTTTTATGAAAAATTTAGTTTTTTTTAACTACCACATAGTAGTTTCACTATTCATCAAAAATTGATGTTTTTCAGAACAATGCCAAAATTTCATCCTAAGCTATATTTCATATTCCGAATTAAAAAATGAAGTCTATTTTACCAAATTCATAACATAGAAATTGCATTAATTAATTTTATAATTAAATCCCGCTGTTAAAACAAATAGCGTGTTTTTAAGAAACAATATATATCAAAAGATTGACACTTGATTATGTCCGGTTTAAATGTGAAATTACATCCAATGAAAAACATTGTATTAAATTGTAAAAATATATTCTAAATATACTTTTAAACCACTCAAAGTAATGATTTATCAATATTAATTATTTCTATTAAAAAAGTTGTTTTTAATTATAATTTAGTAATTTTCACTATTCATCAGAAAATGAAAGTTATCCGAAAAGTACCAAAATTTCACCTTAGGCTAAATTCGATACTCCGAATCCAAAAATGAAGTCCATTTTGAGAGCTAAAATTTCTAAAATTTTAAAAGGTGGTTATTACTATTCATAACGGCTAGTTATAATAATATTTTAATAGCATATCGTTGTTTAGTGAAACTCGGTATTGCGTACTACACACGCTATCGAGGAAGGTCGTGATTGCGTGTAATGAAAGGCAAGTCAAGGATGTGTGTTGTGCAAGCTCCTTTTGGTGTAGCGTACGACACAAGACATTAATGAAATTAAAAAGAATATTTTTCATAAAATCTCGGGGAGTTACACATGTTCTGATGGAGAGTGATAGAAAAAATGTTTAGGAGAAAGTTAATCATGAGAAAATCACAAAATTTTGATGGGTTAAACGGTATTCGATTCCCCAGTAAGAAAATTTAATAGACAACGTTTTTGTTTTAAGCTACTTTTTATTGAGAAATTTATTCATAAGGAAACATAATCACTTATCATGTTGACTTTCAACTTTTACTAGATTCCGTAATCAAACACATATTTTTTTTCCAAAAGACGAGTATTTAGGGAGACTTGTTTGCATTAAGAGTACTATAATAAACTTCAAGAGAATCACCTAATCCACAAAAGATAACTATACAATTTCCATGTCTTCAAACCTTAACCAAAACTAAAACCAAAAATGTTACTACAAGATTAGATAATCTAGAAAAGGATAACCCTTTAAAAAGAAAATCTATGTTTAATCTCTAAAATTTGTCCAAAAAAACCCAAAGTTCAACGAAGACCATTAGATAAACAATTTGTCCATAAAATACTTCATAGTAAACCAAACTAAGATTGAAACCCAAATATTTGAAGGATATAGTCACATAGTCTTCCATGTTAAATCGTAACATTTATCTCCAAACAACATTAGTCGCTCTTAAAGCCTCGCATTGAAAAGTAATTATCCTAATCACATATCCTCCATGATAGGCTAATAATTTTCATAAATAACCCAAAAAAAACTTACTCTTAATTCATAAAATCATATAACTAAAAAGAATCAGTCAAACTGACCAGGGACTTCACGTAGTCTAGTGGTAGGTGATAAATACCAGTCGCACTTTGGTTGTGGGTTCGATTCCCACAGCTTTGTCCTACGTGACGGGTTTTCACACAGTCTGCGTGTTGTCCTTTTTCCAAAACTATATAATTCTTAAATCATTCCCCAGAAAGAGATAAAATCATCAGAAATGATCATAACATATTTTAACCTCACGTTTATCTCATGCCTTTCATTTTCCAGCATATCATATAATAACCCATAATTACCTCAAAAGTATGGATCATATAAACTCTAATGGTTACCTTTATAATTTTTACCTGAACATCCACATGGATTGGTCATCTCATACATGATGCATTAAAGATCATACCAAGGTTCAAGTGGTTGATCATGACTCCTTGATAGTTGGTTTAGAACAACCACGAGTTTCCTCATTGAATCCCCCATTTTATCTAGTATCTTAATCATAGAACCACCACAGTTTCCTTCAAACCTGTTGTCTCTTTGGTGCCTGCTAGATCCATCCATTCACTAAAAACAGAAATGTCAGTGTGAGTATATCAACCAAACCATCATGTACTAATGAGGAAGGTAAACACTAAGATACACTTAGTCATTTACTTTATCTAAAACTAGGGATCTTTCTGAAATCCTAACCATTATGGTAATGTCACTTATGCTTAAAGAATACCCTAACCTCTAAAGTTATCTAAACTGACCTCTGAAACCAACTATAAGGCCCTAGCCTTAAACCTTACTTAATCTTGAGTTATTACAAGATTACACATTGAGGATCTTTTCAGGTTTAGAGTATTAGAGAATTAGATCATGAAACTTGCATTACATTCCATATTTAAACAAAGTGGTTACATAAAAGACAGTATTCATTCTTCCCATCAACGGAAACATATTTAAATTAAAACATGGATTCTTTCTTGACAAATCCTTGACACTATCATCACATCATGTACCTTTCCCTTGACCTGTGAAAAACAATTCAAAAACTTGGGATGAGCATGAAAATCTCAGTAAGAGTTATAAAAATATGGAAAGGAAACATGAGTTCATATATACATTAGAATGAAATCACACTTTACCCATAAAACATAGGCATATCAAATCATGAATAAATCATAGAAAACATAAGACTTAAAGGTAACTTGAGGCATTCATAACATTCTTACATAGGGAGTAACCCTCTTGGTTACGTTTGGAATACCCATCACAGTATATTCCCTGAATCTCTTTGGAGAAACCTTAACGTTTCACTCCTTCGCGTTACCCAATGCATTGGAGAGCTATATCGGGCTCACCCGCCCTTAGTTTATCACGGAACCACCCATTTTCAAAACAATGCCCAAGAACCATAACATAAATGTGTCACATAAAACATGCATAAAGTAAACATAACATTTCCACATTTCAATCACAATATAACATTTTAGTATATTGAAATAATGAATCCATTCAAAAAGAAACCATTTCCAAAACCGTTTAAAACATTTAATAAAGATATTTTTGAATAAAAGTGTCCCATACCACCTTGAAGCTTAAAATTTTAAACCATTGATATCCATATAAATAAATCCTTAAAACCATTTTGAAAACATGGATATTAATAAGAACAAATAATTAAAACATTTAAAACGATATTTTGGTTAAAGGGGTTTTACCAAAATTAGAGACACTTGAATATAATAATTGAGGAATAACATTTATTAAGAACATTATAATATCATTAGAATAAATTGATTCATGATATAATACTCCAAAGTACAGTATATAAACCATATAAGAGTGAATTGGTGCATAACCACAATGAACCCTCAATAGAAAAGTCAAATGTGATGAAATCCCTTATAAAGAAGGTATCCTTAAATTAAGGACAAATCAATCTCAAAAATATGTGTGAAAAATATAAATACACCCAATATAAGTGGATATTATGTGTACAACAATAAAAGTTCATTCACACATATTTAATGGATGACATATTCAATGACTACATGTTGAACCCAAAGAAATCGAAATTGGGTTAAAAAGTTCCCCTGACAGCCTAACGGCATCACATCAAAATGAGTTGATGAGAGATAAAAGAGTATCTCATCCCTTGGACATAAAATTTACATCAATAAGGATATATGATAAAATATCCCAGCATAACAATATATAAATTAAAAGACCCAACAAAAGAAGTCTTTTATAAAAGAGGAGGGTGAAAGGTTCCCTTACCGACTTGGGTATCTTTCAAAACATTCACCCCATGAAAGAAGGACAATAGATCATTGATGTAAATACTCATAAACGAAATTATATTACACAAAGAGTAGAATAATGGGCAGTAAATACACCACTCAATGGAATTTGTGGAAAATGTAGCATAAATCTCACGGGAATAAAAGTGAGATGAAAAATCCCTTACGAAAACTCGGCAGCCTAACGGCGCCACATAAAACTTCTGAATATGGATTGATGAGATCAAATAGGGTATCTCATCACATTACAATAAAATGTACAGCAAGTGGAATATAAAATAACACCCCCCAACATTACAAAGAGTAGCTTAAAAGATGTGACATAAAGGAGAGTACTTAAAAAGAATGAGAGAGGTTAGATTTCTTACGAAAGTTCGGCAGCCTAACGGCGCCACTCAAAACATCCAAAATGGATTGATGAGAGAGAATAGGGTCTCTCATAAAATGAACAAAAAATTACAGTAAGTGTAATATAAATTATCATCCCAATAATAAGAAAGATGAGCTTTAAAAGGAATGACATAAAAGTGTGTACTTAAAAAGAAAGAGAGGAGTAGGATCCCATACCTCAGGTCCGACTTGACTCGATCGTTCTTTAATCTCCTGAATAATAAACATGAGTTAATTTCTACTTCCTTAAGAACCTTTTTCAAGTTCATTATTCCTTTTATATCACTTATTACCATGTCATAAATATTATGTAATCATTTAAGTTAATAATATTTGTTTTGCCGATATTTGGTTCTTAAGTCGAAAGTGGACTTCTTACAATTACATGTTGTTCGTGTGGACAAATTTTTATTATATCCAAAATTTTATTCATGATGTAGATATCATATATGTCATATATATCTAGTACATCCATGCATTTATAACCTTACATAATCATTTAGAGGTAAGAAATGAAATGCACCGTTCATGGAGACGGTAAGCCGTACGTACGCATGAACGCTACTTTCATTTCTATTTAGTATTTTATAGAATGGAATAATAATGAAATAAAGGTATATTATAATTCCAGTATAATATCATATATAATATCATAGTTCCATCCTTTATACGTCCCACATATGGTATTTAACGAATCAAATCACTTTGAGGAGGCGGTAGTCCGCACTTCCTTAAATAAAGATATCGCGTTTACCCATAATGGAAACCATAAAGGTATGCCCAAAATGAATAAAAGAGAAGCTTAAGTAAAACATAAACATATTATATATCATATATAAAAATATTTACATCATAATGGCCACCTATGAAGGTGTTAAATAAGTATTGAACAATCATCGTTTCGGGAGGCAGAATTTCACCATCCACGGAAACTGTATGTTCTTTAACCATTTGATGTAGTTGTGTGAGAGTGTAGATCGAATAAATCTTATAACAACATCCTAGTATATTTAAGATACTTGTTCTGTTACAAAAGAAATAAATAAAAAGAGTTTAGGGGGTTGGAGAAGCAAAATAAAACAAATGAACATGAGAGAATGAATTACCTTTAAAAGTGTAACTCCTTTTGATTTGAGCCTAAAGGCTTCCTTTGAAAGGATTCTGCCCAAAGGGAATCCTTTTGGATGAGGAGAGGGATGTGGAGAGAGTAAATGGGCAGGGGTTGGCCGAGACAAAGGCTTTAGGAGTGTGTGAAATGAGGTAGAGGTGGGGGCCTTTTATAAGAGGAGAGGAGGGGCACTTTTGGAAAGTAAGAAATATTACTTTATTTGAAAATGTGTTTCAGTTTCAAAAGGTCCCACATTGATATAATTTGTGGATAAGGTGTTAAGGGTTTGAAATGCACCCATCCAATAAGTTTTGGACATGTGTAGTTCATAGATTTTACATTATCTTTCCATTTTATTTAAATCATTAAATAATGAGGTCATCGCTGCATCATCATGAAGTCATAAATAATTTAATTTATTTAGTGTCTAAAAATTAAAAAAAACTATGATGTAGGAAATTTTTTTAGATTTCCAATGACTATTTATAATCAAAAATATGATCTTTATAACCCCATGTGAAAATTGTTTTCGTAAAACATATGATGTTTGTGTCATTTTTACTTTTACATTAAATAAAACGTTATTTATGTCATTTCCCAACCAAAGTGGCTCCATGGGGTCCCCAAGTTGACCCATGGCTTTTCTTGGTCGGCCATTACACATCAAATGAGGTTAGGACATGTGTCATGTTCATTTCATATTATTAAAACATTATTTTTACCTTAAACTACACTAATTACCTCTAATCGCGATTAAAAACTTAATAAGTTACTATTCACCAAAAAATTATTTTTATCCCATTGAACCACATTTTAATTCTTAATGAAAACCACGTATGTCGTATTTTTGAAATTCAAAACACAAATATGGCAAAATTTCATTTAAACGGAAAAATCAGTTTTCATAAGTACCACTTAGTGGTGTCATTATTCATCAAAAATTGATGTTTTTCAGAAAAATCCCAAAAATCCACCATAAGCTATATTTGATATTCCGAATTCAAAAATGAAGTCTATTTTACAAAATTCAAAAAATATAAGTCATATTAATTAATTTAATAATTAATTCCCGCTGTCAGAGCAAATAGCGTGTTTTTATGAAACAATAAGTATCGAAAGATTGACACTGGTTTAAGTCTCATTTCAAAGTAAAATTAATTCCAACGACCACTATTGGATTTAATGGTAAAAATATATTCTAATTTCACTTTAAAACAAATTCAAAAGATAATATAATCATATAAATAAATTAGATTAAAAAGAGGTTTTGAATTAAAATACAACATTTTACACTATTCATTAAAAAAATGAACTTTATCTGAAAGATTCCAAAAAATTTACACAAAGTAAATTCTGATGTCCCGATTCTTAATAAGAGTTTTATTTGGTCCAAAAGAATGTTTAAGAGTGAACAAAACTATATTTAATGATGGTTTAACATCAAAAGGTGATAAGTGAACCTTTAGTGAAAACTATGGCATATGCGCCTAAAATTGAATTCTTTCCATATTTTAAGCCTCTATACATTATTGGATAAATGTAAAAACATTTAAAAACATATATAATCATATTGTAGTTATTTCTATCCATTCCCGCCATTACAATGGCTACATGTTAACTACCATTTAAAATAATATTATTTTATTATTAGAGTGCAACGTAAGATTCCCAAGAAACTCGTTGTTGCATATTGGGTATGCCATCGAGCATAGAATCCTCTTTAAAGTAATATTAATATTTGATTCACAAATATGGGTAAATATAAAGATGTCATATTCTTTATTTACCTGGGCTGTTACACTTGTATATGCAAATTGGCCTTAACATGCACTCAGTTTGAACCTCTCGGGGGATATGATTTTAAAATTCACAAAATATTTTCAAACCATAATAAATGATTTGAATAAATGATGACCATGAATTTCCTTATATAATCTTACGGTTTCATAGATTGAAAATAACTTTTTATTATTTAGAGATCTTAAAAATAAAATTTCATGATTATGTTGTTTCACAATATGAATATTGTTTCTCACACTATGATTTATGGTTTTAGTAAATGGAATTAAGTAAAAGGAAATGTGTTAATGTTGAATGTGATAGAAAATTAATTGATGATAAACTAAATGGTATGATGACTAGAGTGAGGGATATTATGATTATGTAAAATTAAATATCATGACATATGATTAACATGGTGACCTTCGATAGTATTCATAACAATTAAAATAAGAAGAGGATGAATGTTTATGAATGTTCATATGATAATGAACATATAGGAAAGAAGATTAAGATTCTTACATGTTATTAAGATAGGAATAATAACCTAGAATAATATCTCACGTTGAAGGGAAGATGTTATCTATATAGAAATAAAGGTCAAAGAGCAATGAATTTATAAGGTATTTTATGTCTTATATGTGGGGAAATTTGGGATTATATGATGTAAAATACGGGTTAACCCATAGACAAAGGAATGAACTATGTTATAAAAAATAATTTATATGTTTTTTTGAGTTATTTATTTATTAGGATTCAATAATAATGCAGCAGAAGTATTTTTACCAATGTTATTTTGGTTATAAGAATAATGAAACATTTAAGAATTGCATTAATTTTGGAATCATATATGTCATCATGATATATTAATATAATATTTATGGATACTATCATGTGTTTATAATTATAACATTAATCATAATTCATAAATAATATAAATTTAATTTCTTGTTTCAAATTAATGGATTTATAGTTGAGTAATGATATTTTAGGAGATATTTTGTCGGTATGAAGCATATATCAACTTTTGTAAATGTAAAGGATTATTTGGGAGGAATAATATAACGTATTTTGAGATGTAATATAAAGGTTTTTAAGTATAGAAACATATGTAATAGATTAAGTTGAACATTTGGAGGTACTATTGAGGTATTATGGATTAATGAATTATATGGGAATACTTGTGTAATCCATTTTGGTTTTAGTAAATACAAGTTGAGAATATTGTTCTCATTTTGGTGACTACGAGATCATTTATATGTTTTTGGAGAATTAGTTATGAAAAATTTGTATTTAATTTCTTTAATTTAGATAAAATATAATATTTTTATTGAAATAATTAATGGATGAAATTATAATTAACAAGCATGTATATTTATTTATGTTATTAGTATTTATTGTAAATGGATCCATCAACTCCAGGGAAAAGATCTTGAAACAAAAAAGATATACAAGCACCTTCATTTCTAATGAATCAAATAATTTTTTTAACTCATTATATATTTATGGTTTAGAGTTCTCCAAATTTATATTCATACTTCAATTTATTATGGTCAATGATCACTATCCCTATATATTAATCATTGGGCATTAGTATTCTCTTCTATATCTATGTTTTCATTTCCCATCAATTTTATTATAAATGGGAACCTAATTATGTTTTATTCTGGATGAAATTATATCATTCTTTTCTCCCTTATCATGATGAAGTCCGCTTAACCCTTTTTAAGATATGGTTTTTTAACAAATATATTTTCAAATATCAAACCCTTGATTATCGAGATAATTATTAAATTTTGAAGAAAATAATTATTCAAGGGAGTAGAATGATACACCAGAATATATTAAAAGTGTAACATCATCCTTGATAAAATATATGACATGAAAATGGTTATGAAATAATTTAACACACCAATAATTTAATATATATTAATTTTCAATTAAATTCAATATTTTCGATAGCTTGTGATGCATGCAACACCAGGTTTAAATGATACAAGATACTATAATAAATTTTTATTATTATAATCAAGCTGTTAAGTTGGAAGTTCTGAATTAGAATAAACAAATTATTAAAATTATATTATTTTCACATTTATAAAATAAATTCAATGGTCTTGTTATTATTATAAATAAAATTAGAACAATTTTAAATAAAAGGAAGGTTTTTTTTAAAAAAAAAGAGTTTTTCTAAAAGGCAGTTCAACCGTGCTTTGTGCTCGTAAATTAAAATTAATTTTTACTAATTTTATAAAATTTATTTTAAAAATTTAAAATATTTTGTAGATCAACATATTTATATTACCTTACGATGACATGGTGGGGTTTTTCAATAAAAAGTGAAAAATAATGATTTTAAAAAAATTAACTTCTTTTGAATAAATAAAGTCCAATTATTATTTTAATTTTATTTTCAATTACATTTAATACTATTCAGTTATATTAAATACAATTAATTATATTTAAATCATATTTATATTTTATTTTAGTCTATGTTTATTTTTAGGCTTTAAAACACAATTTTTTAGAAAACATATATAAAGTGTATAATGTTTAACCATTTTAAATAAATAAAATAAAAAATAATGTGGGATTATTTTATTTAAATTAATTTATGATATATTTATAAATAATATTTTAAATTAATCAAAATATAATTACTTGCTAAATAGTAAATATGAGATCATCTTTTCTATAAAAAATTCATTTATTGAGAAACTGTTTTTCAACGCTTCTACGGGTTTAATTTTTAACTAAATAACAATACATATATGAGTTGAATATTGAATAAAGGAATAAATATTTATTATTACAATACTTTATATTATCTAATAAGGTCAAATAATTTTTTTACCAATGTGGATATTGAAAATAGTAAAAATTATTTTCCACAGTTGAGGTAAAAATAACATTACTTGGTTGTAAACTAAAAAGGAATGGGTTTATAATGACAAAAAGATAAATAATTAGTTTAATATTGTATTATTTATACATTAAATCTTATAAGTTAATAAATGTTTACCTTTTTGGACATTTTGGAATGATAAAAAATGGCTATTTTTTTGAAAAAAATCCAATTGTGTGCTCTTCCCCACTTATAAAAGGCCAACCACTATGGATTCAATTAAATACTTAAAAAACCTTTTTTTAGGAACATAAATACATAAATAAATTTCCAAATTACTTATATAAATCCTATATGCCTTCTTTTCTAGAAATCCAAACTAGGAATCATTTTGGTGCAAACCAAAAGAAGTTGTCCACAAAAGAGGTAACGTCTTTAACTGAGGGTTTTATTTTTTTCTCCTTCCAACACCATAAAATATTATTAAAAAATTATTATATATTAACCAAGTATATTCATTTTAATAATTATTGTTTGTTATTTTCATATCTTATAACCATCTCCTCCCCCGTGAAATGGGGAACAAAACTGTTGATCATCTGAATGGTGAATTACCACCTCGCAAACTGACAAATTTGTTTTCCATCACCAATTATCATAGATATATATAATGAAATATTTAATGTTTATATATGATATATATGATATAATTACACCTATTTAATTATAATGTCACATATACCTCCTTAATTTCCATTCTGTAGAGAATATAATAACGTGGCATGTGTGTATGGCAGACTACCATCTCGCGAAAAGATATGATTCATTTTTCACTAACGCTTTATATAGATGGTAAAATAGTGTATATTTAATTAATATATGTGATATATAAATGAAATTATATTTATTACAGAAAATTAATACACAATATAATTCCATACCCATTCATCCATAAAGGAAATGATAATGTCGCTCGTGTGTACATACAACCTATAATCTCCATGAATCATCATGTTTCATTTTTCATGATAAAAATTAAATAATGATTAAAAATAGGTATCTAATGTAATAATTATATTTATTAATTTATTATCATTATTTATATTATGTATCTATAACCTATGTTCAAGATCAAGAACTTTGACGATAAAGCATGCATGAGAAAACAAGGCAATTAACACCTGAAACAAATAGTGATAATGTAATATTATTAACGAATAGTTAATAAGATTTTACAAAAGTGGATTCTACAGAGACACGTGTACTATAATGAATCACTAAATAGTTTTAATTACTAGATATATGTATTTTTTTTGTCACTGTGAAGGAAACTCATATTTAGTTGACTATAATGAACCATTGTCCTAAAAAAGGATGTTTAGAGAATTATGTTTTGAGATAGACATAAGATTTATATTTTTAGATGGATTCAAAATATAATAACAATGTATGGGCTCTATTTTATCTTCTATAAGATATAAATCGTAAAGAGTGTAAATGGGTATTCCAGAATAAACTATACGTGGAAGGTAAATTTAGTACCTATAAATCCCGGCTAGTGGCTAAAGGGTTTATGAAACACCAAGGAATATACAATAAATAAACATTTTACCTATTTTATATGTTTCAATACATTAGATATAATATTTCTATATTACTTTAACAATATTATCATATTTTAAATATAGATTTAAACAAACTTTCTTTAATGATAACCTTATAAAAGATGCCTATATGACATAACAGGAAGGGTTTTTGACACTTAATGATTCCAAAAAGATATTTTCGTTTTAGAGATCCATTTATGGATTAATGCATGGATATAGATCATAGAGAATTTTTTTTGATGAATGTAAAAGGTAATATGGTTCTATTAAGAATGAATGTGGGCCATGTATCTATAAGTGGTCTATTGAGAATGTAGTTATTTTCATAGTAGTATATGTCAATGACATTTTATTTATTGTAAAAAATATACCAATCCTATAGTAATTTAAGATGTAGCTTAAAATTTTCGTCATCAAAATGTAATTAGAAGAAAATTTATATATTATTTGGATCAAAAAAATTCCTATTAGATTTAAGAGTCTATTTGGAAAATGTTAGGGTGTATACATTGACCATATACTGAATGTATTTGGTATAGAACAATCGGATAGTGTATTAGTTCTATTGTCATAAGGTGTAAATTTTTCCAAGATAATATTCTATTAGATATAATAGGAGAGAAAGAGTTTCGATAGAATACCTTGAACATCTACTTTAGGTAACCTCACGGAAATACCTTGACCTATGTTTCCTAGACTTGAGGATGAATTTATTACATTATCATATGATAAATGTAACAAAATCTAGAATGAAAAAATAGTATAACAGTATATGTGATAATATGAATACTTTATTATCATTTTAAAAATCAAAACATAAAGTAAAAAAATTATTTTCTTCAATTTCATCATTATTTCCTCTTGAATAACAATACATATCATTCATAATACTCATCTTAGAATCCTAGGTAAATAAACATAAGAAATGGGTGAGCTAAAATTCTTAGTAAGGGTTTGAGTACATCATAAGATACGAATAAATGTAGAATAATCAATATGGAATGTAAATAACTGAAACACATGACATTTAATCAATAACTTCATCATAATATGAAATTAATAAATAATGATTAAACAATTACATATATATTATAACATGAGATTGACACACTTTTTGTGGATATTTTAAGTGATATAATGATCACATGGACTTCAATAACTACTCTCATAATTAGGGAATGTATGATTCTAAACATCACAAACATATTTTAAATTTATCATTCAAATATATCTAATATAAATGAGTAAATCCTTGGTCAAATACCAAAATAAGATTGTTTTATGAGACATACCAATGCATAGATGGGCTATTGAGAGCCCCACATAACACTTTCTAAGTCCAATTCCTTACTTATATAAAAGGGTTGAAACATAATCAACCTAATCATTATTACTGAAAAAAAATTCATAAATAATGTTAACACATTCCCTAATCAATAAATATAATCATAAACCATTTAGAATAATATGGTGAATGGTATAAACATAGTACATCCTCAGTGAAATTGACAATAAAACATCTATAGAAATAATAAGGATGGTATCATTGTATTTTATTCCCATTAAAGTTTCAGTAACATATAATTATTACATCATATATTTTAAATGATTTTGAAATATAATAGGGAAATTTTTAAAAAAATAACCATTCTTTGAAAATAATTTTTTTAAACAAGAAAATTTATAAAATATTGTTGAAATAATTTTATTTTAAAATTGACTTGTAAAATTGTAATGTAATATTCTAATAAAATAATTATCTTGACGGTGGAAATTTTTTTCACACTGTAGAAGTTAAAAGAAAACATTCCTTTCAAACTTTTATAAAAATGATGTGAATTACCTCATTCGAAAAAAAGAAGATTCCATTTAAAATATTTATAAAAATTAATAAATGTGAAAATTTCTATTTAATAAATCATTTTTTGAATGTTAAATTTTTTTAATTTTTTTAGAAAACACTGATATAAAATAAAATGGGTTTTCGACTAATGAGAGAAATAAAGATGATTTTTCTTAAAAAACTATTTTTAACCCTTGTGTACATTAAGAGAATAAATTTATGGGAATCATGTATTTTATTATAAAAAACATATCATATGAAAACTAATTATTATATTAAGATATGAATTATAACATTTCTTTATTAAAAGCATAAATATAAACAATCCCTATAAATCATGAGATTATATCATGACAACATTACCACTTTGGTGATATTGAATTGTTAGCCTCATGAAATAATAAAATTAAAAGAAATCAAAAATATCATGATAAAAATATAATTCATTATATTACATCTCAAATTGTATATATATACAAATTTTAAAATAATATAGGTTCTTAACATGTCATATGTCTCAAAAAACGAAAATTGAGGGAAAAATCCACACCTTACGTCCAAATTCCATTGTATATGTACGAATATACAGTATAAAAAATATAGGTTTATAATAGATATATTATACAATATTAATCATATATCTCAAAAGTTATATGATTTATTTATATTATTTATCACCCAATGATTATAAATTCTATGTTAAAATCATCTTTTTAGTTGTTAACATTTTTCATGTATGTTTTTTTGGTAAATTTATGTCTGTTTACTTTGATCACGATTCATTATTCTCCACAATTTAAATCATGATATAAATACAATATATATTAATTTTATAGGTACATATATTAATCTATAAAATAGATAGATATAAAATTAATTATACTATTCATGAAGATGGTAGGTTTTCTGTACGGAAGAATGATGTTTCTATTTTCTTATCGAATGGAATGTAAAGAAGGTAAATGATATATCAATTTTTAGATTCATTATTATGTAATAAATATGACATATATAATTTAAATTTATACATATTTTATTCTATATATATCATAAGTTAGAAAAGATTCACATCACTTCGTGAGGTGGTAGATATTTCAAAAAATTAATCATTTCGGAAAATTCTCAAAATTTCACTCTATGTTAAGTTTGATATGAATATTTTGAAAATGAAGTTAATTTTTTCAATATAATTTTATAAAATTTGTAAAATGTAATTTTAAAATAGGTTCTCATTATTTTTAAAAATAGATTTTTAGAAAATACTGTTTTTAGAATATATTTATTTTCTATTTTAAATGTTTTTTGTTTTTTATTTATAATCAATATGTAACTATGGAATTTTTTTATTAATGTTTAAAATATATAATTTTAATAATAAATTTATGCTTATTCGTAGCAGTTAATTTAACAATTATGTTATAATGGTATTCTATATTACAGTTCATTTAGAATTGGGGTTGTTTGTTCCCTAATAAATTGAAAAAATTGAATTTATATAAATGAAAATATATCATAATGTCTTATAGTGTTACATTATTCACTAGTACAAAACTTTCCTTCTTCAAATTTCTATAATTGTACCTTCTAATGAGATTTTGGTTGTTCTTTTACAAAATATCTTCAGGTTCCCACATTATTTCTTCTATCTTATGGTTTCTCAAAATATATATTACAAAAAGAGTCATCTGATTCCATGAAATTTTTTATCTAGTTCCCATAATATAGATATGATATTAAAAGTAAGATAGACTAGGTTATAATTCTCTTTCTTTTTAGTTTATCACATGTATTGGTTTTGGCATACACATTCATAATAATGAGATATAGAACACATCTTTTACTTTATAGAGACTTGGAGGAAAACCAAAAAAACAATCCATAACCCAATTTGCTTCCAAAATGAAAAAGGGTCCAATATACCTAGTGATGAAATTTCTAGTCTAACAAAACCTTATAACACTATTATGTGTAAATCCTTTCAAGAAAATATCTTCTCCCACTTTAAATTCAAAATATTTCCAATAATTATCAGCATAGAACTTTTGTTTACTCTATACTAAGTTGATATGGGTTTGAATATCCCTTAACATAGATGAAGCCTCCTAGAATAGTTTTGGTCTAATACGATTACATTCACTAACATTATCCCAACAAGATGGAGTATCATACCTTTTTCCATATAATTATTCATATGATGCCATTTTAATAATTGAATGGAACCTATTTTTATAGGAGGACTGTAACAAAGTAAAATTATGATCCTTTATATCTTGACATTAAATATTGATAAACCTCAATAGGGCATATAATGTTTTAATAGTACTTTCAGACTGTTTATCAGTATGAGCATGATAAGTGTTTCTAATATAGTTCTTTGTATCAAGGTCATTTTGATTACTTTTTTCAAAATTTTGATATAAATTGTGGATCGATATCAGAAATAATTCATAGAGTTGTACAATGAAGTCTTACAAATTCATAAATATAGATCCATGAATGGTACTCAAGAGGTAAATATTATTTTAGGGTGAGTAAATGCACATATTTTGATTAGATGATCAATAATAACTTATATTTCCTCATTCTTCTATGGAGTCTTTGGTAATATAGGACAAAAATGTTAGCAATGTCATGCCATTTCCATATAGGAATAGGTATAGGTTTCAAGACTCCACTAGGATTATATCTCTCATCCTCCATTTATTGAAAAACAAATCATATTAACATGTAATCAGAAATTTCTCAGTTTATTTTATCCCCCTTAAAATGTTCCTTTTAAATCTACATATATTTGGGTTCTTTTAGGTTATATATTGAAATTCAAGATATGATAATCATCTAATAATTCCATTTTTAGCTCTAGTGTAGATGGAATACATATTTTTTTTCCAGATTTTAGAAATACTTCTTCCCAAACGAAGTCAATCAATTTTACCTTATTCACATATTTAATCTTCTTTTGAAAATTATAATCCTCACATTGAGAACTTTATATCTATTTAAATAATGAAGTTTTAGAAATTATTTGAAAAATTAGGGATGTCTACCCTTATTTAATGACTCCTAGATCCATCTTTACTTAATCCACAAACATTGGTTCCTTATAAATAGTAATTTTGACCATGAATCCATTATAATTCTAGCAGAAATAATCTTTTAACTTCTTTTCCTTTACAAGGTGGTAGTTTATTGATAAATCATAGACCGTGAGTAGCTCAATCCATCTACATTTCGTCGTGTTGATCTCTTTATATGAAAATATAAATTTCAAACACTTGTGATTTGTGTGTATATCTTGTATTTCCCCATATATATATTGTCTCTATATCTTTAAAATAGATATTATGACTGCCAACTCAAGTCCATTGGTTTGATAGTTTTGTTCATGATTCTTTAACTTCCTTGATTGATTGGAAATACATTTATCATTATGAATTTGGACAAAACAATGTCCCTTCATCGATGCATCACTATATATTATGAACACATCTTTTCTTAATGTTAGAGTCAAAATTAGACCATTCAATAATATGCTCTTCAATTCATCAAAAAAATATTCACATTTTTTCATTTAAACTTAACCCCTTTAACGGGTATGCTTTGTTAATAGGTTATATAATTAGGAAATGTTTGGAACATGTCACCAATAGTAAACAATAAATCCCATAAAAATGCACACCTCAACACAATTCATTGGTATATTCCATTCATATACTACCTTTTTCTTCACAGTACCATCAAATATTCCCTCATTAGAAACAATGTTTATAAGAAAAGATACATCCTAAAGGCATAATTAACACTTTCAAAATTTTCCAAATAAGTATTTTATTCTAAGAGTATCAATAATGATCCTAATGTGTCTCTCATTGTTCTTATAAATAATATTTTACACCAATATATCATTTCTTAATAACACAAAAAATTTAACAAGATATTCTTGGAATATTATGTTCATTAGTTCCATGAATATAGAGGGTTCATTAGTAAATCCAAATGGAATTAATGAGAATTCTTAAAGTAAAAACCTCATAGAAAATGCTATCTTCATAATATATATTTTAATAACAACTGATGATACCCAAAATGAAGGTCAATATTTGAAATATATTGAGATTTAAGAAGTTTATTTATTAAATAATCAATTTGAGGTAGAGGATAGTTGTTCCTTATCATAATAACATTTATTTCTCTATAATTAATGCATGTCTATATTTATTCATAATGAAAATAATAGGGGATCTCTAAGATAAAAGGAAAGGGTGTATAAATCCCTTATCACACAACCCTTCATTTTTTTAATAAACTCTATTAATTCCATAGTTTCTATTCTATATGGTGTCTTTAATTTTGCACTTTCATCAAGGATTAAACCCATGGATAAATAAAATTCATGATCTGGTGGATGTGCATGTGATTCCTTAGAAAATAAATCAAGGTATTCCTGTATAATTGTTATACAATCAATTTGATTGTTACTTTTCCCATCCGTAGATTGTGTCTGCTCTTATTCCCCAAGGATCTCATCTAAATGAGCTACTAAGGTTGTATGTGGACATGAATTATATGATGAATTCTCCTTATAAAGTTAAATAATTCCACATCATCTTCATGAATTGTAACTTAATTTTATTTTCAGTAAATATTTATATCATATTTTGAAATCCTGTCCATACCAAGTATTATATTGAAATAAACCATAGTTATAATAGTGAAATTATCACATAGGTCATGGTTATGTTCCATAACTGGAATTTACTAACACATCCTTATTGTTGTAAGACATAAACTAGGAGTATTTAATGATAACTCGCTTTTAAAATTACTAGTAAAATATCAAATTTTCTTGAAAGAACATGATAATATAATGGAGTGTGAAGATATTATCTCAAATAAAGCATTATATAAATTTTTAGATATGATTAATGTACCTTCTACCAAATTATTAGGGACTTCAACATCAGCAGTTGTGATCCCATATGCATTTCCTTCTTTATTTGTACTTTTCTCAGTAAAGTTCCCTTGATGACTGATATAATAATTTGTATACTTTTTTATATCCTTAGAGTTGAGTCATTTCACATTGGAAGCATCATTAATTCCTTTGTAATAATGATATTGGTGTCCCTTCTCTTCACACTGGTAGCAAACTCACATTTCCAAAAAACATGTTCTAAGGTATTTATTTAAAAATTTATCACGAGTTAGAAATTATTACCTTACCTTATTCTCATTTTCCATTTTTCTTTATCCTATATTCTCAATAGCCCTATTATTGACTTTATTTTATTTTAATCCATAATAATTAATGATTTATTTCTCTACATTGATATTATATGATACTACGTCCCCATATAATAATTATTTTTTTTGATACCAGCACCCTTTGAAGGATTGGCTTGAGACCATAATAAATGGTCAAACATTATCTTTAGATGAAGTATATAGTCTACAACATTCCTTGATGTCCCTAAAAAGATAGATTTATACATAGAAATATTTTTATCATACTTTTTTATCAGAATTAGGAATTATATCTCTACATCATCTCATTTCTCATGATAAACAGACTTTTCAAAGAAGAGTACCTTAAAATATTTCCATTACTTGGTTTCTATCTCTTATTAATACTTGTGATTTTTAATCAATGTACACCATTGATCCACATACCCAAAGATATGTTAAAATAACCTGGAGTGTTTCTTCCATTTAGTCATTTTCAATGTGTGATATATATTCTCTAAGAAATTATCCATTTCTCTGCTAAAAATATATTTTGGTGCCATTTAATAATAGAGGTTGATGTAACACAAATAAATCTAAAATTGTTACACCACATGGTACATTATAATAATACTCTAAAAATTCTAGGTTATTTATCATAAACTATGTTATCTGCCCCAATATAGTTATAATTTGTTTAGACCTAGCAACAACTCTAGCTCTAGCTTTGTTATCTTACCCAGGAGAGAAATCCCTATATGGAGTATTCACATTGATATGATTCTCATTCCTTCAAATGATAACCATTTTCATAAAACATAATACACTAAATTAAATCATAATATTATGAAACATAAATTATAATCCAAAAAAAGTGAAACACTGAATATAAATTGAATTATTTATTCATGGATAATATAATAACAATAAGTATGGTTTCTTTGAGAAAATAATCAAATTGTAAAAATATTTTAAAATCATAGAAAATTGGTTTTAGATAAAATTTTATCAAACAAAAAAATATCTCTTAGGAGTGTTATACTAGATGTGAATTAAGTTCCATTATTGTGTACTGGGTAACACTGATGTCCATACTGAAACACCTTTTTCAGATTTATTGCACCAAGATACATTTATGTTAGAACCACATCTTCTTGTAGTAGCCAAAGATGGATGTATTTCTTTTCAAACCCCCATAATCTATACTTTATTAGAAACTTTTTATATTATCATATTCTTATAATTATCCAAAATGTAATCCCTAAGGTTATGCTATTCAATATATATTTTCCTAACTCTAGTTTGCAAAGTTTCTACTAAATTCCCTCTCATACCAACTGTAAAGACATTGAAACCAGTTTCATAGTGTATTTGGTTATTTATTATATTGAGATAAGAGACATGTAATCAAATTCTAGAGGACCATGCCATACCTATAGTTTTGATTTCTTTCTTATACATGGTTCATTTAAGGGTATTAGTTTTTCTCTCGGGAATAGGGTGTGATGGATCTGAATTTTTAGAGGTAGTCCTCTATTTATTTTTCATCTAGCTTTTTAAATTTTTATTTTCTTATAGTTTTCGGAGAATAATGAGAAATTTGGGATATACAGCATGTAGCGCATGGTTTGCGAACGATTAATGGAAACCGTGCGGCCTGGCCCAGGTAACCGTATAGAAGGTGTCGGTTTTGGATAGAAGGTACCACATAGATTGTGAATAGAAAGTCAGGCCATATGATATTATTGTGCAGTAGGTTCCTCCTAGATAGATAGGGGAACATGGTCACTATATTTTTTGAAAAACCTTTTTGGAAAACAATGTGCAATTTATGGGTCATTAAAAATTTTAAAATCCACTTTGTGTTATCCCGTGATTTAAATGTAATTCCACCCCTTTCTATCCCACTGAGTATTTTATTCCATTGGAGTCTCGAACATGCTCGCATAGGCTCCTTGGGAACCATTTCATTAGTAGGGAAACTGAATATAATCTTATTGTAAGTCCCTAATCCTTCAATTTCGTTAATATTACTAGGGTTTCCTTCCCTCTATCTTGGGTTCTGAAATTCTGGTAGGGTGTTTGACCTAGAAAGGGCGTGATCATATCTCTTTGACTGAGATATTAATGTGTTTTTTTAAATACTACCATGTTAGGATCTTATGGGGGTGTGGTTGCAATCTCTCAAGATTTCCCCAAAGTTTCAAAGTGTGAGGAAAGTGGTTCCATGATCTTACATTATTATATGACTTTGAATTGCTTTCATGTTTTAATAAAAGTGTTCTACGGTTTAATTGTGTGGTGTAAAACATATTTCAAAAATATTTTTACTTGAATATGTCATTTAAATAAATTTTTTAAATGAAAATGATTACTAGTTTTATGTGCT
Organism: Viscum album; assembly: GCA_963277665.1. Classification (NCBI taxonomy): domain Eukaryota; kingdom Viridiplantae; phylum Streptophyta; class Magnoliopsida; order Santalales; family Viscaceae; genus Viscum; species Viscum album. The sequence continues at coordinate 1,982,953,325 of OY728161.1, read as the reverse complement.
TCATTGTGTTTCTCATTGGAAGTGTTTTTATGATTATGTGAAAGATGAAAAAAAAAATTTAGAGGCACTTGAGGTGATAACGTATTGAATGTGGGGTTTCCAAGCAAAAAAAAATGATTATTTTGGCATTTTGGGTTTTTTCACCTTTAAATGTGATTTATGAATTATATAAATTATATGAATCATGTTGTTAAATGAACATGGTATATATCTATGGATTTTAAGGTGTTTTACATGGATATTGATGGATTAATTGTGGTATTTTTTGGTGATGTTTCCAAATGGGTTTCATGAGTTGTTCAAGTGGTGAAAAGTTTATTTTGAAATGAATTTGGTGTGTGTAAAATTTAATGAGGTTTTATTTATTGAAAATGGTGGTCATCATGTGGATTCTTATGAATGTGGTGATTTCAATGTGTATATATGTAGCATGAAATGTATTTGTAAAATTGATGGTTATGTGAATGTGAAATTGAAAATAAATGAAATGATTGGTTTCTAGGTGGGTGGAATAGGACTAGTATACTAGTTGGATCAACAAGAATAAAGCCTAGTTTTTCTAGTACGATTAACGATACAACACTAAGTAAACTATGATGGTTGGAGGCCACTATAATATTGGATAGATTCCTCTCTAGCTGATCTGGCACAAGGATGATGATCAATGTGGATTATATACCACGTTTCACTGAGATATGAAGTACCTAGTGTTCCACTATAACTAGTGCCTATTGGGGTTTCTAGTGACATAGTGATTTCTTTTGATACTGTACTTCGTGTCAGTACACGGTGCACTTGGTGTTCCACTTTAGAAGGAATGAATGTTCTTTCTTTAAAAAGGTATTTCCATTGAATTGGTTTCCCTTAAAATGATTACAATAAATAGTTTTCTATCCCTTTATAACTCTTTCGTGTTAATTTCTATTCTACATTTGTATAAAGAATCCTTTTATTTTGGGCGAGATCCTACCGTGATTTGGATTGCACCATGAACACACCTTTGTGTGTATGTAGACATGTTATGTATGACCTAGATAATGGAAAGATGTGTTGTGGTATGGTGGATCCAGTTTCTAGTATTCCACTTCATGCTTGTGTTAGTGGTGGCTTGAGGGGGATGTTCCTCATGTCACATGTAGGTTTTTTGGACATCTTAGGTTTCCTGTCCATTTTTTTGGTTTTTTGTTTAATGTTTTAAACCTTGGATATGAGGATAGATGTATCGTTTCTGGTTATACTTATCTATTACATTTTTATTTATTTATTTGATTTTTTTTGCTTTTGTGAATGGGTGAAATCATTCCAATTTTTTCCTGTTTATACCTAGGCACTGGTTTCCAGCTCGTGGGGATCAGGAATGCCCTTCGGGCTATGCTACAGTCGGTGTCGGGTGTCAGATCATATGGAACTTATATTGGTTCATGAAAAAATTGTATTATTCCTTGTTTTAATCATTTTGGGTCATGTTATTTAGGGAAGAGTCTGGATAGACCAGAGATAGTGTAACACCACAAGCTTCCACGATACGTTTTCCGTTGAATAATGTTGTAGCTTGCGTTGTATGAAAATTGGAGTTTTAACACACCACGACCAATCGAACTAGCTGTTATGAATATTAATACCCACTTTTTGAAATTTAATAAATTTTATTTTTCAAAATGAACTTCATTTTTTTATTCGGAATATCGAAATTATCTCAGGGTGAATTTTGGGTATTTTTATGAAAACATTTAATTTTTGATGAATAGTGAAAACACTACGTTATTGTTTATAACAGACTTTTTATTGAAATAATTATTTATTTTATTTTAATTTATTTTAGGTTAAAATAGATACATAATACCTATATATGTTCAATGCAATTCATTGGATTCATTTTATAATAAGTTTATATGTAGAAAATTTTAATGAATTTTTTACCATCTTTTACCCACCTTCTAAGAGCATTTACAAATTTATATAAAACATAATTTTACCACTTCTGTGAGTTGAATTTCAAAAATCATAGGGACATGGTTGAAATCGATAAGTAAATTTGGTTCAATAAGATGAAAATATTTTTTGTTGAATAGTAATTTTTTACTTTTATTTAGCACGGTTAAAAGTAAATATGGTAATTAAGGGTAAAAATGATATTATAATTACACTAACACATGTCCTAATTCTATTGGATAAGTAAAATTAGACCGTAAACAACCTTAGTAATAAATTATGACCCCCTTTGGTCCACTTGAATATGTTTAGGACATTTATTATTATTTTATTTAAAGAAGGGTTAAAAGAGTTAAATTCAAATGTTAATACCTAAATTTTTTTAATATAGAGTTATACATAAGATAAATTCGACTATAAATATTCATTAGATAGATGAAAATATTTCATAAATAATGGTATTTTATTTATAACTTTTAGACATTAAATAATTTAATTTATTTATGACACAATGATGATGTAGTAATAACCTTATTACATAGATATTAAATTATTTGATATTATAAATATCCAAATAAATGTAATTTGGGAATTTTGATGATTTAAACTAATTTTATAGGTTAATATGACATTTTAGGGTTGATTAAAATTTTTTTTAAGTAATCATGCTGTTATTATTTTCACAAAAACCAAATACTAAATAGCTTCAAAATTGACATAATTGAGTTTTTAGAACAAATACTATATTTTTAGTTGATATAATATTCCTAAAAATCTAAGTTTAGTTCAAAGTACTTATATAAGGTTTTAAATTTTAATAATGAACCTCTTGGGGTTCTATTGGCTTGTTATAGTATGTTTATTAACCATATAACATAAACATACCAAAAGACATTGTAAATGTCAAACTATTTAACTAAGAGTTAAATCTAAAAGATAAAGTTAATATGGTGACCTAATCATTTATAAAACCTATTAGTTGGGATTTTTTAAACCCAAACCCACATTATCCTTGGAATAAATAATTTTTTAGTCATTAGAAACCTAAAACGATTTTATTATAAAATATTATTTCATGCTTTTCCTAAAGTGACCCGCACCTCTCTTATAAAATGGTACTTCCCCTTCTCTTAATATCACTCCCCAAAGACATTTTTATTAGACATCCCCTACCCAAATATCCTCTCAACATTCCCCCATTCATCCTATACACCTTCCATTGGTTAGAAAGCAATCCTATGGAGCCCTTTCCATCAAATCAAAAGGAAGAACCCGTAGAAGAGGTAAATATTTCATCACCTCTTTCAAGTTCTTTCCTTCTTCAAAATCCTCTTTATTTGTTTTTTCCATTATAAAATAATAACTCTATTATTTTAAATATACTTTTATGTTATTATAAAAATGGTACAACCAAATTTAATATTATATCCATCATATGACTGACAAAGTCACCATAGGTGAGTACGTACGACTTACCGTCTCCATGTCGTGGTGTGGTTTGTTATTCAAACACTTCATTATTTGGATGGGTATAATAATGAGTATAACAGATGTAAATAATATATATAAAATGTTAATTAATCTGTATATATGATATACCATCCAATTACATACGATTTCACCATCAATAAAATGATATTGTCGCTCATGCGTACGTACAAATTACCCTCTCCACGAATGCGATGAGATTCAATCCCCATCATAATCATTCCCCAATAATTTTTATTTTATGACTAAAAATAATTTTTAAGAACATAATATCATTATGTATATGAATAAAATACATAATATCCATATCAAACAAGGATTATGTAACCAAGCACATAAAGTAAAACTGATTAGTTTACATTTGGAAGGATGATAGTACAAAAATAATATAAAAAAGAAATATTAGAGGATTATATATGATATAATATTTATGTATATAGTTCTGGTATAATTTAATATTAATGATTTAACTATTATACATGAGTTTAACGTACACTCAACCAAGGAAAATTACAAGGTAAGGGGTTTCTTATCTCACTTTTAATTCTGTGAGATTTCCATTGTTCGCAACTTATTTATTACATATGGTGTATCATGTACTACTGTTTGATATATATTATTATGATTCAATTTATATTCGTGGTATTGTGTGATTAATTAGGGGGTTATTAACTTTTGGTCATATGACTCGATTGATTACAACGTGGTAAGGTATTTTCATCTCACTTCTTGTTTTCGTGATATTTAAGCTATATTGCCACTATTTCCTTGTGTGTGGTGTACGAACTGCCAATGATTGTATTTTTTATGTAATGATAATTAATTTATGGGTATTTACATTTTAATTATATGAAATTTATTTCATGGGTTGTATGTTTCGTATGTTACCAAATTTGTAAGTAAATTTCATATTTCAATTTCTACACACTGGGATTTACGCAAGCTTCATTGATTACTTTACTCCATGATTATATGTGAAATCACTATTTATTTATTTATCTTGTAATTTCTACTCCCCTTTGTGTGGATATACCTTTTATGTACATAATAACTTTGTTGATAAATTCCCAATTCATCGATATAAATTTGAAAAGAGTAATTTTAACTCGATTTCGATTCATCGAGGTAAACATCCAAGTCATTGGTGTTATTTTTACAAGAATATGTGTGAATATCCTCTGATTGATTTACACTAAATATTAAATAATATTGAGTGTATTTATATTTTTCACACATAATTATATCATTGATTTATCCTTAACCCAAGGATACTATTTTTATAATGGAAATCATCTCAACTACATTCCATTGAGACTTCTTTGTTGTTATGCGCCAATTCACTTTTATTTGGTGTATATAATATACTTGGAATAATATATTATGAAACACTTTATTCTCATGATATTATAAAATTTTTATTACCTATATTATTCTTATTCAAGTGTCTCTCATTTGGTTATGAAGTCTAACAAAAATATCATTTTAAATGTTTTAAAATTTTATTCTTCTAAATATTTCTCATTAATTCCCATGTTTTAAAAATGGATTTATGGTTTTATTTATAACGACATTAATGTTTTAAAATTTAAATTCCTTTTAAATGTTTCAAAGTGGTATGAGAAACTTTGATTCAAAAATCTATTTTAAATAGCTTCTGGATAAATAGTGAGACTTTTATATGTTTTCATGAAAAAGGAATATTTCTCTCAAAGATTTTTACTGATCATTTTTGACTACGTCAACATCCTTTATGAGATATAATTCTTGATCAAGTTTGATTTAATATGATACAAAATTTTTATACTATATTGAATGTTTTGTGATATGTTTGACTGTGGATGTGTTATTTTTATACCATTCATGGTTTATGGATAAATTATTGACATTTCATATGCTAATTTTAATACGAATGTTTATGTTACATTTAAACCTTTTTATATGAGGAATGCATTGGACTTAGTAAGTGATGGGTGTATCCCTCTATAGCTCTCTGATGCATCGGTAGGTCCCATGAGACAAACTAATATCTTGGAATAAGGCCTTGAAAAAATCTTACTTGTAGTCTTGACACAATTCCCTGACTATGTGGTTATGAAATCTGGCATTATGTATTCCATATTTATAAAATTGGATATTGATATTACATGTGATTATTTGACTAGAAGAATACCCATGTGAATCTGTAAATGGAATTATTTTATTTATCCTTGCCATATTATGATGATGTTTAAGTTTAAAATGATTTTTTTAGTCTTATACATTGCCTTAATGTTTATGTTTAGTTTTTAATGTTTCTGATATATTGTTATCCTTACTGAGCATCTGAGCTCACCCATTTATTATGTTTTATTTTTTCTCGGATGCAAAGAAGTATATTACAATTAACCTACAGGTATAGGCTAAGGGATATAATTGTGTTCAAAGGGGACACAATGTTTTTGTTTTTTTTTATTTCATGTTTTAATATAAAACATATGTATGTATCTAGTACATCCAAGGCAAATAATATAATCGGTCTTTCAAGACACGATTCCTTGTATCATGCTAATGTTATGTAATAATGCTCCATTTCTGGGTAACTAGGGTCATGGTAAATAGTTGGTATTAGAGAAAGTTTAGTACAATCAGTGGAAGCTAAATTTAGAAAAACGATCTGATTAGAAAAAATCTACCCTAAGATAGACATTGAATTTTAGTGTAGATGAACATCCAAAAAATTTGGTAATGTAAATATCATTTAGTTTTTCCAAGCAATACATCACTGTCTGGATATGAGAAGGTAGAGGTGGCTTTGGCATAGATGTACCATTTAGTGATAACTCCTAAAAGGAGTTTCCGGCATGACCTAGGGTATCCTAGTACTTGACCACGGGGCTTGATGTACTATTGGTTATGACACTCTAAGGGGATACGCTTAAGATAATTCACATTTTCATTACAAACCGATTTGAAGGATTCTAATACAAGTTGAGAATAAATAACCTTGGTCAATCCTAAGGTGTTTTAGATTGAAAATAAGTTGTTATGATATTATCTAAATTATTTTTTCACTCACAGTATGCATTCATGTGTTAGCCAATGTTTGGATTACAAGGTAGTCATAGTAACATTGAACATGATGTAAAAGGTGGGCATGGTAGTGGAAATGAGAAATAAAATTGAATGTTGATAGGTGTAAAAGATATTGTGTTCATGCCGAATCAGTTTTACAAAAATATGATCAGAAACATATATGTTAACCAACTCTCGGACTCAACAAAGAAGAGAATGGCAGTGATTGATAAGAGCTCCAGCAGTGGAGACCATAGAGAAAAAAATCTCAATTTCCATCAGGCAGGATATATGGAAGGAGACACTTAGGGAAGTGTCTCAATAGAACAATGAAATTATTTATGTGGGGGAAAGAAGAACATGATGTAAATAATTACTGAGGAAAAATGAAGAGTACTATAGAAGAAAATAAAAATGATCCCAAGATTCCATTTACATTCATTGGCCGTAAATATAGGTGACATGAGCATTACTTGAGTGAATTCCCTATTCTTTAGCATAATGTCTTGGTCAAAGAAGAACCTATGTGGAAATAAATGGATGGTGAAATGTTTAAATGTATTATTTCTCATTATTGATGGGATTACTTTCGAAGACTTTTATCTTGTATGTGTAACCCTACAGTTTGTTATGGGAAAACTCTATTTTATGAAAAATTATGTTCTCTATTGTTGATAAAGTTATAAATAACCATTTTGGTTTTTATGATCCTTGAATTTGAGGAAATTACAAGTCATTAAATTTTGGGATGAAAATGTGAGGTATGAGGTAAAATTTGTGGTGAAATTATGTTATGGTTATTTTGAGAATTTATCTCATTTTGGGAATGTTATAAAATATTTTTTTTGAAAAATGACAACATGCAGACCATGTGACATCCTTTAGTGTCAGACAAAACTGTGGGAATCAAACCCACAACCCGAGTGCGATTGGGAGTTATGGCCTACAACTGGGCTATGTGAAGTCTCTAGTTAGTGTGACTAATTATTTTTTGTTAAACGATTTTATTGATCAATAATAGGTTTATTTTTGATCTTATGTCCCATCAAACAGATATCCTTATTATAGGAAAATGACTTGGTGACTAAGTGGTAAATGTTATTTTGGAAGACGTTTTCTCTGTTAGGAACACTATATACCTAAGGAAAATAGAATACTATGGGATTTCATTTGAGGAGTAATGGTAGATTATTATCTATGTTTTTGTTGTGGATTTATAGCATTTTAAGTCGTTTATGGAAACGATTAACCTACCATATAGAATATGTGATTAGTTTAATTACTATTAAGTATGTGACTTTATGAATAGTTGATGTTATTTGGAGATACAATTTAATATGGAATACTGTGTAATCAAATTATTCTAAGTTTTGGGTTTCAATATTAGTTTGGATTATATTGAAGGACTTTAAGGAAAATTGTTTATTGAATGGTATTTATTGAAATTTGGGTATTGTTGGTTTAATTTTATAAATTAAGATTAGTATTTCTTTCTCTAAAGTGATATACTTTTTGAGGATCATCTGATCTTGTACGAACCATTTTGTTTTTGGTTAATCTATAAAGAAAAGGTAAATATGTAGTTTATCCTTTCTGATAATGTGATTCTCTATATGTTGATTCTAGCGCTTCAGATGTGACCAAGTCCTCTTGAATGCTCATTGTTTAAAAAAAGATGAGTTAGTGGTAGAAATTTATTAAAGGATGAAACTATACTTAAAAAGTAAGTATATCTCTTTATGTTTTTAGTGAATCTCATATATAAATTCCTCAACTTTATGAAATGGAACTTAAAACAAAAAAAACCTTGTCTGATTACTTTTCCAATTGGGAAACTAATGACCATTTATCCCATCAAAATTTTGTGGTTTTCTTGTTTTTAACATTATATTGATCATATTTTCTATCACTTTTAATCATAACTTGACACTTAGTTTATCTTCCATATCCATGTTTTCCTACATGTAATCCTAGTATGGGTTATCTCAGGTGACCTTTGTACTTCTCTTTCTTTCTTTTAAAGAGATAGTTTTATGGACTCTTTTTCCGATGTGGGACTTTAAATGAAGTTCCAAAGGCCAATTTTAAAATTGTGAGGACACAATTTCTAAATGGGGGGAAAGAATGTAACACCCCAAGCTTCCACATTACCTTTCCTTTTGAATAATGTTGTACCATGCGTGGTACACAACTTAGAGTTTTAACACACCACGACCATTTGAACTAGCTGTTATAAATATTAATACCTAAATTTTGAAATTTTATAAATTTTAATTTTTAAAATGGAATTCGTTTTTGGATTCATAATATCAAAATTAACTTAGGGTGAATTTTTTTTATTTTTCTGAGAACTTTTAATTTTTGAAAAATAGTGAAAAACAACGTGTTATTGTTCAAAACTGGCTTTTTATTTAAATAATTAATTATTTTATATTAATTAATTTTAGGTAAAAATAGACTCATAATACCTATATATATTCAATGTAATTAATTGGAGTCATTTTATAAGAAGTTTAGATATATAAAATTTTATTGATTTTTTACCGTCTTTTACCCACCTTCTAGGAGCATTTACAAATATCCATAAAACATAATTTTACCACTTATGTGAGTTGAATTTAAAAAATCTGAAAGACATATTTGACATCATTAAATAACATGTGGTTTAATAAGATGAAAATAATGTTTGGTGAATACTAACTTTTGACTTTTATTTACAACAGTTAAAAGAAAATAGGGTAATTAATGGTAAAAATGATATTTTTATTACCCTAACACATGTCCTAACTCTATTTTATAAGTATAATGCGACCAAAAAAACCTTAGGAATAAAATATTACCCCCTTTGGTCCACTTTTATAAGATTAGTACATTTATTATTATTTTATTTAAATAAGAATTAAAAGAGTTAAATTCAATGTTTAATAACTAAATTATTTTTATTATAAGGTTATAAATAAGATAAATTTGACTATAAATATTCATAAGAAATATAAGAATATTTCTCACATAATGGTATTTTATTTATTATTTTTTAACATTAAATAAATTAATTTATTTATGACACAATAATGATGCAGTAATTACCTAGTTAGTGAAATATAAAAATATTTGATATTATAAATATCCAAATAAATGTAATTTGAAACTTTTGATGAATTAAACTAATTTTATAGGTTAATATTAAATGTTAGGATTCATTAAATAAATGTTTTTCTAAGTAATCATGCTGTTAAAATTTTCACAAAAACTAAATACTAAATAGTGTAAAAATTGATATAATTGAGTTTATAAAACAAATAATATGTTATTAATTGATATATTATTTCTAAATATATATGTTTCATCCAAAGTAAATAGATACTGTTATATATATTAATAATGAACCACTTTGAGTTCTATTGGATTATTATAGTAGATTTATTAGACATATAATATAAAAATACAATGAGACATGGTAAACATCAAACAATTTAAATAAGAGCTAAATCTAAAATATAAGGTTAATAGGGTGTCCTAAAACTCTCTAAAACCTATTTTGAGATGTTTTCGACCCATAAACACCTTATCCTCGAAATAAATCAATTTGGAGCCATTAGAAAGAGAAAATGAATTTATCATAAAATTATATTTCAAGCTTTACCTAAAGTGACCCTCGCAACTCTTATAAAAGATTCCTTCACCGTCTCCTAATTTTAGACCCCCAGAGCCATTTGGCTCTGCCATCCCCTAACCAAATATCCTACCAACCTTCCTCCCTTCATCCTAATGTCCTTCCTCTGGTCATAAAGTTAGCCTAAGAATCCGTTTTGATCTAATCCAATGGAAGAACATGAAGAAGAGGTAAATATTTCATCTCCTCTTTCAAGTTCATTTCTTCTTCCCCTTCCTCTTTATTTTATGTTTCTTTTATAAAATAATAAATCCAGTATCTTTTATATACATTAATGTTATTAAAAAAATGTTATAAGCATATTTATTATTTTATCCCTCATATGAATGACAAAGTTACCATATGTGTGTAGGTACGGCTTAGCATCTCCACATCGTGGTGTAGTTTGTTATTCAAACACCTCATTATTTGGATGGGTATAATAATGAGTATAACTGATGTAAATAATAAATATAACATGTTAATGATTTGATATATATGATATACCATCCAATTACATACGATTTCACCATCTATATAATGATATTGTAGCTCGTGTGTACGTATGGATTGTCGTCTCCACAAACACGATGAGATTCATTCCTGATTGAAATAATTCAAGAATAATTTTCATTTTATTATTAAAAATAATGTTTAATAACTTAATATAATTCTGTATATGAATAAAATACATCATGTCCATAACAAGCAAGGCCTACGTAACCAAGGACACAAAGGAAAACAAATCAGCTAACACCTGAAATGATGATACTACTAAAATATTATTAACAATGAAATATTAGAGGATCATATATGATATAGTATTTATGTATATAGTTCTTTTATAATTTAATAAAAATGATTTCAGTATTATACATTAGGTTAATTTACCCTCGACCAAGGAAAATTACAAGGTAATGGGTTTCTTATCTCACTTTTAATTCCGTGAGATTTCCAATATTCGCCACTTATTTATTGCATGTGGAGTATCATGTACTAACTTTTGATATATATTATCATGATTATATTTAGATTCATAGTATTCTATGATTCATGTGGTGGTTATAAAATTTTTACCATTCGACTTGATTGATTAAAACGTGGTAAGTGATTTTCATCTCACATCTTATTTCCATGATATTCATGCTATATTGCCACTATTTCCTTTTGTGTGGTGTATGTACTGCCCATGATTGTATTATTTTTGTAATATACTTTAATTTATGGTTATTTACATCTTCATTGTATGTTACTTCTTTCAGGGGGTGTATGTTTCTTAATTTACCAAATTGGTAAGGGAATTTTAAATTTCAAATTCCACTCATTGGGCTTTACGCAAACTTCATTGATTAATTTTCTCCAAGATTATGTGTGAAGTCACTATTTATCTTATTATGTGGTAATTTACACTCCCCTTTGTGTTGATATAATTTTGATACACATTATTAATCCATTGATAAATTCTCAAGTCATCGATATAAACATTATAATAGTAATTTTAACTCAATTTCTATTCATTGAGTTAAACAACCAAGTCATTGGTGTTGTTTTTAAAAGAATATGTTTGAATGTCCTATGATTTATTTACACTAAATATCTAGTCATATTGAGTGTATTTATATTTTTCACACATAATTATGTCATTTATTTATCCTAAACCTAAGGACATGATCTTTATAAAATAATTCTTCTCAACTTTCATTCCATTGAGACTTCTTTGTTGTTATACACCAATTCACTTTTATTGAGTGTATATACTGTACTTTGAAATCATATACCATGAATACATTTATTCTCATGATATTATAACGTTTTTATTACCTCAATTATTTTTATTCAAGTGTCTCTCGTTTGGTTAGGAACTCTAACTAAAATATCATTTTAAATGTTTTAAAAATTTATTCTTCTAAATCTTTCTCATTAATGTACATGTTTTAAAAATGGTTTTAAGGTTTTATTTATATGGACATTAATGTTTTAAAATTGAAATTCCTTTTAAAATTTTCAAATTGGTATCGGACACATTGATTAAAAAGCTATTTTAAATTGCTTCTTGATAAATAGTTAGTGTTTTAAATGTTTTCATGAAAAAGTGATATTTCTCTCAAAGATTTTTACTGATCATTTTCAACTGCATCAACATATTTTACAGGATATTATTCTAGATCAAGGTTGATTTATTATGATACAAATCATTCATAGTGTATTGAAGGTTTTTTTGATAAGTTCGACTGTGGATGCATTATTTTTATACCATTCATGGTTTCTGGATAAAGTATTGAAAATTCATATGATAATTTTAATACGAATGTTTATGTTATGTTTAAAACATTTCATATGAGGAATGAATTGGACTTAGTAAGTGATGGGTGGAGCTCGCTATAGCTCCTAGATGCGTCGGTAGTTCTCATGAGAAAAACTAGTGTCGTGGCATAAGGCCTTGATAAAATTTTATTTGTAGTCTTGGCACAAGACCTTGACTATGTGGTTATGAAGTCTAGAATTATGCATTCCATATTTATGAAATTGGATATTGATATTACAAGTGATTATTTGACTAGTATAATACCCATGTGAATATGTAAATGGAATTATTTGATTTATCCTTGTCATATTATTCTAATTTTTAAGTTTAAAAGGCTTTTTTTAGTCTTATACATTGCCATGAAGATTATATTTATTTATGAATGTTTCTGCTATATTGATATCCTTAATGAGCATCTGATCTCACCCCTTTCTTATGTTTAATTTTTTCCAGGATGCAAAGAATTATATTACAATTAACCCATAGGAATTGGCTAAGGGATATAATAGTGTTCAAATGGGACATAATGTTGTTGTTTTTTTATTTCATGGCGTAATGTAAAACTTATGTATATATCTAGTACTTCCAAGACTACTAAACTGATTGGTCTTTCAAGGGATGATTCATTATAACATGCCAATTTTATTTAATAATGCACTAAATCTGGGTAATTAGGGTCAGGGTGTTACAGTTAGGATTTTTTTTTATTGATATTGTTATTACTAGTAGGGTTCCTGGCTAGGACACCTCATGATAAGACTATAGTTTCCATGGGAAGTAATGTTTCTTTTGGTTTCTTTCTTTCTTGAGGGTTGTTCATTTTTTGAAATGAAAAAGAAGATGTGATAATGATATCCATGATCTCATAGAGCACAAAAATCCACGTGGACTCAGGGATATGTTCCTAGAATACACTTCATTATGGTAGTGTGATTTCATGTGGCCACCAAGCATATGTCCAAGTCACCTACCAATATTACTTTCTTTTTTGAAATGTTTTGTGACTTCTTGGGTTCTGGAAATTGTTTCGAAAATCTTTGTTTTTTGATCATGAAAAACAATATTTTTAAGTGGTAATGGGTTTCTTTTGGAAAGGTGTTAAATGGATGATCAGAATCCTTTTTGTTGTAATATTTAGAAAATATGATTTTAAAAAAATTATTTCTAAATAAATGGGGGATGAGTTTAATGAGAAGTGTATTTCTATAATAAAAATATATGGTTTATCAAAATTTGTTGTTCGTAAAATGGAATGTATTTCCAAGATTGTTTTGGAAACTGGTTTTAAATAAGACGTTATGTGTTATTAAGTAATTTTTTTTGATGAAATAAGATTTTATTTTGAGAAAGATAAAAAAGGGAAGATGAATTTTCATAATATACAATGAGAAAGATATTATAAAAATGGATTTTTTTGAAATGAACATTTGGGTAAGGCATGAATGGACTAGTGAGGATTGATTTTTATAAACAATATTAAGAGCTTAATGAAATAATGTTTTTTGAAAGTAGGGAGTTTTTTTAATGTGGTTTTGGTATTTTTTTAAGAAAATGAATTTTATGTAATGGGATGTCTAAAAACGGTGAAAATATTTTAAATGCAATTAATAGAGTTTTGATTGGAAATGAAGTGATTTTTTTTGAATTAAATGAAATGAATTGATGTTTTTTTTTAAAATTATCTCCTTCATTACTTACTAGTTAGGGAGTTTTAGAAAACAATTATGAATATTTGAAATGGGATGTAAAATTGATAAATTGAAGAGTGGGTTTCATGTTTTTTCATGAAAAGTGGAAGGCTTTTGTTTTGACCTTGGATATTTTCTAAAGTTACAAAATTTATGGATATGTGTGGATGGTTAAAGATGTGAGATGATAGGTTCCCAGTTTTATATGAGATTATGCATGTGTGAGACTCTATGGTATACGATTGGTGACTGTGCAATCTACCAGGATTGATTCCTTTTTAAAAGAGATTTTAAGACAAAATGTGATATTTTGACATCTAATAGTTGTGTGAGGTGTCTTTTAATGATTTTTAATACTTCATATGAGGCGTTTGGAGTTCAATAACTCTTCATGTTTTGATGTTATTACAAGTTTGTGTTCTTGTGAATGAGTTGATTTTGAAATAATTGTTAACGGGTTATTTTGAGAAATGTTATTGGAAGCCTTTTATTTTATTCTCTTTATGTGTTTAGTGTTTGTTTGTGGAATGTTTTAGATAATAGAATTGTTTTATTGGGTCCAAAATTTCATTTTTAGCTAGTTTATGCCTCAATAAAGATCTACTGCATATTTTAAGTGTGACCATGGTTTGTTTACCATTAGCAGACCCTACCAATGATCATCCTGGGGAACTCCTTTTCGAGTTCTAAAAGTTGAATCTCATTATCTTTTTTGATCATGTATATCTTCTTAAATAGGAATGGTGTATGTAGAAATTTTAAGGATACATTAGTGTCCTTGAGTTTCTTGTGTCATTAAAGGTAACGTTTTCTATCATTTATGCTTCAAGGTAGTATTTGGAATCGGTGAATGGAATTCTAGTGAGGGGACAGGAAAGAATCATGAGGCTATTGGTGAAGGATGTGGTCTTAAAAGGCATTTGGGTCCTTTTCCAGTTTCTTCTAAGTGAGGGAGAATGTTGTACCTCGAGTGTAGAAAATCAGTTCATAAGTATTAAATGGGTGAATTAGGAGAAGAAGTGCACTATTTAGGGATCCGTTTAAAGTATATTTCCTTATAATGGTTCTTTGTTTTTAATGGTTGGGTCTTATGATGTTCTGGGGTGTTTCCTGTTTGACTCCAAATTAAAGGGTCATATTGTGACAATTTTGATAATGTATTTTTTTAAAAGGATGTGTTTTACTTTTGAAATTCCGAATTTCTAACATCCAAAGAGAGATGTCTTCTGTATGTTATTTGTTTGTATTGTTTCTCATTCGAGGTGAAAATGGATGATTCATGTGAATCATCTATGTCCCTATTTTTATAGAAGAACCATGTTTAGGTGATTTAAATTATATGGATTTTTTTTCTCTATTGGTTCAGCTGAAAATAAAATGTAGTCACTCATTAAACCAAAGGAAGTGTTCTGACCATGGATCATCAATGCATGTCTACGAGGCATGAGATGCTTCAAACATTTGGGCGCCAGTCATAGGACTCAGAATGAAGCTGGAAAATATTCAACAATTCTAGGGGTGTGATGGAACTTGGTCTGGATTAAATCATTAGTATGCGAAATAGAGATAGATTATGATTATTGTATGGATGTTCCATCCTGAATGATCCACTTTTTCCAGGGAGATATATAGGGTCCTCATTTTCAAATTGTCGCCCATATGGTTTTAAATATCATATTTGGTTGTGAGGATGTGGGGTGGTCTCATGTAATTGAAACCCCATCAGATGTGTCCTTCTCAATATGAATATTTGCTTGTTTTCAACTGTATGGTTGGACTTTGCAAATCAAATATGGTTTTGGTCATGCTAATTTGGAAGTGGTTGGGTCCATTAGGGATGATAAATTTTATAGTGATCTCTATTTGGTTTCGAGTTTTATTGTTTGGGACCCTTGTGGTGGGGATTTGGTATATGTAGGATGATCCTATGTTGGACCATGTTGGCCTATTCTAGTTAGGCAAGTAGGTTGGTACTTATGGTGGGGAGACCCACCATTGTTCTCTTTGAAATTTCTTCCAGAGTAAAGTAGTGATGATTTGTTTCTAATGAGGGGGATTCCATTTGGGCCTCATCATGTTATTAATCCAGTTTCATTTAGTCTGTCGGGTTGGTACTGATTAGTCTCATTCTGAGCTATTTAACTATGAGTTTATCCCCTGATTAAATGTTTGGGTTTGAGAGGACCAAATGGTTTGTTGAAGTAAGGTTGTGGACGTATTTGTTGAGAAGGTGATTGGGTTTGTTGTTTATTTTAGTTATGTGATGTTAGTTTCATTTGGAAATGTCTAAAGTGATCTTGTATTTATAGGTTTGATGGTACATTTTGAGAATCCCTTTCCTTTTCATGGATCAACTTTAGTTGTTGTATCTTTCTGGGGGCAGAAGGCCTATGGTGGAGAGTCGATTCGGGCCTCCCATGTAAAATTTTATGAATCATTGTTTCAATTCATGGTATTATTTCTTTCATATCTTTTGAAGTTTCCTAGGAAACTTCTTGATATGTATAGGAATTCAATTTTTTGTTTTCATATCATGCCTTTTTGTGGATTTCTAGGGGAAGAAGGCATTTTGTTGTGGAGAATTGTCCCACCCTAGTTTTTAATTTTGTTCATGGACCGATTTCATATAAATGTCTTACATTTTATTTATAGAACCGAGTGTGATGTGTATGATTTTTTATAGGTATTATTCTATTTATTTTTTGTATATATTTTTCCCTTTGGGGTTTCTTGGTGTTTTTGGATAAAAATGGGAAATTTATGCCATACAACATGTGGCATATGGTTGGTGAACAGTTAGGGGAAACCGTGTGCCCCTTCCGTTGTTGCCATGCCATAGGTGGGGATTTTGGATAAAAGCTACCTCATGTATTATTCATCGTAATTCATCCCATGTCGTATAACCATGATTTAGGTGGGTCTTGGATAGATAGAGGTGAATGGTCACCCAATGTTTTGAAAAACCATGTGGGAAAACCATGTGTAATGTCCAAGTCATTAAAAATTTTAAAATCCCCTTTTTGTACTCTTGGGATTTAACCCTAATTCAACCCTAACCCCCTACATAGGATTTTCTACTATGGGAGACTCCTCCAATCTCTCCTTGGCTACTTGGTCACTATTTCTCAGGTGGATTTGGTAGGTAAACTCCAATGAATCATCATGTAAGTCCATCGTCCTATGATTTCTTCCATCGTTCTATGGTTTCCTTCCCTCTTTATTGGGTTCTCAAATTCCAGTAGGATATTTTTGCTAGGAAGGGTTCGATCTTGTGTCTTTGAGTGAGATATTGATGTTTATTGATAAATAATTCCTTGCTAGGGGATTTTGGTTGTGTGTTTGTGGTCTCACATCATTTTCTAGAAGTTTCCCATTATGAGGTAGGTGGATCCATGATTTAAAATTATTAAATTATTTTCATATACATTCGTGCTTTCATGAAAGTGTTCTATGGTTTAATTTTGTGGTGTGAAATATATTTTGAAAATATTTTTACATGAATATGTGATTAAATGGGATTTTGAAAGGAAAATGATTACTATTTATATGTATTTAATTTTGGTTCTCCTTGGAAGTGTTTTTATGATTATGTGAATAAAGAAAAATGTGTTTTCAAGGGAAATTTAGTTGATAGTGTGCTAAAAATGTGTTTTCAAAGGGAAAATGGATTATTTTGGCCTGTTCGTTTTGTTGTGAAACATTAAATGTGATTTCTGAATTATGTAAGTTATTTTAATCACATTGTGAAATGAACTTGGTTTATATGGAATTGTTTTGGGATATGGTCTATAGAAATGGGTGGATTAATTGTGTAATTTTCTTGTGATGTTTTTAAAGGGTTTTTGTAATATGGAAAGTGGTTTTATTTATGGAAATTTGTGGTTTTCATGTGGTTTATTGTGAAATATGTGATTTACTTTGATGTATATATTGAATGGAATGTGCTTGAGAAATTTATGGTTATGTGAATGTAAAATTGAGTGCAAAGGGAATCTTATGTGACCAGGTGGGTTGAATAGGACTAGTATTCTTGTTGGATCAGTGGGGCTAAGGCCTCGTAGTTTATAGTAGAACTGACCATAAAACACTAACTAAAATATAAGGGTTGAAGACCATTATAATTTGGGATAGACTCCTCTATTGTGGCTCATGAATGAGGAAGATGATCAGTGTGGTTTTTATTCCACATTTCCCTAAGATAGAGGGTAGCTAGTGTTCCGCCATAGTTAGTTCCAATAGGGATATCTTGTGTCATAGTGATCTTTTGTGATATTGTACTTACTGTTGGTGCATAGTGCACTTTGTGTTATAATTTATAAGTAAATAATGTTATTACCTTAAAAAGGTTATTCCATTGAAATTATTTTCATTAAAATTATTACTATAAAAATGTTTCTATCCCTTTATAAAACATTCCTATTAATTTTTCTTCTAATGTTGTAGAATGAATCCTTTTCTTTTGGGAAACATACTACTGGGATTTGTCTTAAACCCCACATACACCTTTGGGTGTATGTAGACTTGTTGTGTTTGACTTAGGTAAAAGAAAGACATGTTATGGTGTCATGAATATAGTTTTAGTCTTCCACTTTATACAGGTGTTGGTGGTTGCTTTATGGTGAATTTCATCATGTCATGTAGTGGTTTTTGGGATGTTGTGGGTTCCCTTTCCTTTTCGTATTTTTGGTTTTTTTGTTTAATGTTATGAAACATTGATATGAGGATGGATGTACCTTGTTTGGTTATGGTTTTCAGTTATTTTATTTATTCTTTTGTTGATTTTTTATGCTTATATAAATGGGTGAAATCATTTCCAAGGTATATTTTTGATACCCAGGAACTTGTTCTAAGCCCGTGTGGATCAAGAAATCCCTTCTAGACATTCCAAGAACTGGGTTGGGTGTCAGATTAGATGGAACTCCAAAATGGTTCATGAAAAACCAAGTATTTTATAAATTTTTGTAACTCGATACATAATTGAATCTAATTTTACAAATGATAACATAATGTGAAACTTTGTATTTTCTTTAAGAGAATCATTATTTCCTTGATCATAACCCCACATATCAATAAAAATCATCATATTCTCATCATAGTAAAATAAGTATAAGAAACTAGTGAGATCAAATGTTATTAAGGTTTGAGAATAGAAGAAGATATGAACACAAAAAGAATAATCAATATATAAAGTTAAATAACTAAAACATATTCCATTTAATAAATAACTTGATCTTAATATAGTAAGAATAAACAATTATTATATAATTCTATATACTTAATCACATGATCATGAATAATTTCCATAGATGTTTTAAAAAATTGAATAAGCACATGGAAATCAATGAAAAATATTAAAATGATGGAATGCATAATTCCATAAATCATAAACTTACCATCATGGCCTTCTGCCATGTCATATATTATAAATGAGTAAGGTCATGACAAAATACCCAAGATAGTTTTTCTTGTTAGACCAAATGATGCATAGATGTGATATAGTGGGACCCTCCCATATCTTAATAAGTCAAGTTCATTCCTCATATGAATG
Source organism: Viscum album (assembly GCA_963277665.1). Classification (NCBI taxonomy): domain Eukaryota; kingdom Viridiplantae; phylum Streptophyta; class Magnoliopsida; order Santalales; family Viscaceae; genus Viscum; species Viscum album. Next base: position 1,982,933,661 of record OY728161.1, on the reverse strand, counting down.
TGTAGAATCATAGTGAAATAAATAATATTGTTGAAAAAATAATATTCAAAATGTTAATATTTTCCCCACTGAATAAAAAAATCATAAATTATTAAGAATAATATTGAAAATGGTATCCAAATAGTACATCTCTTGTCAAACTATTCATAAACCATATAAAGAAACAATAATGTTGGTATTATTGGATTATGAACCTAGTAAATCTTATGTTACATCAAAGTATTCCATTTTAGATGGAAAATAATATTAAACAATTTTAATGAACATTTCTTAATTAAAATAACATTTCATTGAAATTTTATTTTAAAACTATAAAATTAAAAAACATATTTTCAAAAAAAATCATTTGAAAATAAATTTGAAAAAATTGAAAGGAAGCTTCAATGAATAAAATTTGTATAATGGAATGAAATTTTATTAATTCCATATAAGTTAAAGGAATATATACATTTAAAAATTATTAAAAAATTAAATAATTATGTAGTTAAGAAAACAAAAATAAGATTACTTTGAAAAACATTATAAAAATTCAAACATAGTTAAAAGTGTCTTTTATAAATCCTTTAAATAATGATAAAATATTTATGAATTCTTTTTATAGAGGATATATATGGAAGAAAATGATTTTTCCATCGAATAGAGGGAAAGAAAGATGATTTTTCTTAAATAAAACTATTTTGAACCCCTTACTACATAAAGAGATTAAAATAAAGGAAAAATGTGTATTCTCATGACATAAAATGATTAGAATAAAATTCATGAGTTTATTGAGACTTGTAACATAATATTTCATTCTTTTAATCATAAATATAATCAATCCCATTAAATAATGATTTTTTATTATAAAACTATTCTTACATTGGTAAGAATAAATCATAATTCCCATGAAAGAATACCATTAAATGAAATTTAATATTTTAAGATAATAAATAATTTCAAGAAATTATTTTTCTTTTGGGATGTATATACACATTATAAAATGTCGTAGGTGCATAACATGCATTATGATTCAATGAAGGAAAATTGAGATAAAAATCCCTTGTCATAGGTTTTACTTCTATCATACATGTTAAAAACTCTTGTATTATAAATATAGGATTATTATAAATATATTAATGATGAATAATCATAATTCTCATACCATATGGTATTTAATTATAGTCTTTTATCACGTGTGTTTTAATAATTCTTTGTTAAAATTACTTATTTCGGTGATAATTACTTAACTTTTCATGTTTGTTTTGGTTTTCTAATTTTAGACCTTTTACCTTGATCATGGTTAAATAATCTACAAACTTTTTTGAATGATATAAATATCATATATAATCATTATATATGTATTAATTATAATATATAAAAATTATATATAGAAAACGTATTAAACCATTCATGGAGATGTTAGGTCGTACATACGCATGAACATTATTTCCATTTTTTCATTGGCTGGAATGATAGGAAGGTAAATTATATATAAATTTTCTATAGTAATTAATATTTCATATGTACATCATATATTTTGTTTTATATTTATATTTATTACATTTCGTGTAATGTGAAAGTGAGAAAAAATTCACATCGCTTCGTGAGGCGGTAGTCCACCGTACACACGAGTGACATTATTGCATTTCCACGAAATGTAAAATAAGAAGGTATATGTGAAATTATAACAAAAAGAGTAGATTTAAATTATAAATATTATAAAAATATTTTAAATACATAATTGTATCTATATTTGAGAGGTGGTGATGAAAAATGATGTACATCGATTTGTGAGCCAGTAGGGAATCACACACACGGTCGACGAGTTCAATTCCCATTTGATAGAAGTAGATATAGAAATAGATTATAAAATTAACATAATAAAATATTAGAATTTGGGATATACTTTTTTTATTACAACATCAATATTTAGTGTGATTTTAAGGATGTGTAAGATTAAATAAATCTAATTACAAGCTTAAGATTTTTACTTCTTCTTCAGAGAGCCTCTATAGGTTTATACCAAAGGAATTATTTAGAGGGTTTCTTAATCCGAATAAGGACTCTATGATTATGGGAAATAATTAATGAATATATTATAGTTGTAATTGTATAATCCAAATTTATTAGGAAGTGTGAAGAGGGTAGGAGTGTGGGTGGCCTTTTATAAGTGGGGGAGAGGCCACAATCATAATTTTTTTAAACAATTATTTTAATGCACATTTTTCACGTGAAAATTGATCTATAATGGATAATTTTATAGAATTAGAGATTATTTAGTACAAATATTGACATCATATATGAATTTGAAAGGTATTTATTCCATTTTAAACCTTATCTTTTTTATTTAAGCCATGGTAAATTAATATTTACCTTAATTGCGGTAATAAATTTTTTACTTTTTCACTTTTCCTTATGGTAAAAAAGTAATTTGACATTATTAGATTATATTAATTAATTTAATTTCAATTATTAAATATATTTTAAAAATTATATTCTAATAAGTGGTAGAATTTAATTTAAAATTAAATTGATAGAAGCAATGGAGAAATTAGTTTCCAAAAAAAATTTCACATAAGTATGAAATGTTTTTATATTGAAATTGAAGATAAAATTTATTGAAATTATATAAATTAGTAATATTGTAATATAATTCATCTAATTCATCTTAAAAAAATTAAAATATTATTAACTTTGTAAATAATTTAAACGAAAAGGTATTGTTTAGTAAAAATCAGTATTATTCACTACTCATCAAAAAATTAATCATTTCAAAAAATTATCTAAATTGATTACTAGGTTATTTTTGATATAGTAATTTGATAAATTAAATTAATTTTTCCAATAAAATTTTATAAAATTGGTAAAAATTACATTTAATGTAATTTCTCAAAACACGATGATACCACTATTTTGAAAAGTACATTTTTTCTGAAAATATTTCATTTTCATTCATATTAATTTTATTTATATGTATAATTATTATGTAACCATATAAATTATTATTTAAATGTATAAGATTTATAATTTTCATAATATAGTAAGTCAAATTTCTTTCCAAAAATTTAATAGCTACATTATAAAAATATTCTATATTACATTTCACTTAGTCTCAGGGTTTCATATTCCAAAATCTATCAATAAGATTGAATTTATTTAAAAAAAATTATATTAACGTATTAGAGTGTTACAAATCATGTTTTTTAATCTATGTATTTGGTTGTTTGTTTCATATGCTTAGACCATAGTGGGAAGATATCAACAAAATCTAGAATAAAAATTGGACTATAGTTTTGAATATATTATATTATGTGAGTCATATAAAGCATATGTTTCTAGATTATAGAGGAGATGTGGAGATAATCATTTGGGGACGTATATATTCTATTTTCAAGAAAGATTAAGATGATCTAATATCATGGTTAGGGTATGAATTCTTCATCAATAGAGGATATTTTATATGGAGGATCTCCCATAGTTCTTTAAAATTTGTACAACACATCACAGTTTGATATATCTAATATTTTAGGGCTACAGTAAGAGAATTATATTCTTTAACATCAAGATAAATCAACTTTCTATCAGTTTCATCCATAGACATTCCTATTTCATCGCTGAATTGAATCCCATTGAATTTAGAAAAGAGGCGTCTCATCTGATGAGATTAAATATGTGATTTTATTTTTTTCATCCAAATATCATAGTTACCTCCTTCAAACTATGGGGAAAACATATAACTAAATATTTTCTCCATACGAGTAGAATACTAAAGATTTATTTTACTCATATAACCTAGGTTTGAAATAACTTTTAGAACCTCAAGACACCATGGCAGGGGTGTGGTGAATCAAGTTGTCATGTTTTTATTTTGAATCAAATAATATTGTCCCCGTGTTGATAAGGAATTATTAAAATTGACTGACCAAGATGCACATTCAAAATAAAAAAAATGTTGGATGTAAAAAAAATAATTTTCTCCAATGTTTTCCAAAAGGGGAAATATCCAAGGATCCCACACCTCTAATGTATTTATGGGAAAAAATAAACCATGATATACTATATTTTATTGATTATATATATTTCCATGGTTACTCCTCATGAGGTTAAATTTCATTAAAATGTTTAGGTAATAACGTACTACATCCCTCAAATAACACCATTAAAATCCTCCTCAATTAATATATTATTGGATTTCATTATTTTTTAAATGACAAGATGATCATGTTCTCATCATTAGAAGTTTATAGAATGTATTTCACCATTAAATCAAAGAAACGATGCTCTATTATGCTTCTAGATATTTGGAAAATATTCATAGAACACCACAAGATAATATGAATATTTTTATTTATAAATAATGAACAATATATAAAACCAATATCATAACATTGGATTTATAACATTGATCACATAACCCTGTGTTCATAACCTTAGTTACATAACCCCAATCTTTGTGATTGCATTATGTAATCTAGAAGGTGTATTCCTATACCTATTACCTTAAGTGGATGTCTCTTTAATGTGACCTACTTCAAATGAAATATGTAACATATGAAAATTTTGTATGTCTTTCAAGTGAAATAAATCATAAAAATTCTAAAAAATAATCCTCAGTGGAAAATATCCTTTGTCTGAGATCCATCATGAGACTCGAACATGAATATCGTATTTTGATCACAAAGTCATGTGGCTTCTCCTTTCAAAATGAATATTATTATTCAAAACAAAAACAACTCAATATTCCATATTAATAAACTAATCATACTCTTAATGATGTGAACAATGGGTATTTATTGAGATAAATAACCATCTTAACCACCAAGAAATACCACCAGCAATCCATTCCATCACCTTGAGTAATTGTCTTAAAAAGAACACCTTAAATCACGGAACTACCTTAAAAATTCTATGTCTCGTGATTCCTTTCATGAACCCACTATTTTTACTAAATTATTCTTATAAGGAAACATGATATCCAAAAAATCATTCATAATTTACGATATAACTATCTTAATGTGAATCATGTGACTCCTTTATGGATGCATTCTCCCTTAGACTTAGTTGAAAGTGTATTACCAAAATTATTCCATCAATTATAGTTTATCATTATTTACAAGATTAATGTAATTACATCAATTGATTCCATCATGATCACAAAGTAAACATGTTACTCTTAACATCCGTCACATAAATCTCTTAAGCATACACAATTCTATAAAACATCAAACATGTGATTAACCCAATTCCACATGTGGCACATGATCCCTAATTACTTATGCGATATCATTGTCACAATACATGATACCTTTCTCTTTATACCCATCACATAATCTATTAGGGATTATTAAAGAATTCATCTTTTTCTATGGATTTTAAACCATAATATTTGGTAAACATTGGAAAATAATGCTTTCTTCTCAAAATATCATCAAGGTCGCATCATCCTTTCTTATTTAGAAACATAATCCTCCTTCGAAATCAACCTACAAGATAATACAATAAATTTATTTTCAACAAAAAAATATCATACATAAAAAAACTCCATCGTCGTTCCAACATTTCAATTTATCCAGGATCATGATGATGTTTCAAGTAAAAAATATGTCATCATAATGTATTATGATAATACTGTAATAGTAGATCTCACCAAGGAGACCTATTCATAAAAAGAAATAAAGAATATATATCAGATGTATTACCTCTTTAATGATTTCTCTCAGAGGGATGATATAACAATAAGCATAGTTTCGATAGAAGAAAACATAGAAGACCAATTTACTAAATTTCTATCATAGAAAAATACTGAACATCATACAAGTGATAGTAGACTGGATTTCATTAACTGTTGAATCTAGTGAATGTGGGGGTGCGTTGGTGTTGGTTCCATATAATCATCTACGTTATTGTTTATAATGACTTTCATATTAATGTTTTTTTATATTAATAATGTTCTTATCATATTAATATTATTATTATTATATTAAATTGAATTTCATAATTTCCTTATAGTATATATAACATGAAAAGATCATAGAAGATCCCTCTTATGATGATAACCTTTAGGGGAAATTAAATATTCTTAAATATATGTTCTATGGCTAGATGAAATTTTCTAATAGGAAACTATTGAAATAGGCTATCTATGGAAGGGTTCTAATAATACATTAAGAGTTTTTCTTAAGAATCTGGTACTTCAAAATATCATAGAGATGAGGCCTATAAAAATAGACCCACCAGTAATAATTCAACAGGTTTTATGTGTCATTTTATATTTCTATCTACGAATGTTTGTATTATTCCTTAGGTAGAAGATTATTATTAATACATATCATGAGTCGAGTAATTTATTGTATTGATGAAAACCATGATGACTTATTCTCACGATGAGTTATGATATGTTGGCTACATCACAGATGATTTGAAATTAATAAATATGTCATGAAAGGTTTTACCCCTTCTGATTTTAATTTATATTGATGTCTCATACCCTTTTGAGAAAATAAAACCATCTAATAAGTCCCTGATTGTAGTAGCTTATCAATGTGATCATTTCTAAAAAGTTAATGAAAAATATTTTGAGCATATTAGTATATTTTATAAGTGATGAAACATACTTGAATTTGATATCCAGAAAAAGAGATTTAATTACATGGTATGCATTAAAAGGAGGTAGTCGTAGCTTCTAACATTCCTGTTCATATTAAGGTCCATGATGGGTTGGTTGATTCCACTAATTATTTATGAGTTAGAGTCATTATTATAAATATTAGGGTCTAAAAGTTTTCATAAAATATCAATTCATAAGCTCCACCAATTCATGTAATTTGTAATTTAGGATTATGTAGGCCCCACATATAGGTACTACTGAATGTACAAGTAATAAATCACATATAAATTAATTCAATTATATTATTTTTGGTTTGTGTAATTATAATTGAATTTATTTCTCAAAGTATTCACATATTTACTGAATTATAACAGTGAATATGATAATGTATTATTTTTCAAATGTATATAATTCCATTCAAGGTTTGTTAAAATATTAAGAGTGGAACAAGTGGAGTTAATTGTCCATAGTTCATCAGGATATGTTTATTACTTCCACAAGTGAGTGGTAAATTTTCTGTGACAAAAATTAAAATTTACATAGTTATTCCTGGTTTTTTGGAATGATTTGAGTGGTTTAACTTATCCAAGGGATTAAGAGAAAATTTTATATTTAAATACAACTATATAAACTATTTTTGAGACATGAATAGTTTTCTAATGCATTCACCTGAATTTTCCATCCAATATTCCATTATCATATGCTTCTATATAGTGAAACTGAAGGGAAGATAAATAGTGGTTCAATCCATGTTTAGGGATCAAAAACATTCCTTTCGAAATCATACAATCATTTTAAGGAATTTCATATTATCATATTGAATCTAATAGTCCAATAAAATTATTTGTAGAGTTTTGTTATATGTGTCTATGATCTTGATGCCTTCTACTTTCATGTCATCAATCTATGATAATAGGGAAATGGCTGAACATCTCCAAGATCATGACCTTCGACAAAAGATCGACTTTGGTTTTTTTTCATATATTGAGTAATTTTCATGGGTACCATGGGAAGAATCAAGAATATTTAAGTTTAATAAAGTATGTTATGAATGATTTATAATTAAGAATTAAATTCATATTTACTATCATGATTCCACTACTTTCTCGATATCTTCATTTTGTCACCCTTATTGAGGGGAACCAAGATAGAATCTATTGTGTACTTCATTTTCATTATATAATAATTGATCTTGAGAGAACCTTACCTAACCACAATGAGAGTGATTAATCAGTTGGAAAAAAACGTTATCAACCCTGATTCACCCACCTATTACTGTTTATCATTTATTTAAGTGATCCTAATAGATTCCTCGAATACTAATGTTAATATATCACCACAACCCATAATACTCCTCAATGATCTGGAAATTGGGATCTCCAATGGTTGTCCTTTGAGGGTCATTTATCATCACACTATTTATGGAATATATGAAAAACAAATAAATTAGTGATAAATATACATTTAATTGAATATGAATTGTTGAGAAATTAATATTAACAAAAATCATTATATAGAGAATTTCATATAAATAATTGAATTTATCATGTTAATGAAGTTACAAAATAATACTAATAGACTCTATATTACCCTAATACATCTGTAGAGTAACTTTATTTTCAATGGATACACAATATTTACCTATGTAGCCACCTAAAAGATATTATATCACCACTCTCAATTATTTATTGAATGATACGGTCTTTATTAATGATTTTTTTGGTCTTTTGGTGCGACTTCTATTAATTGTCATGAGAAGTATATCAGTTTCTCCTCAAATTCCATGAACTATGCTACCTTTAGTAATGACCTTTTTAATCCAAATAAATCCATTTATAATCATAATACCTTTAACTATTTGAGTTTATACGTCATTTCTAAACTCTTTGAACTTTTCTATGGTTTTGAATATTTGTCTTATAAGAAACTCTTAACCATATTGATGGAAGTCATTCATAAAGGTTATGAAGTATCCATACCCACCATCTTCTGGTGTACTCATTTGTTTATATACATCACTATTTTATAGATCCAATAGTTCACTAGCACTCCCACATTTCTACAAAGCGATTATCTGGTCATTTTTTTATTAAATACGATGCTTGTTTATTCATGATACATAGTTTGATGAGTTTAATAGTCCCTTAATATCAATTTTTTTAAAAAAAATCATATTTATATGACCAAAGATAAAATTATATTAATAAGTGATTTTAGAATCAATATTGACCATTTTTCTTGAATTTTATTGATTGTAGTATCTGTATCTATAATATACAATCAACTCACCATATATTTAATGCCATAAAATATTTTATTCATATGTATGGAATAACTTTATTATTAATAATGAATGAAATAACATATTTTCTAAACATGATATATGTATAAAAATTTAATTTATTACTAGAAAAAAGTTAGGGGTTTTCAATTTTATAACTAATCCATTTTGATGAATTAGATGATAAGTACTAAATTTTAATGTGAATAATATTACCCCATTTACAATATATATATATATATATATATATATATATATCTACTTATCCATTAATAAATTCTCTCATATATACAAGTCTATTGTTATCTATAAAATTTTTGATGCGTACCCAATATCAAATTCCCATGAGTAGAAATTCGGGAAATTGATTTTGATAACATCCATAACATTATTCTTACTAGTCTACTACTTTAAATCTTTTCACAAACTTAGATGAATATATTTGAATATATAGTTTCTATCTATTTGAGAAAAAAAATAATTTTCATTATACAAGCCAATATCTATGCCAATATACATATTTAATTCACTATTATGTTTTTAATCATTTAAATAGGGACTTATTTGGATTTAGACTCACTAAAATTAATAAGATCACATATCATACCCATTCAGTGGTCCAAGAACCAAATTTCACTAATTATCGGTTCACTTTAGAATTTATCCCATAACATAACTATATTGGATGTTTGTTATTCTAATCATATCAAATATAATTTTTTAATAGTCATGTGGGAAACTCTATGAAAATTTCATTATATTAATTATAATAAATCCATTCCCCTAAGAACATAATTCTATCAGGGCCAATAAAATAAGTGTATCCCAAAGTTTACAATTAAATATATATATATATAAATACTATTATGGTTACCCCTGAAAAGAGGGTATATATATTTTATAATGGGAAAAAATTTCAAAACATGGTTAGGGGTATGATGTGTTGAATCATAATAGAATCCCCTTAAACCATGTTGTTTCATTTTGGGGAAGTGAGTCCATTCAAGAAAATAGTTAAAAATATTCACATTGATTACATATGGATTCAAAGAGGTCTTCTTACATGTTTCCCTTAAAACAATTATAAAGTACCAACACGTTTTGTTTGATTAATTATTTATGATCCATGAGTAAATAAAAAATGGAATAGTGGAGGGGAAAGAAGTCTGAAAACATTTAATATGTAGTGTGGAGTATAATTTATATACTATATAGAGATATTTTAAATCATATAATGAAGAATACCATTGGCTATATATCATGATTTTTCAATTATTGAATTCCATCCCCCATAGAAGTTTTTCAATACTAGAAACATTGATCCTAAAACCTCAAAAATGAGACCACTCCCACACATAATACCATTAACACAAGTGTTTTCACTATAAAATTTTAAACCTTCATGAGGTTCAATCCATACAACCCAATGGCCATATGGATATATAATTGTTGATTCTTGATTCCATGAGAATATAATGAGATGGGTTTATAATGTATTGGTTCTCCCAAAAACTAGATAACTTAACTTAGTGATCTGTAATAGAATATTAGTTTTCAGGAAAATAGAACTAGCCAGAGTCCTAGGGTTCCATGTCTGGTTCCATGATTTATATATGGGTTGGTTATGAATTCATAACATTAATTATATAAGATAATTTATGGGAACCTATATTTTTCATTCCCTACCCTTTTGTAGGATAAAAGTCTCAACATGTGTTCACATTAGAAGGATTCTAACAAGTTGTATTTCGAAGGTTTAATTTGACATAACCTTTTTTTATGAATCATATTTATTTCTTTTGTAACACATTCCTACAATTAAATATTTACATATCATGTAATCCCTATATATATTTATGCTTCTAGTGATTTAGTTATTGAGTTCTATTCATTTACCAAAATTAATATATTTGAAACATATTAATATATATAACCTGATATAACCCATGATTTGTGTTACCTTCCAAATAATAATATTTATTCATATATACACATATCATTAAGAATTCCACTCATAGGGATATTTGAAACCATTTCTTGAAAATGTTTAAAACCAAAATAATCCAAAATCCATATAATATAAAAAATGACATGAAAATTAAATAACAACTACTTTTCTGATGCAAAGTCTAATATCCCATATCAGTAAGAAGTTTGACTCAAAATCCCACTATCCATGGATCAATACTCAAGAGAGAACATAATTGTAATATAACTCCAATTCTTAGTAACTATAAATCATAAACAACACTTATTATTTAATATATAACAAAAATAAAAAATTATAGACTTGGTTGAATGAAAAATATATATTTTATGTCAAACATAGAATGAAACTATTATAATCCTGGAAGGACCATTATAATAAGTAGATTAAATGATTTAAAATAAGGAATAAAAATATTTAAAATATTCAAAATTTATATATCGAAAAGATATTTCATAAATAAATGAATAATTGAAATATTTAACATGAGTCATAATATAATTTTCAAATTAAAATTCCAATCAAAACTATTTTTCATATTTTTTAAATTCATACAGATTTAGTGTGGGCCCCACAATCCCACATAGATATTTTTTAATCTATTCTTTTTTATTTTTCTAAAACCATGACCAATAACCATTATGTAGTTTCCCTAACAAGCCTAATTTGTTTAGTGAAATTCTTAAAGGTCCCAACTTGAACTATGATGTAGTTTATACGTGAAAGAAATTTTCAACTTTTTGGTCATACTATAACCCATGGTAAATGTAAATTTTACACATTAGGATTTTTACTTATAGAATTCTAATTTCCAAAATCATGGAAAAATTTTGAAATGAAACCTTGAATAAAAAAATTAAAAAAATTTATTTTATTTCCAAGAGTAAAAAAGTGATTTTTTTTTGAAAAATTCAAATTTTCATTACAGTTTCTATAAACCATGGAGTCATTTTATAAAACATCATATTTTTCTTAAAATATTGAAAGATAGGATGTAGTTTTATAACAATAGCCATGTTTCTAGAAAAATTGTACATTTTTTTCATTTTTCAAATTTTCATCTTGTCAATTATTTACTTAAAATGGATCTAATACTAGCAAATGGGTTTTCATGGAATCACTATGTTGAAATATTTAATATTAATATACCAAACCCATGCACAAGATCAATTGAGAGTGGAATTAATAGAATGAAATAAAAATTTATAAAATAGACCATTCCTCTATATCCATAAAAAACCTACACTAAGATTTAATTTGATTAAGCTCCCTTAATATCAACCAATGTTTTACCACATCTAAAGGTAACCATTAGATATTATAATCGATGAACACTTTGATATTTCCTCTTCACATTCCTAGGTTTTCCCATACCATTCCCTTTAAGGAAAATGGTGTGAAGATAATGGAATAGAGTTTTCTATAAAAGAATAAGGTATTTGAACTCTAATTTATATAAATCATTCAGTGGATGAAAGATCCAATTGACGTAATTATGTTCATACATTACGAAATGAATATTTTTTTTGTCCACAACTGTAACAATTTATAACAGTCCCTCATTAATGGTGTATTTTGAAAACTATTTTAACAATCAATAATCAGTCTATATATCATCACCTAATGTGTTAATTAACCAAACGATCATGATATTCATCCCTGAAATGATAACACGAAGATATTTTATACCATTTAAAATAAATAACACGATGTGGAATCAATAACCAAGAACTAGTATAAACCATAATGTGGTATATCTGACCATACCATGTTTTATTACTTAGTGAATAAATCCTATAACAATATCTCATAGAGCCTACCATATTTTTTTTGAATATTCATATTTTCTTAATACTCATGTAGTTATATTAAATTTTTTAAAACAAATTTTTCATAAAAGAATTTTTCTTAATTTTTATAAAAACATCTATAATAAAAAAACTAGCATCCTATAAACACTGGGATACATTCCATATAAATAATTCCCCTTATCCATGATATATATTAAAATATAATAAATATTTTATACATTAAACTATCATAGAATTTTTATCTATTATAATTATTATATCAAATGTAATTTAATAATGTGTCTATAATTGTTGGATACAATAAATTCAAATATTTAATAATATTTCATATATAACCTTTAATGTACTTGATCATCATATAAAATCAATAACACAACATCCTTTCTTTTATAGTTTAATTAATTCCTTTGAAAAAATGGAAATGTATAGAAGAAACATAATTACTTGAATATATGGGTGCATTATGCTTCTTAAGTTTTTTTAAGATAATATAAATGTCAACATTTTATTTTAAAATATTCATTATGTTTTGGAATAATAGTTATAGTTTTTTCTTCTATATGATAACCAACACTATCTTGTTTATTGAAATTTATCTATAATGTTGCTTTGTTTGAGTTTCACGGTCACGTTGGTTGAGTTTCATAGTTAACCATAAGTTTCTGAAATTTTTTTATAAGTAAATTACAAACACCTATGTTTTTATAAACAAAATATTAGGGCTATTATCAAGGTTAATTCAACCAATAGATAAATGAAAATCCTACCAAGTATTTCAAGAATCTATATAGGGATTGTATCTATAAAATTCATCCTTAACATTAAAAAATTGAAATTGGCATATAATAAACATGACTTGTGAATTAAAAAATAAAGAATTTTTATATTTGGAATAATATTATTAAAATTATTAAATTAATTTCATCAATATGATTTTAATGTATGATAAATTTCATAATTTATTCAAAATACTAAATATTAAGAGAATCTAGAATAATAAATCAAATAATACTTGAAATAAATTTTATAAATATGTACAAATTTAAATAACATTCTTTGATTATATAATTCTTTAATACTTCAGTTCACAACCATAATATTTGGTATACTTATTGTGATAAGCTCATTCTGTAATTTAATAAAAAATTGAACTCATAGTAATTTTCATAAAATTAAACATCACTCTGAAAAAATTTCATTTATACCCAAAAATAAAGCTACAATTGGTTAATATATTGAAATTATATTTTTCTTGTATTTAATGAGAAATACTACCACAAGATATGTTTCATATCCCAAATTACAAGAGGTTTTCAATTAATTCTAAATGATTAAACCAAGAGTCATAATTTGAAAAAAAATTAATTATTTTCAATAAATATATTCTAATTTAATAACTAAGTACATAAATAAATTTTTTACACCATGATATTTTATGATATATCATTTTTCAAAATAAATTTAATTTCTAAGATTTCTTCCCTTACATGAAACATCGAGTTTAAAAAAACAAAAATACGCTATTGAGTTATTATTTAAATGTGACCATTATAACCTATCAGTTAAATTAGAAGTATAAATAATAATAAACACATTATATAAAAATATGTATAATGAATTAATAAAATGAATATGTATATATTAATGTATAAAAAATAAATACTCAATTTTCAATAATGTAATTTTATGTTTCAAAAAAAAATTTTACGCTTAAATGGTTTCATTTAATTTTGTGTGTGGAAAATATAAAATATTTATACTATTTTAAAATTCTTATTTTATTACATGTATATATTTTTTTGAAATTATCTTGTTAATGTTACGTTAGGGTGATTTTTTGAGTTTTATTTTTCTAAAAATTAAAATTTTTGGGTGAATACTAAAAATATCCGATGTTTATGAAATATTTCCATTATTTTAATATATTTTAAAGTAAAATTGATTTTGGATTTGTTTTAAAATGAAATATTTTTTTAAATAAATATTATCCAATGAATTCCTATATATTCGATGTTACACTTGATTTTTGTTTAAAAACATTTTTATTCTAAAAAGTCATATTTCTTGAAAACTATTTTTCATTGAAGCTTGCAGGTTTATTTCTAAATTAATCTAGGAAATATATCGAAATCAAATTTAAAAAATTTTAATACATATTTTAATTAATAATTTATAAATTTTTTAATGAGGCCACATTAATATTTGGTCATTATGAATAGAAACTTTGGTGAAAATTTTGTTACTAAAATAAGAACTAAATATGTTAAAAGGGTTAAAACTAAATTGATAAGGGTTAAAATGAGGTAAAACTATTTTAAATCATTTTTTATAGTGTAATTTAAACCATATATCTACTCCTATTATAAAATGATTAATTTTGGAACCATTTACTTTAATAATACATTAATATATTTTTTTCTTTTGAAAAATTCCATGTGTGTCCTCTCCATCACTTATAAAAGGAAACCCCTCTCATATATTATTCAAAAATCAGGAGACACTTAACCTAAAAAATATATTAACAAATCATATCCTAAATTTTTTTAACATTTCATAGAGATACTATTTTTTTCATAATACCATACTAATAAGGATTTAGCTATAAACCATAGGAGGTTGCCTAATGAACATGTATAGTTATTAAACAAATTATTTCAATTATATCCTTTCATAAAAGACTTGTAAAACTATTTTATCCATCATATAATTATTCATATAGTCTCATAAAAATAGTAATATGTCATTTTTTATTATTTGAAACCAATTTTCATATACCCTTCCATCAAATTTGAAATAAAAGTATCACTCATGCGTACAAATAGACTATCACCTCTATATAGAAATATGTTTAATTTTACATAACCATCTCATAAGGATATTTATAATTTTTATTTTAATGAATATATATGATATAAGTATTATTCTATAATGATAAAATTTTATTTATCATTATTTATTTTATTAGAAGATTATTACTGAATTCAACCATACATATAGACTACCATTCCCTTGAATAATGTAATTATTTTTTCTTTATATTAGTTTTGTTGATGGTTCTATATGAAAATATAATTAATATATTCCATATTTATATAATTTTTAATTTTTTTGAGATAATGTAACTATGATCAAGACGTAAGGATCAAAACATCAAAACCCAAACTTATATGAAAAATGAAATTGTTAACACTGGAAATGAAAATTCTAAAGAAGAATTACTAATAAATAATTATTAAAATGCTCAAAGTGGATCATATATGGTTTTATAAGAATGTATATGGTCATGTTATTTAATTATAATAATTCAAAAATTATTATACCAAATGATATAGTGATTATAAGAATAGTCCTATTTGAGGTAACGGTGTATGATACAATCTCATTTATTTATGGGACTCTCTTTGATAATTTTATATTGCGGAAAATTTTAGCGATATTATACTATTAATCCCATATATTTTATTTCCCTATATTTATTATTATAATTTTAAATTACTAGTTCCATATTTTTCTCTTTCTTAGTTAAAATTATTGTGATTTTTAATAAAAAATCTACCTTATTTCTCTTTATTCATTGATGTTTTTCTTCTATATCAGTGAGATTTAATTTTTTTGAGGAAATTGTTACAAATACCTGATATTTTTTTTGAAAACTCTTTACAATTAATTTTTTTTATTTATAAATTTTTTAAAAAAAATACTTTTAAATACTTTTTAAGAAAAAATTTATTTTTTACTTTTTGAAAAATTGTGAAAATAGTGTTCAAATTTAGTATCATATGTTGATTAAAAGATGTCACTTTCTTGGAAATCTAATGGATGATTTTAATGATTTTATGATTTCTCACTTTGATTATTATAACCCAATTATCAATGGAATGAAAATAGTACTGTTGAGTGTTTCATGAGGACACATACACCATTTGGGATCTTTTAATCCACTAGTTACTGAGAATTGAATCAATACGGTGGATAAAATTTTTATTTGTTCTCAAAATCTAAAAAAATAAAAAATTTGCCTTAGTCATTTATCATTTGGATGTAAAATAAGATTAATGGTGGAATCTTATTAAGAATATTAGGTAAGAGGAAAAATTTAATCTATAAAATGTGATGATTTTAAGTGGATATTTTTCAATAAGTATTTCTCTCATATTCTATTTATAAAAATAGTAAAAAATTACCTATGTTGAAGTATAAGGATAATGAACCTGTTGGTACCTATAAGGAAAATTTTTCAAAACATTCAAAGTATTATTAGATTTTAATAAATGTCCCTAAAATAAATATTATAATTTCTTTGGGGGCATAAAATTAAGGCTTTGAAATGTGTTAGTTATAAGATACATATGTATATATGAAGAAATCATTGAATATTATCTTAATGTTAACATTAAAATTGTAGATTCCAATCATTCCCCTGGTTTTGATAAGAAAAGAAAGATAGTCTCATGAAAAATTGAATAAATCACATAGATAAAATGAATTCCAATCATCTACATTCTAGTTTTATTAGAGTATACACCATGTATATTACTTTGAAGGAAATGTGAGGTTCTTTAAATGTAGATGGGTTGGTCATACATCCACTATATGATGAAAGGTCATAAAGAGGATGATTGATACAATAGGGGAATGAAATATTATAACTAATACACCACCCACAATAATATGCTTCAAATGTAAGGATTATTTTAATTATTCTAAACTATTAAAAAAACTATAGGTTACTGATGAAAATTGAAAAAAAAACTCTTACGCCTAAAGATAACGTGAAATATCAGGTCACCACATCAATGATTAGATATTGAGATATTGGAGAATACTACTAATGTTTTAATAATAATATCTGAAGGATATAAATCCTCATTGATAGAAGTGCATGGGAATGTTCTTCAAAAAATTCTTGTGATTCATCTTCTAGTTTAATTTGATGTGTTTTTTCTTGTGGAATTTATTTCTATATATATAGATCAAAGATCAATTACCAATAAAGGGATGTTATCTTTGATATTACTATTAAATATATTACCATTTACTAGTCTAAGAATGAATCAAACTCAAATGGATGTTATATATGTTAAATGGTTCTTACAGCATATTCAAGAAGGATATTTATCTCAAATAGTTAGAGAGAAACTAAAAATTGATGATAGTTCTTTTTTTGGGACTATGATGATTAATTTTATAGAAAAATTCATAATCATACCTCAAATGAGAATTTGAGTTTCTGATAGAACTCATACATGATGCTAGTCTAATTTCTAAGAGTCCATATATAATGACCCCTATTGAGTTACAATAACTAAAAAAGAAACTTTAAGAGAATATTGATAAGGGATTCATATGACCTATTAAATCACCTTACAGTTAAGTTATTCTTTTTTAAGAACAATGATGGGTCAACATGTCTTGAAATTTATTATCAAGAAGATAATGAGATAAATATTAAGAATCATTATCCTCTACTATATATAAATTAATTTCTTGATCAATTAAAAAGAGATCAATATTTTCTAGTATTGAACTTCATTTTATATATCATTAAATGTTGGTAAAAAATTTAGATATAACCAATGAAAATATTCATATAAGGTATATGAATTACGAATTTATAGGGATTCCATTTGGACTTAGTGATCCCATTTGTAATTATCAATTAAATTACTATATTGATGGATTTAATGAATATGTCCATTTGATATTAACTTGACCAGTTTTTGGTAGTCTTTATGGATGATATTATTATATATTATAAGAGTAAGGTAGATAATTAAGATCATTTTAGAATTATGTTGAATACCATAAGGAAGTAGAAGATGTATGGAATATTTTATATGTTTGAATTTTGGATTTAGAAAGTTTCATTATTTAGCCATATAATATCATGGGAATTTATATTAGTTGATCCTTAAAAGATAAAAATTATTTTGGTATAAAAGATACTAACCATTGTATTTGAGATGCATAGTTTTCTTGGTTTTGTTTGATAGTGACGACACTTTGTGAAATATTTATCATGAAAATGTAATCCACTCACTAAACTGAATTGATGGAGAGTTATGTTCTTATGGATATATGAATGTGAAGATAATTTCTAGGAGTTAAATAGAAGTTTAGTTATCACCACTATTCTTACACTATTCTACAATAGTGAAATTTTAATAATTTATATTGGTGTATCTTTAAAGCATATATGATTTATCCTTATGATGAAGGATTTGGAGATAATATATTCCACTTGTAAATTGAACATACATGTGAAAAATTAATTTACTCGTGATTTGGAGATGGTGGTGAAAATTTTTGTGTTGATGATATGGATGTATTACCCTTATGGTCAAAGGAGGGACATATATACAGATCAGTAAATATTTTTGTTTTTAATCACATTGAATGAGATGAATGTTCTAAATATAATATGGTTTGATATAATTAATGATTATGATTTTAAAATACATTTCCACCCTTGAAATTTAAAAAATGGTGCTTGATGATTTGAGTCAAAAAGACCACTCTAGTTTCTCCACGATGGGGACTGAATAAGATGCAATATTCATGGATTTTTAGTCGATGAATCATGATATCATGAGGAATGTATATATATTATATATTTTTCAAGTGAATGTTTAACCATCAATCCATATTAGGATTACATTGGCACATAATAAAGTTGTTCAATTATAGAAGAATGTGAGAAATAGTTCAAAGTGTAACTGTTATTATGATTGAATGACAAGGTTCAGAAACTGACTACGTGTCCCATAAATACAAACTTGAAGAAGGAGCTACTAGATTATGGTCACAGATCATCATTATCTATTCATCCTAGAGGTATGAGGACATATATATATTTGAAAGAATATTTGTGGTGGGATAACATGAAAGGGAATATTTTATAGTATTTATTTCAATTCAAGTATATCAATAAAGTATGGTTGAGATATATAAGACTAAGTGGTTTTTACAACCAATACCAGTACCAGAATGTAAATCAGAAAATATTAACTTTTATTTAACTTTAGAAATCTAAAGAACATCTAATGGGAACTTTGTACTTGTGTTATATTTTATTTTTTTATGAATTCATAAAATTTCCTTTCTATTAGAGAACATTTCTATCCTGATCATATTTCTAGGAAATATATTAAGTAAGTGGTAATATTTCATAGAGTGTGGCATTCTATCATATGAGATTTTGATATAAGGTTTACCAAAATATTCTGGAGAGTACTTTATTAGGATATGGATATAGATTTGGTTTTCAATACTATATATCAAACATAGATAGAGAATATCCCTCATAGGACCATTGAAACTATAGACTGATTGTCGATAACTATATCTATGGATTTCAATAGATATTAGGATCTACACCTTCCTTTGGTGATATTTTTATAAAAGAATATCTTTCACTTGATAATTTAGATGCCTACTTATGAATCCTTTTTTACAAGAGGTGAAGAACTAAAATTTATTTAAATAAATTTGGAGAAATAAATTTTTTGGGAACTGATCTAGGTGAGGAAACGACAGAAATGTTTTAAACCATTCAGTAACATTAGGGAAACTCAAATATGGTAGAAAATTAATGATGAAAATCATTGTTGAGATTGAGAGTTCAACATTTTTAAAAAGGTATTCTTTCCACTAAACAAAAATTACAGATTAATGATAATTAATTAGTTTCACTTTGATAATATGAAGCATGTTTTTTTAAGAAAACTAAAAAACCCACTCTTTCTTCCATCCCGCAAATTCCTTTCCCAAGATTAAGGACTTATCCCCTTCTCCCTCCCCTGATACATATCATAATATTTTCACCAAAATCCATAATCTCCACTACACTCACCCTTTTCCTCAACCTTTCCATTACCTTTACTCCCATTTCCCCATCTATAACCTTTTCCCGTACCATCACACCACTCCATTATCCCCATTTATCTCTACTTTTACGCTAATCACCGCCTTCCCCCAATCATTGTTGTACTTTCTCCCATTATCCATATGGATCCCTCCCATAATTTCATACCAATCCTTCACCATCCTAGCCCCATTATATAACTTAGAGTCCCAAAAAATATGTATTAAGAGTCACGTTTCATTTCCATTTGAAATCAATTTTACATTAAAATTATTTATATTATGTTTTTGTAAAAAACATATTAACTAAATTGTTTTGGTATTTTCAAGTGATTTATAAAAATATAAATAATTAATTCATAAAATATTATATTTTTATAAGTAGTTGATAATAGGTGTGGTTTTTATGTTTATTATAAGAATAAATTATTATCTCAATTGAAATTCAACATATTTTACTCCTAATGAATCTTGAGTAATTTGTTTTTTTATCTTGAGGTGTGTTATAAGAAAATAGAATTAACCCCCAATATGTCATATGTGATATAATAATATTTTCAATTAGTGTTTGGATATTATTTTTCAAAAAAAGATAAAATTGTTAACTCAAAAAAAATTAATTATCGGGTTATATATTAATGGAAAAATTTAATGAATTTGAAAGAATATTATTTTATCATTTTTATAATAAAAAACTGGATGACATTTTAAATATTTGTCAATATAGTTATCTTCATTATTATTTATTTGTTTTTATAAGATGATATTAAATTATCATTAAATTAATGGAATGGAATGGAATTCCATTGAATTCTATATGAATATAATTTATTTCATTAGAAATAATTCTTTAGAGGACATGTTAGATAAATGTTACTATAAATGTTTCATGATTCTGTTATCATGAGCTAATCAAAATTAACTTCCCAGTAAAAAATTATTTCCCAAAGAGTGATATAAGAGTAAGAGTGACATCAAGAATAAAATTATTTCTTTTAGGTATTTGTAGGTTACCCATGGGATTTATGGTCATTGATTCCATAGAGGACAAACATAAAGGTGATTCTCACATGGTATGATAATATAATGTTGCATGGTCTACAACATTGATATATATTTTATATGAAATTAAGATTAAAAAAGTTTTTTGATGTAAATCATATGAAAATTACACAAAAAACATTACAACTTCCTAAAATTTGGAAAATTCATATATATTGTCAAATATTATAAAACCATGGATTCATTAGTTTATAACTGTGAAAATGTATAGATCCAATGTAGATATAAAAAATGAATCAATAACTCTCCCTAATCAATATAATTACTGATTATGATGATATTATGTATAGTGAATTGGTAAGATGATAACATATTTCATCAAAAATAATGTTTCATAGAAATTGGAGATGTTATAATGGATTTGTTGATTATGTTATATTGATTAGGAAACCTTATAATTATATACTTATTTATATTTATATCACCAGTTAAAAATGTTTTTAAACAAATATTCATGTCTTCTTCTTGTCTATTCCCATGAATAAGGTGTAGATATCATATATGTCCGATTATATTTTCATACTAAATTATAATCTAACCCGATATGTTTTATATTTAATTTCAATTAAATTCATAATTTTTCATTAAGTTAGATAATATTTATTATGTGTATTAAGTTTCATTAATTAAGTGTAGAAAAATTTTGATATATTGATAAAATATGGACCACATTACTGACGAACACAACATAGTATACTAAGGTGTTGGAGGAATTTTTATATTTATCATATTCCAATCAATTTATTGATGGGTAAATTTGACATCTATTCCGTAAATATAAATTTATAATATTCTTAAAGAGAAATTAATTTTATCAACACTTGATATTGATGAAATTTTCTACTCAATATATGTGTTGGATTTTACCTGGAGAGTCAAACATCAATTTTTTGAGCAATGATTTCACTCAATAGAATGAGCTCCTGACTTTATCAACAATAGACAATGAAACTAATAATCTTATTAATGATTCTTTTGTAATTATAGGGAAACATAATCAACATCAATAAAAATTAGTACCAGTAATTGGGATTACTATAAGTATTAAAGGCAAATATGTTTTTAAGAGAACATGACAACTATATAAAGATTGTAACATATCAGGGGACCTCCACTTTATGCTATAGATAATACTACAATAGAAAACATTTTCGAGTAGAAAACACTGTTTCAAGATGTTACTGATGACTGAAATTAAGTGTTTAGTGGAGGATGTCGAAAATATTCAAATCTTTCTTTACTACTAAAGTGGTACTATATAAAATGCCTATGTGAAATTAAAATCAAGATGATTTACTCAATTTTTTTGTCTTTTCATGGAACATTTATAAAATTTTAAAGCCTTGAGTGATTTTATGATATGAAATTTTTTTAACATGTTTGGTCATAAATATAAACAAATACATCATTTTATAAATGATTTAATGCTTTATTATGGAGAGGATTCAAGTAGACAAGTGTGAATTTTTATCATCTAGATAGAACTCTATGGGTAATGTTGGAAGTATGAATCAATATACTACGATGATGTAGTATAAAAAGAACACACCTACAAAGGTTTTTTTGACTACCCTCTAGAACTTCAACTGAAAATATTATTCATTTTATCCAAAACTACCTAGAACATGAAGTGGAATACTAAATATGATAACAATGATGGATTAATGAGAAATAAATTTGATTCAATATCCTGGAAGACATCTGATTCATTAAATATGAATTTACCACCAAATCCAATGAATATATTATTGTGATTTGTAACTTAGAGGTTCAACAAATTCAATACAATTAGTACTAGTTATGATATTTAATTAATTGTTTTGAATCCTTACAATCTACATCTATTGATACATATGAAAAACATTATTTATAATTTTAATGATTTTTCCGAAAACAATTATTAGAAATGATATCGATGTATAATTATGTCCTACAGTGAAAAAATTATATAAGTTAAGAGGGAATGTTTTTAAGGATTATAATACAGGGTTTATAAAAATGTTCAAAATGAATACATCTCTAATGTGGAAAATTAGTAACATCCACAGACATGGGAATTTAACTGACTGAAAAAATTGTATGTGTTTTTATTTTTTAGGTTTGTCAAATTGATTTAGATCATGAATGAATACCTTAGAATAAGAATTGGTACATTTTGTGTCATCATATATTACTCAATGCATAAAATATATTTTAGTTGAGAAATTCAAAATTCATTGGGTCCATTTATCATAGACCACCCCAGAAGTTGTTGATATGTTTTTAAATATTTGAACAGCTAGTAAATGTTGAAGTAAAACATAGGAAGGAGTATCATTTGAATGATAGTGGGACTGAGATTAAAGTGTTTAATCTGTTGAAATCAGAATAAAAAAATGGAAGAAAATA
This sequence comes from Viscum album, assembly GCA_963277665.1. Taxonomy (NCBI): domain Eukaryota; kingdom Viridiplantae; phylum Streptophyta; class Magnoliopsida; order Santalales; family Viscaceae; genus Viscum; species Viscum album. The sequence goes on along the minus strand of OY728161.1, from coordinate 1,982,909,683 downwards.
TTATATCCCTTAAAGGATACTCCTTCCTATATTTCCTTTCAACAGATTATACACTTCAAACTCATTCCTATATTCTCGAACAATAGAAGAAAATATTATGGCTAAATGAGAATAGAATGTTTTCTCCATCAATTTTTCGAATGAAGATTAACGAGAAAGATATATTCTTTTTAATTTTAAATAATATAAAAGTTTTTATGGGAATTAAAGTAATATTTCAAGGTGTTTCAACTTAGAGCATCATATGTAACATGGATTGAAATGCCAGGATTAATATTTTTTGTTACAATAGTTATTACCATTGGAATTGAATACATTTTTACCTAAATAGGTTAATATAGATATAACACAATTTTTCACATTAATTAAAAAAATATGTGTGAAAATTCTATAACCAATTGATCGTGAAATGTTTCAGGATAAATATTTAATGAAACATTCTGCAATTGAGATTATATTTCCTCCATCATTTATTGTTGTCATGATGCATTTAACCATTTATTTTGTTAAGGATACTTTATTTGGAGGCCCCATATATCCCAAATTAAAGTATATGATTATGTGATACTTTATTATTTTTTTCATCTTAGGTAAATCATTACGAACACCATATTAAATATATGTGGTGGAGAATATCCATAGGTATTTGGTGACGCAGTCTTGGTGACACGGGTAGTTTGATGCATCCATGATGGTGCACTGGGGCTTTGGGATTTGTAATGGGGTTCATGCCCATTGGGAATTTGGGCCATATATTGAATAAATAAGGATTTGTGGGTGGGCTATCTATTGGGGGGATATGGAATGCCTTTCAATCCAATGTGTTTGGTGTGTGTGTTTAATGTAATTGTACCCCCATGAACCTAATATATTATTTTATAGATACCTTGGTCATTTGAAATCATACATGAAAAAAGTATAAACCTGAAGTGTTTATTTATGAAGGATACTTAGTATAGGACTATATTAAAATATTTTCTAGAAAATATGATGATATTTAGACATGATTCAATTGATATGTATTTTTTGAAAACATATCAACTTAATATCAACTACACAAGAAATTAAAAATCCTTCATACCATTTTCTGAATGCATATGAGGAAATCAAATATTACACTGAAAGAAATATAAGTATTATAAGAAAATATATATATACTCATGAATAGTGAAATTATATATTCATTTATTAAAGAGATCGAGATAAAAATAATGAGATTCTTGAAGAATCAAACATTAAATGAGAATGATATAACAAAAGTTGTTAATAAAGATATTTTATAGTTGTTTTTACATAGTGAAAGTTCTTATATATTGTAATCAATAAGGATATTTGGTTTCCATATTTTTTTTAATATAATAATGTACATTTATTTTTCTAGATTTTGAATACCGATAATCAGGGTTTTTTGTCAAGAAATTTAGAGTTTTTGGATCGAGTTCACCTAATGATGTATATAAATGTCAATTCTTACAGTGTGAATGGATTCAATTTTCCTACTATTGATTGGGAAGTGGGTTTGAAAACACAAAATAGTGATATATGTACAATGTTTTAATTGTGATACTATGGAATTTTGACTGATATTATCAAATTAAACTACAAGGATTATTCCTTAGTTGTTTTATTTAAATGATAGTGGGCCAATATTACTAGGGATATTGAATGAGTTACCCTAAACTTTTTTATTAAATCATTTTGACTAGTAGATGTTATTTATCATGTAGTACTTGATAAATATATGTTTTTATACTATATTAAAATAGTATGTTATATATAAGATGCAATGTATGAATGGTGGAGTGTATATGTTCACATAAAACAAAGATACTTGAATGATATGTGCGATAAAGAAGAAGATTTGATGTGACAACCCAAAAATTAAAAATTAAAACATAAAATTTGATAGTGTATGTGACATGAAACACTCATATTAGAATTGAGTGTAACACCCCAATACTTTACGATATATTTATTATTAAACAAATTCAATCCCTTCAATAGTTTTGGTATACACAACCATGGATGTAAATAAACTGTACTGAATTAGACATTAAATCGGTGGGTATGAGTTTAAAAAACTAAATACTAAAAATTATATGGTTTAAAAATGTATAAAATTAATATAATTATTATCCATTAATTTGAAATAAAATAAAGAATAATTTAAAAGAAAAAGAAACATTTTCTAAAAAAACTCTATATTTCTAAAAGGCGGTTTAGGTGCGCTTTACGAATATAATTTAAAATTAAGTTTTACCAATTTTAGAAAATTTATTTTAAAAATAAAATTCATTTTTATATTATAATATAAAATTTATCATTAGTTGAATTTTTGGTATTTTACTGAAATGTTTCATTTTTCGACGAATTGTGAAAATACTGATTTCCATTGAAAAATAACTTTTAGTTTAAATAATTTACAAGAACCATTTTACTTTAATTTAGTTTTAGAAGTAAAATTAATGAAATTATATATTTAAAAAGACAAATTATGTCATTGGAATCAGTTTTATATTCAATTTTTATAAAAAATATTTTTAATCTTTTGAATGTTTTTTATTTTTAAAATAAATGTTTTTGACATGAGTGCATGTTCACTTTTGAATTAATTTATACCAATTCCATGAAAATGGAAAAATAGATTTCATATTTGGAATCATAAGAATATGTTTTATCTTTTAAGGAAAAATCTAATTTTTACCATTATGAATAGTGAAAATAGTAAAAATTATTTACCATGGTTTAGGTAAAAATTGGGTAACATAGGAGTTAAACATAAAATATAGAGGTTAAAATGTACCCAAACCACATATAATTATTATATTATGGTAATTGATCTGACTTATATCTTATAAGGTTCTAAATTTTCTATTTTTGATACTTTTTTCATGATAAAAAAGTTGGTTTAATTCTTCCTTTAAAAAATACCAAACATATCCTCTCCCCCACTTATAAAAGGCCACATACTCTTCTCTCATTTCCAAACATCCAAAAAAATTATAATAGACAGTCACTAAAATAAATTCCATCCCAAATTCACAGACCTTATCATTGAAGCCTTATTTTTCTCATAAATCTATCATAGGAAGGATTTTTTTGTGAAAACCAGAAGAAGTTTTCTGAATAAGAGGTAACATCCTTATCCAAGCATTTTATACTATTTCTTCCTCTACTTCCTCAATATCTTGTTACAAAAAGATGACATAATATCATCATTATCTTAAATATATTGAGATTTTTTATTTTATGTTCAACAACTAAAACCATCTCCTCCCTTCTCAAATGGGAAACAAAATAAAGGATCATGTGCATGACGTACTACTACCTTGGGAACTACATTAATTAGTCTTCAATCACCAATTTTCACAGTTAGATATAATGATTCATATACACAATATATATAATATTTATGATATAATTATACCTATGGAATTAAAAAATCATACATAACTTCTTACTTTTCATTCCGTTGAGAATACAATAATGTCGCTCGTGTGTACGATGGTCCACTCCCTCATGAAGCGATGTGAATCTATTTTCACATATGATTTACATGGAAGGTAATAAAGATTAATTATACGTTTATATATGAAATTAGTGAAATATTAATAAATATAGAAAATAAATATGTTAGATATTTTCTTACCTTTCCACCCATTGAATAAATGATAATAATGTTTTTTTGTAGCATAGACCATTGCCTCAGGATGTGATGTCATAAATTTTTCACTATCACATTAAATAGAAGGTAATAAAAGTTAATTTTAATTAATATATGTTATATATATGATATGATATTAATTCTATAAATATTTTTATAATCAACTTAATTACCCATTTATCATTAAGGAAATGATAACATCACTCGTGCCTACGTATGACTCAGAATCTCTACAAAGTGATGTGATTCATTTTCCATGTTCAACATTAAATAATGATACTAAATATGCATATAATAAAAAACTTTATTTATAAAATTATTATAAATCTAGATATTAAATCCCAATATCCTATTTTTGGGAACCATATCATTAATGATAAATCATTCCTGAGAAAATAAATTAGTTAACACCTGAATCCATAATGAAAATTAATAGTTACTAACGAATAGGTAATAAGATGTTATAAAATGATAAATATGATGTTATAAATTTAAATATGGTTTTTCAATTATTTTATAACATTTTCATGACCACTATAATTGAGGATGATGAGTTTTTCATAAAAGGGAGCATGTGGTATGGGGTTTTATAACTCAATTTTCATTCACTAGTATAAATGACTACATCACAAATTATATTATGCAAAAATTTTGTTTGAAAATAATTTTAATTAGTTTCAATTATATTTTAACTTTTATTTGTGTAGATACAATTATTTTTAAGAATTATCACTAAATTAATTAACTCTCACTTCAATGATATAAACATTATAGTGGTTTTTTATCAATCTTCATTATTTGAGAAACATATTCCTTTATAATCCTACTTTCTTTTGAATAGTCTATATACTAGCCCATTACATACTATATCATGAATCATTAATAAACTATGATATTTTATGATAAAATTACTCTATTTCTTTATGGTATATTATGATTCATATGTTACCAAATTAGTAAGGGTTAATATTACAATATCATTCTAATCGAGATTGGTTATGATTAAATTTCAACTAAAGGAAATTATATGATCATTTTTTAATAAAAGAAATTAATTTTATTGTAATGTATTTGTTCATAAATTTTTCACGTAATTGGACTATTTTATTCTATTTTGTATCTAAAATGATTGATAATTTTTTTCAAACAAATTGAACCTCATTTCTTTTTTCAGTAGAAAATCCATTTCCCTTCAAATTTAAGTTTTCGAAGAATGATTTATTTTTTATAATATGATTATTTAACGTCATTTTACCCATTAATATATTAATAAAAAATGGTCTTAAAAGTAATATTAATTTCATTTTATTTTTTTAATTATTTAATTTTAATACAAAAATGTGATTTTCTTGTTTTTAACGTATTCAGTATTAATGGAATACTTTCATCACCATGATCACTCACTGTTTTAAAGATTCATTTTTATGTTTCAAAGGTTATTTTTATAAAAAAATATCTAAATTTTTAGAATTTTTAATATTTTAATTACATTTTTAACAAAATAAAAAGATATTATCTTTAAGATATTTTAAAATACTCTTTCAAAAACATTTTCCATCAAAGATGACATCCTTTAATGTTACTCAAAGTGAAATGGTTATTTTAATTAAAAATGTTATTATTATTTTTAAAACTATTTTCATCAATGAAAAAAAACCTCTTATATTATATATTTATTCTAAATTATGAATATATTTTTCTCATATATATACATTATTATTCTAACTTCAATTATTTGAGTAGTACATGCCTTACGATCATTTCATAGAGGCCTACATTATGAAATTTCCATTGAATATGATATAAAAAAATATTATGAATCCCATTTTAGTTCCATGTGTAATTATTATGTTATGACATATAATTGATTTCCATTATGTTTAACACTTATATCATGAATATTTTATGATGAGTACACCCAGATATCACTCTAATGCATTGGGTAATGATTTATTCTCATGAGATGTCATTTATGGGATCATGGAGTAATTCTAATAGATTATAGGACCATAAAAAACATGTGTTATATTCTTTGTATTAAGACTTGACTTATGTTTTTTTTCATATCTTCTGTTTCTTACAAATTTCCCATGATTCCATGATCTTATGATATAATTTTATTTATATTTTGTTTCCTTAATATTATTCATGTGCCATATATTTTATGATATCATGATACACCTTTGAATAAGATATTATGAATATTTATTATGTTTATTTCCTTTAATTTAATTTTATTTTATCCCATTTTCTTTGTATTACCTAGGTTATCTAATTTAATTTGGAGATCAAAAGGATTTAGGAGCTCGCAATGGTGAAAAAGTAAAAAAACCATTATTTTTTACTCTCAAGTTTTTATTATGATCCTATTATTCAAAATACACTAGGCCTTTAGGATATCAGTGTTTATTAATGAATATTTATGTTTAGAAATAATTTCCTAATGTGTATAAAAGGATTTCCCCATCATATTTGACCTCAAGAATTTAAATCCCATCAACATCAAGAAATTGAGTTTTTTCAATCAGGATATTGAAAATATTACTCTAACAAAGGTGGATAAATTAGAGGGAGTAATGATGATGCAAGATAAATAAATGATTAAAGGGAAAAATGATTTTATATACAGTTATAAATTATGTCATCAACACCTATTCTATATGTGTTCTATTTCTAGTAATTTGGATTTGTTATCATTTTTAAATTTATTATTATACATGTGTTATCTAATTTGTAGAAATTGAATGATTTATTTGTTTTTATGTGTATTACATCATTAACATACTTATGTATAATATGTTTTTAAATATCATGAATCTATTATCATATCTAGATTTAGTTATTTTCAAGAATAATTTGTAATATATATTCTGAAGTTGTTTTTTTACTTATTTAAATGACATGAATTGTAAGGAATATTTGATTCATTAATTTAAATTAAAATTTATTTGATGTTCCCACAAAAATGTAGATTTCATAAGTATTTCCTAAGGTTCCCTTAGGCTCTATCCCTATATAATATTACATTCCCACCATCTTCCTCTTATCAAAATATTTTACACCCTCTTTCTCCCTCCTATTAGCATCAGGAAAATTACTTCAGGATTCAGAATGTTCACCATGTGATGATCCTATAGTAAAGGAACAAGTGATCACTCCATATTCTTTATAATGATATTAAAATGTCAAATTTATAGGTACAAATTTTAGTATGAATATCTTTATTGCACTTTTTAGATTAATAAATTATTTTTTCATTAAATATAAAAGTAATATTACTATTAGGAAAAAAATTATAGTTTAGATGTGGGGAATTTGAATATATAAAATATATTTATACACTTTGGTTGTTATGGGGTCCCCTAGTTGGTGTTGTGGGAATATTTAGATAGATTCTAGGATAGTTGGTTTTTGAGACAATTATTCTACCGATTATATATTCCGATTTAAATAAATTTACTCAATCTAAGAAGAATGAGGTATAAGATTCATAGATAAAGAAAATTTTAACACAATATTCCTTAATTTAATATAATTAATTAATAAATTTTTAATATTTTAAAATGAATTTATGTTTAAAAATTTTCAAACACTTTACCATTGCTGATATTATCCCACTAAATTGATCATTAAAAAAATATGTGTAAGAAATAAAATGATTTTAAATGGATACTTTGGAATGAATTCGATGATATATCATTGAACACACAGTAGCTGTATGATAAGGTAACTATAGTGGTATATTGAGAGTAGTGGAAAGAGTTTTTTGATAGTTATTTCCATGCGAATAACATGGTATTAAAAAATAAATTGTTATATTAATATCATTTTACAAATATATATATATATATTCATATAACATGTATCAGACATTGAGTAAATTGCTAATAAATTATCCACTATTTAATTGAAAAAGTTCCAACAAAGAAGTGTATAAAAATAAGTGGAACAAACAATCAAACAATCCTCTACTTCGAGGAGTTTTTCAATACACATAGACAATATGATAATATTTTCAACAGGTTTAATATTTATAAGATAATAGAATCTATTCCATTATTAAAATGTAGATTTATCTGTATTTAATATAGTCAAATAATTACTAGTGCTGAGTATCTCTAATTGAACTTCTGTTGGATGTCCATATGAAATATGATGGGAGTTATGTGAATGATCCTACCAAAGAAGTTGGGGTATGAATATATTTTTCATTATAATGGTTCACACACAAAAACATCAATAATTTAATAACTTATGAAATCAAATATATCAATGAAACTTTTCATTTATTATCATAAATATTTTGTTAATAAAAATGTGTGTTATATTTTATAAAAAAATATATTTGTTAGCATTTTTGACATCAATTCGTAGCACAAAAATTGTTTTCTAACCAATGATTCCAATAATTTATTCCCTCTCAAATAGAAAAATCATCATTATTAATTTTCTCTTTGTTACTTTGTATTACATTAAATTTTATTGAAATATAGTTAATGTGTAAAAATATATAGAATATGGGATGCTGATCCTATATAGTATATCTCAATATCCCATGACGTTCTTGTTGTTCAGGTTTATGGGAAGGTGAGTCCTGGTCACATGAACATGTTGAGTTTTGGAACATTACTATCTATGATATTTGGAAGGTCATTGGTTATTATAGTAGCATATATTAAATATTTTAGTTACACCTTTAGTCATAATTCTAAAAGACCATTTCCTATGATTCAAAAAATGATTTAGTAAATGGAGAACACAATCATAAAATAGGGTACTCGTATACTGCTCCATGATCATAATGTTGTTGGTTTGTAGAAATATTTGGTGGGATTATTTCCAAATATAACTAGATGTTTCCCTAGTGAAATACCATTGATTAATGTGTTGATTTATATGGTAAATCACACAATTTCATTATCATTTTTTATATGAAAATTTATTTGATTTATGTTTAAATTTTAATATATATCTTTTATTAATTTTCAATAAAATTTCCATTAATGTGATGGGAGAAGGGAGTGGATACTAAGAAGGATACAAAGATCCTTGTGATCTTATTTCATCAGGTAGTAATGGGTCTTGAATTTATATTCAATGGTGTTATTATATAACTACTCTAATTATTTTTAACTTATTTTATTTAATTAGATATTTATTCTTATTACATTAAATTTATTTATTTTTCAATATTTATGTGTTCAATGTTGTATGTTCCTTTTTCAATTTATGTTTACATTTGTCTCTCTAATTGGTTTTTTGGAGAATTTTTTTTTTCTTTTTTATTTTTTAACATATATATAACTACATTCTAAAAAAACCTATATATGATAAAATATATTTCATGGTGGTTTAAGTGATGAAACATTTGAAAAGTATTTGGTAGTATAAATCCAATGATAAAAACTATAATAACCACTACTAAAAATATGTTTCATGACAGTTTCCAGAGACCACCACAATGTGTTAGAAAATGACATGAGATGATTACTAATGGAATATTTAGCAGTGGGGTTTGAAAACAATCATGAAACTATTTAGTGGTGTTTTGAACCACCTCTAAATAAAAACAATCTTTTGATAGTCTCATGATTTTTCATAGTGTAAGAATCTTACCTTGGAAGAATGAAGTGCCCAGATCAGTGTGAATCACTAAGAGGGGGAGGGGGTGAATCAGTGATCCTTTAAAACTTTTTACTAATTGATTCTTAATCAATTAAGCCTCTATGGCTGGTTAAAGCCACGATCCACTCTTCTTGTATCTCTCACCTTTCCTCGAATGATGTAGTAAATATAAAGGCACAGGACACAAGGATTTACAAGGTTCGGCACCAAAAGCCTACGTCCTTGCCATGTTGGTTATACGCCCCAACATGGTTTCTCCCATTATAATCTGTTCGTATTAAAATGGTCGATACAGAGTCCCACTGTATCTCTCCTAAGTCCCACAGGAGGGTCTTTATACTGCCTCCCACAGTGTTACCAGAGTCCCACTGGCCTGCTCCAGAATCCCACTAAAGACTTCTTCCGCCCTGAGTCTCACAGGGGGCTTCTCCTGGCTCCTCGAGTCACACGAGTAGCTCTTCTTCACTTTAAGTTCTTCAAGTATCTTTAGCAGACTGGGATAAAGACTGCTGGCCTTGCTCTGTACCTCTTCTCACTTGTGATGAACAGGTCTTCTCGTCTTTCTTGGGCTTTATCACCTTCTTCTAAGGATGACCCGGCCTCTCTCTTCAACTACTGAATACTCAGACAACTGATATCTTTAACTTTAGTCTGGTCCAGTCTTACTTCAACTCTACTTCATGCACTGAGTGCTTGGCAACTCTGATTCCTCATGCACCGATTTCATGGCTTCTCAAAATTATTCAAGAACTCTTGGTCTTGGACAACTCAAATGCAGACCACTGAATTAAGTTTTATTCACATGTGCACGTGCATGCGTGAAAGCATGCACTCCCCTTCTTCTTCTTGGTGCAATAAACCCTCAAAGGGTGTAAACTATTTTAGCACACACCTTCTTCTTGTCCTTCACACATTTTATTCTTTTTTCTTACACACTTGAATATGTGTTTTACTTGGTGTGAGTATCTACTTCTTCTATGTGTATACACTTTTAGTTCACACACTAGGTTCGACCTTGTTGATTTTGTTTGCACCCACTTTTTCACTTTGCAAACACAAGGTGAAAGCCTTGCCTTCCACTTCTTGCACACACTTAGCTATGGCCTCCCACTTTGTTTGTTAAGCACACACACAACTTAAGTGTGGTCTTCACTATTTGCCCAAGGCTAGGCCTTTATCTTATTTGCACACAAGGCTCGGCCTTCCTCCTCTTCTTTCACACTCACGGCTAGGGTGTATTCTCCACTTCACACACACACACAAGGTATGCAATTTACACCACCCGAACTCCCTGCCAATATGAAGGTGCACAGGGTATGCTTGAGCCGCGGGTCGCACAAGTCACAAGGCACCAGGGTGCGCGAGTGCAGCGCAAGTGCCACTGCCGCGGGGTGAGCAAGTGCAACACCCACATGCACTTCCTCCTGCCGCGCAAGTACGCAGGCAGAGAGGGAATCAACCACGGGTGCACAAGAATGCGGCCTCAGGTTCTTCCTGTCACGCAAGGGAGGCGCGTAGGGGACTCCTTCGGGCCTCGGGTGGCACCGAGATCTTCAGCCGCGCAAGTACCTTGCGCGGAGCTTCTTTCTTCGCGAGGCAGAGAGCACTCACGGGACTTCGTGTTTTCAAAAAAACTTCAGAAAGCAAAAACTATGCCTCGGGTGATCCTTTTATAGGCATAGGCAGTGCGGTTCATCCGCGTGAGATAACTTTTGAATCCCCGAGATTATCAGGTTTTCAAGATTCTGGGAAATCTAGTATTTATCCTCTGTTTCCACGCGAGTTCCCTTATTTTTCGGCCTTCTTCTCATGCATGCATTTCCGAACGTTTGCATGGCCTCCTTTAAGTCGATACATGCAAAGAATAAAACCCACGTGGCCTCAGCATTATCTTTTGCCTCGGCCGTGCATGAATTCTCCCATTTGTTTCATGCAAACCAATATTTATGCATGATCATGTTCAGTGTGGCCAGAAGAACCTCATGGACACTTCGGCTTCGTCAGAGGTGGCCGGATACTCAAAAACAGGTGCTCGGGTTTCTCCTGGTTCAACGGAGGCACACAGGAAGGCCTCGGGGTGTCCTCGGCTCGAGCTCGAGGAAGGAGATGATCCCCGAGCCGTTGGATCCTCTTAATGAACTCGGACGACTGTGATTAGATCGCGGCGCGACGAGATGAGATGAGCGGTGCGGATTGACGCGGGATCAAACGGACGGCTCAGATTAGATCCTCGGTAAATTTCACCGTCCCACATCGAAATGTGCTATGGAATTCTCGCGGCATATCAACCAAGAGCTCCCGAGAGCCGCTCAGTTGAACTTCTCCCCTCTCGGTGCCGCCCCGCACCGGGTTCTCTCTGCGGGCACGCTCTGCGCCCACCTCTGCTCCCTGCGGGCACGCCACTGGCGCCTACTATGCACCTTCGGGCGCGCGCTCTGGCGCCCATGCTGCGTAGGACCTGATCCCCTGCGTGGCCCCGGCTTACACACGGTCGCGGCCTCTCGGGCTAGCCCCATGGGATCCCCCTTGGGCATGGCGACCTCGAGTCCCACAAGTGCCTTGGGGTTGAACCCTTAAGGCTGGCCCTTGGTGGCTTCTTTTTCCCTGAGTATGGAACAAATCCTTTGTTAAAAAAAAAGTGACCGAGTTCAAAGGCCAAATGCCACATCTTCCTCTAATCCATTCTCCTCTTCTTTATTTCTTCTTCTTCATTAGAATTCCTCTAATTCTTATTCATCATGTATTAAATAATTAAGAATGGAATTCCCGAAGGTTCATCATCAACCGAATCACTTGGATCAATTATTTCTTCAATGTGCTTCATTGATCCAATCAGAGATCAAGTTGGTTCTTCTTCTAATTCTCATGCACTAAGAAATAGTACATGGACTGCATTAGCACCACTTTATCCACCTAGTGATTGTGGATGGATCACTTTCATATCCTCATGCATTGTGAAGACAATGCATGGACTTCTAACATTGTTGTGGCATTGTATCCTCTTGATACAAGTTCTTTGATCTTGAAGATCAGCTCAACAAACGTCAGATGTAATGATGATGCTCAATCATCATTCATTCTTCAAGTGTTGTAACTTTGTATCACTTGGATACAAGTGTTGAAACATTAAGATCAGTTCTACAATCGTCTGATATTCATAGAGAATGTTTCAACCACAACATCCTATGTCACTTAGTGAATCTCCTAAGTGACATGCATCTTATTACCATGGCCATTCTCCTTTCCTCACCAACACCATCACATCCTTTGTTATTCACATATTGAAACTCCTTGACATCCATCCATTCATTCCTTGACAACAACATACCTCATTGACAACAAATGAAACACAGTGCACTTCAAAGAATTTTATAATAATTAGAAATAAGGGAATGTTGATCCCAAGATATATCATCCACATTTAAATTATTGATAATAGAGGTATAATTTCTTATTTTTTGGTTCTTCTACTATATCATGCTGAAGTCCATGATGTATTTTAGGTATCTCTCCTCTGGAAGGACATACCTAATCATTCACATATACTTAACTTAGGGGTCATACTACTTGAGGATAGTCTCTCTTATTAGGAAAAAATAGTATATATTCTTGATCATGGAGATAAGGTTATGTTAAATAGGAACACTCACCTAGTCAATTATTATTGGTAAAACCATAAATATTATCCATCCATACATGAAACTAATGATCTAATGAGGCTGAAGTATCCTCAGATTTTTTATTTGAGTGTTGAAATTTTGAGGGAGGAATTATTATAAGGTGTTAGAATGTGACACCTTGAGATTTTATGATATATATCTCATTAAATAAATTTATGTTCTTTGATAACTTACATTCCATGAAACTCCTAGTTTAAAGAACTGTGATACACTATTGAATTATTATTATTAAAATTTCACAATTATAACCAAGATATAAAATTGGTGGTATGAATAGGAATGTAAAAATTGTAAAATAAATTACCAAAGTTTTTATATGATTATTATTTATTTATTAATGAAAATAAATAAGTGTAAATGTTTTATAAAAGTCACTTTATACTTTAGAAATGTGTTTTCCTCATAAATTGTTTTTTTTTGAATTTTGTACAAGGAAATTATAATTAAATTATACCATTTTTATAAATTTCATCTATATAATTGAATATAATTTATGGAATATTCATATCAATAATAACTTAGAGTTAATTTTTTGTGTTTTTCAGAAAAAGTTTAATTTTCGGTGAGAACTAGAGAAATACATTTTTTTTGGGAAAACACCCTTTTTCATGTGTTTAAAAAGACACATTGCATTTTAGTTTTATATTAAATTTTAATAAATTAATATATTTTAAATTTAATCTAATAAATTTCATTGTAATTATCATTACATTTTATATTTTTATAAAAACATTTTTATAGAGAAAATGCATTTCATTGGAAAATCATTTTTCATCGTATTTTATACGTTTATTTTTAAATTAATTTCTAAAAATTATAAAAATTTAATTTGGTAATATATAATATATATTTGGAATCATCATGTCCAAATTTTTCAATGAGTCCACATTTATTTTTGGTTGCTATAAATAGTACCCTTGGTAAAAAGTTAGTTACCATGATAAGAGTTAAAATAGATCACAAAGGATATAAATAAAGTGATAGGAGTTAAGATGACCCAAAAAAAACCTTAAATCCTATTTTATCATGATATATCAACCCTATCTCATCTCTTATTCTAATATGAGTCATTTTTGATCTATTTGGATTAAACAAGAAATCTTTATATTTTTATTATTTAAAATATTTCAAGTGCATCATATCCCTCTCTTATATAACAAAAAACCCTCTTCTCTCTTATTAAAAATTCATGAGCTTAATATATCAGAATATCCATAACAAAATCCAATCCTAGTTTCCTTAAACGTGTCCAGGATGTCCCAGTTTAATCATAACACCATCATAAAAAGGATTTACGTATAAATGTAAGATGGTTTTCTAGAGAAGAGGTATACTTGTTAACCAAACTCTTGAAATTTTATTTATTTTTACACTTTATATAATCATATTATATCCATCACAAAATTATTAGTAAATTATCATTAACATATTTCTTTTTTTATTATGAAGTAACGATTTCCCCCTCCTATCCATATAAGTAGACACAAAAGTATCGATCATGCTTATGTGTGGATTACTACCTCTATATAGTTATATGATTAATTTTCCATCACCAACTCACAATTATATATTTAATTATAGAGTTAATTAATATATATGATATAATATTATTTTTATTGAAAAAATATTATTTATCCTTCTCCCCTTCCTTTCATTAGAATATGAGAACACTATTCTTGTGTACATATGGACTATCGTCTACCTGAATAGTGTAATTAATTTATTTATATATAAATATTATAAAAATTAATAAATATTTATATAATTAAAATATAAAATACATATATCCTGATTACAATTTTGAATATAATGCAACCAAGATCAATATGCATGTACCAGAAGTGTCAAACCAAAACATACACGAATAATGAAACTGTTAACACTTGTAAATGATGAATTTAATAAAAATTATTACTAAATGGGTGTTGAAATGTTATATATGGATAATATATGATATTATAAGTATGTATATTAATTTGGTATAAAATAATTTTAAATTTAAATTTATTATACTAGTGATTAGATTCATTATGATGAAATTGACACTTGAGATAAGGGTTTATATTACAATCTCAATTTTTGGTATTGTATATGCTAAATTTCCACTATGGAAGGATATATGGATCCTACCCCCTAAAGACCAAATATTTTCTTATCATCTGAATTTTAATGTGAATTTAAACTATTATTTAAATTTTCATCTATTTCGTATAATGAAACAACAATTTTTAATGAAATTTCTACCATATTTACTCTTTGGCCGCACAACATTTTCTTCCATATATATTCTCACAAAAATTGTTTTTTGGAAGTTGTTACATATACATAATTTAAATTTTTTTAATTAAATCACTTCTATATTATTGAATTTTTTGAAAATGATTATATTTAAAGAATGATTTTCTAAACCAGTCATTTTTTTTTTATTTTTAAAAGTGTGAAATGAATGGTTTTTAACATATAAAATATGAACATATTTTCATACCATCAGAAACATTACTTTTTAAGTACTATTTGAAAAGTTCTATGAGTATTTTCAATGAAATTAATTTTCTAAATATTTTGGAAATTTTTAGTTAATATTTTTCAAAAGAACATAATAATTTTCTCATGTTTTCAAAGAAAGGTTTTGTTATTCATTCAATTTAATTTTTCACCTACATCAATATCAGTTATGGATTTTTTTCTTTACTCGGAATATGATCTTATAATGCCGTCCAATTTTTTTACCAGGGTTTCTTATTATGATGATTATTTAATGATGTTTCTAGGAAACCTATATGTTTACATTGTGTTAATTATGGTATGCTGAAACCATTATGAAACATGTTTCTCTTCAACCAGTTCTGCTCTGAAAAAATAACAAAATGTTTATGATGAGTTTTTCCTTTCCATGGGTTATGATATGATGAAATAGTGGATATTTTTTATCTTGTATAGAACATATGTTATATATCTATTATGATATGGGTGGGTCTAAGAGTATATATCCCTATAATGAATTGGTTAAAGAATTATATCCCATGATATAATTATGGGAGCGAGTAAATGGGCTTGATATAATATGTAAAATAGATATTGATTCGTGATCCACTATGATATAGGCAACGTGTGGTGATATCAGTTACACTATTATACAGTAGTAACAGTAGTTAATCGTGAGATATAATATTGTATCTATGTCTATAATGGTTCCAGACTCTTATGATATATTAATATGGCTATAATTGGAACTAATGGTTTATGACTGATTTTTTTATGGTTCCCCAAGCTTATGAGATAATAAATCTATATTACATGACTAATGTTTATAATCATTTATTTTTTTTATTATCTTCTATTAATAATTACATGTTATAATACCTTTATTCTAATGATATTCTTACATATGATCAATGATTGATATGTCGCATATTTACACTTATATAGAACCAAATTATTCCCCTTCTTATTTTTCATATTCCCAAAGTTATGAATAGTGGTTCTAAGTATGATTAATCCAAATGGTTAACTTATGTAATAGATGATGTAAAATATTATGAAGACTATAAACAAATAAGATATATATTTATCTAGTCTCCATGTACACTAAACCTTTAATATTATTGTAAATGTTTATTTAGAAGATATACCGAGTACTCATTTAACATATGTAATATACATGTAATATATGCTTAGTTCTCTAGAAAAATTATATTAAAATAAATATATAATAATAAATGAGACAATGACCCATTATCATACTTTAATGAGTATCACCTAAAAATTCACACATGTTATCAAAAAAGTGATTCATACAATCAAATTAAACCTGATCTTCCTATGATCAACCATATACGTAAAAATAATATCCAAAAATGAAAATAAAAAAATTATAATGCAATCCTTAAATACTATAACTTATCTTAACTATATTCTCCAACTCCATCCTTTACACTAATCATCCAATTCCACTCAAATATTGATCATATTTACATTTTCCATATGAGTTTCAAGAAAAACAATGTCTAAAACTACATGATATTTTTTTGATTATGCTAGGAATATATAGTCCTTAATATGAATCAACTACCAAACGTAAAATATTTTTTAAGATTCAATTGTTTAAAAAAGATATAATTTCATTAGTAGATTCATCATTTACTGAATTTACCTTGATATAAATCAACTAACAAATCAATAATAATTATTTAACAACATGGAATTTAATATCTTATATCACTATAACATAATATATCAAAACCTATGTTCTAACTGTTAGATTTTACAAATTTTGACAAAACCATGGGGGGATCAATTAGTGTGTATATATTTTCAAAACCCTTATAACTGTCATGATTATTCAGTAAAAATATTTCAAGATACCCACCTATGTAAAAAATTAATAGATTATAAAAATTTGTTAAGGATGCTCACTTACTTTAATGATGGGTACATCGCCTATTTTTTGTGGTTATATTCACATGAACATGGATCCCATATTATTATAAAAAATAACATGAGCATGGTTTTTACCTAGAACTCATTACTATGGTAGGATTCAACTTGTTACAATCTCACATCAAGATAAATAAATTATTCTCCTGAAAAAACGGATCACTAATAAATATTTGAGCCTCTACATAGACTCTACACAGAGTGATCTTATTCCACTTATCTTCCCAATAGTCAATTTTCGTTATTCTAAATATTTATAAAAATGTTCAATAATATAGATGAAATTATTTTCAAACATGATATAAATTATCCTCTATTTTTTCATCATATATTTTATTAACCATATGAATACAATCTCCACAATTCTTGGAATGTCATAACCCCTAGAGACATGGTTAATAACTCTTATGATTAAAAAGTAATATATTTTAATTTCACCTAATTACTCAAATTATTATTTTCATTTGATAAAAGAAATATCACACCTTTAATTCCTTTAAAAAATCCATATCCTTGAATAATTCCATGCTTTCCTGAATCAAGTAGTATTATGAGGTACCGTGGATTATAGTATATATTTTGACTCATCCTATTTTGACCGTGTTTATATTGATACATTAACAATTATTGAATAACATTCATCATTTTATACTATTTCCATGATGATTTATAATGGATACATGATCATATTATGTGAATCCCCTTACATTGATAACTTTTATAGGAAACCTCTTACATCGGTCATCCCAATTCTGATCACCATATATAGATCATGGGATTATAATATCATAAATGATAAACTATATTAAATGATAGATATATTTTTCTTACACCATGTTTCATATGAGGAAACTATCTTACATGTTATATTATTTCAACATTTCTTCTCATGTAGTTGTTTCTTATAGAACAACTGTATCAAAAGAAAAAAACTTCTTATGCATACTTTATATCTTCTTGCGTGTATTTTTCGTCACATTTAACCTCAATTCTACTTGATTAATATGTAACAATATCATGATATTTCATATTTTTTACACACTGTTTTCAATGTTTAAATAAAATTGAAAATTATCAGAATATTAATTATGATATACCTCATTTATTCTTAAGAAAAACTCATTGTTACAATTTTTTTAATATTAATTATTATAAAAAAAATTCTTTGTAAATAATCGTTATGATTATCTAGATTATTTTTATGTAGTCTATTTTAATGATAAATGATCATTACTCCGATCTCATTGATACTTAGATAAGTCATTTAATTCTTACAATGATTAAGATGATTATTATGAAGATAAAAAAATAATCTATACATTTATAGAAATTATGTTTATACAAGTTGAATTTATATTTATATAGTATATAATTTATTCCCATGAAGAGATTTAATCATCACTATATTCTCCTCTTATTGAATTTCTTCTCCAGTTAATAAATTAGAAACTACACCAAAACTCGACCGCAAAAACATCAACTCAACTCGAAGCCATATCAAATACCTATCATAATAATTAAACATCATGTAAATATTTTATTATATTTCTTACCAATCATTCAATAAAATACCAACTCATCACACACTTGGGTGGTCTTTTATAGCATCATCTAGTCTTTTTCTCCTTGATATGACTACTCCAATAACCTCTACCAGTATGAATTTTCCATATTTGGTAAATATTATATTAATAAGATTCATCATTAGGTAATGTAATTAAAACTAATAAAATATCATCAGTAACTACATGTAAACAAGTATGGACAACAAATACAACATCATACTCAAGTGGGTTCAACAATCCCCCCTTTAAGATTTTTTTATCAATACACACCATCTCATATCCCCCATATTGAAAATAAATCTTAAGTGAATATATATTAATGCACCACTCAATTTTATCATAATTAAAAATTCTGGAATTAATTATATCAATGTCTATGTCATATTTCGTTATGTATAAAACATTCCTGATAAAGTAATTCCTTAATAATTTCATAAAACCCTAAATAATCACATATTTTGGACATATTTTTTCTCAAACACGTAGGAAAAAATATTTTGAAGATACTTTCTTGAAAAAATAAATACATATAATTAAAAAGTTCACAATCAAGGATAATATGTTTCTCGACATTTAGATACCATCTCGTATTAAATTTAATCATGATAGAATAAATAAATAAACTCAAATATTTTATTATCTTAGTATTGAGTTTCAGGATACACTCTCATTTGAGAACTCAACTTCTAAAATAACCCCCTTAAGAGAGGATTAGTAAGAATGTATTCAACATATTGTTTTGATAGAAGAAATTCTAGTTTCTGTATGAATTATATCAAGACAATTTTTATGAAATTATAATTTAGGTAGATAAGTATTGTCATTAATTATAACCTGAGTCAAATTAATTTCTTATAAACTTAGATTTTTATAGTTTTTTGGTTATAAGGGTTTAACCACATGTAAATAAAGGTTTTTTAAACCAAAATTATGTAAATACATGAAAAAAAACAAAAATATATAGTGGGAAGTAAATTTGTGAAGTTAATGTGGATTGATTGAAGAATGTGTGGGAATAAAGGTGAATCTAAAAAATATAGAAAGACAAGAATATTTATTGATATACTGGAACTATATGAAATGGAATTAATAAAAAAGTCATTTCACTTGAATGGAATATAAATAGATGTATTAAAGCTATGTGTAGGGGAATGAGATACCAAACTGTGATTAGATAACTTAAAATCTCCAACAATCTCCCATGTAAAATGATATTTACAAGATAACTAAAGATAGAGATGTTTCCTCATGTAGAAGAGAAGAAAAAAACCTTCTCTAGAAATTAATTTGGTTGTAGTCACCATGTAAACATATATAATACCATTTACCTATTATTAAATTAAGAGAATGAAAATTTATCCCGAGGTAGATTAAATGAGATTCCTATATGGAAGGGATTATCCCTAAATGTTCAATATGAATACATGGACATGTAAAATTATATAAAGTTCAATCCATCAAATCTGACCACCTAAAATAAATAGTTAGTCTTACACGATATGACAATAAATATGTAATTGATTAAAAAATATTGATATAGAATATAGTAATAATAGATTGAATAAAAAAATTATATATAGATATTGACCTCATTTTTTAGATCCATCTTGAATAATCTTCTACACGGAGTGTTCTCAGGCCCATCTTCAAGCTCCACCCTCAACCACATATCCCCACTGTGGTGAATGATTAAAGTATCCACCTAAGTTGATCATGGTGATAAATTGTATTCTTGATCCCCAGTGTGGTCTCTAGAGTCTTATCACATAAATTTAACTCCAAATATTATCATCACATTTATGATATAGTCATCATTTTTAGTCTCTCCTAAATGGTTTCACATTGGGACCCTTTTATTTTTGTCTCCTTCTTTATAGGGGACTCTATTAAAACTCCATAAACTGAATTCAATCCTTCTAATAATAAGACATACTTTATATCCACATGATTAGTAAAGATGAATCCCAGCCTGATTGAATTCTCTAAATAATCTATAATCAATTCTAGAGTCTTCACAGGCATTCGCTACACTTTTCCAACTTATTCCCCTTATGAAATATATATTTTAAATATGAAAAAAATTATGGATCCACATGTTTTAATATTGTTTTTATTTAAATTTTCAACCTAATTTTTATTTTTATAATACATCAATTGTCTCAATATTGGGTGACATTATATAGAAATGTTTGAATTGTTTCATCTATTAACTACATCACTCCTACTAATTAAAAGTTTCTTTCACCAATCTAGGAGAAGTATTCATAGACCAAAAAAGAGAAACCCAGATTGAGTAATTCATAACATCAATAAAATTAGTCATCTTTCACGGATACATTTATTATGAATGAATTCAAAATGAGTGTGACTTAATAATTGAGTTTTAAAAATCCTCCCAACTTTTATTCCCTGGTTTTACATTGATATATTCATATAATAAAAACATCATTGAGAATATTTTTATCATTTGGTTCACATAAAAAATAATCCTAAGATCATAAATTTTGATTGGGAAGAGTCCCCCAATCTCTATAAAACATTCAATAGTAGACCCCTAATGAGAACAAATCCACATAGTCTCATAATAATAAAATTTTAATTTTATTTATCAAGAACAGCTAAAACCTCAATCTTTGACATATAACTTAAGAATATATTCCCATGATCAGGTGGATCCTCATCCTTATCTTAAAAAAATCATACTACATTTTATCTAGAATCATGAATTTTTCTATTTTTAGTAGATTCAAATATGTTCTCCATGTCTAATACTCAATCTTGTTTTTGTTCATATATAGATCTCTAGCTTCCGATTTCAATGAGAATTATTTCAACCTATTTCAATTCATATAGCTTGAATATATAGATCCTAAATTTTATTCAATGGTTCATCATTAATTGAGATTAAGGGGTTCCAAAATTATATTCCATCCAACCAGGTATCAAAATATCAATCAAATCATTTAACTCAACCAAATTGTTTTACTTTTTATTAATGGTTGAAGTTGTTTTAGGTCATTTTCTCCATCAAACATCATGGGTTCATCTAGTATCACCAATATCTTAGTTTTAATATCCTAGCAGTAGGCTTTGATGTTGACCTTCCTTCATGATTCACTAACTTTCAAATAAATACAGGTTTTATTCCATTAATAAATTATAGAATCTATTGTTTTAAATAGGAATTGATGATCGGAATAAATTTTAATATATGATTTATGGGATAGTAAAATGGAATAATTCCCCTTGAATGTATGTCCCAACATGATGTAATGGGTCGCTAAATAGAATAATGTCAACGAATAGGTGCCACATATATAGTGGTATAGATGTAAGTCCATATAATATATAGATTTAATTCTCAAGAAATCACAATATATTCTTGAAGAGCCTTTATATGCATAGAATATTGGATATTCATGGAAGGATGGTTATTAAATATTCTTCTTGAAATATTTTATTTTAAAAATTTCCCTATTTTATAAAATTAAAAACATAATGAATATTATTTATTTTAGATTTAAAAATCATGATTTCCAATCATAGTGTTAAACCACTAATTTACAGATTCCAAAATAATAGGAATTATACTAAATTTTTTAAATATAAATATATATAATATGAATGAATTTATTTAAGAAACTCATAAATCATCAAATGATTTGGGAGAAACAATTTCGATGATATTAAAAAAAATATTGTTCTTAAAATTATTGAAAAATCAAGACAAATAAAATTTGAAAATTTATATACCAAAACATCTCAAAAATCATTAACAATCATATTTTCATGTAATATTCATTACAATTCATTAAAATAATATATCATAAAATGATATAAAAATTTGAAAAATAACATTAATAATTTAACCATCCAAAACATTATTTTTAACAAAATATTTATTGAATACATATTATCCATAGTTAATAATATATTTGGCTATTTCTCATCTAAACAAATATTTGATTCTATAGAGACATAAAAAATACCTAGAAATGATATGAAAAAATGTATTAAAATAATTCCACATCATTGAACCACATACATAAGTTATCACAATCTTGATAAATAAAACAAATTCTATTTTTTTATAAATACTCCCAATAAAAATAGATTATCTAAATATGGTTTGAATACATGGACCATAATTATGTGAAATCACATATTCCTCCATTTCAAATAAAAATTCACGCCTCCTATGTGACTATCAATTATATTATAAAATTAATCCAAATTCAAGTCCCTATTATCTGAGTACATATAGATTATATTTGAATGGAATTAAAACATCAACAAAAAAGTTATTTTTGAAATCATGTTCCCCACATTACCTTAAAACCAAAATCTATTTACACTTACTTGATACAACTATAATTATTTTTTTATATTTCAATTACCCCCTTTTTTCATTAATTCAATATTCCCCTCACCTGAATGAATTCATTTTTGACAATTAAGTAATTTATTCTAGTCTTTCATAGTCATGTATGTGCAAAAAAGAAATTGTATAAAGAAAAATTATATTATTTATTTTAGTTTTCTTAATCAAACACATAATACATAATTTATCAAAGTTTCCCCATGGGATGCCAATTTTTTATTTTCATCTAGTTTCCATGAACTTATATGAAAATATTTTGAGCTTACTCCAGGAGGTTCTCAATTTCTCAAAGACCAATTTATTTGGTTCATGTACAATTATTAAATTAACTCATGTTAGAATCAGAATTCCCTAAATATTAATCCAATTAAACTCTCTTATCTATTTCCTAAATAGATTTCCCAAATAATTAATGGAGAATATTGTAACGTCTCAGACAAGGATTCCACTATATGGATCCCAGATCCAGTTGGCCACATAACCTCAGTTTCATATCCCCAAATGATATAGGATTCCAACTAGCAGTAGGGTTATATATGTATAGGTGGGGAGACTATGCCATCACTACCATAGTGCATCATAAAGGATACACACTAATATATATATATAGTGGAAGAAGTATAACAATTATAAAATAAGAAAACAATAGAAATAGATAAATAATTCCATAAGTAATATCATATACCAATGATGATGATAAATGTCATGTTTTCTAAAAAACATCCAAAATAGGTATACATGGAGGATGTACAATACATGGAACAAAAGTATAAAAAGGCCAAAAAACAACTAGATAATTTCACCAGCGTGATCTTTGTCTCATTCTCCAATGCTTCGAAGTAGTAATCAAGAATCTATAATAGTTCTCATTTCCATATCCATACATACTATCATATAGTATGTTCTAGACCATCAGTAGTGTGAATAGGATATCAGAAAAAAAATCCCAATAGAAAACCATCGAAGGTCTGATTCCATCAAATATGTGAATATATAATTACAATAGTCTAAATGATATAATGTAATATGCATGGAATTATGTAAAGTTTACATCCTATACTTTACAGGATCTCACTTTATAATCATATTCACTTTATTAATTTCATTTATTATATATGTATCTGAATTAATAGTTAGGCCTCTGTCATTTAATAATCAAATTATTTTAATTAAATTGTTTCAGTTAATTGATAAATTTCAGGACCTATCACATAGCCCATCATACACTATAGTGACATGCTCAAAGGGGACATAAATAGGCTATCTAGAAATTGTAAGACAAGTACAAAATCCAAGATTGTTCTTTGGCTTGGAATATACATGGTTTAAAACCTTTGATTCATTAATCTGTACATTACATAATCCTATTCTTGGAATTCCACATTAAAAATCTAGGTATGTCTCTAGGTAAAATATAAATCAATAATATATAATCCCATACATAGAGATCCGCACAATAAAAAAGGTATCATTTTAGCTATGGTATAATATCATATCCAGTTGATTCAATCCTTGACATTCTAGTAAGGGAGTCCAAGTATCACCCATGTAATATATGATCAATTTCACTCTGGCTTTATCCTTAGAATTTCATAAGTAATCCATGAATCACTTGGGAATATAATAGAAATCCCCCATGAGTCCATTATTTATAGTCCATAAAAGGAGTCCAAGTGTTACTTGGGAATAATCAAGGTAGAAGCCAAATGATTCCATCCATGGAAATCATATATGAACCCATATATCAGAAAAGGAATATAATAATATAATCAAAGTCATTTTATTCTATCAAGTTCATCACCATTTCATTCCAAATAAAACTCACCTCAAAAGGTGGATCAAGGAATGTATAATCTTATAAGGATTAGTCTTCAATTTATATCATAAGGAAATTTTATTATAAAAGGAAAATAAAGAATAAGTATACAATTTCATGTCATTAACTCAGGTGATGGTCATCCCATAACATTTTATTAATCAAAATTAATTAAAATTTATAATTCTTATTGTAATTAAATTTTAAATTCAATTCAAATACAATTGAAAACTCATTATTGAAAATACCCGGGAAAGGGGTAAATTGAATAGCTAAAAGGTATAAAACATTAAAACCATTCATGATGGTCTATTTTATTAACACACCCCAAAGGGGTGGTTCTAATTCAATATTTATAAGCATTTTACATTTATCAATGGAAGTCATTAATTGCATAGGCTATACATATCAATTAGATTCATGAATTAACATTCAATTTAGGTTAATCGCTATGAGAATTAGGTGCACGACTCAATCAAAAATATAAAAATGTAAACATTCATTGAAAATAATGAGGCCACCTACTATAGGTATTTAGTGAATATCTTATCCAGTATCCGTTATAGATTTGACATAGATTAGGAGAAAATCAACGATTGAATAAAGAACTAATAAATAAGAAATATTATCTTGAACCGTAATAGCATAGCTAATACTAAACCAAATGAGTATGGAAAAAATTAATTGATAACATACGAAGATGGATCCAATGAGGAAAAAATCCATGATCTTGATCCTGGCTAAAAAAGTTCTCTCAATTGTTAGTTTAGTCAATAAAGAAAACCTCTCAAAGGCTCAAGGATATACAATGCAATAATGGACATAAAAAATATCTTAAAATAGATTTAATTAGGGGAATTTTGGTAAATTCACAAAAAATAGGTTCATATGGTTTTACCGCATGTTTTAAAAAATCATGCACTGATTTTTCACCCTTTTCTATAGGAAATAGTCACTTAGCATGGTTTTACAACATGGTTTTAATAACCATGCACAAACTGTGTATCAGTCCACTATCAAAATATCAAACACTCTTGCATGAAAATACACCCTAAATTGCATGGTTTACCAAACCATGTGGTGTGTAGCTTCCATCTTACCAACTTACCATAGTTAGAAGTAACCGTGGGGCCTTCCCTTGATAGTTTCTACTAACCATGCACTAAGAGTATTTCCCCCCAAAAAGATGGGTTTTGGGATCTTAACAGTCCCCATACACCACTTAAACATCTATGTCTTGAAAAAAATTCATATTAGGCCATATTTAATAATTTAGATTGAAAAATTTTAGAAAAAGGGATCAATTCCTCAATAAAGAACCAGGTTCATACAAAATTTCCCTTAAAGAAATTCATCCTCAATTTTCTTTCACAATGGTGTTTAGAATTTTATGAGAATAAATCATTCCAATGTTATCATACATTGGACTCCTTCCACTAGGCCTCATCCTATACATAGCCATGATGCCATAACACCCACACTAGAGGAATGAACCAACCTTAGAGAACCTTCTTGGCATGATCCACAACATGAATATGATGCTCCTCAAAGGATGCATATACCTATAGATCAACCACCTCATGATGAATATAATGATGGGTTTATGAATTATAGTGCCACATATGAGATGTATGGATGATTTTGTACACAAATTCATACCTATGAGGAAACTAAAACAGATAGGCTACTAGACAGACTCACTCCAAAATCTCAAATAGGCTGACATAATGCGGTGAAACCTTAACCAATCCCATGATCCTCCTATTCCCTATCCTCAGTGATACATGTAAGAAAACTCTATTCGCAACCTTGAAATCTATATCATGTCTATGTTGATTGAAATATGATTTCTATTGAGACTGTATAGTATCCATCTACTTCCTAATCAACTAAACCAGCCCAGTAGTATCCTGAACAAGACATGTTCTAGTTATAACTACCTCCCTTACCATTAACCAAACTAGGGGTGATAAGCATGGACTATTTTATATTTAATCATAAGGATCCATATGAATAGTATCGTGAAATCTATTGTTATAGGATAATCAAACGTTGGGTATGTTCCTCTCGCAAGATCCCTAAAAATCTAGGACACATGCTTGCAACATTTCCTAAAGCACATATATCATGTTCTCTAATGGGCCATTAGTATAAGGGTGGTATTATATGACTATAATCACTTGTGTAACTATTTACCAGTTCATCCCTTTCCAAAAATGTGAAGTAAACCGTGTATCCCAATATAAAAAACAATAGAATAGGGGACCCCATGATGATATACTATCTTGTGGATATACAACCTTACATTCTCATCTACTGAGAAGGTATCATTATAAAGAAAAACCCTTACAGAATAATTACCACAAGGAAACCTCAGTAAAAGTTTCACAAAGTATGTCATGACATCATTCCACTTCCACTAAAAAATGGGAAACTATTTTAAAATTTTATCTGGTCACTGGTGTTCTTCCATTACCTTCTTATTGGTATAACATCTCATAAAAAATACTTACATCTCTATTCATACTTGGACACCAGTACTGGGGATGTAAATATTTAAACATCTTGGTGATGCTGTGGTTCACATACCAAGATAAAAAATTAAATTCTCACATCATCTCCACATGTATGTTTTTTGAAACCCATACACAACTATGAAAAAATATAATATCATCCTCACTGATGATCTAACTAGGAGTAGGGTCCTCTCCTACCACACAATCCCAAAAGACAAGGACCTCAAAATCTAAAAACTACCACATCCTTATCCCATAAATAATGGTATAGGTAAAACCTATGGATGATAGATCTCTTTAGCCTTGACTATCCTACACATCCATGTGCATCTTAGAGAACAAATCTATAAGACTCCACTCACTACTGGCCTGCAAAATTGCCTATATATGAGTCCTATTTCTCAATGAATCATCCACAACATTGCCTTTACCAGGAATGTAGGAAAGATTGAAATCAATATGCAATAGGTATTCTACCCACATTTTCTACCTCATATTCAAATAATGATGTGTAAATATGTACATGATGATTTTGTGGTCCTTATACACTAAAAAATTCTTTCCATGAATGTAATGTCTCTAAAGAGCACAATGCAAGAAAAAAATATAGCAAACTCATGATCGTGTGTAATTTAATTCCTCTCGTGTGGCCTCCACTACCAAGACCAATATGTTATGAATAAATTTATCGATCTGTGTAAGGACTTCTCCTATCCTAATACATAATTCATTTCAGTAAATAGTTCCAATCATACTTGGTTCTATCAAAACTAGTATTGTTGCTGAGGTTAATATCACTTTCAGCTCCTGAAAGGCTAAATTGTGGGCATATTAACATAAAAAATTCACACCCTTTGTATTAATTCCCATGAGTGTAGTTACAAGGATTTGTAATTATTATAATAAATTTATATAATATCTTGATAGACCCAAGGAACATCATACTTGAATTTTTTTATTTGGATGCTCCTAGGAAACTACAACTCTCGCCTTTTCTAGGTCAAATGACACTCCTATCATTAAAATAATGTGACCAACGAAGTGAGTCTGATACATTAAGAAGTATAATATTATGATCTTATAATATAATAGATTTTATCTCATTTAATTTAATAAAATATGAAGATTTTTGGCATTATCATATCAATTTTGTGAACACAACAACATATCATCTATGGAAACCACTACAAATGAATCCAAATAAGGATGAAATACTTAGTTCATTAGTTACATGAGGATTGTAGGCATGTTCATTAGGTCAAATGGAAAAACAAAATACTCATATAGACCATACCTTATAAGAAAATCTATGCAAGGTATTTCTGATGTTCTAATACATACCTAATGATAACAGGATCTCGAATCAATTTTTTTGAATACCCAAGCTCCTTGGGCTGGGCACCGATATCATCTATCCATGGTAGAGGATACCAATTCATAACTTTAAGCTTGTTTAATATATAGTAATCCATATATATCCTAAGGGTTCCATCAACATTTTTAGAGAAAGGACTAGATATTCCATGGAAGATGTTTTAGGTCTAATAAACCCATTTTCATCAAAATCCGTTAGCCACCTCTTGAAATCCTATATCTCATTAGTATCCATCATGTAAGGAGAAATGAATAGTAGTGAAGCTCATAGAAGTAACTAAATAGATAAATCATAATCAATCACTATAGGTAATCTAGAAAACTCATCGAAAAAACATCCCTAAAATGATCAACCACAAGAAGGAAATATTCATGACACGTTCCCATATCATCCTGATATAAACTCACAGCCTGGGATGTCATCCCACACAAACAATTATGCTCCGGTCCATCTCATCTCTCAATGAAATAAAATTCACCCTATGACATTAAACTATTCCCTATGGTGCTGTAAAGGTCACCATTTGATGATAATGGCCAACAAAATCCTGAAAATAACAAACTAGCACATCAAGATAATGATGTTAAAACATGTCATCTCGAGGAAAAAGAGGTCCAAAAAATTGAACCCCACAAATATCAATGGGAACTCAATGAAATAATTTATATCCTCTGTTTGAATCCCCAATGGAGTGTCAAGTATTATAACACCATCATAACTTTTAACAGTGACTCTAGGATCTGCACAACGAGCACAAATATAATGTTTTGATAATTTACTATACAAAAAGTGACGATAATAAAGTAAATGCTACTAGAATATTAACACTCATCATATATGATTCAAGATATTAATTGTTATATGTTTGTTTCAATGCATATATCTATCCTAATCTATAACACTATGATACTGACCACCTTCCCTGAGAAGATTCTTTCTGTAGACACTAAAAAATCGATGTATGACTACCATGATAATGACCACCACCTACTCCTGATCGACTAGCTATACTCCACCTCCCTGTCAGATGAGAATTTTTTGACCCTAATCATAAATCTAGATTTTATACAAACCATCTCTCAGTAGATGATGGAGGAAAAATTCAGAAAAAGAACATTATATGGTCCATTTTCCAAAAGATCAACACTTAGTTGGGTCAATCGTGCACCGAGGAATCATATTTCATGGTCCACAAAACTAGTATCACCTCACCTCGCTACATGATTATGTTCTATGACTACTATTTTCACCATGTGCAAGGTCCATATAATGCTTCCTACAACTAATTGATGCATTACCCAATCTAGGGGCTTATCTGCCCTGGATCTCACCCATAGCTTATATTAGGGCACACTCGGTAATAAGCACATGATTCACTATTATATAATTGGTAGTTAGTAGAAATAAAATCACTTGTGAACATATTTCGTACATAAGACCATCCTCAAATTTCCTAGATCTAAATAACTCATCACCCATCATAATTGGTACAAACTGTTGTATCTCTATAAAATACGATGAACAATCCATAACTCATAACATGCCTTAATCCAAGTGCATAAACTCTAGGGATCTATCAAATCTCAAGGTATCACGACTAAATTCATTATTTATGGCCATATGAAATTCCCTCCAAGCCATATCCTGATGACGATCCATCTGAGTAGTGACATCCCACCATACCTTTAAATAATCACACAATATATATGTAGCAAGATTTACCCTCCTATTGTGTGTTTTATCGAGATTATTAAAGATTTATTTCATGAACTCTAACCAAGAACCAATATCTTGTGGTCAAACAACCCTAAAAAACATGGGTGGATGCAGCTTCTGGAACTTTCACATTAACTATGCTATTGTAAGGGCAGGTTGCGGTGCCCCCTGAATTGTATGCAAGAATCACATAAATCATTCACAAAAATATTCCACAAAACCTATACTGATTACTACTACTAGTGACACAATTGACGCATTGAGAGGATCCAGTAGTTTTTCATGGCCCACCACCTTCGATGTGTGGTCATCACCACCCTACTAGCGCATGACTGGAGGTCATCACAGGGTCATGAATATACAATTCCAGGCAAACACCTCAGTTCCAGATCATTTTCTATTTTCACAAATTAAAGAACAAATATAGAAATATTATAAGTACAATCCATATTATATAAGAACGCACCCCTGTGCATTCTCCTCGAATCTGGTCTTTGCAACATACATATTAGAGGAAAGTAAGAGATACTACCTACTTCCCACTAATAAGGTCAGGTGTAGGTCATTTTATCTACTATAAATAACATACATTCCATTTTATTAATATCCAAAGTAAATTATATTTTATTTAATTCAAATTTATTCCCATTATATAAAAATTAATCACCAACAATGAACCAAATGGTTCACCAAATTCTGATACATAAGGGAAAATACTTATCATGAACCAAAATATGGTGTCCACCTAATCCACACCATAAGAAATTCCAAAATGCCTATCACAAAAGTAGATATAACTATCATGGAACCTATCAAAACATAATGAAAAATGAAATAAATAAAAAATGGCATGTCTTAATGCATTAAATTATAATTCTAATTGGTTCATAAAATGATTCATGAGATATAATACCCTCATCTCCTCAGGTTTTAAAAATATTAATCTGACAATCATATCAATAATTACATCACAATTCAAGTGGATCACCCAATGATGGAATGAAAATCAACTGTAATTGTAAAAGTCTAGATAAAACCAATTTAATTTAAAAAAAGTTTCCTTTTCCTATATGTGGGTTAGCTACACCCAAGAAAAGGTTGTTACAAAATTTCATTTCCTTCATATCTATATATTATCACCAAATAGTAATCAAAAATAGAAAATATGGATCTAATATCACTTTGTATGGTCAGAAAACTAGATTCCACTAAATGGTTTCTTGATCCTAGTAAACCACATGGCCTCAAGCACATCTCCACAAATTATAGAGGCTTCCAAATAATAGTGAGGTTCTAAGTGTATCTTTTGGGAGACTATGATCTCATTACCATAGTGTAACACAATATATACGAAATAATAGATATGTAGAAGAATCATTATAGATATAAAAAATAAAAAAATAGCAACAACAGTTAAATAATTATATAAGTTATATTATTTAAAGATTATGAGGATCATACATGTCATAGTTTCTATAAAAAAACCAAAAAAGTATACCTGGCAGATGTAATATAAATGAAAAAGTACAAAAATGAAAAAAAATAGCTTGAATCACAATCCATTGATCAGTACCATGATCCTATACTCATAAGTAGTCATCATGAACCTGTAATATGGAGATTTACCTTATCCATAAGTACAATTATACAGTCTTTTCGGGTACCATTAGCAGCCAGAACATGGTGTGAGACTGAATCACAGTAGACAATTATCCTCGGTCTAGTGAAATCGAGTAAATTTATATATAATTGAAAAACTATGAATGATGTAATGTATTATGCCAAGAAATACCAAATTTAGACACCCTATAGGGTCTAGGTTCTCACTTTATAATCATATTCAATTCATAAATTTCATTCAGTAAGAAAGAATGAAATTTAATAGCCAAGCCTGTGTTATTTTAAAACCAGATTCATTTAATAAAAAATTCATAGTTAATATATAAATTTTCAGAATTGGAACATAGGCCAGTGTCCCCTATAGTGGCATGCACAAATCATTCCTAAATATATGATCAATAAAGGTTAAGACATGGTCTGAATCTAAGAATGTTTTTTGGATTGGGAGATGTGTCTTATAAATCATTTCATTCAATAAACCATTCCAAAATTGAGCCCATCCTTCGTATTCCTCATTTGGAATCTAGTTACCTCTCTAGGTATAATATAAACCAACACCCTATAAGCCAATCCATGGAAATCCCCAATAGAACCCCAGTATCACTCTTAGTGTAGTATAACATCTTAGCAACTAGAGTCTTCATTAAAAGTCCACTAACGAAGCCTAAGTATCATCCATGGAATATATGATCTACTTAACTTTGAATATATACTTTTCAGTCCATAAGTATTTCAAGTATTACTTGGTGATATAATAATAATAATACCTAATGAGTACATACTTGGTAGTCCATAAAAGGATTCAAAGTGTCACTTGTCCATAAGTAGGGTAAAATCTAATTGAGTCTATCCATAACATTCTTATATGAACAAATGCAATGTCATTAAATTCTCTAAAGGTCAATAACATATTCATTCTAATTTAAACCCAACTCAAAAGGTGGATAAAGGCATAGATAAGATTAGAAGGATTAACCATCAATTTATCTCAAATGGTATTTTCATTACAAAGGGAAAATAAACCCTAAGCATTCAATTTCATGTCATATCCTTGGGTCATGTTCATGCCATTCCACTCATTTAATCAACATATATTACAATTTACAATTATTATTTAAATTTAATTTATAATTCAATTAAAATAAAATTTACAACTAATTATTGAACATCCCAAGGAAAGGGGTAAAAAAGAACACCAATAAGGTATTCAAAACTCAGTGCCACCCATGGTGGTCCATTTTCATAACAACCCACCAAAATCGGTATTTCCAATTCATGATTCATAACCATTTAACATTTATTAATGCACCTCATTAACTAAATAGGATATAACTATCAATTACATTCAAGGATTAAAATTCATTTCAAGGGCATCATTATGTAAATTTTTATCATAGAAAAAAACATATATAAATAATCCACCATTCAAGGAAAATTACAGGACCACCAATCATAGGTCTTTAGTGGATAGCACATCTGGTAATAGCTCGTGATTTGAATAAAATTGGGAGAAAATAGAGGAACCTATAAATATGGCATATTATCATACCTATAAATAGAAAGACTAATATAAAACCAAATGAGGAACAACATAAACGAAATTTATTTCTTAATTATATGTATCCAATAAGAGAAATATCCTTGATTCTGAGCTAAGATGAAGAATTTATCTCTAATCCTAGTTTAGATGAAAAATAACACTTCTCAAAGGAAGAAGGCCACCCAAAGTGAGAAAAAATTGAAAAATAGGTCATAAGTAGATTTAATTATTAGAAGTATGGTAAATTTACCAAAAACACTAGTATTCAAAGATTGGTTGTATGATTTCCCAAACAACATTCTAATCATGCGACATTTTTTATTGTAAATATGAACATGGCACAGTTTTATCTCATATTTTGACTAACCATGTGAAAAATGTGTCTCTATCTAATGTCAAAATTATAGAAATTCTCATATAGGAATGTAACCGAATTGGAATTTTTAATAAACCATACATCATGTATCTTCTCTCTAACCATCATAGAATGGTAAAAATTAATCAGACATATTTCCCCTAATAATTTCTACTAACCATGTACTGGACCTATTTCACTACAAATGTTTGGTTTTGTGCTACCAAGATGCCCTGGATACGCCCAATACCGCCATGAGGTCAAGGATAATTCATATTATCCCATATTTATGTAGTCAAAAAAACATCTATATAAATAAAATTATTTATACCTCCAAAAATAACTAGGTTCTTATAAATATTCACTCATAAATAATTCAAATCACGGAATCTTAGTGTCAATGAAATATTTCCAAATAAGCATTAAATTTTTTACTAAGCAGGGAACATTGAATTTGAATCTTCCAAACCATTAAAAACCTAAAAAGGAAAATATAAATAAATTATCAATAATATTTTATTTATAAACACAGATCAGATCTTGAAAGGGTTCTTGAACGAAATGATATTTTTAAATATTTTAGGGGGGTTGATGTGTAAAACCATAAATAATTATTTAGAAAAATTATATTTCCCCTCTCACCATACTTAAATCATAACATTATAGTGCATACTAAATCTCACAGTAGAGCAAAAAACCTAGAAAAAATAGTTCAAAATAGATTTAAAGTTCTAATAATACCCAACATTTTAGCGGGTTTTAGGATTTCTTAAAAACATATTGCATAAACAAATTATAAAAATAATTAAAAACATGCTTTAAAATTCCACTAGACATGACTAAAAAATTTCAAGATCTATAACAATATTTTCATGATGTGGCATAAAAATAATTAAGAGAAATTATAATTTTGATAAATGAATAGTAATGGGAATGCATGCACATGGTTTTTTAGTTCACAAAGTAATCAATGTTGCTACAAAGTACAATATGCTAAAAAATGATTTCAGAATCTAAAAAATAATTTTTTTTGAAATGGATTGACCTATAAAAACAAAAATATGAAGAATTATTTAAAAAAAATGTAAAAAATATGAATGTATAGGAATTTAAAAAAATGTCTCAACTATGAAGAAGATGTTTCATCTAAGTTATATCAAATATAACTCCCATTGTGTTCTTTGTGGAATAAATTTGGCTTCTTCATTGAAGTCTATAAAATATGTAAAACAAATCATCCTCTCTATTTTAAATATTTTTAAAAATAAAATATCAACCAAGGTTTATAATAGATAGTTTTATCCACCACGATCAATATTTTATTTCGTAATGAAATCAATGAAGAAAAAAATCTTCATACTATAGATAAATTCTATAATCTCTTGATATTGATATTATGGTTATTTTTCCTCTTCAGAAAGTCACTTCTCCACACATTCACATCACCTTCCACAAAAAAAATACATCACTCACATGTTCAATACATCATTTACTCTTTCGATATGTTTAGGTTTGTAAATTTTGATTAATGATGGGCATGAAAAATAGTTTCCAACCTTTATTTGAAAAGAAACAACTAATAATGTTTTAAAAACCGTTGTATTCATCCCATGAAAAATTGAATTTAAATACTTTATCTGGGAATACACTTAACATTAAACCTTTTATATTTGAGGTATATGACTTTTTGATTTTTGTAAGTTCATTTTTTATAGTAGAAATGTTATCATACTCACTCCAAATTCATAGAACACCCTCTTTTTATAGAATTCCCCCTAAATCCATCATGTTTCTTGGGATGGAAGTTAATTTATAGTAGTATTTCATTTCATAAAAGATCCAAAATATTAAAAATGTTTGAATAAAATAGAATATTCGAATCACCTAAATTATCGACAACATACTCCATGGTTTATCCCTTAATTAATAAATTTAATAATTCAAAAATATGGATAATATTTACTATAACCATTGCAGATTTATTCAAAAAATCATTCTCATAGTTAGTTTTATTTTTTGATATAGTGAAGTCATCACACATATCTCTTATGAATTGGTTAAGATCATGAATATAAAATTATTTATCATGGTAGCTTAATGCTCGTGGTATATAAATACTATCTATTATAGAAAATTTATCCAGACTCTCGTTTTTGGAACTCACAATATGTGTAGGGAAAATAAATTTTGATAACTTCTTAATGGAATGAGAAGTACTAAGACATTAGTTCATTTTTAAAATATAATGACATAAAAAATAGTTCATTAATTTTAGATTCATATTGGATGAAAAAGTGTGGGTTATCATAGAATTAAAATGTTGTGAGTGGAGTTAAATAGATACAGTAGATACATAAAGGTCAAGTATTGGATAAACCTTTTTTTGGTCCTTATCAATGATTTTACAAATCTAGTTATCAGGTTTTCCAATATTTTAAGTTTATGTGTTAATTATTAGTTGACATTAAAGTCTCTAAATTATTCATAATAAGGAATACGGATATCCCTACTTACCAAATATCTAAACACTTACTCAATAACATCAATTGGTTTATTTCCAACATAAAGTTTATATTTTTCAAACACATAAAATTATTTCTTAATATCCATAGTTTGAAGGGTTAGTTTTCCCTTGTAAATATCAATAATATAACCATTAGTAAAAAGTAATGGTTATTCTATATTTAATAGAAAATTTAAATTACATCCCATATCATGAATAAAAAAATTAGTGTGAAGAGTGATATTCCTATCCTAGTATAATAGATCATCCACCTTTCCAGAGCGGTGATTGATTAACCCATCATCTAGTTAAAGAGACACATATATTTCATTCAATTCACATAGAATTATATTTTAATAATATGAGATGGGATTAAAATTAATAATAGCATTTAGACCACATAATAAATTATTTTCCATAATTCCTTTTATATGTAATTTAATAACCAAACTTATGGGGCCATTATGTTTTGTGGGAAAAATTTTCAAGAGAAAAATACTACACCCTTCAATGAAATTTATAGTATCACATTCTCCCAATTACCATTTTTACCAGGAAACTATTAAGAAACTTTTTTATATCAAGGAATATTGTTTTGGGCCTCATAAAAGGGTATATGGATATGTAAATATTGAAACATTAAAAATAATTTAATGATGTCAGGTTCATAATTATTTTTACATCTTTCAGGAAAGTGAATGATATGGGATAATTATTCAAAATTGGATAATTAATAACCTCATCATAAAAAATAACCTTATTATTACAATCTTTAACAAAAAACCACCTAATTTTCCTTTGTTATTTATCTTCTCCTAGTGTGGGTTAAACCATTGGTTCTAGTTAGACCATTATATCCATGTTTTCAGATTTTTTGGTTCTCATATTTTGATAATAATGATTTCTAAAAACCTATATTTCATCTTCACTAGACTATAACCTAATTTGGATTCTTTATAATCCACTTCTTATGGTTATATCCATAAAATTATCCTATTTACTTGGTTTAGTTATCTTATTTGTCTTTTCCTTATCTCTTCCCACTATCTATCTAACTATTTCACCAACTTGGGATTACAGACAATCAGTGATAGATTTCAAGGATTAAATTTATATGATTAGTTACATAACAAGATCCTCTAAATCAGAATTAAAATGTAATGGTCTACCCAAAAATAAACTATTTTTTTTGGTTTATTTGGATAACCAGGGGAGGTAGAATGTTTTTTCATTAATTCCTGATCTATCTAGGAAACTTTTACCTATATTTTTAACAACATTAAAGTCATTTGAAAATGGATCATTGTTTTCTTATTTCTTCACCCTATAAATCAAAAAGTAATAAATTTTAGTAAGATTAAAAGGCATATCAAATGTTATACAATAGTTTTTTTGTTTGAAAATATATCTCATCGATGTTTTATTTATCCTTATTTTTTACATTAAAATAATAATCTTAGTGTAAGTTTTAGATTAATTAATCACTCTCTTTATTAAGGACATGTTCTATGATTTCTACACAAATTTTAGAAAATATTTATTGAGATCACATGTACGTAATATTGAAAAACATTCCTAAAATTGTTTTTAAATATCTTTTTATTATATGGAGTATGTATGCTATAAAATAATCTATTACAATAAGGGAATGCAATAAGTTGATTTTAAATTTCATAAATTATGGAAAAAACCTATTTTATGTCCCCTAAAAGAGATCTAACACATCCTAGAAAAATCCTATGATGTTATGAACTACATCAATGGTGGTATTCCTAGTATAGTATTTTGAAATAGATGAATTGAAAAATGTATCCCTAGTGTTATCTATATAATCATAAAAATTAAGGAACCATCTCTTAGCCTTTCCATTGAGACAAAATTAAAATAAATTCCCCCAATGATCCTCCTCACTTTACCAATAGAGAGAAAATTATAGCACAAAACTAGTTAAGTATCTAATAAATCCAAGAAAATCCTTATTGTGATGAGAAGTGAAGGAAGGTAGCATGGGGAGGTGATATTGTTTTATTTTATAGTTTATAGACAATGGAGTATACCTTATGTAGGATAGGTCACCAGACATGGATGAAAATGGTAACTCCCCAAATCTAGGAATCATAAGGTCATGATTTCATAGTAGTAGTGGATTGAGATGTTGGTTTTCGTTCCGTTTATTTCACTTTCCAAATCCAATTTATCTATTATTGATTTGGTTTTCTTTTTAAGGGATAAAAAATTTTCTCAATATCATTTATGATAGAATCTAATTCCATTTCTCTATCCCTATACTAAATTAAATTTATTTATAAAAGTATGTAAAGGATCATAGAATAGTAATTTTTTCAATTTTTTAAAGAATAATAGTCATTAATTTAATTTTTTTTATAGTTTTTAGAATTTGTTTTTGTCAATGGTAACTTTTCTTGAAATAATAAAAAATGTGAAGGGTTCTTAAAATATTATTGACTAGATCTTATGTAAAATATATGACTTATAAATCAAATTACTAGTTTTATGTTCATAAGATGGGTCAAAAAATAAGAAAAGTGAAGTTAGGACACCCAAGATAAATAGAAAACATTAAAAAATAGAAAATAAATAAATAGTGAATTAAATTTGAGAAGTGAACATGATGTTGTAGAGGAATATAGGAGAACATAGGTAGACAATCAAAACATACTGAGGAAAAAACATTGTTTATTTTGGGGAACTAGATAAGATGTAATTGATGAAATATAATTTTTTCTATATGGAATAAACATAGTTGTTATAAAGATCCATGAGGAACAATGAGATGCCAATATTTCATTGAAAAAAATAATCATCACCATACATTTTCATCGATAACAACAATATCTAAAAGATCTATCGTTCCTCATGGATAAAATTAGAGCAAAAACATTTCCCAAAAGTACATCATTCAAAGTTACTCAAGAAAAATATACTCTAAATTTCTCTATTTGTTACATGGGTTAATGTGAAATTATGATTACAATAAAGATAATATGAGATACATCGATAGAATAAAATTATCACTCCATAATAAATCAAAAATAAATAATAGTTAATATGATATATATTTCAATAAATTGGATATAACCCCATAAAATACGTAGATACACATATAAAATGGAAAAATTAATAATATAATTTATCAAAAACATCTTAGAATAGAAGATAGTAAATTATATAATAGATTTAGAAGATTTTTAATGTAGATTAAACTCTATTTATAGATGTATATCGAACAATATCCTACAAAAATTTTAATCCATCATCTCATCCAACTCCACCGACAACCACAAGCCTCATCTCTAGTGAATGATCGAGGGATACCATGAGACAATGATGGTGATGAATGGTATTCTTGATACCGAACTGGGTATCTAGAATATTCTCTATTAAACTTATTTGTAAATCTTATCATTATATCTAGATCATAGAAATCAGTATCTATCTCTCCTGAATGGCTTCTACATGGGGTGAATTCACTATTCATCTCTATCATTGAAGGTGACTTAGGTGAAACTCCCTCAACGACATGTTCTACTCCAGATCATATGCCTTTATTAATCTTTATGTGATCAACATAGGTGAATCCCATATTTATTGATCTTACTTGGGCATCTTAGAGAAATTCCAAAAGATTCCTGAAAATTCCCAAATTTTTTCCCTATTTTCTCTCCATTTAACACTAATAATTTAAAATTTATAACTATTAGTGTCTGAATTTTTAAATCATTTATCTCTTATCTTTAAATTATATTTTTATTATACTTCCATATACTTGAGCCTAGGTGACATTCCATAGTGCAGTCTAAATCAGTTTATCTTTGAACACTCTTTCCCAAAATAATTCCAAATTTTTTCCCCCAATCCCACTCTTGATATCATATTTTATCATGGATAACCCTATCTTGGGTAGTTACAATCTTTGGGAAAACTCAATGACCTCACAAGAACCCCTAATTTATTCCATAA
Source organism: Viscum album (assembly GCA_963277665.1). Classification (NCBI taxonomy): domain Eukaryota; kingdom Viridiplantae; phylum Streptophyta; class Magnoliopsida; order Santalales; family Viscaceae; genus Viscum; species Viscum album. The sequence goes on along the minus strand of OY728161.1, from coordinate 1,982,868,909 downwards.
CTTTGTGTGTGTGGTCCTTGAAAATTGAGAATGGAAAATCCTATGAGCATCACATTATTGGTCAGTTTTTTATCTGATCACTCAGTATGATACTCCATTGAGATATTATGATTAGAATTTGGTGGATGTAAAAGAAATTACTCGAGATCAAATTTCATGAGTGGGATGACGTAATGACTGATTGTACAGATGACCCATGAAATTATATGGGAATTATAATTTCTAAATGGTTGATGGAATGTTTTAAAATTTAAGAACTATAATAATTTTTTTAGGTTTGGAGGATTTTAGGGTTTATTTGTTAATATAGTATTATTCCTCTATGTTTCCTTGATTGTTTATATATGTTTTATGATTCAGTGGCATTGGATTGTTAGTTTTGGAGGATATAGACAAATAAAATAGTTAACATATAGTTAGTACTAACCATACACCCCAACAATGAATTGGATTTTGTTAAGGCTCAAGACTTGTTTAAACCATACAAGGGGTATTGAAAAATTATGATAACTAACTATGAATTGCGATGTTCCTTGAATAATTATCTCTTCACAGTTCGAATTTTTTTTGAATAACCATATTCCCTAACAATGCACGTTATTAAATGAAAGAAAATGAACATTTTATCCATCCAACATTTTTTATATTTTTACTCCCCTTTCAACCTCATTCATCTAGAACCACATTGAATGAACCCCCCCCACTCATCATCCTGGTTTATTCTCCCTCATTTTGTTTCTAGTTTGAGAATAACCACTTTTAAGAAAGCTCCGTAAAAGAGTCTATGAATCACCTTCCTTTTTTAATAGTTTTATATATATATTGAGTTTATTCCACTTGGCTTAGATAATATTTCCCATTCCATGGGTGAATTCTTGGTTCAGTATTTTTTAATTATAAGGGTTGAACTGGAACATGATTCTTTATATGAATACTGATCTTATATTGAGATACGTGGTGCTTTTACTTTACCCATATTCCTTAATTTTTTGAGAGTGTGTAGTGCATCCTTACCTGTTTTCCATGTGGCAGACAAGGAAAAAATTAATTTTTTTTTAATTTGGTTTATATTGTTACAAAGGTTTTATTAGATATATTTGGATATATTTTCTGTTTTTTTGTTAAGTGGTTGAGGGATGTTTAAAATTTTCAAAATTGGGGTTGTGTTTTAGCAGATGGATGTGATATAGACTTTAAAATTTTTCAGTTCAGTAGTATGAAATTAGTTTCTTAAATTTAGATCTAAAAAAGGGAAATGAGTTTTGTAAATAATTACTTATTTTACCAAAATAGGTAATTTGAAAAAAGGTTTGATATGGTCAATTTTTTGGACTTCTGAAATGGGAAATTTGGTTTGAAATATTATTTTAATAAAAATGAACCATATGCAGGTTTTGAAAGTGGAAAATTATTGTGAATTGGAATGAGATCCATGTGGATTGTTTTAGATTTATTTTTTTATTTATTTGAAACATTTAACGAAAATAAAAACTCCCCTTGTTTATTTGTTTGGATTTTTTGAATGAAAATTTATGAGGCCCATTTTAATCCATGGTATTGGTAATTATTGATATGTTAATGCTTGGATTAAATTTTGGGATTCTCATGGTAAACATGGGGTAAAAACTACCAAAAATATATATTGGGATATATGGTTAACTCTGGGTGAGTGATCCCTCTTCGGGAAGATAGATTTATGGTTAAATTGGAGTGAATACTTCCCCTAGGGACACTATATTTTATTGTTATCCAAGGATAAACACTACCCCCATGGGACATTAGGATCCATGGTTGAGTATATTTTCCACATATTCTTGTTTGGGTATGGAATATTTATATTTCCACTGGCCAAGAGTAATATGGTTGGAATAATCTTTATGACACACTCTAAGAAATCATGACATTAGAAAAAGATGGATTGCACTATTTATACAGTGAAACTGGCCCCTTTTTCCATGTTTATTTTATGAAATAGTTTCAAATGTTCAAATTTTTTAATTTGTAATAGTGTAGTCTGATCCCCACAACAAGAACTATTGTGAATATTGTTTATTTTATGGGAACCATTTCTTGTGTCCTAATAATATGTACTCACACCCAACTCAGGACTTCATGAAACTTGGGTACCTGAGAAGAAGACTATTTGATTAAAGGTCATCATTTTGGGGTGGTGGACCATTACATAATGTTATACATCATGTCATTTGGTTCTGTATAGAAAAATAAGACCATAAAGGACTTGAAACCATTTTTTTCCGTTTTCTATATAATAATATTTTTTAATCATTTATGTATATGATCCACTAATGGGGAATCCCTTTAACATTGTTATCATTCCATCTATTATATAAACCATTAATGTATTTAATTTTGGAATATTCAAGGCTTATTTATGATATTTATGTGTCATAGATTATCTTTTTTTCCCACACTTTTACTACTCTAATTAGGGGTATAATCTCTCAATGGAATCTATTATACCCACGTTCTTATTTGGATGCCTTTAGAATATGAGGAGATACACCTGAGGTCTCATGGCATTCTACTAGTCTGTGTATCGAGGTAGTAGGTCATTATAATGTGGTATCAGAGCATGTTTTATTTTATATTACTATTAAGGAAAGATATATTTGAGACTCAAAAAGTGACAGGTCTCGGTAATAAGTTTATTCTTATTAGTGATCAACTCAATCATGGGGGTAATCACAAGTCAGCAGGGATAATAAATGTTATTATTTGGATATATCCCATTACAACTGTATTTTATTTTCTCCTTGTTGATAAAATTACAATGTGTTATACTGATTCATGGGTTTTTTACGCATGGAATTGTAAGATAAGATGTTGTTGTAGTGTGGGTTCTTTCAGGCATCATTTCACCCACTAAGGGATTCACATCACAAGAATATTTTTAGGGATAAGATTTCAGATGTTGAATATATGTTGTTTGGGGTTATTTTGGCCTTTATTTATTTTCAATTGGTTATACTAGTCTGATTCACATCTAAATTTGGTAGATGTTTTCATAGAAATACCTACTTAAGTATTTAATATGTAAGAAACTTCTTATATTTCATTTCACATATATGTCTATGGTGACAAATTTCTTGACTAATTCCTAAGATGATTTTTAATGAGCATGTAGACATAAATAGATATATGAAGGTTTTGGTTCAATATAGTACCCATAAAAAATGTATAATGTTTTTTTCATACATTTATTTTGAATGATATTCTATTTAAACAAGACATTAATTTTTTTTATAAATTGGTATTTGGTAAAAAAAAAGTAAATGTGAATTATATGAGTTTGGTAGTTTAATGAGAAATGTGATCCTTAGAAAAATATTAATGTTTTCAAATAAGTTTTTAAGAAATAATTTCTTTTTGTTTTAGATGTCGTTTTTGATCTAAAAATATTTTAAATGTGAGTTTTTAAAATAATATTATTTCAAAGAAATGTGGACTTTTTGGCTTGTGTTAATTGTGATTACCTTGGGAAATAATGTATGAAACCCATGATTTTAGTGTAGGATCAGTTGTGTACATGGGTTAACCTTGTCCATTTTGGTGTGATTTCTTTGTGCTTTATGTTGAGTTAGACATTTTGAGGGTGGTTGACCTTGGTTTTGTGTAGTCTTGACCATAATAAGGTTAGTTTGGGTATTGTGTGAGAGCCCGATTTTTGAAACCCTTCTTAATTAGAGGTGTACTGCATAATTTAGTCTACAACTTTCATGGTGTGGGTGGATTTCGGACCCTTGGGGTCTATATATGACCCAAAAGTGTGTATTATTATTTTTTTAGTGACCCTGGAGTTTCTACATTGCATGTGACTTCCATGTGATATTGAGATGGGAGTGAGTGTCATTGATTGAGGTGTGGACATAGTCATAACATGGTTTCTAGGAAATTTAGTATGTTTTAGTGACCATTGAGAGTGATTCATGTTTAGTGAGTTGGTGCATTGTGACCCTAAAGGGTAACCTATTATAGGGGTGAGCCATTTTTTTGAATAATCTTATAGGATTGGATAATGTTCAGTGATTCCAAGTCGTAGAGTATAAATATTTTTACCACTATTGGTGGTAGAACCTTATATCTTGGATAATTTCTATGGGGAGGATTATTTGTATCAATGACATTATCATGTGGGTATGCTTCTGGGTACACTGTGCTTTTGTGTGTAAGTGGTTTGGGTTTTGGAAGTGATGCATGAGTTGGTAGGTGAACATGAATGTATTAGCGACACATGTTGAGTGTCAAGCCTATTGTAAGAGGGAATATGGGTTGTATTATTTTATTAAAATAGAAATTCCATGTGAGGTGTCTGTAGGTGTATTCCGGAGGTGCGATGAAAAATTTAATTAATTTAAATGTGTATTCACATAGGGTGTAGATGCTGAGTATCAATGTTGGGGGTTAGAAAATGTGAGGTCAGGGGACAAGACCTATAAATCTTAATGTTTTGTCGTAGTAGATTGGTGTGAGTAGGGTTGGATGTATATAGTTGTGGAATGATGTATGTCGATTATGGGACATGTTTCAGAGCATAAAATAAGTTGAATGCCTATTTGAAGAAAACTACAAAACATACCCCCAATTGAGTAAGTATGATATGTGAATGTGTTTTCATAGTGGATGTGGTTTGTGGTCCATGTTGGGTAGTAACACAATTCAAAGGATAGTGAGTCTAGATTTTTGAAACATGATGTAGGAGTGTGTGAAATTTTTTTGTTTAGGTAATCAGGGTATTGAGTTTTGGTAAGTGTGGTTCCTTTGAAGTTTGAGGTCATAGAATTACCGTGTAGGAGTTGAGGGAGGATGAATGTAAGGATTTGTTGTGGGTAAGGGTTCCTGAAGTATATATGGAAAAGGAAAAAATAACCATAACTTATATTTAAAGTGTTCATCTAGATTGAGGTGTTGTGACTTGGACAATCCATAGATCAATCAAGGTAAGGTGTGACAGGGTGATTGATGTTGATCAGGAGGATTGACACACATTTACAAAATGTTGGAACTAACAGGGATAGTGCCTAAGTAAACAAGTAAGGGAATCTATATAGTAGGAACCATACACTAATATGTGTATGTAATTACATTTTTTTAACTAAGTCATAGAGAATACTGAGAGTGAAATTATGTGACTAGGAAGTGATTAGTTTTTTATGAAAAGAGTAACACTCAGGTGTGATCAATTTAGGAAAAAAATGACTATTTTTTATTAATATAATATTTGTTTGTGGATGTGAATTCTGGGTTTTGAGCCATTGGGGAAATTACAAGGGCACTTTTATGGTGTTGAGTGTCATGTTGGTCATGGGTATATGACCATCATCAAAAAATTATTTTTGGAGTGTGGTAATGCTAGAGGTTGTGTTTATGGGGTGTTGGTTGGAGTCTATGTAGTTGATTCAATTCTTAGGATGAAATTAATTTATCCATGTTTGGTTTGATGTGATAGCATGTGAATTCTCAAGAGAGAGCATGAAGAATAGTGCAAGTGGTTAGTGGTTTACCATGGAATCACACCGACAGTTCAGAGTTGTACTAAAATGTGTGTTCAGGAAGACCAAGTCTTACCTATAAAGATGGGGGTGTCATGGTTGAGAGTTTTAATGGAATTTTTGTGATAGAAACTTGTCATTCTCAATGTGAGTTGTTCTAAGGTGGTCCACACATTTGTTTTACATTTGATTTAACACAAAGGGTTTAAAATCTCATGGTGAACATCCATATAGTTGAAGAAGACCATATTCAGAGTAGGTTGGGGATATATTATGACAGAGAAATATATTCAGGTCATGTTTAAATGAAGGAGTATTTCTATCTTGGGATCCAAGTATAGAATGAGAGTGTCATTGGAATTTAATGGAACTCTTGTGTGGGTTTTTTTATGGTGCATTGGGAACTATTCTTTGCAGTTTAGTGGGCTACTAAAAATACGATTTCGAAGGAAATATCTAATGGTGGAAGGAGGTGATATTTGGAATAATACATACAATCTATTTCCTATGGTTAAATGAACCATTGGATAGGGGAATTAACAAGATGATGATATGAGAGTGTATAAGAATATATAGAATCTTTGTGAATCATCTCAATGTTCAACGGTAATATGAGTGACTTACCATGATCGAGAAACCACATGCTTTCAGTTGGGAGATATTATTTGGAAACACATGGCCCATTAGAAACATAGGTTTTCTATTTGAGTGGGAGTTGATGACTGATAAATGATTGGGAGAATTTTTTGGATGTCCACTAGGACATCCAAATCATTATAAGTGTTATGGTGGGGAGGTTGTAATTTCCCAGTGTAATGTAAAACCATAGAGCTATATGGGAATTATAATTTCCACTTGTGGAAGGAATGTTTTAAAATAATAAATATAGAATAAATTCTAGAAGGTTATAGATTATTAATGGTGTTATTTTATAGTTATATTTAGGCTTGAGTGGTGTATCAGGTGTTCAGATAAGTTTCAAGAGATTTTGGGTTTGGAGTTTTAGATTTAGTGGAGGCAGCCCGAGGTTCACAGGTAATGTACAGTAAGTTTTAACCATGAACTCTAATATGGCATTGTAGTTTATAAGGATAATTTTTTTTCTAAACCATGTAAGAGACCCTGAAAAACTATGTTACCAATTAAATAATTATAGTGGAATGCATATAGTTTTCACATAGTATGGAAAACCATGTGCACTAACTGTGTATAACGGTGTGCCTTTGATTTTGAGGCCAACATATTTAGTAAACAATTTATCTAAATATGTGCCTAATTTAAAGAGACCAAATAAAAAATTTTACCCTCCACCATTTTTATGTTTTTACTACCCTCCCCCCATTCATCTAAAATCCCTCCACAAATCTCCCAATATCCTATAAAATCCTCTAGGGTCATTATCCTTTGTTCAGTGTCTAATTTTAGTGTAGTCACATATGATCAAGATCCATTAGTGAGTCCATGAATCATCTTCATCCATTTTAAATTTTAATTTTCATTTGAGTAGTGTTAATCTTGGTTGTGCTAATATACACTATTTTAGGGATTTTTGTGGTTATTTTTTTTCTCAATTCAATATGCACATGTTTCCAATACATGATGTATATAATCATCTAATGTTGAGGTAGGTGGTCCCTTGACATAACACATAGTCCTTATTATTTTTCAATGCATGTGTTGTGTGGTCTAACCAATTTTACAAGAAATGTTCTTCATATTAATTAGAGGTTTTAAAAATTGTATTATCTTGTTAAATAGATTTATATTAGAGATGTTTTTCCATGTTTTAATTGAGGTTGTTAGGAAATTAATCCATATTTATGTTGTTCCAAAACAAGGTTGTGTTTGGGAACCGATGGATGTGAAATTTATTTTCACATTATTTGGTTAATGATAATGAAATTGGTTTCTAAATTTGGATATTGAAAATAGAAAATATTTTTATAGATAATGTCCTTGGGTTTTGGTTTATGACTCATAAAATAGATATCAATTAAAAAATTTATTTTATATAGTAATTTTTTCCCCACATGAAATTAGAAACATGTGTTTAAATCGTGTTTTTATAAAAATGAATTACATGACTGATTTGGAATTGGATTTTTTTTTGAATTGGGATGATATCCATGTGGATTGTTTGATAAATATTTGAGTATGAATTTTGAAATGTTAAATGGAAATGAAAATACCCCTTTTGTGTTTGTTGTTATATTCAAAATATAAATGTAAGAGGACCCCTTAACACCTTGATTTTGGTTATTGTTGATATTTACTTGGTCTATTTAAATGTATGGATTTTGATGGTTTACCTAGTGTCAACACTACCCCAAGGAATGATATGATTTCTGGTTAACCTATGGTTAATTATTCTCTAAGATTATGTTGGATTTATTGTTAACCATGGAGAAATACTACCCCCAAGGGATGTAAGATTTTATTGTTATACTATGGTGAATGTTCCCCCCATGGGATAAAGGGATCCGAGGATGGGTTTATTTACCTCAGATGATGGTTTCAAATAGGGATGGATATATTTACCCAATTAAATAAGTGATATGGTTGGCATGATAATTAAAACATTCTTATAGTCAACCAGACACTTGTTGATGCTAGTTTGTAACATTTCCAGGTTGAACCTAGCCATTGGACGGATCGTTTATTTTATGCAGTAACTTTAAATGTCTAAATGTTTGAAATTTTAATGGTTAATCTTGACAACTACAATATATGCTATTGTAAATATTGGTTGTTTTACTGACATTATTGGTGATGGCCTACTGATTTGTACTCACACCTAGCTCAGGCATCCATTACACTTGGGTGCTTAATGATAATACTGTCATGTTAATTTAATGTCACTGTTGGTGGTGGCCTAATAATTTTTACTCAATCCTGATATTGTATTAGGATTGTCACATTCAAGTACCCATAAAATCAATAAATAGACCTACATTGGATGATCCATCTCGAAAATGCTTGACTCTAGATACTGGGGCATAAGGAAATCTAATATCATGATACCCATATATATAGAGGCATCATGTAATCATACAAACATGAACACTGAAGTCCATTCTAGACTTATGGTAGAATTTAATGTTTGAATCCTCAACTAGCCACTAACAACATCATTCCATATACACTCATTGAGTCACCACTAATCTGAATCACCCTGAGAGTAGCTGTTATTCATTTTGAGCCTAGCACCAATTTACATACTCCTTCTATCCAGAAATTTTGTATATATCAACAACTCACTTGGTTGTTGGAATCAAATTACCATAAAAAAACATCAACCATCTGGTATCCTAAAACCAAAAATCTACCCATATAGTTTCATACCACCTATAAAGTATTTTAATCTCCCCATAATAATATTTCCGTTTTCATTACATCAATTGAATAATACATCGTCCATAATAGCCCACAATCTATTCATCCCTATACATAATTAATGGATGTGGCTAGTCCCAATCATACCAGAGTGTGATTACAACATAAATTTATACCTTCTCCCAAATAATAATGAGGTTCATTCCCTAAACACACATTACATAACTCCCATGAATATGTATCTCCTTATACCACTTTTGGAGAATAATTATAACAGGTATATATCACCATCATATTCATGTTAATCAACCTCATCTAAGCTCACCCCTCAACTCAACCTTTTATGCTCTCATCATGGTTCAACTCAGATCGATCATAGTACCATACTTGATCCAGCTAAGGCCTAAACTATATCGATAAGGAAACTTGAATTTCTTCTATAGTCCCTAGTATACATAGACATAATAAAATCCCAAAAATTCTTGGGTCATCATCCCACAATAGTTGTTCCATGATCCACCGCTCAAAAACCAAATAAATATCCAAAGTGACCTGCCCCAAAACCATTCAAACATAATTAGAGTATTCTCATATACCACCTGATCATTGAAAATTGACTCATGATCCCATGAGTAATAGATCAAAAAACTCAGATCACCTTTCTACATTCCATGTCAACATGGAAAGCCAAGAGTATTAAAAATGATCTCATCTAAAGTCCTGACATCCTTCCCTTTCTGAGGAAAGCAATACTCTTAGCCGCCATCTAACACCATTTGAATGATTGATGCATCTACCCATGCTCACATACATATTATATGTTCTTATAACCACTGGTTTACGAAAAGTAACAATTTTTCCCTCGATGTCTAACCTCATGAAAGAACTCCCAATGTTTTATATTCCATAGTACTAACACTCATGGTTAGTTAAAATTTAAGATCCATTAAAGAATCACTATTGATATTTTATATACCCGATTACACTTCACATGCATCAGTCTCATACAATGAATAACTTACACATTCTTTAAATTTATAATGAAATCACAACCTATAATAGTCTCTCACACCAGTTACCATCATGTACCATCTATCATAAAAAAACAAAAATCTTATGTTAAATTTCAATGGTCACTAGTGTCTCTCTCATAGACCATGGATTAATACATTTATAAGGTCATGGTTCATGTGGAATAATCCATTCTCCCATATTATACATCCATGAATATATATGTTCCCAAAACCCACTCAGGGTTCTCACATACAAAATGACATCACATGTAAAAACCACCACCAAATATTGGGTATCACATAAAAACTAAATTCTCATGACAAGACAACGATCCCACTAGGCATTGATTTTCATGGTAATCCAAACATAGATTTCCCTTGGAGAATGACTATCTTATTATTCACCATTATCTTAGTTAAAAGTTCTATTTTAGAATAACTATACCCAACAATCAGATTCACATGGTTCAGTTATGTAGAATTCTATTCCATGATATATGAGAAAATTCCCTAGAGGTTATTACTGGAACATTAATTTACCAAACCTAAATGCCCAAAATAAAAATGGTGTTCACTATAAAGGAATCAAATGACCACATTAACCCACTATGGTCACTCCATGTCCCATGAAATTTGGGACAATGCTTTCATCATATCCCCTATCAAAACACAAAACCTAGGGAGTATCACATTCATAATAAAAGGCTAACCAAAATAATATAGCATGAAAAACATAAACAAAAGAAAATATCATGTTTTCATATGCCTAAATCTACCATCACTATCCATAACCCATTATAGAAGCTTAAGGTTTTTCGATCACCAGGGTTCCTATAATTTTTTCCTAGGTTAACACATAGCCAAATTACTCCTATTATGGCCCTCAATACCATCCCATGCCACTTAGGTCATAACCCATATCACATAGAACATTATTCTCAAAAAAAGGTTATAGTAAAAACATGACCTAACAAGCCTCATTGGTATGCCTAAATATTATATGTCTTGAAGGATGACTTAAGGATCAATTACATGTCAAGGGTCACTCAGTTTAGTCTTGTCGCCCAACCCATGTCTAATATGCCAAAGGTATATCCCCATAGTACTAAATCATTCCATGGTTACTCACCAAGAATACTATGGTTTCCCATATTAATTCACCTTAAACCCCCTCAAGGAGGTTCACTAGTGTCAAGTTCAAACCCTACGCCTCTACAATTAGAAATTGATGTAGTTAATACATTATAAGGCCCCTCATATACTTATAACATTTTAAACTCTACCCACATAATTAAAATTTAATTTATTATATTTTATTTAATGGAGGAAATAACCCTTAGCAGTGATATTACATTGAACATGTAGGTAAAATATGCATAAATAATAATGGTAAGTTCATAAGACCACCTAACATTAAAACTTTTCCAAATCATTTTAATTATAGAATTATTACTCACTTATCATTATTTCCCAATTCTATCCAAACCATTTAGCAAACATCTCTCACTTGATTCCCGAATACAATTAAAAATAAAAACTTAAATAATTATAATCAAAACTTAATTAATTAACAAAATGAATTTAATTTTTCAATATTTAAAAACTAACCATAATATTTGAAAACACTCTATGTCACTACAAAACACAATAACCAATATAAAAAACATTAGGAGTTTTTTAGCAACCCCCGACCCTAATATGGTAGAAAAATTAAACCCACAAGTTCTGTTCCATATTTATTTTAATTTAGAAAAATCAAAAATTATTAAAGAGTTCACATAAAAATAACCTTTAAAGAAATGATAAAATAATTTAGGAGGATGTCATATCAGGATTCCACCTATATTGAATGTTAAGAACCCCACCATCCTCAATTTATTTTTCCATGCATGGGTGGTATATAAATTATGTCTCTATCCTAGTAGAAACAAAATCAAGAATAATGGGAGGAGATAATGAAAAGTGATAAATACATGGTAGATCTCACTAAAAACACTGATAAACCAAATCAAAATCCAACTTAAATTAAAGGGGTTCTGGATGAGGAATATGGGATAGACTCTTATGTCACACCTAAGGAAGAGGGGGGTGTGAATACCTAAGAAAAATAAATATGGGAAAATGGATATTCACAATATTTAATAGGTCAAATTTTTTGGATTCATGGTTGGATAAATGATGTTTCAACCTTGAAGATATACATATCTGAAGCCATCCACTAAACAAGGTTTATTCACATGATTTTCGATTCCATGCACCAAGTCCTGGGTCTAAGCCACCCATTAGTACTTACTCGAAAATTTAACTCATTTTACCCCAAACTATGCTGTAACTATTCGAGTAAGAAAAATTCCATAAAAAATCAATTGGAAACTCCCAATCGTTAGGGGTTTTAAAAAGTTTTCCATAAACCATGCACTATAAATATTTATCCCAATGGAGATTACCCAAAAACCTCTGAAAATCACCCAAAAAATCTTACTCACCTGAGAACATAATCTACCTATTGTGATTATTCCATGTTTGAAAACATCAATTTAAGATGTTATGTATCTCAAAATTGTATCCAGAGTCTCATTTCTTAAAATGAATATTCTAATAAATTACAATTTAAAATTCCTCTATAATTCTCAACCAGTATGGACATAGGATTTTACAGTTTAAGGTCATGTGATAGGAAAATTCCATATGTTTTAATATCATGTGACAATGATGTATTCTAGGATATTTAAATTCATTTATCTCATTCAAATAGGTGAATACTGTGATGTATATCAGTGATGGTAATTAAAAATCAACTAAAACTCTAAACTCACATGAGTAATTATTTGTGTGAGAAAAATATATATAAGATTAGTTTTTTTATTAGAGTTCACAACCAGGGTTAAAAGAAGATTACATACTAGTTCTTCTATGATAGATTTAAAATGTCATAATAGGGATGATAATATGAGACTGAAAATTACTTCTACATGAGCTAACTATAAATAGATGACTTATTAAATGTTTTAGATGAAGTTATGTTTGGGTTTAATGCCTAAAAGGAGTCGCATGAGGTAAGATAATGTTGGGCCTTATTGAATGATTGAAGCATAATTGGAGGTGTTTTTCTATTCCAAGTGAAATTATTGAAATAAATATTTAAACCCATATGATTCATTCATGGTTTGATAAATAATAGATAATAGAAGAAAAATCACATTATATGGAGGTACATTGTTAAATTTGAATGGGGATTATACACTGAAGCTACCCATGAGTATAAAATCCTTCCCTTTTCATGATATGGTGTATCTAGTATTCATTAAATGAGGTTTTCTATACTTTTTTAATTATATAATCTTGTAGATTTACATCTGCCACTAGGAATATTGGGCACTAAGTTTAACAGCATGTTTTGGGAATGATATGATATATAGTTTATCATCATGAAGCTTGAACATTATGTGTCACTAAATGAGTGATAATAAATTGTTTTATTGGGCTTATAAATCAAGAATCCAAATCATGATTTTTCTCTAATAACGTGACCCATTTATGTATATTTTTTTGAAAAGGAAAATCACCATGGTCATTTGAATTCGTATTTTATTGATGGATAACATTAGTAAAGGTTAAAATATTATAGGAGTCTTATTTAATTTTTGACTTATCTTCTAAATTTATACATGGTATATAAATGATTTATGAGGCATAAGAATATAGGAGAGGTTGAGAAACACCTATGAATCCTCACTTATGACATAAGAGAGTATAATATGTGATGTAGGAAAATCCCACATTGGAATTCATTTAAATATTCTTTATGAATAACGCTTCATGAAGATATATACAAAAATCACCCTCCGGGTACAATGTTCATGGAGATACTTTACAAAATAACTCCATGGTGGATGTGATTTGGGAATGAGATTCCCAATGTATGATTTAAGAAGTATATTCTTCATGAATTCATTTTCTCTTTTTTTACATTCAATGGAACTTTTTGATACTACTTCCAAAAAATAGAATACATTCATCTCTAGATATCTCTTTCTGTGTTTCCCTCCATACATTAATTTAATTATCCTCATTCCTCAATCTTTTTTTAACATTTAGAAAGAGTAGAGAATTTATAGGATTTTCCTTTTCACTTTTTCCCTGTAAATAGAGGGTTATGTGGTAGTATATGAACCACAAGGGGCCGCATAGGGAATAAATGTGTCTACTTGCAAGAATCATTATTGTAGAAATGTGGTTTTATCTAATGAACAATATGATATGATAAAAATCCCCACCCTTGAGCCAGAAATGAAGAAAATTAATTTTTCGTTGTTGCATAATTAATGCCTCCTTTCAAATGTTAATTCCACAAGGGAAAAGGTTCTTCCCTAGGTGAAAAATGAGCTATATAGGGAATTTACATTTTCAAAATTTTAAACATAAGAATTCATATGGGGTAAGGAATGAAAAAGGATGTTACCTAAAAAAGGAAAATTCTATGTAGGAGAATTCACATTATGTACCAGTTTTGGGGCTTTGTAGATTAGGTCATCGTAATGGAGTGGTTTGATTGAAAATAATAGTGTTTTCCAAATAATTTTTTTACTTTTAAAATATTTACCATTGTTTTCATACAATTTATAATACTTTTGGGTGATGAATTTATTTATGATAATTTTTTTTTCAATCATTTTCAGCCTTTCAGACCTTAAATAATATATAAGGATATTTATTTGAAATATTAGACAAACAAAACAAGGTGTAGTAATATAAATGAAAATATTAATTAAATTATATAATTAACATGTAACATAACCATGGTGTACAATTTTAAACATAAATTCATCCTTATAAATAACCAATATATAGAAAAAGGGATAGATTCAATGTAATGGTAATCCAATAATTCTCAATTTAAAATTTGTAGAAATATAGATGAAAAAAACAAAAAAAAAACATTGAAACAAATACCCATATTATTATGACATAAGGGCGCATCCCATCTTGTCACCAGATTTATTACTTTAAAAATATCACATTAGATTTCTATCATGTAGTTTTAATTTTCTTTTACACTAATTTGATAAAAACGTTTACAAACACCTGACAAGTATCTATTGGTTGTGATCACAATACACAAAGTATGATTCTGTTACATTCCCTAAGAAATACCATTAAAAAACAATAAAATTAATTAATATCTAAAATATAAATAAGAAATTTACACTATAAATATATATTAAGAAAAATCTCATCAAATTCATCTATAATAAATCCATAATAAGGTAAGTGAAATTCAAATTTTAATGATAAAGGTATTTAATGAACCAACTCATGAAATAATATATCATAGGTACGTAAAAATGGAAATAGGGTAGGGAAATGTGATACAACATTTGAAGTATCATACTATTGATTTAAAATTTCATAAGATCACCAGGACTACATAATATAATAATTAATAGAACTCAATTCCCCATGTACTGGTGTGTAAGGGGGGATCATATCCTATTTAAATTATTTGTAGGAGCTTCCTTTCACATCACCATCACTTTATTATGTAATGAAAATTACCCTATGATCCTTTCTATATACCATGGACATTATCAAGAGGTTTAAGTGATATATGGTTCAATTTAAATTGAAAAAATTTATGAAATAAATCAATTTAATAAGTAATCAAATTAAAAAAGTTGGATTACCATGTAGAAAGACCCTCCAAATTATATATGAATGACTATATATAAATATATATATATATATATATTAAAAAATCCATCAATTAAACATCATTTAAAACATGGGACTTTTGATTTCTAAATACATGGATAGATCTTTGAAATCTATATAAATCATTCCATGAAAATAATTTGTTTTAAATCTCTAAAAACGAGGCTAGTAATACCATAAAACATTTCAAGGAATCCTAATATACACATACATTCCATTAATAATTTTTCATTTAGCATTCCAACCCTTTATTGAAAATATAAGAAAAAGTTATATTTGAATAATCATTAAAATTTATGAATATATGTTTTTTGTTACTAAAAAAATGAAAATAATCGTGCACTAGAAATTCATAATAAAATTATTTTTACAAAGGGAAAATTATAGGAAAATTATTAAATCCCTATTCAATTGATGTTTAATATTGAAATAATGACGAAGAGATTGTAAAATGTTGAGAGAGAACCCTAATATTTAAAACATGATAAGAATCTCCTAAAATTTGGATACAATAAACCACTTTGGATTTACTATAGAAGAAAAATAGAGAAAGAAGGAGTAAAATACAGAATAAATATAAAATGATCTGCATAGAGAAATCTCTCACTTACATATATATTTTAAGGAAACATTGTTGGCAATGAGGATTGGAGGTAGTTGATGTAGGTGGGTATAGTAGAGTATTATTGTATAATGGGGAGGAAAATAGAGGAAAATCCCCTTATGTTTGGTTTTTAAAAATTAAATGTTTTTATTATTTTAAAATTTTCATGAACACTATTTATGAGAATGGATTTGATGCACCATTCCTATGAAATAGAGTAGCTCCTATGTGAAATGCCCTAATTTCACTACTAACTTGCAGAGGCTCATGAATTTCATGAAACTAACACATTAAATCTTTAAAATAACTCCATGAACACAAAATTTTGTACCCAAACCTCCATCCAAATAAAATAAATATAATTTAATGGATTAAATACCTGAAAATAATACTATGAGAATTATAATTTCCACAATCATATAACTTTACACCATTAAAAAAACATGTAAAATTCCCTTTAAGTGAAAAAATACATATAACATTAGAAAATACATATAATAATGTATATAAATTTATTTTTTAGGATCTCACAATCAAATTAGGTATTTAATTATGTTAACAAAATCTCAAACCCAAATAGTAGCATCTAATTTCCATAAATTCAAATATTAAATAATTAAAGAAGTAATAAAGGAAAATTGAATAATATAAATTAAATTAAAATTGAAAAATAAATTAAATATTAAATAACATCATAAACCAAATAAATTATTTGTAACAAAGTATAATAAAATTATTTATAAAAGAAATCTCCCCCCAAAATCAAATACAATCTTTTATAACATACTTTGTCAGGTACAATTTTAATTAATTGTAAATTTTGAAAAAAAAAATTAGAAATAAATATAAACTGATTCTAAAACTAAATTAATCTTTTATGAAAATATTATCATGAATAAATTCACCAAATTTAATAATAGTAACAAAAAATCATTCATAAGAAGACATTGTTTCTATTGTATCCCTTTTTTAACATAACTAAACTACAAGATGTGATATCCTTACCAACAAAATGTGTCAAAACTAAAATACCATAATGTATAAGGGACTTGATTTAACAAGATATTAAATAGTAATAATTTTTTTAACTCCCTCTATTTCACATAAAATAATAAAAAAAATGGATTAAAATTATATACCAAATCAAGGAAACACTAGTAAACATATTTAATTCATTATTATTATATGTCATTCCATTTCCATTATTTAAATCACATAATGATATTAATTAGAAAGGAAAATTATGCTATTTAAAAATAATAATATACTAGAATATATTTACATTTTAATGTTTATTTACAGATTAAAATAGAAAACATTTCCAATATATATAAATATATTTTTAAATTACCTTCAATTATTTAATTGTAATCTAAATAAAAACTCTAAAACCATAGATTTCAAAATGTATCTTTACAATGGTCTATCCCAAAAAGGGACTCATTCATATTTATCTAAATTTTTATTTGGGTCCTATTTTATACAAATTATTTAAATAAGAAAATTTAAGTGTGATTCCTATATTTTTTCCACTTCACTTTTGAAGATATTTATAATTAATTATGGTTATTATTTTTCTAAACTCATATTTATTATTTAAATATATTTTCCTAATAAAATTTCACTTATAATTAGGTAATGAACACTAAAAAATAGAAAACTATATATCCAGGAATTTAGAAAAATATAAATTGAAAAAAAACTATAATGTGACACATTTGACTTCAAAAACATTACCAGTTATGATCTAAATAACTATCAAGATCAAAGAACTTGATGATATGTTAAAATAGTATAAATACATAGGCTTACATGACTAAAAAATCAAAAATAACCGGTTAAGATAATAAAATAATACCCAAACCATACAATCATAAAAAACAATCTTAGAAAATACTCACTCACTACAAATGAGGTATCTTGCCTATAAAGGATATCGTGTGATCAATTTAAAATTATAAATTCAATATTAGAGAAAATTAAGTAATATGAGAGTTTTTTATATCAAAAATATTTGAATTCCATTAAAATATCTAATTTACAAATAAAAATTAAATCCCTTCACTTTAATGAAATCATATATAACCCCAATAATTATAATCACCAAATAAATAATAGAAATTATACATTGAATGAAATATTCACATACCCAGACACAGTAAGTAAAATTTTTTTCACACCCAAATGAAAATGTATTTCTATTAAGATAATTTCAACCATACATTAAAAATGACATCACCTTTTCTACAAATCACATATGCTAAAACTAGTGGTGTTTGAATAGAAAAAATAAATTTCATGACACATGTTCAAACCCTAAATTTTATTACAATAAAAAAAAATTATAACATTTACAATGAAATAGAATTATTAATATAAAATATTCCATCATCTTAAAAATGTTTTAAAAAAATTAATCAATGAAACCCCACATAAAAATCATATCATATACAAGGAACTGATGGAATTATAAAAATATTGTTTGAACAAGTTATTTTTCAATGATTTTTTATTTGGGTTATGTAAATTATTGTAATTCTCTTAGAACATTGACCATTCACTAGTTCTTGGAATATAGGTGTTACATGACCACCTTCAGACCAGCCTATGTACTAAAGGCTACTGACTAGTAGTGATGGTATAGGGTAATTACAATGTAATATTATACCCTAATATCTGGCCGAATCAAAAATAGAAAATAAACAAACAACATTAGACATATTGAAAGTAATTGAATGTATTATAAATTGAACAATAATTCTATAATATATGAATTAAAAAACATATATTTAGATATAAATACTTTTCACCCACTGAGCAAGACACATGTACAAGATAAATATATGAAATAATATTCTGAAGTGGATCTCTTTCGATCCCCTCACCTCACCTCATCCAAATTTTAAAATTCTATTTTATCTATATCATTTCCTCATTATACACGAGTAATAATCCCTACCTAAACCTAAAAATAATGAAGTCTATTTGGTTACCCACGTTCCATGGCCCCCTTAGGAGGGTGTGAGTAAAAATTAGTAGGTAACTACCAATGGGGTACTAGAAATAATTGGTTTAGTAATTTATTCACTATGTGATATTATCGTAAAATAAAAAATGAAAAATGTATATAAATTGTACAATCAATACTTAGTTTATATGGTGAAACCTTGGATAGACAATACATGTTTTGACTTGTTCTAGATTTCTCTGACCATGTCATATAATCATCAGGGGATACATTTATAGTCATTGAATCTCATGAATTTATTTTCATGTCAAAAAAATGGATTCTAGGAAACATACTAGATAGAAAATATTGGCCTAATAATCGGTTTCCATGTAGTATCCCAAGAAACATATAAGTATCATATGCAATAAATAGATCGTATGTAATATTTTAGGCACCACATTAATTATAATGTATAATATATGTATCCTTGGATGTACCACATACATCTCATGAGTTTCACAAATAATCTATAAATCCAATGAAGTATCCAAGGGATCCCATAAGCATCCAGCATAATCCCTAAATCCAAGGAAGTATTCAAATAATTCTTGAAGTAAAATCCATAATAAATGAAACAAAGGTATTGTCTATTGGTACAGTGCATGGAACAGAAGCAAAAAATTATTATAGGGCCCCAACCTTAATCCTTACACAATCTTGAATTACTTTAACAATACACATTAAAAATATTTTCAGGTTTAGAGCTTTAGATATTTAGGAAATATCATACACATAAAAATATGAATATTACATGTAGACACTTCTACTCAGTATCCATTTTTTTATAAAATAGAAAACATTTAAAAAGAAACATGTCTAGTTCTATGTTTTAGATAGCATGACCTTTAATTGATCCCATCATTGACTCTATTCATCATTAAGTGCTGTGGAAAAAATATAAAAAACATGGGATGAGAAAAAAATTCTCAGTAAGGGATATAAAATATGAAAAGAAAACAATAGTCCATGAATACATAAAAATTAAATAAATCATACTTTTCAATATTAAAATATAATCTCTTTAACATACCTCACAAAATCATATGATTTATGAATAACACAGAGAAATCATAGATAATAAAGGTAACTTGTGGCATCTATAACTTACTTAAATTTTAGTTATCAAAATTACATTGGGAGTTACAATTGGAATACCCGTCATAATATATTCCCTAAATCTTTTAGGAGAATCATTAAAGTTTACATCCGTCACTTTACCCAAAGCATTGGAGAGTTATCTTGGGATCATCCTCCCTAGGTTTATCCCAG
Source organism: Viscum album (assembly GCA_963277665.1). NCBI lineage: Eukaryota > Viridiplantae > Streptophyta > Magnoliopsida > Santalales > Viscaceae > Viscum > Viscum album. The sequence goes on along the minus strand of OY728161.1, from coordinate 1,982,848,458 downwards.
AACAACACATATACGTAAAACATTCCTAAGAACCATAACAAAATCATACACATAAAACAAGAATAAAGGAAACATAAAATTTCCACATTGCAATAGAAAGATATCAGGTCATGATATTGCATAATCAATTCATTAAATAACATTTAAAACATTTAAAAAGATGATTTTTGATTCAAAGTGTCCCATACCATATTGAAAATTTTAAAGGAATTAGCATTTTAAAACATTAATGTATATATTAATAAATCATAAGAAACATTTTGAAAACATTGACATTAATGAGAAATATTTTGAAAATTATATCTTTAAAACATTTAGAACAATGTTTTAGTTAAATAGTCTATTTACAGTTCATAAACTACCAGTATAAAAATAATTACATAATAAAATTAAACAAATATTATAATATCATGAGAATAAGGAGATTCATGATATAATACATAAATGGGTATTATATACACCATATAAAGTGATTTGGTGTATAACAAATAATAAATCCCAATGGAATGTAAATTGAGACAAAATACCATAAAAACATCGTATAAATGATGTAAGAATTTATCAATGGGGTGATTATGTCTTTCAGATGTATATCCACATAAAGGGAAGTAGAAATTACAACATAACTAAACAAATAGTGATTCCATACATAATCATGGCATAGTATAATCAACTAAGTATGCGTAAAACCCAATGATTGGAAATTGAGTTTAGAAATTCCCTTATGAAAATTCACCAGCCTAACGTGTAACAACCCAAACATTCATTAATGAAAATTTCTCTTGATCTATTTAAATGTATTACTATGGGTATATAAAACTTATGAACTTAATTGGTTTTAGGTTTTTGGATTTTAAAATAATGTTAGTAATTTTTATCATTACTAATATAGCCATTGAACAATGATCACATGATTGGTATAAATATAGGGCTTTAACAAATCCAATTTACCCAGACAAAGAAAGTGATGGCCTCATCTAATAGAATTTACCCATACGAAGCCCAATTATCAGAGTTCAGAAAGGAGGTTTCATCATTGGGATTCGATCTTAATCAAGCCCAAGTCAATCTAGAATGCGTTAAGCTTGAGCAGAACCACATACGGGAGAAGTGGAGGTTGATAGAGATTACCACTTGAGCAATATTATCTGAGCCAACCCAAGATTATGTCACCAACACGCACCTTACACTTAGGTCTTATGCGGGTGTTATAATGGTTTATGTAGCAATACCTTATCTCTATGAATATGTGCATTATTTTTTTATATAATAATGAATATACATTCATTTTATTATTATTAATTTTGTAAAAAAAATTAAAGTGAAAATAGTATTTTTAGTTAATATTCAACTTAAAAATTTATTTTGATGTATTAATGGAATTTTTAATTAAACAATATTTTAATAAAATATTAATAATTTTATTAAATTATATATTATTAAATATAAATGATCGTATAAGTTTATGTATGCAATTGTTATTTTTATTAAGGGTTGAAGGCTGTTTTTGTCAAAACCCATGAATTTTTTATAAATGTCGGTTATTATTTTAAAAGTAAAAATAAACACATTTATAAAATTATTTAGATAAAATGAATATTATTTTTGGAATTAGGATGTTTAAATTATCCAACGGTGAATGTTTCATTATTTTCTGATATAGTCAAATAGTTGGGTAAAAATTAAATACCGTTTAAATATATAATGTGTTTATGACAACATAATGACCCAATAGTGATGTAATAAATTACTATAAATGATATTTTCGGACAATATATGTTTTATCCTTAAAATAATGTTATTGTAGATTTTTTTTATTTATTTTATGATGCCTTAGTGGACCCTCCATGACTTATACAACATTTTACATTTTTAAATTGTTTTCCTTGAGAGGGTGACTCACCTCCACATAAGAAATCCTATTATTTTAAGACGTTCGGCCATTTTCCTTATGAAATAGTGTTCTACACTCACCATTGGGAAAAACCATTGCCAAAAACCATGGGCTGGTTTGTGGGTTTGACTATTTTAATGAGAGGTGTCCCAAACCAAAATAATAAAGAATTAATTCTCTTTTCTTATATAAACCCACATAAACTCCCACGTCCTCTCACTCAAACCATTTGGAGTTCATACAACCTCTACTATAATCTCTCTATAATCCACCCAATATGCCCCAAGCTCCTAATAAGTCTCTCTCAAGCCCCTCCCAATCCTTTGGCATCACACTTCCAGGTAAGAGATTTTTTCCTTTCTCACTTTAGTCCAAATTTTATTTTGTTGTAATTCGATTTTATATCCAATTCAAAATATTGGGTTATGATTTTTAACCCCCCATACTTACATATTTATTTTTGAAATAATTATATATTACTTTCTCTCTCATTAATGAATCCCATATAAATCTGATACAATACCGAAATTCCATAAGTATTTTATCTCTCAGCATCTAAATTCAAGCAATAATTTTGTATTATGAATCCAAATTCCATTACTTATCTAGGGAAATTTATCTATATGAAAACATTTATTTCAATTTAATTTACATATGATGAGACAACCACTTCTCTCTCACCACCCTTTTTTATGAATTCTTATGTCATGCTGTTATGATGCTGAAATTGCAATGCGATTTTCCAAGCCAAATTCATTGTGTAGTGAATACCATGACCATTTCTCTATCAAGGGCATTCACCTTTATTCACATTTTCTTATTGATTAAACATTTTTATGTATGTATTCCACTTTCCATTATCGTGTAATAAATTATGATTTTGAAGGATCCCATTTTGTATGATCCATGTGGCACACTTATGCATGAAATGAAATATTTAAGAAGTGTGTGCCCTAATAGTGCCCCAATGAATTTGGTAAAGTATAGTATCTTGATACATCATGGGAAATGAGTGTTGAATCATGCTAACTAAAGTGAAATGAGGGATTACTCATGCTTAATTTGCAGTGAGGGTTTACTCATTCTCCGTGTGCAATGATCATTGGCTCATGCCAATTCATGTTATGTGTTGTTTCCACATCTCCATGATATGATTATCATGATTTATCATGAATTTTTGTTCATGTTTCTCTTGTGATAAATTTATATGCCTATTTTCAAACATGTATTTTATTCCACATTTTATTCCTTGTTTATTCCCTTACCGGGATTGAAAGATCACCATTTTTTATGCATGTTCTCAGGTTATCCATGCATTGCTATTTACGAGGGAATGTAGTTGTCATGTATAGGAAGTTTTCAATAAAGATTTTGTGTTTCATGTTTTAAGTTATTATGTAATGTTTATATGCCCTAAAGACACTTGAACTCTAGATATTACATGTTGTATCATGTGAAGAGTTTATGTAATAAATCATGTTTAATCGTGTAATAAAAGAAGGGTTGTTATAGTTGGTATCCGAGGATAGGATTAGTTATTTTTGGGATTAGGATTAGAAACCCTATTAAAGACTTAGATACTATACTAAGTCTAATAAAAAAACATACCTATGTTTTGGTGAGTATTGAGTATGTGGTTTATTAAGGAAATGCTTCCCAGTCTGGATACAAGCAGGTAGGGGTGGATCTAGCAAAGATATACCTTGGAGTGAAAACTTAAACAAGGAGTTTCGGGCTTGACCCAGGGAATACTGGTACATGAAAATGGGCCTTGATATACTCTTGGTTACGATACTCCTAGGGGATATGGTTTTGTAAATTAAAAATCTTATTATGATCCATTATTAAGGGAATTTGAAAAAACTTCCTCTAAGAATACATGTTAGAACGTAGATCATGGATAAAATTGATTGAAGATTATAGATTAATATGTTAAGGAAATAAAAGTAATTTATATGTCACCAATTTTTGTCTTTGGATTTCCCTTTATGTGTTACCCTTTACATTCCTTTTATTCTGGTCAATGGCCGGTAATAGGAGGACTTGGGCTAACAACCGATATGAAGGTCAATGCGATGACTGTTCTAATGACATTCCCAATCTAATGGGAGCGGGAATCATGAACATTGTCATGATTCTCTATCAGATAACTCAACATTTGAAAAGAAACATGGGTTAAGAGGAACGTTCACCCCCATAAGAAAGAACAAGTCGCTATCGAGAGCTTTATAAGACAAAGGCCTCCTACTTTTAATGGATCATATGATCCCTTAATCCCCGAAAAATGGATCAACTCCATTGAAAATATCTTCCCATCATTGAATGTTTTGAACAAGAGATGGTTCTCATGAATGCTTATTATATGGATGGTGAAGCTGATCAATAGAAGACACTGATCAAAAATATGAAGCCTGAGGAGGAGATCAAGGCGTTGGAATGGAAGGATTTCTGGAAGATGTTTTTTGGTAAATATTTTATGTGCACCCTCTGAATTAAGATGCAAAGGGACCTAATTTCCCTCAAGCAAAAAGATGACAAATACGTTGGAGCATATGGGGAAAACTTCACAAGTCTTGCATGATACGCCTCCAAATTTTTCATAACCCCTGAATTCAAGGATGACTGCTTCTTTGGTGGGCTGAAACCTAGCCTACAGAAAGCCCTGGTGATCCGTGACTTCAATATCTATGAGAAAATTTTCTAATGTGCCCAGAAGGACGAAATGGTGATCGGAGATTCTCAGGGGTATCATGGGGATATATAGAATAAGGTGGAAATCAATTCTGGTGGTCTGATGGTAAAATCCAATGGTGCTAAGAAAATCCAGTACCCAACTTGCCAAAGGTGTGGAAAGATGGACCCCATAAATTGCCTGAAGGGGACGAGAAAATTCTTTAGGTGTGGAAGATAAGGGCACATAGTTGTTAACTACCAACAAGGAAAACCCGTGGATGTAACAGAGGAGATGAATGCTCTATTTGAAGAACAAAGCATTGTTCATTGCTTCAACTGCAAATAAACTAGACATCTTACAAACCAGTTCCCTAAGACAAGGGATTTTAGAGACAACCAGCAACCTCCAAGGCAGCAAGGGTGATCATTTTCCATCACTACCACATAAATAAACCCCAAAAACTAATTGGTGACATGTATGCTAGTTTTTCATTCAAGAATAGTGAATGTAATTTTTGATTCTAGTTCTACGCATTCTTTTATATACCTAATGTTTAGTAGAACAATTCCAACACCACTAGAAATCAGGATGTAAAGATGTTGGTGAGTAAATAAAATGGGGAAATCATTGCGACCCATGAATTTAACTCCTCCCCAGTCATAATCAGTGGATTAAACATCCTATAAAACCTCATCATACTCCCTCTCGTGGAATTTGATGCAATTATTTGAATGGATTGGTTTTCCTTATATAGATCTAACATAGATTTCCATGAGAGGAAAATCACCCTCAATGTGAAGAATCGACCCATGATTCTGTACATGTTCAAGGAGGAGGATGATTATTCATTAGCTCCATCATCTCATGCATAGATATATATTCCCCTGTGGAAAACTTATCTGTATTACATGATTGAGTCTAAGGAAGAAACCATCCTTGAAGACATGCCTATTGTGAGGGAATTCGCTAAAGTATTTCCCTAGGATTTGTTGGGTCTTCTTCTTAGAAGAGATGTTGAATTCTCAATTGACCTTATTCCTGGGGCGTTTCCAATATCAAAGACTCCATATAGAATGGATGCTATTGAGATTGAGGAGCTGAAGATAAAACTACAAGAGAATCTGGATAAAGGGTTTATACTCCCAAGTGCTTCACCATGGGGTGCTCCAGTCCACTTTCTTAAGAAGAAGAATCGATCAATGCACATTTTCATTGATTATCATGCGCTCAACAAAATCACGATAAAGAACATGTATCCTCTTCTACGAATTGATGAATTTTTTGATCAGCTGTGTGGATCATAATACTTATTCAAGGTGGATTTTTTGTCTGGATATTATAATGTAAGGTTCAAGAAGTAAGATATCCCCAAGACTTCTTTTCGTACAAGGTACGGGCACTATGAATTCATTTTATTGCCTTTCAGACTCACTAATGATCCAAAAATCTTCATGGACTTCATGAATAGAGTCTTTCGAGATTAGATAAATTTTTTTGGTAGTCTTTATTAATTCCATTATAATATACTTCAAAACCCCGGAGGATAATGAATAGCATCTAAGAACTGTACTAGAGACCTTACGGAAGGAGAATCTCTATGAAAAGTACATCAAGTGTGACTTCCGATTGAAGAAGGTCTCATTCTTGGAAAATATCATCATAAGAAATGGGATATCATTGGATCCACTAAAGACATAAGCAATAGAGGGATGGCCGAGGCCAACATAGATAATAGATATCCGTAGATTTTTGGGGTTAGTTGGATATTATCGATGATTTGTGAGAAATTTCTCACGATTGTCCAACCCTCCTACCAAGTTAACTCGGAAGGGAGTAATGTTTTATTAGAGTGATGAATGTGAAGAAATATTAAAGAAGTTTGAAAGGAGGCTTATCACTGCACCCATGCTCACATTACCCACAAGTGGAGAAATTTTTGTGGTATTCAATGATGCTTCAAAGAAGCCCTTGGGTTGTCTGTTGATGTAAAATGACAAAGTCATTGCCTATGCTTCAATGAAATTTATTGTTCATGAGCAGAATTATCAAACACATGATCTGGAGTTGGATGTAGTGATCTTGGCTTTAAAAATTTGGTGGCATTATCTATTTGGGGAGAAGTGTGAAATATAGACATACCATAAAAGCCTAAAGTATATATTCACACAAAAAGATTTTAACATGCGCCAATGAAGATGGTTAAAGATAATCAATGACTATGACTACTCAATCCAATACTAACCTGGGAAAGAAAACAAGGTGCCGAATGCTCTAAGAAGAAAGAACCTAGTGATTTTATCATTGATGAGAATTGAGAAGGATCCAATCTTCTTATATTTGATAAAGTTGGACATGGGAATCATAAAGAAGGGAACATCATAAATCCATTAACAAATGATTGATCAATAGTCTATTTTGGAAATGTTAAAGGATGCTCAAAAGGAGGATGTGGGAATTTAGAAGAATGTGGAAGCTATCAGAAAATGGAAATCCTCGGAGTTCAATGATAATGAAGAAGGAATTGTGAGATTTGGAAAAAGACTATGTGTTTCATCATGTCCAGATCGGAAGAAGGAACTTTTGGATGATGCATATAGTTCAAATTTCTCTTTTCACCCAGGAATCACTGAGATCTATCGAGATCTCTGAGAGCATTATTGGAGGGATAATATGAATAAAGAGATAACTGGGTATACATAAAAGTGCCTGGTGTGTCATCATGTGTAGAAAGAGATGCGGAAGTCTAAGGGGATGATGCAACCATTTCCCATACCAGCTTCATAATTGGAGAACCTCACCATGGACTTTGTCACCAGAATTCTGAAGACATCCAAAGGAAACAATTCAATATGGGTTATTGTAGATTATCTTACAATGTCTACACACTTCATTGCAATTATGTATGATTTTTCATTGGATAACTAGAAAAGATATATATTAGGGAAGTGGTAAAGATGCATGGAGTACCACTATCTATTGTATCTGATCGTGATTCGAGATTCACCAAAAAGTTATGGAAAAGTCTCCAACATTCTCTAAGCACGGAACTAAACTTAATTAAGTCCAATCATCCTTAAACAGATTTCCAATATGATCAAACCATTCAGACAATGTAAGTTATGTTAAGAACATATTCAATGGACTTTACAGGAGGATGAGATCAACATCTTCCTCCAGTTGAATTATCCTCTAATAACAGTTCCCACTCGAGCAACCAAATGGAACTTTATAAATCCCTGTATTGGAAGAGCTTCGGAACACCAACATGTTGGGATAAAGTTGGTGAGAGTAAGTTTCTAGGAGAAAAAATGGTTGAAGAAATGGTGAATAAGGTGAAAACCATTCAGAAGCATATCAACACAGCCGAGAGTTGATAGAAGAGTTATGCAGATAACTGTCGATGAGACCTTGAGTTTAAATTTAGATACATGGTATTTCAACACATATCTCCATGGAAGAAGGTCATGAGGTTTGGAAAGAAAGGGAAGTTATGTCTAAGTTACATCGGCCCCTTTGAGATTCATGATCATGTCAGTGTTATGGCCTACCGACTAGCACTTCCATCCACCATGGACAAAGTACATGATGTCATTCATGTATCTGTCTTAAGGAAGTACATACCATACCCTTAAAATGTACTCTCTTCAGATGTAGTACAACTATAGGATGATCTTTCTTACGAGGAGAAACCAGTTAAGATATTAGATCATAGAGAAATAGTTCTACGAAATAAGACATTATCCCTCATCAAGGTGATGTGGAAAAACCACAAGTTTGAAGAAGAGATGTGGAAATCAGAATAAGTAATGAAGCAGAGTTACCCAAATCTATTTTAGTATGGGAAAATGAAATTTTGAGGGCTAAATTTCTTAAGGGGGGGAGATTTTAACAACCCAAACATTCATTAATGAAAATTATTCTTGATCTATTTAAATGTATTATTATGGGTTTATAAAACTTATGCACTTCCTTGGTTTTATGTTTTTGGATTTTAAAATACCATTATGAATTGTAACCATTGTTAATATAGTCATTGAACAGTGATCATATGATTAGTATAAATATAGGGATTTAACAACACCCATTTATACAGACAAAGGAAGTGATGGCCTCATCCAATAGACTTTCCCCATTTGAAGCCCATTTGTAGGAGCTCGGAATGGAGGTGGCATAATTAGGCTTTTCTCTTGACCACGTCCAAGATGAGCTTGAATACATTAATCTTGAGTGGAACCGCCGACGGTAGAAGTGGAAGTTGATATGGATTACCACTTGAGCAATGTTATCTAACCCACCCAATGAGTCTATCACCCTCGTGCACCTTACCCTAAGGTCTTATGCGGGTGTTATAAGGGGTTATGTATAAAGACCTTATCACTATGAATATTTGATTTTTTTATATAATAATGAAAATACATTCATTTTATTATCGTTACTTTGTAAAAAGTTTTTAAATGGAAAATAGTAATTTTTTAGTTAATATTCAACTAAGAAATCTATTTTTATGAATTAATGGATTTTTGAATTAAATAATATTTTAATAAAATATTATTATTATTGAATTACATATTATTAAATATAAATTATCGTATAATTTTAGGTATGCAATTGTAATTTTTGATAAGGTTTGAAAGTTGTTATTTGTAAAAACCCATGAATTTTCCATAAATGATTTTTTTTATTTTAAAATTAAAAATTCACTCATTTAGAAAATTATATAGATTAATGGAATATTATTTTTTGGCATCAGGATTCCTAAATTATAAAACGTTCAATTTTTCATAATTTTCTGAGCTAGTCAAATTTTTGCGTAAAAATTAAATACCATTTAAATATATAATGTGTTTTATAACATCATAATGACCTAATAGTGATGTAATAAAATACTATAAATGATATGTTCGTCTATAATATGTTTTATCATTAAAATAATGTGATTTTAGATTTTTTTTGATTAATTTTATGATGCCTTAGTGGACCCTCTGTGACATATAAAACATTTTGTCTTTTTAAATTGATTTCCTTGAGAGTGTGACTCACCTCCACATAAGCAATCCTATTATTTTAGGAAGTTAGGTCATTTTTCTTATAAAATATAGTTTTGTAATACCCTTTGTAAAAAACCATGGGCTGGTTTGTGGGTTTTATTAGTTTAATGTGAAGTGTCCCAAACCTAAATAATAAAGAATTCCTTCTCCTTTCTTATATAAACCCACCCTAGCTCCCACATACTCTTCACTCAAAACCATTGGAGTCCATCCAAACACTTCCCTAATCTCTATATAATCCTATCAAGGCACCCCAATCTACCAATGATGTCTCTCTCAAGCCCCTCCCAAGCCTTGGTGATCACACTTCCAATTAAGGGATTTCTTCCTTTCTAATTTTTTCCAAATTTCATTATGTTTTAATACCCTTTTACATTAAATTAAAAATGTTGGGGGTATGATTTTACACCTCCCAAAAACATCCCTATTTATGTTTTAAATTATGATATACCCATTTCTATCTCATTAATGGCTCCCATATACATCCATTAACATGCCAAACTTCTGTAAAGAAATTCTCTCTCTACATTTACATTCAAGAAATACTTTTGTATTATGAATCAAAATTCCATTACTTATCTTGGTAAATGTATCTATATGAACCCCTTAATATCCATTTTATGTACATATTATTAGACACTCATTTCTCTCTCATCAACATTTTTTATGAATTCTTATGTCAGATCGTTATGCTGCTGAAATTAAACCACGATTTTCAAAGCCAATGTCCTTGTGTAGTGAATAACTTTCCCATTTCTCTATAAAGGGTATTAATCTTTATGAAAATTTTCTTATTGTTTAAATAGATTCATGTATTTCTTCCACATTCCATTATCGTGGAATAAATGACTATATTGAATGATCCCATTTTGTATGATCCATGTGGAACACTTAAGCATGAAATGAAATGTTTAATAAGGGTGTTCCCTAATAGTGATCCAATGATTTGAGTAAAGTTTAGTATCAGGATATTTCATGTGAAATGAGTTTTGAATCATGCTAATTCACGTGCTTAGAGGGTTTAATCGTGATTCATGTTCAATGAGGTTTTACCCATGCTTCATGTGCAATGAGCCTTGGCTCATGCTAATTTCATGTTAAGTGTTGTTGTCACACCTCCATGTTATGATTATCAGGATTCATAATTCCTTTATGTTAATGTTTCTATTGTCCTCCATTTATATTCCTATTTTCTATCATGTATTGTATTCCTCATGTTATTTGATGTTTATTCCCTTACTATGCGTAATAGCACATGTTTTTCTTATGCATGTCCTCAGGTTATCTTATTCAATGCTAAGTACGATGGAATGTAGTGGTCTTGTAGAGGAGGATTTCAATAAAGATCTTGTGTTTAATGTATTAAGTTGTAATGTAATTTTTCTAATCCCCAAAGAAACTATACCTCTCAATCTTCGATGTTGTATCATGTGAAGAGTTTATGTAATAAATCATGTTTATGTGTGCAATAAAAGCAGGGTTGTTATATAATGGCGTCACATTAAAATTCAGAAAATGATTTGATGGGAGAGTAAAGGGAATATCATCACATAGACCTAAAATTTACAGAAATAAGGATATATAAGAACACATCCAAACATAAGAAAATGGGAATTAAAATACATAACATAAAGAAATATTGGACTAAAAGAGGAGTATAAAAAGTTCCCTTACAATGATCATTTTGTAAATAAAATAGATAGATGATGTGTATTCACTATAAATAAAAATTAATCAGGAATAAATAAAATATACAAAATAAAAAGTTATTTATCACATAATCATAGCATGAAATAATCAATAAGTAGATGATCAACCCAACAAATAGAAATTGGGTTAAGAAGTTCCCTTACAACGTGTTTGACTTGACTTGTTCATTCTTTAATTTAATGACGAATAAATTTAATTTAATTTCTACTTGTGTTAGAAACATTTCAAAGTTTAATATTCCTTTTATATAACTTATTACCATGTTATAAAAATTACATAATTATTTATGACAATATCGGTCGTTTTGTCGATATTGGGTATATGAGTCGAAAATGAAGTGTTATAATTACAAATTTTCCATGTGGTAAAAATTCCATTATCTCCAGAATAATATTCCGGATTTAGATATAATATATTTCATATATATTTAGTATATATTAATTTAAAATATTCCATAGAATTTGGACATAAGAAATGAAATGTACTGTTCTTGGAGACGGTAAGTCGTACGCATGCATGAATGCTTCTTTAATTTCATTTTCATATTTAAAGGAATGAAAACTAAATTATACATAGGTATATTATAATTAAATTATAATATATATTTTATATATGTAACATAATTTCATTAATTACATTTCTATACGTTCCATTTATAGCATGAATGAGTCGTATCAGTTTGAGGGGGCGGTAGTCTGCATTTCCTCAAATGAAGTTATTGTATATATACAACATGAAAAGCATATAGGTTTGTTATAAATGATAATTAAAGAAGCATAGAGATAAAATAAATATCAAATATATAATTTTAGTGCCATCATAATGGCCACCATGAGAGGCGGTAGGAGATAATTGAACAATCATCATTTCGTGAGGTAGTAGTTCACCGTCCACATAAATAATATGTCTGTGTCCATTAGATGGAGGTGTGTGTAATTTTAGTTCAAATACTTATCATAACAATAAACCTTGTATATTTATTATACTATTGTTGTTATGTAAACAAAGAATAAGAACAAAATAGGGAGTGGATAAGTAAAATAAAAGAAAAGAACTTGAGAGAAGACATCACCTTTAAATCGGGTTGCTCTCTTTGGTTTATACCAAAAGTATTTCTTGAATTTCTTTATTCATAGGGAAATAATTCTATGTGGAATAGGGGGATGTTGGGAGACTATTTGAGTAGAGTTTTTATAATCCAATAGTATTGAGAGTTTTGAGTAATGGGTTAGAGTTTATGGCTTTTTTTAAGGAGGAGGAGGGGCTCTTTAAGAATGTTTGAAAATATTATATTATTATAATATTAATTTCAATTTAAATAGGTCCCAAACTCATTTACATCGAATATAAGGTGTGGATTGTTCATTATCCTCTCATACAATAGGTTTTAGGAAAGTTTATGGCATAAAATTAACCTTATCATTTAGCTTCAACCCTTAGTTAACTAATATGACTTTTACCATGTCTTATTTTATATTAATACTATATGGTTAATATATTTACTATTAAATTACAAGATACCCAAAATGGATCATAAATGTTATTTTTAAAATCATATATATTATTAGCCTGAATCTTAGATTTTTAGGATTATTTTATCATTTAATAAAATATCAATTGTTTTAAAAACTCATTTATATCAATTTATAAACTATTCATATCATGACTTTTAAAAAAATATAACAACATTATTATTTCAAAAAAATTAATTAATTCAACTATAACAAGTCATTATTTTCCCTAAAATTCACTGATGGCATAAAAATTTATAAAATAAATTTATTTTAATAATTATAAGCTCAATTATTTGAAACATTAATTGAAAAGGTAATCAATTCATCATCATAGTTTCATAAATACATTTACTTATTTGATGCATAAAAATTATAAATAAAATATAGTGATGTAGGAAATATTTTTATCTTTCTAAGGACTATTTCTTTTTGAACATATAACTTATTGAACCCCATATAAAAATTTATTTACTTAAATATATATGTTTATGTAACATTTTCCTTAACTTTAAATTAATTTTTATAAAATGTCATTTTCATTTAAAAGTGGGTCCATGGGGACCCCAAATAGACACAAGTATTCCCATAGTCTGAAATGTATCATCCAATAGGGTTAGAACATGTGTTATGGTAAATTAATATTATTATAATATTATTTTTTACCCATTTTTACCATTTTTACCTTTTAACCATGGTAAATAAAATATTTACTGAAGTTACTATTCATGGTTTCTAAAAACAAAGGTTACCTATTTACACTATTTGGACATCCGGATTCCAAATATGGAATAAATTTGTCCAAATTAAAAACACAGAAGTTACAGAAATTAATTTAAAATTAATTTCCATTGTCAAAACCAAAGAACGTGTTCTTAAGAAGTAAAAACTACCAAAAGAATAAGATGTGTTTATGTCAAATTTAAAAGTGAAATTATTTCCGATGGCCAGCATTGGATAAAATGATAAAAACAAAATCCAATTAAACTTTAAAAAAATTAAATTTACAATCTATCAATATAAATAAATTTTATTAAAAGGCAGTTTTGAATTAAAATGTAGTATTTTCACTATTCATCCAAAAATGAACTATATCATAAAAATACCAAAATTTTACCCTAAGTAAATTTTGATTTAATGATTCTAAATATGAAGTTTATTTTTTCAAATGTAATATATATAAGTGAAAAAATCTATATTTAAAAAGGTGTCTCCATCAAAAGGCGGTAAATTGGTATTTTAAAGAATATTAGATTATTTCATGCTTAAATTTAGATTCATTCTTATTTTAAGCCTCTAAAATTTGTTAGATATAATTTAAATCATTTACCAAACATGTATAATCATATTTTAGTTAGTTCTTTTCATTCACACCAATACAATTGCAAGGTGTTAACTACAATTTAAATAATAATAATATTATTATTATTATTTAGTATAACTCAAAGTTGTGTGCAACATTAGATTTCAAAGAAACATGTTGCTGCGTATTGAGTACTCTATCAAAAATATCATCCCCTTGAAAGTAAAATTAATATTTAATTAAAAAATATTAATAAATATGAAATTTTAAAATTCTTTATTTACCTGGGATGTTACATTGTTCCCTATTTTGGGAATTTCTTCTTCAAAATTATAAAATTCGGCTCAAAAACATCAATAAAAGTAACAAATCATAATAATAGATAATAAAAAAATAACTTTAAAATAATGTAATAGAAGTAAGAAAGGTCAAATGAATAACCCATACTAGGATTCCATATAGGTAAACATATATTTGGAGGAGAAACTAAGTGTCATGTTTTTATGGAGAGTGGTAGAAAATAGGATCAGGAGAAAGTTAACCACCAGAAAACCAGAAACATGTGATAGGTTAAATGTTATTTGATTCCCCAGTAGAAAAAGTAAATGGAAATAAATTTTTTGTTTTAGGATCCCTTTCATAATGTTGGGGAATTATTTTATGATATTGATTGAGAACATAAGGAAATATACATTCTTTTCAAGTAGAGATTAATCCTTTAATAAGTTTCGACAAAAAACTCATCTTTTCTCTAAATGATGAGTATTCAATATGACTTGGTCTCACCTAAAGTGATAGATTAAACTTCTAAAGAATCACATAATCAAAAAAATATGAACTATATATTTCCCATATCTTTATAAATTAAACAAAAACAAAATGGTTAGTAAAAGATCAGATTTTCCCCAAAAAGGATAGTACTCTATAGAAATAAATACTACTCTTAATCTTCAAAATTCAACAAACAATACCCAAAGTTTAGCAAAGACCATTCAATACATAATTATCCTTGAAATTATTCAATGTAATATAAACTACGATTGAAACCCAAAACATAGAAGGATTTGATCATGTAGTCTTCCATGGTAAATCTTAACATTTATCTCCAAATAACATCAACTACTCTTAATGTATCATATGGAAAATAAATTAACTTAATCACATATTCTCAAAGATAGGTTTAGCATTTCTATAACTACCCCAATTCGCTATAATTCCACAATAAAAACATATATTCTTCCAAAATAATATTACAACCATTACTCCACAAATGAAATCCCATAGTATTCTATTTTCCATAGGTATATAATGTTCCCAAAAGAATAAACGTCATCCAAAACAACCTTTATCACTTCATCACCAAATCATTTTCTTATACAAAGGATATCCATTTGATAAAACAGAAGATCCAGAATACACTTATTCTTGATCCATAAAATCATTTTAATAATAATAATAAGTCATAATAACTAGGGACTTCACATAGGACAATGGTAGGCGATGCGCCCTTGTCACCCTTTAGTTGTGGGTTCGATTACCATGGCCTTAATGTAGGGTCATATGTTCGTCTGACCATGATGTGGAATGGATTCCTTTAATCTAAAATGGGAAATATCATTTCCTCCTCGTCATATCGACTCTAGACATGGCATCATCTTAACTATTCTTCCCCGAAAAGGGATCTCCCTTGTAAAAGAAGTTTCAAATTCTTCCTCTGATGCAGGAACTCAAATATAATCACATATTATAAAGAGATCTGGATATAGTTGTGTTACCATTGTTTCAGGTCAAGATGCGGTTAAACAAATAATTGAGGTGTTCAAATTTTTTGCGCTTGGTTGAATCTCCTATGAAAGGGGTGTGGGGCCTTGGTCATTATCCGATTTTAAACATCGCATTTCAAATTGTTGGAATCTACGCAATTGGCATCTGATTCCTCTGGGAAAGGGCTACTTTCAAGTCATTTTGCATAAACAGGAGGATTTAAATGACATATGGAGCTATGGAAATCTAAATCTTAAACTAGGAGTCTTTCGTCTCTATGAATGGGATGCAAACATTAATACATTTATACAAAAGTAATCTATTGATCATTTTTTGGTGAGAATTCATGGAATTCATGGATATATTGGCATCCAAAGATACTTAGTGATCTTGCCTCTAGCATCGGTACACCCCTAAGAATTGATCAAAGATCTTTTAGTGGAGACCTAGGACTATATTCCAGAGTACTGATAGAGATTTATATGGATTCCTCACCCACTGAGCATGTTTCACTGGATGATAATGATCATCTTATTGAGGTCAGGTTTGAATTTTAAAACTTGCGCAAATATTTCAAGCATTTCAAGATGGTGGGTCATGTCATTTAAAAATGTCACATTGTTCAAAATATGGACCAAACTAATGAAAAATACACCTCATGGAATGAATCCCCAAGAAAAAAACCACTACTTGTAGGCAGTATGTTAGGAAATTTGATATTGGGACCTCGAAACAAGTTGCTTTTGTGTAAGCAGGAGACGCCAGTAAGTCCTGGGCTGATCTTTCTAAAGAAGAAGAGCAAGGTTGTATAAACGAAGCCCATCAATTCAGGGGTATGTCTGAATACGATGACTGTTCTGAACAACAGGTCTTCTCAAATGGTATTTATGAGCTAGTTCTCAATGCACAATATGACGAGTTCATGCTGGAGATAATTAGTGAAAATATCATGAATGACTTAGAAAAATACACTTAAGGGATATTTGGATGTACATTTCCTCCATGACCAATAGATAATGCACTGTTTTACATGGAACTTCAATCCAGAATGCATATGTACACTCTAAAAGAGAAATCAGAGATACAGTTAAGAATTCTATTCATCGTTGCAATAAAGATACCACAAGGCGGACACTGCCTCTTCATGATTCCATAGAGATAAAATTAAGAATATCATTTAAGAATAATGTTTTAGAAACTAAAGAAAAAGGGGTCACACCCCCAAGTAGAAATCATAATGAGGATTATATTATTGAACTGCTAGGGGTTAGCCATTCCTGGTACTCTAAGTTACCTTAGGCTAATAACTGGTAAGTATAAACCTGACATTATTTGGATTTCTGAACCTAAAACCAAGGCATCCATCTCTAGTACTTCTCTTTCCAAACATGGCGATTCTATGATAAGCCTTGTACAAGAAAATGATCGAGATAGATTATGGATTCTGTTTCATAATAGTGATAACAATCATGTTATTCTCTCTGTGGACAAGAAGGTTATCACATGCAGGTTTACTATATCTGATTATAATATTGTCTACTCTATTGTCTATTTCTCAAATTATTATTACAATTGAAGATCTCTCTCGAAGCACATCATGAACATGTCCACTTCCACATCTGATCCTTGGGTGGTTATGGGTGACTTAAATGACATACTATATGTAGATGAAAGGCTTGGGAATTCTCCTGGTGTCATGTCCATGAAATATTTCAGATCCTGAATTTATGAATCAAATCTAACTGAAATTAAACTGCCTGGGGCCAAATATACTTGGTACCGAAAATATTTGAACAGCATGAGAGCTAGCACGCTTGATCGAGCCTTCGTTAATGAGCACATGATTGATAGATGGAAAACCATTTCATGTGTCACTATAGAAAGGCACAACTCATATCATCATCCAATTATGAAAAACTTTATTGAGAAAAGTGAAAGCCATCCACTCCCCTTTCGGTTTAACAATGCTTGGACCACTATACCAGAATGCTCCCAACATGTGAGGGATACTTGGGCCATTAATGATTTCAAAAATAATCTGCTAGCTTGTATTCTGAATATTTTAACTCTCAAGATAAAAATGAAACACTGGAGTAAGAGTAGGATCATCACTCTGGATTAGTAGATTGATGCTCTTGAAAATACATTACATGAAATACATCAATCAAATACCATCAATGATTTCTCTTGAGGGGATGAAGAAGAAGCTAAATGTTCTTCATATTTGAGAAATTTTCTGGCTCTTAGAGACAAGATTAATAAGGATCTATTAAAGGATTAGTGGCTTACAGTTGGAGATAGTTATAACAAATTTTACAATGCACTTAAAATTGAATAAAGGGGCAGCAGACCTATATCTCTATTGAAGGATGGTGTTGTTATCATGGATGATATACAAATTCTCTAATATCATATTTTATCCTTCTATAAAACTCTCTTAAATGGTCCTAGTACTGTTGGTCAATTAATGGAAGGTATTACCCTGAAACATGTCACTGAAGCTGACAACACCCTCCACACACAAATTCCTACGGTCATTGAAATCAGAGAGGCAGTGTTGGGACTTAAAAAAGGAAGTTCTCTGGGAACATATGGCTTCACCATTCACCTATTTCAATTTTCATGGAATGATATTCAAGATGATGTTTGAAAATTTGTGAAGTATTTCTTCACGGATGGCTCTCACATTCATGGCCTCAATGCTCAATTCATTTCCTTAATTCCTAAAGATGAGAATTCTAGTGACATTAGACAATTCAGGCTAGTTTCTCTGATAAATACTATACATAAAATTATTACTAAAATTCTAGCCAATCGGATTGCTAACATCTCTGATAATATCATCTATTGGAAACAGTATGGATATGTCAATGGAAGGAGGATCCAATACTGCCTTTTTACGTCCTTAGAATGCATTAATCTTCTTCAGAGTAATAGAAGAGGAGGGAACATTGCTCTTAAGCTGGATATCAGGAAATCCTATGACACGATTGACTGGAGAATTATTTGCTGAGTTTTTTAAGTGTTTGGATTTCAAACAACTTTTATACAGTGGATTTATATGCTGCTCAGCTCTGCTCATATATCTATCCTTATTAATGGATCACAAAAATCATATTTCAAGTTCTCAAGAGGTGTGAGGTAGGGGGACCCTCTCTCTGCTATTATATTTTCTATTGAAGAGGATTGTCTCAGTAGACTCGTTACTAAGAAAGTTGACAATGTAGAAATCAAATTAATTAGAGAAGCTAGAGGTATCTATGCCCCATCACACTTACTTTTTGTAGATGATATTATTATTTTCACTCAGGGGGACATAATTAACATTCAAATAATTTATAAGTAAATTATTCATTATTAAAAAGTATCGGGACAAGAAGTCAATTAGAGAAAATATTTCATTTATTTTGGGAAAAATATTGATGTTACTTTGAACCACCATGTGATTCATGATATTGGAATAAGAGAGGGGCCCTGCCTTTTAATGACCTTGGGGTTCCTATGTTTCTATGACAACCTCATTCCTCTTACTTCAATGAGGTGGTGAGAGGGGTTAGAAGAACCCCCTCTACTTGGAAAAAAAAAATCCATATCAATGGCAGGAAGGATTTTTCTTGTTAAGAATGTGATTGTTTCAAAATTGGTTTAATCCTTCATGGTGTATCTTTGTCCTACCTCCATAATTAAAAGTCTCAAATCTCTTACGAAGAATTTTGTGTGGAATGATAGTAAGCTGGAAAGAAAATTCATTACTACACTGTGGAATAAATTTTGTTTACCACAGGCGCTTGGCGGATTAATCAATAAAATATTGAACTCTTCAATCAATCCCTCCAGGATTAATATATTTTGAGACTAATTAATGTTAAATCTCAATCCCTTAGTTTTCTGAGAAATAAATTTCTAGGAAAATTACTTGAAGGGAAGATTAGATATATGCAATCCTCAATCTGGCCAAGTTTGAGAAAGATATTCCAATGGATTAATATGCATTAACATTGGTTGTTCAGTGAAAATTATTCACTGAAATTATTGATGGATAATTTTATAGGCTCTCCTTTTATTTACAATGTATATTTTAATGAGATTAAAATTTATTATAATGCCTCCATTCAAATGTAGCTTCAGAATATCAATTCCCTACCACCTCAAATTGAACAAACAATCACTGATTATGACTTCCTCAAGACTGAAGATATGATTATATGGGAACCGAGAAAAAAATGGAAATATAGTTTCCAATTTTTTTACAATAATATACTTCCAATAACTGGCCCTCAATTTCTAAATTTTCATAAATAGTGGATAAAACTTTCTCGTTTTACACTTTTATGGTGCCTCAACATGGGGAAGCTTCCAGTTGATAGCAATATTTACAAGGTGGGAACCTCCTTGTGCTCTAGGTGTTCATTGTGTCATCAACAAAGAGATGATATCAATCATCTCTTTATATCCTAAAAGATGGCCTCATCCCTCTGGACTTCTGTCTTCAAAATCTTGGAAGTTCATCTGCTATAGTTCCAAGAACTTACAGTCCTTCCCCTATACATTTCTGCGATACCTCTATCAAAACAGATTCGTATTCTTTTTCAAAAAGCATGTGCGGAGACCATATACATTATTTGGATGAGTAGGAATAAATGTCGATATGAAAATTCCAATTTCAATTACAATTCGACTCTATAAATGATTTAGTTGGAAACCCAAATGGATAACAACCTCCATACTGGACATTGTGATAACACCTTTAGAGACTTCGTTGTCTTAAGGAAATTTCAACTTCAAGGTAGTTATCCTAAAACACTTTGCACATTTTAAGTCTTCTGGACTTCTCCTTTTGCAGGATGGATCAAATTTAACTTGGATGGTGCCTCACGAGGCAACCCTGGACCTTCGGGATTTGGAATTTCCTTCAAGGATTATAATAGTAATTTCTTGGAAGGGATATTTGAACCTTATGGATAGGTTACTACTCTGGATGAAAAAATGATGGATCTTATCATCGTAGTGGATGTGGCTCAACAAAAGAATTGGGATAGAATATAGTTTGAAAGATACTCTTCCATAATCGTTCAAGTAGTCAAAATGGGGGCAATTTATCATGATTAGAGACTCACATCCAAATGGATTAAATGCCTTGATAACCTTACATCAAAGCAATATAGCATAACTCATGTCTATTGTGAATCCAATCATCTTACTGATAGCCTTGCTAACATGGGGATTTCGGCACTCTCGTACAAATATTTCTAGCCTCACAGGTGGCCTGCTCACTATTTTTCAAAGAGATAAATATAAATTTCCTACCCTTAGATTTATGTAAGCCTTTTCTTTTTCTCATTAATGAAGCTTTACTGTTTTCTATTTTAAAAAAATCAATTTTCAGAAATAAGGCAATTTCCTAAAAAATAACCATAACCTATTTTATCCACAAAGGTATCTAATACCTTTCATTTTGTATCCCAAAAACTAATAACCATTTATCACCTCATAAGAATGATCCTACGAACCCCTAAGGTTGTCCATTATGTCTACACAATAAGAGAAAATTCTTTCTTGAATAACATTTTCACATATCAAACATAAAGGTTACACATACTAGAAAAATTCTTCCAAAGTAATCCCATCATCAAAAGATCCTTAATATTTTTTAGAATTTCATCATCATAAAATCAACTATAACTCTTGAATCCCTTATATGTAGACTTCTTAATCATTACAAGTTCTTCATTATCAATTAACTGTTCTTTTACAACTTATTCGGTAATATTTCTTTTTTATAATAAATATAATGAATCATATCCTAAGATTTAATAATGTCAAAACATCAGCTAACAGATAATCCATAACTTTAATTGGTCACTGTCAGTCTCTTCATACTTAATGGGAATGGAATTAGTTATTGGTAAACCTATGTTTTTATAGTCATACTGATCCCATTCCCGAACCTTCTTCGTACGACATCTATTTGTATAATCACCATGCACACCGCATTTAAAACATTAAATTGAATCTTTAGAAAGAATTTATTTCCCTTTCCTAGAGTCAAGTGGATGCTTTCTTTTTACATGGAAGGTTATTTCTTTATGACCCTCATTACCACATCTAAAACATCTTCCGTCCCTTTGAAGCATTTTCCTAGGTGATTCATTCCACATCCTTGACACATTTTTTTTAAATATAATTACCTTCATGTTAATTACATGAACTCCCATTGGGATTCGTTTCTCGCATATATGATGCCTTATAAATCTCACCACAGTTTCAGTGGTCAATAATGACTCTAGATAGATGGTTGAGAATAACTGCAAGAGTTTTCATTACAGCTCCCATTTCATTTGGTTTCTTATTAAGAAAACTATCACATTTTTCTTCACATCTATTGTTACTTTGGTTCCTACTAAATTCATCCATTTACTAAAACAAAAAATTCAGTGTGAGTATATCAGTAAAATCATCATATAATATATTATGAGGAGGGTAAATACCAAGGTATATTTATTCATGTAATCTTAAACACAGTCAATTTATCTTAAATAACTATGACTCTTTCTAATATTCTAACCATTATAGTTATGTCACTTATTTTTAAATAACAACCTAACCTATAAATTTATCTAAACAGACCTCTGATAAAAACAATAAGGCCCCAGCCTTAAACATTACATAATCTTGAATTATGTTAAAAATTCACATTGATGATCTTTTCAGGTTTATAGCATTAGAGAATTTTGTCATAACTTATACATAAAAACTAGAATATTATATGTAGACACTTCTACTTAGTATCTATTTTTTATAAAATAAAAAAGTCTTAAAAAGAATCATGTATACTTATATGTTTTAGACACCTTGAATTTTCCTTGATCCCATACATGACCCTATTCATCTTTATGACCTGTGGAAAACATTTGAAAAAACTTGGGATTAGCATAAAAATCGTTGCAAGGGATATAAAATAAGGAAAGAAAAAATAGTCCATGAATACATATAAATAAAATAAATCATACTTTTCAACGATTAAACAAAATCTCTTTAACAAACCTCAAAAAATAATAATATTTATTAATAACACGTAGAAATCATAATTCATGAAGATAACTTGTGGTATCCATAACATACATACATTGTAGTTTTCACAACTACATAGGGAGTTACATTTGGAATACACATAACACTATATTCCCTAAATCTCAATGGAGGAACATTAACATTTACCTCTATCACATTACCCAATGAATTGAAGAGATATCTCAGGCTCACCCTCCCTTGGTTTATATAAAACACCAAGCATTTATAATACGTTATTTCTTCAATGTAATTCAATAACTTGCACTACACGCAACAACAAGTTCAAGTGCACCACGACTTAATAAACTAGTCGTTCAAAAGCAGTTATGTATAGTATTCACTAAATTTTAAACATTATATAATTATTATAATTTTAGAATCCATATTATGTGTTTCTTAGATATAATGTAAGAACAAATTCATTTTTCCCGATAAAAGAAGTATTTATTTCAAAAAAAATGCACTTTTACCACCTTTTAATGATGAACCCTTTTTAAATAAAATATTTGAAACTTTTATATATTATATTTGAAAAAATAAACTTATTATTTCGAATTGTGACATAAGAATTTAGTTTCTATAAATTTTTGGTGTTTTTCTGATAACATTCATATTTGGGTGAATAGTGAAAAATACTATAAACAACTTTATTAATAAAAATAATTTATAGAGTTAAATTATACATTTTAATGGTTTGTATGTATAAATAGATTATATTTTTACCATTTAATCCAATTTTTGTCATTGTAATTAATTTCACTTTGATATTGTACAAAAACAAATGTCAATCTTTTGATAGATATTATTTCTTAAAAATATGCGTTTTGGTTTTGACAATGAAAATTAATTTTAAATTAATAAATGAAACTTCTATCTTTTTAATGTGATAAAATAGACTTCATTTATGAATTCCTAATATTAAAATTATCTTAGGGTGAATATTTGATATTTTTCTTAAAGGATTCAATTTTTGAAGAATATTGAAAAACACTGAGTTATACTTTAAAACCGAATTTTTATTTAAAAATTTATTTATTTTATTTAAATTTATTTTAGGTCAAAATAGATAAATAATACTTATATACATTCAATATAATTCATTGTAATTAGTTTATAAAAATTTTAGATATATAAAAATTTTATTGAACTTTTCACCGTCATTAACTCATCTCCTAGGAGAATTTGCAAATTCACATAAAACATAATTTTACCACTTTTATGAGTTGAATTTCGAAATTCCGAGAGACACGGTAAATATTAAGGAGTAAAATGTGGTTCAATAAGATAAAAATAATTTTTGGTGAATAGTAAATTTTTTCTTTTACTTACCACGGTTAAAAGTAAATAGGGTAATTAAGGGTAAAAATGATATTATTATTACCCTAACGCATGTCCTAATTCTATTGTATAAGTTTAATTAGGCCAAAAATAACATTAGGAATAAAATATGTCCTTTTAGGTCTACATGTATTAGATTAGGACATTTATTATTATTTAATTCAAAGAATATTTAAAAGAGTTAAAATCAATGTTTAATAACGAAAACATTTTTAATATAAGGTTATACATAAGATAAATTCGATTATAAATATTAATTAGAAATATAATAATATTTCCTACATAATGGTATTTTATTTATAATTTTTAGAAATTAAATAATATAATTTATTTTTGACACAATAGTGATGTAGTATTTACCTAGTTAATGGAATATTAAAATAATTGATATTTTAAATACCCAAATAAATGTAATTTCAGACTTTTTATGAATTAAACTAATTTTATAGGTTAATATGACATATTAGGGTTGGTTAGATGAAATATTTTAGAAGTAATAATGCTATTATGAATTTATCAAAAACAAAATACCAAATAGTGTCAAAATTGACATAAAAGAGTTTTTAAAAAAATACATTAAATTATTAATTGATATTCGATTCCTAAAAATAAATGGTTTGGCCAAAAGACTTATATAATGATATTTTTATCATTAATTAACCCATTGGTTAATCTTGGAAGTACATAGTACGTTTATTAACCATATAATATAAAAATACAAAGAGAGATGGTAAATGTCAAACTATTTAACTAAGAGTTAAATCTAAATGATAATGTTAAAATGGTAACCTAAACATGTCTAAAACATATTGTTTGAGATTATTTTGATACATCCCCACCCTAGATTCTAAATAAGTCACATTGGAGCCATTATAAATAGAATATAAATTTATTATAAAATAAAATTTTATGTTTTTTCGAAGGTGCCCCTCACCCCTCTTATAAAAGGGCACTTCCCCTTCTCTCAAATTCACAACTCCAAAGCCTTTTGGCTCGGCCAAAACTTGCCCAAATATCCTCCCAAATATCCTAACTTCATCTTATAGGGCTTAATTTGGTCAGAAATCCAACCTAATAATCCATTTTATGAAATCAAAAGAAAGAACCCGAAAAAGAGTTAATGATTTCACCACCCTCTTTCAAGTTTTCTAATTATTCCACTTACTCTTTCTTTGTTGTTTCAATTCTAAAATAATTACTATATAATATTATATATATTGTGATGTTATTATAAATATGTACCAACTATATTCATTATTCTATCCATCTTATGAATGATAATGTCACCATGTGTGCGTAAGTACGGCTTACCGTCTCCACGACGTGGTGTAATTTGTTATTCAACACTGTGTTATTTGGATGGATATAATGATGAGTAAAATGTATATAAATAATAAAAATAACATGCTAATTTCTCTGTAAAATTAATATACCATCCAATTCCCTACCTTTAAGGAAATGATATTGTCGCTCGTGCGTACGCACGGATTACCGTCTCCACGACGAGATGAGATTTTCTTCCACGTT
This sequence comes from Viscum album, assembly GCA_963277665.1. Classification (NCBI taxonomy): domain Eukaryota; kingdom Viridiplantae; phylum Streptophyta; class Magnoliopsida; order Santalales; family Viscaceae; genus Viscum; species Viscum album. The sequence continues at coordinate 1,982,822,618 of OY728161.1, read as the reverse complement.
CACCATTCATCGATGATTATAAAAATATATATTACTAATAAGTATATAATATATGAAATTATAATTCTACTGGAGATATATATATATATACATATACTTACATATATCTTATTCACTTAGTTCCGTTCAATACGATATGAAAACGGAAACAACGTTTATGCGAACGTACGGACTACCGTCTCCATAAACTGTGTTTTTAATTTCATATATATGTATATTAAATATTGATATATTATAAATATATATGTTATATAAATAATATTTTATATTCTGGATGTATTTAAATCATGATCTAAGTGATACAATCACGAGTATTTAGTTAAAACATGTATGATAAAGAATGAAATTACCCAAAATGTTAATTCAACATCGAAATTATTATTAAATGGGTAGTATAAAGTCATAAATGAATCATGTATGATATAATAAATATTAATATGGTTCTGGTATAATTTAATTACAGAATATGATCTTTATACATGAGGCTAAACGTACTCCTTACTAAATGAATGCTCAAGGTAAGGGTTAATTCCTCAAACTCATTATTATCTGAGATTGTTTATGTGTAAGTATTTACAGGGAAATTTTATCATCCATGTCCATTTTTCATAAAAATGATTTTAAAATGAATATTTTAAGGATTTGTGAAAGGTACTCTTTATCAAGATCCAAATTTTAAATGTTTTAAAGATTTATCTTTTTAAATATTTTTAATTAATGTTCATGTTTTCAAAATGATTTTAAGGATTTATGTATGTGGACATGGATGTTTTGAAATGATAATTCTTTTCAAAAGTTTCAAAGTTGTATAGGACACTTTGATTAAAAAATCTCTTTTAAATTACTTCCTTTATAAATGTGTGAATTTTAAATGATTTTACAAAAAATATATTTCTCTCAAAAAGTTTTACTCATCGTTTTCAACTATTTAAGAATCCTTAACTGGATATTATATTTGATTGGGGTTGATTTATTAGGATACAAATCTTCTATATAATATTGAAGGTTTTTTGATATGTTTTACTATGGTTGTGATATTTTTATACCATTCATGGTTTATGGTTAAAGTATTGACATTTCATATTCTAGTTTTAATACGAATATTTAGGTAATATTTCATCCTTTTCATATGAGGAATGTATTGGACTTAGTAAGTGACAGATGGAGCCCACTATAGCTCCTCGATGCATCGGTAGTTCTCATGAGACAACTAGACATGTAATTGGATGAGGCCATTCCCAATTTGATATATAATTTTGGTCGAGGCCTTAATCATTTTTAGAAGTCTTGGTCAAGGACTTGACAAAATGTTTCAGAATGTCTGGCATTATACATTCCCTCGTTATGAATATAATATTGATGGTTCATGTGGTCATTCGACTTTTAGAATACCCATGACTATGTTTTATTATGGAATTATTTACTCTTCTTATATTCCTGCCATAAAATTATTCATGTTTATTATTGGTAAAGGAATGTGGTTGAAATTATTCACCATGTTTAATGTTTTTGTTATCTTCCTCTGTATTGCTTACCCTTACTGAGCGTTTGAGCTCACCCCTTTCTATGTTTAATTTTTCCTAGAATTCCATGAAGTGTATTGTGATTGATATGCAGGGTTAGGCTAATGGAATAATGGTGTTCATAAAGGATTATTTATGTTGTGTTGTATGTTATAAATTGTAATGTAACATTCATGTATGTTATCTATTTTCCAATATAGCTAAACTGATCGGTCCTTCAGGACCTGATTCCTTGTAATCGTGCCAATGTATTAAAATAATGCATCGACACTGGGTAACTGGGGTCGAGGCGTTGCAGTTGGTATCAGAGGAAGTTTACTACAAACATTGGAAGCTAGATTTAGATAAACTCTGATTAGAGAACATAGACCAAAGATGGACTTTGAGGATTAGTATATAAGAACTTCCTAGAATTTTGGTATTGTAGAGATTTTGTGAGTTTTCCAAGAAAATAAATCCCTTTCTGGATACGAGTAGGTGGAGATGGATCTGGCACAGATGTTCCTAGGGGTAAAACCCAAAATCACCACTTTGAGCTAGACTTGAAAGGGAACTGGTGCACGACAATGGGCCTTGCTTCACTCTTGGTTACCACACTCTCGGGGGATATGATTTGGATAATTCTAATTTTCATTACAAATCATTATAAAGGATTTAAGAGTATATATCTCCTGAATGAAAATATTTTTATGGATTATATCCACAAACTATTCAATTTATGTTAGGTATTTTACAATTTTGGAATTATTCATTGCATTTCATAAACTGACCTAGTGTCTGCCATTGTATAGAAATGGCACCCAGTAGAATGAATGTGAACTCAATGCGTATGATCCAAAGAGTAAGAAGGATCATATCTTTCATAGTATTAAGTCAACATTTATAAGGGATATAGTCTCCAATGTATTCTCAACATATGAAAAAATAGTCTCATATGTTAACAAGATAATTAAATAATTCTCTGAGTCCTACGACTTTGAAGGGAAGTAAGAGAAGAAAAGGATGGAAGAGAGAAAGATAGATAAAGGGGAGAGGGAAAAGGAGAATTTTCCCATATGTTATAACTGTCAAATGAAACACCCTGGAACTTTCCTGAAGGGAATGAGAGTTTGTTATAAGTGTGGAGAAAAAGGACACCAAGTACATGACTTCATGGGTATGAAAAAGGTTTCAAATGTACAATGATTCATCTGAAAGGAGTTGGGACACTATGCAAACCAATGTTCAAATCATCAGAGTATTCCCAAAATGATGCTATTGGATAATAATCAAGTTATGATACTACCACAGATGATGACGAATGATTAGAATTATTATGTTGTTTTTAAAGAATTACGTCATTTCAGTGTTGTATAAATGATGTACTAGTTATTATAATTATGATGTATATAAGGATTGTATCGCAGTACTATTTCATTAAGGACATAAGATTGTGTGGAACCAAGAAAAGTGGCACAATATCAGGTTAAATTTTTGAAAATATATCGTTGAGAGAAAGATAAACCATAATATGGTTCTGATACTGAAGCAGTGATTTTGGAATAATACATGTTTGATTTGGGTAAATTATATTGGATATTCTTGACTACCATAAAAATGATTAATGATTTGTATATTCAATCATTGTTGGAGTTTACAAAATTTTTGGATAGAAAGAGTATATCTAGTATTATATAAGGAATAAGGGACCATGAATGTAATCAATAAGGTTTTATGGTAATATAGGATGTTGTAGTGTTTTAAAAGAATATATGAGGATGGTGTTCACATGGTATTACGTGGCCAAAATGATCTTCATTGTGTTTACCTACCATATAAATTTTGGACTGTCAGTTTAGACAGAAGTATTTTGGATAGGTCTAGTTTGATATTATTTTTTGATTCCTATAAAAAGGACAACCCGGAGGTCGGGCGGCAACCCGTCGTGTCCGGCAAGGCTGCAAGACTTGAACCCGCAACCGATGGGCGACAAGGTCATATCGCCTACCACTAACCCATGTGATGTCCTAGATTGAATAATGTACTTTTTTTAAAGTTTCTGGTAGATGAATTATGAATTCATTTTTTGGAACCCTATACGAATAGGATAAATAGAATATTTTTTTAGTTCTATTGTCTTTTAGAGTAAAAAATGAGTTTGTGGAAGAAATTAGTTAAAGGATGGAACTCTACTTGTAAAGTATGTTTTTTTCTTCTCTTATTCTATGAATAAATTAATTCTTAAACATTATGTAAGGGATCTTAAAACTAAAAATGTGTTCTCCTAATATCTTATGTTTTGTTGAACCGATGATATTTTAAGTCATCATAGATTGATGGCTTTGAGGCCCTCAATTCTAAAATTGTTTGTGACTGATGACATCAATCACTCCCTATTAATATTTACGTTTTTCCTCTATGTATGTGTCCCTAATTTCCACCAATGTTCTCCTAATTGAGATCATAATTTGGTGGAGACGTTTTCATTTCCCCTTTCCTCTTATTGAGACTAAATTTTATTCAGCCAATTTCCGATGTGGGTTTTCCCCCAAATTTTTTTTCTATTTTCAACCTTTTATTCTCGAAGAACAATTTCAAATTGTGAGGACACAATTTATTGAAGGATGGAAGAATGTAACACCCCATACATTCATAGTACGTTATTTCTTCAATGTAATTCAATAACATTCACTACATGCAACACCAAGTTCAAGCGCACCATGACTTATCAAACTAGCCGTTCAAAAGCGGTTATGAATATTATTAACTGCATTTTGAACTTTATATAATATTTATATTTTTAGAATCCATATTATGACTTTCTTAGACATAATGTAAGAACAAATTCATTTTTTCAGATAAAAGAAGTATTTATTTCAAAAAAAATGTACTTTTACGCCTTTTAATGATAATCCCTTTTTAAATCCAATATTTGAAACTTTTATATATTCTATTCGACAAAATAAACTTCTTATTTAGAATCTGGACATAAGAATTTAGTTTCAAAATTTTTTTGGTGTTTTTCTGATAACTTTCATATTTGAGTGAATAGTAAAAAATACTATAAACAAATATTTTAATAAAAATAATTTATAGTGTTAAATTATACATTTTAATGGTTTGGAGGTATAAATATCTTATATTTTTACCATTTAGTCCAATGCTGGTCATTGTAAGTAATTTCACTTTGAGATTGTACAAAATCAAGTGTCAATATTTTGATAGATATTGTTTCTTCAAAATATGCCTTTTGGTTTTGACTTAATTTTAAATTAATAAATGAAACTTCTATGTTTTTAATTTGGTAAAATAGACTTCATTTTTGAATTTGGAATATCAAAATTATCTTAGGGTGATTTTTTGATATTTTTCTGAAAACATTCAATTTTTGATGAATAGAGAAAAATAGCAAGTTATAGTTTAAAACCGAATTTTTATTTAAATAATTATGTATTTTATTTAAATTTATTTTAGTTCAAAATAGACACATAATACCTATATATGTTCAATTTAATTCATTGGAGTCAGTTTATAATAATTTTAGATATATAAATTTTTTTGACCTTTTCACCATCTTTTACCCATCTCCTAGGAGAATTTACAAATTCACATAAAACATAATTTTACCACTTCTGTGAGTTGAATTTCAAAATTCCGAGAGAAAAAAATAAAATCAAGAAGTAAAATGTGGTTCAATAAGATTAAAATAATTTTTGGTGAATAGTAACTTTTTTGCTTTTATTACCACGGTTAAAAGTAAATAGGGTAATTATGGGTAAAAATGATATTATTATTACCCTAAAACATGTAAAAAATCTATTGGGTAAGTGTAATTAGACCAAAAACAACATTAGAAATGAAATATGACCCTTTAAGTCCACTTGGATTAGATTAGGAAATTTATTATTATTTAATTCAAAGAAGAGTTAAAAGAGTTAATATCAAAGTTTTATAATTATATTTTTTTTAATATAAGGATATACATAAGATAAATTCGATTATAAATATTCATTAGAAAGATAACAATATTTCCTACATAATAGTAAATTATTTATAAATTTTAGACATTAAATAATGTAATTGTTTTATAACACAATGGTGATAAAGTAATTACCTAATTAATGAAATATTTAAATAATTGATATTGTAAATACCCCAATAAATTTAATTTGAGACTTTTAATGAATTACACTAATTTTCATGGTTAATAAGACATATTAGGGTTGTTTATATGAATTTTGTTCGAAGTAATAATGCTATTATAAATTTAGAAAAAACAAAATACCATATAGTGTCAAAATTGACATAAAAGAGTTTTTAAAAACAATATTATATTATTAATTGATATTATATTCCTAAAAATATAAGGTTCAGAAAAAATTCTTATATAATGATAGTTGTATCATTAATGAACCACTTGGGGTTCTCTTGGAAGTATATAGTATGTTTATGAACCATATAATATAAAAATACAAAGAGACATGGTAAATGTCAAACTATTTAACTAAGAGTTAAATCTAATTGATATGGTTAAAATTGTAACCTAAACTTCTATAAAACCTATTGTTTGAGAGTATTGAAACCCATAACCACCCTATCCACTAAATAAGTCACTTGGGAGATATTATAAACCGAAAATTAGTTTATTATAAAATACTATTTTATGTTTTTCCAAAGGTTCCCCTCACCCCTCTTCTAATAGGGAAATTCCCTTTATCTCAAATTCAAACCTCCAAAGACATTTGGCTTGGCCAAACCCTGACCAAATATCCTCCCATTGATCCTAACTTCATCATATTTTCCTTCATTTGATCAGAAATCCAACCTAAGGAGCCCTTTTGATCAAATCAAAATAATGAACCCGAAGAAGAGGTAATGATTTCACCACCCTCTTTCAAGTTCTCTTATTCTTGCACTTATTCTTTCATTGTTGTTTCAATTATAAAATAATAAATCTAGTATATTATATATTCATTGATGTTATTATGAATATGGAACAAATATATTCATTATTCTATCCATCTTATGAATCATAATGTCACCATGCGTGCATAAGTACGGCTTACCGTCTCCACGCCGTGGTGTAATTTTTTATTCAACACTATGTTATTTGAATGGATATAATGATGAGTAATATGTATATAAATAATTAAAATAACATGATAATGTCACTATAAAAGTAATCTACCATCTAATTCCACACTTTTAAGGAAATGATATTTTCACTCGTGCTTACGTATAGATTACCGTCTCCACGACGTGATGAGATTCATTTCCATGTTCACCATTCATCGACGATTATAAAAATATATCTTACTAATAGGTTTGTAATATATGAAATTATAATTCTTCTGGAGATATATATATATAAATATATTTACTTACATATATCTTATTCAATTAGTTCCGTTCAATAAGATATGAAAACGGAAACAACGTTTATGCGTATGTATGGACTACCGTCTCCATAAATGGTGTTTTTAATTTCATATATATGCCTATTAAACATATTTATATTCTAAATATATATTATATATAAATCATATATTATATATAAATCATATATTATATTTTGGATGTATTTAAATCTTTATCTAAGTGATACAATCAAGAGTGACAAGTTAAAACATGTATGATAAAGAAAGCGATAATTACCCGAAATGTTAATTTAACATTGAAATAATTATTAAATGGGTAGTATAAAGTCATAAATGAATCATGTATGATATAATAAATATTAATATGGTGTTTTTCATGTTGTTCATAGTGGACACTCAAGAGGGGGGTGAATTGAGTTCCAATTAAAATTTCTGTTTAAAAATATTTCTATTGAAATCCCCCAAATTGAATAACAAGATAATATGTAGTGAATTTGTGTTATAGTAAAGGGCCAATTAGGTTCTCAAAGATTTATTAGTTCTCAGTTAATCTAATCTGAATATTAATTAACTTTTGAAGCTATCTTAATACTTACAAAACATACAAACACTTCCTAGATTAACTATCAAAGTAACTTTAAAATTGTTGTGTATTTCAAAGTAACAACAGCGAAATATAAATTAGATATTGTATAATTTAAACTTAAACTAAAATGCACAACAAATATAACCAAGAGGTTCAGTCTCAATCTGATACTTAGTACTCTCAAATTTATATATAAATTTGATCCACACCCTCGATCAGGGTTAACAAGAGTTTACAAACTGTCCAGGTACTCAGACCTCTACCACAGTTATTCGTGGGAAAACAAAGACAACATCACCCAGACTGTTCAAGACTCACTTTATCTCTACCACTATATACAGTGAGAAACACAATAGATAAAATATATGTGAGTGAGGATTTAGAAATCCTTGAGTTCAGCATAGGAGACAGTGTATGTATTAAATAAACAGGGTACACACATTGCTCAAATGTAAACCAAAGAATCACTAAGAGTATGTATGAATGCGTTTAGAAAACCTCTAGTGATTGGCAGTGTAGCTCTGGACGCTTTGGATTCAACAAAAATGCTTCTGAGTCCTTCTCTGATTTTTCTGTTGAAAATTAGAGTGTCATGGTTCAGCTTGGTGTCTTTTACAAGTGAAGATGTTCTCTTGATTCCTCGTGTGTTCTTCAGTTGAGTTGGATTGCACGCATGAGAGTTCTTTGAAGATCTTTCAATGTGTTCTTCAGTTGTGCTCAGGATTGTTCTTCTATTCAGTACAGTGCATCCACATGTTTCCCTTGTCGCGTATGCATGTTCTTCTTCTTTTTCTACTAAAGCTCAATCTTCCTTATATTCCTCGAGCTCCAGCAATAGAATGGTTTCCTTTTCATAGGTACGAGGTACGGTTTCCTGATAGACCAACAACTATCATTAATTATCATTAATTTCATTAAAAACATCAAATATAACCATTAGAAATATTTAAATAATATTTTCAAAAATGTTAAGAAATGGTGTCACAGTGGTTATGAAAATGGTTTCTCCTTCACGGTATATCCATCACCGTGTGTCTTTCACAGTGTGTCGCTCATGGTGTCTTGCTCATGGTGTGTCCTTCATGGTGTCTGTGTCACGGTGTCTGACTCACTGTGCCCGGCTTACAACGTCATGGTATCTTGTGGTCACGGGGTCTCATATGTCATAGTGTCTGAGACTTAGGCTTCACGGTGTTTTCTTCAGTTTTTTTGTTCACGGTGTCTGTTTCTTGCTCACAGTGTCTTGTACTTAGAAAAATAAATGTATTTATACATAAACAGTAATATGCATAAGATGGATTGATCTTAACCATTATAAATTATAAGATTACTTGAAACATAAATACACATGAGTAATAAGATATGTGAGAGTTGTGAACAATGTTAAGATTTGTCCTTAGTAATGATATTTGTAAACATTAAAGAGACTTGTGATCATTAAAACATGATTGATACATTTGGAGTCCAACAATCTCCCCCCTTTTGATGATCACAAACCATGTACAGGGAAAGTATAAGTGAGATGCAACTATAGAGTGTATAACATATAGAAAAACATATTATAGAATAAAACATAACCTAGAATACTTTTTCTACCCCTTTTGGATTATCAAAACGTTAAACATATAGAGGGAAAAATAGTGCATATTGCATTAAAAATGTTTGGAATACACTATACAGTAGAAATACAAACAATACACAATCAAAGACATCCCCATAATAAATAACATAGTCACTGGGCTTCTTCAGGGATTGTCCTTATCCTTGCCTTTATCAGTTATTGATGTGGAAGAAGGCATAGAGGTGGTAGACAAAGAAGGTAAAGGTAGACCTTCAAAGATAGAGGGAGCCAAAGATGGAGCTGTAGAAGATCGGTTCTGTGGCTGTTCAAGAATAATTGGCCTGATCTGAGTTAGATCTTGGATAACTAACATGGCAGTGGAGGCTAAGGCAGGTAGTCCAGGTCTAAGAGGGGCAGTTGCTGGAGCAACTATTGCAGTACTTTGGAAATGGAGATAGGGATTCAGAAGGTTAATGAAGTCTGTGATAATTTCTCCTCCATATTTCATAGCCTTTTCAAAATCATATTTATTATCCATGAATTTATCCAAAAATCTGGTGAAATCAGTGAGTTTCTGAACTTGTGCTTTGAAATCCTAAGTCAAAGGAGGTATCTTCAAATTTTTCATAAGATACTTAAAGTGATTGGTCATATCAAATTTGGAGAAAATCCAAGTGAGATAGAAATCTATCTTATTAGTGATTTCTTGCTGAGAATCATTGGAAATATTGGAATGAATTTGAACCAAGTCAAGTACTCAATCACTGTTCTTAACAACTTCAGATAAAGGAGAAGCATTGACTGCTACGGTTAGAGCTTTGATCTGTTTCAGGACCTTTTGAAGATAACCAGTGTATTCTTCTGTATGCTTATTCAATTTCTCCACTAGATCTCTCATTCGGTGCAACATATGAGTGTGCCTTTCTCCAATATTTTCATCGAAAGAAAACAGATGGGGATACATTTCGGAACAATGTCTCGAAAAATGTTGGAAGCAGTAGGTTCAGGAGAAGCAGCAATAGGTGAAGGAGTAGAAGAAGGCTCTGATCTTGAAGAAAGTTTTTTCTGTATGTCTTCTACCACACTTTTAGAAGTTGCAACATCAGCACTAAGCAATTTATTTTCAACTCTTACTTCTTGAATTTCATGGATCATCCTGGGTTGGATATGTAGAATAATATTTTCCAAAAGAATAAAGGCATATTATTGAATTAGTTGAGTCACAGGATCCGGTTGAGAGGACATAATCGTCTCTACTCCAGCTATGATAGTCACTCTAAAGTCTTTCAAATCTTCTTTACATACAAAATATTTCTGATCAGGTAAGTATTCAGGTGAATAAAGTGTTCCATGGGAAGGTTTAGGGTCTGGTTGCGGTTCAGAGTCAGTTTCAGTTTCAGATTATGATTCAGATTCAGGTTCAGGATCAGGGTGTGAGACTGACTTCAATCGAAACATGGAAGAAATTTCAATCCCAGATACAGTCACTTGTTGTAATTCACTCACATCATAGAAGTTGGGGAATTCATATCGAGTATACACAGAGTATGACTCAGTTGGTGGAGATGCATCACCAGGCTCAGCTTCATCGATCTCAATATTTTGAGGTTCCTCCCCCTCAAAATGTGCTTCAATTTCAGATTCTTGAGGCTCAGGGACTGGGTTAAGATTCATAGGGACAGATTGTTCCTCAGGTAGTTCTTCTTGATTTACTTCTTCCATTGCATGGAGTAATTCTACAATAGGGTCTCTCACTACAGCCTCTTCCATGGATTTCTACTCAGATTCAAAAACAACTAACTCTCTTGCAGCTTCATATTGGGTTTCCTAATTAACATTGGCAGGAGGTACTTCTTCTTCAAGCACAATAGATGGACCAAAAATCCTTTCTTTCTCAACAAAAACTTCTTCTCTTGAAACTTCAGCAGGAACAACAGTCCTTTCTTTCTCAACCAGAGCTGCTTCCTCATTATGTATTTCAGCCTCTTCTTTATGACCTACTCTAACTGCATTTTCTTCTTCCTCCTCTTCTGGATACTCATCCCCCCCATCTGGTTCCAAACCAGGATCAGTAATGTTTTTAGGCCTTGTAGGATAATCCACAGGATTGAACTTTTCATAAACCTTTTCATTATCTTCAACCCACTACTTCTTCTAAGAGGTCCAGTTTATCACAATCCTTCTGATGTTAGGATTGGATAAACAATACTCAAAATCTACAAGATTTTATTCATTTGGTCCAACTACTCCTATGGCATCTAACACAGCCAAAATCATCCTTGAGTAAAACAGGGAAGTAGACTTGGATGTGACCTTAATCAATTCACACATGTGGTGAATGATATATTTTCACAGATTTCTCTTATGGACATTCTTCATGAGATGAATCATAAAGAAATCTTGATACTTCAACATAGAAAAGTCACCCTTCCTCGAACTAATCATATTCTAAACAAACTTAAACAACAACTTAGTTTCATCATCCAGTTCAGCTACTACGGCCCTTCTCTTGGTGCCATTTCTAGTTAGAATTTCAAAGGAATTCTCTAGGTCAAAGAGGTTGGATGTAGGAGGAGGGTCTCTTTGGTAATAATCACAAATCCCTTCATGAATAATCCTTAGGCATGCAGCCCATAGCCTTAAAGAGAGTGAGCATTTTTGACCATTGATCCAACTGGTCACCATATTTCTTTCTCCGGCCTCAAAAGAAAACTTTACATACTGATAGAACTTTGAAACCATCCTCAGGTGAATAGGTACGTATTTCCTCGAGAACTATTCGATCCATCCTTGTTTTCTTAATACTTTCATAACTAAAGGCATGCTGGACAAAAGCCACTTAGGTCATATTTCCTTCTCAAGAACAATAGTACGACTTACTAGGTTTGGATTTAGGGGTCCTTTGGGTGCATGCATCGGTGTCCTCTTTTGTTTCTTAGAGAAGAGCTTCTTAGATGAGGGTGAATATGGAGACTTCATCCTTGGAATCCACTTAAGATTTGGGCGAGAGAGAAGAAGAGAAGGTTTTCAAGGTTGAGAATGTTCAGAAGAGATATCAGGTGAGGAATCGAGTGAAACCCTTATGTTTTATCATTTGGGAATGTCAAACATCACAAAAATTAAAATGTGGGAAAGGAAATAGCTGTGAAATAAAAATTACCACGATACAGGTTAATAAAATGCATAAATAATCTTCACAGTGAGACCGTGAGTATTCGTTATGGTGCGAGGATAAGAGGTCGTCACGGTGAGACAGTTAGTGGTCTGCTCAATCACGGTGAGACAATGACAGACTGTGAACACAAAGTGTTAACTGTGATACTGTAATCATGAGACAGTAACTGAGAAATAGTGATCATGAAACAGTAAAGTAATTTATAGAAAAATATTAAACAGTAAGATCCGTAAGATATCTATTTGTGATTGATCATGCCAAGTTCATGTATGATGTAATTTAATCTTTCAAAATTTAATGGTTTAGTGAATATTTCAGTATGTTGATATTCAGTACCAATGAATTTCAAAGTGATAGCACCATTTTGATAATTATCCCTCAAAAAGTGTTGTCTTACATCAATATGTTTTTTCTTAGAATGTGAAACATGATTTTTGGTAATGTTAATAGCACTTTTGTTGTCACAATTTATTGGTACATGTCTGAATTGATATCCATAGTCTAGTAATGTGTGTTTTATCCACAAAATTTGTGCACAAGAACATCTAGTAGCTATGTATTCAGATTATGAAATAGATAATGAAACAGAATTTTGTTCCATACTACACCATGATACTAGTGACTGGCTTAAAATGTGACATGTTCCAGATGTGATTTTTCTATCTATCTAACATCCAGCAAAGTCAGCATCAGAATAACTAACTAGTTCAAATGATTATCCTTTTTGATAGAATAGTCTAAAATTGGGTGTATGCTTGAGGTATTTTAAAATTCTATTTACAGCATTTAAATGTGATTCTTTAGGGTTTTCTTGAAATTAAGCACACATACACACACTAAACATAATTTCAGGACGGCTAACAGTTAAGTAGAGTAGACTTCCAATCATTTCTCTATAAGTGGTTTAATTGACATATTTTCCATTTTCATCAAGATCAAACTTACAGGTTGTACTCATAGGAGTGTCACTACTTTTATTTCTATCCAATACAAAATGTTTTAGAATATCTCTAGTATATTTACTTGGAGTTAAAACAATCCCATTATTATTTTGAAAAATTTGAAATCCAAGATAGAATTTTAGTTCACCCATTAAACTCATTTCAAATTCGTTTATCATCATTTTAGAGAAATCAATACATAATGAATTTTTTGAAGATCAAAAAATAATATAATCGATATAAATTTGAACAACTAACACATCATTAGAAATTATTCTTATAAAAAGAGTAGGATCAGCTATTTATTTTGTAAAACCATTGGAAATTAGAAAAGTACTTAATCTGTCATACCAAGCTCTTAGAGCTTTATTTAAACCATATACAGCTTTTGATAATTTGAAAATATGATTTGGAGAATGAGGGTTTGTAAATCCAGGGGGTTGTTCAACAAAAACATGCTCAACTATATACCCATTTAAGAATGCACTCTTGACATCCATTTGATATAGTTTGAAATTCAGATGTGCAACATAAGAAAGTATAATTCTAATGGATTCAAGTCTGGCTATTGGAGAAAAAGTCTGATCATATTAAATTCTTTCTTCATGACTATAGCCTTGTGCAACTAACCTAGCCTTGTTTCTAACTATGTTTCTAGATTCTTCTATATTATTTCTAAACACCCATTTAGTTCCTATGACAAAAGTTTCATTGGGTCTTTATACTAGATTCCAAACATTATTTCTTTCAAATTGATTAAGTTCTTCTTGTATAGAAATTACCCAACATTCATCATTAATAGAATCATCAATGTTTTTAGGTTCAATTTGTGACAAGAAGGCTTGATGTTCAACCTGATTTCTAAGAGAAGATCTAGTTTGTGTCTCTCTATCCAGATTTCCTACACCAGCATCTAATGTATGATTCTTTAGAACCCTAGTTGATCTAGTAAAGGTAGGACTAGAAATTTCAAGTTCTTCTCTAGGTTCGGGTTCATTAGGAGATGATTCTGAAATATTTCTAGAACTGGTTGTCTTTACAACAGGTTCATTTATCTTATCATTAAGTTTCAGAATAGACAAATATTCTTCATGATTTTCAAGAGAAGAATTAGGTTCATGTGGATCAGTTTTATCAAATTTTATTTGAACAAATTCTTCCACATAGTTGGTTCTTTTATTAAAAACACTATAGGCTTTTCTAGTTATATAATATCTTAAAAAGATTCCTTCATCACTCTTAGAAGCAATCTTTTCGAGATTATCCTTGGTATTAAGAATAAAGACTTTTCAACCAAAGACTCTAAAGTAGCTAACTTTAGGTTTCCTATTGTTCCACAACTCATAAGGGGTATTTTTGGGAACAGGTCTGACTAAGACTCTATTGATGATATAACAAGTTGTATTTACATCTTCAGACCAAAAGTAAATAGGTAGGTCATACTCATTAAGAATTGTTCTATCAATTTCTTTAAGGGTTCTATTTCTTCATTCTACTAAACCATTCTACTGAGGTGTCCTAGGGGCAGAGAAATTGTGAGTATATCCATTTTTTGAGAAAAATGAGTAAAACTCATGATTTTTAGACTCACGGACATGATCACTTATTAGGGTCTTAATCTTAATTCCACTAAGTTTTTCTACATACTTGAATAATTTAATAATGTAAGAACATGCCTCACTTTTGTGAGCTAACAAGTATACCCACGTATATCTAGAAAAGTCATCTACTAATACATAGACATAGTGCTTCCCATTTAAACTAGAGACTCTAGAATGTCTAAACAATTCCATGTGAACCAACTCGAGAGGTTGAGAATTTGACACTTCTTTCTTTGGTTTGAAAGATATTTTGTGTTGCTTTCCCTTTTGACAGGGATTACAAACTTTGTCATTTGGAAACTCAAGTTTGGGTAAGTCTCTAACTAAGTTCTTCCTAGTCAGTTTTCTAATTGAATGTATATTACAGTGTTCTAATCTTCTATGCCAAATCCAGGATTATTTATGAAAATCATTTAAACAAGTAATGTTCTGTTTAGCAAATGAATTTAAATGAACTGCATAAACATTTTCATTTCTCAAAGAAAAAAATACTAAAACATTCTTAGAATTAAAAACATTACAAGAATCATTTTCAAACATAAAATTAATTCCATCATCACATAATTGAGAAATACGTAACAGATTATATTTAAGTCCATCAACAAATAAAACTTTAGAAATTAAAACTGAGTTGGTGTTACCAATTTCGCCTAGGCCGATGATATTTCCTTCAGAATTATCACAAAAGGTGACATAGCCTCCATCAACCTTTATTAAACTCTTGAAGCATGAATAATCCCCAGACATATGCCTTGAACATCCACTTTCCAAGTACCATATCTTCTTATGGGAACTCTTCAAATAGGTTTCCGACAAAATAGTTTTAAATATAGAATGATTTTGGTACCCAGATTCTCTTGGGTCAAGAAAGGTTAGAAAGAAAAGCTTTATGTACCCAGATTTGTCTTATGGGTCTTGTATAATCAATATATTCAACAGATTTTGAAAGATAAACTCTATTTGATCCATAACTTTGTGAGTAACTAGTTGAAGCATATGAATTTATAGAACTAGAACTAGAAGAATTATGTCCAGATTTAGGAATAAATCTAGTTCTAGTGATCTGCATATTTCCTGGCTGATCATCTAATCCATTAGTATACTGCGGTTCAATTTTTTTACCTAGAATTTGAGTTAGATTGTTCTTTCCATTTGTGAACATTTCTAATTCCTTTCTCAGTTTCTCATTAGACATTTTTAGTTCAGTATTTTCCTTCAACAGTTGAGCATTCTTTTCTATTTCAACCTCAAGGGCAGATTTAAGAGTACTAGATAATGCATGATGTTTCATTAATGTTTTGTACTTGTCCTTAAGTTAATTAGATGATTATTCTAGCATGTTACAATATTCAAATAGTTCCTTACTAGACATGTTTACAGATTCAGAATCAGAATCATAATCAAATACAGAATAGTATGAATTTAAATCCAGAGGGTCTAGTGTTACCTCAGTTGTGTTTGTCATAAAACACATGTTTGCTTTTATCAGATTCATCATCATTAGTAGAATCAGAATCACTTGAAGTGTCTTATGAAGCACTCCAAGTTTCTTTCATTTCATTCTTATAATTGTTGTCCTTGTATTCATGTTTCTTCTTGAACTTCAATTTTGGGCAGTCTTCTTTAATGTTACCTTTCCTATTGCATTCATAGCAGATAACTTCATCACTCTTATCATCTTTCTTCCAATCTTTTTTCTAGTTTTCTTTGTTATCATATTTACCTTTGTAGTTTGATTTATGAAGAATTTCTTGGTCCTATATAATTTCATAAATCTTCTGTCTATTTGATCCATTTCTTCATCATTGCCAGATTCTAAACATTCACTTGTTGAGATATCAGTAGGTATGTGAGTTTTCTCCTTGTCCTTTCTCCTTGAAACAGTAGACTTAAATTCCACTGGCTACCTTTTAGGTTCATCGTCTTCCTCATTATTCACCTTGAGTTCTTCCTCATACATCATAAGCTTACCAATAAGCTCTTTAACAAGCATAGAACCAATGTCACATGATTCTCTGATTGAAATAGAAGTGTCTCTCCATTGGTCCAGTAGACATCTCAATATTCTCATGATTTGTTCCTTTGCTAGAACATTCATTCCAAGTGAGCTTATAGTGTTAACAATATCATTAAACCTGAGATACATTTCAAAGATAGGTTCATCAGTATTCATTTTAAAATTATCATATTTAATAGTATAAGTGTTTAATCTCATTTATTTAACAATTGTTGTTCCTTAATGAGAAATACCCAAAGTATCGCATATTTCAAAAGCAGTTTTGCAAGCAGATATTCTGTTAAATTCCTCATCTCCTAGAGCATAGTACAGGGCATTAATAGCTTTAGAATTATTATTTTAAGTAGTCTTTTTAGGTTCATACCATGTTGTTCTTTCAGTTTCTATAATTTTATATTGAGTCTCTATAGCAGTCCAGATAACAAAACCAATTCTTTCCAAATGAATTTTCATTTTAAGTTTCCACTGGCCCTAGTTTGTACCATTAATGAAAGGTGGCATGTTGGTAGCAGCACCTTCTAGTCTATTGTCCATATCGAGATTTTAGAAAATATATTTAAAGAGATAAAATTTCGAATTAGTAGAAATTTAAGATCTTGAATGATGAAAATAAAATCATAGTTGAAAAAATAGAGTATTTTGAAAACTTTGAAAAACAAAAACACCCTCTGATACAAAATGTTGGTCAGAGTGGACACTCAATTGGGGAGGTTAATTGAGTTCTAATTGAAATTTATGTTTAAAAATATTTCTATTAAGATCCCCCAAATTGAATAACAAGATAATCTGTAGTAAATTTTTATTATAATAAAGGGTCATTTAGGTTCTCAAAGATTGATTAGTTCTCATTTAATCTAATCTGAAGATTAATTAACTTTTGTAGCTAACCTAATACTTTAAAAAACAAAAAAACACTTTCTAGAATAACAATCATTGTAACTTTAAAATATTTGTGTATTTCGATGTAACAGAAGTGAAATATAAATTATATATTTTATACTTTGAAATTAAACTAAAATGCACAGTAGATATAACCAAGAGGTTTAGTCTCAATCCGAGACTTAGTCCTCTCATATTTATAAATTAATTTTATCCACACCCAGGATCGGGGATAACAACAGTTTACAAACTGTCCAGTTACTCAGACCTCTACCACAGTTAATCGTGGGAAAAAAAAGACAACATCACCCAGGCTATCCAAGTCTCACGTGAACTCTACCACTATCCACAGTGGGAAACACAGGAGATAAAACAGATGTGAGTGAGGGTTTATAAATCCTCAAGTTCAGCACAGGAGACTGTGTGTGTGTGTAAAATAAACAGGGTACACACACTGCATGAAAGTAAACCAAAGAATCACTAAGATTAAGTATGAATGAGTTTAGAAAATCTCTACTGATTGGCAGTGCAGCTCTGGACTTGTTGGATTCAGCAGAAATGCTTCTGAGTCCTTCTCTGATTTTTCTGTTTAAAAACAGAGTGTCGTGGATCATCTTGGTGTCCTTAATGAGTGAAGATATTCTCTTAATTCTTCGTGTGTTCATCAGTTGAGTTGGATTGCACGCATGCGATTTCTTTAAAGATTTTTCAATGTGTTCTTCAGTTGTGCTCAAGATTTCTCTTCAGTTCAGTATAGTGCACCCGCGTGTTTCTCTTGTCAGGTATGTATGTTCTTCTTCTTTTTCTACTGTAGCTCAATATTCCTTATATTCCCCGAGCCCCAGCAATAGAATGATTTCCTTTTCATAGGTATGGGGTACAGTTTCCTGACAGACCAACAACTATCATTAAATATAATTAATTGCATTAAAACATCAAATATTACCATTACCAATATTTAAATAACATTGAAAAATGGTCAAGAAATGGTGTCACAGTGGTTATGAAAACAGTTTCTCCTTCACGGTACATCCTTCATTGTGTGTCTTTCACAGTGTGTTACTCATGGTGTCTTGCTCATAGTGTGTCCTTCACGGTGTCTGTGTCACGGTGTTTGACTCACTGTGTCCATCTTACAGCGTCACAGTGTCTTGTGGTCACATTGTCTCATTGGTCACGTTGTCTGCTTCAGTGTTTCTTTTCACGGTGTCTATTTCTTGCTCACAGTGTCTTGTACTTATAAAAAAAATGTATTTATACTTACACAGTAATATGCATAGAATGGATTGAGCATAACCATTATAAAGTATAAGATAACTTGAAACATAAATACACATGAGTAATAAGGTATGTGAGATTTGTGAACAATGATAAAATTTGTAATTAGTAATGAGATTTGTAAATAGGAAGGAGATTTGTGATCATTAAAACATGATTAATACATGAGGAGTCCAACAGTTATAATTTAATAACATACCATGATCATCATACAGGAGGTTAAACGTACCACCGACTAAAGGAATGTTCAAGGTATGGTTTAATTTCTCAACCTCATTATTATCCGAGATTATTTATGTGTAAGTATTTACAGGGAAATTTTTATCATCCATGTCAATTTTTCATAAAAATGATTTCAAAATAAATATTTTAAGGATTTGTGAAAGGTTCTATTTATCAAGATCATAATTTTAAATGTTTTAAAGATTTATCTTTATAAATCTTTTTAATTAATGTCCATGTTTTCAAAGTGATTTTAAGGATTTATTTATATAGACATGATTGTTTTGAAATGGTAATTCTTTTTAAAAATTTCAAAGTGGTAGGGGACACTTTGATTCAAAAATCACTTTTAAATTACTTCCTTTATAAATGTGTGACTTTTAAATGATTTTACAAAAATGATATTTCTCTTAAAAAGTTGTACTCGTCATTTTCAATTATGTCAGCATCCTTTACTGGATATTATTTTTGATTTAGGTTGATTTATTATGATACAAATCTTCCATGTTGTAATGAAGGTTTTGTGATATGTTTGACTATAGATGTGCTATTTTTATACCATTCATGATTTATAGTTAAAGTATTGACATTTCGTATGCTAGTTTTAGTACGAATGTTTATGTTATATTTCAACCTTTTCATATGAGGAATGTATTGGACTTAGTAAGTGACGGGTGGAGCCTGCTATACCTCCTCGATGCATCGATAGGTCTCATGAGACAACTAGACGTGGAATTGGCTAAGGCCTTTCTCAATTTGATGTATGGTTTTGGCCAAGGCCTTAATCATTTTTAGACGTCTTGGTTGAGGCCTTGAAAAAATGTTTCAGAATGTCTCGCATTATACATTTCCTCCTTATGAAAATAATATTGATGGTTTATGTGTTCATTTGACTAGTAGAATACCCATGATTATGATTTATTATGACATTATTTACTCAGCTCATATTCCTGCCATAAAAGTATTCATGTTTATTATTGGTAAAGGAATGTGGTTTAAATTATTCACCATGCTTAATGTTTATGTTATCATCCGCTGTATTCCTTACCCTTACTCATCATTTCAGCTCACCCATTTCTATGTTTTATTTTTCCCAGGATTCCAAGAAGTGTATTGTGATTGATATGTAGGGGTATGCTAAGGGAATAATGGAATTCATAAAGGATTATTTATGTTGTGTTGTATGATATAATGTGTAATGTAACATTCATGTATGTTATCTATTTTACAAGACTGCTAAACTGATCGGTCCATTGGGACTCGATTCCTTGTAATCATGCCAATGTATTAAAATAATGCACCGACTCTGGGAAACTAGGGTCAGAGCGTTACAATTTATCAAAGAACCACCCATATAACTAAACAATTCCCAAGAACCATGACATAATCATACACATAAAACAAGAATAAAAGAATGATAACATATCTACATTGTAGTAAAAAAATATAAGTTCAAGATATTGACATAATCACTTCATTTAAAAAAACATTTAAAAAATTTAAAAAGATTATTTTTTAATCAATGTGTCCCATACCACTTTGAAAATTTCATATGAATTATCATTTTTAAACATTAATTTCCATAAAAATAAATCCTTAAAAACATTTTGAAAACATGAACATTAATGTGAAATATTTAGAAAATTATATCTTTAAAACATTTAAAACAATGTATTAGTTAAAGAGTCTGTAGCCACTTGAGAAAATACTAGTATAAAAATAACTACATAATAAAATTTAACAAATATTATAATATTATCAAAATAGGGAGATTCATGATATAATCTTTCATTGGGATTTATGTACACCATATAAAGTGATTTCGTGTATAACAACAAATAAGTCCCAATGAAATGTAAATTGAGACAAAATCCCTTACAAAGATAATATTAATTATGTAAGAATTTATCAATGTGGTCATTATGTGTTTTAAAAGTATGTAAACATAAAGGGATGTGTAAATTAAAACATAAATAAAAACCAGTGATTGCATACATAGTCATGGCATAGTATAATCAATGAAATATGCCTAAAACCCAATGATCGGAAATTGAGATTAGAAATTCACTTAAAAAAATCTGTTAGCCTAATGGCGTCACTTTTAAATTCATAACGTTAGTTGATGGGAGAGAAAAGGGTCTCTCATCACTTGTACATACAACTTACCACAATAACAATATATAAGAACATATCCAAACATAAGAAAATAAAAATTTAAATACATAACATAATGAAGTCTTTGACCAAAAGAAGAGGGTGAAAGGTTACCTTAAAAACTACATTTATTAAATAGAATCGATCAATTTTGTGTATACACTATAAATAAATAAAAATAAATTATAAATACAAGATATGAAATCAAATATTATTTATCATATAATCATATCATGACATAATCAAGAAGTATATGACCAACCTAAGTAATAGAAATTGGGTTAAGATGTACCCTTACCTCATGTCTGACTTGACTCGTTCATTCCTTAATTTCATGAATAATAAACATAAGTTAATTTATAATTTCATTAGAACCTTTTAAAAGTTTATTCTTCCTTTTATATCACTTATTACCACGTTATAAAAATTACAAAATTATTTCTATTAATATCGGTCATTTTTTCGATATTGGGTACTTGAGTCGAAAGTGAACTTGTTATACCTACAAATTATACATGTAGTAAAAAGTTCATTATCTCAAGAATGATATTAATTATTTAGATATCATATATATCATATATATCCATTATATATTTATTTATAATAGTTCATATCATTTGGACATAAGAAATGAAATGCATCGTTCATGGAGACGGTAAGTCGTACGTACGCATGAAAGCTATTTTCATTTCCTTTTCATATTTGAAAGAATATAAAATAAATGATAAATATGTATATTATAATTCCATTATATTATATTTTTTATATATTTTATGTAATTTCATTAATTTCATCCTTTATAAGTTCTATTAATAGCATTAGAAAGTCATATCACTTTGAGGGGGTGGTAGTCCGCACTTCCATAAATTAAATTATCGTATATATACAACATGAAAATCATAAAGATATGTTCTAAATGAAAATTAAATAATAATATTGATAAAATAAATATAATTTATATATAATTCTATTTCCACCATAATTTCTACCATAAGAGGCGGTAGGAGAGAATTGAATAGTCGTCGTTTCGCGAGGCAGTAGTTCACCGTCTACAGAAACTATATGATTGAATCCATTAGATGAAGGTGTTTTGAATTATAGTTCAAATAAAGATCATAAAAACAACATTGTATATTTAGGATAATTGTTTTGTTATTTAAACAAAGAATAAAAATAAGATATTGAGTGGAGAAGGAAAATAATAGAAAAGAACCTGAGAAAAGAGATTACCTTTAAATCGGGTAACCCCCTTTGGTTTGAACCAAAAGACCTTCTTGAATTTCCTTATACCTAGGGGAAGGCTTCTAGGATGAAGAGAGTGTTTTGGGGATATAATTGTAGTATATGTTGGATGATACAAGAGTCTTGAGATTTGTGAGTAATGGGTTAGAGTTGATGGCCTTTTATAAGGGGGAGGAGGGGCTCTTTAAGAATTTTTGAAAATATTATTTTATTATAAAATGAATTTCGATTTCAAATGGTCCCCAACTCATTTACATAGAATATAAGATTAGTATGGTTATAAATACTATAATACAATTTGTTTTAGACAAGTTTATGGAATAAAATCAACCTTATCTTTTAACTTTAACCCTTAGTTAACGAATTTAACTTTTACCATGTCCTCCTTTATATTCATACAATATGGTAAATATATTTACAATAAAATCCCAAGATACCAAAAATGGAACATTGATGACATTTGTAACATCATATACATTAGTTGGACAAATATTTCATTTTTATGATTATTTTATCATTTAATAAAATAGTAATTGTTCTAAAAACTCATTTATGTAAATTTATAAACTATTCATATCAATAATTTTAAAAAAAACTATAAAAACTTTATTATTTCGAAAAAAAACATAATTAATTCAAATGTAAAAAGTAATTATTATCTCTAAAATTTTTTGAGGGAATAAAAACTTTCAAACTATATTTATTTCAATATTTATAATCTCAATTATTTAAAACATTCATTGAAAAGGTAATCACTAAATCATCATTATGTCATAAATAAATTTGTTTATATGATGTATAAAAATTATAAATAAACTACCATGATATAGTAAGTATTTTAAAAATTATAATGAATATATATAGTCTAAAATATAACTTATGTAACCCCATATAAAAATTGTTTTACTAAAAGATATATGTTTATGTTAAATTTTCCTTAACATTAAAATAATTTTTATAAAATTAAATTTTCACTTACAAGTGGTTCTATGGGGTCCCCAAATCAACCCAAGGATACCCATAGTCGGACATGTATCATTCAATAGGGTTAAGAGTCATGTTATTGTAATTTAATATTATTATAATATTATTTTTCACCATTATTTACCAAATTTACCCTTTAACCATTGTAAAAAATATATTTACTAAAGTTATTATTCATAATATCTAAAAAAATTAACTATTTAAACTATTTGGAAATCCTGATTCCAAATATGGAATCCATTTTTTAAAATTCAAAATACATAAGTTTCATAAATTAATTTAAAATAAATTCCCATTGCCAAAACCAAAAATGTCTTTTTAAGAAGTAAGAACTACCAATAGATTGACATGCGTTTATGTCCAATTTCGAGGTAAAATTAATTATGATGTTGAAAATTGGATTACATGATAAAACTATAATCTAAATAAACTTTAAAACCAATTAAAAGTATAATCTAATTGTATAAATAAATTAGATTAAAAGGTATTTTTGAATTCAAATGCATTATTTTTCACTATTCATAAAAAATGAACTTTATCAGAAAAATACCAAAATTTTACACAAAGTAAATTTTTATGTCCCTATTATAAAGAAAAGGTATATTTTGTCAAATGGTACATATAAAAGTGACTAAAACTAGATTTAAAAAGGGACCACCATCAAAAGGCTGTAAATCTATCTTTTAAAGAAAATTGGAGTATTTCATGATTGAAATCAGATTCATTCTTATTTTTATCCTCTAAAATTTATTGTATAAAAGTTAAAAAATTTAAAAAACGTGTGTAATCAAATTTTAGTAAGTTCTGTTCAATGCTGACAATACAATGGTTAGGCATTAACTAACATTTAAATAGTAATATTATTATATTATTTTCCCATATAACTCAATGTTGTGTGCAATGTAAGATTTCAAAGAAACCCATTGTTTCGTATTGAGTACTCTATCTGAAATATCATCCCCATGAATGTGAAATTAATATTTAATTCAAAAATATTAAATAATATGAAAATTTCATATTCTTTATTTACCTAGGATTTTACAATTGTAGAAAATGAAAATTTTATTACCAAAATGATTAATTAAAATTGTATCTAACAAAAAATAAACAAATATAACCCATGGATACCATTTTAATAAGAATAATCTGAAAAAATAAAATCCAATAGTGACCTTTTTCGATTTATATATGTAGGTTTTTTTCTCTCATTTCCAATGAACACTACTTGAATGAACCAGTGATGAATGCTTTTTTATCATCCAAACTATCCCCAAATTATTTCAGATTAACTGATTGTTGATTTCCATGTTCTGGTGTGGAAAATAAATGATTCCTTATAATTTATAATGATCATAAACCGAAAATATCTCCAATTTGACAAAGAAATGTGGATTACGATGTTCTGATTGATCCTACCTCTCTATAGGTATTGTGAGAGTAGAGAGGGAAGATCTAAATACCATAAGATGGATAGTCATAAAAAATATTGTATTTTATTTATTAAATAATTCAGTTTGAAATATGTATATTCCCATTTGAAAATTCTATAAATGAAAAAATTTAAATCGAACTATATTCATTGTGTATGACATAGTGAACATGCCCCGAATGATATAGAAATTTTATTTATTACTAGTAATATCTATACAATGTTACATGATATATATGATCCATTAACATGACTCTTAACTTATAGAAAATATAAAAAAATGATTAAAAATAATCTTTCATTAAATAATATTCTTTATATTCACAGAAAACATGTTAATACATAGAATAAATATACATTTTTTTTATTCTATACATGAATAATAATGAATTATTCTAGTTATTATGATCATTCAAACAAAAAAATACCCCAACCCTCAACATAAGGAGAACCATTTCCTAAAATCTAATTCACTTGAATTGTTTATGTATCTGATAAAGCTTTGTTTTTACCCTATATGATTTTATCATGATAGCAATGAGTGATATATATAGACTATGAGTAGTATCTAACAACAAATCATAACCTCTAAGGATATAAGGTTTATTCATAGAAACAAAAACCTCTCCAACAAACATAAACTGTATAATATATTATATTTCCTTTATTATATCACATAATATTGGATGAACACTTTTTGTTATCATCCACTTTTGATTTATTATTTCATGACCTTGCTTGATGAACTTACCTTCTTATATCCTATCCATGGATTTAATAATGGCAGTATAATACTTGTCAATTTTCCCCAAGATATATATTCCTTTATTAAGTGATAATTCCTTTCAATAACATTAAATCAGTTACATACTACTAAGGACACAACCAATTAAATCTACCTCACAATGACATAAATGACATGGTTTTATTATTTCATCAAAGTACATGTAGAAATTATACAAGCAGATTATGATATAAAATCAATATCCCAATACAAAAGACCATAGGTAGGACCAACGAATAACACCAAAAACATGCAGTTTTCTTTTTAGAAAGACATCCCTCATCATTATCATTACTCTAGATAACATAAGTTTGAATTTAATGAGAATATTCCTCATTGATTATGACATCCCAAAAATTTATATTAAGACGGTATTTGTGTACCTTTAGTATGATGATTGTAGACTATAAGACATATGTTTAAGATTAATATTATAGTATCTGATGATTTTTATTATCACAATAAATTGGTATAAACTATAGATACAAAAAAATGTTTAAGGAAATTACCTTTTAATTAGTGGAAATAAAAAGATTCAATTCTATTATATGAAGAATATATCATGTATTTATCTATGTTTAGCTGATATGGTGATAAATAATTAGAGTTCATATTGGGTCGAGGGAACCCACTTTCACAACACTCCCACATTCAGTAGAAAAAAAACTAATATCCATCATCTAGTTATATCTCACTTAATAAGATCTTCTTTATTTTTAGTTATTAATTTAGTCAATGATCCTACCATGTTTGTTATGAATGTCACCTCTCCAACTTGTGAATTCACCTCTTTGATAATAACCCTCATGAGATGGAATTCTTAAGTATATCCCTTTTTCCTTTTTCATAATGTTGATATCATAGATGGTACCACTACGGTAAACTTTTCAAAATTTCAGTTATGGTAATACTATAATATTAGGTATTATTCCAAGAATGGGAAAAAACATTGAATATTTTTTAATTCATATATAGCTACATCAGATTATATAAGGTACTAGGTATTTTTAGATATGTATCCTGCTTGCTTTAATGAGATACCAATACTGATTAAGATAGCATAACTATAATATCATATTATAAGATTTGAAATGAATCCTAGTTAGTGTATACTTGATAAATAGTGTTCATTCCTATCCAAATAACTGGTGCATATATCTTTTATATTCTTGTTTAGTACTAGATAACTTTGATGGCTTCTTAAGTAGTTCTCTTAGATTTATCATACGTTTTCCAACCATAATATATGTGTTAGAAAAATATTATCTAGACTACATCATTACATATGTGATAAATCTATCATGAAATATTATTGTATTATATTAACCATTTTAATCTCATTCTATGTATCATACATATATCTATATATAGATATATTTCACATGACATAGGAACAAATTCTCTCTCAAATTGTACCAGCTTGTATTTATAATATACGGTTAGTATATGTACATGGACTTCGTATTAGTGACCCATAGATATAACTGACTAAATATTATTTTGTTGAACTTGGTTTAGTAATGTAAGACAATATTTTCAGAGTTTATTTAAATATAATAATTTTAACTATATGTATAATAACAACATTACATATATAATAAACATATAAAACT
Organism: Viscum album; assembly: GCA_963277665.1. NCBI lineage: Eukaryota > Viridiplantae > Streptophyta > Magnoliopsida > Santalales > Viscaceae > Viscum > Viscum album. The sequence continues at coordinate 1,982,795,272 of OY728161.1, read as the reverse complement.
TGAAAAAATCTAGATCTCCTACCAACCTCTTGCAGTCACATAGAAAAAACTCATTTTAAAGGAATATTTTAAGATCATGATAATGAACATAACCCATTAATGGATATATATATATATATCATTATTTAAATGTTTTAATTATATGGTATCACCAACCATTCCTAGTTGTATCGTGTTTATATCTTCAAACAATTATCCTTTAATGTAGTTGGTTTATAAAAACATTTCCTAATCGAATGATCATATCATGTTACTATGACAAGTATAATTCGAATTAATTTATATTATCCTGTAAAGAATTTGTCATTTCCATTTATTTATTCCTTATAAGAGAAAATGTATCTTTTTAATTGAACAATATATCACCCCGACATTATAATCGTAATACCCTCTAAATTGTTTTTCTCTTTAATAGGTACTATGTGTCGCGAGAATATTCCTTATTCAATGAGATATTATGAAAATTTATCATATTTAAACTACTTGGGTATCTCAAGAATTAAATTTTATCTAAGTCAATATTTATATCATTATCTCAAATAGAGATGTGAACCCTATTTTATAAATTTATTCTTCCACTTGACTATAACATTTCTATCATATGTATTTAGGTAATATATTAACGTTAGAATAATTAATGAGATTTGTGTTGCATTTTTATTTATAAATGTTTCTTTATTGACTTATCCTTAAAAATATATTTTCACTTAAACACATTTTTATCACATAATCAATTTATTTTATAGTATCACACACATAATATTCATTTTTAATTATTTTTGGAAATTGATCATGGTATAATGTCTTTATTTTCAAGGATTTTCTTAAAAGGATAATGTAATTCTTTAGAAAATACATAAGAATCATCACTGATCCTCATTTTTATAACATCATTTATTTTATGTGTATTATTAAATGAAATTTTATAAATAAATCCAATCTACATTTTCATATCCAATTAATGATTGGTTAATATATTCTTTGACTACCAGCACAAAGAATCTCATATATTCTAACGAAGCATATTCCAAACTTAACATTTATATTCCCTAAATTTTATTGAGGAATCTAATAATTTTTATTAATTTTCTAGAAATAATTCCCATGTATGTTGGTGAAATAGTTATTGAAAATTTATGGCTTTATCACCTTTAATATAAATAGATTCATTTAAAAAAAATATCCAAATATTAAATCGTATCAAATAACTAAAAATTTTAGATCATAAAGATTCTAAACACACTTTTTAGTAATTATTTGAAATTTTTTTATGGAGTTACGTGACCATGAATAAACATTCTATAATCTGGTATTGTTTATTTTTAAATTTTATATTCATCATTTATTTCCAAGGTAATCAATTTTATATTCTAGTATAATAAAATTATAATTTTGTATGGTATACCATAAAAATATAATTTCAAATTTGGAAAAAATATCCTTGTGTGTTAAATAGACAAGATATTATATCTTGGCAACACACATTAGAAAATGTTTTTTACAAATACGAGAATATATCACATTAAAATTATGATGTTTTTCTATTATCTAGTTTATGTAGGAGTCAATGTGTATTAGAAACAAAAATATCTACTTCTTTGTGGGGATATCTATAGACATCATTGGTATTTGAATTTTTATATACTTATGTAAGTCACAAATTTTATCTAATTTTCAAGAACAAAAAAAGAAATATCTAATACAATTACAAGTGTAACTGAAGTAGAATACTCATCATTATTATTCTATAATTTAATTAAATTTTTCTTATTATGACCTTTCTTGACTCTTGTATAGTAAATAATATCCTTTTTGATGTACTCCCTTATTATCATTGGATTTAGAGAATGATGTTAGAAAGGATCCTTTGGAGGTGTAATTTTTATTGGTATTTTGAATCTGTCTTTATTCCCATTTACCATAAGAACTAGAGATTTATATTTTTTTTGTTCTAATTTTCATAATGAACCATATTTTAATGATATCAAAGAAACTTCTCCATAATATTAATTTAGCGATTATACAAAACCTGGAGTAACTAGTACATACAGATTATATAATGAAATTTATTTAAAGCTCATTATTCTACTTAAATCCTAACTATTGTAATATATCAACATATTCAATTATATTGTGTTCTTGAGAACCAACAAGACTTAAAAATATTTAATTTAAAAAACTATGATTGTAATCATAATCTCATTAATCTATACTTCACTTTCCCCTAATAAAATTATTATAGATTCGAAATCATTATATAACCATCAATTTCCTGATGTTTTTTTATAATTCATTGGTAATTGATTATAATATTTTGATGTGAACATCAAATTTGTCATCCAAGATTCTCTTATAAGATTCCTTTTCACCATCAAATTCTTCATTAGGAGGATCATCAAGTAGTGGGGACTATATCACTAACAATTTCTTATCATACCATAAATCTATGTGGAAAATAAAATACCATTCATTTAAATATGTGTTATTCATGACGTGTTTATTGATCAGTATTGATCAAAGTGAACTCATGGTGTTACTTTACTTTTTTTTACAAAAAATATATATAGATTTGTAATTTTATATTGATTATTGATTATGTAACATTATAAATTTATTAATGATAGATGTCTCCCACAATTTTTAGATATTATATATTCCTTATTCCATTATATTTAAAATAATATGTTGTTAGACTATTCTATTAGATAATATCCTTAAAACCTATCAACATAGACCAAGATTCAGCTATGACTCTAATCAAAAGTGTTTCAAGATAAAATTTGTTTGTTAAACCATAATAACTCATGGTTCAGGGATATGTTGTACTCAGTCCTATCTCTAATAAAGTGTAACATTGATTTACTCAATTATTTGTCTCTAATGTTTCAACAATATTTATATTGTTAAATCATTTATTTCTATATTAATAAATTCAAACCAACAATCTTATGATAATTCCAAATATTAAGAGGCCCTATAAGCTGGAGATTTTGAGCACCTAAACTGTATGTTTTTTTAAAATTCAAGTTATGGATGGTATTAATTACGTAATTTTTTATTTTATGGTTGTTAGAGTTTTATCTATTAATGAAATACATTTTTATTTATCGTGATTTTTTATGTCATCATACACACAAATTAGCCAGGCGTAAATAGAAAATAATCACTACACATGTTCATTTTTCTAATCATGCTTGTCTATTATTTTATTTGATCACATCTAAACATCATAAATTGAAAAATAATAAATCTCCCATAAATAAAAAATAAATTGACTGATCATGATAGTTCCCTATTGGCTGATCCATTGAGTAGATAATGGATCAACTGATACCCTAGGGGTACCTAACCCAGCAACATCTAACTAGAGTAACAATTCCCACCCTTGTACATTATATCTATATCTTTTTTTGTACTTTTCTATTTCTTAGAGTAATAAACATATTTTTGATCATTCATTTATAAATAAACACTCACACATAGGTGAGGAGGTATTAGGAATATAAAATACACATGAATAATACCACTCCTGGACACATATGACCATATATATATAATGGGGAAGAGAGATGATTCACATATGGCGACTTATTAAATAATTATTTTAATAATAATAAATATATAAATAATTATATAAATAAATAAAGTTACCAAACCTATATGGGATAGTTTTTTATCATGTTCACTTAGAAAGATATAAAAAATCTATTTATAAATAAATTTGAAAATAATAATGTTTGAAAGAATTATATATTAATTAAAACAAATTAATATTATTTTAATTGAAAATTCATAATTGACATGGTATAAAAAAATATTACATTCACTAAATTTTTAAGATACGTTGTGATTTTTGGGGCCATAAGGGCCTTTGAAAACACCTTGGAGTGGTCCTAGCCCATATAAGTCCCGAATTAGGATTTGCGGGTAGGGTGTTGGTTCCCTAAAAAGGTACATGGGTCTAGGAAGGGAGTTTCCATTCATGGTTCTAAAGGTTTGAATAAAAAACATTTCACTTAAGTGAAGAGTGCACCCACGAATCAAGGGTTCCATCTCCCTCTCACTCCCCCTATGTCAAATGTGGGTGAAATGTTTTCAACATGAGTGACTAATCATACTTATATATATATATATATATATATATATATATATATATATATATATATATATATATATATTTCTCTCTATTTATTCTACCTATGAAATAGGACAGTGAATTGTTTTTTAAATTGTTCACATGGAACGAACTCACCACCAAGATAACTCTTCTAATAAGGATTTATAAATTAAATGACCCAAATCTTGTCTCCAAAATCATGTTATATTATTTAAATATCATGCAAACACAAACAAACACACAAATTTATATATATACACCATTTCATTATTTTTAAGATGAAAAAATATTATTTGACCATCAAATGTCTTTAATTTGGAAATCTGACCACATATCGAAGAACCATCCATTGTTGTAAGATTATATTTTTTTTATCTACTTGATTTCATGATAAGTTAATTTTAATTCAACCAAATGAAAAGAATAATAGATATGATGCTAATGTTTGGAACTCAGTACATAGAGAATATGTGGAATCGTGGGAAATTAAAAAAAATCCCCATAAATATGTAATAACTTCTTTTATAGTGAAGAGAAATACAAAAAAACCTATGTATCCCATGTGATTATAAATTACTATAAAAATAAAATTGAACTATTGAATCATTAAATTTGAAGATGAAGGATTATTTCACCCATAACAACAATTATTTCTCAAATTAATAGATATTAGATCAACATATATTATAAAAAACTCAAGAATATTTTTGGACGTGGGAATTATTGATTTTTGGGTTCTATCATGAAAAAAATGAAGTCTTAATATTTTAACTAATAGTAGGAGCATCGTATATTCGACCATGGAAAGATATCTAGATCATGGGTTTATGATTAATTCTCTATCTATTAGTTAGGATAGTATAGAGAGAAATCTCAAAATCCAACGGTGAATATTCATCATGAATAATTTTTGTGATTACCTTAAGAAAGAGGGTTTTATTTAGTAAAATTTAATATTAGACCTTATCTAAATGAAACCCATTAAATCAAACTATATTATCCACATATAATGTTTTGAATGTGTCATTAATAGAATAAAAGTTATATCAATTTTAACATATTATGTTCCCTAAGGAGATCAGGTTTAGTTATAGCATTGACAACCACATATATAAACATACTCTGGGTAAAATAATATCTTTTCCTTGTGATATCTTATAAAATGTGGCACAAACTTCCTATCATCACCCATTATTATTTTATTATTTTAGTAATTTAATAGAGGGAATACCTTTATCTATAATGACCGGGGATATAATAATGTTACTACCAAACATATAATCATGTTTGGATATATTTATTCCCTTTAGAAGTAAAAAAATCATGTCTTGAACATTCAATAAATTCCATACCACCAATACGCAAAAAAAGATACATCCCCATTACATAACTATAAATGTTTTATTATTACATCAATGAACATGATCATATGATAAAAAATGATAATTATGTGAATTCAAGAGAACAATACAAATTATCACTAATAGAAACTTCCAATTTCACTTGAAACATGTGGTGTTCCTATTGGAAGTCCATTTCTCATGATCTTCTTTAATTGAGATCACTTAAGTAAAAAAATCATCAGAATAAGTCTTAATGGTTTTGATCCCCCAACACCCTGTTGTCAAACATAATTTCAACCCTTCATTATGACGTATCTAGACCATAGTAATTATGTTTTAGATTACTTTTGTGGCTTCTCTATGTTCATTATATAGTTTAGAATTATTTTAACTTGTTGATTCAGTATGTAATATATTGTAATTTCTATGTAATTGGTAGAAACCTAAGTGTGAATAATGTTAAGATAGGAGTAGATCATGTATAAATACACAAAAACATGATATGGTAATTGAAATGTGAATTTCATGTTGGTTCTAAGCGACCAACGTTCACAATAATATCCTAGTTATTCCAATTTTTTAGTGGTAATTGCTAAATCCTAGGAAATATCCTTGGGATTAAATATATTGTCCAGTGTAATCTTCTGATCCTAGTTAATATCCATAGAATACACATATTATTAGCCATTATTTCTCTATACTATGTAGTTTATGAGGATTTAAATAATAATCAGGAATAATCATTAGATCTTAGGAATTATCCTAGACATCACATAAATAAAATCATGATGGGGGAGTATGTTCGACCCAACTATCTAATCTATTACTTTCATTTATTTGGGAGGGGATTACATACCACCTATAAATAAATCAATATATTGGTATGGGTTGACTAACTTTCTAAATCGATAAAAATAACCAATTTTATCTTCTTGACCACATAACCCATAGCTCTCACTATATTTACTTTAGGATACTACCAAGTTATAATCTATGTATTATCCCCCTTTGAGGTTAAAACAGGAATGTGGAACCCACCACTATCCCATAGGTCACCCCATAGTATAGAAAAACTATATTAGAGAATTTAAATTAGCCCAAAATGTTTTCTAATGATAGTTACTCAAAGGGAATAACATCCACCAGTAATAGTATACTCATTGTGAAGGCCTCATTGTCCTTCTAGGAAATCCATATGAGTATCAATATAGAGAAATTGTGTAATTACTATCTCACTAACCATGGTTATCATAGGCCAGAAATCTCACAAAACCTATCATAAATATAATTTGTATATTGTAATGACTCGTAAGTGTAACAACCCAAGATTTCATAGTATGTTATATCATTAATGTAATTCAATAGCTTGTGCTACCGGCAACTCCGAGTTTGAGCTCACCACAAATTACCAAACTAGTCGTTCAAAAAGAGGTTATGAATAGTATTAAGTGAATTTTGTATCTTATATACTCTATATAATTAAAACACGGATATTATGTTCTTCTAGAAATAATATAAGAACAAATTTATTTTTTTCAGATAAAAGAAGTATTTTTTAAAAAATGAAATTTTACCTCCATTTAATGGAGAAAAATTTTTAAAACCAATATTTGACACTTTTATATATTTAATTTACTAAAATTAAATATTTATTTATAAGAGGGACATAAAAATTTAGTTTGGATAAATTTTTGGTACTTTTCTGATAACTTTCATATTTGGATGAATAGTGAAAAATACTATGGTTTAATTGAAAAACACTTTTTTAATCAAAATAATTTACAGTGATACATAATGAATTTGAATGGTTTTTAATTATAATTAGATTATATTTTTATCATTTAATACAATGTAGGTCATTATAAGTAATTTCACTTTTAAATTTGACATAAACACATGTCAATCTTTTGATAGTTTTTTCAATTTAAAAACAAGATTTTAGGTTTTGACAACGGGAATTTATTTTAAATTAATAAATGCATGTTATTATTTTTTTAATTTTGTAAAATATACTTCATTTTTGAATTCAGAATATCAAAATTATATAAGTGTGAATTTTTGGGGTTTTTCTGAAAACATTCAATTTTTGATGAATAGTGAAAAATAGTGTGTTATTGTTTAAAAGAGACTTTTTATTTAAATAATTAGATATGTTATTTTAATTTATTTTAGGTCAAAATAGATAAATAATACGTATATTTTTTCAATGTAATTTATTAGAGTCATTTTATAACATTTTTAGATATATAAAATTTTATTGAACTTTTTTCCATCTTTTACCCACCTTCTAGAACCATTTACAAATTTGCATAAGATAAATTTTAATATAAATATTCATTAGAAAGATATAAAATTTTCTTAAAAAACAGTATTTCATTTATAATTTTTAGACATTGAAAAATTAAATTTATATATGACACAATGAGGATGCATTAATTACATTATAAATGAATGACTCAAATAAATGTTATTATAAATATTTAAATAAATATAATTTCAATGTTTTTCTGACATCCATGATTTATATAGATGAATATGACTTGTTAGGTATGATTAAATGCATTTTTTCTAAGTAATAAAGTTTTTATGACTTTATAAAAAACCAAATACTAAATAGTGTCAAAATTTCCATAAATGAGTTTTTAAAACAAATATTATATAATTAAATTATATAATATTCTGAAAAAACTATGATTCTTCAAAAGGGATTAAATAATATTATATATGTCATTAATGAACCAATTGAGTTTTTCTTTGATGTTTAGAGTAAGTTTATTAACCATATAGTGTAAGAATATAAGAAGACATAGTAAAAGCTTAACTATTTAACTAATAGTTAAATCTAAACGATGAGGTCAATATAGTGACGTAAAATTTGTCTATAACCTATTTCATAAGATTATATCGACCCAAACCATCCTTATCCACTAAGAAAGTCATTTTAGAGCCTTTAGAAACTGAAAATTATTTTATTATAAAATAATATTTCAAGCTTTTCCTATAGTGACCCTCACCTCTCTTATAAAATGTAACTTCACCTTCTCTTAATTTCACACCTCCAAAGCCATTTGGCTATGCCGAACTCTACCCAAATATCCTTCCATAATTCCTCCTTTAATTATTTAGTCTTTACTCTGGTTAGAAATCCAACCTAAGGATCCCTTTTGATCAAATCAAAAGGAAGAACCAGAATAGGAGGTAAATATTTCATCACCTCTTTCATGTTCTTTTCTTCTTATACTTCCTATATCTTTGTTGTTTCCATTATAAAATAATAAATCCAGTATCTTCTATATAATATGATGTTATTATTAAAATGGAACAACCATATTCATTATTCTATCCATCATATGAATGACAAAGTCACCATCCATGTGTACATACGGCTTACCGTCTCCACGTCGTGGTGTAGTTTGTTATTCAAACACTTCAGTATTTGTATTGGTATAATAATTATGTATAATTGATGTAAATAATAAATATAACATATTAATGATTCTTTACATATGATATAACATTCAATTATATATGATTTCACCTTCAATTGAATGATATTGTCGCTCATGCATACGTATGGATTACCGTCTCCACAAACGCAATGAGATTCATTCTCCATCGTAATAATTCAAGATTAATTTTCATTTTATGATTAAAAATAATGTTTATGAACATAATATCATTCTGGATAAGAATCAAATACATCCTATCCATAACAAGCACACATTACATAATGAAACATATAAAGGAAAACAAATCAGTAAACTCCTGAAACGACGATAATACTAAAATATTATTAACAAAGTAAGATTAGAAGATCATATATGATATCATACATATATATATTGTTATTGTATAATTTAATAACAATTATTTCACCATTATATAGGAGTATAACATTTCCTCGACCAAAGAGAATTACAATATAAGGGTTAATTTCACAATCTATTTATTATCTGAGGTTGCCTTTATATAAGTATCTTCCAGGACATATTTATTATCAATGTCTAGGTGTCATAAAAGATTTTTCAGAGTGATTATTTTTAAGGGACTTTTTACTAAATATAATTTTAAATGTTTTAAATATTTATTCCTCTAAACCTTTCTCATTAATTTCCATATGTTTAAAAAGGTTTTGAGGATTTATTTAAATGGTCATGAATGTTTTAAAATGTTAATTCCATTAAAAAGTTTCAAAGTGGTATGGAAAACATTGATTAAAAATGTATTTAAATGTATTCTTTTCTAAATTATGTGACTTTTAAATGATTTAAAAAAATATAAAGAGGTATTTCTCTCAAATAGTTTTGATTTCATCTATGTAAACATCCCTTGATGGATTCTACACTTGTTTGAAGTTGATTCATTATGTTGAAAATATTTCATATTGTATTGAAGGTTTTGTGATATGTTTGTCTATGGATGTGTTATTTTCATACCACTCATGGTTTATGGTAAAAGTATTAAAATTTCGAATAATAGTTTTAATAAAAATGTTTATGTTATGTTTCAACCTTTCATATGAGGAATGCATTGGACTTAGTAAGTGGCGGGTGGAGCCTGCTATAGTCCCTCTATGCATCGGTAGGTCTCATGAGAAAAACTAGTGTCTTGGAATAAGGCCTTGAAAAAATATTATTTGTAGTCTTGGAACAAGGCCTCAAATATGTGGTAATGAAGTCTGGAATTATGCATTCAATCATTATGAAATAGGCTATTTGATATTACATGTGATTATTCGACCAGTAGAATATCCATGTGAATAATTAAATGGCATTATTTTATATATATTGGCCATATTATGAATAATTTTATGTTTAAAAGGAGTATGTTTTAGTCTTATACAGTTCCTTAAATTTTTATCCTTATTTATTAAAGTTTCCACTATATTGTTATCCTTACTGAGAATATGAGGTCGCCCCTTTCTATGTTTTATTTTTTCAACGGTGCGAATTATCGTATTATGACTAAACTGTAGGGATAGTCTAAGAGATACGAATGTGGTAAATGGTGAAAATGTTGTTGTTGTTTTTCTTTGTATAATGTAATGTAATGTGCATCTATGTAATCTATTTTCCAATACTTATAAACTAATCGGTCCTTCGGGACTTTATTCCTTGTAATCATGCCAATGTATTAAAATAATCCACTGACTCTGGGATTCTGGGGTTGGTGTGTTGCAGTAGGTATCAGAGGAAGTTTAGCAACAACCTTGGAAATAGATTTATATAAACTCTTATTATAGGAAATTGACCTAAGATAGGCTTTGAGGATTAATATTGAAGAACATTCTAGAATTTTGGTAATGTAGTGATTTTGTGTATTTTCCAAGAAATACATCCCTGTTTGGATACGAACATGTAGAGGAAAATATGGTATAGATGTACCTATGAGTGAAAACTCTGACAAGGAGTTTCAGGCTTGACCTAGGGTATCCTGGTACACGATAACGAGCCTTGCTGCACTCTTGGTTATGACACTCCCGGGGGATATGCTTAGGATAAAACACATTTTCATTACAAGCCTTTATGAAGGACTTAGGAGTAAATACTTCCTCAAAGAAAATATTTTATGATAATAGATTATATTCATAATCATTTCAATTTACGTTAGGTACTTTACAGGTTTCGAATTATGAATTTCTATTCGTAAACTAATATAGTGTATACCATTGTGTAGAAATGATTCCTAGTAGAAGGAATGAGAATTCCAGCAATATGCATGATTAAAAGCTTAAGAAGGATCATATTGTTCATGGTGTTTATCCTATATTTAATAGGGAAATAGTCACCCACAGATTATCATCATATAAAGAAATTATATCATGTGTTAATAAGATATTTAAAAAATTCTCTAAGTCTATGTCTTTGTAGTGATTCCAGAGAAGAAAAGGATGGTAGAAAGAAAGTTGGATAAAGAGAATAAGGGAAATAAGGATTTTTTTTCATATGGGAAACTATGGAATGAATCATCTTAGAAAATGCTTGAAGGTAATGGGTGTTTTTTATATGTGTGGAGAAAAAGACACCATGTACGTGATTGCAAGGGTAAGAAAAAGGTTTCAAATATACAATGCTTCATCTATAAGGAGTTGGGACACTACACAGAGCAATATCCAAATCATCAGAGTATACCCCAAATGATTCTATTGTATAATTAGTATGTTATGATACTACCGAAGATGAAAAGGAATGAAAAGATTTCTTATGTTGTTATTAAAGTGTTGTGTCATTTGATTATTATACTAATGATGTACATGTTATAATAATTATATAGTATAAAATTATTTTTCCACAATACTATTTCATTAAGGACTTGAGATTGTGTGGTACCAAGAAAAGTGACTCAATAGAAGGTTTATTTTTTTGGAAAATATATAGTTGAGAGAAAGATAAACCATAATATGGTTCTGATTCTAAGGTAGTGTTTGGAAATAATATATGATGGATTTGGATAAATTATATTGGATATTAATGATTACATTGAAACTGATTAATGATTTTTATATTCTATCATTGTTGGAGTTTACAACATTTTTGGATAGAAGGTGAATATCTAGTATTCTATAAGGAATAAGAGAGCATGAATATAATAAGGTTTTATGGAAATTCAGGGTGTTATAGAGGTTTAACAAAAATACATGATGAAGGTATTCACATGTTATTACATGGAAAAAAGGATCTTCATTGTGTTTACATTCATTATAAATTTTGGACTTTGAGATTAGACAAAAGTATTTTGGATAAGATTAATGGTTGGAATCGATTAAGTTTGACATTGGATACTATTGTTAAGGTTAAATAATTTCTTGAGATTATTTTTTCATTGTCATAAAAATAACAACTCAGAGGTCAGGCAACAACCTGTTGCATCCGGTAAGGCAACGAGACTTGAACCCACAACCGAAGGGTGACAGGGGTGCATCACCTACCACTGGACTACTTGATATCATGGTTTTTATAATGTAGTTATTTTAAATAGTCTGACAAATTAATTATAAATTACTTATTTTTGGAATAATATATGATTAGGATAAATAGAATATTTTTGAATTCTATTATCTTTTAGACTGAAAGATGTGTTTGTGGTAGGAATTAGTTAAAGGATGAAACTCTATATGTCTTGTATATTTTTTACTCATATTCTATGAATAAATAAATTATTAAACATTAGGGATTGGTTCTTAAAACCAAAATGCATTATCTAAAAACCTTATGTTTTGTTGAATCATTGATATTTTAAATCAACATAGATTGATGGATCTGAGGCTCTCAATTGTATACTTGTTTGTGATTGATGACCTCAATCACTCTTGATAAATATTTACGTTTTTTCACCAATTATGTGTCTTTAATATCCAACAATGTTCTCCTAATCAAGATCATATTTTTTTGGTGTGTTTTTCATTTCTATTTCCCAATTATTAAGACTAAAATTTATTAAACCAAGTTCTGATGTGGGTTTTCTGCCAATGTATTTTCATATTTTTAACCTTTTATTTTCAAAGAACAATTTCAAATTGTGAGGAATAAATTTATTGAAGGTGGGGAGAATTTAACACCCCAATATTTCATACTACATTATCTCATTAAATTAATTCAATAGCTTGCGCTACACGCATCACAGAGTTCGAGCACACCACAACTTATCAAACTAGCCATTCAAAAAGAGGTTATGAATAGTATTAACTAAATTTTAATTCTTATATACGATATATAATTTTAACATACATATTATGTGCTTCTTAGACATAATATAAGAACAAATTCATTTTTCCAGATAAAAGAAGTATTTTTGAAAAATTGCAATTTTACCACCTTTTAATGGAGAACCATTTTTAAAACCAATATTTGACACATATATATACTTAATATTATGAAAAAAACTTTTTCATGAGAAGTAAGACATAAAAAATTAGTTTGGATAAATATTTGGTACTTTTCTGATAACTATTATATTTTGATGATTAATGAAAAATACTATGTTCTAATTGAAAACAACTTTTTTAATTGAAATAATTTATAATGATAAATTATGAATTTGAATGTTTTAAATATATATTTAGATTATATTTTTATCATTTATCACAATGTAGGTTATTATAAGTACTTTCACATTTAAATTTGATATAAACACTTGTCAATCTTTTGATAGTTTTTACTTTTTAAAAACCCGCTTTTTGGTTTTGACAACAAGAATTTATTTTCAATTAATAAATGAAATATATATGTTTTGAATTCAGTAAAATAGACTTCATTTTTAAATTTTGAATATCATAATTATCAAAGGGTGAATTTTTTGTGTTTTCTGAAAACTATAAATTTTTTATAAATAGTGAAAAACATTGCGTTATTGTTTAAAATCAACTTTTTATTTAAATAATTAGTTATTTTATTTTAATTTATTTTAGGTCAAAATAGTTACATAATACCTATATATATTCAATGTAATTTATTGGATTCATTTCATAATAAGTTTAGATATATAATTGTTTTGAACTTTATACTGTCTTTTACCCACCTTCTAGGAGCATTTACAAATTTTCATAAAACTTAATTTTACCTCTTCTATGAGTTAAATTTAAAAAAATCTAAAAGACATGGTTGAAATTAGTAAGTAAAATTTGGTTCATTAAGATTAAAATATTTTTTTCTAAAGAGTAACATTTTACTTTTAATTACCATAGTTAAATTAAAATAGGGTAATTAAGGATAAAAATGATATTATATTTACCCTAACACATGTCTTAATTCTATTGGATAATTATTATTAAACCATAAACAACCTTAGGAATAAAATATGATCCTTTTGGTCCACTTGTATTAGATTAGGACATTTATTATTATTTTATTTAAAGAAGAGTACAAATTGTTAAATTGAAAGTTTAATTTCTAAACCATTTTTAATGTTGGGTTATACATAAGATAAATTCGACTATAAATATTAATTATAAATCTAAAACATTATCCTATATAATAATATTTTATTTATAAGTTTTAGACATTAAATAATTAAATTTATATTTGACACAATGATGATGAATTAATTACCTTATTAATGAAAGAATCAAATAAATGGTATTATAAATATTAAAATAAATATAATTTCGATGTATTTATGACATCAACAAATTTTATAGGTGAATATGACATGTTAGGGATGATTCAATTTATATTTTTCTATGTAAGAAATTTTTTATGACTTTCACAAAAACCAAATACTAAATAGTGTCAACATTGACATAAATGTGTTTTTAAAATAAATATTATATAATTATATTTTATTTTATTCCTAAAAATATATTGATCATACAAAGGGTTTAAATAATATTATATATTTCATTAATTAAACACTTCAGGTTCTCTTGGGAGTTTATAGTATGTTCATTAACCATATTGTGTAAGAATACAAGAAGTCATGGTAAAAGTTAATCTATTTAACTAGTAGTTAAATATAAAAGACAAGGTTAATATAGTGAAATAAACATGGATAAAACCTATTGATTAATATTATTTAGACCCATACACACCTTATCCTATAAATAATAAAATTTGGGACCATTATAAAATGAATATTATTTTATTCTAAAATAATATTTCAATATTTTCTTAAAGTGACCCCCACCTCTCTTATAAAAGGGAGCTACCCCTTCTCTTAATTTCACACCTCCAATTCCATTTGTCTTGGCCAAAATCTTCCAAAATATCATTCCAACATTCCAACCTTCATCTTAGAGTATTTCCATTGGTCATAAATAGAACCTAAGGATCCCTTTTGATCAAATCAAAATGAAGAACCAGAAGAATATGTAAATATTTCATAACCTCTTTCATGTTTTTTTCTTCTTCCACTATTTATTTCATTATTGTTTCCATTATAAAATAATAAATCCAGTAAATTATAAATACTATTATGTTCTTATAAAACAGTTAAAACCATATTCATTCTTCTATCCATCATATTAATGACAAAGTCACCATACGTGTGTAGGTACGACTTACCGTCTCCACGTCGTGGTGTAGTTTGTTATTAAAACACTTCATTATTTTGATGGGTATAATAATGATGTATAATAGATGTAAATAATAAATATAACATGTTAATTATTCTATATAAATGATATAAAATTCAATTATATACGATTTGACCTTCAATTGAATGATATTGTCACTCGTGCGTACGTATGGATGACTGCCTCCACGAACGCGATGAGATTCCTTCCCCATTATATTCATTCAAGAATAATTTTTATTTGATGATTAAAAATAATTTATAAGAACTTAATATCATTCTATATATGAATCAAATACATCCTATCCATAACAAACAGGGCTTACATAACAAAACATATAATGGAAAATAATCAGTTAACACCCAAATCGACGATAATAAAAAACTATTATTAACAAAGTAATATTAGAAGATCATATATGATATCATACATATGTATATGGTTCTTGTATAATTTAATAACATTGATTTCACCATTGTACAGGATGTTAACATACCATAGACCAATGAGAAGTACAACGTAAGGTTTAATTCCAGAAACTCTTTATTATCAGAGGTTGTTTTTACGTAAGTATCTACTGGGACATATTTATTATCCATGTCTAGGTTTCGTAAAAGAGTTTTCAAAGGGATTATTTTTAAGGTAATTTTTACTAAAACATCATTTTAATTGTTTTGAATATTTATTCTTCTAAACCTTTCTCATTAATGTCCATATTTTTAAAATGGTTTTAAGGATTTATTTAAATGTGCATGAATGTTTTAAAATGTTAATTCCTATAAAATTTATAAAATTGGAATGGGAAACATTGATTCAAAATGTATTTAGATGTATTCCTTTCTAAATTATGTTAATTTTAAATAATTTCAAAAAAAGAAATAGATATTTCTCTCAAATAGTTTTGATTTCATCTATGTCAACATCCCATGATGGATTTTACACTTGTTTGAAGTTGGTTCATTCTGATACAAATCTTTCATATTTTATTGAAGGTTTTGTGATATTTTTGAATGTAGATGTGTTATTTTTATACCATTCATGGTTTATGTTTAAATAATTAACATTTCATATGCTTGTTTTAATATGAATTTTTATGTTATGTTTCATCCTTTCATATGAGGAATGCATTGGACTTAGTAAGTGATGGGTGGAGCCCGCTATAGCTCCTCGATGCATCGGTAGGTCTCATGAGACAAACTAGTGTGTTGGCACAAGGACTTGACAAAATCTTATTTGTAGTCTAGGAACATGGAATTGACTATATGGTTATGAAGTCTGGAATTAGGCATTCCATCATTTTGAAATTGTCTATTTGATATTGCATGTGATTATTCGACTAGTAGAATATCCATGTGAATAAGTAAACAGAATTATGTGATAAATGTTTTCCATTTTAATCATAATTTTATGTTTAGAAGGATTATGTTTCAGTCTTATAAATTTCCTTAAATGATTATTCTTATTTATTAAAGTTTCTGTTATAATGTTATCCTTACTGAGCATCTGATCTCACCCCTTTCTATGTTTTATTTTTCCCAATGTGTGAAAAAGTATATTATGAATGACTTGCAGGGATAGTCTAAGGGATATGAATGTGGTAAATGGAGACAATTTTGTTTTTGTTTTTCATTTTATAATGTAATGTAACATGCATATATGTATTCTATTTTCCAAGATATCTAAACTGATTGTTCCTTTGGGATTTGATTCCTTGTAATCATGCCAATGTATTAAAATAATTCATAGACTTTGGGCTTATGGGATTGGGGCATTACAATTGGTATCATATGATGTTTAGAAACAACCTTGAAAATATATTTAGATAAACATTGATTAAAGAACATTACCCTAAGATAAATTTTGATGATTAGTATAGAAGAACTTCCTAGAAATTTGGTAATGTAGAGATTTTGTGTATTTTCCAAGAAATACATCCCTGTCTGGATACGAGCATGTAGAGGATGCTCTGGAATAGATGTACCTAGGAGTGAAAAGTCCGATAAGGTGTTTTGGGCTTGACCTAGGGTATCCTGGTACATGACAACGGGCCTTGATTCATTCATGGTTACGACACTCCCGGGGAATAGGCTTAAGATAATTCACATTTTCATTACAATCCCTTATAATGGATTTAAGAGTAAATACTTCCTCAATGAAAACATTTTATGAATATTCATAATATTTTCAATTTACATTTTGTATATTGCATGTTTTGGATTATGCATTGTGATTTTTAAACTAACCTAGTGTATTCCATTGTTTAGAAATGGTGCCTAGTAGAAGGAATAAGAATTACAACAATATGCATGATCGAATGATTAAAAAGGATCATATCTTTCATGGTATTAATCCAACATTTAAAAGGGAAATAGTCTCCCACGTATTACTATAATATTAAGTAATATTAGCATGTGTTAATAAAATAATTAAATAATTCTAGGAGTCTTATGGCTTTGAAGGGAATCCCGGGAAGAAAAGGATGGTAGAATGAAAGATGGATAAAGGGAATAAGGGAAAGAAGGATTTTTTCATATGTGATAACTGTGGAAAGAATCACCATGGTAAATTATTCAATGGAATGAGATTTTTTTATAAGTTCAGAGAAAAAGGACAGCATGTACGTGATTTCAAGGGTAAGAAAAAGGTTTCAAATGTACAATCATAAATTAGTAACGATTTGGGACACTACGCGAAGAAATGCCCAAATCATCAGATCATACCCCAAATGCTACTATTGGATAATAATAAAGTGATTATACTACTAAATATTAAAAGGAATGATTAGATTTTTTATGTTTTTATTAAAGTATTGTGTCATTTGAGTATTTTATTAATTATGTACATGTTAAAAAAATTATCGAGTATAAAAGGATTGTACTATAGTACTATTTCATTAAAGACTTGAGATTGTGTGGAACCAAGAAAAGTGACTCAATAGGTGGTTAATTTTTTTTAATTATATGTTTGAGAGAAAGATAAAGCATATTATGGTTCTGATACTGATTTAGTGTTTTTGGAATAATATATGATTGGTTTGGATAAATTAAAATGGATATTATTAACTAACTTGAAACTGATTAATGATTTTTATATTCCATCATTGTTGGAGTTTAAAAATATTTTGGTTACAAGAAGTATATCCAGTATTCTATAAGGAATAAGGGAGCATGAATTTAATACAGTTTTATGGTAATTCAAGGTGTTATAGTGTTTTAAAATAATACATGATGAACGTATTCATATGTTATTACGTGGAAAAAAGAATCTTCATTGTGTTTAACTTATAAATCTTGGACTATGAGTTTGGAAAAAGGTATTTTGGATAAGTCTAAAGATTGTAATTGATTAATTTTGACATTGGATACTATTTTTAAGGTTAAATTATTTCTTGAGATTATTTTTGGATTTTCATAAAAAGGAAAACCCGGAGGTCGGGTGACAACCCATCGCGTTCGACAAGGCTTTGATAATTGAACCTGCAACCAAAGAGCGATAAGGGTGTGTCAGCTACCGTTGCCCTACTTGATGACCTGGATTGTATAATGTAGTTTTTTAAGTAATCTGACAAATGAATTAAAAATTAATTATTTTTGGAACCCTATAATATTAGGATAAATAGAATATTTTTTAATTTTATTATCTTTTGGAGTGAAAGATGAGTTAATGGTAGGAATTTGTTAAAGGATAAAACCCTACATGTCAAGTATATTTTTTCCTCTTATTATATAAATAAATTAATTATTAAACTTTTGGGTAGGGATCTTAAAACCAAAAATGTGATATCCTGAAACATTATTTTTTTGTTGAACTGATGATATTTTAAATCATCATAGAGTGATGGCTTTGAGGCTCTCAACTATACACTTGTTTGTGATTGATGACCTTAATCACTCCCTATAAATATTTATGTTTTTACTCAAATTATGTGTCTCTAATTTCCACCAATGTTCTCCTAATCGAGATCATAATTTAGTGGTGACTTTTCGTTTCTCTTAGCCTCTTATTAAGAATAAATTTTATTAAACCAATTTCCGATATGGCTTTTTCACGAAGGTATTTTTTGATTTTTAACCTTTTATTTTTGAAGAAAAATTTCAAATTGCAAGGACGAAATTTATTAAAGGGGGATAATTTAGTAACCCATGATTTCATAGTATATTATCTCATTAAAGTAATTCAATAGCTTGCACTACACTAAACACCAAGTTTGAGCGCACCACAAGTTACCAAACTAGTCGTCCAAAAAGAGATTATGAATTGTATTAACTGCATTTTGTATCTAATATACTATATATAATTTTTACATCCATATTATGTTATTATTATACATAATATAATAAAAAATTAATTTTTTCAGATAAAACAAGTATTTTTCAAAAAATGTAATTTTACCGCATTTTAATTGTGAACCCTTTTTTAAAATAATTATTTGACACTTTTATATATGTAATTTATTGAAAATATTTTTTTTAGAAGTGGTACATAAAAATTTAGTTTGGATAAATTTTTGGTACTTTTCTGATAACATTAATATTTTGATTAATAGTGAAAAATACTATTTTTTAATTGAAAACATCTATTTTAATTGAAATAATTTATAGAGAAAAATAATGAATTTGAATGGTTTTTAAGTATAATTATATAATATTTTTATCATTTAATACAATTTTGGTCATTATAAGTAATTTCACATTTAAATTTGACATAAACACATGTCAATCTTTTGATAGTTTTTAATTTTTAAAAACCCACCTTTTGGTTTTGATAACGGTAATTTATTTTAAATTAATAAATTAAACTTATATGTTTTGAATTTGGTAAAATAGATTTCATTTTTGAATTCTGAATATCAAAATTATCTT
Organism: Viscum album; assembly: GCA_963277665.1. Classification (NCBI taxonomy): domain Eukaryota; kingdom Viridiplantae; phylum Streptophyta; class Magnoliopsida; order Santalales; family Viscaceae; genus Viscum; species Viscum album. The sequence goes on along the minus strand of OY728161.1, from coordinate 1,982,774,941 downwards.
TGGGTGAATTTTTGGTGTTTTTCTGAAAACATTCAATTTTTGATGAATAGTGAAAAACATTGTGTTATTGTTTAAAATCGATGTCTTATTTAAATAATATGTTTTTTATTTTATTTTATTTTAGGTCAAAATAGATATCTAATACCTATATGTGTTCAATGTAATTTATTAGAGTCATTTTATAATATTTTTAGATATATATAATTTTATTGAACTTTTTGCCATTTTTACCCACCATCTAGGAGTATTTACAAATTTTCATAAAACATAATATTACCGCTTTTGTGAGTTGGATTTCAAAAATCTAAGAGAAACAGTTTTCATAAGTTTGTAAAATTTGGTTCATTAAGATAAAAATAATTTTTTTGAATAGTAACTTTTTAATTTAATTGACCACGGTTAAAAGTAAATAAGATAATTATGGGTAAAACTGATATTATAATTTCCCTAACACATGTCCTGATTCTATTGGATAAGTATTGTTCGACCATAAACAACCTTAGGAATGTAATATGATTCTTCTGGTCCACTTGGATTAGATTAGGACACTTATTATTATTATATTTAAAGAAGTGTTAAAAGTGTTAAATTCAAAGTTTAATAACCAAACCATTTTTAATATAGGGTTATTCATAAGATAAATTCGACTAAAAATATTCATTATAAATAAAAAACATTTTCTTATATAATGGTATTTTATTTTTAATTTTTTGACATTAAATAATTAAATTTATTAATGACACAATGATGATGCATTGATTACCTTATTAATGAAAGAATCAAATAAATGGTATTATAACTATTGAAATAAATAAAATTTTAAAGTTTTTATGACATCCAAGAATTTTATAGGTGAATATGACATGTTATTATTTATTAAAAGTATCTTGTTATAAGTAATGAAGTTGTGATGAATTTCTCAAAAAGAAAATACTAAATAGTGTCAAAATTGACATAAATGTGTTTTTAAAGAAAATATTATATAATTAAATTATATAATATTCCTAAAAATAAAAGGTTCAGCCAATGGGCTTATATAATATTATATATGTCATTAATGAACCACTTTTGGTACTATTGGAAGATTAGTATATGTTTATTGACTATATAGTGTAAGAATACAAGAAGACACGGTAAAAGTTAACCTGTTTAACTAATAGTTAAATCTAAGAGATAAGGTTAATATCATGACCTAAATATGTCTAAAAACAATTTATTATGATTATTTAGACCCATAACTACTTAATACTATAAATAAATCATTTTGGATCCATTATAAACCAAAAATGAGTTTATTATAAACTAATATGTCATGCTTTTTCAAAAGTGACCATCACCTATCTAATAAAAGAGAACATCCCCTTCTCTTACATTCACACCTCCAAAGACATTTTTCTCGGCCACACTCTACACAAATATCCTCCAAAAATTCCTCCCTTTATCTTAGAGGCCTTAATTAAGTCATAAATCTAACCTATGGATCCCTTTTGATCAAATCAAAAGGAAGAGCCCGAAGAAAAGGTAAATATTTCATCACCTCTTTCAAGTTCTTCTCTTCTTCGACTTCCTCTTTATTTATTGTTTCCATTCTAAAATAACAACTCCAGTATATTCTATATATTGTGATGTTATTATAAAAATGGTACAAAAATATTCATTATTCTATCTATCATATGAATGACAAAGTCACCATACATGCGTACCTACGACTTACCGTCTCCACGTTGTGGTGTAGTTTGTTATTCAAACACATCATTATTTGGATTGGTATAGTAATGATGTATAATTGATTTAAATAATTATTTTAACATTCTAATTATTCTTTATAAATGATATAACATTAAATTATATATCATTTCACCTTCAATTTAATGATATTGTTGCTCGTGCATACGTACGGATTACCGTCTCCAAGAACGCGATGAGATTCATTCTCCATCGTAATCATTCATGGATAATTTTCATTTGGTGATTAAAAATAATGTTTATGAACATAATATAATGATTTATTTGAATCAAATACATCCTACCCATAACAAATATGGCTTACGTAATAAAACATATAAAGGAAAACAAATTAGTTAACACCTGAAACAATGATAATACTAAAATATCATTAACAATGTCATATTAGAATATCATATATGATATCATAAAAATGTAAATGGTTCTTTTATAACTCAATGACAGTTATTTCACCATTATATGGGAGGTTAACGTACCCTCAACCAAATAGAAGTACAATTTAAGGTATAATTTCACAATCTCTTTATTATCCGAAGTTGTTTCTATATATGTATCTACTGAGACATATTTATTATCCATGTCCAGGTTTTATAAAAGAGTTTCCAAAGGGATTATTTTTAAGGGAATTTTTACTAAAACATATTTTTAAATGTTTTAAAGATTTATTCTTCTAAACCTTTCTCATTAATGTCCATATTTTTAAAGTGGTTTTAAGGATTTATTTAAATGGGCATGAATGTTTTGAAATGTTAATTGCTTTCAAAAGTTTCAAAGTGGTATGGGAAAATTTGATTCCAAATTTATTTAAATGTGATCCTTTCTAAATTTTGTGACTTTTAAATGAATTAAAAAAATATATATTTCTCTCAAATAGTTTTTATTTCATCTATATCAACTCCCTTTGATGGATTCTACACTTTTTTTAAGTTGATTCATTATGATACAAATCTTCCATATTGTATTAAAGGTTTTGTGTTATGTTTGACTACGGATGTGTTATTTTTATACCATTCGTGGTTTATGGTTAAAGTATTAACATTTTATATGAATGTTTTAAAATGAACATTTATTTTATGTTTCAACCTTTCATATGATGAATGGATTGGACTATGTAAGTGATGGGTGGAGCCCGCTATAGCTCCTCGATGCATCGATATGTCTCATTAGACAAACTAGTCCCTTGGAAAAAGGTCTTGACAGAATCTTATTTGTAATCTAGGCACAAGGCCTTCACTCTATGGTTTTGAAGTCTGGCATTATGCATTCCATCATTATAAAATTTACTATTTGATATTTCATGTGATTATTCGACTAGTAGAATATCCATGTGAATAAGTAAATGGAATTTTTGGATATATATTGTCCATGTTATGTAGAATTGTATGTTTAAAAGGCTTATGTTTTAGTATTATACATTTCCTTAAATTTTTATTCTTATTTATGAATGTTTCCGCTATATTGTTCTTCTTACTTTGCATCTGAGCTCACCCATTTCTATGATTTATTTTTCCCAGGGTACGAAGAAGTATATTATGACTGACCTTCATGGATATTCTATGGTATATGAATGTGTTCAAAGGAGACAATGTTGTTGTTGTTTTTCATTTTATAATGTAATGTAACGTGCATGTATGTCATTTATTTTCCAAAAATTTAACTGATCTGTCATTTGGGACTTGATTCCTTATAATCATGCCAATGTATTAAAATAATGCACCGACTCTGGGCTTCTAGGGTCGGGCCTTTACAGTAAAATTCCATGTAATTTATTTTTAATTTTTTTGGATTATTACGATTATGTGAAAATTTACAGCACTTGATTCCAAGTTCTAGTGTTCCCAGAATGAATTTATGAACTTTTTAAAGGTATGTCCAGTAAACGCTTGGGTGGAATTTCTTATCCTTTGAACCGGTGCTCGGATTAAAAATCTGATCGCATAGTTGAATCTGTAGCGATGATTTTTCCATAACGGAGTCTTAACTTTGACTGCAGTTGGTTTGGTGAGAAAGTTAGTTTTTACTAATTTTTTAAGAAATTATAAAATAACATAGGAATTTTTATTTTATTTATTTTTTTCTTACCACCTATTGAGCAGTGGTGGCAGGGACCACAAAGGTAGTCAGACCATCAAATATGGGATATTAATGGCACAACTACATTTTGGTTGCGTAACCTCCCCTCGCGTAATTAATAGGGAACATTAATTATGTGCCACATTAATTACATAAATTAATGAACCTCATTAATTCCTCAGTACATTACTCACCCTTTTCCCCCCTCTATTTAAATGGGACTCGGGTTAGTGTTTTTGAAATAGTTTCTTCAAGCCAGGAACCTATGGTAAAGTTATGTGACACCTTCCACCTACGGAGATGGAAACCCGAGCGGCAACCAACAGGGATCGATGAATTTCAACGACTTCATCAAAGGTGGAATCTTCTTCCACTACCGCGATATCTCCAACGAATCTTGAGGCAGGGGTTGTCTTTTTAATTTAAGAAATTCCCTTGATTATTCTTCTCGTTCATGAAATTTCAGGTGCACATAGAAGGGTATTTTAACGAGGTTTATCATTATTTTATGTTTTTCTATAAATTACTCCCACTTGATATAATTCTAACGCAGAGGGAGCAGGATAAAAGAACAAGGATCAGACCCTCCACTGCTTGATTTCCATTGTGTTCTTTGGAGGTAGGTTTTTCCAACATGAAGGAACCTTAAAACCGTGAGGCGCAAAATGATGGCAACATCCTGTGAGAAGGAAAGAATTTTCGAAATCAATAAAGGACCACTGAACCACACACGGTGTCCCATAGAAGCTCCGCCGGCATTCGGCGCTCACAGGACATAGAGGAGGGCCGTACCGCTCAGCGCCATGGCGGTCAGACAAGCAGCCGGCCATAGTGACGGTGAGGCTGTGCGTCGTCGTGCGCTATTAGTGGAATTTGTGACATAAAATCCCTAGAGTAAGGTGAGAAACCCTCTCCATATACATCTCGTGGACACCCTGGTGTGCCACATGGCACAACCGCTTAAATGAACGGAATGGATCCTTTGAGATGTTTGGCAGGAGGACCGTGCGACCCCCGCACGGGTCGCACCACCCAGCTGGACGGACCGCCCTGTGGGCCATGTCAAGCTGGTAGGTCGGGCCGATCTGTGGCCCAATGAGCCGAGCCCGCCATAGCCCATCCCAAACCCTTCCCGCCTAGTCTTGTTTGGGCTAAGCCGATCGGGTGGGACAGGACCCTGACCCCTCTCGGGCCCAGATATGCTTAAGTGACCGTAACATGTGAACCAGACATCTATTTGATGAACCATCATTGGAGCTAGGATCTTTGGAGTGAGAAGGACCTTTTGAGATACTTCACAAGTGTTTTAGAGAATGTGGGAGTACGGTCGGTTTGGATCGATTCTGAATCCAACCGAGCCGTTGGAACTGAAATGCCAATGACTTACCGTCTGGGCGTCCGGCTGACGCGCAGTCTATTGTGTTGGAACCCTTATGACATGAAGGATCCAGGGGTAACTTTTATGTTGGAATTTGTGCCGATTGAAATAAGACTGATGGTTTGACGAGCGATTTCTCACAGAAACAAGCGTACTATGAACGAGAATCCTGCGACTGGCTAAGACATAAAGAATGAAGAGCGATTCTGTGTGAATCAGCACAAAGATATTCTGTGTGAATCATCACCCAATGATTCTATGTGAATCAGTACCAAGTGATTTTGTGTGTATCAACACCCATCAATTATATGTGAATCAACACCCTAATGTTTTCTGTGAATCAGCACCCATAAATTCTGTGTGAATCAACATCCAACAATACTGTGTGAATCAGCAACCAGCGATTCTGTGTGAATCATCACCCATCAAATCTCTGTGAATAATCACCCAATGATTCTTTGTGAATCATCACCCAAAAATTCTGTGTAAATCAACACATAGTGATTGTGTGTGAATCTGCACCTATCAATCCTATGTGGGTCTTTTGGGGTTTAGTACCTATTGACCCTGTATGGGTTAGATGTAGTTCTTATTGAAAGAGTAACAAGATCTAGCCTTATGGAGAATCATCTGTAATGTTGTACTCAGTTATACCTGGTTTTATTTGTGTCTATTTCTTGATCTTTGTGATTCAGATCATGCTTTTTTCATTCCTCTATGGAATTCGGAGAGACGTTTAGGGGTCTCGGGGTGCCTACATTTTATTGTTATACTCACCCCTACACAGGATTCACCTGCACCTTGTTGTGTCCCATGAAAACGATGAGCATCCTTGACTAGGACTTGGAGATGTAGGTCCTAATGTTGGACGACAGTGACGGTTGACATGGAGAGTTGTGGAGATGAATTGTACCTACCCTTCAGGTAGGATTCCTAGTAGATGATCATAGGTGCTATTTTGATGATTTTAGTAGTAGTTGTATCTTTTCAATTGGTCTTGTATTATGGCCCCTTACATTCAGTACACTGTTTTACTACAGCAGTTTTAAATCGTGGTTTCATCTTGTTATGTTCTACTCTATGTGTTTTTACAGTTTTAAATGAAAGTTCTTCCCATTTTAGGGATATGCCTTTTCGGTGCAAGTTGACAACCACTGGCCTATGTAAGGTGGGCTTGGTGTTGTCATCGCTTGTGCCTTGGCGGATGGGTCATGACAAATTGGTATTAGAGGAGTTGGTTCTACTAATGAAATTTGACTCTATTCCTTTTAATGGAGCAATAGTGTTAAGGGTTTAGAGTGCGGTTTTCAATTCGAGGAGTCCAGTGTTGGTGTGGAGGCTGACGTATCCATACACAAGGACCCTAAATTCTGATTTTTGACTCAGTGCATGAAGAAACTGACTGCGCGTGCTTTGGAAATGTTTTTACTTTGATCTTTTTGAGTCAGCTCACTAGGTATAACTTATTAACCGTAGTGCACCTATTTGTTTTGGGATACTATCGTGTAGACATCCAGTCAGGATTCTTGAGAGCGTACACAATGAAGGCCCACCGAGCGATGAGGCTTTGTTATAGGACCCTCTTATTGTGTTGGTATGTTTAGTTAGTGTACAAATAACACCACCACTTGGAGGGTAGCAGTTTCCATGAGCCCCACTAGCAGACTGTGCACGCTGAATGAGTGCATTGCATGAGTTCCAGTGGCAAATACCTCTGAGGTTTCAAGGTGAGACATATCCCCAAGCAGTTGAGGACTAGTTGGAGGATGTGGCTATGGTTTTCTGCCTAGTAGGCACACTAGTAGAGTAGATGGTGATCTTAACTTCCAGTCTTTTCAATGGAACGACAGGAAGATAGTGGGGCTTGACGCTCCAGTTACGTAGCATCCTTTTTAGGATAATGTTTGTTCTAGCGACACTACACTCTATGCATATCTCAGATTTTCTCCACTTATAGTAGGGCAGTTTATCAGTGGCCCAGTAATCAGCGAGATTCGCTGACCTCTTGCGCTAATCCACCGACATGGTGCAAGATCCATTTTTCAGGGCCTGGGCCTTTGATCAGGGTCTCCGATGGGAGATCAGAGTGTCGATTATATCACTCAATATCCTGACGTAGGCTGGATTTCTTGAGAGTGAATTATTTGTGTAGGTCTTCCTAGATGATCAGGAACCGATGGTGAGAGCCACCACCATGCAACAGGTTGCCGATTCAACTGCAGTAGGAATTTGGAAGATGATGTAGAGGCCCAAGCAGGCCAGATCATCCTAAGGATGACCCCAGGAGATAGGTTTGGAGGTGTGGAGCTCGCGAGGTAGAGGGGGTCATCTGGAAATAATATTGTGCTACACGTGTGGTGGGAAGGGCCCAATGGCTTGGGATGTCCCGAACCGTCGTGCCAATTGTTAGCAGATAGTCGAGGAACCACCGAGGCAGCGGCTTTGGTTTGTATGAGGAGGTATGCGGGGTGGCATACCTGGTAGAGGAGAAGGTCATTCAGGAGGTGGTGGACTACGGATTGAGCTTCTGCCACCACCATCATAAGGAGGTCCACCTCGACCATAGGGAGCAGGTGGATTGGGGCGGCACAACTTCATGTAGCTAAGGTCTACAACCAATGTGCTCCAGAGATTATTAGAGGTATGATATGTGTCTACTAAACCCTACCTGAACTACTTTTAGGCACAGGTTCTAGTCACTCTTTCATTTCCACGACGATGGTTTGGAGCTAAAAGATTTCGATGGAGCCGTTGGATCAATCATTGAGATTATATACTCATATAGGAGAAGATTAAATGATCACACATTGGTGAAGGCAGTTAAAGATCACTCTAAGAGGAGAGAGAATTGTATGGGATCTCTTAGTAGCAGTGTTGAGGCCATACACCATCTTCTTGGGTATGGACTGGCTATCCACAGTCCATGCTTAGATCAACTATTTTTGGCACAATGTGTGGTGTGTCCATGAGGATGGTGTCGGGTTTTCCTTCACCGATGAGAAGGAACCTTTGCATTACATGATGGACTTTCTCAGATGAGGGTAAATCCAATCACTCATTAGTTGGAAAGCCCCACCGTTGGATCTGTAGATGTGAGGATTCCAAGATATCCTGTAGTGGTGGACCAATATGCTAATGTCTCCCCTGATGATGTTCCAGGGATACCTCTTCACAGAGAGGTAACTTTCCCATCGACCTATACACCGGGATGACACTGGTATCTACACCTACATATCAGATGGCTCCCATAGAGCTTCGTGAGATGAGGGTACTGTTGGAGGTTTTGTAGAGAAAGGGGTTCGTAAGGCCCGGTGTTTCTCTATGTCCATCCCTGATCTTGTTCTCCAAGAAGGATGATAGGATTCTGAGGATTTTTGTGGAATATTAGTGCCTGAACCAGTTTATTGAGATGAACGTGTATCCACTCGCAAGGATTGATGATCTCTTCGACCAAATGAAGGTAGATAGTCAGTTTTCGAAGATAGACCTCAGATCAGGCAATCACTAACTTAGGTTACGAGATGAGTAAGTACCAAAGGAAGCCTTTAGATGTCGGTATGGCCATTACAAGTTCTTAGGGAGGCCTTTCAGTGTGACCAATGCTCTAGCACTGTTCATGAGGCTCATGGACAGGATCTTCCAGCCATACCTGTATCACTTCGTGGTGGTCTTCATTAACGATATCTCAATATAATCGATATCGGAAAAGAGCATGATATGCACCTGCAGGTAGTTCTAGATACACTCTGAGAGAACCTTCTTTATGGAAAGCTCTCAAAGTGCCAGTTTTGGATATGGTATGTCCACTTCCTTGAGAACGTTATCTCAGAGGCTAGAGTCACATTATATCCAAAGAATATAGAGGCAATTCTTTCTTGGGATCCACCCAGAAGTGTGACTGAGGTGAGGAGTTTCCTGGGATTGGATGGGTGCTACCGAAGATTTGAACCTTAATTCTCCAGAGTAGCGAAACCCTTTTCAGCCTTGATGAAGAAGGGAATGACATTCTTATGGACATAGAAGTGACAGTAGAGTTTTTAGGAGATGAGGCAGAGATTGAAGAGTTCTCCCATCTTGAGGCTATAAGAAGAGGGAGTTGGTTATGTAGTATACTGTGACACATCAGGGACCAGACTAGGATGTGTCCTGATGCCGGAGTGAGCAGTGATCACAAACAGCTCACTACATTTAAGACAAAACATAAAGAACTATGCTACCCATGACCTGGAGTAAGTAGTAGTCGTCTTTGTGCTGAATATGTGGAAGTACTACATGATGGGAAAAAATTTTACAGTCTACTCTATTCAAAAGAGTATGAGGTATATATTCTCATAGAAGGACCTAAACCTGAGACAGTGATGATGGCTCAATTTTCTCCAGGACTATAACTTTGAGATTTTCTATACACATAGAAAGGGGAACGTATTAGTAGACACACTCAATAGAAGGTATGATATACATCGGCTGAGTGAGGTGACAAAGCATTTATTCGCATTGCAGATATCCTTAATGGATAGAGATGGAGCAGCTTACCTCTAATATATGACTATCAATCCCCCACTTCTTCAGCATGATCAGGAGGCACAACTTGGGGACATCGACTGTGTGGACTGATGTTCTCAAATATCTGCATGATAGGATCCTTAGGGATTTTCTAATGATGGGGAGCACATCGTTCTCTTTAAAGGATGCAGCATGGTACTAGTGACACTACAAGAGGAGGTGTTGATGGATTTTCATACATCCCCTTTATTGGTACATCTTGGAGTGGAGAAGATTTATCAAGACCTCTGACATTATTACTGGTGGCCAGGGATGAAGAAAGGATTTGCAAGGTTTGTATCCTGATGCATCACTTGTCTGCAAGTGAAGCCTGAGCATCAGGTTCTAGTGGGCATGGGTTTTCCACTTGAGGTACCATAGTGGAAGTGGGATAATATCCTTATAGACTTCGTGAAAGGGATACCACATATTTTCAGGGGCCACGATTCCATCTGGGTGATCGTTGACTAAGTCACCAAGTCATCCCTTTTCCTACCCATCCGATAGCATGGATTTTAGAGGGCTTGGGATTCCTCTACGTACAAGAGATTATATGAATTCACGGGGTTCCATCGACGATCATCTCAGATCACGATGATCATTTTACATCCCTCTTGTGGAAGGGATTACAAGAGACGTTTGGGACTCATCTATGCTTGAGCACCACCTTACATCCTCAAACAGATGGTTAGATAGAGTGGACCATACAAAAACATTAGGACATGATTTTTGTTTGTGTCCTCAATTTTGGCCATAGTTGGGAGGACAACCTACCACATGTGGAGTTTAATTTTGAAAATAGTTATAAATCCACCATTGGAATGTCTTCATTTGAGGCCTCATACAGGTGACCATGAAGATAACCTCTGTGCTGGACATACCTGGGGGAGTCAACACTAGTGGTTCCAAAGTTGGTACTGGCTACCACAGAGAAGGTACAGATTATCGAAGAGCAAATGGAGACTGCACAGAGCCGATAGAAGTCTTATTCCAACAGGATACAGAGATCCTTGGATTTTGAGGAGGGAGACCATGTTTTTCTAAGGGTCTCACCTGACGAGGATTATGGTGGTTTGGCCAGGGTTGAAATATATCTCTGTAGTTCATCAGACCTTTCCAGATCCTCAAAAGAGTAGGCGAGGTGGTGCCCATCTAGCTCTTCCCACACAAATGCACCTATTAAAAAAATTCCACGTGTCATAACTAAGGAGATACATGCATGATCCATTTCACATGATCAACTGGGGAGAGCGGTACATCGATGATGGGGTGACGTTTGTGGAGTTCCCAGTGGATATAGAGGATCGACCAGAGTGGGTCTTTTCTGGGAGGTCAATTCCTCTAGTGAGATTTCATTGGCATCACGGGAATCTCTAAGAGAGCACCTGGTAGCAGGAGGATTAGATATGTTATCAGTACCCCCTTTTGTTCCCCTAATTTTTCTTTAGATTTCAGGGATGAAAATCCCTAAGGTGGGGAGAATGTAATGACATGGAATGTTCCAGTGAATTTTTTTATTTTTTTTAAATTTTATTTTGGATTTTTATGAGTCCATAAAATTTTAGGGTGCTTGATTCTTAGCCCTGATGTGCCCGAAATGAATTTTCCAACATTTTATATGGTATATTCAGTAAAAATGAGGGAGGTGTTTTCTATATTTTGAACCGGTGCTCGGTTTAAAGAACCGACGGCACAATTGAATCTGTAGTGTTGAGATTCTCTTAAGGGAGGTTTAACTTCGACCGCAGTTGGTTGGGTGAAAAAGTAAGTTTTTACGAGATTTTAATGAAATATTAAAATAACCTAGGAAAGGTAATTTTATTTATTTATTTCCAACCACCTGTTGAATGGTGGTTGCGGGGACAACAGAGGTAGTCAGACCATTAAATATGGGATATTAATTTCACGATTACACTTTAGTTGCGTAACCAACCCCAGATAGTTAATGTGCAACATTAATTTTTTCAATTAATTTTTCACATTAATTACGTCAATTAATGTGGCACATTTATTACGTCAGTTAATAAACCTCATTAATTCCTCGGTGCATTACTCGCAATTTCCCCCCTCTATTTAAATCGGGGTCGGGGTAGAGTTTTTGACACGACTTCTTCAATCAAGTAACCTCTACTGAAGTGATGTGACACCTTCCACTGATAGAGATGGATGCTCGGGCGGCAACCAACCATGACCAATGAATGTTGGTGGCTTCATCAAAGGTGGAATCTTCTTCCACCACCGCGACCTCTCCAAAGAATCTCAATGTAGGGGTTATCTTTTTAATTCAAGAAATTTCCACCATTCTTTTACTCGTTCTTGGACATGTGGGTGGTCATAGTGGGGGATTTGAATGGGGTTTTTAATTATTTTAATGTGATGTATAAATTACTACCACTTGTTATAATGCTAATGCAGAAGACGTAGGCCAAACAAACAAAGCGCAGATGCTCCGCCCCTTGATTTTCAATGCGTTCTTCAGATGTGGGTCTTTCAAACATGATGGAACATTGAAACTGAGAGGCATGAAATGATGGAGACATACCTAGAGGACCGTAGTCACATTTGTATGGGAACAATGGACCACCGTAGCTCACCTGGTAGCCCAAAAAAGCTCCACCGGTGCGGCACCAGTGTGGCGGCACCGGCGACCGACATTCGCCGACCGTGGAGGAGAGCGGCACCGCTCAGCACCACGATGGTTGGACAGGAATCCGTAAATGGACGGCCATGGCGTGAGAGAGGTGGCACACCATCGCACACCACCGGTGGAACCTGTGGCATCAAAACCATGGCAAAAGGTGAGAGACCATCTCCCTGCGGGTCTAAAAGACACCCTGGTGGTGCCACGTAGCGGCTCCGCTTAAATGAACTGAACAACCCCTTTGAGTCATTTGGAAGGCGGACCACACAACCCCCGCATGTGTCATGCTAGCTAGTAGGCTGAGCCCGCTGCAACCCAGCCCAACCGGGTCAGATCGTACCTGGAGCCCTCTCGAGCCCATAAACTCTTAAGTGACTGTAACATGTGAACTAGACGTCTGTTTGATAAACATTCATCGGCACTGGGATCTTTATTGCCGGAATATAATTTTGAGATACCCCCCCCCCCAAGAGAGTTTTGGAGAATATTAGAGTACCACTGGGTTGGATTGACTCAAAATCCAACTGGGCCCTCAGCACTAAAATGCCAATAACTTAGAGATCAGGCGTCCGGTTAACGCACCGTCTGTTGTGTTGGAACCCTTATGACATGAAAGATCATGTGGTAACTTCTACATGGAAATTCGTTCGGGTTAAAATATGAACGATGGATTGAGGATCTACTTTTCTCAAAAACAAACGTACTATGAGCAGGAATCTAGCGATTGGCTGAGACATGATAAATGAAGAGTGATTCTGTGTGAATCGGCATCGAGCGATTCTATGTGAATCAGCGCCATGAAATTTTGTCTAAATAAGCACCAAGAAATTCTATGTGAATAAACACCCAATGATTCTATGCGAATCAGCACCCAGCGATTATGTGTGAATCATCATCTAGGGATTATGTGTAAATAAGCACCCAACGATTCTGTGTAAATCAGCTCCTAGTGATTATGTGTGAATCATTACTGAATGATTCCGTGTGAATACACACTCCCTAATTCATTGTGAATCTGCACCTATCAATTATATGTGGGACTTGTGGGGTTAATACATATCTATTCTGTTTGGTTCAGTAGTAGTTCCTTTTGACAGAGTAAGATGATCTAGCCTAACGGCTAATCATCTGTACTACTGTACTCAGTTATACCTGGTTTGAGCTGTATCTATTGCTTGTGCTTTGTGATTGAGATCATGCTTGTGCCATTCCTCTGTGGAATTTTGAGAGACCTTTGGGGGTCTCAGGGTCCTTAAAGAGTATTGTTATACTCACCCCTACACAGTCTTATCTTGAACCTTGTTGTGTCTTGTGCAGATGATGAAAAACATTGATTGGGACTCAGGGAGAGTGTATCTGATAGTGGAAGTCATTTACGGTTGACATGGAGAGATGTGGAGATGATCTATACCTACCCTTCCTGTAGGATTCCTGGTGGACAATCTTAGGAGTTGGTTTTCCGCTTTCAGTTGTAGTTTTATATTTTCAGTTGAGCTTGTATTGTAGTCCACTACATTCAATAAACACTTTTACTACAATAGAATTACTCCGTGGCTGTATCTTGTTGAATTATATTTTGTGTGTTTGTATAGGTTTAAAGGCAATGCCTTACCATTTTAGGGATACACCTTTTCTGAGCTAGTTACCAACCCCTGGCCTATGGAAGGCGTGCTTGGGGTAGAGGTGGCATGGGCCCCGGGGGACGGGTCATGACAAATATACCCACTCAATTACTCACATACTTGTGGGAGAGTAATACTCACCCCACTCTCTAATATCCTATTTGAATGATATTAGTAAACTCAAGTCTCACATGGCCTTCTCCCAAGTTCTATGGTGACACCTAAGGTTGTTAACTATTGGAATATATCAACTCCATAATCATGGGGTTGGGGAAGAAACCTGTAAAATGGTCTACTATGTTTCAGTCATTTTATTCTATTCACCCCCCTCTAGGGTGAATTAATCTCATTTCATATTTTTATATACAATCCCTTGAACATATGTTTATGGAGCTCATCAATGTTCAAGGGTCTTTTTTCCCTTAATACTTGTTCAATTCATAGAGGTTTAGATAAAAATTCCTTATCAATTCAAGATCAATCTGCTGAGTGTCATTACTTTATACCACATGTAAATGAATAAAATTAATTTTCATAATGATATAATTAGGGGGAAAATACCTATTAATGAGTAATCCCCCTTAATGTAAGCTGAAGCACACTTTCAAAAGAACATCCAAGCATATTAAGGATTGTATCAACTCATAATCACCTATCCCAAACGATTACATCAGTATTAATAAATATAGAAATTTATAGATTATTATTCATTTTAATTAAAATATAAATAATTTCCAAAAATATTATTGAGCTTCCTAACCATATGGAAACCCTGAGAAACAATGGGTAATCCACAACTAACATGATCCTAGAGCAGTATATAAAATATACCAATTGTAATGATCTATTAAATTTATAATGTCATCAAATTTAATAAATTTAAATTTGAATATATATATATATAAGTAAATTGGATAAATTACACAACATAATGAAAACAAATGACATGTGATCATACTTATGAAATGTCTTCTAGACACACTAAGACAATTACACATCATATAAGGATGATTCCCAAATGATATAATGAAATAATTAATGAAACCATACCTAGTAAAAACTATAAATTAGTTTAAATATGAGGGGGTGGGGGTAATAATAGGGGAGAATAAGAGGGGAACTAACTGCCAAAACACAACCTAGAACACATCATTTTGAATGGGGTAGAAGTGGAATAAGCAATGAGGATAACCCAATGAATTAATTTTATAAAAGGAAGGTAAATAGAGAAGGGGATCTTAAATAAAGGTGTTGATTTAGTAATTTTACAATTTCTATGAATATTCATTACATCTCAAAGTTACCACATATTTTACCAAACTGTGCACCAACTATGAAAACTGTATTGTCCAAGGATTCACAACAGTCATGGTCTAAATATATGGTTCACCAAACCGGTCACCAATTATATATCCTTTTCTACCCCAAGATTCAAATATTACATATTTTAATACATGGTTTACCAAACCATGCACCAAAAATGAAACACCCCTTGAATAAAATGATGCATTTTCATGGTTCCTTTAGTAACCATGAAAAAAAAACCCTATGGGAAATTACCTCCCAGAATCTCCCACATTGTTTCCCCTAACTAGGTAGTAACTATGTGTAAGGGTAAAATGTTTCGTAAAATTTTAAAATTTATCCTGAAGCACTGTAGATTCACTTGAGCTCCAATACCACTATTTGGGACTTAATCAGTATCCAAGAACCTCATCATGAGATTTTCCTACAATGGGAATTATAATGAAAACACTAGTTACCAAAACACCCATACTTCGAAGTCAATAAGTTTTAATTCACAATTAATTTCACAATCCATTATGACATGATGTTTTACTACCTACCGACCATGAAACTTATCTTCTCCAAGAAGTCTCAGTTGTCCCTCAACCAAAAATCCCAACCTATCATTGTGATTAATCAATGATCAACTCACTGTACTATATCCTTGATAACTAGAAAATATTCCACGTTAGATCATCTAGTATGATCCAAACTGTTCATAAAAAATCTACCTACTGATTGGTATAATAAATACATGGACATCGCCTAGTGACACCCATATATCCCAAGACACTAAGGTGTTTAAAATCAATTAATTCATAGGATCATGGTGCTCTCCACTATAAGGGATAACTTATTTGGGTTGATTCAAGGACATGGTTCTCTCAACCATCATAATTTCCTAATAAAACTAATCAATATTGATTCAGTGGAAAAAGTTGTGATTTCTATCTTACTACATCTAATTTTACATTAACATATTAGTTGGACCTCCACTAGATGACCTTTTGGTAAAATGATCAATCACACCTACGAACGTGCTATCACATCTCTTGATCACAATGATAAAATACTCGAAGTTAACAAGTGATCAACTAAATACCCAAATCAAATTTCAAACACAAAATTAAAAATAATTCCATAGTTGTTTTACCTAGTAATCAAATCTATTTTCAAACTCAACTCATTAGTACATACATGTTGCTGATGTGACTCACCCTTGGATAACATCCAAAACCATTTCAAGGATGATTCCAATACACAGAATCCATATAATTCCATATCAAAGAATTAAATATGGATTTTACCAAGAAACTATATAAAATGTATTTTACATATGAAAAAATATCATGATTCCATATCAATTTTCCAATGACTAATCTCGTCACACTAATGATCCTACTAGTATTAAGTCATAAATTTCCGATCAATAAAAATCATTCCACCATAGGGGTGTCATTATCTCTTCTCTAAGGAACCAAAGTAAAAAATCTATACAGTCTAGAATTCATCAATTAAACTCATTTAATTACTCAGAATATATATCCTTTTCATTCAGGAGCTCTAATGTGGGACATTAACTACTAAACATTATTGACTCACGTGAAATTCAACCCTATAGTCAATAAAAATTTGATCTGTTATGAGTTTCAAACCATCTAATAACCTATGGTAATACCTCCACCATATTTCTTCCCATTCACCAATAACTGAGAAAAACATAAATAGGTTCCAATATCAAACATGTCTCTCCCCTCTCGTGCTATAGTGACCATCCTTTCAACCCTTGAAAAAATATCCATCCATGGTGTCATAATAATCCCAAAGGGACACCTCCCATTGTCATCAAAAAATATCCATCCAATTCCATGATAATTTTTTAAATAAATAGTCCTTATCTTGTATAGTTCAATGAAATGTTCCATAACTCAAATGGAACCATATGTAACTAGATCATACTACCTCGATCTCATCAAAACCCAATAGGTCTATTCTTTCATGCTACATAAACGTAGATCCCGAATAATATTCCAATGAGTTTGAAATAATTGAAACTTGGACTGTGAACCTATATCAAAGATAAATATAACCTTTTATGACAATATTATATAACCATAAGTAACTCAGTGCTTTTTCAAACATGCCCATGTCATCTCACTCATGGAACAACTAGTCACATGATCAACTTCAACCCGATCATTATTTATAAAATAAAAACATTATAACCACTCTATAATACCATATATATGATAATATAGGAACATGGTTCACCATCCCATCATGAACTACACCTGAAATAAATATGGCTAGGAATACCACTTATCAATTCCTTAAAAAATAATGTCGATAACAAAATACCTCTGATATTTTCTTTACATATTCAAATGGAAACAGCATGCCTATACAATATAATTGATATAAAATCATTAGCATCGAACCTATTATAAAAAACTTCTTACCATGCATCCCACTTATATGGAATTAAAAATATAATGATAACCCTTCTATCATGTTACGATCGAATATATCACATCTTAGAAGAAGAAGGAAGTCACCTTGCAACTTTATTAATTCACAATGCTCACCAATATTCTGAGCTATATCACATGTGAATTAGGATCTACTACCAATCTCATAAATCATGTCTCACAAAGGTTGTAGATGACAAGTCCCCCTAATCCGATATCAAATATCACAAGGAATTTCATATGTTAATATACCCACTTTAGAGTTCTTATATATATATATACATTCAAACCCCGAATCACCTATAAAGTTATTATCCCACTCTAGGGAACTAATTATCACTAAGCATATGTACACCAAAATACCCATTGAGGAATATGATTTCATTTAATAACATATGAAATCATCATAAAATAATAATACATGTTATAAAATACCATATTTATATAGTTTATTTAAGTTGAATATAACCAAAATAATGGATGGTAAAACACCACATATGTTATTTCTAGAACGTTAAACAATAATACCTTTTTCATTCTAGAACTAGTATCAAGGAATCCATTTCCTATACCAACCCACCAAGGGACACTATATATCACTTATAAGAAGGAATAAATCATCACCATTTAGAATTATACCCCTTTAAGATCCACAAGATCTATCATTATATGAAAATATCGTGGAAATTCATAGTAGAATTCACCCAAAAAGTTATAAGTGAAAACAACATATAAGTTTTTTTAAAATTCGAATAGCTGAAACCTCTTTCATTAGTGATATCAAACACATTAAAGCACATGAATTCTATGTTAATCATTTTTTCTTGGAATGATGCATGTATATGTCCTCTTTCCAAAGACATAGAAGCTACAAACCATAAATAACATTCTCATGGACACATATGATATTTAAATTAATTTATAAATTATAATAAGGAAAAATACTATATCCTTGGTAAACTGGACTTCCCAGTAGAAAATGTGTTCATGGGAAACCAGTTGGAGGTTCATAAAAAATATGATACATTCATATATCACCTATATAGCATCTTAGTAAGTATAATGACAAATTAAAACTCGTTGAAAAGACTTTTTAATACTCCCTAGCTAATGATAACTCACCAATGTCTAAACAAAAGGATTAAAATAACCACAGGCATAAAACCATATTTTCTAGAGGCTACTGACTAGTAGAAATGGTGTAGAGAGATACCATGGGTAGATAGTACCCTCACATCAGATAGAACTAGCAATGGAAAATAACCCACCAATATCCAGTAGAGTAATAATCTATGTACATAGAATAAAAGAAAAAAATATATAATACTTAACATGAAGATTCCTATTGTAATTAATAAGGAATTATCACCTACTTGGATAGCTACATTGTACCAATAAAAAAATAGAAACAAAATATATAGGAGTCTCTATATCCATTTATATGACTCACCACATAAAAATATTCAATCTCCATATGAGATATCCTAATCGATTATGCAACACTCTAACTCTACAATACATGAACCTAAAAACATTAAATTCTTCATAGGTACTCATTTTTCGTGGACAACCAAGGAGGGTTTGATTTTAACTCAATAGAGACCCATCAATAGGGTCCCAAACCGATCATAAAAATAAGTGTATAAACTTTTGGATATTATTACAATATAATAATGAGAAATAAAATTAATAAATAACACCGTCAATCATGATATTTTATGGTGAAACTTGAGATCAACCATACATAATATAGCCAATTTCATATGTATTTTATCCAGCTATATAAGCATCTAAGGGATAAATGTCTAACAATAGAGTGTAATGAATTTATTTTTAGGTGAAAATAGAAGATCATATGAATCAACCTTTTCGTAGAATATAAAAACAACAACAGGATCCTAGGTAATATCCCAGAAATACCATATATATTAATAATCAATTTTGGATCTGAGATAATGTCCTATACCACCTATAATGAATCAAGAATATTCAATATATCGTAAGAAGCACCACAACCATCCCATGGATATTAGGAATAATTTCACGATCAAGGGATGTATCCCAAGTGACCCATAAGTATAAATAATAATTCTTAGATCCAAGTAAGTTTCTTAGGGATCCCATAAGTATCATGAATAAAAAATAGATCCAAGGAAACATCCTAGTAATCCCAAATTGATCATGCATAATCACCAGATCCTAGTAAATATTAAAAGAACATTATATATTATCAAGTATAAACATAGGATCCTAGATAACATTTAACGAATCTTCCAAGTATCAATTGTAATTGCTAGATCCGAGGTAATACCATGTGGATCCAATAAGTGTTAGGAATAATCATACGATCTTTGTAATTATCATATGCATCCATAATTCATTATATGTTTGTCAATAATAGATGAAAATGTATCAAGGTATACTAAGAAAGGGATCCCAAAGGTATCTTGAAGAAAAAATGAATTATATATAGGGATGGGAGATGAATACAATACTAGAGTCCCTACTATAACATGTACACACAAAATCCCAAAACCATTACAAAATGTGAAATCAAATGAAATTGAATTTTGAAATTTTTTAAAAGAGAAATTTAAAATTCAATTTGAATAACTATAATTATTTATATATTTTTAATTTCTATATAATCTTATGATTATTTTTGATATTCTTATAAAGTAATTTAAATTTAGGTGAATACTAAAAAAATATAGAATTCCCCAAAACTATGAATTTTATAACTTTATAATAAATAACCAGAAATTAATAAAACTGTTTAATTTTTTATAAATGTAGTAAATATACAATACTATACATTTTAAAAATAATTTTTTTCATTTAGAAATACTATTATTAATATTTTAAGTATTTAATAAATATTTTCTAATAAAAAGTGTTGTTATTTTATTTTAATTAAAGTATATTTTGGTAAAATTTTGTTTTATATTTACTATAAGGCCACATAACATATATAATAGCTCAATTTATATCATGTATATCATCTATTTTTAAAATTTTATCCTATATATAAATTTTAATTTTAAAAATAATCTTTTTTAAAAAATGAGTTTACAAAAGGTACATGTGCTAATGTTAGAATTTATTTATCATAAATATATAAAAATTAATTGATAAATTGGAGTTACTATTTTGAATCTCTATAAACAAAAAATTTAATGGGGGAAATTTTATTATTTGGCATACAAAAATGATTTACTTAAGTAAAACCCAATTATGATGGTAAAATTAAAAATAGTAAAAGTAAAAAATATAGGGGAAAATTATTTGAAAAATGATAAATAAGTTTTTATTATTTAGTGTTTGCTATATAATAGAAAATATTTTAATTAAAAAACTATCATTTTATTTTTTTGGATCAATTTTACATATGAAAATATATCTATTTTTTTGTTATGTTGAAATATTTACAAAAATTCCCTTTGTGTCTCTTATTGAAGGGGCCTCTCCCCACCTATTCAACACCACTAAATTTTTTTAATTAATCTTGTAAATGTAGAATTAATACTTATAATAAAATCCTATTTCAACATATAGGTATTTTAGTTCCATTATATCATCTTAGGCTATCCCTTTTTTCTCGAGTCCTATAAGGGAAATCCCATGTTCTCTACATGAGTACTAACATTCATAATTTCTTTCTATATTAATTTTGAAAATATAATTTTTACTACCAATATTATTAAATAATTATTGTTTTTATACTTAATTTTATTCTTCGAATTCATTAACTATTTTCTATACTTTCATTTTCCGTAATAAAAAAATAACATATATGTGTGTGAAAACTACCACCGGCACATAGTGTCATGTTTAATTTTCCTTAGACCTCATAAAAGGATGGAAATAATGTTGAGTAGAATAAATAAGTATGATATTTTTAACATTTATTATATTTTCAAATGACAAAACATATTAATAAATTTTCTCACTGTTGGAAAATGAAAAGAATCAACCATGCATATGTTTGGACAACCGCTTCTATGGAATAATTAATATATATTTTTTCTTTTCAACAACACCTTTATTAAATGTTAATAGTAATTGGTTTAATAGTTTAATTTAATATTTAGGATATTATTTGTATTTTTTAAAGGAAAATTTAAAAAACTATAAACATTATGACCAACAAAAACTATGATAAACTCAACCATCCAGAATAGCATTCTAGAAGAAAAAAAATGATTTACTCTTACTTTATAACAAAATAATATAGGTGATATTATTTCTATAATTGTTTATAATTAAGATATAACACACTGATAAAATATTGATAAGGTCATTATTTTTTTTGTATAATTATATTACATATAAATGACTTTGTAATCATCCAGTAATTATTGTTTGTCCTTTTTTTAAGTCATTTTAAACACAAACATGAATAGTGATATACATTTATTTCTTGGAGGACTATGGAAATTTAATTTTCGGTAATATATGATATTAATATTTAATTACTTGTTTTATTTTAGTTTTTTAATGGGAAAAATAATATTAAACTTATTAATTTTGATTCAAATTTCCATTTTTTAAAAACCACTAAAACATGACAATCTTCAATTTCTTCTTTAATTTTTTGTAATAAAAAATACTATAGATTGAAATTATAACATTTTAAATAATTATAAATTATAAATTAAATTACCATTTACGATATAAGATAGATTAATTTTGGGATAATTATGAATAATAACCCCACTATAATGAAACTATTTCCAAAGGAATGTGATTAATCATACTTGATATCTACAATAGATAATAACTAACTAATATACTTGTAGAGCTTAATTTTAAATGAAGTTGAAAAATTTTAAATGTATGAATATTTTTGTGAAAAAGGTCATTAATATATTTATTTTTTGTTATATTTTAGGATATAGAACATTAAAATAAATTGTAATAAATGTAATGGTTCATTGTGTAAAACTTCAATTGCATGAGACATGATTATGTTACAAGCCATGTTTTATATTTTATGGTTTATTTACTATCCATTTAATAATTCTAATCATGATTCTTTCATTATTATTATTATTTGTATTTAATTTTTTAATTTAATTTCCATCATTCAAGGTATTTTTATTGAGATGTTTCCTATGCTGTTACAATGCACAAAACTCATATATTTAGGAAAGTAAAGTGTGTGCGGTTTTCAAGGAAATTATATACCTATGTAGATACTAGAATGTGAATGTTTTTGTAGAAAAATTTCACCTATGGATAATCATATTTAAAATGGATGTATGATTATTAAATTAATCTTCACTTAGTATAGGATGAGCAGGCATAAAAATTAACGTTGGAAAGAAACTCCCAAAGGATACACTTTGGGTAATTCAAAAGAGTTTCATGAACCATAATGAAGAATTTGGATACAATTTACCTCGTCTCATACAATTTTAAATTATTAAGCTCAATTACTATATTATATTGATAACTGGGCACTTTGAAAGTACCCCCTCCACTACTTTACTATTTTTTCTTTGAAAAGGATACCTCCCATTACACTGACAATACCAATTGTTTTTATTGACTTTCAGGATATTCTCCAAGGTAGAAATATAATACCATTTAATAGGGAAATATTTATTTTACATATTTCCATTATATGGATGACAATTATTATATATTTTCAGGATTATCAAATAAGGCCCTCAGTAATTGTTATTAAATGTATGGTTAATGCATACGATGAATGAATTATTCTTAACTAGAAATGGGAGGTCCCTAGTATGGATAACTCATCGATGCATCGATATGTATCATGATATAATCTAGCTAGGGTATTGGAATATAATACAATAAATTCTATATGATGTCTTAGCACCAGACCTTGAAAAATGATTATGTTTTCTGAAATTATTCGTTAAATTAATATAAGATCAACATTTTTTATCCATGTTTTTATTAATTATATTCAATATATTATTCCCTTAGTTTCATTTTATTATGACAACAGTTTGATCATTTATTTATACCATTGTATTTATTCTATTATTACCCTATGATTTCTATCACTATTAACTACTTCGTACTATTAATTTAGGATCAACCATATTTGTTTACTCTCCCTATGAAACTTAAAGGAAAACTATGAGCACATTTTAAATAATATAACTAAAATACTATAATGCTATCAGATAGAATTTAAACTACATTTTATGTTCTCAAGTGTACTATATAAAATAATTAATAATATAGTTTTCCTAGAATTTTAAGGCATTGGATTGTTCTATAACTCTTTTTTTAATTCCAATAATATTATATAACTATATAATCGACATTTATAAAGACTATGATAATATATTTAGAATTATATAAAGGTTTGTAAAAACCTTATGGAATCTATTAATAGGAACCTATTTATATATCAAAATTATAATGAGAGACCTTCAATATTTTAAGGACATTCTTTCAAGAACAAATAATATGTATTTTATTATAAAATTAAAAATCTATAATGTTTGATAAGAACATTTAATTATCTTTTAAAACATTGAGAATTGGGTTTTTAGTTTAGACATCAAATATGATTCGAATTATAATGAGGATTTACCATGTAGTCTCTATCATGATACATAGATATTCCTTTATAGAGAATTTTATTGTTATACTAATGGAGGATTTTATTTTAATCATTGGTATAGATTTATTCTCAATGTATAATTCAAGAATTTATCACCCAGAGAAGGTGGTTTCAATTTGTAAAGTTTATATAGAATATCGTATTTTCAAGGGAATGACTTCACATGCTATGTAATTTTTAGACCCACCTATAATATCCCACATTAATGAAATTATGGGATAGTAGAATGAATGGAAATGATATTTGGATGAAAAATACATAATAAGGACAAAGGATGTATCTATTGTAAAAAAATACATTTATGTAGTTCAAGGGGGAATTACCTAGCCATCCACTTGAGTTAGACATTTATTTATCCATTGAATTAAATCATAATGAATGTCCCAAATCTAAAAATACATATATAATGTCAACATGAGAGTTACTATATTTTAATATAATATTATCGGAGTTGTTTGGTAAGTGATTTATACACCCTAGTGTTTCACCATAAGGATCCCATGTATAAATTGTAAAAAATAGATATGGGTCTATGAGATAATTCATCACTTACATGGAGATAAATTCTCCTAATATAAATAATAATTATCCTTTACCCCACATTTTTGAATTATTTTATTGACTTCATGGACCTCAATATTTATCAAAGATTGTTCTTCACTCTAATTTTCATCAGTTAAGGTTAATGAAAGATGATATACCCAAGTTGAAATTTCATAAAAGATATGGTGTAACAACTAAGATAGTTTTATGATAAATAAATTTTTTCATTTTATTAATATTAATTAATTATATTTTATACTGTTATATCCATTGTAATAATATTCGATAATTGTTTTATCCAAAATGGAAGTCTTTATTTCCAACGAAATGGTGGTTTCATGCATTATATGTTTTAATTTAAAATTTTATTTCAAAATGATAAAATATAATTTTGTAAAAATAAACTTCATTTTTGAAATCATAATGTAAAAACTATCTTATGATGAATTTTCTATAATTTTTAAATTTTTTGATTTTTCAATGAACTTTGAAAATACTATTTTTTAATGAAAATTGTATTTTCATTGTAGGTATATAAAAAATGAGATTATATTTTTATTAGTTTTAATATTTAGTTCACCACATTTGATTAAAAATAGTCTAATTAATGTTATTGAAATAAAAATTGAAATTGAATGTGGTATAAATGATTTTTTATACTTTAATAGACATTTTTTCTACGAAATTGTTTCCATCTTGTTTTACGGGTTTAATTTTAAATTATAGTGCTCCAATTATATGAATTGAATTGATAAATTTTATCCTATATCTCCTATCATTATTTTTAATTTTTTTAAAATAATACCCTATTATTATTGGTCATTATTAATAGTAACAGTAGTAAATATTTTTCACCTCGATAAGTGTAAATTAAGTAATTAAGGTTACAAATAATAGGATAAGGACTAAAAATGACCCTAAATAAAGTTATAAATACATTTTATGAGAGGGGTTAGACCATAGAAATAAAATATTGATTTATATTTCAGTTTTGTGCAGTTTTTTTAAAATGGATTATATATTAGTTTAAGTAAATAAAAATAAATAACTTCATTTTCTTGATTTTAAATTTACATTAGATCTTTACATAGGGATAAAATAATGTTTTTAGTGAATAATAAATATTAATTTTATAATAATGAAATTTAATTTATAATGGGAATTATTGTTTATTATTTAGTGATGAATTAATTACTTTAAATGTTTACTCAATGTTGAAATAGTGCTTGTTCAAGTAATAAAAAATTAATGTATATAGTTTTAAAAAATATAAAGAGTAATATGTTTTGAATTATTTATTTTTTCAGATGAATTTTATAGTCAATAATAATGTATTATTTGTGATTTATGATGTTATATTATAATTTGATTTCGATCTTATTGTTTTCAATTTCAAATTATGTGAATATTTCTTATCCCAATCATAGTTGAAATGTTTTTCATTATATTATTTTATTTTATTTTAAAAACATAAAATCATGAATGAGGAAATGTTTGATGAAATATGTTCTTAAATTAAATTCCTTTTCCATTTATGATCCAATTGTTAAATTTGTTAAAAAAATTACATCCCATTTATATTTAATATTTTGTTACTCCGATTAAGGTTGAAAATAGTTAATAAAAGGGTCAATATAAAAGATAAGGTATAAAATGATATATAACACTATAAAAAGTTTATTTTATGACTAAATTAATATAGAAACCAAATTTTATTCTAATTTTGGAATAATTTGACATGACTTATACACATAATATATTATATTATTTCATATATTTTTAAAAGTGGCCCTCCAATCACTTATTAAATGCCACAACCACTCCTATTCTATACACACATAAAGATCATTTTGGTTTAATAAAATAAAACCAAAATCCCATAATAATACCTCACATTATTCTATATGTATTATTTTGGGCATAATACGAACCATAGTGGGCTTCAGGTGCAATGAAAAGGTGGTGTTCTGAAGAATAGGTATAGAATTTAATCGAATATTTTAGATTTAATTATTATTATACACTATTAAAATATTTTAAAAATATAATAAAAAATAATATGATTATATTACAAATAATTATTTTTTATTATGATAATTTAATAACATATATACTTTTCATATTCTATAAAATGGGAAATGTAACCATCTTTCCTATGTACAGCGGACTACGACCTCACCAACTAATGTAATTTGTTTCCCATCAGCACCAATAAAATCATGTTATAATGATATAATTAATATATATATATATATATATATATTATTAATAACATAATTATAAAAATCTAAATATAACATATTAACTATTTTCTTTCCTTTCCATCCTTTGAAAAATAATAACGGCGTTTGCATGTACTTGTGGATTAATACCTCGATAAGGCGATGTGATTCATTTTTCATCACCATATCAATGGATGGTATATATAAGTATATTTAAATATAAAATATTATATTTATTATATAATAATTATTATTTTAATATAAAATTATACATAAATTCTTATCCTCAGTCTCTTTTAAAAGTGAAAATGTTACTCATGATTTTGTATGACTAACAATCTACACAGTTGTACGGTAATTAATTTTTCATAACCATATTTCACGGTTCATTTTAAAATAATAATTATGTTATGAAAAATATAATTATTATTTATGATATTAATTTATATTATGTAATAATTAATCATTTAACCATTGAAAATGTACAAAATCTGATTTTAATATTTGAACATAACGTCATCAAAGCACCTGAAGTGGACATAAATAATTATTCAATAAAATACATAATTTTAAAAAATGAAAAAAAATAAAAAATGATAAATTAATAAAAATTTAATTTCTTATTAAAAAATTTAAAAAAATTACATAAGTTTATTATATAGGATTTAAATGATGTACATGGAATGTATTGACTCATAGTAAGGGATTTCGTCTCAATTTCCCATCAGTGTGGCATATTTAAATCTTATAACCCTAATTTATTTTATGTGGATTATATAATAACTTTTAACATGTAATGTTATTTATTATTTATAATTCAAGGATTTTTATGTTTTAATTACAATTATTTGTTCCAAATTTATTTGAAATTAAAATTACCGATTGGTAAGAGGTTTCATAAATCAATTATCACCCATTTGGGATATACTACTAGTTGATTGAATATAACATGTTACTATTATATGAGAAGTTAAAATAGTTTTATTTATGTTTTATTTATTTATTTTGGATTTAAAATGGTTACATGTAATCTCCCCATTAACGATATGATCATTGCAAGGGTTATTCATCTCAAGTTCTCTTTCTTTAGGATATACATTTATATTATGAGCCTATTTTCATTTATTTGTTGTTTATACTTTCCATTTTAAATTTTATAAAATGAATATATTATATTACTGATATTTAAAGGTTTATTTTAAGTTATTATTTCATATATCTTATGATTGAAAAGTTACGAAAGTGGTATGGGGTTTATGTTTTAATTCGATTTTTAAGGAGGATTGTTTATTGTTGAATTACATTGATAAATTATATGATCCAAATTTGATAAACCTATTTCATTCTGCATCTCCTCTAGTAATTTTATGAATAATTATGTTTAACTTCTAATTTATATCTTTATTACTCAATATTATTTGGAAATCATTTTTTGGAATATTTAACCTTATTTCTTATATTTCAGCCAGAAAACCCTTTTCTTCCTTATCCATGTTTTCTAAAATGTTTTTAAGAATTTTATTGACCATTCATAATATATGTTTTAAATTCATATTTACTCATGTTTTAATTTTTAAAAAATTGTATAAAAAATGAATTATAGTCATTTAATAAAAGGTACATTTTACCAAAGTTATGAACATAATATTTGAATTAACGTTTATAACATGAACATAACTCCCCACCACCCTGACCATACATTGAATTAATGACTCCTTTAAAATTATCCAATTTCATTATCAAGGAAATTTTTTTTCCATTATTTTTTGAATTTTTTGTTTTTACAATTGATTTTTCAATGTGTAAAATCGATTTTACTTAGGACTATGTTTTTGATATTTTTATAGATTTTCTATAAATCATCGACAAAAACACTTTATTTTATTTTTTCTCTACTTGGGATATGATTTAATTATTCCATTATTATTCTATATGTAGACGTACTATGATTTTTTAAAATAGATTTTCATGGAACCCATTTTTTTACATGGTTAAATCATGTTTCGAAAGAACGATAGTCATTATTTCATTGAAAAATAAAACATTTCATGTGTTATGATTATGTTATGGTTCATGTAAATCTTGAATGATGATGGGTAAGTGAGATATAGATCATAATGAGGGGTGATCCTGAAATATCTCTCAAATGCATTGGGTAAAGGGACAATTTAACTAGTTATATGTGTCTCTATAGAGACTATTTTAATTTACTAGATATGTTATTTAATTTGTATGGTTGGATGTAAGAGTTACATTAAAATTGTTTTTATGTTACATACATGTTTTTATTATGATTACATCAAGTTAAAATAGATCATTTATTTATGTTTTGTTTTGAAATGGATCATGATTGTTAAATTATATGAATCTTCTATTCTGTTAATGATTTATTACATGTACAAAGTCCACCATACTACCCTACTCATCTTCCCGGAAAAGGCGCATTTCCATTTGTAATATTATTGGACATTAAGTTTGAACATGCATCAAGATTTCTGTGTAGGGTGTGAGTATAAAACCTATTATTCTCACTAATGACATTCATTTATTAATTCTTATTTTTCCCTTAATATAAATTTGAAATCACACATTTAATGTTACATTTTACATAGTTCATAAATAATGAGTATGAACGAATTTTGACGTGAAGGGGATTGATATGCATGATGATGTATTAAGATGAAAAATAAAAACTTGGTTAAGTGGGAGAAATTATTATTTAAAGTCATGTGATTTCATTATGTAGTACTTTTCCCAAATTCTCTAAAACTATAAACCTAAACGGTCCTAATGATGTATATGATATTGTTTTTACATATGATGTTTTAAGGTTTGTATCGAAAAATTGGGTCAAAATTATTAATATTAAAGGCAGAAATGTAAAGTTTATGATTTAACCATTGAATCTATGAATATAGGTTTTGGGCTATTATAAGAACAATTTCTCCAATGATTATCCCTTCTCATCAATGGATTACCATAATAGTATCAGAACTAGGAAAAACATAACATCTAATTAATCAACTATCTCATTAAGGATAGACACAATATAATAATTGAAAATTTTTATGTTCTATCCCAGGACTCATCCATCTCATGATGGATAGTCATGATATATTTTAACTGTCGCATTCTATTCACATAGAAGAGTTCTCAAAGATAAATAAATCAACATACATTTAAATCATGTCTCGCATGAAAGTTATCAAGGGAATATACAAGAATCTATATTCCAATCAAGTCTAGAATATTTATAACAAATCCATAACTTGTTGAGGACATCCTACCTGGAATCCAGTGAACTAGATAAATGGGTGTTGATTCACCATAAAGAGTATATGCCTAATGATGTTGTAAGTAATTTAAATCATTATTTTTTCATGAAAAACTCAATGCTTCTGATGATGTATAATTCAGATTGATATCGGAGGAGATATCTAAGAATAAAGTTATAAAAATTTTAGATATAATGGGATAGAATATAATAGATGAAATAGTGGAGAGATGAAGATATGGGTTGATATACATTGTCAAACATTCCCACATGTTTCCCGAATGTGAATACCCTATGTGACCCTTTTTCCATTTCATTCATTGAATTGTTATTTAATTTGATATTAAGTTTAATTTATCCTCCAAAAGTTACACATAGAACCATTAACCCTTAAATGTTTCCATCTATAAAACCCCATCCCCCCTAAATCCTGGTATAATAAAAATAATAATAAGAATAATTATTATTATTAATATTTTAAAATCTATCATCTAATGCTTAGTGCCTTTTCAGTAACCCAAATCATATAAATATATATTAATTTTTAAAATAATATTTTAAAAATCATTACTATCACCGTTATATATATATATATATATTAATAAACGTAATAAATATATGTATATATATATATTAAAATTAACCAGCCTATTTTGAAGGTTCAAAAAAACACATATATCATCCCATATATATATATGCATGTTTAGATAAACATAGACGTGTATGTATTTATGTGTGTATGTTTATATACACACCGTCATACAAACATATATGTATGAAAATTTGTATATATATATACATAAAAAATTGTTTTACAAAAATATAACATACTTTAATTAAAAATAATTATATTATTATGAAAAAAAATTATTATTAACATCAACCAAATATTTCCACCACAAAATTGAAAATATAAATTGAATCCTAATAATAATAATAATAAATTAGTAACCACACATTGACACATTAAAATTTCATTAGAATAAATAATAATATCACTATTATTACTTTTTGAAACCCAGAAAATATCCACACTTGATGAAATATCATTTATCAATTAAGAGGATTTGAAAATATTTACTACATTTATTTTTCAATCGTATTTTTCTTTATTTTATATATCACTTGAACAGAATTTTCAATACTAGAAATGATCTCCATTACAGTTTCACAACCGTAATACTTCTTGCTCTGGAAAAGTTTCATTGGACATGATACTGTTGTTCCAATATTTTAATAATAACTTATTAAGAAATACCCAATATAGTCGACACCAAAATATTTTCCATATTAAATTTTATATAAAACTGAACAAATTTCAATTCAATAAAAATAAAATTTTCACCCAATTATGACAATCAATTCACTCCCATTAAAGAAATCATTAATAAATTTATTGTTTGTGAGTTTATATCTCACATTAAACTTGCTAATTTTCAACTATTATTCATTAAATATTTCAATTCGTTAACACCGACCAAATATGTCATAACATAAAATTAATATAATTTACTCATAAGATTTATTATATAAATTTTATCTCACCAATATCTAAATAATATATTAATCCTAAACAAAGAATAAATCATCAAATGAATTTTTATTATTTGTTATTTTATTTAATTTTAGAAAAAATCCTCACAAATATTTACATTAATAACAATGAAAAAATAGTTATGAAATATTATTTAATTTCATTCACGGAAATTAAAAAATTAATAATAAAAGTGGATAACATTATATCCAATCAATGTCTTATTTTAACGAAATAAATTATATATATTAATTTTTTTATCATCAATAAGAAGTCTTAATCAATATAATAACAATTATATATAAATAAATATATAATATTCATAATTGACACCTACCAAGACCGTATGTCAACAAGATTTGATTTTATATAAATAATAATTCACAATTTAATATTCATTTAAAAATAAAATATTTAATATTTATTTTACACCAAAATGACACGTTTCCATAATTTCATTACAAAACATACAATCAATACATTAAAATTCAATAAATAGACATTTTAGTAAAACCTATTTATTTCACTTTATCAAATATAATGGAAAAAACCCATTCAATTTTAATCATTCTCAATCATCAAATCAAATAACACCCATCATCTTTACCAATAATATGACCATATATTTTTTTAACTTCTAAATCAAAGAATCACTTATTATAAAAATATTAACCCATGTTTTATATATTATTAAAAAATTAATCCATTTAATTTGAATCTATTTTTTAGAAAAAACACCCTTTCAAATATTATATATTGTTTTCCAAATTTTTTCACCACTTACCATGTACCTTTACCCCACACATTCATTTACACTTTGTTTACATTAAATTATATATGTATTATAAAACTTTTTTTAAATATTTTTGTATAAAATTTGTAAAATATCTTACCCCCCAATTTTAGATTTTATTCTCTTTTTAAAAATGAAGAACACTTTTTATAATATTTTATTTTATTTTTTATTTTTTGTCCCTAAAAACATATTTATAAAACATTTCTATACATGTTTTTAAATTTACACTTTCTCCATAATGTTATTCATATTTTCAGAATGTTTTGTTCATTAATGAAATCATATATCGAATGATTTAAGTATTATTTGGAATTTATTAAATACTCCACCATTATTTCTCATAATTTAAAATTAGATGAGATTATAACTTTATATATTAAACTCTGTTATTTTTATTTAGTTAAATACCAATAAGTAACATATTAAATAAATTTGAATAATAATATTTTCCAAGATTTATATAAATATAAAACATCCCAATTAATTATTCTTATAATAATCATAATTTCAAAAATATCATAAAACAATAAGAAAATAAATTTTATTTCAATATATCATTAACACATTAACATCATCATATTTCAAAAAATAGGTAAAATGCTATTTAAAAAAAATTAAAACTCATTTAAATTTTTATATCAACACTTTTAATAGTCAATGAAAAATTGATTCAATATTAAGGTCATGAAGATTATTGTGATTATTATTATTATTAGAGTTATGGTCATTATAAATAAAGCATTGATTTTTATTTTTATTTTAATAAATTTTACCCAAAATGTTTTCTCTCTATTTTTACATAATTTATTATTACATTAATTTAATTATTTCGAAACATTATCAATTAAAATAAATTTCAAATATTATATACGTACTCAGATACCTCTCAAATATGCATAAATTAACCCCAAAATCCCATAAACTGTAACGACACAATAATAACTATGGAAAGGCATGAAAATATCCCCACAAAACCAGTAAATAAAATCCCACTTCCTTAGAACCTTAAAGGTCCAATATACGAGTAATATACAAGCAATAACACAATTCTACTACCAATGTTTTGATCATATTATATCCATTCTATCAATTTCCAAAATATAATGAATGAAAAATCATTCGATAACACATTGTAACAACCAAAATAAATCAACTAATCTATGACAGGTAGCTACAGGACATCATTCATGTCTCCCCATATTCAAGAGCCTGTCGACTAGTTGTGATGGATTAGGTGGAAACATGGGGATACATTTCCTCCAGTATAAGACATTAAAAAATCCCAAATACAGTGAAATAAAAAATAAAATTGAATGGAAGACGTATATTTTTTATTTAAAAATAATAGGAAAAATAAATAAATATTCTATAAAAATATGGAATACCAGAGAAATATCAAGTCAATGGGTTACTTATATATAGTGGATAAATGTTCCAAAATAAACAAAATACATAAATATAAATGAGGCATGAAAGTAAATAATTCTAGAGACTATCCAAATAATTCCTCAGCCTATTATGATCCCCACTCGACAACCTAATATAGGACCCTTTTCCTTCAGAAGACCACTGACCATAATTCTTCATACATGGGGAGATATACATATATTGTATGAGTATAATAGCCAATATGATGCCAGAAATCATCCTTAGCATACATGAATCATATATATAATAGTATAAGAAAAAAATTGAAAAGAGGCATAAATAATCATACAACCAAATGGGTAATCCTATGAATACAAAGTTACCATGATCCCTGATCTTACCTACTTAAACACCATGCAAAAATATATATCATATCAAGCTAATCGCATAATTACAATATGGTACCAAAATTCATCTGATGACTCATCTATCTCATTGATAGATTTCTATGATAATATCAAAAAAAGGATACATATATCACCCCATGAATCAAACGTCACATGATGGGTAACCATAATTTAATGAGAGCAAGGTTACACATTTTATCCCACGACTTAATAATATCATGATGTATAACCCCAAAATAAGTAATGTTTCACTTTTAATTTCCATAGAAAAGTTCACAATGGGTAAAAAACAATCAAAATTTATAATCATGACACTCTAAAAAGATCTTATAAAACCATAAAATTTTAGTTTAAATTAATTATCAACACTATTTAATTCATAACATGTAACATTGATCTTTATGCGGGTTGTGATATACTAAAGAAATATTATTATTTAAATTTGAACAATATAACATAGTTGTTGAATTGAAGGGTTTGAATATGATTAAAAAAATTATTAATTATATGTATAATTTTCTTAGTGAATAAAAATTTATGTATTAGTTCTTTTAAATAAGTACAAAAATTTTATTATTGACATTTTATATTGAAATTTCTATTTTTTGAGAAATTTTTTCGATTGAGTAAATATTTTAACCAATTTCAAAAAAATTATAATTAAACTTTCTAAAATAAATGTAGTTTTTGTTATGGTTATATCAAAATTAAAATTTTGAGAAATTATCGGATTTTTATGGAATGATTGATTTTTCAATGGATATTGAAAATAGTAATTTTTCAAAAACTATCAATTTATTAAATTAGGTAATTTAGAATTACCATTATATTTTTCATTTATTCTTAATCTAAAATAATATCAATTTGGTTTATAATAATCTAATTTTTTCAATTTTAATTATAAATATTCATGATTTTTATATATGTTAATTTTGAGGCATAAAACACATTTATATTAAAAGTATTTATTTGTTGAATTTTAAAATTTTATGTTAGAATTTATTATTTTACTTAAAAAAATTAAATCATGAAAATTGAAATCTATATTTAAAACCATGAGGTTAAAATTTGGAAAATATTACCTTTTAATTTATTAATAGTTTTAATTGTTTCCATAATCAATACTTTTAACCTAAATTAGGGTAAAACAAGTAAAATATTTGTAAAACTATGGAATAAGACTTTCATATAACCCTAAAAATTGAATTTAATATTTTAGATTAATGGGTTTATAAATTCATCATCCAAGATTTAATTTTATGAAGTTTTTGTTCCATTATTCATTAATAATGAATTATATGTTATTTTAAGAAAATAAATATCTAAAATCTAATTCTCTTTTCTTTTATAATTTTTATTATTTTATCATATAGGATAAAAAAGAGGTTGT
Organism: Viscum album; assembly: GCA_963277665.1. Lineage (NCBI taxonomy): Eukaryota > Viridiplantae > Streptophyta > Magnoliopsida > Santalales > Viscaceae > Viscum > Viscum album. Next base: position 1,982,739,046 of record OY728161.1, on the reverse strand, counting down.
AGTGAGTTCTAAATGATTATTTAGAGTATTAATAAATTATTTTTATGATTTTAGTGTCTATTTATTATTTAATAATGGTATAACTACCTTAAATTTTGGCTCAACATTAACATAGTGCTTGTGTAAGTAGTAATTTTTTTTATTAAACTATGGAAAACATTAAAAATAATAATTTTTTGTATTAATTATTGTGTTAAATGAATTTTATGTTTAATTTTAATGAATAATTTAATTTTAAATAGTTTATATTTTATATAAATTTTATTCTTTCATAAATTAAATCAAAAATAGATGAATTATACCAAATAATTATATAAATAATATTTTACGCTATATAATATTGCTTTAAATGATTTAAGAGTCATTAAAATATTAAAATATAAAAATTTATATAAGATATGGTATTAAATTTCATGAATTGGATTTTTTTCTAATTTTTACCTTATAAGTAAATCCATAACTCTTAATGAATTAAAAATGTGTTACCATGGTTAAGGATAAAAATGGATAATAAGGGCTCAACTTAAGGGATAAGTCTTAAAATAAACTAAAAACATGTCAAAATATTAACGGATGAGTTTATTTAGATCCTATGGCATCTTAAATTATAAATTAATACAATTTGGAAAAAAATTTCCATTAACGCGACCTTATATTATCTTAAATATTTTAAAATTTACAAGAGGGACCCTTCACGACCTTTTAAAATGAAACCCCTGACCAATTTTCTTAATACAACATTGAGCCACTAATATAGACTAAAAAATTCCAAAATATCTTATACAACCAAGCTAAATCCCTAATATGACAATCAAGGTACCACAAGATATATTCTGTAGACTTATAAAATATAAAAATAATTAATTCTAGATAATCCTAAATTTAAACTAGTGGAGGAACAAAATTCATGAAAGAGGAAAATTATTATGATAATAACCATTATATTTTCCCATTTTTGTGACCCTCATAGACTCTCCGACGCCCAATTATAACACACTCTTCATCAGACAAATAATAATCAAGAATCCCCACCAATCTGTTTTAATTTAAAAATGACATTTTAAATTTTATAAAAAAGTTCTATCAATACTCCATTGATAATTAGTATTAAGTATAATACCACCAGTGTTCCAAAGATCCCTTTGGCATCATTGTTCTATAGTCTCTAGGGGATCTGGGAGATAATCTATAATAACTAACCATATTCTATACCTACTAATGATCTCTAATGTAAATCTACCTTGATAAAAGTTATCATCCCAGATGATCTAATTATCAAGTGCTTGGGAAGACATGATTAATATTTTATACATATATAATTTATTTTTGTAGATACCAATTCTTCCCCATATTTTCGGGGTTATTTTTTCCCAATCAATCTGTCAGAGTAGAAGAAGGAATTGTTCAGAGAATTCCCTTCAAAGTATATTGATGATAGGGAATCATGACTTTCTCCTCTTCCATCCACATGAGAATTTTTTATGAGAAATATCCAACTATAATTTTCATCACTTTTTTCCCTTATACACTTGAACCTTATTAGTTTTCTTATTGGATCTCATTGAATTATAATCAACCTTCTTCTATGTGTAAATTATCCTCTCCCAAGACACCAAATAATTTATACATTAGATTCCATAGAGGAAATATGAGCATCAATCTCACATTAATATATAATTTTTTCCTTAATGTAGATTATTAGGACTGAGAAAGGTCCCTTGAATACCATTTTCCTCAATTACTTTTGTGACATCTCTCATCACATTTCCATATGATATAGCCTTCCCATGAAACTTATCTTCCTTACACATTAATATTTTCCTTTATAAATAAAAAATATAATTCCTAAATATATCATCACCTCTAGGTTATTGTTTTGGCAGACCTATGTATTTCCTAATCACAATAGATATATCCCCCAATATGTTAAAAACATTTATAATTTTCCCTAAATTAGGATCCCTAACTCTAAGAGCTACAATAATTTATTCCAATAACAATGGTAATATACTGTTGATTTTATTTATAACATTATTATATGTTTTTTATCAGTGGGATATTATAACAATTTTAATAAACTATTATTATTGCCTTACATATAACAATCATTTTACAAAACCAAGGGTATATGATCGTGACTATATACATTAAATCCCACCCCTAAGGATAAATTCTCCTCCTCTATAATTCCCTTTAGTTACCCCATTGATTATGCATAGAATAACCATTGTTTCAATGATTTTATTGTGATATAATCAAGTTATTTGGGTTATATTCACATTTCCAATAATTTTATCTTCTTGAAACAATAGTTTAAAACCCTATATTACTGATAACCAAATGTAGTTTAATAATTTTAAATGTTTCTATATTATTTCTAATGATAACATGTGAAGAATATTGATCCTAGATAAATTTTGTGTGTGTGTTGGATGGGTTTCTTAGTTGTTTTTATGGAATCATCTAATCTATAGTAATATATTAAGATATTGTTGTGGTGGATTTCATGGATAACTAAAAATAACTATGTACCAAAGTCCTTATCAGTAGATGTTAGGTGTTCTTTCAGACCCCCCCTTGGTCAGATTTTCTCAGGAGGATGAATTTTAGTTTTCCTCTAAATTCCAAAAAATATTACTACTTGGTTAACTCTCTATTGACCTTTTATAAGTAATTATACTTCTAATAATCAATTTATAATATTTGTTTCTATATAATTAATTTTTTATAGAATAAATTTTCTATATAGATTCATATAATTCGAGACTAATTAATACGGAAACCCTTGATTGAGCAACTATAGAGCTTCTATTACACATTACATGATGATTTATTTTCACAGTGTGGGGAATGTTAGATATTAATGAGTTGATCCAATATTTTATAACTAGGGGGAATACATGAGAATGGTAGAGAAATTTCTTTGTGATATATTGTGTTCATCAATCATAGCGGAAGTAAATGTGACAGTGACGTAGCAAGAATATGTTTTCATATTTAATTTTTTTCAAATATCACTCAATCAATCCGAAATTAGGTTTTTGATTAGATTACATTATATTTGAGGCATAAAATATTTCATAAATAAAAATTTAGAATTTATGTCAATTATATCCAATAATTTTTTGGAATTATATTAATAAAATTATTGTTAAAAGTTTTCAATAATGAATTTTTTATGGTATTAATAATTATTTTATTAATGTAATGATTATCTTTAAAATTGGTTAAAAAAATAATTATTATTTCAGTTTTTATAGATATATCTTTAAGATAATTATCATTTCTCTACTATCTATATGGGATTTAAAAGACTATTTGGAAAATAAAATATTTTTTTCATAACATTATAGGATTTAAACCCCATTATTTGAATGTTTATATAGAAAAATGATATCATAAGATATTACATAATCATTATTAGATAATAAATGTGCATTTTTATAAGTATATTTGAGTTTTTTTGTTGTATAATTTATAGTTGTTACTAATTAATATTAATAATTTCCATTTTATTGTTTTATTAATATGATATTATTTTATATTATAGGATAAAATTATGAAATTTGTGATTTAGGTGATAAATATAAAGTTTCAGTTATTTACAAATTTTCTTTCATGCTTCCCAAATTATAGTTTTCAAGATAAACTTAGTAATTTTTATTATAATTATGTAATAAGTTTTATTAAATTTGGTATTATATGTAGAAATGGAGTGTCCTTTTGAAATTAATTTTACTTTATTCTTAACTAAATTATATTTTAAGTGACCGAAATAAAGTGAACATGTATTATTTCATTCTATTTATGTTAGATTTGGTATTGAATTTTTACTTGTAAACTAAATCATGGTTAGTTTCATTATGATTTGGATATATATTTTTTAATTGAGGATATGATATTGTACATTGATATAGAATATATCATTATTTCTATTGTAATTATTGAATTATAATGAGTATTATTTATGATCTAAATTGTTTTATTCTTAAGGTTTCGATGACATGTAATGTTATAGTGTTTTCTTCACTGTATAATATGATATGTATGGTTTACTTGTGTCTGGATGGTCTATATATTATAACATATTATTAAATTTAATGATTATACAATACATGCATACCTCATGAAGATGTTAAGTAATGTTACCAATTTATGATCCCATTTTAATAAATTTTGATTCCATAAATTGTGAATTCACTAACCAGACAATAAAATTTACTTATTTCTATTGGATTATATAAAAGATAGTGTGCATTCTATAAAAGCCTAGTTTCAGTGGGATATTAAGTTAATATACGGTAATATTTGTTTTGTGGAGATGTTATAGACTACATTCGTTGAATATTGTATTCCTATCAACTATCATGATTTTTTTAGTTGTATTATCCTATGTTAATATTAATATTTTTAGAAATCTAATGGATAATAATTTTATCTGTGACAATAATTAGATCCCAACCCTTTTTAAATAATTTTATTTAGGTTTTTTATTTTTTTATTTTTTAAAGAGGGGTATTATACAGTTCCATTATTATAATTATATTATAAGACCATTGTTAAGTCATAAGAACATTAGATATCAAATGAAAAAAATAGTTTTAAAAGAGCTATTATGTTTTGTATCATAATGGATTGTAATGAAAATATGATATTATTTATGATCGAAATTAAAATATTTGAATAGAAATATTCTTATTTAATAATTTCTTATTTATTCATTATATTGAGAAGGAATATTTTACATTGAAAAAGATAATGATATGAGTACACATTTTACAATAAATTAAAATAAAATATCTATGAGCATGAAAAAACTGATGGATGATTTCTGGAATCCTATTTTTTTGAAATGATGTAAAATGGTAAATTTTGAATTTTTAATGCGGTTGAATCAAGGAAAAAATTATACAATTTAAAATATCACTATAATTTATTTTCTTACAATTTATGAAGAGTTAATTCTTAATGATGTAGATATTTCCGCAAATAATTATACAGTATGAAAGTAAATTTACAAAAAAAAATTCAAAAAATTTCTTATATACCCAAAGTATTGTACCTTATTTTGGCGGAAAGTATCGTTCTAAATGATTTTAAAATATCATATACATATTAATATAAGAAAAATGTAAATGTAACACTAAATTTTATGACACAAAAATTAATATTTCATGATTCATTGATTCCTAGTCTCTATAATATTTTCATGTTTGATAAAATCTCAAAAAATATAAGATGATATAATACTAATATAATTAATGATAATGATGATTTTATTCATCCTGAATATACATTAGTATAAAATACATTTGATTCATGTAATCATGCTTTTATAGATGAGGTGTGTAAGATCATGTTGGGTCTATCTGGTGAAAGCTATAATCCATTTGGTTTGATTGTTACTTTCCATAGCACGTGGCTAATTATGAAGCACATTTATAACCTTATTCAATACATGTGTGTGAAACAAACATTCACTTATTAGGAATAGTTATCTCTAAATATTATTATATTTGAAATAAGACATGTGTGTACATGCAATGAGGTGACCTAGATCCACACTCTTGTATATAGTGATAAAAACACATTCTTCAAACTATGGATTTTTACAGAGTGTGATGAACCACTCGTTATTTGATATCATTTATATGTTTTATAAAATATATATTAGAAATTATCACAAAAGTTTGATAAATAATGGTTTAATATATTTATAGATCATCAATATAGGCAACATATTTTAATATTAATGGGTACAATTTTTATAATTGAGCCACATTATACTCCCCTTTATAATTCCCATAAGTTATATTGAAATTCCTAACCTAAATAATGGAAATAGAAGAATGTCATTAGATTAAATACATACTAATGGGAAATATCAAAAAAAATCATCTAGTGTTATATCATAGGTACATGAGAAATCATTAGCATGTGAGAAATATACAATTAAAAAGATAAAGAAACATTAATAATTTTCTATAATAAAAAACTGAAATAATCATTAGTATTAAATGATTAAACCTATAACATATTATAGGGGTGTATAAAAAATATACAAAAAAAACAATCCATTGTACCCTAACATAAGAACATAAGATTGAATTTTGGTATAAAAAATCATAGGTAATCATACCCACATGGAATGAGAATTTCCAAATGATTCTCATAACATAGTGGGATGGGTATGACAACCTATGTACCCTCTATGGCTTGGGATAGAACATTTGTACCCTATTGGGATTAGTATACTACCAATATACCCTCTTATTCGTGGGGAACTACTTGTGTACCCTCTTAGGATTGGGATAATAACTTTGTACCCTAGTTGGATAGGGTTACATCTGGTGAAACCTATTTGGATTGGATACTACCCATGTATCCTATTGTGCTTAAGATACTACCCATGTACCCTCTATGGCATGGTTTACTACCTATGTACCCTCCCAGTCATCAAAAAAATCATATATAACCTCTTGAGAATGAGATACTACCTGTATACGCACATGGACATAGGCTATAAATCATGTACCCTCTTTGATATAAAAAGATATAAAATATAAACCAATTAATTTGAGGGAGATATACAATACTACCTATCAATCATCCATACATATGTATCCCACATGAAACTAATCATTATTCATATCATAAACTACCCATATAAAGAAAAATGGGGTTTTTAATATTTTTTATGGTATTACTATAATTGACCTCATCAATTTATATGGTTGATACCCCAAATGATGTCTGTAACGTCCAAATTCTGGAAGCTGCCCAGAGGTGCCCCGTACCCAGTTGGTCACATGGCCTCCAGCGCATTTCCCTGAACACCAGAGGTCGCTGACTAGCAGCGAGGGCCATGGGTGTGATAGTGGAAAAAATAATCCCTCATTGGCAGAGTAATAGAGTGGAAGTAAAATAGATATACAATAGTGGAAGAAAGAATAATACCATACAATAGTAAACATATGAAGAATAAAAGTAAGAACAACAGGAGCACATATATAAATGATGCATGATACATATATCTAGGAAAATATCCAAACAAGTCACAATGCTGGAATACATTACTAAACCAAGTACAAAAGAAAAACTAGAATCAACTCCTCAACATCGCAAGCCTCAACTTAGTCCCATGCTCTCCATCTCCAAAGCAGTCAAGTACCTGAAGTAGAAGGGCACTTGCCATTATCTATACGTACAATTATATAATCTGTTTGGGCTCAAAAGCATGACCCAAAAAGTGTGTGAGACTAATCCTAGTAGGCAACTACCAAGAGATATGTGCCTAATAGTCAGTGAATATATATGACAAGAAATAAGTAAAAGGAAGCATTAAACAAGGAAGTACTCCACAGTAAACATTCCTATAGTTCAAATCATTCAATTCCACATATGAAGTAAGAAGCTATTCAAAGTAGGAAACCCTCTGGGATGTACTCTCATCCTAACCCCTCTAGTTCAGCTTAAGTATAGACTCTATATGGAACTAATCACCATCAATTACCCCTATAGTCTTTTATCGGTAACTAAAAGGACCTCTGGGGAATCACTTACATCACATTCCCCATGTGGCCCACGTTGAGGAACTACATACACTCTGAGGAAGTAGTTACGTCAATTCCCCCTATGGTCACACATTGTAAATTTAAAAATAGACACTCTGGAGAATCCCTTACGTCCATTATTCCTATGTTCTACTACACCAGGTTCTCACAGCCCTGTCTAAGTCAAACGAGCACAAAAATTCAATACGGAAATATTAAACCTTAAGAACTACTTGGCTAACAGTCTACAACATAACAGCATGTCAAAAAAATCAAAAACTCCATCCTACAGTACTAAGCATGGTGAAAAACAAGGAATCCTAACGGGCTAAGCAGGACCAAATGGTCATAAACAAACATGCATGGGAAAACACTTCCAAATCATAGAAATTTAACCTATTCATATTCAATTAACATCTTTTCCAGCATACAAGTATAGCAGGAAATTAATAGGTCTAAAATAGTAAAAATGTAATACCCCGTTAAAGTGTATTGGGAAATTTTGCACATATAACTCAAAAACATTCTATAGAAAGTCACAAAAAACCTACCGCGGTGTTGTAGGATATCTATACGTGATCCTCAAGCCTTGAATCGCTCCAGAACACCTTAGATCAACAAAAATGCAAAAAAATCCCAACTAAGGAAATCTCCTGAAATATGAGGAATCAGAAAAAAAAACTCTGGAAGATGAAAGATCTTACTGAGGTGATCCCAAAACAATATATGGTGGTTTAATTGGAGAATAGATGCTCGATTGGGGGTTCAGGGAATAATCGTGGCTGTACAGACAATATCAGATGACCTAGGTCAAGAAGGAGGTGTTTAGGTCCATCAGACGCGACCCCAGTATGCATAATGAAAAAGAAAGAAAGTACATGGTGTGTAATTCTGAGTTACATGGCATGTACTTGCCCATACCGAGCCCTGCTTTAGGCAGCCTCCCATCACCACACATAGCTGTGTGCATGCCTATTACGTGGCTAGCACCCAGATACCTGTGGTAACCGAGTACAAGATGTGTACTTAGAAATTACATGGCGTATACCTCAAAAATATCTATAAACTCCCCTTTTAGTCAAAAACACTAGGTGGGAAAACATACCTAAAAGAAGATCCAGGTTTTTAAAAACTTCACCTCCTTAAAGAAATTCATACCCGAATTTCCTTTGTAAGGCATTGTAGAAGAAGAATCCACGAACAGCTCTATCCATTGTGATCATACACCAGCCTCCCTCTCCCAAGCCTCATCATGTACTCTTCCATTCTGCCATAACACTCGTACTAGAAGAACAGAATGACCATGGAAAACCTTCTCACTTCGATCAATAATCTAGATAAGTTGATTCTCAAATGATGCATCCACCTCTAACTCACCCTCTTCGGGTTGAAAAACATGAGATGAGTCTGAGAAGCAATGTCAAAGCTGAGAAATGTCGAAGACGCTGTGTATAGCCTAGTACCTCTGAGGTAACTAAAACCGATAGGCAACCAGACCAGCATTCTCCAACACATCAAATGGCTCGACGTACCTCGGTGAAATCATACCCTACCTCCTAATCCTCTTATGTCCCAACCTCAGTGTGACACTCAGGAAAACCTGATCCCTGGCCTCGAACTCGAGAGATCATCTTCATCGATAAGAATAAGACTTCTGTCGAGACTATACAGTAGCCATCTTCTTCTGAATCAGCATTATCTGCTTTGTGGTCTCCTGGACAAGTCGAGGTCCCATCATAGCTGCCTCTCTAGCCTCGAGCTATCATAAGTCTGCTCGGTATGGCCTACCGTACAAAGCCTCGTAATGTACCATCTAAATAGTCACTTGAAAACTATTACTGTAGGAAAACTCTACAAGATATATTTGATTCTCCCAAGAACATACAAAATATAGCATTCATGCTCGAAGCATGTCCTCAAGCACCCGAATCGTATGCTCAGACTGTCCATCTGTCTAGGGATGGTAAGCTGTACTCAATAATACCTGCGTCCTCAAAGCCATCTAAAGCCCCTGCCATACCTGAGAAGTAAAACGGGCATCCTTGTCTGAGATAATGGAGTGTGGAACCCCATGTAAACATATATTCTCTCAGATATAAAATCTTTCCATCTCATCAGCACTAAAATTCTCTTTGATTGGGAAGAAGTGAGCATCCTCCATGAGACTGTCCCTGAAAATCCAAACTGCATCATTTCGAAGAGATGACCTCGGCAAGCCTGTCATGAAATCCATCATAACATCATTCCACTTCCACTCGGGAATGGGTAACTACTAAAAAAACCATGTTGGTCACTAATGATCCACCATTACATGCTGATAGGTGGAACACCTCATGAAAAAACAAAAAACATCTCTCTTTATACCTGGCCACCAAACTGATGGTGTAGATCATGATACATCTTCATGACATGATGATGATCTGCCCAAAATGAGGAATGAATGTCCCGCATCACCTCCTCATGTATATCTACTGGCACCCATACACGCCCATGAAAATGCAAGATCTCATCCTCACCAACTATCCATCCAGAAATAGGGTCCTATCCTGACACACTCTTCTATAGGACTAGGCCTTCAGAATCTGATAGCTTCCCTATTCGCACTTTATCCAGTAGAGTAGAGGTAACAACTTTAGAAGATAGAAATTTCTACCCCTGCCTGTCATGCACCTCCAAATGCATCTCAGAGAATAGTGCCATAAGCTTCCACTCACTAATGGCCTCCTGAACTGCATGTATATGAGTCCTCCTACTCAGTGCATCAGCCACTGCGTTGCCTTTCCCAAGCATGTAGGCAAGCTCAAAGTCAAAGGACTGATGGTACTCAACCGACCTTCATTGTTTCAAATTTAGGTCATGCTGATTGAAGATATACTTGAGACACTTGTGGTCATTGAAAACCACTTGTACTGTCCCATAAGATAATGTCTCCTACACCATAAGGCATGAACAACTGCAGCCAGCTCATAATCGGGTGTCTGGTAATTTCTCTCATGTGGCCTCAACTGTTGAGACCCATACACAGCGACTCTTTCCCCCAGAATAATCACAACTCCTATCCTGATACCTGATTCATAATAGTAAACAATATAGCTTATTCCTAGCTCTGGAAAACTAGTATCAGTGCTGAATTCAACCTCCCTTTAAGATCCTGAAAGGCTCACTCACAAGAACCTGACCACAAAAACCTTGCGCCCTTCTTATTCAGGCCCATCAGTGGCACTGATAAGCATGAAAATTCCTATATAAAACTTATGTAGTATCCAACCATCCCTAGAAAACCTCATACCTCAAAGACGGTCTTCGGATACTCCTAGGAAACTACTTCTCTCACTTTCTATGGGTCTATAGATACTCTTGTATCTGAGATTACATGACCTAAGAAGTGAATTTGGTTCATAAAAAAGTGGCATTTTAAGAACTTAGCATATGACAGATGCTCTCTCAATGTACTAAAAATGATCTCAAGATGTGTGTCATGGTCATGTTGAGTGTGATATTACACCAATATATCGCCCACTAAGACAACCACAAATCAATCCATGTATGGATAAAACCATCGGTTCATCAGTTCCATGAAACATGCAGGCACGTTCGTGAGACCGAACAACATAACCACATACTCTTATAGAACATACCTACTCCGAAAGGCTGTAAGAGGTACATTTGATGGTATAATGAACAAATAATGGTAACCAGATCTCAAGTCAATCATCAAGAACACCTAGGATCCCCGAAGATGATCAAAGAGATCATAAATCCTTGGAAAGGGATATGGGTTTCTGACCGTAAACTGGTTCAACTACCGATAATCCACACAACGTCTGAGGGTACTGCCTTCCTTCTTTGCAAAAAGGAAAGGAGAAACCGGAAGATATGTACTAGTTCGGATGAAACCCTTTTCCTCCAAATCCACCAACTACTTCTTGAGAACCTGAAACTCATGAGTAGCCATACTATAAGGATGTATGGATACCGGTGTCACTCCTAGCACAATATCAATAGAAAATTTTAGCTCTTTCTCTGGAGAAAACCCCAAAAACTCCTCTGGAAGGAAATTCCTGAACAGATCCACCACTGGAGGAAAGTCCATCCATGAAGATCCATAGTCATCCAGATATAGACTAGAAATTTGGGATGTAACTCCCCCAAACCCATGATGCTCGAGTCCCGCTCTGCTTTCCTAGACATCCAATTCACTCTTATGAAGAAATGATCTACCCTCTGGTGATGTGAAACTCACCCTACGGTGATAGAAATTGACAAATTCTTGGAAGGAAACTAACAAGTCCATTCTAATGATGACACCATATCCCATCATCTCTAAGACATAGCGGTCCCATAAGACAGGAACCAACCAACCTCTAGAGGGAACTCCTTACACCGACGCACACTGGCCGTTCTTGTCCCCAACAAAGTGTCTGTCATTAAGATATCTGCAGAAGAAAATATACAGAGCTCAATTTCTCCAAAAAAACAATAGATATAATTCTATGGGAATCCCCTATATTGAAAATAGTAGAATAAAAAACTGAGGCAAATAGAATCGTACCTCGAAGTATAGAGGGTTCAAAATCCTGCTCCTACTGGGTCTACTCCACTGCAAAAGTCTAACCTACACTGTAGCCATGTGACCCTACCTGACCACTCTAAGCTGATCCACCATGTTGTCACTGAAATCCTTGTGACTGACTACCACGACCACGACCTCCACCTCGGCCTGAACAGCCAGAAAAACACCAGCTCTCAAATTGGTGAGAAGCTGGTGGTGCTGCTCCCGAATGAGGAGTCATAGAATAACCCCTATCACCCACGACTACTGAGAAGATCTAACAGAAACACTGAAGATGGATCATCTTGCCGCAAGATCGGAACTCCACTAGGTCTGTTGAGCAATGTGGCCTCATATTTCTGCTCTTCCTGCACCGGTAGCACACCACCTGGATACCAAAAGAAGTGTCTTGCCTCCTTGGATCACCGCACGGATATCCCCTATGGCGCTTCCTGCTTTCAGTAGAAGAGATACTAACTCTCGATGTCAAACCCTCCTAACTCACAAATTCAGAATCCCTAACTTACACTCCATTATCAGTGCCTGGTTGACTATAGAACTGATGGAAGTCAACTAGAAGATGTTCACCTACGGTTGAATGACATGCCTGAGACCATCCTTGACCATCCTCTCTAGGAATAACTAATCACCTCCTGGAATAGGCATGAAGCACTACAGATCTGTGAATCGAGAAGAATACTCCATAACCAAAAGAGTACCCTGCTCTATAATCTTGAACTCTCGGTCTTGATCACCCCTTAATGTATCTGGGTAGAATTAGTCATAAAAGGCGCGCTGGAACTTATCCCATTCCATAACCTGCTTGTGCCCTGCTAGTGAGATTACATCCCACCATCTCTTGGAGGAATCCTGAAGCATATATGTAGCAATATTTACCCTCCTCTCTGTAGGTGTCTACAGGTGATTGAATATAGATTGCATGGCTTCTAAACATGACACTACAGCCTGAGGTCCTCCTTCCGCGGTGAAGGTGGGAGGATGTTACTACTAGAAAATGCACGTTGGCTCTACCATAGACCGGGAAGGATGTGGTACTCCGCGGAAGGTCTGTATGAAACTAATGAATCCCTCTCGGAATTGTGGCTCAGCACCTGTTTACAGAATGATGGTTGGTGCCAAGACTTGCACAATTGGAGGATCTATAGTTAGTCCCTGATCAGCCATGTCCGGTGACTAATAACTTCCCACTAACTGGCGGGCAACTGGAGGATGTCTCAGTTGCATGAATCTACAAGGTCAAGTACATACCTTAGATCCAAATTAATAAGGACTTCAACATAGAAGAATAATAATGGAAATATGAGAAATAAAGCATTCATGTTTTTCAAAACAAGGATACACGGTGAGTATAATGCCTATAGATTTCATTCCCTTAAGTCGTTCACATGGGCATGTACATTTTCCAACCCACATCGTGTAACACCCGATACACATGGCGTGTTTTCCTAACAGAAAATGTGTACTGGAATCCTCTTCCCTTGCCAGAGGTCTTCTACACAGATAGGCTACATAGTTCTCCTAGAACAAGACTACACATTGTCTCTATGCCAGACATGGTGTGTACAAAGAGGTTTCTCCGACCCGTGTTGTTCGCTACACGACTAGATACATGGATAACACTTCACAGTGTGTTCCATATGGACACTGGGTGTATTAGAAAAGACTCAACTAACCCGTTTTGTTAGTGAAACCACTGGTTACATAGTTCTACAACATGGCATGTACATCTGGTACATGGCGTGTCGTGCCTGAGATTTCCAAACCATGTGTCCCCGCCCACACAGGTTGAGACATGGCTACAGACTACAAGGCGTGTACATACAGTACATGGTGTGTGGTAAATAAAAATAGTTTCTTCCCGAACAGAAGAACACATTGCATGTATTCATCATTACCTGGCATTTATTCTAGGGTTTTCTAGACAATAAGCATCTGGAACTACTCTAGAACACAGAAAAACACTGAAACAAACATTAAATTTCCAAATTCCGATCCTTGAGGGCCCATAATCCCCAAAAATCAAAGATGGAAATTTTACGCATGCCATAAACAAGGATAGCAAGGAAATGATCTACCAAATTTTTGACCTTGAGGTCCCATAACACCTCAAGAAACAATGTTTGGTGTTCTTTCGACCAATACATTCAAAATTTAATAACCTATCAAACAGTTTGTATTCTTATTAAAGCATTTATCACAAAAACATGCATATCTAGCACAAAATCTATCACAACAACATAAAATTGCTAATGCACCCTAAATAGAATTGAGAGAATTCATGACATGTGATTTCTAGAAAGTGCATATATGATGCATGACATGTGATTTCTAGAGGTTATAAGATTCCTAAAATACAAACTTTAGATTCCGTTAGAGGATATCAAAATGAGATTTTTCAAAGAAGTGGTAATCTCTATACCCATTCATTTTCATTTATTCTCTTATTTACTTCCTAAAAATCTAAGGTATATATCCTAAAATAACAAGTTTAGTATCCCAAGTAATATTTATTATTATTATTATTTTTATAAAACCAATATATATCCTCTTTCCTATCAAAAGAGAAGTAAAATTATCATTAGTGCATACGTTGGGCTTACCATCTCAACATATCGATATAATTCATTTTTAATAAAAAAATTTATGGATGTGTATTATTATGGGTTTAATGTTTATTTATTATATTAATGACACAATTATACTTCTATAATAATATAATCCTAACTACTATATTCCCATGTAATCATTTCAGAAACGATAATATCACTAATGCATACTTGTGTACTACTACCTCCATGAAGTGATTTGAATAAAATTTCATTTATATTATACATGGATGGTGGTAAGAATGAATTCTATGAATTCATATGATATATATTATATAAAATTATCTAGGAAAGGTTAATTAATATTTTTATATATTTCATTCCATCTATTGAAAAATGAAAACAATGTTAATACAAAATTTCTACCATCTCCAGGAATGGTGTAATTTATTTTTAAGTATCTAACATTAATGGATGACTATAAATCTATATATAATTAATATATATGATATTTGTATCTTGATACATGTTATGGATATGATTTAATCAAGATAAATGTACAAGGATCAAAACTAATAAACTGATATATGTATAATAAATTAAATATTTAACACACAGAAATATCAATTTTAATAAAAAAAATTTAAAAAGGGGGTTTTAAAATGATATAAAGGGATAATATATGATATTATATGTTTCAAAATTACTATTTGATATAATTATAATAAATTTAAATTTAATATAAATTATTTCAGTGTTCTTTTAATGTAATGAAAACTCAAGGTAAGGGTTTATTTCACAATCTCATCAATATTCAAGATTGTTTATGTTTATGTTTCACTTGGGAATTATTTCTATTCCATATCCATTTTACCTAATAAAGATTTAAATTTTCTAAACCATTATCCAATTATTGTTTAATTTCATTTTAATTATTTTATCATTTTAAAAAATTTATTTGAATATAATCATTTATTTATTTTCCAAATTATGTTCTCTGTGAAATTTTCAACAAAATTACCAATGGAATGTTTTATAACATATATAGAATGATTAAATTTTACCGTTATAATTAATAAATTTTAATTTTATTATTCATTTAAATTTTTTAAAAACTATATTTGAATAAAATATTTTCTTATATAATTGCACAACATTTTTAAATAGAAAGGTTATTTTCCTCAAGAATTTTTTCATGTGTTCTTTATAAATACATTTCCATATAAGATATAATTATTTGATGTTACATATGATTTACTAGGGTTATTATCCAAGGATTCCATCTTTATTTTTCCTTATGATGGTTTTTATTTATGATGAAATTATGATATGTTAATGAAACACATTTCTTCTCCCATGGTTATTTTGTGATGAAATTTTTATGAAACCCATTTCTTTTCATGGTTTATAATATGGTTATCAATTTATAATCATGTTTTACACATATGTATTATTTTTATTACATTATGGGTGGGACCTATATCTCCCTCCATTACAAGGGGAAATTTTAATATCTCTTGATATAATCATGATTGTAATAGAGAGTGATCCTACTTCAGTAAGGGAATATATCCACTATGATTTTCTTGGGAGTGAACCATGACAATTACAATGGTATGGGGAGTGCATAGATTCCACTATGATAGCCTTGAAAAATAGCATCTAATACTATGGAAATTATTCTATATGCTTATATAAATTCCCAAATTCAAGGTCATATTACTATATTATGATCCCATGGTTCTTGTTGGGTTATTTAAATACGATTCATGTATTAAGATATAGCATGATTTATGCCTGGACTTAATATTAAAATTATTAATATATAGGGATGGGTTTTCATATGCCAATATCATATTCTTATACCCTTATGATCATGAAATTATTATGAGAACAATGATATAAACATTTTTAACCTTATTAAGAATATGACCTCACACTTTTCTTATGATTCCATACAACAGATTATAATGAATAGAATTAAGTATTATATGATTAAGAGTTCTAGTAATGATGAAATAATTTGGAGATGATTTCAATATTTTATGATTTTTTTATATTTCCATTTTGTCAAGAATACTAGATGTAAACAATCCTAGTGTGGATAGAAATATTTTGAAATCAATAATCTCCTATTTTGACATAATATCTATTTATAAAAAATATGGGTCACTATATTTTTTTCGGAGTTGTGTTAAGATAACATTTTGAAACTAGGTATAGAAAATATTAATAATAACCCTAAGTATAAGTCTAAGTATATGATAAAATCCTAATGATTTTAGAAATGATCTTGAGGGACCAAGGTTGAACCTATAATGACATTAAAGAAGGTGTCAGGTTTTAGACATCCTTTAAATTATTTAAAGTGACTGTGTTTTTTTTTCACGGTTACTGTTGTTTATCATACATTTCTTCTTGGTTTTATTCAATATTTTTAACCCAAAGGAATTGACATAATATTGAATGTAATGGTCAATGTAAGGTCTGTCGTCATGAAAAATATTTAATGTAAGAGATGTAATATAAAAACGTGGGAATTTTTTCTAATTAGTGATCCCACTATATGATTAACTCCCACAACATGGAATAATTACATAAAGAACTATACACAATAATTATTGATTTCCATGAAGATGTTGGGTGGAAGAATAATCATCTTCTTACATGTTGATGACGTGGGAATAAATATTCAAAATAATTTCTTAGAGGAATTGAAAGATATATTGGATGTGGAAAATAATGAAATAGTGTAAGTAATATATGAGGAAAAAATGAAAAGAATAGTAAATAAAATCGATGAGAATATTGGTTTCCATAAATTATCCTTGATTGTTTAATTTTTTTAATTTGGATTTTATGGGCATTATGTAAAGGCCCGGAATTTCAATGCAATTTTTTTTAAATATATGAGAATTTTATGAGTCTTTGAAATCTCACGGCGCGCGATTTCGAGACACAGAGTGCCCGGAATGATCCGTAGAAGTTTGGTTGGGCTTATGTTAACGTGAATAAGCAGTTTTCCAGAAAATGTGTAATAAATCTTAAATGGTAAATCAGATCAGAAATATGAGGGCACCATTTCGCTCAGAATTGCAGGTTTACCCTAGGCATGACTAAAGATTAGTCGGTGTGTTCCTCCAATGAGAAAACCCAAAAATGGCATAATCGTAAAAAAAAATAATTAAATAAATTATTTTATTTTTCAAATGCTTATAAATCATAAATGGTAACTCAGATTAAAAATCCAAGACCATCGTTGAACTCAGATTAACACCCCTGGAAAAGTGAGGCATAATGGTTAAATGTTACTACCCATGTCAACATGGTGTACCTTCCTTTTCGAGAGCCTACCAGATTAGAACTCTATAATTAAAAATGCTTGGATTGAATTAGTAATCAAGATGGGTGACCTTCTGGGATGTTTCTCAGGGTGTGTATGAGTGAGGAAAAAACACACTGAAAGAACATGTGTTGGCCTGAGGGGACAATCATTAGTCTGATAAGCAACCCTAGTGATTAATATCCTATGGTGTGCTGTGAAGGCAACCAATGTATTATAGGAGACCCATGGGATCAGATGAAAAGGTTTATGGCCCGAGGAGGTGGGTCGTGACACGTTATGATTATCAATTTTCTAGGGGGAAATATTGAGAAAATAATTTGCATGGTTTTATGAATAATCATTTTACCGATGATGATAAGGAAAATATGAATGAAATATGATAGTTATGGTTTATTTTAATAGTAGTTATTATATTAAAATAATAATTATCATTAAATTGGAGGTTATTTTAATTAATAAATTATTCCTATCTTATATTATAGGATATATGTATTTGAGAATAAGATAATGAAGCATTTTTAATGCTTTAAGATGTATGTTGGAGGATTTAAGTGTTTATGAATTTTAATTTTATAATTATGTTGCATGATCCTTATACTAATGATATTCACATTTTAAAAATAATGAAACATTTAACGATATTTTCATAGTAGTTTTTATTTGAGGATTGGAAAACATATTTTTAATGGTACTAATAACCAAGAAAATTAAATCATTTATAGGGTGATAATTTTAGAGAACATATGATTATGGTAAATATAAACCTTAATATATATCTAATTTACACATTATGATTATCTATTTTCTAGGGGGAAATATTGAGAAAATAATTTGAAAGGTTTTATGAATAAAAGTTTTACCGATGATGATAATGAAAATATGAATGAAATATGAAAGTTATGGTTTATTTTAATAGTATTTATTATATTAAAAAAAGTATCATCATTAAATTGGAGGTTATTTTTATTAATAAATGAGTATTTTTTATATTATAGGATTTAAGTATTCAAGAATAAGATAATGAAGCATTTTGAATGCTTTAAGATGTATGTTGGAGGATTTAGGTTTTAATGAATTTTAATTTTATAATTATGTTGTATGATCCTTATACTACTGATATTCAAGTTATAAAAATAATGAAACATATTAAAATATTTTCATAGTATTTTTTATTTGAGGATTGGAAAACATATTTTAAATGGTACTAATAACCAAGAAAATTAATTCAGTTATAAGGTGATAATTTTAGAGAACAAAAACTATGGTAAATTTAAACCTTAATATATGTCTAATTTTGAGTTAATAATGAATTTTTAGAATAATGTTATGATTACAATTCAAGGGATAATGTTGGAGACATTGAAAATTTGTTAGTTATTTCATGAAAAGGTGATTTATTTCATCTATCATCGATGATGTCTAGGGAAATTTTAGATATATTGAATATATTTAATAGTTCGTGAACTTATTATCGAATAAGGATTGTGATAATTCTAGAAGAAAATAAGTTTTCAGGGGATGTTAACTTAAATATTATGGATACCATCATATGTTTAAAAGTTTGTGGTTGATCATGAAAAAAAATTATTTTAAACCCCTTATGAGATTTTATATCATGAAATTTTGTTTTTACAGATGATATATTGTAAAAAAATAATTGGGATGAGGTATATATAACCGTTAGGTTTAATGTGAAGTATTATTTCAGAATAATGTTTTCATTTTTTTTCAAAAGTAAGATTAAAGGTATGAAATAATGTTTTATATTAATACATTATTCAATTATGAGGTTTTTAATGTTATTTTGGATATATGGATATTTGTAAAATTTTCTATATTAATCCTTTGTTGTTAATATAGTTGATTTTGGAGTTAAATATATTATTTGATGGTTTATTAGTTGTTAGAATTATTATATCTTATTCTAATAATTTGGTTTTTTGTTAATTTCAATACATATAAGAAATATATTTTTATCTTTTTATAGAATTACATGATGTGTATATGTTATTTTAGTGCTTCAGGAAGGCAAATTCATCTCAAATAGTCATCTTTTAGGGAAATATATGAGATTATAAAGTAAATTTGTTAAAGGAAAAAAATTTACATGTAAACTAGTATATTTCCATATGTTATAAAGGATAGGTGGTAAATATAAGATTCAAATCTAGGAATTTTATTTTAATGAAAAAAAATTATCTGTTTACTTTTCATAATGAGAAATTAATTACTTTTTAACCAATCACAAATTTATAATTTTGGATGGTTAAATTTATCCCAAGGATGTTCTATATCACTATATATCACTCATTGAGAGTTAGGTTTTTATCTGTATATATGTTTTAACCTAGAAATAATATTATCCATTTTGTGAAACTATTTATGAGTTATTATAGATGACCTTCATATTTCACTTTCCATGTTTTCAAGATAATGTTTTGTTAAACCATTTTATGTTGTGGGATTTCAATAAATGACTTTTTAAATTTCAACCCCTTAATTACTCAGTATAGGTTAAATTTTAGAGGGAACAATTTTTTATGTTATCTGGGGAGAGAATGTAACTACCCATGATTTGATGAAATATATAGTTTTCAATTAAATATAAATTCGTTGATAAATTGATTTACACCAAACATAGAGTTTAAATGAACCCTGATATATTATTTAAATATTATTACATGACTGTTATAACCTAGATGTTGAATTGGAAGGTATGAATAACAATAAATACATTATGAGATATTTAAAATATCATACTCTATAAAAATTATTTTATTAATTCTTAAAAAATAATTACTCAATTTTTGTGAATTTATTTTTTGCTTCTAAAATACATCATCTTTTAAAATGATTTTTCATATTTTTAAAAGATAATAATATTATTAATTATCAAAAATATTTTAGAAATTATATTTTAAAATAATAATATATTTGTTAAAAAATTATATAAAAATTATCTTAGGTTGATTTTTTGGGATATTTCTGATAAGATAGAGTTTTCAGTGAATAGTGAAAAATATTGAATTTTATTAAAAAATATTTATTTATAATCATTCACAAAATACCAAATTTTTTTTTTAAATCAAAATGAAAATTTTGTTATTTTATTTTATCAATAATCAAATTAATTCTATTTGAAAAATATTTTGGGTTCAATTTGTTGCAATTTTTTTTATATGAATGCATTTTTCTAAAATCAAGTTTTTATTTCCGCTTATACATTTATTTTAAAATTAATTTCAATAAATTATTGGAAATTATGTTCATGAAATGTAATTTATATTTCAGTTCAATATGTCATATTTATCAATGGGTGTTTTTTGATATTTGTTGGAGAATGTTAATTTTTTAGTGAATAGTAAAAATATTTAAATTATTTTGATGTATAGTATATTTTAAAATATCACCAAGGAATAAACATAATATATAAATTTATTAAACATTGGTAATAAATAAAGTATGATAAAATACTTCAAATATCATACAGAACATTTCATAGAATGTAATTTAGAATTTAGTCCATACAAAATATGAAAAGCATTTTCAATGAAAATGTAGAGCTCACACAACACTCTAAGACTAAATATGTGTTCCCTAAATATAGAATTTGTGATATAATAATAATGTTCTCCTATTTATTGTTAAATAATAATTAATTAGGTTTTTTATGGTTAAACATGAATTTTGGAGTTATATTACAAGTGAATTATCTTTGTGTGTGTGCAATGCTTGCAGAAGGTATTAAAAGTGAAGACAACATGTTAAAAAGTTTTCAAGACAATTTTATGTGTTAAAAAAATTAAAATAAATCAAATTATATATTAATAATAAAAATATATTTCCATGATTGTAATTTTTTTAAAAATATATGTTTTAAATAAATACATAAAATACTTATACAATGTAAAAATTGTATTAATTATTTTAAATGAAAAATAAACTACATGATATTAATAATTTTTAATGATATATAATTTTATATAATTAATTGGATCCCCAAATTTTATAGATTAATATTAAATTATACATATTCACTAAAATATTTGCTTTAAATTTTACATGTTGTGTTGATGTTATTAAAGTTAATGTAATTATTAGTTCTAAAAAGTGATATTAATGATATTTTGAAAAAAAATATTATTTTTTAAAATATATAAAATTTCAAAAAATACTATATTTTTTCACATTAATGGGATTTAGTTTATATAATTAACTTGGCATATTTATGGGACTTGTTTCAATTTATAAAAACTATATTGTCCCTTATTGAGTAAAAAACTATATTGTCAATATATATTTCAAAAGGGTTAAAACCTTATAGTATGTGGGGAATTCTACCAACTAAAATTATTCTTCAAAATTAGTTATTTATTAAAAATATTTCCATGAAAATTACTTATATATTATTCAAATCAAATAATTTTAAAAATATCACACACTTTATTTTTTATATATCTACTTTGTGCACTAGGGAGAAAAACTAATTATGAATGGATATTAATAGTAATTTTGTAAATAATTATATTAGTTTTATTATAGATATTTATTTCTCATTTTTAGATTTTATTTAATTACCATATATTTCGATACAACACCGATGAAGTATTTCTTCAAATTATAAGAATTATAATATAATATTTTAAAAATATAAACTGAAAAATAATTTTAATGATTTAATATTTTCCCCAATATTTTTTTATATAAAATATTAGTTTTGTGTTAATGTATTGGGTTTGAATTTAAACATTTTCATTATGTCATTTAGTTAAAAATAATGGCATAGTTTTAAAATTGACCATAATGATATTTTAGGAGAATAATAATTTTGTAAAATTATTTAAAAATAAAAACAAATTAGGGTAAATATAAAATATATAGTCATAAATTCCATCAATATCTCAATTATAGGATTTTATAAAACATTTTTACTGAGAATTAATTTATTGTATTTTAATCTTTTAAAAAATTTAAAAAGTCCCCCTCAACTTAATTATAAAATAGACCCTCCTCCCTCACTATATCATAACATAGTTTATAATTCTATATTAACCAAAATCTACCAATTTAGCATCCCAATTCACTATACACATTCCATAGGTTCTATTATTCCTAAAATACCCACCCAAGAACCCATTAGAGGAGAACTAAGGGAGTCGTTTCAAAGAGGTGTCAATTTCCATACCCACTCATTGTATTTTAGTCTCTTCTTTACATCTTATAAATATATGGTATGTATCATAAAATAATAAATTTATTGTCCTAAATATTCTGAAATTTTATTTTGATTATAAAATCACTATTATTCACCCACTTTCTGATCAAACGAGAAGTGAAAGCATCAATTGTGTCCACATACGGCTTACCATATCCATGGGGCGATACAATTATAATTTACCTCCATTTTTATTGATGGGAATTATGATGGGGTTAAGGTTTGTATATTATATTAATTAAACAATTATAATTATGGAATTTTAATATCATATCTACCTTCGCACCATCTAATTCTTAGGGTAAAGATAAATTTGCTCGTTTGTACGTGTTGACTACCACCTCCATGAAGTGATGTGATTCATTCATCATTTAAATTTTACAAGTATGGTAATAAGGATGAATTTCATGAATATATATGATATACTAATGATCTTTTAGGGGAATTAATATTTAACTTTTTTATTCCATCCATTGAAAAATGAAAAGAGCATTAATACTTATGTATAACCTACCGTAACCATGAATAATGTAAATAATTTTCATATTTCTAGATTTTATGGTGGAATATAAATATATATATATATAATAAATCTATATTATATATATATATATCATAAATAACATTATGATTATTATGGAAATAAAAAATATACACATGATCCAGAACTACTTAATTGATATACTCATGATAAATGAAATACTTGACACAAAAATATAACAAATTTAATATAGAATTATTCAAAAAGGGTGTTTTAAAATATTATAAAGTAATCATATGTGGTATTATTAGTTTGATAATTACTATATTATAGAATTATAATAAATATAAATTTATTATACATGTGTTTAGATTGATTTCAATATATTAAGAACTCAACGTAATGGTTTATTTCATATCCTAATCAATATTCAATATTGTTTATGTTTATGTCTCCAAAAGGGAATATTTCTATTACATATCCATGTTTTCTAACAATATTTTCCCAATTTTTTAATCATTCTCTTATAATTTTTAAATATTATTTTTACAATTTTTTACATAAAATTATTTTTAAAGGAATCTTTTTGTCATTTTCCAAACAAGGTACTTTGTGACTTTTTTGAAAATATATTTGATGGATTGTTTTCTTAACATACAAAACATGAATTAATTTTCCCATAATCATTAGTATATTTTTATTTGAAAACTCCTTTACAAGGTCACATGGTTTTTTTAAAATAATGTGGTTGACTTTATAATTCAAAAACATTTTTAAATGGAATTATTTTGAAATGGAATGGTAATTTTAATCATTATTTCTTACAAGGGATTTTTAAAACTCTCCATCAATATAATAAGTATTTATTTTATGATAATTATTCTTTACTATATATATAATCTAGAGATACCCTATTTTTTGTAGATTTTTTATTTTTATCATGATAAGATTAAATTTTTATGAAACCCATTTATTTTATATGGGTTATGTTATGATAAAATTTTTACGAAAACAAATTTATTTTTATATGATCTGATATATTCAATTCCTTATTATAATGTGGAAAATATATGTATTAATTTCATTATTTTACTCCTTAAACCTATATCTCCATCCAATAAATTTGTTAAATATTGAAATCTCATGAGATAAATATGAATGTAATGGGTTTTCAACCTAGTTCAATACGAGAATCTATCAAACATGATAGATTTGTGAGTGAACGTTGAAAACTATGATGGTATGGAGAGTAAACCCATCCTAATATGGTATAATTTTCAATTATCCATGACTTATAATGAAAATTATATTCTATGTTTATGTGTATGACACAAATTCATGTATTATGTCTATATTATGATCTCATGATTCATGTTCTTTGATTTCATTATGAGTATGTATTATAAAATTAAAATACATCTTTCATGAATTAAATTTATTATATTTTATATGTATATTATGATTTTCAAATGTTAAGATCATTTTCTTATACAATTATACTCTTGTTATGATTATGTGATCATTAATACCTCCATTTCATATCCTTACTGATCTTTTAAGCTCACCATTTTTCATGATTTATTTACCCATGTTATTAAGAATATAATTATGTACGATATATATAAGAAGGATTATTGTAATAAATAAATTTATTGTTGATGATTTTTATATTTTATAAATATGTTTTTTTGGGTTTCATTTTTTCAAAGATAATATTCCTATAAGATTTTTTTGTGTATTGAAATGTAATGTAATGAATATTCAACTCTTTATATTTAATATCTATGTATGAAAATTATGTGTCACTTTAGTTGGTATCAAAGTAGCCTTTAGTTCTCCTTTGGAATCTAGGATGAGAAAACATTAGTAAGAACCAAAGGGATAAGTCTAGGTATATGACAAAATCATATTGTTTGGGTAATGATCATGAATGACCCAGGATAAACCAAATGTGTCATAGAAGAAGGTGTCTTGATTTATACATCCTTTTTTTAGGTTTATGTGGATTCACACAATGATAATTATTTCACACACTATTTTTTTTGGTTTTTTCAATAGATTGAACATGAAGGAATTTAGATAATGTTTAATGATGTTTTTATTGGAACAATTATCCTCATGGGAAATGAATTTAAGTAAAATATAGAATTTGATACCCTATGATAATGAAAACTCATCCATCACATTATATGATTAAAAAACTCATTATGGATGACTTTCCTAAAATACCAAACAGTCAAAAGAATGAGTTATTTGATGATCAGGGAGGGAAAAAGATTATACATCATACCTGTTGAGAATATTAGAAGATGAACTCAATGGATTATCTTTAAGGAACGTGTAAATTTTTTATTTGAAAAAATTAAGGAAAAAGAGTAAGGAATTTACAAGGGGAAAAAATAAATGACTAGTTAAGTCAATGTATTGGAATATTAGGTTACTTAAGGTATTATCTACACTTAAGTGTTTTAAACATATAAATTATGGGCATTATGAAAATTTATATTCCTAGGGGAAATCTTGATAAAAGTATCAACAAGGTGGTATGAATAAACGTATTACATATGATGATGATGAAAATATGAATGATATATAGATGTTCTGGGTTATTTTAGTAGTATTTAATATTATATAATAATGAATCATGGTTAAATTTTATTTGATGAAAATGAATAGATGATTCAGATTTTATTTTGTAGGAGATATTTATAAGGAAATTAGACGAAGAATCCAAGTTAATGGTATAAATAGGATGTTTGATGATTGAATTGTTTATTTATTTGTATTTAAGAATTATGATGTGTATTTTATTACTAATGATATTCTAGATATTGAAAAACTAAAACAAATAAGGATTGTTTTATAGTAGTTTTTGTTTAATGATTTTACAACATAATTTGAATGGTACTGATAACCAACAATAATTATTTAGTTGTTGGGTGAAAATTTTATAGAACACAAGAATAATGGAAACACAAAAAAGAAATATGTTTATAGTGTCGAGTTAATAATTATAAATTATGTTGAAGAGATTATTAAGATTTATGGAATAATATTGAAACCCTTGAAATTTGTTAGTGATTTGATGATAAGGGGATTTATTTCATATATCATTGATGAAATATAGTGTATTTATGGATTTATAAAATATCTTAAATATTTTGTGATCTTAATAAATGAATAATTATTGTGTTAATTTTGGAGGAATATATGTTTTCATTTTAGGATAACTTAAATTATAGGTTTAGCATCATGGGTTTAATTGTTTTAGGTTGATCGCGATATCCATAGATTAGACCCCTTATGAGATTTTTTGTGATGAAACTTTTATGTGACTAATGATATTTTGGGAAAAGTTTTATTAGGGTGCGGTATATATTACCCGTAGGTATAATGTGTAGTTTTATTTAAAAATAATGTGTTTACACTTATAGAAATGTCATCTGAAAGGTATGAGATGAACATTGAGATTAAAACCTTAATTAATTTTGATCATAGTAATGTTATATGGGATGGAAGATTATTTATTAAATGATCTATATGGATCAATTATTTTATTCTATAAAATTTTGGTGTTAAATTTATTATTTATTTGTTTATTCATTTTGAGGATTATCTTAACCCATTATAACCATTTTAATTTGATTAATTTATATAGATTAAATTAATAACTTGTTATCTCTTTATGTAATTATTTAATCCATATAAGTCACTGTAGTTGTTTAGGAATTAAAAATTCATCTTGAATACTCATCATTTGGGGAAACAAATGACAATTTTGTAGAAACAATTAAATGGATGAAAATTTACTTATAATGTATGTATATGTCCAAATGTTCCTAAGTGTATATGGTAAATAAATTCCTAAACTATTATAAAAGTATCTAAATATATAAATTTAATCCATTTAATTTTTGTACCAATAAATCAATGGCCTTTTAACAAACCAAATAATTATAGATTTGTGATAGATAACAATATATTAATCTTGTTATATATATCTCTATATATGTGCTTTGGATTTAGGTTATTCATTCTTATCCATTTTTTTATTTCCCATTAATATTATCCTATTTTTTAATATAGTTATGTGTTATTCTCTATGACCATCAAATTTCCCTTTCCCTTTTTTCAAGTGGATGTTTTATTAACCCTTTTTGTGATGTGGTTTTAAATAAAATAATTTTCAAAAATCAAACCATTGATTACAGAGAACATGTTACATTTTTTATGGATTAATTTATTAGGGGGGATTCAAAACCCATAGACTTTATTAAATATATTTTTACCATAAAAATATAAATTATTTTGTAACTTGAGTTACACAAAACACTAATTTTAAGTGAATTATGATATATTTTTAAAATATTATTATATGATCATTATAAAATATCCACTAAATTGGAGTTATGGAATAATAATAACTAACATATTAGCTATATAAAATTATCCTACTCAATATTTATTCATTAATTAATTCTTAGTAATGAAGTACTCAATTTTTTAAATTTTATTTTATGCTTTAGAAACATTATTTATACAAAAAATATTCTATTAATTTTTGCCTGAAAATATTATAAATAATTTTTGGATCATTCAGATATTTTATTAAATAATAATAAAAAATAAATTCATATCACTTTTTCAAAATTAGATTAGTGTTAAATTGGGAAATTTTTTTAAAAAGCTTAATTTTTCTATACATAATTAAAATACTAAATTTTGTTGAAAAATGTATTTTTTCAAAATATTAAATAAAACCCCATTAATTTTTAATTTTTTAAATATAATATTTATGATACAATTAATATTCAAATCAAATTTATTATAAACTACTTAATGGTTAAATTTTCTATAATAGCATTTTTTACTTAAAATGATTTTTTCTAAAATTTGTGTTTCATTTTATTTTAAAATTTATTTTTAAATAAATTTCTATAACTTATATGGAAAAGAATTTAATGAAATGGAATTTATTTTTTTGTTCAAAAAATTAAAATTTAACCTAGGAATATTTTTTACATTCCTCTGAATTAGTTAAATTTTTATTGAATAGAGAAGAATTCAACTTTTGTCAAATTAAAAAGATATAAACATAATATAAAAAATTATAAATGAAGTGGAATGAATAAATTATTATAAAATAATACAAATATGAAAAAAAATATAATTTATAAAATATACATTATAATTTACTCCTTAATAAATATAAAAACATTTTCATTATTGAGGTAGAGCTTGAACAACACTGAAAACGTCATATTTGGAACACTAAAGATAATATTTGAGATAGAATAAGTCCTTACTCAACTTGGTTATTAAAATATATATATTATATATTATATTTAGGTTTATAAATAAATATTTGAGTAATATTACAAGTGGAATATATAAATACTTATTCAAGGCCAGAAACGTAAAAATAGCATATTAAATATGATTTCATGACATATACATGAGTAAACATACATATTTTATGGATAAAAGTCTAAATTTTAAGAACATTGAATTTATTTTGATGATGATAACTTGTTTATAATCTCTAGAACTTAAATAAACACATTAAATGATTATGCAATGTTGACATAGTAATTTATTAATTAAAGAAAAATTCATGTAAATGATTTTAAAAATATTAAAAATATTATAATTTTATAAAATTAATGTCATCCTAAAATTAAATAGATTTATATGAAAAGATAGGGATTTATTGACAATTATTTCTTATTTTAATTTTTTATGTTTATGTTATTAAAGTCAAAGTAATGATTAGTTCTAAAAATTGACATCAATTATATATTAAAATTTATAATACATTATTTAAGGATATAGAATTCCAAAAAATTATAGATTTTTCTATTTCAATACGTTGTAGTTTATAATATCCTCCATGGTCCATTTATGGGTCAAGTTTTCTATTTATAGAAACTGTATTTCCCCTCAATGAAATAAAAACCTTATTATCATGGTAAGATTGAATAAGATTAACAATGGTTTAAAACCATATTGTGAGAAGGTAATTTTAACTTCACCAACATAGTCTAGAAAATTAGTTATTTAATTGAAAATTGTCTATAAAAATAACTTAAATATAATTTAATTTAAAAAAAATCTCAGAATTGTGCTCTATTTGTTTAATAAATCCTTTCAATTCACATAGAGGAAAACTAATTAAAAAATAATCTTAATAGTCATTATCTAAATAATGTAATTATATTCATGATGTAAATTTATATCTATTTTTATTAATTTTTTGATTACAAAAATTCATATAAGACACTAATGAAACATTTATTTAATTAAAAGATTTATAATAAAGCAATTCAAAAGTATAAAAATAAATATAATTTTACTTAGATAAAGTGTGACATGAAATTTGTATGCCATTATAAAATATTAATGTTTTTTTAATGGAATAAAATAAAATTTCATCTTTTTATTTGTTTCATTTAAGTTAAATTAATTGAACACTATCTAAATTAAAAATAATGATATTATATGACAATAATATTTCATAAAATTACTCAAAATTTTGAAAATATGAAAATATTAAAAAAATTGATATTATATGGAAAATATTTTTATTCAATTTCTATTTATTGGTCATATGGATTCATATATATTGAGAATAAAGTTATTATAATTTAATCTTTTTATGAAATTTCAAAAGTTCCCCTAACCTCAATTTGAAAAGGGTACATCCTCCCTCACTTTTTCACCCCAATTTGTGCCTTATATCTCTAAAACCTATTCCAAATTTCTATTGAAAATTTTTTATACACATTCTAGAAGTTGTATTATTCCTAAAAGGCCAACCCTCAAACCCTTTAGAGGAGATCTAAAGAAGTAGTTTCAAAGAATAGGTAGTCACCTTTCCAAATCACATTTTTTCAACTCTCAAGTACATCCTTTAAATATATGGTATATATCATAAAATAAAAATTAACCTTCATAAATATTATTTAAAGTAATCTTGATCATGAAAAAATTATAATCCCTCTTTCTCATCAAAAAAATGTGAAAGTATCATTGGTTCTTACATGCATCTTACCGTCCCTATGTAGCGATGCAATTCATTTTTCATCACTTTTTATTATGGATGGGTATTCCAATGGGTTTAACATTTACATATGATATTATTTATAAAGTTATAATAACATAATAATAATATATTTACTACTATCTTACCATCCAAATGTTTGAGAAATGATAATGTCACTTGTGAGTACATGTGGACTACCACTTCCACGAAGTGATGCGATTCCTTTATCATTTGTATTTTAATTGTTTGGTAATAAGGATTAATTTAAGGAATATATGTGATATATATGAAATAATAATGATATTGGAAATGTGAAATAATATTTAACTTGGTTTCATTCCATTCATTGTAAAATTAAAACAATATTCATGAATATATGAGGTCAACAGTCTCCACAAATGGTGTAATAGATTTTTCAATATAGAACTTTTATGAATTATTATAAATTTGAATATAATTTATATATATGATATATAAATATATATCATTATAAATAATATTCTGATTCTGGATCCAAGAAAATTATACATGGACTAAAACTATTGAATAGATATACTCATCATAAATGAAACTGTTAACCCCCAGAAATAGCAATTGTAATAAGGAATTATTGAAAAAAGGTTGTTTTTAAAAGTTATAAATTGATTATATATGAAATTAAATGATTGAAAAATAATTTTTAAATAATTATAATAATTATAAATTTATTATATGGGAGTCCAGAGTGGTTTTAATGAAATCAAAACTTGATGTAAGAATTTATTTCATAATCTCATCAATATTCAAGATTGTTTATATTTATGTCTCTAATGGGAATTATTTATCTTCCCCATCCATGTTTCTTGAAAACTATTTCAATTTTTTTCCTTACACTATGATTTTTAAATCCAGTTTTCCATGTTTATATTTTTAAAAATTGGGTTGGATTAAATATTTTTGTAATTTCCCAAATGAGACACATTGTGGTATTGTCAACATAAAAGAAGAGGGAATATATTTCTTATCTTATACAACATGAATGTATTTTCCCAAAATTAGGAATTAATTTTTATTTGAATAATTTTTTCCAATTCTAATGGTTCTTTTCAAATAAAATGTATTTCTTTTATAATATCATATATTTTTAAAAAGAAATGACTTTGAAATGGGAATATAATGTTCATCAATAATTATTCCATGTTCTCATTTCAGATTATTTTCCATATAAGATGAAACTATTTGATTTAACATATGATTTAATGGGGATATGATCCAAAGATACCATATTTTTTATCCTATTCTTGTTTTAGGTATATAATTAAAAGGTGAAATGTTTATTAAGACCATTTCTTTTCTACAGGTTATGTTAGGATGAAATTTTTGTAAAGCACATTTATTTTCATGTTTTCTAATATGATGTGTTATTTATAATATTTTGGAAAACATATGTATTCTTTTAATTATATTATGGGTGGGACATATATCTCTCTCCAACACATTGTGTAAGGATTCACATCTCATGGGATAAACACAACATGTATTGGGAGTGAACCTAGTATAGTAAGGAACTCTTCCCACTATGATAGTATGGGGAATAAATATTGACAAATATGAGGTTTTGGGGATTGAAACCATTAAAATATGATAGAATTATTGTCACAACCCCCTCCACACAAAGTGTACCCATCCTAAGTCGACAATGTGAAAAGGGAGATAATGATCCCCGAGTCCCACCTCCAGTAGGCCCCGGGTTGGCGACTAGCACTGAGGGTATAATAAACACAACAATGGGAGGCATTACCCTCTAAGATAACACATGCGGAAGAGAGAGATTAGATAGACACCAAAAAACTCCAAATCAGACTGAAATATATACAAAAACCCAAGTACACATATGAAATACCATGAAAAATTACTACAATTGAAAGGGAAAAACTAAAAGTACCCAAAAGAAAGTAAAAACAGAAGCAACCACAAGCCCGAACAACTCCTGCAACCCCAAGACAGTAGAAATCATCTTGATCTCCAACCTGCTCCAAGTGACCTGAAAAACAGTTTATATAAACATAGGGTCAGTACAATAGTATACTCAGTAGGCTCCTCCCTAAAGCCTCTCGTGCAAAGTAAAGAAATCATGATAAAGCACAGTGAACAACAAGTGAAACTAACTCATCACCTAGATAGGTATACTATGTTCTCGACCTCACCATGGATACTCCAACCAAGTAACACATACGAGAATATATCATATAATAACGAATACCAAGGGTACCCTGCTACTTCTTCCCCACTGGTTTACCGCTTTTTCACAATGTCGCATGTCCTGAGCATCTCTCTCCAAAAAGGCTTTCCTGCAGACACCTGGACGAAGCACCATAATATGCACCTCGTTCACCACAAAGGCTTGACCATAGACACCAGGGTGAAGCACCACAGTATCCTCACAACCAAAAGTAACCAGGTAGTTTCCGGGAGCAACCACAGCTCGCATAACATGTATCATACTTTGGGTATTATACCTCAAGCCATTACAGCTCATACACTGAGTAAGGATCCTCAAGCCATCACAGCCTTTACAGGTTACACCTATAGTATTCCATAGGATACTATATCTATAATATATGTATGTGAATAACCACAAGCCATTACATCCCTCTAAACACATATATGGGGAAAACTAACCAATATACATACCAGCACAAGTTACTACAAAGAGAATAGAGCAGGGCCAAAGGGGGTAGTCATCCATTCATCCTTGAATCAGAATGTTGGGGAAAACACCCCCCAGGGCTCAGAATCCCTGGGCTATCAGTTGACCTTACTGACAGGGTGGAGTAGCGTATAGAAACAAAAAAAGTACGGAACATATTATAACTCACAACCATGTTATGGGCATAACTTAGTCTTAGACACACTACAACTAACCCCTCTTAGACTCCGGGATGCTACTTCTAAGACTAGGTGTCCCATAAGCACACAACCATTTAAAGAGATTTATTAGATTACTTCATTCTCTTTTTATCAGTTCTACTATATGTTAATTATTTATTTAAACATTAATTAACCATGTAATATTCCACATTAAGTTTCATTAGCATCACACCCAAAGTCAATTGTTCCTTCAAAATTACAACCTCATCATTTTGTTCCAGCAACTCCATCCACATGGTTTAACAAAATTTATTCAATTATTCATTATATAATTACTTTCCCACATTACCATGTGTTCTAGAGAAACATTCTATGCTACTAAACACAAGGGGGCTCAACACGGTGAGTAGATGCACTAACCGTCAAGTCATTGTCGCTTATAGAAATAGAATATACACATCCTTCCTTGAGAAGCTAAACATGGAAATCACATGGCATACCCCGTGTGTCTTCACCTCTTTCGGAAAAAGGGTTGGTAAGACCAGCTGCCTTGAGCAGTGGGGAAAAGTAAAGAATATAAACAACAAATAAAAATCACCAAGCATCCAACAATAACATCCATCCCATTCCATTGTCCCTGGTGTCCTCCCCAATACCTATATGCATAAACCGATGCATCTCGCCAGTCTAGGCATCATCTGCTGCCACAACCAAAAACCTCCATGCCCCCACAGATCACAATAGCCATCCAGGATCACATCACATCACAAGCATCAGGAAACAAACACCAAATTATTTGGATCTTGTCCATTTAACAATCAAGAGGTTAACTTTAAACCCCTTATGGAATTAACAAAAAATGATTTCTTTAATCCATATTGAATTAACTTGTTTGTTACTCGTAGGTTCCAAATTCAGGAAACCTAATCAGTAAGTGTTCACAATAAATAAACATGCTTACTGCACTAATCTGATTGACATCAAAATTAAAACAAGAACCAGATTCATTTACATGCCTCTTTATCTTTAGTAAACAATTATCACATAATTCCAATTTATGTTCTTTACCGATTTCCATCAAGAATGAACAGCTAATCAAATCAAGCATAGATATCATACTATCTAGAAAAACATGAGGCAACAAAACATGATCGATGCCAATTTATTTATCTGGTTAAAATATTTATTATATCAATTCCATTGTCATCCAGTGGTATTAAACATGATAACAATACAGTTTCACCTAAACGAAAGGAGAAGAATCGAATACCCTACCTCAAATAGTTCCTCACATTCTTTATCCACACAACTGGTCACGATCCTCCTCTCGTGACAACTGCATCCACCTGAGGATGCCACTGTGTGACAGCACCAACCAAACCCCAAGAAAAACCCCATTATAAGCATGGAGATTACATTATATAACATGTAAAGGAGAAACATGAGAAGATGATCTCCAAAGGAACAACGATAAAACATACCTTATATTGATGATTGATCGATACAGTTTGGTTGCATCAAAATGGAGCAGAACCAATCTGAGGAGTAAAGTTTTATTGTGAAACTCTTATAGGAGGTATTGAAAGGTTCTAGCATCTCATAGCCAAGAACAAAGAGGAAGAATAAGGGAGGATGATATCTTGTCCCTTTTGAAGATTTAATGGGGTGACAGTTTATGATACGCTTAATTCCCCATTAAAATATGATCGCATTAACCCATGCGGTTTAACCAAGTAAAAACATCGTGAGCCGTAGGAATAATTAATATAGGATTTATGGCCTTTTAATTGTCCTTAATATTCCTTAAAATTAGGCTTTAAATGTATTTTACATCAAAGAAAACGTCAAAAGGGGAAAAATGCAGGAAGCTGGAAACACTTTTCACCTACCATTACTGTACACCTACCGATATATGAAACACTATACACCTACCGTTACTATACACCTATCGATCTGTGAAACCGGTCTGTGAAACATTGTACACCTATCGTTACTGTATACCTACCGATCTGTGAAACTGATCTATGAAACCGATCAATGAAACACTTTACACCTACCGTTACTGTACACATAACATTACTGTACACCTATAGATATGTGGAACCGATCTGTGAAACCGATTTTTGAAACCAATATATGAAACACTATACACCTACCGTTACTATACACCTACCGATCTGTGAAATTGATCTGTGAAACCAATCTGTAAAACCGATTTGTGAAACACTGTACACCTACCGTTACTGTAAACCTACCAATCTGTGAAACCGATCTGTGAAACATTGTACACCTTCCATTACTGTACAGCTACCATTACTGTACACCTAGCGATCTGTGAAACCGATCTGTGAAATACTATACACCAACCGTTACTATATACCTACCTTTATTGTACACCTACCGATAGAACAATTCATAAAACTAGAAACATTGTTCACAAAACTAGAAATTTGTAAAAATGTTGGGGATAAGTCACCTTGACCTCCTGGAACACCTCCAACACCACATTTTTACAAATTAATGGACTAGAGAGGTCCATGACATTACATCAGATACCTCTCAAAACATTCGCTTCCTCAAGAATTCTAAACCCACCAAAAAAATGGGGTCCGAAAAACCACCCATCAAGATACCTCTTAAAAGGGAGCAATCCACAAAATCATCAAAAGAAAATTCATAAAAAAAACATGAGAGGTCTAACCAAAAAGGGAACATTGTTGCATGAAAAGATTTAAACATCAAACAACTCTGGGTAATGAGCATGTATCTGTGACTCACGTTCCCAGGTACTCTCCTCCATGCCACCGTGTCGCCACAAGACACGAACTAAGGTGATAGAATGCCCACACAACACCTTCTCCTTGCGGTCTTGGATATTTACATGTTTCTCCATGAAGGTTTCATCATCATAAACATCGATCTCTCCCCAATCGATGATGTGAGAGTCATCATGAAGATAATGACGGAGTTGTGATACATGGAAAACATCATGGATCTGACTCATCTGTGGGGGAAGTTTTACTCGATACACCACTGCTCCAACATGAGCTAACACCTGGTAACACCCAAAAAACCATGGAGAAAGCTTACTTCAATGACCGAGCCTTTGTTGCCTACGCCAGGGAGTCACCTTCAGAAACATGTGATCCCCAACATTATGCTCTAAGGCCTCCTTCTTTGATCAGCATATGATTTCTGGAAATCCTGCACTATCTTCATCCTCTCACTAATATCCTGGACCATCTCTATTGTATTCTACACTAGTTCCGGTTGGTGAATTGCTGACTCTCCGACCCCAGTCCAGAACAACATAGAATGACAAGGCTATCCATACAAGGCTTCATACGACGTCATACTGATGGTGGAGTGAAAATTGTTATTGTAAGAGAACTCCACCAAGGGTATGTGTCTCATTCAAGAACCACCAAAATCAAGAACACAAGAGCTTAACTTGTCTCCAAGAGTCTGGATGGTTTGCTCTGTCTGACCATCTGTTTGTGGATGAAAAGCAGTGCTAAGGCATAGTTGAGAACCAAAAGCATGATGGAGACCTCTCTACACCCTGGAGGTAAAACGAGGATCTCGATCAGAAATGATCATCCTAGGGACTCCATTATGTATCACCACCTCCTCTAGATACTACTTCGACAAGACTTCTAATGAGCTCGACTCCTTGATCGCTATAAAGTTGGATGATTTGGTTACGAGATCCACGTCCACCCAAATAGCATCATGTCCTACCGGAGCTTGAGGAAAACCGGTAATAAAGTCCATTGAGATTTCCTCCCACTTCCATTGAGGAATCTCTAATGTATGGAGAAGACCACCTGAAACACAGTGTTCGGCCTTCACCTTCTCGCAGACTAAACATCCAGACACAAACTCCGCAACCACACGCTTCAGCCCCGGCCCCAAAAAATGACTCCTCAATGATCGATACATCTTTTTCACACCATGATGGACTACTAAAGGAGAACTATGGAACTCTTTGAAAACTGTTTCACGCATCATCAAGGGAACAAAAATCCTTCCATGATACAACACTCGGTGTTGTTCATCCTCCGACCATCAATCAGGGGCCTCACCACAAACAACTCGGTCTCTCCAGACCTCCACCACAAGTTCCCCCAACTGGGACTCTTCCACCTTCTACACCAGGGATGATAGTACCATCATCTAAAAAAGCCAACCTCTACCACAAAATTCATTCATATCAAGATTCAATGCTGACTGTTCCTCCATTACTCTCCTGGAATCACTGGATTCACGCACAGCATCACTATGTGACTTTCGACTCAACGCATCAACTACAACATTCCCCTTTCCAGGTGTATATGATATTTCGAAGTCATATTCCTGTAAGAACTACATCCACCAATGCTATCATAAGTTCAAGTCATGATAAGAGAAAACATACCTCATACTCTTATGATCGGTGAAAACCACAAGGCACTCACCAATGAGGTAATGTCTCCACAACATCAGAGAAAACACCACGGCTGCCAACTAAAGATCATGGGTGGCATAATCGTGTTCATGGGGACACAATGACCTAGACCCATAGGAAACAACTGATGGCTGCTACATGAGAACACATCTAACACTATATGTGAAGCATCGTAGAAAACATACAACTAAACTCCCTCACCTGGAAGACAAAGGACTGGAGCACTTACTAACTTCTCATTTAGATACTCGAAAGGTGTCTGACAATGATTAGTCCATATGAATGTCTGATCCTTCCTATTAAAAGCTTTCAGTGGAGTCGCAACTCATGATAAATTGGCTACGAACCTCCTGTAGTAGCCTGTGAGACCAAGGAAACTTCTCTCGTCTGAAATTGTCTTGGGGGCCGCCCAAGACACAACATCTTGTATCTTCTTTGGATCAACAGCTACTCCCTATTGGGACACAACATGCCCTAAGAAATGGACTTCTCGATCCCAGAACTCACACTTCGATGACTTCCCAAATAGCTTATGTTTACAAAAAACTCCCAAAACAGCATATAGAGGCTTTGTATTCTCCTCTTCAGATGCGGAGTAGACAAGGATGTCGTTGATGAAAACGACCAAGAACTTGTCAAGGAACTCATTCCACACAACATTCATCAATCCTAATAATACAGCTGGAGCATTCATCATGCCAAACGACATTACAACAAACACATAATTCCCATGATGACAACGAAAAGTAATCTTCGGGATGTCCTCATCCTTCACATGCATCTGATGATATCTTGACTGCAAGTCGATCTTTGAGAACTTACATGCACACTTCATTTGATCGAATAAATCATCAATCCGTGGAAGAGGATAGCGATTCTTTATTTTCACTTTCTTTAAGTGATGATAATCGACACACAACCGCAAACTGTCATCGGTCTTCCTCACGAACAAAAATGGGGCGCCCCATGGTGACACACTTGGCCTAACAAAACCGCACTGTAACAGACCATCAAGTTGTATACATATCTTTTGTAACTCAGAAGGGGTCATTAATAAAGATGACTAGTGTATTTTGAAACCTTTTTAAAAAACATTAAACACCAATAGGGATCCTTTTTTAAAATCCATAACCATGGTTAACACACATTTTCTAAATTTTATATTTACTTATGAAAAATATATTTCGAAATAATGACACATTTCTCTTCAAATTCACATTCCAAAATATTTTTTGAAACCAATTTAAAATTTTATAATACCAATACACAAACAATTTTAAATGAGTATGATTCCTAGAATAAATTAAGAAACATGCCAAAGAAGGGAAAAAAATATAAATTTACCATAATCTTATTGATGATAGGGGATACATAAATTGAAAAAACAAAAAACCCCATTAAATAATTCTAAAAGTGATATCAAATAATCATGGAAATCTTACAGAGAATGAAGTAAAATTGAATAAAATAGTAAATGAATCCCTAGGTTTACATTGTTGAATAAAAAATTTCCTTGATAGTACTATATAATGAACAAGAGAAAAATGTTATTGGTGTGCAATGTGAATATGAGACACAATATTTTCTAATACAAGATCCATTAGTTCAATATACATGCTTAATTTCTCTTACTTACTCAATCAAGTGGGACACAATCCATAGTTATAACACACATTGTACTATATATCTCACATATATTGACCTCTATATATTCTACTAGGACCCCAATGACATACATAAAATGAATTTTATCAGTCACATTCATCAATTTATCAATGAAGTAAATAATAGCTCACCTCATACACCCAAACTATTTTTAAACCAACCAATGTGTAAAATTTTACTTTATTAAAATAGTATGAATTCTGGGTGAATTATCATTTGTGTAAATTGACACTTCAATCAATTCTATAAAATAATTCTCTTGCAATAAATTTCTAAAATATCATTCAAATAATATTTTCACAAAACTATTAGATTTAATATTTCAATAATTAAAACTTTTTCGTTTAAAACATTCATTAGGATTGAAGCACCCCTTTTTTAATTCACATCATTACCCAAACATGGTTAAGTTGTTTAAAAACATCAAAAATATTTTTTAAAAACATATTTCCACAATTTTAAAACACTTGAAATTTTAATTAACAACTTGAATCAATAAATAAAACACTCCATAAGTTCAAAAACATACATTCAATTTCATTTTTTGATCCAAATGTGTCCACAGAAACAAAAAATAAAAATTTTATTTTAAACCAATTCTTAAAATTATTTAACAAAAATTTTCATTTCAGGAACCACAAATAGTGCTAATGGGAAAACCTTTTCTAGGTGGGAGACCAAAATTATAACCTTACAAAAAACAATAAATACATCATTAAAGGATTTAATTTAATATATATTAAATTTTAGATTGTTATGTACTCAATGAAATGGTAATTTACAAAAAACATAACAAAAAAATGTTTCTCAGTTTAGTGTAATCCATTGTGAAAGTCAGTTCTTATGATGGAAAAAACTCCAACAAAGATCAAAAGATCCTCCTTAAGAACTAAAAAATAACATCCCCATGAAGAATTCATCCTAAACCACTAATTCAATACCCAAACAACCTGAAGGTTCATTAGAGATGGAAAATAAAATTGAATGTATATGAGAGAGTGAATAGAGTAGGAAACTATGTTAGAGGATATGAAATTACAATTGAATCTCAAAATAAAAAGGCATGGTATACCAGAAAAGTAAATATAAAAGAGTGAGAAAACACATATGATGGACACTTGAAATAACCAATTGAGAGGTGAAATAAAGTGAATGCTTAGGGATCTAAAAATCATAAGGAAAAACCCAAAATCCATTGATTTCAGGATCTAGAAAAATGAATGGTTGGACCACATGATTTATTGAACCGTGTGCTAATAAGAAGTTTGGAACAACTTATGAAAAATGGACCTTAAACAGATTCTACTGAGAATATATGTTTCTTCAATTACCAGTATGTAAACTATTTCAAATGAAACATCCCCATTATAGAAGTACATCACAAGTTATTCACACAGTTTGACTAATCATGTGAAAATCAAGCCCCAATGAACTGAATGAAAGGAAGTTCCCCATGATTAATTCTAAAATTAACTCCAACCATGAACTAAATGTTTGGGAAAATCCATGATTTTTTTAAAATGAGAACTTCCCAGTGTAAGGGTACCGACATAATCACTCCAAAATTTTGTTCCCCAAACCATTTGTAGAATTAAAAACTCCATAAAATAATATTAAATGTCAAAATTCTCAAAATATTAAAATTACCAAAAAAAATTATCATTGCAATAAAATATATTTTGACACGAGGTGTCATACTGTCCATACAATCATTTTAAATATAATTCTATGGCACTTCATTTATTTCTTACTTCTCAATTCTCTCTTGAATTTTATGTATATGATCCTTAAAAATATGATCTAACACC
Organism: Viscum album; assembly: GCA_963277665.1. Taxonomy (NCBI): domain Eukaryota; kingdom Viridiplantae; phylum Streptophyta; class Magnoliopsida; order Santalales; family Viscaceae; genus Viscum; species Viscum album. The sequence continues at coordinate 1,982,697,520 of OY728161.1, read as the reverse complement.
TTCAGATCAACCAGAGCATAAATTAGATCAATGTACGCTATAATGTCTATCGATCCTCCTAGAATAGGGAAAAATTTCATTGATGGTCTTGGATCTATTATATGCATTCAATAGTAGAACATTTTTTGAATATAATTTTTTTCATCGCAACATGTTTTTATTTAATAAATTATTTTTATTTTCATAGTTGGATGCAGAACTATTAGGTTGAATGGATATAATTTCTTGTGTTAAGTGTTAAACCACTAGATATTTGTGATTATTGAGTATAATGAATACACTAAAATGATTCAAATAATTTGGAGATAATATTGAAGGAGTTTTAAAGATATTTTTTCAAAATACTAAATCATCATTCCTTGAAACCGGTTTCCTTGTGACTCATAGATAATTATGTAAATGGTACTGAATGAGATCAAACACTTGTAATAAAATTTCATATATATAATTTTATTTTATTATTTTATTTATATGAACTTATATTTATGTAGTAGCTTCCCTATAATGATCCAAATGGTGAAGCTATAAAGAATGGATGACTAATGGTATTGAGCGACCTATGAAAGGAATATAATAATTTGTTATATAATGGATAGGCTACTAGATTTGGAAAAACAATTGAGGTTGTAAAAACACCTAATTGAATGAAAAACAATGTAGTATAAGGAAATTATTACACATTTGAACGATGATGAGTTCATGTTATTATCTTAATATGATTTTTATGAAAAATATATAGGATATTTATTAATTCGATTTTTCTTCTAATCTCATTCTATTTTGCATAATAAATAAAAAATAATGATTCCACGATGTCTGTACACATATTGTGGTGAACATGTTTTCTTAGTTATGATCGATAACTTGATTTTTCATGTACTACTAAGTATTATTTGCTGCAAATATAAATGAACCAAACCAAATCAAAATACAACATCTGAAATTTTTGGAGCTAAATATAAAATTTGAATTGATATAAATTAATTTAAAAAGAAAATAACCAAAAAATTATCATGAATCGATTATATCCGGGAATAACTAAACCATACCTAATCAAAAAAAATTACTCATCATAAATCAAATGTAATTGAAATAATATAAATCCAATCGATATAAAATAACTAAAACACACATAAAATTGCTGAAAATAGAAATGAATAAAAATCAACATAACCAAACATGGTTTAATAAAATTAAAATGAATGAAACTAATCCATACCAAATGGAATAAAATACAATTAAACAATTTTAAATTAAATAAATATAAAATTACATAAACGTAATTGATTTTAAAATATCCAAAAAAATGGAAAATAAACAAAAATAATAATTTTCATATGTAAGATTAAAAATATTAGTGTTTGTACATTATTTATAATTGGAAAATAATTTTTAAAATTCTTGTAAACTGATTAAAAAAATTATTCATAGTTTATAAAACTACTTGTACAACAGTTTTTCATGTTTCAATGAAATGTTCTTCCCTAAATATTACCCCAAAACAAAATCATCCAAAATTCATAAATCAATATATATATATATATATATATATATATATCGATATGTATCATTAATAAAAACTCCGAAATATTGATATTTTAATGATTCACCATCCAAACCCTCCCCATTCATTAGAAGTGTAATAAATCTAGATACAATTTATACTAAAAACCATAATTCAATCTCAATAGTGTTGAATAAAATCTAAATCATCTATTGAAGATAAAATACACATGATTAACCATTAATTTTCATAATTCAATCCATATGACTGTAAAACATTTCATTCTTCAAATATGGTACTCTCTATTTCTATTTGTAATTCAAACATCCATAAAAAGGGACAAAATCTAAAATAACTTCTCAAATCAAGAACATCATACCTCTTTCTATATAAATAAATAATATATAATGTTTTCATACTAAATAAACCATTCCAAAAAAATACTCAAAATCATTAATATCTTCCAACATGACATATAATACTAAAATAACATCTTTATTTATAACACAATCCACCATAGCATTTAGTAATCATATAAACAAAATATAAAAAAACAAAATTAACCCTACAAAAAATAATCTAATTCAATACATCCAAATAGAGAACCATAGATACCATGGTTCTCAAAAATAAAAACATCAAAATCTAAAAAATATTTATTTATTTGACCAAAAAATTCATAACCAAAAATATAAAATATGTTTTAAAATAGTTATCATTGGAAATCAATTGTTTAAAATTGAAATCATGATTTTAAAGTCACACAAGGAATTAAAATTTTAAATTATAGGAATGAATGAGTATTAAATTAAAAATAAAATATTCCATCAATTAGAAAAACAATTGATTTGTCACATAAAGGTCCCATAATTCTCTGATTATGAAACATACTTAGAGTAAATTAAATAAAAAAATCATTATGAAATACTTGTAACCTTGGAAGCGTCAATTTTTATCAACCAATACCCAAAAGATTTAACTTTTTTCAAGTAGTACAAAAATAATTTTACTTATAAAAACAATATTACTGAATAATGTTTTGATACCTTTAATATCATTTAAATTATATGTTAATTTATTGATGAATGAATTTGAATCAAGAGAAATTAGTTTACTCATGTAAAAATTATATTGAATAAACTTATGTAATTGAAAATATAGAATAAAATATTATGATTTTTATTATAATTATTCAAAATTTTAATATCTATTTAATTTAAATATATCCAATTCATAACTATCAATAAAATTATTTTTATTCACTTGATGACAAAGTAGAGGAAATATTTAGGGCATATTATTAGTAGAAAAATATAATAGGTTATGTCACCATGGGAGAGTCCATTATCGAGTAATGATGAGTGTAATCCCCATTTCGAATTCTCCCACATCATTTGACCATAGAAGCCCAAATAACATTGAGTTATAAGTGGATCGTTCAAAGGAATAAGAGTCCCACATAACTGTAGTAGTTTCCAAAAAATTATATATGCTAGAATGTTGTATAATTAAAATGTTCAATGGGAACCTTCTAAAATTTATAAAATATTTATGGTCACCACTTCCACTGGATTACACTATGGTTTTTGATATATAGTTTTCATCAATGTTCTCCTTATACAGTTATCCCATTCAGGGAAATGGTGATTGTAGTGTGGGTTTGGAAAATAATCGCCTAGAGGTGACATAGTAAAATATATAGTATGTGATAATTAATGTCTAGACGCCCATGATGATGGTGATGATAGTGATATCTATTATGGTAATAGTGTTCCTAAAATAGATATCAATCCTCGTCTTTTGTTACTAAAAATTTAGGAAACAATTGTATTTTTGGGTTTGTAGGATAGAAAATGATTGTATTTTAGGGTTTTTATTAAATTATTAACAAATTGATTATGAATTATATAATATATTTATAGTATTTAATGAGTACAATGATGGGTTGAAAATATAAATTTATTCTTTTCATATATTTTCTAAATGTTTCTTGAGGTATTATGGAATGATAGTTTAATTTTGGGTTTAGTGGAATCCAATACTAATGGTTTGAAAACTGATGGTATAAAATCTATAAAAACATTTTACAAAAAACTATTAGTTATTCCCAAATCTAACCCAAATAACAATGATTTATTAAAAGCTATTGGTATTGGGGTTTCCCCATGACCTGCATTCCAATTATTATGGGAATCATTTCTATAGGCTATACTAATGGTTCCCATTATCACATAAAGGGTTTTTAATCATTGATATTGATTCAATTTCTTGTAGTGAAAAGTTATAACATCAGCCATAGTGTATTTAGTGACATCACCACAAGTAAGAATATAAAACTAGGAAACCTTACAATATTTTATCTAGATAGAATCTGCGCTTCAAAGAAATTAGATTCCCCTAATCCCATAATGAACCTGAGGCCACAAGGATCATTGGTGGGGTTATCTTCACATCTATATATGACTTCATAAGATGGTCATTAGAAGCCAGACTCAATGATATTCTTTTAATGAACGTATTATAGAAAAAAACACACATAAAAAATATATTCATTTGAAATGAAATTCCAATATAAAGGATCCCCTTAGACAACAATCTAAATGATTATAGGGATATTACACGAGATATTAACTTTGATGTAAGTTATAGAGACAATTAAATGTTTATAGGTAAATTACACCAACAAAAAATATATGTTTCAATTAAGAATTTTCAATCTTTTTAAAAATTGAGGGGTTTTCGAATGTAAGATCATATAATGAAAACATATACTCACTTTAGAAGTCATAATATTTTTTAGAGTAATACCAGACATCAAATTTATAATGATAAACCGAAGTGTGAGAATGGTCCAAGATAATAGAGTCAATGTTATAGAAAAAGAAGCCTCGTTGGATAGTTAGATAAGAATATTTTGGACTTCTTGGAGGACCAAAATCACATGGTACTAAAAGACACAATTATAGTTATATACTGATCAAATCCATTTTATTATAGATGGATACAATAGAACATTGAAACAAAATAAATATCAAGAAACTTTAAAGCCTCTATAACCTCTAAAAGGGAGATCTCCGCCCCATGTTCACCCTCTAGTAAAGGGAACTTAAGAGGGATGCTTTCAATAATGCTGAATTAAAGAAGGTACAGTATGTCATTCTCTAGAAACCCCTCCCCATGGACTAGTGGAGAAGTCACAATGACCGATATCAACTATTATGGCATCAACATCGTTGTCACCTATATCCACTATGTTTTTGATCAAATGCTATAATATAATTCTCTAACACATCCATATTCACAAATTCATATAATGTCAGTTTTTATCTACATATTAATTTATAATATTTTTATTTTCTACTACCTTTAAATTTATTTAAAATTTGTTAAAAATAAATTTTTTCAAACATTTTCTATACGAATCACTTTCGATTTTTTATAAAAGTTAGAAAATAATTTCATACAATGTTCAAGGATCAACCACATTTTATGTATATCACAATCATTGATCATTTTCATGATTACATTATAATGGTCTATGTGTTTTACATGAAAATAATTTTCATATCCTTTTATGATATTTCTTATTTTTTCTACAGTGTTACTAAAATAAATATATATTTTGTCATATTTTAAAATATTATTTTGATTATTTATAAATATATTTTTCATCTCTGTTAGTATGATTTAGGGATTGATATTTTTCACTGGGGGTGAGATCTAATGATACCATCCACTATAATTATCGATATGGATTAGGGTGATGATGTTTTAATGGTGTTTCCTGTAACCCATTTCATACTTCGGGGTTGATTAAATTATGAATGGATGAGGAATTATCTTATATTTTTATTATAAATATTTGATAGAATTATTATTATGTGATTAGTGTGTACACTATATAAATATCACTCAACTTGTAATGTTTTATAACTCATGATATCAAAGGATACATAACATTTTTTCCCAATCCCATGGGGGAATTCTTTTTTTTTACCAAGACATAGAGGATACTTGGTTGATTATCCCAAACCAACTAAAACACACATGTTATCTTTCCAAGAAAATTTGGGTAAATTGTTGATTAAATGAACCCCATGAGGTCACATAAATGGTTTTAAAAATCCTAATAAGGTAAAAAATTGGTTAGCCAAATACTACTATATGATAAATTTCATGGTGAGAAGCCTTGATATATGATTTAAATAACATCCCTTACTTCATAATTTTTTACCAAAAAACATTTGAATAATGTTTAAAAAAATATCTCATGTATAATATATTATTATTTATTAATATTCATGCTAATGGTTAATTTATTTTACAGCTAAAAAGACTTATTCTATGAGTCATGCTTTTAGGTTTAGGAATTATTGGGTATGATGACTTATGTAGTGATCATACTATCATACCAATAATCTCATCGTATACTCACATATGGTAACAAATTTATGATCCCATTTTTTCACTTATTGATAATCAATGATCATCTATTTTTATTGTATCTTTTCCCTAAATTATGAAGAATATTGTTACATTGGAAATAACAAAGAAGAGTACACTGTTAGATGAACTTTATTGGAGTTGTTGAATATCATTCATGATATAAGTTGATTATGTATCTTGTATATTATGACAATAATTATTTATTGTTTCTATTAATGTGTTATCATGATATGAATTAAATATTAATCAAATGTGTTGTAATATTGGTGAAAGTGTTTCTCAGGAAAACTCTGTAGGAGGTTTATTTTTTTCTCTATCTAGGGTGATTAGGTTGGTTTCACCCATTGAATAGACCTCAGGTATGATATAATTCCCTACCCACTAAATTAATTTTATAGGCTTCACACATAATATCATTAGTTTCCTTAATAATAACAAAAAACCTTGAATTAATGAGTAAATATTATATTTATTATTGAAGGATTAACCTACATGGGTTTGGTAAGACATTAAGTTATGAAATACCCACAGGTTTTTATGATCAATATCTTCTAGAAAAATTAAATAATGTTTTAATTTTTTATCATAAATCAATTATAAACAATATTCCATTCAAAGATAGGTTAGATGGACCTTTAATAGAAACAACTCTTTAGCCTAGTATAGTATTGAATATGTTTTTATTTTAGAGTAACATGGTAGGTTTCTCAAGAAATTGACAGTTTTTAAAGACATGATGTCTTATATTTATCTTTTATAATTTACAGAAGATTTAATAGTCATATTGAAGCTTCCTATATATCCATATGTAGTTTAATGATAATTGTATGAGTGGTTAATTAAAATATTTTGTGTTGAATAAAAAATTTTCATCTTAAAAAACATTGTTTTCACCATTATCCAATATTATAGATTGGGGAACTCCAAACTAAGTGATGGTATTGGATTTTAATAAATTTACCATTTCCTTCACTCTAATTGTTTTAATTGATACAACATCAACCCAATTACAAAATTAATATATAATATCATTGATGAATTTGAATTGAAAAATTGTAGTCTGAGGTTAAGAACCCATGACATATATTATTCTTAATGGATAAAATAATTTTATAGCGTATAAAAACATTTAGGGTTGGTGAATGATTCTATATTTTACATTACATGAATAATTTTTCTTATATATTCCCTAGAAACATGTATCATAGTGTCAAAAGACTACCAATGTCTCCAAATTTTGAAAATGGGATTGGTCTACCATAGGTTTGTGAAATATGCACCATCAATAACATATTTAATAACCATAAATGTATATTCTCCATAAATTAACTTGAGAAAACATCCATCATGGACATTTCTATTGGTGATTTTCTAGAGATGAATTCATCATAGAGGAAAATTATTTTCCCATCATGTAGTCTACTCCATCTTATATCGCTATTGGGGACGAAATCTATTTTATAAATTTATAAATATTAGGTAAAATTGGTTGATTTCATGATAATCATTTTAGGTATGGGGATCTAGAGTGATATATGCATATATCAAACTCATTGAGGTCTTCCAATTCCTCATTTATGAAGGTAACTCCCACACTCTAATGTGTAGTACGATTAGAGAAATTATTTTATTCCTTATTAGGATGAGTACAGTCAGGGTTGACTATTTCTTTTTCTAGAGTAGTTTATAATCAAATTACATAAAATAGATTAAGAGGAAAGGGTTATTATTCCAAAAACCATTTATATTGTCTAAAAAAATTATTACTCCCCCTTTATTAATTTTTTATTCCATATTGATATATTTAATCACTAATTTTGAATCACCAGTGATATTTATTTAAGAAACCATTATTTTCTTGTATAATACTATACATAGGGTGAGGGATAAATATCATAACTCGTTATTGATAAAACATTTTTAATGGTGGAAGGAGTATGATAAATTTACATCTACTGGATAAAAAACATTATTCCCATACTAACTAGATTTAGTGTCAGTTTTCACATCCAATTATCACATGGATTTATAAATCACTATCATAGTTCAGATCCTTTTTAGAGGGTTTCAAAAGTTGAGAAAATATCATCATCAGATATTTCTTTGCCTAAATTTATTTCCATTAGATATGGATGCATTTTATGAATTTCCAGTAAATTTTGTCTTTGATATATTTTTTGGGAATCAAATATTATGTAAAATTATTGAAGTACAAAAAACCATCCACATAATCATTTTTTTATTTTCATGATTTGTATTTAGTTTTTTCATGTGCTGATGTGTGTTAGAATTAAGAGTATGGGATTAACTCATTACCAAAATGTTATTAGTTTCAATTATAAGACTATATTATATATCTACATCATTTCGTTGATTTCCTTCACAAAAATAGTACCAATTACCCTTCTATAAAATAGATTTATCAACAATAATTCTTTAGAATGTGTATCACATATGGGAATTATACAATCACATAGTTGATCTCAATCACTCTTTACAGAATAGATTGTTGATCTACAAGTTGAAAGTCTTATATGTATAACTATACTAGAAGGTGGATTGTTTTGTAATGGTGAGATTGGTACCATAAAAAGGCATCATAAAGGTACCAATAATGGGAATCAAAACCCATGTAGATATATTCCAAATAAATGGAACATTATATCTATTAAGGTCATGCGTCGAACAATGTTCCTTCCAAAGTGTTTTGGTTATGACCAATAGTTTTCCCAATATATCGAATTCCATTAGGAATTATAGTGTATAGATAAATGAATAATATGATTAGTTATGATTTACCAATAATATTTTCGCATGGTACTTATACCTATGTAGCTGTATCTGTATTTTTTGGTAGATCTTTTGTATCTATAACACATTGATCATTCCCCGCGAGGATGACTGAATTATTGTGAGATATATGGTTGGTTAAAAATATATAATATGGGTAGTTTTAGATAGGGGAGATTCCATTGGATCTCATGTAGAGAGGGGTCCCCGTTATTCAAGGAATACATGATTTATAATAGTTTGAAGACTCCAGGTTAGAGAAGAAAATATATGGTAGAATTTATGTTTGAGTTAAGGATATTATTAGTAATGTAATTTATGATTATAAAGTCTTCCCAAATGTGTAAAATTGCCTAATAATTTATATTAGGAGTCCAAAATTTTGGATTTGGTAATGTGGTTTCATAGTTAATAGTCCTTGGAAAAAGGGTTCTAACAAGGTCATAGAAGTCACTAGAGTGAATGAATGAAACAGTATATAGATGGGCGAACGCATTGAGTTGGGTATCCAAATAATATCCTTATAGCTACGAGTGTCCCCAAATATCTGGGAGCTAAGTGGAAATATTCTTTAAAATTTTTTATAGAGGATTTCTTTTAGACAAATATTCCTCCTTATAATATTCAAGAAAATGAAAAAAGTTTTCTTTCATGATTTATCTAATTTTAAATATTTTTGATTATCCAAATATCCTTATTTATCACCACCTAATTATTTATTTTTATTAAAAAATCACACAATATAGATTTCTAGACAACTCTAGAATGTTATCTTGTGATCTGTGTGGTCAGGAACATTATGTCTCAAGTTGTATAGAATTCAGAGTCCTAGGGGGTCATTTTTATATAAAATATAGGTCTAAAAACCCATGGTAACATCTATGGGTTCTCATTGTATCACTCTATGATTTTAGAATATAAATATTTCATCTTTTTTCCAAGTGGTTGATAGATTTCATTTCACACAACACTGAACATAAATGAATTGTAAATAAATAATTTATCATATATATAAACTATTTTTGGATTAGATGGTCTGAACAAAACAATAAACAATATTAAATATATGAATAAAAATTTTCCTTAAATAAAATTTCATGACCCATCCCCTAGGGCTCGTGCCGTGACTACCCCAAGCCTTCCTTCCATAGGCCAGGGGCTGGCGACTAGCACCAAAGGTGTAAATCCCTAAAACTAGGAAGACATTGCCTTTATAAAGTCTAAACACACACAACAAAGTACGAGTTGGAGGTAAAAAAATATGAGAAACTGTATACAAAGGAGTGCTGAAAAGTAAAAGGTGATAGAAATACAATCACAACAGGAATGTACAAGTACAACTGAAAAACAAGTACAACTGAAGAAAAGTAAAACAACTGTCAGGATGTCCTTTTGGGAATCCGACCTTAAGGGTAGGTACAGATAACCTCCATAGCGCTCCACATCCATCCATCTCCTCTGTGTATAGTCACGTCGTGTGGTCCACCTATAGGTTCCTTCCAGTACTGCTACTCTCATCCTTAGTCAGCGCTTTTCATCGTCTGCAACAAACACCACGTTGTGCGGGCAGAACCCGTGCAGGGGTGAGTATAACAATACTCAGTAGGGACCCCGAGACCCTCAAGGTCTTATAAAATCCAACAAGGTTAAATTATAGAGTATGAAATCAATAGATAACCCCACTAAGGTATATTCCCATACATATACCTTTGTTATCAACTAATCCATCTCAATCATGAGGTAAACACAAAAGTTATTAACTCAGCTCAACCAGGATTTTATTCTAGGGGTAGTATCAATCTGAACCCTCAGCTACTAGAGAACTCCTCTTGTATTGAGTACGGTGGGCCTACCGCGTCACCCAAAGGCACTTCGCACTAACCTTGGACTTCTGAGGTACATCTCTTGTTGATTATAGCAGTTCTTCCATGTCACACAGAGGCGCTCCCCATCGTGGGTCTGCCATGTCACATAGAGGCACTCCCCCTCATACCTTGATGAGGTATTCTTCTGGTCGAGTATCGTGGGTCTGCCGTGACACCAAGGCGCTCCCCATCGTGGGTCTACAGCAACACCATGGTGCTTCCCACTGGGTTAGTATAATCACTCTGAGTCAAACGATCAGTAGTCATCAAGTCTCTTCCAGCTACTAGGTTCCCGCAAAAATTCTCACTCATTCCCAGTAGATCTGATCCACTAGATACCGGTCAATGCTCCAACTGCCACGAAATCCCACATAGAAGTATCTCATGGTCCGAAACATCATAAAGGTATCAATCCAACTAACGGTGCGTCAATCAGACACCCGGTCTGTGAGTTTTTAATCTTCTAGTCACGAGGGCCCGGTTAGATTCGTCCATGATCCAACCTGACCATATCTCAACTTTACCCCGAACTCCAATGGGGTAAACTCAAAGGGACCATTTTGATCCATGAATACCAGTGCCGCTAATGTTTCGTCAAATGGTCGTCTGATGCCAAAGATATGGTCTAAAGAAAGTAAAGGGTCGGTAGTGGGCCTAGGTCTGGCCTGACCCAGTCGGACCGACTCGACCAGACTTAGTTTGGGACGACCCTATTCGGGTCAATCCATGCTGCCTGATGGGTCCGGCCTGGCCCATTGGGCGGGCCGGCCCATGGGGTTTGGTCCGGCCTGCTCGGCCCAGCCCAGTAGGCCGCGAGGGCGGTCTGACCCGGGCTCAGGGTCGGTTGGGCCCGGTGCACCATGAGGGTGCGACTCAGCGCGGCTTGGCCTGGAGGACATAGCCGGGGTCAGTTCGGCAAGGGAACCACGAGGGGTCCAGGACACCGGCTCAGCCAGGAGGCCGCGAGGAGGTTGGGACACTGACTCAGCGGGGTGGCCGTGAGGGATCTGTGATGCCTGTACGACCAAGACGCCACGAGGAGGTTGGGACACTGGCTCAGCCGGGTGGTCGTGAGGGAGTCAGGACGGGGAGGCGCATGGGGCGCGCAGAGGCAAGTGGGTGGGCCGGTTGGGGGAGGGGCGCGGGGCGCGGGGCGCGCGTGGAGGCCTGCAGGCGGACCAGTTTGGGGAGGTGCACGGGGCGTGGGTAGAGGCCGTTAGGAGGGCTGGCGGCATTCGTCCGGGCAGGGCGCATCAAGGAGGGTTGGTGGATGGGAGGCGGCCGCAAAGGTCGGTTCAGTGCGGCTTGGGTGGGCGTGGGCCGACGGTGTTCGGTTGGGAGCATCGAAGTGCCGTGGGGGTGGCACGGTTCGCGGAGGCCGCAGGTAGCGTGGAATTTTTCATCGCCGCCTTTGTCATTCAGTCTTCTCATCACCATGCTGAAGTTCATCATAAACAAGATCGGCGGAGGGGTCAGTCCATGTTGCTTTTGCCCGCACCCTCCACATTTAGTGTGGTATCAATTGGCTCTTCAAAGAATAAGAAATATGAAAAACTATTATTTTACAAAAATGAATTGATTCCATTCCAATATGAGAAAAAATGAGAAGGGAGGATACACAATATAAACCCTCTACCTTTGATCATCGTTCATCGTTAGTTGATGGAGCCGTGGAATTTAGATGAAGATGGTCATCATTCGTCACGTTCTCCATGCACTTCCAAACCCGATCTGCGTCAGATCGTTGATGACGATGCGGAAATCAGTCATCGAAGTCGTCTCACGATGGTTGAAGCTTTGAGGATTAAGTCGAAGAAGGTCGGAGTTCTTCTTTCTTCTCTCTTAGTTGGGAGATGAGGTTCTTCGTTTAGAGATTTCTCCCTATAATCCTCCTCTCAAAGCTGCCACCAAAATGAATATGCCAACGAAATAATAGATTTAAATATCCTTTTAATTTTTAGGCACGATATAAAAATTAGACTAATTAATTAGATAGGACCCCCTTAATTAATTCAAGGGGTTGGCACAAGGAATTTATTAGGGGAGGTGAAGAGGCTCTCCCTCATTATTGAGGGAGATTTTAGAGGTTTTACTCTCCACTATCAAGAGGGGGTTAATCCCCATGTGGTCCCCATGTCATAACCACTCGCAGGAGGATATGTTCGGGCGGTCCCCACAACCATAACCTCTCATAGGAGGTTAAGGTGTGGTGGTCCCACCCCCAAATTCTATGACAATGTTTTAACCACCAAACATAGACATAGAATCTCAAATAAAAATAATGTGATGCTCGCTTTATTTTATTACTTTCCATGAAAACCCAAAAACTATCTTCCATTATTGACTCACTTTCATCGAATTGAAAGTCTTCTTAAATGAATACTAGAACTGTGAGATCAACGGTGCCCTCAAGTTTCAATTCCAAGCACCGGTTCAGATGTTATAATAACTCGCTCATACATTTACTGAACATACTCGAACAAAACATCAGAAATTGATTTCCAGCACACCGGGCCTAGGAATAATGTGCTATCAATTTTTGTAGACTCGTAAAATATCAATGTATTTAAGAAAAAAAAATTCCACATAATTTCTGGGTATTTATAGTCTCCCCACCTCAGGGCTTTATGTCAACGTAAGATACAACTTGAACTAAGGTAACAAGTGGGGGTACTGAGCACACATCTGAGTCTCCCGCTTCAATGTTCTCATCTGGAGGTTCCTGTTATGCCAGCGAATATGCACCATAGGTATCAATTGTCCATATAGGACTTGCTCTTGTCGATCCTCAATATCCACTAGACCCTCTGTAAATATTTCCCCCTCATCGATGTCCAACTCTCTATGGTTGATAATGTGAGAAGGGTCGTGCACGTATCTCCTCAGCTGAGATACGTGGAAGACATCGTGCACCTGGTTCAACTGAGGTGAAGAGATAAGTGGTATACCACCTCAAAAACCCTACTGAGGACCTGGAATGGTCCGATTAATCTCGGAGATAACTTGTCGCCTCGGCTAAACCTCTGTAAACCTTGTCAAGGTGAGACCCGTAGAAAGACGGGGTCGCCATTCTCGAACACCATAGGTCTCTGTCTCCTGTCAGCATATGACTTATGCCTACTCTGTGCAGTCTTCATCCGCTCTTGGATGATTCACACCTTCTCTATGGTAGCCCGTACTAACTTTGGTCCCACCAGTGCTTACTCCCCTAGGTCTATCCAGCATAAGGGTGATCGACAAGGTCGCCCATATAATGCCTCAAAAGGTTCTATCCCTGTGGTGGAGTGATAGCTATTGTTGTATGCGAACTCCACAAATGGTATGTAATCCTCCTAGCTGCAACCGAAGTCAAGGAAACAGGCATGTATCATGTATTTGAGGGTCTGAATGGTCCACATAGTCTAGCCATTTGTCTGAGGATGGAAGGCGGTGCTCAAACGAAGCTGCATCTCGAAATCCTCCTGGAACCCCTTCCATAGCCAGGAAGTAAACTATGTGTCATGATTGAAGAAAATAGATGAATTTATTCCATTTAGCTGCACAACCTCCTACACATAGAGGTGTCCCAAGATCTATACTAAAACATGCTCTCTGATCGGTAGGAAGTGGTCCAACTTGGTGAGTCGATCAAGGATCACCCAAATCAAGTTGTGACCCATGTATGTATATAGATGTATTGTCACGAAGTCCATGGATATTCCATCCAACATACACTTTGGGACCTATAAAGGCTAGACCAAGCCTTCTGGTACTTGGTGCTCTACCTTCACTTGCTAACAATTGAGGCATCAAGTGACAAACTCTTCTACTGCCTTCTTCATACATGGCCACTGGTGCTATTGTCGGAGATCTTGGTACATCTTCACCACTCCTAGATATAATTCTAAAGGGGATGTGTGTAAATCATTCAACACTTCCTCTAGAAGTGACACTTGTACCATGGTATGTCCTCTGAAGAGGATGATGTGCTCCCAAGCTTCAGAAAATACATCAGGTGCCTGCCCTGTGGATATACGAGCACGTCGTGTCTCGCAGATATCATCTCTATGCTATACCTCCCTGACTCGCTGTAAGAAGTGGAGGAGTGACTGTTAGAGACTAAAGGAAAGATGCTCCATCTCGGTCCACAAAGGATATCTGTAAAGCAGCTAGCTGCTCTGTCACCTCACCTAGCAGTTGTATACCAGATCTTCTGCTGAGTGGATCTGCTACAATTTTCCCCTTTCCAGGAGTATATACTATCTCGAAGTCATAGTCCTGGAGGAACTCAAGCCATCACCACTATCTTAGGTTCAGGTCCTTCCGAGAAAAGATATACCTGAGACTCTTGTGATTATAGTACAAGGTAAAATGTTCTCCCATCAGATAGTGTCACCACATCTTTAAGGAGAAGACCACTGCTTCTAACTGCAGGTCATGGGTAGCATATTCATGCTCATGCTGTTTTAGCTACTGAGAAACATATGCGAACACTGATTTATCCTACATCAGGACACACCCGATTTTGGTCCCAGATGTGTCACAGTAGAATACGTACCCTAAAACATCCTCTGGAAGCCTCAATATGGGGGCAGTAGTCAGCCTCTACCTCATATTCTGAAAGCTCTTCTGGAATCTCTCCGACCACACGAAGGGTTTCCCCTTTTTTGTCATGGCTGATAGTGGTGCTGAAACTATGGAGAATCCAAGAACGAATCTATGGTAATATCCAGCCAAACCCATGAAACTTTGTACCTCCATCACACTCTTGGGTGGCTCCCAAGCAAGTACCACCTCAATCTTCACTGGATCCACTATAACTCTAGCCTATGAGATGACATTTCCCATAAAGTGAACCTCTCGAATCCAGAACTGGCACTTCGAGAGCATACCATAAAGCTGGTTCTCTCAGAGTGTGTCCAGTACTACCTGCAAATGGTACTCATGATCCTCCTCAGTAGTCGAGTAGATCATAATGTCATCGATGAAGACTACGACAAAGAGATTGAGGTATGTCTATAAAATCATGTTCATGAGTCCCATGAATACTACAGGAGCATTGGTTATGCTAAATGGAATAACCAATAACTCGTAGTGACCGTACCAACATCTGTAGGTCGTATTCCTCACATCCACATCTCGAACTCTGAGCTGGTGATAGCCTGATCTGAGTTCTATCTTCAAGAACCACAGTGCTCCTTTCAACTGATCAAAGAGGTCATTAATCAACGGGAGTGGGTACTTGTTCTTCACAGTCAACTGATTTAGGCGATGGTTTTCGACACAAAGCCTCAAGCTCACATCCAGCTTCTTGGCGAATAAAATTGGGGCTACCTAATGAGAAACACTGGGCCGAATGAATCATTTCCCCTCCAAGTCCTCTAGCTATTCCTGCAGCTCATGAAGCTCAGCGGGAGTCATCTGATATGCTGTTGTAGATATTGGTGTCGTCCCGGGGTACAATTCAATGTAATAGTGCACCTCACTATGAGGAGGTAGACCTTGGATATCACCAGGGAAAACATCCGCGTACTAGTCCACCACTATAGGATAATTCGAACTCTCCACATCAACTGCCCCAAGGATAAGGCAAGCCAACTGATGAGTGATCGGCTGCACCCTTCAAGTAAGGTTGTCCTATGCTACAAAGGCTCCCTTCCCACAAGTGAAGGTGAACCTAGTCCCATATTTGCTAACACAACGCACATTGCGCATAATACAGTCGATCTTAGAATAGACTATAGATAACCAGTCCATTCCCGAGATGATGTCGTAAGGCCTCGACGCCACTACTAGGAGATCCTAGCCAAATATCTCTCCTCCTAGAGTAATCTCACACTACCAGCATCAGTGCATAATCATTGAGTCTGCTCTCGTAGGAGTCTCAAGCCATAAGCATCGAGCTAATGGCTCCGTCAGAATCTCCGATCTTAGAATGAGGGCAGTAGAAATGAAAGAGTTATTAGAACATGTGTCTATAAGAATTGTAGCTAAGGTGGAGTAGACACAGATCGTACATCAAATCATCTCTGGAGCACCACAGTCGTATGCTTCAACTACCTAATGCTAAGCTCTCGCCTGTCCACCTGCTCCCTGCAGTCAGGGTGGACCTCATGGTGGTGGTGGCGGCAGCACCTTGAAACATATCCCACCTCTAGCTGCTTGACCATATCCTCTTCCACGTCCACCTGTGTCCTATAGATGTCCTCAATTGAATCTCTGTCTCTGATAGTGTGGTGCTTAAACCATCTGCTGACCATCCGAACGATGGGTCAAACAGTCATGAGCCATGTGACCATGCCCACCACATGAGTAACACTGCTCACTCCTAGCATGTTTGTATCTTCCCCAGGTGCCTCGTACAACCGATCTTGAGTCATGAGGTCATCCACCAGTGGCTATGGTCTTCTTGGACCTATGAGACATCTATCAACTGGCAGCTACAAAATACTCTACTACATGTCGACTAGGAGTGGGTCTCGCTGCTGCAGACTTCTAATCCAAGAAACTCTCAACTAAGAGGGCTCACTCCAACACCCCAGCCTGCTTCGGGATGCCGAGGAAGATCATTGAAGCCCTGATATCTCACCTGATCCCATGATCGAAGGTCTGAGTCCTAAAAAATGGGTCCCACACCATATATGTGGAGTAGAGTGAGAGGTCGGTGAATCTCGCTGAGTACTATGCCACCATTATACAACCCTACTGTAGATGAATTATCTCTTTATGTGCACTTCACATAGGGTCACTGGAACAAACTCCACCCAAAACAGGCTCCCAAATTCTATCGATATTAGTTTCATCTCATCGTGGACTTGGATAATCAAGCTCCACCATCTTCCAACTGCTGCCTATAGAAGGATGGCAGAAAGAATACCCATGATGTATGCTCGTGTCCCTACTAGTCGAAAGACTCCCACCATAGCCTCCAACCAATCCTCAACTGCCTGTGGGTCAGTCTCTCCCCTGATCCTGGGTGGCCTCTGGCGCTGGAACTCATGCAACGCGCTCAAGTGGCGTGCATCGTCTGCTGTTGGGGCTGGTGGCATCATTGGCCCAACGTGAAGCAGTACCGCTAGTGCCTCCACTAGAAAAGGGCCCTGCCCTGAGTCCTCATCACTTGGTGGGCTGTCAGTGCATACAACTCTCGAGATTCTCACTGGTCGTCTGCAGGGAGGCATCCTAAACAAAATAGATGCGATAGGGTCAAATGATTATACCTAGTGAGCTGACCTGGTTGAGCTGAATTAAAGAATACTTTTGAAAACACACATGCAATCATTGTTTTCATGCACTGAGTCAGAAGTCAGTATTCAGGTTCCTAGTGTATGGATATGTCAACCTCCGCACCAACACTGGAATCTCTGAACTGAAAACCACACTCAATACCCTTAACACTATTTCTTCACATAAAATAAAGATCAGAGTCCTATGTTCTGCTTTATAACCGACTCCTCTGATACCAATTTTTCATGACCCGTCCCCTAGGGCCCGTGTTGTGACTACCCCAATCCTGTCTTCCATATGCCTGGGGCTGGCAACTAGCACCAAAGGCATAAATCCCTAAAATTGGTGAGGCATTGCCTTTATAATGTGTAATCACACATAACAGATTACAAGATGAAAGTAAAACAATATGAAAAACAATATACAAATGAGTGATGAAATGTAAAATAGGCTGAAAATACAAGTCAAACAGGAAAGTACATGTACAAAGAAAAAACAATTAGAACTGATGAAAAGTAAAACAGCTGTCGGGATGTCCACCTGTGAATCCTACCTAAAGGGTAGGTACAGATAGCCTCCACGGCGCTCCACGTCTGTCCATCTCCTCCATGTACCATCACCCCATGTGGTCCACCTCTGGGTGTCATCTAGTACTACTAGTCTTGGCCTCAGTCAGCATTTCCCGTCATCTGCAACCAACATAATGAGGTGCGGCCATAGCCCGTGTAGGGGTGAGTATAATGATACTCATTAGGGACCCTGATACCCTCAAGGTCTCACAAAATCCAATGAGGAAAAATTACAGAGTATGAAATCAACAGATAACCCCACTTAAGTATATGGCCATACATATACCTATGTTATCAAGTAATCAATCTCAATCATGAGTTAAACACAAAAGTATCTAACTCACCTCAACAAGGATTTTATTCTAGGGGTAGTATCAATCTGAACCCTCGGGTACTAGAAAACTCCTCCTCTATCAAGTATAGTGGGCATGTTGTATCACACAGAGGTGCTTCCCACTAACCTTGGACTGATGAGGTACTCTTCTTGTTGAGTACCATGGGTCTTCCGTGTCACATAGAGGTGCTCCCCACCGTGGGTTTGCCACGTCACATAGAGGTGCTCCCCCTCATAGCCTGCTGAGTTACCTCTCTTGTCGAGTACCATGGGTCTGCCACGACACCAAGGTTCTTCCCACTGCGGGCCTTCCATGACATCATGGCGCTTCTCTCTAGGCTATTAGAATCACTCAAAGTCAAACGGTCAGTAGTCGCCAGGTCTCAGCGAGCTACTTGCTCCCGTAAAAATGCTTGTTCATTCCCAGTAAATCTGATCCACAAGCTATTGGTCGATGCTCCAACTGCCATGAAGTCCCATGAAGAAGTATCTCAATGGTTCGCCACGTCATAGAGGTCTAAATTCAATTGATGGCATGTCAATCAGACAATCGGCCTGTGAGGTTTTAGACTTTTTGTCCTGAGGACCCGGTTGGATTCATGCACCATCTAACCTGACTGTATCTCAACATTACCTCGAACTCTAGTGGCGTAAAATCAAAGGAATCATCATGCTCCAATAATACCAGCGCCGCTGACGGTCTATCGAATGGTCATTCAGTGACAAAGATATGGCCAAAAGAAAGTAAAGGGTCGGTAGTGGGCCCGGGTTGGGTCCCACCCACTCGGACCGACCCGACCCAACTTAGTCTGGGCCGACCCGGTTCAGGTCAACCCGTGATGACCTGATGGGTCCAGCCTGACCCGTTGGGCTGGCCGACCCATTGGGTTTGCCCGGCCCACTGGGACCAACCCAGCAGGCTGTGAGGGCTGTCCGGCCAGAGCTCAGGGCCGGTTCGGCCTAGTGCACAGTGAGGGTGTGGCCCAGCGTGGCTCGGCCTGAAGGGTGCAGCGGGGGCCGGTTCGGCCAGGGCACTGCAAGGGGGCCGGGACACAGGCGCGGCCTGGATGCCGCGAGGTAGCCGGGACGCCGGCTCGACCTGGTGGCTACGAGGGTGCCGTGATTCCGGCTCAGCTGGGAGGATGCGAGGAGGTCGGGACACTGGCTCGGTCGGGCGGCCACGAGGCAGCCTAGACGGGGAGGCGCACAAGGCATGCGAAGTCCGGCAAGTGGGCTTGTTCAGGGAGGCTTGCGGGGCGCGCCCGGAGGCCGGAAGGCGGGACGGTTCGGGGATGCGCGCGGGGTGTGCGCGGAGTCTGGCAGGCGGGTCTACGACATTCATCCAGGCAGGGCGCGACCAGGTGGACCGGCGTCCGGGAGGCTCCCGGGCAGCCCGGTTCGGTACAGCTCAGGCCAGCAGTGTTCGGCCGGGAGCACTGGAGCGTCGTGGGGGCAGTGTGGTTCATGGAGGCCATCGGTAGCAAGGCCTTTGTCGTCGCTTCCGTCGTCGTCCCATCGCCTCATCACTATGCCGAAGTTCGTCATAAAAAAGATGGGCAGAGGGGTCGGGCCATGTTGGTTTGGCCCCCACCCTCGACGTTTAGGGTGTTATCAATTAGTTCATCAAAGAATAATAAAGATGCACATCTATTATTTTACAACCATGCATCGATTCCTTTCCAATCTGAAGAAAAAAGAAAACGAAGGTTACACAAAATAAACCCCTTACATTTGATCATCATTCGTTGACAGTGTTGTGGAATGTAGATGAAGATGATTGTCATTTGTCACGTCCATTGCACACTTCCAAACCCGAGCTACGTCGGCTCATTGATGTCGATGCGGAAGTCAGTCGTCGAAGATGTCTCACAACGGTTGAATCTTTGTGGAAGAAGTCGAAGAAGGTCAGTGTTCTTTATTCTTCGTTCTTTGTTGGGAGACAAGGTTCTTCATTGGGAGCTTTCTTCCAATAATCCTCCACTCAAATGTTCCACCAAAATTAATATTCCAATGAAATAATAGATTGAAATATCCTATTAATGTTTTGAAACATATTCAAATTGGACTAATTAATTAGGTAGGCTCCCCTTAATTAATTCAAGGGGTTGGCACAAGAAATTAATTATAGTATGTGAAGAGGCTCTCCCTCAGTAATGAGGGAGAGTTGGGAGGTTTTACTCTCCTCCATCAATAGGGGGTTAACCCCCGTGTGGTCCCCACGTCGTAACCTCTCACGGGAGGTTATGTTCGGGTGGGCCCCACCAACATAACCTCTCATGGGAGGTTAAGGTGTATAGGTCCCCCTCCAAATTCTATGAGGAGGTTTTAGCCACCAAAAACCCACATGGTGTCTCAAATAAAAATAAAGCGATGCTCACTTTATTTTATTACTTTCCACAAAAACCCAAAAACTATCTTCCATTCATTACTCACTGCCATCAAAGTGAAAGTCTTCTTAAGCGAATATCGGCGCTGCGAGATCAATGGTGCTCTCAGATTTCAATTTTGAGCACCAGTTCAAAAGTTATAAAAACACTCTCATACGTTAACTGAAAGTACCCGAAAAAAATATCAGAAATTGATTTTGGCCACACCGGGCCTCAGAATCATGCGTCGTCAATTTTTTCAGGCTTGTAAAATTCCCATGTATTTAGGAAAAAAAATTTCCATGTAATTTCCCGATCTTTACATAAAATTTATTGAATATTTCCATAGAAAATGAGCTCCAAATTTGAATGTTAAGAATCAAATATTTTATTTTTAATAAGATAATTCTTTAAAATACCATATTTTAACGACTTTATATATCTTGAATACTACTGAAAATTTAATTTTATGAAGTATATTTTTTATGTTATTAATATTAATTCCCTAATTGGTTATTAATTTAATCGAAATTTTTATAAACTCATTTGATGGTAAAAATGATCAATGTTTCGAAAATTATTTTAGGTTTACAATGTACTTCTATTTTAATAATTTTTTTAAAAAAATTCCTGATTTGTTTTAATGTGTAGATTATATATTAATTGAAATAAATTATCATTTATATATTGATTTCTACTATGAAAATAATTAATTTCATTTCATTTTATTCATGAAAAAAATCATTTTTTTTGGAAAATTCATTTCATCACTTTTATTTATTATTGTTAAATTATTTTTTGTAACGTATTGGAATAGAATTTTGTAAAATGTTTTATAAATATTAAATATAATTTCCAATTTTTTTTAAAATTTCAATTTAATATTTGGTTATATTGATAATTTTCACGGTAAAAATTCATTGCAACTGTACAGGTTGAAGTAGTTAACACATGGTTAAACTAAAGAGATAAGAGATAAATAACCTAAAAACATTTCTAAATTCTAATTTTTTTAATTAATTTAGACCTCATAAAATTAAATATTCTAAATAGATCAAATTTTGTGCCACTTCTAAATGATAGTGACCTTATATTTATTTAAACTATTGAATAATTACAAGTGTTACACTTCCCTGACCTATAAAAGGGAACCTCATATCCAATATTCTTTATAAATTATTGAAACACTTTGATCAAAATTACTCTAAATAGATAGGTTATAAGATTCCATTACTATGTTCAATATGTTATAGTATTCTTAAAATTCCATCATAATGTTACTTAGGGAGAGATCCGAAGGACCTCTCTCAGAGAAGAAGTAATCATATTCACCAAATAATTTTAAGATTATTTCCCCATATAACTCTTCCAAATCTTCTATGACTATATTTATATTATGAATGAAATATATTTTTTATTATATATTTTTTATTTTAATGTAATATAAATTATCAATCCCCTTTATATCAAATGGAAAATAAATACATTTCTCATGTGTATTTTCGGATGACCATCTCCATGAAGCAATATATATAATTTTTCATAACTATATCTCTTGGATGGTATTATAGATGAATTTTTTGGATATATAAGATGTTATTAAAATAATTATTATTCTATACATATTTGATAATATCACCCTTCTTACCATTCTATAAATTCAAAAATGATAATGTCGCTCGTGCACGTATGTGAACTACCACCTCAACGAAGCAATGTGTTTTTTTATTTCCACTTTAATGGATTATAATAGGTATATATATAATGTATATATATATATATATAATATTTGGGATAAAATAATGATTATGGAATAGTTAATTACTATTTCCAATTTTTTTCATTTCACTCATTGAAAAGTGGAAATATCACTTGTGTGTGTATATAGTCTACCATCTCCATGATATGAGGAAATTAATTTTTAATCCCCATAATATATGGGTTTTTTATAAAAGTTAATATACTGAATAAATTTTGTATTAATAACATTATTTAGATTCTATAGATGAATACACCCTGAACAAGGTGCAATGAATTAATTTTTCTAACCAAATCATACAAGTAAAATCAACCTATTTTCACCCAAATAATTATTTAATTATGAACTCAAAATAAAAGTGTAATTAGAAATTATAAAGTAATTATATATAGTAATTAATATTTTAATAATTTTATGAAATAAATTTACAATAAAACTATTTTTATTATACATAATGTTTGAATGTATACGATGCAATATGAGACCTGAGGTAAGCGTTTTTTATTATAATATCATTTATTTTTTATATTGTATATATTAAATTTCAACTCATGGTAGTTATTTGATCCTTTTCCTAATAAACCAATATATTATTATTATACTATCATTAATTTTGGGGTACTATTTTTTTCCAAAAATTTTCTGCTCATGGGTACTAAAAATCGCTTTGATTTTTTTATAAGAAGATGGCCTTATTTCATCTCTTTAGGTCCATAATATTTCTCCTCCATGTCCATGTTCTTCAAAAATCATTATAGATGTTTTTATCAATATTTTAATTTTTTAAAATTATTATTTTTTGTAATATTTAATTTCATTTCAATTGTATAAAAGTCATATATGATTTTTTTAATGTATAAATCACTTTTTACTTTTTATAATAGTGTAAAAAAAATTCTATTTTATCATATATTTCATTAATATTATTGTATTCCATTATAAAATTTATTTTAGTTTAATATTCATTTATATGTACCCAATATTGTTTTTTAAAAAATTAGTGTTATTAATATCATATGAAATTTTAATTTTTATACATAATTAAATAAAAATATATTTTCTCTACTGTTAGAGAACATTTAAAATGATCTTTTAGTGAAATTTATCATCTCTAAGCACAAAATTTGATGTTTCTTAACCCATTAATTTCACATGGGTTAATTATTCTATTGTTAGATGATGAGTGTTTTTTATAATATTTTTTTAGATATATGTGATTTTAATTATGTGACATGTTTTCATATTATTATTTATCCAAAAAATGAATTTGGTAATGAATTATATCTCCTAAGATAAGATGCACTAGAATGGGGAGTGACCCAAGTTTCAAATGAGATGATATCCACTATGATAGTCTTAGTACTGAATTTGGGATAATGAAATTATGGAAAAAATAAGTGAACCCAATCCACTATAGGAATGTTTCCAAATTGTTAGTCTTGTTAGTGACCCTATAATATGGAAATGATTTTTTATGATTACGTGTGTTCAAAAATATAATTTATTTTTTTATGATATGTTTTCATGGATCAAAATTTATAATTGATGATTCCACAGTCATATGAATTATATCTTTTATTATCATAAATAATTACAACATGAACCATGATAAATGATCCTAGATTGGTAGGGTATGACTTTTTTAAGTCATTATAATGTTCTAATAGATATATCTTTTATAATATACTCACTTATAATCATTGATGTAAATCTCCTATGATATCCCTTATTGAGAATCAGATATCACTATATCTAATGAGACCCCAAATCAATATCATTTATTTTTTCATAACATGAATAGATTTAAATTTTAGGGTTCAATATTATTAGAGGGGATGCCCTTGACCTCCATCGTTTTATTCACCCTTAGTTTATCTTCCCATTAGTCTATCTTTGTGGTCCATGCACTATTTGGTCCCTTCTTATTTTCATTTGAATAAAAATTTATATGATGATGAAGTGGATAAATTTTAATGAGATTTTGAATATTTTAATTGAAATACTTTTATTATGTATATTGGTTCCAAAGACACTAAACCTTCATAGTTATACGGAGTTTATTTTTAGAAGATGTTCTGATTATTCAGGTAAGATGATGTGAAATTTTTGTATGTAATTATTGGGTGGAAAAAGTTTCTATTTTGGAAGGATTTAGTAATTTTTGGAGATTGAAATTTGAATACATTGGGGAAAACCTACGAAATAATTTTATGTATAGGATAAAATCTATAGGTTTTATTAAATGAGAGATTGTGTGCCATTTAGAAAGGAAATACCCATCTAAATAAAAATGTGGATTTAGGCACTAGCACAAATTCAACTAGGGGTAATAACCCAAAAAGGGTGTTTGGGTATAAACATTATTTTCACATTGTTAAAGAAAAATACGCCTAACTACCATCCTAGTTTTACACTCCCAAGCATAATAATTTGTTAATTTAATTTCTCTTTATTAATCATTCGGATGAATTAGAGTATAAAGTATATGGGAAACAATAAAAATCAATAACGATATGATATAAACATAATGTTTCATGGGATGAAATAGATGTAATATTTTAGGCCATCATAGGAATTATTTTCCTTATCAAATTTTTGGTTACTCTAGTTATTTATGCTTGATACTCACACTAATATTATTCTTTGAGTAAATGGTTGAAAAATGTAGGAACCATGATAACAATGGGGTTTAAGGATAATTTTTTATGTTTTGAGGAAACCAACCATTAATTATAGAATCACGAGTGAAAAATAATACACTTATACCTAACCTTAAATCTCCATTCCTGATTAATAAGATGCATATAAGTGAGTATCATGATTGACTTAATAGGGTGAAATAATAATTTCTTGGGATTTTAGATTACTATTAATATTGATAAATGAGAATTAAATTTTCTATATCCCAATAATGGGGGAATAATAAGATAGGGAAAATACATAGTGGAATGCGTAGATGTTTTATGTGTTGCAAATAAGGGCATATAACAAATAATTCTATGTCTTAAATATGGTAAATATGGGATTTATGCATGTCAATTCCATAATAAAATTGCTAAATCGTAGACCAGGAAAGGGTCTTTTCTATGTTAGTAATTGAAGTAGTGGAACAATTTTCCCCCACTCTAGAGATGATAATTTCATGTAAAATATTTTAGGAATTTTTTTCATGTAAATATTATTTTTGATTCTTTTGTGGAATTTGTTTTTATTTTGAGAAATAATTAAGTCATGTTATACAAATCCCATATTGATTTCCATGGAAGGGAAGTAGTATTTCATATTCTAAATAAAATTGTTCTTCTATTTTAATGTGAGGATGAATATGAACATACAATGGGAATTAATTCTATTTTAAGGGAATTACTCCCTAGTCATGTGGGATATTTATATAAAATTGTTGGGGATAAATTTTGTAGTGAAGATGAATCTTTTTTACTAGAATAATTCGATGTATATTCAGAATACTCTACTATTATTCCCCTAAATTATAATTTTTATTTTAAAATATAACCCATACCTACACCATGTTAAAATACTCCATATATTATGGCCCTAGTTGAGTAACAAGAACTGAAGAAGAAACTCTAGAATAAAAATGATAAGAGATTGATACACCGTAGTGCGTCACTATGGGAGTGAACCAATTCGTTTTTTATGAATAAAGATGGTTTAATGAATAATTTCATTGATTATTGGGAACTCAGTAGGTTATTTATTAAAAAAAGTATCCTCTACCCAATGTCGATGATATGTTTAATTAATTAAATGTAGATCAATACTTTAAAATATTTTTATATGATCTAGATGTCATTAGGAAAGAATTAAATAAGGGAATATTCCCAGGACAACCTTTTGTATAATGTGTAGAAATTATGGATCACTAGTCATTCCATTTGGATTCACTAACTCCTCTTCTATTATCTTTGATTTAATGAATATATTATGTAGATATTATCTTTCTTAGTTTTTTTTATTTTTTTATAGATGATATTAGAGAATATTGAAAGAGAGTGAAAGACCATGAGGAAAATTTTAGGACTATGTCGTGAATGTATAAAATAATAAGAGTTAGGAAAAATTTAGAATGTGAAAATTCTGGACACCTAATGTCTCATTCTAGTGTTATGTAATCTTAATCAAGGGTATATCCGTGTATCCTAGAAAGAATTATGTTGTTGAGAAATGGCCCAAACTGGATAAAATAATAATGATCTGTAGTTTTATTGGGCTAGCGACATTCTATAGGAGCATTCTGAGTAATTTGTACCATATATAAAATCTTATAACCATGTTTACATGGTTTGGATCTAATTTCCATTGTACAAATGAATGCATGAAAAAATTTAGGGAGTATAAAATAAGGTTGTTCAGTGAACCTATGCTCAATCAACCCTGATGTGAAGAAGGGTTATTAATCTCAATTGATCTATATATTATGGGATTGGGATGTGACATAGAACAAAATGACATTTTAGTGACTTATTCATCATGAAAATTAATGTTTCCTTGTAAAACATTCCCAGCACATGATTTTGATTAGGAAGTGGTCATTTTTTAATTGAAAAAATAATGCCATTATCTATATTGTAAAATGTGAGATATATACTATTCATAAAATCCTTAAGTATATATTAACATCAAATAGATAAATATTCACCTATGGTGGTGGTTGGAGTTAATAATTAATTTTGACTGCTCAATACATTACCACCCTGGGGAGGAAAACTTGGTGGATGATGCTCTGAGTCCGAAGGTCAATGATAGTTTTTTACATGACAAAGATTGAAATTGATACACATCATTTGGATTTTTATAATATAGATCTTGAAATAATGAGTAATGGGGACATATCATATATTTATCAGTTGTATATTCAACCATCAACCCATGTTAGGATTAAAGAGTCACATAAAGATGATGAAAAACTACAGAAGAAGGTGAGAAATATTCCAAACATCATCAATGATTTTGATGGAATTTTGAGGTTTAGAAACCAAGTATGTGTCCCGAAAATTCCAGACTTAGAGGAGTTGTTAGATGAATGAAATTGTTCGTTATTCTCTATTCATCCTTGATGTATGAAGATGAATTGAAATATTAAATAATAATTTTAAGTGGTACAACATGAAAATGGATATTGTAGTGTATGTACTTCAATGTATGGTATTCTAGTCTGTTACTGTTAGGAGATAGAAGTCAAACCAGATGTTAAAACTATTAACCATACCAAAATTTAAATGGAAAAAACCACACAATAGAGTTTCATTTTTTTAATCCCAAATAAATTTAAACTCTATAATTTTATTTGGGTTATAGTTATTCACCGTAAGAAGTCATCACATTCTTTTAATACATGGGAAAATTTTACTCCAGATTAACTATCTATAATAAACCATAATAAAGTTATAAGGATTAATGGAAAACCAAATTATATTTTTATTGAATAGGATACAAGGACTGCATTAAATTTACGAATAATTCATCCACACTATTTCAATCGGGAGTTTACCATTAACAGTGTACATAAAACTAATATATATAGAACGTAAAATAGATAAATTAAAAACCTATATGATTTATTATTATATTTTTAATGGACATCAAAAGTGTTCAGGATCAACCACTTTATTTATTATAATTTTCTTACAAAAATAACATTCACTAGAGAATTAAAATGGCTCATTATGAAGCCCTGTATGATAGTATGTAATGAAGAAAAATGTGATGAGATGGATTTGGAGTAATAAAGAGATTGGGAACTCATGTAATTTAGTAATTTCAAATAATTCAAGATCCATTCAGTAGCACAACATAATAGCTCAAGGTTTATAGAAGCGATGTGATAAAAATCAGTGATTGGAGAAAGAGATCAAATATAATGAAAAGTTGGTCCTATGAATATATCCTTAAAATATGTTTTTCAGATTTTAGAATTGAGGGGATGTTTATTCCTTGATATATTGGCCACATTGATATTTTTGATTTAATTAGGATGATATCTTATCTCATGGAACTCCAAATGAAAATCTTCTCAGTTCACAATGTGTTCCAGGTTTAACTTTTGCGGAAGTACATAGTTGATGCATCACATGTACAAAAATTATTTGTTTTACTACTTGATAATGATCATTCTTATGAGGAACAAGTAGTGTAAATTATATATCGAAAAGGGGGAATGTTTTACAGAGGTAGAACACTCACCTGGTAAATGTTTTGAATAGAAACCAAAAAATTTAGGAATATATGTTGGAACATGGGGACCTAATGAGGGAGAATTATACAAAATTTTTTATTATAATAAAAATAGTTTTTAGGGTGAAATTTTTATAAAGGAGGTATATTGGAACAATAGAATACATTATAATATATACTTAACTGTCTAAAGTGGTCTATAGCTTAGTTTTCCTGAAATAATGAACTTAAAATATCCATGATTGAAAAATTAAATTATTTACAAACCCTAGATATTTTATTAATGGGTATGAAATCAAATATTAAAATTATGATATATATATGAATAAAAAATTTCCTAACAAAAAATTATTGTAAAATGAAAATTAATACATGTATTCAATTTGAATATTTCAAAATAAAATCATTTATGGTTATGGAATATATTTTTTAAAGCTATTTTATTTTTATTTATATTATATATCATGAGATGTAATGAAATTTTATTTATAAAAAATATATTTTTAGTAAATGAAAACTAATTTTTACTCATGTTATTAATTTAATAAAAATATTTACAAAATCATTTGAAGGTAAAAATGGAAATTTTTCATAAAACTATTTTAAGTGCACAATATTTTGGTATTTTAACATATTAATATAATCAATATTTATTAATGATAGTAATGTGTATATTAAATAATAAATTATATAAATATTAATTCATCTAATGATGATTACTAGACAATGAATTAGAGTAATTCAATTATTTCTTGAAAATTCCTTTTTTTTAAATCATTTTTTCATGCTTTTTATTGATTTTAAATTAATATATTACAATTATTAAAATTCAATTAGATAAAATGGTTTCATTATTTGAAATTAAATTTTTCAAAATTTTAATTTAGTTAAATTTCATTTCTTGTCGTAATTGATAGTAAATTATGTACAAATTGAATAATACATTAATGTTTCGAAAGGGTTAACTAGGGGTCAATCTAAAGAGTAAGGAATTAAAATAGACTAAATACATTTACAAATACTAATAAAATAAATTATTTAGAACCTATATTAGACCATATTATAAATTGAAATTATTTTGAATCTATTTTCCAGGAATGTTACATTATATTATTTTATTATTCAAAATAATTACAAGTGTGTCACTCCCTTAACATATAAAAGGGAACCTCCACTCAAATATTTTGTGAAACATATTGAGAAAAATTTATCATACAGTATCTATGTAAATATTTTCTATAATTATTTATACATGTTCTATAAGTTATTGTATTCTGAGAATACAAACCCAAGTTTTCTTAAGAAGATATCCGAATGAGGTTTCATGGAGAAGAGGCATTCTTATTCACCGAATCCTTTTAACTTTATTTATTATGTTGCCAATAAATATATTTATTTGACCATATTAAAATGATTAAATCAGTATATTTAATATAATTAAATTTATTTATGTTAATGTCGTTCCATTTTATATCTCTATTATATCTATTTTAAAATAAAATTTCACCCATAAGTATGTACGGACTTCCACCTACCTGAAACGATATATTATATTTCTTATCACCATATCCATTTGATTATTATAAAGATCAATTTAATGGATATATATATTATTTTAAAATATTTACTAATATTGAAATATGAGATATTTTCTACCTTCTTACATTCCCATCAGTTGGAAAATTATATCGTTGCTCACGCGTATGTGTGGACTACCACATACATGAAGCGATATGATTCTTTTTTTTCATTAAATTTTTTAATGGAAGATACTAAGGATATATTTAAATAATATATATTATATATATTATATTTTTTTAATTTTCAACAGTGTATTATTATTTACCTTTCTTCCACTTCATTAATAAAAGAGTTAAAAGACCACCATTGAAGACATACGGACTAACGTCCCCGTTAAGTGATGTATTTAATTTTTTACCACCAACCTATTTGGAAGGTAATAAAAGGTAATATAATAAGTAAATATCATATTTATGATTTGATTTATATTATGGATATGATGAAACAATTAACATGGTAGAAGGATTTTAACCATCGAACAGAAACATGGATGTTAAAAAGACCAATTTTCACAAGAATAATAATCTAAATATAAAATTATTAATTAAGTTATATTTGGAAATTATATGGAATTATATATAGTTATATATATAATTATAGTTCTATAATAGAACTATAATAAATATTTATTTATTATACCCGAGTTTTGAATTCATGTGATGCATGAAATGACTTATGATATGGGTGTATGTTTTAATTTAATTTTTTTCCAAAAAATATATATTAAATTATCATTAAGGGATATTATATGGAATTTATATGTTAAATCTATATATTTTCTAATAATTAATTTATTTTTATTTTATTAATGTTTTCCTTATTTTCTTCCATATTTTGTACTTAAAATGATCAAGAATTTTTAACAAAGTGGACATTATTTCTTCTTTTTTAGGTCATGAATCATTCCCATCAATGTCCATATTCATCAAGTGGATTGTATATTATTTTTATCAATAACTATATTTTTGAAAAAATTTATTTTTAAAAACATTTAATTTAATTAAAATTTATAATTTAATATTTTCAAATGTTTTACATATGACTTTCTTTTGAATTTTTATAAATGTGTGAAAATAATACTCTATTTTAACATATACAACATGAATTTTTTTCCACTATCATAGACGATAATTTATTTTAAGAGTAATTTACATTTTTTTATGTTATTTTTCCAGGATAATGATTTTCATAATATTGGAGGAATTTTTAGATTTTGAAGATTGTGAAAGAAAAATTATATTTTCCCCATAATTAAATTAATGTTAAACTACACTTTTATGGGTATTTTTATTTCATATTATCATAAATTGTTGTTTTTTATGCTCTATTGTGGGTATGTTTTAATGATTCCATAAATTTTATTTATTAATATTTGATATGATTAGGTGATGAAATTATTTTATGAAACACATTTCCTCCACCTTGGTTAATTACAGAATGTAGATATTATTAATATGGTTATGATATTATTTCACACTTATGTACGGTTTTCATCATTTAATTGACGTCCCCATATTTATATATCCCTCAAACAAATTGGTTAATTAATGATATATCATTGGAAAATATGTACTATACTGGGGTGTGAACAAAATTTATTAAGGGAATTTGTTTACTATGGTAGTATTTGTAATGAGCTTCGACTAAGGAAGTAATCAGATGAAAAGTTAACTCAGAACACTATAGGAATCATTCCATTATGATTGTCTTGGTAGTGAGACTTGACTATGGAAAATATTTTATAATTGTTATGTGTATTCAAAATAAATTATTTCTTATACTTATGATATGTTCTCTTGGATAATGAATTATTACTGGGGATTCCTTACTCTTATGAATTATTTATTTTATTATGAAAAATATTTATTCTATGACTCATGGTTTTTGATAATTTACATGATGTATATGAATTTAATTAGTTTTGATAATTTTATCATACCCATTTTTGTATCATATTCTCACTTATGATCATTAATTTTTACGTCCTATGTTAACCCTTTCTGATCATATGATCTCACCATTTATTATGTTTCCATTTCCTTAGGTTATGAAGGAATGTTTTAATTAGGTTATGTATAACATGGGGACTATGAGAGATGAACATTGTGAGATATTTTAAAAATATAGCATCAAACATCATTATTATGTATCTAATATATAATGAATGTAAAAATTGATAGTTTTTAAGAATTTATTATTAATATATATTGAATATTCATAAAAAATAATGTCATGTTTATGTATGTAATTCTTGGGCCACCTCACCATTGTATGTCTTTGAGAACGAATCATGTTCATAGAGTTTTAATGCTTATATGGTGTAGGGTATTCATATGGATATTTGGGGGGAGAATACGGTCAATTTTCAAAGGAACATTATAGGTTGTATGTTGTGGATCATGGAAATGAGTATACAGAGAGAATCAATATGGAACATGCACAAAGTTACAATAGGTAACATGTACACCAATTATGATTTAATATTTCTTAACCATTTTCTATGTTTTCATTTGTTCATATTAAACAAAATTAATATGTACATAAAAGACCCCATCATAATTTTATTTTCTTGGATAAAAAGGTTCAAATTCTATAAAAATTGTTGTTTATATGACAAATTAAAATTTAAAGGATTGAACAGTCCCAAAATATATAGAATTATTAATTCTTATATTTTAATGAAAAAATATTCTCTATTAGTGATGAACGTGCATATTCATAAAAGGGTGTGGCCCCGATATGGGATTTGGGGAATCTATATTTTATTTCATCAATTCAATGTTAGGTGAACATTGATAGGGAATAAAATATTTAGTAAAATACTATAAATTTAACTCAATCGTTTTACCATAGGGGACCACCAGACTTTTGCATCTCTCTTTTAAAATTATTGGATCGTCCTTATTGCATTTATATGGAAGTGATATGCAAGTAATGATAGGACAGGTAGATTCAAATACTCTAATAAACATTGAAAAAATGACCATTGTGGTGAGGGATGGGCCAAAATGTAGTCTTTGTTAAAAAATTTCCCCTATTTTATTCTATGATCAGTTCGATTGACCCCACTTTAACTTCAAGAACACATTCCCTAATTTTTTTTATTTTCCCAATACTCTTTAATTTCTTTGTAGGAAGTCACCCAATAATCAAAAACATTTTATATCTGATCTTCTACATCACGTATATAGGAAATGATCTATGACATTGATCTTTATTCATGACATCTCATGTCAACATTCCTCTATATGCTCATAAGTATACTCATAATAGTACTATATAGTATTATATTTTCATATTGGCTTCCATTGCATGGATTTTGTATCCTTTGTGGTACACTAATTTTTAGTGTAGATACTAACATACCTTCCACATTTTTTATAACATCTTGACCTAGATCAAAGTTATTATCTACTCAAATTGTGTAACCATGTGTCCTTATCCATAACTCTTTTTACACATTATGATAAAAACTAGTAGTGAGGGCATAAAGTGGTAATTTAAAAATTCTACACCTCCTATATCAAAGTGCACAATAACAGATAACCAATGAATTACAAAAATATAAAAATAAACCTTGTATAAATAATTTTTAAAATGTGTAAAACAATAACACTAATGAATGTGTAAGAATACATATAATAATATAGAATCGATCACCTACTAGGGAAAATAATATAATAAACAAAAGAAATAAAATAAAACAAAGGATATACTCTATCACTGAGTCATGCATCATCCTATGTTTCTTATAAACATCTGAGTTACTCCACTTGACCAATACCATGACTAAACCCTACATATTCATATAAAAATGTGTGAGTCTACTTTGGTACCAAATTTAAATGGCGGGATAATTAGGGCAAGAGTAGAAAACTTAGCTAGGAACCACCAATAAGGTGACATACATAAAAGAAAATGTTGTTACGTTTGAATGAGACAAGTTATGAATAATAAAATTAACTATGAGAAAAAATAAAATATAATTAAAACACATTTATCGTCAATTATATGACTGTGACTAATAATACCTTCATTATTCACTGCTAGAGTGTCTCATATCAAATTATGATGATTGTTCTAACAATAGAACAAATCGAGGGGGGGGGGGGGTTCACCCTATAATACAATGATAATATGCCTAGTGATACACTCTCTCGTATATACATTATAATTACATGAGAAATGACCTATCTTGGTATCATAACCTGGGGAATTATCTATCCAATAATAAAATGATTGTGTATATTTGATCCCTAGCATTTTGAAATTATCAACAACAACTACCATACACCCCATATTTCCACAATAACTACCATGTGGTAGAAACACATCATTCTACTAAAAATTAATAAGTTTAGTACTAAATACATGGGATTCCCACTTATATTATCATATAACCACCTAATAAGGGTGTTTTATTTAGTATCACAGACCACCATGAAGGGTGTTTTCCATATCAATTATTTTTAATACCACTCTGAGGGTGTTTATCATTTCATTTAAAAACATACTATAGGGTGAAAAACATATCATATATCTAAATAAACATACATAGAACTGATGAAAATATTCTTAACATATCTTGAAAACCATGGTTGAACTCCAAGGAGCACAACCCTAGTATTCACAACCATAACAATCTCAAAACATCAAACCGAGTTATATGTTTTCATCCATGGCCATACCTTCTCATTATCTTATCATCCCATCTAACTTTTTTATCATGGTTCTAAGTACCCATCAAGGGAAACTAGGTCAAATCATATCCTTAGTGGCCTCATAGGCATACCTCACAAGGAAGATGACCCCAAGATCATCTCATTTCTAAATCACTCTAGTCTATATCAAACACCCGTGTTATTCGTTGGATTATTGTGGGTATATGCCCAAGTAAAGAATCATATGGTATGGGTATAACCATGTTCATACATCTAAAATCACGAATATTAATGGCCTACAAGTTTAACAAGAGTCACTCTTGGACTTACTTTGATCAAACATAAACAAAACACCACCTTCCCCCATAGGAAGGTCCAACATAACCTATAATAGATTCTATAATGGTCTACTAGGTACATTATCCTCTATGTCATCTCAAATTTTACATGACATGTGAAAGGATCATTAGTCAGGGCCACCATATCACATCTATTTTATTTTACTAAATATTTCCCCTCAAGGATATCGATATGTCAACTGAATACCAAATAAACACATGAACATGACCATCAAAAGTCGAGGTAAATGAGGATGTGCACGATGAAAACATATACATCACATTTTGTTCTTTTCTTATTATATAATTTTTTTTAATATTAAAAATTACAAATTAATTTTAAGTATCCAAAAACAATTAAACCTTTTAATGTTTGATGCCTCAATAGTGATAATTTAGGTGTATTCATTATAAATATACATGAATACAACCATAGGGAAAGTAAAAAGGACCACCTACCTCATACAAAGCGTTTACCATTTAATTATGTAGAATGACTTCCCCATGAATTCTCTCTAACTGTCACTTATCCTATTAATCTTTCAGTAGGCACAAAAAAATCAACCAAGGACCTATCTAATAAAAAATGACCAAAAAATCATTTTTTATAACTATTATAATTAATCGATTAATTGAGTCTAAAATTAGGTACAAACATTAGAAACTCCCTAGGTGACATATTAGTATCAATATCATAATCAAACAATCAAAAGAGGTTCATAATTCATTCATAGCATCACATAGGGTAATGGACCTTATAAGGGATACCCAATAATTTTCATTTTAATTTTAATGAATTCCATAAAAAAATTAATTGGGAAACATATATTAAAAAAATAGATGAATGAAAACATGAATAGTTCATCCCATGACACCATATTACTATGTAGAACTCAATATCAATCATGATCATGTAATTATGATATTCCCCACTAAAATATTCTTTAATACCATAGTTGAGAAAGAGTAAAATTAGAGGAGATGAACTAGGATATTTAAAAGTGTCAATGAAGGTTCCCATAAAATCTAATAACAATCACCATGAAAACCATCCTTGTCACGACCCATCCCTCGGGGCCCATATCGTGACTACCCCAAGCCTTCCTTCCATAGGCAAGGGGCTCGAGACTAAAACAAAAGGTTCAAATCACTAAACTAAGAAGGCATTTCCTTTATTACTGTAAACAAACGCATCAGAGTATGCAACTGGAAGCAAAACACTAAGTAAAACTGTATTCAAAAGAAGTGTTGGGAAGTAAAAGGGGCTGGAAATACAAGCCCAATAGGAAAGTACAAGTACAACTGAAAAGTAGGTACCACTGAAGGAATGTAACGCAGCTACTGGGTCTTCCTCCAGGGTTCCTACATGAAGGGTAGGTACAGATGTCATCCCCAGCACTCAACGTCCGTCCGTCTCCTTCATGTACCGTCACACCGAGTGGTCCACCTCTGGGTACTATCCAGTCCTTCTACTCTCTACCTCAGTCATCATTGTCCATCGTCTGCAGCCAACACAATGAGGTGCTGGCATAGCCCCTGCAGGGTTGAGTATAACGATACCTAGTAGGGACCCCGAGACCCTCAAGGTCTCAAAAATCTAACAAGGATAAATCACAAAGTATGAAATCAACGGATAACCATTACATAGGTATATGCCCATAAATATACCTATGTTTTCTAGTAACCCATATCAATTATGATGAAAACAAAAAAGTCATTGAATCAGCTCAAACTGGGATTTTTATTATTGAAACCACAACTAGTGGAGTACTCCTCCTCTATTGAGTACAGTGGGCCTGCCACGTCACACATAGGCACTTCCCACTATCCTTGGACTGCTGAGGTTCTCCTCCTGTCGAGTATCGTGGGTCTGCCGCATCACACAGAGGCGCTCCTCACCATGGGTCTGACGTGCTCACATAGAGGTTCTCCCCCTTGTAGCGTGCTGAGGAACTCCTCCTATCGAGTAACGTGGATCTATCGCGATCACATAGAGGAGCTCCCCATCGTGGGTCTGCCGCGTCACACAGAGGTGCTCCCCATTGGGCTAGTCGAGTCACTCCGAGTCGAATCGGTCAAGCAGTCGTCAGGACTCAGCCAGCTATTAGGTCTCCGTACTCTGTCTGCTCGCCTCTGGAAGGATCCTCTCCACGAGCTACTAGTAGATACTCCAACTTTCACAAAGTGACAAAAAAAGTTTCTCAATAGTCCTCCATGTCATGGGGGTCTCAATGCAATAGACGATGTGTCGATCGGATGCTCGGTCTATGAGTTATTTGCCTTTTAGTCCAGGGGGCCTAGTTGGGTTCGTGTATGATCCAACCTGACCATAATTCAAATATACCCAGAACTCCAGTGGGGTATTCTCAAAGGGACCTTCACATTCCAAGAATACTGGCATTGCTGACGGGTTGTAAAACAAACGTCTGGTGCCAAAGATATTTCCCTAGAAGGTAATAGGGTTAGTAGTGGGACCATGTCTGGTCTGACCCGGTTGGACCGACTTGGCCCAACCCAGTATGGGCCAACCTGGTCTGGGTCAACCTGGTCAGACTCGCTCAGTCAGACCCAACCCCTTGGCGGGTCAGCCTGCGATGTTTGGCCCAGTCGGCTGGGCCCAACCCAGGGGACTGAGGGGGTGGTCCGGCCCGGGCTTGGGGCCAGTTCGGCCCAGAGCATTGTGAGGGCGCGGCCCGACGCGGTTTGGCCCGGGGGCATAAGGGAGTTGGGACTCAGGCTCCGAAGGGAGTGCATGGAGGTCGGCATGGGGGCGGCCTGTTCGGTGTGGCGTGCGTAGAGGCCGGCTCGGGTGTGGCTGGGCAGGCCGCGGTAGGGCACCGGGTAGGCCCCAGGTTCGCCAACAGGGCGCCAAGAAGCTACGGGGACACTGGGCAGGGCGCGGTAGGGGATGGTCAGGCCGCGGCGGTGCCAGGCAGGGCACTACAGGGCACTAGGAGGCTATGGGGGTGCCGGATAGGGCGCAGCAGGGGCCGGGCAGGCTGCGGGGCGCCGAACAGGGGGTCGGGCGGCAGCTGGTGCACCAGCATGGCATCGGGCAGGCAGTGGGGGCTCCTAGAAAGCGCCTGGTATGCCACGGGGGAGCCAGACAGAGTGCGGTAGGGAGCCGGGAGGGTGCGGGGGTGCCAGAAGGGCACCGGGAGGCCACAGGTAGGCGGGCCGCACGTCGGGCAGGGCCCCGACGGTGGTCAGTCGGGTGCTTCAGTGTGCCACGGGGGTGGCACGATTCACGGAGGCCGCTGGTAGTGCGGCCTTCATCGTTGTTTCCTTCGTCGTCGTCGCCTCATCGCCATGCTGTAGAACACCATAAGAAAAGAGAAAACGATGGAGGATGTCGGGCCATGTTTGGTTGGCCCGCACCCTCCCCGTTTACGGAGATATCATTTGGCTCATCATGAGAAGAATATGATCAACAATATGTTCGTATCAATCCCTTATTATCCTTTGATGAAGGTAAGAAAAAGGTACAACATCAACAAGAAATAAACCCCCTACCTCTTGTTCACCGTTCCTTGGCGGAGTGGCAGAAGGAAGATGATGAAGACCGTCTTTCGTCGCATCTGCCGCACATCCCCATTTCCAAGATGTGTCCGTTCATTGGCGATGTTGCAAAGGGTAGGTCAGTAGGTGTCCGGGGTAGAAGGTCGAAGAAGAATCGTCACCACCATTCTTCACATTCTTCATTGGGAGGGGTGTTCTTCGATGGAGAGGACAAGTTTCTCCAAGTGATCTTCCTCTCCCAAGTTTTGACCTAAATGGAACTGCTCAAAATAATAGTTTGTCTATTATTTTAGTCATTGTCACAAAATTCAAAAAGGTGAATTTATTGAAAAGGATCCTCCAATTTAATTCATTAGGTTGGAACATTAATTGGGGAGTTGTCACAAATTCTAAAAATAGGGGAGGTGAAGAGGGTCTCCCTCATTAATGAGGGAGAGTTGAGAGGTTATACTCTCCTACCATTAATAGGGGTCAGGTGGTCCCCACCCTTATTATTTAAATGAGAGTTTATGGTCTCAGGTGGTCCCCACGTCGTAACCTCTCGTGGGTGGTTAAATTCGGGTGGGCCCCACCACCATAACCACTCATGGGAGGTTAGGGTGTGGCGGCCCCACCTAAAACTCCAAATTGGAGGTTTTAACCAACAATCACACACATGGTAGAATAAAATAAAATAACGTGTTGTACAATTTATTTTATTATTTTTTTATGAAAAGACAAAAAATAACTTTTATTC
The DNA here is from genome assembly GCA_963277665.1 of Viscum album. NCBI lineage: Eukaryota > Viridiplantae > Streptophyta > Magnoliopsida > Santalales > Viscaceae > Viscum > Viscum album. The sequence goes on along the minus strand of OY728161.1, from coordinate 1,982,657,651 downwards.
TCAACCTTCTACCATCGAGATGAAAGTATTCTTAAGAAAAAACTGGCACTGAGAGTTCAACGGTGCCCTCAGATTTCAGTTTTGAGCACTAGTTCAAAAGTTATAAAATCCCGCTCCTACTTTTACTGAACGTACCCAAACAAAACATCAGAAATTGATTCCGGGCACACCGGACCTCAGAATCAAGTGCCGTAAATTTTCACAGACTTGTAAAAATCCCATGTATTTAAAAAAATCCATGTAATTTCTGGGTCTTTACATTCTCCCCACATCATGGATTTACGTCCCCGTAAGCTACAACTCAAACTATGGGAACAAATGGGGGTACTGAGCACGCATCTAAGCCTCCCACTCCCATGTGCTCTCCTGGAGATTCCCGTGCTTCTAGTGAACATGCACCAGAGGTATCGACCATCCACATAGGACCCACTCTTTTCGATCCCCAATCTCCACTGAAACCTTCGTGAAAATCACCCCATCATCGACGTCCGGCTCTCCATGTTCGATGATGTGGGAAGGGTCATGCACGTATCTCCTTAGCTAAGATACATAGAATACGTCATGAACCTGGTGCAACTGAGGTGGAAGAGCTAAGAAGTAACCCACCTCGCCTACTTTGCTGAGGAACTAGAAAGGTCCGATGAACCTCAGAGATAACATTCTGCCTCATCCAAATCTCTATAGACCTCTTCGAGGTTAGACCCGTAGAAAGACGTGGTCTCCATCTTCGAACACTAGAGGTTTCCGTCTCCTATCAGCATATGACTTATACCTACTAAGTGTAGTCTTCATCTGATCCTTGATGATTTGAACCTTCTCTATAGTATCTCATACCATCTTCGGTCCCACCAGTGCTGAATCCCCATGGTCTGTCGAGCACAAGAGTGATCTACAAGGTCACCCGTACAATGCCTTGAAAGGTTCCAAACCTATGGTGGACTGATAGCTATTGTTGTGGGTAAACTCTACCAAAGGTAAGTGATCCTCCCAGTCGTTACTGAAGCTGAGGACACATGCACGAAGCATGTCCTCGAAGGTATGAATGGTCTACTCAGTCTGACCATCTCTCTGAGGATGGAAGGAGGTGCTCAAGTGAAGCTATGTCCCAAAAGCCTCCTACAACCCCTTCAATATGCAGGAAGTAAACTGTGTGCCATAGTCAGAGACAATAGAGGAATTTACTCCCTATAGTGGCACAATCTCTTTCACATAGAGGTGTCCCAAGCTCTCTACTAAACCCTGCTCTCTGATCAGTAGGAAGTGGGCTGACTTGGTGAGTCGGTCGATGATCACCCAAATCGAGTCGTGACCCCTAGATGTACGTGGAAGACCTATCACAAAGTCCACGGATACCCCATCCCACTTCCACACTGGGACCTCTAAAGGCTGAACCAAGCCTACTTGTACCTGGTGCTCTGTCTTCACTTACTGACATGTGATGCATCAAGAGAAAATATCTGCTACTACCTTCTTTAGACCTGGCCACCAGTGCTGGCGTCGAATGTCCTGGTGCATCTTCGCCACTCCCAGATGTACCGCTATATGGGACATGTGAAACTCTCTCAAAACTTCCTCCTAAAGTGACACTATCACCATAGTACGTCCTATGAATAGGATTATGTGCTCCCCACCTTTAGAAAATCCATCAGGTGCCTGCCCTGTGGATATCTGAGCATATCATGTCTCACAGTCAGCATCCCCATGTAGTGCATCCCTGACTCGCTGAAGATGTGGGGGAGTGACTGTAAGAGACTGTAGAAAGACTGATGCGTCCCTATTCACAAAGGATATATGTAAGGAAGCCAGCTTCTCTGTCGCTTTTCCTAACAGCTATATACCAGATCTCCTAATGAGTGTATCAGCAACAACATTCCCCTTCATCGGAGAAGAAACTATCTCGTAGTCATAGTCCTGGAAGAACTCAAGCCATCACCATTGTCTTATGTTCAGGTCCTTCTAAGAGAATATATACCTGAGACTCATATGATCAGAGTACACGATAATATTCTCACCCATTAGATTGTGTCTCCACATATTCAATTCGAAGACGACTGCTGCTAACTCTAATTTATGGGTTGTGTAGTTCTGATCATTCTATCTTAGCTTCTGAGAACCATAAGCAATCAATGCTCGCTCCTGCAGAAGGACACACCCTTGTTCGGTCCCTAATGCGTCACAGTAGACTACGTACCCTGCGCCTTCATCTGGAAGTCTCATGATAGGGGCACTAGTCAGCCTCTTCCTCAGCTCCTGAAATCTTTACTGGCATCTCTCCAACCACACAAAGGGTTTACCCTTCTTCTTCAAGGATAATAGTGGTTCTGAACTATAGAGATGTTTGGTACGAACCTCTTGTAGTTACCAACCAAACCCAGGAAACTCCTTACCTCCGTCATACTCTTGGGTGGCTCCCAGGAAAGTACCGCTTCGATCATCTCTGGATCCACCGCAACTCCAGCCTCTGATATGATGTTTCCCAAGAAGTGGACCTAATGAATACAAAACTGGAACTTCAATAGCTTACCATAATGTTGGTGCTATCGGAGTGTGTCCCGTACAACCTTCAAATAGTATGAATGCTCCTCCTCAGTAGTCGAGTAGATCAGAATGTCGTCGATGAAGACTATGACAAAGCGATCGAGGTATGGATGGAAGATCATATTCATGAGTCCCATGGACACTTCTAGAGCATTGGTTACGCTGAAAGGAATAACCAAGAACTCATAGTGGTCATACTGACACCTGAAGGTCGTCTTCTGTACATCCTAATCTCGAACTCTGAGTTGGTGATAGCCTAATATGAGGTCTATCTTTGAGAATCACCGTGCTCCCATCAGCTGATCAAAGAGGTCATCAATCCTCAAGAGTGGGTACTTGTTCTTCACGGTCACCTTGTTCAGGTGTCGGTATTTGACACAAATCCTTAAGCTCTTGTCCGCCTTCTTGGCAGACAGAATCAGGGCTTCCTAGGGAGAAACATTGGGCCAGATAAATCCCTTCCCCTGTAAGTCCTCCAACTGTACCTGTAGCTCATGAAGCTTAGTGGGATACATCTAATATGATGGAGTAGATATTGGTTTCTCCTTGGGGTACATGTCAATTTAGAAGTCCACCTCTCTGTGAGTAGGTAGTCCTGGAACATCGTCAGGGAAAACATTTGCGTACTGGCCCACCGCTACATGATAAGTCAGACACTCCACATTAACTGCTCCGAGGGTAAGGCAAGACAACTGGTGAGTGATCGGCTGCACCCTTCTCCATGTAAGTCCATCCTATGCTGAAAAGGTTCCCTTCTCACTGGTGATGGTAAACCTGGTCCCATCTGTGTTGACATATTGCACTTTTTCCCTAATACATTCAATCTGAGCATGAACTGTAGATACCCAGTCCATACCCAAGATGACGTCGTAAGGCCTCAACACCGCTATGAGGAGATCCCATACGAAGCTCTCGCCTCCTAGAGTAAGCTCACACTACTGGACCCAGTGTGTAATAATTGAGTCTACTCCCGTAGGAGTCTGTAGTCGTAAGGATCGCGCCAAAGTCTTCGTCGGAATCTCCGAGCTCCGAACAAGGGAAGTGGAAATGAAAGAGTGACTGGCACCTGTGTCTATAAGAACTGCAGCTAAGGTGGAGTAGACACAAATCGTACCTTGAATCATATTCGGAGAACCATGGTTGTATTCATCAGATGACTGAAACTAAGCACTCCCCTATCCATGCACTCCCTGTGACCTGGGTAGACTTCCTGGTGGTGGTGGTGGTATGACCTTGAAACGCCGTCCATCGCCAGTTACATGACCAGATACTCTGCCATGTTTGCCTGCTCCTTGTGAAACGCCTCGATCGAATCTCTCTCTATTCATGGGAGGTCCCTCAACTGTCTGGTGATCATCTAAATGACGGTTCGGATAGACACAAGCCATGTATTCCTGCCCGCCGAATGAGTAACACTGCCTGCTACTAGTATGTGTGTCTCTGATCAATGTACCCCACACAACCGATCCTAATTCATGCAGTCGAACACCTATATGTCTTTTCCTCATGGACCTCTATGACATCTGTCTACTGCCAGCTGCAGAAGACTCTGCTGCATGTCGACTAGTAGTGGGTCTCACTACTGGAGACTGTTCAGCAAGGAAACACTCCACCAAGAGGGATCTCTTTAGCACCCCTTTCTGCATTGGGATGCTAAGTGAGATCATCAGAGCTCTGATCTCTCACCTGAGCCCCTACTCGAAGGATTGGGACCCAAAGATGGGTCTCGTTCCATATCTGTGGAGTAGCACGAGATGTCGGTGAACCTCGCTGAGTACTGTGCTACTGTCATGCTGCCCTTCTGTAGATGAAGTAGCTCCTGGATCCACTCCCCATGAAGTGTGGCTTCTATAAACTCCTCTCGAAATAGGTTCCCGAAGTCTACCCAGAGTAGGGTCACCTCATCATGAACCTGGAGTATCAGGGTCCACCATCTGACTACTGCTGCCTGAAGGAAACTCATGGCAAGGATCACCAGGAAGTCTGCTAGTGTCCCTACCAGTCAGAAAACTCTCACCACAGCCTCCAGCCAATCCTCTGCCGCCTGTGGGTCTGTCTCTCCCCTGAACCTGGGTGGCCTCTTGCACTGGAACTCGTGAAACGTGCTCAAGCATCATGCATCATCTGATACTGGGGCGGGTGGCATTGGTGGCCCAATGGGAAGTTGTATTGCTATTAACTCCACTAGAAAAGGTCCATGCACCAAGTCTTCATCGCTCGGTGGGCTAACTGTGTGTACGAATCTCGAGGCTCTAACTGGTCATCTGCAGGGAGGAATCCTAAAAGGAACAGATGTGAAACGGTCAAAAGATTATACCTGGTGAGATGACCTGGTTGAGATGACTTAAAGAAAACTTTTGAAAACACGCATGCAATCAGTGATTTCGTGCATTGAGTCGAAAATCAGATGTTAAGGTCCTGGTGTATGGATACGTCAGTCGCTCCCACCATCATTGGACTCCCGGAATTGAAAACCACACTTAGTACCCTTAACACTATTGCTTCAAAGAAAAGAAAGATCAGAGTTCAATGTTCTACCATAGACCCTCCCTCTGATACCAATTTGTCATAACCTGTCTAGTAGGGCCCGTATCGTGACTACACCATGCCCACCTTCCATAGGCTAGGGGTAGAAAACTATCACCAAATGCGTTAATCCCTAAACTGTGAAGAAATTTCCTTTATTACAGTAAACAAACACATAAAAGTACACAACTAAAAGCAAAATACTAAGTAAAACGATATACAAAAGAAGTGATTGGAAGTAAAAGGGTCCAGAAATACAAGCCCAATATGAAAGTACCAGTACAACGAAAAACTAGGTACAATTGAAGGAATATAAAGCAGCTACTGGGTCATCCTCTGGGGTTACTACATGAAGGGTAGGTACATATGGCCTCCTCAGCACTCCACGTCTGTCTGTCTCTTTCGAGTACCATCACACTGAGTTTTCCACCTCCGGGAATCGTCCAGTCCTGCTACTCTCTGCCTCAGTCAGCGATGTCCGTCATCGACAACCAACACAATGAGGTACGGGCATAGCCCCTGCAGGGGTGAGTATAACGATATTAATTAGGGACCCCGAGACCCTCAAGGTCTCACACAATCCAACACGGATAACCCACAATGTATGAAATCTATGGATAACCATTACATAAGTATATGCCCACACATATACCTATGTTATCCTGTAACCCATCTCAATCATGAGGAAAACACAAAAGTGATTGACTCAGCTCAAACCAAGATTTTTATTATCAAAACCCCAACTGGTGGTGTAATCTTCCTCTATCGAGTATAGTGGGTCTGCAAAGTCACAAAAAAGTGCTTCCCACTATCCTTGGCCTACTGAGGTACTCCTACTGTCGAGTACCGTGGGTCTATCGCATCACACAGAGGCCCTCGCCACCATGGGTCTGCAACGCTAACACAAAGGTGCTCCCCTTGTAGCTTGCTGAGGTACTCCTCCGGTCGAGTACCATGGGTCTTCCGCACTCACACAGAGGCACTATCCATCGTGGGTCTATCATGTCACATAGAGGTGCTTCCCACTGGGTTAGTCGAGTCACTCCAAGTCGAATCTGTCCAGTAGTTGTCAGGTCTCAGCCAGCTACTAAGTCTCCATACTCCGTCTGCTCGCCTCTAGAAGGATCTTCTCCCTAAGATACTAGTCAATACTCCAAATCTCACGAAATTCCACAAATAAGAATCTCAAAGTTCTGCCAAATCATGGGGGTCTCAACACAAAAGATGGCGCGTCGATCAGATGCTCGGTATGTGAGTTATTAGCCTTTTAGTCTCATGGGCCCGATTGGATTCGTGTAAGATCCAATCTGACCGTAACTCAAATATACCTCAAACTCTATTGGGTTATTCTCAAAGGTACTGTCACAGTCCATGAATATCGATTCCACTGACGGTTCATCAAACAGACGTCTGGTGCCAAAGATATGGCCCAAGAAGGAAATAGGGTCAGTAGTGGGCCCAGGTCCTGTCTGACCCGGTCGGACCGACTCGGCCCAACCCTATCTGGGCCAACTTGGTCTTGGTCAACCCATTCAGACTTGTTGGGTCTGACCCGACCCGTTGGGTCAGTCATCCCGCTAAGTTTGGCCCAGTCCGCTGGGCCCGGCCAAACGGACTGCGGGTGTGGTCTGGCCCGGGCTTGGGGCTAGTTCGTCTTGGAGCATTGCGAGGGCGTGGCCCGGTGTGGCTTGGCCAGGAGGGCTTGAGGGAATCAGGATGTCGGCTCGGCTGGGAGCCCGCAGGTCGCGCAGAGGTCGGCTGGTTCGGGGTGGCGCGTGTAGAGGCCGACTCAGGGGCAGCCAGGAAGGCCGCGGTAGGGCACCGGGAAGGTCGTCGGGGCACCGGGAGGCTGCGGTGGCACCGGGCATGGTGCGGTAGGGTCCGGGCAGGCCGCGGGGTCACCGGGCAGGGCGTAGAAGGGTCCGGGTAGGCTGCAGGGGTGCCCAGAAAGGCATGGTAGGGTGCCGGGAGGCCGCGGGGGTGATGGAAGGCCGCAAGTAGGCGGGTCGCATGTCGGCATGGGCCCAGCGATGTTTGGCCGGCAGCTTCGGTGCGCCGTGGGGGCGGCACAATTCACGGAGGCTTCGAGTAGTGCGGCCTTCATCATTTCCACCTTCGTCACCATCACCTCATCGCCATGTCGTACAATTCCACAAGAAAAGAGAAAATGACGGAGGTTGTCGGGCCATGTTAGGTTAGCCCGAACCCTCCGTGTTTAGGGAGATATCATTTGGCTCATCATGAGAATAAGATGATCAATAATACATCCGTTTCAATCCCTTATTATATTTTGAAGAGGGTAAGAAATAGGTACAACTTCAATAAGAAATAAACCCCCTACCTATTGTTCGTCATTCGTTGGCAGAGTTGTGGAAGGAAACGATGAGGACCATCATTTGTCACGTCTTCCACACATCCTGAATTTAGAGATACGTCATTTCGTTGATGAAGTTGTGGAGGTTAGGTCGGTAGGTTTCCGGGGTAAAAGGTCGAAGAAGAATCGTCGCAGGCATTCTTCGTTGGGAGGGGCGTTCCTTTTTGGAGAGGAAAAGTTTCTCCAAGTTCTCTTCCTCTCCTGAGTTTCCACCAAAATTAGTGTGCACAAAATAATAGTTTGTCTATTATTTTAATATTTGGAAGAAAATTCAAAAAGGTTAACTAATTGAAAAGGCTCCTCCAATTTAATTAATTAGGTTGGAACATTAATTGGAGAGTTGGCACAAATTCAAAAACTAGGGTAGGTGGAGAGGCTCTCCCTCATTAATGAGGGAGAGTTGAGAGGTTATAATATCCTTTCATTAATGGGGGTTGGGTAGTCCCCACCCCTATTATTTAAATGAGAGGTTATGGTCTCAGGTGGTCCCCATGTTGTAACCTCTCGTGGGAGGTTAAATTCGAGTGGGCCCCACCACCATAGCCTCTCATGGGAGGTTAGGGTGTGGTAGTCTCACCTCCAACTCCAAAGTGGATGTTTTAACCAACAATCACACAAATGGCAGCTTAAAATAAAATAAAGTGTTGCACAATTTATTTTATTTTATTTTTTTATAAAAACCCAAAAACTATCTTTTATTCTCGACCATATGTCGTCGAGGTGAAAGTCTTCTTAAGAAAAAACTGATGCTGCGAGTTCAGCGGTGCCCTCATATTTCAGTTCCAAGAAGAAGTTCAAATGTTTTAAAATCCCGCTCATACATTTACTGAATGTACCCGAACAAAACTTCAGAAATTGATTTCGGGCACACCGGGCCTCAGAATCAAGTGCCTTTAATTTTCGCGGACTTTTAAAAATCCCATGTATATAAAAAAAATCCACGGAATTTTTGTGTCTTTACAAATCCCAAATAAAGGGGAATATTGGGTGATATAGGGACAACATCCCAAAGAACATATGGGAAAGATAAGGGAGAAAAAGTGAAACCGATATCAAAAATTCCAAGGGGAAGGATTGTAATTATACCTCCTAAAACCCAATTGGTAATCTGATAAATTTAAAACTATCTCCAACTACAACCAAAATTCTTTTGTTAGCAATATTACATAACAAAATATTCTGTGTCTATAGGAACCTATCTACCAACATCCTTACCACCATGAGCTACTTCTATCACTCTTACAAACCATATCTAAAAGCAATGGTCTTAATTTAATGTCAATGTATACATTTTTAGGGGGATCAATATATCAACATGGAGATATGAGAATAAATTACTATGACTTAATGTAAATAATTATAATGAAAATACATTAAAAATTACATAATCCCTATTTTTAATTGAATAAATAATTGTTTTACCGTTGAGGAATTTTTTTCCTTAGCGTATTAGAGAATTAATTTTTCACTAATACATTACAAAACCATATATACAAAAAGTTGAAACATGCAATCAATATATAATTTTACAATTATATAATTTGTTTTAAATAAAATATGTATACTTTTCAGGAAAAATCATCATGACATTCATCATTACATCTTACATTCCCTTACCCATTCTAAAACCCTATTAAAAATATTTTATAGCATTGAATGAGAGAAAAATCATAATAAAGGAAAAAGTATATGTTCATTAGACTAGGGGAAAACCTAAAAACCCATGAAATTTTTTCCGTTATCATAATATTTTTAGTAGAATGCAGTCAATAATTTTCACAAGAAATAATACACATTTTTTGTCAGTAGAATAATTTCAATCCCCTAGAAAGAGAGTATAAATTATGTAGCTAAAATGGGATATCAATATTCATATCTATCTTATAAATATAATAAATGATATGGTACACTTCTATTTCATGTGAAACCAATGCATTGGAGGGATATCATAGACCCACCCATCCCTGTTTTATCCTAGAACGACACTTCTATTGTTTATCATAGAACAACCCATCTTTGGTTAATAACCTAACCACCCCTAATTGGATAGTAATGGAACAACCTATAATTGGTATATAACAAAACTTTAAATTATCCAAAAAAAATTCCCAAGAACCAAAAAATAATCAAAAATAATGAGAGTTTCCATTGTTATCATTAAATCATTTAAAAACACTTTTAATTCCATATTAAATATTCATTAAAATATGATAATACCCATTTCTCTTAAAAATCACATCTAATATGAAAATACATTTCTCTTTTAAAATGTCCTTTTTAATACAAACATACAAAGAAAAATGGAATGCATGTTTTTATTTGAAGAAAATAAGAATAATTTTAATATAATATTATCTTCATATAATTGTTTTGTTAGTATAAAAGGTTATTTTCAATATAAATGTTAAAATATGACAGTAGTTTTTTCCATTGGTAAAGATCGTAAAACATTCCCTACAAATATTCCATTTTTAAAAAATATAAAAATAAATGACGAAATGTAATTTATAAAAATATGAAATTCAATTCAAAAAATAATTTTTAAAAAATTGACATGGAAGATAAATCGTGTTGGATGGAAAACATTAAAAAAGGGTTTTTAAGGTTAAGTCACAATCCAATTTGGAAACATTTTAATTTTAAGGCCAATGAAAGAACATAATTTTATAAAAATTAGTATCATTATGATAGAAAAGTTCATGATACAACATTTCGAGGGGTTGTATACATTCCTCATAAAATAATATAAGTGTATAATATCAAAATGTTCATAAATGAAAGAATATTGAGGTAAAGACCTTTACCGTAAGTTTCGTTCATCTCCATTGTTATTTATATTCTTTAAGAATAAAATTATGTTAATTATATACTTTCTACTGAACCTTTATCAAATTTATTATTCATTTTATCTCATATAAAACTATGTCATATACAATTACATAATTAATTATTTGTGCATAGGATGTTTCAATGGTATTATGATTATATGTACAAAAATGACTTTGATAGATTGAATATGGTAAAATAAGTCATTAATTCAAAATATAAGGAATAATAATCATGAAATGATTATTAATTTTGTATGCTAATTATACTTTTAAAAAAAAAACCTGTTTAATTGATCTATGTTGCTATCATATAGACTGTAATCAATACATAACCATGACTAAAACTTCAATTTTTGAATGATAAATATATAATGAAGTTATGTATTATTTTATATATCAAGAAAGATAAAAATAAAAAAATACCTTATTATTTATTCAAATATAACTATATATATCATCTATGTGATTTATAGAAGAAAAAATATTGACACCACTCTGTGGAGGAGAGAGTCCACATGCACACATGAATGACGTTATCCTTCTATAGTATAAGAAATAATATTATATATTATCATTTAAGAATGAATGATATATTGTATATATAATTAATATCTCATGTATATCACATACATTCATTTAATGTGTCCTTACTACCTTCCATGTAACGAGTTATTGAAAAATGAATCACCACGCATTGCGAGATGGTAGTCTATCGTATAGTGGAGAGACGCTATCATATACCGCATTAAATGTAAAGAAAGAAAAATATTTGATATAATAACTCTATAAGAATAAATATGCTAAAAATTATATATTCTCATTAAATAAATCATTTTTACATGCCTTGAGAGGTGTGTATGGAAAACGAATGACATTTGTACATGGGGAGGTAGTCTGTTGTATACATAGTTGCTGATTTTGTATCCCATTCTTTCAAGGAGGAGATGGATTTGTGTTATGATACTAACATAATAAAATATCAACATATTGGATATAATGGTGTTATAATATCATAATAATTTAATAACATTTTAGGTATATGGAAATGATATAATATAAAATACATAGTTAAGCACGATACCACTTCTATATATAACCTCATTATCGAAGCACAAAAAAACCATTTTAGGATAGATATATGAAAATATTATGGTATACAGGTTTTTAGAAGGGAATTTAGCAAGATATCTAGGTAGTTATTGGAATATATAATGGTTTTTAATTTATTTAAGTGAAGAGGAGAGTGTGTGGCCTTTTATATGTGAGGAAAGTAGAAAAATTGTAATTTTTGAACAGAAAAAGTCATATCCACGTTTTTCACAAGGCAAAAACATATATAATTACAAAGTATTAGAAAATATAAATTATAAATATGTAGATAAATTATATTTAATTTTTCTTTTTATGTTATTCAATCCCTTTTCTTTTTTTTGACACCAGATAAACATGTTTCCACCATAACCATAGTAATTAATTTTTTTTCACTATTAATTATAGTCAAAAATTAATTTAGCCTTATTAGATAATATAAATTATTATAATTCAAAATATTTATCTATTTTAACAAATTAATATAATATTATCTGAAATTTTTAATTTAAAATTAAACCTGTAGACACGATGAAAAAGTGGGGCTTTAAGAGGTGTATTTTCAAGACAAAAGGTTATTTTATTTTTACTCTATAAATAATGATAATAATTATTATCTAAATATCAATTAATATATATATATATATATATAATATAAATTCAAATTACAAAATTCATCATTATGTTTTATTTTAAATCATTAAAATAGAGAAACATTATGAACATTGAAATAGTTTTTAGAAAAATCTTGTTTTCAAACAAAAAAACATAAAATATAATCTAGCATAAATTTGATTCATGAGTAAGTAAGTTGATTATATACAATGAAAAAACACATATAAATTATATTTTGAAAACAATCAAACTTTTAAATTAACTAATTTTTGGAAAGGAAGTTTTTTTTTATAAAAATAATTATTTTTAACTATTCACTGAAAAGGTAATGTTTTTTCAGAAAAAACCCGAACTCCACCATATGTTTATTTTGATATTAAAATTAAAAAAAAAAATCTTTAATAAATTCAAATTAAAAAATTTTGAAATTATTTTTTAAAATAAAAATCCTTATAAATGTTATTTTGTTTACAACTATTTCTTTTTTTATGTAAAAATTACATAATATTTTTATAAAACATATAATAATTTAAATCATATAAATCCACATGAAAATGATTTATTATAAAATTAACTAGGTTCTTACATTAATCCCCCATTTTTTAAGTGACATTATTACAAATTTATTCCCTTATTAAACAATTAGGGATATCATTCCCTCATAGCATTTTCAAATTCCCAGATAGCCTCTTCAACCATACTATTTTTTCTATAAAAACTGAACCTGGTGAATCACCTTATTATAATAAAATTTCTCTCTATGTTGAAATATATAAATAAGAAGTTCCCCGTAATAATGTATCTCTTTCAACAAATCTACTTCAGTTCTTAAAAGATGATATTCATATGTGACATATTTCCACAACAATGATAAATAAAAAACATTTTTTACAAGGGGATGACTCTAGAGAAAAGAAACATTATTAGAGGTTAATAAAAATTTATCCTAGAATTTATTATGTTCCAATGAACTATAGAGATTTATTTCCCCTATCTGTATTACACATAGAACTTTTCCATGGAGACACTATAATAAAAACATTATCACATTCCTCAAAAGAATGATCTTTCTTATGGTTATGCTAACTTTTATGACTACTCTCATCCATCCTAAAATATTATGAAATCAAAATCAATTTATCATCATTTCTTATACTTAATCTAGTCAAATCATACACTGTTCACCAAATTATTCCCAAAAAACTGGAATTCAATACCTCCCACCATATAAATCCTCAAATGGTTCCATCCGTATATAAGAATGAAAACGATTTTTATAAGAAAACCAAACCAAGGAAATATGTCGATCCCAAATTCCATAGTAATCCATTAATAGATTAGAAATAATATTTTCCATCATCTTGATCATCCACTATGAAAAACCATTGATTTTATGATCAAATTTTGTACAAGACATAGTTCAATACCCAACAATATTTGATACTATTTCTAGATATTTGATTTGAATATTTGATCATGGTATGATACAATGGAGAGAATAAATCAATTAAATTTAACTATATAAATTATATACAATATAGAAATATTATCTATAGATAAAATATATTTATTTGTAAGTAAATGTTTACATATTTCTAATTGATCAAAAATAACTGAAATCAAAGTATTACCTCAAGAAGAAATTGGTAATTCCACCAAAAAATATATTTCCATATTTTAATATTTCCACTTGAACACTCGAAATGGTTGATGAATTCAATTTAGTAATTTTCATTCTTCTATAATTTGAAAACAATTTAATCCCTTCATGGAAAATTCAGAAATATATCTTCTAATACCAATCAACTAGTAATACTTCTGAAGGTCTATGAACATCTTAGTGTTGCCCTTATGAATAAAATATGGTGAACATTGATTAATAATCAAGGAATCATTCTTACATTTAGAATTAAAATTTACACATAACCTTAATAAAAATAATAATAATAATCTACATAAATCTTTAAATCAAGAAAGATATCCTTATTAATGGATTCTACCCTTTCCTGCAAACCCTGACCCATATTTTGATATTTCTTAATTCTTTCTGAAAAAATCAACTACAATGAAACCTAAAACTATATAGAAGCTTTCCTTGTATAAAAAACATCTAGAAAGATTTTTATAAAATCATTAACTAAAGGTTAATGTTCTAAATATAACATTATTAATTTAGATTTATTTTTCAAAATCAAATAATGGGATAATTTTTTTATATGATGGTAGTGATTTTTTAAATCATAATCCATAACCAGCTCCATCAATCCTCTCTCTTATAGGATTAATTCTTCCTAGGTGAATATATAATTAAATATTTTTTTATCAGTATGTATATTAGTATTTATTTGTATAAAATTATTCCTCCAATGTTTAAAAAACCACCACATTTAGTTCCAGATCTTGTGTCGGGAAATTTAACTCATTAGGTTTCAACTAACAAGAAGCATAAAAAATTATTTTATCAATCTGCATTAGGAAACAATATCGTACCTTCAATGAATCATCAAATTATAGGAATTATTACCCTTTTCTAGAGAACCAGTACATAATTGGAGTATTCAATAATCTTATTTCATGTTCAAAAAAAATTATCACAATATTTTGTCCAAATTATTTTAACTCCATTTCATGTTAACTCAGTCAGCAGACTAGATAACCAAGAAATTTTTTCAACATACCATTGGTAGTAACATGATATACCATGAGAAGTATGAATCTATCAGGTAATTTTTTGAATTTTTAATTTTTAATATTTTTTTGTAGGGTCAAAAAATATTTCTTATTTCAATAGAATATCACTATTGAAGGAATGTTGTTGAAAACTGAAATAAATAAATTTTCCATATAGTTTATTTTTCATTATGGTTTGATATACATTCCTAGGGATACTTTCATGAAACTCTTTAATTTTGGAATAAAGAAAAATATCATTAAAAAACTACTAAAAACATATCGAAGAAATCATAAAAAACTCTATTAATAGGTTTCATAAATACCGAAGGTGCAATAGCCAACCCAAAGTGCATAACCATAAACTCATAATTCCCATATGAAGTCAAAAATACAGTTATAAGTATTCCATATTCCTTCAATTTTAAATGGTAAGAACCCATATCTTCTTTTCAGGTATAGATCTTTTTTTCGGGTGTTTTTGAGAAAAATGGTAGTTTTTGGAAATTTTAGAAGTGCACGCCATGTAATAGAGAGTGCACACCATAAACTAGGTTGTTGTTGGTAGCCATGTGCTAGCCATGAAACGGAAGAGAGATGTCCATGTGGTGTGACGTGGAGACTATCTAATGTGTGGGCCATTTGAGCCATGTACACAACATGTACATTAAATGTACACATTTTGTACATTTTATTTTATTTGTTAAATTGAAATGAGGTCTTGTCTAATTCCTAGAAATGTGTTCTACAAACCCATTCTTGTCTAGGAGCATATAAGAGTGATGATTCTTCTCCGAGCCACCAACCTGTTTTCCATTCTCCAAATCAAACACCGTCAGGTGCGATGGAATCCCAAAAGTGAGTGGTTTCATCTTTTAGAGCTTCTTCCCCTGATTTCTTGTCATTCTTGAGTTATTCCGAGTTGAATGTTTTTGATGTTTTTGTAGATCTATGACATTATAGGTTGATTCAAAGGCCTAGATTTAGCTATAGTGATTGTACAATGTCAAGGTAGGTGGTTTGTTTCCTTTCATTGGTTTTATTTGAGTATTATATGGCGAGTGCAGATTACCCATGTTTCAGGTATTTCGGGTTATGAAAATTGAACTCTATTTTATAAAAAATATTTTTATTGTTGAATTATGGGTTTTTTATGTGATATTTTATGAAATTGCATGTTTATGGAACACCCAATGAGTGTGTATCATTGATTGAATAATTGGGAACTTTTTGGTCTCGGTTTCCTACAAGGAAATCCTTGTTTTCATTCCTTACTTGATTGGATGAAAGATATTTCTTTTTTTATTCTTGTTAGATTATTGTGATGTGTATTGGAATTTTGTGGAAACTTAGTAGTTGAGATTATTTTGGGCTTATTGATATCGTTCACGCATGATTGAATTGTAAAGGGCTATGAGAACCTTCTATAGTTAGACCACTAGGGGAATTGAAGTTGAGTGTTTCCACGTATTGTCTATTATATTTTCATGTTACGAGACCAAAAGGGGTATTGATGGCGAGTTCCCCCTCAGAGTGTCTATAGATTACTTTATGATAAAACACGGAAAATAAATTTGAGTGCTTCCCTATAGAGTCTATAGTCATTTAGAAAAGACCATAGGGGTAATTGATAGTTAGTGCTTCCTCAGAGTGTCTTTTCCTTTTTATTGCATTACTTGGACATAGGGGTTTTTCTGTGTGAGATACCAAGAGGGTTAACATAAATATTGACTTGTTTTGATGTGTCTTCCAAGATGAATGACAAGATTGGATTCATTCATGTTAGGTAGTCCTCTAAGATAACTTTTATGAAACCTACTTGATTAAATGATAAACATTAAATTCTAAAGAATGTAAATGGAAATTGTAGGATTGTTTTCTTTTATGTACTCCTTGTTTCATTTATGTATTTCCATTATCACCTGCTAAATATACTCACTGATATTGAGACAGAGATCTTGTGGAGGATTCAAATTGGGATTCATCTAACACCCTGTTTGGGTCATGCTTTGGACCCAAACAAATTATATGGTTGTAGGTGTAGACAAGGTAAAGTACCCTGAGTCATCATGTACTTGATTATTTTGGAGATGGAGATCACTGGACTAATTTGAGGCTTGCGATGCTGTTGGAGTTTATTTTTTTCTTTTGTACTTTGGTTTAGTACGTTATTCGAAAATTGTGACTTGTTTGGCCGTTTTACTAGACAAATGTCACATGAATCATTTATATATGTTCTCCAATTGTAGATTTACTTTCATCTTATGATTCTTACTCATTGTATGATTTCATTTCTTCTGTTACTTTTTATTATTGTTATTCCACTATTCATACTCTGCCAATGGGGGAATAGTTTCCCCACTATCAAACCCAAGTCCCTCTCTTCTAGTCGGCATCCATTGGATATCGGGGAAATGCACTTGAGGCCATATGACCAACCCAGTTAGAGGCACCTTTGGTAGGCCCCAGGAATCACGACATTACAAAGTGGTTTCAAAAGAACATTACTTTCTTCATCGTCTTACTGTTTTGGGTCTATAGACTGGGATAATAAGGACATGATAGTCGGTAATAAGTTGTTCATGGGAGAAGCTGACACATGTATAGGGAAAATATAATTACCTTGAATATTAGAATTTTTTAGGTTTTTCATTTATTACAGTTGACTTGATTTCACCAATGGGGGATTCCTATAATTTATTCATTTATCATTTATATTATTGAGGTTTTATTTCTGTTTCAACCTGATGATATGATGTTTTTCCATCGCATGCATCATATAGGAACTGGATGGGGATCACATGTCATGCATTATTTTCATTCCATTTAGGGTGAATTACTAATTTCATACATTTGTGATAGATGTCATGAAAGATATGCATGCTATTATGATATATTCCTTTATAGAATAGATAGTAATTTGATATGGTATTATAATATACATAGTTTATTTTGGATTGGTGTGAAACATTGGTCCCTGAGGTGTTATGGGCCCTCTTGGATCCAAATTTAGTGGATCAAATTGAACTTTAATTTTATTATATTGTGATATGATATGAATATGATGCCAAGAATTAATTCGCGATTATTATGGACCCCCGTAGATTTGAATTTGGAATATTAATGTTTCTTTTAGTGTTTTATGGGGGTTCTAAAGTAGTTGCTGATGATTACTGTCTGGAAAAACCTAGAATACACGGTTTGTGATGATGAATACAAGCCACATATCCTTCTGTTCAGGAAGAAAATGTTTTTCTTATGTACACTCTGTGTACGGTATGTACATACCGTATAGCCCATGACCGTGTGATTGGATATGTGGACAGAGACACAGGGTTGGGAAATGTTTGGTGGAACACGTCGTGTACTCGGTGTACATGTCATGTTGTAGAGACCATGTATCTGGCAGTGTGACTAATGAAATGGGTGGATGAACATCGCGTTGTACATGTTGTGTACAGCATCAACACGCCATGTGGATGTCGACCGTGTCTCCAGTAGTGTGTCAAACCACACAGGTCTGTAAAATCAATCTAGTACACTCTGTGATTGACTTAAACATGTCGTGTAGTTTTGTTCTAAAGGAAATGTGCAGTTATAGACGTGTAGAAGATCTTGGGAAGGAGGAAAACTTCATGTACATAGCATGTCACATGATGAAGACATCTTGTGTAGGGGTATTACAAAACCGATTTCGGAAAAATTATAGGACCATGTTGATACCTAATAATAAAAGGTTGTGTTGAGGGAATACACACTATGTAACCCTATTTTGTTAAAATTGACGTTTTTCTTATCTTGTTCCATTCATGAAAATCTATTTTTTGGTCCTTAATAATATTGAACTAAGGTGTGTGCATGACCTTGTAGAGTCATTCCATCAATGCATCCTCCAATTATACGCTAAATACATGGCAAAGATCAGTCACCAGAAATAGTACTCCAAGGACTACCAGAAGACCCTCTCATCATTACAGTCTTAGGAAAAGTTGTCATTCCAGATATAGGTTATGATTCATAGTTACGAGAAGTCATCATGAGGATGATGTATACTTTCCAGGGAGCACCACATCCTACCCCGTTTAGGGAAGATTTGACAAGGGGTTTTTAGTAGCAGCATACTTCCACTTTCAAGGGGATCAAGGACCTCAAACTGTAGATTCATGGTTCGAAGACATATCGTCTATCTTCGAGCATCTAGATGCACCACTGGAGATGAGGGTGAAGATCGTGGCATAAATGTTTTGGGATTCCACAAATAGATGGTGGGATGTGATATCAAAGGTGGGACACCAGCAGGTTTTGACATGGGATGAGTTCCAGCAGACCTTCTATGACTACTTCTACTCAGAGACCTTCAGTGTAGACAGAGCGCGATAGTTTATGAGTTTAGAGCAGGGTACATTCTCAGTCATGCATTATTCTTCTCACTTCACAGAGCTATAGTGTGTCACACCCATTCTAAAAGGTGATGAGTTATTTCTGGTGAGGATTATTGAGGATGGTCTCAGGCATGAAATTTGATTTTAGGTGAAAATATTTAGGTTGACTTACAAATCTTCTATAGTCAACTAGGTATGGATCACCGAGCATAACCCGAGGGATTATGGAGCTGTGGGACATGGCAGTTCAGCATCTAGATTTAGAACCCTACTTAGTGATAGCAGTAAGTGGCACAGGGAGTCTACATGTGGAGATTTTAGTAGGTAGTATTTTCATTCGGGTTGTCAGGTGGTGTGCTACCATTGTGAAAAGGGAAGACATAAGAAACCATAGTGCCCTAGAGACCCATTTGATTTCTGAACATGAGAAAAGATTGGACATCTTCAGAATTTTTGTAATGCCCTCCTACTAGATGCTAGTGAGGGAGGATCTGTTTATACTACTCATACCAAAGCAAGACCACCAGTCCCACATCAGTTTGGGGGCTAGAGTTCTTCAGGTCATTCAGGATGAAGGGGTGGGCATGGTCATAGTGGTCAGACACAGGGTGGATCAACTCAGGGATCTCATAAAGCTTCACATGTCTGTGAAACTAGTCAGGATTTTGCACTGGAGTTGATCCAGAAGGAGCAGGATCCTAGACCCTCTATGGTTAGAGGTACGATTTTGGTTGCCTCTGTCTTAGATTCATCTCTTTTCGAGACAGGGGCTTCCCATAGCATTATATCTGTGCCTGTTTTGGGGAGCCTTTTTTTATGTATCTCCACATCTTCTAATGTCAAGATGTTGGACACTCCATTGGGGACTAGAAAGACTAGTGTACGTTAGTGAAAGGAGGTTCCTCTTGACAATGGTGGGTGTCACTTCTTATGGGACATTAATGTTTTATAGATGAAAGGATATGACATCTATCTCAGAATAGACTAGTTTTTCCCTTCCAGGATGTTATCAATTTCTATCATCATATGGTGAGTTTCACATCACGAGAGGGAAGATTATTTCTATAGATGGGAGAATGGGATGTCCAGGAAAGTAGAGCAGAATCCGAGTATCATGGGTTTGGAGGACATACAACTAAAATTTATATGTTATATCAAGATGAACAGGGGACTTTAAATATGTACTTTCCTCCATTGGTGGATCATTTAAGAGATGTCTTTCTAGATGACTTTTCAGGTTTACCTCCACAGCAAGAGGTAGAATTATCTATTGAGATTGTCCTAGGGGATGCATTGGTGTCCATTGCTCATTATAGGATATTTACACCAGAGTTTCATGATCTCAAGAAGTAGTTAGAGGATTTATTGGAAAATGGTTTCATTCAACCCAGTACTTATCCATAGGGTTCACATGTCATGTTTGCAAAGGAGGATGGTACCCGCATACATTGCGTGGATTATCAGAAGCTGAACCAGTTGATGGTCAAAACAGATATCCATTTTCAGGGATTGATGATATATTATATCAGGTTCGAGGAGACTAAGTGTTCTAGAATATTGACTTGATATCCAGTTATAATCACATGGGCGTTAGACCATCAGATATACCTCTTACAACCTTTTAGAGAAGGTATGGTCTATATGACTATGTGGTTATTCCATTTGGTCCCACGAACGTGCCTTTAGTTTTTATAGAACTGATGAACTAAGTGTTTCATCCATACATAGAATCATTCGTGGTGATTTTTGTGGATGATAGCTTGGGGTAGTATCACACTCGAAAAGACCATTCCATCCATCTTGAGATCATTTTGAGTACACATAAAGAGCCTATGTTATATTTTATGCTATCAAAATTACACTTTTAGATGGACCTGGTTCACATCGTGGGTCATGTTATCTCAGAGATAGGAGAATCCGTATACCTTGAGAATATGATGTTAGTAGTTTCCTGGGAGCATCTGAATGAAGTCTTTGAGGTATGTATTTTTCTAGGACTGGATGGTTACTATAGGAATTTTATATAGGGATTTTCAGGCATAGAAGTACTACTGAAGGGCCTGACTAAGAATGGTAAAAAGTACATGTGGGAATATTCTCATGATTCATCCTTTCAGGAGTTAAAAGGGAAGTTGACTTCAGTGCTGATAAATATTTTTCCAGATATAGTCAGGAGTTACACCATTTAATGTGATGTGTTAGGTGTCGGGAAAGGAGCAGTGATGATGCATGGGGAAGGAGTTATTGCATACAAGTCTCAGCAGTTGAGGTCACATGAGAGGAATTACCTGACACATGATCTCGAGTTGGCATAAGGTGTTCATGATTTACACTTTTGAAGAAATTACCTTTTGGGAGAAAATTTTGTGGTGTTCACTGGCCACAAAAGTTTCAAGTACATATTTACTCAGCATGGCCTGAATTTGAGACCATGAAGGTGGGTTGAGTAACTTCAGTCTTTTGAATTTGAGCCTGCCTAAATTCCTAGAAAAGGAAATGCAATGGATGATGTATTTAGCAGGAAGAAAAATATATAGGCAGTTCAAGAGGCCAGCAGTGAGTGGCATTTTGTGGCTCTATTATCTAAGATTCATTTGGAGGTTCATGACAGACAGGGGAAGACAATTATTTCATCAGTAGATGTTACCTATACATTACTTGATCAGGTGTGAATGAGGAACCTATCATATTCTGAAGGTCTAGTCCTATAGGATAGTGTGTCAGTATGGGACCCTACCCCTGGGTGGACCAAAGGGGAGGATGAGGTCTTGCGCTTTAATGGATGTGTATGGGTGTCAGCATCCATACATGAGGAGTTGATGTAGGATTTTCATTCCTCAGTTTGGGTAGTTTATCCTAGTACTACCAAGATGTATCGAGATCTAAACCATCAGTATTGGTGGCTAGATATAAAGAAAGATGTTGTTTGTTTTTATGAGATGTTCCACCTATGAGCAGGTGAAGGCAGAGAATCACAGACCGAACTGGATTGTACTACAGCTACCCATTACCAAGTGGAAGTGGAATAATGTTACGATGGATTTCATAGAACGGTTACCATGGTCACCTCGAGGGAAAGATTTGGTTTGGGTTGTTATCAACTGGCTCATGAAGATTTCACACTTCTTACCGATTGAGGAGACCTTTAGTGTTGATGATCTGGGAAATTTGTAAATCCTAGAGATTGTAAGTTTTCACATAGTTCGGTGTTCTATTATTTCAGATAGAGACAACATTTTTAATTATATTATCTGGAATGGAGTACATATGGCTTTGGGTATAAAATTACTTCTAAGAAAACATACCATCCCTAGAAAAATGGCATGTCCGAGTGCACGATTCAGGTGTTGGATGACATTATTCAAGCATTTGTTCACGATTTTGGTGGTTATTGGTAGAAACACATACGAAGGGTGGTGTTTTCATATAATAATATTTTTTAAGAAACTATTTAGATGGAAAATTATGAGGCTTTGTATGGAAGGACAGGTCGATTTCCCCTATGTTGTTTAGTGGAAGAAGATGTGGTTATGCCGGGACCTCTTCTTGTCCAAGATCTCACATGGCTATTAGAGTTTTGTTTTGGAAGAGGATGGATACTGTACATTCTCTACAGAAGTCTTATGCTGATCGACCGAGACGACCTCTGTAGTTCGAGGTCAGAGATAAGGTTTTCTAATGTGTCACACCATGTGTGGGACATAAGAGGATTATGAGATAGGTAAAGCATCCACCGAGATACATTAGTCCATTTGAGGTGTTGGATATAGTTGGTCTGGTTTCTTATAGGTTGTAGTTACTTCATAGGTACCAGTCTATGCATGAAGTCTTCCACGTTACTCAGCTACAACATTACCTTTTAGACCCGTCTCATGTTTTACAACCCAAGGAGGTTGAGTTGGTGGTTGATGAATCGTTCTAGGATCGTCCTATATGGATTATTGATCGAAGAAGGATGGTTATCCCTGGACTCTTAGTTCCTATGGTACAGGTGTTATGGCAACACGAACGAGTACTTGACGAGACTTGGGAGAGGGAGGATGATGTGAGATCATAGTGGCCAGAGCTATTTGAGGATTCTTCTTCAACTCCTTATTAGGTAAATTTGGAGTTGAATCTCTATTAGGGGGAATTATGTAAGAACCTAGATCTTATTTACATGTATAGATCATGTTTTCAGGTTCCTTTGAGAAAAAGGGTGTTCTTGGAAATTTTTGTATTACACGGTGTGTACTTGAGGGTACACACCGTGTACCTGGTTGTTGTGGGTAGTTGTGTGCTGGCCTTGTAACAATCGAGATAGGGCCATGCAGGGTGGCCAGGAGACTACCTAAATCAGGGGTCAGTTGAGTCATGTACATGACATTTACTCTAAATGAACACACCATGTACTTTTTAATTTATTTGTTAAATAGGATAGGGGTCACATAAAATTCCAAGAAATGTCTTCTAATAACCCCATATCTTCCAGGAGCAGTTGAGAGTAAATATTCTTCACTAAGACACCAATCCATCATATGTTCTCCAAATCAAACACCACCACTTGTTTTTGAATCACACCAGTGATCCCTTCGTTCTTCTAGAGATTCTTCTCCTGATTTCTTCTATCTCCTAATTTATTCAAGGTTGAACATTTTTGACATTTCCGTAGATCTATGATTTTATAATTAGATTCAAATGATAAGGATAAACTTTATAGATCATACAAAATTGAGGTAGTTGTTTTGTTGGATTTCATTTGTTTTAGCTGAGTTTTATATTCCAAAGTGTTGATTACCCTTGTTTTGGGTATTTCAGGTTAAATAAATTGAATCCTATTTTATATGTCATTGATTTATTGTTTAATTAAGGGTTTGTTGATGTGATATTATGTGAAGTTACATGTTTAAGGAACACCCCGTGGGTTTTTTCCTTGTTTGAATAATTGGGGCCTTTTGGACCAGGTTGCATACAAGGCATACCTCGTTTACTTTCCTCTCTTGATTGGATAGAACTGATCACCCTTTTGATTCTTGTTAAATGCTTGTGATATGTATTGTAACTGTTTATACATGTATTAGTTCATATTACATTGGGATTATTGATATAATTTATCAACGATTGAATTACACAGGTCTACATTAACCTGGTGTAGTTTGACCACATAGGGAATTGACATTTAGTGCTTCCTCAGAGTGTCTGTTATATTTTCACGCTATGAGACCATGATGGGGGGGTTGATAGTTAGTTCCCCCTTAGGGTGTCTATAGTTTATGTTAGAACACCACAATGGTAATTGATGTTGAGTTAATCCCCATAGAGTCTATAGTTATTTAGGAAAGGCCATAGGGGGAATTGACGGTGAGTGCTTCCCCAGAGGGTATTTTCCTTTTTTTTTGCATTACTTGGAAAGAGGGGTTAGATAGTTTGAAATACCTAGAGGGTTAACATAAATATTGAATGTTTGTTACACTTCTTCTAATCCAAAGCACAATCTTGGATTCAGTCTTATTAGGTAGTCCTCTAAGACAGCTCTTGTGATACCTACATGATTCAATGATGAACATTCACAGCTAATGAATGTAAATGGAAACTGTGGGATCACTTACTTTTGTGTACTCCTAGTTTCTTTTCTTCATTTCCATTATCACCTCTTATATATACTCACTGATAGTTAGGTACAGATTTTATTGTGGTTTCCTACTAGGATACTTCTCATACCCTTCTTGGGATATGATTTTAGACCCAAACAAATTATATGGTTATAGGGGTAGATTAGGGAAAGCGCCCATTATAATTAGGTACTTGATTACTATGGAGATAAAGATAATGGGAACAACAAGAGGCTTTTGATGTTGTTAGAGTTTAATTTTTTTCTTTTTCACTTTGTTTTAGTACTTTATTCCATCATTGGGACTTGTTTGGCTATTTTTCTAGACATATGTGACATGCATCATTTATATATGTGCTGTAGTTGTTAATTTATTTTCAAGATTCTGGTTTTTACTTGTTTTATGGTTTTATTGCTTCTGCTAATATTTATTATTATTATTTCCCTTATGAATACTCTCCCAATGAAGGAAGAGTTTCTCCAATATCACACCAAAGGACCATGCTGGTAGTAGTTAGCCTCTAGCGTTCGAGGAAATGTGCTTGAACCCATGTGACCAAAAAGGTATGGGGCACTTTTAGGTGGCACCCAGAATAAGGATGTTACAAAAATGATGGTACCCCAACATAAGGAAAACCTTTGAAAAATACTTTTCTCTAAGATAAGATCAAATAAATAATTTATATGAGAAAAATGATACATTTTCATAAT
Organism: Viscum album; assembly: GCA_963277665.1. NCBI lineage: Eukaryota > Viridiplantae > Streptophyta > Magnoliopsida > Santalales > Viscaceae > Viscum > Viscum album. The sequence goes on along the minus strand of OY728161.1, from coordinate 1,982,632,328 downwards.
AGTGAAGTTATTAAATGATAAATAGTGATTGAATATTCTCATTGAACATACATGTCTTCAACAAAAAATAGGTTCACTTCCAAGTGAAGGGCTAGGATTAGTGAAAAAGTTACCTAGAAATTACTGTAAAATAATTTTCAATTCTAAAATTCCCACTTGATCCATTATATAAAGATGTTTAAAAATAGGCTTCAAATCAAACACTAACTCATCAATAAACCCACACAACTAATCAATATTATCACTACAAAAGTTATCAATATATAAATCCATGTATTCATTCACTACCAGAACATCAATAATTTTAATAGTTTCTTTCTTTTCAATAATATGTGATGGATACTTTCACACCAATATCTATGAAATTTATATGATTTATTGTAATTTATCAAAGGAATAAATTCATTGAAGATAACTTTTAATACATATATAATAAAACATATCATGATAAACTAAAACTCAATCCTCTTATGACTGATTTCAATCTTTAATATTTATAATTCACTATGATTTAAATGAAATGCCATAAAAAAAAGAAAATAGAATGATTACTATAATTATTTTTTGATTTAATATATACAACCATATTTCTCAACAATAGTTTTATCTAATTTTCATGTGGTTATATTTTCATTTTCATTGAAAATTTATCTCAAATAAAAGAATGTGATGATCTATACTTCAATATGGTATTTTCATAATTTGAATAAACAAGTAGCATGACTTTATCCCCTTCACCTGATGGACCGAAATCAACCATAGTAGTAGAAAAATAATTTTCTGCACCTTTCTGTTTTAAGTTGTGATGATTTTTCATTGAGTGACTAGCTTCTGACACACATTAGAATAATACCCCAACTCACTAAAACTAAAGCATCATTGCATAATATTTTCATTAATTTTCATTTAATTTTCATATCTATCATAATCCATATTTCCAAACTTACCATGTCATAAAAAATTAATAGACTTCATACGGAATTATCTGGCATGATTTTTACAACACGCCACACATGATTAGAACATGAATTTTGTAATTCAATATTTCACAGATTTATTCACCCACAATTCTAAATATATGGAAATTTTATTACTCTTGTCATCTCATAGAACATAAGTGTAGTAAAACTCCATATAAAATTTCTTATTTAAATAAACTAATTTGTCATCGATTTTAAATTCTATTATAGAAAAATAACTTCATAAACATGGATTTAACATGATATAAAATCTATTAATTTAAATATCAATTTACCAAAAAAAAAATTATATATACCAGACCTGTCTTGTAAAATTGGATTCATAAATGGACATGTAATATTCATAATTCTACATCAAATATATGATTTTTTTCATCCAAATTCAAGATTCCCTAGAGAAATATTTCACAATGAAAATATCCTTAAATTTGACCCATTACATAGAATCAAGATTATATTTCTCTTGGGAATTAAAAACCAAATACCAATATCGATCACATTCACATTAAAATTGATAAATGGAAATTGTTACCCTTTATCATTATGAATACTCTATGACATAAAAAATATTTTCCTGGGCATTGATCTATCCTTCAACAATGACTATGTTTGAAGATCCATTGAAATTTGGGTGATGTTTCCTCATAAAATGATACATTATAGAATTGATCCTTAATGGAATACTAAGTTCACATATATCATTTATACCAACACAATATGCAACTTATGTCAACTGATCCAACGATGAAAAAAATGATCAGTTCTAATTCTATCCATCTAAGGATGCTAATTTGTATGAATAGTATCCCCTCTGTTCATTCCAACTATAGCTTCCATATATCCTCAATACAAAAGATTCTAAATAGAGATTGTTTAGATGAAGAAACATGGTAATAATTAAATGAAATATCATTTCATATTAACAATAATGTAAAATATTTTAATGGTTTGTTGTAATAATTTTTTTAAACATTAAATTTATTTAAACCGATGAATGAAAACAAATATAAGGACCTGATCTTAATCCTTAAAGAATATTGTATTATATGTCAAGATATAAATCTCTCAAATTTTAGGATCTATTCGGTTTTAGAATTTTATTTAATTATTTAAGAACACATACATTATCACACCATATATATACAAAGATTACACATATAAGAAGTATCCATTTCCCCCCAAAATATAATACTTTTGAAATAAAAAATAAATTATTTCGATGAAAAATATTCCAAAAATTCATCACGACCTCTTCCCTACCCATACCAATCCATAAACCATGTGAATTTATTTTTTTAAATGAAGGATGAGCACAAAAAACTCATTAAGGGACAAAAAAAGAAGTACTTTGTTATTCTAGTGGAAAACATGAAAAACCATAAAATTTTTACCTTTATCTCAATGTTCATTGAGATAAATGTAATAAATCATTTTGACAGGAAATAATATATAATTTTATGTCAAATAAATATTTTAAAATCCATCGAAATAATATATAAATCATGTAGGTAAATTGGGACAACATCATTCATATCAATATTACAATGGGAATATTCAATATAGAAAAATTCCATTTATAGAGTACCCTACTAATTAGAGGGATATCATGGACCAACCACTAATTAGTTTATCACCGAAGCACCTATCTTTGGTTTATCATGAAACCATCCATCTATGGTCAATACTGAAACAAGCATTACTTGTTATATAAAGAAACATCCCATAATTGGTTTAAAATGGTCCCACCTATCATCCTAAAAAATTCCCATAAACCAAAATACAATCATAAATCATTATATACAATGTTTGTATATTAAAAACCCTAAATAAATCTTTAAATTTTGTATAAAATACTCTTTCAGTTATAAAAATACCCATATATTTTAAATCCCAATTTCTATATGAAAATCCACTTTTATTTAAAATACCCATTTTCGATACCAAAAAACATAGAAAAAGTGAATGATGGGTTTTATTTTAAGATTATATTAATGCATGTAATGGATTTTAAACATATAATAATGGTTTTAGGGGTGAGAAAATTCATTTTCACCATTCATGTTAAAATACAAAATACCTTTTATCATTGATAAAGAATGTAAAATATTCTTTAAAAAGATTTATCTTTTTGAAAATAATTGAATGAAAGTCGAAAAAAATCCTTCATAAAACTTTGAAATTACATTCAAAAAATCATTTTAAAAACATAGACATGGAAGAGAAAGTGATATTTAAAAATATATTTAAATAATTATTTTTTAAAGAACATAATTTATCAATTTTTAATTATTTAAATTATATAATCTTTAAAATAATAATATTTAAGAAATAAATAAATATCATGAGAATAAATAAATACAATATATAACATGTCAGGGGTATTAATATACACCTCATGAAAAAATATTTATTCATAACTTCAATATATGCTTTAAATAATGAAAATTGAGATGAAGTCCATTACCTCGAGTTTAATTCATCTTGCTTATTATTTATCTTACTAAATAATAAAATTGTGTTAATTATTTACTTTTTTAACAACATTTTCAGGTTTATTGTTCCACTTATTTCAGTTATCATTATGTAATATATTATTACTTAATTAAATAAGTTTACATTTTATGTTTTATTGAAATTTTTATTATATGTCCAAAAATGACATTGGTTGGTTGAATATGGGAAAAGAGGTAATTATTTAAATATATAAAAATTAATAATCATGAAATGATGATAATATTTATATATTAATTATATCTTTTAAAATTAATCATGAAATATGGTTATGAAAAATGTTCATTGTTATGATAATGGAGAGAGTAGAACATATATATAGATGGGTAACGTTTCAATTTTTCATTGATTATAATAAAAATTAAATGTGTATTATTTTATATTTAATGAATTATAATAATATAAAAAATAAATTATTATTTATTTAAATATACTTATATACACCATCCATGTAACTGCATGATGAAAAAAGAGTCACATCACTTCGTGGAGGATGTAGTCCACACATATGCATGATTGACATTATAATTTTTTAGTGTGAGAATAAAATTGATATATACACTTTTTTGAATCATAAATATTTCATGAATATCAAAATTATTTCATTTACATAACAAATATTCATTAAAAATTCCCTAATTACCTTCAATTTAAAAGGTTTGGGATAAAATGAATCACATCGCTCCATGAGGTAGTAGTCTTCCAAATACACAAGCAACGTTATCGTATCCCCCTATAATTGGAAATTAAGAATGGTATGTGATATTATAACTTCAAAAGTATAAATATGTTAAAATTATCACATATATACTTAAAATTTATCATTATTCCAAGTCGTGATAGTTGATGATAAAAAAATGAAAGACATATGTTTGAGAGGTGGTAGTCTGCGTATAGACAAAGGATGATTTTTCATCCCTTTTTTGATGAGGAACTGGATTAAGATATAAAATTAAAAGAATAACATATAATTATATGTTACATACTAGTGTAATTATATAATAATTGTCAAATTTTTTAATGATCTGTAAATATATATAAAATAAAACCCACTAGTAAGTAGAATACCTCTTCTTTAGACAACCACCTTATATACTAACCAAAAGCCCTCATAGGTTGGATTTATAATCATAAAATGGTATATAGGATATGGGGATGGATTAAATGAATATATTTCAGTAGGTATAGGTTGTAAAAAATGTTATTGATGGTGTGAAGTGAAGAAGAGAGGGGGTAAGATTTTATAAGTGAGGTGGGTGGAACACTTGTATTTTTTGAAAAGAAAAATTTGTAGAAACTATTTTTACATTAAATAAGGCTCAGAAATAAACCATTATTTATAAATATACATTATTATGTCTAAATATTTCCATAAAAAATTATACATGTTTTAGGGTATTTTTCCTCATATCATTTTTCATTAAGCCACCGAGAAACCAGTCTTGAAATTAATCATTGTAATTAAGTTTTACTATCTTCGTGGTTAATTATAATATAAAAATTGGTTGAAATAATTATATTAAATATATTATTCAGATTAAATATTTTTAATTAATTTTACCAAAATTCATTCTAAGTATTGGAAAAATTTATTTTAAAATTAAACCTGGTGACGTGATGAAAAAACTGGGTTTGAAAAGGTGTATTTTCATGAAAAAGATGATTTTATATTAATAATATGAGTAATAATAATCATTTTAAAAATATATATTAATATTTATTGATATAAAATATATAAATTAAATTTAAAACATTATTAATTAGATATTATTTTATTAGGACCTATCTGATAATGAAAACTATCATTTTAGGTATTGTATTTTTTTTTGAAGAATGTCTGAGAAGAAAGGAAATGACATCACTTTGAATATGTGGATTCTGGGGATAATATTATTAATCATGAAATAAGATTCGAGTCTCATAATAAAGACCATTTTATTTGGAATTAATGAAATTTTTGGAAGATAGTGAAATTACAATAATTTATATTGTAAATATGACTATGCTTTACAAGTTTGTATTTCAAAAATATCATAAATTATTTGGAGAACATGTGATGCAAGGCTAATGAATATAAATGGGATAATGTTTCTTCTAATTATTTATTTATTTTATTTGATTTAAATATGTCGTTGTAGGACAATGAATTATCATGGTTGGGTTTTCTGATGGAGATTTTAATGTGGCTTCATTTCCAACTGTTTGAAATATTTTCTGGGTCCAAAAATTAGAGGAGGGACATCATTGAGAAATGTGGATTTCATTGAAGGGAATATGAAAATTCTAAATGGCATGATTTTCATGAATATAGGGCTTTATAAAGGTTGGTTCGCAAAGAAACAAATTTTTTGATGGAAATCATCGCGATTACCAGACTACGATAAGTGGACCATCATGAAAGGTTATTTTTTTGGGATGAAATGCCACAAAAATATTAAAGGATTTGGTTTATTGAAGGATAGTATGAGATTAATTAAGAGTCGGAGCATCGTGAATAGTTACATTAACTATGATATTTCATGAATTGGAGCATCATGAGTGCACAATGGTTTAACAGTGATCCCTGCGACAACGAAAAATATCAATGGCGCATCACGAAAGGAGGAGCGACGTGAAGAAATTTTTGAGCGATCCAAAAATTGTGTTGGATGAGGTGGAGAATCAAGAATGGGAAAGCATATAAATATAGGGTGACCCCCACTTTATTTTTTAAGAAGTAATCATAGATAATATAAAAGTGATCTGATTTCTTGATGGTAGAAGGGCTCAGTGATGTGTGATTTCTATTCGAGCTTGTTCATCAAGAAAGGACCACAAAAGTATTGACTGATTCCAATGAACATAATTATTTGGTGCTTCCTAATTATGTCATATAATTCAATGATCATATAAGTTTCATGAAGGTAGTTGGTTCCACGATTTCCATGAAGGTTGGGAGCTTCAGGAAGGGTGCTTTCAAAATTATCTTAACAAAATGTAGTTTTAAATACCCTTTTTAATTAAACAAATCCTTCGTAGAGAATCAAAATAGGAATGAGTAATCTAACCAGGAGCCATTAAAATATCTATGAGGTTCTTACTAGATTCTGGGTAAGAAATAGAATATTTTTTTTGAAATATCAAATTTTAAGATGTGGATCAAATAGTATTGTGACATTGAATTACATCATTTTGTTTTGGAAGAATCACACACACTATAGAATTGGTTTCATAGTCCTATACGAGTGTTAGGGAAAATCCTACTCATTTTATAACATATAAATGAATTTTTTTCTAGTTGATTGTGTGGTGTTGGATTGTTTCCAAACCATACCAAGTCTGCAACTACTTTTTTTGAGTTGGGAACTTTGTAAATTCATATGTTTTTGTGAATGTGTGATTGTTTTAAGTTAATCTAGGAAAGAAATATTCGACAAGAGGTGAAGGTTATTTCAAAAGTAAAGAATCATAAAAGAAAAAGATATCATTGATTGAATCCTTCCCGCTCACAATGATATAATGATCCTAATTGGGAAACATAATATTTAAATTGATTAAAATAAAAAACAATATTCACAATAAAATAGGTTCAAAAAAACCCCATTTTGAAACCCTGAAGCAATATTATACTAGAACATAATATTAATATCACTCAAAATAAATTATATGGACTAAATATTAATAAATAATACATATGATAATTTAAATTATATTAAAAACTATTATAAGTTTAAAAATAAAAAATTTATTGAAAATAAATGACCTTTTTGAGAAATATTTATATTTCAATATCAATAGACTCAATGTTTTCCAAAAAAAAAATAATTTCACCCTAATTTTTTTACTCGGATTTAAAAAATGAAATTAATTTTTTATAACTAAAATCCTAAAATTTATAATTTCAAATTTAAAAAATACATGCATTAAATGGAAATAGGTTAGTTAAATCTATTTCATTTTTGATTTAAAAATTTCTTAATATTTATATATTGAATATAAATATTTGATTCATATTATTAACCTTTAAAATTAATTATTCAATAATTACCTAGGTTTTTAAAATATTTAGTTAAAATAAATTCCCATGAGCTTTTGGGATTAGTGTTTTAGAGAAGTAGGATAAAACATTAAATATGAAAACCCATGATCTATGAATCAGATGGTCGTTTATCTATTATGTTAAAAAGAACATAATATATATTGAGTATTCAATATCTTTCCAAAATTATATACCTATGAAAAAAATATATTCATATAAAAAATTCCTTATTGTCCTAACAAGGGGAAATTGAAAGATAATAATGGGGTGATCTCATAAACAGAATAAGGGTAAACATAATTGATAACAATCAAAGATCATAAGTCATCATAATAAATTAATATGGGTATAATCATATTTCATAAGGAAGTTATAAAAAATATATAACATATTATAAATTTTGGAATACCATAAGAAGAAATCATTTAAATATCACATGTCATAGAAACAAGGTATACTAGAGAATTTCGGCACATCCACAAGTATATATGTCATAGCATACTTTATTAGGCATCACATATCATTTACCTTAGTTAACCAGGCCTTACTCAATTATGTCCCTTGGTGGATAATGATTTAATCACTTGTTTCCCATATAAGACCAGGAATCCCAACATGTTTCAAAAATTGGATCAAGAAAGAAAACTCATTTCACCAATATCTCATGAGATTTAAAGCTTTACTAATTGTATTAGGAGGATATATTGGTCCCACCAATCACAAAATTATTAATATACACATGTGCGCCACAAAAAACTTCTATCTATCATATCATTAAATCCTAGGAATAATTACGAGTTTCAAAAAACATTACAATTATAATCATTAAATTATTTACCATAAATAACCAAAGTAGAGAAAATGGGATTCATTCAACAAATCATAAAGAACCCATGGAAAGAGAATGGGTCTCATGTCCTTTTAAAATAGATTAACATAAAGAAATTATTCAAAATTCCTAAATAAGCCCAAAATCTATAAAGACTTTATATAACATTATTGGTAAATAATTGTTAATCAAGATAATAGAAAATATATTATATTAATTATACAGATAAAGGGTGTAAGGATATAAAAAAAAGATTATGAAAAAAAATCGATATAACAAATATATGTGAAAACTATCAATATGTGGAATATAAAATACTATATTAATATATGATTGAAATTTGAAGAATAATTATGGTTTTACACCCAAAAAACAAGGAAGGACTATGGAAGTTATGTTTTATTTCACCAAACACTATTTAAAATACATAAGACTTTTAGAAAAATAATGTGGATGGTTACATTTGAAAAAACATCTTCTATCAATCATAATATTTTTCAAATAATGTTAATTAGATAAAAATACATTTATGGAGTTTTGCAAAAACCACCTTGGTAAATAAGAAACATCATTGATAATTTGAAATCATTTTAAAAGATATATTCTACAAGCCTAGGAGAAAAATAATTTCACTTAGAAAATGTAGAAACATATAGATAATATATTAAATAAAATATCAATACTTATAAAAATATGTTTTCCCATGGAAAATATTTAAAGATACCATTTTTAATATATTTTTAGATTGAATATGTTACGGGTCACATAGAAATTTTATTTTCCAAAGGGTGATGTGAAAACTCTAAAAAAATTATATATTAAGAACAGACATCATGAAATTATTCATTGAACATTTATTAATATTATCGAAGTAAATTTATGGTGGATGATAATGACTTTTTTTATTAAAATGATGAAAAATAATTTGAAACACATATGATTCGAAACTCATATTGTAAATAGAGTAATAAATTTTCCATTATAAAATGGGTCATGATAATTTTTATAATCATATAAAATATTCAATAATATCATTCAAAAAATAGGGGATACAATTATTAGGTAATAAAATATGGACATGAAACAGATACACAATTAATATATGGATGTTCATTCCTGATAATGTAATACTTTTACAAGATAGAGTAATTAAATTGGAAAATTTTAATTAAAAGAAACATTCTCAGTAGAAATATAAAAGATAAAATAAAATAAGAAATGGGAAATAAAATATTACATATAATATTGAAATAATATGTTCCAAATAAACTATTTAACTCAAATAATGATATTTTAGTTACCAAAGTCCCTTACAGAAAACATAGTTCGTAATCTAAGAAAATTTTTAAAAGTAATTTACATTCTAAAAATGTAAATCAAAATAATTAAAATATAAAATACAAAAAAATAAAATCATAGGGAATAATTTACCCAACATACATAAAATATTTTATAAAAGTATAATTTTAATTCAATAAACAATAATTAAGTTAAAAATCCCTTACAACATGATGAGAATTTAAATAAAAACCACTTAAAAGATAGTTATTTGAATAAAATGTAAATTACCTAGAATAAAATTTATTTAGGGATATAATATCTCAGTTAGGATGCATACACAATACATATAAAAAAATAGGTTCATAATACAAAACATGAATCAGAGAGATTAATTTGGGAACAAAACCCAAACCTTTGTTCTAATTCATTATTCACTTGTCCTAAAGATCCAGAATAATTAAAAAATAATTATAAAATAAATAAATAAGATCCATATTCATAAATATAACCAATTATACTCATCTTTTTAATCATTATATATATAGTTAGTTGTTAACATTTTTTCAAAATCTAGTGTATGTAATCTTGTATGTTTCAAACTAGCTTTTTAGAAGCAGACTCAATATTCGTTATTCATCCAACATTAATAATTCCTATATAATTATGTTTAATTTAATGGGAGAACTGTAATGATTTATTACCTTTTATATTATTTCCATGAGTGCTTCTTTCTTTCTCCCTGAAGATAAAATTTGCAATAAGGTTATTTTTGTGATTCATAACAAATGAATGATGTTTTCTTAATTTATGAGTTATATATTGATATAAAATTCCCAATACCAAGTATAAAATAATATTTTTTTTCATTTTTTATAATATAATAGTAATGATTATGTTCTTAAACTCTTCCATGAAAAAAATTCATAGCATTGTTCAAGTAGTTGGTTAAACAGACGCAAACATGAATGAAGAATGATTAAAGGGTGATTATGAGACGGTGTGGCTGAAATATAATTATAACAGTAGAATAATGATCCAATTTTGAATTTATTACAATGATATATCATTATTCTAATTTATTTTTAAAATAATTTATGGATATAAAAAAATATTTTGTATGAAAGAATTGTCTTTCCATGTTAGTTTTCATGTTATAGACAATTATATTTATAATGACCTTCTATTATCTAAATAAACTACAATTTTTCCAATTTTTATTAAAATTTATTTATTAATATAAAATAAATAAACCTTTTCATTGAAACCAATTATTGGAACCATCTATGAATGTCGTTACTAAAACAAGGAACGAACCGTTCTTTGGAGGCAGTAGGCAATACCTATGCATGGATGATGCACCCATTGTCCTTAGAATAAGATAACTGATTAATATAGTTTATCATTTTATATTAATAAATAATTTATATAAGACATAATTATATATTAAATTCTTTTTCTAAATAATCAATGTTTGTATCTGAATGAAAAAAACAATACTTTGTGGTGGTAGTAGTCTACACATACACATGACTCATGATTTCATATTTTATATTGGAAGTGGGAAAATATGTTAATGATTCTAAAATAATTTTAATAGAATATAATTATTTTATGTATAATAAATTTTTAATTTAAATATGTAGTAGTGAAATTTTATAGAGTACAAAAAAAGTGATAGAAATGAGAAATATAGGTTATGTACTTATACCTCACAGCATAGGTTATCTCTATTGTAAAGGGGTTATGCATTTGAGAGTTGGAAATCTGAGAATATTAAAATTATTTAAGCTATATACGAATTTTGATGAAATTTCTGGGAATATTATGTTTCATACATTGGTATATTTTTTGTGAACAAGAGTGAGGAGAGGACATCCCCATTTATATGTGAAATGTGATGACATTTTTGTGAATACACAACGATTTCAAATAATGGGAATGAAATTTAATGGAAAGTTGTTAAAAAATTGATAAATATTGTATTGAGGAATATATAAAGTTAAATATTTATTATAACACTAAATTAATAATATTATTTTAACTAATAATTCCTTTAACCTCATAGGTTACTAATTTGTACCATTTCGGTTTTCACCACGGTAACTAGTTTTTAACCTTTGAAATTTATACATTATTCTAAAAATTAAAATGGAAATTATGAAAAAATATGTATCTAATAAATATAAAATTGAAATAATTTTAATAATAATAAATTTATAAATGCGATAAAAATTAATTTTAAAATAATAAATTATAATTTAATAAAAACAATTTTATAAAAAATATAAATTAACTTCTAAAATGTTAAATATGGGTTTGTTAATTAAAAACATAAATTTAAAATTATAAATTAACTTATAAAAAAATATCTTGTGTAATTAAGATATATTTTATTAGTTTACAATACATACATCTATACTAATAATGTCATAAAATTCATGTTTTTCATAAAAAATATATTTTTCACTATTCACCAAAAAATCATCATTTTTGAAAAATATGAACATATTATATTAAAAAAATATTACTATTATGAATTACAAAATAATGTTAATTTAAAAAAATAAAATTCTAAAATTTATAAATTTATCTTTTAAATAAAGTGGTGTGATATAATAATAAATTTTTATGTGGAAATAATATATCTGTACATTGACCATTCTTATTCATATTTCCAATCAATTACTAATTAAGATTGTATTAACCCATTATTTATATCCAACATGTTTTTTTCATAATTTATAATATGTTTTTAGAAATATAAAATCATATAATATTGAAATCAATATTTATAAAAATATATTTCTAATCATAAAATTAATGTATTAGTCATTTTAGTTGTACTAATTGGATTTCATTCCTATTAAAAGATTCCTTTATTTTTGTTAAAAAATATTTAATAACATAGTTACAAATATTCATACTTCTAATTCAAGGAATAGGTTATAATGGTATTGTCATATCATGGTTTCATTTTATCTTGGTGTGGTGTGGGGAGTATGCTAGTAATCACATTATTTAATGAAAATGTACAGTGAAGTATTAGGTCACTACATTCCCATATTTGAAATCTTGTTTCAATGAGTAACTTATAAATCATGTTACTATAGATTGGAAAATTAAAATTCATTTGGAAGAATCAAAAATATAGGGACACAGTATCTTATAAACCCCCCCATTATAGTATATCTTATCATTGAGAAACATCTATGCTCATCCAACCACATCACCCAATCTAAATCAATATTCAATCCTTGTTCAAGATCCCACATTTGATCCTCAAATACCAAATACACCTTGTTATTACCTCTTAGAAAATACGGTTCAAAATGAACCAAAATCAACACCACCACTTTCCACTACTATAAAACTACCCAGATGGTGCTTGATTGGACCTGTACATCCTGAAGTGTCATATTGTCACTAAAAATTAATCATATTGTTCATGATGATCCACACTATAAATCTAATCTCACAATAGAAAATTCCATTCAACAACATTCCCCCATTATAGTCACATATCAAAACATGTTCTTATCTATCAAATAACCAACTCAATGTGATCTCTAACTTACAGAACCTAGATATGTTCGATAACACTTGTCCAATTATGTAACTGAAGATCATTCTTAATTTTCAGATAAAATTTATGGATCTCTACTTCTCTTGAAAAGAACCATAAAATGACATATTTTACATGAAAAACACCAAATAATTTTTAATTTCACCAGTCATGCACCAAATGATATACCAAAAATGGTTCCCAACTCACCACATCGAAATATAAAAAACACGGATAATTGAACCTCCTCGAGCTGGCTACTTTTGAATGTAACGGTCCATACCTACCGAAACATAATAAAACTACTATATCATAAGTTCATAAATAATAATTTCACCCCATGACCATCGAAAAAAACTCACAAATTTCTAGAATCTATATTTTATTTGATTACTATATAATGATCCTCACTACCCAAGTTCATCATTATTCTTTACCACATGCACTAACATATCACTAAATTAATGATTTCTTAGATAAGTTGTAATTATTTTAGATGATGGATATAATTATTGATATCTATAAATAATAAAAATAGAATGTGGAATTTGACAGTCACTAATGAATCCATATAAAATTTATTGTAATGGTACACCGACATTTAATTCTATCCCGACCATCCCCTAAAGGGTCTCTTAAAATTGTGAAACATCAAATAAAAGGGTCATGTGAACATGACTAATGTGATCCTCCCCACCATAGGTGTATAATTTTCATCACTACATTTAACATAACTAACAATGACCACAACCCTCACTCCAGCCCTTACTAGTCATAATTATGGGAGACAGCCACCCAATTCAGATGCGAGTGCTAAAATGATTCATCCTAATATTCCAAATTTATTGTTCAAAGAACATAATCCATTTTATCCTCTAAAAACACATCAAAAATTTGAAAAACCATTAAATATATCTAAGGATAAACCTTATCATGATTGATCAGAATCATACAAGTCTAACTCATCTCAATTTGTGATAATTGCATCCCAGGAAACCATTTAAATAAATTAACTAGAAGAACATAGAATTAAACTTTATATAATAATGATTTTTAATTAAATAACAAATTTTCTTACAGTTGAGTAAATTTACAATCTATAATTTTAAATAATTATTCCATCACAATAAATAAATATTTCATCATATAGTAATATCATTAATATAGTTTCAAATTCTCCCACTAAAACATTTTTATATATAATGTTTTTTTCAAGAAATATCTTAACTATTCTAATATGGACATCATCATTTTCCATAATAATTCTTAAAACCATATGAATTTGTTTTATTATGTGAGATGAAGAAAAAAATATCTATAAGGGAAATCAATAAAAAAATAATGAATCCTATTAGAACATGAATACTTATACAATAATTATATCTTTTAAATAGTAATATTTGTGAAAAATATAAACATTTTATTAGACGATAAATCAAATTTTCATCCAAAATAATTTTAGATAACATTTAATAAAAAATCATAAAAGAAAAAATTAATTACATAATAGGCCAATTTCATTCATGAAGAACTTGTGAAAAGCATTTTAATTTTTTTATACAATTTTCACTTATTAAGGACCATATACATTAATTTAAACATAAGATCATGAGTGATCAAAATAGATAATAACATTAAGATTATGGTATTATAAGATCATGAAAATATTAGAAATTTGGAAGCAACATAAATCCTTACACAAGATTAATTCAAGGAAAAATTCAAGACAACATAACATGTGGAACATGGTCTCGTATTATATTTGTTTACTCCCAAATCCCATACATAATGACCCATGAGAGAAAATCTATAATAAATTAATTGAATAACTATATGGGACCACCCATAATGTCATGTTAATGATTATGTTTTCCCTAAATGTAAATCCATCACAAGTCCTAAATATAAAAATTAATAATTGAAGGAAAATGTGTAACATTATCTTCCCTCACATTATAATCAATATAAATGTCTTAAATAAGGAATTGGAGTAATGATCATAATGAATATGTTACCCCACCAATGATAGGGATGGTAATCTAGGTATATATATGAGAGGAATATATATAGATGTTATAATAATTAAATAACATTATAAATTTAGAAGGTCAGTTAGATATATACTACTCATAAACCAACCAAAAGTGTTGTCTAAATATATCCCTTACAACCATAAGAAAAACATTTCTAAATATAAAAATATCTATTACAATTAAAAAATACATACACATAATTATAATAAATGTAAATATAATTTTTCATTGAATTATTTATCTAGGTGTATAAATAAATCCAAATATAAAATAATTTTTATATTGGTGTTAAAATTCATCGATTCTGTATACGTTGAAGTAAAACAGATTTTTATTTTTATCTATAATGTCCAAAAATTCAGACTAAAATACAATGAAATATTAATTTTGAAATACAATGAAATAATGTAAAAAATGATTTTAAATTTTCTTTATAATTCATTTATACACATAATAATACATTAATAAAATAATATTTATAATATTGACATTAAATATATAGTTTTAGAAAATAAATAATTAAAATCTTTAAAATATGGGTTTTAAAGTAATGTAAACCTTATATAAAACCTTAAAAATAAAAATTTGGAAACAAAATTGTAAAACATTTAATTATGATTAAAAATTAATTTTATCATCCATTTAATTACAAGTAAAAATTTTATTCAACCATTTACATGAACAAAGTAATTTAATAAAAATTGTTGGATGTGATACGTCAAAAGATGATTTATTTAAATAATTCCCTTTACCATGAGTATGACTCATAAAGAATGTAATTTATATTCCTAAATAATAAAATAATAATTATTAATTAAATTATTAAAAACATCATTCAATTTTATTACACCATTCATTTATATTGTTGTCTTATTATATTCAATTACATAATCTTTTACATTCATATCTTACATTTTGATGATATTCAACTTATATATCCAAATCGACATTGAAAGACAGAGTATGGTAAATGGGGTAATAATTTAATCATATATAGGATAATAATAATTATTTTCATTTTCATTTTTATACATAAATTATAGTTTTAAAATGTACCATGTTTTAAAGTTATGGAAAATTAACTACGTTGCAATTATTGAGACTGTATGTTGTGTGTATGAATTGGTAACGTTTCAATTTTAAAATATCACGATGGAAACAATTTAAAAATATTTTAAAATTTACATAATGATAATTATATAATAAATATAATATGATATCATTAAGTAAATTTATGGATTCTACCTAGTGATTTGGTAAGGAAAATTGAATCACATCACTTTGTAGAGGTGAAAATGCACAAATATGTAAAAACCGCATTACCATCGTTCAATGAATAGAATGATTCGAAAATATATGATATATTAATTTTATGAAATTGAAAATATTACATGTTTATCTCATTTATACATTAATTTAATCATTATAAATATCCATTTGAGGCAACGATGAAATGTGAATAACACCGGTTCGTGAGGCGGTAATCCATTGTATAAATGGATGTTTCTTTCCTCTCCCATTTCATGGAAGAATATATGGAATTATGTAATAAAACATACATAATGATATATTATTATATTATTTATTTTAATTTTTTTATATCATCATGATTAAATAGTATTTTATAGAGGTTGAATATGAAATAAAATACAATGACTCGGTTATGAACAATTACTTCAATTTAGAAAAATTCTAGAGGTTTATGGAAAAATCATTTCAAAGAGGGTTTTCTTGTCAAACCACGGCCTAAAAGACATGTGAAGTGATATAAGAAGGAGATATTAGGAAATATTAGTCGACATAAAAGGCTTTTTATGTTGGAATAAAAATGATAGGAGATTCACGTTTTTATGTCAGGGGAGGCACACTTTCAAAATTAATAAAATATTAAATTAATTTTAATTAATTTTCATGGATTAGGGATAAATACATATATAATATAATATTATGATGACTAAGCATTGAAAAAACAATATAAAATAAAATTTGGACATGTTTAGATTAGGTTTTTTCCCTTATCTATGTTTTTAACACATTTTAACCCTTTTTGACAGTTATCTTGATAACAATGTTTTCACTCATTATGGGTCATAATAGTTATTATAAAAGGAAATATAAAAAATAAATGGAACATGGTAGATATTTTTATCTATATTTTAATTATTTGTATGGTGATAATTTTTTAAGAATTTAAACAATTTAATAAATTTTTATTTATTAAAAAACATCATTAATAACAATTTTGGAACTATTCATTAAATTTGAATTTGAAAGAAACATAAAAATAATTTAATTTGAATATAATACTTGAAAAAATAAAAAAAATTATACATATGGAAAAATTCATGTGATGAAATAATTTATGATATATATATATATACACATATATTACTTTTAATATTACTAACATTATATATTTCATTTTTCAACAATTGAATAAATATTGTGTTAGCATAGCATAATAAATTAATGTAAACATTTCATTACTAAAAATTATAAAACAATTACCCTGATAAAAACAAATAATTTATATTTAAAATGAAAATTTTATCCAATCAAATGTTTTTTTATCCTAGCCACAAAATATTATAGTCATTAAAATAAATAAGGAGGTATTTTTTCTATATGTTTTATATAAAGATTATAAAAGTCCTAATCAATGAAATATAGCACCATAAAGAAATATATTCAATAATTTTATTAATGATTCCAAACAAAAATAATAATATAAGATAAATGGATGTTTCAGTGTGAATTTTTAGTACTTATTATTTTACTTTTAACATTAAATACATGATATACACTTACCATTGTGACAAATATTTAATATAGTTACTATTAATAATGACTAAAAATAAAAGTGAAATATTTTTAATAATTAAAACTTTTAATTAAAAATATTTAATTAATTTTTTCATCATCTAATTCATAAAATTCAGAAAATTTTATTTAATATTAAACTCTCTAAACACAACAGAACAATGTATTTAGAAAAATGATATTTTAAATGAAAAATATTTTATTTGTTATATCCATGTATAAAAATATCATAGATGGCCATAATTTGATTATATTTACTTGAAAAACTAATTAAATTGTAATAAATAATCAAAAAAGTAATATTTCTTAATAAATACATTAAAATAATATATTGCTTTTAATAAAAAACTGTATTTTCTAAAATTTATGGAAAATCAATCATTTCACAAAATAATAAAAATTTAGCGATAATATAAATAAAATATTATTATTTGGAAAATTATAACCTTTTTATGAATTAATATTTCAAAATATTATATAATTATAATAAAAATTAATAAAATCTATTTATGAAGAAAACAAATTTCTCAAAAATAAAATGGGTTCAATAAAAACAGATTCATTATTATGAATGGATTTATAAATAAATTATTATTTTGTTGGAACATATTATATATTTCATGAAGTAAATAATCCTATTCATACCCCTAATTTAATCTCTAGCTTATAACAATCATATTTAAATAATAGTAGTTCATTCTTCATTTAGGCATGGTGTTGTATGTCATATATACTATCAGACATAGTTTTCATTTTTAATCTCGAGGTGTTAAATTAATCCATGATTTATTAAACTATTACTTCCCAATATAAAATAAGGCTATGTAAATACGGGGTATAAATTTTAGAGTAACTTTTTGAAATAAACCATAATAAAATGTTTTATTAAAATAACCTATTTATGATAGGGAAGATGAAATGATAATGTCATCCCATAACTAGGTTTTTAAATATAACATTAGAGGTAAGTGGAATTATTGACATGGAAAAATAATAATATTAAAATAATTATGAATAGTGATAGATATAATTGAATATACTAAATTGAATGACTAAGATAATGATAATGATCACAAAAACATAAGATGATGGGGTGTGAAAAGACAATCAATATGTTAGAATTGATTATAATAGAAAATAAATTTTATTTCCTGATAAAAATCCTAGAGATAATAAATTTTATTAATATCCATACGAATAACATTAGAAAACAAATATACATGACAACTATAATTTCATCTATAATCAATTTACACCAAATCTCATATTTGTCTCCAAGTAATTAGTATTCATGATGAAATTTTCATAACCAATGAACTAAAATAAACATATAATGGATCAAAAACTACAAAAAGTATAAAAATATATTCATCCTATCATTTGACATTAAAAAAATCAAAATATTTAGTACTTCATAATTCTAAAAATGAATAAATCATCACATAAATAATTAACACAATAATCCCCAAATCCTCAACAACACCACCAAATGATCAAATTTGATCATTTTATAAATTATAATCCTTAAAATTATAAAAAATATTCTTAAATAAGATATATTCCCAATGATTAGAATGATTTGATATGATATCCTTCCAAGGTAAATAAATAATTTATCCTCAAATATCATCAATCAGTCATAACTCATTATAGTAAAAACTTATATCCCATAATGAAATAATCTCCATAACAAGATAATAATTTCCACAAATAACCTAAATTGCCCTAAAGTAACATTAAAATCATATATGTTTCATATAGATAATTAATCATTTTTTTACTAAAATAAAATCCTATAATGGTATTTATACCATAATCATATATGTTTTTAAAAAGAGTGAACTTATTCAAAAATATCATTAATCACTAAATTAATTTTATATCCCTTATCACCCTATAGTTTTTGGTTCATAAACCCCAACCTTTTCCTTATTTGATTGGTTACCCTCTTTAGTAAAACAATTTTAATATATTTCAAATAATACCTCTATCTGTATGATTAACCACCTAAAAATAACCCTAAACAACAAATATAATATAATACCTAATGTATCGAAATACCTGTTAATATATGATAATTTTATTCTATTTTAAATAATACTTAATGTTTAACCTAAGGGATACATATACATCAACCCAAAAAATGACTCCCAAAATGTCATCAATAACATTAAAATCCAATCGCATGAATACCAAAAAGTGGTATCTAAAAATTTTAACTTACGATAAAAAATTAACTCATAATTCCATTATTGTATAATTAAAACTTAAGATTAGCTCATGTGAAAACATAAAAAACATCCAAAGATATCTAAACCATTCTATGGATACCATTTTTAAAGACACAACCACAAACGTTATATAATATTTAGTTTTATATCATGAATTTATTTTCTTACATTCCATCATCATTATGGTATTTAATTTTATAGAACTATTTTATAACCCTAATAGAAATAAATACTACATCCAAAAGTTGACACTTTCACTTAGTATATGTTTTTTCCACCCAAATATTTTTTCATATAAAATTAATTATTTTCAACATAGATATTCACAATATTCACCTAGACCTCAACCTTGTACGTACTCATCTGTAAAACCCTATAAAAATAATTATAAAATAATGGGTGATCAAAAAATATCATTAATTGACATATAAAAATAATGAAATAAGCTTTTTAGTTCACAAATACTTAAACAAGTTATGTTTTCCTCAAAATTATACATTGGGCTCAAAAAATATTTAATTACTTAAGATATAAAATTTTCTACCCAACTATTTTTAAAAAACATATCAAAATAATTATTTAAAGAAAAATTAAATTCATCATGTTTCCCTTAAAATAATTTAATTATTTTTAAATCATATTCATCAAAAGCTATACATTTTACTCTCATAAAGTATCACATATATTCAAATAAGAAAAATATCACATGTAATCACATTAGAGAATAACTTAATGAAAATGCAATCATAAAATCATGGAAATATAATAAATATAAATTTTGAAATATAAATTACATAATAATTAGAGAAGGATAAATTCCAAGACAACCCCACATGGCAGAAAATTTCCTATAGTGTATTAGGTTTACTCCTTAATCATATACATAATATTTCATGAGGCCAAAACACTACTAATTTAATAAGAGTTCTATCTGGGAGAACCAATTATAAAAATTTCATGCTTTTGTGTGATATAAAATGGAATCAATCCTATGAAATATGCACAATAATTATCTATTAATATAAAATAGTTTTTATAATCTTTTCTCATTCATAATAAAAATGTATTTATTAATGAAAGAATTTGAGAAATGATCATAAGGCATGTAATTCCCCTTAAATGGAAGGGATAATAAGCTAGGAATATATGTGAGAGACAAATATATAAATTTTAAAATCAATACATAACCTTAGAGAGATATATTGAAACACACATAGAGATACAATGGTCATAAACTGAAGACAAGGGTGGTTTAGTGTGATCAATTACACTATAAGCAAAACAACTCTGGATATAAAAATATACATTCCATTTAAAATCCATTTTCAAAATAATTTTAATAAATGTAAAAAATAGTTTTAATTAAATATTAAAATAAATATTATAAGGAAATAAAAATATAAATTAATAATTTTTGTGATGGGAAAATCCATTGACACCATATACGTTAAATAAATAAATGATATTGACTTTTGTAAATAAAGACAAAACATTCCATTTAAAATATGTAAAAAGATTACTTTTTTTTATAAAGTAAAAATGAATGTATAATTATATTTTATAATTTATTTATTTCTAAATTAACAATTTAAAAAAAAATCTTAATATATACATATAAGGGAAATTTTTAGAAAATAAATTTTTAAAAACATTAAAATGAGGTTTTTAATGTAAAGTGTACCATATATAAAACCTTACGAGATTAAAATATAAAAACATTGTAATGAAATTAAATTAGGTGGAAATTATATTCATCATCATTTTAATCATAAATGAAATCCTTTCTGAAACATTTTGATGAACAAGGACTTGGAAGAAAAATAGTTTTGAGGGAAACATCATAAGAGTTGTTATTTAAAAAATGTCCCTTACCATTAGTCTGACCCATTACATAAATTATTTTTTATCAAGAATAATATATTTATGATACTTTTTTACCATATATTGAATAATATTAAATTTTAAAATCCCATTTATTTTATTTTTTATTATTTTATATTCAATTACTTAATCATTTCAGTTCACACTGGATGTTTTGATGATATTCGATTCATAAGTCAGAAATGGCTTCAAAATGATAAATTTTGTCAATTTGGTAATTATTTAATATTATATAGAGTTACTATAATAAAATAATTGAAATTTTTATAAATAAAATCTACTTCTAAAACTAAATACGAGACATGGTAATGAAAAATGAACTATGTTACAATATTTGGGACAATATAAGTTACAAGCGCATGATTGACATTACCACTTTTCAATTGTCATGATATAAAAATGGTAAGTGTTATTTCATCTTTCCATACTGATAAATATATAATAAATATCATATTATTTCTTCTAATAAAATTATATATACTATTTATGTAATGTGGAAATGAAAAATAATTTACCTCACTTCGTGTTGGTTGTTATCCACACATATACACGTACAATGTTATCATCTTTCAATGAGGGTAACAGTGAGAAAGTATATGGAATATTACTTTCCTCGAAATAAAATTATGTCATAAAAAATATATAAATTAAATCAACTATTATAATCATCCTTGATAGGTGATGATGGAAAATTAATTACAACGGTTCATGAGGCAGATATCCCCTATTCACACAAACGATGGTTTTATTTATCGTTATATATAGGATGAGATTGATTTAAGTTATTAAACTAACATAAAAAAATATAATAATAAGATATATGATGATTTTTTATATAATCATGGTTGGATATGATGTGATAGAGGAGGACAATTAAATAAAAAAAACTAGGATAAGAAAAATCTCTCTTTTTCTGAAAACAACTTTATGTTTACAGTAATGTATTCCAAAGATGGTTTTAGAATAAAATTGAGGAATATAATGCAATATATTTTATTTGATTAATTTTATTTTAACAATATTTACCAATCCAAAATACATTAAATGGGTGAATAAAATAGAAGAGTTTGTTCCCTTTTATAAGAGAACAAAGGGGGATTTTAGAATTTCCAAAATATTAAATTAATATAAATTAATTTTTATAAAAATAGTATCCAAAATAAATTAATTATAATAAAATATGAATACAAGTTGAAATAATATAATAAAATAAAATTTTTATATGTTTATGTTTGGTTTTTACCCATTTGTATTTGGTTCAATACACATTAACCCTTTTTGACAATTACTATGATAACAAGGTTTTTACTATTTAGGGTCAAAGTATTTATTATAAAAGTAAAATATTAAAATAAATGGACCATATTTGATAATTTAACCATTTTAAAATATATTGCTGGGAGATAATATATTTAGTTATTTTAAATCATTTAATAATATATTAATTTTTATAAAAAACCATTAATACATTTTTTTGAAATATTTATTTTATATGAATTTTAAAAAAAAACAAGAAAAAACTCAACTAACATAAAATAAATTAAAACATCACTAAAATTTTATATGTGTCTACAAAATTCATGAAACTCAATAATTCATTCAATTTATATAACTTTTTATATTTTTATAATTTATTTTATTATTATATTAACTAAATAAATACTATGTTAGTATTTCATAATCATTTATGGTAAAAATTTATTTAATAAATATTTGAAATGAATATCCATTATAAAAAATAATTTTATTTTAAATGACTATATATAATCAAAGAAATTCCATTTTTATCACTGTCACAAAATATTATAATTTTGGAAATAAAGAAACTGACATTTTTGTCTTTATCATTAACTAAATTATTATGGTGGAAAAATTCAATGATATAGAGTACCATGTTCCCATATATTCATGGAATTGATGTAAATTAGTGATCTTCACTAATCCAATGTGATAAAATAATGAATCATGTTAATTTATTAATCCTTATCATATTATATTTGAACTTAATTACTCGATTCACCCTTATCATGGTGATAATTATTTTATATAGTTAGCACTCATAATGAATAAATATAAATGGGAAATATTTAATAAATTATCAATTAACTATTAAAAATATGTAATTATTATTTCAATATTAAATTCATATATGTTACATAATTTATTTTAAAATGGAACCCACCAAATGTGATGAATGCAATTTTTTAGAAAAATAACTTTTTATGTGTAATGATATTTATAATATATCCAAGTAAAAAATAAATAAATAATTACAAGATTTGATAAGGAATAATAATAATTAACTAATTAGGTTTTAAAACTAATCCAAAACTTAATGTAACATTATAAACAATTGAAATGAAAATATAGCCATAAATAGAAATAATTATTTTTCATTATTCAAGGAAAAATAAAACATTTCAGAAAAATATCAAAAAGTAACCATAATACAATTTTTATATTATTATTTAAAATATAATTTCATTTTTATCAAATATATTTTCTAAAATTTTGCAAAATTATTTATAATTTTTTATCATTAAAATAAATAAATGATATTTTTGAAGAAATTATATTTTTGAAGAATTAAATGTCTAACAAAAATTCATTGATTTTTTTCATGAATTTATGAATATAATTTTATTAATATGGAAATTTTTAAATATATTTTACAAATTATTTAATAAAATTCCTAAAAAAATTAACTACTAGTTTTTAGGAGTCATATGTAAATAAATAAATTTCATGGTTTACACAGGCTTAGTGTTTTGAGTCATAAACTCTATCGAACACAATTTTCCATTCATAAAATATCGTGGAGTTACAGTTACACTTGGATAATCCTTTCCACAACACTTGATCCATTTTAAAAACATCCCCAGCATGGGTCTATTCTTATTCATCAAACCCCTCTTGAATCTAATACCTCACACATTCCATAAAAGGCATCATTTCTTAACTCTCAAAAAAACACTAAATGGCTGAAACTCAAAAAAACCACATGTATCTAACAAAAACCTCCTTAATCACCTCAAAATGATACAATTTTACCCTCCCATACTATACACACATAGACTATTACATAATTTTTAAATTACCAATACTAGGATAAAGTTCCTATACATTGACCATGTTCCTTAAGTATGCTACTCTTAGTAATCCATGATCACCCATTACCTGATTAAGCCCAATTCATTCACCATAAGATTCAAAAATTCCATTCATACGATTCCCTATGAAACCTTTGTACGAATAAAAACATGGTTTTCCATATAAAGAATAATATATAATATTATTATATTTTTATCCTTTGTTAGATATCAGTAATCATCATGAATGTGGCTTCTTTTCACCATATTAATAAAATAAAAATAATAATCATAACCCATCTTGAGAACGAAGGTGGATATTCAAAAAAATACCAAATTAACTCTCCAATAATCATTTGTAATTAAATAATGATATAAAATATTCCAATATGTTTTCACATTTTAATAAAATGGATAAAATGATTATAACCCATCTATAAGAAGATGTTTAATGGTTGAAAAAAAAAACAAAAACCAAGATAAAAATCATAAATCACTGTAGAAAAGTTGAGTTACGAAAAATATTTCATATTGGCGAAAAAACTAAATCAATTTCTAATTTAATACAGAAACATGATTCGACTATTAAATCCAAAGAAATAAATGGTAATAAACTATAAAATCGTCATGGAATATTAATTAAAAAATCTATATACAAATTGAAAATGGTGCATAAGATATAATTTTTCTCAAAAAACATGTTTTTGACAAAAAAACCCATTAGACTTGAGTAAAATTTTCATAAAACCAATTGAAATAAAGGCATCATAATTAATATTTATATTCATGTTTTTAGAGACAAATATTTATATGATATCTCAAAAAGTTTGTATTTACACCACATAAATTAAATTATTTTCATAACACCAAACATCTAACGTAGAGGAATTTGAGAATTAAAGCGTCATAATTTTTCTGTTCACATATAATGAATGTATATCATTATGTAAAAGAATATATATTATTTACTAATAGATTTTTTTAACTTATTCTTATACATAACCTTTTATATCAATCATTTATAATTATATATTATGTTTATATTATATATTTATATCTTGTTTTAGCTATCATATAAAAACCACTTTCACTATTTACACAAATCGTATAATATTAATATCATTAAATATTCCTCGAACCCCAATTCATAAATAAAAACATTAATGACACTATAATATAAAAAAAAATATTTTAAAGTTGCTATATCAAAACATAAGTGTTTTTGGTAGGATGTGTGAATATAGAATCTGAGTTGTCTTATTTCAATGATTTTAGAGAAAGAGGATGATACATTAATAAGAATTTAAATACATAATATAACATTTACAATACCATATATTTTTTAAACATATTTTATTTTAATAATAATATTATTTATGTTTCTATATACCTCCATTATGGACTATTATATCATTGTTTATTTATGTGGTTAAACCAATCCAAACATGAACACACCTCAATTTGATGGGTATATATGGTTCATGAGATTTTTTATTTTGACATTAAATCAATATAATATAAGAATAATGATATAATTTTTAAATTTTTGTGATGGTAAACAAGATTTTATTGGTTTTTGAAAAGAATGAAATTCTATATGACAAATGAAAAATTGTTCTTCCTGGAGACATTTTCCCACACGAGCACACAAATAACAATATCATTTCTCAATTAATGAAATGTATCATGGAATATAAAAAATGATCTTTTCCGACTTATTTTGACATATAAAACATATTATATTCATCAAATATGTAATTGATATAATAGTTGAGATACTACGAATAAAAAGGAATAACATCTCTTTGTGGAGGCAGTAGTCCTTATGTACAGATGTTAAATGTTGTTTTATTTCATTAGTGGATGGAATGAATTGAATAATTGTCTTCAAATTAAGTCAACTAAATTTAATTATAATAATTATACATAATTCATTATATTTATAAGTTTTTATAATGTTTGGATAGTGAAAATTAACAAGGAATCATTATGAAGATGTTGATAATCACAAAAAGGACTTGAATATATTCTCAGAATAATTCTTTCAAATTAATAAATTTTGATAAATAATAGTTAACATAGGATTTCATAAATGGGATAGGGTTTTATATGGATAAATGTTTATTAATTTTAATGAATGTTATAATTAATTTTTATATTTGAAAAGGTTGAAGTGGTGTCCATTTATAAAAGAAAAAATGGTACTTTCAGATGGAGTTGTTATTTTCCAATAATTCCGTGAAACTATTCATTCTTAAATAGAACAGAAGCGGAAAAATTATGTGTTACATGACAATAAATTTTGTAAAAACCACTCATAAATTCATTTGTAGACAATTTAAGAGACATTTATGAATTTTGTTTTTTTACTTTGAGAATTTTATGTAAATTAACTTTAACCATGTTAATTTTATTTTAACTAAATAGATTAATATATTATTAAATATAAGTATTAAAAAATATTACCTAATTTTTTAGTTTATGGCACCAAATTTAATCTATATTTAATAAAATTATATTTTTAATTAGTAGAAATTTTTCATTTAGTAAAACAAATTATATAATGACAAAAAATAAGTTTTAGAAATATATTGTTTGGACCACTAAGTGTTAGAAATCTAATTTTAAAACAAATAACCATTAAATTATTGTAAATATATTTATAAATATATTTAATTATCATATTACAGTCATAAATTAATACAAATTATTATTATTTCATAGATTAAAATTATGTGTCTTCATTAAAACAATTCAAAAGTATCTTTTTCACCATCATCATAGTCATCGTAATTTTCCATGGAATGCTAATATAAATTCCTAAAAAAAAATTTTTTTATTAATGATATTAAAATATTGATCCCCAATATATTATATAATTTTTAAATTATATTTCATTATGTGGTAAAATTAATTTTAATTCTATCACATATTACACATAAAAAACTAATTCTTAAAATAGTTTATTTTTAAGAATAATGTTAATGTATTAATAAATATTATTAAGATCCTGATTTTAGGACCATTATCATTTTAAATAAATATTAATGTGAAATTAAAATAATTCCAAAAGATAATTTCCTCATGTTTAAATTTATTTGATAAAACAAAAAAAATTGTTTTAATAAAATAATTTTTTTCTAAAATGATATTCATGGGTTTTATAAATTGAACAAAATAATTTTAAGTGGTTTATTTACATTTTATATATATTTATATTTATATTTATATAAAAAATCTCTAAAAATGTTTATGTTATAAAACATTAATGGTATTACAAAAGTAGAAATGTTCACTATTCACCTAAAAACCAATTATTGTTGAAAAATACTAATAAATAATGTAAATAACATATTTTATATATAAATATAAAATTGTTTTTCTTTTTTCAAAATTAAATAATAAAATTTATTAACATAATTTTTGAATAAAATTTAACAATATAATGAAAAAATAGTTTGTATTGGAAAATGAAAATTTCAAATATTAAATACCATTGTTCTTATTTTATATCATTTACCAACTCAATTTGTGTTATCAAATTATTAATAAGAATAAATATATCATCAATAATCATATGTATCTTGAAATATGAAACCATATTGCATATAAATGACTTTTAAAAAATATATAAACAATAACTGATATTTTTATTAATTTTATGTATAAAAATTTAATTTAATTAATATTATTAGTATCTATTATTTTAGTTATAGATATATTTTATAAATACGCTACTCCTTTTCATTCTTGATAAATTAATATCTAGGTTCTAATGGTCAGGCATTAATATTTATATTTTATCTAAATATATTAACATTTCATTTATGTTAGTTATTGTGTGTGGTGAATGATATTAAATAAATGGCCTTATTTAAAGGAAAATATATATTATTATATTGGGGTGTTACTGATTGAAGAAAAAAACATAAATTTGTTCTAAAAGCATGAGTCAGTATAGACATGAGAACATGAGCCTCAACCTAGTTGGTGAGGACTCTTTTAGGGCATCTAGGTGACCTGGGATTAAATCTAGGCAGAGGATAATTTTCAGGTACTGTAGAAGCACTATAGCAGCACTGTAGTAGGAACTGTGCAGTACTGTAGGGGGAACTGTAGCAGACACTGTTTAGCACTGTAACAGCCGGGAGTATTCCCCCGTTTGGTCCTTCGGGCCACTGATTTGTTCCCCAAGTACTTTAAGGCCTTTGAGCCACCCAAGCCTTCGGGTCACCAAGGCCTTTGTGTCAGTAAGGGCTTCAGGCCACCTTAAGTGCAGATGAAAACCAGACAACCTATAAGTAACAAGCTTCAAAAGGAGGATGAGCAAGGAGCTTTCACCATAGTAGATGCTAATTGGATGGTAAGAATGATATGGTATGGAACCTTCCATCGGGACAAGCTTGTGCATGCACGGGAAAAGCTATCTGAATAGCCATGCGAAGGTGGAGAGCTGATTTCACGATGAAGATGCTGGGGAGGAGTAGTTCCAAGTAGTTAGTCTGGGTTGTATGTAATGTTTGAATCCCACGGCCAATAAATTCCTTTAAAACCTATGATCCATGTAATACTTACACCTAAGAGCCTTGTAAGGGTTCCCCCTCACCCCTTTAAAGATGTATTACCAAAAATAAATAAACAATTAAGGCCTTTTTGCCATTGGAGTATAGACATGAGATCTTACATATTTAAATCATAATGAGTTTTCATTTGAAAAAATATATTGTATGATCCCAACCTTATTTGGAGTTATATTAGGCTTGAATTCAAGTACATTTAATTTATATTAAAGTACATTTTTGGATTTATGACATGGGGTTTGTTTTGGTGGAGTTTTTAAGAAATTTTAAGAAAAAGGGTTTATGCACAGTTGGTTGACAGTTAGGGTACACCGTTCACCCTGCCCACCTAACCGTGTGAACCCAAGTAGAGAGGTTTGAATGGTTGGAAAATAGTTTGAAGAAGTGTTTACCCAAATCTGGGAAAGCGTTCAACCCTAGAGATAGATTTCTGCATGGTTGTTGAACAATGTTTATTGACCATGTGCCCCTTCATAGGAAATAGTTCATGCAATTTCCATTCACAGAAAAATTAGTTTTAAAATCCCCCAATCCTCCAGAACACCTCATATTCAACCTTATATCAAGACTTGGTGATTTTTTGGGATACGAATGATTTTTGGAGTTTTTATAGGGCCATTGAATCTCCAGTCATTGAGTTTGAAATCACAAATCTAAGATTCACTCTTATCTCGGTTAGTGGATCTCATCCGGATGCCTTTCCTCTCTCATTCGTTGACCTTTTATTTGTGTTTACACTCTTTTATTTAAATATAAACCTAATCGGTGATATCTAGATATAGGATTGGAGATATATAAATATATTTATATTCTCTTGATATCATTGATCTTGATTTAGAGATTTTGATCCAGAACTCATTACAAGGTCGTTATGCTGCTCAAATTTTGGGGATTTCCATTGAGCGAATTTCCACCAACAAATTGAGTTAAGATGTATAAAATATAATTCCAATATCCATGGAATTGATATTCATATGATAAAATTTAGAATTTCATGCATCCTTTAGATATTTAGTTTCTTAAATTGGGTTAATTATGTGGAACAATTGATTTATCAAACCATTATTGAATTAAATGAATAGTTGAGGAATTGATCCTGAGACCAAGGGGATTCTTTATTTTATAATTAATTTGGTAAAATGATTAAGAGATTTATGGATATTAATCTATATAATTAATTAGCAGATTAATTATGACATATCAGATTCTTTAAGTAGATATAATTAATAGTGAATTAATTACGTGCTTTGATATTATGATCTTGATAATTAATTGTAGGATTAATTATGATGTGTTGAGATTTAGAATGGGATTATTAATTCAATAAATATGAATTATTGGGATATAAATTGCTACATTGATTAATTAATTGGCTGATTTAATTAATGACGATAGAAATGTTTAGTTAGTTATTGAGTTAACTAATGGATTTGTTGTATTTAACTAAATTTTTAAGTAGTAATGGGATTGAATTGGAAAAGTAATTATGAATTAATTATGTGTGAATGAATGGTAATATGGTCACTCTAATGAGTATTATTCATGGAAACATTTTCACTATACTTATGAGTAATAGAATGGGAACACGATCATTCTAATGAGAAGTATACATGGTACCATGTTCATTATACATATGAGTAAGAGAATGGGAAAACAATAATTCTATTGAAGATTAGGCATGTTAACATGGTAATATAACTTATGATTGTGATATTGGTAACTTTTTAAATGAGGATTATAAATATGAAATTATATAATGTAAATAATGGTACATGAATTTATGACCTCACATGAGAAAATTTTGTACTGTGTCATGAGTCAAATCAGGTAGTTAGATATCATAGCACCTTTGAATACATCATGCTCCAACAAGAACCAGATGTTAAGATATGATTTTAACTAGGAAATCTCATGATCTGATATGATATGATGTTAGTATTGCGGTACGAGTACCCCAGGGATCCTTGGAGACAATATAGTTAGACAAGAACAAATGATAATGTAATAACTGGTTTTTTATGAATTGTACTTATTTCATATATAAATATATAAACTATCATTTTACTATAATTATTTTAGACACCATTTGTGGTGGTATACTGAGTTGTACCTACACCATACTCGGACATCATGAATGGTGCTCGAATAGATTATATTATTGCATGGAAGGACAAAGGAAAAGGCCCTCAGGTGGATTTTTGCTCTGGGATGGAGCATGGTCAAGGGGACCAGACACTGTTTCTGAACCGTAATGGGAATTCATAGTGTTTTTATTAATTTTTTCTTTATTGAGAATTGAAACTTATATTTGCATAACATGGTTTACCATTCATTTGAGTACTATATTTCCTATTTGGTTCTCTTTTGACATGATTATTGTTCTTGAAATATATTCTTCTATTTTTATATTTATTTTTTTTGGAGTTTTACTATGATAAATGAGGGTATTGTCCCCCCATGAATGACTTATCACACCCACGCTTCTAGATGAGAACCTCTTGCCTATGGGGAGGTGCACTTGAGGTCACATATTGAACTGCCTCAGGGCACCATCATGTGGAATCCGATCCGGGATGTTACACATTTCATTTGATTAGTAAAAAATATATGAAAGTAGTGACACTTAAACATCCATCATCAAAAAATATCGTGTGATGATGTGTAATCATACTCATGTGCATGAACTAATTCTTTTATCATACCCTATAATTCAATTATCTTTTATTTCAGTTTAAGGGAAATAATAGAGTTTCACAAAACAACTAGGGTTACCACTCAGCTATATTCCCGAGCTAGCCCGTGTCACAGATTTATGGGTGTTTGTATCACCATAGTGAAAAAATAGGGAGGATAATTAAAAAATATATGATGGGAATTATTTTCCTGGAAAAAAATATGATACATGAAATAAAAATTTCTATGAATTTGGGAATGGTTTATCCATTCAATGGACTTATATAAATACCAAAAAATAATTTTATTATTAAAAAAATAAAAAAATAAAATATTATCCAAATAAAAAAATACATTAATGATAATCAGAGTCCAAAATATGATGACAATATGATTAGGCTAAAATATAAATGATAAAAAATCAAAATTAAAATACCAAATGATGATCTCTATATTAACCCAAGGATGTCACCTATCCCCATAATCACAACTATTTTGAGTGATATCAATAAGTAAAAGTACACTAAAAGTATATTCCGAATGAACCAAACCATGAAAATGAAAAAAAAATTGATTCTACCCATACGGGGTGTTATATGGAGGGTTTGAGTATGTAAATCCAATTAGGATTTCCCTATAGAGCCCATAAATTTAATTTAATTACATGGACAATAAATTCTAGTTTGAATGCAAAATTTAATATTATATTTTTATTATCTTATGGAAAAACACATAAGCACTCCTAAAACCCTTTTCTAGAATAGAAAATAGAATTATTAAATAATAAATATTTTATTGAATTATTTAGTTTGTTAAATGAACTCTGGAAAACTATAACACCAAAAAATTCTAAAGAACATACATTGTATTCGATAGCGTGTATGACACAATGCACTAAGAATATAATGGAAAACAAAAACCTGATAACTTATATAAATTTACTATTTTAAATAGATTTTATATCTTTTAACAGACAAAATATTGAGTTATCTTGGACTACACACAAGAATAAATGTCCATGATACCATGCTTTACACACAAGATTGCGTTTTACATAATATAATTAATAAAATTATTTAAAATGAAAATTTTCACAAAGGCATTAAATTAGTGCTTATAAATAGTGTTACCTACCTTATGAAATACATTTTTTAATTAATATGTCACCATTTAATTATAAATGCATAGAATAACCAATTTAATATAAATTGAATTTTTTTATCAATAATTATTTCTATTCGCCAAAAAAATTATATTATCAAAATAAATTAATAATAGTTAGTGAATAAATATAAATAATATTTATTTACTCTTTATTCAATTAAATTTCTTAACCTTAATCAAATAGAATTGAATGGAATAAGATAATAACAAATCAAATTTTATGTATAAAAAATTTATTTTTATAAAATGTAGATTTCATCCTTTTAATGGTATACTTGTTTTGAAATTTCTTTATGAGACTTTTATAAATTATCCTAAGAAAATAAAATTCTTTTTTAAAAGAGTAATGTAAAAATTATCATAGAGGTTTTTTATTTTTATGAGAATATTATCTTTTTATGAATAGTAAAAAATACTAATTGAAAATTAGAATGCTTATCATAAAAATCACCTGAAAGGAAAAGTGAGAAACCGCATAGGTTCGATAGTTTTGATGAGAATAAAAAGATATCTCAAAATAATTAAAAACTATATTTACCCTACTAGAGACTCTCTCTATATATAGTTTCTAGGAGAGAGTGCATACGTGTGTTTTTGGATATTTTTTATAATGTCATCAAAGATATAAAATATCTTCTCCAATGTTTGAATGTACTCCTCAATATTGATCATCCCTTCATTGAAACCACATACTAGTTAGATATTTCTTTTTTATCCAAGAAATATGCTCATGATTAGTGCCTATAGTAAGCCCTCTTTCTATCATCCTATCATCCACCTCTATTGTGGTATTGACAAAGAAGGCCTCCTCCACCATTTCTTAATACAAATGTACAAGAATCATCAATGTATTCTTGTTAGTGAAATATTCTTCCCATATATTCCCTTTATCGTCAATTATGTAACCATCAGTTTTAGCCTTTACAATATCAAGATCTGCTACATCAGAATTTACCAACATATAATCAATAATAGCAGGCATGTGATCCATCTCCATTGGTTTTAATTTTTTAACCAATCTAGTATCCTTCTGTTTTGGAAGGAAAAATTTGTCCTTACATACATTATTTTTCATTTATTCTGTTTAATGGAAACTCCCCAATCCCGAATAGTCTACAACATGTTCTTTTTTCTTGAGTTTTACATGCCTTTGATGATACTTTTACTTGGATGCTTAAAAAAAATAACAAGGACATTCTTTATCAGACTCTACCCCAACTAAACCATGCCCCGTGATGTTGTTCTATGTCTATAGGGCCACTCCTAGGTCTGAATTCATCCTCTTAGTATCCAAAACATTGAACCAATTACAAATATTGACGTGTCCTAGGTCCTTCCTTTTTATTTACCAGGTGGCTTTGTTCCTTCATCCATGATCCACTAGAGTACCCTTCATCAAATAGTCCTGATTATCACTACATTTTCTGTTAAATTTCTACATAATCACAACCTCCTCAGTCCTTGGTTAATTATAGTGCCTCGAATTGAGGTGAATTCTTCCTGATTATCAGTTCCAATATAATGCCATGAGCCCAAGCTATCAAAGACATCATATTATAATTGATGTGTATTTTTTTATAAAATTAAAATGAAACAATGCACATCATTTATTACATACCCAGAACATTTACTGGTCATGGTTTTGGAGAAAAAGATTCAGGACATAAAACCATAGACAACAAAATAAAAAGAGTTAAAAAAAAACTAAAATTATCTAACTCCATAATCAAAGAAAACACCATCATAAACTCTACTAAACCTATAGAAAATAATTTAATAAAATTGGTGAGCATTAAATATTTCTAATAATGGGTTGAATATAATTTTATAAAACAGTGTAAAAATATTTTTCTCAAAACATTATTTGAAATTAATTACGCCTCAAAAATAATATATCTTTTTAGAAAATACATACATTCAAAATTTTATGAAACATATTCAACTATTTATCTGAAAACTATAAGTATGATTCTGAAATCAAACCACTATTCGGAGTCCACTTGAATCATTTAAGGATGTATTGGGCCGACCAACCTAATAAAAGAAATTTTTACTCCCTAATTACCTTCCATATTTATATTGTTGAGGCACCGAATTTTAGAAATACATTTTAAGCTATCTTTACTTATAAATATTTTTTCTGGAGTCTTTAAGTATGAAATCTTTTCACTACCTTGAGATACACATTAAAACTTATATTTATATATATGAATGAACACATATAAATATATGAACTTTAATTACATATCATTTTCGAGTTTGGTTACAACAAAAACCAATTCCGTAATCTATTTCATCAATTGTCTATGCATTCAATCTTTATTTCAATTAATACATTTTCTAATCATATAAATAATTTCCTATAATAAATATTTATGTTTCACAGATTATATTATAAAATAAATAGTTTAAATAAAAAATTAAATGCTTGATGAAATCCATTTTCTTAATAATATCTAAAGAAACCTTAAAATTTAACTTTATATCATGATTATGAGTGCAAGGTATAACTTTATTCATAATCACATAGACATGATTATATGCACACGTGATGACCATATTTTTTATATAAAATGATGACATGCTATGCACATTTTTTTGAAACATGACAACAAAAGGTATAACATGTCAATAAACCTTTTATCCCTATATATATATATATGAAAATAATTATTTCATAATTATATATATATATATATGAAAATAATTATTTCATAATTATATATATATATGAAATTGAATTTATAATTCTCATCAATGCTGAAAAAATTCATGTTTGATCAAAACATTGATAAAGTAGATTATCATTTGGTAGAATTATTATATAATCATATAAAAACCTAATCTTTGATAAATATTTATATCTGTAGTGGTATATTTCTCATGATTTTATAAAATTGTTTTTAAAAACATAATATATTAATTTAATGTAGAATATGGAATCTTAATAAAATAATTAAACTCACTAAACATCTATAAACTAAAAAATTATTTGATAATTTGAAATAATTATTTGAAATTAAATTATGAAAACTATAATTATATAATATCTCTTTCATTATATGTTATTAAAATAACTTATTTTAGGTATACACAAATAATTATATAAAAATATATAAGTATTACAAAATGATTTATAAAAGAAAATTCCATACCTTTTAATGAAAATAAATATTCCAAAATATTATAAATTCTGAAACTAATATAAGGGCATAGATTTAAAATAATTAATACATATATCCTTGTAAATGAAAAATAGAATAGATATAATGAAATTAAAACCTTTTCAAAACATACAACTTAAGATGTAAAAATAAATAATCTCTTACATAGTATAGTTTTTGTGGTATTAGTACCCATAAAAAGATAGTCGTAATTAAATAAATAAAACCCAACAATTCACTTTGTGAAAATACTTAAATATATAATAAATAATTACAAAATTTAATAAGAAGAAAATAAAAAATAGTGTAAATTAACAATAATAAATATAAATTTTCCTTCACACAGACATAGATTAATATTTGAAAATAATTATTTATGAATAAAATCTAAACCCTAAAATAAAATATATAGTCTCCTTTACCTGAAATGAAATTAAGTAGAAAATAATCATCTTCTTCGAAAACCCTCTCAACAATTCTCTCTAGACAATAAAATGGTTTACCCATTTTCATTTTCAATATGGTATAAGATTTTATATCCAAAGCCTTCACTGGTTACACGCCGATAAGGAATTGGCCAAATCCAATTATACGAACTAGAGACACAAAATAATTAATCTTATAAGGCAAGCTGTGTATTGATACAGAACAAAAAATAAAATATCAATATTTTATAGTCAATGATAGATTCATCTAAGAAGCAAAACATTGATATATTAAATATAAAACTACTACATGAAGGTCCAAATTGACATCAGAGGACCAAAA
The DNA here is from genome assembly GCA_963277665.1 of Viscum album. Classification (NCBI taxonomy): domain Eukaryota; kingdom Viridiplantae; phylum Streptophyta; class Magnoliopsida; order Santalales; family Viscaceae; genus Viscum; species Viscum album. Next base: position 1,982,594,744 of record OY728161.1, on the reverse strand, counting down.
CAATTCGTTCGAGATCCAAATGAAAAAAGATAACGATTGATCAAGATAGAAAACGATGTAGACATTGAATGAGTAACAAATATATACCAACATAAATACAATAGATAAAAATCGTTGTTGGACCAAAAATAAGAAACATAAAAAATAATTCTACAAAGAATTGAACTCTGAGACAGAGTCCAGAAAAAGATTCAATATCTAAAAGGAAAAGATAAAAATATCATAGATTTGGCTCTTGACCCTCAAAGTTGAACCCTAATTTGGAAATGAGACTCATGGCCATCACTCGGGACTCCTTCACTGGCAGCCTGTCTCGTATGATGAATGGTCCACTGTCTCAACACATCCTACTAGTTTTTCATGATGGCGGTGAAAAGAGAGATACCTAAGAGACAGAGAGGGTGGGGTTAGGCCGTTATCCCCACATTCACTAAAAAGAAGTGTTTGGGTATAACCATCTCTATATTCATTAGGTAATCATAGTGGAGAGATGGGGGAACATCAGAGTTGACAAAGAAGTGTGAAAACTGTATTTTAATTTATCATTGAATTTTTTATGCAAATAATTTGTATTGTTATATTATTCTTAAAATTGGTTTCATGGTTAGATTATATCTATTGTACATATATTAATCAAATTTAGGTTATTAGAACAGTTTTTATGTTTTATTTAGATATAAAAACATTGTAAACATTTGATTATTTTCAATTTAAAACCTTATTTTCTGTCCCGTCCGCGGTAATATTTTAAAATTAATTTCTACCATTTATGTGATTTTAAATATGATAAATTGATTCAATATTTGTATTAACATTTATGTATAATATATATTAAGGGAAACTATGTTTTTTGACAAAAAATATTAGTCTAGAGAATTAATATTAACTACATCGATAATGGTATAATTGAGTTTTATTATTCATTAAACATTAAAATTAAAGGGCCAAATTACATAGAAAATTGAATGTAATATATTGGATGGACATAATTTTGTCATATTACCGATACTATATAAATTTATCGATTATTTTATGCACAATATATAAGTTATATCTCTAAATTGTGTTTATGTTTTGGTATTTATAAGAATTCCACTCTGCCTCCACTATAAAAGAGCCCCCCTCACTTCTGTACACCTCTCAAGAATTTTGGATCATTAATCCTCTAAAAAAATAAACTAACAATATACAACCCCTAAAAATATAATAATTGTTTTACATAACAAATACCATGTATGTTTTTCTTTTATAAACTAAACAGGGTTTCCTGAAGAAGTGGTAACTTTCATCAACTATCACTTCTGTTTTATTTAATTCTCTACCTATTATATTCTGATTATATATTGATTATGCAATAAACTAAGTATCATAAATATACTAATATGTTTTTACTATATGTTTTCTACTTAAAAAGACAGATAATTCCATTAAATAGTATACTGAATCATTATTTTTGTGTACAGAAAACTACCACCTCGCCAACTGATGTTATTAATACTTCCATTAAAACAGATCAATGTTTAAAATAATGATGAATATAAAGATTATATATTTTATATATTCTATTTTAAATTTATTTAGGATTATTTAATTAATATATTACCCATACCTTCATTCTATGATTATTTTGGTAACACTATAATGTTGTTTGTTGATATGTGAATAACCACCTCATCAAAGCGATTTGATTCTTCCCTACTTTACATGAAATGTATTAAGGGTGGGTTTAACAAAAAAAGATTAAAAAGATGAAATATAAATGATATTTTTAATATAATATATATATAGTTTATTTTTTTATCATTCAATATGATAAGAAAATGGAATAAACATTCATGTGATTGTATGACCTACCGTCTAAATGAACAATGTACACCATTTCCACTCCCCAAATTTTATTGTATACATTAATTTAATAAATAATAAATATATATGATATTTAAATCATGTTTAAAATTATTTAAATTATAAAATAATCATATAAACAAAAGGAACAAAAAAATCAAAACACAATTGAAAAACAAGGCAATTAACACCCGAAATAATGAAAATAGTGAATGACTATTAACAAATAGGTTCGAAGATTTCAAAAAAGAATCATCCATGATATTATAAATATAAATATAATGCTTTTATAAGATAATAATATCTGTAAAACCATTATACATGAGGTTAATGGGTGTTCGTTCAAATGGGATTGTATGGTAAGGGATTTAATCACACTTCACATCATATTGAGACTTAATTGTTATTATACACAAATTCACTTTTAGATAGTGTATAGATACCCATTTAGAATTTAATATCATGAATTATTCATTATTAATTGTATTATATGTTTTAAATTTAATTATATCATCCATGTGAATATAAATTAAAAATTTCTATGTGATAAAAGCTAATGTCCAATATCACATTATTTTTTGACAGTTAACATTCTATTAAAAAAAATCATTTTTTGTAATAAATTTTCATTGAAAATTTATTTTATATTAAATATAAAAATTCTTATAATATTTATATGATTATTCCTAATCCAAATTCTATTTTTATATCTAGTGTTTAATTTGACTGTTATTTGACTAATATGAGACATATCGATAAATCTGTATCTTTTATTCAATAATGAAATTTGATGATAAGGAACACTGATTAATTATATCCATTAGTAAATATATGATGAATAATTTGGACCTAAATATTTGTGTGTGGACTAACATAATATAGACCCTTGATGCGTTAGTTTGACTCATGAGAGAAATTATGTTGGCTAAATTAAATGACATACTAGATTTAGTTTTAAGCCGTCGTGTAAAAGTTCTTGATGGTAGGTAAACCAAGATACATGAGTTCATGGAGTAAAATAATTAATGAATTGCATACATTTAGAATTTAGTTATTATCATCCAATGGATTTTTATTAGGGAAAAATTTATTGATGGATTTTATTCTCACTTTATTTATTAAATTGAATGTTTATTCAATTATATACATTTCAATGTTCTTTATGACTTATCTGGTAATTTAAATATACCTCGTGTTTAGTTATTTACCTTTTCATATTGATATTTTTTAATGATTCAACATAGCATCCACTATATTTAACCCTTATGGAGAATTTTATCTTACACTTATTTTGTTTTCTTTCTCGAGGATATAAAGATGAATTCTTGGATTGAGTTTTCAAGGATGCTGAGCATTTTACATTGTTTTGTATTATGTTTCATATTTCATTTCGAACGTAAAATGGGTATCATTTATGCAATATGAATTTCAAAAAGTTCTAGTCTATTTGGTTCATTGGGATTCGAATCATGGATATATGCCTATGCAATAAATTAAGGGACTAGATTTGGGCTATTATGGTCAGAGTCATTACATTTGGTTTTAGATCATGTTTAATAGAAGCCGTGGAAACTTGATTTTGGAAAAAAAATAGACTATTTAAAATAACCCTATGGAAGACGTTGAGGTTAAGTATATAAGATCATCTCAAAGAAACCATGTTCATGATTATAATATTAGATACAAATTTTACTATTTATGTTACATAGTTAATAATTTTATGGATGAAACATTATGTTTTAAAATGATAAGTTCTAATAGAGTATATTCCATTATTTTGAAATGGAACATGGAAGAAAAACATGTATCAATATTCACTGTGAAATGTAATTTTTTCCTTATGGAAATCTAATATAGTTGGTTTTATAAATGGGAATGTTATGGATATACTAGGAATGATTAATTATGTTATGACATATAACCATTCCTAGATAGAGAAAGCTATTTGAAAATGAGTTTATCTGATGTTTCATTAATTTATGTAATAGAGGTCCCCAACATTTAGTGGGACTACTGATCCATCAGTATATGATAAATGGATTAAATTATAGGAGAATATATTTATAGAGTTAGGATATAGTGTAAAGGAAAATGTTACACTTTCTGTGTATTGTATTAATGATGATGTTAATCCATGGTGGTTATTGATCCATAATAATATGGAGGAAGGTGATATAAAACTCATGGAATGGGAATATTTTAAGGATACATTCATCAATAAATATTTACTTCATGAGGAACAAACATATACGAAGACAGTCTAACATAAAATAATTAGCAATGAATAAGACGGTGTTGTGTATTTTGAGAATACCTTTACAAGGATATCTTGGTATGATACATATTACATATGCAACATAGAGTAATAGAATAATCACTTCTTTAAAGGGATTATTCCAAGTCTCCAAAGGGTACTAGTGTCCCAAACATTTCCATTAATTTATGAAATTGTTTTATGTATTATCAAGATAGAGAAATAATTACCTAATTCTTATGTCTTCAAATGGATGAGTGATAAGAAGAGTACTAAAGAGAAAATAACATATAAAGTGATTAAGGGAAATTGTTGAAAGGATTATCTGTTTCAAATAATTATGGAGATAAATTCTACTAATATCATGATTTATATGGAATTAATGAAATTTACAATGTTCAATGATTAAACTGTACGAATATGGGGAACTAGGAAAATTAAATCCTAATGTGTCGAGAATATACCTCATAAGAAGCTAAAGGATAAATGTCAAGCTTATTCCATTGATACTGCCGAATATGATGGATAAAGGTGGCTATGTATTTGGATAAATGGAATATGTTGTAAAAGTATTTTATTTATGATATTATCATCATGAAAAGTATGATATATATAATTATTTTACTATATTATTATTTATTAAGGGTTGGAAATAATCCATCGAATGGTACTACGAAAAGAGATTCAGAAATAAGTTGAAAACTATTGGATAACACATTCTCATGGTAACGTTAGGCCTTGATATTTATTTGATGTTGGGATAATTATAAAGAATTTTTTTCTTTCTAATACATTAATATTTTTTTTATTTATTCTTTTGGATCATGTGCGGAGATAACATGTGATTCCGATCCTCGATGTGTAAAAAATTAAATTTATAAAATATTAAATAAATTTCATATTTTGTGTGAAAATTTTCATAAATAAAATGAAATGGATATTAAATGGAAACCACTATAAAACATCTAAGAGTACTTTTGAGTCCTTAATGATATTTTCACCCAAGGAATGACAAAAAAATATGTTCGCACGTGGATTCAGGATATCACAACCATTGGAAGGTGTATTAAGTCAAAACAAATAATTGAATTTATATATTTCAAATAATTAATAAAATATTATTTTTATTATTAGCAACCTATTATAGATATTTTGATAGGTTTTTTCATATAAATACTTAGATATTTAAGATTTGTACTTCCTCCTCTCTTTTGGAGAGTTGAATTCAAATGAAGATTGAACACCAAATCAGGGAATATGGAGACACTGTGAACAAAATTACTTCACTCAATCATTAAAAAGTGTTTTATATGATGAATTAAAATCCAATATCTCATTAAGACCAATAAGTTGTGTATGATACTTAATTTTATAAAATTATTTATCATGATCATTATTGATTCATTGATCTCCATCAATTTGGATCATGTTGCATGTGCTCATGGACATAATTAATTGATTATTCATCTCTTTCGCACCTCAGGTATTGCAATTGAATGTGTTTTATTTGATGAAGTAAAATCCAATATCTCAGTAAGAGCCATCCATTGTTCATTATACGTCATTTGATACAATGATTTATCATGATCATTATTGATTCATTTATGACGATGTTATCCCAGAAAACACTTGTGTTGGTCATCGCTGGGCCATAGGGTCATGATTCTACATTTCCGGTTGGACATAGCCTGTTCAGACCCTCAGATTCACAAAAATTTCACATGTGATTAATGGATTGGAAATAAATGATGTATTTTTGTGTGAATAATGGTAATGAGAATTGATATCATGAATTTTTGGGATTTGAAAATGGGTGTCTGGATCAGAGGCATGACAGTGAAAGGTTGACCATATGGCATTCGTATGAATCAACCAAATCAATTTTTTCGGCCACTGAATTTCCAGAAATGCTAATCCATCACGGTATCCACAAATTTCAACTTGTAAAATAGTAGATATAAATATATACATACCATATTTCGAGTGTGGATATTAGATTTAAATATCTTGTAAAATACCAACTGACCACTATGTAGTCCTGAGAATACATGGTGTGTAGGGATTTGGATGTAGTGGCTATAGTTTCATCAAATTATAAGTTTCAAACATCATGAGGAACCACCAAACACCATTAATCCTTATACTGGTGACTGATAATATACTCCAAATGTACCCAATCATGGGAATGGCCAAGGACATGCCATGTGCCGAAGTATATGAACACGACCAGGTGGCATTGGTAGGACCCCAAGTGACTGAGTAATGCCATATATTAACCCTATAATCAATGAATATGACAACCCAGCTTTTATTACAAACTTAAACATGATTTATTACATAAAAATTTACTTGATACAATAAGAAGATCGAGAGGTTTAGTGTCTTTTGGGCTTAAGATCATTACATAAAAACTTAAAACATGAAATACAACATCTTTATTGAAAACTTCCTTTACACGACCACTACATTCCCTCGTACTTAGTATTGCATGGGATAACCTGAGGACATGCATAAGAAAAGGGTGAGCTATAAATCCCATTAAGGGAGTACACATGGAATAACATGAGGATTACAATACATGTTATACAATGGGCATATAAATAGAGAATAAAAGAAACATGAACATAAAGGCATGAAAAATCATGATAATCATAACATTGAAATGTGGCAACAACACTTAACATGGAATTAGCATGAGCCAAGGCTCATTGCACATGGAGCATGAGTAAATCCTCATTGCACATAAAGCACGAGTAAACCCTCGTTGCACTTGAATTATCATGAGTAAACACTCATTTCATATGACGTATCATGATACTATACTTTACCCAATGCATTGGAGCGCTATAAGGGCGCACCCTTCTTAAACATTTCATTTCATGCATAAGTGTGCCACATGGATCATAATACATGGATTCATAAAACATAATCATTTATTCCATGAAAAAGGAATGTGGAATTCATACATGAAACTTTAAAATCAATAAGTAAATGTGAATAAATTTGAATACCCTTGATGGAAAAATGGGCATGGTATTCACTACACAATTACATTGGCTTAGAAAATCGGTGTGATTTCGGCAGCGTAATTGCATGACATAAGAATTCATAAAAATGGTTGATGAGAGAGAAAGGGGTTACTCATCATATTTAAATGTAATGGACAGTAAGGAGGTCATATAGATACATCTCCCAACAATTGTAATGTAATTTAGATTCATGACACAAAAGTATTGCTTAAATGTAAAAGAGGAGAGAGAAGTTACTTTCGGAATTTTGGCATAGTAATGGGTGTACATGGGAGGCATTTAATGAGATATAAAGGGTCTCCCATAATTCAAACATAAAGAGGGTAGTATTAGGGAGGTTTGAAACCATACCCCAACATTTATAATTTAAATTAAAAGGGAAAAACAACTTAAAGAAAATTGGACAAAAATGAGAAACGAAAAAAACCATTACTTGGAAGTGTGCTTCCAAAGGCTAGAGAGAGGCTTGTGAGAGGTTTCTTGGGAGACTGGGGCACCTTGGGAGGATTATAGAGAGAGTAGGGCAGATTTTGGATGAACTCCAAAGGCTTTGAGTGGTGAGTAAGTTGGAGCTTGGGTGGTTTTATATAGGAAAGGTGAGGGAATTCTTTATTATTTAGTTTTAGGTCCCCTTACATTAAATTAATCCAAACCACAAACCATCCAATGGTTATTGCCCATGGGTTTTGGAAAAGGGAAGAGGAAATCAATATTTTATAAGTTAAAATTCCAAAATTCTTAAAATATTAGGGTTTCTTATGTGGAGGTGAGTCACACTCCCATGGAAATTAATTTAAAAAGGCAAGGTGTTGAATAAGTCTTGAGGGGTCCATTAATGATTTGAAAAGTAAGTTAACAAAAACCTAAAATCTTATTTTAATGGTAAAACATATATTGGCTGAACATAAAGATTATTGTATTTTATTACATCACTATTGGGTCATTATGATGTCATAAAACACATTATATATTTAAACGGTATTTAATTTTTACCCAAAAATTTTACTGTCTCAGAAAATTATGAAAAATTAACCGTTGGATAATTTTGATGTCCTGATTCTAGAAATGAAATTTATTTTATCTAAATAATTTTCTAAAAATTTTAATTTTAACTTTTAAAATAAAAACCGACATTTATCGAAAATTCACGGGTTTTGACAGAAATGGTTTTCAAACCTTAATAAATAATTTTAATTGCATTCATAAAATTATAAGACCATTTATATTTAACAAAAATTAATTTAATATTATTATTATTATTTTATTAAAATATTATTTAATTCAAAAATCCCTTGATTTAATAAAATATATTTCTTAATTAAATTATAACTAAAAACACCATTTTTACTTTAAAAACTATTTACAATGTATCAAAAATGACTAGAAATTATATTCATTATTATATACAAAAATAATGTACATGAACATAGTACTACTTATTTGTTACATAACCCCTTAAAATAGCCACATAAAACCTAAAGGTAAGGTGAGAGATAGTGACAGATTTTTGGGGTGGCTCGGATAACATAGCTCGAGTGGTAATTTCAATCAACTTCCACTATTCTCGTAGATGGTCACGTTCAAGCATGACATGATGAAGCTCAGCTTGGGCTTGGTCAAGGGCAAAGCCCAAAGACGCCACCTCTTTTCCGAGCTCTGACAAATGGGCTTCGTATGGGGTAATTCTACTAGATGAGGCCATCGCTTCCTTTGTCTAAGTAAATTGGATTTGTTAAAGTCCTATATTTATACTAATCATGTGATCACTGTTCAAAAGCTATATTAGCAACGGTCAAAAATTCTTAACATAAAACCAAAGAGGTTGACATTTTAAATAAACATAAATTGACATTTAATTAGATCAAGAGGGATTTCCATTAATGAAACTTTGGGTCGTTACAATATTCCCCCCTTAAGAAATTTCGCCCTCGAAATTTTCCTTTTCCCACACTAAAACAAATGTGGGTAACTCAGCTTCATCATATCCTCTGATTCCCAATTTTCTTCTTCAAACATGTGGTTTCTCCACAACACCGTGATGAGGGGCATTGTCTTATTTCGTATACCTTTTTCTCTACGATCTAAAATCTTCACTAATTGATCCTCATAAGAAAGATCATCTTCCAATTGTACCACCTCGGAAGAGAGTACATGTGAAGGGTTCGGTATGTACTTCCATAATAGGGATACATGAATAACATCATGTACTTTGGTCATGGCAGGTGGAAGTGCCAGTCGATAGGCCACATCCCCGACACGATCAAGAATCTCGAAGGTGCAGATGTACCTTCGACTTAAGTTCCCTTTCCTTCCAAACCTCATGACCTTCTTCCATAGAGATATGCATAGTTTCACCATGTCTCCAACTTTAAACTCAAGGTCTCATCGATGATTATCTGCATAACTCTTCTGTCGACTCTGGGCTTCCTTGATATGCTGCTGAATGGTTTTCACTTTCTCCACCATTTCTTCGACCATTTCTGGTCCAAGCAGCTTAAGTTCACCGACCTCATCCCAACATGTCGGTGTTCTGCACCTTTTCCCATATAGGGCTTCATATGGTGTCATTTGGATGCTCAAGAGGAAACTATTATTATAAGAGAACTCAACTAGAGGAAGATGTTGATCCCATCCACCTTTAAAGTCCATTGAGCACGCTCTCAACATATCCTCAAGTGTTTGGATAGTCCGCTCGGATTGGCTATCAGTTTGAGAATGATAGGTCGTACTGAAGTTCAGTTTAGTATTCCGAGCATGTTGAAGACTCTTCCAAAACATAGAGGTGAATCTTGGATCTCGGTCTGACACAATAGATAGTGGTACTCCATGCAACCTTACCACTTCCCTAATATATATCCATTCAACTTGATCCAATGAAAAATCCTTCCGAATAGCAATGAAGTGTGCAGTCTTTGTAAGACGATCCACAACGACCCAGATTGCATTATTGCCTTTGGATGTCCTCGGATGTCCAGTGACAAAGTCTATGGTGATGTTCTCCCATTTCCATTCTGGTATGGGAAATGGTTTCATCATCCCCTTAGACTTCTACCTCTCTGCCTTCACTTGCTGACACACCAGGAACTTTGATGTATATTCAGTAATCTCCTTATTCATATTATCCCACCAAAAGTTTTCTCGAATATCTCGATACATCTTTGTGCTCCCTGGGTGAATAGAGAAATTTGAACTATGTGCATCATCCAAAAGTTCCTTCTTCAGCTCCGGACTTGATGGAACACATAGTCTTTTCCCAAACCACACAATACCTTCTTCATTAACATTAAACTCTAAGGATTTCCCCTTTTTGATAGCTTCCACTTTTTATTGAATTCCCACATCATCCTTTTGAGCATCCTTTAACTTTTCCAAAAGAGATGGTTGAGAAATCATTTGTGAAAGGATTGATGATGTTCTCTTCTCTATGATTCCCATGACCATCTTCATCAAGTCTAAGAAGATTGGATCCTTCTCAATTCTCATCATTGATAGAATCGCTGGATCCTTTATACTTAGGGGCATCTGCCACCTTGTTCACTTTCCCAGGTTGGTAATGTATTGAACAGTCATAATCCTTGATGAGCTCTATCCATCTTCTCTAGCGCATATTAAGCTCTTTTTGTGTGAATATATATTTAAGACTCTTATTGTCAATATATATCTCACATTTCTCTCCATAGAGATAATGACGCCTGATTTTCAAGGCAAAGATCACAGACGCCAACTCCAGATCATGCGTTGAATAGTTTCTCTCATGGATTTTCAACTGCCTTGAGGCATAGGATATCACTTTATCATTCTGCATCAGCACACAGCCTAATCCCTTCTTCAAAGAATCACTGAATACCACAAAAAGTTCCCCACTTGTGGGTAAAGTAAGCACGGGCGTAGTGATAAGCCTCCTTTTCAAATCCTTGAAGCTTTCTTCGTATTCATCACTCCAAGAAAACTTTACTCCCTTTCGAGTTATCTTCGTAATAGGGTTGGAAAATCATGAGAAATTCCTCACAAATCGTCGATAATATCCAGCAAACCATAAGAAGCTGTAGATATCCGTTACCGATGTTGGCCTCGGCCATCCTTCAATTGCATCTATTTTAGAGGGGTCCACAGATATCACATTGGTTGTGATGATATGGCCCAAGAATGAGACCTCCTTCAACCAGAACTCACACTTGTTGTACTTTACATAGAGCGTCTCCTTGCGCAAAGTCTCTAGTATAGTTTTTAAATGCTCATCATGATCCTCCTTGGTTTTGGAGTATATTAGAAAATCATCTATAAAGACTACCAAAAAATTTTCAAGGTAATCTCTAAAGACTCTATTCATCAAGTACATGAATATTTCTGGAGCATTGGTGAGTCCGAAAGATATTACTATGAATTCATAGTGCCCGTATCTTGTACGAAAAGCAGTATTGGTGACATCTTCCTTCTTCACCCTTACTTGATAACATCCCGACCGCAAATCCACTGTGGAGAAGTATTGTGCTCCACGCAACTGATCGAATAGGTCACCAATTCTTGGGAGAGGATAATTGTTCTCTATAGTGATTTTGTTAAGTTCACGATAATCGATTCAAAGCCGCATTGACTCATCCTTTTTCTTGATGAAGAAGACTAGTGCACCCCATGGTGAAGCACTTGGGCATATAAACCCTTTACCCAGATTCCCCTGTAGTTGTTTCTTCAACTCTTCATGATTAACAATAGCTATTCTATATAGATTCTTGGATATTGGTAGCGCCCCAGGTATAAGATCAATTGAGAACTCAACATCTCTTCTAGGAGGAAGACCAGGCAGTTCCTCAGGAAACACTTCAGCGAATTCCCTCATAATAGGCATTTCTTCAAAGATGGTTTCTTCCTACGACTCAATCATCTGAGCCTGATACGCAAGCTCATAGGCAGTAATATCCATGCTTGAGATGATGGATCTAAAGAAGATTCATCTTCCTCCTGAAACTTGTAAAGAATCGGGGGTCGATTCTCCATATGGAGTGTGATTTCCCTCTACCGACAATTTATGTTGGATCTATATAAGTAAAGCCAACCCATTCCAAGAATTGCATCAAATTCCACCAGAGGGAGTATGAAGAGGTTTTCTGGGAAATTCAATCCACATATTATAACAGGGGAGGACTTATATTCATGGGATGCAATGATTTCCCCATTTTCCATACTCACCGACATCTTTACTTCTATGATTTGTGGTGGTGCTGGGATTGTTCTACTAAACTTTCGATATATAAAAGAATGCGTAGAACTTGAATCAAAAATTATGTTCGCTATTCTTGAATTAATAACTGGCGTACCTATCACCATTTTGTTTTTAGGGTTCACTTCGGCAGAAGTGATGGAAAAAGCTCTTCCTTGTTGCCTTGGAGGTTGTTGGTTGTCTCCAAAAACCCTTGGATTAGGGCACTGATTTTCAAAATGACCTGGTTCTTTGCATTTGTAGCATTGAAAAATGCATTGAGGTTCGAACGGAGCGTTCCTATCCTCTGTTGTAGCTGCGGGTCTTTCTTGTCGACAGTTAATAGCTAGGTTTCCTTCTCTTCCACACCTGAAGCATTTTCTCGTCCCCTTAAGGCAATTTCCAGGGTACTTCTTTCCGCACTTTTGGAAAGTGGGGTGATAGATCTTCTTAACACCGTTGGATTTATCCATCGGACCACTAGAATTGAAGTCCACCTTATGCTTCTTGCCCCCTTGATTCCCCTATGATTCCTCGATCTCCATTTCGACCTTGAGGGAACATCGGACAATCTCCTCCTAGCTGTCGAAGTCACAGATCACTAATGCTTTCCGTAGGCTAGGCTTCATCCCACCAAAGAAGTGGTCAAATTTTCATTCGGGGGTAACGAAAAAGCCAGAAGCGTATCGTGAAAGCCTTATGAAGTTTTCCTTGTACGCTCCAATAGATTATTCATCTTTTTTCTTGAGGTAAAGTAAGTCCCTCTCCATCTTAAGACAGAGGGTGTGCGGAAAATATTTATCGAAAAACATCTTTCGGAAATCCTTCCATTCCAACGCCTAGATCTCCTCCTCATGCTTCGTATTTTTGATCAATGTCCACCATTGATCAGCTTCACCCTCCATATGATAAGCATCCAGGAGAACCTTCTCTTGTTCGGAACATTGAAGGATGAAGAAGATCTTCTCAATGGAGTTGATCCATTGTTCAGCGATCATGGGATCGGATGATCCACTAAAAGTAGGAGGTCTTTGTCTCATGAAGCTCTCAATAGCAACTTGTTCTTTCTTTGGGGGGTTGAACATTCCTCTTGACCCATGTTTCTATTCAAAACTTGAGTTAGATGAGAGAGAAGAATGACAAAGTTTGTGATTCCCGCTCCCATTGGATTTGGCATCTCATTAGTACAGTCATCACACTGATCTTCACAACGGTTGTTAGCTGGAGTCCTCCTATTACTGGCTATTGGCTGGAATAAATGGAATTTTAGGGGTAACACATAAAGGGTAATCCAAAGAAAAAATTTGATGACTTATAAATAAACTTTTATTTCCTTACTCATGAGTATATAGGCTTCAATCTAGGCTTTTCATGATCTACTTTCTAACATATATTCATAGGGGCATTTTTTTTAATTCCCTTAATAAGGGTTCATACTAAGCTCTTGAATTTATCAAAACATATCCCCCGGGAGTTTCGTAACCAAGAGTGTAGCAAGGCCCGTTGTCATACACCAGTTCTTGTTCGAGTCTAACTCAAAGTAGTGTTTTCGGGTTTTACCCCTAGGATACATCTGTGCCAGAGCCGCCTCTACCTACTCGTATCCAGACAGGGATTTATTTGTTTGATAAACCACTTAATCAGTACTTACCGAAACTTAGGGATGTTTTTATTATACTTATTCTTGTATCTAAGGCTTTACTAGGGTTTTCTAATCCTAATCCCAAAAATAACTAAACCTATCCTTTGATACCAACTATGACAACCCTGCTTTTATTACAAACTTAAACATGATTTATTACATAAAACTTCACTTGATACAACAAGAAGATCGAGAGTTTTAGTGTCTTTGGGGCTTAGGATCATTACATAAAAACTTAAAACATGAAATAAAACATCTTTATTGAAAACTTCTTTTGCATGACCACTACATTCCCTCGTACTTAGCATTGCATGGGATAACCTGGGGACATGCATAAGAAAAGGGTGAGCTATAAAGCCCAGTAAGGGAGTACACATGGAATAACATGAGAATTACAATACATGTTAGAAAATGGGCATATCAATAGAGCATAAAAGAAACATGAACACAAAGGAATGATAAAGCATGATAATTATAACATTGAAATGTGGCAACAACACTTAACATGGAATTAGTATGAGCCAAGGCTCATTGCACATGGAGCATGAGTAAATCCTCATTGCACATAAAGCACGAGTAAACCCTCGTTGCACTTGAATTATCATGAGTAAACACTCATTGCACATGACGTATCATGATACTATACTTTACCCAATGCATTGGAGTGCTATAAGGGTGCACCCTTCTTAAACATTTTATTTCATGCATAAGTGTGCCACATGGATCATAAAACATGGATTCATAAAACATAATCATTTATTCCACAAAAAAGGAATGTGTAATTCATACATGAAACTTTGCAATAAATAAGTAAATGTTCATAAAGGTGAATACCCTTGATGGATAAATGGGCATGGTATTCACTACACAATGATATTGGCTTAGAAAATCGGTGCGATTTCGGCTGCGTAACGGAGTGACATAAGAATTCATAAAAATTGTTGATGAGAGAGAAAGGGGTTACTCATCATATTTACATGTAATGGAAAGTTAGGAGTTCATATAGATATATGTCCCAACAATTGTAATGTAATTTAGATTCATGACACAAAAGTATTGCTTGAATGTAAAAGAGGAGAGAGAAGTTCCTTTCAGAATTTTGGCATAGTAACGGGTGTACATGGGAGGCATTTAATGAGAGATAAAGGGTCTCCCATAATTCAAACATAAAGATAGAAGTATGATGGAGGTGAAAACCCATAGCCCAACATTTATAATTGAAATTGAAAGGGAAAAACAACTTTAAAAAAACTGGACAAAAATGAGAAATGAAAAAAAAACCCTTACTTGGAAGTGTGCTTCCAAAGGCTAAATAGAGGCTTGTGAGAGGCTTCTTGGGAGCTTGGGGATCCTTGGGATGATTATAGAGAGAGTAGGGAAGAGTTTGGACGAACTCCAAAGGCATTGAGTGGGGAGTAAGTGGGATCTTGGGTGGGTTTATATAGGAAAGGTGAGGGAATTATTTATTACTTAGGTTTGGGTCCCCTTACAATAAATTAATCCAAACCACAAACCATACCATGGTTTTTTCACATGGTTTTTGGAAAAGGGAAGAGGAAATCAATATTTTATAAGACCAAAGTTCTAACTTCTTAAAATATTAGGGTTTCTTATGTGGAGGTGAGTCACACTCCCATGGAAATTAATTTAAAAAGGCAAGGTGTTGAATAAGTCTTGAGGGGTCCATTAATGCTTTGAAAAGTAAGTCAAACAAACCTAAAATCAAATTATTTTAATGGTTAAACATATATTGGCCGATAATAAAGATTATAGTATTTTATTACACCACTATTGGGTCATTATGATGTCATAAAACACATTATATATTTAAACGGTATTTAATTTTTACCAAAACCTTTTACTCTCTCAGAAAATTATGAAAAATTCACCGTTGGATAATTTCAACATCCTGATTCCATAAATGACATTTATTTTATCTAAATAATTTTCTGAATATTTTAATTCTCACTTTTAAAATAAAAACCGACATTTATCAAAAATTCACGGGTTTTGACAGAAATGGCTTTCAAACCTTAATAAAAAAATTTAATTGCATTCATAAAATTATAAGATCATTTATATTTAATAAAAATTAATTTAATAATAATATTAATTAAATAAAATATTATTTAATTAAAAAATCCCTTAATTTATAAAATAGATTTCTTAATTAAATAATAACTAAAAACACCATTTGTACTTTAAAAACTATTTATAATGTATCAAAAATGACTAAAAATTATATTCATTATTATATGAAAAAATAATGTACATGAAAATAGTACTACTTATTTGTTACATAACCCTTTAAAACAGCTGCATAAGACCTAAGGGTAAGGTGAGCGATGGTGACAGACTCTTGGTGTGGCTCGGATAACATTGCTCCAGTGGTAATTTCAATCAACATCCACTTTTCCTGTAGACGGTCATGTTCGATCTTATCATGATGAAGCTCAGCTTGGGCTTGGTCAAGGGAAAATCACAAATATGCCACCTCTTTTCTGAGCTCCAACAAATGGGCTTTGTATGGGGCAATTCTACTGGATGAGGCCATCGCTTCCTTTTTCTGAGTAAATTGGATTTGTTAAAGTCCTATATTTATACTAATCATGTGATCACTATTCAACGACTATATTAGCAACGATCAAAAATTCTTATCATAAAACCAAAGAAGTTGACATTTTATATAAACATAAAGAGACATTTAATTAGATCAAGAGGGATTTCCATTCATGAATCTTTGGGTCGTTACAATGTAGTGATACAAAATTAGTTAATTTTGTATGATTAGGGACATGGTCATAAAATGGAGTTGAAAGACATGTTGTGTGGGTCCCCTCACAATCGATGTACACCATCATTACATTGAATAAAACATAAAACTATAATATCTCGTTTATTTGGACTTGATATTGGTCTAATGAGTATCATATCTTGTGTGTTTATTCATATAGTACATAATTGAATCCATTGTTATGGATATTGAGATATGATCTAAGATGTTCTGAGAATGAATATTTTTTTCGCAGTCTGTGAAGACTGCTATGATCAGGAAAGATCACTTGGGGATTTATAGTGGAATCCTCTAACTATGCTGGGAATAGGTCCTCTACCTACAAATATAGTCGGACCCTACAATGGGGTAAGAAAGGTGTCCTCTATCTATTCATAGAGTGAAAACGCCAATTGTGATGGGAATGTGTCATCTACCAATCCACTATGTGGAACCCCCTACAAATTCATGGTAGGGTTTGTCAACTAATATAGTGGAAACTTCATATTTATATAGGAAATGAGTCCCTTATTAACCAGTATAGTGGAACCCTCCAGTTGGGACTGGGCATGGGTCATCTACTGACAACTGTGTGGCACACTCCTATATATATAGAGAATCTGTCCTCGAGCTATCCACTGAGTTTCACTCTCCTATTTTACCAAGGAATGGGTCATCTTCCTATAAATTATTTCCCTCAAAAAAAGTGTCCCAGTGTTGAGGTGTTTCTTGACTTGGATATTTTCTACTAGGAACACCCATGAGATGTTGGGCATCATTGATGGAATTCTAGAACTGATAGAACTATTTTCTTAGGCTAATATGTGAGAAAGATATCCCCTCCTCTATCATTTTATTTTCTTTTTTTTGATAATATATATATCCATATCCATGTTTTGTATTTTGTCACTCTCTTTCTATTAGTGGTGCAGACGAGATATGTATTCCACCTAAATGATGTTTTGAAATGCATGTGTTTTGATGATGTTTATTTATTTCTTTGGTTTTAGTTGTCTATATATTCATACCATGCCTATTAATACTCTACTTTTATCTATTTGGGAATTCTATAGGGTATGTATATACTTGTCTCTTCATGGGAATTTCCCACACATGTTGTGCCTTATGGATATGACATACTGGTCGATGGTGATTACAAAGGGGAACAATGACACTTGATGGATTTGAATGATTATGGTGTTTGGTTCTTAGAGATTCAGTGGTGGGTTCATTCCGAATTTATATTTCCTATTTTTGTCAGGTTGGGACATATTTCTAGTTGGGTTTTTATTTTGACCCTTTTATTTTCAGCATATAATGTGGTACTCTTGTACCCCTAGTGAATTTTTCCTGCACATTTTTTTCAAATTGTTTAAATTTTTTATTCCTATAAATTTATACATGGATATGATCAGGTGTGTTCATATAGGTTCATTTGGAAAATTACTCCCATATTTGTTATGTAGTTCAGGGATTGTCACTAGACCCTAGTCAATAGAGGTAGGCTTGGGGTAGTATCGGCTAGTGCTTCACTAGTCCAGGTCGTGATATATTGGTATCAGAGTAGTACATTCTTTAGGATGGTTTCTGGTGTAGTCCCATTATGGGTATTTGGTTTGGAATTAGGGAAGTGTGAATTTTAGGCCACGGAACCCAATGATGGTGCAGGTGGCCCATGTATCCATTAAACAAGTTATTGACTACCTTCTTTATGACTCATTATACTAATATGTTTGTTACATGGATCAATAGTACATGCATCAAATAGGATTGAGTCATTGACTATCCTTCTTGGGAAATATACCCATTGTATATAAATGCACATTAAAGCATGGTAGATCTTGATTAATTTAAAGATAACTATGTGAAGATAGCCAACCATGTTATCTATTCTAAGTAATACCAATGATCCAATTAAGGTCCATCACATGATATATTTTACATCAGGTAGGTTGGTATCATTATCCCTATATATATATATAATACCGACATAACATTTTGAGTAATCAATCAGTCTTAGCACACTCCCCATGTTACATTTTTATAGGACAATGTGGCTCCTTAATGAGATATTTCCCTAGAAAGTATATTATTATCTTGGGTCGGTGATCTGAGTTTTCATAAATGTGTGGATCGCGACTGATATGACGGTTTCACTTAGAAAGATTTATCCTTATAGAGCGACACTTGTTTCTGGTGGTACCTGAATATGAAACATATGTGTTGAGTGCGATTTTCAATCTTCAGATACAGATATCTATCATATATCTTGTTGATCTAGACACTCTTTTATGATGTTTTAGGTTAGGTTCGATCATATAGTTTAGATTTCCCAATTGGATATGAACCATTTGAATGGTGATCCTCATAGTGATAAATCTTCAGGATGATACTGGGTATCAATAGAGTCTTATGATGGGAATGTTTACTATGGAATTATAAATGATAGTAAGAGGTAAATTCCCCCCCCCCTGAGATTCATTCTTCTGAAATGATTCAAAATTGAAAGGTCAATTCAATGATGTCTATAGTGGATTGTTTCAAGGAGTGACACATGAGTCCCTTTCACTTTCATGTTATGGATGTACAGATGTGATGGGGTATCGGTGTAGGTATGTGGAATGGATAAGCTCTAAAAATTTGAGACATCGATTGTGGAAGACTAAGTGTGGTTTGGGCTATGACTTATGTCACTACTACTCTCACAGAAGTGGTTATCTCAGATATAAATGACACATTTTTCTAATTGTATCCCATATTTGAGACATTATGATACTAGAGGAGGATATATTTTTTTTAACCCTTGGGTTTGAGGAAACTAATGAGAGGATTTGTGTTCACACGTTTATGTTGATGGGGAAAAAATAATCTGCGAGTAGAGAGTGATGCACATGAAATCTTTCTATAGTGGTAGTGAGATCCTATTATGTTTTCATTAGAGTGGACTAGTCATCAACCATCCATGATCAGTTGACTTCTTCCAGTGAGTGTGGTAGTGAATACGAATTTTTGGATGGAATTTTCCTCCTAGATGAGTATTAATCCTCAGAAATAGATTAATGATCTCATTCGTAGGATGTTACAACCAATTTATTAGTCATCTTGTATTATCCATGGAATAATCAATGTTATGTTCTCTTATATCCCTCCAATAATGGTGTGGTATGAGTATGTTCTTGGTTTTCCTCTTCACCAGGAGATGTACCTATGTTTATACTTGCACCAAGGATGGACCAATGTTTACACTATCCAATTGGATGACCCCGTGGGGCTGTAGAATCTAGTGGTGCCGTTGGAGAGTCTATAATTTCAAGGATTGATAAGATCCAATGTGTTCACCTGGGGAGTCCTATGTTGTTTTTTCAAAAGGTGGATGAGATCTTAAGGCCATATGTTTATTATCATCTCCTGAAGCAGACCATGAAATATAACTAGTAAACCATGTAAAAAATTCGATGACCCCTATGACTAGTTGTGACGCACAAGATCATTATCAAAGACATATCAAATGTTTGGTTACAAATAATTGAGGTTTTGTCAGGCTGATATTCCGAATCTAGAATTCCTAAGTTTCTACACATGCTATGAGTTCATGATAATGCCTTATGGTGTGATTAATTCTCCATGCATGTTTATAGCTAGGATGAATTAGGTTTTCTAGATTTACATGGAATAGTTTTTGGCCGAATTCACTGAAAAAACCATCATGTGATCTACATGAGAGGAGGATCATGAATGAAACATGAGTATTGTTCAAGATTTTCATTAGGAGGAATACATTAATGGTATGATATCAAAGTAAAAGTTCTGTATTCATGATGTTAACATCCCAAGGCTTGTCATTTATGAGCATGGATTGGCCATGGACCAGATGAAGATCGATGTAGTGCTTACATGGGAGCCACCAAAGAATGTCATAAGTGCATATATTTTATGTCATGGAGGGGTAATAAATGAGGTTTGTGGAAGTATTATAAAGAATACTAGAACCTTTCACTACCCCGAGGTGGAAGGGGTATCCTTTGTACATGACTGAGTAATTATAGAGGGATTTAATTGAGTTGATGTTGAGGCTAATAAGTGCTACAGTTTCGATAATACTTGATGGGGTGTAGAGTATGTTGTGTATTTATATGTGTTAGGAGATTGGATCAGATGTATGTTGATGCAATGACATGAAGTTATCACATATGGGTTGCAATAGTTGATACACTATGAGTAGAATTAAATGAATCATGAATTAGAGTGGGCATCAATATTCTTTACAATGAGGATGTGAAGGAAATAACTTCTAATATAATGGAACTAGATGTAGTTCATTTTTTACAATAAACTTAAGATAGTTTATACTTTAGAAAATGGATACATTGAAGTAGATTATCCATGAAGTATTTCTTTGGCTTACATGGTGTAGGAGGCATCTAAGCAATTGCATTTATTGCAGCTGACCCTCATTGAGCTAGAGGTTGTTGCTTTTCTTTGGCACATGGTGTGGATTCCTCCATTACATCCGCAGATAAGTGTTTCCTAGTTTAGTGAAACATACTATATGTTATTTGATGAAATGGTACCACTATGATATTCACCAAACATATATTATTAAGGTGGGAATCAAATCTTCTTTTTCTAGGGATGTATAGTGATCCTAGTCATGAAGTGGGTGGAGGTGATGAGAGAATTCCACAAATTTACATTGGCTATAAATCCTTGTTTTTGGAAGACTTATAGTGTCCTTCAACAATAGTTTTGGTGGTCCATAATGAAATAGACCATGGATGATTTTATCTCTTGGTACCTAAGTTGTTTGTAGGTGAAGGATGAGCACCATGTTTCTATTAGTTGGTTGAATCTCCATGAGATCCTGGAGATGAAATGTGTTGACATATCGATTGGAATTTTGACAGTGATTCAATGAGATGTGAGATTCCATGGTGCCATCATGAGGATAGTTGACATACATATAATGTCACCAAATTTCCTTTTTATTAAGTAGAAGAGTTTAGGGGACTATTTTGGGTAGATGTATGTACAAGATATGGTTCTCTTTCATGGGGTGACCATGACTATAATCTCTAATCGTAATGTGCAGTTCACATCATAGTTGTGGAAAGGCTTGTTAGAGGCAT
The DNA here is from genome assembly GCA_963277665.1 of Viscum album. Lineage (NCBI taxonomy): Eukaryota > Viridiplantae > Streptophyta > Magnoliopsida > Santalales > Viscaceae > Viscum > Viscum album. The sequence goes on along the minus strand of OY728161.1, from coordinate 1,982,572,878 downwards.
TTTGTACTCAGATGAGGATGAGTGTAGCCCTCCAACCCTATAGATACTGGTAGATTCATTCTATTGTCCATGTGTTGGAGGATACAATGAGGGATTGTGTGTTGGACAATGGTCAGTGATGGGAGGATAAATTTCCACTTATAGAGTTTGTTTATAATAATAGACACCACTCTATTATCACTATGAAATGATTTTATTTCATGTTTTAGAGACCCTATAGGCCAACCTCGTGCTGGAGATAAATAGATAATGCATATATTTTGGGTTGAGAAATGATGTTGGTGATTATAGAGAAGTTTTAGGTCATACATGTGTGGATGAGCACAATCTAGAGTAGGTAGAAATTTTATGTAGATCAATATTGTTAGTCTGTGTAGTTCGAGTAGGGAGACCATGTTTTCTAAATAGCATCCTTGTAATGAGAATTGTTGATATTTTGTCGTGTATAAAATATATCCTTGAGGTTCAATGGTCTGTTTGAGATATTTCAAATGGTTGGTGAGATTTCTTAATAGCTCTCCATCTTCCCACAATTGGAATGGGTACATTATGTCTCCCTAGTGTCGTAGCTGATGAAATACATGCATGAACCAATAAAAATTATTGAGTAAGAATATATAGAAATAAATTATATATCAACATGTGCTGAGAACCTTATTGAGATTGAAGATTGATAGTAGAGGAACCTTCATGGGAAGACCTTCCCCTTGGTTTGCATGTTGTGACTACACCAGAACATGTAGCAAAGTACCTGGCCGTGGGAGCACTAGAAGAAGGCTTAGTATAGAGAGATATTTTTTTAGTATACATTTTTTTCTTAGAAAATATAAAGTAGGGAATTATGTAGATACCTAGTTTTTTCCTTATAATAATTTGAAATATTTCTACATATGTTTTCAAATCCAGGAGTTGAGACATCTTGCAATTCTAAATCCAGGTGTGACCATATTTCATTTTCTAAAAATACTAAATATATTTTATGTAACACAGATGATGTTTATTAATGAAAACATGATAAAGTTAAAATTAAATCATACATCATAAAAAAGAGACCACATTTGAGTTTAGAATGAGATTATTAACCTAGGTGTGACCTAAAATATGTTGGCTTAGGGAGTTCAGATATCTTGACCATTGGAGGATATGTTCATTTAATAAAAATAATTAAATTTATTTATATTAATTACAAAAAATAAAATATTTTTAACCAAAAATACCATATTACATTGATTTTACAAGGGTTATCAGCACCAACCCTCCGAGGGTTGAGAGGCACTCTTCCTCCTCTCCACTAGAGAATGGAATTCACATGATTACATAACTAAAAATCTAGGTAGATCAAGACGAAGTGAACAAAATTATTTCTCTCAATAATTAGATAGAATGTTCTTTGATGATGAATGATATATTAAATAGGAAATAATCATCATTTTTGGATTATTCATCAAATGATTGATCAATTGATCATGACCTTTCCTGATTCCTTTATATGTGACAATTTTAAACATGTTTCATGTTCCTATGTACACATTTAATTTATTATTGAAATGTTTCTCAGCCCATATATCCTAATTATTTCGATTAGCTAGTAAAACTATTCCAAATATTGTTAAAAAATTGTCATTGTGCCTTTCTCCCACATCTTCCTCAATTTAGTTGTAATTGGGTTATGGGGTCATGATTCGACATTGCTGAGCATGACCAACCCTATCAGACCCCCAAATTCATGAAAGTTTCTTTTATAAATAATGAACCAAAAATAAGGGATGAATTTTGGACTGAATCTGGGTAGACAGTGTTGATCAAGTGTAATATTTGGATTTTGGACTTAGTGGCTTGATCAAAGGCCTGAAAGTGCATGTTATATTATACGACCAACATATGAATCAACAGAATTGATTTTTCTTCCACCAAATGGCCATAAGCCACATCTGAGCATGAGATACATTTATTTTTTGGTGGTCAAAATATCAATCATAATGAAATTATGTAAGATCTATATCACAAATATCATATCTAGCTTTTTGAAAAAAACTCGACCCCATGACATGTAGTTCATAAAACACATAACATGGTGGGATATAGTCAAAGAAGATAGGGTTTTATAGAAATATAAGAATCACATAATGTGTGGGACCCCCAAAAAACCATGTTTCCTTATGCTATAAATTGTGAATATACTCTCAAATTACATAGGAATGAAAAAATCCAATCACATGTTGTGTGCCTAAGTACATAGACATAGCCAAGAAGTATGAGTAGGACCATGGGTGGATGAGGCATTCCATTTAATATATCTACATTCCATTTAGTGATACATGGTTTTTGATATTTTTTAACATCATGGAAAAGGGTAGGCAATAGATTGGGACCAAATTCCATGTGGGACAACTCACATGTAGTGTACGCCTTCGTTCCTTTTATATAAACGTCAAACTCTCATGTCTCATTTGTTTGGATGTAGAGTCTACCCCAAGAATGGAAAATACTGAGTGTTTTCTTTTTATAACATGATGGTGGAATCTATAGTGGGCTTTGATATACAATGTGAGAGGTTATGGGTGTGAAAATTATTTATCCTATGGTCAATGATCTCTGGAATCAAGCAGAATCAACAAGGGATTTCAAGTGGCACTCTCTAGCTAGGCAGGGCATGGCTCCTCTACCATCCTATAGAGTGGAACCTACTTTTTGGGAAGTTTATGGTTCATCTATCATTTCTTATTGTGGAAACCTCTATATGGGATTAGAATGGGTTCACTACCTATATAATAAGTGGAAACCTCTTGTAGAGCTAGGGTATGTGCACTCCAATATTAGAGTAGCACCCTATTACTTAGGTAGGGAATGAGTCCACTACCAACCACTATAGTGGAACCCTAGAGTTGGGATTGTTCATGCATTCTAAATTAACTACTGATTGGCACTATCATATGGAGTAAGGGAATAGGTCCATGAGATGTCTACTAAGTGGTACCCTCTAATTCTACCAGGCCATGAGTCCTCTACCTAGAAATTGTTTCCCCTATTATTTTGCAACACAATGGAAATGTGTGGATGGACATGGATGTTTTTTTCTGTAGATGCATGAGATATTGGGCAACATTGATCTTCCTCAATAACCGATGTAACTGTTTTCCCTTAAATGGCTATGAGATGGAGATCTGCTTATCTGTCTTTTAATATTATTTGGTTTATTATATATATATATATATACATATCTGCATCCATGATTTTTTATTTTGTTACTCTCTTGTTATGGATCGTAGAGACTAGAAATGTAGTCCAAATATATGATGTGTTGAGATCCCATGTATTGGATGTGGTTTTATTATTAATTTGGGTTGAGCTGTCTATCTATTTCTATAATGAATTTTACTACTCCCCATTCAACATTCACATAGTGCTACATGGTATGTAAATACTCACCCCTATATGGGATTTTTGTAACTGTGTTCTGTCTTATACAGACGATGGACAAGTCATCATAGATCACAAATAAGCATATGTATAACTGGTTCATTTGAACATGTGATGTAGTCGAAGCATGGAAATTTAGAGCTGGATTCTTTCAAAATATACTTTTTCATTTTTTAGCCTGGGATATATTTATGTTTGGGTGTTTATTTCACCCATTCTCTTATTAGTTTATGCTTTCTTACTCTTTTACGCCCTAAAGGATTTTCATGTATACTTTATTTTCAGTATGTTGATATTTTTATTTAATTTCTATAAAATTATTCATGGATATGATTATGTTTTTTATATAAGTACATTAAGAAGTGGAATCCAAGATTGGTTATGCCTTTAGGTGCTTGTCATCATCCCCAAGCCTATGGTGTCCATCTTGGGGTAGTTGCATCTTGAACCCCATTGGTCCAGGTCATGACAATAATGATGTTTCATAAAGAGATTATAGATATGTAAAAAGTAAATTGGATACTAATACATACTATGAAAATTATTATAATTTATTGGATCATAATATTTTTTAATAGTTTACCATTTATGATATTGTTTATGTTGATCTTTGGATGAGTTTTTAGAGATTGATATATTACTTCTGCATATCATGGGACCTATTGTAAGATATTATGTAGAAATAGTTAAAGGAATAACCAAAGGATAATATTGTTTTTATGATATTGAAACATATCAATTATGTATATTTCCTTAAAATTTTATAAAGTAAATGAATTCATAAACTCTAAAAAAAGGGTCTTAAAACAAAAATGTAGTCGTATTATCATCATTTTTTATGATATCTAGTTTTTGGGATTATGGTCATTAATTTTCTCTTGATAGTTTTCTCTCTAAATCTCCCTTAGTATTTGAGTGTCAGTTTTCTATTCCATTTCTAGGTTTTTCTTCCCAGTCATTGTTCTCCTATCTAGAATCCTAGTGATGTTATTGTTGAAGAAGACTTTTTTATTTCCATTATATATTATTAAGAGAATATTTTTAAAAACTTTTATGATGTTTTATTTTAAAAAACATTCTTTCCAAATGTATAACCCATGACAATTTAGATCATGTTAAAATTATGAGGATACAATTTAATTAAGATGGGTAGAATGTAACACCTTGAAATTCTAATGTAAGAACCTTATCATTGATATCATATATGACATATAAAAATAATAATAGAATGGAATATGAAATCATAATAATTTAATACATATTTAATATATTGATTATTGTTTTGAGCTTACATTTGATGAAATAATGAGTTACCATTCATTACATGGAATAATGAATTTCTTCGATAACTTGTGTTACATGCTTGACAGAATTTTACTGAATAGTATAAATAATATTATTTAAAATTAATATTATCACATAGACATTAAATTAGGGTTTATGAATTGGACTAAGTAACTTATTAAATATATTTATGAATTCATTGGTCAGAAATTAACTAGAAATGAATATAACCACAATTGAATATAAAGGGTATATTTTAATAAAGAACAATTTTTTTCACCAAAATAAAATTTATCTAAAAAAATTAAATTAATTTAAATTAGTGAATGAATCTATATAAAATTTATATATTATTTATTCAATAATTTTTGGAAATTAGTCAAATATATTTGATAGACAAAAGATCATAAAAAATGAAATTATTGTCATAATTTTTTTTAAAGGCAGTTTTGTGTCCTTTTAATGGTGTAATTGTTTAAATTTTTTTTTGAAGAATTAATATATTTTATTTGAAGCTATAAACATATTTTTAGTATGATTAATTTCAAAATTATCTTATGGTGATTTTTTTGTATATTTTTGAGATGTTTCATTAATTGATCAATAATGAAAAATATTGAAATTTAATTAAAAACTAACTTTTCATCTAAATAATATAAAATTATAAATTATATTTAAAAAAAATTAAAGTAAAATTATATAACTTATACATATATTCACCCAATATTTTTCATTTTAATTATTTTAATTTTTAATTTAGTTATAAAAATAATGTGATATTCTCGACATTTTCACTTTAAAAACTTGTTTTCCCATCCTGTATGTGGGATTAATTTTAAATTATTTTCTGCCACTTACGTGATTTAAATTTGGAGAAATTGATTCTATATTTGGAATAGTAGAAAATAATAAATTCTATTATGGTCATTTTATTTCTTTATCTATAATTTTAGTGAAGGAAATTGAAATTAATTATAGCGATTAATTTAAAAATGTGTTTACTTAGTTGTTTTAGTTTATTCTTAAGGTGCCAAATGTCCTCGAAATATTTCCAAAAAACATTGTAATGAAATATTTATACAAGATACCATATTTTATCAAAAAAAAATTAGAATAACTATTTTAATTGGTGATCTCCCAAAAGTTTTTACCTTTTTGTATTTACAATAATTCTAGTCCTCCTCCACTATAAAAGGTCACTCACCCGCCTCACTTATTCACAACTCTTAAGACTTTTGGGTCCTAAAAAAATATCAAATAAACACATAAAATCCATTCCCTCATCGTAGAATATCTTTTTCAACATAAATGAAACTGATGAATGACTTCTATAATGTCCAAAAGGAGTTACCTGAAGAACATGTGATGTTCTTCAATGGGAACTTTTGTTTTATTTATTTATCCACCCCTAAAATAATTATTATATATTTATTATATTATAAAAACAATAAATTAAATAAACTTAATGTTTTTATTGTAATTTTATGACCTATAAAAACACATAATTACATTAAATGGGATATGAAATCATCATTCATGTGTACGGAGGACTACTGCCTCACAAACCGATGTGATGTTTTCTTCCATTACCACCATTAATAGTTGGTAATAATGATATATATATATATATATATATATATATATTATATATGATATTTATAATAATTTTATGATTCTGGAATTATTAGATAACACATATGATAATTAATTCCAATTTTGGGAATACGGTAACATTGTTTGCGGACGTGTGGACCACCACCTTCTGGAAGGGATTTTATTTGTTCACTATTTTCATGGATTCAATCAAGGGTGTGGTTAATAGAAATATTTGAAACATAGGAAATAAAAATAGTTCAGGATTATAATATACCTATATATAATTTACTTTTATCCCCTTAAAAATGATAAGAAATTTAAAATATTGTTCATGTGTTTGTACGACCTACCATCTCCACGAATAGTGTACAATATTTTTTATATAAAAAGTTAGATAACATAGAAAAATATAATAAGTATATATGATATTTAAATCTTGGTTTAAATTTGAGATATTAATAAATCCAGTATAATTGGACCTAAAAATAATAATTCAAAACCTACTTGAAAAATAAGGCAATTAACACCATTAGCAATGAAAATAATGAATGATTATTAAAAACTAGTGACAAGATATTATAAAATGATTATTAAAGATATCATAAATGTTAATATGGTTCTGGTATAATTTAATAACATTATTAAAATAATTATATAGTAGGATAAATATAATTAAACCAAAATGTACTGCAAGGTAAGCGATTATGTAGAAATTCGTATCAAATTGGAAATTATTTTTTATTATCGACTAATTAAATATCATGGTGTATATTCTAACCCACTGACATGTAATGTCATGGATTATTAATTCGAAAATAAATTTTATGTCCTAATGTGAATTATTTCATCCATGAAAATTTCACTTGAATATTACTAAGTGATCTAAGTTATTATCGAATATCACGTTCCATTTTTATTTTAAACATTATCTTTAAATAATAAATTTTTTGTAATAAAGTTTAACTGAAAATTAAATTCATCTTAAATATTAATAGCCCAGTATTATTTATAAGATTTCTCTAAAACTATATTCCATTTTTAAATGTGGTGTTGAATTTAAAAGTTAACTTATTAATAGGGGAAATATTAAAAAATCTATATCTTTTGTTCAATATATATATTTAATGATAAGGTATATTTATTAATTAAATTAAAATTTCAATATATGAGGATTGTTTTGGACATGATGTAATGGGTGGGGTTGAACATAATATATCCCCTCAATTTAATAGTAGGACTCATGTGAAAGAAATTAAATATTCCATATTCAATGGGATACAACTAGTACTTTTAAACCATCTTGTGAAAGGTAATGATGGTATATGTACCATGATTATATAATTATGATTCAAATAGTTAAATAATTTATTTTATTCTATATTCAGTTATTATTTTCCAGAGGATTTTCACAATGAAAAAAATGAATGGAAGCATTTCATTATCAGTTTATTGATTAAATGGTATGTGCCTTCAGTTATCTACCTTTTCATTTTGATTATACCTTCTCTAGTTATATGAATTGAATGTGGTTTTAGTTATTTAACATCCCATATTGATTATTCTTATTGATTCATCATAGCTTCCAATGTATATATCCATTACTAATAATTTGAGTTTTCCATTATTTGTGTTCCTTTCTGCTAGGATATGAAGATGGATTCACGGAATGAGTTTTTAAGGGTACTATGAATTTAATGTTGTGATGTATTATGATTCATTTTCTATTTAAAATATAAAATGTGTATCATAATTGTAATCTTTTTATCAAAAACTGATAAAATGCTTGGTCATTTTTGATTTTATTCTTTTAGTTTTTCCAATGTAAAAAATGTATGCCACCAACTCTGTGATGTGGGGGGTGAGGATATTTCAAAAAACCCCACTGTATAATAATTGTTGAGAGAAAAAAAGAAGAAATTAAATACTAAAAGTTAATATAAATTGGAAAATAAAATAATTATAGAATTAAAACATAAAAATTGAGATATAAAGGAGAAGAAAGAATAACATTTCATGAAGAGAAAATAAAAATAAAGTATAATAAAACTAGAATAAAAATGTAATTGGAATGAATATTGGTAAAATTTATATAATAATGTGTACCTCTTAAAAATCTAGTAAGAAGGCCTTATAATTATAGAGAGTAACCCTATACTAGCTTTCTGAATCATTTCTAGTCAATAACCTATGAGAACACTCTAACGGGCCTATAAAATGTCTTTGGTGATGGGTTATGAGTATGGTTATGTTTTTAGTCAATATAAAAGAAGGAATCAAAATTCAATGTATAATGAATCCCTCCATTATTTGGGATTAATCATGGAAATAGAATGATGGAATGTGTATGAGAAATACAAAATATGATAGGTGATGATTCCAGGATAATATATATGTATTCATTCATTGTCATTTGGTATGAATATTCTCCCTGATTATTGATGATTTTTGAAAAAAAATTATAGATCAATAGCATTGGATTTCAGTATTGAGAATATTTCCTTATGTTCAAATTAGATGATTTTTGAACTGTCTTATGTTCAACGAAAAGTGCTTATTGTTCTTGGAGATTTCATATTTTATTGAACATTTTATTTGATGATGCCAAGACAAATATTTAAATTTTCATGATGAATTTATTATTGGAGGAATATTATAGTTATCAATTCATAATGTTTTTTTATGAATAATAATTGAATAATTGTTGTGAATTTTATTTTTAATTTATAAGATTTTGAATACACGGCCATTTAAAAATATGATTATATGTTGAATGATGATATAAAGAGTGCCATGTAAAAGAATATGAAACTAATCAATAATAATATTATATCATGGGAAGTTTATAATTAATTAATATCATGAAAATATTAAAATATAATTGTGAGAAGATAGTGTGAAGGTGTTTTGGGGGGATTAGAATTTAGTATTGGGTTTAGATAGCTTTATTAAGGTGTTTTTACTAAACAAATATAATTTTTCCATGTATATTATATTATCTTCATAAAAATAAGGACAATAAGAAGGAAAGACATAGCCACTAAACTAAGGAACTTATGGGACCCAAGGGTCAACCAAATAGATGGAGAAGCCTATTCCAGACCGTATGATACATGTAGAGTCATGTATAAGGCCCATTCATTCTGGAAGCCAAGTATGGATGAGTAATAGGTTGTGACACTTTGTGGGGAAGCACGGAGATAATAGAAAATTAGTATGTAGAGGTACTGGGGAGGGAAAGGATATTTTTGGCTATATGAGGTAGAAGTTGAATGATAAACAATGCCGAATCTATGTTGAAGTTTCTATGTGGGAATTATTATTTGGGGACTTTAAACATGCAGTTAAAAACTCAGATTGAATGTTGGCTGGTTTATATGGGGTATCATGATCGTCTGATCATATCTTCCCTTCTAGCTTTATTCACCACCATTGGAACTCCCACACCTCACATATTAAAATTATGTGAATCATATTTAAATAAGACTATCATATTCTACCCTTCAATGGTAATATATTATGGAAATGATCTAAGATTGAGCTTACAAAATATAACAACCTCAACATGTGACATCTTGTGGGAATGGACTACTCGAATCGATATGAACCCATTCATGCAATATTAATATTGCATGTACTAGATTAAAATAAAATAAACATCATCATATAGTGAAAATAATGTTTCAAGGCCTCTAATATTGATGGATCCGCTCGAATATACAAAATATATAGGGAATTCAATCCTCAGTGCATGCACGTGAGGCAATTTACACATAAAATTATCATTATTATTAACTAAAGAAAATACACCATGTTTTTTGTAATATATTCTTTAAGATACACACATTTGAAGATTTAAAAGATGATATATTTGAATCTATATATCTTTCATTCATATGTCATAAAATAAAGGATTTGGGTCAGTCGATCTTAGTGATATAAGGTAGTCGTTCTGCTTATAAATATTGAGGAACCAATACAATGTGGGTATCTGCTAATCGATAGCTAAATATCTCATTTCTGAAAAACAGAGAATCAAAATATTCTAGTTCATTAATGATATTTCCTCATTTACATTTAACACTTATGATAAGGATAATAATTATATGATGGATTAACATATACAAAACACTCTTGATATACTTCATGATGGAACGTGTTTCTGCAAAGCCACTAGGGAAATATCTATACTATGTCTCCTAGTCTTTCATGAAGGTATGAGATCCGAAATGACATCATTGTCCATGTGATCTATTTGAGAGATCCAAAAGTTATACTATATATAAACAGTAACTCATGAAGAAGAAGAACTTATGTGCACCAATGTATTATACCCATTCAAGTTTGTAAACAAGAAGCTGAAGAATCCGACACCTTCATGAGAAGAACATGTATGATGTTTCAAGGAAATTTAATGAAAAATTTCTAACATATTAATTCTATATTTAATTAAAATGGCCTCCATGATTCATGTACATTGAAACTAAAATAAACAAAAAAAACATAGTGTGTGAATAAAAGGTGTTATTAATGCAATTTTAGAAGTAAACAGTGTTCATGACACAAAAATAGTGAACCTAAAATTAATAAAGAAGTTAACATTGTCTTTATATTTTTTGAATGTAACTTTAAATACCCGCATTCATTCATGCATGATAATGAACACTTGTTGAAAACTTAAGATACTCAAAATAATTCACATTCAAATTCCCTGAAATTCATCCATGATGTGTACATGAATTGAGTTTATAATTTAAGAAGATTCATATTGACATTGAGGTTGGGAACCTTATTACTGAAGAATTATCTACTTGGGGATTTGAGATTGTAAAAAAAAGTGAAATTATTTTTCATTTAGACACTGAGTAGTTGTTCATTTTTAGAAAGTAGAATTTTTAATTGGAAGCTCCATATTCCACATTATAATGAGTATAAGGTCGAAATGCATAATTTTCTTATTGACATTGTGGTAGTTTAAGGCCATCAGTTGAAGAACAAAATTATCAAGTTGATTCAAAGGCATCCATTTAATTGATATATTCCATTCATTTTTCTGTTTAACATTTTAATGAACTGGTGGTTCCATTATAAATAACTCCATTTAATACTGATTAAACCAGTATAAAGTAAACTACTAACTCTTGATGATTTTATACTTCTTAAACAAAATACACAAATTATATGTGTTTGAAATAATTGAAAATTATAATTTTAATAAAACCGTTGAATTATCCACTGGTTGATCACAAAAAGGAGTTTGAATTTGTACTATACATTTTAAAATCCATGGTGTGATATTTTTTCCATTATTATATTCATTTCACACTAAAAATAAAAAACTCTTAACTAGTGAAAATAATCCATTGTATAGTGGTAAATTGAAAGAAATTAAATTTTTTTAAAAAGTTGGGAACATTGATTCCCCCCCACATAGTTTTCAATGAAATATCCATCTAGGTTCTACATACTTACTGGAGGAACTGATTATTTTATGTATTGGTATGATAATAGGGGATATAATTTGACACATGAAATTATATAATATAGTAACATTGTATTATGATATCAACAATATTCCTATGATTCTTATGAAGTTATTGGTATGATATGGGGTGATTGTAAATTAAAAATCTAATTTATTTATTTATTTATTTAATCTCAACACACAACATTAGTAAAAACTAACTTTATTTTAGTTTGAGTTAATATGTTTTGACACAATAAAATATTTTTAAGTCATTTAGAAAATATGAAAAAAAAAAAAAATTTATGAATATAAAGTGAAATGATGTTACAATTTCATAATAATTACATACGACTTACGAATAATTGTAGTGTTTATAAATTAATCCATTGGTATATAGATCTAATCTAATCATAACACGAAGATATTTCTACTGATGTGTTTATAACTGATCTTGAATTTTTCTGAATTCGGCTACTTGAGTTTACAAAATTTTCTATAAATAATGTCTTATCAAAAGAATTATAATACAAACAATGATCATTTGGAATGTTGTTTTTTGTCTTCAATCTTGGAAATTTCTTATTGATGAGTGAGCTTATCATTAATTAAATTACTTATTTTAGTGTTTTATCTACGAGATACCATTATGAGAGGTTATCCATATAAAGATATTTGTTTTTCCATAAAAACTTTTCTTCATCTGATCCTTCATGATCAATAGATTCTAGTGTTTGGAAGGTAGAGTAAAATATTATAATATTATCTTGGGCTTCACTGGCTTGGATAACAGTTCTCATGTACGTATAGTTCATGGATGTTCATCTATGAGAAACTACCAAAATATATTTTCAAGGGATTATTGAGATATGATGATATACCTTTAAATAATTATAAAATTAATGAAACCTTGAAAATAATTGAAATTTGTGGATACTTAGATTAGGTCCACAAATAAATATTTTATTTTTTAAGTGAGGTTTTAATAAATACCCTTTAATGAGTATTTGGAGTGTTACATGTGTAATTTTTCAATATCTAATGTATTGTTTTCCAAATTTCAGTTTATGTAATTTAGATAATATAATGTTGTACTTAGTTTTAAATTTTATTGGATGTTTAAAATAAAAATCACTTTATTTCCACAAAGAAAAAATATATTTTAAATATAATGCTTATTATAGTTACTATGATATTTTAACTCATCAAAATTTCAAAAATAAGATCAATATTGGAAATCATTGGTTTCTCAAAAATCTTATTTTCATAAAACATAATGAGTATGAAAATTATAAATTTTTCTTAAAACTACTACTCACACCTCTTGTAATTTTTTCATTAACAAATTAAAAAGCAACTGGAATTATATAAGTCTTTATGATAATTATATAATGTAATTTTTAAAAAACTATGTAAGTTTTTCATTATTTTAACTTTTCTTTTTTACATGAAACATGTTCAAAGAGTAAATATATTTTATGATGGAAGGAATATCAGTTAAAACACATAAATATTTTAATCCCTCCATAAAATGAGTTTTTTATAGAGTTGATTTTAATTACTGGCATGATAGTATTACATCTGATATCATAATACCATAGTTGAATAGTTTTTCATACCAACAGGAATGTAAAATTTTTAAAGTTTGAAATTCCCAAATTTTCTCAAGAAATAAAATACTAGCATTAGGGGTACTATAATTTTCACAATATATTTTCATGTTCTATAACTAGGAACATCTATAATTGTGCATTTTCGTGTGAAATATAAATAAAGTGCAAGAATATAGAGATAACACATTTTGGAACTACTAATGTTATATAAAGTCATTGATCTTTCTTAGAGATGACTATCATCCATTTGGATTTCTACCTAGAGATATGGTAACACATATACATCAATGATTTATGAAAATAGTCCATATTTTATAATCCGCTTTTGAATAAGATTTATATGAATTTAAATTCATTGAAAATATTGTTGATATAATCCCAAAATAATGGTATTCCAAGAGGATAGATATTGATTATTATAAAAATTTCAAGAAAATTTGTTTGGATGAGTAAATAAGAACTATAATGAAGAATGAGAGAATCCTGAAACGAGATAATTAAAATGAGAAAAGAAATAATGGAGTATCATTTTCATACAATATAGGTTATCCACATATAATAAGTTTTAATTTATGAAATAACAATTCTAAATCCCTATTTAATGAAAAAATATATTCATTTAGATCAAAGTGATTCAATAGATGGATATAATGAAGATTCTCAAAATATATAAAGGATGAAAAATATTCATAAAAATTTAAACATTTGATATACTAATTGGAAATAAAATAATGAAAGGAAATATAAAAATTATTCTTTATAAGTTATATGATATGAATATAAGGGGAAATTCATATAAAATATAATTTTCCTAAACTAAAGAAGAAAAATAAAAAAAAATCAAATATATTAAAAAACAAAGGGTTAGAAAATATTGAGAATTTTTTGACAATTAGAGGATTTTTGAAATTTATACATATTATAAATATTCATCAAAAGATAATGGAACACAAAATTACTATTTTATTATATTTTTCTCAAATATTTCAATGAAGGGAAAAAATTACATGAAAATTTCAAGATATTAATATATGTAAAATTTAATCCCTAATTTCATGTTTATATATAACCCTAAATATGATTATTAAATATCCTTGTAATATTAAGAAGTTTTTTAGTTTAAATTTAAAAAAGTTTATTTATTGGAATCTGAAGAAACATTACACTCAATAACTATAATTGGTAGATATGTCACTCTTATGAGTCAACAAAAATGTATGTTGGAAAATATGTATTTTTTCTAAATATGATATTATTATTTCAATATTGAATTCATGAATTTTCAAGTCATTCAACTAAATTTTATTTAGAAACTAATTCTAGAGGTAAAACATTAGTTCATAAAATATTAGTTGTTAAAAAACTAGATTATTTGAATTTCATTTATTGGGAATTAAATGATAAAAAAATTGATTAGTACAATAAACATTTGTTAATGGAATTAAATATGAAATTTTTTATTTCAATAAATGTTTTGGTAATTTTACAACTCGAAATGTTATTTTTGATAAAATGTATAAAAATATATGACCCTCCAGAACATCAAGTGGAATAGGTTTTAATTTCGATAAACATTATATTCTTTCAAATTATTATGTATCTAAAGTTATACCTTTTCATACAAAATGTAAAAGAGTAGATAAATAAAGTGAATATTTATCTTTAAAAAAAATTCGACATTTTGGATTTAAAAAAAAATTATTCATATGAATGTTTAGTTCTATAACATAAAAGGTTTGTACATATGAGGGTTCCTAAAATTCAATTTTCTAACATGATCATTCCAAAAAAATGTGTGGGTATGGAGATGTTAATTTTATCTATATCAAAACAATTTGTTGATTATTAACAACAACAACAAAATTATATGGACATTGGTTTTTCTTAACATTTGACTTGATAGAATTTAAGATTATAAAAATTCAATATGTTAAATGAAGGAAAAGTAACATTTAGAGACACTGAACAAGGTGAAATAATCATAATTTTTTATATTTATTTTCATGGAAAATATATAATTTAAAATAATTTATCTGTTTTATGAATATGAACAACCATTCCATTATACATCAATTATGTGATAAGGGGTATATTGTAAACATTAGGAATGACAAATATAATATTCTAATTTCTAATATTACTTTCATTTTATTACCCAATAAACATAAATTTTTTTATTCAATTTATATAGAGTAAATAAGTAATCAAAATTTCTTTTATTCATGTGTAATATTATTGTTATATTTTTTATAAAATAGGATATTAAGACTCTGTAACATCCATAATTTTACATAACATTATAGGAAATACATGTTACATATCTTCTATAACAAATGCTTAATTCAACTAGAGTCTTTCGTCTTTATATATTTATGAATCAATATAACTCGTGTTTTAAATAAAAAAGTTAATACTCAACTATGAATGATTTATAGTTAGTTCACATGGATCTGTCTAGACCTACAAAAACAAAAATTATTTGAGGATAATACAATATGTAGGTGTTGGTTTATGATTACATGACCTTTAGATATGTTTAATTTCTTGTTGAAGTATCAAAAACATTAAAACATTATTTTTTTCATGATTATGTTAAAAATGTGGAAAAACTACCATTATTTACAATCAAGAGTGATCATGGGGGATAATTTGTTAATAATTATTTATAAACTTTTTATTGTAAAAGTGAAATAATCATAATTTTTCTTCAATAAAGGAATCATATCAAAATAGATTTGTTTAAAGAAAAATTATAATTCTTCAGGAAAGCACTAAAACATATATAAGTGAGTATTTTTCTATATAATATTTCTTTGAAGAGATATGATAACTACATATTATACTATAAATTTAGTTTTATTCTAACATTTTCCAAATAAAACCCTTATGTTTTCTGGATTTTAAGAAATCCAAAAACATTTTCATCGTAGTGTTTTTTGATATAATGTATTCATAAATGATGAGAAACATAAATTTGATTCAAAAATGGATGAATGATTTTTAATGGATATTCTTCAACAAGTAAATATTATAAAGTTATTAATAAAATAAGTAACACTATTTAGGAAAATATAAATATAATTTTTGTGGAAATTCTAATTCCCATATTCTATTTCAATATAAGTTATACATCTCATAGCTCAAATTAATCTTAAAATATTACTCAAAAAATATGTTAATCTTAAGGAATCATTTATAATATCTGATAATTATAGTTATAATTCAACTAGTTAAAATATATGTTTTTAGATAAATCTTTGTGAGAATCATGGATTCCTTTAACAATTTGAATAGAATACAAAATATGATTCTTTTGGCGATAAATATTAGATATTATCCTTACAAGAAAAGATAACTCAATTTTAATGGAACCATGTTCAGTCTTTAGATGAATGTCATATATTTTATCATTTCATTTTAGTATGATAGGTTTTATGAAACCTATGTTATGATAATTAAATCATTATTATAAATAATTTTATGATTGTTTTAATAGTTATTATAAAGAACAATGAATAGATTATGGTGAAACATTTTCATCTGTAGTTGGATTGGATTTCCATTATAGGACATATAAAAACCTTTTTATTTAAAAGTGATGTGGAATGTGATTTAATTAAATCATATGATAAAGAGAAGTTTATATTTAATAATATATTAATTTTGATGATATTATGTATATGAAATTTTTTTTTGAACTTATGAAATCACTCTATGGAATTAAGAAATCCCCAATATCTTATTATGAATCAATTTTTTGATATTTACATAAAAATTTAATTATTTATTTTATGTGTTGATCCAAAAATTTTCATAACTTATTTTTTAATAAGATTATTTTTTATCAAATAAATTTTGATGAAAACATTTTAAGTTCATCTTATAAATATATTTAAAATAACAACTTTGAACATAGGAAAAGTGATTTCGAATGGATAATACATGGAGAATTTAAAATTGTCCATGGTTTATATAGTTTTTAAAATATTAAAAGAAAATATTTCAACTTAATATAAATATACTAAATATTTAATAATGTTTTTTTGTTTGGACTATGAATAAAATATTATCACTCATATTAAAAATTCCACCAAACATGATCTTGATGAAACTAGTAAATTAGTAGATTAAAAGAATTATTGAATTCTAATATAATTTTTACAATACCTTAATTCATGTATATTATACATAATGATTTCAGTAATTTTTTGTGTGATTTTTCTGGATAATTCGAAATAATCTCATTTGAATGTAGTAAAAAAATTAGATACATTAAATCTATTATTCTATTTTCTATAGATTATTTTGGTTTAAAAAGATATATAATCTCTAACTTTAGTGGATTTAGATTACATAAATTATATAATTTAGGAAATATAATTTATTTAGCAAAGTATTAGTCTCATTTTACGGTAAAAGAAATATTTTATTGCACTTTCCAATATATATGTAGAATATGTAGTAGTTGGATGTTGTTGTGCTCTTGTATTGTGGATTTAGAACATAGTCCAAATTTTTTTCTTTAATACATACCCAATATAAAATTGACTATAACAATGTTACTATCATTTCTTTATCTAGAAACCTAAAAAATCAACCACATGATAAGCACATAGATATAAGACACTACTTTCTAAGAGATCAAACAACAATTGGAGATATATTAGATAACATTATAAAAATATTAATTCATCTTATTGATATTTTTATAAAACTCCTCACTTATGAAAGATATAAATTCATTAAATACAATTTGAGATTGATATACTCTATGTGATATTTAATAAACTTTTTGTTTTATTTATCTTCTTATATTAAAATTTTCACTATGTAAAAAGTTTAGAAAATAGTACATATATTTTATAAATTTTAAATATATATATATTTTTTGTTTTCTAAATTATTTTATAAAATTTAATTATTTTTTTGAATTAGAAAAAATAAATATTTGTTTCAAATATATATGATTTTCATTATTTATATTTTCTACTAATGTATTTTGAAA
Source organism: Viscum album (assembly GCA_963277665.1). Lineage (NCBI taxonomy): Eukaryota > Viridiplantae > Streptophyta > Magnoliopsida > Santalales > Viscaceae > Viscum > Viscum album. Next base: position 1,982,554,499 of record OY728161.1, on the reverse strand, counting down.
ATTATGTTTTATTTTTTTTATTAAAGATATAAATTTATTTTCTAATCTATTCCAAAATAGTAATTGAAAGTGGAATACCATCCATCAGCATAGAATGATAACTTCAAGAAGGTTTTATCCCTTTACAAATATCTATTAATTTTTAATTGAAATTATTATTTCATTTGATTGTAATTTTTTAGAATATTATACAAATAATTTTAATAGATGTTTCAATTATTGATCAATGTGGAATTATTTTCATTTATAATCAATGAAAATGAAATTTTAATTTTAATTAGAATATTTTTGAAATTGGGTTTTTTCCTATTATTTTTCTAAAAATGACTTATACACCTATCATATAAAAAATAAAATATACGAATGATAATAATATTAAATTTTTATATAAGGAATTTAATATCAAGAGATTATATATGATCTATATTTATACATTTTTTTTCTACTAAAGTGTTTCTCACTTTAAGTATACTTTTATGGATGAGATTGAATGTATCTATCCATGATATATTAAATGAATTAAATATACAAAAAATATTTTCCACGCATATTGGATTAGAAGGAAAATTTTAATGTTATATAATTATTATTTATATATTTAATTACGTGTATATTTCCGATAAGATCAACAATACTGGTAGATAAAGTGATGTTCACCCTTAACTAGCTTTATAAAAATACCATTTCATAAAGGAAATAATTTTAAAATAAATTGATGTAGAAATATCTGATTACATAAAATAGGATGAAAATAAATTTTCTATTTGAATGTAGAGCTGAAGTAGTTCCAAATAGATGAAAAATAGATTAATGGAATTTTTTTAATGCTAAAATAATTTTATATTTTTTTACTGTATTTATTTTATGTTTTTCTTCTACCTTTTTATTATTATTTTTTTTAAAAAATTAAAAATGGGGATATAGTTAAAAGAAAATTAAAATTTTATTTTATTTTAATTTTTTAATCATAATGGTTTCATTATTTTTTCAGTAAGGGTTGATTTAAGAATTGTTTTTTATAATCATATATAATTTACCTAATTAATACCTTTCAATGGGGGGAGTTAAAATTAACTTATGTTCTCTCATTATGTGTATAATTATATATTCAAGGGGGAAAATTTTTCTTTTCACTAATTATCATTAAATGGGGGACATCTTTTTATATGGTGATATAGTAGGGAATTATTATATTTCAGCAGTAATGTTTGATGATTACTTGTGACAAAATTTATAATATAAACAATGAAAGAAAGGTCCATATCAAAGAATACATGGATTAATATTTTTAAGATTAAATTCATTAATTCAAATTTTATTGCATGATTTGTGCCTTCCAAATAGGGGAGAATGGGTTTTTTATTCGTATTTCAATCACTCACTTCTCTTTTTGATATAAATATCACAACACATATTATTTGAAAATAATCTTATTACAATTTCTGTTTAAGTTCATTTTATTCAATTGAATGAAGTTATAATAAAATAATCATAAAATAAAATAACTATAATTGATTTCAAAAATATTTTGATATGATGTTACAATATCAGACTACCTACATAATATTTATTAAGAAATTTATTGTTTCTAAACGAATCCTTCAATATATGATGCTAATTTTGATTTTATCTGAATATATTGCTACCGATTCTATTACTATTATAACTGAGTTTTTGATAATTCAGTAATGGGAGGTTTCTAAAACATTTAATATAAATAAATTCATATATTAACAATAAAAGTAAATAAATATTGTATGACATAAAGAGAGGGAAATTTTGAAATATTTTGTGGCTTGAACCTTTTCAATTTCTTATTGAAGTGTGCGCTTCAAATCTAAGTAATTTTCTATCTATGTGTCTACAACTAAGGGTATCCATTATGGAGGGTAAAAACTGGAATACTATTAGTTCTTAAATTTTTATTGTTCTTCTTATGATCCTATATGATTGTGGGATTCTACATATAGGAATATGTAGTAAAATATGATATTCTGATAGGGTTTTTCGTGGCTAAGAAGACAGAGCTCAGCAACCTTTGATGCTTGGAAGTTAGACTATAAGCTAATATATGTATATATAGTTAAATAGTTAATGGGGTTAGGAATAAAAATCATAAAATAAATATAAAATTATATATAACTTATGATAGTTTTAAAGTCATTGATACCTCAGATCAGGTATACATAACCACAATTAATATTTGTTTAAAAATGTGGACTAAATAAATATCCTACAACAGTGTGCTAGTCATGCTAAAAAATACTTTATTTTTTTAGAGATCATATTTATTATTATCATAATATTATTTTCAATAATGTGTACATTATAAAGTTTCATTTATTTTACTCTTTCATCGATAGTTTAAAATACCCATAATTTTTTCCATTATGTGTAATGTATTTCAAATATAATACATATTTTAGTTATTATATTAATTTATATTATTATTAATGTGAATATCAAAACAATATTTTATCATATCATTATATTTTAAATGCAATTATCATAATTAATAAAGTGTATGAAAATTGTAAAACTATTTTAAAACCATAATTCAGCCCCTCTTTTAATATTTTTTCACAACCAATCCCACAAAAACGATAATCATCCATCCTAGCATAATCTATAATGATGATGAGTAATCATAATCTAATATATTAAACAATAATTCTAAAATTACCTACTATCTAGTTATATTCTATATAAGATCAATAAAAGGATGGAGTTTCATGAAGCAAACTATGTACCTCATTTCCTTGGAACCTAAGCTAGATCATTTTAGATCTTGAAGGGTGTTCTTGATCCCCAAAGACTAATCACCAGTGATGGGAAATAAAATATAAATGATGAGAATTAATTTTTGAATGATAAATAATATTAAACATAAAATAAAAATTTCAATAAATTATTGCATGGCTCATTAATATATTAGACTTTTATACAAACTAAACAGTAGTTTCAAATTAATAAAAAAACAAAGCATAACCATTAAATTATAGAAAAATGAAAACAAATATCAAAACTTTAATATATATATATATTAAGGAAAAATAATATGAAAAACAATAACGAAACAATATAATAATTAAAATAATGAATGAGTATCTCTACGTGAACACAAGGTCATCATCAAACATTATCATCGATAAGGCTATGAGTGAAACCATAAAAAAGAAGTCTTCTAATATGTGCTTCTTAATGAGACTAAAATTGAACATGAAAAAATAAATTTATGAAAGAAACACTAATCATAATATGTAGGGTGTGAATATAAATAACATAGTAGTATTTCTCTAATGATTCCATGCATTTACATTAGAAAAAAAATCGACAAATTTAATATTGAACTACAATATGTATAAATTTAGTTTTAATTTTTTATATGAATAGAAACATTATAATTCATAAAATACATTATAAAAACCCAAAAAAAATATATTTAAAATAGAATAACATACCTTAAATAATCCTTTGAGAAAATGTAACTATGGAAAAATGCTTTTTAAAAAAACTTTTAATAATAAATAAATGAAAACCCATAGATATAATCGAGTAATATAAATTATTTAAATATGAAAATACAAAATGTTATAGAATTAAATCAAAAAACAAAAATAAAATTGGGAAATAAGAAGAAGTATTTGAGATGTAAAATTAATAATAAATATTAAACAGACAAGAACACAAATATAATAGAAAATAGTCATAGTAATATATATATATAATCAGTAAAAACTCATAAAAGTATAGTAATAATATACTAGACTTACATTTTAGGAAACATATGCCTTACTATAAATTAATTCATAGAAAATAACTACATGTATTTCTCTAACTAGACTAACCTGTGGAACTCTTTATAGTCAATATAAGTCTAACACAAGATGAAACTAGCCAGTGCATGGACCAAGTTTTCATAATAACTATATCTTAAGGCCTTAAAAAATATTCCTATGATACCCCTAACATTGGTTATAGGAGGTGGGGAAATATTTATCAAATACAAATCTGATATCAATACCCAAAAATTACATCTCCTAATCCCATCTTCGTACACCCACAAATGATAATCCTCTTTTTGTTTAACATAACAACAACATCAATAACATAAATTCCAAATCTCCCATAAATAATGATAATATAGAGATCTCATTGAATGTGTAATTAATTTTTTGAAAGAAATTTATATAGAATTCCAATCCATACATGAATTTTAAATTTGTAATATAATTTATAATACTACATTTAAAAACAATCAAAAATATATTTAAATTATAATTTCCCATTCCATGATACCACATAAGGATTTTAGATTAAAATATAGAGAACAAGTTTTGAATCTCTTTAAAAAACCTACTAAGAAAGATGTTTCATTTCAAGGCCTCTTCGAAATCATAAAATGTTAGACATTAATTCAAAAATATCATTTATCTGTAATATAAAGATAAATAAAAACCTCATAAAAAACATTTTTAAAGAAAGGATATTATTTAAATAAACCTCTAAGTATTTATCAATTAAAAATTTCATATTAGATAATACATGAAAAAAATAATTGGATTCATTTTTAAATATACCATGATCTAAAAAAAATTATATACCCAAATTATTTAAAAAATAAAACCTATGAATTTCATCAAACATTACATATATTTAATTATTGGTTTATGGTTAATAATAATAAAGAAACAATTAAAACACTTTTTATAAACCATCACCTGAGTTCATAAAAAAATAAAATGTATTTTATAGGGTTAATAAAGAAGTTAAATTTGATAAAATTAATTTAAAAAAACAAGAATCATATAGTATGAAAAATGATGGACCGATACAGAATCACATAAATATGTATGTCAAATTATCTAAATAGGATCTAAACAACCGAAATGAGTCCAAATATATAATAAAATACAAGAAATATCATACTCTATGATAAATCACTATATTAATATAGAGTGGGAGAAATCCTTTATTCTAAGTACAATTGAAGTAAAAGTGAATAAGATAAGAAACAAAAAATGTAGAAAAAGAAAAAATCTTGTAAGGGAATTACTATACAGAGATCACTGAGAATAAAATAAATAAAACAAGAATATAATAAGGATAATAGATTTAAATATATCTGACCACTTTTCCAGGTTGAATGAATGATCGAATAATGGAACCCAAAGTAGGATAAATTCAGTAGGAGAAAGTTGGTGAAATTAAAAAATTTAAAATTAAATCCTCGGTAATCATGATTACATAACCGGACATCATGGAGTGAAACCCCAATTATAAGTAAATAATTACTACTTATAGGAACATCATGAAATGATTCTTGATTCCATAATGTGTCCAGTCACGAGTCTAAAACTTTATGTATATGAAACATACCTTCAATGAGATTATTCTTTTTTCATGTATATCATTTCATTAAAACAATAATTGTCATATGATGACAACCCTTATCATACCCATGACCTAGTATAAATACAAAACCTTTGATACATGAATTCAGTGTGACCAACCTTTTCATGATTTCCACCCCTATAGTTATGAACTGTAGATACTAAAAAACACTGAAAATATTAAAAAAAAATAAAAATAAAGGAAATATGTAAAAATATAAATATAATTTAATGAATAATTAATTAAAACCCATAATTTATATCATGAGTTTAGTAATTCTCCCAACCATAACTCTTTATTCCCCTAGAGAGATAGAAAATATAATAAAAGACAATGAAATTCAAATTAATTATGAATAGAAAAAAATGATATATAATCCAAACTAGAACAAACACATTCTAACTAGAATACAAATTAAAAACCCATACCTAATATTTTAATTAATTATTAATAAACTAAGACCCGTATAGGTTATCCCCAATATATAAATATTATATAAATAAAATGAGTCAATAAATAAAATTTTTAGACTACTTTCTATTATATATAACCTGTGCTTCCACCAAATGGAATAAAATATTAGAATTTCTCAAAGAGGAATCCATAATATCATAGAAAAAACCTAAAATTATCTAAATGATTAAAATACACTAATCTTACCAGAATTAAATCCAAAAATGAATTCTAAAAATAATAATTTAATTATAAGAACAAATAGCAAGAGGGGAAGATATTGAATTCACTATCAAATGAGAATTAATATCTAGAGGATACTTGGGAAAAAATCACTTTAAAAATTCAATAGAAAAGGTATGTGAAAGTTTCCTATCTAATAATAGTGATGAATTATCTTTGGAATATTTTATTTAAAAAAATTAATAATACCCAAAATTAATTCACAATAAGAGTAAAATGGATTTCTTTTTATTGGGTGAATTTATAATGAATGTGTATGGATCTTCAAAATTGAAATTTATCTCAGAAATTATTCTCAAAAGGCCTTTGTTTTACATCAATTTCAAAAAAATAAATATCCCAACAATCACAACCTCGTTAATAAAATCCTTAAACAATGTCATTTTAGATATAATTACTCTTTAAGTTAGGTTATTAAGAATTTTTTTTTAAAAATATTACTTAAATTAATTCATAGATATTGTCTCAAGAGAAAATGAATTCGGCTCAATAAAACAATTGCCACACCCCCTCATCATTTTCCCACATTATTTGTAAATCCAGATATATATATAAGTTCAAAATTATTACATGAAATGAATAAAATCAAAGTTCCATTGTGAAAATCCGCCACTCTAATATTATCCCTAAAATTCAATCATAATATACCTATTCATGTCATAGGAAAAATAAAACATAAGAAGGGGTGACCATATATGATAATTATGGGGAAAAATATAGTATATGATATCATAAATATAAATAGTATGAATGGTGAATAATTGACAACACATGCCTTTAAAAATAATATACCTGAACAAATTAGGGTAGACATATGAGCTGAGTAAAAATATCAATAGTAAAATGTAGTCATGGGTGTTATTCTTCAAGAATAAACTCATGAAATGTGAATTTCTAGATTCATAATGATGAAAATTCATATTACATATATTATGAAACATTCTGTAATGGCCTCGACCAAGACATCTAAAAATTACTAAGGCCTTGGGAAAAACCATATTTAAAAAATGGGAAAGGCCTCAACCAAGTCCATATATTGTTTTCCCATGGGACCTACCGATGCATAAATGGTCTAGAAAGGTCACCACACATCACATAATATGTCCAATTCAATATTCATATTAATTTGGATAAACCTAAAGATCATATACATTCATATTGAAACTAATAAATGAAATGTAAATAACTTCCCGCAAACATTAATCATAAACACTAACCATTCAGAGTAAAATGTTGAACATTTTTAAGATAGAACATCCAAAGTCAAACTAAAACTAAATGATTAAATTAAATAAATTATATGATATCCAAAAAGTTCAATACCAACAATACTTAAGAATAAATAAGAGTGGTGAAACAGATGAAGACACTAGTTTAAAATCATCGTGTAAATCTTGAGGTAGATATTCTATTACTTTGAAAAGAAGAGTTATTTTAGAAATTTATATGTATAAAACTAAGAATTATGTAAGATAGTATTTGTATAATAAAATAATTGATCTTATAAATAAAATGGTAGGTAAAAAATATTATAGAGTTTCCTTGAGAAAAGGTAATAATTTGAGAAATTCCCTTGAATTAGGCATGTATTTTTGGAAGAATTTTTGAAAGATCGTTTTAAAACATATAAATCCCCATATAATAAGGTAAGATTATTGTTTTTACACATATATAGAACATTATCACATAATTTATGAGGAGTAAATATGAATGAATAATAATTTAATTTATGTAATTAGATAATAGAAGCAACCTGAATGAAAATAGAGGTTTGATTGGAAAATCCTTATCTTAAGTCCAAAGGTGTCCCTCACATGATCATAATGACCACAATAAGTAAATTTTGGTTCATAAATTAATTATTCAAAAACCTATTCTATATTTAATTGATTTAATATAAATGTATTATTCTCATTCATGGCCTTTGGATGGGTTAAGAGATTCAATTTCATTATTTTGGAGTGTTTTCTTCCATGGTATTCCTTATCGATTTACTTATTTTCATGTATGGATAAACATGTAGAGTGAAATTATTTGTACATAATTGAAGAAATTAGTAAAAATATAGAAGATAAAATAGTTAAAAATTAATTTTATATTTTCGTGTCAAGTTGAAACATTATATAAACATTAATGATTATTGTTTGGGTTATTTGGCAATTTTTTATCACAACGAACTCATTTTGACCTTTAGATTAATACCTTTTGTACGAAAATTTTATAGATCCATATATTTTATATATTACATATATAATAATGTGGTTGAACCATAAAAATGTTTTTCTTAATAGAATTAAATACTTCAATATAAATTAAAAACTTGTAGTCCTTGAATGTGATAAATTAACACATATCAGATGGTGTTTTCATTTCTACTATAAAATAAGTATAAAAGTGATATGATAATTAAATATTCCATTATTATAAAAATATGATATTAAAGTTACGGTATACTATTTTTCATAAATTCTTTATTAGGAGATGTGAGGAATGAAAAATAAAAAAGGGAACACAAAATAAAAGAATAGAAAAGTAGAATTTACCTCTTGAGGTAATATTCCATGAGAGCCTCTTTAGGGGAGTGTTTTTTGTATTTTTATGAGACCAAGAAGTTATATAAATGGGGTTGTATTTTGGGAGGATATTTTAGTAGAATTTTTATAAGGATCACATCTTGAGTGGAGTGAAGAGAAGAGTTATTGAAGGGGGGTATTGTGGAGGAGAGGAGTAATTTTTTGAATATTTTATTCAATATTTTATTATTTTACACCAGACAAGAAATATTATTTATTCTTGTGAAAAATATAAATAATATATTTGTTTTATTTCTAAATAATGTCCATTTACATCGTCCATGACTCAAGGATGATTTAGAAATCCACTAAATTAACATTTTCCATAATTTATCAAATTTCACTATTCAAAAAAAATTCTTGTACTTTAGAAAAAACCCAATAATTCACCATAAATATTTTTAGACATGTAGTATTCAAACATTAACTCAATTTTGTGAGAATAATTTTCTGAATGAGATAAATTTAATTTTCAAATAAAAAAATTATTTACATGAAAAATACAGATTTAAATTTAAAACTAATTTTGTAATACTTTCAAAATTATCTAATGTATTATTTAATTATCCTAAATTTATTGAAAAGAAAAATATTTATTTATAAAAACATTTTATAAAAATTAGTTGACTTTTAAATTAATTTATTAATTGAAAATTCTAATTAAATATTTAGTAGTCAAAAAAATTTGTATATTAATTTTTAATTTCTAAAAGACTCTATTTCATTTATAAGGTGACTATATATTATTTAAACATTCATGGGTGTGGATAATATTCATATGTTTGATATTAAAATTTACAAGGGTTTGTTAATTTTCATAAGGGCTAATTCACTATTCACTAAAAATTAATTTTGATTTGTTAGACATTAAATATCTTACTAAACGCAACCATGTAGGTCAGGTTTTTGAAATTCAAATCCTAGATGTGGTAAAATTATATTTAATGGAAAGGTTATAACCAGGTGGATTTTTTTAGAGAGTTAGGGTTTCATGCATTCAATATTAAATTAATTTTCAAAATCTTAGTGTATGAAATTCTCCCCTCCTTACAAATATTTCATCATCAAAATTCACAGAATGTTACATTATGAAATGATTTTGGTAGGTATTCATCATAATCTCATCCGGTTCCTATTTTTATTGTTCAATATTATTATTTTTCCAATGTACCTTTATCATTCATGTCTTTGATTACTTAACACATATTCTTTAGTGTCTAAAATACGGAAATGCTCTTTCTAATATGAATAGTGAGGATACAATTCTATAACGTCAGAAGTGAAGACATGCATTCGGTTGAGAATGTACTTTCTCAACAATGAGACATGGAACACATTTTTAACATTAGATAGTATAAGTGTAATTTCCAAACAATAATCTACAACTCCAATTCACTATAAAATTAAAAAAATATAAAATATATCTGGGGATTAGATTTCATTTCTTCCCAAATCATATAACACCCATCCATGGTTATACCATTAGGAAAACATGATCATCTCCTTATAATTCGAAATCCTTCCTTTAATTACCAACATATCCTTATTTCTTGCATTGAACTGCTTTGATTTGAGTTTGAATAGTCTTGACATTTTCTATTGTTTCCACTAAAATCTTTGGACTGACAAGCTTCCTTTCACTAATTTCATCCTAACATCTCGGTGTATGAAATCACTTCCCATAAAATTCTTTAACTGCTTCCATTTGAATAATTGAATAGAAACTATTATATTAGTAATACTCCACTAATGAAAAATATTGATCCCACAAACCTAGAATGTCAATTTAATATGATCTCAACATGTATTCTATGGTTTGGGTCATCCACTCTGATTTTCTATCGGTTTGAGGGTGATATGTAGTACTCAGTCGAAACTCAGTATGAAAATCATTCTAAATAATTTTCAAGAATATTTATGTAATTCGAGGATCATGAAGAGAAACAATTGAACAAGGTTTTCAATGATCTCTCACAACCTCATTGATATATATTATTTCTTGGTGCTCCAGTTGAAAATCCACCCTTATAGTGAGGAGGTGTGCTAATTTCATTAGTCCATCAAGCATTACCCATATCACATACTTCTTCCTTGGATTTTTGGGTAATCCAGTGGAAAATCCATGGGGATGTCATTGCATTTCCATGTAGTAATTGTTATAGGTTTCATGACTCCTCTAGTATCTTGTCATTCATCATTTATGTATTAAAAGACTAGTTATCTTGATAAATAATCATCACATTCCCCATTCATTTTGTCCCAGCAGAAATGTTCCTTCAATTCATTATATGTTTTTATTCTACTAAGGTGTATATAGAAATTTTATCTATAACCATCATCCAATAACTCAATATTTATTGTGGGTATATAGGGAACACATAGAGTCTTTCCAATTTCCCGAATTCTATCTTCACACATGAAGTCAGTCAACATCCCATCATTCACACATTTGATTTTCTTTTGAAGTTTCTCATCATTAGACTAAGACTTTTTAGTCATTTCCTACAGAGATTGTTGGGAAAAAAAGTTAAAAGTAGTTATGTTTTAACTTATTTTATTATTCTCATTTGTATATTTAATTGATCTATAAAAACATGATCCATTTAAATCCTCATTTTTTTAGTACTCCATGATCCTTCATTCCCAATGCATTAGCTACCTTATTTTTATTTCTTGGGTGGTAGTTTATAGAACAACCTTAATACTAGAGTAGTTTAACCCATCATCTTTTCATGATGGAAAGTTCTTTCTATGAGATGATATATTTCACTCTCTTGTGATCCGTATATATCTCACATATTTCATCATAGAGATAATGACTCCATGTATTCATAGAAAAGATTAAATATTCTAACTCAAATCATGAGTAGGATATTCATGTTAATTTATTTTTAGTTTTCATAATGCATAGGTAATAACTCTATCATTATGAATAAATACACAAACAAGTGTTGTCTTTGATGTATCGTTATAGATCTCAAACCCCCCATTCCCTGATGGTAGAGTCCAGATAGAAGAATTCACTATTATCCTGTTCAATTTATAAAAAAATTACTCCCATTATTTTTTCCATACATTTTCACCCCTTTGCGTGTAAGATTGGTCATTTGGTTGGATAAGAAGGAAAATATCTGAATGAAATATGGATAATAACCTACTAACCCATTATAATTATAGACATCAGTTATATTCGTTGGAGTAGGCCATTCTTGCACAACCATTGTCTATACATGATCAACATATATTCGATCCTTATAGAAAATGTGTCCATGAAAAGAAAATAGGTTAAAGCCAAAATTCATAGTTACTAATCTTCCCATATAATTCATTTATTCTATGAGTCATTATAATATTGCGAAACTAATTTTAATTATCTCTGTTTCATTTAAGGTATACCAAGATATCATCAATAAAGACCACCAAAAAGTCATCAAGATGTTACATGAAAACTCTATTCATTAGATCCATGAAAATATAGGGTTCATTAGTCAGTCCAAAAGGTATTACTATAAAGTCATAATTCCCATACCTTTTTTGAAATTCTCTCTTTGGAATATCTTCCTTCCTCACCCACAACTGATGCGATCCAAATCGAAGTTCAATCATTGAAAAATATTTTGATCCATGAATTTGATCAAATAAATAATCCTTATGTGGTTGGGGAAACATTTTATTTATTGTTATATCATTGATCTCCTGGTAGTCAATGGACGCCCTCATATATCAATCTTTTTTCTTAATGAAAATAAAAGGGTCTCCCCTTGGAGAAATACTATGGTGAATAAATCCTTTAACTCTAAATTATTTTAGTTGTTTATTCAGTTATATTAAGTCTTTATTGTATATTCTATTAGGAGTCTTTGACATAGGTCTTGATCAATGAATTAAATCAATAGAGAATTCAGCATCCCACTCTGGAGGGTTTCTAGGTGAATCCTCTGAAAAAATATTAAAATATTCTTGCACAATAGGTACATCATAAATTTGAATATTTATTTACCCACCCAAAGATATTACATTATCATCCTCACCAATAATTTCATTATGTAGAGATACTGAGGGTTCATCTAGATAAGATCTAGATAATGAGGTTTCTACTCTACAGATATGGGATTCTACATCGAGCTAGAAAATTGTAAACTCCTTCTTGCAATAGATTTTTTGCTTCGGGATTTGAAATCAAATCCATACCAAGGATTATATGAATTTCAATAATGGGTATAAAAATCAAATCAGTAGATAAGCATGTTTATATGACATAATTTGAACTTCCTTACAAATATTTGTTCTAATGATACATCCCTTAGGGGTTTTGACTAACATATCACTTATTAAATCAAATTGGAAATATTGAATTTTCATGGAAAACTGGGAAGATACAGAATAATGAGATGGTCCAGAATAAAATAAATCATTGGAAATGTTTGAGGAAAAGATTAAATTACCTTCCACCAGGTTATTAGGAACTTCAAAATTTGCAGTTGTAATCACTGAATATTGTCCCTGATCCATTGGCCTTTTATGTGGAATGATTCCTTGATTCAATGCACAAACATTATCATTTTGTCGTATATCCCTAGAATTATAGCATTTAAAATTAATAGCTTCTCTATTCCCCTTGCAATCACTATCCTAATTCCCTTTCTATCTACACTTGTAGCACATCACTTTTCCTTTTATGCATGAAGTTGGGTGTTTTGTTCAAAAATTATCACAGTGTGGAAGGTCAACTCTTTATTTCTTCCTCGTTTCAGTTTTTCCTTTTCTAGAGTTATTAGCATACCTATTATTCCTCTTAATTCATTTAATGTCATAAGACATAGAGAACTCATTTTCCATGTTGATAGAATATTAGATTATGTATTTATATGATCAAAAAGTTTGGGAGACCAGTTCCCACCAGATGAATGGATTTTTGCCCTCAATGAATCGATCAATATTTCTAATTATATTAAATAATATAGTCCATAACATTCCTTGATAACATTGTGAAATTCCCATCATATGTTTCCACATTCTGATCTTCATTTGGCCCCAAATTTAGAAACTTCCTTTCCATATCCACTCGTTGTTCACAAGGAAGGTATTTTTCTAAGAACATTTCATTAAATTCAATCCATTCCATGTTTTCAATGTCATCCAACATTTTTTTTAATTAGTGACAAACATTGATCAAAATCCCTGGACATATGATAATCTACAATGACAACCTTCTCCCATTCATTACATCCCAAGGTGGGAAATATCTTCTCTAAAGAACTTATCCACTATTATGCTAAGAATGGGTTTGTAGTTATATTAAATTATGGAGGATGTTTTCACATAAATAGATCTAACATAGATTCTATACATTGTGGATTTGAATACTTCATATCAGTAAGATTATTGTTCGTAAACTGAGTAAACTATCCCTGTATTGTTATAAGTTTCTCTGAACCGGTCATGGATCTAGATTAAACATCATTATATAACATAAGAGGGAAATCCCTATATGGGATACATGAATTCATGAAGTTTCAATTCATTCCATCAGGAACCAATTCCTAATAATAGAATACAATATATTTTCTTATAAATCTTAATATACTATATCAACATAGAAAAATAATTAACAACAATTTAAATCATATGCATGGATAATCCAATATTCATAAACCTAGTTTCAATGATGAAAAATTTACATTTAAACCCTTCATAATGGATTTAAAGGAGAATTTGGATTATCCTATAAATATCCCCCGGGAGTGTCAAACCAAGTGCAGAGTAAGACCCATTTTCATGTACTAGGGTACCCCGGGTCATTCCCGAAACTCCCTATTGGATTTTTCACTCCTAGGTAAATCTATTCTAGAACCACATCCACTTGTAGTGTCTATACATGGATTTAGTTTTTAGATATATCCACATAATATATTCCTCACCAAAATTTAAGGATATTCTATTATACTTATCCTCAACAACTATCATAGATTGTTTTCTCTAATCATGTTTTTTTAAATCTAGTTTCCATGTTTTCAACTAATCTTCCTCTGATACCAAAATTAAATACCAGACCCTAGTTGGCTGGAGCCAGCACTTAATCACATTACATAGGTATCATTACATGAAATTTCTATCCCGAAGGAACAAGTGGTTTTGTAGATTTGGAAATCCAGATACATAAATAAGTTCAAAATTTCAACTTGGAATGAAAAACAACATAAAATTTCCATTGGTAGTATCCACCACTCTAAGATTATCCCAAAAGTCTATAAAAATATACCTCTTCGTGTCCTAGGAAAAATGAAACATTAGAAGGGGTGAGCTCAGATGATCAAAAAGAGGGGGAAATAAAACAGAAGATATCATAAACATAAATAATAGGCATGGGGGATAATTGAATACACATTCCTTTAAAATCAATAAACTTGAACACATTATAGAAGGAATATGACCTGTGTAAACATTTCCATAGTAAAACATAGTCATGAGTATTCTACTATATGAATAATCACATTAACTATGAATTTCTAGAAAAATAATGGGGGTATTTCATATTCCAAACATTATGTAACATACCTTAAAGGCCTCTACCAAGACATCTAAAAATGATTAAGGCCTTAAACAAAATTATATCTTAAAATGTGAAAGGCCTCGACCATTTTCATATCTATTTGTCACATGATACCTACCGATGCATCGAGGGTATATGACGGGCCCACCCATCACATAATAAGTCAAATTAATTCCTCATATGAACATGGATAAACATAAAAAAACATATATATTCATATTAAAACTATTATATGAAATGTAAATAACTTTCCTCAAACATTAATCATAGACACTAAACATTCAGGGTAAAATTTTGAATGACTTTAAGATAGCATGTCCAGAGTAAAAAATAATAATAAACCATTCAATTAATTATGGTTGATGATATCATAATTTTT
The DNA here is from genome assembly GCA_963277665.1 of Viscum album. Lineage (NCBI taxonomy): Eukaryota > Viridiplantae > Streptophyta > Magnoliopsida > Santalales > Viscaceae > Viscum > Viscum album. Next base: position 1,982,538,904 of record OY728161.1, on the reverse strand, counting down.
TTTCCTAATAATACATAATAATCAAAATGAGTTCTGAAATAGATAAAGAAACTATTATAAAATCATCGAATAATTTTTGAGATAAATACACCTTTACATTGAAAATAAGAGTTATTTTCAAAAAGACTTTGTATAAAACCAGAAATGAAGTATAATAGTATTAACATAATAAAATGAGTTATTTTAGAAATATAATGGTTTGTAAAAATAGATTATAGAGTTCCCTTGAATATAGCTAAACATTAGAGAAATTCCCCTGAATTGGGCTTGAATTTCACGAAGAAATTTTTAATGATCCTTTTAAAACATATTACTTCCAAAAAATGATGGTAGGATTATGGTTGGTACACATATATAGAACATTAAAAAATAATATATGACGATGAAATATAAATTAATATTAATTTAATTGATCTATGTAGATAATAAAAATAACCCAAATGAAAATGGATGTTCAGGTGGAAAACCCTTACCTTAATTCTAAATGTGTTCCTCACAAGATTATAATGAACTGAATAATAAAATTTCAGTTCAAAAATTTATTATTCTATAACATAATAAACATTTTATTGATTCATTATAAACTTATTATGTTCATTAAAGTACTTTTCATGGGTTAAGTGTTTCATTTTCATTTTTTGTGAGTGTTTTCTTCCTTGGTTTTCATGGCCATTTTACATGTTTTCATTTATGGGTAAAAATATAGAATAAAAATATTTGTAGATATTTGATGATATTAGTTATAATAAATAAGATTACATATTTATGAACTTCATTTGGGTTTTTTTTTGTGAAGATTAATCATTCTAAAAATATTTAAGGATAATTTTTAGAGTTATTTGGGGATTTTTTTATCACAACGAACTCTTTTTTATCTATAAATTAATACCATAATTAATAAAATATTATAGAACCTTAAATAGAATATATAACATATATAATAATATATATCAACTATAAAAATGGTTTCATGTCCATAATTGAATATGTTAATAGAAATTGAATACCCATCATCCTTAGATGTGAAAAATTAGCACATCTCGGATGGTGTTTTCATTTCTAGTATAAAAGAAGGGGAAAGAAGATATGGTGATGAATTATTATATTATCACAACAATGTTCTAGAAAATTTATGGTATTGGAGTTATCATAACAACTAGATTAGGGGATGTTAGAAAACAAAAATAAAATAAAGGAACTTGAAATAAAAGATATGAAAAGAGGAATTTACCTCTTGAAGTAATCTTCCTTGGGAGCCTCTTTAGGGGAGATATTTTAGTATTTTTATGATAAAAAAGGCTTATAGAAGTGGGGGCTGAGACTATGAGGATATTTGAGCATAATTTAGATAAGGAACAAGGAATGAGTGGAGTGAGTAGAAGAGGAAGTGAGGGGGGCTTTTATAGTGTAGGAGAGGAGTGATTTGTTAATATTTTATTCATTATTTTATTATTTTCTTCAAGACATGAAATAATGATTATTCTTGTGATAATAAATAGTAATAAAATCATTTTATTTCGAACCAATGGACATTTAAATCATCCATGACTCAAGCATGATGTTTAAATTCATTTAATTATCATTTTTCGTAAATTATCATATTTCACTATTCACTAAAAATTCGAGGAGTTTAGAAAAATCCCAAATTTCACCATAAACATGTTTTGATGTTTAGAATTCCAATAATGGACTCAATGTAATAAAAGTAATTTTATAAATAAGATATATTTTATTTTTATGTGAAATCATTATTTACATGAAAAATACAGATTTAAATTTAAATTTGATTTTATAATACTTTTCAAAATAAATAGTTGTCTTAATAAATTGTCCTAAAATTATTGGAAAACCGAATATTTATTTTGAAATACATTTTATGAAAATGAATTTTCATTTTAATCAATTTTTTAATTTAAAATTAAAATCAAATATTCTTTACTCAAAATATACCAACACTTAATGATTTTTTTAAATACTGCATTTCATTTATAAGGTGTCTATATTTTATTTATATATTCATGGGTGTGGTCACTATTAATAATGTTTATATTACTATTAATAAGGGTGCATTTGTATTCATAAGGGTAAATTAACTATTCACAAAAAAATTATATTAATCTTATCAGACTCTAAATATGTTAATGAACGCAACCATGTATTTCAGTTTTTTTAAATTAAAATATAAGAGGTTGTAAAATTATGTTTACTGGATAAGTTATAACAAAGTGGTGTTTTGTAGAAACTCAGTTTTTCACAAATTCAGTATTAAATTGATTTTAAAAATATCGGGGTGTTATATGTGGTCTGGAAAAATTTACATTCCACATCTTCATATATATAAGATGGAGTCATTAACCTCAAAAATTTATGACATATTACCTCAATTTGTGAAATAGTTTTAAAATTTAATTTAAAATAATACCATCCTTGATAGCTTGTTTAACATGCAACATTGAGCCTTAAGTAGACTATGATATACAATTCTTTTAATATAACCATAATAAATTAGCTATTAAATTGGAAAGACTGAATAATAATACACATATTATGGAATATATTTATATAGGTTTCAAGTTCTGAATATGTATTTAATGACTGAGGATATATAATTACCTAATTTCTAGTAAAGTCATTTTATGCTGCTAAAATATGTTTTCTTCAAAAATGATTTTAATTTCAAATTTTGAATTAAAATTATTATTTATTTATTATATTTTAGGAAATTTATTTCAATAGAATGAATATTGTTTTTGTAATCAATATGTTAATATTGACTTATGGTAAATTTTAGGTATTTTGAAAAAAAAATTAGTGAGTAGTAATAAATTACAATTTTTGAGAAATATGTGATTTAGTTTCATATAAAAGTACTATTAAATTTTTATTTGATATTAAAGTAACATAAGACTTCTTTAATTATAAATAATATAATTATTTATATATTAATAATCATTATAATTTATTTTTTTGTAATTTTATTCTTTGTTTTAATAACAAATATTTTTAAAAATAATTCTTATGCACACAAATTTTTTTATCTTAATAAATTAAATTAAAATCGATTGGTTAGTTTTTAAATTATTTTTATTGATTATATATTCAATAAAATATTTTAACATTCATTTTATAGTCTTTATAAAAAAACTAATGGAATAAAATTCATTTTTTTGCTTAATAATTATTTAATAAAAAATAGGTTTTCATTACTAGTTTATTGTATATTTAATATTAAATTTTACCACTTATATAAAATAAATACAGGGAAATGGATTCCATATTTTTATTGAGAATAATTATTATTATATAAAAGTGTCCAATTATTTTTCTCATAAATAATAGTTATTTTAGAAATCTTTTGTCACTATGTTTGATGTTAAAAGTGGTTTATTGGGGGGTGCTTAAACTAATAGATGAGGCTAGAAATGATACTAAAACAAATCAATTATTATTATTTAACGATATTTATGTCTTTTTATATAATAAATTCAAATTCATTTTCACCTAGATAATCTTTCTCATGGAAATGATCATATATTATTGAAATATTTTAATAAATTTCAAGTGTCTCACACCCATCGATTATAAAGGGGAACATCTTATACACCATATTAAAACAATTTGGGGATTCTATAATGTCCAATTCAATCTTCAAAACCAATATATATTCACTCACTCCATGCTATAGATTTTTTATTCTCCTTTGATAAATATTTAATGGATTAATGTGTAATAAGAAAGATTACTATCAAAGAATAGGATGTTAGATTGCTTATAAATAGGGGCATGTATATTTTATAGTTCATTTGCCTCAATATTGTTTTGTTGAGAAATGTTTGAATTTATTATCCTATTTAACATAATATGGGCTAAATTTTCCCCCTTTTAAATATTATATATTGGATTATTCTTAATCCATGGTATTTAAATTATAATTAAAATTATTTTATCTAATGGGATTTGATTCTAATGATACTAACATGTAAGGGTTTACCATATCAAATTTTCAACTTTATAATGTATGTTAGTCTATGCACCTACATGATTTTATAAGGTGTATCTAACACACCTTTTATATGTTATATAATGATTATCCTTATGTTCATGGTATTTAATGTTTCATTTTATTATATTTCATTCATGGGGGTTATGATTCAAATGTTACCACAACCATACTAGTTTTATATTACAGTCTAATTTTTAGTGGGAATTATTTTGTATAAATTTAAAAAGATGAATTTATATCATTTATCTATCCTAAATCATATCACTATATTGTTCCTATGGTTATTCTTATAGAATACATGTCTTCATATCATTTTCATATATTTAATTACTCAACATACAAAATGAATGTTTTAAGGAAAACCGTCATTATTTCTTTCTTTAGTCGGGAATAATTTTACTTCATTTATATATTTTACTTAAAATGGTTTCAGGATCATTTCTAATTTTATTAAATTATTTATGACATCATTTTTACCCTGGTTTTACTTCCTAAAAATGTTTTTAAAGTATTATCCTTGTCAATTTCGGAATTTGGTAAAATTGTATGTTTAATAAAAATGTGAATGGTGTGGCACCCCATGATTTTGAAAATTAGTTTAATATTGAATCCATGAAACAATGAGTCACTATAAAGCACCAATTTTTTATAACCTAGCTAGTAACAATATTTTTACCACCTTTGTGATTTGAATTTTGAAAAATTTACAAACATAGTTGTGTTCAGTAAGATATTTTCACTCTTATAATATCAACATAACTTTTTGGTGAATAGTAACATGACCCTTATAAATATTAATGTACCCTTATTAACAGTAATATAAACTTTATTAATAGTAACCCACCGATGAAAGTATAAAAAAAATTTAGACACCTTATAAATGTAATAGTATATTTTAGAAATTAATAATTATGTGTGGGTATTTTTGTGAGTAATAAAAATATAATAAAAAATTTTAATTAATAAATTAATTAAAAAAAATATTTTCAAAAAATTATTTCATAAATAAATATTTTGTTTCCCTATAATTTGAGGGTAATTTAATTAGGCCAAAGTTATGTTTTGAAAGTATTATAAAATCAGCTTTAAATATAAATATGCATTTTCATGTTAATAATGATTTTAGTTAGAAATTAAATTTCTCATATGTAGAAAATTATTTTGATAAAATTCAGTTCATTTAAAAATTATACACATCGAACACTGGTTAGGGTGACTTATTGGGATTTTTCTATAATACTCGAATTTTTAGTGAATAATAAAATTTGATAATTTACAAAAAAAAAGATAATTATGTGAATTTATACATCATGCTTGAGTCATGGATGATGTAAATTCCCATTGGTTCAAACTCACAAGAACATAATAATGTTTTTAGGTGCATCAATAAAAAAATATATCTTTTCTGTTGAAAAATAAAAAATAATGAATAAAATATTCAAAAATCACTCTTCTCCTCTACTATAAACCCCCCATCACATCCTCTTCTCTTCACTCCTCTAAGTCCTTGTTCACTATATAAATTATTCTCAAATATTCTCCCAATCTCCTATCCCATGTTAATAATCCCTTATTTTCATAAAAATCAAATACCACTCCCCTAAATAGGCTATCAAGGATGATTAATTCAAAAGGTAAATTCCTCTTTTCTTTTCATTTATTTCAATTTCCATTATTTTCATTTTCTTTCCTCACCTCTCCACATCCAGATTTTATGATAATTAATGTAACAAACATGTTATAGAATAATTTTATGATAATGGAATAATTCATCATCATCTCTCCTTTCCCCTTATTTTATATTAGAAATGAAAACATCATCTGAGAGATACTAATTTATCACATTCATAGACGATGGGTTTTCAATTTATATTAGTATATTCTATTTGGGTAATGATACCATTTTTATGGATGAAATATATTATTATATATTTAATATTTCCTATGTATGGTTCTGTAATCTTTTTGTAAAATTTTTATAAATTTATAGATCCTAATGAGTTCCTTGTGATAAAACATCACTATATAACCCAAACAATTATCAATGAAATTTTATAAAATGATTCATCTTTACTAAAAATAACAAAATTAATATCATAAGAATGTAATATTATGAATTTTAACTATATATTCAATTATTTACAACCATTCTCATTCAACATGTTTATCCGTAAATGGATATAATTTAACTAATCATGTAAACCAAGGAAGGAAATGCTCCCAAACAATGAAATTGAATCTCTTAACCCATCCAAAAGACATGAATGAAAATAATATGTTTATAATAAATCCATTTCATGTAGATCAAGTTTTTTAATCCTTAATTTATGAACCTAATATGGATTATTCATGTAATTAATATCAACTAGCGAACACCTCCAGTCATAAGGTAAGGGTTTTCCAGCCGAACCTCCATTTTCCTTCGGGTTACTTTTATTATCTACTGAGCTAAATTAAATTATAATTTATTCATATTTAATCACCATATATTCTTGGTTAATGTTTTTTATATGTGTATCAACATGAATCCTGTTGTAATTTATGTGGATTTATATGTTTTTAAAGGATATTTCAAAATATTCTTCCAGAAATTCAATCCTGATTCCATGGAATTTCACAAATTCTTTACTATATTCAGGGGAAATCTATAATCTATATTTATAAAAAGTTATATATCTAAAATAACACAATATATTATAAAAAATATCTTAGATCATTTTTGGTTTTATAAAAAGTCTTTTCCAAAGAATGCTTCTTTTCTAAGTAAAAGAGTATTCATCTCAAGAATTACACGATGATTTTATATGAGTATCTTCATCTATTTCAAAACTCTTGTTGATTATTATTACTGGTATTAATCATTATGATATAATCTACCCTATTTTATTTAATTTTTTATTATTAGTTTGAATAAAGATGTGGAATCTTAAAACCATTCATCATTTTAATCTGAATGATTAATGTTTATGCTTAATGTTTTAGGAAAGTCATTTACATTTCATATATTATTTTCAATATAAATATATATGTATTTTATGTTTATCCATTCTTATATGAGGAATTAATTGGACTTATTATGTGATGGGTGAGCCTGCTATTTCCCCTCGATGCATAGGTGGGTCTCCTGAGACATGTAGATATGAACTTGGCTGGGGCCTTTCCCATTTTTAGATATGAATTTGGTCGAGGCATTAATAATTTTTATATGTATTGGATGAGATCATGATGGTATGTTTCAGAATGTCTAGAATATGAATTTCCCTCATTTTGAAGCTATAAATTCCTAGTTTATGTGGTTATTTTACTATTATAATACCATTGACTAAGTTTTACTATTAAAATGTTTACTAAGCTCATATTCCTTCAATAATGTGTTCCTATTTATTAATTTTAAATCCATGTGTTTTCAATTATTCACCGTGCAAAAATTTTACGTTTATGATATCTTCTGTTATATTTTATCCTCTTACTGGGCATCTGATATCACCCCTTCTTATGTTTCATTTTATCCAAGACATGAAGAGGTATATTTTGATTTACTTTCAAAGATAATATTATAGTGGTGTGTATTCTCAATAAACCGTTTATGTTTTTCTCATTTAAATTTGTAATGATGAACATATGTATATATCTTCATTTAAATTTCTAACAAATTATCCATTCTTTCATGATACAAATTTCATGTAATATTTCCAATTTAATGTAATAAGGATTCGGATTTAGGAAAATGTGTTTGGGTATTCACAAATGGAATATTTTTTTTAACATAAACAATGTGTACATATTTCCCCCATTAATAAAATATATTTACATTTAATCATACTTTACATGTTTCCATAGTTCTTTTGAAAAAATTATTTTCCCTTAATTTATTAAAATCTATTATATATTAAATAAGTTTCTTAAAATCAAAAATGGTAATTTTTTCAGGAAATGTTCTAGTGTTGTTTTCAATGTATTATCATATGAAAAAAAATCATTGATGTTTCCTATGAATTAATTTAAATATGATACAATGCTACTATATTTATTCTTTCTCTAGCTAGTTTATTAATATTTTGATGAAATATTAAAAAATTCCATTTTCATTTACATAGTTTAGGTTTTGAAGTAATAGTAAATGCTTTCTTTATCATGCAACAGAAATATAAATGAATTATGGTTATGTGGATAGTGGTTCCATTATATCCCACTAATGCATCAGGTAATGATTAATGCTTTACTAGATGAACCCTTATATGATAGGTTATACTGGAACCAAAATATTGGCAATGGGAGGTTATCCCCACCCCAAAAGTGGGTACACATTGGTTATCTCATGACTAAAAGAGGGTACACATGAGGTTATCCCAAACCCAAAATAGGGAACACATGAGGCTATTCCATAAAAAAAAGTTGGTACATATAATGTATTCCCAATCTTAGAATATAATGTGTGTCTTGGTGGATATCATTGACATAATATTTCTATGGATATAATTTTTCTACAGTTTACATGACTCTTTTTTGGAATGACCTTATTCCAATGGTATTTTATCATGTCTCGGGTTCTTTGATTCGTTTACGATTCAAGTATTAAAAACTATGAATATTTGTTCCATGACTCATGATTATATATGTTTTTGGGTATGAATTTGAAATTTTAATCTAATGGTTTCATAATTTAATGCTCATGATATGCTTACAGGTGGTCTCTAATTGATATCACCAATGTTTTCCCTTGTAATGAATTTTATCTCACCATTTATTATGTCTCATTTTCCCTAGGATATTAAGAACAGTTTTAATATCGATGTGTCTAAAATGGGTGATGGTTGTAAAACATTGTCAGAGAAGAAATATTTCATTTCTGTACCATTTTTTAATTGAATTATTTTTTAAAGATAATAAATTAAGATTCACTAAAATAAAAAGGTTCTCACCTCTAACGTCTATTCAGTTTACTATTATTGTAGAATCATATATGTATATTATTCCCATAATACACTCTTAGTATAAAATAAACAACATAAAAAATAATATTACATCTTAAATATTATTCATAATATCTAGGTAAATGGAAAAAAATAAAGGATGATCTTAGATTCATAGTAAGAGTAACATACAGTTGAAGTTTTCTTATTTATTTAGTCATAGTCAATATAGTAAAGTAAATAACTAAATGACATGGCATTTAATCAATAATTTAGGGAAAAAATGAATCCATGTATAATATTAGTGACGTAATATCATGTATAATAATAACTAAATTATCAAATATGGAAATTCTTATTATTTTTTTATCAAGATCTCAATCATCATGATATATATACTACTAATTGTTTGAGCCAAGATAGTTTAATCAAAGGGTTGATATACACAAGAAACCCATTTTAATTTGGTTGATTGATTTGTCTCATGAGACTTGTGGATGCATCAAGGGGTCATATATTTTTTAGGATCACCAACCATTATATGTTCAATGTAGTCCAGATATATTGAATGATCAATTCAACTCATAAAAAATATTCTATATAAAAAAATATATGTATTTGGTAAAGAATATTGATTTCCATTGATTTCCTTATCTAATTAAATAAATATCATAGTAAAAAACAATATGTAGAAATGAAATAAGTTTTATGAAATTTGAATATCCATGATCCATATTTAGGTGAAAATAAATTTGAAATGAATAATAATCACAATAATGTGAATGTTTCTAGAAAAAGATAATGACCAAAAATTAATATGATGTTAAATATGACCTTCCATTTATCAAAAATAAGGGTTTAGAAATAATTTCATTTCATTTTAGAGAATATAATAAAATTAACATAAAATTTTAAATTACATTTCATAAAAGGGGTATATTTGTAAAATATATGAAAACCTATTGAGGAATATAAATATCGCAACATGATATGGTTGAAGGAATATATTTTTATTCTTTAAAAGTTAAAATAGATATTCTTTTTTATTTTTTTAACAAATTTTAAAAATGAACCCTATAGAAAAAATTACAAAGATTCCATTAAACCCATTTCGAAATTTGATGACAAAATAAAATTACCTATTATAATTTAAAAATTTCTCTTATAAAACTTATTTTGAAAAATATTTATATGGAATAAAAATATGTCTGATCAAAAAATAAATATGATCAACATTCTTTGAAATATTTCATTGCTTGATCCATATTCCAAAGAGATGAAAATTTTGAAGAAATCATGGAAACTAATAAAATTATTAATCATTAATTGAAACAATAATAATCATGAATAAATTGTTATTCATGTTAAATTCCTCAAATGGGAATTGTATAAAGAAAAAAATAATAATTGTATCATACTAATTATGTTTCAATATAGTTGAAATTTAGAGGAAATACCTTACCTCATGTTTAAATGGCCTCGTAGGTTCTCTATCCTCATGTATAATAAATTTTACTTTATTATACTTTCATGTAACAAGAATTTTTAAATGTATAAGATCAGATATGACCAATTTATTACAATTTCACAAAATTATTAAGAATATATTATTATTATCGTCGTTTCATTTGTTAACACCTCTGTTTCTCATATATATAATGATTCATTATTCTTGATCCATGCATCATTTTAATGGTTACATAATTTCTATAATTTTAATCAAGATAAAATTCAAATATATTTAATGACTGGGTGTTTATTTGTATGAATTTTCCAGAATAAACATGTGTTGTATCATATAATATTATACACAAAAAAAATATAGAGAAACCAATAAAACAATATCTAATTAATAATGATCATTAAATTATTTAGATAAAAACCCAATTAAAATCACATAAAATAAAATTAGAAAATATATAAAATAAAATATATAAAATGGAAAAATATGAATCACTAAAATTTTATTGAATCATTGGCCCCATGGACAATAATATTTAAATTAATAAAAATAGTTGTAAAAAAATTAACATCATGGAAAATGAAAATATATACCGTTGGGTTAAATTATAGTGAATACTGAGTGAAATAATTATGTGGTATGTATAGGAGGTAATGTGACCATAAGAAGTGTAATGTGACCATTTGAATAGTAACTTGACCATTTTGGAGTAGTAAGCTAACCACTATGAATAGTAACATAAATGTGGAAATAGTAAGTTTTAATAAAAATAATAAATTTTGATATAAAAAAATTGTTATAATTATTAATTTAAGAAAATATAAATGTTTTAATAAAAAAAAATATCATGATTAAACACTCAAATAAAATATAGGCATATTTTTAATAAATTTTATTTTAACATATTTGTTGAAATATCATATTTTTTTATATTTAAAAATAAAATAACTTTTGATATAAATTTATTTTTGTAAAATTAATATCATTTTGTTAATTAGAATTTCGAAATTGTTTTATAAAAAAAATTGCTAATTTTCTGAAATACATCATTTTTCAAGTGAATAGTAAAAATACAGTTTATCTCATAATTTATATATCTCAAATTACATCATGAATGTGGTAATAATGAACTAATATTATCTTTATATATGATTTATAATTCAAAAAAATCACTATTATATGTTTTACCTTTGATATAATATTCTATTTAATATATAATTCTAAAAATTCCATTCTCCTCATGTATAAATAACCCCAATCCCACCCCTTGGAAGACCAATCATCCATCATTTTACAAAGACCAAACCCTACCAAATTCTTTCCTATAATTAAACTTTTAATACACATTGAAATTCTAGATTAATCCAACTCCATACATTAAGGGATATTTTCAAACATCCCGACTCGGGTACCCGACATTGGTGCCCCAGGCAGGTCTAATACATGACCTCAAGCATTTCTCCCTATACACCAGAGGATGCAAAACAACAAGAAGGGTCTAATTTCATTCATGGGGAGACTATACCCTCTTTTCATAGTAATACATTACTGAAAAATAAATAAAAATACCAATTTAATATCCAAATGATATCATAACCAAAACAAAACCTATATAACATGATAACCAAACAATGGAATACCTTATCAAACCTAAGAAGAAGATATGATACGTCAAACTCTATGTCCAATGTAAAAAATTAAACTCAAAATAAAGACATTAATGACCCACCAATAAATCTCTAAACCAGGTCTGTTTCCCTCATACATGATCTATCCCTAAATCTACCACCTAATAATGTCCATTTTCCCTTAACTTGTCATGCACCCAAGAAATCTATTCGGCTGCCAATCACGTAGCCCGAGTAGGGTGTGAGTACAAATCAATTGTCAATCGAAAACTGTGTCTAAATAAAATATCTATTCAATAACAAGTGTATGCAGTTGCATAAATAAAAAATTATAATTCATAAATAAATACTTTTCACACTACCAATGTATTCTTTTTTTAACCACATAAATTCCCCCATGCATTTAGGGACAATCAATACATAATACCTATTGTATCCCATGTTAGAGTAAAAAATATACTTGAGGGTTATGATGTTCTAGAATTCCCCTATTACGACTCTATATCATCTTAATCTCAGAATGCTTTTATTACAATTATATAATTCAATTCCCATATTAATTCCATTATTACCATTCATGATTTAATTAATAAATTCATCAATTAATTAATCATCTCAACCTAATTGATAAACTAAATAATTAAATAATTTTACCAATATCAATAATTAACTCAACAGTTAATTATTCCCCTCAATATAATAAATTAAATATACAATTAATTAATATTTTCAATCATTTAAATTTACTCACCAACTAATTAATCTTCTAAATCTTCTTAATTAACTGAACAATTAATTAATATTTTCAATTCCATTAATTAAATATAAAATTAATTATTCATTATACTCCTATTAAGTAACTCAAATATTAATTTATCATCTCATTCTCATTATCATATAATTAATTCCAATAATTTTTTATTTAAATCATATTTTGAATATACCACATTAATTCAACAATTAATTACTCAGTTCAACATGGTCAATTACTTAATAATTAATCCAATAGTGGATTATTAATACTCTAGAAATTCATTATCACATAATTAATTCCACAATTAATTATCTAATTCAAAATCCTAATATAATGTAATTAATTCCTTATATAGTTATCTAATTTAACAATCCCTAAATTTTACAATTTCAAAATTACCTCAATTAATTAATTGACAACATTAATTAATAAAATTTAGAAATTACAATTTCTTAAAAACACTAAAAATATAAAAAAATTTAATACACATAATAAATTCCATGACTACACTATTTCTATATTATACCACAAACCTCAGTTCATTGACAAACAATCTTCTAATAGAAATCCCCATAATTTGAGCAACACAATGACGTAGATTGAGCTCCGGATCTGAAACCCTAAATGTTGATTAAATGAGTCCAAATATCTTAAATCAATATATATATATATATATAATCCTTGATATAAATCCAAAATATTAGATCTATATCTCACCCAAAATCGGATGAAAAACCACCAAAATAAATGGAGAAGGAAGGAATAATAACCAAAAACCAAAAGTTATAGGATTCTTTTCTTAGAAGAGGTGTAGATAATAGATACAATCTTTGAATTGAAAAAAGGGAGGATAATAATTCATTGAATCCATCCAATACGATATAAAATCAATATAATTATATATGGTTCACGTTTAGGTCAAATTGGATGAGTTTCTGGGATTTAGGTGATTAAAAAATAATTTTTGGGTGACTTTAAAAGTTGAGCATGGTTTTCTTGGTAGGGGTGCATAGTTTTCCCAAAATGTGCACCTAAAATTTGAACCTGTTTTATAGGGGCATAGATTTAGCCATATTAGGGTGTATTATTTTACATACCATTTTCCAACTATGCAATTCCCCTCTATCCAGAGTTGCATGGTTTACTGGGAAGGGGTGCACGATTTTTCCAAACCCTGCGCCAAATATGCAAACCCTATTTCACTAAATTTGTAGAATATTTCACCCAAAAACACCCAAAATAAAACCCAATTAGAAATTACTCAACACAGGGAAAAATATTACTTGTAACCATGACTGGGACATATACATATATGGTCGGGATCTTATAATATCCCACCTTATAACACTTTGTCCTTGAGCTGCACACTCATGAATTTCCATGTTTTGGACTAAAACAATCATGACACTGAGACCTTACTTGCACTTATCTTTTCCATGTTTACTCCTTAACCTGTCTATGTTTCCACAATACTTGAACTATTGGAATGGTTTTTCCCCGCAACACTTTATCACAATAATCCTACACACGTATAAGATGCTCTCAAAGGACAAATCTATCTCAAGCTCAAGAACATCCACAATTATCACATGAGAAGGGGTTGGGTGATAATTATAGGTCATGAAACATGTAAATATTCATTAATATCACATTATTATTTTAGAGGATCCAATCAGTACGCCACTGTACCGATTCTCTACTCTACCCCAAATAGTCCAACAAACATGCACACCAGCTTTATTTTTTTCAATTTACTATGGAGACCCAATCTAGGAAAACCCCAGTTGAATACATGATAAACCTCTAAAAACTATAGGGGTTATCTCCTTCTATCAACATATGACTTTAATCTAGTCTGACTAACCTGTGTCCATCCAACATAAAGGTGATCTTCATGGCCTACCACAGAGAGCCTCATATTGTTCCATCTAAATAGTAACACTATAACAATTTTCATAGGGTAACTAAACCATATATAGGTTCCTATCACATAATCCACCACAGTATAGAACACATTCTCATATCATATCCCCAATAACCTTTATAGTACACTCTGACATCCCATTTTCTTGTGCGTAAAAAGATTCAATCAAAAAACATGAGTACAAGACACTTTTTGTAAGACCTATTAAATGTGAGATGTAAGGAATGAGTTTCCATTTTAAACTATAGTATTTCAAACACTATGTATATGGAATATCTCCCAAACATACAAATCTGACACCTTAATCATTGAGAATGTATCCCATATAGTTTTAAAATGCGCAACATTCATCCATCTATCCAAAAAACCCAAATTGAATCTTTATTATGTGGCATCCTATGGAGAACCACCAAAATGAACATGGGAACTTCACCCCACTTCCACTATAGAATTAGAAATGACTACAGAAAACAACTCAATCATTGATGTTCGACCATCACCTTATAACATGCGTAGCATCATGTCAAAAGCCCTGATATCTACCTTTTCATGTCGATCCACTAAAATTTTCATCACATGTCGTGGAACATTTTATTCACACCTTGATTTACAAACCACAAAAAAGAATGAAATTTCCTCATCAACTCCTACTGCATACTTGAAGGCACAACAACCTGATTCTGGGCGTAGATGATCTCATCCACATCTAGAAACTAGTTTGAATGTGTCTCCCCCCTTTAAGAATTTACATCAAATATACTCAATCTGGATCCTCATAATTCTTATCCCTAATCCATATCAAAAATTAGAATCTGCTAAAACTGATACCAGAGACATTTTCTCTTTATTATCTTGAACCCCCACATTTATCTTAGCTAGTAGAGTCATCAACATTCACTCAGAACTGGACTAATGAACTTTTGATCTCTGTGTTTTCATATTAAAAGAATTGGACAAATTGTTTCCTTCCCATGATGCAGATGATAGGTAATGATCAAATGACTACATATAATCTACCCATCTACACTATTAAATATTCAAATTTTTCTATGAGAAAATATACTTCATTCTCTTATATTCTTTAAACACATTAAACTTTTACCTGAAAAATAATACCGCAAACACTTCAAATCATAAACTACTATATCCAACTCGAATTCATTCGTACGGTAATTCCATTTATGTGGAATCAATTGATGAAACCCATATACCAGATCTCACTCTCCCTTCATTTAATTTTTTTTAGAACTATCCTAGAAGCATCAGAAAACACTATGTACTACTCAACTAGATCATGGAGGATCTTGATTGATGTCAATGTTAAGTATATTTTCAAATCCTTGAAGGAATTATCATATTCTTTCGAATATTCAAACTTTTTCCCTTCTTGATCATGTATATAAGTGGTTCCTCAAAATGGGAAAAGAGTTGGAAAAAACTCCTATAATATCTATCTAATTTAATTATGCTACAGATATCAAAAAAATCATGGGACTCGACCAAGGAACCACATCGTGAACTTTCATTGGGTCCACTAACACACCATCCTCCAATACGATTTACCAAAGAAGTGTTCGTGATCATTACAAAACTCACACATAGATAGTATTGTGTAGAGATGATGCTTATTTAATGTAATCAGGATGATGTCAAAATGTTGGGAATGGGTGTCATGAGTATTAAAGTACACCAAGTTGTCATCGACAAGCACTATAATAAAAAAATCTAGTTAATGATGAAATATTATGTTCATCCATGCCCTAAACACAATTGGTGTGATTTTCAACCCAAAAGACATTACTAAAAACTCCAATTGGCCACAATAGCTTCAAATAGATATAATTGGTAAATTAGAAGTCTAAACTCTTTGATGATGATACCCTAATCTCAGGTCAATTTTGGAAAATACACAGGTACCAATGAACTTGTAAAAAAGATAATTGGTTCACAAAAGAGGATATATGTTCTAAAAAAATCAGTGGGCTCAACATTCATTAATTGAAACACAATCACAAACTCCCATAATACTTGTTTACAAACCACACATATTCTACCCAAGGTGATATACTATGATGAATATTTCCCTCATCCATCAACTCAACCAGGTGAGGCATAAGCTCTTAAAGATCTTTATGTGACCTTATATATGGTGGAATAGGAACTATTTCAACACCTATCATGATATTAGTATTAAAAATCTTGTCTCTCTCAGTAGGAAGCCTACAAAAGTATTCAAGAAAAACATCATGAAAATATTCCATTACTTATAGTAATACCTCATGTTATTCATAACCATCATCTTGAAATATAGTATAAATATAGGCCGTGAACTCTCCCAGTTGATGAGAGATTTGTCCTGCTCAACCTGCTTAGATATACAACTCTCCACGGTGAATATAATTTCACCCTTTGGTAACATAAGAGTCACACTCCTTCAATAACAATAAATTTTTTCCCAATATGTGACTAACCAATCCATACACTTAATTAGGTTGAATCTATAAATATATAGAACATACATATGACACATAAAATGATACTACCTAACTTTGAAAGAACCTGAGTTGTATAAATAGATGTCTTTATACCGTACTCCCAGTACTGTATTTATCATTAACATCCCACTAACAAGAACCACCTCAATGCTCAAACCAAAAATTGAGTTGGGTATAAATTAATTAATTATAGGAACCAAAATCAAATAAGTAACTAAAAAATGTAAAATATAAAAAAATAGTACATCTCCTTATTGATGGTATAACCTTTATATCCATATGTTTAGAATTCATATCTTTTAATTTTCCTTTCCTCTTCCTTTTGATGTTTTTTGAGTCTCATGTGTTTCACCACTCTTCTGATACAGGCGCCCTTTCCCAAATGTACATTGTCAATGGTGTCTGAAGATATATATAGTAGAAATCTATCTTCCATTATGATATGGTGTAGAAGATACCCTTTCTACACTCTATGTACTTCTAGTTACTCGATCATTACCATTCATTCATGGTTTCTTATAGAACATCTATAGATGTCCTGTATTTTTACAAGATCTACACTCTACTGGTGATCAGGGATAGTGTAGGTCATAGTGGTCTGTCCTTCCACACTGGTTGAAAAGTAATAGAGAATAGTCTTATGTAACCGATTTTTCCCATAAACACTCTATTTTCCACTGATCTAGATAGATTTCTAGTAACAAAACTTCCTGTTCTTGGAAGATATTAATGATGATCATCTAGAATCAACCATCTCTCTTGCAATACAATCTTAATTCGTGATTCGATCAGATATAAGATCCTGATTGACCAATTCAGAGAACTTGTTATTATTTAAAAAATTTTACCTAGAAAGTAACTTTTAAACTTATGACCTTCTTAAATTCATTTTACCAAACTTACCTCATCTAATGAGAACACCGGAGAAAAGAGCTGGAAATCTAAAAATATTCTAGCAGAGTACATCACAAACATAATACCCGAAGTCAACCTAATGAAATAAACTACTCCCTCTTTCTTTAGTATCTCTATATATAATTTATCCAGGAACCTTTCCAAGAAAGATTTCCACAATATACAATCCTCCTTTCTGGTTAGGGTCTGAACATCCCCCCAGCGCATTGCTAGTCCTTATAGCATATAAGAAGCCATCTTGACCTTCTTCTCAGCCAGAGTCTCCAAGTGGTTAGGAATAGTCTGGATAAACTCAAACCATAACTCAGCTCCCTCATGTCCATCTCTATGAAATCGGTTCTTATATGTGAGGTACGGGCTTCTTCTTTTCTCTTTTACTTAAGTGTTTTTGAGAAAATATGGAAAATGGGGGAAAATCCTAAATTTTGGAACTACACACCGTATACTTTTCCACACGCAGTGTACTTTTGGCCGTGTGGGAAGGGTACACGGGGCGTGTAGCCATGTCGGTGACAAAGGGTGTAGGAACCAACTACACGCCATGTAGTGGTCCTTTACACGCCGTGTAGTCAGTCGGCAGACCGAAATTGTAAGGCAGTGGAACAGCCACCAGCTGGGTGATAGTACACACCATGTAGTTGGGAGTACATGTAGTGTATGCATGTCGACGGATGAACAGTGTGGAAGTGCCGCCAGAGGAACAGTTAAATGAAGAAATTACACACCGTTTACTTGGAAGTACATGTTGTGTACTTTGTTTTTTCTCTTAAAATGGGCAGTAGCCTCCCCTGTTCACAGGGAAGGCTTAGAACAGGAAGAAAGAACGGGAGGGTACTGCCGGAGCTTCGTAGATCCGTCAAGCGCAGGTCCGGAATCCATTTCTGCCTCGGATGATCTCATTGGAACCACACGGGTAAGCCCTCCACCCTTATTAATCAGTTATTGCCAATTCTTTACCTAACGGGAGTTATTTTAGGAAAATCAGTTTTTCTTCTTCGTTAGATCTACATTGTAATTGGGTGTTTCTGGAATCGATGTTCGTGTACAGCGCTCGTTGGCATATAAGGTAGGTGGGTTGGTGTTTATTTTCCAATTGTCATGAATTTTTTCGTGTTTTTGAGCTACGAACCCATATTTGGGGTGTCGTGTGGTTGAGGCCATGGCTTTATTGAATACCTTGAATTTCATAGGTAATTAATAAAGTTGTGAAAATGTTGTTTGGGATCACTACTTGGATCCAGGACCACCCCGGGGGTGCGTTCCTCTGTTTAGCCATTTAGCCAGGATACCCGAGGGTATGCCATGTTTAAATTGTGAATTACTTTTTCCTTGAGAGGAATTGTGTGTTAATTGCATGATTATATGTTGGGCATGGCCCGGTTACTTATGCCTGAGGGTGGTGTTTTACTATAGCCTAAGGGCGTGACTGTATTATCCTGAGGGCATGACTGTATTATCCTGAGGGCATGACTGTATTAGCTTGAGGGAAACATACTATTTCACCTGAGGGCAACTTTTCTTGCCTGAGGATTTGAATTCTGTGCCTAACGGCGACACTTCGTATGCCTGAGGGAGAGATTCTGATACACCTGAGGGTGAGATTCTGTATAGCCTGAGGGCAAGCCTGAGGGCGTGGTTTACTATATTAGCCTAAGGGAAAGGTTCTGGTTGGCCCGAGGTCTTGGTGCTATTGTGCACAGAATGTTATTAAATTAAATGGTTAAATGAATAATTAAAATGGCAATATAACTGGTTAAGTTAGTTACTTTTTAGTACTGATTAGTTTATTGAATTTTTATTACTGCACACTATTGTTGCATGTTTACACATAGTTGGGCACGGGCCTTTGGTGGGTGCCTACTGAGATATATTTCTCACTCCTTGTTTGGGCCATGCTTTTTGGCCATAAAAGATTACATTTCTACAAGTGTAAATAAGGGAAAGGGTCCTTATACAGGTAATTGATTGCTGTTGGGGTGTATGAGAGCATGGGACCAAGCATTGGCTCATGATTCCACGGCTGTTCTATTTTGCTTTCCTGTACTTGTACTTCAGTTGTATCGTATTGATCATGTAACATGTTTTGGCTATTTTCTTAGAATTGAGGCATGTTTCATCATTACTTATATACTGGTTGATTATATATACTGCGGTTCTTTATTTTAGTTGTGTATGGTTATTCACATCTGCTATTGTTGAATGTTTTATTCTTTCCGTTGCGCTACACTTTGACAAATGAGGTCATAGTTACCCCACTAGCAGACCTGGGCCCTCGCTGCTTGTCGGCAGCCTCTGGCATTTGGTGGAATGCGCTTGAGGTCATGGGGCGAACCTGGTTCGGGGCACCCATTGAGTGGCACCCGGAACTGGGACGTTACAAAGTGGTATCAGAGCATTTTTTTTATTTGACATACTATTTGGAGCTGTAGTCAGGGATAGGACGAACGGTAGTTTGTAATAAATTGTGCTCGGGCGTAACTAACCCGTGTACAGGGAAAATCCAGTCTACCTCGTATTTTTTCAATTTTTCTGATTTTTCAAATTGTACAGTTGATATGTTTTCACCATGTTGGGTGACGCACTTGAGATTGTGCTGTTATATTTTATCTATGGGTTCTATTTAGTTGCAACCCGATGAGATGAGGGTATGCCGTCTCATGAATCATATAGGAACATTCTAGATATCACATGTCATGCATCGTTTCCAAGCCATGTAGGTGCATTAGAAATTTTATGTTGTTGTGATAGTTGTTGTGCTAGAAAATCATGTTGTTGTGAAAGATACTTGATAAATACCTTCTTTGTGATAGGGTATTTTCTTGTGTGAGCCTGTTTATTGAATGAACGTCGAAAATTGGTCTCTGGGGAGTATGGGCCCACATTTACCAGAATTTGGTGTCTCATTGACTGTTTATTTTGTTATAACACGGATAAGATGTCAAACTTTGATTCGTGGGGAGCATGGGCCCTCACGGGTCATAATTTGACACTTAGGTGTTGTTTTTCTGTATTTTTTCGGCTCCGGGGAAATTTCTGAGGCATACTGTCTGGAAACCCAGTATACACAATGTGTAGTACATTAAACATGTCGTGTATGGCCTTCTGTTCGGGAAGAAAAATAAACCTTTTGAGTACACGCTGTGTACCCAGAGTACATGCCGTGTAGTCTATTCCCGTGTCACAAACTGTGTAGGCGGCGACATGGGGAAGGGAGGATCTTGGGTAAAACACACTGTGTACTTAATATACACGCTGTGTAGTGTTGACCCAGAGTCCACCCATGTAACTAACAACACGGAAGAAGTAGACCATAAGACATACACGCCGTTTCAATTATGTACACGCCGTGTAGTGTTTCCTAGGGACTCGGCCATGTAACGAACAACACGGGTCAGTGTCACCTCTCCTTGAACAAGCAGTGTACCTGTGGGACACGCCGTGTAGTCTTGTCCAAGGACAGACCATGTGGACTTAGTTCTGTGGCTGGGAAACGGGGTGGTGTACACGCCGTGTGCGGGTGTAACACGACGTGTAGTTGCAAGCCGAGTAGTCGGCCGTGTCACAAACGACACGGTAAATTGGAAAATAACACCATACACACCGTGTAGATATTATACACGCCATGTAGTTTTTGTTCAACGGGAGTCGTGTGGCTTATCCATGTAGAAGGACCTGAGCAGGGGAAGATAAGTCAGGTACACGGCGTGTAGTCGTTATACATGCCATGTAGTCTTGTTTTGAAAATCTTGAAATTCCTTCTTCCTCTTGTTCCCTTTGTGGTTCCTTCGCTTTCAGTCTTTGATAATTTTGAATCTAAGGCGTGTTTTGACCTTGTAGTGTCATGCTGCCTAGATGACCGCGCGTTGTTCGCCAAGAGAGAAGCGACGACTATACTCTAGAGATGGTGGGCCATGGGCTTCCAGTTGATCCTCCATTAGATCCAGATGCGGCTCCATCTGTTATACTGGACACAGGCGCAGAGGCACAGTTCCGTAAAGGCTTCATGCAATTCATAAAGACCTTTCTGGGATCACTACAGGCTGCCACATCTATGGTTGAGCTGACACATATCTTCCAGCAGCAGCATCTGCCTACGTTTTTAGGGGATAGAGGACCACAGGCTGCAGAGTCTTGGTTGGGGTCGATGCAGACTATTTTTGAGCATCTTGAGACGCCTCCAGGGCGGAGGGTCAAGCTTGCGACTTATATCTCGCGTGATTCTGCCAAGAGGTGGTGGGATGTTACCACCCAGTCAGAGCATCACAGAGACATGGCGTGGGAAGCTTTTTAGGAAGTCTTCTATAACTTCTTTATCCCAGAGATGCTGAGGGCAGATAGAGCTCGAGAGTTCAGGAATCTACAGCAGGGCGCTATGTCGATGAAGAACTATTCTACTCGTTTCACTGAGATTCAGTGCTTTTCACCCATGCTAGTGGTTGATGAGACGTTGAGATCCATATCCTTTGAGGATGGTCTTTGTTATGACATCTGAGCGTTGGTGAATGTTTTCAGTTTGACTTCAGTACATGTTATTGTGAACCAGGCACTGATTTCTGAGAGGAACCTGCGGGAAGCTAGTGGTGTGGGCCAGGGCGGTTCAGCACCAGTTACTAGTACTATTTCTACTGGTAAGAGGAAGAGACATATGGATCTCTCTCAGGGTGGCTGTACCAGCCAGGCAGTTTCTTCAGGTGGCCCGATCAGGTGCTACCAGTGTGGTAGAGAGGGGCACCGGAGACCAAAGTGTCTATGAGACCTAGTGGAGTGCCGAGCTTGCGGCAAGATGGGTCATCTGCAGCACTTCTGCAGGGCGTTTCCACCAGTGGCTAGTGAGAGGGGTTCTGTGCAGACTCCACGTGCGAAAGCAGGACCAGTGGCTTCTTACCAGTCGGGAAACTGGAATACATCAGGGCATGCAGGCAGAGATGGTGGTCGTGGCCGTGGTAGCCAGACACTAGGATCTCAGAGGCAGTAGGGCACGACAGCTTAGGGTATCCAGGCTATGTCGTAGGGCCGCTGCACTGGGCAGGCATATGCAGTGCAACAAACCCAGTAGAAGCAGGATCCTGGACCTTCTACAGTCTGAGGTACTATTCTAGTAGCTTCTATCTTATCATTAGTACTTTTTGATATGGGAACTACACATAGTTTCATATCTATACCTGTGGTGGAGATCCTTCAGCTTGGTGTTTCTCTTTCTTCTGATATCATGACACTAGACACTCCATTGGGGACTAGAACGGCTGGTGTGCGTCAGTGCAAGGAGTGACCCCTTGAGGTTGGTGGGTGTCACCTTTTTTGGGACCTCTATGTCTTAGAGATGACGAGATATGATATCATTCTTAGGATGGACTGGTTGGTTCCCTTTCGAGCCTTTGTGGACGGTTATCGTCACAGGGTGAGTTTCACATCACCAGAGGGTGGAGAGTTTCTATAAAAAGTTGAATCGGATGTCCAGGCAAGTCGAGCTGGACCAGATCATCGTGGGCGAGGTGGAGTCACGGTCCAGATTGAGAGCTTATATCTGGATGATCAGGGGACTTTTCATACTGATTTCCCTCCAGTTGTTGATCGTTTCGGGGATTCCTTCCCAGATGACTTTTCAGGTCTACCTCCAGAGCGAGAGGTGGATTTCTCTATTGAGATAGTTCCAAGAGCATCACCGGTGTCCATTCCTCTTTATAGGATAGTCATGCATGAGTTGCAAGAGCTCAAGAGGTAGTTAGAGGAGTTATAGGCGAAGGGTTTTATCCGACCCAGTACTTCTCCGTGGGGTTCTACTGTCCTTCTTGTGAAAAAGGCAGATGATACCCTCAGACTTTGCGGGGATTATCAGAAGCTGAACCAGTTGACGGTAAAAAACCGATATCCCTTGCCGAGGATTGATGATATTTTTTATCAACTTTGAGGAGCACGAGGGTTCTCGAAGATTTACTTGAGATCCGGATATCATCAGCTGCGCATTAGACCATCAGATATACCACTTACATCTTTTCAGAGCAGATATGGTCTGTACGAGTACTTGGTTATGCCGTTCGGACTCAGAAACGTGCCTGCAGTTTTCATGGATCTGATGAATCATGTTTTCCATTAGTATCTTTATTATTTTGTGGTAGTATTCATGGAATACATCTTAGTATACTCTCACACAAAACACGACCATGACACCCGTCATGAGATCATATTGAGTACACTAAGAGAGTATCGGCTATATGCTAAGCTCTCTAAGTGCCACTTTTGGATGGACCAGATTCACTTCCTGGGTCATATTATCTCGGAGGCAGGAGTTTCAGTGGACCCAGAGAAGGTGAGAGCAGTAGTTTCTTGGGAGGATCCTAAGAACGTGTTTGAGATATGGAGTTTCATGGGGCTAGCCGGTTACTACAGACATTTCATACAGAACTTCTCCCGCTTAGCAGCACTGTTGACAGGTCTGACTAAGAAGAGTGTGATGTTCATTTGGTCAGAAGCTTGCGAGACAGCCTTTCAGGACCTAAAAGGAAGGTTGACTTCAGCACTGATCCTGATACTCCCAGAGCAAGGGAAGATCTATAAAGTTTACTCTGATGCATCAGGTATTGGGATGGGAGCATTGTTGATGCAGGGTGATCGAGTTGTTGCGTACGAGTCTCGATAGTTGAGGCCTCATGAGAGGAATTATCTGACGCATGATCTCGAGTTGGTTGCAGTTGTGCATGTATTGCACTATTGAAGACATTATCTATTGGGAGAGAATTTTGTGGTTTTTACCAACCACAAAAGCCCCAAGTATATATTTACTCAGCGTGACCTGAATCTGAGGCAGAGGAGGGGGGTCGAGTACCTACAGTCCTTCGATTTTGAGCTTGCCTATACACCTGGTAAAGGTAATGTAGTATCTGATACACTGAGCGGGAATACTCAGACACAGGCTATGCCGGAGGCCAGTGGTGAGTGGCAGCTTATGGCCTTGTTCTATGAGATACATCTGGAGGTTCACGACAGTCAGGGGAAGACCTATATTTCATCTTTAGCTGTGACTTCTACCCTCCTGGATAGAGTGAGGATGAAACAGCTATCTGATTTAGAAGGCCTAGTTCTACGGGAGTCAGTGGCAAATAAGGACCCTCATCCTAGGTGGACGATAGGTGATGATGAGGTTCTGCATTTCCATGGAAGAGTATGTGTTCCAGGGGATATACGCGAGGAGCTGATGCGGGAGTTTCATGATTTAGCTTGGGCAGTTCATCCCAGGGTTACCAAGATGTATCGTGACTTGAGACGTCAGTACTGGTGGTCGGGTATGAAGAGAGATGTAGCTGGTTTTGTTACAAGGTGTTCCACCAGTCAGCAGGTGAAGGTGGAGCATCAGAGACCAGCTGGACTGTTACAGAAGTTACCCATTCCAGAGTGGAAATGGGATGATGTCACGATGGACTTCGTGACAGGGTTTCCGAGTTCACCTAGAGGCAATGATGTCATGTGGGTTGTTGTGGACATACTCAAGAAGGTATCTCACTTCTTTCTAATCAAGGATAACTTCGGTGTTAACGAGCTCGGAAGGCTGTATATCTGAGAGATCGTATGTCTTCATGGGGTCCCTCGTTCTATCATTTCTGATAGGGACGCCCAATTTATGTCTTGTTTTTGGAAGAGGGTTCAGAGGGCACTAGGTACACAGGTGCTTCTGAGCAGAGCCTACCACCCTCAGACTGATGGCCAGTTAGAGCGTACGATAAAGGTGCTAGAGGACATGCTGCGTGCATGCGTCCAGGACTTTGGGGGCTCTTGGAAGAAGCATATAACCCTAGTCGAGTTTTCCTATACCAATAGTTTTCAGGCAACTATCGAGATGGCACCATACAAGGCTCTATATGGTAGTCCATGCCGATCACCCTTGTATTGGATAGAGGTAGGTGAGGCAGCCTTACTGGGACCATGTCTCGTACAGGAGACTTATGATCAGGTCAAGTTGATTCAGAAGAGGATGGCTACCACGCAGTATTGTCAGAAGTCTTATGTTGATCGCCGTAGACGACCATTGGAGTTCATGGTCAAGGATCAGGTGTTCTTGCGTGTTTTGCCGAGGCTGGGACACAAATGGATCAGGAGACAAAGTAAGCTTTCACCAAGGTATGTGGGACCATTCTAGATTCTGGAGAGATTCGGGATGTTTGTCGATCGGTTGTAGTTACCACAGAGGTACTGAGCCATGCAGGATGTCTTCCATGTGTCTTAGTTGCATCACTATCATTTCAACCCGTCCCACGTCTTTCAGCCTGAGGAGGTTGAGCTGGAAGTAGATGCATCATTTGTGAAGCATCCTATCCGTATCATTGACAGGCGCACGAAGGTTCTCCTAGGCCGGTCAGTTCCTCTCGTACGGGTGCTATGGTAGCATGGCCGAGTGCAGGACGAGACCTGGGAGCGGGAGACCGATGTACATGCTCAGTGGCCGGAGTTGTTCATGGCTATATCTTCACCACTCTTGGAAGGGAAATTCGCAGACGAATTGCTATAAGGGGGGAAGTTTGTAAGAACCTGGTTCTAATATTTGAGGTATGGGCTTCTTCTTTTCTCTTTTCCTTAAGTGTTTTTGAGAAAATATGGAAAATGGGGAAAAATCCTAAATTTTGGAACTACACGTCGTGTACTTTTCCACACGCCGTGTACTTTTGGCCGTGTGGGATGGGTACATGGGGTGTGTAGCCATGTCGGCAACAAAGGGTGTAGGAACTAACTACACACCGTGTATTGGTCCTTTACGCACCGTGTAGTCAGTCGGCGGGCCAAAATAGTAAGGTAGTAGAGCAGCCTCCAGCTAGGCAACAGTACACGCTGTGTAGTCGGGAGTACATGTTGTGTATGCATGTCGACAGATGAACAGTGTGGCGGTGCCACCATAGGAACTGTTAAATAAAGAAAGTACACGGCGTGCACTTGGAAGTACATGCCGTGTACTTTGTTTTTTCTCTTAAAATGGGAAGTAGCCTCCCCTGTTCATATGGAAGGCTTAGAACGGGAAGAAAGAGCGGGAGGGGACGACCGGAACTTTGGAGATCCGCTGAGCCCACGTCCGGAATTCATTTCCGCCTCGGACGACCTCGTTGGAACCGCACGGGTAAGTCCTCCACCCTTATTAATCAATTCTTACCAATTCATTCCCTAACGGGAGTTATTTGAGGTTAAGCGGTTTTTCTTCTTTGTCAGATCTACGTCGTAATTGGGCGTTTCTGGAATCGACATTCGTGTATAGCGCTCGTTGGCGTATAATGTAGGTGGCTTGGTGTTTATTTACCAAATGTCATTCTTTTTTTTGTGTTTTTGAGCTAAGAATCCATATTTGGGGTGTCGTGTGGCTGAGGCCATGGCTATATTGAATACCTAGAATTGCATAGTTAATTAATAAAATTGTGAAAATGTTGTTTGGGATCGCTGCTTGGATCCCGGACCACCCCGGGGGTGCGTTCCTCTGTTTAGTCATTTGTCCAGGATACCCGAGGTTATGCCATGTTTAAATTATGCATTACTTTTTCCTTGATAGGAATTGTGTGTGAATTGTATGATTATATGTTGGGCATGGCCCGGTTACTTATTCTTGAAGGTGGTGTTTTACTATAGCATGGGGTCGTGACTATATTAGCCTGAGGGTGTGACTGTATTAGCCTGTGGGCGTGACTGTATTAGCCTGAGGGCAACATACTATTTCACCTGAGGACAACATTTCGTGCCTGGGGGCTTGACTTATGTGCCTGAGGGAGACACTTCGTATGCCTGAGGGCGAGATTCTGATACGCCTGAGGGAGAGATTCTGTATAGCCTGAGGGCAATCCTGAGGGCGTGGTTTAATATATTAGCATGAGGGAAAGGTTCTGGTTGGCCTGAGGGCTTGGTGTTGTTGTGCACAGAATGTTACTAAATTAAATGGTTAAATAAATAATTAAAATGGAAATATAACTGGTTATGTTAGTTACTTTTTAGTACTGCTTAGTTTATTGCATTTTTACTACTGCACACTGTTGTTTCATGTTTACACACAGTTAGGCACGGGCCTTTGGTGGGTGCCTACTGAGATATATTTCTCACACCCTGTTTGGGCCATGCTTTTCGGATTAAACAGATTACGTTTCTACAGGTGTAGATAAGAGCAAGGGTCCTTATACAGGTACTTTATTGCTGCTGGGGTATAGGAGAGCATGGGACCGAGCATTGGCTCGCGATGCCATGACAGTTCTATTTTTCTTTCCTGTACTTGTATTTCAGTTGTATTGTATTGATCGTGTAACATGTTCTGGCTGTTTTCTTAGAATTGAGGCATGTTTCATTGTTACTTATATACTGGTTGGTTATATATACTGCAGTTGTTTATTTCAGTTGTGTATGGTTATTCGCTTCCTCTATTGTTGTATGTTTTATTATTTTTGTTGCGCTACACTTTCACAAATGAGGGAATAGTTTCCCCACTATCAGACCTGGGCTCTCGCTACTAGTCGGAAGCCTCTGGCGTTTGGGGGAATGCTCTTGAGGTCACATGGCGAACTGGGTTTAGGGAACCCGTTAAGTGGAACCCGAAATTGGGACGTTACACCACCCCCTCTAGCAAATTTTGGAGGATGCTGCATTTGAAAATACCTCATCAATTTCGATATGCAATTCTTAGTCCATCCTGGCTTTCATTCCATGAATTCCATGAACTGAATAAGCATCTACTAGAATTTCTCCCCAACATCATCACTTGGCACTATCTTCTCCTCATGTTCCACCCTAGAGGATCATCTATATCTTTGTCTTCCAGTCATCCTCTAAAAAACACAACCTTAGAGTCATAAAATGCAATAAAAAAAACACCTCAGGATACTTTTCTCAACATTAACACATTACAAGAAAAACATGATAAGGCACAACTATTCTTTCCACCAACCATGCCATATTTTCATAACTATGTTTTTAACACTACCCATAACCATCCAACATTTATTTCAAGTTAACCAATGGTAAATAATTTTTATCATTCAAGTTTCTCAAATGGAAACCTAATTATTATGTTATTGCATAATTTTTATCAATTCTAATTTTATTTTAGGCACTATTTTCAATTTTATTTTTCATTAAGGAAAATTAGTTCAAGATCTAAAGATAAAAAAACAAGTTTTCTATGGTTCCTAAAATGATTATTTTAACAAAATAATTTTGATTTTCTAGAATTATTCATGCATACCCAATTCCCAGGCCATACCAGGACATATATCATTTCATATAAAATCTTGAAAATAATGTTCACATCACAAAAAAGTGTGAAATCGAAGGTGAAATTATATTTGATTGTTACAATAGACAATAATAACAATAATACCACCCTCTTTACATGTTTTTTACCCCATACATGGGTTTTTAACTCCCATACACATGCTTATAAACAAGGCTCAAATCTTCCGAATCTCTTATATGTCCTTCCCAAATATTAAGATAGAATAAAAAAGAGAAAAATGGTTTATGATACCACTTTTTAACCTACTATCCTAGGTTCCACGAACTGGTTCCCTGAGCCAGTATGCTACATTACCTCAAGTTCACTACCATGTATACCAGAGACTAATGACTATCATTGGGGGGTCTAATATCATTTATGGAGATACTATACCCTCCTTTATTAGTGAAATAAACTAGTAGAAAATATATTAAAATAAGAGTTGAATAGAAAAATGATATAATGATATGAAAAAAACGTTTTAATATGATAATAAAAACTAGAAATAAAATATCGAAACTAAGAAGTAGATATTCCATGTCCAAGTATATGCCCAATGTAAAAATGAAACTAAACTAATTACACTAATGTACCCTAAGAAGATTTCAAACCAACTCAAGTTATATTATCAATTATCTATTCCCATATTAGTCATCTAACACAAGTCCTTTTTCCATATTCTTGTACTGTTATTGAGAAATCTATTTGGGTACCGATTCAGAAGAAATAGTTTGGTATCAGTATAATTCATTAGGCCACCACCGATGGTGTCAAAAACTATATACAACCAATAAAAATATTATCCAATCATATAAAGTAATAAGTAAAATACATAAATTTAAAGTTATTATATTAGCAATTTATTCATTAGTTAACAACATAAATGTCAATGGGTTTCTAAGGACACCTGAAACACAATACCTACTTTATCCCACACCGGAGTCTGAAATATACCCAAGGGATTTCATGTTCTAGAATTCCACCCTTACCATTCTATATCATCTCAAACTCATAAGTTCATTTTTACCATTATAGATCTCAATTCTTCTAAAAATTCAATTTTAATAATTCATGATTTAATTAAATAATTCATAAATTATTTAATCTTCTCAATCTAATTAATTAAATAAATAAATAAATAATCTTTCCAATATCATTAATTAACACAATAATTAATTAATATTCTTAATATCATTAATTTTATCAATTGTTAATTAATGTTTTAAATCTTATTACATAACTCAAAACTTAATTAACATTCTCAATATTATTGATTAACTAATATATTAATTAATCTTCTCAATACCATCAATTAAATAAATAGGTAATAATAATTTTAATCATATTAATTAACTCAATAATTAATTTACCATCTCATTCTCATTATCCTATAATTAATTCCAAAATATTATTTTTTTTAAATCATAATCTCAATATCCGTAATTAATTCCACAATTCATTACTCAATTCAATAATCTCAATTTCCCCATAATTAATAAAAAAAATTGATCATGGACTAAAAATTCAACATCACATGATTAATTCCACAATTTATTATATAATTCACAATCCATTTATATTATAATTAATTCCCCAGTTAGTTGCATATTTCAAAAATCCATAACTCTCACAATTGTGCAATTACCACAATTAATTAATTTACCACATTAATTAATCCAATTTAGGAATTCCAAGTATAAAATTTTAATAAAATAATCAATATCATGGATATGGTATTTGAATATTAGAACACTTACATCAACCCATTGATGAACGATTGCCTAATGGAAATCCCAAAAATTTGAGCCACACAATGACGTTGAACGAGATCTGGATCCAAAACCATAAATCATGATTAATGAAATAAATATCTCTTAAATATATATCCAAATCTAAAATATTATATCCATATATCCCGTAAAAAAATAAGAACAGCCCCCAAAATAATTTGATAAGGACGGGAGATGAACAAGAAACCAAGCGGGATATGCATATAATATTTAGAGAGGTTTGGATGTTCAATCTGGGATTCAAATAATAAAGAAAAAATGTTATAATGTCTTCAAATATACTCGGGATCCTTTAAAATTTATCTAAATTGAGATGATCTGTGGTTGAGTTGAATAGGGTGTGTTTCGGGGGTTCGAGCGATAAAAAAACTAATTTTCGAGTGACATAAAAATTCGATCTTGGTTTTCTAGGTAGGGGCATAAGAGTTTCCCGGACCGCACACCTAAACCATGTGAATATTTTATTTGGGTGAATATTTTCTCCTATTAAGGGAAGTGGTTTGAAAAAATTACACACCAACCATGAAATTAACCACAATCAGTTGATGCATAGTTTTCTAGGTTGTCACCCATGATTTTCCTAAAACATTTGCCAACTATGTACAACCCTCTTTAATTTATTTATCTCAAATTTTCACGAAAAGACCCCAAAAATTAAGACCCTAATTAATAATGGTCAATTAAATTAAAAATATTACTTATAACAAATCACGATACATCTCCATAAAATATCAGTACCTTACAGTATTAGTGTCATACAAGAGAAGATACACCAAGGAAGGTTAATGTTTCGATCAACTGTTCTATATTTTTATTATTCTCATTTTTCTAACACCCATGTTAATGAAAAATATTGTAAATATATTATTCATAATGTGAACATTATATTAATGATGTTAGCCTACTAGAGGTATCTTATTTAAAAGATATATAAATTTTAATATCCATTGTCCTTCTCTTTCACAATGTCCAATCGAAGGTAGTTAAACCATCCTATTAAGACATTTCCTTGTCAATTCTTATAAATACAATCATACATTGATATTATTAATTATATATAATATATAAACTTTTACTTTCATGTATTTTATGATTCTTGAGTTAATCTGAATTTTGTAAAACTGGATTTAAATTATAATAGTGAAATAGAAATAAAATTTAAAAATTTAATGAAAATATGATACCAAAAAAATTTACATTTACAAAAAGGTGTTATAAAATAAATAAAATAACTATAATGGATAATTATTGGAAAATGGGGTGTAATTCACTTCTGGAACAATATATAAATAGTCAAATGTTTATTATTTAGGGTGTATAAAAAGTAATAATATAAAATGGGATTTATGATAAGGGGATTCTTAAACCCAATTCTATTTTTTGGGTTATATTCTCTTAAATAGAATGAATTTTCATATTATGTACTCGAAATTTCATTTCCATTTTCTTTTAGGGAATCAAATTTTCCTTCCATGTTAACCTTTTTTCTATGAAAATCTATTTTTTAATGTGATTAAAATTTCTAAAAAATCATATTTTACTCCTCTTGAAATGATTCCTATCTACTAGGGAATAATGATTATTTATATAAAAGAATGATATTCCTTATTCATTTGAGAATAAAAAAAAGTAATTCATGATATTATGAATTACTAAATCATTATTAAACCCACTCTCTTCATTGGGTTTACTCCATTACTATGATATTATATGTTCTATGTGGAATGTATAATTGTGATCATTTATAATACGACAGGTGGCCCCAGAATCATATATCCCTCTAATAAATTGGTTAATGTGATATATCTCAAGATATTATCATCTATATTAATGAAAATCAATCTATATTTATTCACAATTATTATGTTATTATTTATCCTAAAATGTTATCCCTAAACATGATGTTATCTTTTTCATAACTATGTGTTGTATTTGAGTACAATGACATGATGTTTCATTTTATGCATATCCCACTTTTCATTCCTTTTATTATTGTTTAAATCATGATTATTATAACATGATTATTATTTTAATGATTATTCCCACCCATGTACTTTTTATTTATTTCCTTTATGCACCCAATGTTATTCCTCCACTTACTGGAATTTTAGCTCACCCATTAATTTGATATATATCCTTAGGTGTTTAGTTTCACTAAGGAGAACGTGATATCCACTAAGAGTATATAGAATAAGGAATAAAATAAATATTAACTTTTATTATGTAAATTTGATGTTCGATACTAACTAACCCATGATACTAAACCTTTGGATCATGGATTGTAACACTATTATGTTGTTTATCATAAAAATGATTAAATAGTAATGTAATGAAAGAATTTAGGTAATTGTAGTTTTTATGAATGCATGGTTTTCTTATTTTAATAATTATGATTACAAAATAGTATAGGACAAGAGTATGGATAAATATAAGTATAGAAAAAAATCCATTGTTTTGGTAATGTGTAAGAGTGTGTGATTTATGATCATTGAATTCCCTTTTGGATAAAACGTGTAGATTTGGATCTGGAATAGATATACTTATGGGTAACAACCTTTAAAACATCATATTTAGTTATACATAACCTAAAAATGGTTCATGATAATATGCCTTTCCTCACACCTTGGTTGACACTCCCATGGGATATTCGTTGGTTAATCACAGACTCTATTAGAACCCATTATAAAGGGTATACATTTTAAACAATTATTCAATTTTAATGAGTGGAAAATCATAATGTACATGATACTAGGAAAATAATATATGGAAATGGATAATCCTACTATTCTCATAAGATGTGAATTTTGAATTATTTTTTCCCTAGGAATAAATTAAATATCCATTCCTTGTTGACATATGTTTGTTCAACCATTTTCTAAATAATAAAATGGTTGGAATGAAGATAAAACTAGAAAATAAACTATGTGAGAGATAATGAAATTATTTCAAAAAGGATACTCTTAATGAAAATAGAGGTGGGGTTCAAAACTTCATCGACATGCATACCTAGCTGTATTAGCCTACAAATAAAAACATGACTAGTGTGGAATGTCCACCTTCAAAAAAGAATGATCATCTAGATATCAAATATTTTATACGGAAACTATGATTAGTTTATATTTTTATATACTTATTTTAGAATAGTGGGCTAACTCACTATTCAGGATCAATTCTATTCTCCATTTTATTAATAAGGATACAGTTACTCTGATCATATTTCATTTCAATGGAGATGATAGTAAATGGTGTGAATTGATAAAAAAATACCAAGATGAAGGTTGAAATTGATGAAATGGAGTGGTATGAATTACAAAATTTATTCCATAACAAGTACTTCCCTCAAAATCATCAATAAAATATAGAGTTATTTCATCAAGATTATGAAAAATGGTATATAATCTATCAGTAATCATGAGGAAAATTTGACAAGGATTTTACGATACACCTTAGGTTTAATTATTGAAAAGTATATAAAATTTGTCAGACTCTTCAATATATTAATACCACACTTATGAAATGTTTTATCTATCTAATACATCAGGATTTATGAAGAGTTTTTATATTTGAACTCAAAGTAGAGATGAAGTCTATGGAATAGTCACATGGATATGGATATAAGGAATGAAAGATGGAGTTTCAAGCTGGTGGATATAATAAAAATAGTGGATAGAAGGATTAACCACCCACATGTAATAAATTTAGGAAAACACATCATACGAACTACCTCAGAGTGACATGGAAATTTATATATATAAGAGAAGGACACTAAAATCCCGAAAAAAATGATACATGAAGAATCGAAATAATGTGGTTGATGAAGGAAATAAACACTCATTGTTTAATGCTTCAAGCATAGGAATAAAGGGAATTATACATGATAGGTCACTAAGACATGGGTCCTTGAGGGTAATCCTCTCTAGAATCCACCAAAGCCTAGGAGAAAGATAAAGCTTATTACATCATCAATACTGAGGTAGAGCCTAAAAATGAAGTAGCAAAATGTAAAATTACTATCCACTAAATAATTGTGAGAGTTTAATTTTATTTTTTTATACTCATTACATTATATAATAATGTTTTTCTATAAATGTTGAATCAATGCCACAAAACCGTAAGGTAGAGTTATTTTTAAATACACTATGTGGTGTGGTCATCACAAACCAGGTTTTGAACTCTTCTCAAGTTAGTTCAAGTTGTAATTTTCATCTACAGAATCATGGGATTTGTTTTATAATGGAATTTGACACTATAGAGTGATTTTTTGGGTCTCTTTATACAAATAAGACATCAATTTTGGGGAAAATAAATACCTTTACATATTGAGAACCATCCATGCTCTTATGAAAATTCAAGGAATATCACAAATATCCATTGGAAAATACCTCAATGGTGTGGGTGTTGATACCATATAAAGAACAATACTATTCCCAAATTTTTTACATGAGACAAAGTACCACCATTATGAAATTCACAATTTGAAGAAATATATTGATAAATTTCCTGAAGAGTTACCTAGAATTATCCAAGATCATGATGTACAGATCTCAATATAACATATACCTAGTTCCACCCCTATAACTTAATTCCCCTACAGGATGTACCTGATCAAAATAAAAGTGTTAAAGAAGTAGTTACAATAGTATTAGGAAAAAGGATTCATATGACCTAGTTCATCACCTTGGGGTGTGCCAGTTCCCGATTTAAAGAATAAGGATATATCAATGCAGTTCTCTATCAATTATTCCGATCTAAATAAGTTCATCAAAAAAAATGTATCCTCTCTAAAGGATTGATTACTTTTTTGATTATCCTTTATGAGATTTGTTTTTCTAAAAGTGGTATTTTTATTTTGGATATCATCAAATATTGGTGAATAAGGATGATATTTAAAATTAAACCTTCCAAAATATGTGTATACACTATGATTTATAGGTTATTCACCTTGAATATACTAATTCCACAAAAATATTCCTATATTTGATTAATAGAGTCTTTATATACTATCTCAAAATATTTTTTGCTTTTTATCGATGCTTCTCTCATCAACTCTAAGTGAATAGAGGAACATGAAGAGCATTTATGGATGGTTATGGTGACATTATAAAAGGAATAAATATATGATAAGTTCTACATGTATTAATTTTTTACACATTTGGTCACTTTATAGTAGAACATGATCATAATTGAGAGAATTTATATAGACCATCAAAAAACATGAAATTGGGGAATGGTCTAGTTCTGATAGTTTCATATATATCCATAATATTCTTGTCTTAATTGGGAACTATTGATGATTTGTGACGAATTTCATCTGATTTTCAATACCACTATCTAGGTTTACATAGAAAGGGGAAAGTATATTTTGGTGGAATAATTTTAAGAAATATTTAAGGATTTGAAGAAGAGGCGAATCAATACTATTATCCTCATGGAACCAAAAAGTGGAAGAGGTTTTCTGATATACATTGATTCTTAAAATAAAGGCATGGATTTGATACTCATGTAGAAATAAAATGTGATATCCTTGTCCTTAATATAGTTAATGATCAACGAGTTAAACTAATCGATGCATGATCGTGAGTTAATAGTTGTGATCATCACTCTAAATATTTCAAAGAAATACCACTATAGTAAAGATTGATATATATGTATATATATACTGATTAGAAAAGTATTAAATATATATTCAAATAGAGGGATCTCAAAATTTATCAATAATGATGGTTATTAGTGATCAATACTATTATTTATCTATTAACTACCATCCAAGAAAAATGGCATTAGGTAGCTAATTCCCTTATTAAATAATGACTTGATACTCTATAAATGATATATATTGAGAAATACACAATCTTCTTGGATATGAAATTGATGGATTTTGGAATCAAAATGGTAGTGAATATATCATATATTTTAAAATTTAGTTCACCATTACCTATCCAAGATAATAATAAAGAGGAAAAATGGAATACTTTAATAATCAAAATATGGAAAATAATCTAAATGAAATAATGATTCAAGAGTTTCTCATCAATGATAGTGGTTTCATTCAATTTCAAACTAGAATTCATGTTTCTACATCACCATATATAAATAATGTGATATATGATAATAAACATATATCATTATTCTCCATACATCCTAGAAGAAGAAAGATGTATCATGATCATCAAGGGAACATTTTTTGAGACAACATGAAGTAGGAGATCACTGAGTAAACTAAAAAGTGATTGGTATATCAATAACTGAAATAAATGTTATATAAATTCAAGGAGATAATGAAACCATTTCCCACATCCATATATAAGTGGGAGAATATCACAATCAAAATTTTCACTGTTAACCTAAAGAAATATAAGGTAACATTAAAATACGAATAGTGGTGGATTGGCTCCCCAAAAATTCCCAATTCATTCTTATTGAAGAATATATGTTTCATGAACAAATTACTATGTATATGTAATAGAAGGGGTCGGACAGCATGGTGTTCCACCTTCAATCATCTCTGATCATGTTCCAATGTTCACATAAAAACATTAGATAATTCTTCACCATACATTGAGTATTGAATTTAATTTTAGTGAGCATCATACTCAAACTGAAGTTCAATGTGATTGACTATACAAAAAAAGGAGGAAACTCTATGAGCATATTGAATGGAATTTATAAGAGGATGGGATCAACATATCCCATTATTTATGTTACAATATATAAATCTTTTTCACATAGGTATTCAAATGGATCCATATGAAGCTCTGTATGTGGAGTGATGTATAACACTTACTTGTATGGATGTACTTTGGAAAAAATATACTTGGTACTGATATTGGGAAAGTGTTGAAAATTATTTATCAATTATTCCAATATCATATAAATGATTCATAGATTAAGAAAAAGATCTCTTCTAACAAACTTTTAAGGTATTTGGAGTTTTTTTTAATCATTCCCTTGAATATCACTATTGAAGAGAGTCATGTTGTTTGGAAGGAATGGAAAGATCAACCTAGTAAAATTAGAAACTTTTGGATAATTAATGGAATTGGAGAATAGGTTGACCATCTAGAAATTCCACCAAATATGGCTGATGTTCATGATGTATTCGGTGTATCTCCCTTAAGTAATACATACCTGATCCCTCACATGTACTCAATCCGAAGGTGGTATAATTAGACACCAACCTATCTTATGAAGAGAATCTAGGTATGATCATGTACTTTATAATAAATTTTCTATAAAAATAGAAAACTAAACTTTTAGAAGTGTTTTCATGTATTAATAAGTTTGATGATGTGATGTTGGAACTAGAGGAAATAATGAAATAGAATTACACTCATTTATTCTCAACCGAGAATATGAGTAAATTGTTTTGAGTTAGTTTTCTAGAACCAACATCAGTGTACATTATGATATAATGTATTCAATTTCATTATTAATAATAAACATCTTATCACTTTATGATTTTTCTTCTGTGTAAGAT
Organism: Viscum album; assembly: GCA_963277665.1. NCBI lineage: Eukaryota > Viridiplantae > Streptophyta > Magnoliopsida > Santalales > Viscaceae > Viscum > Viscum album. Next base: position 1,982,500,316 of record OY728161.1, on the reverse strand, counting down.
TCTACGTGATAATATCCTAAGAGTATCTGTTTAACTAGATGGTCATAACAGATCACCGCTCTAGGGAGAACCTAGAAGATCTATAAAAATATTCTTAAATATAAGTACTATAGTCAAAATATTTCATTTTATAAGAAAACATGATACAATCTATCACTATTTGAGAATCATAGGAATTTGAGGAACATTCTTATGGTGTATACCCTTGGTAATATCCAGTGTATGATATTATGGGAATGAGACCAGCTATTAAGAAATCGACATTCACATGTGTCATTGGATGTTCCTATATGAATAAATGTGTCTTGATCAATAGTCTTTAGGATTATTGTTAATGAAATTTATAATTCATATACATTGATGTATTGATAAAAAAATTTATGGCATTTGTTCGTGGCAAGGTATGATGTGTTGGGTGTGCCACGTGTAATGTTGCATTAATGAATAATGGGGGGAAAGATTTCTCCCTTATGTTATTTAACAAATGATGATATCTCATTCCCATTGATTGAAATTATATATCCAAAATATATGCATATCCATGGTGTAATATGGATATGTTCTATTTCTATAAAGTGAAAGAAAGAGACATAAAGAACATAGGATGGTAGAACTGGCATGCAACCTAATTCATTAGAGATATCATGATAAAAGAATTATATTACATAGTGAGCATCAATATAAGTTATTATGACACTATGACATTTAATTATTTCTATATGGGTTCCTGGGTGTGTTGTTATATGATATCCTTGTACTATTGGCTAATTCACCTAATGGCACTAAGAAAGAGGCCTAGATGGTCAGACACTATGTATTTCCATAATCTCAGTCAAATAATATATTTTTTATTTTTTATTTAATAATTTGAATAAATAATATTACATCACATTGTTTAATATTTATTCATGTTTTCTTGATCACCTATATAATTTCACCTTTTATTCGAGATAACATTATGTGAGTGGAATATTTAATAAACATTAATTTTCTCTTTAGGGTATATAATATTTACATATTTATAGGTGTATAATAAAATGATATTTTTTTAGTAAATAAGTATACTTTATTCAAGGCCCAATAAATATTTTGGAGAAATGGAGTACTAAGTTTAATGGTATAGTGAGAGATAATATATATATTTAATATTATATGAATATATAAAATTTTATTTTAATTCCCAAGTTAACGCTTGTCTAAAAACAATAGTATTATTATTATAGAAAAGGGGTTCCATAAGGGATTAAATCAATAATAATGGGAAATTGGGAAATTGTTTATTAATATCCCTAGAGATATATAAACGTAATTATATTATTTTCAAATATATCAAAATCATTTTTGTTATTCAAAACAAAAATATGCGAGAATCATCTCAAGCACTATAGAGCTTCCTCTCCAAGAGTACTCCCAAGAAGAGACTTTTATTCTTCAACCTACCACTGTCAAGTCTAAAGAGATAAAAGAGAAAACATTGTAATAGATTCTCATAGTGATCAAAAAAAAGATTCAAGTATTAGAATATATTTCTATAAAACCCGTAGATTCCTACAAAAACGTTCATAGATTTTTGGAACACATATGGATCACCACTAGGAAGAATATTTTATTGATTCATATAATAAAATTATGAAACAATTTAGATATATTGATAGATCTATATATGAATAAATAATTCAAAAACGCTAATTATTTAATTTATTAAATCAATTTTAAATAATATTTGATGATCTTGTTCGTGGTTTCTGTATTATAAACATCGTTTGTAATCATTAATTTAATTCTGTTGATTATAGAATTCATTAGAATGTAAAACTAGGATTTATCAATGATTATGAAAATTATCAATGTTTTAAATGATGATTCACACACTTCTACTATGCCCAGAACCTTCATGTAGTATCTGAGCAGTTACATAATTTTTTAAAATTATTTAAATATCATTAATTGGTTTAGGAATTTTTCATTTAGTTATCAATTTATGTTTAATAAATATTTAAACTGAAATGTGAGATCAGATTCTTTCTCTTTCATTTCTAATATATCTAATGAAATCTAGTAATATTATGAATGAAATAAATATAGAGAACACAACTAGAGGTGTTTAGGATACTTGGAAGATGATACAAGATTAGACACCATGTAACCATTGGTATATTCCATGTACTAGTATTCAAGAAACCAAGAAAAAATATGTAGTTAATTAAAACCGAATGAATTGAATAAACATGATGAATTTTTCTATACTACACATGTTGACTAAGCTTTCTTGGTGCATTGGATGATGGAGTACATGTCATGTATCCCACATACATGACATATAGTATTTTTTCATAGATGATCCATGTATATTCTAAGAAGTCCTACGTGACATGTGACCATGTAACATGGAGACCACATGCCATATATCCCTTGTACATTCAATTTATTCAAATTTTTATTTGGCATAGTTTAAACACTATGTCCCAGGCCTGCACAAATGATTGATTGTGAGAGGGGTCAATGATGTGTAGCATGCATGTACACGATGTGTACTGATACCAAATTTAGTATAATTAAAAGTAATTTATTATACTGTGTAAAGCATATTGAAAAATTATTTCATGTGGTTATTATGTTGATTGAACATTCCATGTTATGGTTTTTAACATATATATATATAAACATTTAATTAATTTCTGAATAATGTTCAGATATTTATATCATTTGTGAGTAGTATTACATTTAATACTCTATGATAATTAAAACCTAACACATGACAAAAAAATCATGTAATTCATGTAATCATTATTTTGATTGTACATTTCATGAAATTATGTTATAATTCATTTATGCCATATGTCACAATTGTGAACAATATATGAGTATAATACATGTTGAGTATATTCATATGGGTATCCAGTATGTTACCTCCAATTTATATTTATGTTCAAAACTATTTTTAATTAAATTTATGTAATTATTTTTAAATTATAAAGAATGAGAATCTCATAGAAATTATAATGACAATTAAGATAAAATAATTGATTAATTAAGGGAGATAAATAATTGATTCAAGCATGAATTAACTTAAATATTGATTTTTAGAATTGGTTGAAATAATTATTAGATGAATTATTTTCAATGATGATAATGGATAATCACGATCTAAGAACATTACCTTTTTATCAAATTAGTTTCATTTAATTTATTATTAAGATAAATTGATATCCTTTGTGTCATATTTCAACCCATTATTTAAGGTCTTGTATACTCATGGATTAATTTTTGTAAACCCATAACCATCTCTTGCGTGTGAGTAAAAGAAAATGTTATGGATGGAGCTCTCAAGCCAGTGGAAAAGGTTCACATTTATAGATGAGGTGAAAATAATCCCAGAGGGATGCATATGTTGATAGGTGGAAAGCTGTATCATGAACCTTAATTAGTTCATGTCTTTTCCCCTAGGTCAAGAAATTTTTCTTATAATCATCCACATAAACTAACAATTAGTAAAATCTCATGACCATAACACATTAATATTTTATTTATATCAAGTTTCATAGTTATATTATTATGTATGTTTTTGTGATGATCACATTAATTAATGAATTTTTAAAAATGCGAGATAGAACTATAATAAATTGGATTGTGCATAAATATTATCTAATACATGATTAATAATTTATGTAAATAATCTAAACATTATCAAGATCTTTATAAATATAATAATTCTAAATTTATGAATATAAGATAAAATACCTCATTTATAAATATTTTGTCTTTATAACATTACACTACTTCAGTTAAAATAGAAACATAGTTAAAAGTGCTTGGACAACCAATGTTGGGGTGCATTTAATTGTCGGGGAAATATAACATTATTTTTTGAGTTGAAATAACTTAGTTCACATAAAGGGTTGATTGATAATACAAGATAAGGTGTAACTAAGTGCCAATAGTTGAGTAAATCTAATTTAAGTATTTTAGGATTGGATAGTCCACACAAGAGATCCATGAACTAGGAGTTAATGCAGTTGGAATTTAGAATGCCTACCTAAAACCACTCATGTTGCTTGACCAACAAATTATGGGGTAGTGATAAGTGGAATATGGATTCTTTCCGTTATAATATCCATGAAATAGGATATTTCAAAGTCAAAGTAGAGGGCTATTGGGGTTCGATAAAATAGTGAGGGATTCATAAATATACAATTTATTTATCAATATAAATTTTATAATATGATTCACTAAATTTTATCTCATATTATTTGTATAAACCTAAATAAACTGACTTCAAACATATCACTATGATCTATACTTGATAATTATTAGCTTCTCACCGTAAAAAATTTCCAAGAGTGGAAAAGGTACTTATGAATTATCCTTATCCATGAAAATAAATTGTATGTGATCAATGAACTAATTATTTATATTCCAAGGAATGAAGATGGTGATGAATAGTTTCCTCTATATAAGAAAAATTTGAACTTTTATACATATATTATGTGTTTCATTCATTCAATAATGACCAATTATATTTAGAACCATAATAAGGACATGGATGTATACAACATAATGTCTCTAGTTCAATATCTCTATTAAGAGAAGGTGATATATGAGAGATATGAGATCTCCATTTATTTTTTCACATCTAGGATTGGAGATTCTATACCAAATAGTTCTCATTTAATCTTTTTTATTGGTAGCATTATATATTTAAACATCTTATTTATTAAATTCTAGATGAGTTTCACACATATATCATACTTTCATCAATTCTAAATACATTCTCAACTTTTATTGCTAATTTAAATATGAGAGATAATGATAAGCGTCTTTTAGAACATCCTTATTTGAGTATAAATATAGATAAAGATATGGTGCTTTATAAACCCATGTCCCTAATAATGACTAAAAAATGGAAGAACATGGATAAGGCTCCCCAGACTCACAACATGTCTAAAGATCCTAAGAACCATCCTTCCAAGAATAGGACACTCTAGAGGCAAAGAAAGAAAATGAAGAAACATGCTTTTTATGTGGCAAGAAACACTACTAGAAGAATAATTTAATCTAGTATCATGGGAAGATAAAGGTGAATTAGTTATCATGTTTAATATTTAAATAAAAACACGTTGGGTATTAGATATAAATTTTTGTGCTAAAATATTTATCCAAATTTAGGAACCATGTAAATTTTGAAATATTTCTAGAGGAGATGTTGTTCTACAAGCTTAAAATGGTGTGAGGTTAGATTCTCTAGAAATTGGGGACTACATCATTTCATCTCCAACATAAATTATTTTGATTTTAAAATATTTTTATTATGTCTATGTATTACCTATAACATAATTTCCATGTCATTCTTAAAAATAGATAATTTCAATTTCATGTTTAGAAAACAAGTTGTGTTATTTATAAATAAACATATGTTATTATGTGGAACATTTAAATAATGGTGTTTATGTAATAAATTATGAGAAACCAAGCATTGGAAATTGATAACAAATCTTGTTTACAGAAATAATATATCACACAAAACTGGCGCCACTATCTTGGTCATGTAAATGAGAAGTTATTGAAAAATATTTCCCAACATGGTTATTTAGAATCTTTTTAGCTAAAATAACCTAAAAGATACCATGCTTATTTATAAATAAAAATGGAAAAACTATGATTTAGTGGTTATGGTGAAAGGGCTACAGAGCTTCTAGCATTGGTATTTATTGATGCGGGTGGACCATTTATAGTATATTATATAGGTTGAAAATATTACATCATAACATTTAATAATGACTTCAGTGGATATGGTTATATCTACTTGATGAGTTCAACATCTGAGTCCTTTTATAAATTAATGGAATTCAAGAATGAATTAGATAATAAAAATGGATGGATGATAAAGAGTATTATATTGGAAAAATGATGTGAATATAAGGCCCCATCCTTAAAAATTACATATTGATGAATTATTTTAATAATTCACATTGAGGATATTTTTAGGCTTAGAGTTTTAGAGAATTAGGCCTTAAATATTACAATACATCTCAAAATCAACAAAGTAAACACTTATACTCTCAAAAAATTTCACAATAATATAACTCCTAAAATAAAACAAGAGTTATTTTCTTGATATAAGTCTTCTTGAATTATTCCATTCTCTTATAATTCCTTATATCCTGTGAAAACAATTTCAAAAACCTTGAATGAGCATAAAAATCTCCATACCGGTTAAAAAATAATGAGAGAAAATATTAGTACATCAATACATACAAATCAATGAAATTATACTTTTCAATCTTTAAAATACCAAAAAATCCTATGATTTATGAATAATAGATGGAAATAAGAAATCATAAAGGTAACTTGTGGAATCTATAACATACATACATTTTAGCTTTCACAGCTACATAGGGAGTTACATTTCGAATACCCATCATAGTATATTCCCTAAATCTCTTAAGAGAAACTCTATCGTTTACCTATGTCGCATTACCCAAGGCATTGGAAAGATATATCAGGCTCACCGACCCTAGGTTTATCATTAAACCACCCATATACGTAAACAATGCCTAAGAGCCATAACATATTTATAACACATAAAACAAACATAATGGAAATATAATAATTCCACATTTATATCACAATATATCGTTTCAAGATATTGAAATAACAAATATTTTCTCAAAACAATTTTCAATACCAAAATATGTAAATGCGTATATGGTAAAAATTTTCCTTTTAAGAACATTACAGCTTGTTAAGGAAGCCAAATATCAAATAATGCTCACAGTGACTGCATGGTCGTTGTCACCGCATACATTAAAAAGAAAATTTTTTTTGTCGTTTAGTAAAATGTTTCATAAAAATATTCCTTTTGAATAAAATTAAAATTCAAAGGGGGTTATACACTGTATAAAGGAATTTTGTATAAATCAATGTATACCTCAATGAAAGGATATTGTGGCAATGTCTCTTACAAATATTGTATCATAATATTAATGATAAATCAATGACATAATTATGTGTTACAAATATAAATACACCAAATATAAGTGGATATTAAGTGTCAAACAATCATAGGTCATTCAAACATATTCATTTCATGACATAATCTAGATGTAGAAGTTTAACCCAATGAATTGAAATTGGGTAAAGAATTTCCCTTAAAAAGATCTTTTGTTTAATAAGATATATCACTGATGTGTATTCATAATAAGTAAACATAAATAAAGTATATATACAAGATATGATATCAAAATTCATTTCTCACATAATTACAGCACAAAAAAATCATGATCTAGAAGATCAAACCAATAAATAGAAATCGGGTTAAGAAGTCCCCTTATAAAGAAAATTTTGTTAATAAAATAGAAAACTTTTGTGCATTCACTATAATTACACATAAATAAAGTATACATATAATATATGATATAAAAATTTACTTCTCACATAATCATAGCACAACAAAATCATGAACTAGAAGATCAACCCAAAGAATAGAAATTGGGTTAAGAAGTTCCTTTACCTTATGTCCAACTTGACTTGATCGATATTTAAGCTCTTGAATAATATAATAATGTTAATTTATACATTCTTGAGAACCATTTTCAGGTATTTTATTCTATTTATATCTCTTTTTACAATGTTATAAGCATTACATAATCACTTATGTTAATAAAGGGTTTTTTGTCGATATTTGGTACTTGAGTCAAAAATGAACTTCTTATAATTACAAGTTGTCCATGTGGTCAAAAATTCATCATCTAAAGAATGATATAAATGATTTAGAAATTATATTTATCATATATGTCCATTATATATATATATATGTAATTATAATAGTACATAACTTTTGGAGAGAAGAAATGAAATGAACTGTTCATGGAGATGGTAAGCCATACGTACGCATGTACGCTACTTTTATTTCTATTTCATGTTTAATGGAATAAAAACATAATGGTAAATTGTTATATTATAGTTCTTGTATAATATCATATATAATTTTATTAACTCTATCCTTTATACTTTCCACGTATTGCATAAACGATTCATATCACTTTGAGTTGGCGGTAGTCCGCACATCATCAAATGAAATTATCGTATTTACCCATTATGAGAATAATAAAGTCATGATATAAATAAAAATACATAAGTATAGAGAAAATATAAATATAATATATATCAAAAATAAAAATAGTACCATCATAATGCCTCCATGAGTGGTGGTAACAGATATTTGAACAATAATCGTTCCATGAGGCAGTAGTTCTCCGTCCACAGAAACAGTATGTTTGTATCCATTAGATGGAGGTGTGTCATAGTGTAGTTAGAATCCTTCTAATAAAAATATCCTAAAATACTTAGTATACTATTTTTCTTATAAAAGAATTTAATAAATATAGTTTATGGGGTTGGGGAAGAAAAATAAATGAAAAGAACTTGAGATAAGACGTTTCTTTTAAATCGTGTAACTCCCTTTGATTTGAACAAAAATTCATTATTTAATTTCTTTCTCCCCAATTTAATGCATATAGGTAAAATAGAGGGATATTGGGATCTTATTGGAGGAGATTTTGGATGAGCCATGGGGCTTCAGAGGTGTGATCAATGGGTTAGAGGTGATGGCATTTTATAGGAGGGAGGGGCTCTTTAGAAATGTTTGAAAGTATTATATTATTATGAAATGATTTTCTACTTCAAAAGATACAAAACAAATTAAATTAGAAAATAAGATGAATATATTTCTAAATAAAATTAATAAATAAGAATTTTATAGGTTTCAGATATTTTTTAATCCTTATCTTTTTTTTAACCCTTTGTTATCTTATTTACCTCTTAACACGTCTTCTTGTATATTCATACTATACAGTTAATATATTTACAATAAAATGGAATGATACCAAAAATAGATCATTAATGAAATTTGTATCCTAATATATGTCAGTTGGCAGAATCATTGTTTTTTAGGATTATTATATAAATTAATTAATTAATATTTGTTTTAAAAACCCATTAATGTCAATTTATATACTATTCATATCATGACTTTCTCAAAAATCCAAAAACATTGATTCATTCAAAAAACCTTCATTAATTAAAATATAACAAGTCATAATTATCTCTAAATTTCTTTTATGTCATAAAAGGTTTTAAAATAAATTTATTTTAATATTTATAATATCATTTATTTAAATCTTTCATTAATGAGGTAATTACTACGTCATCATTGTGTCATAAATAAATTTATTTATATAATTCCTAAATATTATAAAAAAATACCATGATATAGTAAATCCTTTTATATTTCTAATGAATATTTATAGTCTAAAATATCACTTATATAACCCTATATAAAAATATTTCTACTAAACAATGTATTTTTTTCTTACATTTTCTTTAACGTTAAATTAATTTTCATTAAGTGTCATTTTCACATGCAAGTTATTCCATGGGGTCACAAAATCGACCCAGGGATGACAATGTTCAAACATGTATCAACCAATAGGGTTAAGAAATTTGTTAGGATAATTTATTATTAATATAATATCATTTTTTACCCTTATTTACCATATATAAATTTTAACCATGGTAAATAAAATATTTACTAAAGTTACTATTATTAATATATAAAAATAAAAGATATCTATTTTCAGAATTTGGACATCCTGATTCAAAGTATCGAATCCATTTTTCAAAATTCAAAATACAGATGTTGGAAAAATTAATTTAAAATTAATTCCCATTGTCAAAACCAAAAGGCGTGTTTTTATGAAATTATTACTATCAAATGATTACCATTTGATTGTGTACAATTCCAGAGTGCAATTACATAAAAGGAGTAACATTGGATGAAATGGTAAAAATATAATCCAATTCCACTTTCAAACTAGTAAAATGAACAATCTAGCTATATAAATAAATTTGAGTAAAAGGTAGTTTTGAATTAAAAATGAGGTATTTTCCTTATTCATAAAAAATGAACATTATCAGAAAAATAAAAACAATTTAACTAATATAAATTTTTATGTTCAACTTCTAAATAAGAAGATTATTTTGTCAAAAATAATAGATAAAAGTGAAAAAATAGTTTTAAAATGGGTTCTCCATCAAAATGTGGTATAACGACCGTTCAAAAATAGTAGAGTTTTTATGCTTAAAATCAGATTTAATCTCATTTCAAGTGCCTAATTTTTATTTGATAAATGTAAATTTATTTATCAAACTTGTATAATCATGTTGTACATAATTTCATTCATTATCCTCAATAAAACGCATCTGTGTTAACTACCATTTAAAATAATATTATATTATTGTTTATTAGTATGACTCAGCCTTGTGTGAAACATAAGATTTCAGAGAAACCCATTGTTGTGTGTCGGTTACACCATCATTCATAATATCCGCATTAAATTAAAATTAATATTTAATTCAAAAATACTAATAAATATGAAAATTTCATATTCTCTTTTTACCTGGGATGTTACATCCTTCCCCCTTTTGGGAATTACGACCTTGCATTTTTAAAATTCAGCTCAAAAACATCAGTAAAAGTCCCACATCAGAAAAATATTCAGTAAAACTATCACTATAAAAGAAATATAGGGAATTATAAAGGTCAACTAAGATAAAAAATAATTGGGTTCCATGTAGGATTACATGGATTTGGAAGAGAAACTATGTGTCAAGTTCTGCTGGAGAGTGATAGAAAGCATGATCAGGAGAAATTTAATAATAATAAAACCAAAAACTTGTGATTGGTTAAACGAACATTGGTTTAATAGTAGGAAACTTAAATGGGAAAATCTTTTGTTTTAAGTTCCCTTTCATAAATTTGGAGATTTAGTTTATGAGATTCACTAAGAACATAAGGAAATATACTTACTTTTCAAGTAGAGTTTCATAATTTTTGAAGTTTCTACCAACAATCATGTTTTCACCAAATGATAAGTATTAAAGATGAATTAGTCGCACTTGATGTATTAGAATCAACATCTATAGAATCGAATGATCAAAAAATGAAGAACCCTATATTTCCCCTATCTTTAGACATTTATGAAAACCAAAATGGTTAGTACAAGATCAGATAATCCCCCAAAAGGATAATATTTTATAAAAAATTATTAGTACTCTTACTCTCCAAAATTGAAAAAATAATACCCAAAGCTCAATAAATACCATTCAGTTAAAAATTTTCTTTAAAAGTCTCCAAAATAATCCAAAATTAGTTTGAATCCCAATACTCAGAAGGATTTGACCACATAGTCTTCAACAAAAATCAGAACATTTATCTCCAAATAAAATCAGTTACTCTTAATGTGTCATACTAAAAAGTACTTAACCTAATCACATATTATAACATCCTAGGTAAATAAAGAATAAATAATTTTCATATTTAATAATATTTATGAATTAAATATTAATTTTACTTTAAAGGGGTTGCTATGATCGATAGCATACCCGATACGCAACGATGAGTTCCTTTGAAAACATAAGTTGCACACTAGTAATAAAATAATATTATTTTAAATGTTAGTTAACACGTAGCTGTTGTACTAGAGGGAATGGATAAAAATAACAAAAATATTATTATATATGTTTGTTAATTGTTTTTACATTTATCTAATAAAGGATAAAGGCTTAAAATACGAAAAGAATTCAATTTTAGGCATATATACTCTAATTTTCACGAAAGGTCCACTTATCACCTTTTGACGGCAAACCATCATTAAATATAGTTTTGATCGATCTTATAAATTCTATTGGACCAAATATAACTCTTCTTTAGAATCGGGACATCAAAATTTACTTTGTGTAAATTTTTGGTATCTTTCCGATAAAGTTCATTTTTTTAATGAATAGTGTAAAATGTTGTATTTTAATTCAAAACCTCTTTTTAATATAATTTTTTAAAGATGATTATATTATCTTTTTAATTGGTTTTAAATTGAAATCATAATATATTTTTACCATTAAATCCAATAGTGGTCGTTAGAATTAATTTCACTTTGAAATCGGACTTAAACTAGTGTCAATCTTTTGATACTTATTGTTTCATAAAAACACGCTATTTGCTCTGACAGCGGGAATTAATTATAAATTAATTAATGAAACTTTTATGTTGTGAATTTTGTAAAATGTACTTCATTTTTGAATTTGGAATATCAAATATAGATTAGGGTGAAGTTTTGGTATTTTTCTGAAAAACTTCAATTTTTGATGAATAGTGAAACCACTAAGTGGTACTTATAAAAACTGATTTTTCGTTTAAATGAAATTTTACCACTTCTGTGTTTTGAATTTCCAAAATCCGACATACATGGTTGTTATTAAGAAGTAAAATGTGGTTCAATAAGATTAAAATATTTTTTTTGGTGAATAGTAACTTTTAAGTTCTTAATCGCGATTAGAGGTAATTAGTGCAATTTAAGGAAAAAATGATATTATAATAAAATGAAAATACCTTGAAACATGAATTACCCTTATTGGATGTGTCATGACAGACCAAGACAAGCCATGGGTCAACTTGGGAACCCCATGGAGCCACTTTGGTTGGGAAATGACATAAATAACTTTTTATTTAATGTTAAAGTAAAAATGACACACACATGAGGTGTTTTACTAAAACAATTTTTACATGGGGTTATACAAGTAAGATTTTTTACTATAAATATTAATTAGAAATATAAAAATATTTCCTATATCATAGTATTTTTTTTAATTTTTAGACATTAAATAAATTAAATTATTTATGACATCATGATGATGCAGCGATGACCTCATTATTTAACGATTTAAATAAAATGGAAAGATACTGTAAAATCTAAGACCTACACATGGCCAAAACCTATTGTATGGGTGGATTTAGAACCCTTATCACCTTAACCTAGAATTATATCAATGTGGGACCTTTTGAATCCGAAATGCTTTTTAAAATAAAGTAACTTATCTTTACTTTCCAAGAGTGCCTCTCCTCTCCTCTTATAAAAGGCCCCCACCACTACCTCCTTACCCACACTCCCAAAGCCTTTGGCTCGGCAAAACCCTACCCATTTTGTCTCTACACTTCCCTCTATTACTCCTTGAAGCCTAACTTTGGGTAGAAGTCTTCCCAAGTAAGCCTTTGAGCTCAAACCAAAGGGAGTTACCCGATTTTAAGGTAATGTCTTCACTTGAGTCCTTTTGTTTTATTTTGCTTCTCCAACTCCCTAAACTCTTTTTATTCATTTATTTTGTAAAAACTCCAGTATCCTCAATATACTAGGATGTTTTTATAAGAAGTATTAGAGATACACTTACACACACCTACATCTAATGGTTAATGAACATACTGTTTTCGTGGATGGTGAATTTCTGCCTCCTGAAACGATGATTGTTCAACATTCTTTTAACACCTTCAAAGGTGGCCATTAAGATGACACTATATTTATATATGATATATAATATGTTTATGTTTTCCTTAAGCTTCTGTATTTTTCATTTTGGGCATTCCTTTATGGTTTCCATTATGGGTAAACGCGATATCTTCATTTAAGGAAGTGCAGACTACCGCCCCCTCAAAGTGATTTGATTCGTTAATGCCATATGTGGGACGTATAAAGGATGTATTTAAAGTTATTATATATGATGTTATACTGGAATTATAATATACCTCTATATCATTATTATTTCTTTCCATTAAAGTATGAGATAGAAATGAATGTAGCGTTCATACGTACGTACGGCTTACCGTCTCCATGAACGGTGCATTTCATTTCTTATCCTCAAATGTAATGTACTATTATAAGTACATATAATGGATATATATGATGTATGATACATCTAAAGGATGAATATAATTCTGGAATTAAAAATATACATATCTCTCTTTTAGTTTTAATTTCATTAATATGACATAGAAATGAAAGTAGCGTTCATGCGTACGTACGGCTTACCGTCTCCATGAACTGTGCACTTCATTTATTAACTCTAAATGATTATATAATATTATAAATACATGTATATGCTGGATATATATGATTTATATGCTATACAAATCAAGAATGTCATTCTGTATATAAAGAACCTTTGACCACACGAAGAACATGTAATTGTAAGAAGTCCACTTTCGACTTAAGTACCAAATATCGACAAAACAAAAATTATTAACTTAAATGGTTACATAATGTTTATAAAATGGTAATAAGTGATATAAAAGGAATAGTTAACTTTAAAAAGGTTCTTAATCAAGTAGAAATTAACTCAAGTTTATTATTTAGGATGTTAAAGAACGATCGAGTCAAGTCGGACCCGAGGTAAGGGACTTCGTCTCAATCTCCTTTCATTGGGGCATATTTTGTTTTATACACAACCTTCTATTATATGGTGTATAAACCCCTTTGACTTTTAATTTTATACAAAAGGAATCTTTTTCTATGAAGCATTTTATAAAACGATAAAAAGGAATATTTCTTTTAACGTACGTAGTGACAGCGACTTTTTCCGCCGCTGCGAGTATTATTTTGGTCTTTGGCTTCCTCAACAAGCCGTAATGTTTTTAAAATGAAATAAATACCATATACTCTTTTATGTATTTTGGTATTGAAAATGGTTTTTATAATGGATTTTTTATGTCAATATATTTGAGTGATATATTGTGATCAATGTGTGGAAATTTTTTCTTTATATTATGTTTGTTTTATGTCTTATGATATTATAATGGTACTTGGTCATATTACTGGTGGTTACGTGATAAACCATATGGCGGGTGGTTCCGTGAATACCAGGACGGGTGGTTACGTTATAACCTCCAATGCATTGGGTATCGAAGTCAGCCGTATGGCTATTCCATTAAGTATGTATGGAAGTTGGTCGTATGGCTATTCCATTAAGTGATATGTGTGGAAGTCGACCGTATGGTTATTCCACTTAAGTATGTTTATGCCCCAAGTTACCTTTATATATGTTATGTGTTCTTTATATGGGTTTTATGGTAATATTTTGGTTACAAAAGGGTAAGTAATGATCTTTTATTCAGTGAAGATTTTTTACTACTTCGTAAAGGTGAAAAGTATTACTTTGATAAAGTATACATGGTTTACTTGTTGTTCTGATAAACTAACAGTTTTCATTCTTTGTGTATCCCTTACTGAGCTTTTTATGCTCACCCCAAGTTTTTTTGAAATGTTTTTTACAGGACTTAATGTGGAATAGGGTCAAGGATGAGATCAAGGGAATGTCATGCTATATAAAACATAGAACTATACATGTTTCTTTTTAAGAGTTTTTTTATTCTATGGAAACTTGGTAGAAGTGTCTACTTTGTAAATCTTTTGAGATGTAATAGTTATGTTCTAATTCTCTAAAACTCTAAACCTGAAAAGATCCTCAATGTGAATTATTCATTTTATTCAATATTAAGTAATGTTTAATTCCGAGGCCTTATAGTTGGTATCAGAGGTCGGTTTAGACAACTTTTAGAGTTAGAAAATTGTTATATTATAAGTTAATTTATGGTATGATTGAAATGATATAGAATTTGAAGATTACCATGTTTCTTCTCCTAAGATATTTCTGTGTTCAGAATGGTTTTTCATAGAGGAAACAGAACAGATTTTTTGGGAAGGCATACTGAGGGAAATGACCTTTCAAATCAGTATCCTGAGATGGTCGGAATCCGAACTAAACAGTTTGTTGCAGTGATGTCTCAGTTGACTCAGGTGAAAAATGATGGTTATTTTTATTGATGATATTTTGGTGTTTTCTAAAAATTAAAGAGGAGCATAAAATACATTTAAGGGTTATTTTTAAAACCTTAAATGAAAAGAAATTGTATGGGAAATTCAGCAACTGTGGGTTTTGGTTACAACAAATTTCTTTCCTGGGTCACATTGTTTCAAAAGATGGCATAACTGTTGATCCTGCAAAAACAAGAGGTGTTGAATAATGTCCAAGACCAACAAATGTAACCGAGATCCGTAGTTTCCTTGGTTTGTCAGGTTATTACCAAAGGTTTGTTGAAAATTTTTCATGGTTATCTAGTCCAATGACAAAGCTAACTCGGAAGGGTGTTAAGTTTATCTGGACAAAAGAATGTGATGATTGTTTTTAAGAGTTGAAAAGAAGATTGGTGAATGCTCCAGTTTTGGCACTTCCTTCCAGGAATGGTGAGTTTGTTATCTACAGTGATGCTTCATTGAAAGGACTTGGTTGTGTCCTTATGCAGAATGATCAGGTAATTTCTTATGCTTCACGCCAGTTGGAAATTCATGAGGTAAATTACCCTACACATGATTTGGAATTAGCTGCGGTTGTTTTTGCTTTAAAAATTTGGAGGCATCATTTGTATGGAGTAAAGTTTGAAATATATACTGATCAAAAAAGTTTAAAGTGTATATTCACTCAGAAATAATTGAACATGAGACAGAGGAGATGGCTAGAATTAATCAAGGATTATGATTGTACAATTCACTACCATCTGGGAAAAGCAAATAAAGTTGCTAATGCTTTGAGTCGAAAAGGTAATTCTTCATTAACAATGTTGCATTTGGAACGTGATCCTTTGGTTAATGATTTGATAAACTTTTGCATAGAAGTTGTTGGTGCAGGATGTCTTTCTGTTTTGTTTCAAGTATCAGTGAAGTCTTCTCTATCAAACAGAATTAAGCAAGCACAGAAGCAAGATAGTGAGTTGCAGAAAAAGGTAGAGCTGGTTCAGAAAGGTAAGTTGCCTGAATTCAAAATTGATAATGATTGTGTTTTGAGGTTTGGGAAGAGATTATGTGTGTCTTTTGATTCACAGTTGAAGAATGAGTTGTTATGTGAGGCTCATAGTTCCCCGTTTTCAGTTCATTCTGGATGTACTAAGATGTACAGAGATCTGTGGGAGTATTACTGGTGGGATGGAATGAAAAGAGATATTGCTGATTTTACTGTGAAGTGTTTGACTTGTCAGCAGGTTAAAGCAGAGTGGCAGTTACCGAAAGGGATGCTTCAGCCTTTACCAGTGCCAGAGTGGAAATGGGAAAATATATCCATGGACTTTGTTGTGGGATTACCGAAGACATCTAAAGGTAATAATGCAATCTGGGTTATTATTGATCGCTTGACTAAATCTACTCATTTCTTTGCTATACGAGATACTTTTTCCCTAGATCAACTTTCCCGTTTGTATCTTAAAGAGATAGTCAGGTTACATGGAGTTCCTCTCTCCATTGTGTCCGATCATGATCCCAGGTTTACTTCTAACTTTTGGAAAGGCCTTCAGAAGTCGTTGGGTACTGAATTAAATTTTTGTACATCTTTTCATCTGCAATCAGATGGGCAGTAAGAACAAACAATTCAGACCTTGGAGGATATGCTACGAGCTTGTTTGATGGATTATCAGGGAAGTTGGGACCAACATCTTTCTTTGGTTGAGTTTTCTTATAATAACATTTTTCATTCCAGTATACAGATGGCACCATTTGAGGCATTACATGGGAAGCGGTGTCGAACTCTAGCATTTTGGGATGAAGTGGGTGAAAGGAAGCTGATGGGACCAGAATTGGTAGAAGAGATGGCAGAAAAAGTTCAGTTGATTCAGAAACACATGAGAACAGCTCAGAGCAGGCAGAAGAGTTATGCGGATAACCGGAGGAAGGATCTATCTTTCGAGGTAGGTGATCATGTTTTTCTCAAGGTTTCTCCTTGGAAAAGTGTGATGCGATTTGGTAAGAAAGGAAAGCTAAGTCCAAGGTTCATTGGACCATATGAAATTCTGGATAAAGTTGGATCAGTTGCTTACCGAGTGGCTTTACCTCCGAGTTTATCTCAGGTATACAATGTTTTTCATGTTTCGATGCTGATAAAGTATATGCCAGATCCATCTCATGTTTTGAGTCCAGAGGTAGTTCAGTTGGAAGAGAACCTATCTTATGAGGAACAACCAGTCCAGATTCTTGACCACAGGGAGCAAGTGTTACGAAATAAGGTAATCCACCAGGTAAAGGTTTTTTGGAAAAACCATGTGGTTGAAGAGGCAATGTGGGAATCTGAAAATGCTATGAGGGATAAATACCCCCACTTATTTTGATAAGTGAATAAAATTGTGAGGACGCAATTCCCAAAAGGGGGGAAGGATGTAACATCCCAGGTAAATAAAGAATAAAGAATTTTCATATTTATTAATATTTATGAATTAAATATTAATTTTACTTTAAAGGGGTTGCTATGATCGATAGCGTACCCGATACGCAACGATGAGTTCCTTTGAAAACTTACGTTGTACACTAGTAATAAAATAATATTATTTTAAATGTTTGTTAACGCGTAGTCGTTGTACTCGCAGGAATGGATATAAATAACTAAAATATGATTATATATGTTTGTTAAATGTTTTTAAATTTATCTAATAAAGGATAAAGGCTTAAAATACGAAAAGAATTCAATTTTAGGCTTATATACTCTAATTTTCACGAAAGGTCCACTTATCACCTTTTGACGGAGAACCCTCATTAAATATAGTTTTGATCGATATTATAAATTCTATTGGACCAAATATAACTCTTCTTTAGAATCGGTACATCAAAATCTACTTTGTGTAAATTTTGGTATCTTTCCGATAAAGTTCATTTTTTTAATGAATAGTGTAAAATGTTGTATTTTAATTCAAAACCTATTTTTAATCTAATTTTTTAAGATGATTTGATTATCTTTTGAATTTTTTTAAAGTGAAATTAGAATATATTTTTACCATTAAATCCAATAGTGGTCATTGTAATTAATTTCACTTTTAAATCGGACTTAAACTAGTGTCAATCTTTTGATACTTATTGTTTCATAAAAACACGTTATTTGCTCTGACAGCGGGAATTAATTATTAAATTAATTAATGAAACTTATATGTTGTGAATTTTGTAAAATGGACTTCATTTTTGAATTCGGAATATCAAATATAGATTAGGGTGAAGTTTTGGTATTTTTCTGAAAAACTTCAATTTTTGATGAATAGTGAAACCACTAAGTGGTACTTATAAAAACTGATTTTTCATTTAAATGAAATTTTACCACTTCTTGTTTTTAATTTCAAAAATCCAACATACATGGTTGTTATGAAGAAGTAAAATGTGGTTCAATGAGATTAAAATATTTTTTTGGTGAATAGTAACTTTTAAGTTCTTAATCGCGATTAGAGGTAATTAGTGCAATTTAAGGCAAAAATGATATTATAATAAAATCAAAATACATTGAAACATGTCCTACCCTTATTGGATGTGTCATGGCCGACCAAGACAAGCCATGGGTCAACTTGGGGACCCCATGGATCCACCTTCGTTGGGAAATGACATAAATAACTTTTTATTTAATGTTAAAGTAAAAATGACACACACATGAGGTGTTTTACTAAAACAATTTTTACATGGGGTTATAAAATTCAGATTTTGACTATAAATATTAATTAGAAAGATAAAAATATTTCCTACATCATAGTAGTTTTTTTATAATTTTTCGACATTAAATAAATTAAATTATTTATGACATCATGATGATGCAGCGATGACCTCATTATTTAACGATTTAAATAAAATGGAAAGATAATGTAAAATATAAGACCTACACATGGCCAAAACCTATTGGATGGGTGGATTTAGAACCCTTATCACCTTACCCTCGAATTATATCAATGTGGGGCCTTTTGAATCCGAAACTCATTTTAAAATAAAGTAACTTATCTTTACTTTCCAAGAGTGTCCCTTCTCTCCTCTTATAAAAGGCCCCCACCTCTACCTCCATAACCACACTCGCAAAGCCTTTGGCTTGGACAAACCCTGCCCATTTTGTCTCTCCAATTCCCTATCTTACTACCTGAAGCCTCACTTTGGGCAGAAGTCTTCCCAAAGAAGCCTTTGAGCTCAAACCAAAGGGAGTTACCCGAATTTAAGGTAATGTCTTCACTTGAGTCCTTTTGTTTTATTTTGCTTCTCTAACCCCCTAAAATCTTTTTATTCATTTATTTTTTAACAACTACAGTATCCTCAATATACTAGGATGTTGTTATAAGAAGTATTAGAGACACACTTACACACACCTACATCTAATGGTTAATGAACATACTGTTTCCGTGGATGGCGAATTTCTGCCTCCCGAAACGATGATTATTCAACATTCTTTTAACACCTTCAAAGGTGGACATTAAGATGAAAATATATTTATATATGATATATAATATGGTTTTTTTTCTTAAGCTTCTGTATTTTTTATTTTGGGAATACCTTTATGATTTCCATTATGGGTAAACGCGATATCTTCATTTAATGAAGTGCGGACTACCGCCCCCTCAAAGTGATTTGATTCGTTAATGCCATATGTGGGATGTATAAAAGATGGATTTAAAGTTATTATATATGATGTTATACTTTAATTATAATATACCTCTATATCATTATTATTTCTTTCCATTAAAGTATTATATAGAAATGAAAGTAGCGCTCATGCGTACGTACGGCTTACCGTCTCCATGAACGGTGCATTTCATTTCTTATCCTCAAATGTAATGTACTATTAGAAGTACATATAACGGATATATATGATGTATGATACATCTAAAGGATGAATATAATTCTGGAATTAAAAATATACATATCTCTCATTTAGTTTTAATTCCATTAATATGACATAGAAATGAAAGTAGCGTTCATGCGTACGTACGGCTTACCGTCTCCATGAACGGTGCATTTCATTTCTTACCTCTAAATGATTATGTAATATTATAAATACATGTATATTCTGGATATATATGATATATATGCTATCCAAATCCGGAATTTCATTCTGGATATAAAGAACCTTTGACCACACGAAAAACATGTAATTGTAAGAAGTCCACTTTCGACTTAAGAACCAAATATCGACAAAACAAACATTATTAACTTAAATGGTTACATAATGTTTATAACATGGAAATAAGTGATATAAAAGGAATAATGAACTTTAAAAAGGTTCTTTAATCAAGTATAAATTAACTCAAGTTTATTATTCAGGACGTTAAAGAACAATCGAGTCAAGTCGGACCCGAGGTGAGGGACTTCGTCTCAATCTCCTTTCATTGAGGCATATTTTGTTTTATACACAACATTATTTTATACGGTGTATAAACCCCTTTTACTTTTACTTTTATACAAAATGAATCTTTTTCTACGAAGCGTTTTACAAAACGACAAAAAGGAATGTTTCTTTTAACGTACGTGGTGACAACGACTTTTTTCGCCGCCGCGAGTGTTATTTTGGTCTTTGGCTTCCTCAACAAGCCGTAATGTTTTTAAAATGAAATAAATACCATATACTCTTTTATGTATTTCGGTATTGAAAATGATTTTTATAATGGATTTGGTATGTCAATATATTTGAGTGATATATTGTGATCAAAGTGTGGAAATGTTTTCTTTCCATTATGTTCATTTTATGTCTTATGATTTTATAATGGTACTTAGAAATTTGACTGGTGGTTACGTGATAAACCATATGACGGGTGGTGATGTGAATATCAGGATGGGTGGTTACATTATAACCTCCAATGCATTGGGTATGGAAGTCGGCCGTATGGATATTCCATTAAGTATGTATGGAAGTTGGTCGTATGGCTATTCCATTAAGTGATATGTGTGGAAGTCGACCGTATGGTTATTCCACTTATGTATGTTTATGTCCCAAGTTACCTTTATATATGTTATGTGTTCTTTATATGGGTTTTATGGTAATATTTTGGTTACAAAAGGGTAAGTAATGATCTTTTATTCAGTGAAGAGTTTTTACTACTTCGTAAAGGTGAAAAGTATTACTTTGATAATGTATACATGGTTTACTTGTTGTTCTGATAGGCTAACAGTTTTCATTCTTTGGGTATCCCTTACTGAGCTTTTTATGCTCACCCCAAGTTTTTTTTAAATGTTTTTCACAGGACTTAATGTGGAATATGGTCAAAGATTGGATCAAGGGAATGTCATGCTATATAAAACATGGAACTAGACATGTTTCTTTTTAAGAGTTTTTTATTCTATGGAAACTTGGTAGAAGTGTCTACTTTGTAAATCTTTTGAGATGTAATAGTTATTTTCTAATTCTCTAAAACTCTAAACCTGAAAAGATCCTCAATGTGAATTATTCATTTAATTCAATATTAAGTAATGTTTAAGGTCGGGGCCTTATACATATTCTCTATGATAGGTTAATAATTTCTATAAATAAACCAAATCTCCTAATGTCTACAATAAAAAAATAGATTCTTCAAAAATAAAATTTCAACCCTTACTCCACAAATAAAATCCCATACAATTCTATTTTCCTTAATCATATAGTGTTCCCAAAAGAGAGAATATATTATAAAATAACCTTTATCAATTAATCACCAAATCATTTTTCTATAATAATGAAATCCATTTGATAAAACATAAGTTCCCAAGAAAAAATATTCTTGATCCATAAAATAATTTAACTAAAAATTATAAGTCATACTAACCAGCGGCTTCATGTAGCCAATGGTTGGCAATGCACCTTTGTCACCCTTCGGTTGTGGGTTTGATTCTTGTAGCCTTGCTGGACATGACAGGTTGTCATCCATCTTGCATGTTTCCCCTTTTTATAAAACTAAAAAATAACCCTAACGTGATTAAACCTCAATGGTTGTCTAATACCTCTCATTTTCATCCCAAATCATAATAACCTCAATCTCTTAATTCATGAAGTCTAATATATTGACAATTTTTACCCTCATTAAATAACACTATTCCCAAAGAAATAACGTCATACCTTGATCATGGTGTCCATCATGTTTCATTGTAATATTGTTCACGTAGATAGATGGTCCATGAATTAAAAAAAATGATTTATAGATCCTTAAAAATCGTCTGGTTCCTTTATCCAAATACACCTCATACAACTTGGTTCATATTGGTGTTAAAAAAATTGTTTCAAAAAATAATCATGTAGGACATATAATTTCAAGACATCTGATAAAAATTTCATTTTTTAAAATAGTCTGACTGAGTTTGAGTTGCAACATTCACTCAATGGTATTTTTAAAATACCATAAGTATATATTGAAAGAATACAATTTAAAAGAAAATATAAATATATTTCATAAGGATCTCTTTCTTAAGAACATTTTTCAAAATCATAATATGCTTCAATATCTTGTTATGAAGTAAAATATTTAAAATGTCTTGATGATATTTACCTTTCATGGAAATATGAGAATATTGAGTAAATAAGATTTGATTAAATAAAACCCGTGATCCATGATTGTATCGAGGTATAACTGAGGTGTTTGATATCTCAAACAATTTCTTTCAAGTGAGTTCTATGTTAGAAAATGTTTCAGAATCATCTAGACATGACTTTGAAATTATTATTGCAAACAAGTCATCATGATGAGATAGTAATGTAATTTTATGACCTCCTCCTTCCATTTGTAACTGACATTCCTTGATCTGAAAAAGTTACAAAATAAGGATTTATCCTAAAGAGTAGACATAGAGACTAACCATGTGTCTAACAAAAACTATTAATCCATAAAGTTATCTAATCTGGCCGCTAATACCAACTATAAGGCCCATGTCATAAACATTTCATAATCTTGAATTAAATTAATAATTCACATTGAGGATCATTTCTGGTTTAGAGCATTAGAGAATTAGTCAATAACTATTACATAACATCCGAAAAATAAAAAATTAGACACTTTTACACTATAATAAATTTTCAAAATAATTAAACTCATTTAATAAAACAAGAGTTATTTTATTTATATAAATTTTCTTTAATTATTCCTTTCTCTTACCCTTCCTTATACCTAGTGAAAAATAGTTCAAAAACATGGGATGAGAAAAAAATGCTCTGAAAGGGTAATAAAACAACGAATGAAAACATTAGTCCATAAAAACATAAAAATAAATAAAATAATACTTTTCAGTATTTAACAAACCAAAAATATCATATGATTTATGAATAACAAATGGAAATAATAAATCATAAAGGATACTTGTGTCATCTAAAACATACTTACATTTTAGTTTTCACAGCTACATAGGGAGTTATATTTGGAATACCAATTAAATTATATTCCTTAAATCTATTATGTGAAACATTAACGTATACCTTTGTTATGTTACCCAATGCATTGGAGAGCTATATCAAGCTAACACTCCCTAGGTTTATCACAGAACCACCCGTATACGTAAACAATTACCAAGAACCATAACATATTCATAACACATAAAGAGAACATAAAAGAATGGTAAAATTTCCACATTTCAATCACGATATATCATTTAAATATATTAAACTTACCAATGCTTTCTAAAAATCATTTTAAATTCGAAAATATTTCAAAATGGTATATGTTATTTATTTTCCATTTGATAACATTGCATCTTATTAAAGAGGACAAATATAAAATAATGCTCGTGGTGTTGGAAAGGTCATTGACACTACATATGATAAAAAGAACCATTATTTTTTTTGTTTTGTAAAACGCTTTGTAAACAAAGATTCATTTTGAAAAAAAATTAACTGTCAAAGGGGGTTATACACCATTAAAAGTAAAGTCCTTTATAAATCAATGTATTCCTCAATGAAAGGAGATTGAGACAAAGTCTCTTACAATGATTGTATCATTAGATTAAGGATAAATAAAGGACATAAATATGTGTGAAAAATATAAATATACCAAATATATGTGGATATTATCTATGAAACAATCAAAGGTCATTCACAGATATTCATAGAACAATATAATCAATAAGTATAAGTTTAACACAAATAATTGAAATAGGTTTATGAAGTTCCCTTACAAAGATCGTTTTGTTTATAAAATAGATTAATTATGTGTATTAACTATAAGTACACATAATGAAAGTATAAATACTAGATATGATATCAAAATTCATTTCTCACATTATCATAGCATGACAAATTCCAGAACTATTAAATTAACCCAAAGAATAGAAATTGGGTTATGAAGTTCCATTACAAAGATCATTTTGTTAATTAAGTAGATAAATTTTGTGTATTCACTATATGTACGCATAATTGAATTATAAATAAAATATATTATATCAAAATTCATTTCACACATAATCATAGAATGAAAAATCATGAACTAGAAGATCAACCCGAAGAATAGAAATTGGGTTAGGAAGTTCCCCTACCTCGTGTCATAATTCACTCATTAGTTCATTAATTTTGAGAATAATAAACTAAATTTAATTTTTACTTTCTTCATAAACTTTTTCAAGGTTATTATTACTTATATATCAATTATTACCTTGTTATAATCATTACATAATCATTTATATTAATAATAGTGATTTTGTCGATATTTGGTACTTGAGTCAAAAATGAACTTCTTATAATTACAAGATGTCCATGTGGTTAAAATTTAATTATCTCCTGAATTACATAAATGATTTAGATATCATATATATATTATATATCAATCATATGTATATATATATGTGTAATTATAATATTAAATAACATTTGGAGATAAGAAATTAAATACACCGTTCATAGAAACGGTAAGACGTACGTATGTATGAACACTACTTTCATTTCTATTTAATATTTAATTGAATGAAAACGTAATGATAGATAGGTATATTATAATTATAGTATAATATCATACATATTTTCATTAACTCTATCCTTTATAAATTACACATATGGGATTAACGAGTCATATCACTTTGAGAGGGTGGTAGCCCACACTTCCTCAAATAAAAATATCGTATTTACCCATTATGGAAACCATAATGGTATTATATACATGAGAAATAAAGAAGCCTATAGAAAATATAAATATAATATATATCACTTATAAATATAGTTCAATCATAATGGAGACCATGATAGGCAGTAGAAGATATTTGAACAATCATCGTTTCGTCAGGTAGTAGTTCGCCGTCTACCGAAACAGTACGTTTGTATCTATTAGATCGATGTGTGTGGAAGTTTTGTATGAATAATTATCTCAAAAAAATACTAGTATATTGAGTATAAAGTGTTTGTTATAAAATAATTGAATAACGAGAGTTTTGGGCGTTGGAAAAGGAATATAAAAGAAAAGAACATCAGAGAAGACATTACCTTTAAATCGGGTAAATCCAATTGGGTTGAACAAAAATGATTTATTGAATTTTATTCGTCCCACCGTAAGGATTCTATGTCTAAGATAAGAATTTTGGATGATTATTGAAGAAGTTTTTGGATGATCCAAGGGGCTTTAAAGGTGTGATTAATGGGTTAGAGGTGATGGATTTTATAAGGGGGGTGAGGGGCTCTTTATGAATGTTTGAAATTATTATTTTATTATAAAATGATTTTCGGTTTATAAAGGTAAAAAACTAATTAAATTCGAATATAAGATAAATATAAGTCTAAAAAAATAATTAAATAATAATTGGATAGGTTTTGGATATTTTTTAATCCTTATCATTTTTATTTAACCCTTTGTTAATTTATTTATCTTTTAAAATGACTTCTTGTATATTCAAACTCTATGGTTCATATATTTAATATAAAATGGAAAGTGGCCCAAAATTGATCATTAATAACATTTTTATCATCATATATATTAGTTGGACGAATCATAAATTTTTATGAATGTTATATCAATTAATAAAATACTATCGGTTTTAAAAACTCACTCATGTCAATAAATATACTATTCATATCACGAATTTTAAAAAATACAAAAAAAATTATTCATTAGAACGTCATTAATTAATTTAAATATAAAAAGTCATATGTTTATATAAAATTTGTGTATGGAATAAATAGTTTCAAAATAAATTTATTTTAATATATATAATCTCATTTTTTAAATCATTCAATAATAATGTAATCATTATATAACAATTATGTCATAAATAAATTTATTTACATGATGTATAAAAATTATAAATAAAATACAATGATGTAGGAGATAATTCATATTTATAATGAATTTTTTTAGTCCAAAATAATACTTATATATCCCAATATAAAAATTAGTTTACTAAAATATATATGTACATGTTACATTTTCCTTAACTTTAAATTAATGTTTATAAAGTATCATTTTCACTTACAGGTTGCTCCATGGGGTCCCAAAATTGACCCCAAGATTCCCATGGTTGGATATGTATCATAAATTAGGGTTAGGACACATGTCAGGGGAATTTAATATTATTATAATATTATTGTTTACCCTTATTTACCAGATTTACATTTTAATCATGGTAAATAAAATATTTACTGATGTTACTATACATAATGTCTAAAAATAAAAGATAACTATTTACAAAATATGGAACTATTTATTCCATGTATTGAATCTATTAATCAAAATTTAAAACACAAAATTTACTAAAATTAATTTAAAATTAATTACTGTTGTCAAAACTAAAAAACGTGTTTTTAAGAAATAATAACAACCAAAAGGCAGACATTTTTTTATGTCTAATTTCAAATTGAAATTACTTCCAATGACCAAAATTGTATTAAATGGTAACTATATAATCTAATAAAACTTTAAAACCAATAAAATGAAAATTATATCTGTATAAATAAATTATATTAAAAGGATGTTTTGAATTAAAAATCTAGTATTTATCACTATTCATAAAAAATGAACATTTTCTGAAAAATACCAAAAATTTACCAAAAGTAAATTTTGATGTAAAACATCTAAATAATATGTTAATTATGTAAAATTGAACATATTAATGTGATAATAATTATATTTAAAAGGGGTTCTCCATCAAAAGGCGGTAAAACGACATTTTAAAAATATTAGTGTTTTTCATGCTTAAAATCGGATTCACTCTAATTTTATGCCTCTAAATTTTATTGGATAAATGTAAATACATTTAAAAACATGTATAACAATATTTTAGTTATTTAGGTTCATTCCTACCAATATCACATCTAGGTGTTAACTACTATTTAAAATAATATATTATTATTATTTTTCAGTATGACTCGGCCTTGTGTAGAACATACGATTTAAGAGAAACTCGTTGTTCTGTGTTGTGAATGCCATAAAACATAGAATCCCCATTAAATAAAAATTAATATTTAAGTCAAAAATATTAATAAATATGAAAATTTAATATTCTTTATTTACATAGAATGTTATAGTTAATATCTTAACCATGATTTTGTTGACTTTCTACGGGAGTCTGAGATTCTATCTCAAAAATATACACCCAACACACCTTAGTGGAATTGTGTTAGTGAAATGAAGAATTTTAACTATTTAGAAATGTTATAGTGGATGAATATTCATTCATACATTCCATTATCCTTTTTGGATACACATTAAGAATTGTGACATACACATTAAACTGAGTAACAAAAAAATTTTCAGATGGAAATCCGTTTGAGTTATGTAGTGGAAATAATGATATTTTGACTCAAAAATGTGTGTTGGATTGAGAGATATTTGTCAAGGAATATTTAGGAAACACACTATCACACTAAGGAACAATGTGTGACTGCATAGGGTATCCCATAGAAATAAATAGATAATACCTATACAACCACTCAAATATGAATATAGAAGTTCATAGAAAATCCCTCATTCTTGAGAGGGAGTATACCCCCAAACAGGATATTCGGAGAGAAATTGACTTTAATGAAGTTGGATTTCAGGATATAGAATATTTGGTAGAGGAATAGATTCTATAGGTCCCCATGGAAAAAGTTGTCTTGAAAATGATGTAAAATGTTCAAGCCCAAGAGAGGTAAGATAAATAGAGGGAAACATTTTTCTTGTCACTTAATATGATGACTCATTAGAGGTTGAAAAGTGTGACACTATATAAAAAATATGTTGTAGAGATATCAAAAACTGCAAGATTGAATGAATCCATGAATTTTGAAATGGATTCCATGTTTTAGTACCATGTTTTGGTTCTCGTCAATGCTCCAATTGATGTAAATATTGTAGGGTGAAAATGGATATTTATGAAAAAAATAGACATGTAAGGTAATGAAAATAGATATAAAGTAATGATAGTGGATAAAGGGATTAAAAACATCAATGAATTGACTGCGATGAAATCTTTTCACCAGTTTCCATCTTTATATCCATTAGAATTCTACGGCTATAGCTTCTTACCATGACATTGAAATTTGCAGATAGATTAAAAAAATACTTTCCATAAGGTGAAACATATTGAAGATGATTATATGACACAACTAGTAGGGTATGTGACCCCATGTGATGAAAAAATGTTTTTTATATTATAGAGATCCATTTATGCATTGGATCAAGCATCTATATCAATGAACATTTGATTTTATGACGCTATAAAATAAATAGTTTTTATTAAGAATAAATGAGGTTAATGTGATTATAATTGGTCTAGTGGGAATACATTCATCACCCTAGTATTATATATTGATGAAATATTACTTAATAGATAGGACATACTAGTCTTACAATCTGTTAAGGACTGATTACACATGTGTTTCTCTATGATGTTCATAAGTAAAATAGCCTATATTATAGGGATCAATATATGTCGTGATATATCCCAGAGGATTCTTGGACCAAGTAAAATCATATATAATGACCATATATAAGATATAATTTGTATAGAACAATACAAGAAGGGATTTTTCCAATATCATAAGGTTTACATATTTCTAATAAAATGTGTCCTCAAACCCAATAAGATAAATAGGGAATGTGTAAGATCCGATATGATTTAGAGAAATGATAAATCGTGTGTGTCATGTTTTTTAGTAGACATTTATTTTTCCTTAAAAAACTTGTTTTTCCACATTTTTTTTAATTTTTTTGATTTATTTAATTATTATTACACTTTTTTCTAAATAAGTTCACTTTTTTATTTTTATTATTAAATACATTATTTAAACAATTATTATAATTAATCGGGTATTTTATGCTTTAAATTAGTTAATTTATTTCTTAGATTAATTTTATAGTCTAATAACTTTTTATTTAGTTTGTTGATTTTTGTCTCCATTTTTTGTAATTTAACTTTAATTAATTAATTAATTAATTTGTATTTTGTACATAAATAATGTAGTTTAAATTTATCATTTCTTGTATTAAATTTTAACTAATTTAAAGTAAAATTGTATAAATATGAGTCATATTTTAATAATTGAACTTTTATAAATTTATGATTATAAACTTACTACGTTTATTAAATCTCTATAATTTAATTTCATTTATTAACTACATTTTTTAATAACAGAATAATTATATGTTTCCTTTAATTAATTTATTTTGATATAGTAACTTTTAAAAGTAATTTAATAATTTTTTATAAATGTTTAAATTGTATATTAATTTTTAATAATTTAGTTGCTTGTTAATTTTAGTTTTAGTTTACTAACAATTTATGTTTTATAAATTGAAGTTAATAATCAATTAACTTAATTTTAAATGGTTTTATAAGTATATTAATGTTTATGAGTACCTGAATTTTAAATTATTTTAAATAATTTTTATTTTGAATTATTTATTTTGTTCAGATTCAATTTATGTTTTAATTTATTTTACCCTTATGTTTGTTTTGCAGTGTTGCGGTGACACGGTTTTGAACTTTTGCGGTGCCACTATGACTCTCCTCACAGTTCCTTAGATTTTCCATTATTTATTCTCATGGTGCCACTATATCAACCATAAGGAATCTCATTCCCTGTGACCATATCATCTTCACAGTTCCACCTCCCCACCACTTCACATAAACTGATGCCACCGTAACTCTCTCAAACCGTTTCCTAGCTTTCCTGCCACACTATTTCAACCTTGTCACGATGCTACATCAATTTCACACACCGTATCCTCACACCCCAGTTCCACTATCTCTGCAGACTCCTCAAACTCTTCTTATTCAGATTCACTACATCACATCTATATGATACCACATCACGTAGAACCCAAACCGCATCCTCAAAACAACCTACACCGCAACACTGTCTCATCACCACCAAAAAAAACTATTGTTTTATCAGAGAATCCACACTTTCATTGGCATGAATAAGAGTTTGATGGGAAGAGAAGCGCATATGTGACGCGTCATTGGGTTGATGAACAGGAAGTTCTGAGCTGAGTTTACTGTTGTCGGGAGAGGAACCATTAAGTCGTCCGATGTTCGAGGAAGCCAAGTTGCGCCAAATAAAGCCTTGTCGTTTCTCGATGGAACTCATTTTGTGCCACCATCGTTTATAAAGTAGAGTATGAAATAGGAATTGAAGCGCTGGGAGGTATCGATGTCTCATGCATCCCTGGTTTCGTAGGATTCTGTCATACTGATGTGTGCTACATCGAGGAGGAGTCTGGTTCAAAGGCTCATGTGCTGTCATGATTAGAGAATCTGAGACCAAGCCACTGGAACCGTCCTCTTCCTCGCCTCCACAATTCCACACCACATACCCAACACCAGAACAAATCAGACCTAAACCACCCGATCCAGATACAATCTATAGATTAAATAATCAAGATGATTAAATCAAACATACATGAAGGTCAATTCATGCCCCCATGGAGGCAACTGCTATTGCAGGAGGTTACATCACAACTGTTGAAGTGGTGTGGAAGATGGAGGGTTCGTTGCATACCTGAGGAGAATAAGTCGGCAACTTTGAGAGGCCAAATCTGCTGAATATCCAACCTGTACACTGTGGATGATGGGTGCGACCACTGTTTGAAGTCGGGATGCATAATGTTGGGTTGAAGCGGTGCTGGATGGAGGAGGTTTTCAGTGCCATGGTGATGTAGAAGAAAATAGTCGAGACCTCCCCTTGCAGCATGTTGGGGAAGAATATGGGGGGGATAAGTTCTTAATAAAAAAATAAAGATAAAAAATTAATTTCAATATTATTATAATAAATATTTAATAATAACAATTAAATAAATTATAAAATATACTAATTAATTACCAATATTTAAAACTAAAATATTAATCCTAATTATAAATTAACTGAAACTAATAAATATATATATTTGTTAATAAATATAACAATTTAACTTTTTATTAATATACTAATTATAATTATAAATTAATAAAATAATTAATTCAATTTAATTTATAAAATATTTAATTACTTAATTTTCTTATAATATTTAATTATAATTTAAATATTCTATTTTAATGTCATAAAATTATTAAATTAATAAATATAATACTTTAGTTAATTTAATTAATATCTTTTTAAAAAATATATAATCTTAAAAATTTTAAATTATTAATTTCATTAAAAAAATAAAAATAAAAATAAAATATATCAAATAAAGTAATTATTATTTAGGGTTAAATTAATTTTTAATATTTATTATAACTTTAGAATTTAAAAAATAATTACCATTATTTAAATTTCGTCATATTATAACTGTGTTATTTTGTTTTAGCCTTTTAGGTTCATATTAGAGTTGTAAACACCTGCAGGTTCACACAAATTCCTAAAAACCATCCAAGTGTTTCCAACTAACAAATTGGAAGTTAGTTACAAGGGAATTTATAATATGATGTGTGTTTCGCAAAAAAAACATACATGTATAGTGCACACGTGAAGGACACTTATTGTCGGTGGAAATATGCGTTGATGAGAAGCATGTGATAATTGAAATATAAAGCAGAGAAACAATGAAATTGAAGGGGGGATGCTCATTATGGAGATACTTATTCACATTCAATGCACATACCTTTTTGAGATCAAAATTCTCCTTAGAGAGGCACTTGAGCAGAGCAAGACAAGGAGGAGTCAGAGAGTAGGGTGACGTTAGGGGAGTTCTTCTTCCCTCTATCCTTAGTTTTTGTACTCTGTTTTCATGTGGTTTTAGTGTTGTTATCAATATAATCATAAGCTGATATTTTCTTAGCTCTAGAATTTGATACTACTGAATTATCTTTTTTATTTCATCACATTCTTTTCAATATTTCATAATCATAATCAATTGGAATGATTGTTTTATGATTCTATGTTTAATTGTTCACACCTCAATTTCTATTTTTCAAATTCATTATTTCAAGATCATCTGGTGAAGTATTTTTTCAATACATTTATCAATTCTTTTAATGTCAACAACATTGGAAATTTATGGTGTGTTTATTTCTAATTGTTGTCCTTTTTTAACATTCTAGCAGTTCAATTAAGTTTTTGTGTGGAGAACACCAAAACATAATCCTCTACATGTTGAATTTCCTAGAATAAAAGATTCCTTAAATCTTCTTGAAGTATGATTCAATAAAAGTTGTGAAGGAGTCAACCATTTCAACCAGTTGATTAAATCTCTCTACTATCTCATGTGATCTGTGCTCCTTTTTCATTGATTCTAGGAATATTAGTTCATTGTTTGTTCTATATATTATAGTTACATTCATGTTAGTTTTAGTTCCATAGTCAAACTAGTTTTATCAACTTGTTTGTACCACATTATTAAATAAATTAAAACATTTATAAAGTAAAAACATTGTTCACTCTCTCCATTACTGACAACAATGTAGTTTATTTTGATTTAAAACTTAGATAACTCACCTCCCTTCCCAAGGGTTTGACGATGAACTAATGTGCTAGAGACAGAGTTATAAATATTATTTTAAGGGTCGTGATGACCTCTGGCAGCACCAAGTTTTTCGCATTCTTTCTGTGGAAGGCACAATCCATTATTTTTCAAAAAAAATCATGAAAATTAACATATAAAAAAATAAAAAAAATTATAAAAAATTGAAAACTATAAAAAAAATTGATTTTATTTACAATTTCATTTGACAATTGTTTGTTCTTTGGTTTTTACCACTACTTGTTACTGTTGTTTATTAATTTTTCCATATTCAATTCAATTCATTTGTTCTAGTATCACTCTGATATCACACTTTTAATGAGAACAAGAGAATTCATTGTTACATTAGAGACATAAAACTCAGAACTAGGAAAACATTTAGTTATTCTTAAAAAAATATTACAATGGAGAATCACAATAATAGAGTTGGTAAAACATGAATGTTTCACTAACCAAAGTTATAGCCCCCCCAGTTACCAAAACTTTGGGAGTTTTAAATTCCAACTGCATAAAGTAACCCATCTTGCATTAGGTTCTCCCATAGTTCTAGGAACTATCAAATTAACGGGTCTCACATTTTTCAACTTCCTTCATTGAATGATCTTCCCAGAGAGTATTCACATGAGTTCCATGGAGAGTTCTACAGCAATTACCTCTGAGATAGATTTTTTAGGAGGATTTTAGATTGAGGATGTTTCCATTTTGTCTAAAGGGGAAGGCTAGGACTCGGTTTCATAATATAGATGAAGATACATCTGGGACCTAGGAAGAGGTATTTTCTACCTTTATATCAAAATTCTACCCGAGGAACACCACCCCTTGAGATTAGGCACAAAATTATTGGGATTGTACACGATGAGGGAGAGTTATTTCATGAGGCATGGGATAGATTTAGAAGTCTCCTTTGTCAAATTCCCAGTCACCAGTTTTCTCCCCATCTACTCCTGGAGACCATCTATAATGCTCTCACCCCTTACAACCAATATTTAGTTGACCAATTCATTAGGCTAACTTATTTGACTCCACTACTGATGAGTTGAAACTTGTGTAAGACTATATTTCTCAAAAATATCAGCACAAGTGCCCTAGAAATAGGGTCATTCATAGAGGTAAAGTCAATCCTCAGGATGATGTTGTTAGTTATAAGGTCCTAAGGGAGAAATGTAATCGTTTTGGGAAGTTATGTCACACTCATATATGTTTTCTTAATTTTCATATATCTATCAAGTTGGATGAGGGTGACAAATTTATTGATTTTAGAGCTAGCAACTGAAGGACAAATGATCAATTCTCCAATTAGTAGACTTCTAGTAATAAAAATCACCCAAACTTTTCCTGGAAAGAAGAAGGTGTCATAAAACAGACCGCTTCCCCTTACTACCAAACACACCCTAAAACTTATAACTCAAACCAATACGGGGATGAATCTTTTAATTCCAAATCGGAGTTAATGGGGCTGTTACAATATGTTTTGTGAGAGATCAGTTAATTTAGGAAGGAAATAGATTGTGAGATTCACAATTTATAGTATCAAATAATTCAAATGGCTAGGGATCAAGGTGATATGTAAAAGGGATAACTACCCAACATGTCAATTATTAATTAAAGAGATTATATCATGGTTCTTACCACAATATATGGCCTTCACACCCAAGAAGAAGTAAAGAAACACTTTGGGAAAACAAAAATTGATGAAAAAACAAAATCTCAAAAGAAAAATTTTCTTGAAACAGAATTTGTGAATCTGGACAAGTTTGGTCAACCTAAATAGAATATTAAACATACATATGAAGATGTTCAAGAACTAAGGAAAATGATGTGGGAATTAATTAAATAAGAAAAAAAATAATTGAGGTGAATTAGAGTAATCAACATATTGTAAAAAATTATGCCCCTCCCATTCCCTTCCTTGATAGAGTGATGAAGAAGAATGAACTTGACTATTTGAGGTTTTATAAAATGATTTGAAACTTTAGTGTCAAAATTCCATTTCTAGAAGCCTTTGATAAAATCCCTTCGTTTGTTGCTTTTTCCAAAAGGATTACAAAAAATAAAAATTATTGAATGAATTTAAAAATAGTTAATATCAATGAGGAGTATAGTGAGATCCTGTTAAAGAAGTTGCCTCCAAAATTTACGAACTCTGGAAACATTATTATTCAATGAAAAATATGATCAAGTAAGAAACATAATTGTTTTTTTTGACTTAGGAGAAATACTCAATCTTATGCCTTATGACCTGTTTAGAAGGTTTATACTTAGGGATTTGTAAACAACATCTGTTTGTCTTCAACATGTGGACAGGTCACTCACACAACCTTCCGGGTGGGTGTATGATTTATTAGTGAGTGTAGGAAAACTAACACAACCCATATACTTCCTTATCTTAGATATTGAGTGTGATGAAAAAGTTCCAATCGTCTTAGGGAGACATATCCTTGCTACAACGGGTGTCGTCATAGATGTTCTTAATGGGAAACTCACTCTCCAAGCTATTGATGATGAGGAAGAGCTTTAGTGTTTAAAAAGCCTCAACATGTAGTTGGTTTTTAATTAATTGATTTTGCTGAGAATCAATGTTTTAAAATTAAGGACTGAGGTGAGTATGGTTCTTTCCATCTTGAGGAAACAAAGATTTTGATTCCCCATCCTATTGATACATTTTTTTAGAAATCTACTATTTTCCCACTCCTCCCTCTAAATGAGAAAAATCATTCCCTAGAACCAATTCTAGAGAGTGAGTCACTGTAGAGACCCGAAGCTTGACGTACATGGACATTACATTACTTTTGCAGAATACTTAGTACATAACAAAAACACACACACAAGGATCGTAATAGTTTAGTGTCATTGTAAAACTCGGAATATAATCTTCTAATCGTGGTGAAAGCTCTTCAACATCTCCCATAAATATATTCCTTTTTTTACCTAAAACCTTTCTTTATATCCTGGGAAAAGAAAACATAAAAGGGTGAGCTCAAATACTCAGTAAGGTTAAATGAAAGAAATATCAATCACATCATTTTCATAAGAACATAACATTTTGGAAATCTTAACCTGCAAAAGAGAGCATAATTTCATAACATGGGATAAATCATAGTAGTGAAATGAAATCCAAATAATCATAAATTAAAACATGAAAATTTGTGGCATACACACATAATCATAGATAGTCATTTCTTATTAGTCAAGACTCATTGTCAAGACTATCTTAGTGGACAAAGTCCCTTTCTGAACCGAGTCACCCTCGTTTCAATCCTGTTTCACTGAACCGGTATAACCTACCATTCCAGCCATGTCTATCTCATGAGATATAAAATCTTTACCCATTGCATTGGAGGGAGATATGGGTCTCACCCATCTCATAATGATACCATTCTTATGTGTGCCACAAAATCATTAATCATACATCATTTCATAACCCATGTAATAAAAATGGGATTCTTAAACATCATGACATCATAAAACAATTCATCAAAATAATTCCATCACAACATAATCAAATCAATGTAAGAATAGGGATAGAAACAGAACCCTATATTATCTTAGATGGAAAATAATTTTGATAAAACACTTGAAATCCATTCTTGAGGAAAATATCGTTTCTACTTCAAAAACATTTTCTTTTCTTAACATGTCATACAATTTTAAACTAAAAGAATTTTATTAAAAATAAACTTGAAAACTTGTAAAGGAATCTTCTTGGAAATAATGTTTTAAAAATCCATTCATGCCGTATAAGTTAAAAAAACATTCTTCTCGTACTTTTGTCGGAAAAGTCAAAAAGTACCTCGTACGAAAAAACGACAAAAGATTCCTTTCATATCTTTTACTATAAACTCACCAAAGAGTAAAAATGGATTTAAAAAATTGTAAGTGGATGGATATAATATTACATATTGAGGAAACATGGATGTGGATGATAAAATACACCCCAGTAAATTTCAATGTATAAACAATCTTGGATAAAAATGAGATTGTGATATTTCCCTTACCTTATGTCCGATATGCTTTGTACGTATCTGAACCACCTGTATAATGATTTAATTAATGTCATTAACTTATTACAGAATCATATTCATTGTTATGATATCATATATGGTTCACTTATGACTTTATATTACCCATTCTTTTGTAAATTCCATGTTAAAGAAGCGTTTTGGGTAAAATCGTTTCATTTATCGTAGGTGTTTGGACTTGTTGTTCTTGACATTATTATTACTTATATCATGATTTACATACTTCCAGAATATAAAACATGATTTATATATCATATATATTCAGTATATATATATATATATATATAATAGATAGATAAATGAAATGAAACACACCGTTCATGGAGACGGTAGTCCGTACGTACGCATGAACACTATTTTCCTTTCCTTATTGTCTTGAATGGAAGTAATTAGATGATATATATATATATATACATAAATCCAGTAGATTTACCATGTCATATATTTCATTATTATTCATTATATATACTTTATAATCATTCTGGAATGGTTAACATGGATAATGAATCTCATCGCGTCGTGGAGACGGTAGTCTGTATGTACGCACGAGCGATGATATCGTTCCCATGGTCGTGGAATTGTGTTGAAGTGTATTTATACTATTTCAGTATCAATATCACTTTATAATAATCATATATAGTTACTCATTACACCATTATACCCATCCAATTAAGGTGGTGGTGGAAAGTAGATTACACCACGGCGTGGAGACGGTATTCCGTACGTATGCACGCGCGGTGATTTCCTTTTTCCGTAGGATGGATAGAAGGTTAATTAGAGTTGTTTCATATTTATAATAACATATCAGTATATAATAAATACTGATGTTATTACTTTATCATGAAACAACTAAATAAGAAGAAGTTGAAGAAGAAAGAAATTGAAAAAGATCGGTAACGGATATTACCTCTTTTTGACGCGCCTTCACTTAACCTCCACTTAAAGAACTAAGGATGGTATTTGAAGAAGACCAGGACCTCTAGGATGATACTAGGGAAGTGGAGAAAAGATTTTTTCAGGGGTTGGCCGAGCTTGAATGCTAAAATTGGTGTGAGGAGGAGAGGGAGGAGGTGCCCTTTTATAAGGGAGGAGAGGGGCACCTTAGGAAAATCTCAAAATATTATTTTATATTAAGGTAAAATTCGGTTTATAATGGTTCCAAAGGGTCTTATTTCTAAGATAAAGTGGGTATGGGTCTAAATCCTCTCATCCAATAGGATTTAGACAAGTTTAGGTTATTATTTTAACCTTATCAATTAGATTTAACTCTAAGTTAAATAATTTAACTTTTACCGTGTCTTTTTGTTTTCTTACACTATATGGTTAGTAAACTTACCATAACAAGCCAAACGAACCCCAAGTTGTTTATTATTAATATATATATCCTTATCTAAGTCATTTGGATGAACCTTAGATTTTTAATAAATTAAATAACAATTATTAATATAATATTTGTTTTAAAAACTAATTTATGTCAATTTTGACACTATTTGGTACATGATTTTTATGAAATTCATAAAAGAATGATAAATTCTAACCAAGTTACATAAATCAACAATAACATGTCATATTAACCTAGAAAATTAGTTTAAGTCATAAAAAGTCTCAAATAACATTTATTTGGGAATTTATAACATCAATTATGTCAATATTTCATTAATAAGACAATTACTGCATCATCTTTGTGTCATAATAAATGATAATTATTTAATCCCTAAAAATTATAAATAAATTCCTATGATGTAGATAATTGTATCAGATTTCTGGAGACGATTCATGTTCAATGTTTCATGAAGTTTATCACTAGATTAAAATTATTATACTTATAGGATTTAAGAAAGTGACATGTTGTCACATTCTTTGGTTTTAATAATAATTAAATTATTTTCATTGAAAAAATTTAATTAAATTAATCTAATCCCATCCATTAGGTGATATGGGTTGACATTTAGTCATCCAATAGGATTTTGACATTTTTTAGGGTAATTTTAAAATATTATATTTACCCTTAATTACCCGATTTACCTTTAACTATGGTAAATAAAATTTACCGTAGTTACTATTCATAATTCCCAAAAATAAAAAGTAGCTTATTAACATAATTTGGACCCACTGATTCCAAATATGGAATCCATTTTTCCAAATTCAATACACAAAAGATGCAGAAATATATTAAAATTTATCCCTTTGTCGAAAGAAAACGGGTTTTTCTTTAAAACATTGCAAAAGATTGAATTGATTTAACCTATGAATTCAAGGTAAAATCAATGCTAATGACATACATTATATTAAATGGTAAAAATATATTCTATTTATACTTTAAAACCATTCAATATTATAATTTATCCACATAAGATATTATGATGAAAAAAGTTGTTTTTAATTAAAATATAGCGTGTTTTTACTATTCATTAAAATATGAAAGTTATCGGAAAAATATCAAAACTTTATCCAATGTAAATTTTTATATCCTGATTCAAAAGAAGAATTTTATTTTTTCAAATTGAACTTATAAACATGTCAAAAACTAGATTTAAAGTGGGTGCGCCATCAAAAGGCGGCAAAACTGCATTTTTTGAAAAATACTTATTTTACCCGAAAAATTTATTTTGTTCTTATAACATGTTCAGGAAAATGTGTAAGATGAATAATAATGTTATAAAATTCAAAATTTAGTTAATACTATTCATAACGGCTAGTTCATAATAATATTATAATAATATATCGTTGTTTAGTAAAACCCAGTATTGCATACAACACACGCTATCGAGGAAGGTCGTGATTGCGTGTAATGAAAGCCAAGTCAGGGTTGTGTGCTGTGCAAGAATCCTTCGTTGTTTCGTATAACATAAACCAACCATATTTCATTTATACATTGAATATATATATATATATATATATACTCAATTTTGTGTAGAATAACTATTATCAAAATTGTGCGTAACACGATCCAAGAATAGTGTTGCGTATACTGCAAGCTAATACGGTGTTGCGTATCACACAAGGTAATCTTGGTGTAGCATACAACACAAAATATTAATGAAATTAAAAGAATATTTTTCATAAAATCTCGGGGTGTTACAGTCACATTCTTGTACTGAACTATCTCAACCCGTCTTTGAATGTTTTCCTTATGAACTCAACTGTTTAAGGGTTTCTAAAGTTGGAGAATGTTCTGGGCTGAGTCTTGATGAAATGTTTTTTTATTCCCATTATGAGCAATTGAATTTTCTGGGAACTTTCATTTTTTTAGTTTGATGTTGTTTTTGATGAATTCCATCCAGAAAGTGAAAGATTCACATCATTTGAGTCGTCAGTGAGCATTGGGCAGCACCTGTTAAAACTTGAGTATGGTTCCTTCTTT
Organism: Viscum album; assembly: GCA_963277665.1. NCBI lineage: Eukaryota > Viridiplantae > Streptophyta > Magnoliopsida > Santalales > Viscaceae > Viscum > Viscum album. Next base: position 1,982,459,416 of record OY728161.1, on the reverse strand, counting down.
TGAGAGTTTTTTGAGTTGTCTTTTGTACAAGTTGTGCTGGGAAAATTCATTCAAAATACTGAAGAGTTTTCTGATGGGTTTTCATCTAATTCTGGGTTGGAGCTAACCTCTAGGTGTGGGGAAATCCATGTATGTTTTCTTGATCAATTTTTTTATTTTCTATGGAAGATTTTGAACATTTTCTTAGCTGAGGAAGTAGTCTTTAGAGGCCAAAATGGGCATGATAGTTTATTATCAACTGTTTTGTTGAATGAAAATTTGAGATTATTACTTGTTACTATAGATGAGAATTTAGTGGTTGATCCTATTTTTGAATCTTTAGATAAAAGTAATGTTTAAACTTTTAATAATTCATTCTCATTAAATGAACATGGATTGAAATATCTAGGAAATAAATTCTGGTTGGGGAATATAAATCTACCATTACATGGGAGGAAACCAAGGGTTTTTATTGTGTTAATAAATAAACAATTTTAATTAAATAAAGTCTAATTGAAGACTTTAAAACTCAGTGTTTCATCGAAGTCAACCCATAGTTCTTCTTTTGTGTTTATTTTTGTTTTTGTACTGTTTTTTGCATTGGATAATGTTCATCTTTGTTGTCTTCTATATGTTCTGTCTCTTCTAGATTTTTGTTCCCATTTGACATCCTCTGTGTTTTTAGGATGCTTATGCTATGTTAATAAAAAAGTGGAATTCCCAAATAGAAGGACTAATGAAAAAATATTAAGTCAGGGATGTACCTTAATATTAATTTCAATTTCATTATTCTGATCCTTAATACTTTAAAAAAATATGTTGCCAGTTTTGCATAAAAAATTCTTCTTTATTTGTTGGTACTTTAAAAAAATAATCATATATTACAAAATCTACTACATGTTTTCTGGAAAATCTGCTTCATGTCTTCCATAATAAATTTTTTTTACTGCATGTCATTTATTTGGATAAAATAATTCTTCATGTTCTTCCTTGCTAAAAAATAGAACATTAGAGTTGATTGAAATCATTTCATTACTGGAAAAAAAGTGTGGGGGGGGGGTACATGCATACTTGTTGTGTTTTTGTATTGAAACTGATTTAGGTAGGGGTGTTTTAGCATTCATTATTTTTTGTCCATTGAACATATTATTGAACTCAATCAATTAAAATGCTTACACCCAGTGCACTGTGCTCTTACTAGTTATATTCCATGTTTGTGCATTAATGGAAAATCTGTGTCATTGGACTTAATTTATAATGAATATACTAGTTTTAGAACCAGTTGTAAATTACTTATTGTGGAAAAAAATATTTTTGAACTTCAATGATACCCTTTATACATTTCATCAATCTAACAAATTGATAATCCATTTTGAACCTTAATTGATTAATTTTTGTTCTCCACATCAAAAGTCAACTTTGGGGACCAATTTGGGTTTTATGTGTGGGGGGTGGGTCAATTTATGAATGTGCTAAACTTTTATTAATTATAACCCCATCAATTCCCACTTCCACTTCAATATTTTTGTAAAATATTGTTACAATTTTTTGTAATTTTTTTTACAATTTAAGGTTTTTCACTTTTCTCAAAAGTGTTTTTCCTTAGGACATGTTCCTTACTGGTAGTTATGATTTACCTTGAATCAAAAATTTTTGAGGTTGGATGATTGCTGAGTGAACTTTTTTAGTGAATAAAAGGAAATTTTGTTTAGGAAATACTGTTGAGGGTGATTTGGGTAAACTGTTAGTTGTGTTATGATCATAACACTTGGAACTGGAAGTTTGATTTTGATCATAAGTGACTCATTTTCCTTTTAATTATTAAAGTAATTACCTTAGTCCGACAATGCAAATAATTTTTATATAATTCCTTTTAACCTGGAGTAGTCTGGGCATCAGAGATCCCACAGTGAGTATCTGAGACCTTAGATTCTAGGTGCATTTCTCTTTACTAGAATCCATTTGTACACATTTATTATGTTCATTTCACCATGCTTAGGAAATGATACATGGAATGGAAGAAAAATAAAATAAATTGTCTATGGTCAAAAACGAGTTCATTAAGGTGAGGGGAATGATGAACGTGCGATGAAGAGGGGAGTTCAACTGGTTTATATTGGAGTCAATTAGGTTGTATTATTAAGGTGTTGCACACAAAAATTATTTATTTTTTGAATCTAGGATTGAGTCAAAGTTCAATGTTTCTCTGGTTAAGTTTTTAATTCAACATAAATTTTACCTCTTGTCACTTTTGAAATTAGAACTTGAGTTTGGACTGAAATGAGTCACTAAGCAGTATCACGTATGAGGCGTGACATATTAAATGCTTTATGATTCATAGATTTCTTGATTATCCTTTTACTTTTTGTTCTATGAAACATTCATTTGAGCAATTCATTTTCTAAATCCTATAGACCTGTCTATGTCCTTTGTTTCAAATTGCCGGACATGTTACTGCTTAGACTGAATCATAAAACATTTTTCTATTTCTCAAGGATAATAAAGAATGTGATTGTTTGAGGACAAAAATGTTATGTTTGGGGGAATTTGATGTGGCCTTAAAAGCACATGTTTTGAAACATATTTTTAATTAATTTTTATTGATTTATTAAATTATTATTACACTTTTTTCTAAATAAGTGAACTTTTGTATTTTTATTAATTGATTTATTATTTAATCAGTTTTTATAATTAATCGTATATTTTAATATTTAACTTAGTTTATTTATGTCTTAATTTAATTTTATAGTCTAATAACCTTTTTAGTTTGGTGATTTATATCTGCATTTTTTATAATTTATCTATAATTAATTAATTAATTCAACTTATGTACATAAATAATGTAGTTCAAATTTATCATTTCTTGTATTAAATTTTAATGTAACATTATATAAACATTAGTCGTATTTTAATAATTAATCTTATATAAATTTTAGATTATAAACATACTACATTTATTAAATCTCTTTAATTTAATTTCATTTATTGACTTAATAATTTAATACGCAAATAATTATATGTTTAATTTAATTAATTCAATTTGATACAGTAACTATGTTATTTAATTTAAGTTTGTTTTATAAATGTTTAAATTTTATATTAACTTACAATAATTTTGATGCTTATTAATTTTAGTTTTAATTTAGTATCAAATTATGTTTTATAAACTGAATTTAATAATAATTTAACTTAAGATTAAATGGAATTTTAATTTTATTAATGTTTATGAGTATGATAAATTTCAATTATTTCAATTAATTTTTAGTTTCAATTAATTATTTTGTTCTGATTCATTTTATGTTTTAATTTATTTTACTCTTCTGTTTGTTTTGCAGTGTTGCACTGACACCATTTTTCTCTTTTGCGGTGCCTCTGTCTCCGCAAACTCCTGTACCTATTCTTCTACAGATTCACTGCATCACATCCCTGTGATACTATGTCGAGCCACCCTGGTTTCATAGTGTTCTGTCATACTGATGTGTGCTTCACTGAGGAGGAGTCTAGTTCGACGGCCCATGTGGCATCATGAGCAGAGGATCCGAGACCAAGCCACCAGAACCATCCTCTGCCTCGGATCGACAATTCTCACACAACATAACCAAAACCAGATCAAATAAGACATAAACCACCAGATCCGGATACAAACTATAGATTCAACGATCAAGATGATTTAATCAAATAGACATGAAGGTCTATTCATGCCACCATAGAGCCAGCCGCTATTGTAGGAGGTTCTGTCACTGCTGTTGAAGTGGTGTTGTGGATAGAGGGTTTGATGCAAACCTGAGGAGAAGAAGTCGCTGAAATTAAGTGTCCAGATCTTCTAAACATCCGACCTGTGCGATGTGGATGAAGGGTGTCACCACCGTGTGAAGTCGTGATGCCAAACTCCCATATGAGGAGGCACTGTGTGGAAGAGGTTTTCAGCGCCGATGTGCTACTAAAGAATTTAATAAGTATTATAACGTCAGACTTTAAAAAATTAATTACAATTGTTTAAATTTATTCATGTTTTAACTGTGTTATATTGTTTTAGCTTTTCATGTTCACATTGTAGGTGAAAACACATGTAGGATCACAAAAAATCCTAAAAACCATCCATGTTCTTCCAACTAACTCATCAGGAGTTAGTTACGAGGAAATTTCTAATGCGACGTTTGGTTCGCAAAAAATTGCACATGTGCGGTGCACACGTGAAGGACACTTAATGTCAGTGGAAAGATGTGGGGATGAGTACCATGTGACAATTGATCTATAAAGTAGAGCAGCTGTGAAATTTAAGGGGGGATGCTCATTCTGGAGACACTCATTCACATTCAACAGACACATCTTTTCGAGAGCGAAAGACTCCCGAGAGAAGCACATGAGCAGATCAGGAGACGAAGGAGCCAGAGAGAAGATTAGCGCTAGGGTAGTTCTTCTTCCCTCTTTCCTTAGATTTTTTTCATTTTTTTCATGTGATTTTATTGTTGAAATAAATATGACCATATTTTTATATGTTCACATATACATAATTTGATAATACTGGATTATCTTTTTAATTTCATCACATTATTTTTAATATTACAGAATCATAATCAATTGGTGAGATTGATATATGATTTTATGTTTAATTATTCACACCTCAATTTCTGTTTTTCATATTCATAAATTCAAGATCAACTGGTGAAGTATAATTTTTAAATGTTTATTCATGCTTTTACTATCAAAAACACTGGAAATTTATGTTGAGTTTATTTCCAATTGTTGTCTTTATTTTAACTTTCAAGCAGTTCAATTACATTTTGGTGTAGCGAACACCAATACATAATACTTTACTTGTTTAATTTTCTGGTGAAAGAGATTCTTCAAATTGTCTTGATGTGTGAGTCAATAAAAGTTGTGATAGAGTCAACCATTTTAACCAGTAGATTAAATTTCTTGAATATTTCAAGTGATCTGTGCACGTTTTTCTTTGCTTCTATGATGTTTAGTTCATTTTTTGTTTTATAGTTTTTAGTTACTTTTGTGTATGTTTTAGTTCCTTAGATAAACATGTTTTCTCATCTTTTTTTAGTGAAATTATTAAATAAATTGAAAGATATAGAAAGTAAATAATCATTTTTCACTCTCTCCATTGCTCACAATAGTGGAGTTTATTTTTATTTAAACATTAGATAACTCACCTCTCTTCCCTTGGGTTCAACCCTGCACCACATTGATAATGTATGAGTTATATATATTATTTTGTGGGTCATGATGAACTCTAGGTAAACTATATATGAGGTTTCCTATACACTTTCTCTTATAGGAAGATATCAAGAAGATCCAGGAGAACAAAATTACTCTTTTTTAAGTCTATCATCATGTATCTGAGAATAACTATGGATATATTCTTGTTGTGTGGTGAAGACTAGGAGATTTTAATCAGGATTTATACCGAGGAATGTATAAAAATAGATTATAATGATCTTATCTCAATGGAGGATATTTTTTCTATCTCAATGGAGGAGTTTTGATATGGAAGAGCACAAACAGCTAGTTGTCGTTGATTCTATAATGTAGTCAAAGTATATAGAGGCTTCTGATACAGGTAAATAATCCATTTGGACATGAATTTTTGTCCTTGAGATTGATGTGGTACATAGTAATAAATAATCTATCACACTGTATTTTGATAATACTTTAGTGGGGGGTATTGAAAAAGAGTTGAGGTCACACCACCAAACAATGAATATACTATGAAAGTATCACATCATGAAGAAATTTTATAAAATGTGTGAATTTTTAGTAAGAAGTGTACATAATGAAGAGATTGTGGTTGAACCCTTAACTAATGACCTATCTCAACAAAAGCATGTGTATCATGTTAGAGTGAATAGAATGAAGGGTGTTAGTAGTTTGATTAATTGTAAGTGGAATTCTTTTGGATTTGGATACTTAAGAAAAATGTAAGTGTACTTTATGATAAAATGTATTAATAAATAAGAATATTAATAAACTTATAATAAAATTAGGAATGTTCTTAGGCATAACATAGAATGTGATAGTGTCCTATTACTGGCTATCAAACTAAAAGGTCAAAGTAGTTCCCCACTATGATGAGAACCTAGAAGTTCCACAAAAATATTATTAAGTATATCTTATATAGCTGGAAGATATCAATTGAAGGAAAAAATTGATACAATCATTCATGGGTGGATAATTAGAGGAATTTGAGGTCCCATATCAAGGTTTATGCCCTTGGTAATATCTAGTGTATGATATTACAAGAACCAGATCCACCAGTAGGAAATCTGTATTCATATGAATCATTGGATGATCATCTCCAAAAACACGTGTATTTATCCTTATAATTTAATAATATTATTAATTAATATTATAATTCATATACATTTTTATATTTAATAAAACTGTGATAACATATGTTCGTGGAAAATTATGATACATTGGATGCGTCTTGAGTAGTATTACATTAATGAATAATAAAAGATAGGATTTTTCCCTTACATTATTTAATGAAAGTTGATATTTTAGTCACTTTGATGGAAATGTTATAGCCAAAAATTCTATTTCAAGGTTGTTCAATGGGAAAGTTCGATCTCTAGAAATTCAATGAATGAGAAATCAAGAACAGAGGTTGATGGCACTAGTATGCACCATCATAGATTAATGATATAATGATAAAAAGATTATATTACATATTGAGAATTATTCTGAGGTATTATATAATTGCGACATTATAATATCTCTATATTGGTGCCTTGGAATGTTGGTAGATTATAAAAGTTATCATTAGGCTACTTCACCTAATACCAATGAGAAAGAGGCCTGAAGGGTCACACACTAAGTGTATCCAAAATCACATTTAAATAAAAAATTATATATTTATTTATTAACAATTTTAATAAATATTATTTCTGACATTTGTTTAATAATTATTCATGCTTTCTTTATTACATATATTCATTCACTTTTTATTTGAGAGAGTATTATACGAGTGGAATATTTAGTAAATATTAATATGATATTTAGACAATATAAAATTTATCTATATATTAAAAAATAATGTAGTAAAATTAATTTAATAAATAAATAAAGAATTTTCAAGGCCTGATAAATATTTTAGTGGAATTTTGGAGTGAGTTTATTGGTTAGGTGAGAAAATATATTTAAATTGAATATAATTTTAATAAATAATTATATATTTTAATTCACAAGTTGAGCACGTATGGAGAAAGAATAATATTATTATTAGCATAGAAATGGCGTTCCACAATGGGCCAAATATATAATTATGGTCACTTGTGAAATTTTTTATTTCTAACCCATGTTTTAACACCTCGAGATTTTGTGAAACATATATTTTTGAATTAATTTAATATTACAGATAATTTTCATTTCCCACAACACTAAAAATAGTTTTTTGTATTATCAAAGAACTATGTTTAGATTAAATTACATGAAAACCCAAGTTAAAAATTCCTTGCAATAAAAATATTTTTATGCTTTATCCACACTAAGTACTGAGGTCAGATTATGTTACACGTAATACTGACTTTCCTCGATAGCTTGCATAATGTGCAAGATCAAGTTTTCCTGTACAATACATTATTATTAAAAATATTATTATTTAATAATATATAACATTGCCACTATGTTAGAGGTTATGAATAGGATTAACTAAATTATGAAAATAAATTCTTGAATTCATTTGTTACAAATTAATTAGAAATGTATATAAGAACCAATTGAATATAAAGTGAATGTTTTTATGAAAAAACATTTTCTGCTCAAAAAAAATTTAAACTAGTAAATTTAATTATTTTCTCTTACTTATTTATATTAATGAAATATATATTTTATATAATCAATAAAATATATTTTTTACATTAATCAAAAAAAATTGATAGTTATAAAATAGGGACCAACATAATATTACACATTATAACAAATATTCTTCTAAAAGTATTTTTAAAACCTTTCTTGGGAACCTATTTTAATTATTAATATTAGAACGTTAATAAATTTTATATGTAAAAAAAATTCAATGTTCAAATATTAAAATTAAAATTATTTTGTGATGAATTTTTTGTAATTTTCTTTGAAGTTTTAATTTTGATGAATAGTGAAAATTACTGAATTTTAATTAAGAAATCATTTTATGTCTAATTTATATAGAAGTATAAATTATAATTATGATTAATTTTAATGTGTAATTATATCAATTATAATTAAATTAATCTAATTTAGGTCATTTGGATCAATTTCACTTCAAAATTGGATATAAAAACATAGAAAACTTTTGAGCTTTTTTTACTTCAAAAACCCCTATTGTAATCCTTCCTATATGATTGGTTTTATATTTTATTCATCTAGTTATATGATTGTAATTTATAAAAAAAAGATTCTATATTTGGAATCATAACAATTTACAATGTGTAATGAGTTAATTTTTTTTTACCAAAATGATAAATGAATTTGATTATAATTAATTAAAATCGTTAAGAAGAAAATTAGCATTATAAGTAACTAAACCATAAATATTAGGGCCCAAATGACATATAAAAATGTCCAAAATCCATTATATGTTCATAATTAGGCTGTTTAATCCAATTTATTAAATGTAATATTTTATTGGAGACACATGATTTTGGAAAATCATGGGTGGAATTCCATTATCCAAAATCTACAAGAATGCCACTCCTCCTACACTATAAAAATTCACTCAACCCTCCCAAATATTCTCAAATCTAAGTCCATTTTTCTCCCCCAAAATCTTCTAAAATAATATCCCAACATTTCAACCTATATCATAGAAGCCTCCATTTTGGAGGAAATCCATCGAAGTAAGCCCTTTGGTTCAAACCAAATAGAGTCACCCAAAGAAGAGGTAACATCGTTCCTCAAGGTTATTTATTTTATTTTCATTTTCCACACCAAAATATTCTTATCATATTCTTATATTAATAATTATGTATCCTAATTATACATATAATTTTATTATTCTATGTTTTATTCCCGAAATTACTCACACTTCCATCAAATGGGTAACTAACTTACCATTCTTGTGTATCACGAACTACACCCTCACGAAACAATGTTTTCTTTTTTTCCTTTACCACCTCTCATGGAAGGGAATTATGATGAAAAATATGGTTATATATGATATATATATATATATGATATTTATGATGTATTTTTTCTTTTTAAATTATTATATAACACCTGAAATCATTGATTTTATTTTTTGTAAATACATTAATTTTGGTTGGGGAAGTGTAGACTACCACCTTCTCAATGTGATGTGATTTGTTCACACACTACATGAAATGTTTTAATGATGGGTTTTGTAAAATATATGATATATATGAAATAATAATTTTATTTGAATATTTAATATTATATATGTACATATATTTCATTTACAATCATTCTTTCAACATGAAAATAACACGTAAACAACATCCATGCATACATACAACCTACCGTCTACATGAATTGTTTATTCCATTTTATACATATATATTATATATATTATTATAAATTCATATATAATGAATCTATATTTTATTAATATATTTGTTGTAAATGATTTAATTAAATATAGAATGATCTATGTAAAATGATCAAGAATAATAATTCCAAACATATACAAAAAATAATGTGGATTTTATGAGAAACATAACATTAACCTGGAGTTGTTAATAAAAGAGTAATATAATGAAATAAAAAAATTTATGGTATTATATATAATATTAATATGGTTGTATTTAATATTTATAATAAACATATATTTATTATATAGGGTTTTTGAATGTGTAAAAAAATCAAGACTTATGGTAAGAGTTTTCTCATCTCAATTTTTATATCCATGAAAAAAGTGGCATGATCACCAATTGTTTCATTTGTGCGGTGTTTATACCTGACATGGATTTATTCTATGATACATATAATAAAATTTATGGGTATATAAATACCGTTTTTATCCTTCTATCATGGGTTTTATGGTTCAATAGTTACCAAATTGGCAAAGTAATTCAGTCTCAATTCTCTTTCAATGAGACACATCCCATACTATGAACCTATTTTTATTATCATGTATATATAAAGAAATTATACATGTTACATCATGAATATATTTACATTAATTAAATATTATGTTTCATTTCACTTTATTCTTTCATGGGGATTATGACTTAATGTTACCAAAGTGGTAACCATTTATTGCTACATTCTCGTCATTTATCTGGATTATTTATGATTTTGCTTAAATTTATTTAATATTATGATCCATATCACAAGAACACTTCTGAATTTAATTAAACTATATATATCCATGATATATTAATGAATTTGTAATATTTTCCCACATTTTGTTAATTAATACAACTAAATAAATTGTTTTTTTAGAAAAATCCAACTATATTTTTCCTTTTGGTCAGAAATATGTTTTCTTTCAAATCTTTTTTTTCAAAATTATTTAAATATTAACCTGTGATATTTAAAATAAATTTTTACCATGTTTTACCTTTTAATTTTTTTTTAATATTTAATATTCGTGTCATTTGAAAATCAAGATACTTTTCTAAACATGTAAGGTTAAAAAATGAATATTTTGAATGTACAGACATACTCACCATCATTTCCTTAATGATTCATTTTCATGTTTACAGGGTCATTTTTAAATTGGTTTTCATAATGTTATGGAATGTTTTTATTTTATATTTTATTCAAATAAAAATATTTTCCAGAAAAATTGAGCTTTCTTTATGAATTTTAAGGTGTTTTCAAAGAAAAAGTTTTTAAAATGATTTATTCTTTAAATATAATTTTTAATTATAGACGATATTTTCCCCATGAACTTTTTTAAATAATATTTTAAATCCATATTTATAATAAATAAACTTTTGAAATGAATTTATGAAAATTATTTTTAATGGAATTCTATTTTTCTTATGTAATTTTCCATCTGACCATTCAAACTTCTTCTCCATATAAGAAGATATAATTTTTTATAGTATATAATACTGTTAATATAATTGTTTGAATGATTTATGTTATTATGGAATGATATTTATGATTCCCATTTCTCTTTAATAGGTTATATTCATTTGAAACCCACTTTTTTCATGGGTTATTCATTTATAATATGATTATTAAACTAAACCCTTTTTCATAAGTTATGTTTTGATGAAACATTGTTAATAAACTTTTAATTTCTGGGGAAATGATATGATGAATTATTTTTTTTAATCTTTTGGGACACGCATGAATTATTTCACTATATGAAAAGTGGGATATATATCTGTCCAATAAATAAGGTAAGGATAAATGTTTTATGAAATCAATAGTGTAAACAGGAGGGAATCTCATGCCAAAAAGAAGAGGAAATCTAATGCTAGAAATATGTTGGTACACCAGAGGGTAGACTAATACTAAGGAAATATGTAATATTATGCCTAAAACTAGATTTCTTCTTATGCACTGAAGAATAGTGTACATGGGAGGTCATCCAAAGCCCAATGAATGAGGGTACATGGGATGAAATCCCATGAATGAAACACGATGGTAATGAAAGGGATTCCCAATACCAAAAAAAGAGGTTACACATGAGGGAATCCAAAGCCTAAAGATTATACATGTATGATTATCCCAATCCTAAAATGTTATGGAGATCTTGGTATTAATACTTGGTATAAGATTTTCTAGACTTATTGGTATGCCAAAATTCAATGTCTTACTCCTTTGTTATGATTTTATAGATTATGCTCTTGATTTAATTCTGATTCATTTCTTATTAACTACCTATATTTATTCCATGGTTCATGTTTTATGATCATTGATATTCATGGTGTGATATTCTAATGTTATGATCATGTCATCAAACCCTTCTGCTCATGATATTCTTACATATATCCCTTTTTAACTTTATTGAGCATCATAACTCACCCCTTTCTTATGTTTCATTTATCCATGTTATGAATAGATGTATTAAGTAGGTGTAATAAATTGTGAATACCACTGGGAAGATATTGAAGAAAATTCACCAAGTTATATGAATTTTTTCCATGTTTCCAAAGACAATAAACTATTACAGTCCTTGCACATGTTTTTTAAAATGACCTAAATATTCAACTAACATTATATAGTTTGCATGTATTTTAAGCTTGGGGCTCTGTAGTTGGTATCAAAGGAATTTGATTAGTAATCATTATGAAACAACAATGAGAAAAAATTAGTGATTTCTCGAGGGATATTTCTAAGGATATGACTAGGGATGTCTCTAAGGATAAATCTAAGGATGAGTTAATGTTGAGGAAAATGACCTAGAATTTTTGTAAATGGTATAGTGATTAGTTTCCTTGAAATACATCCCTAACAAGGTAATACTCAGGTTTGTGGATTTTGAACACATGTACATAGGCGTAACAACCCTAAAAACACATTATCAAGCTAGACTAGATCAGGAACTAGTGCCTCATAATGGTCCTTACTGCATACCAAAATTGACACTCTTGAGAGAAATACTATGGGAACAAACAAACTAATTATGAAATTTATTGAAGGATATAGATAAATAAATACTTTAAATGATATAGTATCATAAAATGGTTTTAATGTTTAAAAAATAAGTGTCGTGATTTGGACATCCTATAAGTTATTTTTCACTATTATGTGGTTTTAATATATCATAAGTGTTTCTAATGATATTACTTCCCATATTAGTCAATGGTTGGAACCCAAAATAAATATGTTTATGAGGAATGTAAAGGAATATGTAATGATATTCCACTAAAGCAACTAAATGTTATGGATGACAGAGTGAAAACCATCATTGCTATAACCACATAGCCTTATCTAGCCAAGAATGATGTAGAGTAACCAAATGGCCAATAGTGGGAATATTGTTTTCTTGAATCCTTCATAAGGAAACATACACCTTATTTTATTAGAATGACTGATCCACTAGTTTCTATGAAACATATTTGTATAATTTTAATGTTTGTTTCATTCTTCATTATTCAAAATTTGAAATAGTTATGTTGTTAATTTATCACTTGTATGGTGAAGAAAATTAGTTGTGGAACATTATAAATAATAATAGGAAACAAGATATGATTGTCTTGATGGGATTGAAAGAGGTGAAGAACTTATTTGTAGTAAGTACATTCCTCATATTCTTCATAGAAAAGAAGATATTGAATATTCCCATCAATCTGATTAATATGATAAGAAAACAGTGAATGATTTCAATGGGAATTCAATAAACCGTGGGGAAAATAATATTAGATTTATTTTATGCTTAATGTTTATAAGGGAACATGGATGAAATTGTTATAGGGGAACTGATAAATGTTTTATGTGTGGAGATAATGGTTATAAAGCGGTAGATTTCCATGGTGACAAGAATAATGATAAGGCTCCAAAGAATCCACCTCTAGAAATTCACTATTTCAAATGAAAGGAATATGAGCATTATTATAGAAAGTTCTAAAAAAAATTAATGATGATAATCAACATCATCAATCTCTGATGATGTGGGATAATGTTAAAGAATATTATATTACAATGGATTAATTGAACCATGATTATTAGAGAACACTTATCCTCTACACCTTAGTTGGGAATTTCTTGTTTGGATTTTTGATGAATAATATCTTTCAATATCTTAATATTTGTACTTTACTGATGATTCATGTGATTATATCCCTCTACATGTATTTTGGAATAATAAAATCACAATTTTTATTTTACCAGCACAAGGATTGGAAAATGTTTCCCATGAAATGGTTTTGGTATAAGGTGAGAGCTTATATAGGTAATCATGGGTGAATTATATTTTTTTAAGGGTTGCATGTTTAACCATTTTTTGGAATGGTTTGTGTTAATATTATAATATGGTTTTAGAGATTAAAGTATTGTCTCATCCTATCAAGATTTAAGAATGATAGATAAATTGTTCTACTCAGTTTACTTGATAAAAATAGATGGATTGACCTATCATTCTATTCATGGATCACTAGATCAAGTATTGCTCCAGTAATGAGAAATTCACCATCATTTCTTCAAATGAAAGATGAAGTGGATGTTGAACAGGGTAGAAAAATGGGTATGATTTTTAAAAAATCATGTAAGAATACATATTCATGCAAATTATTCAACTTTATGAAAAATTATATTGGGACCAAAAATTGTTATCTTTGTACCTTCATTTATGATGTATCAAATTTACCCACTGATAACCACAAATTAATGGATTTTTGATTGTTAACATTCAATTTACCATGTTATATATCACTCTTCCTCAGAAATTGATAATTATATTTATCTTCTAGGTACATATTATCACCTCCCAACTATGCTTTCATATATAGAAGAATAGTTATGTGATATTTTGGTTAACCATTATGTTTCTAATGATTCCTTTTAGAAGGCAGTTATAGTATTAATTAATTACATATGGGTTCATTTGAAATTATCCTTCTATTATTAAACATTTTATAACCTAAACTATTTTAGTAGGATAAATTATATTTTAAGTGGTGTAGAATGTAACACCACATGATTTGGTGAAATTTGTTTTTTAATTATATTAATCATGTTCATATTTTGTATTTCACACAATACTCAAAAAAAATATTTCTTTATTAAACCACAATGTTTGGCTCGATTTATATGCAACGAAAAGATAATAATGCACTAAATGAATCATAAATTTTATAGTTCTCTTAAAGAAATATCTAGGTAAGTTTAATTATATGCAATATAGAGTTTCCTTGATGGATTGAGTAACAAACAAGAATGAGTTTTACCGATCAATAATATACTATTAATAATAATATTATTTTATAATATATAATGTAGCTATTAATTTTGAGGTTATGAATAGTATTATATAACATATTAATATCCATTTTTATTCATTTATTACAAACTATTTATAAATGAATATAATAACTAATACCATATAAAGGGATTCTTTTATAAACAAACTAATTTTAGGCTGACTAAGTAATTTTTTTCTGAATAAAATAAACAAATTAGAATTGGTGATTCTATTAATGAATTATTTATTTTACATACTCTATAAAATATTTTTTCTATATTCATATAGTATATTTTATTTTCCATACTTTGGAACAAACCAAATATTACACATAAAAACCTATATTTTTTTAAATTTAGTTTAACAACCATTTAATGGAGATCATATTTTAAATATAAATTTTGGAAGATTAAAATTTTTTATATTTAAATTAAAAAATAATTCTTAAAAGAAAAAGATAAAAATTAGGTAAGAGTGTATATTTCAATTTTTTCTCTAATGTCTCATTTTTTAAGGAATATTGAAAAATAATTAATTTTAATTCAGAAATGATTTTTATCTAAATAATTAATAAGTATAAATGATAATTATAATTGTTTCTAATGTGTTATTATATCCATCATACGTCAATTTATACAATGTTTTTCAATTTTATCAATTTCACATTGAAAATATACTTGCTATGTTCTTATTTTGACAATATAATCAGATTTATCTAATTTGGTCCATTATTTATGAAAATTTATTTGAAAAAACGTGGGTGTAATTTCGTTTTCCCATTTTTATGAAAAATCCACCACTCCTCTATAAATAGTCACACACCCCTCCCAATTATTAACACATATCAAGACCTTTATATTAGAACAAATATTCCCATATAGTCTTGAAAAATTCCTCTCTCTATCCTAGATTCATACGTTTTTTACAAAATCTATCCTAGGATTCCCTTTGCTGCAAACAAAAAGAAGTTTCCCAAGGAATATGTAATATCCTTCTGCAAGCTCCATTGTTTTATTTTCATTACCCACCCCATTAATTCATATTATCCCATTATTAAATAACAACCATAATATCCTAAATAAACTCATATTTTTTATTCAATTTTTTTTATCTACAAACACACACACTTCTATATAATGGGTGAGTAACTTACAAATCTTATCTATGATGAACTACCACCTCAAGAAATAATTTTCTATTTTTCATTTACCACATATCATATATGATAATTGTGATGTAAAAACTATTTTTATATTATATATATCATATATATGATGTATTTAAGACTTTGTAATTATTATTATTTACACATACTTTAATGCTTTCTATTTTATGTAAATACTAAAATTTTATTTGGGGAAGTGTGGACTACAACCTCTTCAATGCGATGTGATTCATTAAAACTCCACATGGAATGTATTAAGTATGGTTTTGGTAAAACTATATTATATACATGACATAATAATTCTATTGTAATTATTATATGTATATATACATATATTTTCTTTTCTTTTTTTTCTTTCAAAATGACAATAAAATGGAAACATTGTTTATGCATTCGTTCGATGTACAATCTCCATGATCATTGTATCCCATTTCTGAATTTTATATTTTATATATTATTATAACATCCTATATAATGAATATATATTACATTCATATAATTTTTCAAATTCTATAAATAATAATATAATGATATAATTAAGACGATCAAGAATAAAAAATCAAAATATATATGAAAAAGAATGTGGATACTACCAAAACATAACATTAACAAGAGGTTGAAATAAATGGGTATTATAAAGTAACAAATAGATAATATATGTTATTATATACAGGAATATGGATCCTTGGTGGATTTATAATAAAATATTATTTATTATATCAGATTTTATAACATGTACAAATAAACTCCGGACTTATGTTATGTGTTTTCCCATCTCTCTTTTTACACAAGTAAGATACATTCTATATTCACCACTTATTTCAATTGTGTGGTTTATATACATACCATGAATTTATTCTATGATACTGATACATATATTTATGTGTATTTACATATCCATTTTCTTATATTTATTTCATGTGGTTTATGGTGGAAAAAGTAGCCAAATAAAAGAAGTGTTTTTTCACAGTTTTCCTTCTATGAGATACATGGCATGTTATGCAATTATAATTTTATATATTGTGTATATTAATAAATTTGACATGTTATTTAATTAATAAAATTACTTTCATGATATTTTAAGATTCATTTATTTTTATTTTTTCATGGGGATTATGATTCAATTTTATAAATGTAGTAATAGTTTATTTTTACAATCTCAACATTTATCGGGATTTTTTATGATTACGAATCAATTGATAAAATATTATGATACATATCACAATAAAAATCCTAAATTTTCTTATCCATGTTATTTACAATATATATTTATATATTATTACCATTATTATATTGTTTGTTACTTAAGTATATTACGTAAATATTTCTATGAAAATCCGACTTCATTTTTTCTTTCGGTCAAAAATATGCGTTATTTTAAAATGGTATTGTAAGAAGGTTTTAATATTAATATATTAAGTTTAAATGGAATTTTTAACAATTTTTTACCTTAGTAATTTTTTTAAAAGGAATAATATTCTCATTTTCTTATCAAGGAACTTTTTTGAACATTTATAATGTAAAATGGAATGTTTTGAATGTACAACAATCATTTACCAAAATCATATTTTTTAATTTTATATGGTTATTTTTTTTAATATTAATTTTACTAATATTTTGATAAAAATTTTAATTTTATGTGGTTTTCAAATAAAATTATTTTCCATGTTTTTTAAGACTTATTTATTTATTTTCAAGATGTTTTTGAAGAAAAATGTTTTCAAAATACTCTATGTTTTAAAATTTGTTTTTAATATGAGAAGATATTTTCCTCAGAAAATATGTTAAATTTTATTTTAAACACTTATTTATAAGAGATAAAATTTTCAAATTGTTTAATGAAAAGTATTTTCACATAAAGGCTATTTTATATTAGAAATGTTCCATGCGTTCTTTCAAAATACATTTCCATCTCAGGTGACATCATTGTTATAGTTTATGAATAATATTCAAATTCTTTTTCGAATAGTTTATATTTTGAAGAAATGGTAATTATGATTCCCCTTTCCCTTCAATGGTTTATATGCTTATGAATCACACTTCTTTTTTACTAGTTATTTTTTGATGAAATTACTATGGAACCTATCCATTTTCCATAGGTTATAATGCCGTGAAACGTTAATGACACACATTTTTTCCATAGTTCATGATATGGTGAATATTTGTTTTAACCTGTGGAACATAAATTTATGATTTCATTATATGATGTTTGGGACCTATATCTCCCTCTAACGCATTGGGTAACAATAAATGTTTTATGAGATGAAGAGGGATCATGGTAGGGAATCCAAACATAGAAATAAGAAGGAATATTTTTCTTGAAACAAGACGATACATGGGAGGGAATCTCAATTAAAAAAATAGGTAATATTAAGCCCATAACTAGAGGGAATCTTATGCCCAAAATAAGAGGGTACGTGGGAGGGAATCCCATGTAAAAAAGAGGGTACACTGGAGTGAATCATATACCCAAAACAATGGGGGTACATATGAAGGAATCCCATGCCCAAATAAAGTACACAAGTGATTATCCCAAGCCAAACATGTTACAGAGGTCTTAGTCGGTATCATTGACATAGAATTTTATATGCTTATATGAATGACACAATTCCATGTCTTACTCCTATGTTATTCTTTTAGTGATTATTATCTTGATTTTCTTATAATTCATGTCATACGATCTATATATATTTATTCCATGATTCATGTTTTATGATATTTAATATGAATGGTTTGACCATACAAATTTATGATCATGTTACCCTACCTGTATTCTCATTTTATTATTCTATATCTCCCTTGTTTAACCATACTATGCATCAGAGATTAAAGCTTTATAATGTTTCCTCTCCCCTGGTTATCAAGAAAGGTTTTAAGTAGGGTTACTAAGAGGTAATGATCTTTAAGTATATATCGATGATATTTCACCTAGTTAGATGATTATGTATCTATTTTTCCAATGACACAAAACTATTATGGTTCTAAGAAATGTATTATTGTAATTTACTAATTCATCATAAAATATGTTGTAATATCCATTTATGTTATGATTGTGTGCATATAATAGAGATATATAAACCCAATTATATTATTTTCAAAGGTATAAAATTCATTTATATTGTACACAAAGACAATTATAGAGAAACCTCTCAAGACCCATAGATCTCCCTCTACAAGAACTCTCCTAATAATAGAGATCAATATTACTTCACCTCTCACTATAACTTTTTGAGAGATAAAAGAGAAATATTTCGAATATAGTCTTGTAGAGAAAAAAAGAAAATAATGAATGTGATGTCCCAGATCTAGATTCTACTCAACTAGTTCCCAATACCATATTGGCCACATGGCCTCAATCTCATTTCCAAAAACTCTTGAGGAATCGACTAGAAGTGAGGGCGTAGGGTGTGATTGTTGGGAAACTAGGACCTCATTATTAGAGTGCAACACATAATAATCAGTAATAATATAATAGAGGAAATAAAAGATAACATACAGCCAAAATAAATTGTGTAATATAGATTAGATATGTAACTAGGCATTATTCCATACAAAAGATGATGCAACAAGTCACATGTTCTAGGAATGTAGCCAAAATAGGATGCACTGTATTCAGAAAAAGATACAATACAATGGCACAGAAATAAAAAAGAAAATATAAAATAATTTCAAGACTTGACATTGTCCCATGCTATCCTACTCCAATCAACAATAAACTACCTATAGAAGGTCACTTTCCCTTATCAAAACCTGCAAAAATATGATCTAT
The DNA here is from genome assembly GCA_963277665.1 of Viscum album. Taxonomy (NCBI): domain Eukaryota; kingdom Viridiplantae; phylum Streptophyta; class Magnoliopsida; order Santalales; family Viscaceae; genus Viscum; species Viscum album. The sequence goes on along the minus strand of OY728161.1, from coordinate 1,982,439,694 downwards.
TTAGGCCCAAAAGCATGACCCAAACAGGGTGTGAGAAATAAATCCTAGTAGTAAATGACCCATGATATTGTTTCCTATATGTCAGTGATTATATAGAGTAGGTAATGAAAAAAATGTATAAGAAGTAAACTATGAAGTACACATAATTAAACAAACATACAACTCCTATTTTCCATTTTCATTTGTTATGTTCTGTTCATCCATTCAATGACATTGAATTATATATGTTCTAAGATCTTTCCTAATACCATGAATCCAATATATAATGTATGCTCAAGTGATAACTCAGAAGTCTATCTAAACGTGTAATGTGAAGACCGAATCTATGCTTGTTCTTTGGATTGGCAGAAATTTTATAAGTCATTCCATTTAAATATTCAATTCAACACCTCACCTGAAAGCATAGGAAAACCCCACCCACTAGCATAACCATTCCTCTATCTCATGCTTAACAAATCCTCACCTGTAGGCATTACAAACCCTCACCAAAAGGCATATCAAATCCTTGCTCACAGGCATAGTAGTCAAATAAGGTTGAGCCCAGTATATCAAAATGTCATCATAATAGATAACACATGTAAATTACACTATTACGTGGTTAACAAGATAAAAAATCATGTGGGAATCATAAATAACAAGAAATGAGTAAATTAAACTATCACAAGGATTAAATCATAAATTATTCACATGACACAATACATAGAAATTCCAATTAAGCAATCTAAACCATTAAAAGACTTATAATAACCTAGCTCATGTGGGTAGATTCATAGTTGGAGGAAAAAATTCTAGACATGATATGACAGGCATAGGCATAACATGGAGAAAAGGGGAAATCATTAATCCCAAAACCATAATCAATTAAATAATAATTTATCACAATTGCAATTCCAATATAATTTTTTTTCATAACTAAAAACCTAATAAGGAAATAAGAGATTCCTTATAGGAAACCTCATCTAAAAAACCAAAAATAGTCATTCCAAGGGAAACACACCCTTGGGGTGGCTCTTAATCGAGATAAAATAACATAATTCATACTTTCAAACACTCATTGGACTACCTAAACCAAAAAATTCGTCAATAAGGGTAAATTATAGTCAAGAGAAACCCAAAAAATTGGTTAATGATACTTCAGTGAATAATTCATCTCGAAAATTAACGCAAGGCACCAAACAATCAACATTGTCTTCATGTGACTCTCCTCATCCTTTTTTGGATTCTAATTCATGGTAGAAAGAATTATATGAAAAAAGTTAAAACACTCATTTAATGATAACATATTTGAGAGAAAAAATCACAAAGAATAGCTCAAGAAGAATTTAGTGAAAACCGATTGGGTTCAAAAGCATTTGACAGTGATAAAAATTGTTTTTGGACGGACAATCAGGAGCCAAAATGAGATCTAGTGGTGCTGCTCATGATACCTGGTGAGTCCACTTTTCAATTGACAGAGAAATGATGTTACTAACTATTTTATCCAAAAAAGAAACCATACGACATTTACTATTTGACTTCACACCGTCTAAGTACTAAAGTTGTCCCCCTCTACCGACTCCCATTATAAGCGATGTTCAACCATACAAGGGTAAGTTACACAACATTTAATAATAAGTAAAAGGTTTGTAACCACTACATTTGGTTGTGTAATGCCTGAATACATCATTTAACTCCTTTAAATCTTTTCCCTCTTATATGAAATGAAAAAAAATATTCATACCGCAAATGAAGAACCGTGTTCTTACAAACTTCCCCCTTTAAAGAAATTATTCCTTGAATTTCCCTTCCATCGATGGTGAAGAATTATATGAGAATAACTCTAGCCAATGAGTACATGCATTGCTCTCCCTCTCCCATGTCTCTTCATACAGTTGACCATGCTTTCATAACACCCATAATAGTGAAACTAACCAGCCTCAGAGAACCTTCGTGTAACGATCCACAATACGAATCAGATGCTCCTCAAAGGAGGAATCAACCTGAATTTCAACCTCCTCAGGTGAAAATAAGTTAGAAATTATGAGTGATAGATGAATAGTTGAGATACATGGATGATTTTTTCCATGGTTCAGTTCCATTGAGGTAACTTCAACCAATAGGGCTAGGCCTGACTCTTTCTAGAATCTCAAATGGTCGGGCATTTCTCTGTGAAAACATACCCTATCTCCTGACCCACTAGTGTCCCAACCTTGGTGGAACATGCAAGTAAAACCATCTAGGACCATTAACTCTAGAGGATTTCTATGGAAATTGAAATACTATTTACAAAAAGACAATATAGTAACCATTTACTTCTAAATCAACTAGACCAGCTCAGACGTATCCCGCATGAGACATGGCTCTAGAAAACTTGCCTCACCAGCCTAAAGCCAGCAACAGGGTATTCAGAAGGGAATACCATACAAAGCCACATAAGGTTACATCCTAATAGTTTCCTAGAAATTACAATTGTTAGAAAATTATACTTTGGGAATATGATTCCCCCATGATCCCTCAATGTCTGGGTTGCTTTCTTACAATATTTACTCCTACACCAATATAATAGGCTCTGACGGGACATCTGCCAGAGGGTGGTATGTTGTTCTCAAAAGAACCTCTTTACCCAATGCCCTCGGAAAACTCTTCTAGAAATGATACATAAATCAGGAATACCTATCTAAAATGATATAAAAAGGGACCCCATGAGGTGGAACTACATTATGAATATATAGCTTCCCAAACTCATCAACACTATAGGTATCCTTGATCTACACGAAGTGATTGAACTTCACAAATCTGACAACCACCACCCACAGATCATCATTACCTATGGGTGACCTCAGTAACCTAGTTATGAAATCCATCACAATATCACCCCATTTTCACTCCAATATAGGTAATTATAGTAAAATATTGGAATGCTGCTGATGTTCTTGCTCCACATGATAATAGGTGGAACACCATGTAACAAAACTAGCCACTGAAATATTCATTCCTAGCCACCAGTACAGAAGACACTTATCACAGTACATATTTGTAACTCCAGGATGCATTTCCCAAGATGAATCATGGGACTCCCAAATCAACTTCTCAAGTATGTCCAAAGGAACCTAGAAACGTCCATGGATACACAAGAACTCATCATCACCTAATGTCCCACCATGGGGTGGATCCTCAGCTGCAACACTCTTTCACAGGACTACGACATCATAATCTTATAGGTGCCTCATCCTCACTCTATCTAAGAGGTTAGAGGTCATATCTTAAGAAGAAATTAAATTATTTCTTTGACTGTCGTGAACATCCAAATGCATCTTAGAGAAGATGTACATAATATGACACTCACCACTAGGCTCCACCAACACTTATGTTAGAGTCATCCTACTCAATGCATCATCCACTTCATTGCCTTTTCTATGTGTGTAGGAAATCGCAAAATCAAAAAATTGAAGGTATTAAACCCACATTTTCTATGTCAAATTCAGGTCACTCTAAGTAATGATTTATTTGAGTCCTTTTTGTTCTATGTATAGTATAATATAATCTCCATGAAAATAGTGTCTGCAACAGCACAATGCATATACCACAATAGCTAACTGCAAACCGTGTGTAGTGTAATTCCTCTCGTGAGGCCTCAAATGTTGAGACCCATATGCCACAACTCGATCTCCGTTCATCAAAACATACCAAATCCCAATACATGAAGCATCACAATAGACTTTTTAAATCTTTCCATTCTCTTATGGTATCATAAATGTTGTTGATGTCACTCTCCCCTTCAGCTCCAGAGGGCTGTCTTAGAAAAATCCGACCACACAAACTTCAAAACCGTATTAGTCAAGCCCGTAAATGACATTACTAAGAATAATAAGTACTTTATAGAATGCCTATAGTACCCTTATATCACTAATAAACTCCATGTGTCAAACAAGTTCTTGGGATATTACAAGGAATCTACTTCCCTCACCTTCTCTGGGACACTACAACAAAATCGCCGTTTAGCGGCGGTTCTAGGAACCACCGCTAAATTTTTTTTGAACAGCCTCGACCCTTCCCCCACCCCGACCCTCTTTCTCACCCCGCGCTCCCCCGACCCCCCGCTTCCCCTGCAACCCCGGCCCCCCACGACACCGGCAACCCCGCAAACCCGACAGCCCTACTTCCCCGACAACCCCACGACCTCGGCGACCCCGGCCCCCCGCGACCCCGATGACCCCGCGACCCCGGCGACCTTGCTTCCCCGGCGACCTATACAAACCGTAGGGTTTGATTTCTAATTATTTAATTGTTTTGATATTAGTTTTTATTATTATTGTTTCTTGGATAACTGGTACTATTTCCTTGTGTGAGGATTCATGAGATTAGATCTCCTTGACTCACTCTTATGGTGCACCGGAAATGCCCTCCTGGAGTCCCATTAATTAATATATAAATCCTTGCAGATGAAAGGATATTATTGTTCAATTTGATAAATGTTTATAAAAATTCATATATTTTTAGAATTTTGAGTAGGAAATTAAATTTAAGGGTATAAAATGATTTAGAAATATCAATCTTTAGGGAAATAATTCCTTCATTATCCATCCTTTTCAGGATGTTAACACTGTCGAAAGCTATGAAGAGACCGTGATGAATGCATATTCCAGAAATTAACCCATACTAATATGGAGAAATAATTTCTTCGATAATTTTCCCCATCATGGAAACTATAATTATACTAATGAGTTTATTTATAGTGTTACCAAGGGAAACAAGCATGAAGTCCTTAATATCAAATTCATTTTTTTGGGGTCCAACACAATGATGTTTGAGTTCATTCTATATGGTAGGTATAAATGTGTGAAAAGTATGTATCTCCACATACATGGTGATCATGAATGATATCCTAATAGGATAAAAAAACTGATTTTAAAACCATATGGTTAGGGAGAACATTCCATGAATAAAGAGAATAAGGACTTTTGGATTTCATCTTTGTTCAGATCCTTGACAATATTGCAATTATGATGATCATCAATACAGTTAGGGATATTACCAATCATCATTGATGTGTTTTCATTCCCATAATCCCTGTGCATATTAATAAAGTAATCTATGACCTCCTCCGAAATATCCTTCTCCAAGGTGTATAAATAGCATTGATTTTTATTACACTGATTCAATCATTATGTCTTTTCTACTAATGGAGAATATGGTTTTTATTAATTTCCATCCCATTTCTTCAACAATCATACATTTAGCTGACCCTTATCTATTATAAACCGATATAATAATTAAACATCTTGAAAAAGGATTTTTTTTCAAACTCAACATTTTTTCGAGCAATGGAAGACTGAATGAAATTCAAATGAACCTTTCTATCCAGTTCTACTTGTTTTATAGGTTTGTTATCCACTTTTGGATTTTCAAAAAAGACATAATTATTTCTATAGGGATTACTTAATTGATTTCCATTGAGGAAGTGTCGAAATCATAATTTCCATCATAAGTACATTCAAAGACTTCAACCATTATTAAAGATGACATCAAAAAATTATTCTAGTTTACTATTGTTGGAAATAGATCCTTATTATCACCAAAATTAAATACAACTGCTTTATAGAAATCTCATACATCTTTATCATAGAATAAATGTTTTGTCTTTTCATCGAACGCAAATTACTATCCATGATGATTTATAGATTTCTTAACAAAAATATTCATGGAATCCATCCTGTTGAAATTGATGGATCTTACACTCAACACTTTTCCTAAGGTCCTTGAGCACGTGAATCTACTAGACGTAGCTCCCTTTATTTTCTTATATTTTACATTGTTGAACGAGGTTCGAAATACTGAACTATTTGAAAAAATTTTATGACTATTTTATTAATATTAAAAGGTTTTTAAGGGTAATGAACCTATAACTGACTTATTTTATTTTGTTTTATAGTAAGAAAAGGGTCACTCAGAGTGATATGCATGATAATCATGTCAGAAAAACATACAAGTCCTATTGAGATATGACTAATACTTAAAATGGTGGTGCTAAATCTCAAATGAAATAACTCAAATAAAATATTTACTAATAATAAATTCACAATATAAAATTAGTAAAATAGAAATGATATTAAATAATTTTAAATAATCTTAATTTGGATTTGATAAAATTTAATCTATAACTAGGAAGTGGTTCAGTAAAAATTTATGACAATTGATTTTCTATGCAAAAAAAAATCAAAAAATCTGCAAGATATATTAATAAATTATGTGTTAAATATATGTGTTTCATCCTATAATGGTTTATCAATCTTTTTTGAAATGATTATTGAAATTTCGTGTCTCATATGATTTAAACCTGATTAAAATTGAATCCAAAATTAGTTAGGGTGTGTTTCATTCATAAAACCTATGTATAGAAACATATGGCTATAATATATTCAACTTTAGTATTAGATAGTTATATAATGTGTTTTTCATTACTATATCATGATACTAAGGATTTAGCAAGAATTTTACTGGTTCCTGACATTATCTTTCTATCCAGTCTACACCGAACAAAATATGTATCCAAATATAAATTTTAATTAAAATTAGAGGGTTTTGAAAAAATTAGATATAGGAAAACAGTTCATTTTAAATATCTAAAAATATTTTTAGCATCATTTAAATGAGATTCTATTGGATTAGATTTAAATATTTCACAAATAAATAATGAAAATATAAAGTACAAATTATTTATAATAGATTTATTCGATATTAGTGTTTTATATGAAGACTCTATAGAGAACTTAGGTTGGGGTTATTCCAAATTAACAATGTGTTTTGGTTTTCATGGTAAAGTAGACACCACGTTGTTAGCACACTGTTTCTCTTTACCAAAGAAACTTTCCCTATCCCAAACACTAAGGGTTCATATCTAACTCAGGGGATCATATTTATTATATTATGTTCCTGTAATCTTATATTATCGTATATATGAATCTCTTTCTCTAATTAGTAGTAACTACATGTTTTAATTTTTTTTATTATTTTGTAGGAACATTGTGATATACATGGATAAAAGTTGGATCACATTACCGAGGAATACACCTCAGTATGTTAAGGGTTTGAATGATTTTTTAGATTTTTTAATTTCTAATTGATCCGTTGAAGGAAGAATAAAATGTCCGTGTCCTAAATCTAAATTTAGAACATGGTTGCAGATAGATGAGGTTTATGAACATTTAATACTAAAGTAATTCCCTTATCAATATTTGTGTTGGATTTGGCATGGAGAATCGAACGTTACAGAAAGATTGAGCACTGATATTAATCCACAGAATGAGGTCCCAAGTTCATCGACAATGGAAAATGAAATACAAAACCTAATAAATGATGCATTCGGCACTGCAAGGCACCGCTATCAGCATCAAAACATATTAGAACAACTAGAAGAGGGTGCTACAAATTGCAACGTGACAAGTGATGTTTTTGAGACTGTAACACAGGTAGATCAATATTGTCACATATCATTGGATCGTCCTCTTGATTTTGAGAAGGAAAATGTAAGAGAAAACTTCACTGAGGAAAATACATTTCATGATTTAGTTGACGATGGAAATCAAGAGTTGTATTGTGGGTGTTTGAAATATTCAAAACTTTCATTTCTGTTGAAGTTGTATCACATCAAATGTCTATGTAGAATTACAAATAAGGCAATGTCCATGATATTGGAATTGATACGTGATGCATTTCCTAAAGAAAAAATCCCAGAATCTTTTTATGATATGAAAAAATTTATTAACAAGCTTGGTCTGAATTATACAAAAATACATGTGTGTCCCAATTATTGTATGCTTTATTGGGGAGAGGATTCAAGTAGACAGAATTGCAAGAAATGTTATTCTTCTAGATGGCAGGAAAAGGGTGATGTTAGAAGTCTGAATGAAGATAATTTCATAGAGAAGAAGAATAAAAGAGCAAACCTACAAAGGTTTTGCGTTACTTTCCTTTGAAGCCTCGATTGCAAAGATTATTCATGTCATCGAAAACCGCCGAACACATGAAGTTGCATCTTGTAGATAATAACAATGATGGGTTAATGAGACATCCATGAGATTCTCAATCATTGAATACATTTGATTAATTACATCTTGATTTCTCAGCTGATCTTAGGAATGTTCGATTGGGATTGGCTGCCGATGGATTCAACCCATTTGGGACTTTGAGTACCAATTATAGAATTTGGCCAGTTGTTTTGATCCCTTATAATTTGCCTCTATGGATGTGTATGCAACAAACATCTTTTAACATTTCGATGATTATTCCTGGAAAACAAATTCCTGGAAAAGATATTGATGTATACTTGAAGCCTTTGATTGACAAATTGCAGGAGTTATGGAGCAACGGTGTTGAGACATTTGATGCTTCTTCTAAAACAATGTTCACAATGCATGCTGCTTTAATGTGGACCATTAGTGACTTCCCTGGGCTTGGGAATTTATCTGGTTGGAACACATAAACGGGTTTGGCTTGTCCCATTTTTAACATTGATTTTGAGCCCAAACGGCTACCTCATAGTAGAAAATGGTGCTTCTTGTTTCATCAAAGATTTCTCGATGCATCTCATAGATTTTGGCTGAATAGATCAAAATTTAATGGTTCCATTGATCATAGACCACCTCCAAAGTTGTTAAATGGTTTTAAAATATTGAAACAGCTTGAAAATGTTGAAACAGAATTTGGGAAGGTTTATCATTTGAATGATAGCAGAAAACGGGTCCGAAGTGCATCGTCAAGCGAAACCGGAACACAACAATGGAAGAAAAAAAGTATATTCTTCAAACTTCCGTATTGGGAATTTAATTTGTTGTGGCATAATCTTGATGTGATGCATATTGAGAAGAATGTCTCTGACAATTTTATTTTCACATTGCTTAATGAGCATGGAAAGTCGAAAGATCATCTCAATGCTCGCAAAGACTTACAAGCAATGAACATAAAACGTGATCTCTGGCTAGATGAGAATGAAAAGTATCATCTAACAATTTTTGCAATGAAAAATAGGGATAAAGATACATTCCTTCGAATGTTAAAGAATGTTAAGGAATTTTATGGGTATTCAAGTAACATCTCGAGGTGTGTTGACTTGAAGAATCGTAAGTTACATGGATTGAAAGTCAAGATTCACATATTTTGTTACAACAATTACTACCATTGGCATTGCGTACATTATTACCTGAAAAAATTACTGCTGTTGTACTGCAGTTCTGCACATTTTTCAGACAACTATGTGAGAAATGTCTACATCCATTTCAGATTGACATCCTCCAAAAGAGGTTTGTATTGACCCTTTGCGCAATGGAGATGATCTTTCCTCCGTCCTTTTTTACTGTAATGATGTATTTAACTATGCCTTTGGTTGAGGAAGCTAAATTAGGAGGCCCCGTTCATTATCAATGGATGTATCCAATTTATAGGTATTTTATTTATATATTTTCCAGTTATGTAAACAATTTTTGGTACTTAATTAAATGCATAATTTTTTTTTTATTTCACAGATATCTTGGACATTTGAAATCATACGTGAGAAATAAAGCTCTACCAGAAGGCTCAATTGTTGAAGGCTATTTGGATGAGGAGTGTCTTACCTTTTTTTATCGATACTTGGATGATATTGAGACAAGATTTAATAGAGTTGTACGTGTTGACAACACATCGACTCAATCTCAAATACATCAGAAATCCAAAATATTTCCTGCTATTGGCCGATCAGTTGGGAGGACCTCAAATACGACACTGACTGAATTGGAATTATTACAGGCACATAGATATGTGCGGCTGAATAGTGACATTGCAGATCCATTTATTGAAGAGTTGAGGATACAAACAAAGAGACGAATGAGAGGCCGAACACGAAATGAGAAAGATATAACGAAATATGTTAATAAAGAGCTTGTAGAATGGTTTGCACGATGTGTAAGTTCATAAATAATACAAGAAATTAGAATATTAGTTTGACACATACATTTTTTGAATCTAATAAAGTATATTTATTTTTTCAGATTATGAATACTGATACTCGAGAAGAGGTGTCAGAAGATTTTAAGTTTCTTGCTATAGGTCCTCTAAAATAAGTTAGAAAGTTTGACACTTATAATGTGAATGGATTTAGATTTCGTACAGTCGATTGAGAAGTGGGTTTGAAAACACAGAATAGTGGTATATTTACATTTTCTGAAGTAGAATACTATGGAAATTTGTATGATATTATTGAATTAAACCACCACAGACATTTTTCGGTTGTTTTATTCAAATGAAAATGGGTCGATATTATCAGAGGTGTTAAAAGAGATTCCTTTCAATTTACTTCTGTGAACTTCTCTCGCTTGATGGATGTTGGTGATCATGAACTGCATGATCCATATATCTTATCATCGCAAGAAAAAATGGTATATTATGTGAATGATGTTGCCGATGAAGGGTGGAGTGTAGTTTCTCATGTAATACAAAGATATTTGTATGATATGGGTGATGAAGTGGAAAATTTGACCTCTAAAATTGAATTTAATCAGCAACAGGAAGCAGAATTAGTTGTCGATCATGATATTGAAAATATTAGTCTAGCAAGGATGAATGAAGTAGATGAAGTAATGGAGTAGGAAACCGACATGATTTAAGGAGAAAATTATTGTATGTACAAATTATTTATTTATTCAGCAACCACTTGTTTCATTTCTGCAGTCATTCATTATAATTGTTATATATATTTTGTTTATTAGTACTGGGCATCTATTATCTTTTTTAATTTTTTTTGCATAATTTTTTTAAAATATATATTATGAACTTAATTTTATTTGATTAAATGATAGGAATGCCAAGGAAGAAGCGGTATATTGTTTCATCTAGTTCCGCGACAAATGGTGATCCATTAGTCTCCCTCCCCACAACATCTGAGATGCCAGGTGCCGACACCCCTGCACCATCTCTCACACCATCCGTGGATGTCCCAGTAGAGTGTGAGTCGTCGACTCCCCTTTCAGGAGGCTAAGCAGTGGGGCAATGTCGTGCCCCTTCCAGTTCATCCCGGACACACTGGATTGTCACTATCATAGGTATAAATTTTAATTAAATAAATTTATTTCATTTTGTTTATACTAATTTTTTTTCTCATTGAAGATGACAAAAATGAAATCGTGAAGAAAAATATAAAAAGTTCAGATGTTTCGAATCTGAATGGCGAGAATATTGTTGTTCCATTTGATTCTTACGGGGTCCCTACGGATGATACCGTGGGGTTACTTGGCCAGATTATAGGCCAGTTGGCAGCGGAGCCCATTTCCCTTCCCATTTCATATGATGATTGGAGACATATGCCTTCAAGCTGGAAAAATGAAGTGTTTGATTCTCAAATAAAGGTAAATTTATTACATTATGGTTTAATTGAATGTCATGTTACTAATATGTTCAAAATAAATTTCTGTATACATATGTTCTTCCACTTTACCATTGCTGATGTGATAGCACAGAAGTGGACGTTGAAAAATCTAGGTAAGAAGTGGAAAGATTTCAAATGAAGATTATGGTGTGATGTCAACGATACTTTGTTGACCACACATCAAATGTATGAAAAGCTACCTAGTGGGGTACCGAAAGAGCAGGGGAAAGTGTTTGTTGACAGACATCGTGATCAGAAGCAGATGGTATTGAAATATATATTACTATATTATCCTCATTTTACATTTATAAATTTATATGAAAAGGACATGACATTCAATACATCAGTATTAAATGGCCTTTTATTTATTTCAGGATCGTTCAAGAAAAAATGCATCAAACCGGGCAAAGCAAGTCATCCCGCACACTACGGGCTCAAAAAGTTTTTCTAGAAGCCGAACGACATTGGTAATATTTTAATTAGTTTAAATATTTATAAGAGAATATTATCTATTTAATATATTGAATTGTTGATTTATCTTTGTTTAATGCAGTCATAGAGTTTAGGACATGAAGCATCCAGGACTGAACTGTGGTTGGATGTTCATAAGAAATCAGATGGAAGTTTTGTTAAAGAGCCTGCTAAAGAAGTTGGGGTATGAAGTCAATTTTTCATCATAATAACTTATTATCAGTTTTTACTGTGTTAATATATTTTGATATTTGATTTATAGGTAAAAATTAAAGATCTATGGGATGCCAATCCTGCGCAGTCCTACTCAGTCTCCCAGGATGACCCAGTTGCTAAGGTCCTTAGGAAGGAGCATGCTGGGAGAGTGCGCGGGATGGGTTTGGGACCCGTACCATCTGAGATTTTTAGCAGGCCATCGGGGATAGCAGCTACATCTACTCCTGAATTTAGTCAGCCCATACCCGGAGATGATAAGAGAGATATTGATTCTTTACGAAACACAGTTCACCAGTAGGGGGATCACATATCTTCATTACATAAAGAGTTGATTGAAACACATCAGCAGATGAGTAGATATGCCCCCGTTGGTAGTGCATCGACTGGTGGTATGCAGGTAAATCAAAAAAAATCAAAATCATTTAGTTTTATAACTTTAATTGGTTTAAAGTTTTAATATAAATATGCAATCATATTTAATTTTCTATATAATGTTATTACAGGTGACAACACAAAGTGGAGATGAAGGTGGAGAGGGTGATAATGCATTATCATACCCTGAGTAGTTGTATTGTTGATTTATAATACGAAAACAGTTGGTTTGTATATGTAACATTTGTGGCACATAGTTGCCACCACACATTTTCATGTCCTAAAATTTCCTTGATTTCTCATTTTCCTTTTATGCATTTTATTGATTTATGATGTTTCTTTTTATGTCTTGATTTCTCGAGTGTGGTATACATCATTTTGGAATAAATTGTTTGATTAGCCTAATAAGAAATTTTCCAAGGGTTCTATATTATTATTTTTATGTGTTTGGTTATGACTACTTTATTACTCATGGTTATGAGGAATGAGAACATGGGGGAACACTCTTTAAAGAAGAACAAACTAAATAAAGATAGTAAACTAGTTAAGAGTAAATTAGAAGAAAAAAGTGACTCACTTGTACTTTATGGATTTTCATGATATTAATATGTGTTGAATCTTATTGATTGACAATTGATGATATGGATTACTTCTTGTTTTTATTATCTACCATATCTACTAATCCTGATAGTCAGTTTTGTTATCATTTTTTAATTATAATGACTACTATGTTTTCAACAGATTTTTCCAATCCTTGATAAGGTATTCTTACATTGCATTCTCATATGGTATGTGGTTAGTATCCACACCCTAAACATAGTTCAACTGGTTCTTAACGGAATTTATGATCTTTATATTTTTAAATATTAAAAACATGTCATCAACATATAATAAAAGGTAAAAATACTCATGTTTAATAGTTTTAAAATACACAGATGCACCAAATCTACTTATAGAAAACCAATTCTCAATCATAAAGTAATCAAACCTTTTATACCATTGTCTTGAAGACTATTTAATCCCATGAAAGGAATTATGTAAAATAAAAACATGGTTTGGTTTGAACAATTTTGAAAATTGTTCTAGAGGATTCATACAAATTATTTCATCAAGACTACCATGTAAAAAAGTAGTTTTTACATCGAGTTGTTCAACATGCAAATCAAGTTTGGCAGAAAATGAAAGCATAATTCTAATGGATGAATGCTTAAAAAAGGAGATAATATTTCACTATAATCAATGACTTCAAATTTTATAAAACCTTTAGATACCATGCATGATTTGAATTTGATTTTAGACTCTCCTACATTTCTTTATTTCTTCTTATAAATCCATATTGAACCTATAACTTTCTGGTTATTAGGTTTCGGAACAACAACCCAGGTGTTGTTCTTAAGAAGGGAATTCATTTCTTTTTTGCATTGATCTCAGCCAATTACTATATTATTTGGACTTAAAATCTTACTTAAAAGTTTTAGGCTCATTATTAAAAAATTCCTAAGCTACATTGAAAGCATAGGCAGCAATGTATGACTAGTTGAAGTGGGCTGTAGGTTTAATAACCCTCCTTTATTTATCTCAAGTAAGCCGATAGTTGATCAGGCCAACATGTTCTTGGTCCTCAGGTTCAGATTCCAAATTGGGATCTGATTTAGGCTGGGCTTGGGTAACCAAAGGAGCAGGACCAACACTGAACTGAGGTTGGTCACCTGATCTTAAAGGAACATCAGCACCTAAAGGTGTTGGGACCTCTAAGGGTCCTTCAACTTCATCAGGAGCTACAACAGGTTCAGGTACTTTGTCGCTGGTCACACCAGATTCATGGAAGACCACATCGTGACTAACGATGCATTTCTAGTAACCTGGTTTATCTACCAATAAATAATACCCTTTAACACCCTCTATATATCCCACGAATATTCATTTAATATCCCTATCAGCTAGCTTATCATTACATAAATGCACGTAAGCTATGGATCCAAATATCCTAAGGTGAGCTAGATTTGGGGGTGTGACCTTTGAAATTTATTCAGGTGTCATAAAAGAGTTAGAAAAATATGGACAATAGTTAATGAGGTGCACTGCTGTTGAATCATCCTCAGCCTAGAAGGACCTAGAGAGTTTTGAGTGGGATAACATACACCTTACCCTCTCCAGAACAGTCCTATTCATTCTCTCTGCTAACCCATTCTATTATGGAGTTTCCAAAATAGTCCGATATATCTTAATTCCTTCAAATTCAAAATATTCAATGAATTCATTGGATATATATTCTAAACCATTATCAGTTCTTAATGCCTTATGTTTCTTATTAGTCTCACTCTCTACTGAAACTTTCCATTTCATAAAAGTCTGAAAGGCATCTAACTTGTGCTTAATAATATAAATCAACACTCTCCTAGAGAAATCATCAATAAAGGTTACAAAGTATAAACCACCACCATGGGAGGTAACCCTAGAAGGACCCCACAATTTAGAATGTACACATTCAAGAGGTTCCTTAGCCTTAAACATGGATCTACTGAAGCTGATTCTCCTAGAATTCCCATATACACAGTCTTCACAAAAAGGTAAACTGTTAGGAGTGATATTACTTAGAAGGCACTATTTATTAAGCTCACTAAGACCCATGGAACTAACATGCCCTAGTATCCTATGCCATAAGGTGGTGGAATCACATTATTAACCAGAATAACTATTCAACTGATTTCTATACACTTTTCCATCTAACACAAACAGACCATTACGAAGGGTTCCCTTTATTGCAGTGAGGGATCCTTAGGAAACTCTAAGGCTTCCAGATCCAGATTTTAAGCCGTGCCCTTTCTGGTCATGGGTTTCTAGGGATATTAGGTTTATTTTTAATTCATGTACCCACCTAAATTATTCAAGAGTTTTAACAGACCCATCATGAAGCTCTAGTAAAATTGAGCCTATGCCCATGATGTGACCGCTGATATTATTCCCTAGAAATGCCTCACCATTATTGAATTCCCGTAATTTAGTAAAGAATTCCTTATTTGGGCACATGTGGAATGATCATCATGAATCCTGGTTCTATTCATATAAGATGGCTATATCAGTGAAATTTAACACATTAGTAGTGTCAAAGTCTTGTTCAACTAATAGGGAATGGTCATTATTACTATCTTTAAAGTCACCCTTCCTATTAGTACAATTTTTCTTGATATGTCCAGGTTGTTTACATTTAAAACATTTGATTACCTTGTTTCTAGATTAACTTCTATATTTCTTGAACTGTCCCCTATCTTTTCTCCTACCCATTGAGTCACTTCAACCTCTATATTCACCTCTTTCCCTAACATTCAAACCCTCAGCCTCAGTTTTCACACTACCCTTCCTTTGAAGGTATTTAGATAGAAAAGGATATTTTACTTCTTCAAGAGTTAATGTATCTTTCCCATACATAATAGAGTAAAATGAATCATCCAATGATGTTAACAATATTATGGATTGATCCTCATCTCCAATTTAATGTCAATGTTGGCTAGATCTAAGAAGATTTTATTAAATTCATCAATGTGTATCTCGAATGCAGTTCCAAGGAGAATTTTGAATGTATATAATCTCATTTTCTTATATAGTCTACAAATAAGAGATTTAGTCATATAAAGGGATTCCAATTTGGACCATATTTCAATGGCAAAGGACTCATACAAAACTTCTCTTAACACTTTGTCTCCTAAAGATAAATAATTAAACTATGGGATTTCCTAAGGGTCACCTCGGGGACATCTACAAAAGAGGTGGAAGCCTGCCCATCATGAGTTATTGTTGTTATTTTCTTTATAGAGCCAGTAAGGGAGTAGCAATAGGTACGCATATCTATTTATTTGAGTTGTCTTCTATGTTACTGCCTTGCTGAACAAGAGGGGTGCATACAACATTAGTGTTGTAGTCAGTGGCCCTGCAAACATTATTTCCCTTATCTGCATTATGATTTGAGGAAATAGGGTCTAGAGAAGGGAAAGACAAGCCATTCTCATACTTCCTACAAATTGTTTCTAATACAAGAGCTCTTAGCTCCTCATCCAGATAAATATCATTTCTAATACTCTCGTTGTTCCACTAATTCACCCCATGTTCTACCTAAGGTACTTTTTAAGGGAGAAATTTTATTTTTTCTTTTCACCAACATTTCACTCTAACTTTTGGATGATTCTGGTATGTCATCTATCTATATTTTCCCTTTTTCCTATTTTGTACTTCTTTCCATTCATTTCCAATGGGGTTCACATACTTTTTTCTAATGATCCTATAGTTATTGAAGTTGTGCCCAATTATTTTTTAGACTTCACAAAATGATGTATTTTTATCATACTCAATCTAATATCAGTTTTTTAATCATTAGCACTAATGTTTATGGCATCTGGAAGTGTTGTTTGAAGATTAATTTCTAACATTATTAGAGCATAATGTTCAAGCTCTACATTTATTGTTATTTGATCAATTTTAACAAGGTATCCAATACATGATGTTATGTTATCCTAATACTGAACCATGATATTGCATTGTTTTCATGTATTATACTTGTTCTCTCTGTTATATGTGGTTTGATTTGGTTTTCAGGATGTGGGGTAGCAGAAACAAATTATTTTTTCTGGGAAACTTTCTAGCAGTGGTTTAAACCGCCGCTAAATGAAAGTTGGCGACTATTTCGTGGCGGTTTAAACCACCGCTAAACTTTAAAAACCACCGCTAAACGTAAAATAAAATATAAATTTAGCGGTGGTTATAACCGCCGAGAAATAGTCACATCGTGGTAGTCTCATCCCGCGGCGGTTCTTCTGGATTTAGCGGCGGGTTTATGGCGTTGGATTAGAATTTATTCGCGATGGTTATAACCACCGCTAAAACCACTGCGAAATGAGACAGCTACGATGCTTTCCTTTAACCGCCGCTAAATGAAAATAACCACCGTGAAAAGATTGGAGACGCCGTATTAGGCGGAGGTTTCTAGAAACCATCGCCACACCATTTAGCGGCGGTTATAACCGCCGCTAAACGAAAAAATAACTGTCACTAAATGCCTATTCTGGTGTAGTGGGACCACTAACACTCCTTTCACCGAGATAATGTGACCCAGGAAGTGAATCTTGTCCATCCAAAAGTGAAACTTTGGGATCATATCATATAACTGATGATCACTCAGTGTATTCAAAATGATCTCAATATGGTTGGAATGGTTTTATTGATTTAGAGAATACACAAATATATCATCCACCAAAACTACCAAAAAATAATCCAAGTAAGGATGGAATACTTGGTTTATCAGTTCCATGAAAAATGTTGGAATGTTCAGGAGTCCGAATGAAATAACTAGAAAATCATAGGGACCATACATGCTATGAAATGTGTTACGAGATATGATCGATGGTCAAACACATACCATGTGATAACCAGGTCTCAAATCAATCATAAGGAATACCTGATCTTCCTAGAGCTACTCAAAGTGATCATCTATTTATGGAAGAGGATACCAATTCCTAACCATCAACTTGTTCAATTCTCGATAATCCACCCACATTCTGATGGTACCATCTTCCTTTCTTGAAAAAGTACTATCGAACCCCATGAAGAAGTACTTAGCAGGATAAACCGATTTTCCTCAAAATACTCTAGCAACCTCTCGAGCTATTGAAACTCCATAATAGCCACCTTATAAGGAGGAATGAAAACCGGTGAATCTCCCAGTACTATATTGATCGATAACTACACCTCTCTCACCAAAGTTAGGCCTAAAAAGTCATCCGTGAAGATGTCCCTAAAATAATCAACTAATAGAGGGAAATCTGTATGACATGTCCCCAGGTTCTCCAAATATAGACTCAAAATATGGGTTGTCACTCCACTGAACCCATGATGATATGGTCCAGCTATGCCATCTAGGAAATCTCACTCAACTTTATATAGAAATGATCTTTCCTATAGTGAAATGAATCTCAACATGTGAGGATAAAAGTCAAAAAAATATAGAAGATGATTAATGTAGTCCACTCTATGAATGGAATCAGACCTGATCATCTCTAATAAGGCATGTAGATCCCATAAAAAGTGAAACCCAACAACCTCAATGGGTAACTCCTAACACATACCCACACCTACCATTCTTATCCCTAAAGGAGTTTCGAGCATTATAACATCATCAGAGGAGAAAGTGTAGAGCCCAAGGCTCTCTACAAAAGTCACATATATAAAACTATGAATAGACCCTATATCAATGAGTGTAGAAGTTAAAACAGAGGTGAACAGAATAATTCCTCTCACAGAAAAGGGTTTGAGATCCTACTCCATTTGGGTCTATTGCACTTCATAGGTCTTGCTGATACCATATCCCTATGACACTACCTAGCTACCATGTGGTGACCTACCCTCATGTCACTGATACCCTAGGGTCTGGCTACCATGGACTTGACTACCACCTCGGCCAGAATGCCCTAACACACCCCATCTACATGTCTGATTAGAATCCACTGACCCTATTCGTGAATGTGGAGTATGAGAAGAACATCTCTCACTAGATGCTAGTGGATACACCCTATAGAAAAACTATAGATGGACAATCTCCATACATGCTTGGAACTCAATTGGGTCCATCAAACACTACGGTCTCATATTCCCAGCTCCGCCGCACTAGAACCACCTTTCCTGACTACTTGAAGAAACATGATAACTTCTCATATCACTGTGAGAATGCACAACACGATGATTCTTTCTCCTAGCCGATATAATACCAGATATCAGTGTAGAACCTCCATGGTTTTTACCTACAGCTTGAGGAAAATTATGCTTGATAACCAGCCCCTAACTCACGATTGAATATATATATAAGGAAAAATAAAAACATTCACCTACGATTAGATTTCATACTTAATACCATCCTCGAATCTCCTGAACCTCGATGTCTCATCACCTATCAGAATAGGTGTGAATATCTCAAGATCAGTGAAATGGGAAGACTAATCTGTCGCTGGAATTCAACCCTACTCCAGATGCATGAACTCTCAGGCTATATCTACCCTCATCATCCTGAAAAAATAGTTGTCATAGAAGGCCTTATGAAAAAAATCCCAATTCCATATCCCAGTGACGCCCTATCTAAGTGGTAACATCAAACAAATCTTTACTGAATCACACAACATATAAGTCGTAAGATTGATCCTCCTCTCAGAAGGTGTATTTAGATTCTCTAAGATCATAATAATAGACTCCATCCATGACTCTATAGCCATTGGTGAGCCATCCGATGAAAACGTAGGTGGATGCTACAACTGTAAGACTCATTCCAGTTCATCAATATACGTTGAAGGCTGGGGGACTCCTTAGAGGGTCTCCATAAACCTCAAAAGTTCTTCAAGGAACTGTGGCTTAGCACCTAAATATTGTATAATAGCTAGTTCCATGACTAGAATGATTGTAGGATAAACTGGTATCCCATGTCTTACCACCTCTGGGGTATGATCATCGCAAATATCTTGGCATACAACTAGACGTCATCATGGAGGCATGGCTATACAAGGTCATGAACACACCCCAGTTCTTGTTGTGATTGTGGTTTATAGTTAAATAGTTCATGAAATAAAAAGGAGCAGAAAACCCTCACAAGATAAAAAAATATTAGTAGACAACGTGTAGGGACCATACATGGCGTGTACTGTTAAGATAATACATGGTTGTGTACATCCGTCGGCATGGGCATGTAAACACTCAAGCTATATGACACGTCAGTCAGGTACATGGAGTTTACAAAATCCCCCCACCAATCAAGTTACTTGTACACAACCTGATTCACATGGGGTCTATATATTTAATCTTACATGGTGTGTACCGAAAGTACACAACCTTTTACTAGATGAAACATCCAATGTCCCTTATCACATGTTCGGAGACATAGTTGGACACACGGTCACTTAGTATACGGTATGTACTTAAGAATATTTCTCTCTTCCCAAACAGAAGAACACGTAGAGTGTGTTCATAGCATCACATGACATGTTGTCTCAGTTTCTAAATAGAAAGCCTCAGAAACATCCTCAAACCCCCTATCTTTTAAAAATTAAAGCAACAATGTTCCAAATTCTAATTTGTGGGGGCCATACTCTATGCGAATCAAAACATGAAATCCAAATATATCATATAAAGACACAATATATATCCCATGGATGAAATGAGGTACACTAATTTATTATCAAAGTGGGTCCATAATCCTCATGGACTAGTGTTTGGTGTCCATCCAATTCAATCGTGACCCGTACCAATACACCTACCGCAACATCATGAATATCTATTAAGGAACCTATCACAACAATATGAAATCAATATTGCTCTCAAAATGGAATGGAAACAATGCATGAAAAGTGATTTTTAACAAGTTTCTATATGATGAATGAGATGGAATACCTTTTTATTATTTTGTTCCAAAAAAATATAACCATGATAATATCAATAATAACAACACAAAATAAATGTGTCACTCAATGGTGAAATTGAATCAAATGTAATATCTCAAATTAAAGTAAATCATATGTTAATATGAGTCAATTTGGATTTTCCCTGTACAAGGGTACCTAATCTCAAGCAAATATTATTTAAAAACACCATTTCCTTCCTATCCCATTCTGATATCGCAAATACGGTAAGACAAACCATAAAAGAAAACTCTTTTGGTAGTAATTTGTAAAGTCCTGGATCCGGATGCCACTCAACTGGTGCCCCATACCATGTTTTCCACATGGACTCAAGAACATTTCCATAAACACCAATGGATTTTGACTAGCAGTGAGGGCCTAGGGTGTGATAGTGGGGAAACTATACCCTCATTGGAAGAGTGTAACATAATAGAATATATAATAGTATAATAGTGTAAGTAGAAAACAACATACTACTAAAAAATCAATAGAAGACAAGATTTATAATTAAGAATCATTCCATAAAAAAGATGATGTACCATGTGATATGTTCTAATAAAGCTACCAAAATAGGATACACTATAGTCAGATACAAGTTTCATGAAAAATGAATGGAAATAAAAAAGAAAACTTAGAAGCATTGAAACCCTTGTCTTAGTCACGTACTATTATGCTCTTAATAGTTATCATGTACCTGTAGATGGGTGCCTTCCCTTATCGACACCTAAAAATATATAAATAGTTTTGTCCCTACATCAAGACCCAAACAATATTTGAGAAATGAATCCCAGTATGGAATCACCCATGATCTATGCTTATATATTAGTTAGAATATGTAGTAGGTAGTGTACAAAACAATTAAGAACAATAAACTTGAAAGTACTCAAAAGTAGTCAATTCTACAAGTCCCATTTCCCATTTTAATTCATTATGTTCAATTCAAGAATTAAATTTAATTTGATTATATAAGCTTCAAGATTTAGAATAATCCAATGAATCCCCTTATAAAGAAAGATCGGCAGATACATTAGAAGGATATCTAATCATTTAAGGTTACGAATAATTCAATGCTTGTGATTTGGCTGGGCAGTTGCATCATAAGTCATTCCATTTAAATATTCAATTAACACCTCACCTACAGGAGTAGAAAAACCTAGCCCGCTAGCATAACCATCCCTAGCCCAGAGGCATAACAAATCCTTTCCCACAGGCATAACAAATCCTTTCCCATGGGCATAACAATTCCTCACCTACATGGATAGTAATCAAACATGGTTGAGCTTAGTATATCATAATTTTAATATCATAGAAAACACATGTAAATTACACCATTATTGGGTAAACATGATAAAAATTCACATGGGATTAATATATACAAGCAAAAATTGAATTAAACTATCAAGAGGCATTAATCATCACCTGGAACAATACATACACCAGACTATTATTTAATATAAACCATTATAAGGCCTTATCATAACCTAAATCATGTGGGCATGTCTATAGTTAGAGAAAAACATTTTAGGCATGATTAAACAGGCATAGACATAACATGGGGTAATGGGAAAATCACTAATCCCAAATACATAATCAATTCAATCACAATTTATCACTATTTCAACTCCATTATAAATGTAATTCAAACATGACAAACTAATAAGGGAAACAAGGAGTTCCTGATAGTCAAACTCTTCCAAACGACCATAAATGTTCATTTTAAGGGAAGCTCACCCATTGGGTGGCCCTTAATCAAGTTAAAAAACCTAATTCATACTTTTAAACACTTATTCTATTACCTAAAAAATTGAAACCGTAAGAGTAAATTATAAATCAAGTGACGCCCCAAAAATTGGTGTGGGGTACTTCATCACATATATTCTTCCTGAAAATTAACTAGAGTTATAATACCACTTACGTTGTACTCAGGTGACTCTCCTTGTCCAGTGGCATCTTTTATTTCAATAAAGAACTAAGTAGATATACAAAATGTGGTAAAATTCTCAAGTCATGATAAAAGCATTGATAAAAAATTCCAATGAATGGCTCAAGAGGAATCAAGAATTACCGATTGGGTTAAAACACATCCGACGGAGATCGAAATGGAGATAAACGAACAATCGAGAGCATAAAATTTCCTTCAGCGGTGTTGCTCACAATACCTAGGGATCCCTCTGTCTATATAAAAAAAGATTCTACTATACAATTCAGTAAAAAAAATACACGATATGTACTAATGGACTATATGTCATGTTAGTACTAATATCACCCCCTCTATCAACTCCCCACACATGCTATGTTCAACCATACTTGTGTATATTACATGGAATGTAAAAAAATAATACAAAAAGTGTAACAAAATCGTTTGGGCATGTAAGGCCTCAAGCCGACATTTAACCTGTAACGGCCCAACCCTCCTGGTCTATTCATTTTTCAAAACAATGTTCGATCAAACGGTTCCACCAAAATGGTGGCACCGGTCACGGTCTCACACCAAAACAGTGGCACCATGATGGTGCAAACGTAATGGTGGGACCGTGACGGTGGCACCGTGTCCTCACCAAGCGGTCTTCGTTCTTTTCCAGTTCCTGGCTTTTTCGGCTCCCGTAACATATCTTTTGATGTAAAAGTGATTTAATTTCCTATTTAAAATCCATTAAATCCCATAAATGATATATAAAAATTCCCTAATGCCCGAAAAACTTAACTTAACAAACATGTGGTTCTTCCTCAGTGTAACACCCTTTCCCCGTAGCTTCCTGTACTGCCCCTGTTGCACGTATTTCCTCTGATTAGTGAAAACTGTTTAATGCACAACTGTAATGGCCACCAATCCAATGAGAATTATTAATTGACAATTAATTCCATCATGTGTAACCGCCCAACTGTGTGGAAAACCACGATCAGGCTTTAATTCCATTGAAAATTCCAAATCCCGTAACAATGGGATCTCATCTTTATATCACTCTAGAATTTATTCCTTCTTCTTCTTTTTTGGTCTCCTTTTTCCTTCCTTGTACATTTAGAGTCCGCCCCCTTCCCGAGATAAGTGGTGTTCCTGTGCTGGATCTTCCCGACTCATCCTTGGAGTCCCCCGGAGTTCCTCCCCTACAAGTCACGCATCCCCAGTTCTCGGTGCATAGAGTAAAAACGTCAATCCTTGATCAATATAGGTAGGTTTTTCCTTCGTCTCTCTTTATTCTGTATCATGCGGGGTGGGTACGCTATTGTTTCTATGGGGATGGATGAAACCAAATATTAATGAAGATAAAAAACAATCTATTAAAGAATGAAAGGGGGGTGTGAGTGATGTTTCTCTTGTATTTACTTATCCTTGATTATTTATGTTGTGAATTGTGTGGGATTATGCCCACTAAAAATCATGGCTGTTTGTGGTCTTTCCTTTTGAACTAACGAACCCCTGTCCTCTGTGATGATTGAATATATTAACATGGAAATTGATTAATCATGTAAACTCGGATGACTTAATGGATTCCCATTGGACAATAATCCTTGTTTGATCACCCCTGTTAACTATGAAGAAGGAAGGAACATAATGAATGAAGTACTTGAGTCTGGAAACTTCTTTGCTCTATCTTGGTGGTATGTCTATTTGTTTTACTTGATGCTTATGGGGTGATATGTATGAGGATGGTATCTTCTATTGTTTTACGGTTGTTGGTTGTGAATTTGAGGCAGTGTGGGACTGTATCTTGAGGCTTGGTTTTGTTCTAGTACTTTGAGGGATCTCACAGATCCCTTTGTTGTTGCAGCCTTACAGGAGGACTGGGAGTGAATGCTTAAAAGTGTTGTTTGTCTGTTTTTCATTTCCAAAGCTTATGGTTATGCCTGTTAGTTTCCTAGTAGTGATTAATTTACTTAAATTGAATCACTTGAACATGAAACAAAGAATGGGTTCAATAGGGAATTGGTTCTGGGAATGAGTTGTGACTTGGCTGTTAATGGTGTGCCTTTTTATGAATGAACAGTAATGAGGGTTTTTGTGATTAGGATGGTTTTGGAACCCCTAGGTTGGGATGAGTTCTTGTTACCTATACATATAATTGTAGTTCTTATATTTTTTATTCACTCCCCACCCATGTTGAGAACTTTGTGCCGAACACCCCCATTTCATAGGGGAGGGTGTTTTTACCAACACTCCTATGAGTGGATGGTTATTAGATCCTTCTATTATCCCTTTCCCGAATAGCCCAAGACTTTTTGGGCAGGCTATGGTGGCCTGAGGTCCATTATAGCCCAAGATTATTCGGGAAGGGTAGTTGTGGTGGTTGGCCCAGGTGTGTGCGGGTAGGATGTTTCCCAAGTGTCTTCAGGATGAGGCTCATGTGTCTTCAGGCATGGTGGTAGTTTTCATGGACTATGTGTTTGCGGGCTTGGCTCCGTGAGGTTGTAGTGGCCCAGGTATTTGCAGGCGGGATGTGTGGTAGTGATGGCCCATGTGTGTGCGGGCGAGGTGTGGCAGTGGGACAACAGTGAGAATGGAGGGAGAGGTTCGATGTGTAGGATGTCTTCAATAACTAGTGGGAAAGTGGCACGGGGTACCCAAACGTCGATGTGTTATTACTATTACAATACATAACTTGCGTTATATTGGGACTGTGCCTTGGTGAGGCTTGGGTGGGTAGTTTTTCTTGCTAGGTGTTTTTGTTATCTCTTTTCACCCGGGGCATTAGAATGCCTCCCAACTTGTGCACGAGAGCCTTTGGCTTTCCCTACTATGTATACATGTATGCTCACCCTATGTATATAAACTTGTTTTCAGGTTTCCAGGAGGTCTTCAGGGATCATGCAGGATCGTACTAATTTGGATGTTGGGATAGTTTCTGTTGCTATTTTTTTCTTTTCATTGGTACATTCATTTTGGTGTTTTCTTATACCTTGTAGCATTTATGTTTGGAACATGCATATGGGAATGGTTTGTTTTGGCTTTACTTGTACATCCACTTTTAGCTTTGTTGGGAATTACTATCTTATCTCCCGATCCTATTAAATAAAAAGGATAATGCCTTCCATCTTATGTGTGATTATATACCCTTGGTGCTAGTTAGCACTCCATGACCTATTGAAGCCGGGTCTCAGGGGTCATTATCTCTCCTTCAACTTGATAAAGGTAGGGTCAGGCAACCTGCTGTCCCTTCTCCCATCTTGGAGAAGGCGTGTCATGACAGAATGGTATCAGATGCAGAGGTTGAGATATAGGATGGAGTTCGAAATTAGGCATAATGAGGATTTAATGGAATGGTATGAAAATAGTGTTAGGCAATATTGGTGTGTGAAACAAGCCCAAAAAGACTAGATAGGACACAAGATTGTAGGGCCCCCTGTGATTCGATGAAATGTATCTAGGCATACCGAACATCCAAGTGAGGATACACTGATTACAGGGTAGAGACCCTAGGAAAGGTATATGCATCATAAGGACTTGTTTTCTTGTGTTTCTGGGGAATTTGTGGATTTTAAAAAAATTAATAAGAAGTCTAAGAAAATTTGAATGCAACCTTCTACACTACTCGTGCTTAGGCATTCCTTATTTACCTTGTAGCTATGGCACCTGGGCGATGACCACGAGTGGTTCGGGAGATCGAGGCCCAGAAAGATGACTTGGCTAATTAGCAGAGGGCTAACCGAGAGGAGGAGGATGATCAGTGGTGGAAGAATGTTAGTGAATTTCAGCAACAGAACCTTGGGAAGTTTGAGGGTAGCACCTCATACATGGTGATCGAGAGCTGGCTCAAGGAGCTGGTGATAGATTTCACATTTATTTTAGCCCTGATGGAGTACTGGGTTCCTTTGGCTGTAAGCTAGATTCGGGGAGCGTTGCATCAATGGTGGACGCCCTACCTCGGGGATAAGAGGGAGGCCGAGGTTACGGGGGATGACTTCGAGAAGGAGTTCCGGGAAGAATTCCTCTCTTCCACGATGAAGGCTAAGAAGAGGCAATAGATGCTCTCCCTATAGTAGGGGAGCATGTCAGTGAGAGATTTGGGGATCAAGTTCAACGATCTCCTTTACTTTGATTTGGACCTCTTTCCATATGAGGAGTATCAGGCGAGATGTTTGGAGGAGGCACTTCAACCTTCTCTTCAGTATGTTATTACTACCTTCACCTTACCGACATACTATGATGTCCAGAATAAGGCTGAAGTGGTATAATGGATGAAAAAACTGGTAGGTGTGCCACAGGAGAGAGTCCAGTTGGGCTCATCAAAGGGGAAATTCGTCAGCAGCAGTCCTCCAGCAATAGGGCCCTCTAGGTTTTTCCCAGTAGGGAGCATGCCCCAGCAGTTCCAGTTTCGATACCCTATTCCTCACCCTTTCTTTTCAAGCCCAGTACCAAGGTTATTCATCTATGGAAGTCGTGGGCACCTTCAGAACCAGTTCCCAGACTGAGTGTAGTATAATGGGAGTGGTTCGGTGCAGCACCCAGCTTAGCAGCAGCCGGAACAGCGAGCTCCCGCTCCTATGAGGGAAGACATTACAGGAGGAGGCCGACCTCAGGGAGCTCTTCAGGGGCCTTGATCAGGGCACGGTCGGTGATTCAGTCGACAGCCGAGGGGTAGGGGAGCTGGGTGTGGGCAGTTACACGCCGCAGAGGCAGCAGTTTCTTCAGGGACGAAAGTCGTTCAAGGTATGATCAGATTGTTTAGTACTCTTACCTATGCATTGTTCGATACAAGAGCTTCACACTCCTTTGTTGTACTCAGTCTAGTCCATGCCCTTGTTCTAGACGCCGAGAGACTTCTAGTTACCCTGGTGTTGAGTACACCATTCGGAGGTCAGACCAACTTGTTTTATATTTTCCGAGGGTGTAGGATAATAACCGGGCCACAACAGTCTATGAGGGATTTTCTATTGTTGTAGATACAACCATATGATATCAGCATAGGCATTGACTGTCTGTTATCTGTATTTTCCATAATTTATTGCTTCCAAGGAAGGATCATGTTTTCAGATTTTGGCGGACGACGTGTGACTTTCATCGGCGATAAGGGTTACCAAGAATGTAACCGACAAGTGGATCCCCTCCTTCTCTTGTTAGATATACTCTCAATGGAGTTGGCGGATACAGAGATGGTGGAATTCATGGGGATCATTAATGAGTTCATGTATGTCTTCTCTGAACAAGTGTAAACTCTACCCCCTCGACATGATGTTGAGTTTGGGATAGACATGCAACCTAGTGCCCATCCAATTTCTATGGATCCCTACTAGATGGTGCCTTCTGAGTTGTGGGAGTTGCAGATTCAGATTGAAGTTATAATGAAGAAGGGTTTTGTTTGAACAAGTGCATCACCATGGGGTGCTCTAGTCTTGTTCGCGAATAAGGAAGATGGTGGTATGAGGCTGTGCATATACTACAGGAGACTGAACCATGTAATGGTCAAGAACCGTTACCCCCTCCTGAGGATAAACAATCTCTTTGACCAGCTGAGGGGAGAAGGTTGGTTCTCTAAAACTGATCTGCGGTCTGGGTATTACTAGTAGAGGGTGAAGGTGGGAGACATCTCAGAGACTGCCTTCAGGTGTAGGTATGAGAACTTTGAGTTTATAATCATTTTGATTAGCCTTACGAACGCACCCATTGTGTTCTTGGGGATCATGAACTCTATCTTCTGGGAAGACCTGAACCAGTTCATAGTCGTGTTTATTGACGACATCCTGATCTACTCAAGATCAGAGGAGGATCATGCTGAGCACATGATAATGGTTTTAAAGGTCCTCCGACAACACCAAATCTTTGGGAAATTTTCCAAGTGAAAGTTCTGGATGTGAGAAGTGCACTTCCTTAGACACGTGGTGTCTACGTAGGGAATAGTGGTGGACCCATCGATGGTCATGGAAATTGTTTCTTGGGCAGAACCCAATAACGTGGCATAAGATTGTATTTTCATAGGTATGGAAGGTTAATACTAGAGGTTAATGCCCAACTTCTCCTGAGTTGCATCACCTTTGATAGCCTTAACCAAGAAGGACTAGGATTTTGTGTGGAATGGGCAGTGCGAGGTGGCCTTTATCTATCTAACGGTGAAGTTGGTTAGTGCCCCAGTGCTGAGGATTCTAGAAGAATGGGTAGCGTATGAGGTGTTCTGTGATGCTTCACGGTAAGTCCTTGGGTGATCTTTTATGGGTCTAGGCAGTTACGTCCCCATGAGCGTAACTATGCCACCCATGATCTGGATCTTGTAGCGGGTGTGTTCACACTAAATTTATGGCGGCATTACATCATCGGGGAGCGCTTCGTGGTCTTCACTGATCACATGATCTTGAAGTATATATTCTCCCAACGAGACCTGAATTTGCGGCAATGAAGGCAGATGGAGTTCCTTCAAGACTAAAACTTTGAAATCTAATAAAGCTCAGTAAAGGGGAATGTGATGGCCGGTGCCTTGAGTAGGAAGTCTCAGAAGGATGCGGTTTGAGAGTTGGCAGATGCTTGGAAGGAGATGGAGGAGTTGGCTGCCCTGCACCTGGATGCGAGGATGGATGGTAGTAGAGGCTGTCTATTTCATATGACGATGTAGTCCTCTCTGTTTCAATAGGTGGAAGAGTCTCAGTGGGGGACTTGGAGGATAAAGTGATGCACGATCGCATTAAATTGGGAAATGCTCCATAAGGATGGTCGGGATATGGGAAGAATCGAATGATGTTTCATGGAACGTTGTTCATCCCTGTGGGAATGCATGAGAGATTTCTTGGTGAGTTACACAAATAACCCCAAGCGGTGCACCAAGGACTTTAAAAGATGTACTGGGGTCTGAGGGGTCAGTTTTGGTGGCCCAGGGTGAAGCGGGCAGTGGAAAAGTTCACAGAAAAGTGCCTCGTGTGTCAGTAGGTGAAGGCTGAACACCGCATCCCATGAGGTTTGTTACAACCTTTAGAAGTCCCCAAGTGGATTTTGGATAACATCTCGATGGATTTCGTCATAGGACTACCCATAGTTCAAGGGGTTTGTGATTTTATCTAGTTAGAGGTGGACTGACTGAAGAAATCGGCTCATTTCCTGGAAATCAAGGAGTTTGGAATGGTGGATTCCCTAGCATAGAGGTACGTGGATAAGGTGGTGAGGTTTCATGGGGTTCTGAGGTCTATAGTCTCATATCGGGATACCTGGTTCACATCACAAGTCTGGAGTGGATTGAAGCATGATTTTGGCACTCAGGAAAGTCCTAGAACTACTTTCCACCCCCCAGACAGATGGGCAGACAGAGCGCACCATCCAAACAGTAGAAGATATGCTGCAGGCATGCGTTTTGGGATTTGGGGGATCATGGGTGTGACACTTGCCTCTGGTATATTTTTCCTACAACAATATCCATCACTCTACCATTGGCATGGATCCGATCTAAGCTTTTCATGGGAGGCCATATTGCTCACCCATTTGTTGGGTAGATGTTGGGGAAGCAGGAGTTCTTGGCCTGGATGTGGTGCAGAGCACGGTGGAGAAGGTTCAGCTTATACGGGAGAGGATGAAAGCAGTGCATGACCGACAGAAGTCATATGCTGATAACAGGAGGATACCCTCAGAGTTCGAGGGCGGGGACCACGTGATCTTGAAGGTATCCCCTCAGAGTAGACGACGAAGGTTCAATAGAGGGTGTAAGCTTTCTCCCAGGTTTGTCGGATCATTCTAATTGCTGTGGTGGGTTGGTGAGGTGGCTTATCAGCTGGAAATACCATCACTACTTATGAGAATGCATGACGTATTCCATGTGTCTCTGGTCCGATGGTATCTACATGATGATTCACACGTCCTCAACTAGGAAAAGCTGGATATTGAGGCCGACACAATGTTTGTAGAAATACCTATGAGAATTTTGGATCAAAAGGAGAAAGTGCTTCATGGATGAAACATCCCTTTGGTTTGTGTGTTGTGGAGGCACATTGGCCTCGAAGAGAGTACCTTGGAGTGGGACAAACAAATGCGCGCCCAGTACCCCAAGCTATTTTATGTTCTATTCTATTTTATTTTGTATACTTGTTCGCGATGAAGCGTTTTTTCCTTGTTAACTATGGAATGTGTTGTTTTAATTGTTCTATGAATGTATGTGAAGAGTCCTAACTATGGTGAGGGGATGAACCGATCCTTAATCAAGACGCATTAATGTGGATATGATTAAACCCATGCAGGAGAGTCAGTTCTACCCACAACGGATAATATCTTGACATGGAGGAATAAAATCCCCAAACCACATGAGAGGACCGGTAGTGTATCCTTAGTCGTTTAGAAGATGGACGAGGCTTACATCTGAGAGATATCTTTCGAGGTGGTTTTTCCGACCCCCCTCTTTTCTTCTAGTCTAGTTTCGATTCTTGAGTACGAGAATAGTTTGAGAGGTATCTGATGTAATGGCCGAAACCCTCCTGGTCCGGTACTTTTCCAGAACACGGTTCCATCAAACGGTCCCACAAAAATGGTGGCATCGGTCACAGTCTCACACCAAAATGGTGGAACAGTGTGGGTGACACCGTGATGGTGGAACCATGACGATGCCAATGTGATGGTGTCACTGTAAGGGTGGCACCATGAGTGTGGCAATATGTCCTCAACAAGCGGTCTATGTTCTTTTCTAGTTCCTTACTTTTTCTGCTCCCGCAACATATATTTTGACGTAAAAATTATTTAATGTACTCTTTCAAAGCCATTTAAAATCCATAAATGATATCTAAAAATTACACAAAGCCCGGAAACCTTAACTTACCAAATGTGTGGTTTTTTCTCAATGTCACACCCTTTCCCCATACCTTCCAGTTCCACCCATATTGCGCATTTTTCCATTTATTAGAGAAAAATGTTTAACGCATAGCCATAATGGACACCAATCTGATGGTAATTATTAAATGAAAATTAATTCCATCATGCGTAACAAACTAACCACTTGGAAAACCACGATCAGAATTTAAAGCCATTCAAAATTCCATATCCCATAAAAACGGGATCTCATCTTTATATCACGTTGAAATTTCTTCATTCTTCTTCTTGGATGGTATCCTTTTTCCTTCCTTGTATGTTTGGAGTCCACCCCTTCTCAAGGAAAGTGGGGAGCCTGTGATGGGGGTTCTGTACACATCCTGGGAGTCCCCGAAGTTCCTCCGAT
Source organism: Viscum album (assembly GCA_963277665.1). Classification (NCBI taxonomy): domain Eukaryota; kingdom Viridiplantae; phylum Streptophyta; class Magnoliopsida; order Santalales; family Viscaceae; genus Viscum; species Viscum album. The sequence continues at coordinate 1,982,407,715 of OY728161.1, read as the reverse complement.
ACAAGTCATGCATCCCCAGTTCTTGGCATACAGAGTTAAAACGTCGATCATTGATCAATCCATGTAGGATTTTCCTTTGTCTCTCTTTAATGTGAATCATGCAGGGTGGGTATGCTATTTTTTCTACGGGGATGGATAAAACCAAAAATTAATACAGATAACAAAAATACTTTTAAATAATGAAGGGGGGGGGGTTGAGCAAAGTTTATACTATATTTCATTATAATTTATTATTTATGTTGTGAATTGTGTGGGCTTATGCCCACTGAAAATCATGGTTGTTGGTGGTCTATCCTTGTGCACTAATGAACCCCTGTCTTATGTGATGATTGAATGGAATAACATAATAATTTATTAATCATGTAAACTTGGATAATTTAAGGGATTACTAGTGGAAAATAATCCTTGTGTGATCACCTCGGTTTACCAAGCAAATGGAAGGAACTTAATGAATGATGTATTTGAGTCTGGAAACTTCCTTGATCTGTTTTGGGGTTATGTCTGTTTGTTCTGGTTGATACTTATGGGGTGATATAGATGGGGATGTGATCCTCTGTTGTATTACGATTGTTGGTTGTAGATCTGAGGCTGTGTGGGGCTGTATCTTGAGGCTTGGTTTGGTTCCAGTACTTTGAGGGATCTCACAGATCCCTTTGTTGTTGTAACCTTATAGTAGGACTAAGTGTGAATGCTTAAAAGTTTTGAATGGAAGTTTTTCCTTTCCAAAGCTTGTGGTTATTCTTGATAGTTTCCCAGTAGTACAGAATTTACTTAAATGGAATCACATGAACATGAAACCAAGAATGGGTTCAATGGGGAATTGGTTCTGGGAATGAGTTGTGACTTGGCTGTGAGTGGTGTGCCTTTTTATGAATGAACAATAACGAGGGTGTTTGTGCTTAGGTTGGTTTTGGAACCCCGAGGATGGGATGATTTCTTATTACTTATACATATATTTTTAGTTCTTATGTTTCATATTCGCGCCCCACCCATGTTGAGCACTTTGTGCCGAACCCCCCCATTTCATAGGGGAGGGTGTTTTCCCCAACAATCCTATGAGTGGCAGGTTATTACCTCTTTTTCTACTCCCTTTCCCAAATAGATCAAGAATCTTTGGGAAAGAAGTGACGACCTGAGGTCCATTATAGCACATTATATTTTTGGCAGGGTAGTTGTGGTGGTTGGACTAGGTGTGTGCGGGCAGGTTGTTTCCCTAGTGTCTTCGGGATGAGACCCAGGTGTCTTCGGGCGTGGTGGTAGTTGTCCTGGACCAGGTGTTTGCGGGCATGGATACTTGCCATTATAGTGGCCCAGGTGTTTGTGGGTAGGATATGTGGTAGTGATGGCCCAGGTGTGTGCGGCCGGGGTATGACAGTGGGAATGTTGTGAGAATGGCGGGAGAGGGTTGATGCATAGGATGTCTTCAATAACCAGTGCGAAAGTGGCGTCGGGTACCCAAAAATTGATGTGTTATTACTATTACAGTACTTGAATGTCGTTATTTGGGGAGTGTGCCTTGGTGAAGCTTGGATGGGTAGTTTTCCTTGCTAGGTGTTTTGCTTATCTCTTTTCTCACAGGGAATTTGAATGCCTCCCCACTTGTGCATGAGAATCTATGGCTTTCCCTACTGACTATACTTGTATGCTCACCCTACGTATATAAAACTGTTTTCAGGTTTCTAGGAGGACTTTCAGGATTGTGTAGGATTGTACAAGTTCGGATGTTGGGATAGTTGTTGTTGATGTTCTTTTTCTTTTCTTTGGTACTGTCATTTTGGGGTTTTCTTGTACATTGTAACATATACTTTTGTAACTTGCATATGGGAGTGGTTTGTTTTGGCTTTACATGTACTTCCACTTTTGGTGTTGCTGGGAAATACTATCTTATCTCCTAATCCTATTAAATAAAAAGGGTAATTCCTTCCATCTTTTGTGTGATTATATAACCTTGGTGCTAGTCACCACTCTGGGACCTATTGAAGGCAGGTCTCGGGGGTCATTATCTCTCTTTAAACTTGAATAATGAAGGTTCTAGAAACCTTTTGTCCCATATCTCATCCTAGCGAAGGTGGGTCATGAAATAACTGCTTTATCTTTTTCCTTTTTAGGAACTAAAAATAAAATATTCGTACCTCAATATAAGAATCGGGTTCTTAAGATGAATGTTTTGGTATGTTCCATGCAAGAACCAAGATATTCCCATGGAGACTATTATACATTTGAGGAAGACATTTGGATCAACAATATAAAGAATTGTTTCTTTATTCCTATAATGAGATTATGGTACAATGTATGTCTATTTTTAGGACCATCAATGAACAATTAAGTCAAACAAGGTAATTAATTAATTTAATTACATAATTATAAATAATAAATGATGATCATGTGATTAGTTTCTTAATTTTTCTCACGTTCATTTTATTATTGAATTCCATTGATTATAATGTTTATTTCTATGTATGTTATAGATTGATAATTGATTACAAAAAAAATTCTCAGAATTACCCATCACATGCTTCCCCTGTAACTGGAACCTTTAATAAAAATATTTAATCTGTTAAAAATTATTATGGATGAAAATCTCAAGGACATTCAGATGAGAATTAATATAAAATAATTGATTAATTAAATAAATAAATTAATTTATTTGAGAGTGATTTATCATAAATAAGAATTTTTATTGTTGGATACTAATTTTATAAAATGGGAAAATTCTAGCTTTTTAATGGATGATCATGATCTTAGAAAAAAACCTTTGTATGTGATTGGTTTCATTTAATTTATTATTATGTAAAATTAGTGGCATGCTTGTAATATCTCATCCCAATATGTAAAGGAAAATATTCTCATGGTTTCTTTTATGGAAACCCCTTACACTAACCTATGTTTGAGTAAAAACATATGTAATGAATGGATCTCCCATGATAGTGGAGGCAGTTCACATTTGGAGTTGAGGATAAACCGGTCCAATCGAGATAAATAGGTGGACATGTTGAATGTTGTAACAAAAAACTAAATTGGATCAAGGTGTTTACCCCTAGGTTGAAGATTATTTTCTCATACCCTATATAAAGTAACCAATAATAAAATACCATTATCATATCGATTAAAACATTATTTTTGTCAAGATTCAACGTTATTCCAATATGGATTTTTCCCCATCACATGAATTGATGGATTAAAAAAAATGCAAGATAGAACTAAAATAAATTTTATTATGCACAAATATTAGACAAATGTTAGTCAATCAGTTATGTAAATTCACTTAATATTAAAAAACATGTTAAAAAGATAATAATTTTAAATTCATACATAATATATAAAATCTCCCCATTATTTATATCAAATCAGTATAGAATTCAACTACATCAGTTAAAATTGAACCATGGTTCAAAGTTTCATATAAGAAAAAGTTGGGCTGCTTTATATTACGAGGTAATTATAACATAATTATTTGTGTTAAATTACCTTATTCCACAATAAGGGTTTACTACCAAATAAGGACTTGGGGTAACTGAGAAGCAAGAGTTGAGGAAATCCAATTATAGGATTTTAGGATTGAGGATACCACCAAGGAGATCAATAAATAGTGAGTTAATGAAGTTGTAATTTAGAATTTATGAATTGAACAATTCATGTTTCTTGACCAACCAAATTTGGGGTAATGAGATGGGGAATATGGGTTTATTCCACTACAATATAAATTAAATAGGATATTCTGAAGCCAATTGTGAGGGAATTTTGGTTTCAATAAAAGAGTTGTAGATTAATAAATATAATATTTATTTATCTATATAAAGATATCATATATTTAACTAAAATGATAGTCATCTATTTTTTATAAGAAATATGAATTCCAAAATATCACCGTGATCCATACTAGAGATGGATGATGTTTTATTCAGTAGAAATTTCAATGAGTGGAAAACATGATTAAATGTTATCTTTTTCTAGGAAAGGTAATTGCAAGTTATTTAAAAAATAATTACTAATTCATCAAAAAATGTGGATATTGATAAAATGTTTTCTCTCTATGAGAGCCATTTGAATGATCATACATATATTGAGTGGTTCATGATATCATCAACAATCAAAGAGGTTTTTAAACAACAATAGATCATTGATGTATATAAAATGATGTCTCACCTTAGGGATCTCTATCAACAGAAGGTGATAAAGGAGATATACAATATCACTAATGGTTTTTTACATATGTTCTTGAAGAATTAGTTCCAACTAGGCCTCATGTATTAATTCTTATTGTAAATAATTAATTCATAGACTTTATAGGAATTAAATTCAAGGATTATTTGCGGACTTATCTCATTATATCATCACTTCCCAAGACCTTAAATACTTCTATTTTTATTTAAAATATGTTAAATATTGAGAAGAGTCTTTAAAAAATTATTACTTTGATTCACCATGTGGATAAAGACATGGGGTGTGATAAACCAGTGGTGCTTATGGTGAATAATAAAAGGAAGAACATGGTGAAGCAAACCAAGATTCAAAAAATGTCTAATGCTCCCAAGCAGTACCCTTCAATGAATATGATGATCCATTGGCAGGGAAAGGATAATGAGGCAATATGTTTGAATGTCACATGCAATGAACTAAATTAATATCTGAACCCAAATGGAAGGGGAAGATAACAATCTGTTTGTTGTCGACTGTAATCTTTCAAAATCTACACATTGGGTATTACATAAAACTTTTGGTTCTCTAATAAGTATAAAAATTCAATAACAATTAGATTAAAAAATATTTCTAGTTGAGAGGTGGATATGTTAGCTTCCAATGGAGTAAGGCCAAATTCTCTTTGCATGGGTGACTTGAACCTTTAATTTCTAACAAAAATTATTTTGGTTTTAAATTACTGTTATTTGGATTCAATTGTTACAAAGAATATAATTTATATATATACCCTATATGTATATGGGATTATTTTAATGTTTATAAATAAATTTATTTTATAAAGGAAACATATTATATTGTAAGAAACATTTAAAAAATTGACTTTATGTATTAATCTTTGAAAACCATGTACATGTAATTGATGAAAAATCATTTTTACAAGCCTCATATAAGACCCAACTATTGAATCACCATGTTGGTCATATAAATGAGAAGATCTTGACAATGATCTATAAAGAGGTTTATTTAGAATCATTTGATATAAAACCACATGAAAGATTTCCTTCATGTTTATATGAAAAAATGACGAAACATTTATTCATTGGACATGTTGAAAGGGATGCATAAATTATAGTATTAGTACAAACTAATGTGTGTAGTCTATTTCGAGCAGAATCTTGAAGAGGATATTCTACCTTTTCAAATTTTATTAACTAATTGTGTAGATAAGGATATATTTACATGATTAGGTATATGTATTATTCATATGATAAATTCATGGAATTCATGATTGATTTATTGAATCATAATGGAAGGAAAATAAAGATGATTTTCATAGATTAAGATGTGTAATATCTTAACAAAGAGTTTATCTAATTTATATAAGAGTTTGGGATTCTATTTCAACACACTACATGTTACACAACATAGTATAATGGTGTTAGTGAATGAAGCAAATGTGCCTTATTTAAATATGGCAAGGTCGATAATGAGTAAAGAAAATATTCCATTATCCTTTTGAGGATATTCATTACATTGAGTAATATCATAATAATCATGAATGTTGATCCATAAAATAAACCCCCTCTTATAGTAAATGTACTCTAATAATATAAGGTGTTATAAATAATTTTCAGTTTATCTATGTTCATTTATTATCCATTTCCCAAGGATTCTACACATGTACCTATAATTCCAACTATAGAAACCCAAATTCTAATGACATGGAGAAATAGTAAACTTCATTACATTAGTATAAGAGACAAATGATCTCATCTTGAAAGACCGATCAATTTAGTAGTCTTGAAGAACTATATACATAAAATATTATTATATTAAATTGGAAATATGATGTAAATAGTATAAAAAATAGTATTTCATCCTTGATCATATTTATAATATCCTTCTTCATATAATTGGGTATTGAATAGACATACCATGTGATATCTAATTCTTAATAAGAGTTACATATAACATAATCTATAATGCGTAAATAAGGAATAATCAATATGGTAAGGTAAATAATGGAACCACTTTATATTTATTCAATAACATGATCATGAAATTTATCCATAGATAATTTATATCTAGCATAATTATGTATAATAATAAATAAATTCTCAATGATGAAAATGATCAATATTATAAATCAGGATCCCACACATCATGATATCTATAATTCCAAATACATGTGTAAATGATGATTTATTGATGGGTATATTTTCCCAAAAAACCCATCTAATTTTGATAAACAGATTTATTTTAATTGACATGTCATGAATAAATGTGCTATATAATTTCCGCTTGTAGCTGTCAATATATGTCTAATGAATTATTCATATATTTGATGATAAATTCAATTAATAAATAGTATGTCTCGTAGATAAACATATATTTTAATTAAGAAATACATATTTTTTGTGGGGTTCCCCATTCATCCAAATTACATTTGTAGTAATACACTATATATAAAAATTATTAAGGTTAGTAAATAATAATATAACTTACAAATACATAATAATAATTATATTTTCATTGAAAATTGATCATAATAAAGTTAATTTTTTAAAATAACGTATATAAACAAAAAATTAATAATTGATTAAATATGACTATGAATTCAATAGAAATATATTTTTTGAAATTAATACTTGTCATTTGAAGAGTTAAAGGAAATATATGAGAAAATTTAAAATAATATTTCATCAAAGTGTTTTAATTATAATATGATTTAATACATTCATTATAGTTAAAATATAATAATACATTTAGTGTGTAAATAAATATTTAATTCCACATATGTTAAAAAAATTCCTTTTGAGTTTTTGTAATAAAAGATGATAATAAAACTTTTATAAAACATTAGGAATATTCCATTTAAACCTTTTTAAAAGGAATGGTTAAGTTTAAATTTAACTTTAGTTCCATGAAATAAAAAATATATATTATGAATAATAAAATAAGATCGGATCCTCTTGTAAACATTTATTTCCAAGATTTATGTTCAATGGTGTGGAAAATTTGGAAAAAAATATAGAAACTCCTTAAAAGATTAAATATTATTTAAAACATAAATCAAATTTAATAAATATGTATTATATTATAATAACTATATTTTATATTATATAGACCACATAAAAATTGGTGTATAATACCAATAATTTCTCAATTGGTTGGAAATTGAAACTAAATCCCAAACCATAAGTTCTAGATTCCACAAAAGAGATCTAATATGTTTTACATTAAATTTTAATTTATTCTAGTTATATACCATGACCATATTTATATCTATACTATCACATATTATCTAATTATAATATTTTATCAATTTTTTGTTAACAATATTTTATTATTATCATTATTTTGGGAGTTAATTACTTAGTTTTTCATAAAAACTTGATTCAATAGCCTAATACCTTGAATATTTATCGTGGTTCCATAATCTATAGAATTTAATTCTAGATATTAATATAATAAATATTCAATATATATATATATATATTCTACAGTAAGATATAGAGACAAAAAAAATGCATTACACCATTTAGGGAGATGGTAGGCCATACGTATGCTTTAATGATATTTTCACTTTTCAAGGGATGGAAAAAAGAAAGGTAAAAAATAGTTCACCATTAAGAGATTTATTTAATATAATATATATATATATATATTAATTAAATATATACTTATTACATTCCATGTAACATTAAAATGAAAAAACAGATCACATCTCTTCCTGGAGGCGGTAGCCAACACATATAGACAAATGGAATTATTGTTTTATAAATGATTAGATGGTAATAAGTTAGATATGATTTTATAATTTTAGAAGAATAATTTTTCCATAAATATTATATAGAATCATTAGTCCCATAATTATAAGCACCCATGAAAATTTCAGATGAAACAAATTATATTTCTACGTGGAGAAATTATTCCGCACACATGCATGAGAGATGATATTGTTTTTCACATGATACAAAATTGATGGAAAATAGTTATAACATAATCATAACAATATATAAATATATTTTATAAACTTTTGATATTGTTTTATTATGAGTACACAAATTTAAGAGGAAGATGAATAATAAATAATCATGTAATATACATTAATGACGAAAACCCCTTCATCGGTAGAAATCCATTGGATCTCCTCTTACAGGACATAAGTTTGGTATTTTGTGAATCAAAATAACTTATATATATGTATATATATATTTAACAGAATTTTCTAGGGTTTAGTCATGAAAATATACTCAAAGTGGTGTAAGAAATTGAGAAAAGTTTTGTCCTTTTATAAGTTACGGGAGGGGAATTTTTAGAATTCCATAAGGCATTAAATAAATATAAATAATTATTAATTAAAAAATATATAAAATTTAGGTAATTAATATAGTATATTAGGGTGAATCTAAAACTTCCAATCCCAAAAAATTTGAATTTTTTCGTTATGTTGTTTGCCCTATAATTTAGTTTTATCCCCCAAAAATTACTATAATATTAAATTTTCCACAATATGAAGGTCAGGATTGTTACCAAAAGAGGAAAAAAGACACATAAATATACCATGGTTTATTTTTTAACCAAATCAAAAAATAACATGGATGAAGATATAAATTGTTTGAATTTTAAATCATTTTATAGAAAAGTTTTAATTATAAAATATCATTAATTTCAAATTTTACACTATTCATTTAATTAGACATTAAATACATTAAGATTAATTTCCATTATTTACATTATGTGTGGATTTTTATAAAGTCAAATAAATGAATAGTGTAGAAATCGCCACAATTTATATTTTATAAAAATAACATTTTATTAAAATTTTTAAAAGTCATAAAATTATTTAAAAATTACAACTTGATAATTATAAGATCAAAAATGTCATAAAATATCCATTTATGGTCAATTAAAACCATTTAAGTAAATATTTATAACCATTAATTATTTATAATCTTATTACCATATTTAAAAATAAATAGAATAACTAAGTGTAAATTAAAATGATATGGGATAAATAGATAAAATAACTTTTCAAAAAATTATTGGTTTATGAGATTAAAACCCAATATCATATTATTTTCAAAATCGGGACATTTTTTATGGATTTCAGGAGGGTTTCATTTTATTATATATTATTATTTATTGTGTTTCGAAAAGTTCCTCTCAATTCAATTATAAAAGGGAACCTCCTCCCTCACCTCTTCACTTCATTTTGAGCCTTAAATTTTGGCCATCCCCTTACGTGGTTCCTTATAAATATCCCTATTTTAATTAAATAGGTTTTTTAATCTAGAAAGACAAACTCTAGTGCTCTATGAAAATATTTAGAGGATGCACGCCAAGGAAGAGGTAATCTCTTCTACCGATCCCTTCGAATTTATTTCATCACATACTTCATCTTCATTAGTTGTTTCATTATAAATTAATAACACATGTATCACTCACATACTGATATGTTATGATAAATATTAAATAATCATATTTCACCTTCTATCCATCCTATAGAAAATTGTATCACCGCACGTGCGTACGTACAACTTACCATCTCCACGCCGTGGTGTAACATGTTTTTCACCACCACCATACATGGATGGGTATAACGATGAATATAATTAATATATATGATTACTATAACATTATAATAATTCTGAAATATAATAAACCATACACTTCAATAACATTCAATAATTTTTTGAATGATATCTTCGGTCGTGCGTACTTACAGCCAACCGTCTCCACGATGTGGTGTGATTCATTAGACATGATAATCATTAAAAGATGATTATATAAATGCATTTAATGAATAAATATGATATATATTATACAAATATCAATAAATTAATGATTTAAATATAATCTAATTAGTTGAACATAAACTTATCCAACAAATATTTCATTAGAACATAAAACAGTCAATATCTGAGTAACGAGTGACAACAAAATGTTACTAACACATATTTGATAATATAATAATATATGACATCATAAAAATGATTATGATTTTGTATTAAGACTTTAACATTATTTAAATCATTATACAGAAGGTTCGGATACATGCAAAGTATATTGGACCTAAGGTAATGGATAAATATTCAATATAATTTTTATCCAATATTGTTTATATGTATGTATTTAAGAGGGATATATTTATCATCCAATTCAATGTTTTCTAAAACAAAATTCCAAAATGAATTATATTCTTCTATGTATGTTTAATGTCATTTTTACGCTTTTTGACTTTTACTACATGGTTTTGAAGAAATCTTATTTTTGTTTACCATATGAGGTACTTTTTGACTTCTCCAACAAAAGTATGAGGAGAATGTTTATTAACTTGTACAACATGGATGGATTTTTAAGGTTCCATGAATCCATATTTCCATTAAGATTCCCCTTCACTATTTTATGTTTATTTTATACTAAATTATATTCATTTTAATTTGAGTGACATTTTTAGAGAATAAAATGTTTTTGAAGAAGAAATGATATTTCCCCCAAGAATTAAGTTCAAGTGTTTTATTGAAATTTTTTTCTATCTACGATGACACTCTTAAATAAATTTATCTTTCTATACTTATCATTACTATGATTTTATTTTTTTTATGAAGGATTGTTTTTATATTGATTACGTTATGATGTAATTATGTTTAAGAAACCAATTTTATTTCATAGATTATGCTATAATGAATGATTTTTGATTTTTTAGAATGTGTAAGAATTATTTCAATATGATACTGTAGAGACCTGTATCTCTCTATAATTAATTGGGTAAAAATTTATATATCATGAAATATACATGAATAGAATGGAATGTAAATCTGGTTTAGTAATACAATGCTGAAATGAGGAGTGAACTCCATTCAGTAAGAGAGTTTGTCCGCATTGATGGTCTTGGAAATGAGCATTGACTAATATGAAATGATTTCTATGAATATGTGTGTATTACAAAAAATTTCACGTGTTATGTTATGACTATTGGGATTACATTAATAATTTATGATTTTCCCATGACATGATGTTATGACATTTTATATGCAGGATATGATTTTCAAATGTTATGTTCTTATGATTATGATATGATTGATATTTCCCTTGTTTACCCATACTGAGGAATTTATCCCACCCTTACATATGTTTATTTCCCCCAGGTCTTGAAGAAGGGTATTTAGTATGATATATAAAAAAATAGTCTAGTTATATTGAAATAAGTGAAAGGCAATGTGGTTGTTTTATGAACTAGTTGTTTATGTTTCATAGTTTCTAGAGACACTAAACATATAAAGTCCTTGCATGGTTTTTGTTATGTTATGTAAAAAATATTATTCAATCATGGTGTAATATATATATGTAATGTATGGACCATTATAAGTAATACCACAATGTCTCCATGAAACGAATCAGATTACTCTTCCAAAACACAAGAAAATACGTACTATTAAACTGTTGACGAGCTTAGTTTCAACTAAGCCATAAAATATAACCAACATCGAACACACCTTCAACTCATTTTGGGGGTTCCCATTATATAAAACATCTCTATCTCTCCATCGACATCTTAAAATACAATATTCTTCCAAAATCAACCCATGGTAACCTTTAATGAATACAACAAATACATGATGTTGATGATGATGTCAAATAGATTTCTCTATAAACACAAGAAATATTTCCAAGAGCAGTGCTACCATAATGATTGATCACAGTCTCTAGAAACTTTATACTTGACAGCTCAACCATTGACTAATGTAGTTAACTGCATGGGAACATGATGCATCTCTACCCTAAGTCACCATGAATGGAATATAGTATATGTTATAAAGGAGTGTGTGGTTACTGAATTAAAAAAATAATTCACTCATATAGAAAATACGAAAATGGTACCTCAAACAACATATGTATTTCCCTGCATTGGCAATTCTAAATCCAAATTTTAACCATGACCTTCCCCATGGCCTCTTAGACACTACTGAAGTACAACTTAACAAATTCACTCCTATATATGAGTATGAGGAGAGTATCAAAGATATACAATAGCTACCCCACCCCCTTAATTCTTACCTCAAATTGGGCCACACTACAACTACTGCTTCGATCTGAAACTATCTCAACGGCGGATACAGAAAAAAAAACACCAAGCACAGAAATACTTCTCAGAAAGGTTAGGAATAATCACCACTTTTGACCATGTCCTCTATAAAGATAATTATCATCTGATCCTTCAACATATGTTTGAGAGCCTCCATGCTTATTGGAAGGAGATGATGATGGATTGGACCCTCCCATGGATAGCCAAAAACTCTTATTTCCAAATTTTTAGGAACCCCTAACAACAAGACTACTTTGTGTGGAATGCAAGGACCCGGCCTTAAAACATTACATAATCATGAATTAAATGAATAATTCACATAGAGGATATTTTTAGGTTTATTGTTTTAGAGAATTAGGTGATAACTATTACATATCAAAAGATTACAAAGTAGACACTTCTACTAAGTTTCCATAAAATAAAAACTCTTAAAAAGAAACATGTCTAGTTCTATGTTTTAGACAGCATGTCTTTCCTTGATCCCATACTTGACCCTATTCATCTTTAAGTCCCGTGGAAAAAATTTCAAAAACTTGCGATGAGCATAAAAATCCCAGTAAAGGATACACAAAGAAGGAAAACTGTTAGTTTTTCAAAACAACAAGTAAATCATGAATAATTTATCAAAGTAATACTTTTTACCTTTATGAAGTTGTAAATACTCTTCATTGGATAAAAGATCAGTACTTATCCTTTGTAACCAAAAGATTACCATAAAACCATATAAAGAACACATAACATATAAAGGTAACTTGGGATATAAACATACTTAAATGGAATAACCATACCGCCGACTTCCACGCATATCACTATATGGAATGGCCATACGGACGACTTCAATACCCAATGCATTAGAGGTTACCCGTCCTGGTTTTCATGACACCACCCGTCATATGGTTTATCACGTAACCACCCATCAAATGTACAAATACCATTATAAAATCATAACACATAAAACAATTATAAAGGAAAGAAAACATTTCCACATTTCAATCACAATATATCCCTTAAATATATTGACATAAAAAATCCATTATCAAAACCATTTTCAATACCAAAATACATAAAAGAGTATATGGTATTTATTTACTTTTAAAAACATTACGGCTTGTTGATGAAGCCAAAGATCAAATAATACTCGCGGCGGTAGAAAGGTCGTTGTCACCACGTACGTTAAAAAGAAACATACTTTTTGTCATTTAGTAAAACACTTTGTATAGAAAATATTCCTTTTGAATAAAAGTAAAAGTCAAAGGGGTTTATACACCATATAAAAGAAATTTGTGCATAAAACAAAATATACCTCAATGAAAGGATATTGAGACGAAGTCTCGTTCAAAGACGATATCCTTAGATTAAGGATAAATCCATTATGTAATTATGTGTGCCAAATATAAATACCCCCAATATAAGTGGATATTAAGTTTAAATCAATCAGAGGTCATTCACACATATTCATATCATGACATGATCAAGAATTAGAGTTTTAACCCAATTAATTGAAATTGTGTTAAGAAGTTCCCTTACAAAAATTCGATAGCCTAACGACGTCACATTAAAATTCTGAAAAAGAGTTGATGAGAGAGAAAATGGTATCTCATCACTTTTACAAAAAAATTTAAATTAATAAGGATATATAAGAACATATCACAACATAATATGATGTAAATTAAATGATATAACAAAAATGAGTCTTTTAAAAAGTAAAGGGTGAAAGGTTCCCTTACCGATTTGGTAACTTACAAAACATAAGCCACATGAAAGAAGGATCATAGAATGAAGATGTAAATACCCATAAATTTAAGTATATTACATAATGAATACACTCATGGGCAGTATATACCCCACACAAAAGGAAATAGTGGAAAATGTAGAATGAATCTCACGGGAATAAAAGCGAGATGAAAAAATCCCTTACGAAAACTCGGCAGCCTAACGGTGCCACTTAAAACATCCAAAAATGGATTGAAGAGATAAAATAGGGTCTCTCATCACATGAGCATAAAATTTAAAGTAATAGGAATATAAAATAACATACCCCAACATAAAAAAGATGAGCTTAAAATAAATGACATAAAAGAGAGTACTTAAAAAGAAAGAGAGAGGTAGGATCCCTTACCTTAAGTCCGACTTGTCTTGTTCGCTTCTTTATATTCCTGAGTAATAAACTTTGGTCAATTTATAACTTCTTAAGGAACTCCTTTAAAGATTATTATTCAGTTCATATCACATATTATAATGTTATAATAAATGGTTTATAATGTGAGTTCATATTAGACGTTTTTGTCGATGTTCGGTACATGAGCCAAAATTGAACTTGTTGGAAAATAATTTTCCATATAGTTATATGTACATCCTCTCCAGAATAGTATTAATGATTAAAATATCATATCTATCCAGTATATATTTATTTTATACTATTCCATAACATTTGTGGATAAAAAAATGAATAGCACCGTTCATGGAGACTGTAGGCCGTACGTACGCATGAACACTACTTTCATTTCATTGTCTTATTAATGGAATTAAAACTAAATGAGAGATATATATATTATAATTACAGAATTATATCCATCATTTATATGTAATATATGACATATATATCCATTATATATATGTACTTTTAATAGTACATAACATTTGGAGATAAGAAATGAAATGTACCGATCATGGAGACGGTAAGCCGTACGTACGCATGAACGCTACTTTAATTTAAATTTCATAATTTAATGGAATGAGAAAAATAATGATACATAGTTATATTATAATTAAATTATAATATAAAATATAACATCATTAAATCCATCCTTTATACATCCCACATATGGTATTAACGATTCAAATCACTTTAAAGGGGCGTTAATCCGCACTTCCTAAAATGAAATTATCGCGTTTACCCATTATGGAAACCATAAAGGTATGGAATAAATGAAAAATTAAGAAGTATAAAGAATACATTAACATAATTTATATATCAAATATAAATACAGTAACATGTTAATGGCCACCATGAGAGGTGTTAAAAGATTATTGAACAATCATCGTTTCATGAGGCATGAATTGCCACCCACAAAAACAGTATGTTCTTTAACCATTAGATGGAGGTTTATATGATTGTATCTAGAATACTCCTCATCAAATCATCCTAGTATATTTATTATACTGGTGTTTTTACAAAATAAAGGAATAAAAAGAGTTTAGGGTGTTGGAGAAGCAAAATAAAACAAAAGAACATAAGAGAAGGCATTACCTTCAAATCAGATAACTTTTTTTTGATTTGAGCTCAAAGGCTTCCTTGGAAAGACTTATGCCCAAAGTGAGGCTTCTAAGAGTAATATAGGGATGCAGAGAGACAAAACGAGAAGTGTTTGGACGATCCAACGGCTTGAGATGTGTGGGTAAGGAGGTAGAGGTGGGGGCCTTTTATAAGAGGGAGGAGGGACACTTTTGGAAAGTCTTGAAAAGTAACTTTATTATAAAATGATTTTCGGATATCAAAGGTCCCAAAATTATATATTTCGCAGATAAGGTGATAAGGGTTCTAAATACACCCATTCAATAGGTTTTTGACAAGTTTATGTCTTATATTTTACATTATCATTTCATTTTATTTAAATCATTCATTAATGAGGTAATCGTTGCATCATGATGGTGTCATAAATAAATTAATTTATTTAATGTCTAAAAATTATAAAAAAAATACTATGATGTAGGAAATATTTTTAGCTTTACAATTACTTTTTATAGTAAAAAATATCACTTGTATTACCCCATGTAAAAATTGTTTTAGTAAAACCGTACATGTTTGTGACATTTTTATTTTAACTTTAAATAAAAAGTTATTAATGTCATTTTCTTACCCAAGTAGCTCCATGGGGTCCCCAAGTTGATACATGTATTTTCTTGGTCGTCCATAACTCATACAATAAGGTTTGGACATGTGTCAAGGTCATTTCATATTATTATAACATTATCTTTACCTTAAATTACACTAATTGCCCTTAATCGCGATTAATAAAACTTAGAAGTTACTATTCACTAAAAATTATTTTCACCCCATTGAACAAAATTTTATGTCCTAATGACAACCATGTATATCGGATTTTTGAAATTCAAATCACAGAGGTGGTAAAATTTCATTTAAATGAAAAATCAGTTTTTTAACTACCACTTAGTGGTTTCACTATTCATCAAAAATTGATGTTTTTTAGAAAAATACAAAAAATTCACCCTATGCTATATTTGATATTCCGAATTCAAAAATGATGACTATTTTACAAGATTAAAAACATATAAGTTTCATTAATCAATTTAATAATTAATTCCCGTTGTCAAAACAAATTGCGTGTTTTTAAGAAACAAAATATATCAAAAGATTGACACTAGTTTAAGTCCAATTTCAAAGTGAAATTAATTCCAATGACCACTATTGGATTAAATGGTAAAAATATATTCTTACTATACTTTAAACCCAATTTAAAAGATAATCTATCCATATAAATAAATCAGATTAAAAAGTGGTTTTGAATTAAAATACAACATTTTCACTAAAAATGATCTTTATCAGAAAAATAACAAAAATTTACACAAAGTAAATTTGATGTCCGGATTATAAAGAAAGATTTTATTTGGTCCAATATAACATATAAAATTGTCAAAATGTGGATTTAAAAAGGGTTCACCATCAAAAGGCGGTTAATCGACCTTTTAAAGAATATTCGAATATTTACGCTTAAAATTGGATTCATTTTCATTTTAAGCCTCTAACATTTATTGGATAAAAGTGAAAATATTTGACAAACATATATAATCATTTTGTAGTTAGTTCTGTTCATTCCCGCCATTACAACGGCTAGGCGTTAACTACCATTTAAAATAATATTATTTTATTATTAGAGTGCAACGTACGATTTCAAAGAAACTCATTGTTGCGTATTGGCTACACCATCGAGTATAGCATTCCATTTAAAGTAATATTAATATTATATTCACAAATATTAATAAATATGAAAAATTAATATTCTTTATTTACCTGGGATATTACAAGGAATCCTAAAAACTTCCATATTGTGAGGATACATTCCTAGAGACAATCAAATCTATAACCTCTTCTACCTATAACACATTGAGATACAACAACAATATAAATATGGTGACAATCCACAAGATCATTGGATACAAAATCCTGTTTATATTCCATTATCTTTCCTCCTCATTTGGAAATAATTATAGAGAATATATATGATGGGTCTCAAAATGGATCCCCAAATCATTCACTCTATAGCTCCCCTGACAAAGGGTAAGCTAGTCTTAGGGGATGACCACCTTCATAGTTGAAGAAATAAACTCTGATATAATCTCTTCTTATAGCATCTCTCAAGATACTTTTGACTTCTTAAAATCCCCAATGAACAAGAACAACTAATACCTCACCACTCCATTTATCATCATTGCGAAAAAAGAATCCCAATGATCCTGCCAAGAATTTATTGAACTAAATACTATCTAAACCTCATACAATCATTCTTCTGTGACTAACTATTAATAAATTCCCTCATACTTTGTAAAAATCGGGCCCTAAATATCCCATCATTTCCTCCTCCACGTGTCAATATTTTGGACATCCACTCTGTAGTGATATTATGGAATATCATGATGAACATCATTGGAAAGAAGATGATGATGACATTAAAATCTAGACATGAATATAAAAGGAAAAAAATATTGAAATCTTAAACTAGTAATATGTAATATTTACCATTAAATAATTAATTTACCTATTGTCTTGTTTATTGATTTATCCAATCCCAAGGTCTACCCATTTTAGAAACTGATTCAATGATGAATGATGGATGATATTTCCTAAAGTATACTCCTTGAAACTTGTATTAATTCATTTAATGGGAAGAGTAATCTCAATGATCCATGCATTAGATCATGGAGGGACCTAAATAAACATGAATTGCAAGGTATTTTATGTTTACATTTCTTAGTAAACATAGATTAAATTGTTACCCTACCAAACAATGAAACTAAAACTATTCCTAATTACAATATCCATCATATAAATAAAATATTATCCTTTAATACCACTCTTATTTACCAATAAACACCATGATAACATAACTATGTGAGAAATATGTTGACTACCCAAGTCCTACCCCCATTATTCCCTGAGTGAGAGACGAGCAATGGGGGTAAAATAAACATTCTTATTAGTGTAATTACCCGCTAAGAGAAACATGAAGAAATGTAATATAAAAAGGATTAAAAACCAAAAATGTATCATATATATATATATATATAAGATAAACCAGGTAAAAACAAGAATATATGTACAATAAAAAAAATGATATGAAATCTACAAGTACAAAAATGTAAAGATTACATCGACCATAAAGCCTAAAGAACTACTATAAAAATGCATTCTAGTAATATCCAGCCCGATCTGCAACTTGAACCAAATGAACATAATTATATATATATATATATGGTAAGCATAATAGAATAATCAATAAGATCATCCACAGATCCTTTCATGCAAGATATAACAAAATTATTCTAAATCATAGTGAAAAAAGTCAATCTAACATGTAAACTAAAGAGGTATACTAAACAATGAGACACATTATGGATACAATTAACCATGTATAACATAAAATTGATAATATAATATTGTAATAAAAAATAAAATGGTATTTCACACCAACTTCCCCAGTATTTTTTCACTCCACACCAATGTTTCACGTTTTAATCTATCTCACACTAAAAGTAATCCATTCCAAAGGCACCTGACCAATAATCACAAAATGAACATCGTGCATCACCTAAACACACTATCACATCACATATCGACATATAGTACCAATGTATTTTCAATTTTCCACCATAGCTTGTATGATGTATATCAAACATTGAGTTTCATAACTAAATCTATTACATTCCATACACTATGTAAGTACCTCAATCCATCACATCATATACATGTCATACCAATAATAATAATTTGGATATTATATCTAGTTATATATGTTTTTCAAATAACCACAATCCACCAAAAACTTTTTCATAATTATATAGGAAACTATCCACCATTAATACCAACACATGTGACTAAAAAGAGAAGAGAGTGAAGATATTGGGGGTAGTCTTCCATCCTTCATCTCCTGGGGATGTTGAGGGAAAACACCCTCCTAGAGTCAACTAGGTTTCAGTTTCCCTAACCGACATGGGTAGGGAAGTGTATGAAATTATTAAATATACATGGATTAATATAAATCATATCCACACTATGAGAATAATAATGTATTCGAATCAACTTCAGTTAATGTCTCTTAGAATCCATATTTCCACTGCTTAGACTAGATATCCTATATTCACCCAGGAATATAAAATAGATCTAATAATTATATCATTCCTTTTTATTTCTTGATTCCACTAATTAATTCATTGACCATTAATTAACCATTATAATTATTCCCCATTTCATTAAATTTTTGTTGGCCCTCAACGGAAGAGCAATGGTGGTTCTGGTTGTAATCGTGTTGTTATATATCATGTGGCTTTGTTGAAGGGGATTTATACTCCTCTGCCAGAAGAGCCTGTTTGGATGGATGATTCTCACTCAATGGGACCTGATAGGTTTTTATCTGTTCCTCATGATGAGGCTCCTAATACAAGGGTCTCAAGTAATGGTGTGCTTGCTGTGGTTAAATAAAACCCTAGTATCTTTCAAGAGAATATTGAATCTTGTAAGCATTCAATTGTTGCTCGTTTGAGTTCACAGGGAAATCACTCTTGGAAGCTTGATGATCTTCGGAAGCATCTCTAACAGGACTATAGTTTCAGTTAATGGAACCTCATCTCTCTTGGTATGAATTTTTTTCATATTGTTTTTTGGTCTAGTGATATAAAATTGAAGGCTTGGAGTTCTGGCTATGTCAATCTTAGGCCGGGGGTTCTGAGGTTTCAGAATTGGGACCCCTGGATTGATCCCTTCAATGCAAAGAATGGAGCTGAGTAATCTTGGATTCATGTGAAAGGACTCAATAGGGTTTTTTGGAACCCAAACATCCTATGGGATATTTCCCTTGCAGTTGGTTCACCCATTAAAATTGATAATGAGACATGTTCGATCAGTTATGGTAACTTTTCCCATATTTTAGTGGAATTTGATTTGAATTTTCTACTTGTTGAGATGGTTTATCTAATTCTGAGTGAGTTTAAATTAGAATTGAAAATTGTGTGTGAGCATGTCCCTGAGTTTTGTTTTAATTGCTTGGCTATTGGGCATGTTAAGATAAACTGTAATTGGGGGATCCGATGATCTAATTGTAAGAGGTATGGGCATTCTGTTGAAAAATGCAAGTTTCAATTGAAGCGGGGTTCTGCTCCCCCTTTATTTGATAATGAAAAAAGAAACACCCCTGGTGGGGTGGTGGTGGCTTCGACTCTTCCTACCATGGGGAGTTTTAGGCCAAGTGCTGGTGGGTTTGTATCCTTTGCTGAAATTGTGACTGGGAAAGGGACTTCGGGTGGTGTTTTTTAATGTGGTGGGAGGTGTGGCCTAGTCATGGGGTTAGTACTACCCTCACAAATGATTCTTCTACCACCCTGCTTCATGGGCAGACTTCTAAATGGGGAGATGATTCTGATAGTTGTTCTGAGTTGGACCCTGCTGTTCTCATGGAAGAGAAATTATTTTCTAAAGGGAAGCTGACCATTGGAGGGAACTCTATTGGTCCCTCTGTGAATATTTCCTCTCATCATGGGGTGAAATATACTATGCCTTTTGAAGGGATGGGCCCCTGTAATTCTATACAGGTTATGCCCCCTAGAAATTCTAATGCTTTGAAGGTGGCTTCTACTTCTAAGAGACTTGTGTTGGGCCTGTCACTAAATCCTTCAAATGATCTGAAGGATTTGACTGTGAAGTCCTTTGTTTCTGATTCTTCTGTTTCTAAGGTCCTGAGGTTAGGCCTATCACCGGATTCTGTTACTGTGATGAAGGACTTTCTTGTGCAATCCAATATTTCCATTGGATTCACTATACATGGCTTTCTTGTACAATCCACTATTGATAATGCATCTGCTCATAAGTTCCTTGGGTCAGGCCTGCCATCAGACAATGCCACTGGTATTATTATGAAGGAATTACCCTCCATTGCTCTTGATAACCCTCATCATGTGTAGTGATTGCTTACGCATGCGCCTGGGAACATTCTACAGGAGCTTCCTGGGAAAAGTGTTCATGCACTCTTTGTGACAGACATTGTGAATACATAACCACCAAAACGTGATGTTGTGAAGATTATTTTCTTCACCATTCTTGATGATATTAATTCTCTAGAATTTGTTGCTTTGTATAGGGGGAGTCGAGATAGGAATGGTACCAGTCCCCTTGCAGTGTCTAATACCTCTTCTTTCAAGAAGGTTGATTCCATGGAGGCTCAGGTTGGGAAACCTTCTTTTGAAGGGCTTGTTGAGGTTTCACAAGTTGGTGATGGTGATCATGTTTCTGTTGATGGTTTTGTTCCTTTGGTGGGTGTCCAAAGTGCTGCTGTGGTTGATGAGTTGGAGGGAAATGAAGATGGTGCATGCAAAATCTTGAAGCAATGGCAAAGGGGGGAAATCCTAGTGGCCGAGGAGGATGCGGAAGGGGTGGTCGAGCCAAGAGATGAATCTTGTTTCATGGACGGGATCATGGTAGGAAAGGGTAATTTTGATTTCTGTCTATTTGATTGGTGGGGTTACTCCCCCTTTTACCCTTATCTTCCCTTTTTTTACTGTTTATTATCATTTATAGTAATTTTTGAAGGCCATGGATCTGATCTATGGTCTACTGTTTGGAGTACCCCATAGGTTGAGAATTAATAATTTAATTATTACAATCATTCCATATCCATATAATCTAGCATAACATTCATCTGTTATAACTGTGAGGAGATATAAACCCAACAACATCCATCTTAATATGGCATGGGAAAAGGAATGTAGACAAAGAAGAAAATTTTCCAAAACCCATTGAACAAATTCCTAATAAATCCCACCATCTATTAGCATTTTTTAGTGTGTAATCCTATATTTAACCAATTAAATACCCTCATGTTCTATCCCCAAACCTAATATGATTATTTCGAGGTATCTCTACCTCACATGAATCTTATTATTCACATATTATGGGCCTATCTACCCACATATCACTAAAACCATCCCAGGATCAGCCATACTGGAATCACATAACAACCAGGGCTCCTCACCATATAACAAAACAACAATTGCATGGTTAGCCATACCAAAATCACAGCACAAGGCTCATATCTATAGTAAATTATAAAGAATCAAGAAAAATCAAGTAAAAAAGATGTACAATGGTCCCTTAAAATAATGAATTCACCCTGATCATGAAAACGATCTCTCACGACACCAAAATAATGGGCATGTCCATTTCAAGAAATGAGGAATCATATTCCCTTTAAAATAATCTTTATCACATAACTGTTTCTTTTCTATATTGAATTAACTGATTCATTAATTATATGTTATAACTATAGAAAACCCAAAGAATTAAGTTGGAACACGCTATTAATGCAATAACATGCTCTTAATTCATTCTGGTTTCAAAAAACCTTTAGATGTACCATTCTAATTTAACATGAATTTTTAATTATTATGAAAAAAATTACATGATGTAGTTTATTTATCCTTTCCATTAATCAAATTGAATATAAATTTCAATTAAACAAGTGTGATGCATTAATTATATTATAATCCAATTACAAAAAACATCAGATTAAAAACAAGCCTCTACTTAAAATACTCTCATGCTAATTAATTATCATTAAATTATTTCTTTAGTTTAATTACCAATTTCAATATATTACTCCTTGTATAAGGATATTATATCAAAGTATAAAAAATACACATCATAGTATCTAGAAAATCAATGGATGAATCTCCATCATGTTATAATGAAGCAATAATCTCAATATGTGATAACAAAATTTTTTTTAACCCAGCTCAATAATTATTAGGGAAAATGCATTGACATAAAATTTGAAAAATAGTGGAGAGTTTATGATTTCACATAAATAAAATAGAATCATGTAATATCCTACATAAAACTCTATCAACATTATTCAAATGATAACAAACCACAATGAGGATCTTTAATAACCTATCCCACAAGAATTGCATCCACATGAGCTATCGTAGAGAAACTTCACCACAAAACAACAAAAAAGATAACCCCCATTAGAAATAATAGATATAAAACTCCACATAATTTGGTGAATTAATGGGAGGATACAAGAAAAAACTGGGAGAACCTACTAGGGAAATAATGATAAAGTACATTTCATAACCATTTATCAATATAGATCGAATGAAAAAGCTGAAATATTGATTCCCATATAAGGGATCTCAAAAAACCAATTAGGGATACCTTGGTCTCTTAGATTGAGAGGGGGTAGCATGGATATCTTAGTGTTTGGAGTAAAATAATGATGTTGAAACATTTAAAGATGTGATACACATGGTAATTAAATGGAGTGTAATACATATAAATGTTGGGTAAATTTCAGGGTTTTATTTGCACAAAAAAATTCATATCCATTTTATAATTTATCAGTATAAATTTAAACATCGTGAACTATCCCTATACATTCCATGAACATTAAATACATGAAATGTATTCTTAAAAAGTCATGTATTCACCCTCCTTCCATAATTTCATAGTTAAAATCCTCCAACCCACATCCAATAATCCTTCAGTATCCATGATCCTTGGAAGCATAGAAAGGGTTAGACTACTCAGATCCTAGTCATTACATGAATCTTTGATATCATTCTTCATATGTTTCTTCATATCCAAGGAAATAGAAGGAAATTAATGTGTGAGTGTAGTATCAAATTAAGGGTTACATACAAGAGAAGATAAAATAAAAAAAATGAAAATTTCAATATAGTGAGGTTGATGACTAAAACATGTGACATTAATCAATAACTTGATAATAAAATGGTTCTATGGATTATCTGAATGATATAATATCATAGGTAAAAATAAGAATATTTAAAATGAACGAAATTATTATTGTTGGATGTCTTAATATTCAACATCATGACATCTATATCTCAAAATCCTTGTTCTAATTGTGGTTTAATAGATGAATATTTATACACCATAAATCTATTTAACTTGGAAAACCGAATTTTTTAATAAGGCATGTCAACACATAGAGGGGATATATAGTTATTTTCCCCAACCATCAGTATATTTCCAATGCATTCATCTTATATTGAATGATCAATTAACGTTATAAACCATATTACAAATAAGTAAATATCCATATTTATTAAATAATATTTATCTATCATGTTTTCCCATTTAATCATATAACATTCATAGTATATCACTCTCTGTATAAATGATATATAATTTTTTAAATATGAATATCCATGTTGATTATTTAATGGAAATATAATTTATTGTGTAAAATTATCATAAGGATGTTAATTTTTAAGCGGATCTTAAAGACCAAAAATTAATAAGATATCAATGATCACAATTAATTCCACATAAGGGGTTTTATAAAATCCTTGTCTTTTAGAGAATAAAAGAACACAGATTTGAAAAATTAAAACAATAATTCATAAAATATGTTTTTAAATCTATTGAAGAACTATTAATGAAGATAAATAGCTTAATATATTAATGGTGTTAGAAATTTTTTTAACAACTTATAAATTATAAAAACATTCCTCTTGACATTTTACAATGATAGTATAAAATGTACCTTTCAGATAATAGTAGAATGAACCCACTAAGATATATTAAAAATTCAATAAAAAAATATTATTTTTTAAAAAACAACTATTTTATGAAAATTATCATAATTAAAATCACATAATAAAAATTTATCAAATAAAAAATAAAAAATATATAAATTTATTTAAAACATTTTTTATTCATGTTTCAAAGAGAATAAATGTTGGATGAAATTATCGAATCCCATTAAAGAGTAAAAATTAATTGAAACACTAATCATAATAAATAAATATATAATCTTTATAAATTATTTATAGATGAATTATATACACTACATAAAAACATATAGGCACATAATACCCATTATTCCCCAATGGAGTGGAAAATTAGATGAAAGAACCTACCAAAAGATCGAATTACCACATTGGTGACACAACCTCCACTATAATAAATTAGAACATATTAATCTTACATACATGAATAATATTTATATCAATAATATCTAATTATATATATATATAAATTATTTTGTCACCTATTTGATAATAAATTTTATTATTATCATTATTTTGGATGTTAACTACAATCATTTAAAAGTATGTTTTGATTTTTCAATCTCAATGATGGAAAATATATAATGTTTAGATAATATATAAAATGTTATTATATATAAACTTATAACATATAAAAAATATATATATCTATAATCACACATAAATTATTGAGATAAAATATTAATTTCACTCTTCATGGAGACGGTAGGCCGCACTATTCATGAATGATATTTTAAAATTATGATGAATAGAATGAAAGGTTGGTAACTAATAATTCACCATTAAAATTTTATTCTATAATATATATATATAATATATATAAAATATTTCTTAATTACCATCCACATAATAAGTAAACTAAAATATGATGGCATCGTTTCGTGGAGGTTGTTTTACAAATGTACATGCAGGTGATGTTATAATTTTCTAACATTTTGGATGTTAATAAGGTAGATATGATATTATAATTTATTGAATATAAAATTTTCATTAATATTATAATTATATATTCATTAGTTACACATTAATAACCATCCATGTAACGTGGTGATGAATAAAATTACACTACTACATAAAGATGGTAAGTCGTACATATACACATACGATGTTTTCACATTTCATTGGATAGAAAAGAGATGTATAATGGTTGTAACATAATTATAATATCACATTAGTATATTTATGATACCTGATATATTATTTTATGATGGGAATAACACATTAAAATTAAGTAAACGAATAAATAAACATCAAAGAGTCGGTAATATTGGTTACATTGTCATCAATAGATTTCCTTTATATATCCTCCCACATGACACATGGTTAGTCATTTTGGAATACCATAACATATAAAACATGTTAAATGTTCTTTCTAAAAGAAATTTTTATGGTATGGTTGATTGAAGATTCTCACAGTGGTGTAATGAAAAGAAATAATTGTTGTCCTTTCTTATGTGAGGGGATGAGCATTCAAGGAATTTCATAAATTATTGAAATAATTTAAATAAATTAAATGTCTTTGATAAAATAAGAATATAATATATGTATGGGTCTAAAAACTATTGTAAAATAAATCTTGGACATGATTTTGTAATGTTTTCTACATTTTCATTTAGTTTCAACCCTCTTTAACCTTTTTGACAATTACTCCAATAATAATGTTTTCCACAATTTAAGGGTCATTAATATTACCACAAGAAGGAAATAATTTACATAAATGAATCATGATTGATGTTTTAAATCATATCCAAAAATCATGGATTATTTTTTAAAATTTTAAAACATTTAACATAATACTTTTTATTATAAAATAAGATAAATGACATCTTTAAAAATATCCATTTAAATTGATTTTAAATACATAACGAAAATGAACTAATTATAATATTATCCATCCAAATATCCTTGAAAAGTTATATTTATCTATAAATTCATGGAAAAATATAATTAATCCAAATTTATATTACTTTTTATATTTTAATAATAATTTACTTTATTTTTCCATTAATTGAATAAATATTTTTTTCAGTGTAGTGTAAATATTTCGGGTAATTATTAAATTACTAAAAATTTAAAATTAATAACCATGAAAAAAAATTAACTTATCTTTAAACTTTTCTTTTAAAAATGTACATAAATTGTTTTAACGTAGTGGGATATTATTATAGATATTAAAATCAAGAGTGTTCTATTTTTCTTTTTAATCCTTCGTTAAAGAAATATAAAGGTCAATATTGAAGTACAATGGAACCAAGTTTCCATAATTATGAATTGGATGGAACATGACTAATTAAATTCATTGAAAAGTATAAATCCAGGTTTTAAATATATTTTAAATCCTCATCACTTTATATTTTATCCTTAATTACTTGATTTACCCATTATCGATGTGATAATTGTTCCCACAACTACTAATCATAATGTAAAAAAAATAATATGGATATATATACCAAATATTATATGATATTATGTAAAAATATTTAATCCATTTTATGAAATTCAGTTCACAAAATTTTTATAAATCAATTGATAAATAAACCCACCAAAAGCGATGAAATATGGATTTCTAAAAAATTCAATTTAATGTGCAAAAACGAACTTATATTAAATTCCACTTCTAAAATTTAATTAATTATAATATTTCCAAATAAAGTGGTCTTATTTTGAATTAATATTTTCATAAAAATATAATCTTTTATTTTTTTTCTATTAAAATATATTAATGTTGTAAAACATCATATATTTTCTAATATTCACTGAAAAATCAATTATTCCAAAAAATTCAAAAACATAAACCTTATATAATATTGAAATGACAATTATTTTTTTTTGAAAATTTCAGATAATAATATTTTAATTGTGTTTAATTTTTCATTTAATCACAATTTTGATTTCAAATAATGATATCAAAGAAATATCTTTAATGTGAAATATATCCAAATAAATTTGTCTTGTTATAATAACCCCTTACAATTCTATCATGGATAATATTGATATATAATGAAAATTATTCTATTTATATTTAGTGTTTAGGTATGAATTTTTTGGGTCTCTATAAGAAGCAATATAATGATTCTTATAAGAAGAACATCGATAATTCCAATATACTTAAAATTTTCTATGGTATTATCAAGCCACTATATAGACTCTTAAGTATAATGATCACAGTGAAATATAAGAAAAATATAAGAGGAATATATATCCACCACAATATATGGTGTCTAGGTGTAGGAACCAATGTAATGGTAGCAGTTGAACTCTAATAGAATTTCTAAGAAGCAAATTTCTTATAATCAATCATGTATATTCCGAGAGCAAATTGATAAATAATAAAGAAGAAAAAATAACATAATCATATATAATCGAATGATCAAACCTCTCCAAATTGATTCTAAGTATCAATTTTAATAAAATTAGCTTAATGATTAATTCATAATCATTAAACAATGCTAGTATTTACTTTTTTAACCATTTTAAAATATAACCGTTTTTAGTTTTGAAACATTAAAATTCTACTTGAAACCCGTTTTTAGTTCTCTAAAATGTCTTTATAAAAATATTTTAAAAATATTATAATATTTTAATTAATTTTAAGTATCCATGTACTACTAATAATCCTTTTAAATAATCCATATAAACTCCAAAACTCAATATCTAAATCTATTAAGAACAAATCACTCATTAGTATGAGTTAAAAAAATCAATCCAATAAACATATCCAGGAATAAAAATTCCTTATGTGGAATTAGGGATTGTTCCTTACCTATAAACATGGTTTGGTAGAAAATATGGAAAATTTACTTCTGGAACGAAGATTTCTACACAACCATATAAATGACCTCGATATAGTTTTCATCACCTAGTGAGAAAAACATGCTCATCCATTTCATCTCACATTTCCAACCCAAAATAATAATAAAATAACAATAATTTATATATCATCAATTGGATTCATAAGTAAACTATTATAGGAATTATATTCCATTAATAAATGTGAAAATACTTAAATTTATGAATCACAACCTTTCAACATAGAGTAACTCAATGATTTCAATGGAAATGTGCTAGCCATACCCTTATTTCACCTACCACACATGTTTTGAAAATCCTACTACTAAACTACATTTTTGTCATAAAATGTAAAATCTACCTTTTATAAAAAAATCATGAACCAACCAGCGTAATCCATTATCTGGGAATCTATTATAGCTCCTTATCAGCATATGAGTATCAGGTTTTGACTATTTTTCATTATATTATACAATTCAAAGAGTTATGGATGTTTTTTTTAAAAAATTGAAAGTTATAAAATGACCTTTCTATGGATAATGTAATATATAAATAAACCAAATTTGTAAATTTGGTTACATAAGGGATGAAATTATAAGATATTAATGAACTAAAACATTAATGTTGTGTTGTTATTCAGACAGGAGAGATAAATAATAAGAATCCTACAAGTGTACTATAAGGGTGAAACTAACAAAACAATTATAGTGAAATAATATATCCAAAAGGGCTTTATATTAAAAACTATGAGAGTTTAGATGTTATTCCCTTTATAAAATATTAATTATAATAAGTATTAAAATCATTAATTAACAATTGATGAGTCAAAACAACGATTGGTTGCATTGGAGTATTCTAAAAATAAAATTACGATATATATGTTACATTTGATAATTATAATCTTCATAAAATTCTTGTATATTATAGAAGAATTTAAATTGCTGATGTCATACTTTTATTTTGTCTATAAATACATTTATTATTTAATTTAAATTACCTTTTAATTAATCACATATGAATTTATATTCAAATATCATATTTACATTTATTATTAAAATTTATAATTCTTATTAAACAATAATAAATGTATGTAAAATTAATTATTATCTTAATATAATTCATAAATATTTAAAAATATTGATTATAAAAAAATATAATAAATTATAGAATTTAATATCAGTGATCTTCATTCAATCGTTATATATCAAACATTTACTTATGATGGAGAAAATTTGATTAATTAATTATCATTATCGGTTTATACTCTCGAACATGTATTGAAATACTATATATATTGAACACATACCAAAATATTATGATGATAATAACCTATTAGATTAATCAATGAATTGATTTTATTTCCTCTTCAACATTTTCTCTTGGATTCGTATAGGAAAGCTATATATTTTGAACATGTTCCACCACAAAAATACAAGGTTAGTTAATTCAAATATGTTAGTATGATTGTCTAAAGAATAATGAAATGAAGATTTAGATTTATTATGAATATTTTAATCTTCAATAATTCCTTGATTACCATGAAATCATCGCATTGTGATATTTTTTAAAATTATTTTATCCATCATATATGATAAACAAAAATATTCCCTAAATTTTTCCAAGATCAATAGACCAAAGAGTACAACTTGAATTTTTTGGGGCCATTCATTGTCTGCAACTGTCATTTTTGTGTTTTTATATTTAGATCGAAATTTTACCTAGCTAAGGACATTTAATGATTTTAATTTTAAGAATTATATTATTAAGAGGTTATCCATTTTGGGGTTTCAAAAGGAAATGTGTTTTCTACTTTTTTACACTCCAAATTTTAAAGTAATACATGAATGGAAATGTTTAAAAATAGAAAACAAAATAATTTACAAAGACACATTTCCTAGAATCTCAACATTATAAATAAATATTTCTTTTTTAATAGATTTTTTAGGTTTTCATTATATATAAAAATTTAATGGTTTATGTTTATTTTCATAAACAATTTACTAAATAGAGTCCTTTATCACGGTGATGGGAGTAAAATGTACTTTTCATGAATAATAAAGTAAAGTCTATGAATGAATAGCTCATATTTTTAAGGGTTCACATATTTTAATGTCATATTAATTATAAAATACTAGGTAAAGGTAGTTTAATATAATATAATCTCTCCATGAGTTTGTATCATAATTTATGTTCGTCAAGTTTATATCATTGTTTCATATAGTTTATTTTTACATGAAAAATATCATACTGATGAAAGGAGATTATACACATAGTAAAACTAGTTTTCCTTATATGAATTAAATTTATATTAGAGTGAATAAAGAAATTTGGGGAAAATTGACAACCCATGTGAAGGGATGAGAACCCAAAACCACTTCATATCTTTGAAAATTTTATTATGGAGATGAAAATAGTAAGTTCATTTAACTGAAATAGTGACTGGTGTGATGATTTATAATATAATAGGATAACTAATAAAATAATTAAATTGATGGTAAATTTATAAACTATTGGATAAATATCCGAAAGATGAATATTTTTTATATTTGAATGATGAGTTCTACTATATTTTCATTAAAATAATATGGCGATAGTGAGTCTTCTCCTTATGTAATATATATTCAGTAAGCTAGGTAAATGTGAAATCTATGTATACCACAAATATTATAATCATTCTCTATGGGGTTTATAATAATCCATTTTTCTCATTATATGTATCCATGATGGGTGTGTTGAAATTCAAATTCACAGGAAATGAAATATGGTGCATGTGGATGAAATGTTTAAAGTTGTTTTTAATTTTCTAGAACAAGTCCAACTGCAATATGATGGCATAAAGACATTATATGGGGATATAAATGGATGATAATTTGTTACTTTTCTAAATATAAGTGATACAATATTCATTAAAATTCTTTTGAAAATATATATCATTCATCAAAGGGATGTATAAATGGGTTATATGTAGTGATAGAATAAGGTTGATTGAAAATACTCAATAGCAGTTTTCCAATAACCTAATATAGGTGGGAAATGATGTTAAAATGATTTTTTCTAGATTTAAGATATAATATTCATACACCACTACATATATAATGAGAATAAAATTAAATCCACACATAGTTATAGAAAATGGACAAATTTTATTATAAGTACGATAAAATTTGAAATTTGTGGTGGGATAATTTTTACAATTGAAACCAAAAAAACTGATATGTTGGTAAGTTATATAGATATATCTATATTATAATTGGAGGGTTTAATATTTTATTGTCACATGTAATGAACCTCCTAATTATTTTAATGTTATATGACATAAATTCCAAACAATGATCGTGTGCAATGTAACACATGTCATAATGGGTATGTTCTAGTGATATGGACATGATGGATCCACTATGGATATATGTAATGTAATTCAAAAGAAATATTTGCTTCATAGGTAGTGTTACACACTATCTATCTTGGGTAATTATGGAAGTGGATTTATTAGAGTAGACCTTATATATGACTTAATTTTCCCTTTTATTTTATAACGTTAGAGGTTTTTTCCTTGTATCATTGTCAATATAAATTCAAATATCAATATAACTTTGAAAAATTAGTAAACGGGACCCTTAATATGAATAGTCACATTATATAATTTTGATTGGATTCATGATTATTTAGTTATTTCAATAACATGTCATGAAGATGCATCAATTAGACCAAAGCATTACCTTTAAAAAAATGAAGATGCATCAATTAATCTAACTGAATTTATGACCATTTATTCTCAGTTAGTTTGTAAATAATTTCTATCTTGAGTGGTAGAAAATGGAATTTGAAAAAAAACCCTTATGTTCCCATATGCTTGTTGATATATAGTTTCATGTGTAGGAGTGTATTTTTTCATTTAGTAAACTCATAAATCATTAAGGAGTATATTAATCTAGTAATTTAAAATTTATTTATTATCATATATTATTTATTTATGAGATACTTGTTAAAGGATTTTAATATTCCATTTAGATTATTGTTAATGTGGGATGAATAATTAGAATGATTATTGTACATAGAATAAAAAATCTTCAACATAGATGGCCTTAAATTTGAACCATTATCCATGAATATGGTATGGGAAACTCCAAATCTAGTGAAGATAGTATTCCTCTAAAATCTGATCATAGGAACTCTATCTTTCAGCAGTGTTATAGGTTCAAACAATTTAGAAAAGAAATTTGTTTAAATATTGATGAATTTCACCATAATTTTCACTAGTTGTTATAGACAGATGATAGAGATTACCCACTAAGTAAATGGATATGTATAAATTTGATTAAGAAAAAAATATGAAGGTTGATAAGTGAAGATTATAACAACATGAAATATTAGAAAATGGATAATTTTAAATATTTTTATGATTATGATAGTTTTTTACACATGAGACAATGAGAATAAATATAATACTGATATATTTAATTAAAATATAAATATGACAATTAATACCAAACCATTTATTTCGTATAAATTAATAGGGAAAAAATATTTATGAAATATGTGTATAAATAAAATAAAAACTACTTTTAATATTAATGAAAATCAAATAGTTTTCTTAAAATTTATAAATGATAGTTTATTTCAATGAAAAATATTTTTTAAAAAATTAATTTTGTAATAAATGAGATTTTAATTCATGATTAAAATGATAAATAATGATAAATTATGTTTGATACAAGATATTGGTAGTCACAAATTTAGTTAGTAAGAAGACTAATAATATCTCATATTTGAAAAGGCCATTTTTCAATATTTTTTTCATTATATTTTATAATTTTATTCATAAATATAATTTAAAATTTTTTTGTTTCTAATTAATATAATGAAACTAATTTCAAAATTTATGATAAAAATATTGAATCAGTAATCATTTTTTTCACTTTCTAAAAAATATTAACTTTAATATAAAATTGTTTTCCATCCATTCATGGAATAAAGTATTTTTCAAGGGATATTTGGTTTTGGAATAACATAGAAGATGATTATACTTTATTTTTTCTTTTAATAAATCAATTTATGTTATTAAAATAAATATCAATGATAATTATATATATATATAGATATATTAAGCATAAACATTTAGTTCTCAAAAAATATTTCTTTAAATGAGTAAGTGTGTCTGGTTTAAAAATAACCATTCAAACCTTTTTAAATTTTATTTAATAAAATTATATTCAAATATGAAAGTATATGTATAAAATTAGGTAAAAATATAAATCTTAATCATTGTCATTAAAATTAATTACCCATTTAAAAGTAACAGTGGTAAATTGAATTTATCCTATCGTAAAAGTAGTGAAAAAATTATAATCATTAAAATAATATATTGGTTGTGATAGTTTCAACCAATACATGTCTCATATACACATATTCCCATTAATGGTTCATTAAATATTGAATCTTGTCATTGAGTTATTGAAAATGTAAGGAATAATAAGAGAACCACCCTTCAGTTCACATATAAAAAGGATTCATCTTCACCATAAAAATACTCACCTATCATTCCAATTAATATTTTACAATATTAAATTTTACAATTCATATATCCATATCCAATTAACATAATCCCCTGTTCCATCATAATCATCCTAATCTCATTCAAACTCAAGGCGCCATCTAAGGAAAATCCAAGTCCCCAACATGAGTATTATCACATAACTAGTTTTATTGTCAATTATACTCATCAAAATGTATTATTGACCAATTAATAAAAAATAAAACCATTATTTATGTACTTTAATTTCACTATATTATTTTTATTATCAATATTTGTATTAATATTTCTCCTCCAGTGTGAAAAATTAAATCATTTTTCATGTTTGTGCAATCGATTGCCTCCACAATGTGATGTGTTTCATTTACCTTAACCACATTTAATAGTATATATAGGTTTAAGTTAATGAATAAATATGTTTTTATGATATTATTATTGTTTTTAATGACAAATTGGAAAAAATGATAAAGTTAGGATCAACAAACGACCATCTTTAGTTTAATTATTAAAAATGAAGGTACAAAGAGGTTATTTTTTTTTCAAATTAGGTAATGTTTTAAAATTTAATATGTATTATTATAACTAATTATAATTATTATATATAAAAGTAATATATACAAAATAATATCATTTTGATTCTGGTATATTAATATTACAACAAAACAACCACATAATCATTAATTAAATCAAGGCATGTTCTTGTTCGGGTTAGATTAACCACCACATTTAAAAACAATATGAATTTAAATCCAAAATAACTATTAAAAAAATAATTAAATTTATAATATGATGTAAAATTGTAAATAATTTTTTTCAAAAATATAATTTTATATAAATATATTATTTATTAGTTATGATAACACACTTCAATTATCCAGAATTATTGAAACATTCATGATATCAATTTCATCTTCAAGGAGAAAGATAGAAACACTCCTAAATGGAATATAAACCAATATAAATATTTAAAAAACATCCATAAATTTATTTTAATGATATATAGGGATGGAATTGAATTATGAATAAACATAACCACCATTATTATGAAACTATTACAAATGATCAAAACTATAAACACTCGATGTGGAAAATCGGAAGAATACTTAGAAATAATGACTAATAATGAAGTGTATGACTGAAAATAAATATTATTAAGGTTATGAATTAACATATTAAAATTTATATATTTTTTTGTATGAATGAGGATATATTATGTTAATTGAATTTAGGATAATAGGTAGGGTTTTTTTACAAACTCATCTCCCTTGGACATGTTTTTTGTTACACACATAAATTATTTTTCGTAGAGTATATACTACCCAATAGAGAGATAATATCATTACTTATCATTATTTAGTTTTGTTTTTAGTACAAATACAATCAAAATCTTTTAAGGTGGTTTGATTAAAATATTTTTAATGTTTTAAAGCTTTCATTTGTCTTAAATTTTGATTCTACGTAACATAATACATTTTCTGAACCATTAATCTTGTTAATGATTTATTCATTACATAGACATATAATATTGTTTTACTAATTATATTTAATTATATTTATAATCCATTTAATGTTTCATTATTATATGTCCATTAATTCAATTTTCCCATATCATAAGTATTTTATAATAATGAAACATTCATTATTTTGACTTCTGAATTTTCTCTTGAAGCTATTACATATGTTTTTGGAACATTATAACCTTTAAATGTAATATGTATTATACCAAAATTTATTTTGGTTGATATTATTTAATGTGTTATAAAACCATTGAAAAATATTTATAACAACATTCAATATGATCTATTGAAACCATCCACCATATTTATTTGGATTTATTGTGATCATGTAGTTTTCATACTGTTTTAGATGTATAATAATTTCTTTATACGGTGTGAAAATCGGATTTTATATAAATAAATATTTGATTATTTTCACATATAATGTATGATATTCAACTACAATAGGGAAGCATATTGGTATATAATAGGTTTTGATTACAATTATAATCACTATTGGATATGTTGACTATGATTTTATTATTTATTTTGTCACATGAAAAATGAACTAAACATAAACAAGTGATATGTTGGGTCAGACAATTTATATTAACTCTATGTATCTATAGGTCTCATGAGATAAAAAATGTTGGGTTTTTGTGTATTCATATTCCCATAAGAGGATAAAATTTTGGTATAAGTCCTTGATAAAATGATGTATTAACCACAATATTGAAGAGTTGTAATGTTTCTAGGGGAAATTCCAAAGAAACTGGTTTTGACATGGAAAATTAGTTATACCATCAAAATTAGAACAATATTATTGATATTAATATATTCAGTTATTTTAATTGATATATTAGGATTCTATTATAATTTTTATTACTGTTTTATGATTTTTTCTAATTTATTCCATAAGTTTTATGCCATATTTATTCCATTATTTTATTAGATATATGTTTATATTACTTGGAGTTCTAGATCACCGCATGAATATTTACATTTATCTGTGTTGTATATAAATGTGTTACATGTCACATTTTTTGGTTTATAGAAGGTGTGAAAGAATTTGTGGGTGAAATTGAAGACATTTTATAAATCAAGTCATTTCATATATAATGTTAAAATTGTAAATTTGATACAAATAACATGGGATTTATCAGTTTATGTTTTGTCATAATTTTCAAATGTTCTAAACCTAAAAATATCATTTGGATGCAAGAGGATAAATAATCATTTATATTTTTGTCATTAAGAATGGTAATATGTAGGATTTCACATATAGAATCAAAAAATGTATATAAATTATGTGTTTGAAACATCGAATCCAGAAGCACAGTCCTAAGGGGTCGTAATTGGAATCAAAAGAATAGTTTTGATAACATTACAGATGAGTATGTATGTTGAAGATAATATAAGGGTTTATTTAATTCATTATTATTATAGATAACTTTCGGGGATAAGTATATGATTTAATGTTTTGGGAATAAGATAAATTTTATATTTTAATTAAGAAAAGATAACATCATTGAAAACCCTATGAGTAAGTATATGTATTGGATAAAATTATGTTGTTTTGGTAAAGTGGTTATTTTTTGTTTTTCCAAGAAATAAATACATATCTAGATATAGGAATGTAGATACAGTTGAAACAAAAATGCACATGTGGTATATAAACCTAAGAATTATATTTTTTGAAATAACTTAAAGATCACTTTGATAAATGATGAGTGAACCTAATAATAAACACCTAGAGATAAACTCTAATGGGATATTCTTTGGTTAATAAAATTCTACATTGGAACATTGTAAAGTATAAAATAGTGATATTAAGATTTTTATATAAGGAGCCGGCCTTAATACATTACATATTCTTTAATTAAATGAATAATTCACATTGAGGATCTTTTCAGGTTTAGAGTTTTAGAGAATTAGGACATAACTATTACATCTCACAGATTATAAGGTAGACACATGTACTCAGTTTCCATTTTTTTCAGAAAATATAAACTCTTGAACAAAATATTCATGTCTAGTTCCATGTATTAGACATCATGACATTTCCTTGATCCCATCCTTGACCGTATTCAACTTTATGTCCTGTGGAAACATTTCAAAAACTTGGGATGAGCATAAAAACCTCAGTAAGGGTTATAAAAATATGGAAATAAAACATTATTCCATGTATACATAAGAATCAATGAAATCATAAATTACTCATAAAACATAATCACTTTAACATACCTAATGAAATCATAAGATTTATGCATAACTCAATATAAATCATAAGACGTAAAGGTAACTTGATGCTTTCATAACATTCTTACGTAGGGAGTAACCCTCATGGTTACGTTTGGAATACCCATCACAGTATATTCCATAAATATCTTTGGAAGAACCATAGCATTTAACTCCTTCGCGTTACCCAATGCATTGGGGAGCTATATCGGGCTCCCCCGCCCTTAGTTTATCACGGAACCACCCGATTTCATAAACATTTCCCAAGAACCATAACATAATAATAATACATAAAACATGCATAAAATAAACATAAAATTTCCACATTTCAATCACAAGATATCACATCATGATACTATCATAAATAAAAACATCTAATAAAATCATTAAACCTATATGAGAGAAAAATCCCATTATACTTTGAAAATATTAAAAGAAGACATTTAAAAGAGATTTTAGAATCAAAGTGTCCCATACCACTTATAAACTTTTGAAAGGGTTTTTAAAAATTCATGTTCATATAAATAAATCCATAAAACCCATTTTTAAAACATGGACATGGATGATTAGTGTTTAAAAGAATAAATATTTAAAACCATTTTAAACAATGTTTTAATAAAAGAGTCCTTTTCTATTTTGAACATTTAAATTATAAGCCACATGAAATCAGACAATTTTCAAAACCTTTAAATGAATTTATTATAGACATAATATGGATATGGAATGTCAAAGGGGCTGTATATACACTTTATTAAAGAATAAAAGTGCATATCATTAAGAAATGTCTCAATGAGAAGAAATTGAGATGTAATCCCAATCGAGGATCATGCCATTAGAGCAAAGATAAATAAATGAAATAATTATGTGTGAAAAATATAAATACACCAAATATAAGTGGATACTCAGTGTAAAACGATCAGATGTCATACACACATATTCATATCATGACATAATCAAGAAGTAGAGGTTTAACACAAATAAATCAAATTGGGTTGAGAAGTTTCCCTACAGAAATTCGACAGCCTAACGACGTCACATTAAAATACTCAAAATGAGATGATGAGGGAGAAAATGGTATCTCATCACTTGTACAAAAAAATTTCATCAATAAAGATATATAATAACATATCCCAACATAATAATATGTAAATTAAAAGATATAACAAAAAAGAGTCTTTTAAGAAGAAGACGGTGAAAGGTTCCCTTACAGACTTGGGTAACTGAAAGAAACATACACCCCATGAAAAAGGATGATTAAAAATTGATGTAAATACTCATAAAAGAAATTATATTACACAAAGAGTAGAATAATTGGTAGTACATATACCACTCAAAGTAAATAGTGTAAAATGTAGCATAAATCTCATGGGAATAAAAGTGGGATGAAAAATCCCTTACGAAATCTTGGCAGCCTAACGACGCCACTTAAAAATTCTTAAAATGAATTGATGAGGGTAAGAGGGGGTATCCAAACATTATGAAAATAAAAATTACAGAATGTTGAATATAAAATAACATCCTCTAACATAATAACATAGAGCATAAAAGAAATGACATAAAATAGATTACGTGAAAAGAAAGAGAGAGGTCAGATCCCTTACCTCAAGTCTGACTTATCTTGTTCATTTCATTATATTATTGAATAATAAACATTGGTAAATTTATAATTATTTAAGGAAATAATTTAAAGTTTATTATTCAATTAATATCATATACTATCATGTTATAATAATTAGTTAATTATGTGAGTTCATATCATACGTTTTGTCGATGTTCGGTACATGAGTCTAAAATGAACTTGTTTGAAAAGAATTGTCCATGTAGTTATAATTAAACCATCTCTAGAATATTATTAATGATTAAATATCATATATATCCAGTATATATTCATTTTATACTATTCCATAACATTTGGAGATAAAAAATGAAACGCACCGTTCATGGAGACGGTAGGCCGTACGTACGCATGAACGCTACTTTCATTTCTTTGTCACATTAATGAAATTAAAACTAATTGAGATATATATATATATATATATTATAATTTACAGTTTAATATATATGTCATATAGGTCACATATTTTCATTAATTTCAATATTTATACATTCCATGTATTGCATGAACGAGTCACACCACTTGAGGGGGCGGTAGTCCACACTTCCTCAAATGAAATTATCGCATTTGCAAAACATGCAAAGCAAAAAGGTATGTTTTATATGTAAAATACAGAATCATATAGAGGAAATAAATATAATATATATTATATATAAAAATAGTGACATCATAATGGCCACCATAAGTGGTGGTAGGAGAAGATAGAACAATCATCGTTTCGTGAGGCAATAATTCTCTAACCACGAAAACAATATGTTCTTTAACCAATAGACGGAGGTGTTTGCATGTCTATCTCGAATAATTCTCATAACAACATCCTAGTATGTTGAAGATACTGGTTTTGTTACAAAATCAAGGAATAAAAAGAGTTTATGGGGTTGGAGAAGCAAAATAAAACAAAAGAACATTATGGAAGACTTTACCTTTAAATTGGGTAACTCCCCTTGGTTTGAACCAAAAGGGATACTTGAAGAGATTTATGAATAAGGGAAGGATTCTAGGATGAATAGAGGGATGTGAAAAGATAAAATGATCAGAGTTTGGCTGATCCAATTGCTTGAGAGGTGTGGGTAAGAATGTAGAGATGGGGGGCTTTTATAAGAGGGAGGAGGGGTACTCTTGGAAAGTTAAGAAATATTACTTTATATGAAAATGCGTTTCGGATTTTAAAGGTCCCACATTGATATATTTTGAGGATAAGGTGTTAAGTGTTCGAAATATACTCATAAAATATGTTTTAGACAAGTTTAAGTCTTATATTTTACATTATCGTTTCATTTAATTTAAATAGTTCATTAATGAGATAATCGCTGCATCATCATGATGTCATAAATAAATTAATTTGTTTAATGTCTA
Organism: Viscum album; assembly: GCA_963277665.1. Lineage (NCBI taxonomy): Eukaryota > Viridiplantae > Streptophyta > Magnoliopsida > Santalales > Viscaceae > Viscum > Viscum album. The sequence goes on along the minus strand of OY728161.1, from coordinate 1,982,366,637 downwards.
AAAATTATAAAAAAAATACTATGATGTAGGAAATATTTTGATATTTATAATGAATATTTATAGTAAAAAATATGACTTGTATAACACCATGTAAAAATTGTTTTAGTAAAATAATACAAGTTTGTGACATTTTTATTTTAACTTTATATAAAACGTTATTAATGTCATTTTCTTACCCAAGTGGCTCCATGGGATCACCATGTTGTCCAAAGGATTTTCATGGTCTTCCATGACTTATCCAATAAGTTTAGGACAAGTGTAACGGTAATTTAATATTATTATATCACTATATTTACCATAAATTACCCTAATTACCTTTAATCGCGATTAATAAAACTTAAAAGTTACTATTCACCAAAAAATTATTTTAATCCCATTGAAACAAATTTTACATCCTAATGACAACCATGTATGTCGGATTTTTGAAATTCAAATCACAGAAGTGGTAAATTTTCATTTAAACAAAAAATCAGTTTTTTAACTACCACTTAGTGGTTTCACTATTCATCAAAAATTGAAGTTTTTCAGAAAAATACAAAAAATTCACACTAAGCTATATTTGATATTAGGAATTCAAAAATGATGTCTATTTTAAAAAATTCAAAACATATAAGTTGCATTAATTAATTTAATAATTAATTCCCGCTGTCAAAACAAATAGCGTGTTTTTATGAAATAATATCTATAAAAAGATTGACACTAGTTTAAGTCCAATTTCAAAGTGAAATTAATTCCAATGACCACGAATGGATTAATTGGTAAAAATATATTCTAATTTAACTTTAAAAACAATTAAAAAGATGATCTAATCATTTAAATAAATTATATTAAAAATAGTTTTTGAATTAAAATACAACATTTTTCACTTATTCATTAAAAATGAACTTTATAAAAAAATAACAAAAACCTAAACTAAGTAAATTTTGATTTCTTTATTCTAAAGAAGGACTTTATTTGGTCTAATATAACATATAAAATTGTCCACAAGTGGATTTAGAAAAATGGTTCGCCATCAAAAGGTGGTTAATCGACCTTTTAAGGAATATTAGAATATTTACGCTTAAAATTGGATTCATTCGCATTTTAAGCCTCTATAATTTATTGGATAAAATTAAAAATATTTGACAAACTTATATAATCATTTTGTAGTTAGTTATGTTCATTACCACCATTATAACGGCTAGTCATTAACTACCATTTAAAATAATATTATTTTATTATGAGAGTGCAACATATGATTTCGAAGAAACTCGTTGTTGCGTATTGGGTACGCCATCAAGCATAATGTTCCCTTTAAATTAATATTAACATTTTATTCACAAATATTGATAAATATGATAATGCAATATTATTTATTTACCTAGGATGTTACATACTTCCCCCCTTTTGGGAATTGCATCCTCGCAATTTTAAAATTGGGCTTGGAATCTTCATTGAAAGCCCCACATCAGAAAAAGTGTCAGCAAAACTATCACTTTAAAAGAAAGAAAGAGAAGTACAGAGGTCACCTGAGTTAACCCATACTAGGATTCCATATAGGAAAACATGGATATGGAAGAAAAACAAAGGGTCATGTTCTAAGGGAGAGTGATGTAAAACATGTTTAGGAGAAAGTTAACCACCAGAAAATCACAAACTTGTGATGGGTTAAACGGTATTTGATTCCCCAGTCGGAAAAATTAACAGACAAAATTTTTGTTTTAAATTACTTTTCATTGAGGAATTTATTTATGTGCCTAACTAAAACATAAGGAAACATACTTACTTGTCATGTTGGCTTTCAACTTGTGCTATATTTCTTACACAAACTCATATTTTCTCCAAAAGAGAGTATTTAGGATAACTTGTTCACATTAAGATCACTATAATCAACTTCTAGAGAATCACCTAATCCACAAAAGAAAACTATATACTTCCCATATATTTAGACCAAAACCTAAACCAAAAATTGTTTGTACCAGATTAGATAATACCTAAAAAGAATAATCCTTTATAAAAAAAATCTATTCTTAATCTCCCAAACTTGACCAACAAAAACCAAACTTCAACAAAGACCATTCAATAAACAGCTTCCCATAAAATTATTCAAAGATAAACCAAACTTTTATTGAAACCCAAATCTACAAATGATTTAATCACATAGTCATCCAAGTTAAATGTTAAAATTTATCTCTAAATAACATCAGTTACTCTTGAAGTCTCATATTGAAAAGTAATTAGCCTAATCACATATCCTCCATAGTTGGTTAATCATTTCCATAGATAACCCAAAATCAACTTACTATTGATTCATAAAATCATTTAACTAAAAAGAATTAGTCAAACTAACCAGGGACTTCACGTAGTATAGTGGTAGGCGATAAATACCAGTCGCAATTTGGTTGTGGGTTCGATTCCCGCAGCTTCGTCCGACGCGACAGGTTGTCACACGGTCTATGTGTTTTCCTTTTTCCAAAACTACATAATTATTATAACATTCCCCAAAAATATATAAAATCATCAAAAATAACCATAACATAATTTAACCTCAAGTTTATCTCATGCCTTTCATTTTCCATCATAACGTATAGTAACCCATAATTACTTCAAAAGTAAGGATCATATAACCCCTAATGGTTACCTTTATAATTATTACCTGAACTTACACATAGAGTTGGTTATCTCATACATGATGCATCAGAGAAATCACCAAGGTTCAAGTAGTTAATCATGACTCCTTGATAGATGTTTTAGAATAACCACGATATTCCTCATTGAATCCACCATTTCATCTAGTCTCTTAATCATAGAACCACCACAGTTTCCTTCAAACCCATTGTCACTTTGGTGCCTACTAGATCCATCCATTTACTAAAACCAAAACGGTTAGTGTGAGTATATAATAAAAATCATCATGTACTAAAGAGGAATATAAACACTAAGATATACTTATCCAAGTTATCTCAAACTCATTCCATCTTTCATAAATAACAATGACTATATCGAATATAATAACCAGTGTGGTTATACACAACTTGTCACTTATGCTTTAACAACACTCTAATCTCTAATGTTATATAAACCGACCTTTGATACCAAATATAAGGACCTAGACTTAAAACATTACATATTCTTTAATTAGATGAATAATTCACATTGAGGATCTTTTCAGGTTTAGAGTTTTAGAGAATTAGGACATAACTATTACATCTCAAAGATTACAAGGTATACACATCTAATCAGTTTCCATTTTTTTTCACAAAATATAAACTCTTGACCAAAAGAGTCATGTATAGTTCCATGTTATAGATATCATGACATTTCCTTGATCCCATCCTTGACCGAATTCCACTTCAAGTCCTGTGGAAACATTTCAAAAACTTGGGATGAGCATAAAAAGCTCAGTAAGGGTTATAAAAATATGGAAATAAAACATTAGTCCACGTATACATAAGAATCAATGATATCATACTTTACTCATAAAACATAATCAATTTAACATACCTCATTAAATCATAATATTTATGCATAACTCAATAGAAATCATAAGACGTAAAGGTAACTTGAGGCATTCATAACATTCTTACATAGGGAGTAACTCTCTTGGTTATGTTTGGAATAGCCATCACAGTATATTCCCTAAATATCTTTATAGAAACCTTAGAGTTTAACTCCTTCGCATTACCCAATGCATTGGAGAGCTATATCGGGGTCACCTGCCCTTAGTTTATCACAGAGCCACCCGATTTCATAAACATTTCCCAAGAACCATAACATAATCATAACACTTAAAACATGCATAAAAGAAACATAAAATTTCCACATTTCAATCACAAGAGATCACATCATGATACTATCATAAATAAAAACAACTAATAAAATCATTAAAACTCTATGAGAGAAAAATCCCTTTATACATTGAAAATATTAAAAGAAGACATTTAAAAGATATTTTAGAATCAAAGTTTCCCATAACACTTCGAAACTTTTGAAAGGGTTTAAAACATTCATTTCCATATAAATAAATCCTTAAAACACATTTTTAAAACATTTACATGGATGATAAATGTTTAAAAGAATAAATCTTTAAAACCATTTAATACAATGTTTTAATAAAAGAGTCCTTTTCCATTTTGAACATTTAAATTATAAGCCACATGAAAGCAAGCCATTTTCAAAACCTTTAAATGATTTTAGTATAGACATAATATGGATATGGAATGTCAAAGGGGCTGTATATACACTTTATAAATGAATAAAAGTGAATATCATTAAGAAATATCTCAATGAGAAGAAATTGATATGTAATCCCAATCAAGGATCGTGCCATTAGAGCAAAGATAAATAAATGAAATAATTATGTGTGGAAAATATTAATACACAAAATATAAGTGGATAATAAGTGTAAAACAATCAGATGTCATCCACAAATATTTATAGCATGGCATAATCAAGAAGTAGAGGTTTAACCCAAAGAATTGAAATTGGGTTGATAAGTTCCCCTACAGAAATTCAACAGCCTAACGGCGTCACTTTAAAATTATGAAAATGAGATGATGAGGGAGAAAATGGTATCCCATAAATTGTACATAACATATTCACCAATAATGATATATAAGAAGATATCCCAACATAATAAGATGTAAATTAAAATATATAACAAAAATGAGTCTTTTAAAAAGTGGACGGTGAATGGTTCCCTTACCGACTTGGGTATCTTTCGAAACCTACACCCCATGAAAGAAGGATTATACAACATTGATGTAAATAATCATAAAATAAAATGTTATTACACAAAGATTATATTAATGGGAAGTAAATATACCACTAAAAGTAAATAGTGGAAAATGTAGCATAAATCTCATGGGAATAAAAGTGAGATGAAAAATCCCTTATGAAAACTTGGCAGCCTAACGACTCCACTTAAAAATTCTCAAAATGAATTGATGAGAGTAAGAGGGGGTCTCTCATCATATGAAAAAAAAAGTACATTATTTTTAATATAAAAGAACATCCTCCAACATAATAACATAGAGAATAAAATAAATGACATAAAAGAGATTACTTGAAAAGAAAGAGAGAGGTCGGATCCCTTACCTCAAGTCCGACTTGTCTTGTTCATTTAATTATAGTCCTAAATAATAAACTTTGGTCTATTTATAATTTCTTAAGGACATAATTTAAAGTTTATTATTCAATTAATATCATATATTATCATGTTATAATAATTAGTTAATTATGTGAGTTCATATCATATGTTTTGTCGATGTTAGGTACATGAGTCAAAAATGATCTTGTTTGAAAAGAATTGTCCATGTAGTTATAATTACACCATCTCCAGAATATTATTAATGATTTAAATATCATATATATCCAGTATATATTCATTTTATACTATTCTATAATATTTGGAGATAAAAAATGAAATGCACCATTCATGGAGACGGTAGGCCGTACGTACGCATGAACGCTTCTTTCATTTCATTGTCACATTAATGGAATTAAAACTAAATGATATATATATATATATTATAATTTCAGTATAATATATATGTTATATAGGACACATAAGTTCATTAATTTCATTCTTTATACATTCAATGTATTGCATGAAGGTGTCACATCACTTGAGGGGGCGGTAGTCCACACATCCTCAAATGAAATTATCGCATTGTCACAACATGCAAAGCATAAAGATATGTTTTGAATGTAAAATAAAGAATAATAGAGAGGAAATAAATATAATATTTATTATATATAAAAATAGTTCCATCATAATGGAAACCATGAGAGGTGGTAGGAGAAGATAGAAAAATCATCGTTTCGTGAGGCAATAATTCACCACCCACGGAACCAGTATGTTCTTTAACCATTAGACGGAGGTTTATGTAAGTTTAGCTCAAATAATTCTCATAACAACATACTTGTATGTTTAATATACTGGTGTTGTTAGAAAATCAAGAAATAATAAAGAGTTTATGGGGTTGGAGAAGCAAAATAAAACAAAAGAACGTTAGGGAAGACTTTACCTTTAAATCGTGTAACTCCCCTTGGTTTGAACCAAAAGTGTTTCTTGAAGAGATTTCTGACTAAGGGAAGGATTATATGATAAAGAGAGGGATGTGGAGGGATAAAATGATCAGAGTTTGGCCTATCCAATGGATTGAGAGGTGTGGGTAAGGAGGTAGAGGTGGGGGCTTTTATAAGAGGGAGGAGGGGCACTCTTGGAAAGTAAAGAAATGTTACTTTATATTAAAATGAGTTTCTAATTTTAAAGGTCCCACATTGACATATTTCGAGGATAAGGTGGTAAGGATTAGAAATATAATCATCCAATAGGTTTTATACAAGTGTAATTCTTATAATTTTACATTATCTTTTCATTTTATTTAAATCGTTCATTAATGAGATAATCACTGCATCATCATCGTGTCTTTATAAATTAATTTATTTAATGTCTAATAGTTAGAAAAATACTATGATGTAGGAAATATTTTTATATTTCTAATTAATATTTATATTCAAAAATATGACTTGTATAACACCATTTAAATATTGTTTTAGTAAAATAATACATGTTTGTGACATTTTTATTTTAACTTTAAATAAAAAGTTATTAATGTCATTTTCTTACCCAAGTGGCTCCATGGGGTCCCCAAGTTTTCCCAAGGATTGTCTTGGTCGGCCATGACTTATCCAATAAGTTTAGGACAAGTTTAAAGGTAATTTCATATTATTATACCATTATATTTACCTTAAATTACACTAATTACCTTTAATCACGATTAATAAAACATAAAACTTACTATTCACCCAAAAATTATTTTAATCCCATTGAACCACATTTTACATCTTAATGACAACCATGTATTTCGGATTTTTTTAAATTCAAATCATAGAAGTGGTAAAGTTTCATTTAAATGAAAAATCAGTTTTTTAAATACCACTTATTGGTTTCACTATTCATAAAAAATTGATGTTTTTTAGAAAAATACCAAAAATTAACCCTATGCTATTTTTGATATTCCAAATTAAAAATTGATGTCTATTTTAAAAAATTCAAAACATATAAGTTGAATTAATTAATTTATTAATTAATTCCCACTGTCAAAAGAAATAGCATGTTTTTAAGAAACAATATCTATTAAAAGATTGACACTAGTTTAAGTCCAATTTCAAAGTGAAATTAATTCCAATGACCACCATTGTATTAAATGATAAAAATATATTATAATTGAACTTTAAAACCAATTAAAAATATGATCTAATCATATAAATAAAGTAGATTAAAAAGTGGTTTTGAATTAAAATACAACATTTTTCACTTATTCATTAAAAATGAACTTTATCAAAAAAAAATAACAAAAACAGACAGAAAGTAAATTGTGATACCCCGACTTTAAAGATGGATTTTATTTGGTCCAATATACCATATTTAATTGTCATCAAGTGGATTCAAAAAAAGGGGTTCTCCATCAAAAGACTGTTAATCGACCTTTTGATGAATATTAGAATATTTACGCTTAAAATTGGATTCATTCACATTTTAAGCCTCTAAAATTTATTGCATAAAAGTAAAAATATTTGTCAAACATATATAATAATTTTTTTAGTTAGTTATTTTCATTCCTTCCATTACAATGGCTAGGTGTTAACTACCATTTAAAATAATATTATTTTATTATTAGAGTGCAACGTAAGATTTCCAAGAAACTCGTTGTTGCGTATTCGGTATGCCATCGAGCATAGTGTTACCTTTAAATTAATATTAACATTTTATTCACAAATATTGATAAAAATGAGAATTTAATATTATTTATTTACCTGGGATGTTACAATTTATCTAGAGAACCTAATGGAAACAATACCCTAGATTACCAAGGATTGAGCACGGATAGTCACAAGTTGATAAAAAAATATTATATATTAAAACTGTATTCATAAGGGAAGAAATATTCAAATTGATGTTTTCATATTTAAATTTTGGATATTATAAAAACCATTATTGTTATATTATTTTGGTAAATATGATCCAGATGATAATGTTGAGAAAATTTTATTTCTCGAAATCACTATATCTTATATGGGATTAAGGGAGAATATGAAAATGGTTAAGAATTTTTCTATATTCTTATTTTGATGGAAAATATTTGTTTATTGTTGATTACTTTGATATTGAGGATCATATCATTATTTAAATAAATTCCTATAATTATTTGATATTCTCACTAGTGAGTGATATTTATAAATGATATTCAGGTATCTACTAAAGGTTATGACGAATATATGATGAATCTAAAGATGATTCCTCATTAGTTTTATGTTAATACTATGGTGAAATATATTACATTTTATTAAAAATATAGAAACATGATTTTATGAATATGTTATATTTCTGGATAGTTATTAGAGAACACATGATTTTGGATGAATAAAATGTATATTTAATATACACATAATAATGAGACCAATGTTTTTATACTAAAAACCCCTTAGGGGATTTAAGATACAAGAAGAGACCCAAGGATGTGATACAAGAGCTATGAATATAGTGGTTCAGACCCATGTAAATGAAAATTATGTGAACGTGTCTTTAGGTAAATCAATGTAAGGGGATTTCAATGGAGTAGGTCAACCCTTTGTGGGGGTGAGTCTTATCCTTAAGTTCCCTTATGCATTGTGTTATTACTTTTTATTATAACATCCATAAACATATATTATAATGTGTTAATAACAGGTTATTTCATGATGATGATGTATGTTATATTGTATTCATAACATTGGGAATGATAATTAAGCCAAATATTTTTTTAAAAAAATTATATCAATTTTTTGGATTTGGATATATAGTGAGTAGTGTATGAAATAGTGGTTAATACCATTTGACGGTTAAAGAGGATATATATATTGGATAAATATAAAATCACAATATCGTTCAATGTCTTGGGGAATCAAAAAGGTTTTAGAACACTTTAATTATTTAGAGTATATTATAGGGTATATATATACTTAGTTACATAATTATTTTAATGAAATGTGTTTTTTAAAGGATAATATGGATATTTAGAAAAATATTATAATGATTATTAGCTTTATAATATATTAATAATGTTTATGGAAGTTTGGGATAATAATTTTATGGACTAGGATAATATGTAAGAGTGAAAACGACATCAAGTATGATAAGTTGAATGAGGACTGATATATGTTAAACTGAGTCACGGGGGATAAATGTTATATGGGTGGAGATAAATTTCATCATACTCACAATTGTAAGGGATGGTGAAGAGGTACAAAAATACATTTCTTCACATGATAGATATTTGAGAATTATGGGAATCAATTGACCAATACAAGGGCCAAATGGGAAACAGTCACCATTAAGAGTGTGAAAAAGTAAATACTATGAGAATAGAACCAAAGAAGTTTATATTTAGTTTTAAGTATATATTTTTTAGATTCCTATGTTATGTAATTGTTCACCAACTACTAGATATTGAGTGGAAAATAAAATCCCATAGAGGTATGAATATCATATAAATCATTTTTAAGGTCATTGGGATGTTATTCTCTAAGGATCTATATCTACATTCCATATTAAAATTCTATATGAAATTATAAATGGGTAAATCCCTTTATTATATATTAATAATTATTTTTCATATAATGAAACATCATTCCACATCCTAAAAAATAAAAGATAACCAAGTAGTGTTATTTTATCCATATGTTCCCTATAGAAGTTATTCAGATTTTATGAGAAAATTTTTGAGAACAAAAGTTATTAGAGAGAGATAATGTAACACCATGAAATTATAAAATATTACTACCTTTAGATAAGTCAATGATTTGAATAAATTTCTCCACACATGACACTAAAAATAAATACAACCATGATTTATTTAGAATAATATATATAATTCAATAAAAAACTAGCATTAAAAATAGGTTGAATGAATTATAATAAAATAATTATTAAATATATGTATAAAGAAAATAAATACTGCTATTAATATGAATGAGAATTAATTACATTACGTAATATTACTAACAAGATCATTAACTGTTTCGAAAAGTATTTTTCAAAAAATTAACACTTATGTGATATGAATAATTATTTCAAGAAACTTATTATTAATAATTATTAACTAGGCTTGATATAAATAATTGGGTAAAATGAATTTAGTTTGTAATAATAATAATAGTTATTGTTTTTCAAATATACTTTAAAAAACAAGGTTTCATTATATTTTATGATTTTATCTAGAAATTCATGTTATTTTTTTAGAGTATGAAATTAATAAAACTAAAATAAATTTTGAATAATTAATACCAAAATAGGATTAATAAAAATTTTTCATAAATTTTGAAAAATGTATGAATTATTAAAATTTTAATTTCAATTAATTTTCCACTATGTAAGAAATGACTAGAAGAATTTAAAACTACTAATATAGTTAGATATGATGTTACAAATAAAAATATACATTTTGAAATATTAATTATAAATAAAAAACCAATTTCAAAAATAGTTTCAAATAATTAAATTGTTACATTAATATAATAATTATTTTCAAACTTTTATTGGATTGAAATATTTTAATAGATTTTGTTTTAGATTGCCCTGGAAGCCTCCTATTGTAGGATCCCAACCTATTCTAGAGTTATCTTGGGTGAAATTAAAATATGTTTTGTTTTTTATGTACCTTTGGTTGGATTTATGACATGGGGTGTTTTTGGGTGGAGGTTTAAGAAAATATTGAGAAAAATAGGAAATTTCATGCTTGGCACACTGTTAGAGTAAACCTTGTGCCTATCCTTGCTAACCATAAAGACATAGGGAGAGGGGATCAACATGGATGGAACACAGTTTGAAAAAATATGTGCCCCAACCAATATAACTCTGAAAAACCAGGCAGTTAGGGTTGCACTGTTGGCGTACAATGTTTTAAACTGTGCACTCCTGCCAAGAAAACTGTGCACATGAATTTTTTCACCAAAACATAGTTTTATAATCCCCTAAATCCCCAAATAAAACCCTTAATTTGATCTTGTATTAGAACTAGACGTTTTTGTATGATTTCAAAAAAATTTAGAGGGGTTCCATGTATGTTCAGCCCATGTTCTTCAAGATTTAATTCCTGAATCAACGATTTGTTTTTCTCTTGGTAAGTGGATTTCATCCCGATTTCTATCCTATTGATTATTCTCTCTTTACTTGATATTTTTGTGGAATTTTTCCACAGATTATTTATATCTAGATCATTATAGTGTGATATATATATATATTATTAATTATCTTGATCTATATTGGATAGATCTTGATATTATTGATCATTATTAAGGGATATAGATCCGAAACTCAGATCTATGTAGTCGTGTTGCCCAAATTTTTGGGTGTTTCTGTTGAAGGATCTTCCATAAATAAATTCAGTTAGGTGTTCTAAATTCTATTTATAATAGTTTAGTATTTTAATAACGTATAAAAAAATTTAGAATTTATATCATTCTATAGTAATTAAATTACTAAAATATGTTTATTAGATTAATCAATTGATTAATCAAAGCATTTTTTGAAATAGATTATTAATTGAGAAATTAATGATGTGACTAAGGGGAATTCCTATTAGATAATTAATTTGTTAAATTGATAATGGATGTTGGGAGATGTAATTAGGATAATTTTTCCAGGGATTAATTTGGAGATATTGAATTGTCTAGATTGAGATAATTGATCATGAATTTATTATATACTTGATGTTATGATCTAGATAATTATTTGTGGAATTGATTATGAATATTTGAGATTTAGAATGAGGTAATTAATTATGTAAAATTATGGATGGGACATGAATTGGGTTAATGATCAATTAATTAATTAATTAATTAATGGATTGGCATACCTAATTAATTGGAGAGTTAATTAAGGACATTGATATATTTATATAATTGTGTAATTATTAATGAAAGGGAGGTAATTAATTAATTGTTAATTAATTATGGGTTGAATAATAGGAACTTGGTTATTATAAATTAAGAAATATAAATGGAAACATGATCATTTTAATTGGATGTAATGTAATGGAAATGTGACCATTAAAATTAAAAGCATAATTGGTAACATGTTCATTTTAGTTATGGGTAAAGGAATGAGAACATGATCATTCTATTGATAAGGAATAATTATATCATGGTCATAAAACATAGTAATGTTTTGTTAGTAAATTTGGATTTTATGTGTGAATATAATGAATGGAAATAGTGGAACTCTGAGATATGTCTTAAAAGGATAATACATAGAACTATATAGTGAGTACAATAATGTTGAGGGATATAATATCACCTTTCAATACATCGAGAACTATCATGAGGAAAATAAGGTATTAATATTTGATGTTACTTGGGGTACACTTTAGGATCCAGTAGAAGCCAACGCTAGTATATAGGTACATGTATCAATAGTAGCCCAAGAGATAATGTTATTAAATAATGAATAAATAATAATGAGATAATGATTTATTTATGCATTTTATTCTATTCATTATGGAACTTATTACACTATAGTTTAAATTGAATTGTTTTACAGACCATTGGTGGTGCCCTACTATGTTCTACTCACACCATACTCAAATTTCCTAATCGATACATGAAAAAAATTACCATTATATGATAGGTTAAGGGAAAGGGACATAGATTAGATTGTTGATTTGGGGATGGAACATGGATTAAGGAACATTCCATTGTTCCAGACCTGCTTGGGAGTCGTTAGTGTATTTATATTCTATTAAACATTATAAATGTGTGAATTTACATTCAAATAAGATGCTTTTCCTTTCAGTAGAGTATTTTATTTCATGTTTTGGTTATCTTATGAAATTTCAATTATTCTAGTTAAATATGATTCCAAATTTTCATATGTAATTTTCATGGTGTTTTACTCGGATAATGGATTGTATTGTCTCCCGATGATTGACTTACCTAACCCTATATTCTAGTAGATAGCCTATTGCCTACGATGAGTCATGCTTGAGGTCACGTTACTAATATTCTCGGGGCACTGTTAGATGGTTCCCTGTTTGGGATGTTACAATGTGGTTTCAATAGAGTAGTTTTCTTTCTTATTCTGTTGTCATATAGTTTGGGGATTGGTAGAAATGAGAATATGAGGAGTTGAGGATAGATAATGAGATCATGCATGGATGTTTCAAACTGATGTTTGGGGGGAAACGTGAGTACTCATGGTGGGATTATTGTTATTGTTTTTTGTTGTTACGGTTGAATATTATACCTCCTTGGGTGAAACAAATTTGGTGTGGTGCGATTATTATTTCAAATAATTTTTTAGTATTTAATCATGGACTTGAATGGAATGAGAGTTGAGTATGTATACATAATTATAGGATCTCATAGTTATTATGACAATCATCATTTTAGAAAGTCATGTGAAGATGGGTTATCGTTATGTTCTTGAACATGAAATTTTTTATTTGTTTGTGAAATTGAAATTAAAAATAGGGGCTAATATTAGTTGAGAATGATTTTAAAATGATTAAATATGTTAATGAATGTGTGTCCAAATGAGAAACATTATTATGATAGTTTTTTACCCTTATTGACCCAAAAATATGAGTTTTATGGTTAATGGTTGTGATAACGCCTCAGTTTTAACCATATAGAAAAATATGTGGAAATACATGATGCAGCCTATTGAGAATATTACTCTTACTTAAATGTTATAAGCTTGTGTTATGAGACATAAGACGTGTGTTTTTCATTGTAGAGGATAGGACTCCACATTCCTTGATGAGGCTACAATCGAGGGGAATGACTTGGAATGGTCTTTCACTCATGTAACATGAGGCACCTATGGTGCCAACTGAAGTTGAATGAGAGAAGTTCTGGGAAAGCATTACACATTTCATGAAGATCATGGAGAGAGACATAGGATGTGTTTTGAAAAGAAAGTATTAGTTGATAAGGTATTTTTAGTTGCATCACCCTATGTCTTTTACTATAGAGTGTGGGACATAGGGAACGAAATTCTGGGTTGAGTCCGTAGAGATAATACCAGACCATTTATAGACTCCAATTGAGAGGCGGTTCAAGGTGGGTTCTTATATGATATGGGTATCAGTAATGAAAAGGTTGTACATACAACCATGAATAGGACAACTTAATGATATATTATGGAACAACTTCTTGGAGTGGTTTTGGGAGAAACTATATCCATAAATGCAAAGATAAGATAATCTGGCAGAGTTTAGGAATATGACATAGGGGAGCATGTATGTGATAGATTATGATAAATTCTTTATATATCCATAACACATTGCCCTATTTTAAGCATGAGATGAAGAAGCTATGCCAAATCACGTTCAGAATGAACTTATGTGTGTGATTATGTCCCAAAGTCAATCATTTAATATTAAAGAACTTTTTTGAGGTTGTTGATCAGACTATCATTGTTGAAGGGAACATGTGGGAGGGTTACAGTAATATATAGAATGTTTCTACGAGATGATATGGTGGTGAAACTTTTGAGTGTAGAAAGAACCGTAATGGAATCATTAGCCAGGGTAGTGGGAAGTAGAGTACCCATACAATACAGTCTATTAGAAATGACCTTTATGGGGTGATCTTTCATCAGTGTGGTAGGTCGGGACACTATGATCGCCACTATCCTCAACCACTAGTTCAGTGTTGGTCCTATGGAAATATGGGAAAAATAATGATGTTTTTCATGTCACAACGACATGCCTGTGAGGAGGGAGCATCTAGAAATTGTCAGTGTGTGGGAAGGGGGTCTTCTACACTATATCATGCTGACAACTAGAGTTCTTCTGGCCAAGGCAGTTGAGGATGTGAACATTGGGTTGTTGGGATAGATAACCCTTATCAATAGAGTGGTTGTACTTAGGAGATTTAGACAACATCATAGGGAAGAGGGGAAGGACAGTAGCATGTGGTGAAACCTATAATTCAGGAGGGAGAGGCTAGGTCGTCGACCGTGAGAGGTAACGTAACGACCCAAAGTTTCATTAATGGAAATCTCTATTGATCTAGTTAAATGTCTATTTATGTAAAACGTTTATATAAAATGTCAACTTCTTTGGTTTTATGTTATGAATTGTGACCATTAATTTTATAGATGTTGAACAGTGATCACATGATTAGTATAAATATGGGGCTTTAACAAATCCAATTTACTCAGACAAAAGAAGCGATGGCCTCATCCAGTAGAATTACTCCATACGAAGCCCATTTTTCGGAGCTTGGAAAAGAGGTGTCATCCTTGGGCTTCTCTCTTGACCAAGTACAAGCTAAGCTTCATCATGTCAAGCTCGAACAGGACCGTCTACGGGAAAAGTGGAAGTTGATAGAGATTACCACCCGAGTGATGTTATCTGAGCCACCCCAAGAGTCTGCCACCATTGCACACCTTACCCTTAGGTCTTATGCGGCTATTTTAAGGGGTTATGTAGAAAATCTCTAGTACTATGTTCATGTACATTATTTTTGTATATAATAATGAATATACTTTCTTGTCATTATTGATACACTGTAAATAGTTTTTAAAGTACAAATTGTTTTTTTAGTTATTATTTAATCAAGAATTCTATTCTATTAAATTAAGGGGTTTTTGAATTAAATAATATTTTAATAAAAAATTATTATTATTATTAATTTAATTTTTTTAAATATAAATGATCTTATAATTTTATGAATGCAATTGTAATTTTTATTAATGTTTGAAAGCCATTTTTGTCAAAACCTGTGAATTTTGGATAAATGTCGGTATTTATTTAGAAGTGAAAATTAACATATTTAAAAATTTATTTATATAAAATAAATGTTATTTCTGGAATGAGGACATTGAAATTATCCAACGTTGAATTTTTCATAATTTGTTAAGACCGTCAAATTTTTGGGTAAAAATTAAATACTGTTTAAATATATAATGTGTTTTATGACATCATAATGACCCAATAGTGATGTGATAAAATACTATAAGATTTATTTTCGGCCAATATATGTTTTACCATTAAAATAATGTGATTTTGGGTTTGTTTGACTTATTTTACAAAGTATTAATGGACCCCTCAAGACTTCTTAAACATCTTGTCTTTTTAAATTATTTTCCATGGGAGTGTGACTCACCTCCACATAAGCAACCCCATTATTTTAAGAAGTTCTAACATTGTCATAATAAAATATTTTTTCCCCTTCCCTTTTCCAAAAACCATGGGCAAAAACCATGGGCTGGTTTGTGGTTTGGATTAGTTGAATGTAAGGGGTTCCAAACCTAAATAATAAAGAATTACTTCACTGTTCCTATATAAACCCACCCAAACACCCACTTCAACTTCACTAAAAGCCCTTGGAGTTCATCCAAACTCTGACCTACTCTCTCTAGAATCCTCCCAAGGTGCCCCAATCTATCAATAAGCCACTCTCTAGCATTTGGAAGCACACTTTCAAGTAAGGGTTTTTTCATCCTCTCACTTTTTTGTCCAATTTTCATTAAGTAGTTTTGCCCTTTTAATTTCAATTATGAATGTTGGGTTATGGTTTCAAACCTCCCTCATCCCACTCTATTTATGTTGGAATGATGGGAGACCCCTTTCTCTCTCATTAAATGCCTCCCATGTACACCCGTTACTATGCCGAAATTCTGAAAGAATATTCTCTCTCCTCATTTACATTCAAGAAATACTTTTGTATCATGAATCTAAATTCCATTAAAACTATGGGACATGTATCTATATAACCTCCTTACTGTCCATTACATGTAAATATGATGAGGAACCACTTTATCTCTCATCAACCATTTTTATGAATTCTTATGTCACGCCATTACGCTGCCGAAATCGCATGGATTTTCTATGCCAATGCCATTGTGTAGTGAATACCATGCCCATTTCTCCATCTAGGGTATTCACCTTTATGCACATTTACTTATTTATTATAAAGTTTCATGTATGAATTCAAAATTTCCTTCATCACGGAATAAATGATTATGTTTTATGAATCCATGTTTTATGATCCATGTGGCACACTTATGCATGAAATGAAATGTTTAAGAAGGGTGCGCCCTTATAGCGCTCCAATGCATTGAGTAAAGTATAGTTTCATGATAAATCATGTGAAATGAGTGTTGACTCATGATAATTCAAGTGAAACGAGGGTTTAATCATGATTCATGTGCAATGAGTATTTACTCATGCTCTATGTGCAATGAGCCTTAGCTCATTCTAATTCCATGTTAAGTGTTGTTGCCACATTTCCATGTTATGATTATCATGCTTTATCATGCCTTTATGTCCATGTTTCTATTGTGCTCTATTGATATGACTACTATCTAACATGTATTTTACTCCTCATGTATTCCGTGTTTACTCCCTTACTGGGCTTTATATCTCACCGTTTTCTTATGCATGTCCTCAGGTTATCCCATGCAATGTTAAGTACGAGGGAATGTAGTGGTCATGTAATGGAAGTTTTCAATAAAGATGTTGTATTTAATGTTTTAATATGTTATGTAATGATCCTAAGATCCAAAGGCACTAGACCTCTTGATAATCCTTGTTGTATCAATTGAATAGTTTATGTAGTAAATCATGTTTAAGTTTGTAATAAAAGCAGGGTTGTCATAGTTGGTATCGGAGGATAGGTTTTGTTATTTTTGGGATTAGGATTATAAAACCCTAGTAATGACTTAGAGACAAGGCTAAGTATAAAAAACATCCATATGTTTTGGTAAGTACTGAGTAAGTGGTTTATCACACAAATACATCCCTGTCTAGATACGAGCAGGTAGAGGCATCTTTGGCACAAATGTATCCTAGGGGTAAAACCCAAAAACACTGCTTTGAGCGAGACTCGAATGGGAACTGGTACACAACAATGGGCCTTGCTGCAATCGTGGTTACGACACTCCTGGAGGATATGTTTTGATAAATTCACAATATTAGTATGAACCCTTATGAAGGGAATTAAAAAAATTACCCTGAGAATATATGTTAGAAGGTATATCATGAAAATCCTAGATTGAAGCCAATAGAATCATGAGTTAAGGAAATAAAATTTTATTTATAAGTCATCAACTTTTTTCTTTGGATTACCCTTTATGTGTTACCCCCTAACTTTCATTTTATTCCAGCCAATGGCCGGTAATAGGAGGACTCGGGCTAACAATCGGTGTGAAGATCAGTGTGATGACTATACTAATGAGATGTCCAATCTAATGGGAGCGGGAATCGTGAACTTTGTCACACTTCTCTCTCAGCTAACTCAATATTTGAATAGAAACATGGGTCCATAGGAACGTACAAACCCCCCTAAGAAGGAACAAGTCGCTATCGAGAGCTTCATGAGACAAAGGCCTCCTACTTTTAGTGGATCATCCAATCCCACGATCACTGAACAATGGATCAAATCCATTAAAAAGATATTCTCTATCCTTCAATGTTCTGAACAAGAGAAGGTTCTCCTAGTGGCTTAGCGTAGGGAGGGTGAAGCTAATCAATGGTGGAAGTTGATCAAAATACGAAGCTTGAAGAGGTGATCGAGGCATTGGAATGGAAGGATTTAAAGAAGATGTTTTTCGATAAATATTTTCCTCACACCCTCTGGCTTAATATAAAAAGCGACTTCCTTTCCCTCAAGAAAAAAGATGAATAATCTATTGGAGTGTACGAGGTAAACTTCACAAGTCTTGCACTATAAGCTTCTGGCTTTTTCGTTACCCCTGAATGCATGGTTGAACACTTCTTTTGTGGGCTGAAGCCTAGCCTGCGGAAAGCATTAGTGATCCGTGACTTTGACAGCTATGAAGAAATTTTCCAATGTTCCCTCAAGGTCGAAATGGAGATTGGGGAATCACAGGGGTATGATGGGGACAAGAAGAGTAAGGTGGACTTCAATACTGGAGGTCCGATGGATAAATCCAATGGTGCTAAGAAGATCCAGCACCCCACTTGCCAAAAGTGCGGAAAGAAGCAACCTGGAAATTGCCTCAAGGGGATGAGGAAATGCTTTAGGTTTGGAAGAGAATGGTACCTAGCTGTTAACTGTTGGCAAGAAAGACCCGCGGCTGCAGAAGAGGAGAGGAATGCTCTGATCGAACCTCAACGCATTGTTCATGATACAAATGCAAAAAACTGGGGCATCTTGAAAATCAGTTCCCTAATCCAAAGGTTTTCAAAGGCATCCAACAACCTCCAAGGCAGTAAGGAAGAGCTTTTGCCATCACTTCTGCCGAAGTGAACCCTGAAAAGGAAGTGGTGATAGGTATGCTAATTATTCATTCAATAATAGAGAAAATACTTTTTGATTCAGGTTTTACGCATTCTTTATATCCTTAAATTTTAGTAGAACAATCCCAGCACCATCAAAAATCATGGAAGAAAATATGTCGATGAGTACGACAAATGGGGAAATCATTGCATCCCCTGAATATAAGTCCCCCCTGTTATAATATGTGGATTTAATTTCCCAGCGAACCTCGTCATACTCCCTCTGGTGGAATTCTATGCAATTCTTGGCATGGATTGGCCTTCATTATATAGAGCCAATATAAATTGTCGAGATAGGGAAATCACACTCCATATGGAGAATCGATCCCTGATTCTTTACAAGTGTAAGGAGTAAGATGAATCCCCTTTAGCTCCATCATCTCAATCATGGATATTACTACCCTATGAGCATGCATATCTGGCTTAGATTATTGATTCCAAGGAAGAAACCATCCTTGAAGAAATGCCTATTGTGAGGGAATTCACTGAAGTGTTTCCTGAGGAACTGCCTGGTCTTCCTCCTATAAGAGATGTTGAATTATCAATTGAACTTATACCAGGGGCGCTACCAATATCCAAGACTCCATATAGAATGGTTATCGTGGAACATGAAGAGCTGAAGAAACAACTACAAGAGAATATATATAGAGGGTTTATATGCCCAAATGCTTCACCATGGGGTGCACCAGTCCTCCTCATCAAGAAGAAGGATGGGTCAATACGGCTTTGCATCGATTATCATGAACATAACAAATTCACCATAAAGAACAAGTATCCTCTTCCACAGATCGATGACTTGTTCGATCAACTGCGTAGATCCCAATACATCTCCAAGGTAGATTTTTGGTCGGGATATTACCATGTAAGGGTGAAGAAGGAAGATGTCCCCAAGACTTCTTTTCGTAAAAGATACGGGCACTATGAATTCATAGTAATACATTTAGGACTCACCAATGATCCAACAATCTTCATGGACTTGATGAATAGAGTCTTTAGAGATTACCTAGAAAAATTTGTGGTAGTCTTTATAGATGATATTATAATATACTCTAAAACCAAGGAGGATCATGACGAGCATTTAAGAATAGTACTGGAGACATTGCGCAAGGAGAAGCTCAATGCAAAGTATAGAAAGTGTGAGTTATGGTTGAAGGAAGTCTCATTCTTGGGACATATCATCACACATAATAGAATATCCATAGACCCCTCCAAAACAGATGAAATTGAGGGATGGCTGAGGCCAACATCGGTAACGGATATCTGTAGCTTCTTGGGGTTAGCTGGATATTATCGACGATTTTTGATAAATTTCTCATGATTTTCCAACCCTCTTACAAAGCTAACTCAAAAGGGAGTAAAGTTTTCTTGGAGTGATGAATGTGAAGAAAGCTTAAAGGATTTGAAAAAGAGGCTTATCACTGCACCCGTGCTCACTTTACTAATAAGTGGGGAAATTTTTGTGGTATTCAGTGATGCTTAGAAGAAGGGATTAGGATGTGTGCTGATGCAGAATGATAAAGTGATATCCTATGCCTCATGACATTTGAAAATCCATGAGAGAAATTATCCAATGCATGATCTGGAGTTGGTGGTGGTGATCATTGCCTTTAAAATCTTCCAGCATTATCACTATGGGGAGAAATGTGAGATATATACTGACCACAAGAGTTATAAATATATATTCACATAGAAAGAGCTTAATATGCACCAGAGAAGATAGATAGAGCTTATCAAGGACTATGACTGTTCAATACATTACCACCCTGTGAAAGCGAACAAGGTGGCAGGTGCCCTAAGTAGAAAGGACCCAGGGATTCTATCAATGATGAGAATTGAGAGGGATCCAATCTTCTTAGAATTGATGAAGATGGAAATGGGAATCATAAAGAAGGGAACATCATCAATCCTTTCACAAATGATTGCTCAACCGTATCTTTTGGAAAGGTTAAAGGATTATCAAAAGGATGATGTGGGAATTCAGGAAAGAGTGGAATCTATCAAAAAGGGGAAATCCACAAAGTTTAATGTTAATGAAGAAGTAATTGTGCGATTTGGGAAAAGACTATGTGTTCCATCAAGTCCGGAGCTGAAGAAGGAACTTTTGGATGATTCAAATAGTTCAAATTTCTCTATTCACCTAGGGAGAACAAAGATGTATCGAGATCTATGAGAAAACTTTTGGTGGGATAATATAAAAAATGAGATCGCTGAATATACATCAATGTGCCTGGTGTGACAGCAAGTGAAGGCAGATAGGCAGAAGTCTAAGGGGATGATGCAAAAATTGCCCATAACAGAATGGAAATGGGAGAACATCACCATGGACTTTGTCACAAGAGTTCTGAGGAAATCCAAAGGCAACAATGCAATCTGGGTTATTATGGATCGTCTTACAAAGACTACACACTTCATTTCTATTTGGGAGGATTTCTCATTGGATCAACTGGCACAGATATATATCAGGGAAGTGGTAAGGCTGCATGGAGTACCACTATCTATTGTGTCTTACCGAGATCCAAGATTCACCTCTATGTTTTTGAAGAGACTTCAACATGCTCTGTATACTAAACTGAACTTCAGTACGACCTATCTTCTTGAAACTGACGGCCAATCCGAGCGGACTATCCAAACACTTGAGGACTTGTTGAGAGTGTGCTCAATGGACTTTAAAGGAGGATGGGATCAACATCTTCCTCTGGTTGAGTTCTCTTATAAGAACAGTTTCTACTCGAGCATCCAAATGGCACCATATGAAGCCCTGTATAGGAAAAGGTGCAGAACACCGACATGTTGGGATGAGGTCGGTGAACGTAAGCTGCTTAGACCAGAAATGGTCGAGTAAATGGTGGAGAAGGTGAAAACTATTTAGCAGCACATCAAGCCATCCCAGAGTCGACAGAAGAGTTATGAAGATAATCATCGACGGGACCTTGAGTTTAAAGTTGGGTACATGGTTTTTCTATTCATATCTCCATGGAAGAAGGTCATGAGTTTTGGAAAGAAAGGGAAGTTAAGTCGAAGGTACATCAGCCCCTTCGAGATTCTTGATCGTGTCGGGGTTATGGCCAATCGACTAGAACTTCCACCTACAATGGCCAAAGTACATGATGTCTTTCATGTATCCCTCTTAAGGAAGTACATACTGGACCATTCACATGTACTCTCTTTTGAGGTGGTATAGTTAGAGAATGATCTTTCTTTTGAGGAGAAACCAGTGAAGATCATTGATTATAGAGAAAAAGTTCTATGAAATAAGACAATTCCCCTTGTCAAGGTGTTGTGGCGAAACCAAAATTTTGATGAAGTGACTTTGTAATCGGAGGAAATGATGAAGCTGAGTTACCCACATCTGTTTTAGTATGGGAAAAGAAAATTTCGAGTGCAAAATTTCTTAAGGGGGGAATATAGTAATGAACCAAAGTTTTATTAATGGAAATCCCTTTTGATCTAGTTAAATGTCTCTTTATGTAAAACGTTTATATAAAATGTCAACTTCCTTGGTTTTATGTTAAGAATTGTGACCTTTAATTTAATAGATGTTGAATAGTGATCACATGATTAGTATAAATATAGGGCTTTAACAAATCCAATTTACTCAGAAAAAAGAAGCGATGACCTCATCTAGTAGAATTACTCCATACAAAGCACATTTTTCGGAGCTCAGAAAAGAGGTGGAATCCTTGGGATTTGCTCTTGACCAATTCCAAGCTAAGCTTCATCATGTCAAGCTCAAACGGGACCGTCTACGGGAAAAGTGGAAGTTGATAGAGATTACCACTCGAGCGATGTTATCTGAGCAACCCCAAGAGTATGTCACCGTTGCAGACCTTACCCTTAAGACTTATGTGGCGGTTTTAAGGGGTTATGTAACAAATCTCTAGTACTATGTTCATGTACATTATTTTTGTATATAATAATGAATATACTTTCTTGACATTATTGATACATTGTAAATAGTTTTTAAAGTTCAAATAGTGTTTTTAGTTTTTATTTAATAATGAATTCAATTTTATTAAATTAAGGGGTTTTTGAATTAAATAAAATATTATTATTATTATTAAATTATTTTTTATTATATATAAATGATATTATAATTTTATGAATGCAATTGTAATTTTTATTAATGTTTGAAATCCATTTTTGTCAAAACCCGTGAATTTTCGATAAATGTCGGTTTTTATTTTAAAAGTGAAAATTATAATATTTAGAAAATTATTTAGATAAAATAAATGTTATTTATGGAATCAGGATTTCAAAATTAACCAACGGTGAATTTTTCATAATTTTTTGAGAATGTCAAATTTTTGGGAAAAAATTAAATACCGTTTAAATATATAATGTGTTTTATGACATCATGATGACCCAATAGTGATTTAATAAAATACTATAAGCTTTATTTTCGGCCAATTTATGTTTTACCATTAAGATAATGTGATTTTGGGTTTGTTTGACTTATTTTACAAAGCATTAATGGACCCCTCAAGACATATTAAACATCTTGTCTTTTTAAATTATTTTACATGGGAGTGTGGCTCACCTCCACATAAGAAACCCCATTATTTTAATAATTTAGAACATTTTCCTTATAAAATATTGTTTTCCTCTTCCATTTTCCAAAAAACATGGTCAAAAACCATGGGCTGGTTTTTGGTTTGGATTAGTTTAACGTAAGGGGTCCCAAACCTAAATAATAAAGAATTCCTTCACCTTTCCTATATAAATCCACCCAATCTCCCACTTCCTCCTCACTCAAAGCCCTTGGAGTTCGTCCAAACTCTACCCTAATCTCTCTATTATGCTCCCAATGTTCCCCAAGCTCCCAAGAATCCTCTCTCAAGCCTCTCTTTATCTTTTGGAAGCACACTTCCTAGTAAGGGTTTTTTCTTCATTTCTCTTTTTTGTCCAATTTTATATAAGTTTCTTTCCCTTTTAATTTCAATTATGAATTTTGGGGTATGGTTTATCACCTCCCTCATACTAACCTCTTTATGTTTTAATGATGGTAGACCCCTTTCTCTCTCATTAAATGCCTCCCATGTACACCCGTTACTATGCCGAAATTCTGAAAGGAACTTCTCTCTCCTCATTGACATTCAGCAATACTTTTGTATCATGTATCTAAATTCCATTACAATTGTTGGGAAATGTATCTATATGACCTCATTTTTGTACATTACATGTAAATATTATGAGGAACCCCTTTCCCTCTCATCAACCGTTTTTATGAATTCTTATGTCATGTCGTTATGCTGCCGAAATCGCACCGATTTTCTATGCCAATGCCATTGTGTAGTGAATACCATGCCCATTTCTGCATCTAGAGTATTCACCTTTATGCACATTTAATTCTTGATTATAAAGTTTCATGTATTAATTCCACATTTCCTTCATCGTGGAATAAATGATTATGTTTTATGAATCCATGTTTTATGATTCATGTAGAAAACTTATGCATGAAATGAAATGTTTAAGAAGGGTGCACCCTTATAGCGCTCCAATGCATTGAGTAAAGTATATTATCATGATACGTCATGTGCAATGAGTGTTGACTCATGCTAATTCAAGTGAAACGATGGTTTACTCGTGCTTCATGAGCAATGAGGATTTACTCATGCTCTATGTGCAATGATCCTTGGCTCATGCTAATTCCATGTTAAGTGTTTTTGCCACATTTCATGTCATGATTATCATGATTTATCATGCCATTATGTACATGTTTCTCTTGTGCTCTATTGATATGCCTATTGTCTAACATGATACTATGGGTATTTCCCATTGACTATTTAATTTGGAATATTTATTATTAGTGTTAAGGGATGTAATGTGGTTAATTAATCAAGTGATTAATTATGTGATATTCGATTATGTGGACCGAGATATGAAATCGTGATTTAATTATGTTACATGATGTTATGATATATATAATTAATTGTGGCATTGATTGTGGTGTCTTGAGATTTAAAATGTGGTAATAAATTATGGAAAATTAATTATGGGATATAAACAGTGTTATTGGTCAATAAATTGTGGATTTAATTAATCGGTTGGAATTTATAATTAGTTGGAGAGTTAATTAAGGACAATAATGTATTAAAATAATTGTTGAATTAGTAATGGAATTTAGGTGAATAATTAATTATGAATTAATTATGTATGAAATAATGTGGACATTGTCATTTTAAATTGATAATTATAAATGGTTACATAGTCAGTGTACGTTTTAGTAATGGTATGTGAACATAATCATTCAAATAAGAATTATAAATTGTAACATTGTCATTGTCATTATAGGTAATGGAATTGGAACATGGTCACTCTGTTGAGAGGTAAGAATGGTATCATGGATATCTTACTGTTTAATTTCTTATTTGTTACTATGGTATTTATGTGTGAATTTAAGGAATTCTAATAAAGGAACTACATGATATAGCCTTACCTAATAATACATTGAACTATGGCATGAGTCAAATAAGTTATAGAGATATGATATCAAATTTTAATATATTGAGTTCTGGCATGAGTCGATGTAGGTATTAAGATATAATAATACATAGGGAACACTTGGGTGTCCAGAACGAGCTAATGCTTCTATTGAGGTATTGGTATCCCTAGGATCCCAGGTGTTAATGTTATTAAATAATGAATAAATGATAATGTGATAAATATTTATTTATGAATTGTGTTTTTATATTTATAGAACTGTGTACACTACCCTTTGACTAGAATTGTTTTAAACACCATTTGTGATGGCTACTATGTTGTACACTCACCCCACTCATTACTATGATCAGTACCTGAATAGAAATTATTGTTTCAAGATAAGTTAATGTAAAGGTCCATAGATTAGAATTCTAATATTAAGATCAAACATGGATGAGGGTTCTATACATGGTTCAGGACCTACTTGGGAGTTTTTAGTGTCTTTACGTTCAGTTTCACTTTAGACATTTTGAAATTTCCTCTAGCATAGCATGTTTCCCTTTCAGTTGAGTACTGTATTTATGGTTTCCATTATCTTATAACATTGGTATTATCCAGGTTATATATGATTCCACAATTTTTTACATACTTCTACCTCTATTTTAGTCTAATAAAAGAGTATATAGTCTCCTTATGGCTGACTTTCTAGTCCCTCATTGAAAGTCAGCAGCATTTGGCATATGGGGAGCTGTGTGTGAGGTCATGTGACCGATAGGCTCGGGGCTATGTCATATTGCTCTCGGGTCAGGACGTTACCCATATCCATTATTAATATTATTATAAATCAATTTATGTATTTAAAATAATCATAAAAGGATATTATATATATATATATATATTTAAAGCATAAACACTATTTCTATGAAAAAATATTTGAACCTGATTATATGTTCTTTTTTATAAAATTAACATTTCATAACATTAGAAATTTTATTTTACATAATTATTTTCAAAATTATAATTATAATTATAAAATTAATTATAAGATTCAATCATATTATTTTTGAATAAAATTTATTACAACTGATAAAAATTAGATTCCATGTGAAAAGTAAAGGGTTATGTTGAGATTAACCAAGTGTAAATTAACTAAAATAATAAAAAAAAGTAGTCTAAAATTTAATGGTTGATCATTGGGATGATGAAGAATTATTTTCACTAATAGTTTGTGCATTTTAGGTCTATTTAAGCTTGAATATTATCCATGAATTATTGAAAATGTAATGGTAACTCCCACAAATACCACTCCCCTATCTTATAAAAATGTAACATCTTCACCATATCCAGATTCAAATCACATTCAAATTATTACATAAATATATGAAATTTTACATTCTATATAATCCAAAAACATGAACATATTCCTCTAGTCATTGAGTATTATCATATTACATTTAAATTCATGGAGGCATTCATGGAAACTCCATGTACTCAACGTGATTATTATCAACAACATGGATTTATTTTTAATTATATACATTAAAAATTATTATATGTACACAAATAGAGAGTTAATTTTATAAATTATATAATTTATTGTTTTTGTATTAAGGAAACTATTATTAATTTTTTATATACACTAAGCATTAAGAGAAACAGAACTGTTATTCGTGCATTGTGTGGAATGAACCTCCACGACATGACAAGATTCATTTTCATTCATCTCTATAAGAGGCTAGATAAAAGGATGGTATTAAGGAGTAAATATGTTGTTTATGATATAATTATGTTTTTATGATAAATTAGTGAACCCATTAATGATACTATCCACAAATGATCATGTTTGTATTTATATTTTAATATATACATACATAAAAGATGAAATTTTATTAAAATTATGTAATTTTTACATATCAATTATTTAATCTTATAATTATTTAAAATGACGATATATGACACTAACAAACACCAAATAAGATCATTATTTTCTGGGTATAATTATATTATAACAAAACTACGTCATAATTATTCCTTTAATAAAGGTATGTTCATGTTTGGATCTATATATAAATCTAATTAAACATATAACTATAATTTTATATCCTAAATGAATGTGGAAAAATAAGTAATGGTATACAATTTTCTAAATGTATAAAAAATAATCTATTTTTTCTAGAGATTATATATCAATATTAAATTCATTAATTATGAAAACATAGTTCAGTCATCAAGAATTAAAAAAACTTGTCTATATATATTTGATCTTCAAGGATAAAGAGAAAAAACTAATGAAAGGAGTTTGAATAATTATAAATAATTATAAATAATCTCCAACAGTATGGTCAAATATATATATGTGATAAAAATTTAATTAACAATGAAATCAAATACTAGTATAATGAAACTATTACAAAAATAAAAAAATATAAACACTGAAAGATGAAAATAAAAAGAATTCATGTATATAATACCTGGTTATGAAAAGTTTAAATTAATATGGATATGATTAGGTTTTTTAATTTTTTAAATATTATCGATAAGTTTTAAATATAAGTGTATAACATATGTACTAGGAATTATTAAAAATTGGTAAGGATTTCATCTCAAATTTCTCTCTTTGATACATTTTTGGTAATATGCACATAATTTAATTTTTAGTGTATATATTTCCAATTGAATTTATAATATAATGAATTATCTTTTGTATCATGGTATTTTATGTTCAATTACTTGACCCATATTTGATGTGTGCTTTATTCAATATTTTCTAAATCCCTAAGGGTATTCATGTTATCAAATACTGTTACATTGATAGATGATACATGTTGTGTATAATGATTCCATTGAATTGTGTGTTCAATTACCAATGATAAATTTTTATTATAGTCCCTGTATTTCATGGGTTCGTTATTCATGTGGATATGTATTATAGTTTCTCCAATAGTAATTATTTTTGGTAACTCAACTTTCATTTATTGAGTTTTGATCATTATCATTAACTTATTTCATATAATTTGGGTATATTATACAATTTTATTTTATTATGTTTCATTCCATCAATGTATTATAAGGATATTCATTCCCAACACATAAAAAAATCGATAGATGTTATTCATTTGTTGGGATACTACTTATGGAATCCATCCAAATTCTTTTTCTAAATGAAATATTATTATATTATTAAATTATTTTTTTAGCTATATAACCCTTTCTGTATAGAGTGTTTGTATTATATTTTTAATAAATTAGATTATTTTATGTTATCCATGAAATATGAATATTATATTAATATGTGGATTATTATATTTATTTAATATGTTTTCACTCCAATATATATGATTTTATGTAAAATTGAATATGAATTATTTATTCATTTTATTATATAAGAATGAATTATATGTAAACATGTAATACATTGGTCCCTATATTATATAGGCACCCAATGCATATATATGAATCCTATGGGAAAACATATTGGGGTTTGGTGTTTTCTTCTTTCAATAAAAGGATTTTGTCTTGATACAAGCCCTTGACATCTGGATGTATTTACTATAGACCCAATGAAATGTAAGCTCTATTAGAAAAAGACCATAATGATAGTTTTTAATGTCTAATGTTATAAATCTGATCAAAATTTTTGAGACCATGTGTTTTATTTATTCTATCTGATTTCTCAATATTTGTTTTCTGAGTTGAGATAAAGTAGTGATTCATTGTTAATTGTAATGGATTCATTTAATGGAATTTAATTCCATGCATCAAAAATTCTCCTTAGAATTGTGATGATTGTTGAACCAATATTCCAGGTCTATGAAAAGTGTTAATTTTTCAAAAGTCAAAATATTATATACAAGATGATAAAGGTGAGGAATTATAGAAGGGAATGAAAATTTTTGTTATTTTTCATCAATAAATATTGAATAAAACATTTAGGGATTTATATTTTGTACATCATATATGGTTTACTATGAAACATTGATAATTTTTATGTATTGAAACAGTGTAGCCAACCAAGTATGTCCACAAGGGACAACATTAAACATTATTGTTAGAAACATTTCATCTAAAAATGATAAATGAATCAAGAAGACTACATGAATACATAGATGAGCATGTAGGATATATAAGCTATCTTCTATTCACACAAGTGTGAGCATATATGCATATGGGTAAGTGGTCATATGCATATAGGCATAGTCCATGGATATTGTGGTTGTTTTGTGATTTTGGGGGAATTCCTCATGCTACTCATGATTTCCCAGACTACATAAATCATTTACATATCATGCACACCATGAAAAAAGGGTTATTCAATTTGGGATAGTATATGTGGGTAACTATTCAATGTTATATTATAAAGACATAAATAAGGCACCAATGAATGGGAATGAACCACAACATCTTCTCCAACCATCATTATATGTAATTTATACATATTTAAGCACAAAATTTACTACTGTGAGGTACTCAGGAAATATGACCATCTCTAATAATCATTTAAAGAGAACAAGACATTAATTTTCATCTTTCCATCACGCATGAAATTGATTTATTTAATTCATGCATTTATTCAATGACATCACTAATGATTGAAAATGATATATATTTTAAACATTCCATCCTCACCAGAATTATTTCAATTGAATAAAATTGGAAGAGTTTTTTATTATCATTTTATTAACTTGAGGAATTCATCATGTTAGTTATGAATCTATAATTGTAATTATATATTTTAGAAAAATAGAACAAATCAGTTGATTAAAAATATTAAAGGAATGGGAAATGGTTTTGAATTGTTAATTATGCATGAATATCATAAGAGTGGTGATGGAGAAATATCTATAAATAATTAGGATCATGAAGAGGAATAATTGGTATTGATCATTTGAGAGGATCTCATTTTTAAGAAAAAATAATGTAAAACATAATTTCATGATGAGGTGATCATGTAAAGAACACTGCTAGTGTGAGGAAGAAGGATGATATACCAATGGTCATTTACTTGTGTTTTACACACTCACAGATCTTCATGTATAACTATTCTATTAATACTTCTTGGTTTAAGTGAGGTATTTAGATACCATATACCCCTATATTTGGAACATTGAGTTTCATGAAATTAACTAATGTGGGAAAGAAATACTATATTGAGCATTCAATTTGAGTTAATATTACAAAATTACTAGGATGATATACTTTTTTAGAAGAAAAGTTACATCCACAACCTTTTAGTTTTTTGAAGGGTAGATAGTATATTGATCGAGAATGTTAGTTCAGATATATTATCAACAAGCACATTCAAGTTATTAATAAAAACATTGAGATACCACATTAAATAATAATGAGATATATAATATGTTCTTCTATTTGAAGAAGATGAAAGAATTGTGTTGAATTGTAAAATTTTTTTCCATCATAATATAATATTGATGTATTTTTTTTACCACATGAACATATTAAGAGAAGATATGACCTAAAAATCGGTAGGATAATTTTCTTGTGAATTATTTCATTGAGGTAAATAATAATACATAGGTGATAAAAATTACTAAGAAGGGATAAAATTCATTATTAGTGGTTGTATAAGGGAGACGATGTGTTGAAAAGAAAACGTAATCTTCTAGGATCACAGAGGAATAATTTCACCCATAAGGTTAATGATAGTTATTAATATATATCAACCATAAATATGGGAATATGTCACTTAGTTGGAGCTATGAGTATTCAATATCATTCAATTAGTTCTCTATGTAATATATGGCTCTTAGTTTTTGTTGGGAGATGAAGAACACTCTAGTTGGAATTTGGAGAGAAGAAGGTATTTTGGGGGTATAAACATCCAATAAAGAAGTTTTTGATTTCTAGGGGTATAACTAGGATCATCAAGAGGGTAAAATTTTGGGTTATAAAAAAATTTACTACCTAAACCACTGTAATTCATAAAAGGATTATATTATACAATCGTTCTTGGGGTGTTTAAAAAACATGGAATGGAGTGGGACTTTATTCTGAACATTTGAAATATTGTGTTATGTGATTTCTATTATAATTTCATCATATTAAGAGAGACTATGAGATATAACTATTTGGGTCAATAACATTAAAATGTTTAGTAGTATTAATTCAGATGAAATGAATTCATAAAAGTAATCAATTAATTCATCTCCTTGAATTGGTTATTCCATCATTGGGTTTTACATGTTGTATCAAAAATAATGATCCCTATAAATATCTAAACATATTAATACAAAGTCAATAATATTATAAATTACCTAGATAACACAAAGTATTAAAATGAAGTTACTAATGGGGATAAAAATTTATATATTTTGGTATGATTTAGAGGAATTGAAATAAAAGAGTCGAAGGGATTATAAAGAAGAATCTGACATTAAAGGTAAATAAAACTACAGTAAAAGGTAATCCAAATGGAATATGTTTCAATGATTCTGTTGATTATTATTATTATAATAAATCCTAGTGAATTTATAATATTTATGTATGAGTTATTTATATTTATATTGAATTAAATATTATCTAAATAATGTTAAAAGAGAAGTTATAAATTATATTTTTATAGTATTAAGGATCCTTAATAAGATAAATTATAGTTATAAGAATAGTATAATACTATATTGAATGAATTTTATAAAGGGGATAGTATATCCTAAAATCACACAAAATAGGTGAATGTAAAGGATGTAACAATATAAATATGGAATCATAAATATATTACTATGAAAGAATAATTGAAAAGTAATGTTTATGAGAATGATATATTTGATATTATTTTTATACATGTTTTCCATGAACATGAAATTTTTATCAAAGATTTTGCGGTTGTAAAGATTATCAATGAGATTATAATGACAATATATTAAAGGATCATGAAAATTATTTACAATAATCAATACAAATTAATTAATAACAATTGAAGAAGATTAATTATGATTGGAAATACAAATAGATAATAGTTTATGAAGGGAAGTACTCCCTTAATATGATTTCTTTAGAGTTGTATGTGGGGTTAAAGTGTAAAAATATTCAAAATATTGAACCAACCAAAAAAATGTAATCTGAAATGTTTACACGCATGTTTTCATTGTGGATCATGAAATAAATTAGGTATACTATACCATAAAATATGAAAAATAAGATATATAAGTTAATTATAGTATTTATATATATTCAAGGCTAAGGAAATGTATTTTTGGAATAACATGAAAATACATGAAAATAATAGAAGGACGGTATTTAATTGATAAATTTTGAAGATATGATAAGAAATTAAGTAAATATTTGAGATCCAATGAAAATTAATATTTCAATTGAAAATAGATTTAAAAGACTTAAATATTTCCATGAGTATAGAAATAGATGTGGTCATAGTTATGGTGTGTTCTAGATTGTACAAATCAGGCATAAATAAATAGATATTGTGAAGAGAACACAAAAAAATGGAAGTAATGTTGGAAAATAATTTGATAAGTTAGCACTGTGATGCGAAAAAAAGAATAATATTATTGTCTTAAAACTCCCAAGAATATAAATAAATAATAAAATATTATAGGTAATGGAAACATTAAGGTGGCTAGTTTCATATATTAATAGTAAAAGAAGTTAACAAATATAGCCGAAAAATGATTGATCTGAATTCATGGATATTTGGAGATCTGAAAAAACCAAATACCATGAGGATTCATGAAATCAAATGACTATATTAGAAAAGGAGACATCACACATTGGAAATGATGATATTATAAGAATGGAATGACCATGGTTGAGATAAAAATAATATAATCAATTTTATTTGTGGTAAACTAGGATGTTACTCATTAATCCATATTATTTTATGTGTTTTTGAATTTTAATACATGTAATGTAAGGAGAATTTTGAGGCTTTAACCTCTGGAAAACATGGAGTTATTTCCTTTCATGGAGTTCTCTATCTACAATGAAATTGAAATAAGGATTTCATCCATTAAGATAGACATTACATGAGTCTAAGGTATACCACACATGATTTCATACTTAATTCATAAGTGTATTAATCAAATTCACTAAGTGGGAGTTAATAGTTTATAAAAAGAAGGTAAAATTGGGGGAGTTGTTCTTATGAACCTAAAAATTTAGAGAAGTTTGTTGAAAATAATGGATAATTTTTTTTTTTTGATAAATATGATTATTTTTAACCCCTTATATAATAATTGAGATGTTCTTAGAATTATTTCACATAAATGATAGTTTATGGATAACATAAAAAAGTTTGGTTATATCTATATTATTTTCTATATTATGTTATCCCATATGGACTTAATGTTGACCAACTAAAGTCATTTTGCTGAGAAAAAAATGTGATATCATGAATTTCTCTAGAGAGTTCAATATAAGGGGCGGTAATATATTTTGAGAAGATAGATGAGATGAAGAAACAAATACATAACCTTTTAATCTTATTTTCAGTAATGGGTAAATGTTTTATCACACATAATTATTATTATAAAATTTTGATATAATGAAAATAAATTATAATGGGGGAGATTTTTCAGCCAATGTGTTGAATTTTCTTCCAATGATGTGTCAATATATGTTTGGTGAGGTGCGATAAAGTGGTTATTATTATATACTTTTTATGGATTAATTTAATGGAATTATATTGCATGACCGAACAATTCAACTTATAATTTTTATGATTGTTTTACTAGTATTCAATATGTAATTCATGTGTTGATTTTTTGATGGATGCCACATTCTATATAGTAAGATAAAGTAGAGGAATTAAAGAGGACCATGAAAATATATATTATTACCCATGATGAATTATTGAAGAAGAAATTTGAGGGTTTTAAGTTGTATAATTCTTATGTGGTGTCCATTACCGAATTATATTTTTATATGTGTTAGAAAAAGTGTCCAACCACACATGCCCACAAGGGATAGCCCAATAACCATATTATGTGAAAAAGATCGAACACCATATGAAGTTAAATCATCTAAAATTTATGGAATATGTGATTTTCATCATACGAATCTGATTATTTCTTCGCATGAGAAAGTTCCCCATGATATTCTACATATATTTTAGAAACACCAAATGACTTCATTGAGTTAAAATATATGTGTTAGGAATTTTAGCTTCTGGGAGACTTCAAGAAATTTTATTCTTGGAAGATATGTGGTGGATACCTATCTATAAAAACTGATGAATGTGAAGGTGAATCAATTTTTATAATCTTATAAGAAACTCACATGTTCAAAAATAAAAATAGATTATTGTGAAAATAATTCTTCATGAAGAGGTGATTCCGTGAAGAACATTTCCCTAAATAATAAGAATACAAAAATTCCACATTCGTTTGAGTTGTTTGTAACACACATGATGAAAATAAAGAATAAATATTTGCTAAAACCTTCTTAGTTTGTGTGAAGTTTTGAGATAAGGAATACAGATACATGATGAACATTTAGTTTTAAAAATATTACTCTTGGTCATATAAAATATGATATTATGAATACAATTTGGGTGAAGAATAAAAAATAACATGTTTGATATACCTATACATGATAATATTTTATATTCACACATATTTAGATTTGTGTAAGGTAGATAGTGGATTTACTAATAATGGATGTCCATTAATGTTATCAATAGTAATATGAAAATTCATTACTAAAAAACATGATATTGAAGAAAAAATATTGAATGGAAATATAATAGTTGATAGGGTTTCAAAAAGAGAATATAATTGAGTTGAATTATGAAAGTATTATATTATTGAAAATAATATTTAAAAATTTATATGCACCATATTCCAAAATTACATGAGTCTGGAAGATCAATCATAAAAGGAATTGTTACTTGAGTACTGTTAGACTGAGGAAAATGATAATACTTAGGTGAATATAATTAATTGAGAATGGTAGAATGACTTGATCAGTGGCTGTTGAAGGAACATGAAGTCTACACATGAATTCCTAATAATGTCGTATCAAGGAGAAATAATATAATCAGGAAGGATAATGATATTTATAAATAATTATCTATCATAATAAAGATATTAGTACCCTTAACTTGATGTAAAAGTGGAGGAAGTGATTTTATTTGTAATGGCAGTAGAAGAAGTCTCTCAGATAGAGCTAGAATTAGAAGAATATTCTAGTTGGACTCTGGAGAAAGATAATATGGTTAGGGTGTGTAACCATGTAAGTAATGGGGGTTTTATTTATATAGAGTGTAAATAATATCAAATTAATGATTAAATATTGGGGGTCTATAACCATTTCTATATAAACCATTGAGATTGATAATAAGTTTTTAGTAGAGAATCCATCATGGGGGCGTTTAACAAACCTAGAAAGTAGTAAATAATTGATCACAAACTTTTAAATACCATTTTTTGTGAAATTTATTATCATTTATTCATATGAAGATAGAATTTTAGATATCACTTATTCGATAATTAAAAACATCAAGTTGAATAGGTTGAATTAAAAATAAAATAATTCGTAAATGTAAACTGCTGATTCACCACCAATCTCAGTGGTCAATCTATGATTGGTAACTAAGATTATGA
Source organism: Viscum album (assembly GCA_963277665.1). Lineage (NCBI taxonomy): Eukaryota > Viridiplantae > Streptophyta > Magnoliopsida > Santalales > Viscaceae > Viscum > Viscum album. Next base: position 1,982,330,369 of record OY728161.1, on the reverse strand, counting down.
GATCATCTATATTATTATTAAGTTTTTAAATTATATTGAATGAAATATCATGCTACACATATTTCATATATTATTGATTAATGTTGATTACGTATTCCTATAATAATATTTATGTTGTTATTTCTTTAGTGATATGTTTCCATTATTGAGCATTTAGAATCACATATTTTAATGTTTACATATCCCAAGGTTATAGATAAATGATGTAAATGTGACATTTTTAGAATGATAATATGTGTGAATCATTTTTTTGGAGAAATTGATCATTTTTATGAATTAATTAGTTTCACATGTAATTGGAAAATTGTTCATTTGATTCAAATATCCCATGATTTTTTAGTTTATGTTTTATTATAATTATATAAATTTATAAACCATAAAATATTAATGATATATACAAGGTTAAATAATCCTTATTTATTTTGAGATTAATGATAGTTATATATATACTTTCATAGCTTCTATTGAATAATGTTGTATTTATGACACCAGATCCAAGAACACGGGTCTAGGGTTTTCTAATGATTGTGTGAATTTGAAATTATGGCACTTCCTTGAGAATTTTTTTGAATCATGAATTAGGTTAGTCTATATTTACTCAAGCCTCTTGATTTGTAAATATATCAAGGATCTTGTATAAATTATAGTAAACATGCCAATGTTTACTTCTTTTATAATATTGAGGGTCTATCTTCATTAAAAATTCTTAATAATGACCCCATTAATTCTTTATTTATAGAATAATCTCAAAAAAGTATGAACATCATAGGTGATGTGATTTTCAACATATTGATAAATGTTTTTGTTTTAGGTTTCAATATATTACATAACATTATTTTTGGGATAATAAAATATTAGACAAATATAGTTGATTTCCTCACTATATTATATTATTAAGGGTTTTCAATTTACTAAATTTGTGTTTATTATATTTAAGTTATAATCTTTTAATAATAAATAGTAATATCACTATTTTATGATCCATAAAAATAAACATTTCATATCAATAGAGATTGGAAATTTTCTCTCCCAATTGGATAGATCATCTATTTGATCATTTTAAAAATGATGAATTAGAGATGTTTCTTATTCAAAAGGATACACGATTCATTCCAAAAGCTATTCAAGAGAGGATATCCATTCATTTTTTATGATATTATTCACTCTATTAATTTTCTTAATCAGTAAAATTAAATAAACGTTTATATTACTTGGATAAAAGATATCTTCCAGGATATTTTGTATCTTTTCATGAAGTATTGATTATTTTACTCAATATTGGGGCATCCTGTTGGGAGAAGGAATGGATATTTTTAAAACATCATCACTAGAGAAGTAATCATGATTCATAAAAAAAATTATTGAAATTTAGGTTCCTTATCATCATTCAGATTGAATTTTTAGAAGTACTATAAAAGTAAATATTCAATGTTCAAGAGTAATCATTAATAGAGAAAACAAATACTTCTCAGATATGTGTATCAAAGGATAATTTCTTCAGGGTTTGATGCACTAGCAAAAAAATCTCCTAAAATAAATTATTTAAATACCTTATAGGGAATTAAGTTAAAAGAATCTTATTATAGGCTAACATCCTAACATGCTATGTGTTCATTGGAAATAGGGTATATAATGATACAATTCAATGGACCAATTAAAATGATCAAATTAGCACTATAGTGTCCTAAATTATAATAAAAAATAAAAAAAGTAAATAAATCTACCAAATTGTAATAAATATCACTATATTGACTCTTAATATATATCAGTGTTCAGTTTTTGAAGTATAGGAATATTTTGTTACCAAAAATATTTTTTTTTGAAATAAGAGCACCAATGAATTCGATGAAACAAAAACATTAAATATGTGTGGACATTATAACACAAGATTTATTGAAATAGGGAGATTTTTATACACTATTTATAGTAATCATAATTTGTTTATGAATATTTATCCCATTTCAAAATTTCTCCCTTATTATTAAATATCGTAAATAGAAGGCTCTTCCTCGAAAGGTTTTCAATGATGTTTATATATTAGGAAAGGTTTAATTGGATCCCTCTTAAATATCAAGGACATCACGATGTAAAATACTGGGGTATCTTATTCAACATTAATGAATCAACATTAAAACCTTGATGATGGAATAAAAATCTAAGGGATTTTTCTAAAATATCCCTGAATGAATAATTCAATGGGTTTATGTATAGTTAATGAGATTAATTATTGAATAATAATATAATGATATTTATGGATTGTTTTATAAATTTATATGACTTTATGTCTCAGTCATATTCATAAAATTCAAAAATATTAATATAGTGTGATTTATTGATGTGATGCATCACCCATTGGTAAGTGAAAATATCATTTTTAGGTAAAAATGTAATTATTTGTAACTACATATTCCTTGAGATTCCCTAAAATTAGTTTTCTCTCTCTCATTAAGATCTATTCAAATCTAGTTTTGTCCAAAATAACTATCCATTAATGAGAGGTCTTGAAATTTATATTTTGAATAAATTTTATTTTTCGGATAATGAAATGGATTTTGTTCGAAATTATAAATATGGAAATCTCAGAGGTTGAACAAATACTTGATTTTTCCATTTTTCTCCATGAAAAGGAAAATATTATCTATACATTTAGGGTATTTTACCTATTAAATTAATTTATCCTAGATATTTGGTAAAAATTGGATTCCACTTTCATACTATGAGCTATATATAATGGCCTTACTACCGATATATTACTATATATGTTCGCTTGTATGTTTAACTGATGAAATGGTACTCAATGATCTAGTCCTAAAATCTCTATGTAATTCTTTTATAAACAATTATTTTGATTTTTGATAAAGTCAATATACTTTTTCCATCTCCTTGATATCATGGCTATGTAGAATAATAAGGTTGTGGGAATTCAATAGAAAATAGAATCACATGATTCATTTCATCAATATTGGTAGAGATGGATTCTTAAAAATTTGGTGTTTCATGCCAATTTTATTATTTGTTATCACTATTAATAGTAGGGAATGGATCAAACATCCAAATATTTAAATGATTCATGGGATTATCATAGTCCTTGATATAATTTTATAAGGACTATTTTTATAGATATTTATTATCATTATAAGATTGCACTTCTTTGGAGATAAATACCCTTAATCTATAGGGATTATGTTCCAAACGTTATTTTATTTAATCAAATGATTTAAGATCGGTAAATTATAGCTTTGTTATGCCTGTATTTTGATTGACTAAGTCAAATCTAGGTTTAATACAAAAATGTTTTAGACAGATTCCCTTTTATGTATATATAATTAGTTTGTGAAATGCATTTACCTATTAATCATAAGATAAAATTTTACATTAGAGTATTTTTATTTACCTAGTTGACTCATGTAATTTAAAAAATATAACTTTGCATCTATAATATGATTTATAATGTTGGTGATGATTCCAATAATAACAATTTTAAGGGAATTTAGAAGAATCTTATAATCCATTAGAGGTGGACATATTTTTTGCACTATCTATCATTGTATATTTTCTTTCCCATTAGTAAAATAATATATTGAGTGGTCATGATTTAAAGGTGAAAAATAGTGAACTATCACAATAAATGAATTTTTTTCCATTTATGGGATAATTTAAAAAAAATTAGTAGTATTAATCTACTAGTGTATTTATATGAATCCATGAATATTGAAATAAGGCATTGTGGTCAGAATCTTGAAGAATCAATATAAACTAATAGTTAGATATCGAATAAATTAATTGGGTTTTCAGCCTAATCATCTCAATGATTTTTATTCTCAATTATCATAGATAGAAATTATAATTTTGAAAGGGGATAGATAAGAATAATTATATCCCAAATTATGTCAAGTATTATTCATGATAAGATTTATTCCTATGTTGTTATCCATAAAATTTGTTCAAATGTTGACTTCATTGAATTCATTAGGTATATACAGGTATCTATATGTCCCTATATGAATGTTTCCTAGTCATATACCATAAAGAAATGACTACATGAAACATAGTAGATCATATATTGACCTGATATATTTCACAAGATTCTACATTTATATTAGATTCCTAATGTTTTTATAATGCCTCAATAAGGATTTCTATTATAACATCACATACCTGAAGGGTGTTTACAAATGATATCTATACTCGAATAATGGATAGGTTATTGGACACTTCATTCATTTTTGACAGTGGATGATATATTTTAAAATGTTTTTACTCCTAATATTAGGTATTATAAGTAAAATATCTCTATGATGATGATTCCCTAATTACATTGTTATAATTGTAACATAATTTAATTATATAAGGGTTTTATTAAATCCATTTTTATAAAATTATAAATTTACAAGTGTATTATTCATATAAAAATATATCTACTATCCTAACATGAGTGGAATAAAACCAATGTGTTTCCTAATAATATTTATGATATTTTTGAACTTGTATGATGTTCAAATATACTAGATTCATTAGAATATATGATTTTGGTAGAGAGGACACCTAAATTCCATGGCACGACTTTTCCATGTCTTCCCCTTCCTCAATAATCTCCTCCCTGATTGTTAGAGAGGAAATTTAATTAATATGAATATTATATTTTATCCCAAGGGTATATCAGATAATTTAAATTGATAGATATATATTGGGACTCTTTATCAGAAAAATTTTCAATTTAGTTGTATTTTTCTTGTTATACATCTGATAAGGGAATACATTAAATATGATATTTAACAAATGATAGTACTCTAAGATAATCATAATACTAGGATTTTATATTCATTTTCTATTTAATAGATTATTGGATGGTTTTAGAGAAGAATATATTTATGAAAAAAATTTAGGCAAAATTTGGGTTTTGATAGAGCGATTCTAACATGATATAATAATTGTAGATTTATAGTTCATTGTATAATATTTTTGTTCCTTTTTATTTTGAATGATATTTTATGTGTTTTTTATTTTTTTTTATTTGATTCAAGGTATTTTGAAAATATATTTTTTTGGGAAATATGATCTTAATTTTTATAATTTATTCTTTAATTATCAATATTTCAAGCTATAATTTGTACTATGAATTATATTTGATTAATTTATTTATATTTTTCTGTGTTTTTATGAATGGATAAAGGATGTGGATGATATAAATTATGATGGAATGATCTGCATAATATTTAACTATAATTATTCTAAAAAAATTAGTTGGATATGTATTAGTCTATAGGAATCTTATGAATATACATTCCATCAAAAATAGTCTAATCCTTAATCTTGAGAAGATATCAAATTATTATGTTAGTGTTGAACCAACCTTGAGAATATATATATAACAATGTAGTATCACATTCACAGCAATGGTATCATTCCAAGGATAATTGAGCCTTAAAAAAGGTGATAAGAATATATGAGAATAATGAAATATTCAAATATTCATCACTCTAATACTATTAGTACTTCTCAACTGATATTTAATCAACATACAATCACCATTCTAGCACCAAATTAACATATAGAAACCACTCATGGTTAAATCACTACCAACACCACATAATTTCCCACTCCTTCTAATTGGCATGAGAATGTAGTGGAATGATACTTTTCTTAAGAAACATTTCCATGGAACTAAATCCTCTGAAAAAATTCCAAAGGATTCACGAATAGTTGGGGAACAATTTTCAATTACAATAAAAAAACAACAAAAAATTCATTCCCAACCACAAAAAATTATGGATGATGACAATGTAAACTAATTGAACCCATTACTAAGAGAAAAATATACATTTAAAACAATCCCACAACAAAACCAAACCACAGTACCAAAGATAAGACTAAACTAAAAAACCCATGGAATCCATGACATAACTCTAAAACACAATAACATGAATCATTCTACAGGAAAAAAAAATACACGAGCATCATGATGGACCACTAATGAAATCATATTCTTTACCTTTACCTATATCTTAATGTACAACATCTACAAAATAACCAACATTCTAAAGAAGAGGGTGAGTAAAAATACTCAGTAGGTTTTCCCCAAATAACAACCCACACATTCTACTAGGATAACACTTGTTCACACACTTTGTTAAAAAAATTATTATATACACAATATAAAAAGAAAAAAGTTCATGAAATACAAAAACAACTATATCAAACCATATTAAGCACAAATAACATCCTAAATGAAAAAAAAACAAGGCATTTTCCCTTTTCCCATGTCATTTTCCATAACCCATTTCCTCTTGTGTGGTTGCATGCATATTAAAACCATATTCAAAATTTACACACAAACAACCAACCGTGCATGAAATAATGGATGACCCTATACTCATGATCGGTGAGTCATTCTTACACTAAGTTGTCACCTAGTGAACACACTTTTACAGGGGAGAGTCCTAACCCTTATCCATTCCACTAATGATGGGAGAGACTAAATATCTATAACTTTCCCTCTATGGTGGGGAAGATCCCTAACCCTTTTCCATATCCCAATGATTGGTGAGACTTTTTACCCATCCATCTCAATGCACATGAACATACACCGACAAAAGTTTCCAAAATTATCACAACATGCCAAAACCACTACAATAAGTATCCCATTTATTTAAAATAAAATTAAACCATTACAAATGACAACACACATTTCTATAAAAAAAATTTATTGATTAAAATTTAGTATCCATTTTCCATAAGCCCACCATGAACCAAATTTTAAAATCACATTTTAAAATCCTTCAATAATGAACATTTCACCACAAAATGAATTTTCCAAAAAAAAATCACAAATAATCACCAAATGGGTCAAAATTATTCTTCAAACATATCATTAAAAATAAATTTCAAGAAAAAAAATAATTTGAAAATAAATCCTTCTACTTCTATCAAAATTATGTCCAGAGATATGTCAATTTCTTTAGGGTTTTGTTGAAATCTACCGAAGCACAACCGCACCACATATCAAGTTGAATCTACAAAACCCACCTTAGATCCCTTTTCTTACCATCAAAAAGTTGAAATATTTCCATTTTAGAAATCAATAACCCTATATATACATGATATGTATGTATATATAGAATACTAGGAGAGAGAGAGAGAGTCAGAACTTGATCTAAGGAAAACCCAGAAAACACCAAAAGATGAGACTTATCATAGGTGAATCAACTTTACCATACTATGAAAACCCATAGAAACATGTTCATGATGGGTGTAAGAGGTTCCATAACCCATGAGAAGAGATAATACTTAGTGGGGTATGTATGGAAGGGTATATGGGTGATTTAGGGTAAATCCAGAGTGACCCCATTTTTAGAAACCCTATTTCCAATGCTGCACATGATTATCTCACATTGTAATACACATCATGCACTAATCATGTGAGTACTACTATACAAAATGGGTGTGTCATGTATGGTTGGACTGCATAGTTAGACAATCCATTTTTTGATCATGTGAAAGACCAAAATATCAATATTCACAGTTTACCATTGCTGTGCACATGGTTTTGAAAACCAAGAACCTTACCCTTGCACTAACCCATAGATCTCTACCTCAACATGCACTATCATAACTCCCCGACCCCAGTTACCTAGTGTCATTTCATTATTACAGAACATTTTCATGATCACAAGGGATCAAATCCCGAAGGACCGATTAGTTTAGTAGCCTTGGAAGTATAAGATACATTCATAAGTTTTACATTACATCATTAAATAAATACCTAAAAAACATTTTGTCCCCATTGACCACACTTATATCCTTAGACTATCCCTAGAAGTAAAACAAAAAATATCTCTTCACATCCTATGAAAAATTAAACATAGAAAGGGGTGATCTTAGATTCCCAGTAATGATAACAATATAGTGGAAACTTTCATAAACAAGCATAAACAATTAAAGAAATGTATAAGACTACAACAAAATCCTTTTAGACATAAAATTATACATAATATGGCCTATATAAATCAAATAATTCCATTTACATATTCACATGGATATTCAACTAGTTGAATAATCACATGCAATATCAATATCCAATTTAATAATCATGGAATGCATAATGCCAAACTTTATAACCGTATAGTCAAGGCCTTGTGCCAAGACTTCAAATAAGATTTTTTCAAGGCCTTGTGCCGCGACAAATGTTTGTCAAATGAGACCTACCAATGCATAGAGGAGCTATATTGGTCTCCACCCATCACTTAATAAGTCCAATTCATTCCTCATATGAAAAGGATTAAATAGAACATTAATATTTATATTAAAACAAGCATACAAAATGTCGTTAATTTATCCATAAACCATGAATGGTGAAAAAAATATCACATCCAAAGTCAAACATATCACAAAACCTTAAATAAAAAATAGATGTGTTGTATCATAATAAATCAACCTCTATCAAGAATAATATCATGTAAAGGATGTTGACATAGTTGAAAATGATTAGTCAAAATCTTTGAGATAAATATCCCTTTTTCATTAAAACATTTAAAAGTATAACTATTTATCAAGAATCTGTTTAAAATATATTATTGAATCAATGTTTCCCAAACCACGTTAAAACATTTAAAAAAATTTCAATTTTAAAAAATTAACGTGCATATAAATAAAACCTTAAAAACATTTTTAATAAAAGGACATTAATGAGAATGATTTAGAAGAATAAATTTTTAAAACATTTAAAATGATATTTTAGTTTGAGTTCCGAACCAAAATGAGAGAAGATTGAATAAAAATAATTGAGGTAATAAATAATTTATAATATCATGAGAATAAAGGTATTAAAGATATTCTATGTCAAAGTATAGTATATACACCAAATAAAAGTGAATTGGTGCATAACAAAAATGAAGTCTCAATGGAATGTAAGTTGAGATGAATTCCTTTACAAAGACCATATCCTTAGGTGAGGGATAAATCAATAAAATAATTGTGTTTGAAAAATATAAATACTCTCAATATGATTGGATATTCAGTGTAAATCAATTAGAGTACATTCAAACATATTCTTGTAAAAACAACACCAATGACTTGGATGTTTAACTCAATGAATAGAAATTGAGTTAAAATTACTCTTATCAAGTTTATATCGATGACATGAGAATTTTTCAATGGATTTATTATGTGTATCCAAAGTATATTCACACAAATGGGAGTGTAATTTACTATATAAGTAAATAAATAGTGATTTCACACATAATCTTGGAGTAAAGTAATCAATGAAGTTTGCGTAAAACCGAATGAGTGAAAATTCAAAATTTGAAATCCCCTTACCAATTTGGTAACTTACAAAACATTCATCCCATGAAAGAAGTATCATAAAATTATGATGTAAATACCAATAAATTTATGTATATTACTCAAATAATACAATCGTGGGAAGTACATACACCACACAAAATGAAATAGTGGCAAAATAGCATGAATCTCACAGGAATAAGAAGTGAGATGAAAGCCCCTTACCACTTTGTAATCAATAGAGTTGTAAGACCAAAAGTTAATAAAACAAAATTAATCACATGATAGAATAGTTATAATGATAATCATGATAATATATATCAAATGGCAGAACACAATACACCATATATAATAAATATGTGGCGAACAATGGAAATCTCCCAGAATTAAAAGTGAGATAAGAAACCCCTTACCTTGTACTTTTCCTTGGTCGAGGGTATGTTATCCTATTTTATAATAGTTAAATAAATGTTATTATGTTATATAATAACAATATACATAAATATAATATAATATATGATCCTCTAATATTTCATTGTTAATAGTATTTTAATTGTATCATCGATTCAGGTATTAACTGATCAGTTTTCCTTTATATGCTCGGTTACGTAAGCCAAGTTTATTATGGATAGGATTTATTTTATTCATATTCAAAATTATATTATGTTATTAAAAATTATTCTTAATCATAAAATTAATATTATTCTTGAATTATTATTATGGGGAAAGAATATCATCACATTAATGGAGACGGTAATCTGTACGTACACCTGAGCGAAAATATCATTATATTGATTGTGAAATCGTATGTAATTGGATGTTATATCAAATATACAGAATCATAAAAATGATATATTTATTATTTAAATCAGTTATACTAATTATTATACCATTTCAAATAATGAAGTGTTTGAATAACAAACTACACCACGACGTGGAGACGGTAAGCCGTACATACGCACGTATGGTGACTTTGTCATTCAAATGATGGATAGAATAATAAATATGGTTGTACCATTTTTATAATAACATCACAGTATATAGGAAATATTGGAGTTATTATTTTAGATTGGAAACAACAAAGAATGAAGAATTGGTAGAAGAAAGTAACTTGAAAGATGTGAGGAAATATTTACCTCTTCTTCCGGTTCTTCCTTTTGATTTAATCAAAAGGGATCATTAGGTAGGATTTTTGGCCAAAGGAAGGCCTCTAGGATGAAAGGAGGAATTTTGTGAGGATATATGGGCATTGGTTGGGCAAGAAAAATGTATTTGTGTATGTGAAACTAAGAGAAGAGGAATTTCCCTTTTATAAGAGAGGTGAGGGTCAGTTTCGGAAAATATTGAAATATTATTTTATAATAAAATCATTATCGGTTTATAATGTATCAAAAATGATTTATTTTGATGCTAAGGTGGGGATGGTTGAAAACCTTTCAACCAATAGGTTTTAGACAGGTTTAGGACACAATATTGACCATATCTTTTAAATTTAACTCTTAGTTAAATAGTTTTACATTTACCATCGCTTATTGTATTTTTGTATTATATGGATAATAAACATACTGTAATAATCCAAGATATCCCCAAGTGGTTCATTATTAATATATATAACCTTATTTATTTCCTTTTTCCTAATCATGGATTTTTCTGAAAATTATTTCAATTAATAATATAGTATTTGTTTTAAAAACTCAATTATGTCAATTTGGACACAATTTAGTATTTGGTTTTTGTGAAAATCATAACAACGTGATTACTTAGAAAAAAATTACTTAATCAACCATAACATTTCATATTAACCTATAAAATTATGGTAATTTATCAAATGTCTTAAATTACATTTATTTGTATATTTATAATATCAATTATTTAAATCTTTCATTAATAACGTAATTACTGCATCATCCTTGTGTAATAAATAAATTAAATTATTGAATGTCTAAAAATAATATATAAAATACCAATATGTAGGAAATAGTTTTAGCTTTATAATAAATATTTAGAGTCGAATTTATCTTTTTAATAACCCAATATTAAAAATGGATTATTTATTAATCATTGAATTTAACACTTTTAACTCTTCTTTAAATAAAATAATAATATATGTCCTAAACTAATCATTGTGGGAAAAAAGATCATATTTTATTTCTAAGGTTTTATTTGGTTAAATTACACTTATCCAATAGAATTAGTACACATGTTATGGTAATTATAATATCAATTTGACCCTTAATTACCCTGTTAACTTTTAACTGTGGTAAATAAAAGTCAAAAGTTACTATTCACTAAAAATTATTTTCATCTTATTTAACCACATTTTATATACTAATATCAACTGTGTGTCTCAGAGATTTGAAATTCGACTCACAGAAGCAGTAGAATTATGTTTTATGCAAATTTGTAAATATTCATTGAAGGTGGGTAAAAGTCGTTAATAAGTTCAATAAAATTTTATACATCTAATTTAATTATAAAATGACTCCAATGAATTAAATTAAACATATATTGGTATTATATAATTTTTTTATTAAAAATAATTTAGAGAAAATAAATAATTATTTAAATAAAATGTCTGTTTTAAACTATAACACATTGTTTTTCACTATTCATTAAAAATTGAATGTTTTCAAAAAAATAACAAAAAGTTACCATATGATAATTTTGATATATTGAATTAAAAAATTAATTTTATTTTACCAAATTCAAATCATAGAATCTGCATTAATTAATTTAAAATTAATTCCTACTGTCAAAACTGAAAAGCAGGTTTTTTAAAAGTAAAAACTATCAATATATTGACATATGTTTATGTCAAATTTAAATATGAAATTACTTATAATGACCTAAATTGTATTAAAGGATAAAAATATAACCTAATTAAACTGCCAAACAATTCAAATTCACAATTTAACACTATATATTATTCCAATTAAAAAAGTTGTTTTCAATTATAATTTATTATTTTTCAGTATTCATCAAAATATAAAAGTTATCAGAAAAATACAAAAAATTTATCCAAAATAAATTTGTATGTCCCGATTCTAAATAAGAATTTATCTTCATTAAATTGAATACATAAAAGTGTAAAATATTATTTTAAAAAAGGGGTTTCTATTAAAAGATGGTACAATTTTGGGTTTTAAAAAACACTTCTTTTATCTCAAAAAATGGATTTGTTCATATATTATGTCTAAGAAATACATAATATGGATTCTAAAACTATATGGAGAATATAAAATTCAAAATTCAGTTAATAATATTCATAACTTTTTTGAACGGCTGTTTGGTAAGTCGTGGTGTGCTCAAACTCAGGGTTGCATATAGTGCACACAATTGAATTAATTTAAAGAAAATAATTTACAATGAAATCCTTAGGTGATACATTCATCCCCCATTTTTGGAAATTTTGTCCTCTCAATTTTAAAATTGGATTTGGGAACATCATTGAATATCCCACATTAGAAAAATAGACAATAAAACTATCACTTTAAAAGAAAGAAAGAGAATTACAAAGCTCACTTGAGATAACCCTTACTAGGAATCTATATAAGAAAATATGGATATGGAAGATAAACTATGTTTAAATTTTTTATGGAGATTGATAGAAAATATGACCAGGAGAAAGTTAACAACAAGAAAACCAGAAACATGTGATGTAATAAACGGTCATTAGTTTTCCAGTATGAAAAGTAAATGAACAACCTTTTCTTGTTTTATGATCCATTTCATAAATTTGAGGAATTTATTAATGATATTGAATAAGAGCATAAAGATATATACTTAAATTTTATGTAAATTTTTATCCTTTATAAAATTTCTACCACTAACTCAACTTTTTTTTAAACAATGAGTATTCACGATGACTTGATCACACCTAAAGCGCAAGAATAAACATCTAGAGAATCACATAATCCATAAAGATAAAATATATATTTACCTTTACTTTAGAGATTATCCAAAACCAAAATGGTTATTACAAGATCAGATGATCCCCCAAAAGGATAATCCTTTAGAAAAAGAAATACTAATATAAATTTCTAAAATTATACCAACAATACCCAAATTTTAATAAATACCATTCAATAAACAATTTACCTTAAAATCCTTCAATATAATCCAAACTAATATTGAAACCCAAAACATTGATGAATTTTATTACGCATTCTTCCACATTAAATCGTATCTTTAAATAACATGTACTTCTCTTAAATTAACATACTTAAAAGTAATTAACCAAGTAACATATAATCTTTGAGGGGTTAATCATTTCCATAAATAACCCAAATCTTAATAAATCTACAATAAATATATATATATAAATCCACTATTACTCCTCAAATGAAATCCCATAGTATTCTTTTTTTCTTAGGCATATAGGGTTCCCAACAGAGCAAACATCTTCCAAAATAACATTTATCAATTAATCACCAAATCATTTTTTTTACTAAGGATATCCATTTGATAAGAAATAAGATAACAAATCAACTTATTATTGATCAATAAAATCATTTAAATAAAAATAATTAGTCACACTAACTAAGGACTTCACGTAGTTTAGTGGTAGGTGATAAATCCTAATCGAACTCTGGTTGTGGGTTCAATTCCCGCAACTTTGTCCAATGTGACGAGTTGTCTCACAGTCTGCATGTTGTCATTTTTCAAAAACTATATTTTATAACATTCCCAAAATGATATAAATTACTCATAAAAACCATAACATAATTTAACCACAATTGTTATCTCATGCCTCACATTTTCAACCCAAAATTTAATAACTTGTAATTGCCTCAAATTCAAGGATCATATAAATAAAAATGGTTATTTATAACTATATCAACAATATAAAATATAATTCTTCCAAAAATACCATTTTCACATAAAAAACTACAGGGTTAGACATATAAGATAAAATTCTCCCAAAGTAATCACATCAACAAACAGCACTAATAGGTTTAAACATTTTAGAATCCATTTATTTCCACATAGGTACTTCATTGACAAAGATGTTATCCTATAGAATAGGGCATTCAATTGGGAAATTCCCAGGTCCCCTACATTTATGGAAAATGACTGTAAATGGATTCTTGGGGTCATTTTAATTTTCTTCCATAGTACTCTTAAATTTTCCTCTGAAATTATTTACTTTATGTACTTTCCCAAACATAATGAATTTATTTGTTCCATTGAGACAATTCCCTAGGTGTCTCCTTCCACATTTCATGCATGATGGAAATTTATCTTTTTTTCACCATGGTCTCCACTATTGGAGCTCTTATCATTCATCTCCTCTCTCTTATTTGTTGAGTCCAACAGTTTATAAATATATACATTGTTGATCATATTTTTTGGAAAACTGATTCATAATGAACACAATATCTTTTACACCTATCAAAAATCCATTTTGTAGCTCATTTCCAACATTATGCCCACCTTTTACATCATGTTCAATGTTACTATGACTTCTTTGGAATAGAGTCATTGACTAACACAAGAAAGCATAGTGTGAGTCATAAAATCATTTAGAGAATATCATAAATCCTTATTTTCAATCTAAAACACCTTAGGATTAACCAAGGTTATATATTCTCATCTTATATTAAAATCATTTAAATCTTTTTTTAAAGATAATGTGAATTCTCCTAAGCATATCCCCCGATAGTGTCATAACCAAGAGTGGAGAATGGACCGTTGTCATGTACCAGGATACCTTGGGTCAAGCCCAAAACTTCTTTTCAGAGTTTTCACTCCAAGGTATATCTGTATCAGAGCTGCCTCTACCTGCTCATATCCAGAAAGGGATGTATTTCTTGGAAAACCCACATAATATTAATATTACCAAAATATTTGTATGATGTTCTATACTAATCCTCAAAGTCTATCTTAGGGTAGTTTTTTCTAATCAGTGTTTTTCTAAATCTAGCCTCCATGGTTTGTACTAAACTTCCTCTGATACCAACTGTGATGCCACCAACCCAGTTACTCATATTTGGTGCATTATTAAATAACATTGGAATGGTCACAAGGGATCAAATCCAAAAAGACCAATCAGTTTAGTATCATTGGATGTACTAGACACATTCATAAGTTTTACATTACATCATGAAATAAAAACATCAAAAACATTTTTTCACCATTTACCACACTTATATCATTAGCCTATACCTGAAAGTCAACCATAAAATATCTCTTCACATCCTAGGAAAAATAAAACATATAAAGGGGTGAGCTCAGATGCTCAGTAAGGATAACAATATAGCGGAAACATTCATAAATTAGCATAAACAATTAAGTGAATGTATAAGTCTAAAATATAAGCCTTTTAAACATAAATTTCTGAATAATATGGCCAATATAAATCAAATAATGCCATTTACTTATTCACATGTATGTTCTACTAGTTGAATAATCACATTCAATATCAATAGCCAATTTTATAATGAAGGAATGCATAAGTCCATACATCACAACCTCATAGTCAAGGACTTATGTCAATACTATAAATAATATTTTGTCAAGGCCATATACCAAGACACTAGTTTGTCTCATGAAACCTGCCGACTTATCAAGTAGCTATAGCGGGCTCGACCTGTCACTTACTAAGTCCAATGCATTACTCATATGAAAATATTTAAATATAACATAAACATTCGTATTAAAACTAGTATACAAAATGTCAATACTTTATCCATAAACCATGAATGGTGTAAAAATATCACATCTATAGTCAAACATATCATAAAACCTTCAATACAATTTAAATGTTTTGTATCATAAAAAATTAACCTCGATCAAGAATAATATCTTGTAAATGATGTTGACATAGTTGAAAATGATCAGTAAAAATGTGGAGAGAAATATTCCTTTTTCATGAAAACATTTAAAAGTCCCACTATTTATCAAGAAGCTGTTTAAAATAGATTTTTGAATAAAATTTTACAATACCACTTTGAATCATATAAAATTAATTTAAATTTTAATATATTAATTTCCATATAAATTAAACCTCAAAACCATTTTAAAAATATGGACATTAATGAGAATGATTTAGAAGAATAAAATTTTAAAACATTTAAAATGATATTTTTGTTATAGTTCCTAACCAAATGAGAGACGCTTGAATAAAAATAATTGAGGTAATAAAAACATTTTAATATCATGAGAATAAATGGATTCATGATATACTATGTAAAAGTACATTATAAACACCAAATAAAAGTTAATTGGTGCATAACAACAATGAAGTCTCAATGGAATGTAAGTTGAGATGAATTCCTTTATAATGATCGTATCCTTAAGATAAGGATAATTCAAGGACATAATTATGTGTGATAAATATAAATACAATAAATAATATTTTATATTCAGTGTAAATCAATAAGAGTACATTCTCACATATTTTGTAAAATGAACACCAATGACTTGGATGTTTAAGTCAATGAATAGATATTTAGTTAAAATTACTTTTATCAGGTTTATATCGATGACTTGAGAATTTATCAATGGAGTAATTATTTGTATAAAAAGTGTATCCTCACAAATTGGAGTGGAAATTATTATTTATGTAAATAAATAATTATTTCACACATAATCTTGGAGTAATGTAATCAATGAAGATTGCGTAAAACCAAATGAGTGAAAATTGAAATTTGAAATTCCCTTACCGATTTGGTAACATAAAAAACATTCACCCCATGAAAGAAGTATCAAAAAATGAAGATGTAAATACTGATAAATTAAATTATATTACACAATGAATACAATCATGGGAAGTACATACACAAAAAAAATGAAATAATGGCAATATAGCACAAATCTCACGGGAATATGAAGTGAGATGAAAACCCCTAAACACGTTGAAATCAATCGAGTCGTAAGACCATGAGTTAATAACCACCAAATTAATCACAGAATACAATGAATATAAATAGAATCATGATAATATATATTAAATTTTCATACACAATACACCACATACAATAAATAAGTGGCGAACAATGGAAATCTCCCAGAATTAAAATTTAGATAAGAAACCCCTTACATTGTACTTTTCCTTGGATGAGTGTGTGTTATCTTCCTGTATAATAGTTAAATAATTGTTATAAAATTATAAAAGAACTATATAAATAAATACTATATCATATATGATCCTCTAATACTGCTTTGTCAAAAATATTTTAGTAGTATCATCATTTCAGGTGTTAACTGAACTGTTTTCCTTTATATGCTTGGTTACGTAAGCCATGTTTGTTATGAATATGATATATTTTATTCATATCCAGAATTATATTATGTTATTAAACATTATTTTTAATCATAAAATGAAAATTATTCTTGAATTATTAGGATGGGTAATGAATCTCATCGCGTTTGTGGAGATGGTAATCCGTACGTATGCACGAGCGAAAATATCAATATATTGATGGTTAAATCATATGTAATTGGACGGTATATCATATATACAGAATCATTAAATTTTTATTTTTATTATTAAATCAGTTATACATGTTATTATACCCATCCAAATAATGAAGTGTTTGAATAACAAACTATACCACGACGTGGAGACGGTAAGCCATACGTACGCACGTATGAAGACTTTGTCATTCATATAGTGGATAGAATAATAAATATTATTGTACCATTTTTACAATAACATAAGAGTATATAGAAGATACTGGATTTATTATTTTATATTGGAAAAAATTAATAAAGGGGAAGTGGTAAAAGAAAATAACTTGAAACAGGTGATAAAATATTTACCTCTTCTTCGGGTTCTTCCTTTTGATTTAATCAAAAGGGATCAATAGGTTGGCTTTTTGGCCTAAGGAAGGACTATATTATGAAAGGAGTAATTTTGGGAGCATATATGGGCATTGGTTGGCCGTTCCAAATGGATTTGGGGGTGTGAAACTAAGAGAAGAGGACGTACCCCTTTATAAGAGAGGTGAGTGTCACTTTACGAAAATCTTGATATATTATTTTATAATAAAATCATTATCAGTTTATTATGGCTCAAAAATGATTTATTTTGATTCTAAGGAGGGTATTGGTAAAAAACATTCAACCAATAGGTTTTAGATAGGTTTAGGACACAATATTGACCTTATCTTTTAAATTTATCTCTTAGTTAAATAGTTTGACATTTACCATTGCTCTTTGTATTTTTATATTAGATGGTTAATAAACATAGTATAATAAGTCAAGAGAACCCCATGTGTTTCATTATTAATATATATATTACCTTATTTATGTCCTTTTTATGAATCTTGGAGTTTTATTATTATTATATCAATAAACAATATATGATTTGTTTTAAAAACTCAATTATGTCAATTTTGACACTATTTAGTATTTGGTTTTTTTGAAAATTATAACATCAAGTTTACTTAAAAAAAATTATTCAATGAACCCTAAAAAGTCATATTATCCTATAAAATTATTGGAATTCATCAAAAGTCTCAAATTACAATTATTTGGATATCTTTATTATCAATTATTTTAATCATTCATTAATAAGTTAATTACTGCATATTAATTATTTCATAATTAAATTAAATTATTTAATGTATAAAAAATATAAATAAAATACCATTATGTAGGAAATAATTTTACATTTATAATTAATATATATAGTTGAATTTATCTTATGAGTAACCCTATATTAAAAATGGTTTAGTAATTAAACTTTGAATTTAACACTTTTAACTATTATTTAAATAAAATAATAATAAATGTCCTAATCAAATCCAAGTGGACCAGAAAGATCATATTTTATTACTAAGGTTGTTTTTGGTTCATTAAAACTTATCCAATTAAAATAGGAAATGTGTTAGAATAATTATAATATAATTTTTTACTTTTAATTTCCCTATTTACTTATAATCGTGGTAAATAAAAGTAAAAAAAGATATTATTCATCAAAAAATATTCTCATCTTGTTGAAACAAATTTTACCTAATGATTTCAACCATGTCTCTTAGATTTTTGAAATTCAACTCAGAGAAGTAGTAAATTTAGTTTTATGCAAATTTGTAAATGTTCTTAGAAGGTGGGTAAAAGATGTTAAAAAGTTCAATAAATTTAATACATATAATTTATTTATAAAATGACTCTATGGAATTATTTTGAACTTATATAGGTATTATATATCTATTTATAATTAAAATAAATTAAAATAAAAAAATAATTATTATATAAAAAGTCGATTTTAAACTGTAACATAGTGTTTTTCACTATTCATCAAAAATTGAATGTTTTCAGAAAAATACCAAAAATTTACCCTAAAATAATTTTTATATTCGAATTTAAAAAATTAATAATATTTTTCCAAATTCAAAACATAGAAGTTGCATTAATTAATTTAAAATTAATTTTCTTTGTCAAAACCAAAAGGAGGTTTTAAAAAGTAAAAACTATCAAAAGATTGACATGTATTTATGTAAACATTAAATTTGGAATTACTTAAAATGACTAAAATTGTATTAAATAATAAAAATATAATCTAATTAAAGTTACAAACCATTAAAATTCATAATTTAACACTATTAATTATTTCAATTAAAAAAGTTGTTTTAAATTCAAATTTAGTATTTTTTAGTATTCATAAAAATATGAATGTTATCAGAAAAGTACCAAAAATTTATCCGAAATAAATTTTTATGTCTTGGTTCTGGAGAAAAATTTACTGTCCTTAAATTGAATACATAAAATTGTCAAATATTGATTTTAAAAAGGGTTTTCCATTAAAAGGTGGTGAAATTGCATTTTTTAAAAAATATATCTTTTATCTGAAAAATGAATTTGTTCTAATATTATGTCTATGAAATAGATAATATGGATTCTAAAATTATATGGAGTATATAAAATTCAAAACCCAACTAATACTATTCATAACTTCTTTTTTACCGGCTAGTTTGGTAAGTCGTGGTGAACTCGAATCTCTATCATATGTAATCGAAACTAGAACACCATGTTTATTTACCATCTCCTTGATATAGATTTTGGAGAGACAATACACAATATGGTATTAAATAATAAAGATGAAATGTGCCTTCATTGTGAGTTGATCCACTATCACCCATATGGGATCGTGATTTCTAACCATTCTTGGGAGAACTGTAATAAAATCCATCTCTATTTATTCTTACATCCACACAAGAATTTGAATAGATTTCAATATACTTGTTGGTCTCTAATTCTATACCTTGACTTATTGATAGGTCAAGAATATCAAAACAAACTAGACCACCTTAATTTTCTTTCCTAGCCACCAAAACTGGGATATTAATGAATTATGTATTTTCCAAATTCCACGATGAACGAACCATATTGAATGATGAAATGCACATATAATTTTTACTTTATAAGAAACATGTACAATAATACAATTCCAAAATAACAACACTAAATTCCATTCTAGTTACCAGCTATCAAGGGTATACCCACCATTGAATTTATACCTCATACCCACAGACTCTAAATTTGACATATGTACATCATTAAACAAAGAATCCATGTTAGGAACTAATGGAACTTGAATTAAAATATATACCTCATCCCATTAATCAAATTCCAACCACATATCGTCTACAACAATGATTAATTTCCACTGTTACGATTCCTATTTCACCACAAGATCATAAAAATTTAAAAATAATTAATGCACCACTGATTTTCCATTAACTTGTCTATATAGAATGTCAGAGGAAAACATTTGGAGATACTCCATCAATATATTTTTCCACATATTAAAATATCCCTAGAATAAAATATTCATTAATATCTTATGATTAGTAAACATTGTGAATTTATCCTTGAAGAGATAGTCGTGCTACATTTTCAAATCCCAAATCAATGCCTCCAACTACAAATCATGTGTTTGGTAGTTCCTTTCATACATCCTCAACAACCGTAAACCATAGGCAACCACATGATCCCCTTCCCTATGATCACACACCCAACCCTAGTCCTGATACATCACAATACACCACATACCCTTTCCATTGTACTATAAAAACCAATTTGGTTGATAATGCATGGTGACCCTTATGATTTTCAAAAGACATCTGAAAATACTTATTTCATTAAAATTTTACATTTTTTACTTATATAATCTGTTAGTGGAATGGAAAATAATTTGAAGTCATGAAAAAAGTGTGGATAATACAAATATTGACAAAATAATATTTGTATCTCAAAAAAATTCTTCAACGGTTTCAAATATATAAAAAACACTATGTTTTCTGTATCCATAGAAACACCGTTCATAGAAATGACATGGCCATGAAAATTAATCTATTATATCGAAAAATAACACTTTTATAGTTTGGAATATAACTAATGTTCTCTAAATATCCCTAACACTCTCTACATGTTTGGATCCTAATCCTCCCTTATCCCGGAATACACCAATATATCATCGAAAAACACCCAAACAATAGAATCTAGATATCTATAAAATATTTGATTCATCAATTATATGAAGACTTATGGTTCATTTTTTAGATGAAATCGAATAACCATATACTCATAACCAACATATATTCTCTGGAAATATGTTTATAGAATATCCTCCTTCTGTACTCACAACTGATGATATCCTGATAACAAGTAAATTTTGGCGAACCATCATTCTCCCCTAAACTAATCAAACATATCATAAATTAATTTGAGTGGATATAGATTCATTATCATGACATTGTAATGTTTCCAATAATTAACACAAATTAATAGTGTTCCATCTTCTTTTTTAACAAATAACACAAGTGTTGTCAACATCGACATACTAGGATGGATCATCCCTTTGTTCTCCAGATCATCTAACTACACATTCTATTCCCTTTATCCTACCAGTTCCATCTGTTATGATAGAAGTGATAAAGGAATCTTCCCAAAAATTGTCTCAATAGTAATTTATAATTCTATTATGGGTGTAAACCTTGATTACTCTTTGGGAATGACATTTAAAAAAAGATCAAAATATTTGGGAAAGCATCGCTACCCGATTTCATCCATTGATGCCAATGAAAAACCTACCAACTGATTTAAGATCCTATGAACAGTTGGCTAAAATAATTCCTTTGTATAAACCAATGAATTTTTCTATACTCTAAAGAGATGATTGATGACATCCCCCCATCATGAAACTAACAGTTTTTTCATATAAGTCTATGCGGGCCTTAAACATCCTCAACCAAGCCATACCCGGAGTTGTATCATCACAATCCATTTCAAGCACTTAGATAACCCACATCAACTCATCTCTATGAACATATATACAACATTATCTACACTAAAAGTCTCAACACACTCTTTGACATAGAAGAGTTTTATATTTCAAAACAGAATGCATCATTTCCACATTTAAACCCAAAAAATCAATATCACATGAAGAAATGAAGGAATGTCATGTAACACTATGAAACAATGCTTCCATTAAGGTTCAGTACAAAAGAGTCAAACATTTAATCACAGATGGTTTCTATTGATCATCCACCATAACCTACTCTTCACCAAACACCTTATAACTTTTGAAACTTTTTACATTAATTCAATGATGAAATTTCCTCACCTGAGGAGTCATGGTATTATGCGAATAACTATGGATAAATATATCATACCAGTGATGGGTTTTCTTAAACCCTCAACCTATCGATGCATACGATTGTTGCGAATCCTGAGAAGTGTCATGAACACCTGAGCTTAGAGAATTGTGATAATAATGATATAGATTCACCATTTTCTTATAGTTAGGATATGATATAGGTCGTGTCGTATAATATTTCTTCATGTTGTTAAAATACCCACATTGAAAACATCCAAGCTACCTCTATAGTTTCGGAAGAAGATTTATCAATACTACTTTCAGATTAAGACCCATACCCCCACCCAGGAAATTAGTGTTTATATTCCCCTTCATTCCCATGTTACTATTACCACCATTTTCTATGGGTACCACCATGATTATCCCTCTTATTCCCCCCAAATATGTCCATTTCAGCCACTGATTCTATGTTTACCATATGTGTATAATCTATTATGCATATCACCAAATTTTTAAATAGAATTTTAGGCCTCATCCCCACTTAAAAATGTTTTATTTCACTGATGCACTACCCGACACCTCAGTTGAAAACCATACTACATTCATAAAATTATCTACATATTCATTCACCGAAATTTTTTCTTTAATAAAGCTGTTAAAATCAATTGCACTAAATTATAAACATATCAGGGAACAATTGATTGTTAAAAAATTTCTCAAACCACTCTCATGTCATACTTGGGTCTATTCCTACTTGGACCCCCAACTCCCACCACTAACATGAAATATCTTCCAATACATATGTCACCAACTTCACATTAAATTCCGCAGGTGTTACAAGGGGATAGAATATATGATTCATCATATTTAACCATGCCTCCAACCTTCTAGAACTAAATAACCTAAAAATGGATGGATTCTTCTTTTGAATCCAAACCAAGTGATCCAAATTCCATGACTCCTCATTTTTATTTCTCAATTCTACATATTATAATTATTTCATTATACTCTACAATAGCTACTGTTCACATGAGGCTTTGGAGAAACCACATATTCCACTGCATCCTTTGGTTAGTTTCTTTGACGGCTACCTAGTTCCATTTCAATCAACACAAGATTAACAATAAGTCTCAATCCTTTCATATGAAGGATTTAAATTTGAAATTCAATTACATTGAAACTATCACAACCATGCATTCCAAAAGCCCGAATTTACCATATTCAACCATTTTTTAAAAATCCACCATGTTTTGAATATCGCCCATTTTCAAAATACCAAAACCATTCTTATTTTCAAAATCAAACATCTAGAAAACAGTATCATAATAATTCAAAATTCATAATTTCACATCAAAAGCAAAAATTAGTATTCACAATAAAACATGAAATCCTTGTGGGAAGTCATTTCAACCATGCATGACATGCTGCTCTCATTTGCTACTCAAACGACAATGAGATTTCCATTTCTTATAACTTTCTCTGAAACACTTATATACCCCACTCTCGGTTAATATGATGTTCATTATAAAAAGTATAGTTATGTCCTTTTATTCTATACATTTCATGTCCCAACAATATAACTCCCTAAAACGACCCCATCTCAAAGAACAAAACATGAATGAGTACCAACTCCATGATCACCGATCAATACCAAAGAACATAACAAGTTGATTTCACAAGAATGTCAAGTAACGAAAAAAATAATACCACATGTAATGTCCCTCCCATTCTAATTTTCATTAGATGTTCGTGGAATGCTACATGGCCTTAAGGGATGTTCTCAAGGAACCAAAGGACAATAATAAATGATGAGGGCTTCAAGAACAACTTGGGAATATGATTCGATTAGAATAAAAAACCAACTAAATGATTCATACCCAACTACAATACATGATGAATGTTGATAATTTAAACCCATTCTTCTCATTAACATGTGAAAAAACTATAACCAAACCAATCCCATAAAAACAAAATCAGAGTACCATGTGAATGAATAAACAAACCAAACACAGGGGATCCTTGACACAACACCATAGCTTCACAACCTAATCCATGATCCAAGCACCAAATATCGCCCATGCATCATAATGAACCACTAAAGAAATTAGATGATTTACCATTATTTGTATCAAAGAGTACTACATCTGAAAAAGCACTGAAGTGAAAAAGTATAGGGTCAGTAAAAATACTCACTAGGTTTTCGCCAAATTACTTCCCCACACATGCAACTAGTATAAAAATGGTTAGCACATTTATGTAAAAAAAATGTAGAAGTAATAAACAATGAAAATGTTCAAGAAAAAAAACACCCTTATCAAAAAATTTCACAAAAAAAATATACTTTGGGAAAAAAACAAACAAGGAATTACACATTTCCCATGAAATGTTTCATAACCCATATCATATTTCATGACCATTGGAATATTACAACCATATTCAAAATTTACACACTCACAACCAACCATGAATACAACCATGGGCCTCCATATACTCCTGAGTGGTGATTAATTCTTTCACTAATCCATCACATAGTAAAAAAACACTGACAAGGGAGAGTCTTAACCCTTATTCATCCCACTAATGATGGGGGAGACACCATACCCATAAACATCCTACATTGGTGGGGAATATCTATGACCCATATCCACCCGAGAATGATATGGGATAATATTTACCCACCTATACCAATGAAAATGAACTACACTAACCAAATTAACCAAAATAACCATAACATGCCAAATCCACTACAAAAAAGTAACCCCTTTATTGAAAACCCCCTTAAACCATTACCCATTCCAAAACACATTTCAATAAAACAACATAGTTATTGGAAAAAAATTTACTAACAATTTTACATAAATAAACCAATATACTAATTTTATGATCACATTTTAAAATCCATCAACAATGAACATATCACCAAAACACCCATCCCAACACCAAAACCTACAAATAGTCAAAAAATGGGTTTAAATCAAGCATTAAAAATCACATTCCCAATGAATTTAAAGGATAAATAATTAATTATAAATTAATACAATAAATTTCTATCAAAATGGAGTTGTTAGAGAATCCACCGGTTATAGGGTTTCAACATAATTGACTAATAAAAAACTGAACCTCAAAACTGGGTGAAATCTCAACATAACCACCTCTGATCACTTTTTATAACATCAACAAACCCAAATATTACTAGTTTAAGAAAAAAAAACTAGATATATATACAAAATAAGTATATCTAAAAATCCAAGGGGGAGAGAGAGAACTAGATATAAGGAAAACAATGAAAACGGGAAGTGAGGAGACTTACCTAGGGAGAATAACCTTTACGACACCCTGAAAACCCATCAAAACGAGCCTGATATGGGTAGAAGAGGGACCCAACCCATTAGAAGGGAAAATCTTGAGTGGGATTCGTATGGTTGGGGAAATGGGATATTTAGGGTAAATATCGAGTGACCTAGTTTATTGAAACACCATTTTTAATGTTGTGCATGGTTAGCTTGCATAGTTAGTCAACACTTTCTCGAATCATGTGACTGTTATTGTCCCAAATTAGCGTAACCCGCACAGTGGGTCTAAATAGTTTGATAAACCAAGAACCAATCTTGCTAATTTGCACTCTATCAATATACATGATTTACATGGGCCATCCACACATTATGTCATGCTTTTTAGCTTAACTGGGTGCCATCCCATAGTCCTCTACCTCAAATTTCACGGTTTCATTAAGATTCTACATTGTGTTTACTAACCATTCGCCAATAGAAAACCCCCAAACCTTCCAATATTCTTCCAAAAATTACCAAAAATTACCATAAAAGGTATAAAAAAGGGTCACATACATCAAAATAGAGGTGCTACATACCATGAAACAAAATCTAAAAAATCATCTATTCAATACCTAATATTTTTTGAGGGTAAAAAACAAATTATGAACTTCTATAAAATTGAAAAGAATTCAGATAAAATTTTGGAATAAATTTAAATAATTAGGATATCAATGATATATTATAAATCCAACTCTACCTTTTTTTTGATCCCAAGGATAAGAATTCCTTAGTACAAACTATATCAATCATCTATGATATGTTTAAACTCTAATATAATACCAAGAACAAATGAATAACTTATTACCAATCTAATATAATATGGAGGAATCCATGTTGAGACTATGCCAATGAGGTAAAATTTGTTTTTTCCAATGCATGATCCATTATTTCTGATAAATGATAAGTATTTAATTAGTTGAAAACATGCAGTCAAAAAAAATTTAATAAAACATCATTCATCGGTATTTTACTAGACTTAAACAACATGAGAATAATAGTAATTTTAAAATATGGAAGGAAAGAAGAGAAACCCATAATTAAAAGCCATTAATTGAGTGAGCTTCCCAGTATTTCACATACAGATCTTGTGGGGACTAATGGAATACCCATATAATTCTGTATAATAAATTTGAGTAACAAAATACAATGTTACATAAATAGTAATCATTATATGGTATTATATTTGAATCATGTGTGCGTAAGAGTGTTGAATATTAACCAATGGAATGAAAATATTTTATTCCTTGTGAAATGATCTAAACACTGGATTCCAAATATTAAGAGATAATGAATATGTTAAATAAGTTCAATACGGAATTTCTACTCATAGGGAAGGGTTCATCACTCTGTGTTTGTAGGGAAATAATGTTTCAATCTCAGAACATGGACTAAGAAATTTTGTAAAATTCTGTGTAAATAAAGAATATTATATTTTTATATTTATTAATATTTGTGAATTAAATATAAATTTTAATTTAAAGGGGATTCTATGTTCTAAGGAGTACCTTACACACAAAAATGGGTTTCTCCGAAATCTCATGTTGCACACAAGGATGAGTCATACAGAAAAATAATAATATAATATTATTTTTAATGGTAGTTAATGCCTAGCCATTGTATTGGTGGGAATAAACAGAACTAACTAAAATATGATTATAAATTTTTGTTAATTGTTTTTACATTTATCCAAGAAATTTTAGAGGCTTATAATGTGAATGAATCTAATTTTAATCATAAACACTCTACTATTCTTTAAAAGGTCGATTTACCACCTTTTGTTGGTGAACAATTTTTAAATTTTGTTTTTTTTCACTTTTATATGTTATACATGGAAAAATATTATTCTTATTTATAATCAAAACCTTAAAATTTACTTTGGATTAAATTTTGGTATTTTTCTAATAATGCACATTTTTTAATTAACAGTGAAAAATACGACATTTTAATTCAATTATACCTTTTAATATAATTTATTTATATAGTTTGATTGTACTTTTAATTGGTTTATAACTGTAATTGGATTATATTTTTACTATTTAATACTATTTTTGTCATTTGATGTAATTTAACTCTTAAATTGGACTTAAAAAATGGAATATATTATGATGGTTATTATTTCTTAAAAAACGTTTTTTGTTTTGACAACATAAATTAATTTTAATTTAATTTATATCACTTCTAAGTTTTGAACTTTTAAAAATGGATTCCATATTTGAAATAATTACTTCCAAATTGTGTAAATAAATAACATTTATATTTAGATATTATGAATATTTACTTTAGTAAATATTTTATTTACCATTGTAAAAGTGAAAATCTGTTAAATAAGGGTAAAAATAATATTATAATAATATTAAATTAATCTTACAGATCTCCTAAACCTATTGGATGTGATATTTATGACAAAATACATCCTTGGGTCGATTTTGGGACCCCATGGAGCCACTTGATAGTGATAATGTTATTTTATATTAATTAATTTAAAGTAGGTAGGAAATAACATAAACACATATCGATTAGTTAATAAATTGTATATGGGGTTATATAAGTGATCTCTTTGACTATAAATATTAATTTTAAAGATAAAAATATTTCTTATATCATGGTAATTTATTTATAAATATTATACATTAAATAAATAAATTTAATTATAACACAATGGTGATGTAGTAATTTCTTTATTAATAGTGGATTCAAATAAATTATAATATTAATATTAAAATAAATTTATTTTGAAACATTTTCTACCATCCATGAATTGATAGATTAGTATGACTTTTTATCTTTGAATTAATGATTTTTTTTGAAAATAATCAAGTTTTATTGAATTTTTTAAAAAATTCATGATATGGATATTATTAAAATTGACATTAAGAAGTTTTAAAATAAATCATTATTTTATTAAAGGATAAAATAGTCATAAAAATATACAATTCATAAAAATGACATATATGATGTTAAAAATTTCAATAATGATATATATTGGGTCTCTTGGAAATTTATAGTAAATATATTAACCATATAGTATGAATATATAAATGGACATGGTTAAAGTTAAATAAGTTAACTAAGGGTTAAATAAAAAAGATAAGGATTTGAATAAATCCAAAAAATATGCAATTATTATTTGATGATTTTATTTAGACTTATATAAAACTTATCTTTTAATTATATAAGTTTTTTACATTTCGAAACAAAATATCATATTATAATAAAATAATACTTTAAATATTTCTTAAAGATCCCCTCCTCCCTCTTATAAAAAGACATCTCCTCTAACCCATTACACACACCACTCAATCCCCATGTCTTATCCAAAATCAACATCAAGAATCTCCCAACATCCCATAATTCATTTTAGAAGCTTTCCCCTAGGAGGAAGGCAATTAAATAAAGTTTTTTCGTTCAAACCAAAGGGAGTTAACCAAATTAAAGGTAACATATTCCATCAAATTATTTTCTTTAACATTCTATCTCCAACCACCTAAACTCTCTGTATTTTAATATTTTATCAGAATATCATTATCTTAAACATACTATGTTGTTTTTTAGTGGATTATTGGAACTACACATCCATGCACCACCATCTAATGGATATGAACATACTATTTCTGTGGATAGTGAACTACTGCCTCACGAAATGATGATTGTTCAATTATCACATTCTACCTCTTATGGTGGCCATTAATATGGAACAATATTTATATGTGATATGTAATATATATATATATATATTGTCTTTATTCTTTTGTATTTTTCATTTTTATCATACCTTTATGGTCTCCATAATGGGTAAATACGATAATTTCATTTGAATAAGTTTGGACTACCACCCACTCAAAGTGATATGACTCATTCATGCCATATGTGGAACGCATAAAGGACAGAGCTAATGAAATTATATATTATATTATACTGGAATTATAATATAACTATGTATCATTACATTTTCATTCCATTAAATACAAAATAGAAATGAAAGTAGCATTCATGCATACGTACGACTTACTGTCACCATGAAATGTGCACTTCATTTCTTATCTCCAAACAATATGTGATTTTATAAATACATATAATAATGGATATATATATGATATATATGATATCTAAATCATTAATATCATTGTGGAGATAATTTACTTTTGACCACATAGAGAACATGTAATCATATGAAGTTTGTTTTTGACTGAAGTACCAAATATCGAAAAAATAACTGTTATTAACTTAAATGAAATTTTGATGTTTGTAACGTGGTAATTAGTTTTATAAAAAGAATAATAAACTTGAAAATTGTTCCCAATACATTATAAATTAACATTAGTTTATTATTCATGATGTTGAATAATGAACTAGTGAATTTGGACATGAGGTAAGGGAAATTCTTAACCCAATTTCCATTCATTGGGTTAAACATATACTTCTTGTTAATGTGGTTCTATGATTATGTGTGAATGAACTATGAATGTTTCACCCTTAATATACACTTATATTTAAAGTATTTATGTTTTTAAAAAATAGTTATATCATTAATTTATCCTTAATGAAATGATATGATCACCGTAAGGGACCTCATCTCAATCTCCTTTTATTGAGGTATATTTTGATTTAGAAAAGAATTTATTTTATATGGTGAATAATCTACTTTGACTTTTAATTTCATTCAAAGTGAATCTCTTCTTTTTGAATTGTTTTACTAATTGAAAAAGAATATGTTTCTTTTTGATGTACATGGTGATGACGACCTTTCCGCCGCTGTGAGCATTATTCGATAATTGGATTCCTCTACAAGTCATAGTTTTTTTAAAATGAAAATAAATACCATATATTATTTTTAGGTATTTTAGTATTGAAAATGGTTTTGATAATGGATTGGTTATGTCAATATATTTAAATGATATATTGTGATTGAAATGTAGAAATTTTATTACTCCATTATGTTTGTATAATGTGTTATGAATATGTAATGCTTCTTGGAAATTGTTTGTGTATACAGGTGGTTCTTTGATAAACCAAGTGCGGGGTATCCCATGATAGGTATCCAATGAATTGGGCAATATGAAAGAGGTAAACATTGAGCTTCCTCCTAAGAGATTTAAGAAATATACTATGATGGGTATTCAAAATGTAACTCCCTATGTAGCTGCGAAAGTTACAATGTATGTATATTATAGATGACACATGTTACCCTTATGATTTATGATTTCTATGTGTTATTCATAAATCGTATGATTTTTTGTGGTATGTTAATGTTTGAAAAGAATAATTTCATTGATTTGTATGTATTGAGGGTCTAATGATTTCGTTCATTGTTTTGTAACCCTTACTGATATTTTTATACTTATCCCCTGTTTTTGAAATGATTTTCTTAGGATATAATGTAGCTTAAGATAAAGGAATAATTCAAGAAGATTTATTTCAAGAAAATAATTCTTGTTTTTAAAGAGTTTTTTATGAAAAAATGTATACTGAGTAGAAGTGTCTACTTTATAATATATGAGATGTAATGTAATAGTTATGGCCTAATTCTATAAAACTCTAATCCAAAAAATTCTTCGTTGTAAATTATTAACATAACTTAATATTATGTAATGTTTAAGGATGGTTTCGTATAGTTTGTATCAAAGGTCATATTATAAAAATCTAGGAGTTAGGATATTGTAAAATTAATATCCATAAATTAATTTATAGTATGATTGAAATGATATAGAATTTGAATATTTCCTTGTTTCTTCATCAAAGATTTATTTGTTCGGAATGGTTTTTAATAGATGAAACATGGTAGCTATACTGGGAAGTCATATAGAAGAATATCACCTTCCAAATCATCATCCTATGATGGTCAAAATTGAAACTGAACTATTTGTTTCAGTGATGACTCAGTTGACTTAGGTGATAAAGTGGTGGTTGTGTTTATTGAGCATATATTTTTATATTCTGAAAGTAAATAGAATCATGAATTTCATTTAATGTTTCTCTTGTAGACCATAGAAGAAAATATAATATATGGGAAATTCAACAATTGTGATTCTTGGTTAAAAAAAATATCATTCCAAGGTCACATTGCTTCAAAAAATGTCACAACTCTTGATCCTGATAAATCAAAAGTTATTTAATAATGGCCAATACCCTAAAATATGACCGAGATCCATAGTTTTCTTGGTTTAATAGGTTATTAACAGTTTTTTGTTGAAAATTTTGTACGATTATCTTGTCCAATGTCTAAGATAACTTGAAAAGGTTTTAAGATCATATGGACAAAATAATGTGATAATTATTTTCAAGAATTAAAGAGATGATTGGGGAATGCTCCAGTTTTGTCACTGCTTTCAAGAAATGGTGAGTTTTTTTATCTACATTGATGATTTGTTGAAATAACATGACATTGTACTTATACAGAATGATCATGTAATTGCTTATTCTTCACGTCAGTTGAAACCTCATGGGTTAAATTGCCCTACACATGATTTGGAATTAGCTACTATTGTTTTTAATTTATAATTTGCAGGCATCATATGTATAGAGTAAAATGTGAAATATATAATGACCACAAAATTTTGAAGTATGTATTTTCATATATAGATTTGGACATAAGACAGAGGAGATGGCTAGAATTAATCAAGGATTCTGATTTCCCAACATATTACCATCCAGGAAAAGAAAATAATGTGATTGATGATTTGAGTCGAAAATTAATGCTACATTAACCATATTATGTTTAGAACAATATACTTTGATTAATGATTTGATGTACATTGGCATAAATGTTATTGGTTCCGGAAATTCCTCTGTTTTGTTTCAGGTGTTAGTAAAATATTATCTATCAGACAGAATTAAGAAAGCACAGAAAGAAGATAGTGAGTTGCAGAAAAAGGTAGAGTTGGTTTAGAATGGTAAGTTACCTAAATTCAACATTGATAAAGATTGTTTTTTTATGATTGGGATGAGGTTATGTGTGCCTTTTGATTCACAGTTGAAGAGAGTGTTCTTATTTGAAAAACATAGTTCTCTATTTTCAGTTAAACCAGGAAGTACTAGGATGTACAAAGATCTTTGGGTGTATTACCAGTGGGAGGGAATGAAAAGAGATATTTCTGAATTTACGATTATGTTTTTGACTTGTAAATCGGTTAAAGAAGAGTAATTTTTACCAAATGAGATTCTATTTCCTATACCAGTGCTAAAATGGAACTAGGAAAATATATCGATGGACTTTATTGTTGGATTACTGAAGACATATCGAGGTAATCATGTAATTTGTGTTATAGTTGATCGATTGACTAAATCTGCTCATTTTTTCCCTATTCAAGTTACTTTGTCTCTAGATCAAATTTATCGTTTGTATGTTAAAGATATATTTTGGTTGCATGGAGTTCCCCTCTACATTGTATCTGATCATGATCCTAGTTTTACTTTAAACATCTGTAAAAGAATTCTGAAGTTGTTGTGTAGTGAATTAAATATTAGTACAACTTTTCATCCTCAATCAGATGACCAGTCAGAACGAACAATTCAGACCTTGGAAGATATGCTACATGCTTGCTCAATGGATTACCAGGGAAGTTGGGAACAACATATTTCTTTTGTGAAATTTTCTTAAAATAAAAATTTTCAATCCAGTGTATATATTTCACCATTTGAGTCATTATATGGAAAGCGGTGTCAAAATCTGGATTTTTGGGATGAAGAAGATGAAAGGAAACTGATGGTACTTGAATTGGTAAAAGAGATGGTAGATAAAGATCAATTGATTCAGAATCACATGATAACATCTCAGAGAATTCCTAAAAGTTATGTGGATAACCATAGGAATGATATTTCTATTAAGGTAGGTGATCATGACTTTCTCAAAGTTTCTCCATGGAAAAGTGTGATGCGTTTTGGTAAAAAGGGAAAGATGAGTCTAAGGTTTATTGGACCCAATGAAATCCTAGAGAATGTAGGATCAGTTTCCTACATAGTGGATTTACATTCAATGTTATCCCAGGTACACAATGTTTTTCATGTTTCAGTGTTGAGAAAGTATTTGCAAGATTAATCTCATGTTTTGAGTCCAGAGGTAGTTCAGTTGGAAGAGAACCTTTCTTATGAGGAACAACTATCCCAGATTCTTGACCGAAGAGAGAAAGTTTTGAGGAATAAATTAATTCATCAGGTAATGGTTTTGTGGAAAAAACATATAGTTAATGAGTCAATGTGGGAATATGAAATTTCTTTGAGGGATAAATACCCCCATTTATTTGATAAGTTAATAAAATTTCGAGGATGCAATTTCCAAATGGGGGGAAGGATGTAACATCCAAAGTAAATAATGAATATGATATTTTCCTATTAATTAATATTTTTGAACTAAATATTACTTTTAATTTAATGTGGATGCTATGTTTCATGGTGTATATGACACACAATAATGGGTTTCTGCAACATCTCATGTTGCACGCCAGGCTGAGTCATACTAAAAATTCATAATATAATATTATTTTAAATGGTAGTTAACGCCTAAAAATTGTATTAAAGGGAATAAACCGAAATAAGTAAAATTTCATTATACACCTATGGTAATTTTTTTACATTTATCCAATAAAAGTTAGAGGCTTAAAATGTGAATGAATCCGATTTTGTGCATAAACACTCTAATATTCTTTAAAAGATCGATTTATCGCCTCTTAATGACGAACCCTTTTTAAATATAGTTTTTGTCACTTTTATATGTTCTACATGACAATATAATATTCTTCTTTAGAATTGAGACATCAAAATTTACATAGGATAAAATTTTGGTATTTTTCGGATAATGGTCATTTTTTAATGGATAATGAAAAATACTTCATTTTAATTCAAAACTGCCTTTCCATCTAAAATATTTATATAGTTAGATTATTCTTTTAATTGGTTTTAAATATTAATTGGAATATATTTTAACTATTGAATCCAATGATTTTCATTTGATGTTTGTTCGCTCTTAAATTGGACATAAACAAAAGAAAATCTTTTTATAGTAATTATTTCATAAAAACAAGCTTTTTGTTTTGACAACGGAAATTAATTTTAAATTAATTTCTGCCACTTCTGTGTTTTGAATTTAGAATATTGTATTCCATATTTGGAATTAGTAGGTCGATATTGTGTAAATAGGTAACTTTTATTTTTATACATAATGAATATTTACTTTTGTAAATATTTTATTTACCATGTTTATAGGGTAAATCTGGTAAATAAGGTTCAAAAATAATATTATAATAATATTAAATTACCCGTAAACTTGTCCTAATACTATTTGATGATGTATTTCTGACCCAAGTCATCCTTTGGTCTATTTTGGGACCCCATGGAGCCACTTATGAGTGATAATGACATTTTATTTTAATTAATTTAATGTAAGGACAAAAATAACATAAAGCAATATCTTTTAGTAAAACAATTGTATATGAGGTTATATAGTTTCTCTGTAACACCCAACCCTACCTCATTGTATTGAAGAGTTGGTGAGGGTTACATGGCCTTAAAAGATGCTCCCAAGGCGCCAATGAATGGTAATAAATGCAGAGGGCTTCGAGAAAAAATTGGGGAACAATTTTCCCATAAGAAAAAACCAACCAAACCATTCACTATCAATAACTATATGATGCATGTGAACCAAAAAATTCAATCATTAATTCCCAAAGGACAACCATGTTTTTCCACAATGCAACCCAAAACCAATACAACCAATACCATATCAGAATACTATACAGAAGACTCATCAGAAGACCCAAAATAATCCAAGGCACACACCAAGGCTCCACACCATGCTCCATGCTCCAAGTTCTTCCCAGACATCACGACGCACCACTAACGGAGGGTGATTCCTTACCTTTTCCCATGCCACGATACACAACATCTGCAAAGACACCAACATGCCAAATAAGGGGGTGAGAACAACTACTCAGTAGGATTTCCCCAAATGACTTCCCTATACACGCCACTAGGATAAAACCGTTAGCATATTTATATAAGACAATTTATATAAAATAATCACAAGTACAAAAATTTCCATAGGCCAAACATGCCCTTACCAAGCCATCACACCCAATCCATGAAACTGAGGGAAATCCATCCAAACATGCTACAAGCCATTTCATCATACACAAACTAGCACAACAATTTCCAACTTGCAAAGCAATGCCAAAAAAAAACAACCAAAACAAACAAACGGTGGAGCTTCCATCCGACCCGTTCACCCATTCACACATAATGGTACCTCCCGACTACAACCAAATGGTGGAGCTTCCATCCAACCCATTCACCCATTCACAACTAGTGGTACTTCCCAAACACTACCCACATGGTGGTTATTCTCACTATTATCCTTCACCTTTTATAGTGAGACTTCCCGCCCACTTCCACACAACATTTCAATCAAGCCAAACCAAGAATAAACCCACCAGGGTCATAAAATCATGAAATCAACCCATTCCATTGCATATCAATCAACTTCAAAAAATCATCCATTTATTGACAACAATTTTCCATGCCAAACCACATTTGAATAAAAAACAACTTTATTGAAAACCATTTTTCATCAACCATTTTCCCAAATCAATCTTAACAACCCATTTTAAAATTCTGTTTTAAAATTGACATCAAGATCATTTCACCATAAAACCCCTTTTTCCTAAAAAACCCCAAAACATCACCCACAGGATTTCCAGCCAATTTCTCACAACAAATCATAATTAATTTTTCAGCACAAAAAATTAATTGTAACAAAGAACCACTAGTTCTAACCAAGTTGAGTCAAGTGAGAATCCACCTTCCTTTAGGGTTCCTGAGAAATTGACCCACTATAACCCACACCACAAATCCGGTGATTGAACCACCAAAACATCTCTAGATTTCCTTGCCTAACCATCACAAGCCTTAAAGTCATCATCCAAGGTAACCACAACCCTAGATCTACACACAAAAAGTGTAGATCTAGAGAACCAAGAAAAAGAGAGATGTGGATCTTGAGGAAAACTAAAAGAATCCAAGAGGAGAGACTTACCCAGGAGAAACCACCTTCAATCTGCCAAGAAACCTCTTCAAAATGATTCCAAGACGAATGGGAGAGCCCCTCCAACCCTTGAAAACTGAATTACTTGAGTGAGGCTCGAGTGGGAGGAATTTTGGAGAGGAATGAGGCAAGCTTGAGTGATCTTGGGTTTTAAAACCCTATTTTTATGTGGTCGCACTGTTAGCTCTCACAGTTTGGAATACCGTGCGCTAAACGTGCGCACAATACTACCTCAAGAGAAAGGGTCTGCATGGTTGCCCCACACGGTTTGGTAAACCATGCACAGGCTATGTGAAGCCTACTATCTCCCCCTGCACAGTTTCCTAGAGAATCTGCATAGTTTCCACTAACCGTGCTCAAACCGTGCTCCCTAAGAGAAGCCTCCAAACACATTAAAAACCATTCCGAACTCTCCCAACCTCTTCCCAACTCATCCCATGCACATTAAACACATAAAAATGTATAAACAAAGGCCACATACCTAAAACCGGGGTTACTAAATTTCCCCACCATTGGTATTTTCTTCCTCGGAAGGTAGTGAACCAATCCTTTGCCGAAAAAGTTCGGGCCATTGCTCGACCATCTCTTTCTCCCGATCCCATGTCTCCTCTTGAATCTGACCAAGTTGACACAAAACTCAAACTGAACTGATGCTCTTGCCATGAAAGACTTTCTCTTGCCTATCCACAACCCGCACTGGCACATGCACCAATGAAGCATTTGGTTCTAGGTCAACACGATCCCATCGAATCACATGGTAATGATCCGGCTGATTCTTTTTCAACTGTGACACATAAAACACATTTTTCACCGTACTGAACCGAGGTGGAAAATCCAAATGACATGACACCTAACCAACTAGCTCAAGAATCCCAAAAGGTCCAATATACATCAGAGATAACTTTCCCTACATCCCAAACTAACGATGTCCCAACCTATGAGAGATCCTCAAGAAAACATGATCAATTACCACGAATGACAATGGCCGTTGACGACGATCCACATACGATTTCTGACGACTCTGAGCCATCTCCATTCTCTTATTGATTAACTTGATCTACTCCTTAGTCTCCTAAACGAGGCTCGGTCCAACCATCGAGGACTCACCAGTTTCCACCCAACGTAGTAGATAATGACACGGCCACCCATACAATGCTTCAAACGGAGCCATGTGTATGGAGTCCTGATAACTGTTGTTGTATGAAAACTCAACAAACGAAAAGTTCTCCTCTAACGAGCCACCAAATTTAATGATACAAGCCTGTAAAATATCCTCTAGAGTTTGTATCATCCTCTCGGATTGACCATCCATCTGAGGGTGATACGCCATACTCATGGTCAACTTAGTTCCAAGGGATTGCTGTAAGG
Organism: Viscum album; assembly: GCA_963277665.1. Classification (NCBI taxonomy): domain Eukaryota; kingdom Viridiplantae; phylum Streptophyta; class Magnoliopsida; order Santalales; family Viscaceae; genus Viscum; species Viscum album. The sequence continues at coordinate 1,982,291,812 of OY728161.1, read as the reverse complement.
ATTTCCAGAAATGAGATGTAAACATCAGATCTCTATTGGATACAATCAAAACTGGAACACCATGCCTCTTTACCTCCTCTTGGATATAGTTTTTTGATAGATCCTCCATAGTATCAGATTCACAAATTGGAATGAAATGGGACGAATTTTCTAGCCGATCCACTATCACCCAAATGGCATCGTGCATTCTGACCATTCGTGGGAGACCAATGACAAAATCCATCATTATTTTCTCCCACTTCCAAATAGGGATTAGTAAAGACTTATACATGCCTTCTAGACTCCGATTCTCTCCCTTGACTTGCTGACAAGTCAAGAATCTCGAAACAAATGCAGCCGATCATCCTTTTATACTAACCCACCAGAACTGTGCTTTCAATGCTTTATAAATTTTTTGAATTCCAGGATGAACAGCCCACATGGAATGATGATACCCCCAGAGAAGATCCTTATAACAAGCAACTGGTACAACCATCCGATTCCGAAAACCCAAAACTGAATCCTTATTCAGTTTCCAACCCTCAATGGTCTTTCCAACATTGAGTCTTAACCTCATGGTCACACCGTCAGAATCAGATATTTGTGTCTCTACAACCAAGCCGACCAAGTTAGGAATCAAGATAACCAGAATGAAGACCGCTCTATCACCCTGGTCCTCACATTCCAACCGTATATCAGGTACAACTGACTTCAACTGCCACTGTTCTGATGCCTGTTTCACCATCTTAGCATATGATTTTCTACTTAATGCATCCACCACCAAATTTTCCTTACCTAGTATGTACATTAAGTAAAAATCAAACATCTAGAGATATTCCATCCATCTCATTTGCCTCATGTTTAAATCCATTTGTGAGAAAATGTTCTTCAAGCTCTTGTGATCTATATATACCATGAATTTCTCACTGAAGAGATAATGAAGCCGCACTTTCAAAGAATGCACCACTGCTGCCAATTCCAAATCATGAGTTGGGTAGTTCTTCTCATGCACTCTCAACTACCGTGAGTCATATACAACCACATGATTCCCTTTCATGAGAACACTCCCCAACCCTGATCCCGATGCATCATAATACACCACATACCGTCTTCCTGGTTCTGGAAAAAACCAAGATTGGTGCTGATGTAAGGCGACCCTTTAGATCTTCGAAACACTACTGGAACTATTCATTCCACTAGAATGTAACATTATTTTTTGTCAAAGCTGTCATCGGCTAGCCAAATGTTAAAAATTACGAACAAAATGCCGATAATACCAAGCTAGACCACAGAAACTATATATCTCAAACACATTCTTTGGCGTTTTCCATGAGATAACAACCTCTATATTTTTTGGATCCACTAAAACACCCCTTTCATAAATCACATGGCTAAGAAAAAGAAATTCATATATCCAAAAGTCACACATTGACAATTTTTCATACAATCGATGATCCCTAAAGATCCCTAGAACTGTCTCCAAGTGCTGATCAGGCTCCACCCTTGTCTTTGAATTCACCAGAATAACATCTACAAATACCACCACAAATGAATACAGATATCTCTGAAATATATGATTCATCAATGCCAAAAAAACTGCTGGCACATTCGTTAGACCAAATGGAATAACCATATATTCGTAATGGTCATATCTACTTCTGAAAGATGTTTTAGGAATAATTCCCTTACTCACCCGCAATTGATGATATACCAACCTCAGGTAGATCTTAGAGAACCACTAGGCTCCCCTCAATTGGTCGATCAATTCATCAATTCATGGAAGTGGATTTATATTCTTTATCGAAACTTGGTTAAGTCTATGATAATGAACATAGAGCCCCAATGTTCCATCCTCCGTTTTCACAAACAACATCGGTGCTTCCCACGATGATGTGCTAGGCCGGATAAACCCTTTGTTTTATAATTCTTACAACTGGTCATTCAATTCCCACAATTAATTTGGGGCCATCCTATAAGAAGAATGTGATATAGGATATGCCCCCAGAAAGGGATCAATCATAAACTCCACTTATCTTATGAGATGTAACACAGAGAATTATTCAAGAATAACATCCATGAACTAATCCACCACTGATGGAAGAACACTCTACTCAACACCCATTATCAATTACAACGACAATACCTCCAACTTATAAGATAACATGCCTACTGCTGAGGCCAACAAACCCATTACACCCTACCTTTCATGCCTCTCTCCACTAAAGAGATGCCTAACGCCATCATGTGTCGTAAAATCCACTGTTCACGCATCGCAGTCGGTGTGGCCCTTAAAATCCACAAGCCAATCCATTCCATGGATTACATCATACCCATATATCTCATGCATTGAAAAATTCCACATTTTCTCAACCTCTCCCACAACGATACAACATGCTCTATACAAGAAGGATCAACACTCTCTTCGACCCAGAGGATTTTGAAGTTTTAAAACTGAGGGAATCATTTCTACCCTTAAACCCAGCAAATCAACCTCATGTGTCGTAATAACAGAGTGAAAATAACCTGTATCAAACATCACTTGCATCAAGGTAAAATATAAAAGAATAGTACCACGCACCGTGGATGGTCTCGACTGATCATCCACCACAACCTGCTCAACTCCAAACACATTTTTTCTTGCCATGAACTTCTCTTTGTTTTCCTTCTGTAGTGTCGTGGTATTCCAAGAATCACCATGACCCACTTTAATCTAATGATGAGGGGGGTGCTGATGTCCCCATCCCGTTGAAGCATACGATGTCTGTGATCCCTGAGGGGTATCATGAACACCCGACCTAAGAGTATTCTGACAATAACGCTGCAGATTCCCCATATGCTTACAATTATGACATGGTCGAGGTTGTTCTATGCAATATTTCTTGATGTGACTCATCGAACCACATTGAAAACATCTTGGTTTGTGTTGGGGCTTTAGATGAAGATTCACCAATCCTGCCATCAGATTATGTGCCATACTCCTGCCCTGGGAATATTTTCCCCTCCTTCGCTTGAACCCAACGTTAGAGTTCCCACTATTCCCCATGGGTACCACCATGCTTCTTCCGCCCAGAGCGCCCAACAGATCCCACTTATCCACTGAGGCTATATTCACCATCTCTGTGTAATCATTTATAAACAATACTTCTATCTTTGAAAGGATTTCATGCCTTCACCCTGTTTCAAAGATCCTTGCCTTCAACGACATGCTACCTGCCACCTCTGGTGAAAACCTCACTAAGTTCATAAACATAGCTTCATTCTCTGTCACAGATATAAGCTCTTGCTACGAACTGAAGAAATAAGTCATATACTAAATTCAGAATGTACGTGGGTAGAATCTTTTATTAAACAATTCCTCAAAGCCTTCCCATGTCACACCCTGGTCCGTCCCCGCTTGTACTACCAACTACCACCACTAAAGGGTATGATTTTCCAACATATACGTGGCCAACATCACTTTTAACTCTACCGGTGTTCCCAAGAACTTAAAATTTTGTTCATTCTATTCAACCATGAATCTGCCCTCTTCAGCTCTTAATAACCCCTGAAGATGGGTGGATTCTACTTTTGAAACTGAACTGCACGATCCACATTCCTTCTTTCATCCATTTTATTTCCACTTTCCACTGCTTGGAAATATTGTACTATGCTATGCACTAGCTGCTAGTTCACCTGAGGCTTAGGTGATACCACATTCTCAGCAGCCTCCTCCGGTTGGTCTCTATGACGCCTACATAGTTCCATTTCTATCTATAGAAAACAAAAAACCATGAGTCTCACTTCCGTATACATCAAGAATTCCCATTTCTAATCACATTACACGATAGTATCACACAAGGCTTTCCACAACTTCACATTATCCACATTTCACCATTTTGAAATCCAAACAATTTTCAAAGTACCAATTTATTCACATTACAATTTCACATGTTTATATTACACCACAAATCATTATACCCCAATTAAATATGCATCCTAGAGGGAATTCATTTCAACCTTATATGACATGCACGTCTCATTGGATACACCCATGACATTATGATTTCCAATGCCTATAAGTGTCTTAAAAACACTTATGTACCCAACTCCCTAGTAACTTGAAGTTCAGCATAAAAGGGTTAGCTACGTCCTTTTATTCTATACATTCCATGTTTAAACAGTAATACGCCTTGCTACTATCCCAACTCAAGGAATAAAACACAACGAATGTCAACTCCAAAACCAAGGTGCCAAAGGGACCGAACAACTACTCTCACTTGAAGTCTAAGGACCGAAAAAACTAATACCACTTGTAACACCACGCCCCTACCTTATTGTCTTGAGGATGCGGTAATGGTTACTTGGTCTTAAGAGATGTTACCAAGGCGCCAATGGTAGGCAATAAATGCCGAGGGCTTCGAGAAAAAATCGGGGAAAGATTTTCCCTTAAGACAAAACCAACCAAACCATCCACTATCAGTCACTATATGATGCCTGTCAACCAAAACATTCAAACAAGTATTCCCAAAGGACAACCAAGTAGTTCCACAAGGCATCCCAAAACCAATACAACTATTACCATATCAGATTACTATGCAGAAGACTCAACAAAAGACCCAAAATAAGCCAAGGCACACTCCATGGCTCCACTCAAAGATCCATGATCCTAGCTTCTCCCAGACATCATGATGCACCACTAAAGGAGGGTGATGCCTTTTATTTCCCCACATCAAAATAAAAAACATCTGAAAAGACACCAATGTGATAAATCAGGGGGTGAGTACAACTACTCAGCAGGATTTCCCCAAATAACTTCCCTACATATACCAATAGGATAAAACCATTAACACATTTATATAAAACAATTTATATAAAATAATCACAAGTACAACCAGTTTCATAGGACACACATGCCCTTAACAATTCATCACACCCAAACCATGCAACCAAGGGAAATCCGACCAAACATTCTACTAGCCATTTCATCATACACACAATATCACAAAAATTTACAAATTGCAAAGCAATTCACAAAAAACAACCAAAACAACCAAATGGTGGAGCTTACGTCCAACCTTTTCACCCATTCACACCTAGTGGTACTTCTTGACCTCAACTAAATGGTGGTGCTTCTACCCAACCCGTTCACCCATTATCAACTAGCGGTACTTCTCGACCACTACCCACATGGTGGTTCTTATGACCACTATCCATCACATTTTATTGTGAGACTTCCCGCCCACTTCAACATAACATTTCAATCAAGAAAAACCAAGCAGAAACCCACCAAGGTCACTACATTATGCAATCAACCCATTCTATTGCATATCAATCCACTTCAGTAAATCATCCATTTATTGAAAACTATTTTCCATGATAAACCACATTTCATTTAAATCATCTTTATTGAAAACCATTTTTCATCAACCATTTTCCCAAATCAATCTCAACAACCCATTTTAAAATCTCTATTTTAAAATCCGCATCAAGAGCCTTTCACCATAAAACTCATTTTTCCAAAAAATCACTAAAACATCACCCAAGGGATTTCCAACCAATTTCGCAAAACAAATCACAATTAATTTTTCAGCACAAAACATTAATTGCAACAAATAACCACTAGTTCTAACAAGGTGGAGTCAAGATAAAAGACACCTACCATTAGGGTTCCTGAGAAATCGACCCACAAGCACCCACACCTCAAATTTGGTGTATACACCACCAAAACATCTCTATATCCACTTACCTAACCATCACAAGACTTAAAATCATCATCCAAGGCAACCAAAACCCCAGATATACACACAAGAAGTGTAGATCTAGAGAACCAAGAAATAGGGAGATGTGGATCAAGAGGAAAACCCAAAGAAACCAAGAGGAGAGAATTACCTGGGAGAAACCACCTTAAATCTGCCAAGAAACCTCTTCAAAATTCTTCCAAAACGAGTAGGAGAGCCCCTCCAACCCTTGAAAAATGAAGAACCTGAGTGAGGATCGAGTGGGAAGATGTTTGGAGAGGAATGGGGCAAGCCCAAGTGAGCTCGGGTTTTAAAACCCTATTTTTAAGTGGCCAAATGGTTAGATCGCACAGTTTGGCACACCTTGTGCTAACTATGCGCACACTACTGCCTTGAGAGTAAGGGTCCACATGGTTGCCTCACATAGTTTGGAAAACCGTGCACTTCCCATGTGAATCCTACTATCTCCCCCTGAACGATTTTCTGGAGAATCTGCATGGTTTACACTAACTGTTCTCAAACCATGCTCCCTAAGAAAAACCGGCAAACTCATTCCAAACCATTCCAAACTCTCCCATCCTCTTTCCAACTCATCCCATTGACTTTAAACACATTAAAATGCATAAACAAAGGCCACACACCTCAAACTGGGGGTACTACATTACCTCCTAAATAATAAATATTCATTTTAAAGATAAGATTTTTTCCTACATCATGGAATTTTATTTATAATTTTTAGACATTAAATAAATAAATTTAATTATGACACAATGGTGGTTCATTAATTTATTCAATAACAATGTATTCAGAAAATTTATATTATAAATATTAAAATAAATTGATATTAAATCATTTTAATCCATATAAAATTTTATAGATTACAATGAATTATTATATTTGAATTAATGAAGGTTTTTTGAAATGATCAAGTAATTTCGGATTTTTTTATGTCATGATATAAATAATATTAAAATTGACATAAAAGAGTTTTTAAAAAATAAATATTTTATTAAATGATAAAATGGTCTTAAAAATCTAAAATTCATCCAAATAACATATATGATGTTCTAAATGTCATATATGATCCATTTTGTGTCACTTGGAATTTTATTGTTAATATATTAACAATATAGTATTAATATATAAGAGGACATGTTAAATGTTAAATAAGTTAACAAAGGGTTAAATAAAAAAATAAGGATTAAAAAATATACAAAACATGTCCAATTATTATTGGATGATTTTATTTAGACTAATATGCACATTATCTTATAATTAAATATGTTTTGGACCGTTTGGAACTAAAAATCATTTAATAATAGAATAATACTTTCAAACTTTTCTAAATAGCCACACCCCTATTATAAAAACCTATAACCTCTATCCCATCACACACACCTGTAAATCCCCCTTTCTCATCCAAAATCTTCTCCAAGAAGCTCCCAATATCCCTCTATTCCTCCTAACATCCTTCCCCTAGGCAGAAGGCAATTCAATAATGCTTTTTGTTTCAAACCAAATGGAGTTACCCAATTTAAATATAACATATTCTCTCTAGTTATTTTCTTCTATTTTCCTTCAACAACCCCATAAACAATATTTATTAAATTAATTTATAAAAACACTAGTATATTCATCATACTAGATTTTTTTGATTATGATTATTCTAAATACACATCCACACACCTCTATCTAATGGATACAACCATACTGTTTCTGTGGATGGTGAACTACTGCCTCACGAAACGATTAATGCTCAATTATCTCATACAGCCTCTTATGGTGGCCATTAAGATGGAACTGTATTTATATGTGACATATATTATATTAATATTTTCTCTATGTTTCTGTATTTTTCATTTATAACATACCTTTATGGTTCCCATAATGGGTAAATACGATAATTTCAATTGACGAATTGCGGACTACCGCCCCCTCAAAGTGATATGACTCATTCATGCCATAGGTGGAATGTATATTGGATATAGTTAATGAAATTATATATTATATTATACTGAAATTATAATATACCTGTATATAATTATGTTTTCATTTCATTAAATATGATATAGAAATGAAAGTAGCGTTCATGCGTACGAATGACTTACCATCTCCATGAACGATGCATTTCATTTCTTATCTCCAAATTTTATGTGCTGTTATAAATACATATATATACTGGATATATATGATATATATATGATATCTAGATCACCAATATCACTATGGATATAATTTACTTTGACCACATAGACAACTTGTAATTATTAGAAGTTCGTTTTTGACTAAATTACCAAATATCGACAAAAAGATCGTTATTAACATAAATGAATTTTCATTGTTTATAATATTGTAATAAGTGATATAAAAGGAATAATAAACATGAAAAGGTTTATTAAGCATGTATAAATTATCTTTATATTATTATTTATGAGATTAATGAATGAACGAATCAAGTCGGGCACATGGTAATGGACTTCTTAACCCAATTTCAATTCTTCAGTTTAATTTATCCTTGATGTAACGATATAATCTTTGTAAGGGACTTCGTCTCAATCTCCTTTAATTGATGCATATTTGGATTTATACATGACTTTATTTTATATAGTGTATAAATTCCCTTGACATTGAATTTCATTAATATGAAATATTTTTACTATGAATTATTTTATTAAATGAAAAAATAGATTTATTATTTTTAACATACGTTGTGAAGACGACTTTTCCATCATCATGAGAATTATTTGATATTTTTATTCCTCTACAAGTCCTAGTATTTTAGAAATGAAAATAAATTCCATAAACACTTTTTATATATTTTGGTAGTTAAAATGGTTTTGATAATGGATTTGTTATGTCAATATATTTAAATGATATATTTTTATTGAAATGTGGTAATGTTATCTTTCCTTTATGTTTGTTTTATGGGTTATTAATATGGTATGATTTTTGGGAATTGTTTACGGATATGATTTGTTCCATGATAAACCTAGGACAGGGGAGCCCGAGATATCTCCCATATTCATTGGGTAACATGATGGAGGTAAACATTGATGTTTCACCAAAAAGATTTAGGGAATATACAGGGATGGGTATTCCTTATGTAACTCCATATGTATCTATTAAAGCAACAATGTAAGTATGTTATGGATGCCACTAGTTACCTTTATGATTTATGATTTCCATGTGTTATTCATAAATATTATGATTTTTGTAGTATTTTAATGTATAAAAAGAATGATTTAATTTATTTTTATGTATTGATGGACTAATGTTATCTTTCCTTATTTTATAACCCATACCGATCTTCTTATTCTCATCCCATGTTTTTGAAATATTTTTCCCAAGATATAAGGTATGTTATGATAAAGGAAGAATCCAAGAAGATTTTTATCTAGAAAATAATTCTTGTTTTTTAAGAGTTTTTATTTTATGAATAAATAGATACTGGGTAGAAGTGTCTTTTTGTAATATTTGAGACGTAATGTAATAATTACAGCCTAATTCTCTAAAAATCTAAACCAGAAAAGATCTTCAATGTGTATTATTATCTTAACTCAATATTATGTAATGTTTAAGGCCGAGTACTTATAAATTTATCCATTGGTGGAAGATATACCCTTGGATCGGTATTATATATTTATTTTCTTATAACAATTAAATTTTCATATAATTTAATGGGAACATATATATAAATATAGTATTGTGCCTATAAGAGGTGTATTTGATTATTTTTTTTATTTTTTTAATGATTTAGTTTCTTACTAAAATTTTTATCACATTCCTCATATTTCGATGATTTCATCACACAATTTATGAAGCATGAGGTCTTGGTAAATAAAAGAGTGTGGATGTATGGATTTTTTCCTAGAAACAAAGGCTTAGTTATATTAATAATGTGAGTTCCTTAGGAGACTATGGGACAAATATATCATTAACTATAAATATGAAACCCATTTGAAAACCATTCATAGGAAATTGTATGGGGATCAATGGTTGATATATGGTGCTGATGAGTGATCAAGAGTATATTCAATAGACTGAGTGAGTGGTATTTTCTTTGAATGGAGGAAATCATTAACAAAAAATGTAAAACTAACATAGAAAACCATCATCCCCCACTAATCAAAAATAGAAACCATAAAACTATACTATTTGATTTTGTTATCATATAATTTTCAACCATAGATTTTTCTATATCTAATCATATTATACTTGGTTATATACAACAACACACACATTAACAATGTCTTAATAGATTATTAAATGAATATTTCTTCTATGATTATGGATATGGCTATTTTGACACCCATTAAATGTGCAATATAACTGTATTCCTTTATAAGGAGGAATTATAAATACCACAATATGGTTTTGAACCAATAATTCCTAGAATATGTTCTAGGTATTTCATTTTCAATTCAATATTTTTCAAACACTCATTTAGAAGAAATTGAGTATACACTTCAATACATTATTTTCATTGAATCTAAATGTCCTTTTTATCTTTTAAAATAATCATATTGATACAAATGTATAATTTTTAGGTTCATTCACACTAGTTTTTTTAGATAATATTTACTTCCTATAATACCTTCTATTTAATGGAATTTTTAAATATTAAGGGCCAACATAACAGATTATATTGAAGAAGATTATTTCTCTCTAAGGAAACTACATAAAGAAGAACTATAACAACATAAATAAAATATCATTCATGAACATGGATTTGTGAGGATAAGGAACCTACATGTTCATAGGGTGTCTATAATACCCTACTGAATCCCATTGATTAATAATAAATGATACTATGTGCCCAATAATAATCACCTAAAAGAATAACATATTTTTAATAGAGTGTAATGGAAAATGATTCAGAATTTTTAATGTAATTATTATAAATTGTACAATATTTTCCACAGATTATTCTATGTGAGGATAATTACATGAATAAGTGATTTCTTTATTATATATAGGAAAAATATAGAACCTTGATGCTATATATAGAATAATACTTTCTCAACACATAATGGGAAATCTACAATTCATTTATCTAAAAAACTTACAACAATTTTTTTTATAGAAATTTGTAAAGTTTCCAAAAAATTTAAATAGAAATATAAAGAGGATTATATTTAGGTTTTAGGGGAAGATTAATGAATATTACCAATATTGGCCTCATAACTAGTTCGATCACTGTCTGTTTTTTTATATTTTATTTCATAGGTTGTTTTTTTGGAGAAAAAATAGTGTATTATGTTGTAGGAGGACATAATAGTCAAAAATACTTTATGAGATAAAAAATATATAATAGAATTACTAAAATTGTGAAATGAAATGAAATTAGGGGAATAATAGAAATGATAATTATGTGATAGTAATGAATATCCATGAACGTATTGTTGATTTAACGAGAAATATTCACAGATTAGTATCAAAGATGCATGGACAAATGGATTTTTTGTATTAATATGGTATTCATGACCACATTTCCATTCATCACAAGAATTTTAACATAGTATATTAATAATCACTTTATACTCAGGTAGATAAACCATGTTACATGGAAAATTATAAGAGATAACCATTGAGAAATGATCCATTTTATATCACCTAGAATTCATGATGGAAGAATTACCCGAATTAATAATGGAAGGATAAAATAAATTTAAATAAGGAAAATATAAACTTCAAGTAAATAAAAGGCCTGGATACCTTTTTAAAATGTAAAATGATATTATTTGAACTAAACACCATCATCTATGTAATTAAATTTATTCATTAAGAAGATCCTTGAAAAATGCATTGAGATCAAGGGGCATTAATTGATGATGAATTATTTTGAACTATTAAAAAAATTAACCCCCATAGATAAATATAGTAATACATTAGTAGAAATCATATATATATATGGTAAATATAGGTTAATAAACACTCCAAACTAAACACTATAATAATAAAGGGGAAATTTAATTGCACTACTTAAAAAATTATAATAGTTGGGATAATGAAAAATAAAAACCAAATATTAATTGATGTAAAGGGAAGAAATGTAGAACAACCTATAAAACCTAATGTAAACATTGAAAATGGAAAACAAGTACAGTAATAAAAGATTAAGGCTGGTTTTAAGAAGAGACAAGAAAAATTAGAATCTGAATAAGGTGAGAAAAAGAAGATATGGGAATAAATCTTCTGGTTAATAATGATCAGGATTTCCCATGATGATGTAAAATATTTTGAGCCTCTTAATCCATTAACTAAAAGAGAAATGTATGTACATATAAATTAGGGATATTTTTTAAAATGTTTCAACAAAATATTACAAAATACTTGAGTAGATATGAAATTTATAGTGTAACTTGATATATATAATCATATAGAAATTTCTGGAAGATTATCATATCTAACATGAATTGGATTGAGAAATTTGAAACATTACCTCACAATCACTATTTTAGTTATATTATTTATAATAATATTACACAAAAAGATAAGCATATAAATATTTATATAATTATATGTGAATATTAATGAAGAAGTACATTTATGGGCTCTTTTGATTTAGGATCAGGTATTAATTAGTCCATATTAGAATTTTATAAATAATAATAAATAAAGAACTCACAAAAAAACCATGTAATTGAAAATATCTAAAAACCATGTAGATATACTCTGTGTGTAATTGAGGATTTATGTTTTTTTTAAAAAAATATTATCAAACAAACAGATTTGATGGTGAAACACATGAAAAGTGAAAAGGAGGATCTCATTATCATGGAAATACAATTTTTAGACACTATAGGTACCTTAATTGATGAAAATAAAGTGAAGATTTAATGTAATTTTGGGGAAGATAAAGTGATTAGTAATGTTTTTAGGCTATATAAATATATATGGCTTAGATTATTTTATTCTTGATTTCCTCAATTAAGAGGTTAATAATGTGTTACAAATTCATATTGAATGTGAATAGGTTGATTTAGACAAATTCATTTAAAATTAGACAAACTTGACCATGTATTATGAGTAATACATGATTTTTGTTGAATAAAGTGTTCATAATGATTTTTCAAGAAGATATTAATATACATTTAATTGTAAAAAGATTTATTAATGAGGTTTTAGAAGACATTTATGTCTCCAATTGATGGTGTTTCTTACAAAGATAAAACATGAATGTTTGTATGATAGGGAGAAGCTTCCTACTATTGTCTATGCCAAATTAGAGTTTCAATAGAGATATTGGATTATTAAATAACTGATAATGTATAATATAAAAATTCCTTAGATTATATTTTAAATCAATGTATTTTTTTCTAACAGTTATATTGTAAAATTATTTCTGATGAAGAATTTAATAAAGTTGTTAAATATTGAATAACGATGAAGAAAAATATGAATGATGTGATCATGAATAGTGTGAATTAGTTTCTTAATGCTGGGATAATATATCATATATTTAATGATGCATGATACAAAACTATTAATGTGGTTCCCAATGATGTTGTAATGAAAGTAATCAAAAATTAAAAGAATTATTAGATTTCAATAATGACTATAATACGTTATATAATTTTCATTAATTATAGAAAGATAAAAAATACCGCACAAAATTTTTTTCCCCCCTATCATTCATTTATCCGAAGCTTGAATGGATAATAAGAAAATATTGAAATTTCATTATAGATGTTAGTTATTAAAAAACTTTACATATGATACATATTAGTACCAGTTAATCCCAATTATTAGGATAATACAACCTTTAATTTACTTTATGGTATATCTTACTATATAATAATTCCATTTGAAATATGTGGAGAACCTACAACATTTAAATGCTTACTGATTTTAATTTTTAGGATATAATATAGAATATTAATTATGTTTTTCTGGATTAATTATTAGTAATTGGAATTAATTTTGAATAATTCATTAAAAATATATGCATTATATTAGCTATATGTGAATAGGAAAACATGGTTCTCAATTGGGAGAAATTACAATTCTTGTATGGAGGATGAATGTTTTAGGATACAAAATATTAAGGGGTGGTATTGAAGGGGATATGGAAAAAATATATCTTATATAATCACAATAAAAACACATGTAAATCATGAAGGAAACAATATTTACATTTATATTTATTAATTTTATGGATTCATAAGCATCATAGTATTTTAAATGTGTTTGTAAATACACTCATTAAAAAAAGGGATAGATTTATTTAACTAAATGGTTTTCCAAGGAACCATGTGGTTTTATTTAAATTGTAAATTATTATTTTTTAAATTGAAAATGTTAAAATGGGATTCATTTTTGATATCTTCAATTTAAATTTATCTTCAGATGAATTATTTTGACATTTCAAAAATAGGTTACTTCTAGGTGAATAAGGAAAATAACAATTCAATCAAATAATGTTTATTTTATGAAATTATTATGATATAAGCATGAGTAATAAATTATAATACCATTGGAGAAACAAAATATTTATTTAAAGAGATAAATAATCTATTTTATAATATTATATTCAAATTTGGGTACCCAAGCATGGATTTTTTATTAATATGTTATATTTTATTTATGTTAAAAACTATGTTTTTGTCATTGCATCTAATGGTATGTTGGAAAGTTGAATTTGGATATTAATCAATCAAAAAGATAATGTAACACCCCGAGCTTCCATGATACGCTTCTCATTCAATAATGCAATAACTTGCATTGTACGCAAGTTCGAGTTCTAACACACCGCGACTAATCAAAGTAGCTGTTATGAATAGTAATAACCACTTTTTAAAATTATAGAAATTTTATATTTCAAAATGGACTTCATTTTTGTATTTGTAATATCGAAATTATCCTAAGTTGAATTTTTTGTAACTTTCTGAGAACTTCCAATTTTTTTATGAATAGTGAAAAATACTTAAAACAACTTTTTTAATCAAAATTATTTATTGTGATAAATTGTACAATTTAGTGGTTTTAAAGTATAATTAGAATATATTTTTACCATTTTATCCAATGGTGGTCGTTAGAATTAATTTAACATTGAAATTGGACATAAACAATTGCCAATCTTTTGATATAAATTGTTTCTTAAAAACACGCTATTTGTTGTGACAACGGGAATTAATTATAAAATTAATTAATGCAACTTATATGTTTGGAATTTTGTAAAATAGACATCATTTTTGAATTCGGAATAACAATTATATCTTAGGGTGAAATTTTGGCATTGTTCTGAAAAACTTCAATTTTTGATGAATAGTGAAACCACTAAGTGGTAGTTAAATAACTGATTTTTTGTTTAAATGAAATATTAACAATTCTGTGATTTGATTTTCAAAAATCCGACATACATGGTTGTCATTAAGAAGTAAAATGTTGTTCAATGAGATTAAAATAATTTTTTGGTTAATAGTAACTTTTAAGTTCTTAATCGCGATTAGAGGTAATTAGTGTAGTTTAAGGTAAAAATAATGTTGTAATAATATGAGATGAGCTTGAAACATGTCCTACCCTAATTGGATGTGTCATGGCCGACCAAGACAATCCATGGGTCAACTTGGGGACCCCATGGAGCCACTTTAGTTGGAAAATGACATAAATACCTTTTATTTAATGTTAAAGTAAAAAATGACACAAACATGAAATGTTTTACTAAAACAATTTTTACATGGGGTTATACAAGTCATATTTTTGACTATAAATAGTCATTGTAAAGCTAAAAAGATTTCCTACATCATAGTATTTGTTTTATAATTTTTAGACATTAAATAAATTAAATTATTTATGACATCATTATGATGCAGCGATGACCTCATTATTTAACGATTTTAATAAAATGAAAAGATAATGTACAATCCAAGGCTTAAACTTGTCCAAAGACTATTTGATGGGTAGATTTAGAACCCTTATCACCTTATCCACGAATTATATAAGTGTGGGACCTTTAGAATCTGAAAATCATTGTATAATAATGTAAAAGTTCCTTACTTTCCAAGAGTTCCCCTCCTCTCCTCTTATAAAAGGCCCCCACCTCTACCACCTCATTCACACTTTCAAGCCATTTGGCTCGGCCAACCTCTGCCCAAATACTCTCCCAACTTCCCCCTATTACTCCTAGACGCCTCACTTTGGGCAGAACTCTTCCCAAGGAAGCCTTTGGCTCAAATCAAAAAGAGTTACCCGATTTTGAGGTAATGTCTTCTCTAATGTTGTTTTGTTTTATTTTTATTTTCCAACCCCCTAAACTCTTTTTATTAATTTATTTTGTAACAAAAACAGTATCCTCAATATACTAGGATGTTTTTATAAGAAGAATTCGAGCTACACTTACACACACCTACATCTAATGGTTAAAAAACATACAGTTTCTGTGAATGGCGAATTTCTGCCTCACGAAACGATGATTGTTCAACACTCATATAACACCTTCAAAGGTGGCCATTAATATGTCACTATTTTTATATATGATATATAATATGTTTATGTTTTACTTATGCTTCTGTATTTCTCATTTATGGAATACTTTATGATTTCCATTATGGGTAAAACACGATAATTTTATTTTAGGAAGAGCGGACTACCGCCCCCTCAAAGTGATTTGAATCGTTAATGCCATATGTGGGATGTATAAAGGATTGAGTAAATGGTATTATACACTATATTATACTGGAATTATATTATACATTTATATCATTATGATTTCGTTCCATTAAATATTAAATTGAAATGAAAGTAGTGTTCATGCGTACGTACGGCTTACCGTCTCCATGAACGATGCATTTCATTTCTTACCTCTAAATGTTACGTAATATTATAAATGAATGTATATACTGGATATATAAGATATATATGACATCTAAATCATGAATATAATTCTGGAGATAATGGATATTCCACCACATAAACAACTTGTAATTATAAGAAGTTTATTGTTGACTCAAGTACCAAAGATCGACAAAACGACCATTATTAACTTAAATAATTACATAATGTTAATAACAAGGTAATAAGTGATATAAAAGGAATAATGAACATTAAAAATGTTCTTAAGTAAATAGAAATTAACTCTAGTTTATTATTCAGGAGGTTAAAGAACGGTCGAGTCAGGACAAGACGCAAGGTAAGGGAACTTCTTAACCCAATTTCTATTCTTTGGGTTAATATCTTACTTTCAAATTATGTCATGATATTATGATGTCCTATATTGTATTTTTACATTATTTATGTGTAATTATAGTGAATACACATAATAGACCTACTTTATAAAAAAATGATCTTTTAAGGACTTCGTCTCAATCCCCTTTCATTGAGGCATATTTGGTTTTATACACAACTTTCTTTTATACGGTGTATAAACCCCTTTGACTTTTACGGTTATTCAAAAGGAATCTTTTTATACGAAGCGTTTTTCTAAATGACAAAAGGGAATGTTTTTCTTTATGTACTTATGCGGCGACAACGACTTCTCCGCCGCCGTGACCATTATTTGAGTTTCGGCTTCCTCTACAAGCCATCTTTTTTTTAATGAAAAATAAATACAAAGTTTTAACTTTCTTTTATTTTGGTATTGAAAATGGTTTTTAAAGCGTTTTTATTATAACAATGTGTTGTATTGATATCTTGTGATAGAAATGTGGAAATGTTATGTTTCCTTTATGCATGTTTTATGTGATATGATTATGTTATGGTTTATGATATGTTTAAACCTATTCATATGAGGAATGTATTGGACTTAATAAGTGACGAGTGGAGCCCGCTATAGCTCCTCGATGCATCGGTAGGTCTAATGAGACAACTAGACGTGGAATTGGCCGAGGCCCTTTCCCAATTTGATTTATGGTTTTGGTCGAGGCCTTAATCATTTTAGACGTCTTGGCCAAGGCCTTGACAAAATGTTTCAGAATGTCTGGCATTATACATTCCCTCATTATGGAAGTGGTTATTGATATTGCATGTGATTATTCGACTAGTAGAATATCCATGTTAGTAACTAAATGGCATTATTTAATTTTATTTTTTCCATATTATTCTGAAGTTCAAGTTTAAAAAAGCTTTTGTTTTAGTTATACATTGCCTTAAATGTTAATGTTTATTTATGAAAGCTTCCGCAATATTGTTATCCTTACTAAGCATCTGAGCTCACCCCTTTCAATGTTTTAATATTTTCCAGGATGTGAAGAAGTATTTTATGAATGACCCGCATGGATAGTGTGAGGGGATATGAAGACAATATGTTGTTGTAGTTTTTCACTTTATGATGTAATGTAACGTTTGCGAATGTATCTAGTGTTTCCAAGGCTACTAAACTAATCGGTCTTTCGAGACTTGATGTTTTGTGATCATGCCAATGTTACAAAGTAATGCACCGACTCTGGGTAGCTGGGGTCGGGGCGTTAGAGTTGGTATCAGAGGCAGTTTAGTACTAACCTTGGAAGCTAGATGTAGATAAACTCTGATTAGAGCACATATCCCAAAGATAGACTTTGAGGATTAGTATAGAAGAAATTTCTAGAATTTTGGTATTATAGAGATGTTTTGAGTTTTCTGAGCAAAACATCCCTGTCTGGATACGAGCAGGTAGAGGCGGCTATGGCATAGATGTACTTAGGGGTAAAACCCGAAAACACCGCTTTGAGCTAGACTCCAACGGGAACTGGTGCACGACAACGGGCCTTGCTGCACTCTTGGTTACGACACTCCCGGGGGATACGCTTAGGATAATTCTCATTTTATTTACAAACCACTATGAAGGGTTATGAGTATATACCTTCTCAAAGAAAAAATTTCTTTGTATGATTATGGATTATATCCATAAATAGTTCAATTTATGTAAAGTTTTTTACAAGTATGGAATTATGTATTTTGATTCATAAACTAATCTAGTTTATGCCATTGTTTAGAAATAGCACCTAGTGGAAGGAATGGAAACCGTATCAATGAACGAACTCCGTGTAGGGATTTCCCTCCTGCTCAAGATAATTATTGTGGATCTGGAGATACAACTGGTGCTGATCAACTTATTACCATACTGGGACAACTCACTCAGGTTATGAATAATAACCTTACTCGTATGGATCACCCTAATCCAGAACGTGGAGGATCAATGTTAGACCGCTTAATGAGGAAACAACCACTAAAATTTAATGGGGGTACAAATCCATTAGTAGCTGAGAAATGGATAAACTCCTTAGAGAAAATATTCCATGCCTTGGGGAGTTGCGAAAGGGAGAAGGTTGTCATGGCAGTTTACCGCCTCACCGGAGATGCCGATCAGTGGTGGTCGGTGATTCAAAACACAAAGGAAGATGATGACGTATCAAATATGGAATGGAGGGAGTTCAAAAATCTTTTCTTAGAAAAATACTTTCCTCGTGACCATCGAGCAGATATGGAAAGTCAATTTCTGAGTCTGAGGCAGAAGGAGGATGAGAATGCCGCAAAGTATGAGGCCAACTTTACAAGGTTAGCGAGGTATGCTGCAGATTATATACGTAACCCAAGGAGTAATATTGATCGTTTCTTTGATGGGTTAAAAACATTTCTCCGTCGAGCTTTAGTATCACAATCCTTCTCATCATACGAAGATATTGTCTCGTGTGCTATCAAGATAGAAAAGGAATTCTCTAAGTCTTATGACAACAAAGTAAAGCAAGAGAAGAATAGAACGGGGGAACAAGAGACAGATAAAGGGAAAAAGGGAAAGAAGGATTTTCCACTATGTGATAATTGTGGGAAGAATCACCCTGGTACGTGCCTAAAAGGAATGGGAGTTTGTTATAAATGTGGAGAAAAGGATCACCAGGCTCGTGATTGCAAGGGAAAGAAAGAGGCTGTCAAAGTTGAATGCTACAATTGTAGGGAAATGGGGAATTATGCAAATGAATGTTCTAAGCGTCAAGGAAACTTACCTCAGAAAATGCCAAGGGATCAAGGCCAATCTTATGCTGTGACTACAGTTGAAGCGGAATAATTAATGTATTGGTGCTTTTGGACTCAAGGATTATATTCTAGTTATAAGAATAATGTGATATATATAAAGTTTGTACTGCAATACTTTTTGATTTCAGTAAGGTTTTAATATGATGAAGGTAATTATATTTTTAGTATGTGACAATAAGAGAAACTTTACTTTGTTTGGGGAATCTGATAAATTTATTTTGGAATTAAGAGACCTTTTAGAGAAAGTCTGGACAGAGGTATTTTGGATAACTATAAAGGTTGGAGTGGATTAAGTTGATCTTTGGATAGTATTGTTTAAGGTTAAAAAATTTATGAAGATTATTTTTGGAATATTATGATACTATAGTTTTAGGAAAAGGACAACCTGCAGGGTGAGGCATAACCCGTCGCGTCAGATAAAGCTGCAGGGATCGAACCCACAACCATTGTGCGACAAGCCTTTATATCCTACCACTAGCCCACAGGAAGTCCCTGGTTATTGCAAAATAATTTTACTAATTTAATGGTATGTGTTAACATTTGGAATCTTATACAATTAGGATATGTATAATATTTTTGAGTTCTATTATATTTTTGAGTGAAAGATGAGTTGAAGGTTGAAACTCTAATTGTCATGCATAAATATATATATACCTATCTCTTATTCAATGAAAAAATTAATTCTTAAACTTTAGTAAAGGGATATTAAAAAAAAATGTGTTATCCCAATACCTTATGTCTTGTTGAACTGATGATATTTTAAATCAACATAGATTGAAGGCTTTGAGGCCCTCAATTTGACAGTTGATTGTGATTGATGACCTCAATCACTCCCTACAAATATTTAAGTTTTCCCTCCAATTATATGTCTCTAATTGCCACCAATGTTCTTCTAATCGAGATCATAATTGGGTGGTGACTTTTTCATTTCCCTTTCCCTCTTATTAAGGAAACATTTTATTAATCTTATTTCCGATGTGGGTTTTCCTCAAAGGTATTTTCTCTTTTCAACCTTTTATTTTCATAGAAAATATTCAAATTGCGAGGACTCAATTTATTGAAGGAGGGGAGAATGTAACACCCCGAGCTTCCATGATACGCTTCTCATTCAATAATGCAATACCTTGCATTGTACGCAAGTTCGAGTTCTTACACACCGCGAAAAATCAAAGAAGCCGTTATGAATAGTAATGACCACTTTTTAAAATTATAGAAATTTTATATTTCAAAATGGACTTCATTTTTGTATTTGTAATATCGAAATTATCCTAAGTTGAATTTTTTGTAACTTTCTGAGAACTTCCAATTTTTTATGAATAGTGAAAAAATACTTAAAACATCTTTTTTAATCAAAATAATTTATTGTGATAAATTATACTATTTAGTGGTTTTAAAGTATAATTAGAATATATTTTTACCATTTTATCCAATGGTGGTCATTAGAATTAATTTAACATTGAAATTGGACATAAACAATTGCCAATCTTTTGATATAAATTGTTTCTTAAAAACACGCTATTTGTTGTGACAACGGGAATTAATTATAAAATTAACTAATGAAACTTATATGTTTGGAATTTTTTAAAATAGACATCATTTTTGAATTCGGAATAACAATTATAGCTTAGGGTGAAATTTTGGCATTGTTCTGAAAAACATCAATTTTTGATGAATAGTGAAACCACTAAGTGGTAGTTAAATAACTGATTTTTCGTTTAAATGAAATATTACCACTTCTGTGATTTTATTTTCAAAAATACGACATACATTGTTGTCATTAAGAAGTAAAATGTGGTTCAATGAGGTTAAAATAAATTTTTGGTGAATAGTAACTTTTAAGTTTTTAATCGCGATTAGAGATAATTAGTGTAGTTTAAGGTAAAAATAATGTTTTAATAATATTAGATGAGCTTGACACATGTCCTACCCTCATTGTATGTGTCATGGCCGACCAAGACAATCCATGGGTCAACTTGGGGACACCATGGAGCCACTTTAGTTGGAAAATGACATAAATACCTTTTATTTAATGTTAAAGTAAAAAATGACACAAACATGAAATGTTTTACTAAACCAATTTTTACATAGGGTTAAACAAGTCATATTTTTGACTATAAATAGTCATTGGAAAGATAAAAAGATTTTCTAAATCATAGTATTTTTTTTATAATTTTTATACATTAAATAAATTAAATTATTTATGACATCATTATGATGCAGTGATGACCTCATTATTTAACGATTTTAATAAAATGAAAAGATAATGTACAATCCAAGGCATACACTTGTCCAAATACTATTTGATGGGTAGATTTCAAACCCTTATCACCTTAGCCACGAATTATATAAGTGTGGGACCTTTAGAATCCGAAAAGCATTTTATAATAATGTAAACGTTCCTTACTTTCCAAGAGTGCCCCTCCTCTCCTCTTATAAAAGGCCCCCACCTCTACCACCTCATTCACACTTTCAAGCCATTTGGCTCGCCCAACCTCTGCCCAAATACTCTCCCAACTTCCCCCTCTTACTCTTAGAATCCTCACTTTGGGCAGAACTCTTCCCAAGGAAGCCTTTTCCTCAAATCAAAAAGAGTTACCCGATTTTGAGGTAATGTCTTCTCTAATGTTGTTTTGTATTATTTTTTTTCTCCAACCCCCTAAACTCTTTTTATTCATTTCTTTTGTAACAAAAACAGTATCCTCAATATACTAGGATTTTTTTATAAGAAGGATTCGAGCTACACTTACACACACCTACATCTAATGGTTAAAGAACATACGGTTTCTGTGGATGGTGAATTTCTGCCTCACGAAACGATGATTGTTCAACACTCATATAACACCTTAAAAGGTGGCCATTAAGATGTCACTATTTTTATATATGATATATAATATGTTTATGTTTTACTTATGCTTCTTTATTTCTCATTTATGGCATACTTTATGATTTCTATTATGGGTAAAACGTGATAATTTCATTTTAGGAAGTGCGGACTACCGCCCCCTCAAAGTGATTTGAATCGTTAATGCCATATGTGGGATGTATAATGGATTGAGTAAATGGTATTATACACTATATTATACTGGAATTATATTATACATTTATATCATTATGATTTCATTCCATTAAATATGAAATTGAAATGAAAGTAGCGTTCATGCGTACGTACGGCTTACCGTCTCCATGAACGGTGCATTTCATTTCTTACCTATAAATGTTACGTAATATTATAAATGAATGTATATAATGGATATATAAGATATATATGACATCTAAATCATGAATATAATTCTGGAGATAATGGATATTCTACCACATAAAAAACTTGTAATTATAAGAATTTTATCGTTGACTCAAGTACCAAAGATCGACAAAACGACCGTTATTAACTTAAATAATTAAATAATGTTCATAACATGGTAATAAGTGATATAAAAGGAATAATGAACATGAAAAAGGTTCTTAAGTAAATAGAAATTAACTCTAGTTTATTATTCAGGAGGTTAAAGAACGGTCGAGTCAGGACAAGACGCAAGGTAAGGGAACTTCTTAACCCAATTTCTATTCTTTGGGTTAATATCTTACTTTCAAATTATGTCTTGATATTATTATGTCCTATCTTGTATTTTTAAATTATTTATGTGTAATTATAGTGAATACACATAATAGACCTACTTTATAAAAAAAATGATCTTTTACGGACTTCGTGTCAATCCCCTTTCATTGAGGCATATTTGGTTTTATACAAAACTTTCTTTTATACGGTGTATAAACCCCTTTGACTTTTACGGTTATTCAAAAGGAATCTTTTTATACGAAGCGTTTTGCTAACCAAAAAAGGGAATGTTTTTCTTTCCGTAATTATGCGGCGACAATGACTTCTCTTCCGCCGTGACCATTATTTTAGTTTCAGCTTCCTCTACAAGCCATTTTTTTAATGAAAAATAAATACAAAGTTTTAACTTTCTTTTATTTTGGTATTGAAAATGGTTTTGAAAGCATTTTTATTATAACAATGTGTTGTATTGATATCTTGTGATTGAAATGTGGAAATGTTATGTTTCCTTTATGCATGTTTTATGTGATACGATTATGTTATGGTTTATGATATGTTTAAACCTATTCATATGAGGAATGTATTGGACATAATAAGTGACGGGTGGAGCCCGCTATAGCTCCTCAATGCATCGGTAGATCTCATGAGACAACTAGACGTGGAATTGGCCATGGCCCTTTCCCAATTTGATTTATGGTTTTGGCCGAGGCCTTAATCATTTTAGACGTCTTGGCCGAGGCCTTGACAAAATGTTTCAGAATGTCTGGAATTATACATCCCCTCATTATGAAAGTGGTTATTGATATTGCATGGGATTATTCGACTAGTAGAATATCCATGTGAGTAAGTAAATGGCATTATTTAATTTTATTTTTTCCATATTATTCTGAAGTTCATGTTTAAAAAGGCTTTTGTTTTAGTTATACATTGCCTTAAATGTTAATGTTTATTTATGAAAGCTTCTGCAATATTGTTATCCTTACTGAGCATCTGAGCTCACCCCTTTAAATGTTTTAATATTTTCCAGGATGTGAAGAAGTATTTTATGAATGACCTACATGGATAGTGTGAGGGGATATGAAGACAATATGTTGTTGTAGTTTTTCACTTTATGATGTAATGTAACGTTTGCGAATGTATCTAGTGTTTCCAAGGCTACTAAACTAATCGGTCTTTTGAGACATGATCTTTTGTGATCATGCCAATGTTATGAAGTAATGCACCGACTCTGGGTAGCTGGGGTCGGGGAGTTACAGTTGGTATCAAAGTCAGTTTAGTACTAACCATGGAAGCTAGATGTAGATAAACTCTGATTAGAGCACATAGCCCAAAGATAGACTTTGAGGATTAGTATAGAAGATCTTCCTAGAATTTTGGTATTATAGAGATGTTATGAGTTTTCCAAGCAACACATCCCTGTCTGGATACGAGCAGGTAGAGGCGGCTCTGGCACAGATGTACCTAGGGGTAAAACCCGAAAACACCGATTTGAGCTAGACTCGAATGGGAACTAGTGCACGACAACAGGCCATGCTGCACTCTTGGTTACGACACTCCCGGGGTATATGCTTAGGATAATTCTCATTTTATTTACAAACCACTATGAAGGGTTATGAGTATATACTTCCTCAAAGAAAACATTTCTTTTTATGATTATGGATTATATCCATAAATAGTTCAATTTATGTAAAGTGTTTTACAAGTATGGAATTATGTATTTTGATTCATAAACTAATCTAGTTTATGACATTTTTTAGGAATGGCGCCTAGTGGAATGAATGGAAACCGTATCAATGAACGAACTCCGTGTAGGGATTTCCCTCCTGCTCAAGATAATTATTGTGGATCTGGAGATACAACTGGTGCTGATCAACTTATTACCATACTGGGACAACTCACTCAGGTTATGAATAATAACCTTACTCGTATGGATCACCCTGATCCAGAACGTGGAGGATCAATGTTAGACCGCTTCATGAGGCAACAACCACCAATAGTTAATGGGGGTACAAATCCGTTAGTAGCTGAGCAATGGATAAACTCCTTAGAGAAAATATTCCATGCCTTGGGGAGTTGCGAAAGGGAGAAGGTTGTCATGGCAGTTTACCGCCTCACCGGAGATGCCGATCAGTGGTGGTCGGTGATTCAAAACACAAAGGAAGATGATGACGTATCAAATATGGAATGGAGGGAGTTCAAAAATCTTTTCTTAGAAAAATACTTTCCTCGTGACCATCGAGCAGATATGGAAAGGCAATTTCTGAGTCTGAGGCAGAAGGAGGATACGAATACCACAAAGTATGAGGCCAACTTTACAAGGTTAGCGAGGTATGCTGCAGATTATATACGTAACCCAAGGAGTAAGATTGATTGTTTCTTTGATGGGTTAAAACCATTTCTCCATCGAGCTTTAGTATCACAATCCTTCTCATCATACGAAGATATTATCTCTTGTGCTATCAAGACAGAAAATGAATTCTCTAAGTCTTATGACAACAAAGTAAAGCAAGAGAAGAAGAGAACGAGGGAACAAGAGATAGATAAAGGGAAAAAGGGAAAGAAGGATTTTCCACTATGTGATAATTGTGGGAAGAATCACCCTGGTACGTGCCTAAAAGGAATGGGAGTTTGTTATAAATGTGGAGAAAAGGGTCACCAGGCTTGTGATTGCAAGGGAAAGAAAGAGGCTATCAATGTTGAATGCTACAATTGTAGGGAAATGGGGCATTATGAAAATGAATGTCCTAATGTTGGAACCATGGTCTTCTATGCATGTTTTGGAGTGTGGTTTGTGTTTGTTGTCAATCCTAAATGGAATCTCGGCTCGCGTTCCAGCAAAGAGATCATACCTTTCAAGCAGACAACAGTATTGAAGGTGGCGTCGTTTCCCAGTGCTTGCCAAATTTTTGGGGTCCAAAATCTGGAAATTAGTGAGCATCGCGAAAATAGGATTTCCATGAAGATCATGTTTTTATATGGAAAAGACATGAATTTCGCAAAGAGAGGAAGCTTGGTTTGGAAATTGCGAAGACCAGAAGAATGGAGGCGGTGAGTCTTCGCGATTACGTCAAAGCATCGCGAACAGCATAGTTGAAGAGCTTCGCGGCGATGGAGGGCTTAGCGAGGGAGCATCGCGGCGAAGGCGCGAAGGAATGTTGTGCTTCGCGAAGGTAGCTTCGTGGTGCTGTCGTGAAGGTATGTTGACGGTGATTCTTCGCGACTACGTCAAACTCCGCGAACGAAAGATTGGCGTTGAGCTTCGCGATTTGGACAGTTTTCTGGAAGAAACTTTGGAGCTTCGCGATTTGAGATGACGTGGCGTTGACTTCGCGTGGAAGGGACGAGGGTCGGTGGAATCGCCTATAAATGGAGGCCGACCCCCTCAAGAGAAGTAGAGAGAATTTCAGAGAAAGTCCTTTGCTCTCGGTTCGCAAAGGTCTCTCGCGAAGGCAGCGTGCTTTGCGAAAGAGAAGCTTCGCGGCGGCTAATCCGGCTCCGCGAAAGACGTGCACCCCGCTTTGGCTCAGTGAGCATCGCGAAGAGGCAGGATCATCGCGATAGCCGAGCATTGTGAAGGCTGGAGCATCGCGATAGTGCTTCGCGATTGAGCTTCGCGATTGAGCTTCGCGAAATGGCAGGGGCTCTGTGAAGTCGTGTCTGAGCTTTTCAAAATTGGGAGCCTTGCGAAGTAGGGTACATTACGAAGGCCTTTTCCAAAGGTTGTTTGCCCTGTGAACAAGGGAAAGGGGTGTTTCCTCAGTGGTTGGAATTTGGAACATAACAGAGCATTAACTCAAGGCTCTGATGCAAGCAAAGTCTCATGCTGAATAGGAGACAATGAAATTCATGACTATCAATTTAAGTGACCTTCACATCTATAAACTGAGTGAGACTTCACCAACGGCAGTGAGCCAGGGGGAGTCAACGGGAGTGACCTCAGGGAAGCAGTGGGCTATCCCTGAACCTTTGTAAAGGCAGTGAGCCTGGGACGGAGTGACTGTACCCGAACTTTTGTATTCTACAGCTAGTGAAGCATAGTGGATTTTGGTACGACCGACAACCTGTTGGCATATGCTCCTTGGACGTAGCCCTTAGTGGTGAACCAAGTAAAAAGAGTTGTGTCTTCTCTGTGCTTGTGAATGCTTTCTTTCTAATCATATTCATCATACAGGTTCAACAAGTTCCTACCAACGTGGGAACAAGATCCATCACTTTAAAAGAAAAAGTGGTCACCCTGATTCACCCCTCCCCTATCAGGGTGTCCTGGGGTCCTTCAAGTGGTATCAGAGGGTAAAGGTTGCTGGTGTTGAATCTGACCTTCTTGTCATGGAAAACGCGGTCAATGTCAGGGGAGTCCCTCACTTCGATGGAAGCAATTTCCAGATCTGGAAGAACAGAATGAGATCTCATCTAAGATCTCTTGGAATGGAAGTTCTTTTTTCTAATGTGCAAGGAATACAAGTCACTGATCCAACAGCCTGGCTATGACTGAAACTGACAGGAAACTTCTTGATGCGGATGCTAAAGCACAGAATGCTCTCACTGCAGCCCTTTCTGATCAGATCTACCTGAAGGTGATGAATTGCACCTCAGCAAAATCCATGTGGGATAAACTTGAGAATATTTATGAAGGAGATAGTAAAGTGAATGAGGCAAAACTACAAGTGCTACAGAATCGGTTTGATGATCTGAAGATTCATCCAGACGAGAATGCAGACTCTTTCTTCAATCGAATTACTGAAGTGGATGGAGCAATTCGGGGTTTAGGCGAAGAAATAAAAGACATTGATATTGTAAAGAAAATTTTAAGAATACTTCCACCTCTGTATAATGCGAAGGAGTCAGCCCTTGAGGAAAGAGATCTTTCCAAACTTTCTCTAGATGATCTACTGAGAAGCTTGGTAGCATATGAAATGAGAGTCAAACCAGAAGATGCTAGGACTCAGGTGAGCAAGGAAATGGCATTCAAGGCCATGGATAAATTAAAAATCTCAAAGTATAGTAGCAGTGATGATGACGAAGAAAAAGATATTCTTTCTCTCATTGCAAAGAAGTTCCATAAGGGGAAAGGGAAATTCAAAGGGAAGTTACCTCTCGCATGTTTCCGTTGTGGAAAAGTTGGGCACATTGCCTCCCAGTGCTTGAAGAATATCAATGATGATGACAGTGAAGATGAAAACTGCAAGAAGCCCCAGAGAAGGTTCTTCAAAAAGGGAGACTTCAAATCTGGTAAGAGAATGCAAAGGAAGAGTTTTTTCTGTGAAGAGGAAGAAGATGACAATGAATTCTGTGATAAAGAAGAACCAGAATTCAAAACAGGGAACCATGCTTCTATGATGGCCACTGTTGAAAAGTCAGAAGATATTGATGGAGAAAAACAACTGAGAACTTGTGTAGATCCTGAGGTGCAACTTAAGGATGCAGTTAGTAAGCTTAAGATTAAATGTAAGAGCTGCAATAAGTGGAAATAAATTGTAGAATAATCAACTGAATACGTTGATCAACTTGAAGCTGAAATTGAAAGACTGGAAGAATTTGTGAAGGTACAATCTAAAATAATTGAAAGCAATGATGATGTAGTTGATCTGAAGCTGAGAATTGAAGAGCAGGCAAAGGTCATCAATGATCTCACATCCAGACTGGATGAAAAATCCAAGACTACTGAGGGTCTTGAGGAGGAAGTAGTTACACTAAGGAGTAAACTGGAGACTGAATCAGTTCCAAAAGAATCGAGGAAGAAAATACAGTTCGGAAGATTCTCAGATGCAGAATTACTAGCAAGAGCCAAGTGTGGTTCAGATGGGGTTGGAAAAATCTTGAGTGATCAAAGACCTACTTACATGGGAATGAGTGGAATTGGCTATGGGGCTGAGTCATCAACTACTGGAAGTGAAAAGATCTAAAACAAAGATAAGATGAAAGTTGAACATGTTGAAATGTTACCTAGAGTGCTGAAAAAGGAACACTCAATCCAAACTAAAAGGAGACCTGAAAATTATCCTCAAACTTTCAAAAATGACAGACAGTCTTACTATTCTCCCAAAGAAGAAGGTATAAGGAGAAATTCAAGTGGGAAGACATTTTCTCTCATGAAGTGTCAGTTCTGTGGCTATCTGGGCCATACCATGTCTTATTGTGAAGAGGCAAGAAGCTATATGAATGGAGAAGATATAGATGCTCAACAAAGGAGAACAATCTCATATCATAATTCTTATAGAAGAAATAATTTCTATGGATATTGTTTTTGTTGTTCTAACTTTGGTCATAAGGCTGCTAATTGCAGGCAGAGAAGGGACATAGACACCTCATACCGAAGTTCAAGACAAGTCAAGTCTCATCAGCAAGACAGTGGTTCTCTTTCAAACAGGTTCTCACCTCTCAAGGAAGACTTTGACTATGAAGAACCTGGGTATGCGGAAGAGATAGTTGAAAGGCCATCAGTTCTATATACTCAATCTAATGTCTCATGGAAGGAAAGGAAGAAGATTGAGAAATCGAACCTTGCAGAGGTAGCCCTCAAAGTTACAAAGAACAGTAGTACCTGGATTCTGGATAGCGGCTGTTCATCTCATATGACAGGTAATGCCGGCCTACTAACGAATATCATAAAGAATGTTGATGGTACAGTAAGATTTGGTAATGATGGGGCTCTTAAAATAAATGGGAGTGGAAGTACCCAATTAGCTAATGGAGAACTAAAGAAGACTGAAGTCCTTTACGTAGCTGGCCTACGTCATAATCTCCTCGGCGTGAGTCAACTTTGTGACTCAGGACTTATAGTTACATTTAATCAGAAAGGCTGCACTATCAAGGGAAAAACTGGCAATTCACTTATGAAGGGATGCAGAACAGAAGGCAACTTGTATCAGGTTGATAGTGAAGAAAATATATGTTACATGACTGTTGAAGAAGAAAACAATTTGTGGCATCGAAGATTGGGACACATCAATCAACAAGACATGGAGAAAATATCAAAATTGAGAATTGTCATGGACATCCCCAACCTGAAGCGTGAGCGTGAAAAATCTTGTGATGCTTGCATTCGTGGGAAGCTGGTCTGTAGTTCATATCGGCCAAAGAAGAAAAAGGCGTCTCACCTTCTTGATCTGATTCATACAGATGTTTGTGGTCCAATAAATGTTTCTGGAACACATGGAGAAAGGTACTTTGTCCTTTTCATAGATGATTATAGTAGAATGGCATGTGTGATGGTCATTCATAGGAAACGACAAGTCCTTCACTGCATGAAAACATATCGGCGAATCGCCGAGAATGATACTGGACGAACAATCAAAGTGTTGCGATCTGACAACGGAGGAGAATACACGTCCATTGAATTTGAGAATTATCTAGAGAAGAATGGGATACAACATGAGGTAGCTGCTGTGAGAACTCGACAACAAAATGGAGTTGTTGAACGTAGGAATCGACAGGTGAACAACATGGCACGAACTATGCTGATTGAGAGTCGTATTCCACGATATTACTGGAAAGAGGCTGTTCAAGCTGCAGTGTACATTCAGAATCGAACAGGACTTTATATGGGTGAGACGAAGACACCATACGAATTGTGGCATGGAAGAAAGACTTCTCTAAAATACTTTCGTGTCTTTGGAAGTAAATGCTTTATCAGGAACAAAGAAGGAAATCAAGGGAAATATGGAGACAATGCAGATGAAGGAATTTTCCTTGGTTACTCAATGAACAGCAAAGCCTGCAAATGTTTCAACAAGCATTTGGGAAGAATTGTGGAAAGTAGTGATGTTAAGATACTTGAAGAGAAAACCACAAATGCCTCAAGGACTTCATATGCTGATGTGATAGAAAGTCAGGAAGAATGTGAACGTGAAGAAAATACAAGTGCAGAAATAGATGAAGTTGTTCAAAACACTCAGCAGTCACATCATGATGTTGACTCAGAAGAAGAATCTGAAGAAGAAACTATTGCTGAAGAAAATTCTACTGAACCTCGCAGGAGAAATCGAAGAGTTGAGATTGATCCATCCAATATAATTGGGGATAAAAGTGCACCCACTCAAACAAGGAGGATGAGGAATAACACGCAGTCTGCATTTCTATCAGTTGTAGATCCATCCTCATTCGAAGAAGCTGTAAAAGATAAATCTTGGGTGAATGCCATGAATGATGAATTAGATCAGATTGACAAGAATCAGACATGGGATCTTGTCCAGAGACCCGAAGGTCACAACGTGATTGGTACCAAATGGATCTTCAAAAATAAGTTTTATGAGCATGGAAGTGTCATCAGAAACAAGGCACAACTGGTATGTAAAGGATACTCTCAGATTGAAGGCATTGGTGTTGAAGAAACCTTTTCTCCAGTGGCTAGACTGGAGTCAATCAGTCTTTTCATTGCCATGGAACTCCAAAGAGGATATAAAGTATATCAAATCGATGTCAAGACAGAATTCTTGAATGGTGTACTCGAAGAAGAAGTCTACATTGAACAACCCGTGGGATTTGTTTTGGGTACTGATGAAAAAAAGGTCTGCAAACTGAAGAAAGCCCTATATGGTTTGAAGCAGGAACCACGGGCATGGTACTCACGGCTGGACTCATTTCTCAAGAAGTTGGAATTCAAAAGAGGAGGAGTTGATCACAATCTCAATGTGAAGAATTCTCCAAAAGATCAATTCATGGTTCTGGTCTACGTTGATTATATCATATTTGGTGGCAGCAGGCAGAAATCAGTGGATGAATTTGCCAACCACATGAAATCTGAATTTGAAATGTCTATGATTGGGGAGCTCACATATTTCTTGGGGCTGCAAGTGATTCAAAAGAAGGAATACACTTTCATTTCTCAGGAAAAGTATGCAAGAGGGTTACTGAAAAAGTTCAATATGCAAGACTCCAAACCAATGTCAACTCCAATTGCAGTTGGAACTAAACTTGGAAAGCATGAGGATGGGAACTCTGTTGATCCCACCATGTATAGGAGGATCATTGGAAGCCTACTGTACCTGACAGCGACAAGGCCAGATATTGTCTTTGCAACATGCCTTGCAGCCCGTTTTCAGAGTAATCCAAAGGAGGAACATATGGCAGAAGTAAAAAGAATCATGAGGTATATCCAAGGCACACATAACTTCGGGTTATTTTTTTCTGCAGGCAGGGATAGTGCATTATCCGCGTTTTCGGATGCTGACTGGGCTGGTGATGTAGTAAACAGAAAATCCACTAGTTGTGGAGCTTTCTATATTGGGCAGAAATGTGTGGGCTGGTTGAGCAAGAAACAAGAAAGTACTTCTCTTAGTACTACTGAAGCTGAGTATATCTCCGCCACAAAGGCATGCACTCAACTGCTATGGATGAAGCAGCAATTAACTGACATTGGCGATGAGGTAACGCAACCAATGGTGATTTACTGTGACAATAAGAGCGCAATTGATCTTACGAAGAATCCTGTTCAGCATTCTCGTACAAAACACATTGAAATCCGGTATCACTTTATCAAAGAGAAAGTTGAGCAAAGCGTGATTAGATTGGATCATGTGGGAATAGATGAGCAAGTGTCCGATATTCTGACAAAGCCACTATCAGCGGTTGTGTTTGAGAAGCATCGGTTGAACCTCGGAGTTCGACCACCTCCCAGTGCATAAGGAGGTTACGGAATTCCCCTCTCCCCATTTGTTATAAATGTTTTAATCTGTTTATGGATATGTTACAGGTTTATGGGGGAGATACTATCTAGGGGGAGTATGGTTTGCACTGAACGTGAAAATTTTACTGGTCTTTGGATTTATTGTCAATGGGGGAGAAAGGAGAAGAAAACATTCAGGAAAACTTCTGTGATGAGAAGAATGAGAAGGAAAACAGTGGAACCCAATTCAAGCCTCCTCTCTTGTTTTCTACACCGAGCATTGCTCACGTAGACTTAGAGTATTGGCTGGGTTGATTCCTGCGGTTTTTGGTTTTCACATTAATGGAGATCTATGGAATTTTTCTTCTGATTGCCAACAAACCCAAAGGGGGAGATTCTTGGAACCATGGTCTTCTATGCATGTTTTAGAGTGAGGTTTGTGTTTGTTGTCAATCCTCAATGGAAGCTCGGCTCGCGTTCCAGCAAAGAGATCATACCTTTCAAGCAGACAACAGTATTGAAGGTGGCGTCGTTTCCCAGTGTTTGCCAAATTTTTGGGGTCGAAAATATGGAAATTGGTGAGCATCACGAAAATAAGATTTCCATGAAGATCATGTTTTTATATGGAAAAGGCATGAATTTCGTGAAGAGAGGATGCATGGTTTGGAAATCGCGAAGACCAGAAGAATGGAGGCGGTGAGTCTTCGCGATTACGTCAAAGCGTCGCGAACGGCAGAGTTGAAGAGCTTCGCGGCGATGAAGGGCTTAGCGAGGGAGCATCGCGACGAAGGTGCGAAGGAATGTTGGGATTCGTGAAGGTAGCTTCGCGGCGCTATCGCGAAGGTATGTAGATGGTGATTCTTCGCGACTACGTCAAACTCCGCGAACGAAAGATTGGCGTGGAGCTTCGCGATTTGGACAGTTTTCTGGCAGAAACTTTGGTGCTTCGCGATTTGAGATGACGTGGTGTTGACTTCGCGTGGAAGGGACGAGGGTCAGTGGAATCACCTATAAATAGAGGCCGACCCCCTCAAGAGAAGTAGAGAGAATTTCAGAGAAAGTCCTTTGCTCTCGGTTCGCAAAGGTCTCTCGCGAAGGCAGTGTGCTTTGCGAAAGAGAAGCTTCACGGCGGCTAATCCGGCTCCGCGAAAGACGTGTGCCCCACTTTGGCTCAGTGAGCATCGCGAAGAGGCAGGAGCTTCACGATAGCCGAGCATTGCGAAGGCTGGAGCATCGCAATAGTGCTTTGCGATTGAGCTTCATGATTGAGCTTCGCGAAATGGCAGGGGCTCTGTGAAGTCTTGTCTGAGCTTTTCAAAATTGGGAGCCTTGCAAAGTAGGGTACTTTGCGAAGGCCTTTTTCCAAAGGTTGTTTGCCCTGTGAACAAGGGAAAGGGGTGTTTCCTCAGTGGTTGGAATTTGGAACTTAACAGAGCATTAACTCAGGGCTCTGATGCAAGCAAAGTCTCATGCTGAATAGGAGACAATGAAATTCATGACTATCAATTGAAGAGACCTTCACGTCTATAAACTGAGTGAGACTTCACCAACGGCAGTGAGCCAGGGGGAGTCAACGGGAGTGACCTCAGGGAAGCAGTGGGCTATCCCTGAACCTTTGTAAAGGCAGTGAGCCTGGGACGGAGTGACTGTACCCGAACTTTTGTAATCTACAGCTAGGGAAGCATAGTGGATTTTGGTACGACCGACAACCTGTCGGCGTATGCTCCTTGGACGTAGCCCTTAGTGGTGAACCAAGTAAAAGAGTTGTGTCTTCTCTGTGCTTGTGAATGCTTTCTTTCTAATCATATTCATCATACAGGTTCAACAAGTTCCTACCAACGTGAGAACAAGATCCATCACTTTAAAAGAAAAAGTGGTCACCCTGATTCACCCCTCCCCTCTCAGGGTGTCCCGGGGTCCTTCACCTAAGCGTCAAGGAAACTTACCACAGAAAAGGCCAAGGGATCAAGGCCAATCTTATGCTGTGACTACAGTTGAAGCGGAATAATTAATGTATTGGTGCTTTTGGACTCAAGGATTATATTCCAGTTATAAGAATAATGTGATATATATAAAGATTGTACTGCAGTACTTTTTGATTTAAGTAAGGTTTTAATATGATGAAGGTAATTATATTTTTAGTATGTGACAATAAGAAAAACTTTACTTTGTTTGGGGAATCTAATAAATTTATTTTGGAATTTAGAGACCTTTTAGAGAAAGTCTGGACAGAGGTATTTTGGATAACTATAAAGGTTGGAGTGGATTAAATTGATCTTTCGATAGTATTTTTTAAGGTTAAAAAATTTATGAAGATTATTTATGGAATATTATGATACTATATTTTTAGGAAAAGGACAACCTGTAGGGTGGGGCATAACCCATCGCGTCGGACAAAGCAGCAGGGATCGAACCCACAACCATAGTGCGACAGGCCTTTATTTCCTACCACTAGCCCACAGGAAGTCCCTGGTTATTACAAAATAATTTTACTAATCTAAATGGTATGTGTTAACATTTGGAATCTTATACAATTAGGATATGTATAATATTTTTGAGTTCTATTATATTTTTGAGTGAAAGATGAGTTGAAGGTTGAAACTCTAATTGTCAAGCATAAATATATATATACCTCTCTCTTATTCAATGAAAAAATTAATTCTTAAACTTTAGTAAAGGGATATTAAAACAAAAAAATGTGTTATCCCAATACCTTATGTCTTGTTGAAATGATGATATTTTAAATCAACATAGATTGAAGGCTTTGAGGCCCTCAATTTGACAGTTGATTGTGATTGATGACCTCAATCACTCCATACAAATATTTACATTTTCCCTCCAATTATATGTCTCTAATTGCCACCAATGTTCTCCTAATCGAGATCATAATTGGGTGGTGACTTTTTCATTTCCCTTTCCCTCTTATTAAGGAAAAATTTTATTAATCTTATTTCCGATGTGGGTCTTCCTCAAAGGTATTTTCTCTTTTCAACCTTTTATTTTCATAGAAAATATTCAAATTGGGAGGACTCAATTTATTGAAGGAGGGGAGAATGTAACACCCCGAGCTTCCACGATACGCTTCTCATTCAATAATGCAATAGCTTGCATTGTACGCAAGTTCGAGTTCTAACACACTGCGACTAATCAAAGTAGCCGTTATGAATAGTAATAACCGCTTTTTAAAATTATAGAAATTTTATATTTCAAAATGGACTTCATTTTTGTATTTGTAATATCGAAATTATCCTACGTTGAATTTTTTGTAACTTTCTGAGAACTTCCAATTTTTTTATGAATAGTGAAAAATACTTAAAAAAAAATTTTAATCAAAATAATTTATTGTGATAAATTATACTATTTATTGGTTTTAAAGTATAAGTAGAATATATTTTTACCATTTTATCCAATGGTGGTCATTAGAATTAATTTAACATTGAAATTGGACATAAACAATTGGCAATCTTTTGATATAAATTGTTTCTTAAAAACACGCTATTTGTTGTGAAAGCGGGAAATAAAATATAAAATTAAATAATGCAACTTATATGTTTGGAATTTTGTAAAATAGACATCATTTTTGAATTCGGAATAACAATTATAGCTTAGGGTGAAATTTTGGCATTGTTCTGAAAAACATCAATTTTTGATGAATAGTGAAACCACTAAGTGGTAGTTAAATAACTGATTTTTCGTTTAAATGAAATATTACCACTTCTGTGATTTGATTTTCAAAAATCCAACATACATGGTTGTCATTAAGAAGTAAAATGTTGTTCAATGAGATTAAAATAATTTTTTGGTGAATAGTAACTTTTAAGTTCTTAATCGCGATTAGAGGTAATTAGTGTAGTTTAAGGTAAAAATAATGTTTTAATAATATGAGATGAGCTTGACACATATCCTACCCTCATTGGATGTGTCATGGCCGACCAAGCCAATCCATGGGTAAACTTGGGGACCCCATGGAGCCACTTTAGTTGGAAAATGACATAAATACCTTTTATTTAATGTTAAAGTAAAAAATGGCACAAACATGAAATGTTTTACTAAAACAATTTTTACATGGGGTTATACAAGTCATATTTTTGACTATAAATAGTCATTAGAAAGATAAAATGATTTCCTATATCATAGTATTTGTTTTATAATTTTTTGACATTAAATAAATTAAATTATTTCTGACGTCATTATGATGCAGCGATGACCTCATTATTTAACGATTTTAATAAAATGAAAAGATAATGTACAATATAAGGCTTACACTTGTACAAAGACTATTGGATGGGTAGATTTAGAACCCTTATCACCTTAGCCACGAATTATATAAGTGTGGGTCCTTTAGAATCCGAAAAGCATTGTATAATAATGTAAAAGTTCCTTACTTTCCAAGAGTGCCCCTCCTCTCCTCTTATAAAGGCCCCCACCTCTACCACCTCATTCACACTTTCAAGCCATTTGGCTCGGCCAAACTCTGCCCAAATTCTCTCCCAACTTCCCCCTCTTACTCCTAGAAGCCTCAATTTGGGCAGAACTCTTCCCAAGGAAGCCTTTGGCTCAAATCAAAAAGAGTTACCCGATTTTGAGATAATGTCTTCTCTAATGTTGTTTTGTATTATTTTTCTACTCCAACCCCCTAAACTCTTTTTATTCATTTCTTTTGTAACAACACCAGCATCCTAAATATACTAGGATGTTGTTATAAGAAGGATTCTAGATACACTTGCACACACCTACATCTAATGGTTAAAGAACATACGGTTTCTGTGGATGGCGAATTTCTGCCTCACGAAACGATGATTGTTCAACACTCATATAACACATTCAAAGGTGGACATTAAGATGTAACTATTTTTATATATGATATATAATATGTTTATGTTTTACTTATTCTTCTTTATTTCCCATTTATGGCATACTTTATGATTTCTATTATGGGTAAAACGCGATAATTTCATTTTAGGAAGTGCGGGCTATCGCCCCTCAAAGTGATTTGAATCGTTAATGCCATATGTGGGATGTATAAAGGATTGAGTAAATGGTATTATACACTATATTATACTGGAATTATATTATACATTTATATCATTATGATTTCGTTCCATTAAATATGAAATTGAAATGAAAGTAGCGTTCATGCATACGTACGGCTTACCGTCTCCATGAACGGTGCATTGCATTTCTTACCTCTAAATGTTACGTAATATTATAAATGAATGTATATACTGGATATATAAGATATATATGACATCTAAATCATGAATATAATTCTGGAGAGAATGGATATTCTACCATATAAACAACTTGTAATTATAAGAAGTTTATTGTTGACTCAAGTACCAAAGATCGACAAAACGACCGTTATTAACTTAAATAATTACATAATGTTCATAACATGGTAATAAGTGATATAAAAGGAATAATGAACATGAAAAAGTTTCTTAAGTAAATAGAAATTAACTCTAGTTTATTATTCCGGAGGTTAAAGAACGGTCGAGTCAGGACAAGACGCAAGGTAAGGGAACTTCTTAACCCAATTTCTATTCTTTGGGTTAATATCTTACTTTCAAATTATGTCATGATATTATTATGTCATATCTTGTATTTTTACATTATTTATGTGTAATTATAGTGAATACACATAATAGACCTACGTTATAAAAAATGATCTTTTAAGGACTTCGTCTCAATCCCCTTTCATTGAGGCATATTTGGTTTTATACACAACTTTCTTTTATACGGTGTATAAACCCCTTTGACTTTTAAGGTTATTCAAAAGGAATATTTTTATACGAAGTGTTTTGCTAAACGACAAAAGGGAATGTTTTTCTTTCCATACTTATGCGACGACAATGACTTCTCCGCCGCCGTGACCATTATTTGATTTTTGGCTTCCTCTACAAGCCATCTTTTTTTTAATGAAAAATAAATACAGAGTTTTAAATTTCTTTTATTTTGGTATTGAAAATGGTTTTGAAAGCATTTTTATTATAACAATGTGTTGTATTTATATCTTGTGATTGAAATGTAGAAATGTTATGTTTCCTTTATGCATGTTTTATGTGATACGATTATGTTATGGTTTATGATATGTTTAAACCTATTCATATGAGGAATGTATTGGACTTAATAAGTGACGGGTGGAGCCCGCTATATCTCCTCGATGCATCGATAGGTCTCATGAGACAACTAGATGTGGAATTGGCCGAGGCCCTTTCCGAATTTGATTTATGGTTTTGGCCGTGGCCTTAATCATTTTAGACATCTTGGTCGAGGCCTTGACAAAATGTTTCAGAAAGTCTGGCATTATACATTTCTTCATTATGAAAGTGGTTATTGATATTGCATGTGATTATTCAACTAGTAGAATATCCATGTGAGTAAGTAAATGGCATTATTTAATTTTATTTTTGCCATATTATTCTGAAGTTCAAGTTTAAAAAGGCTTTTGTTTTAGTTATACATTGCCTTAAATGTTAATGTTTATTTATGAAAGCTTCCGCAATATTGTTATCCTTACTGAGCATCTGAGCTCACCCCTTTCAATGTTTTAATATTTTCCAGGGTGTGAAGAAGTATTTTATGAATGACCTGCATGGATAGTGTGAGGGGATATGAAGACAATTTGTTGTTGTAGTTTTTCACTTTATGATGTAATGTAATGTTTGTGAATGTATCTAGTGTTTCCAAGGCTACTAAACTAATAGGTCATTCGAGACTTGATCTTTTGTGATCATGCCAATGCTACGAAGTAATGCACCGACACTGGGTAGCTAGGGTCGGGGCGTTACAGATTAAAAACAATAATTTTTTATTAAATACAGACAATAAAATGGAAATAAACTTTTTTACTTTATTTCAAGGTAAAATAATTTTTACCCTTATATCACATATTTTCTAGAAAACAAAATTTTATGCATTTTGTGTTCTAATATTAATATTAATTTCTATAATCTATAGAATTAAAATTTGATAAAACGTGTAGAATATTGGGAATTGGAAATTTGAATTTTTTTAAATATTCTCCTTTAATTTTTAGTTACCTAAATTGGTTATCTTCGTAAAAAGTTATCTTATAACAATAAAGTTTTGACCATATTTAATGGGGTTTAACTAGGAGAGACAATTTTAAATTTATAGAAAAATAATCCAAATGTGATTGGTTGAGTGTGTTTCAAACCTATAAAATAGTATCAAAATAATTAGGGTTCTGGGGTGTCACATGACCCCAAACCAAATTATTTAATATTTTAAAACAATAATTCATAACAAGAGTTGCAGTCCCCACACTTATAAAATGAATCCAGTTATCCTATCCTTTTCACACCATTTAATACACATTGGTTGACCAACAACAACACAAAACCATTCTCAAAATTCCTAGAAATTTTTTTGGGTATGTTTTCTCAAATTAATACCATCCTAAAAGGCCTAAGATGTAAGCTAATGGTGGTTTTTCAAAGATGAAGTCTAACTCTTAAATGATTGCTTTCATTTTATTTATTTTTGTACATCCTTCAAAATCGTCATAACAAATTCATATAATAAAATATGATCCATAAATACAATGCAATGATATTATAATTTAGGAGAAACACTTATTCATCTCATTTTCAATCCAATTTCATTTAATTCATCATTATTGAGTACTTGGTTACAACCCCAACTATGAAGCAATGTGATTCATTTTTTATTACTTCCACGCATGGGTTTTTATAAAGATCTAAATAATGAAAAAATTAAAATTAAAAGATATGTATGATTATATGTAAATAAATTAATATATACTCTATTCCTTTTACACCACATATAAAATTGAAAACATTATTCATACATTCATATGAACTATGATCTCCATGAAATTACATGGTTATTTTTTTCATGAACTACTTACATGGATAGGATTAAAAAAGTATCAAATGTATAAAAATGATATCTATATCAGTTTTTATATTCATTAGTTATTAAAAATATATGACATTTCTCCATGGTCAACAAAACAATGTTATTTTGTGGTTACAAACTAAATCACCCAAAAATATCAAACATGAACTTAAAAATTACAATAACAGAATAAATGATCGTAACAAATGAAATAAAGAGAATAATGATAATGTAATGAATATGGACACTATAAATAACCTACTATTTCATACATTACTATTATATCATTTTAAAGATAAATAACATAATTTCTTAACAAATATCAGATCAAAATGATTAAATTCTTCAGAAAATATGGCTCATACATAACATGTATAAAATAAAATAGAAGAATTTATTTAAATACATATTCACTATCCTTATAAAATATCACATTTCATTTAATACATGTAATCACTTGATGATATACATCAATGAAATGGGTGATCTAAATTCCCAGTAAGAGGATAAATAAGGGATATGAATCAATATCACATGGGTGAGCATAATAGTCATATCATAAGCATAGGATCATAAAAAATATCACGAAGGAAGCATATGAAAATATAATGGAATGTCTAAATACATAAAAATTAATCACTATATCATATTTTTTAACTACCAAACATAGTTTTTTTGAAAGAATAAAATCCCTCATGGTGGAGATTTTGAGTATATAGTGTTTAATGACAATGTTTGAGGTTGTTTGAAAAGGTTGGTTTTCAAAGAAAGTATAAATAGTTAGCTTGAATGTTTGAACTGAAAGTGTAAAAGAGATGAACCTGATATCTAAAAATTAATGAATGCTAAACATAATCCCAGACAATGTACAAATGTTGGTCCCAATCTTTTTCAAAACACGAATGCTGAACCTAATCCTACACAATTTGTGAAGGCTAAACTGAACTCAGAAAGTAGGAATTATGATCTAATATTGTTACATGATCACACATAGAACTCATAGTTTTCTTTGGAACTCATGAAAGGGCACAAAAAGATTTGTAAAACAAATAAACTAACAATCCTACAACCGAATTATGATATCATGACTGGATATCATGAAGCACATGATTGTATTTGAGTCTTATGATGGGATCTCATGCAAGGGTCCTGATTTTCATTGGATCTCACAATGGAATGTCACACAATAACACTGATTGTATATTGATGTTGCACACAGATCTTACAAAAAGGTAATATAAGACTTCTGTATTGTGTGAATGTGGACTAGGGACTCATATAAAGCACTAATGTAGACCATTGTCTTGTGCAAAGAACGAACAAAAATGTATTCCAGGGACATGTGAAAAGTGAGAGTGTTGTCTAAGGACACAAGAAAAGTGTGACTTCAGACTAGGGAATCTCAAAAAGAGTGAATGAGAATTATGATCAAGAACTAACAAAAAGAAAAAATACAAACTGGGG
This sequence comes from Viscum album, assembly GCA_963277665.1. Taxonomy (NCBI): domain Eukaryota; kingdom Viridiplantae; phylum Streptophyta; class Magnoliopsida; order Santalales; family Viscaceae; genus Viscum; species Viscum album. The sequence continues at coordinate 1,982,249,658 of OY728161.1, read as the reverse complement.
ACTCGCACTAGGGGTTCATGCTCAGATATTGTGGAGTTAATGATGACCATGAGGTGGAGAATTTTCTGTGATTTATGTAGTTAAGTTAGTGGAAACTCTCTTATAAATACACCATGTCCCATACATAAACATTATTGAATTTTTTATTAAAATACAGATCTGGCGTTCATTCAGAAACTCAAATTATAGAGAGATCTCATGAAGGAGTATCTTTGATTGACATTGAATAAGTTTTGTACATGATATTAATAGGGTATTCCACAAATCATGTGAGCAATCTTTCACTATGAACTCATTCTTTGTGTGAATGTAGACTATCAAAAGGGACTTACACTCAGTTCAGAATTGGACTCGGGGAAGGGAATGGCGCCACTGTCTCACGCTAGGGTCTCAAACTAGGGTCTCATGCTACGGTATCATCCCAAGGACATTCACCAAGATCTCTTAAAAGGGGTTATGTTATAGGATCTCAGAAAATGGTTTACACATTGGGACCTCATGAAAGGGGTTATGCGCTAGGGTCCCCCATAGGGGTACCACACTTGAATATTGTGCATGGAGATACGCGATTACATTTCAATTTTAAAAGTATAATTTTCATACCTAAATTTTGATGGATATGAATAAGATAGAGGATATGCACCATTCAAAAATATTTTCAGAAGAATGTTATTCACTTCTACATTCAAATAAGTGAAAGTAATATTAATAATATCATTATAATATTTCATAATAAGTGGTAATTTTTTTTCTACTATAGAGGGACGTATGTTCCAGTTGTTTTGATAATGGAATTGTTGCATCCAGGTGTTTTCAAATAAGTGATGTAGAAATCAAAAACAAATTATTTAACTGATGATATATTAAAATTGAGGATGAATTCATTAGTGATCATGAAGGTAACTACATGTACATAAAAAATGGGTTAATAATACCAACAAAAGTGACCAATGGAAGAGGAATAAGGTAACCCTTTCTACTAGCAGTGAGGCAGAGAAGGAAACAAATAGACCAACCCTTGTGAAAGTAGTGATCTGACCCTAAAATTAGTAAACGTACTGAGCATGGGCATTTAAGTGATCTAGCACAAACAATTTATTGAAAGTAAGACCTAGTGGATTTGTTACATCAGTACATTATCCTTGTATGCTCATTTCACGTACTCTACTGAGGTAGAACCACTTAAAAAACTCTATACCCTTGTGTTTTATTTCCTTCTTTGTATTCATTGCATAATTAATATATAAATAAGGAATGAAATAGGTCAACACATATAATTAAGAGAAAATAAAGTGACCCTATTAATAAATATGTTAATATCTAGTGGGGTATGATGAATTAATGTAAATTATATACATACCCTGATTCACTCCCCCACTCAAGGTATCAAGGACCCCTTTTGACCTAACAAATAGTTTCAGAGTATAGGTTACCTTTATTGATTTTTTTTCTCTGACAATATTTTCTCTAGTATTATAGTTGAAGTTTTACCTTGATCTTATCTAAGGGTTCCATGGAAATGGGATGAAATGTAATGAAGAAGAAGGTGTCATAATGTGATCCTTATTGTGGAAGTGTCCTTGTAAAAAGTGTGATTCAGTTTATAGAAACAAAACATTTACTAAAGAATGGTTTCAATAAATTAGACAGAAAAAATATATAATCAATCAATGATGCTTTAATAATGAGTGAAGAACCTCATATTCCTTGTGACATTAAGGCTACTGATGATGAAGAAACTCTATGATGGAATAAATGGAAGTTGTACATGAAATAATATTTTTGATTAAAAATTAAATTAAGAAATTAAATAAAAATATTTATAAATCCAAATAAGTGGAATTTAAATAAACTATCTAAAAGTACTAAATAAAAGGATTTGTTAGGTGGATTTATATCTAAGGGAGAAGAATGATTCCATATAAGAGTAAATTGAAACTACATATAAAATGATTAAAATACAAAAAATACAATGACAAGGTAAAGAATTAGAACATAGATGAAATTCAGAATCTCAAATCAATAAATTATGATCTTGGAACAAGACTATCTGAACTCATTTTAGAGAATAAGAGGATAAAATAAGATAATGCATGTTGTAATGATTTTGTTACTCATACGAATTGTATGTTAAAGTAAAAAATTGCCATGATGGGTAATCTCTCTCGAGAATTGAAATATGAGATGACTTGAGGGTAGAATATAAAGAGAGAACGAAATGCTCAAATTGAATCTAGGGATAAGAAGGATCCAAATTAGGAGAAGAGAATGAATCAGTCAAGAAAGAATTGGAAAAATATATTACTAATGGTAGACCAAAATTGAAGGATTCTGTTGACATATTATTTAATTATCCTTTTTATGGTTATAATGAAATGATAATAAAATATTCTACATTATATTAAAAACATGAAATAATTGTCTTGTCTTAATGGTCGTACAATTTTGGAAAATTTGGTATTGGGATTGATGAATACTCACTTAATCATTATACAAATAAAACAATTAATTTTTCGACAAATAGAAAAATTCCGACATAAAAAAAAATTATGTAAAAATCATTTCACAGGAAGTTATAACAACACGTTCTATTTCCATTAGATGCATGGTCATATTTCATGATTTTGTTTTGAGGATCTATAATAATTTCAGGCTATGAAGAATGAAATATTTCTAAATCAAAGACTAATAAGTAGGTATTTGAGAAATCTGGTATAATTTTCTTTTAAAAGAATGTATTCATGGAATGATACTATTATAGAATATTGTGGCACACCCCTGGTATGTGTCCAATGTCCCACGAGATCAATGTAAAAAGAATAACACTATCTATATCAATATATAAATCACAAAATGATGATGTGATGTATGTTTTTAATGGGATATTTTCTAGATATACTAATCAAGGTCATTTAGAATGAAATTTTATAACGAGTAATGAAGGGATGGAAAAGGAACCTAGATGTAGATCCCCAATACTGGTAGTGTATAAAAAAAATCCTCTATTGGAACATAAGATGATAAGCTGAAAATAGGTTTATAGCCTCATTAGAATCACACGTAGCTTAATGAAATGTGTACATATAACCTCCATTATTACAATCAAAAAAACTTCTCATAGAATGATTGTGAAAATACCTGAATGAAAATGGGAGGAGATTCTCTAATTGTGGTTCTGAAGATTGTAAATTTATTGGAAGTCCCAACTCCAACAGAAATGGTTGGTGTGACTCAGATTGTTGATAAAATAAAGATGAATAAATAATTCCATGAATAATTCCAATTTGATGACACATGGTAATATGTGATGGAAAGAAATAGAGTCTCTTATTGGAGTAAGAAGAATGATGATATGACAATAGGAATGGTTATGCTCAATGAAAAAATCATGTAAAATGTTATATTATTAGAGAATCTAAGAAAAAATTTTAAAATTGTGTTTAAAAAAATATTGTGAAAATTCCTAGCCTAAAGAATTTTAATATCATATGTAGAATCAATATGTAGTTATTTAATTTTTAGTCCTACGACTATAAAATTTGATGTTGGATGGGTAGTTGGAACAAGCACAAAAATAGTATAGTGATTTTCAATAAATTATTGAAGGGTTGATCAATCAGGATCAGACACTATCCTATTATTCAGGATTACATAAGTTCCTATATCACTTTGTTTATAAATTCTACTAATTAATGTTCAATTGTTTTAGGTTCAATGGGAGATATGGTCCAAGTTGTAATTGTATCAAAAGATGCAAAGTGGTCAAGTGATGTGCTCTAAAATGTGAACTGATTCAAATCTGGTAAAATAGATGAATAATAAATCTATAATAATTTCCTAGAAGGAGTTATTGATTTATGGATACATGAGATATATGGATGTAATTGAGTCCAATGGATAGTGATGGGGTTATTAACTTCATCTTTTGTTTCCTACAATGATTTCTGACATAGTATGCTTAGTGGTTTTTTTATAGATCTTTGTAAAGTGTCACATGTTAGTAAATGAGGTAGGAGGAGAATAATTTTTTTTGGGTTTATATAGTCATCCTAACAATATTAATAGTATTACATCATTAGGGATGAAATATATCCCAAAATCTGATGCAGTATCTCAATGGTATAAAAATGACAATTTTTTTTTCTGAAAACAAGAAGATCGATTGGGGTAGAAGTAGAAACATTTAGGTATTTCATTCTTATTTATTTAATTCTAATAATATAGTATTTTATGATAGTTTTTAGGCTATCAATAAGATATGAGAGAATATTTAATGTGTTTCAAACAAGTGGTATGCTTTCATTGAAAATTAATTCAACATTTGAAATCAGATAAAAAGTGGTATTAATGATTTATATCGGCACAAGTTGTAGATGATTTATTCAAGACCATTAGATATGAAATTAATTGCGACCAAACGGGTCTTTCTTAAAATGATTATTGATTATGGTTCAGGGATTTGAAACAGAGAACGACTCTTATGAGAAGGGTACTCCCTGATATATGGTATCGATGTTGATGAAAACATTTCACCTGTTCTAAGGCTAGAGATAACCATATTATTATTTGAAATATAATTACAATGAAATTTCAATAATTTTCTGAATTATATCAAGTATATCAAGTATGAATTAGTGAATGGGTTTATGGATGAATAAGTTTATATTGATAATCCATAATTTTTTCTCTTTCATGATGATGATAAGAGGGTGTATGGTATGAATTGGGTGCTATATGGGTTGAAGTAAGAACCAAGAGAAAGGTGTTCAAGACTAGATACATTTTTTAAGAATATTGGTTATCATTGTTGAAGATATTATTAAAATATATATTTCAACATTGATTGTAATCAACGAATGATGGTGTTGGTATATGTCAATGACATAATATTCAGTGTATTATATGAATAACAGTGCAATTAGTGGAAGAACGAAATAATAAAACATTCATTTCTCTCTATCTCTATATATATAATCCTAATAGTTTTTGAGAATATTTAGAATGTATAAATTCATGGAGATAAAGACATTGGTGGTTACCCAGATTAAACTATCATGGGATGATGAAGGCAATATAGTTAATGTCATAAAATACAAGAAAATCATTTGTAGTATATTGTACAAGACATTAATAAAACATGATATTGTTTTTTTCACATGTCAAGAAGTAAGGTATAAAATTAATCCAAAGGAAATCCTCTTTATTACAGTGGAACGAAAACATCATTATAATAATATCACAATGGATTTAGGTTTGATATACAATTAAAAGTCTTAGTAAGAGTTATAGGACTCTGTAGATATAGATTGCGTCAGATCATAAGATGATAGAAAATAAACATCAGGAGAAGTCATAGAGGATTATGTATTTCTTAGACAAAGAATAAAGAAGATTTTATTCCATTGGCACTGTAGAAGATGAATTTATTGCAGAAACTCAAGAATGTTTGTAGTTAATTCGGATGAACCTCCATATAAAGATATGGTACTTGAAGTGAAGTCTTTGACCATAATCCATTTTGATAATTCATGTTCTATAAATCGTTTTAAAAATCCATTACTTTACTCAAGTAAAAATCACATTGAAATCAAGTATCATTTTATCAAGGAAAATGTGGACCATCTGCTCATGAAGTTGTAGTATCTACCTACAATACAACAAGATGCAGATATTCTGACTAATAAAACCAAAAAAAACATAAAGGTTTATTGAAAAGGGGATAAATTATGGATATTAAAGGGGATAAAATGTATTAGTCAAGACAGGTGTAAAATCTAATAAGGGGAGTAGTGAAGTAGGGGGGTCTCTAAATTTTGTTATGCTTAATATGATAGATACAAGGATATATATCATGATAGAAGAGGTTCATGATGAAAAAAGTTGAATGGTTTGGGAATGAAGTGTTTCATTTATGAACTATGCATCCTACTCTTTTTTTCATGCAGATCATAGATCACGGTGGATTAGAGAATGTGTTGAGTAAATATATACCCACTATCAAAATCTCATGAAGTGAATTTTTTGTAATACAATAGAAGAATATATAATTTTGTATCAATATGTGAAGAGTTTTCAACAAACCCACAATGGGATATTGTTAGGAAGAAATTCCTCATGATGGTTCTTTTAAGTTGATTGTGTGTGTTGAAAAGTTTTTTGGTTGTTGGAAAAGACTAGATATTAAAGAAGGCATGAATAGTTAACAATCATTTCTGTACTCATGGAGTGTGAATGATAAACATGAGTTCATGTAATGACTGAATGATGTACCTGATCTCACACAAACGATGAATGTTGAACCTATCTCATTAAAATTATGAATACTGAACCTAATCTTGGGAAAAGCATGAATGATGAACTGAATTTGAAAAACACGAATTCTAAACTGGTCACATTATATGAGTTGGAGTGGCACTCATTGTTTTCATTGAGTCTCATGATGGGTCACAAAAGAATTGGAATACAACAATAGTGATAATAGAAATATTGAATTTTTATACCATGATTACATATTGTCAAGCGATAGATTGGATTTGAGTCTCATGATGGGATCTCAAACAGTACACATGATTTAATATGGCTATCATAATGGGATATCACATAGAGCTCAGGATTGGCTTCGGAGCTTGTTCATTGATATTTCATAATTGGAAAAAATATTCATGCAAAGAGACAATTTTTTTGAGGGAATAACGAAAAGAGGGAATGTGGACTAGGGACTCCCACAATTTTTTATATGAATATAGAAAAGAGACTCGTGAAATATGTGAATATGATCTTGGGTCTTAGGAAAAGCGTGAATGCAAACCAGGACCCGTGAAAAGAATAAATTCGAATAGAAATCATGTACTCACAAAAATTGAAAAGAGGGTATGGGGAATCCTACTCAGTATTCATGACCAAATAATTTTGGTAACATGATTCCCATTAGGGTGATGGTTTTACATGATTTTTAGAGTTATGGAGTTGGAAAATTGCATATAAATACCCCACGAACCATCCATAAACATTGACAATTTTTTTCTTAGAAGATTTATCTGAAGCATGTATAGAAAAGATACTTTCTTAGAGATCTCATTAATGAGACTCACAGAGAGATCTTGAAAACTTTTATATTATATTAAAATGATATATGTTTTTTTCATGATATGAACATGGTCTTCTGAAAAGCTTGAAATTCGTTTATCACCACAAACCCATGCTTAGTGTGAAAGCAGACTCGAAGAAAGGAATCATATTCAATGAAAAATAAAAATCACTGAATGTACTCAAGCTAGGTTCTCGAGCTAGGGTCATATGGTATATCCTCATTCTTGGGTCTTTCACTAGGATCACACACAAGGGGTTATACATCTTGATCACACACAAGGGTTTAGAAGCAATTATCTCACATAAGGGGTTACATGCCAGATTCTCGTTCATGAGGTTATGTTATAGGGTCTAACATTAGGGTATCACAAAAAATTTTTGAGCATGGAGATACATGTTTATATTGAACATGTTAATAGAATCATTGTAAAATCAGAATTATAAAGGGGGAGAAGAAGAATTTGGATTTTTACCATTTGACAATATTCTAAGAAGAGTGTTATTGTCTTTTACATTTAATGTAGGGATTGAATGACATCGAATCTCTCAACGATACATCCATTGTAGAGGTAATTGTTCTATATAGAGTAAAGGGATGTTTATTGGAGTTTTCTAGAAAGTAGAATTGTTACATAAATGTGTTTTCATAGATGTGAAGGAGAAACCAAGAAATATAATTAATAGATAATTTATTTACAATTGAGGATGAATTAATTAGTTATAATGAAGGGGCCTACATGTCTACAAACTGTGGGTGAGTACCTTCCAAGAGTAGTGATAAAAATAAGAGGAACAATATGATCTTTTCCACTATTATTAGTCCATAGAATGAGAAAATGTGATTGACCCCTGAAAATGTAGTTAGCTAATTGTAAACCATGTAACGAATGTGAGCCTAGGAATTGATGTTATGATCCTAAAACCTTGTATTGGTAGTAATCCTTAGTTGTTTTGGTACATCAGAACTTTATAATTTGTTGTTCCTTCTATGTATCCTAGTGAGGTCAAACCATGTAAAAATATCATCTTCCTTTTTTTATTTCCTACTTTATATTCAATACATCATCATCATAAAAAGAAGGAAATAATTGTATCAAAATAAATACATAAGATAAAAAAATGCGAACCTTAGAACAAAAGGGTGAAGATATATTGGGAATGGAAGAATTAAGTAAATGAATATCTGTACCATGATTCACCACCTCTAATGTTATCAATAACCTTTTGGACTTATAAGTTTTCAACAACGTACTCATCTTGTTCTTGTGTAACACATGTGTATAATCATAACATTATATTTAAAAAAAATCAACATCATTTAATGTATAATACACATTATATAATGACATAAATCACATTATCCAATGCAATATATGTCTATATAAATATTATCCCACCGGTAACATCATAATATATACATAATAATTCATGCCTCATTAAATTTATTACAATCAAAATCATGAAATAAACCTTGCTAATGAATGGGTTTTAGAAGGATTTAACCAAACATAATTCCATAAATAATATTTTGATTCCAAAAAGAAATATTTAAAAAAATGTTTCGCAAAATCCACATCATTCATGAGTGGAGAAGAAATAATTGAAGAGGAGTAAAATATGTGTTTTTTACATAATATTTCAATTGTAAAATATTTTTAATGGTCATTAAATCAGGTATAAAAATTTAATATACTATAAATGAAAAGGGAATAATAATTATATGAGATTTATGGATCATTAGATGAGTATTCATACATATTATTTCATGGATGACATATAACACAATGAAAGTGAGTTACGTTCATGAATCCCCTTCCCATAATTCGATGTTTATTTCATCGGTTTTGTATATTCTGAATAATAAAATAGGTTATCTAAAAAAACATAACCAAAAGTGATTTATATTCATTTATTCAAATAAAAGTTCAATTACAATCATTGGACTGTATTTCATAATTTCTATCAATGAATTTGAAAAGTTTTGATATCATGTTTTTTCTATAAAATTTCTATTTCTCTTTGATTTCTATATTTTAATTCATTGAAATTTATAAATTAATATAATTAAATTCATAAGAATATATTACATATAATTCCATGATTATATGTTATATATTGTTTATAATATCCATAATATATGATGGTTATATGTTTTGACATGACAATTTCTCTATATGTGGTTAACTGACCTTTAACAAAATGTTGTCTATAGAACATGAAATAGAGTTATGAAATTTATATTTATCATAAATATGATTATTTTAGTAGGTGAAAATAATTATAATTATTTTAAAATTCTTTATAACTAATTTTATAGTGTATGTTTTTGAATGGAATTGAGAAAAAGAAGAAATATAATAAGAAAAGAGGGGAGAGTAAATAGAGACTTACTCTCTCCTCAATGAAGCCTCTCTCGTACGACTCTATAAATCCATTGGTGATATAGTTGCAATATTATATAATTTTCCAAATTATTATAAGTGGATTTATATTGGGGTTTTTGGTAAGATATTGGGTCATTTAATGGTTGCAAGATTGGTTTTTCAAGGGGATGGGATAGGGTTTATTTATACTTGAGATGATGGTTATTATTAGAATAAAATTGTCAATATAAAAATATATCAAAGGTAAAAAATTTAATAGTGAATTTTGGAAAATTAAAATCATATAAAAATATAATATAATTGGTTTTATACCTTAAATAAACTTTAAAATAAAATAATACTTTTTATTAAACGGAATGTGGAAGAAATAAAAAATGCAATTTTAAGGAATCACTTTTGACATTAGGTTTTGAAATGTTATTTTAGGTTTGAAAATTAAATTTATTTATTTTTAATGGATAATTTATGAAAAGAAATATATAATGTCCAATACTATAGTTCTGAAAAGTATTTATTCAGTATTTAATCATGAATGATATAATTTAAGATACACCGGTTATGTGAAAAAATAAAATTATTAGTATTCACTTATATTTACAAAAATTAAAAAAATTACCCATGGAAAATATCTACACGTTGATTTCCAAGATGATATTAATTTTATCATAATATATTTTTTAAATATGTAATTTTAATATTAAATATTAAAAAAATGAAATTTACCAAATATAATTAAATAATATTTACTAAAAATGTTCTAATATTTTAATTGAGTTTTTTAATCATGATATTTTCTGTTGTTGAATTATAATATTAATATTTTCATAAATTATTCATTATAAATATTATTTATATATTATTTTATTATTTTTATTTAAAAGTACCATTCTGACAATCTGGTTACTTTTCCAAACAGTTAATATTCAAACAGTAACATTACCTCATATATTTACCAATTCATTCATTCACTCAATATTATAGTCAATTCCTCCCTAGGAAATATATTTCCATTTTATTAGTTGTTTATTGGTTTTTAAAAAAAATTATTTCAATGGTGTCTCTAGTGGGGGCAATAGTTCTAGTAGCTTTGGTCGATTTAAAAGTTTCAATTGTATCTTCTCAATTTTATATATTTTTTGGTTTTAAGGTTCTGATTTTTAATTGGTTTCATAAATGATTAATTTAAAAATATTTATTAATATATTTTATTGGTATCCCTATAATTTTTTGTGGTTTAATTTTATAAAATTTAATAAAACATAAATTTATTTTGGAAAAAAATATTACTAATAAAAAAGGGGTCGTTACAATATTCCACAATATCAAAATCCCATCCCCAAAATTTCAACGCATATTCTCAGTTGAGAGTATCTGAGGGTAATTCTAATTTTTTATTTCCTCTGGATTCCATTGTGCACCATCAGACTTATGGTTTCCCCACAACATTATACCAAGGAGAGTTTTCTTGTTGTGTATAAATGTTTCTCCACAATCCATGATTTTCACTGGATTCACATCACACGATATTTCATTATTTAGTTGTACCACCTATTGATTTAATACATGCGAGGGATTGGGTTTCTACATTCCCAGTACTGATACATGGTACATTTTATGTATTTTTTTAAACTTGGTTGACATAAAAGACAATAGACATCTACATCAATGTGATTAAGGATCTCAAATGGGATAATATACCTAGGGATAATCTCCCATTTATTTCAAAACTACATGAATCTTTTCCATGGTGATATTTGAAGGAATACATTATATGCATCTTTAAACTCCAAGACCCTTAAGTATTTTTCAGTAGATCAATTTTCCAAAATTTGAGATGCTTTTATTTGTGGTTGGATGGATTGAACTTTATCTACAATTTGATGCAAAATATCATGTCCATGTAGTTTCTAATCCCCAACAGCATCCCGCCAATTTAAATTGTATATCTCTTCATATAGAGAGCTTCATTTGGATCTATTTGAATACACGAGTGGACACTATTGTTTTATGAGAGCTCAACCTATGTGAGATGTCTATACCATTCACCTTTGAATTCCATTGAGTAATCTATTAGCATTCCCTTGATAATATAAAAACATATTTCAAATTGGAAATAATTTTGGTAGTGATAGGACATGAAAAAATTAAATTTAATACTCATATCATATTGAATATTTATCCAAAATTTATATTTGAACTATGGATCTTGATCAGAGAGTATTGAAAGTGGAATCCCATACATCATCACCAATTCCATGACATATATCATGGAAGGTTTTTCTAGAGGGAAATATTCCTTAATATAAATGATGTGGGAAGTATTTATGAGTTGATCCACCAAAACCAATATCACATTATTTCTTATCGATGATATCTAGAGACTAGTAAAAATATTCATTGTCATATTCTATCATTTCCATGTGGATATAGGCAATTGATTCATCATCCTTTCAGAATTGTGTCTCTATTTTTTAAAATTATATCATACCAAATATGGTGATATATAATATGTAATATCATTTTTCATGTTGCACCACCAGAAGTATGTTCTATGATCATGAAAAATATTGGTACTTGTACGACTGATAATGAAATGTGAGATATGTGAATTATTCAATAAATTTATGATTATCCTTGGATATAATGGTAAGGTAATCCGAATTCCTATTGGAATCACACAAATATCATATATGTGGAACTCATGTTGCATCCCTTCCTTTAGTACATAGACCTTTTTTGAAGATGTAGATCATCCATTGGTTCCTCCTTGATATTTTCATTGATATATGGTTACAAAATCATTTTGGAAAGACAGGATGTATTCCCAACCACTGTGATTATTGATTCAATCCTTTGAATATTCATGAATATATGGTCTTCCTCAATATTCATCATGGATATATTAACTGTTTCATTTCTACTTTATATATAATATAGTTTGTTTCAATTTCCCAGATGTTAGCGAATAGAGAAAAAATAGCCCTTGACTAGCTTTAACCATCATATTAAAATCTCGATAAAATTCCTCTTAGTGAATGTACACATTAAGATCTTTGGATTGGTATATATGTCACACTTCTCATCGTATTTAATGTTCCAAAAATTATTCAATGATAAAATCATCACTCTTATATCTTTTTCATGCATTGAGTAGTTCTTCTCAGGGGTCTTAATCTATCAAGATTCATATGGTATCACATTATTATTTTTCATAAGTAAACAACACATTGATTTATGTGAAGAATCACAGTATATCACAAATCCTTCTCCACTAATTGGTAGTGTGATTACATGTGTATTGGTGAACCTCTTATTGATAACATTAAAAATTTCCTCCCATTAATAGATCTTGTAATATTTTAACCATTTCAATTTTAACAAAGTTTTCATCCTTGATGATTTCGATTAATTTATCACATAACATAGGTTATATCATAATACTCTAATAAATATAAGGATTTCTCTAACATTAGTATATCTGGGCCACTCCAAAATTGATGTTTTCTCTAGAGGGTTAATAGAAATTCCCTCAATTATGATCTCATTTTTCAAGAATGAGACTTAACACATCGAAAAACAACACTTGATAAATATGGTGTAGTGTATATCCTTCCTCAATGTTAATAGGAAAATACAAACTTTTTATTTATGTTCCATCAATCTATTTGAATATATTATATTATAGTCTATAAAGACTAAACAAAATTGATGTGGTAGTCTCTAAAAAATATGTTCCTTAAATCCAAAAAGATTTCAAGTCAATTAGTAAGTCTGAATGGCATCATAATGAACTCATATTTCTCATTCTTTGTATAAAATGAAGTATAATGAATATATTACTTCATCAAATTTAGTTGATGATGTCTATAATGAAGAACCACCTTTGAAAATTAATTATCTCCTCATAGTTGGTCAAACATTTCATTAATCATTGTTATAGGATTCGTGTTATTTATAGTGATTTGGTTGAAATCCCACCAATCTATACACAACCTCACTGATCCATCCCTAACCTTGAAAAAGAGAACTAGAACACCCCAAGGAGGTTCACTAGGGAGTACAATCCATTTTTCAAAATTATATTTTTTCAACTTCTCTAACTCCTCCTGTTTTATTATGGCTATGTTATAGGGTAATTTGGATAAAAGATAAGATTTGGGTATGGGATCTGTGGAGAAATCTACCTCATTATCATAGGAATGTCATGGAAACCCTTCAAGAAATACATTAGTATATTAAAAAACAATAGAAATTTCCCCTATCATGATAACTTCTTTTGACTCAACCATTGGGAACGTTATTATCCATGATAGGGTATCAACATCCACACCATTTATAGCCATTCCAATAGAGATTCATGACCATCCACACATCTGTATTGGAGCATGGGATGGTTTATAATAAAAAAATGATATTTTATTTTCCATATAGTTGATGTGTGATCTATATAATGAGATCTAATCCATGTCTAGTATAGTGTAAAATTCCACCATAGGAAATATTATAAGATTCAAGGGAAGAATAATCCCAAAAAATCTAACAGGATAAGATAAGAACCCTTGTGTTATATTTTTTTCCCTACCATATTTTTTAGATAAATCCGCATCAAGGTATTAGAGATTTCATTCCATAGTTCAAAAAATCATACATGATATAAATCACTAATTTGAACAAGAATCAAATAAATATTTTTTAACTATTATGTGAATTGGATGTGTACCTAATATAACAAAATTTTTACATTCCACATTAGTAGTAGTGATGGAATAATATTTCCCTTTCTACATTGTCTTCTATAGTTTTTGGGAATAATTTCCCTCAAGGAACTTTGGTTCAGTGAATAAGATTTCATGGTTCCCGTTTTCATTACAGTTGAAGCATTAGATCTTGGGTGGTGTATTTGGAGGTTCCTTAAATTCCTCCATAATGTAGGCCATCATATTAATCTGTCTCTGATATTCATGAGCATAGTGTACTTCTATCCCACACATGAATACTTTTTATGTCCCTTTGAGATAATTCCAATGATTATTCTTCCAAAAAATTGACATATATGTAGTTTGATCCTCATTCCTCCTTTTTCATTTTACTAACCATCATGAAACTAAATTATTCTCTTATTATCCCTATAACCATTTTTCCTTTCTCAAAACATCATATCTATGTTGAGAGTGCATTAAACCACTTCCTTATAACTACGAATGTATTGGATAGATATATCCTTTCGATGGTGTGGTTTTAAATCACCAATAAATGATCTATTTGGATGTCAATGTTGATAAAAACCTAAGGTGTCTCTTTGAAGACTCGTGGAGTTTTCATCATTGTTATGAAAGATTCAGATACATTTTTTTTCATTTTCTTGAATAATCCCTCCATATTTTTTTCGTAGGAAATTATAGATATACTATTTATAAAATATTTTCTAAAAATATCTACACACCATCTCATATATTTTATCTTTTCTCTTGGTGTTCATTATTAACAGCCACTATTGATTATATTATCCATCTGAATGATAAATGGTTAGAGTCACCTTCTCCTTCTGTGAACAAAGGATCATAGAAAACATATTCCCAATTGATTTAACAAACTATTTAACGAAAAGTAGATCTGATAGTCCCCTAAATTATGTTTATAGTTTCCACATAATAGAATCAATGGATTTTTTATCTTTATTAGGGAAAGGTAGATATTCAACGTTGTTAAACTTATTATTCTTCCCTAAGACTAATGGGTACGTATTTCCATGATGTTTTCAAATCCTCCTCCCATGGAATTGGCGTTATAATTTGGGATACCATTTCATTTTACCTCGTATGGGTTGTTGGCCAGAATTCTCCAGGTTCCACCCATTTTTTATAACATAAAACGATTCAACACACATTAATTCAACAAAGAATGAATAGTTTGTTATTTTCTTAAATTAACGGAAATATCATATCTTATAGGTATTATATGATTATAAATTTATAAAAAGATTATTATAGGAGGTTATACCAATACATAGACATATACTTATGGTTTTATTTATTATTCTAAAATCATAATTCCAAAATTAACAAAACCATTATCTGATGCCAACTATAGAAATCCTAATTTTTATTATATGACTATTACATAATTTTAAAGATAAATAACATGATAGTGTTATATATACAGGATACAAAGGTTTAATGTATTTGGAAAATTAGTCTCTTATATAACATGTACATAATAAATATGAACAGTTATTTAAATCATTCTACTTTATCCTTTTAAAATCACACATTTTCCTTAGAAATTATAATCATAAAAGAATATACATCAATGAAAGTGGTGATTTAAAATCCTAAAATGGATATTAATAATGAACAGAAATCCATATATAATGGGTTATAATAATGATCATATCCTAATTTTATGAAAATCATTAATATCATCATGGAAACATGTGATACTGGCATGGAATGTGAGAATTCCTAGGAATCAAACATCATGTCATTGTAGTCAAATACCACACAAAGTTGTGAACCATGGTAGAATATTTTTTATGTTTAACACATGTTTATAATAATAACATCATACTTGTGAAAAAATATAGAATCATGTTAACGCATAACACACATTATCTCTTGCGATATATCACATTACCCAATATATTCGAGGGATATATAATTATAGGCTTACCTATCACATAATTATGTTTACATAATTATTATATCCACATAGAATATATAAATATAATAATCATTATAAAATTAAGGGAAGAGAGTGGCGTTGATAAGGATTCAATCAAACATAATTTCATGAATAATCTCGGGGTTCCAAATTGAATAATATAAAATATATTCACTATAATTATCATCATTCTTCAGTAATGAATAAATAACTCATGAGGACCCTCACACGATGATGATGGTTGGTTGTGGATGAATGAAATGAATGTAGAGTGATATTTTACATTTAATTTCCTAGTCAGAAATGCGAAGAAACAAAGGCCTAAAATGAACTACTCCTCCTTACCAAGAACTATGGTAACGATATCACATATCAAGGATAATAATACTATGTAATAGTCAACCAATGATGGACAAGAATGGGTTAATGATATATCTGAGAATCTTGGTTTCCAAGGAAATCCAGTCCCAACCTCCACTAGTAGAGTTGAGGAGGGTCAAGGTGATATGATCTTTAATTCAGATTCCCTGAGGGGATCTCTAGATAATAGTAATATTAGTCCAATTCCCATGCTAGATATAAATTTTAAATCACCAATGGAGGCGGAGGAGGTGGTTTCTGATGAAGCAGTATATTAGAAGCTTCTCTTTCATTCCAATGAAGAAATGATGGATGAACCCTTCATGATCAATGTTTATAATAACGATTCACATAAAATGTTTGCAATAACATTGCATGTCGAATTTAGTGATGAAAAATATCCAAGACAAAAAAAATCGAATTTTGATATTTGGATTCAGTTATTGGGAGGAAAGATTGGATGAACATGTATGAGTATGGGAACATTTGTAATGTCAATTTTGAAAGATCATTACGGAAAATAAATACATGGAGGTATCATCTAAATAATTAAAAATATTTTTTTTACTCTATAAAACTATTTTAATTTTACCATTAATGATCATGAATTTCCCTTTAAGGTTTGATATCCCTTTGGTATTGTGTACTTGGTTTCCAAAATATCATTAAAAGCGATTCATTGAATAAATTTTTTAATTATTTAGTAATGGATTATTCAGCTGAATGATTTCCGGAAATATAGATAACCCACAAAAAATGTGTTGGGTTTGATAATCCCCTAACCATAATTCCCACTTTATTTCAACGCTTTTGCACCTCCTAAATGATAAATTTATATTTATTAAAACATTTATCCAAAAGTGAATAATAAATATCTATAAACTTTTATATCTATTATAATAATTTCATTATATTACATAATTTTTTATGATTATGTTAACATGTTTTTATATAGTGATTTTTCATAGAAATTTCTTACTTCGCTTTGATTTTCCTATTTTCATTAAAAGTAATTAATACATTAGTACAATGAATTCATGAAGATTATAATAAATATATTTATACTTTTATATCTTATATGTAGATTATATTATAAAACCATTCCTATGGTTATATTTGTTGACAAGGAAATGTCTCCGTATGTGGATAACAATCCATTAACGAAACGTTTTCAAAAGAGAGGTAAAGAGATATAGGAAATTTATGTTCTTCATAAATTAGATAATTAATGAAGGTTAACATCATTAATATAATTTTAAATTATTTTATAAATAATTTTATAGTACATGTTTTTGAAATTAATTGGTAAAATTAATGAAGAGATGTTGAAAAGTGGGAAGAGTTAACAGATACTAACTCTCTCCTTGGTGTTTCATATATTGTACGATACAATATATCACTTGGAGACTCGAGTTGGATTGATCCAGAATATCAAAGTGAATTATAAGGGGATATAAAGGGAGTATTTAGGAAGAGATTGGGATTTTTAATTGGTGGGAGAAGTTATTTTCCTATTAGAGGGAGAGGGGTTATTTATACATAAGAAGATAGGTAGTTTTAGAATATAATTTAAAATAAAATAGTATATCAAAGGTAAATTTTATAATACTGATTTTCTTACAATATAAATCTTTTATAAATATAATATTGCGGTATTAAGACTTTAAATACCTTTTAAAATTTTAATTAATTTGTATATTAAAAGGGAATGTTAAAATAATCAAAAATAATTATTTTAAGGAATCTATTTTGACTTTAGGTTTTTTAAAGATCTTTTTAGGTTTTGAAATTTTGTTTCCATTATTTTAATAAACTAGTTTAAAGTAAAATTTATCACGTAAAAACCTTAGGTTCTATAAAATATTATTTTATTATTACATCATATTTTATGTAATTTAACACAGACCAGTTATGTAAAAACCGATTTTCATTAATCACCTGAAAGTTGATGTATTTCCGAAAATTACCAAAAACAACCCTTAGAAAATTTAAATGTGATGATAAAAAAAATGACATTAATTTTATTATTTTTTTCTAATATTTTTTATTTAAATATGTTAATAAAAATATTATGTTTTATGAAAATGATTAAAATTTAATTTATTAAAAACATCTTTATATTTTTTAGGTTTATTTAATTGTTATATTTTATTCACTATAATAAATATATTTAGTTAAATTAATCATGAATGATATTAATTATATTTTAATTTTTTATTTTTTGATAAAATTACAATTACAAGTGTTATGTTACAATTTTTAATGGTTAGGTATCTATTTAACAGTCACGTTACTATTCCCATAGTAAAATTATTACCTATATATAAAACATCATTCTATCACTCAATATTCAACTCAACTACTCTAAAGGATCTATATTTCCATTTTCAAAGATGTTAATCAGTTTATTAATATTTTTTATTTTCTATTGTGTTACCACTAAGTTATATGATTGAAGTAGATTGTTTCTATCCATATTTTCACACTTGAAATTTTATATTTTCTATTTTTCAACATGTTGTAATGACTGAAATTTTCTGTGGTTTCATTTTTTTCTAATGTAAGAATATTTATTAATTTTTTTTTGGTTCCCTATCTTTTGTATTTTTATAATATTATATAATTTAATAATATACACGTTTTACATGAAATAAATAGAAATTATAAACAATGATATATTATTGAAATGGTTATTTATAAAGTATAAAACTAATAAAATCTTTTCATATAGGGGTAATATAATTTTCAACTAAACATGAATCTTAGGGTAATAAATTTTAATATAAAATGATAATTTAAATTCATTAACCTCCTCCTTCATATAAATGTTATTTATTTATTATTAAATGATACATAAATGCCATTTTATAATAACATTGATGTTATTTAAAATATTTATATTTAAATCATTCTATATTTTCATATATGGGTTATTTTTTAAATTATTTTTACAAATGTGAAATGAAATATTTTTTCACATATACAAATTTTAATCATTTTCTCTCAATAATATTCATTATATTCTATTAAGATTACGTTACATGTATCAATGGTTATTTTGAAATAAATCATTTTCAAAATATTATAAAAATTTGTAGTTTTAAAATGTTTTACCTAGGAAATATAATTTTTTTCATCTTTTTGAGAAAATTAATTGAATTGTTAATTTATGTCTATTTTTTTCACTGGTTTTATGTTGATAAATTAAATATTTTTATTTTTTTTCATTATATTATACTTGAGAATTATTATTGATTACTAGTTAACCATATATAGCTCATGATAATTGGTTATCCATATGTATCTCTCAAATTAATTAGTTATTTAATTATTTTAAATGATAAAAAATGAAGGAGAAAACATTGTAGGTTTCCTCTATGGAATTCAACATGTTTCAGTTATTCTAACTTGGGTTTAAAATGATTGAACTGTAGTTGAGAATTTGGTTTTTTATGATACCTATGTTTTGATTTCATGAATATTTATTTTATGGAAATATTGTTAATTCAAGATGAATAGAATACTTAATGAATAATGGTTCATTTTTCTATTTTTTCAGGCGTTACCTATTTCCATAGGATATATTCATGGGTTTTTCTGTGTTTGATAATTTGGTTCAATTTTTCTTGTTGATAAAATGTTACATTTCTATTGTTGAACTATTTTATTTATATTATTAATTTTTTATTAATAAAAAGGTAAATTTCCTCATCAATTTTCATTTTTTTCACTAGAATAGAATTATTTTATGATATTCTTATCTCTTATATATTATTGTTTTTATCCTCCCATGTTTAAAAATATTTTTCACCAGATCTATGGATGAAAATAATTATTAAAAAGGAATTGATTTCCACTTTTGGGACTTTTCATAAACAAATATAAAACTCTTTGAATGAAATAATGGTGTGAAATATTTTTCTAATATTTATGTAAAATAAGTAAATTGTGAGGATATGTCAAATGTTTAATGAAATTGATTCCCTAATTCACTAAAATTTTAATTATAAAAGTTCACAGAAATTGAAAAGTTTGATATCATTGAAATTAAACTATCATTTACTTATTCTCGATGTCATGGGTTTTTATTGATTATATGGAATCAATCATTAATACTATTAGAGATTTTTAGAATGTTAAAATATACTACGAAGAGTCTTTAATTTATGATTAAATTATCATTATATATAATTTGAATATTACTATGTTTCATCATGTAGTCCATTCCTTTCCTAATGGATCTCCATTGTGAAAAAACGATAAATTTTGTGTGAATGAATCAATAATAAAATAATCTCTCAAATCATAAAACTATAATAATTAAAACAGAGTAGTTTATGGAATTTTTTATTAGCTAACACAGACTATTAATGGTGGAAAATATGAATGTGGGTGATGAAATTCTATACTGAAGGGACTCTCTATTATGGACCATTTGAGAAATCAAAACACATCATCATCAATTTGGTGTTTATAACTAGTGAAAGATGAAGGATGGATAAATTCAAAAGATAATATTTTTTTTGGATAAATGAAAAATAATAAATAATGTCTTTATTTTTATCACATTGAATGCGAATTTGACCTATAGTGGCCAATTTATTGAAATTAAAATAGAAAATATGAGATTGATTCCAGTGAGTGGGTGAACATTAAAGATATATTTATTGAAAAGTATTTTCCTAATGTTATATATCATATAATGGAAATAATTTTTTTAGTGTTGAAGTAAAAACAATTTGAATAAGTGGGAAATTATAGGGAATATTTTACTAGATAGGGTATGTATACTCTAAATTTGGTTTTGGTCCATGAGAGTAATATTTATAGATTTTATGTATAAATAAAAACATGTTTACAAAGTGAATTTTCATACAGTGAATATAAATATTATGTGGATGTTATTCAATATGCTGATAAATAAGTGATGGAGTTTTTTGAAGATTTTATACTAACTTAAAACATGAGTATGAAGTGATAAAATGAATTAAGAAATAATGAAGCTATTAATGAATACATTTGGAGGAAGGTCTCCATGGTGTTCCAAATGTAGAAAAATACATTTTACTAATTTTTTGGTAGAATTTAGACTACTAATAATGTGGAAATCATGGTCATCTATCTGGTTACTCTATGGAAACATGTATTATTAATCATTTAATAGTAAATCTATTATTAAAAAGGAAGTGAGACATTTTTGTTTTAAGGAGTTGGGTCATTATGTTAAGACATTATTGATGATTGTTTCTCAAGGTATGAATAATCATGATGGGAACCATAAAAGTGCAAAAAATAATTTTATAAATACTACAGTGGATACTGGACAATAAAATGAATTATTTTCATGTACAGTAATTGTTTAGTCATTTTATTGAAATGTATTATCCAATTTTATATAAAAAATCTCTATTATTGTAGGGAAATTTGTATGAAAAACAAAACCAAAATCACAAAAATGATCTCTTAATTTTTGAAGAACACTTTGTTGTATTTTAAATGAAATAATCATTTATAGAAATCCTTATGTTATCATCTCTATAATAGTATTTCTTATAATCCTCATCGTATTTTCCCTTGTATAGATTGATTTATTTTTTGTATGAAATGGATATTGGTTTATCATGATGTGATAGATTTTGGAGGTAATAAAGTCATATACAATTTTTAAACTGAGTTTCTATTTTTATATAAGTATGGTTTCATTCCTTTGATAGTATATCTAGATGTAGAGAAACTAATAAAATATTAAAGTTAATGTAATATTTCATATACGTTGGATTGAAATGAACTCTTAAAATCTATGTTGTTTTAGTTGTAAATGAACACATGGAATAATCTTATGAGGATTTACTTATTGTTATTATATAATGGGAGGTTGAATTTATTATTTAATTATTTATTGACGACAAGAGAATTTCAAAAACCCTTATTGAATGGCTTTATTTTAGTTTTTAGAACTAAGAAATCACATGATATTCTTGGTAAGGGTTTCATCATACCTTGAACTTCTATATCGGGTGACCATAATTTTGTTGTTGAATATAAATATGTATCCTTTATAAATTTCATTGATTAAATAATAGTCAGTAAACTAACTATTATTAAATCATACACTTTTTCACCTATATAAAATTAGTTTATTCTTCTAAAAATAGAAAAATATTTTTTCTGTGGTTGATATTTGGTTTTGTTATCTTAGACAGATGTTGGGAGGGGAAGAAAATAAAATGATATATTTTCCTAATCTGTATATTAATTAATATGTTATGGAAATTAATTTAAGTTTAATAAACACTCACACTATATTAATGGGCCGAATCACTAGATTATTCCATCAATACATTGATAAATTTCTATTTTTTTTCTATAATATTGTTGTATAAAATAAAATATATGCAAATCGAGATAGATGATATATATTTGTTCAAAATTTATAAAAAAATAATATGTATGGATAAATAATTTTATGTTATTTTTTTAACAGAAATTTCATTCCTTGGATATATTGTTCCTAAAGAAAGAATAAATTTTGATACCAATAAAACTAATGTGGTGAAACAGTCACAAATGAATAATAATTTCACAAATATTTAATGTTTTCATGGAATAACATGTTATTGCTGATCGTTTGTTAAAATATTTACTAATTTATTTATATTAATAAGTTGGTTAACTGAATATGGAGATAAATTCATTTAGACCACAGAATATTATGATTGATTCATTGAATTGAAATTAATATTGGTTATTTATATAATTACATCCTTCCAAATAAAAAGTAATGAATGTTTTATTAATATAGATACTTATTTTAATAGAATTAGTTATTTCATAAAGACATATGATTGGGTAATTTAATATTCATGACATCAATTTAAAATAAAACATAATAATTTAAATACACGTAATATTGATCTTCCTATGATTGGTTTTGATTTAAAAATTTATAATAATCCTTTATATAATATTAAAGTTAAAATATGTATATATAGTATAATTTTATTTTATATATTAAATAGAAATATATCAATATGATGTAGATATGATGGATAGAACAGATTAAGGATTATTATTTCATAATTCCTTACAATAATGAAATTTTTAATATGGTCATTGATTCCTAGAGTCAAAATGATACTGTATCATCAATAATGTTACATCCAGAACCTGTTCTTTTAGTTAATGAGTTAAAATTGTTTTCATAGATGTTTTATTTGTAGAAACATAATCTATCTTGACTCATGTATCATTGAATTCATCATTGATAGAAATAATTAAAAAGTATTATATGAAATATCATGGTTTTAAAGAAACAGTTTAATCAATCATTAAGGGAATGTGAGTTGAGTTTAATGTTGATAAAAAAGGTGTTATAAGATTTATGAAGATTTTATGTTTTCTAAGAGATTCGTAGAAGTTGAAGGAATTATTGAGTGAATCTCAAAGATTTAGTTTTTATATTCTTAATCATTTTACAGATATCAATAGAGATATAAATGAGTATTTTTTTGGGTCAAGGTATGAAGATAGATATTGGGTTTTTATGAAGAAATTTCTTAATTTTCATTAGGATAATACTGAGAAACAACTACTGAATGTAAATATTTAGGCTTTTCATATTAATGAATGGAAATGACATAATATATCCATAAATATTGTGTTGTTACATAAAAATAAATACCATTTTTTATAATTTGATTTGATATGTAATTGATTATTTTATAAAATTAGTTATTTTTATTTTGATCTAACGTACTATGTATTTGGATGAAACTACATGAAACTAAATTAATGATATAATTAGAATACATGGTGTATAAATATCTATTTTAATTTATCATGATCCTATATTTACCTCACATTTTTTTCCAATGGAATAAACATTTCTTTGTGTATTGAATAAAATTTTAGTGTATCACTAAATCGTGAATCATATAGATAGTCTAAATGAACAATTGTCTATTTGAAATATCTGTTTTTGCGATTTCTCATTGGATTGTTATGGATTTTTTGATATTTATCTTTCATTGTTTTATTTTTTTTTATAAAAATTGTTTTATTCTAGTATGTATAGGTTAAAATTAATACAGTATATGGAAGGTGATATTGAACATTAGAATGTCAGGGAATATGTGGTGAATAGAAGTTATGGGTACCAAAATTGGTAGAATACATTGTTTAGCAGATAAATATAATCTATCACCATATGTGGGCATCCCAGAGTAAATAAATGTGTTAAAAAGATTATATGATGAAATATATTTTATTTGAGGGAGAAGATCCTATTTTTTTAAAGTATCTTCTTGGAAAAATGTAATTCCTTTTGGTAAAAATGGAATGTTATGTCCATCGATCCTCAAATCCAATAAAATTAATGATAATGTGGAGGGATTTTCATATAGAGTATCCTTCCTTCCATTTTTATCATAGGTATTTGATATGATCCATTTTCCCAACGATATAAAAACCTGGTGCATATCATGTTTTGGTACTAGAAGTGGTATAATTGGAAGAGAATATTCCCTATGAAGAATATGGAATTCATATTTTAGATCAGATAGAGTCAACATGAGGATGTATGTTGATTCATTAGTTAAGGTTATTATATAAGAATCACATGATTGATGATGTTGGCATGTTGGTATTATCAAAAAAATATACACAATTATTAACGAACTTCATCTGCACTGGTAGTACTCTAAAAATAAATCTTGTGACTATCCCAGGGTAAAATGTTTGCAAATCTATTTAGAAATATGGTATCAGTATGAAAAATATAAAATACATTATGAATCCGTGCAAGTTCATCTCACTAGGAACCTTATTCACAATACATTGGAAGCTATTAAAGTCCTCAAAAATATATTTCATGATAATCTTAAGATGATAAAATTGAATTTCATTATCTCCTCTATTTGGTTGTTTATCTAACAATCCTTCTATAGTATTATGAATTATTCTAGATGGATGGTCTCAATAGATTTTGACAGAAAATTATTATTGGACAACCAGACTAGCACAATCTTAATTTCTATGATATATCCTAATCAAGCCCCTGAGAAGACCAAATTCTTTATTAGAGTAATTATAAACTCTCAACATGATCACCTTTGTGATAGTATTATGAACGTCATTGATAACTAGTTTTTCACTAACAATAATGATTTCATATTTTTGGAATCTTCTCACAACGAGATTCTTAATTCTAAAAATTTCAATAGTAATTATTTTTGTAACTCTAAGAGTGAATATAGTTGAATAAAACATTTGAACAAGCCTTAGATTATACCATCAGGATTCAGCCTCAAATAGAGTCTTGTTCACAAAAGAGTTCCCATAGAGACTTGCCTTCAATATTTTGGAATCCGGCTCTTCTCTATGTGAAGAATCTGTAACCAACATAGAGAAGATTATAACTATCTATTTTATTCTTATGCTATTGATTCTTCTCATTGGAACTATATTATTAATGTTTTTGATTTCAGATGTCAGATTATTTACTCCGTCAATACTCAACTAAGGAAATGTGTAGAAATGGAATACTCTCATAAAATAAAGAATCTTTTCATAACTGTAGTTCATGTTCTCCATCATGTGATCTGGTATGATCATAATTCTAGTATTCATAAAAATTTCTCACCTATCTAAAATGCAAGTTTAATGAGGATCCTTATTTCCATACATGAAGAAGCCTCGATGAAAAAAATAAATTTGTCACAACACTGTGGAAGTGTAACACCCAGATGTTTTCATGAAGTATTTTCTTTAAATAATATTTATCCTTAAGTAGATTAATTTTCACCCAATCGTGAGATTAAATGATCCGTGAGATACCCTTAATATTAACTTACCCTTATATCCTCAACGTTTGGTTTTTAGGAATAATTATAACTAACTTATGAAAATTCATTATAAATTCATTGGCTATTAATTTTATTTGAAAAATATAAATCAATTAGATATTTTTATTTTCTAGTGAATTTTATTCCGTAATGAAATTAATGATATATATGTGCCATATAATTAATAAAATATTTTTGATATTCATCCAATGGATATTTTAGTCATGGGGTATGAATAAAAAACTATTTTATTTATAAGAACCTATTTATTAAAAGTTAATTATACACATTTTAATGGAAAACTGATTTTAAATTAATATTTTGGCACATTAATAATTTCAATATGAAAACATAAAAATTTTATTTTTAAGTAGGATACCAAAATTTACTTTGGAAAAAATTTCTGATATTTTTCTGATAACTTTCATGTTTTGTGGAATAGTTAAAATACGATATATTTTAACAGAAAAAACTTTTATTATCAAAATAATTTATATGGAAAAATTATAATATTGAATGATTAGAAATAATATATAAAATATATTTTTACCATTTAATATAATGTATTTCATTATCATTTATTTTACATTAAATTAATAGGTAAAAAATTTCAATCTGTTGTAATGATTTAACTTTTATAACTTATTTTCTCATTTCAATAGCTGAGATAATTCTAAATTAATTACTATAACTTCTATGACTTTAATTTGTAAAAATGGATTCTATATTTGGAATCATAAGGTCTATATTTTATGAATAGGTACATTTTACTTTTAGACATTTTGAATAGTAACCTCAGTAATTATTTTATATACCATGTTACAAGGGTAAATCTTGTAAAAACGGTAAACAAATAAAACTTTAATAATATATAACTACCCTAAAATGGGTCATAATACTATTGGTTGAGATATTTCTTATCATGGTAATCCATTGGACTATATTTTTACCACATGGATTAAAATTGATGTGAGAATGAAATTTTATAAGAATTAATTTAAAATAAAGATAATTATAACCTACCCATATATCTTTTACTAAATAGAATTTAATATTGGGTTATATAAATAATATTAATTGTTATAAATAGTCAATATAAATATTAAAATCTTTCTAACATCATGGTAATTTATATTTAATTTTTAGATATTATATAAATAGTTTTATTTATGACACAAATATGATGTAGTGATTACATCATTAATGAGTGATTCACATAAATGAATTTATAATTATTAAAAAATATTATTTGGTTATTTTGATGTCATAAAAATATTTTATGGATGAAATTGAAATTTTAATTTTAATTTAATTCCTTATTTTTGATGGAATAATGTTTTTATGAATTTTTAAAAAGTTTTGAATAAATAGTTTCTAAAATTGAAACAATCTATAAATTATAACATATATTAGTTTATTAAATGATATTAAATTCCTAAAAATATAAAATTTGTCCAAATGGTTAATTAAATTCCATATATTTCATAAATAACTTTTATTTGGTGTACTTTGACATGATATTGTAATTAAACTAACCCACAAGGTATAAATAACCAGATATCTTGGTAAAATTAAAAAGGATAAAATAATTGATAATCCAAAAAGATAAGGATAAATTTTTTTTAAAACATGTGTAAGATTTATTAGATGATGGTAATTTGAACCGAAATCATATTATATTTTAATTAAATAATGGTTGGTCAATTTTTAGTCAAAATTGAATTTATAATAAAATAATATTTTGAAGAATTTCCTAATGTGCATATCTTCTCTCTTTTAAAAGGGAATCTCCTCCCTATCCTATTCACTCCATTTTGAGCCTTCAAGGTCAGCCAACCCATACCCATTTCGCATCTCAACTTCCCTAGTTACATTCTAGAGGTTCTGGTCTTCTAAAAAGTAAAACTCTAGTTTCCTACGAGGATATATAAAGGAGGCACGTCGAGGAATAGGTAATCTCTTCTACAAATTATTTCAAATTTATTTCTACTTCTACTTACTCTTATTTAGTAATTAACTATAAAGTAATAACACCATTATCGCTAATATACTGATATGTAATTATAAATATGAAACAACCCTATTTTACATTCAATCCATCCTACAAAAAATGAAATCACCATATGTGCGTACGTACGGGTTACCGTCTCCATGTCGTGGGGTAATATGTTTTTCACCAACACATTACATGGATGGGTATAATGATTTAAATAATTACAATATATTATTATTATATCATGATAATAATTCTAATATACTATATTCTATCGACTTGAATACCATTCAACAATTATGGGAATGATATCATAGCTCCTCTGTACGTACAGCTTACCATCTCCACAGTGCGATGTGATCTGTTCTACACAATATTTATTAAAACTAGATTATATAAATGAATTTAAGGATTAAATATTATATATATTATAATAATAAAATTCTTAAAAATCTTATTACTTCAACCTAAAAATATGAATAAGATCTAATCTGCAAAACATATATAAGAACATAAAGAAGTTAATACATGAATAATGAGTAACAATGAAATATTACTAAGAAAAAGATGAAAATATGATCATTAATGTTATCATAAAATTGATTATGATTCTGGAATAAATCATTATCATTGTTACAGTAATTATACAGAAGGTTTGGATACATACGAATCATATCCGACATAAGGTAAGGGATAACTTTCCAAATCTCATTTTATCAGAGTTTTTTTATTTTCAAGTAAGTACTGTGTATATATTTATCGTCCATGACCATGTTTTCTAAAATTATTCTCATAAAATTTGTATTATTATTCATATGTATGTTTAATTTTATTTTTACCCATTTTTTCTTTTTCTACATGGTTTGGAAGGAATCATTCTTTTGTTTACCATACGAGGTACTTTTTTTTTGAATTTTCCAGTAAAAGTACAAGGAGAATGTTTTTTTAACTTATACTCCATGGATGGGATTTTACATCTTCATATCTCCTTACTTCCAAGAATATTTCTCTACATGTAACATTTATATTTTCAACTCAATTATTTTATTTTTAAATTTCACAACATTTGGATAGAAGAAATCATTTTTAATGACGAAAGGATATTTTTCTCAGGAATGAGTCTCAAGTGTTTTAAAAAAAATATTTTCCCTCTATGAATACATCGGTTTATGTTCTATACATGTTATTACTATTATTTTAAAGTGTTTATGATGGAATGTTATTTAAGAAATAAATTTTTTTATATCAATTACGATGGGATGATGTTTAATAAACCCATTTGACTTCATATGTTATGCTATATTGAATGTTTCTAGGTTTTTGTGGCACATGTAATAATGGTTTCATTATGAGATGGGTGGGACCTATATCTCCCACCAATTCTTTGGGTAAAAATTTATATATCATGAAATAGACATTTATGGAATGACATGTTAATCTGGTTCAATGATACAGGGCTGGAATGATAAGAGAACTCGGTTTAGTAATGGATATTGTCCGCTATAATTGTCTTGGAAAAATACCTTGACTAATATGAAATTATTTTATATGCTTATGTGTGAATGCGTCAAAATAACATTATTAAGTATTATTTTACCGAAAGGGGACATGATATGACAAAATAAACGGGAGAGAATGTATATGTTTTATGAAACTATTGTTTTTGTTTCCCAGTTTCTAATGACACTATACCAATATGGTCTAGTCATGGATTTCATATATGTTGTAATAAATATACTTCAATTCCGAAGTGATATAAATATATGTAAAGTATGGATCTTTATAGTTCATATGAGAGGAAATGAATAGTTAACCTTTGAAAACTAGGATAAGAAATCATTAGTTGGAAACATAAGGATATGTCTATGTATAGGATACAATCCTTGTGTTATGGAAATGACCATGAACAACCTATGATAAAAACTAATGGGTGAAAATTGAAATTTTATTCTTTATAATGTGATTTTTCTGTTATGATTAGTGTTTCTCACACTATGCTTCTTGGTTTTATTAAATGGCTGGAACCTGAAGAAACTTCGTTAATGATGAATGCGATGATAAATTAAATGACTTTCCCCCTATAAAACCAAATGTTATGGGAGATGGAATGAGAAATATTTCATCCATGCACAGAAAAATTTCTCATGATAAGTATCATGCGGGACTTCCAAATGTCCAAAGGGAGGAGAAAAATTCGGTTGAATCCTTCATGAGTCAGCATCTACCATCATTCAACGGGTCTTCTGATCCATTTGTGGATGAACAATGGATCTGTACCACTGAAATGATATTTCCATTTCTATAATATCCTAAACATGATAAATTAATCTTCGTATTATATCATTAGGTAGGTGATGATAATAAGTGGTAGAATCTTATTAAAAAATATGAGTCAAAGAGATGAAATTGAGTCCATAGAATGGGATGAGTTCAAGAACTTATTTTTCAATTAGTACATTCCTAATATTCATCTTAAAAAATGGAGAAGGAGTTTCTTGAACTTTAGAAAAATGATTATGAATCTGTTGGAACCTGTGAAGATAATTTTACAAGACATGCAAGGTATGCTTCTGAATTATTATCCAACCTATGAGTAATATTGATCTATTATTTTGTGGATTAAAACAATGTTTACAAAGGGAATTATCCATAAGGAACTTCAATAACTATGAGAAAATTGGTCGATGTGCTCTCATGGTTGAGATGAAGATTGGAGTAACCCATCAGTCATATGGAATATGAAGAGGAAAATTGAATTCAAAGGAATATCTACAGTCCACACTAAAAAGAAGATGATTTTTACCTTATTGTAAAAGTGTGGAATGAATCATGCAAGTAATTTTCATTACATAACTAGTAATTGTTTTATGTGTGTAAAAGAAGGTCATTGGGAAATTTAATTTCAAAGTGATGGAAAACATTTCTAATTAATCAAACAATGAAAATTCTACACAAAATGCACCTCCTACACATAAATGTTACTAGTTCAAGGAAATAAGGCCTTTTGTGAATCAATTCCCTAATCCAAGGGTTATTGATGATGATCAACGTCATCCAACTATTAAGGCCAAATAAAAAGGAATGTCATATAAAATTAATATCAATGACATGGAGTACAATAATGAAGTGTTGACAGATACAATTACCATACATTCTAAAGTAGAAAATGTTTTATTTGATTTTGGTTCCTCCCACTATTTTATTTCTAAATAATTATCAAAGGGTGTCGTTGTATTATCACTACAATTAGTTGTTGAGTAAGCTGTTATAACTCATAATGGCACAACGGTCGCATCAAAAGTTTACAATTATTCTACAAATGATGTTTTTGGGAAATTACTTCCATCAAATCTTGTGATCTTTCCAATAGTGGAATTTGATTTTTTTCCTAGCATGGATTGGATTTCTTTATATGAAGCTAATATTAATTTCCAAATAAGGGAAGTAACATTTCATATTCTAGATCTATCTATAATCATCTATTGGTGAAAATATGGATATAATATTCCAGTATAAATTTCATCCATCTTATGGGACTTGATTCCATTAAATGAAGGTTTTTTAATCTCAAATGGTTATGGAGAAACACATGATAAAGAATATTCCCATTGTATGGGAGTTTTATTATGTCTTTCTGGAAGAATTTCCAGGTCTTCCATCAAATCTCAAGGATGAGTTTTTAATTGAACTTATACCGGGTGCAATGCCTATTTCAAAGACACCTTATAAAATTCCCCCCAATTGAGTTATTGTAATTAAAGAAGAAACTCTAAGAGATTCTTGATAAGGGATTCAAATTCCCTAGTGTGTCACCATGGGGAGCTCCTTTTTTATTTTTTATGAAGAAAGATATATCAATGAGACACTACATTGATTTTCGAGAACGTAAAAAGATCACTGTCAAGAACAAATATCCTCTACCATGCATTGATTTCTTATTTGAACAATTATGTGGAGAAGAATACTTTTCTGAGATTGATCTCCATATAGGGTATCATCAATTAGGGGCCCAAAATGAGGATATACCAAAGATGAAATTCCATTCATGTTATGGACACTGTGAATTTTTAGTGATTCCTTTTGGTCTTAGAAATTACACTTCTATTTTTATGTATCTAATAAATAGTGTATTTTGATACTATCTTGACCAATTTGTGGTAGTATTTATAGATGATACTCTTGTCTATTCAAATATCTAGGATGAACATGAATATCACTTGAGAATTATACTGAAGACCCTAAAAAAGAATATTATTTTTGAAAAATTTACCACATGTGAATTTTGGCTTAACTAATTTTCAGTTTTGTGTCACATAATCTCAAAAGAGTGGATATCTATGTATGCAGCAAAAAAAGGTTATTTAATGATGGTCGAGACCAACAACAATAAATGAGATCAGAAGTTCTCTTGGTTTGGTTGGATATTATCGACGTTTTGTGAAATTTTTTTGATGATTATCTAATCCACTCAACATGTTGACTTAAAAAAAAGTTATGTTCATTTGGATGGAGGAATGTGAAGATAATTTCAAAGAGTTAAAAAGGAGGTTAGTCGTTTCACCCCTGCTCACACTACATTGTATTTGATAAAGGTTTGTGATCTAAAGTGATTCATCTATGAAGGGGTTGGAGTGTGTTCTCAGGGAAAATAATATGGTGATAGCTAGTGCCTAATGACAATCGAAAATCCATGTAAAAAATTACCCACCTCATGATTTGGAGTTACCTGCAGTATTATTTTCATTAAAGGTATAATGGTATTGTCTTAATGGTGAAACATGTGATATTTATACTAATCATAAAAGTATAAATTATTTTTTAACACAAAAGGAGCTGAATATGCACCAAAGAAGATGGTTGGAGTTGATTAAAGATTACGAATTCTCAATACATTACCACTCTGGGAAATAAATCAAG
The DNA here is from genome assembly GCA_963277665.1 of Viscum album. Classification (NCBI taxonomy): domain Eukaryota; kingdom Viridiplantae; phylum Streptophyta; class Magnoliopsida; order Santalales; family Viscaceae; genus Viscum; species Viscum album. Next base: position 1,982,216,413 of record OY728161.1, on the reverse strand, counting down.
GTGGAAGATTCATTAACTCGACATTACCATGCCATATTATCCATGATAAGGATCATGAAAGATCCAATATTTATGAATTTTCAAAGGATGGATCATGAAATTATAACAGAAGGGGAGAAATCTATCCTTTCTCAGATGAAAGTTCAACCATCTATACAAGTTAATATTAAAGAGTCATAAAAGGAAGATGTAGTGTTATAAAAGAAGGTGAGAAACATTCCTAAATTCAGCATTGATTGTGATGAAATAATAAGGTTCAGGAATCGAGTTTGTCTTCATCCACAACCAGAATTAAAGAAGGATCTATTGGATGATGCACATAGTTATTCATTCTCTATTATCCCTGGAAGCAAGAAGATGTATAGGTATCTAAAAAACTAATTCTGGTGGGATGGAATGAAAAGTTATGTCTCCAAATATGTCTTTAAATGCTTGGTTTTTCTCAAGTTAAGGCTAAGAGACCGAAGTATAAGGGCATGCTACAACCATTACTGATACATGAATGGAAATGGGAAAACATCACTATGGAATTTTTCATCAGACATCCCAAAACACCCAAAGGAAATAATTTTATCTGGTTATAGTTGATCTCCTTACAAAGTCGATAATCTTCATTTCTTTTAGTGAGTATATTTATCTTGATTAGATATATAGGATATATGTTACGGAATTGGTAAGATTCTATGGAGTACCACATTCCATTATATCTGATTGGGATTTCAGGATTACCTCGATGTTCTGGCGTAGAGTTCATCATGCTATGGACACATAGTTACGTTTCATCACTACTTTTCATCCATATACATATAGTCAGTCTGAGAGGAAAATTCAAACTTTGGATGACATGTTGAGAGATTTCCCTATAGATTTCAAAGGAGGTGGGGATAAACACCTACAATTGGAGGAATTTTAATATAATAATAGATTTCACCCCATTGTTTAGATGGATCCTTATGAAAACCTATATGGGAAGAAGTGTAGAAATCCAACTTGTTGGGATGAATTTGGGGAAGGAAAGTTATTAGGACCTTATCTTGATGATGAAATGAAAGAAAAGGTTAGATCTATTCAACAACACATAATAGAATCTCAGAGTCATCAACAAAGTTATAATGAAAATCGATAAAGAGACCCAAATTTTTATGTTAATGATATATTGTTCTTACAAATATCTTCGTGGAAAGAACTAGTTATATTTAGAAACAAGGGAAAGCTGAGCCCTAGGTATATCGGTTCTTTTGAAACATTGGATCATGTTGGGAAGGTAGATAACTGAATGGTGCTTTTAAAAAATCACTCTCAAGCCTATGATGTGTCACATGTATCTCTACTATGAATGTACATACCTGATCTGTCACTTGTATTAAGCTCATAAGTCGTACCACTAGAGTAAGATCATTCATATGCTGAAGAACCAATAGAGATTCTGGATCGTACTGAAAAAGATCAATGAAACAAAACCACTCTCTTAGTTAATGTTTTATTGAGGAACCAAAAATTATAAGAAGATATATTGTAACTTGATGATAAGATATGGGAAAGGTATCCTCATATTTTATTTACAAGTGATTAGTTTTGAGGGACAAATTCAGTTTAATGGGGGTAGAATGTAACAATATTATGTTTTTATTAAATATTTTCTTTAAATAATTTTTATCCTTAGGTAGCATTATTTGCAAGAAATAATGAGTTTAAACTAACCTCAGTATTTCCTTCATATAAAATAACAATTATATCCTAGCTGTTAGTATAGTGGGAATAATTATAGTTAACTTATGAAAATCCATTTTGAATTCATTGGCTATTAATTATTTATGAGAAATATTAATCAATATGATATTTGTATTTCATAAGTGAATTATAGTTGATAATTAAATTAATGATATATATTTTTTATATAAATAATAAAATATTTTTTATATTCATCGAATGGATATTTTAGTTCTAGGGTATGAATGAAACACTATTTTATGTATGAGAACCTATTTTTTAAGGTTAATTTTACACCTTTGAATGGAGAAACAATTTTAAATTATGATTTTGGAACATTAATAATTTATATATGAAAACATAAACATTTTGTTTTGAATAGGGATATAAAAATTTACTTTTGAAAAATTTATGATATCTTTCTGATAATTTTTTTGTTTTGATGAATAGTAAAAATACGCTAAATTTAAATTAAAAACAACTTTTTTCATCAAGATAAATTAAATGGGTAAATTATAATATTGAGTGGTATGAAAGTATAAAAAGAATATATTTTTACAATTTAAAATAATTTATGTCATTATATTTAAATTTACATTGAATTCATATGTAAAAACATTTCAATCTTTTTTAATGTTTTCACTTTTAAAACTCATTTTCTCAGTTCAAAAACGGGGATAAATTTAAATTCATTACTAAGACTTATGTGTCTTGAATTTGGAAAAATGTATTCCATATTTGGAATGAGAAGATTCAAATAGTTTGAAATGTGACCTTTTATTATTGGACACTATGAATAGTAACATTAGTAATTATTTTATTTTCCATGGTTAAAGGGTAAATCTGATAAATAAGGGTAAAAAGATAATAATTTAAAAATAAGAAACTACCCTAAAACATATCCTAATTTTATAGGTAGAGATATTTGTAACCATGGGCACCCTTGGGTCGATTTTTGGACCCCATGGATTCACATGGATGCGACAATGTCATTTTATAAGAAATAATATATTGTAAAAATAATTATAACCTAAGCATATATCTTTTATTGAATTTATTTTAATATAGGGTTATATAATAGATAACTATTCATAAATATAGTCATTATAAACATAAAAATAATTCTTATATCATGGTATTTTATTTATAATTTTTATATTTTATAAAAAAATATTTATATATAACTCAAATATGATGTAGTGATTACCTCATTAATGAATGGTTTAAATAAATGAATTTATAAGTATTTAAAAAAAATATAAATTTGTTATTTTTATTTCATCCAAAAATATTCAAGATGAAATATAAATTTTACCCTTGAGTTAATTCCTTATTTGATGATGAATAAAATTTTATGAATTTTTAAAAAGCCAACTATGAATAGAGTCCAAAATTGACACAATTCATAACTAAAAAAATAAAATAGTTTATTAAATGATATTAAATTATTAAAAATCTTATATTCGGCCAAATGGATTATATAAGTCCACTTATATCATATATATTTTTTTTCGATCATTTGACATGATATTGTAATTTAACAACCCCACAAGGCGTAAATAACAAGATATCTTGACAAGACTGAAAAGGGTAAATAAGGGTTAAACCATAATGATATGGATAAAAAATATTAAAAACATGTCTAAAAATTATTTAATGATGGGAATTGAAGCCCAATTCATGTTATCCTATAATTAAATAAGTTTTGGACGATTTTTAGGGAAAATTGAATTTATAATAAATTAATGTTTTCAAGAGTTTCATAAGGTTCCCCTCTCCACTCTTATAAAAGGGCACCTCCTCCCTATCATATTCACTGCATTTTTATCCTTCATGCTTGGCCAAAACCAGAAAATTTCAATTCTGAGCATCCGTGGTTATATTCTAGAATTTATGGTCTTCTCAAAAGACCAACAATAGTTCCCTACGAGGAAATTTAAAGGAAGCACTTCGAGGAAGTGGTAGTCTCTTCTACCAATTTTTTTAATATTTATTTCTTCTTCTACATCATATTCTTTAGATGTTTCATTATAAAGTAATAACATTGGTATCAATAATATACTTATGTGTTATTATAAATATGTAAAATCCCTATTTGACCTTCTATCCATCCTACAAAAAATGAAATCACCGCATGTGCGTACGTACAGTTTAACGTCTCCACACCATGGTGTAATCTGTTCTTCACCACAACCTTATATGGATGGGTATAATAGTGGAAATAATTACAATATATTATTATTATAATATTATACTAATTCTGAGATACTATACACAATCCAATTCAATACCATTCAATAATTATGGGTATGATATCATTTCTCGTACGTACGTATGGCTTACCGTCCCAATGGAGCTATGTGATTCATTCTTCATAATTATTATTAATACATGATTATATAAATGAAATGAATGAATAAATATGATATATATTATACTAATACCATGTTTTAAATGATATAAATATATCCTAAAAATATGAATAGTTTCATTTTCAAAAAAACACACATAAGAACATAAACCAATTAATACTCGAATAACGAGTAACAATGAAATGTTACTAACAAACTGATAAAAATATGATCATAAGATTTATTATAAAAATGATTAATAGTATGGTATAAATCATTCACATTTATTAAATCATTATACAAATTGTTCATATATATACACTCATTTCAGACTTAAGGTAGGGGATAACTTTTCTAATCTCATTTTATCCAAGATTGTTTATTCGTACGTCTCTACTAGGTAGATATTTATCATCCATGTCTATTTTTTCTAAAAATATTCTCAAAAAATGTGTACTATTATTCTATTTATTTTTACTTTTATTTTTACCCATTTTGACTTTAAATACATAGTTTGGAAATAATCTTTCTTTTATATACAATATGAGGTACTTTTTGACATTTCCAATAAAAGAATGAGGCAAATATATTATTAACTTATATAGAATGATTGGATTTTAACATCTTTATAAGTACTTATTTTCATAAACCTTCCAATAATTGTTTTACAAGTGTATTTTCATCAATTTGTTTTTAATTTCATGATAGATCGTGAAAATAATAAAAATTTAAAAAATAAAATATATTTTCCTTTGGAATGATGCTCAAGTGTTTTATCAAAAATTATTTACCATCTCTAGTTATGTAGGAATATTTTTCAATAAATTTTATTTCTATTATTATATTTTGTGTATTATGGCATTTTTTTAGGAAATCCATTTTCTTTATATCAATTATGATGGGATGATGTTTCAGAAACCCATTGAACTTTATTGTTTATACTATGGTTAATGTATCTATGTTTTTCTGGAATAAGTAAGAATGGTTTCATTTTGAGATGGGAGGGACCTATATCTCCCTCTAATGGATTTGGTAATGATTTATCTCACATTAAATAAACATAGATGAAATGGATTGTTAATATGGCTTATTGATACATGGATAGAATGAGGAGAGAACTTAGTTCAGTAATGGACACTTTTTGCTATAATTTTTATAGAAAAGGGCCTTGACTAATTTGACATGATTCTCTATGATTATGTGTGTATGCCAAAAAATTTCATGTTATATGATATGATTATTGTAATTACATTTAACTTTTATTATTTATTCCATGATATGATATTGTAATCCTTTATATGCAGGATAATAATTTCAAATGTTATGTAATTATGAATATGATCTGATTGTTATTTCATTTGATAACCCTTACTATGAATTTGAGCTCACCATTTTATATGTTTTTCCCCCGGAAATGAAGAAGGGTATTAAGTATGATATTAAAAAAAATAGTCTAGGTATGATGAAATAAACAAGATATAATGTTGATGTTTTATGAACCAGTTGTTTATTTTTCCTAGTTTCTAATGACACTATACCTATACGGTCATTTCATGGATTTTTTATTTGTTAGAATAAATATACTTCAATTATGAATTGATATCTATGTATGTAAAGTATGGGTCATTATAGAATGAATTTGGAATTCTACAATGTCTTAATATTATTGGAAATTTCAGTCAACCCCAGTGCACTATAGATGTGTTTTTGAAGAGATCCTCTTCCTGGATGGGTCAAAATTAATATTGATGGCGCCTCTAAAGGTAATATGGGTCCCGTAGGATGAGGTGCTGTCTATAGAAATCTCCTCAGTCAAATCCTTGTAAGATTCATGTTTAGATGTGGCATTTCCACCTATCTTGAAGGGGCGATGATGAATTTAATACATGTTATTGCTTTCCCCATGCACCTTGGATGGAACAAACCCAAGATCAAAATTTATTGAATAACCATTGTGCATGAAATTTGGAATGGAATAACTCATATTGATAATCTATTTAATACCCTTGGGATGTATTAAACCCATTCTCTTAATGATATCATCTATATCATCACATATGTTTATCATGAAGCGAACACGATTTTAGATGGCCTGGCCTACATGGGATTTAATCAAGACATTACCTGGTTCGAAGACCTCCTTACTGATCTTATTCACTTACTTGAAAAATATTGTAAAATGATTCCTCATTTTTGACATCTATAAAACCCTGATTTTTATAATAATTGTTATTTGGTCTTTTTAGGCCAGGGAATCATCATTAATAAAAACATAATTGAGGAAGAAACATGAGATTCGGAAATTATAGGGGTAAAAGTACCCCAAATTGTTTATGTAATGAATACAAAATAAGTATGAAATTTATTATAGGGGAAGAATTTTGAAACACATGTAATTCTATAAATCAATCAATATTATGATTTATATATATTGTTTTACTAATTAGTTATCAACAATATTTGATAAATAATATTATAAAACATTCTAGTTTATAATGGTATTGTTTTATTTAACTATTTTCTTAATGAAACTATATTGTTTTAGGTAAAATAATAATTTATAAAATTTAGTAATTTGTTTTTATAAAACAGAATGAATTTTTTATATCAACATATTAAATTTTTTAATGTTGAATTTTTTATATTCTTTCATAATAGTTGATTTTTACGTTAATAGGGAAAATACTGATTTTTTAAAATACTAACACTTTAATGATTTTTTTGATATAATATTGAATGAATAAATTAAAAAACTTTTTTGTGAAAATATTTCTATTTATAAAAAAATTAAATAATGTATTTTAAAATATTATTTTGAAATTGGGAGCCCAAGATTTCCCTTTCTAAAAATAAGTTATATTTTTTAAAATTTATCAATTTTTTGAGTAATTTCCTTAAAAAGTATGCTTGGAGGTTCTATTCTATTATGGACTTATCCAAAAGGATATAAAACCTCAATTTATTATTAATAAAATTAGAGAAATATTTTTTTAATTTATTTCAATGTAACATTTTTTATACATATATTCGATATTTTTTTGAAAACTAATTTTCAAGTGTTATATGTGATTATATTAAATGTAATGTATTCCAACTAATGATTAATATAACATTAATATGGATTTTATATTTATTATATACATGATTATTTTTTATTTAAAAATTCCCCTTATATATCAATTTATAAAAATATGTTGTGATAATTAAATGTTGAATTCTCACAGTTAAGGTTTAATTGAGTTTAATGGGGTTTATCTAAGATAGAAGGATTAAAATGTCGTAAAAAAATTAAATGTGAAAGGATGAGTATTTTTAGAAAAAATTTCATCTTATATATGAAATTTTGTTGCCTCAGATCCACAATACCACGAATGAGACCTTTTAATATTTTAAATTAGTGAATAAATACAACAGTGCCACTACCCTTACTTATAAAAGGGAACCAATTATCCTCTATTATTCACACCTGTTAGAGACATATATTGAATAATACATACAAAAATATCTTCCCAATATTCATCCCTAGGACCTAGAGTCTTTTAGATTATCAAAATAACAACATATTTGGCTTGAGGTGTAATCCAACATTTTTTATGAACAAGAGATATAAATATTAAATAAGTATTTTTTCTTAAATATCATTAAAATATTATAAAATCATGATAAAAAAATATTATATATATTTTTCAAATACTGAAATTTTATTATAAAAGAGGATCATCGTTTTTTTTTCATATCATTTTCCATTTTATAGAAAATAAAAAATCATTCGGGCGTACACGTGGACTAACATGTCCACTAAGATGCGTTATTCATTATTAATTACCAAATTACATGGGTGGAAATAAGGATGAATAAAATAAATTTATATGAATTATATAAAATATTTATTATTCTTTAATGGTATAATAATAACTATTTTATTACATTTTTATCCTTTTAGATTTTTTTAAATGTTGTTAATGTGTATGTTTGGTCTACAAAATCCATGAAACAATATGGTTCATTTTCCATTAATTAAATACATGGTTTTTTTAAGTGTATATATAATTTAAAGATAATAATTATAATATGTTTTATACATTTGAGTTATTAAAACTATAATCACCATGACCATGTTCAATACATCATATTTGTTTCTAGATTACAAATCAAACGACCTAAATAAATTTATTGTGAAATTTACATTTTTAGTAACTAAATAAAACATGGTAAAAATGAAATAAATTGAATAATAATAATGTAATTAAAAATAAAATTGTAAATAAGAATGCATAATTTTTTTCATTTTATTATTCTGTATTAAAAAACCTTGGAGCCATATGAAATTTTTGTTAAGGGATTTTACATTAAAACATTGTTTTAAATGTATTAAACTCTTTCTCCTCCATTTCCATGTTCATTTAAACATCAAAATAGTGATTTAATTTACAAATAAATATTCTATAAATTATTTTTAGGCAATATTTTACATTCATTATAATTTATTGGAAACTAATATTTTAAATGTATTCCATATAGGTTATTTTTAAATTATATAGAAAATATATATGGAATGATTTTAACATATATGTCTTTGATGCCTATTAATGCCACATTATAAGTTATCTATAATAGTTATTCTATTAATATTTATCATTATTATTTTCAAATAAAATATTATTATCAATATTTTGTAATTTTTAATTTCGAAAAGTTTTTCTATTGAAATGGTAACAAATTCTCGTCTTTATGAGATATATATAACTATTTTTATTATGGTTTGAAATAAAATGTTATGATTTCTTTGATGAAAAATTAAAATATTTTGGATTTTTTTATTTATATAGTATTCAATAATTATATATGTTGATTGGTAAGATGGATATAGCTCACGAAGATGGTTTATCCAGATATAACTTTCTAGTGCATTGGGTAATGAATTCTTATTTATAATAAAAAAAAGGAAGGTGATAAATGGGTTGGTTACTAATATAGAGGTTACTAGTATTTAGTTATTCTAATATAGGTAAAGAATTAATAATCACGGGCTATGAATATGAATATCCAAATACATATGAAATTATTTCAGGAAATGTGTTTTATGGAATTATTTTTTTTCATATGGATTGGATATAATAAGGGTGAAATAATTTTTTCCAATGGAATGTATTCATATGTTCCCACATGGCTCAATATGAATTCATGATTTTTACAATGTGTTGTAATGAGTTTGGAATTTTTAAATTTATGATATTTTTTTACCTTTTGTAAATGTATTATTTATCAGGACAATGTTTTATTATGAAAAAGGAAAACATTTTCATTGTTTTTCATCTCATTCAATTGAATAATCTGATTCTTTTTTTATATCCCAAAAAAATTATGTTATTATAATCCGAAATTTTAAAATGTATTTAATAATATATAGGGATGAATAGAAATTTTAAAGAGGACATGATTTCCACTATGGAGAATCATCTTAAATGAAGCTAATGTGTCTTCAATGAATAATTTGCGAAACAAAAACCCTATATTTTTTATGAAATAAATTTAAACCTTTTGTACATTTCCACATTGCAATAAAATTTTTCTCAAAAATTTATAATACTTTAAATTTATAATATAATAGGATTGTAAAATTTTGGTAACCTTGCTATTAATATCATATTTATTAGTTTTTAATGCCATAGTATATTATAATCACTGACTACACTCTTATTTGTAAAGGTATTAAGAAGCTTGTATAAGATTATTGGGTTTTGTAGAATATTTATAATGTACTTTTAGTAATATTATTTTTATTGTTTTAAAATTTCATTTTTTATAAAATCCACTCATAATGTTTCAATATATTCAATAATGATTTAATTTCAACACCTATTATCATTACACTTTTTTGGAATCTACCATTCAAAATATTGAATTATTAAAAAAAAATTGGAAAATTATTTTATTGAGTATAAAATAGAATGGATGAAATATTTAATACACTCTGTAGGAATTTTTTAATAGACAACTCCTTAGTTATGATACAATAGAGAATGAGGTGTTGTCAGTTTATTATGCTATGGGTAAACATATTTCATTATTCATTTGAAGAAATATGATTTTTTATTTCAAACATTTAACATTGAAATCTGTTTTACCCATAAAATAAGATAATATAGGGATGATTATATTGTTTTATCTTCTACAAGAGTTTGACATGGATATGAAATATAAAAATGGAGTTGAGAATCTTGTTTTTGGTCACCTGCCTATATTGGTGGACCATAAAGAAGATATTACTCATCTTTAATAGGTTTAGTTTCTTGATGAATAAAAATTTTCAATCATAATAAAATTACATCCATGTTATTTTGATTTTATTTGTTATATAGTAACTTGAAAGATTACAGAGAGAATGACATTGAATTAGATGAATATATTTGAGGTAGATATAATTTACTAGTCATGAGAGGATCCATATCATTAAAAACATACTGTAATTGGGATTCTTGGAATTTGTTCTTAAAAAGTGTTGTTTTGATCCATCCCCATTCTATTAAACACACTAACAAATGGATTAAATTATAGAAATTTGTATAAAAAATCTAGGTTACTAATTTGTTTGTGTGATGGACTATTATTTTGAGGCAATCTAGGGAGTTTAAAAAAAATTGTCGTTAGAATACTAGAAATTTTGGATGAAAGAAAGACCTTAACTACATAGTTATTAGAGAATTTTATCTTATTATTATTCACGGGAAAAAATTATGGACACATTCATAAAATCTAATAGAAATTATTATTTGTTAGTAGATGTTGAATATACATAAAATGGGTTAAAATCCATTTCCTAACAAAATAATTTGGAATTATCTATGTTATAGGATCCCAAAACTAATTATTAGTTATAATGATTAAATACTTATTAATTCATATTGCTGATGGTTATGTATGTTTTTAATCAAAAGATATTAATAAAACAATTTATTTATATATGGGGATAAATGAATTAGAAATTATTTCTTCGATGTGAATTTTAGTGACGATAGTGAAAAATTAAAATAATTATTTAACATTTATACTAGGGGATTCTATTTGGGAATATAAAAATTCCAATAGGATACCCATTGGTTTTTCCCTTTATATAATAATTCACAAAACAACATGGAATCTACTAGAAGATATTGAGCATAATAGTTTTTGTTGTTGGGAAGGTTATCAATATATATTATATGACTGTTGTAGGGAAAAGGCTATTGAATCTGAACTAATTGTATATAGAATGATTATAATCATATGATAAAGAAAATATTTTGAAATATAATGGACAACTATTACATGAAAATTTTATTCAAAATAATGAACTGACGGAAAGATGAATGCCCCTACTATAAAATTCAAATTTATTTTTTTTCTAGGAAATTGTAATTCTAGGTGTTATAGACTATTCGATATACTAGAGGATAATTAGAGTGGGGATATATTGATTAATAGAGGTAATGGATATCCATTCACTATTAATGTCCATAGGCTGAAGCTATTCACTGGTAGAAAAATTTAAAATTAATAATTAAAGGGGTAATAATCAAAACTATAACAATAAATCATTTTCTCTTGGGATATATCCCATGTTTTTTCAATCATACATGTTTTTTAGATTTTGAAAAAGAATCACTTCACCCAATTACTAAATTGACTAAATTACTAAGATGGGAAAAATAATAAATATTAATGAGTAATGATTTTCAAACAGCTCCTAAGGAAATATAGTAAGGAAATATAGTATTATAAATACATTAAATTTAATTCAATAAAACTATTATATCATTATTTCACTATATAATATCTATGCATAATTAATAGTAACAAAAAATCATGCCTCGGGGAGTTTTATTTGATTAATCTATGTATAGAGAACAAAATATTATCCCCATGAGTTCTTTAAGAGAAAAATTATATTTAAAAATTATTTTAATGTTGGTGAACATGGGGTTTCATGTATAAAATTTTATAGTTCAAGTGGATCAAAATATGACTTACATAAATATGATGTTTGAATATTAATTTCTGATAATTTTCTTCTATTGGGAAATATTGCTTTTGAGATCCATGTAAATTGATAATAAAGTATTTCATTTCAACTAGAGAAAAATTGAAAAATTATATGATAATATAATCAATATAAGACAATTAAGAATATGAAGTGAATATGAAAAAGTAGTATTTGAAAAATATTAATAGGAAATATGAGAGTCAACTACCCTTATCTAACTTACTTGAATACATTATCACTAAAATTCATAGTGAATAAATACTTTAAATGATGATAACATAATCTATCTATTATCATATCCCAATATTTTTAAAAAATATAATATTGATTACAAAAAAATATTCTAAGTTCCATTTTGTTAAAAGAAATTTATAGTAATAGGAATACTACACATAGATGATGAAGGGGTATGTAACTTATAATATTGTATGTTATTTTGATTCAAGGATGCTAGAAACCAAATAGTTGATAAGGAAAAATAATAATAACAATATTGGAATGCATTTCTTTTAAAAATTATATAATTTAACATTTGTTTTTTGGTAAAACTTTTGAATATTTCCAAATCCAATTGATGAGACGATGTCAGATTTCAAGGCATATTGTACCATGAATTAATTTATGAAATATATTAAATTTATTAAATGTCCTTCACATTATTATTCCAATGTATGAGAATAAATTTAAATTACGTCATTGATTACAATTTAATGGTAATCATTGATCTTAGAGCATCGGAATTACCCAAGGTACGACATAAACATTATATTTATTTGGAATTTTAATGAAGTGAAGTTGTGGGTGAGTTAAATTAAATTAAATTAATTATTTTTTTATTTTTATTTTGAGTAATATATTAAACTGAAATTTTATTTAAATATAATATTTTGGGAATATTATGGAGTTGGATTCTATATCATGGTTATCAAGAGGACTGTTGGAGGACATTATTAATGTAATACATCATTAGTTTGTATAGAATATGTGACCATGCACTAATTGAGTTTGTGGATCTCCCCAGTTTTGGAAACACAAAAAAAAAATTCATAATTTTTTGTTAGCCCCTGATGAACATGAATCAATCAACTAACATATTAATACATGAATTGATTTTATTGTGATTATGGACATCTAGTGAGATTTATGGATGATTATTTAATTTTTCACTAAATGTTATACCAATTATTTCTCACTTTCTATAAAAAAATACTGAGGTCGAAATGGGAAAGGGTTGAGTGTCATTACTCACATTTATAGTTTCTATTTTTCTGACTTTGTTCTATATTTTTTCTTCATTGTCATTTATTTTGGCCAGTGATTAAAAAAATACCTAGTTAATGATCATTTATCATTCAAAAATTTGGGAAATGGTTTTTTTCTTGTGCTATGGATGGATATTTGAAAGAATTATTGTGTTAAACATCTATGGAATCATATACATGGATCTATATAGAATTTTTCTTCATGGATTCTAAGTGAGACATGGATGGGGTGTGATGGTTGTGATTCCCAATCACCAAATTTGGTTTGAATCTATCCGACTATGGTGGGGAGGTTCTTTGAACCTCATATCAACATCTTACGACATGATTTAGACCATAATCGATGTCCATGAATTGCTCGTAAAAATAGATGAGCATTCTACAATTTCACTGAATTTCATGAATATAGTAGTGAATACCTATAAACACTTGAAACCTAGTCCCCTCTGTATGGTTCTATTGTTTTAGTTTGGAGAAAATTATAAAACATCATGTGACCTATTTCATATGCTTTGCAACTCATTGTGAAAGTTTTCATTATATACATATTTTACATGCCCTATAGGATGTGTGGCGTTTCTTTTCATGCGATCAATTCTGCACACCATGTAATCCCCAATAGGTGTCTTTTCATGTATATGATATACACACCGAGGAGATCATTTGGTCCTACACACCGTTTTGGGTGATACAAAATCTATGTACTTAAGAAATAACTTGGGAATGGGTATGATACACTCTGATTTCCATCTCATACATAAACATATTGTTTACACTAAGGACATGAATTTTATTAATAAAATATCAATTCATTCTAAGCATGAGGAAAAGGCAGTTCTAGGATCTTTGAGACAAACTGTGAACCCTCCGGGACATATAGTTCAGTCCTTTGAGGAATATTATTTGTCTACATAATTTTAATTTAACATAATTGAGAGTTTCTTTGAGCTTCATTGGGATAATATAAGATTAATGTGTTCCCTTCATCCTCTCTTATGAGGGTTTAGTGATATATCCCATTATAAATATTGATGGTTAACCATTTTATGTTTTCTAATTATCACTATAGTGAGGTCATGTTCCCTTATTCTTGTGTGATTTGACCTAGACCACACTGACTACTAACTCAGCAACATGGATAATGTATCCCTCTAAGAGGATCTAATTGACCTTCACTTTCCTTTTTGTTACCCAATATGGTATTATTTATTTTTAATGGATGATATTTACATATGTGTTGTTCCTCTATCTAAGAGGTAACACCCCGTAGGTTCTTGTGTACCACTAGTGAGCCCTGGTTGTTGAACCCCTATATTTTTATAGAGATCTAATCATTCTAATAGGGTATTATTCTGATTGAATGTGTATCTTAGATGAACCCCTACAAAATTTTCTACATTCTTCTTCAATGATATACCTAACAAGAATGACCTCTCGGATGAGAATTGTTTTTATTAGTGTATCTGGATGAACACTTCCGAAAAACCCAACATTATTATAGAGCCTCACAGGGAAATTGTTAGTGGATTTAGTTGTGAACAATGAGACATGGAGTATATTATAAGTACATCTAGATAATTATTTTTATGTCTCAAGTTAATATTTACATATCCTATGATGATATTACTACTCTGGATGATTTGTGATTAGTTAATTTGGGGTCTCTGACTGGGTAATGTTATACTCACCCCATCATGGTATCTACCCACATGTCTTAGGTGTTTTGAAGGTAAAACCCCCTTTTTGGAGTATTTTGTTGACTAATAGGAGGTTGATCTAGATTTTGCTAGAATGAAATAGGTACAACCCCAACTTTTATTTGATAGTATTCCCCTTCTTTAGAGTAGTTTAGACATTACTTTTAACTTTTTTTTGGTATTGCCTTTGGCTCATTTTTACAATTTCTATTACTTTTTTCCTACTATGGATGTTGGATTATATATGTATGCATTAATTATTTTCAGTTGTTTCACATTTAAGCATTTTATATTCATATATATGTGTTTCTGTGAAAATTCACAAGGGGATAATGCCTCCCATGTGGGTGATATACCTTATTTGTTCTGGTCACCTGACCCTAGACTATTATTGGTGGTTACGGTGTAGCTTTTTCATGTTCCACATCAATTATGATTATGGAATAATGGTATCATTGATAGTACATTGATTTGTTATGACACATTATATGTTTTAATTTGAGTTTTGGGATTCTTTTTTTTCAATATTTGAGGTTTTTTTTGGGAATCATAGAAACAATGTTAATTTTTTTTGAGTGTGATACTCATGCCTAGGTGTCCACTGTTTTTGTGGAAACTAAATTATCAATCAACACGGACCATGATTAACTACTTTTTGACATAGAATATATAGAAATTTTTTTCATGAAATATACTTTCACATGTGACATATATTAATGGTTTGTGAATTCCATGTCATTTTTGAGTAATCTAAAAATATAGACTCATTGATTGTGGTATGTGTTTCTTTCTTTCTGGATGTATTCACCGTAATTTCTTGTGATGATTTGACCTTATGTTCAATAGTTCAACCTATTGAGTTGGGAAGTCTCCATGGAATTTTTGAGTAACGAGGTATATTTTCTACCATGTGGAAATTTTTTAGAGTTTATACCCATTGAGAATTTGTTATACCCATCTCTAATGGTTCCAGGGAATACATCTTTCCAGACCAGGTGGTGGATGGATTTCTTATTGTTTGATGATGATCAATATGGTTTTGGATGGTATTTTGAGTTTATAAGGTATGAATTTCCCTAGGAGAAGGTTAGTTTAGACATAAAATTATTGCGAACATGATGGAAGACATGAAATAGATGTGTTTTCAGAGATCTTAGGGATATTTGAGTTCTCTGAGGTGGAGTTGTTTCATTTCTTATGATGGGAGAATAAATATTCAATGTGATTTTCTTACCTACTACGTTATAGACCAAGAATCCATTCAGAAACTATCTTAGAAGATGTATTAAATGGGGTAGGGACATTCATAGAGAAAATAATTTGATAAAGGAGATAGGGGAGTAGTAGGAGAAGACATGTGATTGTGTTTGATTCAACCAAAACCACACAAAGGCGGACCACATCAGTATAATAAACCTATTTGTCAAGCATTTAGATAGCTTCTATAATTGGTGGTTATTTACCCAAATTCCCCATTTCTATTTTGAGGTATAATATATTGGCCCCCTTAATCTTTTTTTAGTACAGTTAGAAATATATAAAATCTGATATTATTTCTTTGTTGATCGACCATATGTCAATGGCGACACAAATCATTGAGGGATCCCTATTTTGATAATGTTAGGAATGACATGGGAATACAAGGAAGATGGGAAATCTCTCCCCCCCACTAAAATGTGTTCCTGAGATGTGATCCAAAACCATGTGGGTGAGTCAGTGACGCCCAAAATTGGACATTGTCAAGGTGTGGTTGATGTGTTTATCTGACTTATTTGTTTTATTTTTTTTGATGTGACAGGGTTTTGGGTTAGGCCCTAGTTGTGGTAGACATATGGGATATGAAACATATGAGTTCATAGCTATTGTATATCATATAGGAATCAACTATTTTTCAAGGTACTAAATTTTTTTCACTGCCCAATTTCGCATTTTCACATAGTGTTATGATCCACTTTCCCCTATGTGTGTCCCCTTTTTTAGACCTAATGATAAAAGTAGAGAACTTTTTGATCAACCATTTTTTTAGAGAATCTGAAATAGGATTAGTGAGTAAATTATTATATATATTTTGTGACTTAAATCTAGTATGATAGAGAGAGAGCCACACATGAATATTTTTATGTAGTGGTAGGGGTCTTTATGATGTTTTCCTCAATGTGGTGTAGTTCCGAACAAACCATGCATAGATTATTTCTATAAATGATTGTAGAAGTGCTTCTAATTTTTTAGGATGGATTATTACCCCATTTACAAGGTGTTATCCTCAGATATGGTTGGATGAGCTCATTCATATGAGGATACCAGCATTTCCTTATTAATGAGATACTTCTACCCTTTGAGTAGAGGGTTGTATGAGTTTATAATTTCTAGGATACTGAAAGAGTACGATGAATACCTCAAGTATACATTTTATGTTTACCTCCCATCGATAGCTTGTATCCTATAGGGACATTCTCCAGGTATGTCCCAATATCTATTATAGTACATCCTATGAATCCATTTATCTATAAGATTTGAATGAGCTTTCAAAATAATGTAGAGAAAGGGGACTTGTATGGCCCGATGTTATTTCTTGCCTAGTCATATGTTGTCTACCTAAGAGGGGGATAAAGGCATGAGGATGGACACATATTTATTTCCTATAGACAAGGTGATAAGAGGTAAAGTATCCACCCTCAAGAATCGATGTTATCTTTTAAAATTGAACATACAGAAAATAGATCTCTGTGTTTGACCGTGGGATGAGTTGTCACCAACTCTTGTTTCAAGAGATGGATGTACGATTCATGACCCCCTAGAGTCGTTGTAGTTTATTTGAGTCATTGGTGAATCCATTGGCATGATGAACACAAATATAGATTTATTGAGAACTATAGGATGGTTCCTAAACACATCACAAATCAGTCTACAGAAGCCTCCATGGATAGAATCTAGGTGTTATTGGAATTAATTTGGATAATTCAAGACACATGAGGATATTATTTTGTACATATAGTTGATATTTCTTACCCTTAAATTCCTCATAAATTATGAAATGCAAGACTCAGGGATATGGATTGTCAGATTTTGTATTACTGGATATCTTATGGATAATATCTTAATGTATTTCTTTAAGGTGTGAATCATTTCATCATATTTCTAGGGATGAAAGGTGATTCGTTTCATGACATTAGAAGTGGTTATAAAGAGGATGTTCACCTTTAGTGGTACTTATAGTATAGATGAGGATGTATTGAGTTCTTTTTGAATTGATTTAGTAACCAAGGGAGGTTTAGTGTGTTTTTATGACAAATTATTTTTTTATTTAATATATAACAGTGAGGAATGAAAGTGAATTGTGGAGAGTTTGAGACACTTGTACTCATAAGAGGTAGTCTGGAATTATGGAATAGCCTCAACAATCATTGCATACTGGGATGATTACATCACCACAAGATTTGAGTGAGGATACATGAATACTTTTCGTAATCCACTTGAATTTTGGAATTGTGTTTTACCCAATCCAGCTGGCTAGGTATAATAAAAAACTCAGGTCTAGTGAACATGATTTGGGGTTGCATGTTAGTTTTGATCCACAATTTAGATAAATCTCTACCGTAGGTTTGGTTTTTGTAACATGATGATTACCACTCCACCATGGAGGTAACACATTTTGATGGACATATATGAGGGACCTTAATGAAAATTATTAAACAAGTCGGAGCCATTGGGTAATAATTCTCAGGTCTTAGATTTTTCCCTAGTGATGGTTGTAAAGGGTATAGTTCTTCCAAGTAAGGATGATGAATATCTGTTAAATGTTAGGATTTATTCATGGACTAACGATGGATAACTATGTAGTTATAGATATATAGAGTCCTATCGAGTCTAGTATGATATAAAGGGGGATCATGGGACCTTTGTCTTATTTCTATGATGGTTCATCATGTTGGTTGTATCGTCCCGATTCCGGAAGCCACCCTGAGGCACCTCGTACCCGGTTGGTCACATGGCCTCAATCACATTTCCCCAAACTCCAGAGGCTACCGACTAGTAGCGAGGGCCTTGGGTGTGATAGTGGGGAAACTATGCCCTCATTGGCAGAGTACACAGCGGAAGAGGAAAAACAAATATCAACAAGAGAGGAAGTTGTAGATATCCATAAAAGAGTAAACAATAAATAGCGGAAAACTAATAGTAAAAAACTGGAGTAGAAATATATATAAATGATGCATGATACACATATGTCTAGAAAACAACCAAACAAGTCACAATGCTGAATACAGTACTAAACCCAAGTACAAAAGCAAAAAAGATGAGCAACTCCTCAGCATCTCAATCCTCGGCTTGGTCCCATGCTCTCCAGCTCTAGTGCAATCAAGAACCTTAAGTAGAAGGGCGCTTGACCTTATCTATACCTGCAAAGATATAGTTTTTTGGGTCCAAAAGACTAACCCAAATAGGGTGTGAAACAAAGTCTCAGTAGGCAACCACCCAACGATATGTGCCTAACAGTCAGTGAATATATGGAAGGTAAAGTACAGTAAGCAGTGAACAGTAAGTAGTAAATAGGAAAATACAAAGCAGTAACAATCCAAAGATTCTCGTATATATTATACAAACAAGATACAACCACTCAAGTATGTAGAACAAAAAGGTATCCTTTTGGTAGTTCTCACAGCCTAACCCCTAAGGTTCAACCTACAAGTACTAGCAACCTTCAGGGAGGCACACACAGTCACACCTATCTAGGTCAGCTAATGAAAATAATAGACTCTCTAATGAAGCACTCACCATCAATTCCCCCTATAGTCTTATATCGTACTAAAGGCTCTCTAGGGAAGCACTCAACATCTATTCCCATTGTGTCCCTCGTCGAGAAACTATAGAAACTCTGTGGAAGCACTCAACGTAAATTAACCCTGTGGTCTTGCATCGTAAATTAAAGACACTCTGGAGAAGCCCTTACTTCCATTCTCCCTATAGTCCACTACACTAGGTTCTCACGGCCCTATGTAAAATAAACATGCATAGTGCGCGTATCAGCCCAATTAAACCTCAAGAACTACTTGTCTATCATTCTAAGGCACAATAGCAAAATAGTACAACAGTTCCACTATCCTACAACTAGGCATGTCAACTGGAAAAACACCAAACAATCAAAACAAGCAAGGAAAACATTCAGAGTATGATAAAAACTACCAAATTCACAAGCAATGACCTCTACACAATCATACCAGCAAAGCAAGCTAACAACAAGGGAATAATAGGAAACATGCAATACCCCGTCCATGGGTATTGGTGGAATTTGCACATAATATTCAATGAAATATTACAATAAAGGCAGAAACCACCTACCTCGATGTTAGGAGAACTATATACGTGAACCACGGTGATTTATTCTCCTTAGAACATCGAGGATCTGAGAAGACATAAAAAACGATCAACCCACGATATCTCAAGAAAGAGGACGAATTGGAAAACGAAGCTCTAGGTGAAGTAATAACTCAATGATGTGGTTCCAATGCAATCGACAACAGCTGAAATAGATATTAGATGGAGGCTCGTGAAACCAGTGAGGAATCGTGGCTGTACGGGTCACTCTCGGACGAAGAACCTAGAGAAGGGGTGTGTTCTGTCCATCAGGCCCGACCCCGGTGCATTTAATGAAAAAAAGAATGTACATGGTGTTTACTTTTTCAGTACATGGAATGTACTCCATTTTTCTGTACTATACTTTAGGAGGCCACCACAGCTCCTCTACACATCGTGTGTGTTTCCCGGACACGGCCAACACACGGCTTTGAGTGGCAAAGGAGTACACGGTGTGTACTTCAAAAATTTCCAGAAATACCATTTTTCTCAAAAACTCTAGAAAAATAAAAGACATACCTGAAAATGAAGATCTGGGTTCTTAAAAACTTCCCCCTTAAAGAAATTTGTCCCCGAATTTTCCTAATGAGGCGGAGAAAAAGAAACCCTGAATAGCTCCGGCCACTGCGATCGTACATCGACATCCCTTTCCCAGGTGTCGTCCTTTACTCACCTGTGCTTCCCTAGCACCCGCACTAGAGGAACAGACCACCCACAAGGAACCTTCGTACTGTGATTAGCAATCCAGATAGAATGCTTCTCAAATGATGCATCTGCTTCAAACTCAACTTCTTCGGGCTGAAAGACATGAGATGGCTCTGAAAAGTAACATCAGAGCTGTGAGATGTGGAAGACATCGTGCATGGACCGATACCTCTAAGGTACCTACAACTGATAAGAGACCAGGAAAACTCTCTCCAATTCCTCAAATGGACCGACGTACCGCGGTGAAATCTTACCATGTCTCCAATTCCTTATTTTTCCCAACTTCGGTGCGACACGCAGGAAAACCTGATTCCTGACCTCGAACTCCATAGGTCATATCCGCTGATCAGCATAAGACTTCTGTCGAAACTGTGTTGTAGCCATCCACTTCCAAATAAACTCTATCTGCTCTGAGGTCTCCTGAACAAGATGAGGTACTGGCAAAGCTGCCTCTCCTACCTCCATCCAGCATAAGGGTTATCGGCATGGCCTACCGTACAAATCCTCGTAAGGTTCAATCTGAATAGTCGCCTGAAAATTGTTGTTGTAGTAAAACTCCACTAGAGGGATATGCTTCTCCCAAGAACCGCCAAAGTATAGTTTGCAAGCTTGGAACATATCCTCAAGAACCTGGATCATCTGATCGGACTGGCCATCTGTCTGGGAATAGTATGTTGTACTCAAGAGTACCTGTGTACCCAAATCCTTCTGAAGCCCCTGCCTGAACCGAGAAGTAAAGTGCGCATCCCTTTCTGAAACAATGGAGTGTAGAACTCCATGCAGACATACAATCTCTTGGATGTATATTTCCCCAGATCATAAAAACTGAAGGTCTCCTTGATCAGCAAGAAGTGAGAAACCTTCGTAAGTTTGTCGATGACAACCCAAACAACATCATTCCCTCGAGGTGATCTCGACAATCCAATTACGAAGACCATCGCGACATCATTCCGTTTCCACTCCGGAATGGGTAACTGCTGTAAAAGGTCTGCTGGTCATTGATGCTCTGCCTTCACATGATGAAAAACATAATACCGCAACATGAAACCAGCAACATCTCTCTTCATACCTGGCCACCAATACTAGAGATGAAGATCCTGATACATCTTTGTGATGCCAGGATGAACTGCCCAGACTGAAGAATGAAAATCCCGCATCAAATTCTCACATTTGTCTGCCGGAACCCATATGCGTCCCTAGAAATGCAAGATCTTATCCTATCCCACTGTCTATCCAGGAAGAGGGTCCTATATTGACACACTCTCCCATAGGACTAATCCATCTGATTCTGATAGTTTCCTCATCCGTACCTGATCAAGTAGTGTAGAGGTAACAGCTACAGAAGATAGGTAAGTCTGAACCTATCTATCGTGCACCTCCATATGCATCTCAGAGAACAGAGCCATAAGCTGCTACTCACTACTGGCCTCCTGAACTACCTAAATCTGAGTTCTCCTACTCAACGCATCTGCCACCGCATTGCCCTTTCCTGTCATATAAGCAAGCTCAAAATCAAAAGACTGAAGATACTTGATCCACATGCACTATCTCAGATTCAGATCACGCTAAGTGAATATGTACTTGAGACTCTTGTGGTTTATGAAAACCACAAAGTGCTCTCTCAGAAGATAATGTCTCCAATAGTGTAAGGCATGAACAACAGCTGCATACCCCAGATCGTGCTTCAGGTAGTTTCTCTTATGTGGCCTCAACTACTGAGACCCGTACGCAACGACTCCATCTCCCTGCATAAGCACAATGCCTAGTCCGATACCTGAAGCATCACAATAAATAGTATAGCTCTTGCCTAGTTCTGGTAATACTAGTATCGGTTCTGACATCAACCTTCCCTTCAGCTCTTGAAAGGCTGACTCACAAGAATCTGACCATAAGAACTTCGTCCCCTTCTTGGTCAGACCTGTCAAAGGTTCTTATAGGCATGAAAAGTCTTGAATAAAGCGTCTATAGTATGTAGCCATCCCTAGTAAATTCCTCACCTCAAAAACGTTTTTCGGATGCTCCCAAGAAACTACAGCTCTCACATTCTCTACATCCACAGATACTCCACCCTCTGAGATGACATGACCCAAGAAGTGAATCTGATTCAACCAAAATTGTCACTTCGAGATTTTAGCATAAAGTTGATGCTCTCTCAGTGTACGTAGAATAATCTCAAGGTTGGTAGCATGGTCGTGTCGAGTGTGAGAGTACACCAGGATATCATCCACAAAGACCACGATGAAAGAATCCAAGTAAGGGTGGAACACTCAGTTCATCAGTGCCATGGAAACTGCTGGCACATTCATGAGTCTGAATGGAATAACTGTGCACTCGTAGAGACCATACCTACTCTTGAAGGCCGTTAAAGGTATATCTGATGTTCTAAGGTGTAACTGATGATAAACGGACCTCAAATCGATCTTCGAGAACACTCGGGCTCCTTGAAGCTGATCGAACAGGTCACAAATCATCGGCAAGGGATATCTGTTCTTAACCGTCAACTGGTTCAGCTTTCGATAATCCACACAAAGCCAAAGGGTGTCGTCTGCCTTATTCAAAAACAGGACATGTGAACCCCAAAGAGAATTACTGGGTCGGATGAAAACCTTTTCCTGCAACTCCTGTAACTTCTTATTGAGCTCATTCAACTCAGGTGTAGCCATCCTACATGGAGGAATGAACACTGGTGCCACTCCTGGAACAAGCTCAATAGAGAAGTCTACCTCATGCTCTGGTGGAAAACCAGACAATTCCTCCATAAAAACATCACTGAAACAATCCACCACTGGAGGAAAGTCCAACTATGAAGTCCCCTGGTCATCCAGATAAATACTAACGATCTGGGCCGTCACCCTTCCTAGAACATGATCCTCGAGTCCTGCTCGACTCGCCTGAACATCCCATTCACCTCTATAAAGAAACGATTCAACCTCTGGTGAAATAAAACTCACCCTGCGGCGATAACAGTCGATGACTGCTTGGAAGGGAACCAACCAGTCCATCCTGAGAATGAAATCATAGCCTGTCATCTCTAGGACATAGAGATCCCATAAGAAATGATACCCTGCAACCTCGAGAGGGCACTCTCGAGGATGTGACCAACCGAGTATGAGTATGGGTGTCATTCACTGGGTGTATTCTTAATCCACTAACATGGGTGAGGATGAGTATGGGTGTCATTCTCTGGATGGACAGTGGGAGAGAATGAGATCTTCCGTTTCTAGGGAGGATTAGAATGGGTGTCATTCTCTGGGTGGCTTCTTAAGCCACTGAAATGGGTGAGGATGAGTATGGGTGTCATCCCGCATTTTCTCCTCGCGTGTGTCTGCTGGCACCCATACTCATCCCTGCCCATGTTAGTGGCTTAAGAAGCAACCCAGTGGCACCCCGTACTTGGTTGCTCACATGGCCTCAAGCGCATTTCCCCGAAGGCCAGAGGCTTCTGACTAGAAGTGAGGGCCTTGGGTGTGATAGTGAAGAAACTATGCCCTCATTGGCATAGTTCACAACGGAAGAGAAAAAAAAATATCAACAATAGCAGAAGTAGTAGATATCCATACAAGAGTAAACAATAAACATCAGAAAACTAATATTAAACAACTAGAGCAGAAATATATGTAAATGATGCATGATACACATATGTCTATAAAATAGCCAAACAAGTCACAATGGTGAATACATTACTAAACCCAAGTACAAAAGTAAAGCAGATGAGAAACTCCTCAGCATCGCAAGCCTCTGCTTGGTACCATGCTCTCCAGCTCCAGTGTAATCAAGAACCTCCCTTATCAATACCTGCAACAACATAGTCTTTTTGGGCCCAAACACATGACCCAAACAGGGTGTGTGACAAAGTCCCAATAGGCAACCGCCCAAAGATCTATGCCTAATAGTCAGTGAATATATAGCAGGTAAAGTACAGTAAGCAGTGAATAGTAAGCAGTAAATAGGATAATACACATTAGTAACAATCCATAGATTCTCGTATATATTCTACAAACAAGAAACAACCACTTAAGAAAGTAGAATAAAAAGTTAACCTCTGGGTTGTTCTAACAGCCTAACCCCTAAGGTTCAACCTACAAGTACTAGAAACCCTCTGGGAGGCACACACAGTATCACCCCTCTGGTTTAGCTAAAGAAAATAATAGACTCTCTGAGGAATCACTCATCGTCATTTCTCCTTATAGTCTCGTATCGTACTAAAGGCTCTATGGGGAAGCACTCAATGTCTATTCCCCATGTGGCCTTACTCGAGGAACTATAGAATCTCTGAGGAAGCAATCAACGTCAATTCACCTTGTGGGCTCGAATCGTAAATTAAAGACACTCTAGAGAATCCCTTACGACCATTATCCATATGGTCCACATCACTAGGTTCTCAAGGCCCTGTGAAAAATAAACATGCATAGCGCGCGTATCGGCCCATGTAAACCTCAAGAACTACTTGGATATCATTCTAAGGAAAAACAGAAATACAGTACAATAGTTCCACTATCATACAATTAGGCATGGCAACTAGAAAAATTCCAAACAAGAAAAACAAGCATGAACAACATCCATAGTATTATAAAAACTACCCTATTCACAAGCAATGTCCTCTACATAAGAATAACAGAAAAGTAAGATAACAACAAGGGAAAAACATGAAACACACAATACCCCATCCAAGGGTACTGGTGAAATTTTTACATAATATTCAAAAAATTCTTATAGAAAGGCACAAACCACATACCTCAATGATAGGAGAATGATATATGTGAACCATGATAATTGATTCTCCTTAGAACATCAAGGATCAAAGAAAATGTCAAAAGCTCTCAACCCACGATATATCGAGAAAGAGGAGGAATTGGAAAACGAATCTCTAAGTGAAGGAAGAACTCACCACTATGGTTCCAATGCAATCGACGACAGCTGAAACAGAGATCAGACAGAGGCTCGGTAAGCCGGAGAAGAATCGTGGTCATACGAGTTTCTCTCGGATGAAGAACCTAGAGAAGGGGTGTGTTCTGTCCGTCAGGCGCGATCCCGGTGCGTTTAATGAAAAAAAATTACACTACGTGTACTTCTTGAGTACACGGTGTGTACTCCATTTTTCTATACTCCGCTTTAGGCGGCCGCCACATCACCTCTACACACCGTGTGTGTGGCCCGGACACAGCCAGCACACAGCTTCGAGCGGCAAAGGAGTACACGGCGTGTACTTAGAAAATACAGGGCGTGTACTTCAAAAATTTCAAGAAATCGCATTTTTCTCAAAAACTCCAAAAAAAAGAAAGACATACCTGAAAACAAAGATCCGGGTTCATACAAACTTCCACCATTTATGAAATTTGTCCCAAAATTTCCATAACGAGGCGGAGAAGAAGAAACCCTGAACACCTCTGGCCACTGCGATCATACATCGGCCTCCCTTTCCCCAGTCTAATCCTATACTCGCCCATGATGACATAGCACCCACACTAGAGGAACAGACTGCCCACAGAGAACCTCCGTACTACGATCAACAACCTGGATAGGATGCTCCTCAAATGAAGCATCCACTTCGAGATCAACTTCCTCGGGCTGAAAGACATGAGATGGGTCTGAAAAGTAATGTTGGAGGTGAGAGACATGGAAGACGTCGTTCATGGCCCGATACCTCTGAGGTAACTGCAACCGATAGAAAACCATCCCAACTCTCTCCAATACCTCAAACAGTCTGACGTACCACGGTGAAAGATTACCCTTTCTCTGAATCCTCTTGTGTCCCAACCTCGGTGTGACATGCAGGAAAACCTGATTCCCGACCTCGAACTCTAGAGGTTGTCTCCGCTAATCAGAATAAGACTTCTATCAAGACTATGTTGTAGCCATCCTTTTCTGAATCAACTCTATCTGCTCTGAGGTCTCCTTAACAAGATGAGGTCCCAACAAAGCTACCTCTCTTGCCTCCAGCCAGCATACGGGTGATCGCCATGGCCTACTGTACAAAGCCTCGTAAGGTGCCATCTGAATAGTTTCCTGAAAACTGCTATTGTAGGAGAACTCCACTAGAGGGATATGATTCTCCCAAGAACCACCAAAGTATAGTATGAAAGCTCGAATCATATTCTCAAGCACCTGTATTATACGCTCAGATTGGCCATCTGTCTGGGGATGGTATGTTGTACTCAAGAGTACCTGTGTACCCAATGTCTTCTGAATCCCCTGCTAGAACTAAGAAGTAAAGCGCGCACCCCTGTCTAAAGAAATTGAGTGAGGAACTCCATGAAGATGTACAATATCTCTAATGTATATTCGTCCCAGATTATCAACACTAAAGGTCTCCTTGATCGGCAACAAGTGAGAAACCTTCGTAAGTCTGTCAACGACAACCCAAACAATATATTTCCCTCGAGGCGATCTTGGCAATCTGGTTCCAAAGTCCATCGTGACATCATTCCATTTCCACTCTAGAATGGGTAACTGCTATAAAAGGAATGCTGGTCATTGATGCTCTTCCTTCACCTGCTGACAAGAAGAAGACCGGAAGATGAAACCAGCAACATCTCTCTTCATACCTGGCCACCAGTCTGGTGATGAAGATCCTGATACATCTTGGTGACGGCAGGATGAATTGCACAGACTGAGGAATGAAAATCCCACATAAGATCATCACGTATTTCTATCGGCACCCATACACATCCCTGGAAATGCAAGATCTCATCCTCGCCCACTATCCATCCAGGAAGTGGGTCCTCTTCTGACACACTCTCCCGTAGGACTAAGCCTTCTGAGTCTGATAGCTGCCTCATCTGTACCCGATCAAGTAGTGTAGAGGCAACAACTACAGAAGATAGTTAAGTCTGTCCCTGTCTGTCGTTCACCTCCAGATGCATCTCATAGAATAGATCCATAAGTTTCTACTCACTTCTGGCCTCCTGAACTACCTAAATCTGAGTATCTAACCCGTGTATAGGGAAAAACCATACTACCTCATTAATTGCAGTTTTCTGGTTTTTGAGATTTTATGGTTGATATGATTTCACCTAGAGTGATTCACAGGCCTTGTGTTGTTATTTTTTTCTATTGGGGGTCTATTTCTGTTGCAACCTGATGAGATGTGGGTATTCCATCTCATGCATCATATAGGCACTTGTTAGATATCGCATGCCATGCATTTATTCCATGCCATCTAGGGTGCATTAGCGATTTCATGTTGTTGTGATAGACTCTGTGTAGATTATTCATATTTTTGTGATAGATTATTTGATAGAATCTCTGCTGTTTTGATAGAGAAATTCTTTTTTTGTACTTTTCTTAAATGAATGCTAAATTTTTATTCTTGAGGTGTTATGGGCTCTCTTGAGTCGAAAACTGGTGGATCATGGACTTGTTTTCCCTTGTATATGACAGTAGGAGATTCCAAGCTTTGATTCATAGGGAGTATGGGCCCTCACAGATCAGAATTTGGCACCTTCATCCCTTGTTTTATGTGTTTTCTAGGCTTCTGTGCAGTTTCTGAGCTACTGCCCGGAAAAACCTAGAATACACGAGGTGTACTTTCTAGATACACGTTGTGTAGTTTTCAGTCCGTGTCACTGATAGTGTGAGTAGAAACACGGTGTCGTGATAATGTCTTTAAGAACATGCCATGTTTATTATGAACACGTAATGTATCCTTGTTCTTGGTACCCGACCGTGTCAGGAAAAACATGGGACGGTGTTCTCTACTCTTATACACACCGTGTTTGTTCGGAACACATAGTGTAAGGGTCATCCATGTACTTGGCCATGTCGCCAACAACACGGGACGAGAGAAATATTTAAGTACACACCGTGTTTGTTCGGAACACGCCATGTAGGGTTCAGTCGTGTATACAACTGTGTAACTAACAACACGGGCCACTAAAACCTTTTCTAGTACACACCGTTTCCCTAGGGAACATGCCGTGTAGTCTGGGGTTGAGTTGGACCGTTTGGGTTAGCCATTTAAAGAGACTCCGGCAGGGGAATAGAGTTCAAGTACATGCCGTGTATGGGGACAACAAACTGTGTAGTATGGGGTGTTGCACGACCTGAAAGGAAGGAGTACACGCCCATGTCAGTGGCTTAAGAAGACACACCGTGTTGTTGGCGACACGGCCAAGTACACGGCTATCCCTTACACGGTGTGTTCCAAACAGACACAACATGTATTATAGGAGAGAACATCATCCCGTGTTGTTACTGACACGGACGGGTATAGAGGGAAGGATACACGATGTGTTAATACAAAACACAGCGTGTATGAGACGAGTTTCCCCGACCCGTTTTGTTAGTTACACGGCCGGGTACACGCTCACTACTACACGGCGTGTAGCTACCATACACGGCGTGTTCCTGGAGATTTTTCACAACCCGTGTTTCTTCTAACATAGTCAGTGACACGGTTTACAACTACACGGCATGTATATATAATGTACACGCCGTGTATTCTGGGTTTTTCCGGGCAGTAGCTTTGAAACTACACTGAAGCCCAGAAAACAGAGGAAAATGAGCACGAAGGATCTAAATTCTGATTCGTGAGGGCCCATACTCCCCATGAATCAAATCTTGGCATCTATTTAACCAAAGTATGATACCAAAAATCATCTAACAAACAACATAGAATCTAAAAAAGAATCTATCACAACATCATGCATAATATACACAAAGTCTATCACTATAACATGCAATCGCTAATGCACCCTAGATGGCATGGCAAGAATGCATGGCATGTGATTTCTAACAAGTGCCTATATGATGCATGAGATGGAATACCTTCATATCATCAGGTTGTGATAGAAATAGAACTACAATAGCAACAACAATAACAACACAAGGAATGTGGATCACTCTAGGTGAAATCATATCAACCGTCAAAACACAAAACCAGAAAAATGCAATAATCGAGTTAGTATGGGTTTTCCCTGTACATGGATTAGCTACTCCCGAGCACAACTTAATACCATGTACCGAATCCGTCCTCTCCTGATAGATACCTCATCCCTAGATAAAGCCACCCAGAGGCACCCCGTACCCGGTTGGTCACATGGCCTCAATCACATTTCCCCGAATGTCAGAGGCTGCCGACTAGCAGCGAGGGCCTTGGGTGTGATAGTGGGGAAACTATGCCCTCATTGGAATAGAACACAACAGAAGAGGAAAAACAAATATCAAAAATAGCTTAAGCAGTAGATATCCATACAAGAGTAAACAATAAATAGCGGAAAACTAATAGTAAACAACTAGAGAAGAAATATATATAAATGATGCATAATACACATATGACTATAAAAAACCCAAACAACTCACAATTATGAATAAATTACTAAACCCAATTAAAAAAGAAAAACAGATGAGAAACTCCTTAGCCTCCCAAGCCTCGGCTTGGTCCCATGCTCTCCAGCTCTAGTACGATCAAGAACCTGAAGTAGAAGGGTGCTTTCCCTTATCTATACCTGCAACAACATAGTCTGTTTGGGCCCAAAACACGACCCAAACAGAGTGAGAGAAAAAGTCCCAGTAAGAAACCACCCAAATATCTATGCCTAACAGTCAGTGAATATATGGCAGGTAAAGTACAGTAAGCAGTGAACAGTAAGCAGTAAACAGAATAATACACAGCAGTAACAATCCACAGATTCTCGCATATATTCTACAAACAAGAAACATCCACTCAAGCAAGTAGAACCAAAATATATCCTCTGGGTAGTTCACACAGCCTAACGCCTAAGGTTCGACCTACAAGTACTAGCAATCCTCTGGGAGGCACACACAGTCTCACCCCTCTGGTTCAGCTAAAGTAAATAATAGACTCTTCGAGGAAGCACTAACCGTCAATTCCCCCTATAGTATCATATCATACTATAGGCTCTCTGGGGAAGCAATCAACGTCTATTCCCCTTGTGGCCCGCGTCAAGGAACTACAGACTCTCTGAGAAAGCACTCAACGTCAATTCCCCCTTGTGGTCTTGCATCGTAAATTAAAGACACTCTGGAGAAGCCCTTACATCCATTCTTCCTATGGTCTACTACACTAGGTTTCACGACCCTGTGTAAAATAAACATGCATAGCGCACGTATCGGCCCAAGTAAACCTCAAGATCTACTTGGCTATCATTCTAAGGCACAACAGCAATATAGTACAACAGTTCCACTATCCTAAAACTAGGCATGAAAACTGTCAAAATGCCAAACAAGCTAAACAAGCATGGAAAACATCCAGAGTATGATAAAAACTACCCTATTCACAAGCAGTGACCTCTACACAGGCATACCAACAAATCAAGCTAACAACAAGGGAAAAACAGGAAACACGCAATACCCCGTCCAAGGGTATCAGTGGAATTTCCACATAATATTGAACGACTTCCTAGATAAAGTCACAAACCACCTACCTCGATGCAAGGAGAACGATATACATGAACCACGATGATTGATTCTCCTTAGAACGTTGTGGATCTGAGAAAACGTTAAAAACGCTCAACCCACGATATGTCGAGAAAGAAGAGGAATTGGAAAACAAAGCTCTAGGATAAGTAATAACACACAACTGCGGTTCCAACGCAATCAACGATGGCTGAAAGAGAGATTAGATGAAGGCTTAGGAAACCAGAGAAGAATTGCGGCCGTACGGGTCGCTCTCGGACGAAGAACCTTGAGAAGTGGTGTGTTCTATCCGTTAGGTGCAACACTGATGCGTTTAATGAAAAAAAAGAAAGTACACAGAGTGTACTTCTTGAGTACACGGCGTGTACTCCATTTTTCCATACTCCACTTTAGGTAGCTCCCACATCGCCTCTACACACTCTGTGTATGGCCCGGACACGGCCAGCACACGGCTTCGAGCGGTAAAGGAGTACACAGTGTGTACTTAGAAAGTACACAACATGTACTTCAAAAATTTCAAGATATCCCATTTTTATCAAAAACTCAAGAAAAAAGAAAGACATACCTGAAAACGAAGATCAGGGTTCATAAAACTTCCCCCCATAAAGAAATTCATCCCCAGATTTCCCTAATGAGGTGGAGAAGTAGAAACCCCGAACAACACCAGCCACTGCGATCGAACATCGACCTCCCTTTCCTAGGTCTCGTCATGTACTCGCCTGTGCTACCACAGCACCCTCACAAGAGGAACAAACCGCCCATGGAGAACCTTTGTACTACGATAAAAAATCTAGATAGGATTCTCCTCAAACGATGCATCTGCTTCGAGCTAAACTTCCTCGGGCTGAAAGACATGAGATGGGTCTGAAAAGTAATGCCAGAGCTGAGAGACATGGAAGATTTCATGCATGGCCCGATACCTCTAAGGAAACTGACCCAACTCTCTCCAATACCTCAAACAACCCAACGCACCACGGTGAAAGTTTACCCTGTCTCCAAATCCACTTGTTTCCCAACCATGGTGCGACACGCAAGAAAACATGATTCCCGACCTCAAACTCCAGAGGCTGTCTCCGCTGATCATCATAAGACTTCTTTCGACACTGTGTTGTAGCCATCCTATTCCGAATCAACTCTATCTGCTCTGAGGACTGCTGAACAAGATGAGGTCCCAGCAAAGCTTCCTATCCTGCCTTCGGCCAGAATAAGGGTGATCGGCATGGCCTACTGTAAAAAGCCTCGTAGGGTTCCATATGAATAGTTGCCTAAAAAGTATTGTTGTAGGAGAACTCCACCAGAGTGATATGATTCTCCCAAGAACCGCCAAAATCTACTATGAAAGCTTGGAGCATATCCTCAAGCACCTGGATCGTACGATCGGACTGGCCATCTGTCTGGGGATGGTATGCAATACTCAAGAGTACCTATGTATCCAAAGCCTTCTGAAGCCCCTGCCAGAACTGAGAAGTAAAGCGTGAATCCCTGTCTGAAACAATGGAGTGTGGAACTCCATGCCAACATACAATATCTCGGATGTATAGTTGTCTCATATCATCAACACTGAAGGTCTCCTTGATCGGAAAGAAGTGAGAAACCTTTGTAATTCTGTCAATGACAACCCAAAAAACATCGTTCCCTCGAGGTGATCTCGGCAATCCGGTTACGAAGTCCATTGCGACATCGTTCCATTTCCACTCCGGAATGGGCAACTGCTATAAAATGTCTGCTGGTTGTTGATGCTCCACCTTCACCTGCTGACAAAAAGAACACCGCAAGATGAAACCCGCAACATCTCCCTTCATACCTAGACAGTAGTACAGGCGATGATGATCTCGATACATCTTGGTGACGCCAGGATTAACTGACCAGACTGAGGAATGAAAATCCCATATCAGCTCCTCGCGTTAGCTGCCGGCACCTAGAGGCACCCCGTACCCGGTTGGTCACATGGCCTCAAGCGCATTTCCCAGAACGCCAGAGGCTGCTGACTAGCAGTGAGGGCCTTGGGTGTGATAGTGGGGAAACTATTCCCTCATTGGTAGAGTACAAAAAAGAAGAGGAAAAACAAATATCAACAATAGGAGAAGTAGTAGATATCCATACCAAAGTAAACAATAAACAACGGAAAACTAACAGTAAACAACTGAAGCAGAAATATAAGTATATGATGCATGATACACATATGTCTAGAAAATATCCAAATAAGTCATAATGCTGAATACAGTACTATACCCATGTATAAAAGAAAAATTGATGAGGAACTCATCAGCATCACAAGCCTCGGCTTGGTCCCATGCTCTCCATCTCCAGTGCGATCAAGAACCTAAAGTAGAAGGCCGGTTGCCCTAATGTATACAGGCAACAACATGGTATGTTTGGGCCTAAAAGCATGACCCAAACAAGGTGTGACACAAAGTCCCAGTAGGCAACGGCCCAAATATTTGTGCCTAACAGTCAGTGAATATATGGAAGGTAATGTACAGTAATTAGTGAATAGTAAGCAGTGAACATGATAATACATAGAAGTAACAATCCACAGATTCTAGAATATATTCTACAAACAAGAAATATCTACTCAAGCAAGTAGAACAAAAAGGTAAACTTTGGGTAGTTCTCACAGCCTAACCCCTATGGTTTAACCTGCAAGTACTAGCAACCCTCTGGGAGGCACACACAGTCTCACCCCTTTGGTTTAGCTAAAGAAAATAATAGACTCTCTGAGGAACCAGTCACCATAAATTCCCCCTATAGTATCGTATCGTACTAAAGGCTCTTTGGGGAAGAACTCAACGTCTATTCCCCCTGTGGCCCACGTCGAGAAACTACAGACTCTTTGAGGAAGCACTCAACATCAATTCTCCCAGTGGTCTCGCATCGTAAATTAAAGACACTCTGGATATGCCCTTATGTCTATTCTCCCTATGGTCCACTACACTAGGTTCTCATGACCCTGTGTAAAATAAACATGCATAGAGCGTGTATCAGCCCAAGTAAACCTCAAGAACTACTAGGATATCATTCTAAGGCACAACAACAATACAATACAACAGTTCCACTATCCTACAACTATGCATGGAAACTAGAAAAACGCCAAACAAGCAAAAAAAGAATGTAAAACATCCAGAGTATGTTAAAAACTACCATATTCACAAGAAATGACCTCTACATAGGAATACCATCAATGAAATCTAACAACAAGGGCAAAACAATAAACACGCAATACCCCGTCCAAGTGTATTGGTGGAATTTGCACATAATATTCAATGACATACTACAGAAAGGAACAAACCACCTAACTCGAGGCTTGGAGAACGATATACATAAACCAAGATGATTGATTCTCCTTAGAACGTCGAGGATCTGAGAAAATGTCAAAAATTCTCAACCCACGATATCTTGAGAAAGAGGAGGAATTTGAAAATGAAGCTCTAGGAGAAGGAAAAACTCACCGCTATGGTTCCAATGCAATCAACGACGGCTGAAATAGAGATCAGACAGAGGCTCGAGAAACTGGAAAATAATCACGGCCGTACGGGTCACTCTCGGATGAAGAACCCGGAGAAGGGGTGTGTTCTGTCCAGAAGGTGCGACCCCAATGCATTTAATGAAAAAAAGAATGTACATGGAGTGTACTTCTTGAGTACACAGTGTGCACTCCATTTTTCCGTACTCCGCTTTAGGCGGACGCCACATCACCTCTACACACCATGTGTGTGGCCCAGAGACGGCCAGTACATGGCTTCGAGCGGCAAAGGATTACACGGCGTGTACTTAAAAAATTTCCTAAAATCCCATTTTTCTCAAAAACTCCAGAAAAAAAGAAAGACATACCTGAAAATGATGATCTGGGTTCTTATAGTGGTGTATTGTATAACCTTGTGGCCACAATATTTATTATTTATTGGTGTTCTCCACATGTCACAATTGATTTGGTATGTGTGTGTATCATGTTATGATATCAACATGGATGAGATGGTCTATGAGAGTAGAGTTTCATTATTGATGGATCCAATGATGTTGAGGAATAGATGAAGAAATACACTTTGAGGGATAGTGTAATCGTTGGGTCAGTGTTTTTTAACAACATAGGGAACCATTAGGAGAGCTCATGGGTGTGGGAGACCCAATTAAGAGTTTCATTTATCTACATATTTCAAAGTTTATTCTTACAAGGAATAAAATACTTGAATGATATAATAATTTAATGTCTTATTTTTTCATTTAAGAATTTAGAATATTTCTAGGAATATATGATGATCTAGGTGCTATGATGGTGTGATATTTTAAGGATCAGAGTGTACAAAATAAATTTTTGAAATATATTTAATATATAAAATATCATGTAAATGATTTATTTCTAAAAAAGTGGTCTAGATCTGAAAAATAGGCCTCGATTAGAAATATTAGGGAACTACTGAACTTATATAATGAGGTTTACTCAAGGCATGACATAAAGTTTGTCCGTTCATGGAAATTGGTTGATGTGCGGTCATAGAAGAATTAAAGAAAATAAATATATTACATTATTTATTTTATTTATTTTATTTATTTTGTTTTACTTAATGTTGTTACAAAAAATTAATTTTAAATATATGGTTTTGATTAGATCTTAGTGTTTTCTGAAAAAACCTTGTTGGTTTAGATAGACATTAGATGAGATATTCGTTGGTAGAAAACATTTTATTGGATTAGATCAAGGATCATGCAACAATGGAGTTCACGGATCTTTCCAAAAATGAAAATGTATGTTATTTATTCACTATAAATTGATATAAATGTCATGTAGGATGTATATTTGTTGAATTATTACAATTTTATTTTCAGAAAATGTACTCAACCAAATTAGATAATTGATTTATATGTAGATCAATCATTTTGTGGATATGATATTTTTGAGGTATTTGGAATAATTATTTGATTTTTTTTGTTCATTTAATGTTATACCTCTTTGTTTTTCATTCAAAGTATTATGGTATGTGGGATAAATTAACACTATTAAATGTTCATTTGTCACATTTATAGTTTAGTGTTTCTTCTCCACATTCTACATGTGTTCATAAATAGTGTTTTTCAAACTAAATTTTGATAAATATACATGAATGGTTATTTTTCATTAGATCATTCAGACAATGTATTATTACATTGGATCACTAATAGATATTAAAAGAAATGGTTGTTGTATATTGGAATGTAATCTCATCCATGGATGGATTCAGTGTTGATTCATGATTTTTTTACCATGCATCATGGATGAGGTGTAATGGTAGTGATTCCAAAGAACCACTCCATTCCATATTTGATACTTCATCATCATCCTTTTTTTTGAATCAATGGCCACCATTGATCAGCCTCTCTAGTGAGGAGGTAAATAGCCATGAAAACTTTTTCCCTATCGCTACTCCCCAAGGCATGGAATATTTTTTATGGAATTTTTCCATTGCTCATCTACTAATGGATTTTTACCCCCATTAAATTTTGGTGGTTATTTCCTCATGAAGCGGTCTAATATTGATCCTCCGGAATGTGGATCAGGGTGCTCCATACGGGTTAGGTTATTATTCATAACTTGTGTCAGTTGACCCAATATGGTGATAAGCTAATCATCACAAATTATATCACCAGCTCCTGTATAATTATCTTGAATTGGAGGGAAATCCCTACACGGAGTGCATGCATTGATACAGTTTCCATTCCTTCTACTAGGAACCAATTTTAAACAATGGAATACACTAGATGAGTTTATGAATCACAATACATAAATACAAACTTGTAAAAAAGTTAACATAAATTGAACAGTTTATGGATATAATCAATAATCCTAAAAAATTTTCTTTGAGGAAGTATATACTCATAAACCATTCATAATGGGTTTTAAATAAAATGTGAATTATCTTAAGCATATCCCTTGAGAGTGTTGTAACCAAGAGTACAGCAAATCCCATTGTCGTGAACCAGTTCTCGTTCGAGTCTAGCTCAAAGTGGTGTTTTCAGGTTTTACCCCTAGGTAAATTTGTGCCATAGCCGCCACTAACTGCTCATATCCTAACATGGATGTATTGTTTGGACAACTCAGAAAATCTCCACAGTATCAAAATTCTAGTAAGTTCTTCTATACTAATCCTCAAAGTCTATCTTAGGGAGATGTGCTCTAATCAGTGTTTATCTAAATCTAGTTTCAAATGTTTTTACTAAACTTCTTCTGATACCAACTATAACGCCCGGAACCTAGTAACCCAAAGTTGGTGCATTATTACATAACATTAGCAGGATCATAGGGAAAACATGTCTCAAAAGACTGATCAATTTAGTATTATTTGAAACAAGATTCATACATAAGATCAAATTTAGATCACGAAAAGAAATAAAACAATAATATATTCCATTAGAAACATCCAAGACTCCAAGATTATGCCTAAAAGTCACTCATTACTAAATTATTCATATCCTAAGAAAATGAAACATAAGAAATGGGTGAGCTCAAACGCTCATTAAGGGTAAGAAATATAGCGGAAGATAACATAAATATTAAGCATGGTGATTAATTAAAACCACATGCCTTTACCAATAATAAACATGAATACTTTTATGGTAGGAATATGAGATGAGTAAATAATTCCATAATAAAACATAATCATGGGTATTCTACTAGTCGAATGACCACATGAATGATCAATATTATTTTCTTAATGAGGGAATTTATATTTCTGGACATTCTGAAACATTTTGTCAATGCCTCAGCCAAGACATCAAAAAATGATTAAGGCCTCATCCAAAACCATATATCAAATTGGAAAAGGCCTCAAAAAATTCCACATATGGTTGTCTCATGAGACCCACTGATGCATTGAGGAGCAATAGTGGGATCCACCCATCACTTACTATGTACAATTCATTCCTCATATGAATATTTTGAAATATTACATAAATATTTGTATTAAAACTAGCATAAAAATGTCAATACTTTAACCATAAACCAGGAATGGTATAAAAATAGCCCATCCATAGTCAAACATATCACAAAACCTTCAATAAAATATGGATTTTTTGTATCATAATAAATCAACTTCAAATAAACATAAAATCCATCAATGGATGTTGACATAGATAGAATCAAAACCTTTTTTTAGAGAAATATCTCTTTCTATTTTGAAATCATTTAAGAGTCACATAATTATAAAGAAAACAATTATATTGAAAATATTCTTATAAGATTGTTTGGAAAGCATAGACGATGTTATAGTGGTTGAAAATAGCCGCACCCTCTGTAAATGATAACAAAACATTCTTATCTTAATTTTGTCGAAATGGTCAAAAAGTATCTTGTTTGGAAGATGATGTAAAGATTCCTTTATAAAAATATTATAAAAGCCAAAAAAGTGTATAAATGAATTTAACCCATATTCTATAAAATAGTAATAATTTTTTCAAATATGTTTTTAAACAACATGGATGTGGATGATAAAGAGGTCCCAGTAGATAATTATGTATAAACAACCTTGGGTAATAAAGAGATTGTGAAATTAACCCTTACCTTGTAATTTTCCTTTGTCAAGGGTAGATTAAGCTCTTGTATAATGGTGAAACATCTATTATTAAATTATACAAGAATCATATACATTAATATGATATCATATATGATCATTTAATTATTGATTTGTTAATAATATCTTAGTAATATAGTCGTTTCAGGTGTTAACTGATTCATTTTCCTTTATATTATCTGTTACGTAAGTAATATTTGTTATGTATAGGATGTATATTATTCATATTCATAATGATATTAATTTTTTAAAAATTAGTTTTAATCGTATGATAAAAATTGCTCATTAATGGATACGATGGGGAATGAATCTCATCGCCTTTGTGGAAACTGTAATCCGTACGTACGCACAAGCGAAAATATCATTATTTTGATGTTAAAATAAAATATAATTGGATGGTATATCATATATAAAGAAAAATTATCATGTTATATTTATTATTTACATAAATTACACATCATTATTATACCCATCCAAATAATAATGTATTGAATAACAATTACACCATGACGGGGAGATGGTAAGCTGTATGTACACACTTATGGTGAAATGTTATTCAATGGATGGACAGAATTATGAATTTGGTTGTACCATATTTACAATAACATCACATTATATATAATATACTTGTGTTATTATTTTAGAATGTAAATAAAAAATAAAAAGGTAGTTGAAGAAGAAAGGAACTTGAAAGAGGTTGTGAGATATTTACCTCTTCTTCGGGTTCTTCTTTTTTATTTGATCAAAAGGGCTCCATAGGTTGGATTTATGAATAAAGGAAGGCATATAAGATGAATGAGTACAGTTGATATGGTATTTGGGTAGGGTATGGCTAAGCCAAATGGCTTTGAAGGTGTCAATTAGAGAGAAGGGGGAGTGCCTTTTTATAAGAGGGGTGAGGGGCACCTTAGGAAAAACTAGAAATATTATTTTTATAATAAAATAATTTTCGGTTTCTAATGGATACAAAATGGATTATTTAAATGATAAGGTGGGGATGGGTCTAAAACCACTCAACAATGAGGTTTTAGACAGGTTTGGGTCATTGTATTAAATTTATCTTTTATATTTAACTCTTAGTCAAATAGTTTGACATTTACCATGTCTCTTTTTATTTTTATGTTATATAGTTAATAAACATACTATATACATCCAAGATAACCTCAAGTGGTTCTTTAATGATACACCTATCATTATATAAGTCCTTTTTCCAATACTTATCTTTTCAGGAATAGAATATCAATTAATAATATAATATTTGTTTTAAAAACCCTTTTATGTCTATTTTGACACTATTTGGTATTTTGTTTTTTCTAAACTAATAAAAGCATTATTACTTAAAAAAAATTAATCTAACCGACCCTAACATGTCATATTAACCTATAGAATTTGTGTAATTCATAAATTTCTCAAATTACATTTAGTTGGATATTTATAATATCAATTATTTTAATATTTCATTAATTATGTAATTACAACATCATCATTGTGTCATAAATAAATTAAATTATTAAATGTATAAAAAATATAAATAAAATACCATTATTTGGGAAATATTTTTATCCTTATAATTAATATTTATAGTATAATTTATCTTATGTATAACTCTATATTAAAATTGGTTTAGTTATTAAACATTGATTTTAACTCTTTTAACTCTTCCTTAAATAAAATAATAATAAGTGTCCTAATCAAATTAATTAGGATGAAAGAGGTTCACATTTTATTCGTAAGGCTGTTTTAGGTAGAATTATATTTATCCAATAGAATTAGGAAATGTGTTAGGGAAATAATAATATCATTTTTACCCTTAATTACCCAATTTACTTTTAACCATGGTAAATAAAAGTAAAAAAGTTACTATTCATAAAAACATATTTTCATCTTATTGAACCACATTTTACAAACTGATATAAACTGTCCCTCTTGGATTTTTTAAATTTCACTCATAGAAGCGATTAAATTATGTTTTATTTGAATTTGCAAATTCTCTTTGGAGGTGGGTAAAAGATGGTGAAAAGTTCAATAAAATTTTTATATATCTAAAATTGTTATAAACAGACTCAAATGAATTACATTGAACATATATAGGTATTATGTATCTATTTTGACATAAAATAAATTTAAATAAAATAAATAAATATTTAAATAAAAATTTGGTTTAAAACTATAACTAAATGTTTTTCACTATTCATCAAAAATTGAAATTTTTCAGAAAAATAACAAAAAATCACCCTAATATAATTTCGATATTACGATTCCAAAAATTAAGTCCACTTTGAAAGATAAAATTTATAAAATTTTAAAAAGTGGGTATTACTATTCATAATGGCTACTTTGATTGGTCACCTTGTGTTATAATCTCGAAGTTGTGTACAATGCAAGCTATTACATTATTCAAAGGGAAATGTATCGTGGAATCTTGGGGTGTTACAATAGTACTCTAAGACTAGCCATCTATTTGAGGATGATAATCCTTACTAATGTTCAACTCATTATCTAGAGCATGTCGAAGACTCTTCCAAAACATAGAGGAGAATCATGGATCTTGATCGGATACAATAGAGAGTGGTACTCTATGCAGCCATGACACATCCCTGATATATATAAGTGCCAACTTATCTAATGAGAAATCCTCCCAAATTGAAATGAAGTGTGAAGAATTTGTAAGACGATCCATAATAACCCATATTTCATTGTTGCCATTGGATGTCTTCGGAAGTCTGGGGACAATGTCCATAGTGATGCTCTCCCATTTCTATGCAGGTATGTGAAATAGTTGCATCATCCCCTTAGAATTTTGCCTCTCTACCATCACTTTCTAACACACCAGGCACATTAATGTATACTTAGCCTTCTCCTTCTTCATATTATCCAACCAGTAATGCTCTCGGAGATCTCAATACATCTTTTTGTTTCCTGGGTGAATAGAGAAATTTGAACTGTGCGCATCATCTGAAAGTTCCTTCATCAGCTCCGGATATGATGGAATACATAGTCTTTTCTAAAATCTCACAATTCCTTCTTCATTAACATTTAACTCCAAGGATTTACCTTTTTTATAGCTTCCACTCTCTTCTTAATTCCCACATCATCCTTTTGATAAACCTTTATACTTTTCGAAAGAGATGGTTGAGCAATCATTTGTGAAAGGAATTATGATGTTCCCTTCTTTATGATTCCCATTTCCATCTTCATCAAATATAATAAGACTGGGTCTTTATCAATTCTCATCAATGATATAATTTCTATGTCCTTTATACATAGATCATATGCCACCTTGTTCGCCTTCCCAGGGTGGTAACGGATGGAGAAGTCATAGTCTTTGATTAGCTCTAACCATCTTCGTTGGCACATGTTCAACTCTTTCTGTGTGAATATCTACTTGAGGCTTTTGTGGTCCATATAACTTTCACACTTCTCCCCAAAGAGATAATGCCACCAAAATTTTAAATCAAAGATCACCACAGCCATCTCCAAATCATGTGTTGGATAATTCTTCTCCTAAACATTAAATTGCCTTGAAGCATAGGCAATGACTTTGTCATTTTTCATCAACACACAGCCCATTCCCTTCTTCGAAGCATCACTGAATACCACAAATTTTTCTCCACTTGTGGGTAAAGTATGCACATGCATAGAGTTAATCCTCCCTTTTAACTCCTTGATGATTACATTACATTCATTAGTCCAAGAAAACTTTACTCCCTTCCATGGTAGCTCGGTAAGAGGGTTGGAGAATTGTGAGAAATTTCTCATAAATCGTCGATAATTTCCAGCTAACCCCAAGAAGGTTTGGATATCCGTTACTGATGTTTGCCTTAGACATCCCTCAATTGGATTTGTTTTGGATAGATCCACAGATATCCCATTGTTTGTGATGATATGACCCAAGAATGAGACCTCCTTCAACCATAACTCACACATGTTGTACTTTTCACAGAGATTATCCTTCCATAAGGTCTCTAGAACAGTTTCTAGATGCTCCTCATTATCCTCCTTGGTTTTAGAGTATATCATAATATAATCAATAGAGACTACAAATTTTTTTTCGAGGTAACCCCGAAAGACTTTATTCATCAATTTCATGAAGATTTCTCGAGAATTAGTGAGTCTGAAAGGTATTACTATGAATTCATTGTACCAATATCTTTTATAAAAAGTAGTCTTGGGGATATCTTCCTTCTTCACCCTTACTTGATAATATCCTAACAGAAAATCCACCTTGGAAATGTATTTTGTTCCACATAGCTGTTCAAACAAGTCATCAATTTGTGGGAGTGGATACCTATTCCTTATAGTGATTTTTTAAGATCATGATAATCGATGGAAAGGAGCACTGACCCATCCTTCTTTTTGATGAAGAGGACTGGTGCACCCCATGGTGAAGCTCTTGGACGTATAAACCCTTTATCTAGATTCCCCTGTTGTTATTTCTTCAACTCCTCAAGATCCACAAAGTCAGTTCTATACAGAGTCTTGGATATTAAAAATTCCATAGGAATAAGATTAATTGAGAATTCAACATCTATTCTAGGAGGAAGACCAGTCAATTCCTCGAAAAACAC
Organism: Viscum album; assembly: GCA_963277665.1. NCBI lineage: Eukaryota > Viridiplantae > Streptophyta > Magnoliopsida > Santalales > Viscaceae > Viscum > Viscum album. Next base: position 1,982,172,827 of record OY728161.1, on the reverse strand, counting down.
TTCAGCAAATCCCATCACAATAGGAATGTCTTCAAGGATGGTAGCCTCCTTAGACTCAATCATCTGAGCTAGATACACATGCTCATAGGGCAGTAATATACACACTTATGATGATGGAGAAAAAGAATATTCATATTCCTTCTGGCACATGTATAGAATTGGGGGGTTGATTCTCCTTATGGAGAGGGATTTCCCTCTAACGGCAATTAATGTTGTCTTGATATAAGGAAAGCCAATCCATGCGAGTAATTTCATCAAATTCCACCAAAGGGAGTATGATGAGGTTCTTCAGGAAATTCAATCCACATATTATGACAGGGGAGGATTTAAATTCATGGGATGCAATGATTTCTCCATTTTCCGTACTCATCGACATCTTCACTTCCATGATTTTCGGTGGTGCTGGGATTGTTTTACTAAACTTTTGGGATATAAAAGAATGCGTGGAACCTGAATCAAAAAGTAAGTTCACTATTCATGAATGAATAACTAGAGAACTTGTTACCAATTTGTTTTTGGGGTTCAATTTGTATGTAGTGATGGAAAAATATCTCCCTAGCTTCCTTGGAGGATGTTGGTTGCCTCTATAAACCCATGGCTTAGGGCACTGATTTGAAATATGCCCTGTTTTTTTAGTGGTAGCAATGAACAACATGGTGAGGTTCTAATGAAGCATTCCTCTCCTATGGTGCAGACACAAGTTTTTCTTGTAGGTAGTTAACATCTAGGTTCCTTTCTCTTCCACAACTAAAGAATTTCCTTGTCCCCTTCATCAAATTTCTTGGTTACTTCTTTCCGCACCATTGGAAAGTGGGGTGTTGGATCGTCTTAGAACTATTGGATTTATCCATCAGACCGCCAGTATTGATTTCCACCTTATGCTTCTTATCACCATGATACCTTTGAGATTCTACGATCTCCATTTCGACCTTGAGGGTACATCAAACAATTTCCTCATAGCTGTCGAAGTCACGGATCGCCAGCGCTTTCTGTAGGCTATGATGCAGCTCACCAAGGAAGCGGTCAACCTTCCATTCAGGGGTAATGACAAAGCCGGAGGCATATTGTGCATGCCTTGTGGTGTTTTTCATGTACAATCTGATATATTCTTCATCTTTTTTTTCGAGGGCAAGGAAGTCCTTTTCCACATTATGTCAGAGGGTGCGCAGAAAATATTTATCGAAAAACATCTATCAGAAATCCTTCCATTCCAATGCCTCGACCTTCTCCTCCGGCTTCATATTTTTTATCAACGTCCACCATTGATTAGCATCACCTTCCATATGATATTCAGAAAGGATAACCTTATCTTTTTTAGAACATTTAAGGATGGAGAATATCTTTTCAAGGGAGTTGATCCATTGTTCGTCGATTAAGGGATCAAACAATCCATTAAAATTAGGAGGCCATTATATTATAAATCTCTTGATAGCTACTTGTTCATTAATGGGTGGGGGGTTGAATGTTCCTCATGACCCATGTATCTATTTAATTCTTGAGTTAACTGAGAGATAAATGTGACAATGTTCTCAATTCATGCTCCCATCGGACTGGGCATCTCATTTTCATAATCATCACGTTTATCTTCACATCGGCTGTTAGCCCAAGTTCTCCTATTACCAGCCACTGGCTAAAATAAATGGAAATTTATGGGTAAAACATAAAGGTTAATCCAAGGAAAAAACTGAGGACTTATAAATAAAATTTATTTCCTTAATATATGAATCCATCGGCTTAAATCTATGCTATCCATCATCTACTATCTAAGATATATAATTAGGGGATATTTTTAATTCCCGTAATAAGGGTTCATACTTTGTATGTCAATTTACCAGAACATATCCCCTGGGAGTATCGTAACCAAGAGTGCAGCATAGTCCATTGTTTTTCACTAGTTCCCATTCGAGCCTAGCTCAATGTGGTGTTATTGGGTTTTATCCCAAGGATACATATGTCCTAGAGCCGCATCTATCTACTGGTATCCATATAAGGATGCATTTTCTTGATAAACCACTAACTCAATAATCACCAATAATTAAGGATGTTTTTATTATAGTTATTCTTGTCTCTATGTCTTCAATAGGAGTTTCTAATCCTAATCCCAAAAAATAACTAAACATATCATTTGATACCAACTATAACAACCCTTATTTTTATTACACACTTAAACATGATTTATTTCATAAAATATTCACTTGATACACATAGAAGATCGAAAGATAGAGTGTCTTTGGGGATTAGGAACATTACATAACAACTTAGAACATAAAACACTCAACATCTTTATTGAAAAATTCTTTTACATGACCACTACATTCCCTCATACTTAGTATTGCATGGGATAACATGAGGACATACAAAAGAAAAGGGTGAGCTATAAATCCTATTAAGGAAATAAACGTGGAGTAACATGAGGAATAAAATACATGTTAGAAAATATGCATATCAATGGAGAAAAAGAGAAACATGAACATAAAGGCATGATAAATAATGATAATCATAACATGGAAATGTGGCAAGAACCCTTAACAGGGAATTAGCATGAGTCACGACTCATTGCACATGGAGCATGAGTAAACCCTCATTGCACATGAATCACGAGTGAATCCTAGTTTCAATTGAATTAGAATGAGTCCACACCCATTGAACATGACATATAATGGTACTATACTTTACCCAATGCATTGGAGCACTATCAGGGCCCACCCTTCTTAAACATTTCATTTCATGCATAAGTGTTCCACATAGTTCATACAACATGGAATAAATCATCATCATTTATTCCATGATAAAGTGATGTGGAATACATACATTAAGATTTATAATCAATAAGTAAATGTTCATAAAGTTGAATACCCTTGATAGATATATGAGCATGGTTTTCACTACACAATGGCATTGGCTTGGAAAATAGTACTGCAATTTCAGCATCATAACGGCGTGAAATAAGAACTCATTAAAAAAGGTTGATGAGAGTGAAAGGGTAATCTAATCATATTTAGATGGAATTGAATGTAAGGGGGTAATATTTATACATGTACCAAAAACATAATGGAATTTAGATGCATAATTCAAAATAATTACTTGTATGAAAAATAGAAGAGATAAATCCCTCACAAAATTTCATCATGGTAACCGGTGTACATGGGAGGCATTAATGAGAGAAAAAGGGGTATCCCATAATAAAATAATAAATATGTAATTATGGGGGAAGTTTGAAATCATACCCCAACATTTTTAATTTAAAACAAATGGTAAAAACAACTTAATGAAAATTTGACAAAAATGAGGAAGGAAGAAATCCCTTACTTGGAAGTCTGATCCAAAAGGATTGGGAGAGGCTTGAGAGAGGCTTTTGGGGAGACTAGGTCACCTTGGGAGTATTTTATAGAGAGGAGGGAAGGGTTTTGTCGAACTCCAATTGCTTTTAACTAAGAGGAAATGGGAGCTTGGTAGGGTATATATATGAAAGGAGAGATAATTCTTTATTATTTAGGTTTGGGAAACCTCTTATTAAACTAATAAATACCAAAAACCAACCCATGGGTTTTAACCATGGGTTTTTCCAAAGGGGAGTGGAAAACTATATTTAATAATCCCAATGGACTAACTTCTTAAAATAACAGGGTTTCCTATGTGGAGGTGAGTCACACTCTCAATGAAAACAATTTAAAAACAAAATGTTTTATAAGCCATGGAGGGTCCACTAAAGCTTTGTAAAATAATTAAAAGAAATATTAAATCAAATTATTTTAATGATAACAGTTATATTGTCCAAAAATAAAGTTTATAGTATTTTATTAAATCACCATTGAGTCATTATGATGTCATAAATCAAATTATATATTTAAACGGTATTTAATTTTTACCCCATAATTCGGCTGTCTCAGCAAATTATGAAAAATTCACCGTTTGATAATTTTGACATCCTAATTAAAAAATAATATTCATTTTATCTTAATAATTTTATAAATATGTGATTTTTTTACTTCTAAAATAAAAACTCACATTTACAGAAAATTCACGGGTTTAGACCAAAACAGTTTTCAAACCTTATTTTTAATTACAATTGCTTTCATAAAATTATATGAACATTTATATTTAATAAAAATTAATTTAATAATAAAATTTAAATAAAATTTTATTTAATTCAAAAAAATCCATTAATTCAGCCAAATAGATTTCTTAGTTTAATAATAACTAAATAAACTATTTGTGCATTAAAAACTATTAACAAAGTAACAATAATAAAATGAATGCACATTCTTTATATGAAAATAATGTACATAGTCATAGTGCTAGGGTCTTTTTACATAACACCTTATAACACCCTCATAAGACTGAAGGGTGAGGTGTGTGATTGTGGCATACTCTTGGGGTGGATCTAATAACATCGCTCGAGTTGTAATCTCTATTAAATTCCACTTCTCCCGTAGTCGATTCCTCTCAAGCTTAACATTTTCAAGCTCATCTTGGGCTTGGTCAAGAACGAAGCTAAATGATGTAACCTCCTTTCCGAGCTCCAAAAAATGGGATTATTATGCGGAAGTCTACTAGATGAGGCCATCACTTCCTTTGTCTGGGTAAATTGGATTTGTTAAAGCCCTGTATTTATACTTATCATGTGATCACTTTTCAATGGATATATTAGCAACATTCACAATTCATAACGGTCTTTTAAAATCTAGAAACAAAAAACCAATGATGTTTACATTTTATAAAACCTTAATAATGCATTTAGTTAGATCAAGATGAATTTTAGTTAATGAATGTTTGGGTTGTTAATGTTAGAGTGGAAACCTCCTCTGGTATTTAGTATGGATCCTCTATATAACTATTATAGTGGAGCCCTTTTATTGGGATAGGGAATGTGTCTTCCATAATTATGAGTGGGACCCTCCATATGGGATTCGAATGGGTCTTCTATTTTCTACTAGAGTTAAATCCACCTACATATTATAGGTATGGGTCAACTATCATCAGATTGAAACCCTCTTACTGGTCATAGAATGGGTCTTCGATCATATATTACATTGAAACCCTCCTCTTGGAATTGATAATGGGTTTCCTATCAATCCATAGAGTGGAACCCTCCTATTATACTAGGTCATGACTCCTCTTCCTAGAGATTTTGGCACCATGACTGTGTGACACAATGGTAAGGTGAGGATTGTCATGGATGTTTTATACTGGGAAGAAATGTGAGATTTTACATCTAGAACCATTGGGGACTCTTTTTTAAGGGCTTGATAGTGATATTGAGATCCCATTAATCCCTCCATTGGTCTTTATATTTTGGACCATATTTTTATATATGTAAATTTATAATTATCCATGCATTTATAATTTCTACTCTCCTTCTAGTGGATGTGAAGGAATTTAGTGTTTTCCACATGGTTTACTTGTTTATCTACTCCTTGATGGATGAGGGTATTATCATGATATGGGATGTAAAGATTGAATCTTTTTTCCATATACACACCATGTTGATCCCCTTATGCATGGACAAGGTTAATCATTCTCTTTCCCTGGGCTGATCCATAACATTTTTACAATCTACTATCTTTCTAATTATTTTGTGTGACTTACTTCTCCCCCTTTTATCTTTAATAACATCCTACTGGGTATGTAAATACTAACCCCAACATTGGATTTTCTCGCATGTGTCATGTCTTACAAAGATGATGGAAAAGAAAATAGTGAAAATAGAGGATATTATGAAAACATGGTTATTTGGAATGCATACCTTGGTTAATCTATAAATATTAGATTCAAGGATATAATAGAATTTTACCTTCTATTTCTATTAGGCTAGGACATATTTATGGTAGGGCAGGTCTATTACCAAATTACATGTCAATTCACACTATTATACTCTTGTAAATCCTATAATAGATTTCATGTTTTGTTTACATTCTTTATACTGCATATTTTTACTATTATTCCTCTACAATTCGTTATTGATATGACATATTTTTTTTCATACTAGTTTATATGAAAATGCCTCCATATGTTTGTTGTTCCATTTACTATAGTCTCCAATACTTGTCTTATAATAGAAATATTGGGTTAGATATGGATTAAGCCCTAGTTAGGGTTGGTTCATGATAGAATGGAACTTCTATGACCTTTCAGTTTGAAGAGTACACTTAAGATATTGTCACATACTATATCCTGAAAAATAAAAATTACATTGTTTTATTATATTTATTAATATTAAAATAAATGAATACATGTAGTCATAAGGTTCCTACATATTGGTTATAGTGAACCAACTCTAACTAACAACATATTTCACTAGGAAAAACAACTAACAACCATTAGTATAAATGTTTTCACACATACTTAATTATTTTTTTAGATATATCCTTAGTTATATGGTGCATTGTTTTTCCTCCATTTATTCATTAATGAAAAAACACTCTTTTAAGAACAATAACTCAAGAGATGATATTTTCAATGTAAGTTATTTTTTGGTTGATGTGACATTGGGTCCTTTGTGAGATCCACCACTATAGTGTAATCATAGTGCTATATGATATTATATCTAATATAAGAAACAACATAGATATAATGTTCAATTTTATGAATAAGAAAATATTTTTTGGATACATTAAAACCCATTATATAATAATAATTTTTTATAGAATCATTGATAAATGGATTCATCAAACTTTTTCAACTCATATCTCCACTTTTGATACTGAAGACATATTATGGATATGATTTCGGTTCATTATGATCTATTATGAATATAGTATTAGAACATCCTATAATTACAAGTCCCTCATATCCTCTATATTCTAGGAATATATCATTATTTTACCCCATATACTAAAATATAATATTATCTAAAAACTGAATAAGTTATCTTAAATCATCTTGATTTCTACCGACTATTAATGAAGATTTTTAAACATAAGTCTTTCTGTATAACATGTCATAACTGATAGATAATTTTGTAGATGTATATCGGAACCTACAAATTCTCTCCCTTCCTTTATATCTCTCTCCAATTTCTTATGAGGACACATTTATTTCAATAGATAAACACCATGTGATGCTGGAACTAATCATCTCTTAGGTTATTGAGTTGTATGTCTCACTAGTATCTTAAAAATTAATATATTATGAATTAATCTAATATTATTTTTAATATCATGAATGAGATTGATTCTGTGGATATATTACTTTTTACTAAATTCCTTATTGTATAATAATTTTTTAGAAAAGTCATTAAATGATAGTATGACTTGTATTTAATTTCCAATATGCAATATTCCATAAAAATACTATAATATTAACATGTTAACACTCCACAAAAAACACATGTAAAAATAATTCTCACATTTTATCATTAGGAAATAAAAATATCTTATGGATTCTTTAGAATTAATGTTACATTACCTAGATTCATGCTTTAACTGATAAATGCATCATTTCAACATCCATATCTTATTTTCATTTTATGGTGTAAAAAACCACCAGGTTACATCATGTAGACTTATTACAAAAAAATTTCATTATGAAATTTTATTTTGATATTTATTTACAAAATATCATAGGCCCATAAATCATTTATGACAAGTACAATTTAGATGTATTTAAACAAGGAAACTAGAAAAAACGATACATTAGAACCAAATCCTTAATGTTGTTTAATGTATTTTTCCTCAAGCATTTATTTATAGGTACTCACGTTACCTTACGTTTCTAGATTTCTATTAAATTACCCATTTACATCCACCTGTATTTATATTTACTAAATAATTTACAAAAATCCATATGAGGTTTGGATATATGGAATCCCTCATAGAAACCATGGATTCTTTTTTATTACTGATTTTGAGCTATCTGTAACCTCTTTATAGAAAATTTGACTATTCTTTTCAAGTAATAATGCTTCACCATATTATGTGACTAGAAACCCATATCATTTTGGATCTATAAACTACTTATTTTTCATATTTAATACACATATTCCAAGATTAGTATCCTTTATTGGGAAATACATAATGTATTCTTATACAAAATCTTGTGTATTTAAAAAATCATTTTCAAGAGACTTATTCTTTCTCCCAAATTACTTTTGAATTATGTTCTCCCTTTAATGAAATATATCTTATCCTTTGATGATCACCTTCTTATCTAATTACTTTTATATATAGTACCCGATTGTTTTTTGGATACCCAATAATGATAAACTCCATTCCTCATGGTTCAAGTTTTTTTCTAGAGTTCGCATTGATATATTCCATCAAAAACCATTAAATATTATGTTAAAATAAATATTTACTTCCACAAATTAACTAATATAGTATCCAATCTACCTCATCAGTTGGTACTTGATTTAGAATTTTTGTTTTAACATGTACTTCATTTCCAAAATTGCATAATAGAATACTGGAATAACTCCACATCGAACATACCAGGTCATGAAAGGAATTGTTTTTCCATTAAATCTGAAAATCATATTATGGTGTATAATGAGGAGTGAGTTATGATAGTGTTTCAAAATGTTATTTAATGATAATTATTTATTGGTCAAGATACACATAACCTTAATCGAATCATTTATTATTTATCTTATTAAAAAGTTGATTATCAAATTCATTGTTAAATAATTTTAATTTCTTAATAGAATGTTACACATATTAAATTTACTAGGAATATTTATATCAGTTTAAATGATATTTAAAATAGATAATATAATAATAACTACCTCTACCTTATACTATAAATTTTATACACACATCAGTGTGTACCAGTTATAGGATCCTTATAACTCCTTCACATATACCAATAAAAGGTGGATTGGACATTATTCCTTATATATATATGTGTGGTAAAATTTAGGTTCTTTCAGATAAAATATCTATATATTATTCATGATAGATATTTTTCAAAAATCCTTCCATTTATATGACAAATATGGTGATTACATAGTCATATTTGAAATAATTCATGTGATATTAATTAATTATTAGTCACCAATACTTTTTTTATAATTTAACACATAATGACTATTATTTAAATTTTAAATACCAGAAAAATAATTTTGTTAAATAATAAAAAGATTTTTTATTTAACAGTAAAATTAAATTATATATATCTATATAAGATATAAAATTTATGATTTTTTGAAATATGTGGAACCAAATAAAAATATTTTTAAAAAATAGCATCTTTGTCTTTTATTAACGGTGGTAGTCTCAAATGGTTAGAGTATCCATCCACACAACCTTAGGAAGCATTAAATAAACATATCCTTGTGAAATTTATTTAAATATATAGGGTTCATTAACATGAATGTATTTATTTTTCAAAAAAAATTATATAATACAATATATATATATATATATATATATATATTAATTGATAACTAAGAAACCTAAAGCATCCCTATACTTTTTATATTTCGTGCATTTATTCTTCTGTTGGCCTAATATTCCAAATGAAAAAATATTGCTTCCTTTTAATTTTCCTATAACTAAATAATAATTTTCATGGGATTACAATTCTTGATATCCTTATATTTATAATGATTCATAGGATGCTTATTCATTTTCAATAATTTCTTATTCAGCATATGGGAAGCATGTTTTTCATGTACAATGTCCTTATCATCTTAGTTCAATAATGTTATGATTTTGGAGAGATACTTCTAACTATTTTTCAAATTATAATATACAATTAAATTATATAATCTATTAGTAAATTAAGACATAATAATATCTTTGTGCATCTCATTTGGGTTTGAAAATCTTATTATTCTCTATAACTAAATGTAGATAATTATTTGACTACAAAAGGCCTAGTTGGCATTGAACTTCCTTGATTTAAAATGAACAATTCATTATAGATCATATATATATATTTTCATTACATATCTTGATTAATATCTTTAAAGTGAGAAAAAATTCAATTCACCACTATATCCTTGTTTTCTTTTGAAATATCCATTGAAATGAAACATAGAATGGGACATTGGATATCTATGTCCGTATATAATGTTTTCATATAGAGAGACAAATATTTCTCACTATCCACATTCCCATGTTCCTTGAAAATATTTTTTTCTATAACATACATTTTTTTAATGTCTAGGATAACACACAGGCATCTATACAATTCCATAAAATCCAACATTATTCTAATGTCACTATACTGTAGAATGGATCACTATGATATTGTATAAGTCATGTGGGATTACATTCCTATAATAAATAATATCAAAATTTAAGAAAATTATATATATTATAAACTATATAATATATTTAATTCAATTAATTTATCTCTCCTTATTTTAAAAACACCCACTATCCCCTATCATTTGTTTCACAATACCATATCAAAAAAATATCTTAATGGAAAGGATACCTTTGTTCGGTAACATAACCAAAAAATTGTTCTAATAATATACTCAATTTAATTTAGGTTTGGGTAACTTTAAAAATATATCAACTCATATCTCCATGATCCATTTATTAGACTCTAAAATCCCAAAATCATATATCATGATTTATTTAATAGTATCCCATGAGTTTCCTAGAGTATTCTTATGGAGATTAATCATTATTGAATACATGGTTATGTTAGCCCAAAAAAAAGATATATATTACTTAATAATTTAAATAACCCCAAGGTAGTTCAATTATTGTCTTGGAACTATGGATCATTTTCTAACAATGTAGTGGAAGGGTATGCCAAAGTATTGTTTTTTAGGGGGATTTGTTTTTCATGTAAACTATGAATTTTATCTACATACATTATTTAAAATATAATATGTCTATTAAAAAGGTGATTAACCATATATTTATTAATTTGAAAAATTATAATATTTATTTTTATTCAATATTTTATTCTTATTAATTAATTATTTTACTTATTTGAACATATATAAATAATTAACTATGAAATTAAATGAAATAACAAAACTAAATTCATATGAATATTATGTTAAACCAATCCGTTTACAAATATTATTACATGATTTATAAACATAAATATACATTTATATAAAAAAAGGATCATAAACACCACATATCTTTAGAAGAATTGGTTCATAGTACCTCAAAGTGAGTATAAAAATAAAAATATTTATTAATTCCCCATTACAACATCCTAATTTTGTTTGAGCTCCTAGAAAAAATTAGATTACATGGAGAATACATAGGAAACATGTGTGGTAGAAAAATCTCATAATGTATATAAACATGTTAAGTATGAACAACATTTGATTCAATGGTATAAAATTATATAATTAATGATAAGTAACAAAAATAATCATAGAGAAATATAACATAATGAACATGGTATCATAATATCTTGGGAAATTTGGAAGAAACATAAAACATGACATAAACAGATGTCAATGATAACTTCCATGAAATCATTAAATGGTAGAAGAAGTCCCCTAATATATTAGTTTTACTCTCTAATCCCTTTCATGATGTATCATGAAGATAAAGCATTACCTAATGTATTGGAGAAATATCTCGGTGAACTATTCATAACATGTTCCCAATCAATGTGTACAAAATAAATGAAATCAATCATAATCCATTACATATAAATTACCCTTGAAAAAAATAATTTTAATAATATTCATTCATATCATATTCAAAATAATAATAATAATGAATGAATTTGATAAATGGAAATAGGGAGTGTATGAACCCCATCAATGGAATCGATAACAACATTATATATAAGTGAGAAGTAGATATAAATAATTTATAATAGATAAATAATGTAATTTTATTTGGTAGTGAAGAAAATAGAATTAAAAATAAATAAAAATTATTGAGGGTACTATGTATTTTAATTTGAGTAACATTAATGGATTTCATCATATATAAAAAATGATTTCAAAAGATCAATTTGGCCCTTTATTAAGGAAAATAACTTTCACATATTGAATAATCATGTTTAAAATATAAAAAAAAATTTATATTGAAGAAAACCTATTTTTATAATATCATTTGATTTTTAAAAAAGATTCTTAAGATCGTTGAGTGGTCATGATGGGAAAAGAGTTCCAATCATATTAAATATGCAGAAAAAAAACAATTATTCCTCGATAATTTTTATGAAAAGATCAAGACTACATTTTTCAGAATATGAAAAGAATATTTTTTCATTTTTTTAACCAATTAAGGGTAAACATGAATTTATAAAACCAGAGTAAAAAATGTCTGAAAACATGTTTGGGGAACTAGGATTGATAACAAAAATGATTTCCAACCATGATAGAAATGAAATATAATTTTCATAAAAAAATTATCAATAATGTTAATTTCCAAAGAGAAGAAATGGTTCTATTATAAGAAAATATTATGAATAAACCGTTTATATGAAATTCAATTTTTTATTATAAAATTATCAGATAATAACCATTAATGTAAATTCAAACATAAGCAATCCTAGTTCAAATGTGATTTAAACGTAACCCCTTTCCACTTTTTTGTCTTTTGAATAGAAACAACCCATGTGTAAAGTAGATAAACTGTAACTTATATTCTGATTATAGATTATAGATTCAGGATATATTACTTAATGTTTTTGTATTTACAGTATTCAAATGAAATTAGGTGCATAAAATAACATGAATCTCAAAGAATGATGTTTGAGATGAAAATAGAACAATGTACATATAAATTTGGTGAGTGTTAATCAATGTGGTGATAATTTATAAAAAAATTAAATCCACAAAAATAAATGTTTTAATAAAACATAAATCAGTAAAATTTCATTTCACACATAATTTTTTCATAGCATAATCAATAATGGAGTTGTATAACCCAGTGAATAGTAATTTAGATAAGAAATGTTTTTCATCACACATACATTTGGTTGAACACTATTTAACATCATATATAGTGGTCTTAAAAATTTAATTATATTATAAATTAACTATATTATTATGTCAAATATCTTATATGATCCCTTCATAACATTGTATTACACATTCATTAATAATCATTCATTATCTCTATTGTTTTGGTTATTTGTTGTATTGTTTTCCCATTCATGTTTTATCATGAATTTTTTGCATCCCAAAAAAGTATATAGTCCAATAATCTCCATAATTGTATTTATAAATATCATTTTTTTCTATAGTTAAAAATTTATAATCACTATTTAAATATTAACATGGATAATGAATCACATTACATTATGGACATGGTAAGTCATACGTACACACGAATAATATTATCATTTCTTAAATGAGTGGAAAGGTAAGGAATTTACTTTTATAATAATTCTATGTAATAAATATCATGTAATATACATCAATTATTTTCATTAAATTTATCTTTTATTACCTTCCATGTAATTCATTGGTGATCAAAATGGTATCGCGTTGTAAGGTGGCAATCCTCCGTACACATGAACGATGTTATAATTTTTTAAATGGATGGTAGGGTAAAATATTATATGAAAAAGTTCATAAAAATATTACTTTATCCTAAATATTATATATTTATGTAAAATTAATCATAATTACCTTTAATTAAAGTATTAACAGATCAACTGACACATCACATCGAGAGGTGGTTATTCGCTGTACACATGAGAGGCATTACTGTATTCTCTAAAGAATTGAATATAAAAATGTATATTTGATTTTATAATTATATATGTATAATTATACAATATATATAATATATTATTATTATATACATAATTAAATCAATCCATGAGATGTGCTGATGGAAAATGAATTACATCGGTTCCCGAAGTGGTAATCCTTCATACACACAAACAATACTTTCATTTCCCATTTAAGAGGGGAGGAGATTGTTCTAGGTAATTCACATAACATAAAAACATAACATAAAATGTATTATCATGTAGCTATTATATAATAATTATTAAAAATAAAATCGGGGAGTTTTAGGTGTGAATAAATTAAAAATCTCGGATAATAATGTTACCTCTCCTTTGGAAACATTCTTTTTGTTTGAACCAAAAACCTTCTTTTGTTAGATTAATGACCAAAAAAATATTTTAGGATGATTTTAGGTTATTGTAAGAGTAATATGGTTATGCATTGGAATAACTAAATGGTTTTGGAAGTTTAAATGATATTAGAGGTGTGGCTTTTTATATGTTAGGGAGATGAAAACCTATGTATCTTTGAAAAGATATAATTTCACCCACGTTTTGATTGGGCTTCAAGAATCAAATATTTGTGTTTTTAAAATTTAAAAATTTATATATCCTAAATATGATCATGAAAAAGAAATTATACATGATTTGGATCATTTTTAATCTTTATCATTTATGTTAAATTCCCTATAAACTATTTTTTAACCTAAACTACTATAATTTTTTTTCCATTTTTAAAATTCATTTTGGAGAAAATATATGTTGAATTTTTTGATAATTTAAATTCATATTATGAAAAAATTTGGATAAATATTTTCAAATTAAACTCATAAAACATATAGAATCTAAAGTGAAAATAACTAGTAGAAATATTAAAAAATGTTTTTCCAAAACAAACAATTTAAAAAGATAAAAAATATTTCATATCAATAATAAATATTAAATTTATTCATATTAAATAGTATTCGATTAATAAATATAAAAGTAAAGAAATTTGAAATTTAATATAACCATAAAACTAAATTTTACAAATAAAATATTTAATAAAAAATTTATTTTTTAATTAATATCTATATTTTTGACTAATCATCAAGAAATTAATCTTTTTAGAAAATATGTAAAATACAACCTAATATAATTTTAATATTCTTATTTCAAAATTTTTTGTCATTATTAAAATTATGTTTTCAATAATTGGGTAATAATATGTTTAAAATTTTCCCCAAAGCGTGACAAACCGACCTACTATAAAAATAATGTTTTTAAAATAATATTTCTGTTTATTTTAGTAATTAATCTTATTTCCAATAATTCTATAATAATTTAATTGAATTTAATAATTTATAAACCATATAATTTTCCTTATTTATTAATTCAAATTCATACACTTTAATTTTATAGATAGGTTATTAGAGTTCATTTATATTTTGGGTTGCTTGTACCACAAGCTACCAGAGAGATAAAAAATATTTAAGAATAAATATATTATAATGTGTTGAGATTATGCACTATATTATATGTTTGGTGAATTATGTAATGTTTGGTTTTTGACAAAATGATCTTATTTTAAAATTTAATGGGTTTACATTATACACATGAAATAAATTACATCATTTTATTTTAATCTTGATCTCAGAAATCATGGGTTTGAAATTTTTTGGTGAGAAAACAACATTGTAAAAAGTGTTACTAAAACATTATATCGAAATAATTGAAAAGGAAATATGAAGGTCCTAACATAACTATGTTTCCAATTAAGCTAAAATTTATGTAAATTAAACATATAGACACTGAATAAAAGCATAAATAATTATAGGGAGTGGTTGAGATAATTTATCATAGGAAATGGATTAATCAATGGAATGTAAAGGACCTTGAAAACATAAATCAATGATGAATTAACATACCATTAAATTCATCAGATATGAATGTGATATGATACATTTTTTTATTCAAGATCATTCCCCTAAAGATGAGGAGTTATTTTACATTCCATGAATATAAAAAAATATAATTGCATGGCATATTTATATTTTATGAGAATAATTTCTTCCATTGGTTCTTATTTTATAAATTTCAAATTCATCTATCACTCCAAGAAATTAACATAAAAAATAAATTCATATTCCTAAATACTATACATAACTTTTATTAGATTTAATGATACATGAAATTGTAACAAGTAATTTTCTCAAATATTTATTGAGACCAAAATAGTTTAAAAAAAGTCATAGAATAATAAAAATGAATATTATTCTATTAATTTAAAAAAATAAAATGAATGGTTTAACATATATCGTTCTATGGAAAAATGAATCTATATTTTAAATAATATTAATAATGTCAAAATTAATGATTATTTTATCCTAAATGGTTATATCATTAACATTCTTATTATATATCAAAAATAATAATTGAATTTTTCCAAAAAAAGAAATTATGTTTAATAAAATGGATTTATATTCTTCATCCCAATGAAACATATCTTGAAATATCAGTATTCATCCCAAACTCAAATTGATAGATCCCATAATATGATTCGAAAAATAAAATTTATATTTAATTACTGAACCATCTAGGTAATATCAATTTTATAATAATGAGTACATCATGTATTGTTATGTTTTTTGTTTCATCCTTTTTTCCTTTCAGTTCTAGGTTAATGCTCTGCGGCCTTGCTGGATGTGATGGGTTGTCCCCAAGATTATGTGTTTCTCCTTTTTCTATTATGATTGAAAAATTATGTAATGATCATATCCATAATTTTATATTATATAATAATTTTATCAATATTATAAGAATCATATTGAAAGTTAACAATAGTCACATAATTACTTTTTTTTATAACCATGGTTTTCTCTTCAGCTCAGTATTTTCCATAAAATAAACTAATTACCTCAAAGTCAAGTAAGACCCAATGTTTACCATTTTAGTAATTATGTTATTTTCAAATAAATTATCACCTTATAATTAAATTACCTTTCTAGTTCATTATTACCATTTAACATATTATAAAAAATCCTTAAATCAACTATT
The DNA here is from genome assembly GCA_963277665.1 of Viscum album. Lineage (NCBI taxonomy): Eukaryota > Viridiplantae > Streptophyta > Magnoliopsida > Santalales > Viscaceae > Viscum > Viscum album. Next base: position 1,982,156,177 of record OY728161.1, on the reverse strand, counting down.
CTATAGAAAACTCCTCACATATATATTTCATAATACCTCCTTACTTTCACATGTAATTTATAGTCATAAATATATATTCATAGAAAATATTTTTGATAATATATTTAAGATTTTCCCCTATGAAATTAATTTTCATAAAAAGAATTCTATACATAATTAAAAAATTTAATTTTTGATTATGCATTCGGAAAACCATTACTCTAATATATTTTATTATCTGATTATCTCATTTTTACTCCAGAATTTCATTCTTATGTCATTATTCTCTAAATTTAAAATGTAACCTCATTACTTTGAGACACTTCCTTGAATGATTATTACAATTTTATTAAAATATAGGAAGAAAAATCACCTTTCCTCTTTGGTCTCCATCACCCAAACACTTAGAAAACTATATATTTTTCTTCTATGGTGTATAAGGGATTTGGTTGAGGGTCAAGGTGCTAATCATATAATATGATATCTGATTATCTATAATTATTATATCCTTTAAAGTTTCACAATTCCCTTTGGTTGATCGTAGAAAAATTATCATTACATTCAGTGTTAAGTCAGATCCTTCTTGTTCCTACAAATAACTAGAACCAAAAATCATAGTATGAGCAATAATAATCATAGTGGGGAACCTCATAATCATGAAAAATGCTTTACATTCATTGACATGTTGGATTTATCCTTGGTAATTCATGGTTATTTCCTATTCAAATACATCACGATGGTTTATAAATAGTCTATGAATTTCTAAAGCATATCACATGGGAGTGTGAAACTAGGTGCATAGTAAGGCCTTTTGGCATGTACCAAATAACACTTGAGCTAATCCCGAAACAAATTTATAGTGTTTTTTCCACTAGGTACATCTAGGCTAGAACACCATCCACATTTTATATCTAGAAAATGATGTGATAGGTCAAAAACAACTATATGTAAACTTTACTAAAATTATATGATATTCTTATATACTTAGACTTTTCCTTATACATATACTTATACTTATACATAGACATATCCCTAGCGATCTCACTATGGTTTACTTATCCCAGTTTATAAATGTTATTTAACCCTATAATCTATTACAAACTACATTGAACCAGTACTTTTACACATATTAAATCTTGATTTCTAAACATAAAAAATTATTTATAGAGTAAATGTATAAAAAATTCCTAATGAATATAAAATACTAGGATCATAGTACATCAATATGAGAATAAAAAATAAATATTAATATTTGGTTCTATAAATTGAGCTCCTAAATCCTTTTTAGATCATGAATTAAATTGGATATACAATAAAATAAATAGAAAAAATGGGTGATCTAAAAGTGAAAATAATGATATAATCTAAATAAGGAAGCATAATACAAGCTTCAATAGTATGGAAATATATTATAAAATATTGGGAATATGAATAATAAACTTGAAACACAATATGAAGAATATTGTATCAAAATATCACATAATAATTGGAAATTTGGAAATAAAACAATACATTATATAATCATAAGTCATTGAAAACATGCAATAAAAAGCCACATTGTAATGACTCGCCAATTCTCATTGGCTTGAGAGCTCAAAGAGTCATTACTAGGCCTTAAGCGACATCCCCAAGACGCCAAAGCCTGGAAATAAATGCCGAAGGGTTTCAAATATAAGTTGGAAGATGATTTACCCTTAATGAAATAACTCATAAACCAACCAAGAATAACCAATCATTCACTATATTATGCATGAAAAAATGAATTAGCACTAAAAAACTTCATTTATGTAAAACAACATAAAGTACACAACAACAGAAGATGAAACTAAGTATCATGGTACACAACATATGAACTACTCAAGACTCCCAAAAGACACCACGACTCTGATCTCCACAAGATCCAAGCTCCACAACATCTCTCAAGAATCACCACGGGCCACTAGCACAAAGATTCTTTACCTTTAACTGTGTACAAGAATAAAACATCTACAAATGCACCATAGTGCCAAAGTAGGGGTGAGTATGAAACTCAGTAGGTTTCCCCAATTACATCTCTACTCATTCCACTAGGATAGAAATGTTAGCAACATTTATATAAAGAACAGTTTATATAATTTTTTTTCTCAAAAGTAGTTTATAACTAAATATAAACATGTTTCCCAAAACAATTCATAACCAAAGGCATTCCAATAGTAATTTAAACCAATTTTTCAGTAAGTGATTTTTCTAGAAAAATAACCAAACTAGCTTTAGAACCATTTCAGAAGATCCATTTTTGGCATACCCAACAATTCCACAAACCCATGCAACCAACCCTGCATGCTACCTGGAAGAGGAGGAATGCCATAACCCTTATCCATCCCAACCATGATGGAGGATACTTCTTACCCTTATCCAACCAAAATGCACATGAATGTTGGACGGGGGAGAGCTCTAACCCTTATACATCCCATCACTGATGGGGGAGGACCCTAACCCTTGTCTGTCCCGAATGCAATATGAATGTTTGACGATGGAGAGTCCTAAACCTTATCTATCCCAACATTGATGGTGGATACCCCTAAACCTTATCCGTCCCACATGCCCGTAAACACACACAACCCTCAGATTAGAGACCAAGTGTGTTCAACCAATTCAAACCATTTCAATTCTAATCCATTTTAATAAAACTCTCTTTTTATTAAAAACCAATTCCATCAAAGTCATTTGAATCTCAATACATTTCAATAAAACACCCTTTTTATTTGAAGACAATTTTTCATCAACCCATTTACCATGTCAATCATGGTAACCCATTTTAAAATCAACAACAACACCATTTCACCCACAAAACCCATTTTCCCCAAAAATCCACCAAAACATTACCCAACGGATATCCAAACAATTTCTCACATTAAACAATAATTAATTTCAATCCAGAAAAATTAATTATAACCAAAAACCACTAGATCTAACCATGTGGTGTCGAGAGAGAAGCCACCTACCTTTAGGGTTCTAGAGAAATCGACCCACAAGAAACCACACCTGAAATCTGGCAAACTCACCACTGAAACCTCTCAAGATCCATTTTCCTATCATTCAGAAGCCTTAAAATCAACATCTATGGAAACCACAACCGAAGATCTACACACAATGGGTTTATATCTAGAAAACTGAGAGACAGAGATATGTAGATATAGAGGAAAACACAACAAAATCGGGATGAGAGACTTACCCGGAACAAACCACCTATAAAACACCAAGGAACCTCTTTAGAATGCTTATAAACCAAGTGGGAGAGTCCCTCCATCCCTGGAAAACCATAGAACCCGAGTGAGCTTCGAGTGTGAGAGAATTTGGAGATGAATGAGGCAATCCTGAGTGAACCCAAGTTTTGAAACCCTATTTTTAAGTGGTCGCAGGGTTAGTCTGCACAGTTTGGAAAACCGTGCGCTAATCGTGTGCACGCTACTACCTCGAGAGCAAGGGTCCGCATGATTGCCTCACATGGTTTGTAAAACCATGCGTATGCCATGTGAATCCTACTTTCTCCCCCTGCATGGTTTCTGGGAGAACCTGAATGGTTTGTTGGAGAACCCGCACAGTTTCCCCTAGACATGCTCAAAATGTGCTCCCTAAGAAAAGACTCCAAACCCATTCAAAACAATTCCAAACTCTCCCAACCTCTTCCCAAATCATCCCATGCTCTTTAAACACATAATGAAGTATAAAAAAGGCTACATACCTCAAATCGGGGGTACAACATTATCCCCACCATTGGACTTTCTGTCCTCGAAAAGTAGTGAACCCATCCTTTTTCCGAAAGAGCTCAAGCCATTTCTTGACCATATGTTTCTATTGCCTTGAAGTATCCTCTTGGATCTAGCCATGTTTCCACAAAACAGAAACTAAACTTATACTTTTACCATGAAAGAAGTTCTCTTTCCTATCCACAACCTACACTGGAACATGCGCCAAAGAAGTATCCGATTCTAGCTCAACAAGATACCATCAAATCACATGGTCACGATCCAACTGTGACACATGAAATAGATTGTGCACCGCATTGATCCTTGCTCGCAAAGCCAAAAAAATATTCCACCACACAAACCCACTCTAGAATCTCAAAAAGTCCAATATATATCGAAGATAACTTTCCTATCTTCCCAAAACGACGATGTCCCAACCAAGGTGAGATCCTCACGAAAACATGATCACTCACCTCGAACGACCATGGTTGTAGAAAATGATTCGAATAAGATTTCTAACAACTCTAAGCCATCTCTGTTCTCTTCCTGATCAACATGATCTTCTCCATAGTCTCTTGGACAAGGCTCGGTCCACCATTGAGGACTCACTTGTTTCCACCAAACATAGTGGTGAACGACACGACCACCCATACAATGCTTCAAACAGAGCCATATGTATGGATACCTGATAACTATTATTTTACAAAAACAAAACAAAACAAAATTTATCCTCCCATGATCCACCAAAATCTATGACACAAGACCGCAACCTATCCTCCAATCTTTGTATCGTCCTCTTGGATTGACCATCCATCTGAGGGTGATACACCGTGCTCATAGTCAACTGTGTCCCAAGGGATTTCTATAACGATTTACAGAAACGAGATATAAACATCGAATCTCTATCAGATACAATCAAAACTAGAACACCATTTCTTTTTACCACCTCCCAGATATAGATTTTGGACAGATCCTCCACTATATGAGCTTCACGAATCGAGAAGAAATGGGCCGACTTCATTAGACAATCCACTATAACCCAAATGGCATCGTTCTTTCTGACCATTCATGGGAGTCCTGTGACAAAATCAATAACTATTTTCTCTTACTTACAAATATAGGTTGGTAAAGACTGCAACATTCCCGCTAGCCTCTGATTCTATGCCTTGACCAAATGACAAGTCAATCATCTCGAAACAAACTCAGCCACACTTCTTCTCATACAAGACCACTAGAAGTGCGATTCCAACACTTTATACATTTTCCGAATTCCAAGATGAATAGCCCACCTGGATTGATGATACACCCTGAGAAGATCCTCCTGAAAATAAACTAGTACAACCATCCGATTCTGAAAACACAAAACTGAATCTCCATTCAGTTTCCAACCATCAATGGTCTCCCCACCATTGAGTCTCGAACTCATGGTCACACACTCAGAATTAGATATATGTGCCTCTTTAACTAGTCCAACCATGTCAGGAATCAGCAATATCGGAATGATGACTGCTCCATCACCCTTGTTCTCACATTCCAACCGCATGTCAGCTATAACTGATGTCAACTGCCACTGGTCCAATGCCTGTTTTACCACATGAGCATATTATTTTCAACTTAATGAATCTGCCACCGAATTTCTCTTACCCATTGTATACATTAAGTCAAAATCAAACATCTTGAGATATTCCATCCATCTCATTTTCCTCAAATTGAAATCCCTTTGTGAGAAAAGTGAATCAAGCTCTTATGATCTGTATATACAATGAATTTCTCATCGAAGAGATAATGACGCCACATTTTCGAAACATGGACCACTACTACCAATTCCAAATCATGAGTTGGGTAGTTCTTCTCAAGCACTCTCAACTACTGTGATCCATATGAAACCACGTGATTCCCTTGAATGAGAATGCACCACAACCTTGATCCCGATGCATCGCAATACACTGCGTACCCTTCTCCTAGTTCTAGAAAATCCTTGATTGGTGCTGATGTAAGCAACCCTTTAGCTCTATGAAACACTGTTGACACTATTCATTCCACTGCAATGGAACATTCTTTCTTGTCAAAGATGTCATCGGTGAAGCCAAACGTGAAAAATCACGAACAAAACACCGATAATACCCAGCTAGACAAAGGAAACTCCATACCTCAATCACATTATCTGGCAGTTGGCTTGAGATAACAGCCTCTATCTTTTCCAGATCCACTAAAACACCTCTTTCAGAAATCACATGGACAAGAAGATGATCTTCTTGTATCCAAAATTCACAATTTGACAATTTTGCATATAAACGTTGATCCCTCAATATCCCCAGCACTATCGCCAAGTGAAGCTCATGCTCCACCTTTGTCTTTGAATAAACCAGAATATCATCTACAAACACCACCTCAAATGAATCTAGATATTTTTGAAATATCCGATTCATCAATTCCCTGAATATTACTGGCTCATTGGTTAGAGAAATGGTCATAACCACATATTCATAATGTCCACATCTACTTCTAAAAGCTGTTTTAGGAATATCATCCATCCTCACCCGCAATTGATGATATCCTGATCTCAGTTCAATCTTGGAGAACCACTGGGCTCTCCTAAACTAGTCGAACAAATCATAAATTTGTGAAAGTGAATATCTATTCTTTATCATAACATTGTTAAGTATATGATTATCAACACAGAGCCTCAATGTTCCATCTGCCTTTTTCACAAACCACATCGGCGCTACCCACGGAGATGTGCTAGGCTGGATAAACCCTTTATTTTCTAACTCTTCTAACTAGACTTTCAATTCCCGCAATTTCAGTAGGTGCAATCCGGTAAGACAGAAGTGAGATAGGAATGTTCCTCGGAAGAAGATCAATCGTAAACCCCACTTATCTTATAAGAGGTAACCATGAAAATTCTTCAAGAAAAACATCCATGAACTGATCCACCACTACTGGAAGAACACTCTGCTCAACACCCTCTACCGATTCCAACGAGAACACCGCCAAATGATACAAAAATACGGCGACTTCTGGTGCCAAAAAACCTGTTTCACCTGCCTTTCATGCCTCTATTCTCTAAAGAGATTTCTAACACCATCGTGTGTCGTAAAAGCATTGTTCGCGTATTACAGTCGATGTGGACCTTAAACACCACCAGCCAATCCATTCACTGGATTAAATCATACCCATCCATCTCAATCACTAAGAAAGTTCATGTTGTCTCAACCTCGCCCCCAACAATACCACATGTTATACACAAGAAGGCTCGACACTATCTTCGACCTAGAGGAGTTTGATGTTTCAAAACCGAAGGCATCATTTCTACCCTTAAACCCAAAAACTCAAACACATGTGCAACAATAAAAGAGTGTGAAGAAATCATATCAAACATCACTTCCATCAAGGTATAATTTTAAAGAATAGTACCATGCACTATAGATGGTCCCGACTGATCATCCATGACAAACAACTTAGCTCTGAATAATGATTTTGTTTCCATACTCTTCTCTTTATTGCTTTGCTGAGGCGTCATGGAATTCAAAAAATCACCATGACCCACTTTACACTATAGACAAGGGGTGTGCTCCTGTCCCCGTCCCATTGAAGCATACGACTTCTGTGATCCCTTAGGAGTGTCACATGCACCTAAACATGGAAAATTCTGACAGTAATGCTGTAGATGCCCCATCTCCGTATAATTATGACATGCTCGAGGTTGTTTCGTACAGTCCCACTTGATGTGGCTTGTAGAACCACACTGAAAACATCCCGACTTGCTCTGGGGATCCCGAGAAAGATTTACTGATCCTGTCATTGGATTATATTCCACATTCCTACCCTGGTAATAACTGTCCCTCCTTCGCTTGAACCCAGAATTAGAGTTCCCACTATTCCCCATGGGTAAAACCACGCTTCCTCTACCCAAAGCTCCCAAAAAATCCTGCTCAACCACTGAGGCTCTATTCACCATTTTTGTGTAATCATCTATACCCAACACCGCTATCTTGGAACGAATGTCCTGCCTCAAACCAGCTTCGAAGATATGAGCTTTCAACAACATGCCACCCGCCACCTCGGGTGAAAACCATACTAAGTTAATAAACATAGCTCCATAATCCATCACAGACATATGTTCTTGCTTCAGACTGAATAAATCATTTGTGCACTTACCCTATGCCATTTGTATAAACAAACAACAAAAAATCCTGAGTATCAGTTCCGTAGACATAATGAATTCCCATTTCACATTAAATTACACAAAACTATCACAACAAGGATTTCAACCATTCCACATTTTTCATGTTTCACCAGTTTTGAAAATCATACAATTTACAAACTACCAAATTTATTTACATTAAAATTTCACACATTTGAAAAACCACAATTTCTCAATTCATCCCATAAATCATTTTTCCCTATGAAATATGAATCCTAGTTAGAAGTCATTTCTACCATGAATTCCATGCTAATCTCATTAGCTACACTGACGAAAACGAGATATCAAATGCCTATAATTGTCTGCAAGACACTTATGTACCCAACTCCTAGGTAACTTGATGTTCAATATAAGAGGGTTAGCTACTTCCTTTTATGTTATACATTCCATGTTCCGACATTACTATTCCTTGCTACCATCCCGACTCAAGAATATACCACAATGAATGTCAACACCAATACCAAGAATCAACTCCAAAGGACCGAAGAAGCTGATACCACTTGTAATGACCCGCCAATTATCATTTGCTTGAGAGCTCAACGAGTCATTACTAGGACTTAAGAGACATCCCCAGGACACCAAAGGCTGTAAATAAATGCCGAAGGGTTTCAAATACATGTTGGGGGATGATTTACCCTTTATAAAATAACCCATAAACCAACCAAGCATAACCAAACATTCACTATATGATGTATGAACAAATGAATGACCACTAAAAAACTTCATTTATGTCAATCCACATCAAGTACACAACAACAGAAGAACAAATTAAGAATCAAGGTACACAACAGGTGAACAACTCAAGACTCTCAAAAGACACCACGACTCTATGCTCCACAAGCTCTAAGCTCCACAAAATCTCCCAAGAATCACCACGAGACACTAGAAATAAGATGCTTTACCTTTACCTATGTCCCAAAATACAACATCTCCAAAATCACCGAAGTTCCCAAGCAGGTGTGAGTATAAAACTCAGTAGGTTTCCCCAATGACTTCCCTACTCACACCACTAGTATAGAAAGGTTAACATCATTTATGTAATGAACATATTATATTAAACATTTTCCCAAATGTAGTTTATAACTAAATATATAAAAGTTTCCAAAAACCATTCATTACAAAATCCATTACAAGAAAAATAAAATCCAATTTTCGATCAAGTTATTTTTCCATAAAAATAACCAAACAAGATTTAGAACCATTTCACAAGATCCCCTTTTGGCATACCAAACCATTCCACAAACCCATGCAACCAACCATGCATACTACCTGGAAGAGGGGGAAATCCATTACCCTTATCTATACCAACCATGATGGGGGAGACTTCTTACACTTATCCAACCCAAATACACATGAATTTTTGATGGGGGAGATCCCTAACCCTTGTCCATCCCAACACTGATGGGGGAGGCCCCTAACCCTTGTGTGTTCTGAATGCAATATGAAGGTTTGATGGGGGAGAGTCAAAACCCTTATCTATCCCAACACCGATGGGGGATACCCCTAACCCTTATCTGTCCCACATGCATGTCAACACACACAACCCACATGGTAGAAACCCTGTGTGTTCAACCAATTCAAACCATTTCAATTCTAAACTATTTCAATAAAACTCCCATTTTATTGAAATACAATTCCATCAAAGTCATTTCAATATCAAACCATTTCAATAAAACATAATTTTTATTGAAAACCCATTTTTCATCAAACCACTTATCAAGTCAATCATGATAACCCATTCTATAATCTCCATTTTAAAACAAACAAGAACACCATTTCACACACAACACCCTATTTTCCCAAAAATCCTCTAAAACATCACCCAAGCGATATCCAAACAATTTCGCACATCAAACCACAATTAATTTCAAGCTATCCAAATTAATTTTAACCAAAATCCTCTAGCTCTGTTTAAGTGTAGGATAGAGAGAAGCCACCTACCTTTAGGGTTCCCAAGAAACCGACCCACAAGAAACCGCACCTCAAATTCGGCGAATGCACCGCCAAAACCTTTCTATATCCCTTTCCCTAGCATTAAAAAGACTTAAAATCAACATACAAGGCAACCAAAACCCGATATCTAACACGACGAGTTTAGATCTAGAAAATCGAGAGATAGAGAGATTCAGATCTAGAGTAAAACACTAAGAAACCAAGAGGAACGACTTACCTGGGAGAAACCACCTTCAAAACACCAAGGAACCTCTTAAAAATACTTCGAAACTGAGTGGGAGATCCCCTATAACCCATGAAAATTAAATAACCTATGTGAGCATCGAGTGGGAGAGAATTTGGAGAGTAATGAGTGAATCCCGAGTGATCTCAGGTTTTAAAACCCTATTTTTAAATAGCCGCACGGTTAGTCCGGACGGTTTGTAAAACCGTGCGCTAACCGTGCGCATGCTATTGCCTCAGCAAGGGTGTGCACGGTTGCCTTGCACGGTTTGGAAAATCATGCATAGGCCGGGAAAATCCTACTGTCTTCCCTACACGATTTCTTTGAGAACCTGTATGGTTTCCCCTAGCCGTGCTCAAACCGTGCTACATAAGAAAAGCCTCCAAACTCATTCAAAACCATTCCAAACTATTCCAACCTCTTCCCAACTCAATCAATGTGCTTTAAACACATAAATAAGCATTAAAAAGGTTACATACATCAATCTTTAGGTACTACACACATATTGTAAAAATTCCCATAATGGAATAGCTTTACTCCCTAATCCCACACTCAATGTCACATTAGACCAAATATTTACCCATTACATTGGAGTGATATCAGTGAAAACCCATCATAACATATTCATGATATGTGTATACCACATAAATGAAATCAATCATAAGGCATAAAAAAAATTTCCAATTGAAAATAAAGGGGTTTCATAATCGTGCACTATATCATATTTTTTGGAAATTACATAAAAAGTAATTTGAGAAATGATCATAAGGAATATATTAACCCATCAATAGATGGTAGAATAACTATATATATATATATGAATATATATATATATATATTAAGATAAATTCATACCATCAAGAGTTTCTATAACTTATGGATATAATTTTAATATTTTTAACACAATTAATAACAAAAATAGCTTTTTTAATTTGAAAAACTTCAGAAGATGTCATCAATGATGTTAAATTAATGTGAAAGGCCACATATAATATTTAATGGGGAAAATATAACTTCCACTTTGGAAAACGTTATTTAAAATATTAAACATATTCAAACAAAAAATAGAACATTTTTTAAAAGAAATATAATTTTAATGATGCAAAGAAATCCTTAAAACATTGAGTGGTCATGATTTTATAAGAGTTCTGAGTATGTCGATTACATAAAAAAAATTATATTCACATTTTTGTATGAAATTTCAAAATTTACCTTTTACATAAAACATAAGGATTATTCCTTTCAATTTATATTAAAATGGAATTTAAGGGTAACAATATATTTAATTAATCATAGTGATCCATTTTTTAACACATTTTTAGAACCCATATATTTGGAAGGAAAATTATTTTTGACACAAGATAGAAATGTAGTTGACTCTCCTTAAAAACAATTTGTCAATATATATAAGTTCCAAAGAGTGGAAAATAGATATTTTAACTAAAAACATTTATGAATAAATAGATTATAGGAAACATTATGTGGTTCATTAGGTAGTGGTTAAATAATTTCCTTCAACATAAATTTGATCATAATCTATCCTGATTAAAATGATATTGATTCATAAACCGTTACCTATTTGGAACGATTTGAATCATAATTTCGTAGGAATATTTAAGATAAAATATAACATAAAATATAATGATGTTTTAAGGATTAATTCTATAGTATATAAACGTGTAGTATATAAACCATTCAAAAGAACTAGTGTCTGAAAGAAAGATGTTTGAGATGAAACCCTTATAATGTATGTATAATTAAGGTTACAGTGAATCAATGTGGTGATAAAGTGTTAAAATTTTATATCTACACATATAAAAATGTAATAAACCTAATGTAATAAATATTCATTTGACACATAATTATTTCATAATATAAGGATTGATGTAGTCATATATCCCAATGAATGGAAATTTTGTTAAGAAACAAGTTACCTCCAGCTTCCTATTACATGAGCACTCTTTATCCTTCTATATTTTTTATTCAAAAATTTTATTAAATTATAACACAACCATAATGATGTTTATAATGTCATATAATAACCTTTTATAACATCTTATTCCCTTTTTTTAATAATATATCATTATCACTATTGTTTTGGGTGTTAATTTCCTTATTTCCCATGAATGTTTTATCATGAATGTTATGGATTCCAAACATAGGATACAATTATATAAGATACATAATTATATGAATTTTTTTAATACAATAGTTTATTAGATACATATTTAGATTAATTATTTAAATTTGTTCATGGAGAATTAATCATGTCATATTTTAGATATGGTAGGTCATATGTACGCACGAGTGATGTTATCATTTCGTTAACAAGTGAAATGGTAAGGAATTGGATTGTATAATAAAATTTTAGAATAAATATTATTTCATATATAAAAAATATTTTCATTTAATAATTCATTTAATAACATTCCTATAAATAGTTAGTAAAAAATTAATCACATCACTTCCTTAGATAGTTGTTCACCACACACATCAATGTCATTACCATTTATTCAATCGATGGTAAATTTGAGAAAAAAATTATATATCTATATTACTGAATTAATAATATTTCATTATCTTAATATATCAATATAAAATTATTATTTCTTACATTCCATGTAAATCATAAGTAAAAGATGTATAACATCGCTTCGTGATACCGTAGTCCACCGTACACATGATCAATATTGTCACATTGTCTACAGAATTAAATGCAAGAAGGTATACATGACTTTTTTAGAATATAAGTATAATTGTAACCATAATGAGTTATTTATTCAATATATATAACAATATATCTATATATGAGAAATGTTTATTGAAAACTAATTACACTAGTTCGCGTCCTTCGTACACATAATCAACTGTTTCATTTCATATTTGGGAGAGGAGGTGATGGTTTTAGGTAATTTAATATAAACAAAAATATTACAGTATATTAAATATTATTTTTTAATTATATAGTAATGTGGTAAAAATATATTTCATAAGGTGAGGAATAAATTAATTAAAATACCCGGATAAGGACGATACCTCTTCTTTAGATAAATTATTTTGTTTACACCAAAAGCCTTCATAGTCTATCTCTATGAAAATAAGATTACAGGATTATGGGACCAAATTAGGATGTTATTTATATAGGTATTGGATAAAAATTGTGGGTTTTATTTTTGGATATAATAGGATATGGGGTGGCCTTTTATATGTGGGGGTGATGACACAAGTGGTATTTCCAAAAAAAATAATTACACCGACATTTTGATCATTATGAAAGGCTAAAATAAAGAAATTTTTTGAACCATATAACATATTTGGTCAAAATATGAACATAAATTATAAATTATAAATGTTTTATGTCATTTTATCCCTTAATCTTATGTTCAACCACCACCCCTGATAAACCCATTTTGAGCTTAAATGTGGTAAATATTTTTTACTATTTTCACTATTGATTAATGTCAAAAAATAAATTAACCTTTTTAAATAATATAAATATTTATGATTCAAAATATGGAATTCATTTTACACAATTAAATTCATTGAATTTTAGGTATTTAATTTAATATTAATCTAACAGTTGTTTTTGAATGATGATATTCCAAAATAATAACTATCAAAAGTATTATTTGTTTTTATATCTAAATACAATATGGAATTGATTAATATTACATAATTTAGTTTAATAAATATAATATTGAATTATTATTACATGAAAAATAATATTAAAATTAAATTGGTCATGTAAAGGACATAAAAGAAAAGGTAGTTAAAAAAAATAAGTATTATTCACTATTCATTGAAAAACGATGATTTTAAAAAATGACAAAAAAATAACCCTATGATAATTTTTATATTCCGATTTAATTAATGAATCTAAAATTTTAAAATAAATTTTAATGATGATGTAAAATTTATTTTTAAATAATGTGTTCAAAGAGTTACTAAACCACCATTTAAAAAAATGCCATTTTTCTGAAAACTTGTATCATTATTTAAAATAATTATAATTTTATTTATATTTAATATAAAGTCATTGAATTTATTTTATACATATTTAAAACATATAATTTTTATAATTTATTTATTCCTAGTCCTACAAACAAATTTAATGGCTTGATTATTACGATCCATTTAGATTCTAGGTTGTGAGGTCGTCATGCTATCAGTGAGATTTAATATATTTAAATAGTAATATATACTAAAGTATTTGGATGTTACATTCTACTATATTAATGGGTTTTCTGGATATATATTCTATATAATTGATGATCCTATTTTAAAATTAGGGGGGGTTACTATCATAATGGATGATTTATCTAGAAGATGATAAACCATTCAGTGAAACTAAGGAAGTAAATCATAAAATAATGAATGGATTGAGTCCAAATTTATTTTCTCCTACATACCTCTTTTATTGGTTTTTTGTTTACTCCTAAGAAAGAACTCCATTATCTTTTTAAATCTGCCTATTACATCATTTCACTCATATGTAGTTGAGGGGAACAAAGTGATTTAATAATGGGTATTATATAAAATATATATTGGTAATTGAGGTCCTTACAAAATGTGTAGATTTGGATAACAAATAAAGAAAATTTTAATTAAATGAATTATTACAAAAAAATGTACAAAAAAATTAAATATACTATTCACAAACATATGAATTTTATTAACATTTTCAACCACCTACATTCAATGAAAAAAAGGACACGATTAGTAATTAAAGTCAAATGAATCATTTTCATTTAAATAAACACACATGAATGAATTAAATAAATTAATTAACAAATTAAGAATTTATTTATTTAGAAAACCACTATTACATAGTCCACACATCATATTTGAGCATTGAAATTATGTTTTTAATTATATAATTAATTGTATATATTGTTATTTAATTCTTATAATTACTGATTGAATATATTGAATGTACTAATGAGGTACATGTATTGTTTGACTCTTATAATGTATCAACGATAAATTCCAATCGACTATACGTTTATCATTTTCTGGATTAACATCTTATACTAAATTGCTTTATTTCTTGTGTTCCGCTCACACCGTGACCACATTACATTACTATGAATTTTTCATGTACTCTAGAAATAGGAATTAAGGAGTCACACTCTTTGTTTTCAAGATACATGCCATGTATCTTAATAATGATTCCGGATGTTAGTTTCCAAAAGTGTGATTCTATATATTTGATGGTTATGGGTGAAATAGAGGTGTTGATGGATGCCTGGAATTTTTTTTAATACAAATATAATATGTTATTTACATTTTTATGAATTATATTGAATATCAAAATTAAATAAATTATTAATGGAAAATAATATTAAACTAAGAAGATAGGTTCATTTAACATATAATATATAATAAATATTATTAATCCATTAATTTATTTTATTTTAATTATTTATTCAATTTTGATGATTTTTAGATGAATATTGTTATAATATAATTGCATCATAAGAATCAATGATTATATTCCCTCTTAGGGAAATCCATATGTGCTCCGTGAACGATTGATCATCATAGTAGAATTCTTTAGATTCTACCATATATTAATCTATTACCTGTAATGAATGATGTTGATAAAAAAATAACACATTATGGGAGAATTGATACATGATGGCGGAAGAAGAGAATTTATCTATATTTATTACATAATTATATGGGTAATTTATCGGGGGATTGAAATTATCCTCTATGAAACTATCTATGTAGAGAAAAAAATCGATATCTCATTTTTGTAGAATATCATCCCATGGTTTAAATAATTATATGTTTTTAAAATTATACATTCACAAGAAATATACTTATTTTACGTAATCTGTGGTGTAGAATATGTCATTATAATAATAGAATTATTATTATAAACCTTACATGTGATAAACTCTTGAATAAAATACATAATTTTTTTCCTGAATAAATAATATAATATTTATTAAAATATAATTTAATATGATATTTTAAATAGAATACCAAACTCCTTCCACCAATCCTCATAAATATTTATTTTTTGTTGACTAATTTCTATTCAATAAATAAATATCAATTTTTTATTTTCCAAAAAAACTATTTAATTATTATATTCACCGTATATTGTGTGTTCAAATTCATTAAATATTCACGTAAGTAAATAAATATGTATTTTTTAGCTTATTAATAAACGACAATAAATTAATATTTTAAATTCATGTAATATAGTATTTAAATTATAAATAAATATGTTTTAAATATTCAAATCACATATATATTCTTTTGGAGTAATTGGTTGTTTATTATTAGCGATCAAACAAAAACTAAATAATTTTAAACCAAATACGGGAAAATATTTGTCCAACATGTTAAAGTTAAATGGAATATAGCCAATTTTTGGAATACACATAGTGTGTCTCCCACTATTTTTCTTTCCCAGAAACAATATTATACATTTTCTAAAGTCCATAGTTAGCGTCTAAAAATACACCATGTCCCTCATGGAGAACGATGTTAATATTAAAAAAACATATAAACTCCTAAAAATATATAATTTGTAATATAATATTTTTTTCTCAATATCTATAATCAATTAAGTTTCATACTGGTATCATCGACATTTATAATCTATGACCTTTCATTTTAATTTATGGACATGAATATTCCAATTACACTATCATGGATAAGGACATAATTAGATTGTTCATGTCCCCAAAAAAGGTTTGTGATATTATCATTTGAAAAATAATAGAAACAGAAAATATGTTATCATGTGATTCATTAATACAGAATCACTCATAGCGCACCGATCAAATCATACATCACTTTAAGAATATGTCATAAATTTTTTCATCCATACATAAAACTATGTTGCTCGTGACTTGTAATAATTTTAATATTTAGGATTATTGTTTTTTATTGTTATACTTACATTCAAATATCCAATGGAAGGAGAAATGTAGATTTCCTATTGGTTTTTAATGTTCTCAAAATCTTTTGAAATGATGATAGTAAATGGTGTATTGTACGAGAATCTATCACAATGTCATTTGAGTATCCTCCGCTACTAACAGTTATTTTTTTCCCATCACATGATAACATTTAGCTAGACAACTTATATATAAGAGAACTATCTATGTAATGTTAGGATCAAATCATATAAAAATCATATAGGATATTATTGTGTGACAACTAACCTTAGGTCAATGTCACATATTATGTATTGTAGAAGAAAAATAATTATGTGATATGAAAATTATTAATATTATAAAAAATCATTACATGAAATGATAATGTAATTCAAATTATTTACATGGAACCAACTCCAAAAAGATTGACACATTTATTGTCCATGGGGAAGACTATCATGTTTCCAATAACAATGTACCTATAATTCAGAATACCATTTTTTTGAGTAAAGGTGCATCATAAAATTATGTATTACATTTTTGAGTTTTTGATAACAACATTGGTGTTAGGGGAAAATTATCCCATCCCCATGTTTTATGGTGTCCCTAGTTCTATTTCAAATATAATTGAATAATTATTTTCAACCATATAATTAATTTTCATGAATACAGATTGAAAAATACATTATAATGACTTTATTAGATATAAAATAATTATAATATATATTCATAGGTGATATTTTAAATTTTTCATACATGTATTATCTTCCAAAAATCATAATTTATATATCTATAAATCATTTATCAATGTCAAGTATATCATTTCTATAATATATGTACATTTCTATTATATGGAAATGGAAGTCTAATATATCCACTTTAAAATATTAAATAATTTTATGGTGATGAAATTTCAATCTACCATGTAGGAATGACCCTATTGACCAATGAGTGGTGTGAAATGAAATACCCAAAATTGACAGTAACCATTGATGTGCACATGTAGAAATATTCCTATGTGTTTTTTTTGAAGTTTGATGTTTATATTGAAGATACCCATTTTATAACATTATTAAGATACATTTTTTATGATTTTAACTTACTGGGAGTGGGGAAAGGTAATATTAATGAAATTGATAATCTTGATTCATGGAATGAATATTTTACCCATAATTTAGAAAAACATTTCATTTAATGTGGTTGAATTTCCCTAATATATTTGTATGGATGTATAGAGTGAATCATTATTTCAGAGTATTATGAATGATATAATAAGTTTTAGTGAAATTTCATCAAACAATATTTGTTTTTTTACCAAAAACTAATTCATGACACATAATGATAATATATTATTTTACTTAATGAATAGTTCATCAATATATTCTTAAATATTACACTTTCTAGTTTCCTTTTATAGAGGGAATGGATTATTTAATAAACCATTGAATATATTGATACCGTCATGGTGTTACAGATGAATTGATGAAAACCAAATTTTAAATTCATTTATTAATTAAGATGGAGCACTACAAGTTGACGAAAGTGTGCCTAATATCATAGTATTTGGTGCTGTATTAATTTCTGAATAGGAACTCATGTTTGGGGTAATTATATAATATGATGGAAAATAACTTTAAGGATATATTATATCATGAAGAAAACTTTTGGGGTCGTTATTGTGTAGAGGACCTCTGTTGTTGTTTTCTACATTAAATTAATGAGGATATACTCCATAAGATACCTGTGAAATCCCTTTAAGTATCATATCCGTCTATTTTGATGACCATTGTTGTAGACACACATGGTTGGAATGATAGAATAACTATTTATTGTCTTGTATGTAAGGGTGATAACTCTTTATCAACTAAATATCATGTCATACGGAGACTCTCCATATCTAGTTCCATAGGGAGGGCATATATGGATTATTTTCATATCATCACAAGTAGTACCATTGTGACTTCATCTTTTGAGAGGACCATAAGATTTATATTATTGAGATTGACCAAAGTTATATCCTCTATAGTTTAATCACTCTCAGTAATCACATAATGGTAACTATTCCGGGTTGATCTCAATTTTCTTATGGGGGAGACATTCATGATGAGTAATTTTGGGAGGAACAGTTGTGCTACTCGATATGTAACTACCAGGAGGACCTCTATAGTAGGGGTTATTTCCCCTTATCAACATGTATTGAATTTCTAAACCCACCAATATTCATGTAATCTATTTTCATGAAATCATGATAATAGTGATTTGAAATTATTACTATGTACCCTCAGCAAATAATGGAAAATAGGAGTATTCTTGTATTTGTGATAAGTGGATAAGATCACTATTTATCCTCTATAGTCAGTTACTAATAATAGTTTCTCCTTTTGGATTATTTTGTTTTAATATCCACATAACATATAACATACTTTATGAATCACTAACGATTTTGGGAATTTGGGTAATGTTTATGTCTTCTATGATTAAAGAGTTCCCTCAATGGTGTCTTCCATTTAAAAATATGGATGTAATCGAAATCATTATAACCACTTTTATGTAAAAAATAACTGAACTGAATAATACAAAAGAGAGACTTACCAGGCCACTACTTTAATGATTGTATTGTAATTTTGTTTTTGGAATTATATCATATAATATTGAGTGAGGCATGTATTTAGTTAGAATAATTCAACTAGGGAGATATTCTCAAACCACGTAATTCACCACATGGAGACATTAATATATCGTGGGTGAAAAAGTTTGTTTTTTATTTTGAAAAAAGTCACCATGGTAGTTAAATGGATTATGCAGGGTTTTATATGTTTGTGATTTACAGTAAACATGGATTTACATTTAATTCCTTTATATTTTCTAGATATATTGATTCCTTGCATTATATGGACTGATAATATCATTTTAATTGATAGGCGAATTCAAAAAAACCCATTTTAAAAATATCACACCTAGAAATGAATGATCTATCAATTTATTTCATTAGTAATGTATTTATTGTGGGATATACCATTTAGGTCACATTTTAATTTTTTTTAAACCAAGTTTGTTATTTTCCCTTACGAATGTGCATAATAATTGATGTGATATGAGGTTATAGAATCTCAAAATGAGTCTTACTATATAGTTTATAACTCTATTATATATTTATTTCTTGTTCATAAAATCCTTCTTAGTGACTAATATAGTTACCCATTTGTTAAAACTATTATTTGAAAGTATTTTATTTGAAATAGTTCTACATACGGTAATCGATCTATCCCAAAATTGATCTATATATTTTACTAATCTATTGAATAATCTTTCTTCTGAGAGGAATTTCTAATTTATCACCATTCATGGTTGTGAATGGTGTTGTGATGGGGTGATTGGGACCATAAAAGTCCACACTTATATATCTATATAGAGGGAATGAAAACCCACATTATTGTATTACATATAACAAGGAATGTCATACATTTTATATTTATATGAAACAATCTATTTTGAGCCTTTATGGTTACGTATCCCTTATAGTTAGCATTCATTCAATGTTAATTCATCTTGAAACATTATGTATATTATTATATTGTTATATGAATAGTTAAATTATATAAGAATTCCTATAAAAGGATTTGATTGATATTTAATCATATGAGAATTAATTAGATTTAACATTGAAATTGATTCACATTAAGGAATGATGGTCAATTTGTATATATGAATTATTGATGGGACTGAGGGAAACAAACTAGATTAATGAGATATAAGGAAATAGTTTTTAATAACCCATATTGGTAGTTTGTGGGGGAGGATAAATCACTAGACTAAAGACGTTTTTGGTTCCTCATTACTAAAGGAATATATGATCTACTATATTATGATTACCCAAAAATAGAGTGGAGAACCATAGGTTTCTAGGGTGACATTATCAATTGAATGAATGATTATAAATGAAAAAATGAATGTCCATGGAGACCTTATAATTTATATCATGTGGCCACGATTTATGATTAGTTGAAATGGGATTTTTAGGGATGTTATTTGGTTGAACGGCCTGGAAATTTACTATAATGCCCTAGGTTGTAAATATATCTCTTTTCTACAGTAAGTGATTTGAGTGAGTGGTATTTTGAAATAAATCCTTAAGGCATGGGATAAAAATAAAATATAAGATAATTTTGTTCCAATAGGATTCATCCTTCATTACAAGATATTTTTTAATGGGTTCCTTCAACCAAGCCTATGTAAGGTCCATATCAAAGATGTCATTCATGTTGTTTCAGAATATAAAACCATTTAATAACCAAAATAACATTGTTTTAATGATGTACACACAATTTTTTTTATTTTAGAATCACCTAAGAGAGACACTAAAACATTAATAGCTATTTGCGGCGGGTTTTTAGCAGTGGTTTACTAAACTTCCACTATTTTTTTAATAATGTTTTAGTGGCGATTTTTTAGAAACCACCGCTAGAACTTTTTATTTCAGCCCCGACAGTCCCCCCCTATGACCCCCCTTCTCTCCCCAACCCCGACAAGACCCCCTGGTGAGCCCCAAAACCCTTTCGGCCTCACTTCCTTTCCTCTTCGTGCCTCATAGCCTCACCCATTTCAGAAGTAGTTTATCAAATCGGTTATGTCAAATAACATATTTGATCTTTGGTAGAATTTTTATAGTGCAGTCATGTTATTTTTATACCTATTTGGATTCCATAATATAATATTCATTATTTATTCATGTTTGATGTTGTTATTATGTGTGACATGGAATTTTGTTTCATTAATATTATAGTTAATGTATAATATTCAATCAAATTTACCTTTTTTGAGCATTAGATTCATTTTAATGGAATTATTTCTTAATCATGAATATTACATTAATATGTTGATATTGTTATTAATTTTTTATACCAAGCATGTTGATTAGTATAAATAATAAAGCTACCTTTACCATGGATACTATTTTCATAAAAAATGAGTTTGTTAGATGGGGTATTTTTCTACTATATAACTTTTTTGTTGGCATGTATTATATGGAGATTGATGAATGGGATAGGATTCCAATGACCAAAATTTGGTATACCCCTTTCCTTTATCCCTAAATTCCTGTGATGATAGCTCCTTTATTCTTATATACAACTTCTTCCTTCAAAAAATACAAGGATTTTCCCATGACTCTACCATGAGAAGTATTTCAATGATCTTTGTTCGTTGGTAATGGAATCATGGATTCCAATACTTGATGTATCATATCCAAGTCTAGGATCAATGAAATTATGTTAGGCATAGACCCTCCCATTATAGAGATTTATTTTTTATAATTGATTTTATTTTATTAAGTTTTCCATTATCTGATGCTTCCATTTTTTGTTGATAACCGTTTGTAAAGTCATTTTAATATAAACAAATATACTTGTTTATATTCATATAAGGGTCATATTTAATTATATTCCATATATGATAGAAACTAGGTGGTTTATTACTGGGTATTATATGATCCCACCTATCATATAAATCTAGGGGGGACATGAAATTTCATGGTCTAATTTTCGGGTACCTATAGGTACAAGTACAAGTTCTAATGAATTATTTTTTCTAAGAATGGTTGATTTTTGTATGAACCGTGTTCTATTTAGTGTTGTAAATGGAGACAAGAGGTTGATTTTTTTATTTAGCCTAGTTTCTAGGGATGATTTTATACTATTGAAATTATTATAATTTGTAAATATTTATCATATGGAATTCACTCTATTTGGATCATGTTCTTTTTCTTGTATTTTAGTTTATTAGTAAAATTGGGTAAACAAATCCCACCGGTATTCTTCAAACACCATTGCTATTCTTCTGCCTTTGGTGATCGAGAGGTGAAAATAAGGTCATGTAGTGTTCTATCCTAGTACTATTTAGGTATCTCGGTCAACATCACTACACCACATATACATTCTTTCATAGATAAGTTCTTGAATCATGGAGGTGGTTTTTTCTACTTGTTCCATTATCTCTTATATCCCTTTGTTAATCATCCTTACCTCTTTCTCCATATCAACCATTTATAGTAATCAATTATGGTTTTTTAATTTAAATTGTTTATATAAAGTATTTAAATATAGATAGTTCTATTTTTGGTTATTTCCCTATCTAGAATAGTTTATCAAATTGCTCCATCCAATATAGTTTGTATGTAAGATTATGCTTTATACTCTTTGTTTCTAGATAAATTTTTGTAGACTTTATAATAGATTAGAAGTGTGTGATCATTTTTTCATTTTCTTTTATCTTTTACAATGTAAATGTTTTTAGTATTATCCTATAGATATATGGAATTTTATGATCCACATAAATATATATTTCTAAATGGTTATATTTTCTCTGAAGTGTGTTAATAGAGTTTCTTGTAGTAATTTGGTGATATCACTTCCTAGTTCTAGTGCATATACTTGGCGGAGGAGATTATCAGACAAACCTCTATTCAATAGGATTATGGAGATTTCCACTATATAGGATGAGGTTCATCATACAAATTTATATCTATTTTATATCACAGATTTTATGGAGATTTCCACTTATTTATTATGATGTGTTGTTTGGATCCATCAATATTATTACCTGATAACTACCATGCGCTATTGGGAAAAAGTGTCTTTGGGGATTTCTTTTGATCTAATCCAATACATTTTCACAGTCTTTAACAAATATATATATAGTTAACTAGTATATATGAATCTTTTTCCTTGTTTATTAATAGTTATTTGTTTTATTTTTTTTAATATTGTGTAGGGACATTGTGATATACATGGATAAAAGCTGGATCACATTACCAAGAAACACACACCATAATTTTAGGGGTTTGGTGGAGTTTTTAGATTTTTCAATTTCCAATCGATCCGTTTAAATGAGAATAAGATTTGGAAGTCTTAAATGTAAATTTAGAACATGGTTGAAGAGAGATGAAGTTTATGAACATTTAATATTGATGAAATTTAGTAGTAAATATTTTACTTGGATTTGGCATGAAGAATCGAACGTTACAGAAAGGCAGAGCACAGATTTCAATCCACAGAATGAGCTCCCAAAATTGTCGAAAATGGGTTTTGAAATGAAAAAACTTTTAAATGATGCATTTGGCATTGCAAGACACCACCATCAACATAAACAAATATCAGAACAACCAGTTGAGGGTGCTACAAATAGAAACATTACAAGTGATGTTTTTTAGACATTAGGACAACAAGATGAAGATTGTTACATATTAATGGATCCTCCTATTGATTATGTGTAGTCATATGTAAGTGAAATGTTCATTGAGGAAAATATGTTTCATGATTTAGTTGACGATGGAAATCAGGATTTGTAAAGTGGATGTCTAAAATATTCAAAAACGTCTTTTTTTTCTTAAGTTCCACCATATAAAATGTCTATGTGGACATACCAATAAGTAAATATCCATGATATTGGAATTATTACATGATGCATTTCCTGAATAAATCATCCTCGAGTCTTTTTATTATATGAAAAAAGTTGTTAACATGATTTTTTTAAATTAAACAAAAATACATGTGTGTCCCAATGGTTGTATGCTTTACTGGAAAGAGGATTCAAGTATACATGATTGAAAAAATTTTCTTCTTATAGATGGCTATAAATGGGTGATGTTGGATGTCAGAATCAATATACAACCATGAAAAGAAGAAAATGAAAACACCTACAAGATTTTTGAATTTACTTCATCTAAATCCCCGATTGCAAAGATTATTATTATCATCGAAAATCTCCAAACGCATGAAGTGGCATTTTGTAGATAATAAAAATGATGGGTTAATGTGAAATCGATAAGATTCAAAATCATGGAGGACATTTCATACATTAACTCCTGATTTATCAGCTAATCCTAGGAGTGTTTTATTTGGATTTTTTCCAATGGATTCAACCCTTTTGGGTCTTTGAGTACCAGTTATAGAATTTGGCAATTTGTTTTGATCCCTTACAATCTGCCTCTGTGGATGTGTATGTAAAAATGAATTTTATCATTTCAATGATTATTCATAGAAAAAAAATTCCTGGAAATGATATTGATGTATACTTTATGCCTTTAATTGAATAATTACAAGAGTTATGGAGCGACGATGTTGAGACATTTGTTAATCTTATAAAACAATATTCGAAATGCATGCTACTTTAATGTGGATCACTAGTAATTTCCCCAGGCATGAGAATTTATATGGTTAAAACACATACATTAGTTTGGCTTGTCTTATTTGTAACATTGATTTTGAGAACAAACAGCTACTTTATAGTAGAAAATGTTTCTTCTTGTTCCATCGATGATTTCTCAATGCATCTCATAGATTTCGGCTGAAACGATCAAAATTTTACGATTTCATTGATCGTAGACCCTCTCCAAAGTTGTTAGCTGGTTCTGAAATATTGACATAACTTGCAAAAAATGAAACAGAATTTGGGGAGGTTTATCATTTGAATGATATCAGGAAACCAATTCAATGTGCATTGTCATGTGAAATCGGAACACAACAATGGAAGAAAAAAAGTATATTTTTCAAACATCCGTATTGTGAATTTAATTTCTTGTGGAATAATGTAGATGTGATGCATAATGAGATGAATGTCAGTGAAAATTTGATATTCACATTGTATAATGAGCATGGAAAGTCGATGGATCATCTCAATGATCAGAAAGACTTACCATTAATGAACATAAAACATTATCTCGGGCGAGGTGAGCATGAAAAGTATGCTCTGGAAATTTTAGCAATGAAAAATATGGATAAAGATACAATATTTCAAATTTTAAAGCATTTTAAAGTCTCTGATGGGTATTCAAGTAACATCTTGAGGTGTGTTGACATAAAGAATCATACATTACATGGATTGAAAAGTCATAATTCACATATGTTGTTACAGTAGTTACTACCATTGGAATTGTGTACATTATTACCTAAAAAATTTATTGCTATTGTACTTCAATTCTGCACATTTTTCAAGAAACTATGTGTAAAATATCTACATCCATTTGAGTTGTACAACCATCATGAGAGGTTTTTATTTACACTTTGTATAATGGTGATGATATTTCTTCCTTCGTTTTTATTGTCATGATCCATTTAACTGTGAATTTGGATAAGAAAGCAAAATTAGGAGGCCTCGTTCATTATCGATGGATATACCCAATTGAGAGGTAAATTTTTTATTTAATTAAAAATTATTTGGCACATAATTAAAGGAAGAATTATGTTTCTTTTATTATTTCAGAGATATCAGGGGCATTTGAAATCTTACGTGAGAAATAAAGCTCAACCAGAAGGATCTATTTCTAAAGGCTATTGGGCAGTACAGTATCTTATCTTTTGTTATGGATACTTGGATGATATTGAGACAAGATTTAATCGAGTTGGACATGTTGATGACACATCAAATCAATCTCAAATAAATGGGAAATCAAAAATATTTCATTCTATTGGCTGATCAGTTGGGAGGACCTCTAATGTTACACTAGCAGAAATGGAATTATTACAAGCACAAAGATATGTGCTACTAAATAGTGAAATTTTAGATCCATTTATTGAAGATTTTTTGATACAAAAAAACATACGAAAGAGAGTCCGGACATTAAATGAGAAAGATATAATGAAAGTAGTTAATAATGATCTTGGAGAATGGTTTTCACGACATGCATGTTCCTAAATTTGTAATAAATATGAATATTAGGTGGACACATTTATTTTGTAATTATAATAGAGAATATTTATTTTTCATATCAGGAATACTGATACTCAAGCAGATTTGTCAGATTATTTGAAGTTTCATTATCGAGGTCCTCTAAAGAAAGTTATAATGTTTGATGCTTACAACATGAATAGATTTAGATTTCGTACAGAAGATCGAGAAGAGGGTTTGAAAACACAATATAGTTGAACATTTACATTTGATGATGTGGGTCACTATGGAAAGATGGCTAATATTATTGAAATAAACTTTCACGGGAATTTTTAATTATTTTATTCATATGAAAATTTTTCGATATTATCAGATATGTTAAAAGAGATTCCTGGAAATTTACTTCTGTGAACTTCTCCTTCATGATGGATGTTGGTGATCGTGAACTGTGTGATACATTATCTTATCATCTCAAGAAAAAATGGTATCTTATGTGAATTATGTTGTGGATGAAGGGTGGAGTATAGTTTCTCACGTAAAACTAAGATATTTGTATGATATGGGTGAGGGATCAGATGAGTTGAATTCTAACATTGAATCTCATCAACAATAAGAATTAGAATTATTTTTCCACCATGATATTGGAAAAATTAGTCTAGTAAGGATGAATAAAGTAGATAAATTAATGGATCGTGAAACCAATTTGATTGATGTAGAAAATAAGTGTATGTATAGTTATGCATTCATTTAGAATCCACATAGTTCATTGTTGCAATCATTCATTATCATTGTTATATATATATTTTTTGTTAGTACCGTGAATATGTTATATTTATAAATTTGTTTCTGCATAATGTTTTTAAATATATGTTCTGAAATTAATTTTATTTGATTAAATGATAGGAATGCCAAAGCGGAAGTGATATACTCATTCATCAAACACTGTGACAAATAAAAATCCCTCTGTCTCCCTCCCTACAACATCTAAGCCACCATCTACCTGCCCCTGCACAATCTGTCACAACCTATGTGAGAAGCCCTTCAACATCTCAGTCATCACCTCCCGCTTCAGGAGCCTCAGTAAGGGTGGAGCGGCGTGCCACTTCTAGTTCTTCATGGGTATACTGGAGGGTGATTGTTATAGGTACAAATTTTAATATGAATAAATTTATTGCACGTTTTTTATAGTAAATGTTTTTTCATTAAACAAGGAAAAAATGAAATTGTTGAGAAAAATATAAAATGTTTAGCTCTATGGAATATCATTAGGTAGAAGATAGTTGTCCCATTTGATTCATATGGGGTCCCTACGGATGACACAACAAGAATAATTCACCATATTTTAGGTCAGCTAGCCGCGGAGCCCATTTACCTTCATATTTCATATGATGATAGGAGAAAAATGCCTAGAAGTCAGAATAATGATGTTATTAATTCCCAAATAATGTTGATTTTTATACCTTATTGTGTAATTGAATGTTATGCTATTAATATTTTCAAAATGAATTTCTCTATAAATATTTTTTTCCACTTTACAGTTGCTGATGTGATAGCATGAAAGTGGATGTTAAAAAATCATCGAAAAATGTAATGACATTAAAAGGAGAGTGTGGGGAGATGTCAACGAAACTTCATTGTCCGCCTAATAGATGTATGACAAGGTACCAGATGTGGTACCCAAAGATTGGTGGCGTGTTTTGTTTACAAACATCGTGATGAGAACCAGATGGTATTTAAATATATGTTGCTATAATAATCTCATTTTACATTTATACACGTATATGAAGAGAGCATGACATTGACTAAATTACTATTAAATTTAATTTTATTTAATTCAGGTTCATTCAAGAAGGAATGCATCAAGCTGGGCTAAGCAGGTCATCCCTCACACTGTGTGGTCAATGTGCTTTTCTAGAAGCCGATCTGTTCTGGTAATCATTTCATTAGTTTAAATATTTATAATAAATTAATATTTGTTAAATTTATTAAATTGTTGATTTATGTTAGTTTAATGCAGTCAATGAGTTTAGGGCATGAAGCATACCAAACAAAAGTGTGGTTGAATGTTTACCAAAAATTTGATGGATGTTTTGTTAATGAGCATGCCAAAGAAGTTGGGGTATGAACTCTTTTTTCTTTATAATAACTTATTATAAATTATTATAATGCAAATATATATTTCTTATAATATGACTTCTATTTGATTTATAGTAAAATTAAAGAACTGTGGGATTCCAATCCTAGGAAATCATACTCAGTCTCCTAGGATAACCTAGTTGCTAAAGTCCTTGTGAAGGAGAATCCTGGTAGAGTGCGCGGGATGCGTATGAGACCCATACCATCTGAGGTCTTTGGATGGACACTGGGGATTATAGCTGTATCTACTCATGGATGTAGTCAATTTATACACTGAGAGACTCATAGAGAGATTATTTCTCTATGAAACATAGTTCACGACCAGGGGGCATAGATATTTGCTTTGCAGAAAGTATTGATTGACTTATATTTGAAAACGACCGAATCTTCCCCCAGTGGTATTGCATCAACTAGTAGTGAGAAAGTAATCAAAAAAATTAAAAATAATTTAGTTTTCAAACTTTTATTGGTTTCATGTTTAAATAAAAATATACAATAATATTTAATTGTCAATATAATGTTCTTTTAGTTGGTAGAAGGAAGTAGAGATGGAGGTGGAGAGGGTGACAAGCATTGTTCAACATCATACTGTGGTTAGTTGTTTTGTTGATATGTTGGACAAATATGGTAACATTCGGTTTGTATTTGTATCATGTGTGGAAAATAGTTTCCATAAAACAATTTCATGACCTAACATTTTCTTGATTTCTCATGATGAATTTTAGGTATTTTATTGATATTTTAGGTTTCTTTTTATGTCTTGATTTCTCGAGTGTGGTATGCATCATATATGTCAATTATTTTTTATCATTAATCATGTTTTATGATTCCTTTTTCATAAATTTGTTAGGTTTTTTACGCAAGGATTAACGATCAAAAACATATCCTATAGTAACATGAATCAATCCATTCATAGTTCTTTTAATAGGCACTCTATAAATTATTTTTTCCTTTATAGGAGGAGAAAGATGAGACTTATGGGTAGCACTATGTGAGAAAGAAAAAAAAATATTAATGTGAATGGGGAAGGGTCTCACCTTTAGTGTATAACTAGTGTGATTATAATTATCCGCAAGGACTATTATAGGAGATCCCAACATCATTAAATATATTGAAATATCATTTATCAATCCACATATAGTTTTTATATAATATCCCTATGTATATTAGGCTCTTTCATAGGGTAAGAGTCATTTTATCATAACATTGGTTTATGGATAATGAACCACATGATAAGGATACTTATGTACATTTGGATAATATGTAGAGGAAGAAAAGTCTTAATAGGTATACTACTCTAAGACGTTTCAAGTATTACAAGATGGTTCATGAGAATCTTGAAATTCCCTTTGGTGGGCTTGGAAAATCGGAGGACCAGCAGTCCAAAATAGGAAACCCATGCTCACCACACTGTTTCCTTTTCCATGGTGAGGGTAAAATGGTTGGAAAATGGGAACTATGTTAGGGATTCCCTACATGGAATAATATAGAAGAACCATTATGGATTATACAACTCCATGTTCTATGATTTGTGGGAGGCCAATGACCATTTTAAAATGGAATAAAAGATAGAATGACAATGATGGTTCTAGATCACACTTTTACCAAAACCGCCACATGTGTTTGGGATATGAACTATGTTTTTGTTTATTCTAGTGTGATTCACGTATAAATTGGAGTTTTATTACCTCATTGTTTTGAATATTAGACTTTACCTCAATTCTTAATTGACCCTTATTCATCCCCCCTTCCCCAGTCACCTCCCTTGGTGTTCCAAACAACATGCATCATATTGGATCATTTAGATAGAAGTTATATGATTCATGGTAGCCCTATTTTTCTCCATTACTCTTTATTTATCTTTATATTATATTCAAGAGTTCATTATGGTGGTAATTCTCTTATTTTTTGGGTTGTTTTTGATGGAGTATTATTATTCATTGGATTCAATAGTGATTCACTTGATATTTGTTATTTTGATGTGTTGTGGTTATTCTATGTAATATTTTATATCTATTAGAATGGGTTTTTAGGGCATTGGTAAGGGGCATGTTGTATCAGTTATGATTTTTTGTAAATCTATATTTAGCGACGGTTTTAAATGCCACTAAAATTACAGTATCTTGCTATCCACAGTGGATAAAACCACCACTATGGAAAATAATTTAGCAGTGGTTTCAACTGCCACTAAACAATTTTCATATTCCTTTATTATATCACGACAGTTTTAGGGGTTTTAGTGGCAGTTTTACCTATTGAAGATGATATCATTTTTTTCACCGGTTTTAACCACTACTAAATAGTTTTCAGATTATTTTATTATATTGAGGTGGTTTTAATTGTTTTAGTGGTGATTTCAACTCAGATAAAGAGGTTATTTTTTGGCAGTTAAAACTACCGAAAAAAACAGACTAGTTTCACCGGGGGAAACCACCGCTAAAACCATTAAACCCACCGTGAAAATAGACCCACTACGATGGTTACCATAAACTGCAACTAAATCTAATAAAATTACACCTATTATATACCAACACACACTTTAACTGTGATTTCAAAAAACCTCCACCGAACCATATGGTTGCGGTTTAAACCACCGCCACTTCAAAAAAAACCACCGAGAAATGGTCTTTTTACTATAGTGAGATTATTATAAATATTGAGAAAGTAAAATAGATATCAATGCACTCAAATTATTCATATTTTCATATATTTTTTAGTTATAATTTGGGGTTTCATTTATATGAAAGGAGGCATGAGTTCCTAACATTTGGGGTAACCGGTCCTAATGAACATGTCTTAATTTAGCTATGCTAGTTCAGGGAAGAATTTTATATCATTTATTACTAGTGTAGGTTGTACACACAATATGTGGAGGCTACAAAAAATACATTTTCCCTATTAATGGCAATGATTTCAATGTTTCTTGAAATATGGAACCTGAAAATAGTGACATATTTATTTATAAAAGTGGTAAAAATACTATTAGACTCATACATTTTTTAAATAATGAAACATATATAATTATATTTTTCCATATCATTATATAAATCTATAAGTGATTAAATAGAGAATTCATAGGTGGAAACATAAGAGATGCGTGTTCTTGATCATCTTAGGAATCGAGTACAAAGTGCAGGTTTTTGGAGACAGTTAGAGTAGGAATCAGCTACTGGGGAAGAAGAATCCTGCTTGGGATGTGGGGATGACTACGGGTACTATGATATGTAACTCTTTATTTTCCTCTTTTTTTTGTTTCTGTTTTCTTGAATTTGTTTTGCATTGGATGTGGGGCACCATACACCCTTAAACCGGCTTTATGAAATGAAAAAAAAATAGATTTGCATGCATGCATGACAAATACTGTTTGTAGTTATTAAATAATAAATGTAAATATCAATACAATTTGTATGTTTTACCCTTTATCATTATCTTAAAAAGGATAAAAATTTTATAGAAAGGATTGTAAATAAACACCCAGTAATGGTGACCCATCGATGTTATTTTCTTTATTCAGGAAGATTCCATATATTGGGAAATTTTTGTATAGCCTTAGTTTTCCCAAGATAGATCTAATTTTGATGATTTCTATTATTTTAGGAATTATTTTGTTGATTATAGTGAGAAAAGAATCAACAATGTCATGTAGGTATTATGGAATATTATACAAGTTCTTATGAATATAGATAATTAATACACACTGGTGGAAGGGATCCCATTCTAGAAAAAATCATACGGGGTTCACAAGGATTAACCTTTGGGGCCAGAAATTAAGCCATGAAATTACCTCATGCCAAATGTGGTTCAAACATCACAGACCAATGAGTTTCATTCATATTAGGATGATATAAATTATATAACATGGTGAAGCATACTATATTTGAAAAGATTTTTAGATTACCAAGATGTAATATTTCATTTTAGCAATGTAAATATTAGCATAAAAATTAATCTCTATGCTATTGAGTAAAGCAATTTCTTCTTCTATAATAGAATCACCTCGGTCATAGAAGATACTGAAAGAAATGACCACTGATCCGTTAGAGACCCAAACAACATCTTCTGTTATCATAATATGAGAAATATAAGTACAATATATGTTGAGTTTAAATCTATTACATGGTGTTTCCAATAAACCCATCGACCCGACCAATACATACATTGAGAAATAAGCGTAGGTCATTAGTCACCCTTGACCATCCTCATGTAGTCTGAATTTTCCCATTTATTTAAGATATGACCAATATTATCTTTAATGATCATGGACCATGTTTTAATGGCTAATATTGATCTTGAAATCCTTGCGACCCTTTCCTTATTTAGGGTGGTCCATATTCTCCAACATCCATTTGACAAAATATTTCCCTCACCTTCTGTTTTGGACCCATTTCCCTCCGCACTATAGACCCATGATGAAATGAAACTATTTCTATTTTCCCATAAAAAAAATTCTATGATGATTTTTAAATTCTCTCTGCACATTGATTTGTCAAATTATTCTCAGTGAATTGGTGTTTAGTAAACTATTCATTGTAACTCTAACATATGTGATACATAGATGCGAATGAAATTACAGATCACTTTATCGGTTCATATAAATGGATAGAATAATGATAAATATGCTATGTGAGGAAACTAAACATGATCGTAATATTCATACAACAAATGAAATTCCACTTATTGTCATCAAGTCCTTCCTGAAAGAAGATCTGGTTTTCATTGGTTAAAAAGTAATCAAATAAATCTCCAATGAATGAATACATATCTGATTAAGAGGCCTTGTAAATGATGTGGAAGATTTCATGTTGAATATTATTAAGGATATCCTGGATTAGTGTAAGAAAAGTAGACGATTGGGAAAAATAAGTGTCTAAAATAGGGAAGATTGGAAAACCAAGGGGGATTTGAACCCATTTTTAATTCTAATATATGATCTCACCATGAACAAGATTCCATCAAGAGTGAATTTTATACTCCGAATGATTACCCAAATATTTTTTCCAAATGAAGGATACTTTTCAACTCAAATTGTTTAAGTAAGCTCCATAATTACCCTTTATAAAATTCCCTCATAGTTATCTTCCTTCCAAGACACCCCACACCAACTTGGCATGAAGACATTTCATGGAATCAACCACACTTATGAGATCAATTACACTTGTATCAATTGGTTTCACCATTCTAGAATAATATTCCAAATTCCAGAGGATATCAACGTGGGAGTCTACAATAAAAGGGGTAATAATAATTCCATTGTTCTTTATCACTATTTTTTGGTGGATTGATAAAGGGATTTGGATTCACCAGAATGGATTATGGAATAAAGTTAACAATGGTAATCTATCCCCAAAGAATAATAGGTTAATATTTTAGTTATTAATTCGTCATGTATTTTAAGAAACAAGAATATCAATGTGGTCCATCCGAAGGCTTCCAAGAGATATTGGAACCCCAAGTAATTCTTAAAGATATATTTACTATTTACATGCTTCAGGTCTTTGATTCTATTTTTCTTTGAGATATGAATAAGAGTACGTGATATAAATGGTTCTCATGTCATAGTTTATGCTTTACCAAATAAATTAAAAATATTTATTAACAATAATTTTGACACCAAAACAAGAACTCCTGCCATTAATAATGATGGGAAGGATTTCATATGAAAATGGAGGCGGAAGAATCTATATAATTTATTTCTACAATGAAAAGGATAATCATTCTCTCATATAAAAATGTGGACATAATTTTTATAATTGAGTTTGGAGCCATAATATAAGATTCATAGATAAATAGGGCTATACTCTCTATACAATCACACATATTTTAAGAAACCAGCCCTCTTACACATAAAATTAAGTGAAAACTAGTTAGATCTGAATAATCTATTGAGAAATCCTAAAAAACAATAACAAATCGCATACAAGAGATCACATATAGGATGAAGCTACATTCAAGTCTGTTATAATCCTTATCAATGTAAATTTTAATAACAATTATGGAACCAAGGGAATTTTCATTAATTTCTCCATCCTTTTTATGAGAATGAGAAAAAAAACCTAAGTGGATCTCTAAATGATGAAACCATTGTTCCTCAGCAACCATCTTAGGAAGATACATTGAGAGGCTCCAGTTGAGCACACTTGTGAGAACCTTGTATAGAAAGTTACCAATTTTAATTGGTTTGAAATTCATATGAGAAAAAAGGTATTAAACCATAGTAATAAAATAATGAACAATGTTTCAATGTACACAAGGGTAAAATTAACTCCACAAATGAAATAATGTATGGCTTCTATAATCTCTGATAAAATACTATTTGAAGAGGCCACATAAAAGGAGCATGGGGAGCCATCAAAACCTTGAAAATTATCTTTTTCAAGGGAGACTACCACATTGAATATCTATACCTCATATAGAACCCTCTCTAGAACCCATTTCATAGAAATAGTCTCCAATTAAAGGATAACATCTCATAAAATATATTTTTTTACTTTGGGTAACCACTCTACATGTTTATGTTCAAGAATATTTTTAATGTGATTTTCAACAAAGTCTCCCACCACATTAATATCAACTGTAAAAGACAATTACAATAATATAAAATTGGGGAAAACAAACCGATTCTAATATTTGATAAAATATTGAATAATGTTATATTATTTTATACAAACTTATGATTAATCTATTTAGATATCTCTCAAGAAATGGGCTCTTGATTCAGAAGTGTGAACGGTAAATTCCTATTCTTATCAACCAAATCATTAAATAGTTCATCATTCTAGCTAACATTGAGTCTGGACTATTGTTGTTCAATTTCATGTTTCAAAATATCAATATCCTAGAATGATATAGGATGTTTCCTGATCCAAACCTAGTGGTCATTATTCATTCTTATGATTTTTCTATGAATGGCATCCCACAACATGTCTTGTAATGGTTTCCTCCACAAATAATATAAAAAACAATGGTAGTACGGGTCCGACTTCAACTATTTTTAAAATAATCATTTTCGGCTAGTGTCTTTTCCAGGAAATAGATGAAATTGAAGTGAAAAGTGGTCATTCAAGGCCTAGACATAAAGATAAGAATTAACCTGTTCACCTCAATTTAACACATCAGTTGGATAATAATTATATTGTTTGACCATAATTTGGGAAAAACCACATTGAGGGTAGTGATGTAATTTTGGTTCTATTTTTTTAGTAACCAATTCATCCAAAAAAAATTCAATGGGTTCTTCATGATTTTGAATAAAAATGTGATGCAATAACCTAAAATAGATATCTCCAAAATTCTTCAATCATAATGGGATCAAACTATTTAAATTCAATCCTTCAGTTTCTATAGATGATGTTGACATTAAATATTTATGGGCTAATATAATAGTATTATATAAAAAATACATGACCATTAATGGGTAATCTTGAAAACTATTTGTCACATAAATAAAAAATTTCTATGATATAGATTAGAAAAAGATCCTTTAGGAAATGATGATCAATGTCTTTACAGTTGATATATGCTCTTATCTTCTAAATCGTCCTTTTTACAGGGACAATACTGTTGAACAAATTGAGCTATAAAACAACTCATAAAAATATATATTTTTTAAAAAGGTATCCACTCCAGCTTCTACCATTTAACTATATAATAGGTTCACTCTTCTCGATGGATGTTCCTAACCATGGTTTTTAACATATAGATATAGGTTACGAATCACAACATGAGGATATAATTCAATATTTTTTTATGAAACTACATGTAAATTAATCCACGTGTATTTAGGAAATGATTTTAACCTTCTTAATCATCATATGGAAAGGATGACTGGATTAATATTGGATATATATCTTCTTCTATGACAAGATTTAATTTTTTATGTTGATAGATAGTTGAGTTTATAAATTATTCAATGTGGGGTGTGGTATCTATAAACTCATACTAGTCAATATTATAATTTAACAATGAAAAAATGCTAAAAAGGTAATACATATCATAAATAAATGAAAATTATTTTCTATACTTACACCATGTGAGTTGTGAAAGTGGTACCTATAAATTTTCATTAATGCTCTAAATATATCATTATTTAGGAAAATTTTAACAATTTTGTTTAGTGCATATTAGTCTTCAATATATTTTGATTATTATGATCAAATTCAGTATTAATATGTTTGTATTACAGTAGAATTCCCCAACCATTTTCAATAAAATGGATGATTTAAAGTATATTTATTGTTTTAAATCATTGGAGAAGAAGTTCATTTTAGGACATTTCATTTTGAAAAAAATGATAATGTGGTATAAAAAGTAAAATTTTATTTCATCAATATGGTTTTTATGGAAAAATAGAATCTCATTAAAAAAATCTCAATGGATACTAGAAATAATATACAATCAATTTCGGTCTACGATATATGAAATCCTTCATAATTATTAGTTCTTCCACATTATCCTTTCATAAATTAAATTAATGTATCCATCTTCACATTAGACAAAAGGGGATCCATCATTATAAAAATATATTATTTTTTCAATTAAAATAATACTTTTACAATAGAAGATAAATATAGGTAACAAGCACATGTTAATAAATATATTTAATATAGAATATGGAATTTAGGGATGTGTCTTGAATTTAATGAGATACATGATCTCAAATATTCATCTTTAATTAATTTATAATTAAGGGATTCTGTTAATGTTTTTGAAAATCCCAAATCATTTGACCAAATTGAGAAAAGTTAGATACCTTTTACCCTAGGTGATGAAGGGAAAAAGTCAAATTGAGGTTGATCTTGAAATCCTTTTCCTTAGGGTTTGACGAAGGTTGGTATTTTTTTGTTTTGTGACTATATATAATTGTTTCATATTCCCATGTATATTATTTTCCAAGCCTTGTTAAATGAAAGAGATGAGTGCATAGAATTCAATGGGACATATTATAGAACGATATATCACTATAGTTGAAATTCTCATTCCAAAAATATGAGGGTATGGAGATGATTTGATACGATCAAACCAGATTTCATTGAAAAATATATGGGAATATAAGCAATTGACTTATACAATCGTAATATAATAAAGTCATAATATATAATAAATGTTCAATGATTCATTCAATGGTATGTTTATCAGGTTTGAGGCATAAAATACTAGGTTATATTAAAGTTTAATCTTATGAGTTTTTATTTAAGATAATTCTAATAAAATATGTTCTAGGGAAACTATATACCCCTACATTTTGAGTTTTTGTAGGCTATTATATTTTAACTAATCTATTTTCCAATTGGATAAGAGTTAGGTGGAAATTTAAGGACCTATTATTTGGACTGATTTGACTATTAGGCTCATTGAATTACCATTATCCTTGTTATTATACTATACATTATGTAATCAAGGATTACAACATGGAGATT
This sequence comes from Viscum album, assembly GCA_963277665.1. Lineage (NCBI taxonomy): Eukaryota > Viridiplantae > Streptophyta > Magnoliopsida > Santalales > Viscaceae > Viscum > Viscum album. Next base: position 1,982,117,976 of record OY728161.1, on the reverse strand, counting down.
GGCCATCCAATGTGTATGTATTACTTTACCATAAATACCTTCATAAGAATTATTTGAAGGCCTTTATTCATTATGAAATTATTAAATAACATATATATCCTTCAATAAAAAGATAATGAATAAGGTATAATTATACTATTTATCATTTTAAGATTATATAAGTTATTATGGAAATTATACTCATAATGATGTTGAAAAATATTCCCTGAGAGAAAAAACATCTTTGGGAATCTATTTAGGTTCTTATACAAGATTGTTCTCAGGTCAGTATCCATTGTAACAAAATTTATTAGCATATGGAGAAAAAGGTGTCCAAATCATGGATGTAATGTAAATTTGAGTTGGAATGAGATGATTTAGTCTTACCCAGATTATAACATGAATGTGATTCATTGAATTTGATGTAATCTCGTTATGATATTTCCAAAAATACTATTTAACCACATCTTAAAATTAATTTCCATAATTATGGAAATAAATTGATATACAATTCAAATGAACCTTTTAAATCTTTAATACTATGTGTCCTTTATCAACCATATTTCAGACTAAGTATTTATTGAATTGTGTCTAAATTTTCTCCCAAGAAATTATTGAAATACATAAGAAAATAATCATTGAGGAATAAATTTAAAATATTCTATTGGTTTTTTAAATATCCATTATTAATTATTTCATATATAATTTATTTAGATATTGGAATATTAATTTATAAATTTATGACCTTGTAGATGAAATTTAATTAAACATTATTATCTTGAAATTTTAGGTCGATATAGAATTTATATTGGGAGTGATAGAAATTCACTCCATATTTTTTGTACTCCATTTTCATGAATAAGTACATCATTTAACTTCTATTATATTTGATGGATATATTTTTATTTATGATGAACTATTTCATGAAACAATGAATCCAAAATGACATTTCAAAAAAATTCATGTTTTCCAATATGTCTTTCATGGTTTTGATGTCGATCTCTAGAAAATTATTTGGGTGAAAATATATACGTAATGAATATTTCAAACCATTAAATATTGATATGAAATAAAAAATAAATCATTTTCATACTAGTTACAAGAAAATATATCATGATTTTTTGTTTTTCTTAGTGTTACTTTTTTTATTAAAATTTTTATTCCTGTACATCTCTTTTGGATGAATCTAGTAATTCAATGTAATATGAAATCTATCAAAATTGAAAAGAAAGATGAGTATGATGTTGCATTGGGTCTCCTATTACATTGAATTAGGAGATCATTTAGTGTACCAAAAATGATGATATAAGAGTAATGTAGACCAATTTATTGTTTGAATTATCATTTAGACATATATTCCTATATCATACATTAATAACATCTATATAAGTAGTCATTAAATATAAATATAATTTTTTGGTGCAACTGCTTATGTTAAAGTTTATGGTAGATGACTCATATGATCCCAAAATTGTTGGTTTCTCAACAATTAAACCTCTTGATAATAACATGGTTTAACGACCCATGATTTCACTATAAATAATCCTTAAATAAATATAATGATAATAGAAATATTTACATGAGAGACCATATTGAAATTAAAAAATTATATATTAAAACCAACTTAGTGTCATAATACAGGTTTTAAATTAGTTAGTATAAATTGGAGTAACCATATAAAAAAAATCAATATTGAAAGCAATAATAAATTTAATCAAGAATCCAAAATAATCATTATAAGGCACATTTTCCCCAATTAGAATGTAGGTAGTTTCTCTATAGTTTTACCTTGGCCAAACCAAATCCAAAATCAATCAATTATAGTTTATATGAAACATTATATGGGATAATTTCATTCTTGTGGATATTTTCACGAGATCCGTGCTGGCTAAATTCCTACATGAAAAAATAACCAGAGAAAACATGATGATTATGTATTACATGTGTATCATAAGGTGTTATATAAGTTGAAATTCTTATTATATCAAAATGTAATTAAATATTATTCTGTATATATGTACCCAATCTTTATTACTTTTCTAAAACTAAATTATTAAATATTCAAATTATGCCTAAATAATGTATTATTTTCAAGAAATGAAATTTTATTTCATGGAAATAAGTCAATTTTTTTAAAATAACAACATGATATATAAGCACAAGATTCATTATAAAAATATTCAAAAAATAATAGTTAATATACTAAATGTAGAATTCAGATATAACAATTTTTTGATATATTTGAAGTATTAATTTTTTTTTTCAATTTTAGGTTATTAATTTAATATTATTTAATAATTTATTTATTTAACAGACCCATAATGTCTTATGATGTTTTTTTATTTTTCTGAAAATAATGATTTTCATGAGAATATTGGAAAACAATGTTTTTTTAAAATAAAATGGATTTTATGAAATTATTTTTACAAAATTAAAAATTAAAAATTAATTATTTATATATTATGACTGAAAGTATATTTATAAATGAATTTATTATTTTTAAAATGACATTTTTAATTTACAATCCAATATGTGACATTTATGAACATAAGTTATATTTTCCAAATAATTATTTTTAATATATAATAAATATATTTATTAATATTTATTATTATAATTTTATAAATTGAATAATATAATATGGATAAAGTGTTTAGAATTATTGGTCAAAAATAAATAATATAATCCACCTTATTTTTGGTCCAAATGATTGTATCAACAATGTAAAGACTAGCTACAAAGTAAAAAACTAAAATGGATAAAGATAAAAACTAAGTGTAAAAGTCCTCAACCATATGTAAAACATGTGTTATAATTTGTGGATGTGGGCTTGATTGACCATATAACTTAACCCTTATATTATTTATCAATTTTTTAGTAATTTCCTTAAGATATCCATCCCAGTATTGATAATTATTACTTATTTAAAAAAATACCACACATTCATTACTTATAAAAGGGGAACTCATATTTTCATTTAACATCTCACTAAAATACATCGTGTTAAGGCCAAAAGACTTCCAAACATATAATTAACACTCATAATAACATTATTTATGTTCTTTTACTCTCAAATGTACATTCCTCAAAGTTTTAATCTGTTTTGCAAAAGAGATAATCCAATAAATGTGGTATATGTTCATAACCTATCTATTTTTTTTCTATTTCTATATGTTCTTATCTACATATATAAATTTATTATCAGTATATATGTAATGGCCCGAGTTCTTGGAGATCCATTACTTAGTGAAAAATCTGATGTTGGGTGTTCTGGGTAGTCCGAGAAAGATATCAAGGCTTCTCGGTGATGTTTTGACCCATAATGGTAGGCTTACTGGTAGCCTTATCCTACTAGTAGTAGGCCTACTGGTAGCTTGGTCTACTGGTAGGTGCATCCTACCCGTAGCTCTGCCTACCGGTAGCTCGGTATACCGGTAGCTGCATCCTACCAGTAGCTCTGCCTACCGATAGCTCTGTCTACCGATAACTGCAGCCTATCGGTAGCTCTGCCAACTGGTAGTTGCAGCCTACCGGTAGCTCTGCCTACCGGTAGATCGGTCTACCGGTATCCGCAGGCTACCGGTAGCTCAGTCTACCAGTAGCTCAGCTAACCGGTGGACCTAGTCCCCATGAGTTTTTCCAGTAGCGCCTCCTTTCTACACAAATTTGGTTTTAAACCCTATTTTGACCCCTGTTTTAAGGCCCATTAACGCCAATTAATAGAGTTTGATTAAGAGATATCCCTAGGTGTGTCAGTTTAAATCGACCCTAAAGGCGAGGAACCCTTTAATGACGTGTGGGTCCACGTGGTCAACCCATGACCCTGCTCCTTACGCGATTTCACGTTCTTATCTCAACCGTCCTCGTTCGTTTAAACTTAAGGGTTCTCCCTGGGTTGCTTTTTTCTCGATCACCCTCCATCGTTTCGTCCGCTCATGTTGGAGTTCCTGAGGCCCCACCCCTGAATATCGTGCATCACCTGTTACTGGCGTGTGAAGCATGAAGATAAACTTCGATCGTTGATCAATCTAGTAGGGTTTCACCTTCGTCTCTCCTTTCTGTGTAACATGCGGGGTGGGTATGCTTTTGTTTCTATAGAATTGGATGAACCAATATTTAAGGAAGATAATAAACTAATTATAAAGAATAAAGGGGAGGGTTGTGATCGATGATGCTCTGATTGATGGTTTCTGAATTGTGTGTGCTTAAGCCTACTAAAAATCAAGGCCATTGGTGGTCTTTGTCTGTGCACTAATGAACCCTCACCTCTGGTGATGTTTAAAAGGATTGTATCATTATTATGAACCTCTGATGTGTAAATGAATTTGGTTAATTATGTATATTCAGCTAAATAAATTGAAAGCACCAGGATCAAACCTTTCTGTGATAACCCCGGCTAAAGCACACCGAAATTGAAATCGTGGAGTGTGTTAAATATTTTAAATCTGAAAATATCGGTGTGGGACTACATTGTGTTGGTGGTAGTGGTTTGGTTGTTTCCTTTCACGGGATGATTACTGGGTGATGTGGGTGGGGATGGGATCCCCTATGGTTATGCTTTAAGTTGTGAATTTAAGGTCAGGTAGTTACTTTGTCTATATCACGAATTGGTGTGGGATCTTCTGTTGTTGAGAAACTGTTGGCTCTTGGAATTTTTCGGAAAAAGGGAAGTGTCCCGGGGTTACCTTTTTTGCATCCATTACTTCGAGGGATCTCACTAGCCCCTTTGGATGCAGAAGGTGTAGGGAACATCTTGGGGTTTTCCTTGTTTCTAGTATTTTGAGGGGCCTCTTATCTCCTTTGTTGTTGTGGCAGTGGGACTGCGGTGAGAATGGCAGGATTGGTTCGATGCATAGGATGACTTCAATAACCAGTGGTAAAGTGGCGCGGGGTACCCAAACATTGATGTGCTTTTATTATACATTACTTTCTTGTGTTACTTGGTGTGTGTGGCCGATGAGTGGGATTGATGAACTCCTTGAGAGTGTTTGGTTGTCTGTTTCTCACGGGACTTTAGTACGTCTCCCCACTTGTAAAATAGAGCTTTAGGTTTTCCCCTACTGAGTATACTTGTATGATCACCCTACGTATATATAACTATTTTCAGGTTTCCAGTAGGACTCCAAGGATCGTGCTGGACCGTACTAGGACCTTTGGGACAGTTGTAGTTGCTGTTTTTCTTTCTTTGGTACTTTACCATTGTAGTCACTTTTTACTTTTTGGTATTTACTCTTGGAACATGCATATGGGAATTTTTTACTTATCTATCAATCCTATTAAAAGAAAAAGGTTAAGGCCTTCCATTTAGTGTGTGATTCTATACCCTTAGAGATGGTCACCACTCCGGGACCTATTGAAAGCAGGTTTTGCGGGTCATTATCTCTCCTTCAACTCAAAGAATAAAGGGATTGGCAATCTGCTGACCCTTCCCTCCTTCTGGTGAAGGCGGGTCCTGACAGAATGGTATCAAGGGCATTGTTGAGAGATAAGATGGAGTTTGGAGTTAGGAACAGTTAGGATTGCATGGGATTGTAGGGAAATAGTGTTGGGTGACCTTGGTGCGTGAATTAGGCAAGGGAAGATCGGCTAGGACATGGGATTTTAGGGCCCCCCGTGATCTGATGCAAGGACTCTGGACCTACCTAACCACAAAGTGAGTCCAAACTGATTGCAGGGTAAAGACCATATGAAAGGCGCATTCATCATAATGACTTGTGTTCTCGTGTTTCATGGGTGTTTTGGGAATTGAAATATATAACAAGTTTAAGAGATTTTAAGAACAATATTCTGCACTACTTGGGCTTAGGCATTCCTTGTTTACCTTGAAGCTATGGAACCTGGAAGGTGACCATGTGTGGTACGGGAGATCAAGGCCCAGGAGACTACATTGGCCGATCGGAAGAGAGATGATTGAGAGGAATAGGAAAAACAGTGGCAGAAGACACTTCGGGCCTTCCAGCAACAGACCCTCGAGAGGTACGAGGGTAGCACCTCTGACATGAAGACAGAGGGCTGGATAGAAGAGTTGGAGATAGCCTTTGGCCTGATTCGGGCCCCGATTGAGTACTGGGTTCCTCTGGCTGTCAGCCAGATGCGGGCAGCGGTGCGTCAGTGGTGGACACTTTACCTAGGGGAGAGAAGAGAGGCTGAGGTGGCATGGGCTGATTTCGAGAAGGAGTTCCGGGAGGCATTACTCTCTTCTACTATGAAGGTGGAGAAGAGGTAGGAGCTACTCTCCCTCTAGCAGGGGAGTATGTCAGTAAGGGAGCTATGAATCAAGTTCAAGAACCTCCTACGTTTTACTCCAGATCTCTTTCTCGACAGGGAGTCTCGGGTAAGATGTTTAGAGGAGGCTCCCCGACCCTCCCTCCAGTATGCTGTTACCCCCTTTACCCTTCCAACATAATTGGAGGTCCAGAAGAAGGACGAAGTGGTGGAGAGGATGCATGATCTAGGAGGTGTTTCACGAGAGGGGATCAAGCTGGGACCATCAAAGGGGAAGGTCGTCAGCACCAGGCCTCCAGCGTCAGGACCCTCCAGGTTCCGAGCAGCAGGGAGCAAGCCACATCAGTTTCAGTTCTGGCCCCCCAGTCGTCACCCTTTTCCTTCGAGCCCAGGACCACGGTGCTTCGTCTGTGGGAGCCATGAACATCTCTATAGTTAGTTCCCAGACCGAGTACAGTACGGTGGTGGCGGACAGCCCCAGCACCCGCCCCAGCAGCAGCTTCAAGATAGGCCTTTCCAATAGCAGCAACAAGGGCAGTGAGATTCTGCTCCTCCGAGAGAAGATGTTGTAGGAGGAGGAAGACCTCAGGGCACTCCTTAGGGACCTCGACCGGGGTGTGGTCGGTGAGGTGGCTGATAGCCGAGGGGCATAGGAGCTGGGCGTGGACAGTTGCAGGTCGCGAAGGCAGTAGTTCCAGCAGGCCCGGAAGTTGTTCATGGTACGATAAATCTGTTTAGCACCCTTGCATATGCCTTGTTTGATATCGGAGCTTCGCACACCTTCGTTGCACCTAGTCTAGCATGTGCTTTGGGTCTAGATACTGAGAGACTTCCAATTCCCCAATTCTGAGACTACCAGAAGAAGTGGTGGCGTATGAGGTGTTCTATGATGCTTCAGGACAAGGCCTGGGATGTATGTTGTTGCATCAACAAGGAGTGATATCTTATGGGTCCAGGAAGATATGCCCTCATGAGAATAATTATTCCACCCACGACCTAGAACATTCAGTAGTCGTGTTTGCGCTAAAGTTATGGTGGCATTACCTCATCGGAGAACACTTTGTGGTCTTCACAGATCACAAAATTTTTGAGGTATATCTTCTCCCATGGGGACCTAAACATGTGACAGTGAAGGTCGGTGGAGTTCCTACAGGATTATGACTTCGATATTTCCTACACTTCAGGGATGGGGAATTTAGTGGCCGATTCCTTGAGCCGGAGTTCGTAGAAGGATGCGGTTCGAGATTCAGAAAACGCCTGGAAGGCGATGGAGGAGTTGGCTGCCTTGCACCTGGATGTGAGGACAGATGGTGGTAGAGGTTTCCTGTATCAGATGAGAGTGCAGTCATCTCTGTTGCGGCAAGTAGAGGAGTCTCAGTGGGGAGACCCAGAGTGTGAAGTGATGCGTGACCAAGTAGGGCAGAGTAATGCTCCGGAAGGGTGGATGGAGGATGGCCAGAACCAGATGCTTTCCCGGGGAAAGCTGTTTGTTCCAGAGGTGATGCGTGGCAAGTTTCTTAGTGAGTTCCACAACTCACCCCTAGCGGTACACCCAGGGGTTTCCAAGATGTACCAGGGTCTGAAGAGATAGTTCTAGTGGCCCGGAGTAAGGCGAATAGTGGCAGAGTTTGTGGCCAAGTGCCTAGTGTGTCAGCAGGTGAAGGCTAAACACCGAGTTCCAAGTGGACTGCTACAGTCTCTAGATATTCCCGAGCAGAAGTGGGAGGAAATCTCGATGAATTTCGTCACAGGACTACCCGGGGTTCAAGGTGGATCAGATGCCATCTGGGTAGTATTGGACCAGTTGAGGAAATCGGCTCACTTTCTGGCGATTAAGTAGTCTAGTGCAGTGGACGCTTTGGAACGAAGGTGCGTGGATGAGGTGGTGCGGTTACATGGAGTTCTGAGGTCCATAGTCTCGGATAGGGATGCACGGTTTACCTCACAAGTCTGGAGAGGATTGCATCATGCTTCTGGCACCCAGCTATGTCTTAGCACTACCTTCTATCCCTAGACAGATGGATAGATAGAGCGCACCATCCAGACCTTGGGGGATATGTTGCGGGCATGTGTTCTGGACTCAAGAGGAACGTAGGAGTGACCCTGGCCTCTGGTAGAGTCTGCCTTCAATAATAGATATCATTCTACCATTAGTATGGACCCGTTTGAAGCCCTGTATGGGAGACCATGCTGCTCACTTGTGTGTTGGACTGAAGTAGGAGAGGCATGCATCCTTGGCCCGGAGGTGGTGAAAAGCACGATAGAGAAGGTTCAGATTATACGTGAAAGGATGAAGGCGGCACAAGACCGACATAACGCATATGCAGATAGCAGGAGAAGTCCCTTGGAGTTTGAGTTCTGGGACCACATATTCCTGAAGGTCTCCCCTTGGCATGGGCAGCAGAGGTTCGGCAAGGGGAGTAAGCTTTCTCCCAGTTTCATCACACCGTTCGAAGTGTTGCGGCAGGTCGACGAAGGGGCTTATCAGCAAGTGTTACCACCACCGCTACTAAGGATACATGATTTCTTCCATGTGTCCCAGCTCCATCGGTATTTTCATGATGATTCAGATGTCCTCGGTTGGGGAGAGCTGGGCGTCGAGGATGATGTGACCTTTGTGGAAAGACCAGTGATGATTGAGGATCGCAAGGAGAAGGTGCTTCGTGGGTGAACCATTACCCTGGTTCATGTGTTATGAAGACATGGTGGGCTTGAGGAGAGTAAGTGGGAGAGGGAATCATAGATGCGTGCTCAGTACTCAGAGTTGTTCTGAGTTTTGTACTGTTCTAATTATGCTTGTTGTGGTGGAGCATTTTCCCTTATTGGCTATGAAATGTGTGGTTTTTATTTTCTACGTGGATGTGTGTGAAATGTCCTGGCTATTGGGAGGGGAGGATCGGACCCCTAATCAAGACGCATTAAGGTGGATGCGATTAAACCTGTGCAGGTGAGTTAGTGCCGCCCAAAGCGGATAGTATTTTGACATGGGGGAAGAGACTCCCCAACCCACAAAATGGGTTGTCTGACATAGTATGTTTCTTGGTTCTTAAGAGAAATGTGTTTTTAGTTGATGAAGAGGTTCACTCCTGAGAGGTATATTTTGAGATGGTTATTCGGACCCTCTCTTTTTTATGGGTTGTTTTGATTTTCGAGGGAGAGAATAGTTTGAGAGGTATATAATGTAATGGCCCGGGTTCTTGGAGATCCATTACTTGGTGAAAAATCTGATGTTGGGTGTTCTGGGTAGTCTGGGAAAGATATCAAGGCTTCATGGTGATGTTTTGACCCATAATGGTAGGCCTACTAGTAGCAGGCCTACCAGTAGCTCGGTCTACCGGTAGCTCTGCCTACCGGTAGCTCGGTCTACCGGTAGCTGCAGCCTACCAGTAGGTCTGCCTACCAGTAGCTCGGTCTACCGGTATCTCTCTCTACCGGTAGCTGTAGCCTACCAGTAGCTCTGCCTACCGGTAGCTGCAGCCTACCGGTAGCTCTGCCTATTGGTAGCTCGATCTACCGGTAGCCGCAGGCTACCAGTAGCTCAGTCTACCGGTAGCTCGGCTAACGGATGGACCTAGCCCCCACGGGTTTTTCCAGTAGCGCCTTCTTTCTGCACAAATTGGGTTTTAAACCCTATTTGACCCTTGTTTTAAGGCCCATTAATGCCAATTAATGGTGTTTGATTAATAGAGATCCCAGGGTGCGTCGGTTTAAACCTACCGTAAAGGCGATGACCCCTTTAATGACGTGTGGGGCCGCATGGTCAACCCACAACCCCGCTCTTTACACGGTTTCACATTCTTATCTCAACTGTCCCTGGCCCTTTAAACTAAAGGGTTTTCCCTGGGTTGATTTTTTCTCGATCACCCTCCATCGTTTCGTCTACTCGAGCTTGAGTTCCCGAGGCCCCACCCCTACAAATCCCACATATCCTGTTACTGGCGCGTGAATCATGAAGATAAACTTCGATCGTTCAATCAAGTAGGGTTTCACCTTCATCTCTCATTTCTGTGTAACATGCGGGGCGGGTATTCTTTTGTTTCTGTAGAATTGGATGAACCAAACTTTAATGAAGATAATAAATGGATTCTAAAGAATAAAGGGGAGGGGTGTGATCGATGATGCTCTGATTGATGGTTTCTGAATTGTGCGGGCATAGGCCTACTGAAAATCAAGGCCGTTGGTGGTCTTTGTCTGTGCACTAACGAACCCTCACCTCTGGTGATGTTTTGAAGGCTTGTATCATGATTATGAACCTCTTCTATGTAAATGAATTTGGTTAATTACGTATATTCGGCTAAATAAATTGAAAGAACCAGGATTGCAACATCCAAAGTAAGTAATGAATAATAGATATTTTTATCTATGTCTATTAGTGAATTAGATAGTGTTTTAGAGGCTTAAAATGAAAATAAATCCAATCTTTAGCATGGAAGACACTAATATTTTTAAAAGATTGTTTTACTGCCTTTTAATGGCAAACCATTTTTAAATCTATCTTTTGAAAATTTTATAAGATATGTTTGTCAAAATAAACTTATTCTTTATTATAGGGACATCAAAATTTACTTTGTGTGAATTTTTGGTATTTTTCCGACAAAGTTCATTTTTTATTGAATAGTGAAAATGTTGTATTTTAATTCAAAACCTCTTTTTAATCTTATTAATTTATATGATTAGATTATCTTTTGAATTGGTTTTGAAGTAGAATTAGAATATATTTTTACCATTTAATCCAACGGTGGTCATTGGAATAAATTTCACTTTGAAATTGGACTTAAACAGGTGTAAATCTTTTGATACTTATTGTTTCATAAAAACACGCTATTTGTCATGAAAGTGGGAATTAATTATTAAATTAATTAATGTAACTTATATTATTTGAATTTTGTAAAATAGATATCATTTTTGAATTCATAATATCATGTATAGCTTAGGGTGAAGTTTTTGTATTTTTCTGAAAAACATCAATTTTTTGATGAATAGTGAAACCACTAAGTGGTAGTTAAAGAAACTGATTTTTCGTTTAAATGAAACTTTGCCACTTCTGTGATTTGATTTTCAAAAATACGACATACATGGTTGTCATTAATAAGTAAAATTTGGTTCAATGAGATTAAAATAATTTTTTGGCGAATAGTAACTTTTATGTTTTTAATCGCGATTAGAGATAATTAGTGTAGTTTAAGGTAAAAATAATGTTTTAATAATATGATATGAGCTTGACACATGTCCTAACCTTATTGGATGTGTCATGGACGACCAATACAATCCATGGGTCAACTTGGGGACCCCATGGAGCCACATTGGTTGGGAAATGACATAAATAACTTTTTATTTAATGTAAATGTAAAAATGACACAAACATGAGATGTTTTACTAAAACAATTTTTACATGGGGCTATAAAAGTCAGATTTTTGACTATAAATATTCATTAAAAATATAAAAATATTTCCTACATCATGATATTTTTTTATAATTTTTAGACATTAAATATATTAAATTATTTATGACATCGTGATGATGCAGCGATTACCTCATTAATAAAGGATTTAAATAAAATGAAACGATAATGTAAAATCTATGACCTACACATTTCCAAAACCTATTGGATTGGTATATTTCGAACCCTTATAACCTTATACTCGAATTATATCAATGTGGGACCTTTTGAATCCGAAACGCATTTTAAAATAAAGTAACATTTCTTTACTTTTCAAGAGTGCCCCTCCTCTCCTCTTATAAAAGGCCCCCACCTCTGCCTCCTTACCCACACTTCCAAAGCCTTTGGCTCGGCCAACCCCTGCCCATTTTGTCTCTCCACTTCCCTATATTACTCCATGAAGCCTCACTTTGAGCAGGAGTCTTCCCAAGGAAGCCTTTGAGCTCAAACCAAAGGGAGTTACCCGATTTTAAGGTAATGTCTTCACTTGAGTCCTTTTGTTTTATTTTACTTCTCCAACCCATAAACTCTTTTTATTCATTTATTTTGTAAAAAATCCAGTATCTTCAATATACTATGATGTTTTTATAAGAATTATTCGATCTACACTTACACACACCTACATCTAATGGTTAAAGAACATACTGTTTCTGTGGATGGTGAATTTATGCCTCCCGAAACGATGATTGTTCAACATTCTTTTAACACCTTAAAAGGTGGGAATTAAGATGACACTATATTTATATATGATATATAACATGTTTATGTTTTCCTTAAGCTTCTGTATTTTTAATTTTGGGCATACCTTAATGGTTTCCATTATGGGTAAACGCGATATCTTCATTTAAGGAAGTGTGGACTACCGCCCCTCAAAGTGATTTGATTCGTTAATAACATATGTGGGACGTATAAAGGATGGAGTTATGATATTATATATGATATTACACTGGAATTATTATTTACCTTTATATCATTATGATTCCATTTCATAAAATACGAAATAGAAATGGAAGCAGCGTTCATGCGTACGTACGGCTTACCGTCTCCATGAACGGTGCATTTCATTTCTTACCTCTAAATGTTATATGATATTATAAGTGCATGCATGTACAGGATATATATGATATATATGATATCTACATCATGAATACCATTCTGGATATAATGGATACATGAACAACTTGTAATTATAAAGGGTTTAATTTTGACTCAAGTACGAATGATCGTTAAAACGACCGTTATTAACTTAAATAATTACATAGTGTTCATGACATGGAAATAAGTGATATAAAAGGAATAATGAACTTGAAAAATGTTCTTAAACAAGTATAAATTAACTCAAGTTTATTATTCAGGAGATTAAAGAATGACCGAGTCAAATCTGACCCGAGGTATGGGACTTCGTCTCAATCTCCTTTCATTGAGGCATATTTTGTTTTATACACAACCTTCTTTTATACGGTGTATAAACCCCTTTGACATTTAATTTTATTCAAAATGAATCTTTTTTATACTAAGTATTTACTAAACGACAAAAGGGAATGTTTTTTTGTCGCACGTATGCGGCGACAATGACTTCTCCACCGCCGTGACCATTATTTGAGTTTCGGCTTCCTCTATAAGCCATAATTTTTTTTAAAGAAAAATAAATACCGTGTTTTAATTTTCTTTTATTTTGGTATTGAAAATGGTTTTCATAATTTTTTTATATCAATGTGTTGTTTTTATATGTTTTGATTGAAAGGTGGAAATTTTATGTTTCCTTTATGTATGTTTTATGTTATACGATTATGTTATGGTTCTTGAGAATTGTTATGAAGACGGGTGGTTCTGTGATAAAATAAGGGAAGGTGAGCCCGATATAGCTCTCTAATTCATTGGGTAACGCAAAGGAGTGAAACGTTAAGGTTTCTCCAAAGATATTTAGGGAATATACTTTGATGGTTATTCAAAACGTAACCAAGAGGGTTACTCCCTATTTAAGAATGTTATGAATGCCTCAAGTTACCTTTATGTCTTATGATTTCTATGATTTATTCATGATTTGATGAGGTATGTTAAAGTGCTTATGTTTTATGGGTAAAGTATGATTTCATTCTTATGTATATATGAACTCATGTTTCCTTTCCATATTTTTATAACCCATTCTGAGCTTTTTATGCTCATCCCAAGTTTTTTTGAAATTTTTTCCACAGGTCAAGGGAAAGGTACATGATATGATGATAGTGTTGAGGAAGTGTCAAGAAAGAATCCATGTTTTATTTTAAATATGTTTCCATTTATGGGAAAAATGAATACTATCTTTTATGTAACCACTTTGTTTAACTGTTGAATGTAATGCAAGTTTTATGTTCTAATTCTCTAAAACTCTAAAACTGAAAAGATCCTCAAGGTGTAATCTTGTAATAACTCAAGATTAAGTAATGTTTAAGGCTGGGTCCTTATAGTTGGTATCAGAGGTCGGTTTAGATAAATTTAGGAGTTAGAATTCTCTTAAATGATTATCCAAAAATATTTTTTTTGCAATGATATAGCATTTGAAGATTACCATGTTGCTTCATTTAAAACATGTTTGTTCAGAATGGTTTTCCATAGAGGAAACAGGGAAGCAGTGCTAGGAAGGCATACAGAAGGAAATAACCTTCCGAATCAGCATCCTAAGATGGTCGGAATTGGATCTGAATAGTTTGTTGAAGAAATGGAACAGTTGACTCAAGCGATAAATGGCGGTGGTATCCATGCACGAGATCATCCAGATCAACCGTAGAGGAACATGTTAGTGGTGGAACATTTCATGAGGCAACATCCCCCATCATTCAGAGGATCATCTGACCCTGTTTTAGCTGAAGGGTGGATTAAAGCACTGGAGAATATTTTTGATGTCATGGGGTGTTCAGACAATCAAAAGGTTAGTCTTTCTATTTACCGTTTGGAGGGTGAAGCAGATCAGTGGTGGTCTATGGTTAAAAAGATCAGGGACGCTGATGATATTGATTCTCTCGACTACGATAAATTTAGAGGTATTTTCCTTGAGAAGTATTTTCCTAAGGCTGTTCGACTTAGGATGGAAAACCAATTCTCGGAATTGAGGCAAGATGAAGACTCAATGGCTGCCTATGAAGAAAGGTTCACTCGATTGGCAAGGTATGCTCCAAATTTTATTCGAGACCTTGACAGTAAAATCAATCATTTTTACTGAGGATTAAAGCCAAAATATTGAAGGGCATTAGCTTCTTGTGAGTTTAAAAGTTATGAAAAGCTTGTTCGATGTGCTATGAAAGTGGAAATGGAGTTCGCCGATGATCAAGTGTTCTATAACAACCAACAGAAGAAGAGACCGAGGTGGCAGGAGAAAGGGAAGAATTCTTCAAAAAAGTCTGATGGTAAGAAAACTAAGTTTCCAGTTTGTGATAAATGTGGTAAAAGGCATGCTGGGGAATGTCTTCTGAATTCTATAAAGTGCTACTGATGTGGTAAGATGGGACATAAGGCTCGTGATTGCACTAAAAAAGATCAAGGTGATGGTAAGTTAAAATTTTATTTACAATTAGTGAAATGTTTTAAGTGCAATGAGATGGGTCACTATGAAAACGAGTGTCCAACAAAGAGCTTGAGTGATGGGAAGTAGTTAGACTACAAGCAGAAAGGGGTGGTGAAATCCTTTACAAGTACTTCAGCAGATGTCAGGCCATCAAATGAAGTTTTATCAGGTACTTTGTTTTTTTTTCAGATTATGCCAGTGTGTTGTTTGATTTAGGGTCTACACATTCTTTCATCTCTAAAAACATTTCTAGTAAAATGGGAAAACCATCTCAAGAAATGACTCCTGAACTTTTGGTAAAAACACCTGGGGGAAATGTTGAGGCAAAAAGAATTTATAAGAATCTTCCTATCCTTATCTATGGAAAGAAACTACTTGCAAACCTTATTGTTCTACCTCTAGTAGAGTTTGATGTTATCCTGGGTATGGATTGGCTCTCTATTTACCATGCTATGATTGACTGTAGAGCTAAAGAAGTTTCTTTTCAGAAAGACTTTCAGTTTGTGTACAAGAATGAACCCTTACTGTTGATAACATATCAAGAGGCTGAGAAACTTGTAAAAGATGGAAATGAATGTTACCTTTCACACATCATTGAAAATAAAGTAACTGTTCAGATTAATGATGTGCCAGTGGTAAATGTGTATCCTGATGTTTTTCCTAATGAGTTGCCTTGAATAATACCAGATCGGGAAGTTGAGTTTACTGTTCACTTAGTTCCTAATGCTAAGCCAATTTCAAAACCCCTTTATCTAATGGCTCAAATTGAACTTTTAGAGTTGAAGGAGGAATTGTATGATTTATTAGAGAAAGGTTTCATTCGACCTAGAACGTCACCATGGGGTGCTCCTATTTTATTTGTTAAAAATAAAGATGGTTCTATGAGACTTTTCATTGATTATAGAGCCTTGAATAACATCACTGTTAAGAACAAATATCCTTTCCTCATATCGATGATTTGTTTGATCCGATCCAGGGAGCTCAGTTTTTTTCAAAGATTGATCTAAGATCAGGGTACCATCAGGTGAAGGTAAAAGAGGCAGATGTTCCGAAGACTACGTTTTGTACAAGATATGGACATTATGAATTTGTAGTAATGCCTTTTGGGATAACCAATGCACCTGATGTATTCATGGACTTAATGAATAGAATTTTCCACGAGTTCTTGGATAAGTTTGTGGTGGTTTTCATTGATGATATTTTGGTGTTTTCTAAAAGTAAATAGGAGCATGAAAGATATTTAAGGGTTATTTTTCAAACCTTAAAAGAAAAGAAATTGTATGGGAAATTCAGAAAGTGTGAGTTTTGGTTGCAACAAATTTCTTTCCTTGGTCACATTGTTTCTAAAGATGGGATAACTGTTGATCCTCCAAAAACAAAGGTTGTTGAAGAATTTCCAAGACCCAAAAATGTAACAGAGATTCGTAGTTTCCTTGGTTTGGCAGGCTATTACCGAAGGTTTGTTAGAAATTTTTCATGGTTATCTAGTCCAATGACTAAGCTAACTCAGAATGGTTTTAAGTTTATCTGGAAAAAAGAATCTGATGATTGTTTTCAAGAATTGAAAAGAAGATTGGTGAATGCTCCAATTTTGGCACTTCCTTCCAGGAATGGGGAGTTTGTTATCTACAGTGATGCTTCATTGAAAGGACTTGGTTGTGTCCAAATGCAGAATGATCAGGTAATTGCTTATACTTCACAACAGTTGAAAACTCATGAGGTAAATTACCTTACACGTGATTTGGAATTAGCTACTGTTGTTTTCTCTTTAAAAATTTGGAGGTATCATTTGTATGGAGTAAAGTGTGAAATATATACCGATAACAAAAGTTTAAAGTATATATTTACTCAGAAAGAGTTAAACATGAGACAGAGGAGATGGCTGGAATTAATCAAGGATTATGATTGTATAATTCATTAGCATCCAGGAAAAGAAAATAAAGTTGTTGATTCTTTGAGTCTAAAAAGTAATGCTTCATTAACAATGTTGCATTTGGTATGTGATCCTTTGGTTAAGGATTTGATGAACTTTGGCATAGAAGTTGTTGGTGCATGATGTTCTTCTATTTTATTTCAGGTATCAGTGAAATGTTATCTATCAGAAAGAATCAAGCAAACACAGAAGCAAGATAGTGAGTTGCAAAAAAATGTAGAGATGGTTCAGAAAGGTAAGTTTCCTGAATTCAACATTGATAATGATTGCGTTTTATGATTTAGGAAGAGATTGTGTATGCCTTGTGATTCACAGTTGAAGAGAGAGTTGTTATGTGAAGCTCATAGTTCTCCGTTTTCAGTTCATCCTGGATGTACTAAGATGGACAGAGATCTGCGGGAGTATTACTGGTGGGATGGAATGAAAAGAGATATTGCTGATTTTACTGTGATGTGTTTTACTTGTCAGCAGGTTAAAGCATAGTGGAAGTTACTGAAAGGGATGCTTCAGCCACTACCAGTGCCAGAGTGGAAATGGGAGAATATATCCATGGACTTTGTTGTGATATTAACAAAGACATCTCGTGGTAATAATGCAATCTGGGTTATTATTGATCGCTTGACTAAATCTGCTCATTTCCTTCCTATTCGATATACTTTCTCTCTAGATCAACTTTATCGATTGTACCTTAAAGAGATAGTCAGATTGCATGGAGTTCCTCTATCCATTGTATCCGATCTTGATCCCAAGGTTACTTCTAACTTTTGGAAGGGCCTTCAAAAGTCATTGGGTACTGAATTAAATTTTAGTAGAACTTTTCATCCTCAATAAGATGGGCAGTCAGAATGAACAATTCAAACTTTGAAAGATATGCTACATGATTATTCGATGGATTATCAGGGAAGTTGGGACCAACATCTTTCTTTGGTTGAGTTTTCTTATAATAACAGTTTTCATTCCAGTATACAGATGTCACCATTTGAGGTGTTATATGAAAAGCAGTGTCGAACTCCAGCTTTTTGGGATGAAGTGGGTGAAAGGTAGCTGATGGGACCATAATTGGTAGAAGAGATGGCAGAAAAAGTTCAACTGATATAGAAACACATGAGAACAGCTCAGAGTAGGCAGAAGAGTTATGCGGACAACAGGAGGAAGGATCTATCTTTTGAGGTAGGTGATCATGTTTTTCTCAAGGTTTCTCCCTGGAAAAGTGTGATGCAATTTGGTAAGAAAGGAAAGATGAGTCCAAGGTTCATTGGACCATATGAAAGTCTGGAGAGAGTTGGATCAGTTGCATACAGAGTGGCATTACCTCTGAGTTTATCTCAGGTACACACTGTTTTTCATGTTTTGATGCTGAGAAAGTATTTTCTAGATCCATCTCATGTTTTGAGTCCAGAGGTAGTTCAGCTGGAAGAGAACCTATCATATGAGGAACAATCAGTCCAGATTCTTGACCACAGGGAGCAAGTGTTACAGAATAAGGTGATTAATCAGGTAAAGGTTTTGTGGGAAAACCACATGATGTAAGAGGCAACATGGGAATCTGAAAATGCAATGAGGGATAAGTACCCCCATTTAATCGATAAGTAAATAAATTGCGGGGATGAAATTTTCTAAAGGGGGGAAGGATGTAACATCCCAAGTAAGTAATTAATAATATATATTATTATGTATGTCTATTAGTGAATTAGATAGTGTTTTAGAGGCTTAAAATAAAAATAAATCCATTCTTAAGAATGGAATACACTAATATTTTTAAAAGATTATTTTATTTCCTTTTAATGGAAAACCATTTTTAAATCTATCTTTTGACAATTTTATAAGATATGTTTGTCAAATTAAACTTATTCTTTATCATAGGGACAACAAAATTTACTTTCTGTGAATTTTTGGTGTTTTTCCGATAAAGTTCATTTTTAATGAATAGTGAAAATGTTGTATTTTAATTCAAAACCTATTTTTAATCTAATTTATTTAAATGATTAGATTATATTTTGAATTGGATTTGAAGTAGAATTAGAATATATTTTTACCATTTAATCAAATGGTGGTCATTGGAATCAATTTCACTTGGAAATTGGACTTAAACTGCTGTCAATCTTTTGATACTTATTGTTTCATAAAAACACGCTTTTTTTCATGACAGCAGGAATTAATTATTAAATTAATTAATGTAACTTATATGATTTTATTTTTTTAAAATAGACATAATTTTTGAATTCAGAAAATCAAATATAGCTTAAGGTGAAATTTTGGTATTTTTCTGAAAAACTTCAGTTTTTGATGAATAGTGAAACCACTAAGTGGTAGTTAAAGAAACTGATTTTTCGTTTAAATGAAACTTTGCCACATCTGTGATTTGATTTTCAAAAATACAACATACATTTTTTTCATTAAGAAGTAAAATATGATTCAATGAGATTAAAATAATTTTTTGGTGAATAGTATCTTTTATGTTTTTAATCATGATTAGAGGTAATTAGTGTAGTTTAAGGTAAAAATAATGTTTTAATAATATGAGATGAGCTTGAAAAATGTTCTACCCTCATTGGATGTGTCATGTCCGACCAAGAAAATCCATGGGTCAACTTGGGGACCTCATAGAGCCACTTTGGTTGGGAAATGACATAAATAACTTTTTATTTAATGTAAAAGTAAAAATGACCCAAACATGAGATGTTTTACTAAAATAATTATTACATTGGGTTATAAAAAACATATTTTTGACTATAAATATTCATTATAAATTTAAAAATATTTCCTAAATCATGATATTTTTTTTATAATTTTTAGACATTAAATATATTAAATTATTTATGACATCATGATGATGCAGCGATTACCTCATTAATAAAGGATTTAAATAAAATGAAAAGATAATGTAAAATCTATGACCTACACATGTCCAAAACTTATTGGATGGGTATATTTCGAACCCTTATCACCTTATCATCAAATTATATCAATGTGGGTCCTTTTTAATCCGAATATCATTTTTAAAATAAAGTAACATTTCTTTACGTTCCAAGAGTGCCCCTCCTATCCTCTTATAAAAGGCCCCCACCTCTACCTCCATACCCACACTTCCAAAGCCTTTGGCTTGGCCAACCCCTACCCTTTTCTGTCTCTCCACTTCCCTCTCTTATTCCTTGAAGCCTCACTTTGAGCATAAGTCTTCCCAAGGAAGCCTTTGAGCTCAAACCAAAGGGAGTTACCCGATTTTAAGGTAATGTTTTCACTTGAGTCCTTTTGTTTTATTTTACTTCTCCAACCCCCTAAACTCTTTTTATTCATTTATTTTGTAAAAAATACAGTATCTTTAATATACTAGGATTTTTTATAAGAATTATTCGAGCTACACTTACACACACCTTCATCTAATGGTTAAAGAACATATTGTTTCTGTGGATGGTGAATTTATGCCTCCCGAAACGATGATTGTTCAACATTCTTTTAGCACCTTCAAGGGTGGCCATTAAGATGACACTGTATTTATATATGATATGTAATATGTTTATATTTTACTTAAGCTTCTATATTTTTCATTTTGGGCATACTTTTATGGTTTCCATTATGGGTAAACGCGATATCTTCATTTAAGGAAGTGCGGACTACCGCCCCCTCAAAGTGATTTGATTCGTTAATACCATATGTGGGACATATAAAGGATGGAGTTATGATATTATATTTGATATTACACTGGAATTATAATATACCTTTATATCATTATGATTCCATTACATAAAATACGAAATAGAAATGGAAGCAGTGTTCATGCGTAAGTACGGCTTACCGTCTCCATGAACGGTGCATTTCATTTCTTACCTCTAAATGTTATATAATATTATAAATTCATGCATGTACTGGATATATATGATATATATGATATCTACATCATGAATACCATTCTGGATATAATAGATACATGAAAAACTTGTAATTATAAAGGGTTTATTTTTGACTCATGTACCAATGATCGTTAAAACGACCGTTATTAACTTAAATAATTACATAGTGTTCATGACATGGAAATATGTGATATAAAAGGAATAATTAACTTGAAAAAGGTTCTTAAACAAGTAGAAATTAACTCCAGTTTATTATTTAGGAGATTAAAGAACGACCGAGTCAAGTCGGACCCAAGGTATGAGACTTCGTCTCAATCTCCTTTCATTGAGGCATATTTTGTTTTATACACAACCTTCTTTTATACAATGTATAAACCCCTTTGACTTTTACATTTATTCAAAATGAATCTTTTTTATACGAAGCGTTTACTAAATGACAAAAGGGAATGTTTTTTTGTCGTACGTATGTGGCGACAATGACTTCTCCACTGTTGTGACCATTATTTGAGTTTCGGCTTCCTCTACAAGCAATACTTTTTTTAAAGAAAAATAAATACCATGTTTTAATTTTATTTTATTTTGGTATTGAAAATGGTTTTGATAATGTTTTTATATCAATGTGTTGTATTGATATCTTGTGATTGAAAGGTGGAAATGTTATGTTTCCTTTATGTATGTTTTATGTGATACAATTATGTTATGGTTCTTGGGCATTGTTATGAATACGGGGGGTTCTGTGATAAACTAAGGGCGGGTGAGCCTGATATAGCTCTCCAATGCATTGGGTAATGCTAAGGAGTGAAACGTTATGGTTTTTTCGAAGATATTTAGGGAATATACTATGATGGGTATTCCAAACGTAACCGAGAGGGTCACTCCCTACGTAAGAATGTTATGAATGCCTCAAGTTACCTTTATGTCTTATGATTTCTTTGATTTATTCATGATTTGATGAGGTATGTTAAAGTGCTTATGTTTTATGGGTAAATTATGATTTCATTCTTATGTATATATGAACTCATGTTTTCATTCCATATTTTTATAACCCATACTGTGCTTTTTATGATCATCCCAAGTTTTTTTGAAATGTTTTTCACAGGTTAAGGGAAAGGTACATGATATGATGATAGTGTCGAGGAAGTGTCAAGAAAGAATCCATGTTTTATTTTAAATATGTTTCCATTGATGGGGAAAATGAATACTATCTTTTATGTAACCACTTTGTTTAAATGTGGAATGTAATGCAAGTTTTATGTTCTAATTCTCTAAAACTCTAAACCTGAAAAGATCCTCAAGGTGTAATCTTGTAATAACTCAAGATTAAGTAATGTTTAAGGCTGGGGCCTTAAAGGATCAACCCTTTCTGTGATAACTCTGGCTAAATCACACTGAAATTGAAATCATGGAGTTTGTTAAATATTTTATATATGAAAATAACGGTGTGGGCTTGCTTTGTGTCGGTGGTTGTGGTTTGGTTGTTTCCATTCATGTGCCGATTGCTGGGTGATGTGGGTAGGGATGGGTTCCCCTGTGGTTATGCTTTCAGTTTTGAATTTATGGTCGGGTGGTTACTTTGTCTATATCATAAATTGGGGTGGGATCCTCTGTTGTTGAGAAACCGTTGGCTCCTGGAATTTTGGGGACATGGGGAAGTGTCCCGGGGTTTCCTTTTTTGCTTCCATTACTTCGAGGGATCTCACTAGCCCCTTTGGTTCAAGAAGGTGTAGGAAACATCTTGGGGGTTTAGTTGGTTCTAGTACTTTGAGGGGCCTCTTATCTCATTTTTTGTTGTGTCTTTACAAGAGAATCGAGCATAAACGTTTAAGTTGATGTTTGACTGAGCCTTTCCCTTGGATTTTTCTTATGCTTACTAGTTGCCCAAGTAAATGTGGATAATTATTTTTTAAAAATTATTTCTGAACATGTAAACAAGGATGGGACAAATGGGTTTTGGATTGGTGTAAGTTGTGACTTGGACATGGTACTAATTTTGTTTTTTTGGCTAGATGAAGAAAAACCTAAACTGGGTGAGTTCTTACTACCTATATATCTACTTGTAGTTTTTGTGTTTCTTATTAGCGCCCCACCCAAGTTGATCACTTAGTGCCGAACACCCCCATTTCACGGGGGATGGTTTTTTTCCCAACACTTCTATTTGTGGCTGGTTATTAGCTCCTTTCTTCTCTCTTTCCCGGATAGCCCAAGTATCTTCGGGCATGCTGTGACAGTCTAAAGTCCATTATTAGCCCAAGAACCTTCGGGAAGGGTGGTGTTGTGGTTGGCCCAGGTGTGTGCGGGCAGGTGGTTTCCCAAGTGTCTTCAGGATGAGGCCCATGTGTCTTCGGGCGTGGCAGTATATCTTCTATGTAGAGACCCGAATCCTGACGTACATGGACATTACATTACTTTTGCGGAATACTTAGTACATAACAAAAACACACACACAAGGACCATAATAGTTTAGTGTCTTTGGAAACTTGGAATATAATCTTCTAATTGTGGTGAAAGATCTTCAACATCTCCCATAAAGATCTTCCTTTTTTTTACCTAAAACCTTTCTTTATATCCTGGGGAAAAGAAAACAAAAAAGGGTGAGCTCAAATTCTCAGTAAGGGTAAACAAAATAAATATCAATCACATCATATTCATAAGAACATAACATTTTGGAAATCATAACCTGCAAAAGAGAGAATAATTTCATAACATGGGATAAATCATAGTAGTGAAATGAAATCCCAATAATCATAACTTAAAACATGATACTTTGTGGCATACACACATAATCATAGAGAATCATTTCTTATTAGTCAAGACTCATTTTCAAGACTATCTTAGTGGACAAAGTCCCTTTCTGAACCGAGTCACCCTCGTTTCAGTCCTGTTTCACTGAATCGGTATAACCTACCATTCAAGCCATGTCTATCTCATGAGATATAAAATCTTTACCCAATGCATTGGAGGGAGATATAGGTCCCACCCATATCATAATGATACCATTCTTATGTGTGCCACAAAATCATAAACCATACATCATAACATAACCCATGTAATAAAAATGGGATTCTTAAACATCATGAAATCATAAAACAATTCATATAAGATAAAGGATTTCATAAAAATAATGTCATCACAACATAATCATATCAATGTAATAATAGGGATAGAAACAGAATCCTATATTATAATTTTGATAAAAACACTTGAACTCCATTCTTGAGGAAAATATCCTTTCTACTTCAAAAACACTTTTCCTTTCTTAACATGTCATACAATTTTAAAATAAGTTGATTAAAAATAAACATGAAAACTTGTAAAGGAAGCTTCTTGTAAATAATGTTTTAAAAATCCATTCATTCCGTATAAGTTAAAAAAAACATTCTTCTCGTACTTTTGTCGAAAAAGTCAAAAAGTACCTCGTACGGAAAATGATAAAAGATTCCTTTCATACATTTTACAAAAAACTCACCGAAGGGTAAAATTGGATTTCAAAAATTGTATGTGGATGGAAATAATATTACATATTGAGGAAACATGGATGTGGATGATAAAATACACCCCAGTAAATACCAAAGTTTAAACAATCTCGGATAAAAATGAGATTGTGATATTTCCCTTACCTTAAGTCCGATTTGCTTCGTAAGTGTCCGAACTTCCTGTATAATGATTTAAATAATGTCACTAACTTATTACATAATCATATTCATTGTTATGATATCATATATGGTTCACTTATGACTCTATACTACCCGTTCTTTTGTAAATTCCATGTTAAAGAAGCGTTTTGGGTAAAATTGTTTCATTTATCGTAGATGTTTGGACTTGTTGTTCTTGAAATTATTATGATTTAATTAATTACAGAATATAAAACATGATTTATATAACATATATATTCAGTATATATATATATATAATAGATAGATAAATGAAATGAAACACACCGTTCAGGGAGACGGTAGTCCGTACGTACGCATGAACGCTGTTTTCCTTTCCTTATTATCTTGAATGGAAGTAAGTAGATGAAATACATATATATTTATATATACATAAATCCAGTAGATTTAACATGTCATATATTTATTTATTATTCATTATATATAATTTATAATCGTTCATGAATGGTTAATGTGGAGAATGAATCTCATCGCGTCGTGGAGACGGTAGTCCGTACGTACGCACGAGCGATGATATCGTTCTCATGATCGTGAACTTGTGTTGAAGTGTATGTATACTATTTCATTATCAATATCACTTTATAATAATCATATATAGTTACTCATTACCCCATTACACCCATCCAATTAAGGTGGTGGCGGAAAATAGATTACACCACGGCGTGGAGATGGTATTCCGTACGTACGCACGCGCGGTGATTTACTTTTTCTGTAGGATGGATAGAAGGTTAGTCAGAGTTGATTCATAATTATAATAACATATCAGTATATAAGAAATAATTATGTTATTACTTTATCATGAAACAACTAAATAATAAGAAGTTGAAGAAGAAAGAAATTGAAACAGATCGGTAATGGATATTACCTCTTTTTGATGCGCCTTTTCTTAATCTCCACTTAAAGAAATAAAGATGGTCTTTGAAGAAGCCCAAGACCTCTAGGATGATACTAGGGAAGTGGAGAAGAGATTTTGGCAGGGTTTGGCCGAGCTTGAATGCTCAAATTGGTGTGAGGAGGAGAGGGAGGATGTTTCCTTTTATAAGGGAGGAGAGGGGCACCTTTGGAATAACAAAAACTATTATTTTATTATAAAGTCAAATTCGGTTTTAAATAGCTCCAAATTGATTTATTTATAAGCTAAGGTGGGTATGGGTCTAATTCCTCTCATCCAATAGGATTTAGACAAGTTTAGGTTATTATTTTAACCTTATCAATTAGATTTAACTCTTAGTTAAATAATTTAACTTTTACCGTGTCTTTTTTTTCTTACACTATATGTTTAATAAACTTACCATAACAAGACAAACAAACCCCAAGTTGTTTATGATTAATATATATAACCTTATCTAAGTAATTTGGCCGAGCCTTATATTTTTAGGAATTAAATAACAATTAATAATACAATATTTGTTTTAAAAACTATTTTATGTCAATTTTGACACTATTTAGTAATTGGTTTTTTTTGAAACTCATAACAAAATGATAAGTTATACATAAGTTAATTAAATCAATAATAAAATGTCATATTATCCTTGAAAATTAATGTAAGTCATAAAAAGTCTCAAATTACATTTATTTGGGCATTTATAACATCAATTATGTCAATATTTCATTAATAAGACAATTACTGCATCATCTTTGTGTCATAATAAATGATAATTATTTAATCCCAAAAAATTCTAAATAAATTCATATTATGTAGATAATTGTATTAGCGTTCTTGAGACTATTCATGTTCAAAGTTTCATGAAGTTTATCACTAGATTAAAATTATTATACTTATAAGATTTAAGAAAGTGACATGTTGTCACATTCTTTGGTTTTAATAATAATTAAATTATTTTCATTGAAAAAATTTAATTAAATTAATCTAATCCGACCCTTAGGTGATATGGGTCGACTTTTAGTCATCCAATTGGATTTTGAAATTTGTTAGGGTAATTTTAAAATATTATATTTTCCATTAATTACCCGATTTACCTTTAACTATGGTAAATAAAATTTACCGTAGTTACTATTCATGATTCCCAAAAATAAAAAGTAGTTTATTAACATAATTTGTATCCACTGATTACAAATATGGAATCTATTTTTCCAAATTCAATACCCAAAAGTTATAGAAATTAAATTAAAATTAATCCCTTTGTCGAAAGAAAACAGGTTTTTCTTTAAAACATTACAAAAGATTGAATTGATTTAACCTATGAATTCATGGTAAAATCAATGCTAATGACATACATTATATTAAATGGTAAAAATATATTCTATTTATACTATAAAACCATTCAATATTATAATTTAACCACATAAGATATTACGATGAAGAAAGTTGTTTTTAATTAAAATATAGCGTGTTTTTACTATTCATTAAAATATGAAAGTTATTGGAAAAATATCAAAACTTTATCTAATGTAAATTCTTATATCCTGATTAAAAATAATAATTTTATTTTGTCAAATGGATCTTATAAACATGTAAAAAACTAGATTTAAAGTGGGTGCGCCATCAAAAGGCGACAAAATTGGATTGTTTTTGAAAAATACTTATTTTACCCGAAAAATTTATTTTGTTCTTATACCATGTCCTAGAAAATGTGTATGATGAATAATAATGTTATAAAATTCAAAATTTAGTTAAGACTATTAATAACGGCTAGTTCATGACAATATTATAATAATATATCGTTGTTTATTAAAACTCGGTATTGCATACAACACATGCTATCGAGGAAGGTCACGATTGCATGTAATGCAAGCCAAGTCAGGGTTGCGTGTTGTGAAAGAATCCTTCGTTGTTTCGTATAACAGAATCCAACCAGATTTCATTTATATATTTAATATATATATATATATACTCAATGTTGCGTAGTATAACTATTATCAAAATTGTGTGTAACACGATCCAAGAATAGTGTTGCGTATACTGCAAGCAAATATGGTGTTGCGTATAGTGCAAGGTAATCTTGGTGTAGCATACAACACAAGATATTAATTAAATGAATATTTTTCATAAAATCTTGGGGCGTTACATTCTACCCCCTTAAAATGAATTTCTCCCTCGAAATCCATCGGGGTTATAAGTGGGTTACTACTCGAAAGTTTGTTTAATAGAAACCCACATCGTAAAAAGGAATACCAAAACATGGCTTTAAAAACTAACATATGAAATGTAACGGTTACCCAAATTAACTCATCACTGGGTTTCCACGTATGAGAACATAGGTGAAAATATGGATATGGAAGAAAAATCTAACCATCAAGTTCTGATGGGGAGTGGTAGAGAACATGGCTATGAAAAATCCAACAATCACAAAGCTATTGATTTGTGATGATCTAAGGTACCATAAAATTCATCAGATATAAGGGAACTAGGACAACATTTTTGGTTTTCAAGATCATTTCCCTAAAGTTGAAGAATTTTATTTAGAATAAATATTTACTTTATTTTGGTACAATCTCGCTGTTGTTCGTTCCTTGAACAATTTCCACTTCATCTCTTAATGAAATGAAGTTGAATTTGTTATTCGTGTTGTGTTAGCAGATCATGTGATATAATGACAGGTCATTCCATCTGTCTCAAACAAAAGGTTAGAAAAATTATCAAAAAAAATACATAAGTCCATCTATAGTGATATTAATGATATATGGTTCCTAAAATGGACTTATACTTCATATATCATACTGATTAATATAATAAAACTAGTTTCTACTAAACAGGGACTTCCTGTAGGCCAGTGGTAGGCGATAAAGGCCAGTCGCACTTCAGTTGTGGGTTCAATTCCCACAGCCTTGTCCGATGCGATGGGCTTTCGCCCGTCCTGCAGGTTGTCCTTTTTCAAAAACTATATTACTATAACATCCCATAAATAATATCGAAAAAACTTCTATCCTTAAACAATACTAACTTATGTCCAACATAATCCATTCCAATATTTAGGCTTATCCATAATACTGCAGTCCACTCTCATAATATAGTGAAAACGATTACCAGAGATTTAATACCATCGTTGATCCCCATATATCATATGATATGTCTTGTTGTTCACATTCCAAACATTCAAAGGCCTTAATCATGTATTATCTTGAATACCCATTGAACCTTAGTGAAAACATGAATGCAGTTAAAAGCTAACACTTTCTACATACCAAAATCCTCAAAATTCTATATACTCAAACCATGATATCACTTAGTCCTTATTTCAATCATGTGCTCATGAATACTGTCAAACATTTCATTTTCTCCTTATCCCTTCATTATGCGCATATCATCTACTTTCCAAAATATTTGAATCACTTTTCATGGTTACCGGTACCTTAAAATTATTGAAAACCACAATAGACCAATACATAAATATTTCAATAAACCATAAAAGTACCTCAACAACATTATTCTTGAATACCAATACATAAACACTTTAGTCCATCCCCTTTAATGATTGTCCTGGAATAAGTCCTTCCTTGATTTAGAAGTAACTTTTTAGGTCAGGGCATTGAGTTGGGTAATGCCCATGTTCTCCACAAATAAGACATTGAACTCCATAACAGTCTATCACTCTATGACCCTTTTCACCACACAGATAACATCGGTCCCTCCATTTGAGGTATTCCTCAAGGTTCTTATTCCCTTCTTTATAAATCTCAATCTTCCTTTATTTATGCTCCTCAACATGAGAACATGCATAATAGTTTATCATCCTCTTCTTTGATGAATTAGGCATACCACTATATTTCACCTTGCTAATCATATATCGCGATGACTGATTCGGCATAATCTCAATATCTTTCTCTCTAGGAATTACACAATTTTGTTGCTCATAGTCACCAATTTGTCCATTGGATTCAATGTTAACCGAATTCCTTCTGGTTCCCTCCATTAACTAAAACACAAAAAGAATCTTGTGAGAGGAAAAAATCATGCTAGAGAAAACAACATAGTAAAGGGGAAGTACCCTCAATATCTAACATCTTAGGTTAAATTCTAAGATCGTTAGAGCAATTCTAGGACTATAACCTATACGTATACTTAACCTTAGAGACATCACTAGACATACCATAGAAATATCTCTAGGTATCTCACTAATGTTTTCGCATCCTAGTTTCCAAAGGTTGACTAAACCTTTCCTTTGATACCAACTGTAGAGACCCGAAGCCTGACGTACATGGACATTACATTACATTTGCGGAATACTTAGTACGTAACAAAAACACACACACAAGGACCATAATAGTTTAGTGTCTTTGGAAACTTGGAATATAATCTTCTAATCGTGGTGAAAGATCTTCAACATCTCCCATAAAGATCTTCCTTTTTTTACCTAAAACCTTTCATTAAATCCTGGGGAAAAGAAAACATAAAAGGGTGATCTAAAATGCTCAGTAAGGGTAAACAAAATAAATATCAATCGCATCATATTCATAAGAACATAACATTTTGGAAATCATAACCTGTAAAAGAGAGCATAATTTCATAACATGTGATAAATCATAGTAGTGAAATGAAATCCCAATAATCATAACTTAAAACATCAAACTTTGTGGCATACACACATAATCATAGAGAATCATTTCTTATTAGTCAAGACTCATTGCAAAAACTATCTTAGTGGACAAAGTCCCTTTCTGAACCGAGTCAACCTCGTTTCAGTCCTGTTTCACTGGACCGGTATAACCTACCATTCCAGCCATATCAATCTCATGAGATATAAAATCTTTACCCAATGCATTGGAGGGAGATATAGGTCCCACCCATCTCATAATGATACCATTCTTATGTGTGCCACAAAATCATAAACCATACATCATAACATAACCCATGTAATAAAAATGGGATTCTTAAACATCATGACATCATAAAACAATTAATATCAGATAAAGGATTTCATAAAAATAATTTCATCACAACATAATCATATCAATGTAATAATAGGGATAGAAACAGAATCCTATATTATAATTTTGATAAAAACACATGAACTCCATTCTTGAGGAAAATATCCTTTCTACTTCAAAAACACTTTTCCTTTCTTAACATGTCATACAATTTTAAAAGAAGTTGATTAATAATAAACATGAAAACTTGTAAAGGAATCTTCTTAGAAATAATTTTTTTAAAATCCATTCATGCCGTATAAGTTAAAAAAACATTCTTCTCGTACTTTTGTCGAAAAAGTCAAAAAGTACCTCGTACGAAAAATGATAAAAGATTCCTTTCATATATTTTACTAAAAACTCACCGAGGGGTAAAATTGGATTTAAAAAATTGTAGGTGGATGGAAATAATATTACATATTGAGGAAACATGGATGTGGATGATAAAATACACCCCAGTAAATACCAAAGATTAAACAATCTCAGATAAAAATGAGATTGTGATATTTCCCTTACCTTAAGTCCGATTTGCTTCGTAAGTGTCCGAACCTCTTGTATAATGATTTAAATAATGTAATTAACTTATTACAGAATCATATTCATTGTTATTATATCATATATGGTTCACTTATGACTTTATATTACCCGTTCTTTTGTAAATTCCATGTTAAAGAAGCGTTTTGGGTAAAATCGTTTCATTTATCGTAGGTGTTTGGACTTGTTGTTCTTGAAATTATTATGATTTACTTACTTCCATAATATAAAACATGATTTATATATCATATATATTCAGTATATATATATATATATATAATAGATAGATAAATGAAATGAAACACACCGTTCAGGGAGACGGTAGTCCGTACGTACGCATGAACGATGTTTTCCTTTCCTTATTGTCTTGAATGGAAGTAAGTAGATGAAATACATATATATATATATATACATAAATCCAGTAGATTTAATATGTCATATATTTCTTTATTATTCATTATATATACTTTATAATCGTTCATGAATGGTTAATGTGGAGAGTGAATCTCATCGCGTCGTGGAGACGGTAGTCCGTACGTACGCACGAGCGATGATATCGTTCTCATGATCATGAGCTTGTGTTTAAGTGTATGTATACTATTTCAGTATCAATATCACTTTATAATAATCATATATAGTTACTCATTACACCATTTTTCCCATACAATTAAAGTGGTGGCGGAAAATAGATTACACCACGGCGTGGAGACGGCATTCCGTACGTACGCACGCACGGTGATTTCCTTTTTCCGTAGGATGGATAGAAGGTTAATTAGAGTTGTTTCATATTCATAATAACATATCAGTATATAATAAATACTGATGTTATTACTTTATCATGAAACAACTAAAGAAGAAGAAGTTGAAGAAGAACGAAATTGAAAAAGATCGGTAATGGATATTACCTCTTTTTGACGCACCTTTTCTTAAGCTCCACTTAAAGAACTAAGTATGGTCTTTGAAGAAGACAATGACCTCTAGGATGATACTAGTGAAGTGGAGAAGAGATTTTGGCAGGGTTTTTACGAGCTTGAATGCTCAAATTGGTGTGAGGAGGAGAGGGAGGAGGTTTCCTTTTATAAGGGAGGAGAGGGGCACCTTTGGAATAACTAAAACTATTATTTTATTATAAAGTCAAATTCGGTTTTAAATAGCTACAAATTTATTTATTTAGAAGCTAAGTTGGGTATGGGTATAAATCCTCTAATCCAATAGGATTTAGACAAGTTTAGGTTATTATTTTAACCTTATCAATTAGATTTAACTCTAAGTTAAATAATTTAACTTTTACCGCGTCTTTTTGTTTTCTTACACTATATGTTTAATAAACTTACCATAACAAGCCAAACGAACCCCAAGTTGTTTATTATTAATATATATAACCTTATATAAGTCATTTGGCCTAACCTTAGATATTTAGGAATTAAATAACAATTAATAATACAATATTTGTTTTAAAAACTATTTTATGTCAATTTTGACACTATTTAGTAATTGATTTTTTTGAAACTCATAACAGATTGATAAGTTCAAAATAAGTTAATTAAATCAATACTAACATGTCATATTAACCTTGAAAATTAATATAAGTCATAAAAAGTCTCAAATTACATTTATCTGGGCATTTATAACATCAATTATGTCAATATTTCATTAATAAGACAATTACTGCATCATCATTGTGTCATAATAAATGATAATTATTTAATCCCTAAAAATTCTAAATAAATTCATATGATTTAGATAATTGTATTAGCGTTCTGGATACTATTCATGTTCTAAGTTTCATGAATTTTATCACTAGATTAAAATTATTATACTTATAAGATTTAAGAAAGTGACATGTTGTCACATTCTTTGGTATTAATAATAATTAACTTATTTTCATAGAAAAAATTTAATTAAATGAATCTAATCCGACCCTTAGGTGATATGGGTCGACTTTTAGTCATCCAATTGGATTTTGAAATTTGTTAGGATAATTTTAAAATATTATATTTTCCCTTAATTACCCGATTTACCTTTAACTATGGTAAATAAAATTTACCGTAGTTACTATTCATAATTCCCAAAAATAAAAACTAGCTTATTAACATAATTTGGATCCACTGATTCCAAATATGGAATCCATTTTTCCAAATTCAATACACAAAAGTTGCAGAAATTAAATTAAAATTAATCCCGTTGTCGAAAGAAAACAGGTTTTTCTTTAAAACATTACAAAAGATTGAATTGATTTAACCTATGAATTCATGGTAAAATCAATGATAATGACATACATTATATTGAATGGTAAAAATATATTATATTTATACTTTAAAACCATTCAATATTATTATTTAACCACATAAGATATTACGATGAAAAAAGTTGTTTTTAATTAAAATATAGCGTGTTTTTACTATTCATTAAAATATTAAAAGTTATTGGAAAAATATCAAAACATTATCTAATGTACTTTTTTATATCCTGATTCAAAAGAAGAATTTTATTTTGTCAAATTGAACTTATAAACATGTAAAAAACTAGATTTAAAGTGGGTGCGCCATCAAAAGGCGGCAAAACTGGATTTTTTTGAAAAATACTTATTTTACACGAAAAATTTATTTTGTTCTTATACCATGTTCTAGAAAATGTGTATAATGAATAATAATGTTATAAAATTCAAAATTTAGTTAAGACTATTAATAACAGCTAGTTCATGAAAATATTATAATAATATATCGTTGTTTATTAAAACCCGGTATTGCGTACAACACACGCTATCGAGGAAGGTCGCGATTGCGTGTAATGCAAGCCATGTCGGGGTTGTTTGTTGTGAAAGAATCCTTCATTGTTTCGTATAACAGAATCCAACCATATTTCATTTATACATTGAATATATATATATATATATATTCAATGTTGCGTAGAATAACTATTATCAAAATTGTGTGTAACACGATCCAAGAATAGTGTTGCGTATACTGCAAGCTAATACGGTGTTGCGTATAGTGCAAGGTAATCTTGGTGTAGCATACAACACAAGACATTAATTAAATGAGAATTTTTCGTAAAATCGTGGGGCGTTACATTCTAGCCCAGGTGTCTTCGGGTGTGGCGGTGGTTGTTCTGGCCTAGGTGTTTGCAGGCATGGTTATGTGTGACAGTTGGGGCCTAGGTGTTTGCGGGTGGGGTTTGGCAGTGGGACTACGTGAGGATGTGGACCAGGTGTGTGCGGGTGGGTGTGGAAGTGGGACTACGGTGAGAATAGTGGGATTGGTTCGATGCGTAGGATGACTTCAATAACCAGTGGGAAAGTGGTGCGGGGTACCCAAACATCGATGTGATTTTATTATACATTATGTGACTGTGTTACTTGGTGAGTGTGGCTAGTG
The DNA here is from genome assembly GCA_963277665.1 of Viscum album. Taxonomy (NCBI): domain Eukaryota; kingdom Viridiplantae; phylum Streptophyta; class Magnoliopsida; order Santalales; family Viscaceae; genus Viscum; species Viscum album. The sequence continues at coordinate 1,982,083,556 of OY728161.1, read as the reverse complement.
AGTGGGATGGATGAAATCCTTGATAGTGTTTGGTTGTCTGTTTCTCATGGGACTTTAGTACGGCTCCCCACTTGTACACGAGAGCTTTAGGTTTTCCCCTACTGAGTATACTTGTATGCTCATCCTACGTATATATAAATATTTTCAGTTTTCTTGGAGGACTTCAGGGATCATGCTGGACCGTACTAGGACCTTTGGGTCAGTTGTAGTTGTTGTTTTTCTTTCTTTGGTACTTTACCTTTGTAGTCACTTTGTACTTTGTTGTATTTACATTTGGAACATGCATATGGGAATGGTTTACTTTTGGCCTTACTTTTCTTTCAGTTTTGGTGTTGTTTGGTTTCATCATCTTATCTCCCGATCCTATGAAAAGAAAAAGGGTAATGCCTTCCATTTAGTGTGTGATTCTAAACCCTAGGCGCTAGTCACCACTCCGGGACCTATTGAAGGCGGGTTTTGGGGGTCATTATCTCTCGTTCAACTTAAATAAGGAAGGGCTTGATAATCTGCTGACCCTTCCCTCCTTATGGTGAAGGCTGGTCGTGACAATATAATAGTTAAAAAATAATTATCTTCATTATATTTTTATTTTATTATATTTATATAATTAATATTAATGACACACCACTTTAATGTTTTAAAAAAACTGAAAATTTGAATTGGTCTTTGTGTGTACTGACACCTCTAGAGCGCAACATGTTCTGTTTTACATAACCACAATAATAGATATTTAAAATATAGAAATTACTTTATTATTATGAAATTTATGTGATATTTTATATTTATAAATAATAAAACCTGATTCTCCCTTTCCCCATTCAATGGATAAAAAATAATCGATGATGCATACATGTGGACTAACACCTCAATGGAATGCTCAAGTTCCATTTGTAATTTATTCACCATTATAAATGATAGGATAAAAATGGCACCAAAAGATAAATATCATGTTTATTATATCATTAATGTTTTATTATGATAATTTGAATATATTGTTAATGATAAGACCCACAATTGATTATCCAAAATTTTTTCGTTTAAAGATAGAATAGAATAAGGAAAATTATTAATATAAAACAAGAAGTATTTTAATATACATTAATTATTATTATAATTCCTCTATAAAATATATATAAAAAACTAATAAAAACTATATTATATAATTATTCTATAGGTTTATGGATATTAAAATTAAATTTTCACACAATCATCAATAATCATGGTTTGTTCACGAATGGGTATGTTTTACCACCAACATGAACAATTATATAAAATTATATGATAAATGATCATGAAAAAATAATTACATATAAAGTAGTGTACAAATATATATCAAAGTGGATATATGGATATTTAAATAAATACATTGGAAAACACCCTTTATAGGTTGAAAATTATAGAATTTTTTTTTCTATTTCATCAAATATGATAATGTATAAAGAACTCATTAAAAAATTTATAATTTATAAGAAATTATATGTATTCCATCATTGTAAAATTAATTAAATTTTAATAATTAACTTTTAAAGATGAATTCATACAAACACAACTCAAATGAAACATTTTCAAATTGCTGAAACAATAAACAGCTGAGGTTAAAAAATAATAAAAACATTATTAATATATATGTGGATAACACTCATAGATGAAAAAATAGAATTAGGTATATATATAGTTATGAAATTATTTATTAATATATTTTTTTAAAACGATCTTATTGAGCATCTGAAAAAGAACTAAATCAAGGTAATGGTTGGTTGTCACAAATTCTCAGTCATTGAGACACATTTCTTATTTTTAACTATTGTTTGTTTGGAAGAGTGTATATACTAACCATTAATTTTTTTTATCATGATCCATTCATGTTTCATTATATATAATACTTTATTTGAAATCCTATCATTAATTTGGGTTTGACTAATAATTTAATAAGGTTGTAAGGGACATGCTAGCTGATATTCATTTCATTGAGTTAAACAATTTCATATTTGAACTATATTTCTCCAAAAGATTTAATTTTAAAAATTTTCCCAATTTCATTCATATGAAAAAATTATATTTCAAATACTTTTATTTACTATAATATAATTATTTCAATTTTTTAGAATGATGAATTTTTTATGAAAATAGGCAGGTAACAATGACTCTTATAATTATGAATAATTAATGTTTTCAAAAATCAATTTTCATGATTTCATTTTCATTTTATTCAATATGACCCATGTCTAGTTTATTTATATTTCATGATTCACCCAATATTTTATATTATTAATTTATATTTTTCGGTGATCAAGATTTTTGTTTAAAATGATTAATTCACAATTTTCAATGATTACAGTCAGATATTTTATGAAACTCATTTTGTTTTATGGGATCATAATTATAAGTGAATAATATAAATTCTTATATTTGGAACACTATTTTCTATGTGTTTTATATCATATACTAAGGATTAATTTTCAATAGAAAATATATGTATTGTTAAATGAAGGGTGGTTTTATTGAAATACAATGATAGGTTATTCTATTATAAATCAAAGACTCTTGGATCTATTATAAATAAAAAATTCATGGTTCCATTATAAACTAATGACATGAGGATATGTAATAAATATGAGATTCACGGGTCCTTTTTATCCATCCATGGAAAATGAGACAATGTATTGTTTTTTGAGTGAGTTGTGAGAAGATTTGATTACAACTTAATTATTTGAAAGAGATACCTGATGAATTGATCACATATTATTGTTCAAATGTGATTGGGAAATCATTCATCAAATGATAATTTATCCTAATAATTTTACTGCATTTCCATGCTTTTATCAACTTATTCAAAATTTTAAAATATAATTTCATTATAATGGAATTCCATGTTATTATTATTAATAATAATATTTAAGGTATTATACACCTTTTTTCGTTCTTATATGATATAAGATTAATGATAAGTGTTTTGGTGAATGTTATCTATTTTACCAATCCTCAATGATGTTTTTATGATCTTTTGTTACAATATTATGTTCCATGACTATCATTTATATAAGTTATATATTTTATTATGATATTTATGTGTATTTCTTATTCCACTTCATGTTTTTGACATTTCCCCCCTTATTGATAATTGATCTCACCACTTTACTTTGCTTCCATTTTTCATATCACGATGAAAAATGAGTGACATGATATTTCTAGAAAGGATATACATGATAATGGCTGTCGAATAAGTGTTTAAAAGTGTTGTAAATTATTAATTATATGTAGGTAATATCAAATTCTATACAACATTAGGACTGTGGGTTGTATGATTTTTATGAGTTGTATTGTATAAATAATGAAACTAATGTAATACTTATAGAATGTTTTTATTGTGTCAAATAGTTAGTATCATAGGAAATTTGATATATTTTGTGATATTTGTGAATATATCATTAATTAAAGCAATATGTAAAATATAGAGGTTGAGTTTAATTATAAGATAACATTCTATGGTTTTTATAAAATATATATTATGTGGTTCTCAAAGAAAATTAATACATGTATATATAACAAAAGGGATAATTTCTATTGAAATGGAATTAATCACAGTAATAACAATGAAGAGGGTAAGTTGGGTAATAAATAAACCATTATGTTCTGCATGAAAAATATCCTAAAATGCACACATAGTTTTACACTCTCTAGGTTTATGATTTGGTTAATCAGATTATCTTCTCAAACCAACAATATTATTTGACAATGATGTATTATAATTAGTTCAGGGAAACTAAAACCATAAAATATGATACTAAATTGAAGGAGTGATAGTTTATTCCAATTATATAAGAGTTTAACCAAATTTATTATAGTTTGAAATGTTTGTTTCATTGGAGATATCATATTAGGATTGTATTTGATATTCATTTAATAATATTTTTATGATTTGTACATAATTTTTTGGTAATATTATTTGTTTGAAAATTGGACCAGGAAAATGTAGCTATGAAACATATTCCCTTTTATCTTTAAAAGATATGTTTTGGGGATAAATAGTTTCATAGTTTTATAAAAATTATCTGAGGTGGTTATACTATTATATGATATTTTATTTGTTTCTTATCAATCCCTTATATTTTTCATTTAGTGAATGATTATTGAAATTGTGAGGATATAGTTTTTTATGTGGAGGGGGGAATGTAACAACAAAATATTTCACAATATATTATCCCAAAATAAATATTATTTTAATAGCATTATTCCGAACAAAACCAATCTAAAATGAAATTGAAATAAGTTAATATATAAATAAATTATTATAATATAACTATTAAATTAAGAAGTATAAATTTTACTAAAAATATCATTAAATCTATAATGACTATAAGATGATATAGAATATAGAATCATAGGTCGTCCTTTTGGATCCCATTTGTTGAAAGTTGGTAGGGAGGTTGCTTTGCATGTGTTTTGCATTGACCATGCCATTGATGAAATGAAGAAAAAATTATTTTGGGAGACATAATATTTTTATGACTTCATGATCTTAGAGATTTCCACAATATCCATGGTAGTTGAATGTAATTTCCTCACCAGGAGGTCATTGAAATGAAGCCCCGATCTATTACATAATGTTTCCCTGGGTACACCTCTATGTTTTCATAATGCTACCAACTATTAGTGAGTGTCTAATGGTGGTACAATGGGGAGACTATACCATATAGAATTTGTAATAAATAAAATGGATTAATAAATAAGTAAACATATTTGGGTTTAATAACAATTAAAAATATAATAAATAAATAAATAACCATTCATGAACCTACTATAATTTAAAAAAACAGACATACATCATGTGACACAATAAAAAATGAAAAAAAAATCCCAAATTTCTATCTCCATGAGAATCACATGATTTAGCTTTGTCATGTGCTCTTAATAGTTCATATGAAATCATAACATCATGTAGCACAGACCATGATCTTGAACTGGAAACCATGAGGTCTTTTTGATTACCCTAGTGAAATGGAGGCATTAATGGGTCTATAATATAATCAGAAAGCCACCGTGAATGGTTTTTAATGAAATAAAATTCTTGAATATAAAATAATGCAGCGTGGTGGTGTATATAAGGTATTTCATTGAATTATATGTATAAAAAACCTATCAGATCAGGTTCATCAAGGAAACCTAAACACCCACATCATCTTTGACCAATGTCCAAAATGACTCTACCCAAGTGCCAATATATATTTATATATTATAGATTCTAATATCTTTACATGTATATATATATGCACTATAGATTACCCACCGATTGGTTTCCATTATTCAATATACTAAGTTACACATTTTAATATGGGACTTCATGACAAATGATATTAGACACACAAAAATAAAGGACACCATTCCCAACTATCATAGATTAAGGGATTAAATAACCAAGGACTATATTCTTTTTATTAAGAATATAATGGAAATAGGGATCAAGTATCACAATATAATGGGCCTTATGCCCAAGTATCATAATACGAGGGATTCCATGCCTATGGACACCACCCCATTAATAATAATATAATGTATTTCAGGATTGAGTATCCCAATATATTATACACCATTCATAGGGATTCAATGGCCAGGAATCATATTAGAAGGTATATAATACCTAAGGATCACAATTTAAAGGATTCCATGCATATGAATTTCTTTCCCTTAAAACACAATATAGGGGACTCATTCTTACGTATCAAAATATATGGGAAATAATTCCAAGACACACTATACCATGAATCATAATATAAAGAACATCATGCCCGAGTATCATAATATAACAGAATCCATGAATGACTATTATAATATAAAGAACACCATTCCAAAGGATTTTATGCTCGTGAATGATGATTAATAGTATAAATGGGCCTCAATAGTAATCATGGCACATCACTGTCATGTATAATTAATTAAGAGGCCATTTCCATTTTAGTATATATGAATTCACAAGGGTTTTATATACCATAAAAAAATTCAAACTATAGAATTAGGTCATGTAATATATATACAAAAAGTAAACCCATGGTATGAACCCAAAATATCAATATGATTTGTCTCAATAAATATAATTTAAAAATTGTATTTTAATTGACTTCTTCCTATTTTAATTTTTACTCATGGATTGCAATGGTAATGAATTCCACATAGTCACATCAGATTTTCCAAGTGTAATTCTTTTTAATTTATCCATATAACAAGAATCAATTATATAAAAAAATTTCATATCAAAGCACCTTATGAGGTGGTTCGGTAGGATTATAAACTATAATCAGATACGATATTCAGGGAACACACCAAAGGGGTGGTTTTTTAAAGGGAAATATAATGTTTATAAATATTAATCTAAATCACCAAAATTGGTGGTTTCGGATGTGGGGTCAACCTCCAACCAGATCATTGGGGACACGTAACATTAAGGTCAAGGATTAAGGTTTAAATGACGGGAAATATATATTGTTAGAGAAATTAATCGGAAGTCGGTCAAGAGAGAATCCCACAATATAAACTACAAAAAAAGGAAATAATTAGGACAACCAAACATAGTCTTAGGAATGTCCATTAGTACAACATTTTTATTTGAATTGAGCAAGAATAACATAAATATAAAAATTTTACAAACTCCCTAAAATGGAGAATGGGATCCTGTAAATATAGTGCTAAAGATAGTGTGATAAACTAAAAAATAAAACAATATGATTCATAGACTTAATGACTGTCTCCCAATGCATCTGATGAAATTTACATATATCAAAGAATGAATTATAACAAACCATTGGAAGTTATGAGAAATGTGGAGTGTACATGAGGGAATCTTGGATGAATGAGAGGTGGAATGGGGAAACCCCATCAAGGGTCATAGGGGAAAAATGGTAATTTTAGACATTTTAACAAGGTAAATTGTTGTGATAAATATTTTGGTTAACAATGTGCTAACCGTGCTGCTCAAAATTCCAAAGAGACAGACCCCTATATGGATTAGAATTATTATTTGGGTTACATGAGTGATAAAATTTTAGAGTTACTGGTCAAATAGAACTAACTGTGTTTGATACGTGAAATGTTTTGTAATTTGTGAAAACTAGTGTTCCCATATCTATATTTTTTATGTATATATTCATGGTCATTTTACTCTATTTTCATGGTCAAAAGACCCTTAAACGCCCCTTATAGGGCTACATGGTGTATACTATTGTGTCCAATAGTTTCAACTATCCATCCACATATGGGATTATTGACATAGAAAGTGTTTTTTAGAGTCTGAGACTCCTGAAACACAATTGAACATTTAATTCACCATTATATTCCTAAAAATATCAATAAAAAAATAACCCTTTTATATCACTCAATTCATGAAATTATATTCCATTATTCAGTTTATTATCCAACCCATCCAAAAATGAAAATTTAAATAATTCATGGTATTTTAGCCCATCCTAATACAAGGGATCTTATAGTATCCCAATATTATATAATCCCATCATAGAGAAACATTATCGATCAATGAAAATAGAATCCACCCTATTATGGTTATGAATTACCTTCAAAAAATGGATTTAGTATGTTTCCAAATACCCAACTCACCTATAAGCTTCATTTCCATCATATGTTACACAATCTCCGAAGAACTGAGATAGTGATCACAAACATAGTCAAATCATCAAGCCAGTCCTTACTCGAGGAATTCTATCATGAGACATGACCATATCATCATTTCTTACCTAATCCGACCTATGGATATCCCCCATATGTTTTGTATTAAAACGACCAATTGTGAGTCATGGTTATCCCACAGATAGAACTTCTTGCTACGACAAGTCCATTGTTTTTTAGTGACACTAAAAACACATTTATCTAATTATACAAGACTACACTACCCTCATCCCTCGATCTGATTAAACAATTGAACTCTAATCAAACAAGATCAAACTCACCATGCCATATTATCCATGAAATGAACTGTTAAACCATCTTTGCTACACACATATCATCTCAAAGACATTCCTAATTCAATTTCATCACCAACCATGTCCATATATTCTATAGAATACATTTTAAACACCTTTGATTGAAAATTTTGATAACACGTTTAAACTTAGATTGATTCGTTACCAAAATGAGATTCTAAATCTTTACCAGAAGCTATTTTGGAATTATTCTAATAATTCTCACCATTGACTACACGAGGTTTTGGTGACCACTTCTAGCCGAACCATCTCCCAAATAAAAACCTTTATTCTGATGTGGAACCAAAATTTACACTATCCAGATACATAATTAATGGATCATTATAATGTACACTTGGCTTAACACCTACAACTAGATTTCCTTACCGAAAATTTACTATGAATTCCTGGTATATTTTTTTCATCTATTAAATGGAACACAAGGGAAAAATTTATCTTCTAATGACTAGTCTCAATAATCCACAAGAATTGTCACTTGACGGTCTCCCTTCATCGAAATAAATCCCACTCCCCACCTTAGGATAATCCTAGTCATCACTATAATAAAAATATGGCATGATAACCATAGGCCTTTCCATGTCCATACTAAAAAACAAGGAATTCATTAAGGACCTCTAATTCTGAGATCTAATGTGAATTTAAACAATATCCCATTCCTACTTCTAATAATACTACACAAAACAAATATCTATATTCAAATAGAAATGAGGATCACCATTTTGAAATGTATAATATATTTCTTTTCCTGACCTTGACGCCCTTTAATGAACTTGTTGATGAATATCCAATATAATACCTCTATAAAACTATAGAAAATATTTAAATATATATCTCAATGTATAGATGATACACTATCACAGCATACTATGGAACATGTCAATATAAAGAATAAGATCACTCCTAAAAATGGAGTATAGTAAGATTACATCAATTTGAATGATTACCACCTCCCAAGACATAGAAATTAAAATAATCCATATTTTAATTTTCACACCCCTAAAACCACATATTACGATCATGCATGTCATTGTACAATTAAAATTCTTCTCTCCAATAGTGTTGAGTTCATTCATAAATTACCCCTTATCATTAGGAAAACTCCATTAAACTTACCCATATCTCCTGGTCACAATGTCAATAGACATAACATTCATGAAACCATCAGTCCTTTGATCTCACATATTTACTTAATGATGTTTAATTCTAAACAATTAATGTAGACAACCATCATGAACTAACTATTCATCCACATTGTTGTGCATCCTACAACACCAGTTTCTAGACCAGACTCATGCTCTCATGAGTCATCCATTAATAGGATCATGATGATCATGCTACTTTGAATGTAACTATTTTTTAGCCTATGATATCCCTTATAATTACTCTAAAAATTTGGATCCATATATGTTCAATGGAATATCAATCAACCATCAACCTCATATATTCATTTCATTTAAGAAACCACTAAGCGTGCATATAGTAGTCATATTTCTAGGAAACCGAATGGCCCTTTACATCAATGATAGTTTTCGTATTCATAATCCCATGTGATATCCATAAGGAAAAGGTATCAAAATTCTTATATTTATAAACCCTATAAATTTATATGAATCATCCTGGAAAGGAGAATAAAAAAAATAACATTGCTTAAAGGTAACAATAAACTCTTTTCCAATCCTCCAGTGTTTTCTTTCGAATAAATTAAAAGAATCCTAATTTGGTCTATTCTAATATTAAGGGCCTCTAGGTCTACCACCAAGACCTAAAGAATCTTTCTGGATATACATAACCAACTAAAATTCCCCTATTTCATAGCATCTATCATTCATGTATACACTCTCTAGAATAGTTAATAATAAAGGCTAGTAATATTTCCTCAAACAACATAAGTTTAAAATATCATGGTCAAAGGATAAGGAAATAAAAATCATTGGGTATATTCATGTTGTATTACCCCCTTTCGAGGTGCATATACTATACAACTACCTATATTCCAGGGTTTCGATTCCGTCACCTAGAGTCTAACTTGAGAAAAATGTTCCCGAATGGAAACACATGCCCAATATTTCTAATAAGAATTTATAAATGGATTAATTAATAAGTTTGGTATCTCAACATGGATAACAAGTTATTCATGACATTAGGGTGTCTACATATGAACTTGACTAATTCTATATAGGTTGTTATACTATATCATATATCCTTATGATTCACATACTAATGGGTAAAAATATAACTAAGTCCTCCTGAGAATGACCATGTTCAATTCCCAATAAAACATTAATCATACCCTTACCCAATGGTTCAAACTAAACATACCAATGTAGTGATTGATTTTAAGGCATTTATATGATCTTCATTATTTAAAAAATTATAACATAGATTGTATATAAGCATAAATAAGTACCAACATTAATGAATTTTTTTTCAAAACATTATTTAGATTCCACCATGTACCTTTATAAGAAAATAATTTAATGTGTTTAATTTTATCATTATTTAACTCCATAATTTTTCACAACTATCTCAGTTAATTAAATCGACAATTCCAAGCTATAGAGGAAAACAAAATTTTGTTTGGGTTTGGAATTTTAACTGTCTAACACCTCATAATAATAAATCTAAAATGTTATTAACATGTCATTAATCAATTTAAGTGGTAGTGGTCATGTAATATTGCACGATATATTTTTATGTAACACAATATATTCTTCTGTGGTCATAATAAATAAACATCCCATTATCATAAACATACCCCATGGGGATAAAAAACAATGTATAAATAGAATAAAGAGACATTTTAGGGTTTCTATATGTCATTCAAAATTTTAAAAACACCTAGAATGGGTTCATTTGATAAGAATGTCACATGAAGAATAACATACATGGGTCAAGTCATGTTTAACTCCTAAAGAACATACCACAAAATGACCAACATTTGTATAATTGAGAACATAAAATTTTATTGATGCGGGTTATTAAGACAATGTGGTGTGTTAGAAGCCTTATAAGTCCCAATTTACCCTTCATTTCAAATAAATACATTTTACGTTTGAATTATTGTTTAATATTTATACATATATGCATCCTGGTTTACTTACATGATTCGCCATTTGCCAATTATATATGTATATTCCTTTATAAATTACAATAGGAATTCAAGAAACCTGAACTAGGTCCTTATCATTGGTGTGAAAATATAACAAGATCGTATATGATGGTTAAATTATATGGGTCACCATTCACAAATTTGTAATGTTATAGAAATTTTATAATTTCAATAATTGTGTCTTATTTATTTAAAAGAGAAAATATTTCATCCCATGAAACCAACGGTCTGGTATGAAAACATGTCATATTTTTTTAGTAAAATACAATTCCATCATCATGATATATGGGAAAACACTATTAAGGTTAATGAAAAATGTTTATTAACCAACCATATATCATAATTACTAATAATAAATCTATCAAAATAAAGAAAATAAAAGTAATCATGATAAATATCCCAAAATAATGTTATATAGATATCCATGCTAATAAATCAGAAAAAAATGTTATATAAGTGAGATTTTTATGTAATATATTAAGTAGGTATATTGGTATTCATGCATCATGAAATCTATAATGGAAGCTCCAAGGTATATCATATGCATGAAATTTGAATTTCTATTTTCCATTAATTATTCATGCAGTACAATTTCCCTTCCTTAGAGGTCCAAGGGTAAAAATCCAGAAATCCATAAATCAATAACCCTTTGAAGAACAAAAATCACCAAGGTGGAATAATAATCACCTATAATAATAACATATTGAATAATAATCCTATATCATGAAATTTAATCATCCCCTCATACATGGGTCAACCGGACCCAAACATTATCTATTTACTAAGTGCCAAAAATTTCCATTTCTTATATCTATCATCCAAAAATAGTATGAAAACTGAAAATAACCTATGATACCGATTGGTGACATCCGGATCTAGGAGTCACTTAAACAATTCCTCAAGAAGATTCACTATATAGCCTCAGGAGCTCCTTACCATATGCCATTGGTTGCGGATTAACAGCCAGGGTCTAAAGGTGGTAAAGTAGGGAGATTATAAAATATAAAATTAGTAATAAATATAGATAAATCTTAATTAAATAAAATTAATTAAGAATAATAATAGATGACACATAATAATAAAATGAATCAACAACCGTTCATGAATATGTAACAATTTATATAAAATAGACAAGCAACATGTTATACAATAAAAACATAAATAATATAAATATTCTATCTCAATATGCATTCTGAGCTCCGACATAGTCTCATTTTTATAATCACCCTTATACAAACATAATAGTACATAGAACAAACCACAAACTTCAACCTGAAATTAGGATATTAGTTTAGGTACCCTAGTGGAATGGTGACTCGAAAAAAATAAGATATATAATTAGTATTCCACCACCCATAGTCTTTTATGCAAACTAGTCCATGAGTATAAAATAATGCAGTGTACACGATTGTTAATGGAAAATTGGCGAAGTAAATTTAGATGAAAACATGTTATCTCAGGTTCCTCAAGGACACCTGGATTACCATACATACATTATCCTAAGATGAAAATTCATTCGAATAAGTTCAATAGTTTACACACGTATATATATATATATAACATATACACACACAGTAATATCTTCATAGATATACATGAATTATTTATCACATGATTATTTCTGCATAGATATCCACATAATAGTAAAATAACATCACATTTGAATAAGGTATATTTTGACTAACAATCTCAGATAAATAAAAACATGGGAGTCAATACCCATGAATCAGAATTTTATAGATTTCATTACAAATAATTTCATGCCCCTGAATCATAATATAATGGAATTCATACCCATGTATCATAATTTTAGTGATTCCATTCCTATGGTATGAATTCTCATGAATCATTAAATAATTGACTTAATGATCTATTATCATAATATATGGGATTATATTCATGACTATCGTAATATAATGGATTCCCGGCCTAGGGACCCCATGCCCATGAATCATAATATAAGGGACAACATTCCCCAGTTTCACAATATATTGTATGGAATTCCAATGGAAGCAATAACAATGAATCCTAATATAAGTGGAGTGATTCCCATGTATCACCATAAAATGGAATCCATCCCAAAGTATTCCTTGCATATAAATAATAATATAATGGACAAAAAGCCTATGTCCCATGATATAATGGACATCATGCCCAGGGATGCGATGCATGTGGATCATAATATAAGAGATTTCATACTCGAGTATCATAATACATGGGACACAATGATGGAGTTTCATAATATATGTGAATCCAAGCTAGAAAATCAGGAGTAACAATGTGAATGTTCCAACTTATTAAGATTTTAACATTACTTTTCAAGTAAAATTAATTAATAGGACATGCAAAATTAAATTTCTAAAAGTCCATTGAAAGTTAAATTCTATAATATAATTCAATCCATGTAATTAAGTAATTTTGTTTATAAAAAAATTATTTCCATGGGAAGAACTTGTGCCTTAAAATGGTTCTTCATGACACATCTCAGTAACAAATCATATTTCTATTCATTTAATAACATTATTATTTTTACTGATGAATTGTAAGTGGAAAGAACTCTAATTAGTAATATAGGTGTATCCAAGTGCAATTCATTAAAATTTATATATTCATCAATAACCATTTAAATCACAAATTTGGAGTTAACCCACATTAGGAAGTTATTTTGGGGCACAAGAATTTATTGTGTGATAAGATATTTAGGGAAAAACACATGGGGGTTATTTAATCTCAATGTAAAAAATAACATTTCTAATTATTAATTAATGTCGCATAAAGTGGATGATCAGGTAAAGGAATTAACCACCAAACATGTCGTATGAGGTTACATAACATCATAGTAACAGTTTTTGGATTATATTAATGATATTATACTTTTTAAGAGAAACATGTAGGATGTTTGGAATGAGGCACAACTAAAATAATATGTTTACCAAGAAAAAATAAGGTAAACCATGTATTGTACCAACAGATTCTTACAACAACCCAATCAACCAGTATTGGTCTTTTATTCAAGATGAATGGAGATAAATTATATAAATCTTTTAAATAACCTAAAAATCGGGATATTTAGATCCCATAGAGATAACATCGATTATGGGTAGATAAACTAAACAAATTATGTTATATGGTTCATATACATACTGAGTGTCTTTCAATGCATATGATGATGATTAAATGACACTAAAACCAAATGGGAACCCACCATGGAAATAGGGGAGGATTGAGAAATATTTTGGATAACCTTTTTTCAGAATTGGAGGATAAAATTTGTGAAAACAATTTAAGGCTCAATGGGGAAAAACATAATTTTACCATTTTAATTAGAAATATGGCAAGGCTTCATAGTTTTTAAAACTATTAACTGACCATGTTTCTCACACTCCCCATGTGAAAATCCCAGAGGGTTTTGGCTAACTATGTTGCAACATTGCAGTGATACTTTTTTAATAGTACTAACCATGAGGGAAGGGTTTATATTTTGGAAATCCATGTGCATCAAATTCATCCACTATTAAAATTATTCAATAATGATAAATGGCCATTTTACCAACCGTGAATTATTTAACAACCTATGTAACACCCCATTAGAGGGCCACACAATATCTCCTATGGAAAAACATAGTTTAGTTTGACCATATGCTTGTGTCAGGTTTCCTCATAAAGTGAGTTTTTAAGCCCGACATACTTGAAACTCATCCAAATATTCAATAAAAATATCATTTTCTAAAACTTGTCGATTTTTTTATTATTCTAAATCATGAAATTATATTTGGAGAATAAATTTATGATTCAGCCTATCATGTAAATGGAATGTTGAAAATCCTATTGAATTTCACCCCCTCCTAAATTTAAAATCATATCCTACTAAATAATTAGGTCTTACATGGGGATCATAAGGTTCTATGTTAAAAAAAATCAGATTATATCAAAATTTAATAATTTATATATGTGTATCACAAGTTTTTGTGACCTTTGAAAAAGTTGTTTCTTATAAAATAATTTAACTCTAAAAACTTGATTTTCTGGAAAATCAAATACTTTTTAAGGAAATAAATTAATTTTTTTAAATATAAAAATATATTTGAAAAATATTAATTAGTACTTTATATAAAAAATAATATAATATATACCCAAATTAATTTTCCTATACAATATATTTTCATTATATTAAAATCACCCAAAATGATAAAACAAAATATAAAAGTTATGATGTTATATGGAAATATTCAGCATCATTTTTGGATTTATCATGGCCATATCGTCTAGAGATGTATTATTGGTATTTCTCTAAAATGAGAGATTTTAGGTTTAAAGATGAAAAATATGTTTTTAAAAACCATATAAATTTTATGGTATTATTTGTATATGAAAATGAATTTTTATTTAATAAAATATTTTTATAATGATAAATAATTATATTATAGATAATATTATTTTTCTAAAAATGTTGGTCATAATTTTCTAACCCATATTACATTTTAGAATTGAAGATATATTTTGAAAAAATGTTATTAATATATTAAATAATTAATTTTTATCAATAATTTTTATCGTAGATGGAAATTGAATAAATTAAAAATAAATAAAAATTTTGATTTAGTATTACCAATTTATTTAATAATTGGAATTTTTTTATAAATGATGAGTAACCCTGAATAAAAATTAGTTAACATGGTAAATTATAAAATGGTAAATGTAAAAACATAAGTGTAAAAGAAATAGAAGAATGATTAGAAAATGATTGGGAAGAATGGTTTGGGAATTTAATGACATTATCAGGTTTTATCACAATTATTTATTAAGAAAATTTCCACTTCCTTTAAGAGTTCATTAAAAATATTAATTTCTTTTGGGTATATACAAAATTGGCACTCCTTTTATACTAATATAAGGGGAAATACTGTCCTCATACCCCCTTAAATAGAAAATCATTAGATTCATCCAAAAAACATCCCAATATACTATTTCACACTCAAATAAAAATGTTTCTTGGTTCCAGTGTATCCAAATTACAATCTGTAAATTGTTTAATCCCATTTTCACTAAAGATAAACAAATAATATAGGTATATTTACATAACCTCTCCTTTTTTTGTATTTTAATAAGTTAATTTATTATTCTATTAATTTTATTTTTGAAAAATAATATTTATTAATTAAGTATAATTATTTAATGTGTATGATATTATAATGATGGTCTATGAATTAAAAATTATTCCATTCACCATTTATAAAAAAATGTGAATCATACATTATGTGGACTAATACCTCTATGATATAATATGTTCCATTTTTGATAAAAAAGTATATAAGGATGGATGTAATATAGAATTTAATATATAATTATTATAGTTATTATATATTTTCTATAATAAAATTATAAACCATTTTACTTTTTTATGCATTATATGGAAAATGAAATCATTATAATTTTGTACATATTTATTACCACCTCCATGGAAAGAGTGAATTCCATTTTAAATTCTATCACTACCATATATGGATACTAAAGAGAATGGGTTTCAAGAATAAATGTGATGTTAATGATATTAGTATGGATTTTTTTGAAAAATCTTATTAAATTTTAAGGTGCATTTAAAAAATGATTACAATAAATTTAACCATTTTAAAACAAGAATACATAGCAGAAAATCATTAATTCAAATCATGTATCATTTTAATAACAATTAATTACTTTTCTATATACATTATAATTATTATTTAAATGTGAAATAGAAAATAAATAATATAATTACTATACAGTTATATTAGTATTACAACTAAATCTTCTTATAAGCCTCAATAATCATGGTATGTTCAAGATTGGTTCGTACTGAACACCTACTTGAACAATGATATGATATTATATAATGTATGATAAAGAAAAATTAATTTCAACTGTAATATGACATTACAATGTAAATAAATATTTTTATTGAAAGGGTACATAAATATATAACTAATTAATTTAAAATCACCGACTGGTGGTTGAAAAGAATCGAGAAATTTTCATTTTTGAGTTCATCTTATTTGATAAAGAAAAAATTAAAAAATAATCATAAATTAATATTTTCATGTCAATTTAGGTCATCTATTATATTAAAAATAATGATTGTGGAATAATAATATTTGGAAAATGAATGAATACTGATACCACTCATTTATAACAAATATAAATGGTTGAAACTCTAAACACATGATGAGTGAAAATAGAAAAGGGAAACTAACTAATATATATGAATAACATGATTGAGGATAAAAATTAATAATATTATTGGATATGAATATATTTTTTAATATTAGTTACTATGTTATTTATTTTTATTATACAAGATATTAGTATGTATCTGACTAAGAATCGAAACATTGTATGTGTTTCTTGAATCAAATATTCACTTATTGATAAATAATTCTTAGTATACAACATGTTTTATTTATAGTTCTATATATAAACCCTCTTTAGTGTTTTTTATTATCATTCTTTTATTTTTAATGATATTTAATATTTCATTTGAATTTCTATCCTTTAAACGGTGTTTGAATCAAAATAACGAAACGTTTTAAGGGAAAATATAAGTCAAACCCCTTTTATGTTATACAATTTATTATTTGAAATGATTTTTTATAAAGGAATTGCATTTTAAATTATTTTAACTTTTTATGTCATGGTGAAAATAGTTATTTAAATAATTACATTTTCAAGAAAGCTTTTTTCATTTCTCAAAAAAAATATTGGTGTAATTTTAAAAATATACACATCACTATGAATTTGATGAATACAATATCTTTTCAAGAGGGTTTTTTCATGATTTGTTTTTCATTACATTCATAATGATCATTATATAATGAAATTATTTTCAGTTTTCCACATTTATTTTATTTTATCATATTATTATATAGGTTGATCATGTTTTTTGTTTAAAATGATATAAGTGTTGATGTTATTTTATACAACTTGATTATTGAACAAAAGAAATATAATTTTAATGGGGTTTTTCTAAAATATAAATGATTTCCTTTTGTATTATTTGAAAATCCATTATTTTCTATGGTATTTATAGTATATTATAATAATTTATTGTAAATATAACACATATGTTTTTATTGGAAAATGTTTCTATTATAAACCATGAAAATGTGTTTCCATTATAGACATAGGATAATTTTTTTGTTATAATGCTGAGATGGGTTGTTCCATTACACACCAAGGATGAGTTTTGTTCTTATAAACCTATGTTGGATGGGTCTGGTAGATCCCTCTAATTAATTTTTTAGGTTTTATATTGTATGAGATGATGAAGAGATTCATGAATGATGTGAAAGAATATTATTTCACAATTTTGTTTTATAAATGAGTTGTATATAGATTTATTTATGAGTTATTGTGTAAACCTGATGCCCAAAGCATAATTCAAAAAATTTTATTTAATTATGGTTTTTCCACAATTAAATAATGTTTTTCATGTCTTGAAAAATAGTAGTGATGTGTTTTATTTCCTTAAAATTAAATGTGTTTATTATTACTATTATTTTTAAGGTATTGCAATATTTTCTTCACACTCACATGTTATATGATTTTAATTTTATTCACTTCATATATTTTATATTTCTTAACTGATATTTTTATTATCTTATGTTATTGTAAAATTTTTCATTGTTATCATTTTTGTTATTTTTATCTTATAATGTGATATTTATTAATTACTCATGTTGTCCATCATGTTAGGATATGTTCCACTAATTGTGAATATAAGATCACAAATTTCTAATATTTCAATACCATAGGTGATGAGAAATATTATATCATATGAGATGTATTGAAATGGTATATAGAATCATGATTATGGAGAAACATCCATAACTCTTGTAAAATAATATGTTTATTATTCACGAATATAACAAAATTACATGATGATCCAGACCCTTGGTAAAGGACTTCATATCAACTTCATTTTATTGAGGCCTATTTTTATGTTATGCCATATATTATTTTTTTGGGGTGTATATACAAAACAATTTATATGTTATATCTTGAATTTATATATTCTATTAGTATCTTTATATTCATAAATTTAATCTTTTTATGGGTCTTATGATTCTGATGTACTTATAGTGATAACGGTCATTCTTTAATAATTTCATCTTTTAGTGTTCCCATTACCAATCATATTCCTCCATGTCCTTGTTTTTAAAATGATTTATGAATCTTTTTATAATGAAAACAATATATATCATGTACATATTATGTTTTTTTAACTATATTTTAATAATATTTAGAAGGAATATTTTTACCTTTTTTATATGTAACATTTTGTGAAATGACCAAAGGAATGACTAATTATTAACATATAAGGTGAAAAATAATATTCATACCAATACTAATTTTACTGGATTTATAAATTCCTTCGAAGGATTTCATGTTTTCTCAAATAAAAAACAATAATTCCCCTTTTCAAGTATTTTATTTATTGAAAATGGATTTTTAATGGAAAATGGGATTTTAATTTCATTTGTTTAAAAAGTGTATACAAATAGTTTTATGAAAATAAAATACATGATTAAAATGTTATATTCATGATATGGTCCTTAGACATTGCTTATGATATGTGTAATTAGATATTATCAAGTAAGACCACCGCAAATTACATGATGTGTGCTCCCGTATTTTAACAAACTGTCACTTGTTGCCCAGAGTATGAACCTTATTTTATTACATTGAAATATTAAAATGAAAAATGTGTCCTGAAGGATGGAATAGTTTAGGGGTTTTGGAAAAAAGATACATACATAAGTTCGATATTACCAATTTAAGTGAAATTCAACATATAAATTCTGTTGGAATCATCCACAACTACTAGATTATCCTGGGATGTTATTAATAATATACATCATTGCCTCATAGAGAAAATAAAAAATAATAAAGGGGTGACATTATATGATCAGTAAGGTTATGTAATAGTACCAAAGTAATCATAAAAATAAATACTAGTCATAGTGAGAAACTAAATACACATGCCTTTAAACATTTACTTGAACATAAAATGATATGAATAATATATAAATAAATAATTCCATAATAATAAGTAACCATATATATTCAACTAGTTTTTCTCATGACACCAACCGATGCACCGAGGTGATATATTGAGACCCACATGAAAATTACTAAGTCTAAATCATTTCTTATATGAATGGGGTGAAGCATATATATAATATACCTTCATATTTTAACTAACATATGTAATGAAACTAATATTCCCAAATCTTTAACCATAATACTTACCATTCAGAGTAATATGGTTAATGGATTATGATAGAACATAATTATTCAAAATAATTAAAAAAACTTAATAATACATGGTAGATGATATAATAAAATTTTAATCCCTATTAGATATAACAATAAAAAATATTGTTGAAATAAATACAAATAGCCCTCTAAAAACATTATGTAATTCTTGATAGAAATACTCCATTACTTATTAAAGAAGCGTTATTTTAGAAATATATATATCTATATAAAAGAAAAAGTAAATAAAAATAGTTTTTCCAAAATAAAATTATTGATTTTAGAAAAATAATTTCGTCTTAAAATATATTATATATTGTATTTGAAAATAGGTAAGAATTCAAGATGATCCTTTGAAATGGTATTTTTTATCAGGAAGAATGTTTGAAATATCCTTTTAAAACATTTAACTCCCCATAATAGAAATAAGGATTCTGATTGATAGACGTATATAAAACATTAAAATTGAATTTATGTGGAATTCATAAGAATAAGTAATAAATTCATTGAGTTTAGTAGTGAATAAGAGTTACACGATTGAAAAAAGAGTTTCCGGAAGAATACTCATAAGTTATATCTGGACATCTTCTTCACTTGAGTATAGCATCCATGATAATTAAATAAAATCCAATGATTAATAAATTAATAAACTTGTCTACTTGAATTTTATTCATCATATTTTTATAATTTTCATTTATGGTCTAATTGATAAGTTATATGATTGAATTTTGTCGTTACAGAGTGCCCATTAATTTAATTTCATGATAATTTCACTTGATAATAAGTAATGTAAATAATTTAAAATTTGTATAATTATCTAGAATACTAATTTCATGTTGTTATTAAGAATAATGAAGTTTAATTTTATATATATATCATTCAGTAACATATTATGAATATGAATCATTATATAATACATTAAGTGATAATCATTTAGATTATTACAATGGTTATTTCTAAAAAAATCTCATTTTGTTTTATTGTTTAGTATTATGTATATCTATTATATACTGAAAATAAAAAGGGTTATATTATAAATTTTATAATATTTATCAAAAATTATAATGATACCATGTCTTACTTGAAGAATAATTTGATGAAATAAATATCGTTGTCTACAGAGGTTGTAAATTGGACCCTCTCAGATGATGATTTCATTTATAAAATAAATGACAAAGAGAATAGATATTTTTAATGTTTGTTACATTAATAAGATATAATTAGACTATATATATGATACATAAATTACAATTTATTAATTTGATATTGGATTTTATGAGAGAATAAGAAAACAAGACAAATAGAAATGAAATTAAATGGGAAAGGAAGATAATTTACCTCTGGAAATAACCGCCTTGAGAACATCATTAAAGGAAAGGGTTTTGTTTTTTTGGAAAGAATAAGGGATACTAGACATGGGGATGGAATAAGGAAGTTTATTTATGAATAAAATTTAGGATATTCAAGGCACAGTGGAGTGATGTGAAGAGGGAGTGAGGGCGGTTTTCATACTACATGATTGGAGGGATTTTTTATTATTTTAATCATTAATTTATTATTTTGGATCAAGAATACAAATATCCTTGATTAATTAGACCTAAAATAATATTATCTATATGTGAGTTATATCCAATTACCATTTATATCATATATAACTCAGGAATAATACATAAATTCGTTTTTTATAATATTTCGTAAATTGTCCATTACCACTATGCATAAATATTTGATTATTTCAAAAAACTCTCAAAAATTCACCATAATTATTTTGATGTGTAAATAAAAATAATAACACCATATTATCAAAATAATTTTCTAAATATGTGAAATTTAATTTTTAAATAAAATCATCATTTACTAAAAAAATAATGTTTTGAAAAATAAACGGATTTTATAACACTAAGCAAAATTTACTAAGATCTTATTAAATTATCCAGTAATCATTAGAAAATAATCATTTTACAAAATATTTATCTGAAAATTCATTTTATTTTAAAATAATTTATTAATTTAAAATTCTGATTAAAAATTTATTACTCACAAAAATACAAACACTTAATTATTATTTTTAAAAATATTTAATCTCATTTATATGGTGACAATATATTAATTATATTTACATTGTTGAGGTTAAGGGTCTTATTATGATTCATAAGGGTACATTAATACTCTTAAGGGTCATTTTACTTTTCACCAAAATGTATGTTGATCCTATCGAAGTCCATATATCATATTGATCCCAATCGTGTATGTCCGTTTTTCAAAATTCAAAACATTGAAGCGACAAAATTATGTTTCCCAACCAGGTTATTACTAACTCCTATATTAGAGTGTTTGTTTTGTAGAGACATATTAGTGCATTCCTTCTATATTAAATTTATTTGTAATTACATGGTCTGTTATTTTCTTCCCCCTTAAAAAATATTCATCCTTGAAATTACTAGTATGATACCTCATAATAAGATTTGGGCAATTCTCAATCATAAGATCCTCAGGCTCCCACGTCACCTCGTCCTTTTTATGAATTTTCTAATGTAACATAACCATGTGAGTTGTCTGATTAATCAACACATGTTCTTTAGAGTCCAGAATCTAAATAGGCTCTTCATAGTAAGATAAGTTAGGTTCCAATTCTATACCATCATAAATTATGACTTGCATTGGGTATGGAATGTAATTTCCCAATAATGAGTCATAGAACACATTATGTACCTTAGAAAGGCTAGGAAACATTTCCAAATGATAAGACAAAAATCCAACTCATTCTATAATTTATGAAGGACCAATTTAAACGAGGCTAAGTTTTCCAATGTTCTTGAATCTTATAACACCCTTCCTTAGAGATTATTTAAAGAAAACGTTATCTCCACCTTTTAAATTACAAATCATCAATCAATTGTCATCATAACCCTTTTTAGAACATTTATCTTCTTTGATATGGGATTGAAAAAAAATTACCTTTTGTATTTTTTACTCCAAAATATATGACCCACATGCAACCTTTCATCAACTTCATCCTCACATATATAAATATTAACCCTACATACCATGAAAATCAAGAGAGAACAACCTAAACGTAGCTTCTATTTTTTGTATCATTCAATATTACTGCACTTCAGTTTGAGTTTAATAAACGATACACAATCTAAGCTCAGTATCCAAATAATTTTGATGAAATTTCCATAATTTTGATGTTAATTGTGGATAATGATCAGATACAATTAAGAGAGGTTCTCTATAAAGACTTGAAATTTCATTAATATAGAGTCATGAAAGGCACTCTAGTGTAAAATCCTCTCCTATATAAAAGAAATACGTAGATTTTTTATGTTTATCAACAATTAACCATATTTAATCAATCTTTAATGTATTTTTTATTAATAAAATGAAAAAATTAACTGTGATTTCATCCCATTTTCATGTAGGAATTAGAGGATGTTGCATGACTAACATGGGAGGATTATTTTCAGCCTTTACCTTTTTAAAGAATAAACAACTTGATATCTAATCATCAATTTATCTCTTTAAGTTACCTTCTTGAAATGTTATTTAAAATCACAAGACATCATAATTCTACCAGATTTATAGATAAATTCAAACTATGGGAATCATCCAACAACTCCCTTTTTAGCTTGGGTGTAGTGGGAATACAATGACTCTTCCAAAATTTCATAATTCCATCATCACACAGGAATTCCTCCATCATCTCATAATAAAAATCATTAACATTCATTTGACGATTCCCATTATAAGGTTGAGAAATTTTAATCCTCTCTAATTAATATAGTTCGAAAACAATTGAAAAAGTTATTATGATTCACATTCTATTATAATTTCCACATCCATATCTACTAGATCCATGAATTCAAGATCACTTTCAACCATAATTATAATTAGAACACCATGATCCTTTATTGACAATAAATCATCTACCATATTTTCCTTCCCTAGGTGGTAGTGTATAAAATAATCATAATTTGTAAGCAACTAGAGACATCACCTTTTCCCTATATTGGGTTATTTCATTGAGAAGATATATTTAAAATTATTTTGATAAGCATATATCTAACAAATTTTACCATATAGACAGGGTCTCCATATATTCATTGAAAATATTAATGTTACTAACTCAAGATCATGGGTTGAATAGTTCTATTCATGAGTTATTACGTTCATTGATGTATATGTAATGAATCTATCATTATGTATAAGAAAAAAATAAATTCAATTCTTTTATACATCACTATAGATAACAAATACACCATTTCACAGTTGTAGATTCAAGATTGGAGAAATCACTAATCTTTTTATCAAATCTTAAAAACATTCTTCACATTCATTTTTCAATAAGAACATAACCCCTTTAAATGAAATCTTAGTTATTGATTTAGAAAATTGTGATATGTTTGGAATGAAATGCTGATAAAAACATGGAAAACAAATAAAACTACATACATTAGATAAATTTTTTGTTGTAGGTAATTCCTAAACGACATTTTTCATCACATGATCAACTAATATTTCACCCATAGAGGCAATATATCCATGAAAATAAATAGATTGAAGCCCAAATTTACACTTTTGAAACGTCCCATATAATTCATTTATTCTAAGAGTCATTAGAATAATATGCATGTGATTCTCATGGTCTTGTTTGGTTTTGGTGTATACCAAGATATCATCAATAAATAATAGAAAAAATGTCATCAATATATTCATTAAAAAAAATATATATTAGATCCATGAAATGTGAGGGTGCATTAGTCAGTCAAAAGGCATTACTGTAAGCACTTAATGCCCATACCTGGTTCAACATGTTGTCTTCGAAATATCCGATTTCGTCACACTCAAGTGGTGATGTCCATATCAAAGAACAATCTTGGAAATTTATTGAGCTATGTGAAGTTGATAAAATAATTTATCAATGCATGGAAGATGAAACATGTTCATTATCATAATAGAATTTCTCTTCCTGTAACATTTATTCTTGAAAAAGAGAAATGTGGATCCCCATGATGAAACAATAATGTACATAAATAATTTATCACTAAATTAATATATTTATTTCTTCACCTCTTCTAATTACACTTTGGAATCATATAAGGAGTCTTTGATATAGTTTTGTACCCATGAATTAAATAAACAATTAACCAAATTTCTCACTCTGAAGGTTTTCTACTAAAATCTTCTAGAATTACAATATTCTATTCTTGCACATTACATAAACACTCTATTTGAAAATTTATTTCTTTATCCATATATATTTCAGTGTCTTCCTCCCCAATAATTTATTTCAATAGAACACATGGGTGTGGGTCTAGATAAGAATAAAATGGGGAGGTTTCTCCTATAATGATAAGGGACTCTACATCATTCTCAAAAATCATAAGTTCATTCTTCTTGCAATAGATATTCACATCATTATTTGAAATCTAGTTTATATTGATAATTATATAAATTTCAATAATGGTATGATGATAATGGAAGCAATAAATGAACAATTTTGTGTCACAATGGGAATGATTGACACATATTTGATTCAATGATACTTCCATTAGAAATTTTGTTTAAAAAATCCTTTATTAAATAAAATTGGAAATATCTAATTTTTATGGAAAACAGGGAAGATGTGAAGGAATGCGTTGGTCCAAAATAAAATAAATTATTTTCTATGTTTTAGTAAGTGATTAAGATACCTTCCACCATATCATTTAGAACATTCACCTCTATAGTTATGACCACATAAGATCAGGCCTACTCCTTTGGCATTATATTGGGGAAGTTTCCTTAACGTATACGAAATTCTTGTGCATGATTTCCTATATATTTATAAATATAGCATCGAAAATTACTTTATTCATTCATTCCCTTACAATCATGAGAATAGTGTCCTTTTTCTCCACACTTGTACTAAACATCCATTCCCTTCAGATAGATACCTAAGTGATTATTCGCTAACATATTATAGGGTACAATGTAAATTATTTCCTTCTTTTCCATTAACATACTTAATTTTCTAGAGTGTTCATCATCCTGCTTATTTTCTTACATTACTCTGAATTCATATGACTGAAATAATTCTTTTTCTATCTATATTTCACATGATACTAAAGCTTCATATGTTGAGAAATTATGAGAGACCACTACCTTTTGTAGGATTATTATTGAACCATAAAAAATATATCAATATTTCTCGTTGAATTACATATATTGTGTGCAGCATGCCTATCAAGCATTGTAATGTTTTCTTCATACATTTAAATATTCTAATTATCCTTCTACTTGTGATCTATGAATTTCCTTTCCATATCCACTTATTGTTCGCATGGAATATAATTTACTAAGAAAATATAAATAAAATCCCTCCATTCTTGATTTCAATATCTTCCTCCTATTTTGTGTTTGGAATCAATGACCACCATTGATCAGAATCTCCTGATATACGATACACTACAATTAATACATTCTCTATTTTGATACTTCTCAAGGAGAGAAATATATTCTCTAAATAGATTATTTACTATTTTTACATGAATTGGATTATAGTACCATTAAATTTTGGAATTTATTGTTGTATAAACTAGTATAACATTGCTCCTCCATGTTGTGTATTAGAATTATCCATACATATATGGTTATTATTTATAACCTGATTCAGTTGTACCAAAATAGTTATAAGTTGATCAGAACCAGTAGAAAGAATTATTATCTTCTTCAGGATGGTAATACCCACATGGGATACACATGTTCATTCAGTTTCCATTCCTTACTCTTGGATCCATTTTTAAATAATACAATAAAATAAGTTAGCTAATAAATAATTATGTATATATTGAACTAGAAAAATACGTTACCGAAATTGGAATCATATGGATAGTTAATCCAATAATCATAAACATGTTTTCATAGAGAAATGATTTACTTTTAAATCATCCATATTGGGATGTAAATTATATGTGATTTATCCTAAGTACATCCCATGGGAGTGTCAAACATTCTGCACAGTAAAGACCATTTTTGTGTACTAGGTTACCCCAAGTAAAGACTACAACACCATTTCGGAGTTGTTACTCCAACGAAAATTTATTCCAGAATGACATCAACTTGTAGTATCTAGACAAGGATATATTTCTAGGAGGATCCACGTAATATCTTCCATACAAAAAATTATATGTTGTTTTCGTATGATTATCTCTAAGTCTTCTTTATTAATTTTTTCACTAATATATTTTTTCTAAATCAAGAATCAAAATTTACTACTAAACATCCTTTGATACAAACTATAAAGACCGGACCCTAGTTTCCTAGAGTTGGTGCCTTATTATATTACATTTGAATATTAAAAATGATCACATGTCCCTAAGGAATGAATAATTTAGTAGTTTTGGAAAACAAGACACATACATAAGTTATACATTAAAACTTGAAATTAAATAAAACATATAAATTACATTGGAATCATCCAGAAATACTGGATTATCCCTGTAAGTCATTTATAATAAACCTCTTCGCATCCTATCAAAAAATAAAACATAAGAAATGGTTGATATCATATTCCCAGTAAGGGTATGTAATAAAAAGGATGTATTCGTAAGCATAAACTCTATGCATAGTGTATACCAAAATGAAAATACATTTTAACATATACATGAGAATAATATGGTAGGAATAAAAGTTGAATGAATAATGCTATAATAAAATATAAACATGGATATTATACTTGAAAAATAATCACATGTAATATCCTTAATATGTTCGATAATTAGGGAAATAATAATGTGGAACATCATAACCATCCTTTCAAGGCATCATTCCAAGACCACATATAAATGTGAAAAAATCCAAACTAGTTTGTCTCGTAGAACCTACCGATGTACCGAGTAGATCTAGAGGACCCCAACTAACACATAATAAGTACAATGAATTACTATTACGAATCTCAGGAAACATAAAGAATATATATATTCTTATTGAACTATCATAAGAAATTTAAATCACTTTCCCCAATCATTATACATAACAATAACCATTCTAATTTAAACGGTGGATGGTTACAAGAAATCTGATCCATAGTCAATATAATCATAAAATATTTAAAAAATATGGTATATGATATCATAACATCTTAATTCAAATTAAACATAAGAATCAACAATTCTTTAGAAATAGTTCAAAATACACTTACAAAATCATCATCTAATTCTTGATAAAAATACAAATTTTCATTCAGAATAAGAGTGGTTTTTGAAGGATATATTTGTATAAAACTAGGAGTAAATTAAGGTTGTTTTTTCATAATAAAATTTTTATTTTATAAATACAATTCTATATTAATATTGATTATATAGTTTAGTTTAAAATAGGTAATATTTTGAGAAGATCCTTTGAAACAGGATTGATTATTGGAATGAATTTTTGAAATATCATTTAAAACATGTAACTACCCAAAAAATATAGTAGTATTTCGAATGGTACACATATATTTAACGTTACAAAGATAATTTATTATGGATAAATTATAATAAGTATGAAATTCATTGATTTATGTAGAGAATAAGAGTAGCCTTAATGAAAATGGAGATTTGGGTAGAAACCCCTTACCTTATATACGAACGTGCTCTGCACGTCACCATAACTTCCTAGATAATCAAATAAAATATTTTAATTAATTAATTACTCTCCTTATATACATATATTTTATTCGTTATAGAATTATTAAGTTCTTTTGTGGACTTATTGATAGGTTATATGATTGAAAATTATCATACTAAAGTATTCATTTCCTAGAATTCATGATTTCTTCGCTTGATTATAAGTAATGGTGTTCGGTTAAAATTGGTAAAATTATCTAGAATTGTGATTTCATGTTGATATGTGTATAAAAAAATTAAAAATTGTTATATATATCATTTGGTTCCATATTATGATAATGAGTCATTAGATAATACATTTTGTTACAATCTTATAGATTCTTATGACAGATATTGAACACAAAAAACTCATTTTGTTTTTTCATTTTTATTATGTAAATATGGATATTATAGAACTTAAATAGTATTATATGATAAATTTTATAACATTTCTCAAACATTATAATAGTTCCATGAACATCCTAGAAAAATAATTTAATGAAAAAAACATCATCATCCATGAAGGTTATAAATTGGCATCTCTTAGATGATGATTTTATTTATAAAATTAATGAAGGAGAGTAAGAAGAATGGTATTGGTTAGTACATTAACATGATATAATTCCAGAATATAGATTATACTAGAGTTATCATGACCAATTATATAGATGAAATTATGAGAGAATGAGAAAATAAGATAAATTGAAATGAAATTTAATGAAAAAGGAAGAGGATAAACCTTTTGAAATAACAACATTGGGAACCTACTTAAAGAAAAGGTTTTTGGTATTTTGGCCATAATAAGGGCTCATAGAAATGGTTAGGGACATGGGATGAGTATTTTGGTTGAACATTGAGAATATTCAGGGCTTTAATGAGTGAATATAAGAGAGAGTGAGGGTTGTTTTATATATTGGAGGAGAGGAGGGGTTTTGAATTATTTTAATCATTAATTTATTATTTTTGATGAATACTATGAATAGTCTTCACTAATGTGAGAGAGAACAACAATAAGTGATTATTATTTCCAAACAATGTCCATTTACATCATCTATGACTCAAGAAATTTTCAAAAATTAATTTATTTAGCTTATTTCGTGAATTAGCAAGTTCCCCTATATATCAAAAAAATCATGTATTTTAGAAAAATACCAAAAATTTACCCAATCAATTTTTTGTTGAAATGATCAATTAAAAAATGAAATCCATTTTATGAAAATATTTTTTTAAAATATGATCACGATTGTGTAAAAAATTTAATTTTGTAAAACTAATACTTATTTTATAACCCCATTAAAAATTAACTAAGATTATAATAATTTATCCTAAAATTGTAGGAAAACAATATATTTATTTTGGAATGAATTTTATGAAAATGGAATTTATTTTAAATCAATTTATTTATTAAAAGTTTTTATTAAATATTCATTACTCAAAAAAATACAAACACATATCTATTAATTTTAAAAATAATAACTCTTAATTATAAGGTTCTTAAATTTTATTTATATTTACATGTGTGAGTTTAAGAATCATATTTTTATTCATAACGGGAAATGAATATTCATATGGTTCAAGTTACTATATACCAAAAATATTTGTTGATCCTATCAGACTCTAAATATATTATTGATCGCAACCTCGTATGTCCATTTTTCAAAATTCAAATCATAAAAGCAGAGAATTTTTTTAACATCTAGGTTATAAATATCTCTTATAACAAAGTGTATATTTTATATAGACTCAGTGTTTCAAGAATTCTATATTAAATTAATTTCAATATCCTTGGGGTTTTACACTAATGGGACACAATGAGACCATTATATCTTAAATGATGGATGTGTCTATAGTGTGCTCCAATGCCTTAGGTAACGAAATTTTTATCCACAGAATTATATTTGAAGTTTTCCATATGGTTATTCAAAATTATAATGGTGTTATAAAGGTTCTATGAGATGATTTCCCATGTCACCTACATGACATGACTATTCATTCTAAAATGATACTATTGAAATAATTTATTTTCAAAAATCAATATAAATATCCTTTATTAAAAGAATGATAATTCCATTTAATCGTAGAATTTTGTGTTTTATAGAAAAAATATTTAATCTTTTTTCATTTCTTTAATTGAACTAATCATTTACATTTTTTATTTCCCTTACTTATATTTTTATACTCATCCAAGGTTTTTTAATAAATTTATATAGGTTTTTATTATCGGTATGGGAATGAAGGAGGTCATGATTAATGTCATTATAAGGCCCCAGCCTTAAACCTTACTTAATCATGAGTTAGTAAAAGATTACACATTGAGGATCTTTTCAGGTTTAGATTTTTAGAGAATTAGATCATAAATCATGCATTACATTCTACATTTAAACATGGTGGTTACATTAAAGACAATATTCACTTTTCCCATCAAAGGAAACATATTTAAAACAAAATATGGATTATTTGATGACACTTCCTTGACACTATCATCACATTATGTACCTTTCCCTTAACCTATGAAAAACATTTCCAAAACATGGGATGAGCATAAAAATCATAGTAAGGTATATACAAATACGAAATGAAAACAATAGTCCATGTATACATAGGAATCAATGAAATTATACTTTACACATAAAACATAATCACTTTAACAGACCTCATCAAATCAGGAATAAATCATAGAAATCATAAGACATTAAGGTAACTTGAGGTATTCATAACATTCTTACGTAGGGAGTAACCCTCATGGATACATTTGGAATACCCATCACAGTATATTAACTAAATCTCTTCGGAGAAACCTTAGCGTTTAACCCCTTGATGTTACCTAATACATTGGAGAGCTATATCGGGCACACCCACCATAAGTTTATCACGGAACTACCAGTCTTCATAAACAATGCCCAAGAACCATAACAGAATCGTATCACATAAAACATGCATAAAGGAAACATAACATTTCCACATTTAAATCACAAGATATCAATACAACACATTGATATAATAAAAACATTATCAAAACCATTTTCAATACCAAAATAAAAGAAAAGTAAAACATGGTATTTATTTTTCATTTAAAAAAAAGTTATGGCTTGTAGAGGAAGCCGAAACCCAAATAATGGTCACAACGACGGAGAAGTCGTTGTCGCCGTATACGTACGAAAAAAACATTCCCTTTTTTCATTTAGTAAAACGCTTCGTATATAAAGATTCCTTTTGAATAAAAATGAATGTCAAAAGAGTTTATACACTATATAAAAGAAGGTTGTGTATAAAACAAAATATGCCTCAATGAAAGGAGATTGAGACGAAGTCCCTTACCTCGTATCCTACTTGACTCGATCATTCTTTAATATCCTGAATAATAAACATGAGTTAATTTGTACTTTCTTAAGAGACTTTTTAAAGTTCATTATACCTTTTATATCACTTATTACAATGTTATGAACACTATGTAATTATTTAAGTTAATGACAGTAGTTTTGTCGATCATTGGTACTTGAGTCAAAAATAAAATCCTTATAATTACAAGTAGTTCATGTGGTAAAATATCCATTATATACAGAATTATATTGATGATGTAGATATCATATATATCATATATATCCAGTATATAAATGCATTTATAATATTACATAACATTTAGAGGTAATAAATGAAATGCACCGTTCATGGAGACGGTAAGCCGTACGTACCCATGAATGCTATTTTCATTTCTATTTCGTATTTAATGGAATGAAATCATAATGATATAAAGGTATATTATAATTTCAGTATAATATCATATATATTATCATTAAATATATCCTTTATATGTACCACATATGGTATTAACGAATCAAATCACTTTGAGGGGGCGGTTGTCCGCACTTCCAAAAAATGAAATTATCACGTTTATCCATAATGAAAACCACAAAGGTATGCCATAACTGAAAAATACAGAAGCATAAAAAAAAAATTATTATATATCATATATAAATATAGTGACATCATAATGGCCACCTTTAAAGGTGTTAAAAGAAGATTGAACAATCATCATTTCGTGAGGTAGAAATTTTCCAACCACAGAAACAGTATGTTCATTAACCATTAGACGGTGGTGTGTGTATGTGTAACTCAAATCCTTCTTATAAAAACATCCTAGAATATTTAAGACACTGGTTATTTTACAAAATAAAGTAATAAAAATAGTTTAGGGTGTTGGAGTAGAAAAATAACACAAAAGAACATTAGAGAAGACTTTACCTTTAAATCAGGTAACTCTTCTTGGATTGAACCAAAAAGGTTTCTTGAAGAGCTTCCTGTATAAGGTAAGGATTCTATGAGGAAGAGAGGGATGTGGAGAGATGAAATGAGCAGAGTTTGGCCGAGCCAATGGGTTGAGAGGTGTGGGTAAAGAGGTAGATGTGGGCCCCTTTTATTAGAGGGAGGAGGGGAACTCTTGTAACGTCAAGATATGTTACTTTATATTAAAATGATTTTCGGATTTTAAAGGTCCCACATTGATATATTTTGAGGATAAGGTAATAAGGGTTCGAAAAATACTCATCCAATAAGTTTTTGACAAGTTTATATCTTAGATATTACATTATCTTTTCATTTTATTTAAATCGTTCATTAATGAGGTAATCACTGCATCATCATGGTGTCATAAAAAATTTAATTTATTTAATGTCTAAAAATTATAAAAAACTACTATTATGTAGGAAATATTTTTAGATTTCCAATGAATATTTATAGTCTAAGTGATCATTTATGTAGAAAAAATTAAAATTATTTTACTTGGTTGATACATACTTTGGTGATATTCTCCTTTCTTTAAAAAATAAAATTATAAAGTGTCACTATCAACAGAAAGTGAATCCATGGGGTCCCTAAGTTTTGCACAAGGTATCCCATGGTCGGAAATGACACAAACTATATAATTAGGACACATGTTGGTGTCATTTGTTATTATTATGATATTATTTTGTTATCCTTAACAACCCGATTACTAATTAATCATGATAATTAAAGATAATTACCATCGTTACTATTCATAATGTCCAAAAACAAAAGAGTCTTAATTACATAATTTGAACCTTATGATTAAAAATATGGAATCCATTTTACCAACTTCCAAACATAGAAATTGCAACAATTAATCTAAAAATAATCCCCGTTGTCAAAAAAAATAGCGGGGATTTTAGAAACAATTTCTATCAAAATGTTGACAATTGTTTATGTCCAATTTCAAGTGAAAATGATTATAATGACCACCATTGGATTAAATGGTAAAAATATATTCTAATTACACTTTAAAACCAATTAAAAGGACAATATATCCATAAAATTAGATGAAAAAAAAAGTTTTGAAGTAAAATGCAGTATTTTTCACTATTCATTAAAAAATGAACATTGTCAGAAAAATACCAAATATTTATCCAAATTAAATTTAAATTTCACAACTGTAAAGATTAAGTTTATTTGGACAAATATAGCTTATAAAATTATTAAAAGATAGATTTAAAAATGGTTCTCCATCAAAAGGCGGTAAAGAAATCTTATTAAAATATTAGAGAATTCTATGCTTAAGATTGGATTTGTTATCATTTTAAGCCTCCTAAAACACTATCTAATTCATAAATAGACATAGATATGAAATTCTATTATTCATTACTTAATTTGGATTTTACATCCTTCCCCCCTTTATAAAATTGTGTCCCCTCAATTTATTTACTTATTGAATAAGTGTGGGTATTTATCCCTCATTGCATTTTCAGATTCCCATGTTGCCTCTTTAATCATGTGGGTTTTCCACAAAACCATTACTTGATGAATCACCATATTTTGTAACAGTTGATCCATGTGGTCATGAATCTGGACAGGTTGTTCCTTATAAGATAGGTTCCCTTCCAGCTGAACTTCTTCTGGACTCAAAACATGACATGGATTTGACATGTACTTCCTTAACATCGAAACATGAAAAACATTGTGTACCTGTGATAAACTCGGAGGTAAAGCCACTCGGTATGCAACTGATCCAACTCTTTCAAGAATTTCATATGGTCCAATGAACCTTGGACTCAGCTTTCATTTCTTACCAAATCGCATCACAATTTTCCTTAGTGAAACCTTGAGAAAGACATGATCACCTACCTCAGAGGAGAGATCCTTCCTCTTGTTGTCCGCATAACTTTTCTGCCTGCTCTGAGCTATTCTCATGTTTTTTTATATAAGCTGAACGTTTTCTGTCAACTCTTCTACCAATTTTGGTCCCATCAACTTCCTTTCACCCACTTCATCCCAAAAAGCTGGAGTTCGACACTACTTCCCATATAATGCCTCAAATTGTGCCATTTGTATATGAGAATGAAAACTGTTATTATAAGAAGACTCAACCAAAGAAAAATGTTTGTCCCAACATCCCTGATAATCCATTGAACAAGCATGTTGCTGTTGAGCAATGTATTGTTTTCAAACAATTCAAAATAATGTTTTTTAAAGGGGGAGATTATTTTAAATAATACTCTGTCTCTTTATGATGATTTTGATGCTCACAAATACCCTTAATTATTTACTAATTATTTCGTTGAGTATTTTGCAGGAATTTATTTTATTTATTTATTTCATACAACGAGATTTCATACTTCATTTATTCCGAGATCAATTTTAGCGCGTTCTGGAATCACTGTAGCGCGAGATCAATTTTAGCGCGTTCTGGAATCACTGTATTGTGAGATCAATTTTAGCGCATTCTGGAATCACTGTAGCGCGAGATCAGTTTTAGCGTGTACTGTAATCACTGTTCATACCCTACATTGATTAACGTAACGTATGGATGAAAAGTTTACTTTTTATGTTAAAAGAAACGTATGGTTAAGGAACCTTACGTTATTTTGAAACGTATGGTTAATGAACCTTACGTTGTTGAAAAGTATGGAAGAAGAACATTACGTTTGGAAGGAACCTTATGTTTTTGTTGTTGGACAAGTATGGAAGAGAAACCGTACGTTAGTTTTCAGTGTTGAGTTTGTTTCTCAAAAGTATATATCATCAACCTTACTTTTATAATCAACCGTACATTCTTTGGAGAGTTGAAGCAAGACAAAGTATGGATGATCAACCCTACGTTTGAATGCTGAAGAGAAAGTATGTATGTTCAACCTTACGTTTGAGCTTACGTTCTGAACCTTACGTTCTGAACCTTATGTTTGTGAACCTTACGTTTGTGAACCCTACGTTTGGAGCCACGTCATCAACCCTACGTTTGGCGTCGGGATATTTTTGACAGACGATATTTCCTTTTGCATTGGTCAAACAGGCGGATTATTAAGCGGATTTCGATCCGATTCTTAAGTACGACTTTGACTGAATCATAGACGATTTTCAACGGATTAATGATTGATTTAAACGGAGCTTTTTATGCCGATTCTTCAGGGGAGTTACAACGGCTCTGTTATTTCATTTAATATCGCGAATCTAAAGGAGATTTTCATGGATCTATTTATGCGGAATATTTTCTCAGATTTGAATACATATGTTCTATCTTGGAAACTTCGGATATATATATACACAGGAAAGTGTATGAAATATAGAGATTGATCTTTTAACGAGCAAGAAACAGAGACTGTCTGAAGGCGTTCTTTTCTGGTGATCGAGAAGAAGTGTAAAACCTTTATTACTGAAGGAAGATCTTGATAGCAGATTCACGTGTTCTACATCGACTATCTGTTGTGAATCTACTACTGCTGAAGTTGTGAAGTTTCGTGTAATATCTATTGCAACTGGATCGACTCAGAACTGTTTTGATTACAGATCTTTATTTTCTGAAGACGACGATCTATCTACTGTCAATTGCATTCTGTTGCAATTGTGAAGAACAATTGGAGAAGTGTTTTCTATATCGAAACCCTTTTTATTTTTGAGTGATCAGCTTCTCGTTCTAAGATGTTTGGGTTCGTGTTTGAACCAGGAAGGCTGTGTTTGCCTGAAACTTGTAAAGGTGTCAACTTCCTGTACTCAGTTGTGAACAGGTCTGTGGAAACGAGGACCAGATAGTGAAAATCGCCAAGCTCGTGGATTTGAGTGTTGGTGGAGTGGACTAGGGGCCTTCTGTTCCCCGAACCACTATACATCCGTGTGTTCATGCTTTTACTTTTTCCGCTGCATATTTAATCGTGAAAAAGCATAGTGGACAGAATTTGTCTAAATGGAAGAGATTGTAATAATTTTGAAAAGACACAATTCACCCCCCCTCTTGTGTGTAATCCGTAGATTCAGATCCAACAATTAGTATCAAAGGGAGGTTCTTATTTTTAATGTCTTATCTAGCTAGAAGTATTTAAAGATTATACATAGTGTATCATGGCTGATACGAGAGAGGGAATGTCAATGGTCAGAGAACCTTACTTTAATGGAGATAATTATGGCTGCTGGAAATCACGTATGATTATTTATCTGAAAAATCTTGGTTACAATGTCTATTCAAAGATTCTGACTCCCTATGAACTTCCTGAAAATCCCGATACATGGAGTGCTGCTACAGAGGCTGAGTATGACATGAATTCAAAAGCTATGAATGCAATCATCTGTGGTCTAGAACCGGATGAATTTAACAGAGTATCTCAATGCTCGACTGCATATGAAATGTGGCAAACAATAGATGTTGCTTATGAAGGAACAGATAATGTAAGACAGATGAGATATGCAACTGCTAAATTAAAATTCGATACTTTCAGAATGATTGAAGGAGAGAGCATCACTCAGATGAATGGAAGATTGACAGAAATTTTCAATAATATAACAGCTCTAGGAGAACCAATCAAGCAGGCTGATCAAGCGTTAAAGGTACTGAGAGTACTTCCTACTCGATGGAATGGAATCTCTGCAGCAATCAGACAATAAACTTCTGTTAAAGATCTAACTATGAGAGAGCTGATTGGTACATTGATGATGTACGAGGCTGAAATGCAAGATGAGGTAAATGAGCATAAAGTCTACATAAAAAGGGAAAATACTGCTTTGAACGTGACTTCTCAACCAAAGGATAGAATGATGAAGAACAGAGAAGTAAGTGCTAAATCAGAAAGCTCTGATTCTTCAAATTCGGATGAAGAACTGGCTCAGCTAGCCAGAAAATTCAGAAAGTTCTACAGTAAGAAGAAAGACTTCAAGAAATCCTTCAAGAAGGATATCAAGGAAGTGAGATGTTATGAATGCAAAAAGATGGGACATATCAGACCGGATTGCCCAAAATTGAAAAATGCAAAGAAAAAAAAATTCTTCAAAAGAGATGATTATGAGCAGAAAGACAAGAAAGCTATGAAAGCTACGTGGAGTGTTTCTGAAGACTCAAGTAATTCTTCTGAATCAAGCTCAGAGAAGGAGGAAGCCAATTTAAAAGCAAATATGTGTTTCATGGCTGAAACTGATGAGGTACACTCATACTACTCCTCTGACTCAAATAATGAATCAAACTCTGAAACAAGCTTCTGAAATAAAAAACTTGCAGCTTACTGCAATATGATTGAAGAAAGGTATGACTCATTATTTAAAAAATATAAATCTATAAATAACTTGCATAAACCTATTTCAGATGAGAGAAATACTTTGCTAAAACAACATAAGGAATTAATTGACAAATACAACTCTGCTGACTCAAATAAAATTAATTTTGAATCAAAAATAAAAACTCTACAGGATGAAGTAGAATCTTATAAAAAGGCTGCATTAGTTTTTACAAAAGGAGAAAACACCTTAAATGAGATACTTGGAAACACTGTAATTAAAAAGGAAAGGTTTGGAATTGGAAGTAAAGGAGAAAAACCTATGTTATACAAAAATTATTTTGTTCCTAGCACTAAACAGGTTATTTGTAACTTCTGTGGAACAAAAGGTCATATAGCTAAAAACTGTTTTCTAAGACAACCTCAAATATGTGGAATTAAGAAAGCTTATATTTCCAATGATCTATATGATTCAATCAATTTTAAGAAAACAAAGCAAATCTGGATAACCAGATCACTGCTTGCTAACAATCCTGGACCCAACAAAATATGGGTACCAAAGCAATTTGTTTGAATGTCTTTGCAGGTAGCAGGTCACCAAAGAAAGAAATAAATATGGTATATGGACAGTGGCTGCTCAAGACACATGAGTGGAACATCAGCTAATTTCTCTTCTCTTACTCGAAAGGAAGGAGGACTTGTCACCTTTGGTGACAATGCCAAAGGAAAGATTATTGGTATTAGAACAGTTGGAGATCCAGAGACAGTCTCAATCAACAAAGTACTTTATGTACAAGGGTTAAAACACAATCTGATAAGTATCTCTCAACTCTGTGATGATGGATACACTGTTGATTTTACTAACAATAGTTGTACTATTTATAAAGATAAACTGTTTAAGTTTAGAGCACCCAGAACTGATAATGTTTATACTTTGGATTTGTATTCCTTGTGTAAACAACAAGTAAACTGCTTAACTGCTAATATAAGTGAATCCTGGATCTGGCATAGAATACTTGGTCATTGCAATATATATGCTTTACATAAATTATCTAAGAAACATCTAGTTTCTGATTTGCCTAGTCTCAAATTTGAAAATGACAGATTCTGTGATGCATGTCAGCTTGGCAAGCAACACAAATCATCATTCAAATCTGTTAATAAAGTTGCTACAACTAAACCTCTAGAACTTATCCATATGGATTTGTTTGGACCTTCAAGAGTAGCAAGTTTAGCTGGTAAATTATATATTTATGTATTAGTTGATGATTATTCTAGATTTACTTGGATATTCTTTTTGAAATTTAAAAGTGAAGCTTTTAGTTTATTTGAAGGTTTTTGCAAATCTATTCAAAATGAAAAAGGTTTTAATATAATCTCATTGAGAAGTGATCATGGTGGAGAATTTGAGAACCAGGAATTTAATTCCTTTTTCTCAAACATGGGTATTAAACACACCTTCTCTGCTCCAAGAACACCTCAACAGAATGAGATTGTAGAAAGAAGAAATAGAACTATTCAAGAAATGGCTAGAACTATGTTAAATGAATATAGCCTACCTATATATTTCTGGGCAGAAGCTGTTAATACAGCTTGTTATATAATGAATAGAATTTTAATAAGACCTATTTTGAATAAGACACCCTATGAACTATGGAATAACAGAAAACCTAAAGTAAATTACTTTAAAGTTTTTGGATGCAAGGTTTACATCTTGAATACCAATGATAATCTTGGTAAATTTGATCCAAAATCTGATAATGGTATTTTCTTAGGATATTCTGCAACCTCCAAAGCTTATAGAGTCTATAATAAAAAGTCAAGGACTGTTGAAGAATCAGTTCATGTGAAATTTGATGAATCTGATCCTTTTGAGAAAAGGATAGAACAAATAGATGAACCTGATTCTAATGAAAACATGAGACTTGAGAATTTAAAGAATGATTTTGAAAATGATATAAAAGAAATTCAGTCTAGTTCAGAAGAACATGACACTGAAGAACCTTTGAATGTAATGCCTAGACAGTCTAGAACCTTAAAGAATCACCCTTTAGAATCTGTGATAGGTGACTTAGAGACTGGTATTCAAACTAGAAGAAACCTTGGAAACATAGTTGAATTCTCTGCTTTCCTATCCCAACAAGAACCTAAGACCATAGAAGAAGCCTAAGATGATGAGAGCTGGGTAATAGCAATGCAGGATGAATTGAACCAGTTTAAGAGAAATAAGGTTTGGGAATTAGTTGAAAGACACACCATGATTATCCAGTAATAGGAACTAAATGGGTCTTTAGGAATAAATAGGATGATCAAGGGATAATAACTAGAAATAAAGCAAGATTAGTAGCTAAAGGATATAATCAAGAAGAAGGAATAGATTATGATGAGACATTTTCACCTGTAGCCAGGTTAGAAGCCATTAGAATCCTTTTAGCCTATGCATCTTATATGAATTTTAAATTATTTCAGATGGATGTTAAATCTGCCTTTTTAAATGGTTATTTAATGGAGGAAGTTTATGTTGAGCAACCTCCTGGTTTTGAAATTCTCAAAAACCAGATTCTGTTTTCAAACATACTAAAGCTCTTTATGGCCTTAAACAAAAACCTAGAGCTTGGTATGAAAGACTAAGTTCTTTTCTTTTGAAAAATGATTTTACTGTTGGACTGGCAGATCCAACACTCTTTAAGAAAACTGTGAAAAATAATGTTTTGTTGGTTCAAATTTATGTTGATGATGTAATTTTTGGATCAACCAATAAAATTCTTTGTCATGAATTTTCAGAATTAATGAAAAAAGAATTTGAAATGAGTATGATGGGAGAATTAAATTTCTTTTTGGGTCTTCAAATATTCCAAAAATATTTTGGAAATGTTTTAAATCAATGCAAATACATTACTGATTTACTTAAGAAATTTGGACTTGAAAATAGCAAGCCATTTACAACTCCTATGTGTACTAATATAAAACTTGATTTGGATGAAACTAGAAAATCAGTGGACAACAAGTTATATAGAGGTATGATTGGTAGTTTGTTATATCTTACTGCTAGTAGACCAGATATAATGTATTCAGTATGTCTTTGTGCTCGATTTCAATCAAATCCCAAAGAATCCCATTTAACTGCTGTTAAAAGAATTTTTAGATATTTAAAAGGTACTATTTATCAATCTCTGATTTATCCAAAAACCTCTGATTTTAATTTAATTTCATATTCAGATGCTGACTTTGGAAGCTGTAGATTAGATATGAAGAGTACTTCAGGAACATGTCACTTTTTAGGAAAGTCTTTAGTATCATGGTCTAGTAAGAAACAACAATCAGTTGCCCTGTCAACAGCCGAGGCAGAATATGTGTCTGCAGGTAGTTGCTGTGCACAGGTG
Organism: Viscum album; assembly: GCA_963277665.1. Taxonomy (NCBI): domain Eukaryota; kingdom Viridiplantae; phylum Streptophyta; class Magnoliopsida; order Santalales; family Viscaceae; genus Viscum; species Viscum album. The sequence goes on along the minus strand of OY728161.1, from coordinate 1,982,041,670 downwards.
TTGTGGATGAAAAACACTCTTATGGACTTTGGATTAAATTTTAATAATACACCTATTTTATGTGATAATACTAGTGCAATTAATATTTCAAAAAATCCTATTAGTCATTCTAGAACTAAGCACATTGATATAAGACATCACTTTTTAAGAGATCATGTGTTTAAAAAGGATATATTTTTAGAATTTATAAATACGGAAAATCAATTAGCAGATATTTTTACTAAACCACTTCCCACGGCAAGGTTTGAATTTATTAAGGGGGAGTTAGGTTTATTTAATTTTAAATAATTTTTTTTAAATCTTATTCTATTTTCGAATTCTGCTTAATTTCTGTTTTCCGCTATAAGTAATTTTATTTTGTTTTAAATAAAAGTAATGATTAGTGATTACACGGGAATCAAGGCTGTCAGAACCGTTTCACCTTCTAAACTGCTTTACCTTTTTCAGAAACCCTTTCGAAAACCTAAAACCGCACATCTGCTCCAAAACCCTTTTCTGAATCTTCAAACCCTAAACTTCCGAACCTTCAGAAATCGTTGTTGGAATGGCAAAGACTAAGCGTCCAGATGAAGCCGAGAGCAGTGATGCAAAGAAACCTAAGGTAGTTAGTCGGAAAATACTGCAAGGTAAAGTCATAGATTTAGAGTGGCTCTTTGAAACTAATTTATTGTTGAAGCAAGCGTTGTCGTTTCAAAGCCTTGAGAAAGCTTTTAATAGTGAAAATTCTGAGTTTCTATATGAGGCAGAAATGATACATTTCTTTGGTGCTGTTCAGTTTAGCCTTGGAGATACAGAGGATAGTTTATTGTCTCAAATAGAGGATAAGGACTTTTCAATATCATCTGTAGAGATAAGTCAAATTCTTAACTGCCCTCATGAAGGAGTTTTTCATTTCGATTTACGGAATATTGGAGATTCTGTACATAAGTCTGAAGACATTATATCTTTTCTGTTTGGAACTAGAGTGATAAAGAAGATGTTTATTAAGGATTTGGAGCCCGATCAGAAAATTTTGGTAAAATTTGTTCAGACTGGTTTAGCACCAAGAATGGCTGAGATGGAGAAAATCCTATACCCTGACATGTACATAATGTATCTTCTGATGTGTGATATTAAGTTTAATTTTCCTCGGTTTATGATAAGATATCTGAGTTACTACTGTCAGAGTGAAGCAAGAATGACCTTTTTCCCTTATGGAAGGTTCATTTCTTTGTTTTTGTTTAAAAGAGGAATGATCAGATTGGTAGATGCTGGGGTGAAATGTCACCACAGTAATGTTTTTAATTCCGGAACTTTGAGGAAAGTAGGATACTTCTGGAGAACAATTAAAGGAAAACTCTTACCTGTTGGAGATGAGGAAAACTCGGAGAGTGCTCAGGCTCAACCGGCTAAGTTCAAGGAGGGACAAGCAGAATCAAGAGTTAGTACAGTGGCAAGGAGAATTCGTTTTGAGATGGAGGAAGTTGAGGAAGATAGAAGTCAAGAAGGACTTCAATCTAGAAGGAAGAGGTCAATTGATGAAGAAATTATCTCTCCTGCCTTGAAATCCTCTGAACTGTTAATTTATTATTCATTTGTGAGAGAAGCTGTTGTGGAGAAGACTGCACCGATAGAGGAACCAGCAGCTCAAACAGAAACTCAAAAAGAACCTCAATCTGCTGCTGTGGCTGTTGAAAAAGTAATTCAACAAGAACAACTTATGGAGGCAGTGCCTGGTGAAGAAGTGGCCCGACCTCAATATTTACATGAAGATATTGTTCTTGACCATTCAGTAGAAGTCAGAGAGACTACTGTTCATGATGAACATACTTCTGAAGCTAATACAGAGGTACTTCAAGATGATTTTTCAGTGGAAGAGTTTTAGGCTTCAAAAGATAGTTCAGTGGATCAACCTTGTCAGGACAAGGACAAAGAACAGTCAGATGCAAATTCTTTACCACTTTCCCTGCTTCATCAACCAATTCTGGACATGAGAATCGAGCACAGGGTGCCCCTGATTCGAGAAAAGAAGAAGTTGTTGAGTTGTACAAGCGTATCTCTCAGTTAGAATCTGAAAATGTTAGTCTCAGAAATTCTCTGAACTTTGAGCAGTTGAAGTTTCAGAAGCTGAAAGAATGTACTGTTTCAAGACAGGAAGTAGATTTGTTTAAGACTGATATGCTGCATGATGTTGATCAGTTAAAATCAGAGATGGTAAAGAAAGATGATTTGTTTGAGTTGAAGATTTACATGGAGAATAAATTTAAGTCTGTTGCAAACAGTGATGTGAGTGGATCAGGCTCTTCACCTGATTTGATTCGGAGATTTCAAGCAATTACTGCAGAAATGAGCAATATGAGTGAAAGATTACACGATCTTCAGTGTAATAGTGCCCCTTTATCAGTTTTGCTAGATAATCAGAGATTTTTAGTAGATCAGTTGACATCTGGAGAGCAACCGATTAGGATTCTTTTGAATCAGTTATCAGAAAAACTGGCTCTTTTTGTTGAAAAAGAAGAAAGAATGCATGAGTTTTTCAGAGTTAATTTGATTTAAGATATTCATATGAATCAAGAGAACAGAGATCTTATCATCAAGTTATGAGATGGGATGATGCAGAGGCTTAGAGAACAGTTTACAGAGATAAAGACCGCGATTCAAAGGAGATAGACACCTTTTTCCCTGTCTTATCTATGAACCTTGATTCCTCTGTATATCACAATCGTTTATATATAACAGCTTGTGAATAAAAATTCTTTTCTTACTACTTTTTTGTTTTGTTGCTTATTGATTTATGATTGAGTTATCCAGTATAACAAATTCACTTATTCATACACAGTTAATTATAGCATTTACTTATAGTTCAGTGTAATATTGAATGTGTTCAAATCCGTAATTTTTCATTCTTTTTGATATCACAAAAAGGGGGAGAATTTGGATAAACACAACATTTAAATTCATTTGTTTCCTATGAAGAAATTTGGATATATGGGAGAATTTGGATAAACACAACATATAAATTCTTTTGTTTCCTATGAATAAATTTGGATATATGAGAGAATTTGGATATATACGACATTTATCTTTTATCTATTTTTAGCAGAAAATTTATTTTTATGGGGGAGAAATTTTATTATAGTTAAATATTGTTTTAATCCTTTCAAAATTCTAAAATTTTATAAAACTAATTTTTCAATAAAGATTGCAATTAAATTAGTTCTATTATTTTATGGGTTTTGTGATCATCAAAAAGGGGGAGATTGTTGAGCAATGTATTGTTTTCAAACAATTCAAAATAATGTTTTTTAAAGGGGGAGATTATTTTAAATATTACTCTGTCTCTTTATGATGATTTTGATGCTCACAAATACCCTTAATTATTTACTAATTATTTCGTTGAGTATTTTGCAGGAATTTATTTTATTTATTTATTTCATACAACGAGATTTCATACTTCATTTATTCCGAGATCAATTTTAACGCGTTCTGGAATCACTGTAGCGCGAGATCAATTTTAGCGCGTTCTAGAATCACTGTAGCGCGATATCAATTTTAGCGCGTTCTGGAATCACTGTAGCGCGAGATCAGTTTTAGCGCGTACTGGAATCACTGTTCATACCCTACGTTGATGAACGTAACATATGGATGAAAAGTTTACTTTTTATGTTAAAAGAAACGTATGGTTAAGGAACCATACGTTATTTTGAAACGTATGGTTAATGAACCTTACGTTGTTGAAAAGTATGGAAGAAGAACATTACGTTTGGAAGGAACCTTACGTTTTTGTTGTTGGACAAGTATGGAAGAGAAACCGTACATTAGTTTTCAGTGTTGAGTTTGTTTCTCAAAAGTATGGATCATCAACCTTACTTTTATAATCAACAGTACGTTCTTTGGAGAGTTGAAGCAAGACAAAGTATGGATGATCAACCCTACGTTTGAATGCTGAAGAGAAAGTATGTATGTTCAACCTTACGTTTGAGCTTACGTTCTGAACCTTACGTTCTGAACCTTACTTTTGTGAACCTTACGTTTGTGAACCCTACATTTGGAGCCACGTCATCAACCCTACGTTTGGCGTCGGGATATTTTTGACAGACGATATTTCCTTTTGCATTGGTCAAACAGGCGGATTATTAAGCGGATTTCGAGCCGATTCTTAAGTACGACTTTGACTGAATCAAAGACGATTTTCAACGAATTAATGATTGATTTAAACGGAGCTTTTTATGCCGATTCTTCAGGGGAGTTACAACGGCTCTGTTATTTCATTTAATATCGCGAATCTAAAGGAGATTTTGATGGATCTATTTATGCGGAAGATTTTCTCAGATTTGAATATATATGTTCTATCTTGGAAACTTCGGATATATATATACACAGGAAAGTGTATGAAATATAGAGATTGATCTTTTAACGAGCAAGAAACAGAGACTGTGTGAAGGCGTTCTTTTCTGGTGATCGAGAAGAAGTGTAAAACCTTTATTACTGAAGGAAGATCTTGATAGCAGATTCACGTGTTCTACATCGACTATCTGTTGTGAATCTACTGCTGCTGAAGTTGTGAAGTTTCTTATAATATCTATTGCAACTGGATCGACTCAGAACTGTTTTGATTACAGATCTTTATTTTCTGAAGATGACGATCTATCTACTGTCAATTTCATTCTGTTGCAATTGTGAAGAACAACTGGAGAAGTGTTTTCTTTATCGAAACCTTTTTTATTTTTGAGTGATCAGCTTCTCGTTCTAAGCTGTGTGGGTTCGTGTTTGAACCAGGAAGGCTGTGTTTGCCTGAAACTTGTAAAGGTGTCAACTGCCTGTACTCAGTTGTGAACAGGTCTGTGGAAACGAGGACTAGATAGTGAAAATCGCCAAGCTCGTGGATTTGAGCGTTGGTGGAGTGGACTAGGGGCCTTCTGTTCCCCGAACCACTATACATCCGTGTGTTCATGCTTTCACTTTTTCCGCTGCATATTTAATCGTGCAAAAGCATAGTGGACAGAATTTGTCTAAATTGAAGAGATTGTAATAATTTTGAAAAGACACAATTCACCCCCCCCCCCCCTCTTGTGTGTAATCCATAGATTCAGATCCAACAGTAGAATATCCTCCAAAGTCTGAATTGTTCATTCTGACTGCCCATCTGATTGAGGATGAAAATCTATAATAAAATTTAATTCAGTACCCAACGACTTCTGAAGGCCTTTCCAAAAGTTATAAGTAAACATGAGATCACAATCTGATACAATAGAGAAGGGAACTCCATGTAACCAGACTATCTCTTTAAGATACAAACGAGAAAGTTTATCTAGAAAAAATGTATCTCGTATAACAAGGAAATGAGAAGATTTAGTCAAGATATCAACAATAACCCAGATTGAATTATTACCTCAAGGTGTCTTCGGCAATCCAACAATTAAGTCCATGGATATATTCTCCCATTTCCACTATGGTACTGGTAAAGGTTGATGCATCCCTTTCGGTAAATGCCGATCTTCTTTAACTTTATTACCATTCAAACACTTCACAGTAAAATCATAAATATCTCTTTTCATTCCATCCCACCAGTAATATTTCCGAAGATCTCTATACATCTTAGTACTGCCTGGATGAACTGAAAATGTAGAACTATGAGCTTCACATAACAACTATCTTTTCAACTATGAATCACACTGCACACACAATATCTTCCCAAATCTCAAAACACAATCATTGTCAATGTTGAATTCAAGAAACTTACCCTTCTGAACCAGATCTACCTATTTCTGCAACTCACTATCTTGCTTCTGTGCTTTCTTAATTCTGTCTGATAGAGAATATTTCACTGATACATGAAACAGAATAGAAGAGAATCCTGCACCAAAAACTTCAATTCCAAAGTTCATCTAATCATTAACCAAAGGATCATGCTCCAAACGTAACATGGTTAATAAAGCATTAATTTTTCGACTCAAAGCATCATCCACATTATTTGATTTTCCTGGATGGTAATGAATTTTAAAAACATAATCCTTGATTAATTATATCCATCTACTCTGTCTCATGTTCAATTATTTCTGAGTGAATATATACATTAAACTTTTGCTATCAGTATATATTTCACACTTTACTCCATACAAATGAGGCATCCAAATTATTAAAGCGAAAACAACAGCAGCTAATTCCAAATCATGTGTAGGGTCATTTACCTCATGAGATTCCAACTGACGTGAAGAATAATAAATTACATAATCATTCTTCATTATTACGCAACCAAGTCGTTTTAATGAAGCATCACTGTAGATAACAAACTCACCATTCCTTGAATGTAGTGCCAAAACTGGAGCATTCACCAATATTCTTTTCAACTCCTAAAAACAATCATCACATTCTTTTTTCTAGATGATCTTAACACCCTTCCAAGTTAGCTTAGACATTGGACTAGATAACCACGAAAATTTTCTAACTAACATTCGGTAATAGCCTGCCAAACCAAGCAAGCTATGAATCTCAGTTACATTTGTGGTTCTTGGCCATTCTTCAACAACCTTTGTTTTTACCGGATCAACAGTTATTCTAACTTTAGAAACAATGTGACCAAGGAAAGAAATTCGTTGCAACCAAAACTCACACATGCTGAATTTACCATACAATTTATTTTCTTTTAAGGTTTTAAAAATAACCCTTAAATGTCGTTCATTCTCCTCTTTACTTTGAGAAAACACCAAAATATCATCATTGAAAAGAACCACAAACTTATCCAAGAACTCATGGAAAATATTATTCATAAGGTCCATGAATACAGTAGGTGCATTGGCCAACCCAAAAGGCATTACTACAAATTCATAATGGCCATATCTTCTACGAAACACTGTCTTCAGAACAAATTCTTCCTTTACCTTCAATTTATGGTACCCCGATCTCAGGACAATATTTGAAAATTACTGAGCACCTGGGAGCTGATCAAACAAATCATCAATAGGAGGCAAAGGATATTTGTTCTTAACAATGATATTATTCAAGACTCTATAATCAATTCAATGTCTCATTTAACCATCTTTCTTTTTAATAAATAAGACAGGAGCACCCCATGGTGATGTGCTAGGTCGAATGAAACCTATCTCTAATAAATCTTTCAATTTCTCCTTAAACACTAAAAGTTCAATTTGAGCCATTCGATAAGGGGGTTTTGAAATTGTCTTAGCATCAGGAACTTAGTCAATAGTAAATTCAACTTCCCGATCTGGTATTATTCCAGGAAACTAATCAGGAAAAACATAAGGATACTCATTTACCACTGGCACATCATTAATATGAACGGTTCATTTGTTTTCAAAAATATGTGCAAGGAAACATTTATTTCCATCTTTTACAAGTTTCTCCACCTCTTGATATGTTTTCAACAGTAACAGTTCATTCTTATACACAAACTAAAAGAATTTCTGAAAAGAAACTTCTTTAGCTCCATAATCAATCTTACCATGGTAAACAGAGATCCAATACATACCCAGGATAACATCAAACTCTACTAGAGTTAAAACAATAAGGTTTGCAAGTAGGTTCTTACCATGGATAAGGATAGGAAGATTCTTATAAATTCTTTTTGTCTCAACATTTCCCCCAGTTGTTTTTACCATAATTTCAGGAGTCATTTCTTGAGATGGAATTCCAAATTTACTAGAAATGTTTTCAGAGATGAAAAAATGTGTAGACCCCAAATCAAACAATAAATTGGTATAATTTGAGAAAACAAACAAAGTACCTGATACCACTTCATTTGCTGTCCCAAAATCTGCTGAAGAAGTTGCAAAGGATTTCATCACCCCTTTTTTGCTTGTAGTCTGACTGTTTCCCATCACTCGAGCTCTTTGTCAGAAACTCGTTTTCATAATGACCCATCTCATTCCACTTGAAACATTTAACTAACTGTAAATAAAATTTGGTCTTACCATCACCATGATATTTTTCAGTGCAATATCAAGCCTTATGTCCCATCTTATCACATTGGTAGCACATTCCATAATTTAGAAGACATTCCCCAACATGCCTTTTACCACATCTATCACAAATTGGAAACTATTTTTTCTTACCATCAGACCTTTTTGAAGAATTATTCCTTTTCTCCTGCCACCTTGGTCTCTTCTTTTGTTGGTTGTTATAGAACACTTGATCAACGGAAAACTCCATTTCCACCTTCTTAGCACATCGAACAATCTTTTCATAACTCTTGAACTCACGAGAAGCTAAATCCCTTCGATATTTTGTCTTTAATCCTGAGTAAAAACGATTGATTTTACTATCAAGGTCTCGGATAAAATTTGGAGCATACCTTGCCAATCGAGTGAACATTTCTTCATAAGCAGCCACTAAGTCGTCCTCTTGCCTCAATTACAAGAATTGTTTTTTCCATCTTAAATCAAACAGCCTTAGGAAAATACTTCTCAAGAAACATACCTTTGAATTCATCCCAATCAAGAGCATCAATATCATCAGTGGCCTGGATATTTTTAACCATCAACCACCACTGATCTGTTTCACCCTCAAAACGTTAAATTGCAAGACTAACCTTTTTATTGTCTGAACACCCCATGACATCAAAAATCTTCTCCAGTGCTTTAATCCAACCTTCAGCTAGCACATGGTCATATGATCCTCTGAATGATGGGGGATGTTGCCTCATGAAATGTTCCACCACTGACATGTACCTCTGTGGTTGATCTGGCTGATCTCGTGCATGGATACCACCACCATTTATCGCTTCAGTCAACTGCTCCATTACTACAACAAACTGTTCAGTTCCAATTCTGACCATCTCAGGATGCTGATTCGGAAGGTCATTTCCATCTGTATGACTTCCTAGCACTGCTTCCCTGTTTCCTCTATGAAAAACCATTCTAAACAAACATTTCTTAGATAAAGCAACTTGGTAATCTTCAAATGCTATATCATTTCAATTTGTCCATAAAAAAATATTTTTGGATATTCATTTATTATAATTCTAACTCCTAACGTTATCTAAACCGACCTATGATACCAAATATAAGGCCCCAGCATTAAACCTTACTTAATATTGAGATATTACAAGATTACACATTGATGATCTTTTCTGGTTTAGAGTTTTTGAGAATTAGATCATAAATCATGCATTACATTCGACATTTAAACAAGGTGGTTACATTAAAGACAATATTCACTTTTCCCATCAAAGGAAACATATTTAAAACATAACATGGATTCTTTGATGACACTTCCTTGACATTATCATCACATCATATACCTTTCCCTTGACATGTGAAAAACATTTCAAAAACATGGGATGAGCATAAAAAGCTCAGTAAGGTATATAAATATATAGAATGAAAACATTAGTCCTTGTATACATAAGAATAAATGAAATCACACTTTACTCATAAAACATAAGAACATTAACATACCTCATCAAATCATGAATAAATCATAGAAATCATATGACATAAAGGTAACTCGAGGCATTCATAATATTCCTACGTAGGGAGTAACCCTCATGGTTACGTTTGGAATACCAATCATAGTATATTCCCTAAATATCTTCGGAGAAACCTTAGCGTTTAACCCATTCGTGTTACCCAATGCATTGGAGAGCTATATCAGGCTCACCCGCCCTTAGTTTATAACGAAACCACTAGTCTTCATAAACAATGCCCAAGAACCATAACATAATCGTATCACATAAAACATGCATAAAGGAAACATAAAATTTACACTTTTCAATCACAAGATATCAATAAAACACATTGATATAATAAAACAATTATCAAAATCATTTTCAATACCAAAATAAAATAAAATTAAAACAGTTTATTTATTTTTCATTTAAAAAATGTTATGGCTTATAGAGGATGTCGAAACTTAAAAAATATTCATGGCGGCGGAGAAGCTGTTGTTGCCGCATACATACAACAAAAACATTCACTTTTGTTGATTAGTAAAATGATTCGTATAAAAATATTCCTTTTGAATAAACTTAAAATTCAATGGGTTTTATACACCGTATAAAATAAGGTTGTGTATAAAACAAAATATGCCTCAATGAAAGGAGATTGAGACGATGTCCCTTACCTCGTATAAGACTGGACTCGATTGTTCTTTAATCTCCTGAATAATAAACTTGAGTTAATTTATACTTGCTTAAGAACCTTTTTCAAGTTTATTATTGATTTTATATCACTTATTACCATGTTATTAACACTATGTAATTATTTATGTTAATAACGGTGGTTTTTCCGATCAATGGTACTTGAGTCAAAAATAAACTCCTTATAATTACAAGTTGTTCATGTGGTAAAATTTAAATTAAATCCAGAATTATATTCATGATTTAGATATAATATATATCATATATGTCCAGTATATACATGCATTTATAATATTACATAACATTTAGAGGTAAGAAACGAAATGCACAGTTCATGGAGACGGTAAGCCGTACGTACGCAAGAACACTACTTTCATTTCTATTTCGTAATTAATGGAATGAAATCATAATGATATAAAGGTATATTATAATTCCAATATAATATCATATTTATTATTATTAAATCTATCCTTTATACATACCACATATGGTATTAACGAATCAAATCACTTTGAGGGGGCGGTAGTCCGCACTTCCAAAAAATGAAATTATCGTGTTTATCTATAATGGAATCCATAAAGGCATGCCATAAATGAAAAATACTGAAGCATAAAGAAAACATAAACTTATTATATATCATATATAAATATAGTTTCATCATAATGGCCACCTATAAAGGTGTTAAAATAATATTTAACAATCATCATTTCGTGAGGGAGAAATTCGCCAACCACAGAAACAGTATGTTCTTTAACCATTAGACGGAGGTGTGTGTATATGTAGTTAGAATCATTCTTATAAAAAATCCCAGTATATTTAATACACTGGTTTTGTTACAAAAGAAAGGAATAAAAAGAGTTTAGGGGGTTGGAGAAGAAAAATAAAACAAAAGAACATTAGAGAAGACTTTACCTTTAAATCGGGTAACTCTTGTTGGTTTGAACCAAAAGGGTTTCTTGAAGAGCTTTCTGTCTAATGTAAGGTTTCTATGATAAAGATAGGGATGTGGGGAGATGAAATGAGTAGATTTTGGCCGAGCCAATGGCTTGATAGGTGTGGGTAAGGAGGTAGATATGGGGGCCTTTTATAAGAGGGAGGAGGGGCACTCTTCGAAAGTCAAGAAATGTTACTTTATATTAAAATGAGTTTCGGATTTTAAAGGTCCCACATTGATATATTTCTAGGATAAGGTGATAAGGGTTCTAAATATACTCATCCAATACATTTTTTTCAAGTTTAAGTCTTAGATATTACATTATATGTTCATTTTATTTATATCGTTCATTAATGAGGTAATCGCTTCATCATTATTGTGTCATAAAAAATTTAGTTTATATAATGTATAAAAATTATTAAAAAATACTATGATGTAGGAAATTGTATTATATTTCCAATTACTATTTATATTACAAGGGATAATTTATTTAGACAAAATTAAAATTGTTTTACTTGGGTGATACATACTTTGGTGATATTCTACTTTCTTTAAAAAATAAAATGATAAAGTGTCAATATCACACAAAAGTGATTCCATGGGGTCCCTAAGATTGGAACAAGGTATCCCATGGTATCTCATTAAAAAACCAGTAGCATTATGACACATGTTGGTGTCATTTGTTATTATTATGATATTATTTTATTATCCTTAACTACCAAATTACTAATTAATCATGATAATTAAAGATAATTACCTTCGTTACTATTCATAATGTCCGAAAACAAAAGAGTCTTAATTACATAATTTGGACCTTCTGATTACAAATATTGAATAAATTTTACCAAATTCCAAACATAGAAATTGCAATAATTAATTTATAAATAATTCCCGTTGTCAAAACAAATAGCGAGTTTTTTAGAAACAAATTTCATCAAATGTTTGACAATTGTTTATATCCAATTTCAAAGTGAAATTAATTATAATGACCACCATTGGATTAAATGGTAAAAATATATTCTAATTAAAACCAATTAAAAGGAAAATATATCCATTAAATTAGATGAAAAATCAGTTTTGATGTAAAGTACAGAATTTTTCACTATTCATTAAAAAAATGAACATTGTCAGAAAAATACAAAAAATTTATCCAAAGTAAATTTCAATGTCACAATCCTAAAGAATAAGTTTATTGTGACAAATAGAGCTTATAAAATTGTCAAAATATAGATTTAAAAATGGTTCTCCATCAAAAGGTGGTAAAATAATATTTTAAAATATTAGAGAATTCTATGCTTAAGATTGGATTTATTCTCATTTTAAGCCTCTTAGAACACTATCTAATTCATAAATAGACATAGATATAAAACTATATTATTAATTACTTCCTTGGGATGTTAAATTCATGAAAATTATTCATAAGAAGAAATAATATTTTATTTTAAAAGTTTTATATTGTAGGAAAATAGATATTGATTGTAAGTGTCTTGTCGATATTATTATAGCTTTTTTATATATGAGTTATGAAATAATTATCAAAAAACACGAAGATAAAAATATCCTCAAATATAATAAATGTAATTTTTGGCATGAAAATCAAGATTTTTTATATTCTTTTTGATTGATTCCTTGTAGATCTTATAAAATAATTTTTAATATAACATTATAGGTTAGGATAATGTTAATATAATTCCAATGAATTTTTTTTATTTATGGATAGGTTTAAATAATATATAATTTTAATATTAACATATTTCATTATCTAAACTATATCTATCCATAATGGTTTCTTGAAAAGAGAATAGGTATCTATTTAGGGATTAAATCAATTGGAAAATATAATCTGAAATCATCATCTAAAGATAGTTGAAATTTTATAAGAATAGTATGTTGCATTGATGGATCATTTGAAATAAGATATAAATTGTGGTGGTATCCAAGTTATAGAGGAAACCAATATATAAAAATGTAAAATCTATATAGCACATCATTTTTTGTGGAAACATCCCACATTATTCAGTCAATCATCTTACCCTATGGTTTCCAAATAATTAAGCATTCCTATGGGGAAGAAATTTAAAGCCATGGGTTGTTTGGAATGTTCTAAGGAAACAAATTATATTTATTATTTTGAAGGTTATGTTTATGGATGGTGGTATTTATTTTTTAAAACAAAAGATAAAGGAAATCTACATTCCATGGAATGAGAAATATTTAATGATTTTTTCCTGGAGAAATATTTCCTGAAGGTTGTTTGACTACTGATGTAAAACTAATTCCTGGAATATAGGATGTAATGATGATTATATGCCAAAATATGAATAATATATTACTTGTATGGGAAGTTAAATATCAAACATTGCTTGGAAAATTGATAAAAAATTAATTAATTTCAATTTTGATTGTGACTAAGTCCAGGAAAATATTTATCCACATGTGAATTTAAAATATAAGAGAGTGAAAAATTCTGCTAAAAAACATGAGAGAAAATTTTCAGACACTCATATTTCATAAAGTGTTACAAAAAGAACCCTGGTAAATTTCTTCTGAAATTAAGGAAGTGTTATCGATGAGGAATATTTGGCCATATGTCATATGATTAAAGGAAACAAATCCAGATGAAACAATGAATGAGGAAAGAGATACCCAACCAGTGATGTTGTTTTTTAATTGAAACTGTTTTATTAAATATACTGACATGTTACTAATGTTAGTAACCCATGCTAGTAATCATTACATTTAGATGAATAGTTTGGGGAAATCTTTTTGCAACAAATACATTTGATGTTGGGATATCAAATGAAGTGATGACAGGTATGTTACTAATTTATTCAAATTATTGCAATATGTTATTTGGATATATATAATAATATTCAATCATTTTTGAGATATTTTTTTGTAAACATGTAATATCACCTCATGAATGTAAGATAGATCATTGAATGAAAAATTCAGATGGAAGTATAAAAGAATCCTTGATTTATAGGAATCTTATTATTGTTATTAGTGTGTTGTATTTCTTATAAATACTCTAAATTGGGAATTTTATATTTTTATTTCATTATTGGTATATGTTGGATTTTAGTTTAAGATGATTATATAAATTCTGAGCTAAGAGAGTTATTTTCAATGCTCCATGACATTGATAACATTACAAAAAGGTGATAAACTAATTAGATATGGAAGTTAATGTTTCTGAGATCATATTGTTGAAAATAAAGAAAATTTTCAAATTATTTACGTTATAATAGAGAATAAATACATGAATAATTTTCTAGATCACTTCCCTAGTGTTATTAATGATTTAGAGGTTGAGGTTACAATTGAATTTGTTCCTGATTCTATGAATATTTCTATACGTCTTTACTGACTGGATCAAGTGTAACTTTATAATTGAAAATGAAAATGTAGTGGTTGGTAAATAATTATTTTATTCTTCCTAGAAATTCACCCAGTGGTGATCAATTTTTATTTTTTAATAATAAAGATAGTTCAATGAGAATTTTCCTGGATTATAGTTCTATGAATAACATCTATATTAAGAACATGTATCCTTTATATCATATTGATGATTTTTGTGATCACTTATATGGAGAAAAATTTAATTCAATGGTTGACATGAGGTTTGGGTACGATAAAAAAAGGTGAATGCGGATGACATTCTGAAGAGTACATTTTGGACATGATGTGGGAACTATGAGTTTGTAACTATATCCTTTGGGTTGTCGAATTCACCTATTGTAATTTTGGATGTTATGAATTTTGTGTTTATGAGTTTTGGAAAGGTTTTTGTGTGTGTTTATTTATGATATTTTTGTGTACTCAAAATTTTAGAAGGAACAATAATGAACCCTAGGGATTATTTTTCAAATATTAAAAGATAATAATTTATATGGGAAATTTAGTATGTGTGAATTTTGGTTACATGAAATTTCGTTCATGGAATAATTATTTCAAATTATTGAATAAATATTGACCATGATAAACAAACTATTTTAGAATAATGGGAAAGACCAAAAAATATACATAGATCCATAGTTTTCTTGTATTATTATGTCAATACTAGTGTTTTGTTTAAAACCATTCTATGTTTTCAAGAACACATTGTAATTTAAATCAAAATTGTGTTAAATTTAATTAGGTAAAAGACTGTGATTATTTTTTAGGAATGAAAAACAATGTTGGCTAATGCCCCAGTTTTGGACCTACCTTCCTAAAATAGATTATATTTCAACTTTAGTGATTATTACTTGAATGTAATTGGTTGTTTTATAATAAAGATGATTTGGTGATTTTTTATTCATCAAGTTAGTAGAAACCTCATGAGTTGAGTTACCCTACTAATTATATGTAATTAGACATATTTTTATTTAATAATTTTAGATCCATCATTTTTATAGATTAATTAGTGAAATATATACTATTAAATAAATTTTATTGTATATATTCACTCAGAATGAATTAAAAATGGTATATGGAAGTTGGTTTGAACTAATAAATGATTATGATTACAAAATTCATTGTCATCCTAGGAAAAAAATAATTTAACTAATTCTTTGAGTCAAAAAAATTCTACATTAACCAAGTATCATTTTGAGTGTAACCCTTTGGTTAATAATTATATAAATTTTCTCTTAGAAGTTGTAGATGCATGTATATCCACACTTTTTTAGGTCTTAGTACTGTCGAATTTATTAGAAATAATTAACAAATTTTTAATGGGGATAAATATTTTCTGGAAAATGTAGATTTAATCAAGAAGACTATGATTCTAGATTTTAAAATTGACGAATAAGCTGTTTTACAATTTGGAAAAATATTATGTGTGCATTGTGATTCCTCATTGAATAATGAGTTGTTGATTGAATATCAGAGTTCTACATTTACCTTCATTCAGGTAGAAATACAATATACATAGGAAATTAGGAGTATTAATGGTGGTGTGGAATGAAAAGGGATATTTTGAAAATTACCATGAAGGGTCTGGTTAGTCTACTGGTTAAATTATAATGACACTTTTCAAAGTGAATGTTTCAAACTTTTCCAATTCTAGATTAGAAATCCAAAACTATAACAACTTATTTTACTGTGGGATTACAGAAGACAACCTAATATAACTATATTATGTAGGTTATTGTTAAACTATTAAGTAAATCTATGCATTTCATTTACATTTGAGACTATATCTATTTGGATCAGCTTTCACAACTATATCTATAGAATATCGTCTAGTTACATGGAGTGCCTATTTCTATTGCATCATACTATGATCCTAGGATAATTTCAACTTTTTAAAAGACTTCAAAAATCATTGGTTACTAAATTAAATTCCATAACATAATTTCATTCTCAAACAAATGTTCAGTCAGAGTAGATTATTTAGAATATAGAATATATTAATCCTTCTTATTGAATTTATTATCATGGATGTTGGGATAAATAGATTTCATTGGATAAGTTTTCTTATTTTAATATATTTAATTCCTATATATATAAATGTCACCATTTTGGGCTTTATATACAATGAGTTATAAAATAAAATATTTTTGGGATGATGTTGGAGGAAAAAAGATGATTGGAATAAAGATAGTTGAAGAAATATCTAATAAGGTGCACTTGATTCAACAACATATGATGATTTCTCATTAAGGATAGAAACGTTATCCAGATAACTTGAGGAATGACCCTTCTTTTGAACTATGTGATCATGTTTTTCAAGAAAGTATCTCTATGAAAAGTGTGATGTATTTTGGAAAAAGGGGGAAGCTAAGTCCATGGTTCATGAGATCATATCAAATCCTTGATAAAGATGGATTACTTTTCGATCAATATTCCTTTCTTCTATCTATAAATTATGTATAAACCATATTTCATGTTTTGATTCTAATAAAACCTGTGAATGATTCATCTCATGTTTTGATCCCGGATGAACATTATTTGGACGAGATCCAATCTAATTATAAATAACTAGGGTTTTTAAAACATTTGGATTTACCCACTTTAGGTTTTATTGAAAAAAAATATGGTTAAAGAGGCAACATTTGATTATGAAAATGATATGAGGGAATGATATATAAACATGCATAATAAGTTAGTAAAATTGAATGAAAACAAATTCAAAATGGGGAAGAAACTATAACCTAATTAATGATAGAATAAAAAAATTCATGATTTTATTCATCATAACAATATTATGTAAATTCTAAATAAAAAATAAATACTTTTAAATAATGTATTTCTATGTAAAGTTTTATATAAAAGACCACATTATAATTTTTATAATTTCAATTTTATAATGTAAATATTATTTTTGAAATAAAATTATAAAAGTTTCTTCCTGTTAAATTTTGAAATTTTTGGAAATTATTGATTTTTCTGAGATTAGTTCATAACCAATTTTTTTAAAAAATTATTTTATATTCAACAAATTATATAATTAAAACTTATCATTACGTGTTTAATATGATTTCATGTAAAATATTCCACTTATCCATCTAAATTAATTAAAATAATCCTTATATGGGAATATTTTAAATTAAACAGTTTTATTATATATAAAAAAACATTAATTTATATTATTTTATTATAATTACAAATCATATTGTTGACATAATATCATATTTTCCATTGGAAAATAATATTCCTGAAAACCTAGGTTTCTTATCATCTACATGTTTTGTTTTAAATTTAAATTTTCCAATTATGGGCCTTGAATTTGGATAGATGGATTCAATATTTCAAATTTTTATAATGATTTTTTTCTAATAATTTTAACTCAATTTTTTACCAGAATGAATAGTAAAAATCGGGAAAATTAATTAGCACAAATAAGGTAAAAATGGGTTAATGGGTTGGTTTAATAAAAATATAAGGGCTAAAATAAAATGATTACATTTACAAAGTCTATTATATGTATAAATTTAGATCCTATAATTTATAAGGATTTAAATATACCATTTTGATCATTTTGACATGTGAAAAATGTGGTTACAACTTTTCATTTTCAAAAATTACAATTGTGCCACACACAAAACTTATAAAAGGATGACATTATCCACTCTTCTTCACACCATCAAACCCATTTTCCAAAAAATCTTAAAAGATATTACTTCCCAAATTACCAAGAATAATCCTATATTCATTTTTTTAACTTAAATCTATTCATGGAATACTATTGGACCAACCCTAATGGGATGATCTGAGAAGAGGTAAAATTACTAGCTTTGATTTTTTTGTTTTTTCTTCTTTAACCAACATAAAATCTTCTTAATTTACATATATATAATAATACTATAATATCACATATATTTATATTTTATTAAGTTAATTTTATGAACCTTATCATTATCTTGTTTCCTAAAATGGAAAACAATAATTCATTTACTGTGTATGGAGGATTATCACCTATTAAACCTATTTGACACATTTTTCATCGAAACATATAATAGCTTGGTATGATGATGGATATATTGTATATATATTATAAAAATAAGAAATTAATACCTCTGGATTCATTATTTCATATATACCATTTAATATTCCATTATGTTGGGGATACAATGACATCACTCTTGTGTATGAAAGACTACCTCCTCACAAAGCGATGTGATTTGTTTTTCACTAAATTTTACATAGAAAGTAATAAGGATTAATTTAACAAATATATGTGATATTTATGATATAAGTATTATATTAATCAAATATTTTTTAGTCTAAAAAATATTATATCATTTTATTTGTTCGTTTTCACTCACAGAAATATGAAAACATCATTTGTGTAAGTGTGGAATACTACCTTAATAGAGCGATGAAACTATATTTTCATCACCAAAACACATGGATGATATATAAAAGTATACCTATATATATATTATATGAAACTATTATAATTACATAATGATAAAATATTACAATCCTTTCAATTATGATCATTAAGAAAATGAAATATGGGCATACGTATGTACAACCCACTATCTCCATGATCATAACATATTTCATTTTATAAAATAATATATAATGATTAGAAATAAAAGTATAATTGATGTCTAAATAAAATATTTATTTATTTATTATTAATATATATTTTTTAGATAATGTCCTTTATGACCATTTTCATCCAACAAAATTAAATTTTGACACATATTCCAAATATCATCAAATCATTCGACTTAAACTTAACTGATTATATTATAAAAAATAAAAAAAGGTAAATAAATTTAATAAATAAACATTATAAATGTTTTTAATAACGAATATAATTTACATATGTTTATTATTTTGAAATATAATGAATATACATGATAAATCTGACCCGAGGTTAGGGACTTCGTCTAAATTTCCTTTTATTGTGGAATATTTTGATGTTATAAACCTATATTATTTTATAAAGTGTATATACATCCCCTTTGATATAATATATCATTACTTTTGATATAATCATGATATGTAGTATTTTATTTTATTTTATCCTTTCATGGGACACAGGATTCAACTATTGTAAATGTGGTAAAAGCATTTCTTCCAAAAAAATCAAATTTAAAATTTTTTCTTTCAAACTATTATCTTCTATAAATGTGTCTTTTTAAATATTAATGTATTTATATGAGAATAAAATAAATATATTGTAAATTTTATAACTCATTTTAATTTATTTCAGGTTTATTCTAAAGGAATACTTTAACACCCTTTATATGCAATATTTTGAGAAACAACAAAATGAATAACTATATAAATCGTATGTGACGATAAGTTATTTTCCTTCTCTCTAGACTTTTATTTGATTTCTATAACCATTTTAAATTATTAATATATTGTTAAATGAATAATATATGTCTAATTTTTGGAAAATATGAAAAAAATGGGGTTTTATAAGAAGTGGATTTGTTGAAATACATACAATATTTTAACTACGACTTAAAAAGTGATTTTAAATGTTTTTTAATGAAAAGAATCAGTATTAAATTTTTCTATTCATGATACGTTCCTTAGAAATTTTTTATTATCAGTGTGCCTCATTATCCATAGATCAGCCAATTATATATTATATAAATCATGACAAAAAATAGTCCCAGGTGATCCTGTAATAGATTTATCGGTGGGTGCCCCCATATTGTGATATAATGCAATGGTTAATGGTTAATTTTTCTAGAAAATTATACTTGGTAATGGCCATATCATTATTTCAATTTTTTAGTGGTTTGTAATTGTTCTATAGTGATTCTATGATATGATGTCCCAAGGAACCTACATGTTTTTTCTATGCATAATAATAAATTTTATTTGATTTAATTTATTTTTAACAGGTAATGTAAATTATATTTTTAAATGAATGATAATTATATTTATAAAAAAATGATTTGTTTTTATGAAAAGTGTTTTATGGGATTTCAGGTTTCTCAAGAGAATATTGATTTATATTAAATGTTTTATTTGATGGGGAAAAGTATATTTTTTGGATGTTTTAACATTATATTACATTTCGTTTTTCTTTATGAGTTATGACCAACTTCTATAATACTTTAATTACTAAAGTATACTCAAATGTATGATAATGTATGCTTGAAATAAAACTCAAGATTATTTAATAGTTAATAACAGGATCTTTTATATATATATTTTTTAAGTTGTACCCAAAATGAATGTAATTGATATTATAATTTATTTCAAATAGCATTTTAGATTTTATAATTATTTAGAAATTTAAATCTTTTTTTAAAATATTATTTATTTTAATATAACTTCAATTTCATTTTTATAAGTATTTATTTAATTCAACATTATTAAAAAAAATACATGAAATGAAATAAATATAATCAATTAAAACATCTATAAATTATTATATTTATCCATATAACATTAATAACAATATTATCAATTCTTTTTATTTTAATTTAAATATTTTTAATATCATTTAATTCCTTTTTCAGATAACTTAATATTTACTACATCATTATCGTGTATGAATTTAATGTACTAATTTAACCACAAAAAATTATAAATAAATTACCCTAAAAAATAATTATGTTTTCTTTTAAACTACTATTTAGAACTTCACATATTCTCTTTTAATGCATATTTAAAATATAATAGTAATTGAAAGTGAGAGTGTTGGTTTTTGGCGTTATATTCTATTAGGTATTATAAAATAAAAAAGAAATGATGTATGTCCCCATGTTACCATATTTCGTAGAAATAGATGGAAATTGTTAATAAAAAAAATATTATATAAGGCATGTGTTAAGGTTTTTTTTAGTAATTTAATATTATTTTTAACCCTTAATTACCCAATTATCCATACAATGGTGACAAAAATTTTCAAAATTTATAATAAATATTCTACCAAAATATTGGATGTATTTAAAAAATTTGGTCAAATTAATTCTTAAAGTTGATTCCATATTTCAATATTCATTTTACATAATCAGATGAAAATATTATTAATATAAATTTGTCAAAAGAAAAGAAAAAAAATTATAAAAAAATGTCTTTTAACCCCAAAATGAAACTTCATTAAAATTAGGTATAACAATGAAAAAATAATGTAGATTAAATTTTATATAATTATATGATACATATTATACAATTATATAAAATTGAATACACAGTTTTTATTCTTAATTTAAATAAAATATCACTTTTACAAAAATAGTTATTTATAATCATCCAATAAAAAATAATTTTTTAGAAAAATAAAAACAAATCACCCAATGATATTTTAGATATGATGGTTTTAAATATTATATCATTTTTATCAAATAAAATTTTTTATTTTTAGTGAATTTAATTATAACTATTTTGTCACAAAATTAAATAAAACCCATTTTTTTAAGAAAAGGCATTTTTGAAGAAAAATGGCATTACAATAAATTGAGTGATTCATTAATGATAATTAATAAATAATTTATCTTAATAAAAAAAATATACATATATATATAGGTGGTTAATCCACTTCATACCCTCCAATTACATGATAATGCTATAATTTTAATTTTTAATTAATAAGATTTCATGGATTGTTTAATCTCATTATTGATTTTTTATATGTTTTCAAACATTGTATTCATTAAAAGATATAAGAATTTTGCATTTTCATATTCATAATTTATATAAATAGTCTCAGTATTGATCATGGAATCCTTCTGATTTTTTAAATATATGAATCATGATAGGGAGGGTAAAAATTATCCAGGTCTTATGGTATAAAATTTTTCTTATAATGTTTCAGTTATACCTACAAATATTCTTACTTCTAGGCCTCTTATTTTAATAATTATTATGTATGGGGTGACTTTTAGAAAATTTAATTGAATGTGTATTATTACAAGTAATATTTTTTACTTTATTGGTTTTGAAAACCTTATATCTAACATCTCATTTTCAATTCTTGATCCTTAATTTTGGTGTATTTTTTGATTCTTAGTCAAATTTGGAACATATACCTCATGCTGTAGATTTAACCAAATCATACTAAACAAACTAAATCATATTAAATTACATTATACCTAGTGCGTGACATGTGGGGATAATATTGAAAATTGACTTTCTAGATTTATCCTACTAATAGATGATATAGCAATGGAATACACTATATTATCCCCATCCCATGATATAAAAATTATGGGATTCCTCTATAATGTGATTGATAAATGATATGTATCTATTCAAAATTTAATATTTAAAGAACTCATGTTTTTTTTCCAGTATGACGATCTACGATTGTGGAAGGATTTTACATTATCGTATTGATGACTCTCATTTAATGAAAATAGAAATTCAGTATATATCTAAAATAAATTACAAAAATTTAATCGATTAAAACATTTCAACATATTTAATTGAGATATAATATTTTCTCTACCTTAATGAGATGAAAATAATATATTGGAAGGTGGATTTGGGGAAATGATTTTGTGATATTTTATTAGCATATGATTCCAACCATAAATTATAATATTCTTCCTCATATTCAATAAGGAGATCATCATGTTGGTCATACCATATGGGTAATTTTATTATAATTTTTAAATCATGAATTGGTTATTTAATGAATTCTAGAATCTTAAATTTTGGAAATAGTTTAGTCAGGGAACGTTTCATGTCAACTACCTTGGGTTTTATATAAATAAAAATAACATATTTTGAGTTGGTTATAGAGTTATAGATGATTTATGTGATGATTTAAAAAATATTTTTTAATAAGATACTGACTTTTGAATAATTATTTAATGAGGAGGATAATTCCCTTTGAACCATGGATAATTATTCTAGGGTTTGTGTATTCCCAATTTCTTGTATAGGTAGGACCATAATAGTGGATTGACTATTCCTTGTAGGGAGGAAATCTGTGGTGGGTACCATGAGAAGGAAATCCATAGTGGTTAATGTCTTCATTCATTTAAGGGAAGGAAATACGTGGGGAATTAATGTTTCATTATAGAGACTATATCCTTAGATTGAAAATTATAGAGGGTTTGTTCGGTTGGTGCATTATTTGATTATAGGAGAGTGAGGAACTCCCTAGTGGATTTATGTTTCATCAGGGGTAAGAACTCATGTAAGGTTACCATGGATATTAACTATATGGTTATTGAAATATTCATGTATTAAATAGTATGAAACTCTATTGTGGATCCAAAATTCTTCATCGGGAGGACCTCTTTAGTTGCAACAATGAGAAGGAAGTCCATTTCTTATATATTCTCCATTTCTATGAAGGGGAGAATCTCAAAAGTTTCTAACCTAGTTTTCACGTGGAGAACCTAAAAACAAATATCATTAATATCAGTAAGGGGTGGAACTTCATGGAATGCATATTTCCTACTATGGAGAGGAACTATACAATAAATATATCATTCTATATATAATGAATTTTTGTAAATTGTTTTATTTAAAGTGAGATATAAAGGAGTAAAATGACCGTAGAATGATGTAAGTTCATATAAAAGACTAAAATTATATAAATATATTAAACATAAAAAATTTATGATAATCATAGATCCAAATAATTATATTTCACCTTGGGGTTACCGAATATCCCAATAAAAGCATACACTATTAAAAATAATCTAATAATAGATGAATCTAAGACACATATGGAATCAAAAAAACTTAATATGAAGATGGTTACAATTTAGTATAATGATTAAATATTAGTAGAAGTCTATTAATACACCAATATAAATGAGACCTAGTATTTAACATGTGTATTGAGAAATACAGAAGTGGTGTTAAAACCTCAATACATGAATGGCGAAACACTAACATTATAATGACAATGATTCATTTCTATAACATATAATATGAAGAAAACTGAAATGGAAAATATAAAACAAATATACATTAAGTATCATTGAGTTAAAAAATTCCAAACCTATAATAGGGCCATTTAATAAAACAACAAAACACTAGATGAGGTCAATAAAGAACTAATATAAGACTAAATTAAAATTATAATTATAAATTGTTAATGAATACCAGAAAATATATTTTAATATTAATGATGTACATACACATTTTCTAAATCATATTAATGATGAAAATAATCCATAGGAATTTGACACTAAGAGAAAAGTAGGTACTAGGTATTGAAAGAACTATATATTGTAGGTGGGATAATCTAATTTGAATGTTAGGGGAATAAAATGTTGATACATTGGACAAAAAAATTGTAAAATAAAGAATTGAGGAACTAAACCATCAATAAGAATTTATATGTATAAAAATTATGGGATTTATTACTTCCACATCACTAAATTCCGAGTAAGTTGAATTATTATGTGGTAAGAACCTATGCACAATTAATTCAAATTCTTTATTTTAATGAATTCCATTTTGGAAAAACCAAAAAAATGGGTAAGAAAACTATAAATAAAGTATGAGTTATTTCATTTAAAATTAGTGAATTATTATATCCAATGTAATATGATTCATATAAATTGACTATAGAATCCACCAGGCCATCAATTTATGGATCTGATTGTATTTTAATGCCATAACTATGAGACAAAGAGGAGAAGAAAGGGCGTACAATATATAAAAGAGTGAGAAGATGAAGAACCTTATGCGAGAAAAGACACATTTTGTAAAAAGGTCT
Organism: Viscum album; assembly: GCA_963277665.1. Lineage (NCBI taxonomy): Eukaryota > Viridiplantae > Streptophyta > Magnoliopsida > Santalales > Viscaceae > Viscum > Viscum album. Next base: position 1,982,016,569 of record OY728161.1, on the reverse strand, counting down.
AGGATATAGACACTCACAATATTAATATAAAACCAAGATCAAAAAAAATTCATGACTATGAGATCCTAAGGAAATGAGATCTTTATGATGATGACTGTAGTTTTGGATGAAACCCTTTTTCTGAGTTTCTATTAATAGGGGTGAATTAACTGATCAGGTCTCGAATGGTAATATTAAATGTTGTAAGATATGTCTTTTTCATGTACAAATGATTTTCCTCACATTATGGGTAATATTTTAATATATTTTTGTATGGTGTGAATGTAGTCATAAGAATATCAACCAACCCCTGCATTTAGGAAAAATGGTTCCCATAGTGGAATTTATTTGGGAATACATTTTTTATTTAATAGGATATGTTAATATTTAATAATTTATAGGTAATATATAGTTTTAAAATAGTTATAATATGAATGAATGATGGAATTCCTCTATTGTGATTCCTTAATAGTGAAATTAATGTAGCATAAATCTTAATAAAATTAAATAAAATATAGTGAAAACTTTTTCTCCTTGAAAATTAAACCATTTAGTTGTATAATATCATGTCTGGGGTCCCTTTTCAAATACATAAATATTTATTATACAAATTCTTTTTATATCCATTTATTATAACATTTAATGGTATATTAACAGGGTTATAATTATGCCATCATTTATATAATCATATATAAAAACACATGCAATATATTTATGAATTAATTACATAGGTGAATGTGTACATTGGTTATTTCATTCCATGATACTTTTAGTTGCTGCAAGAACATAAATACATCATATTAATGGTCCTAAATTTACAATAGCCAAGGTTACTATGAGGTTTAAAAAAACTTTTTTTGAGATATTGATTCTTTTCCATCCATTACCTACACATTCCATATCAATTATATAGTAATGACACTTTAAATTTAATAATAAATAGAGTATAAAAATTAAAGATAAATTATCATTAAATCTCTTTAAAGGATAAATTAATTCATGAAATGTTGATAAATATTTAGGATTATATTTTTTTAGAAGAATTGTTTTTTTAGATTTCATCCCTTATGTAAATGGTATGTGATAATTGTTATATTACAATGTATATTGGAGTGGAATCATCCCCGAAAGTGACATATTTATTAATATGATACTCTCTTACAACATTAGGAATAATCATGAAGTCATTATAATTAAAAATATAAATTATGTTTTTAACAAAATTTATTAATTTACATTAACTCATTTGGAAAAATAAAAGAAAATTATTAATATAATGTTCTTATAGTATAAGGGCATTTTAATTGTTAGTTATATGATATATTAAAAATATATATAATGTTACTATGAGATTCAGTTATACCTATAAAGATTCGATTATTTTAAAAGGATATGGAAGGTTTAATGTTGTTGGTATAGTGACCATAATGGCCTTCCAATATATCCCTTGTAGGTGGAATGAAATCATGTATTATGAACACATATTTTTAATATATCTAAATAAATGATACTTATTCATGGAAAATAATGAATGAAATGTATGGATTTCAATGAAGCCACACATTTATGTTTAAAGTGAAACATGGAGATATTCTCATACCTGATAAAGATATATAATACGAGTGTTGTCTTATTTATTTTATCACATGCGACAAGGACTAATGTTGTGATATCATATATTATTAAATAATGAAAAATATTGATCCTTTTATGTTCAAGTAAAATAGACTAATTTTCCCCTTTTCATATCTTGATGTAATAAATAATACATATTATAGTTTAGGATCATACAACGATGAACATAATGTAAAAAAAGAGTAAAGATACAATTAGTGTGGGATATATAGATGAAATTTTTTAGAAAATATTAATGACCATTAAAGACAATATTATTATGAGTTTTACTGAGGGGAAGTTGGGTTTACATTTGAAATTCTACCTAGAGAGGGTGGGGGGGGGGTTAATCATGGTATTTTTATTAGAAGAATACACATCTAGAGATCATGATTTATGGTTAGTAAAAAGATAACTCTTTGTATCATAACATATAAATGGAGTAAAACATAAAGTGACATAATATTTTTTCTTCTCCTTATTGTTACATGTATAAGGATACTACACTCAATGATTACATGGTGTACTGATATCCATTAAAGTTTATTTCTTATTTATATATTCAAGGGTTATTTTCTACACAAATAAGTTTATTGTTGATAAAATAATGATATATCATTGATCTCTTCACAAAAGTACTCAATTATCAATAAATTGAACAAATTATGATAACCAAAATTATTAAAATCGGCATGAAAACTCCTTTAGTGTGGAAGTACAAGCCATCATCATAAAGATGGTGATATTTCTGAATTTACAACATATAATAACTCATAGAATTCCACTATTTAATTGGTATTTATTTTTTCGATAAATATCTCTTTTACACTTCTATTATTTATAATACTTTTCAAGTGAGAGTTTTTTTCACATGATAATGAAACATATCTAAATTTTCCATAATTTTTTTATCCTCACCTAAAATCATAGAAAATTAATTTCCAATAAATATATATAATATGATTAAATATATCCCCTTCAATACATTCTTATACATAAAATTTTTTAATGTGGGTGAATGTTCATGATTATCATGATTATGTTATAATACATACTATTAGAGAATAATACTTTGAAAATAGAAGTCATTTAAAAATCAATGGAATAATTGGATTGTTACTAAAAATATAAATAATGGATAAATTTTTGTAAAAATTTTAAATCAAATAATTTTTGAACAACATCATTAGACATGGAAGAACAAAATTTCAAGGACTCAAAATTAGGATGTAAAATATTACCCTAAATGAAATGTGTGGAAAAATTCTTCCAATAATGGATATATTTCAAAAACCATAGGGACAACATTAGATATTATAGTGTAATATATACATTAACAATTTCACTAAAATAATATAATAATTTTCAAAGTATTTCACTAAAATAATTATGTAATCAACTTTCCACCACATCCATCATTGCACAAAAAATGTCCTGACATATTCAAGTGATAAATATGATATGATTTTTTTTATAAAAATACTATTAAAACTAATATGAACATCATATGATTTAGAAAATAAAACATTTAATTATTTTTTGATTCTTTATAAATATATAATTCAATGAAAAAGACAAAAAATGATTTTTTATAACGTTCCATAATTTGGGTTTGTTGAAAAAACATCAAAAGTGTTCATGAAGAAAAAATAATTCCACTATGACTACAATATTTTATATAATGTAATCATTAATTTACTTATCTTCCACCCAAATCTAACAAGATTTATATTATAATTTCTAGGACTTGAACTCTCATAACTAATACCATAAACTTATACATTACAAGACATATTTTATAAAACATATAAAATACTCGATATAAACATCAATAATTTAAAATTATATAATTATTGTATCTCTTACAATATCAAGGATCATTTAAATGTTAGATAATTACAAAATTAGTGAGGAAATAACTAGAAAACCCCATGTTATTTGTATCAAATATGATTTTTTCTCATTATATATAAATCTAAAAAATCGATAGTTTTTCTTCATCATCAACCATAAATTCAATCACATGTTATAACCTTATAATCATGTAACCTGTATTAATATTCATGAGAACCCAGGGAAATCAAAACATATGATGTTTTGTGATCAACTGAAAATAAGGGTAAATAGAAAAATGAAGAAATTATGGAATAAATCAAGCATGATATAACATAAGGAATGGACAAACAACGTTATTCATTAATCATCATGAATCTTGGAGAATTTTATATCCATTAAAAAAATTAAATATATTATATAAAAAACATGTTTCTCATACTAATGGAATACATAATTACATACTCTAAAAACCTACTATTGTGTCCTTTTTCAAAGACAAATTACCTATCATTGAGACTGCAGTAAAAGCATATTTTTTAATTTATTATTAATAAAAAATATACCCAAACCTATTTTTTATCATTAGAATTATAAATTCATCAATGGGATACATAATTTCATTCCCCACACTTCAGAAAATTATGTTATATTCATTCACCATATGATTCCTCATACCATCCTAACCATTCCATGAGGTACAATATACCCAATAAAACATAGATGTCCATATAATGAAATAAATCAGAAGAAACAAAATCATCCTACGTTAGTAGAAAATATTAAAAGAATATTCTAATACTTTTCCTCATTACAATAAAATGGATAACATGATAACAAACCATCATAAGGTAGAAGGTGGATTGGTAAAAAATACGTAGTCAACATGAATATAATTATATTTGTTGAAATAAAAATAAAAGGAATTAATATAATATCCCTCTTGTCAATAGAAGAAAAATATTTTTGGTTTAACATCATTCAATATAAATTATGTATTAATTCTATGTTCAAACCGTTTAGTGCAATGATTATACATCTATGTCCTTACATGAACAATAGGATCTCATAAGTCATTCATAGAAAAAAAGGTGGATGGTTTCAGAAGAAAATAACCCAAAAAGTGAGAAATGTTTTTCAAAGGGATTATATGGTAGGAATTTATATCATTAAAAATAATACCACATAATATAGTCACATGATATAATACCCAAACATATATGAAATATGATCAAGTGAATGATAGTAACTCAATAAATAAATGTTTAGATACTAAAAAGAATTTATATAGGGGAATTAAATAAAGAAATATCCACTAAAAAGGTGAAACGATTTAGTAGGTAAATCCCATGAAATACTAATAGTATAATGAAAACGTATCCATGGAAAATTAAAAAACCATACAAAGAAATCATGGTGAGAAAAAAGTATTATGTGCCAAATAATAAAAACTGAGACCATGAAAAAACGTATAATTATAGAAAAATTGTATTAAAAATCCTTTGGATGAGAATGTTTGTAATTGAAAAAAATTATAATAATTAAAAAAATATTCATGATATTAATTCTCAAAAAATAGTATATTAACCATGTAAATTAAATTGGTTGTACGTTAGAATGTGTATCTAAAAGAAGGAAAATATTGTATGAAACCCATACCACTTATAGTGAATTAAATGAACATATTTTAATGTCTAATATCACAAAAATAACAATTTTTAATCCTCAAATTCATAACCTTACTCATATAAACAATAATTTATAATTTCTATAAATTGACATTCATTAAATGAATTCTTCTGATAATCCACAATGGGTTCTTATAGAATTTATAATATGAACAACATTCATAAATATGGTGTTCATCTACGTTATTCATCAACAATCCATAATTACTATTTAATTGATTATATATGTCTTAATAGTTTATAATATTTTATAATGTTCAAAATTATTTTCCGGAGTTTTTAGTTTTTATTCTATAATATGAAATTGATAATAATCATGTTTCTGTTATTATTGTAGATTGAAGAGTATTTTATTAATTGATGAATTAGATAATAATATAAACATACCACAAAAAATATTATTTAAATAAAAATATAATAACTTATCAGTAAATATGTTCACATAATCATTAATGACATTAATTTATAGAATATTTCTAGTCGGTGATTAATGAGGCCAAAAATTATCTAACAACGATTAATGGATGAATATGGGATGATTTAGTTGTAAAATAATTATAATAGAAATATTTTGTTATAATTTATTGTTTATTAGTTTCATATATCAAAATCATAAGGAATTATAAGATAATTTAATGGATATGAAAATATTAAAAAGTTTTGATTAAAGGATGTCCTCTTAGTATGCTTATTTTAAACAATTAAATTATCATTGAATGAGAATTGATTATACATTTAATAGTTTTTGTAATTTTCCATAACAAAACCATTATTATATCAAAAAATATTGTTTTTTCATTAATACAATACTCTTATATATCATTTAAATGTTGTAATAGAAAACAAAACATGATGCATCATGGAAGTTATAGTTCATACTCCAGATAAACAACAATTTTTTTATTTATCGGTGAGGTATAAGTATAATCATGTAAAATAAACTAAATTTAATACAATTAATGTATATAAATTAATCTAATATCATTATATTATTTTGGATTGATTTGTTTTTTGGAATATTGTTAGGTGAAAAGTAAGTAGTTGTTAATACAACATCATAGATTAGAATTTTATTTCAATGTATCCCTGGAAATGGAGTCCTTATGATGATAAATAATTTCCAAAATCCAAAATATTTTAGATAGGGATAAAGGATGAGAAAAATGGGTTTTAATAGAAATGAAAATTTAATGGATTGTGTTGTTGTAGTGAATATATTACCTATGTATAAACAAATGGGAATATTATTTTTGTGAGTAAACCTTAAATTTTCAATATAAAATGTCTTATTTTCAATTGTAAAAGGTAAAAATATAGGCAAAAGTGGATATAGAAATTATTAAGGGTTGTAAAAATTCAATCACTCTTTTTTGAAACTATACTGAGTGTTTTATTTGTTTTTATAACTTTCTACATTTTTTTCATAATCTAATTTCACCATACAAATTAATTTGTAATAGTAGTAATTAATATCCATGAAAAATATTTAGATTTTTATTTTTTCCTTATGTGGTACTTCTATTTTTAAATTATAAATATTTATTTAAATTAAAATTTCAATAGGAGGGATAAGATCATTTTAAAATATGTACACATAACTGCATGAAAATTTTCTTTAGAGGAATAACATTTTTCTGCTAAAAAATTATATATATTTTAAATTTTATATCATACTATTTTTTCTGAAATACATTGAATTAATATAAAAAATATAGTATTTCAGTCTTTAAGGATATACAAAATTTAATCTCATTTGAGAAACACTTGATTAGAATAAATGAAAAAAATATTTTTTATTTCAAAGAAAAACTTTAATTTGTTTTTAAAAATTTTAACATAGGTTTACAAAGTTAATAGAATATTTTAAAAGAATTGATGTTTTCCGATAAATTAATATTTATTGTTGAATGGTTTTATAATTTTATAGGTAATTCTAAAATAACTATAATGTTATACAAATTACATATATCATAAAAATCTTATTGTTCAACTACAGCCAGAAGTTTTTAGAAATGGATAAAAAATTCAAACAACGTAAATTTTGATATGTTGAATTAAAAAACAATTAATTTTTAAATAAATTAATTTTATAAAATATATAAATTTAATTTTTGAATAATATAAAAAATTATAATTGAAAACTATTTTTAATTTGGACATGACACTCTCAAATATTTTCTATCTATTATTATTATTTGACATAATTTACTAACAAAATTAGTATCAAAATATTTTTAATATAAAAAATTATTTATCATTAATCATATTTTTCTAGAAATATAAATGTTCTTAACATAAAATAAAATTTTCTAAAAAATTACTTATCTAAAAAATGATCTTATTTGAATTTTTAGGTAAATAAATTGAATTTTATTCATATTAAAATTTGAATATATATTATTTATAAATATATGGGAAATATATTTACTCATATAGATTCTATTTTCCCACAAGAGACTGTTGAACACCCTCCCAAGTTTTAATGGTTTTAATAATGCTAAATTAGGTCAATTCCTATTAATCATGTCTAAACACTTCAATCATAATTATTTTTGTTTTAATGTGTGCAATGATTTTGTTTAGTATCACATATGAATTTGGAAAATTATTTTTATATTTATGTTGAAAGACATCCCAATAAAAAATAACTAGTATGTATAACATAATGACTACAACAAATGGAATGAGACACTAATAGTTCAAATGAGTCACCGATAGCTTAATTGACCTACTAACGCATAGTACTACTGACAGATGAAGATACTGATTCAATTTCTGACTAATAGTGGAATCGACACACTGGGAGGTAGACTATCTCACTGATAGTGAAATTGACCTACCAATTCAATGTAATGCCCCGAACCTAGTTACATAGAGTCGGGGCATTATTACATAACATTGGCATGATCACAAGGGATAAAATCCCGAAGACCGATCAGTTGAGTTGCCTTGTAAATACTAGATATATTTATAATTTTTACATTACATTATAAAATGAAAAACAACAATGACATTATCCCCATTGACCACATTCATATTCCTTAGACTATCCCTGCAGGTCAATCATAATATACTTCATTACATCCTGGGAAAAATAAATCATAGAAAGGGGTAAGCTCAGATGCTCAGTAAGGATAACAATATAGAAGAGTAATTCATAAATAAGTATAACCATTTAAGGCAATGTATAAGACTAAAACGAAGTCCTTTTAAACATAATATTCTATATTATATGGCAATGATAAGTCAAATAATTCCATTTACTTATTCATATGGATATTCTACTTGTTGAATAATCACATGTAATATCAATATCCAATTTCATAATGATAGAATGCATAATGCCAGACGTAATAACCACACCGTCAACGAGTCATGCCAAGACTACAATTAAAATTTTGTCAAGTCCATGTTTCATGAGACTAGTTTGTCTCATGAGACCTACTGATGCATCAAATATCTATAGCGGGCTCCCCCCGTCCCATCCTAAGTCCAATGCATTACAAATATGAAAAGGTTTAATCATAACATAAACATTCGTATTAATACTAGCATACAAAATGTTAATACATTAACCATAAACCATGAATGGTATAAAAATAGAAAATCCACAGTAATACATATCATAATGATTTCAATACAATAACGAATATTGTATTATAATAAATAAACTTCAAACAAATATAATATCCATTAAAGGATGTTGACATAAATGAAATCAAAACTATTCGAGACAAATAACTCTTTCTATTTTGAAATCATTTAAAAGTCATGAAATTATATAAGAAAAAATTTATTTTGAAAATATTCTTATATTATTGTAATGTATTCTTCAAAGGTGTTATAACTACAGAGAATAACCTCACCTTCCGTTTATGTTAAAAAAACATTCTTACCATAATTTTTCCAAAAGGTCATAAAGTACCTTGTTTGTAAAATGATGGAATGATTCTATTTAAACAATTTTATAAAAAATTAAACAAGGTTATAAATTTCGTTAACCCATAGTCTAGTAAATAGTAAAAATGTATTGAATTAAATTTTTTTATAAAACATGGATGTTGTTGATAAAGAGGTCCCAGTTGATACTAACATATTAACAACCTCAGACAAGTAAATAGATTTTAGTATTAACCATTACCTTGTAATATTCCATGTATGAGGGTATTTTAACCTTATTTATAATAGTTAAATCATTTTTATTAAATTAAACAAGAACTATATACATAAATATGATATCATATATGATCCTTTAATATTGCTTTGTTAATAATATTTTAGTAGTATCATCATTTCAGGTGATAACTGATTCATTTTCCTTTATATTCTTGGTTACGTAGGCCATGTTTGTTATGGATAGGATCTTTATTATTCATTTATATAATTATATTATGTACCTAAACATTATTTTTAATCATAAAATGAATATTATTCTTGAATGATTATGATGGAGAATGAATCTCATCGCGTTCATGTAGATAGTAATCCATACGTATGTAAGAACGACAATATCATTATATTGATTGTAAAATCATATGTAATTGGATATATGTCATATATATAGAATAATTAACATGTTATATTTATTATTTACATCAATTATAGTCATTATTATACCCATCCAAATACATAAGTGTTTGAATAACAAATTACACCACGATGTGGAGACGGTAAGCCGTACTGACGCACGTATGGAGACTTCTTCATTCATAGGATAAATATAATAAAAAATATCATTGTAAAATATTTATAATAACATAATATTATTTAGGTGGTACTAGAGTTATTATTTTGTCTTGGAAAGAATAATGAAAGAGGAAGTGGAAGAAGAAAATATCTTGAAATAGGGTGGTGAAATTATTACCTCTTCTTTGGGTGTTTCCTTTTGAGTTGATCCAAAGGGATCCATAGGGTGGATTTTAGATCAATGTATGGAATCTAGGTTGATTTAAGGGATGTTGGTAGTATTTTTGGGTGGGGTTTGGCCGATCTAAATGGTGGTGGAGGTTTGAAATTAAGAGAAGGGGAAGTACCCATTTATAAGAGAGGTGAGGTTCACATTAAGAAAATCATTAAATATTATTTTATAATAAAATCATTTTCAGTTTATAATTGCTCCAAAATAATTTATTTATATGATAAGGTGGGGATGTGTCGAAACTTTTCAAAAAATAGGTTTTAAACAGGTTTAGGCCACCATATTAACCTTATCTTTTAGATTTTACTATTAGTTAAATATTTTGAAATTTACCAATCTCTTTGTATTTTTATATTATACGGTTATTAAAAGTACAATAAAAAGACTAAATAAACACAAGTGGTTAACTATTAATATGTATAACCTTATATATTTCTTTTGGCCGGACCTTAGATTTTTAGGAATATAAAATTGACTAATAATATAGTATTTGTTTTAAAAACTCAGTTATGTAAATTTTGACACTATTTAGTATTTGATTTTTTTAGAAAGCCATAGAAAAATTATCACCTCAAATAAAATTTATTTAATCAAAATAACATGTCCTATATACCTAAAAATTAGTGTAATTCATCAAAAGTTTCAATTTACAATTATTTGGATATTTATAATATCAATTATTTTAATATTTCTTTAATAAGGTAATTAGTACATCATCATTGCGTCATAAATAAATTAAATTATTTAATGTATAAATGTTATAAATAAAATACCATTATATATGAAATCTTTTTATATTTCTAATTAATATTTATAGTAAAAAATATATTGTGTTTAACCCTATATTAATAATGTATTAGTTATTAAACATTGAATTTAATACTTTTCACTCTTCGTTAAATAAAATAATAATAAATGTCCAAATCTAATCCAAATGGACAGAAAACATCAAATTTTATTCCTCTGGTTGTGTTTGGTCAAATTACACTTATAAAATAGGATTAGGACCTTTTATAACTTAATTATAATATCATTTTTACCTTTAATTACCCTATTTACTTTTAAATGTGGTAAATAAAAGTTAAAATTTACTATTCAAAAAAATTTATTTTCATCTTATTGAATAACATTTTAATTAATTATATTAACCATGTCTTGTGTTTTTTTTAAATTCAACTCAATGAAGCGGTAAAATTTAGATTTATGAAAATTTTAAAATGCTCCTAGATGGTGGGTAAAAGATGGTAAAAAACTCAATAGAATTTTACATATCTAATCTTATAATAAAATGAATCCAATGAATTACCTTGAACATATATACATATTATATATCTATTTTGACTTAAAATTAATTAAAATGAAATAACTGATTTTTTCAATAAATATTTTGTTTTAAACAATAATGTAGTGTTTTTCACTATTCATCAAAAAAGAAAGTTTTTAAAAAAATACAAAAAAATCCACCCTAATTTAATTTTGATATTTCGAATCAAAAAATGAAGTCCACTTTGAAAACTAAAATTTATAATATTTCAAAAAGTGAGTATTACTATTCATAACGGCTAGTTTCATTGGTTGTGGTGTGTTATGACTCCAAGTTGCGTACAATGCAAGCTACATCATTATTCAATGTGAAACATGTCGTGGAAGCTTGGAGAATTACATTCTACCCTCCTTAAAATAATATCATCCTATAATTTCTATAATATTACTGCATAAAAATATTATGGTGGTTCTATGTCATATGTTCCTCAGGTTCCCACATTACCTCTTCCATCTTATGGTTTCTCCATAGAACTTTTTCCAGACGAGTCATCCGGTTTCACACCTCTTGTTATATGGTATCAAGAATCTTGACAGGCTCTTCACAATAAGATAAATTAGGTTCCAGTTAAATTTTCTCATAAGTGAGTACATGCATTGGGTTAGGCTTGTACATTCTCAACTGTTATACGTGGAACACATCATGAACTTTGGAGAAACTTGGAGGAATTTATAAATGATACGCTACAACTCCAATTCGTTCTAGAATTTCAAAAAGTCCAATGTACACGGGACCTAATTTACCCTTATTAAAGAAACGTATAACACCATTCCATGGATATACCTTCATGAAAACATGGTCCCCTACTTGAAATTTTAAATCCTTCATTCTATTGTCGGCATAGCTATTTTTCCAACTTTGGGCTGCTTTTATGTGGATGTGGATAATATTCACTTTTTTTCCGTTGTTTCCTCAATAAGTTTTGGTCCTACGATTTTTCATTCACCAACATCATCCCAACAAATAAGTGTGAAACATCTCTTTCTATATAACACTTCATATGGGGCCATATGAATACTTGAATGGAAGCTATTGTTATTGGAAAATTATACCAGAGCTAAATATTGATCCCATATACCTTGATAGTCAAGTAATCAAGATCTCAACATGTCTTCTATGGTTTGAATAGTCAGTTATGATTGTCTATCAGTTTGTGGGTGGTAGGAAATACTCAAATGATATTCAGTATCCATGGCCTTTTGATGAATTTTCTAGAATCTTGTTGTAAAACAGTGATCACGATTAGAAACAACTGATAGGGGTACACCATGGAGTCTTAAATCATCATTATTGTATAGTAATTACACATGATTAAGTGGTAAATCTTTTGTTATAACAAGAAAATGCACTGACTTGGTAAGATGATCAACAATGACCCATATTGCATCATTCCTTATAGGAGCCTTTGGTATCTAATTACAAATTCCATTGTAATATTATTCCATTTTCACTCAGGTATGGGAAGAGCTTTCCTGACTCCTCCAGGCTTTTTCCTTATAGATTTCACATGTTGAAAAACCATACATCTTGACACAGAATCATCAATATCCCTCTTCATGTTGTCCCACCAAAAAAATTCCTTCAAATCTCAATACATCTTGGTGCTCCCAGGGTTTATAGGGAAAATGGAGCTATGGGAATAATCCAACAATTCACTTTTTTACATTGGTTATATCAGGAACACAATGTCTCTTCCTTAATTTTAAAATTTCATCTTCATATAAAAAGTCACACAATATCCCATCATTCATAGCATTAATCTTCTTTTGAAAATCCTCATCATTAGTATAAGAACTTTTTATCCTTCCTAGTAATGATTTGTTGACAAAAATTTGAAAAATTAATGATGTTTCACTTTCTATGGTTACTCCCATACCCATCTTTACTTGATCCATGATAATAGGATCCCTTTCAAATCTCATCTTGTTAAAAACTACAGGATCCTTTCTGCTCAAAGCATCTTCCACCTTATTTTCCTTCCTCAGGTGGTAGGGTAGAGTGAAATCATTATCCTTGAGTAGTTCAAGCCATTGTCTTTGCCTCATGTTGAGTTATTTCTGTGATAAAATATAATTCAAACTATTCTTATCAGTATAAATCTCACAATTTTCACCATATAGATAGTGCCTCTATATTTTCAGATCATTGATTAGAGCTACTAACTAATGATCATGAGTGGTATAGTTTTCTCATGAATTTTTAGCTGTTGTGATGCATAGTAAATAACTCTATCATTCTGTATAATGACACAACAAAGTCCTTTATATGAAGCATCACTATAAATAAAAACCCATCATTTTCCGATGGTAGAGTAAAGATAAGAGCATTGGATAATCTTCTATTTAGTTCCTCAAAACATTCTCCACAATATTTTTTCCAATAAATTTAACCCCTATACATGTGAGCATGGTTACTGGGTTTTCCAATCAGTTATAATTCTGGATGAAGTGCCGATAATAAACATCCTAACCAATAAAACTGTGTACCTTAGTTATACATTTATGTGCTGGCCATTCTTGTATTTCTCTTTTCTTAGAAGGATAAACAAATATTCCATCCTTAGAGACAATATGGAAAAGAAAACAAATCTATTGAATCCAGAATTTAGACTTTCTAAAGATCCCATAAAATTCATTTCATCTAAGAGTATTTAGAATAATGCGCAAGTGATATTCATGATATTCATAGCTTTTGGAAAATACCAAGATATCATCAATAAATAACACTAAAAATTCATAAAGATATTATTTGAAATCTATGTTCATTATATCCAAGAAAAGTGTGGGTATTTTAGTCAGTCCAAAAGGCATTACTATAAACTCATAAGGCCCATACCTAGTTCAAAATGCTGTCATTGGAATGTCTTCTTTCTTTATACTAAAATGATGATATCCACATCAAAGGTCAATCTTTGAAAAATATTGAGCTCCATGAATTTGGTCAAATAAATCATCAATGCGAGGTAGGGGATACTTTTTCATTATTGTTATAGCATTGATCTCTATGTAGTTAATGCACAACCTTATAGATCTTTCTTTATTCTTAACAAAAAGGATAGTGGATTCCCCTAGAGAAACACTAGGGTGAATAAATCACTTATTTCTCAATTCCTTTAGTTGTTTAATTTGTTCCACTAATTCCGCAATGGAAATTCTATAAGGGTTCTTCGATATGGTACTTGAACGAGGAATTAATTCAATAGAAAACTTATTTTATAGTTCTAGAGGATGTCCTGGTAAATACTATGGAATCACATCAACATATTCTTGGACAATAGGTATATCCTCTTTTAAAACATTCTTTTTCTCACTCATAGTTATTTCATTCTCTTCATCCCCAATAATTGAATTTAGAATATCTAATGGGGTGGGTCTAGATAATAATTAGGTGGTGACGTTTCTTCACTTAACATAATATACTCCTTATCATCATTAAAAATTGTAACATTCATTTTCTTATAAAAAAATTTCACATCATGGTCTGAAATCCCATCCATACCGAGGATTATTTCAAATTCAATTAGGGGTATGATGATGAGATCCGTTGATAAAGAACATTTATATGCTATAATCAGAACTGATTCACAAAATGTTGTTGCAATGATAAATCCCTTAGGATTTTTGACTCACAACTCCCTTGTTAAATCAAATTTAAAATATCTAGTTTTCATAGCAAACTAGGATGGTATGAAACAATGCAATGATCCAGAATCAAATAAAGCATTCGCTAAAATTGGGGAAACCATTAAACTACCCACCACCACATCTTTCAGAGCTTCAAACTCAATAGTAATGATCGCATAAGCAAGGCCTTGATCCATTGGCATTTTTTGAGGTATGTTTCCCTGACGCTTAGGAAATTCATTTTAATAATTCACCATTTATTTATAACTGTATCATTAAACATTGAAATCCTCTTTTTTTCCCTTACAATCATGAGCTTAGTGTCCTTTTTCACCACACTTGTAACAGACTTTCATTCCCTTCAGGAATGTACCAGGGTGTTTCATCCCACATTTACTGTATGATGGATTTCGGCTTTTCCCCTCTTCCCTTTACTTTCATTTCTAGAGTGTCCAACAAATCAATTCTTCTCATTATTTTATTTAATGTCATAAGACTTAGATAATTATTTTTATGTCTTCATAGCACATAAGACAATATCTTCATATGATGAGAAGGATTGTGAGACTAATTCTCAACCGAGGAATGGTTTTAACCGAAAAAAATCGATCAATCTTACTCTTTGGGTTACATATATAATCTGTTTCATGTCTTCCTAACCATGTAATGTTATCCTCATACATTATGACAATATCATCCTCCTTTTTCCTCAGAATAAAAAATTATATTTATATATCATCTAGATGGTCATTAGGAAAGTATTTTTCTAAGAATATCGCATTAAACTCCCTCCATTCCATGTTTGATACTTCTTCATCTTTCTATGTGTTTTGAATTAATGACCACCACTGATCTGCATCTCCTGTGAGATGATAAACTACAAAGACAACCTTTTCCCTATCTCTACACCCCAAAGCATGATATATTTTCTCTAAGGAACATATCCATTTCTCAGCTACTAATGGATTTATACTCCCATTGAATATTGGTGGTTATTTCCTCTTGATGTGGTCTAACAACGATCCTCTGTAATGTGGATCAGGGTACTCCATACGGGTAAGGTTATTATTCATAACCTGAGAGAGTTGTCCTAGTATGGTGATAAGCTGATCGACAATAGTTTTATCACCAGATGCAATATAATTATCTAGAGTAAGAGGAAAATCTCTTCGTTGATTACATGTGTTGATACAGTTTCCATTCCTTCCACTAGGCACCATTTCTAAAAATTAGAATACACTAGATTAGTTTATGAATCACAATACATAATTCGAAACTTGTAAAACACTTTAAATACATAGAAAAGTTTATGGTTATAATCCTTAATCAAAAAAATGTTCTCCTTTAAGAGGTATATACTCATTAATCATTCATAATGGTTTGTAAAGATAATGTGAATAATCCTAAGAATATTCCCCGGGAGTGTCGTAACCAATAGTGTAGCAAGGCCCGTTGTCATGCACTAGTTCAAGTTAGAGTCTATCTCAAAGCGGTGTTTTCTAGTTTTACCCCATGGTAAATCTCTACCAGAGCTGGCTCTACCTGCTCGTATCTAGATAAGGATGTATTTCTTTGAAATTACCCAAAATATCAACATTAACAAATTTTTTGGATGTTCTTTTATTCTAATCCTCAAATTTTATCTTTGGGTAATGTTCTCTAATCTGAGTTTATCTGAATCTAGATTCCATGGTTTGTACTGAAATTTTTCTGAAACCAACTATAACGCCCCTACCCCAATTACCAATAGTCGGTGCATTATTACATAACATTGGCATGATCACAAGGGTTTAAATCCTAAAAGGCTGATCAGTTTTGTATCCTTTGAAGTACTAGATACATTCATATGTTTTACATTAAATTATAAAATTAAAAACAATAAAAACATTGTCTCCATTTACCACATTAATGTTCCTTAGAATATCCCCATAAGTCTATCATAATATACATCTTCACATCCTGGATAAAATAAATTATAGAAATGGGTGAGCTCAGATGCTTAGTAAGGATAGCAATATAGTGGAAACATTCATAAATTAGCATAAACATTCAAGGCAATGTATAAGACTAAATCAAATGACTTTTAAACGTAATCATATGCATAATATGGAAAAGATAAATAAAATAATTCAATTTACTTATTCACATGGATATTATACTATTTGAATAATCACATGTAATATAAATATACAATTTCATAACGATGAAATGCATAATGCCTGACTTCATAACCACATAGTAAAGGCCTCATGCCAAGACTACAAATAAATTTTTTTCAAGGCCTAGTGCCATGACACTGGTTTGTCTCATGAGACCTACCAATGCATCAATGAGCTATATCGTGCTACGCCTGTCACTAATTAAGTCCAATTCATTCCACATATGAAAAAGGATTAATTAAAACATTACATTCATTTTAAAACTAGCATACGAAAAGTTAAAACATTAACCATAAAACATGAATGGTATAAAAATAGCACATCCATAGTAAAAAATTTCATAACTTATTCAATACAATATGGAAGATTATATTATAATAAATGAACTTTAAACAAGTATAAAATCCATTAATGGATGTTGACATAGATAATATAAAAACAATTAGAAAAAAATATTTCTTCATATTTTGAAATCATTTAAAAGTAATGTAATTATAAAATAAAACAATTATTTTTGAAAATATTATTATAATCATGTAAGGTAAGCTTAAAATGTGTTATAATTTCAGATAATAACTGCACCCACCGTATAAGTTAAAAAACATTCTTTCCAGAATTTGTTGAAAAAGACATAAAGTACCTTGTTTGGAAAACGACAGAAAGATTCATTTTAAAAAATTTTATAAAAACCATGCAAAGGTATACATGACATTAACCAATATTCTATTAAATAGAAAAAATGTTTTGAATTAAATTTCTTTGAAAACAAGGATGTGGATGATAAAGTGTTCCTAGTAGATACTTACGTATTAACAACCGCAGATAAGTAAAGAGATTATAAAATTAACCCTTACGTTGTAATTTTACTTGGTCGAGGTTACATTAAAATTCTATATAATAGTTAAATCACTGTTATTAAATTATAAAATAACTATATACATAAATATGATATCATACATGATCCTCTAATATTGCTTTGTTAATAATATTTTCGTAGTATCATCGTTTCAGGTGTTAACTAATTCATTTGACATTATATGCTCGGTTACATAAGCCATGTTTGTTATGAATATGATGTATTTGATTCATATCCATAATTATATTATGTTCATAAAAATTATTTTTAATCATAAAATGAAAATTATTGTTGAATTACTATGATGGGAAATAAATCTCATCACGTTCGTGGAGACAGTAATCTGTGCGCACACATGAGCTACAATATCATTATATTGATGGTGAAATAGTATATAATTGAATGGTATATGATATATACAGAATCATTAACATGTAATATTTATTATTTACATCAATTTTACTCATTATTATACCCATCAAAATAATTAAGTGTTTGAATAACAAACTATACCACGACTTGGAGACGATAAGATGTACGTACACACGTATGGTGACTTTTTCATTCATCGGATGGATAGAATAATGAATATTGTTATAACATATTCATATCAACATCACATTATTTATTAGGTACTGGAGTTATTATCTTGGTATGGAAACAACAATGAAAGGGGATGTGGATGAAGAAAAGAACGTGAAAGAGGGTGGTGAAATTATTATGTCTTTTTTAGGTGTTACCTATTGAGTTGATCAAAAGGGATCCTTAGGTTGGTTTTATGATCAATTTAATGACTATGGGATTATGTGAGGGAAGTTGAGAAAATATTTTTTCAGCGGTTGGCCGAGCCAAATGGTGTTGGAGGTGTAAAATTAAGAGTAGGGGAAGTACCCTTTTATAAGAGAGGTGATGGTCACTTTATGAAATGTTTGAAATATTATTTATAATAAAATATTTTTTGCTTTATAATGGCTAAAAATGATTTATTTTCATGATAAGGTTGGTATGGGTCTTAAAAATTGAAAACAATAGGATTTATATAGTTTCAGGACACCATTTTGACCTTATCATGTAGATTTAACTCTTAGTTAAAGAGTTTGACATTTACCATGTCTCTTTGTATTATTATATTATATGGTTAATAAACATATAATAACCCACCAAGATAACCCCAATTGGTTCATTGTTAATATATATAACCTTATATAAGTACTTTGGACGAGACTTAGATTTTTAGTAATATTAAATCAATTAATAATGTAGTATTTGTTTTAAAAAATCAATTTTGTCATTTATGACACAATTTAGTATAAGATTTTTTTGGAAGCCATAAAAACTTTATCTCTTTTAATGAAATTTATCAAATCATCCCTAAAATGTCATATTAATCTATAAAATTAGTTTAATTCATCTTAAGTTTCAGTTTACATTTATTCGGATATTTATAATATCAATTATTTTAATATTTCATTAATAAGTTAATTAGTGCATCATCATTGTGTCATAACAAAATTAAATTATATAATGTATAAAAATTATAAATAAAATATGATCATATATTAAATAGTTTTATACATCTAATGAATATTTAGAGTCAAATTTATATTTTGTGTATCCCTATATTAAATATGGTTTATTTATTAAACTTTGAATTTAATACTTTTAATTATTCTTTAAATAAAATAATAATAAATGTCCTATTTTAATCCAAATTGAACAAAAGGATAATATTTTATTCATAAGGTTTTTTTGTTCGAATTAAACTTATCAAATAGAAATAGTACATGTGTTAGTGTAATTATAATATCATTTTTACCTTTAATTACCCTATTTAATATTAACCGTGGTGAACAATAGTCCAAATTTACTTTTCCCCAAAAAATATTTTCATCTTATTGAACCAAATTTTTCATACTTATATTAACCATGCCTCTTGGATTTTCGAAATTCAAATCACAGAAGTAGTAAAATTATGTTTTATGCAAATTTTCAAATGCTCCTAGAAGGTGGGGAAAAGGCAGTAAAATGTTCAATAAAATTTTATATATCTAAAAATATTATAAAATGACTCCAAAGAATTACATTGAAAATATATAGGTATTATATATATATTTTGACCTAATATAAATTAAAATAAAATAATTTTTTTTAAATAAAAACAATGTTTTATACAATAATGTAGTTGTTTTCACTATTCATCTAAAATTGAATGTTAAAAAAAATACAAAAAATTCTCCCTATGCTAATTTTGATTTTCCGAATCCAAAAAAGATGTCCATTTCGAAAATTAAAATTTATAAAATTTCAAAAAGTGGGTATTACTTTTCATAATGGCTAGTTTCATTGGTCGTGGAGTGTTAAAACTCCATGTTACATACAATGCAAGGAACTGCATTATTCAATGGGAAACATACCATAGAAGCTTGGGGTGTTACATGCATGTAATCACTATATGCTATGATTAGTCACTGATTCATGGGAAGTCTGACAGAATGACACACCGATGGAAGAATTCGCTGGCAAAAGGATAACCCAACCGAGGGCTCATCGATAGACTGTTTAAAATTTATTTTATTTATAATTACCCCTAAAAGTCATATTTTATGTATTTTAATGCACCCTATTGATTTAATTATTTTTTTATAGACATATTAAATTATTCAATCAGAAATGTCTGGTCCTACATCTACCTCAATCATGCATATTGGCAGGATACAAGAAAATATATATATAATGAAGAGTGTTTGAAATATAAATATACTTGTATAGAGACTGACACACAAGAAGATACGAGAAGACCCCCACAATAAATATACTAAAATGTAGAACATGTGCTGAATTATTCATTACTGATTGTTGTGAACCAGAGAACTGATGTTCATCAAAGTTCCACCAACTCTTTAGCATCCAACTAAAACGAAGGGAAAGAATATCTCACCCACCTAGAAGATAGAGCACATTTCTCCATGATACTATATTTTCAATTTTAGTTTCTAGATGTGTACTCATGATTCAACTCTGATACATCAAAGAGTATCGAGGTGAATTTCATAGCACTAAGAGAATTTATAATCCTTTTTTATTTTCTTCTCCTATGTTTTGTACATATTTTTATTATATTTCGAGTAGTGTGTGCATGGGTTTATAAATTACACATTTTATCCTATACTAAAATATATTATATTATATATCCTCAAAAAAATATAAATTAAAACTAGTTTATCCCACAATGAACTAGGGAAGAGGACATGTGTGACCAGTTGTTTATGATCCTAAGTTGAACTGCGGTAGGGGTCTGGTGACCTGATGAGTATGGTGTACTATTATTTACCCTCATCCATGGTGTGGATCAAAATATTTATATTTATAGGTTGATTAGTGGTATGTTATCAAAAAATGGAGAACACTCTATCTCTGTTTGATACTGATCCTCTTGTTTTAAATCCACTGTGTTTTTAAATTTAGTCTTTCTTTGTTTTAACTCATATTTCAGAAAAATAATTTTACATTCATAGTTAGTCTTGGACAGTAGAGATACCTATTCAGAATTTTTAGAGTAGTTTCATAATTTATATCAATATTTCATATTTTTATAACAGATAATTCATCATTCATCTAAAAAACTATTAGAACATCCATGTTATTATAATTTTACTACCGTAGTTAACGGGACAGTATTATATTATATAGGGTAAGTCTTTTAAATAAAAATTTTAATAAGGATTTTTATAGTAAATCATTTCATACCCACTCTAGTGTCCTACTCTGACCAAAATATGGTATCATATGTTGTTTTTAAGTTGTTGTTTTTAAATTTTAAATCTTTTTAAAAATATTATTCAACTGTGATTTTAGTTGTATTTCAATGATCATTGAATATCTATTAATTCTAAATTTCTAGGACATTTAAAGCTTATTTATTTATCATTTATAATATATTGGAAGGTTCTTCTATCAACATATCTCCATTATATAATGGAATAAATTATGCATTTTAGAAAATTAAAATGAAAATACACCTAGAACGTAAGGGTTTTGAGATTTAGTCTTAAATTATAGATGACAATAATTTTCTATCTACTGATAGGAATACAATAGATAAACCAACTAAATATACCTATAAATATAATTTAAAATCCCTGAATTACCAATACTTTTATTTAGGTGATGATGAGTTTAATATAATTTTTCATGCAAAACATCCCATGAAATTTGGGACCCTTTATCTATTTCACACGAAGGGACCTATACTCTTAAGTAAACTAACATAAAACATATAAAATTAAATATGATAACTTTAAAATGATGTATTATGATCTTATTTATTATATATATCTTAGGTTTAATGAAATTGCGAATAATATGATCTCTTCAGGAAGAGATGATACAACCAAGGAAAAAATCATGAGAACACTCAGATGCTTACAGATAGACAGAGAGGAACATCTGTATCAATTAGAGAATCATGTGATATCAGAAATGTTCTAGTTAATGTGATGATAGGAAATTAAATAACATATTAGGAAGTACTAAAAGTCCAAAAATAAAAGGATGATTCACCAAAAAAATCAATTGATTTCAAATCTACTACCTCCAAGCAGATGGACCAAGATCAAGATGAAACTGAAAGTTCAAGTGATGAACAATAATCAATAGATAGTAATAAAGAGATGGATCAAATAGAATGAAGGTTTATAAAATTTTATATAAATAAAAAATTCTT
Organism: Viscum album; assembly: GCA_963277665.1. NCBI lineage: Eukaryota > Viridiplantae > Streptophyta > Magnoliopsida > Santalales > Viscaceae > Viscum > Viscum album. Next base: position 1,981,993,852 of record OY728161.1, on the reverse strand, counting down.
TATAAATCCCAACTATAATGGTAAGTATGATCACAAGGGCCAGTGGAATAAGTATTGGACGAAATGTGATACATCAAATGAAATAATGTTTCATGAATGTAAGAGAAATGGACATGTAAAGGCTAACTGTCCCAAGGTATTGTAAAAGAAGATGCACGATAATGAGGACATAATGTATAAAAATTTCATGAAGGAAAATTTTATTGCTTCTAAGGATAGCTCAAGTGACCTACAATACTCTCATAATGAAAATTTCAATAAATCAAATATGTGTTTTTTTTCAAACACATTGGAGGTAACACTAATTTATCTAAAACATAAATATTATTATTCTAGATATGAATGTGATTATGAAAACCTAAAAAAGGAAATTTTTAAATATTAAAAAAATTAGGATTGGGTTTTAATGAATAACAATATAAATACAAATCTATAAAGAAACTACATGTTTTGACTATCACTGTTAAATAAGAAATAGATGTAGAAAAAGTTAAAAATTCCAAATTGCATTAGGAGGAGAATGAAGTTAAATTGTCAAATAAGCAATTGAAAAAGTATTTGGAGATATTTACTAATAGAAAATGATCCTTAGTAAAAAATCATGGAAAATAAGTAGCTTATAAGTATACTACTCGAATCAGATACCAACGAAGAGAAAGGAATATGACCAAAAATCATTTTGTATAAAAATTAAAAAAACCAGTTTTTTGCTCAATTATTGAAAATTTTTAGACAATTCTATATATGAAACATACTATTTAATTTTTTTGTACATAATAAAGCTTCTTTTTGAAATAATTTACAAGAAACTTATTGGAACCCCAATAAAGAAATATGGGTTCTCGAAGCTCTTACTACTAATGGCATTAGATCAAAAAATATATGGGTACCCAAATATTTTGTTATCTAATTTGTTTTGAAGGAAAACTATTTGACGAGCTCATGTAAAAGCTTATGGTACTTGGACATCTCATGTTCATGACATGTGACAAGATATTACTCATGCTTCCATAACATGATAAATATTGATATTGGGAATGTCACCATTGTTGAAAATGCTAAAGAAAAATTCATTTCCCCTGGACATATTGGTACCACTAACCTAATTTTAATATCAAATGTAATTTTATATGGATTTGATATAATCAACTTAGTATCTGTAAATTATGTGATTATGGTTTTAATGTTAAATTTTAAAAAGAAACATGAAATGTTTTTAACTCTATTATTATGTTAATATTTTCAATTATTCTAAATTAAAATGTTTATGTTTTTTACATAGATTCTTTAGTTTCTAAAAATGATTCTATCTTGGGCGATTTTAAAAAAGAGTCTTCGATCTATCATTGGATATTAGGATACTACAGTGTACACTCACATATAATTCCTATTAGAAATGTATTAGTCAAGGATATACTTAAAATTGAGTTTCCAAATGGAAATGTCTGTAATTTTGGTCAAACAAGTAAAAAAAAGAAAATCTATATCAAACAAATGAAATAAGCTTCAATTTATCAATCTCTCAAGTTGGTTTTCATGGACTTGTTTGGACCATCTAGATTTTCAATTCTAATTGGGATGTAGTATATCTATTTTCATGTAAATTACTACTCTAGATATACTTTGACTATCTTATTAGCTCAAAAAAGTGAACCTCACTTGCATTTAACCAATTATACTATAACTATAAGTTTTTCTTTGTGGTCATATAATTAAAACCTTAAGATCTGACCATGTCCATGAGTTTGAGAACAAAGATTTTGATACTTTTTTGTTACAATATATATATAGTCATAACTTCTCTTCTCATAGGACACCCTTAAAAAATGGATTTGTATAAATAAGAAATAGTATCCTCCACAAACAATCTAGAACCATTCATACTGAGTAAGACCTACCAATATAATTTTTGGAAGAAGCTATCAATGCAACATGCTATATAATATATAGAGTCTTGATTAGGAATATCCTTAAAGGAACATTCTATGAGTTATGGAACCACCCAAAACCAAAGATTAACTACTTCAATGTTTTTGGTTTTAAAATCTATATTCATCAAAATGATGATAATTTTAAAAAAAATCCCTCCAATAGTGAAGAAGTAAATTACCTAGGTTATTAGATTTCATGTAAAGCCTCAAATATTTTCAAAAAGAGAACTAAATGTATGGATGAATCTTTACAAATTAATTTTGATGAAACCGATCCACATGAACCAAATTACTCTCTAGATTATATTTATAATGATATGTTAAACCTGGACATCAATACACAATATTTTTACCATCATGTGATGAATTCTTTTAAATCATCCAACTCTGGAAATTCTTCAGATTCTTGTCATAATGAACCTGAACCTGTTGAAGAACATGATGTGACTAGAATTTTGTTTTCTTGTAATATCCCAAGTAAGTAAAGAATAATATATTTACATATATATATATATATATGTCTATTTATGAATTATATAGTGTTTAACAGGCTTAAAATGATAAAAAAAATCCGATCTTAAGCATTGAATACTCAAATATATTTAAAAGATTATTTTACCACCTTTTAATGGTATAACATTTATAAATATAACTTTTGACAATTTCATAAGCTCTATTTTTCAAAATAAACATATTATTTAGAATTGGGACATTGAAATTTACTTTGGAAAATTTTTGTGTATTTTTCTGACAATTTACATTTTTTAATGAATAATGAAAAATACTGCACTTTACTTCAAAACTACTTTTTCATATAATTTTATTAAATGGTTATATTATCATTTTAATTGGTTTTAAAGTTTAATTAGAAAATATTTTTACCATTTAATCCATATGTGGTCATTATAATTAATTTCACTTTGAAATTGGACATAAAAAATTGTCAATCTTTTGATAGATATTGTTTCTTAAAAACAAGCTATTTGTTTTGAGAACGGGAATTATTTTTAAATTAATTAGTACAATTTATGTGTTTGAAATTTTGTAAAATGGAATCTATATTTTTAATCCGAAGGTCCAAATTATATAATTAAGACCTTTTTGTTTTTGGACATTATGAATAGTAACCATGGTAATTATCTTTAATTATCGTGATTAATTAGTAATCGGGTAGTTAAGGGTAATAAAATAATATCATAATAATATAAAATGTCCCCAACATGTGTCCCCATACTCTTGGTTGTGTCATGGATGACCATGGACAGCCTTGGTCCAACTTCGGGACCCCATGGAATCACTTTTGTGTGATAGTGACCTTTTATCATATTATTTTTTAAAGAAAGGAAAATATAACCAAAGTATTTATCACCTAATTAAAAAAATCAAGTTTTGGTTATATAAAATATCTCTTAGACTATAAATAGTCATTTAAATGCTAAAAATATTTCTTACAAAATGGTATTTTTTTATAATTTTTAGTCATTAAATAAATAAATTTATTTATGACACCATGATGATGCAGTGATTATCTTATTAATGAACGATTTAAATAAAATGAAAAGATAAGGTAATATCTAAGACATACACTTGTCAAAAACCTATTAGATGGCTGGATTTATAACTCTTATCACCATATCCTCAAAATATATCATTGTGGGACCTTTAAAATCTGAGAATAATTTTATAATAAAGTAACATTCAAGACATTCCAAAAGTAACCCTCCTCCCTCTTATAAAAGGCCCCAACTCTACCCCCTTAACCACACCTCTCAAGAGATAGAATCGTCTAAAATCTTCTCATATTATCTCTAAACATCCCTCTATTCATCCTATAATCCTTACCTTAGGTATAAATCTCCTGAAAAAACCTTTTTGGTTCAAACCAAGGGGAGTTACCCGATTTAAAGGTAATGAATTCTCTTCTGTCCTTTTGTTTTATTTTTCTTCTACAACCCCATAAACTCTTTTTATTCCTTTATTTTGTTACAACATCAGTATCTTCAATATACTAGGATGTTTTTATGAGAATTATTCGAGCTACACTTACACACACCTCCATCTAATGGGTGAGGAACATACTGTTTCTGTGGACGGCGAACTACTGGCTCACGAAACGATGATTGTTCAATTATCTCATACCACCTCTCATGGTGGCCATTAAAATGTCACTATATTTATATATGATATATATTATGTTTATTTTTTTCTTATTTTTTTGTATTTCACATTTACGGCATACCTTTATGGTTTTCATAATGGATAAACGCGATAATTTCATTTTAGGAAGTGCAGACTACCACCAACTCAAAGTGATTTGAATCGTTAATGTCATATGTGGGATGTATAAAGGATGGAGTTAATGATATTATATATGATATCATATTGGAATTATAATATACATTTATATCATTGTGATTTCATTCTATTAAATATGAAATAGAAATGAAAGTATCGTTCATTCGTACATACGGCTTACCGTCTCCATAAACGGTGCATTTTATTTCTTACAACTAAATGTAATGTAATATTATAAATGAATGTATATACTGGATATATATTATATATATTATATCTAAATCATGAATGTAATTCTATAGATAATGGATATTTTACAACAAGAACAACTTGTAATTATAAGATGTTTATTATTGACTCAAGTACCAAAGATTGACAAAATGACTGTTATTAACATAAATGATTAAATAATGTTCATAACATAGTAATAAGTGATATTAAACGAATAATGAACTTGGGTAAGGTTCTTATGAAAATATGAAATTTACTCTAGTTTATTTTTTAGGATATTCAATAATGATCGAGTCAAGTTGGACATGAGGTAAGGGACATCGTCTCAATCTCCTTTCAATGAGGAATATTTTGTTTTATACAAATTTTTTTTATATGGTGTATAAACACATTGTAATTTTACTTTTATTAAAAAACAATCTTTTCTCTATGAAGCATTTTACTAAATGACAAAAAGTATGTTTCTTTTTAACGTACACGGTGACAATGACCTTTCTGCCGCCGCCAGTATTATTTGATCATTGGCTTCCTTAACAAGCCGTAATGTTTTTAAAAGGAAAATAAATACCATATACCCTTTGATGTATTTTGGTATTGAAAATGGTTTTGATAATGGATTTTACATTTTAATATATTGTGATTGAAATGTTGAAAGGTTTTCTTGCCTTTATGTTTTTGTATGAGTTATGATTTTATAATTGTACATGGACATTTGAAGGGTGGTTATGTGACAAACCAAATGACGGTAAGTTCCGTGAAAACCGAGATGGGTGGTTATGTTATAACCTCCAATGCATTGGGTATGGAAGTCAGTCATATGGCTATTCCATTTACTGATATGTGTGGAAGTTGACCGTATGGTTATTCCATTTAAGTATGGTTATGTCCCATGTTACCTTTATATGTTATGTGTTCTTTATATGGGTTTTATGGTAATATTTTGGTTACAAAAGGGTAAGTAATTTTCTTTTATTCAGTGAAGAGTATTTTCTAATTCCTAAAGGTGAAAAGTATTACTTATGATAAAGTATTCATGGTTTACTTGTTGTTTTGAAAAAACTAACAGTTCTCTTTTTTTTTGTATCCCTTACTGAGATTTTTATGATCATCCCATGTTTTTGAAATGTTTTCACAGGGAATAATGTGGAATATGGTCAAAGATGGGATCAAGGAAAAGTCATGCGGTCTAAAACATGCAACTAGACATGATTCATTCAAAGAGTTTTTATTTTTTTGAAAAAAATGGAAACTGAGTAGAAGTGTATACTTTGTAACTTTTTAGATGTAGTAGTTATGGCTTAATTCTCTAAAACTCTAAACCTAAAAAGATCCTCAATATGAATTATTCATTTAATTCAAGATTAAGTAATGTTTTAATGTCAGGTCATTATAGTTGGTATCAATATTCGGTTTGGAAAACTTTAGAAGTTAGTATATTGTTAAATTCATGTACATAAATTAATTTATGGTATGATTGAAATTATATAGAATTTAAAGATTACCATGTTGCTTCGCCTAAGATTTTTTTGTGCTCAGAATGGTTTTCCACGGAGGAAATAGGGAAGCTATGTTGGGATGAAATCAAGAGGAAAACAACCTTCCAAATCAGCATCGTGAGACGGTCGGAATCCGAAATGAATAGTTTGTTGCAGTAATGGCACATTTAACTTAGGATATAAATAGTGGTGGAATCCATACATGAGAATAGCCAGATCAACCATAGAGGAAAATGTCAGTAGTTGAGAATTTCATGAGGCAAAATCTTCCATCATTCAGAGGATCATGAGACCCTGTGCTAGCAAAAGGGTGGATTAAAGCACTTGAGAAGATTTTTGATGTCATGTCGTGTTCAGAACATCAAAAGGTTAGTCTCTTTGTTTACTATTTTGAAGTTGATGCTATTCAATGGTGGTTGATGGTGAAAAATGTCAGGGATAGTGAGGAGATTTAGGATCTTTACTGGGATGAATTCAATGGAATGTTTCTTGAGAAATATTTTCCTAAGGTGGTTCGTCTTAGGACGGGAAAACAATTTCTAGGATTGAGGCAGGAGGATGACTCAGTGGCTGCTTATGAAGTAATACTCACTCTACTTGAAAGGTATGCTCCAAATTTCATTCGAGATCTTGATAGTAAAATAAAATGTTTTTACTCAGGGTTAATGCCAATGTATCGAAGGTCTTTAGCTTCTCATGAGTTCAAAAGTAATGAAAAACTTGTTCGATGTGCAGAGAAGCTGGAAATAGAGTTTGTCGATGATCATGTTTTCTTTACCAAACAACAGAATAAGAGGTCCAGTTGGCAGGCAAAGGGAAATAATTAATCAAAGAAGCCTAGAGGTAAAAAGGCCAAATATTCATCCTATGAGAAGTGTGGAAAAATTCATCATGGAGAATTTTTATCCTAGTCTGAAAAGTGCTTCCGGTGTGGTAAGTGTGGTCATATTTCTCGTAACTGTTAGGAAGATGGTCATGCATGTAATGAAAAGCCATCGAAAAGATGTTTAACGTGTAATGAAATGGTTCATTATGCAAACGAGTGTCTAATATAGAACTCAACAAAGGGAAATATGCCAGACTACAAGCAGAAAGGGGGGTGAAATCCTTGGCAACTAATTCAACAGATGTTGGGCCATCGAATGAAGTTTTATCAGGCACATTGTTTGTTTGTTCAGATTATGTCAATGTGTTGTTTGATTCTGGGTCTACACATTCTTACATTTCTGAGATTTTTTCTAGTAAATTAGGAATTCCATATCAAGAAATGACTCCTGAAATTATGGTAAAAACACACAGAGGAAATGTTGAGACAAAAAGAAATCAAAATAACCTTCATGTACTTGTGTGCAGAAAGAATTTACGTGCAAACTTTATTGTTTTTCCTCTAGTAGAGTTTGATTTAATTTTGGGCATGGATGTCTTTATATTTATCATTATAAAATTTACTGTGGAGATAAAGTGGTTTCTTTTAAGAAAAATTTTCAATTTGGGTATAACAATGGATGCTTTATTTTGAAAACATATCAGGAAGATGAGAAACTAGTAAAAGATGGAAATGAATGTTACTATGCACATTTTTTTGAAAACAAAGGAACTAATCAGATTAATGATGTTCCAGTGGTAAATTATTTTCTTGATGTTTTTCCTGATGAGTTTCCTAGTATTATACATGATCGGGAAGTTGATTTTACTATTGACATAGTTCCTGATTCTAAGCCTATTTCAAAATTCCCTTATTGAATGGCTCAAGTTGAAATTTTAGAGTTAAAGAAGTAATTAAAGGATTTATTAGATAAATGTTTCATTCGACCTAGCACATCACCATGGGCTGCTCTGGTATTGTTTGTTAAAAAGAAAGATGGTTCAATGAGACATTTCATTGATTATAGAGCATTTAATAACATCACTGTTAAGAAAAAGTATCCATTGCCTCATATCGATGATTTTTTTGATCAGCTCCAGGGAGCTCAGTATTTTTTGAAGATTGACTTGAGGTCGGGGTACCATCAGTTGAAAATAAAATAAGAAGACGTTTCGATGACCGTGTTTTGTACTATATATGGTCATTTAGAATTTTTAGTTATGCCTTTTGGGTTAACCAATGCACCTGCTATATTCATGGACCTTATGAATAGAATTTTCCATGAGTTCTTGGATAATTTGTTGTTTTTTTCATTGATGATATTTTGGTGTTTTATAATAGTAAAAAGAAGCATGGAAGTCATTTAAGGTTTATCTTTCAAACCTTAATAGAAAAGAAACTGTATGGAAAATTCAGAAAATGTGAGTTTTGGTTACAACAAATTTCATTCATTGGTCACATTGTTTCAAAAACTTGCATAATTGTTGATCTTGCTAAAAAAATGTTGTTGAATAATTTCTAAGAACCACAAATGTAACCAAGATTCCTAGTTTCCATGGCTTGGAAGGCTATTACTGAAGGTTTGTTAAAACTTTTGCACAGTTATATAGTCTAATCACTAATTTTACTTGAAATTGTGTTATGTTAATCTGGACAAAAGAATTTGATGATTGTTTTCAGGAATTGAAAACAAGATTGGTGGATGCTCTAAATTTGGCACTGCCTTCCAGAAATGGTGAGTTTTTTATCTACACTGATGCTTTGTTGAAAGGAATGGGTTTTTTCCTTATGCAGAATGATCCGGCAATTGGTTTCACCTCACATCAGTTGAAAACTCATGAGTTAAATTACCCTACACATGATTAGGAATTAGCTGATGTTGTTTTTTCTTTAAAAAATTTGGAGGCATCATTTATATGGAGTAAAGTGTGAAATATATACCGATCACAATATTTTAAAGTATATATTCACTCAGAATGAATTGAACATGAGACAGAGGATATGCTTGAAATTAATCATGTATTATGATTGTACAATTCATTACCAGCAAGGAAAAGAAAATAAAGTGGTTGATGCTTTGAGTCAAAAAAGTAATGATTCATTTACTATGCTATGTTTGGAATGAGATCCTTAGGTTTTTGATTTGATGAACTTTGGAATAAAATTTTTTGGTGTATGAATTTGTTCTGTTTTGTTTCAGGTGTCAGTGAGATCATCTCTATCAGATAGAATTAAACAAACACAGAAGAAAGACAGTGAGTTGCAGAAAAAGGTAGACCTGGTTTAGAAGGGTAAGTTGTCTGAATTTAACATTGATAATGATTGTGTTTTGAGGTTTGGGAAGATATTATGTGTGCATTGTGATTCACAGTTGAATAATTAGTTATTATGTGAGGCTCCTAGTTACCAATTTTCAGTTCATCTGGGCAGTACTAGGATGTACATAGATTTGCGGGTGTATTACTGGTGGGATGGAATGAAAAGAGATATTATTCATATTACTCTGATGTGATTGACTTGTCAGTAGGTTAAATTAGAGTAACAGTTACCATAAGGGATGCTTCAGTCTTTACCGTAGACAGAGTGGAAATGGGAAAATATATCTTGGGACTTCGTTGTGGGATTACAAAAGAAATATCGAGGTAATATTGCAATCTGGGTTATTGTTGATCGTTTAACTAAATTTGATCATTTCCTTGCTATACGAGATAATTTTTCCCTGGATCAACCTTCTCGATTGTATCCTAAAGAGATAGTAAGGTTACATGGAGTTCCCCAATCCATTGTATCTGATCATGATCCCAGGTTTACTTCTAACTTTGGGAATGACCTTCATAAGTCGTTGGGTGCTGAATTGAATTTTAGTACTACATTTCATCCTCAATCATATGGGTAGTCAGAAAGAAAAATTCAGACCTTGGAGGATATGCTACATTATTTTTCAATGGATTTTCAGGGAATTTGGGACCAACATCATTCATTAGTTGAGTTTTCTTATAATAACAGTTTTCATTCCAGTATAAAGATGGCACCATTTGAGGCATTATATGGGAAGTGGTGTCAAACTCCTAATTTTTGGGATGAAGTGGGTGAAAGGAAGTTGATGGGACCAGAATTGGTAGAAGAGATGGCAAATAAAGTTCATTTGATTCAGAATCACATGAGAATATCTCAGAGCACACAGAAAATTTATGCAGATAACTGGAGGAAGGATCATTCTTTTCAGGTAGGTGATCATGTTTTTCTCAAAGTGTCTCCATGGAAAAGTGTGATGAGTTTTGGTAAGATGGGAAAGTTGAGTATGAGGTACATCGGACCTTATGAAATTCTAGATAAATTAGGATTAGTTGCGTAAATAGTGTCTTTACCTACATGTTTTCCCAGGTACACAATGTTTTTCATGTTTCAATGTTAATGAATTACATGCCAAATCCAGCTCATGTTTTGAGTCTAGTGGTAGTTCAGTTGGAAGAGAATCTATCTTATAAAGAACAACCGGTCTATATTCTTGACCATAAAGAGAAAGTGTTGCGGAATAAGGTGATTCAACAAGTAGAGGGTTTATGGAAAAACCATATATTTGAAGAGGCAACATGAGAATCTGAAAATGCAAGGAGGGATAAATACCCCCACTTATTCGATAAGTAAATAAATTGTAGAGACAAAATTTCATAAAGGCGGAAGTATGGAACATCCCAATTATGTAAAGAATAATATATTTTCATATTTATTTCTATTTATGAATTAGATATTGTTTTAGAGGCTTAAAATGTGAATAAATCCAATCTTAAGCATAGAATACTTGAATATTTTTAAAAGATTGTTTCACCACCTTTTGATGGTAGAACATTTTTAAAATTTACTTTTGACAATTTTATAAGCTATATTTTCCAAAATAAACTTATTCATTAAAATTGGGACATTGAAATTTACTTTGGATAAATTTTTGTTATTTTTCTGACAATGTTTATTTTTTTAATGAATAATGAAAAATACAGCATTTTACATCAAAAATGCATTTTCATCAAATATAATTATATGGTTAGATTATCTTTTTAATTGAATTTAAAGTGTAATTAAAATATATTTTTACCATTTAATATAATTGTGGTCATTAGAGTTAATTTTACTTTGAAATTGGACATAAACAATTGTCTATCTTTTGATAGATATTGTTTCTTAAAATCACGCTATTTGTCTTGACAACGAGAAATATTTTTAAATTAATTACTGCAATTTATGTGATTGGAATTTGGTAAAATGGATTCCATATTTGGAATCAGAAGGTCCAAATTATGTAATTAAGTCCTTTTAGTTTTTGGACATTATGAATAGTAATGACGGTAATTATCTTTAATTATCGTGATTAATTAGTAATCGGGTAGTTAAGGGTAATAAAATAATATCATAATAATATAAAATGACCCCAAAATGTGTCCCAATCCCCTTGTATGTGTCATGGCCGACCATAGACTTCCTTGGGATAACTTAGGGACCCCATGGAATTACTTTTGTGTGATAGTGACCTTTTATCATATTATTTTATAAAGAAAGGAAAATATAACCAAAGTATGTATCACCTAAGTAAAAAGAAATTAGTTTTGTTTATATAAATTATCACTTAGACTATAAACTATCAATTTAAATCATTAAATATTTCCTACATCATGGTATTTTATTTATAATTTTTAGATGTTAGGTAAATAAATTTTTTTATGACACCTTGATGATGCAGTGATTATCTCATTAATGAACGATTTAAATAAAATGAAAAGATAAGGTAAAATATAAGATATAAACATGTATAAAACCTATTTTATGGGTTTATTTATAACCCTTATCACCTTATCCTCAAAATATATCATTTTGGGACATTTATAATCCAAAAATCATTTTACAATAAAGTATCATTTCAAGACATTCCAAAAGTAACCCTCCTCCCTCTTATAAAAGGCCCCAACCTCTTCCCCCTTAACCACACCAATAAAGTCATAGGATCTTCCATAAAATGCTCCTATTATCTCTCCACATCCCTCTATTAATTCTAGAAGCCTTACCTTAGGTAAAAATCTCTTCAAGAAACCCTTTTGGTTCAAACCAAGGGGAGTTACCCGATTTAAAGGTAATGTCTTCTCTTATGTCCTTTTGTTTTATTTTGCTTCTCCAACCCCTAAACTCTTATTATTACTTTATTTTGTAACAAAAATATAATATTAAATATACTAGGATGTTTTAATGAGAATTATTCGAGCTACGCTTACACACACCTCCATCTAATGGGTGAAAAACATACTGTTTCTGTGGACGGCGAACTACTGCCTCACGAAATGATGATTGTTAAATTATCTCCTACCATCTCTCATGGTGTCCATTATTATGTCAATAGATTTATATATGATATATATTATGTTTATGTCTTCTTTATGGTTCTTTATTTTTCATTTATGGCATACCTTTATGGTTTCCATAACGGATAAACGCGATAATTTTATTTTAGGAAGTGCAGACTACTGTCCCCTCAAAGTGATTTGAATCGTTAATGCCATATGTGGGACATATAAAGGATAGAGTTAATGATATTATATATGATATTATACTGGAATTATAATATACCATTATATCATGGTGTTTTCATTACATTAAATATGAAATAGAAATGAAAGTAGCGTTCATGCGTACGTACGGCTTACCATCTCCATGAACGGTGCATTTCATTTCATACTTGTAATTTTTTTTAATATTATAAATGCTTGTATATACTAGATATATATTATATATATGATATCTAAATCATTAATATAATTATGGAGATAATGGATATTTAACCACATGAAAAACTTGTAATTATAAGATGTTTATTTTTGACTCAAGTACCAAAGATCGACAAAATGACCGTTATTAACTTAAATGATTAAATAATGTTCCTAACATGGTAATAAGTGATATAAAATGAATAATGAACTTGGAAAAGGTTCTAAAGAAATTTTTTTATTAAGGAGATTAAAGAATGATTGAGTCAAGTCGGACACGAGGTAAGGGTCTTCGTCTCAATCTCCTTTCAATGGGGAATATTTTGTTTTATAGACAATTTTCTTTTATACGGTGTATAAAACCCTTTGAATTCATATTTTTTTTCAAAAGAAGTCTTTTCTCTACAAAGAATTTTAATAAACCACAACATGTATGTTTCTTTTTAAAGTACATGTTGACAACGACCTTCCCGCCGTCGTGAGTTTTATTTGATCTTTGGCTTCCTTAACAAGCCATAATTTTTTTAAAAGGAAAATAAATACCATATAATATTTGATGTATTTTGGTATTGAAAATGGTTTTGATAATGGATTTGATATTTAAATATATTGTGATTGAATTGTGGAAATGGTTTCTTTCCTTTATATTTTTTGTATGTGTTATGATTTTATAATGGTACTTGGGCTTTTGATGGGTGGTTACATGATAAACCAAATGACAGGTGGTGCAGTGAAAACCAGGATGGGTGGTTACGTTATAACCTCCAATGCATTGGGTATGGAATTCAGTTGTATGGTTATTCAATTTAGTGATACGTGTGGAAGTCGACCGTATGCTTATTCCATTTGAGTATGTTTATGTCCCAAGTTACCTTTATATGTTATGTGTTCTTTATATGGGTTTTATGGTAATATTTAGGTTACAAAAGGGTAAGTAAATATCTTTTATTCAGAGAAGAGTATTTATTACTTCATAAAGGTGAAAATTATTACTTATGATAAATTATTCATTATTTTCTTGTTGTTTTGAAAAACTAACAGCTTTCCTTCTTTGTGCATCCCTTACTAATCTTTTTATTGAAATCCCAAATTTTTTAAATGTTTTTCACATGACATAAAGTTGAATAGGGTCAATGATAGGATCCTAGAAAAGTCTTGATATCTAAAACATGGAACTAGACATTACTCTTTCAAAGAGTTTTTATTTTTTTGAAAAAAATGGAAACTGAGTAGAAGTGTATACTTTGTAACTTTTGAGATGTAATAGTTATGGCCTAATTCTCTTAAACTCTAAACTAAAAAAGATCCTCAATGTGAATTATTTATTTAATTCAAGATTAAGTAATGTTTTAAGGCCGTGTCCTTACATTTCTAGACCAGTTAAAAATCTAAATAACCATCCTTTATATGCTATATTTGGAGACTTAGAAAAAGGTACTCACACTAGAGATTCCATAAGAAATCAGGTTGAACATTAAACTTTTCTTTCATGGATTGAACCTAAAAACATCAATGATGCTATTAATTATGAATTTTAGGTGGTGTCTATGCAAGAAGATTTAAATTATTTTAAAAGAAACAATGTATATAATATTTTTTATTAACCTAAATACAACATGACTATATCCACTAAATAATTTTTTAAGAATAACATAGATAAAGAGGGTAACATAGTTAGAATCAAATCTAGATTTGTGGGACCAGGTTATAGTCCAGAAGATGAAATTGAGTATGAGGTATCCTTTTCAACATTAGCTGAACTTGCGTCCATATGAATCCTACATGATTATACAACACATCAAGATTTCAAACATTATCAAATGGATGTCAAGAGTGAATTCCTAAATGGGTATATTTTTTAAGAAGTTTTTTTTCAAAAAACACCCATGTTTTTCAAACTCTCATTTTCCAAAAAAATGTTTTTAAATTAACAAAATATTTATATGGTTTCAAGAAATCTCTATGAACTTAGTAAGACATGCTCAACATTTTTATTATTTTCAAAGGTTTTAAAAAAGGTAAACTGCTCCTAATCTCTTTATTAAATGAATTTCTGAAGATGTTTTAGTAGTATAAATTTATGTAGTTGATATTATTTATAGATCTTTTAAACATTACATATGTGTTGATTTTTCAAATCTGATTCAAAGTAATTTTGAAATAAGTTTAATGGGTGAACTCAAAATAATTTATGGATTTAAAATATTTCAATATAAAGAAGGATTTGTATTGAATCAATGTAAATATACTAAGGATATTATAGAAATATAATTTTTCAAATGAAGAAAGAGGAGTGAAACACTTGTATATTGGACAATAATGATGAGTAACACTTGTATATTGGACAATAATGATGTTGGAAAATCAATTGACCAAACCACATACAGAGGAATGATTGGATGTTTCTTCTACATAACTTGCTAGTAGGATAAATATAATTTTTAGTGTCTGAATGTGTCCATGTAATCATGCACATCCAAAAGGATCACATCTTCATGCTGTTAAAAGGATTTTCAAATACCTTATACATACTACAAACCTTCGACTATTATATCCTAGAGGAAAACCATTTGATATAACGAGTTATTACGATTTGGATTTTGGTGGCCGTAAGTTAGATAGAAAACGAACCTTTAACACATGTCTCATTTTGGGAAGGACATTAGTTTCATGATGTAGTAAGAATCACAATGTTGTTTCATTATCAACTGAAAAAGATGAATACATAGCTAGGGGTTGTTGTTGTACATCAATTTTGTAGATGGAACACACATTACTATATTATGGATATCAAATAAGACTTGTCCCAATAAACTATTATAACAAAAATTCTATTAACAATAAAAATAATCATTTTTCACATTCTATGACAAACACATTTATTTTAGGTATATCATTTTGAGAGACCATTTATTAAAGAGAGATATAAAAATAGAGTTCATTGGCACTAAAAATAGTCTTGATAACATTTTCAATAAGACATTGAACACTGAAATAATGAACTATAATATACATTAGTTTTTAATGATCAATCTATAGGACCTTAAATTGTTATTTATTCGATATTTTTTTAGTGATGTCGTCATACTAACACAGATAATGTCATACAGAGAGTTTTATGCCGAGAGTGATAGTATTAAACTGACACAGTTGTCATGACAACACCGATGCTTTATCATGCCGATACCCTATCATGACAACATCGACACTTTTTCAAGCCGACACTATTAGTGTTATGATAATTTGTCATGCCGACATCAATGAATCTCTATTTTTATTCGTTTTATGTTTTTACCAGAACAATACTTATTCATTGATTTTGTTGAACCCCATTCACTATTTCATATTCTGTGATTCTAGAATCCCTAAATGATATAAATTTTAATCGATCCACTATAATCCTTTACCCGTACACTCACTCAGCCATTATCTCTCTACCCTAGAACATTCACCTTCCGACCATCAAACCATGATATTGGAATGGCACGTGTGAAGTGTTCTCTTAATGGCGCTGAGCCACGTGCAACTAAGAAATAAAATGTGTTTTGGCACAAGAAAACGCATCCCAAAATTTTTCAAATGCTTCCAAAAGTGATCCATGGTCGTATAACATTTTGAAAGCTTCAATTTGGTATTTCATAGAGCCCGAATGGAGTTATAGATTTGGAGTTATGGACATTTGAAGTTGGGCTGGAAAACTGGTTCGTGAAGCCCGTTCGCGAAGCCCCATACGCATGCATGGAGCACCGCCACGAATAAAGGAGGAGGATGCTCCACAAACCTATTTGACATTCGCGATGCACTGCGAAGACCCACCGAAAATCAAGGAGGCGAGATGCTCTGTGACTACGTTTGACGTTCGCGATGCCCCGCAAAGACCCACTGCGAAACAATGCAGTTGGATGCTCCACGACCGCATTTGACGTTCGCGATCCCCCACGGAGCAAGCTCCGTATTCATGCCAAGCAAGATTTTCTTCTCAATGCCCCATGGCTATAAATACCATGCTCTCCCCCCTTCTTTAGATGGCCACTCTTCCCCTTGAAGGGCCACTCCGCCCCTTGGGCGGCCAATCTCCTGGTTTGTGGAGCTCCGCTTTCCTTCGCAAAGCAGCTCCGCGAGCCCCTACTATGAGCAGCTTCCTTCATGTTGCTGCTCTGTGAGCCCCTGATCTGCGATCTGCTTCCTTCTTGTTGCTTCTCCACAAGGCCATGCTCCTTGAGTCCATGCTATAAAAGTCCATACTCCACAATGATTCTCCATGAGTCCTTGCTCCGCGATGTTGCTCCGCGAGTCCATGCTCCGCAAGTCCATGCTCTGTGGAAACCCATGCTCCTCGAGCCCCTTTACTCTGTGAAGCTACTTCATGAAGACCTATCCTTTGTGAGGCTCCTACCTTCGCACCCAGACCCGACAAAATCCATTCCCAGGTGCCTTATGCATAATAGTTCTATCTACATGACATTAAACTGTAGTTATCCCTATGTTACAAACATAGGATGCCTCTTTCTCCTAACAAGAAATGCCTCATGCTCCAAGCATGAGATGCCACTAGTCCAATATACATGACTTTAAACATTAGTTATCTCTTTGTGTCAAACATAGGATGCATGTTGCTCTAAACAAGGGGTGTTTTATGCTCCAAGCATGAGACGCCAATAGTCCTATCTACATGTCTTTTAAACTATAGTTATCCCTACGTTCCAAACCTAGGACGCCTCTTGCTCCTAACAAGAGAAGCCTCATGATCCATGCATGAGATTCCAATTATTCTATCTACATGACTTTAAACTGTAGTTATCCCTATGTTCTAAACATAGGATTCCTCTTACTCCTAACAAGAGATGCCTCATGCTCGAAGCATGAGATGCCACTAGTCATGTCTACATGACTTTAAACTGTAGTTATCCCTATGTTCCAAACATAGGACACCCCTCACTCCAAAAAAGGAATGCCTTATTCTCCAAGCATGAGATGTCAACAATCCCATTTACAAGGCTTGAAACTGTAGTTATCCCTATGTTCCAAACATAGTATGCCTCTTGCTCCAAATAAGGGATTCCTTATCCTGCAAGCATGACATGTCAATAGTCCTATATACAAGAATATAAACTGTAGTACACCCTATGTTCCAATCATAGGATACCTCTTGCACTAAACAAGAGATGCCTTATTCTCTAAGAGTAAGACACCTAATTCCATGTTTACATTGGCATAATTCCAATGCCCCTTGGAATTAACCCTCTTGTCACCAGTGCATAGGTGAAGGAATCAATTCACCAGTGGGTTGGGATGCCCTCATGGCCAGACATGAGGAAGACATTATAGGTAGCTTCATTGTATAAGCCCCATCCACGATTTCTATTCCTTAGCGGCACCCAGGCAGCTTCCTTGCGTATGCCCCATTCACCATTTCCTCTTTATAGCGGCACCCGGGTAGCTTCCTTGCCTAAGCCCCATTCACCATTGCTACTCTATAGTGGCACCCGAGCATCTCTATCGCGTAATCCCCATTCACCATTGCCACTACATAGTGGCACTCTGGAAACTTCCTTGCGTAAGCCCCATCCACTGTTGTGATCCGATTTAACGGTAAGCCATTGACATCCTTATCTAGCGGTAACCCATTGTGACCCCATTCAGTGGTATGCCGTTGACATCCTTATCTAGTGGTAAGCTATTTTGAACCTATTCAGCTGTATGCCATTGACATCTATATCCAGTAGTATGCTATTGTGATCCTATTCAGCGGTAAGCCATTCACATCCTTATCCAGCGGTAAGCGATTATGATCTTATTCAGTGGTAATAGATGAAAATACTTATCCAGTGGTAAGCCATTGTTATCCTATTCAGCGGTAAGATGTTGAAATCCTTATCTAGTGGTAAGCCGTTGCGACCCCATTCAGTAGTAAGCCGTTGACATCCTTATCCAGCGGTAAGCCGTTGTGACCCCATTCAGCGGTAAGTCATTGACATCCTTATCCAGAGGTAAGTCGTTGATATCCTTATCCAGTGGTAAGCCATTATGACCCAATCCAGCGGTAAGACGTTGAAACCCCCTATCGGCGGTAAGCCGTCATCATGAGAACTACATGGACTTTGATTCCCTGCCACGGGGATACATAGGAAGCCTCTTCAAAACTAAATCTTGAAACCATCATCATCCGCATGACGGTTCCATCCCATTCACCACCCTTTATGGACGCACCCTTGCACCGTGATTGTCAGGTCCTTGCTGCCTCTTGTTTCTCACACCGAGCACGACTCACGTGGGCTTAGAGTAAGCATCAACCATGACAACACCCCTATCCTGCATGATGTTAAACTGTACACCCGAACAAAGTGGACATTGATCCAGGTGAAGGCATGGTACGTAGGAAGCCTTCACGATGTTCAATCCCACCACCCATTCATTCCAACCTCATTCACGTCAGTTCACCCACCACCTTGGGCAGCCTAGAGTTTAAGCCCCACATATCCTTCCCGAACTACGAGAACTTTGATCCATGTCATGGAATGGTATGTAAGAAGCCTCCACTAGGTTCAATCCCATCATCCATCGGACCCCCTATCCATCTGCACATCGTTTTTCAGACACATACCCATCCCCTATCCCGCATGAAATTAAACCGTACATCTCGAACTACGGGGACATTGATCCATGTCGAGGCATGGTATATAAGAAGCCTGCACAAGGTTCGAGCCCACCACCTGGTCGTTCTTACCTCATTCACGTCGGTTCTCCCACCACCTTGGGTACCCTAGAGTGTAAGCCCCACACCAACCCGAACTACGAGTACTTTGATCCATGTCATGGCATGGTATGTAGGATGCCTTCCCAAGGTTCAAGCCCCAACCACCTTGGGCAGCCAAGAGTGTACGTCCCACACATCCATCCCAAACTACGAGGACTTTGATCCATGTCAAGGCATGGTATGTAGGAAACCTCATGAGGTTTAATCCCAACATCCATCGGACCCCCGATCCATCTTCATGTTAGTTCGCCGACACACACCCTCATCCCGCGCGATGCTAAACTGTACACCTGAACTATTGGGACTTTGATCCATGTCAAGGCATGGTACATAGGAAACCTCACCAGGTTCAAGACCAACACCCATCAGACCATGGTCCATCTTCATGCCGATTCTCCATAATCCATTCTGAACTATATGGTCTTTGATCCATGTCAAGGCATGGTACGTAGGAAGCCCCCTGAGGTTCAAGCCCACCACCCGGTCATTCTGACCTCATTCACGTCGATTCACCCACCACCCATTGGTAGGTAGGACCCCCTTCACGTCGGTTCTCACCAAATGATCTTCGCGGAATTTGATTACCTACCACGGGGATATGTAGAGGTCTCTTCGATGCTCGAGCCCAACTTCACCGTCGCTATTGTGATGGGCCCATTTCATTCCCCCTGCACTTCATTCATCCATCCATCCTCAATGCTGATTCTAACCCAGGCCGCCACATCCTGGTGGGATCATGTAATCCACCCTCCTTGCTACTTCTAGCAGTACTTGGGATGTTATCCACGCATAAGCCCCAATATGTATTCTAGTCGTTTTCCTTTTTGTACACCTCAATTCATCACCCCTTCGTACTATGATGGTTTTGATACATTTCATATACACAGGGTACATAGGAAACCTCCATGAGGTTCAATCCCAACCAATAGTAAGCCTTGGTGTCCGCCGTTCTTGGTTGTACTATCCCTGATCCATCTTCAGTGGTGTTCAGATCAGCCATTACGGTGTGACATCTCCACTCCATGGGGCACACCACCTCAGATCTGTCCTCATTGGGCGTTCTGATCCATCCACTCGGTAAAACTTCCAGGTGTTCCCTCTTAGTAATGTACCAATCTGATCCATCTCTATGGGGTGTTATGATAACCCTCATTCTGTCTCCGCAAGACATTAAACTCACGGCCTACCTCGTGATAAATATGAGATGCCTGATGAAAACCTCAGATGACACACCTTTGGCATAACCGTCATTGCATGACATTAAAACATGCGGCATACCCTGAGTTAAACTTGGGATGTTGAGGAAAACCTCAGATAAATCCCTATGGAATGTGATTCCCCACATTTGATGTGGGATGCCTCAGGTTATAAACCCTTGAGATGCCCTCTTATAAAGAAGAACACAGGTTCCCCAATGTCCATGCACCCAGAGATCCCCTGACATGCCTGATGATGTCATCTACTCCGACTGAAGGTTGCTACCATGTCAAGACCCCATGGAATGTCCTGATGAAAGTAGTGTAATTAACTAGTGTCCATGAAGATATGGCACCGAGAACGAGATTCATAAATCACGACTTAATCTATAACGGAGACCCGGACTAGGGGACGAGTTCCGAGGAGGAATCCACGGAAGTTTGAACAGACATCCCATCATCCCGTTTCGACTAAGGAGAAAACATCCATGAACATGGATCAGATGCCTCCCACCTTTGGAAAGTGGGAATGTGGGGTAACAGTTGCGCTTCCTCCCAGACGGATGTGTGAACCCCCACGAAAGCGTTAGAAACAGAAATGGTGAACCCGACATGAATCTCTTCTCCTTTAATAGCGAGTAGACCAAATCTTTCGGGAAAATTGAGGCATCAACCATGGGAATCCCATCTCCTCCATATGCGAGAAGATGAGTACCATTGGGTGTGTGAAGACTACGGTCCTTTGGCTCTTCCCTGATCTCACCGCCTCAAGAGGCCGCGCAGGTGGCATCAGCCAACCGACTCCTTCATCTACTCGCCGACTTCGCAGCCTTAAGAGGCCGTGCAGGTGGCATCCTCCACCTCACTCCATTGGCTCCTCACTGACTCCGCCACCTTAAGAGGCTCTATGGGTGGTATACGTCACCACAATACATTGGCTCTTCGTCGAATACACTGCCTCAAGAGGCTGCACCGGTGGCATCTGGCACCCCACTCCATCTACTACCCACTGACCCCGCCGCCTCAAGAGGCTGTGGATGTGGCATCCGACACCCCACTCCATCGGATCCACACCGACTCTGCCACCTTAGGATGCGATGAAGGTGGCGTCCCCCACCCCACTCCATAGGCTCGTCACCGACTCCGCTACCTCAAGAGGCCACGTAGGTGGCATCCGCCACCTCACTCCATTGGCTCCTCGCCGACTCTGCCACCTCAAGAGGACACGAGGGTGGCATCTGCCCCCCCTCTCAATCGACTCCTCCCCGACCCCGCCACATCAAGAGGCCACGCATGTGGCATCCTCCACCCCACTCCATCAGATCCTCACCAACTCCCCTACCTCAAGAGGCCACGAGAGTGGCATCTGCCACCCTACACCATCGTCTCCTCACCGACTCCGCTGCCTCAAGAGGTCGCGCGAGTGGCATCCGCAATCCCATTCCACCACCTACTCACCGACTCCACTGCCTCAAGAGGTCATGAAGGTGTCATCCTCCACCCCACCTTATCATCTCCTTGCCATCTATGACTCCTCAACAGGTTGCGCGGGTGGCATCTGCCACCCCACTCCATCAACTCTTCACTGACACCGACATATTAAGAGGCTGCGCAGGTGGAATCCACCACCCCACTCAATCGGCTCCTTGCCGACCCCGCCGCCTCAAGAGGCCTCACATGTGGAATCCTCCACCCTACTCCATCGGCTCCTCACCGACTCCTCAGCCTCAAGAGCCCGCGTAGGTGGCATCCGCCACCCCACTCCATTAGCTCCTCGCCGACTCCTCCCTCTCAAGATGCCGCACAGGTGACATCAGCCACCCAACTCCATCAGCTCCTCACCGACTGTTCCGCCTCAAGAAGCCGCGTGGGTGGCATCCACCACCCCACTCCAACAGATCCTCACTGACTCTGCCACCTCAATAGGCCATACATGTGACATCCACCACCCCCACTCAATCGTCTCCTCACCAACTCCACCACATCAAGAGGCCGTGCGGGTGGCATCTGCCACCCCACTCCATCGGCTCCTCCCCAACTCCGCCACCTCAAGAGGCCACATAGGTGGCATCCACCACACCCCTCCATAAGCTCCTAGCCAACTCCGCTGCCTGAAGAGGCCTCACAGGTGGCATCATCCACCCAACTCCATCGGGTCCTCACTGAATCCGCTGCCTCAAGAGGCCGCACGGGTGGCATCTTCCACCCCACTCCATCGGCTCCACGCTGACTCTGCTGCCTCAAGAAGCCACGTGGGTGGCATCCGCTACCCCACTCTATCGGCTCTTAACCGACTCTGCTGCTGCAAGAGGGAGCGCGGGTGGAATTCGCCACCTTACTCCATCGACAACTCACTGACTCCGCCTCCCCATGAGGACGTGTGTGTGGAATCTGCCACCCCACTCCATCAGCTCCTCGCTGACTCTTCCGCCTCAATAGGCCACACGGGTGGCATCCTACACCCCACTCCATTGGCTCCTTGCCGAATCCACTACCTCATGAGGCCACGCGAGTGGTATCCGCCACCCCATTCCATCGGCTCCATGGCGACTCTTCCGCCTCAAGAGGCCACACAGGTGGGATCCAACACCCCACTGAATTGGCTCCATGCCAACTCCACCGACTCAAGAGTCTATTCGGGTGGCATCCGCCACCCCACTCCATCGTCTCATTGCTGACTCTGCCGCCTCAAGAGGCCGCACGGGTGGCATCCACCACCCCACTCAATCGGCCACTCACCGACTTGGCCGCCTCAAGAGGCCGCGCGGGTGGCATCTTCCTCCCCACTCCAACAGATCCTCGCTGACTCCGCCGCCTGAAGAGGCCGTGCAGGTGGCATCACCCGCCAGACTCCATCGGATCCTCGCCGACTCCACCGCCTCAAGAGGTCGTGTAAGTGGTATCCGCTACCCCACTCCATCAGCTCCTCACTAGTTCCGCCGTCTCAAGAGGCCACATAGGTGGCATCATCCACCTTACTCATTCGACTCCTCGCCGATCCCACCGCCTCAAGAGGCTGCACAGGGGGAATCCTTCCCCAAATCTATCAGATCTTTGTCGACCCCACACCATTATCACCATCTGCTACGGACGTGCCCCCCGTATCGTAACTGTTCGACAAAAAAGGCTTCCACACCTGATGGGCTCCATCGCCCTGTCATACCGACATTCTAGGCTTCCATGCCTCCCGGGCTCCCTCGACCCGTCGTACTGATATCCAGGCTTCCATGCCTCTCGAGCTCTATCGTCCTGTCATACCCACGTTCCAGGCTTCCACGCCTTCCGGGCTCCATCGCCTAGTCATAACCACAATCCTGGATTCTTCGCCCTTCCAGATTGAGGGAATGTAGTCATCCCTACTACCCATGCGGCTTTCTGTGTCATCTCAACTACCACGTTTTATCAACCACATAGGTTCTCCTTGCGGCCTTGACACCAGCTTGTGGAAGGTTCATTATGATTTGGAAATTTTAGGGAAATCTCATAATATGACCCCCCCTAATCCCAACCCACAAGAACGGGGTAGAGATGATAATTACTCTACCGACACAATCCATGTGGTTTCATATCCCAGTTTCCTGACGTTAAACTCTATGAAAACCATGTCCTAGTCGCACGACGTTAAACTGCTCATTATAGTCCAACATGACATTAAACTATATCATCGTCCTGCATGCCCATAAATTGTTCATCTTCATCTTGCATGACGTTAAACTACATCATCGTCTGTCATGACGTTAAACTATTCATTATCATCCCCACATGACAATAAACTGCAAAAAGGTCCAAGCTCTATGACCTTAAACTATGATCACAACCATGTCCTAGATGCACGACGTTAAACTACTAACTGGTCAGACCTTCTTCACCAAGGCCCAGTCTTAGGCCCCTTGGCCTTTTCGGGCCCCAAGCCCTCATCCTCACTACAAGACGTTAAACTGCAAACTTGTCAGGCGTTCCTGACTGAGGCCGAGCCTCGGTCCCCTTGTCCTTCTCGGGCCACTGGCCCTCGTCCACAATCCAATACGCTAAACTACAAACTGGTCATGTCTTCTTTACCGAGGCCTAGCCTCAGGCCCCTCTGCCTTCTCGGGCCCCCCGACCCTCATCCTTAGTGCAATACATTAAACTGCAAACTGGTCAGGACTTCTTGACCGAGGCCTAGCCTCAGGCCCCTCGTCCTTCTCGGTCCCCCGGACCTCATCCTCACTGTAAGATGTTAAACTGCAAACTAGTAATGCCTTCCTAACTGAGGCCTAGCCTCAGGTGCCTTGGACTTCTTAGGCCCCTGACCCTCATCCTCACTGCAAGACATTAAACTGCAAGCTAGTCAGGCCTTCCTAAGTGAGGCCATGCCTCAGGCCCCATGGCCTTCTCGGGCCCCGACCCTCATCCTCACTGCAAGATGATAAATTGGAAGCTAGCCAGGACTTCCTGACCGAGGCCCAGCCTAAGGCCCATCGGCCATCTCGGGCCCCCGTCCCTCGTCCTTACTGCAGGATGTTAAACTACAAGCTGGTCAGGCCTCCCTGACTGAGGCCCAACCTCAGGCCCCGTGGCCTTTTCGGGCCCCCGACCCTCGTCCTCACTGCAAGACGTTAAACTGTAAGTGGGTTAGTCCTTCCTGACCGACGCCCAGCCTCATACCTCTGGGCCTTTTCAGGCCCCCTGCCCAGGCTCTCTTATGGATGTTTATGGTGTGGTGTGGGATTACATCCTCATTCATGTCAGTTTATTCCCCGTACCATACACCTCCATTGTTTGGGGCTATCCTACTCCCCTACTCATCCTGCATGACGTTAAACTGCATCTTCAGAACTACGTGTGGCTTGATTATCATCCTTATGGGATTCATAGGTCCACCTGAATGTCTAGGCTTCAGGTCTAGCCCTGTCTCCTAGAAATCTCCATTTCACCTTGGCCCCTTGGCCTACCCTTCCTTAGAGAGGGGAATATTTATTGTGACATGGGATTCTGTCCCCATTCACGTCGGGCTTGTAACGACCACGCCATATACCTATCCCTCCTGAGCACCCTCATCGACCCTTTTCGTCGGTTCACCAATGTGCCTAAGGGTACTCTGGTTTAGTACCTGGAATGTTAGACTCTGCTCAGACATGTTTTCACCCTATTTTCAGGCTTTGTGTTCCCCTTCATCAGGGCTTTCATCACCTTTCACACCTGAAGGGTCCTCCAAAAACGGTATGGATACCACGCCTAAGGGATCTCCTACAATTACAGGCCAACACCCCGAGGGTTTCAGATAAAAAACTGATAAAAATCCCACATTGTGAATATGGTCAGTGGTTGATGCTCATTTTTTGTTCCCACTTCAGGCTAACACGATATGGATACTATGTTTCCACCACGGTTAATAGTTATCCTCCATCACCATGTCAACCCCATTAAGACCAAAATGTCAGTTACATGATTCACATCCTTCTCTACCTCATCATGTCCAAGTAGAACTTCGAAACTCTTGGTACTATTCCTCATTGCGCATCCACATGTTAGGATGACCAAAGCCATGATAGGGGCATCATTTGGGGCTCCGCACCGATTTCCCTTTTGCGTGCATTCCATGTATTGTAAAAGACATATTACTCCCTTATTTCCCACAACGATTATTACTCACATGGGCATAGTGATCCGGTTGAGTTATTCACTTACTTGGAGGGTTTTCACTCCATCCATGGTCCGAGCTCTAAGCCCATAAACTAAGATCTCATTTAGAACTAAGTGTGGCTTGATTCCCATCTTTATGGGATACGTAGGACAACCCAAATGTCTAGAAATTGGGTCCAACCCCATCTCTTAGATATCCCCCAATATCCCAGCCACCTAGGCCCCTTTGCCTCTCCCTCTCTACATGGGATATATATGTGTGTGGTACAGGGTTTTTGGCACCATGCCCCCTTCTCCTAGGAATATGCCATCTCTTGGCCGCCCTCAAGTTGATTCCATCTAAACCTTGAAGTGTTTTTCCCATGTTCTAAGAGTACTCCGGTCTAGGACCAAGAGTGTCAGATTCATATTAGGAAAGTTCCATCCACTTGTAAAGATTCGTGTTCACCTTTATTCAGACCTCTGTTATCTTGCACTCCCAGAGGGACCCCCAAGAACGGCATGGATACTACGCTTAAGGGATCTCCTTCCATTACGGGCCAACTTACCCCAGGGTTTCGAACAACAAATTGATACAAATCCCGCATTGCGAACATGGTCAGAGGTCTATGCTCATTTGTTTGTCCCAATTTCAGGCTAATACCATAGGATGCTATGTTGCAAACACGGTCAACAGTTATCCTCCATCGTCACGCCAGTCCCTTCAGACCTTGAATATTGTTTACATGATTCACATTATGTTCCACCCCATTGTGTTCAGGTGGAATCTCGACACTCTTGGTGCTATCCCCCAGTGCACCTCTACATGTCAGGGGGACAAATCTGCAATACAGTATCTTTTGGGGTCCTACAATCCGACTTCTAAGACAATAAACATTGATATAAATTAAGGGATGTGTGCGGCTTGATCTTCATCCCTATGGGATATGTGGAGTCACCTGGACATTATGAATCCTAGTCTAGCTCATTTGGGAGATACTTTCTCCTGCCCTTTTCCCTCTTACCTCTATTTGTGCCCCTTGGACCAAGATTCCCTTCTCTGAATGATGTACAGTGTGATATGGGATCATGTCCCCATTCACGTTGGGTGTGTTTTATTGCACCGTACACATTCCCCACCTAGCATTATCTCTACTATGTCAACAATCCAGGATGTTAAAATGCATGCTTGGTCCTACCACATGACCCTGAAATGTGAAAATATTGTCCAGGACACACGATGAAAAACAGCGCTACATTGTGATGTCCTCACTCAAAGGGACACCATGTTTGGTATTGGGCTCACACCATGCAATTTATAAATTCTTGTTATGGCTTGATTTTGGTGGTGACTCCAGGGACTACTAACCTAGGACTATTTCTGCACAAATAAACCACTCACTTTAAAGGAAAAACAAGATTTATCAAATACCACTTCTTTTGGTTTGAGGTCCACGCCCACACACCCCTTTTATCCCTAGAAATGGTACCTTACCGTGCTACCTCAAGAACTACATGCAGATTGATCCCCATCCTCATGGGGTACATAAGAACGCCTGTGCACTTTTCCTCAGGCCCAGATCAACTCTTTTTATTGGTCCCTTGACCTAAAACCTCTCCAAGGAACATGTGGGGGTCAGAACCACCGGTTCCCATTCATGTCGGGTTTTTGTAATTACTAACCACGAGTCTCCCGTACTTTCTACCACCTATGGTCCGAATTCTACAACCCTAAACTAACATCTCCCTTTAGGAAGGGGCTCGAATCCCTCTATCTAATATGTATCGTTGTCCTATTCAGATGTATTTTGACAAAGAGCCCGAAGTGTGGAATTTTTATGAGACATTCCTCTCGTTCCATGTCCATGTTTTGTGAGATCCCTATTTGGATCCTCATCCTCTTCCACATCAATAAGGACCCTCAGACGACTTGGATGATAGGCTTAAGGGGTCTATATGGAATCTAGGCCTAAGGGATATCCTACCGTTTCAGTTCAAAATCCCTATGGATCTAGAATGACATTTGCGACATGACCCATGTTTCGAACATGGTCAATGATCTACCATCATTTGTCTGTCCCCATTCCAGGATAATGAGATATGGATGATGCATTTCCACCATGGTCAACTGTTATCCTCCATCGTCACACCACCATCCTTGTGATCCAGATTTTGAACATCATGTTTCACACATTTCCACTTCCTCGTGTCCAAGTGGAATTCCGACAAACTCGGCTCTACCTCTTCATGCGTCTAGGTGCATTACATGGATGAGTTAGCTTCATTGGGCTTGCAATATTCGAGCGTCCCTTCTCCCTAAAATGCCCATTTCTGTTTTCGGGAATGTCCCACCACTACTTCTTGTTTCCCACATCGAGCACGACTCACGTGGGATTAGTAGTTTTGGTAGGATGTGTACCGGTGCAGCCATGCTTCTCATTGTCCTGCATGACATTAAACTTTGCTTCCAGAACTATGTATGGCTTGATTCCCATCTTCATGGGATACGTAGAGAAACGCTGGTATTTTTCCTAGGGTCCATCCCCATGAATCGTAAAGTACTGTTCCTCTCCATTTCTGGCCCCTAGCCTTAGCCATCGTGAGGAACCATGTAACTGTAATTTTCCCCCGAACAAGTTCAGGATTCCCCACAATGAAATTGGGAAGCGACAACCCCCTCCCCAGAGAGGCCCTGTTTGAAATAAGGAATGATCCATGATCAAACGGATGCGCCCATCTAGCTTACTCCCACAACGGTGGAATAATTTTGTGAGTGTTGGATTCTTGTTCGAACAAACCATCACTCCACATTCCATGCTTTTCATACCCATTATTCAGACCCTATTCCTCTTTCATGTCTAGAGGAACCCCCTAACAGTATGGATGCTTGGCCTATGGCCCACCTATTGTCCTGGGCCATCATTCTGGAAGACTAATAGATGGAATTTG
Source organism: Viscum album (assembly GCA_963277665.1). Classification (NCBI taxonomy): domain Eukaryota; kingdom Viridiplantae; phylum Streptophyta; class Magnoliopsida; order Santalales; family Viscaceae; genus Viscum; species Viscum album. Next base: position 1,981,964,778 of record OY728161.1, on the reverse strand, counting down.
CGACAGGTCCCATATTTTGGACATGGTAAATGGTCGACCCTCATTTTCTATCCCCGCTCTAGGCTAATGCAATAAGAATTTTGTGTTTCGAATGTGTTCAACACCCATTCATTATTGTCACGCCACCCTGGTGATGTTATGAATCCTAGGTATCGTGATTCACTCCTTCTGCATACCTCAGTTTAGATTGATTCTAACTCCCCTGGTGTTACCCTGCTCGTGCACCAGAGCACGGTGGGAGAAGAAGGGCGTCTGTCTAGAGAGCCATGCTCTCCAGCCGTGACCCCTCTCTTTTTAGAATTCTCCCATATGGTGATCGATGTCCCATGCACACCTTCTATTGTTTAGCACTATCATACAAGAGATCCTATTATCTCTTGTTTCCTACACCGAGCATGGATCACGCAGCCATAGAGATTTAGTCGAATGTCTCCTCAATATGATCAAGATATAATGGACCCCAATGCACGCGTTTTCCTCTGCGATTTCCTCAGAATGAGGTTTGCCTTTCCATCCTCATCCTCGTTCAACCCCGTTCTAAGGGGTGGCATTTATTAGCATCGAAAAACGCATCCCAAAATTTTTCCAAATGCTTCCATTCATGATCCAAGATTATAGACCATTTCACAAGATTCTATTTCGTAGGTCATAGGGCCCAAACAGAGTTATGGATTATGAGTTACGGACATTTGAAGTTGGGCTGGAAAACTGGTTCATGAAGCCCGTTTGCGAAGCCCTCTCCACGAGCACGTAGCACCACCATGAAGCAAGGAGGTGGGATGCTCCTTAAACCTGTTTGACGTTCGCGACGCGCCGTGAAGACCCACCAGTATGCAAGGAGGCGGGATGCTCCATGACCACGTTTGACGTTAGCGATGTGCCGCGAAGACCCCCCACGAAGCAAGGAGGCGGGACGCTCTACTACCGCAAATGACATTCACGATCTCCCATAGATCAAGCTCTGTCTTCGCACTGAGCAAGCTTTGCTTTGTGACGCCCCTTGCCTATAAATACCCATCTCGCCCCTCTTCTATAGATGAACACTCCGCCCCTTGGAGGTCCACTCCGCCCCTTGGGTGGCCGATATCCCAGTTCGTGGAGCTCCGCTTTCCTTCGTGAAGCGACTCCGCGATCCCCAGCTCCGCGAGAAGCTTCCTTCGTGTTGCTGCTCCGTGGGCCACTACTCCATGATAAGCTTCCTTGATGTTTCTTCTCCGCGAGACCGTGCACCGCGAGTCCATGTTCTGTGAGTCTATCCTCTGTGATGCTACTCCGTGAGTGCATGCTCTGCGATGTAGCTCTGCAAGTCCATACTCCGTGTGTCCATGATATGCGGGAGCATATGCTCCTCGAGCCCCTTTGCTCCGCGAAGCTACTTTGTGAAGACCTATCCTTTTCGAGGCTCCTACCTTCACGCCCAGACCCAACACCATCCATTCCTAGGTGCCTTATGCCTAATAGTCCTATCTACACGACTTTATACTATAGTTATCCCTATCTTCCAAACGTAGGATGCCTCTTGCTCCTAACAAGAGATGCCTCATGCTCGAAACATGAGAATCCACTAGTCCTTTATAAATGAATATAAACTGTAGTTATTGCTATTTGCCAAACATAGGATGCCACTTTCTCCAAACAAGGGATGCCTTATTCTCCATGCACGAGATGCCAATAGTCCTATCTAAATGACTTTAATCTATAGCACCTATATTCCAAACATAGGATGCCTCTTGATCCTAACAAGTGATGCCTCATTCTCCAAGCATGAGATGCCAATAGTCCTATCAACATGACTATAAACTATTGTTATCTCTATATTCCAAACATAGGATGCATCATGATCCTAAAAAGAGATGCCTCATGCTCCATACATGAGATGCCACTAGTCCTATATACATGACTTTAAACTGTAGTTATCCCAATGTGCCAAACATAGGACGCCTCTTGCTCCAAACAAGGGATGCCTTATGATCCAAGCATGAGATGCCAACTGTCCCATCTACATGACTTTAAACTTTAGTAATCCCTATGTTCCAAACATAGATGCCTCTTTCTCCAAATAAGGGATGACTTATTCTCCAAGCATTAGATGCCAATAGTCGTATCGACATGACTATAAACTGTAGTACACGTTATGTTCCAATCATAGGATGCCTAATCCACTAAACAAGAGATGCCTTATGCTCCAAGCATAAGATGCCTAATGCCATGATTACAGTGGAATAATTCCAACTCGCCTTGGAATTATCCCTCTTGTGCACCAGCACATAGGGTGAAGGCCTCATTTCACAAGTGGGTTGGGACGCCCTCTTGGCCAGACATGAAGAAGACATTATGGGCAGCTTCCTTGCGTAAGCCCCATCCACAATTGTCTCTGCATAGAGGCACACGGGGAGATTCCTTACGTAATCCCCATTCACCATTGGTGCTCTATAGCGGCACCCAGGCAGCTTCATTGCGTAATACCCATTCACCATTGTCGCTCCATAGCGGCACCCATGCAGCTCTCTCGCGTAAGCCCAATTCACCATTACCGCTCCATAGCGGCACCCGTGTAACTATTTTGCGTAATCCCCATACACTATTGCAATCCTATTCAGTGGTAAGCTATTGACATCCATATCTAGTGGTAATCCATCGGGACCCCATTCACCGATAAGCCATTGACATCCTTATCAGGCGGTAAGCCGTTGTGATCCTATTTAGTGGTAATCCGTTGACATCCATATCTAGAGGTAAGCCGTTGTGATCCTATTCAGCGGTAAGCTGTTAACATCCTTATCCAGTGGTAAGCCGTTGTGATCATATTCAGCAGTAATACATTAACATCCTTATCCAGCAGTAATCCGTTGTGATCCTATTCAGCGGTAAGCCGTTGACATCCTTATCCAGCGGTAAGCCGTAGCGACCCCATTCAGCAGTAAGCCTTTGACATCCTTATCGAGCAGTAAGCCATTGTGAACCCATTCAACGGTAAGCTGTTGACTTCTTTATCCAATGGTAATCCATTTTGACCCCATTTTGTGGTAAGCCGTTGACATCCTTATCTAGTGGTAAGCCATTGTGACCCAATCCAGCGGTAAGCCATTGAAACCCCCAATCGGCGGTAAGCCATCATCAGGTGAAACACGTCGACTTTGATTCCCTTCCATGTGGATACATAGGAAGCCTCTTCAATGATAAAGCCTAAAACCATCTTCATCCTCATGAGGATTCCATCCCATTCACCACCCTTCATGGACGCACCCTTGCGCCATGATCGTTAGGTCCTTGCTGCCACTAGTTTCTCACACCGATCACAACTCACATGGGCATAGAGTAAGTATCGACCATGAAAACACCCCTTTTCCTATATGACGTTAAACTGTACACCCGAACTACATGGACTCTTATACATGTCAAGGCATGGTTTGTGGGAAGCCTCCATGAGGTTCAAGCCCACCACTTGGTCATTCCGACCTCATTCACGTTGGTTCACACACCACCTTGGGCATCCTAGAGTGTAATCCACGCACATCCTTCCTGAACTATGTGGAAATTGATCCATGTCATGGCATGGTATGTAGGAAGCCTCCCCGAGGTTGAAGCCCATCATAAATCGGACCCCCGGTCTATCTCCACGTCGGTTCACCGACACATACCCCCGTCCCGCATGATGTTAAACTAATCATACCGAACTGCAAGGACTTTGATCCATGTTGAGGAATGGTACGTAGGAAGCCTCCATGAGGTTCAATCCCAGAACCTGGTTGTTCTGACCTTATCCACGTCGGTTCACCCACCACCTTGGGAAGCCTAGAGTGTAATCCCCACACTAACCTGAACTACGGGGAATTTGACCCATGTCAAGGCATGGTATGTACGAAGCTTTACTAAGGTTCAAGACCCAACCACCATGGGAAGCCTAGAGTGTATGTCCCACACATCCATCCGGAAATATGAGGACTTTGATCGATGTCAAGGCATGGTATGTAGGTAACCTCACGAGGTTCAAGCCCATCATCCATCAGACCGCCGGTCCATCTTCACGTCGGTTCACCGACACACACCCTCATACCGTATGATGCTATACTATACACCCAAACTACTGGGACTTCGATCCATGTCATGGCATGTTACATAGGAAACCTCACGAGGTTCAAGCCCAACACCCATCAGGCCAAGGTCCATCTTCACATCCGTTAACCGAAATCCATTCTGAAATATGTGGTCATTGATCCATGTCATAGAATAGTACATAGGAATCCATCTGAGGTTCAAGACCACCACCCGGTCATTCTAACCTCATTCACTTCGGTTCACCCACCACCCACTCGTCGCTCCGACCCCCTTCACGTCGGTTCTCACCAACCGAACTACACGGACTTTGATTCCATGCCACGGAGATACGTAGGAGGTCTCTTTGAGGTTCAATTCCAACATCACCATCGCCCTTGCGATGGTTCCATTTCATCCCCCCTTTACTTCATTCATCCATTCAGCATCCATCCTGATTCTCACCCGAGCCACCACATCCCAGTGCGATCATGTCATCCACCCTTCTCGCTGCTCCTAGCTGTACTCGGGACGCTATCCATGCATATTCCACAGTTTGTATTCGGGTCATTTTCTTCTATGTACACCCTGATTCATCACCCCTTCAAACTACGTGGGTTTTGGTCCCTGTCCTCTACACGTGGTACATAGGAAACCTCCATGAGGTTCAATCCCAGCCAACGGTAAACCTTGGTGTCCACTATTTTGGGGTGCACTCTCCCTGATCCACCCTCGGTGGTGTTCAGATCAGACATTACAGTGTGACATCTCCACTCCATGGGGCGAACCACCTCAGATCTATCCACATTGGGCATTCTGATCCATCCACTTAGTAAACCTTCAAGGAGTTCCCTCCTAGGGATGTACCAATTTCATCTGTCTCTATGGGATGTTCTGATATCTCTCATTCCATCTCCGCAAGATGTTAAACTCACAGCACACCTCGTGATAAACATGAGATGCCTGAGGAAACATCAGATGACACACCCTTGGTATAATTGTCTTCTCAAGATTAAAACATGCTGCATACCCTGTGTTAACATGGGAAGTTGAGGAAAACCTCAGATACATGCCTATGGCATGTGATTCCTTGAATTTGACGTAGGATTCCTCAGGTTATAAACTATTTAGATTCCCTCTTATGAGAAAGAAAACAGGTTCCCCAATGTCCATGCACCTAGAGATGCCCCGTCATGCCTGATGTTGTCATCTACTCTGACTGAAGGTTGCTACCATGTCAAGACCCCATGGAATGTCCTGATGGAAGTAGTGTAATTAACCAACATCCATGAAGATATGAAACTAGGAATGAGATTAACGAACCTTGAATTAACCTATAAGGGAGACCTGGACTAGGTGATGAGTTTCGAGGAGGAGTCCACGGAAAGAAGAACTGACATCCCATCATCTCGTTTTGATCAAGGAGAAAATGTCACTAAACAATGAACTGATGTCGCCCACCTTTGGAAAGTGGGAATGTTGGGTAACAGCTGCGCGTCCTCAGAGACGGATGCTCACGCCCTGGAGAAAGCTTCAGAAACAATGTGGAATAGAGAAAATCTTCTAGACCGATGAATCATACTCTGGAAAAGTTAGTAGTAACTCTAGAAAAAGAGGTTCATTTTGATTAGATATTGTAAATAAAGTGTACTCTACTTAGGGTACAACAAGATTAGATATTTCTTGAGTGGTTCTTTGATAATGAATACCCTTCTACTTGAAGCTAGTTCATGAATTTTACTTCAATACAGAGACCATGCTGGATTAAAGTGATGTTTCATGGATTATGTCCATAGTTAATGGAAAGATAATTTCTTTCAAATCAAGAAAATGGGATGAATGTCTTAAAGTCCCTCATGAAAGTGTGTATAGATATTTTCAATGTACCTCCCCTCTAGAGAATGATATTTTCTTCATTGAGACATATCTGATGGATCCAACTAATAATGATGAGGACATGAGACCCATTGCTACATAGTAAAGTGTATAATGTATAATTTTATTCAAGTTTATTGAGATTCAGATATGTACTAGGAAAGGGGACTTTGAATCTTTGATGTTTTATAATGTATACCTGGTATATTTGCTGAGGAAAAGATTAAGGTAAATTGGTGTCGATATCTTCCTCAGCACTTGAATGAAATGTTGAAACCTTATTGAAATTCCAATTCCCGGTTTTATCCAAGGTTAATCATTGCTATGTTAAAAGGAAAAATTTTCTATTAATGAATGATAAGACATTATTTTTTTGTGAAGTGGGATCATCCTCAGTAAAGAGATCTGTAAAAAGAGTAAAATCAACTAGAATCCATGGAAGGAATAATAGGGTGATGACGAAGAAAATATTTATGATAAGTTCAATATGATGGACCATCCAACTAGGACAAAAAATATAGATGATCATTGATTGGGACCAGATGCAGATGTTTTTTACTCTTTAGAATAAGAAGAATAACCTACAACACCAATCATAGTTCAAGAGTCAACTATTGACGATAAGAGTGATCCTGGCACCACTGAAGCTCATAATGTTTTTTTAGACCACTTAGTCCTCCGATTTCCATTCCGTCTGATGAGCCCACACTTGAAGAAAAAGAAGATGCGGAGAAAAAAGTATCATGTAGTTTTGGAATATTTAAGTATATATATTGACTCTAAAAAAGAAGGTGAATGATGAAAATATGATGACAGTGGAAGTGGTAGTGGGGAGGAAGAATGTGGAGATGATGCTGATAGGAATGGAAATGAAGAGCATGTATCTGGATATGATGATGTTAAAAGAATAAAATTTGATGATGAAAATCATAAGGTTGGTCAAGATGGAGATGTTGAAATAGATGATGTTTTGGATCATGTGTGGGTGGAAGAACATTCTAAAGTTGTTGTTAAAGTAAATTAAAATATTTTGGTTCATAATGAAGTGGAAGTTTAAGGAATTTTTGTACCTCAGTAGGAATATGAAAAAAGGAGACCTCATGTTTATTGTGAGAAATCTATGAGGAGAGCTTAGATTGAGGGGGATCCTCAAGAAATAGATGACGCTAGTGAAGATCATCAACTTGGAAGAGTAAGACATAACACTATTAGTCCTCTATATGATGATGTAATGATTTAATAGTCATGTAATCCTGGGTTTGTAGCACTGGGATTTGATTATGAAGGTTTATATGATGATTTTTTGTACCTATTTTAATAGAATCAGTGGTTTAGATCCTTCCTAGTGACTATTTAACTAAAGAATATTATGAATGGTTTAAAGAAGATGATTGTTAAGATTTAATTATTTATTTTCAATTTCATATTGTTCATGAGATTTAAATAGCTAGAAGATAAAATACTGAACTAAGTGATGAATTACATTCTCTCGGATTTTCAATAACAAAAATGAGGGAATTTTGGTATTATTTTTTTGTTCCAAGTCATATAGTGGGTATGAGTGAGGCTTGTTCAGCTAATGTTTCAAATAAATTCCTAGATGAGATTCAACAAAACAAAATTTCATCTACTAAGACAATTGTTGAAAGCATAACCTATTCGAGAAAAAAGATGACTGGGATTGCTTAAAAAATAAATAAATTGAACTCAGAGTACAAAGGTTGTGTGAATATTATTCTTAAATCATTAAAGACTCATACCATTGCTCCTATATATGTTCATTATACCTCTACTCAGACTTCACAAACTGTTGATATTGAGCATGTTCGAAGTGGTGTTAAAGAAGAGCATCCATACAACTTTGATGATTTTGGTTTAGAAAACCTTGAAATGATTAAGAAAAAAAATTTAATCATGTTGATAATATGGTAAGATTCTATTCCATCAGTGCTGAGACTACCAATGCCCAAATCATAGAAAAGGATGTCTATTTTTTCAAGAAGATCATTTCCATGCATCAGTTGACCTATATGTTTATGAATTTGACAGATAACATATCTTTTCCTCCAGTTACATTATCTTTTAAAGATCATTTACAGAATTTGGAAGACTTCACCCCTCTTTTGGAAAAATTCATTTAAAATAAAAATGATTTCGAGAATGAAATGAAGTATTGTGGTGAAATCATTGAATATTTAATCTAGCAGTTAAATTCATACCTTCATGTACAAGGTGATGCAATTATCATGCCTGTTGGTGTACCTCATTAACCTACTAGGTCAGTGCCTCTACCTAGGATATTAGTTCCTCATTCCTTGACTCAAAAATTCCCTTTGACCTTAGAATAGATTCAACCTCCTGTGTTGTCCCAACACAAACTAATCCTTTTACCTAATGTTCTAGAATGAGTGATCCTACCTCCTCTAAAAAATTTATTTATACTGTCTAGTTTCTCATCCCCCATCTAATGGACCATCTATTGGTCCCTATGGAAATGGTAAGGAACCTATTAATCTAGATTCGTTGTGTGGATCATTCTATGATATGGTTTTTCGGTTTAATTTTGATTTTTCTTGAAAATATGTAACACATTGTAAATTATTGATTAATGGAATATCATTTTCTTTCCTTTCCTCTATTTCTATTCTATCTATTCCTCTTTCTTAATTTCAATTTCATTCTTCTAATATAAAAGGGAAAAACTATTTTAGATCCCCCTGCACTTTTTAATAATACCAAAAGGGGGAGAACAGTTTGTAATTCCTTATTTACATTACCTTTGAGATCACTCATACATATTTTATTTTTCCTTTTGACACCATTACTATTTATTTTATCTATGAACATCATATCTATATTGACAACATTTATCAATAATATTAGATTATGAGTTGAATGACTCCCTTCCACATTAAATGATTTTGCTAAATGATTCCAGTATTTTTGATCATTATAAGGGGGAGATAGTGGGCCCATGAACGAATTTTGGACACCCACTATTGAATTAATGGGTTTAATAATCACAAATCATTCCAATTAATATTAATCATTTATAAAAATTAAATCTTGATTATTAATGTTTCCATGTGTGAAATTATGATTAATTGTGATCACGTATAAATTTGATTCACTTGGTAAATATTTATGTTGTAACACAGTCCAAGAATTTTTTTATATGTACAAAATAATGACACCGACAAATGGAATGAGATGTCAATAGTTCAAATGTTTCCCCAACAGCTCAAATTACCAACCAGTTTATGGTGCTACTGACACATGATTTTATTGAAGCATGCTGATTCTGACACATGGAGATACTGATACAATGACTCACCAACAATCCAATTGACACACCTAAATACCAAATTTCTAACTGATTGTCTAATTGATCTACTGATGAATGTAATCAACATTAGCAAATATTAGTCACTGAGACATGGAATGACTGAAAGAATGACTCATTGATGGAATGAATCATTGACAGAAGGAGATACCAACTGAGGACTCGATGATAGGCTGTTTAAAATTTATTTTATTTTAAACTACACCTAACTATTATATTTTGATTATTTTAATGCACCTGATTAATTAAATTCCTTTTTACATAAATCTTAAATAAAGCTATCATTAATACTTGGAATTAAATATACCTCAAAAATGTATATTTTTGTGCTGTAAGAATATATATATGTAATGAATATTGAATGAATTATAGAAATTAATGCACAAACACACACACACAAGAATATTAGAGAAACCCCCAACGAGAAACATAAAGAAATGAATAACATACAGAGAATTATTCATTACTGTTTTTTGTGAACCGGAGAACTTGTGTTCATCAATCATCTTTTATCATTGTAGCATCCAACTAAATTGAATGAGAAAATCATCTCACCATCCTAGAAGACAGAACATAGTGCTCCATGACACTATGTTTTCAGTTCTATATCTATAAGTGGATGTGATTTTATAAACTTATACATCAAAAAGTCCATAGTGGTATCGTATAACACTCAGAGAATTTCTTATCCCTTCTAATTATATTCTTCTATGTCATGTACTAGATTATCTAAACATTCAATTAGTGTGTGCATATGTCTGTAAATCACACATTATATCTTTCACTAATCTACTGATATTATAAATCCTCAAAAAACAATCTTTCTACAATTAATTCTCCTAAGAAGAACTGTAGAAGAGGTCCTATTCGACATAGTAGTTTTTTTTCCCACGTAGAACTGTGGTAGAGGTCTTGTGACATAGATTGTGTGGTGTATTTTTTTCCCTGATCCAGGGTGTGGATAAAAATCATTATCTTGAATGATTTATTGGTGTTAGGTGATCAAAAAGCCAATAAGACTAACTCTCCACTTGATATTGACCCACTTTTTTTATATCCAATATGTTTTTCAGTTTATCCATTCCCTATTTTAACTCATATTTTAGAAAAATGATTTTTACTTTGATAATTAGTCTGGGATAGTTTTTATAACTATTCTAACATATTAGAGTAGTTTTTAAAGTTGTATCAATATCTATTCTCGTTATAACTGGGAATTAATCAATCTTCTGAGAAACTATTTGAATAGCCAATATATTATAATTTTACTATCTTGGTTAACTAGATAGTTTTATTTTAAATTTGTGATATATTATAAATAAATTTTTTAATAGACACAGTTATAGTAACTCAATTCCTCAACCTCTTGAGTGTACTACACTTATGAATAAATTATTTAAAATGAAACACCTAGGTTTCAATTGGAATATATAAATATTTACCTTTTGTCTAAATATAGAACTGTTTTGTTTATGTGCAGTGTTTCATGTGAAGAAATCTATCGAACACATTGATTTATTTAATACAAATAAAATTAATAAAAATGGGTTGTTACATTCTCCCCCCAAAATAAACTATATCCTAAAAATATTACCCCTCAGATTATAGTAATTTGTAAATGGAGATCATAATTAACCATATGGTACTAGATGATAATGGTTTTATTTAGTATGTGTAATGATATTTATCTGTATGAGATATCATTATTAATGTCTTATAATGAGATAAAACCCATTCTCAATTTCGCATATAATTATAATAATAGTTTTTGATCTGAATCCCAGTGTAATAAATTCCAACAAACACCCAAAGTTTTTCTTATTATAATAATTCCACAAGGTGTTTTTATATCTAAATTTCAATTATTAATTGAAAAAATACAAGACATAAGACACTATAAAACCAATAGTGAAAATTAAATATCTAAATAATTAGTAATAAAATCCTAATATTTTTACTATTTTCGAGGTTTCTGGTGACTATATTCCTTGTTATCCCTTGGATAAGAACATCTGACCTCATAAATTTTCGACAATATTTCTATTGATGCAATTTATTTTTTTTGGATTTTCTATTTTGTATATAATATTATGTTTAATTACCTTGATATCCCTACAAAGAGAATTTCATTATCCCATTGTGGTCATTCCACCATGATTCATATAGAATTTGTGACATATAGGAAATTGAATTATAATTCCTTTAGGATCTTCATTACTTGATAATGAACGTGAATCCATATTTCATTTCATTTTTATTTTATAAATATTTACTATGTTTGCATAGTTAAATTTATTTTGTGATAATTAGTTTGGTATATCACTAGGTTCCTTATTCTAGATATTATTCTGATGTGTTTTTCATCATGCTGAATTAGGAAATGTCCTTTGCCACAATAGTTAGTTCTAGTTACATCCACTAATAAAAAAAGAGTTAACATGAGTGACTTTGATTATATGTGATTTTTAAAAATAAAAATGACAAAATTTATCATCCTACTATATCTATTTATTTCAGTATCTTTTAAACCTATAGTTTTTACAACTAAACATTTATCAAACTCAGTTCAACCTATTTCAATCTTACATTAATATATATCCTCCTTGGTTCCATGAATTATACTATGAGTTATTATCTATCACAAATATTAACATGGTCTTTTATATAGTGATCCCAAATTGTAATGAATTTCTTAATATATTTTGAACTGAAAAATAATCGATATATATAACATCAAAACCAAATATATCATTCCTCAAACAGCATTAATCATTTGTATAATCATATACACAATTACATGTACTCCAAGGCATATACCCTCCATAACATACCTTTCTAAAAAAACAATTTAAATATTTATATTAATATACCAAAAAATGATCTATATTCCACCAATAAATTAACTTTATATTTAAACCATATTTAGTATTAACCAATAGTTATATAGTCATCATTATATATCATAATATAAAAAATGTGAAGAAATTATCAATAAATATAGGTAATCGAATATAAATTTCAAGGTAACCAATACTATCTAACTTACTTATTATAAATGAAGACACATTTAATTATAACATCATCAGGTATATATGAAACCTAATTATTTTAAATATATACAACTTTTTTAATCAATATTTATCACAAATAATATCAAATTTCTATAAAAGAATCTCTCAATGTTTTTTATACTATTTAGTATGTAGTTATATATCCTTCATGAGAAAACAATGGAAAAAAGATTATATTTTTCACATAAAAGACATTAATTTTTTTGAATATACAGTTATTTCATCGATAAGTATGACTCAAAAAAGAGTAATGATAAATTTTAAAAATTAATTTATATTACAATATCAACATTGCAAACATATGTAAGATAAGGAAACTCATATTTTACCTTATAACCATAAAATAATAAGATTATTAATCATTTAATCATGCTCCCAAATTTTTTTATAAGACACATTGGTTTATAGGTACATACCATTTTGAAATTTATTTATGAGATCCTATTTCAACAAAATATATTAATATATAATCTTTATCAATAAATTCATTTTATATTTTATTATAAAAAAATAATTCCTATTATGTTGTTTCTTGTGAATTCTTCATTTCATCTTCTAATTGTTCAATTTTAATCTAATTTTCTTCAAGTTATGGTTTTTTGTACATTTTAAATAAATTAATTTATGTAATTAGAATATTTTTAATTGAAAACATTTTATAATGAAAATATAATTGATCAAATCATAACCCCTTGGAATGTCTCTCGACATTTTTAGTCTTATTATCATTTATCATGCACCAGAGTTAAGATTGAATTAATGCTCTATAAAACATCTTAATGGTGACTACCCATAGATTCATTTGTGGTATATACACATCAAAATGATAATATCAAAACATTCTTTTACCTTATAGGAAAACCATATACTCAATAAATTAACCAAACATTGGCATTTGATCATGTACAAAGACACATGATTAGTTTTTTCAAAAAAATATTATGACCTTAATCCATAAATACATTGTGAAATATTACCATGAAATTAAATAATATATTATCTGAGACCCATGCTCTAGGATCTAGTCCCATAAACGCATTCACTATATACTTATTTGATTCCAACATTAAAATCTTGGATATTACCATCCATAATTAAGAAGATAAAATCAGTAATAAATCATATACATTTAAAATCATATTAAAAGGTTTATATCTTTAGAAAATTATGGAAAAATATTAACTTCCTAAACATATATTATTTATATCTAATATATAACAGCCTTTACATAACATAAAGATATTACTTCAATGGTGATGAATATTTATTACATAACATAACAAAAACTACACAATTATAGTATTTGTTTAGTGTCTCTAGAACTAGGGAATCACAACCAACTGGTTCATAAAACATCCACATTGTGTCCCACTTATTTCTTAGTAAGTAGACACCCTTTTGACATATGTAACATAATACCCTCCTTCATGACATTGTGAATGAAATATATGAAATGGTGATCTCATATTCTTAGTAAGGATAAACAAGGGAAATATCAATCATATCATAATCATAAGAATATATCATTTAAAAATATTATCCTTCCTATAAATGATTTTTACATCATGGAATGGGATTAATTATAAAAGTGTAATGTAATACAAATAGTCATAATATAAGGAATAAAATTTTGTGTCATATACATAAAATAATAGAAAATTATTTCATATTAGTCAAGGATCATTTACAATACCATCATAGCAGACAAAGTTCATTACTGAACTGAGTTCACCCCTTATTCCAGCCTTGTGTTACTTAAATTGTTTTACATTACTTTCTAGTAGTGTCTATAGAATGGGATATAAATTTTTACCCAATAAATTTTAAGGGGATATAGATCCCCCCATCTAATAATTAAAACATTATTATGTGTTCCAAATAAACATTAAACCATTCACCATAGCATAACTAATGAAATAAAATGGTTTTATTAAATGTAAATCCATCCTAATTGATATAAATCAAATGGATTTCCTAAATATACCTCAATTAAATAATAATAATAATAGGGCTAGAAATATAACCCAATTTAGAGAGTGTTATCTTATATCGAAAATAATTTTGAGAAAACACTTGAAATTAATTGATGATGAAAATATCCTTTCTTCATCAAAGATGTTTTCCTTCCTCAAAATGAAACACAATTTCAGAAAAAATAATTTTATATGAAAAAACCCATGAATTATTTTAAGGAAAAATCAAATAAATAATTCATTATTAATGCGTAAAAACATCATATAATGTTTTATACATTAAAAAACATTCTCCATGTACTTTTCCAGAAAAGTCAAAAACCACCTCTTACCAAAAACCACAAATGATTCCATTCATACCATTAAGTAAGAAATATACAATGGGTAAAATTGACATTAAAAAATTATATAATGATATAAAAATTATTTTTAAATACATATTTAATAAAAATGGACTTGGATGATAAATATACCCCAGTAAATTCATACGAATAATCAATATATGATAAAATTGAGATTTGCAGATTTATTCCTTAACTAAGGTCTGGAATCCTTTGTATATATTAAAACCAAAAATATAATTATTTAAATAATATTATTGACATACTCTAGAATAATAATAATTTTTATGATATTATATATTATTTTTTACCATATTTTTGTTAGTTATATTTTTTTTCGCTCGTTATTTGTATATAGTATGCTTTATGTTCTTATACACGATTTGTTAGAAAAGTTCATGTTCCACATCTTATATTATAGTTAAATCATTTAGAGAATTAAATTAGTATAATATATATCATATTTATTCATAAAATTCATGTATATAATAAGAGTTTAATGAAGAACTTGTAGAATGAATCAATCGCATCATAGGGACGATAGGAAGTACATATGTACGAGCGATGATATCATTACCATAATTATTGAATGGTATTGAAGTAGATGGTGTTTGCTATTTTATAATTAGTATAATTTTATAATAATAATATATACTTATTATTTCCATTATTATACTCACAACAGTATGGTGGTGGTGTAAAATAGATTACACCATGGTGTGGAGATGGTAAGTCATACGTACGCATGCACAGTGATTTCATTTTTTGCAGGATGGATAGAATGTGAAATATGGTTGGTTAATATTTATAATAACATATAATTATATGAGTTATAATGATGTAATTAATTTTAATGAAATAGATAATGAAGATCAAGTGTATGAATAAGGATGTATGAATGAATCAGTAGAAGAGATTACCACTTCCTTCACTTGATTCGCCTAAATATTTTCTTAGTGCACTAGAGTTGGTCTTTTAAGATGACCAGGACCTATAAAATGATAATATGGAATTATATAAGGACAAAGGGAAAAATATCTCAGAGATTTAAGTCCTTAAATTATATTAAGTGGTGAGATAGGTGGTTTCCTTTTATAATTGAGGCGAGGTCACTTTTTGAAACTGCATAAATAATAATATATAATAAAATCAGACACTCCTAAAAACCTTAAAAAATTTCCAAATATCCATTTTTTTATGGGATAGGGTTGTAATAACCTCAAACAATAAATTTTTTACAAGGTATATTTTCAATTTAAACCATATCTTCTTAATTGACACTTTGTTATCCTTTTTAATTTTAATTATGGTAATACAATCTAATGTATATAATGGTTATAAATATTTAATTATGTGGTGTAAATTTAACATAAATTTATATTATATGATATTTTTGACCTTATATTTAACAAATTTTAAAATTTTATTATTATTGTTATTTTTAAGTAATTAAATAAAAAGTTATTTTTATAAATTATCAATAGTGTAAATTTTTACACTATTCATTTATTTTACTTAAAAACAATCCTCCCAGAAGATAAACTCAGAAGAAATATTAAAAAACTCTAAACATTACATAGTAACCTATAAAATTATTGGATAATATTAATTAGTTCATATCTTATTTATTATAATATATTCATAACAATTTATTTGATATTTCTTTTAATATAATATTTTTTACATCACTACTCTGTCTTCATTAATGGTAATTATTTAATTTCTAAAACATTTAAATAAATTTCTATTATATAGTTAATTAATTTGTATTTACATATACTATCTATAGTTGTTATTGTCTCCTTGTTAATCATATATTAAAATTAATATTCTTTTATAAAATGAGATTGTAACATTTAGTCTCATTCATTAGTTTGTAATACATTCATGTCATATTCATATTTAAGTGGCCATAAAGTGATTCAATTTAGAAAATAGATGATAAGGGTATTATTTATTCATCAAATAATATTTTTAATGGTGTTAAAATAATTTTATAAAATTATTTTTACCTATAATTACCGAATTTAACTTTAACCATTGTAATAAAAATAATTACCCATGTTAATATTTATAATTCCCAAAAAACGTTTCTTATTAACATAATTTGGAGCTAATGATTAAAAATATGTAGTCTATTTTTAATAATTATGAAAATTTATTTTTCATTAATTAATTTAAAATCAAACCTATTTTCCGAATAAACGAACATCTTATTTAAAAGTTGAAACATTGTAAAATATTGAAATGTTTATACATATGAATTCAATTTAAAATAAATGATAATTACATAAATTAAATTTAATGATAAAAATATATTCTATTTCTACTTTAAAACCATTAAATATTATTATTTAACAATATAAATTGTCTCATTGAATTTTTTTCACTTACAATTTAATGTATTTTTAATAATCATCAAAACATGAATGTTATCAGAAAATACCATAAATTCATCCAAAGTAAATTTTTATATACTGATTTAAAATAAATTTGTGTTGTTGTACTATATAAGTTAATAATGTGTAAAAAACATAATTTAAAATGGGATCTCTATTCAAATGTCTAAGATTTCCCTTTTTATGAAAAGATATGTTTTTTCTACAACAAATTGGATTTTTTTAAACCCAATGATTAAAATATCCATTGGATGAATAAATAACATTTTATAAAGTCTATATCATATATATATCATTAATTTAATTACAAATACTAATTAATTCAAAAATAAAAATTTATAATTTATAATTTTTATAAATAATTAATAGAAAAATAATTCACAATACATTTTCATAAGTTAGTTATTATTATTCCCGCAAACATAACGGAATGTATATAATAGTAATTTTATATTAAGGGAATCTCACAGTTATTCTAAAATCATGATTGTGTGTAACACAAGCTACTAAATATTAAAAATTATTTAATGATTTTTTTCGAAAAAATATCATGTTGTTACATTCTACCCCCTTAAGCTGAATTTATCCTTATAGATGTTTCACTTGAAAAAAAATAGATGAGTAAATATCTCCCTTATCATATCCTTAAGTTACAAGGTAGTTTCATCAAATTGGTGGTTCCTCCTCATAACATTACCCAAGGGAGAGGACTTGTTTTGTTAAAATTTTTCGCTACGATCAAGAATATCAATCAGTTATTCTACATATGAAAGATCTTGCTCAGTTGTAAAACTTCTGAGATTAGTAAATGTGAAGGATCGGGTATATACATTCGTATGAGGGATATATGGAACACATCAAGAACATGAGAGATATTCGGTGGAAGCTCCAATCAGGAATATACCTTCCCAGAATGATCTAAAATTTCAAAAGGACCGATATACCTAGGGCTCAACCTAACCTTCCTTCCAGATATATTTACCCTATTACTAGGGGATATTTGTAGAAACAACTTGTCACCCATGTCAAACTCTAGGAATTGTTTTGGGTTTTCAACATAACTTTTTTTAACTCTGAGCTGCTCTTATGTGTTGTTGAATACATATAACCTTTTATTCTATTTTATCAACAAGATCATGTCCTAATATCAATATTTCCCCACACTCATCCCAAAATGTTGGAGTTCTACACTTCATTTTATAGAGGGATTCATATGGATCCATCTGAATATTGGTGTGAAATCTACTATTGTATGAAAATTCCACAAATGGTAGGTGTTGATTCCTACCACATTTTAAATCCATAGAGAAATATATCAACATGTCATCTAGAGTTTAAATTCTCCTCTCAGAGTAACCATTTATATGTGGATGATATTGAGTGCTGAAACATAACTCTATATCTAGAGTATGCTAAAGACTTCTCCATAACATTGAGGTAAACCTCATATCCTGATAAAATATAATGGAATGTGGCACTCCATAAAATCTTTCAACTTCATATAAATATATCCAATAATGTTTACCAAGAGAGAAATAATAACTATTTGAAATGAAGTGTGCCGAATTTATAAGAAGATTAATTATAACCAAGTGAGTATTATTTCATTTGGATTTTTTGGAATGTTTGATGACAAATTCCAAAGTTATGTTTTCCCATTTTCATTCTGGTATGCGTAATGGTTCTAGAAACCCCTTAGTATTCTGTCTCTCAGACTTATCTTGCTGATAAACCATGCATGAAGAGACATATTCACCAACATCTCTTTTTATGCCATCCCACCAGAGGTACACATTCCTGCCCTTGTATATCTTTGTCCTTCTAATGTGAATAAGGAATGTATAATTATTAACCTCATCCAATAGATCATTTTTTAATTATGTTATAGGTTAAATACAAACATAGTTCCTAGACCATTTATTTAATCCGAATCATGGTTGAAATCTGGAACATTTATCTCCTTCTTTTGTAACTCTACATCATCTATATATTCCTCCAAAATCGTCAAGTGAAATGATCGTTAGACATTCATTTGAAGAATATAATATTTCACTGCTTATATTAAATTCATAGATCTATCCTTTTTCAAATCCATAAATACAAGATCATTCAGTATCTTCATCATGGATAAGGTTAAATGGCCTTTTCGACTCAAAGCATCTTCCAATTTGTTCGCTTTCCAAAGGTGGTAATGTATTATAATTTCGTATTCTTCAATAAACTCAACCAATATTCTTTGGAACATATTCATCTCATTTTCTGTGAAAATATACATTAAACATTTATGTTTAGTCTAAATATCACACATTTTACCATAAAGATAATGCCTCCATATCATAAATTGATTGATTACAACAACTAACTCTAAATAATGAGTTGGGTAATTTTTATCATGAATTTTCAACTTCAATGAGGAATAAGCTACCACCATAGCCTTTCTCATGGGAACACATCCCATCCCCTTATTGGATGCATCACTGTAGATCACAAACCATTCTCAACTACAAGGAAGTGTGACCATATGTGCACTAGATGGCCTTCTTTTTAGCTCTTTGATAATCTCATCCCATCCCTTCATACAAAAGAACATAACTCCTTTATGAGTAAACATGCTGATTTGATTAGATAATCATGAAAAAACTTTCAAAAAAATAATTATTATCTAGTTAAACTAAGAAAACATCAGATCTCAGTTACCATTGATGGTCTCGACCATCGTTCAATAACAACATTTTTTAGTGGATCCAAAGATATTGACACTATTGATATATGTGACCCAAAAAGGAATCTTTATGAAGCCATAATCACACTTGGTTACTTTTGGATAATGTTTCTGCTTTCCCAGGTTCTTAAGTACAACTCTCATGTGATCTTCATGTTCTTCCATTCTCTTTTAACAGATAAGAATATACTCTATAATGACTTCCACAAATTGATCAAGATAGTCTCCAATGACTCTATTAATTAGATACATGAAGTTTGGAGGGTCCTTAGTAAAACCAAATGGAATCACGATTAATTCATAGTGTCCATACCTTGGATAGATTTTCGTCTTTGGAATATCCTCATTTTGACATGTAATTGATGATTTATTGAATAAAGATTAACCTTTAGAAAGTATTAATCTCTGGGTAATTGGTCAAATAAGTCATCAATATTTGGAAGAGGATATTTTTTTATAGTGACATTTTTATGTTCTTGATAATCAATGCATAGTCTCACTGATCCTTTTTTATTCTTAACAAACAAAACATCTTCTCCCCAAGGAGATTCACTAGGGCATATGAATCCCTTATCAAGATTCTCATAGAGTTTCTTCTTCAACTTCTGCAACTCAATTGGGACTATTCTTTAATGTGTCTTTGAAATAGGTATAGAACCTCGAATAAGTTCTATTGAAAACTAAACATCATGATTAGGTTGGGAACCTAGACATTACTCTATAAATAATTCATCAAACTCTTTTACAATGGGTGTATTCTTAATTGTTAGTTTCTCCCCAACCATTTGAGATAAATAACCATCATTTATATGAATTAGGACCCATATTATGGAAGAAATTTCTACTGGAATGTGATATTCATCCTTGTATCTATGGGTGATCATAGATTAATCCGAAGTATGAAATTTGACTTCCCTTACATGGAAATTAATATGCCCTCTATATAGAGAAAAACAATCCATTCAAAGAATCACATCAAATTCCACTATAGAGAGGACAAGAATATTTGTTGGAAGAACATTCCCATAAACTTCCCCTAGAGAAAAATTATAAACTTTTTATGTGACCATTGTGCTATTATGAGTTGTCACATTTAACTCAATGTCTATTTTTTGAGGTAATATTGAAATAATCTTAGACAAATCTTCAGAAATAATAGAGTGGGTGGATCCATAATCAAATAAATCATTTTATTCTTTAATGTTTATGGTATGTGTACCTTTCACCACTTCATTATCATACTCCATGTCACTGATCGTGATTTCTTGTGACTTCCATTTGTCTTTGGCCATTAGAGTATTTTGACGTTGATCATAATCAGCATCCATTGGATTAGGGCATTAATTGTCATAATTACCCATTTCCTTTCACTTGTAACATTGAAGTGTAAGAGGTACATTATGTATAGATTTTTCTTTATTTTCATCATTACACATATTTTTTCAATAACATCAACACTCAACTTCCCGATGACCTTCCTTTCTACACGAAAAACACTTACTAGTACCTTTAATACCATTCCCTCCATGATTCATTCCATAAATTGAGCATAATGGAATACACAAATTCTTTTAAGTGTGGTCATTATATTTTACTTTTAATTCCATTTTTATCTTCTTATAAAACCATATGACTAATGGGTTACTCCAATATATATCTCAACCTTGCGAGCACATCAATAATTTCCTTATAGCTGTTGAAGAAACTTATGGTTAATTCCCTTCAGAGACTTGGTTTTAATCTTGTAAAGAATTGATCAATCTTACTCTCAAGTTAGTTAATAATTAGAGAAGTGTACCTTTCATGTTGTGTAAATTTATCATTGTTGGTACAAATGGATTCCTCATCATATTTCTCAAGTTCATGTAACTCCTTCTCCATATTTTATTGAAGAATACGAAGAAAGTAAAAATTGAAATATATGTTCCTAAACTCATCTCATACCATAGACTCAAATTAATCTCTTTGAATCATATTCTTGGATGTATTATACCATTGATCAGCTTCACCTACCATATTATATAATACTAATATGACTTTATCATGTTCAAAACATAGTGTAACAAAAAATATATTTTCCATGGTATTGATCCATTGTTCTGTAAATAATGGATTAAAATATCCACGGAATAAGGGTGGATGCCTCCTCATGAAGGATTCAACAGAAATTTTCTCCCTCAATTGAATGCTTTTATGTCTTAATTGATTCATAGATTGAGAAATTTGTGTGATCATTGATGCATTATTTTTCATTCCATCTCATATAACATTTGGTTTCTCAAGGGGACAATCATTGCATTTCCCATAACATTCCTCTTTAATGAAGTTCCTTCCACTACAACATAAACAGTGTTTAGCGGCGGTTTTGTGGCGGCGGTTCACAAAACCGCCGCTAAACGTTATCAGTGAAAGATTTCACGGCGGTTTGTTAAAAACCGCCGCGAAACCCAATCTATTTTGAAAAGCCGCGACGCTTTCCCCGACCCTATCGCGTACCCCTCTTCCCCAATCCCCCTCACAAACCCTCCCCTCTTCCCCGATCCCCCTCCCGCTACCTCCGGCGACACCCGCGCCCTCCGGCGACACATGCGCCCTATGACGACACCCGCGCCCTTTGGCGACCCCCGCGGCCCCCGAGCCCCCCGGCGAACCCTGCACCCCCCCTCGACCGCCGGTGACCCCCACGCCCCCGCGCCCCTCGCGCCCCCCGCGCCCTCCGGCGACCGCCACACCCCCCGCGGCCTCCGGAAACCCCCGCACTATAATTTTAGTCCTCCCACCATAATTTTCAGGTTTATTTATATATAATTTTTATTTTTTCCACATTTTAATTAGGGATATTGTGATTTTTATATTCCAATTATCATTGTAGTGTGTTTTGGTCTTCATTTTGGCAGGTTTGAGCTGTCATTATCAAAGGATTACATGTGTATTCATAATTAAGAATCTATATATAAGTTCTCCATTTATATATATTCAACCTTGAAAGTATTAATATATATCCTGGGGCTATATGTGCTTATATGGGTATATGAAAATGAATATGTGTATCATTCAAAAGGGGTATATGAAAGTATAGTCAAATATGTATAGATCCCTTATACATATTTGTACACCTTAATATGTATATATGGACTAGGTATCATTACATATAAGTTAAGGTGAATATGTGCGCATTTGAAAATATTAAAATTTGAGATTCCATCATCTATTTTAGCATGGCTTGAGTTTTAGGTAGTTTCCATATTCATGTTACCATTATTTGAATTCCATGATAGCATGGATGTTTTTTAACCTATTATTCATTATTTTATCAATTGAATATTGTATATCTTTTTATATATATTATTGGTTTTATTTCTCGGAATGTATCTCCCAATGTGGTTGATAGAAATTATCCTAAACATTTAAAATGTGTTTTAAGGTGTAAAGCATGATTTCAAAGTGAGTTTTCTATCGTGTGATTTTTTTTAGAGATAATGTTTTGAAAAAAATGGTAAGATGGTGTCAAGCGTTTTGAGTAATGTGTTGTGAAGAGGATCAGGCCGATGGGGAATATATTGGATATTCCATGATAGTATGACATTACGTGAATTATTTCTTTATGTTTCATTTTAGGTGATGTTTCCTAGACTTCTCTATAGAGTCCATGTGGCTGAATTTTTGTTGGAGGCCGAATCATCCTTTAAGAGAATCTAGTTCATTTTATGGATCACAATGGGATGTTTTTGCAAGGTAGTATTGTACCTTTTGTTCTAGTTTTATTACTACATAGTACCATTAAAGAAGAGACATGGGAGGGGAGATGAATATATAGGCATAGTGGTCCAATCTCTTTTTTAACAAAGCTTTTATTGCTATATAGTACCATTAAAGAAGAGACATGGGAGGGGAGATGAATATGTAGGCATAGTGGTTCAATCTCTTTTCTGACAAAGCTTAGTGATACTTTGAAATGTGGCTCAAAGCTAAGACATTTCATGTTAGGGAGGGTATGATATTCTATGATTTTTTCAGGTACTTTCTCATTTCAATTTTACTTTAAATAGATAATTTTGGGATATCAAAATGTTTACTGGATGTATGAACAGTTTTTGGGGTGTCCAGGATTTTTAGGACACAAAAGGTTGAAAAAGTGCCTATCCAGCTCAAGTAATACGATCAGAGCCCAGTTATTAATTATTGTGTTCCCTAACCATGATTTACAAGAGGTGGGGTATATTCAATGAAAAAATAAGGAAAGGGGGAGAATAAACCAAGTGGAAATGGATTACCCATTCCTCATGGTTATAGCATGACTTAACAAACCATACAGGCTTTATCGAAGATCATGTGACTAGCCCGCATTTCTATCCAACAGTCCAGCATTTCTAAAATATTACTTTTGAATAGCATGAATTGTCTTTAAAGTTTCCATATGATGAACTTTTTCCCAGCAATACTCATACAATGATCCTTTCTTTTCAGCTTCATTCCATCTCTCATAAATCAGATGAAGTGCCAAACGATCACTGTAATCCTTTGAAAAAAATCTAGATTTTACCATTACAGCTAAAGCGATTTTTATCTTGAGAAAGAACTAAAGTATCCATGACGCTAAGTCCGACCACAGTGGTAAGCACAAGATCGTAGCAATGAAAAATGGCACCCATAATTAGTACTTTCCGTATTTTAGGATCCACCAGAAGGATTGACTGGGCACACCGGCTGGCCGGTGGTGTCTCACCAGCTGGCCGGTGGTCATCCACCGGCTGGCCGGTGACACCAGGCAGTGGGAAAGCCTACTGCCTGGCTCCTCCGGCTGGCCGGTGCCCATACCGGCTGGCCGGTGGAAATCCACCGGTTGGCCGGTAGACTCAGTCAATCCATTTTCAGCTTTCTTGGGCGAGCTCCTAGGAAATCTTTTTCCTAACATCAAAAACACTTGAAAACAAGTTAGAACACAAATAGAGTGATTGTGATCATTAAAATCCAAGAGAGAGGGGTACAACAACTATTGTTTGTTTTATATTCATGGACTAGATTATGCATTAGAAACCATTAGTGGTGGACTACTTAATTTACCTCACACACCATATCGAAGTCCCACCTGGCCTTCCCTAAGAACCCCCAAACATGTCCCTTATAGGTTTTTATTTGGAACCTTGATTCCTCCACATCCACTCTACAGTTTTCTCCACATTTCCATGACTAACATAATTCTCTCCACCTTAGGAGGGTCATTATCACTAATTTATTCAAGAAATTCAAACACCATGTCTCATGCTTCCATCACAAGATGAACCCCAAAACTTAAATGTGGCCATTTAGATTTCCCTAGAACAATAAAACAAACATTACCCAATGTGAAAATGGTTTTAGTGAATGTAGTTAAATTTATTTAAAATGAATTATGATCAGTTTCGATCACACATCAAAGGGGTGTTGTTTGAGGCAACATAAATGTGTGATCGATGGTGTTATGATAAGTGTGTATCCCGATATTCTTATTGCTCCTCAATGAGGTGTTGAAGCTGTCTCCTATGGACCAGACTTGTTCAGTTGGTCTGAAATGGTAAATGTGGTCAATGAATCATCATTATTATATTATGCATACTTTATGGTCAATGGTTCATCTTTATTATATTATGTTTCTATAATCTTACACTATCGTATATTTTGTGTAGGCACATTGTGATATACATGGATAAAAGCTGGATCACATTACCGAGGAACACATCTCAATATGTTAAGGGTTTGAATGGGTTTTTAGATTTTGCAATTTCTAATCGATCCGTTGAAGGGAGAATAAGATGTCCATGTCCTAAATGTAAATTTAGAACATGGTTGAAGAGAGATGAAGTTTATGAACATTTAATACTGAAGCAATTCCCTGAGAAATATTTGTGTTGGATTTGGCATGGAGAATCAAACAATACAGAAAGATTGAGGACTGATGTTAATCCAGAGAATGAGGTCCCAAGTTCTTCGACAATGGAAAATGAAATGCAAAACCTCATAAATGATGCATTCGGCACTGCAAGACACCACTATGAGCATCAAAACATATCAGAACAACCAGAAGAGGGTGCTACAAATTGCAACGCGACAAGTGATGTTTCTGAGACTGTAACACAAGCAGATCAAGATTGTAACATATCATTGGATCCTCTTGATTCTGTGGAGCCAAATGTAAGGGAAAACTTCAGTGAGGAAAATGCATTTCATGATTTAGTTGATGATGGAAATCAAGAGTTGTATAGTGGGTGTTTGAAATATTCAAAGCTTTCATTTCTACTGAAGTTGTACCATATCAAATGTCTATGTGGAATTACAAATAAGGCAATGTCCATGTTATTGGAATTGATTCGTGATGCATTTCCTGAAGCAAAAATCCCATAATCGTTTTATGATATGAAAAATGTTGTTAACAAGCTTGGTCTGAATTATACAAAAATACATGCGTGTCCCAATGATTGTATGCTTTACTGGGGAGAGGATTCAATTAGACAGAATTGTAAGAAATGTTCTTCTTCTAGATGGCAGTCAAAGGGGGATGTTGGAAGTATGACTGAACATAATTTCACAGAGAATAAGAAAAGGAACACACCTGCAAAAGTTTTGCGTTACTTTCCTTTGAAGCCTCGATTGCAAAGATTATTCATGTCATCAAAAACCACCGAACACATGAAGTGGCATGCTGTAGATAATAACAATGATGGGTTAATGAGACATCCACGAGATTCCCAATAGTGGAAGACATTTGATTCATTACATCCAGATTTCTCAGCTGATCCTAGGAATTTTCGATTGGGATTGGCTGCCGATGGATTCAACCCATTTGGGACTTTGAGTACGAGTTATAGCATTTGGCCAGTTGTTTTGATCCCTTATAATCTGCCTCCGTGGATGTGTATGAAACAAACATCTTTTATCATTTCGATGATTATTCCTGGAAAACAAATGCCTGGAAATGATATTGATGTATATCTGCAGCCTTTGATTGAAGAATTGCAGGAGTTATGTAGTAACGGTGTTGAGACATTTGATGTTTCTTCTAAAACAATGTTTAAAATGCATGCTGCTTTAATGTGGACCATTAGTGACTTCCCTGGGCTTGGGAATTTATCTGGTTGGAACACTTATACGGGTTTGGCTTGCCTCATTTGTAACTTTGATTTCGAGCCCAAACGGCTACCTCACAGTAGAAAATGGTGCTTCTTGTGCCATCGAAGATTTCTTGATGCATCTCATAGATTTCGGCTGAAAAAATCAAAATTTAATGGTTGCATTGATCGTAGACCACCTCTAAAGTTGTTAACCGGTTCTGAAATATTGACACAGCTTGAAAATGTTAAAACAGAATTTGGGAAGGTTCATCATTTGAATGATAGCAGAAAACAAGTGTGAAGTGCATCGTCAAGTGAAACCAGAACACAACAATGGAAGAAAAAAAGTATATTCTTCAAACTTCCTTATTGGGAATTTAATTCTTTACGCCACAATCTTGACGTGATGCATATTGAGAAGAATGTATGTGATAATTTGATTTTCACATTACTTAATGAGCATGGAAAGTCGAAGGATCATCTCAATGCTCGCAAAGACTTACCAGTAATGAACATAAAACGTGATCTCTGGCCAGATGAGAATGAAAAGTATGCCCAAGCCATTTTTTCATTGAAAAATAGGGATAAAGATACGTTCCTTAAAATTTTAAAGAATGTGAAGGTATCTGATGGGTATTCGAGTAACATCTCGAGGTGAGTTGACTTGAAGAATCGTAAGTTATATGGATTGAAAAGTCACGATTCACATGTTTTGTTACAACAGTTACTACCATTGGTATTGCGTACATTATTACCTGAAAAAGTTACTGCTGTTGTACTCCATTTCTGCAAATTTTTCAGACAGTTATGTGAGAATGCTCTACATCCATTTCAGCTTGACAACCTACAGAAGAGGTTTGTATTGACCCTTTGTGCAATGGAGATGATCTTCCCTCCATCGTTTTTTACTGTCATGATGCATTTAACTGTCCATTTGGTTGACAAAGCTAAATTAGGAGGCCCCGTTCATTATCGATGGATGTATCCAATTGAGAGGTATTTTATTTATATGTTTCCAGTTAAGTAAACATTTTTTGGCATTTAAATAAATGCATAATATTATTATTTTTTTTCACAGATATCTTGGGCATTTGAAAGCATACGTGAGAAATAAAGCTCAACCAGAAGGCTCTATTGCTGAAGGCTATTTGGCCGAGGAGTGTCTCACCTTTTGTTCCAGATATTTGGATGATATTGATACAAGATTTACTCGAGTTGGACGTTTTGACGACACATCAACTCAATCTCAAAAGCATCATAAATAAAAAATATTTCCTGCTATTGGCCGATCAGGTGGGAGGACCTCATACGCGACACTAACAGAATTGGAATTATTACAGGCACATAGATATGTGCTGCTGAATAGTGAAATTGCAGATCCATTTATTGAAGAGTTGAGGATACAAACAAAGAGACGAATGAGAAGCCAAACACAAAATGAAAAAGATATAACGAAAGCTGTGAATAAAGAGCTGGTAGAATGGTTTGCATGACATGTATGTTTATAAATATTGCAATAAATATGAATATTACTTTGACACATACAATTTGCAAATCTATTAAATTATATTTTTTTTCAGATCATGAATACTGATACTCGAGCTGACTTTTCAAAAGATTTGAAGTTTCTTGCTAGAGGTCCTATAAAACAAGTTAGAATGTTCAACGCTTATAATGTGAATGGTTTTAGATTTCGTACAGTCGATCGGGAAGTGGGTTTGAAAACACAGAATATTGGTATTTTTACATTTGCTGAAGTGGAATACTATGGAAAGCTGTATGATATTATTGAATTAAACTACCACGGGCATTTTTCTGTTGTTTTATTCAAATGAAAATGGGTCGATTTTATCAGAGGTGTTAAAAGAGATTCCTTGCAATTTACTTCTGTAAACTTCTCTCGCTTGATGGATGTTGGTGATCGTGAACTGCATGATCCATATATCTTAGCATCGCAGGAAAAAATGGTATATTATGTGAATGATGTTGTGGATGAAGGGTGGAGTGTAGTTACTCACATAATACAAAGAGATTTGTATGATATGGGTGATGAAGTGGATGATTTGACCTCTACAATTGAATTTCATCAACAACAGGAAGCAGAATTATTTGTCCATCATGATATTGAAAATATTGGTCTAGCAAGGATGAATGAAGTGGATGAAGCAATGGAGCAGGAAACCGACATGATTGAAGGGGAAAATGATTGTATGTACAATTATTTATTCATTCAGCAACTACTTGTTTCATTTCTGTAGTCATTCATTATCATTGTTATATATATTTTGTTTGTTAATACTGGGCATCTATTATCATTTTTAATTTTTTTTTCTGCATAAATTTTTTGAAATATATATTCTGAACTTAATTTTATTTGATTAAATGACAGGAATGCCAAGGAATAAGCGGTACACTATTCCTTCTTCTTCTGCGATAGATGATGATCCTTCTATCCCCACGGCATCATCTCCCCCTGCACCATCTCTGACACCATCAGTGGATGCCTCATTAGAGGATGAGTCATCGCCTCCCCCTACAGGAGCTTCAGCAGCGGGGCAGTGACACGCCCCCTCCAGTTCATCACAGACATTCTGGAGGGTCGCAGTCATAGGTACAAATTTTAATTAAATAAATTTATTGCATTTTGTTTATAGTAATTGTTTTCTCATTACAGATGAAGACAATGAAACCGTGGAAAGAGACATAAAAAGTTCTGATGTTTGGAACATTCATGGGAAGAAGATAGTGGTGCCATTTGATTCTTATAGGGTCCCGACGGATGACGCCGCAGGTTTACTTGGTCAGATTATAGGTCAGCTGGCAGCGGAGCCCGTTTCCCTGCCTATTTCGTATGATGATTGGAGGTATATGCCTCCAAACTGGAAAAATAAAGTTTATGATTCTCAGATAAAGGTAATTTTATTACTTTATGGTTTAATTGAATGTCATTTTACTAATATATTCAAAATGAATTTCTATATACAGATGTTCTTCCACTTTACCGTTGCTGATGTGATAGCACGGAAGTGGACATTGAAAAATCTTGGAAAAAAATGGAAAGATTTCAAATGGAGGTTGTGGTGTGATGTCAACGATTCTTTGTTGACCGTGCAACAGATGTATGAGAAGATACCCAGTGGGGTACCGAAAGAACAGTGGAAGGTTTTTGTCGATAGACATCGTGATGAGAAGCGGATGGTATTGAAATATATATTATTATATTATCCTCATTTTACATTTATACATGTACATGAAGAGGAGATAGACATTGAATACAATACTGTTAAATTGAATATTATTTATTTCAGGATCTCTCAAGAAAGAATGCTTCAAACTGGGCGAAGCAGATAATCCCGCACACTGCGGGTTCAAAAAGCTTTTCAAGAAGCCGAATGTCATTGGTAATATTTTAATTAGTTTAAATATTTATAAGATAATATTATCTATTTAACATATTTGATTGATGAATTATCTTTGTTTAATGCAGTCACAGAGTTTAGGGCATGAAGCATCCCGAACAGAACTGTGGCTGGATGTTCATAAAAAAATAGATGGAAATTTTGTTAGTGAACCGGCCAGAGAAGTTGGGGTATGAAGTCAATTATTTATTATAATAACTTAATATCAGTTTTTACTGTGTTAATATATATTGATATTTGATTTATAGGTAAAAATTAAGGAAATATGGTATGCCAATCCTGGGCAATCCTACTCAGTCTCCCAGGATGACCCGGTTGGTCAAGTCCTTGGGAAGGAGCATCCTGGTAGAGTGCGCGGGATGGGTTTGGGACCCGTACCATCTGAGGTCTTTCGCATGCCATCAGGGATTTCGGCCTCATCTACTCCTGGTTATAGTCATTTCATACTTGAAGATGCTCAGAGGGAGATGTCTGCTCTACGAAACACAGTTCACCAGCAGGGGAATCAGATATCTGATTTGCAGAAAGAGTTGCTTGAAATACGTCAGCATATGAGCAGATATGCCCCCGGTGGTAGTGCATCGGGTAGTGGTGAGTAGGTAAATCACAAAAAAATCAAAATCATTTAGTTTGCAAACTTTTATTGGTTTTAATTTTTATTATAAATATGAAACAATATTTAATTTTCAATATAATGTTCTTACAGGTGGCAGCAGGTGGTGGAGATGAAGGTGGAGAGGGTGACGATGCAGCATCAGATGATGAGTAGTAGTATTGTTGATGTGTTGAACAAGTATGATAATAGTTGGTTTGTATATGTAACATTTATGACACATAGTTGCCACCAAACATTTCCATGTCCTAACATTTTCTTGATTTCTCATGTTTACTTATGTATACAATCATTAAATCCTTTTGGTGGAGGGTCAAATATTGTGATGGTCACAATGTATCCCCAATATTAGGGAGAATATGTGATCATATATTGAATAATGATTTCATAACATTATATAGAAATCAAGGAGTCCAGTTAAATACATTATTAAGAATGATTGTACATGGATGAGGTTTTTGGACTCCCCATGATACCATAATTAATTGTTTAGAATGTAATTCCTATTTCATATCATCATTATTGGGAGGAATATGGAATCCATCCATTACCTAAACTCTCTTTAAAATTACTTTCAATCCCCTAATCGATGGAAATCTGGAATTGAATTTCAATAAGTTGTGGGATTTTTTGGGAACATTAATTTTGACTTTAGTTGCATTATGGGTGAATAAAACACCAATTTTTTTTTGTTTTCCGATAAAAATATACATCATTCATCTGTTTTTGTGTATATATTTTATGAGTTGTGTTGGATGTTGTATACTTTTACATTGTTATGTGTCTATGTAAGGGAATAAAAAAATATTTTTCTAGTGTGGTGTAATGCATGACTTAAAATATCCTAATAGTTATAGAAAATATAAAACAAGATCAGGATCATTTCAATACCACTGTATAATATATATATAGACCCATGTAGTTATATTTCAAAGATCATGTGTTCTTTAGGTTGTTTCCATGATGGTGTAGGCATATTTTGTGTGAGGGAGTGTGGATTCTCCTAGGTTTTTCTGGATTTTTTAGGTTTTGGTGAACATTGGTGAGGTGTTATATCAGTTGGAGCTCTAACCACTGATAAAAATAATTCACAATATCATCCATGTATCCCAACATTACTGAAATAATCATGATTCATGGTTTTAAATGGTCAATTACCCATCATTTAAATGAAACCAAATTTGATGATACAAAAAAATGGAATTTTGACAAACATAACAACCCAATAACGTTTGGTAAATTAAATTTTGAATCTTAAATTAGGGGACTCCTTCTATATTATGTATTAACTTGTTTTTATCTTGTTTCATCAATCCTTAGATATGGTTTTAATTTTTTAGATCCACTATATGGGACATGGACTCCCCAAACATGCAATTCTAGGTATGTTCTTTACTACCATTCTTCATTTTATTGCACCGTGATGTGAAGTTTGATGTTGTTTTTAGTCCCCCTCCATTATTCCTCCATTCTCTAAATGGGTTGTGTTACTGATCAAAGCATTACCTTGGTATATATAGGATATTACATCTCCTTCTCATTTCCATTTTTTGTGTAGAAATAATTATAGTATATTCTATTAGGGTGTCTTTAATCTCTATTGATTTTACCATTTATGAAATTATCGTGGTTTTCTCCATGTGGGTGGGTAATTGAGATAAATCAAAGAAAAAATAACTAATTGATTTTGAAATGGATTTTACGTGATCCGTGATTTCAAATATGGTTACTAGATATTTGGTTTTTCATTATTATTCCACAGTATCATTCTCTTCTTCCTTGTGATTCCTTAATGTATTATTTGTCTATTTATAAAATCTTCTTTTGGATGATTATTTTAACTCATCCATCGAAAAAGGAATAATAGGTATATTTTGATAAGAATCAATTACATTGAAAATTTTGATAATTATGAAAAAACAACCACATGAGATGATGAATTAATGTGAAATTGTCTTCATATATCTTGAAATATATTCTTGTGTACATTTGGTTGTCTGTTGTTCATCTTTTTTTGTGTGGGATTTAAGGGGTTTGAAGTATGATGGAACCAACAAGTTTGGTTTCACAATTTGTTTTTAATTGTGGACGTGTTATGGGTGAATTTGGTTCTCATAGTGAGATACATGTTTCTTGTTATGGTGTGGTTATGTCTATGAGGGATGGTGTTTTTAATGTTGATTTTTATTATGGTAAGAGATGTTATGGTCACTATTATGAGGATGTTGGTTTTTGTGTGTAGTGGTTTGTGGTAGTATTCTTTTAGTGATGGAATATGAAATGGTAATGATGTAATAA
Source organism: Viscum album (assembly GCA_963277665.1). NCBI lineage: Eukaryota > Viridiplantae > Streptophyta > Magnoliopsida > Santalales > Viscaceae > Viscum > Viscum album. The sequence continues at coordinate 1,981,931,601 of OY728161.1, read as the reverse complement.
TGTTGTAAGCTGTTGTACATTACAAATATGTGTGGATGTGATATTATGTGGGGCTGATGGGTGAGATGTGGCTGTGGTTTTGGAAATTTTAGGGCAGTGGTGGAGCAGATCCAATATATTTTTTTTCCAGTTCAACATTTAGCGGCGGTTGTAACCGCCGCTAATGCCATACCTGTGAGCATTTAGCGGCGGTTAAAACCGCCACTAAATGATGAACTGGGAAGAATTTAGCAGCGGTTAAAACCACCGCTAAATATATTATGTTGATATTTAGTGGTGGTATTCACCGCCGCAGAATAGGCGCATCAAACTCCTGAATTTAGCGGCGGTTTTAACCGCCGCGAATAAGATACCCATATAACTGCCGCTAAATGAAGAGAAACCGCCGCTAAATGACGGACCTACGACACATTTCTATAACCGCCACAGAATCAGAAAAACCTCCGCTAATAGATTGCCAATGCCAAACTTAGCGGCGGTTTTTGTAAACCTCCGCCACACAATATAGGGGCGGTTTAAACCGCCGCTAAACCGGAAAAAAACCGCCACTAGTACCGGCATTTGTTGTAGTGTTCTGGTAGAAAACATTGACTAAAACAAAGAACCATAGTTAGAGAAACACTAATCCTACTTGGAAAACAACATAATTTAAGAATAAAATTTCAATTTATGACACTTTAGTTATTATCCTAGGTTATTCATGAACATATCTAAAACACTAGCATTGGATTGTATCATATATATAGACATGTCCTTAGGGTTCATACTAAGCTTCTCTCATCCTTATTTCCAAATGTTAAACATTCCATTTTTTGGATACAAACTATAATGAATCATAATTTACATATAGTTATTACATCAATATTGAAGAATATTTATACATAACATAACAAAAACAACTCTAGGGAAGGATAGGTTTAGAGTCTCCAGAAACTGGGAAACATAAACTACTGGTTCATAAAACATCCCCATTGTCTCCTACTTATCTCATCAAATCTAGACTCATTTTTGACATTTCTTACTTAATACCATTATTAAGGACCCACAGAAAAGAAACATATGAAAGGTTTATCTCTAATACCCAGTTAAGGGAAATAGGGGAAATATTAATCATATCATAATCTGAAAAATTTAGCATTTTAAAATATTCTCATGCATATAAAAGTTCATAATATAATGTAATGGGATAAACCATAAATTATAAATGTAATCCCAATAGTCATAACATAAGAAATTATTTTTTTGGCATACACACATAAAAATAAAAAATAATTTCATAATTATCATGGCACAATGCCAAGACCATCATAGCGGGAAAAGTCCAATACTGAACCAAGTTCACTACTCGTTCCAGCCCTATATAACTGATTGTGATTCACTTAGGGTTCTAGTAATGTATATCTCTTCAGATATAAATCTGTACCCAATGAATTGGAGGGATATATAGGTCCCACCCATGTCATACTGAAACCATTCTTACGTCTTCAACCAAGACATATAAACATTAACCATAACATTAACCATGAAATAAAATGGGTTTCTTAATCATCATTCCAAAAAAAAGCTATAAAAAATGGATTTCATAAATAAAACAACAAATTCATATTAAAAAAGGTAATAAATATAATCCTATAAAGAGAGTATCATATTATATGAAAAATAAATTTGAGAAAACACATGAAATTAATTACTGAGGAAAATATCATTTCTTCTTCAAAATGGTTTTCCTTCCCCAAAACGAAACACAATTTTAGATGAAATAATTTTATGTGATAATAAATTTGTAATATCATAGGGGAAAATTCAAGGAAATAAGTCATTATGAAATCATAGAAAATCCATTCATTCCATAAATGATAAAAACATTATTCTCGTAATTTTTCTTGAAAATTTATAAAGTACCTCCTACCGAAAACCAGAGAAGATTCTATTCATACCATTTTGTAAAAATTCACCAATGTGTAAAATTGACTTTAAAAAAGTATATAAGGATAAAAAGAATATTTATAAATACATATTTAGGAAATAAGGACATGTATAATAAATATACCCCGCTAAATACTTACGAATAAGCAATATCAGATAAAAATGTGATTTGTAACGTTATCCCAGACCTTAGGTCTGAAAACAATTCTATGTTTCCAATGTTCTTTTATAATGATTTATATAATGTTATTGACTTACTCCAGAATCATAATGGTTTTTATGAAATCATATATGATTACATTATAATCATTTTGTTTGTAACATTTAGTTTCCACTTGTTATTCCAATATTGACAACTTTATTTTCTTATGCATGATCCATAACTTATTTTCATGTTCCACTTTGTGGGAGGAAATTTTACATGGTGAAAAAACCAACAGGGGCCATACCACTCGTGGGGATACATGGACCAGTTCCTGGCCAACATTCACATAATATCTGTCTTTTCAAGCACTACAGTGCCCCATCTGGTGAGGGGTATCTTAGACCACTCTCCTCTCCTTGTCTCCTTGGACACCTCACACTGTTATTAAGAGCGGTTCAGTTATAGGAAGCTATGGGTGGAGATGTCGGGGTACCATGTGTAGGTCAGTTCGTTTTGGAATTCCCCTCATCAAGGAATCAAATGGTTATCCTTTCACTGTAAGCTACGTATGCTAAGACATAAGCTACAATCATGGACTAGGGACCCATAATCCCTAGAAGATGAGTTAAAAACCATGATAAGGGAGGTTGAATACATGAAGAAGAGTTTGGAAAGGTGTGGGATGACAGGGTCTATGAGGAGCTCACGAGAAAGTAGGCTATCATGTCTGAATTAATTCTGTTGTGGGAATTCATTGCTATAGAGAGGGATAAGATCCAATAGATAAAGGAGGGAGACATGAAATCGGCCTTCATTCACTCATGCATTAAAGGGAGGGGGATATGGTTCAAGACAAACATCATGCTGGAGGATGGTTCCTTCACAAATGACAGAGATAAGGTGGGAGTATGGCTTATTCTCTCTTACAAGACCTCTTAGCCAGTCCTAATGAACGACTGCCAACTGGTTATCCATTAGACGCATCAAACATTTTTGACGTGATCCCCTTCATTGGATTTGACCTAATAAATGAATACCTAGAAGACATACCAGAGGATCCTGAGATTAAGGATGCCCTCATGCATTTGAACCCATATATCACTATGGGGCCTGATGGGTTTAATTCCTCTTTCTACAAGACCTATTGGAACACATTTAAAGAATATATGATCACTTCCATTCATGATTTTATTCATGGGGGTGCCTCCCAATTGTTTCCTATGCCACCTGCCTCGTTATCCTTCCCAATAACATGAATCCTTCTTCTATCTCATAATACCGCCTAGTGAGTATGTGTAACATTCCCTACAAGACCTTGGATAGTATCATTAACTCCCTGCTGGGGGTGAATCTCCCCAGGTGGATTTCCCTAGAGAAGCATAGGTTTAACAAAGGTCTATAGATTCAATAATCCATTGCCTTTTCCTAAAATATTCTTAGTGAAATCAACTGAAAAACTAGTGGATCTAACATGGTCATTAAACTGGATATGAGCAAGGCATTTGATCAAGTGGAATGGAGATTTATTAAAAGTGTGTTTTCATGTATAGGTATCAACTCTCAGAACATCGATATTATATTTTGTTGCTTTAGTTCCTCATGGCTCTCAGTGAACTTCATGGGAATGTCTTATGGTTTCATCAAGTCTACCCGAGGCATCATGCCAGGAGACCGAATCATTCCATCTCCGTTCATCATCATTCAGGACGTTCTGAGCCAGCTCATTCAGAGGGGCATCAATAATTTAGACATCCAGCTATATCATCATCAGTCAAGGGCCCCCAAATTATCTCACCTAATGATTTCTGAAGATACAATCTCATTTATGAACGGAAAGACTAGATCAAGACAAACCTTAACAGGGTTCTAGAAGATTATTGTCGTTGGAGTGGTCAGTACATTTACAAGGGGAAGAGTAATTTCTTTATTTCTAATAGGTTCCTTATAGAGAGAGTGTAAACTATTAGTAGAATTCTTGGATTCCAGAGGGGCGAGTTCTTTATGGTCTTTCTAGGCGCACCTGTCTCACCTGGGAGACTTCAGATTTGTGACTTTGATGACCTCTGCACTATGGTTTCATATAAAGTGTTTAACTGGAAAGATAAATTATTGCCCATTAGCAGACATCTTTCCCTAATGAATAATGTTCTGGTGGCATCTCTGATCCATGTTCTGTCCTCCACCAATGTCCATAATGGTGTTATTAAAAGTATCTACCATATTATTGACAATTTTATCTATGATCCACTTTTTGGGAGGATGAAACACTAGTTTTCCAGGGGGGAAATGGTGTGGCCCATGAATGAAGGAGGTAGTGACTTTTCTAATCTAGAGGATACCCTTTAATAAATGCATGTTAGACATTCATGGAGTGTATTGTAATGACGTACCCTATGTGAGACTACAATGTAGGAATATGCGACGTGCCTCCGGGACTCGGGAGTGGAGAATCTTTCTTCTCATTGGTCGGTGATACCTCCAATAATTGATATGATTCATTCCTTATATAAATGGTTTATTGGGAAGGGTGAACTATATTTTTGGAAACATGATTGGTGTGGTACCATGCTAGAATTTCCCAGGTGCCTGACTACTAATATTTCGTTCAAGGAGGCTAGTATCTTCCCCAGCATCACCCACTCAGTTTTGGATAAGGAACAATTATAGGGATTTCATCTCATCGAACATAATTAAGGGGAGGAAAATATGTGTTCAATGCCTCCTCCTCAGGCCTGCTCTCTTCGTAGGATTTCGACACATCATTAATAGACAGACACATGCAAAGGGATGGGATGAGATTCTATGGGTGAAAAAAATCGCTACCAAGATCAAATTTCTCACATGGAGAATTTTTAGTAGATCCCTTCCGACTAATGACAATATCTGTTGATGTGGTATACATATTATGTCTAGGTGCTTCTGATATAGAGTTCATAGTGAGAAGAGAACTACCCATCTATTCTTTGGAAGTGACTGGGCACAAAAGGTGTTGAAGGTCTTGGGGGGAGTTCTATGGGCATCTTCCCTCCGATGGATCTACCATTTCCTTTATTATTAAGTATTTCCAAGGATATGAGGGAGGAGGCCTAGAGTGGGTGGCCCGTGCTGTGGTGCTGCATATGGGGTGCTAGACCATCTAGCAGGTATGGAAAAATTGAAGCACAAGGGGTAGGGGGTGTCAGGTCGTATCATTATTTTTTGGTAAAAAACCAGCTACTGGACCTGAACATGAACTTGAGGACATGGAAGGATACTCCCACTCTCTGTCAGTTATAAACAAACTCCAACTTAGACTTTTCACCAAGAATAAGGGAGGGAAACTGGGTATGCTGACATCCCCTCTCAGTGAGATTGAAACTCAATATAGATGGTTCATGTTTCCAAGGGAATATGCATGGATAATGAGTTGTACGGGACCACAAAGGTTCTATTTACCTAGATTTCTCATCCAGATTGGTCCAGGGCTCGTCTCTGCAAGTAGAGGTAAAGGAAATCCTCACCGGGCTCAGCCTTTTCATGAAAAAAGGACCTAGAAATCTTTGAAATCAAAAGAAGCTCATTAATTGTGCATAACTCCTTGAAAGGGTACAATGAATCCCCTTGGTCGATTAGCTATGTCATCAAAAAATATTGAAAAATAACGAGTTCCAATATGAGTATCCTCCACACTTGGAGAGAGGGAAATAAGGTCAGGGACCACTTGGAATCAGTGGACATCAATAGCATGGTGGAGGTTTTTATTCACACGAAGTGTACTATCCAACCCAATTGGATTGAATGAATCAATGGGGATGCACTTGGTCTTCATCATTTCAGACCTCCATTGATTCCATCTTGGTTGGGGGGGATTTTCCCTCTTGTCTTTCTTATTTTTCCCTTTTACTTTTTATCTATTTTTCTCTTTGTACTCTTTCATTAAATAAATAAAAAATTACATGATGATGATGATGATGTATATAATCATGTTTTAATGAAGTTCATGTAAAATGAATCACATCGCATCATGGAGACGGTAGGCCATACGTACGCACGAGCGATGATATCATTCCCAAAATTATTGAATGGTATTGAATTAGATGTTGTATGATATTTTAGAAATTAGTATCATGTTATAAAAATAATATATAGTAATTTATTCCATCATTATACCCATCCATGTAAGGTGTTGGTGAAAAATAGATTACACCTTGGCATGAAGATTGTAAGTCTTGTGTACGCACGTGCCGTGATTTCATATTTTGTGGGATGGATAGAAGGTGAAATATGGTTGATTCATATTTATAATCACATATTAGTATATGAGTGATAATTATTTTAATAGTATATTATTATAACACTAATGAAGATAATGTAGAAGAAGATAGAAGTTTGGAGGAATCAATAGAGGACATAACCTCTTCCTTGATGTGCTTATACTAAGTCTCTTCATAGAGAACTAGAGTTAGTATTAAAAGATTACAAGAACCTATATAATGAAAATAATAATTCTGATAAGGAAAAATGTTATCATATGGCCGAGATTTAAGTCTCCAAATGAAGTGAATAGGTGAGGGTAAAGATGACCTTTTATAATTGAGGTGAGGGGATTTTTGGAAAATCCGTAAAATAATAATTTGTAATAAAATAAAACCCTCCCGAAAAACCTCAAAATGTCCAAATTTCTATGATTATATGAGATGGGGTAGTAATATCATCATCCAAGAAATTTTGGACAATTTATGATTTCAATTTTAACCATATATTTTTAATTGACACCTAGTTATTCTATTTAATTTTAATTGTGGTAATAAAATTGTAAATATTTAATGGTTATAAATATTTACATATATGGTATATATTTAACATAAATGTTTAATTTATGAATATTTTGATCATAGAGTTAACCCATTGTAATTTTTCAATATTATTATGATTTTGAAAAATTTTAATAAATTATTTTCTTAAATATCAATAATGTCAATTTTGACACTATTCAGTTATTTGACATAAAAAAACCACACATAAGATATATTCAAACCAAAATAATAAATAAACTCTTAACAAGTCATTGTTCCCTATAACATTTTTGGAGAACATTAATTAGTTCATATGTAATTTCTTTAAAATTTTTATAACCATTTATTTGAAATTTCTATCGATAAAATAATTTTTACATAAATATTCTGTCATCATTAATGGTAATTATTTAATATTTAAAAATTATAAATAAATTTATATTATATCAGTAATTATTTTATCTTTACATATACTATCTATAGTCGATATTATCTCTTAGTTATCCATATATTTATAAAATATACTTTTATAAATTGAGATTGTTTCAATTTGCCACATTCAACAGTTTTTATTACATTCATGTCATATTCATAGGTAAGAGGCCATCAAGAGATTAAATTTAGAAATATAGATGATAAGGGTCTAGTTTATTCATCCAATATGATTTTTACAGATGTTAATGTAATTTGATAATTTTATTTTTACCTATAATTACCCAATTTACTATTAACCATGGTAATAAAAATTATTACCAATGTTACTATTTATATTGCCCAAAAAATAAAAATAGGCGATTAACATAACTTAGAGATAATGATTCAAAATATTTAGTCTATTTTTGAAAATTCAAAACACAGAAGTTTTATAAATTAATATAAAATCATTCTTGTTGTCCGAATAAGACATGTGGCATTTTGAATATCTCCCTATAAAAATTCTGTTATACGAATATCTCCCTATCAATTTTCAAAATAGTTAGTCTATTTTTAAAAATTAAAAACACAAAAGTTTTATAAATTAATATAAAATCATTCTTGTTATACGAATATCTCCCTATAAATTAATATAAAATTCAAAACACAGAAGTTGTACACTCTTCTAGGGAGATATTCGTAGAAATACCTTATCAACCACATCAAACATGAGGTATTTTCATTAGTTGTCAACATAATTTTTTTGTCAACTCAAAGATGCTCAAATGTGTTTTTGAATAGATATAACCTTTTCTATCATTTCATCAACAAGATCAGAACCAAATAAGTTTATTTCCCCACCTTTATCCCAATAATATGAAGCTCTACATGTCATTTTATACAGTTCTTCATAAAAATCCATATAAATACTAGTGTGGAAGCTATTATGGTGAAAAAATCCCACCAATGGTAGGTGTTGATCCCTCTCACCATTGAAATCCATAGGGAAATATCTCAACATGTCTTCTAGAGTTTTAATACGCCTCTCATACTGACCATTTATCTAAGGATGATATGCAGTGCTAAAACATAACCATGTATCCAGAGCATACTGGCGACATCTCTAGAATATTGAGGTAAGCCTCATATCCTGATCATATATAATGGAAAGTGTTACTCCTTGAAATCATTCATCATCGTTTAAATATATTCTAGAAATCTGGTCAAGCGAGAAATACTCTCTGAAGGTAATGAAGCGTGCCCACTTCATAACGAGATCAAATATATCCCCGATTATATTATTTCCTTTAGATGTTTTGGGAAGTTTGATTAAAATTACACAGTGATGTTTTCCCATTTTCATTCTAGTATGTGTAATTGTTGTAACATCCATTTCATCTTCTATCTCTCTGCCTTAACTGGCTGACAAACCATGCATTGAGAGAAATATTCAATAACTTCTCTTTTTATTCCATCCCACCAGATGTACACATTCATGTCCCTGTAAATCATTGTGTTTCAAGGTTAATAATGAATGAATAACTATGAACCTCATACAATAGATCCTTCTTTAATTATAGTATTGGAGGAATACAAACCCAGTTCGTAAACCTTATTATTTAATCCCAATGATGGTTGAATTCAGGAAACTTCCTCACCTTCTTTTATAACTCTACATCTTCCTTTAATTCTCCCTTAATAATCACATTTATAGAATGTTGAACATTAATTTGAAAAAGATAATATTTCTCCCCTTATATTAACATTACTAGATCTATCATTTTCAAATCAATAAATACTAGATCATTCATTATCCAAATCATGGATAAGGTGTAATAGTCTTTTCGACTCAAAGCATCTTCCACCTTGTTCAGTTTCCCAGGGTGGTAATGAATTAAGTAGTCATAATCTTTAATCAACTCCATATATCTTCTATGTCATATATTAACAACCTTTTGAGTGAAAATTTACTTTAAACATTTATGATCGGCATTATTATCAATCATTTCACCATAAAGATAATGTATCCAAATATTTAATGGGAACATTACATCAACTAACTTTAAATCATGAGTTGAGTAATTTTTATAATGAATTTTCAACTGGCATGAGGCATTAGCTATCACCATACCATTTTTTATGATAACACATCACATCCCCTTATTTAATGCATCACTGTCGATCACAAACCATTATAAACTACAAGGAAGTGTGATCATAGGTGCACTGAATGAAATTATTTTTAGAGCTTTTAAATTCTCTTCACATTCCTTCGTCCAAACAATCATGACTCATTTTTGAGTCAACATGGTGATTGGATTAGATAATCATAAAAAATCATTCATAAAAAATCATTAATATCAATCCAAAAAAAGAAAACATCATATATTTGTTATCGTAGATACTGTTAACCATCACTTAATAACCACTAATTTTACTGGATCCAAAGATATCTTATATTTTAAGATATGCGACGCAAAAATTAAACTTTATGAAGCCAAAATTGACAATTTGTAAATTTGGAATAAGGCTTATCCTTTCTTAGGGTATTCAGAACAAATCTCACATAATCGTCATGTTGTTCATTTCTCTTTGAATATACTATAATATTGTCTATAAAGACTACAAAAAACTGATCAAGATAGTCTCCAAAGACTCTATTCATTATATCCATGAAGATTTCAGGGTGATTATTAAGGCCAAAACACATCACTATAAATTCCTAGGTACCATACCTTGGATGAAATGTCGTCTTTGGTGAATCCTCATTTTGATTTGAAAATGATGATATCCAAAATAAATATCAACCTTGGAAAAGTATTAATCTCTACCTAGTTTTTCAAATAAATCATCAATGAAGGGAATATGATTTTTTTCATTATAGTTATTTTTAATGTTCTAGATAATCAATGCATAGACTCATTGATCTATCTTTTGTCATAACGAACAGGACGTGTGGTCACTAATGTGACACACAAGGAGATTTGAACCCCTTATCAATTTTCTCGTCGAGTTGTTTCTTCAATTTCTACAACTCAATTATGACCATTCTTTAAGGTTTCATTGAAATAGGTATAGAACTCGGTATGAGTTCTATTGAAAACTCAACTTCATGATTTGGTTGAAGACCTAGATTTTTTTTGAAAAGAATTAGTAAAACATCAGTACCATGGGATTATTCATAATTGTGAGTTTCTCCACAACCATTAGAGATAAATAACCTTCATTTATTGGAATCAAGACCCATATGATGGAAGAATATTCTACTGTATGGTTATATTCATCCTTACATCGATAAATGATCATAGATTGATCCAGAATAAAAAATGTGACTTCCCTTCCATGGAAATTGATATGACCTCCATATAGAGAAAGCCAATCCAATCCAATAATCACATCAAAATCCATTATAATAAGTATCAAAAGTTTTTTTTGGAAGCACTTTCCCAAAAAAATCAATATGAGAAAAATTAAAAAAATTTTATGTGACCATTGTACCATTACGAGTTCTCACATCTAACTCAACATCTATTTTTTAGTTAATATCGAAACATTTATATAAAATTCTTCAGAAATAAAAGATTTGTTGTATCCATAATAAAATAAAACATTTTCTACTTTAGAGTGGCAAGTAGTTGTACCTTTAACCTCTTCATTATCATAGTCCATGTCGCTAATAGTGATTACATGTGACATCCATTTTTCATTGTCTTTAAGAGTTTATTGACTTTGACCACAATCAATAACTATTGGATTAGGGCACTGATTGGTATAATTCCCCATTTCCTTGCACTTGTAACATTGATGTTTAGGAGGTTCTTTCTATATAGAAATTTTAATTATTGCACCAATACACATCTTATTCAAATCACATTGGAATTCAACTGCCCGATGACCTTCGTTTCTACACTTAAAACATTTACTTGTCCTTTGAATTCAATTCCATCCATGTTTTGTTCCACATATTGAGAATAATTGAAATCCCATCTTATTTTTAGTGAGGCCATTAGATTTTCCTTATAATTACATTTTTATCTTCTTAGAAGACCAATATAGTTTATGGGTTACTCCAATATCTATCTAAACCTTGTAAGCACATTGAACAATTTCCTCTTAGCTATTGTAGACCCTAAAGGATTATTCTATTCATAGAATTGGGATTATTCCAATATAGAATCGATCAAGTTTACAGTCATGTTGGATAATAATTTTAGAAGATTACCTTTCATGTAATTTAAAATTAACATTGTAGGTAACAACAGATTCATCATCGTCTTTCTTAAGTTCAGGTAAATCCTTCTCGAACTTGATTTGAAGAATATGTGGAATGTACTTATTGAAAAATAAGTTCCTGAACTCATCCTATACAATGGACTAAATTTAATCTCTTTACCTCATATTATTAATAAGATTCCACCATTGATTGGCATTATCTTCCAAATTTTATACTGCTAATATGTCCTTTTCATTTTCAAATCAATGCTGAAATGAAAATATCTTTTCTGTGGTACTGATCCATTGTTCTACAACTAATGGATCATCAGATCCACTAAATGAAGGTGAATTATGCCTCAAGAAGGAATCAATAGAATGCTTCTCCCTCCATTGATAGTTTTGATGTCTGACATGATTAATATCATGAGAAATTTGTGTTAGAATGGCTGAAATATTTTACATTCCTTCTCACATATCATTTGGTTTCTCAGGTGGACAATGATTACATTTCTCGTTAAATTCTACATTAACGCAGTTTTTTTGGGTTCCAACCATTGACTAAAACCAAGAAGAATAATGTGAGAAATGATAATCATAATTGGAAACCCACATAAATAAAGAATAAAATTTCAATCTAGGACAGTATAGGTGTTATCGTAGGTTATTCATGAACATCTCTAAAACACTAGTATAGGATTTTAACCTATACTTATACATATCCCTAGGTGTCATAATAAGGTTCTCTCATTATAGTTTCCATAGGTTAACTATAATATTTATCGGATAAAACATATAATGGACCATATATTAAATATATATATTAATTATAAATTGATGTATAATTATTACATAACATAAAAAAATCCACACATGGACCGGATAGGTTTAGAGCCTCCAGAAATTGGGAAACATAAACTATAAGTTCATAAAATATCTCCATTATCTCCCACTTATTTTTTCATAACTATAATAATTTTTTACATATCTTACTTAATACTCTTATTTATATCCTGGGGAAAAGAATCATATTAAAGGTTTAGCTGAAACACATAGTTAGGAAAAATAGAGGAAATATCAATGATATCATAATCATAAGAATGTAACATTTAAAAATATTACCATTCATATAAAAGATAAGAATATAATGTTATGGGATAAACCATAAAAGATAAATGTAATCCCAATAGTTATAACATAAGGCCTGAAATTTGTTTCATACACTCATAATCATATGAAAGCATTTCATATTAATCAGTTCTCATTTTTAAGACCATTATAACAGATAATATCCATTATTAAACCGAGTTCGCTCCTCATTTCAACCATGTATAATTGAACTAGATTTACTTTCTATTCTAGTAATGTCTAAATCATGAGATATAAATCATTAACGAAGGCATTTGGGAGAGATATATGTCCCACCCATATCATAATAAATCCATTATTTCTTGTTCCATAAAAAAAATAAAAACATTCACCATAGCAAATCCCATGAAATAAAATGGGTTTATTTAACATTATTCTATCAAATTTGATATAAATCATGGATTTCCAAAATAAAAAACAAAATAATCATTGTAATAAAATGGTAAAAAATATAACCATGTCATCCTACCATGATTCACTGTGTCATTTTTACCTTTACACCATTGTATTAAACTGAATTTGTATTATAGATTCCAAAAATAATAAAAAATTGAATTCAATGTTTTAATCATTTATTTTGTGTTTATAAATTTTAAAAAGGCCTATGATACTTCTTTTGATTATTCCATTGAAAGAGTAGGTGAATTGGAAAACCCATGATGATGTCCAAGAAAAATGGGAGAAACTGCAAAAGATCAATGCGCACAAGTGGACTCATCGACACAATTATCCTGAACCGTGCATCCAAATTGGCTGAAATTTTGTGTGGTGGTCCAAATAACAGTGTTATACATTTCATATGGATGATCTTGAGATGCATTAAGTCATATGGCGGCCCACTGACCTAATCTGTCCAGCACATCGAATCTGCATGATGTCAAAAGTGGTGTGTTGTGATATGTATATATCTCGGGATCAAGGTGTCAAAATTGTGCCAACCAGTCTGCGGAGACAGAAAAGAGTTAAGGATGAAGCATTTTTATTATCTTCAATGTGAGATAATGTTTTCAGGTGGTCAAAACTCATGCGAAAATTGGTTTATGAAATTTGTGTGCTCAAAACCACCTTCCCATTTTCCAATAAAATGGAACCTTGGTCTCTCCATTTGTTAGTTAGAAACAGCAGACCAGATATACCATTTTGGATTCCTAGGGGTGTCTTTTAATCATCCTAGAAGTTATGTAGGCCCTTATCCTTGTATTGGGATCATGGATAAAGATGGAGTTCAACCAGAGCATTGTCCTCCTCTCGATGGAGAGTTAAACAGTGGACGATATTTTCTAGGGGCTACACCAACTAGGGAGGGAATTCCAAGACATGTTCATCAACTGGTTTTTTAAAATTTCTGTGTTGAATATTTCACTCATTCTGTATATTGACATGCTTTTCCCCTAATTACCTTTAATTTGATATAATTAAGTGGAACTCTTTTTATTTCAACACCGATTGGGTTGATATTTCTAGTGGGAATCAAGGGTTGCTCTGATTGGACAACATAATAATCCTACTTTTCTCACACATAAATATGATTTAAGTATGCTTTGGTAGAAATTTTATTCTATGTTTGACAAAAAAATATTGGCTACATGATTATTGTGTTAGGGGGTGGTTCATTAAGCATCCTTTTAAGAAGTAAGAGGGGGGTCATGATCTTAACAACAGTAGTCCAATGAATTAAAGAAAACCATGTTAAATATTCAGAAAAATGAACTATCCAATATGTATAGTGTACTTTAAATTCTATTCTTCTCTCATAATTATAAACAACAACCTTTACTTTTCAATTATTTAACTCTTTAGTTAATTAATTTACATAAATTTGTTTTCAAAACAACTCCTTTCTTGGGTTCATCAGGAATTTTTATCATATTTTTTTTATTCATATATTTTTTGTCTTCATTTTGGTATTTTCATGTTTCCCCATCTTTCTCGGTTCATTAGGATTTCCTTTTTCTTTCTCCTATCTTCTATTTTTTTCCTTATTTATGGTATTTTCATTTTTCCCCATAAAAAGTTTTAATATTCCATGATTTGGTTACCATAAAGGGAGGAAATTAAAAATACCATAATGAAGGTGAAAAGGAGTATCTATATGAATTAATAATCAGGGAGTGATTTTTAGTGAATTGGCTTTCTTTTTCTATGATATAAATGGTTTTATATTTTTGAATCCTTTCAGAAAAATGGAGCCATTTTTTATGAATAGTTTAAGGGAAAATTATGTCACTTAATCACTTTAAAAGTTTTTTTTCACCCAACCATGATGTGTGAAAATTTTCTTACTTAATGTAGGGAAAATATAAGTTAGTTTAATTTTTCTCTACCTTCCCAAATCATTTTTCCATACATTTATTCCTTATTCGATCTATTTCATTACTGTACCTGATTGACCTATGTGTGGGTACCAGTTATCTGACTTTTTTACGCCCTAAAAAGATTGTATATTGGGCAGGTAAAAAACCACCCTTCATCAACCTTTTATCTTGTTATAACTATTACAATAAGTGTGGTGAGGAGATCAATCATGGTTTGGGAGAATACTGTGATATTTTATCCAAGTGCCACTATTGAAAAAAAATATAAACAATTAGGGGAGTGAAGAAGTGTAAAACATATGGATATCTTGGTCGGGAGCATATGTTTTGACTTTTGATAATGTGTACATGAGTGGGTCATGAAATTTTATTGAAAATGATGTGTGGAACGTTCAGTGGAAAAAATCTTATAAATAGACAATTATTAAAATAACTTATATTTACTACTTAAAAAGTGGAAAGAATTGCATGAAATGGTTGTCACACACACACATGGAGAATTAGTGACATTATTAACTTTTAACTTTTTTTCTATGATTGGTATCATACATCTCTTGGAATTTCATTTGGATATAATTTTTTAGACACATTTTTCAATGATCGTTGAGAATTACACCTCAGTATAATTTTTACTATGATCACATTTCTATGAGGAATTAATTTTCATTGAATGTTAAATCATTATAAAGATAGAAATATTAAAATGTATAGTTTTTTTATATATAACATTGCCTATAGTGAAAATGGTTCAGTGTGGGGGTACGATAGTACCACTATTCTTTATGTTAGTTTCACCCTTACACCATTGTATTAAACTGAATTTGTATTTCAAATTCTAAAAATAATAAGAAATTGAATTTAATTATTGAATCATTTATTTTGTGTTTATCACTGCCAAAAATGGAAATGTAAATTTATTTGATGATTACATAGCAGGAGGATGTGACTTTGATAACCCATGATGATATCTATGAAAAATGGGCCAAATTGTGCAAGATCCATGCACACCCTTGGACTCTTATGTGCACTTCTCCTTAACCGTGCATCCAAATGGCCTGAAATGTAGGGGGACGGTCTTAATTCCATTGTTATAAATTTCAAATTAAGGATCCCTAAACTCATTCATCCATCTGCAGGCCCAACCGACCTGATCTGTCCAGCACACCGAATCTACACGAAGTAAAAAAGTAGTGTGCTATGATCTCTCTTTATCTCGGGATCTAGGTGTCCAAATTGGGAAAAACATTTAGTGGAGATAGAAAAGTGGTGGGGACAAATTTTTCTTTCATCAAATAGGTATAATTATATATTTATGTTGAAACCCATGTGGCAAATGGTTTTATGAAATTTGTGTTCTCAAAACCACCGTCCCATTTTCCAATAAAATGGCACCTTGGGCGCCCCATTTGTGAGTTTCAACCAGAATCCAAGCTATACCATTTTAGAGTCATAGAGTTGTATATTAATAATCTTAGAAGTTATAGAGGCCCCAATAATCATAGGGGGATCAAGGATGAAGAAGGATTTCCACCCGAGCCTCTTATTCCTCTCGATGGTGAGATTAACGGTGGACAATCATTTTGAAGGAGCTACACATACTTGAGTGGGAGTTACATCACAAATTCTTTTACTGGTTTTTTTATAATTTTTTTGTTTAATATTTTAATTATCTTTTATCTTGACATGAATCCACCTTGATTAAATTTCAATTGATATAATTAAGTGGAATGCTTTTTATTTCAACACCAATTGGGTTGAGGTTTCAAGTAGGAATCTTGAGATGTTTCGATTAGAGAACACGATAATCCTATTTATCTCACACATATATAAGAATTAGGTATGAATTGGTAGACCTTTTATTCTATTTTTGACAACCAATAATTGGAAATTTTTTTTTCATAGGGTGGTTCTTTAAGTATCATATGAAGAGGCAAGAGGGGAGTCAAGATCTTGACAACCTTCAACCAACTAATTAAACAAAACCATATTAAATTTTCAGAAAAATTAACTATCCAAGAAGTGTAGTAATATTGAAATGATCTTATTCTCTCATAATTATTAATACACCACCTTTATTTATCAACTATTTAACTCTTTAATTTAGTAATTTACTTAAATCTGTTTTCAAAGCCACACCCTCTTTTTGTACTTATTATTAAAATTACATTCTCTAAAACTATCAAACGCTCCTTAAGAGACAACCTAGGTTGTTTATCCCTAAACTATAAATTTATCATAAAATCATAACAAATTTGAAGTTTCATGAAAATTTGGTCACCAATTATAGAGAGTGTCATCTTATATGAATAATAATTTCGAGGAAAATCTTGAAATTAATTCATGAGGAAAATATCGTTTCTTCTTAAAAATCATTTTCCTTTGTCAAAATGAATTTTTTTTAGAATAAATCATTTTATGTGAAAATAATCATATATGAATATATTATAGGCTTCAAGGAAATAATGAATTATTGAATAATAATAAAATCCATTCATGCCATACACATTAAAAACATTCTTCTCGTATTTTTTCATGAAAAGTCAAAAAATACCTCTTAACGAAAACCAAAAAATATTTCATTCATACCATTCAGTAAAAATTCACCAATGGGTAAAACTGAAAATTTAAAATTATATAAGGGTATAAATAATATTTTTATATACATATTTTGGAAATAGGGATGTGGATTATAAATATACCCCAATAATACATACGATTAAGCAATCTCAGATAAAAATGTTATTTGAAATGTTAACCCTTACCTTAGGTATGATATCATTTTTATGTATAAAAAAATCCTGAATAATAATTTATATAATTTTATTCACTTACACTAGATTCATAATGTTTTTTATGATAACATATATGATTATATTTTAATTTTTTTGTTAGAAACATTTAATTTTCACTCATTATTTGAATATTGTCTACTTTATGTTCATATGTAAGATATTTCAGATATGGTCATGTTACACTTTATAGAGTATAGTTAAATCATTTACATAATGATTTTAGTATAGTATATATCATATTTATACATTCAATTCATGTATATATTAACTATTTAATGATGAATATGTAGAATGAACTGCATCACATCGTGGAGATGGTAGGCCATACATATGCATGAGTGATGATATCATTCCCAACATTATTGAATGGTATTTAAGTGTATAGTTTATGATATTTTAGAAATATAATCATGTTATAATAAAAATATGTAGTTATTATTTACATTATTATACCCATCCAAGAAAGGTGGTGGTCAAAAAAAAATTACATAACGACATGGATATAGTAAGTCGTATGTACGCACACGCCGTGATTTCATTTTTCGTAGGATGGATAGAAGGTGAAATATAGTTGTCTCATATTTAAAATAATATATATGTATATTATTTATTAATATTTTCTGACTTTATAATTAAAAAACTATTCAATATGATGTAGAAGAAAAAAAAGTTTAAAGGAATTGGTAGAAGAGATCACCTCTTCCTTGATGTGCATCCGTTAAATCTCTTCTTCGATCACTAGAGATTCAATATAATGATGAAATAAATCTCTATAATAAAAATAAGAATGTTGAGAAGGACCAAGGGAAGGGTATGGCCATTATTTAAGTCTCGAAATGAAGTGAATTGGTGAGGGAGGAGGTTCCCTTTTATAATTGAGGTGAGGTGCACTTTTGGAAACTCTATAAATAATAATTAATAATAAAATCCTACCCTCCACTCAAAACCTAAAAAATATACCAATTTCAAATATGATATTAGATATGGTTGTAATCTCATCAACCGATATATTTTGGCATGATTTTTTTTCAATTTAAACCCTATCATTTTAATTGAAACATATTTATTCTATTTAAGATACTGGTTCAGGAGGAGGGATGTGGGAGACAACTTGTGAGGCGATTTTTTGGCAATTTGTGGTTTGACGATGGCCAATATTTGGGATTTCTACTTCGATCCGAGGGTTGTCTTCATCCCTCCTTCAAAGCTGGTGGATGCACATGGTGGGATTGGGTTTCCTGTGGATGCATTGAAGAATGATGGAATGAAGCCGGTGACGAACCCTAAGAGGAAATCAGATGAATTGGCCTCACAGAATAAGTTTTTCTCTGATTCTTGCCATGAATCAGCCTCTCACAGCAAACGAATCACAAAAAATGGTTCGATTTCTTTCATTGCAGTGAGCCCGATGATTTTGGAAGAGCGGATGCAGGAATGTCGATTCTCTCTTCTGGACAGATTGTCGGGAACCCGGAGAGATGTTCTAGTATGGGTTGATGATGTGTGAGCTCGCCTATCCCAGATCTGGGGATTTACTGATTGGAATTTGATCTCAATTGGAACAGGTATGTTTCACATTGTCTTTCCCTCAAAGGAATTTCAAAATGTGGCCAAGAGTTTTGGACCTATACCGATGAAGCCTGGTTACATCATGGTCCAGCAGTGGGATCCTTTGATGAGCCCTCTTGCTATCAAGAACTCCTGTACCAAGAGTTGGATTCGAATTAGTGGGTAAACTGGTTTTTCTGGCATCCATATGTTCTATGGGGAATTGCATATGCTGTTGGCTATCCCATTAAGGTTGACAAGGAGACCAATAATCCTAGGTATGTCCATTTTTTCAGAGTCCTTATTGAGATTGATTTGGCTAATGTTCTCATTGATACAGTTTTTCTTTTTTGCGGGTGAAATTAAGATAGAGCTCTCCTTTCAATATGAATGGCTACCTAACTTTTGTAAATCCTGTTTATGCATTGGTCATATCCATTCACAATGCAATATGAGTTTAAAATTCTCCCTCTGCAAATCACTGGGTCACACCTATGATCAGTTCAAGAAGAAGCTTAATAAGGATGACTCCAAGATAAAGGACCGTACAAAGGTAGCCCCATCTTTTGCTGAGGCTGTTCAACATGGATTTACCAAGTCTGATGATGTCCAGCATTCCATTACTGATACCTCTATGGAGACTGATAATTCTTTAAGTCTGGCCTCATATAGAATTAAGGTTTGAACAGAGAAAATGACATGGTTTGATATTGCAGAGGAGGAAGGGAATATATCAGAGCATGAGGTTTCTGTTCAAGATCATGTTAATAATGAACTTGATTGTTCTGAAATGGACCCTATCTCTGGTATGGGAAAGCAGAAGATTTTTTATAATGAGGGATTTTAGTTGGTGATGCACAAAAAGGTGAGAGCTGGAAAACTTTCGCAGGAAAAAGTGCAGATTGATGATGAGGTAGAAAATCTACCTTCGGCGCATCAATCTGGAAATTCTCAAGGTGATCTAGGGGTGGCCTGTCCACCTAGATCTCCTGCTCACAAGGCAGGAAATATCGAAGCAGAAATGGCCCTAGTGAAGCAGGGCACTGAAAAGTCCCCTGCTCACTCTCACTTGGATCAAATAAAGAGTAAAGATGCTGATGAGGCAAGGCTAACAGAGAATAAAGAGGAGCTACCATTAAAACCAGCTGCCAATCTTTTTTCTATGTTAGAATCTATTAACACCCCTCAGTTTGATTTGCTGATCGTTGAAGGTCTGAGGAATGCAGGTTGTAACAACAGAAGATTCATTCCTGCTGCTGAAGAGGATGTGGAGGGCTCTAAAGAGAAGGATTTTACTGCTCAGTTTGATGTTCAAACAGTGCAGGTCACAGAGGTGCCTCATGTGGATGTATTGCAGGAACAGTCTCACATTGTTGTGTAGGGTACTAATGTAGTGCAAGGGGAGGAACTGCATGACCACCCCACTGTACATCAGAATGATCCTGGACAGGAAAAGGATCCCTCTCATGCGGATTCTGATTCGAATAAGATAGAGAATGAAAGCATGCAATGGGGAAGAGGGCATCATAACAGGGGAGGATTTAGGGGTCGTGGCTGGCCTAGGAAGAGGTAACTATGTGGTGTGCATTTGTGTTGGTTTGTGGTGTAGTTATATGAATGTAACCACCCACTTAATCTACTGTATCTTTACTATATTTTTTTTCAAATAAATTTGGGGCCTGGGTTTAGAACCCATGTCCGAATCATCTTGGTATTTATTCTATTTAATTTTAATTTTGGTAATTCCATTGTAAATATTTAATGGTTATAAATACTTAATTTTGTGGTCTTAATTGACATTAAATGAATATTTAGTTACATTTTTGATCATATAATTGTATCTTTTTAATTTTTAAATATTTTTATGATTTTAATATAATTTAATGAAATTCTATTTGTATTAAATCTCAATACTGTTAATTTTGACACTATTTATTTATTTTAAATTTAATAAATACACAGAGAAGGAAAATTCTATCCACAAAATTAAATACACTAATAACCTATAATATTCTCCTAGAAATCTTGTGTAGAACATTAACTAGCTCATATGATATTTATTTTAATATTTTTAATACCATTTATTTGATATTTCTATTAATAAAATTATTTTTAGATCACTATTGTTTCATCATTAATGGAAAATATTATATCAGTAAAAAATATAAATAAATTTATATGATGTAGGTATTTTTTATAGATTTCATGAGAAATTATATAGTATATTCATTATCCTATTTTTCCATTTACTTAAATTATTATACTTCTATAAAATGAGATTGTGTCATTTTTTCACATTCCTTGGTTTTTATTAAATTCAAGTCATATTAATAGGTAAGTGGACATCACGTGATTCAATTTAAAAACATAGATTATAAGGGTCGAATTTAGTCATGAAAATGTATTATTTAAGGTCATATTTTAATTTAATACTATTATTTTAACCTTTTATTAAACGATTTACCTTTAACCATGGTAATAAAAATATTAACCAAAGTAAAAATTTATAGTTCCCAAAAAATAAAAGTAGTGTATTGACATATTTTTTTCCAAAAAATTCCAAATATGGATTCTATTTTTAAAAACTAAAAATTGAGAAGTTTCAGTAATTAATTTCAAATCAATCACATTTTCAGAATAAGAGAATATTTTTTTTTAAAGTTGATACATTGCAAAATATTGAAATGTTTTTACATAGGAATTCATTGTAAACTTATTTCTAATTAAATAAATTCTATCTACTCATTAAAAATATATTATATTTAAACATATATAACATTCAATATTATAATTTATTCTTATAGATTATCTTGATGAAGAATGTTTTTTCACTTTAACTTTGGTGTGTTTTTACTATTAATCAAAACTTGAATGTTATCAGAAAATATAAAAAATTCAATAAATGTAAATTATTATATCCCTATTTAAAATAAAAAGATTATGTTTCCATATAAAAATTATTAATGTGTAAAAATCATAATTTAAAAGGGGTTCCCCATTCAACGTGGTAAGAATAACCTTTTTAGGAAAAAATAGGTTTTTATGAATCTAATAGGGTTTATTCACAACCTATGATTAAAATATCTAACAGATGAATATGTTTTTTATTATTTATATAACATATATATCTAATAAATTTCATTTCCAATAGTAATTTATTTTATAATACAAATGTATAATTTATATTTTTCATAAATAATTGATAGCCAACGAATTCACAATACATTTTTAGAAGTTAGTTATCGGTATTCCCATTAACCAAACAACTATGCTACCATGGTAATTTTATACTAAGGGTGTCTCAAAGTTCGTTTAAACTCATGAATTCATGAAATGCATGCTACTGTAGAATAAAAACTATTTAAGGAAAATGTTTCATAAAAATATCTGGGTGTTACTAAATAAGAGATTTTCAATATACTTAAAACACTGAATCCATAATGTGTCCTCAATATCTACAATAAATTATTTCATACGTGATATCATTCTAAAAAAGTAATGTGAAAAATTTTCATAAACTCTTGGGGAAATGGTATCATAAGAAGTGATGAAATCATGTTTTCAATAAGGGAATCATATGAATTTTGTATTCATGGAATAAATGTTGCATGATATTATGGATGGATTAGGTAAAAAACATGAATCAATGGTTAACATGGATCTTTTTGTATGAAATACATATAAAAATTAATATAAACATAGAAATAAATAATACTAATATCCTACTTGTGGAACACATAATTGAAGACATCAAAAACCTTTTTTCAGTACCTTGTCTTAATACACAATAATTAGCGTGAAGATCAAAATCAATACATCTTGTTTAATTGTGCAGTCATACACCAAATACAGTATGACTTTTTTAATCAGTTATATTGACGCATCAAGAGATTATATATTTTCATTCCCAAAATGTCACCAGATTATTTCTAATGTATTCACATAATTTGTTCATCATTAAAATTCATACAATTCCTTAAAGAACCTTTAACCCAAAAAAACATTCATCTATCTATAAGAAGAAATATAAAAATAAAATAAATAATCAACCTGTGATATTTTTTCTTAATCACAATGAATTCCAATAATTTTAAATGTTATAATAAAATGTATAAAATGATCATAACCCTTCCGGAGTTTGAGGGTTGATTGACAATCAATACATAATCAAATTTACAATAATCATCCATATTAGAATTAAAATATATAAAATACTAATACATTACCCATGTTAATAGAATAAAAATAATTATAGGCGATCATATTTAATATTAATTATTTAAAATTAGGTTGCTGAAATTTTATACAGAGATGATTTTGTGTATTTTTAATACTTAAAAATATAATCATAACCATCCAGAGAAAGAATATAGATTAGATCAAATGACCGTAACCCAGGAAGTGATAGATACTTGTCAAAGGTATTTTGTGGTAGTAATTTTTATAACAATAAAAAAAGGGAGTATACTAACTAATAAAATTATAGTTAAGAATATACCAAATTTATATGAAATATGTTATAGAGATTTATCGTAACTCAAGGAAAAAATTGTGTTTCCCAAAATCCTAACTATTTGGGGATCTACTAAATCAGTATCCTTAAGAATTTGGGAACATGAATTGGCTCAAAAATACACTGAAAAAATAATGGTATGATATAAAAATATCCATTTATATTGAGTACACCCTATGAATAAAACATGATGCATAAAATGTATTATTAATGAATTAATCAAAATTGATGCTAATAGAACACTTAGAACTATAGAAATATTCTGATAAAAAACCTTGAAGTAAAGGGTGTGAAATGAAACTAAAAATTCCATGATTAAAATTTAATTATTCATAAGTTATCTCATATATCAAATATATACACCATATAAATGAAATTGGGGAAATAACATAATTTTTTCCTCAAAGAAGGAAAATTTGTATTGAAACCCTGACTTCTTATCCCACATCCAAAAAAATACTTTACCCTATGGTTTCCCAAAGATATATATCTTAGTCACCTAATTAAAAAACATACCCATATCCATTTTAATTAATTGGTTTCACACATATTCATTATCTACATTAATTATTCATATATTTTAGAATGAGTGTTTATAGTTTGGATCATTTATAGAAGTTTTATTATAATAGTGTTGATGTTCATTCTTATCCATTTCTTTATCAATAATAATAGATTAATATCACTATTATAGATGGATTATAATAAATCTTGATGTTTTAAATTGAATTAATAGGTTTCATATCATTTTTCCATGAAGCTAAAATAGATAAGAACTATGTTTCGATGATTCTTGTAGATCAAATGTAGTTTTATTAAACATATAGTTTTAATCATGTGGGTTGTTAATCCAACCCAAACATGAACCATCCATGATTAATGGATGCTTATAAGATTGATAAATTGTAATTTCATTATTCACGATAAATAATGATATAAACTTTTTTATATTGGTGTGATATATCATAATTTTAAGGAAGTATAATTTGATTCAAGGGACATGAATATATTATAAAATTTAAATTCAGGGTTATCCACTTTGTAGTCTTATTTTAAAAGATTAAATTAATGTTGATCATATGATCATCACAACATTAACATGTTCTATAAATTTTCATTAAAAATTTATGATATACTAAATTTCATATTTATCCTTGAATGCAATCCTTAGATACATCCTTTTAATGCTGCGATGGAAAATGAAACACATTGTGTGATGTAGTGTAGTTTTCAGTGTAACCTGTACAATTTCAATAATTTAATATTTTTACTCAATATTCAAAGAAACATGTTTTGAAATATCAGTATAGAAAAATGGTTTTCAATATAAATGTACCAAAATTACAACTTATTGAAAAATCATTGAGTGTTTTATAGATATTTATATTTATATATCTTTACAATAATTTAATTTTACCTTGGTATATAATTTCTATAAATACTAATTAATTTCATGGAAAAGAAATAAGATTTAATTTATTATGTAATTTTAGTGTTTATATTTTAAATATTGATATATTTTTATTAAATTGAATTTCCAAATTTGTTAAAACGATGCTTTATAATAAATACACATAATAACGTAAAAACATTTTTAGATAAATATAATTTTTAATATATAAATTGTCATATAAGATTAATTATCTTGGATATATATGTCATGTCATAAATTGAATTATTATTGAACCAATAGTGGATATGATGATACCATGGAAAGCCAAAACTGATTCTCCATTGAAAATACACGATTTCAAGAAAACACAATAAGTGGGTTTAATATCAATGTAACATTTTAATTTGATATAATAACGATTCCCAAACACCATATCTGTGAATATAATATTTTAAAATGAATTATTTTAGTTATAATATTGATATTGAAATATATTGATGGTCTTAAAAATTTCTAAGTCATTCTTATATGATAATAAATTCTAAAAAATTATATGTTTTCTGAAAACCATATTTTTCAACGAAAAAATAATAAATTCAAAAAAAGAGAGAAATTTTATACTAAGTCATTTATGATATGAGGAATTATAAAATTAAGTACATTTTAATTAATTTAAAAATAAACAATTAAAAAAATTCATTTTCTGTTTAAAAATATAAAATATAATTAAAAACCCATTTTTTAGAAAATAATATTTTCAAATAGTAACTATTATGATTCATATTTCATATCATTTAAAAAATATTTTTTATCAAATTATTATTATAAAATATAATATATTATTAATCATATTTTTCTAGAAACAGAAATATTTAACAAAAAAAATAAATACTTCAAGAAAGTTACTTTTCAGAACAATTAATGACCTTTTTAGTAATTTAAGGTAAATTAATTAAATTTAATTCTTTTTATAATTGGATATTATATATATATATATTATAATGATTTTACTCTTATTAATTACCAAAAATTTTATTGATAGTTTTTTATTTTCATACTTAACGATTTATATTTTATTGATAGATATCACTCTTTCATATAAGTTTCATGTTTTGTGTGATGAAATACATCGAACATATTTAATTTTTTAAATGTATTAATACATGGAAATCATAGAATGTTACCAATTATTTTTATGAAAAACAACAATTAAAAAATAATTAATCAATAGAAAAATTTATTCAACTAATTCATTAGATTACACTTTTTATATAACTATTTTAAATATTGTGATGACCAGCATTAATGTTTTACCACATGGATTTATTCCAGTCACTAATTTACACTTAAAACTCACAATGAGTAATTATTTTCAAAATCTCCACTATAATTGGATCAAATAAAATTCTACCCCATGATGCAAAATGATGGTAACTAACTCCCATCATTTTTTATCATTTCAGAAGAACTATATTTGGAAATTTCTCCATATTTATATTTTAGTTACATTATACCAATTTTCTAGTGAACCCAAATAGTTCATATTTCATATCATAAAGGAGAATAATTAAATCATTCATTTAATTACTAATTTAAAACATTAAATATCATGAATAACTTGTATATATTTCATATATTGACTACCATATGTAAAATTATTGTCACCTTAACAATGATTGGGTTTATATTTTTCACCATTCATGATGACCGAGATAGTTGACCAATGAGATGTAACTTTGGATTCCTAATACTATCTTTCGAATGTTCTATTTTAATAATAACATTAAAATGACATTATTTTGACACATATTCCAATTTCTATTGTCCATTTTCGATTCTATCACTAATAGAGAGACATTTTCTGTCAATTTGTATCATCCTTTTTTGAAAGAAAATATTTCTTCCATGATTAATTTCACAAGATTTATTGAACTCTAATAAAATTAATAAAACAAAATCCACTCCAACACCTTTAAATTATTATATCATCCATAATAATTTAATTTATTCTCTCATATCTCTAATTTATTTATAATTAGTATTTATTAATAAAATAAAATCATTCTTCTTTTTTAATTGAAAAATACAATAAACCCTATGATAATGTGAATCACATTATATAGAATTATTATTATCCTTTGGAAAATCGAAATCAAGATATATAAATCCATATATTTTTTTAAATTTCTTTCATTGTAAAAAATTATAAAATACACTATTACCTTGACATATGAATTTATTTTTTCCCAAATATCATCTGTATTTCGTTGGGAAAACATCGATACAACTCATCATGATAGGTTAGAAAAAATGTCCGATCTAAATGTTGTGAGATACAATTGTATTAAATTTATTTTCATATAGTAAATAAATACATCAAATTAAATATTATCATTTCATAAAAAATTTAATTTGGTAGGAATTAATGTGGTCACTACTTTGATATTGTCTATTATAAACCTTTTCATCATCTAATTAGAGTATATATAATTGGAAATAAAAGTTTTATACCTTAATTCTATCGTTATTAAAAATGTAAATTGTTTATTCATTAATAACTGGCATTTAAAATAGTATCAACATGAAATAGAAATACTCATTGCATTTTGATTCATAAAATACTTTAAATAATATTTTCTCCACTTATAAATTAACCAATAACATTTTGTAATCATCTATTTAGAGAAAAATATAATGGAAAATTGTCAAATTTTTGAATAAAATAATTCACAAATATTGATCAATTATAGAATACTATATCTATGGTGAATGCTTCTACCCATTGAGTTCATTCTATAAGAGATCCACTTTTTTCTCATTTTTTGGAATGAGAAATCCATATAAGAATTCAATTTATTGTTTTTTATTAACTGATAAATTATGTTAACCTTTATTTTGATCCATTTTCAATTCATTGAACTTACATTTGAATATTATAGAAAAAAATTATCATTTACAATATATTTGTGAGTTAATATATCTCATCTACATTAATTCCCTCAATTTGGCAGTAGAAAATACAAATTATCAATTATTTTTACCAAATTAATTCTCATTCATAATTTAGTTTATTTTAAAAATCCCTCAATGTTTCTATAAAAATATTATCCTTTTATCTCAAAACAGAACCTTAAATATATCATTTATTTATTTTCAAATTTTCTAATTTTATAGGATTGATGTAGAACACATTCATGGTATCATTACAATAATATTTTGTTTATAATTATTAAAAGAGTAATTATTAACATGGAGACTACATTCATATAGTTAAACAAGACCTATATTATCCCAAACAATATTTTGTTTGAAATATTTTGACGTTATTATTTGGTTCTATATAGTTGAATTACATACCTCAATATTCACAATCTCAGTGATTCATTTAGAATATTTTTTTTTATATCCATGTGTTTCTAAATTCATCAATTGTTTCATATGGAGTTTTTTTCCTCATTATTGATACACCAACTCATTTCATAAAGCAATGGAATCTTGTGTTAGAAAATAATTCAATACATTTAATTAATATTTATTTCTTTCTCACTGAAGAGTGAACATGATAAATTTATTTATA
Organism: Viscum album; assembly: GCA_963277665.1. Taxonomy (NCBI): domain Eukaryota; kingdom Viridiplantae; phylum Streptophyta; class Magnoliopsida; order Santalales; family Viscaceae; genus Viscum; species Viscum album. The sequence goes on along the minus strand of OY728161.1, from coordinate 1,981,902,842 downwards.
TCTTTGATGTGAAACCTTTATGTTGATAATATATAATTTTAGAATAAATTAATTATATTTAATGAAATGAATTTTCTTTTATACATTTTTCTTGATATAACACATCCAATAAGGATCCTTTTCCCCGCCTAAAATGAAAAAGCACAAATAGTAGTATAGATTTAGTCCAAATGTATTCCTTCTAAAACATCAGTGATATGTTATTTATAATGAGAATAAATCAGGCCATATTTTTGATTAAGTATTTTATCATATCTACATCATAATTCAAATGAAGATTTTAAGCAATTAACATATGATTAATTATATAATATTTATTTAGATAATCGAACACATTTATGTTAGTGAAATATGTTCTATTATTTATCTATAATTTCATAATATTCTATCCTTGAATACTCTACTCAAATAATGGATAACATGATCTGAAATTAAATAAATTTCATTTTTAAATAAATATTATCATCTACGACATTAACCAATATTTATTACTAAATAATATGTGGTTAGTTATTCATCAAACTCCTGTAAGTTTTACCATTAAAACCAAATTTTGTCACCCCATCAAAGATATTAATTTAAAATTTATTTATTCCAATAACATGATTTGAAAATGAAAAAATGTATTCTATATTCTGAAATACAGGATCAAATTATGATAATAGGTCCTTTTAATTTTTGGACAATATGAATAGTATCATTAATAATATTTTTTATTACCATGGTTGAGGGTAAATAGGTTTATTAAAGGTTATAATAATACTATAACTAATATACAATTAACCAAAAACATTCCATAATATCACTATATTTGTGTGTTTCAAAAAATTATTCCATGGGTTGATTTTAGGTTCACATGGAGCCACATGCAGGACAATAACACTTTTATTGTATTATATTCATATGAAAGACATTTTTTCACACTTTTATTTTTAACAAGAAAAATATGTTTAATATTGTGTTAAATATGGGATATGTTAGGATATTAATAGTATTTTCAAATATAATATGTTTTCATAAATCATGGTAATTTATTTATAATTTTTAAAAAATGAATAATTAATGTAAATGGTAAAATAATGATGATGTGGTAATTAATTATTTAATAGGAAAATCAAGTAAATGAAAATAAAAAACATTAATATATATATATATATAATTGTTATAATTAATTCTATCCACGAAATATATTGATTTATTATACATTTAATTGTAATGTTAAATTAATTTTTAGAGTATATCTTATTTTTATGATATTTTTAAAAAGTGAAGTAATGAATAGTGTGAAAATTGAAAGTATTTGTATTTTAAAATAACTTTTGTTTTATAAAATGACATAAAATTAAAACAAATAAAAATTTCATCCTAATTATCTAGATAATCCCTAAAATTTCTTAAATTAAATAATTTTTGGTTTGTTTTTATTTTATTTTAACTATATTAGATCATAAGTGGTGGAAATCCCTATTGTCACGGTAAGAGTTAATATTATTAATTAACTGTTAAATACAGATTTTAAGCGTATTATTATTACCTAAAACTATATTAAAATTATTTTCTTATAGTACATATAAATAAAAATTATAAATATATTCTTCTTATCATTTAAAAAACTTATTTTGGAGAAATTATTTATTAGAAAAATAATTTATATTAATTTAATATTTCAAGAGATTCCAAGAGTTCTTCTATCCTATCATATAAAACTATAGCACTCATTCTCCATTAAAAACACATCTAAAACCCTTTGAATCCATCATAAATTTCCAAATAATCCTAAAAACATTCTTCCCTTAATCCTATAATCCTTAATTTTTTCAAAAAGGCAACCACATTTGTCCATTTATGAAAATCAAAAGAAGATACCCAAAGAAGAGGTAATATTCATCAATGAATGTTTTTATTTTATTTCTTCCATGAACTACTCAAATAATTTTAAGTTCATTTTTATAAAATATAACTTGTATCCTCAATATACTAGGGTTTTTTAATATTAATTCTTTGACCTACAAAGATACACACTTCCAACTGATGGGTACCAATCCTAGCGTTCTTGTGTAAGGTAAACTACCGCCTCAGGAAATGATATTGTTCAATTTTACTTTACCACCTCTTATGGTTTTTAATTATGGCATAAAATCTATTTTTATATGATATACATGATATAAGTATTCTTTTGGAATGATAATATCATGTATACCTTTTTACTATCCAAAATTTTTTGGAAATGGGGACTTTGCTCATGTGGACGTATGACCTACTATCTCCACGACACTATGTGATTTGTTATTCCAATATATTTCAATGATAGTAATATTGATGAATTTTAATGAATTTATATTTCATATAAAAATGATTCATGAATGATAATATATCATATATTCTACTTTCTATTATCACGACAAAAAATGGATACATTGTTCATGCTTAAGTACGACCTACCATCTCTATGAACAATGAATTCCATTTCATAAGTCTAATTTATATATTAATATGAATGTCTATATACTAAATATATATGAAATATAATCCAATATTGAAATTTATTAGGTAGTTAAATCATTATTAATGTAATAGTATCAAGAGTGACAATTCAAAACACATACGATAAACATAGTGATTGTTACACGAAACTATACATTTACATGTGTATTGTCAATAAAAAGGTAATAATAAGTAAGATGTAAATCCTATAAGGTGTTATATATATTAATATAGTTATTTTTTGATTTAGAATATGATTATATTAATTATACAGAAGGTATTAACATTAGTGAAGGAAATTAAGACTTATTGTAGGGGAAATTCATCCAACTTTTTATCTCGGTGAGATACATTCCATACTCAGCACTCATTTTTTTTGTTGTGTATATAATGAACTATAATATGTTATATCATTAATTTTCTAATTAATTACATTAAAATATTTAATTGATATTATTATTTTATGGGGTTCGTGATTTTAAATATACTTATTTAGTAAGGGATTTATGTCACATATTATTTCTTTAAGACACTTGTCTTAAACACCACAAGATTATTCTACATGGTTTATATAATTCCAAGGAATAAATTTTATGAGATTTATCAACAATATAATGTGTATATAAATACCCATTTGATGATCTCTTTTTCATGGGATTTACAGATCAAAATTTACCATATCAGTAATGTAATTTGGTCTCATTTTTTCTTCTATGAGACAAATTTTATGTTTTGAAACATTATTATTTTATGACATGTATATACATAACATTTAAAACATGTATCACGAATCTATTTTTATATGAGATAGTAATAATCATTTAATAGTGTTCCCTTATTGCTCGTAAATTTTTGTTGCATCAAAATAATGTTTTCAAAAAAAGATTTAAATGTGTTTTGAATGATCATTTTATCATTTACCTGAAAATGGATTTAAAATAAGTTAACAATCATATATTATAAAATTTATAATTTATTTTAAATGAAACAATATTGATAAAATATTAATTATATTAAAATAATTTTTTAAATATGAAATGTTATTTTACCCAAAAATATTTTAAAAATATATTTCAATGTTATTTCCATCTAAGATGTCATACTTTTTCATTGTCTATGCTTTATTGTGGATATGATCCATGAATATGACTCATTTTAATTCTATAATGGTTTATATTTATGATGGAGTGATATATATGAATCCTATTTTTTTAATGGTTATTTTATGATGGAATGATGTTTATGAAACCCCATTCATCCGATGGGTTTTGAGATAATTAATGATTTACGTTCTTATGACACACATATGTTTGGATTTATTTAGGAGACAGGTGGGACCAATATCTCCCACCAATTCATTGGATAATCATAAATTTTTTATGAGATCCAATGTTACATGATAAATAATACCAATCATGGAATAAGAGTGTACATAAGAGGTTATCCAAAGCCCGTAATAAGAGGGTACATCGGAGGCCATTCATAGATCGAAGCAGGTACACAGGTGTTTAGCCTAAGCCTATCATGATATGAAGTTATAAAAAGGAATCCTTGATATATGGTTTTCTATAATTTTATATTTAATGGAAAATTTCATGTCTTCTTCCAATGTTATTCCTCCATGGATTATGCTATTAATTTCTTTATGAGTCACATATTATAAACCTCAATTCATTATTCCGTGATTCATGTTTATAATCTTGGATATATTGTTTATGATCTTCAAATGATCATGATCAAGTTTTCATACATTTATTTCCACAATATTCATAAAATTTTCATTTATTTAACCATACTATGTATTTGATATCAGCCCTTTCATATGTTTCTATTCACCAAGTTATAAAATAAGGTTTTCATGTTGAATTACTAAGGTGAATGCTCTTTATGGGAAATAGTGAAGATATTTCACTGAGTTAGAATATTTTTATTCCATGATTCCAAAGTTACTAAACTAATACTATCTTTGGGAATATGTTTTTGTATTGTTTTAAGTAATCCCTAAGAGTGATGTAATGTACATGTACGTCAATGTTGGGTTAATATATATTTCATCCAATTAAATGTAAATTCATCTTAATAATATTCACTGTATGTTATTATTTATAGTGTATAAATTGAAATGAAAATAGATTTGTTAATTAATGTCACACATAAATTTAAATCGTCAACTATAAACAATAAACATGTGAAAACCAAGGATATCTCACGTAATTCTCAAGAAACATGATATTGGAGTCGTTCTATTTGGCATGAAAAATTCTTTACAACAACATATAAAAATGATTCAATAGTACCTATATAGACTGAGGAGAAAAATACCATATATTATGAAAACTAATAACAAGTGACTAATATCTAAATAATAATCATTAATGGGTGTTTATATGATACCTAGATTTCCCACCACTCTACCCAGTGATTCTAGTGGAACTACGTGGAGTTTATAAATAAATTATAATATATAGATACATAATATATTAAAGAAAAAATAATAATACGAAATCCATATTCAATAATCATTTTATGAAATGAAGCCTTTTCAAAACAACAAAAACTTAATAATTTTAATAACCATCTATCATGATGAATCTCATATGTAATATCAGAAATCCTGAGAAAAATAAAATTTTTATATAAACAAGTATAGATATACACTTTAATTATTATAAGAAATAAATACAAAAGTAAATATTATTAATATTCTAAATAAAACTCAAAATAAAAAATATAAAAAATTAAAATTATCTATTTTATAAAATAATAAAAATCATTCAAAGATATAAATACATTAATAAATGATGTAGTTTTTATAACTAAATAAGTCCACAAATTTATATGTAATCAAACATTTATCCATTGAATGTTTGAATAAGAATATGATAGTAAATAATCTTATATTATAATATCATAATAAATGGAAGACATATTAATTATTTCATAAAAAAATTATTGAATAAAATTTTATGAAAACAATTTGTGGCCATCATTAATATAATGTAAACTTCAGCCTTTAAAAATGGAAACAATCATTAATGTTAAATAAAAAATTGATATTGAAATTGTTATATAAAATAAATATAATTTTATAATTAATACCACATATATCACATATAGAACATTATTTAGTTTACTAATGAGTTCATTGTTCCATATCAAAAGGTAAATACATGATATCACATATTGGTAATGAATAATCAACTCAAAAGAGATTATGTCTCATTAATAGTGAAATATATGGATTAAATAAATGTCTAAAAAATAATTATCATTGTTAAAAACCAAATTTCAATTCACTAATGACGAAACTATAGGTATCTATGACCGTTTTGTCACAAGATAATTGGAAGAAAATTGGGAATTATAGGAGAGGATAAGACCTTGATAAATAATCCTTGAAGACTCACTATCCATTGAAGAAAAAAAATCATGAAACAGGTAAATATTTGCTCAAACAATAAGGGGTTTCTTCCACATTTATCCCTAACTAAGAGGTGAAAAATTGTATTTTTATTCAAAAAAATTCTTATAATGAAAAATATTATTTAGATTAAAATGATTTGTGTTTTTCCAACAGGGCATTCCAAATCATGAGGAATCTTTATTTGGGTTAATGTAATTATGTCTTTATTCTTGATAGTTTTTATTCATAATTTAAGAAAAATAATATCTAAGCATATAGACTTCTAATATATTAAAAATCCTAACTATTATTGAATTCAACAAATTATATTATTGAAATATAAATCAAATAGTGACACCATGTATTTCACGAATCATTCAAGCATAAAAAATTAATTCCCTCAAACACATATTCAAATTTTTCTTAAAGTAGTTATACATTCTACAATAAATTCCACTTTTAATACACATATAAAATAAGAAGTATGTAAATATATTTCATAATTGGGGATTTACCTACCATAAAAACACCCACAAATACTCTATAAAACACAAATATTAAATTATAATTACTAATATTTAAAAAACCATAGACTTAAAGAAATTAGATACTGTGTTAAAAATATATACCATATAAAGAAACAACCAAATTGAAACAATGTATAATTATAATTTCTATATAATAATTTTTTTTTCTAAAACCCAATATTGAAAAAATATTTTTCTACAAGAATTATATGAAAAAATATTCTAGTAAAACTATTTGTACATAAAATATATAATAATTAGGGAAGTAAAATAAGTGTTAAATAAAAATATGAATATTTTATTATCATAAAAACTCTAGAAAAGGTTATATTAATTTAAAATATATTTTTTCTTGTAAACCTACATAACAATAGTTTTTTATCAATTACCCATGAATATAAAAAATCAATTTTATCCAATGTAAACAAAAAGTTAGTATCATTTCTTCATGATTATCTATAACAAGATCATATAAAATATTATTTACAGAATATAGTAATTCGAAATTTCTGATTCATAAATTAAATAAAAATGTTCATAATATATTTAAATATATAATTAAAAATATAAAAATGTTAAAATAAAAAATGGATATATTTTACACATTTGATAATGAGTAAAAAATATATATCCCTCAATAATAAGAAGAGTATTTGAATTAATTAAAATAGAAAAATAAATAAATAAAAATTGTTGAAAGAGGTAAAAATATATATTCTATCATTCCCACATTACAACATCATTATGGACAACACCGAAACTATTATTCTTCTAAAAAAATTAACATGAAAAAAATCACTCCTAATTTATTTGTATATTTGATACAATGTTAAAATAAAACATTCATTGAATATAAAATTCTAACAGTTCATTTGAATTAATGACTAAAAATCATATTCATAATACGAATAATTTTAAATTCCCATTTAAAAATTAGTTTCATCACATTGTATTTAGAAAAATATTTTATTTGAATATGCTTTCATATGAAATATAAAATATAAAGTCATTTAAAAAGGAATTTGGAAAATAATTTTTTTTTAAAAAATAATGTTGATTAAGAACATATATACATACACCATTATAGTAATAATAGGCCCAATAAGTCTTAAATATGTATATAATCCCATCATGATAAATAAATGAATTTATCTACCTAATTTAATTAGCCCAAATAACTAAAAAATATTTTAAAATGGAGGTAAATTATATCATCCTTATTAAATTATACCCTATACAATTAAAATAATGATTTTTAACCATAAATAATACATATGTATCATATAAAAGAATATTAAAATATTTTAGGAATTTTTAAAGAAAAAACATACATTTTACATTTAAATAATTATTTTAGTGGATTGATAAACCATGTTATAATTGCATTGCAACTATTTATTTTTTCTAGAATTGTTAGAAAGTATTTTATTGTTTTAATGTGGTCTAAAATGTACATAGCTTAACTACTTGACTCTATAATATTCCGAAAACTTCAATATTAAATCCAAAACTTTATAAATATAAATTATTATAAAATTAAAACCTATGATACAATTCATGTACATCCCTTGGTAAATCTTGTCTCAACATGAGAAGATTCTATTATTTACTTAACCCCCAAAACATCTTTTGTTCCAATAATCTTATACCCTTTATATTGCAATTCATGAAATAAAATTTCACAAAAGAAACAATTTTTTTCATGAACCAACATAAACTAACTAGATATATCTGTTTAAATGAATTATAATGGTGATAAATACATATTCCAAATCTCTATAGTCTATAATGATGTTTCATAAAAAATTATACACATTTGAGGATGAATTTTATAGTTAAAACAATAACTAAATGATATATTCCACCTTGAAGACTGACAACACCTCCCCATATATCAAATTTTCACCCATATAAAACAAGTATCTTAAAATTTTAGAAAAGAAAAATATTCTATTAGAATATCCAATATCGATAAATATTTCATGGAATACATCTAATAAATATATCATGTTTAACTAGTGTAATATAATGAATGAACATTAAAAATGGAAATGTATGATGTCAAAAAAAAATATAACCATAATATTTGTAATTGATATACAAAAAATACATATTAATGATTAATAAGAACAAAACTAATCCAAAAATTATATTTCGTTATGTGATTAGACATTAAAATCCACTAGTCAATTATATATACCTGAACCATAGTTAAAGATTCTCTTCATTAATATGTAGACCCAATATTCCACCAGTATCAGACATAGTATGGTATACATTCCCCCTATGTAATATGTAGGGTGTGGGAAATGAATACAAATTGAGTACATCTATGAAAACACTTAATTGTGTTATCAATAGAAATTAAGATTCATTATTATAACATAATATAAAAATGATAAAAATTAATTTTTTTATTTTAATACACCAAGTATCATATGTTTTGTCATACATGAATTCCCAAAAAGTATGATATTCAGATAAGATAAATTTATTTTATGAAAATAGTACTGTAATGGGATTGAATATTAAATAAATCAACATTTCATTGTAATTTCACAGAAAAAAATTTCGTTAAAATTATAAAACTATACCATTAATTAAAAAATTATTTATTTTATATTAACCCGAATACGGCTAATGAATAAAATAATAATATTCTGAAAACTATTTATGTTGTAAAAGATGGTTGAATAGATCCAACCTGATTAATAATTTTAAATTAAAAAATCATTTATACATAGAGATATTCATGCTATTTTCATACCATAATAGTTTTTTAATTTATGATTCCACTATTTTTATGTTTATGTTTATAGATTATTTTTCATAAAAACAAGTTAATGTACTTCCCACCTATAATGACAACCTCAAGACACTATGAAATTAATCATTAAAAAACCTCAATTATTCTAGATAAATAACACGACTTCAAACATATTATGTCTGAAAATTAATTAAATGGGGCTCAAAATCATTGATACTTCTACTCAGGATATTAAAAAAGTGTGATCTATAGTAGATGAGATATTAAGGAATGACCATCCAAATTGAACATCGAATGTTTCATGTGTCATCAGTAGTTACTGTGTTAATCCATGTGTATTTTTCCAAAGGAATGAGGTCATTATCATAGAAAGCTATTAGAATACATAAATTCTTGAAATATTAAATCCAAAACAATTAGTTTTTTTATATATATTGTGTTTGTTGAATCATTAATGGTATGAAATTGATTAAACGTTCAAGAATGTTTCTGTTTTTTTAAAAGATGATATTTCTTAGGACTAGTTGACCTCGTTTATAGTTCATTCATTTAATCATCGACCTAGGTGATTAAGGTTTCTCTATCCATTAAGGTCAATGAATCATTAATAAATAGTGGATGATGAAGCGATGTTGGTATATTTCTTTTTAATATTAAAAGAGAAATGTAGATAATATTATATTACATATGTTAAGTTGGAGTTTTTATTTATATTACTATTCATTAAATCCATACGGGCCTTCATTACCTTGAGGGTCACCCAGAATGTGAATTCAGAAAAAATAGATATTTTTTTGAATTATATCTTATGATATTGTGGACCATATTAAGGTAACTGGGTAATTTTCTTGTTTATTTAATAAAAATAAAACTAAATAAATTCCATATTAATCTTATGTATAATATTAATCGTTGAATATAATAACGTATTATATTCGTAAGTCTTAGGGTAAATATAGTGATGATTATCTTAATTTATATTAAATATTTAATTGGAAGTTTTAGTATAATATTAATAGGATATCCTAGTAAATTTTATTAATTATATTTTATCATTTGTAACTATTTTTTTGTTACAAGATTGTGATAAAATACTTTTGACATTTTAGGCCTATTTTATGTAACATTTTTCTTTTTTTATGGATCATTTAAATAATTAACTTCCATGATGAACTATGATTAATTTAGGTCAGATATAACATTAGTATAAAATAATATTTAGCCCTCAAAATATGTGATAGAAGGGGTTGACATATTCTCTCTCATAAGCCCCACTATATGATGTTCTAGAGAGATATAGAAAAAGAAGATCCAGGATTTCCCGATCCATCTTATTGTATTATTATATTGATATCCCTTATTAATTTTTTGTCGAATATACTCTGATTCTCTGTGCAAGATACTAGTTTCTATTAGCAAAAGATTTATCATTCTATGGAACATGTGTTGATGATCATGAGGTTGCTAGATTCAGTTCTATTGAGTGACTATCATTGAAAATGTGAAATAGATGTTTTCAACTGAAATCATATGAGGAATTACTTGGATTTAATTTATTTTCATAATTAATAATAAATTATTAAATTACACAAGATCTATTGATGAATCAATGTTAGGGTATAGAGGATTTATTATTTGAAAAAAATAATAACAAAAAATACAAATATACCATATCTCATGATTACACTATACCATTGGTTTCCCACAACTCTTATCAATATTATTTTTTAATTAATTATTTTACATTTAATAATAAACTTAATTTACTCATGGAGAGGGATTCTGTGTGGTCCCATTTTCATAAAAGGTGCATCGATCGAAGATTAGATGACTGAGTTTTGGTAATCTTATGTTCAAGAAAATAATTCATCACGCTTAAAAAAACTCTTATATAAAAATATATGAATATATATCATTGTTATAAGATTATTTCGCTGGTGGCCAATGATACTAATTCATATGTGATGGTTGGAACACAGTTGTGTGGGGTGTATTCTAACTCCACATGGAAATAAAATTGAAGATATTATTATAAATGTACATGTGTTATTATATATATATATTTATATCTGAAGGCACAATAATTCACATGAACATACAGACAAATATACATTTATATAATGTCATGGTTATATATATATGTATGATTATATATATAATATATATAGTCCTTTCATTATATATACATATATAATATAGATTGTTCATCATTATAATATAATAATATATATATATATCGGTGGGGGTGGGGAGATTGTGTTCCACATTTCAAAAAAAATTCAATGCAATTTTCGAATTAAAAAATGATAATAATAAAAAATAAAGTGGTGACTTCTTGGGTGGCTCAATTCCAGTCATGGATGAGAAATAATGTTCCCCCTTTTTATGGGGTGGGGGAAGTGGTGTCACCCATATTGAATAATTATATTACATGGGTTGGGGTTATTTCCCCCGAGTGCTTGTTGAATGCACCATTTAGGGATGTGCAATGGATCTCTAATAATATATATATATGTGTGTGTGTGTGTGTGTGTGTGTGTTTATTTGGGTGTATGTGTTTGTGTTCCACCCACTCTGAATACCTACACTTGCCGGTGCACATGGTTGGTCAATCCGCACATGCCCCAACCTAGTACCCCTAATAGGTTAGCCCAACCTCGAGCATGCTTTTTCTTGTTCTGTATCAACCATCCAACCATTCCCAGAAACTCTCCAAAACTGGAAACCCCTTCTGAGGTAGGGGTATAATAATTGAGAAGACTGAATAATTATTCTATAATGAATAATTATTTTAAATAATAATTTGAATTAAAATAAATATTTTATTAGACTATGTGACATGTGTTTGGGAATTAAATTTATATTGAATTTATTTTAAAACATAATAAAATAACATCATGGGGAATTGGTCACATATTTGATTAATATATGTGAGTTTAATGTGTATTAAACGAACATATGGAATTGATATACCAATTCATGTCCTGTGTTTACTTGTTATATTATTTTTTAATTACAATTCTTGGTTTGTAATAATTATTTAATAATTTTTGTTTCGCGTATTTTCTTTTACATATTTATATGTATAATGGATATGACTCTTAGATAAAATTCATTTAAATCTATTTCAAAATTATGATATCCCTTAACATATTTTTGAGTTTTTTTGTATAATTATGAGTATGATTAGTCACGAAGATCAGGTTGTGATTTGGGGATGTACTCCTCAATGGGTTGACACATTACATGGGTGTGAACTGCAACTCTAGTCACATGATTCATATTTTAAGGAGTTAAACCAAGGGTATAGTTTTATATATTATTCACACAATGGACCACATATTATTATTTTCTCTTAATCACATAATTATACTTTAGTTATTCAATATATATAATATTCGGTTAGTGTAGTTTTTCTGTTTAATAAAATAATACAATAAACAGGTATGTATAGAAAAATAACTATTGTTCTTAATACTATTCTATTTGTGGCATTGTAATTATGTGGGTGTGGTCACATAAAATAGAAAATATAGAATATTAATGGATTATATTCACTGGAAATAAGAAAATTAAAAGAAATATGAATTTGAAATATCATTTGGTATCTTAATTTATAAAAAACCTTATATAATATAGTTTTCATCAACCCTAATTACAAGTGCCTCATACTATTGGGGGGTTATTTGTAGGGAGGTTTATTGAATTAATTTATGTTTCAAAAAATAATTTTTCATAGCTTGTACTTTCAATCATTATATTAAATCATTGAGATAAAACACAAGTATCCATCATAGGAGATGAGAATCCACACAACATATCATAGAGCCATGATTTAATGAATTTCCATCTAAAATAATACATAGAGACACTCCAGGTCATGTTGTATACATATTTTTTACTATTATAAGTGATTTTATAAATATTCTCCACTAGTGTACTATATTTTTTGAGTATATCAAATCTAATAGTTTAGGGATACTGGGATTATAATAAATAATGGGATAGATTTTAGATAATAGAATATATATTTTCTTATAACTGGTTAAAAATATAAATGTACTAATATTATTTAGTATTATTTTATTTATTGGTTTATTTTAATACTACAAGTTACATGAGATATATATAGAATAATTTTCATATCAAAACTGGCATGAATTTCCTAGTACATTACATGTGCATGTTTAATTTATTATGATGTAAATGGACATTATATGTTTTTTGTCCCTTCCAAAAGATAATACAACATATTAAGTGATAGATAAAACACGGATTATATGAAACACATGGATGAAAAATTTTATTATTAAATCATAATTATACAATAAATCTCAAATGATTAGTGGAAATAACATTAGGAAATGGTTGGATTTTCATGTCGTCATATCTTTGGAAAGTCTACTAGTGGAATGTGAAGTGATAAATGAATATTTTGATGACTACAAAAGAAATGTGTAAATTCAATGATGCATCATTATCATTTAACACATCCCTATCTGAAATCCAGATAGAATTATTAATCTAGTTTCCTTTATGATTAAAATATCACTAATATAGGGAAATATAATAATTACATTTTATGTAATGTTTCTCAAACTGATATGAATATAAAGAATGTTTTATATTTAGTTCCTTATGGTGGAAATGTATAAATAAAATGTGGAAATTCCAATTGTAAGTGTGATAAAAAATATTACTTCATGAATACCTATAATTCAATGATTAATATCATCATATAAGAGGATATTTATTTCATATATTTTGAGATCCTATGGAATGCAAAATGAAATGTTATGAATTATAATCATGAAAACGGTCCCATATATTTTATTTTCAATATATTTTCCAATTTTTCCCGGTTATATTTTTGGTATTAGATAAATAATGTGTGTCACATATTTTTATCCAAATATCGTACGCAATTATGTAAAGAAACCGTATGGGAAATAATGTTAATTTTCTAATAGATTAACAAAGTTTGATTCCTATAACAATAGTTAGATGTGATTAACTTCTAATTTAATAATTAATGATTCATGCATAAATTTTATTGAGTATTACAAAAAAAATTTTCTCATGTGACCATTATATCCTATTAAGAAATATTACAAATTGGAATCGAATATTTTTGTTGTACCTCATACTCTTCTATTAGATTAGTAATTCCTCAATAATTAAGAATAACTATTGAATATAAAATGTAAGAATAAAGAACCATTTTTTAATGATTGTTCATTTTATAAGAAATATAATATTATCTATATTCTATATTACAAGTATGGTCCTTAGAATATTGAAGTTAAATTACTTTATGTATTATCAATATATTTATTAATCTATTTTTGGACAGTGAATCATTTAAAAAAAAGTTAGGGAAAAATTATTATGTATTTATTTAATGTTGAGATTATGATCTATTCTATGGTTACACTACATGTAAATATTCATCATGGAATTCCATTAAGTGTTTTAAGTAATATTACTTTGAAGAATGAAATATTCATTGTTGAAAGATATTATATTCTTCGATTCAATGAGTTAAAGAATATATCAACCATGAATTCATCAATATTTATATATATATGGTGAATTAATTCCTAATACTAAATTTTATTATTCACATAAAATATACTATGTTGGTAAATGGATGAATGACAATTAGCAGGACATAAATACATTGATCATTAAAATTTTGAACAATTTAATTCCAAAATTCACAATTATTATACATTTATACAGGATGATGATTGGTAAAAGAAGTATTAATGATGTGATTTAATATGAATTTAAAATTCTTCTATTATCAAATGAGTCGTGATTATAAATCAACATCGTTACCCAATATCTGTAAGTGAATTATGACTAAAAAAGAATGCAATATGAGTTATAATATGAATGTAAACAATTATCTCATACTCTATTTTTAGATTGAAATATTTTTTATGATATTCTAATAAGTAATCCTGAATCAATAATAACAAAATGTGAATCTGAAGTAATTATCCTAATATATTATAAAGACATTATAAAAATCCATTGTTATGAATTTTGTAGTAAAGAGGAAGAAAAAATTTCTATAAATGGTTTCACATATTTATTTATGATAGTAGAAGATATATTGACAGAGGTAAATTAAATCACAAAGATGAAATAATTTTTTGTATTAAAATGTCTTTCATACGATTTAATGAAAAATGAATATTTTGGACCCACATACTATATAAGAATTTTTAAACACTAGTGTTTGTTTTATATTCAACCTAGAGGGAGAAACATTATTCATTGAGAATAATGAATATTAAAAAAATAAATAAATGATAATAATATATTTTCGTCATGTTCATATAAATTTTGAAAATATAATTAAATATACCTATGTTAAGTCAAAATATTGGTATCTTCTCTAATTGATGTAAATCCATCTGTTGGACTTCAATTGAAACTATATATTATTGATATAATAATTTAACAATTAATTATCAATTTTTTATACAAAATAATAATGATTAAATCAATTTTAAAATTAATTATAATGTAAATTTGTAATGATAATATTATTGGGAATTGGATATCAAAACCACAGATCTTAGTGGGTGTCTATATGATAAAACCAAAAAGGCTAGGTGACCATATAAAATTAAAATAATGAATCAAATTTTGTGAGATCAATTTTTTTAATAATTATATATTCCCTATCATTGAATGAATGGAATGAATCTTTAAATCATTGGAATTTGGGGTCTGCTATTAGGGGAATATACTTGTCGATTCTCAGTTCTCAAGCATGTCCCTATCATATCTCACCAATTGTGAATTATATATCTATTCATCTTTAAATGGAAGTCAATATCCCTAATTCAATATCCCAGTAATATTTTAGTTCTAGTTAATCATTATCCCCTTTATTGATCGGAGGTGTCAGAGCCTCTGTGCACTGGCCTATAGGTGTGTGTCCCTTGGTTCCCCTCCACAAATCTTTCAAGGAGGTGACATCATCATATTCTCACCATCTACATCATGTACCTCCTATGACCAACCATTTGATCAAAATTTATGTAAAAATATGTGAAATTGTTTAGCTATTCCTTTTTATTTTTATTTCAATTGGATAGGTTATTGTGGACTCCAACATTCATTATTGGACTCTACTTGTTAGGTTTAGGCTAGATTATCCTACACTGACCCATTTCTCGAATTTCATCTATTCATATGTTATTACTTGTCACATGACTTTCTATACCTTAAATTTTTACCCCTTCCACTTTTATCTATATCTTGGGATTGATTTTATTATAATATTAGATATAGTGGGTTATATTTGTAACATCCCAAGTAAATAAAGAATAGTACCTTTTCATAATTATTAATATTTGTGAATATAAATATTAATTTTAATTAATGGGGTTCTTATGTTCAATGGAATACCCAATACGCAACAACATGTTTCTTTGGAATCTTACGTTGCACATAAGGCTGAGTCATACTAATAAAATAATAAAATAATATAATTAAATTAAATGGTAGTTAATACAAAACTGTTGTAATGGAGGGAATGAATAGTACTAACTACAATATGATTATACATGTTTGATAAATGTTTTTACATTTATCTAATAATTGTTAGATACTTAAAATGTGAATTAATCTAATTTTAAGAATAAATACATTATAATTCTTTAAAAGGTAGATTTACCAACTTTTAATGGTGAAACCTCTTTAAATGTAGTTTTGGTCACTTTTATATGTTCTATTTGAGAAAAAAATATTCTTTACGATCTGGCATCAAAATTTACAATGTGTAAATTTTTTATATTTTTCTGATTAAATTCTTTTTTTAATGAATTGTGAAAAATACTGTATTTTAGTTCAAAACTGCCTTTTAATATAATTTATATATTTGGATAAATTATCCTTTTAATTTCTTATAATGTTTAATTAGATTAAATTTTTACCATTTAATATAATTTTGGTCATTTTGTATAATTTTACTTTGAAATTGGACATAAAAAAGTGTCAATCATTTGATAGTTATTATTTCTTAAAAACACCCTTTTTATTTTGACAAGATGAATTAATTTTAAATTAATTAATCAAACTCATTTGTATTGAATTTGGAAAATAGGAATATTTTTGGAATTTCTAATATGGGATATATCTAAGGCTGATTATTTGTTAATTTTCTGAAAAACATCAATTTTGGATGAATAGTGAATACATTGAGTACTAGTTAAAAAGATTACTTTTTCATTTAAATGAAATTTTACCACTTCTATGTATTGAATTTTTAAATATAACATACATGGTTTTTATTAGTATGTAAATTTTGGTTCAATAAAATGATTTTTTGGTAAATAGTAACTTTTATCTTTTATTTACCACAGTTAAAAGTAAATAGGGTAATTCAAGGTAAAACAAAATTATAATTATATAAAATTACATTAACACTTGTACTATCCTTATTGAATGAGTAATGTCCAACAATGAAAATCCTTGGTTGAGACTTTTTGTCTTTGAATTCCGCTTGGGTAAGGTAATGATATTAATAAATTTTTTTAATATAAAAATAGAACTATTATAAACATGTATTGTTTTGCTAAAAAAATTAATATTGGGTTATATAATTGATATATTTGACTATAGATATTAATTAAAATGCTAAAAAAAATTCCTACATCATGGTATTTTATTTATACTTTTTAGACATCCAATAAATAAAATTATTTATAACACAATAATGATGCAGTGTTTACCTCATTAATAAATGATTTCAATAAATAAGAATATAAAGATTAAAATAATATCTAAAACCTATCAAATTCATATTGGATGATTTAATTTCTACTATGATTAATCTAATAATATACTTTAATAAGTTTCGGACATTTAAAAACTGAAAATCATTATATAATAAATTAATATTTTTACCCTTTCTTAAAGTTCCCCTCCTCCCCTTTATAAACATCCATCACCTCTAACGAATTACTCACACCTCTCAAGCCCCTTGGATTATCCAAACTCAGCTCAAATAATCTCTCAAGATACCTCTCTTCCTTCTTGAAGTTTTACCTTAGGAATAAGTCACTTCAAGAAACACTTCTGGTTCAAACCAAAGGGAGTTACCCTATTAAAAGGTAATGTCTTCTATTAAGTTGTTTTGATTTATTTTACATCTCCAAAACCGTAAAATATTTTTATTCCTTTCATTTATAATAAAAAATGTATCCTCAATATTCTAGGTTGTTTTTATGAGAATTATTCTAACTACACATAGACACACCTCCATCTAATGGGTAAAGAACATAATGTTTTTGTGGACTGGAAACTAACACCTCACGAAACGATGATTGTTCAATCTTCTCCTACCACCACATAAGGTTACCATTATGATAGAACTGTATTTATATATGATATATATAATATATATATAGTTTATATGATTCTATATTTTTCATTTACATAATACCTTTATCGATTTCATAGTGTATTAAAATGATAATCTCATTTGAGGTAATGAGGACAACCGCCCACTCAATGTTGTATGACTAGTTCATGCCACATGTGGAATGTATAAAGGATGGAGTTGCTATGATTATATATATATATATATATATGATATTATACTGTTATTATTATTATACATGTGTTTCATTATGTTTTCAATCCATTAAATATGAAATAGAAATTAAAGTAGCATTCATGCGTACGTACGACTTACCGTCTCCATGAACGTTGCAATTCATTTATTACCTCCAAATGTCATGTACTATTATAAATACATGTATATATTAGATATATACGATATATATGATATCTATATCATGAATATCATTTTGGATATAATGAAATTTTGACCGCATGAACAACTTGTAATTATAAGAAATCCATTTTTGACTCAAGTATCAAATATCGGCAAAATGACCATTATTAACATAAATGATAACATAATGTTTATAAAATGGTTATATGTGATATAAAAGGAATTATAAACATAAAAAAGGTTCTTATGTAAAATTAACATTAGTTTATTATTCAAGATATTAAATAATGAACGTGTCAAGTCGGACATGAGGTAAGGGACATCATCTCTGTCTCCTTTCATTGAGGCATATTTTGTTTTATAAATGAAATTCATGTGTATGTTGTATTAACTCCTTTGAAATTTCATTTCATCCAAAGGTAATAACTTTCAATGATGTTGTTTACTTAACTAAAAAAATAATGTTTCTTTTAACGAAAGTGGGGACAACAACCTTTTCGGGCTCCTCGAGTATTATTTGATCTTTTTGATTCATTAACAAGACGTAATTTTTTAAAAAGGAAAATAAATACCATATACTATTTTATGTATTTTGGTATTGAAAATGGTTTTTTTAATGGAATTTTTATGTCAATATATTTAAATGATATATAGTGATTGAAATGTGTAAATTTTATCTTTCCTTTATATTTGTTTTATGCATTATGAATATGTTATGTTTCTTGTGAATTGTTACGTATATGGGTTGTTCCGTGATAAACTAGGGAGGGTGATCCTGAGATAGCACTCTAATTCATTGGGTAACGTGATGGAGGTAAATGTGAATGCTTCTCCTAATTGTTTTTGGGAATATACAATGATGGGTATTCCAAATGTAACTCCCTACAGAGCTATGAACAATACAACGTAAGTATGTTATGGATGCCCCACTTTACCTTTATGATTGGTGTTTACTATGTAAATTATATTATTTTATGAGGTAAGTTAAATAGCATATGTTATGTATGTATTGATGATCTAATGTTTTCTTTCTTTGTTTTATGACCCTTACTAAGTATTTTATGCTCATCCCATGATTTGAAATGTTTTTCCAAGGACATCAAGATAAATAGTGTCAAGGATGGGATCAATGATAATTCATGTTTTCTAAAACACGGGACAAGACATGATGATTCCTTTCAAGAGTTTTTATTTTATGAAAAAATAAAAATTGAGTAGAAATGTGTACTTTTTACTTTTTAAGATGTAATGTAATAGTTATGGCCTAATTCTCTAAAACTCGAAACCTAAAAAGATCCTAAATGTGAATTATTCATTTAATTCAAGATTATATAATGGTTAAGGCATGGTCTTTTTAGTTTCTATCAAAGGCCTATTTAGATAACATTAGAATTTAGTATATTGTAAAATTAATGTACATAAATTAATTAATCGTAATATTTAAGTGATATAGTATTTACATATTACCATGTTGCTTCTACTAAGATATTTATGTGTTCAAAATGGTTTTCTACAGAGGAAACATGGCACCTATAGTGGGACAACGTCACGAAGAAGACAACCCTCCAAATTAGCAACCTGAGATGGTCAGAATTGGAACTGCAGAGTTTCATAGAGTGATGGCATAGTTGAATAAGTCTATAAATGGTGGTTGTATCCATGCACGATATCATCCAGATCAACTACAAAAGAACATGTCAGTATTGGATGATTTCATGAGGCAACACCCCCCATCATTCATAGGATCATCTGACCATATGCTAGCTGATGGGTATATTAAAGAACTATAGATGAGTTTTGATGTCATTAGGTTTTCAAAACATCAAAAGGTTAGTCTCAATGATTAATATTTTGAAGGTGAAGCTGATAAGTGGTGGTTGATGGTGAAAAATATCAGGGATAGTGAGGAGATTGAAGCTATTGATTGGGATGATTTCAAAGGTACGATTCTTGAGAAATATTTCACTATGGTAGTTCATCTTAGGATGGATAACAAATTACTGAAATTGAGGCAGGAGGATAACTCGGTGGCTGCTTATGATGAAAAATACAATCATCTTGCAAGGTATGCTCAACATTTCATACGAGATCATGATAGTAAAATCAATTGTTTTTACACAGGATTAAATCCCAAGTATTGAAGGTATTTAGTTTCTATTGAGTTCAGAAGTTATGAAAAACTTATTCGATGCGTAAAGAAGGTGGAAATGTAGTTTTCCAATGATCATGTGTTCTCTGAAAAACAATAGAAGAAGAGGTCGAGGTAGAAGCAGAATGGGAATAACTCTTCAAAAAAGATTGATGGTAAGAAACTTAATTTTATAGTTTGTGAAAATTGTGGTAAAACTCATGATGTGGAATGTCATTTGAATTCTGGTTACTGCTACTGATGAGGTAAAATATGGCATAAGGCTTGTAATTTCATTGAAAAAGATTTGGGTAATGTTAAGACAAAATCATATTTATAGTTAGTAAAATGTTTTAAGTGTAATGAAATGGGTCATTATGAAAATGAGTGTCCAATAAAGTTCTCAACTGGGGGAACATAACCAAAATACAAATAGGAATGGGTGGTGAAGTCCTTTATAACTACTTTGTAGATTATGGGCCATCAAATGAAGTAATATCAGTCATACTATTTGTTTTTTCATATTATGCCAATGTGGCGTTTGATTCGGGGTCTACACATTCATTCATTTCTGAGAATATTTCTAGTAAATTGGGTATTCCATCTCAACATATAAATCCTGAACTTATGGTATAAACGCTGGGGAAAATGTTGAGACAGAAAAAAATTATAAGAACATACCTATCCTTGTGTGTGAAAAGATTCTACTGACAAAACTTATTCTTTTACCTCTCGTAGATTTTGATGTTATTCTGGGAATGAATTGGATTTTGGTTTATCATGCTAAGATTGAATATAGAGATAAAGAGTTTTCTATTGAGAAATTTTTTCAGTTTGTGTACAAGAATGAACACTTACTTTTTATAACATATCATGAAGCTGAGAAACTAATAAAATATGGAAATGAATGTTACCTTTCACATAGTGTTGAAAACAATGGAACTTTTTAGATCAATGATGTGCCGGTGGTAAAAAAGTATCATGATGTTTTCCTGATGAGTTTCATAGTATTATATCTGATAGGAAATTTAAATTTTCTATTGATATAGTTTTTGATGCTAAGACAATTTTAAAGCCCCCTTATCATATGGAACAAATTGAACTTTTAGAGTTAAAGGAGCCATTTCAGGAGTTATTAGATAAAGGATTCATTTGACCTAGCGCATCACCATGGGGTGATCATGTCTTGTTTGTTAAAAATAAATATGGCTCAATGAGACTTTTCATTGACTACAAAGCATTGTATAACATCACTGTTAAGAAGAAGTATATTTTTCCTCATATCGATGATTTGTTTGATCAGCTCCAGCGAGATCAGTATTTTTCTAAGATTGATTTGAGGTCGTGTAACTATCAGTTGAAGGTAAAGGAAGCCGAAAATTCGAAGACCGTGGTTCGTACTAGATATGGCCATTATGAATTTATAGTTTTTTCTTTTGGGTTAACCAATGCACAAGTTATATTCATTGATCTTAGGAATATAATTTTATGTGAATTCTTGGATACGTTTGTGGTTTTGTTCATTAATGATATTTTTGTTTTTCTAGAAGTAAATAAGAGCTTGAAAGTCATTTAAGGGTTGTCTTTCAAACCATAAAATAAAAGACAATGTATTGGAAATTCATATTATGTGATTTTTGGATACAAAAAATTTCATTCCTTGACCACATTGTTTCAAAAAGTGGCATAAATGTAGACCTTTGATAAATCAAATGTTATTTAAAGAATGGATAAGACCCAAAAATATAACCGAGATCCATAGTTTATTGGTTTACCAGGTTATTAATGGAGGTTTGATGAAATTTTTTCACATTTATCTAGTCCAATGACTATGTTATCCTGAAAGGGTGTTAAGTTCATCTAGAAAGAAGACTGTGATGATTGTTTTCAGGAATTGAAAAGAATATTGGTGAATGCATCAGTTTTGGCTCTACCTTCTAAAAATTGTGAGTTTGTTATCTATAGTGATGCTTCTTTGGAAGGACTTGGTTGAGTCCTTATGCATATTGTTCAGGTAATTGCTTATGCATCACATCAGTTGAAACCTTATGAGTTAAATTACCCTACACTTGATTTGGAATTAACTTCTATTGTTTTTTCTTTAAAAATTTAGAGGCATCATTTGTATGGAGTAAAATGAGAACTATATACTAACCACAAATGTTTGATTTATATATTCATTCCAAAATAATTGAACGTGAGGCAGACTAGATGATTTTAATTAATTAAGGATTATGATTGCACGATCCATTTCCATCCGTCAAAAGCAAATAATGTGGATAATTATTTGAGTCTTAAAATTAATTCTCCATTAACCATGATATGTTTGGAATGAGATCCTTTGGTTTTAGATTTAATGAACATTGGAATATAAGTTGTTGGTGCAGGAAATTCCTCTATTTTGTTTCAGGTGTAAGTAAAATCAACTCTACCGGATATAATAATGCAAGCGCATAAAGAAGATAATGAGTTATAGTAAAAGGCAGAGTTTGTTCGGAAGGGTAGGTCTCCAGAATTTAACATTGATAATAATTTTGTTTTGAGGATTGGGAAAAGATTATGTGTGCCTTGTGATCACATTTGACGAATGAGTTGTTATGTGAAGCTCATAGTTTTCTGTTTTTCACTTATCCTCGAAGTACTAAGATGTAAAATGATCTTTAGTAGTATTACAGGTGGGATTTAATGAAAAGATATATTTTTGACTTCACTTACAATTGTTTTAATTGTCAATAGGTTAAAGTAGAGTGGTAGTTAACGAAAGGAATGATTCAGTCTTTAATAGTTCTAGAGTGGAAATGGGAAAATATATCCAATGACTTCATTGTGGGATTTCCAAAGACATCTCAAGGTAATAATTCAATCTGGGTTATTATTGATCGATTGACAAAATATTCTCATTTCCTTCCTATTATAGATACATTGTCTCTAGATAAACATTCTTGGTTTTATATTAAAGAGATATTCAGGTTGCATGGAGTTACCCTCCCCATTGTATCTTATTGTGATCCATAAATTACTTCTAAATTTTCGAAAGGCCTTAAGATGTCATTGGGTACAAAATTATATTTCAGTACAGCTTTTCATCCTCAATCAGATGGGAAGTCAGAATGAATAATTCAAAATTTGGATGATATGCAATGTGTTGTTCACTAGATTACCCGGGATGTTGGAACCAACATCTTTCTTGGGATGTATTTTCATCTAATAATAATTTTAATTCCCTTATATAGATGGATCCATTGGAGGCATTATATGGGAAGCGGTGTCGAACTCCAGCTTTTGTGATGAAGTAGGTGAAAGGATGTTGACGGGACTATAATTGGTAGAATAAGTGGCAGAAAAATTTCAGTTGATTCATAAGCACATGAGAACAGCTCAGAGCAGGCAGAAAAGTTATGCAGATAACCAGAGGAAAGATAATTTTTTTAGGTAGGTGGTCATGTTTTTCTCAATGTTTCTCCATGGAAATGTGTGATGCATTTTGGTAAGAATGGAATGTTGAGTCCAAGGATCATTGGCCTTATGAAATCCTAGAGAAAGTTGGATCAGTTGCATACAAAGTGGCTTTATCTCTATGTTTATACCAGGAACATAATTTATTTTATGTTTCAATGTTGAGAAAGTATATTCTAGATCCATCTCTTGTTTTGAGCCCAAAGGTAGATTAGTTGGAATATAATATCTCTTATGTGTAACAACCATTCAAAATTATTGATCGAAGAGAGAAAGTGTTGCGGAATAAGGCAATTCACCCGGTAAAGGTTTTGTGAAAAAATGGAATGGTTGAAGAGATAATGTAGGAATCTGAAAATTCTATGAGAGATAAATACCCCTACTAATTTGATAAGTGAATATAAATTTCAAGGACGCAATTTAAAAAAGGAGGGAAGGTCGTAACATCCCGACTAAATAAAAAATAATACATTTTTATAATTATTAATATTTATGAATAAAATATTAATTTTACTTTAATGGGACTCTATGTTCGATGGAGTACCGGATACGAAACAACGAGTTTCTTTGAAATAGTACGTTTCACACAAGGATGAGTCATACTAAAAAAATAATAATATAATAATATTATTTTAAATAGTAGTTAACGCCTAGACATTATAACGAAGGGAATGAATAGAAATAACTACAATAAGATTATTCATGTATGATAAATGTTTGTACATTTATCCGATAAAAGTTAGAAGCTTAAAATATGAATTAATCTAATTTTAAGAATAAATACTCTAATATTCATTAAAAGGTCAATTTAATGTCTTTTAATGGTGAATCCTCTTTAAATCTAGTTTTTTTCACTTTAATATGTTCTATTTGACAAAATAATATTCTTCTTTTGAAATTGGACATCAAAAATTACTTTGGGTAAATTTTTGGTATTTTTCTGCTAAAATTCATTTTTTAATGAATAGTAAAAAATATTGTATTTTAATTCAAGACTACCTTTTAAACTAAATTATTTATATGGTTATATTATATTTATAATTGGTTATAAGTTTTAATTAGATTATATTTTTACCATTTAATCCAATGTTGATCATTAGATATAATTTGACTTTGAAATTGGACATAAACCACTTTCAATCTTTTGATAGTTATTATTTATTAAAAACACGCTTTTTGTTTTGACAACATGAATTAATTTTAAATTAATTAATGGAAATTATTTGTATTTAATTTAGTAAAATAGTCCTCATTTTTGAATTTGGAATATCAAATATATATTAAGCTGAATTGTTGGTATCTTTCTAAAAAACATCAATTTTTGATTAATAGTGAAAACACATAGTAGTAGTTAAAAAGCTAAGATTTTTATTTAAATGAAATTATACCAATTATGTGAATTGAATTTAAAAAATATGACATAAAATGATGTTATTAGAATGAAAAATTTCAATCAATCAGATGAAAATATTTTTTTTGTGAATATTAACTTTTAACTTTTATTTTCTACAATTAAATGTAAATATGGTGATTCAAGGTAAAAAAATATTATAATAATATAAAATTACCTTAACACTTATTATAACCATATTGGTTGTGTAATGTATGACCAATAAAATCCTATAGTGAGACTTTTGTCCTTTAAGAACTACTTGGGTAAGGTAATGATAATAATAACATTTTATTTGAAGTAAAAATAAAAATATCATAAACATGTTTTGTTATTCTAAAAAAATTATAATGTTAGTTTATATAATTTATATATTTATCTGTAAATATTAATTATAAAGAAAAAAATATTTCCTATATCATGGTATTTTATTTATTATTTTTAGACATCCAATAAATAAAATTATTTATGATATATTAATGATATAGTGTTTACATCATTAATAAATGATTTAAATAAATAATAATATAAAGATTAAAATAAGATCCAAAACCTATCCAATTATTATTGGATGATTTTATTTAGACCATTAGTCGTCATATATTCTACTTTAATAAGTTTTGTTTATTTTTAAAACAATAATCATTATATAATAAAATAATATTTTCACACTTTTCTAAACATCCCCTCACCCCCTTATAAAAAGCCCTCTCTTCTAACCAATTACTCACACCTCTAAATCCACATGGATTGTCTAGAATCTACCCAAATGTGCTCCTAATATCCCTTTATTCCTCATAGATGCATTACATTTGACATAAGGCACTTCAAGAAACCCTTTTGTTTCAAACCAAAGGGAGATACCTGATTTAAAGGCAATGCCTTCTCTTATGTTCCTTTGTTTTATTTTACTTCTCCAACACCAACAATATTTTTATTCCATTCTTTTATAACATCACTAGTATCATAAATAAACATGGTTTTGGTTATGAGACGTATTCTAACTACGCTTACACACTTATCCATCGATTGGGTAAATAACATACTGTTTCTATGGATGACAAACTAACGCCACGTGAAACTATGATTGTTCAATCTTCTTCTACCACATAATAATGCTTCCATTACCATGGAACTGTATTTATATATGTTATAAATTATATTTATATTGTTTTTATGCTTTTTTATTTTTCATTTTTTGAATAACTAAATTGATTCCCTGGTGGATAAATATGATAATCTCATTTTAGGATGTGCGGACTACCGCCCCTCATAGTGATATGACTCGTTATTCCATACATGGAACATATTAAGGATGGAGTCCCTAAAATTATATATATGAAATTATACTATAATTAAAAATATACCTATGTATCATTAGGTTTTCCTTCCATTAAATATGAAATTGGAATTAATGTAACTTTCATGCGTAGGTATAGCTTACCGTCTCCATGAACGGTGCATTTCAATTATTACCTCCAAATGTTGTGGACAATTATAAATACACGTATATACTAGATATATATGATATATATGATATCTAAATAATTAATATCATTCTGGATATAAATAAATTTTGACCACATGAACAAGTTGTAATTATAAGAAGTCTATTATTGATTCCAGTACCAAATATCGACAAAATGACCATTATTTACATAAATGATTAAATAATGTTTATAACATGGTAATAAGTGATTTAATAGGAATTATAAACCTAAAAAAGGTTCTTAAGGAAGTATAAGTTAACATTAGTTTATTATTCACGATATTAATGAATGAACGGGTCAACTTTGACACGATGTCTGGGACATCGGCTCAATCTCCTTTCATTGTAGAATATTTTGTTTTATACACGACATTATTTTATACGGTGTATAAAAACCATTTAAATTTAATTTAATTTAATGGAAATATTTTTTACAAGGTTTTTTACTAATTCACAAAAAGAATGCTTCTTTTAACTAATGTGGTGATAATGACTCATTCCACTTCCATGAGTATTATTAGATCTTTTCCCTTCCTAAACAAGCAATAATGTTTTAAAAGGAAAATAAATACCATATTCTGTTTTAAGTATTTGGGTATTGAAAATGGTTTTGATAATATATTTGTCACTTCAATATATTTAAATGATATATTTTGATTGAAATGTGGAAATTTTATATTTCATTTATACTGGTTTTATGTGTTATGAATATGTTATGGTTATTTTTCATTGTAACATATATGGGTGGTTCCGTGATAAACCTAGGGTGGTTGTGCCCGAGATAGCTCTCTAATGAATTGGGTAACCAGAATGTGGTAAACAAGAATGTTTCTTCTAATATATTTATGGAATATACTATAATGGGTATTCCAAATGTAACTCCATATGTAGCTGTTAAAGATACAACATAACTATGTTATGGATGCCACTGGTTACCTTTATTATTTTTGTTTACTATGTATATCTTTTGTCATTATGAGGTATGTTAAAGAGATTAAGTTATATATTTATTGATGAACTAATATTTTCTTTCCCTTTTTTATAACCCTTACTAATCTTTTTATGCTCATCGCAAGTTTTAAAATGTTTTTCACCAGTCTTATAGATAAATAAGTTCAAGGATGAGATCTAAGAAAAGGTAGAATGTCTAAAACATGGGACTAAACATGACTATTTTTTTCAATAGTTTTTGTTTTATGAAAAAAATTGAAACTGACTAGAAGGGTCTAATTTGTATTTTTTAATATGTAATGTAGTAGTTATGACCTAATTCTATAAAACTCTAAACCTGAAATGATCCTCAATGTGAGTTATTCATTTAATTTGTAATTATGTAATTTTTAAGGCCAGACCCTTATAATATTTGTGAATATAGTTGATTTCTCTTGTTTCTATGTTCCTTTGATGTTCATTCTAGAATATATTCTTCAAGAGAAGATTTTTTATACACCATACAAGAATTATACTTCCCCATCAAATCAATACCATCATGAAGATCATTTGGTATTTGATTCGGTGAATCCATTTCTCTAATGAACCAAATATTCAATTTTAACTCAATATGGTAGTGTTAATATGTGTTAATGTGAGTCTATTTGATCCCCTTCCATAGAATATTTTTCTATGATATGGTAATTATTTTTAATTTTGGAAATTAATTATTTATCCATGATCTATAAGCTTTATAACCCTTTATATATTGGAGGGAACAATATAGAATCTTATAGGAGACATGGATCTTGATTCCATCTACAAGGTCCTCTGTTAGGTGATCCATCGAAGGAATATTCATATTATAAAAATGAACTTGATCATTTTTAGGGTGATGATCAATGTATCAAGAGGGGTTGGTATTATGAGTCCTCTCGTCAAATTTATCATTGTCCTATCATGTTATCCCCAATATTTTTACCATGTTGTTGTTTATTAATTTATATCAACAATGTTTCCATTATATCATCCATCAATTTAAGGTTTATCATTCATTATACTCAAATAAATGGGATTGTCTCTTGTTCCTTTCAAATCCTTATCAAATACTTCAAAAAAATTATGGATTGTGTCTTCCCCCCTCTACACCATCTCCCATGATTTCAAATAATTATCATGAATCTACACACCCATAGGTGACCACCGATACAAATAAATCATTCATGGTTATTAAATATCACTATGAATTATTGTTTTAAGTGTAGTAGGACTGAGGAGTCTATTGGAATTTCAATCCCATGATTCCTCTCAAATAATTGAGACTCGATCCAACTCAAATTCCATTATCTAGGGCATTGAAATAGAATATATGATCTATATTTTATACTAGGAAATCCTTTACCTTAACAAATATATATTTAGAAATTTGGAATGCCATGGGATTGGGATCCTTGGACAAAAGTGAAATTATCATAAAGACCACTATGAAGAAGATAATTCGACTCATTTTATCCTAAAACATAAATTAATTCATAGATACTTCAGGGGAATATAATGATTTCTAATATTCCACCATTTTCTACATGGGTACCCAACAAACACACTAATATGGATCCAAATTAAGCATCAAATAAAAGTGGTTTTCATACATAGCTCATGCCAACACATACCCATTATTGTTATCAATAATAATTATACTATCATCCTTCCAATTTTTTATTCAAAATTTAATCCAACACATTGAAGAAAACGTTTTTATTATATTTCTATCTTAAATTTTTTCTCTGCTATATGGATATTTAATGATTATTCTAATACCAATCTTCATTAAACAGAGAATTGGGAGGGGGATCATTCATAGTAATGTAATTTTTTATTACAAATAGTTCATTTCCTTAACTAGCTTCTCGAAATAGGGTATTTACGTTTTTCCTTAAATATTTGCAGTAATAGAATCTGAAACATAGAATCCGGTGTAGAAATGATAGATAATTATATAACATTAAGATAATATCTATCTTATTGATTTTCATAGTTAATAACCTCATCAGATCCCCCATACTACTCTCCATCCTTTTCAATTATTATACATATGTATAATTGATAATCAGTTTATTTCAAACCATAAATTGAAAGTATACAGAGAGATTCATATATAAATATATATATATATGGATCAATATTCTTGTAGGTTACATATTCTAGGTATTTATTGGGTAAACCTTTAGAATAATTTTTGAAAGCATAAGATTGATAGTTTTTATTTGGATTAGTTTTCTTCCCTCCCATGATTTTACTCTACATAACCTATAAGAGGACATAAATCAACAGGATTATCTGTTGAAATCCCAATGGGATGATAACACTTACCAGATGTTATCCAATTAATAACACAAACTAAAGGATGGTTTATATGATCATAAGAAAATATCTAAAGAGATATCCAATTCTAAATGGATCAATGTTTTGTTAATAGATACATATAATTATCATGAATTAATTAAATTGAAAAGGATTGAAAGATGTATTGAAGATTTCATCACAGGGTATTTAGGCATTGGAGTACCTTTAATAAGGAACCACTTAAATGAAGCTCTTTATTGTCAGTGTCGGGCCCAATGGAGTGCTTCCAAAGATTGTTCAAAATCAAATAATAAACATGATACTATTATTTATTCTATTAATAACCTATAAAATAAATTTCGGGTTATCTTCCTAATAAAGATGCCATTATTGAATAATTAAATCCCCCATTTACAAGAGATCCCTGATTCCTTATATATTTCCATGTGATTTTTACTCGGAATCATAGCACGTCATAAAAAGTGAATTTGTAAGGGATATTTGAATCCAAATCAAGGGGTTTCCTTTAAATAGTTATACCAATATACCTATTCTAGATCTCATTCACAAGGTTAATCAACCCAATAGTTATTTTTTCAATTTTTCATATTTTAAAATCATAGTTCTCCAAAAAAGTGTTTTCTATCACTCTAAATAAAATATTATCTTTTCATATTGTAATCCATCATTTAGAGGGAAAACGGGGTTATATTAATGGGGTAGAATTTAAGGAGCTATAATTATTTTATATTCAATGTACTATGATCAATATAGTAGAGTGAAAGGAGCTAATGTGGTGATAGAAATTGACATGGAAAATGATTTTGACTAGAAAAAAATGTTTTTTCATTTGAACGGTGTAATTTTTATTTTATTTTTAGGAGTGGTATTGTGATATGATTATCATGATTTTCTACTCTCAATGTTCTAATTTTAAATTATAGGAATACATATATGGTATATTTAAATAAAATAATGTTTTCTGATATGGGGACCCAATTTCACCTATAATTTCATTTTTTCAAAAATTTTTACTTATTAGAAATCTCTACAAGGGCCATGAAGAATGGTTGACTTATCAATTAAAATTGTGGTACGTCTTCTTTGCAATTTTTCTTATTTTCTTTATAGATGATATTATATTTTCCTAAAAAATATTGAAAAATATATTCACAATTTATTGATATTTCACTGTAATTATTGAAGAAAAATTGTTAAATCCATTAAAATAATATAAATAATTGTTTATATCTCAAATAAGTTCCCTAATAGAATATCAAATATTATTTATAATATAATTGGATTTTCTTAAGTAATAATTATTTCCCATTATTTTTGTGATCCCTTATATAATGTTATGGATTGAATCCACCAATATAAAAACATTTTGATGAGGTTCATCAGTATGAGATTGAATGGAAAAAATCCAATTCTTTTCCGGTAGAGAAATAATTAAATTTTTAAATATTAACATATCATCCATTACCCTACATGTTTTGTTAATGTGTATACCTCCCAAAGTATTTTTTTCTAAACATTGATGTCCCAATTGACATATGTATTTCATTCTCCCATCCTGGTGGATATCATTATTAGATTAGATAGCCTAAATTTTCAATACATCTTCTTGAAGGGGGTATCAATATCAAAGGTATTATAGAAATAATGTTTTGTATGTAGGATAAAATAATGTGGGGGACAATATTTGGAAAATTGATATAGTTCTCCCTTATAAATAGATATTATAGAAACTTACCTATTGATTTGGATTATAGATCTAATGCATCCCACCTTTGATATAATTTACATGGTCATTGATCAACCATTTTTTCAAAACTCTCCACAGATCATAGAACATGGGATATTTTTATTTGGTAACACAGTTGTGCTAGAATTTACCTATTATTTCATTGGTTCTACAAACTATTCATTTTTATTAATGAGGCTTGTGTAAATCCTTACATCAATATTTTTTCACAATGAGGAATAGAGGGATGTTCTATACATTATTCATATTTCATAGGACCATGAACATCATCATAGAACTATTTCTCCCTCATGGAAACTAACATAACAAGGCTTTAATAGAATTATTGACTCTTCTCTAAATATGGATGTTATTGGTATATGAACATTGGGTTTGAATCTTTATCCAAAATTTAGCTTCATCAATTGAGGATCTGTAAATTGATCAATTCCCAATGGAGAAAATCATTAAGGAATTGTAATACCTCTTTCATTGAATTACAAGTGATTCTCCAATAATAATTATTAAATGCAACAAATATATTCTTTAAGATTACTTTTTTTCACATTTATAAATTCAAGTTGGGGGTATTATATAGGTTATAGATTGGATAAGATTTGTAGAAGTGTTTCTTAATAAAATATTGCACTTTATATTGGGGAATAATGTGTAAGAAAATGTTAGGCACATTTTAATCATTGTTCAAAGTTGTTTTATTTAGAACACTAGGAATGTGGTCTTTCATTATGGCCTCCGGAAGAAACTCCTCGATATTTTATCAAATTTTTTGAACCATACCTAGAATATTATATATAAATAAATGGTTGTTAATCTACTCTAACAATGAATGTCCTTCTATTATAAACCTTTTCCTTGTTGAGACTACAAGAGGGGCAGAGGTATTTGAGTTCCTAGGATAAAAGTCATGGCCCCCATCATGGTTTAAAATTTATTCATTAGTGGTGCTTGTGTTCATGGAAATATGTGAGGTGGTGGTATTATATGAAAATCATGTGACTTGTCGATCTTGAAATATTAATCCTTATTCAAGGAAGGATAATTAGTGGTATATGAGTCAATAGAATTGATAAAAGGGATTCATTTCTGTCAGTTCCAAGATATTACTTGTTTGAAGTGGTATATGACTCCTCCATTATGATCAGTGAATTTAAAGTATTTTCAAAAACAACCATGGAGCATCATCCATAACATCCATACTTATATATACATTCATGAAGTGAAACTAAATCTTATTCACATATGGAATACGGGTAACATGACTGAATAGATTCTCACATCCAAAGGT
The DNA here is from genome assembly GCA_963277665.1 of Viscum album. Classification (NCBI taxonomy): domain Eukaryota; kingdom Viridiplantae; phylum Streptophyta; class Magnoliopsida; order Santalales; family Viscaceae; genus Viscum; species Viscum album. Next base: position 1,981,869,112 of record OY728161.1, on the reverse strand, counting down.
AAACATGTTAACATGATTGTTGTATATTTTAGTCTTTGTTCTTTTACAATTGATCATGCAAATATTTTCAAATTAGAATCTATTGTAATTCACTATTTTCATCCTCCATGACAACCTATGTCACTTGAATTTTCTCTTTTATAAGTTTTCATAACATTTAATAGAACTGTAATGTTTTTAGTTATGGAATTTTTTTTTCATTAAGGCAAGTTTTATATTCATAAAATATTTGTTTATAGTTAATTTATTTCATGAGTATACATGAGTTTAGTGAGAGTGATATAGATTCCATGTGAAATATTTTCATTATATATTGAGAAATATTGTTTTTATTATAGATATTTAATAATAGTTTGATCAAAAAAACTATATATTGACTTCATGAAACAAAAAAGTATTTAAGAAACATCATGAACTGAGGGAGATCTATAGGTTTTTAGACTAAGTCAGTGTTTATATAAATAAATTTTTTGGGGGAATTCATGATATAAATTATTCCAATGACACATTGAATAAATCTTTTCAATAAGACTTATAATATAAATAATATAAGATTAAAATGCTGAGTGGTATTCAATACATATATATGATGGATCGATCACATATTCTGTGATATGTTCCCGATATTTCCTATTTATAATTTTTGGATGGAGAATATAAATTATATCTAGTAAAATTTCATGGGAACTAGATAATACTATAGGATTTTACTAGGGAGTGCACAATGGTTATAATAATGATTCATAGAGATGAAGGGAAATTATTTTTTATCAAAAAAACTTTTCCTCTTATTTATCAATGTGATTTTATATAAATTTATTCAATGTTAATAAGAAATAAATTCACATTCATTATTGTGGTAGTAATATCTATAAATATCAGGTACATTTCTTCTTCTATAGTAGAAGAAGAAGTTCTATATAATTCACTTAAATTTGTTCTAGTTCTTAGAATACCACCTATAAAGTCTGGTATTATAATAATTTTGATAATATTGTTATAATGGACTATCCATAATGTTAATATTAGAGATATTTCAAAATGATATATTCAATTAAATAAGCACTTATTAAGATTCACTCAGGGATGTGAAGACAAAGATAATAGATTAAAAATGTTTGTAAACATGGAAGGGCCAGGACAATATCCACCTCTCATCAGAATCATGATTTTATCTTGTAAGATATTAGAAGATGATCATTATCATGTTTCTTTAATACAGGTTGGTGTTTTGTAAAAGTGGGTTCCCAAAACACATCTTAATTAGTATATTTCAATTACATAATCATATATTCATTGAGACATTCTAGAATTATTCATACCATAATTGTGCCTATATTGTTACATACACAAATTAAATTATAATGTCCAATGTTTATTTTTCATAATACTATATTATATAATTTCTCATCTATAATGAGAAACATGAGATACTGCGACATTAATATTTACCATTTTTCTGATATCCTAGACACATCATCCAAACTGGACATTGAAGATGGATGACTATTAGGTGCTAGGGGATTATAATCACTGAAACATCATCTCATGATGTTCACACATAGTTATATCAAGTAGATATGATACAAGGTATTGACTCTCCAGAAAAAACAACCCATGTTTCACCCATAACTGGTAGTTCATATCTGAATGCACATATATTTGTCTCCAGATTTGAGATCATTATCAATGTGTACTAGTTGATCAATTTATTTTATAAAATATGAATAACATTATTTTTATGTTATAGTGATCTAGATTTAGTTTGGTGCATCATTGATGGTATGAAATTTTTTGAATATACATGAATGTTATTTTTTCTTCTGAAATGATTGAATTTATTAGAACCATTTTACCTGGATAGAATCACCATTTAAAATACATATTAATAGGGAATAAAGTTAAGTCCATTCAATAAGATCAGTGAATAATAAATAAATAATGAATAATGACATGTTGTGTGAATCTTGATTTATAAGATATCATGGGACAACATGATAATATTACATAGCATGTGTTCATAAGTGGTTATTTTTTTATTACTATTCTTTAAATATATAGGGGACTTGATGGATTTCTATAATCAACTCATAGTTTATCATTTCATTTAACTAATATTAATAAAATTTACGGGATGTTAACACACAAGAATTATTCAAAAGAGTAGGAAATTCTATTGAATTGGTGTTCTATACATGGTAGGTCTTAGCACGCTTTTCAGAAAATGTCCATGATTAAAATATAATTAAAGAAATAAATAAATTCAATATTATTCGAATTTAGAAAAATAATGAATAAATTTACATAGTTTTAATTTTCACATGTTACTCATTGAATAAAATAGATGTTTTGATTGAATATTAAATATTTAATATTGTTGAATTATTTAATATTTATGAGAGATCCATGTCAAGATGGTGAGATGTATTAAATCATTCAACATAGTTTATGTGTTAAAAACACGTGACTATATTTCCTTGAAATTTGTGGAATGTTTTATGTGATTTATTTTTTATTTTTTTATTATTTTATGGTATAACATTTATAGGGATGCAAATTCTATTTATTGATGTTATAATGTATGTATATAATCATTTTTAACCAAGAAAATCTGATAGAATTGATTAAATTAATTATCTATAACCCCTTCTATCACATCCTACAATGACAACGAAAATGGAATATAAAATACTACTCAACACATTTTAGGTATATCTACCATGATCTCTTGTGACCATGAATATGATGATGAGCCTCTGATTGTTTTCACTGGCTCCCAGTTTTCATTTGACTCCATTCAATCTGGAGTTTGTAATTTTTTTGGATGATTTAGGGAATTTTGGTGTCAATTATTTTATGTTTCCATATTTGAAGATGATAAAAAGATTTTTCTAATCAAAGTCAGATCAGATATGCTTTTGATTCAAATTTTCATTCATAATTAGTTATTATTGATTTAATTTCACATGATATATTGATGAGTCTAGTCTATGGTATATTGGATTTTATATTTCAACCAAATTTCATACCCACAATTTTTAAACATATTAAAATTTATATTTTAATCTCATATATTATAAGATTTTATTAAGAAAATTAATATAAAATATTTATTATATGGTCATTGTTTAACTTATTTCGAACATTTTTTGGGCAATAGTAGCATATATGTGAAAATTCATGTACACATGGAAACCAAAATTTATTCTAAAGAGAAATTCAAGGAAAAAAAGTATAATCTCAATTTAAATAACATATAGAGTTATTATACATTAAATCCCATTAAAATGCTTTATTTATAAATCATAATCATTCAAAGTTCTATAAAATATGGTAAATAGTTGAATCCACCTAATTAGAATGACAAATACTTTGACATCTGTTCTATTCCACAAATAAAGGATGAGTTGGAACCTTATAAAACTATTATAAAACCTAAAAATAATAAATCCAATGTTATTCTCATGATGGATGAGAACTCAGATATTATTGGGAATTGTCCAACATAATAAGCCATTGATAAGAGATAACAAAATTATGGGAGAAGATCACGAAGAGGAATCATTGAAAATTTATTACCGTTACTGAATATCATCCTAAAAATTGTATAAAACATTGAAAACTAATGAGGTGATGATTTTGGGTGGATTACTAGCTGAGAGGAGGTGTAATGTGTGATTGAATCACATAATGTAGAGTGAAATATTAATTTTTATTTAATATTCAAATGGATGAATGATTTTCTATAAGGAAATATAAAATCATAGGATAACAATTCACATCCATGAGATATTATATGTTTGTGATTCAATGGTTTGAATCATGGTTTAGAAATTCATAATGTAATCATAATATCCAGAAAAATAAAAATACCCTAAATATTTCACCCCAAAAAAACCCACTAAAATTCTCCAATATCTTAATAGATAAAATATACAACAAGTAATATCATAGTGGGTGTCACATTCCCTGTATAAAATTTATATATAACCATTCTTCAATAATATTTGGATTCCTATAAATATTATATTTATTAAATCATAAAAACTCAATGAATTTTTCCTAGATTTACATATATATAATGTTGAAAATATGTTTCAATAAAATTAATATGTTTTAAGAACATATATTACATCTAAGAGCCTAATTTTTTAAAATATGTATTTATGATTTCCAATTTAGATATTATTATAGGTCATAAAATATAGAATTTTTTATTTTCAATTAACACATTTTGAATGAAAACAAGCTTAATATTAATATTTTATAATGTTTTAAACTGATACAGTGGATGAGATATTCCTTAGGTTTTCTAGAACACTAAGGATAATATACATATCCATAGAGAAACCACATAAAAATATATTTTAACCAATGGTATATATATTTTTTACTAAATAAATATAAATTAATTGTTTCTTTTATAAAAGTAAGGTAATATAACAAAGATTATAATAAAAATAACTACATAAAAATTATTTCATTCTCACATTACAATGATTATTATGTAATTCACAAACTATGATTACAAGAGGATCAAGTCAATAATTTTAATGAAGGATATATTATGAGGATTAGATAATAATTTCCATGGAGATGAAGTATAAATATTTTTGATCTTATGATATAATTTCATTGTTAAATAACTTTAAAATCATCCTTAATTATATATTTTTATACTTGTGTTATTATAACATTATAATATATTGTTTTTCATATACTATAATACTTTTATAATTTTTATTGTAAAATAAATATCTATTTAGTTTTGTTCAATCTCCACCCAAAAGGTAATGAGTATTGATTTTTTCATATATCTAGAGTAAATTTTATCCTAGGTTGTTCATATACATCAAAAGATAGAGTATTACTGTATTTATGTTGTGAACAAACTCTAATGTTATTTTCCACACAATTAAATTCTGCCTAGTTTATTTACATCGAGAGAATAAAGTATATAGAAATTTTTTAAATATTATATATTTAAAAAACAATTGTGTCTTTCAATAATTAGTTTTTCAATAATTCATTACATATTTTTTTTGATTTCATCATTTCTATCCCTATTGGATTCTCATTACACATATAGGGAATATGACCCATTCTATGGTACATGGTAATATAAATCAATTTTCCACATGACACTCAATGATAAAATTTAATTCTATATAATTTATTGGGGAGATATTATTTTAAAAAATATGAATTATAGTCACTATTGAAATATGATTAATAATTAAAATTAAATCAATCACTGGAGTTATTACAAAAAATTAATTAAAAAACACATAAGTGATTTATTATTATAATAAAGAATAGCTACTTATATTTTAGTACTGAAAGTATGAAGATTGATTTTTGAAGTGATTTATCTCATCAATAACATATCCATGTTTTATAATATGGTGAAAATATGTTTCTTCAATAAATTTATTGAATTTTTATATTCTAGGAAAAAACTACACACTCTTTAGTGATAGTAAATATTTTCTGGAATCTAGGTGAACCCATCCACACCTAATATTACATTAAAAATTATCATATAATGAATCAATATTTCCAGAAATTTATATATCTTCTTTCTATAATGGAACATTTTTTTCATAACCAAAACATATTCTTTTATATCCATTAAGGTGTGTTGATTATGAAGATATCATTATAGATCCCCAAAATTATATGTGATGCTCTAACCATGAAAAAAATATAATTTTAGGATCATATTTTATAAAATATTCATGAAATGATAGAAGTAATTAAATATTCCCAAAAATAGTAGAGGCACCACCACCACATTTTATCAAATTATATTCCATAATAAATTGTATACTAAAAACTCTATAATAGATGACTAACTATGATCCATATATTAACTAAGTAACTACCTATCACTGTTTAAAATATTTATAGGTACCATATTCTCAATCAAAAATTCTTAATGAAACTAAAACCTCAGTAGACTACTAACAATATTCTAGACGATGTTATTATTGTGTCCAAATAGATCATTGATGACCACCATGCTGGAACATAAACATAAAAAAGTACAATAAATTCTTCCACCTTAAAAAATTTCAAATCTTCCTTTCAAATAATTAAAATCTAAATATATTATGGATGAAGTTTATAATATTATGTAACTCTATTATAATACTTCTATATATGATAGTTGAAGAAAATGCGATCTCATAAATACTATATCAACCATTATTATTGTTCAAATCCCCTTTTATTCACCCATTTCCACTCAAGGATCACAAATTTACTCCCCTGAAGACTTGTTTATGAAACACAAATATTACCCAAAATAATGCGATACGTATAAATAATGAAAAACACATCTCTTGTCTACAATGGCCCTCAAACCCCAATAGAAAAGTGTTATTCCATTTTAAATTTATATCTATCTAATGTTAATGATATGAAATCTATTTAATGATCTTAAAGATATGCCCCAAAATATTATTTTATCCCAAATGATGCTTTATAATGTTTATGTTCATTATTAAATAATAGGAATGAATATATTACTATTAATAAAATAAGTATATGTAGAAAATATATGTAAGGCTCTCATGTTTATGAGAAAATTCTAAAATTTCCATCACTATTTAAAAAAATATTCATTAGATATGAAAGAGGGAAGCCAGATTTATTTTTCCTTAGGAATTATAATAAATTCAACAATATCTGGGATCTTCTCCACTAACACATTCACAACCTAATATCCTTTAACTCATTTAAAATTAGGGGACTGCATAGAAATAAATATCAAGGGAATGAATATCCATGGACACATACCTAGTAATCCCCCACTTGATAACCACAAACCAAAGAATCTAATTACCAATTTAATGTGGATAATAGTTATTCTTTTGGATGATCTATTACTTTTGATACCTATAAAATACACTACAGGTCACCACTAGAGTATAATAACCCTAAAATTCTCAGTTGACTAATAAATTTTAATTTTTTTTAAATATAAACATATTCATACTTATATCAATAATATATACATTTAAATATTTTAATCTGATCAAAATAGTGTTTTGGTAACCTTAATAAATGAAATCATATCATAACAAAATGTTATTTAAAATAAGATTATTCTTATTTAAAAATAAATATTTTATATTATATTATATAATAAAAATATATATTCCATGACATTGTGTAATATATATTAATATATGATCATGTTATTTTGAATAATGTAAATATATTTTAGTCATAAATTTGTTCCATATTTTTATTAAAATACATGTCTATTAAATATGATTATTTAAAATTCATCACATACCATATTTTAATTTATAATTTTTTACTAATTTATTATGTACGAAACATTTAAATATGTATTAATGAACTTTAAATGATGTAAAAAATTTTCAATATCTCAAATAATATTATTAAATCCATATATACATTAAAATTTTATACCCTTCATATAAATTCATAAAAAAACAATCAAAAAAACATTTAATTATAATATATTATGAATGAAAAAAAGTATATAATGGGACACCTAGGATCAATGGTAAATATTAAATCTAAATAATATAAAAAATAAATACAATTGATTTATTCCATTAATATAATATATTATATCCCCTAGAACCAGAACATATATTATAACTATTGACATGGTCAATTAGTTAGTTACATTGGGATTATAGTCCATTAGTTTTATGCCTTCATTTTAATTAACTAATTTATTTCTATGTATTTTCGAAATTAATGTATATAATAATTTAATAAAGTGAATATTTTTTAAAACAGAAAAATTTCAAATTAGTATGATTTACATAAATTTTCTAGTTAAAGGATAAATTATGTTTTCTTATCCTTTTTTTGATATTTTTTAATCTACCTACAACTTTGAGAAATATGGTTAATGTTTTTAACTTTATATTGGTCATTTGTGATATCAAATAAGTTAGATGGAAGTTCATATGGATCCTAGGAGACTTTAGTTGAGTAAAATAAAATTATGGATAAATCAAGGAAGATGTCAAAAGAGTGAATTACCAATATGAAATACCCCATAATGATATTAAAGGGTGTATATTTGGTTCAGAGGAGTCATGAGTGTCATTGGATGAGTAATTTTCTATATTATATTATTAATTGTATCATTGTATATGTAAAATTCAATTGTATATGAGTTCTATAATTTTTAATTTGAGTTTCCAAGAGGAGGAAGAAGGGGAATTTGGACGTGTAAATCTATGAATTTGTATGGATAATATTTACTTACATAAGCATGATTTAACCTTATGTATTCATTGTAACATCCTAGGTAAATAAAGAATAAATATTTTTCATTTTTATTAATATTTATGAATTAAGTATGATTTTTACTTTAAATGGGTTGCTATGTCCGATAGCATACCCGATATGCAAGAAAGAGTTTCTTTGAAATCTTACGTTGCACTCTAATAATAAAATAATATTATTTTAAATTGTAGTTAACGCCTAGCCTTTGTAATGGCGGGAATGAACAGAACTAACTAAAAAATTATTATATATGTTTGTCAAATATTTTTACTTTTAAAAATAAATCTTAGAGGATTAAAAATGAGAATGAATCTAATTTTAAGCATAAACATTCTAATTTTCTTTAAAAGATCGATTAACCACCTTTTGATGACGAATCTCTTTTAAATCCACTTTTTGGCAGTTTATGTGTTATATTTTACTAAATAGAAATATTATTTACAATCGGGACATCAATATTTACATTGTGTAATTTTTTGGTATTTTTTCAATAAAGTTCATTCTTTTAATGAATAGTGACAAATGTTGTATTTTAATTCAAAACCTGCATTTAATCTAATTTATTAATATGATTAGATTATATTTTGAATTGTTTTTAAAGTTAAATTATAATATATTTTTACCATTTAATCCAATAGTGGTCATTGTAATTAATTTCACTTTGAAATCGGACTTAAACTAGTGTCAATCTTTTGATACTTTTTGTCTCACAAAAACACGCTATTTGTTTTGACAACGGGAATTAATTATTAAATTAATTAATGAAACTTATATGTTTTGAATTTTTTAAAATAGTCATCATTTTTGAATTCGGAATATCAAATATAGCATAGTGTGAATTTTTGGTATTTTTCGGAAAAACTTCAATTTTTGATGAATAGTGAAACCACTAAGTGGTACTTAAAAAAAGTGATTTTTTGTTTAAATGAAATTTTACCACCTCTGTGTTTTGAATTTCAAAAATCCGACATACATGGTTGTCATTAAGAAGTAAAATGTGGTTCAATGGGATTAAAATAATTTTTTGGTGAATAGTAACTTTTATGTTTTTAATCTCGATTAGAGGTAATTAGTTTAATTTAAGGTAAAAATAATGTATTAATAATATGAAATGACCTAGACACATGTCCTACCCTTATTGGATGTGTCATTCCTGACCAAGAAAATCCATGGGTCAACTTGGGGACCCCATGGAGCCACTTTGGTAGGAAAATGATATTAATATCTTTTTCTTTAATGTTAAAATTAAAATGCCACAAACATGTGCTGTTTTACTAAAAAAATTAAATGGGGTTATACAAGTCATATTTTTGACTATAAATATTCATTGGAAATATAAAAATATTTCCTACGTCATGATAGTTTTTTATAATTTTTAGACATTAAATAAATTATAATTATTTACGGAACCATGATGATGTAGCGATTACCTAATTATTTAACGATTTAAATAACATGAAATGATAATGTAAAATCTATGACCTAAACATGTCAAAAACCTATTGGATGGGTGGATTTAGAACTCTTATCACCTTATCCTCTGAAAATATAATTTTGGGACCCTTTATATCTGAAAATTATTTTATAATAAAGTATCTTTTCTTAACTATCCAAGAGTGCCCCTCCTCTCCTCTTATAAAAGGCCCCCACCTATACCTCCTTACCCACACCTCTCAAGCCTTTGGTTCAGCCAAGATCTACTATTTTTTCTCTCCACATCCCTATCTTACTCCTAGAAGCCTCACTTTGGGCATAAGTCTTCCCAAGGATGATTTTGAGCTCAAATCAAAAAGAGTTACCCGTTTTTAAGGTAATGTCTTCACTTGTGTTCTTTTGTTTCATTTTTCTTCTCCAACCACCTAAACTCTTTTAATTAATTTATTTTGTAACAACTCATGTATCTTAAATATACTAGGATGTTGTTATAAGAATCATTCAAGCTACACTTACACACACCTACATCTAATGGTTAAAGAACATACTGTTTCTGTGGATGGCGAATTTCTGCCTCACGAAACGACGATTCTTCAATATTCTTATAACACCTTCACAGGTGGCCATTAAGATGTCAATATATTTATATATGATATATAATATGTTTATGTTTTCCTTAAGCTTCTGTATTTTTCATTTATTTCATACCTTTGGGGCTTCCATTATGGGTATACGCGATATCTTCATTTTAGGAAGTGCGGACTACCGCCCCCTCAAAGTTATTTGATTCGTTAATTCCATATGTGGGATGTATAAAGGATGGATTTAAAGTTATTATATATGATTTATGTTACATCTAAATGATGAATATAATTCAGGAATTAAAATATACATACCTCTCATTTAGTTTTAATTCCATTAATATGACATAGAAATAAAAGTAGCCTTCATGCGTACGTACGGCTTACCGTCTCCATGAACGGTGCATTTCATTTCATACCTATAAATGATTATGTAATATTATAATTACATGTATATGCTGGATATATATGATATATATGATATCCAAATCATGAATATCATTCTGGATATAATGAACCTTTGACCACACGAACAACATGTAATTGTAAGAAGTCCACTTTCGACTTAAGAACCAAATATCGACAAAATAAACATTATTATCTTAAATGATTACATAATGTTTATACCATGGTAATAAGTGATATAAATGTAATAATGAACTTGAAAGAGGTTCTTATGAAAGTATAAATTAACTCAAGTTTATTATTCAGGACGTTAAAGAAAGATCGAGTCAAGTCGGACCCAAGGTAAGGGACTTCATCTCAATCTCCTTTCATTGAGGTATATTTCGTTTTATACACAACTATCTTTTATACGGTGTATAAGCCCCTTTTAATTTTACTTTTATACAAAAGGAATCTTTTTCTACGAAGCGTTTTACTAAATGACAAAAAGGAATGTTTCTTTTAACGTACGCGGTGACAATGACCTTTTCCGCCTTCTCGAGTATTATTTGGTCTTTGGCTTCCTCAACAAGCTGTGATGTTTTTTTAAAATGAAATAAATACCATATACTCTTTTATATATTTTGGTATTGAAAATGGTTTTCATAATGTATTTGTTATGTTAATATATTTAAGTGATATATTGTGATCAAAATGTGGAAATGTTTTCTTTCCGTTATATTTGTTTTATGTCTTATGATTTTATAATGGTACTTGGAAATTTGACGGGTGGTTACGTGATAAACCATATGACGGGTGGTGACGTGAATACTTGGATGGGTGGTTACATTATAACCTCTAATGAATTGGTTATGGAAGTCAGTTGTATGGCTATTCCATTAAGTGATATGTGTGGAAGTTGACCATATGGTTATTCCATTTAAGTATGTTTATGTCCCAAGTTACCTTTATATGTTATGTGTTCTTTATATGGGTTTTATGGTAATCATGTGGTTACAAAAGAGTATGTAATTATCTTTTATTCAGTAAAGAGTTTTTACAACTTCATAAAGGGGAAAAGTATTACTTTGTTAAAGTATTCATGGTTTACTTGTTGTTTTGAAAAACTAACAGTTTTCCTTCTTTGTGTATCCTTTACTGGGATTTTTATGCTCATCCCATGTTTTTAAAATGTTTTTCACAGGTCTAGGGAAATGTACATGATATGATGATAGTGTCAAGGAAGTGTCAAGAAAGAATCCATGTTTTATCTTAAATATGTTTCCATTGTTTGGAAAAAATGAATACTGTCTTTTATGTAACCACCTTGTTTAAATGTGGAATGTAATGCATGATTTATGATCTAATTCTCTAAAACTCCAAACCTGAAAAGATCCTCAACGTGTATTCTTGAAGTAACTTATGATTAAGTAAGGTTTAATGTCGGGGCCTTATAGTTGGTATCAGAGGTCGGTTTAGACAACTGTAGGAGTTAGAAAATTGTTAAATTTTAAATTAATTTATGGTATGATTGAAATGATATAGCATTTGAAGACTACCATGTTGATTCGCCTAAGATATTTCTGTGTTAAGAATGGTTTTTCATAGAATAAACAGAACATCTTTTCGGGGGAGGCTTACAGAGTGAAATGACCTTTCAAATCAGTATCCTGAGATGGTCAGAATCAGAACTAAACAGTTTGTTGCAGTGATGGATCTGTTGACTCAGGTTACTACCGAAGGAGTTGAAAAGGAGATTGGTGAATGCTCCAATTTTTGCACTTCCTTCCATAAATGGTTAGTTTTTTATATACAGTGATGCTTCGTTGAAGGGACTTGGCTGTGTCCTTATGCAGAATGATCAGGTAATTGCATATTCTTCAGGTCAGTTGAAAACTCATTAGGTAAATTACCCAACACTTGATTTGGAATTAGCTGCTGTTGTTTTTGCTCTAAAAATTTGGAGGCATCCTTTGTATGGAGTAAAGTGTGAAATATATACTGATCACGAAAGTTTAAAGTATATATTCACTCATAATGAATTGAACATGAGACAGAGGAGATGGCTGGAATTAATAAACGATTATGATTGTATAATTCATTACCATCTGGGAAAAGCAAATAAAGTGGCTGATGCTTTGAGTCGAAGAAGTAATGATTCATTAACCATGCTACGTTTGGAACTAGATCCTTTGGTTTTTTATTTGATGAACTTTTGAATGGAAGTTGTTTGTACAGGAAGTCCTTTTTTTGTTTCAGGTATCAGTGAAATCTTCTCTATCAGACAGAATCAAGCAAGCACAGAAGCAAGACAGTGAGTTGCAGAAAAATGTAGAGCTGGTTCGGAAGGGTAAGTATCTCAAATTCAACATTGATAATGATTGTGTTTTGAGATTTGGGAAGAGATTGTGTGTGCCTTGTGATTCACAATTGAAGAGAGAGTTATTATATGAAGCTCATACTTCTCCGTTTTCAGTTCATCCTGGTAGTAATAAAATGTACAAAGTTCTGTGGGAGTATTACTTGTGGGATGGAATGAAAAGAGATATTGCTGATTTTACTATGAATTTTTTGACTTGTCAGCAGGTTAAAGAAGAGCGGAAGTTACCGAAAGAGATGCTTTATCCTTTACCAGTGCCAGAGTGGAAGTGGGAGAATATATCAATGGAATTGGTTGTGGGATTACCAAATACACCTCAAGGTAATAATGCAATCTGGGTTTTTGTTGATCGCTTGACTAAATCTGCTCATTCCCTTGCTATACGAGATAATTTTCCCTAGATGAACATTACCATTTGTATCTTATAGAGATATCAGGTTACATGGAGTTCCCCTCTCCATAGTGTCCGATCGTGATCCCAGGTTTACTTCTAACTTTTCGAAGGGCCTTCAGAAGTCGTTGGGTACTAAATTAAATTTTAGTACAACTTTTCATCCGCAATCAGATTGGTAGTCTAAACAAACAATTCAGACATTAGAGGATATGCTACGTGCTTGTTCGATGGATTATTAGGGAAGTTGGGTCTAACATATTTCTTTGGTTGAGTTTTCTTAGAATACCAGTTTTCATTTCAGTATACATATGGCATCATTGAGGCATTATATGGGAAGCGGTGTCGAACTCCGGATTTTTGGGATGAAGAATGTGAAAGGAAGCTGATGGGACCAGAATTGGTAGAAGAGATGGAAGAAAAAGTTCATTTGATTCAGAAACACATGAGAATAGCTCAGAGAAGACAGAAAAGTTATGCGGGTAACCGGAGGAAGGATCTATCTTTCGAGGTAGGTGATCATGTTTTTCTCAATGTTTCACCATGGAAAAGTGTGATGCGATTAGGTAAGAAAGGAAAGCTGAGTCCAAGGTTCATTGGTCTATATGAAACTTCTGGATAAAGTTGGATCAGTTGCTTACCGAGTGGCTTTACCTCTGAGTTTATCTCAGGTACACAATGTTTTTCATGTTTTGATGTTGAGAAATTATATGCCAGATTCATCTCATGTTTTGAGCTCAGAGGTAGTTCAGTTGGAGAGAATATCTCTTATGAAAAAAAAACAAGTCTAGATTCCTGACCGAAGAGAGGAAGTGTTGCGAAATAAGGTAATTTTCCAGGAAAAAGTTTTATGAAAAAACCATATGGTTGAAGAGGCAACATGGGAATCTTAAAATTTTACGAGGGATAAATACCCGCACTTATTTTGATAAGTGAATAAAATTGTGGGGACAAAATTCCCAAAAGGGGGGAAGGATGTAACATTCCAGGTAAATAAAGAATAAAGCATTTTAATTTGTATTAATATTTATGAATTAAATATGATTTTTACTTTAAATGGGTTTCTATCTTCGATAGCATACCCGATACGCAACAAAGAGTTTCTTTGAAATCTTACACTGCACTCTAATAATAAAATAATATTATTTTAAATTGTAGTTAACTCCTAGCCATTGTAATGGAGGGAATGAACAGAAATAACTACAAAATTATTATATATGTTTGTCAAATATTTTTACTTTTTACAATAAATGTTAGAGGATTAAAAATGCGAATGAATCTAATTTTAAGCGTAAACATTCTAATATTCTTTAAAAGGTCGATTAACCGCATTTTGATGAAGAACCTCTTTTAAATCCACTTGTTGAAAATTTTATGTGTTATATTTGACAAAATAAAACTCTTCTTTAGAATTGGGACATCAAAATTTACTTTGTGTAAATTTTTGATATTTTTCCGATAAAGTTTATTTTTTTAATGAATAGTGAAAAATGTTGTATTTTAATTCAAAACCTCTTTTTAATATAATTTATTTATATGATTAGATTATCTTTTGAATTGGTTTTAAAGTGAAATTAGAATATATTTTTACCTTTTAATCCAATAGTGGTCGTTGGAATTAATTTCACTTTGAAATCGAACTTAAACTACTGTCTATCTTTTGATACTTTTTTGTTTCATAAAAACACGCTATTTGTTATGACAGTGGGAATTAATTATTAAATTAATTAATGAAAATTATATGTTTTGAATTTTTTAAAATAGACATCATTTTTGAATTCGGAATATCAAATATAGCCTAGGGTTAATTTTTGGTAATTTTCTGAAAAACTTCAATTTTTGATGAATAGTGAAACCACTAAGTGGTACTTAAAAAAAACTGATTTTTCATTTAAATGAAAATTTACCACCTCTGTGTTTTGAATTTCAAAAATCTGACATACATGGTTGTCATTAAGAAGAACAATGTGGTTCAATGGGATTAAAATAATTTTTTGGTGAATAGTAACTTTTATGTTTTTTATCGCGATTAGAGGTAATTAGTATAATTTAAGGTAAAAATAATGTTTTAATAATATGAAATGACCTAGACACATGTCCTACCTTTATTGGATGTGTCATGGCTGACCAATAAAATCCATGGGTCAACTTGGGGTGTAACACCCCGAGATTTTATGAAAAATATTCTTTTAATTTCATTAATGTCTTGTGCTACACCAAGATTACCTTGCGCTATACGCAACACCGTATTAGCTTGCAGTATACGCAACACTATTCTTGGATCGTGTTACACACAATTTTGATAATAGTTATTCTACGCAACAACGAGTATATATATATATATTCAATGTATAAATGAATTATGGTTGGATTCTGTTATACGAAACAACGAAGGATTCTTGCGCAACACGCAACCCTGACTTGGCTTCCATTACACGCAATCGCAACCTTCCTCGATAGTGTGTGTTGTACGCAATACTGGATTTTACTAAACAACGATATATTATTATAATACTGTTATGAACTAGCCGTTATGAATAGTGTTAACTAAATTTTGACTTTTATAACATTATTATTCATCTTACACATTTCTAGAACATGGTATAAGAACAAAATAAATTTTTCGGGTAAAATAATTATTTTTCAAAAAATGCAGTTTTGCCGCCTTTTGATGGCGCACCCATATAAAATCTAGTTTTTGAAAAGTTTATAAGTTCAATTTGACAAAATAAAATTCTTCTTTTGAATCAGGATATAAAAATTTACATTAGATAAAGATTTGATATTTTTCCGATAACATTTAGATTTTAATGAATAGTAAAAACACGCTATATTTTAATTAAAAACAACTTTTTTCATCATAATATCTTATGTGGTTAAATTATAATATTTAATGGTTTTAAAGTATAAATATAATATATTTTTACAATTTAATATAATTTATTTCAGTAGCATTGATTTTACCTTGAATTCGTAGGTTAAATTAATTCAATCTTTTGCAATGTTTTAAAGAAAAACCCATTTTCTTTCGACAATGGGATTAATTTTAATTTAATTTCTGAAACTTTTGTGTATTGAATTTGGAAAAATGGATTCCATATTTGGAATCAGTGTATCCAAATTATGTTAATAAGCTACCTTTTATTTTTGGGAATTATGAATAGTAACTACGGTAAATTTTATTTACCATAGTTAAAGGTAAATCGGTTAATTAAGGGTAAATATAATATTTTAAAATTACCCTAACAAATGTCAAAATCCTATTGGATGACTACAAGTCGACCCATATCACCTAAGGGTCGCATTAGATTCATTTAATTAATTTTTTTCAATGAAAATAAATTAATTATTATTAAAACCAAAGAATGTGACAACATGTCACTTTCTTAAAATCTTATAAGTATAATAATTTTAATCTAGTGATAAACTTCATGAAACATCGAACATGAATAGTATCCAAAAATATAATACAATTATCTACAACATAGGAATTTATTCAGAATTTTTAGGGATTATATAATTACCATTTATTATGACACAAAGATGATGCAGTAATTGTCTTATTAATGAAATATTGACATAATTGATGTTATAAATGCCCAAATAAATGTAATTTGAGACTTTTTATGGATTACACAAATTTTCTAGGTTAATATGACATGTTATTGTTGATTTAAGTAACTTTTTTAGAACTTATCATTCTGTTATGAATTTCATAAAAATCATGTACCAAATAGTGTCAAAATTGACATAAATAAGTTTTTAAAACAAATATTATATTATTAATTGTTATTTTATTCCTAAAAATATAAGGTTCGTTAAAATAACTTAGATAAGATTATATATATTAATAATAAACAACTTGGGGTGCGTTT
This sequence comes from Viscum album, assembly GCA_963277665.1. Classification (NCBI taxonomy): domain Eukaryota; kingdom Viridiplantae; phylum Streptophyta; class Magnoliopsida; order Santalales; family Viscaceae; genus Viscum; species Viscum album. Next base: position 1,981,851,787 of record OY728161.1, on the reverse strand, counting down.
TTCTTGATATAGTAAGTTTATTAACCATATAGTGTAAGAAAACAAAAAGACACGGTAAAAGTTAAATTATTTAACTTTGAGGTAAATCTAATTGATAATGTTAAAATAATACCCTAGACTTGTCTAGATCCTATTTTATTAGAGGCTTTAGACCCATACCCACTTTATCTTCGAAATAAAACTCTTTGGAACCATTATAAACCGAATTTGACCTTAAATATAAAATAATATTTTGAGATTTTCCTAAGGTGCCCCTCTCCTCCCTTATAAAATGACACCTCCTCCCTCTCCACCTCAGACCAATTTGAGCATTCAAGCTCGGCCAACCCCTGCCAAAATATCTTCTCCACTTCCCTAGTATCATCCTAGAAGTCCTGGTATTCTTCAAAGACCATCCTTAGTTCTATAAGTGGAGGTTAAGAAAAGGCGCGTCAAAAAGACGTAATATCCATTACCAATCTTTTTCAATTTCTTTCTTCTTCAACTTCTTCTTCTTTAGTTGTTTCATGATAAATTAATAAAATCTGTATTTCATATATACTAATATGTTATTATAAATATGAAATAACTCTAATTAACATTCTATCCATCCTACAGAAAAAGGAAATCACCGCGCGTGCGTACGTACGAAATACCGTCTCCACGACGCGATGAGATTCATTCTCCACATTAACCATTCATGAATGATTATAAAGTATATATAATGAATAATAGTGAAATATATGACATGTTAAATCTACTGGATTTATGTATATATATATATATGTATGTCATCTACTTACTTCCATTCAAGACAATAAGGAAAGGAAAACAGCGTTCATGCGTACGTACGGACTACCGTCTCCATGAACGATGTGTTTCATTTCATTTATCAAAGTATTATATATATATATACTGAATATATATGATATATAAATCATGTTTTATATTCTAGAAGTAAGTAAATCATGATATAAGTAATACTAATGTCAAGAACAACAAGTCCAAACACCTACGATAAATGAAACGATTTTACCCAAAACGCTTCTTTAACATGGAATTTACAAAAGAACGGGTAATATAAAGTCATAAGTGAACCATATATGATATCATAACAATGAATATGATTCTATAATAAGTTAATGACATTATTTAAATCATTATACATGAGGTTCGGATACGTACAAAGCATATCAGACATAGGGTAAGGGATAAATTTTCAATCTCATTTTTATCCAAGATTGCTTATACGTAAGTATTTACTGGGGTTACATTTATCATCCGTGACCATGTTTTCTAAAAATGCTTTCATAAAATGTTTAGCATTCTTCCATGTATGTTTAAATTCATTTTTACCCTTTATTGACTTTTTACCACATTGTATGAATGGAATCTTTCCTTTGGTTACCATATAAGGTACTTTTTGACTTTTCCGACAAAAGTACGAGGAGAATGTTATTTTTTAACTTATACGGCGTGAACGGATTTTTACAGTTTCATAAGGCCTCATTTTCAAGAATCTTCCTCTACAATATTGCATGATTATTTTCAACAAAACCTTTATCTTTTAAAATTTCATGGAATTTTGTGAAAAGAAAATGATTTTAAAGAAGAAATGATATTTTCCTCAAGAATTCATTTCAAGTGTTTTGTCAAAACTATTTTCCATCTAAGATGAAATTATTTCATATGTATAAGTTTCAAGTAAAATGTCTCTATGATTTAAATGGTTTCAATTTTCTTATGATGAAATGATATCAATTGTTTATGGATTATGTTATGATGGCATGATGTTTAAGAATCCCATTTTATTTCATGGGTTATGCAATGATGTTTGATTTATGATTTTGTGGCACACATAAGAATGGTATCATTATGAGATGGGTGGGACCTATATCTCCCTCTAATTCATTGGGTAAAGATTTTATATCTAATGATATAAACATGGCTGGAACTGTAGGTTATACCGGTTCAGTGAAACAGGACTGAAACGAGGGTGACTCGGTTCAGAAATGGTCATTGTCCACTAAGATAGTCTTGGCAATGAGTCTGGACTAATAAGATATGATTCTCTATGATTATGTGTGTATGACACAAGGTTTCATGTTATAAGTTATGATTATTGGGATTTAATTTCACTGCTATGATTTATCCCATGTTATGATATTATGATCTCTTTTGTAGGTTATGATTTCCAAAATGTTATGTTCTTATGAATATGATGTGATTGATTTTTCTTTTGTTTACCCTTACTCAGAATTTGAGCTCACCCTTTTATTTTTTCTTTTCCCCAGGACATAAATAAAGGTTTTAGGTAAGAAAAAAAGGTATGATCTTTCTGGGAGATGTTGAAGATCTTTCACCATGATTAGAAGATTACGTTCCGAGTTTCCAAAGACACTAAACTATTATGGTCCTTGTGTGTGTGTTTTTTTATGTAATAAGTATTCTGAAAAAGTAATGTAATGTCCATGTACGTCGGGCTACGGGTCTCTACAGTTGGTATTAGAGGAAAGGTTTAGTTATCCTTTGGAAACTAGGATGTGAGAATGTTAGTGAGATCCCTAGAGATATTTCAAAGGTATGTCTAGGGATGTCCTTAAGGATAAGTATACGTATAGGATATAGTCCTAGAACTATGGTAATGTTCTTATAATTTAACCTAAGATGTTAGATATTGAAGTTACTCCCCCTTTATTATGATTTTTTCCTCTAACACTATTCTTTTTGGGTTTTAGGAAATCGCTGGAAACAAGATGATTCACGATAATGGAGGATATTATGGACAATGGAATGATATTCTTCATGAGAAACCAAATGAAATGGGATTTGGAAGTCCAAACATAATTATTATGCTGAATCAGAAATCTCATAATATGATCAATAAACTCAAATTTGGTAAGTTTCCTGACTTGGCTAATAAGAGAAAGATGGAGTTTCATGATGATCATAGAGAAAAGAAAGTTCAATTTCCCCTATGTAAATAATGTGGGAAGAGGCATCAAGGAGAATGTTTCAAAGGAACTGGAATATGCTTTGTGTGTGGAAAAGAAGGACACAAAGCCAGTAAGTGCAAAGGAAAAGGTTCAATTAACACTAGGGATGCGGATAATGGTATTGCTATGACATCAACAATGGTTAAATGTTTTAAATGTGGAATGTACGGGCATTATGAAAACCAATGACCTAAGGGAATGTCTCATGAAGAGAATTAGTATGGTCGTATGGGTAGTATTTATGTTGATGATGATGAAGAGACTACAAATGATTTGTGATATGAAAGAATTGTTGAAGCTCGGTCAATGGTTTAAGAATGTAGTGGAATGATTACATGTTTATCATGTGTAATGTTGGTACTATGGAATAAAGAGACATCTAAGCATTGTTACACTATTGTCTTTCCTTGAGTTTTGAAAGTGTATTATTAATGGTACCAGTATCCATGAAATGTTATTCAGATATTTTTGGAATGTAGATGATATGCGCATAATGAAGGGATAAAGAGAAAAATAAATGTTTGATGGTATTCATGAGATCATGACTGATATAAGAAGAAGGTTATATCGTGGTTTGAGTATATAGAATTTTGGATTTTGGTATGTGGAAAGAGTTTACTTTTGACAGCATTCATGTTTTCACTATGGTTCAATGGGTATTCATTTTTTTCAAGAGAATACATGATTAAGGTATTCCCATGATTGGAATGTGACCAACAATATATATATATATGGGGGATAAATGATGGTATTCACATGCTTGGTTGATGACATTTCAAGTAATCGTAATATTTTTACTATGAGGTTGGACCGAAGTATTTTAGATAAGCCTAAATATTGGAATGGATTATGTTGGACATATGCTAAGTATTGTTTAAGGATAGAAATTTTTTCAATATTACTGATGGGATTTTATAGTAATGTAGTTTTAGAAAAAAGGACAACCTGCAGGACGGGTGACAGCCCATCACATCAGACAAGGCTGTGGGAATCGAACCCACAACTGAAGTGCGACTGGCCTTTATCGCCTACCACTGGCCTAGAGGAAGTCCCTGGTTAGTATAAACTAGTTTTATTTTATTAAGCGGTATGATATATGAAGTATAAGTTCATTTTTGGAACCATATACGATTAATCTAACTATAAGATGGAATTATAACTTTTGCTAACCTTTTGTTTGAAATCGATAGAATGGCCCATCATTCTATCACATGATCTGCTAAGACATCACGAATAACAAATTCAACTTCATTTCTTTAAGGGATGAAGTGGAAATTTTTCTATTCACGAACAACCGTGAGATTGTACCAAAATCATGCAAGTATTTCTTTTAATTCATCAACTTTAGGGAAATGATCTTGAAAACCAAAAATGTTGTCCTAGTTCCCTTATATCCGATTAATCATATGGTACCTTAGATCATCACAAATCAATAGCTTTGTGATTGTTGGATTTTTCATAGCCATGTTCTCTACCACTCTCCATCAGAACTTGATGGTTAGATTTTTCTTCCAAATCCATATTTTCACCTATGTTCTCTTACGTTGAAACCCTGTGATGAGTTAATTTGGGTAACCGTTACATTTCATACTTTAGTTTTTAAAATCCGTGTTTTGGTATTCCTTTTTACGATGTGGGTTTCTATTAATCAAACTTTCGAGTAGTAAACCATTTATAACCCCGACGAATTTCGAGGGTGAAATTCATTTTAAGGGGGGTAGAATGTAACACCCTGAGATTTTATGAAAAATATTCTTTTAATTTCATTAATGTCTTGTGCTACACCAAGATTACCTTGCGCTATACGCAACACCGTATTAGCTTGCAGTATACGCGACACTATTCTTGGATCGTGTTACACACAATTTTGATAATAGTTATTCTATGCAACATTGAGTATATATATATATATATATATTCAATTTATAAATGAAATATGGTTAGATTCTATTATACAAAACAACGAAAGATTCTTGCACAACACGCAACCCTGACTTGGCTTGCATTACACGCAATCGCGACCTTCCTCGATAGTGTGTGTTGTACGCAATACTGGGTTTTACTAAACAACGATATATTATTATATTATTGTTATGAACTATCCGTTATGAATTGTGTTAACTAAAGTTTGAATTTTATAACATTATTATTCATCTTACACATTTCTAGAACATGGTATAAGAACAAAATAAATTTTTCGGGTAAAATAAGTATTTTTAAAAAAATGAAGTTTTGACACCTTTTGATGGAGTACCCACTTTAAATCTTGTTTTTGACATGTTTATAAGTTAAATTTGAAAAAATAAAATTCTTCTTTTGAATTAGGATATAAAAATTTACATTAGATAAAGTTTTGATATTTTTCCGATAACTTTTATATTTTAATGAATAGTAAAAACACGCTATATTTTAATTAAAAACAACTTTTTTCATCGTAATATCTTATGTGGATAAATTATAATATTGAATGGTTTTAAAGTATAAATAGAATATAATTTTACCATTTAATATAATGTATGTCATTATCATTGATTTTACCTTGAATTCGTAGGTTAAATCAATTCAATCTTTTGCAATGTTTTAAAGAAAAACCCGTTTTCTTTCGACAATGGGATTAATTTTAATTTAATTTCTGCAACTTTTGTGTATTGAATTTGGAAAAATGGATTCCATATTTGGAATCAGTGGATCCAAATTATGTTAATAAGCTACTTTTTTTTTGGGAATTATGAATAGTAACTACGGTAAATTTTATTTACCATAGTTAAAGGTAAATCAGGTAATTAAGGGTAAATATAATATTTTAAAATTACCCTAACAAATTTCAAAATCCTATTGGATGACTAAAAGTCTACCCATATCACCTAAGGGTCGGATTAGATTCATTTAATTAAATTGTGTCATTGAGAATAATTTAATTATTATTAAAACCAAAGAATGTGACAACATGTCACTTTGTTGAATCTTATAAGTATAATAATTTTACTCTAGTGATAAACTTCATGAAACTTAGAATATGAATAGTATACAGAAATCTAATACAAATATCTACATCATAGTAATTTATTTAGAATTTTTAGGGATTAAATAATTATCATTTATTATGACACACCGATGATGCAGTAATTGTCTTATTAATGAAATATTGACATAATTGATGTTATTAATGCCAAAATAAATGTAATTTGAGACTTTTTATGACTTAAACTACTTTTATAGGTTAATATGACATGTTATTGTAGATTTAAGTAACTTGGTTCTAACGTATCATTCTGTTATGAATTTCATAAAAATCATGTACCAAATAGTGTCAAAATTGACATAAATTAGTTTTTAAAACAAATATTATATTATTAATTGTTATTTTATTCCTAAAAATCTAAGGTTTGGACGAATTACTTAGATAAGATTATAAATATTAATAATAAACAACTTTGGGTTCTTTTGGCTTGATAGAGTATGTTTATTAACCATATAGTGTAAGAAAACAAAAAGACACGGTAAAAGTTAAATTATTTAACTTAGAGTTAAATCTAATTGATAAGGTTAAAATAGTTACCTAAACTTGTCTAAATCATATTGGATGAGAGTATTTCGACCCATCCCCACTTTAGATTCTAAATAAGACTCTTTGGAACCATTATAAACCTAATTTGACTTTAAATTTAAAATAATATTTTGAGATTTTCCTAAGGTGCCCCTCTCCTCCCTTATAAAAGGGCACCTCCTCCCTCTCCTCCTCACACCAATTTGAGCATTCAAGCTCGGACAACCCCAACCAAAATCATTTCTCCACTTCCCTAGTATCATCCTAGAGGTTCTGGTCTTCTTCAAAGACCATCCTTAGTTCTTTAAGTGGAGGTTAAGAAAAGGCGCGTCAAAAGAGGTAATATCCATTACCAATCTTTTTCAATTTCTTTCTTCTTCAACTTCTTCTTATTTAGTTGTTTCATGATATAGTAATAACATCAGTATTTATTATATACTTATATGTCATTATAAATATGAAACAACTCTAATTAACCTTCTATCCATCCTACGGAAAAAGGAAATCACCGCGTGTGCGTACGTACGGAATACCGTCTCCATGACGCGATGAGATTCATTCTCCACATTAACCATTCATGAATGATTATAAAGTATATATAATGAATAATAATGAAATATATGTCATGTTAAATATACTGGATTTATTTATATATATATATATGTATGTCATCTACTTACTTCCATTCAAGACAATAAGGAAAGGAAAACAGCGTTCATGCGTACGTACGGACTACCGTCTCCATGAACGGTGTGTTTCATTTCATTTAACTATCTATTATATATATATATATATACTGAATATATATCATATATAAATCATGTTTTATATTCTTGAAGTTCGTAAATCATGATATAAGTAATAATAATGTCAAGAACAACAGGTCCAAACACCTACGATAAATGAAACGATTTTACCCAAAACGCTTATTTAACATGGAATTTACAAAAGAACGGGTAATATAAAGTAATAAGTGAACCATATATGATATCATAACAATGAATATGATTCTGTAATAAGTTAATGACATTATTTAAATCATTATATAGGAGGTTCGGATACGTACAAAGCATATCAGACATAAGGTAAGGGATAAATTTTCAATCTCATTTTTATCCGAGATTGCTTATACGTAAGTATTTACTGGGGTTACATTTATCATCCATGACCATGTTTTCTAAAAATGCTTTCATAAAATGTTTAACATTCTTCCATGGATGTTTAAAGTCATTTTTACCCTTTATTTACTTTTTACCACATTGTATGAATGGAATCTTTCATTTGGTTACCATATAAGGTACTTTTTGACTTTTCCGACAAAAGTACAAGGAAAATGTTATTTTTTAACTTATATGGCGTGAACGGATTTTTACGGTTTTATAATGCCTAATTTTGAAGAATCTTCCTCTACAATATTGCATGATTATTTTCAAAATAAAACCCTTATCTTTTAAAATTTCATGGAATTTTGTGAAAAGAAAATGATTTTAAAGAAGAAAGGATATTTTCCTCAAGAATTCATTTCAGGTGTTTTGTCAAAACTATTTTCCATCTAAGATGACATTATTTCATATGTATATGTTTCAAGTAAAATGTCTCTATGATTTAAATGGTTTCAATTTTTTTATGATGAAATGATATCAATTGTTTATGGATTATGTTATGATGGCATGATGTTTAAGAATCCCATTTTATTTCATGGGTTATGCAATGATGTATGATTTATGATTTTGTGGCACACATAAGAGTGGTATCATTATGAGATGGGTGGGACCTATATCTCCCTCCAATTCATTGGGTAAAGATTTTATATCTCATGAGATATACATGGCTGGAATGGTAGGTTATACCGGTTCAGTGAAACAACACTGAAACGAGGGTGACTCAGTTCAGAAATGGACTTTGTCCACTAAGATAGTATTGGCAATGAGTCTGGACTAATAAGATATTATTCTCTATGATTATGTGTGTATGCCACAAATTTTCATGTTTTATGTTATGATTACTGGGATTTCATTTCACTACTATGATTTATCCCATGTTATGATATTATGATCTCTTTTGCAGGTTAATATTTCCAAAATGTTATGTTCTTATGAATATGATGTGATTGATTTTTCTTTTGTTTACCCTTACTGAGCATTTGAGCTCACTATTTTCTGTTTTCTTTTCCCCAGGATATAAAGAAAGGTTTTAGGTTAAAAAAAGGTAAGATCTTTATGGGAGATGTTGAAGATCTTTCACCATGATTAGAAGATTACGTTCCGAGTTTCCAAAGACACTAAACTATTACGGTCCTTGTGTGTGTGTTTTTGTTATGTAATAAGTATTCTGAAAAATTAATGTAATGTCCTTGTACGTAAGGCTACAGGTCTCTACATGGGGACCCCATGGAGCCACTTTGGTAGGAAAATGACATTAATATCTTTTTACTTAATGTTAAAATTAAAATGTCACAAACATGTATTTCTTTAATAAAACAATTTTTAAATGGGGTTATACAAGTCATATATTTGACTATAAATATTAATTAGGAATATAAAAAGATTTACTACATCATGATATTTTTTTTATAATTTTTAGACATTAAATAAATTAAAATATTTATGGAACCATGATGATGCAGCGATTACCTCATTATATAACGATTTAAATAAAATGAAACGATAATGTAAAATCTAAGACCTAAACATGTAAAAAACCTATTGGATGGGTTTAGTTCGAACTATTATCACCTTATCCTCTAAATATATAATTGTGGGACCCTTTTTATCCTAAAATCATTTTATAATAAAGTATCTTTTCTTAACTTTCCAAGAGTGCCCCTCCTCTCCTCTTATAAAAGCCCGCCATATCTACCTCCATACCCACACCTCTCAAGCCTTTGGTTTGGCCAAGCTCTAATTTTTTTGTCTCTCCAAATCCCTATCTTACTCCTAGAAGCCTCACTTTTGGCAGAAGTCTTCCCAAGGAATCCTTTGAGCTCAAATCAAAAAGAGTTACCCGTTTTTAAGGTAATGTCTTGACTTGTGTTCTTTTGTTTTATTTTTCTTCTCCAACCCCCTAAACTCTTTTTATTCATTTATTTTGTAACAACTACAGTATCTTCAATATAATAGGATGTTTTTATAAGAATTATTATAGCTACACATACAAACAACTACATCTAATGGTTAAAGAACATACTGTTTCTGTGGATGGCGAATTTCTGCCTCACGAAACGATGATTGATCAATATTCTTCTAACACCTTCAAAGGTGGCCATTAAGATGTCACTATATTTATATATGATATATAATATGTTTATGTTTTCCTTATGATTCTTTATTTTTCATTTTTGTCATACCTTTGTGGCTTCCATTATGGGTATACGCGATATCTTCATTTTAGGAAGTGCGGACTACCGCCCCCTCAAAGTGATTTGATTCGTAAATGCCATATGTGGGACGTATAAAGGATGTATTTAAAGTTATTTTATATTTTGTATGTTACATCTAAATGATGAATAAAATTATGGAATTAAAACATACATACCTCTCATTTAGTTTTAATTCCATTAATATGACATAGAAATGAAAGTAGCGTTCATGCGTACGTACGACTTACCATCTCCATGAACGGTGCATTTCATTTCTTACCAATAAATTATTATGTAAAATTATAATTACATGTATATTCTGGATATATATGATATATATGATATCCAAATATTTAATATCATTCTGGATATAATGAACCTTTGACCACACGAACACGATGTAATTGTAAGAAGTCCACTTTCAACTTAAGAACCAAATATCGACAAAACAAAAATTATTAACTTAAATGATTACATAATGTTTATAACATGGTAATAAGTGATATAAAAGTAATAATGAACTTGAAAAAGGTTCTTAATAAAGTATAAATTAACTCAAGTTTATTATTCAGGACGTTAAAGAACGATCGAGTCAAGTCAGACCCAAGCTAAGGGACATCGTCTCAATCTCCATTCATTGAGGAATATTTCGTTTTATACAAAAATATATTTTATATGGTGTATAAACCCCTTTGACTTTTACTTTTATACAAAAGGAATCTTTTTCTACGAAGTGTTTTACTAAATGACAAAAAGGAATGTTTCTTTTAACGTACATGGTGACAACGACCTTTTCCGCCGCCGCAAGTATTATTTGGTCTTTGGCTTCGTCAACAAGACGTGATGTTTTTTTAAAATGAAATAAATACCTTATACTCTTTTATGTATTTTGGTATTGAAAATGGTTTTTATAACGGATTTTTTATGTCAATATATTTAAGTGATATATTGTGATCAAAGTGTGGAAATGTTTTCTTTCCATTATATTTGTTTTATGTCTTATGATTTTATAACAGTACTTGGACATTTCATGGGTGGTTACGTGATAAACCATATGATGGGTGGTGCTGTGAATACCAGGATGGGTGGTTACGTTATAACCTCTAATGCATTGGGTATGGAAGTCGTACGTATGGCTATTTCATTAAGTGATATCTGTGGAAGTTGACTGTATTGTTATTCCATTTAAGTATGTTTATGTCCTTAGTTAACTTTATATATTATGTATTCTTTATATGGGTTTTATGGTAATATTTTGGTTACAAAAGGGTAAGTAATGATATTTTATTCAGGGAAGAGTTTTTACTACTTCATAAAGGTGAAAAGTATTACTTTGGTAAAGTATTCATGGTTTACTTGTTGTATTGAAAAACTAACAGTTTTCTTTCTTTGTGTATCCTTTACTAGGATTTTTATGCTCATCCCAAGTTGTTGAAATGTTTTTCACAGGTCAAGGGAAAGGAACATGATAAGATGATAGTGTCAAGGAAGTGTCAAGAAAGAATCCATGTTTTATCTTAAATACGTTTCCTTTGATGGGAAAAAATGAATATTGTCTTTTATGTAACCACCTTGTTTAAATATGGACTGTAATGCATGATTTATGATCTAATTCTCTAAAACACTAAACCTGAAATGATCCTCAATGTGTATTCTTGAAGTAACTCAAGATTAAGTAAGGTTTAAGGCTGGGGACTTATAGTTGGTATCAGAGGTCAGTTTAGACAACTTTATGAGTTAGAAAATTGTTAAATTATAAATTAATTTATGGTATGATTGAAATGATATAGCATTTGAATATTACCATGTTGCTTCGCTTAAGATATTTATGTGTTAAGAAAGGTTTTTCATAGAGCAAACATAACAGCTTTTCGGGGAAGGCTTATAGAGGGAAATGATCTTTCAAATCAGTATCATGAGATGGTCATAATTAGAACGAAACAGTTTGTTGCAGTGATGAATATGTTGACATAGGTTACTACCGAAGGAGTTGAAAAATAGATTGGTGAATGTTCCAATTTTGGAACTTCCTTCCAGAAATTGTGATTTTGTTATATACAGTGATGCTTCGTTGAAGGGACATGGCTGTGTCCTTATGCAGAATGATCAGGTAATTTCATATGCTTCACGTCAGTTGAAAACTCATGAGGTAAATTACCCTACACATGATTTGGAATTAGCTGTTGTTTTTTTGCTCTAAATATTTTGAGGCATCATTTGTATGGAGTGAAGTGTGAAATAAATACTGATCACAAAAGTTTAAATTATATATTCACTCAGAAAGAATTGAACATTAGATAGAGGAGATGGCTGGAATTAATCAAGGATTATGATTGTACAATTCATTACCATACGAGAAAATAAAATAAAGTGGCTGATGCTTTGAGTCGAAAAGGTAATGCTTCATTAACCATGCTATGTTTGGAACGAGATCCTTTGGTTTTTTAATTGATGAACTTTGGCATGGAAGTTGTTTGTGTAGGAAGTCCTTCTGTTTTGTTTCAGGTATTAGTGAAATCTTCTCTATTAGACAGAATCAAGCAAGCACAAAATCAAGATAGTGAGTTGCAGAAAATGGTAGTGCTGGTTCAGAAGGGTAAGTTGCCTGAATTCAACATTGATAATGATTGTGTTTTAAGATTTGGGAAGATATTGTGTGTGCCTTGTGATTCAAATTTGAAGAGAGAGTTGTTATGTGAAGCTCATAATTCTCCGTTTTCAGTTCATCCTGGCAGTACTAAGATGTACAGAGATCTACAGGAGTATTACTGGTGGGATGGAATGAAAAGAGATATTGCTGATTTTACTGTGAAGTGATTGACTTGTCAGCAGGTTAAAGCAGAGCGGCAGTTACTGAGATGGATGTTTCAGCCTTTACAAGTGCTAGAGTGGAAATGAGAGAATATATCCATGGACTTCATTGTGGGATTTCTGAAGACACCACGAGGTAATAATGCAATCTGGGTTATTGTTGATCGCTTCACTAAATCTACTCATTTCCTTGCTATATGAGATACTTTTTCCCTAGATCAACTTTCCCATTTGTATCTTAAAGAGATAGTGAGGTTACATGGAGTTCCCCCCTCCATTGTGTTCGATCGTGATCCCAGGTTTACTTATAACTTTTAGAAGGGCCTTCAGAAGTCGGTGGGTACTGAATTAAATTTTAGTACATCTTTTCATCCGCAATCAGATGGGTAGTCATAACGAACAATTCAGACATTAGAGGATATGATATTTGCTTGTTCGATGGATTATCAGGGATGTTGGGACCAACATCTTTCTTTGGTTGAGTTTTCTTATAATAACATTTTTCATTCCAGTATACAGATGGAACCATTAGAAGCATTATATGGGAAGTGGTGTCGAACTCTGGCTTTTTGGGATGAAGTAGGTGAAAGGAAGCTGATGGGACGAAAATTGGTAGAAGAGATGGAAGAAAAAGTTTAGTTGATTCAGAAACGCATGAGAACAGCTCAGAGCAGACAGAAAAGTTATGCGGATAACCGGAGGAAGGATCTATCTTTCGAGGTAGGTGATCATGTTTTTCTCAAAGTTTCACCATGTAAAATTGGGATGCGATTTTGTAAGAAAGGAAAGCTGAGTCCAAGGTTCATTGGACCATATGAAATTATGGAGAAAGTTGGATCAGTTGCTTACCAAGTGGCTTTACCTCCAAGTTTATCTCAGGTACACAATGTTTTTCTTGTTTCGATGTTGACAAAGTATATTCCAGATTCATCTCATGTTTTGAGCCCAGAGGTAGTTCAGTTGGAAGAGAATCTCTATTATGAAGAAAAACCAGTCCATATTCTTGAACAAAGAGAGCAAGTGTTGCAAAATATGGTAATTCACCAGGTAATGGTTTTATGGAAAAACCATATGGTTAAAGAGGCAACATGGGAATCTAAAAATGCTCTGAGGGATAAATACCCCCACTTATTTTGATAAGTGAATAAAATTGCGAGGACGCAATTCCAAAAAGGGGGGAAGGATGTAACATCCCAAGTAAATAAAGAATAATGCTTTTTCATTTTTATTAATATTTATGAATTAAATATTATTTTTACTTTAAAGGGGTTTCTATGTTCGATAGCGTACCCGATATGCAACAAATAGTTTCTTTGAAATCTTACATCGCACTCTAATAATAAAAAAATATTATTTTAAATTGTAGTTACTGCCTAGCCATTGTAATGGCGGGAATGAACAGAACTAACTACAAAATGATTATATACGTTTGTCAAATATTTTTACTTTTTACAATAAATGTTAGAGGATTAAAAATGCGAAGGAATCCAATTTTAAGCGAAAACATTTTAATATTCTTTAAAAGTTCAATTAACCGCCTTTTGATGACGAACCTCTTTTAAAACCACTTTTTGATAATATTATGTGTTATATATGGCCAAATAAAACTCTTCTTTAAAATTGGGACATCAAATTTTACTTTGTGTAATTTTTTGGTATTTTTCCGATAAAGTTCATTTTTAATGAATAGTGAGAAATGTTGTATTTTAATTCAAAACCACTTTTTAATCTAATTTATTTATATGATTAGATTATCTTTTGAATTGGTTTAAATGTGAAATTAGAATATATTTTTACCGTTTAATCCAATAGTGGTCATTGGAATGAATTTCACTTTGAAATCAGACTTAAACTAGTTTCAATCTTTTGATACTTTTTGTTTCATAAAAACACGCTATTTGTTTTGACAGCGGGAATTAATTATTAAATTAATTAATGCAACTTATATGTTTTGAATTTTTTAAAATATACATCATTTTTGAATTCGGAATATCAAATATAGCTTAGGGTGAATTTTTGGTATTTTTCTGAAAAACTTCAATTTTTGATGAATAGTGAAACCACCAAGTGGTACTTAAAAAAACCGATTTTTCGTTTAAATGAAATTTTACCACCTCTGTGTTTTGAATTTCAAAAATCTCACATACATGGTTGTAATTAGGAATTAAAATTTGGTTCAATGGGATTAAAATAATTTTTTGGTGAATAGTAACTTTTATGTTTTTAATCGCGATTAGAGGTAATTAGTGTAATTTAAGGTAAAAATAATGTTTTAATAATATGAAATGACCTAGAAACATCTCCTAAACTTATTGGATGTGTCATGGCAGAACAAAACAATCCATGGGTCAATGTGGGGACCCCATGGAGCCACTTTGGTAGGAAGATGACATTAATATCTTTTTATTTAATGTTAAAATTAAAATGTCACAAACATGTGTTGTTTTACTAAAACAATTTTTAAATGGTATTATACAAGGGATATTTTTTACTATAAATATGAATTAGAAAGCTAAAAATATTTCCTACATTATGATATATTTTTTATATTTTTTAGACATTAAATAAATTAAATTATTTATGGAACCATGATGATGCAGCGATTACCTCATTATTTAACGATTTAAATAAAATGAAACGATAAGGTAAAATCTAAGACCTACACATGTCAAAAACCTATTGGATGGGTTTATTTCGAACTATTATCACCTTATCCTATAAATATATAATTGGGGGACCCTTTTTATCCGAAAATCATTTTATAATAAAGTATCTTTTCTAAACATTCCAAGAGTGCCCCTCCTCTCCTTTTATAAAAGGCCCCCACCTCTACCTCCTTACCCACACCTCTCAAGCCTTTGGTTCAGCCAAGCTCTGCTTTTTTCGTCTCTACACATCCCTATCTTACTTTTAAAAGCCTCACTTTGGGCAGAAGTCTTCCCAAGTAATCCTTTGAGCTCAAATCTAAAAAGTTACCTATTTTTTAAGGTAATGTCTTCACTTGTGTTCTTTTGTTTCATTTTGCTTCTCCAACCCCCTAAGATATTTTTATTAATTTATTTTGTAAAAACTACAGTATCTTCAATATACTAGGATGTTGTTATAAGAAGAATTCGAGTTTCACTTACACACACCTACATCTAATGGTTAAAGAACATACTGTTTCTGTGGATGGCGAATTTCTGTCTCACGAAACGATGATTGTTCAATATTCTTATAACACCATCAAAGTTTGCCATTAATATGTCACTATATTTATATAAGATATATAATATTTTTATTTTTTCCTTAATCTTCTGTATTTTTCATTTATGCCATACCTTTGTGGCTTCCATTATGGGTATACGTGATATCTTCATTTTAGGAAGTGCGGACTACCGTCCCCTCAATGTGATTTGATTCGTTAATGCCATATGTGGGACGTATAAAGGATGTATTTAAAGTTATTATATATGATGTATGTTAAATATAAATTATGAATATAATTCAGAAATTAAAATATACATACCTCTCATTTAGTTTTAATTCCATTAATATGACATAGAAATGAAAGTAGCATTCATGCGTACGTACGGCTTACCGTCTCCATGAATGGTGCATTTCATTTCTTACCTATAAATGATTATGTAATATCAAAATTACATGTATATGCTTGATATATATGATATATATGATATCCAAATCATGAATATCATTCTGGATATAATGAACCTTTGACCACACGAACAACATGTAATTGTAAGAAGTCCACTTTCGACTTAAGAACCAAATATCGAAAATACAAACATTATTAACATAAATGATTACAAAATGTTTATAACATGGTAATAAGTGTTATAAAAGTAATAATGAACTTGAAAAAGGTTTTTACGCAATTAGAAATTAACTCAAGTTTATTATTCAGGACGTTAATGAACGATCGAGTCAAGTCGGACCCAAGGTAAGGGACTTCGTCTCAATCTCCATTCATTGAGGCATATTTTGTTTTATACACAACTATCTTTTATACGGTGTATAAACCCCTTTGAATTTTACTTATATACAAAAGGAATTTTTTTCTATGAAGTGTTTTACTAAACGAAAAAAAGGAATTTTTCTTTTAACATACGCGGTGACAACGACCTTTTCCGACACCGCGATTATTATTTGGTATTTGGCTTCCTCAACAAGCCGCGATGTTTTTCTAAAATGAAATAAGTACCATATACTCTTTTATGTATTTTGGTATTGAAAATGGTTTTTATAATTTATTTGTTATGTCAATATATTTAAGTGATATATTGTGATCAAAGTGTGGAAATGTTTTCTTTCCATTATATCTGTTTTATGTCTTATGATTTTATAATGGTACTTGGACATTTGACGGGGGGTTACGTGATAAACCATATGATGGGTGGTACCATGAATACCAGGAAGGGTGGTTACGTTATAACCTCCAATGCATTGGGTATGGAAGTCGGCCGTATGGCTATTCCATTAATTGATATGTGTCGAAGATGACTGTATGGTTATTCCATTTAAGTATGTTTATGTCCCAAGTTACCTTTATATGTTATGTGTTCCTTATATGGGTTTTATGGTAATCTTTTGGTTACAAAAGGGTAACTAATGATCTTTTATTCAGTGAAGAGTTTTTACTACTTCATAAAGGTGAAAATTATTATATTGGTAAAGTATTTATGGTTTACTTGTTATTTTGAAAAAATAATAGTTTTCCTTTATTGTGTATCCTTTACTGGGATTTTTATGCTCATCCAAAGTTTTGGAAATGTTTTTCACAGGTAAAGGGAAAGGTACATGATATGATTATAGTGCCAAGGAAGTGTCAAGAAAGAATCCATGTTTTATCTTAAATATGTTTCCTTTGATGGGAAAAATGAATACTCTCTTTTATGTAACCACCTTGTCTAAATGTGGAATGTAATGCATGATTTATGATCTAATTATCTAAAAATATAAACCTGAAAAGATCCTCGACGTGTATTCTTGAAGTAACTCAAGATTAAGTAAGGGTTTAAGGCCGAGGCCTTATATTCATGATCCATTATCCATGTTTTAATTTTTTTCAATATTCTTACAGAAAATTCCCATAATCATGGATTCCCAAGTATGATTGAATGTCATGAGGATGAAAGACCATGTTCGCATGAGTGAATGTAATAATGATTCATATAAGAAATAATGTATCCTTTATAATAATTTATAAAATTTTGTAAGTATCAAATTCACTATATTTCATATGAATAGTCTACAATATCAAAATCACTGTAGCTAACTATATTTGACCACTATGTCTATGTAATAAGTTTCAACTATGGAAATATTATAATATGAAATTGGGACTACTATTTTGGTGAAGTACTAGATCATAATTTTGAAGTATGAAATTTAATAATTCCTATTGATCAAGTATCTCTAAGGATTTACCATTGGTCGAAGAAGGATGAAACAAAAGATATATAATAATTAAACAAGGATGAATGGGGAAAGGGGAGAATAAAATAATAACTAGTGAAACTTTTTTTTGGTTTTCATTGTTTTATTTTATACTTATAATAAGGGGTTAATGTTTTATACTAATTATTTTACCATTTTTACCTTTCTCAATGAAGGGATAAACAAGTGGTGGTTTTGGAAGGGAAATATTTAAATCTATGATTCATATATATTTGAATTACTATGGATAAAACTGATTTTTTTATTAAAAGGACTGAGTATTAATAAATAATTTATATTATAAAATGTGAATCTGTTTTACTCATAAAAATCAATTTATTACAATGGAACATGATCAGAAATCATACTTTACTAAGAATAATTTTTATATATTGGAATTGAAATGGTTGAGTGGTCAAAATCAATGTGATTCCTAGCTCATGCTTGAGGGATGTAGAACTGTCTTGGTTTTCATAGGAATCAAAAATACTATTTTGTATATCTAATGTAAACTAAGTGTGGGTGTCTTTATCACATTAAAAAAATAATGAGATCATATGGGGTATATATTTCTATTAAATTTATCCACATCAGGTTCAATCCACCTTGGTTGTAAGTTAAAAATATTTTGGATCCTTCTATTAATATGAAAATTAGAATAGGGAAAATAACTTGATATCTATGATAGCATGATAAGATTTTAAATAACCCTTATCGATTGATATTCTAACAAATTATCCATCAATCACATTTTATTGAACTATTTTTACTATCATAAAATTAACAACTACAAATTTATTATATATCCCATGTTAAATATAATATTATATCTCCCTTCATGAAGATAAACATCTAGATTTCCAATATAAAATTTTAAATTTAGTAAATAATATGATTTTGTAAAACCACTATGATTGTTGAATTTATCAAATTGACAATATATATTTAAATTTCACATATTTACTCCAGAATATTCTATATCCACCTATATATTGTAACAAAATGTATAGATAAAAAATAAATAGAGTCATTATACCATTTTTTAATTATCCACAAGGTGGTTTATTAAAATATATGATAGTTCCCTTCAAAAATCCTCATGTAGGATCAATAATTTCTAGATTCCATAAACTAGTTCCATGGGTCACAACTAAATATTAGTGTAATGAGTTATTTTTTACTAAATAAATTATAGTAATGTGTTTTATAGAAATGATAAATCCATAGTTAGTAAATAAACAACTAATTAATTAAGGAATAAAAAAACAGAATCATAAATCTTACTTAATACAAATGTGATGATATAGTAAATATATCACAAAAATATGTAAAAAATATTAATAATGTGATTTTTAGCATTTTAATAAGGCCAAATTCTATACTATCAACTAAAAAAATATATTACAAAAATATTATTTTAAAAAAAGTCACTATTTCTCTAGAATGACAGTCAATATCGCATCCAGTACCTGTATATTTCTACGGTATTATTCAACCCACAATAACCAACCATTGAAAATGGGACCTTAATAATTCCCATGTCATGGATAATATGGTTTATATGGTCATGTAATATGAAAATATTGGGTTTTATTATAATATCCCTTATATAAAGTTAGGTCTTGAATACAAACATTTCAAACTACTTAAGAGGGAATACAATTGTTTTTATCATGATTTGATGATTGTACATACGGAAAAACATTTTGATATCAACAAATTAATATATATATTTTAATTAATAACCTAAAAACAAATTTGAGACACCACCATTACATCATATACCACTTATTGTGTGTTATCAAGGCCACCATAATTACCATTTTCTTTTTTATAGAATACTTTTTTGTTTTTGTAGCATTTGGAAAAAATCCAAAAGAGATTTTATAAATGGGGAAAGAGACACCACATAATCCTCAATAATCAAATATAGAGACAAATGAACTCATATTGAATTGTATTGTTAGTATCCTTAGGGAATATAAAAACAAGGAAAGGATACAATGTATTATACATGATGTTTTCACACAAATGAAAATGGACATGAATCTTTATTATGATTATCATCCTTGGTATTTTTCTATAGATGGCAATAGTACAACATTAGTATCCCCTTTAGAATGTATTAGAGGTAAAAAATTCAGGTTCATTATATCTTTAATATATTACTAATACTCATTCCATACAACTAATATTCATAAGCATCCATTGCATTGTTGAATTTATATTTAAATATAATCATCGTTTTGTTACTATAATTTTTAATGACAAATCATGGGTGCATGTTAGGTTTAGAAACTTATAATAACTTTTACGTCATTTAATTTCTCAACTAATTAGACTTTTACATTATATTAATCTATACACTCTTCATAAACTTTTTTTATCCATTTTTGTACACACTATGTCATTATTAACTCATGATCCATTAATAGTATACAACCCAGGATCACATTAAATATTATATTTTACATGGGTTTTCCAAATTTGGGGATAATTTAAAATATCTATTGTGTTTGACAAATTTTAGCCTATAACATTATAAAACACTATCAAATTAATATATAGATATATCCCAAGGTTAATGGGCTCAATGAATTTATAGTAATACCATAAATTGGTATAGCCTCCTAAAATGTTAAGATTCACACCCATTTAGTAGTTTTAGCTCACAACATAGAACAATTGTTCATTCATATATGAATGTATTCACAAAATAAATTTAACCCACTCGGCTGAGTTCTACTGTTCTAATAATTTCTCCATCCCTGATTTATATACCATATAATAATAATTTATTTTAAATTTATCCATGAATCTACTAATTTCATCACAATATTTCCCTTTGAGGAGTTATTATCTATTCATTGGGCTTCTATAGTTTTCTTAATTTACAAATGAATGTATATATGACATATTAAACTCATTCCCAATGGGTATACCCATTATCACATAATGTGATATATTTTTTCTATTTGTATTTTACCATGTATTCTTATTAATATCTAAATTGTCTACGCTGTCAATAAATACACACTTTTATACGATATTAATACATTTATTATTCAACTAATGGATTTATTTCATGAAAATATCATTTGTTTTTGAATAACTAATGTAATTATCTTATTTTTTTTATATTTAATGTTTTACTGGTTAAATACCCATATAATTTTTTATTTTTACTACACTGTTATTTTTAGGTGATTTGATAATTTTATGATTATTTTAATGTCATTTTGATATTTGGTTTATTAGATCATATTAAATAATTATGAATGTAAATTTCATGGTTTAATAATAAAAAATTCTAATTTCATGACCTATTGATAATAATTTTATTTTTGTGTTGAGAATAAAACTCAATACATATCACACATGTGATCAAAATAAAAATAAAATCACTAAAAGAAATTAAAATAGATATAATTCATAAATATATATTTTAAAAATGAATGTTCACCATTAATTTACTCAATTTAACACCATTGTCTGAGAATAGAAAACTAATATACTAAATTAAGGTGTTATAGGTGATATAAAATAATATTTTTTTCACATATCTTCAATTTGAAAAGTAAAAATTATTTAATTAACATATTTTTGTTATTATAAATAAATTACATTAAATAAAAAATAATGTTTTTAATATAATATGAAAAATTTTATGAATGATATTTGTTATTAAAACTATTTTAAAACGTGATGAAATTAGAAGATAATGGTGAAAAGTCATTATGTTTAGGAAATATGAATGGATTCAATAAGACCATAATTTTTTAAAGGAAATTTATGTGACTCTATCACAAGATTCAGAATCAAGTAAAAATTTTAATTTATAGATTATAGCTACAGAGCTAAGATGGGTTATTTGGAGAATAGGATTACTCCATAACATCTATTAATATTATTAAATATTATTATATAAAAAATTATTTTAAAACTAAAATTTAGTTTTGTAGTGATGTCTAAAAGTGTGAGATGTAAAAGACCATACAAATGTGAATAAGAATAGAATGAGAACAATTATCAAAGGAAACTCTCCATAAGAGTATATCTTTTATGGTAAATCATTTTATATAATATTAGTCTCACTTTTAGTCAATAATCATAGTGTATCATAGTTTAGAAAATTCCATTTACAATGTTGGTTGAATTGTTATATACACTAAATCATTGTCGACAATAATACACACCCTCCACCTCATAGGTTTGTAAGTTAATGATATACTCAATTATGTTCACTCCATTACTCTCTTTGGTATGAAATCACACCAATTTAGACTACAACTACCAAATATCTATCCTATTACAAAACAACTATGCTAAGGTGGGTATAATAAATCTTCATGGAATAAAAAGAAGAAAGTGAATCTATAGTTAGGGAAAATTCATCAATCTTACACTACTGGCTACCAATGACCATGCATATAGTGGATATGGAATGATTAGATTTAGTTGAGAATTAATTGGATTCATCATATGAGCATTCCATTATAATTATCTTCATATAATTTACCATCCAATTTGAAGATGGAGATCACAGTAAAAATTTGTATGAGAGAGTATCACAAAAAATAAATTATGACTCGGAATATGTCTTACATACATTGGAAACATAGTGAAAAACATTAATCACTAAGATATTAACTCTTTACATAGTGGGAATCAGTATTAATTTATACCCAATACACCCTTCCATCCAAAAAATATACTAGTTTTTTAAAATCATTTCCTATATTAAATACATTAACATTAGTATATTTTCCCATTTTGTAATTAAAATTTATTTATAATAAACTAATTTTATTGTTTTTTATTTTTTATCAATAATAATGAAGATAATGAATCATTTTTTAAATAATTACTTCAGATTAGAATAATTGGTGAAGCTATTAAACCAAGTTTTCTTCATGCGCCATGTTGAAGAATATCTTGTTGTTTTGAGTTATATGATGTATCATATAAAATCTCATTAACCATATTAATAATTAATAAAGGGATATGGTTGAGTGGTATATTTTTTTTATATCTTTTTTAATATGGAAATTACGATTTATAACTATATTTATCCTTAGATACATTCATGGAAATTGATTCACATGGAATGGAGTGAAAATGTTTCTAGAAGACTAATTAAAAAATTAGTTTAAGATGATTTGAGTATCCTAAAATTGGATAATTTTATGAAAATGTAGAATTCAATGAGGAGATAATGAAATAAATGAGTTTCTAAAATGGAAAATCTCATGTAAGATTATATAGATGTTCTCCAAACATTTAGGGATGAAATAATGTAGAATATTGTTCCATTATATGATTTTGATTTAATATTCTAATTGTAGTTATGATCCATACTGTACAATTATTTCTTATATTAAAATTCTATTTTGAAACAGAAGATCCTGGTGGGAAGAAGCAATGATTGGTGTTTTTTATGACGATCAATTAATGATTGTAAGGAAATATACATGAATGAAGTTGAATTTAATTTGTCACATATAAAATATGAACTATTGAGATATATGATTATTCTGGTTATGATTAAATTTAAATTCATGTAATAAATAAGAGTATTTAATTTTTAAAATTAATTTATGGTGTTTAGAGATCACATGAAGTACTTTGTAATTTTTAGTTATGGGAAAAATGACAAAGGCTTTGGAATGTAAAAGGAATTATTGGAATATATAACATACAAAAAATTAATAATGAGTTCAAGTATAATAATCCTGAAAAAAATTGGATACAAAGTGGTATGAAAAAACATTTATCCTACTCTAAAATATAAATAATCTCTTATAATAGAATAATAATTCAAAAAACTATTTACACATAGTAAGATATAAATATATCTTCATGAATATATGTAAAATTAACCTCAATTTAATATGTAATTATTATTTATTAAGATTATACAACATACTAAAACTCATATATATAGATAATAGATAAATTTCCAAATAAATAGTGGTTATCAAATTTTGTATAAGGATTAATAATTTGTATACATTGATATAATTGAGAGTCACAAAATTCAATATATCTGTATCATACCACATGCTGATCCTAATCTAATATATTTAGAAAATTATATATTTGGTAATTTAATTTCACCGATGAAAGTTTTATTCATTAGCGAATTGAAAATAAAAATAAGTTAGATTACAATTCTATGATAGTTTTTTGATGATGTGAATTTCCCTACAGTGTAGTAGATAAGAATTATTTGAAGAGGATTTATAATGAAATGAATCCAGAGATACAACTTTTATATTATATATAACCACATCATTAGATGAAAGGGAGAAACAATGAAGATAAATCATAAATTTTTATTAGTTGTATGACATGGATTTTATTTCAACTTGGTGATCATGGGAGTCCAATAGATTTTGAAAGAAATTTCATGATGTTTTTATCTGTGTGGTGAAGACTTTGGTTATATGAAATCCAAAAAATTTTATATCCACACCATTGTTGTGAGGATATCCATTGATATATTTACCGATGCAAAATGGTTATTCTTGTTCACCACATGGGTGAGGATGTGTTTTTTGACATATGATTTATCAATTCTTGTTTATATTTTTTAAAATTGTTTAATGTTGTGATATGAGTGAAACAACATATTGTGTGATAAAGACGTTATTATGGAAGTCCATCAAATCATAATATATTTCAATCACATTAAAACTATTAATTACATTCCCAGTTATTAAATGATGCCAAACCCCATTTGTGAAATAATTTTTATATAATTCAAGTAAAAATATAATAATATTCATCAATTTTATTTCCCATACATAGAGAAAATTATTCACACAAAGTTAAATTCTTCCTACCATTATGTGGGCCTTTTTTGTGGCAGTGTAAAGGTAACTCTTGACTTTTACGGGTTGTGTTAGGGTAACCCAAAAACCGTATAAATGTAAATTTTAATTATGACACTATTTTAAAGAAACTCTAATTTTAGAAAGGGTATATAATAATAAACTCTCACTATATAAGGGTATATTTTAGTTTTGTAAATGTATGTAATTATTTTCAAAGGTTATATAAGCATAACTATGAGGAAATATAAAGATAACCCTTAGTTTTCAATGGTTATGTTATGGAAATACTAAATTTAAAATGGTTTCATGAATATTATGAGTTATAAAAGTGTAAAACCTTGTTAATATTATGAAAAAACATTTTTTATAAATTAAATTTTAATCCATGATTTTTCTATCTTACCATCTCAAACCTAGAAAACATTTTTATGATTTTATAATATTAAATAATCTAAAATTAATTATTTTGAGCCATTAATTCTTGTTAAAATTATTAATGTGATCTTAAATTCTCCATATTCAAGAAATAATTCATATGAAAATTAAATAGTTATTTAATTTAGTGTTTTGAATTATACAAACAAAATAATATTATGTTTTAAAAAAATACATAATCCTTTATTTATTTTATTTTTTATATCCTAAATATCCTTAGAAACCAAGATTAGTTTTTGTATTATGTTTCAATGCATTAATAAATCTCTATGTGTTATAATTTTGGATTCTAGGATTGAAAAAACACATCTATCTCTCATTATCTTTTTATCCTGATTTTATTTCTTTTTCAAGGAATAATTTCAAGGTATAAATGAATTTCTATTTCTTGTAAAAATTATATGATAAATGTTTTGAATCAACATTCATTTATAATAACATTGACTAATCAATGATTAATGATGAAAAATCAATACATTATTGGGATTATTCTAGATATATAAATTTCTATCACATGATTATTTTTTTATTGGGAAATAATAAAATTTGAATCTATTTTTGGGAAACATGGTGAGTTGTTAGAACAGATTAATACCGAAAGATTATTTGAGTGACGAAAATATTTATGAAAATTAACGTTTTCTCCAAGAATAATTATGTTGTGTGTTCATTAAATTGAACAAGTTAGGTATGTGGTTGTTACCATGATATGAAATTATGTGATTTATTTACATTATAGTATAATTTATCTTGAATAAATATGTATGTGTATGTTTCCCATGTGACCATGTTTGATGATTGATCCCACGTGTGGTTGTGTGTTTCCCATGGGAAGCATGTTTGAGTTTGATCACTTTTGTGAGTTTTTTGATGAAATTTTATCAGTCTATATATGATAAGTTGTGCCTTTATATGTGATTCCACTATTTTATGGTGATTTATTTGGTATATTCTTGGTTTTTATTATTCTATATTTTGTAAAAATGTAATAGGTAGAACCTCAATAGCATGATGGAGCATGATGGGGAATGAGTTTAGACATTTCTTGTGACATGATGATGTAATCATGTTTGAAAATATGGCATGATAGACTATCTCTAAACTTAGGGGCATGATGGTCTTATTTTATTTTACCAAAAGGGAGAAAATGGGGCATGATATTGTTACAATACAAGGCTAGGGACACAATTATGGGATATAATGGACTTATCTATAGACCTTATGTAGTGTTGAATAAGATGATCATATGGTCCGACCTAAGACTCTTTTTAATAGTGTATATATTATGATATATGTGATGAACTTATGGTAAAGTCATTAATATGAATTCAACTGTGACTATGTTTATGGCATGAAGTCAAAATAAGAATGATATAGGGGTTTTTTGAGGCATTGATAACACATAAATCTTTGATATATAATTTTATATTGTTCAAATTCAAATTTATTTCAAATAATAAAATTCACTTTTCTAATTGTGTGATCATGTTAAGGACACATTGGTGGTTTACTAATAGGTATACACTTACACAATACCTGGGTGTCTCGATTCACATTAACAATTCATGGCCAACTCTACATGAAAGGGAAACTCCTGATTGATATGAAATTTGGGGATGGATCATAGTCATAAAAGAATGTTCTATGATAGAATTTGGATTGTTTTATATTGTTTTTTAATTTATGTGTCTTGATCACATTCTGGATTACAGTGAAAAATTGGGGGTCCATGAATTAGAATTTTTTAAGACATGATTTATCTTCAGTACAATTATTTATAAAATGGTTTACTTATTTCATTGTGGTATTCCAGCTATTTTGATACAAAGGTTATAGTCTCTCCACTAACTTTAGAACCATGGTGATATTTAGAAAACTCATGCATACAGGGAGACATGGCTCAAGCCCTATAACACTCCATCGTAGACCTAAGGATTTTGGATAGGGAATTACACTATTTACACATGTTTTTATATAGGTATAGTGTTTAATGTTTTGAGTTAATTAATGAATTTTAATTTAAATATCCCATGAAAATTGATGAGAATGATAAATATTAAAGGATGAATACTATAGATATATTATGAACGTCTCTTGGTAAGTATTTATGAAAATAATTATTATTTAATTATAGATGTCCTGAAGGATTATGAATCATAGAGAGATATTGTATAACTAATATTGTGTGAATTATGTTAAAATTTTACGATGATTATATTTAAAATAAAATATGAAATATAATGTTTCCTTATCAATGATGGTATAATCATGGATATTCCATTAGATGAAGATAATGAAAGGAATAAAATACATACTAAATAACATTTTTTATCAAATCTATCAATTGGAGAGAGTGAGAATTAACTATGTATTTGTATAAAATAATATTTTGAAAACAATTGTAGAACTAAAATTATAATGAGAAGAAGCTGATTCCAATGCATTAAAGAATAATAATAATAATGGAAAAAAATTGTGTTTATATATTTCATTACTCATTGTAAAAAATAAGAGTAATTCTAAGTTTATCATATGATATTATTATACCTAATGTTTATTTAGGATCTAAACCAGTGATATTTTTATATTTTAAAGAAGGTTGTTGTATCCACATGGATTAGAACATATCATGGTAGGATATGAGACACATTCTATCCATTTGGGGATAAATCATACACTATTTCTTAAAATACATTTAGGGGGTAAAAGCCAACACATATATTCAACCCAGAATGTGAACATACACACATTTTAGAGTATGGTTTTTGGGATATATGCTTTCTAAATAACCATTTTGGATATTAAAATAGATTTTTTTAGCCTTGGATAACTACCAACATAATCTAATGGAACATACACACATTTTAGAGGACAGCCTCAATAAATAATTCTTGATTTCCATTTTATTTTACTTTATATGTTATACAATATTCCTGATCATTGAAAGAAAGAATAAGCTTGGTAGATCCATAAACTTAATTCATGATAAGGTATAAAATTTTTTATTGTTATTAAATTATAAATACTAATTAAAACTCATATTAGTGTTTTTTCTATCAAAACTAATCTTAATTACCAGTAATAAAATATATTTTACAAATATATCAAAATTATTATAAATAAAATGATTGAATTTTTTTATGTTTTCATTCAATGTGACCAAGATGTGTAGACTATGATAAAATATACCATTTGGTTGTTTGAATATTTTCTATTACATGATAGTAAATAATTGAAATAAATGATTTATTATGGAATTGAAAAATTAAACCCTCTTTTGTAATTTGGATGAATTTTCAACATTTATATGCTGCAAGTATGAAAAAGATATAACTAACATTGATAGAGATGATCTGGTCATTACTTCAATTATAGAAGAGATGAAAAACACTTCCAAATCAAAAGGCATAATGAATACATGTGATCGATAGTGAACCAACATATTATTATAATATATGAATGCATTATATATCATTATACACACAAAAAATGAACAAAATAAAAATTGTGATATATGTTATGGAAAATATAATTATTCTTAGTTACTTATTTAAAAACATACATTAATTTAGATGAAATTAATATAAGTAATCACTTAATGAAATAATTATAGAATTCAAATAAATGATAAATTTAATAAGAATGAAATTTTACTGGTGTGGGAAAGATGGAAAATACTATATTAACAATATAATTTTCTACACATATTTTTTAAACCTAATATATGAATAATAATTTCATTTTCTGTAAAAATACCTGATAAACATAATTTTTTAATGTATTTGGAGTATATATAATCAATATTCTTATTTCATGAATGATCCTTAACATCTTAAATAATTATGTAACCATTAATTCATCTTCATAGAAATAACCTATTGAAAACCATTATTCAGTACCTAAGGAAAATATTTATAAGAAAGGGTGATCTAAGTTTGTTTTTATGGGTAAATAAGGAAGATATAAAGGATCAAGAAATCATAAAATTAGGAAATGGGTCTGATAAAATGAACATATCATTTGAAAACCATACCCTTCATATCAAATATCATATTCTGCAGTCATGTAATAAATCATGGAAAATAATATTACGGGAATAATAAATGAATAAAAAACATAATCATTGAGAACATAAAATTTTCATAAGAAATAATTTTTTGACATACACACAAGAATTGAAAAGAATTTCCTTTATAGTATAGTATAATTTTCAAGTTTTTTATAGAGGAATGATTTCACTCCACAAAACATAAAACTGATCAAGGTTCACTCCCAAGATTATTATTGTGGAAAAAGGATCTTACTAAATTTGGATCACTCTCCACTCTAGTCAAATTTATATAATAAGATATCAGTAATTTCTCATTGAATTATAGAGAAATATAAGTCCCACCCATCATTAGATATAAAATTATCCTCATCCCTGATTATAACATAACAAAAATAATTTGTTATAAGGTACATATTAACATTGGTTAAAACAAAACAATTAACCATGGTATATAGCCTATCAAAGTTTCAGATAATGAAAACCCAACATATGTGTAATAAATGATCATAAAACATTTTTTTTCTCAAAACCCAAGAATATAATTGGATTTCATAATCATTTCATTATTTCATATCAAATGGAAAAGTAAATGGTTTCATAAAATTATATTATTCCATCATACATTAAACCATTAAAAAGGAATGGGTTTCATAATTATCTTGTCATCATAAAAATAAACCAAACAATGAAATAAATTGGCTGTTATTTTTGGATTATATCACCTGTAAATATTATGTAACATCATAATATTTCATTTCAGATGGAAAAGGATATCACATGTAGCATTTTTTGAGAAAAATATCAATTATAATTTGAAAATCACCATTTAAAATTAAAATTTCAAAAAACATTGTTAAAATCCTTGCCATTTAATATAATATATAATCATACAATGGAATATGTAAATTTTTTTAGTGGTCATGATGGAATAAAATACCATTCATATTCTACACATTAATCTGACGATGCCATTCACATTTTTGTTGAAAATTAAAAATGTTCCTCAATAAAAAATATAAGGAATATTACTTTTAAAATATTATCTAAAAATTCATATATGTGTAAAAATATTTTTTTCAAATATTTTTATTTTATGGAAAATTTTCATCAATACATTTTTTGATTTCAAGGATATATAAGAAAAAAGTATGTTTAACTATATAGTGAAATAATCTTGTTTTTAGATAAAAAATTTCAATTGAATCTTAATTTCGTAATGATAAGAAAATGAATTGAAATAATATAATTTTATTAATAACAAAGGGATAAAAAAATTATTGAATTTTTAAGGAGATAGAGAAAAAGAATTTATCACCAGAAAATCTTTCATAAACAATATTTATAAGAAATGATATTGTAATATACAACCATTACTAAATTGGTATCATTTGAATCCTAATACATATCAATGAAATAAATTTATATTTATATGCATATCCCAAAATTTTATGATAATAATCATAAAATATATTCCTTGGTTGTATATATAACACGGAAAATAAATAACTTGTGAATATATCATGTGTCCAATGGAAATAAATGTTAGATGGATATCTCTTACCATAAGTCCGGTTTTTCTTCATACACATTTGAAAATCATGAATAATATATATAGTATTATTTAATATCTATTAAATAGACATAATAATTTATATCGTAAAATATATTATTTATTTAGTACATTTTTTATCAACTTATTAACAATTAAATGTGAATATAATGTTTTGGGTAATAACTTGTTCATTTTCCATGTATGTTTTAGATATGAATTCAGTGTCAGTTTTAATTGATCATGGTGAAATTAAATAGACAATAAATACCATTATATAAATACAAAATATATTAACCATATATTTATTTTGACTAGTCTATAAAGTTATAGAAAAATTGAATTACACCGTTCATAGAGACAATAATCCATATGCACACATGTGTGATGATTACATTTTCTCAACATATGAAAGAAAAGAAAGTTATATATTAAATAAAAATTAAATATTTTTTTGTATAATATATTTCATACATATTTATTTAATATATCATTATTACCAACCCCTTCTAAATTAATTGAAAAAAATGCATCACATCAACTCGTGGAGGCTATAGACTACATATGCAAGGGAGATACTATTACTATGTAATGGATTGTAATGGAAAAGTTATATTTGATATAATAATTCTAGAAGAATAAATATTTTATTAAAATAATATTTAAACGTTAAATACTTCTTTATCTTCATCCACGAGAGGCCGTGATGGAAAATGACTTACATATGGTCGAGATTCAGTAATCCATCGTACACATGATCGATGATTTGAATTCTCATTTCATGGAAGATAATATAGATATAAGTGTGTCCATTAACATTATAAAATAAAAATAAATTTAGTTTGTAGATTTTATTATATGATAATAGTTAAAAAATATTTTAATTCTATTGAAGATGAAATAAAATCAAAATGCTTGGTTAAGAATGATATGCCTTCTTTAGAAATCCTTCTTATGTAAGAAAAAAAAGAATTCATATGAGGGGTTCCTAAAAAATATAAGGACTATATGATGTAGGGATGTATGTAAGGATCAAATTTTGGAAATTATTTTCATATAATTTTTTTTTTGTGTGTTAAGTGGATAAGAGAGTGATTGCCCTTTTATATGTTTGGGAGAGACCACACAAAGAATTTTTGAAAAGAAAAGGGTGTTCTCAAATTTTAAAAATACCACAAGGATAAAAAATTAATCATTATTGAACCATAAATTTTATAGTGTATAAATATATCCATAAATTAATAGTTTCACATGATTTTCAGTCATTTTAGCACATAGAATTATATTTTAACACCCAGTGAACCCAATTAATCCTTATTCGCGTTAATTATTTTATACTATTTTTACTATTAATTTTTAAATAAATAATTTTGTATGTGTTATATAATAATTATTATTTTGATTAAAATTGTGGAATCCATTTTTTAAATTCAATTTACAGAAATGTAAAATATTATATTTAAAATTAAACATGTAGAAGTGACAAAAACGTGGTTTCTAAAAAGAATGTTTTCAAATGTATAATAACTTTTACAAATAAAAATAACCATTAATTTTATGAAACTAAACTATTATTGTATAATAATAATAAAATTTTACTAATTTTACTTTTGAAACATTGTTAAAAATAATGGATGAATTCAAATTCATTAAATAAAAATATTGTTTTTATTAAAAACTAATGTTTTTACCTCTTCATTGAAAAATAAATCGTTTCAGAAAATTTTAAAAATATGAACCACATACAATTTTAATATTTTTAATTAAAATATAAAGATTATTTTTTCAAATAAATTTTATAAAAAATTGACTTTTTTCCATATAATTCAATGAAAGGAAATTTTTATGTTAAAAGTATTATCCAAGAATATAAAAGATCGAATAAAAATTAAACACATATTTAAAAATATAATTTATTTTTCTAATTTGTTTACATAATTATAAATATATTGTATTCCTATTCATACTAAAATTTTTATCTTCTAATAAATAATGGGTATTTTAAAATAATAATATTAATATTACATTATGATTCGCTAAAACTTTTTGTTGGGTGTATTTTATGAAATAAATGAAATTTAATTTAATTCAAAAAAAATATTTCATAAAATATCACTATGTTAAATTATGGCCCCTTAATATTAATTTATTCATAATATTATATCACTTTGATATAAACAACTGAGGATTATTCTACCACATCATGTCCTCAGGTTCCCATATAGCTTCCTCAAGTTAGTGGTTTTCCATAAAACCATGATTATGTGAGTCCTACTATTCCACACAACTTTGCCTATATGATCTAGAATTTCCAAATGTTTCCCTCATTGGAATGATCATGATCCCACTATATTAATTCAATGTTTATTACTTTTGAATGATGATTTATGTATTTTCGTAGGAGAGATACATTAAACACATCATTGATTGGATAGAGGTTCAGTGGAAGTATCTATAAATTAGATAACAATATGATAAAAACCTTAATTTTAAAGGAAAACCCATATCATGGTATTAGATTTCTATTTTATCTAAATCACAAAAACATCTTCCATCATGAAATTCCTAGAAACCCCTTTTCAAAAAAAATCAAACTACATATCAAGATGACAATTACTAGCATAACATTTCATTCAATTTTGTGGTACCCTTATATGACACCTAGTAGATCTATCCTTATGATTAATTTCATAAATATCTAACGTCATTATTTCATTAATTCACTAAGTTTATTCTAGAATATTAGAGCTATACGTTATTTCATTAAAGGGATTAATAAGGATCCATCTGAATGTTAGAGTGAAAGCGATTATTTTGAGAAATATAAAGGAGAGGAATGTGTCAATACCAAACACCTTTTAGATCCCTAGAAAAAGATCTCATTTTATTCTCTATGGTTTGTATCATTCTGTTAGACTAATTATCTATCTGAGGATAACATGTAGTGGTGAAATTATCTTTCTATCCAGGGATTATTAAAGACTTTTCGAAAACATGGAGGATGACCTCAGATCCAAATAATATACAATATAATTTTTTAATCTAATCTTTTTTACCATTACCTTAATGTACATCCTTGAAATAATATCTGAAAATAAATATTCTCTAATATTGACAAATAGTGAAATTATTTTAATGAAATAAACTACAACACATATTAGAATTTTCCCATAAGATATTTTGGGACATCTGATGAACAATACATGGCCTTTCTTTCCAATTTGTAATATAGTATTGGTAATGGTTTTAAAATACCATTATAAGTTTTTCTCTATGTCTTAATTTTTTAAAAGATCAAGTACCATGATACAAATTCGAAACTATCTCCCGTCATGAGATCCCACCATAAATACTACATTAAATCCTTTTAATTCATCAAATATCTTGGATGAATAAAAAAAATCAATGATCCTCTATTAAATAATAGTTCTAAAAAATTTGTATTATGGGTAAATAATTCTTCATTAACCATATAATTCCATCACAATTTAGAGTGTACCCAAGAAAATTTAGGACCTTCTTCTATACAACAATTCCATCCTTCTTATCCTCTTTTATCATCACACGTATAGATGGTTGAAAATTATTTTAAGAAATATATTATTTTTACCCACTCTATAGTATCTCAAGATCCATCCTATAAAAGTCAATAAATAATGGATCTTTTATTACCTAAGTCGTATATAATTTAACATGTTCTTTTCGACTACAAGCATAGACCAACTTGTTTCTCCTCACATGATGGAATGTATTGTGTAGTCATAATATTGAATCATCTCTAATTATCATCTGTAGAACAAGATTATTTTCTTATATTTTAATATATACCTTACACTTTTTTATCGGTATATATGTCACAACATTATCCATAATTATAATACAATCATATCATTAATGAAAATATCAGTTCCCCTAACTCCAAATCATGAGTTGTGTAAGTTTATCTCATGACACATTAATTTTCATAAAGAATAATATGTAAACCTTTTATTCTACATGATAACATATTATAATACCATCTTGGAAGAAAGAAATAAATTTCAATCCCTTCTCTAATATTGGGTAATATAAGAATAGGTGCACGGATTGATCTTCTCTATAGTTCCAAGATATTTTCCTTATATTCATCCATCCAAATGAACATGCACCCCAGTTGAGTTAATTTTTGTGATTGGAATATATTTTCATGATAAATTCTGCACAAAAAAATTATAATATAATGATTAACATAGAAAACGTAAGATATTAGTCATAATAGTTGATCTGAGAAATTATTAATAACTTCTTTCTTTGAAGGATTTATTTATATACCCTCCTATGATATTATATTACCTAATATAGAAAATTAATAAGATAAAATTCAAAAAAATTTAACTTTTCCAGATGGAATATAATTACTCAAGATCTTTTTCACAATGAAAAAAGGATATTTATTCCTTTACTCTTTGAATGTATAAGATTATCATTTATAATGTCTATAACAAACTGATCATGGTAATTATCTAATGACTCTGTTATTTAAACCAATGAATATATTGATGGAATTGGATAGATCAAATAGAATCACTACACACTCATAGTTGCTTTACTAGGTATAGAATGTTGTCGTGGGTATATCCTCCTACTAGAACCTCAATCGATGATATGAAAATTAAAGGTCAATATTGGAAAGTTATTGGCCCCATGTTTTATATCAATAATTCTACAATACAAGTAATATGATACTTGTTTTTTATTATTATCTTGTTTAAATACTTATAATAAATGTATTGTAAAATTATTATGAATTTTCAAAATTATATTAGGTGATCCCAAAGGTCAAAATTTTGGTTAAATGATTCCCTTGTAATGTTTCACATAGTGTTGATTATGTAATTCCAACAACTCATCTGGCCTGTTCTATAAGGCATCTCCAAAATATCAATGACATTATGTATGGGTTCCATTGTGAACTAAAAACAAATATTTGGTGGAAAACTAGTAAAATATTTTTGAAATTCATTAAAAACTCATACTGAATAGGACTAACATTAGTGTTTTGTGTATCCCCAACCACATGGGAAAACACCCATTTTGAATAGGAAATTACCAACGCCAAAATTGAATTGTTATCCATAAAATGTTTATATCTATCACCACACTGAAAAGAAAATATGATTTTTCAGAATATCAATCATTAAATCCCATCCTCAACAATTTGTATGGTATTTAAATAGTGAAAGACAATCCGTTCCTAAGATAACATCAAATTAAAATAGAATAATAATCCTAATATGTTTTGTAGCAAATTTCTATAAAATTAAATTGGAGGATACTCATAGAAATTGTATGTGATTATCACACCATTATGTGATTTTAATTCTATATGAAAATATAATCCTTCATATTTTATTTCTATACCCTTACAATAATTTTCCAATATGAAAGAGTTGATAGATCCAGAATCACATAAGTCATTAGGGGATCAATTGTGGAGGATATGTGTTACTTTAATTAAGGTATTTTCATATCCCAAATAAATATCTGTGATCATATGAGTTTTCCAATTGCCTTTATGATTAGTTGTCTTATGAAAATGATCATAAAAAATTATATTCATAAAATGGATTAAATAATTTTTATAATGCATCAATTTGATGAATTTAAGCATGGATAGTGCATCAGTTGGAATATTTTATTCTACCATTGTATCAATTATCCATTCCACCATTATTAAACATTAACTAGATCTATATATGACCTTACAAAATTTTATGAAATTCCCAATTCCACTGAAGCAATAAAAATGATGTTTCTTTTCAAATTTCATGCATATTAGTGATTATAATTTCTTTCCACCATGTGATTTAACCATGTTCCCATGAGACTTGATTTTACTTTTCTTATAAAAACTATTGGAATGGTCATAATTTAAAATATAACCTTCAAAATTGATTGAACATCAATCAATTTCATCCAACATACTAATACCTATAATAAATAACATATTTTTAATACTTGGATTTAACCCACCAAATAATCCATAAGTTTTTCTTTCAGATCCAATAATTAAACAAGAAAAATATAATGAAGGTCTAGTAAAATTTTCTTCATATGTACCATTTCAATTATTATCCATATGTTCAAGTTCTTGAAATTCAGTCTCTTCCTATGTGAAAAAATAAAAGGGATGTACTTTTTTGGAAAATAATATTTAAAACTAATGCCACTTCTTGGTTTCAATTTTATCTTATTTCTTTTTATTATTGATTAGAGTATACCATTAATCTGCTTCTCATTTAAAATAATAATAAACTAGAATGTATTTTTCATCCTACAAGAATTGGATAAAGGGAAGAATCATTTTAGGGGTACTAATCCATTTTTCTAAAACTAGTATATTAGTTGAACCTCTAAAATA
Organism: Viscum album; assembly: GCA_963277665.1. Classification (NCBI taxonomy): domain Eukaryota; kingdom Viridiplantae; phylum Streptophyta; class Magnoliopsida; order Santalales; family Viscaceae; genus Viscum; species Viscum album. Next base: position 1,981,814,389 of record OY728161.1, on the reverse strand, counting down.
ATATATAAATCTATTCATGAAAAAATCAATAAAACATTGTTCCCTCCATTGTTTGTATTGATTTTAGGAATGTTAAATAGCTCAAGAGATTTTTTTTATAAAATATATGTTATTTTTAGTCCCAAATCCCATATTATTTCATTTCATAAGAAGATAATAATTTCATTTCTATCTCACTAAAAATTAATATGGTTCCTTTGGGTTCCATCTAATGACTAAAAACAAAACTAATTATTTAAGAAGTAATAATTATAATAAGAAATTTTATAATTAGGAAAAATCATTGTTAGGATATATAAATCATGAAACCATATTTACAATATATAACATATTTTGGATAAGCTAGTTTATTCATGGTCGTTATCCATTCAAATCCTTCATAATGGTTCATAAAATGTTGGTGATTTTTCAATATACACCCCCCATGAGTTCCAAAATGAGTGTGCAATACGGCTCATTTTTTTAGACTAGGTGATTATCAAGTGTATCAAAATGCATAATTTTTGGCATTATTACCACTAGTTTTTACTATTTTTGATGCATATACACATTTTGTATCTTGATATGGATAATTGTCTATGATATCCACACTCATTTATTTTCCATACCATATAAAATTATCCTATATATGAGATTATCCAAAGGATTCTCACTAAATATTTATCATACTATTTTCTAATGGTTAACTAAACCTATATTTTGATATCAATGTTAATAACATTGGAATTTCCAATATATATATTTAGTCTTAATATATGATTATAAATTTCATTTTATATAAAACATCTTGAGGAACATATTTGTTTTTTTCTTTGGTGACTTCATACGTAGAATAAATATTTACTAAATTATCATCAAACAAACACATATTGATATTCCTATTTAGTAATTTACATAGAAATACCCTATGTAAATCGTTTTTCCATAAATGGGGAAATAAAACACCAGAATGAGTGACCATAAATGCTCAGTAATGATAAAAAAGGGAGATATCCATTATCACATAAGTAAAACATGAGGGTAAGTGTATTTGAACTTGAAATCAACATTTTAAAACCATACCCTGAATATCAATGTTGAAATCATGAATCATGGAATAATGCATTGTCTTTCATAAGACATGAATCATAAATGAATCAAAAAACATGATCCAAGATAGCATGACACTTGAATAAGAGAATGATTTGTAGCATATATGCATGAATAAAAAATAATTTCCATAATTTTCATGCATCAATACTAAGGATATCCTAAAATATTGGGTTAACTATCAAACCATTATAGTAGTCATGTTTCACTCCCAAGGGTATCATAGTGGACATATTCACATATTAAATTTGGTCCACTTATAATTCTTTTCATGTTTCTCTCATATGATATCAATATTTACCCAATGAATTTTAGATATATAAGGGTCTCAACCTTTCTAATTTATAATGTGTCAAACATACATGGATATAATATAATCACTATCCATGGTTATAAAATAACCACCTTCATTGGGTATAATGTAATCACATTCAATGTTTGATAATGTAACCAACCATCACATAATGAAAACCATCCATATGTGTTCGATAAGATCATTAAAAAATCATCGTCTCATCGCCCATGAAATAAAATGGGTTTTATAAAAATTTAATCATTTTATAACCCGTGGAAGAGTAAGGGGTTTCATAAACATTTCCTTATGTCATCAAACTATAACTATGACATTCCACCTTTTATTATATATCATTACATAGCATTTTACAGACAGATGATCTTATAAACGTTAGTGTCTTGGAAAAATTTTTCATAATACACAAAAACATAAAAAATTATTCTATTAAACCTTAAATTATTATTCAAGTATCGCCATAGGTACATTTATTTCTTCCCATATCCTGTGGACATACATCAATGGAAATTGTGAGTAGAGAGCCCAGTAATGGAAAAAATGGAAATAATTTAATTTCAATCTTAATGAATATCAATAATAACTTGAGAAATATCATAACAACATGAAAAATAAAGAAATCATAAATAGAATAACATGAAACATAACATATAACTATGGGGAGAACATTTAATTTAAACTTTCATAAGAATATTACCAAGGTCCATTCCCACGGTTTCATAATAATTACCAAGATTATTCACCAAAGTATCATAAACCATTTCATCTCTGGAGAATAAATTCATTACCCAATGAATTTTTGTTATATCAGGGTTCACCAATTATATTAATTATTAATGGGATACATAGATATCATAAAAAAACATATCATAAAAAACCAATGGAGAATAAATGAGTGGGTTTCATATCAAAATCATGGCATTTTAAAAAGTGCTTAAAACATGATGCTTTTATCATTTCAAACCCACAAAAGGAAGGAGGGTTTTTATATCTATTAATACCAGAAAAAATACTTAATTTTTACATCTATTTGAATACCCTAGGTGAATATATTCATTTGTTTGTTCAAAAAATAAAATTAATGAATCTCCTGATAAAAGGGATAAAATTTGAGGACAAAATACGACAACATAACAGGTATGAATCATGGTTTTAGAAAAAATTTAAAGATTAAGGAAAATGTTCTCCCATTCATAAATGAATCATAGTATATTAAAGAGATTAAATAAAATCGATATAAAAATATAATATTGAAATTTTAAATACATACCCTATAAAAAGAGAACTTAAAAGGAAGAGAGAAGTTGATATTTATCTTACCTTGATGTGTGACTCCAAAATGTCAATGAAAGAGACCTTGGTGGATTCAAGAAACCTTGGGAGGACTATTTGGGAGGTAATAATATCAAATATTAGAAGGTAGTGAAATGGCAACGAAATCTAAGGGAGGAATAGGTGGGTTATTATAGTAAAAGTGAGGGAGTTTTTTTATTAATTTCATAGAACACATTAGTAGTGGTATTTGGAAATACATGTTCTTTCCCATGATATTTTCCCACGGTATTGGTGACTGTGGACACCTCATGTAATATTTTAATGCACAAGATTCAACCAGAATTTTAATTTACATATTACATCATTATGATGTCATTAAAAATACTGAAAACTCATAACTCTGTTTTAACTATTCACCCAAAAAAATATTTTATAAAAGTATCATAAAGTCAAAGTCACCTAATATCGAACATAATAATTCAAAAATGTAATTTATTTTTTAATAATAATTACCTATGTATACTAAATTTAACATTTAACTCAAAAAATATATAATTATTAAAAAAATAGCGGACATAAAATGTATAGAAAGTTGCATAGTAAAATTTTCAACACTGTAAAACATGAAATTATTTTATTATTTTTAAAAATAAAATTGTCATTATATCAATATATAATTATAAATTTTTTTAATAAAACAATAGTTTAATATAATAATTTAAATTTCTCTAAAAAGTATAATATTTACCCAAAAACCAAATTTATCAAATTACATCTCAAATATTATGAAAAACTATTCCTAAAATAGAAATAATTAAATAAAAATTTTATTCAAAACAACGGAAAAAATATTATGTAACTAGGGACTATACAGATAACTCTTTAAAACACATATATATTATCTAAGGGTAAGGTTTGTGATGGTGATTGATTATTGGGGTCACTCAGATTATATCTCCGAGTGGGAATCATCAATAATATGAACTTCTACTATAAGATATTTAATTCAACCATAACATGTTGAACCTCAGCATGGGTTTGGTCAAGACTGAAGCACATTTACAATACCTTCTTCCAAACCACCATCAAATTTTCTTTGTATGTGCTGATACTATTGGATGAGGCCATTGAATCTTCTTTCTGATTTAATTAACCATTAATATTTCTATTTATAAAAAATAACCATAGAGTTAAGTGTTTTTTTTTCAATTTTCATATTGACCAACGATCATAATTGACCAATAGTCATATAACATTTGAAACTAGATGCTCACATTAAAATATATTAAATTCATTATTGATGGTATATAATTCTGCTGTGTAATAATATTTTTTCTGACGCTTTCATCAGGGCACACACATCTGTATGTTTTTGAACAATGATGACACACTCACTATTTCCCCGCATTCCCACTTTCCAAAGGCAGGCGACATCCGTCACCTATTCAGGGACGTTTTATCTTTGATCGAAAAGGGATGATGGGATGTTCTTTCTTCCTTCCGTGTATTCCTGCTATAAACTCGTTACATTGTCTAAGTATCCCTTATAGATTAAGATTTTGTTCATGAAACTCATTCCAGTTCCATATCTTCAAGGAAACTAGTTAATTACCTTGCCCCTATCGGGACATTCCAAGGGGTCTGGTTAGGGCAGCAACCTTCGGTCGAGGGAGTAGTCATGAAGGACATCACTGGTGTGATTGGACGCTGGAAAACTAGCGCATCTGGGTTTCATTCACTTATAATAGGGCTTCTCAAGGTCATGGAAGCCTGAGGAATCCCACATGGAATACAAAACAATTTATTCCATAGGCATGTATATGAGGTTTTCCTGAGCTTCCCATGTTTAGAACATGGTATGACGCATGATTAACGTCTCACGGTGACTGACCTGAATGATCATAACACTGACTTGAGTGGATCAGATGGGTGCAACCCCTAGAGGGGAAACTGAAGCTAGGAGGTGAATTGACGTGATTTTAACGGGATGTGGAGGGCCCGGTAATAATGAAGAAGGATAATGGATGGTTATGTGAATTGCAAGGAGAATGAGTTGGAGTCAACTAGAGGGCGAGGGTGATGTTGGGCTTGAGCCTCGGGGCGACCTCCTAGGTATCTACATGCTAGGGAATCAAATTCCGCGTAGTTCGGTGGGATGATGGGGAACATATGGAGGTGGCCTGTGAGAATGGACACATGAATGGGATCTAGAGTAAATAGAACCTCAATGATGGGGCATGTAATAGGGGTGCATGCAGAGGACAGTAACCCGATGACATGCTGTGGGTTACGCATGATTAGCAGCCCGAGAGTTGGTCTGAAGGCATAGGGGAAGACCAGAAATTTGGGTCCCAATAGAGTGGACTACAATGTCATACCGCTAGATTGGGTCACAATAGATTACTTTTGGGTGTGGATCATAACAACATACTGCAGGATCAGTTCACTATGGATTACCGCAGGGTGGGGATCGCAACCGCCTATCGCTGGATGGGGGGATCAAAATGGCTTATCGCTGAATACGGGACAATTTAATGTCATATAAGACAAAAATAGTAATAGTTTAACCTCATGTTGGGAGGTGGTGGACCGACATGAAGTGGTCAGTACCAATGGGTGTTAGTCATGGACCTTAGGGAGGCTTCCTATGTACCTTATCTTGGAAAAGATCAATGTCCATGTAGTTCGGGATGTGGTTGGTGAAGCGACATGAAGATAGTTCTTACCTATGGATGGCTGGCTTGAACCATAAAGAGGATTACTACATACCTTGCCTCGGTAAGGATCAAAGTCCACGTATTTTAGGATGTGGTTGGTGAGAAGACGTGAAGATGGTCATGACCAATGGATGGGGAGATAGATCCTCACGGAGGATTCCTACATACCCTACCATGGCAAGGATCGAAGTCCCCATAGTGCAGGTGGGTGTGGGGCTACATTCTAGGATTCTCATAGAGGATACCATGGTCAGTGTTGGCTCCATGTCCACGTGAGTCATGCTCGGTGTGAGAAACAAGTGGAAAAAATACCTGAAAATCACACCGTGAAAGGTGCATCAGTGTGAAGAGGAATATGGATGACACGTATTTAGAATCCTAAAATTGAAACAGGGGATTACTCATGGTCCGCAGCCCAAAGGAAGAAACATGGGTATATAGGTGGTTAGAAGCCCTAGGAGATTGATATTAGGACTTACTCCAGGGTGGCGGGATGGGTGGTGACAAATCCAAAAGGGATAAGGACATGATAATGAAGGTATCGATGCCCATACCCCCTCTAGTCCTTGACATGGAAGAGGAAAGGTGGATTAAAGGTACTACATTCTGCAATAAACGATATGAGGTTACACCAAGGTGGTTGACCTTCCCCCTGAGGACATACGTCACTTCGATAAAAAGGATCTCATTCCACATGAGGAGTGGCCTAACACATGTGGAAACCAGTCGGTGTAGAGAATGTCTGAGATGGGGCACCCTACGTATGATGAATGGGGTGAAGAAATGCAACGGGAAGCACAACACAAGGGAATTTGAAATCACTTCATGAAAACCTAGAGGTTCTAATGGGGAAAAGAGTTGTGGAGCAATGGGATTCATAGGTAGAAGCCTCATGAAGCTCTGGTGATCCATGTAGTATAGGAGCTTTGCGAAATGGTGTTCTTCGCGATGTGAAGTGGCCTAACCGAGGATTAGGGCATAGGTGTGTATGGAAGGTGCTTCTCGAAGTGGGATATATTTCACATAGCAGTGCTTCGGGAAGCAAGGGAACCTTACGAAGCATATCATTATGAAGAAATGTGTCTTGGAAAGCACACTGGTCCAGGCATAGCATGTGGGTAACATGTTCTAGGAGGGTTTTTCGGAATTAATAAGTGATATGCGAATACTAGGGTCCCCTTGGGGATCCCCTTCCATCGGGGAGGCACATGAGTTCCATGAAGGGCATCCCATTTTAAAGAGGGGTATAATTCAAGGAATGGGGGACGAACATCATGATGAAAATGTACCTTGAAGAGCTCATGGTTTGTACAGAAGAAATTGCTTCCAAATTTGAGAGATAATAAAGAGAATGGTCAGAGGATCTGTCCTTTGGGTTTGAGAGGAGCCCAATGTTTATAGGCAAGAGGCGCCACTGAGCAGAGTGTTCTGAGCATTATGAAATGTGTAATTATGTCATAATCGCAATGCTGCTCACAACCTTTCTCTATGGTGGTATTGAAAATTTGAAACGGGTTCTTGAAGCCTCTCGCCTCCTTGTTCCGCGGTAGCTTCACGAACATTAAACGGGTTCACGGAGCCTCCCTCCTCCTTTCTCTGCGGCAACATCAAGATGTTCACAGAGCCTCCTACCTTCTTGATTCACCGAAGCATTGAAAATGTAAAAAGGGTTCACGGAGTCTCCCGTCTCCTTTCTCTGTGGTGGATTTCCGAATATAAAACTGGTTCTTGGTGCCTCCTGCCTCCTTGCTCAGTGGCTGTATCGTAAATGGTAATCTTTGTGTCGGTCGCGGTGCTGCGGGGGATCTGCGAACAAGGATCACTAGGAAGCCCCTAATTCTTTCTATTTGTACTTGTTATTCCCAAATTATGGTACAAAAAATTCTCCCCACTCATATTGTGAGTCGTGACGAAAGAGAGGGTAAATCGCCAAAATTCCTTGGGGAATCACGAAGTGGACTCACGAAGGAGGCCCACGAAGCGGAGAGGTGATGTTCAGACTGAGCGCACCATGATTCCCACCACGGTTGGACAATCCATGAAGAACTAGGGGTCCTCGACAATAAATATGGGAGGCTAACCTCTCTTTTTTTCTTTCTCATCTCTACATTTTTGAATTTAGTGCTCTTGAATCAAAATGCTCCATGTACTCTGTGATTTCTCTCTGCGAATCGGGCCTTCTGCATTGCAACTCATAGTGAGTTTTCAACATCGCGACAATGTGCTCGATGGATTTCATCTAAAGGGCGGGGTAGGGCTATGCAAACGGACTCTACGAACAAGCTCCATGAAAGGGCATTGCAAACCAAAACCAAACATGCCCAAATCTAAAAAACCGAAGGGCTCACCAAGTGGCTTCCATGCTCGTCCATGAATATGTTGCCCGAATAGAGGAGATAGTGGATAGCTCAGGTATAGGGGAGTTTCTAGGATTACAATCAGATGAAAAATGACTGGAAGAACTGCTGTTGGAAAGCTAGAAGGACCTTCCATTGTGTAAGAGGATGCGTTTTTATGGATTTTGCCTAAGGTATGACATCTTCATCCCTAGAGCGAGCAGGGATGAACCTGCTTACTAGTTCAAGATCACGATGTGTCAGGTCCAGTGGTTCAAGGCGACTGACTGTAACAACCCAAGAATTTATTAGAATTATTCTTTTTAATTTCATTTATATATTTTGTTGTACACTAAAAAAAATTATCTTGTGCTATACGCAACATCGTATTTGCTTTCAGTATACACAACACTATTCTTGGCTTGTGTTACACCCAATTTCAAGTTCGTTTGGTAGAAATTATTCTATGAAACATTTAGTATAGATTTTGTGTAATGTATAAATTAAATATGTTTTGAATTATGTTATACGAAACACCAAAGAGATATTTCACTACATGCATCCCTAACTTGGATTGCATTACACGCAATCACGACCATCCTCGATAGAGTGTGTAGTACGCAATACCGGGTTTCACTAAACAACGATATATTGTTATAATATTATTATGGACCAGAATTTATGAATAGTAATAACTAAATTTTGATTTTTATAACATTATTATTCATCTTAAACATTTTCTAGAACATGGTATGAGAAAAAAAAAATTTAGGTAAAATAAATATTTTTCAAAAAATGTAGTTTTTCCACCTTTTGATGGCACAAGCACATTAAATCTAGTTTTTGACATGAATATAAGTTAAATTTGACAAAATAAAATTCTTCTTTGGAATCAAGATATAAAAATTTACTTTCGATAAATTTGTCAAATTATTCTGATAACTTTCATATTTTAATGAATTGTAAAAACACGCTAGATTTTAATTAAAAAAAACTTTTTTCATCGCAATAATTTACATGGTTAAATTATAATATTTAATGGTTTTAATGTATAAATAGAATATATTTTTACCATTTAATAAAATATATGTCAATACCATTAATTTTACATTGAATTCATAGGTAAAAACATTTCAATCTATGGCAATGTTTTAACTTATAAAACCTATTTTCTTAACAATAGGATTAGTTTTAAATTAATTGCGGCAACTTATGTGTTTTGAATTTTGAAGAATGGATTCCATATTATAGTTCAGTGGGTCCAAATTATGTCAATATGTTAGTTTTAATTTTTTTTGTTATTATGAATAGTAACTACTGTAATTTTTATTTACTGCAGTTAAATGTAAATCAGGTAACTAAGGGTAAAAATAATATTATAAAATTACCCTAACACATGAAAAAATTCAATTGGATAACTAAAGGTCGACCTATATCCCCTAAGGGTCGGAATAGATTAATTTTATGGACTTTTGATCAAGAAAATAATTTATTTATTATTAAAACCAAAGAAAGTGACAACATGTCACTCTCTTAAATCTTATAAGTATAATAATTTTAATTTAGTGATAAACTTCATGAAACATAGAACATGAATAGTCTCCAGAAAACAAATAAAATTATATATATCCTTTAATTTTATTTATAAATTTTAGGAATTAAATAATTATCATTAATGATGATAAAATAGTTATATAGAAATTATTTTATTGATTGAAATATCAAATATATGGTTTTAAAAATAATAAAATAAATATTATATGAACTAATTAATGTTCTCCAAGAATTTTATAGATAAATATGACATGTTATAAATATATTTAATCTTTTATTTTGAACATACCATCTGTTTTTATTTTATTTAAATTCTAATAAATGTTTACTGTCAAAATTGACACTATTTTTATTTTATAAAAATAACAGATTATAAAATTGTTTAAAAATCACAAAACAATATAAAAATTATAAATTGAAATTTATGTGCTCTAAAAAGTCATAAAGTATCCAATTATGGAAAATTAACCACACAAAAGTAATTATTTATAATGATTTAAAATTTAGAATATTACTACCACAAATAAAATTAAATGGATTAAATAAGGATAAATCAATTTGATAAGGTTTATAGTAAATTAACAACATGTACAAATTTTTTTTTCTGATTATATTACAACCCTATATAATCTCATATTATAATTGAGTCATTTTTTGGTGGTTTTTAAGTGGGGTTTGAATTTATTATAAATTAATATTTCTTATGTTTCCAAATGTGCCCCTCTCCTCCCTTATAAAAGGGCACCTCCTCCCTCTCCTCTTCACAACACATTGAGCCTTCATGCTCTGAAAAACCTTGCCCATTTCTCTTCTAAAATTTACTAGAAACATTCTGGTGGTTATGGTGTTCTCAAAAGACCACCTCTATTCCCTTAATAGGAAGCTTAAAGGAGGTGCGTCGAAGAAGAGGTGTTCTCTTGTACCGATTATTTCATGTTTCATTCTTCATCATCTTTATCTTCTATAGTATTTTCATTTTAAATTAATACAATTAGTATCACTAATATACTGATATGATATTATAAATATGAAACAACCCATTTTACATTCTAGTCATCCTATGGAAAACGAAATCACTGTGTGTGTGTGTGTACGTACGGAATATCGTCTCCACGCCGTGGTGTAATCAGTTTTGCCACTACCATCTTACTTGGATGGGTATAATGGTGTAAAGAATAACTATATATGGTTATTATAATATCCTAATTATTTCCTAGATATTATATCATCCACTTTTATTCTATTCAATAATTATTGGAATGATATCATTGATCGTGCGTACGTACAGACTACCCTCTCCACGAACGCGATGAGATTCATTTTCCGTGATTAACCATTCAAGTATTATTATAAATTATATATAATAAATAATGATGAAATATATTAGATAATAATTATACTGGATTTATGTACAAATATGTTTCATTTACTTAATTCCATTCAATTCAACAACGAAACAAAAACAACTTTCATGCATACGTACGGCCTACCGTCTCCATGAACAGTGTATTTCATCCCATTTATCAAACTATCATATATATTTATATTCTGAATTTATATAATATATAAATAATGTTTTACATTCTAGAATTAATTAAATCAGGATATTATTAATAATATCAAGAACAACAAGTCGAAACACATACGATAAATGAAACGATTTTACCCAAACCGCTACTTTAACATGGAATTTAGAAAAGAATGTGTAATATAAAGTCATAAGTGAACCATTTATGATATAATAACAATTAATATGATTCTGTAATAAGTCAATTAAATTATTTAAATCATTATACAAGAGGTTAGGATACATACGAAGCATATCAGACATAAGGTAAGGGATAACTTTTCCAATCTCGTTTTTATCCGAGATTGTTTATTCGTAAGTATTTACCGGGGTAATATTTATCATCCATGTCCATGTTTTCTAAAAAAGGTTTCATGTATGATTAAAGTCCTTTTTACACATTTTTGACTTTTACTTTATGGTATGCATTGAATAATCCTTTTGTTTACCATACAATGTACTTTTTGACTTTTCCGGCAAAAGCACGAGAAGAATGTTTTTTTATCTTATACGACATGAACGGATTTCTACGGTTTTATAAATACTTTTTTTCATGAAGCATCCTCCATTATATTTTATGATTATTTTCAACAAAATCCTTTTATTTGAAAATTTCATGGCTTTTTTTAAAAGAAAATGATTTTGAAGAGGAAAGGGTATTTTCTTCAAGAATTCATTTCAAGTGTTCTGTCAAAACTATTTTACATCTAATATGAAATTATTTAGTGTGATTATGTTTCAGGTATAATGTATCTATTATTTACATGGTTTCACTTTTTTATGATGAAATGATATCCATTAGTTTAATATGGATTATGTTTTGATGGGATGATGTTTATAAAACCCATTTAAATTTCTAGGTTGTGATGAATGATTTATGTTTATGTTGTGTAACACGTATGGTTTATTTCATTATGAAATTATTGGGAACAATATCTCCCTCCAATACATTGGGTAATGATTTATATCTCATGATATAGACATGGCTAGAATGAAAAGTTAATCCGGTTCAGTGATACAGGACTGGAACGAGGAGTGAACTCGATTCACTAAGGGACTTTGTCCTCTAAGATGGTTTTCGCAGCAATTCCTTGTATAATATGGAGGTCATATCATGTGATTAATGGTTTTAAAAAATTACATGTTTTATTCCCATGCTATTTTATCATGATTGATGTTCCATTATGATCTATGCATTATGTACTGCCATGCTTTATTTCATTGCTCAATATTTTGATGTTTAAACATTATGTACATATTTTGAAGTTCAAATGTATATGGTTTGTTTTATTTTATCCATTCATACCCTTAATTATAATTTTATCTCACCCTTTATATGTTTTCTTTTCCCCGGGATAAAAAAGAATGGTTGTAGGTAAGAAAACAAAAGGAGAAGATCTTTGTGGGAGATCTTGAAGATCATTCACCATGATTAGATGATTATGTTCAGTGTTTCCAAAGACACTAAACTATTACGATCCTTGAGTGTTGTTTTCTGTTATGTATTAAGTATTCTGAAAATTTAATGTAACGTCCATGTGCGATAAGCTTTGGGTCGTTATAGTTGGTATCAGAGGAAAGGTTAAGTCAACCATTGGAAACTAGGATGCGAAACATTTAGAGAGATCCCTAGAGATATTTATATGGTATGTATAGGGATGTCCCTAAGGTTAAGTATAAGTATAGGTTATATTACTAGAATTATGGTAACGATCATAGAATTAATCCTGAGATGTTAGATATTGAAGGTACTCCTCCTTTATAATGTGGTTTTCCTAGCATGATTTTTGCCTCTCAAACTATTCTTTTTTGGGTTTTAGATGATGGATGGAACCTGAAGGATACGTGTTGATCAATATAATGGGAAATTAAATGATTGTCCTACTCGACAAACCAATGTTATGGGAGATGGAGTAAAAAATATTATTTCTATAGTTACACAATATATGAATCATTATGGACTTCCGAATGAGCAGAGAAGGTAACAATATTCTATCGAGTCCTTCATGAGGAAACGTCCACCTTCTTTCAGTGGGTCTTCTAAACCACTAGTTTCTGAAAAATTGATCAGTACCATTTAAAATATATTTTCCGTACTTCGATGATCGAAACATGAAAAATTCATTCTAGCTATTTACCTTTTAGAAGGAGAAGAAGACCAATGGTGGACTTTAATTAAGAATATGAGGCCCCAAGATGAAATTGAATCCATGAAATGGGAAGAGTTCAAGAACTAATTTTTCAATAAGTAAATCCATTGTATTCTTGATCAAAGGTGGAAAAGGAGTTCCTTGAGATTAATAAAAAGGATGATGAATCTGATGGCACATACGAAGAGAATTTTACATGGCTCTCATGGTATGCATCTGGCTTTATCATCCAACCTGAATGTAATGTTGATCGATTCTTCAGTGGATTAAAACTAAGTTTTCGAAGGGCATTAGCTATAAGAGACTTCCATAGCTATGATGAAATTGTGAATTATTCTATCAAGGTAGAACTGGAAGTTGATGTTACATATCCATCTCATGGTTTTGACAAAAAACGAAAGATGGAGTTTAAGGAGAAATCTCAGAACAATGGTGAAAAGAAGATGAATGTTTATTTATGATCAATGTGTGGAAATAAGCATTGTAGAGAATGACTAAAAGGAACTAGAAAATGTTTTATGTGCGGAAAAGAAGTTCATCGAGCAATTTAGTGTCAATGAAATGCAAAAAGGTAGTTAATGACATGAATAGAGAAAAGACTATAGAGAACGCTCCACCAACACTTCAATGCTTCAAGTGCAACGAAATGGGGCATTATGAAAATCAATTCCCTAATCCAATGGTTAATGATGATCAACGTGAGCATCCTATTAAGGAAAAAGATAAAGGGAAGTCACATGAGATCGTTATTTGTGATGTTGAGTATGAAAATGATTTTGTGTAATGATTAAGTGTTTATGTAATGGTATTTCAAAATAGTATTATGGAATCTCATTTATGGTATCGTTCAATTTTAGAATATCTTTGAATTGGTTTACAATAATTATATGGTACTAGTAACCATGAAAAGTGATTGAAATATATTTGGAAAGAAGTTGATATGTGATTAATGAAGGGATAAAGAAAAAAAATTAAACGAGCTCATCACCGATATAAGGACAAAGTTATATAAATATTTGAGTATATAGAAATGTTGGGATTTTGGTATGTGGAAAGTGTTAAATTTTAACAGCATTAATGTTTTCACTAAGGTTTAATGGGTATTCATTTTTCAAGAGAATACATGATTAAGGTATTCACATGATTGGAATGTGACCAACAAGATATATCGGGGATAAATGATGGTATTCACATGTTCGGTAGATGACATTTCTAGTAATTGTTTTCTTTATACTACGATCTTGGACAAAATTATTCTGGATAAGCCTAAATATTTTAAATGGATAATTTTGGACATAAGTTAGTATTGTTTAAGGATAGAAATTTTTTTGATATTATTGATGGAATGTTATAATGATTTAGTTTTAGAAAAAGGACACCCTGCAGGATCGGAAACAACCCGTCGCGTCGGACAAGGTTACGCGAATCGAACACACCAACAAAGTGAAACCGCCCTTTATCGCCTACCACTGGCCTACAGGAAGTCCCTGGTTAGTAGAAAATAGTTTAATTTTATTATACGGTATGATAGATGATGTATAAGTCCATTTTTGGAATCATATATGATTAACCTCACCATAGATGGACTTATGTATATTTGATAACTTTTTCTAACCTTTTGTTTGAGACAGATGGAATGAACCATCATTCTATCACATGATCTGCTAACACTTCACGAATGACAAATTCAACTTCATTTCTATAAGAGATGAATTGGAAATTTTTTAGGGAATGAACAATGGTGAGATTGTACTGAAATAAAGTAAGTGTTTCTTTTAATTCCAATTCTTCAACATTAGGGAAATGATCTTGAAAACCAAAAATGCAGTCATAGTTACTTCATATCTGATGAATTAGATGGTACCTTAGATCATCAAAAATTAATGTTTTTGTGATTGTTGGATTTTTCATAGCCATGTTCTCTACCACTCTCCATCAGAACTTGATGGTTAGGTTTCTCTTCCATATCCATATTTTAACCTATGTTCTCCTATGTGGAAACCCAATGATGAGTTAGTTTGGGTAACCGATCTGGTTCATATTTTTATTTTTTAAAATTATGTTTTATTATTCTTTTTACGATATGGATTTATATTAAAGAAACTTTCTAGTAGAAAACCATTTATTACCCTGACAAATTTCGAGGGAGAAATTCATTTTAAGGGGGGTAGAATATAACAACACGAGATTTTTTGAGAATTATTCTTTTTAATTTCACTGATGAATTCTGTTGTATGATACACCATAATTTTCTTCTAATATACGCAACACTGTATTATCTTACAGAATACGCAACACTATTCTTGGTCGTGTTACAATCAATTTCAAGTTCGGTTTGTAGAATTTATTCTACGCAACATTATGTATAGATTTTTTAATGAATAAATGAAATAAGTTTTGAATTATGTTATACGCAACACTAAAGGGATCTTTCACTACATGCATCCCTAACCTGGCATACAATACATGCAATCACAACCTTCCTCGATAGCGTGTGTATTACACAATATCGGGTTTCACTAAACAATGATATATTGTTATAATATTATTATAGACTAGCCATTATGAATAGTATTAGCTAAAATTTTAATTTTATAACATTATTATTCATCTTACATATTTTCTAGAACATGGTATGAGAACAATATAAAATTTTCAGGTAAAATACGCATTTTTTAAGAAATGCAGTTTTGGCGCCTTTTGATGGTGAAAACACATTAAATCTAGTTCTTGACTTATTTATAAGTTTATTTTGACAAAATAAAATTCTTATTTGGAATTATGATTTAAAATTTTACCTTGGATAAAATTTTCAATTTATTCTGATAAATTTGATATTTTAATGAAATGTAAAAACACGCAATATTTTAATTAAAAACAAGTTTTTTCGACGCAATAATTTATATTGTTAAATTATAATATTTAATGGTTTTAAAATATAAATAGAATATATTTTTACAATTTAATATAATTTATGTCATGATGAATAATTTTACATTGATTTCATTGGTAAAAACATTTAAATCCTTGGCAATGTTTTAACTTTTAAAACCCGTTTTCTTAACAACGAGATTAATTTTAAATTAATTACTGTAACATATGTGTTTTGAATTTTGAAAAATGGATTCCATATTTTATTTCACTAGGTCCAAATTATGTTAATAGGATAGTTTTACTTTTTTGATATTATGAATAGTAATAACGATAATTTTTATTTACTATAGTTAAAGGTAAATCGGGTAACAAAGGGTAAAATAAGATTATAAAATTACTGTAACACCTGAAAAAATTCAATTGGATTTCTAAAATTTGAACCATATCACCTAAGGGTCAGAATAGATTTATTTTATGGGCTTTTGACTATAAAAATAATTTAGTTATTATTAAATCCAAAAAAGTGACAATATGTCACTCTCTTAAATCTTATAAGTATAATAATTTTAATTTAGTTATAATATTCATGAAACATCAAAAATGAATAGTCTCCAGAAATATAATAAAATTATCTACATAATTTTATTTTATTTATAATTTTTAGAGATTAAATAATTGTCATTAATGATGACACAATAATTATATAGAAATTATTTTATTGATTGAAATATCAAATTAATGGTATTAAAAATAATAAAATAAATTTTATATGAACTTATTAATGTTCTCCAAGAATTTTCTAGTTCAATATAACATGTTATTAATCTATAAAATCTTTTATTTCGAACATATCTTCTGTTTATATTTTATTTAATTTCAAATAAATCAATAGTGTCAAAATTGACAGTATTGTTATATTATAAACTAACATATTTTAAAATTGTTTAAAAATCACAATAATATTTAAAAATTATAAATTGAAATTTATATTCTATAAAAAGTCAAAATAATTCAAATTATGGACATTTCACTACACATAAGTAATTATTTATAATGATTTAAAATTTAAAATATTATTAACACAAATAAAATTAAACGGATTAAATAAGGATAAATAAATTTGATAAAGTTTAAAATAAATTCCCAACATGTATAAATTTTACTGGTTGATGATATTACAACCCTATCTCATCCCATCTTCGAATTGAGTCATTTTCAGGATTTTTATGTGGGGTTTGAATTTATTATAAATTAATATTTCTTATGTTTCCAATGGTGCCCCTCTCATCCCGTATAAAAGGGCACCTCCTCCCTCTCCTCTTCACAACACTTTGAGACTTAATGTTCGGCCAAAACCTGCACATTTCCCTTCTCCACTTCCCCAACAAAATCTTAGAGGTTTTGGTCTTCTCAAAAGGCCATATCTAGTCCCTTAAAAGGAAGCATAAAGGAGGTGCGTTGAAGAAGAGGTAATATCTTCTACTGATTCTTTCAAGTTTCTTTCTTCATAAAATTTCTATTCTTTAGTTATTTCATTGTAAAGTAATAAAATAAGTATCACTAATATACTGATAAGATATTATAAATAATAAACAACCCCATTTCTTCTTATATCCATCCTACGGAAAATGAAATCACAACGCGTGCGTACGTACGGAATACCGTATCCACTCCGTGGTGTAATCAGTTTTTCCACCACCACCTTACATGGATGGGTATAATGGTGTAAAAAATAACTATATATGGTCATTATAACATAATAATTATTTCATAGATATTATATCATCCACTCCAGTTCTATTTAAATATTATGGGAATGATATCATCACTCGTGCGAACGTACGGACTAGCGTCTCCACGAACGCGATGAGATTAATTTTCCAGGATTAACCATTCATGTATGATTATAAAGTATATATAATAAATAATCCTTAAATATATTACATAATAATGATACTTTATTTATTTACATATATGTTTCATTTACTTAATTCCATTCAATTCAATAAGGAAACGAAAACAACGTTCATGAATACGTACTACCTACCGTCTCCATGAACGGTGTATTTCATTCCATTTATCGATCTATAATATATATTTATATTCTGAATATATATTATATATAAATCATGTTTTAAATTCTTGAATTATGTAAATCAGGATATAATTAATAATATCAAGAACAACAAGTCGAAATACGTACGATAAAGGAAAATATTTTACCCAAAACACTACATTAACATGGAATTTACAAAATAACGGGTAATATAAAGTCATAAGTGAACCATATATGATATTATAACAATTAATATGATTCTTTAATAAGTAAATGACATTATTTAAATCATTATACATGATTTTCGGATATGTACGAAGCATATCAGACTTAAAGTAAGGGATAACTTTTCCAATCTCGTTTTTATCCGAGATTATTTATTCGTAAGTATTGTATGGGGTTATATTTATCATCCATGTCCCTATTTTCTAAAAATGATTTCATGTATGTTTAAAGTCATTTTTACCCATTTTTGACTTTTACTACATGGTATGTAAGGAATCATTCTTTTTTTACCATACGAGGTGCTTTTTGACTTTTTCGGCAAAATTACAAGAAGAATGTTTTTCTAACTTATACTACATGACTGAATTTTTATGGTTTAATATAGCCTTATTTTCCCGAAGCTTCCTCCATAATATTTCATGATTATTTTCAAAAAAAACCTTTTATTTAAAAATTGAATGTCATTTTGTGAAAATAAAATGATTTTGAAGAAGAAAGGGTATTTTATTTAGGAATTCATTTCAAGCGTTTTGTCAAAACTATATTCCATCTAATATGAAATTTTTTATTATGATTATGTTTCAAGTATAATGTCTCTATGATTTCCATGGTTTCAATTTTTTATGATGAAATAATATCCATTTGTTTTACATGGATGATGTTATGAGGGGATGATGTTTATGAAACCCATTTTACTCTCTGGGTTATGATGAATGATTTATGTTTATGTTATGGCACATGTAAGAATGATTTCATTATGAGATGGGTGGGACCTATATCTCCATCAAATGCATTGGGTAAGGATTTATATCCCATGAGTTAGATGTGGCTATAAGAACAAGTTAATCTTGTTTAGTGATACATGACTGGAATGAGGAGAGAACTTGATTCAATAAGGGACTTTGTCAACTAAGATGGTCTTGGAAGCAATGCCTTGGCTACTATGGAAATCATATCATTTCCATAATGGTTTTTCACAATTACATGTTTTATTCCCATTCTATTTTATCATTATTTATGTTCCATTATTATATATGACTTATGTAATGCCATGCTTTATGTCGTTGCTCATGTTTTTGATGTTTAAACATTATGTACATGTTTTGAAATTCAAATGTATATGGTTTGTTTTATTATCTCCATGCATACCCTTACTGAGCATCTGAGATCACCCTTTATATGTTTTCTTTTCCCCAGGATATAAATAATGCTTTTAGGTAAGAAAACAAAAGGGGAAGATCTTTATGGGAGATGTTGAAGATCTTTCACCATGATTAGAAGATTATGTTCCGAGTTTCCAAAGACACTAAACTATTACGATCCTTGAGTGTTGGTTATTGTTATGTATTATGTATTCCACAAAAGTAATGTAATGTCCATGTACGATAAGCTTTGGGTCGTTATATTGACAGCCATGCCTTGGAGTACATCCCGCCAATCAACGCTAGCTATTTATAAAATAATCTAAATGAAATTGTTGGGAAGGAATTGCAACCGGAGATGTCTCCCCCTATGTTCCATACAATCTTGAAGGAATCCTTGAGGAACCTGGAGAATGGGTGGTCCATTGAGTGGGATCTACGCCAGGGTGGAAACTTCCCAGACAACTGTTCCTAGGCTAATTGGTATGTGCCTCGTTTGAGGAATTCAGGGTAGAGCTAAGAAGAGTGGGCCTGTATGAGGTGGATTGGGCCTCACAATTAAACTTCTATCAGCCAAAGTAGTTGATTCTTGAGTTACTGAGAAGATGGTCATCGAGGACCAATACCATCAACTTACACCATGGAGAGGTCAATATTAGTTTTTGGGACATGCATCAGATCTCGAGGGTCCTCATACTGGGGGAAATGCATGATTTGTTCCTCCCTCTAATGGGTGCATGGGAGGATCCTGAGAAAATACCACTATGGGAAATGAAATTTATGAACCAACTACTAGGAAAGGACAAGAATTTGGTGAGGGATGTCCCCTTCAAATGGTGGTTTTAGCAGTTCCTGAACTTCCAAGAAAATCGAAAGTTCCCTGTGAGGCCTCAGACCTGCCTGATGGTGGCTCAACAAGGGAAAGAGAACATGTACTAGTGTTTCATAAAGAATATACAATGGAAAATAAGGGGATTCAATGTCAATATGGAGCATGAACCAGTAGTCAGGTTGACTGCATTCATCGCGATGCTCATATGCGGTTGGATCCTGCCAATGAGATACATGAACATGGGCATGAGACCGAGCAGGTTTATCCGGGAGTCTATACTATCAATAGGTGTTTTGGTCAACCTCGAAATCCCGATGCCTTCCAAGTGGTACAAGATGTTATGGAATTTGAGCAAGTGGAAGATGCCACAGAAAATATACGGGCCATTCCACATCCGGTATGGGTGGATAGCGGTTCTTGTCAGCGAGATCTTTGAATATTCGAACCCCATATCTCCTCCCTGATCAAACATCCACCCATCCATTCTGAATGTCGTAAGGATATTTTTGGCCTAGATTATTATACATGCAGTACTGAACCAGGTCTGGAAGGTAGAGGAGTTTATATTCCACCCGATCCCATTACCAACATGCATGTTCACCGATGACGGTCGGAGAACAGATGAATGTCAAACCTTCCTTCTAGCCTTTTGGGGTGGAGTCCTGGTGACATTGGTGGACCGCGAGTCCCTCATTGAACTGTACACCCTACAATGATTTGAATGGAAATGCTATTGTATTTAGTGGTTGACCATGCGGTTCTACTTGGGGCTGCGACACGAGGATCATTCTTGTTTAATGAGGTAGATGTCGATCATGTTCACAAAGGAATATGGGAAGATGCGGAATGAGCTGCCTCCACTCATGATCACCTTCGGACTAGTGAAGGAGTATGCCAAAATCTATGAGGCAGCCTACCCTAGGGAGATGTTGATGCAACCAACTATTTGTGCCAGTGATGGGATGCCTCCTCAACATTGATGCTGATACCGAAAGGTGGAAAGGAAATATTGTTTTGGCAGAGCCACTATGATTGTGACATCTACACTAGTAGAGGGCGAGGTAGTAGAAGTGGATACTTCGGTGGAAGAAGGCCCGATGGTCCAAGAAGAACAAAGTTATCTAGAGGGGTGGCCTACAAAAGGGACATGCAGAATATCCACCCGAGATTTGGGGAAGCGGCTGCGCCATGTAGACATTCCAAAGTATGTTGTCTTCCCAGAGGCCTGGCACATCAGTGTTGTCAACACGTAATTCTTCGTCCCATCTGAGATGTGGAAACACCTGAACCATCTCAGGATGAATTTTTTGAGAATTGGCCTAGTTGGGGCCAGCTTTGCAGTATCCCAGGAGAAGGCGACAGAATACCTGGCCGAATTGGAGGACATCGTTCACTCTCGGGGTGCCCTGTATCCAATGACTAACTGGGTGAAGATGTGGTAGATCGAACGACCCATCTGTAGTATTTGGATATAGAATTGTGAGAGTGCTTCCCTTTTTCGAAATAATTGGATGAGTCCTCATGGGGGAAATGGCCGGCAGAGCAATCCTATTTGTGGAGGGTGAAGTTGGTGATTCAGAACAAGTGCTTAAAAAGATTTCAAAGGATATCAGGGTAGAACCCCGAGTCCCTTCCCCGAGATCAGCTTCCAGGATACATTGGACCACTCACTAACATTTGACATGTGCAGGAGGGCCTCATACACAAAACCCTTTCTCACCCCTCAATAGATATAGATTCAAGGCCTTCGGGATCCACGCCCGTGGTTGTGGAGATTACCACATCCATCAGGGAAAAGATGCATGAGGTTGTTCTTTCATAGTTTTTATAATCCCAAAAATATACATAGGTCCATACCTTGGGGTCCCCACCGCAACAACATAGGAGCGAGTTCAAGAATTCGATATCTGTAAGTCTCCGTTACAAAATTCATGTTTTCCACCCATTGACCAAGATAACTTACATCTATGTCCTTTTTTTGTATACATGGTTCATCAAATAGAATTGGATACCTTTGAAAGGTTGTTTGGTACGTCTGGTAGCACCATTCCCAGGGGAATGCCAGTGGTCATGGAGGTGAATATCCGAACTGACCATGCTGCGGTGCTCCCGATCCATGGAGCGACTATTAGCAGGGTTGAGAGAGAGATTATTGAGGTGGGATCCAAAGATGAAGATCGATTGGACAAAATGTTTTCTGCCATACACGATCAGAAACCAGATGTGGATCCTTCAAAAGAGTTGTTGGAGGCGTTACCTTCGTATGAGCTCGCAAACCCCACAGATTGGGATGAGAAGACCTCTGATGAAGAGGATAGCAAGATAGCCTATCGCTGGTCATGGAAGCTGATCAAGTTCATTATCGGTGACACCCCTCAAGCATAATGGATAGACTAGATGGAGTGAGTTTGTTCCAAACTGTGCGAACTGTGCGCTGGAGGATTGGATGCCCAACATCCCCACATGCTCAGGAGAGATCACATGGTAGAGATGATCTGGGAAGATGACCGCGTCCTTGGTGTGGGTTGGCAACAGAGAAAAGCAGTGAACATCAAGAGGCTCCAAGAGGCCGAAAATGAGATTCAGCAGCTGTACATCCGGGAAAATGAACATTCTTCATTCCTCAATGTGCATTTGGAAATTATATCATGGTTGAAGGCCCATATGGTGGAGGATGAAGAGAACATGAGGCAAGCCTCCGAGGATATGACCATTATCCGAACCAACGAGGAGCAGTCCTGGATCATGACTGATGAACTGTGCCCCATTGCTGCCGAGGAGGAGTGGGAACTGAACAGGCGACATCAAATCTTCGACGCCACAAGCCATATGGTGTCGGAGATGCAACGATCTTTTGAAGGGATCAACCTACACATGGGAGGGGTCAGTCCTTGAGTACAGTGATAAATGTAACTTTTAAATGCACCTTCACATTTTTATTATTCATGCAAGATTCATGCAGGAGTTCTGTTATTTTTTTGTTGATTTTATTTCCTTTACATTCAGGGATCATCGAGTGATCAGTCCCTAACCTCACGTGGGTTGGGACCGATGCGAGAAACAAGGGATGACAACATTGCATCCGAATATAAGAGTTCAAACTAAGATCTGGGCATCCAGGGTTTGTACAACCCATCCAGATTTCTAGTAAGAAATGGAGAGGCCTAACTAGAGGATTAAGACCTCAGAACAATCAACATGTTATCATCCCAATGTGCTCTAGTGCATGATCAGGGTAACACTGGGGGTGTTTGGAATCAACTGAAACATAAGGGAGTGGAAATTGGGAATCATGATACCCCAGATTGGAAACAAAGTGGGGGGGGGGGCTAACAAGGAAGGATAACTATTGACCACGTTCTATACGAAGAATCCTTATTGTGTTTTCCTGAAATGGATATAACAAACTAGGGCTGACCATTGACCATTTTCGAAACACAAGTCCTAGCTTGAAATGCAATCAATTAGTATTCTAGAATGTTGTCCCTTGATAGTAGGTGAGCCATAGGCTAAGGATCCATACTGTTATGAGGTTCTTTTTGACATGAAAGTGTAAAAGTGTCCGAATAGTGGTCACACAAAGCATCGAGTGTGGAGTGATGTGTGGTTCGAATGAAGTAAAACACTCACGAAATTATGCCACCATGATGAAAACATGTTTGGTGAGCGCATCAGTCTAATAAGGGATCATACCTACTTATGAACATGACCTCCCTCTGTTGTTTAATGTCATACGGCTGTAGACGATGAATGGAATAGTTTAACTTCATATGACTAGGACATTGCACATAGTTTTAATGTCATACATCATGGACCAAGGTTACCTTCTTAATGTCATGTTACAAGGACTCTATGATCATAGTTTAAGGTCGTAGAGAGTGGACCATGATCGGGGTGAAGGGGCTAGAAGGGTTAATGACCTAGGGTCTAGGACCAAGGTGAAATGTTTTGGTGTCACTACATATCCTATAAGGATGAGAATAAATCCAAACATACTTCATAAGCACAGTGTGGATGGAGGCCAACACTGATAGGGGAAATCCCATCTGGAAAGGGATTTGGTGTATTCCATGACAAACATAGGGCATTCAGAACATGTTCAGTGTAGAACCGCAGTTTATTGTCATGCATTGAGGACATATGGACTTGTGCAATTTAACATCATATGATAGGATAATGAGTGAAATAAAGACCCCATGAAGGGAGTATGTGGTGTAGTACCAATAATCCCAACATGAATGGGGACAAAAGGAGTCCGCACCACACCACATTTCCCCAGAGGAAGATTTTTTTTTTCAATGGACAAAAAGAGAAAGTTTGGATGAGCCCGAGGCAAGATTGTCAGGCATTACTATGTATCCAATGAGGATGGGAATCAAGCCACACATTGTTATAAAAGTGAAATTTAATTTCATGATGGATGATGAAAGGAATGTGTGGCACGACCACACCAGTACATGTCCTCCCAAAACTACTAAGCCCATGTGAGTCATGCTTGATGTGGTAAACAAGGAGTAGTTATGAGGCATTCCTAGAAATGGAAGGAACATGTTTGGGGTGATGTGATGCTAGTTTAGTGACATCCAGATGATGTTTACACGCCTACCTAATGCACCTAGATGCACGAAGGAGTAAAGACGAGTATGTTGTAATTCCACTTGACCCACCTACCTAATGCACCTAGATTGTTTCATGATGATAGGGGATAATTGTTGACTATGTTTGAAAAAAACATCTGTTTCCCATTAGCCTGGAATGGGGACAGACAAATGAGGGTCAACCACTGACCATGTTCAAAACACGGGACTTGTCGAAAATGTCAACCAAGGTCCTCAGGGACATTGGCCCAAGACTGTAGGTAAGCCAATGTGGCATGAGACCAGGCCGTAAAGGGGGTCACTAAAGACATGTAAGAGGATGGGGAACCAAATAATGGGCTCACAAATCATAGACATAGAACTATGGATTGTCCCAATGAAAATTCCACACTTCGAGCTCTTTTCCACAACACATCTGAGTAGGATAATAAGACATATCAGATAGAGAAATTTGAGTCCCCTTTAAAGGAAAAGGTTCCTTTGTTTACGTGCTCCTAACTTAATTGTTGTTGGATAGTCCAGAAAATGGGGCATGAATTAATGGAATGTACACAGGGCGGTGAAGTATCCAAAGGAGACGCACAATTCCTAATGGGAGATATTAGTTTAGGGATATAGAACTCGTACCAGGTTCGAAAAAGACACGAGAGGCACATGGTGCGAGCATTTAAAAATCTGAGGTGAATGAGAACCCAAGAGTTACTTGCAACACCACATTCTCTCTAAATAGTTCAGGGCGAGAGGGTAGAGGGAGGGTAGAATATTAGATTCCTAGGGCAACACCCAAATACGAGATGCCTGGGTGTTCGTACGTATCACATGTTGATGGGAATGAAGCCATACATAGTTTTTGAAGATATCATGTACGTTAACATCATGTGGAAATTACTTAGAGTGGACTTAGTTTATAGTTATAGATCATAGACTAGGAAGAAATAGATGAGGGAGACACATGGAGAAGTATTTACTAAAACCTGACGTGAATTAGGACATAAGAGTCTGTATCACTGCAATGTGCTCCCTGGGAAACATCTGGGTCAGGGGACCAAAAGTTAAAGTTAGGCTGAGCATGAGGCAAGGTGCCTAGATGTTCCAATTTACCCCAATATGATGGGAATCAAGTCATACATTGTTCATATGGTAGCATGGTAAGATACCAGTGCCAGAGATTATAAGGTTGTACATGTCTTACCCACGCACCAAAAGAAGCGTCATTTGATAGATCTTGTTTGTAACTTAGGATGAATGTGTGTGTGTGTATTTTTTGAAGTGAGGGACCTAGGATTGAGATTCCTGGTTTCTCCATAAGAATCAAGACATATACAGGCATTAAAAAATGGTATGGTGGGTGAATCATACCAAATATGATGTCCGATTGAGTGAGGACACCCCGATGCGGTGCCATTTTTTCATCGTGCATCCAGGATGATAATGTCATAGTTTAGGGTCATGTGATGGGACCAACCATTCATTTTAGAATCCTGTTGTAAAAAGGTAACAAATTAAAGTCACGTCGACTAGGCTGTGTATTTTATTGTTATATGACTTTGACATATGCCGGAGAATCGAGGTTCAAGATAGGATGTGCACGGCGTCATAAAGCCCACCCGACATGAATGAAGATGAGTTACACATCGCACCACATGTGATTCCAACTAATAAAACTTAGGTCGAGGGTCCAAAATAGGTTATAGAACATGGGGAGAGAGAGACTAGCTCTAAACAAGGGAAGTACGTGGTGCAGCTCTCAAAAACTTGATGGGAATGAAGACATAAGTCCACACAGGCCACACCACGTAATCTTATACGGGTCGGGGCCTAAAATGCTGAACAGAAGTTATAATTAGTGAAATCAAAGCTGGATCCAATGATGCGATGTATCGGAGTTCCAACATATCCCATAAGGATGAGAATCATGCCATACATATTTCTTGAAGATGACCTATTAAGAGATATTAGTTTAAGGTTTTAGAGCACATACCATGATTATGCGAAACTCTTCCATGTGGGAACATACCTCGATCTAGTCCCTAAGACCACATGATTCAAACACTATGTAAGAATCATGGGAAAAATAAGACATTTCCACACATGGGATACACATAAATGGGAAGTTGGTGCAGTTCCAAAAATGATGCCTTACCGCATCTTTGTCCTCCTAACATAAAAATGCTCACAGAGGGATAGTACCAAGAATATCAAGATTCCACTTGGACATGATGGAGTGGAAAAAATGTGAATCATGTAACTGGCATTTAAGGCATGATGGGGTCGGTGTGACAATGGAGGATAACTGTTGACCATGGTCGAGACATAGCATCCATATCGTTTGACTTGAAATGGAAAAAATAAATGAGCTTCATTCACTATCCATATTAGTAATGTGGGACTTGTATCAATTTTTTGTTATAAACCCTCGAGGACAATGACCCGTAGTGGTAGGAGAGACCATGAGTCAAGCATCCATGCTATTCGGGGGTCCCTTCGGATGTGAATGATAATGAAATCTCAAATGAAGGATAACATGAAGCCTAAAAATGTGTGAATTCATGTGCAAGTAGAATCCCATATTCCAGGATCTGAAACAAAGTACTCTTGGGCACATTGGCGAATCACCAAAAAGGGTCGTGGGACCTGACTTAAGAGCCGCTGACACGAAAAGATGAGCATAGGGAAAGGGAGAGAATGGTGCTCAGGAGAGAGAATTTTGTGGCGTGTTTGATACAAACAAAACGTGAATATGGACATAAGCCCATACCACATCATATACCCCTCTCCTGGAAGAATGAAGGCTAAGGGGAAAATATGA
The DNA here is from genome assembly GCA_963277665.1 of Viscum album. Taxonomy (NCBI): domain Eukaryota; kingdom Viridiplantae; phylum Streptophyta; class Magnoliopsida; order Santalales; family Viscaceae; genus Viscum; species Viscum album. The sequence goes on along the minus strand of OY728161.1, from coordinate 1,981,786,855 downwards.
TATAATGTTTTCTAAGAGATAGGTATGGAACCGAAGACTAGATGTTCGGGTAGTCCTACGTGGGTGGGAATCAAGCCATAGATATTATTAGGAAGGATGTTGTTTAGTTTATCATCATGCATCAAAAACACAAAAATGAGAAAGGTACCCAAATGAATGATGTGTATGGAACGATAAGTAGCCAAAGGAGAATAAGGGAATAATCCCATACCACATCATACAATCCCAAATTAACACTTGGGTAAAGGAGCCTAGAAGGTTGAGCGACCCAAAAACGGAAGTCACAGCCAGTTTGATTTTTAACGTCTTGTGGTGAGGATGATGCTTCTCTTAGTTTATGGTCATAGGGCACAGACCATAGATGCCTAGTTGAATGTCATATGCATGGGAAAAACTAAGTGGAAAGGGAGAATCATCATTCCTGTGGAAGTACCTAAAATGGAAAATATGATATTGGATAACTACTGACCATGTTCGCAACACATTATTTATATTTTTGTGACCAAAAGTCAAAGGAAAACAATGGATCATCGACTGTTGATCAAATTTGAAACACATGACTTATATCAAATTGTTGTTCAAAACCCTCGAGGACGTTGGACTGAAATGGTAGGAAAGCCCATGGGCCTAACATCCATGCCATTTTGGGGTCTTTTTGGATATAAAAGATGATGGAAACCCAAATTATGGGGCCCACGAAGCATGGTGGGGAATGTGATCACAGAAACGATGATAGATGAAGGTGGGATGCCTCTAAAGTGGCAAGTGCAATGTGAAAACATATCCCGATGTGAAAAAGGATGTGAGTCCATACCACAATTCAAACTCGTAAATGGGATCTCAGGCCAGGGGGCCAAAAGGGTTGAGGGCACTAAGGCTAGGAATCTAGGCCAACATTAACCATATGACATCTCATGTTGGTATTTCCTAACCCCAACTTCTATGAACACATAAAAAATTATTTTTTTTTGAAACAAGGATTATAAATATGATCTCCCCATCACATAAGGGTCCGAAATATAGATACACACTCCATACTCAGGAAGACCGAGGCTTGAAGAGACAACAAGGTATAATGAAAAACTAATCTACATTTTTTTGACATATGGGGGTGATGACAATGCCAAAGTATAGCTATAGAAAATATTTGGAATATAGAATCCATATCGTGTGACCAGAAATGGGATCAAAAACATGAGTGTCAACCATTTACCATATTTGCAACACATGACTTGTATTAATTTTTTGTTCGAAACATTTGAGGAAGTTGGGCCGTAATGGTAGGAGAGACCGTGGGCTATGTATCAATACCATTCTAGGGACCTTTTGTATGTGAAAGATAATGGAAACCCAAATGATGGGGTGTGTGGAGAATAAATGTGCATATGAAACTTAAAGTCATGTTGGACAGTAGAAGAGGTGGTGATCTTCAGGGATGTGGGATACATGGTACAATCATGATGAACTTGACGTGGATGAGGGAAAAAGCCTTCACCACACCATGTGATTTGACCTAATGGGATTCCTCGAAGTTTGCAGCTGGGCCTATGAATGATATGTCCAAGTGTTCCAACGCATCTTATAACAATGGGAATCAAGCCATACGTAGTTTTAAAATCCATGAAGTTTAGCATCTTGCGGTGAGGAATGGGAAGAGAGAAGAACAAAGGAGGGAACATGGTGCAATCATCGTAATACTGACATGATTGGGGCCAAATAAGCCTACATGAAACCATGTGGGATCCTCCAAGAGAACTATTCCCCGGGGTAGTCAAAGAGGACACTTGGGGCTTGGCTCAAGACGAAGCGTCTGAGTGTTCCTACATATCCCATAAGTATGGTAATCAAGCCATGCGTAGTTTTTGCAGTTTAACATCTTGCATGATTTCATAATGTTTAACGTCTTGCTGGATGACATAGAATTTGATGAAATGCAGAACAATATATTGTTTAACATCATGTAGGCTACATACAGTTTAACATCATGCAGTACATTTTACAATTTATGGTCATGTAGGACCATATAGTTTAAGGTCATGTTGGACCCAACATTTTATGGTCATGTAGGAACCGATAGTTTAAGGTCATGTATGACCATACAGGTTATGTTTATGTAGGACCAGACAGTTTAAGGACATGTAGGACTAGACTGTTTAATGACATGTAGGACCAACTAGCTCAAGAAAAGGATTTCTAAAGAAACATGGAATTGGTCGAAGGATTTATATGCTCACCATCCATGGTAACCAGGGAGTATTTGCCATTGAGTAAACCATGTGAATGATTTAAGGCCCTTACCATTTGGTCACCAAATTGGGTGGTTTCCTACCAGGTATCATTGGTCTCCTTAGGGCCAATACCGAGTCACCTTGTAAGAAAGAGCAATGGTGAACTTTCTTGTTGATTGCTCTCGCAATCATTCTCTGATAACTTTCTAGATTGTGTAGGGCACGAATCTTGTTCTTGTTGAGGGATTCCAACATAGCCAGAGGGATTTCTGCTCCATTATATGGTTCTCTCTAATCATAGAATGTTGTGCGCAATGTGGGAAATAGAATCTCAATGGGTAGGACAACCACTGTTCTGTACACGAGGGAATTGGGGGTCACATGGGAGGAATTAAGAGTCATCGTCTGATAAGCCTAGAGGGTGTTGTGGAGATTTTTCAGACAACTCTTCTTGTTCTGACAAACCATTTTCTGAAACATGTTAGAGGGTTTTGTTGAACACCTCTTTCTGTCCATTTTATTTTTCATGATAAAGGTATGAATGGTTTGAAAAGATGTTGTACTTAGCATATAGTTTCTTCAGCTCAGCTTTCCGGAAGTTCGTTCCATTATTAGTCAAGATGGCATGAGGGACTCTAAATCTATATATGATGTTGGAGCTCCCAAAATCAATGATTGAACTGGCCATGAACTCATTGAGTAGAACTAACTCTCCACACATGGAGAAGATATCGGTAGTAGTCAAGATGAAATTGCACTAGAAATCTATAAATAGTTGATATGGACTGACGATATCGATTCCCCATACTACAAAGGGCCCAAAATACAAGGAAGAGTAGAGAGGCTCCGGAGACTAATGCATAATGTTGGAATGAATTTGGAACTCATGGAACCATTGGGAGAAGTTGATGTAGTAATCGATCATAGAGGGCCAAAAATAAACCAGCCTCTGGATCTAGTGAGTTTGTTTTGGCCTAGTCTGATGAGCCCCATAGGAACTTGTATTAACCTCTTGCATGATGTAGTAAATCTCAACTCTTTGAATGCAACTGAGGAGGACCCAACAATACCATGCTTGTAGAGGATCAGATCACGAGCAGGACCATCCTAGAGGGTAAACTGTAACTTTCGACATCGAATTAGCTTGCACCCCCTGATCTTCAAGAAGATTACCATATTGGAGGTACATAACAATTGATACTATCCTTTTAAGAGTCACTTAAATCACTGCATCCAGGGGACCTGGGGGTCCTGACATGGAAGTGTCAGAGTTAAGGTGGATTACCTATGGGCTGCCATCATCATCTAGAGTGATAGGAGAAATGACTCTCTGGTTTTCCAGGTGGATAATCAGATCATCCTTTTCAGGCTCTACAAGTGAAAAAGGATGGCTGGCCAAGGTGTCAGCTTGACCATTCTGAGATCAAGGGACACGAGTAACTTCTTGCCAAGATGAGAACTGGGCCATTATCTGAAGAGTTTGTTCTAACAATGGTACACGTTTTGGATGTCTGATGACATAGTAACCGTTGATCTATTTGATAACTTGTTTGGAGTACCCTTTTATATGAAAATGGGGCATGAAAACCTCGAGGGCCAGCTCGAGGCTAGTTATAAGAGCCTGATACTCAGCCTCATTATTGGTGCAACCTTTTGACAACAGGAATGAATATTGTCAAATGGCTTGTGCTTGGGTAATGAAGACAATACAAATGCATACGCTTTTGAGACTAGGATCATTGAGCCATCTGCTAATGGGGCTCTAGGAAGCACCATTAAAGTTCATTTTCTAGCGCAGCAAGGCTTGGTCTACCGAGGGGATCAATTCATTCAGGAAATCGAGATCTAGGGACTGGTCCATTAGTGCTGGATGGGTGGAAAGGAAGCCTACCCATGCTTTCCCCTTAATAAAAATATTGGGAACACACCCAATATCAAACTGCAGCTGGATAACTTCCCACCAAGAGAGACTTCCTATCAGTATGGTTCAGTTTAGGATGTACATCATCGGATTTACCCAGGACACCAGTTGTACCTCAAGGTGTTGCAAGTAATTTCACAATCTGTATAATGAGAATACTAGTTCAATGTAGTTCTTCTCGATAGAGGAGTATTTGGTCTTTATATTAAGGAGAATGCAACAATGTTAGTAATGTGTGTTCAATGTCCCCTTGTTGTTCTTATTGGAGAGAAGGGTACTGAGAAACCATTTCAGGGTAGTCACGTAAAGGACCAAAATCATTCCAAGGACAGGTGGCACTAAGAACAGATACTAGAGTAGTTACTGTTTGATTTCCTCAAAATCATTCTGAAATTATTAGTCCCATTTGTAAACAACGCTTTTCATCATGAGCTGAGAAAATGGCTTACACATGACGGAACGATTCTTGATGAATAAGCTTATGTAGGCTATGTGGCCTTTGAAACCTCAATTTTCCTAAAGGATTCTAAGGGGAGACAAATATCTATTGGAAATGATCTTCTCTGGGTCTATTTCGATGCTCCGTTATCTGAAAACAATGTCGAGAAACTTTCCAGAGGTGATATTGAAGGCGCACTTCAATGGATTCAACTTCAGGTGGAGGGAATGGAGGAAGCTAAATACCTTCTCAAGGTATTTGAGATGGCCCTGACGCTTGATATAATTGACCACAAGATCATCCACGTAACATTACACCAATTTCCCAAGGATAAACATAAATATGTGATGCATATCCCACATATAGGTGGAACATACATTCTTTAAACCAAAGGGAATGACAAGGTAATAGAAATAACATTATGGTTCCCTGAAGGCTGTAGGCTTCCCATCGTTGTGGGACATTCAGATCTTGTTATACCTGAAGTACCATTCCGTGAAGGAGAGGTCTTGGACCCAGTGATAGCGTTGATTAACAATTCCATCATGGGAAGGGTAAAATAATAATTCGGACACTAGCGGTTGAGAACATGGAAGTTAATGCAGACACTGATTTGTATGTTCTTTTACCTGATTGGAAGAATTTGGGGTATCCATTTGGAGTACTAGACCTCATTGACAAAATTTTCTCTGATAAACTTATCAAATTCTCTCTCAACCATGGCACCGTGAGAAGGGTTCATTTTTTTGGGAAGTTGCTTGAACCCATGATGGTTTTCTGGGAGACTGAGGAAGTGGAAGACTACATGAGGATATAGTCCTGGAATCTCATCCTAACTCTAGGAGAATACATCATGGTTTTTTAAGGAAGTATATGTACTATTGTTTCTCCTCGAGGGGCATGGAGGCACTAATCAATTTGGGTTTTGGGTCCGCCCCACTACCAAGGATTACCTGTAACAATTGATCGACTGTGGTAGAGACACCCTCTTCAAAGGTAGGGGTAACATCCTATAAATCTTCTTCTTCACATATGGATGAGGTATCCTCGGTGGGAGGACATTCCTCTGAGTCGATAGATCTATATGGGAGCATGGTACCAGCCTGAGAGGTAGTGGACACTGCATCGGGGGACTCCTGTGCTGCAGAAATCATAGCGATGAAGGATGTTGATCTGATACGATCATCTCTTCATCTCAAGGGTCCACACTTGATGATATCCAAGAAATAGTTGAGCGTCGTCTTGAGCCGGTTTATCCTAGCCCGACGAAAGAAGCAAGTATGATGTACTTTCATTATCATGTGGCAGACATTCTGATACCATATGGGAGTAAGAGTTTATGGGATCGCATGAACCTAATTTGTGTAGGAGTATGAGGTGATATACTGGCATCACATGGTCTTGGGAATGTGTTACCCCCTTGTTACAGAAATAGTGATGCATTATCCCATGTCCGGAGTTGTAGCCTCTAACCGGTGGATTGGAATGATGTAGGCACCATCTAGCTCAGTCCACTGGTCAGTCACAGCCATGGCATGATCAACCTCATTTGCCTAAATCTTCTTTTATTTTCTCTAATAATAGTTTAAATATAGATAGTGAGCTTGACAAGAGGAAAAGAGAGACATGTCACCTTGATGCACGCCCAATCCGCCATTAATAGAGTACTTGAGGTCCGGGTGATACGATGTGGGAACTGATGCATGCAATTGGAGCCATGGCCTGGCCATCAATGCATTGTCGGTGGTGTCCTGGGAGACAACCAAAAACATGGTGCTAGAAACTAGGCCACCAAACTGGGCCTTCAAGAAGATCTTACTAACTTGTGTTTGTTCTGTCCTGTCATAACCATAGATTATTGTGTCAGAAAGACTCATATCATCCTCATACAATCCCCATTTTGTCATAGTCTGAGTCAGTATTAGGTTGATCATGGAGCTTGTGTCAATAAGATTTTGACGAACCTCTATGACATTTAATTGTCCAGTAAAGTACGATGGGAAAATGTGCCCATAGATTGGAGAGCCTTCATCACCTCTAGAGAATGAGATGATGGCCTGGCATTCAACATGCTCGACCGCCTCAGCCTGAAAGGATTTTACGGCTACTACCTCCATCTCAAACTGGAGGGGGCTTCTTAAGGCCTCAGTGAGGGCCTCAATAATTTTTGAGGATAGGCGATGTTCCTCATGAATATAGATCTTGGTTGGTATGCTAGCAAGATGATTGAGACATCATACATCCTTTGCAGACATGAACTTATTCTTACAGGTGGTCGCTCTATGATATGAGGTATGGTTGGCCCCACCAACCGGAATGATGACTGACTGGTGCTGGGAATATAACGTTACTCACTATTCAAAGCCTGTAGAGTTACTACCAGATGAGGGCTAGATGACTGAGACCGGTCCATAGCAAAACGTGGCTGGTCACGGTGCAGTCGAGGTGGATATTCCTAATCCAACAACACAAAAACCGGTGAAGGTAGATGTGATGACACCAGATGAGAAGGATATGCATGCTGAGCTCCAGGATGGGTCAGCTGTCTAGTTTTGGTAGCATGAATAGCCTACATAGAAGTACTGGCTGAGGCACTCTGATGACCTATATTTCCACGGCTCCATCAACACTGGCGTCAGTTGGGGACGTTGGGAGGATCCGTCTTGTGCTCATCAATGTTAGGAATCATGTAGTGGTTTACTAGCTCTACAATAATAACTGAGGAATACCCTTGACAGTCACTCGATGAGTCTTCCACTACCGGATGGATTATGAGAGGAATCAACAACTCTGAGGGTATTAAATTGCCGAGAGTACGTGATTTCGACAACATTGGTGGGGGACTTTTTTTTCCCTTGGGCAACTGATGTTTGCTCTTCTGAGAAAGGGACGACTGAGAAGATGATGCAGTATTAGTAGCCATGACTTCTAAAGGATCTGGTCAATTCAAGCATGATCGAATAACACCATGGGAATGAGAGACTATTTTAAGATCCATCCAATCATAATAATTTTGGGACCTGCGGTTAGAAACCCGATGCCACTCGCCTTTTCGGTCACTACTACTGTATGGCCTCACGAAGAAACATGACACCGATACTGGAGCTAGGCCTAACCGAACTATATTGTTATCCACCTATTAATGAAGGTATTCTTTAAACACATATCACTGTTGGAGTGTGTTCCATACGATCTGGTGATATGGGTTGTAAGTAGGGCGATCAGTGAGGTTTGCTTCTTCTCACCTCATGCACTTAAGAAAACCTACAATCCCATGCTCCATGTCACTGTGGAAGTAATTGGTGATTTTATCTTCATTGAATGAGTATGTCTAGTTCATCCTGTTAGATAATGTGGATGTTAGAGCCTAACCCTGACATGGGGCGGGAGGAACATGTAGAGGGGGTGGTTCCTGGTTATCTTGTCTAGTAGGCATCACATTGCGTGGGGGCACCTACTGATTCTGAGGTGAGAAATGGTATGTTAGAGGCTGCACTTTAGGTGGAGGGCCTCTACGAGGCTATAGAGGTGTCTCCCCTGGATACAACTCTAGTTGTCTGGGGGGCTCTATTTGACCCACTGCAGCGGGCTCGACCCTGGTGGCCCTTATCGTAAGGATTGCAGGAGGTAATAGACATACCTGGATGGATTATCTCAAGGAATCTTCTAGGCATTGAGACTTATCAAAGAAATATCAGAATCCCCAAGGGTTGTTCGTGGTGATCAGAATGGGGACCAATTCCTTCGTGTCATTCCTCACAAACATCTTCATCAATTTATCCTAAGTCAGTGGCATGACAAGGGATTATGTGGGCCTTTTCCACTAGGGGACAAATTACCCAATTCACTCATCAGGTCTCTTCTTACACTTTAAGAGTTTTTCGATACTCATCAACCACATGTTGGAAAAATACTTGTAGAGAAATTTTCTTGGGAGGTCTTCCCAGCCGGCTACTAATCTGATGGGGAGCTAGATGTACCAGCTGAATTCCAACCCCTCCAATGTCTGTACGAATGATTGGAGTTTGGCGGCTCGTATTGTTTCGGAGTTCCCTACATGGTCCCACATCTTGAGCTAAATTGGTTAATGTGATGCGGCAGGTCCCATGTTTCATTTAGGGGGAAAATGTGGGATTTCTGAAACCCATGGGTGCTAGAATATCATCCAAAAATGCCGAATATGTCTTTCCATCAGGTAGTATTTCTAGTTTTTTAGCCTCTAAAGTCATGAGGCGTGAAATGAGTGTCACCATTGGATCATCTGCGTTGCGGTTCCTGTCATGAAGTGGATCGGTGACCACCAGTGTGTTGGTGGGTTCTTCAAAATGATATGCAGGCCCAACAACTCATGGAGCGACTGGCGGAATAACCTGTGGAGCAGTTGGGGGAACCTAACCGGGGTCCCGAGGATTGTCACACCGTTCAAGAGGATTTGGAGACACATTCCACCCTCTATTTATGTATGTTCCAGCCTCAACGCTGTATGTGTGGGCTAGATGGTCAGGGTCACCTGGAGGCAGTTTTCCAAGGGGATGTTGTGCCTGCACCTATGGCCTCGTCCGAGGGTCACCGTTCTCTGGTTGTCTCTCTACAGAACATTCAGTAAGGAGGTCATCGACCATATTCATGTGTTCTAAGAGTTTTTATTTTAACGTGACCTTCTTAGGATCATCTTACGGCTTCTGAACCAAGTTAGATGGTAGGAGGGTTTGGCATACCTAAGGTGTTCTATAACCTTATTGGGATTCTATCTAAGGAACAACAACTCATTGGGCTCCAGAGGACCAAGTAGATTCCTCTATTGATGAGTAATCCTTCCCACTGGTTCCAAGAGGTGACAAACACTCTCAGAGGTGGAGTTCCTCTCCAAGAATCTCTGGATCATTCTCAACCCTGGTAGATTGGCCAGGTTATCCATGACCCTTCATGGAGGCATATCCTCTAGGTCACCTGACAAATTGGTCTGGCATAGGATGGAATTGAAATGTAGGGCCGCATAATTCCCCAAACCACATATTTTCACATGGGTAGAAGCCTCCTTGATTATCCTACAGGGAACTTTATATCTCTGGAAACATCTTTGTTGGAGGTTCCTCTGGAAATTTGGTGAATCAGGGCATTGGGCCATAGGGAATGTGGAAAAATCAACAAAACAAAATTGTTCAATGATGTTATTGAAGTGATCCTGACTCTTGGGGTGTGCCACTCGTCAATGAAGAGGATGGAAATGAGTCACCCAGAGGGTCTGGAGAAAACAATCAACCTCTTCCTGGGTGAGAGATTTCGGCGCACTGAAATTCGGTGCTATGACTGGCCAAAACATATCATGGAAATGGTCCACTGTAAGAATGGCCCACAAGCACCTAGGCTTTGACTCAGGATATGGCCATTCATTTTCCCACTCATCAACCGTATGCGGTTGGGGAACTAGTATCAGTACTGAGGCAGACCACTAGGACGGTGGGATGGCCGGCGGAGAATACGGTGAGCGGGCTAACAAGCCACCGCCTCTCTGGCTATCCTACGAAGAGTGTAGGGACATAGCCACCACATCATGGTAATATGGGCTAGTGACTGTAGTTTTTTTCATAGGGACTACAGATACTGGGATGAGCCACATGCTACTCGTCTACCATTGGTCCCTAGGATAGCAGTTCGTGATCCATACTCGAGGTAGAGAGTTCTTCTAGTGATGATGGTGGTGATTTCACAGCCGGAACCTATGGTGATTAAAAAATTTCGTCCTCCAGGATATACCTGTGGAGGGAGGTAGGAATCTGATGGACCTCACATTTAGGAAGTATGAGGCTGATGCACCTTGTTCTTGCCCCGACCCTTAACAGAAAGGATCTAAGTGAGGGATCCATCACTTAGTTGTATTCTACTTCATAATATGAGAAGCGGACTGGTTTAATCTCATTCTGAATTTTATCGGTATACATTATATACCGGCGATGAACCACCCCCTTACCTTGGATGGATCTTTGGGATAGGGAAGATTTCTAGCACGAGGAGGACCTTCTGTCATACTGGTGATGGGGCGGGGATAATTTTCTCTTGAGTGGGCTAGGGTATGAGGAGAACCTAGATATATATCAAAGGGAACATGAGGAGGACATACATGTCCAATAGCTGATGTGTGGAGGGAATCTCCGTGGGAAGTGATGGAGCATGTAGGACCACTGCTACAGCTGCTAGAAGCATGATTAAGACTTTCATGCTTGTTTCCCATGGCAGTATCAGCACATGGAGGGTTCGTGTATTGTTCACGAAGAACACGGGTAGGTCCTTTGTGCTGGGTACCAATGAAGCGAAGCTGACCTTCAGTAATTTGATTTTTAATGAGAGGAGGAACTTCGATAGCTACTGTAATGACATGGGGAGGGCCCCCATGCTGGAGATTGACCAGATGTGTAACGTCCCAATATTGGCGTTCTATGGTAGGAGGAATGACCACATACCCGACGTAATTATTATGAGGGAGTCATCCATACAGAGTGTCACCACCATGGGGAGGACCCTCATTCAGATTGAAGGTGGCATTGGGATGACCTCCATGTCGTGCTTGGAAGCAGGGAGGACCCACGTTCTCTATGGTTGCGGTACAGGGAGGACCTCTGTACAAGGTGTCGTTGCAATGGGTCAGTCTACGACGACCACTACCTGCTCCAAAGACCATGAGATTCAACCCATCCTATCAATGGGGTGGTTGGGGCCTCAATATGAGTTGTGTGTGTATGTTTACTTGCTAAGAATACACAAGATTATAATTATATATGTCAGTGGTGGTGTGAGACACAGTAGTTGTTGATATTGATGCCCCGTGGCAGGCGTCCTCCTTGGAAGGTGCCTGACGCTGCCGATGGGTCAGGAGGACTGGGGCCGGTAGTGTATGTGCATGGATTACCTGCTCCTCAACTCATCGGAGAGGGTGGAAGTGCTAGCGCGACCTACTGGGAGCTCTCTTTGAGAGACCCTGAAATAGGATCCCGGCCGGGCTGGCCCAGACATCCCCTACCTCGTCGTTGTAGGGGAGGGAGTCATCGAGGAAATACAGGGAGGGGCTCCCGAAAAGATTTTATGATGGAGTGGGGAGTAGTGTCTCCCTGCACGACCCTTGGGGGGGAGAGGTGGAAATGAGGAATAGATGCCTCTAAATCTTGGAGGGCTATATCTTGAGTCGGGATAATCCCATCCACCTTGTATCAGCATAAGAGGTCACTTATCACCATTCATTTTATGAATTCTGATGGGGAGATGGAGCATGGGCACCCAATATCTGTAGGTGTGGATGATGTCGCAGAAGAAATGAAGCCACACCGAGATCTCGCATTGGCGCTTCCCCTACCTATGGGTCAGTGGGTGGGCGGTGATCGGATTCCTGATGCAAAATCGTGGTTCCTAAAAATTTAGGGAGATTAAAACATTAGTGTTGAAACAAATAAATTAACATCAAATGCCCTATATCCATTTTTTCTTCCCTGGCTAGTAAGAAAGATCCACGAGGACAACATATCAGACTGGGATGTCGAATGTTTTAACTTCCCCAACTTCTAGAGAATTTTATGCCAGGCCCACTATATTCTTGGCGGGACCTAGAGCTAGATAACTGGATCCAGTGACACAATAATCCACTGATGTCTTGAATGCTACTAATCTCTACATTTAGAAGAATATATTCACATCAGGTTCACCATTTCTATTTCCGCCGCTTTCACTAGGGCACACACATCCATCTGTTTTAAGATGACAAGTATACACTAATTATTTCCCATCATTCCCACTTTCCAAATTTGGGCGGCATCCATCACCTTTTCAGGGACATTTGTATGTTTATCAAAATGGGATGATGGGATGTCAGTTCTTCCTTCTGTGGATTCCTCCTCGGAACTCGTTACCTTGTCTGAGTCTCCAATATAGATTAAGATTTTCTTAGGGAAACTCTTCCCTCTGTCATATGTTCATGTATGCTGGTTAATTACACTACTTCTATCAGGACATTACAAGGGGTTTGGTCATGGCATAAACATTTAGTTGGGGGAGTACTCACGTTGGACATCACTAGCGTGACTGGACGCTAGAACACTAGTGCATCTGGGTTTCTTTCCATTATTATAGTGCTTCTCATGGGCGCAGAAACTTGAGGAATCCCACATCGAATGCAGGGGATTGTATGACATAGTCAAGTCTTTAAGGATTTCCTCAGCTTCCCATGTTTATTATAGGGTATGCCACATGTTTAACGTCTATTGGAGACAGATCAGAACACTAACTAGAGTGGATCAGATCGGTGGAACCCTTAGAGGGAACATTATTGCGATGAGGTGTATTGATGTGATTTCACCAGGATGTGGCATCCCGGGTAAGAGTCAAGATGGATAATGGATGGTTAAGTGAAATGGATGGAGAAAGAGATAGAGTTGACTCAACGGTGACATTGATTTTTGGATTGAGACTCGAAGAGACCTCCTTTTTATCCCCATGGTAGGGAATCAATGTATGTGTAGTTCGGTGGGATGATGGGGCACCTAACGAGGTGGCCTGTTAGAATGGATGAATGGATGGGATCCAGAGGAAATATAACCTCCATATTGGGGCATGGAATTGGGTTTTGTGCGGAGGAAAGCGACCCCATGGGGGTCATTCGTGATTAGCGGCCCGAGAGTTTGTCTAGAACCATAGGTGAAGACCCGAAATCTAAGTCTGCATGGATGGGACTACAATTTCATAACTCTATATGGGGTCAAAAATGATTATGTCTGGGTGTGGATCGTAGTGGTTTACCACTGGATGGGGTCACAACAGCATACCAGTAGATAGGGATCACAACGTCTTACCGCTGGATAGGTAGATGACAATGGAATTATACTAAATAGGGTATCGTTTAGTGTCATGAAGGACAAAAAGGGCGTACAGTTTAATTTCATGCAGGATGGGGGTGGACTGAGGTGATGTGGTCATGACCAATGGGTGTTGGGCTTGATCCTCAGGGAGGCTTCTGCCGTACCTTGGAATGGAAAGGATCAACGTCCGCATAGTTCGGGATGTGGTTGGTGAACTAACGTGAAGATCGTTGGGACCAATGTTTGGTGGTTTTGAACCTCAGGAAGCCTTCCTACGTACCATTACATGGTAAGTATCAAAGTACATGTAGTTCAGTATGTGGTTGGTGAACTGACATGAATATGGTTTGGACAAATGGATGGTGGGATTGAACCTCAAGGATGCATCCTACGTAGCCTACCTTGTAAAGGATCAAATTCCCTGTAGTTTAGGTGGGTGTGGGGATTACACTCTAGGTTTCCCATAGAGTATTCCATAGTTGGTGAATTCTATTAGCCCACGTGAGTCATGCTCGGTGTGAGAAAATAGAGGCAACAAAGTCCCGATGATCTTATTGCGAACAGTGCATCCTTGGAAAGTGGAATGCGGTTGATACGTAGTTAGCGTCCCAACATGAAAACAGGGGCTTACGCATGGTCCGAAACCCAAAGAGGAAACTGGGGCTTATGAGTGGTTAGAAACCAAGGAGATTGTTTTTGGGAGTTAATATAGGGTGGAGGTCTTGGTGGAGTCAAATCCCAAAGGCAGTGTTATTGGATGATGAATGTCCATATGCCCATCCCCCCTCAGGTCCTTGGCACATAAGAAGAAATGAGGAGTATGGGTAAAAACTCATGTATGAAAGGCTAGGTGATTACATCACGGTGGTTTCCCTTCCCCAGCGGATAGACACCACTCTGGTAAAGAGGATCTCATTTCATGTCTAGAATGATCTCACTCTTATGGAGAACAGTGGGTGTATAGAATGTCTTAGATAGGGCACCCCACGTATGAGTCATGAGGTGAGGCCATTGTTTAACATCATGTGCTAAGGATGATGGCGCTTGGCAGTTTAACGTCATAAAACTCGGATGAGGTGGGTTAACTCCTCCCCCCTAGGACTTACATAACTAATACCCACCCTCTCATGAGGAAGGGAAGGTATCAGTAATATCTTGGTGAGGGGTTATTATGGAGTGATTCTTTGAGAGGTCCATGTTAGCATGGCTATGTGAAGAAGAAATAGCCGTTAATGTGACTATGAGAAGAATCATGAGGTGAAGAAACACAATAAGAAGTACCGCCCAAGGGACTTTGAAATCACTTTGTGCATACCTGGAGGGTCGCACAGAAAAAGGAGTTGCCGAGAAAAGGGGTTCATATGTAGATTCCTAATGAAGCTATGGTGGTCCATGTAATGGACTGGGTTTTTGGGGTCCATTACTTTGTGAAAACATCAAGTTGGGCTTTCTGGTCTGGGAATCTCGGTGAAGTTCAGCCCAACGGTAGGCCAACTGGTAGCCTTAGCCTACTGGTAGCAGGCCTACCGGTAGCGTGGCCTACTGGTAGCCGCAGCCTACCGGTAGCTTGGTTAACCAGTAGCCGCAACCTATCAGTAGATCTGTCTACCGGTAGCTCGGTCTACTGGTAGCTCTGTCTACCGGTAGCTTTGCCTACCGGTAGCTACAGCCTACTGGTAGCTCGGTCTACCGGTCGCCATAGCCTACATGTAGCCTGGTCTACCGGTTGCTGTAGCCTACCCGTATCTCGGCTACCGGTTGTTGTCAGCCACTGGTAGCTCCCGGCTACCGGTGGTTGTCAGCCACCTGTGGCTCTCAGCTACCAGTGGCTCTCACCTACCCTCACGAGGACTTTCCAGTAGCCCTCATTTTTGCACGAATTGGGTTTTGAAACCATATTATGACCCCTTTAATCTTGTTTTAAATCCTAACAACATTGACGCTTAATTAAATATTTCATGAATTAACCTGGAGTTTGTTAGTTTAAATCGTGGGGACTCAATAATGATGTTTGGCGTGTCTCAACCGTGTGGTCAACCCTTGACCCCCGCTCCTTACATGGCTTCCAGTTCCTTTTCTCCATATCTTAATGGCCCGGGGTGAGCTATATCTCACCCTTTATAACCTAAACATTTCTCGCTAGGTTTTTTTCTCTCGATCATCATATTCTAGAAACCCTTCGATGAGCCGATTTTCATTCGGACGAGCCGCATCTCTATCCTTGGAGTTCCGCACCCAGCCATAGCGTCAATTGTTGATCAACAAGTATGGAATTTCTCCTTCATCTCTCCCTTTTTGTGTATCATGTGGGGTGGGCATGCTTTTGATTATGTAGAATTGGTTGGACCGAAGCTTAATAAAGATAATAAACCAATTCTAAAGAATGAAGGGGGAGGGGTGTGATCGATGATGCTTTGATTTACGATCTTCCATGATTTATGATTCTTGAATTGTGTGGGCTTATGCCTTCGGAAAATCATGGCCGTTGGTGGTTTTTCTCTGTGAACTAACGAATCCTTGCATCTGGTGGTGTTTAAATGGATTTCATTGCGGTGGATAACCCTTACTGTGTAAATGAATTTGGTTAATTACATATATTCGGCTAAATAAATTAGAAGCACTATGATAAATCTTTTCTGTGATAACCCCGGTTGAAGCACACAGAAATTGAGATCATGGAGTGTGTTAAATCTTATAAATATGAAATTTCCAGCATGGCCTTGCTTTGTGTTGATGGTAGTGGTTTGGTTATATTATTTCATGGGAAAATTTATTGGTGATGTGGGTGGGGATGGGATCCCCTATTGTTATGGATTCAGTGGTAGTGAATTTTAAGACCAGGTAGTTACTTCTTTTACTTCACGAATTGTGGTGGGTTCCTTTATTGTTGACAAAACCCTTTTTGGCTCCTAGATGTGTGACATGGGGTTTTAACTTGGGGTTCCTCTTTGGATGTTGTAGTTAATGCTTGACTGTTTGCTTTCCTGAACTTGTGCCTATTCTTGCAATTACCCAAGTTGGTGCAGAACTTAATTAAACATCAATACTGAACATGAAAATGAATAGGACAAATTGGTTTTGTTGGTGAGAGTTGTGACTCGGAATTGAGTGTTGTTTGTGTCCTTTAGAATGGCTGAAGAAAAACCTAAACTTGGGAGAGTGCTTGTTACCTATATATATAGTTGTAGTTTTGTGCTTCTTATTCATGCCCCACCCAAGTTGAGCACATAGTGCTGAACACCCCCATTCATGGGGGAGTGTGGTTTTCCAAAAACTATTATTAGTAGATGGTTATTATCTCCTTTTCTACTCTATTTCCCAAATAGCCCAAGTATCATCGAGCAGGATGTGATGGCATGAGGTCCATTATTAGCCCAAGAACCTTCGGGCGGGGTAATGTGGTGGTTGGCCCAGGTGTGTGTGGGCAGGTGGTTTCCCAAGTGTATTCGGGATGAGGCACATGTGTCTTCAGGCGTGGCGGTGGTTGTTCTAGCCTAGGTGTTTGCAGGCGTGGTTACATGTGACAGTTGTGGCCCAGGTGTGTGCGGGCGGGGTTTGGCAGTGGGACTGCGTGAGGTTGTGGCCCAGGTGTGTGCGGGTGGGGTGTGGTAGTGGGACTGCGGTGAGAATGGCGGGATTGGTTTGATACGTATGATGTCTTCAATAACCAGTGGGAAAGTGGCGCGGGGTACCCAAACATCTATGTGCTCTTATTATATATATCATTTGACTTGCGTTATTTGAGGATTGTTCCTTGGTGAGGCTTGGGTGGATAGTTTACCTTGTTAGGTGTTTGATTTACCCTTTTTCTCACGGGAATTTAGTACGTTCCCCCACTTGTGCAAGAGAGTCTTTGGTTTTCCCTACTGAGTGTACTTGTATGATCACCCTACATATATAAAACTGTTTTCAGGTTTCCATGAGGACTTTGGGGATCACGTGGGACCATACTAGCTCGGACCCTTGGGTCGGTTGCTATTGTCATTTTTCTTTCTTTTGGTACTATATCTTTGGATCTATTGTAACATGTATCATTTACCTTCGAACATGCATGTGGGAATGGTTTACTTTTGGCTTTACTTTTTTTTTCCAGTTTTGGTGTTGTTGTGGGATTCATTATCTTATCTCCCGATCCTATTAAAAGAAAAAGAGTTATTCCTTCCATTTTTTGTGTAATTTCCACACCCTTGGTGCTATTCAGCACTCCGGGACCTATAGAAGGTGGGTTTCAGGGGTCATTATCTCTCCTTCAACTTAAAGAATGAAGGGATTGGCAATTTGCTGACCCTTCACTCCTTTTGGTGAAGGTGGGTCACGACACTCCATGTAGTGTAGGGGCTTTGCGAAGGGGTATGTTTTTCAAAGTGAAGTGGCCTAGCCTAGGAGTAGGGCATAGGTGCATGGAATGTGCTTCACAATGTGTAAAGTCTTTCTCGGAGTAGTGCTTTGCGATGCAAGGGAACCTTGTGATTCATAGAATTGTGATGAAATGTGTTTCTCAAACTAATGTGGTCCTACAATTTCATGTTGTTCACATGTTCCTAGAGGGTATTTCACCAATCACAAGTGCTCCACAATTTCCCGATTCCCCTTGGGGATACCTTTCATTTGTGGAGGCGCATGGGCTCCATGAAGGGCATCCCTCTTTGAAGAGTGGTTGAATTATAGAAAAGGGGGAGGCACTTCAGGATGAAAAAGTACCTGGAAAAGATCATGGTATATAGAGTACAAATTTATTCATGATTTGAGAACTAAAAGGTGAATGGTCATAGGATCCATCCATTGCGCTCGAGGGGAGCACAATATTTATAAGAAAGAGGCACCATGAAGCAGAGCATGTTGGGTGTGAAGACATGTGTCATTTTTTCATTATCGTGAATCCTTTCAACTCCTTGCTCCAAAACAGTGTCACAAATGTTAAATGGATTCATGGACCCTCCCACCTCCTTGCTCCACAAAGACATCATGATTGTCAAACATGTTCACAGAGCCTCCCGCCTCCTTTCTATAGGGCAGCTTCTTGAAGGTAAAATGGGATTGTGGAGCCTCTCACCTCCTTGCTCCGCGGCGGTGTCATGAAATTCAAAAGGGTTTGCAGAGCCTACTGCCTCCTTGCTCTGTAGCTGCTTCGAGAATGTCAAATAGGTTTTTGGAGCCTCCCGAATCATGGATCTGTTGTAGCTTCGTGGACATCAAACAGGTTTGCGGAGCCTCCCACCTCCTTGCTATGTGGTGGCTTTGCAGAGGGGAAGCATTGCACCTGCCGCGGTGCTGCGGGGGCTCTGTGAACAAGCTTCTTCAGGTATCCCCTTAGGCATTCCATTTGATTTTTTTTTCCAAAATTTTGGCACCAACATATATAAGAAACATTTTCAAGAAACAATTATCATTTAATATTTTAGGGCCATTAAAATTTTCTCCCTTAAGAAATTTCATTCCTTAAATTTATACTTGTTTCTTTAGTCCAAAAGGTGTTGAAATTTCATCCTCATTAATTCCTCAGGTTAACACAATGGTTTATCATATTTGTTCCTCCACAACACCTTCACAGGGTAGGTATTTCTGTCTAGTAGAAACTTGTTTTTACCGTCCAAAATATCCACCGACTACTACACATAAGAGACATCATGTTAAAATTGTACAACATCTAAATCAATTACTTGTGAAGGGTCATGTATGTACTTCCTCGAGAGAGATTTGTGGAAAACACTTAGAATATAGATTGATTTGGTTGAATATCTAGCTGATAGGTTATTTATCCTATTCAATCCAGGATTTCATAAGGGTCAATGAATCTGGGATATGATTCCCATTATTCACGAATAACATGACATTATTCGAAGGTGAAGTTAAATGGAAGATTTTATCACCAGCATAAAACTCCAAGTCCCTTTGATGGTTTTCAGCATAACTATTTTTTTACACTGAGAATACCTAATTTTTTTTGATAGAAATCACATTTTCTATCATCTGTTTCATAAAATTAAGCCCAAGAAGCTTTCTCGCGATAGATTGATCAAAATATGTAATATTTCTACAATACTTCCCAAATAGAGCTTCATAGGGAGCCATTTGAATACTCAAATGGAAGATGTTGTTGTATGAGAACTCAACTAATGTGATATGTTAATCCCATTAACCATGAAATTCCATTAACAGTGTTCTCATCATTTTTTCATGTGTCAGAATATTTTTTTTAGATTTAACATTAGTCTGAGGGTGATAGCCTATACTGAAATTCAGTTACGCATTCATAGACAGATGAATAATTATCCTCAACTTTGATGTCAATGTTGGATCATGACTATATATGATAGAAATTTTAACTCGAAGCAGGCATACCACTTCCATGATGTATATCGTGGTGAGTTGGTAATGAGATAAATCATCCCGAATAGATATGAACTGGGAAGTCTTAGTGAGATGGTCCACTATACCCCATATCACAATGTTTCCTTCGGAAGTTCTCTAGAGAATAGTGACAATGTACATAGTGATATTATCCCTCATCTATACTGGTATGGGTTGTGGTTGTAATACCCATTTAGTATGTTTTATTTATGCCATAACATAGTGACGCACCAGGAATCCTATAGTGCATTCGTTAATCTTCCTTTTCATGTTATCCCACCAAAAGGATTAGGATGGTCTCTATAATTTTTTTTCTCCAATGATGTATATATAAATTTGAGCTAAAGGATTTCTCCAACAGATTATTCTTAATTTCTATAATAGATGGCAATCATATCCTTGTATGAAATTTTTTTACACCTTCTTGATCAATATTGAACTCAGGAAACATTCCATTCTTCACAACCTGTATCTTTTTCTCTAACAAAGGATCAATCAATTGAAATTTCTTTTTTTAATTAATAATGATGGTTGGTAAAAAAATTGTATAAGGTTAATGATTTCCCTTACCTTATGATTTGTTGTCTAGTTTTACATGGTATTTTATCCAATGATCTATTTTAATCCTCGTCATTTGCTCAACAATAGGCTGTTTCTTATTTAATGCATTAGTGACATTGTTTTCACTTCCAGGATGAAAAAGAAATGAATAATAAAAGTGTTTAAGAAGTTAACCAGGTCATATTTCTCATGTTCAATACCTTTTACGTGATAATAAACAAGAAACATTGATGGTATATATATATATATATCTTTTCTCCATATAAAAAATGTTCCTCCAAATATTTTGAGAAAAAAACAATTGAACCCATTTCCAGATCAAGGGTAGGATAATTATTCTCATGATTCTTCAACATTCATGATTCCTTTGAAATCACATTGGAATTTTCCATGAGGACAAACTCAATCCCTTTTAGTGATTATTTTCTAAAAATAACGAACCATTCCCCAATATAGGGTAGGAGTAACATGGGCGTAGTAACCAATATCTTCATGAACTCTAGGAATTTTTTTTTCAAAATCAATTATCTAGAAGAACATGACACATTTTATAGTTAATTATGTTAGTGGATTAGAAATACATGAAATTTTTTTCACATACCTCCAATTATATGATGCTAATCTATTGAAGATATGAATCTCAGTTATTATTTCAGGATGAGGACACTAATCCACAACCATTGTTTTTGTTAGTTCAACTAAGAATAATTCATTGGATAAAATGATTTCTAGTAATAAAACTTTTTTTTACCAAAATTCACATTTGATGAAATTTTGAAAAAACATCTCATTTCATAGAGATTAAAAAATATCCCTCATATGATCCTCATGCTCCTCATGAATTATTTAAAATATCTAAATATCAAAGATAAAAACAACTACAATGCTATCTTGTCAGTCATTAAATAATCTATTAATAAAATACATAATAGTAGATGGAGCATTAGTAAATATTTATAGCATAAATAGAAACACATAATGCCCATATATAGCTCAGAAGTTGGTCTTTGTAATGTCTTCTTTATTCACCCTTCATTGATGATAAAAAGAGCAAAGATCAATAGTGGATAAGAACTGAACCCCCCTAAGCTAGTCAAATAAATCATCAATTCATATAAGATGGTGCTTGTTCTTATGTGTGATCCCATTTACTTCCATTTAATCAATGAATAATTTCATTCACCTATCCTTCTTCTTTAAAAAGAGGACATGTTCTCCCACGGAGACACAATTGGATAGATAATCCCCATATCCAAAGGATCCTGGAGTTGCTTCATTAATTCTCACAAATCCACATTTTCCATTCTAAAAAAGGATTTTCATATCAGCTTGGTACCAAGAATGAGATCAATATAGAGCTATACTTCTATTTCAGGTGGAGGTCTAGGTAACTCATTATGAATTACGTCGATGTATTCCTAAATTAATGGAACAATTTTTATTCATCTATTTTAATTTCATTCTACATATTCACCGATAAACTCCATAAAGAAGGATGAAGGTGGTTCTTCTAGAAAAATACCAGGTTGAGATATCTCTTATTTGAAAACAATTGTACATTTTTCCAATTGGGAAAAACGATTTTTTCTTGCTTATGGAGTTAAATTTAACACTATACATTGAGATCCAGTCTATCAATGTTATATTTTCAAATTCCATCATGTGAATGACTACCTGATTTGAAATGATATTATTATCTAAAAAATAAATATAAAAGTATTCTATATAATGTTGATTCTTATAGAATCCCTCTAGTATTCTGGACTAAAAAATCTACTTCTAGCTGTTGTAGGATTGATTCTATATTCTTTATGAACATTGTAGAAATAATTGAATGGGGGGAACCAGAATCAAACATTGAAAATTCTTCCTATGACTAAACACCAAGAGTACCATAAACCACATCATTTAGAAAATCATTTTCATCCATCATTATATAAAAAGAATGAACTTTCTTTTTTGACATATGCTAAGGGTGAGGGTGATTCCCCTTCATTGAAATCATGTTTGGACAATGATTAGAAAGGTTCCCAAGGAGTCCACACTATATGTATTGTAATTCAGGTAGGGACTCCACCATCTTTCCATTGTCTTTATTCGTTATAATTTTAGGATTCATATCAGTATGATAGTTTTTAGTGATATAGAAATCTCTTCCCCACTTGTAGCATTTCATGCTCACAATAATGAAGTTCCTTGATTTCTTCTTCCCTTATTTGATTCATGTAAAATGTTTCACCTTATTTAGAACTCTTATATGGTCATTTATCCCCCATGTTTGGATCTATAGATATCTTCTTCTCATTTTATTTTTGAGACCACGACATCACAATGAACTCCAGTTCGACCTCCATAGAAATCCATAAAATTTCTTCATAACTATCATATTCTTGGTTCGTTAATTTAGTCCATTGATGAGGAATTTGTCCAAAAAATGAATATATAAACCATCCTATTAGGATCTATGAAACAGTAGAGGTGTAATGTGATTTTCTATTGAATTTTATAACATAGATTCCAAAAGAATCATTGTAACAGCCCGAGATTTTATGAAAACTATTATTTTTTAATTTTATTAATGTCTTGTGTTGTACGCTACACCAAAAGGATCTTGCACAACACACACCCTTGACTTGCCTTGCATTACACGCAATCGCGACCTTCCTCGATAGCGTGTGTAGTACGCAATACCGAGTTTCACTAAACAATGATATCCTATTATAATATTATTATAACTAGCCGTTATAAATAGTAATAACCACCATTTAAAATTTTATAAATTTTAGCTCTCAAAATGGACTTTATTTTTTGGATTCGAAGTATCGAATTTAGCCTAAGGTGAAATTTTGGTACTTTTCGGATAACTTTCATATTCTGATGAATAGTGAAAATTACTAAATTATAATTAAAAACAAATTTTTTAATCAAAATAATTAATAGTGAAAAATTATTAATATGAGTGGTTTTAAAGTATATTTAGAATATATTTTTACAATTTGATACAATGTTGGTCATTGGATTTAATTTCACATTTAAACCAGACATAAATAAGTGTCAGTCTTTTGATAGATATTGTTTCTTAAAAACACGCTATATGTTTTAACAGCGGGATTTAATTATAAGATTAATTAATGCAACTTCTATGATATGAATTTTGTAAAATAGAATTCATTTTTGAATTCAGAATATGAAATATAGCTTAGGATGAAATTTTGCCGTTGTTCTAAAAAACATCAATTTTTGATGAATAGTGAAACTACTAAGTGGTAGTTAAAAAAATTAATTTCTTCATAAATCTTAATTTTACTGCTTCTGTGAATGGAATTTCAAAAATACGAGAGACACGGTTGATGTCAGTAAGTAAAATGTGGTTCAATGAGATGAAAATAATTTTTGGTGAATAGTAACTTTTTACTTTTATTTACCACGGTTAAAAGTAAATAGGGTAATTAAGGGTAACAATGATATTAATATTACCCTAACACATGTACTAATCCTATTGGACAAGTTTATCTCGACCAAAAACAATCTTATGTGTAAAATATTATCATTTAGGCCCACTTGGATTAGATTAGGACATTTATTATTATTTAATTCAAAGAAGAGTTAAAAGAGTTAAAATCAATGTTTATTTACTAAAACATTTTTAATATAGGGTTATACATAAGATAAATTCGATTGTAAATATTCATTAGAAAGATAAAAATATTTCCTACATAATGGTAATTTATTTATAATTTTTAGACATTAAATAATTTAATTTATTTATGACACAATGATGATGTAGTAATTATCTTATTAATCAAATATTGACATAATTGATGTTATAAACACCAATATAAATGTAATTTGAGAGTTTTTATGAATCCCACTAATTTTCTAGGTTACTATGATATATTAGTGTTTGTTTAATCAACTTGGTTAGAACATATAATTCTGTTATGACTTTCACAAAAATCATATATCAAATAGTGTCAAAATTGACACAAAATAGTTTTTAAATCAAATATTATACTATTAATTGTTATTTTATTCCTAAAAATCTAAGGTTATGCCAAATGACTTAGATAAGGATATATATATTAATAATAAACAATTTGGGGTTCGTTTGGCATGTTATAGTAAGTGTGTTAACCATATAGTTTAAGAAAACAAAAAGACACGGTAAAAGTTAAATTATTTAACTTAGAGTTAAATCTAATTGATAAGGTTAAAATAATAACCTAAACTTGTATAAATTCTATTGGTTGATAGTATTTCGACCCATCCCCACTTTAGCTTCGAAATAAGACCCCTTGGAACCATTATAAACCGATTTTGACTTTAATATAAAATATTATTTTGAGATATTCCTAAGGTACCCCTCTCCTCCCTTATAAAAGGGCACCTCCTCCCCCTCCTCCTCACACCAATTTGAGCACCTAAGCTCGGCCAACCCCTGCCAAAATCCCTTCTCCACTTACCTAGAATAATCCTAGAGTTCCTGGTCTTCTTAAAAGACTAATCTTAGTTTCATAAGTGGAGGATTCAAAGAGGCGTTCCAAAGAAGAGGAGGATTCAGACACTTACAAAGCATGTCGGACCTAAGGTAAGGGAAATATCACAATCTCATTTTTATCTGAGATTGTTTATACTTTGTAATTTACTGGGGTGTATTTTATCATCCACATCCATGTTTCCTCAATATGTAATATTATTTCCATCCACCTACAATTGTCTAAATCCAATTTTACCCTTCGGTGAATTTTTAGTAAAGTATATGAAATGAATCTTTTGTCGTTTTTCGTACGAGGTACTTTTTTGACTTTTCCGACAAAAGTTTGAGAAGAATGTTTTTTTAACTTATACGGAATGAATGGATTTTTAAAACATTATTTCTAAGAAGATTCCTTTTAAAGTTTTAAAGTTTATTTTTAACCAACTTATTTTAGTTTAAAATTTAATGACATGTTAAGAAAGGAAAAGTGTTTTTGAAGAAGAAAGGATATTTTCCTCAAGAATGAAGTTCAATAGTTTTATCAAAATTATTTTCCATATAAAATAATAAAGGGTTCTGTTTTTATCTCTATTATTACATTGATTTGATTATGTTGTGATGGAATTATTTTTATGAATTCCTTTATCGTATATGAATTGTTTTATGATGTCACGATGTTTAAGATTCCCATTTTTATTACATGGGTTATGCAATGATGTATGTTTTAAGATTTTGTGGCACACATAAGAATGGTATCATTATGAGATGGGTGGGACCTATATCTCCCTCTAATACATTGGGTAAAGATTTTATATCTCATGAGATAGACATGTCTGGAACGGTAGGTTATACCGGTTCAGTGAAACAGGACTGAAACGAGGGTGACTCGGTTCAGAAAGGGACTTTGTCCACTAAGATAGTCTTGGAAATGAGTCTTGACTAACAAGAAATGATTCTCTATGATTATGTGTGAATGACACAAAGTTTCATGTTTTAAGTTATGATTATTGGGATTTCATTTCACTACTATGATTTATCCCATGTTATGAAATTATGCTCTCTTTTTCAGGTTAAGATTTCTAAAAGTTATGTTCTTATGAATATGATGTGATTGATTTTTCTTTTGTTTACCCTTACTGAGGACTCGAGCTCACCCTTTTATGTTTTCTTTTCCCCAGGATATAAATAAAGGTTTTATGTAAAAAAATGGAAGATCTTTTTGGGAGATATTGAAGATCTTTCACCACGATTAGAAGATTACGTTCTGAGTTTCCAAAGACACTAAACTATTACGATCCTTGTGTGTGTGTTTTTTTATGTACTAAGTATTCCGAAAAAGTAATGTAATGTCCATGTAATTCAAGCTTCGGGTCTCTACAGTTGGTATCAGAGGAACGGTTTAGTCAACCTTTGGAAACTAGGATGCGAGAACATTAGTGAGATCCCTAGAGATATTTCTAAGGTATGTCTAGGGATGTCCCTAAGGTTAAGTATACGTATAGGTTATAGTACTAGAACTACACTAATGATCATAGAATTAAACCTAAGATGTTGTATTTTAGAGGTACTCCCCCTTTATAATGTTGTTTTCCCTAGCATGATTTTTGCCTCTCACACTATTCTTTTTGGGTTTTAGACGATGGCTGGAACCCGAAGGAACCGTGTTGATCAATGCAATGGACAATGCAATGATTGTCCTCCTGAACAAACAAATGTTATGGGAGATGGAGTGAAAAATCTTATTGCTATACTTACACAAGCTATGAATCATTCTGGACTTCCAAATGAGCAGAGAAGGGAACAATATTCTATTGAGTCCTTCATGAGGCAACGTCCACCTTCTTTTAGTGGGTCTTCCGATCCACTTGTTGCTGAACAATGGATCAGTACCACTGAAAAGATATTTTCAGTTCTTCAATGTTCTGAACATGATAAAGTCATCTTAGCAGTATATCGTTTGGAAGGTGAAGCTGATCAATGGTGGAATCTTATCAAGAATACGCGGCAAAGAGATGAAATTGATTCCATGGAATGGGACGAGTTCAAGAACTTGTTTTTCATTAAGTACTTCCATTGTATTCTTCGAACGAAGATGGAAAATGAGTTTCTTGAGCTGAAACAGAAGGATGATGAATCTGTTGGTATATACGAAGCGAATTTTACAAGACTTGCAAGGTATGCATCTGGCATTATCATCCAACCTGAAAGTAAAGTTGATCGATTTTTCAGTGGCTTAAAACCAAGTCTTCGAAGGGCATTATCTATACGAGACTTCAGTAGCTATGAAGAAATTGTGAGTTGTGCTATGAAGGTAGAAATGGAAGTTTGTGTTACATATCCATCTCATGGTTTTGACAAGAAACGAAAGACAGAGTTCAAGGAGAAATCTCAGAATAATGGTGAAAAGAAGATGAATGTTTCCTTATGCTCAAAGTGTGGAAAGAAGCATGGTGGAGATTGTCTTAAAGGAACTAGAAAATGTTTTAAGTGTGGAAAAGAAGGTCATCGAGCAGCTGAGTGTTGAGGTAATGGAAAAAGGGTTTCTAATGATGTGAATAAAGCAAACACTGCAGAGAACGCACCACCAACACTTCAATGCTTCTTGTGCATGGAAATGGGGCATTATGCTAATAAATGCCCTAATCCAAGGGTTATTGATGATCAACATGAGCAACCACATAAAGAAAAGGACAAAAGGAAGTCACATGCGACCACTATTGGCGATGTTGAATATGACAACGATGTGGTGGAATGATTAAGTGTTTATGTAATGGGATTCCAAAATAATGTGGTATCATAAAGTATTGGAATATTTATGTGTTAGTCTAATGTGGTATTCAAAGTGATTGAGATATTTTTTGGAAATAAGATGATATGCGCATAATGAAGGGAAAATGAGAAAATGAAATGTTTAACATTATTCATGAGCTCATGATTGATATAAGGACTAAGTGATATCATGGTTTGAGTATATATAATTTTGAGGATTTTGGTATGTGGAAAGTGTTAACTTTAAACTGCATTCATGTTTTCACTAAGCTATTCAAGAGAATACATGATTAAGGACTTTGAATGTGACAAACAAAACATATCTTATGATATATGGGGATCGACGATGGTGTTAAATCTCTGGTAATCGTTTTCACTATGTTATGAGAGTGGACTGCAGTATTATGGATAAGCATGAAGATTGGAATGGATTATGTTGGATATAAGTTAGTATTGTTTAAGGATAGAAGTTTTTTTCATTATTATTGATGGGATGTTATAGTAATATAGTTTTAGAAAAAGGGAAACCTGCAGGACGGGAGACAACCCATCATGTCGGACAAAGCTGTGGAAATCGAACCCACAATCGAAGTGAGACTGGCCTTTATCGCCTACCACTGGCCTACAGGAAGTCCATGTTTAGTAGAAACTAGTTTTATTATATTAAGCAGTATGATATATGAAGTATAAGTCCATTTTAGGAACCATATATGATTAATCCCACTATAGATCGACTAATGTATATAATTTTTGGTAACCTTTTGTTTGAGACAGATGGAATGACCCATCATTCTATCACATGATCTGCTAACACTTCACGAATAACAAATTCAACTTCATTTATTTAAGAGATGAAGTGGAAATTGTTCAAGGCACGAACAACAGTGAGATTGTACCAAAATAAAGTAAGTATTTATTCTAATTCAAATTTTCAACTTTAGGGAAATGATCTTGAAAACCAAAAATGTTGTCCTAGTGATCTTATAACTGATGAATCAGATGGTACCTTATATCATCACAAATCTATGGATTTGTGATTACTGGCTTTTCCATAGCCATGTTCTCTACCACACTCCATTAGAACATGATGGTTAGATTTCTCTTCTATATCCATATTTTCACCTATGTGGAAACCCAGTGATTAGTTTATTTGGGTAATTGTTACATTTCATACATTAGTTTTTAAAGCCAAGTTTTGATATTCCTTTTTACGATGTGGGTTTCTATTAAAGAAACTTTTGAATAGTAAACTATTTATAACCCCGACGAATTTCGATGGAGAAATTCATTTTAAGGGGGGTAGAATGTAATAGCCCGAGATTTTATGAAAACTATTCTTTTTTAATTTTATTAATGTCTTGTGTTGTACGCTACACCAAAAGGAGCTTGCACAACACACATCCATGACTTGGCTTGCATTACACGCAATCGCGACCTTCCTCGATAGCGTGTGTAGTACGCAATACCGAGTTCCACTAAACAACGATATGCTATTATAATATTATTTTAACTAGCCGTTATAAATAGTAATAACCACCTTTTAAAATTTTAGAAACTTTAGCTCTCAAAATGGACTTAATTTTTTGGATTCAGAGTATCGAATTTAGCCCAAGGTGGAATTTTGGTACTTTTCGGATAAGTTTCATATTCTGATGAATAGTGAAAATTACTAAATTATAATTAAAAACAACTTTTTTAATCAAAATAATTAATAGTGATAAATTATTAATTTGAGTGATTTTAAAGTATATTTAGAATATATTTTTACAAATTAATACAATGTTGGTCATTGGATGTAATTTCACATTTAAACCAGACATAAACAAGTGTCAGTCTTTTGATAGATATTGTTTCTTAAAAACACGCTATTTGTTTTAACAGTGGGATTTAATTATAAAATTAATTAATGCAACTAATATGATATGAATTTGGTAAAATAGACTTCATTTTTGAATTCGGAATATGAAATATAGATTAGGATGAAATTTTGGCATTATTCTGAAAAAAATCAATTTTTGATGAATAGTGAAACTACTAAGTGGTAGTTAAAAAAATTAATTTCTTCATAAATCTTAATTTTACCGCTTCTGTGAATGGAATTTCAAAAATACGAGAGACACGGTTGATGTCAGTAAGTAAAATGTGGTTCAATGAGATGAAAATAATTTTTGGTGAATAGTAACTTTTTACTTTTATTTACCACGGTTAAAAGTAAATAGGGTAATTAAGGGTAACAATGATATTAATATTACCGTAACACATGTCCTAATCCTATTGGACAAGTGTATCTCGACCAAAAACAACCTTAAGTGTAAAATATTATCATTTAGGACTTATTGGATTAGATTAGGACATTTATTATTATTTAATTCAAAGAAGAGTTAAAAGAGTTAAAATGAAAGTTTGTTTACTAAAACATTTCTAATATAGGGTTATACATAAGCTAAATTCGATTGTAAATATTCATTAGAAAGCTAAAAATATTTCCTACATAATAGTATTTTATTTATAATTTTTAGACATTAAATAATTTAATTTATTTATGACACAATGATGATGCAGTAATTATCTTATTAATGAAATATTGAGTTAATTGATGTTATAAACACCAAAATAAATGTAATTTGAGACTTTTTATGAATCCCACTAATTTTCTAGGTTACTATAATATATTAGTGTTTATTTAATCAACTTTTTTTGAACATATAATTCTGTTATGACTTTCACAAAAATCATATATCAAATAGTGTCAAAATTGACACAAAATAGTTTTTAAATCAAATATTATATTATTAATTGTTATTTTATTCCTAAAAATCTAAGGTTCAGCCAACTGACATAGATAAGGATAGATATATTAATAATAAACAATTTGGGGTTCGTTTGGAATGTAATAGTAAGTGTATTAACCATATAGTGTAAGAAAACAAAAAGACACGGTAAAAGTTAAATTATTTAACATAGAGTTAAATCTAATTGATAAGGTTAAAATAATAACCTAAACTTGTCTAAATTCTATTGGCTGATAGGATTTCGACACATCCCCACTTTATCTTCGAAATAAGACCCCTTGGAACAATTATAAACCGATTTTGACTTTAATATAAAATATTATTTTGAGATATTACTAAGGTGCCCCTCTCCTCCCTTATAAAAGGGCACCTCCTCCCCCTCCTCTTCACACCAATTTGAGCACCTAAGCTCGGCAACCCCTGCCAAAATCCCTTCTCCACTTCCCTAGAATAATACTAGAGGTCCTGGTCTTCTTAAAAGACCAATCTTAGTTTCATAAGTGGAGGATTCAATGAGGCGTTCCAAAGAAGAGGAGGATTCAGACACTTACAAAGCAAGTCAGACCTAAGGTAAGGGAAATATCACAATCTCATTTTTATCCGAGATTGTTCATACATTAGCATTTACTGGGGTGTATTTTATCATCCACATCCATGATTCCTCAAAATTTAATATTATTTCCATCCACCTACAATTGTTTAAATCCAATTTTACCTATCGGTGAATTTTTAGTAAAGGATATGAAATGAATCTTTTGTCGTTTTTCGTACGAGGTACTTTTTTGACTTTTCCGACAAAAGTACGAGAAGAATGTTTTTTTTAACTTATACGGCATGAATGGATTTTTAAAACATTATTTCCAAGAATATTCCTTTTAATTTTTTCAAGATTATTTTTAATCAACTTATTTTAGTTTAAAATTGTATGACATGTTAAGAAAGGAAAAGTGTTTTTGAAGAAGAAAGGATATTTTCTTCAAGAATGAAGTTCAATAGTTTTATCAAAATTATTTTCCATCTAAGATAATAAAGGGTTCTATTTTTATCCCTATTATTACATTTATTTATTTATGTTGTGATGGAATTATTTTTATGAATTCCTTTATCATATATGAATTGTTTTATGATGTCATGATGTTTAAAATTCCCATTTTTATTACATGGGTTATGCAATGATGTATGTTTTAAGATTTTGTGGCACACATAAGAATGGTATCATTATGAGATGGGTGGGACCTATATCTCCCTCCAATGCATTGGGTAAAGATTTTATATCTCATGAGATAGACATGGCTGGAATGGTAGGTTATACCGGTTCAGTGAAACAGGACTGAAACGAGGGTGACTCGGTTCAGAAAGGGACTTTGTCCACTAAGATAGTCTTGGAAATGAGTCTTGACTAACAAGAAATGATTCTCTATGATTATGTGTGAATGCCACAAAGTTTCATGTTTTAAGTTATGATTATTGGGATTTCATTTCACTACTATGATTTATCCCATGTTATGAAATTATGCTCTATTTTGCAGGTTAAGATTTCTAAAAGTTATGTTCTTATGAATATGATGTGATTGATTTTTCTTTTGTTTACCCTTACTGAGCACTCGAGCTCACCCTTTTATGTTTTCTTTTCCCCAGGATATAAATAAAGGTTTTAGGTAAAAAAAAGGGAAGATCTTTATTGGAGATATTGAAGATCTTTCACCACGATTAGAAGATTACGTTCCGAGTTTCCAAAGACACTAAACTATTACGATCCTTGTGTGTGTGTTTTTTTCATGTACTAAGTATTCCGCAAAAGTAATGTAATGTCCATGTAAGTCAAGCTTTGGGTCTCTACAATCATTCTCCTTCTATTTCAGCTTATGGAAGTCCTTATCCATTTTCATTCCCATTATATGAGGGAAATACTTATTAACGAAAATTTACCTAACCTATTCCCATTCCATAACATCAATATAACATCTTGGCCCTAATGTTTTTAATCAGTACCCAGCAATTATCAGATTCTTCATCTAAATGGTACACAACTAAAGTGATTTTCTCTTGTTTTGAACAAATTAATTACGTAAAAGATCTTTTATATAGAACTTGTCCACTATTTTGTAATCAAGTGGTTTGTAGATCCATTGAATGTCAGTGGTCATTAATGAATAATGGACTCACCAATTTTTTTCCCTCCATGGGGAAACCAATCATTCAACTTGATTCATGTTACTTCCCATAACTTGTGTTATTTGATTAATTATTCCCTTAAAGGTTTCCACTCTGGCTTCCATCAGAGGGCTTTCAAGACATGGTTCATTATTCTCACCATTCACACAGTTCCTCCAATTTCAAAATATTTTTCTAAAATAATAACACAATAGTGTGAAATTTGTTTCATTATACTATAATTCCAAAGAATTATTTATGTCATTATACATTATTCTTAAACATGGTATTCATTAAAAAAATTAAATTTTATGTAAATCCATAATAGTGATTCATAAAAGTTGTGCGATTAACAAAAGATATCCTCAAGGAGTTTCATTATAGGTGTTGATAAAATCTCATTGTTGTGGAAAAATTAACGTTTGATTCTAGATCAATTATGTGTTTTTGTGTTTAAACCCTAGATACATTTTTTCCATATCCACATCCAGTTGTTCATATCCAGACATGGTTTTATTTGTTTAGAAACAACTTCATATTTCACCATAATACAATGAATTTTTCCTATATTTAATATATTAAGAAAGGTTCTTCATACTGTTTTAAAATCCCAATTTACATAAATAACTAATCATTCATTTGATACTATATATGGTATCCATCCTTTTTATTAATATCATTAGAAATCATTTTTCAAACAGATGATATTTTAATGTTCAGTGTCTTGGAAAATAGGTATATAACACATGAAAACAAATAAAATTATCCTTTTTCACAGAAATGGATTTATCAAGGTTCATCTTATTTAAATGAGTTTCATTTAATATCATAGTTACATATATCAACAGAAAGGGTGAGCAGAAGGCCAAGTATGTGAAAATAAGGAAAATAGTTTACTTGCGATCTTGAGAAATATCAATAAGAATGTGAAGAATGTCATAGGAACATTATAATGAGAAATATCATAAATAAAATAACATTGATCAATATATATTTTAAAAGGTGGTAAAAACAATTAATTTATAAATTAATATGCATATCACCAAGTTTTATCCCGAAGTTGTCATAAAAATTATCAAGTTTATTCAACAAAGTATCATAAAACTTCTCATCTCTGGATATTAAATTCATTATCCAATTAATTAGATAAATATTAGGGAGAAACATTAATATGTATTAATTAATGTGATGAACATAGATCATAATAAAAAATTTAATAATTAATTTATGGGGAATAAAACATATGGGTTTGATATCTAAATCGTGGTGTTTTAAACAGTGCTTAAAAACCAGACGTTTTCTAGATTTTAATGAAATGAAAAAGAAGGAGGGTTTTCATGTTTTTAATAATGTAAATAGAATAGATAATTTTTAAATATACTTTAATAACACTGGTGTATATGGAGGTTAGAGTATTCACAAAGTATGAAAAAATAAATTCATGAATAAAAGGGTAAAATCTGACACGAAAATTCGGCAGCATCACAGGTATAAAACATGGTTTTAGAGAACAATTTTAAGTGAGGGGAAAAGGGTATAACATTAGTAAATTACTCATAATACAGAAAAGGATATAATAAATTTTTCTGAAAATATGATATATAAATTTGAAGGGAACTCCATAGAAAAAAAAAGAGAACTTGATAGGAAAAGAGAATGTGAGATTTCCCTTTCCTTGATGAGTGTGACATAAAAATTGTTTATCGTGACCTTGAGGGGTTTAGGACACATTGGGGGAACTCCTTTGGTGGTAAAAATATAATGACGTCATTTATTATTAATTGGGAATGAAATCTAATGGAGAAAATGTTTGGTATTTATAACAAAATTGAGAGAGTATTTAATAATCTTTGTGTACACCTTAGTAGTGGTATTTGAAAACCCATGGGATTTTTTGTGGAATTTGACCATGGTATTTGGCCACATGGGACAAAAAATATCATATTTTAATAAACAAGAGTCTCTTATTTTTTTTATTTAATGCTACATCATTATTATGTCATTACACTCACTAAAGAAATCAAAACTCTATTTTTTACTATTCACCAAAATACCAGATTTGTTATCAATATATCATAAATTCAACATAACATAATACCAACCATCTGAATTAAAAAATAAAATTTATTTTTTTCATAATAATTCAATAAATATGATTAATTTTCCTTTTAAATATAGAAATACTTTGTTTTTAAAATTAATATCGAATTGAAAATGCATAGTAAACTATATAGTATGTTTTTCGACACAAGAAAAAAATAAAACTATTTTAACCATTTTAACTAAAATAAGTGTTTTTATAACACAATTTTATTATAATTTATATTATAATAAAATAATTAGTTTAATATAATAATTTAAATGTCTCTTCAATGTACAATTTTCACCCGAAAAATCAATATATCAACTACCATATCAAATTTAATGCTAAACAATTCATAAAATGAAAATAAAGAAATAGAAATTATTTATAGGCAAAGGGATTAAACTTTTAGTAACTAGGGCCTTGAAACATGACCCAATAAAACACCATCATATGACATAAGGTTAAGGTGTGTGACTTTGATGGAATCTTCGAGAGGCTTGAATAACATCACCCTAAGTTGTATTCTCGACAAACTTGAGCTTCTCCCATAGGCGATTTAATTCAATATTAACATGTTAAAGATTAGCTCAGTCTTGGTCATGAGTGAATCCCAGTGAATTTATCTCCTTCCCATGCATTAAAAAATGGTCTTCCTATGGCCCCATTGTAGTAGACGTGTCCATGGACTCTTCTTTCAGCATTAACGAACCATTATAATTTTTTTAATAAGTAGTAATCATAATGTAAAAAGTATAGTTTATAGTTGTCATATTTGACCAACAATCATATAATGGTCAAAAACCAATGGTGAAGTTACTATATAATAACATCATTCATAATAAAACATAGTTCTGATTTGTGATAATATAACCCACATTTTTATGAAATATGTATCGTTCAAAATGATTAGGGTGTTACAATAACAAATATAAAAAAAGGTTTAAGAAATATTCGGGCATAAAAATATAATCCATACATATATAGAATAATTATTTTATCCTTGTATTATAACCATACTATATCTCATGTAATATTAGAGAATTACACCATAGATAGAAAATGATTTTGCAAGATCATTTGGGATATTTCTTAAGGAAAATAACCTTTTTAAATTGAAAATTTCTTTTTAAAAATAAAATATCACAAAAAAATGTGAAAATAATTTTCATTTAAGATAATATTTAAAAAATATAATAGAATTTTAAAAAAAATTACTGGACATGAGAGTATAAAATATTTTTCATATCATACACGATAAAAACAATTATTCTTTTCACATTTTGGATAAAATGTCAGAAGTACCTAATTTAGAAAATAATAAGAAAATATATTGTGATTTTCTATTATCAATTATGAAATGGGTAAAAACTCTTTAATAAATCATTCAATATTAGTAAAAACATTTTTGAAATATTTTTATAAAACATGGACATGGATGAAAAATTATTTTTTACCAAATCGTTATATAATGTTGGTTTTCCATAGAAATATTATTTTAAAATATTGAGTACCTAAATAGTGTAAAATAAATGGAAGAAATTATTTTTAATAAATAACCATTATATATATATAAAATTGGCTCTGAAAGAGATAGATAATTATATTTCATCATCATAAACATAACCATAAATAATCCTGATAAATAATGAGATTATAACATACAAGACTTACCATTGTTGTATATGGTGAGTCCTAATAAAAAAATAATTATCATAAAATGGATGTGAATATCACATAATTTCATTATATGAATCAAAATATAAACTAATGTGAATTTTATACCCTAAAAAAATAAACTATTGGTGAATATTTCATGTTTCATAAAAAAATTAAAATTATATTAGGATCCCTCTCATTACGTATCGACATTGTTGATACATGTTAAAATCTCATTAATACTAAATATTAGTTAATTATAATGATAATATAGAACCATAATCATTTATATATTATCATATATTATTTAATTATTTTAATTTATTACATTTTTATAATGAATATTCGTTAAAAAAATGTTTTGGGTAATAAATCCTGCGTTTTTCATGTATTTTTTAGTTTGATATATTTTAATTGATTAAATTCATAATGATTCAATCAGTCCCATAATTTTATCTATGATATAAATAGATTATATATTGTTTAGTTAGTATTTTATATTTATATAATAAATAGAGTTACTAGAAATTAATTACACTATTACTGGATATGGAAATCCATATATACACATTAATGTTATTTCCATTCTCTCGATGAATATAATGAAATAAATATATATATTAATTCACTATTACTACATAATTTTTATATCATAAATTTAATATATATTCTTTTAATAAATAATTATTACAATTATTTCAAATATATTATGAAAAATAAATCACCTCACTTCACAAAGGCAGTAGCCCGCACTTACGCACGAGTGATGTCATTTATTTTCTATAGATTAAACAGTAATGAAATAGATGTGATATTATAATTAAAATTTTATAAATATTTCATAAATAAAATATTTATGCTTAAAATCTAATATTATATATATCCATGAGAGGTGGTAATGGAAAATGAATTTCACCATTTCATTGGGTGGTAGTCCACACTATACATGATAAAAAATTTTGTTTCCCATTCGGGGGAGGAGTAGAGACATATAGGTTTTAAAAATAAAATAATAAAATATAAGAAAATGGGATATTCATGCTATATTATTTCATAAAATTTTAAGAATAATTAAAGGAGGTGTTTGGAGATAAAAAATAAATATACTCCATTAAGAACGATACATCTTCACTAGACAACGTCATTAGCTTTTCTAAAAAATCAATCACATGACTATTTAATAATTTAAATAGGGAAATAAAATGTTATAAGGGAATTAATTAATTTATTTGGTATAGAAATGGAAGAGATAAATTGTTCCAGAAGGGAAAATAAGATTTGATAGGGGTTCCCTTTATATAAGTGGGGGAGAGAAGGCATTTAGAATTATATAAAACAAGTTGTGTACCCATGTTTTAAACATTCAAAAAATATATAAGTTGTATAATTATTGATATTTATTAAAGATAAGGTCTAAATATTTTTATAAAATTTGAAATTTTCATGTTTTTAGATAAGTTTTAACAATATCATTTTAGTTTAACCACTGTAAATACATGGGATTGGAGACATGGTTGCTGGGGGTATTCCTGATGGGACCTATGTAATGTCTCTTCCCCCAAACATCAACACAATTATAGTGGTGGACAACTAGATGCAGCAGGTTTTCCCCCTATGTGATGTGTTGATTCCCATATAATGAAGGCTGCATCTAACCAAAATGATGACAATACCCCTGCTATTATTCATCCAAGTTCACCTGAGCCATCTTCTCCAAACAATAGATGTGGATAGTGTGCTGATAAGAATTTAGATTCTGCTTTAGAGGGGAGATTCACACTTATATCTCTATCTAAGGCGGCCAGATGAAATATTGATGTGGGCAGTGACCCCTCTCCTTTAAAATCTGAGGACACCTTTACATCCTTGGGTGGAAGTTTATTGTCTGATGAGGTGGAAGCAACTGCTATCCGTGATACAGGATTGGTGAACCTAGGGGATATTGATGATTTTTCTAGTGATGTTCTGGATGAGTTACTTTCCACCAATGAGGTGACCAGATGCACACTCAGTGTGCAGGAAGGAACATCATGTTAATTGGGAAAAATAGTTGAGAATTGAAGAGAATTACCACCATGAATTTGGGACTAGTAGTTATTTTAAGGGGAGATAAGGTGGTCAATGGAAGAAAGTTAGAATCCAAAACTCTTTAGAGAAAAAGGTATGACCTCTAATAAGATGCAAATGAAATGGAAAATGAGGATCCTATACTAAAATTGTCAAGGGATAGGAAAATACTACACGAACAGAGCCCTTAGACATTTAATCATGGCCTAAAACCTTTACATATTGGTATTGGATAACTGATACTCATTTTTGTTAATTGGAAACGGTTAAGATGTGGATCTCTTGGATATAGATTTGTGTCTATAAATTCTCATGTATTAGCAATGGATCACCTATGGGTTTAAATACATTAATCTATTCACATTATTTCTTGCAACAATTGGGATTAATGTGTCTTTATTAATTATAGCTTCTCAGGCCTTAATTTATCGTCATCATTTGCGTATGGATCTACTGATAAATTAGGATGATGGAAATATGGGATGATCTGGAAGTATCTTCTCGACAGATGAATTCAAAATGGTCAATCATTGGTGATTTCAACACTACATTGAGGCATTAGGAAAACCTGGAGGTTGTTTCAATATTTTATCTACCTTTAAATACTCTGTATTCTTTGACTAGTGCTGTTTGAAAAATATACCACATGAAAAATTTTATTTCACATGGTTTAGATACACT
The DNA here is from genome assembly GCA_963277665.1 of Viscum album. Lineage (NCBI taxonomy): Eukaryota > Viridiplantae > Streptophyta > Magnoliopsida > Santalales > Viscaceae > Viscum > Viscum album. The sequence continues at coordinate 1,981,747,830 of OY728161.1, read as the reverse complement.
TGGAATGGGAAGCATGCTAGTAAACTAGAAAGATATTTTCTTCAAATTAATGACCATGGTTCTTCCCATGGGTTCTCTAGATTTACCATACTTATGAAATACACTAATCATAATCCTATAGTCATTGATGTCAATAAACAACATGTACGATCTTCTCCTATCCCTTTTCAGTTTAATAATGGATGGAAGGTGATTTAAGTGATCATGGAACATGTTCTGGAGGCGTGGAAAATTAATCATATATTAATCCCACTGCAAAAAAAAGATGTGAAGCCTAAGCACATTAAGGGGCTGCTAAGGGAGCGAGTTAACAGTTCATTCTCTAAAATTGATGATGATATCAGGATCTCTGTGGAAGATCTTCCATGGATTCATATTATAGATGAGCATAAGGAAACCATTTATAGATAGGAAATTATTGCTAATTATACGCTTGATGACCTATTAATGATCAAGGCGAGGATGGTCAAGAACCAACAAAATGTTAAATGGTAAAAGTATGGGGATAGGAACTCTAAATTTTTCTATATATTTATCTAGGAGAAAAGGGAGTGAGTATGTAAGAAGGTCGTCAACATCAATGAACTATTTCATACCATTGAGGGTGGGATTGCATCAGATGTTGTCAATCACTTTAAAGTGATATACACTGAGTATGAGAAGGAAAACACTCACAATATGGTGGAAAATATAACTCCTTGAATATATGAGCACAAAAACCATTATTTTATTGCTTCCTCATGCAAAGAAGAGATCTAGGATGCTCTACTATCTCTTTATACGAATAGTTCCCCCATCCCTTATTAATTTACAAATAAAATTTCATGTTATACTAGGAAATCTTGTAAGATGAAATCAACCTGGCCATTAATGATTTATTTTCCCATTCTAAAATGCCTCATGGGATGAACTCTAGCCTTATTTAACATATTCCTAAGAAGGATAATTCCATTTATATTAAGGATTGTAGGCCTGTCGCACTCAGGAACACAATCCCCAACATCATTAGTAAAATTATTATGAACAGGATGGGAGGAATGGTAGATGGAATGATCACTAAAAAATAGTTTGGATTTCTCTATGGGAGAAATATTTAATGGTTTCACTTTATGGGCTCATAATGCTTCAACATAATGAGGAGGAAACTTAATGATGGGAATTTTTCTCGTAAAATTGATACTTTAAGGAATTTGAAACACTTAAATGGGGTTTCCTCCTTGAGGTTCTTAAACGATATGGGTTCTCTAGGACATTTATCAATCTGATCAACAACATTCTTGGATTATCAATGCTATCTATCCTTATAAACAGTGCCCTTAGAAGATTCTTTCCTTATACTAGGTGTATGCGACAACGTGATCCACTGTCTGGTATTTTATTTAATATTGTAGAGGATTACATAAGTAGATGTATTAATGAACTTTCTCACATGGTAAATTTTTTAATGGTTGGGGTTGAAGCCTCAATTTATAATTAAATCCAAGACCTTTTTTTAAAGGGTAGAGAGCGACCCATTACATAGCCCGAAGGCCTAAGGCCAAGTAGCCTGAATACATGGCTTGGAAGCCCATTTTTTGGGCCAAAGGACCCCTCAGTTTATTTTTTATTTAATAACATATCTATATAATAATCTCCCTATATTGTGTAAAAATTACATTTCACATAATTTATATATGCTTATGTTCACCTAGAAAAATTTTATTCAAAACAACATGTTGAAAAGTATTGGAATTCTCTATGATGTTATTATAATATAGATTATTATTTTATTGTTTACAATATGTTTATAAAACATATAAATTTTTATTTAGATGGGTATTAGTACTGTAAACTATTAATTAATATGGGTAAATGTATTGAAATTATTGATGATTATTTAATTCTAACAAATGTTGAATATTTATTGACATTCCTTAATCTTCATTATTTGTATTGGTATGTTTATATTCCGATTGTTGTACTATTTGGATATGTATGAACTGTATTTTTTTACTTTTTTATGAAGTATACAGACTACAACTTGTGACAGATGGGGATTATAATTACACCTTCCCTTTATTCATTGATAGGTCTCATATAAAAATACATGTTCTATTTTGTGTATTCCTCATTACTTTATAATATAATGACCATTTACAATTCTTTGATAGCAAGTTTTTTTGTTACAAATTATATATTAAATTAGTATGAGATATGAATGATTTATATCATAGTTTTCAATTATATTTATTGATATATATTACTCATAGTATTATTTTATTTTTATTTATGATTTTTACTTATTCGTACTATAATATTTATGATAGGTTTTTAGAACGACTACCATAAATATATATCTTCCCATATAGAGAATGTCAGCTCACCCCATCTTCATATTTCCATTTCTGTTGGTTCTGATAAAAATGTATTATACATTGTATAAAAAATCGGATATCTCAAATGAGAATATTTTTGGAGTTATTGATGAATTTATTAGGGTATACGTTATTTAACATATAGTTTAAATAATTTTATTTTTTGGGAAATATGAGGACATTAGTAGTTATGTATTTCACTAATTATTTAATGAACCAGAACTAAATTGTATTTGGATATCATTTAATGTAAAATTTTTATAATATCGTATCACTATGGTAGAGGTATATCAATTAAAATACTAATTGTATTAGAGAATGAATATAAGTTTTTATTTTATGGAATCAAATCGGGGATAATAGTTCAATGATTTTAAAAAGGATTACCTAAATATCATTGATTTTGTTTTTCAAGAAGAACAAATTATAAGTGGGAATAATTATAATAGACAAGTATTTAGTGATTATGTTTATGTTGTTTTTAGAATTACCTTATATTATTTTCATGAATAAATTTTCAATTCTGTAAACATCTCTATCAAGGAATTAATGGAGAAAATTTTCTATATTGAAGAATAATCCATGAAGTGAGATGAATCTTTAGTTAAAAAAGTTAATTATGAGTACAAATATCACCATGTAATGTGATCCAATTTTTTCAATAAATATAGAGGTAGAATCTAATATTTATAAACATGGAGTGGATTGGTTTCATGAAAAATTTAAAAAAATGTATATATTCAATGGATTGAAGAAATATTCTATAAAAATTATAAAAATATAAAATATATCATTCATGTCATTTATGATCAACATGAATTTAAGTATTACAAGTAAAAACGAGCATGGTAGTCTATTCTAATACAAGAAAAAATTCTTGAGGATGGTATTGAGAAAATAAAAAATTAATGATAAGTGAGGGTGGTAGTGATAGAGGGTCATAAATACACTTTTAATCAGTTGTTTGTAATTCATTATGTCCCATTAATAAATATAGAGATGGAAAATTAATAATAATAAAATTAGTTGGAGAGAATAGATTATACAATATATTGTAACAATATGGATTATTATAATATAATATTTCTATTCAATGTAAAAAAGTGGATGGGAACATCTAATAACAAATAAATATTAATCTAAAAAATAGAATTATTTATCTTTAAATGATTTCATTACTATAATCCTGGTTCTATGTATAGTGTAATATAAATATAATAATCATTATAAAAATTGAAAAAAGAAAAATAGAATGAATCCAACCATTGTATAAAATAAATATGAATGCATGTTAATATGGTTTCAGTCTTCAAAATTTGTCATAAAATGATTATAAAAAATCATTAATGGAAAAATGAATAAAATATGGAAGTAATTTTTCTTATAGAGGAAGTTAAATATTTATTAACTATTTTTGTTATAGAGAATGTTTGAGATCAATTAAACTAACTATTTTCTTAATATGTCAACTTTTGGTAATAAAATACCCCACAAAAAAATGTTGATAAAATTCAATATAATAATATCATAAAAAATATCCAATGAAAATATATTTTCTTGAAAAGATTTGTAATCCTAGAGATATTTTTGGAAGATGGAAGGAACATTGTCACAATAATCATATATACTTTTTCAACACAACCAAGAATGTACGCAAATAATTTGAATAAAAAAATTCATAAAATCATCCATTTATGAGAAGAAAATGAGATAATTATTTTATAAAAAAATCTATTAAAAAAATAATTTCACATAATCCTAAAATTAATACCATCCCATATATTCAATAATTATTTTTTTGAAGAATGAAACACAACTAGGATATTTGAAAATATTCCATATGTGTTGTTAGTAAAAGAGAAATGATGATGAAAATTTATGAATCAATCCTAGGAAGAGACAAGAGTATTGGGTTATGGATTGACTTCTTTAAAATCCATGTTCATTATCCATGAATTATAACCATGGTCAATCATATAATATGATAATTTGTAGTGATGAAATGGAAAAAGAATTAATATTTTTTGAAGCATAAGTTATGGAATGTGATAAATTTAAATAATTAATTCAATATAAAAAAGTAAAATTTAAATAATTTTTTAAATAAAATTAACATTATAATTTAAAATGAGTAGTTTGGTTAGTGTATGTAGGATGGAAATGGATTAAAGGATATTTGTAATGCTCTAAGATATGTTAAACCTTATGGGGGTAATGAATCAACGATCACATATTATAAGTTCTCTCCCATTTTTAAATAAATCTATTTATCTTTTAGAGTTCTCAATCCAATCAATATTATCACTCAGTATCATTTCACACCCATTAAAAACATGAGTGAAAAAAATACATAATAGTGATAAGGGTTGGCATAAAATCATAGTCTTTTTCATGTTGGTTATACATCCGAAGAAATATTCTAATCTAAAACAAAAAATGATTACAATAATAATTTTTTATACACCTCTATCCCCTAATATAAGTAGTTGGTTATACACCCCATATACATTTACCCAAAAATTGGTTGTACACCTCGGCTAGAACAACCTTCAATTTAACATATAATGAAATATATAACTCTATAATCTATTGGTTGAATTTGAATAAAATTTGACTTATTAAACTTCTTTTGTGAAGTATCCACCAATTTCCTTTCACATATAAAATGTTCATGAATTTCCTCAATAAATGTGGTCTCAAAATTCTTTATTAGATCTTTAATAATAATGGTTCTCCTTTTCCTTCTACATTATCAATAAAGATGTTGTATCTTCTCTTAGAAATATCAAAAAGTGATTCATGATTCATCTAAAATATGTTATCATATTATTAATTATATGATTATAATATCCTATACAATTTCAAATTATTTAAGTGTATTTAGTTATTCCAAAAGGTTGAAAACAATAATAAAACTATTATAGATATTTGAATATAAATCCAAGAATGTTAGGATGAGGTATCACAATATTTATTCTTTATAACTATATATATACAAATATAGTAATTTTTCATTTAATATGGCCAAATTTGCCAAGATTATCTCCTCATATAAATTACTCTAATACTTGGGTCTCTATCCCCATCTTCACATGATTAATAAATTACCATAATCATATTTATATGGTTAATAATTAACCATAACCATACAACATATTAATCACTTAATTAATCACCATACATGTGTTATATTATTCTCCACTAAAATGTCGATATTGAATCAATGACACATTTAATACATATATCTGAGTTATTATTTTTTTCATTATTTCTGATTTAATACCCCATAATAATTTAACATTTAAACATATCAGAATATCAAATGGCATCTCATTTATTTTCTTTTACCCTATAAATAAGTCCATATACATATGCACCTTGTAAGAATATATCATGAGACATATATTTGATATTATTATTAAATTTGATAACCTAAATGTTGTATATATATTGATTCATGTATTAAGTTACTAATATTTTTAACCCACGTGAGTATTTTACAGAGGATGAAATAACACAACAAGTTTTTTTCTTTATATTTGTATTTTCAATCATGAATTATTATTTTCACTCGTAAATATTAATTTATAAATTATATATGTTCAAGTAATGTATCAAAATGATAACACATGAATAATTTGTTTTCTCAGGTTTCATTATGTTTTAGAGGAACCAATTTTTTTCAATATTAAATTGTGTAGCACTCATTTTTAATGTGATAGGTTATTCTCCTATGTGAGGAACATAGTAGCTCTTGGTTTCATCATGTATTAACATTATCTAGAACCCTATATAATCATGGTGTGGTTGAAGATAAATTTTACATGTTTTATCTCTGAAATAATATCATTGATTTGATTTCCAAGTGGTCATTTGAAAACGTGAACCTGTTGTTGATTTTGAATGATTATCAAAATTTCCGTACGAGATCAAACAATTGATCATGTATTCATGCAGTATAAAAATAGAACATTCCTCACTAATGATATATCTCATTCCATCATACAATATAATTACACTGTAGGTATCTTGATGTTGTTTACATGTGGTAGGTCAAAATTCATAGGGTGGTAGATCATTATTAATATTTATGGTAGCTTCATCACAACACTTGCGGTAGCCTATGTTTTTTACATATGGTAGGTCATGTAATTTACACATAATGAAAACTCACGCATATGATATGATAAAAATATTTAGATGATTTATTGTGAAAAATTGGAAAAATAATAATTACTTGGATCAATAATTTATAATATCATTTAATATTATTAATATTTCCATTAATTCTATTATCTTACATAAAATGTTCCCTTATGAAAGATACACATAATATTATCTAACTCCTCATAATTTCCTTGACCAAGTCTCCATGTTTTCCCCCTAATAAAATCACACACACCATCAACTATAATTATCACTTTAAAACGCTGACCCACCAGAACACCCACATTCTTATACATGCAACATGATTGTCTAGTACGTCTCCATATATATGGTTGAAAAAATATTAATAGGATTACCTCTACAATTATAGATATTATATCCAAAAATTACTTAAATTAGTGGGAAATGGTCGAACCTCATTCTCTCATAGGTAGTGGATCATCCCGGGTCAACAGCTTGTACATGATGTTTTTTTGGAAAATAAAATAAAAAACTGTTAGTAAAGTAAAAATTTATTGGAAACCCATTTTTTTAATATAAAGAAAATGGTTTGATTCCATATGAAGTAATTTATAATAATTATGGTGGAATGTAAAATATATTTTTCGATATACATGGATTATTTATCATGTGTAATACGAAATGACAGAATACCAACACAAAATTGATAGTTTGTTCATCATCATAACAACCATTAAAATTGTCAACATATGAATCCACAAATGGGAACATCAATATAATCCATTATGTTTTTTAATACCAATACCTATCATTTATATATTCATGTAATACTAAATTTACTCTACCCCATATCGATAATCAAATGAAAACCTCAATGTGAGAGACTTCTGATTTATTATTTTATCCTTTCAAGGAATTCATATTCTTTTCCGTGTTTTTTAGATATAAGAAGAATTTGGTAACACATGGTTCTCCTAGAAAATTGACTTTATTTTTACTACTAGATGTTTTCATAGGATGGACCAGTATTGAAATCATGGGTGATATAAATAAGGTTTTATTTTTTGTAATTACATAACTCCACTAGTGATACAATTATTAGAAACCTAAAAAATGATATTTACAGTGGATAAAAGAAATAGATTATTTTAGTATAATCATATAACAATAATATATCTCAATCTCCACATCAATACAATTCATATAAAGGATATTAATTCCTCATTTATCTTTTTATCTCAACCAAAACTCATTATTTTCATGTACATTTAATACTATCATAATTAAGTGATTGATGTGTTTTTTACATAACTCATTCAACAAGTTCTAAAATAATTATTGTATTTATGAAAATTATATATTCTCATTAATTATTATCCCATAGTGTAATTGAAATCTATTTATCAATTTCCTTGTATTCCATAAAAAACATAAAATCGAATTTTTCATGTTGTTCACCAGTGATAACCTCAGATGTGTCTTTAATTCCAAGCATGACATCAAAACTAAGAAAAAAATGTTGAAAAAGTAGATACCATTTTTATTCTTAAAACATATCACTCATGGTTAGAGTATGATCTCATTGATAGCCATTCCCTCCTAACAATATGAATAATTGTTATTTATTTTAAAAATTATTAAAAAAAATTAATTGATTTTATCTCTATCTTTTATCTGCATTGGAGGGAAAATATTCTTTATCTCACAAATAAATTTAAAAACAAGGTATTGTGCATTTAAATAAAATTTCATCAATTAATTTTGTGGAGGATAAATGTTCCTTTAAATCATAATATCATGTATAATCTTGTTAAACATTATATATATCCTCTTCTTAATTCTTAATTCACCAAAAATTTATAAATAAGTAATAGATTCAATTTCTTATTGAATTATAGCATAATTTTCTTTATAATAATGCATCTATAGTGATTCCTCTATGTATTTAGGAATTTCTATTTGGTCAGGTCAAAAAAATCAACCATTCTTTCATGAATAGATCATTTTTCTAAATATTTTCATTTTTCTTATTTTTACCTTTTAAATGAATTTATTTAACATGTTTTAGTTTCTGAATATTCTTCCAAAACCATCAAATTGTTATATTCTTTAGGAATCCTAGTCCCAATAACCTCTATATACTTATCCTATATTATAAATTTACCATAAACCACTTCTAAAGGCTCAAATGTTTTGGGTTTAAATTTCTTTGAAAGATATTATTCATGCCTCCATTAAATTTTTGGATCCTATTTCCTTTCCAAAACTCTCCATTGGTTAATTCATCATTCATAGAATAGAAATATAATAACAAATAGTGTAGTCTCTATATCCATACCATCCAAAACACCAATAATATACATTAAATGGTAAACATCTATAAATATTTCTAAACAATCCAATATTATATTATTGATGTCTAAATTCAATGTAAATGCAATTTTAAATTGGGAAAAGTACCCTACTTAGACTCATTTCATCACTTGATGGGGATGATTATTTCCCAATTCCAATATTGGTCAAACATTTCACGTAAAATGTATTGAGTCCTCCATTTTCAACTATGGTAGATCTATCGTTAAATTCATATGGCCCATATGTTACCTAATTCATGTATCACATCATCTAAAATTTTTGAGAGTATTCGACATCAACTTTTATGGAATTATTTATGTTTTTTACAGAATTTTTTATGTATGGTAGAATGATAAAAATTATGTATTGTGTCTTGAAAACCCATGATTCCTTATAAGAAGTTTTAAGATAAAAAAACATATTTTCTTTCTCATCCCCATTTAGAATTTAATTTTTTATCTAACTAATATAAGTTGTTACATTTTTTTACTAACACATACCTTTGTATAATAGCCTTATTTATCTCCCATAGTAATTTTTATTCTATTTTTTATGATTTTGCAATATCCTTGGAACATACTCTCAAATAATACATCATGTTCTATAATATCTCTATCCATTTTTCCCATAATCATTAATTCCTACTGAATTAAAAAAAATTTATCATTGGGGAAGAAACTATCCTCTTTATCTGAACTTGTACATAAAGTTAAATCATGTTTTAGATGATTTATCATAAAAGTCCATTCCCTACTATGGAAATTCATTTTTATATTCTTCTTAACCTTATTTTTTTAACTTTTCACCTTTCACATTACATTAATATGTAGTAATATTATTAATTATAAATGTGTAGTTAAAAAACTAGAATGACATCAAAATTAAATCATTTATGGTTAATTTTTGCCTTTTTCATTCCATATAACATTTTTAAAAGATATTTATTTAATTGAAATACTCAATTTAATCCCTTCATAACTCTTGGTATTAGAATACCTTGATTCAACAATCTCTTGTTCCTTAATTTTAATATTTCAAATTACTTCAGAGGTTATATCCACATTTTCATTATTCTAGAATGTAGGAATTTTCCGCATGTCATAAGATTTGACTATATTTCTCAACATGACCAATGTCAAATATTTTATTTCTTCTAGCGATTATATTTTTTAATCATATATACGACAAAAATTTCCCATCAATATTTCCATTAATGATGGAAATATTACTCTTATCTCAAAAACACAGAATGTTTGTCACAATTTTTTTAACCGTTATAATGTAAGAATAAATAGTATCACAGCCTTCCATAGTTTAATCATTATATAATCTCCTTAAAACTTGATTAATAAAATACATTATCATTCATGTGTAAATCATAAATATGTTTAAATCATTCCAAAATTTCATGGTTGGTTTGAAGATACATGCCCCTAGTATATAACATTTCTAAAAGAGACAATAAAAATAATTTTTATCCATTATATTTAACTCAATATTTAATTACCTTCTTCAGTCATATACGACTGTTTGGAAATGACTAGAAATAGAAATTTATATTTATCTATAATATCCATGCCATGTTATAGTAGATAGGGTATCATATCATTCCTCCAACTATGAAAATTTATCCCATAAAATGTGGGAACACATCTCTGTTAAACAGAGTTTTGATTTTCCATGATTTGGAATTATTGTTGGATATATAGTAGGGATCACCATTTTATAAATCATTTATACACCCAGGAATGGTTGACCACTGAGGGGGGTTGGATATTTATTCAATGTTTTTATTTTTAGATTTCTATCCACCATTAAAATACCATAATATTATCTTATCCTCTTTTCTTTCATCATAAAATTAATAAATAACCAAAATCTTATTCATGTGCTTAATGAAGCCCCCAATAATATACTATATCAATCAATTCTTGAATCATGATACATGTATCATGACATTAAACATTGAATGGTCGATACAAAATTATGAAAATATTTAATACATAAATTATCATTATTAGCATATATATTAATTTATGCATAATAACCTATAAAAATCCATAATATAAACTTTTCATAATCATAGATTTCTTCCAATTTATTTTATCATTTCCTATATAAAATAATTAAATATGTGTGTCTTTGAAGAATATCACATTAACCATATATACAATATACTTGAAAAATGGTAAAACAATTATATTGTAGATTTATGAATACATGGATCAATATACATCCCATGTCAACCTATGTGAAACATCTATATTAGATAATAAATTTACTAAATTTTTCATTATTTAATCAATTTCCATGTTAAGATATACTTTGAAATGATTCCACATCAATTTCATAATTTTCATTGAACAATTGATGGCCCGTCACGATCTCGCTTTTGAAATTTGATTCCTCAAGATTCACTATGATTTTCAGGAACAACATGTAATCAATATATATGGTCATATATAGTAAGTGATTAAGTTTTAGGTTTAAATTACATGTAATTATTATGGTATCTGGTGTTTTGAACATGCTTTAGCTTCATCACAGACATTAAGGTATCATAGTACAATCGAACATGGATTATAGATGCATTATCTCAGAATTCATGTAATACAAATTATTTATTAGAGTTTATAAATTATCATTAATTAATCATGGATTCTTAAATTTGATTTATCTCTCATAATGTGGTCTCTATATCATGTAACATTATCTATTTTGTGATGTAGTGAAATTATGGGAAACTTTAATCTTTTCATCTGTTGAACAATACAAGTTCCAATTTAAAATTTTTAAGGTAATTTTGTGTGTAATAACATTAAAAATGTTGTTTTAGTTTGTTTTACATAACATGAGTTATTATGGATGTTTGTATGGCTTTCTAATGGTTTCATCTTCAAATGATCAGTTTATATAGAGACATGCTAGGATGCACTGTTGGAACATATCTAGTAAATCATATGTGGAACAACTATGTAGCTATATATATTTTGGAGAATGTTGTGTTCAAATTTTGCCATGGATCTAGGTAACCATGATAATTTTTTCATGGACATAGATTAATTCCCATGTTTGGATAACATTAGTATCACTATAAACTAAAATCGTGTGAGCCATATGGACTGGGGACAATGATTTATGCATAGATTGAGCATTGTTTTGAAATGATGAACATGAACTATATGGGATTTAAGTATTAAGTAGAGTGAGAGTTATGCTTACCTTATTAATAGATATAATGTCATGCCTAACTATTCACTACTTAAAATGGTAATTTTTTTACATTTTTTCATTGAATAAGAAAGGGATTAACCCTGTTTACTGATTCATTCTACCCAGTAGTCCTCCACATGTGGAGACCATCCCTATCATCTTAAAAAGGTGTATTTTTCTCATTTATAGTGTGATTCTGTCACCATCAAATGAATTATAATCCTATTGGGAATCTTATGATACCTCTTACTCTATAGGAATGATATTGTTGTGGGACATAATACACATGTTTTTCTAGTTTTCTGTGCATTTATCATATTTATCTCATTCGTTCATGAATGAAATCCAAATAATGGATGAGTGAAACTTCCTAATAACTATGTAAGTGGTCTAAATGTTTTTCAATTCAATTTTCTCTATATATAAAATATGATGTTGTGTTTCATTCAATACTTTTTGTGTGTTACCTACAAAATGTAAAATTCTTTAATACAATTTTTTATCCCTTACTAAATTAAATCTTATCGACCATTATGTTTTTAATGATTATCTACCATGATTATTACCACTCATTGTGGTGTTTTTAAAATATTTCATTGACTATTAATAAAATCACATGTGAGGAAACCACCTTCTATGTATGCATTTCTTGTTTACAAATTTATGTGGTGAAAAATAAATAGATGAGATGTATTTAATGATATAACGATGATTGAGATCGAGTATATATCGTGGTATGGTACAACCATCGGGAAATTGTGCCCATCCCAATGGTATCCCCTATTGAACTAATGTAACTCATGTGGAGGTAAAATAATAATTCTATGTGATCCCTTCCAATACATTGATAATGTCCCTCCTATCTTGTTTACAATGTATTAAAAATTCAAAACAATTCATGATGATAACATCCAATGGGTCCCTTAATTGGAACCCATTTTTTCTCCCATAGAAGATGGTAGATGATATTACATTGTTATAAAATCCTTACTATTTACAAAAAAAATTACAACATGGAAGGCATATTGGTCAAGTAATTTTCATTGGGAAAAAATGTTTCTAGAATAATGCATAATGAGAATGTCATAACCAATAATTTATTTCTAATAGTAAAATTATTCCATTCAAGGTAGGATGGGTAGTGTCACACCTCATGGATCAACATTAAATAATACATAAAAAATAGACATAAAGAATTATTCATATGACACCAAATCTAACGGTGTGTTTGGAAACTTTTTTTAAATGAAATGGGAATTAATGATTGAACACAACCATTTGGTAGAATGAGTCAATGTGGTCATCCCAAGGGGTTGACTATCAAGTATCTCATATCATAATTAGAGAGATAAGTCTTCCATTTTTGTTTCATTAACAAATTATTGGTGACAACGAAAAGGACTTCCTCCAAAAAATTAACGCATATTATAAAATGAATGGAAACTAGGGAAACATTCCATGACATAAAACCATAGACATGTAACTTTTCCCTCATCAATTATTATCCTTTGATTAGATATATAAAGAATTATATTGATGAAACACTAGAATTCCTTAAAAACATAGAAAAATATCATGCACCGATGTACTAAACAATAGATGAATAGTAACCTGAAATAGAAGGAATAAGATGAGGAGATCATATCCATTATCTTGATTGATCTAAGGATGAGTGAATAAGATGCCATATGAATGAGTTCTTTTGATTCCTTGTATTTTTAGAAGGAGATATTCAGGGGGATGACTCTTCATAAAAGGAGGAAGAAGTAAAGGATTATCTAAAACATTTTAGGGGTAGCTTCATAAAATCACACACACATGAAAGGGAACACTATTTATCCAAACCATGAACCAATTGTGTAGAATAAAACATTCATGATGATCTCCATTTCAGCACAACTGTAAACATAGGGTTGATTTTTTTTAGAAAAACCATGTGGCCCCATGTAGCCCACTGCCTAAATCCACATAGTTAGATAAACTATGTGGGTTGTACTATATGGATCCTACTAAACATGCAACCTAATCTATTTCTTCATGATTTGGGTCTCTGGAACTGAATGATCCACAAACACCCATAAACACCCTTGTCTCATTCATTAATCATTATAAAGGTTGATGAAAATAATTAAAATTTAAATCTAATTGTTCATACCATTTAGAAAGGACTATGCTAAATGACTAGTGTCTTTCTACCTATTTTTAGGCAGATGCTGAAAGCATATCCTGCTATATAATGAATATATTTTTAATTTGAGCAATTTTAAAAAATAAACCCTTTGAACATTGGAATAACATAAATCCAAAAGTAAAATACATTAAATTTTTTGGATGCAAGGTTAATATCTTGAATAGCAAAGACAGTCTTGGTATTTTTGATCCGAAATTCGATGAAGACATTTTCTTAAGATTTTTTGCTACCAAAAAATCATATAGAGTTTTTAATGAAAATTTAATGATTTTCAAAAAATAAATTCATGTTAAAGTTGATTAATTAGACCCTTTTTCAAAAAGAAAAGATCAAATTGATGAATCTGACTGTAATGATAAATGATACTTGAAAACCTATAAGATGATTTTGAAAACAATTTAAACAAAATTCAGTCTATTTTAGAAGAACATGAAATTGAAAAAATTGATAGTGTATTACATATATAGTCAAGAACTATAAAGAATTAGTCATTAGAAACTGTTATAGGAGATATAGACAGAACAATAAAAATTAGAAGAAATATTGAAAATATAGATTGGTTTTCATCTTTTTTATCCCAATTAAAACCTATTTCAATAGAAGAAGACTTTGCTGATGAATGTTTGATGATATAAATTCAAGAAGAACAAAACTATTCAAAAGAAATGATGTTTGTAAATATGTTGAATGACCAGAGAACTATCCAGTAAATAAAACTAATTTTTTCTTTACAAATAAGAAAGATAGTCAAGGAGTTATAACTATAAATAAAGAAAGAATCGTAGCTAAAGATATAATCTGGAAGACAATATAGATTGTGATGATACATTTTCCCTTTTTTCATGATTAGAATCCATTAAGATTTTTTTAGGTTATACAACTCATATGAACATTAAATTATTTCAAATAGATGTTAAGTCTGCCTTTTTAAATTCTTATTTAAAGGAGGATGTTTATGTAGAACAACCTCCGGGTTTTGAAAATTCTCAAAAACCAGATTTTGTTTTTAAACATACTAATTCTAATATGTCCTTAAACAAGCACAATGATATTTGTATAAATGATTAAGTTCTATTATTTTGAAAAATTATTTCACTATGGTTATGGATGATCTAACACTAGTTAAAAAACTACAAATTCGAATATTCTATTGGTTCAAATTTATGTTTATTATGTAATTTTTAGATCACCAAATAATAAACTTTTTCATGAGTCATCAAACATAATGCAAAAAGATTTGAAATGAGTATGATGGGAGTACTAAATTTCATTTCAGGATTTCAAAACTGTTAAAAAATAGTTTGGAAATGTTTTTAATCAATGAAAATACAATACTAATTTTATAAAGATATTTGGACTTGATAACAGCATGACATATAAAACTCTTATGTGTACTAATTTAAAATATGATTTGGTTGTAACTGGAAAACCATTGGAAAACAACTTATATAGAGGTATGATTGGTTGTTTATTATATATTATTTCTAGCTGGCTAGATATTATGTATTCAACATGTCCTTATGCACGATTTCAATAAAATCCTAAAGAATCTCATCTTACAACTGTCAAAATAATTTTTAGATGTTTATATGGAACTATTTTAAATTTCTTCTTTATCCAAAAACCTCTAATTTTAATTAAATTACATAATTATATGTATATTTTAGAAGTTGAAGATTAGATAGAAAAATCACCTCAGAAACCTTTCACTTTTTAAGAAAATATGTAGTGTCATAATCTAGTAAGAAACAACACTCAATTGATTTATCAATAGTCACAGTAGAATTTGTATCTATAGGAAGTTGATGTGCACACGTTTTATGGATGAAAAAAACTCTTTTGGACATTTGACTAAATTTTAATAAAACACCTATTTTATTTGATGATACTATAGATAAAAATATTTCAAAAAATCCTATAATTTATTCTAGAATTGAGAATTTTGATATTCTATATCATTTTATAATAGATTATGTTCATAAAAAGGTTATATTTTTAGAATTTATAAAATAATTAATTTCAATTCGATGATATTTTCACTAAACCACTCCCCACATCAAATTATGATTTTATTAAGGGGAGTTAGGATTATTTAATTTTAAATAATTAAGTTATTAATTTTTTAATTTAATATTTTTATTATTATCCTATAATAAATTTTACAAATACCCCCATAGCGTATAAATTTTTTTAATTTTGTAATGATTATTATGTTTGAAATGACACAAGAATCACGGCTCTATCAGAAATCCTTCAAATTCCAAAACCTCTATTTTTCTCAGAACCATTTGAACAACTGAAATCCATCACCTCATTCATCTTCCTTTTCTCACACCTTTGAAATAGTAGAATCTCAAACCATAAAAAACAGTTCGACATTAATGGAAAAAACAAAGGGAATCATAGAAGGAAAACCCAGTTTTACGAGGCATCAGTGCACAACTAGACAAAAATTCCTTCAGGGAAAAGTCGTTGGTATTGAATGGTTGTATCATAAGAATCTGATGCTAAATCAAGAATTATCTTTTCATGGTATTTAAAAGACGTTCAGTGTGGACTACACTAAATTTTTATATGAAGTTAATTTTATTTGTCTCTTTAAATCTATTCAATTTATTTAGGGAGATATGGAAGAATCGATATTTGGGACGATCGAATATAGGGACTTATCATTCTCTTCTGTTGTAATTGCATTAATCATGAACTTCCTTCTTGAGAGAGTTTTTCATTTTTATCTGAAGTCTATTGGGGATAACAATCACAAATCTCAAGATGTAATGTCTTTTATCTTTGGTTCATCTAACATAAAGAAAAATGTTAGTCAAATATTTAGAACTAGATAAAAAAAATTGGTTATGTTTATTCAAACTGTGATAGCCCCAAGGATTTTAGAAATGAAGAAAATTCTATATCCGTATCTGTATCTTATATTTCTGTTTTAATGTTATAAAAAGATGAATTTTTCACACTATATGGTCAGATATATATGTTACTACTTTCAACCTGAGTCTGGGATGAGTTTTTATCCATATAGAAGGATTAAATCAAATCTATTGTTTAATAAATACACGGTGAGGCTGATTGAATAAAGTGTTAGATGCCATCATAGTAATGTACTGAATGTTGGACCATTGAGAAAGCTCAGATTTTTCTGGAGCACATTAAATGGTAAAATCATGCCTATTGGAGCTGATGAGGATCATGAATATGCTCATGGGGAGTGACAAGAAAAGTCTATATAAGGTATGGAAGAATCCAGAACAAGGGAAGTTTCTATAACTCTAGGAAAACATAGAATTGAAATAGAAGTTGAAGCTACTGATGAATAAAGTTAGGTAGGACTTTTCATATTAATGATGTGAAAAGATGGTCAGGATCCATCTACTGAGATAATTCTTGAAACCATTGACATTTTATGTTATATGTTTATGAGAGAATCAATTCAAGAAGATATTTAAGAGGTAGCTGCTTCTTGAGAAGAATTGGAAATTTTTCTTCATCTTGAGGTAGAGATAAGAACTGAAGAAGTACCTCAGGTTGAAAAACCTTAGGAAATGGAAATTATCAATCAGTATGTTGATCAGATTGACTAAGTCAAACAAATTCAAGAGGAAATCCAAGAAGAAATTGCTTAGGATGATCACCAGCCATTAGAAGTTGAAAATATAGAATCACTAGTTCATAAAAAATTCTCTAAAATCCACATGAATGTTCTGAATGAATCTTTCTCAGTTGAGAATTCTGGAGACAAATTAGTTGATAAACCAGTGGAGAAGAATGAAGATGCAAAATCAGATGCTCAATCTTTACAACTAATTATAGTAGATCTAGTTGTAAATCAAGCACTTGGTGCCTCTGATTCTATGTACTATCATATTGAGGACCTTTTCTGAAAATTTAACAGAGCAAAATCATATAATGATTCATTAAGAAGAGAGTTAGATAAAGATAAACAGATATTTCAAAATCCAAAAGATGGTTCTGTTTCAATGAAAGAATATGATGTTTTTAAGAAAGAATAGCTGATAGAGGTTGTAGAGATAAAATCTAAAGATGTGTTAAATTCTGATTTGGAAAATTTAAAAACATTTATGGAGATATAGTTTTCAATTATTATAGGAATTCAAGAATGTACATCAGGTACATCTCCTAATTTAATCAAGATATTCCAAGACATTGCATCTATAATGAAACACATGAATGACCTATTCCAGGATTTACAATGTAATAAGGCTCCTTTGTCTATCATGTTGGACAATCAGACAGTTCTTGTTGGTCAGCTTAAATCAGTTAAACCGAGTAATAGGCAATTACTGGACAGATTCACTAAGAATATAAAACAATTTATGGATAATGAAGAACAATTGCATGAATTATTTAGAGTAAACATCATTGAAGATACTCCTTTAAACCAAGAAGGAAGGTATCTGATCATTCAGCTAGGAGATAGTGTAACGAATCAATTAAGGTTACAGTTGGCAGAGTTAAAAGAAGTTATTTAGATATGCTGAAATCCCATTTTGTCAAATTCATATCCCAACAACCTTGATTCATGTTCATTCGTGTACATGTAAATTCTTTTATCAATGTAATTTCTTATTTAAATGATTTAATGGGTTTTTTCTTTTTTTTATGTATATGTATGACTACATCCACACATCCAGATTTCACTATTCATAAACAGATTCTTCTAGAATTTTCTTATAAGAGTAGTACTAAATAAAATGTGTTATATTCCTTTTTCTAAATATTTTGATATCACATGGGAGGGGGGGATTTGGGGGAGGAGAAAATTTGGAAGTAATAATTAAATATTGTTTTTATACTTATAAAATAATTAATTTCATGTAAATAATTTTTAATGGTTTGGTGATCATCAAAAAGGGGGAGATTATTTAACATGTATTGCTTCAACAATACAGTATATTTTTATAATGATTTTGATTCTCACAAATACCCTTATTAGTTATTATCATTATTTTACATTAAGTATGTTTCAGGAAATAAATATTCTTTTTATTCCAAATTTTGTATTATTATTAAAGCATTTGAATCATGAGACTAAAATTTCAAGGTGTTTGGAAAGAAATTCAGTGTGTTCTGGAAACACTGTTCATACTGTATGTTCGAGAGCATATTGTAAGGATTAAATCCTACGTTTATTTTATGAGATTTTAGAAAAGTATGGTTAATCAGTCCTTACATTAACAAAAATTTATGGTTAAATAACCTTACATTTGTAAGGAACCATATGTTTGTTCTATGAGAAAAGTATGGATGAAAAACCTTACGTAAGTATGGAATGTTAAGTTTTCTTCAAAAAAGTATGGACCGTCAACCCTAATTTTCTAATGGACCATACGTTTTATCAAAAAGTATGGATCATGTACCATACATTCTAAATAAAAAAATCTTATGTTTTTTATACCATATGTTTTGAAGGCGAAGACAAAATTTTGCATCATCAACCATATGTTTGTAATCTACCTTACAATGGGAAACCTACATTTAACATCACTGGGTGTGAGAGATTTAAATTGACCACTTTATCATGTAACGACCTTTTTTATAATATTAGGCGGATTTCAAGATAGATTCGAGGCCCAATTTTAAATTGAATCATTAACCAATTTAAATATGTTTATATGCAACTTAAAAGATCAATTTAAGAGGATTATTTAACACCGAGGGATGTAACGAATTCTTTGTTGTTGAAAAATTTGAATATCGCAAACTCTCAGGAGACTTTTGTGGAACTAAATTTATGAATAAAGCACTCATCATTATTCAAAATTTTCTATGTATCTGAATTTTTTTATTATTCATGTGTGAAAATATATATTTTTTATTTCAACGGGATTATAAGATTCAAATTTGGAGATATTTTAGTTTCACAAAAATAGTGATATACAGATTCTTTAAAAATATATTATACAGATATGAATCTTTATAGAATGATCATATTATATTTTTTTTCTGAAAAAGAAACGATGTAGATTTACTTATTCTACATTAGAAATATATCATGAATCTACTGCTGATTTTTTGCTGAATATATTTCAAGATCAATTGAAACTTGGTCAACTCATAACTGCTCTTATCTATGTAAAAAGCATTCTATAAATGAATATTTCTTCACTGTCAGATGTGTACTACTGCAACTATGAAGATCAACTTGAAAGTATATTTCAAATACTCTTTTATTTACAGTTCCAGATTATTATAGGAAGCGATTTGATTGGTTCTATGTTTAAAAAAATACGGCTATTTTTTAGCCTTAAACTGTAATGGTGTCAACTTCCTATACTTAGTTATGTATGGTCTTGGGAAAATTTGACTGACTAGTGAAATTAACAATGCCCTTAGAGAAGATCATTGGTGGAGTGGACAAGGGGATCATTGTACCCCAAACCACTTTAAATATTTGCATCCTGATATCTTTTTATTTCAACTATATATACAATATGATATATATAATTGGGCATAATTTATTATCATCAATATTTCTCGCAGAAGTGTTGAAAGACACAATTCACCCCCCTATTGTGCATATTTTGTATAACACGATCCAACAGTGCCAACTTTTGGAACCCGAATAGAGTATATCCATTTTAGTATGTATAATGTAATGAAACAATATTTTGATGGGTGAACTTATATATTAGGATGGAGTATGGGATCATAGGACCATGCTGCATCTCTTGATTCTTGTGGAGTTTAGCTATTGGACTTGTTTAGTCAGGGAATATGTTGTATTGTGTTGTATTTCTACTTTACCTTTTTCAGACTATCTGATACGCATCATTTTGATATGATATTGGATTTTTACTTTATTGAATTACATTATTGACATGGTATAATTCATTTTCCTCTCCTTAATATATTCATCCATCTTGATCAATGCTATTTTAATGGGTATAGTCTCCCAATTGTTCCACCTTTACAAATTTTATTAGAGTCTACATCCTCTAGTGTATGAGGAGGTGCACGTGAGTCCATTTCACCAACCAGCATGGTAAAAAATTTTAGAGGCTCTGAGTATATGATGTGTCAAATCAAATGTGGACTTATGATTTAAATCCATAAAATTTCAACTCGCACAATAAGTCACACCCCACCATGATGAACATTTAATGTTACAGTAGATAAATGCTTTGTGTTTGTGGTAGGTCAAACATTATAATGACTCTTAATTTTTAAGTTATATTTGATTCTTAATAAAACATGTGTCTCATTATATCATATTATACACATAAAAAATATAGTGGAACCAAAAAAAACTATATCTCATTAATAAATACCATTACATTATTCTGCTACAAAACCTATGAAAATGACAAACATTTCAATTGGATGAAAAATTAAAAAATAAAATATGAAATGGGAAAATATTAATCACCCCCATCTATTATTATCATCACCTCCACAACCAATATTATATCAGTGAATCAAAATAGCATTAAAATAGTCTATATATTTTAAATGAAAATATAACCATTGAAAGAATTATAGTGAATTTCTAGTAAAATAATGAAGTTGTATTTATAGGGTGAAATTTTACAATTGAAATTTTCATATAACAATTGGTAAATATAAACTTTTTTATATTTGACCATTGGTAACTATTCTCATTGGTAATAATTTTACTATTATTATTAATGTTTTTAAGTAGTAATGAAAAATGAAAATTTATGAAAAAGGAAAAATGATTGCCCAAACCAGTAGAGTCATGCCGTTTGAATCTCACTTCTTAGAACTTTGGATGGATTTATAATCACTCTGTTTAATACTTTAATTTTCCCAATATGATAATTAATGAGGGATTCTTGAAAAAACCATCTAATATTTGGTGTTCATGTTAGTGGATATTACAACGTAGTCAATGTTAGATGAGACACCCCATGGAACTACTACCATCACACACCTCACCCTTAAGGACAGATGTGTATTAAGTTGTTATATATCCATACCTTAGACACATAATGTGTATTTTCAGTTTTATCAATAAAACTTTTAATCCACAAATTTAACTTTGAAAATAAATTTGTTCAATAAAATATAAGTTTATGTAAGAAAATTATGATAAATTGATAAATGGATGAAAGAGAAACATAATTGTTTTTTAGAAAATATATACACATTTTTAATAACCAAATGTATTAAAAATAATTTATATTCCCATGAAATAGTTGTTTAAAATAATATTATATATATATAAATAATAAAATTATTTTATAACTTCATAGGAATGGTTTTTATCATTGATAGAAATATGAATGTGAACAAAAAATAGATATTTTTCATAATAATACGAATTTTGATATAGAAAAAATAAAATTTAGCATTTAAACAATTATTATGATAAAATATATAACATAATTAAATTAAATATGTTTTAATTTGTTTATTGTGAAAATTTGGGAATTTTCTAAAATATATTATATTTCTATAAATTTTAAAGAAACACTATTTGAAAGTCGTTATGTTTTATGATATAATATTTTTGTAATATTGATGTAATAATTAAATAACCAGAATCCCTGAACTACACTATTCTATTTTCTTAATATATTGTATTTTTATTTAATTTTATAATTTTTCAACACTATATTTTACATTGCACAATTTGATGCTGAAAACAATATTTTCAAATACATTAGACCATAGACAAATTACATTTCAATGATCAATTAAATATTAAAAATTGGGTATTTATTATTATGGATTAAAATTACATATAATGTGACTCAAATGTGAAGAACCATGAAAACAATATGGTTAATCAAATGGTTTTTATTTTTCCACAACCTTGATTTCACGTCCTATATTTGGGATTTAGTAAAAAATCCCCCCTCTTTTCCTAGAAATACCCATCTATTTCTCCATTCATATTCTGTAAAAATAAATAATTCAATATGTTGTTGTGAATTTTCCACCCAAAAAGTCAACAAGGTGTCCTTAAGCCCCCAATGTTCGAACCTAAGGATTTTGAAGCAACACTTCAAGTAATTGAAATTCTCTTTATCTTCCTCTGCATTCAAGAAATTATTTTTTGTGAATGCATTCTAATGTTTTTGTTACATTACATTATTATTATTTTTATAACACCCTTAAAACTAATAATAATGTTTAATAAATGGTATACCCTCATTATATCTCTTTTTAGCTTCTTCTAAATCAATAATTTTATTCCCATCATGCTTCTGAATTCCCTTGTAAAATTTCTATTTTTTTACAAAACAAATTATTAAATTATGAATACCCCAAATGAATTACTTATCCATGTGTATTCAAAAATATGTTTATATAATTTATATATTTTTGGATTTACATCTATGAAACCTATATTCCATTTAAGAGGGTCAAAAATGATGTCATGGTCAGTCCATTAAGTTGTTACATACTAAATAATTTAATATGAAACCCATACATTTAAGTAATTGAGCTACTGAAAGAAGTTATATTATGATCAATGTAGATCAAAAGAATTTGAGAAATGTTCGTGCACCCTGATAGAACTCCAATTTGATGGGTAAATAACTTAATCCCTATAGATGACATGTTTTATTATACTTTATTGGAATACCAATTGTAATTTCCATTTTTGTAACCATGGTGATAAACCAAGATTATTTAATTATGAATGAATCATATTTTTTTGATCAAAAATTCCATATTCTGATAAATTTTATTATTATTATAATATGATAAATTTTTTCTTGATCATGATGTATTTTTATTCCTGTTGTTATTATTAATATTCCCCTTGATCATATGATAAATTTATCTATTCAAATTCCCTTACAAGGATCTAAGATCAATCCATTCCATTGATGTATGTCCCCAGGAATTGAGATATAGTAAAAATAAAAAAGGATAACCTCATGAATAATCCATTCATATAAATTATTACAATGATTTATATTTTCATATATATTGATCTTGATTTCCATGAAACTAAAATTTAAAAGCGCACGTGTTTTGATCCATGTAATGAAAAGATTATGTAATAAAAACCTTGGATTCCAAAAATAATATTATAGTATGGTTTAGTTATTTGTGGGAATTGTAAATATTCAAAATTAGTATGAACACTAGGGACATTTGTAAATTTATAAAACAATCCTCCTATTTGTAGAGTATTAAGTATGTAGTTTCCATGAAAATATATACATGTTTGGATACTAAAGTTTATGTGGATCTAGAATATATATACTTAGGGGTGTCACATGAAAACAACGTATTGTTCTAGAATAAATCGAGAACATGAACAAGACAATGGACTTGTTTCCCACCTAATTTGACACTCTGGTGAAAAATGTTTGGATGATCAAAATAGTTTTAGGAACCATTGTATATGATATTTATATAATTTAATTTATATTAGAAAAGAAAATATTTACGTTTTCAAATTTTAAGACATAAAATCCATATTGAATTATTTTATTCATAATAGTAAACAAATCCTCAATAAGGTTTTATTATTTTAGGAAAACTATAGGAAATTAGAGTAACCACTGAAATGTTGAGTGCAATAT
This sequence comes from Viscum album, assembly GCA_963277665.1. NCBI lineage: Eukaryota > Viridiplantae > Streptophyta > Magnoliopsida > Santalales > Viscaceae > Viscum > Viscum album. Next base: position 1,981,723,051 of record OY728161.1, on the reverse strand, counting down.
ACGATGCACTGATAGAATTCCATTCGATGATGGAATGGAAAACATTATGAGTATGATGAATCAACTATATTGAGTTATGAATAATTAAAAAAACATGCTGACATGATGGACTCATCGTGAAGGGACCAAATTTCTATTGATTCTTCTATGCATTAATAGTCAACTTCATTTAGCGGATCTATTATCCCGTAGATTTTTTGCCATGGATTACCTCTAATGATAATATATTTTCTATAATATATTTCTCATATATAGATAATGTTTCCCAAGAAATATACCACCTATAAAGAGAACATGGTCAGTGGTGGAAAATTATCAAAAACCCAATATCAAATAAGGATATTGATGATATGATGTGGGAAGATTTCAATGAAACATTTTTTAAAAAATATTTTCCTCATTCAATGTGAACAAAAATGAAAAAATAATACCTATAGATAAGGAAAAAAGAAAAATTAATTAGTTGGATTCTATTAAATGAACATTAAAATAAATTATTGACACACATTTATCTTTTCATATTGATCTTAAATTAAGGGACGATATATTCTTCGATGGTATGAGACCCCATCTATGGAGGAATTTGGAACATAAAGACCATGGAATATATAGAGAGAGAGTGTAGGGTACTGTGATTGTTGATTTTTTTTTTTGAGAAACATAATTATCACCCTGGTGGAATGAAAATATGAAAACAAATGCGCCAAACACAGGGAATAATATTGATAAAGGGAGAGGATGAAAAAAGGTGAAACATCCCACATGTGGAAAATGTTTGAAGAAGAAATTGACAATAAATTTTTTTGAGAGTGTAATATTTAACAAGGGAGGAAAATCTTGATATAGAACTAGGAAATATCACTTTGAGGTGAACACAATACCTATCAACACTAATGTCAAATGGATTATATTTCATGCTCAACCTGATGTTTATTGCATCATTTTTGGACAATATGTTAACATTGAAAATAAATTTCCAAATAAGATGATAATAATTACAACCCACCATTAAACATAGAATAGGTAAATTCAACAAGGTCACCTGTTTTCTATCACAATGGATAATGTATAGGATCCCAATGATATGGTGGAAGGTACACTCATTGTGCTCACAAAGCTATCATGTAATTTGATTGATTTTTTTATATGAGGTTTTTATTTAATCCATGTTTTTAAATAATATAAAATCAATCCCCCCATCTTTCAATAATTATATTTATTAATGAATACTCCTAGAAGGATTAAAATAGCAAAAAATATGTATAGAAACTATACTATATTCTCTGGTGAGAAAAAAATACTCATCAAATATCAACTACTCAAAACCATGGTGGAATTAAACACTATACTGGGAATGGATAAAGTCTAAATATATAATAATAAGATAAAATATTGGTGAAAGGAAATTCAATTAATATTGAAAGATGAACCTATACTTTTAATGGAGATATATCACTTCAGGATATTTTTGTAGACGAACATCCCATATCCATTATTATGGAGACAATAAGTGAATAAAGATAATGAAATGCAAGTATAAAGATAGAAAATTCCCGCATAATTCATGAATAAATTGGCGTATTTACAAAATAGTTTCCTAGACCACCCTCATATGCATATTTAGAGTTCTCCAATGATCTCATGCCTAGTTATAATATAATATCAGAGACCCTATATAAAATGGATGTTTTTAGTTATTGTAAATAAATACACAACATCCTGATATTTTGTATAAGGGATTTATATGTCAATGTATTTCTCCTTGGGGAGCACCCATTATATTTGGGAAAGATAATTTTAGATCAATGTGCTTATGCACTAATTATGTAGAACATAAATAGAACACCGTAAAGGACGCATACCCCCTCCTAAGGATTTTTTATTTACATAACCAATTTCTTAAGGATCAATTATTCTCTAAGGATATCCTTGGATCATGGTATTATTAATTGAGGGTAAATATTGAATAAATTCCAACTATTTCCTTAAAAAAATATTAATATGAATATGTTGTTATGGCCATTAAACTGACTAATACTATTTCTATAGTGATGTATTTGATGAATGAAGGCATTAATTACTACCATGATAAATTTGCAGGAGTTTTTATTTTTAATAATTAGATGTATTTCACAAGTCATGAGGATCACGAAGATCATCTATGTGTGATATTGAAAACTCCATTGAAGGATAAGCTATATAGAAAATGATGTATATATGAATTTTGGTTACAAATACTTTCATTATTAGGGTATTTGGTAACCAATTATGTAATATCAGTTGAACATACCATGAAAAATAATATAGAAGAGTGGCCTCATCATAGAATAGTAACATGCAATCATAGTTTCCTTTTTTAGAAGTATATTATAGTTAGTTTTATAAACTCCAATCATTACCTTCTAATACACTAAAAATGTTATATAAAAATATAGTTAAATTCATTCATAAGAAAGAGTGTGTAGAATATTTACATGAACTGAATAAGGGATTGGTTAACGCACCTATGTTCACCTGCCCCCTATCAGAGAATTATTTTTTATTTATAGTGATACATTTCTGAATGTTCAAGGGTGCACACAAATGAAAATGACAAGGTGAGGGATTATTAGCCTCAATAGTAAATGCCTTCTAAGATGAATTATCCATCACATGACATGAAGTGATCTGAGTGGATTATTTTCTGAATATATGGAAGAAATATATTTATGAGGAGAAATGTTATATTAAAAAACCAACATAGATTGAAGTATATATTACCGTAAGAGGAATTGAACTTGAGAAAATGGATATGGTTGGAGGTTCTTAAATACTATGAATATTCAATTCATTATCACTTGAATAATAAAACAATGTCATTGATGAGATAATTATAAATGACCTTATCGTTCTTAAAATGATGACTCTTCGAGGGATCCATTGATATAGGACCTAGTAATGTCATATTTAGGAATCATAAGGGAAGGTAAATCATTAATGATATCCCAAATGACTTCTCAACAATCGTTATGAGAAAATAATAAGAGAGTTTAATGATATGATATTTTGATACAAAATTTGATAAAGGCCATGAATAATGTGATGTATCTTAAGATTAATATTGATTAAGAAGTTGTATTGAAATACCATTCAAGGATATGTTTCTCAAATATGATTTTTATAAATATTGACATGTTGGATGGATATCATCGATCTATATCTCTATACATCCAGGGTGCATTAAAATGTATTAGGACCTTCATGATCTTTATTTGTGGGATAATATTAAAAGGGAGTTGGATGAATAAAAAATAAGGTGTTTCGTGAGTCAACATGTGAATAAATATTAGAATATTAATAATGGGGTTTGAAATAAATACCCAAACCAACATTAATGTGGGAAAATGTCACTACGGAATTCATCACTAGTCTCCCAAGAACATCGAAATGAAACAATGTGATGTGAGTATAGTAGACTGAATCACTAAGAGTATCCATTTCATCACTATTGAGAATTATTTATCTCTCAACCAACATACAATGATAAAAGTATAAAAAGTTGTGAGGCCACATGGGGTTCCACATTCAATTATTTCTGATCATTTTCAAAGGATCACATCAAAATTTAGGGGAAGTCTTCAATGCGATCTAAATATAGAATTCAATTTAAGTTTGAATTCTCTCCCCTAAAATGATGGGAAATCTAAAAATATTATTTAGACACTTGAGTACATGATATGAACATCATAAATTGAATTTAATGGTGAATGTGATAAACACAACCCATTTGTTGAGTTCTCATGCAATAACATCTTCCACTCGAGTATTCATATGGAACTATATGCTGCTATATATGATATGTGATGTTGAACTCCTACTTTTTTGGATAAATTTTGATAGGGAATGTTAGATGGGCAAGATATTTTGTAAGAGATTATATAAATTTTTCATTCCATATTAGAACATATAAAGGATCCTCCTAGTTGGACGAAGATCTATGTTAACAAACCTCATTGGTCAGTTATGATTAATGTTCGAGAGACTATATTACATAATATATCACCAAGGAAGAGAGTCATGATGTGTGAAAATAAAGGGATTAATTGGTAATTGTACCTTGTCCACATTTAAATAATTGATTTCATAAGAGAAATGACCTATCGTCTATCACTTCCTCTACATATATCTCTAGTATATGATGTATTCAATGTATCTATTTTATGGAAGTGGTTAACTATTACCTAAAATGTAATGAATCTAGAGGTGGTTCAAATAGAACATAACATCTCTTATGGGGGGAATTCTGTGGATATCTTGTACTATAGAGACAATGTAATACAAACCAAGAAAACTAACCGTGTTAAAATGTGTTGGAGGAAACAAAATAATGATGATGTGAAATGGGAACCATAGAAAACACATAAACAAATGTAACCTCACCTATTTTCAACCAATATTATGAGATGTGATTTTAGGTACAAAATTTATAAAGGGAGAATAATGTAATAACATTGGATATTTTAATGTTGTTGGCTTCCCTATAAAATTTGTGTTATATTATATAATATTATATGAATAAAAATATATAGTATCCAAAAAAAATTATTTCTTTAATAATGATCATTACATTAGTTATTAATGAATGGAATGAAAATGCCGAACATTATAATTGAGAAAAAATACATAATATAGTATCCATAATGGAAAAATATGGATCAACATAATGTTTTATGACTATCACCCTGAGGAAAACACAATTGAATAGAAAAAAAATATTATTAAACCAATCATATTATATAAAATTAAAATATATCCTTAGGTGTAGTTTTACTGAAATTAGTGTCAAAAATGATATGGTATTTATAGGGAAAAATGTAATCATTCGAATACAATTTGATCATTAGTAAAATATGAATTTTGGTCAATACAGCCATTGGAGAATTTAAACATTGAGAATAAACCCATGATATTTATTTTAGTGTTATAATTATTATTTATGAGTAGTGATTAAAATGTATATTTTATATAGAAAGGAGAAATTTTTGCCTCAACCCATAGAGTCATTCTGTTTGAAGCCCATTTGTTAGAACTTGGAAGCGTTGTTGTGTCATTGTGACTCACCCTTGACCATAACCAAGGAAAATATTCATCAAGTGAGGCATGAATGAAATCACATGGTGGAGAGGATCAATTAAGAAGATATTGTCACTAGTTCATTATTATCTGGCCTAGCCCTTGAAACTACAACCATCATACACCTTATCCCATGTTTTTATACTGGTGTAGTAAAGGGTTATGCATATAATACTTATTTATATAAAGTTTAATTTTATTTATATAAATTAAACTTATATTCAATCAATCCAATTTTGTGAATAATTTTTTTCAAGGAAATATATTTTTTCATAAGACCAATTTTATAAAGTTATTTTTGGACACAAAGAAAACCTAAATGTATTTTTTGAAAAATAACTAATATTTATAATAAACTCATGTATTCTAAATAATATATGAATTAATGAAATATAATTTATTTAACAAAATTATTCTAGTATTAAAGATAAAATAATTTTATAATCTGTTAGGAATTTATTTGAAGTGTCAAAAATTTTTATATGGCCTAAAAATTGACTCTTTTTCAATAAAAAAGTATTTTTATATTTAGTAATTAAAATTACAAAAAAGATAAATATTTTTTTAAAATAAATAATATATTTTGAATCAGCACATTGAAATTATATTATAGTAAATATTCTTTAATTTTATAAAGTACATTATTTTTTACTAAAAATTAAAAATACAGTTTTGGGTATTCTATAATTTTTACAACATCATATTTATGTCATAACATTTTAATAATTCATTAACCATGTACTAGAATATTTTATTTTATTATTATATCATATTTAATATCATTAATACAATTTGAAATCATATATGATACATTCCATAGACTAAAATGGATAATTTATTTTAGAAAACAAAACATAGAGGAAAACCTAGTTTTTCCATGCCAAAATAAGGGTTAGAAAATCATGTTAGGTTATTATAGATTAAAATATCATAAACTATTACTCAATATTTCATATCCAGGGGAGAAAATAAAGTAAATACAATAGTTTTTTGATTTCCAAAACCAAGATATTCATCTTCTATATTTGGAATTTAATAAACAATTACTCCACTTTTTCAAAAAATACATACAGATTTCATTCTTCTACTTTACTAAATATTCATCATCCATGAATTTTAGTCTTTTTTTCATCTATATGAATCCCCCAAGGTTTAGTTAATCCTCACACAATCCACACTCAAGTGGTAGGAGAAAATATTCAATGTAATGTAATTATCATCATCATTCATTTTATTCAAGAAATTATATTTATATACAAATTATAATTTTTTTGATATATTCTTATACATTACCATTGGTCAATCCATTACTACCCAAATAATGTTTAATCAATGAGAGACCATCATTCTCTCTCATTTTACCCATTTATAACTATATGTTTTATATGTGTCATGCAACCAAATTTACCTATCAAATTTGTCTATTTTATATAAGAATTTCTTATAGTTTCAATATAAACCATTTATTTACCCATGGGTATTCACCTAGTATTTTATATAATTAATTTATTAATGTATTTACATATATGAATCCAGTACTTCATTTATCAAGGTTAAAAATTATTCTTTCGTCAATCCATTAAGAATATACCTACTCAATGATTTTTTATGAATCTCATACATTATTCTAATATGTATTTTAACATTATGATTTACTATGACCAATATTTATCACATGATATTAATATATATTATGATTGTTCCCAGGTTGTGGTACAATACATTGGGGAATGAATTTAATCACTATACATGAGTTATTTTATGATATAATTGTGAATAATCTTGGTAATTTTCATTTATGACACCTTAGTGATAAACAATTTTGATATTATTTTGAATGCCTCATTTTTTGTCGAATCAATTTTATCTTATAAGACATATTATTTTATTAATATATTCTTCATTTTTACTTCATCATATAATATAGTCTCTCCTCATGATTGTATTTATAGTCTATATGATCACATGCAAAATATCTATATTTTTTATTCCCTTATTGGGGTTTATTCTCATGCATTTCCTTTAATATATGTCCAAAGGAAATGAGAGATAGTAAAATTATCCTATGGTGAGCCCAGAAATAATCCTTTTATATGAATTATAATAATGAATTATTTTAATGCATTATGCTCCAAGAATCTAAGAATATATGAATTAAAATATCATGTTTTTAATTTATGTAAAGAATCATTTATGTAATAAAAATGATATATTCCATAGTTTGTATTAATGGATAGTTTATTTATTTCTAGAGTATGAGACTTGAAAACATTAGTATGATCCCTAAGGACATCTCTAAATATTGAAAATCATCCTACTATATTATTGATGATTAATTATGTGGGTTCCAAGAAAATATAGCCAAATATTTATACTACAAGTAGATGTGACTCTAGAATAAATTTATCTAGACGTAACACCTAAACACCCCATATTAGGGTCAAATTAAAAAGGTCTATTGTAAGACAATGTTCCTTGTTACACACCTAATTTTGAACTCTTAGGGGATATATTTGTTTAATGATAATATTTTTTTGATCCATTTTGAAGGATATATAAAAAATGGCATTTTTATAAAATAATAATATATTTAATAAGGATTATTTAAGATATTAAATCCCTGTATAATTTAAAAAAAATTAAATATAACATGTTTATCACTAAGGTATTATTATTTTAAAAAAATGGTGGGAAATAGGATAAATAACCAAAATGACTTTCGAAATGGAAAATAAAATAATGTCCTTATAATGAAATATGGAATATAAAAATTAATGCGGATTGTTAATCAAATCTCTCATGTAATGAAAAATAAATTAAATTATGTTGAGCAACTGAACTCACTTTTATGGGACAATATGCTGATGATTCCTTCGTCTGACAATGGTCTCCTTTTTTAAGTAGATCTACCGACCCATTTGTTCTTAAATAATATATTACCAATATAGAAATAAAAAATTATATAATCAACTATTTATATATGTAAATATTCACAATGAAGTATAGCTCCTAGAGAGAGAAGCTGAACAGTAGGGGACATTGAATAAAAATGTAAAACTATTAATGTAGATTTATGCTACGATGTTGGATGATATTTGGGGAATATTTTTCAATAATTATTTTATTTGTTCAATGATAACATAAATAGAGACCTGAATAAGAATGATAATGGATCAGTGGGAAGCTATGAAATGATTTTTATAAGACAATCTCGTTAAGCCTCTATATTTTTTATAGACACTAAGTGAATGTTTGATTGATTCATTAGTGTAAAGAGCCCCATATATGCAAGAATTTAAAAAATTGAGAAATTAATGTACTTTGGAGATAGTGAATAATTCATTGAATAAGTAATTAATGAATGGAGATACATACCAGAGACATCAGTGGAATGAAGAAAGAAGAGATTAAAAGATAAACAATCCGGGAAAAATTTTGATCACGGAAGCAGAGGAAATAAAGTTAAAATGCCCACATTAAAATAGATTTGGATGAAGAATATACAGATAATATTTATTTAGTGTGAAAATTAAAACAAATTTATAAGATATAGACATATTTCTTTGAAAAATCATGGTGAGCTAAAACCTCAAATTATAAACAATAATTTCAAAGAGAAGATAGTAGATACCCACCCTAAATATAAATGATTAATGTGTGGAAAGGTTCAAAAATTATCTATCCATTGTAAAAACTAGAAGTTAGTGGTGTAAAATCATGATCGACATATTTATATCCAAATGGCTAATGGTCGAGAATTTTCTATCAGGAAAAATGAAGTATAGGATCCATATGATGTGACGGAAGGCACAATTGTTATGCTCTTAAATCATGCAAGTACAGTGTTTGATTTTTGGTATATAGATTCATTAATTTATTTCCTGATTACAAAAAATATAGAAAAAATCACCATGATTTTAGAATTAGATATATCAGTTAATACTCTAGGAGGGATTACCATTTAATGCATAGTTTTTAGAAAGTAATATATTTTCTTTTGAAAAAACCATCTCACCCCAAATGTTGCAGTCATTCTCATAGTGTAATTCAAAAATTACATGGGGTATAATCGATTTTATTATCTAATTACATGATAAATTTTAGGTGAAATGATGATTGATTATCCTTAAATGTAAAAACTATAATTATTTTAAAATGGTAGATATCCTATCCTGAGCTTTTTCAAGAAGAACCTCCCATAACCTTCATTATGTAGATGATCAGGGAATAAGGATAAGGGAATTGAAATATAAAGATATAAAATGTAATTATCATTCATGAATACGTTGTAATATTTTTAGGGGAGTTACAATGACATACCTAGAAATGAGGGGAAGTGTTTTCTATTGACCTCATACATAGATCCAAGCTAATATCAATGACGCTGTATAGAATGAAATATATGGTATTATAGGAATTAAAGAAACAAATTCAAGATATTTTGGAGAAGGGAAATATCTGACAATGTTTACCCATTTGGTGAGAATATTTTCTCTATATAAATATTATGTATTGAAAATGTAGTTATGCATTACATATAGAGTAGGTAAAAAGATCACAGGGAGGAAAAATTATGACTTCTAAATAATGATTATTTATTTTACCAGCTATGTGGGGATCAATTATTCTCTATTTTTGAAACTAATGTGGGTATCATTATTTGAGGTTGGAGAAATAAGATATTCAAAAAACATCTTTTCTAGAAAGATGTTTTAATTATGAGCTTTTTTTCATTCCATTTGTCAGGAATAATTATCATCCTATACTTTTTGGATTTGAGGAATAAGATACTTAAGGACTACCTTGATAAAAAATGGTATATTTTATTTTAAATATTTTTATATGATCCAAATTTGTTAAGGATCATTAGGATCATATAAGGGTTATAATGGATTCACTGTAGAAGGATTATCTATTTTGAAAATTCAGAAAATGTGAATTGTTCTTATAAAATGATTCAATTATAGGGAACATTATAACCAATGTAGGAATGTAAATTGAACCTTCTATGAATGTTTTTTGTAAAATATTGGAGTCATAATTTAATAGTAAATGATATTTTTGTTTTTTTGTTTAGAAAGCTATTATTGGTTTTTTTGTCAAAAAAAATCCACGAATTTCAAATCAAATATCAAATTTATATTGAAACGAATTTATGTTCATCTAGAAAAAATTTTATGAAGAATATTACCACGAGAAAATTGGATATAGGTTAGTTCAACTATGTTAACACTACCCTAGTGTTAGATAATATAATATTTTCTCTAATGATATGGATGTAGTATTCTTAATATGAGTAATGGGATATATACAAAGACCAACAATGACTAAAGTATATATTTATTCCAATGGAATGTAAGATGAGAAAAATGAGATGGTTTCTTATTCATAAATACTATGACTCTTAAATTCCTTATCTCCATGGAATAGAAAACAATATCACTAATTCATTAAGTAGGAATGACCATGTAGTGTAGGAAATAACGAGGAATCAAGGAGATACATTTGTCAACTACCTAGTATGGTTTCACATAGTAATCAAAAGGGATGGAAGATCATCAATCCAATCCCAAATGAGTTCTCAACCATCATTAAAAGAGAATATCAAGACGTCCCAAATAGATGATCCTTTGATATAAAAGAATATAATGGATTTAAATTTTAAGGAGGTCTCCTAACATTAATATTAATAAAGATGGCGTACTAAAATTTAATACAAGTATATGTGTCCCCTTTTTCAAAGAGATAATGATATAACTAATGGATGAATATATTAGATCTATATTCCATATACAACATATAAACACTAAAATATATAGGTACATTCACGATTAGTATTAGTGGGATAATATGAAAAGGGGTATCGTAGAATTCATCATATAGAGCTTAACGTGTCAAAAAATGAAGGGGGAGAAAGAACATCATAAAGTGGTATTGAAAAGACTACTCATAACCACCGAAAAGATAGATAATTTCAATATGTAATGTTTCACTGGTATCCTAATAAAATCTGAAGAAAATAATGTGATATGGGTTATAGTGGATCAACTCAACAGGTTTTCCAATTTAATGATTATTTGGAAATATTTTTATCTAGAAATTAATAACAAGATAGACGTAACAGAACTGGTGATGCTGAATGGGGGGCCAGTTTCAATAATTTTGGATCTTTATCCAAGGAAGACATCTAAATAATAGAAAATTCTTCAACATGATCTTAATAATAAATTTAATTTTCTATAACCTTAAGAAACATTGGGATAAATTATATAAACAATTCTTTTTATTTGTTGATGACTAACCATTTTGTATAAGAATTTTTTTTATTCATGAATCTGACCCAATATATCATAATGAGGTTTTTTTAATGTTTATGAATGATTGAAACAAAATTTAAAGGAATAAGATTGTTTTTTTAAATATTGTTTTTTTTACTAAATGAATGAGACTCAGGTCTATCAACATGACCGTGAATATAATGATATCCAAATTTATCTGAGGTATTTATTATTGATTGCAAGGAATTTACCTTTTCAATATATTGAGAAATAATTAATTTTCTAATCTATAATGACAAAAGTTAACTAGTGAATAATTCATATTGTTTCTAAAGAGTTTCTAAAGAAGATTTGTTATTTAGAAGATACAATGTTTTAATAATATCTAAAAAAACTAGAAAATGATTTTCTAATCATAAAGTTATCTGAAATCATTAAAACACTTATGATAAAATATTTTAATGAATTGTGGATAGGTTTGATGAATTTTAGAGTTTTAGTATGGAGATTCCATCGTAATGGTAATTCCAATGTTATGGGAATTCCATCATCATGGGAATTCCAACTTAATGGGAATTCCATCGTTACCTAAATTCAATCATAATAGTAATTCTAATGGAATGGGTATTCTATCAGAATAAGAATTTAATCATAATGGTAATTCCAACATAATGATAATTAAATCATTATGAAAAATCCATCAGATTGAGTTGAGGAACAAAAAAAATTAATGAGTTGGGAAAGAAACAAAAATCATAATATATGTAATCGAAAAAAAACATTATGAGTTGTGAAAGATATAGAAAATGTAATGAACTAATAATTAAATAGAAATCTTAATGAACTAATAAAGAAGCATGATTTATAATGAGATAAGAATAAAATATAAATCACAATGAGATGATAAGGAAAAAATATTCATAATAAGATGAAAAAGAAAAAAATTTTAATGAGATGATATGGAAAAATACTCTTAATGAGCTGATTATGAAGAAGAATCAAAAAATGAAAATTTCATGTGTTTATATATTTCTGAAGAGGTGAAACCTTGAATTAAATGTGACTTAATTATGGAAGAAATAAGAGGAGTATTGATGAAGTTATTATTAATGTTCAAGTGTGATTGATCGTCGATGTTTTTAAAATTTGTGGAATAGGGTAATGTTATATAGCTTTTTGTAATTTTTGTTCTGAGTTTCCAATGAATAATTTCTTTGATCATATATTCATTATTAAATTTTCAGGAAATCGGAAATATAGGAGCACTAAAGAAAATAAACTGAAAGACATTTTCTACCTGGGATCCCATGAGTAGGATTATAAAAATGAAATTTTGATTAATAGATTGAGCAAGATCATTTTGAGTTTATCAAAATGATAAATATAACATATAAATTTTTTGAGTATATTTTTATTAATATAGAGTGTGAATGAATTCATCATATTGAGTTCATCTAATCAAGCATCATCATATTGAGATAATAAGATACAAAATTAACAGATACGAGAAAATTAGATACAAACAAATCAACATGATGATTTAGACAGAGCAATTATAGAGCAGTTTCAAAAAATCATTTATTAGGATTTTTTGTTAAATTATGGTACATGAAATTTTTTTAAATATATGTGATTTATTATAATGATTCTTATGAAAATATATAAGGTTTATAATGTTAGTTCACATAAGTTGTATTCACATCATCATAAAAGTGAATTTCTATAGACCCACAGTTGTGGATATAGAAAGGTTGTATATTAGAGAACTACCAGTTAAAAATGTAAATCCTATTTTCATTATATTCAATCATAATATTTCATGGTCTATTATTTACTAAAATTTGGTAATTAATCAAATATTAACATGTAATAAATGTTATATTTCTAATAGTTTTGAAAATCATAAAAAGTGAACAACTGATTCAGTCCCTTCTATTTCAGTTGTCATTTGATCATTTGGAAAATCAATTATTTTTATAGGGTAGGTTCTCTTGTTGAATCTTTATCATGGGTAATATAAATTCTGTAAAAATTAGAGTAATACATATATTAGATGAAAAAATTATTATGGATGAAAAAATAGGATGACTCCACATCTATTATTGCTTGGACTAAAAGTTGTTGCCACTTCTTATATTTTTTTCCACCTATTTAGAAAAATTATTAAATGATGTATGCTGATAAGATAAAAATAAATTTTTAAAAGAATGATAGAAATTACATACTTATTTCCTTATCATGGAAGGATTATTATTAGGTGATGGGTCTCCATGCATTAAAAATTTTGTGGAAAAAATGGAATGTATTTTTGAATTGAATACTACTATGAAAGAAGAAAATCTAAAAATATATCATTGTCTGTTTTAGGACATCAAAATGTTAGACGAATACACTATAATTGAATACATCACCAGAATAAATAATTTTTTTTCAACATCAGAGGATTGAGTGATAACATAAATAAATCTACAATTTTGAAGATACTTATGTGAAACATCCTACAAAAGATTTATTCTAAAAATTTACTCTTTAGAATATGTGGGTTATTTATATCTTCATGAATTTCATTACATTAATTTTTTTTATAAAATAAAGAAATCTCTAATTCTTAAAAATTAGATGGATGATAAAACTGATATTTGAACATAAGAGAATACTGAAAATCCATGTAGTTGATGATACTAAACCAAGTGATACTGAAGCTAAGAAAGATGATGAGTTGAATTATAATATTATTTCTCGTATCATTAAATGAATCAGATAGGAGGAGGAAAATAGGGAGGTAAACATCCTTATCAAGTGATTTTACTGTGGTAGAATCAATAACTTTATTGTAAATTTCCCCAAGAATAATGTTGTAGAATATCAATATTATTTTTATGAAAACAACTTGACACAAGAAGTGGACCAAAAAAGATAAAGAACAAAATTCATCTGAAAAATATATGAATAATTTTACTAGAAACAAAATTAGTATATTAAGTAAGAATATTGAATAAAAAACTACAAACAAATATTATAAAGAGGAATATTCTGAAAAGGTGATAACCTCCACTAAATAAGATGAGAAATAAATGATTCATCAGATAGTGATGAAGGTGGTGATGAGTATTATAGAAATTATCAAAACAAAATAGATTTTGTTCCATTTCATGAGAGAATAAAATATCTCAAGAATGAAATTAGAGTTATAAATAAATACTATAGTGAAATTTCTAATGGAATATATGATGTCATCAACCAGGAGAAGGAATACATTGTGGATATATTATATTAAGAAAATTAAAATTCGTAAACATGGAAAGATGCATTAATATCATATTAATTATATGGTAGCTTAATAATAAGAAGTCAACATGTTTTAGTCTAATCTTATAGATTTCAAAAGTATCTTGTGGAATATGAATGAGATTTTCAAAAAAATATTCATATGTATAAGATGAGGCATTAATTGTTGATGAGAAGGCTCAATATTATAATTGGGTGAAATCATCACATGACAAAATTAATATTTTCACTAATAATTTTTTTCATTTCAGTTCCTTAAAAGTAATTTTTAAATCATCGGTTGAATAATTTTTTTGTTAAACCTATAACATCTCAAAAATTGAATACCCTCTCTGATGTAATGATAGAGCACATCCTTATTATGATAGAGCAGAAAGAATCTATCGACATAAATAATGTTTCAATATATAAAAATATTATTTAAACGTAAAATAAATATGTGGTGTTTATTGTTTTTGTCTTGGAATCTATGGGAACATGGAATATTATTTCTGGAAGATCATATCCTTAGCTATAATAAGGTTTGAGAAAATTGGATAAAATACTGAATGCAGAATGAGTTATATTCCAAACATAAAAAAAGAGAAAAATTGGATTTTGATGATGTTAGGGACATTCTATGAGGAAATAAATTTGAATTTCTAGAAGATGTTTGTGGATGATATCATAAGGCAAGTAATAATGTCGATATCATTATGACACTCCATATAGAATAAGTTTATTAGGATAGAAACAAAAAGGAATATGAAAATTAAATACTCGAGGAATAAAAATTTATTTTTTATTCAATCAATGATATAAATTAAAAATCATAGACAAATTTTTATAAATGTTGAAGGAATCTTATGATGAGAATATAATTGAAAAAAATTGCATAATAATGTTTATTGAGAATGGTGAGGAGAATAAACCAAAGAGTTCCTACAATACTAAAAGTATGACACAATATCTATATAAAGATTCTAAAAATTCATGTTATATGGAATTTTAAATTGGGAAAAAACATGGAAATTTAATACTTCAAAAAATCATGTTGTCCAAAAAAAAATATTGGAAATCAAAAGTCTATAGGTCATAAAAAGGGAATGTTGATATTATATAATCATACTTCTCTAATCATAAATGTCGAACTAAATTAGTTTTAGAATCTATTCAACACAACAAATGGGTGGATTGTTTGAATATCGAGAATGATCGAACTTAGAAGAATGAAACATGGGACATTTTATTGTCTAGTATATTATAATTTTATCAAAAGAAAGTAAGTTTATTGAAACTATTCTAGTACACATGGATATGTTTTATGAAACAGTTCTAGGTGTGTTTTCAAAGAATATGCATAGGTGTAAGGAGTGGATTTTGAATAAATTTTGTTCCTAATTTGACTATTACAAACTATTATAATTTTTTATTTAGTGGTCAGAAATCATAAATAAAACATTTATCAAATGGATGTAAATACATATTTATTAATTTTTTAGATTTACTAAGATGTTTATATTTAACTACCTTTTGGGTTTCAACATGATGGGTAAGGAAAAATAGAATGTAAACTGATGAATATTTTTATGGGATGAAATAATCTTTACATACATGGTATTCAAAAAATGAAAATTATTTTAGAATGTTAAATTTCTCTAATGGAATAGTTCATAGAAACCTATATGTGAAATATTTTAACTTTGGATATCTATTTTTAGTTATTTATATGAAAGATAAAAGTTTTTCTGAGGATAGACATGATGTTTAAAAAACATTTACTGATGAAATAATTAATTTTGTAGGAACATCAAGGTTTGAACAAACAACTTTCTTCTTCTGCATACATTTTTTTCAAAAACAAAAATCCATTTTCTTATCTTAATAATTTTAAGCAATATAATTTTTAATGAATTTTACTATGGGAGATTGAAACAAAATTGTACGTCTATTTCAGTGAGCACAAATTGTTTAATGGATTCGTCGATAATTTTGGGAGTTAGAATGATTTTTGGAATCTAATATAAAGAATACATTTCCATACAAGCTCAATACCTGATATTTTTTATTCTCTTACATTATTTTATATGAATTATGTAATAAAAAATAATCACATATGTTCGTAGAAAATATATTTCTAATATATTTCAAAAGAACCACCTGACATGGGTTTTTATAAAAAATAAATTCTTAGATGATGTTTTAGGGTTATGCTGATGTTGATTGGGCAAGAGGTAGTAATGTTAGAAAATAATCATATTGGGGAAAATTTTTCGGAGGTTACTGTTGTGTGATTTGGAATAACAGTAAATAATGTTTACTAAAATTTAGAACAACTCAATATAAATATCTTGTAGCTACCCATGATTTTACTCAAATGATAGTGATGAATGATCGACTAGAAGACAAAATAGTAAAATTTTCTAACTCATTAAAGATAATTTGTGATAATCAATGATAATTGTATCATTCTAATAAATTTTTCAACAATTCAAGATAAATATTCATTGATATAATAATTCACTTTATAAAAGATAATGTTATTGATGGAGATATTTTAATGGAATAAATTTTAAAAATTTATTATATTTTTAATATCTATACATTCAAAATGTTGAAATAATGGTTTGTGGAATTGAGGCTATAACTTCATATTCAACATCCTCAAATGCCTTCCTAATCCTCAAAAGGAAAGACCCCCATTGTTATTTGGATTATATTTACCTAGGGGGAGAAAGTAACCACGTTTTCTTCTATAATAAGTTTTTACATATATTATTATATGAATTTGAATATGTGTTATCATAGAATGAGGTAATAAAAAAGAAAAGTTATAGAAAATGATAAAATTTTGGATGTATTTTCGTTACATGGTTGGATAATCTTTTTTCCAGAAAGGGATGGAATTATTTAAAAAAATTACTCTACCAAGTACTTTGTTGTTACAAAACTATATATTGAGAAAGGATATTTTATGATAAAATAAAAACAAACATGAGTTGTTTAAAAAAGTTGACTTCTGAAAATATTATAGGAGTTTGAAAATTTGTTAATAAGAATGTTCCAAATATCCATAGGGGTGATTGAATATCCTTTCTGACTAATTTTTTTAATATAACATCTTTTTTTCAACTAACCTTTTTTATTAGAATTTTTTAGTTATTAATCAATCATAATGAAAATTTTAAAATAATGAATTTTTGAACAAAAAGATAAAGTGGGAAAGAATTTTTGTTTTAAAAAATGTTGTTTAAAAGTCTTAGAGAAATAGCCTGAAGTCAATCTGGATGATGTTGAAGATCATTGGATCCAATAGAATCGGAGGAAGAAATTGTTCATAACTATAAATTTACCCTTTTTGTAATTGGATAAACAAAGGAATTGGTGATTTAGAAAGAAAAAACATGATGAGTTAAGAATTAATATTGGTTCTGATAAGTTATTGAATGAATAATTTTATATCACGAGTTTCAATGTTTTCATACTCACTAAAAAAATCAGATGATGCGTTTCAAATAATAATTCTCACACAAATCATTAAAAATATATTGATAAATGTTTCTTTTATTAAATGGATGATTATTCTGAGGAATTTTAGAGTTTTAGTATGTATATTCTGTCATAATTGGAATTCCACCATAATGATAATTCCATCGTAATATGAATTTAAATGTAATTGTAATTATATATTTAAGGGTATTTCATTGTAATGGAAATTCCAACATAAAGGGAATTTCATCACAATGGGAATTTCATAGTAATTAGAATTCCATAATAAAGTTTATTTCATCAACCTAATGATTCTACTAGAATAGTTAAGGAAGAAACTGAAATCATAATGACCTGAGAATGAAAATGAAATATTAATAAGCTCAAAAGAAATAGAAATATTAATGGACTATGAAATAACAAAAATCATAGTGTACTAAGAATAAATTGGAAATTGTAATGAGATGAGAATGAAATAGACTTTATAATGAGATGATAAGGAAACATTATTCATATTGTGCTATGAACGATACATATTTTATAATGAGCTCGTAAGGAAATAGAATCCGTAATGAGATGAGAAGGAAACAAATTCAAAATGATCTGATTACAATGGATTGTCAAAAAAAATTCTATAATTTTATGAAAAGTTGAAGAGCTAAAAAATTATATTCAATTTATCGTAAATATAGAATAAATATGATTAGGAGTGGAGAATTAAGTTTTTTTAAATATAAGTGATCTTTAGTGTTTTTTAAATATGAGAAATTATGGAATGTGTTGATGTTTCATACTCTTCCATTTCTATGTAACCTATAAACACATTTTTATATCATTACATCATTTTTATGTATTCATGAAATAAAAAAGGATGAGAACTAATGAAATCAATAGAATTTAATTTCCGAATAGAGATCTCACAAAGATTATCAAAAATCTGAATATTTATTTACTATATTTTTATTGATGACATTTAGAAGATCATATTGTGTTGATCAGACCAAGGAATATCATAATAATAATTTTATATGATTTTCAGTACAACAAATCTATAATGATTTCATCAGAATGAGTTCATCCAAACAAACATCATCATATTGACTGAATCCTATCCAACATCATTGTATTGAGAGAATAAAATATAACAACATATAATTGAAAAAACTGGATCCATCAAAATCAGACTGAGGATTCAGATAGATCAATTGTAGGAATGTTTTAGCAATATCATTATTATTATTTTTGTCTTAATTTTTTTATAGGAAAACATTATATACTAATGATAGTCAATATATTCTTTATTACAAGGATATAGAAGATGTATTAAAATATATGGCACAATATTTATTTACATCATCGTAATACTGAATTTCAATTAACCCATGGGCGTGGCTATGGCAAGGATGTAGATTTTTACATTGTGGTTAAACCTTGTAAATATTTTTTTCTTTACCTTCGTTCCAATATTTTCATACATGAATATTTACTAAAAATTTATAAGTAATTAAAATATTAATAGATTGTAGGGGTAATGTTTCCAAATGTTTTGAAACTCATAAAAGTGAACAATTGATTCACCACCCCTCTATGTTTTTATTCAATACATTGGAACATCACGTCCTATCACCCCTAAACTAAAGGGAATTCTACACGGAATATTTAGACACTTTTTCCACATGATGAGAACAACCTAATGGAATTTTAAGATGGATGGGATCATAAACATCCATTATAGGAGATCTTATTGAAAAAATAGCTCAGACTAGTTTATTCAAATAGAACACTATGATTCTCTATATAGGAAAAGATGTATTACTAATACTTTTTGGGATGAATTTATTGAGAGAATGCAACTTACTGCTGATATTTTTTACGAGATTAAAAAATGGTTTATTCCATCTAATAACATATAATAATTTCTTAGAGTTTGTATACTATCTATGAAGAATAATACTGAAGGGAAATGGAGAATGATAGTGGAGAAAACAATTTACTTCTAATATAACCATGGAATAGAGTGCATTTGTTTTTGAATGAGTGGTAAACTTATCCCAAGGAACACTAGATCCATTAAAATATTTGATCTCAAAGGAGAAGTGGCATATCACCTAGCACCTACATCAAATTTTGGTCATATTAATGATATATTACATGTGTATATCTTAAGTATGTACATACCTAATCCCTCATATTTATTAAATATAGAGGTGGTACAATTAGATAATGACCTCTCTTATGAAGAGAATTTGATGGATATATTTTCCCCATAAGGATAATGTTCTCTTATCCAAGACAACTGCCATTATTTATGTGTTATGGGGGAATCTAAGAATGAAGAGGTGACATGGGAACATGTGCAAATAAAGAAAAACAATTTACATCGCCTATTCTAAACTAAGAGTAGGATTTGAATTTCATAGATGATATTTCTAAAGGGGGAAGAATGATATGCCACAATATTTTTAAATGATATTAGTTTTCTGATAAAATTTATGTTATATTACACAATATTATAAACCTAAAAAATAGACAGGAAATAAAAAAACAATATATCATTAATTAATATCATTATATTACTCATATATAAATCAAAAAAATCCAAAACATTACATCTTGAAAAAAATATAAAATATAAAATATAAAATGGGAAAATATTGATCATCTAAGTATGTTGGGATCATATCACCCCAGAGAACCACTATAAAAATGAAATAAAATATTAGTTAACAAATAATCATATTAGAAAAAGAAAATGTATCCTTATTATGAATTTTCTTGATTTTTGGGTGAAATAATGGAGATGAATTTATAGGGAAAATTGTGATAATTTGAATATTAAAATGGCCACTAGTAAAATATAAACATTGGATAATGTAATAGTGTTTAAATTTTTCTATAAGAAACTATAGAAATTTTAAATTACATTACCTTTATAATTTTTGTTTTTAATTAGTAATGAAAAATTATAATTGACATATAAAGGAAAAATGATGGCCTCAACTAGTAGAGGGATGGGGTTGGAATCCAATTTTTCAAAAAACGGGTGGGAGGTGGCACAACTATGTTTCATCCTTGAACATAAAAAAGAAGAGTTTAAAAATGTCATGCAATACCAAAATCACCCTTATGATAATTTCATGTTATTATAGATTAGTACTCAGTCAATATTAGTCAAGCCAACCCATGAAACTAAAAATATTTCACACCATACTCTTAGGGTGTCTGTAGGTGTAATTAGGTTTTATGTTAGTAAGAATTATTTAAATAAAGTATAATTTATTTCTTATAATTAAAATATTTATTCCTATAATCATATTTTAGATGAATTTTGTTCTATAAAATATTTGTTTAAGTTAGTCAAATTTGATAAATTGATTTTTGTACACAAATAAAACATAATATTATATTTTGAATATATATTACCATTTATAATAAGAGTAGGTATTTTAAAAAATATACGTTTCAATGTAATAGTTTTTTAAAAAACTATTATTTATATATAAATTATAAAATAATTTTATAATTTCGATTAATTTTTTTAAAAGTCTCAAAAAATTAATTGTGCCTTAAAAAACATTATTTTTTAATAAACATATATTTAAAAAATTTAATATTATAAATTCCCTTATTTATATAATTATTTATAAAATAATATTATATTTTAAATATTCATTTTGATATTATCATAGTGTTAATATTTTGGAATTTTATAAATTTTTTATTTTTCAATGAATAGTAAATATACAGTTTTTTGTTTTCTCCATGTTTATGGATTCCGATTTATGTCATAATGATTTAGTAATTAATTAACCATAATATATGTCTTAAACTATTTTATTTTATTAATAATTTTTATTTAAATATATTTCAATCAAAATCCCATACTCTAAATGACTTTGACTGATCTAAAATGGTATATTTTATTTAAAAAACATCACTTTTTAAAAAGTTTAATCATACATGATAAAATATATAATAAATAATAGTGTTAAATTTATCTAGATTAGATAAAAATCATTTCTCAAATTTTTAGAACAATGATGAAAAAATTTTGAGCAATCTAATGGTTTCTTATTTTCCACTTCATATATTTCCAAGAGTTTTATTTTGAAATTGTTAAACAATTCACCCAGTTTTTCTATAAATACCCACAATCTTCTCCCATAATAGTCACTCCAAATAAATCATACAAGGATTTCTGGAGTTTATAAAACTAATGTTTCCCTCCCATATAGCCCTTATTCCCCTTAGGGTCCATCAAAAATAATTATTACAAACTCTTCACGGTAAGTGAATTCTCATAATTTTCTTCAATTCATGTAGTTATTTTTTGGTATCTCTTCTAAAGGGTATGGAATTTTTTAACATTCTTTTTTTCATACCATGAATAATAAAATAATTTTTTTTATCAATGGGATACCCTCATTATATCTCAATTTCCCTTTTCTAAATCAACGTATTATTACCATCATGCTGGAAAATTTACATCCAAAGTTTTCCTTGTTTATATAACAAATTATAATTATTTGAATACTGAATCCATTCCATTATTTTTGGGTGTTCACATAGATATTTATATAATTTATTTTTTGGGGATTTGCACATATGAAACCCATATTCCAATTCTATGGGTTAAAAATGCTGTTATGGTCAGGGCATTAAAAAATTTCATAATCAATGTCTTTATATGAAACTCATCCATATTCTCCATAGGTTATAGAAAAAATGATTTTTTTAATCAATGTCTATTACATGAAATTTATTAATATGAATAGTATTTGTTAATAAATATCCAATTCATTGGTTAATTAATTTAATATCTAGATATGAAATATTTTTTGACACCTTGGTGAATAAACCTGGTAATTTTCGTTTATGAAACCTTAGAGATAAAAAATTATGATATGATTATGTATCCCCCCTTTTTATGTTGTATAAACATTTCAATGTTATTATACATATTATTGTTATTATTATTTTCATAATGTTATCTTGATCGTGCTATATTTTTATGCCTCATGTTTTTATTGACATGCTTCATGACGTCATGATAAATGTCTCCCTCTATTATTCATTGAACGAGCTTCTATGTCAACCCTTTTCATTTATGTATTTACCAATTATATGAGATATAGTAATTTTAACATTGTGTAAACCGATGAATAATAATTTAATGTCATGTAAAATAATGTTTTATTTTCTCTTGTATTATGATACAATATTAAATTAATATAAAAATTAAATGATCCTATGTTTTTTTCATTTTTATGAAAAGATTATATAATATAAATGAGTGATTAATTAATAAATTACATTAAATTGGAAAATATGTAAACTGTAGGTTTATTAAAAAAATGTAGTATTTTGTATATATTACATGTGTATGGGTAGATAGATTTCATAAATAAAAATTATGACATGTGTTAGCTTCAAGATGAATACATGGAGTCATGTGTAGAAATAGATCACTTATTATTTGTCATAATTTTTTTTATAATATCATATAATTTTCTATATCAGTGTTCCCCTTATGATGGGTAAACATAAAATTACATGACATCTAATTAGTCACTTGATTATGAAACTAGGTTACTCTCAATAAACAACCACACACATTACCCTCTAAGGATCATCCCCCCATCTAGTTTATCGACCACATGTTTTCCTATCAGAAAAAAAGTTCATTTCAAGTACAGATTCCATGAATAGGCTAGACTCCTTATTCTTTTAATTTCCACTCTATGATAGATCTCAGTTCTACCAATGTTATAAATAGAATTTATATGGTTTCCCCTCTCTGAGTACATGTAATAATAGTTTTGTCTTATTCTTCTTTTTATTCACCTCTCTCGAACAATTGTAAAAATATATATAATAAAATAACTAACTATATGAAAATTATTTAGTTTAACTACAAATAACAGTGGGAAGCCTTATCAAATAAATACTATTAATAATTATAGAACCACTAAATAATATAGGAAAAATGGATGATTTTTCAATCATAAAATCCGATTCATTATCCTCAACATATAAGGATAGACTATTCATCTTCATGAAAACCATTACAATTGGAATAATGAAACATCACATGGGAAACTCAATAGTCTTTTATGTAGATATATCATTTATTTTCTAAAATGATAACAAATAATTTAGTAGGATATATATTATCATTGATGAGTCAGGTTAACAGGATACACCACTCTAGGATGTAGCTATGAATAATATGATAAACATTCTACCTATGAAAAATCATGTCATAAAAATAAAAGAAAAATTATGAAGAGTTCTAATAAACATAGAGCTACAAATAAATTATTATCATGTTTGAGAATTAATTTCCAACTACAATTATATTAGTAAGGATATTTAATTTTCCAACTTATTACCCAATATATTATTTACGCTTTATATATATGGAATTTGAGGAGATATGAGTATTCATTGATATAATTTCTGAATTTAGAATGTCAAAAAACAACTATTCAAGAAATTATTAAAGATAAAATTGTGGATATTTTGTAACATTTAAAATACTATTTTACATATTAATTATAATATATATCATGATAAGGTGATGACATAGTTTTTCCCTTGAAGGGTGTATTTTTTAAATGATTATAGAATCTATTATTTCCTAAAATAATGAAATATCTGTAATGTTATTAAAGATGTTTCATAGTAAAATATATTAATGAATATCCTATAATCATAGATTTGAATGAATAAATTATAGTTTTATGTTGGAGATATTTACATTATCAATGGAATGTAAATATGGAGTGGTTATTTATAATAAAATAAGGAAAATTGAATCCAACATTCTATATTTTCAATAAAATTATTAATTTTTATTTAAAATGTGTGTAGGAATTTCATGTTGAAAAATATAATATGAATTCATTTAATTTTTTCAATGTTCCTGGAAATATTTTAATATCCCTTGAAAAATAAAATTTTGAGTTAATTCCATAATCATTTTGTTTCTCGAGATATTGTTTTCTACAAATGGGCCCAATTTTGCTCCACCCCAAGCATAGATAAAGTAGATATGTAGTTGAATTTGTTTTATAAATTTATTTATGGAAATTTAATGACCTAATAACAATGTGATTTATCATTAATAAAAATTATTAGGAGATAGAATACAATAGATTAAAAATATATTACCATGTATTTTCATTACCAGTATCTTAAAAAATTTCATGATGGAAAATGATTTACTTGGTTGTTTTGTATTTCTTGTAAATAAAAATAAAGAAAATATTTGATGATGCCATAATTTGTTATTGAGGAGAAGATTCTATGAATACCAAAAGTAAAATATTATAAATATATTGAGTTAGTAAAATTCATTTAGTCTTTTTTTAGAATAAGTAGGTAAAGATTGATCACTATTATAATGAAAAGGTGTTATTGAATATGGATAATATGTTTTGTAACAATGTTTTTTCATGCATTAAAGTAGATTTATAGTGAGATCTATAAATTTATATATTATATTAGTTCATTTATCCACAAAAATTATGCGGATAATCTTGGAGAATCATGTGAAAATTAGTTTGATTGTATTTTATAACCTTGTAAAAGATATTTTTTTCATTAAAAAGAAGGATATAATGATCAGTAGAAGAAGTAAATAAGATTCTTCAAATAAAAATATGTTGTAGGAAGAATTAGATTGTATGATAACTATTATATTTGATTTAATATAATATATGGTTTTAATCATTGAGACCGTGAGAATATTATAGTATATTGTAGGATAAATATATCTCCATTAGGAAACTAAGGATTTGGTTAGGAAAAAGAGAGGGTTTGAATTTTTGAATATCCAAAATTGTTTTATTTTTAAATATAGTTTTATAATGTTTTAATAATAATTATAAGTCTAAAATATATTATAAATATCATTGGATGTGTTTTAGTGAATAATTATTGTCAGAATATATAAAATCAAACTATTTTGAAGTTTTTATGATGATTCGAAGAAGGTTAGATCCCAATTGAAGAATTTTTGAATTTTAAGTAAATGGTAGAAAATAAGAAAACTATTTTTTATGTAAATGTACTTCAAATAATATTCTACATTTTTACATTTATCATTAATTTGAACTTTAAGAATTTGGAATAGTATTAGAGACTCAGTTATATTAAAATGTAAATATATCAATATTTCAATGAAAAATACTATATTAGTAGTGTAGAAGATTTGAAAATGGATTGACACTTTCAAAAATGAGTAAATATATTTATAACTATATTAATAATTCACATAATGTAATTAGGTAAACTATTGTTACTAAATCAAGGAAATTTATAATACTCATAATGATATATAATTGAAACTATCTTAATATATAAATTTTAAAACATATTGTGTTGTGGTTAACCTATTAGAAGAATTTTTTATCAATGAGAATAATTTAAATATGATATCCCCATATCAGACTTCATGAGGTACATAAATTAAAATATTGATAATATGTAAAATTGTGCGATATAATTTAGTATATATGTGTGTTATTATTTAGGGATTTAAAAAAAATAAAAAAATAAGGATACTTTTGATGTTTACTGAATATGAGGGTTTCCACATTGGGTAAAATATAACAACACTAATAATTTTTTTGATAATTAATGCTATCAAAATATGGAACTATTATATGTGATAAAAATAAATAGGGTGAAATTTTCATCTGGTGAAGTGAAATCATATCAGATTGTAAATCATATATAATAATAAATATTTTATTATTCTTATTGTATATGTCTTAGAGATGTGAAAATAAAACACATGATGTTTCATTGATCATAGTGGAGATCATCATTAATATGAGACGAGTAAAAGAAAAATGTAATAGTGTTCTATTAAGAATTTTATTTCATATATTTCAATTTTCAAAATATATTTACTCAGTCTAAAGGTGGGTGAAGATGTGGTTACTAACACATGATATATTAAATTTTGTATATGATCTCTATGATCTATTTGAGACATGATATGGAAACATCACCATGATAAATAAATGACAGATTAATTATGGGTATGCTTCATCTAATTAGAGATTCCCCTAACAAAATTATTTCTTGTTTAATTTTATCATGGGATGATATCATTTAGAAGATCAAATATGAAAAAGATATCATAGAATCATATTGTTAAATATTCATTAACTTATTATGGATGATTTATTCATGATGTGAAGGACATAGAATCATAGATATATATAGGTTACCTAATTTTGTTGGTAATAATATACACACAGTTTATTAAATATATTTTGAATGTAAGATGGAGGAGAAAATATTATAGTTTTTGATCGTACTATATGTGATATTCTAGGAGTTTAAGAAGAAGAATACAATTGAAAATATACTACATCTTATTTTTGTTTTGATTCATCGTATGAGGGATCTTCCCCAATATTCTTATTCAAATATTATGTGTCAAATAATTTTACATATTAAATACTACTAACACTGAAATAATCCTTATTCATTGATGACTAAATTGTAGAAAATGGAACTGAGCCAGATTCTATTGGTTATTAGTCATAATAATGATTAATTATAGTTAGAAGTTATTCTATTATATTCTTATATCACAAGGAACCATTGATTATTTAAGCCTATGATATCCTATTATCACAAGTTCTCAAAAATAAAGATGGAGATGCATGAATTTTTTCATGTTAAAGAAGAAGATGAATTACATGTAATTCAAGATTGTATATAGAATACACATGTACTGGTTATACATCATGATTAAATAAGATAAATCATGTATTAAAAGATGAAATCAAAGATGGTGATAGAGCCAAATAAAAGTAACCCATTATTTCTAAAATAACTAGTTTGTTCCAAGAGTATGGGTCCATGGATATACCCTGGATTGAGTTGTTTATGATGATAAAATACAATCTAAATTCTAGTTGGATGAAAACCACTGAAACACTTTAATATTTTAAAATATTAATACTATGTATGATATCATATATGAAATGAAATACCATGTTTAATAAAACCAATTAATATTATAATTTATATTGGAATATAATTCCATTACAATTGAATCTGGTGGAATGCATGGCTTCTCAAACCATTAGATTTGCAGTTTGGTTGTTGGGGTTGTTATAGGGATGGATTGAGTAGGTTCAATGGTTATTAATGTTATTGTAGATATGTAGAATGTAATTCTTTTCATGAAAATGTAATTTATTACATGCAGTGGTGTTTCTTTAAATGTGATGCTTTTAATTCACAACATGTTTGTGGGAGATGAGTACTATGTGAGATGAATTCGTAGTGTAAATTTTGAGCCAAAAATTTATTATATGAGACCAAAGCCCCATGAAATTTAGAGTATGTGTAAGATATGTGTAATTCAAACATTAAAGTGGTTTCATGAAATGGATTTCATATACCTATTGGAATTTATGATTAGAATATATAATTAATGTTGTAAATCAGGAGACTTAAATCCAATTTATAACATGAAGGATCAGCCATATTTCTTCATTCATCAATATTTTCTCTCAGATTATGAAAGAATACTAGTGACTGTAGGGGATATTTCTTCTATAATCCTTAATTAATTGAGGCATAAATTTTAGTAGGTGATAATTTTAAATTAGTGGTGATACATTTTCTTTATCCCCTCATTTCCATGTTTTCGTTCATCATAGATTTTAAATAGTGACGTTGCTTTGCATCAGGTGTCCATAGAATGTGATTTTTCATAAAACCTTGTTTTATTTTAGGTTGAACTTATGTTTTTTAGAATTGTTGTTTCTTATGTGTTGTCTCTCCATTTCTTGGTTTTGTGTACTGAATCGAATTGGTTTTTTTAGTAGTTTATCCTTGTCCTCCATTTAATTATATGAAACTTGTTGGAATTTCATTCTATTTTACGTCCATTAGGTGGATAGTAATGGTTTTATTAAATAATAAAATGAATTATAAAATCAGAAATTTGTGGGCATGGGGAGTAATATTATGTTTTTTATATTTGACGTTATTTTTAGTGAGATATCAATTTTTTTCCATTTGTTAAATTTATTATTGTTGGGAGGATTCCATGATCCTAAGTTCCATTATGTGAGACCCCTATGGTGTTGGTTTGAGATATCACACTGAATATAATGCAATGAATTAATATATGGCTAATGGGTGGGTTTTACTTGGAAATTAAATTTTTGTGATAATAAAAAATTTAAAAATGATGTAATGTTATATAATAACATGTCTATAATATTTTGAATTTGAAATATGTTGTTTTTTTGGATGTTCTAGTTGATTGAAATTTCATTATGTATTCCATGGTGAGATTATTATGGTAAGTATTTTGTTTTTAAATATAAGTGGCTTCATGATATGCACTGGGGTTTATTCTCATGAAATGAGATATGGGAAAATTTGTGATGTGTTTTTGTTGTACGATGTTATTGTGATATTTGGTAGTTATGATAGGTAGTTATTTGTGGTTAGATGTCCAGGTTGTTGTGGCACAATAGTGATGACTAGTATGTGATTGGTTATTTTTTGTGTGTTTTGTTTGTTTCAGTTTCCTGGGATGTCATGGAATAAAATTTCAATACAAAAAAATTAAATTGGTTGGTAAATGGAGAAAAATTGATTGGAAATTTATATAGTGAATAATTAATGTAATTAGATAAATTAATATCTAGTGAAAATTTTTCAATGTGATGTATTATTGAATTGGAGGTTGTGGGAATGGATTAAATCTAGAAACATTTACATTTTTAATTTAAATTTATTTTTTATTGGATTTCTGTGGGGGTTAATTTTTTATAAATATTTTGGTGGTAGAGGTTGTGAATGTTGATGTGTTGTGCTGTAGTGGTGATGTATTGTAACCTAATTTGGTCGATGTGAAACCATATGTTAGTATTGTGTGTTATCTATATAACGATTTTTTATTTTATTTCATCATTCTCTCATCTAGGCTTGTATTATCTTACCAAAGAACAATGGTTTTCGGTTCAACGTGTTTTCACCAACATCTATGATGATAAATATATAGATAGATGGGTACTATGCATTCCTCACTATTCCTTGAATAGTTATGATAGAATATAGTGTTAGAGATTACCTATAAGTGTTGTGATGTGATTAAAATTTAATATATGGTGGGTATGTGTGTAGTTGGAGTATAAAATGTGTTTGATTTACTTTATATTCATGACATAGTACTAGCCCGGTTCATAATTTTTGTGGGATAGTCTATGTATCTCTCTATGAAATGTGTTGTGATGGAAAATGTGTGTTCAGGATAGGTGAGGTGTGATGATGAATGATTCTATAACTGGATCATAGACTATGAAAGGTTTTTGTATGGAAGGATGTGTCCATCCCAACATGGGAGGCAAAAAGATATGTGATGTGATGTGATGTGTATAAAGGGCTAAATAGAACTATAAATTTATGGATGGGGTATGAGAGTGGAGTTAGTAGGGAAGTATCAGTTTAGTGAAATGTTGTGTTTATGATACTGTGTTACAATATTTGATGTTTTAATTAGAGTGTGAGCCATATTGAGGTTGGTAATGGTCAGTTTACCTGTTAGGTGATTGTGGGGTTTTCTATTTTTTTCATTGGTTATTTATTACTATTTCCACATAAATACTAGATAAAATAGTGTATGATCCTACATAGTATAATATTCTTCTCACCCTTCATGTTTAAAAACTCTTTATAGGTTTCTTCGATGACTTTTCATATCAAACATTACATTACTAAATTTTTACTTGATCTTTTATTATGCTGTTTCTATAAGCATTGTCTTTTAATAATTATTTATAGATGTTATTATATTTATTTGCATTGTTTGTGAATTTTTAGTTTTTTAGGAGTTTTCAATTAAATTTTATTCTAAATTTTCATAGTGGTTATTTATCATATATATTGATCCTATTTTTTGTTTAGGGTAATGCCTTCAATATGTAACGTTTTTATACCGATGGTGTTTGTTTTAAATAGAAAGGACTTCTAAAGGTGGGGCACATGTGGTTGTTCTCTCTGTTCATTAATTTATAGCCTAAGAGGGATATCTTTGGTTGGAGGGGGTCATGATATGGTGGTACTAGATGATTAAGTTATTATATATAATTCACTTTAAAGTTAGGAACATTGATAATTACATTTGTTGGTAGGGAAAAGATCCATTCGATGTGGGTGCATGAAATAAGCTAGGGATAGTAGTTGTAAAACTAGATTTTAGGCCCCCCCTAACATCCGATAATTGGATTATGATCTTAATGAACAACCATATGAACTAGATCTATTTGTAATGTAGATACCTATGATAGGTACATGAATCGTGGTTGATTTTTTTATTTATGAATTTGGTGATTGTGATTGACTAATAATAATAAATTTTGTAATAATATGATAATAACCCATTGAACCTGTATTTGGATTAATTGATTATTTTTAGGATTGGGTCCTACTCATAGTCCATGAGTAGATCATATGGATGAGTATCTTTTATTTAATTAGGTTGATCAAATTATGATTCACTTAATAGTGGAGGATTAAGCATGAAATAATGATTTATGTTCCATTATAAGAAACATTATGTGGTTATAAGGAGAGAATATCATTTATTTTGATATAGTGTTGGATAAAGGATGTTGAGATTAAAATTCAGTTTGATTCGATCTCACGCTATTTTTGTGTCTAATTGGTGTGTAGTCACCTGCAAGGTGCTACTTGTTAATGGTGGAAGCTGTTTCACGCAGACCATAAGGAGGTAGATGTGTTGTGGCCTGACATTCACAAAGTGTTTTTTTTGGAGTTCACTCCATGTATGTAAATAGATGTAAGGAAATATGATTCTATCTCCCTTTAAAAAGGGGTATTGGGTACACTCAAGTTTAATATTTCGATTAAGGAATTATTTCATCTCTCCCTAAATGTTTTTCCAGATGAGGAGTACAAAGAATGGTCTTTTGGATGTGGATTTCCACATATTGTTATACTATGAAATCATCTAGTTTTTTCATCCTTAATACCATAAACTACAAAAAATTAAATAGGATATAAAAAGGATTCATTCTATAAGTTTTTAGCCTTGATAAAGATTCATATAGGTAATCATGTGGAGTTGATCTTATGGTAGTGGGTTATGAAAGTCCAGGCATTCTAGTTTATGTATATTGTGGTACCAACCACAAAATGAACGTTACAATCATTCTGAGGTATGTGGATGCTGAGAATCAACCCACGGATACCAGTTTTTATGATATATGTTTAAGGTAAACTACAATTTTTAGGATCAACTTCTAACTATAGTGTGTATCCTATTTTAGATGGGTGTTCATGATCCATTTTAGTAGAAACAATATTTTCCTCCAGAGAAGATTCAAGGGTAGTGGCCACCAATGCTTGTTACAGAAC
This sequence comes from Viscum album, assembly GCA_963277665.1. NCBI lineage: Eukaryota > Viridiplantae > Streptophyta > Magnoliopsida > Santalales > Viscaceae > Viscum > Viscum album. The sequence continues at coordinate 1,981,690,481 of OY728161.1, read as the reverse complement.
TGAGAAATAATTTTACTAGAATGGGGAAGACCCACGATGGTCCTCATACATAGGAACCTAGTATAGAGTGTGATTAGGGAGTTGATAATAAATTTTTTGAATACCTATTCCTGGTTAGATTCTTGCACTAGAGGCAACCACACGAATAAGGTAAGAAGTTTTTTAATGTACCATTAGTTTATCATCCACCATTTTTTGAATTACATTATTCAAGAAATTCCATATCTAATATTACATCCTATTTCATCCATGCATTGCGAATACATATAGAGATACATCAATTTCCCCTGGTATGATCTATGTTAGCTGTAGGTCAGGCTTCAGTGTTTGATCTATGCCCTGGTTGTAGGCTATTGATGGGGAAACACCAATTGGTTTAATGATTCATATTATTACAAATAATGAAATACAATTATATCCATGTAATATAATAGTTTTATTTTATACAAACAATCATCAATTTCTACAATATGAGATTTTTTTCTAATGTTGATTGGTGGGCATCATGTTTGTTGTACATAGATTTTATCTGATTGGTGGTAGGAAATTAGAGCCATTATTGTCTCCGTGGGAATATTAGTTAATGTAAGCACTTGAAAATGAGTTCACTTTTGTTTTAGATGATTTCATATATGTTATCTTGGATGAGGTTATACCATTACCCCTCAATGTATCCTCTATTTTAGGATAGTGTTTCAAAAAGACACTACGGCAAAAAAGGCATTTAGCGGCGGTTTAAACCGCCGCTAAATCAAATGGCGGCGGTTTTGAAAAATAGCCGCTAAATCGTGCGTCGGGAAACTATTTCGCGACAGTTTTCAAAACCGTCGCAGAACGTTTCGCGGCAGTTTTTTAGCGGCTGTTTTTTTTATTTTTTTATTTTTTTATCATTGTTATTTGTTTTTAATTTTTTTTAATTTCTTTTTATTTTTAATTTTATATATTTATTTATTTATATATTTATTTATATATTTATTTATATAGTTATTTATATATTTATTTATATATTTATTTATATATTTATTTATATATTTATTTATATATTTATTTATATATTTATTTATATATTTATTTTTCATATTTATTTATATATTTATTTCGTATTTATTTATATATTTATTTCGTATTTATTTTATTTATTTATTTTATGAATTTTATTTTATTTATTTTATTTATTTATTTATTTATTTTATTTATTTATTAATTTCTTTATTTTATATATTTTATTTTTCATATTTATTTATTTTATTTATTTTATTTCGTATTTATTTCATTTCGAATTTAATTTTTTTAATTATTTTATTTTATTTATTTAATTTAATTTTATTTTATTTATTTTATTTATTTAATAATTTAATTCCGTATTTTTTTATTTCGTATTTATTTTATTTATTATATTTTTATTTCGTATTTATTTTATTTATTTATTTATTTTATTTCGTATTATTTTATTTACTTTATTTATCTATGCATGCACATCCCATGACATGCAAATGCACACCCTTGCAATATAAATACATTCTGCATTTGGTGAGATTTGAACCCCTAACCTCTTGCATATTTTCCAAAGACTTTACCACTCCAACAAGCTCACCATGTGTTTAATAAACAGAATTTAATATACTTATATATATTAATTTAAAAAACAAATAGTACATAAATAATAAATATAAAATCAATATTAATAAATAATAAATAATAAATAATAAATAATAAATAATAAATATAAATAATAAATAAATATAAATATAAATAATAAATAAATATAAATAATAAATAAATATAAATAATAAATAATAAATAATAAATAATAAATAATAAATAATAAATAATAAATAATAAATAAATATAAATAATAAATAATAAATAAATATAAATAATAAATGAAATATAATAAATAAATATAAATAATAAATAATAAATAATAACTAATAACTAATAACTAATAAATAATAACGAATAAATAAATATAAATAATAAATAATAAATAATAAATAATAAATAATAAGTAATAAATAATAAATAAAAATAAATAATAAATAATAAACAGAAAATAATAAATAATAAATAAATATAAATAATAAATAATAAATAATAAATAAATATAAATATTAAATATTAAATAAATATAAATAATAAATAATAAATTTAAATAATAAATAAATATAAATAATAAATAATAAATAAATATAAATAATAAATAATAAATAACAAATAAATATAAATAATAAATAATAAATAGAAAATAATAAATACTAAATAAATATAAATAATAAATAATAAATAATAAATAATAAATAATAAATAAATATAAATAATAAATTATAAATATAAATAATAAATAAATATAAATAATAAACAATAAATAAATATATAATAATAAATAATAAATAAATATAAATAATAAATAATAAATAAATATAAATAATAAAAAAATATAAATAATAAATTATAAATAAATATAAACAATAAACAATAAATAATAAATAAATATAAATTTAAATAATAAATAATAAATAATAAATGATAAATAAATATAAATAATAAATAATAAATAGAAAATAATAAATAATAAATAAATATAAATAATAAATAATAAATAATAAATTAATATAAATAATAAATTAATATAAATAGTAAATATAAATATAAATAATAAATAATAAATATAAATAATAAATAATAAATATTAATAATAAGTAAATATAAATAATAATTAATAAATAAATATAAATAATAAATAATAAATAATAAATAAATATAAATAATAAATAAATATAAAGAATAAATAATAAATAAATATAAATAATAAATAATAAATAAATATAAATAATAAATAAATATAAATAATAAATAAATATCAATATTAAATAATAAATAAATATAAATAAATATAAATAATAAATAAATATAAATAAATATAAATAATAAATAAATATAAATATAAATAATAAATAATAAATAATAAATAATAAATAAATATAAATAATAAATAATAAATAATAAATAATAACTAATAAATAATAAGTAATAAATAAATATAAATAATAAATAATAAATAATAAATAATAAATAATAAATAATAAATAATAAATAATAAATAAATATAAATAATAAATAATAAATAAATATAAATAATAAATAATAAATATAAATAATAAATAAATATAAATAATAAATAATAAATAAATATAAATAATAAATAAAAATAAAAATAAATAATAAATAATAAATAAATAATAAATAATAAATAAATATAAATAATAAATAATAAATAAATATAAATAATAAATAAATATAAATAATAAAAAATAAAAAAATATAAATAAATATAAATAATAAATAAATATAAATAATAAATAATAAATAGTAAATAATAAATAAATATAAATAATAAATAAATATAAATAATAAATAAATATAAATAATAAACAAAAACTAATAAATAATAACTAATAAATAAATATAAATAATAATTAATAAATAATCAATAATAAATAACCAGTTACACATAATAGATATTAAATAAATTAATGTATATTATAAATAATAAATAATAAATAATAAAAGAAACACATGAAAAAGTTTGAAAAGATGTGATAAGGGATTAAAAATCATGAAAACGCATGAAAACGGTGGAGAAGCATATGAAGAATGAGGCATTAGAAAAAATGAGAACACATGAAAACTCGTGACAACTCTGGAAAACTCCTTAATAATTCAACATAATCATCATAATAACCCATAAAAAACCATTGATAAAGATAAAATGTCATGGAACCCCAAATAAACAGTAATAAATGGAGCTACCGTTAAAACCCATCAAAACGGTCATAAAGAGACAAAAACATTGGACTCACATTAACGAAGATAACTTATGATCCGAGAGTCTGTTTTAGATCCGCGACCTGTCAAATCAAAGATCCTGAAACTCTCTTCAACCTGAAAGGTGAAAGAGTCTGAATGGACAGACGTATCGGATGTTATGACCATTTAAAAGAATCTAATGGAGAACGGGTGCTAGAAACGAGACATTGAAAAACATAACAAACCCGATACCCACTAAAAAGGCCATAACATATGATCTATGTGTGCATGTGGGTGTTGCGACCAGTCAAACTGAAGCTCATGGAACGAGCTATGATCTGGAAGGTGGAGAAGGCCAAACTGACATGCGGATCGAATGTTAAGTCTGTTTGAAGACAAGTTTGACGGGACACCGGTGACGGAAACAGGGTTTTGGAGGCCTTAAGAGGGGTTTTTGGGGTCGAAAAACATGACAGAAGCTTGCTTTTGGAATAAGGAATTATTTCATCTCTCCCAAAATGTTTTTCCAGATGAGGAGTACAAAGAGTGGTCTTTTGGATGTGGATTTCCACATATTGTTCTATTATGAAATCATCTAGTTTTTTCATCCTTGATACCATAAACTACAAAAAATTAAATAGGTTATAAAAAGGATTCATTCTATAAAGAATCTGCGGAGTCTTCGTCGGTGTTCATCTCGGGTCTCGTACTTTAATGCGGGGGCCTCACATCACCAATGTGGCATGTTCCGTCATCGCCCGTCGATCCGCACGTCAATAAACAATCTGCGGAGTCTTCGAATTGCCTCGGCGGCCCTGACTCCGGCCACGGTTTCGTTCGGGCTCAATGAAGCGACGCGTCGGCGTCGCGCATCCTTTCTGAATTTCTCTATGTTTCCGCACGGTGCCGTTGCACTGCACCGCCTTCCTTCAAACCGCAACAACACAACAACAAAAGGGGGAGGAGAGTTGGTCATGTTCGTGAGGTCCGACCTCCTCCCGATAAGTTGACAACAAGAGGCCCAAAAGAAATGACGAAGAACAAAAAAGGATATTTCACGAACAAAAAGTAATCAACCCCTACTTGGATATTTAACATTGCACATCGGGCATCGTAGAGATCGGACGTCGATTCCATGGACGTCGGGGGAATAAGAAGAATGTTTTTTTTGGCGTCGGTCTCCACAGTCAGCGTCTCTTTCCTTGTCGTGGAAGAGAAAGTGGACTGCGAATTCCGGGACCGCCAAGTCGATGTCCATCTTCGGAGACGTAGCGTTCTTCAACGAAGGAGATGAAGTACGAAGGAACGTTGTCGTTGGCAATGATCACCGCGGTCGGTGACTTCTCCCTTGACGCAGAGGAAGAGGAGAGTTGATTGTTGTTCTTCGCGGAATGAGGATTTTCTTCGTTAAGATGGATGATCGTTCTCCGCGGAGGAAGAAAGCTCACCCAAAATATTTTCCCAAAAACAAATATCTCAATATTCCTCATTCTTTTAAAATATCTCTCAGCCATTCAAAAAGTCAAGAGGTGTGACAAGGTTAATTAATAAGGTCATTAATTATCCTAGTCATCCTGATTAATCTTGAGAGGTGGAGAGGCCCCAACATAATAAATGTGTGGAGTTTCCATACATTTAAAAAAGGGGGGTTGAGTTATGGGGAGGTCAAGGGGTTTATGGGGGAGGTGAGGAGTTAGGGTCTCGTGTGGGCCCTACCACACTAAACTCTCCCATGGGAGGTTAGGTGGGTGTGGTCCCCACATCTAATTCTCCCTTTGTTGAAAAAAAAACAAATTTCCATGAATAAAATTTGTGCACAATTTTTTTATTTAATTCAACTAAAGCCAAAAAAAATAACCACCTCATGCTACAAACGCAACTGCGCTTAAGATCCCATTAAGCATTTACCGGTGCTATGAGTTCATCGGTGTCTTCAGACATCGATTCCGAGAACAAGTTCAAAAGATAGAAAAACCCGCTCGTTCGTTCACTAAACGTACCCAAGCTAAACTTTGGAACTTGATTACAGGCACACTGGGCCTCAGAATCAGGTTCTGTCAAAAGCAGCAGTCTCATAAAATTCCAAATAAATTATGAAAAAAAATTATCTAAAATTTCCTGGTCTTTACAAAATATTACCACATTTATAGTTAAAATAAGTTTACTGAGGGTTAAACTATGTTGGTATGGGATATAATTACTTAAACACATACCTATATATCATTTTATGAGTTTTTTGTATGATTACATTTTTATAGAGTAAAATAATGTATTTTAAAACATTACTTTGAATTTCGCAACTCAATGTTGACTTTGAGAATATAAGTTTAGTTTTATTTAAATTTTACACTATTTTTAAATATTCTAATTTGATGGAATAGATGGAATATTATTTTATATTTTTGAATTCTAAAAAACTAAGAAAACATTACTTATTTTGTTTTTAAATGTAATTATTATTGAATTTTGTTTTTCAATATAAAATGATTTTTAGGATTGAATCAGGTATATTCCAAAAAATAGTTTTTAATTTGTTCTATGTTATTTATTAATATATATTTCATAAAAGATTAAAATATGAATCTAAAAATCTAGATTAAATATTTTTTACCATAAAATTTAATATTCCTTATGTGTGCCCATTTATTTTGTGCCATATAATTATGTTTTCATGATATAATGTTATGTTATCACAGTTAATGTTAAAATGAATTAATAGTGGTTTAACTATGATACATGACATAGAATGTATCTATATCATATATAAATTAATTTTTTTTACCATATAGAATCATATATGATCTTTTTTAGTTCATTGGTTGCACATGGAATGTTTGTGATATATATAATATTTAATCTTTTATGTAATTATTTATGTTTCCTTCTTCACATTAATAAATTGGAACACTATCTCATCTATTACTCACATATTCAATGAACTCTCTATCATAAAATAACATTCATAATTCAGTAAATTATCACCTATCATTTTCTATAGGTATATTTTTTAGAATAATATAATCAATGGAGGGATTAGGTTTTAATGTACTGGAAGTTTTATGGAAAATAGGTGTAGTCTTTAAATGAATGTTTTTGGGTTATTTATTCTATTACGACCAAAATGTATTATCAAAATATTATAAAATAGTAACAACTGAACAATTCAAAAATAAATCTTATTAATGTTAATTTAATAAGATATATCAACATAATCCTCCATAGAATTGGAAATTAAACCATTATTCGTGTGTATAATGGACTACCACATCAATAATTAATGTTATTAATCTTCCGTCACCACCTCTCATGGATGGTTATAATGATGTTTTTAATGTTTATATATTATATTTAGGAAATATTTATAGTTATTGAAATATATGATACCATATTATTTTTTACCATTACATTCATTGACAAATCATATTGTCATTCATGTGTACATGTCTACTACCACCTCCATGAAGCGATGTGACTCATTATTCAGGACCACATCATATGACTGCTATATATAATTTTATTTAAAAAATCAATATGATATTTTTTAAATTGTAATAGTTACTTAATTAAAAAATAATAATTAAATTCATTACATTATTCTCATTGAAAAGTGAAAATTTTACTTTTGCATATGTACAATTTACCATCCACATGATTGTAAAAAATACCTTTTTCAAAACATTCATCCCATGTTGGTTTCAAAAGTATATTTAATGATTAAAAATGAAAATTAATTAACTATTATTATTCATTTAAATATGTAACAATGTACACTTTTACCATTTTCAACCTACCTATGTCCTTTTGACCATGGAGTCGAATGTCATCAAAAAATTCTATCTTGACTTAACTGACTAAGTAAAAAACCATATCACAGAAATAAATTAAATATACAGTTTAATAATATGATTTTATACCTATAAAAGGTTCTTAAGATATCATATAATATATAAAATTTTATTTTATTCTATATAATTAACATATATGAAGAGTAATACTGGATGTAACTGACATATTACATCAAAAACATCATTTAAAAATGTTAAAAACATATTTTCTAAATCATTTTTGTCCATGAATATTCACATAATTAATAAATTTGTTATGTATTTTTAATGAAAAATTTGAATAATATTTAACATTTTATTTCACTTCTTAATATATTACAATGGACTTCTAAAGGATTCCTTAGACATATTTTATAAAGAATGTTTTCAGAGAAAATAAAAATGCATATTCTGTTTTAATATATAGAGTTTCAATCGAATTTCGATCATTTATAAAAATTATTTATTGATTTTAATCCTTAAAAGTATTTCATGTTTTATTTAATGAAATACCCCCCATTATATTTATTCTATATATTTTAGAAAATGGGTTTAAGTGGATTATAAATTTCAATATATAAAAATGATTCTATTATGAGTGTGAAAAATATTTATATGATGTATATAAAATAAATAAATTGATTTGATTATTTTTTGTTTTATTGCAGTTTTTTATAATAATGTGTGATCCAAGTATAGCTCATGAGGATGGGTGATCCCAATATTTCTCTTGTTCATATGTGATCTCTATATAGCTCTCTAATTTATTAGGTAATGTGAAAAAGTTAAACAGTTGTTGGATTCTCCAAAGAGATTATTGAAATAAATCAGGTTAGTAATTCCATTTATAATTTTTATTTTAAGAGTTATATAAATATGATGTCCTAGGTTACATTAATTACTATTCTTCAATTTATAATTATATTTCATGAAAATAAATTTAATTTTCAATGTAATGTAATGATCATTTATTTTAAATGAATGATTATGCACCTTTTGTGTAAAAATGAATGTGTTTATGAATATTTTATTCATGGATTCTGATGTTTTGTAAATAAAACCACTTGAATTTTATTTTATTTTAATTAATTCATATAGTGTTTATTATGAACAACATTGGGAATTAATGTTAATTTCATGTGTATGTAAACAATTATTTGAGATCAATTTTTATTATGTTAATGGGAACCATTATATGATGATCCCATTATTTTGAAATGTAATAACGATGTTATTTTATTTTTTGACATGTCTCATATGAATATATGATTTTTACACATGATTACATGATTTACACATTATTTATGGAAGAGTAAAATCCACAAATGATCCATTTTGGAATCAATTAATACTTATCAAGAATAATTATTTTCATTATTAATTCGGTATACTATGGAAAAATTGATATTGAGTGGATGTTTCAACACAATAATTTATGAATTTTTTGTATAATAGTTAGGAAATAATTCAATAAAATTGTAATAAAAAATATCCACAGAATGAAGGAAACTAAATTATTTTAAAATGAATGAATTTATTTAATGTATAAAGTCATGATCTTATCATTTCTATTAGAGGAATACATTATATATATTTTGAAATTTTGGTTTTATAACATTGAATAAAACCATCAGTTTATGTTTATGATAATGATAATATATTTTAGATTTGGTAAATAGTAAATTTGCAGGTTTTTTAGAAATGAAGTCCCTTTTATAGATACTAACATGTGGATACAACTATGGAACAAATGCGCATAGGTGTAACAAACCTGAAAGGGAACAATTGGGTGTTAAATTGATCATCACCAATGCACGATGAGTGCCTTTAGATTTGATAACTTGATATTAACTCATAGAGGATTGTTATTTGGTAAATTTTCATTCCCTTTATAATTTTTTTATGAATGATAAGATAAAATTTATGATAAAAAATTATTCACTATATTTTTATATATGAGAAAATAAAGTTTCAGGGGCTTATAAGTAAATGGTTGATTATATGTTTAATTTCATAAATAATAAATTTTGTTTCTATGTTATGGGAAAACATTTTGAGAGATTAAATGAGTTATGATATATAATTTTAATATATAGAACCCTTAAATTTAGCTTGTCAAAAAACAAATTTCGATGATTTCATTCTTTTAAATCTGTTTAATGTTATTGATATCTATTACGATGTAAATAACCTTACATGTTTCTAAAATTATGGGTCATTATAATTTTGTGACATATGATTTATCATATACATAACCATTATGTTGAAAAAATTATTTAGTGACTATTTGATTAATTTTATTTTTTTGAATTCAAATTTTTTTATAATATTATATTATTAGAGAAAAAATTAAAAGATTATGAAATATCTTATTTATGTAATAAATGTTGAAATATATTTTTAAATATTTTATCATTTTATATGTCTTTGTGGTGATTAATGTTATTTATGAAAATCATAATATTATTTTTCATATTATATGATTATGGAATATATAATATTGAGTGTATGAAATTTTTAGTGAATAATGTTCTTTGAAGATAATTTTTTAATTAATCATGGAAGAATATGTGATTATGTGCCTCTATCTTTTTAGTTTTTGAACATAGAGTATTTTCAAGAGTTAAATATAAAATGATGAATGTTTATATTTTTGTGTTTTTATGTCTTTCATTATTACTATATAATTTTTTTTTGAATATAGTCAATCCTTGTGCATAAAATTTTGCTTTTGGTTAATGTCTAAATATAGTACGAATAACTATTTTTCCATTTAAGAATTAAATGATCCATTAAATGTTTATTTTGATGAATCATAAATTAAAATTTCACCTTAAATACCAATCATTTTGAAAATAGATAAAAATGTGGTGGAAATTTTTATTGTATAAAATTAAGAATACCTTGTAGGTATATTTTCATTTAACTTTTATTGTAGAATGTAATGGATTTTATAATGTCTAGGAAAAAAATCATGAAAAGATTATCTTTTTCCATTCATTTGTTATTAATTTAAAATATTTTAACACAATATAAAACAACCCATGATGTCACCCATCATATAACTAATCTAATAAAGGAACTCCATAATCCATAGTTTTAATCTGGTATGATATTTAAATTTATGTATATCCAAGTTAAATTGGGTTGTAATTTTTTTTATATTAAGTCAAACTTTTTATAGGGATATTAAGATGTCCTCTCATTAAGAGAACCATATTATTATTTATGAACCCTTAAATAAAACCCCAAATGTTCCTCAACACATTTGGAATAATATTGGCTCTAACATCATTTTTCATATCCCACATCTTAAGAAAATATAATATGTTATTAGAACTCATGTTTACCCATTAATACTTTGATTTCATTAAAATAAAACAATATTATATTGCCAAATTGGTCAAATAAATTTCTAAGGATTGACCCCAAATTCTATTAATTATTATTTCGATGTTCCTTTTCCTCTTACACACACACACCCTAGGAAATAATCCATGAATACACTCATCCAAACACTATCTATAGGTTTCTATAATATATTTTTCAAGAGATACTAGTATGGTACACAGTTAGAGAATAATGTGTTATGACCATGAAATTTCATGGAGAAACATAGAATTTTAAGATATTTTGAAAATCATGGTAGGAAATTGGGTTTTCTAAACCAAAAAATCCTATAATGTGAGAAAGTAACTTAGGGACAATCATATAACATGTGTGACACTTGGTGTTCAAACTAGGTTGCACTAACCCTCAGTCTCACTAGATCATATCTAGAAGAAAAAAAATTGTAGTTGAGATGTTTTAAAAATTATTTAACATATTTATCATCCTAATAATATATGAAATAATTTTTTTCAAACAAAATTAATTTCACTGATAGATTGCATTACACACAACAATAAGTTTAAATGAATCATTATATACATGTAAAATATTTTTGTGTGATTGTAATATACATGTTATTGGATTAGTTGATACTAATTAGTATAACTAAACGTTAAAAAATTTATTTTTCATATGTATAAAATTATTCCATTTCTTATTTATTTTTTAGAAATTGGGAAAATCCAAATTGAAAAATAAAGGAGTTGTTATTAAGAAATCATATTTTTATGTATATAATGTGTGTTCATAATAAATATTAAACCAATAACTATAGGTGAATGATTTTAATGAAATTTATAAAATCTATATTTAATTAATAAATTAACATTCTTCTAATATTAATTTATATGCAATAGAAAAGAAAAAATACAATAATATTTATGAAAATATATTTTTTATGTAGTTGTTTCGTCGTGCTTTCCAAAATTATTATAAAATTATTTTTTCCCACAGTAATAAAAATTATTTTAAAAATTTATAATATTTTTTAAATCAGTATGTTATAATTTTTTTTCAGAAATTTTTTTAATGTTTTCATAAAATTTTAATTTTTTGATAAATATCAAAAAATTAGGAGTTTTATTTTTTATTTTCATCTCATTTAATGTATATAAAAATTTGTTATTTTAACATGGTATAAAAATATATATTAGTTTTATTATTTAATTATAAATACAATTTACTTCATTAGAATATATTTTTTAATAATAAAATTTTAATACTAAAAACAAATATCTTTAGAAAACAATATTATATTTTGTTCACAAGGTTAATTTTTAATTAAATTCTTCCACATATATAAATTTATTTTATTAAATTTTCATATGTTTTTTTAATCAGAATAATTAATTTTATTTAGTAATGTGAACTTAATTTTTGGTCATAATTAACATTAAAAAGCGTAAAAATTTATTACTATGGTTAGGGGTAAAATAGGTTTATTGGAGTTTAAAATAAAAATATAAGGATTCAAATGACTCAAAATTTCATAAAATATAATTTTTTGGTTATATAATTACTATACCACTATAAAATCCACATATAATCTCTTTTGGGTAATTGTTTATATGAATTTGACTTGAAATTATTTTAAAACACTGAAAAATTACTTGTGTGCCAGTCAACTCAATTATTAAAAATACATCCTCTCTTCAGATCTTCTCACATGAAAAGGATATTTGTTTAGGAAACAACTATCAAAATATATTAATTATATTCCCCCCATGAAATGTACATTCTTTTTCATCATGAAACAATCATAAAAATGATTTAGGTTTAAACCTATAGAGGATGTTTAAATAATAGGAATAGTTCTTCACCATGCTTTTCTATTTTATTTCTTCATCTAAATACATTAACTAATTTTAAAGTAATTTTAAATAATAAATAATTTATATTACATAAAATAAAATTTTATAATGTAAATTTGATAATATATATCCATATTATCATCTATCAAATGGGAATCTAAACTATAGTTCTTGTGTGTGGTGCACTACCACGTCACAATCTGATCCAGTTGTATTTACATCACCTAATATCACTACAATATATAATGGTGGATTTAATTTATATATATAATTTATGAAAAAATTTACTTATGTATTCTTAATTCATCATCTACATTCTGACAATCTATTCTACTGGAAAACGATAACGTCACCCTTACCAATGTTTGGACTCCCACATCCATGAAGTGATGTGATTATTTTTTTCATTTATCTTTTATGTAGAATGTTTTAGGGATTATATTAGTGAATATAAAGGTTTGTATTATATAATTATATTTCTATAATGGTTATGTATTATTTACAATTCATTCATTCCAGCTATCAATCATGTTAAAACACTATTTATGCATACGTAAATCCTACCATATCTATAATGGATGAAATTTATATTTGTATAGTTAAATATTATGGATGAACATAACAAAAATTATAAATAACATATATTATATATAATTAATTAATATCATTTTATTGATAATTTTATAATGATTAATTTATAAGGACTCAGACCATTGAACTGAAACATTCCTGAAAAAAATAAAGCAGTGATTACCAAAAATAGTGTTTTTAGTAGCACATTGTTGATATACTAGTGATAAGATATCATAAGTAAATCATAAATTGTATGATTTATATGAGTATTTTTTGTAATAAATTTTTTCTAAACCGGAATTTATTATATTGTAGTTTCAAAATTATAAAGATAAAATTAATTCACTAGGTAAGGGATTTATGATTCAAACCAATTTTTAATCATGATTATTTATAAATGAAATTATATAAATGAAATTATATGAAACTTATTTAAAAACTCTATTTAATTTGTATTCCCATTTTGTGATTTATTTTTAATAAATTATATCATTTAATTTTCCTAGTTTTATGAACTATGATGCCTCAATGAATGTTTTTTATTGCAAACTGACTATGTATTACTATTCATATGGGAAACCTTCTCCTCCATGTCCATGTTTTCTTATAATGTTTTCATGAATGTGTAAACTATTAAAAAATAATTTTTAAACACATTTTTACCATTATATTAATTTTTTAAAAATTCATCAAATGAAATATTCTAATTTTTAAATTGATATAATCTTTTGAATATTTACAAAATTTTGGAAGGAATGATTTATTTTATATTGTATTTCATGAATTGAATTTCCCAACTTCATGAATTGTTAATGTATTGATGTTTGAGTTATATGCTTCTATATTTTTTTTCAACCAATTTTTTTTCCTTAATATTTTGGAATGTTTTATATTATAAAGAAATTATTTCAAAATGGAAATGTTATGTTCTTTATGAATATTCATAATAATAATTTATGGTGTTTTTATTAAATAGTGACAAAAATCATTAGTGATTATTATTATTTAAAGTGGATGTGGTCCAAATATACCATACATACTGTTTATTTGGATAGTTTCATATAATAATGATTAGAGTTTTATGAAACCCATTTATATTCCATGGTAAATGCAATGAATGACTGATGAAATATTTATGAAACCCATATTTATTTAATGAGTTATGAAATAATATTATTATTTGTTCGTACTTTTGATGGTTCCCCACTTTTATTACATGTATTTATTATTAATGATTGATTTGTGATGATTTATCACTCTTAAAATACATTTTATTTTAAGTGGAAATGTTTTATGATGTGAAATATGTTTATGATCAATGATATATTTTATATAAACATTCTACATTATATTAATTATATCATACCATTTTTCTTATATTAATATTTTATGTGATCCGTGATAATTATCTATAATGTCTACCATTACTGAGAATCTGATATTACATCTTCCAAAGTTTTGATTCCACAGGTTATGTGAAATTTTTTTAGTAGGATATGTAAATAAATAATACAAATGAGGATGTTTAATGTAGGATATGTTGAATATCATTAATAAAATTTGATGAATGTGTATATAGTTTTCAATGAAACTAAATTTATTTGTCTTGATTATTGTATTTTTAAATTTTATTGATTATTCATCAAAAAAGAATTATTTTTATGTTTCAAATTTCTTTTTTATTTATATTAAATTTTATAAAAATTTTAGCCATTATTCTTATATTAGGGTTAGAAATATTTGGTGAAATGATGGGGATATGTATAGGAATAAAATTATATTATAATGTTTTAGTATGGAATATACTATGTGGTTAATCATAATAAATCATTGTCATGATATTATACGTTGAAATGGTTTTGGAAAATATATTAATAAAAGATATGATTTTGAAAAAATTTGTTCCATTATATATATTTTTCATTTCGTTGCATTTTGTGTCTCCCTTACTACAAACCATATTTGACTCTCTTATGGAAAATTCATGGGCATATTGAAATATTATTTAATACCATTATGAATGATTTAAATAAATTATTACCAATGATGAAGTAGTTTAATCCTAATGTGTAGTAGATTGAAAAATGAGTAATTAATTTGAAATCCTATGAACATTTAAATATTATGTTATTTCCCACTATTATTATTGTTTCTCACAAATTCAATTTTGTTTTTAGTAATTGGATAGAAGCAGATTGAATCACTCATATAATGAATATGTTGGATAAGTGAATAATTTTACACATAATAATTCACATTATATGGGATTAGGAATACATACTCATGTTAATATATATAAAAAAATCATAGTTTGTGAATCATGTTAATCACCGAATCTATTGAATGAGCGAATAATATAGTATTGAGTATTTAATGAGAAAAAAACCACCTTATTTTGTGGGACATATAACCCAGTAGAATCCAAATGATGAAACAACACCATTGAGAATATATTTTCTTTCCAATATTTATTTTAAAATGAAATGGTTACTATGAGGCCCCAGCCTTAAACCATACTTAATCATTAGTTATTACAAGATTACACATTGAGGATATTTTCAGGTATAGAGTTTTAGAGAATTAGATCATAAATAATGCATTACATTCCATATTTAAACAAGGTGGTTACATTAAAGATAATATTCACTTTTCCCATCAAAGGAAAAATGTTTAAAACAAAACATGGATTCTTTGATGACACTTCCTTGACACTATCATCACATCATGTACCTTTCCCTTGACCTATGAAAAACATTTCAAAAACATGGGATGAGCATAAAAACCTCAGTAAGGTATATAAAAATACGGAATGAAAACATTACTACATTTATACATAAGAATCAATAAAATCATACTTTACTCATAAAACATTAGCACTTTAACATACCTCATCAAATCATTAATATCTCATAGAAATCATAAGACATAAAGGTAACTTGAGGCATTCATAACATTCTTACGTAGTGAGTAACCCTCATTGTTACGTTTGGAATACCCATCACAGTATATTCCCTAAATCTCTTTGGAGAAACCTTAGTGTTTAACCCCTTCGCGTTACCCAATGCATTGGAGAGCTATATCGGTCTAACCCGCCCATAGTATATCATGGAAGCACCCGTATTCATATATAATCCCAAAGAAACATAACATAATCATATCACATAAAACATGCATAAAAGAAAGATAAAATTTCCACATTTAAATCAGAAGATATCAATACAAAACATTGATATAATTAAAACATTATCAAAACCATTCTAAATTAAAAAATATAAGAAATGTAAAACATTTTGTTCATTTTTAATTTGGAAAAAAAATTATGGCTTGTAGAGGAAGTCAAAACTCAGATAATGGTCACGGCAGCGGAGAAGTCATTGTTGCCGTATACGTTCAACACAAACATTACATTTTTCATTTAGTAAAATTCTTCGTATAAAAAATATTCCTTTTGAATAAATGTAAAAGTCAAAGGGGTTTATACACATTATAAAATAAAGTTGTGTATAAAACAAAATATGCCTCAATGAAAGGAGATTGAGACGAAGTCCCTTACCTCATATCCGACTTGACTCGACCATTCTTTAATATCTTGAATAATAAACATGAGTTAATTTCTACTTGATTAAGAACCTTTTTGAAGTTAATTATTCCTTTTATATCACTTATTACCATGTTATGATCACTATGTAATTATTTAAGTTAATAATGGTCGTTTTATCGATCATTGGAACTTGAGTCAAAAATAAACTCCTTAAAATTACAAGTTGTTCATGTGATAAAATATCCATTATATCCAGAATTATATTCATGATTTAGATATCATATATATCCTATATATCCAGTATATACATGCATTTATAATATTACATAACATTTAGAGGTAAGAAATGAAATGCACCGTTCATGGAGACAGTAAGTTGTACGTACACATGAAACCTACTTTCATTTCTATTTCTTATTTAATGGAATGAAATCATAATTATATAAATGTATATTTTAATTCCAGTGTAATATAATATATAATATAATTAACTCCATCCTTTATACGTCCCACATATGGCATTAACGAATAAAATCACCTTGAGGGGGTGGTAGTCCGCACTTCCAAAAAATGAAATTATCACATTTATCCATAATGGAATCTATAAAGGAATGCCATAAATGAAAAGTACAGAAGCATAAAGATAATAAAAACATATTATATAAAATATATAAATACATTGACATCATAATGGCCACCTTTAAAGGTGATAAATGAAGATTGAATAATCATCATTTCGTGAGGTGGAAATTCACCAACCACAGAAACAGTATGTTTCTTAACCATTAGACGGAGGTGTGTGTATGTGTGGATATAATAAATCTAATAAAAACATACTAGTATATTGAATATAGTGTTTGTGTTACAAAATAAAGTAATAAAAAGAGTTTAGGAGGTTGGAGAAGCAAAATAAAACAAAATAACACAAGTGAAGACATTACCTTTAAATTGGGTAACTCTTCTTGGTTTGAACCAAAAAGGTTTCTTGAAGATCCTCCTACCTAAGGTAAGGCTTCTAGGATGAGGAGAGGGATGTGGAGAGATAAAATGAGTATAGCTTGGCCGAGCCAATGGCTGTAGAGGTGTGGGTAAGGTGGTAGAGGTGGGGGACTTTTATAAGAGGGAAGAGGGGAACTCTTGGAAATTCAAGAAATGATACTTTATTATATAATGATTTGTAGATTTTAAAGGCCCCACATTGATATATTTAGAGGATAAGGTGATTTGATTTTTATATCCACCCATACAATAGGACTTTGACTAGTGTAAGTCTTATATTTTACATTATCTTTTCATTTTATTTAAAACGTTAATTAATGAGATAATCACTGCATCATCATGGTGTCATAAATAATTTAATTTATTTAATGTATAAAAATTATAAAAAAATACTATGATGTAGAAAATATTTATATATTTCTAATGAATATTTATAGTCTAATAGATAATTTATGCAAACAAAATTAAAATTTTTTACTTGGGTGATATATACTTTGGTTATACTTTCCATTTAAAAAACATAAAATGATAAAGTGTCATTATCACCCAAAAGTGATTCCATGGGGTCCCTAAGTTTGGAACAAGGAATCACATGGTTGGACATAACACAAAAATTTGCATTATGACACATTTAGGGGTCATTTGTTATTATTATGATATTATATTATTAGCCTTAACTACCCGATTACTAATTAATCACGATAATTAAAGATAATTACCGACGTTACTATTCATAGTGTCCAAAAACAAAAGAGTCTTAATTAAATAATTTTAACCTTCTGATTCCAAATATGGAATCCATTTTACAAAATTCCAAACACAAAAATTACAGTAATTAAATTAAAAATGATTCCCGTTGTCAAAACAAATAGCCGGTTTTTTAGATACAATTTTCTTTCAAAAGTTTGACCATTTTTTATATCCAATTTCAAAGTGAAATTAATTATAATGACCACCATTGGATTAAATGGTAAGAATATATTCTAATTAAACTTTAAACCCAATTAAATGGACAGTCTAACCATATAATTAAATTAGATGAAAAAGCAGTTTTGAAGTAAAATGCAGTATTTTTCACCATTCATTAAAAAATGATCATTGTCAGAAAAATACCAAAAAATTATCCAACGTAAATTAAAATGTCCAAATCCTAAATAATAAGTTTAATTGGACAAATAGAGCTTATAAAATTTCCAAAATATATATTTAAAAATGCTTCGCCATCAATAGGAGGTAAACCAATCTTTTAAAAATATTAGAGAATTAAATGCTTAAGATTGGATTTATTCTCATTTTA
The DNA here is from genome assembly GCA_963277665.1 of Viscum album. Taxonomy (NCBI): domain Eukaryota; kingdom Viridiplantae; phylum Streptophyta; class Magnoliopsida; order Santalales; family Viscaceae; genus Viscum; species Viscum album. The sequence goes on along the minus strand of OY728161.1, from coordinate 1,981,671,239 downwards.
AGCCTCTAAAACACTATATAATTCATAAATAGACATATGTAAAAATATATATTATTAATTACTTACATGGGATGTTACATCCTTCCCCCCTTTAGAAAATTGTGCCCCTAAAATTTATTTACTTATCGAATAAGTAAGGGTATTTATCCCTCATTACATTTTCAGATTCCCATGTTGCCTCTTCAATCATGTGGTTTTTCCAAAAAACAATTAGTTGAGGAATCACTATATTCTATAACACTTTCCCCATGTGGTCAAGAATCTGGACAGGTTTTTCCTCATTGGATAATTTCTCTTCCAACCGAACTATCTCTGGACTCAAAACATGAGATGGATCTGGCATGTACTACCTTAATATTAAAACATGAAAAACATTGTGTACCTGAGATAAACTCAGAGGTAACGCTACTCGGTATGAAACTGATCCAACTCTCTCCAGAATTTCATATAGTCCAATGAACCTTGGACTCATGTATCCTTTCTTACCTAATCGCATCACACTCTTCCATGGTGAAAATTTGAGGAAGACATGATCACCTACCTCAAAAGAGAGATCCTTCATCCTATTGTCCACATAAATTTTCTGCATGCTCTGAGCTGTTCTCATGTGTTTCTGTATCAGCTAAAATTTTTCTGCCAACTCTTCTACCAATTCTAGTCCCATAAACATCATTTCACCCACTTCATCACAAAAATCTGGAGTTCGACACCGCTTCTCATATAATGCCTCAAATGGTGTCATCTGTATACTGGAATGAAAACTGTTATTATAATAAAACTCAACCAAAGAATGATGTTAGTCACAACATTCCTGATAATCCATCGAACAAGCATGTAGCATATCCTTCAAAGTCTGAATTTTTCATTCTAACTGCCCATTTGATTGAGGATGAAAAGATGTACTAAAATTTAATTCAGTACCCAACGACTTCTGAAGGCCTTTCCAAAAGTTAGAAGTAAATCTGGGATCACTATCTGATTCAATTGAAAGGGGAACTCTATGTAACCAGACTATCTCTTTATGATACAGATGATAAATTTGATCTAGAGAAAAAGTATGTCGTATAGCAAGGAAATGATCATATGTAGTCAAGAGATCAAAAATATCCCAGATTGCATTATTAACTCGAGGCGTCTTCAGAAATCCAACAATGAATTCCATGGATATATTCTCCCGTTTCCACTCTGGTACTGGTAAAGGCTGTAGCATCTCTTTCGGTAACATCTGCTCTTCATTAATCTGTTGAAAAGTCAAACACTTCACAGTAAAATTAGTAATATATTTTTTCATTCCATCCCACCAGTAGTATTCCCGAAAATCTCTACACATCTTAGTACTTCATGGATGTACTGAAAACAGTGAACTATGAGCTTCAAATAACAACTCTCTCTTCAACTGGGAATCACACGACACACACAATCTCTTCCCAAATCGGAAAACACAATCATTATCAATGTTAAATTTAGGAAACTTACCCTGCTGAACCAGCTCTACCTTTTTCTACAACTCACTATCTTGCTTTTGTTCTTACTTAATTCTTTCTGATAGAGAAGATATCACTGATACCTGAAACAAAAAATAAGATCATCATGCACCAAAAACTTCTATTCCAAAGTTCATCAAATCCTTAACCAAAGGATTATGCTCCAAACGTAACATGGTTAATGAAGCATTACATTTTCGACTGAAACCATCAGCCACTTTATTTTCTTATCCTGGATGGTAATGAATTTTACAATCATAATCCTTGATTAATTCTAGCCATCACCTATGTCTCATGTTCAATTATTTCTGAATGAATATATAATTTAATCTTTTGTGATTGGTATATATTTCACACTTTATTCCATAAAAATGATGCCTCCAAGTTTTTAAAGTGAAGACAATAGCAGCTAATTCCAAATCATGTGTAGGGTAATTTACCTCATGTGTTTTCCACTGACGTGAAGCATAAGAAACTAACTGATCATTCTTCATTAGGACGCAATCAAGTCCTTTTAATGAAGCATCACTATAGATAACAAACTCACCATTCTTGGAAGGTAGTTCCAAAACTGCCGCATTCACCAATCTTCTTTTCAAATCCTGAAAACAATCATCACATTCTTTTGTCCAGATAAACTTAACACCCTTCCGAGTTAGCTTAGTCATTGGACTAGATAACCGGGAAAACTTTCTAACAAACATTTGGTAATAGCCTGCCAAACGAAGGAAGCTACGAATCACAGTTACATTTGTGGGTCTTGGCCATTCTTCAACAACCATTGTTTTTGCAGGATCAACAGTTATTCAATATTTTGAAACAATGTGACCAAGGAAAGAAATTTGTTGCAACCAAAACTCACAATTTCTGAATTTACCATAAAATTTCATTCCTATTATGATTTTCAATATAACCCTCAAATGACTTTCATGATCGTATTTACATTTAGAAAACTCCAAAATATCATCAATGAAAACAACCACAGACTTATCTAAGAACTAATGGAAAATTCTATTCATAAGGTCCATGAATACAGAAGGTTCGTTGGTTATCCCAAAAATAATTACTACAAACTCATAATGGCCATATCATGTATGAAACACGGTCCTTGGAACATCTTCTTCCTTTACCTTCAACTGATGGTACCCCGATCTTAGGTCAATCATTGAAAAGTACTGAGCTCCCTGGAGCGGATCAAACAAATCATCGATATGAGGAAAATGATAGTTGTTCTTAATAGTGATGTAATTCATGGCTCTATAATCAATGCAAAGTATCATTGAACCATCTTTATTTTTAAGAAATAAGACAAGAGAACCCCATGGTGATGTGCTAGGTCGAATGAAACCTTTCTCTAATAAATATTGCAATTTCTCCTTCAACTCTAAAAGTTCAATTTGAGACATTCGATAAGGGGGTATTGAAATTTTCATAGCATCAGGAACTAATTCAAGAGTAAATTCAACTTCCCGATCTGGTATTATTCCAGGCAACTCATCAGGAAAAACATCAGGATACTCATTTATCACTAGCGTGTCTTTAATATGAACGGTTCCTTTATTTTCAAAAATATGTTCAAGGTAACATTCATTACCATCTTTTATAAGTTTCTCAGCCTCTTGATATGTTATCAACACTAAGGGTTCATTCGTGTACACAAACTGAAAGTCATTCTGAAAAGAAACTTCTATAGCTCTAAAATCAATCTTAGCATGGTAAACGGAGATCCAATCCATACCCAGGATAACATCAAACTCTACTAGAGGTAAAACAATATGGTTTGCAAGTTGGTTCTTTCCACGGATAAGGATAGGAAGATTCTTATAGATTCTTTTTTCCTCAACATTTCCCCAAGGTGTTTTTACCACAAGTTCAGGAGTCATTTCCTGAGATAGAATTCAAAATTCACTAGAAAATTTTTCAGAGATGAAATAATGTGTAGACCTCGAATCAAACAACACATTAGCATAATCTGAGAAAACAAAAAAGTACATGATACCACTTCATTTGATGGCCAAACATCTGCTGAAGTAGTTGCAATGGATTTCACCACTCCTTTTTTCTTGTAGTCTAACTAATTCCCATCACTCGAGCTCTTTATCAGACACTCGTTTTCATAATGACCCATCTCATTGAACTTGAAACATTTCACTAACTGTAAATCAAATTTGGTCTTACCATCACACTGATCATTTTCAGTGCAATCATGAGCCTTATGTCCCATCTTGCCACATCGGTAGCACTTTCCAGAATTCAAAAAAATTCCCCAGCATTCCTTTTACCACATTTATCACAAACTGGAAACTTCGTTTTCTTACCATCAGACCTTTTTGAAGAATTTTCCCTTTCTCCTGCCACCTCGGTCTCTTCTTCTGTTGGTTGTTATAGGACACTTGATCATTGGAAAACTCCATTTCCACCTTCTCAGCACATCGAACAAGCTTTTCATAACTCTTTAACTCGCATGAAGATAAATCCATTCGATATTTTGGCTTTAATCCTGAGTAAAAATTATTGATTTTACTATCAAGGTCTCAGATAAAATTTGGATCATACCTTGCGAATTGATTGAACCTTTCTTCATAAGTAGTCATTGATTCATCCTCTTGCCTCAATTCTGTGATTTGTTTCCATCCTAAGTCGAATAGCCTAAGGAAAATACTTCTCAAGAAATATACCTTTGAATTCATCCCAGTCAAGAGCATCAATCTCATCAGCGTCCCTGATATTTTTAACCATCGACCACCACTGATCTGCTTCACCCTCCAAACGGTAAACATCAAGACTAACCTTTTGATTGTCTGAACACCCCATGACATCAAAAATATTCTCCATTTATTTAATCCACCCTTTAGCTAGCACAGGGTTAGATGATCCTCTAGATGATAGGGAATGTTAACTCATGAAATTTTCCACCACTAACATGTTCCTCTGCGGTTGATCTAGCTGATCTCGTGCATGGATACCACCACCATTTATCGCTTGATTCAACTGCTCCATTACTGCAACAAACTATTCAGTTCCAATTCTGACCGTCTCGGGATGCTGATTCAGAAGGACATTTCCTTCTGTATGCCTTCCTAGCACTACTTCCCTGTTTCCTCTGCGGAAAAGCATTCTGAAAAAACATGTCTCAGATGATGCAACATGGTAATCTTAAAAAGCTATATCATTTCAATTTGACCATATTTTTTTTGGATATTCATTAATAGAATTATAACTCCTAAAGTTATCTAAACTGACCTTTGATACCATCTATAACGCCCCAGACTTAAACCTTACTTAATCTTGAGTTATTAGAATATTACACATTGATGATCTTTTCAGGTTTAGAGTTTTAGAGAATTAGATCATAAATCATGAATTACATTCCAAATTTAAACAAGGTTGTTACATTAAAGAAAATATTCACTTTTCCCGTCAAAGGAAACATATAAAAAAAACATGGATTCTTTGATGACAGTTCCTTGACACTATCATCACATCATGTACCTTTCCCTTGACCTGTGAAAAACATTTCAAAAACATGGGATGAGCATAAAAATCTCAGTAAGGTATATAAAAATATAGAATGAAAACATTAGTCCATGTATATATAAGAATAAATGAAATCATACTTTTCTCATAAAACATAAGCACTTTAACATACCTCATCAAGTCAGGAACAACTCATAGAAATCATAAGATATAAATGTAACTTGAGGCATTCCTAACATTCTTACGTAGGGAGTAACTGTCATGGTTACATTTGGAATACCCATCATAGTATATTACCTAAATCTCTTCGGAGAAACCTTAGCGTTAAATCTCTTGGTGATACCCAATGCATTGGAGAGCTATATAGGGCTCACACATACTTAGTTTGTCACGGAACCACCCGTCTTCATATACAATGACCAAGAACCATAACATAATCGTATCACATAAAACATGCATAAAGGAAATATAAAATTTCCACATTTCAATGAAAAGATATAAATACAACACATTGATATAATAAAAAAATTATCAAAACCATTTTCAATACCAAAATAAAAGAAAAGTAATACATGGTATTTATTTTTCAATTAAAAAAATGTTATGTCTAGTAGAGGAAGCCGAAACTCAAATAATAGTCACGGGGGAGGAGAAGTCGTTGTCGCTGCATACGTATGACAAAAAACATTCACATTTGACATTTAGTAAAACGCTTCATATAAAAAAGATTCCTTTTAAATAAATGAAAAATTCAAAGGGGTTTATACACCGTATAAAAGAATGTTGTGTATAAAACAAAATATTCCTCAATGAAAGGAGATTGAGACGAAGTCCCTTACCTCATATACGACTTGACTCGATCGTTATTTAATCTCATTAATAATAAACTTGAGTTAATTTATAATTCCTTTAGAACCTTTTTCAAGTTCATTATTACTTTTATATCAATTATTACCATGCTATGAACACTATTTAATTATTTAAGTTAATAATGGTCGTTTTGTCGATCATTAGTACTTGAGTCAAAAATAAGATCCTTATAATTACAAGTTGTTCATGGGGTAAAATATCCATTATATCCAGAATTATATTCATGATGTAGATATCATATATATACTATATATCCATTATATACATTCATTTATAATATTACATAACATTTAGAGGTAATAAATGAAAAGCACCGTTCATGGAGACGGTAAGCCGTACGTACGCATGAACACTACTTTCATTTTTATTTCATATTTAATGGAATGAAATCATAATGATATAAAGGTATATTATAATTAATTATAATATCATATATAATATCATTAACTCCGCCTTTTATACGTCCCAGATATGTCATTAACGAATCAAATCACTTTGAGGGGGCGGTAGACTGCACTTCCAAAAAATGAAATTATCGCGTTTATCCATAATAGAAACCATAATGGTATTTCATAAATGAAAAATAATGAATCATAAGAAAAAAATAAAAATATCATATATCATATATAAATATAGTGACATCATAATGGCAACCTTTAAAGGAGTTAAATGAAGACTGAACATTCATCATTTCGTCAGGCAGAAATTCGCCAACCAGAGAAACAGTATGTTCATTAACCATTAGACGGATGTGTGTGTATGTGTGGCACAAATAATTCTTATAAAAACATCCTAGTATATTTAAGATACTGGTTTTGTTACAAAAAAGGAATAAAAAGATGTTATGGGGTTGAAGAAGCAAAAAAAAAAGAACAGAAGTGAAGACATTACCTTTAAATTGGGTAACTCCTCTTGGATTGAACCAAAAGGGATTCTTGAAAAGCTTCTTGCCTAAGGAAAGGATTATATTATAAGGAGAGGGATTTGGAGAGATAAAATGATCAGATCATCTCCGAGCCTATGGCTTTAGAGGTGTGGGTAAGGTGGTAGAGGTGGGGGCCTTTTATAAGAGGGAAGTGGGGCACTATTGAAAATTCAAGAAATGATACTTTATTATATAATGAGTTTAGAATTTTAAAAGTCCCAAATTGATATATTTCAAGGATAAGGTGGTAAGGGTTCTATATCCACCCATAAAATAGGTCTTTGACAAGTTTAAGTCTTAGAGTTTACATTATCATTTCATTTTATTAAATCGTTAATTATTGAGGTAATCACTACATCATCATGGTGTCATAAATAATTTAAGTTATTTAATGTCTAAAAATTATAAAAAAAATACTATAATATAGGAAATCTTTTTATATTTCCAATTAATATTTATAGTCTAAGAGATAATTTATGTAAATAAAATTAAAATTGTTTTACTTGGGTGATACATACTTTGGTTATACTTTCCTTTTAAAAAAACATAAAATGATAAAGTGTCACTATCACCCAAAAGTGATTCCATGGGGTCCCTAAGTTTGGCACAAGGCATCCCATGGTCAGCCATAACCAAAACAGTAGCATTAGGACAAATCATGGGGTAATTTGTTATTATTATGATATTATATTTTTACCCTCAACTACTCGATTACTAATTAATCACGATAATTAAAGATAATTATCGTCGTTACTATTCATAGTGTCAAAAAACAAAAGAGTCTTAATTAAATAATTTGGGCCTTCTGATTCAAAATATGGAATCCATTTTACCAAATTATAAACACCAAAATTACAGTAATCAATTTAAAAATGATTTCCGTTGTCAAAACAAATAGCAGGTTTTTTAGAAACAATTTCAATTAAATGTTTGACAATTGTTTATGTCAAATTACAAAGTGAAATAAATTATAATGACCACCATTGGATTAAATGGTAAAAAATATTCTAATTAAAATTTAAAACCAATTAATAGGATACTCTAACCATATAATTAAATTAGATGAAAAAGCATTTTTAAAGTAAAATGCAGTATTTCTCACTTTTCATTAAAAATTGAACATAGTCAAAAAATAACAAAAAATTATCCAATGTAAATTTCAATGTCACAATCCTAAATAATAAGTTTATTTTGAAAAATATAGCTTATAAAATTTCCAAAATATAGATTTAAAATTGCTTCGCCATCAAAAGGCGGTAAAACATTCTTTTAAAAATATTATAGAATTCTATGCTTAAGATTGGATTTATTCTCATTTTAAGCCTCTAAAATAATATATAATTCCTAAATAGACATAGATAAGATAATCTATTATTAATTACATACTTTTGATGTTACAATTACATTGAACATCTGTCATTTGGAAGGAGAAATATATCAATAGTGGTACATTATAAAGAATTCTATACAAGAAGAAGAAATTGACTCTATCAAATAATATGATTTTAAGATGATATTGTTTAGTACATACAACCCTTGTATTATACATATAAATATTTTAAAAGAGTAAATTATTCATATATATAATGAGGAATGATAAATTGGTACTTACGAGGGATATTTAATTATTATGATAATGCATTATTTTGGTTTAATCATTATCCATAAAATAATGATATATGGATTCAATGGAGTCTTAAAAAATGTCTATGAAATTCATTTTTCAATTCTGAATTTAACATATATGAATAGACAATTTTATATACATTCATGGTAGAAATATAAAATGGATATTTGAATCAATACTAATGATTTTATTGAAAAATAAAGATATTTCCTTGTGAAGTCTGAAATAAATAATATGGTTGTATAAAATGAAATCAATTTATGATAATGAAATATTGGAAAAACATGAAGGTAATTAATTTAAAGGATTATCTAGTTGATATAAATGGAGAATTGTGGTACATAAATCCCTTGAATGTCAAAATGTGATGATGGGTATTTTTAATGTAATATAGGAGAAGAATACAACAACTAATTTACCAACCATGCTCATGTTCTTCAAAATAAATGAGAATAAAAATTATTTCAACTTGTGAAATAATATGAAGTTTTATGATGATTATATTCATCATTAACCTCCTAATATCGGGTCAAATATTTTAACTCATCCGATCACGACTACAGAATTAAGTTATGAGAATGATGTGTAGATATGTACAATTATCATCCGGTATAAGAAATTTAATTTCATATTTTATTTTTGAAATAAATACAAATTTAATTGTTAAGTATTTTATAAATGGTATTTAATTACCTTCTTAAGAATTATATATTGAGTTTATAATATAAAATACTAATTGAATTATTTCCTCATGTCAAATCTATATTTTATCTGTGATTAATGATTTTTTTAATTTCATTCTACGAAATATTTTCATTATACCTTTAGTAAAATTTAATGTGCTTTTATAAATGAATTAACCAACATTATAAGGTTCTCATATCAATTTTTGAAGAATGGGAGTCACATATCATATTCCAAATAAACATATTCTCATTAATCAATGTGAGGGTGAATAAAAACATCCAATGAAAAAAAATATTTCCTTTTTTCTATAAATTATTATCCACAATGGTTATTTATCATAGAATTTTATGGAGAAAAAAAGGAATATATTCATAGTTTTTATAATTTTGTTGATTTATTTCTTGAATAATTACATATTTGACATCAAATTTTTGATGTTGTGTATTCTAATGAATGCAGAACATATACTAAATGTATTTAAAACAATTAATTTAGTATAGAACCAATTGAGTTTCATGAATTGAAGATGAAACTCCAAGAGAATATTGATAATTGATTTATTTATCCATGTGCATCACATTGGTGATTAAAAATTCTCTTTGTTAATAAGAAAGATGTATCAATTCATCTCTTCCCATATTATCGAAAACAAAAATAAATCACAATCAAAATCAAATATCCTCCACCCACATTAATTATTTTTTTAACAATTAAAAGGACTTCAATACATTTTAGTAATTGATATTTTTCTGGGCACTATCCATTGTGGGTCAAAATTGTATATTTACCAAATTCCTCATTCTGTATAAGTTATAAACCCATGAAATTTATTGTTATGTCATTTGGTTATAATGACTATAGTTATAAATTTATGTGTTAAATAAATATTATTAGTTAATATTAACTAGATAATTTTTTATAGTATTTATATATATGATATTATTATATATTCGAAGATAAAAGATAGGTATGATGATCATTCATGAATATAACTGCAAACCTTGAAAATGGAGAAGTTTTTTAAAAACATTTACCAACCTTGAACTTTTACCTCTGAATCATTCATTATTGGGTCACATAATATCATGTCAGGGTATTTCAATGGATCCTTAAAAGATGGAAGTTATTTCGAAATAACCTATACCAACAATATGTATTAAGAACTATTTTTTCCTTGATTTTATGTATATTATAATTTCGTTGTGGATTACTTCTCAAATTTGTCTTATCAACTCACCATGTGAACAAGGGAGCCAGGTTACTTTTGACAGAAGAATGTGATAATGAATTTAGGAAATTAATTATAAGGTTATTTATAAAATATTTGATTTCATTACCTTATACTGGAGAAGGTTTTATAATCTACATTGAGGAATAAATGAATGTAATGAGATTTTTTATGCAGAATATTAATATCAACATAGATTAGTCTTTATGAAAATTGATGCTCAATGAGAAAAATTATCCAACTCATTATTTGGAGTTAGATATGTTTATTATTACATTAAAGATAAGAAGGTATTATATTTAATGTGGAACATGTGATATATAATTATCCTAAAATCATAATATTCATAATCAGTTAGAAATATATGATTAATCCCAAGAGATGATGCCTAGAGCTGATTAATTGTAAAGACAGGTCAATACATTACACCCTAGTAAAAGAGGATGAGATTGCCAATTCATTTATCCAAAATGGATCATTCTAGAAAATTTATGGTGAGTTTCCCAAATGATATAATATTTATGGTTTCTTAATGTATAGATTTGGTAAACTGTGATGGAATGAATGTATCTTATATTCCCCAAATGATTTTTCAACCACACATACATGTGATAATTAATGATTAGTAAAAGGAAGATGTGGAGAAAAAATAAGATGTTAGAATATATTATGAATTAATTCCTGATTATTATTGAATAATATGGTTTTGGAATGGGGTATGTATTCTATCCATAATATATCTGAATGAGTATTTAGAGGAGGATTATAACTATTCTTTATTTATTCATCATTAGAGTATGAAGATGTTTAAATATTTTAAAATTTATTTCTATTTAGAAAACATAAACAATGATATTATATAATATGTATCTCTATTATTAGTATTCCATCAAGATAATGGTGGAAGAAAATCTTCTAGTGGGATGTTATGACCATTACCCATAATAGAATGGAAAAAGGAAAACATCAACCTATAATTTATCCTTAGACACCTCAAATAATCTAAATACCATTATTCTTTTTGGGTTAATGTTGATTACCAAATGAAGATAGCACACTTCATTTCTATATGGTATGTCTTCTCCCTTGGTTATCATTAGAAAATATTCACTAAATAAGTGATATATTTGCATGGAGTACCATATTCTATTATATCATATTGAGATTCATGGTTTAACATGATGTTCTAGATGTGTCTTTAGTGGGATCCATATATGGAATTATGTTTCAGCATATGGTGAAGAGATGGTAAATATGATTATATGAATTTAGTAACAATACAGATATTAGAAAGAAGACAGAAATGTTATACTAATAATCATTAGTGACATTTGGATTTAGTAGTTATTGTAAAGGAATGATAACAAATTCCTCTATGGAAGAAGGTTATGAGATTTTGAATTAAATTAAAACTAAGCCCAATGTATATTTCCCCTTTAGAGATTTTAAATATATTTGGAATGGTATCTTATCTTTTGGAACCTCCACTAAAGCCTCTAATGTCTACGATGTGTTCCATTTATCTCAATTGGGGATTTATATACATGATCCATTACATAAAATGAACTCACATGTCCTACCTATAAAGAAATATATCATTTATGATGAACAACTGGTGGATATTTGTGATAATATAGATAAAATTGTATGATTAAAGATAACTCAAATACACAATGTTTTTCAAGAAACCACCAATTTAATAAATCTATACAAGAACATGATGAAATAATGAGGATGTAGTATCCTTAATAATTTAATAAGAGTGGAATTATTAAAAAATAGAAATTATTTTTGGTTTGGGGGGTCCAATGTAAAACCGTGATATTTTTATGATATATTTTTTAAAAAAATAAATTTAATTTCATTCAATTATTTTGTTAAACATAGCATCAATTATAATTTATATGCAATATACTATTAAAATGTTGTTATGTGACAAGTATCACAAAACTATCGGATTGTTGGTTATAAGTAAGGAAACACAATTTAAAAAAATATATATTTTATATATGTATAAAATGGAATGATTTTAATTTATTATTTATAATTGAAAATAACAAACAATTTAAAATAAAATAGTTCTTTATCACTAATTTTCTTAGGCACACAAATTATGTTTAACTTAATTAATTAAATTTATCATAATTGGAAGATTATTTTAATCAAATTCAAATATTAAATATATAAACATTTTTTTCATCTTTGAAAAAATATATTTTCAAAGGGGTAGGAAAATAAAACATATGAAATTATGCATACAAATATATTTTTTTAAAAAAGTCATTCCATTTTATTTTATGTAGTTATTTTGAAATTTATTTTACCCATTTATTGATATTTTATTTATGAAAGGTTAAATAATTTTTAAATAAAAATTATACATATATATAATAGTAAATTTTTGAGAATTTTTTGAAAAAATCAATTTATTAATGAATAGTTAAAATACAATTTTTATTAAAAAAATGACTTTTCAATTAAAATATTTTAAAAATTCTATTTTTCAGAAATAAATTAAAATTAAAATTATTTCATTAATATTATAATTAATAAAATTTTGGTCCACAGTAATAGTTTAATATTTAATTTGAATATTAAAATTATACTTAAAAATACATATTCATTGGTAAATTGATATTCATCAAATCTGTTAGATTATATTTATGCTAACTTATTCCATCAATATAAGTTGTGTTTTTTAAAATAGATTCAAATTTTGGAATTAGAATTATTAATATTACTCAATAAAGAGAAGATAATATGTTTTCATAATTAATAGTAAAAAGAGTGAAAGCCCATTTCCATTGTTAAGGTTAAAATAAGTGTATTGAGGTGTAAACTAAAATGATAAGGATTTAAATGACCTTACCCCTTAATGAAGTCCCATAAGTTGGTTTTATATTTAAATAAAGTTCATATAGTAATTAAATGGCCCATTTTGATATTTTTTACATGAATGTGACAAGCCCTTATTTTAAAAAACTGAAAAATTATAAATTTTCCTCCGACGTGAATTATAAAAGGACACCTCCACTCCTCTCCTATGGACACGTCACATCCCATTTATTTCATCCTTATACTACCCAATTCTACTACTAACATACTTAACAATGAAATGGATTCAATTTATTTTATCAAAAAAAATTAAAGAATTGAAATAGTTATACTCTAAAAGGGGTTATACTATGAAGAGGCATAGTTCAAAACCGTGTGATATCGGGTTATATCTTCTTCCAAATCCATGAAATATTATTAAATTGTGGTGAAATAATAACAAAAATATTATTTAAATATATAGATATTATTTTTTTAATGGATTAACAAATATTCATCTCCTCATCCATCATCTGAAAAATGAAACCATTGATCATGTATACAACAGATTTATGCCAGATGAACCAATTCAATTATAAATCAATCATAGCATTTCATGACTTGATATAATTATGAACAAAATTTTAATATATAAGTACATAATTATATATATAATTTATGACCTAATTTAAATTATTATTTATAATATCAAATCATCATTATAATATTTTTATCCTATTGGAAAAAAATATCACTCATGTGTACATGTGGACGACCACCTTCATGAGGCGATGTGATTTTTTTCATTTATTTATCACATGGATGATCGTAATTGTCAATTTATTAATATAAATTATTTATATAATATAATAAATATTACATGAATGTGAAATATCATTTACTTTTTATTTATTTTATCTTTTGTAAATTGAAAATAAAACTATGTCTACTTATGACCTACTATTCCCATGAATGGTGTAATTCATTTTTCCCCACTAATAGTTATAGAATTCAATACATATATTAATAATGAATATATATTTTAATTATATCATTAATATAATTCCTTATATTATATAAGCATAATGAATGTACAAGTACTGTGACAACTGAACAGAATCATGCATTGAATATGAATTATGAAACAAATTGTAATTTCTACAATACATTGTTGATAAAAGGGATATAAGATGTCATATGTAAATCATAACTAGTTGAATGAATATGAGTATTTTTATTTAATATATATAGAAAAAAAACTATTATATATATATGGGGTTCAAATATTTAGAAAGATAGTTGAGACTTGAGGTATGATGTTTATGTTTATAAGCTATTTTTAATCAAGATTGTTTCTTATTAAATATCAATTGGGGAAGGGATATAACTATTAACCTATAAATCAATTTTTACATTCATTCAATCTATTTTTACAACATAAATATTTTTTTTCATTTTAATCAATATTACTCATGTGATAAGAATTAAATTTTAAGATAAGAAAATATGTTTTAATATTCTACCGAGAATATTTTTCTTCCATGTAAATGTTTTATATAAATTTTTTAATGAATATTTTAATATTCAACTATTATATTGAAATAAATATTTATAATTTTTCTAACTAAAAAACCAATTTAAAATGAATCTTATTTTCATTTTTGGAATAAGGTTGTTTTTTAATTTTTACAATATAGAAAATGGAAAATTTTATTTTACTTGTCACAACATGAATTGAATTTCTTATACTCATTACCACACAATTACATAAAAAAATTTCTAAAGGGTTCCTTGTGAATTAAAAATAAATAATTTTAAATAGTATTTCAGAAATATATTGATTTCAATGAACGAATTCCAATATTGAATGGTTGTATTACTCAAAAATGATTTTATTGATCCTTTTATTTTATTTATATTCCCCAATATGAAAAACCATTAGAGGTTGTTATTTTTAAATAGGTATATCGTCCACTTGTACAATCCTTATTGTTTCTATAGATGGTTTATTAATATTATGATGATAAATCTATAGAACACAATTATTTTACATTGGATCTTCTATGACTGGTTGATTAAAAAATTAGGAAACTTGTTTTGTTTGTGCATGCCATGTTATGTTGGAAAAATTAATTATTTTATTAAACACATAGAAATGGTTTTTATTATGTGATAATTATACATGGAATTATATAAACCTAAATTATAATGGTTAATTTTTCACAACTCATTTTATAATTTGTTTATGAATGTTGATGAGATTGATCTACTATATGGAACAAGTCAATTTTATACATCCACTATGGGGTGTTGGTGGTGATGCATGATGTATTCTGATATGTTTAGTACGTAGATATTAAAGCTACACCATGATTTTATGGTTTAAGTAGGTAACCTTGAAATATTAAATGGTTTCTATTGATATTACTGTTCCACTATTTTATAATGTGATCTTATTATTAATGTCTAGTTTATGATGATTTCACAATCATATAATGAATTTTATAAATTAAAATTTTTAAATTCATTAATATATTTATGATTAATGAGAGATTGGGTATGAACATTTTTAGTTAATTTCATGATCCCATACTATTACTCATATCTTATTTTTTCTTATGATCATTGGTTGTTATCTCCTATGTTTACCCATACAGATAAATTAATATAACTATTTTGTATGTTTAATTTACACTTTTTATAAATAAGGGGTTAATTAGTGTATAACATTGAAGACTACTAAATTGGAAGACCAGTGTGGGAGACTTTTAGGATCTTTCATTAAATAAGAATATTTTTTTATCAGGTTGAAATTCGTAGTAAACCATTATTTTCCTATATGTGTATTTTTGAATTTTATTGATTATTAATCTAGAAATATATAATATTTATATTTGAAAATCGTGTATAATTATTAACATAACATAATAAATGTTGTGATTACTCACAAAGTTTTATTATAAAATGGATTAAGGTCCAAAAACCTAGATTTGTTAACAATTATCTTAGGAAATTGATCACCTTTACATCTATAGGGGACAAAGGAAACTTTTTTGAACTCGAAAAAACATTAATTGATTCAACAATTGAAATATTTCTTTAGTAAATGGTAGTTAATTTTTTCCATTTTCACTCTAGATATAATATTACCCACTCTATTAGATCTATTGATATGATCTGTTATAGATAAATATATGTGTTATTGTGTTAATCTCGAGGAGATGATTATAAACTATTGAAGAGGAAACTGATTATTGTCTCGAATTAGAAGTCTTAATTTTCATTATTCGTTTTCATATTATATAGTGAAGTTGGTTTTTCTTATACCATTTTATATGTTCTAGAAACTGAATACTTTGTGTTTAAATTCAAATTTTTTTTAAAATCACTACATTTATTACCAGAAACCTTGGTTATGAAATATTTCTCTGATGTTTGATAAATTTTTTGAAACATAATGGTTTCCAAAAACAATTGTTTCTGTGGAGAGATTATGATATCAAAAAATGTCATAAATGGTTTTGTTTGTTAATTTCACTTTTGGATGAATTATGTTTATAATTTCTTAAATCAATATGAAAAATATGAAAAACGTCATGGTCAGATCTGCCGACATCATAAGTGTTCACCAAGTGATGTATTAGTGAATGGATGTCTGAATACTAGTGAGTATAGGGAGGTCTATGTTTGATATGAACGTTTTTATTAGGGGGTAGTAGATATGTGTTAGTTATTATGAGTGTTAAAAAATGGTATAATGTATTTTGTTAATTTTCTTCCTCCAAAACATCTAATGGAATCCTAAAAACTATATTCTCTATTTTATTTTTATTTTATATAATATTTTTCAATATTGTTATATTTTTATTTGAAAGTGTTGGAATGTATTTGGGGTATTATATATATTTTTATTCTCACTCCCTTATTGTGATATATATTTCATTTGTATATATATTATATAATGATACATTGGGAATGGAACGGTGTCACATCTCCCTAGTACTGCACCATGATGTATTCTTCTCAATGAGTGTTTGGATCTTGGAGATCCAGAATTGTTGTCATTGGTGTGATTTTGCATTACTATCACTATCATTCGATGTATTTAGGTCTATTTCATCATCCTTTTGTACCTTAACGATCTTACTCTAATTATTTTTTCTTTTCATTCATATTGAGTTTTGTTATTATTACAGATACACAGTATAGATGATTGGATGAAAATATTATGTTATTTCTGTATTTTGGTTCCTTAGAGAAAATTTCACAGGAATTTAGGTTTCGAATTTTTGAATTTATTTTATCCCTTCACATTAGTAAGGATTTCCTTTTTGAATTGTTTAAATCTATTGAATCTAAATCCAATTAGTTAGGTTTATAAGTATTCATTTTTATTTATCATTTACATTCTCAGGGTCGTTCACATTATTGTGAATAATTTTCTCTACCACTCACTATCATTATTTGGATTTTAACATTTCCTCCATGTCTTTATTTTTCACTTCAATGTTTTTCCTATTTGAAAAACGTATTTATTTATTATTATAGATGAAATTCGCATTTACCTTTCCCAATTCTCAAAAGGAAGGATCATAACCATTTTTACAATGTGGGTTTTCTATAAAGATATTTTCCTTGTAAAAACATTAATTTATGAGTCCAACATAAATTTGGGACAATGAAATTTATTTAATGGGTTATGTAACACCTTGTGAATTTCAATTATGGACATTATGTTTGGTAGAATATAAGATAGAGATCACATAATTTAAATGAAAAACTATATATTATTATTTTAAATATGATAGTTATAACATATCGATTGAAAATAGGGTATGGATAATTATTGAAACAATATGAAAAATATATAATGATAATAATAAAAATCAAATTTATTGATTAATACATAATAAATAAGAAATAAGGTTTCTGAAAAGATATTTTATTCTTTCAAAAATATGTTTTCTTCAAAAATTAAATTTATTAAATTTTCTGGAAAAATATTACAATGAATTTCTAAAAGTATTATTACTAGTATTTTTATAATGATATAATTAATTAAATGTGAAACATAAAATTATTTTAGACTGAATTTTTTAGAATTTTTGGAAAATTTTTATTTTCCAATAAATAATGTAAATAAATTTTTAAGGTAAAAATATTTTCAAATCACGTATATGTAATTTAAAAATATATTTTACATTATAATTTAAAATAATTTGATCATTATTATTAAAAAAATCACTTAAATTTTATTGTATTCATCATTATACATCAACTTGGTATAAAACATATCTGAATAAAAAAAAATTATTAAAACCCATTTTTTGTTATCTTGGTTGAATTATAAATTAAATTTTACCACATATGAGAATTTAATTAAATTATATGTATTAAAAAATTTAAATCAAACTAATTTGTATAATTTCAAAGGGATAATGTTTTTATTCATAATGAATATTAAAAGTTGTTAAAATTTGTAACCATGGTTACTATTACAATGGTTTTACATGGGGTTAATCTAATGTGACAAGGTTAAAATTACCTAAAAAATAATTTATCATTTTTTATGAGTATTACTGAAATAAAATATCAATTTTTTTTAGTAAAATATTGAATTTTTAAGATTTTCTTTCATTTTCAAAACCCAACCCCGACTCTTGAAAAGATAATTTATATGTTTTTCTGATTTTAAAATATATTTTTTCATTTCATTTGATGATATGGATAGAATATTTGATTAAGATTTTTATTGGTCCAAAAGTTAAAAAATAAATTTATATCGTTAAAAAAAATAAATTCATGGTATCCAATTTATTACATGATTTTATGTAAAAATTATATTTATGCATGATTAGGTACTTTAAATAAATATTTTTATCCTGAATTTCATTTTCTTATATTTAAATGAATTTTTTGAACCATTATAAAATAAACCTAACAAAATGGATTAAAAATTTGGAATTAGAAAGTAATATTTTGTATATGTTCACTTTTATTTCTGGACATATAATATACTTATCATGGTAAAAAGTCAATTTATCATTGTTAATCTTAAAAATAGTATAATGATATTTAACTGAACATGTAAAAATGTGGTTGGATGAGTTTATTTATATGCTATAACATATTTTATTTTATTTTTGGGTTCAATAGTTCATATTTACATGATTATCATATATATATATATATATTATCATATCATGTAAGTAATTACAAATGTTGTATTACAATTACCTATAAAATGTTATCTTTTATATGCACATCTACACAACTTTTCAGTACACTATCTCATCCAATTCCATCCAAAATACCTTCCACAGATCTCTTTATATATCCAAGAGGTATTATTTTGGGAATAATAATAACCAAAGAGGGATTATCATGAAACAAAATGAATGTTTTCTGAAGAGTATGTATAGCTTTTAGCTAGATGTTTTAGTTTAATTTCATATTATAACTCCATAATATATTCTTAAAACATGATGAAATATTAAAAAAATTCATAAATATACATGAATGTTGTTATGTTAATATAATTATATATAACCCAATAATTTTATTTCATATTGGTAAATAATACATCATTTTTATGTATGGTAGACTACCACCTCACGAATAAAAATAATTCATTTTCATCACATTCAATCATGGACAGTTATAATGATGGATGTAATCTTCATATATTATCGTAATGAAATATTTATATTTCATTAATGAAATTATATATTAAAATTTCATACATTTAAATCCATTGAAATATTATAATTTCATTTGTGTTTATGTGTGTAATACAACCTCCATGAAGTGATATGATTAATTTTCCATAACAATATCACATAGACACTCTATATAAAATTATTTAAATATATGATATTAAATAATGAGATGTTCATAATTTTTTAGTGATATAATAATCATTAAATTCATTAATTTAAGATCATTGATAAATGGAAATGTTACTCATGCATGTTCATGGCTTACCATCTTCATGATTTAAATGTAATTAAATTTTCATTACCACCAGTCATGACTGGATTTAAAATTATAGTAATTTTATGATAATATTAGTGGTTTCAATGTTATTTATTTTTGGCATGATGTAATAAAAAATTCTTCGACTATGTTGAACTAACTGATGTAATTTTGGACTTACAAGCTGATTATCATATAACACACAACATATACATAACCAAATATGTAATTAAACATGTCATTGAAATAAATTAAATAAATAGTTTGATGATATGGTATTAGACATAGAAATGGATATTAAGAAATTAAATAATTGAGAAAAGGTAATTATATAAGAGATAATTAATGTACCTAATGACTCATACTGGAAGTAATGTACATATTACATTAATCCCTATTTTTAAATTCATTAAATATTAATTTTATAAATATTTTGATTGCATGTATATATTAATAAATATTATTTTTCAATGAATTTTCATGGACATTAATGAATTCTAAATATAATTTCAAATGATTTTCTACACTCTTTCAACGATTCTGAAAATTATTATTTTATGTATTTTATATAGAATACCTTGACAAAAATGAAAAATGGAATGTTTTATTTTAACAAATATGATGTAAATAGTTTTTTCAATCATTGTAACCATTATTTTTTTCTTGGTTTCCATGATAAAATTTCATGTGTTATATGTGAAAAATTCTCATTTCCCATTATCATGGGTATCTTGACAATTGGTTCTAAATGTAATGAATATTTAGATATTTGGAAAATATTTTCTTATGGGTCCAAAATATATTTTTATAATGAAAATGAATGAATTCATATGTTATGAATACATTATTATTCAGGTAATGTTTATAATGATGGGTGAGATAGATAAATCTCAAGATGATGGGTGATATTGATATATCTAATGATGATGGGTGAGACAGATATAGATATTCAATGCACTCTGTAAAGGGATGGAGATATACAATTACAGGTCTCAAAAAAGAAATTATTGGTATTGACTTGGTGGGTTATTCCATTTTAAGAGTGATTATATGAGTGATGTGAAAATTACATACATAGATTCTGAAATGAAATTATATAATTTCTAATGGGTATTCATGAAAATATTTTTATTTCAAAACTATGGTTTAAGATCATTTATTTTAGTGGAATGAAGATTTATTTTTCAGTAAAAAAGAATTATTTTTTTTCAAGTATTATTAAATATATAAAAAAATTAATTTTATAAAAAGGGAGAGGAATAATTAATAAATAATATCTTAATCATATTTTATATAATGTAAAATTTAGATCTCATAAATTTACACACTTTATTTTCCCATAGGTTTAGTGTCATTGGAGATTAGCTATATTATAATATTATTTTTTATAATATATTCATTATTTCTCATAAAATTCTATAGAAATGAAATCATAATTAATGTATGACATATAATATTCCTACTTATTTATAGGGTAATGTGAATAGTATAAAATAGTTACATTAGATTCTCAATAAGTGTAAACATATAAGATAACAATTGATGTTAATTAGTAAGAATAAGGTGAACATATGTGTTTTAAATAATCACAAATTGGAAAGGATATAACTTAAGGAAATCAGACCCAATTAAACACACATCATAAATGATAATTAATGATATATTTATTTAGGCAAAACATGTCAATTTATTTATAATAATATGGAATATACATAGGAAGTAAACACAACTTTTGATGTTAATGTTCCCTAGAATAAGAATAATCACCCGATGGATTGATTATCATAGTTTATTATACTATAAAAATTTGATAAAATATATTCTTAGATAAAATACTTTATTAAAAATAACACACAGTCATAAAATTTATTAATAAGTCATTATAAATGCACATATAATGTAAGAAAAAATATAAAAAAATAACATAAATAATAGCACAAAATGTGGTAAAATGAGACAATAATAATGAGATATAGAGAATTACATAATAATGAGGTAAGACAATATGTGGATTCTTTTTTATCATAGAAAATCATAACATCATGGGAATACTACAGTCATTTAAACACATAATTTTTTGATCAAACCCAATAATGTACATGATTTTGTTTTTGAAAAATCACACCAATGTCCAATAGTTTTTAATTTTTTTGAAACAACATAATGTACATGAATTTATCTATGATGAAATGAATAATATAGATGAATTTTTGGTGAAAACCCTAATTATTTCAATTAATTGTTTATTAATAAACCAAGTAAGGTCAATTAAATTTTTTTTATGGAAACAAAATAATGTTGACATATTATATTACGAGAAAACCGAATGATATAGATTACTAAATTCATGTTATAAATAGATATAAATATTTGAATATTTCATATAATTATCACATTTACAGCAGCATAAAAAGAAAATTGGTATTCTATGAAAACATGAAAAAATTAATATTTACTATAATTGTTAATTCCCTCTTGTGAAAGAAACATGTTTCATGAAAATTTCCAAATGAAATTATTTAATGTCATCTAATGAATGAAGGTGGGTTGAATTCATATAGAATATCACTATTAAATAATTATAAATATAAAATTATATAGGAAATAGTGGAAAAACTCTTTTATAAGAGCATTGTTAAATTAATTGATAAATACGAATAAATATCCTTATGGTATTCTATATTTTATTTTAAATGAAATAAATTTATAAAAAAATTGAATTACATATTAAATTAGTAAACTAGAAAATAAAATAGAGATGTTTCATAATGAAAATAAATGGTGATTGTGATGAATTTTTCTCTTGAATCATATTTTGTTAAAAAAAATTCATGTTACACCTTTGAAAAGAAGTTTAGCAATGGAAGACAACAACCATACCAAAATTAATTGAAGAATGTTATTTTCATAAATAAATACAATAAAATCAAATTTTTCCTTAATAAATATTATATTTATAGATAATGAAATATATAAAACTATATAATGAATATTTTAATATAGGGTAATGACTCATTTCAAAAAATAAGAGAAATTGTTGACTCTGCTTACAAACATCCACTTGGTTGAATTGGTGTCCAATGGGAGGTGAATTGGTAAAAATATATGTGTACCAAAAAAATGAAAATGGAAGATAAAATGGTAGGGTTATTAAGAAGAAATAATATATAATTTCTATTTATATAGTTTTAAACATAAAAATTCATTATTTTAATTTGGGAAAGGAAAATAAATTATTATTTTGGTTGAAAAAATTTAATCAAAATACACAGTATGAAATAAAAATACATGGATTTGTAAATACCATGAAATAAATAAATTAAAAGATAAATTATATTCATGGGGTGGTATATAGAACATTTTATTAAATAAATTTTTCAATGTTGAAATAATCTATATTAATTTAAAATTTACATGGGAAACCCATATCTTTACTTTTAAATACCAAAATAGATCATTAATGTCATGCATAACAAGAATAAATATATTAGTATTTTATTTCATAACCTTATTCATATATATTTAGTTATAAACTATGTAATTATAGTCATTTTGTAACTGTATATTAGTTTTTGAGTATTTATTTCCATCATCTTATGTTATTAAATTTGATTTTTTTCATATATGCTTCATGATAGTCATACAGATCCTTGTTCAATAATTCTAAGTTAACCATTCAAAAATTATTAAAAGAATTTTAATAATTGGATTATAAATTTTTATCCCTTCCTAGGATTATTTTTCGGATTATATGGGTTTGATTTGTGAGAAAAGAAACCATAATGACATTATTTCTAGTAATTCACTAATAACAAGAAGTTACTTCATAATGACGTTTCATATTTCCTATGTCACACATAAAAAATATAAATGAAATAAATTACATTGTAATATAATATATAACATGTATTTAGGTATTCATATGTATTCATTGGGAGAATGTTCTTGTCAGAATATCATCATTTATGTAGGTGGTTGAATCGACTTTATCAAGAAAATTGTATACTAATGAAATAAGAATGTGCATATAGTTATATAATTGAAATATCATTTAATTAGAAAAAATTATAATAGAATAACCTATTTATAATGGAATACAATATTTAAAATAAGTGAATACGTGAATAAAATTTTCAAATATGCTGAATAACTAGGTACATTGAAGAATTAACTTATTCTCAACACTAGATCCTTTGTAAGGAAAGATTTTTTTATGGAACCAATAGTTACCAAATTCTTAATAAATAATTATAGAGAGAATAAATTAGTATTTAATATATATCTCATGGGATGTATTTATTTAGAAATGTTATGGATGTTTTCATTTTATAGGTTAGTGTTTAATAGAGTTTCAATAAATAATCATTCATTAATGTATATGATTATAATTTTAAAATGAATTTTTATAAAAATTAGAAAAATACTATATAAGTGATAATGTTTTTCCTATAAATCCTCCATCCACTAATTTTGACATAATATTTATTTTGTATTTTATGTCTTTACAAGTCAGTTAACCCTTCTTACCTCGTTTTACACCTGTTGTCCAAACATAATTGGTAGCATTTAAAATTACTTTTATTAATAGAGATGGGATTTAGAATGATACATAATTTTGAAATTATGATTTAAAATAGGAAATACATTTTTTCTAATTAATTTATAATGTTATTAAAATTTAATCTAATGAAAAATGCATAATATTGTTAATAATTACTAAGAAAAAATATATTTTTAATCATAAAATCAATTTATTCTCTTAAAATTCCATTTAATAAATAGTATATAAATGATAATTATATTATTATTAATATTATCAATAAATATTATAAAAATAACTATTTATCATTTATTAATTTAAATCATTTGGATTAAAATTAAATAAATATAAATTGATTTATTGAAAATTATATTTTTAGTCTCAAAATGATTTTTATTTATTTATAACCAATTATTAATAAGTTGTTTAAGGAATTGTCTCTTTTTTATTTTTTTTAAAATAAATTTAATTAAATTCAATACTCCAAATATGGTAAATGATGTTTTTAAATAAACAAATATAACATACAATAACAGTAATGTGTATGTATGTTTTTTTATAATTGACTAAAAAAATTAGCCATTAATATAATTAAATAATTTATTAATTAATGTTATTAATTTATTTAAAAAACCATTCAATATATTTTGCCTCTAAATTTTATTGATAACATTTCATAAATGTAAAAATTTTAACAAAAAACAAAAATCATTAAAATTGATTCATTACAATTTATTTCATTATTTCATATAGATTAGTAAATTTGATTTATTATTATGTAATAAAATATTTTTTTTCAAATAAATTATTTTAATTGAACTAAATTAATTTTTAATGTCTAAATAAAATTATGTATATCAAATATATATTGGTAATTACAAAATTTTATCATTTTTAATACTATTATATACAAATTTTATATAAACATTTATAATAGTCTTATATCAACAATATTATTCCCATAATAACCAATAAATTCATTCCATTATATCATGAAAAAGGAAAATTGTAATTCAAATAATTTTAATTTTTAATTTCACCATATGTTTTCCCCTTTCTTAAGTCTTGTTTTATAGATTTCATTCTACTAATGGTTATTGTCATCAGTGGGGATGATAATGAGTATTTCCATGTCATAAAAATATTATTATTTTCCATTTATTGTTTTATTTTATTTTTTTAACTCTAAAGGGATGTAATCCCCTTTTGTATTTAATACTTAGATTCATATTCATTTGTTAGAATGATTTATTATGAATGATTTGTTTCAAGGTTAATTCATATATTATATTACTCACTACCTATTAAAATTTAAATTCTTTAATGCAATAAATATAAAAATTAATATTGATAAACATATAGTATATAGAAGGAAATTTGTTCCTAAAACATAGGGTGGAACATTCATTACCCCATTTAGATAGAAAATAAATGTGGTGATTTAGGATAGTTTATATTATTTCTTAGGTTGGTAGTGTGGGATATGTTTTTGATTGATAGATGTGTTGGGTTTGGTCTCTTCCCCTATTTGGATTTTATTTAGATGATCTATGATGTAGTAATATAGGGAAAATATTATCCTAAAAACAAAATATTGTGATGTGCTATGAGGATGTGTTGATGTGAGAACATAATCCAGAAGAATTTGCTGAAGTCAATGTTAGCGGCAAGAAACACATCATGGTATGAGACAAAGAAATGTTGAGTAAGGAATAAATGATGGGGTTGGGTCTTGAGACTACATTCACAGTAAAAATGGATGGAATTTATCTCAGTGAGGAATTATAGTTTCTAAAAAATAGATTAACTTGTTAAAGATTATAATTTGATGATGATGTATATTGAGTTGGTACTTGTGATGAAAATTGGGTGTGTTTGTCATTTCTTGATTGATGGTGAGGGAATTTTGAATCATTACCTCTATGTGAAGGTAACCCCCGTGGATTTGGTTGTCGTATATCTATTCTAATATATAAGAACAACGAATAATTTTTTATTTTTTTATTTTTATGGTTCATCTGGAAAATACACTATGATGGTGAAAACATGTGAGGTTTCGTCTGTTGATTAAATTTTTTTTTGATACATACTTAAAGTATTTCATCGGAGTACATTAGAAAATTGAAATAGGATTAAAGACTTTATCATTTCACATTATGGTCCAGTATCTTCATGGATTCCTCAATCTATACTCTTAAAAAATCATATAGTCATAAATAAGTATTAACATACATGGAATAATAACATAGAATATAATGTAATAATGAATTTTATTATTTTATATTGTTCCAAATTAAATTAAATATTATTCTAAAATAATAATAATATAGAAATATCGATTATATTATCACGATAATGGGGATTTTATAAATCAATAACATAAAAATAGGATCATTATTGGTCAAATCATAAATCATAGAGGGATCATAGATTAACTATGGGTCAATTAACTATGATCATCATATTTTCAGTTTAACTAAAAAATGGGATCTGTGTAGACTAATATGTTATAATAGAACCTATTTTGGAAGGTTCTAATTTATTAATATATTTTTATAAAATTAAAAATTATATATTCCACCAATCTCATATCACAACCTACGTTAAGGGAAATATTATTATATGTGGTATGAAAAAAATATGTAAAAATATTATAGTATTATACCTAAAATGACATGTGATATAGGATATTAAATTTAACATACAAAACCTATATGGAGGCAACAACATTCATGACTATACTAAACTTCATTATATATCTTTTAATGTAGTTATAATTTAATTTCTACAAACTGAACAACAATAGATTATTTTAAGTGAGTATTGGAAGGAATGTTATATGTTTTTTAACATGTAATGTGTTTTTAAATTGATCAAATCATTATTCTAATTATAGAGAATCGATTTGAAACTAAATATAGGAGTCAAACAAGTAATAAAAAAGTGATTGAAACATACTTTATCTAAACTACAAAGGTTTTATGGTTTCTAGTATTAAGAGGAAAAATACTATGATTAAATTGAAATTCTTTTAAAGAGTATTGATATATACCAAAAGGATGTATAAAATTTAATTAATGTTTCCATAATATATTTCTATAGATATATATAATATATCAGTTAAAGGAATGGTTACACCAATTAAGTTATGTTCTTAAAAAAAGTTTGTTATTTAAAACATCAATTTAGGTGAACATGTGAAAAGATTTTATTTCCATTTATTCTACTTAATTTGGAAATTTTTCATCACTATAAAAACCTATATACATAATTAAAAAGATATTAATGATTTTTTTATTTTTTTTGAAAAATACTAAAAATATGATGATCTAGAACTATTTCAAACAGTGATATATAATATGATGAACAAAGGTTGGATGTATAATTTTTTACTATAGAAAAGAATATATTATTAAAAAACATGATAATTACATCAATCAATTTATATATAGATAATATTTGAAACTATACATTCTAAAACCCATCTATTTGGAATATTTCTAGTGGTGATATAATAAAATAGGTACATCTGATTCAAAGTGAAACCAACAATAATTATCATATAATGGTGTTTTTTTATATCAATTGTATTACTATTTGATGTCACCTTCAACAATTTAAATATAGTGATATATGTTATCATTGTATATTATATGACAATATTATGTATTTGTTTATATTAAATTTTTTTGGTATATGGTTTTTGGTAAAATTGTGGATTTAATTTACTTATTTATGATAACTATTTGTAATTTATTAAATTTTTATAGATTGTATAATTAATTCAGTTTAAAATGATTTATTAAATGTATGAATGCTTTATAAAAATTAAATTTTGATTATGAAGTTTTAATATTTAGTATTTTGAATTTATAAAATATATAAATAAATAAGAATATATTTTATTAATTTTATATTAAAAAATAATTTTGGAAAATAATTTGAGAATAATGTTTATAGTGTAAATGCGTTGTTCATGAAATAATTATTAGAATATATATTATTTAAAACAATTAAATTGGATTATATTAAATATTTGAAATGGTATTAGTGGAATAAAATATATGAATTTACAATTCTTTACTAATTATAATTTCAATAAATATAATCGTTTTTAATATTATATTTACTTAAATGAAGAGTTATTATTATATAAAAATGATTATATTTTATGGAATTCACATTCTTCTATGTTTATAAACTATACTGTGTTTTTAATTATATGAATTATTAATATATTATGTTAATAAATTCTAATGTATTTATAATTTTAATATTCATATTTATGAAATATTCAATTTTTATTGCATGTTTTTAAATATTATTAATATGTGAAATGTTCAAATAAGAATATTTTTACATTTAATTTATTTTAAAATTTTTAGTCTCTATATATATTACCACTCATTTAAAAACATTCATGCTAATAATAATATTGGATTTATTTTTATTTAACAAAATCTACTGTTATGATGGTCATTAATCGAAATAAAAACATATTTTTATAAATAATAGTATATTATTGGAGTTAATGTAATATTAAACAATAAATTATAATTTATAGATGATCGATATATAATGGGTATTTTAGTTATACTTCTCACTAGCATAAGGTTGTGTGTCCTTCTAGTAATATATGAACAAGATATCATTCATGATGAACACTAACATGAATTGGAATAATGTTTCCTGTAATTTTAATAATTTATCTGAATACATTTATTGTTTTATTTTCTCGTGACACATACAAATATGTTTTTAATATTATAATAAAAACCCATTAATGTAATCAAAAAAATAATTTAATATATAAACGTTTATACATAATATGATTTGATGCTGTAAATTTGGTGGATTTTTATAATATGTAAAAAATAATAAAAATTAAAATAATGATTTAAATTAGGTATTGAATGAGATAAAATATATATTTAATGTATATATATTCATATAGTGAGATGATAAAAAAATTTATACAATAACAAGGTGATTGATTCATTCTAAATGAGCCACTCGTCAATCCCTTGACCACTTAGTATAGGTGACGCTGAGTGTACGGTTCCCATAGATTATATTGAGTAACATGAGTAGAATATGAGAGATATGTATGGATAGGATATTATAAATAATGGTTTTTTTCTAATCATGTTTATAAGTATGTAATAGTAAATTTCCCTAATGAATGTAGTTGTGCTAGTTTATTTGAAAAATAGGAGAATATTTTATTCTACTAAATATTTAATAGTTAATATTTGACAATATTTATGATATTTAACCTACATTTATTTATAACGGGTGAAATAAAGTTATTAAACCAAATTATACAAAATTATTTATCTTAAACAACTTATACATATTTTGTAATGGAAACTAATTTTAGTTATAATATGTTTAAAAAAATTTAATATCGAATACTTATGAAACATGATGTAAATATATTGAATCAATTATTTGAGATAAATTTTGGATCATGAATTTTTCTTGAATAATATTAGAACATGAAAAATCATGTCTAGGAAAAGAAAATGATTTATATATAAAAACAACATCTTCCAAAAAATGGAACCCATTAATGAATAAAAAATGTGGAGAAGTTTTATAATAATATAAATAAGAGTTATTTTTTAGATAAATGTTCAAAAAAAATTATTTAAATATAATTGAATTAATTATTGAAAACTACTAATATATATTCGTATGAGATGATATTTTTTTTGAAGAGGATTTATCAAAAAATAGAAAGTAAATAGTAGTATGGGGTTTAAATTGTGTTGTTTTGTTGAATGATTATATAATGGAATTATATATCAATTAATATTATAAATATAATTATTTACATCAGTTATTTGGATATATTAAGGTCACTTATCAATAAAAATTTACATATACAAATTACCCAAAAATTATTTCTATATTTATTTTATCAATTAATTATTATTTATGAAATGAATAGATATTATTAAACATTACATAATCTTATTAATATATTGACGGTTTAAGAATATGACATGGCTGGTTCCAAATCTCGATATATTGTGATTTTAAAGAAGGCTAATTTTAGAATAATTGACAAAAAAACTTCTATATGGAATTAGGGACATAACCAATTATTTAAAAAGAAAAATATGTATCATGAATGAGAGTAATGTGTTACATTATATACAAATTGGAAATTAGAAGTGGTATTTATAATAATTTTTGAAAGAGGATCTTAATAATTAATAATATTCTATATAATGTATATGTAACATCTACAATTTTAAATTATATTTAATTTCAGATGTCGTTAATATTTATAAGAATTTTCTTGTGAAAGATTGAATTTTAGAAAAACTAATTTATTATTGATTTATGAAAGTGTAAACCCCCTTTTTAAAACGTTTGAATATTCTATGGAATATTTTCAGAGTCAAGTGATGAGTTAGAATGACATTCTAAGGCCCTTAGAGCATCATTAATAATAGAATAAACATATAATATATAATTTTTAAGCAATTTCATTTCTTCAATTTTTTTTGAATATCTCAAAAATGTTATTCTATATATGAAATTTGATATGACCGTTAGATCCAATATGATGGGGTTACCATTACAGAAACATAACATTTGTTTATGTCATGAATTCTGTAAAATCAAATGTGGGAATTTTTTATTTATAATTTAATTATATACTTTTCATAACATATGTGAATATCTCTCAAACCATGGTTGTGATGTAAAATATAAGACCGCCATTAGGTATGGAATGTAGGTTTTAGCCAATGTGTTATATAAGTTTTGTTCATGGTAATTTTTTGTTAACATCCTATATAAGTGTTTTAATAATTGGAATATTAATAATTTAATTAGTATTATGAAATAAATATAATAATAGTATTATTATTATTATTTGGGAACTGGAAAAAATTATTGTATACATTTGTGATTAATAATACTGTCCTAGTGGAAACAGTGACTACTCAATGAAATTATTGTGATAAAATTAACTATTCCAAATAAATGCTAATGTATAATAAATATTAATTTCATAACTATTTAATGGTTTTTTTAAGATAATAATGGTGTAAATTATTTGTTATAAAATAATATTTTTTTCGTTATTATTATTATTAAATTAGGACAAAAATATTTGTTATTTGTATATATATATATAGTGTGTATATATATTTATGGGATAATATGTATAAATATACATTCATATGAAGGTGTATGTTCATGTATATCAGTATATATATATGTGTATATAAGTATATATGTGTATATATATAATGTTTATATTTATGGGATGAATATATGTTTATTTATATGTGTTAATGTATATTTGTATATATGTATTGGTATATATATAATAAAACAATCATTCATTTTATTACACACTAATTCATGATTAATTATATAAAATAAAACATAATACAACAAAAAAAGATTGATTTGTCGTGTGTCTTCGGGAATTAGAAATATAACACAACATTTTTAACATGGTATACAATATTATTGAAAAAATTCATATCATGCATTTAAAATTACACTGTTTTAAAAAACTACATAGGATAACCTAGGGACAGACATAAGAAATGGGTGAGATATAAAGCCTAGTAAATGAATAAACAAGGCATGACATGATTAAGATAATACATGTTAGATAATAGTCATATCAATGGGGCATAAAAAGTAAAATAATCATATGTCTTGATATATTATGATTATCGTAACATGGGAAATAAGGGGAAAACATAAAACACAAAATCATGAAAACATGTCAAGGACATACATACAGTACTGGAAATTTAGTCTATATCCACTGTTACAATCCTTGTTTATATGCCCCAAAACCGTGGTTATAGGTTATATCCAAGTTCCAAAGGGTTCTGGATGGTATTAGCATGGCTATAGGGAAAGTCCT
Organism: Viscum album; assembly: GCA_963277665.1. Taxonomy (NCBI): domain Eukaryota; kingdom Viridiplantae; phylum Streptophyta; class Magnoliopsida; order Santalales; family Viscaceae; genus Viscum; species Viscum album. Next base: position 1,981,638,709 of record OY728161.1, on the reverse strand, counting down.
ATAACCATGGTTTCAAAGCATGGATAACACCCTATAGCCACAATTTAAACTCAGGCTATAGTTTTTTATCCACAGTTCCAAACCATGACAGAAAAATTAAGCCTCACAAGGCTTATAACCATGGTTTTGAACAGTGTCTATATATCTTTAACAACGTTTTTCAAACCATGGCACTAGGCCTACAACAACGGTTTCAAACCGTGGAATTATGCATATAGTCTCAGTTTTAAACCATGGCTATAGGGCTTTACATTTCATAAGAAAAGTCCCCCATACCCCCCCCCCCCCGAACATCACCCATGCACCCCCATGGACCCCCCATGGATAGCCCACTTGCACCCCCCCCCCCCCGGACAACCCCCCTGGACAGCCCCCTTCCACCCCCGGACATCCCCCTTTCACCCTTGTGAACACCCCCTGGACAACCCCCTTGCACCCCTTGGATAGCCCCCTTGCACCCCAATGTCCCTAGAAATCATCCACGCATCAGCTAGACAACTATTTCACCCCTAGACGTCTCATAGAACCCATTGGACAACCCCCTATCACCCCCTACCCCCCCCCTTCACCCCCATGCCCTCTGGACAACCCCCTTTCACCCCATTGGACAGTCCTTGCACCCCCCTGGACAACCCCCCCATCCCTCCCCCCCACATGCACCCCCACCCCCTGGACTGCCCCTTGCACCCCCTGAATAGCCCTAGAACCCCCTGGATATCCCCCCTTTCACCCACCTAGAGAGCCCCCCCATCATGAGTAAGTATACACACAAGAAATCCATTTCTTGAGAAGACATTAAGACCACTACCCACATACTATTCATGATATCTAACAAAGAATCTTTTTTGTTATGAAAAAACATTTGGTGAGACACATATGGGTCACTAAAATATAGTGAATAGATCAACTAACCTTGCTTAGATCATGTACATTTTGTAATACAACAAATAAGAGTGAATAAAAAAGGCTCCATGCTACCCATTAATTCAAGCAAGCATAATTGACATACCAAAATCAAGTTATTAAATATCACATAACGTAATATTATTTTAAAACAATTGTGTTAATGTTTTGGATTCCATGAATCCCAAGAATGATTTGTACCTAATTAAGTTTAATTGATTATTCTTGAATAAGAGATTCAATATTGTGAAAGTCCTATATTAAATACAAAGTAGAATAACATTATTTGCACCTATTTCATGATTTTTATTGAGGTCATTACTTTAGATAGAATGAATCGAAGCTCGAGAATTGTTTCACTAAGGAAACTGGTCATTATATGTTATAAAAAATAATTGATCAAGGAATATAGAAATCTCCATTTCTTTTTTAAGATAAATTAAGTGTACATGATTGAATCTGAACCTACATGATCATGGAGGATGATTAAATTTTATCCTACATTGGATTAAGACTTCATTAGGTGTGTATTATTAACAAGTTGGAGAGTTTGAATTTGAATGAAAAGGAATTCCTAAAAAAGAATCCTCTAAAACACACCCACTACCACCCTTCCCCAGATAGCCCCCTTTCACCACCTGGACAGCCCTAGCAACCCTTGGACATCCTACCAACGCCCCCATTTCCCCCCTGGACAGCCCCATTTCACCTAATGGACACCACCCATGACATCTCATGCACACATGGATATCCCCCTTGCATCCACAAGGCAACCCCCTTGAACACCCACGAAAACCGCTGGACAACCCCCTTGACCCCCACCCTTGCAGAACCCCCCCTGTAGTAGCCACCCCTCCCCCTCCCTGGACAGCCCCCTTGGATAAACACCCCCTCCTTTACAGACACCCCCACCCCACATGGATTGTTCCCCCAACAAACCCCCACCCCACCTTTCACACCCCCTTCCCCCTATACACATCAATGTGTGTCAAAACAATCTATGGATATTCTTGTGATGTCTCAAATTAGAGAAGAAGGGGTATGGATTAAAATGGAAACATAAATGAAATAATGTCAAACAAGCTATATAAGCATTAACTAACACTGTGATATTTCATAGACATCGAACCTCTATTTGAGGGGTTTTATTAAAAACAATTACTTTTATATCAAAAAAACAATTATTTTAACTAACACTTGATGGAGAATTGAAATTTAATATTAACATGAAAAATCACGAAGGAAGCTAAATGCAATTTAATAAATTCCTTAATTAATTAGGCTTAGAGAGGGACTATACCTCAATAGAGTCAAGCCACGCACAAGAGAATCCTTATATATATATTCTCACATGGATATGCATGGGTTATGTTTTGTTATTGGTTTTATTCATTGCATGCATCCCTATCCACAGACACAAACTATCATCCGAAATCATACACACACAAAATCCAGTTCTTGTAAAGACATTGAGACAACTACCCACAGACAATTCTTCATATCTAACAATGAATATTTTTTTATGAAAAAACATTTGGTGAGACACATATGGGTCACTCAATGATAGTGAATAGCTCACATAACCTTGCTTAGATCTTGCAAATTTCATAATACAACAAATAAGCGAGAAATACAAAGGTTTCATGCTACCAAAAAATCATCCAAGAATAATTGACATAAATAAAACATGTTTCTAAATAACACATAAAGTAATATAATATATAAACAATTCTGTCAATTTTATGGATTCCATGCACCATATTCATGAGGTGTACATAATTAAATTGATTTCATGATTATTGAAGTTGTGATTCGGTATTGTGAAAGTCCTATATGAAATAAAATATTTAAGAACATTATGTGCACCACTTGCATGAATTTTATTGAGGTCATTACTTTAGATAGAAGGAATTGTAGCCCGAGAGTTATTTTACTAAGGCAATTGGTCATTAAATGATATCAAAATTAATTGATCAAGGTATATAGACATATTCAATACTTTTCTAATATAAATTAAGTGTACTTGATCAAATCTGTACCTATAAGCTCATAGAGTAAGAATAAATATTATCATATGGTGGATTAAGCCTTCATTTGTTGTGTAGTTGTAACATGTTGGAGAGTTTGAAATTGTTAGAAAAGGAATTCCTAAAAAAAAACCCACTAATTCTCACCCTCTACCTCTTATACACCACCCAGACAACCCCCTTTCACCCGCCTGGACAACCCTTGCACCCCCGGATAGCCTCCCTGCACCCTCATGCCCCCTGGATATCCCCTTGCACCTCCAGTATATCCCCTTTTCGCCCCTGTATAGCCCCCTTGCACCCCCTGGACAGCCCTTGCACCCCCTGGATAGCCCCCCTGCACCCCCATGCCCCTTGGACATCCCCCGTTCACCCCCTTGAACACGCCCTGAACTACCCCCTTACCCCCACCCCTATAGTACCCTCCCTTGGAGTAGCCACCCCCTCCCTGCATCCCCCTCCCCCACCCTCTCTGGATAGCCACCCCCCCAAACAGACAACCCCCTGGACGCACCCCCTCCCTGGATAGACATTCTAGAACACCCCTACCCCACCTTGCACACCCCCATTCTCCCTACACACACCACTTTGAGTCAAAAATTCATTAGATATTCTCGTAGTGTCTCAAATGAACGGGCCATGTCTTCTTTCTCAAACGTAACACTTATTTAAACTAAAACATGATTAATACTTTCATTTAAATATAAAAAAGAAGAAATAAGAAGCAAACTAAATGAAATTTAAAAAATTATTTAGTTAAAGAGGATGGGATAGGGACTTTACCCCAAAAAAGTCAAGCCACAAACAAGAGGATCCCTATATATATGCTCTCATGAATAAGCATGGGCTTGGTTTTGTTGCTGGTTCTCATAATACCATGCATCAATAACTAGCATACCAATACAGGTAATCAAAATAAACAAATGATCGAAATGGAAAAGCCATCAAGATGCCATCAATAGGAAAATTACATTGACATTACTTTTTGAATCGATTAAGCGTTCTACAAGCATGGAGAGCAATTTTTCCAGTGACACCTTCATCGTGTTGGAGATCAAATTCATATTGTTTCTCAGTAGTAGAACATTTACTATCACAAATCACATAAAATTAACTAAAATTTAGAAACAATAACATTTTCTCTGTATGCAAGACCAAGCCAACTTGACACCCCGTAGACACCCATCCCCCCTAGACACCCCCTAGACACCCCCTAGACATGCAGAGACACAACCTATCATGCACTTTTCACAATAAACCAAATAAAAGGGAATGAAAAAGGTTGCATGCTACCCTTAAATTCATAGAAGCATAATTGACATACCTAAAATTAGTTAATAAATTACACATAAATTAATATAATATATAAACAATTGTGTTATTGATTTCGATTTCATGCATCCCATACATGAACTGTACCTTATTAAATTTATTTGATGATTATCGAAGAAGAAATTAGATATTGTGAAAGTCCTATATTGAATAAAATATTAGAGAACATTTTGTGCACCACTTTCATGAATTTTCATTAAGGAGGATTAAATATTATCCAACAGTAGATTAATCCTTCATTAGGTGCGTAGTATTTACAAGTTGGAGTGTTTTAATTTGAATGAAAATTAATTCCTAAAAAATAAACCACTAATTCATACCCCCCTGCACACCCCCTCACACCCTGGGATAGTACCTCCTCTCCCTCCCCCTACCAACTTGCAAAACCCCTAACCCCTACACACCACACCCATGGCCCCACCCTAAAAAGAACCTACCCCCTTGAACCCCTCCCCCATTGAACACCCCCTCCCACCACCTGGACAACACCCCCTCTCCCCCCCATGCCCCCTGCATAACCCTACCCCACCTGCACACCCCCACCCTGCATAGCCCCTGCCCCCTTGCACACCCCCTCCCACCCCTGGACATCACCACCTCCCCCTCCCCCTTTCAACCCCCATGCCCCCTGCACTTCCCCACCACTGCCCCTCCCCCACCCATATAGTCTTTTGCTACTCATGCTATATATATAGTTTCCTAACCATTTTATTAGATTTTTCTGGTTTATGGTGGGAACATTTTAAATTCCATGACCAAACAGAATCAGTTGTTCTATCTCCAACATCGACCACCCTTTCTCTGTATTACATGCATGTAGGATGAAAAATATTGGATAGACAACATCTAGTGAATTTTTCTCAGTTCCAGACATCTATGGATGAGAGAATGATTCTAGGGACCACCATTTAACATAAATAAACCATTTGACGGTGGAATACCATTAATCTATATAGAAGGTGTGATGATCATTCATAGAAAACATTCATTGAGGTTTTCACTGAAAAATAAATTACTAAAATGATGTAGTTGGACTATTAAAATGTGTTTATGGAGATGCAAAAGAGCCTTAACAAATGTATTTGTGTAATCTTCTTTTTCCATAGAGCAACTATGATTTTCCCAATTTCAAGATGCAATAATGGCCCAAAAAGCTCGTATATTGTATATATTCTACCATCAAGATAGTAAACTATATGTATGGATATTTGATATGACATCAAACACAAAGGTTTTGTGAAAGGAATTGATAAGAATGAAGTATATATTTTAGGATAAGTAAAATTAATAATTCAAGTCTATTTAAGTCCCATGACTGAGTTTTATATCATTACAATAGGAGACACATCCAGTATTAGGAAGTGGAAATATCATCATAAGTATCTGCAATGATACAATACGAGTCATAGTAAGAGTTCCTCTATGTACTCTATTGTATTTGACCCATCAAAGTGATTAAATTGTGTGAAAAGAAGGTATTGTAGCCATTATAACAAGAAGTCTCTAATGGAACTATATAGATGTTTCATTTCAATAAAATATGATGTTATTTTATTATAGAATGATAAATTGATATGGGAAATTAGTTAAAGATGGGTGTGGAGATCCTTATCAACTAATTTAGACACCCACTTCATTGATGACTAAAAGAAAAATGAGTATAGTCGAGTAAGGCCTATATTATATTGTGGATAAGGTTCAAGATAATAAAAAAGAGGAATTATATATTATTTGGCTTATTATCTAATAAATTGTATGTAGTCTAACACAATTCTCCAATTTGCAAGAATAATCGGTGCATCTCTCTATAATTTCTGAACAACACTTATGCTCAGTCTTTTGGAACAATGGTCTAGATAAAAATGACACAACATAGTCATATAAACTCAAACAATATATGAAAGTAAATGTAGAATGTCAATAGGAATCAACTCATGTAACAAGACATGGTAATCCTGGGTTTTAAGAGATTTTAGGTTCACATCTTGTGTATTCACCCTTTTCTAAATATTAGTTGAATAACCATCTATATCCTTCAAACATTCCAATACATGAAAAATTGTTTCTTTTCCACATTTTTCATCGAATAACAGGCAACAGGGACTTCCCACTTATTTTGGCCAATTAACTCTAGATGATGTTTTTCTCGGATACCCCAATCCATCAAATAACAATGAGACCAAAAGTTGCCTTTTTCCATTGACATTTAAAATAATATTAAGTAACATATTACATATGTTTTTTTATATAAATCACATCCAAACAATGACGCAATAAATCCGATGTCCAATACGAAAACACAAAGAATGCGATTTTATATCTCCAATTGCAATTTGAATTCAAATTAACTTGTTTTAGTGTTCTAATATTTTATTGACTTTTTCAAAAAAAAAAATAATTAATACAATCAACTTCTATAACAATGTCATTCCTTAATATTCGTTGATGTGTCTAATATGTCTCAACGACATAATCGAACTGCCTTCGATTTTTCCTATATTGATGATCCATTGGTAGAAATTATCGATGCCCTATGAAGATGAAAGTTCGTCGAATATTTAATCCTTGGGAACATGTATTTTTCATACAAATAGGGAAGGATAATTTACTTTTATTACTCCAACCAGACAACATTCCATAGGCAGGGATGTCATTTATCGTTGATAATAATGCTACACGAAACAGAAAGTACTCCTTATTAAATGCATTATAGGCCTTTCCACCAATAGTAAAAATATCTTTTAACTCATCTATTAATGGATGAAAGTATATATCCGTATCATTTCAAGGATCACTGGGTCCAAATATCAATATAATCATTATAGTAAATGGATTCTTCATACACATCCCTGAAGGAATGTTATAAATGTCAATGAATACAGGACATGTACTGTGTGCATTATGAAATTGAAAATATGTGTTAAAACCATCATTGGATAATACCAATCTATCATTTCAGGGGTCAGCAAAAAAAATCAGGGTGTAACCTATCAAATTTCTTTCAAGCCAACTAGTTGGAAGGATGCCCTATTTCATCATTATATTTATTTATTTCATCTTCATGTCATCTCAAATTCTATTCCATTTGTTCTAAAATAAATTTTTTTGAATTCTAGGAATTATATGGTAGTTCCACATCACTTTCTCTGGTATGTGAGATTTCTTTCTATCTTTATTTTTCTTCCTTTTTGACATGCCACACTATTTTCCTCAACTTAACTCTCCATTTTCTTTCCAGAACACACAACAATCTTTGTGGGAAGAATGAATCTTAATTGATTGAAATCCAAATTTTTCAACCAACATTGATGCCATGTAATCATTTTCTATAATACATGCATCATCAGATAGTAAATCCTTAATAAATATATGGATATAGATGACTGTAGTATTACTAAATCCATACATTGTTTTTCCTTGATATAAACGCATTAAAAACTCAATTTTTCTCATTTTTATCCATGAGTGATATACTGGGGTTTTTTTACCTTCCATTAAATTTCTAACAATATCAACATAATCATCCTGATTAATAGAAAAAAACTATGTTCTGGTATTTATTTCCTCTTGCACTGGTCTACATGAGGAGATGGCTTCAAAATCAAAAGGAACCCGATTAGAAATCATATTTTTCACACCAATACTTTCTGCTAAATCAATGTCATTCACCACTTGCACTTTTTCTCCATTGTGAAACCACACATGATATTTTTTTGTAATCCTTGTTTAGTGTTGTAATAACTCACTTCCTCACAAGTAATACATGGTCTTCCAACACAATAAAAACACATGGATTGGATCAATCCACCATCTAAATCATTAGTGAATGCAAAGTCAAGGAAATATCGTAACTCCTTATGATATTCATCATTGAATAGATCACTATTATACATCCTGTATCTATCCATTTTGAGGCATATAAACATACATTAAATAAATAATCAAGAAAATAAAATAACATTGTATGTATTGTTTCATAAGACAATCATTAACAATCAATAACCTGTTAATAAAAAATCAAAACAAATATAATGGTTAAAGGGAATTCATAAATTTTTTAAATTATAAAAAATCATGAATAATTACACATTTTTATTACCACATATGGTTATTTTTGTGTACCTACAACACCCTCATTAAAACATTGATTTTTGAACAATGACCTATTATGTTTTTTATTGAAACCTCTAATGGACACCACTCCCCCTCCCTCTTGGACACCCCCTGGACACAACCCTACCTCCTGGACAGCCCCCCTGGACATCCCCCCTCCAATGTACCCCCACACCCATTGAACCCCTCCATGTCCCTTACACAATGCTTCCTTAGACCCCGTCACACCCCCTCATGTACAACCCGCCTCACTTGCACGCCCTTCCCCAATCCATGCACACTACCCCCCTGGACATCCCCTCCAGGACACCCGTCCCACCAGACCCCCACACCCCAGGACCACCACACCCTACAACCCTTTCCCCCTACCCCCCAAATCCCACCCCCTCAAGGAAAACCCCTACAGCCCATGACCCCTCCCTACACACTGCCCCACTGAAACCCCCCTACACCCCTACACCCCCAGTCCACCTCCCCCTGCCCCCTCCCCCTACACCGCCACACCCCATGCTCCCTTGACACTGCCCCACCTCCCATCCCCTCATAGAAACCCCCTCCCCATGCATCCCTTTCCACCATCCCTTCACATACCCCCATGGAAACCCCCTTCACACTGCCCCCAACCACCACCTCGAACCCCCCCCCCCCCACACCCCCACACCACCTACTCCCAACACACTTCCACCCAACTCCCACCACTTTCCTATACCACCCCATCCCCCTACACCCCTACCCCCTCCCTGCACACTACCCCACCTGGAAACCCCCTCCCCCTGTAACCCAAATCCCGCTGTACACTACCCCCCAACCTCCCTCCTGAACACCCCCTTTTGGACAACCCCTCCCCCTACACCCCTTACCCCCTTCCAGAAAACTACACCCCCCTAATAGGTCTAAGGACCTAGCACAATATATTCAAGATGGTATATGTGAAAAAAATAACGAAATTACTAAATTAAAGAAACAAAATAACTAATAGGATTATTTAACAATAGACTCTTGAATTAAAATTCCAATATTTTTAATCATGCCTCCAATTTATGGAAAAAAATGCCACCATAAGGAATACCCTAATCATGTGAACTATTTTCCCCAAAAACGGTAATACACCAAACTCATTACCTTGTTGAATCCCAAATAGAAATAAATATTGAGGATGGAATATACATATGTTTAATTATAGGATAAAACCAACTACGTAATTACAGAGATATTATTACAACCATTTCATCGTCAAAGATAGTCATAAAGGTGGTATTGTAACCACATAACTTATAGACTAGATAATTATTATAGCCTTCCCATTAAGGGTATTTGGAAATCTCATGGTTAGGATGATGTTGAAAGGAAGAATTATCTTGGCTCCTTGCACCTTATGATCATCCTACCCCATTGAAATACAGTTTAATGAAATCCATTGAAAAGTCACTCAAATTTACCAATCAAAACCCACTTTTGATGGATAGTTTAAGAGAGAGAGAGATAGGAAATTCATAGTGATCATAATCTATATGGAATACCAAGATTTAAGATATCAATGAAAATAGTTTTTACTCTTAAAAATAGGTTTATGGAAATGATTCCCCGTACAAAAGTGAAGAGGATTTGATCAAAATTATTCAAATTAAATAATTTTATTTTATTATAATTGTCTATTTAGATAACATATATCATGAAACAAATAAAGTTAATCATAATTATATTATATCCAACCAAAATATTGTTCTCACTAAAGTACATTATGAATGAGTGTTACATGGGATTAGAGGTAGTTTAAATAACTTTGTGACCCTCAAAATATATTGATATTTAAGGACATGGAAGGCCTCAAGTAAATATAATGTACATTTTTGGGATATATCATACCCACCACATAAATGATTTCATGCACCTTTCACTAAGAATAGATGCAAGGAATATGAAATTGAAATAGATAATTTGATGATAATCAATATTAAGGGACATAGATATGGTTTTCTAATTAAGTGATTCATCATGGTGATGGACTATATATACCGTCAAATGATTTCACCTAACAATAGGGGACTTATCAATCATCAATATTATATTTCTCTAATTTGGGTAACCAATGTCACATAAAATAATAATAAATAACCTTCAAGGATCATGAATATCATTAATACCTTCCATTATTTTTGCATTAACTAATATTTCATTTGAGATAACCCAAGTATTATCATGAGGGATTACAATATAAAAAACATGATAAAATCCATATTTTGATCCACCCAATGCCTCTGCATGAGTGTATTAAAAAGTTTATATTCTATCAATATTACCTGATATAATAAATTCTTTTTCTTCTTTGAATCAATCATTGTTTGAGAGGTTACAATTAATTCATCCCAAGAAGAATCCAGAACTTGAGAATGTAGATCTAAATCTATCATAGATGGTTTTTAAATACCCCATATTACCTATAATCAAGATGAAGGGAGATCTAAATAACCATTACATGAAATTTGAATCAAAGTAAAACCTTAAAATCATAACATTTATGAACTAATATGGTATAAAATACATGTGTTGATTGGAAGATTTTGGTAGGAGTGCGTCGTGGGGACATGTCGTTGGAGAGGATGGCTCCTTGGTGAGAGAGGTGTCCGGGGAGGAGGGTGCCTCTGTTAGAGAGGTCGTGAGGGAGTAGGGCACTGGGGTGAGGGAGTTCATCGGAGAGGAGAGAGCCATGGTGAGGAGAAGATATGGAGGAGAGGTTGGGAAAGAGAAGTCATCGGGTAGGAGGGAACTGCAGTGAGGAGAGGTCGGGGAGGAGAATTTGTTGTGGAGGATAAGTCGTTGGGGAGGATGGTGGCATGGTGAGGAGGGGTCTAGGAGGAAAATTCATCAGGACGAGAAGACGTCAGGTAGAGCAGTGTGAGGTGAGTAGTGAATTTGGGAGGACAAGCCTGATAGTAAATAATTGATAGATGTGATATAGCTATGATGGATTAATTAAACTGAGTCAATTAGAAATGTATCTCCATGGACTAATAAAACCATGGCTATAGTTCTATGGATATAACTTGAATTTCTAGTAGTGATACAATGATATCATGGTTGAAATAGTCATAAAATTAAATCTTGTTGACTCTATATCCAAACATAACGTATCATGATTATAAATATAAATAAATAATCATCGTTAAACATTACATAATATATCTTTTTCAACTATATTTAAAATCATTCCATTCGAATTTAAATTTTTGGCTTTGAGTTTTATAATGTTAGTATATAACTCATATATATCAACCCACAAGCATACAAAGTGGATACCATTAAATCATCATCCATTTCTTCCAAGACAAAAAATTGTTAAAAAAAACAAAAACCTGATATATTTGAAAAAACATGAAATCATTATTTCTCTCACACATTCTTATAACATGTGAAATACATATAAAAACATGGTATGAGAATAAGAATCTTATTAAGGGATATAAAAATTTGGAAAAACCATTAGTCCATGAATACCTAAAAATAAATGAAATAATTTTCACAAAGAAATACTTCGCACCATTAATTTCTTATATTGTCAAACATGATATTTCCCTAAAAAGTAAAGAAATAATATAAAACTGTAATGATATCATGGGTAATTTCTTATATATATTGAAACATTTGAGGATACCTTATGATATTTAACCCTACAACTACATTTCAATGTTTCCTCAGGGCTACCTTATTGTGCAACCAACACAGTTACACATGAAGTAACCATACGGTCATCCTATAACTTACACATACCCAATGCATTAGAGCGAGATATAGGTCCCACAATTCATCAATAAAAAATTCCCATGAAACGAAACATATTCATATAAATTAATAATTTTACAAAAATAATTCTTTTTAATTTTTTAAAATAGAATCTTAAATGAGAATTTCTAAAGAAAAATCCCCAAAAAATATCATATAATTAAATTGAAAATTTATAGAATGAATGTAATATTTCAATGAACTATAAATACACATAATGAAACAAAATATTTGTTAAATTATTTACACCAATAATCTTAGTATCAAAAAATTAATGAAATATAAGGTTATCCCTTTGAATGGAAAATGTGATATGAATTCCATTACATTATGTTCTTCTTAATTCATACTTGACTAACACTCCGTTAGAATATGAGGGGGAGAAGAAGAATAATGATGATGAATTTTTCCATAATCATGAAAAAATATATTTTTTATATAATACTTGATCTTTCATGACTTTTAGAATACGGATGTAGAAGAGAGTATAATAAAAGAAAAGAGTCGGAAAAAACACAAGAAAATGAAATAGGATCATTAGCTTTTGATATCTTCTCATTGAGATCCCACTGAAGGCCTTTGGTGTTGGATTTTTGGTGAGAATAGAAGGTCATGTACTTGTGGAAGAGACATGAGAAGATTATTGTGCTTAATTTAGACTGTTCTCAATGATTTTGAGGTTTTAGAGGAAGCGGTGGGCTAAGGTAGTATTTATAGTGAATGTGAGGGAGTTTTTATTTAATTTCAATAGACACTTTATTAGTGGTGTTTCCAAAACCATGTGTTTTACCATGGTTGTTTACAATGGAATTTGAATATTGGGACATATTATATCATATATTAATTCTCGAGAGACAAATCTAAGTATTACATCATTATTACATCATTATGATGTCATCAAACACACCGAAAACGTAAAACCATATTTTTACTCTCCACCAAAAATTCAACTATCTCTAAAAAATCCCAACAATTTACCCTATACATTTATATATGTGTAGGATTAAAAAAATCCATTTTTAAAGATGAATTTTCTAATAAATAATATATTAATTTAAAAATAAATTCTTATTTTATTTGAAAAATAACTATTTTAAAACTACAACTCATTTTATAACTCCTTAAAAAATTAATCAATATCGCATTATCATATAACCTTATGAAAACAAAATAATAATACAATTTTTATTTATAAGGCTCATATTACAATTCATAATAATATTTATAATTGTATGTTACTATTCAGTAGAAAATATTTTTGTTCTTTTATTCTACAAATAACATATGATAACAACCTTAGATGGTCATTTATCAAAATTGTAAAGATTAAAGAGGAATAATTATGTTTATCTTCTAGTTTATAACTATATACTTAATATAAGTTCCATTATCTAGAGAATAATTTTTTCATGCATTTAAATACATTTTTGAATCCTAGTGGTGTTACATTCAACCCTCCTTCTAGAATTTGCATCCTCTGAATTTTATTTTCTTATTAAATAAATGAGTTTACATTTCCCTCATTGCATCTTTAGATTCCCATGTTTCTTCTTGAACCACAAGGTTTCTCTACAAGACCAGTACTTACTGGATTACCTTATTCTGCAATAATATTTCTCTTCGATAAATAATCTGAAATGGTTTATCTTAATTAGAAATATTTTCTTCCAACTGACCTTCTTCTGGGTTCAAAACATGGGATGAATCTGGATGATATATTATCAACATCAAAACATGGAAAACATTATATACGTGAGATAAACTCAGTGGAATTATATATGGTGGAAAATATGTCCAACTTTCTCCAAACATTCATAATGTCCAATGAATTGTGGTCTCATATTTCCTCTCTAAACAAATTTTATAACTCTTTTCTATGGTGAGATTATAATCAAAACATGATCACCTTACTCAAAAGAAAAGTCATTCCTCATATTTTCGATGTAACATTTCATCCTACATTGAGTTTTCCTCCCATGTTGTGGGATTATATTAATTTTCATACCCATCCCCTATATTAATTATTTTACCATCAACTCCTTTTCTCTAACATCGTCCCAAAAAGCTAGAGTTCAACAACACTTCCATTATAATTCCTTAGAATTTGCTATCGATTTACAAGAATGAAAACATTTATTATATGAAAACATATCTTTTGAAATTTGTTTATCCCAAATTCCCTGATAGTCCATTGAACAAGATCGAAGCATATCCTCCTAAGTATGAATCAACTGTTCTAACTACCCATATGATTGAGGAGGAAAATATGTAGATGATTTTTTTTTCTATTCCCAATTACTTCTAATGTAATTTAAAAAAAAATAGATTTGAACCTAGGATCATGGTCAGATACAAATGGAATGAAGAACTCCATATAACTTGGAAATCTTTTTGAGGTACAATATAGAAAGCTAATCCAAATACACATTATCTATAATAGGAATTAAATTAAGAGATTTAGTCAGTCAACCAATAATGAAACTAAATGCATTGTCACCTTGAGAAGTCTTTGGTACTTCACAAAAAGTCCATGAATATATTTTCTCATTTCCACACAAGTAGTCATAATGGATGAATCATCCAGTTCAGTAACTACTGCTCTACTTTATATTACTGACATGTCAAACATTTCACCGTAAAATCTATAGTGTCCCCTTTTATTTCCACCCCACCAGTAATACTTTTGATGATATATGTACATCATTGTGCTGACAGGATGAACAGAAAATGGTGAACTATGATATTCTCACAAAAATTCATTATTTATATTTCAAAAATAAACGACACATAATGTTTTTCCATATCTCAAAAAACAATTTTATATAATGTTTTATTCTAGAATATTACCCATTTTATCATATTCTACAATTTTCTACAACTCTAAGTCTCTCTTTTTTGCATTCTTAAATCAGTATGAAAAATATGAATACACAAAAAACGAAAAAATATTGGAAATCCCTATACCAATATCTTCCAATTCTATATTGATTAAATAATTTATCAAAGGTTATTATTCTAGAGGTAACATAGTTAATTATTCATGAAATTTTGGAACCAAGGGATCATCCACTTTGTTTTCTTTTACAGTATGGAAATTTATCGTGCAATAATAAAACATTATCAATTCAGGGCGTATTTTCTTCCTCATGTTTAATTTCACATGAGTGAATTTATACATTATATTTTGTGGTTAGTATATGCTTCACATTTTATTCCATATATATAATCCCTAAATAAATTTATATCATAAACCAGAGCTGAAAATTCTAAATCATGTGTGGAATAATTTTACTCATGAGGATTTAGTTTTCTTGATGAATAAGTAAATATTTAATAAGTCTACATCATAAAAAAATTTATAGACCCCATATCAAATAATACATTAGAAAAATATGAGTAAATAAACAAATTAACTATTATGACTTAACTGGATGGCCCGACATCTACTAGTGTAGTCACAAAGGATGTCACTACACCTTTATTTTTATAATCTCGCTACATTCCATCGTCAGATTATTCTTTGGGATGATATTTGTGTAATGACCCATCTCACCAAAGTTAAAGAAAATAAATTTTTATTAACTAAATTTATATTAACACCATTTTCATTACAATCTCAGTCCATATTTCCGAATATGCTACACTACAAGAACATCCCAGTTTCTCTAAGGCATTCCCCAAAGTGATTTTTACCACACTTTTCACAAACTCGAAACTGAACTATCTTACCAATAGATTTCTTTGATTGATTCTTACCCATAATTTTCCATATATTCCTCTTCATTTATTTATTCTAAAAGAACACATGATCATTAGTGAGATCCATTTCTACCCTATCAAAAGATCATACAAGTTTCTCATAACTTTTAAATTATTGATTGGACAATGCCCTTCGATATCTTCACATCAATCCTGAGTAAAAATTGATGATTTCTTTTATCATGACTGAGAATAACATTTGGAGAGTACCATTAAAGGTTGGTGAAGTTTTTTCTCTAGAACGACCACTAAATCTTCCTCATTTTGCCTCAATTCAAGCAATTTCTTCTCCACCATATGTTGAACCGCATTAGGAATATAATTTTTAAGGAAAATACTTTTTAAGTCATCCTACTCTAAGGATACAATATCCTCTATATCATTGATATTTTTGACCATTGACCACCACTGATTAAATTCAACTTCAATAAGATAAATGGAAAGGCTATAATTTTGATTATTTGAACATACCACAACATCAAATATCAATTTAAGGGCCTTAATTCATCCTTCAGTTTCTACTAGTTCAGAAGATCCACTAAATGAACGAGGGTTTTTCTTCATGAAATTTTACTCTATAGTAACTTTCCATTGTGTTAGATCTATTTGTAATATATCATTAATAACACTTCCATATATTGACTATTTCAAATGAGCCATTACAGTCACAAATTGCCCAGTTCCAATTCCCAACTTTCCCAGTTACAGATTCGGAATGATATCAACAACTTGGTTCCTTTTAAATTTATCTTCCATTTTTCTTCTGTGGAAAACCATTCTTAATAGAAATATCTCAGATGATGAAAAAGGGTTATATTAAAAATACATTACATTTTAACCTAAAAAATAAGGTAAATATAATTTATGTTGTTTTTTATCATCGTACCAACTTTTAAAGTTATCTAAATGGTTCTTTGATACCAACTATAAAAACCCATCCTTAAACATTACATAACCTAGCTATTTTAAAAATATTTTTCTTCAATACATTCTAAAAGATATTTTTGTTCTAGAGTTTTAGAATTTTCTGAAATAACTCATACATATTAACCCACATGAATACACAATGTGTATCATAATATTAGTATCAAATTTCGTACAAAACATAATGTTTTTATCAAAATAATCCAATAGGATTTCCTTGAAAAACACGAATTCCCTATTCCTCTTTAAAATTCTTATAACCTGTGAAAAACATTTAAAAACATTGTATAATCATAAATAGTTCAGTTAGATATATAAAAAAATGGAAAGAAACCATTAGTCTATGAATAATTAAAATTATACGAAATCAATTTCACAAAAACATACTTCTCACCCATATATACCTACATTGAAAAACATGATATATCCATAAAACAATATTATAAATATATTAGACTATAAATATATTATGGTGAATTAATTTCTGGTATTTTAGCAATTGCGGCTAGATTCTTATTTTAAACCCTCATAGCTACCTTACAACGTAACCCTCATGACTACCTTATCGTTTTACCATCACAGTTACACATAGAGTTACCATACGTCAAAGCTCCAAATTACACATACACAATGAATTAGAGGGAGATATAGGTCTCAACCTTTATAAAAAAGGTTCATGAACTAGAAAAAAATCATAAAACATGAATAATTTTATAAAACAATTTCTTTTGAATTTTTTAAAATATATTTTTAAATTTAAATTGTTAAAGAAAATTATGATAAAAATATCATATAATTAAAGAATGAAATAATAGAATTAAAAGAAGATGTGTATACGCTATATATAAAAATGAAAAAATATTATATTAAGGAAATTGATTAATAAATAATCATTCTACCACATAATTAATGAAATAGAAGGTTAATCCAACTAATGTAAACTGAGATAACAATTCCCTTACCACGGGTTTTACATAAAACTTGTTTAAACCTCCTGTATATTGGTTAATATGGAGTTATTAATATTTTAAATACAAATATTAATATTTATATCACCTTATATAATCATTTTTTACATCATTAGACCCATTTATTAATAATATTTTGTTATTTACATTGTTTCAGGTGCATTCTTTATATGATTTCCATCGACAGTTTATAAATGATTTTCTTATCAAGTAGAATAAATACTATAAAAGTGGAATTTAATGGTGTTAATATGTTTCAATAATACTAAATGATTCCTTAAAACTTTTTTATTATATTTTATTAGGACAAATCATTAGACAAATCATTAGTGATATTCATTTCGATCATTTTGGCAGTTCGTCGATAATCACAATACTATTTTATTATATACATTTCATATAATTCATATAAGAAAATTAATGAACATAATAGAGGCTATATAATAATCTCAATAGAATTTTTTAAAAATTAATGTGGTTTAAAACCATCTTGTATAGACATAATCTAAATTTAAGGCCCATCATCCATGATGTTGGTAATTCAACACATCATAGATGGTGTTTTTATTATTATAATAAGAGGAATAGGAGAGGTAGAATAATGATTATTTTTCCATAAACAATATTAAAATAAAGAATATATACAATAAAATATATTTTTTATTCTTGGAATACAAGATTAGAAGATATTATAATAAAAGAAAATAGTTGGAAAGAAAACACAAGAAAAAGAAAGGGTGTATTTACCTTTTCCTCTCTTCCCATTGAAATCCTATTTAAAGACTATTGTTTTGTACTATTGGTGAAACCATAAGGAATTAGACGTGGGTATGATTCTTGGGAAGCATATGTGCAGAATTTATATAATGATAAAATCATGATAGGTTTGATAGGAAGAGGGGAGTCAAGTAGGTATTTATAGTGAATGTGAGAGGGTTTTTAATTATTTTCAAAGGACACCTCATTAGTTGAAATTAAAATACCATTGGCATGCCCATGGTTTTCTCCCATGGTATTGAACACATGGGACGCCTCTTATCATATTATAGTCCACAATATCATTATACATTTATTACATCATTATTATATAATTTAAATGACATCCAACACACCGAAAACGTAAAATTGGATTTTTACTTTTCACAAAAAATTCCATTATCTCCTAAAAACACCAAAAATTTTCCCTTACCATTTTTCAATATGCAGATATAAATGATTAATTACATTTTTTATTAAATAAATTTCTAAAAATGATTAATTAAATTTTTAAATAAAATCATAATTTATTATAAAAATAGCAATTTTTAAATTATATCTCATTTTAAATCACCTTGAAAAGTTAATCACTATATCGTTATCTTATAACATTAACCGAATAAAATAATAGTATGATTTAAAATTCATAAGGTTCATATAAAAATTTATATTAATATACATATAGGTCTGTTACTATTTTGTATGATGGTTCTATCAAACTACAAATAACTTATTGATCACAACTGTAGATGTCCATTTTTTAAATTCAAAACATAGAAACATAAAAAGTCAATTTTTCTACAGGTTAATAACTATATAAATAAAAAAAATTTAATAATGTAGAGATTCAGTGTTTCAGGAATTTCAATTTTTTAAAAACCATAGCATCTTACACATTACCCAATGTATGCAGCACTATTTGGGAACACCCATAACATTCATTTAATCATCATGCTTAAGTGTTCCCCATAGATCATAAAAAATTGAATAATTCATTGAAATAATTTATTAAATGATTAAATAATATTTAATACCTACATGTAAATCCCCAATTAGTAATTGTATGTGCATAAATTTTAATATCCATGATAGAAAAATGGCTATGTTATTAATACAGGATTGTTTTTTCATGGAAAATCAAGATGAAATTACAGAAACATAATGGAGTTACCTATAAATTAATATAAAGGATTTTCGAGTGTGAAAGGGTTATCTCAAAATTTGGTATTAAATTTTACTTTAATGTTTGTTAGTTATAATATATCCCATCATAAATAAAGGATTATAAAATAAATAAGGCACAAAAAGATACATCAATATGGAGGATAAAGGAAAAGATCGCTTATGAAATGTCAGCATTGTAATGGGTGTACATAAATGAACATAGTAGGACTAATGGGAGTTTTATGGGGGATATCATCATTTATTAATTAATCGAGGTGTAAGGGGAATATTGAAAAACATATCCCAAAAATATAAAATGGGATTTAATAAGCATATCGTTAAAGGTGTTATTGAATTAGAATGATAAGAGGGAAATACAATACATAATTTCTGCATAGTAACAACATAGTTGAAGGTCAAAATGTGATATAAAAAATTTTCCCTCACTCAAATAAAATAAATTTTATAGTATGAGATGTTTATAAATAAATTGAATCATAAAAAAATTTCAATTAAGATCACATGGTTCTTGAATTGATACTTCGATAAGAAGATCCCACAGAAAATTTCATCATATTGATGACATAAATAAAGGTTCTGATGAAAAATGATAAATGAGCACTCGTTAAATTAACATCATTTTTATTTTATGGGAAATTAATTAAAAAAAATTTCAATTAATAAGGAAAATTCAAATGATTGTTCTTGATTTAAAAGGATTTTAGGAATGTCTATTTCTTGATTTTGTGACTCCAAATTCTTGAGTGGGGATTTTTGTGAGCTAAGGAAAAACATGGGAGGACTATGGATAATATGGCTCATAGTAATGATGAGCTACAAGTATTATAAGGGAATATTAATTTGTGTTTTGGCACATTTTTATAAGTGTATAGGGGGATTTCTTTCTTACATAGGATATGGAAAATATATTATAAACTAATCATAACCATAAATCATCCCATGGGGGTTTTCCCATGGTATATATAAAATAAGAGTGGCTATAATTGTTTTATAATTCCAACGAGGATAATTTTGATAATAATTCTCCTTATTATTTGGATGTGAGTCATACTCATAAAGGATGAATTTTAAAACCATACAATATATTAAATGTTGTAAAGGATTCATTGTGAATTTATAAAATAAATAAAATAAAAATAATATCATATTATTTAAGATGAAAAAGTTATATTTGGTCATGTATCCAAATAATTGTATTTATTACACCTATTTAGGATCATTATTATTTTATAATAACCAAAATATATTAATATGGTATTTAATTTTTACCTGCATATTCGACTCTCTCAAAAAAATATGAAAAATTCACTATTGGAAAATGTTGATGTTATGACATAAAAAATATTCATTTTATCAATGTAAATTTCTATATGTGTGAATGATTAATTTTAAAATAATAACCAACATTCATGGAAAATTATTTGTTTTGACAATACTAGATTTTGTACACTTTTAAAAATTATATTTGACTTCATACAAATTGTATGATAATTTATATTTAACAATATTAATTTAATAATAAAATTTTATAAAAATAATTTTTATTTTAGAAATACATTTATTAATCCAAAGGAATGAATTAATTGAAATATCATATTTCATAAAAATATAAATAGTGTTTTATCTTATTGAAAAATAATTTTATGAAACTGATTACCTACTCATTTATAAATTAAGAAAAATAAGGAATAAATATAATATTAATTTCATTGAAATTTAATGTTAAAAAATCATTCTATTAGGGTTTCATTTTCCCTAGTGTTTTTTATATTATTTTTACCCTTAATTAATATATTTTTATTTTACAATTGTAATTAATAATATTTATATTTACTATGTATATTTTATAAAAACTAAGATCAATTCATCACTAAATATTAATTATAATGATTAAAAATATGAAGTAAACTTTACTTAATTATATTCACATAGGTTTAATAACATTATTTAATTTAAAACATTTAGATAATAAGGAATGTATTTTTCTGAAAAATGCATTTTTGAGGGTAAAATGATTATACTCTAACTATATAAATAGTAATATTCATTATACAAATTTATATTCATAAATATAGATATTTCATTGAATAATTTCATTTAAATAATTTCTCATTAGGTATTATTTTAAACAATTATTATGTATAAACAAGTCCATTTTAAAGTAGTTCTCCGTATAATGTGTAATTTAAGATAAAAATAAAATTATATCAATATCTAAAATGAATATATTTTATTTAATTAATATATACCTAAATAATAATTATAATACCATAAAATAAAATTAAATAATAATAATACTTTTAAATTAATTCATTTATCATTTTAAATGACAATTTTATATAAAAATGTTATTTTTCACTATTCACTAAAAACATATAACTTCTGAAATATAAATAAATTAATCCAATGTTAATTTTGATATGTTAGTATATAATACTAATTTAATTTTATCATATATAATTTAGAAATGTTCCATAAAATAATTTTAATATTTTTAAAAATATATATTATTTATTTATAAAGAAATCAAAATTTTTTGAATAGACAAAATGAAATTACCAAATAATGATTGATTATTTAATTAGAATTTATCAATATATTTAGAACATATATATATTTAATATATTCTTATTTATATTCCTATCCTATAATATAATGGCTATGTTATAATGATTTTGTTTAAATAATTATGGTTTTTTTGGGTATATTGTTGTGCATCACATATGCAATAAAACAAGAGTTTCTTTTGAAAAATAGGGGTGTTACGTTCTTCCCCCATTAATAAATTGAATCATAAATATTTAAACATTTATTTTGTTCTAATGTTTTGACACTATAAAATATCATCATTCAAATCCAAAAATGTAAAATGGAATAATAAAAAATCCTCTTTAAAAGTTGGAAAGGGACAAATGAAGGTCATCATATAACTGGGTTTACAAGTAGAGGGACAATGGGGGGAAATGATAATATGGAAATGGAAAATAAAACTAAAACCAAATAACTAGTTGAGCATGATTGGTAAAATGGTCAAGATAGGGTTAATGAAAAGTATACCATAAATCTATGAGGGATACAATTAACATCAATTCATTCGAAAGAACAATAACAGATTAAATATTTTCAATTCAAGATTATTTTCCTAGAGTCTGGGAATTCATTTATCATCATGACTAGGAATATTTATAAACATAGATTCATGAAAAATATAATTAATTTAATCAAATATCTCAGTTTTTTAACGATGAGAACTCTAGATTATTTTTATGCATGTACATTTTTAAATATATAGTGGATCATATAATACACAAAATAATAACAATATATTGTTCATGTATTTTTCTAAACCCAAAATGGTTAGGTTAATTTATGATAAAACCATAAAATATTAATCTCAAAAATTGAAAAATATTCTTAAAGGGTAAAAATGGATCATTCCTTTAATAAATACCCATATATAACACTAATATCCTAAAAATTAAAGAGCATTTTGACCCTATTGTTCGTCTCATACCATTAATCATAGACCTAAATAATATTAAGATCATTCACCTTGGAAAATCCTAACGAGTTAATATATTCATTAACAAACAAAACAAATCTCTTAAATTATCATTAGTTTCCTAAAAAAATATTTCATCTTTTTGTATGTTTGAAGAAAAATATTACTAAACATCGATCATAAAAATTATCAAATGTTTTATCGATGAATTTAAATACAATTTTATATTTTGATATATCTTCCTATGAAACATTAGGTATTTTACAAAATCAATCACATATTAATGTTTATCATCTCAACAATCACATGCCTTCTAAAATATCACATGAACATTACATCACTTGTATACGTTATATGTACCATTAAAATTAAATTTCATGTTTTTAATTAAAAAAACAAAACTATGGAACAATACTTAGATGTTTCAGGATTCATATATCCATAAATTTATTGATATAAAAATTCTACCACAAAACTATTAAATACCCATAAAGGACATATTTAATTTTTAAACATCAATGGTTTATATAGAATAGGTCATGATGTAGTCCAAAAATATAAGATAGATAAAAATTATTATATTAAGCTAGTGTCCGTACTAAAGACGATTCATCATCATCCATGAACATTTATTGAATCTAATGGTGATTCATGGTATGTAGGGTTTGTTCCTTCAACTATAAATTTATATTTTATTTTTTTAATGGACATCCTTTTATAAAATAAAATTACACTAAATTATGTTTGATTACATATTAATGAAGATCATTTCACAAAACATTAACATGTCATACACATTCATTAATGTTTTTTAATAATTTTTAGTGGTTACATGATGATTTTAGACTACATAAAAGAATAAAAATATGTTATTACTTTGAAATAAATATGACATAAAATACATGTATGTTAGTCATCAAGATCCATAAAATCATAGTTTATTCCTTTTTCCCTTGTTTGTAGAGATTATTGATTCCCATCATTCATTCGAACCCTTGGAATAGTGAATTGTCATAGAAAATTCCAAAAATCATCACATTTTTTACACAAAATAGTATATGATTCAATATATTGAATATTATTTCGATCCATCACATTATCCATTGAATTTATATTAATTGGATAAATTATTATCAATTTAACCACAATTAACATATCTCATAGTTCTTTGTTGAATTTCCCCTAGTTCTTAATTCCACACTTGTTGCATAATGAATGTTGGGTCTTCATTCCATTATCACATTTACCAGATAAACATCATTGAGATGTAATTTTCTTCTTTATGGAATATTTTGGGAATTCAAAAATATACCAGATGTTAATTTTTATTTTTGATTTCTGTTTTGGAAAAATCAAAAGATATCCTACACGATCTCTTATCGTCTAAGTAATTTCATTTGGATAGTCACCACATTTTCTATCACAAAGGTTTTTAATCGTATCCTCATATTTCCTACCATTAGATAAAATAAAGTGAATTTTAGGGCTGAGTAATATAATACTATTAACCATAAAAATGGGAAACCCAGAACTTTAAAGGGGTAATATATAAATAAATTTTTGTCATTATGTTATGAATTTTTATTCCTCAATCAATATTATACATGATCTATTAGATAACATAATCGCATATTGTCATTTTTTTTCAATTAATAATTGTTTGAAATTGTCCTATAAATTTTAAAAATCATATCCCATTGGAATTTGAAACCAGGTTTTTAGTATGGAATATTGGTTTGTTCCAGGTTCCCCGAAGCCAAGTATGAGACACCTTTTCAGGTTTGTTACCCCTAGGTACATATATGTCAGAACCATGTACAGATGTAGTAACAAGTTAGGGATATATTTCATTGATATACTACTTAATCTATACTAACCAAAATATATGTATGTTTTATTATTCTTATTATTATACCTAAGACATTCGCTAGTGTTTTCTAATCCTTATCCAAAAATAAACAAATATTTTCCGCTAATAAAATCTATAACTGCACTTATATTTGTTACACATTAATTCATTATTTTTTACAAAAAACATAAAAAAATACATCGTAATTGATAGATATTTCTAGTGATATTGGGAATTATGTATATAACATATCATTTTGACCGTGGGATACAAAATAATTATTAAAAATTTCATTTACATGCTTCTAAAATTCCATGTCATTTCAAAATTTTACTGGATAACCTAGGGAAAACATTATAAAGGGTGACATATAAATCCCATTAAATGAATACAAAATAAAAAAATTAATAAGATAATAAATGATAGAAAAAATAATTTCAATGGGGCATAAAAGAAACATGAATAATAAGGTCTGATATAACATGATAATGATAACATTAGAAATATGGAAACAACATAAAATAAATCATCATAAAAATAGGTAAAGGATAATTCAACCATGGTATCATGGTGTAAAAAATCCCATAATTTAATCCAGTTTACTCCCCATCACTACATGATATACCATGAAACTAAAAATTAACCAATGTTATTGACTATTATCTAGGAACACCCATCAAATTCATTTCATTACAATGCTTCTATGTGCCACGTTGATAATACAATGTGGATTCATTCAACATTATATTAAATTCCAAGACCATGGTATATGGAATTCATACATTCATGTCCCCTTTTAATAATAATATATTCATAAATGCAAATAACATTGATAGAAACAATGGGTATGGTATTAACTACACAATATTTTTGGCATGGAAAATAATGGTGAAATTTCAGCAGTATAATAGAATTACATAAAAATTAGTAAATGGTCTTGATGGGAGAAAAGGTGTTCTTTAATCATTTGGACGTAAATTATAATTTATATTTGATATGAAATAACACATCCCATAATAATGAAATGATGATAAAGACATAAGGTAAATAATATTCTTTAATAAATAGGTGAAAGGAAATCATACCGTAGGAAATTTTGGCATGGTAATAGGTGATTATAAAGGATCATGAAATGATTTATGAAAACAGGGATATCATAATTTATACATTATGTGGAATTTAAGGGGAATAGGGAAGAACATATCACAAAAAAAATCAAATGTAATTTAATAAAAATAACATATACGGATTTCAAGAATGGAAATGAGAAGAGAGAAATACCATATGAAGTTTCAGCATAGTAATGTCTTAAGTGAAGTTAATATGATAGAGAATAAATGATACTTTCTTAAAATTACATCCATTGGAAAATAGATTATGTTATAAAATAAAATATATCCCAAAACAATTTTCAGGAATACAAATTCCAAAGAAGGTTCTTGAATTTAATGGATGAGAGGAAGGTCCCATATAAAAATTTACTAGAGAAAAAATGTAGATAAAGGTTAAAATGATTGAAGATAAATTATAGTTCCTTAAAAAAACATCAAATATAAAGTGTTGTAATGGTTTTATAATCAATTTAATCAATGAAATCAATTTACAAAGAAAGAGCTTGAAATAAAAGGAGGGGAGGAAGGTACCATAATTTAGTTTGTGACTAAAAATTTTTGGTAGTGGATTTTTGAGAGAGTGGGGGAACATTGGGAGGAATATAAATAGTGGAGGGATTATTATGGATGTGTTATATGTTGATTCAATAAGTTTTACTTATGTCTTTTCCATTCTATCATGTTTTGAAAATCAAAAACACAATATTTCATGAAAATTTATCCACATAATTTTTTTCATAATAAGGAAAATTTTCCTTCCCTATGGAAAATTTACCCTTACCATGTTTTTATTGTTCATATTTTAATTCCGTTAAATCTAACTCTTTTTATACCTATGTGTTAAATTCTGTTTCACATGTAAAACCTCAAAATTCTATAAGTACTTAGATATAGTGTATTTTGTTTTTAGGATCCGAATTCAGACTCTGAATTCTCTGAAATTCAGACTCCAAATTCTCTGAAATACAGACTCTGAATTCTATGAAATTCAAACTCCGAATTATCTAAAACTCAGGTTCTAAATTCCATAGAATTCCAACTCTACATTCCTTATAATTTAGGTTCTTATTTCCTTATCATTCAAGATCCGAATTCCTGGTAATTTCGGTTACGAATTTCATAGAATTCAGTTTCCGAATTCCATATAATTTAGACACCATATTCAGTATAATTCAGTGTCCGAATTAATTATAATTCCAACTCCGAATTCATTATAATTCCGAATCTAAATTCCTTCGAATTTAGACTCCTAAATCTATAAAATTTTGATTCTAAATTCATTAAAAAAATTAAT
The DNA here is from genome assembly GCA_963277665.1 of Viscum album. NCBI lineage: Eukaryota > Viridiplantae > Streptophyta > Magnoliopsida > Santalales > Viscaceae > Viscum > Viscum album. The sequence continues at coordinate 1,981,611,205 of OY728161.1, read as the reverse complement.
CTGAATATCCAATAAATATATAATCCAAATGTTCATTCCCTTAGACTTAGAAATTATTCCTTTGACTCCGAAAAATAGGTTCGTTTGAGAAACCATATTTTACTTACTCTTTTTATAGTTATAAAATGATTTCATGTATTCTGTTTCTAACTAACCGTTGATTGAGTGAAACGTGTACATGTCCCACAAAAATTCAAGGAAAAATATGACCATTGGAGGAGGGAGCTGACCGTTGGAGATGTTTCTATAAATATGATCTCATTTGAATGATCTCAATAATTTTTTACGACTCTAGAGAATACATGATGCTGAAGTGATTTCTAGAGAGAGACTCTCATGATTTGTGTGTACTGAGAATCTTGTTCAGAATTTCTTCATTTGAATTAGGTTGTTACTGAGTACATTCGAGGGATTCTGAGGAGAGGAAGACAGAGGTGCTAACTATGTTGACGTTTAAGGGCTTGCGGGGATAGCAAGACAGTCCTTAATATTCATATCGATGGCATACCCTGGTCTGTCTAAGATAAAATTTCTTAAAATTATAAATCATGGGACCATTATCAAAGGTTTTTGGATACCCTTCTCTTTTGGTTAATGTATTTACTACTTGAAACTAATATTATTTCAAGTCTGTTTTCCGCTTCATTTTGATTGATAAGGATAGTATAACTATCTTATAATTTCATGTACATGTATACTATGATTAGTTCGATTCTATATTCAATAATGTAGAATAATTTTCATTGTAAAATTTTCATAAGTTTCATTTCTAGAAACATATTTCTGGAATTTGGAAAGATTGTAGAACTAGGTGGTCTTGTGAATTTACCTTTATTAACATTGTTAAACAATAGAATGTTTTATACCATATTTAGAAGTTCCAAAAGAATATTTAAAAGTATACAAGTCACCCCCTCCCCCTCTTTTTTATTTAGATTCTACATCTTTATTTTGATACTACAGTAAAAGGAGTTATTGTGATGATAAATGGGATCTTATGGGCTTTATATATGAAAAGAGTGGGATTTCGTTATTATTTATGTTTTGGAATCCATATAATAAAATAACCAAAACCACAATCCATCCTAGGGTTTTCCCATTATTTCTAATAAATATGATAGGTTTTAATTATTCTAAATGTCCAATGGAAAAACATTATAAAATAATTATATTTCTTATATAGAGGTGTGATATATTATTTGCCGATAGATTTTAAAACCTTAAAATAAATGTTTTGTGGGATACATAATAGAATTATAAAATAATTCAAATAAACCTAAAATCACATGGTTTTAAATGGTATACAATTATTTCCTCATGTATCCCATTTATACTATTTATTACTAAACACGTGGGTCATTAGGATGTATTAATACACAATTTATATTAAGGTGGAATTTATTTTTTCCCTGAAAAATTGATTGCCTCTATAATGTAATAAAAATTCTCTGTTAGATAATTTTTAAGTTATCATTCTAAAAATAAAATTCATTTAATATAAATATTTTTATAAATACGAGATTTCTTATATTTAAAATAACAATGTACGTTTATTGAAAATGTTGGGATTTTTACAATAACGTGTTTTGAACCATTATAAAAATTAAATTTTACTTCATAGGAATTATATGAAAATTTATATTTAATAAAAAATATTTATTTATAATATTTTATTAAAATAATAATTTTATAAAAATTAAATTAAATCATCAATATGACTATATTATTTGAATTTTATTATTACTTAAGAATATAATTTGTGATTTGTCTTATTAAAATTTAAATGTATCAGACTGATTACATAATCATTTATAAAGTAAACATAATAAGTAATTAATATAATTTCATTTTCATTGAAAAGTGAACATATATATTCATACAATATGGTTTACAATGTTTCTAGCCTTTAATAAATTACATTTACCTTTATTTACTTTATTTTCATTTTACCATTGTAATTAAAATTTTATACATTTACAATTCATATTGTAAAACAAGGAATATTAAATTATTACCACATATTAATTATTATGAATAATAATATTTAATCATTTTAACCAAAATATTCTAACATAGCATGAATAATTTTATTTAAAATAAAATTTATAACATGAATAGAAGAGATTTTTCTGAAAAATTCATTTTTATGTGAAGGATGATTTTAAGTTAAATATATGACAAGTAAAATTCATTATAAGAATATATATTCATGAAAATTGATATGAAATATTAAGATTTAATTTAAATAATTTCTCATTTGGTTTTATTTTAATTAATCTTAGTTGGTAAAAATTATTCATTTTAAAATAGTTCTCAGAAAAATTCATTATTTTATTCTAAGAAACATGTATTAATGTCCAGTTTAAATTATGTTTAACTAAATTAAATATTTGAAAATAATATTTTTGTATGATTTAATAAAAAAAATATAATATTTACTTTTATATTAATTATTTTATCAAAATTAATTAGTTTTTTACATAAAAAACTATTTTTTCTCTATTCACTAAAAAATCTATATATTCAGAAGAATAGAAAATTTTTACACTCTAACTTAATTTTTAGATGATGAAATAAAAATTTGAGATCATTTTATCAAATAAATTTTTCGCTATTCTATAAAGTAATTATAATATTTATAAATATCCTATACAAAATGTAGGGAGCTTTGGGGTGAGCTTAGTGCGTTTTATGGAAAGACCTTTAATAAATGGGTGTTAATGGGATATTTCAACATTATTTTGAGATCTACAAAAATAGTTTAAACATCAATAGGGAGACCTCCTTGGATTTCTCATCTTTCATTTATCAATGTCACATTTCAGAAATTTCAATTGTGGGAGCACCCTTTACATGGAGCAGGTATAATATTTATGGAAAGCAGTTGAGTAAACTTGACCGATTCTTTGTTCAGATGGATGATGAGAGTGATGACTCTGGTATATCTGGACACACTTTACCATGACATCACTCGGATCATAATCCCATTGTGATTGACATCTCCTCTTATGTTTTCAGATATGGTCCTCTAACCACTCACTTTAATAATGGATGGCTTGTAACTCCTAGATGTATGGAATCATCATTAAGGCTGGGAATTCTGATTGTCAAGGCATCCCACTGATTGTTCTTGCTTATAAACTAAAGAATATTAAAGGATTATATGTGAATGGAGCAAGGAATCCTTCTATAAATTTAATAACGAGATCAAGGCTGCTGAGGATCAATTGTCTAGTTTTCATATAATAAATCTGAAAGGTGACATGCCCTCACATGATGAAATTCAATCACATGCCAAGCTTGATGACTTTTTGACTATCAAAGAATGGATGGACTGTAATCAATTGAATGCAATGTGGTTGAAATATGGTGATAGAATCTATAAATTTTTTCCCAGGATGAACAAATAAAAAAGGATCAGAGCAGGACTGAAGGCCGTTAAATTTGATGGTTTTCTCTACACCTCTGAAAGTGATATTTCAAATGCAGTTGTGAATTATTTCACTGGCCTCTATTATTATTATGGAATAGACAAAATTCATGAGATGGTTGATAACATGTTCACTTTTATTGAGGACGATCAAAATCTTTCTCCAACAAGGGTTCCCTCAATGGATGAAGTCAAAGAGGCCCTCTTCTCTCTTAACGTGGAAAGCACAGCTGTACTGGATGGCTTCACCAACATGTTTTTTATGTTCTATTGGGATATTGTGCATGATAATTTGGTCAATGAAGTCGATGATTTCTTCACTTGGGGTTACATGCCTTATGGTCTGAACACAAATTTAATTACCTCGATTCTTAAGAAGGACATTGCAATTGATGTCAAAGACATCAGGCCAATTGCGATAGGGAACACCACCCCAAATATCATTAGTAAAATCTTGATGAATATATTACCGGGATTTATCGAGGACCACATATCTCAAAATCAGTATGGCTTCATACCTAGCCAAAACATTCAGACTTGCCTCTTCACTATATCTGAAGGCATCAACCTAATGAAAAAGAAGGCAGTACATGGGAATTATTCTCTCAAAATTGACATCTACAAAGCCTTTGACACCATCATGTGGAACTTTCTCCTTGATGTTATTAGGAGATTTATTTTCTCATGTGGATTCATCAATCTTGTCAAAAGTATCCTTACCTCTACATGGCTTTCCATTTTAATTAATGGATCTTCCAGGGGTTATTTTCAATGCAACTGAGGCGTTCGACAAGGTGATCCACTCTTTAGGAATCTTTTCGCCATTGCTGAAGAATACATGAGCAGATGCCATAATGGGTTATCTGAAATTGGTTTCTTTAGACAGATAAAAGCTGATAGGGATAACCTTGTCCCTTCTCATCTTCTATATGCTGATGACATATTGATTTTTGGGGAAGCCTCAAGGTGGTCAATTTCTGTGCTAAAAGATTTCTTCTCACACTATGAGACTGTTGTCGGATAGCATATAAGCTAGAGTAAATTCTTTATTTTATTTGGTGATGGGGTTACTGTTAGTAAGACGAATAGGGCCTCCAAGTCACTCAGAGTCAGGAAAGGGGCCCTACATTTTGTTTATCTTGGGGTTTCAATCTTTTTTGTAGGATAAGAAGGCAGTATCATGATGGAATTTACACCAGTATCATTAAATAGATGGAGCAATGTATGGTTAAAGCATTGTCTCAAGAGGGGATGGTGTGCCTTGTTTATGAGGTGATTACCTCAAATTCAGTCTGTTATTTCTCACTCTATAAATGTCCAAAATATTTTCTCAAAGAACATCAGTGCATGAGGAAGAATTTCATCTTGACATGCACTATCACTAAAAGGAAATTGATTAACATTTCTCGGAAATATTGTATTAAATCCATTGAGTTGGGTGGTCTTGGAATCAAGGATCTTTAGATATTCAATGAGGGGATTGCAAATAAATTCACATGGAATATTTTAACCTCCAATGAAGCATTAATGGATTTTCTGTCATGTAGGTTCAGAATGAATCATATTAATGGATACCCTAACTATATTTCGTCATCTCTTTGGACCTCTATTAGGCAATCATTTAATGAAATTATCTATAACTATAAATGTCATGTGTCCTAGAATTATAGGCTCAACTGTTGTAATAGTCCCTGGCTGGATAGCCCAATGTATACAGGTGGTATTCCATCACACCTGCTGGATATGTCTATAGCAGATTTTCTGGATCAGTGTGATAATCCTAAAATCATGATCACTACCCAAGCTAAACCAGAAATACAGACCAAACCTTTCATGGATAGCGATGTCCTGGTATGAAATCCCAATAGGAACAAAAACATTAATCTCAAAGAGTCCTATATCCTGTAACTTGTTGTCTCCACACAAGCTTCGGCTTGGTTACTTAGGTTCAAAGAGACTTTTATCCAGCCCTCTCAGCTTCTTCTTCTCTATAGAATATAGCATAATAGGTTTCCAATGCATGATAAATTAATAAAGGCTATTCAAAGCATTGGGTCTGCCTACCATCTGTTCCTGAATGAAATGGAAACTGCACAACGCCTCTTCTTCTTCTGCCCTTTTTCTCAGAAGCAATGGAAATACATTGGAGACATCTTCAACATGAATTTATACTCACATATCTGGCTAGAAGACTTGATTACATGAATCTCTATGTCTGGTAGGTGTGTGAAATTCCAGAATATACTGCTGGTTGTCGTAGGAGCGATGTTTCACGCCATCTAGACATCCCAGAACAACCTCCGGTTTGATAGCAGAGCTGCCTCTTTACATGAAATTTCAATGAAGGTTCATTGAGACGGACATGACTCCAATGCGATATATAATGGCGGCATGGATAATACCTATTCATATTTAAATGCATTACAGATGCTTGGTATTATAGGTAAACTGAAGAATCCACTGATGATTAAATTGATTCAATACATAACACCAATCTTTCAATGTGTTAATGATAATGTTGATGGAGATGCATCTATAGTGCCCGACAGATTGGGTTGTGGAGGTTTCTTCGGTATGTATCATGGTTTGGTCAAGGGGTGTTTTTATCATTTTATTGGTATGTGAATTGCATATGAAGAAAAAATATGGGCCATTATCTATGTTGTAAGGCATACTATCTTTCATAACTAGAACCTATTATGGATTAAATCAATCTTCCAACTTGTGGTACATGCTATCAAGACAAGAACCTAGGATGATCCATGGAGTATTTTGCCTCACTGGATTAGATATCTTAATCAGGAAATGAATCTCTCCTTAATGATATCTCATGTCTTCCGAGAGGTCAATGAAGTTGATGATGCCTTGTCCGAGAGGGAAATCAAGGAAATGACCACCATGTGGTCCTTTCGAGCTCCTATCTTTTGTTCACCCTTTGTAGATGCCAATATGAGGGGAGTGTCTTATTCCCGAATTTGTAAAACCCCTTTCCCCGCCTGACTTCGTACTCCAACTTTTTATTATATTTTATGGGGATGGTCAAACCGGACATGATTTTCTTGGTATAAAAATTATAAAAAATAAATAAATTTTTGTTTTTGGAGAAAGCATGTTTATATGGAAAAAGTGAAATCCCCAAAAAGTTATTTATTATTTAATAAGATTATATGAATATATTTACGACATATATATTTCATAATATAGGTAACTATATTCATACTAAATAATATATTTTGTGTGTTATAACAGTCTAGTTTAAGAAATTATGGTTTTCAGGTTCACCATTATGTATCACATATTCTATCAGAAATAGTATTATTTTTCAAAAAATTCACGGTGTTTCATATAATGTGTATATATATGGGAAAAATAAAAAGAAAAATATATTTTTATGTGTGTAAATATAAAAAAGGTGTGTTTGTTTGTATATATAACTAGTATAGAGTGAGTTAAATGTTTACATATATACATGTGAGAGTATATATATATATACATATCTGTATATGTTTTACTGGTGAATATATATATTAAAGACATAAAATATATAATTGATGATTAATAAATGTATTTAAGAGGAATAATAATATAAATCATATCATGGACATGGTGGGTCTTTACACAAGGAGGGGTGTTGGGTTTGACCAATGTTTGAATGTCAAAACATCATAAATAAATTAATTATAAATATATAATAAATAAATTAGAATAAAATATTATAAAAGAGGATATTGAGGGACTAGAAGAATAACAGTTTGATAATCCCACCATCTTATCCTATCACTCTGTCTATTCAATATTTTTTATTACTAATATATTAAATTATTATATTCAATACTTCTATACTAAATATATTCTTGGATATTGAATTCATTATACTACCTCGGTATTCATTAGATTATTCTCGATGAACATATTTTTAACATAATTTTTTTACCGAAATGAGTGATGTTTTAACGGAATAGTTAAACATGAACATTAACTAATAATAATTGGATATTTAAAATATGTTAAGATGTCTTAAAATAGTTTCATCTTTTATATGGTTCATTTATATGCTTTATTGGTGTGTGTGTGTGTAGCTGGTGATACCAATGTTTGATTGTTGATCACATGAGTTTTTGTTTCTAGCCATTAAAAAATTATTAGGTTTCTTGAATATGGATTTTTATGTATACTTCGTTACATGATGTGATATTGATCTATAATTTTCATTATTTATAGTATATGATGTATTCATGTATACTAGAGGTGTGTGTGATAATTTGGATGACTTGTGCACATGTGATATGTGACACATGTTAAAGGCTTGTGAGATTTGACACATGTTTGAGACTATCGTTTGAGAGGGATATACCAAAGATTAAATATAATGTACTAGGAATATTCGATTCTACGGGATGTGTCATATGGTTGGGGATATCATACCAAGAGACATATACTAGACATGGTTTAACATGTGAGATTTGATGCATGTTTTGGATATCCAGTCAAGATGGATGTGCCAGAATTATGTTTGTATGTACTTGGACTATCCCTACAACAATAATGTGTCATATGATTGGTGTTATCCCTTTGAAGAGGATGTATATAGATGGTTATCGATATTTCATTAAATATTGTGATGATTTATGAATGTTTCTCCCAGTATAGTTCAAATGTAGTTTGAGCCGGTCTCTGAGTACTCAGTATGTTCGTGGTACATTTGTTGTATATTTTTATTATATCTATACTATTTTTATTTTCATTGAATATAATCTTATATTTTATGCAATGTTTTTAGATTCCATTGGTGTTGTCCTTCAATGACTTGTTTTGACACCCTACTTAAGAATTTTCGTTCAATTTTTGTTTTTTTACATAAAGATCTTGTTAAAGGAAAGGGCTTAATGATTGATGGTAGATAAGGTGACACATGATGATGTTGACATTACTAGTTGGAGTTCATGTAGGAATAATGCATCTACTTCTGTTTCATGTTTTTTTATAGTTTGATCATTATATTTTATTGTTTTTTATCATGTATTCATTCATTTATTTTCCTTATGATGTACTATATTTTTTTTATTATAGTGGTTATTTTTTCAACGATCTCTTAGAGAGGCTATAATATCCCCATGGTTCCATATAAGACCCTCATTGCAAGCTAGGTACCTACAAAATTTGTTGAGGCACACATAAAACAACATTCCATCTTGATAAAAATTAAATAATCAGTTTTTAGGGAAATATAATAGTGTATTATTAGAAATATATTTTGGACCATCGAGTTTACATACTATGGAAATTTATTTTTCAATTGTTTGATGTTACCATTGATTAAATTAAACATGGAAAAGACATATGATATTGATATACTGATTAATGTATTTTGGTGTGCGTTAATTTATTATATTAGGCATGAAGGTTCACATGTAATATATTCATGTTTATTAGATTTGATGGAGCCTCAAAAATGATTATTTTAATTATTATATATTCCATGGTGAATTATATAGAATTGTTTTATTTTAGAATAATGAATTCTTTTATTGAGTATATATATGTAGTTATGAGTAATGTGGATATTTTATATATATTAATATTATACTTGAATTGATTAAAAGGGGTTTTTATTCTTTTGATGAACATTAATGGAGTTATAATGCTTCAACTGCAAACACTAATGGTGGAAATAAAAAAAATTAATTAATTTTTTTAACTAAGATTGATTTAATATGGAACCTCTTATGATATGGGTAGTGTTTCTAATAACATAAATGAGTCTCAAGGATGATAAGAATTTCAGTGGGGAGAATTGTACTATCCTCAATTTTAGTTGATATAAAACTGCCTTTTATTAATAATTTACAAGTATTTTGGTGTTAAGATTTAAATTTTCAATATTTAGTTTTATTAATTCATTAAAATATGTAAAATATATGAATTAAAATTTAGAATATTCTATAAAATATCATTGGAATTAGATGATTCTTCTGTATAATTTTATGAGGCTCGTAGATCCTCTACATTGATAGAATTTTAGTATTAAATATATTATATTCACATGCATGAAAATTTTCCAAATAAAAATGAATACCTCCCAAACAGTGCATTATAAGAGAAATCTATGTCCACCGTTAGATCTAGAATGATGGGGTTACCCTAGGTTAGACAAAAGATTTATGTGTGTTGGTAGTTTGGAAACATCACACATGATGATATGTTATTTAATATTTATTATACATTTTTTATGAAATATTGAAATATTGGTCAAACTGTATTCCCAATGGAAAATATGAGACCACAATTGGGTCTAAAATGATGATTTTTTCAGTTGGATGATATACTTTTTGTGTTCATCAGATGGTTGGTAACATTACACGTAAGGATAATAATAAATTTTATGGAAATATTTTACAAGTATGAAAAATTATTAATAATAATTATTCTATTAACATTTTTTGTATCTGAAAAAAAATTAAAATATAATTACATGATTAATAATAGTGTTAATTTGAATATAAAAAATATTTCATATTAAATAATATGATTTTATTAATTATTCCAATTACATTCAAATGTACTATTAATTTTAATCTCCCAAATATTTTATGGGTATTTTTTTTAAAATGTCAATGGTGTAAATGATTGGTTATAATTAAAATGATAATTATTACTATTGTTATTCATATTATTTTTAATTGGGACAAAAATATTTGTTTTGTATATATATAATGTAAATCTACTTATGGGATAAATATAGAAATATATATACATGTGTGAGATTATATATGTATATATGGATGTGTAAATAATTTAACATATAACAGACATATAAATGAGGATAATATATATATATATATATATATATTCATTCATTTGTGTATATATGCATATAAATATTGGTATATAAATATATAATGTGTATATATGTTGGTTATATATATATATGAATACATATATATATATATATATCCTTGTGTGTAGTTGTATATATTTATATACAGGTGTGTGTGTTTGTGTGTATACATATGATGTATATATATGGGTTATATTTTTTATATTTAAAAATAAGATGGTATATATGTATATGTATATGTGTACATTAATAAATTTGAATAAATATATTGGTGACATTGAATATATATTTTATTAATAAAAATGGATTTAAATTGAATAATAAAATAAATAATAATGAAACCATGGAGGGGGAAACACACGGATGATTGTCAGGTATTATTATTGCATAAAAAGGAAAAACTATTTATTTAATTGATTAATAATTTAATAAAACAATTACAAAAAATTATAAAATGGGAAATGGGGTGGGGGACCAAGAAGTGTGGAAGGATGTGACTCACATCATCCTCTCCCATTTCTCTCTATCCTGAATATTTTGTTATTTTAAATTTTTGTTTATTAGAATATTTTAACCTGAATTTTACTCCTTGATATAATCCTCAATATTGAATGGATTTATGTTTCATTTATGTCATTGGATTTTTCTTGATTTTCATTTTTAAAAACAAAATTTTCTCCCCTTAAAGTAGTGATGTTTCGTGGTCGCAGTTATATTCAATCATCAACTGTCAACATCAATCATCATTTCGCCTATGGTAGGAAATCCTAATCTTAGTTTCAGTATTTATACAGGTTAATGGAATGATTATTTTGTGCATGTATATCCCATGAGGCCTATGTTTTAATTTTGATCTCATGAGTTATTATGTCTATCCACTTACCTGTGTGTGTGTTTCTTACATAGGATTATTATGTTTATTACATTGCATTACTTGTTATTGATCTATCATTTTCATTTGGTATTTTATATTATATATTTTTCTATATTGTATTTGGATGTAAATGATACTTGGTCAGATGTGAGATTTCAAAAATGTCAGGCGGCATTGGAGATTTAACACATTGTTTAGGTTATCCTCTGAGGGGGATGTTTTAGACATGTTTTAGCATATAATAGCCAATTCCATTTAGATACATGCGTCACATGCATTGGGTTATCCATACAAGATTTCTATGATATAATTTGGTCACGATGTGAGATTTGATGCATCATTTCACTATCCAATCGAGATGGATGTGACTGACATGGGTTTTCATGTACATGGACTATCTTCCAAGCAAAATGTTTCAAATTATTGGGTATATCCTCTTAAGGAGGATGTGTCTAGACGGTTACAAATTTTTTTTCTAGAATTGTTCTGAAGTAGGTATCTTTATCCAAAATGGTGTTAATATAGGGAGAGTCGGTCCCTTAGGAAAAACATGTTCTTGGTACTTATATGATGTATTATTACTATATATATATATATCCAATTTATATCCATAGCGTACATGTTTATATGTTATGAGCTGTTGTTAATGGTCTTTATTGGGGTCATAATTTGTCTTTTAGTGACACCCTACTCGAGCATTTCAGGGTTCATGTAGAATTCATCTTTATGGAACTGATAAAGGTAAAATAGCCAGTAATAGATTGTTGAGTAGGTGGAGTAATATAATGAATGCATTTCAAGATATGGTATGTGTGGGAAGTATACCACTACATTTATTTCTACATTTCTCTTGTAGTGGGATCCTTATTATCTATGGATTTTTTATCATGTATCTAATAATTTAGTTTCCACATGATGTAGTTTGAATTTGATTTATTATATAGATTATTTATTTCTAATATTCACCTTCATAGAGGGTACATTCTTCAAATGTATCCACTTGAGACCCTTTCAGCTAGTCTGGAACCTCAATTGTGTAAGGAGGAACTCCTCATGTCATGTTGAATCTAGCTCAGGCATGGTTGTTTGGGCCACGATTTTATTTAATTAATTTAATTTTAATGTAATAATTCTATATAAAAATAATATATTATATCATGTTTACATTAAAAATTTATCTATTTTTATGTGACTTCATAAATGTGGAATAGTAGACAATGGGAGCAGGTAGATCATGATTAAATAAGAATGTATTATTTTCTTCCTCAAATGAAGAAACATTTGACCAACCTTGATGGATATGATTCATTAACCAGTAAAATATTATATTTTATTTTATTATGAATCATTTACTTAGATAAAGGTATGTAATTTTTTTAAAATAATGCTTGTTGTTTTTTGAATTAATTTTGTAAGCATGCATAATATGCTCATTCTATAATATAAATAGAAATATAATGATGGATGTATAAAACCTTTTCAATGATATTGAAATATAAATATTTTATTTACAGATTAATTAATATTTTATTTTTTATATATTAAATATTATTTTAATTTTGTTCTAAAAATTCCAAATAAAATGGTGTACATACATCATATTACATGTCCATTATGATAATTAATTATATAAAAATCCGATAAATAAAAATATGAAATTTCTTGTTTGGTTTAAAAAATTATTATGTAGTGTAAATATACGTTTTCATATAAAATTATTTTTATAGGAGACATGTGGGATTTATGTTTGAAATAGAGGTACTCAAATTATAAATAAAAAATGAATAATACTAAATCATCAACTCATAATATTCCAACATAATCTAATGTAGGAGAAAAATTATTATAGTTAAACATCTATTTTTAATGAATAAAATATATCCATTGAAATTGGGATAGTGATATGTAGATTCATCAAATAATGGAGAATTTTTTTTATACTTTTTCACTCTATTATATATTTTGGTCATACTTGTAAAATCCTTTCTAAAAATATCTATATGGAAATTTCTTTATTACATAACATAATAGCTCAACTAGGAGAGTACCATTTTCCAAAATTAAGAGTGATATTCATCCATAGTGTATGAGGATGAAATTAAATCATTGAATTCTTGTTCTACATGTATTTTTATGAACATCATATAAACAAAGGATAGGGTGATATATGGATTAGATCCATATTGAAAGGAAAATTTTAATATAGATTCATTAATTGGTTTACCTACAGTTTGAGTCATGTGGAGGAAATTTTACATCTTGAAATAATTTAGAGGGTGATAAAGCTGTTCTTTGTGGAGTACTATTGATAGTGTTGTACACACATTACTCATGTGGATCCTTCTACACTAACCATCACAAAAAGACTAATCTATTGACTCATTATGAACATATATGTGTACACTAATCACACACATAGAACATTTCCCACTATATTTTTACATATATATGCAACAATTGGATTGTTACAAGGATATATGTTTATTATAAACACACATATAAATCCTTGTAAAATAGTTGAAAGCTCCCATGTTTTTCCTGACTGGAATTTTGTGAAGTAATTAGAATTTTTGTGGATTCTTTTTGGGGTAAAATGAAACTTGTACCCTAGAAGTTGATCTGAGATATTTGTTTTCAGACCAATCCACTCTTCTGGGAATATGGTGAACACCTTATGATATGTGTTTGGTGGAAATATGACAATTTTAAATTTTAACTGAATAAAAAATATTAAAATTTAATAAATTAAATATTAACTTAGTATTTTAGGTCCTTTAACCCTTTTATTGTAAAAGAAGTGTCAGATTGAGATTTTTTCACATCTATTGAGCCTTCAATGTGATATATTTCTTATGAGGTGCATAAACATGTGTTTGGAATCGGTTCCAGCCTTACCCCCCTTTTTATCTTCTTTAATTTCCCTTCCATTTTTTTTCATCATTTATTTTCAATATATCCTTTGTATTCACACATATTTCCCCATGTGATCATCATCTTTATAAACTAGGGGAGAATGTTAGAGGGAGAGAGAGATATTCTAGAGAGAATATGGTATCCTTATGAATCTCCAGACATGCCAAATCGTCTTGTGATAACTGTAGATCGCAGAAATTGGCAATGACTTGGTGGATTCCTCCAAAACGTATGATTTTTTGATATATAATCACATATAATTATAGATTTACATGCTTCATGTTTTAATTAATTAATTATTATTTTTAATGACCAATAATGGTTTGGTATGTTTTTTGTGGAGAGAAAACAAGGGTTTCTATCATTTCAGAGGGTTTCTGTTCATGAAGACCCATCTACACGATGTGTGGTTTAGGGAAAACATTGTATTTATTCTTCACATTCAGGGAATATATCATTTTCAAATAACACATCATTTATGATATATAAACCTCATTTATTGGGAATATGATGTGAATATGATTACCCAATTAGGCTTCCCACCTAGGGGAATGTGTATTGTAAAGCACACGGGAAGACCCCATATGGGTTTCACACCACCCACAAGTAAATGATTGTATCGTATATATAGATATTATATAATATAACAAATATTTATATATTTTAAAAGGGATTGCTTACATGTATTCTTTTTTTAATGTTGTTTACTTTTCATTTGAATATTATATTGGGGAATGTTTGGGTGAAAATTTGGGAAAAATGAAGGAAATGGGGAAGTTCATGGTTAGCGCACGGTTAGGAAAACTGTGTACCCTATCCCACAAAGAAGTCAACCCTAGATAGTTGAGATTTTCACTCTGGGTTCCTAGTTTATCTAATATTTCACCCTATTAAGTGTAATAGTTCACCCCTATAAATGAGCTGCATGGTTTAGACACATTGTTAGAGAAAACCATGCGACCCTACATTGCAAACCGTTCTCGATAATTAATGCCACCTGAAAATAAGATTGTAAATATGATAAACCCATAATACTGACACTATTAGAACAAAATTATAACCTAAGTGTCCTTTCACAATTATGGTTATCTCTAGACTAATTACACACCTTCTCAACCTCTTTTCATCATGATTGAAAGCCCAAATCAAAGATCAATATCCCACATAGTACGTGGATCCTACCCTATTTCTCTCTCATTAAACCTCTATTCTTCTCTCATTATTATATAGGTATTTTTTTCCTATTTTTTGTGATAAAGATATATATTTTATGAATATATAAATATTCTTATGGATGTATATGTATAATGTAAATATCTTTTTTTAATCATGATTTAGGGTTTTAGATTAGGATCCTAATATACAATGTTGTACTGCTCAATTTTGGGGATTTACATTGGATTATATCTCAAAAAAATATCATGTAATGTGATATATTATTCAAATAATATAGTCTTGGTATCAAATAAGTTCATGTTATTTTATAATTTAATTTTTTTTTGTCAATTGGAATTTATTAAATTTGATTAATTAATGTGGTCAATTAACGAAGGGAGGAATTTGGGATTTAATTGAATAATGGAATTATGGAATTTGGAAAATTAATTGATGAAATAACATTTATGTTATTGAATAAGGGAATTTGGGTAAATAATTATTGAGTTCATCATTACATTCATAAAGTGTTGAGTTGTGAATTTAGAAAAATTCATTAGTGAATTAATTATTATAATTTAATATTGTGAGAGGATTAATTAATTATTGATTTAATTAATGGACTTAGTGTGGTTATTTTTTTGATTTAACTATTGAAATAGATAATATTAATTAATTGGATATTTTATTAATGGTATAGATGTGGATAATTGAATTTATAATTAATTATTAGACTTGGATTACTCAATTTAACAATTAATTAATGGATGTTTGTGGTGCTTAATTATTATAAGAAGATTAATTTTTATTATTCTTGTTTGATATGATAATGTTATAACATGTGATAATGAGTTACATGTGATAATGTGATATGCTATGACATATTTGTAAGATAGATAAATTTTGTTCTAGACATGATGTTCTATCCCCAGGACACATATGTATGATTTAGAAATGGGGTGCTAGACATGATATGTTATGCCCATTAAATATATTCATTATTGACAAATGGGGTTCTAGAAATGGTGTTCTATACCCATGCATGCTAAATAGTCTGAGATATGGATTGGTTCTCTAAATATAATAGGTAGCTAGACATGGAGTTGTACCCTAAAAACATTGGAATTAGAATACGCTTCCTTGTGTCCATAAAGATGAAATTGAAGTGACATGGATAATTTATTACAATTTAATAAAATGTAATGTGAATTGAATAATTATCATGGTTCAAACCCAGTGTGGGTTGATGTAGGTATTAAGGTAAAATTGTACTCTTAAACCTACTTCCATATTTGTTTGTTATAGATTAATTTACAATGTCATAACTATTAACTTACGAATTGTAATTATTTTATTATACAACTGTATAAACTTTTTATTGAGTGGATCCAGTTTATACAAAATTGGTGTTCACCTACTTTTTTATACTCACACCCTACTAGTGATGCCTCATCGGTAAAAAAATTGCTTTCATGGATGGAATAATTGTTCAGGGGAAAGGGACCATGTAAGATGGATGATTCAGTGTGGAGTGTTGTTGAGGGAAACAAATGTGGTTAGAGACCCAATTAGGATTCATTAATTTATTTAATTTTAGTTTTCATGTTATAAACATTATAAGTACATTTGTATGAAATTTTTTTTCTTTATTTGGATATTTTATTTTATTTTTATTATCTTGAGTTATTTGTATATGTTAATGGTAAATATTATTCTTCTATTGTTTATTTATTTTCTTCTAGTTTATTAGTCAAATAAAAGATAGTATTGTTTTCTAATAGTCGACTTATTAGACCCTCACTACTAGTAAAAAGTATCTAGTACATGGGGAGGAATGCATGCGGACATATAGAGATCTCGCTCTGTGCACGGGAAAGTGACACCAGGATGAGATCATTAAAATGTTGTATCATATAAACTTTTTATCTCTTTTTCTTTAATATAAATTTTTTCTAAAGGTAGACAGGAGACTATGATGAGTTGGGCTTTGGATTTGAGATAATGAATGGGAGGTACAAACACATGAATAATGTAATTCCTGTGTACCAAGGGTGGGATTGTTGTTATTGTTTGTTGTTTTTATAGTTTAATATTATTGCATCATAGGAAACACACTTGTTTTGGGATCTAACTATTATTTCTATTATTTTAATTGAATTTGTTCTTAGTATGGAATAAAAAATTAGTTTTACATGAATCATTCTAGGAACTCTGTGTTATTGTGAAATAAATAATTTTAGTAACACATGGGAATATTTATTGTCGGTATGTTATCAAACAGGAACTGTTTTCCTTTCTTATGAAATTGAAATTAAAATGTTTCCTAATTAGAAATCAAGAAAAATAGAAAAAATGATGAAATATGAGAACAAATGGGTGTCTAAATGAAAAAAAATTAATAATGTTAATGTTATTAACATTGATAATTAATAAATAGTTTTATGTTGGTTATGTGTAGTGGTAGCGCATCGGTTTTCACTCCATGGAAAGGGATTGGGAACAAACTTGTTGTATATTTTTGTGATTCCCGATTAATTGATGTGTTTATTTTGTGAACTTTTTCATAATGGACATGGTTGGAATTGTATAAAATATGCCTCCCGAATTAATCTATTTGAGATTACAACCAGGGCACATCACTAGGGATGACCCTCTTGTAGTGGGACTGAAGGTTTGGATTTTTTATGTGTAATAATGTAGGGGAACATATCGAAGAGAAATTCGCTTCATCCAGAAATTCATGGAATTATAACTAGGGTGAGGATTGAAAAGAAATACTTGACCTAATGAGGGAGTTCCAATTTCATCACCCTATATCTTTTACAAGAGTGGTTGGACCTGAGGAAGCTGAGTTCTGGATGGCTTCTACCCAGACTATACATAACAACTTAGGGACTTATACTGAGAAGAGATTCAAGCATGCTACTTATATATTGTGTATTTAGGTGAAGATTTGGTGTGTTATTGAAACTCATGTTGGACTATTGGAGTCTATAGAGTGGAAGTGAATCTAGGATAATTTATTTGATCACTTTTATTTATAGACTCTTTTATGGGAGAGAGTAGTTGAGTTCATGATATTGACCTAGGGGATCATGTCGGGGATGGACTATGTTAGACGCATCACAAATTTGTAGTCATTTTTTCTTGTAATGTCTACAAATGAGGATACATCATCAATGAGATTTGGGGATTGACATAAGCTTGAAATTATGTTCTAGGTGAATATCAAGACGGATGAAGATGTTTTAAGAAGTGTTAAATCAAGACCTCATCTCGAAGGGGAACCCGAAGGATGCATCTTCTGGAGGATTGGTGATATCATATAGATTATATGCTGGAACGTGTTTTGATATAATGAAGATTCATTATGAGAACTTTCGATAGAACAGTTGGTAGTAGAGATTTCAGTTAGGTGTCTCAGTAACTCAGGATCTTACCAATGTGGGTTTCTACTAGGGTGGTATGACAAGACACTTTCCAATTTATTTTCCCAGACCAATAGTAGAGCGTTGAGCATGCTGTAAGATGGTTAATCTATAGTGGTTCTTAGGATCCTGAGATAGACAGTTTGTGATGATGGCATTATACCAAAATAAATTATGGGATGAGGGGTGGGAAAAATGGATGTGGTAAATCATACACTATTGAATAGCGATGCTGGTCCATCTATAATAATAGTTACTATTATTATAGCTTCTACATTATCTAGTTCATTATTTGAAACTTATGTCTCACATTCCATTATATCAGCAAAACATGTTAAGGGAACTGTTAAAAAATATGCATGTAACAACATTTGAATTTATCAGTTCTGGAAAAAACTGTTGATAAATAGAATCATTATCACCACTTTTATAGATGATAAATTTATCCCTTTATTAGTGTTTTATTAGCACTCATAAATGGTCCCTTTATCAGTACAATATTTTTAGCCTTGAAAAATTGTTCCCTTTTTTATAAAATTATTTTCAGTGCTCATAAAGGAATCATTTATTAGTAATTTATTAGCAATGATAATCGTTCAAATAAATAAATTCAAATTATTATATATGAAAAATAGAAAAGTTATTATTAGAAAAACAATGAAAAATTTATTAATTAAATAATTATATAAAAAAGTGAATAAATTAATTATACTATAACATAATTTAGAATAATATTAATTTGGATTTAATAAATATGTGGATAAATGTAAAGTGAAAATTAAAAAATTAAAATTTCATATACGTAAATTGAGAACAATATTAAACATTTTATTAAGTAGATTATTATTGACAATGTTAATTCATAGTATATATTAAATATAAAGATATATATTAATGTATATGAATATGATTTATATAATAAAAAATATTATTTATGCTTTAAATTAAATATTAATATATATATATATATTGAATAATGGTTTATTATTTAAAACTAATATAAATTAAAAATACTAATTAATTGTATTAGTTAATGGATATAATTAAATGTCATTTGATTTTTCAATTTATAACATATATCAATCATATTATATTGACTTCAAATATATGTAATTTATTCATTTTTATATACTTTCTAAGAGACATGATTTTTTTATGAATTTAATCAATTTATTTTATTTGTTATATATTTATTTTTTTACTGTGTTTTAATATTTTCAATATGTATTCAACATTATTTCAATATATATCCATTTTAAATTATTTGTATTAATCGAATTTATGCAAATTTTCAATATTGTGCACAATTTTACTTAATCAATGTTACATATTTTTAATATGGATGGACATAAGATTGAATATTCATTAATAGTGTTAAAAATAAATTTTATAGAAACTATTTAGAAATAAATATATTTATAATTGAATATTTACTATTTTTTTATTTTATAAATATCTATAAAGAAATATTAATTTTTAGAAAATAATTGTATAATTATAAATAAATAATTTTAAAATAGTAACACATTTATTTAAATAAACAGTATATTTTAAACGTATATATATAAGGATATAAATATTATTTTAAAAAAATTATTTATATAGTTATAATTAATTATTTATATATTCAATAAATTATTAAATTTTTATTTTACTAAATGTATTCATATATGAATTATAATTATATATAATAATTATAATTTTTAAAATATATATTATTTTTTAAAAAAAGTAATATAATTATTTATAAGAACTTTTTAGCATTAATAAATTAATATCATTAGAAGTGATAAAAATGTGATGATAAAGATTCATTTTATAAAAAATTATAAACATAGCGTTGATAAATGTTTTCTTTATGAGTGTTTTTTATGCTCTCAAGAAAGGTTCAAAATATATTAAAAAATTATAAACATCGTGAAGTAGTTCGCGATTTACGAAGCTCTCATTAGAAGCAACCTACTACCGGTGCTCCTCATTGTCAGTTCGAATCCCAAATCTAGGTAGGAATCAATGCTCCATCTATTCCAAGGCTGAAATCCAAGTGTCAAGAAATTCAATGGTTGAACACAACCAAGACTCGTATGAAATATGGGTATTTTTATTTATCTAGCATCCCTCAGTTATCCACTGAACATTCTCATCATATATCCATGTATACAGATAAGTGTATTTGTAATATTCTATAACATGACAACCCAAAATTCACTATTTTAACATATATTGATGTACTGTCTTCACAAATATCATGTGGTTGTACTTGGGACTACATTGGTATAGTGGGACATGAGATATATCAAACACAATGTTTGGTCATGTTGGTTCTAGGTATAATTGGCTCAAAATAACTATATTTCGTGATATATACATATTTTAAATCATATACTTTTGATAAATTAATCCATATAGTTTTTGGTTTTTTCATTGGTATGTAAAATTACATTGAAATCACTTGGATGAAGAAATATCTAACATCATTGGAATCTTATATTATATTGTGAAAAAACTAGAACTAAGAGGGTTGAGCAAGGAGGAACTAAAATATAGGTTAATTCTCTTACATTTCAATGTTTATCACGAAATTGTTCAAAAAATGTATGTTGTAATATCTAACACATGTGAACAACTATATAATTATTTTTTCATGAAATTTTTTCCTATATTAATGAGAACTGAATTTTGGCATAAAATCAATGGATTTATTTAGGATGAATAAAAACTATTTAATGAGTATTGGGATAGATTTAGGGGTCAATTATAAAATGTAACAACAAAATGATTCTAAAGAATCAGTAAAATCTTCTGAGAAAAAATTGTATATGTTAGAAATTTGGTCATATTTATGTAACTAAATCATGATAAATATAATGTTCAAATTTTTTTGAAATATTCAAATTTAAATTTACTTAATATTACTTAAATGATATAAAAGGTAAAATAAAATTCATTTAAGGATCTATAATTCTTAGACTATATTATATAGAAAAACTGACTTTTAGATATAATATAATTGATATTTTGAATTTGGTTTTTCAAATATAGTCAGAAAATCAACAATTAGAATGACCTATTTTCTATAAAAATCCACAACATCGTATATTGTATAAAACAAAATATTGTTTCATTATCTTGTGAAGATGAAAAGTACATTTTTGATAAAATTTATTGTTCTCAATCCCTTAGGATTGTCAAATATTTTAAAATTTTATATTTTTATTGAAATGTAACTTACTTACCAAAAAAGGTATTCTATTATTAAAATTTAAAATAATATTTTAAATCATTCACAAATATTCCATATACTACTTGAATAATCTAATTTTCAAAAAATTAAATATAAACATTGATTGATGTAAATCTAATAAATTAGTTTTCACATAATCTAGTTTTTTGAAATAATAATTAATTTTTAGGGATAAAATTAGTACACCTTTAGAACCTAGCATCAGGTCAACTTTATTAGTTTGGATTTAATAATTTAATGAAAATCTATGTTCATTATGGAATCTTAATTCGATTTATTTTTATAGTTTTCGGACCTAAACATGTCTAGTTTTTACAACCTTCTAGTTGTAATATGATTCCCCATAGATGTCGCCCTCTATATTACATGACATAATAGATGTTTCATTACAATACATTACCATGATCTTTTATGTTATGAGTATTATAGATTTAAGATAAAAAATAGACTAAAAACTTACATATTATTAAACTAATGGACGTTTTTTCCAGAATATATGCAACAAATTGATCCATAATAATTCTTAATTGTTCTAATTCAGATCATGCTCCTCATGTCACTTTGTTCTTATCCAGATCAAAATCATCATGCATATATATGATCAAATTTTAATCCATTGTTATATTCTCCAAATTATTTAGGTTCTACTTGGGAAAAATCATAATTTTGTATATTCTTACTCTGTTGATTATTCAACAAACATTTTTGGTCACTAATAAAATTTTATTAATTGATTTTAGCATTGCTTTTATTTCTTATAGTTGAAAGAATTATGGTCATCTTTGCAATGATAACCCACTAATTAATACTTCTTAAAAATCACTTCATTTCTTTCAAAACACATATAATAAAAAATAGATATATTTTAATTTAGTACATCAAAAAACAAATCAATCATTTACATTTCATTTTGGTTCGACTCATAGGAATCTCTAATTACAATCCATATAATTTTTCAAAACCGATGCATCCACATTTGTAATGGATATCTTATGTGTAATTATTTATTTACTATTGTAAATGAATATTTTATGAACTCAATATGATATCATTACTTTATCTTAGGAAATTCAATGTTTTAATCCAATGTATCTTATTTTCACCTCTTCCTCCTCACTGGTTTTTTAAATGATTGGTGAGATCTATTATCATTTTTTATCATCATTATATATTTACCATCTTAATATCCCTATGGTGAACAAATTTTTCACAATCAAATCATTCTCCATTGAATTAATCTATTATTTCATATTTATGTTTAATTTATTGCATTTCAACATTACAGATATAATAATTATTTCCTTATACAAGTGGATTTGATTGACAGATTTTGGGTGGTTTTTTCGGAGATTATCATGCTCGTGGGGGATCAGACTTCGATAATGCAACTAAGATATTGAAAATAATGAAATTTATTATGGAATTCATACAACTGTTAGGTAAATTTTAAATTATACTACATGTTTAATTAATTTATTCATCATTATATCTACTATATGTATGTTATTTTCCTTGTAGTTTTTATCTTACACATATTTAGTTTGTAAAAAAATTGGGATGTCATATTTTTCTTTCAACTATATACAAAATACCACAAAAAAGATAAAATGATTCTTTCAGAAAATGGTAAAACATTTTCCATTCACATTTCAATTATTTTTCAAACTACTTACACTACTTATTGATTACATGTTATTTGTTGAAAATTTGTTTTCTTTATTTAAAGAATCTTCTCTAATGACTCATCACAAAAAAGAAAGGTTTGTTTTCTATAAACATTGATTCAAAATGATCTTTTGGTGGTTTAAAAAGGAACGAGAGTGGAAACATGGTAAAATATGTAGTTAGTGTTTTTTAACACTTACAAATGTATAGGAATCAACCACACCTCAATCTGACAGACGGTGTGACCGGTATGACTGTATTATATACTTTTTATTTAAAATTGACATTAATTTTAGTAAAATGGATAATTGAAAATGTCAAAATCTAGAACATGTATTTTTATTAGTTTTATACATTTGGGAAATGAACCATAAGTCATTTGACCTATAAAGGATTCAGTGATACCAAAATTTGACATATGATTTGACCGTTGTAACTCAATGTGTCCATTATTTATTTAAAATCCATAGTTTAAACAATAAAATATCACTCAATTCATTTTTAAATGAAAAAAATGATATTATTTATTGATAATATAGTTAATTGATTCATATTCCATTTTTAATGTGTTGAAGTTAGTATCGTGTCAATCTATCTCACGATGTGATCTGTATAGGTCAACAATTATGTTTCTAGTTTCAAATGTCATTTTACTGAAAAAAACGTGACATAATCAAAACTAATAAAACACATTTGGATTTTTTTAATACATTAGTAAAATGATTCATATGTAATATTAGATATGTATGTATCAATTGTAACTCAATATAATCCATGGTGTGGCTGGTATGACTCCAAGTGAATTTTTTTATTTAAAAGTGACAATAATTTTAATAAAAGCTACTTGTTTCATAGTCAAAATATAGAAAAAACATTCATATTTTTTTGATACATTATGAAATTGATCCATATGTCATTTGAAGCATGTAGGAATCAACCGTACCTTAATCTGACACACAGAGTGATCAGTATGACTCAAAGTGTTTTTTATTTAAATGACAAAATTTTTATTAAAAAGGAAATATAACATACTTGAAACTATGTAAAAACATTCACACTATTTTGATAAATTATGGAAATGATCTCAGAGTCATTTTTGACATATATGAATTAGCTTCACCTCTATCCAATACACAATTAACTTGGTATTACTCAATTTTCTCATTATAAGTTTAAAATTAATAGTTTAGTTCAAAAAATGTCACTCACTAGAAACCATGTAAACATGCTCATATTTTCTTAATAATTTATGGAATTTAGTCATAAGTCATTTTAGGTATCTAGGAATCAGTATTTCATCAAAATGATAAATGATGTGAATGGTATGAGTTAAAGTGTGTGTTTAGAGTCTAAAATAACATTTTACTAAAAAAATAGATTATGTTATAAAAACCAAGTAAATGAATTTATATTGTTTTAATACATTATAAAATTGATCCCAAGGACATTTGGGACATTTAGTACTTATCCACACATCAATCTGACGCATGGTGGGACTGATATGACTCAAAGTGCATCTTTTTATTTAAAATTGTCATCAATTTTATTAAAAAGGAAAAATCGCCTACTGAAAAATGATAAAATACATTCATTTTATTTTGATACTATAACATAATGATTCGTAAGTCATATTTGAAGTGTAGGAATATAATTCATCTCAATATGATACATGATGTGTCTAGTGTGACTTAATATTTCCATCAACAGTTTTAGATCATCATTATTGTTCAAAAAGTGTCACTCACGAAAAATCAATAAAACACACATGGATTGTTATTGTGATTTTGGAAAATTATTCACAAGTCATTGTGACTTGTAAGAATTTTTATCATGTCAAACAGACACATTATGTGACTGGTCTAAGTCAAAGTGCTTGTTTCTGGTTTAAAATGACATTTTAGACAAAATTAAATGATACATACTCAAATATAAAAAAAATACATGGATTGTTTTTATATTTTATAAAAATCATCTAGTAGTCATTTGAGACATGTAAGAATAAAATAACATCAATCTGAAAAATTGTGTGAATTGTATGACTCTATGAAATGTTTTTCAATATATAAATATCATTTTAGTTTTAATTGTGTATCACATTTCCAAAACCGAAAAAACAAGCGTCAATTTTTTTATATTTGACTAAAGAATACATTTGTACCAGATTTTTATGATTTTGTGGTGTTTTTAGTGATGTATTGTGTTGTAAAATCACCTTATAATAGTGTTGTAGTGTTCTGTTATAACACCCTACACTGGTGTTGTAGTGTTTTGTAATAACACATTACAATATATCCCTTTATCCACGATGTTATAGGTTCTGACAAAGCATCTGTATTTTTATCTCACCCCTATAGTCAGTGATTCTCTAGCACTGATAAAGGCCATTTTTAGTATTGTAAAACACCTATTTTTATAGTAGTGTGTGATGAGCCTAAACATTGTTCTTGTATGTGATTTAATAATGATATATTCACTATTATGAGCGATGTCTAGAGGACTTTGTTTTTTATTGGATGTCCACATGGGAAAATAGAGTATCACTTTCTCTAGGATCTCTATACTCCATAAATGTAGGTCTCCAACCAAATTATATGTGTGAACAATATGGTTAGATACTGATCTCACATAGATTGTTACCATTGCTGATTTTCATTTACATCCCATAAGGGTTATAAATATGTTCATCGTTCAGAGTTTGATATCAATATAGGCTAAGAAATGCCGATTACATAGTAACTGAGAGAGCATACATCCTAGGATAGATTTCTACTTCTGGAAGATGGAGTTATAAATCTATATGTATTTCCTACTACAGTGGAACAGTTCCATGATGTTTTTCCTAAAGACATAATAGTGTATCCACTAGAGAGAGGTGAAGAATTCAATTTTGAGTTCATACCGGGGGTTGAGACAGTTTCATTTCCGTTATATAAAATGTCACTAAAAGAGCTTCAAGAGCACATGATTTTGATAGAGGTGTCAGAGGATAAGGGTTTTAACCATCCGATTACATCACCTTGGGGTTAAATGGTGTTGTTTTCTACTAAGGATGGATTGATTTAACGTTTGTGTGTTGGAAAAAAAATTGAACAAGATAACTGTGATGAACCAATATCCTCTTCTACACCTTTATGAAAATTTTCACTAGTTGAAGGGATCTTGTTTATTCTCCATGACCAACATGAGAACATGGAATCATCAACAGAGATCTTAGACTTCCGATATACCAAGGACATATTTTATATGTAAGTACAGATAGTATGAGTTCATCATAATTTTTTTAGGATGAATAACACACTTGTATTGTTTATGGCCTTGATTAATAAATCATTCATTTGTACCATGATTAGTTTATTGTTGTATTGTTGATGATATTAATGGTGTACTCCAATAATCTTGACAATCATACCTAACACCTTTCCATCATCCTAAGTACACATAGAAATCATAATATATACACCATTTTAGCTAAGTGATAGTTTTGGATTGATCATATACATATACTGGGGATGTTATCTCAGAGGAAAATGTCTTAATAGTCCCTATGAAGGTTCAGTAAGATGTTTACTGTGAGAAGACGAAGAACATTTATGATATCAATAGCATTCTAAGGTTATTTGGATTTTATCATAGGTTTATCTGAGAATTTTCTTGATTTGAACCACCTCTCTATATCTTTAACTAAATGGGAATAATATTTGATTGGTTAGAATTCCCTGGGAAGGGCTTCCAGGAGTTGAAGAAGATTTTGATAACTCAATGAATCTTGATCTTGACTAAGTTGGGTGTGGAGTACACAATGTATTATGACACTTTTGGGACAACAATTGGAGTTTTTTATGCAATGAAATCAAGTTCTTGTGTTTGGATATTGTCAAATGATAATATGAATTGAACTAGACCAGACATGACCATGATTTGGTTGTAGTTGTCTATACCTTAATATGTTGAGGACACTATATTTTGGGAGAATGTTTACCATGTACAATGTTCACAAGAGGGAAAATAAAATCATTTCATAGTTTGATTTGTATCTTCGGCATTGGATAAGAGTTGAGTATAGAAAATCATTCTATTTTGAGATAGAATATACATACAGAACATAGAACAGTGTTATTGTTACTTTGAGTAGGTTAAATCAGAATCAAGAGG
Organism: Viscum album; assembly: GCA_963277665.1. Lineage (NCBI taxonomy): Eukaryota > Viridiplantae > Streptophyta > Magnoliopsida > Santalales > Viscaceae > Viscum > Viscum album. The sequence goes on along the minus strand of OY728161.1, from coordinate 1,981,583,506 downwards.
ATTACAAGTCTTGATCAGAGTGAAAGATGATGACCATGGTGGTTGAGATGCATATAGTGATTCAGGAGAATTAGGAATATATGGTTGTGGTATTAGTTTCAATGGAAATTATACGTTTTATATGGATCATGGATACACATTATAGGGATCTATAATGGTTGAACTTGATGGATAGCCTAGAATGTGGGGAGACACCATTGCATTGGAGCATAAATTAGTATGAGATCATTTATGTTAGGAATTAGGTTTTTTTGCATAAAATATCATAGGAGAATCTAATTTGTGAATTTGAATCCTTGAAGTGGGGGGTACATCCAGGTTTCAACAAAATTTATCCTTACCTATGATGATAGATTTGGTAGTTAGATGTGAAAAAGGAGATAGCAGAGTTTGTAACATGACACAACACCAACTATCAGGTAAAGGAAAAGCATCATTTACCTAGAGGGTTACTACAACGATTTCTCATTCCATGGTGGAAGGGGGATTATGAATCAATGAACATCATGGGGGGTCTTCTGAGAACAAATTAGAGGAATGAGACTGTTTGGGTTATTATGCACAGACTAAAGAAAGTAGCACATTTTTTATCAACAAGGGATACTTTTTCAATGGAGGAACGATGAAATATGTATGTTTTGTAGACAGTAAATTTTTACATAGATACATAAAATAATCATTCAAATAAAAATTATTCTTACACTTCATGAATTTTTCAGGGCTTGTAGGAGGTGATCGGCACACTGGTATTACTAAGTACGAGTTTTCACCCCAAAGATAAATGGGCAGTCGAGAAAACTATACATGTGATGGAGGATATGAAACAAGCATGTGTTCTTGACCTTGGTGGGTATTGGGAGAAGAACATGGATATATTAGAAGATATGTTTCACAATATTTATCAAGAAACAAAAAAATGGAAGTATATGAGTCTCTTTATGGTATTTTATTAAGATCACCTATATGTTGGATAGAGGATAGTGAGTCAAAGTTGTTAGGACCGAGTATTATTATGGAGATATTAGAGCATGGGTAACTAATTTAGAATTATATAGATACATATCAGAGTAGATAGAAGTCATATGCTGATAGAAATTGAAGACCTCTAGAGTTTAATGTTGTTGGTTGTTCATTCATTCACATTTCAGCTATTTTGGGCCACAATAGATTATAGATAGAAGAAATTTTTGATCCCATGTTTGTTGGAAAAGTTGTGGTGGTTGAGAGAATCAATCCAATGGTGTACCGATTGGTACATACCTAGAAATATTTTCCTATAAATGATGTATTCTATGTATTAAGACTACTATTATATTAACCCATCCCTTATCATGTGACCAACATGGATGACTTTGAGCTTGAGATAGGTACATTCTATGAAAATCATCTGATACATGTGTTGGGTCGTAGTGATAGAGTGTTGTAGGGAAAGACCATGATGGTAGTTCATATATTTTGTAAAGATAGAAGTGTATAGGAGTAAACATGAAAATTGAAAGAAAATAAGAGGGCTCAATTGAAAAATGGTTTCGACTCATAATCTTATAGTCACTTGTGAGTGCTGCTCAAGAAAAAGCTTTTATAAGGTGGGGAGATTGAAATATCCCAACATATTCTTTAGTTGAAATGTGATTTTTATAGGTAGACTTTTGCTTATTTTTGAATCATTTTAATTTTATTTTTTCTTGGTCTCTGATTGGGAGAATGATTGAGGAAAATGTGGGAAATAGGGTAGTGCATGGTTGGTGAACTATTAAAGAAAATTAGGCCCCCAACAATGAAAATAATGCAACTGTAGAAATAATGTATTTTCATGGTTTTCTCATAGTTTATATAATGGTGAACCCACATTTGAGTAAATTTACACTCTTATAAATGAGGCACCCAACTAAGGTTCATGGTTAGGGGAAACCATGCACCCCTCCCACAAAACCGAAAACATGAATTAAAGTCACCAAAAAAATAGATTTCAAATCCCCTGAACCCATGACACTAGTCTTATTCATCCTATATTCATAAATATTATGTCAATTATGGTTTTAGAGAAATCCAAAAGAATTCCACGACTTCCCAACCTATGTTCTTTGTGATTCAATCACCATTTCAAAAATCAGCATCCCTCTTGGCATATGGATCCCATCTCATAGCACTCTCATTCACCCTCATTTATTCTATCTTTATTTTGGTGGGACTTTGTTTATATATTTTGATAAATCTAGATTGTGATTTGGTTAATTTTGATCTAGTATTTTGGTTCTAGATAAAATATTACGATATCAAATTTTATTAAATCATGTTTTATTGTTTTAGATCTAAATCTCAACCAACATCATTATGGTGCTCATTTTTTATTATTTAAATTGGGAGATTTATCATCGACGAATCATAACTTGGGGTAATATTATTCAATTCCCACAGTATTGATATCAAATATAAGTATCATTTTATATATTTTCAAGTGGAAAATCAGAAACTAAAATTTTCTAAATATGATAAATTATTTTTGGTCAATTAATGAGGTGAGGTATTGGGGATTTAATTGAATAATGGAATTGTGGAATTGGGATAATTAATTGATTAATTAAATATCAATATATTGAATTGGGGAATAGGTGATAATGAATTTTATTAATAATTAATAAATTATTGAATATATGAATTGTGATTTGGGAATATTTAATTGTTGAATAAATTATTGGATGTTGAGGTTATGAGAAGATTAAATATTAATGAAATTAATTAATGGTCATAATTTCATCAATTAATTGTTGAATTAATTGTTTAATAATATATGAATTATTACTTTGTGAATTAATTAATCAGATAGTTGTTTATATTTAATTGACTAATTAATTAATTGACTTTCTAAATTAATTTATGAATTAATTCATTGGTGTTTTTGGTATAAAACTATGTTAAGAATACTAATATTCATTAATCAAGGTTATCATGACAATATGAAATCATGTTTTAATAAGATAACTTTGATAATTTGGTATGTAATGACATATATGTATGATCGAGAAATGGGGCTCTAGACATGAAGTTTTATGCCAATAAAAAATATGTGTGATTAAGAAATGGTGTTGTAGACATGATGTTGTACACTCATGATATTTATGCACAATTGATAAATGGGGTGATATACATGGAATTATACACCCATGCATGGACAATTGTGTGAGATAGGACTAATGCTCGAAATACTCATGGGGATCGAGACAAGGCATTCTACACCCAAAACATTGGAATTGTACTATGTTTTCATGTGTCCAAACTAATGAAATTGAAGTGGCATGCATAAATTAATACCTTGTTATAAAATTAAATATGTATCATATATTTAACATAATTTTGACTAGGTGTGGCCCAAAGCAGGTATGAATGTACATATGTTATTGGGAACTCAATGGTCTATGTGGGTTAATAAATATTAATCGATAATGTGATAATTGTTTCGTTATGATATAAGAAAAGATCAATATACAACTACAAGCAATTTTTATTGGACGTATTTACTTTAGACACGATTTGTTGTGTACTAATTTTATGAAATCACATCCTACTCGGGATTCCTAATCAGCAACCAAACAGATTTCATAGATTCATAAAATATTGAGGGAAAAGCACTATGTTGGATGAATTAGTTAGAATAGACATTGGATAAGGGAACCATACATGGACTGAGACCCTCACAGGAGTCATGAATTTATTTATATTCGAATATAATTTTTCACAATTGACACATACATTATATTGACATGATTCCTTCTTTAGATTGTTATTTTATTTCCTACTTTTATCATCTTGACTTATTCGTATTGTTTATGGGTAAATATTATTCTTATGTTGTATACTTAATTAGTATAGTGTATTACTCTAATAAAAAAGGGTAATGTATAACAATTATAAACTTATAATAACTTCACTACTACTTTGAAGAACATGGAATTTGGGGAGGCACATGTGAGGTCATGTGGCAGTTTGACTCGAGGCACCGATGTGTGGCACCAGGTTGGAAATTAAATAGGTCATGTGACGTACACATGTATATAACCCATGAAGGGTATATGGTATGTACATGGACAATAAAAAATGTACATGGGATTTTACATGACATGTACTGGATAAATTACGCGCCCAAGTGGGGCCTTGATATTACACACAGTATACTAGGGAAATCATGTCATGAACTCCTCCATTTTTGTTTTGGGGGGTTTTCATATATTTGTTTCCAGGAGTAAAAATTGAACCCATGAGTATTATATTATGACTACCTTTTCACATAGATCATTATGGTAAGACCCATGAGGTATTTTTAGGAATCCTAGGTGGTGTTTCCAGAATTTAATAAATGGATATGTTATCTACATGGTACTATATTTCATTTGACTCTTGAGATAGAATTGAATGGTAATGATATGGTGGGTGTTCTGACTAACCTATTCTTAGATCTTTATTTTATATAGTACATGAGCCATCTCCTATGACCTATGCATTTGTATCATTACACTAAGGATGTCTCCCTTATGAGATGTCCCCTTTTGACCATAGCGGCCTAGAAATTTTTTGTATCATTGGATCCTGTGTAGGATGCCTCTATTATCTCCATGTATGATAGATCCCTTGATTGAATCCTTTTCATATAAGGGGAAATATGGAATCTTTTATATGACTGATATACTGATAATCTATTATGAGTATCCCCTGTAGGATTCCCCTTTATTTGTACCATGGTGTGAGGGTCACATGTAGGACTCCCCATCATATGTACAGATGTTTGGATCCCTTGTAGGATGAATCTGTTGACATTCTAACAGGGATCCCATATTGTATCCATCCATTATTTTTTCAAATAAGGATCCCAAGGTCGATGCCTTCTCTTATTCATTGACTTTCAGGATCCCATATAGGATTGATCCCTTAACTATACTTTTAGGGATCCCAAGTAGGATTCCTCTATTGAGTATGATATGAGGGGCTGAGTGGGATCCCTTATTTTTGATCAACCCTATGATTGTATTCTAGGTTTGGGTAGAGAAGTTATCTTTTTTCACTTTTGAACTCGCACCGAACATGTGATCCCATGGGGCTATGGTAGTAGTACCAGGTTTACAAATTCATTCACATTCATTATTTTATTTATACATTTACATCATTATTATTGAGAAATAAATGATAATTTGAGTTGTTTCTTGGCTGGCATAACCTGACACTGATACATGGCATCTTATTTTTTATTTGGGATTCCCATATCAGCATTCATGGGATCCAGATTTTGAGTCATGTTATTTCATTTTTTATTTTTATACCCATAGGTACTATTTGGGATATGGATATTTATCCAATATATTTTATTTTTTATATTATTGTGATTTCCATAGGTTCTTCCTTGTATTCGACTGTTGAGCTTGAGACTATCATACATGAATGGTATCCATACTATGGATAATCAGGGATGATTCTCTTCTCCTGAATGATGATTATTATTCCACTCTCTTCATTTTGGTATGTTATGAGGATGATTATTCACCCATCAATATAATTATACTTTTGGATGATTATGATCTCCTATTGGATATGGATTATTACATTATCCTAAATCAGTTATATGAAAACAGCGTTGGATATGGAGTTCCAAATCATTGGATACCCATGGATGAATACGCTATCCCAAATGATAGTGATGACTCGGCTGCCCCCTATTATGGAAATCTATGGGTGCGTATTGAATCTCACCAGTGATATTTCATAAATGATCACCTATGAATCAGACCCTTAGGGTTTATCTGAGTTTAAAATCTTAGGTTCATCTATGGGCAAGATAATATGGATTATAAATTGGGCTATTTTTAATTGGAATGAGGACCTTGTATTCCAACTCAGTGACCATGTACATGATGTCTATATTTACTTCAGATTATGGTGAAGGTGTTATAAAAAATTGGGATTACATGTATAGAGATCATATTAATGATACATAGCCTGAGGGTCATGATGTTGAGATCAAATGCCATTGCATAAGAAGTCCAAAAGAATGGGATTATTGAACCCTAGATCAAATGATGATTGGTTTTATGTGTTTTCAATCACCTTAATTAAGAATATTTATATTAATGTATATATTTATAGGTATCGTCCTTTTAATATATAAAAATATTAATATGGAAAATCTATGGAGGCACTAGCCCAATTGACTGGGATAACAGACCTGATGTTTGACTGTGCTTTCACTTTTATTATCTTTACCTACATTTTCATGTGTATCTTGGCTATGATGGGAACATTTCCTAACCGTTTACTTGAAAAAGAATATTTTTTAGGTAAATCATTTTGGATAATGTTAATTTTCATAGTTTGACAATCGATTGGTGTTGTTCTTGTGGGTTCATCTTTTAGGTCTTGTGAAATTTGAAAGTATTTGGAGATAGTGTATGTGGTCTCACTCGTGGTTATTATTATAGCACTATACATTTATTTCAGTTAATTTTGTACTTATTTTTATATATGGTTAATCCAATTGGTGATGAGTGTTTTTTGTATCACATATTTATTCATTATTTTAATGCATTTTCAATTGTAATTATAACATGTTCAATTATAGTATATTTTCTTCATCGACACTTTTTATTTTCTCTATGTCTATTACATAATTATTTTAGTTGTTTTATAACTATGATATGAGGACATAGTATCCCTACTAACACACCATAGACCCTCACTACATGTTTACATCCTTTTTCATATGGGCGGTTCTCATTAGGTCTCGTAATGAACGGGCTCTGAGCATTAGGTTATTGGCATCTAGGTCTGGACATTATAATGTGGTATCAAAGAATTTCATTTCTATATATTTATTATATGTGAATATGGTAGAGAGTATTATTTGTAAGGTGTAGGAACTTATGATGGATATCAAACGGGTGTTACAAGAATCCTAATTCTTCTAATATGTACTTATTTTTCATGTATGTGATTATCGTTTTGATCTTTTATGTTATAGTTGTATATTATTTTTCACATGATAGATGCACATGTTGATTGTATGTGATGATTTATTATGTATTATTGGCTCATTGTCTATTGGAAAGATTCTAGGGATGGATTTTTGATTCATGGATATAAAAGGAAAGTGGTGACTCATGCATTATATTCGGCATGTAGGATTCACATCAAATATCATTTCTAGTGTATGTGTTTACTGATGACTAATGCCTATTTAATAGGTAATACATAAATATGAATATATATATATATATCTATGTGTCTGTGTGTGGTTGTGTTTCATTATGATTGAAGGTTATATGGAAATATTTTTAGGAGTTTGGTAGTGTTGCTGATAAATAAATCCTCGTGCATGGGAGGTGCAGAGACCCCAGTAAGTTGATAGGGCATGTGATTCCCATGTGTTGAACCACTAATTTTTAACCTAGTTAGTTCACTGAGTTTGATGTTAATAGACACTTCTTCTTTTCTCATGAACTTCACCTCGATGGGGTATTACCACATATGGATACCCTATCAGTGTCAGTTTAGTATTTCTTATTTGTTCGAGTTATATCGTCCATGGAGCAGTTATTTATAATATTTCTCATTGAGGATTAGTCCCTTGTATTTCATGATTTCGGTTTTACACTTGTAGGTCATTATTATCATTACATTCCTAGAGAGGATTGATATTTTGGAAAAAGTGGTTAGGGTAGGTGACACAATTGTGATTACTGTTATATAGGGATATGCTGTAGTCCTAGAGGCCATTAGTTAGACTCATACACTTGTATAAAGAAGCTCGTGTTTCCTATAAAACCTATGTGAGAGGTTGAATCTAGTATATGTAATAAATTTTAGGCAGTTATCTTGGTTTTTATCTCATTTATAGATCAATGCGTTTTTGTTGCGTAATTGTTTTGGTATAGTAATGTTGATGAAAATATATGTGATAATAACCTTGGGTGTTTTGGTTCCATGACATTTTTTGAGGGGTATTACTATTAGTGATCCTATCCCAGTCAACCAGTTCTTCCACTATTGGTAATTTAGTAAGAGAACGTGAAGGTTCTTGTTACTTGAATTATTCCTGGTGATGGGCTATATGGGAATATATTATGGCTAAGAGGGATTCCAATTTTATACGAGGACTTCCATGTTATATTATTGATTAGTGGAACTAATGTTCCATATAGCACAGACATCATGGCCTTGTTATGGAAGGCTCGCCATAGAATTAGTCAACTATTACATGTATATTGTGGTTGTGGGTAGTGTAGTTAAATCATTTATTGGTGAGTGGATGAGGGTGAGATGGGAAATGATATTTCCAAGACATTCCATGTGAATGTATTCCCGTGATTTTTTGGTTAAATGTAGAATTTACTTTTATGGTATAGAATAAATTGGGGGTAAATCAGGATCCATGAAATAGTTGACAAATGTTTTAACATGGACAGAAATTATCAGGATATGTGGTCTCAGGATTTGGTTAAAAGAATGAGTATCATGCTGTGTTTTAATCATTTTTCAAAAGAGCAGTATATAAATTTCGATGGAATCAAAGTGTACTCCTGGTTAGAGATGACAATTCCCTATCTTGACCTCATACATAGTACACTAATAAATCTCCATCCCCACCCAACGCTCCTTTTATTTTCTTCTAAAATTATATTCTAGTGTAGTATTTTAATCCTCTTGAGCATGCACTCAAGGATCAGTATAAGGTAAACCATGTGGTGGGGGTGCACCATTAGCTGTTTGATGTGGTAAATCTTGTTTTCAATTTTAAATAATAATTTTTTGTGAGACATTGATCTAGGGGTTTTGTTTTACGATTAAGATACGAGAATTCCTATGGTGGGGAGTACCAGATAGTTTAATGATAAGTATCTCCCTTATTTGAGATAATTGTTGAAATAATGATACATATCGTTTTATATTCAATGTGCCTTTATGTGCATATGATGGGTTGAGAGCATGGATGAAATTCATACTACCTATATTTTCAATGGAAAGAAGGATTATGGATGGTTGATTGTAATGTATCGTGTTGTTCATTAAATAGTATTTTTTCTAAAGAATTATTTTTTCATTAAATTATATTTTATGGGTAAAATGATAATATTATACTATCAAATGTTATAGGAAAATAATTATGACCAATTTATTGGGGCTGAAATATGGTGTTTTACAGGAAAATAGTTTTTTTTTAAATTGAGCAATTAAAAATTTAGTAAAATATTTATCATTTAATATTAAATAAGTTAAATATTAATATTTTTTATGAATGTTCATTTGGTCAATTTTTTTTAACGGAGCTTCATATTGATATTGTGTCTCTAATTTTGAGTCTGAAATGGGGATTTTTTCCTTGGTGGGGTTTTAGGACTCAACATTGTAACATTATGTAATCTTGAATTGTAGTCAATAAATCACTTAAATTCATATTGAGGATCTTTTCAAGATAATATTTTTGAAGAATCGGGATATAATACATACATAACATTCCACATTCATATAGGGAGGATACCACATAAACAGTATCCATTTTTCCAAATTATAAAACATTTCTTATAAAATTAGATTTCATTGAAAAATAGTCATAATATATAAAATGTCTTCCATCGTTGCCTTACTCATCCTTATAACATGTGATAATCAATCAAAAAAATTGTATGAGTATAAAATCATAGTAAGGCTTATAAAAATAGGAAAAAGAAAACATTAGTCTATAAACGTTTGAAATCGGTTTTAAAAAGACATTCTTATCATCCATATATACATACTTTGTTAATATAGATATTCCTAAAATCATTCCACAAAACATGATAAACATAAATAGAACCATAAAGGTTTCTTGGGAAATTACTTACATAATCTTGTAACTCTCTCACCTACTTTATAATTTGTAACCCTCACGGGTACCTTACAATTTGTGTAACCATTATTGTAACACATGGAGTAACCATGAGACTGACATCATACATGAAAATACCCAATCTATTAAATGGAGATATATGTCCCACATGGCATAACAAATAATTACCATGAACCATAACACAATCATACAACATGAATAATTACATAAAAACATTTCTTTTGAATTTTGAAAAACAGAATTTAGAAAGAGGGTTTTAAAAAGAATGTCCCATATAAATAACATATATTTTAAAAGAGACTTTATATATAGGATTTAATATGTATATAAACTATAAATACATATAATTAAACATAATATAAAAAAATGATTACACAAAACAATTTTAATACCACGTAAATAGTGAAGAAGATGGATTACCCAAATAATGAAAATCGGGTTATGAATTCCTTTACCTCAGGTTTTTTTACTTAAAACTCATGTAAACATCTTTTATAAATGTTCAAAGAGTGATTTTATTATCTTATAAAAATATATTCATGTTTATAAGAACTTATATGACCATTTCATAACATCATTTCCCCCATTAATAATTAGTTTTTTGTTCCTTCCATTGTTTTGGGTGTGTTCTTCAGATGATTTAAATGGGATGTTTTTATTTTATTTTATTGTCATATAGAAATGGAATTCTAGAAGAGGAATTAAATGGTATAAATATGTTTTTATAATATTTTATGATACATACATTATTTTTATCATATATTATGATAGATCATTAGATAAACATTAATGATGTTCGTTTAGATAATTTTTGGTGGTTCCTCGATAATCATGTACATGTTTCGTTATATAATTTTTGGTCACACAAATAATTTCATTCCATCACATAAAATTAATTACAAAATACACATTAAATTCATTTCCAAAGATTAAATTGGTTTTATGATCAACTTTCAATGATGTATTTGATATTGAAAACACATCATCCATGATTTCGGTAAATTGATACATCATGGACAGTGTTTTTATTACTTGGACAATATAGAGAGGAGAGGAAGGAAATGAAGAATATTTTACTTGACCATAATAAAATAAATAATATTTTTTATTTTTTATATTTCATACCTCCTAGATTATTGAAGGTAATGAGTGATTTGGAAAATAAATGAATTGGAATGAAAACACATGGAAATGAAGAGGATTATTACTTATTGATCTCTTCTCCTTTAGATCATCCATAAGGAATTTGGTTTTATACTTTTTTATAGAAAACCCACTCTAGGACGTCGGGATGAGCCTTAGGGAGAAATTTTGGAAGAACATTGATATTTCTCAAGTTCTGATAGGCTTGAGAGGAATAGGGGAATGAGGGTGGTATTTATAGTGGAGGAGATGATGGATTATATATTATTTTAGTCATTAATTTAGTATTTCTTCTCCAAACTATAAATCATCTGGATTCATGTGATCCAAAATAGTTAAAATTGCATGTGATTTTGAAATAAGTGGTCTAAAATCATCATTTCATCACCTATGATGTAGTAAAACAAGTATTTATAATTTCTTGTAACTAATAGTATATTAATATTCATAAAATATTCACGAATTTCAAAAAAAATCCCAAAAAATAACGTTAACCATTTTTTGATGAGTAGAATTAAAAAATGGACTCCATTTTTTGAAAATAATTTTCTGAAAAATATGAATTTAATTTTTAAATAAAAACATAATTTTAACAATTATAAATCTATAAGACATTTTTTAAAAACTTGAATAATTAATCAAGTAATCAATATACTATATCATTAATAAAATAAAATAATAATATAATTTACTATTCATTAAATTCATATTATTATTCATATTAATATTCATAAGGGTATGCTACTATTCAAAAAAATCAAGATGGATCCATTGGACTCTATATAAATTACCGATCACAATTATAGATGGCCCTTTTTTGAAATTAAAAACATAGAAGGGACAAAATAATGTTTAAAAGGTAGTAATCAATATCCTCATAAAAAAAGATTGATTCGTTATAATTTATTTTTAATCCCTTGGGGTGTTAAATTATCCCCAACTTCTAGAAATTATGTCCTTTCAATATTATTTACTTATAAACAAGTGAGGGTACCATTCCCACATAGAATTTTCATATTCTTATGTTTTTTCTTCAACCATGCGGTTTCTCTAAAAAACATTTACATAGTGGATTGCCTTATTCAACAATACATGTTCCCATTGATCAAGAATCTGAACTGCTTCCCATTTATAAGAATGGTTCTCTTCTAGCTAAATTGATTCTGGACTCAAAACATTAGATGAACTTGGAACATACTTTCTCCAAACTAAAACATGGAAAACATTATGTACCTGAGATAAACTCGGAAGCAAAGCGACTCTGTAGACGAAAGGTCCAACCTTCTCTATAATTTCATAAGGTCCAATGAACTTCACACATATCTTTTCATTCTTACCAAAATACATATCACTCTTCCATGGTGAATTTCAATGAAACAAACAATCACCGAAATCTAAAGAAAAGCCTTTCCTCCTATTGTCTGTATAACATTCTGGCCTGCTCTGAGCTGTCCTCATGTGTTTCATGATTGTCTTCACTTTCTCAGCCACTTCCTCTACTAATTCTGGTACCATCAACTTCTTTTTCCAATATTCATCCAAAAATATGTTGTTCTACACTACTTCCTATATAATTTTTCAAAAGGTTCCATCTTTATACATGAAAGAAAACTATTATTACAAAAAGACATAACTAAATAAATATGTTGGTCCCAACTTCCAAGGAAGTTCATTGAAAAATCTCAAAACATAACCTCCAAATTAATAATCATTCATTATGACTACCCATATGATTTAGGATGGAAAGATGTACTGAAATTTAAATATATTCCCAGTGACTTTTGAAGGCCCTTCAAAAAGTTAAAATTGAACCTAGTATCCCGATACGATACAGTGGAAAGCGTAACTCTATGTTACAAAACAATCTATTTGATGTACAATCAAGAATGTTGATCCAAATAAATTATATATTGAATAGGGGTAAAATGTGTAGATTTAGTTTGTCGGTCAATAATAACCTATATTTCAATGTCACCTTAAGAAGTCCATGGCAGTCCCACAAAAAAAATCCATTGATATATTCTCCAATCTACTCTATAACTGTTAAAGGATAAAGAATCCCCTTTGGTAATGTCTGATCTACATTAACTTGTTGACATGACAAACATTTCATAGTAATTCTTGCAATATCTCTTTTTGTTCCATCCCACTAGTAATACATCTGAAGATCTCTATACATATTAGTAGTACCAGGATGATCTAAAAACGGAGAACTATAAGCTTCACACAACAAATCATTCATCAACTGGGAATCACAAGTCATACAAAACCTCTCACTGAATCTTAAAACAAAATCATTATCAAGTAAATATTCATGAAATTTACCAATTTTAAAAAATTCTACATTTTTTTGTAGCCCACAGTCTTCCTTCTACACATTCATTATTCTATCTGATAATGATGGCTAAAGTGAAACCTAAAACAAAATAGAAATATTTCATGCACCAATAACTTCTAATCCAAAATTTCTCAAATCGTTAATCAAGGGACCATGTTCTCAATGTAACATGGTTAATGATGCATGATAGTTTTGACTCAAAGAATCATCTACTATATCTTCTTTTCTCGGATGGTAATTGATCTTGCAATAATAATCTTTTATTATTTAAATCCATCTATGATGCCTCATGTTTATTTTCTTTTGAGATAATATATACATCAGACTTTTATGGTCATCATATATTTGGAATTTGGCTCTGTATAAATCAAGCCATTGTATTTTAAATGAAAAATATAGAGCAGATGATTCCAAATAATGAGATGGATAATTTAACTCAAGAGGATTTATTTGTCTAAAATCATAATAAATTACCTAATCATTCTGCATCAGAATACAACACTGTCCCTTTAATGAAGCATCATTGTAGCTGAAAACCTCTCCATTGTGTGAAGTCAAGGCTAGAACTAAAGCATTCACCAATCTCTTATTCAGATCCTTAATTCAAAGAACACAATATTATATTCAAATAAATTTAATACCTTTTGAGTTACCATTTTAGTGGGCTAGATAAACGTGAAAAGTTTTTATCAAACCATCAATAATAACTAACTACTCCAATAAAACTTTGAATCTGGGTTACATTTGTAGGTCTTGGCCATTTATCATCCACTATTGTTTTGATAGGATCACATATTATTTCATCATTATTTATAATTTTCCATATTAATGTATTTTGTTGTAACTAAAAATCACACTTTCTAAATTTTCAATACTCTTTATTTTCCATTGATGTTTGAAAAACAACCCTTAGATGATTTTCATGCCCATTTTTACTCTTATTAAATACCAAAATGTCATCAATAAAAACAACCATAAACTTATCCAAGAACTAATGAAACATTCTATTAATTAAATTTAGTAATATTGTGGGGTTATTAGTTAACCCAAACTGCATAAAAACAATTTCATAACACCCATATCTGGTACGAAAAGTTGTTTCCAGTATTTCATCCTTTATCACCTTTAGCTAATTGTATCTAGATCTCAAGTAAATCATTGAAAAATATTAAGCTCCATGGACATGATAATACAAGTCAGAAATTTGTGGAAAAGGATACTTGTTTTTAATTGTTATTTTATTCAAGGCTCTATAATAAATGTAAATTCTCATAAAACCATTTTTATTATTAATGAACGAAACCTGAGCACCCCATGGTGATGTGGTTGTATAAATGAGGCTTTTATCAAGTATATCAGGCACCCAATTTTTCAAATGAATTTGTTCATTTTTAGGAATTTGATATAGGTGTTTTGAAATTGGATTAGAATCATGAACTATGTAAATTTTGATTTCGGCTCCTCAACTAGGGATGACACTAGTTAAATCATCAAGAAAAATATCAAGGTATTCATTTATCACTAACAGATGATTAATCAGAATTGTTCAATTTTTTTAAAAAATATGATCAAGATAAAATTCATTTAAATCATTCAATAGTTTCATATCTTCTAGATATGTTATCAATATTATGTATTCTTTATTATAGGCTTACTGAAAATAATTCTGAAAAAAACTTATTTAGCTCTATAGTATATCTTAACATGATAAAAAGATACCTAATACATTCCTAAAATGGCATCAAACACTACTAAGGAAAAAACTGAAAGGTTTGAAGTTATATTTTTTCCACATACCATAATAGAAATAGGCTTAAAATTCTTATTTGCTATAATATTTTCCCCTTGTTTTTAACAAGAAGTCATGGTCTCATTTTTTAAGGTGATATTTGCAATTGACCAAAAAATTCCTTATAAATAATGGAATGTGTATATACTGTATCAAAAAATTAATTACAAAAATCCATGTATAAGATCATGGTACCTCATAAAATAACATTGGATGGCCCAAAATCTACTGATGTGGTCACAAAGGATCTCACTACACCATTCATATTACATTCTGGCATTATTGAATATTTTACAGGTCTCTTTTAGTAAACATTTCTATAATAACCCATCTATCCACATTTAAAACAGATTTAAATTCACTTATCAAGATTTATCTTTGGATTAATATAACTACAATCTCAATACATATTTATAGACATACCACATCGAGAAAACTTCCAAGATTTGTTAAGGCATTCCCTACGACACTTTTTTCTACAGTTTTCACAAAATGGTAATTGGAATTTCGAACAATCATATTTCATTGGTTAATTCTATCACATATCGTTCCATATAGACCTATTCTTCTCCTTGTTGTCAAAGTGAAAATGATTCTAAGAAAACTCCATCTCAACCATCTCAGCACATCTGAAATGTTTTTCAACACCCTTCAATTCAAAGGAAACTATTTCCCTTCAATTCATTGGATTTAATATTAAGTAAAAAATGGTTTATTTTTCTACCAAGATCTAGAATAATATTTTGATCATACATCTCCAGTTGGGTAATGTTCCCTTAATACATGGCCACTGAATCATCGTATATTTTCTTCTATTCATTGAATTTATTTTCCATCCAAAGTCTCACCACCTTTATAAAATATTTTTCAAGGAATATACATTTAAATTCATCAGACTCTAAGTTATAAATCTCTTCTCGATCCCAGATTATCATAACAATGGACCACCAATGATCTGATTCACATTAAAAATGATAAAATGAAATAATTATCTTTTCATTATCTAAGAATTACATAACATAAGTTATCTTTTCAATGGCCTTAATCCATCCTTCATCCTCTACTATGTCAGAAGATCAATTAAAGGCAAGATTGTTTGGTCTTATAAAATGACCCACTATCATCGTGTTCTATTGTGGTACCAGTAGTTATTGTATTTAATGGATACCAACACCATTTATTAATTGTGTCAGTTGATCAATTACTGTCAAAAACTACTTGGTTTCAATCCCTACCATTCTGGGCTACATATTTAGAAGGATATCATTATGTTTTTACCACTCCTCTTTAGAATACATGTTTCTTCAATGAAAACCATTATAAACTCACATATTTTAGTTGAAGAAACTTAGTAATCTTTAAATTATATATAATATCAATTTAACAATATAGTAAATATCATTTATAGTATTCTATTAACAACATCATAACCCCTAAAGTTATATAAACCATCATCTGATACAAACTATAAGGACCCAACATTATGACATTATATAATTTTGAATTTTAATCAGGAACACACTTCTTTTAATATTGATTATGTCATAATTTTTATATTTTTATAGAATTGAGATATAATACATACATAACATTCCACATTCAAATAGAGATGATAGCACATAAATAGTATCCATTTCTTCCAAAATATAAAACTTTTCAAATAAAACATGATTTCATTCAATAATAATCATAACATTTAACATGTATTCCTTAATTTTCATGAAAATAATTACAAAAATTTTAAAATAATTAAAAAATATTGGTTGTCAATGAAATCTTAGTAAGGGATATAAAAATAGGAAAAATAAAAGAGAAGTGCATGAAAGTAAGAAATCATTTTCCAAAAGACATACCTGTAACCCATATATAATTACAATGTGAAATTAGAGATTCCAATGATATTTACACAAACCATGAAGAACATAAATATTACCATAATGTTATCTTGGGTAATTATATAAAAAATCTATCAACCCTCTCATCTACCTTACAATTTTTATCCCTCTTAGATACTTTACAATTTTGGTAACCATCGTAGTTACGCATGGGGTATCCATACAAACAACCTACAAAATTCACATACCCAATGCATTGGAGGTAGATATAGGTCCCAAAATTCATAATAACAAATTAAAACATACCAAAGAAGAATCATAAAACATGAATAATTACACACAAAAATTCTTTAGAATTTTGTAAAACAGAATTCTAAAATAGGGGTTTAATTGAAATGTCTCATATATGTATCATATAATTTAAGTGTATCTTAATAGAGTGGATGAAATATGTATATAAAATGTCAATACACATAATTAAAAAAATATAAACCAAATTTTTATCACTAACTATTTTATTACCCTATATATAATGAAGTAGATGGTTAACACAAAGAATGGAAAATGGGTAAAAAATTCCCTTACATGAGGATTGTATTAATTAAAACATTTTTATACCTCATGTATAATGATTAAAATAGTGTTATTAATATCGTAAAAACATATTCACGTTAATAAAAACTTATATGATCATTTCATAACATCATTTCACCCTTTTATTTTTAGTATTTTGTTCCTTCTATTGTTTTGGGTGTGATTGTTACATGATTTCCCTGGACGGTTTGTATTTGATTTTCTTGTAGAATTGAAATGGAATTGTAGAAGTGGAATTAAATGGTATTAATATGCTTCTAGAATATATAATGATAACATAAATCACGTTTTTATCATATATGATCATTGATCATTAGGTTAAACATTAATGATGATTTTTAAATCATTTTTTGCGGTACCTCGATAACCACGAATTTGATTCGTTATATATTTTAATTTCATCCATCGATTATGATTCTAGAAAATAAAATTGGTTAAAAAAATAAAATAGTAATTTTTTCTATCAATAAAATAATTTTATGATCATCTTTAAATGATGAAATGGATCTTGAAAACACATCATACATGATTTTGGTAAACCGGCACATCAGTGATAATGTTTTTATTTTCAGAATGGGAGGGAGAAGAGAGGAGTTATGTTGATCAATATTTTACCAGAACATGGTGAAATACATTATATATAGTATTGTTGAGATTTCATACCTCCAGGATATGTGGAGGGAAATGGACTAAATGATATGAACGAAATTGGAATAAAAACACATGAAAAATGTGGGTTTTTACTTCTTGATCTTTTCTCCTTGATATACTTAATAAGGACTTTATTTTTGGCTTTTTAGAATACCAAAAGCTCCAGGACGTGGGGAAGGGCCTTGGGGAGGAGATTAGTAAGATCGTAGTCAATGATTAAGGCTTGAGAGGTGTGAGAGGAAGAGGGTAATGAAGGTTGTATTTATAGTAGAGAATAGGATGGATTTTACATTATTTTAATCATTATTTTGATATTTTTCCTCAATAATAAGAATTTTCATGAATCATGTGACCCAAAATAGTAAAAATTTCATTTTATTTAGAAAAAAGTGGGTTTATATCAACCTTTCATCACCTATTATATACTAAAACTAGTATTTATCATTTCTCGTAATTTATCGGATTTTACTATACATCAAAAATTTAAGAATTTTAGAAAAATTCAATAAATCAACCCTACCTTTCTTAAAAATTTATAATTAAAAAATATTCTCTATTTTTTGAAAATAATTATTGAAATATTATTAATTTAATATTTAATGAAAAACATAATTTTACCCATTTTAAATATATAATTCATTTTTAACGCCTTGAAAAAATTAATGAAGTTGTTCATATCTTAAATCCTTAGGAATATAAAATAATAATACAATTTACTATTTAATAGGGTCATATTACTATTAACATTACAATTCAATAGGGTATGTTACTATTCACCAATAATCATCTGGGTTCTATTGGAATCCAAATAATATATTGATCACAATTATAGATGAAATTTTATCGAAATTCAAAAAATAGAAGCCAAAAATGCATGTTTAAAGTATAGGTATAAATATCAAATTAAAACAAAGTTTCATTCATTTAAATTTAATTTTAAATATCTTGGGTTTTTATATGGATATTAAACTTGAGTTAGGCGTCGCGGCCAGCACAGGCCCCCTTTTCTTTTTCTTCTTTCATTTTCTTCTTTTCGCTTTTCTTCTTTTATTTTAATTTCATTCTTCAATATGGATTCTTATTTATTCCCTTGTTGTATCTCCATCACCAAAACCTAAGGGGGTAAAGGGATAGAAATATTTATGGGGATAAGGGGGTACTTTAATGTATCTTGGCACATGTCATTTCATCATGTTGTAACCAATGACCACAAAAATGAACAAATCATGGAAATATTCTATGCAAAATTATGAATTTTTAGATTCCATCATGGATCCTCATATATTTACAATTTTCATGATCTAATACCTAATTTATTTTTTCTTATGACCCATAGTGGTCTGATATGTTGTTTTTTGGGGGAAAACTAGGGATTCAATCATTTTAGAGGGTTTTTATTAGGTAAATCATGTCTACATGGAATCTTGTTCAGGGAACACATGCTATGTGTTCTTCCCATTTCGGGATCATTATATTTTCAATGTACATTCCATGTAGTAACTATTCACAACATGTATATGGAAATATCCATTTAGGAATGTACACATCTAGGCTTCCCATATAATGGGGCTCATGGCCATTTACAGTACAAGTTTATGCAATTTGTGGGTTGCATGCCACATAGAATTACATAGAAAAACCATATACATGGTCATGACATTTTAGGTATATAGGATGGTACCCTATTATGGTATATTCCATATATTGGGATAACACATCATGTACATGGGATTTTACACACAACGTATATGAATAAATATATTCCCATGTTGGTCCGTGAGGGTAATTTCTATGTACCAGGGTACACAAGACATTTCTCCACCCTTTCCCCTTTTGAGGGGTTTTCATATCTTTTCTCCAATTATTCAGAATTCGACCCATGATTTGTCGATTATATATATTATTTCATGCACATTATTATGGTAAGACCCTTGAGGTTTTTTGAGGAATCCTATGTGTAATTTATGGAATTTTTTTGAATGGATATGTTGTTCCTCTAGTAATTGAATTCTATATATATTGTTAGAGACATTAATGGGAATCATAGTTTGGTGTTTGAAAAAACCTATTATGAGACCATGATCTTATAGAAAATATTGGTGCCCTAGACCCAACTGTTTAGTGCTTTTGATTTCCATATCGTTTATATATTTAGTTATATATGTTGTTGTCTTACCATTATAATGTTCACTTTTCAGCCTCCACTATTGAAATAGAAATTTCAAGATATTAAATTTCATATTGAAAGGTTATAGTCGATCCAAGTCTACAATGATAACCTCCATATATTATGAAATTAATATTAAATATAGTTTTTATGGTCTAGATACATCTTAGTGATTGGACACAATAGATTTTTAACTATCAGGTATTGGGGGCTCATAAGCATTGAGACTTTTTCTTATGGTGTTCTCACTTAGTGATCTCTAGTAGTGAGATTGTGAGGAATGAACCGCCAATAGGAACACCACATGATTTAGGTGTCATTGGATGTTCTTATCTACAATCATGTGTAATGGTCTCCTGACATGAGATCATTTCCAATGCATATCATTTTATTTATATAACATTTTTACAAGAAAAAAACCATTGAGATGAAGTCGTATAGAGGTAGTTTGTGTTGAGAGAGTCATTTGTGTCATGAAATTGGTTGAATGATCATTAAAGTGTTTTTCTCTTCCACGTTATGGAAGTAATATATCACATTCCATGATGATAACGATGGAAGTACCTTTATAAGATTATGACTATTTAATTCAAGGGTAAATCCATCCAGTTATATCAATAATTAATAAATAAAGAAAAGGTGTTTGACACATGAGTGCATCCTTGACAGTGATATATTACATGAAATGAGATGACATTAATTAATGGGTATTCATAGGTAGGTTATCGTTATTGTGACGATCCTTATCTCTTCTAGGGCCATGAAAATATTCTTGATCCCACTTTTGGTAAGTGAATACAATTCATCACTATCGAGATAAGGTCCTAGAGGGTCACAAACAATAACCTATTCAATAATAATCCATATTCAGTGGAATATGTGTTTTGGACATGGTGGCCCAACCACTATGGTCTGATTTTTTTCAAAGGAAAAATTATTACCAATGTAAAAAATTATTTGTTTTATTCATGTTTAGAATAATGAGCAATTAATTTTTTTTATTAATTATTTTTACGTGTTTTATGTAAATAAATGAAAAATATTAATTATTGAGTATTAAATTATTCAAGGTTCAATTAATATTTATGGGAATAAAAAATAAATTGTTGGACTCAATTATTTTCATGTGATGGATTTAATATATTTCAAAAAATTGATTATAATATTTATGATATAGTTTAGTTGTCATAAAATGTTCTTGATAGTGTGTTATGTATTAGGGGTAGGAGAGGATATAAAAGTTATTTTTATTAAACACTATAAGATGGAGAGGAGGGGATTTTTTCAAAAACTATTCATTGGTATTATCTCCCCCATCCTCTCTCCCATCATTAAGAGAGAGAGGCTATGGATCCAAGGAACACATATCAAGAATTCTCTCAGGAATCACTAGTGAAGCAATGTGGTGATCATTGGAGCATTGAAGGCATCATCACAATTCCGCAATAGCTCTCGGACTACAATGAATAATTCTTCCATAGATTCCTTTAAGAGTGTTTGGATGATATAAATGAATCTGAAATTGGATTATTTGAGCAGTTATCACCAACGATGAGCAGAGATCGTGAAAAAAAATCAGAATAAACCAAGTTTTTTTTGTAGTTTATTTTTTTCTTAAAACCCTTCATGTGAGATCCTCATTTTTTCTCAGGTAGATGTTCACCAACCTCAAAAAGTTCATATTGATTTTTGGTGACTTTTTTTTAATATCCTGCCTATTTGCAGCTTCCTCAACACTCTCGGTTCCTTCATGTGGTATCAGAGAGACGCGTGTTGATTATAAGCCATGTATAAATTAAATTTTCATTAAATTTTTATGAAGTGCGTTGAGACAGTTCCAATTCCACATGCATAATCAGATTCAAAAAATTGGATGGCTAGACTCTGGTCATCCGAAGTTATGTATTCAGATTCGAGACTGAAATTCAGTGATGATTTGTATTTCGACCAGAAATTCTTTGGTAAAAATACTCACTAAAAAACTGTTTAGCGTTAATATTATTTTCCAAAAAATAATTTTATTATTATAATATTATTATTATTTGATTTTTTAATAATAATAATAATTTTATTTTGACAATAAAAATACTGTTATTATAATATTAAAATTATTATTGTAAGAATATTATTTTTCTAAAGCCTAATGCATAGGATTTAGAAACAA
Organism: Viscum album; assembly: GCA_963277665.1. Lineage (NCBI taxonomy): Eukaryota > Viridiplantae > Streptophyta > Magnoliopsida > Santalales > Viscaceae > Viscum > Viscum album. The sequence continues at coordinate 1,981,560,957 of OY728161.1, read as the reverse complement.
AATGGAGACAGGACCTGCAAAGACAATATTGAGTGAAAAACATATGGTGGGGAGACCTTCAATGTAGGTCATTGATAAAAAAATGTGGGTTCGACCAACAATGGGGGGTCGATCTGCAATGAAGGTTATGAAATAACCAAAACAATTTAGGTTTGGAATTGGGGGGGGGGGGGTTATGCATTGGTCTCCCACCGTAGAGCTTCCCTATGGGATACCTGAACCAGGCGATGTTCGCCTCTAACCAAAAATTCCAGGCCACCCCAAAACCAAGCAAGTCGCTACCTCCGATAGAAAGAGAAACTACCACTGCCCAGACTCACCTCATCCTGGTTTCCCTTCCCCTAGCACATCCCCACTATTGGTTTTTCACATCCCACCTATGGACCTAGGGAGATGCATCTTTGAACCAGGTCGGTGACCCACTTGTGTCCTTCTACGCAGCAGTTGCATGCCATGACAGACTCCACCACACAACGCTCACTAGAGGACACCTCCTACCTCAATCACCAGGCTCTATCTCACCATCCTCCCACACATAGTCGCACTGCAAACGACAACTAGTAGTAGGCGACACCCAGCCTCAGGCCACCTCTCCTCCAACCATAGAGCGGTGCACAACAGGCCACCCCAGATCCGCCTCCAAGTAGTGCTCCAGAACGGCCTCCTCCATCAAGAATTGTGGAACACCACACCTCTCCAGGAAAGGTGCCTCCTCAGCAGCTCCCCACATCCATCTAGATGGGTTCCACCCTGCTTGGACAATATGCAGAACCACCCCTTTCTTGACTTTTACCCACATGCCAGCCCCGACCGATCTATTTCATCAGACTCGAATGTTGCTACTATGTCTACTATATCGACATAGTTAGGCCATCCCACACCACCTCAGAACAACCTTATTCTGGATGAAACCTAGTCCTCCTAGCGTGTATGTATCATGCACTGCCTTGAAATAGGTTCAGGCATATTGACCTAGCTCGGAATGTGATTGGGCAGACTGGCTTGTCCCAAATTTCCACTGCACAGGATCGGTGAAACTAGTACTAGGCCTGCATAGGTTCTCCCTAACGAGCACAGGCCCTTCCCAATGTTTTAACGGCTTAGATGATATAACTCTATAAAACATTAATTAAAATAATTGATTTATTTTCAATTAAGAATTAATCTAATTAAAAATTATTTCTTGTTATTAAAATTTATATGTGGTGTAATTAATTTATTTTGATGTTTATTTAAAATTGTTAAATATTAAATTTATATTTTTAAAATTAAATTAATTTATCAAGACTGAATGAAAAAATTTGATGAATTAAAATTAGAGCGAAAATTTTAATTCAAAATATATTTCCCAAAAATTTATTTACTGCATGTTTAATATTTATTCTATATTTAATTCATAAACATGAGATTAATGTGTATGCTGATCAAGAGCTACAAACTGACTAATTCATGTCTGGTCCATTTTATTTAATTATTTAATTATTTTATTTATTTTATTATTCAGTACCGGTTTGTAATAATTTTTTATATTAAATTAAAAGATGATATTCATGTCTTCTCAAGTGTCATTATACTTATAAGGGAATTCACGCCCATTTTCAGAGTTATATTTTATACCCCAAGTCCCCATCTCTTGTGTGAATGTATAGTTGTATAATGAAGAAATGAGATATGACACACATTGTGCATTGTAACGAAGACACACCAGATAGGAGTTGGATTCATTAGATAAGCATATGTTTCTATTCAAGTTGCATGCCATGCGACTTAACGTATTATCCATAGGGTCTTGATTAGTCCATTATTCCATGAACAGATCAACCATTAGAACCCGATCGTGATAAATTTCTCATTTTGTCCTAGTTTATTATTTTTGGGAATGTGTAGATTATTTCATGATCAAATAGTATAATAATAAACAAGGATGCAAGATAAAATTATCATGTGAGATGATGAAATTTCTATTTCTTGAAAGATCAGATGTGAGTGTGATCACATAGTACATTCTTATATAAATAGAATGTTATTTCATTCATCAAATTAAAAATAATAAAAATATCAAATATATATTGAGTCATAACATCCTTATTTCATTCACATTTCAACAAAAATGGTTGTTTGAGGTGCTGGTCATTCCATAGTTGTAGGTGAATCTTACTAAAAGGGAGTCCTTATAAAATAATTATTTATGTTAACTAAAATTACATCAAATAAATATCCATATCAAGATATTTTTAAATTTAGAGGCAAGATTTGAGTAAATCATGTTCTGGTTTTAGAAGCTGGTAATTCACTCAATTGATCAAGGAATCCCAAGTTAAAGCGGTCGGCCATTCAATAGACTAACTAGAACACTCTATATAGTGGAATATCTATATCTTGTAGACTATGAGGTGTGGTTCCAGGATTCTTGTCACCAGAATACCCAAGAGACATAGTATTCTGATTTTAGAACATAGGGTTCCTATAATCCGATAAAATAGTTGGAGACAGTAATGATATATGTAATTAATCAAAATGTCTTAACTGGTAATCATGATAAAATGTACTAATATGCTAGAATTATTTTTTCAGTTAAATTTAATGTTATACCACATGTTAAAAACTATGATATTATTTTGTCTTCATAGTCATGGGTATCCAAGGATAATATAAGCACTTGCGCGTAGTATTATGATGTAAGATACACAAGGTGTCAGTGTCCAACACTCTGTTAAACTATCATGTTCACCCCATTAGTCATGTTTCATTTTAAGATAAAAATGACCAATTATTGAGTAAACACATCATTACCAATTTAGGTATGGTTCTCCAGGATAATAAGAATATCAAAGATAATTTCATATTTAATTATTATGGTGAATAAATGAAATTACAGTGCATAATGGCCAAAAGGAAAGTAATTCCAATTGAACATTAGTGGTGTCTTTCAATTAATTAGGTATTTAGGCTCGACACAGCTAAATAATTTTGGTATTATAGACATCTTTATTTTGGACAAAGGGACCTTTAAAATAAAGGTGTGTGACAACTATTTCGGAAATAGTTCAAAAAGTGAACATGAACTATTCCAAGAATAATTTATAAGTATATATATATCATAAGATTCTATTATGTAATTGAGGAACTATAAAATGACATAACATCATGGTCAAAGGATATGAGCTTATTTGAGCTGGCATGCCAAAGAATATCTTGACTATGCAATCATCAATCATGATAATTTAGCGTGGAGTAATTCCTAAACACAGAATACTTTATCCACATCATGACATTGATATTAATAAGAAGTATTGATGATTAAGTGTTACATATCAACATTGATCAACAAACATGTAGTGTATAAAAATTCCTAAATGCATATGTTATACATCAAAAATTTGATGTGAATAGTATCAATGTTTCAACTTGAAAAAAATTCCTATATATTTCAAAAAATACTTTGAAAATTGTGGTGATGGCCCATAACAATATGAAAATATTAAATCAAAAATGAATATAATACTATTCATGGTATTATGGAAATTAATTATGTCATACAGACATGTGTTTAATGGTAAGAGTTTTTTATGAAATAAAAAAACATGCATCAGGTACAGACACAATCTATTTCTATTGTATATTATCTTACTGGGTCTGAAGGATATATCATAAATCCATAAGATAGAAAATTATGTAGTCAAGAAATAGACTACACTTATATATAAGGGATCACATATCTAATAGAGATAGTGGGATCTATATTAACTTTTATTTAGTCAATTATCAGGATACACAAATAGTTGTTATAGGAACTAGTTCCACAAGTGAATATGGAACATAGAATGTTCCGGAGACACAAACTACATAGGATGGATAAAACCATGTTGATGGTTTTCATTCAACATGGCCAGTGATTAATTATTATGTGTGAATAATATTTCCTACAAGTCTGTAGTATATATAAATTTTCTAAAATTCATAGGAACAACTAAAATTCAATTAATGGATTCCATGTTTCAAGGTGAAAATGATATTATTATTTTGAATATTGCGGTGGTTAATTAAGAGAGTCCATACATGGATGGTACAAGAAAAGTATCAATAAGGATCTAATGGTTTCACCAAGTCATTATACCAAAATTCGTTAGAATTTTATATTTCATAGAGAATATATATGATAAAATTATTTAGAATAGGATTTAATGACCACCAATCATGGATGGTGTCCATACGACATAATCAAAAACGAATGGTCATGTCACATAACGATAATAAATGTAGCAAGTAAAATAAATATTGTTTAGGATTCATGTAAGAAACAAGATAATAAAAAATTCATTAATAAAAAATGTTTTACATGTGTTTACTAGTGGTTAGTGGGAGCACTACAGTTTTCAATGTGAAATATCTTTGGAATCATATGGAAAAACATATTTGTCATTAATTATGTTAAGAACAAGATGATGTTTATACTCTTGTGATTATGATAATGTATAAACCTATGTTCAATAGACCATGATCTTTTTAGGTAGATGTATAGGTTTCTTGGTCCAAGTTAATAGCACATATAGTGACATTGGATTAAAAAAATACAAGTTGTAACAATTCAACAGATGAATTATTTCCTATGTCACAGGGCATATTGTCTTTATGTTGTCCTATTCAGGACATGATAAGAGTTAACTATGATAAGATAAATCCATATGTTAATGTGATGGATCAATCATGCATTCCATAATATGTACAAACATTGATATTTCCAAGTCATAATTTATATTAGGAAAATTCATTTAAATCTATAAGAACTGCATGGGAAGATATTGAAACTATCTAATTATACCTCAAAATTTACAAAAAAGACATATACATGGTGAATGGAGAAGAGAGGATACTAGTATTTGGGTATAAAAACTAGTATTTCATAGATCAATGTGATCTACTATCGTAATTAAGTTAAATATGATGAGAGATTCAATATCATATAAGCTTGTGGTAGCCATACCTATAAAGACAGAGTACATTGAAGATTCTAGGGAAGCTAAGAAAAAGTTATTAAATGCAATGATTTTTCCCAGTTCATGGAATCACACCTGGTAAAAAAGAATTACAATAATGTAACCTAGGATTTACCTACTATCCAAGATGTCATGTTACGACATATGAAATGTTGTATATACTTGAGAATGCAATCTCTTGAGAATTTTTACTCAATAATACAAGGACAGAATAACAGAATTGCCATGCGGAGGAACCTTGGAATGCCCAGTAGCTAAAGCCTTTACTCACCAAAAAAATGATCATTATCATCTAAGTAGATAACAAGTTTGGTTAGACAGTTGGCTCTACTGAATGTGGGAGTTTTTAAATAGTGGGTGACCTAGGCCCAAATATTCAGTGCTTTGGATTAAAATATCATATATATAGTTATCTATTCATGATGTTTATATACCATTATAGTGTAGACATTTCTGTATCCACTACTGAAATGGTAATTTGTAAAGATTAATTGTCGTATCAAATGTTTATAGTTGATCTAATGACATAATTATTACCTCTAGATACTACGACATTGATCATAAATATATCTTCTATTTTCTATATAAATCATACTGATTAAACACATTTGTTGTTTGAATATCAGGTGTTGGGGGTTCATAATAATTGAGACTTCTTATCATGAGGTTCTAATTTAGTGATCTCTAGAAGTGTGATCATGAGGATTGACCCACCAATGAGAACACCACATGTTTCGAGTTTCATTGGAACTTCCTATATATGATCATGTTTAATGGTCTCCTAACATGAGATAATGACCAATATATGTCATTTTATTTCATACTTTGATGAAATATTAAAACTATTGCAATGAAGTTTTGGTGGGTTAGTTTGTGTTGGCAGTGTAATTGGTGGCATGAAATTGGTTGAATGGTCAATAAAATATTTGTCACTTCCGGGTTATGGAAGTAATATATATCACGACATGTTGATAAGTATGGATGTACATTTATAAGATCACGTCCATGAAAATTTTGATTAAATTAATCTACTAAGATCAACAAAATATAATGAATGAAAATGGCGATGACAGATGAGTGAGTTTTTCTTTATGAGATATTACAGAAAAAGTGAGTATATTTCACAGTGCGTGTTCGTAGGTTAGTTCGTGCTACTATGAAAATCTCATTCTCTTCGTGGGGCCTTCATAGGTTTCTAGGTCCTGCACTTGGTCTGTGAATACTATGCACTACTGTTGAGATAAGGTCTTAGATGGTCACACACAATAGTGTATTTGAGAATCTTCCCAATTAAGTTGAATAGATGTTTTGGGATTAGTGGGCCCCACCACTGGGGTCATGGATTTTTGCCAGCCAAAATGACCTCCTATGCAATAAATAAATTCTATTTTTCACATTTAGAATAATGATCATTGAATTTATTTATTAATTTTATTCAGATTTTTTATGTCAATACATGAAAAATATTAAGTTAATAATATTAAATTATTTATGATTCAATTAATGTTTATGCTAACAAAATGTCAAGTTTCAAACTCTATTATTGCCCTATAATATATTTAACATATTACATGAAAATGATAATAATATTTCTGACATATTATAGCAGTCATAAATTTTTATTGATAGTGCATTAAGTATTCGGGGCAGGCGAGGCTATACTGGGTATTTTTATTCAACAATATAAATAGGAGAGCAGAGGATGTTTCCAGGAACTATTCATCAGGCTTCTCTCTCCTCTCATCTCTCCCATGATCTTGATAGAGTGTATCCTAGTCCAAGGAGCATAGATCGATCAATTTCTTAGGCATCACTAGTGTTGTAATGTAGTGATCATTGGAGTATCGAAGGTGTCATCACAATTCAGCGCTTACACATGGATTACAAAGAACGACACTACCATAGATCCCTTGAAGCATGTGTGGAAGATCTAGAGAAATTCGACTTTGGTTTCTTTGATCAGAAATCACCAATGATGAGCTGATGTTGTGTGTGGATTTGGATTAAACCATATATTTTTACAGTTCATTTTTTTTAAAACCCTTCATGTTGGATCCTTAGCTTTGTTAAGGAAGCAGTTTGCAGACATTGACATGTTCATATTGATCTTCATTGATTTTTTTTTAAGATCCCAACTATTTAGGACTTCCACTACCAGACTATTTCCTTCAAATCTATTATTTGTAATGATCCTTCTCATGTGACCCATGGCATTGTACACTTACATAGAGGATGCTTCCTTTAGTATATTTTCCCTTATGGCCTAAGAGGTTCTGAGACTTGTTGTAGAGGATCCCATGTAGGATTCATATATCTTTATCCTATACCAATGATCCATTGTGGTATTCCATTATTAAAAAATAACCTATGTAATCCCTTATTGGATTCCAATACATGTAAGTTGTTTTGAGGATCCTATGTAGGATGACTCTACCTTCATATAGTGTTGTGAGAGTCCTATGTAGTACTCCCATTCGTGTGTAGTAATCCAATGAATCTTTTTAAGATTCATCTATTAACATGTTCATGAGGATCCCATGTAGGATTCCTCTGTTACCTATTCTAATAATGATCCTAGGTAAGATGCCTCTATTTTATATGAATTTAGGGACCCAACCAGTGTGATGATGTTTTAGAAAAACAAATCTAGTTTGTTGGGTTTGGGTAATGATGGTATTAGGTGTCATTGTAGAACTCGTAATAAACTAGTTAGCACTTGGTGCCATTTATGTAGTTTTAGGTTTATGAATTCAAAATCACACAATAATTTTTTAATAATTTCACTATTTTATTGATGATACAATGATGATATCCATAAGTGTTTTCTATATGGTGGTTGTTAAGCCTAATGTGATGCCTCTTTCTTTCTTATTGGGATGCCAATACATGTTTTCCTTGGATTTGTAATTTTAGCAATGTTATATCCCTATTTATTTTTATACCCAATATTTAATACCTTAGATATTGTTAATGATCCGATAAGGTTTGATTTTATTATTATTGGGATTTCCATTGGATATTCCTAGTATCTTGATATTGTGTATGAGAATATGGTACATGCAGGGAGTCCCTTGTATGGATACTCAAGGATGATTTTTCTCTCCAAGGTGAGGAGGATAATTTTTATCTCAACTATTTGTAATTCTATGAGGATGATTACAATCTATTTGACATAAATATTCATGCTGATTATTATGCTCTCTAGAGGGATCTGGATTATTATGCTATCATAAATTAATTACATCACAACATTGGGGGGCATGGTGATTCTCATCATTTGATACATGAATCATTATGCTATCCCAGATGATATGGATGATATTTCACTCCCTTATTAGAGAGCTCTAGTGGTGGTCATGGTTTCTCATTGGCGATCTATCCTTACAGATTTTATATGTGTGAGACAGTTAGGGTTCATTAGTGTTTCAAATGTCATGACCTCCTATGAACCATGAACTAGGGATTAAAAATTGAACTGTATTTAGAAGGAATGAACATTCTGGAATCCTTCTTGGTTACAATTTATAGTATTTCCTTATGTAATTTCCCTAGAATCCTTCATTGCATTTATTAGAGGAGTGTATAGGTGAACTTATTGTTATGACTAGTATTATCATGAGGTGACATAACATTAGTAGAGGAATTTTTGGTATTGGTAGAAGAAGGTATATTAAACTATGGATTACGGACCTGGAAATTTACTTAATGATACCTGACTTCAGTATTTTCCACTATTCATCAAAAATGAATGTTTTCATAAGAGTACCAAAAATCCACCTTAAAAAATTTTAATATTCCGAATAAAAAATGAATTCCATGTTGAAATAAAAAATTATAAAATTTCAAAAAGTGGGTATTATGATTCATAACGGCTAGTTTGATTGGTCATGGTGTGTTAGAATTGTGAAGTTGCGTACAACACAAGATATTACATTATTCAAAGGGAAACATACCATGAATGCTTGGGGTGTTACTGCCATGCAGTCATCCATAAAACTTCAGTATTTGGCTATATAAAGTACCACAGTACATGACGTGTACTCATAAGTACATGAAATGTACTTTGAAAATTAAAATTACATCTTTTTTCCTAAAAAATAACCCAAATTCATTATAAAAAACTAAATTCATAATCTAGGTTCTTAACAACATCCCATGTTAAATAAATTCACCCCTTAATTCCCCTTCCAAGGTAGTTAAAGATGAATAAATGAACAAATCTATCCACGATGTGTGCACATCGGCCCCCATCTCTAATGTCTCATACTGCAGTTGCTTGTGCTGCCATAGCACCTATACCAGAGGAATAGATCGTATATGGAGAACCATATTTCTACGACACATTATCCAAATTTGGTGCTCCTAAAAGGATGAATCCACCTCAATCTCAACCTCCTTATTTTGAAAAATGTAATTTGAGATGAAATGTAAAATTCGGCCTATGAAACATATAAGACATTGTGCATAGCTTAATATCTCTGAGGCAAATGATACCAATTAACAACCAGCCCGACTCTCTCCAAAACCTCAATTGGGTCGATATATCTCAGTGAAATATTATCATGTCTCATAATCTACAAATTTTCTATCCTTAGTGTAACATTTAAGAAACCCTAATCTCTGTCCTCGAACTCTGGAGGTCATCTTAGTCAATCCACATAAGATTTTTGATGAGATTGTGATGTAGCAATCCTATTTAGAATCACCTCCACATGCTCTATGGTCTCCTTGACAAGACGAGGTCCCAACATATCTACCTATAATACCTCAAGCCATCATAAGTTTTATTTTCATGGCCTACCATAAAAATCATCATAGGGTTCATTCTGAATTGTTGGCTGAAAACTGATGTTTTAGGAAAACTCCACTAAGTGTATGTGTCTCTCCCAAGAGACATTGAAATCCAGGATGCATGCTTGAAGCATGTCCTCCAAAACTGGAATCGTGCACTCTGACTAGCCATTAGTCTGGGGATGGTAAGATGTACTCAAAAGTTCTTGTGTACCCAAAGTCCTATGAATACCATTCCAGACATGATAAGTAAACCTAATGTCCATGTCTGAAATCATACTACCTAAAACCCTAGGAAAATGTACAATCACTTATATGTACAACCTTTCATGATCTTCAACACTGATGGTTTCTTTTGTAGTTAAGAAAGGTTAACCCTTCTTGATTCAATCAAAAAAACCCATACAACATCATTTCCTTAGGGTTACCTTGGTAAAATAGTTATCAAATATACCACAACATTATTCCAATTCCACTCGGGAATGGTTAACTGTTGTAAAAACCCTGACGGTTGTTGATGGTTCTCCTACACCAGCTGACATGTGGAACATATCATAACAACACTATATACATCCTTCTTCAAACTCGTACACCTGTAATAATGATGTATATCATGATACTTCGTGGTGACACTATGATGAACATTCCAAACTGGGGAATGAAAATCTCACAACATCTCCTATTCTTTGTCTTCAGTCATACATATGTGTCCATGAAAATGAAAAAAACACATCTTTGTATATAGTGCTTCCAACAGTAGGTTCCTCACCTAACATTAACTCTCATATGAATAGGCCTTTAGAATCAGAAAACTACCTTATTCGCACAATATCTAGTAGATTAGAGGAAACAACTACAGAATATTGAAATGTCTACCCCTGATTGTCATAATGTCTAAATGCGTCTTTGTGAACATATCTTTAAGCTTCCATGCACTACTGGATTCCTAAAATAACTGTATCGAAGTCCTCCTTCACAACTGATCATCCATTTCTTTGTCATTCCCGGGATTATATGCAAGATCAATGTCAAAATATTGAAGTTACTCAGCCCACCATCGTTGTCTAAAATTCTGGTCACACTGAGTAAATATATGATCGTAGCATTTTTGGTCAGTGTATAAAAAATGGATATCCCAAAAATATATCTCTAACACTGAAAATTATGTACACCTGTAGCTATCTCGAAACTGTACATCTGGTAATTCCTCTTAGTGGCCTCAACTGCCGAGATGTGAATTCATTAACTCATTCCTCCTGCATAATAATTGATCCCATCATGATACCTAATACATCACAGTAAACAGTGTAACTCTTTCCGAACTATGGAAAAAATTTGTATCAATGTTGAATTTAATGTCCCTTTCATCTCCTGAATGACTGAATCTCAAGAATATATCCACAAGTAGTTTTCACCCTTATTTTTCTATCCCTTCAATGGTGGTTCTAGGCATGATAAGTCTAGAATAATGTCTCTGTAGTAACATTCCTTCCCCCAAAAATAATTTAACTCAAATACGTTCTTCAGATGCTCAGTGGAAAATATTTCTCTCACTTTCACTGGGTCCACAGATACTCTTGTCTCTGAGATGATATGACCCATGAAGTGAATTTGGTCCATCCAAAAGTGGAATTCTGATAGCATAGCATATAACTATTGCTATCTCAGTGTAATCAATACTATCTCAAGATATACGGAATGGTCATATCGATTGTGATATTACACAATGATATAATCTACAAATACAAACACAATGGAATCCAAGTAAGGATGGAAGACTCAGTCCATCAAAACCATGAAAACCATTAGTGCATTTGTGAGACCGAATGACATAAGAAATTACTCATATATACCATAATTTCTTTAAAATTTTTGTTATAGGTATATCTGATGGTCTAATGTTCAACTAATTATAACCAGATCTTGATTCAATATTTGAGAATACACGAGCTCCTCGATGACGATCAAAGAGATCATAAATACTCGAAAAGGTATATCAGTTATTGACCTTCAACTGATTTTGCTTCTAATAATCATCACAATGTCTGAGGGTACCATATGACTTATTCATAAAAAGAACAGAATAACCCCAAGGTGATGTACTGGGTCAGATGAAGCCCTTCTCCCACAACACCTCTAACTACTTCTTGAGCTCTTGTAAATAGGGTGTATCCATCCTTGATAGAGGAATGGACACTATTGTCACTCCTGGCACATGATCAATAGTGAAATCCACCTCTCACTCTAGAGGTAATACTAAAAAGTCATATAGAATGTCGTACCTAAAAAGATCCACCACTGGATAAAAGTAAATCTGGTAATTCCCTTGGTCAGCTTGATATAAACTAGGAATATGGGATGTAATTCCCCCAAACCCATGATGCTCGGGTCAAACTCTAATTTCCTAGACATACCATTCTACTCTGTATAGAAAATACCAACCCTCTAGTGATGTGAAACTCACCCTGTGGGCATAGTAGTCACAATAGCCTGAAATGAGACCATCCAATCTATTTTGAGAATAACATCAAATCATATCATCTCTCAAACATAGAGGTACCATTAGAAGTGACACCCTCCAACCTCAATAGGAAACTCCTTGACCATATGTTCACTAGCCATTCTATTCGCCAATGGAGTGTTTGGAATCATACTGTCCTTCAATGTAAAGAAAGTAATCCCAAGGAACCTAACAATGGAAACAAATTTAAACTATAGGAATTCCATCTATTGAAAAGAGTTGAAGATAAATATTATGAAACTAGAATCATACATTTAACCATATAGGGTCTGGGATCCTTCTTCTTATAGGTATCCTCCATCTTAAAAGATTGACCTATATCATGCATCTATGACCCCAGCTGACATCTCTAATGTGATGCACCCTTCTATCACTAAACACCATCCATTTATCCACCAAGACCATGACCACCTCCTCAGAATAATCATCCTGAAGAACTCTAATTCATTAACTGATGATAAAATGATGGTCCTGCTTTTGAACAGGGAGTTATAAAAAATCCCCTCTCACATTATGTTGGTGAGAATATCCAGAAAAAATTCTGAATATTTCCCATATTGCTGAATGATTGGCACTTGACTATGTCCTTAGAGTAATATGGTCCTGTATTCCCACACTTCCCACCATAGTAGTATTCAAGATAGAAAACAGAATAAAAATCGAATGAATTCTCCTTATAGTGCTACCTACTATCTTTCAATGGTGTACTGTCCCTGGATGCTGAACATCCCTAGATCATAGCTCCCAACTCCCTCAGATTGTTCTTGGTAATCAGTGCATGATTTACTATAGCAGTCTCTGAAGTTAGTCTAAAAAATATTCACCTGCAATCAAATGTAATACCTAAGACCTTACATAAATCTTCTATCCAGTGATAACTCATCACCTCCAACAACATGTTCGAAGCACTGATGTTTGTAATGAAATAAGAAGAATCCATCACCAAAAGAAATACCTGATCCAAATTCATGATATCTTGGGCTCGATCTGCCCCCATTGTCTCGAGGTAAAATTTATCATTGAAGATCCTCTGAAACTCATCCCAAGACATATCCTGGTTATATCCCACTAAGAGATAACATCCCACCATTTCGTGGAATAATCACATAATATGTATGTTGCGAGATTCACCGTCCTTACATGATGTGTCTCTAGATGCACAATGATGGAATGAATGTCCTCCAACCATGACTCTGCAGCCTTTGGTGATCTATCCCACAGAAAAAGTGGGAGAATGCGGTTGTAGGAACACCCTCATAAACTCTTCCATATTCGGGGAATTATGTGGTGCTCCCTGAATATTCTTCATCATCATCAAAAATCCTTCACGGAACTATGCATCAGCACCTGCGTCTCGTATAATAGTTGGGGCCAAAACAAGCATGATTAGAGGATCTACTGGTCATCCCTGATCTACAATTTGTAGTGTCGGATTTTTTCCATGTACATGGTATACAACAAGAATACATCATGGTAGATTGAATCTTCAAGGACAAGTGCACACCTCAGTTAAAGGTTATCAAGTACAACAAATTAAAAGCACTAGAACAGAATAGATGAATGAAAACATTTTTTTACACATCGTATAGAACCACTATATGTTCTGTTCCCTTTATTACTTAACATTGGATTGTACCTATGCCGACATGTACATGTAACACTCAATACAGACCGCATGTTCCTCTTATCGCACAAAGTGTACTTGAATTTTCCATTTCTATTTTGTTTCTTATAGATGGCTAGAACTTCACAGTTCTCTCCCTATGTGACACTACACTTCGTGTTCATTCAAAACAAGGCATGTTCTAATTATGTTCCATTAACCTGTGATTTTATTCACAAGGATGGATACAAAGTAAATTTCCACAAAACATGTACAAACTAGATACATCATGTCCTATCCAAAATTTCATTCACTCGTGTTGTTAGTCATATGTCTATATAAATGGTCTCATACAACACGAGGTATATTCCTTATACACTTCATGTTCTACCAAATGTTTATCAACCTCGTTCCGCTAGCCACATAGTCAGTTACATGGTAAATAAATACACAGTGTGTACATATAGTACACCATGTGTACTTAAGAAGAAAAATCTCGAAGTGAAGAACACATGGTGTGTGTTCATAATATCACACATCGTGTTATCTAAGTTTCTGTGCTGTCAAACATGGTGTGTGTTGTATAGAACACATGGTGTGTGTACTAAAGCCTCTGAAACATCTCTAAAACCATTAAAAACATAAAATTATACAATTGTAGGCCATGTTCTGATCAGTAAGAGCCCATAGTACATGTGAATCATTGTTTTGCATCCTTATTCATGTCATATCATAACATAACCCAATTAATGTTCAAAAATGATCCATATAATTTTGATCCAAGAGGGACCATAACACCTAAGAGACCAATTCTTAGTGTCCATTGAAATTAAACATTACATATACCAATACCAATTAAAAATATTTGTTATTCTGTCAAAAAATCTATCACAACAACATACATATCTATCGAAACATCTATCAAAATATCGTGCAGTTAGTAATGCATCCTAACTGGCACAACAAGAATGCATGAAATGTGATCTCCATCAAGTGCCTATATGATGCATCAAATAGAATACAATCATCTCATCAGGTTTTAAGAGAAATATAACCAAAATGACATAAATCATTACAACACAAAACAAGTGAATCACCCAACGGTGCAATCGAATCGACCATAGAAATTGAAAAACAAGAAAAATAGAAATATTTGAGGTGACATAGAATTTTTCTGTATATGGGTTATCTACTCCCAGGTACAACTTATTTCCATCTTCCTATTCTATCCTATCCAAGTATATAGGCTCCAAATAGTAAGGAAAAAATATAATTAGTTTTTTATAGTATGTATGCGGTTCAAGATGGTGGATATGGGTTGCAAAGAATAACACCTACTAGAAATATTTTTTGGGGTATAAATAACTTCATGAAGCTACATTATTTAAGTTAGTAAATCATCATAGATTCCAGGGAAAAGTTTTGTAGAAGTGTTAGTATTTATTAAAATATAGAGTATAAATAAATCACATGGAATTATATATATAGTGGAATCAACATGGATAGGGAATCATAGAGATTATTTTGGAAGACAGTTCCATGAATAAAATATTTTATCATTCCTGTTGTGTAAATATAATTGTTTAGACCTATGGGAACTATTAATATGTGTATGTATGATTGATTGGATATTTTCTAATCGTATGTTATAATTAAGTCCGTTTATTTTTAGTTATATTTTCTTATATATGAGATCAATTTTATGTTATTTCTTTGGGATGTTGATGTTATCATTTCCATTGGTTTTTCATTTCATCAAATCAATTCAACTTATTAATCCTAATTTTTTTTATTGTCAATATAATTTGTGTATTTTTAATAAATTATATATGTTATAAATAGATTGAACATTCTATCAAAAAACTGGATACGAATATGTATATATACTACCTGAGTGATTAATATGGACCAAAATAAATGTATATTTGTTGTTAAAAGATTTTATATTCTTCTGCGTATCATCTTATATATTTTTTTGGATACATTTTATTATAATAATTTCATTTTTATTTATATTCCATTAGAATAATGTTGATAAAATTAATATAAAGATTGAAAAACAGCAAAATTATACAACAAACACATTTTATTCAATAGTGTATGTGACCGTCAACATAGAGCTTAAAAAATCCCTGAAATATATTTTCTCAAATTTAATATGTTTTGATAACTTCTGGAACCCATAATTCATTGTCTAAATAAACCAAAAATTAATCTATTGTTGTAAAAAATTTAAATTTGAGGGTATGAATATTAAAATATATAATTAGAATTCTATGGTCGTCTATTGACTAAAAGTAAAATATTAATAATTTAAATGAAAAATAAATGTTATATAATGAATAATATTTTATATAAAAGATTTGATTTCCATTTTTTACACATGTTATTTATAATTAATGTTTACTCATTTTAAAATCCTTATTTGGAAAAACCAATTAAATCATTAAAATAATCATATCAATATAATATTAAGGGTAATTATGGTGATTTTTCTTAAATGATTCATTTTTTTCCAATAGTGAAAAAGTCAACTTCTTATTGAAAACTAAAATTTTATCTAAATTATTTATAAATGAAAATTATATTTTTTTTAATTTTTTTGAAAATATATTTTTACAATTTCATAATGATTAATATAATTTACGTCTTCAAATGTTTTTTCATATATGATTTTAATATAAAAACAATGTAATATTTTGATGATTTTCTCTTCGAAAATGAACATTCTCATCGTGTTTTCATGATTAATTTAAAATTTTAATTTTTCAATTACATAATGGAATTTAGAAAATAGAATTTAATATTTATTATATTAATAATTTATATTATGTATTATGATCAACTCAATATTTAATGAAAATAATAATAATAAAAGAAAAAATTATTTACTATTGTCAGTGAAAAAATGGATTTACCCGAGGGTAAAACTAAACAAATAATTCCCAAAATGATCGAAAAAAATTTAGAAAATCTAATTGTTGGACATATCATTACATTATGAAATAGTTTTTCAACAAAAATCCATATTAGACAATTATTTCATGTCAAAATTGTATTTTCACTATTTTTTTAAAAAATTACAAGTGT
Source organism: Viscum album (assembly GCA_963277665.1). Lineage (NCBI taxonomy): Eukaryota > Viridiplantae > Streptophyta > Magnoliopsida > Santalales > Viscaceae > Viscum > Viscum album. The sequence continues at coordinate 1,981,543,955 of OY728161.1, read as the reverse complement.
TCCACTAACCTCGCATAGAAAAGTCCTCCCCTCACCATTCCAAATCTCACATTAAAACCCATTTTTCAGAAAATACCAACAAAACTAATTTCTAAAATCCCATCAAATCAATATCGAATTATAATTTTGGTTATAAAAAAATCATTGAAGGTTTTGTTGAAAACATAAAGAGGATTCCAAAATTAGAGGTAACATTCTCATATTGGAATATTTATTTTATTTAATCCACCACCACTCTAAATTCTTACTAATCCATGGTGACATAACAAAATAAGTATATTAAAAATATATAAATGTTCTTATGTTATGGTAATGACCTAAAACCATCCCTACATCAATAAAAACGAATATGAAATCATCATTTATGTGTAGGGTGGACTACTGCCCGGTGAACTGATGTCTTTCATTTTTTCAATACTACATATTGTAGTTGGGTATGATGATGGATACAAGGTAAATATATTATACTTATAACATTATTATAAATAATAATTAATTATATCATATATAATATTTTTCCATTCAATTAGGTGGTAGATATGTTAACATTTCTTGGGTGTACGAAAAAACTACTACTCGTGAAGTGATGTGATTTGTTTCACATTAACAAATTACATGGAACAAAATAAGAAAAAATATAATTAATATATATATATAAATTACATAATTATGAATTAAATGTAATATTTTACATTATTAAAAGATAATATAAAATTCTATTTCTTATTTATCACTCACTTAATGATTATAACATTGTTCTTCTATGTGTAGTCTACAACCTTCATGAAGTGATGTGTCTCTATTTTCATTTTCATCACACTTGTATGATATATATATATAAATATATTTAAATAAACAATATGGTATTTTTGATATTATTATAAATATATAATCATATAATATTACTTACCACCTTCCTCTAATGAATTTTTAAATGTGGAGACATTGTTGAGGTGTAAGAATGACCTCTCATATCCATGGTCACAATGTAAATAATTTCTCTATATAATATTTCACAATTTGTGTTAAAATTATACATTATATATAAATAAGATAATAATTTCATGATTATTATTTTTGATAATTTAATTAATTATAATAATAATAATAAACATTACATTATTAACAAGTCATAAATGATAAAATATGGAAATTATCACACGAAATAATGAAAATTATAAAATATTATTAATGAATGCGTGATATAATGTAAAAAAGGATGATATTTGATTTTATAAATTTTAATATGGTTATATTATATTTTAATAACATTAATAAAAACATTATATTGGAGGTTGAAGGTTGTTCAACAGAAAAGAAGTGAGAGGTAAGGGATTTCATTACTTAATTTCAATTCATTGGGTTAAACAGTGACTTATTTGATTATTTAATGCCTGAATTATTTGAATAATAACAATAAATTATATTAATTTTTATTTCAAATTTTCCTTCAGAATAAAATTTTATACAACAAATACATTCATTGATTAATCCCCACTTCAATGATATGTTCATTATAAGTGATATGTTATCAATTTCTGTTCATTTAGGAATATTGGAATGTTATGGAGATAATTTCATATTTATGGTGTATATAATTATGAATTTACATTTAATATCATGAATAAATAATTATTCATGGCTTTTATTTTTAAATTTTATTTTTTTCATCTAATGGGATTTTAATTGAATGTTTATAAGTGGTAATGAAATTCATAACAAAATTTCATTGAATGAGTTATATAACTTATTCATTGTCATTAACATTTGATGATTTTGTTTGTTTTAAATTTTTAAGAAATTATATTTATATAATGTTTTTATGGATTAATATATTATTTACATAAATTTAAAAATCTATTAATTCTCACTTCAGTTTTATGATCATTGTATGGGGATATTCAAAAATCTAATTCTAATCAATAATGTTTATTAAAAAAAACCCCTGGTGGTTATTATTTTATAATAAACCCATTTATTTTTATTATAAAATTGTTATTAATTTTATTTTCATGTAATAGTATAAATTTCCACCAATTCGTACATTATATATTTGAGAAATCATTTTTGTGAAAATTCAACATCATTTATCCATTATATCAAAAAAACTATTTTCTTCTAAAATAAGGCATCATAAAAATATTTCAAATATTATTTAACAATTTCAAAATGATATATCAAATAAATATTTATCCATTTTTACTTTCACAAAATTTATTAAATGAAATCTTCTTGTCTTTATCAAAATATGACCCATTTCCCTTTTATCATATTTGTGAACTGAATCATTGTTTTAACATACACTGTATGAATAAAATTTATTATTGTCATGAAATGAAATCTCTGTTCAGTTTTTTATCTGCCCATATTGATTATTATTTATTTATTCATGATAGATTACACTATACATAACCCTTTTATGATAATTTGATGTAATACTTATTTTTTTCCTTTCCACAAGATTCCATGAAGTCTACTATGAGTTATGTGCAGCGATATTGTCATTGGAAAAAAGAAATACTAAGAAACAATTATCCTATACTTTTTTTTTCAAAAGTAATTTTGTAATCATGTTTGTATCTTGTATATCAAGACCAAAAAACACTTGTATCTATCAAGATGATATTCCATGTATCTCGTGCCATTGTATTAAAGAACTCACTGGCTCCATGATATTGGGTTTAGGGTTTCTATATTTGGTATTATAGGAACTTTTGAGGAATACTTGGGAACTTTATTTTTTAAAAATATATTATGGAATTAAAAAGTATTAAATTCATTGAGGTTATCTAAATATGATCATCCTAATGGTTTGGAAATAAATTTATTATGTGGTTTTTTCTATCAATAAATCCCTATATGGATATTATAATTGGATGTGTTTCTAAAAAAATTCTACCTAGAGGTAATAACATAAAATATGGAACATAAGTTGTGACCCAATCATATCCCAGGGTATTAAAATGGTCTTCATTCCACACATGGTTTTAAAGACATGTTGGGTTTGCATAGAATTATTCAAATTTACATGAAAAATCATTATGAATGATTTTAATAAATGTTGAGAATGAATGATGGTGGTTAAACCTAATGTATCTTAGGTTGATATTGAAAATCTCATCATGTGATTAATGGAATAAATATAGATTTATTGTCTGTATGTGATGATAGATTAAAATTGGTATGGATATACATGGAAAACATTTATGGCCATACAACCCATTGTTTTATTATATTTTTTTGTGTGAAATAATAGTAAAGAATAATGCACTTACATTTTCTAGGGATTTTATTAAATGTTTGTGTATATTTTAAATGTTATCATATAATTGATATTGTAATAACTACGAGTAATATCACATTAAAAAAATTATAGTAGTTATACTAATATAGTTTTAGAAAATGGATAACCCATATAAGGGTAAAAACCCATAGTATTTGGTAAGGATGTGAGGCTTGAATCCATATGTAATGGGAGATGAATGTTTAATACCTAACACTAGCATATTATGGACTAGATAATATTTCCTTTGTTAATTTATTTGAAAAATATATATTTCTAACGAACCAGTTGAGTTATTTTTGAGGATTATATATTAACGCATTATATTGGATTATATATACTAACCCAATTAGTTTAATAAAATAGACATAGATTCATTAAGAAACTTGTTACACTTTTATGAATCATACAATCCAGTAAAAGTGAGCTTAAATACATCATCCATAAAATAAATTTTGATATTCATTTAATAGAGTAAGAAATTAATTGGAAATTGATTAATGAATAACCAAATGATGAAATAGTTCTTATGAAAAAAATAACAAATTAATTTTATTTCTTGTATTATTATATAATAAAATTATTCCTCGCTTCTAAGAAAAGGTTCTTGAAAGAAAAAATTTATCCTATTACCATTATATCAGATGAATTAAATGGAATTTTATATAATCTTATATTTATGGTTCCATGGTCTTTAACATTTATTGATAATTCACATTAATATTGTCAATGAGCCCTATCACTCTGTATTCTGAGAGACATTATTTTTTTCCAAAAGGAGGTTTAGTCATCATGGGACACATAATTTATAATTAAATTTTATAAATTGATAATAATTTGTAAAAAAATCATATTTTATATTAGAATATCAAATTTATCTTATGGTGGCTTTTTTGAATTTTTATGAAAAGAATCCGTTTTAAATGAATAATGAAAAATTCTGATTCTTATTGAAAATTTTATTTCTATTACAATTATTTACAAAGATAAATTATATTTTAAATATCTGTTAGTATTATTTTAGATCAAATATATATATTTATTAGCCTAATTTATGTCATTTTATTCATTTTCCTATTAAAAATTATTTTCAAAACATTGAAAATGTTGGAACATTTTCTCATTCCAAACCAATTTTCTGATCGAATCTGCTAGATTATTTTTAAATTAAATTTATTCACCTAAATTAATGGAATTTAATAAATTGGATTAAATATTTTGAATCATCATAATTTATATTATCTTATAATTTAAATATAATTTTCCCCAAAATTATAGTAAAACTTGTTAAAGTTTTTTATTGTGGTTGAGGAAAAAATATGTTTTCGGATGGCTAAACTGAAAATATTATGGCTAAAATGATAGGATGTTCTTTTATGAATTTTTTTTCGGAAATATTTTTACACTCTAATTTCTATGTATTGTTATTAATTCATTTTATACCCTGCTTATGTGTGATTAATGTCAGTGCACATTTTTCTTTTTCAAAATTAAATGTATGCTAGTCACATCACATAAAAAAGGCCACCCCCTTTCCTCTTCACATCACACCTTTAAACCCTTAGGGTTCATCCAATCCATCATATAATTCTATTAGAATTATTTTTTTCATCATTCCAACCCAGGATGGAGTTTAGTGAAAATATAATGAGGTTACCCAATGAAGATGTAATGTTTATTGATTGGTGTTTTAATTTTTTTATTACTCCTCCTCTTTAAATTTTTATTAAATAATAATGATATCATAAATTATGTATATTATATATAATTTTTTCTATTTTTTGATTATCTAAAACAATCGCCCCATATATTAAATGGGTTAAGAAATCATAATTCGTTTGTTTAACTATCTACAACCTCATTAACTGATGTCATTTTTTCCAACATCACCTCTCACAATTCGATATTATGATGGATATAATGCATATATATATATATATTATTTGTAACATTATTATAACACTAAAATATTTATATCATATCTACATTTTTAATTACTATTCCATATAGGTTTATATAACCTCTCTCAGGCCTAGAGCGGACTACCGCCTAACGAAGCTATGTGATTTTATTTTCACTAATCCTTTACCAAAAACGATGAGGATAATGTGAATTAATAAAATTTTTATAAATGAAATAATAATTATATTATTTAAATATTTATCATTCATCAAAGACAATATAAAATTTTATTTCATACCATTTCACTCACATAAATAGGATAACATTATTAATGTACATCCTAACTGACGCCTTCACGAAGAGATGTGAGTCCCTTCATCACCACACAACATTGAGGATATATATATATATATATGTCCATATCTAATTTAATAAAATGTTATATAATTTATTTTTATGTCCATATAATGATAAAATATTAATTACATCCTCTCTATAATGATGAATGAATAATTGAAATGTTAATCATGTGTGTGTTCGACCTACCATTACCATGATTATAACATACTTAATTTCTCAAAAATACCATTAATTATTGGTATTAAAATTAAAATGGATTTAAAAATATTATATTTATTTCATTATAATTATATTTATATTATGTAACTATATATTATACAAAATAACCATAACATTCATAAATAAGAATGAATGAGAAAACAAGGCCATTAAAACCTAAAATAATAAAAAAATAATGAAATATTATTAAGGAATGGTAATATTTTATAAAAGGATAATATATGATTTTATAAATATTAGTACAGTTATTTGAAAAGTAAATAATATTTTTAGAACCTTAATACATGTGTATAAAGAACATTCAAACAGATGTGCATGCCGCAAAGGGTTTCTTAACTAAATTTAAATTCATTAGGTTAAATTCTATATTATTGATTATTTCAGTCTAAGATTATGTGTATAATGACCATTGGATATTTTATATTGTATTTACAATATATCATGTGGATATTAATATGATATTCTTAATCAATTCATTGATTAATCCCCAAATCATTTATATGATATTTCTAAGGGATTTCGTATCAATTTCTTTAATTGATGAATAATTATAAATTTTTCACCTAGTTTCTATTTTATGATGTATACACTACCCATATGACCTGTAATTTCTTAAATAAATAATTATTCATAGTTATTGGCATTTCAATTTTAATTATTTCTTCCAAGGTAATTTTAAATCACAATTAATAACTAGTAGTTAATTTCATTTCTCAAATTTTTTTTTTGGGGTATATTACTTCTTCATTGTCATTAATATTCTATGATTCTATATGTATTGAATTTTTTTAAAAAAAATTATCCAATTTACTAATGTTTATATTCAATTTATATGCATCAAATATATTCCTTGATTAATTATTACATCGATTTTATGATCACATTAGTGGTATATTGAATAAATTCATTCCAATTGAGATTGTTTATGCTTAATTACCAACGAAATATATTATTTGATAATTGTATTAAAATACAATTTTTTTCTTATAAAAAATTTATTTATTATATTTTTATGTTATAATACTTTTTTACTTATCTTTTTTACATAAATTAATTGATAATTGTTTTATGTAAATCCAACTCCATTTCTCTCTTCGATCGGAAACCCATTTCCTTTCAAGAAGATAACTTATATAAATGATTACATAAAGGTTTTTTTCATTTAAAAAATTATTTATTAATGATATATTTATCCACATATACTTTTTAAAAAACACTTTTAATGTAATATTGAATAATGTTATTAAAATAAAACTCATTTTGTTTTTACCAATAATATGAAAGAAATAATTTTTTAATGTACTAATAATGTTCGAAAATTCCTAACATCATCACCATTAAATGTTTTAAATAATTATTTATTGGTTTCAAATATCAATTTTCATGAAATATAATTTCAAAATTTTTGATTAAATTATTGTTTTAAAAAGTAATTTTCAAAATGAAAAGAAATTTTCCTTCAAGATTGATTTTAAAGAACATTTTACGGTATTTCTATTCATTAATGAAAAAAATATTTAGTATTAAAACAATGGGTATTTGTTGGATTGATATTATCTTTAATAATTATATGGAATGATGGTTTATAATCATTTTGGAAAATGATATTATTGGAATTCACATTCTATTTAAATTTTTGTAGTAATTTTAATTCCCTTTAAATAATCAATTACTTGTGATCATCAAAAATTAAATTTCCTCTAAACATACATATTATTTATAAGGAATATGTTTTTATTTTTTATAGAATATTTTATTAAATTTTTTTTCTACATTAATTTTTTTTAATCATTTTAAATATTATTAAATATGGATCATTACCCAATACAAATATTTTATTATAAGTCATATAGTTTGTTAATGAAATTTATTATTTGATAAATATGGTATTATATGGACCTATAGTGGTGGAAAGGGCCTAGAATTATCTATCCTCTCAATGTATTAGTAATATGATACGGTAAATCATAAATATATCATTAAATGGTTTTCAACCAATAGTTTTAATACTTGTGTTTAATGGTCTTGACGGTAGAGATATCATGATTTCTTAGATAATTATATTCAATAATAATGGAATTAAAAATTTTATAATTATATTATTCTTATTATCCATGATTTTTTCTCTATGATTTTTTCACTGGATGCATTAATTCAAAGTCATAGATTTAATTTCATGTGTTTTATGATATTTAACATTTCATATTGATTATTACTTAACTTTTTAAGATTCTAATATTTTTTAAAAGTAATGTGTGACTAGTTAAATACCTTTCTATATTGATTATTCCTTATCTAATTATGATATCCATGTTATTAATAAAATGAAATGTGTGTTCCATTTTTGATCACTCCATGTTAAAATTCATTATTGAATCAAGTTAACGTCAGTTGAACATAACCCTTACTAAGACATTGAAATAACTATTATTTTTATTCCATTCCTGATGATTCCTGGAATTGTAATATGGTCGATGTGAATTGATATTCTTGAGGTAATAACATTAATCTCAAATAAAATAATGTATTAGTTTTTCTTTTCAAATATAATATTAAAATCATATATGTGAGTAGTTTACCAAGAGTACTAAAATATTATGAAGTTTTAGATTTGATTGCATATATATTATGTTAATGTAAAAATGAAGAAAGTGTCTTTGGGTTACAGAGGTCGCGGACATTACAATAAATAAGAAAATATGATGTGTCTTTTTAAATTACATTGTTTTTGGTTAATGGATGAAAACATAAAGTCCTACCTAAAGGTTGTATATTTTATAATGGTGAGACTCTAATAATTCATTACACTTTTAAAAATACTTATTTATTTTCATCATAGAAACTATCATTTTGAAATTTTATTTTCTATAAGTGAAGTACTTTGTATATAATTATCAAACGAATAACCATATTGTGTAAGGTATTCATGTAATTATCATTATCCTTATAATATTTTCAATTTTTCAATTTTTATCATTTATAGGTATTTTAACAATTTTTCGCATTTTTTTGAATCTAATTATCTTCTCTTTTAATGTTTTAGAATTAAATTTTATCACTTCTCACCACGCCTTTATTGATGTAGTTACTAAATGATAGATATAAATTTTCCATGATTTTGATCATAGTTAATATTTTTTTATTACCTTAAATTTAGGCCTTTAAATTTTACATTTTGTTTTTGAAAATTTTGAGAGCCCATAAGAGGTTGATTATAAAATTTAATTTTCTTTGATGTTTTGGAATGTTTATAATTAATAGAGTTGATGTGAAATAATTAACTAGAATGATAATGGGGTATTTGATAGTTGATCTCAAATTATAATTGGTCAAAATATATTTCATATATACAATGTTTGTTGGAGAAGTCCCCACAATAGCATTTATTCCAATAATATGGAAATTTTAAAAAATTGACACCCATATTGTTATATACCTTTTTTCATGAACAAATTAAATCATGTGACTTCAATGATAATTTTAATTTTATTCCCTGAAACAATTCCCATAAATGATTTAACAGATTATTGTAATTGAGTGTGATTCAAAAGAATTATGATTATATAAAATAATGGTATTCATTGAATAAATGATCCCATTTTTATAATATTGGTTTAATTGATAGAATATGTTATTCATATATAAGAAACCTTACAACAATCCAAAAATGTAATTCCATGATATTACATTTGAGGTATCATGAGATTCAATCTTCACCTTGTTAAGAGTTTGTATTTGTCATTATTTCCCTATCTATAGAGTAAAATTTATTCAACAAATAATTTTGATTATGAAAACACAATGGATGACTTAACATAATTATATATCATGAGCTGAATGATTAATTCAACAGTAGAGTTGAGAATATAAGTAAACCACACCAAAATGACAATGAACAAGTCATATTGGTGGCATAATTAATATAAAACTACATGAGATCATGTAATAATATATAATTTATATATTTTGGATCTCAAAACAACTCCATAACAGGAAACTCCATGTCAAAAATGCATGTTATGTATTTAAATATATGGATATACGCCTAATGAAATGATAGAAAAATCATTTTTATATTTGGTCATTAATTTTATGGATAAATTCATTGATATTTGGTATAGGAATGGGGAGAACAACACAAATGAGAACTTGATAAAAACATTAGAGTAAATTAATAAATTTTTTTAAGGTGAATCAAAATATTGAGACTTATATTGAACTATATTATAATTTCAGTATATTTCTCTATTAATACTCTTAAAACCTTTATTATTTTGATAATATAAAAACATTATATAGAGAGATCAGAAACATATATATTTTAGGATGAAAACATTATTACATGAGTGACTGGACCTTGTAAAAACATTTGAACTATGTTTTCACTGACTCTATCTATTTATCTATCTATCTACCTATTGTCAACACTTAATTTGGTTTGTTCAATACCATTCATGCTATAAAGAATCATGAAAATAATTTTTAGAAAATTCTTTTCCAAACCATTAATTAAAAGTGGTAGACAACTACCAAAATGTCACCAATCTTTGTATAATGACATTATATAGTAGTCCAATGTAATTTACAAATGATCAATATTTTTTATTTCCTCCTTTGATATTTTTTTATTATAAAGATATATTAAAATTATGTACACCATCAATAATAATGGTATTACCTTATTTAGTCAAAAGGGATTATAACTATATAAGGAGATGTTAATTCGATATCTTATATCCACTATTTTAGAAAATCACAATATCAATTAAAATGGTGTACATATAATTGAGGTTATGAAAACCTATAAATTAATTATTAAGTATAATATTGAGGTCAATGGGATGACATGAAATGCATTGCACTAATCCCCAATTGAGAAGAAGTTGACATAAATGATTATTGAAAAATAATAAATGGAATGTTGATAAAAGACTATGATATCTATTAGTGTTAACATAAGATCAATGATTTTGTGTTACAAACTAGTTGATCTTAATATGAGGATATTTGAATGATAAAATATGAGTTTTGGTATTATTCCTCAAAAATGATAAATTTTTAAATAGAATTTTGATTTATGGGAAAATTTTATATGATTATATGTTGGTGATAAATTTTTGGAGTATTCTACTAGATAATTCAATTAAATTATCTTTATCTAGAACTATAATAAAATAGTTGCCTATATAATTGAAAATCGTAACAATGCTTTGATATCTATGATATGAATAGTGTGCCTACATTACTAAGAATAGGAAAATATGAAACTAGTATGACATTTACATCCTCCAAATATTCTAAATACATTGAAAAATAGTGGTCCCATGAAAACTAAAATAATGTTGACAATGGTGACATTGATTTTAATGAATTCATATCATTATTTTTTGAAGCCATATAATAATGAAATTGTAAATCCAAGGGTAAAATTCATTTTAAGTGTTTCAATAATTGAAATATTTTAATCATTTCAGATAGTTCTCTTAAAATGATTGTATTAGTTTAAATAGTTAATCTATCATAATTATCATCATAGAAAAACATGGTTGCTTGTTTTTTTATTAGAGTAAATTCATTAATGGGAATTGAGATTTCAATACATCAATAAATGGATATATTCATTGAAAACTTGAGAACATATCTTTCTGTGGAGTTGGAAAAAAAATTAATGATATTTATTGGTGCAGGGAAACAAGGAATAAATATTAAAATAAAGATTATATTGGGAAACCTCTAGATAAAAACAAGGGATATCTGATTGAATGCCTTTTTATGGGAACATGAACATAAATAGAAAACAAAGTAATTAAAAAATTTAATAGAGTTTTTATAATAATGGAGAGAAATAATGAAACATAAAAATGAAATAATATCTTTAAATTAGGGGAAATATATTCTTAATTAATCCATTGGCATGCCAAAATTCATAGTGATTAATGATATTAAACATAATGTAAACATAAAAAATGCCACTCATTTTATTTAGAAAACATTTTTAAGCTATGGTCGACCATGAGACACCACCAATAAGTGTCTCATAATAATATTATATAATTTAAACTACATATTTAACTACCAATATATGAAGTGTATTAACACATAAATATCAACAACAGTTGAGGTGGATAAGAAACTAATGATTTTGGAAAGACATAGATATCTAAAATTATATGTATTTTTAAAAAACAAACATTATACATATATAATAAATTTAATTAGGGTTAATTAATACTTTAGATAATGTATACCTAAATTTAGAAGTATATTGAATCATAAATATTTGTGATAAAACACATAAATCCATTAATATTTTTAATAATGATGTGGTGAGGCACAATATCGTGATAGTCTATTAGATTTTTTATAATGCCAATGTGATAATATTTAAAAATAATAAACATTTCATAATGATATTAATAATTGTATAATTAATCAGGAAAGGATAAATAATTATTTTTAACTTATTAATGAATTCATAATGAACAATGTATATATCACAAGATAATTAGATAATCGGATTAGAATTTACATAGTAAAATTAGGATGTTGAGATTGAATGATATGAAAAATATTAATATTTATGAAAATAAAAGTAATCAACCAATTTGGAATCCTTAATTAATATATAATTTTTAGACATTTTAAGAAGGAAAAATGGCGATGATGATTCAAAACCAACTAGAGTTGAAAATGATAAAATCTTTATACATTGTATATTTAGACATATATGGCCCCTTGATTTTTATTCTTACCAAAATATGTAAATATTTAATTAATTTTAATTAATATTTTACTAATATAATATATGATGTTTTTTAGTGATTAAAATAATTATAATATTTTTTCCACATTCAGCTGTTTTTTGATAAATATGTATTGTTTTATCAAATGATTATTTTTTAAAAAATTCATTAATGTACATGAATGAAGAGTTTGAGGAAAAATTTAAAATCATGGAATTTGTAATAAATAATATTCTTCATATAGTCCATAGAAAAAGAGTTTCTTAATAAAAAATAATTAGATTTTGGTGTTCATCAGGAGTACCATGTTTTCTGAGCATGATGCCTAGAAATAATTTTCAAGATACGATACTATAGTATCTATATAAATTATAAATTATTGTTTATTTTGACTATATTAAAGTAATATACCTCATGTGATTTCATTTAGGAGGAAGTCATATTTTAAAACCTTAATTTTATTCAACATTACTTCATATATATATATAATTCACTTGTAAATAGTTAAGTTATTTTAATGCGGAAGTATATTAATGTATATTACATGGATATACACATGTTGGAAGGAATTATTTATACTAGAAAAATAATAAATTGAAATTTTTTAATAGAGATAAAGATATTATTTTGGAATACCAAAATTATTTACAAGTATCAAACCCGATTATTTATGAAATTTAAGAAGCGTGATTAGAAAACATTGAATTAGATGTGGAAATAATGGATTTTTCTTGTCAATTTTACAAAACCTGATTATGAATCTAAAATGTATATTTACAAGAATGTCAAAAATATTTGATGATATATGATATAAATAGTTTATAAATGTATATATCCATAAATCATCAACGTATAAAACAAAAATATTAATTATGAAAATACAATTCTACAGATTTCCAATAATACTAGATTATTATTATAAGTTCCATTGATAAGTGTTAAGACACAAGATAACATGAGTATAATTTTTCAAAATTAGGATAATTAGTGATTTTTGTAGACAATAATTTCAATTGGGAACTGGCTTTGTTGGTCATATTGGATACTCAAGAGGGGGGTGAATTGAGTTCCAACTAAAATTTCTGTTAAAAACATTTTGATAAAAATCCTACAATTCAAAACATCCCAGTCTATTAAGGCAGTAGAGATATAAATGTTTAATTGTTCAAAAAGATTATATAAGGTTGTTTATTCCTCAGATGAATCAATGAAATAACTAATTATACATTGGAAACAGGTTTACTGAATAAAGCATATATACACACAAACCAAAACTAACTATCAGAGTGAATGTAAAAATAGGTTTCTTAATTTAAAAAAAATATAAGCAACAGATAAAATAAAATAGAGAATGTGAGGATTAGAACAACCATATAAACAAGCGGTTTAGTCTCAATACGAGACCTAATCCTCTCCACTTGGTGATCACCTTCCACTAAGTAGTGTATATTAGCAATAAACTTGATACACAACCGGTATCGTGCTTTACAACAGTTTTCACAAACTGTCTAGATTTCACGTCCCCTACCAATGTTCTTCATGGGAACTACATGCAACATAGACCACATATAGTCTCTTATATAGTTTTAGTTGGGATCAAAAATGTAATATAGTTTTGAGTGGATATTTTCAGTATCCCCCACATAAAACACAGATGACAGTGTGAGTGTAACAAACACACAATGCTTAGAAAAATGTAATATAAGTTTCAAAGTAGATCCATAGAAATTAATATGGAGTATAGAATGCTCTGTGTGTTTTAAGATCAGCTATGGAATTCATGGAGTTTGAGGAAATGATTGTTTTGTTCTTCTCTTCATGTTTCCTCACAACCAAGTGTCACAACATTCATTAATGGCTTCTAGTTACTGAAATGTTCAACTTCTAGGTACAAGTGTTCTTTTTTATCTATAGAAATACAACCTTGAATATGTTCAAAAAATATACATTCGTGAAGCTTTTGGGTTTTCATTATATACACTGGAGTGTTCTTCTTCTTGTTCATCAGTAATTCATTTTGCTTCTAGACACCAGACTCTTCTTTTTGTTTTCACTGTTCCCCTATATATATCTTCATTTTCTTCTATCATTTTATTTCGTATATGAGGTCCGACAATAAGAGTATGTAAATCATGTGAAATCTTTCTCGTACCTCATACTGTCAAGATATGGTCTCCATATTTGTCTACAACAAATTTTTATTAAGCCAAAAGCATTAAAGGTAGAAAATATGACCGTTAGAAAAATATCTGGATGTTTACAAAGTAAGGGTATCGGTAGACTGGTAACGGTAGCCTTCGTATTAGTAGGCTTCAATAGCAGGTGCACATTGGCAACATAAAATTGTAACCATTCATCGGTGACCTTAAGCGGTGACCTTCAATTAGTAGGCTTGCCTCAGTGACCTTGTAACGGTGACCATGTATTAGTGACCTTGTATCAGTGACCTTGTATTAGTGAACATTAAAACGGTGACCATGTAATGAAGAATTTGTAATGGTGACCTTGTAACAGTGACCCTATAATGGTGATCTTGAACGTAGACAAATTCTACACTATATGCTTAACCAATCAAGTAGTGACATTAAGAGTATATGAATATTATGCTATAGAAACATGATGCATTAATGAAACCAAATTTGAAAAGAATTAAAACATGGCTCTCAAATAAATGAAAACAAGATTTGGGATTATCAAAACATGATTTGGGATTATCAAAACAAGTGAGTTCAACAATCTCCCCATTTTTTATAATCTCAAATTATGCCATTGAATCTTTTGTGTTAACAGTCTAAAATATATGTTAAAGGCTTATAAACACTTCTTTCCCGGACAGAATTTATGTTTTAATATTGTCTCCCCCTTGAATACCCATGAATATCTTCTCCCACATTGTTATTATCAAAAAGCATACAGAAGAAAAAATAGTGAAAATAGAGTTTTTATTAATAAAATAGGAGTACAGTATAAAAAAAGAAATACAACAATCCATATCAGCTAAGACAGTCCACACTCAGTCCACATTAGAGAAGTCCATTGGAGATTTGGACTTGGAAGCTGAGGAGGATGGTTCTGAAAATTGTGGGATAGGATGAGGGAGTGTATTAAGTAGTGTAGTATGATCTTCAACTGAGGCAATAGTAGACCCATAGTGAGTAGATCTCTAAGGAATAATTGGGGTCAATCTTCAGATGGCCTAGGAAGGAGTCATCAAAGGAGCAGTACTGGTAGAACCTAAGGCAGCTGAAAAAGAAGGAAAAGCATGAGGAACAATGATGGGAGTGCAGTACACATGTAGGAAAGGCAAGAGAAGATTCCTAAATTCCAAAAAATTTATTCCCCCTCTTTCAATAGTAGAAATAAAATCATCCTTATTATCCATAAATTTTTCCAAAGCAGGATTCAGATCTCAAATCATTCTCACTAGATCTTTAAATTCCTGAGTGACAGGTGGAATCCTCATTTTCTCCAATAGAAACTTGAAGTTCGCATCCATCTGATGCTTAGTGTAAACTAGTTTATAATAGAAGTCAACTTGTTCCTTAATGGCCTTCTGATCTTGAGCATCTTGCCTTAAATAATTTCTTATAAGGTTATGAATTTCCCTGGTGATGGAAATGACCTAAGAGTCTGAGGTATTAGAACAAGAGAAAATTTCAACTTCCACTCTTAACAACGGTCCTGAAATCATCAATGTCAACTGGAGGAGAGGTTGAATTGGAAGCAGATGCACCTAGAGGTTCCATAGAGAAATCCATAGTCTCCTTAAATGATTTGGTCAGCCAACTGACCAGCCTCTTTACATTATTATCTTGTCCTTTAACATGTGTTTCCATAGTCTTCTTAAAATCCTCAAACACTATGAACATTTTCTAAACCACAATTTTAACATATCTATGGTCTTTGTCCACCTGATCCCTTGAAGACATATATTTATCTAAGATGGAAATAGACTGTTTCACTGATTCTATACATTTTCCTAAAGTTCATACCTGATTCTGATATTCCTTGACCTCATGTAACATAGCTGAGTGAGAGGTAGAGACTATCCTTTCAACTAAAGATGTCATGAGTTCTTTATTGTGAGCTATTTTTCTCGCTATGTCAGTGTTTTACTCATCAATATACCTCTTCAGTTATAATTTCAAAGAATCCAATTCATCATTATTTACATAATCTCGAGGTAACAAACCACTAGCTGAAAAATGGTATTTTCTGAGATAGTAAAGACTAGAGGGCTTCTGATAGGCTGGTCATCTTCAGAATCTCCATAATCAAGGCTTAATACCACAAATCCAAGATCTTCTATCTAGTCCTCTATCTCATGAGATACAATAAATGATCCTATAGCAATAGGTTCCTCCCCCTCATTTGGGCCATTCTCTTGAACAACCACATATATCTCTATCTGACCTCCTTGATCAACATCATCATGTGGAAGGTTCACTGCCAATTCCACCACAGAATCTTCAACGGTTTCTAGAACATGTTCAGCTTTGACTAAATTAGCAATTTGTTCATCTATACATCCTACCTTTTCTGTTTGTCCTATTAAAGGACTAAGACTAAGACATTCCTCTTAATTTTCAGCAGCTGCTGCTAACTCAAAGTCAGCATGACATGATTCAGAGTTCTCATCCTCATTTGAGGTATCTCTAACTTCTATTAAGACATTTTCATCTCCTTCTTCATCACTGGTTTCCTTGTAACTATCCCTTAGGACATTCTCCCTTCCAGGAAATCTCTTTGGTGGTCCAGAATCACCAAAGGATACAGTATTCGCACGAGGATTGGACTGAAGGTCAGTGTCACTCATGTCATCTAAAGTAGAATCCTCTCTTTCTTACACATCAGCAACTTGTTCTCCTTCTTCATTTGAATTTTATGTGTCTACTTCATCAGGCTTCAGACTGGGGTCTCTCTTATTCATAGGCCTAGTAAGATGAGTCACATGATTAAATTATTCATAGCCTCATCATTCACCCATCTCCAAAACCATGGATTCTAGTTAATCTTCATCATCATGCAGATCACCTTGCTAATGCAATGGTTATATTGCACAATAATAGTTTCTTCATTATCTACAGCAACTCATTTCACATTCAACATAAGGGATTTCAACTTAGAATAGAATAGGGCATTGGATTTTGAACTAGGCTTGGTCATATCATCTAGTTGAAACATCATCAACCTACATAGGTTGATCTTTAGTTCAAGCTTTAAAAAATACAATATAAAGTCATACATGTACTTTAATGTTACAAGTTCACCTCTCCTAAGACTTAAAACATGTTGAATAAACATGAAAAGCAGTTTATCTTACCCTACCATTTCAGCAGTAATGTCTGTTCAAGGAATTCCATTATTTGTCAGTTCAGCTAATGCATCTTCATAGTAGAACAAATCACTAGTGGGAGGCATGACTTTTGAGTAAAAATCAAAAATCCCTTCATGTGGAACCCTCAATCATTCCTCCCATTCAACATAGGAGAAGCTCACGCTTACTACATTTACTCTGGAAATCATTCGGTGATCATCCTTATACTACTTGAACATGATGTACCCATAAACTTCATTCACTAACTTCAGTTAATAGGGTCCATTATTGTTTGAAAAACATTCAACCCATCCCTAAGCTTCAGTGCCTTTAGTACTAAATACTGGCTCGATAACAACCACTCAGAAATGAAATCATTTTAAACATCTACTTCCCTCTTAGATAAATGTGGGTTCAACACATTTTCCTTTGTCTGACTTCTTCTACTCGACTCAGCTCCAGGTCTCTTAGGATCAGACGTGTCTCCTTCATCAGCAACTGATGGAGTTTTGACTCTTTCCATCAATCTGGAGATGTTCAATGATTCAGTAGATGTTTAGGTTCTGATATTGGGGAGAAAACGGTTCGAGAGAGGATTTGATGTGGATTGACAAGTGATCCGTGTTTTAATTTTATCATTTAGTGATCGAAAAATAAAATAGATAAAATGAATAAGTAATAAGCAGAAAACGTTTCACATTCCGGCTGAGGGCACAAAAACGTAATGTCCTAGATTCAAGTTGTCTATCGGTAAAGAGTTATCGGTAAGGTCTAAAGATGAGGTCCTATTGGTAAGGTCTAACGGTGTTATCCTGTTGGTAAGGTATAATGGTGAGGTCCTATCAGTAAGGTATAATGGTGAGGTCCTATCGGTAATGTATAATGGCGAGGTCCTCTCGGTAATGTCTAACGGTGAGGTCCTATCAGTAAGGTCTAATAGTGAGGTCATATTGGGAAAGTATAATGGTGAGGTCTTATTTATAAGGTCTAACGTTGATGTCATATTGGTAAGGTATAACGGTGAGGTCCTATCGGCATGTTGTAATGGTGAGGTCCTATCGGTAAGGTCTAATGGTGAGGTCCTATTGGTAAGGTCTAACGGTGAGGTCATATCAGTAAGTTCTAACTATTATTCATACCTAACTCATGCTTGATGTATTTTAACCTCCCAGAATTCAAGGGTTTTTATTGAATATATCAGCCAATTGATGTTCAGTGCCAATGATTTCAAGAGTGATATCACCTCCTTGATAATTATCTCCAAAGAAGTGATGTCTTACATCAATATGCTTCGTCCTAGTATGAGATACTGTATTTTTAGAAATGTTAATAGCACATATGTTGTCACATATTATAGAGACATGTTTGAATTTGTATCCACAGTCTAGTAAAGTCTGTGTCGTCCATAGAATTTGACCACAATAACTACCAGCAGCTATATATTCAGCTTCTGCAGTAGATAATGAAACAAAATTTGGAATCATACTACACTATGATATAATGACTTGCCCAAAATGTCACATGTTCCAGAGGTTATTTTTCTGCCTAACTAGAAACCAGAAAAGTCTATATCTGAATAACTTTTTAAATCAAATGATTGTACTCTTGGATAAAATAGTACTAAATTTATATTATAGTTTAGATATTTGAATATTTTTATGACAACATTCAAATGAGATTCTTTGGTATTAGCTTCAAAGTAAGAAAACATGCATACACTAAACCTAATTTCAGGTCTACTGTCTATATGATAGGGAAGACTCCATATCATACCTCTGTAGGTGGTTTAATCCACTGGTTCTCCGGCTTCATCTACATCCAACATACTAGTGGTACTCATAGGTGTATCACTCCCTTTACTACCATCCAAACCAAAACGTTTTAGTAGATCCTTAATATATTTAATTTTATTTAAAACAATACCATCTTTATTTTGAAAAATATTAAATCCAAGGAAAAATTTAAGTTATCCCATTAAACTCATTTCAAATTCGTTTTGCGTCAGTTTTGAAAAATCTGTATGTATATAATTTTTAGAAGATCTAAAAAGTATATTATCTACGTAAATTTGTACCATCAAAACATTTTTGGAAATTCTTTTAATGAAGAGAGTAGGATCAGCTATTCCTTTAGTAAAACTTTTTGAAATAAGAAAAGAGATGATCCTATCATACCAATCTCATGGAGCTTACTTTAAATAATATAAATCTTTTGTAAGTTTAAAAACATGATTTAGAAAATGGGGATTTTTAAAACTAGGGGTTGTTCAACAAACACATCCTCAACATTGTTCCCATTTAGAAAATAACTTTTAACATCCATTTGAAAATGTTTAAAATTCAGATGAGCTACATAAGAAAGTAGTATTATAATGGCCTCTAAACTAACTACAGGTGCAATGGTCTCCACATACTTTATTCCTTCTTCTAGACTATATACTTATGCAACTAACATACCATTGTCTCTAACTATATTTCTAGACTCGTCAACTTTGTTCATAAAAACCGATTTAGTTCCTATTGTCAATGTGTCCTTAGGTCTTTCAACTAGTTCCTATGATTTTTTTCTTTCAAATTCATTTAAATCTTCTTGCATAGCCATCTCCCAAAATTTATCATTTATAGCATCATTAATATTTGTGGGTTCAAGCTGTGAAATAAAAGCTTGATGTTCAACCTGGTTTCTCAGAGAAGCTCTAGTTTGTGTCCCTCTATCTAAATCACCTACTACATCATCTAATGGATGATTCTTGAGAGTTATAATACCTCTAGATATAGTTGAACTAGACTCCTCATGGTTTTCTAATAGATTCAGACTCAACAGGTGCAGATTCTAGAAGATTTACAGAACTAGTTGCTTTTAAAGGATGTTCACTATCATTATCATTATGGTCCAGAATAGACATATCTTCCTAAAGATATTCAATAGATGTTTTGGGTTCATGTGGATCCGTATCATCAAATTTGACATGAACTGACTCTTCCACAAGTTTTTATTATTATTTAATACTCTATAAGATTTACTCGAGATTGAGTAACCAAAGAAAATTCCTTCACACTTTTCGAGCAAAAATTGTCATGATTGTCCTTAGTGTTAAGAATAACGACTTTTCAGCCAAAAACTCTAAAGTAGTTAATCATAGGCTTCCTACTGTTACAATTTTCATAAGGGGAATTCTTAAGAATAGGTCTAATTAAAGCTATGTTGATGGTATAATAAGAAGTATTTACAGCTTTAGCCCAAAAATAAATAGGTAGATTATACTCACTAAGCATAGTTCGGGAAATCTCTTGAAGTGTACTATTTATAATTTTTATGACCCCATTTTGTTGAGGTGTTCTAGGAGTATAGAAATTGTGACTATGGCCATTTTGTGAGAAATAATATTCAAACTCCTGATTTTCAAACCCACAACAATGATCACTTATCATGGTCTTAATCCAAAGTCTACTAATATTTTATACAGACTTGAAGTATTTGGTAAAATAAGAACAAGTTTTACATTTGAGAGCCAAAAAATTTACCCAAATATACCTAGAAAAATCATTTACAAGAACATAAACATAATTCATCCCATTTAAACTAAAACTAATGATGGTCTAAACAAGTCCATGTGAACCAACTCAATCAGTTGAGAAGTAGAGACTTATTTCTTTGGTTTGAAAGAAACATTGTGTTGCTTTCCATTTTGACAAGGATTACACACTTTGTTTATAGGAAATTACAATTTAGGTAGGTCTCTAACTAAACCATTCTTAGTCATTTTCCTAAGTGAGTGCACATTGTAGTGTCCTAATCTTCTGTGCCACAACCATTATTCCTTTTCAAATGCATTAAAACAAGAAACATTTTGCTTATATAAAGAATCTAAATCAACTATATATACATTCTCATTTCTAAGTGCATTAAATGTTAAATCATTTTTGGAATTTAAAACATTACAAGCATCAAATTAAAACATGATATGAAAACCATCATCACACAAAAAAGTGATACTCAGCAAATTGTTTTTTAACTCATCTACAAAAAGTACTTTTTAAATTAATATTGTTTTAGTGTTACCTATCTGGCCTAAACCGATGATTTTTCCCTTTGCATTGTCACCAAAATTTATATGTACACCATCCAATTTCATTAGGCTCCTGAAGCATGAGTAGTCACATGTCATCATTCTTGTACATCAACTGTCCAAGTACCACAAGGTCTTACATGAGCTCTTTAAACATACTTCCTACAAAATAGATTAAGTGCATTGTGACATTGTTACCCATATTTTCTTAGGTACAGAGAGGATAGAATGTAAAAATTTGGAAACCCATACATGTCTCATAGATTTCCTATAATCAGAAGATATATTTTGAGACATAAAAACCTTTTTTTCTCTTTTAGTGAATTGTTTTCATGAAATGGACTAGAACATGAAATAGTTGTGAATTGTCTAGATTTTGGAAAAAATTTAGTTTTAATGATCCATATATTTCATGGTTGATATCAATTAGTAGTTGTATATTTTGGGGCAATCTGTTTTCCTATAAACTGAGTCAAGGTACCTCTACCAGAAGAAAACTTTGCAAGATATCTCTTTAATTGCTCATTTGATAATGTAAGTTCTTTGTTTTCATTTAACAGTTGGGAAAATTTTTCATTTTCAATATCCAAATTAGACTTATTATTTAAAGTTAAAGAATTATGTATTTTTAATAATTTATATTTTTCCTTGAGCTCATTAATGGTATCCTCAAGCATTTCCCAGTATTCAAATTGTTCATCATTAGTCTTATATTCATTATTATGTTACTCACTCTTATTACAAGAATAAAATGAATTATGTATATGATAATTGAGTTTTACCTGAGATGTTTCATTCGGGAAACCTAAGTTGGAATGATTGTTCTATTCACTATCAAAATCATCAGGTCCACTAGAGCTATCTCTTGTAGAACTCCATAAATAATTCAAAGAGTTTTTATAACCCTTTCACTAATCTTCATATTTTATTTTTAAATTTTAGCTTGGGGAAGTCTGCCTTCACATGAACATTTTTTTTCACTCATAGAAGATTATTTCATTTATGTTGTCATTCCATTTTTGGTCTTTCTTCGATTTTCCTTTACTACCATACATTCTCTTGTAGTTTGAATTCATAAATAATTTCTTCTTTATGTATAACTTTGTAAACCTTCTTGATTGATGAGTCATCTCCTCATCCTTGTCTAAATCTGACTCTACAGTAGTGGAACTGTCAACATGAACATGAACTTTTTCTTTGTCTTTGCTCATTGAAGTGTTAGTCTTCAATGCTACAGACTTATTCCTTGGTTCTTCATCTACTACTTGATTCAACTTAAGATCTTATTCATACATCATAATCATGCCAATTAGTTCCATTAATGGTAGCTTGCATACATCACAAGATTATCCAATAGAAACAGAAGTTCCCCTCTATCTGTCAGGTAGGAATCGAAGCAATCTCATAATCTGGTCCTTGTTGTCCATTTTTCTTCCAAGAAGACAAATGGTGTTCACTATTTCGTTGAAGCTGAGATACATTTCAGATACATGTTCATCAGACTTCATTTTAAACTTATCATATTTAATAGTGTATTTATTTAATCTCATATATTTAATATTGGTTGTTCCCTCATGAGAAACACCTAAAGTATCCCAAATTTCATATTTAGTGTTACAAGAAGATATTCTATTGAGTTCATCATCACCTAGAGAACAGTACAATGCATTCATTTCATTACAGTTATTATTATATGTGGTTTTAGTCAACTGAGACCATGTGTCCCTTGTAGTATCAGGAAATACATGTTGTTCTTCAATTGAATTCCAAATTTCATGTCCCATTCTCTCTAGATACATTTTCATCTTAAATTTCCACTGAGTATAGTTATTACTGTTAATGAATGGTGGCCTATTAGTAGCCACAACAACTACTATAGTTTCTATAGTAACTTAGAATTTAACGAACAAAAAATTTAGATATGACAAAAATATTAAGATCTTTAAGATAAAACTAAAAGCACAGTTGAATTAAATTTGACAGGTTTTACAATATTTCAGGTGGAAGAAAAATAGACTAAATAATCCTATGATAACACATGTTTGTCCGAGTGGATACTCAAGAGGGGGTGAATTGTGTTCCAATTAAAATTTATGTTAAAACAATTATGATAAAAATATCCAAATTCAAAACATCCCATTCAATTAAGGCAGTAGAGATATAAAATATTAATTGTTCAAAAAGTTTATCTAAGGTTGGTTTGTCCTTGGTTGAATCAAATCAATCACTAATTCAACATTTTAAACTTGTTTACTAAATTAAACATATATACACACTAACCAAAACTAACTATCAGAGTAAATGTGAAAATGGATTTCTATATTTAAATGTAATATAAGCAGCGGATAAAAGAAAACAAAATATGTGAGGATTAGCAAAAAAATATATAAAATAGGTTCACTATCAAGCTGAGACCTAATCATCTCTACTTGGTGATCACCTACCACCAATAAGTTTATATTAGCAATAAAATTGATACACAGATTGTATCGGGCTTTACAACAGTTTTCACAAACTGCCCAGGGTTCTCACCCTCTACCACTGTTCTTCATGGGAAAGACTAGAAACATAGACCACACAATGTATCATCCAATGTTTTATGTGGGAACAAAATGTAATATAGTTTTGAGTGGAGATTTTCAGTATCCCCCAGTTAAATCACATGAGACAGTGTCAGTGTAACAAACACACACTCCTCAGAAAATCTAAAATAAGGAACACAGTAGATCTAGAGAAATTAATATAGAGTTTAGAATGATCTGTGTGTTTGAAGATCATCTCTGGACTTCTTGGAGTTTAAGGAAATGATTGATTTGTTCTTCTATGCAAGTTTCTCAAAAAAACAATGTGCCACAACTTTTAGTACTGGCTTCTAGGTACAAAGATGTTCATCTTCATGGTACAAGAGTTTTTTTAAACCAAATTAGTATACCCTTGAATATGTTATTCAAAAATATCATCATAAAGCTTTTGGATTATTATATGGAATGGAGTATTCTTCTTCTTTTTATTCTGAAATGAATTCAGCTTGTCGACACCAGACTCTTCATTTTTTCTTCTCTGTGCCTCTATATATATCTACATTTTCATCGTTATTTTTCTTTCTTGTTTCAAGTCTGAAAATAAGAGTACATACATCATGTGAAATATTTATTTCACCTCGTACTATTGATATATGGTCTCCAGATATGTCTACAAAAAATATTAATTAAGTCAGAAGCATTAATGTTAACAAATATGACTGTAGTAAAAATATAAGGAATTTGACAAAGTAAATGTATCAGTAGACTGGTAACGGTAGCTTTCGCATCGGTAAGCTTCAATATCAGGTTTACATTGGAAAACTACAACTCTAACCTTTTATCAGTAACCTTCATCGGTCACCTTTAATCAGTAGGCTTGCATCAGTGACCATGTAACAATAACCATGTATCAGTAACCTTGTATCAGTGACCTTGTATCGATGACCTTTGTAATGGTGACCTTGTAACAGTGACCTTGTAATGGCGACCTTGAAACGGTGACCTTGTAAAGGTTACCTTATAATGATGACCTTGTAATGGTGACCTTGTACTGAGATAAATTTTTCAATGTATGATTAACCAATCAACAAATGAGATTGAGAGTATATGAATAATACTCTATAGAAATAGGAATCATTAAAGAAACATAGTTTGCATGGAATGAAAATATGGTTCTTACTTAAATGAAAACAAGATTTGGTATTATCAAAACATGATTTCGGATTATAAAAATAGGTGATTCCAATAGGTTTCATGCACAAAAAAACAATGTTATAGTGATGGATTGGGGTTTCAAAAATAATATTAATCATAAAGGAGTATTATCATGGAATAATAATCATATTTTCTTTACGGGATACTCTCAATTTTATGGTATATAATTTTATATGAATTTTAATATAGTCGTAATTATTTTATTTATATGAAACGTACATATTTATGTAATCAATGGAAATATAAGGTGTTCCAAACGTATGTAAAATTATGATTCTATAATGGTTAATTTGGGAAATGTGTATACATTGAACAACTGAAAGTTAATTTTCCAAATAGTTATATTCATAAAGTGTCGATGTTAAAGTAAGAAACATACGAGTTCAAAAATTTACCTCCAAGTTTGGTAATCGATATAGGACCACAACTTATAGAATATAATATTCAAAATAGGGAAATTAGATAGAAATAACTACATAAATGGATATTTCACATAATCACTCATTATGATTATATTTTTTATGCAATAAATTTTTTAGATATAAAATTAATTATATTGAAGAGATTAATACCGAGATTTTGATTCATTATGAGATAACATTCTTAATATATTTTCAAGTCATAAAATAGTGTTTTATATCATTCACACATAATAAAGTATACCTATATATTGTTATGACTCTTTTACTTGATGAATTGAGAATGATTTAAAATCTTATAGAAATTGAGATAATAATTAAAATTTATTACTGAAGGATTATAGATTAAATAATGTTCTTGTGGGAAATATATTTTCTTTTTTACATTATATATTCAATAAGAGACATCATTTTTGTAGCTACACATTTCACATGATTCAATTATATTCCAAAATAATTTCATATAGTTTATATAAAATGTCTTCTGCACTATGATAATGAGAATTTTGAATATGAAAAGGATTATGATAAACAAAAATATTTTTTTCTATAGGAATAATCATATATGGATTGTTAATTGATATTGTATTTTGAATGTCCCCTTATGTTGGTGTACATTTCTTAATAAGAAGGTGAATTTCATAGTAATCCATGGTGAATCATTTGATCACCTTCCACACAGTTAAAAGCCAATTATGGTTTAACATCACAACACATAACACAAATGATACTTACAAAACAATAATTAAATAATGCAGGGTTAGTGGTTATACCCAATGATGATTGGGTGTGATAATATCATGAAGTAAAATTTTCATATAAGACATTATATCATTAATTATTCAATAATATTGAAATTAATTACCACAGCCTCATGGAGATGGTATTCATGGATGATATTCATTATATTATGTGTATACCCTGATGTTATTGGAATATATCATTAAATCCCCTTAATATAGGGTAATATTTAGTACATGAGGGTGATTTGGGGAGTTATTTATCTCCCAAATACGTATATGTTTTATGGATTATTTTCCCTCATTTTTCATTTTTATATAATGATAAGGGGGAGAGTATATTTTAGATGTTCATGAAAATGGGGATAATATTAACAACATTTTATATGTTTTGGTCATGGTGATATAAGAGGAATATGTTTCCCATCATGAGGAGACAAGATGTCATATTCATGACCATATTCATATAAGACACAAAAAACATGGGTTTTAGTTTCCTAGGTGTGGTCAACAATCCATAGTGGTCGGATACTATGATCATGTGTATATGATATATGTTGGGGAATGATATACCAAATTGTTTTTTTAATAACTAGTTTCTATGAATTAATTCAAATAGTTATTTGGAATGACTCGTCTATATCCCAGAATATAAAAAATGAATCAAAAAGTAATAGTCAAAATAAAATTGGGAAAAATGATAAATAAGAATGGGATGAAACCAAAACACAATATATGAATTTTTAAAAGATCATAACATTAAATTATATCATACAATTTAGTCTAGGATGAATGAACAATCCCATCATGTAATAATATTGGCTATTACACAAAATACTAAGTGATGATCTGAATAAGACTATAAATTAAAACTGAATATCAAAAAATTATGTGAGAATCAATCCCACATTGATATAAATAATTAATGACCTACCATGGTTACTCGGTATATTGTAGTACATTACAGTTCTGGAAAATCCCCAAAAATAGGGTACATGCCTATATAGGTGTCCACATGGTGAGTTAGTGGAAAAAAATGTCATAAAACCACTAATTGTGCCTCAAAAAATAAATATCTAATATTTATATAATTTTTCATGTCCACAAATTAAAATAAATGTATAGGAAAATGGATTCAGAACATACAATGATGGTATAATAGAAAACTTCCAGTGTTGCAAAACATGAATCCATATAAGATTAAACTAGTAAATCTAAATAATGGTATGATACAAACTTGTTATACCAAATTCATTCCCCGAATCAATATCTAAGGCGACCACAAAAAGAAGCTAGTTAAATAACAATATCATCAAAAAATATAGGGTCAACACCCATATCATCTAGTGAGAAGGGGAACCATGTATAATAATTTTAGGAAATAAAAACGGACCTTTTTCATTATGGTGTTAAAGAAATGTGTATAAATAGAAAGTCATTTATCATCCCATCCAGCACCTAGGTCAGGTTAATCTTAAATTTGATCGCCTAAATTCTTATATACTGATGTTTGGAAGACTAGTATTGACTTGTGAAAATACTATAAATATACACATTTTTTAATGTATATTTTTTTGTATGTACTAGTTATTTTCATTTTATCAAATATATTTACATCAATAACATTCTAAACTATTGAAGTAGTAATATACACTATATAAAAAAATATTAGGTCTGTAAATGAATAACAATTAAATACAAAACCCACCATAATTTATGTCACATAAATTTATAGCCTAATAAATTCAGGAAAAAAACAAATAAAACATTTTTTAAAGATACAAATATCCCTTATAGACAACAAGAAACTCATAAAATGTCAAATAATTATTCAGTCATTCCAATAGGGCCCCATGGGTTTGAAAAACACAACCCCAAAGAAATACTAGGGACGTATCAATTAATATATTAGTTAATTAAATATGTTATATCAAAAAAAATTAATTAACCAACCATTTTTGGACTAAATAATTAAAATGATAGTTATTGTGGTAATAAGTTAAAGACATAGCCTAAAACTATAAAAAAAATTGAATAATAAACTATTCTCAAATTAATAGGATTAAGATAGAAATTTAAAATACCAAAAAAAATTTAAAATTTAAATTCAGAACATAATTTATGTATGTACTATTTTAATGGAAAAACTAAAAAGGATAAAGACATATTCCCTTGAAATAATGTTTTCCAAAAAACATTTAATATAGAAGGAATAAGAATGAAATAAAACGTATTAAGGAATCCTTTATCAATATGAATGAAATTTAAGTTGATTTTTTCTGTATACAAATCATCATTAAATTATTATAAATCAAAATATCCCCTATCATGTTATATGGTTTTTTTGTTTAAATAAGTTGTTATTTTTTCCGTAGTTAATCATTTATTATTACCAATAAACTATTCCAACATTTTACAACTGAATATATCTTTGAATTATAATATTTATGGGGTATTAGTCTTAATTTTAACTTATTTTTTTTTGGGATTAGGACATATACATTAAGGATAAATAGGTATGTTCCAAGGGATCACACATTAGTGATTTATTAACAGGGAATGAATCATTAGGATAGAGGGTGAATCATTATTTTATTCTTTTCCTTAAGATAGAATATGGATCCTTAACATTCCAAAGGTTTCTATTCATTTAAATTTTTTTATCAAAATAATTTTCAATCATATATATACAATTGGGTTTTTTAATAAGACTCGTCTATGGGTTACCAACTATATTATTGATGAAATCTCATCAACTTGGATAAATACTCAGAATGATGATTAAAGTATAATATTTTTATCAAATTAAATAAGACAATCAATGGGGAAGTGTTTGTATTTAATAGTCTTGTAGGCATACATCTAGAGAAAATATAATTCATTATAGAAAAATTTCATCAGTAAAACATCAATTTAAATTTTTTTTAAAATATGAGATTATAATTAGTAATAATTTATAAAAATCGAAGGAAATAATACTATAGGAATATCCTGAGAATGGATATATTAATTGAGATGAGCTAACAAAATTTAAAATTTGATATATCAATTATAAATATTACATAACATTCCATAATATTATTATACCATACTTATAAAACCAAAGGAATCCAACTATGAGAAAACTATGAATTTATAATAAGAAATAACCAATAGAAACACATGAAATAAACTTAAAAAATAATTCTAAAAAAATTAAATCCATAATCCCAAATATATCCGTGAATATTAAAATATAAATGATAACCTATAAGTCTTGGTGTATTTTTTCACTCCATAAGATAACATATTTCAATAAATATAGTGATTGAATCTATAAACTCAAAACATATAAGAATCCATGATCAAGAGGGAAGAATGAACCATTATTTACAATGACTTACACCATGATTTGAGGGAATCCAATCTATAATACCCAAAAAAAATGTTTTGCTAAATTTTTGAAGTGTGATAAATGGTATGATGAAATATGAAATGAGTGAAACCATTAATTTTGACTTCATAATTACCCATGAAATAACTATAAAATAAGTTGTCAAAAGGGGGTGGCAGAGATAATCCAAAAGAGACAAAAAGGGAATTCATTCATCTATAATAAAATGGTAATTAAATTATACCCTATTATTTATTGAATATATTAGTTAAAAAAATATTAAAATACCCCCATTTTAAAATGGAAATAGGGAATGAAAACTAGGCACACATTTTAGGGCCACCAAGAACCTGATTAGCACTCCTTAAATATCTGGTGCTCTGCCCATTAAGCAATGTAAACCATATACACCATCGGTTACAATGTAACATCAAAGTAGTGCCTAAAACCCTCTATATAGTACCTTTCCCAACCAACTATTCATGTTTTTTAGGTGGTTCTACCTTTTGGTCTTACACACTCTCTATTCATATTCCAAATATAAAAACACTAAAATCATCATGAATGCATCATCAAACAAATGATATCTTATATGAATCATTTATAAAGGTTTTTCCCCTATTCTAAAATAAATTATATAAAAAACACTCAATTTATCAATGAAAAAAGTCACTCCTAATACCATAAATCACCCTAATCATGACACTGATCATTTCGATATCCTCATTTTTTTCATGTCATCACTAATAAGTCTTGGTTCATGTTCGCCCAAATGGTCAATACCCTTACGACTCCTATAAATATACAAATTAACTTATAAAATCCATGAATATAACGTGAAAATACATTACAAGTCATATATGGTATCAAATTCTCGATTCCAAATCATCAAACCAAAATCAAACTTCAAAAACATAATCTAAAAACTTTATGGAAACACATATCAAATAAAATATAAAATTTTGATACAAAACTAAAATATCTTGACTGAGAAATTAAAATCCTAGAAATACCATTTATATTAACATGAAAATGATCAAACTCTGAAATCTAATATACAACAAAAATCAATACTCTAACATGTACACAAATTTGATACTAACAACAAAGACCCACAAAGACACAATATTTATAATGATAACACCAATACAAATACTATTTCCAAATAATGTTTTGTAGGTGTGACTCTTAAAAGACCCAAACAATGATGACTCACTATGAGACAACATCACTAAAGGATTCCCCCATCAATAAAATTCTATTCATCAATTGATTTTACTTTGTAAATCTATTCATGGACAGAAATAATGCCTCTAATTATTAAAATGGGTAAACATACATTCGGTTAAAAATGAATCATTATTAATTTATAAAACCACATAAAAAATTTGTTTTAGAAGTTCCATATTTAATATCAGTAATCATGTATAAAATTTCAATATAAAAACAAATACCGCAAAAATATTCTTTCAAAATAATGGATAATATCCTTAATTGGTTATATTATAATCATGAAATAAATTAATATTAATTTCATTTTAAAAAATATACAAAACATAATTAAAATCTCACATTCATATAATAGTATTATAAAAATCCATCTTCTTTTATACTATTCATCTAATTAAAAAAAATTATAATATAGTTTTTCAAGAAACCCATTTCAATTAGAAACCAAAAATTAAGGTAAAATTCTAGGTCATTAGGTGTTTTTAAGGAGATAAATCACATATTTGAAATGCATACATTTAAAATATGTTTAGATTATTCCAATTTAACTACTATATAATAGTATATTATATAATAGTTTACTCTATCATTTAAATCTAATAGATCAGTACTACTACTCATAACATTGGGAACATGTTCCCGATGGACATGTTAAAAAACGAGTGACTAACATATTTGAATTCCCTATTATCTTTCAAACAATAATATTTTTAAAACATTTCACTCATCACATATATATATATATAAATATAATAATAACATTATTACTTGCCTTATATGACATGATTAGATATAAAAATAATTCAATAAATGAATGAAATGATCAATGACACAGTGACTACATTAAAATTATGTTTTTATTCGATGGGCATTCAAACTAGTTGATATCTTATTTCCCAAGGGAGTTACCATTAACAAAAATATTTAAATAGTAACGTAATGATATGATAAATTGTTTCAAATATATCCATGATGAATAGATATATCAACACAAATACAAAACTATAAATATTGATAACAAAATATAATTAGAAAATATGGATCATTCCATTGAAATTGAATTAAATAACAAAACATGCTTTGAAAGATGAAATAAGGATTTCGAGTCACAAATTATATATGAAAGTAGAATTTATATCTCAATCGAATGAATAAACTATATCTCATTTTTATATAGTATTTACCAATTTATATATTCATGAATACTATATATATATATATATTTACGCAATTAATTTTTTAATTTATAGCAACAAATTTTTTTTTCTGTAATTAGGATAATAATAATATGTATTTATGTGCAATTGAATAACATACTATATGATTGAATATTTTGATACCTAACATGATAAATAAATCCCAAATAAAGGGTTTTCTTATGTTCTATTCCAATTTTCATGTCACCAGTTTCATTCTATCATGATTGAGAAAAAGGACAATTCCCTACTCAAACTATGGTGTCTAATGTGTGCATAAAAATCCCCTAAAAACCTATCCATCATCCATAAGGCATTTCATGATAATTTATATGGGTTACTAACAATGTCCCAATAGTGATAAATATTATCTAAACCTATAAAAACTTTATCAAGTATAACAACAAAATAAAACGTCGATACCACATTTTTGTGACTATGAGTTTAAATCAAATATGACCACTGATGAATTTGAGCTACTACTCCAACCAGTAGATTAAATCTCCATGGAATGTCGACTAGTATCAATAAATTCATGTAGACATTATTGAATTATTTAATAAATTTGAATTTCCCTAAATGTAATTTCATGATTCATCTAGGAATACAAAATGGATAATTTTTATGATAGAAAATATGAAAATTGAACAAAAAAATACATGAAAATATAAATGTGACCATAACCTGAAGAATGGTAATGGTAACAACCCCCCACTCTCTATAGGAATTCATATATGATTGTAACATAATAACACCACAAAAAAAGTGAAGATAATGAATATAGAATAATAATGTTGAATATAATAGGTTACACCATAAGAAGGATGGGTCATGTGTCAAATAAGACTGTTAAACACCTAAAAACATGTAACATCATTTTCAAATCTAATACTTATAAAATATCAATCATGAATGACCTACTATGATGAATAGAAAACTAAATGAAAATATAATTAATTTAAATTTATTAAAATAGGGGCTTTATGTACATCTGTGTATCTATATATGGTGTGGAAAGAATACATAGTTTTGTACCAAAAATTGTGTCTTAACAAAGTAGTTATTTAAATTGTGTATCCGTATAAATTTCTACACGTATTAATAAACAAATAGTAATATAGATTGAGCATCCACATACATTTAAGAAAGAACTAGTAGTTTTTCATCCTATAATTACACTAAATGTGTAACTAATAAGACAATATATTGGGAAGATCCAAAAATATCATACCTTCTTATAGAATTATCATAGAATCAGGTATGTATAGAAAAATAGAGTCAGGTCTAGTAATCATCCAATCATTGTTATATAAGTATCAACATACAACACAAATATGAAGCGGGGAATTATATATAGAAAAGTTAGTCAAGATATGTCAATCATCCCATTATATAGAATGGTAATGAAGTATATATAGATACGGCATTGATAGACCATCCAATACTAGGATGAAATCAATCATGCATCCCATCCACTCAGGACATGTATTTTAATGGCCAATTGTCTTTATTTAACAATTTCGTAAAAAATACAGCCCAAATACTATACATAGTTAATATCAATATTGTATTAATTCACTTGGTATTAGTTTTGGTTATATAAAAAACATTTTTAATCATAATTTTCTAATATAATCATTATATTTAAACATTATTCGTGTATATGAGGCATTATAACATTCACCACTCATTATGATTTATATCACGTAAAACTATATTCATTTTTAGTTAACCAATTTTCATATTTACAGCAGTATTGAAATAGAATATTTCTCCTCACATGAATAAATCCATATATAAGAATTAACATAATTTTGGTGCAATTCTATGTATACTCATTTATATTACACACACAACCACCATGGTGTCTTAGAGCGGTATCAGTTAAGTATGTGGTTATCCCTTTATATTATTATTGAAGAATTGTTCATAAATAGAAATCTATTCTACAATAATCACAATATGTGGTAGATCATGGGATAAAAAGGTTAATGTATAGCCTAGAATAATGGGAATTATTTTTTAAGAGGAAATTTAGATAAATTAAATTCTTTAACGTTTTAAATAAAATACTCAACACCCACTTTAATATTTAAAAACAAACTCGATGAAAGTATATTATATATAGGTATAATATATTCATGTAAGAAATGGTGTATTTCATGAAAATAATGTTTTATTAAAAAAATATTATGAGGTAATAATAATGAAAGGAAACCAATTTATAATTCATTTCCAAAAAAGGAATCACTTCTATGTTGGGGGTTTTCTTTATAAAATCCCTTCTAAAAATTCCTTCCAAAATCATAGTTATGGTCAACCTTTGAGAAATGATTTTTACTAAATTGATATGGTTTTAAATATTTAATCACTTATTACCACAACCTAAATGAAATTCCCCTTCACCATTATGGGGTTAGCTTAACAACCTATTAACCACAGTGAAATTTCTAATAGATTATTCAAGTATAAGTCAAACTATGAGATTTATGTTGGTAACGAATATATTATTCTGGAAGGGGTGATCCATAGGGATATATTAAATTTTATTAATTATAGGTCTAGTGGGAAATACATTACATAAAATTTTTCCATAATAAGGTTAAAACCCCTTTAGAATTTCAATGGTTTTAATTCATATCATAATTAATTTCGATGGATGTATCTAAATATTATAAAAAATTTAGTTTATTAATATTATTTATATAACGACCCATACTTTACATACATTGTTAATACTTCAAAATTGAAGCACCCTTATTACAACATATGACAAAACCACAAAGGACCGTATAGGTATAGTGTCTTTAGAAACTGGGAAACATAAACAACTGGTTCATAAATCTTCTACAGTGTCTCCCATTTATTTCATCATTTCGAGGGTCCCTTTTAGCATATTCTACTTAATATCCATCTTCCTGACCTGGGGAAAAGAAAACATAAAAGGGTGAGCTCAAATGCTCAGCAAGGGCAAATAAAGGAAATAAAAATCATATCATATCTTTTTGAAAATCATAACCTGCAAAAGAGATCATAATATGGAATAAATCATAGAAGTTAAAATTAGATCCCCATAATTATAACATGAAACTTGAAACTTTGTGGCATGCACACATAATCATGGAACATCATTTCTTGTTAGTCATGACTCACTGCCAAGACTATCTTAGTGGACAGAGTCCCTTTCTGAACCGAGTCACCCTCGTTCCAGTCCTATTTCACTGAACCGGTATAACCTACCGTTCCAGCCATGTATATCTCATGAGATATAAAATCTTTACCCAATGGATTGGAGGGAGATATAGGTCCCACCCATCTTATAATGAATCCTTTCTTATGTGTGCCACATAATCATAAACCATACATCATAGCGTAACCCAAGTAATAAAAATGGAATTCTTAAACAAAATGACATCACAAAACAATTCATATAAGATAAAGGAATTCATAAAAATATTTCCATCACAACATAATCAAATCCATGTAATAATAGGGATAAAAATAGAACCCTTTTATTATCTTAGATGGAAAATAATTTTGATAAAATACTTGAACTCCATTCTTGAGGAAAATAACATTTCTACTTCAAAAACATTTTTCCTTTCATAACATGTCATACGAAATTAAAATAAAATAAGATGATTAAAAATAAACTTGAAAACTTGTAAAGGAAGCTTCTTGGAAATAATGTTTTAAAAATCCATTCATGTCGTATAAGTTAAAAAAACATTCTTCTCGTACTTTTGTCGGAAAAGTCAAAAAA
Source organism: Viscum album (assembly GCA_963277665.1). Classification (NCBI taxonomy): domain Eukaryota; kingdom Viridiplantae; phylum Streptophyta; class Magnoliopsida; order Santalales; family Viscaceae; genus Viscum; species Viscum album. The sequence continues at coordinate 1,981,507,604 of OY728161.1, read as the reverse complement.
GTACCTCGTACGAAAAACGACAAAAGATTCCTTTCATATCCTTTACTAAAAATTTACCGAAGGGTAAAATTGAATATAAACTATTTTATAAGGTTATAAATATTACATATTGAGGAAACATGGATGTGGATGATAAAATACACCCCAGTAAATGCCAAAGTATAAACAATCTCGGATATAAATGAGATTGTGATATTTCCCTTACCTTAGATCCGATTTTCTTTGTACATGTTCGAAGCTCCTGTATAATGTTTTAAATAATGTTATTGACTTATTCCAGAATCATACATATTGATATTATATCATATATGGTCATATTCTTAGCATCTTGTTAGTAATATTTCATTGTTACTTGTTACTCGGGTCCTTATTGCCTTTTGTTCTTATGCGTGTTTTGCCGAATAAATTCTTATTCTTCTTTTAAGGTAATATATACCTTATATCAAGAATGGTATTAGTGTAACATATATCATATTTATTAATTCAATTCATTTATATAATTACTATGTAATGAAGATCATGTAGAACGAGTCGCATCACATCGTGGAGACGGTATTCCGTACGCATGCACGAGTGATGATATCGTTCCTATGATCGTGGAACTGTATTGGAGTATATATATATATTATTTCGGTATCAATACTAATTTATAATAATCATAAATTGTTACTCATTACACCATTATACCCACCCTTTTAAGGTGATGGTGGAAAATAGATTACACCACGGCGTGGAGACGGTATTCCGTACGTACGCACGCGCGGTGATTTCATTTTTCCGTAGGATGGATAGAATGTGAATTAGGGTTGTTTCATATTTATAATAACATATCAGTATGTAAGTTATACTAATGTTGTTACTTCATCATGAAACAACTAAAGAAGAAGAAGTTGAAGAAGAATGAAATTGAAAAGATCGGTAATGGAGATTACCTCTTCTTTGAAACGCCTCTTTGAATCCTCCACATAGGCAACTAAGATTGGTCTTTGAAGATGACCAGGACCTCTAGGATTATTCTAGGGAAGTGGAGAGGAGAAAATGGCAGTGGTTGGCCGAGCTTGAGTGCTCAAATTGGTGTGAGTAGGAGGGGGAGGAGGTGCCCTTTTATAAGGGAGGAGAGGGGCACCTTAGGAATATCTCAAAATATTATTTTATATTAAAGTCAAAATCGGTTTATAATGGTTCCAAAGGGTCTTATTTCGAAGATAAAGTGGGGATGGGTCGACAAACTATCAACCAATAGGATTTAAACAAGTTTAGGGTATTATTTTAACCTTATCAATTAGATTTAACACTAAGTTAAATAATTTATTTTTTACCGTGTATTTTTGTTTTCTTTCACTATATGGTTAATACACTTACTGTAACATGCCAAAAGAACCCCAAATTGTTTATTATTAATATATATATCCTTATATAAGTCATTTTTCCGAACCTTAGATTTTTAGGAATAAAATAACAATTAATAATATAATATTTGATTTAAAAAATATTTTGTGTCAATTTTGACACTATTTTATATATGATTTCTTTGAAAGTCATAACATAATTATATGTTCAAACCAAGTTTATTAAATCAACACTAATATATCATAGTAACCTAGAAAATTAGTGGAATTCATAAAAAGTCTCAAATTACATTTATTTTGGTGTTTATAACATCAATTATGTCAATATTTCATTAATAAGATAATTACTGCATCATCATTGTGTCATAAATAAATTAAATTATTTAAGGTCTAAAAATTACAAATATAATACTATTATGTAGGAAATATTTTTATCTTTATAATGAATATTTATAGTCTAATTTATCTTATGTATAACCCCATATTAAAAATTATTTACTTATTAAACTTTGATTTTAACTATTTTAACCCTTCTTTAAATAAATTAATAATAAATGTCCTAATCTATCCCAAGTGGGCCTAAATGGTCATATTTTATTTCTAAGTTTGTTTTTGGTCGAATTAAACTTATCCAATAGAATTAGGACATGTGTTAGGGTAATAGTAATATCATATTTACCCTTAGTTACCCTATTTACTATTAACCGCGGTAAACAAAATAAAAAGTTACTATTCAACAAAAATTATTTTTATCTATTGAACCACATTTTACTTACTGATATCAACCGTGTGTGTCGGATTTTCGAAATTCCATTCATAGAAATGGTAAAATTATGTTTTATGCAAAATTCAGTTTTTAACCTACCACTTAGTGGTTTCACTATTCATCAAAAATTGAAAGTTTTCAGAAAAATACCAAAATTTCACCCTAGGCTAATTTCGGTATTCCGAATCCAAAAATGAAGTCCATTTTGAAAAATAAAATTAATAAAATTTCAAAAAGTGGTTATTAATATTCCTAACGGCTAGTTTTAATAATATTTTAATAGCATATCGTTGTTTAGTGAGACTCGGTATTGCGTACGATGCAAGCTATCGAGGAAGGTCGTGATTGCGTGTAAAGTAAGCCAAGAAAGTGTGTAGTGAAAGATTCCTTTGATGATATATAAAAACAAAATATTACTCATAAAAATATCGGGTGTTACATTCTACCCCCCTTAAAAGAATTTCGCCCTCGAAATTCATCACTTTGTAACAAATAGATGAGGATACCTCTCCCTCATCATATCCTCAAGCTCCCAAGTAGCTTCTTCTAATTGGTGGTTCCTCCATAAAACTTTCACCAACCGAGTGGTCTTGTTTCGTAGGACATTTTCGCTACGATCCAGAATCTCTATCGGCTGTTCTTCATAAGAAAGATGTTGCTCCAGCGGTACAACTTCTGAGCTGAGTACATGTGAAGGATCTAGTATGTACATTCTCAGGAGAGATACATGGAACACATTGTGAACTTGAGAGAGATTCGGTGGAAGCGCCAATCGGTAAGCTACCTTCCCAACACGATCCAGTATTTCGAAAGGACCGATATATCTAGGGCTCAACTTCCCCTTCTTTCCAAATCTCATAACCCTCTTCCAGGGAGATATTCGTATGAACACTTTATCACCCACTTCAAACTCTAGGTCTTTTCTTCGGTTGTCGGCATAACTTTTCTGTCGACTCTGAGCTGCTCTTATGTGTTGTTGAATAGATCTGACATTTTCTGCCATTTCATCAACAAGATCAGGTCCTAATAGCTTTCTTTCCCCAAATTCATCCCAGAATGTTGGAGTCCTACATTTCTTTCCATAGAGAGCTTCATAAGGAGCCATCTGAATACTGGAGTGAAAGCTATTATTATAAGAAAATTCCACCAAAGGTAGGTGTTGATCCCAACCTTCTTTGGAATCCATAGATCAAGCTCTCAACATATCTTCTAGGGTTTGAATTGTTCTCTCAGACTGACCATCTGTCTGGGGATGATAAGCAGTGCTGAAACTCAACTCTGTATCCAGAGTATGCTGAAGGCTTCGCCAGAACTTTGAGGTAAATCTCGGATCCCGATCAGATATAATAGAAAGTGGTACTCCATGCAATCTTACCACTTCCTTTACATATATCCTGGCAAGCTGATCTAGAGAGAAATCCTCTCTAATAGCAATGAAGTGTGCAGACTTTGTAAGACAATCAACTATGACCCAAATAGCATTATTGCCTTTGGATGATTTAGGAAGTCCTGTGACAAAGTCCATAGTGATGTTTTCCCATTTCCATTCGGGTAAGGGTAATGGTTGTAACATCCCCTTAGACTTCTGTCTCTCAGCTTTAACTTGTTGACAAACCAAGAATCGAGAGACATATTCAGTAACATCTCTTTTCATGCCATCCCACCAGAAGTACTCCTTCAAGTCCCTATACATCTTCTTGCTTCCAGGATGAATAGATAATGAAGAACTATGGGCCTCATCCAGCAGCTCCTTCTTTAATTCGGGGATGGGAGGAACACAAACCCGATTCCTGAACTTTATTATCCCATCACAATCAAGGTTGAATTCAGGAACATTTCTCACCTTCTTTTGTAATTAGACATCTTCTTTCTGTGCCTCTTTAATCATCACATGTATAGATGGTTGAACATTCATTTGATAAAAATAAGATTTTTCCCCTTCCATTATAATTCCAAGATCCATCCTTTGTAAATCCATAAATATGGGATCTTTTGTGATCCTCATCATGGATAAACTACAATGGTCTTGTCGACTTAATGCATCAGCCACCTTGTTTGCTTTCCCATGGTGGTAATGGATTGAGCAGTCGTAATCCTTAATCAGCTCCAACCATCTTCTTTGATGCATATTCAACTCCTTTTGTGTGAAAATATACTTTAAAGTTTTATGATCAGTATAAATATCACACCTTTCACCATAAAGGTAATGCCTCCAAATCTTTAATGCAAAGATTACCGTATCCAACTCCAAATCATGTGTTGGGTAATTTTGCTCATGGATTTTCAACTGTCGTGAGGCATAAGCTATCACCATATCATTTTGCATAAGAACACACCCCAATCCCTTCTTGGATGCATCACTATTGATCACAAACCTTTCTCTACTACAAGGCAGTGTGAGCACAGGTGCACTGGATAACCTTCTTTTCAACTCCTTTAAATTCTCTTCACATTCTTCTGTCCAAACAAACTTAACTTCTTTCCGAGTTAACATGGTGAGTGGATTAGATAATCGTGAAAAATCTTTTACAAAACGTCGATAATATCCAGCCAAACCAAGAAAACTTCAGATCTCAGTTACTGTTGTTGGTCTTGACCATCTTTCGATAACCTCTATTTATGCTGGATCCACAGATATCCCCTCTTTTGAGATTATGTGACCCAAAAATTCAACTTTTTGAAGCCAAAATTCACACTTGGTAAATTTGGCATAAAGCTTCTCCTTTCTCATGGTCTTCAATATAATTCTCAAGTGATCTTCATGCTCTTCTTTGCTCTTTGAATAGAAAATAATATCGTCTATAAAGACTACCACAAATTGATCAATATAGTCTCTAAAGAATCTATTCATTAGATCCATGAAGATAGCAGGGGCATTAGTAAGACCAAATTGCATCACTATAAATTCATAGTGTCCATACCTTGTACGGAAATCCGTATTTGGTATATCCTCCCTTTTCACCCTTAATTGATGATACCCTGAATGAAGATCAATCTTGGAAAATTATTGAGCTCTGCGTAGTTGGTCAAATAAGTCATCAATGCATGGGATACAATATTTGTTCTTGATAGTGATCTTGTTAAGTTCTCGATAATCAATGCAGAGTCTCATTGATCCATCTTTCTTCTTAACAAATAGAACAGGTGCTCCCCAAGGTGACGCACTAGGGCGTATGAATCCCTTATCAATATTCTCTTGGAGTTGCTTCTTCAATTCCTGCAACTCAATTGGGGCAATTCTATAAGGTGTCTTTGAAATTGGCAAAGCACCTAGTACGAGTTCTATTGAAAACTCAACATCACGATTTGGTGGAAGACCCGGTAATTCCTCCGGAAAGACATCATCAAACTCCCGTACAATGGGAATATTCTTAATCATGAGTTTCTCACCAACAATTTGAGACAAATAGCCTTCATTTAGTGGAATGAATACCCATAAGATGGATGAAATTTCCACTGGAAGGTTATGTTCATCCTTGCATTGATAGACAATCGTAGATTGATCTCGAATATGAAATGTGACTTCCCTTCTTTGGCAATTGATATGAGCTCCATGTAGAGAAAGCCAATCCATGCAAAGAATCACATCAAATTCCACTAAAGGAAGGATCACAAGATTTGAAGGAAGCACTTTCCCACAAACTTCGATCAGAGAAGAATTATAAACATTTGATGCGACTGTTGAGCCATTAGGTGTTGTCACAGCTAACTCAACATCTAATTGTTGAGGTAATACGGTGATACCCATAGAAATTTTTTCAGAAATAAAAGAGTGGGTGGATCCAGAATCAAATAAAACATTGGCTACTTTAGAGTGGATGGTAAGTGTACCTTTTACCACTTCGTTATCGTACTCCACATCGCTGATAGAAATTGAATGTGACTTTCATTTGTCTTTAGCCTTAAGATTTTGTTGACGTCGACCATCATCATCAACCCTTGGATTTGGTCATTGATTGGCATAATGCCCCATCTCCTTGCACTTGAAACATTGAAGTGTAGTAGGTTCATTCTGTGTATCCCTTCCTTTGTTTGCGTCATTAGACATATTTTTCCCATTATCGCGGCATTCAAATGCCCGCTGACCTTCCATTCCACATTTAAAACATTTACTTGTCCCTTTAAGACAACTCCCTCCATGTTTCTTTCCACACTTTTAGCATAAGGGAAATTTCATCTTCTTTTCAGTGTGCTCTTTAGATTGTCCTTTGAATTCCATCTTCCTCTTCTTATCAAACCCATGTGACTAACGGGTTACTCCAATCTCCATCTCGACATTGAGAGCACATCGAACGATTTCCTCGTAGCTATTGAAGTCCCTTATGGATAACGCCCTTCGAAGACTTGGTTTTAAGCCACTAAAGAATCGATCGATCTTACTCTCAGGTTGGATAATAATACCAGAAGCGTACCTTGCAAGTCTTGTAAAATTTGCTTCATATGTACCAACAGATTCATCATCCCTTTGCTTCAGTTCAAGAAACTATTTCTCCATCTTTGTTCGGATAATACGAGGGAAGTACTTATTGAAAAATAAGTTCTTGAACTCATCCCATTCCATAGACTCAATTTCATCCCTTTGCCTCGTATTCTTAATAAGATTCCACCATTGATAAGCATCTCCTTACAAACGATACACTGCTAGGATGACTTTATCATGTTCAGAACATTGAAGAACTGAAAATATCTTTTCAGTAGTACTAATCCATTGTTCAGCAACTAATGGATCAGTAGACCCGCTGAAAGAAGGTGGACGCTACCTCATGAAGGATTCCACAGAATGTTGCTCCTTCCTTTGCTCGTTTGGAAGTCCTACATGATTCATAGCTTGAGAAATTTGTGTGAGCATGGCTACAAGATTTTTCATTCCAACTCCCATATTGTTTGGTTGCTCAGGGGGACAATCATTGCATTGCCCATCTCATTCCGCATTAACACGGTTCCTTCGGGTTCCAGCCATTGACTAAAACCAAGAAGAATAGTGTAAGAAGCACTAATTATAATAGGAAAACCACATAATCAATGATAAAATTTCACACTTAAGGTCTTATCCTAGGGTATTCATGGCCATTTCTAAAACACTAAGATTGTGTTCTATGCTTAGACTTATCCTTATGGTTCTTACTAAGGCTTTCACATCCTAGTTTCCAATGGTTGACTATACCTTTCCTCTGATACCAACTATAACGACCCATACTTTACATACATTGTTAATACTTCAAAATTGAAGCACCCTTATTACAACATATGACAAAACCACAAAGGACCGTATAGGTATAGTGTCTTTAGAAACTGGGAAACATAAACAACTGGTTCATAAATCTTCTATAGTGTCTCCCATTAATTTCATCATATCTAGGGTCCCTTTTAGCATATTCTACTTAATATCCATCTTCCTGACCTGGGGAAAAGAAAACATAAAAGGGTGAGCTGAAATGCTCAGCAAGGGCAAATAAAGGAAATAAAAATCATATCATATCTTTTTGAAAATCATAACCTACAAAAGAGATCGTAATATGGAATAAATCATAGAAGTGAAAATGAGATCCCCATAATTATAACATGAAACTAGAAACTTTGTGGCATGCACACATAATCATGGAACATCATTTCTTGTTAGTCATGACTCACTGCCAAAACTATCTTAGTGGACAGAGTCCCTTTCTGAACCGAGTCACCCTCGTTCCAATCCTGTTTCACTGAACCGGTATAACCTACCATTCCAGCCATGTCTATATCATGAGATATAAAATCTTTACCCAATGCATTGGAGGGAGATATAGGTCCCACCCATCTTATAATGAATCCTTTCTTATGTGTGCCACATATTCATAAACTATACATCATAGTGTAACCCATGTAATAAAAATGGAATTCTTAAACAACATGACATCACAAAACAATTCATATAAGATAAAGGAATTCATAAAAATATTTCCATAACAACATAATCAAATCCATGTAATAATAGGGATAAAAACAGAACCCTTTTATTATCTTAGATGGAAAATAATTTTGATAAAATACATGAACTCCATTCTTGAGGAAAATATCCTTTCTACTTCAAAAACACTTTTCCTTTCATAACATGTCATACGACTTTAAAATAAAAGAAGATGATTAAAAATAAACTTGAAAACTTGTAAAGGAAGCTTCTTGGAAATAATGTTTTAAAAATCCATTCATGCCGTATAAGTTAAAAAAACATTCTTCTCGTACTTTTGTCGGAAAAGTCAAAAAAGTACCTCGTACGAAAAACGACAAAAGATTCCTTTCATATCCTTTACTAAAAATTTACCGAAGGGTAAAATTGAATATAAACTATTGTATAAGGATATAAATGTTACATATTGAGGAAACATGGATGTGGATGATAAAATACACCCCAGTAAATGCCAAAGTATAAACAATCTCGGATAAAAATGAGATTGTGATATTTCCCTTACCTTAGGTCCGATTTGCTTTGTACGTGTCCGAAGCTCCTATATAATGTTTTAAATAATGTTATTGACTTATTCCAGAATCATAAATATTGATATGATATCATATATGGTCATATTCTTAGCATCTTGTTAGTAATATTTCATTGTTACTTGTTACTCGGGTCCTTATTGCCTTTTGTTCTTATGCGTGTTTTGCCGAATAAATTATTATTCTTCTTTTAAGGTTATAGATACCTTATATCCAGAATGGTATTAGTGTAACATATATCATATTTATTCATTCAATTAATTTATATAATTACTATGTAATGATGATCATGTAGAACGAGTCGCATCACATTGTAGAGACGGTATTCCGTACGTACGCACGAGTGATGATATTGTTCCTATGATCGTGGAACTGTATTGGAGTATATATATATATTATTTCAGTATCAATATTACTTTATAATAATCATAAATAGTTACTCATTACACAATTATACCCATCCTTGTAAGGTGATGGTGGAAAATAGATTACACCACGGCGTGGAGACGGTATTCCGTAGGTACGCACGCGCGGTGATTTCATTTTTCCGTAGGATGGATAGAAAGTGAATTAGGGTTGTTTCATATTTATAATAACATATCAGTATGTAAGTAATAATTATGTTATTACTTTATCATGAAACAACTAAAGAAGAAGAAGTTGAAGAAGTAAGAAATTGAAAAGATCGGTAATGGATATTACCTCTTCTTTGGAACGCCTCTTTGAATCCTCCACTTAGGGAACTAAGATTGGTCTTTGAAGAAGACCAGGACCTCTAGTATTATTCTAGGGAAGTGTAGAGGAGAAAATGGAAGGGGTTGGCCGAGCTTGAGTGCTCAAATTGGTGTGAGTAGGAGGGGGAGGAGGTGCCCTTTTATAAGGGAGGAGAGGGGCACCTTAAGAATAACTCAAAATATTATTTTATATTAAAGTCAAAATCAGTTTATAATGGTTCGAAAGGGTCTTATTTCGAAGATAAAGTGGGGATGGGTAGAAAAAATATCAACCAATAAGATTTATACAAGTTTGGGGTATTATTTTAACCTTATCAATTAGATTTAACTCTAAGTTAAATAATTTAACCTTTACCGTGTCTTTTTGTTTTCTTTCACTATATGGTTAATACACTTACTATAACATGCCAAACGAACCCCAAATTGTTTAATATTAATATATATATCCTTATCTAAGTCATTTGGCCGAACCTTATATTTTTAGGAATAAAATAACAATTAATAATATAATATTTTATTTAAAAACTATTTTGTGTCAATTTTGACACTATTTGATATATGATTTTTGTGAAAGTCATAATAGAATTATATGTTAGAAACAAGTTGATTAAAGCAACACTAATATGTCATAGTAACCTAAAAATTATTTCAATTCATAAAAAGTCTCAAATTACATTTATTTTGTTGTTTATAACATCAATTATGTCAATATTTCATTAATAAGATAATTACTGCATCAACATTGTGTCATAAATAAATTAACTTATTTAATGTCTAAAAATTACAAATAAAATACAATTATGTAGGAAATCTTTTTATCTTTCTAATGAATATTTATAGTCGAATTTATCTTATTTATAACCTCATATTAAAAATGATTTACTTATTAAACTTTGATTTTAATTATTTTAACCCTTCTTTAAATAAATTAATAATAACTGTCCTAATCTAACCCAAGTGGGTCTAAATGGTCATATTTTATTCCTAAGTTTGTTTTTGGTCGAATTAAACTTATAAAATAGAATTAGGACATGTGTTAGGGTAATAGTAATATCATATTTACCCTTAGTTACCCTATTTACTATTAACCGCGGTAAAAAAAATAAAAAGTTACTATTCACCAAAAATTATTTTTATCTCATTGAACCACATTTTACTTACTGATATCAACCGTGTCTGTCGGATTTCCAAAATTCCATTCACAGAAGCGGTAAAATTATGTTTTATTCAAAATTTAGTTTTTAACCTACCACTTAGTGGTTTCACTATTCATCAAAAATTGAAAGTATTCAGAAAAATACCAAAATTTCACCCTAGGCTAATTTCGGTATTCCGAATCCAAAAATGAAGTCCATTTTGAAAAATAAAATTTATAAAATTTTAAAAAAGTGGTTATTACTATTCATAACGGCTAGTTTTAATAATATTTTAATAGCATATCGTAGTTTAGTGAGACTCGGTATTGCGTACGACGCAAGCTATCGAGGAAGGTCGTGATTGCGTGTAAAGAAAGCCAAGAAAGTGTGTAGTGAAAGATTCCTTTGATGATATATAAAAACAAAATATTACTCAAAAAAATCTCAGGTGTTACAATTTATACATGTTCCCCACCACTAACATATCAAATAAAACAGAAAAATATGGTAACAATATATCTAAAATCATTCATGAATAATATTTTTATTAATTTTTTTAAAAAATGAATAGGGTTATTTTCATATAACAATTTTTTTAACAAGTATAATTAAATAAAATTTATCTCAATGTTCCAAAATATAATTGGTAAAATAAATTTTTATTATGTTTGAGATTATGAATTCATAATTATTTTTATTTCAATAAAACCAATGATTGCAATGTCATCAATAGTGCCCAAGAATCACTTGACAAGTCAAAACCATATACCAAAATTAATGGAATGAATTACAAAATCTTGTTAATCACCAAGAATTAGTATAATAATTACAAAATAATTCAATTACCAAATGAATAAAATTAGGAAACCACCATAAATTTTCATCTATCAAGTCTAAATGGAAATACATTGGATCAATCTCAAAAATCATTCAAACAAAACATCATCCTTAAGTCATTTGAAAAACCTGATGAAACCTCATTAAACTTCTATATAGATATCATATATCTCTATGAAAATCAATTAATTATCCTGTTCCTATCCAATAATTACTTAATATTGGTATATCAAATGATATAATCCTTATTAAATTAAAATGATATAAATAAATATTATTTTGGGTGACTTCCAACTTTCCTATAAGAAAATAAATCTATAATATTTGTAAAATTTATTGAAAAATAAATTCAATAACTGAAGAAGGTGTCAGGAGATATAACGAGACGAAATTTTGATTTTGGATTGATAAAACCTATTGAAAAATCCATAAAACAGACTCATGAAAGAGTTGGTAGATAAGAATAATTGTAGGCCATAGAGTGTCTTGAATCATATGAGATAATATGGATTTTAATGGATCATCAATGTAAGATTATAGATAAAAAAAAATTGTAGCAATTGTAAATAGACGTAGTACTGGGAAAGGATGTACACATTCAGGGGGGAAATTGTACTATGTTTTCCCCCAATTAATACACAATGTTTCTCTTTGGCCTCCAGGTCAAAGATAATCTCCACCAGGTACCTGGAACAACCTATAGTTCACTGACTAGAGGTGGTACCAACCCGTCAGAATTGAGACTCTGGATCTTTGTTCCCAATCTCATAAAATGTCCAAAATCAAAAACTAATTCAACTGTAAATTCAATATAATTGATCCAAATCAATATATAAAAATCAACCCCATCACTAGATTTTTTTTGATATACTCATTAATAATTATCTTAATGTCATAGAAATGATTGTAAATTACAATAATAAGGACATGCGTCATTTTACAAGAGGACATTCTTTCAGAAGCATTGATAATATCTCAGGGGTCATTTAAGAAGATTATAATATATTAAATATTGTGGTTTAATATCCATTAGCAAGTGAGAGAAATATAATGGATCCCTTATTTGTTAGGGAAGCTTCTTATTATTGGGGATAAGGATCCCCCCATGATGTGGATTGATAAATGGAAGACTTTTCAGTTGACCTTAATTAGGACATGGTCTTTTTAGAATTTATCTTAAGAAACATATTCGGGTTACTCAAAAATTCAGCATTCAAACCCCTAATTTTTCTTATAGATACCCTCAACATTAGAGGAATGCTATGAATATTTCCTTGAGAGAATTAATTCATGAGTCAAGAAGGAGATTCTGTCTTTTAATTATTGAAAATATAATCATGAATGAGTAAGATTACGATTGAATAATTTCGGGATGAAAAGAATGATGAATTCCATTATTGAATGAAATGACGAGATGAATGTTCACAATTTTATCTTTTCATTCAAATTTAATTAATATTTTGTTTTTACATAAAATACAACTATGTAGCCTTATTGTGTTTTGACTTGAACATACATGTATGGTATCAAGGGGTTAATGTTGTTCCAAGAATAGAGATAATAAATTATTCAATGATTATATATCACTATTTTATAGGGATGTAAGTCCAAATGATGTAACAAAACACCATAATAGAATATTTCACGCTAAAATATGAAAATATATGAATCTTTTTACAACTATAGCATAATGAATATTAGAATAATATTACACAACACAATATAAAAAAGAAAAAATAATATATTTTTATATATCTATATGATAATTTGAAAAGAAATATAACCCATATCATTAAGATGTGAACACCACACCGTAACACACATTTTCATATCATTAATTATATATGGTATTTAAATATGAGAAACCTTATAAGAATAAAGGATTGTTGAAACCCTGATATAATTTTCCAGTCATTCCAATGTCTATTCCAAGAAATGTTTTACATAGATTAATGAGAAGAAAATGGCTACAATATTTATCTAATGTAAATATACACCTGAAATGAATATGTTGAATGACCAAATTATTGATGGTCGTTTATAGGTTTATTGTAATTGGTCTTTATGACCATATTCAAACTTATTATTAACAATTTTTTTGTAATAAGATAAATTAAGTACAAATGGATCACAATTATTTGACACTAAAGATTATATGAAATTTCTCATTCAGTTGGACCATAGTACCCTTCTTATTATGTAGAATTAATTCAAAAATTACACTTCCAAAATTAATATATCATTTGTTTCCAAATTATGAGATTGGTGAAATAACTATGATCTATATATAAGAGGTTCATTTGAGAAATATTGGGTAAATACCCTTTATGTTTGGAAATGATATATGAAGATTATATTCAAACAAAATAGTTCTAAAATATATGAGATAAATTTGGTCTATAAATCATGTATATTTACTATCAAAGGGACTTCATTCTATTTTTTGATTAAATTGACACAAAAAATGAAAATTCTCAACGTACACAACATAGATGATTGTATTAGTTTCCAGTATGCATACATAAAAATTTGGATCCATATCTGGGTTATATTTATGATTACTTCCCACACCCATTAGATTATTAAGGTATTATAAATCAATACCCAATTTTGTAGTACCCAATATTGAAGTATTTTTTTAATGAGACAATAAATGACCACCAAATGAGAACTATCATCACTCATACAACAAGTGTGTAAATGTAAAAAAAATGAATATATTGGAGGAAAAGCGAAATATATTTAGAAAATTTTTGATACATTGTAGCCATATAAATGTTGGTATGACATGGCCTCCATGGATAAAGGGCTTTATACGTAATGGATTGGGACATGTTTTTTTTGTTATGATAGAATTTTTTTTAATTCATATTTTTTGTGATATGGTCTAGTGAAAATAATATCCAAATCATTGAATTTCCTATTAGGTTCCACTATATAATATTTTTTATTATATTATAAAGTGAAGGGGAGTGATATAAATATGAATGATCAAATACTAGAAACTATTTATTGACTAGTATTACATGTTTATTGATGGCCATCAGAGTAATGGAACTCTGGTTCACTGCACATTATATGGGTCTTTGTAGCATCATATAAGGACCCAACATTAAAAACTAAATTATATTGAATTAATTTAATAATTAATATTGAATATTTTTTTAGGTATAGAGTTTTAGAAAATTAGGCCATAACTTACACATAACAACTATAATATTACATATAGACAGTTATACTCTGTATCAATTTTTTTTTCAAAAAATAAATACTCTTAAAAGAAAATAAACATGATTACTTCCATGTTATAAACAACAAGAATTTTCCTTGATCCTATCATTAACCCTATTACACTTCAATTCCTATGAAAAACATTTCAAAAACTAGGGTTGTGCATAAAAATCTTAGTAAGGGTTATATAAAAAAGGAAAACTGTTTGATTTATAAAATTTCATGTCAACGATGAAAACATTATCATAACATAATACATTTCACCATAATGAAGTAGCAAAAAAACATCACGGAATATAAGCTCATTTATAACACTTTTTTAACCAAAAGGTTATCATAAAGCAGATAAAAATCAACATATATCAAATAATTGTAACTTGGGACATAAAAGTACCTCCATAGAATAACAATACGTTCTACTTCCACACATATCACTAAATAGAATAGCCATGTGGCCAACTTCCATACCTAATGCATTGGAGGTGATAATGTAACCACCAGTCCTTAGTTTATCACAGAAAAAACCACCATTTGGTTTCACATGGAAAAACCCATGAAATGTCCATGTACAATTACATAATCACAACACATAAAATAGTGAAAATATTATCATTTAACTAATAAAATTTCATTTTAAATAACAAGATGTCATTTCCATATATTAAAAAAATCAATCCATTTTCAAAAACCAATTTAAAAAAAGAATAAAAAAGGTAATAATATTTTTCTTTTCCTTTTAAAAAACACTATGGATTATAGAGGAAGTCAAATAGTGATTACAGTGGCAGATAGATCCTTGTCACCAGAAATGTTAAAAAAATTTCTTTTGTCATTTAATGAAACACTTCATAGAACATGATTCCATTTGAATGCTAATAAAATTCAAAATGGGTTTATTTTACACCGTGTAAAATAATTAGGTGTATATTATCAAAACATGCCTCAATGAAAGTATATTGACATGAAGACCTTTAAAAAGATCATTTTTTTAAAAAATTGCTAAATTATGTGTATTCATTATAAGAACATTTAATGAAAGTATAAATACCGGATAATATATTAAATTTAAATTTACATTTAGTCATATCATGACATAAACATGAATTATAAGATAAACCTAAGGAATAGAAATTGGGTTAAGAAGTTCCCTTACCTTATGTCCGACTTGACTCGTTCATTATTTAATTTCCCCAAAGCAGTTAAATTCTATTGGATTGAACCAAAGAAATCTCTTTAATTGGTTTCATCATAGAGGAATTCTTCTAGGAGGAATATAGTGATGTTTGGATCTTATTGGATCAAAGGTTGGATGAGCCATGGGGCTTGAGAGGTGTCTGTAATGGGTTAGCGGTGATGGTCTTTTATAACGGGGGGGGGGGGGGGGGGTTCAAAATCTGTGGAAGAATTATTTTAATATAAAAATTATTTTCGGTTTCCAAATGTCCACACCTAATTAAATCATAAGATAAGGTGAATATTGTTCAAAATAAAAACTTATAATAATAATTGGACATATTTTGGATAATTTTAAATCCTTATCTATAATATATAACTATTTTTTACTGTTACCATTTTATCAAGAATTTAAAATTTTGAGAATCAAAATAGTTACCAAAAAATAAAAAATATCTACTCAAAAGTCATTAATAAAATATAAAAATTATGATAACTATTTGGACAAATCATATATTTTTTGAAATTTTATAATATTTAATAAAATATTTTATATTTTAAAATATGAATTATGTCAATGTTGAAACTATTCATATCATGACTTTTTAAAAATATATAGAAACCTGATTGACTTGAAAAAATTCTATTAATATAATGATAACATATATCTATCCTCATGAAAATTATTGGAAGACATCAAAAAAAATTACAGTTATTTAAACATTCATAATATCATTTATTTAAATCCTTTATTAATTAAGAAATCACTGTATTTTTATTGTGTCAAAATTAAATTTATATATTTAACCTTTATAAATTATAATTAAAATACCATGATGAAGGAAATCATTATATTTTTTTAATTACTATTTATATTCAAAATGATCACTTCTATAACCACATATAAAAACTGTTTTAATAAAAGATATATGTTTATGTTACATTTTTCATAACATTGAATTAATTTTTCTAAACTGTCATTTTCACATACAAGTGGCTCCATGGGGTCCAAAAATCGACCCAAGAATTCCCATGGTCATACATATATCTATAAATAGGGTTAAGAAATGTGTTATGGTAATATAATATTATTATATATTATTTTTTACCATTATTTATCGAATTTACCTTTAAACCATGGAAATAGAATGTTTACTAAAGTTTCTATTAAAAATATATATGAAAATAAAAGTTATCTATTTAGAAAATCTTTACCTCATAATTCCAAATATTGAATCCATTTTATCATATTCAAAATATAGAAGTTATAGAAATTAATTTCATACAAATTCATGTTGTCAAAACCAAAATGTGTGTTCATTAGAAATAATAACTATCAAAATATTGAAATGTGATTATGTCTAATTAAAAAGTAAAATTACATTCGATGAAAAAAAAGGATTAAGTGGAAAAATTATAATCAAATTAAACAATAAATCCAATTGAAATGAAAATCTAGTTATATAAATAAATCAGATGAAAAGGAATTTTTGATTTATAGTGTTATATTATTTATGTCTTCCATTAAAAAACATTATCAGAAAAATAAAAAAATTACCCAAAGAAACTTTTTATGTTCCAATTATAAATAAAAAAATTTATTTTGTCCAGTGTAATATATAAAATTGAAAAAAAAATATTTATTTAAAAAAGGGTTCACCATGACAAGACGGTAGAACTAATTTTTTTAAAAAATACATCTTTTATCCAAATAAAAAAAATATTCATATATGAAATCTAGAAAATATATAACATGAGATTAAAATATTACATTGAATATGTGTCTTATGTTATTCATTAAATAAATATCCATAAAAAGTTATATGAAAATACAATTATCTTTTTTCAAATAGGTTTTCATAAAAACACTTCCATTATATTCAATTGATTTTTTCCCATTTTTAGTAAATTTGGTAATAAATTAATCATAATTTAAACATTTTTAAACCATAATTTAAAATTCAGCTTATAATATCCATTCCCTCTATTCCCATGGCTAGCCGTTAACAACCATTTAAAACATTATTATTATCTTTTTGGTATAACTCCAAATTGTGTGAAACTTACTATTTCATAGAAACCTGTTTTTGTGTGTTGAGTACGCTATCAAACACAGTATCCTCTTGAAAATAAAATTAATATATTATTTATAATTATTAATAAATATGAAAATTGAATATTCTTTATTTTCATAGGATGTTACACATCACACTATGGTTTTCAATATTCCTATAACCCTAAAACCTCTTATAATCTAGACACATATTATTAATACCATGTATTGATGGGGGTATAAAAGATATCCATGAAAAAATGAAAAATAAAAATCAATTTGGGGGCATCTATCGACCAATTTTTTTAATAATATTGCTTTTACCAAAGTTATTATGGATTAATGATACTTCAAAAATTAATATTTCTATTTATTTTAAACATTAAATACCATTAACTGTAGTCCATAATATTTAATTCATTTTTAATATCAATAACATCATTGTATTTTTTGAAGAAAATTTATACTTTTCAATATATAGATCAATTTATATAAAATTTATATTTTAATGAATATATTATTATTTTAGATTTTTTATTTTACATATTGAACCCCAGTTGTTTCATTTTTAGGCAGTTACATAATGTATTAAATTGTTTGATTTTTTATTGAAAGATTAATAATGTTATTTATATTGTTGTTTGATATTACTTGTTATCAATAACATGAATTTTTAACTATATGAAAAAACATGTAGTAGATGATATTGACTGTGTATATGATTTTAAGTCATTATATATTAGAGTAATTGACATTAAGTCATATTGGGTTGTCAATCAAATGGAAAATATAGCCCATGATCATATTGGAAGCATTTTTTGACTTGAAGTAATATTATCTGTTTATATTCATTATCTTAGCATGTGATATGATTTTTAAGAAGAACAAAGTGGTGTTATAAATTGTATCATATAATTTCATAATCGGATACACTCTTAGTGCATAATGAAAAAATAAATTATAAACATTATAAGTGCATAAATCTCCCCATGAAACAAATTTCAAAAAACCATTGATAATCTTTTATATATGATTGTTTTACTATATAATGTTAAAAAAATATTTGAATACCACCACTACAGGATTCCAAACAAGAAAATAAAATTTTATAAATTAACGTTGTTTTTCCCATGTTTTTCCATTGAATATAAAATGATAAAATCATAATGAAATTTTTATTTTTTATTTTTCCTAACCCTTCATCATATTCACCTATCAATAAATTATATATCAGAGTTGGAAATAAACACATTAAACATAGATTTTAATATATGGTGATAATTATAAATCCATTGTTCTTTCTTTATGATCAATGGAGATAGAATTTGATCAGTTAATGAATATAAATAACCATATGAAGGACATAAAATATCCAAAGGATTTTAAAATCATATTATTTATAGATGAGATATGGAATCAGAAATGGATGCAAAAAACATCATCCAATGGTAGTCTCATGAAGGAGATAAATTATATTTCCCCTATAAAAACCATGTGGTGAGTTAATATACTAATAATATAGATCCTGAGAGAGGAAGAATAAGAATTATAGTTCACATAAATCTTAAATATTTTTATTTATGAAAGTTTAGTGGGAAAATCGTTTTTCAATGTATCTTATATAACCCATATGAATAGAAATTTTTATTGTTCACTTGGATATAGTAATAGATTTTAGAGAAAATTGTTCATTATTGTTTGAGAAATATAAAATTATGATCACATAAATGTATTTAGTGTTTGAGGGGGATCTAAGTATATTTTTTCAATGATGATTTATTATACATTTCAAGTTGGAATATTTTGTTAAATTTCCCATTTATTTCTATGAAATCCATTTTTTTGTAGGGACAATTATCGTTTTTAGTAAATATAGTTAAAGAGAAAGAACATTTATTCATGTGCCCTAAAATCCAATTATTTTTATTTGAATTAAAATTATTAAAATATTCTTTTTATCATGTGAACTATATAACATATGATTTTTTATTTCATTATTTACTATTCATAATATTTAATTATTTCACTATGTTCCTTTTTAATAAAATTTCCCAAATAATTTCACATAGAATGAAGTTTTTGTGAGTTAATAAGTTAGTTTTTAGTGATCACTAGATCATTTATAGAATATATTACATCAATCTATCAGTACTTGATGTTGAATTATTATTAAATTTAATTGTTCATGATGTGAACAATCTGGATATATTTAATAACTTGATAATTTATTGGTTGTTCCTTTATTTTTTAAGGAATAGGGGACTGACCAAACGTGTTCATAGTGTGTTAGAACATCAAATTCAACTTAATTATAGATTAATGATTTTCACTGTTGAAATTAACATTCAAAAAATTGTAAATTCATGTATTGAAAAATTTAAGAACACTAATAAATTGGCATAATATTTTTTTCTATGTAGAAACCATTGATTTATATCATTGGTATTTATATTTTATTTTCATTGTATATTAATTAATCTGGATAATAATATTTAAATAGAAATAATATTTCAATTAGTTTATTTTAGAAAATAAAAATATTAAAAATGAGGACACAATATATTTAACATCGATTGGTTTCTTCCATATGAGGTATCTCATTTTATTCACTATTCGTTATTTTTATATTGCATATAATGTTAATAAAAATTAATTGATGTATATATTAAATAATTGATTCATATTTTGTGTTGTTTATATTAATTTTATTAATTTACGACATTAGAATAAATTTCATACATTGAAGGAACATTATATGAATTCTTATTAAAACCTGTTTCTGAAAATAAGAATTGTTTATTTCTATAAGATGAAACATGAGCTCAAGTAATAAAAAAACAGTTTTTTATTATTAATTTATCTGATTTGTCCAAATCACATAATATTTCCCATCCTAAACCAAAAATTAAAAAATATTACGAACTATTCAAACTATTAATCAATTTTTGAGAAAAATCACTAAACAAAAATTTGTCTATATAAATTGAAAACATTGTATCCAAATTTGAAATAATAATTTAAGATATTACATGGAATTATCACAATTTTCTCAATAATTAAATTGGTACTATTCGAGAAGAATTCAGGATGTGGTTACTGACACATTGTCCTAATATAATTGTATTAATAAAAATATATTTTCTATCCCACTTGATTAAATTCATTGAAAATAAATTTTCAATTGAAATGGTCTTTGTATTTTAATTATAACACCATATTTGTATCAAAAATGAGCAATTTACCCTCATATTGGTACAATATTTTATCATAAAAGTGAACCCAAGTGATTAGATATAATATGTGTATTAATGTATTTTAAAATTAGAAATCATTTATATTAGTTTATTTGTATGATTTTTGGAAAATATTTTATTGAACTATTTAATACCCCTATATAATAATATTAATCACTAAATCTAATGGTTATCAACATATACCCAATTTTTTAGTGAGTTACCACAAAGGAGAGTTTTGGTTGTAATTTTATAACATCATACACAGATCAAGGTTTATAAAAGATGTGAAAAAAAATTCATCAGAGAGAGATATTTTTATGAGGTTGGTCTATCTGATTACCTATAAAATATTCTTCAAGGGATTATTTTATAAATCATCAATATTAGGTTCTCTATATTTGGTTACTTATTCATTTATCAATTAGAATAAACTTACATTCTATTGATATTCTTTTACTCAAATCCTAATATCTTGTACTACTAAAATTTATAGTAGGAAATTTTTTTAATCCAATTCATTTTTAAATTTTATTATTAATTCCTTAGTAGGAGATGAGGGATGTAGAGACCAAGTTAATTTTTCACTACTTTCTCTCTCTCGGAATCCCTCTTATTCTTTTTCACTCTTTAATATATCTTTTTTATGCTCTCATGTTACATGGATGAATAGCATCAATTATATTTTCGGTGATAAGTTATTGGAAGTGTGGTTCCTTGATGAGGGGATTGGTGCAAGATAATATTAAGAATATGTAGCAAAAAATGTGTCAACAACAAGCCTACATGTTAGAAGAGGATGATTATATGGTATTTGGATGGATGAATTTCCATTTTTACAAATGATGGTGTGTGTTGAAAGGTGATTAACATATTGATCATCAATGTGTGGGGGTAAGGCCATATACAATTGTAAATGATGTCCTGTAAAGAGGATGATAGTTTCAATCATTGTGGATAGATAACACTAGGGAGGATAACTAGTATCCTAGCCATCGATACAGTCTGGGGATGCCAACAACCATAATAGCCAGTGCTATATATTGATAGTGGATGACATGTACCACCACATAAAAGGTGACATGATAACTATTTTGGTGTGTTTGGATGGTCTATACTGGTTGGTTGGGTCATAACATTATGTTCTATATTGGTTCAATATTATAGATGGGAATCAATCCTAGGATATACACTTGGGTTGGTGATGTATTGATTACTGCAATGGCCAACCATACATCCCATCCCCATAGGCCGAAGGAGCCTTCTATAGTGGTCCGATGAGTCTAGACTTGTAAATAAACCATAATTGTTTTGTAAAATTTTTTGGTTCCATGTTCCCACACTAAAGGGTTCACATGAAGAAAAAAACACAAACCCCACTATAGACTTCCACATGGCAGACGATGGGGTCCACCACCAGAACTAGGATTTAGCTATGTAGTGTCAATTCATTATTCTCCACTAGGATTCCATTCTAGGAAAATGAAAATTTTTATTTAAATATTTTCAATATATTTAATAAATTAATTTTTTAGAAATGTTACGGTACTTGATATGAGTGATGGATAATTACAATGTTTTAGATATGAGGGACATATAGAAGGGTATATGAAAGAAATTTTATTAGTCCATGGGGATGGTACTTCTAAGAAAACATATTTATTTAGGGTAATGGGGCCCCAAATTTTTGAAAGGGTTTAATAGACCCAAACACACTCAAATATTTCACTATATCTAGGGTGGGAACTCCCCCTTCCAATAAAATATGAATACATTGAGACCTACTCTAGGGTCCATACACTCTCGATCAAGGATAATTATATCTTATGGTTCATTCACCCAATTATAGATCTAATGAAGTTACCTGGGATATTAAATTGAGTGTTCTGGACCATTTTACATCATACTACATCTATATAATGTCGTTATTAAATACAGAGACATGCTCTAAAATTCCACGATCAACATAAAAGCATATATTAGGTTATTTAAATTAATTTTACTTCCCATTATATTAGGGATAGTATATTTTGTAGTTATTATTATTTATATTTTGTTTTTGATTATTCCTAATGGTTATGACTATACTCACCCCTACACAAGAGGTTTCCCCAAAACATATCAAGTAATATACATACAATTTACAATTCAAAAGTTATCTACATGGTCATGGTTTTGCATAACCAAGGGGATTCTATATGTTATTTTACTATATTTTGTTCATTTCAATAGTTTTAATTAATTTGGAATTACTCACTATTATAAATTTGGTCACTATTTTCCATTGTCCCCTATTGGTCATGTGATATTCCATTATAATTTATGTTATTTCCGTGGTTTTTATTTGTATACTATAGTGGTTTACACATTTAGTTTTACCCATAATATATTGTTAATTTCATTCCATTTTTTTATAATGATGTCATATATGCTGTTATGCATTGTTTAGTGGTTTATTAGGATAGAGCCTCCATTCCTGATAGTTTTCCTACTATTTGATAGTCATGATCCCTTAGAAAACTGGAGGATGTATTGTTGTGGAACTCTCTACATATAACAACCAAAGTGGAGCCTCAGTGTGTTGAGTTTTATCGACATTGTATAAAAGTGGGTATTCCAAGGGAAAGAGTTGGAGAAAAAGGTCAAGAGAGGATTATTTGTTGAATTTATTGAAATAGTGTTACACAATAATCAATTATAAAATCATTCTAGGGAACCCCATTATTTTTAAAATACTATTTTATACATTCACCAAGGTAATGATAAAATAACTATCAATTTATGGCGATGAGGGAATTTTTTCTGGAATAAAAAAAATTATAGGAATCATATATGAATGTGTAAATGATTTTCATGTCGTTATTGAGATATATGCTATGATAATACTTTTTTGGAATTGTTAATCATATCAATTTTTGGATGACTGATATAGGAAGAAGAAAATGACCCCAAATCAACGTAATAATGTACATGTACTTGTCATTGAGTGTGTTTTTTTATCACTTGCTATTCACATTAATATTTTTTTGTATCTTGTTAACGAGGTGTTTTCTTTGTTAGGTTTTAGTGTTGTTCCTCTTCTAGTGTTTTGCAAGAAGATATAACTAAATAGGTTATGTAAAAAATTATCTTCTTCATGATTTGATGATTGTTCCAGTATTTTGCGATGATTAAAAGATCATTTTTAATGTAGGATCCCACCTTATTATATTTATTTACTCTTTCAGTTTTTCATTTACCCCTTTTTGGGTTTTCAATTTTTCTTATTCCTTGATGGTTTTTTCTCTTTCAGATATGGTGAGAAGGTTTGGCTAAAATGAAATAATATTTTGTGATGTCTGTTTTTTGGAATTAGTGAATTATAGTTATAATCATGTTAAATATTTGTATATGGGATTCATGTGAGATTTTATGGCTTCAAATGTGGTCTAGGATCATCTACAATAATGTGAGCTTATATCTATCTGTGGGAATTTTCCACAACATCAATATGAGTTACATGACATTAAATTTTATTTATGAATATTCGATTATTGAAATATAGATTTTGAGCTGGTTACAGTTGTTGATTCAATTTACATGTTCTGTAATTTTTTAAGACGGTTAATTTAACCTATTGTTGCATTATTTTCGGCATAGCTAATAAACAGAGATTTAAACATCATGTAATACATTTAAAGAGTATATATTTATTGGTCTTATTGGTTATAAACTATATTGTGTATTTTATTTATTTCATAATTGTGGATCCTTCATCTCTAAATCCATAACTTTTTTCGATGTGATTTTGATCACTTTTCACCATTATTGATGTCTCAACCAATAATTCAATCTACATTGAGTAGTTTTTTGTACTTTCCCTCGATTCTATTGTTTCCTAGTTTTTTTGGTATAAAATCATAACTATGGTTGGTTTGGTTGTTGATCATGATCTTGATTGATCATGTATCCTTCAAAATATCTTATGTTCTTTCATTCGTGTTGTTATTACTAGTTGGAAGCATTTTTTTTATTGCTTGTTTAAGGATTGTGGCCTAAAACCAAACCTTTAGGTCTATTAATTTATTATATATGTGGAATATTGATATTTACTTAAAATATGTGATCATTAATAAAATTAATGATGAATAATTTTAAATCATGTATTATATTATTCCATGGATCCTAGTGGACTCATTGGTTTTGTGAACAAGATTTTTTCTACCTTTTTGGAGAGAGAACCCTTGAATAACATTAAATTGGACTATAAATTAATGTTTTTAGCTTTATATAAAATCCTATGTTATACCTTAAAATATAATCACTTTTTAATGGATTTTTTTATTGAAATGATATGAAATTATTATTATTAAATTGTTTGTATAAGATAATTAAAAATGGTATCTAGAATAATTAACCAATGAGGATTTTAAGAAGATATCATGATACCCTTATTTTTGGGGATTTTATTGAGTTTCATAATATTTTGTTTATATAGAGTGATTGGACTAGTTTATAAAATAATTCATATATTGAAGGATTGGTCCAGTTTCACGTCATAATGAATATATGGAGGGATATTTCTAGGATTCAAAAATGCTTGTATAAAGGGCTATTATAGGGACAGGAAAAAATATTATATAGTGGTCGTTATCTAGATGCTAAAATGATTATACTAAATGATATTTAATGTTATTTTATAATTCCATGGATATGTAGTGAATTTTGGAATGGTCGTTCTATATTTATAGAGATAGTAACAGCTAGTGTTGAAGCATGTTGGTTGTTGTTTTATATTGATAGATTAATTAATACACCTATTTATAACATTATTTAATTCAACTTTTATTAGTATTTTTTTGTTTAGGAAAATTTGTATCATCATACATAGTGTTCTCACACCCTATTTGGGATGCCATTTAGTACCCCAGAAAATTACATATTTTCAGTTCTGGATAAGATAAGAGGACCTTTTTGTTGAATTGTATACGATGGGTGGGATGTATTTCTGAAATGTGATCGACATGGGGTCTAGAAAATGTACTTTTGATATTATTTTTGTAAACTTTATATTTTATTATTATTACATCTATTTTGATATTTAGACATATTTATCATAACATTACATGGTTTTAATCACTGATCTATTAGTTCATCATTATACTTCATTTATGGATGTTATACTATTTTTAATATACCCATTACTATGATATTTTCTTATATTTTTAGTTTTAGATATATTTTAATTCAATAAAATGGGGTATAGAATCCCCATTATACTCATCACACCCTTGATCCTAGTCAGATTCCTATAGAATCTGGATATACATCATTAAGGTCCCATAACCATCTTTATTTGGCCATGTGAAAGACAACCATATGGGGAGATTTTAAAAACTGGTATTAATGGAGTTTAGGTTTTTTTATATGTTAGTTTACTTTTTTGAAAGGTGTAAATGATATTAGGATGTGTTGGAACATTATAATGTTCATATTAATGGGAATTAGTAAACAATATATGGGGGAATATCAGAGTTCAAAAATATGGGATTTTTTTTCTTGGTGTTCTCTTGTAACTGTAGTTGTGATATAACCTATGGTGGTTCAAATGTTTTATGATGTTTTTGTTTCTTGACATTTGAGGACCAATATCGAATATGATGAGGAATAAGGCATCATGATAGATGCGTAGGGGTATATATTGACATTAATTGATCAAGATAGGGATGTATTTATTGCATGTTATTTAACATCATATATGAAAACTGTAATAGGATACCGATTATATCCAGTACATCTAAATTAACGAACTATTATGACATTCTAAAACCCTTATTATACATGTTTAGAGAGACCATGAGCTGATGGATATCTGTTATTTTCCTAGATTGAGGCTGACACTATTTATATCTGGTGTTATAAATAGTTTCTTATCTTGTAGTGAAATCATCTCTTCATAAGATTCATGATTAAAATCAATGATTGGAAAATTGACCACTCCTATTAAAACTCATCAACAGAATCCTCTAGAGCCTATTGATTAGAATGATGATTTGATTCATCGTAGATTCCTAGGGGTCATGCAATACATGGAAATGGAGACTGTCTTAACATTGCAATTGGTGTATGAGCTGGTGAGGTAGTTTCATCTAAAGAGTCCACCAAATTTTATATGTATGGGTGTCCACCATGAATACTAGTTCAGTATCAAGTCAATATGGATTCTCTATAAGAATATTTTGATACCCCACCGAAAAAAGTGTGAATCTCATTGCATTAATGATTTATGGACCAATGAATAATTATTGGGAAATTTTAGATCGATTTGGAAAATAAGGGCATTACCAATATGAATATTAAGGAACTTTTCCCAAGAAATATCAAACTAGACACATTTTTGGATGAGATGGATTTAAAGTTCATACCCATGCCATTATAGGTCTTTTCAGTAATGGGTTTTGATGGAAATTTCATAAATCTCCATCACTTTTCACTGTCCTTAAGGGCTAAAAAGATATATAGGGTGGGAAATTTTTAAGATGGGATTTTCTAGGAGATATGTTCATATGTGAACCTCCTTACCTTATTTATCTTTTCAAATGTGATGAAAATGGAAGTCATCATGAATAGGAATCTATGTTGTATCATGAGTAGCAGATATGCTGGTTAGTATGGTGATCTTTGTGCTCTTCTACAAGAGTAAACTAAATCCTATATGATGGTTATAGGAATGGAAATGGAGGAGAGTGATATTAGGATAGTGGGAAGCTGTCATTGGCACATGTTCAATTATATACATACTAGTGTGGAATGTTGGGTCACATGTTGGATCAGTGAACATACACAACATTAGAGTGACATACATGTTGTAGGTCAGTTCACATACAAATATATTTTTGGGAATGTATCAATTTAGTAGGGTAATAGTATCAAGATAGGTACATAGTTATAGGAATGACTCCTCTACCACTCAATTGACTGGTATCTTGATTTCCGTTGGATTTTCCAGACGAGGTAGGGGATGTGGTAATCCAGTGTAGGAGAGTAATTTTCATGATGAGGGAATATCTCAAGGTGTCATAATGGTGTACAAGACATAGGGGAAATTTATATCCCCATAATGTATTCTACTCTATCTAGTGGGGATCTCTGACATTCTATAGTTTGATGTATGATTCACATATCATATACCCTTGTTTTCATTTTGTGTGATACATGATAATAACATTCTTTATCATCTAATCCTATTTTAAATTGATAGAGCATGGTTTTTGATATCATATATGTTTTATTACAATAAATACATGGTTGAGAGTGCAGTCATTAAATATCAAAAATTTCATTGAATCGTTATTCAAATTAATGGCTACAATTTTTTATACCATTTTTTGATGGATATGACATGTTTCTAATTTATACAAGGTATATATTTGTTTTTTCAATACTAGGTTAATATCAGTAGTTACTAGAGGAAAAAAAACATTTCAGTCTCTATAAGATGATAGATTGATTCGCCTGGTTGACTGGGTTCTTCGTGATGGTCGTGTCGAAAAAATTCAGAGTAGAATGTATTGTCTCATTGATTAGATTATTGTTTTTAATCTTATTGACAGTGGAATGATAATGGAAACGTTTCCACCAGTGGTAGACAATTTTCATGATTTTTATCCAAAATATTTATAGGACTTACCTCCTATGAAATAGATCAAATTCGTGATCATTTTTGTCTCATGGGCATTGCTATTGTTTATCCATATATATAGGATTAAATCAATAGAGATTTGGCAATCAATGTTTATTTGGAGAATCTAGAATATAAATTCTATATATGGAATAGTATATCCTCAGGGGGTTTCCTATTTGATATTGCTAAAAATTATAATGGTACATTGTGTTTATGTGTGTATTATTAGATATTGAACCATGTGATGGTAAATAACTGATATCCCTTTCCTCATATCAATATTATCATAAATTAGTTGGGAGGAGATAAGATCTTCTCTAATATTTATTTGAGACCACGATATCAACAACAGTGATTAATACCAATGGAAATAGATGAAATTGATATTAGACGAAGTTCTTTCTTGTTTGAATTTGTAGTGATGCCATCTGGTTTATCGAATGATCCAAAATTAGTCATGGACATCATGTATTGGTTATTTTTCCATTTTACGGATCAATTTTTGGTAGATTTTATGGATGATATTTTAGTGAAATCTTATTATATAGATGATAATTCCATATATAATGACATCATATTTAGTATATAGATAGGGAAATATATTTACTCAAGGAAAACTAAATGTAGTTATCTGTTTCATAAATTTCTCATCATGAGTCATTTCATCTCATATGCAGGAGTATCTTTGTTCCCAAAGATGGTCTCACCTATGGTATGTTACAAGTGGCCGAAAAAGTATCTTTGATATTCATAGATTTCTAGATTTGTGATTATATTATCAGCACCTTATCACAGACCTCTCCCAATTGGAAGAGTATGATTTTTTGTTTACCATGAATGGTGTGATGTTTTTTGGTTGAATTCCTATGAGAATGCATCTCAAGAACTGAAGAGAAAGATAAACTCAAAACTCTTCCATACATAACTAATTTTGACAGAATAATATATCATATACTATGAATCATCCATATTTTCACTCAGATTGGTTCTTGATGTGGGAAGATTGAGTGGTTTTTAATGCTCCAGATTGATGAGACCCAATAGTTGGATTTACTATACTCATGAATTGATGTTATCTTTGGGGGTTCTTGACTTGAGATTATGAGAAACTATCTTTTGGGGGAGAGGACTGAGTTTTAAATGGAACAGAACAACCATTGGTACATATTTTCCCATCTGGTCTTAAACCCTAAGCAAAGAGGTAGGTGGAGTATCTATAGTGTTATGAGTTTTAAAAGGCTTATACCCATAGAAATGAAACATAATAACCAAATCCATGATATGAATGATATAGAAAGTAAACAATAATGATTCTTTCGATGAGTGGAGTATGATGGAACAATTTTGAAACATGAATATTGATGTTTAGGAGTCTTATATGTGAATAGCTCAGACTTTGAAATTCATCATACCTGGGATTATTGAATGGATCAATACATAGAAGTTCTCTGATCTATAGGTATTATTTTCGAGAGATTGAACTTATTGTTAGGAGGCACCATTAGGATCCCCTATTGGTATTTGTAATTCTATTCTTTTTTTAACATGTTTGAGTTATTTTCCATGACCAGACCCAACCCGGGCTCGAGCCACAACTACCCCAAGCCCGCCTCCATAGGCCAGGGGCTAGAGACAAGTGTAAAAAGCTAAACAACTCAGGAATGCCTTTTCCTGACTAACTGTACACACACATGCATCCAACTCAATGTAGAAGTGCAGAGTAAAAAATAAAAGTAAATTACCAACTACTATAAATAATCACAAGAGTGCATCAACCTCTAAATTGTACAAGGTGAGTACTGAAGGTAATCTGAAAATAAAAGGACAAAACACGCACCCAACCAGAAAAGTGCCACAACCCGGCAAAAGGTAATCAAAAGTAAAATACAAGGGAGAGTCCCACACCTAGACCCCGACTACGACCACCATTCAATGTCCAAGATCCCGAACTCCTCAGCTCCGCTGAAGTCATGACGAACCTGTCCATCATCTGCAAAGGCACACCAAGTGTGGGAAAAGCTCAAGCAGGGGTGAGTAAAAAAAATAATCAGTAGGATGTCCCAAAGGCACGAGGGAGCAACAAATGAGGTACTGAAGTAATGATCAATAGATATAATAGGGAAAAGTAAAGGAGTAAGACTGAGAGTGCATTAAAGAGTACCGCTCAACCCAACAAGAGGAAGGAAGTAGACTCGTCCAAACACAAGGAGCTAGAAGCGGTGAGAATATGAACATTTAGTCGAGTCTTTGATAAATATAGAAGAATAGTAGACTCATCCAACCACGAGAATCTAGAAACAAAAATCACGTGGCATACCCCATGGGTCTTCGACTCTCCTGGAATGAGTGTAAACAAAACCCAAGGAGTGGGTACTGGAACAAGGTATATACATATTCATATACTCAATCAAGTATACCGAACAAGATCGTAAGGGGATCCCCATCCCGTGGCTCAGCCCAAGAAAGTGAGTAGCCAACAGTCCCAGAATTAGACACTATTGATGCCCAGTATCCCACATGTCTTCCCTGAACTGCATGCCAAGGGGGCTTAAATCATTGCACCTTGACATTATCTGCTTTGGGCGGCACTGACTCACCCACACGATTTTATGCCGCGTCACAAGTACATGTCTTGGTGGGGAAAGCGCCCCTCATACATGAGAGTTCTGGGAAAGTCAAACCACAACTCGTCACTATCACACAGTCTAGAGGTCTGCTCAATGTCAAAGTCATCACATCACTGACCCGTACAACCAAGGGTCCCGCTCCGGTAATCATGGAGAAACAAATCCACAGACTAGCCTATTATCAAGGACTGAGTCTGAAAGGAGTCGTCGTGTAACCCACTGCCCAGTATCTGCTAGAGGGTAGACCCTAAGAGGTCGTCGAGTCACCCACTGCCCAGTCTCTGCTGGAGGGTAGACCCTAAGAGGTCGACAGGTGACCCACTTCCTAGCCCCACTAGAGGGTATACTAGGAAGAAGTCGACAGGAGACCGAATGCCCAATCTCTGGTAGAGGGTAGACCTGGAAGATGTCGACAGGCGACCCACTGCCTACTCTCTACTAGAGGGTAGACCTGGAAGAAGTTGAAATGCGACCCACTGCACAGTCTCTGCTAGAGGGTAGACCCGAAAGAAGCCGACAGGTGACCCACTACCCATTCCATACTGGAGGGTAGACCTGGAAGAAGTCAACATGTTCCCCACTACCCAGTCTATGCTACAGGGTAGACCCGGAAGAAGTCGACAGGCGACCCACTACCCAATATCTGCTGGAGAGTAGACCCAGAAGAAGTCGACAAGCAACCCACTACCCAGTCTCTCATGGAGGGTAGAACAAAAAGAAGTTGACAGGCAACCCACTCCCCAGTCTCTGCTGGAGATTAGATGTAACACCCGAGACTTTTATGTTATATAAATCATCAAAGGAATCTTTTTCTACACAACACTTTCTTGGCTTGCTTTACATTCAATCACGACCTTCCTCGATAGCTTGCGTTGTACGCAATACCGAGTTTCACTAAACGGCGATATGCGATTAAAATATTATTAAAACTACCCATTATGAATAGTAATAACCACTTTTTGAAATTATATAAATTTTATTTTTCAAAATGGACTTCATTTTTGGATTCAGAATACCGAAATTAGCCTAGGGTGAAATTTTGGTATTTTTCTGAAAACTTTCAATTTTTGATGAATAGTGAAACCACTAAGTGGTAGGTTAAAAACTGAATTTTGCATAAAACATAATTTTACAGCTTCTGTGAATGGAATTTCGAAAATCCGATAGACACGATTGATATCGGTAAGTAAAATTTGGTTCAATGAGATAAAAATAATTTTTTGGTGAATAGTAAATTTTTACTTTTTTTACCGCGGTTAATAGTAAATAGGGTAACTAAGGGTAAATATGATATTACTATTACCCTAACACATGTCCTAATTCTATTGGATAAGTGTAATTCGACCAAAAACAACCTTATGAATATAATATGGCCATTTAGGTCCACTTGGATTATATTATGACATTTAATATTATTTTATTTAATGAATAGTTAAAATAGTTAAAACCAAAGTTTAATAAATAAAACATTTTTAATATGGAATTATACATAAGATAAATTCGACTATAAGTATTAATTAGAAAGCTAAAGAGATTTCCTACATAATTATATTTTATTTATAATTTTTAGACATTAAATAAATTAATTTATTTATGCCACAACGATGATGCAGTAATTACCCTTTTAAGGAAATATTAACATAATTGATGTTATAAATGCCCAAATAAATGTAATTTGAAAATTTTTATGAATTCCACTAATTTTATTGGTTACTATGATATGTAATTGTTGATTTAATCAACTTGGTTCGAACATATAATACTGTTATGACTTTCACAAAAATCATATATCAAATAGTGTCAAAATTGACACAAAATAGTTTTTAAATCAAATATTATATTATTAATTGTTAATTTATTCCTAAAAATCTAAGGTTCGTCCAAATGACTTAGATAAGGATAAATATATTAATAATAAACAACTTGGGGTTCTTTTGTCATGTTTTAGTAAGTGTATTAACCATATAGTGTAAGAAAACAAAAAGTCACGGTAAAAGTTAAATTATTTAACTTAGAGTTAAATCTAATTGATGAGGTTAAAATAATAACCTAAACTTGCCTAAATCCTATTGGTTGATAGGATTTCGACCCATCCCCACTTTACCTTCGAAATAAGACCCTTTTGAACCATTATAAACCGATTTTTACTTTAATATAAGATAATATTTTGAGATATTCCTAAGGTGCCCCTCTCCACCCTTATAAAAGGGAACCTCCTCCCCCTTCTCCTCACACCAATTTGAGCACTCAAGCTCGACCAACCCCTGCCAAAATCCCTTCTCCACTTCCCTAGAATAATCCTAGAGGTCCTGGTCTTCTTCAAAGACCAATCTTAGTTCCCTAAGTGTAGGATTCAAAGAGGCGTTTCAAAGAAGAGGTAATATCCATTACCGATCTTTTCAATTTCTTTCTTCTTCAACTTCTTCTTCTTTAGTTGTTTCATGATAAAGTAATAACATCAGTATTTCTTACATACTGATATGTTATTATAAATATGAAACAACCCTAATTCACCTTCTATCCATCCTACGGAAAAATGAAATCACCGCGCGTGCGTACGTACGGAATACCGTCTCCACGCCGTGGTGTAATCTATTTTCCACCATCACTTTACAAGGATGGGTATAATGGTGTAATGAGTAACTATATACGATTATTATAAAGTGATATTGATACTTAAATAGTATAAATACACTTAAATACAATTCCACGATCATGGGAACAATATCATCGCTCGTGCATACGTACGGAATACCGTCTCCACGATGTGATGCGACTCGTTCTACATGATAATCATTACATAGTAATTATATAAATGAATTGAATGAATAAATATGATATATGTTACACTAATACCATTCTGGAAATAAGGTATCTATAACCTTAAAATAAGAATAAGAATTTATTCGGCAAAACACGCATAAGAACAAAAGGCAATAAAGACGCGAGTAACAAGTAACAATGAAATATTACTAATAAGAAGCTAAGAATATGACCATATATGATATCATATAAATATGTATGATTCTGTAATAAGTCAATAACATTATTTAAACCATTATACAGGAGCTTCGGACACGTACAAAGCAAATCAGACCTATGTTAAGGGAAATGTCACAATCTCATTTTATCCGAGATTGTTTATACTTTGGTATTTATCGGGGTGTATTTTATCATCCACATCCATGTTTCCAAAATATGTAATATTTATATCCTTCTACAATAGTTTATATCATCTTTTACCCTTTTGTGAGATTTTAGTAAAAGATATGAAAGGAATATTTTGGAGTTTTTCATACGAGGTACTTTTTGACTTTTCTGACAAAAGTACAAAGAATGTTTTTTTTACTTATACGACATGAATGGATTTTTAAAACATTATTTCCAAGAAGATTCCTTTAAAATTTTTCGAGCTTATTTTTAATCAAATTCGTTTAGATTAAAATTGTATGACATGTTAAGAGAGGAAAAATGTATTTGAAGTAGAAAGAATATTTTCCTCAAGAATGGAGTTCAAATGTTTTATCAAAATTATTTTCCATCTAAGATAATATAGGGTTATGTTTTTATCCCTATTATTACATTGATTTGATTATGTTTTGAGGGAATTATTTTTATGAGGTCATTTACCTCATATGATTTGTTTTATGATGTCATGATGTTTCAAGAATCCCATTTTTGTTACATGTATTATGCGATGATTTATGATTTATGATTATGTGGCACACATAAGAAAGGATTCATTATAAGATGGGTGGGACCTATATCTCCCTCCAATGCATTGGGTAAAGATTTATATCTCATGAGATAGACATGGATGGAACGGAAGGTTATTTCGGTTCAGTGATATAGGACTGAAACAAGGAGTGAACTCCATTCAGAAATGGACTTTGTCCGCTAAGATAGTCTTGGCAATGAGTCATGACTAACGAGAAATGATTTTCCATGATTATGTGTGCATGACACAAAGCTTCAAGTTTTATGTTATGATTATGGGGATCTCATTTTCACTTCTATGATTTATTCCATGTTAAGATATTATGATCTCTTTTGCAGGTTATGATTTTCAAATATATGTGATATGATTTTTATTTCCTTTATTTTCCCTTGCTGAGCATTTGAGCTCACCCTTTTTGTATGTTTTCTTTTGCCCAGGTCAGGAAGATGGATATTAAGTAGAATATGCTAAAAGGGACCCTAGATATGATGAAATAAATGGGAGACACTGTAGAAGATTTATGAACCAGTTTTTTATGTTTCCCAGTTTCTAAAGACACTATACCTATACGGTCCTTTGTGGTTTTGTCATATGTTGTAATAAGTGTGCTTCAATTTTGAAGTAATAACAATGTATGTAAAGTATGGGTCGTTATAGTTGGTATCAGAGGAAAGGTATAGTCAACCTTTAGAAACTAGGATGTGAAAGCATTAGTAAGAACCCTAAGGATAAGTCTAAGAATAGAACACAATCTTAGTGTTTTTGAAATGGCCATGAATAACCTAGGATAAGACCTTAAGCGTGAAAATTTTATTCTTGAATTATGTGGTTTTCCTATTATAATTAGTGTTGCTCACACTATTCTTCTTGGTCTTAGTCAATGGCTGGAACCCGAAGGTACCGTGTTAATGCGGAATGCGATGGGAAATGCAATGATTGTCCCCCTGAGCAACCAAACAGTATGGGAGTTGGAATTCAAAATCTTTTATCCATGCTCAAACAACTTTCTCAAGCTATGAATCATGCAGGGCTTCCAAACGAGCAAAAGAAGGAGCAACATTCTGTTGAATCCATCATGAGGCAGCGTCCACCTTCTTTTAGCGGGTCTACTGATCCATTAGTTGCTAAACAATGGATTAGTACTACTGAAAAGATATTTTCAGTTCTTCAATGTTCTGAACATGATAAAGTCATCCTAGCAGTGTATCGTTTGGAAGGAGATGCTGATCAATGGTGGAATCTTATTAAGAATACGAGGCAAATGGATGAAATTGAGTCCATGGAATGGGACGAGTTCAAGAACTTATTTTTCAATAAGTACTTCCCTCGTATTCTCCGAACAAAGATGGAGAAAGAGTTTCTTGAACTGAAGCAAAGGGATGTTGAAACTGTTGGTACCTATGAAGAAAATTTTACAAGACTTGCATGGTATGCTTCTGGTATTATTATCCAACCTGAGAGTAAGATCGATCGATTCTTTAGTGGCTTAAAACCAAGTCTTCGAAGGGCGTTAGCCATAAGGGACTTCAATAGCTATGAGGAAATCGTTCGATGTTCTCTCAAAGTCGAGATGGAGATTGGAGTAATCCATCAGTCATATGGGTTTGATAAGAAGAGGAAAATGGAATTCAAAGGAAAATCTAAAGAGCACACAGAAAAGAAGATGATCTTTTCCTTATGCTCAATGTGTGGAAAGAAACATGGAGGGAGTTGTCTTAAAGGGACAATAAATGTTTCAAATGTGGAAAGGAAGGTCATCGGGCATTTGAATGCCACGATAATGGGAAGAAGATGTCTAATGACGCAAACAAAGGAAGGGATACACAGAATGAACCTACTACACTTCAATGTTTCAAGTGCAAGGAGATGGGGCATTATGCCAATCAATGCCCAAATCCAAGGGTTGATGATGATGGTCGACGTCAACAAACTCTTAAGGCTAAAGACAAAGGAAAGTCACATGCAATTTATATCAGCGATGTGGAGTATGATAACGAAGTGGTGAAAGGTACACATACCATCCACTCTAAAGTAGCAAATGTTTTATTTGATTTTGGATCCACCCACTCTTTTAATTCTGAAGAATTTTCTAAGGGTATCACTGTATTACCTCAACAATTAGATGTTGTGTTAGCTGTGACAACACCTAATGGCACATCAATCTCATCAAAAGTTTATAATTCATCTCCAATTGACATTTGTGGGAAAGTGCTTCCTGCAAATCTTGTGATCCTTCATTTAGTGGAATTCGATGTGATTCTTGGCATGGATTGGATTTCTTTATACGGAGCTCATATCAATTTCCAAAAAGGGGAAGGAACATTTCATATTCCAGATCAATCTATGATCGTCTATCAATGCAAGGATGAACATAACCTTCTAGTGGAAATTTCATCCATTTTATGGGTATTGATTCCACTAAATGAAGGTTATTTATCTCAAATGGTTGGTGAGAAACTCGCGATTAAGAATATGCCCATCGTACGGGAGTTTGATGATGTCTTTCCGAAGGAATTACCGGGTCTTCCACCAAATCGTGAAGTTGAGTTTTCAGTAGAACTCGTACCGGGTGCTTTTCCTATTTCAAATACACCTTATAGAATGGCCCCAAATGAGTTGCAGGAATTGAAGAAGCAACTCCAAGAGAATCTTGATAAGGGATTCATACGCCCTAGTGTGTCACCTTGGGGAGCACCTGTTCTATTTGTTAAGAAGAAAGATGGATCAATGAGACTCTGCATTGATTATCGAGAACATAACAAGATCACTATCAAGAACAAATATCCTCTCCCGCGCATTGATGACTTATTTGACCAACTACGCGGAGCTCAATACTTTTCCAAGATTGATCTTCGTTCAGGGTATCATCAATTAAGGGTCAAAAGGGAGGATATACCAAAGACGACTTTCCGTACAAGTTATGGACACTATGAATTTATAGTGATGCCATTTGGTCTTACTAATTTTCCTGCTATCTTCATGGATCTAATGAATAGAGTCTTTAGAGACTATCTTGATCAATTTGTGGTAGTCTTTATAGACGATATTCTTGTCTATTCAAAGAGCAAGGAAAAGCATGAATATCACTTGAGAATTATATTGAAGACCCTGAGAAAGGAGAAGCTTTATGCCAAATTTACCAAGTGTGAATTTTGGCTTCAAAAATTTGCATTTTTGGGTCACATAATCTCAAAAGAGGGGATATTTGTGGATCCAGCAAAAACAGAGGTTATCAAAAGATGGTTGAGACCAACAAAAGTAACTGAGATCCGAAGTTTTCTTGGTTTGGCTGGATATTAGCGACGTTTTGTAGAAGATTTTTCACGATTATCTAATCCACTCAACAAGTTGACTCAGAAAGGAGTTAAGTTTGTTTGGACAGAGGAATGTGAAGAGAATTTCAAGGAGTTGAAAAGAAGGTTATCCAGTGCACCTGTGCTCAAACTGCCTTGTAGTGGAGAAAGGTTTGTGATCTACAGTGATGCATCCAAGAATGTATTGGGGTGTGTTCTTATGCAAAATGATATGGTGATAGATTATGCGTCATGATAGTTGAAAATCCATGAGCAAAATTACCCAACACATGATTTGGAGTTAGCTGCAGAAATCTTTGCATTAATGATTTGGAGGCATTACCTTTATGGTGAAAGGTGTGATATTTATAATGATCATAAAAGTTTAATGTATATTTTCACACAAAAGGAGCTTAATATGCGTCAAAGAAGATGGTTGGAGCTGATTAAGGATTATGACTGCTCAATCCATTACCACCCTGGGAAAGAAAATAAGGTGGCAGATGCATTAAGTCGACCAGACCATGCTAGTTTATCCATGATGAGGATCACAAAAGATCCAATATTTATGGATTTACAAAGGATGGTTCTTGGAATTATAATGGAAGGGGAAAATCTTATCTTTCTCAAATGAATGTTCAACCATCTATACATGTGAAGATTAAAGAGGAACAGAAAGAAGATGTCGAGTAACAAAAGAAGGTGAGAAATGTTCCAGAATTCAACCTTGATTGTGATGGGATAATAAAGTTCAGGAATCGGGTTTGTGTTCCTCCCATCCCTGAATTAAAGGAGCTGTTGGATGAGGCTCATAGTTCTTCATTCTCTATTAATCCTGGAAGCACGAAGATGTATAGGGACCTGAAAGAGTGCTTCTGGTGGGATGGAATGAAAAGAGATGTTGCTGAATATGTCTCTCAATGCTTGGTTTGTCAACAAGTTAAAGCTGAGAGACAGAAGTCTAAGGGGATGTTACAACCATTACCCATACCCGAATGGAAATGGGAAAACATCACTATGGACTTTGTCACAGGACTTCCTAAAACATCCAAAGGCAATAATGCAATCTGGGTCATAGTTGATCGTCTTAAAAAGTCTTCACACTTCATTGCTTTTAGAGAGGATTTCTCTCTAGATCAGCTTTCCAGGATATATGTAAAGGAAGTGGTAAGATTTCATGGAGTACAACTTTCTATTATATATGATCGGGATCCGAGATTTACCTCGAAGTTCTGGCGAAGTCTTCAGCATACTCTGGATACAGAGTTGAGTTTCAGAACTGATTATCATCCTCAGACAGACGGTTAGTCTGAGAGAACAATTCAAACCCTAGAAGATATGTTGAGAGCTTGCTCTATGGATTTCAAAGGAGGTTGGGATCAACACCTACCTTCGGTGGAATTTTCTTATAATAATAGCTTTTACTCCAGTATTCAGATGTCTCCTTATGAAGCTCTCTATGGAAAGAAATGCAGGACTCCAACTTGCTGGGATGGAGTTGGGGAAATAAAGCTATTATAAACTGATCTCATTGATGAAATGGTATAAAAGGTTAGATCTATTCAACAACACATAAGAGCAGCTCAGAGTCGACATAAAAGTTATGCCGACAACCGAAGAAAAGACATAGAGTTTGAAGTGGGTGATAAAGTGTTCTTATGAATATCTCCCTGGAAGAGGGTTATGAGATTTGGAAAGAAGGGGAAGTTGAGCCCTAGATATATCGGTCCTTTCGAAATACTGGATCGTGTTGGAATGGTAGCTTACTGATTGGCACATCCACCGAATCTCTCTCAAGTTCACGATGTGTTCCATGTATCTCTCCTAAGAAAGTACATACCTGATCCTTCACATGTACTCAGCTCATAAGTTGTACCGCTGGAGAAAGATCTTTCTTATGAATAACAACCGAGAGAGATTCTGGATCGTAGCGAAAAAGTCCTACGAAACAAGACCACTCGATTGGTGAAAGTTTTATGGAGGAACCACCAACTTGAAGAAGCTACATGGGAGCTTGAGGATATGATGAGGGAGAAGTATCCTCATCTGTTTGTTACAAAGTGACGAATTTCGAGGGCGAAATTCTTTTTAAGGGGGGTAGAATGTAACACCCGAGACTTTTATGTTATATAAATCATAAAAGGAATATTTTTCTACACAACACTTTCTTGGCTTTCTTTACACGCAATCACGACCTTCCTCGATAGCTTGTGTTGTACGCAATACTAAGTTTCACTAAACGACGATATGCGATTAAAGTATTTTTAAAACTAGCCATTATGAATAGTAATAACCACCTTTTGAAATATTATAAATTTTATTTTTCAAAATGGACTTCATTTTTTGATTCGGAATACTGAAATTAGCCTAGGGTGAAATTTTGGTATTTTTCTGAAAACTTTCAATTTTTGATGAATAGTGAAACCACTAAGTGGTAGGTTAAAAACTGAATTTTGCATAAAACTTAATTTTACCGCTTCCATGAATGGAATTTCGAAAATCCGACAGACACGGTTGATATCAGTAAGTAAAATGTGGTTCAATGAGATAAAAATAATTTTTTTTGGTGAATAGTAACTTTTTACTTTTTTTACCGCGGTTAATAGTAAATAGGGTAACTAAGGTTAAATATGATATTACTATTACCCTAACACATGTCCTAATTCTATTGGATAAGT
The DNA here is from genome assembly GCA_963277665.1 of Viscum album. Lineage (NCBI taxonomy): Eukaryota > Viridiplantae > Streptophyta > Magnoliopsida > Santalales > Viscaceae > Viscum > Viscum album. The sequence continues at coordinate 1,981,466,642 of OY728161.1, read as the reverse complement.
TTAATTCGACCAAAAACAACCTTATGAATATAATATGACCATTTACGTCCACTTGGATTAGATTATGACATTTAATATTATTTTATTTAATGAATATTTAAAATAGATAAAATCAATGTTTAATAACTAAAACATTTTCAATATGGGGTTATACATAAGATAAATTCGACTATAAGTATTCATTATAAATCTAAAAGTATTTCCTACATAATTATATTTTATTTATAATTTTTAGACATTAAATAAATTAATTAATTATGACACAACGTTGATGCAGTAATTACCCTTTTAAGGAAATGTTAACATAATTGATGTTATAAATGCCCAAATAAATGAAATTTGAGACTTTTTATGAATTCCACTAATTTTCTAGGTTACTATGATATATTAGTGTTGATTTAATAATCTTTGTTCGAACATATAATTCTGTTATGACTGTCACAAAAATCATATATCAAATAGTGTCAAAATTGACACAAAATAGTGGTTAAATCAAATATTATATTATTAATTGTTATTTTATTCCTAAAAATCTAAGGATCTGCCAAATGACTTAGATAATGATATATATATTAATAATAAACAATTTGGGGTTCGTTTGGCATGTTATAGTAAGTGTATTAACCATATAGTGTAAGAAAACAAAAAGTCATGGTAAAAGTTAAATTATTTAACTTAGAGTTAAATATAATTGATAAGGTTAAAATAATAACCTAAACTTGTCTAAATCCTATTGGTTGATATGATTTAGACCAATCCCCACTTTACCTTTTAAATAAGACCCTTTGGAACCATTATAAACCAATTTTGACTTTAATATAAGATAATATTTTTGAGATATTCCTAAGGTGCCCCTCTCCTCCCTTATAAAAGGGCACCACCTCCCCCTTCTCCTCACACCAAATTGAGCACTCAATCTCGGCCAACCCCTGACAAAATCCCTTCTCCAATTCCCTATAATAATCTTAGAGGTCCGGGTCTTCTTCAAAGACCAATCTTAGTTCCCTAAGTGGAGGATTCAAAGAGGCGTTTCAAAGAAGAGGTAATATCCATTACCGATCTTTTCAATTTCTTTCTAATTCAACTTCTTCTTCTTTAGTTGTTTCATGATAAAGTAATAACATCAGTATTTCTTACATACTGATATGTTATTATAAATATGAAACAACCCTAATTCACCTTCTATCCATCCTACGGAAAAATGAAATCACCGTGCGTGCATACGTACGGAATACCGTCTCCACGTCATGGTGTAATCTATTTTCCACCATAACTTTACAAGGATGGGTATAACGGTGTAATGAGTAACTATATATGATTATTATAAAGTGATATTGATACTGAAATAGTATAAATACACATAAATACAATTCCACGATCATGGGAACAATATCATCGCTCGTGCGTACGTACGGAATACCGTCTCCACGATGTGATGCGACTTGTTCTACATGATCATCATTACATAGTAATTATATAAATGAATTGAATGAATAAATATGATATATGTTACACTAATACCATTCTGGATATAAAGTATCTATAACCATAAAAGAAGAATAAAAATTTATTCGGCAAAACACGCATAAGAACAAAAGGCAATAAAGAACCGAGTAACAAGTAACAATGAAATATTACTAATAAGAAGCTAAGAATATGACCATATATGATATCATATCAAAATGTATGATTCTGGAATAAGTCAATAACATTATTTATACCATTATACAGGATCTTCGGACACGTACAAAGAAAATCGGACCTAAGGTAAGGGAAATGTCACAATCTCATTTTATCCGAGATTGTTTATACTTTGGTATTTACTGGGGTGTATTTTATCATCCACATCCATGTTTTCCCAATATGAAATATTTATATCCTTCTACAATAGTTTATATCAAATTTTACCCTTTGGTGAGATTTTAGTAAAAGATATGAATGGAATCTTTTGGCGTTTTTCGTACGAGGTACTTTTTGACTTTTCCGACAAAAGTGCGAAGAATGTTTTTTTAACTTATACGGCATGAATGGATTTTTAAAACATTATTTCCAAAGAAGCTTCCTTTAAAAGTTTTCAAGCTTATTTTTAATCAACTTCTTTTAGATTAATATTGTATGACATGTTAAGAGAGGAAACATGTATTTGAAGTAGAAAGGTTATTTTCCTCAAGAATGGAGTTCAAATGTTTAATCAAAATTATTTTCCACCTAAGATAATATAGGGTTCTGTTTTTATCCCTATTATTACATTGATTTGATTATGTTTTGAGGGAATTATTTTTATGAAGTCATTTACCTCATATGATTTGTTTTATGATGTCATGATGTTTCAAGAATCCCATATTTGTTACATTTGTTATGCGATGATGTATGATTTATGATTATGTGGCACACATAAGAAAGGATTCATTATAAGATGGGTGGGACCTATATCTCCCTACAATGAATTGGGTAAGGATTTATATCTCATGAGATAGACATGGCTGGAATAGAAGGTTATTTCGGTTTAGTGATACAGGACTGAAACGAGGAGTGAACTCGGTTCCGAAATGGACTTTGTCCGCTAAGATAGTCTTGGGAATGAGTCATGACTAACAAGAAATGATTTTCCATGATTATGTGTGCATGCCACAAAGTTTCAAGTTTTATGTTATGATTATGGGGATCTCATTTTCACTTCTATGATTTATTCCATGATAGGATATTATGATCTCTTTTGCAGGTTTTGATTTCCAAAAAGATATGATATGATTTTTATTTCCTTTATTTGACCTTGCTGAGCATCTGAGATCACCCTTTTTGTATGTTTTCTTTTCCCCAGGTCAGGAAGATGGATATTAAGTAGAATATGCTAAAAGGGACCCTAGATATGATGAAATAAATGGGAGACACTATAGAAAATTTATGAACTAGTTGTTTATGTTTCCCAGTTTCTAACGACACTATACCTATACTGTCCTTTGTGGTTTTGTCATATGTTGTAATAAGTGTGCTTCAATTTTGAAGTATTAACAATGTATGTAAAGTATGGGTCGTTATATTAGACATGGGATTAGTCTCATAACTCGTCACTACAAATGACATCACCAGGTGTTACCAACATCACTACCGTATTTTGGTTTAGAGTGTATCGAAGGGACCTCCATCCAACACCCTTTCATGTTTCCACATTTAACATGATCTCAAAAGAGGCTCTGAATACCCAAACAGATTACACTATTGTAGTCCTTATGGAAAACATGCGAGATAGACTACTTAATTGCCCGAAATGGAAAATTGGTTAATATGGTACTATTCACCGTAGCCAGCCCATGTGGGGCCCGCACCCCGACTCCGATACTCGTCGGGAGAACTGTGATATCATGATACTCTTGTAAAAACATGGTGAATCGATTATTCATACTCCCCAGATAGATGCCTAATGAAAATGTTGTAGTAAGATGCACAAAACTTAAGAGACTGCCCATGGTCCCATGCCTCAACTCAGGATTCAACGCCTGAAACCACCTCGGTCAATCTCGCCTCGATGCCAGGGTCAAAACGCCGCTAACGGCGCCTAAAACAGACTCCAGATGTAGATGTTGCCATTTCCTGCATTATACGCAAATGAGGTACTGTGGGGGCCACACCTTGGGCATGAATTTGGGAAAGCGGATTGCGTCGTCGCAATCCCCTCGAAAAAACACTCGGAAATGAGTACTCAAACACCCTAAACAGATGTCTGGTGAAAAAGTGGTGTTCCACCGTAAAACATGAAAACTAGCCCCTGTGGGGCCCACACCTTCCGTCCAACTCGAACACTTTATAACGCATCTCAAAAAGTCCGCACAAGGACTGGGGTCACGCTCCCTCAGACGGCGCATCAATCAGACATCCCAAGAAGGAGGTAGGTCCGACGCAACTACCAATTAATTAATTAATTCATTCATTCATTCATTATTCACATTTAGCGTTTCGTGCTGACGAGACAAGAAACCAACCTGAAATTTATCCGAACCAATATTGGAAGGAACGTCTCTGCTCCAGGTCCACCGTGCCTCTGAAGGCACATCAAACGGACGTCCGGCTCGCGAGGTGCGTCTGTTGCGAGCTTTAATGATAAATTTAATATTATCGGATTAAAGCTCTCGGGTTACCCGCCTCCGGGCGCATGACCAAAAAATCCCCCTAAACTCACATTAAAATTTCGGTCTCTTCGATAAGTCCCACATCCGCAGACGGTGCACCAAACGGACACTCCATTTAGGAGATATGGTCCCCCGAATGCAAGGGGGCCTAACCGGGCCGGTTCACCCCGGCCGGCGCAGTCCGAACCGCCAGTCCGCGGCCCGTCCAACAGAATCGAACCTGCTCCTCGGTTCCGGTTTTACCAACCGACCATCCTTTTGGCCAGTCTTCACATCGTGTCCCAACAAGACCCACGAATTGCGGGTCCTCACTACCCTAGCGGATCTGTTTTGGCCAGTCTTCGTTGACGCCCCAGTAGGACCAACGTTTTGTGGGTCCTATCTTACTTTACACGCCCGAGGCCAGGGCTTGGGCTTCCTTTGACCGGGACTAGCCATGGCCACCGTTCCGAGCTCCTCGCTCTATCTCCGACTCCCCACCTCACTACTGAGATCCCCAGACCTACTCGGCTCCTCCCGGGTGCTCCCCTGATAACACTGCCGTGCTGCCCCAGCTACCCACCGGCCGCAACACCTCCTCGACAGTGCGCTGCTCCGGTACCTCTTCTACACCACCGCCCTGCTACCCATTTCACGACATCACCTACAGCCAACTGCGAGCCACTTGACACACCACGGCCGCCACGCACAGTCGTCGGCTGGTCATCCGCCCTCACCGGAGCCCGCAACTCCAACTCCTCCTGGATTGTCGCCACCGCCTCCCCCAAACCCCTGATTTCACCCACTGCCCGACGCCTGTCCTCCGTCCACTAACCTTGCTGGAGTCAGGACTTCCAACGGTCGTTTCCACTACTCTGTTGGCACGATTTCAAAACCGAACAAGGGTTTGTGATTCTCTGGATGAGGCCTTCGCAGCAGTTGCCTCCGATCATCGATCCGATGAGATATTGCACGTCCGATGTTTTGGATGAAGAATTCTCAAGAATGGTTTTTAGAATGGGTCTCAGACCATGGCTATTTTTCATTTGGCCATCATCCCTATTCAATAATTATATATAATGAACAATGAAAATTGGAAGAAACTCCAGAAATTGACGACGATGTGGAAATTTCACAAGAACCCTACCTCAATTTCGATGAGAGTCGTAGGTGATGTGTCTGGGAGCCTCCACCATCGAACCGATGATTTTTCAGTGAAGATCACTCCTCGATCTAGAGAATAATGGAGAAGAACATCTAGGGATAGAGGGGAAGAGAGAGATAGAGAGAGAATAAAATGGGTTCTCCCTTCCAACACATAGTGAATTATAAAAATTCAATAAAACACTCCCAACGGGCGCGAATTCTAAAACCTCCGCACCCGCCTATTTTATGTCATGCCTAGGCAAGACGCCCCATTTCGAACTCAATGAATGTCTCAGATTTCAATTATGTGACTTTGTTCGAAATTTATTCAGAAAGAAAGCCAGTGATAAAAATCACTAAGTAGACATTTCGAAATGATCACTTCGCCCATGGGTGACATCTCTCATAGCAGGCCCACTCCCGCAACTTTTACACCCCGCCTAGTGTAAGCAGAATGCTCTGGACTCAACGGTACCCTCAGTTTTCCCATTCGAACAACCGTTTAAGAGATAATTGAGTTTAACCATGAAACAAATAAATAAATTATTTAATTTATCCCTTTCACATTCTGATAGCAAGCGAGGGGTCCAAACACCTCGTGCCGACCTGTTTTATGTCATTCCTAGGGTAAACACCACATTGTGGACCCATTCATACCATCAGGTTTCTGATCTGAAACACCATTTAAGAGTTATCCCATTTATTTGGAATTATGGTTTGAATGCATTGAAAATTTAATTCTGGCCACACCGGTGCTCAGAATGGTATGTCGTCTGAAGGCGCTACTCTGGAATAACATCAAGAAAATTTCAAAGCCTTTTATAGAAAAAACCTGGTTCTTACATAATTCCCTCCATCAAGCCTTTCGTCCCTAAAAAGAAATCTAGGGAACAACTTAGGTTACTAAGCCCGCACTTGGCTATCACATACCCAAAAGAACTCTTGCACAGTCCCGTATCACCGCACAAGAACCAAGGATTGATCAGTTCATGTGGGTTCTGCCCTCACCAATTACATGCATAGGAGCATGCACACTTTTTCTCAGGTGAGTCACGTGGGAGACATCATGCACCCACTTCCGACCTTAGTGTTATGGAAAGACGGTAGGGAACATCGACATCCCTTTGCAAGGTCTCAAACGGCCCGAAGGCCCTCAGGGTTAACTCACCTCCCCGGACGAACCTCTACATCACATGTTGTGACTGGAAATCGCTATTCAAACATGGGACAAGTCCCAGTGATTCCCTCCTTCATAATATCCATATGGTGAAACACCTAAGGATTTCTGGTCAAACAAGGTTTTATAGTCGATGTCTCACGACCCAGGCTCTCTTACATGCTCAAAGAGTGAATTAGTTGACACCATAGACTATCATAAAAGGTCTCAGACCTTCTACCATTCCAAAACAGGGTTACACCAGCACCCCACGTCACCTTGGAAACACCTTAAGCATGGAGCATGGAGAAAAGAATTTCACACGCATACTCAGAAAGATCTATAAATTGCATCTCTTATCATCTCATGCTCTGTAGGATTGTCGACATCCAAAGATCGCGGCTGTCTGTGGTCCCAACTGTCAGCTCCCCGAGCCTGACATGGACCGCCTGGTGGTGATGGGAAGAACTCATAATGTTGTCCCGTACCACTAGCTCCTCCTGCTCCTCTTCTATCACCACATCTCCCGCCACTACTCTGATCACGGTGCTGCCTCTTTTGTGGTGTTTCAACTGCTGGCTGCCTAATATTCTCAGCATCACTGGTCAGGCCGACTCGCTCCAGGTGACCTCGCCAATTGCAAGCATAACAATGACTCTTTCTATGGGCTACACTGGGTCCCTCAAGCGTGACTACGGTGTACTACCATGCCCTTGAGTCCGGTAATTGGAAAGCCACCTGCATCAAGGTTATATCAGTCGACGCCCGCTAGCAGTGGAAGACGTCCCGACTCTGTCGATCCTGCAACCCCCACCAACTGTAGAGTGTGACTATGAGCTTTATCTCACCAGTGCCTGCTTTATAACCCCATCATATGTAGAAATCCCCAAGGGTACTACGAAAACACAAATCTCCCTACGAAGAACCTGCACGAACTTTCGCACTCAGAAGTTGCTGTTGTGGACTATGTCTGGGTAAAAACGTGCACGGTCCGTGAAACTAGTCATGTACTCAGTCACTGTCATCCCTCTCTTCTGAAACTGCAGGATCTCCTGGATCCAAATGGAGCATAAGCAGGAGGGGTAAAACTCCTCATGATACAGCATTTGAAAGTCACCCCACAAAAGCGATGACTCATCAAGAAACTGAGTCACCATACTCCACCAACGCCCAACTGCTCTGTGGAAAAAAGCTTATAGCCAAAGACACTCTCAGATCTACCAGTGTCTGTGTAATCCTGAAGAGGAAAACCAATGCCTCAAGCCAATCCTTTGCTACCAGAGGGTCTGGCTCACCACTGAACCTCATCGGTCTCTGTCGTTGGACCTCACGGAGAATGCTCTACATGCTCCCAAACTCCATCTGCTCTACTAGAGCTGTCTGCTGCTCACAAGGTGGGGGAACTACTACTAGCCCACTAGGATAAAGGGACTCGCATGATGGGTCATGGACTGAGGCCTCATCGCTCACAGGGTCTTCGTCACGAACCAAAGCTTGTATCCTGGCCGGCTGTCTTCACGGAGACATCCTAAATGTTATCAAGGAGTGCTACGGTCAGATGGTCATATTTGTATATAACAGTAACAACATTGGTGAGACGACACAAGAAGAACAGTCAAAGACTCAATCCTATGTGATTCACAAACCAATTTTTCCCTGCAACGGGTGTCTCATCATTCCCTGTTGACAAGAGGGTTTTCAAGGTCTTGGTGAATGGATAGGTCGGCCGCCGTATCATCATTGGACTCCCTAGCCTGAGAGCCACTCCCAAGACATGTTGACATTGTTTCCCTAAATCCCAAAAAATTCCTTTTTAAGGTCATCCACAAAACATCCCAAGGAACGAACCACCTCTGACACCACTTTTTCATGACCCGACCCTATCCGGGATCGAGCCACAACTACCCCAAGCCCACCTCAAAAGGCCTGGGATTGGCAACAAGCGTCGAAGGCTAAAAAACTATGGGAGGCCTTTTCTTGAGTACTTGTACACACACACACATCCCACTCAATGCAGAAGCACAGAGTAAAAAGAAAAGTAATGTACCCACAGCTATAAAAAACCACAAGAGTGCATCAACCTCTAAACATTACAAAGTGAGTGCTGAAGGTAAACTGAAAAAAGGGAAAAACACATGCCCAACCAGAAAAGTGCCACAACTCAGCAACAGGTAAAAAAAAGTAAAACAGCTGGGAGAGTCCCACACTTGGAACCCAACTCCGACCACCATACACTGTCCATGCTCCATAACTCTTAATTTATACTGAAGTCATGACCAGCATGTATGTTGTCCTCTTGGGCACACCATGGGGGGGCAAAGCCCAAGAAGAGGTGAGTATAAAAATTCTCAGTTGGATTCCCCAAAGGCTTGAGGGAGAAACAAAGAGGTACTGAAGAGATGAGCAGTAGATAGAATAGGGAAAAGTAAAAGAGTACAACTGAGAGTGTAGTGAAGAGTATAGATCAACCCAACAAGAGGAAGGAAGTAGACTCGTCAAAACACAAGGAGCTAGAAGTGGTGAGAATATGAACTTCTCATCAAGTATTCGCTACCTATAGCAAGAGAGTAGAGTCATCCAACCCCGAGAGGATAGACACAGAAAGCAAGTGGCATACCCCACGTGTCTTCGCCTCTCCTGGAAGGAGAGTAACTGAAACCCAAGGAGTGGGTACTAAGATAAGGTATACACATATCCATATGCTCAATCAAGAAGCCCGAACAAGATCGTAAAGGGATCTCCATCCCATAGCTCATACCAAGAAACTATGTAGCCAAAAATCCAAGATCTAACAACTATTAATGCCATATATCCCACACAGCTGCCCCGAATTGAAATCCAAGGGGGCTCAAATCACCACACCGTGACACTATTTGCTTTGGGCGGCACTGACTCGCCAACATGGTTTTATGTTGCATCACAAGGATGCATCTTGGTGGGGAAACCACCCCTCATACTTGAGAGTTCTGGGGAAAGTGAAACCACACCTCGTCACTGTCACACAGTCGAGTGGTCTGCTCAATGTCAAAGCTGTCACATCACTATCCGATTAAACCAAGGGTCCCGCTCCGGTAATCAGGAAGTAAAAAAGCCACAGACTAGCCTAGTAGAAAGGAATTAGTCTGATAGGAGTCATCGGTTAACCAACTGGCCAGTCTCTGCTAGAGGGTAGACCCTAAGAGGTAGTCGGGTGACCCACTGACAGGTCTCTGCTGGAGGGTAGACCATAAGAGGTCGACAGGAGACCCACTACCTAGCCCTGTTGGAGGGTAGACCTGGAAGAAGTCGATAGGGGACCCACTTCCGAGTCTCTACTAGAGGGTAAACCTGCAAGAAGTCGACAGGCGACCCACTTCCAAGTCTCTGTTGGAGGGTAGACCTTGATGAAGTCGACATGTGACATGATGCCCAATCTATACAGGAGGGTATACCCAGAAGATGTTGACAAGCGACCCAGTGCTTAGTATCTACTCGAGAGTAATCCGGAAAGTAGTTGACATGCGACCCACTTCCCAGTCTCTACTGGAGGGTAGACCCGAAAGAAGTTGACATGCGACCCACTGACCTGTCTCTGCTGGAGGGTAGACCCTGCAGTAGTCAACAGGTGACCCACTGCCCAGTCTCTACTAGAGGGTAGACCTGGGATTGGTTTGATAACTCAGCACTGCAACTGATATAACTGAGTGTTACCAACATCGCTATTGTGTGTTGGTTCAGAGTGCATCAAAGGGACCTCCATCCAACACCCATTCATGTTTCCACATTTAACATGATCTCAAAAGTGGCACCACATTCCCAAACAGATTACACCGTTGTAGTACTTGTGGAAAAACATGCGAGATAGTCTACTTACTCACCCAAAACGGACAACTTTTGAATATGGTACTATTCCCCGTAGCCAGCCCGTGTGGGGCCTGTACCACGACTGCGATACTCGTCGGGAAAACTGCGCCATCACGATACTCTCAAAAAAACACGCTGAATCGACTATTAATACGCCCCAAAAGGATGACTAATGAAAAAGTCACAGTAATCTACACACAACACAAGAGATAGCCCGTGGGTCCCGCACCTCAACTCTGGCTTCAACGCCTGAAACCACCCCGGTCAATCTCGCCTCGATGCCAAGGTCACAACGCCACTAACATTGCATAAAATAGACTCCAGATGTAGATGCTGCCATTTCCTGCATTATACGCAAACGGGGCCCTGTGGGGCCCACTCCTCAGGCACCAATTTAGGTGAGCAGATTGCGTTGTTGCAATCCCCTCGAAAAAACACTCAGAAAAGAGTACTCAAACACCCTAAAAGGATGGCGGGTGAAAAAGTGGCGTACCACCGTAAAACGTGTTAACTAGGCCCTGTGGGGCCCTCACATTGCCTCTAACTCGAACACTTCAGAAAGCATCTCAAAAAGTCCGCACGAGGACTGGGGTCACACTGCCACTGACGGCGCGTCAATCAAACATCCCAAACATGAGTTAGGTCAGACGTAACAATTAATCAATCAATTAAATATTTAATTAATTATTCACATTTAGCATTTCGTGCTACCGAGCAATGAAACCTACCTGCAAGGGCTCCGGGCTAACCTTGGAAAGACCGTCTTATCTCTGGTGCCACCTTGCCTCTAACGGCATGTCAAACGGACGTCCGACTCATGAGGTGCGTCCATTGCAAGCTTTAATGGCAATTTACTATCATCGAATTAAATATCTTATGTTACCTGCCTCTGGGCGCATAACCAAAAAAACCGCTGAAACTCTCTTTAAAAGGGCCACCTCGTCGATACGGTCCCACAGCCGCAGATGGTGCATCAAACGGACCAACCGTTTATGAGGTACGACCCCCTGAATGTAAGGGGGCCTAACAGGGCCAGTTAACCCCAGTCGGCCCGGTCCGAACCACCGGTCCGTGGCCCGCCTAGCAGCACCGGACCCGGTCCTTGGGTCCGGTTTTACAAACCGACCGGCCTTTTGGCCGGTCTGCGCATCGTCGCCCAATAGGCCCTGCAGATTGCGGGTCCTCATTCCACCAACGGACCGGCTGTGACTGGTCTTCGTTGACTCACCTACAGGACGTGCGTTGCGCGGGTCCTGGCTTGCTCCGCACACCCGAGGCCTGGCCTCAGGATTCCTTCGACCGTGACCAGCCACGACCGCCATTCCGAGCTCCCCGCTCTGCCGCCGACTGCACACCTCGCTGCTGTAACACTCGAGACTTTGATGAGAAATATTTTGTTTTTATGTTATATACATCTTCAAAGGTATCGTTCACTACACACAACACTAGCTTAGCTTACATTACATGCAATCACGACCTTCCTCGATTGCTTGCATCGTAAGAAATATCGAGTTTCACTAAAAAACGATATGCTATTAAAATATTATTAAAACTAGCCATTGTGAAAAGTAATACCCACTTTTTAAATTTTTGTAAATTTTATTTTTCAAAATGGACTTCATTTTTGGATTCAGAATATCGAAATTAGCCTAGGGTGAAATTTTGGTATTTTTCTGAAAACTTTCAATTTTTGATGAATAGTGAAAACATTGTGTTACTATTTAAAAACCGAATTTTTAATTAAATAATTATTTACTTTATTTAAATTTATTTTAGGTCAAAATTGATACATAATACCTATATAAGTTCAATGGAATTCATTGGAGTCATTTTATAATAATTTTAGACATATAAAAATTTTATCGAACTTTTCACCGTCTTTTACCCACCTCATAGGAGAATTTGCAAATTTACATAAAACATAATTTTACCGCTTTTGTGAGTGGAATTTCGAAACTCCGAGAGACACAGTTAATATCAAAGACTAAAATGTGGTTCAATGAGATGAAAATAATTTTTGGTGAATAGTAACTTTTTACTTTTTTTTACCATGGTTAAAAGTAAATATGGAAATTAAGGGTAAAAATGTTATTATTATTACCGTAACAAATGTCCTAATTCTATGGTATAAGTGTAATTCGACCAAAAACAACCTTAGGAATAAAATATGACCATTTATGTCCACTTGGATTAGATTAGGACATTTATTATTAATTTATTTAAAGAAGGGTTAACATAGTTAAAATCAATGTTTAATAAATAAATCATTTTTAATATAGGGTTATACATAAGACAAATTCGACTATAAATATTTATTATAAGGATAAGAAGATTTCCTACATAATGGTATGTTATTTTTAATTTTTAGACATTAAATAATTTAATTTATTTATGACACAATGATGATGAGGTAATTATATTATCAATGAAATATTGACATAATTGATGTTATAAATACCCAAATAAATGTAATTTAAGACTTTTTATGAATTCAAATAATTTTATATGTTAATATGACATGTTATTATTGATTTAATTAGCTTTTTTCGAACTAATATTTCTGTTATGATTTTCACAAAAATCGATTACCAAATAGTTTCAAAATCTACATAAAATATTTTTTAAAACAAAAATTATATTATTAATTATTATTTTAATCCTAAAATATATAATTCGGCCAATATAATTAGATAAGGATATATATATTAATAATAAACAACTTGGGGATTGTTTGGCTTGTTTTAGTAAGTTTATTAACCTTATACTGTAAGAAAACAAGAAGACACGGTAAAAGAAAAATTATCTAACTTAAAGTTAAATCTAAATGATAAGGTTAAAATAGATAAATAAACTTGTCTAAATTATATTGGATGAGAGTATTTTGACCCATCCCTACCTTATTTCCGAAATAAATCAATTTGGAGCTATTAAAAACTGAATATGACTTTATAATAAAATAATATTTTTAGTTTCTCCAAAGGTGCCCCTCTCCTCCCTTATAAAAGGGCACCTCCTTCCTGTCTTCTTCACACCACATTGAGCCTTCATGCACGGCCAAAACCTACCAAATTCTCTTCTCCACTTTCCTAGAAACATCCTAGAGGTCCTGGTCTTCTTCAAAGAACAATTTTAGTGCCCTAATTGGAGGTCTCAATGAGGCGCTTCAAAGAAGAGGTAATGTCTGTAACCAATTCTTTCAACTTTATTTATTCTTCCACTTCTTCTTCTTTAGTTTTTTCATTATGAAGTAATAACATCAGTATCACTAATATACTGATATGTTATTATATGTATGAAACAACCCTATTTCACCATCTATCCATCCTACAGAAAATGAAATCACCGCGTGTGCGTACGTACAGAATACCGTCTCCACGCCGTGGTGTAATCTATTTTCCACCACCACCTTAAATGGACGGGTATAATTGTGTAAATAATAACTATATATGATTATTGTAAAGTGATATTTATTCTTAAATATTATACATACACTCCAATACAATTCCACGATCATGGGAACGATATCATCGCCCGTGCGTACATATAGAATACGGTCTCCACGATGTGATGCGACTCGTTCTACATGATTTTCATTGCATAATGATTACCTAAATCAATTGAGTGAATAAATATGATACGTATTACACTAATAAAATTCTGGAAATGAGGTATCAAAAACCTAAAAATAATAATAAGAAGTTATTCGACAAAACACGCATACGAACAAAAAGCAATAAACACCCGAATAACAAGTAACAATGAAATATTACTAATAATAAGCTACGAATATGACCATATATGACATCATAAAAATAAGTATGTTTGTGGAATAAGTCAATGAAATTATTTAAATCATTATACTGGAGGTTCGGACACTTACGAAGAAAATCAAACCTATGCTAAGGGAAAATATCACAATCTCATTTTTATCCGAGATTGTTTATACTTCAGAATTTACTGGGGCATATTTATCCTCCACATCCATGTTTTTCAATATGTAATATTATTTCAATCCTCCTACAATTTTATAAATCAAATTTTACCCTTTGGCGAGTTTTTAGTAAAATATATGAAAGGAATCTTTTGTCATTTTTCGTACGAGGTACATTTTGACTTTTCTGTCCAAAGTATGAGAAGAATGTTTTTTAACATATACAGAATGAATGGATTTTTAGAACATTATTTCCATGAATCTTCCTTTATGAGTTTTCAAGTTTATTTCTAATCAACTTGTTTTAGTTTAAAATTATATGACATGTTAAGAAAGGAAAATGTTTTTGAAGTAGAAAGGATATTTTCCTCAAGAATTGAGTTCAAGTGTTTTATCAAAATTATTTTCCATCTAATATAATATAGGGTTATGTTTCAATACATATTTTTACATTGTTTTGATTATGTTATGATGGATTTATTATTATGATGTCCTTTTATGTTATATGGATTGTGTTATGATGGCATAAGAATCCCATTTTTGTTACATGGGTTATGATATGATGTATGATTTATGATTTTGTGGCACACATAAGAATGGTTTCATTATGTGATGGGTGGGACCTATATCTCCCTCCAATGCATTGGGTAATGATTTATATCTCATGAGATAGACATGGCTGGAATAGAAGGTTAATCTGGTTCAGTGAAACAGGACTAAAATGAGGAGTGAACTCTGTTCAGAAATGGACTTTCTCCACTAAGATAGTCTTGGCAATGAGTCTTGAGTACTAAAAAATGATTCTCTATGATTATGTGTGTATGCCACAAAGATTCATGTTTTATGTTATGAGCATTGGGATTACATTTCACTACTATGATTTATCCCATGTAATGAAATTATGATCACTTTTGTAGGTTAATATTTCCAAAATTTTATGTTCTTATGAATATGATGTGATTGATATTTCTTTGTATACCCTTACTGAGCATTTGAGCTCACCCTTTTGTATGTTTTCTTTCCCCAAGTCAGGAAGAAGGTTATTAAGTAGGATATTCCAAAAAGGGACTCTAGATATGATGAAATAAATGGGAGACAATGTAGATGATTTATGAACTAGTTTTCTAGGTTTCCTAGTTTCTAAAGACACTATACCTATACGACCCTTTCATGGTTTTGTTATATGTTGTAATAATTGTGATTCAATTTTGAAGTAATAAACATGTATGAAATGTATGGGTCATTATAGTTGGTATCAGAGGCAAAGGAGGTAGGAATGTTCCCAATCCTTGGGAACTCTCACATGTGAGCGTTGGACGAAGCGTGGCTCTCCGCCCAAGGGCTTCATGAGGAAATGGATGCCACTGGGGATGGTGGTGTGTCCCACCCATGGGATATATACGCCCATGGAGTTCCCTAATAGGTATCAACTATAGTCCAATAGAAGTAATTCCAGATAGTTATAGTTGGAATCAGAGGAAAGGTATAAGGCCCCGGCCATAAAACTTACTTAATCTTCAGTTATTACAAGGTTACACATTGAGGATCTTTTCAGGTTTAGAGTTTTATATAATTAGATCATGAAACATGCATTACATTCCACATTTAAACAAAGTGGTTACATAAAAGATAGTATTCATTCTTCCCATCAACGGAAACATATTTAAAATAAAACACGGTTTCTTTCTTGACACATCCTTGACACTCTCATCGCATCATTTAACTTTCCCTTGACCTGTGAAAAACATTTCAAAAACATGGGATGAGCATAAAAATCTCATTAAGAGTTATAAAAATATGGAAAGGAAACATGAGTTCATATATACATTAGAATGAAATCATACTTTACCCATAAAACATAGGCATATCAAATCATGAATAAATCATAGAAATCATAAGACATAAAATGTATCTTGAGGCATTCATAACATTATTACGTAGGGAGTAACCCTCTTGGTTACATTTGGAATACCCACCATAGTATATTCCATAATTCTCTTCGGAGAAACCTTAACGTTTCACTCCTTCGCGTTACCCAATGCATTGGAGAGCTATATCGGGCTCACCCAACCTTAGTTTATCACACAACCACCCGTTTTCATAACAATTTCCAAGAACCATAACATAAACATATCACATAAAACATGCATAAAGTAAAGATAAAATTTCCACATTTCAATCACAATATAACATTTTAGGTTATTGAAATAATGAATCCATTCAAAAAGAAACCATTTCCAAAACCATTTAATACATTTAATAAAGAGATTTTTTAAACAAAGTGTCCCATACCACCATGAATCTTTTAAAATTTTAAACCACTAATATCCATATAAATAAATCCTTAAAACCACTTTGAAAACATGTATATTAATAAGAACAAATAATTAAAACATTTAAAGCGATATTTTGGTTAAAGGGGTTCTACCAAAATTAGAGACACTTGAATACAATAATTGAGGAATAACATTTAGTCAGAACTTCATAATATCATGAGAATAAATGGATTAATGATATAATATTCCAAAGGATAGTATATACACCATATAAGAGTGAATTGGTGCATAAAAACAATGAAGTCTCGGTAGAAATGGCAAATGTGATGAATTCCATTATAAAGAAGGTATCTTTAAATTAAGGATAATTCAATCTCAACATTATGTGTGACAAATATAAATACACCCAATATAAGTGGATATTAAGTGTAAAACAATAAAATGTAATTCACACATATTCAAAAGATTACATATTCAATAACTACATGTTGAACCCAAAGAAATCGAAATTGGGTTAAAAAGTTCCCTTGGTAAAATTTGACAGCCTAACAACATCACTTCAAAATTCAGAAAATGAGTTGATGAGAGATAAAAAGGGAATATCATCACTTCGACATAAACTTTACATCAATAAGAACACATCCCAACATAATAGTATGTGAATTAAAAGACATAACAAAAGAATTCTTTTAAAAAAGAGGAGGGTGAAAGGTCCCCTTACCGAGTTGGGTAACTTTCGAAATGTACACCCCATGGAAGAAGGGTCATACAATGAAGACGTGAATACCCATAAATGAAATTATACTACAAAAAGTTTATAATAATGGGAAGTACATACACCACTCAAATGAAATTTTGGCAAATGTAGCATAAATCTCACAGGAATAAAAGTGAGATGAAAAATCCCTTACGAAAACTCAGCAGCCTAACGGTGCCACTTAAAACATCCAAAATGGATTGATGAGAGGAAATAGGGTATCTCATTATATTACCATAAAATTTACAATGAGAGGAATATAAAATAACATCCCCCATCATAACAAAGAGGAGCTTAAAAGAAGTGACATAAAGGAGAGTACTTAAAAAGAAAGAGAGAGGTTATAACTCTTACGAAAATTCGGCAGCGTAACAGCGCCACTCAAAACTTCCCAAATGGATTGATGAGAGAGAATAGGGTATCTAATCATAAAAATTATATTAAGATTAATATAAAATAAAATCCCAAAAACAAGAAATATGAGCTTTAAAAGGAATGACATAAAATATTATACTTAAAAAGAAAGAGAGGAGTAGGATCCCTTACCTCGGGTCCGACCTGGCTCGATCGTTCTTTAATCTCTTGAATAATAAACATGAGTTAATTTCTACTTCCATAAAAACCTTTTTCAAGTCAATTATTCCGTTTATATAACTTATTACCATGTCATAAACATTATGTAATCATTTAAGTAAATAATATTTGTTTTGCCGATATTTGGTTCTTAAGTCGAAAGTGGACTTCTTATAATTACATGTTGTTTGTGTGGCCAAATGTTCATTATATCTAGAATTGTATTCATGATGTAGATATCATATATATCATATATATCCAGTATATTCATCCATTTATAATATTACATAACATTTAGTGTTAAGAAATGAAATGCACCATTCATGGAGACGGTAAGCCGTACGTACGCATGAACGCTACTTCCATTTGTATTTCATATTTAATGGAATTAAAACATAATGATACATAATAGTATTTTAATTCCAGTATGGTATCATATATAATATCATTAAATATATCCTTGATACGTACCACATATGGTATTAACAAATAAAATCACTTTGAGGGGGCGGTAGTCCGCACTTCCTTAAATGAAGATATCGCATTTACCCATAATGGAAACCATAAAGGTATGACATAAATGAAAAATACAGAAGATTAAGTAAAACATAAACATATTATATATCATATATAAATATAGTGTCATCTTAGTGTCCACCATTGAAGGAGTTAGAAGAATGTTGAACAATCATCGTTTCAGGAGGCAGAAATTCACCATCCACAGAAACAGCATGTTCTTTAACCATTAGATGTAAGTGTGTGTAAGTGTAGCTTGAATCCTTATTATAACAAAATCCTAGTATATTTCGGATACTGTAGTTGTTACAGAATAAAAAATAAAAAGAGTTTAGGGGGTTGGAGAAGTAAAATAAAACAAAAGGACTCAAGTGAAGACATTACCTTAAAATCGGGTAACTTCCTTTGATTTGAGCTCAAAGGCTTCCTTGGAAAGGATTCTGCCCAATGTGAGGCTTCAAGGAGTTATAGAGGGATGTGGAGAGATGAAATGGGCAGGGGTTGGCCGAGCCAAAGGATTTTGAAGTGTTGTTAAGGAGGTAGAGGTGGGGGACTTTTATAAGAGGATAGGAGGGGCACTCTTGGAATGGTATAAAATGTAACATTATTTGCAAATGAGTTTAGGATTTTAATGGTCCTAAATTGATGTGTTTCGAGGATAAGGTGATAAGAGTTTGAAATCCACCCATCCAATATGTTTTGTACATGTGTAGGTCTTAGATTTTACATTATCTTTCCATTTTATTTAAATCGTTAAATAATGAGGTCATCGCTGCAACATCATGATGTCATAAATAATTTAATTTATTTGATGGCTAAAAATTATAAAAAAACTACTATAATGTATGAAATCTTTTTAGCTTTCTAATGAATATTTATTGTCCAAAAGATAATTTATGTAGAAAAAATTAAAAATATTTTTCATAGGTGATACATTCTTTGTCACATTTAACATTTTTTAAAAATAAATAGATAAAAAGTCACTTTCTCACAAAAGTGATTTCATGGGGCCCCCAAGTTTGGAAAAAGGCATCCCATGGTCGGCCATGAGACGACCATTAGCCTTAGGACACATTTTGTGGTAATTTTTTATTATTATGATATTATCTTATTATCTTTAACTACTTGATTACTCATTAATCAAAATAATTAAAGATAATTACCGTCTTTACTATTCATATTGTCCAAAAACAAAAGAGTATTAATTAAATAATTTGGGCCTTATTATTACAAATATTTAATTCATTTTACCAAATTAAAAACACATAAATTGAAATAATTAATTTAAAAAAACATCCCGTTGTCAAAACAAATAGCGGGTTTTTTAGAAACAATATTTATGAAACGGTTGGCACTTGTTTATGCCTAATTCCAATGTGAAATTAATCCCAATGACCATCATTGAATTACATGTTAAAAATATATTCTAATTTCACTTTAAAACAAATTAAAAAGATAATATAAACATATAATTAAATTATATGAAAAAGCAGTGTTGATGTAAAATGTAGTATTTTTACTATTCATTAAAAAATGAACATTGTCAGAAAAATACCAAAAATTAACCCAAGGTAAATTTCAATGTCCCAATCACAAATAATATGTTTATTTTGAAAAATAGATCTTATAAAAATTTTCCAAAACTGGATTTAAAAGGGGTTCTCCATCAAAAGGCGGTTAATCGACCTTTTAAAGAATATTATAATGTTTTCGCTTAAAAACATGATTCATTTTCATTTTTAATCCTCTAAAATTTATTGTAAAGAGTAAAAATATTTTACAAACATATATAATTATTTTGTAGTTAGTTCTGTTCATTCCCGCCATTACAACAGCTAGGCATTAACTTCCATTTAAAATAATATTATTTTATTATTAGAGTGCAACGTAAGATTCCCAAGAAACTCGTTGTTGCGTGTTGGGTACGCCATCCAGCATAGCATCCCATTGAAAGTAATATTAATATTTTATTCACAAATATGGATAAATATAAAGATGTCATATTCTTTATTTACCTGTGGTGTTACATTCTTCCCCCCTTTTGGGAATTGCGTCCTCGCAATTTTTAAAATTGGGCTTGGAAACTTCATTGAAATCCCACATCGGAACAAGAGTCAGTAAAACTATCACTTTAAAATAATGAAAGATAAGTACAATGGTCACCCGAGTTAAACCATACTAGTATTACATGTATGAAAATATGGACATGGAGGAAAAAACAGATGGTCATGTTCTGATGGAGAGTGATAGAAAACATGATTAGGAGAAAGTTAACCACAAGCAAATCACAAACTTGTGATGGGTTAAAGGGTATTTTATTCCCCAGTAGTAAAAGTTAATAGACAACATTTTTGTTTTAAGTTACTTTTTATTGAGTAATTTATTCATAAGGAAACATAATAACTTATCATGTTGACTTTCAAATTTTATTATATTCCTTACACAAACTCATATTTTCTACAAAAGACGAGTATTTAGGAAGACTTGTTCACATTAAGAGTACTATAATCAAATTCTATAGAATCACCTAATCCACAAAAGAGAACTATATACTTCCCATGTCTTTATACATTAACCAAAACCAAAACCAAAAAGGTTAGTACAAGATTAGATAATCCAGAAAAGGATAACCCTTTATAAAAAGAAAATCTATGCTTAATCTCAAAAATTTGTCCAACAAAACCCAAAGTTCAACGAAGACCATTCGATAAAAAAAATTTCCATAAAATTCTTCAAAGTAAACCAAAATAAGGTTGATACCCATATATTTGAAGGATTTAGTCACATAGTCTTCCAAGTTAAATCGTAACATTTATCTCCAAACAACATCAGTTACTCCTAATGTCTCGTATTGAAAATTAATTAACCTAATCAAATATCCTCAATGATAGGTTAATAATTTCCACAAATAACCCAAAATCATCTCATTCTAGATTCATAAGATCATCTAACTAAAAACAATTAGTTAAAATAACTAGGGACTTCACGTAGTCTAGTGGTAGGTGATAAATACCAGTTGAACTTTGGTTGTGGGTTTGATTCCCGCAGCTTTTTCGGACGCGACGGGTTGTCACACGGTCTGCATGTTTTCCTTTTTCCAAAACTATATAATTCTTAAAACATTCCCCAAAATGTGATAAAATCTTCAAAAATGATCATAATGTATTTTAACCTCAAGATTATCTCATGCCTTTCATTTTCCATCATAACATATAATAACCCATAATTAACTCAAAAGTAAGGATCATATAAACTCTAATGGTTACCTTTATAATTATTACCTAAACTTACACATCGATTGGTCATCACGTACATGATGCATTACAGATCATACCAAGGTTCTAGTGGTTGATCATGACTCCTTGCTAGTTGGTTTATAACAACCACGAGTTTCCTCATTGAATCCCCCATTTCATCCAGTCTCTTAATCAGTGTACCACCAAAGTTTCCTTCAAACCTATTGTCACTTTGGTGCCTTCTAGATCCATCCATTTACTAAAACCAAAAAGGGCAGTGTGAGTATATAAAAAAAACCATCATTTACTAATGAGGAAGATAAACACTAATATATACTTACTCATTCACTTTATCTAAAACTAGGACTCTTTCTGAAATCCTACCCATTATGGTAATGTCACTTATTCTTAAAGAATACCCTAACCTCTAAAGTTATCTAAACCGACCTTTGATGCCAACTATAAGGCCCCGGCCTTAAACCATACTTAATCTTGAGTTATTACAAGATTACACATTGAGAATCTTTTCAGGTTTAGAGTTTTAGAGAATTAGATCCTGGAACTTGCATTACATTACACATTTAAACAAAGTGGTTACATAAAAGAGAGTATTCATTCTTCCCATCAACGGAAACATATTTAAAATAAAACACAGATTCATTCTTGACACATCCTTGAAACTATCCTCACATCATGTACCTTTCCCTTGACCTATGAAAAAAATTTCAAAAACTTGGGATGAGCATAAAAAGCTCAGTAAGAGTTATAAAAATATGGAAAGGAAACATGATTTCATATATACATTAGAATGAAATCATACTTTACCCATAAAACATAGGCATATCAAATCATGAATAAATCATAGAAATCATAAGACATAAACGGTATCTTGGGGCATTCATAACATTATTACGTAGGGAGTAACTCTCTTGGTCACATTTGGAATACCCACCCCAGTATATTCCCTAAATCTCATCAGAGAAACCTTAACGTTTAGGTCCTTCATGTTACCCAATGCATTGAAGAGCTATATCGGGCTCACCCACCCTTAGTTTATCACGGAACCACCTGTTTTCATAACAATGCCCAAGAACCATAACATAAACGTATCACATAAAACATTCATAAAGTAAAGATAACATTTCCACATTTCAATCACAATATAACATTTTAGGATATTGAAATAATGAATCCATTCAAAAAGAAACCATTTCCAAAACCATTTAAAATATTTAATAAAGAGATTTTGGAATCAAAGTGTCTGATACCACCTTGAAGATTTTAAAATTTTAAACCATTAATATACATATAAATAAATCCTTAAAACCACTTTGAAAACATGGATATTAATAAGAACAAATAATTAAAACATTTAAAGCGATATTTTGGTTAAAGGGGTTCTACTATAATTAGAGACACTTGAATACAATAATTGAGGAATAACATTTAGTCAGAACATTATAATATCATGAGAATAAATGGATTCATGATATAATATTCCAAAGGATAGTATATACACCATATAAGAGTGAATTGGTGCATAACAACAATGAAGTCTCAATAGAAATGTCAAATGTGATGAATTCCATTATAAAGAAGGTATCCTTAAATTAAGGATAATTCAATCACAAAATTATGTGTGAAAAATATAAATACATCAAATATAAGTGGATATTAAGTGTAGAAAAATAAAAGGCCATTCACACATATTCAAAAGATGAAATATTCAATAACTACCTGTTGAACCCAAAGAAATCGAAATTGGGTTAAAAAGTTCCCTTGGTAAAATTCGACAGCCTAACGGCATCACTTCAAAATTCCGAAAATGAGTTGATGAGATATAAAAAGGGAATCTAATCACATGGACATAAAATTTACATTAATAAGAACATATCCCAACATAATATTATGTGAATTAAAAGACATAACAAAATAATTCTTTTAAAAAAGAAGAGGGTGAAAGGTCCCCTTACCGAGTTGGGTAACTTTCGAAACGTACACCCCATGGAAGAAGGGTCATACAATGAAGATGTGAATACCCATAAATGATATTATACAACAAAAAGTGTATAATAATGGGCAGTACATACACCAATCAAAGGAAATTGTAGCAAATGTAGCATAAATCTCACGGGAATAAAAGTGAGATGAAAAATCCCTTACGAAAACTCGATAGCCTAACGGCGCCACATAAAACATCAAAAATGGATTGATGAGAAGAAATAGGGTATCTCATCATATTACCATAAACTTTACAGTGAGATTAATATAAAAGAACATCCACCATCATAACAAAGAGGAGCTTAAAATAAGTGACATAAAGGAGAGTACTTAAAAAGAAAGAGAGAGGTTATATCTATTACGAAAATTCGGCAGCCTAACGGCGCCACTCAAAACCTCAAAAATGGATTGATGAGAGAGAATAGGGTCTCTAATCATAAAAATTACAGTAATAGTAATATTAAATAACATCCCAATAACAAGAAAGATGAGCTTTAAAAGGAATGACATAAAATATTGTACATAAAAAGAAAGAGAGGAGTAGGATCCCTTACCTCGGGTCCGACTTGACTCGATCATTCTTTAATCTCCTGAATAATAAACTCGAGTTAATTTCTAATTCCTTAAGAACCTTTTTCAAGTTAATTATTCCTTTTATATCACTTATTACCATGTCATAAACATTATGTAATCATTTAAGTTAATAATATTTGTTTTTCCGATATTTGGTTCTTAAGTCGAAAGTGGACTTCATATAATTACATGTTGTTCATGTGGAAAAATGTTCATTATATCCAGAATTGTATTCATGATGTAGATATCATATATATCATATATATCCAGTATATTCATGCATTTATAATATTACATTACATTTAGTGTTAATAAATGAAATGCACCGTTCATGGAGACGGTAAGTCATACGTACGCATGAATGCTACTTCCATTTCTATTTCATATTTATTGGAATTAAAACATAACGATACATAATAGTATTTTAATTCCAGTATGGTATAATATATAATATCTTTAAATATATCCTTTATACGTACCACATATGGTATTAACGAATCAAATCACTTTGAGGGGGCGGTAGTTCGCACTTCCTTAAATGAAGATATCGTGTTTACCCATAATGGAAACCATAAAGGTATGCCATAAATTAAAAATAATGAAGTTTAAGTAAAAACATAAACATATTAGAAATCATATATAAATATAGTTTAATCTTAATGTCCACCTTTGAAGGTGATTGAAGAATGTTGAACAATCATCGTTTCAGGAGGCAGAAATTCGTCATCCACGAAAACAGTATGTTCTTTAACCATTAGATGTAGGTGTGTGTAAGTGTAGCTCGAATCCTTCTTATAAAAAAATCCTAGTATATTTAATAAACTGTATTTTTTACAAAATAATAGAATAAAAAGATTTTAGGGTGTTGGAGAAGTAAAATA
The DNA here is from genome assembly GCA_963277665.1 of Viscum album. NCBI lineage: Eukaryota > Viridiplantae > Streptophyta > Magnoliopsida > Santalales > Viscaceae > Viscum > Viscum album. Next base: position 1,981,441,647 of record OY728161.1, on the reverse strand, counting down.
AATCAAAAGGACTCAAGTGAAGACATTACCTTAAAATCGGGTAACATCCTTTGATTTGAGCTTAAAGGCTTCCTTGGAAAGGATTCTGCCCAAAGTGACGCTTCAAGGAGTTAGTGAGGGATATGGAGAGATGAAATGGGAAGGGGTTGGCCGAGACAAAGGATTTGGAAGTGTGGGTAAGGCGGTAGAGTTGGGGTCTATTTATAAGAGGAGAGGAGGGTCACTCTTGGAATGGTATAAAATGTAACATTATTTCCAAATGAGTTTCGGATTTTAATGGTCCCACATTGATGTGTTTAGAGGATAAGGTGATAAGAGTTCGAAATACACCCATCCAATAGGTTTTGGACATGTTTAGGTCTTAGATTTTACATTATCTTTCCATTTTATTTAAATCGTTAAATAATGAGGTCATCGCTGCATCATCATGATGTCATACATAATTTAATTTATTTGATGTCTAAAAATTATAAAAAAAATACTATGATGTATGAAATATGTTTAGATTTCTAATGAATATTTATAGTCCAAAATATCATTTATGTAGACATAATTAAAAATATTTTACATAGGTGATACATTCTTTGTCACATTTAACATTTTTTAAAAATAAATAGATAAAAAGTCACTTTCTCAAAAAAGTGATTCCATGGGGCCCCCAAGTTTGACACAAGGCATCCCGTGGTCGTCCATGAGACAACCAGTAGCCTTAGGACACATTTTGTGGTCATTTTTGTATTATTATGATATTATCTAATTATCTTTAACTGCACGATTACTCATTAATCAAAATAATTAAAGATAATTACCGTCTTTACTATTCATAATGTCCAAAAACAAAAGAGTCTTAAATACATAATTTGGACCTTCTGATTCGAAATATTTAATTCATTTATCAAATTCCAAACACATAAATTTCAATAATTAATTTAAAAAAACTTCCCGTTGTCAAAACAAATAGCAGGTTTTTTAGAAACAGTATTTATGAAAAGTTTGGCACTTGTTTATGCCTAATTCCAAAGTGAAATTAATCCCAATGACCATCATTGAATTACATGGTAAAAATATATTCCAATTAAACTTTAAAACAAATTAAAAATATAATATAACTATATAATTAAATTATATGAAAAAGCAGTTTTGATGTAAAATGCAGTATTTTTCACTATTCATTGAAAAATGAACATTGTCAGAAAAATACCAAAAATTAACCCAAGGTAAATTTCATTGTCCCAATCATAAATAATATGTTTATTTTGAAAAATATAGCTTATAAAATCTTCAAAAAGTGGATTTAAAATGGGTTCTCCATCAAAAGGTGGTTAATCGACCTTCTAAAGAATATTAGAATGTTTTCGCTTAAAAACTGGATTCATTTGCATTTTTAATCCTCTAAAATTTATTATAAAGAGTAAAAATATTTTACAAACATATATAATTATTTTGTAGTTAGTTCTGTTCATTCCCGCCATTACAACAGCTAGGCGTTAACTACCATTTAAAATAATATTATTTTATTATTAGAGTGCAACGTAAGATTCCCAAGAAACTCATTGTTGCGTGTTGGGTACGCCATCGAGCATAGAACCCACTTTAAAGTAATATTAATATTTTATTCACAAATATGGTTAAATATAAAGATGTCATATTCTTTATTTACCTGGGGTGTTACATCCTTCCCCCCTTTTGGGAATTGCATCCTCGCAATTTTTAAAATTGGGCTTGGAAACTTCATTGAAAATCCCACATCAGAACAAGGGTCAGTAAAACTATCACATTAAAATAAAGAAAGATAAGTACAAAGGTCACCTGAGTTCACCCATAATAGGATTACAAGTATGAAAATATGGACATGGAGGAAAAAACAAAGGGTCATTTTCTGATTGAGAGTGATAGAAAACATGTTTAGGAGAAAGTTAACCACAAGAAAATCAAAAACTTGTGATGGGTTAAACGGTATTCGATTCCCCAGTAGGAAATCTTAATAGACAACATTTTTGTTTTAAGTTACTTTTTATTGAGGAATTTATTCATAAGTAAACATAATCACTTATCATGTTGACTTTCAACTTTTATTTTATTCCTTACACAAACTCATATTTTCTCCAAAAGACGAGTATTTAGGAAGACTTGTTCACATTAAGAGTACTATAATCAACATCAAGAGAATCACCTAATCCACAAAAGAGAACTATATACTTTCCATGTATTTAGACTTTAACCAAAACCAAAACCAGAAAGGTTAGTACAAGATCAGATAATCCAGAAAAAGATAACCCTTTATAAAAATAAAATCTATGCTTAATCTCCAAAATTTGTCCAACCAAACCCAAAGTTCAACGAGGACCATTCGATAAAAAAAATTTCCATAAAATTCTTCAAAGTAAACCAAACTAAGGTTGAAACCCATATATTTGAAGGATTTAGTCACATAGTCTTCCAAGTTAAATCGTAACATTTATCTCCAAACAACATCAGTTGCTCCAAAATCTCGTATTGAAAAGTAATTAACCTAATCACATATCCTCCATGTTAGGTTAATAATTTCCATAGATAACCCAAAGTCACCTCATTCTAGATTCATAAGATCATCTAACTAAAAAGAGTTAGTTAAACTAACCATGTACTTCACGTAGTCCAGTGGTAGGCAATAAATACCAGTTTCACTTTGGTTGTGGGTTCGATTTCTGTAGCTTTGTCCGATGCGATGGGTTGTCACACGGTCTGCGTGTTGTCCTTTTTCCAAAACTATATAATTCTTAAAACATTCCCCAAAATGAGATAAAATATTCAAAAATGATCATAACATATTTTAACCTCATGTTTATCTCATGCCTTTCATTTTCCATCATAACATATAATAACCCATAATTACCTCAAAAGTAAGGATCATATAAACTCTAATGGTTACCTTTATAATTATTACCTGAACTTCCACATCGATTGGTCATCTCATACATGATGCATTACAGATCATACCAAGTTTCAAGTGGTTGATCATGACTCCTTTCTAGTTGGTTTAGAACAACCACGAGTATCCTCATTGAATCCCCCATTTCATCCAGTCTCTTAATCAAAGAACCACTACAGTTTCCTTCAAACCTATTGTCACTTTGGTGCCTGCTAGATCCATCCATTTACTAAAACCAAAAAGGTCAGTGTGAGTATATCAACAAAACCATCATGTAGTAATGAGGGATATAAAAACTAATATATACTTACTCAGTCACTTTATCTAAAACTAGGACTCTTTCTGAAATCCTAACCATTATGGTAATGTCACTTATGCTTAAAGAATACACTAACCTCTAAAGATATCTAATCCGACCTTTGATACCAACTATAAGGCCCCGGCCTTAAAACTTACTTAATCTTGAGTTATTACAAGATTACACATTGAGGATCTTTTCAGGTTTAGAGTTTTTAGAGAATTAGATCATGAAACTTGCATTACATTCCACATTTAAACAAAGTGGTTACATAAAAGATAGTATTCATTCTTCCCATCAATGGAAACATATTTAAAATAAAACACAAGTTCTTTCTTGACACATCCTTGACACTATCATCACATCATGTACCTTTCCCTTGACCTGTGGAAAACATTTCAAAAACTTGGGATGAGCATAAAAAGCTAGTAATAGTTATAAAAATATGGAAAGGAAACATGAGTTCATATATACATTAGAATGAAATCGTACTTTACCCATAAAACATAGGCATATCAAATCATGAATAAATCATAGAAATCATAAGACCTAAAAGGTATCTTGAGGCATTCATAACATTCTTACGTAGGGATTAACCCTCTTGGTTATGTTTGGAACACCCACCACATTATATTCCCTAAATCTCTTCGGAGAAACCTTAACGTTTCACTCCTTCACGTTACCCAATGCATTGGAGAGCTATATCGGGCTCACCCGCCCTTATTTTATCATGGAACCACCCGTTTTCATAACAATGCCCAAGAACCATAACATAAACGTATCACATAAAACATGCATAATGTAAAGATAACATTTCCACATTTCGATCACAATATAACATTTTAGGATATTGAAATAATGAATCCATTAAAAAAGAAACCATTTCCAAATCCATTTAAAACATTTAATAAAGAGATTTTTTAATCAAAGTGTCCCATACCACCTTGAAGCTTTTAAAATTTTAAACCATTAATATCGATATAAATAAATCTTTAAAACCACTTTGAAAACATGGATATTAATAAGAACAAATAATTAAAACATTTAAAGCGATATTTTGGTTAAAGGGGTTCTACCAAAATTAGAGACACATGAATACAATAATTGAGGAAAAAAATTTAGTCAGAACTTTTTAATATCATGAGAATAAATGGATTCAAGATATAATATTCCAAAGGATAGTATATACACAATATAAAAGTGAATTGGTTCATAACAACAATGAAGTCTCAGTAGAAATGTCAAATGTGATGAATTCCATTATAAAGAAGGTATCCGCAAATTAAGGATAATTCAATCTCAAAATTATGTGTGAAAAGTATAAATACAGCCAATATAAGTGGATATTATGTTTAAAACAATAAAATTTCATTCACACATATTCAAAAGATGACATGTTCAAAAACTACAAGTTGAACACAAAGAAATCAAAATTGGGTTAAAAAGTTCCCTTGGTAAAATTCGACAGCTAACGGCAACACTTCAAAATTAATAAATTGAGTTGATGAGAGATAAAAAGGGAATCTCATCACTTGGACATAAAATTTACATCCATAAGAACATATCCCAACATAAGAGTATGTGAATTAAAAGACATATCAAAAGAATTCTTTTAAAAAAGAGGAGGGTGAAAGGTCCCCTTACCGAGTTGGGTAACTTTCGTAACGTACACCCCATTGAAGAAGGGTCATACAATAAAGATGTGAATACCCATATATGAAATTATACTAAAACAAGTGTATAATAATGGGGAGTACATACACCACTCAAAGGAAATTGTGGAAAATATAGCATAAATCTCACGGAAATAAAAGTGAGATGAAAAATCCCTTACGAAAACTCGGCAGCCTAACGGCGCCACTTAAAACTTCCAAAATGGATTGATGAGAGGAAATAGGGTATCTCATCAAATTACCATAAAATGTACTACGAGAGGAATATAAAAGAACATCCCCCATCATAACAAATAGGAGTTTAAAAGAAGTGACATAAAGGAGAGTACTTAAAAAGAAATAGAGAGGTTATATCTCTTACGAAAATTCGGCAGCCTGACGGCGCCACTCAAAACTTCCAAAATGGATTGATGAAAGAGAACAGGGTCTCTAATCATAAAAATTACAGTATGATTAATATAAAAGAACATCCCAATAAAATTAAAGATGAGCTTTAAAAGTAATGACATAAAATATTGTACTTAAAAAGAAAGAGAGGAGTAGGATGCCTTACCTCGGGTCCGACTTGACTCGATCGTTATTTAATCTCCTGAATAATAAACTTGAGTTAATTTCTAATTCCTTAAGAACCTTTTTAAAATTCATTATTCCTTTTATATCACTTATTACCATGTCATAAACATTATGTAATCATTTAAGTTAATAATATTTGTTTTGCCGATATTTGGTTCTTATGTCGAAAGTGGACTTCTTATAATTACATGTTGTTCGTGTGGCCAAATGTTCATTATATCAAAAATTGTATTCATAATGTAGATATCATATATATCATATATATCCAGTATATTCATGCATTTATAATATTACATAACATTTAGTGTTAAGAAATGAAACGCACCATTCATGGAGACGGTAAGCCGTACGTACGCATGAACGCTACTTCCATTTCTATTTCATATTTAATGGAATTAAAACATAATGATACATAATAGTATTTTAATTCCAGTATGGTATCATATATAATATCATAAATATATCCTTTATATGTACCACATATGGTATTAACGAATCAAATCACTTTGAGGGGGCGGTAGTCCGCACTTCCTTAAATGAAGATATCGCGTTTACCCATAATGGAAACCATAAAGGTATGCCATAAATGAAAAATACAAAATCTTAAGTAAAACATCAACATATTAGATATCATATATAAATATACTATCATCTTAATGTCCACCTTTGAAGGTGTCAGAAGAATGTTGAACAATCATCATTTCGGGAGGCAGAAATTCTCCATCCACGGAAACAATATGTTCTTTAACCATTAGATGTAGGTTTGAGTAAGTGTAGCTCGAATAGTTCTTATAAATAAATCCTAGTATATTAAATATACTGTACTTATTACAAGAGAAATGAATAAAAAGAGTTTAGGGGGTTGGATAAGTAAAATAAAACAAAAGGACTCAAGTGAAGACATTACCTTAAAATCGGGTAACTTCTTTTGATTTGAGCTTAAAGGCTTCCTTGGAAAGGATTCTGCCCAAAGTGAGGCTTCAATGAGTTAGATAAGTATGTGGAGAGATTAAATGGGCAGGGTTTTTCCGAGCCAAAGGATTTGGATGTGTGGGTAAGGAGGTAGAGGTGGGGGCCTTTTATAAGAGGAGAGGAGGGGCACTCTTGGAAAGGTATAAAATGTAACATTATTTCGAAATGAGTTTCGGATTTTAATGGTCCCACATTGATGTTTTTCGAGGATAAGGTTATAAGGGTTCTAAATCCACCCATTAAATAGGTTTTGGTCATGTTTAGGTCTTAGATGTTACATTATCTTTCCATTGTATTTAAATCGTTAAATAATGAGGTCATCGCTCCATCATCATGATGTCGTAAATAATATAATTTATTTGATGTCTAAAAATTATAAAAAAAATACTATGATGTATGAAATATTTTAAGCTTTACAATGAATATTTAAAGTCCAAAAGATCATTTATGTTGACAAAATTAAAAATATTTTACATAGGTGATACATTCTTTGTCACATTTAACATTTTTTAAAAATAAATAGATAAAAAGACACTTTCTCACAAAATTTATTCCATGGGGCCCCAAAGTTTGGAACAAGGCATCCCATGGTCGGACATTAGACAAATAGTAGACTTAGGACAAATTTTGTTGTCATTTTTTATTATTATGATATTATCTTATTATCTTTAACTACCCGATTACTCATTAATCAAAATAATTAAAGATAATTACTGTCTTTACTATTCATAATGTCCAAAAACAAAAGGGTCTTAATTACATCATTTGGACCTTCTGATTCCAAATATTTAATTCATTTTACCAAATTCGAAACACGTAAATTGAAATAATTAATTTAAAAAAACTTCCCATTGTCAAAACAAATAGCGGGTTTTTTAGAAACAATATTTATGAAAAGTTTGGCACTTGTTTATGCCAAATTCCAAAGTGAAATTAATCCCAATGACCATAATTGAATTACATGGTAACAATATATTTTAATTACACATTAAAACAAATGAAAAAGATAATATAACCATATAATTAAATTATATGAAAAAGCAGTTTTGATGTAAAATGCAGTTTTTTTCACTATTCATTGAAAAATGAACATTGTCAGAAAAATACCAAAAATTATCCCAAGGTAAATTTCAATGTCCCAATCATAAATAATATGTTTATTTTGAAAAATATTACTTATAAAATTTTCAAAAAGTGGATTTAAAAGGGGTTCTCCATTAAAAGGCGGTTAATCGACCTTTTAAAGAATATTAGAATGTTTTCGCTTAAGAAGTGGATTCAATTGCATTTTTAATTCTCTAAAATTTATTGCAAAGAGTAAAAATATTTTACAAACATATATAATTATTTTTTAGTTTGTTCTGTTCATTCCCTCCATTACAACAGCTAGACGTTAACTACCATTTAAAATAATATTATTTTATTATTAAAGTGCAACGTAAGATTACCAAGAAACTCGTTGTTGCGTGTTGGGTACACAATCGAGCATAGCATCCCCTTTAAAGTAATATTAATATTTTATTCACAAATATGGATAAATATAAAGATGTTATATTCTTTATTTACCTGGGGTGTTACATCCTTCCCCCCTTTTGGGAATTGCGTCCTCGCAATTTTTAAAATTGGGCTTGGAAACTTCATTGAAAATCCAACATCGGAACAAGAGTCAGTAAAACTATCACTTTAAAATAAAGAACGATAAGTACAAAGGTCACTTGAGTTAACCCATACTAGGATTACAAGTATGAAAATATGGACATGGAGGAAAAAACAAAGGGTCATGTTCTGATGGAGAGTGATAGAAAACATGTTTAGGAGAAAGTTAACAACAAGAAAATCACAATCTTTTGATGTGTTAAACGGTATTCGATTCCCCAGTAGGAAATGTTAATAGACAACATTTTTGTTTTAAGTTACTTTTTATTGAGGAATTTATTCATAAGGAAACATAATCACTTATCATGTTGACTTTCAACTTTTATTAAATTCCTTACACAAACTCATATTTTCTCCAAAAGACGAGTATTTAGGAAGACTTGTTCACATTAAGAGTACTATAATCAACTTATAGAGAATCACCTAATCCTGAAAAGAGAACTATATACTTCCCATGTCTTTAGACTTTAACCAAAACCAAAACCAAAAAGGTTAGTACAAGATCAGATAATCCATAAAAGGTTAACCCTTTATAAAAATAAAATCTATGCTTAATCTCCAAAATTTGTACAATAAAACCCAAAGTTCAACGAGGACCATTCGATAAAATATTTGTCTATAAAATTCTTCAAATTAAACCAAACTATGGTTGAAACCCATATATTTGAAGGATTCAGTCACATAGTCTTCCATGTTAAATCGTAACATTTATCTCCAAACAACATCAGTTTCTCCTAAAGTCTCGTATTGAAATGTAATTAACCTAATCACATATCCTCCATGATAGGTTAATAATTTCCATAGATAACCGAAAATCAGATCATTCTAGATTCATAAGATCCTCTAACTAAAAATAATTAGTTAAACTAACTAGGGACATCACGTAGTCCAGCGGTAGGCAATAAATACAAGTTTCACTTTGGTTGTGGGTTCGATTCCCGCAGCTTTGTCGGACGCGGCAGGTTGTCACACGGTCGGCGTGTTGTCCTTTTTCCATAACTATATAATTCATAAAACATTCCCCAACACGAGATAAAATCTTCAAAAATGATCATAACATATTTTAACCTCATGTTTATCTCATGCCTTTCATTTTCCATCATAACATATAATAACCCATAATTACCTCAAATGTAAGGATCATAAAAACTATAATGGTTACCTTTATAATTATTACCTGAACATCCACATCGATTGGTCATCTCGTACATGATGCATTACAGATCATACCAAGGTTCAAGTGTTTGATTATGAATTCTTGCTAGTTGGTTTAGAACAACCACGAGTTTCCTCATTGAATCCCCCATTTCATCCAGTCTCTTAATCAGAGAACCACCACAGTTTCCATCAAACCTATTCTCACTTTGGTGCATGCTAGATCCATCCATTTACTAAAACCAAAAAGGTCAGTGTGAGTATATCAACAAAACCATCATTTACTAATGAGGAATATAAACAATAATATATACTTACTCATTCACTTTATCTAAAACTAGGACTCTTTCTGAAATCCTAACCATTATGGTAATGTCAATTATGCCTAAAGAATACCCTAACCTCTAAAGTTATCTAAACTGACCTTTGATACCAACTATAAGGCCCCGACCTTAAACTGTGCTTAATCTTGAGTTATTACAAGATTAAACATTGAGGATCTTTTCAGGTTTAGAGTTTTAGAGAATTAGATCGTGAAACTTGCATTACATTCCACATTTAAACAAATTGGTTACATAAAACATAGTATTCATTCTTCCCATCAACGGAATCATATTTAAAATAAAACACAGATTCTTTCTTGACACATCCTTGACACTATCATCACATCATGTACCTTTCCCTTGACCTGTGAAAAACATTTCAAAAACTTGGGATGAGCATAAAAAGCTCAATAAGAGTTATAAAAATATGGAAAGGAAACATGAGTTCATATATACATTATAATGAAATCATTCTTTACCCATAAAACATAGGCATATCAAATCATGAATAAATCGTAGAAATCATAAAACATAAAAGGTATCTTGAGGCATTCATAACATTCTTACGTAGGGAGTAACCCTCTTGGTTACCTTTGAAATACCCACCATAGTATATTCCCTAAATCACTTCGGAGAAACTTTAATGTTTCACTCCTTCGCGTTACCCAATGCATTGGAGAGCTATATCGGGCTCACCCGCCCTTAGTTTATCACAGAACAACCCGTTTTCATAACAATGCCCATGAACCATAACATAAATGTATCACATAAAACATGCATAAAGTAAATATAACATTTCCACATTTCAATCACAATATAACATTTTAGAATATTGAAATAATGAATCCATTCAAAAAGAAACCATTTCCAAAACCATTTAAAACATTTAATAAAGATATTTTTGAATCAAAGTGTCCCATACCACCTTGAAGCTTTTAAAATTTTAAACCATTAATATCCATATAAATAAATCCTTAAAACCACTTTGAAAACATGGATATTAATAAGAACAAATAATTAAAACATTTAAAGCGATATTTTGGTTAAAGGGGTTCTACCAAAATTAGAGACACTTGAATACAATAATTAAGGAATAACATTTAGTCAGAACTTTATAATATCATGATAATAAATGTATTTATGATATAATATTCAATGGACAGTATATACACCATATAAGAGAGAATTGGCGCATAACAACAATGATGTCTGAGTAGAAATGTCAAATGTGATGAATTCCATTATAAAGAAGGTATCCTTAAATTAAGGATAATTCAATCTCAAAATTATGTGTGAAAAATATAAATACACCAAATATAAGTGGATATTAAGTGTAAAACAATAAAAGGTCATTCACACATATTCAAAAGATGACATATTCAATAACTACATGTTGAACCCAAAGAAATCGAAATTGGGTTAAAAAGTTCCCTTGGTAAAATTCGACAGCCTAACGACATCACTTAAAAATTCAGAAAATGAGTTTATGAGAGATAAAAAGGGAATATAATCACTTGGACATAAAATTTACATCAATAATAACATATCCCAACATAATAGTATGTGAATTAAAAGACATAACAAAAAAATTCTTTTAAAAAGAGGAGGGTGAAAGGTCCCCTTACCGAGTTGGGTAACTTTCGAAACGTACACCCCATGGAAGAAGGGACATTAAATGAAGATGTGAATACCCATAAATGAAATTATACTACAAAAAGTGTATAATAATGGGCAGTACATACACCACTCAAAGGAAATTGTGGAAAATGTAGCATAAATCTCACGGGAATAAAAGTGAGATGAAAAATCCTTTACGAAAACTCGGCAGCCTAACAGCACCACTTAAAAATTCCAAAATTGATTGATGAGAGGAAATAAGTTATCTCATAATATTAAAATAAAATGTAAAATGGGAGGAATATAACAGAACATCCCCCATCATAACAAAGAGGAGCTTAAATGAAGTGACATAAAGGAGAGTACTTAAAAAGAAAGAGAGAGGATATATCTCTTATGAAAATTCGGCAGCCTAACGGCGCCACTCAAAACATCCAAAATGGATTGATGAGATAGAATAGGGTCTATAATCATAAAAATTACAGTAAGAGTAATATAAAAGAAAATCCCAATAACAATAACGATGAGCTTTAAAAGGAATGACATAAAATATTGTACTTAAAAAGAAAGAGAGGAGTAGGATCCCTAACCTCGGGTCCTACTTGACTAGATCGTTCTATAATCTCTTGAATAATAAACTTGAGTTAATTTATACTTCCTTAAGAACCTTTTTAAAGTTCATTATTCCTTTTATATCACTTATTACCATGTCATAAACATTATGTAATCATTTAAATTAATAATATTTGTTTTGCCGATATTTGGTTCTTATGTCGAAAGTGGACATCTTATAATTACATGTTGTTCGTGTGGCCAAATGTACATTATATCCAGAATATTATTCATGATGTAGATATCATATATATCATATATATCCAATATATTCATGCATTTATAATATTACATAACATTTAGTGTTAAGAAATGAAATGCACCGTTCATGGAGACGGTAAGCCGTACGTACGCATGAACGCTACTTCCATTTATATTTCATATTTAATTGAATTAAAACATAATGGTACATAATATTATTTTAATTCCAGTATTGTATCATATATAATATCATTAAACATATCCTTTATACGTACCACATATGGTATTAACGAATCAAATCACTTTGAGGGGGTGTAGTCCGCACTTCCTTAAATGAAGATATCGCGTTACCCATAATCAAAACCATAACGGTATGCCATAAATGAAAAATATAGAAGCTTAAGTAAAACATAAACATATTAGATATCATATATAAATATAGTGTCTTCGTAATTTCCACCTTTGAAGGTGTTAGAAGAATGTTGAACAATCATCGTTTCGGGAGGTAGAAATTCGCCATCCACGGAAACAGTATGTTCTTTATCCATTAGATGTAGGTGTGTGTAAGTGTAGCTCGAATCCTTCTTAAAACAACATCCTAGTATATTTAGGATACTGTAGTTGTTACAAAAGAAAATAACAAAAAGAGATTAGTGGGTTGGAGAAGTAAAATATAACAAAAGGACTCAAGTGAAGACATTACCTTAAAATCAGGTAACTTCCTTTGATTTGAGCTCAAAGGCTTCCTTGTAAAGGCTTATGCCGAAAGTGAGGCTTTAAGGAGTTAGAGAAGGATTTGTAGAGATGAAATGGACAGGTTTTGGCAGAGCCAAAGGCTTTTGAAGTTTGGGTAAGGAGGTAGAGGTGGGGGCCTTTTATAAGAGGAGAGTAGGGGCACTCTTGGAAAGGTATAAAATGTAACATTATTTCCAAATGAGTTTCGGATTTTAATGGTCCCACATTGATGTGTTTCGAGGATAATGTGATAAGGGTTCTAAATCCACCCATCCAATAGGTTTTGGACATGTGTAGGTCTTATAGTTTACATTATATTTCCATTTTATTTAAATTGTTAAATAATGAGGTCATCGCGGCATCATCATGATGTCATAAATAATTTAATTTATTTGATGTCTAAAAATTATAAAAAAAATACTATGATGTATGAAATCTTTTTAGCTTTCCAATGAATATTTATATTCTAAACGATAATTTATGTAGAAAAAATTAAAAATATTTTACATAGGTGATACATTCTTTGTCACATTTATCATTTTTTAAAAATAAATAGATAAAAAGTCACTTTCTCACAAAAGTGATTCCATGGGGCCCCCAAGATTAGGACAAGGCATCCCATGGTCGGACATGAGACAACCAGTAGCCTTATGACATATTTTGTGGTCATATTTTATTATTATGATATTATCTTTTTATCTTTAACTACCTGATTACTCATTAATCAAAATAATTAAATATAATTACCATCTTTACTATTCATAATGTCCAAAAACAAAAGAGTCTTAATTACATAATTTGCACCTTCTGATTCCAAATATTTAATTCATTTTACCAAATTCAAAACACATAAATTGCAATTATTAATTTAAAAACTTCCCGTTGTCAAAACAAATAGCGGTTTTTTTAGAAACAATATTTATGAAAAGTTTGGCACTTATTTATGCCTAATTCAAAATTGAAATTAATCCCAATGACCGTCATTGAATTACATGGTAAAAAGATATTCTAATTACACTTTAAAACAAATTAAAAATATAATATAACCATATAATTAAATTATATGAAAAAACAGTTTTGATGTAAAATGCAGTATTTTTCACTATTCATTGAAAAATGAACATTGTCAGAAAAATACCAAAAATTAACCCTAGGTAAATTTCAATGTCCCAATCATAAATAATATGTTTATTTTGAAAAATAGAGATTATAACATTGTCAAAAAGTGTATTTAAAAGGGGTTCCCCATCAAAAGGCGGTTAATCAACCTTTTAAAGAATATTAGAATGTTTTCGCTTAAAAACTGGATTCATTGGCATTTTTAATCCTCTAAAACTTATTGTAAAGATTAAAAATATTTTACAAACATATATAATTATTTTGTAGTTAGTTCTGTTCATTCCCGCCATTACAACGACTATGCGTTAACTACCATTTAAAATAATATTATTTTATTATTACAGTGCAACGTAAGATTCCCAAGAAACTCGTTGTTGCGTGTTGGGTACGCCATCGAGCATAGCATCCCCTTTAAAGTAATATTAATATTTTATTCACAAATATGGATAAATATGAAGATGTCATATTCTTTATTTACCTGTGGTTTTACAAAAGGTATAGTCAACCTATGGAAACTGGGATGTGAAAGCCTTAGTAAGAAACGTAAGGATATGTCTAAGCATAGAACACTATATTAGTGTTTTAGAAATAGCCATGAACAACCTATGATAAGACCTTAAGTGTGAAATTTTATTCTTGATTATGTGGTTTTCCTATTATAATTAGTGTTTCTCACACTATTCTTCTTGGTTTAATTCAATGGTTGGAACCCGAAGGAACCGTGTTAATGCAGAATGCGACGAGAAATGCAATGATTGTACCCCTGAGAAACCAAACATTATGGGAGCTAGAATGAAAAGTCTTATAGCCATGCTCACAAAACAATCTCAAGCTATGAATCATGATGGACTTCCAAATGAGCAATGGAAGGAGCAACATTATGCTGATTCCTTCATGAGGCAGCGTCCACCTTCATTCAGTGGGACTTCTGATCCATTAGTGGCTGAACAATGGATCAGTACCACTGAAAAGATATTTTCAGTTCTGCAATGTTCTGAACATGATAAAGTAATCTTAGCAGTATATCGTTTGGAAGGTGATGCTGATCAATAATGTAATCTTATTAAGAATTTGAGGAAAATGGATGAAATTAAGTCCATGGAATGGGATGAGTTCGTGAACATATTATTCAATAATAATTTCCCTCGTATTCTTAAAACAAATATGGAGATAGATTTTCTTGAACTGATGCAATAGGATGATGAATCTGTTGGTACCTATGAAGCAAATTTTACAAGACTTGCGAGGTACGCTTCTGGTATTATTATCCAACCTGAGAGTAAGATCGATCGATTCTTTAGTGGCTTAAAACCAAGTCTATGAAGGGAGTTAGCCATAAGGGACTTCAATATTTGCGATGAAATCGTTAGATGTGATCTCAAGGTTGAGATGGAGATTGGAGTAACCAATCATTCATATGGGTTTGATAAGAAGATGAAAATGGAATTCAATGGAAAATCTAAAGAGCACACAGAAAAGAAGATGAGTTTTCTCTTATGCTCAAAGTGTGGAAAGAAACATAAAGGGAGTTGTCTTAATGGGACAATTAAATGTTTCAAATGGGTAATGGAAGGTCATCGGGCATTTGAATGCCGCAATGATGGGAAGAAGATGTATAGTGATACAGACAAAGAAAAGGATACAGAGAGTGCAGCTCCTACACTTCAATGTTACAAGTGAAAGGAAATGGGGCATTATGCTAATCAATGCCCTAATCCAAGGGTTTCTGATGATGATCGATGTCAACAAACTCTTAAGGATAAAAAAAGGAAAGTCACATGAAATTTCTATCAGCGATGTAGAGTACGATAACGAAGTGGTGAAAGGTACACTTACCATCCACTCTAAAGTAACAAATGTTTTATTTGATTCTGAATCCACCCACTATTTTATTTTTGAAGAATTTTCTAAGGGTATCACCATGTTACCTCAACAATTAGATGTTGAGTAAGCTGTGACAACCTCTAATGGGACAACAGTCGCATCAACGGTTTATAATTCTTCTCCGATTGAAGTTTGTGGGAAAGTTCTTCCTGAAAATCTAGTTATCCTTCCTATAGTGGAATTTGATTTTATTCATGGCATATATTAGCTTTCTTTATATGGATCTCATATCAATTTCCAAATAAGGGAAGTCACATTTCATATTCCAGATCAATCTATGATCGTCTATCGATTCACGGATGAACATAACCTTCCAGTGAAAATTTCTTCCATCTTATGGGTCTTGATTCCACTAAATGAAGGTAATTTATCTCAAATGGTTGGTGAGAAACTCATGATTAATAATATTCCATTTGTATGGGAGTTTGACGATGTCTTTCCGAAGGAATTTATGGGTCATCCACCAAATATTGAAGTAGATTTTTCAATATAACTCATGTCGGGTGCTTTGCCTATTTCAAAGACACCTTATAGAATGGCCCCAATTGAGTTGCAGGAATTGAAGAATCAAATCCAAGAGAATCATGATAAGGGATTCATACGCCCAAGTGTGTCACCTTGGGGAGCACCATTTCTGTTTGTAAATAAGAAAGATGGATCAATGAGACTCTGCATTGACTATCGAGATCTTAACAAGATAACTATCAAGAACAAATATCATCTCCCATGCATTGATGACTTATTTGACCAACTATGCGGAGCTCAATACTTTTCCCAGATTGATCTGCATTCAGCGTGTCATCAATTAATATTCAAAAGGGAGGATATACCAAAGACGACATTCCGTACAAGGTATGGACACTATGAATTTATAGTGATGCCATTTGGTCTTAATAATGCCCCTGCTATCTTCATGGATCTGATGAATAGAGTCTTTAGAGAATATCTTGATCAGTTTGTGGTAGTCTTTATAGACGATATTCTTTCCTATTAAAAGAGAAAGGAAGAACATGAAGATCACTTGAAAATTATTTTGAAGACCCTGAGAAAGGAGAAGCTTTATGTCAAATTTACCATGTGTGAATTTTGGCATCAAAATGTTGCATTTTGGGACACATAATCTCAAAACAGGGGATATCTGTGGATCCAGAAAAAACAGAGGTTATCAAAAGATGGTCGAGACCAACAACAGTAACTGAGATCTGAAGTTTTCTTGGTTTGGCTGGATATTATCGACGTTTTGTGAATGATTTGTCACGATTATCTAATCCACTCACCAGGTTGACTCAAAAAGGAGTTAAGTTCATGTGGATGGAGGAATGTGAAGAGAATTTCATGGATTTGAAAATAAGGTTATCCAGTGCACCTGTACTCACACATCCTTGTCGTGGAGAAAGGTTTGTGATCTACAGTGATGCATCCAAGAAGTGGATGGTGTGTGTTCTTATGTAAAATGAGATGGTGATAGATTATGCCTCATGGCAGTTGAAAATCCTTGAGAAAAATTACCCAACTCATGATTTGGAGTCAGCTGCGGTAATCATTGCATTAAAGATTTGGAAGCATTATCTTTATGGAGAAAGGTGTGATATTTATACTGATCATAAAAGTTTAAAGTATATTTTCACACAAAAGGAGCTGAATATGCGCCAATGAAGATGGTTGGAGCTGATTAAGGATTATGACTGCTAAATTCATTACCACCCTGGAAAAGAAAACAAGGTGGCAGATGCATTAAGTCTACAAGACCATGCTAGCTTATCCATGATGAGGATCACAAAAGATCCAATATTTATAGATTTACAAGGGATGGATCTCAGAATTATAATGAAAGGGGAAAAATTGTATCTTTCTCACGTGAATTTTCAAACATCTATACATTTGAATATTAAAGAGGCACAACAAGAAGATGTGGAGTTACTAAAGAAGGTGAGAAATGTTCCTAAATTCAACCTTGATTGTGATGGGATAATAAAGTTCAAGAATCGGGTTTATGTTCCTCTCATACTAGAATTAAAGGAGTTACTGGATGAGCCTCATAGTTCTTCATTATCTATTCATCCTGGAAGCACAATGATGTATAGGGACCTGAAAGAGTACTTCTGGTAGGATGGCATGAAAAGAGATGTTTCTGAATATATCTCTCGATGCTTGGTTTGTCAGCAAGTTAAAGCTGAGAGATAGAAGTCTAAGAGGGTGTTACAACCATTACCCATACCAGAATGGTAATGGGAAAACATCATTATGGACTTTGTCACTAGACTTCCTAAAACATCCAAAGGAAATAATGCTATCTGGGTTATAGTTGATCATCTTACGAAGTCGGCACCCTTCATTGCTATTAGAGAAGATTTTTCTCTTGATCAGATTGTCAGGATATATGTATAAGAAGTGGTAAGATTTCATGGGGTGAAACTTTCTATTATATCTGATCAGGATCCGAGGTTTAGCTCAATGTTCTGGTGAAGTATTCAGCATACTCTAGATACAGAGTTGAGTTTCAGCACTGCTTATCATCCTCAGACAAACGATCAGTCTGAGAGGACAATTGAAACTCTAGAATTCATGTTGAGAGCTAGCTCTATGGATTTAAAAGGTGGTTGGGATCAACACCAACCTTTGGTGGAATTTTCTTATAATAATAGCTTTCACTCCAGTATTCAGATGGCTCCTTATTAAGATCTCTATGGAAAGAAATGAAGGACTCCAACTTGCTGGGATGAAGTTGGGGAAAGAATGATATTTGGACCTAATCTTGTTGATGAGATGGCAGAAAAGGTCAGATCTATTCCACAACACATAAGAGCCGCTCATTGTCGAAAAAAAGTAATTCTGACAACTGAAGAAAAGACCTATAGTTTGAAGTGGGTGATAAAGTGTTCATACGAATATCTCCTTGGAAGAGAGTAATGAGATTTGGAAAGAAGGGAAAGATGAGCCCTATATAAATCAATCCATTTAATATACTGGATCGTGTTTGGAAGGTAGCTTACCGATTGGCGCTTCCACCAAATCTCTCCCAAGTTCACGATGTGTTTTATGTATCTCTACTGAGAATGTACATACCTGATCCTTCACATGTAATCAGCTCAGAAGTTGTACCGTTGGAGCAAGATCATTCTTATGAAGAACAGCCGATAGAGATTCTGGATCGTAGTGAAAAAGTCCTACGGAACAAGAAAACTCGCTTGGTAAAAGTTTTATGGAGGAACCACAAATTATAAGAAGCTACATGGGAGCTTGAGGATATGATGAGGGAGAGGTATCCTCATCTGTTTGTTACAAAGTGAATAATTTTGAGGGTGAAATTTATTTTAAGGGGGGTAGAATGTAACACCTGAGACCTTTATGAGAAATATTTTGTTTTTATGTTATATACATCATCAAATAAATCTTTCACTACACAAAACACTATCTTGCCTTTCTTTACACGTAATCACGACCTTCCTTGATAGCTTGCGTCGTACGCAATACCGAGTTTCACTAAACAACGATATGCTATTAAAATATTATTCAAACTAGCCGTTAAGAATATTAATACCCACATTTTGAAATTTTGTAAATATTATTTTTCAAAATGGACTTCATTTTTGAATTTGCAATATCAAAATTAGCCTAGGGTGAAATTTGGGTATTTTTCTGAAAACATTCAATTTTTGATGAATAGTGAAAACATTGGGTTGCTTTAAAAAAACCATCTTTTTATTTAAATAATTATTTATTTTATTTAAATTTATTTTAGGTCAAAATTGATACATAATACCTATATAAGTTCAATTCAATTCATTGGAGTCATTTTATAATAATTTTAGATATATAAAAAGTTTATCGAACTTTTCACCGTCTTTTACCCACCTCCTAGGAGAATTTGAAAATTTATATAAAAATTAATTTTACTGCTTCTGTGAGTGGAATTTCAAAAATCCGAGAGACACGATTAATATAAAGGACTAAAATGTGGTTCAATGAGATGAAAATAATTTTTGTTGAATAGTAACTTTTAACTTTCTTTTACCATGGTTAAAAGGAAATATGGTAATTAAAGGTAAAAATGTTATTATTATTACCCTAACACATATCCTAATTCTATGGGATAAGTGTAATTAGACCAAAAACAACCTTAGGAATAAAATATGACCATTTATGTCCACTTGGATTAGATTAGGACATTTATTATTAATTTATTTAAAGAAGGGTTAACATAGTTAAAATCAAAGTTTAATAACTAAATCATTTTTAATATAGGGTTATACATAAGATAAATTCAAATATATATATTTATTAGAAATATAAAAATATTTCCTACATAATGGTTGGTTATTTTTAATTTTTATACATTAAATAATTTAATTTATTTATGACACAATGATGATGCAGTAATTATAATATTAATGAAATATTCACATAATTGATGTTATAAATACCCAACTAAATGTAATTTGAGACTTTTTATAAATTCCAATAATTTTATATGTTAATATGAAATGTTAGTGTTGATTTAAGTAACTTATTTTGAACTAATATTTCTTTTATGATTTTTAGAAAAAACAATTACCAAATAGTGTCAAAATTGACATAAAATAGTTTTTAAAACAAATATTATATTATTAATTATTATTTTATTCCTAAAAATATTTTTTTCGGACAAATGAAATAGATATGGTTATATATATTAATAATAAACAACTTGGGGTTCGTTTGGTATGTTATAGTAAGTTTATTAACTTTATAGTGTAAGAAAACAAGAAGACACGGTAAAAGTTAAATTATATAACTGAAAGTTAAATCTAAATGATAAGGTTAAAATAGATACCTAAACTTCTCTAAATTCTATTGGATGAGATGATTTAGACCCATCCCCACTCTAGCTTCAAAATAAATCAATTTTGAGCTATTTAAAACGGAATATGACTTTATAATAAAATAATATTATTAGTTTTTCCAAAGGTGCCCCTCTCCTCCATTATAAAAGGGTACCTCCTTCCTCTCTTCCTCACACCACTTTGAGCCTTGAAGCTAAGCCAAACCCTGCCAAATTCTCTTCTCCACTTCCCTAAAAACATCCTTGAGGTCCTGGTCTTCTTCTAAGACCATGTTTAGTGCCCTAAGAGGAGGTCTCAAAGAGGTGCTTCAAAGAAGAGGTAATGTCTGTTACCGATTCTTTTAACATTATTTCTTCTTCCAATTCTTCTTCATTAGTAGTTTAATTATGAAGTAATAACATCAGTATCACTCATATACTGATATGTTATTATAAGTATGAAACAACCCTATTTCACCATCTATCCATCTTACGGAAAACGAAATCATCATGCGTGCGTACGTACGGAATACCGTCTCCATGCCGTGGTGTAATCTATTTTCCACCACCACCTTACTTGGATGGGTATAATGTTGTAAATAATAACTATATATGATTATTGTAAAGTGATATTTATTCTGAAATAGTATACATACACTCCAATACAATTCCACGATCATGGGAACGATATCATCGCTCGGGCGTACGTATGGAATACCGTCTCCACGATGTGATGCGACTCGTTCTACATGATTTTCATTTCATAATGATTACATAAAATAGTTGAGTGAATAAATTTGATATGTATTATTCTAATAACATTCTGGAAACATGGTATCTATAACCTAAAAATAAGAATAAGAATTTATTCGACAAAACACGCATAAGAACAAAAAGCAATAAACACCCAAATTACAAGTAACAATGAAATATTACTAATAAGAAGCTAAGAATATGACCATATATGATATCATAAAAATAATTATGATTCTTTAATAAGTCAATGAAATTATTTAAATCATTATACAGGAGGTTTGGAAACTTACAAGGCAAATCAGAACTAAGGTAAGGGAAAATATCACAATTTCATTTTTAGCCGAGATTGTTTATACTTCCAAATTTACTAGGGCATATTTATCATCCACATACATGTTACTTCAATATGTAATATTATTTATATCCTCCTAAAATTGTTTAAATCCAATTTTACCCTTTGGTGAGTTTTTAGTAAAATATATGAAAGTTATATTTTGTCATTTTTCGTACGAGGTACTTTTTGACTTTTCCTGCCAAAGTACAAGAAGAATGTTTTTTTAACTTATACGGCATGAATGGACTTTTAGAACATTATTTCCATGAAGATTCCATTACAAGTTTTCAAGTATATTTTTAATCAACTTCTTTTAGTTTAAAATTATATGACATGTTATGAAAGGAAAATGTTTTTTAGGTATAAAGGTTATTTTCCTCAAGAATGGAGTTCAAGTGTTTTATCAAAATAATTTTCCATCTAATATAATATAGGGTTATATTTCTATCCCTATTAATACATTGTTTTGATTATGTTATGATGGAATTGTTTTTATGATGTCCTTTTATCTTATATGGATTGTGTTATGATGGCATAAGAATCCCATTTTTATTACATGGGTTATGCTATGATGTATGATATATGATTTTGTGGCAACAGATAAGAATGGTTTCATTATGAGATTGTTGGGACCTATATCTCCCTCCAATTAATTGGGTAATGATTTATATCTAATGAGATAGACATAGATGGAACGACAGGTCAATCCAGTTCAGTGAAACAACACTGAAACGAGGAGTGAACTTGTTTCAGAACTGGACTTTGTCCGCTAAGATAGTCTTGGGAATGAGTCTTGACTACTAAGAAATGATTCTCTATGATTATGTCTGTATTCCACAAAGTTTCAAGTTTTTTGTTATGATTATTGGGATTATATTTCACAACTATGATTTATCCCATGTTATGAAATTATGATCTCTTTTTCAGGTTTAGATTTCCAAAATGTTATGTTCTTGTGAATATGATGTGATTGATATTTCTTTTGTTTACACTTACTGAGCATATGAGCACACCCTTTTATATTTTTTTATTTCCCCATGTCAGGAATAAGTTTATTAAGTATGATATACCAAAAAGGGACTCTAGATATGATGAAATAAATGGGAGACAACATAGATGATTTATGAACCAATTGTTTAGGTTTCTCAGTTTCTAAAGACACTATACCTATACGGTCATTTCATGGTTTTGTTATATGTTGTAATAAGTATGCTTCAATTTTGAAATAATAACCATGTATGTAAAGTATGGGTCATTATAGCTGTCGAGCTCCCCCAACCAACTAGGCTCCTCCCGGGTGCTCCCCTGCTTGCGCTGACATGCTGCCATGGCTACCCACCGGCTGCACCGCCTCCTCAGCCACACACCGCTCTAGAGCCTCCTTCGCAGAACCGCCCTGCTACCCGCATCCAGCCTTCACCTATGTCCAAACTCCGGCCGCTCAAAAAACCACGGCCATTGTGCACAGCCACTGGATGCTAGGCTGCACTCACCGAAGTCCGCTACTCCGGCTCCTCCTAGCTTGCCGAGGCCACCTCCCCAGAACCGCTGATCGCACCCGCTGCCCGATGCCCGTCCTCCTGCCACCGCCCTTGCCGGAGCATGGAAATCCAACAGTCGTTTCCACCACTCCAGTGGGCCGATTTCAAAACCAAATGCGGTATTGTGATTCTCGGGATGAGGGCTTTGCATCGCTTGCCTCCGATCGTCGATCTGACAAGATTTGGCGCGTCCGATGTTTTGGACGACGAATGCTCAAGAATGGTTTTTGGAGCGGGTCTCAGACGACGGTCATGTTCGTTCGACCATTATCCCAATTCATGAATTATATAGAATAAATAATGAAACTTGGATGAAACACCAGAAATTGACGAAGGTGTGGAAATTTCACAAGAACCCAACCTCGATTTCGATGTGCATCGTTGGAGATGCATCTGTGAAGATCCACTTTCGAACCGCCGAGGATTCAGCGAAGATCGCTCCTCGATCTGGTGAAGAACGACAAGAGAGATAGGGAGAGAGGGGAAGAGAGAGAGAGAGAGAGAAGAAAATGGGTTCTCCCTTCTAATAGAAAGTGAATATATAGAAATTCACTAAATCTCTCCCAACGAGCACAGATTATGAAACCTTCACACACGCTATTTTATCTCATGCCTAGTAAAAATGCCCCATTTCGAACTCAGCAGAATTATCAGATTTTAATTCTGAGACTTCGTTCGAAATTTATTCAGCAATAAGTCTAGTGATAAAAATCACTATGTGAACATTCCGAAATGACCACTTCGCCCCCGGGTGACATCTCTCACAACAGGCCCACACCCGAACCTTTTACACCCCACCTAGGGTAAACGGCACACACTAGACTCAACGGTAACCTCATTCTTCCCATTCAAGGTACTGTTTAAGAGATAATTGAGTTTAACGATTAAATAAACAAATTAATTATTTAATTTATCCATTTCACGTTCTGATAGAGAGCGAGGGGTCCAAACGCCCCGTGCCGACATGTTTTATGTCGTTCCTCGGGTAAAAACCCCATTTCAGACTCATTCATACTTTCATATTTCTGATCTGAAATACCGTTTAGGAGTTATCCCATTTATTTGGCGTTCTAGTGTGAACGCACAAAAAATTTAATTCCGGCCACACCATTGCTCAGAATCATACGCCGTCTGAAGGAGGTGCTCTCGATTAACATAAAAAAAATTCCAAAGTCTTTTATAGAAAAAAATAAGGTTCTTACATTCTTAATGGATTGTGTGAGGATATAATTAGTGATTTTAATGATTCAGGATGGTTGGTACATCATGGTTTGACAAAGATGTATTTTGATCTCTATAAATAGTACTATTTATAGGAATGAATATGGGTATAGTAGGTCATTTGGTGATAGATCTCACCTATCATTAGCTACAAGATCATAATTCATAGAATATCAGGATATTTCAATAAAATCTTATTGTTTAAAATAAATGGAAAGACGTGAATGTGTATTATTTGATAATAATACCCATGAAACATTTAAATAATTTTTTTTTTAAATTTTTGATTGACAGAAGATGGTATCTCGAATCATTCCTATTATAGATACCTTCAAAAATGATTATTTGAATTGTATCTATAAGTTGTAGATAGTTTGGTTGCACTGTGTTATATGGAGTATCATTTTTGATAGAGATCCTCATTTCA
The DNA here is from genome assembly GCA_963277665.1 of Viscum album. NCBI lineage: Eukaryota > Viridiplantae > Streptophyta > Magnoliopsida > Santalales > Viscaceae > Viscum > Viscum album. Next base: position 1,981,416,838 of record OY728161.1, on the reverse strand, counting down.
TGTTGAGGTCCATGAATGTTCATTAGAAGGATCTGGGATCATACTTTCTTCGGAGTACAACCTATCACCCCCAGTCTATTGTCCAATCTGAACAGACAGTTGAGATTCTAGAGGATATATATTTAACCAGTTTTTTGAATTTTGGATTTTCATGAGGAAATATTTTTTAACATGAAGAGTTTCTCATAACAATATTATTCAGGCATCAATCCAAATTGAATTTTTTCTCCCATTTTATGGAAGTTCATTCCATTTCCCTTGTTTTGGGTTAGTCGAAAGTGTGTTATCTCTTATTTATCCTAGTCCCATGCATTAGATATCAGAGCACATTTAGTTGATCAGAAGTGGGTTGGGGACCACACATAGAAGGATTAAATCTCATGATGACCAACATAGATGGCCTCTAGAGTTTTTTCATTTGTTTTTCATTTTCTTTTATCTTATGTTATGGAAATGAAGTATCATGAAATATTTAATGTTAAATACATTGTTTTTCATTCTAATTGATGTAGTGGAAAGGGTTAGTCTAGTGGAAAACTAATTATCCAAAACTCATTACTAGAGTAAGATGCACAAAAAATTTCACATATCCATGATTCAGGGATAACATCTTAACCCATCGCATACAATAAAATTTTAGGACATCAAACACTGTGTATAAGCATCCTTTTAGGAGAATCCAAGAAAAATTGTGGGCCTTAGTGAGATGTATTTTAAGGTAATGTCCATACCTCTTGTTCATGTGTAGTGGAAGCAAGGGCCTATTCTTGAGTATACCAATGAGATGGAGTATGATATAAAATCACCATGGTAGGAAATGTTCACCGAGACCCCATATTTTTTTTTGTAGAATATCATGGAAGAGTTCTTATATGGAGGGTATTTAATAATATCCTTCATTTCTCTAGGCATGAAAATATTTTAGTTTCTTATAGAACCAATTTGGTTTGGGTTTTCGTTTGTTCTAAAACATTATTGTGCAACTCTCGTTCATAGATAAAGATCTATTTCTCGGGAAAATAAACTAATGTTCGAGGATGTATGTTTTTTTAAATAATTAATTCTCGGAATAATCATGTCAAATGGGATTATGAAAGATTTTAATGTGTTTAGAAGTCTTCAGAATTTTTTGGGGAAGTATGGATGTATTTTTGATTTAAAAAGGTTTTAAGGAAATTAACATGATGTGTAATTTATTACACCACATGTAAATATATCTTATATATATTTTTGAAAGTAATATATGATATGAACTACTTACATGTTGTGAATCTATGTACACCAAGTGAAATGTTTGAGCATGGTAAATTTACACCATGTTGATATGAATTATGACTTACCTCATAAATTTATATTTACACTTTCTATAATATATTTACATGTTTTTTACTTATTCAAATCATTAGTGATAATGTTTGTCTTGAGTATGTTCTAATCATTCATTTTCACGCATCCTTCCTCCGTCAATACCTATGTGATTTCTTTGAAATTTTGTTGTACCTTCCTCTATTACAGACATCCCAACCAAGAGATCAATCACGGTTGAGTTTTTATTTACAGGTTTTCCCTACTTTTGCATTTTTCTCTAGTTTGGGGGTAAAAATCATGATTGAGGTTTTTTTGGGGGTTGATCTTCATAATTATTTATTTAGTTTACTTATTATTATATTAAATTACATAATTCAGAATATTTTTACTAGTAAAAAGAATTTTATTGAAAATAGATATAATTAATTTGGACTAAAACCTAAAAGCATGGTTTCTCTAATTGTTATGTAAATGCAATATTATGATTTCATTCACCAAACATGAGAATTTATTATATTAATGATAAATGATAATAAATATTGGATAAGATTATTCCACATACCCCATTGGATTAAATAAATTTTCAACCTGGATTTTTCCTACTTATTGTGTGAGAAAACCCTAGAATAATAATGAATTGGAAAATGACATAATGGTTATTTTTTCATGAAATGATAACCATTGTGATTTTTATTATACAACACATTATTAATGACTTATTTTTTATTTAACTGAGTGGAAATAACTGATATAAAAAATATTGTCCAACATAAGGATAAATGGTAATTTAAAGAAATAACCATTGGGGATTATGAAATTATATTGCAACATCCATTTTATTTTGAATTATGTTGAGTTCCATGATGTAATTCTTGTATAGTGGTTTTTTCCTTTTTTTCATTCTCTAATTATTATATAATGTGAATGGAAAAGATTCATTATATTTTTTCTATACAGAGAGTTATTCCTGGATACAAAAATTTTAATATGGAGGGAAATTCCTATTATGAAGAAATTATTATATATAGATATTGGCCCCAATGATGAAATTTTTATTCAGAGGGGTTTTCTATGGTATTTGATTATTCCATGTATATGTGTTTATGGTTAGTATGGTTGTTCTATATGCTTTGATAAATTCTATCATGGTCTAGATGTAGGTTGATTATTATATTATATTAATTAATCAATTAATACAATAGTTTATTTCTTTATTTCATTATGTTTTTAACATAATTTTTTTAGACATGGTGAATTTGATTAACTGGTTTTTACTCAAAACATATTTAGTCTACTATTTAGTACCAGAGATTATTACATAGAAAAATGTTTCGACAATGATAAAGAACCTCGTTGCTAATTGTTTAGGCTAGTTGGGATAGATTTTAGAGATGGTATAGACATGGTATTCAAAACTGAGGTATTTGAGTTTATTTGTCTATTTTGGTTCACTAATTTGTATGACTTCTAGTTTGAAATTTATATAATTTTTATCCTAAAATTAAATAATAATTTATTTTTAGACTATTAGATCCTCATTTTAGATCCCAATTGTATTCATATAATGTTTCTTCTATTTATATTCCTTTAATATTTATTTGTATTGTTTATTTTTTTTCCATTGTAACAATAAAATAGGGTATATAGTCTCCTCACTATACTCATCACACTCACGTAGCTAGATAGTAGCCTCTGGTGTATCGGGAGTCACACATGAGGTATCATAACCAACTAGAAATCAACATGTGAGAGAGTGTCATATTAGAGGATACAACATTAAACATATTTCACAAGTTATAGTGACATGAGGTATGTATATTTTTGTAACACCCCAAGCTTCTACGGTACGATTCTCTTTGAATAATGTGATAGCGTGTGTTGTACGCAACACCGAGTTCTAACACACCATAACCAATCAAACTAGCAGTTATGAATAGTAATACCTACTTTTTGAAATTATATATATTTTATATTTCAAAATGGACTTCATTTTTGGATTTGGAATATCGAATTTAGACTAAGGATAAATTTTGGTACTTTTCGGATAACTTTCATATTTTGATGAATAATGAAAATTACTAAATTTTAATTAAAAACAACTTTTTTAATCAAAATAATTAATAGTGATAAATTATGAATTTGAGTGGTTTTAAAGTATATTTAGAATATATTTTTACTATGTAATACAATGTGGGTCATTTGACATAATTTCACATTTAAACCAGACATAAACAAGTGTCAATCTTTTGATAGTTATTATCTCTTAAAAACACGCTTTTTGTTTTAACAACGGGAATTAATTTTAAATTAATTTCTGCCACTTCTGTGTTTTGAATTTAGAAAAATGGATTCCATATTTGGAATCAGGATGTTCAAATTGTGTAAATAGGTAACTTTTATTTTTATACATTTTGAATAATTACTGCGGTAAATATTTTATTTACCATGGTTAAGGGTAAATCCGGTTAATAAGGGTTAAAAAATAATATTATAATAATATTAAATTACCCTAAAATGTGTCCTAGACTTATTGGTTGATAAATATTCGACCATAGGCATCTTTGGGTCGATTTTGGGACCCCATGGTGCCACTTGTAGGTGATAGGGACACTTTATTTTAATTAAGTTAAAACGAATACAAAAATGACACAAGCATATATCTTTTAGAAAAACAATTATTAAATAAGGTTATATATGTTGGATTTTAGATTATAAATATTCATTAGAAAGATAAAAATATTTTCTACATAATTATATTTTATTTATAATTTCTAGACATTACATAATGTAATTTATATATGACACAATGATGATGAATTAATTACTATAATAGTGAAGATTTAAAATAATTGATATTATAAATACCCAAATAAATATAATATGAAACTTTTAATGAATTAAAATAATTTTATAGGATAATATGATATATTAGTATTGAGTTAATTGAATTTTTTCGAAGTAATCAATCTGTTATGAGTTTCAAAAAAATCAACTATTGAATAGTGTCAAAATTGACATAAAAGAGTTCTTAAAACAAATATTATATTATTAATTGATATTAAATTCCTAAAAATCTAAGGTTCGGCCAAGAGACTTATATCATGATAGGTTCTTCATTAATGGACCACATTAGGGTCTCTTGGATGTATATAGTAAGTTTATTAACCATATTATATAAAAATACAAAGAGACATTGTAAAAGTGTAACTAATTAACTTAGAGTTAATATTTAAAGATATGGTTAATATAAGTACCCAAACCTGTCTAAATTCTATTGGTTGAGTTTTTTTCGACCCCTAACAACCTTAACATTTAAATAATCAACTTTGGAGCCATTAGAAACTGAATATGAATTTATTATAAATTAATATTTCTAGCTTTTCCAAAGGTGCCCCTCACCCCTCTTATAAAAGGGCACTCCTCCTTCTCATTTATTCACACCTTAAAAGCCTTTTGGTTCGGCCAAAATCTGCCCAAATACTCTCCCAACATCCCTAAATACATCCTAGAGGCCTTATTTTGATCAGAAAGCCAGCCTAAGGAGCCCTTTTGATCAAATCAAAAAGAAGAAACCGAAGAAGAGGTAATTATTTCACCACCCTTTTCCAAGTTCCTTTCTTCTTCCACTTCTTCATCCTTTGTTGTTACCATTATAAAATAATAACTCCGGTATCATATATATACTGTGTTGTTATTATAAATATGGTACAACCATATTCAGTATTCTATCAACCCTTTGAATAACATGTCACCATACGTGCGTACGTACGGCTTACCGTCTCCACGTCGTGGTGTAATTGTTATTCAATATATTATTATTTGGATGGGTATAATAATGATGTGTAACTCATGTAAATAATAAATATAAAATGTTAATGATTCTGTATATATGATATACCATCCATTTATATATTATTTTAATATGAAAAGAATGATATTGTCGCTCGTGCGTACGTACAGACTACCGTCTCCACGAACGCGATGAGATTCATTCTCCATCGTATCCATTCAAGTATAATTATCATTTGATGATTTAAAAATGATGTTTAAGGACATGATATCATTCTGTATATGAAAAATATACAACCTATCCATGAAAAACATGGATTATGTAACAAAACATATAAAAGAAAACGAGTAAGTTAACACCCGAAACAACGATAATTCAAAGATATCATTAGCAAATCAATGTTAAAAGATCATATATGATATCATATTAATATATATGATTCTTGTATAATTTAATAACTATTATTTCACCATTTTATAGGAGGTTAACCTACCCCAACCAATGAAAAGTACAAGGTAAGGGTTATTTCACAATCTCTTCATTATCCGAGGTTGTTTATACGTAATAATCTACTGGGATCTCTTTATCATCCACATCAATGTTTCTTAAAAATGTATTTCAAAACATTTTTACTATTCACAAGAATATGGGTTAAAGTCATTTATACCCTTGTTTGACTTTTTATAAGTGGTTTATAAAGGAATCTTTCCGTTGTTTTCCAAACAAGGTGCTTTTTAACCTTGTCGACAAAATTAAGGTAAGAATGTTTTTTTTAACTTATACGGCGGGTGCGGCTATTTTCTGCCGTTATAAAATCGTCGAAGCTTCCCTTACAAGATTATAAGAATATAATCAAAGAAAATGTTTTATTCTATATGGATCTTAAATGATTTCAAAATAAAAGAGATATTTCTCTAAAAAGATTTTTTATTTCATCTATGTCAACATCCTTTGTTGGATTTTACGCTTATGTGAAGTTTATTTATTATGATACAAAAATTCTATGTTGTATTGAAGGTTTTGTGATATGTTTGACTATGTATGTGCTATTTTTATACCATTCATGGTTTATGGTGAATGTATTGACATTTCGTATGCTAGTTTTAATACGATTGTGTATGTTATGTTTAAACCTTTTCATATGGGAATGCATTGGACTTAATATGTGACGGGTGGAGCCCGCTATAGCTCCTCGATGCGTCGATAGGTCTCATGAGACAAACTAGTGTCTTGGCACAAGGCCTTGGCAGAATCTTATTTGTAGTCTTGGCACGAGGCCTTGGCTATGTGGTTATGATAGTCTGGCATTATGCATTCCAACATTATGAAAGTGGTTATTGATTTTGCATGTGATTATTCAATTAGTAGAATATCCATGTGAATAAGTAAATGGCATTATTTCATTTTATTTATTCCATACCATGTTGAATTTTGAAGTTTGAAAGACTTTTGTTTTAGTTATACATTTCCTTAAATGTTTATTCTTATTTATGAATGTTTCCGCAATATTGTTATCCTTACTGGGCATTTGAGCTCACCCCTTTTCTATGTTTTATTTTTCCAAGGAAGTGAAGAAGTAAATTATGAATGACCTGCAGGGATATTATGTGGGCATATGAGTGTGGATTATGGAAACAATATGTTGTTGTAGTAATTTTTCATTTTATGATGTAATGTTAGACTTATGAATATATCTAGTGTTTCCAAGGCTACTAAACTAATCGGTATTTCGAGATTTGATCATTCTTGTGATCATGCCAATGTTATGTAATAATGCACCAACTCTGGGTAACTATGGTCGGGGCGTTACAGTTGACATCAGAGGAAGTTTAGTACAAACCTTGGAAGCTATATTTAGATAAACTCTGATTAGAGCACGTAGACCTAAGATGTAAATTGAGGATTAGTATAGAAGAACTTCCTAAATTTTGGTATTGTAAATATTTTGTGAGTTTTCCGAGAAATACATCCCTGTCTGGATACGAGCAGGTAGAGGCGGCTCTAGAACAGATGTACCTAGGGGTAAAACCCGAAAAAACCGCTTTGAGCTAGACTCGAACGGGAACTGGTGCACGACAACGGGCCATGTTGCACTCTAGGTTACGACACTCCCGGGGGATATGCTAAGGATAACTCTCATTTTCATTCCAAATCATTATGAAGGGTTTATGAGTATATACTTCCTCAAAGAAAACATTTTTATGATTATGGATTATATCCATAAATAGTTCAATTTATGTTAAGTGTTTTATAAGTATGGGATTATGTATTTTGATTCATAAACTGATCTAGTTTATGCCATTGTTTAGAAATGGCACCTAGTGGAAGAAATGGAAACTGTATCAATGCACGCACTCCATGTAGGGATTTCCCTCCTGCTCAAGATAATTATAGTGGAGCTGGTGATGCAAGTGGTGCCGATCAACTAATCACCATACTGGCACAACTCACTCAGGTTATGAATAATAACCTTTCTCGTATGGAGCATCCTGATCCACGACGTGGAGGATCAATGTTAGATCGATTCATGAGGCAACAACCACCAACGTTCAATGGGAGTACAAATCCCTTAGTAGCTGAGAAATGGATAAATTCCCTAGAGAAAATATTTGAGGCTTTGGGGAGCAGTGAAAGGGAAAAAGTTATCATGGCAGTTTACCGCCTCACTGGAGATACTGATCAATGTTGGTCATTGATTCAGAACATGAAGGAAGATGATGAAGTATCAAATATGGAATGGAGGGAGTTCAAAGATCTATTTTTAGAAAAATACTTTCCTCGCGACCATCGAGCAGATATGGAAAGGCAATTTCTGAGTTTGAGACAGAAGGAGGATGAGAATGTCACAAAGTATGAGGCTAAATTTACAAGGTTAGCAAGGTATGCTGGAGATTATATACGTAACCCAAGAAGTAAGATTGATCATTTCTTGGATGGGTTAAAACCATTTCTCCGTCGAGCATTAGTCTCACAATCCTTTTCATCGTACGAAGACATTGTGTCATGTGCTATCAAGACCGAAATGGAATTGTCTAAGTCTTATGACTTTAAAGAAGAGAAAGAGAAGAAGAGACCTGCTGATCAATCTGGGAATGGAAATAAGGGGAAGAAGGGAAAGGTTGAATATCCATCTTGTGGTAAATGTGGGAAGAAACATCCTGGTACTTTCTTGAAGGGAATGGGAGTCTGTTACAAGTGTGGTGAAAAAGGCCACCAAGCTCGTGATTGCAAGGGGAAGAAGGAAGCTACCAACGTTCAGTGCTACAATTGCAGGGAGATGGGGCATTATGCAAATGAATTCCCTAAGCGTCTGGAGAACATACCTTAGAAAAGGCCAAGGGATCAAGGCCAAGCTTATGCTATCACTACTGCTGAGGTAGAAGCTCCGAAAGACGTGGTGGCAGGTAATTTAATGGTTTCCTCAAGTTTATCAAATGCATTATTTGATTCTGGATCATCGCATTGTTTCATATCTTCCCTGTTTGCTAAGAAAATTAGGTATTTCCAATTTGATTTAACAAGGGAGTTTTCAGTTAAAACTCCTAAGGGAAGTATCATTGCAACAAAGTTTTGTGAATCAGTCCCCATTAGAGCACATAAATGTTCGTTATCTGCTGATCTCATCATCATACCTATGATTGAGTTTGATATAGTCCTCAGTATGGACTGGATTTTGGACTATGATGCGAAGAATTATTGTAAGAAGAAAGAGGTTACGATTCTTGATGATAATGATAAGGAACACCATATCTTTAGAGCAGAATCGTCACCACCTAATTATTATTTTGATCCACCCCCAGTAGCTCAACTTAATTCAATTATTGGTGAGGAAGAGAATGAAATGACTGTGGGTGAGGAAAGGAATGTTCAAATAGAGGATGTACCTATTGTGAAATAATCTGTAGATGTATTTCCGGAATATTTACCTAGACATCCTCCAGAACGAGAAGTTGAATTTTCAATTTATTTAATTCGTGGATCAAGGCCTATATCGAAGACCCCTTACAGAATGGCCACTGTAGAGTTAGTCGAACTAAAGAAACAACTAGATGAGTTGAGTAATAAAGGATTTATTCTCCCTAGTGTTTCTCCATGGGGATCCCCTGTTCTTTTTGTTAAAAAGAAAGATGGATCTATGAGGTTATGTATCGACTACAGGGAGATCAATGCTATAACGATAAAGAACAAGTATCCCCTACCTCGTATTGATGCTTTATTTGACCAACTGCATGGAGCTCAATACTTTTCAAAGATTGACCTTCGATCTGGATACCATCAGTTGTGTGTAAAGAAGGAAGACATTCCAAAGACAGCATTTTGAACTAGGTACGGGCATTATGAGTTTACTGTAATGACTTTTGGATTGACTAATGCACCCTCTGTATTCATGGATCGAATGAATAGAGTATTCAAGGAGTATCTTGATGAATTTGTTGTGGTATTTATTGATTATATCTTAGTATACTCCAAAACCTACGAAGGTCATGAAAATCACTTTCTCTTTATCTTGAAGACTCTGAGGAGGCATGAATTATATGGGAAGTTTAGCAAGTGTGAATTCTGGACTCAGGAGATTTCTTTTCTTGGCCATATTTTCTCTAAAGATGGAATCTATGTTGCTCCTTCTAAGACCAAGGCAATCCAAGAATGGACATCACCTATGAGTATAACTGAGGTACGTAGTTTTATTGGTTTGGCAGGTTATTATCGACGTTTCGTCCAGAATTTTTCCCGATTGGCTAACCCATTAACGAAGCTCACACGTAAAGGGGTTAAATTTGTTTGGACAAAAGAGTGTGAAGAATGTTTCGAAGAACTGAAGAAAATATTAGTCAATGCTCCTATATTTACTATACCATCGGGGAATGATGGGTTCGTTATTTATAGTGATGCATCAAAGAAAGGACTTGGTTGTGTCCTTATGCAGAATGATATAGTTATTGCCTATGCATCACGACAGCTGAAAATTCGTGAACAAAACTATCCTACTCATGATCTCGAGTTAGCAGCTGTGATCTTTGCTTTGAAGATATGGAGGCACTACCTCTATGGTAAAAAATGTGAGATTTATACTGATCACAAGAGTTTGATGTATATCTTCTCACAAAAAGAACTCAATATGAGGCAAAGGAGATGGCTTGAATTACTCAAGGATTATGATTGTACGATACACTACCACCCGGGGAAAGCAAACAGGGTGGCATATGGTTTGAGCAGAAAATACCATGAAGTTTTGAACATTATGAGAAATGAAAGGGATCTAATTTTCATGGATCTAATAAATATGGACATGCGTATAACCAGGGAAGGTGAAAAATCAATGCTTTTTCAAATGGTTGCCAAACCATCTTTACTAGAAAAGATTAATAGTTCTCAGACCGATGATGAAGAATTCCAAAAGAAGATTAATGCTGTGAATGATGGGAGATTGAGAGACTTTGTGTATGAAGATGGAATTTTGAAATTCAGGAAGAGACTTTGTGTTCCGGATTTACCTGATCTAAAAAGGGAATTGCTGGATGATGCTCACAGTTCCAATTTCTCTATAAACCCTGGGAGCACCAAAATGTATAGTGATTTGAAGGAACATTTTTGGTGGGACAACATGAAGAGGGAGATTGCTGATTTTGTGTCAAGATGTATGGTTTGTCAGCAAGTTAAAGCTGGAAGGCAACAGCCTGGAGGAGTCATGCAACCTCTTCCCATACCGGAGAGGAAATGGGACAATATTATGATGGACTTTGTCATGGGGCTACCAAAGACTCCTAGAAGGAACGATGCAATATGGGTTATTGTTGATCGTCTTACCATGTCAGCACATTTTCTTTCTATAAGAGAAGATCTACCCCTGGAACGTCTAGCAAGACTATATATTAATGAAGTTGTGAGACTTCATGGAGTACCCCTATCGATTGTTTCTGATCGTGATCCCCGTTTTACTTGAAGATTTTGGAAAAGTCTTCAAAAATCCCTGGATACTGAACTTCATTTGAGCACTGCTTACCACCCTCAGATAGACGGACAATCAGAACGGACTATTCAGACCTTAGAAGACATGTTGAGATCTTTCTCACTTGACTTTCAGGGTATGTGGGATCAATATTTACCTCTGGTAGAATTTTCCTATAACAATAGCTTCCATTCGAGTATTCAGATGGCACCATATGAACCGTTATACGGAAAGAGATGTCATACACCAACTTTTTGGGATGAAGTTGGTGAAAGAAAACTTGTAGGCCCAGAACTGGTGGAGGAAACGGTGGAAAAGGTGAAGGTAATCCAAAATCACATCAAAGAAGCTCAAAGTAGGCAGAAGAGCTATGCCGATAATTGAAGGAAGGATTTGGAATTTCAAGTCGGTGATCATGTTTTCCTGAAGGTATCTCCATGGAAGGGAGTCATACGTTTTGGTAAGAAAGGTAAATTGAGTCCCAGGTACATCGGAACTTTCGAAATTGTAGAATGAATTGGGGTTGTAGATTACCGATTGGCAATGCCGCCAAGTCTCTCCAAAGTTCACTATGTGTTCCACGTATCTCTGTTGAGGAAATACATGCCTGACCCAATGCATGTACTCACCTATGAAGAATTAGAACTGGAACCCGATCTGTCTTATTGCGAAGAGCCCGTCAGGATTCTTGATAGAAGAGAACAAGTGCTGAGAAACCAGACGATGCGTCTGGTAAAAGATTTTTGGAGAAACCATAAGATGGAAGAGGCAACGTGGGAACCCGAGGAACTTATCATGAAGAACCACCCGAGTATTTTCATGTGATAAGTATTCTAGAAATTTCGAGGATGAAATTATTTGAAGGAGGGGAGAATGTAACACCCCAAGCTTCTACGGTACGCTTCTCTTTGAATAATGTGATAGCGTGTGTGGTACGCAACACCGAGTTCTAACACACCATAACCAATCAAACTTGTAACACCCCAAGCTTCTACGGTACGCTTCTCTTTGAATAATGTGATAGCGTGTGTTGTACGCAACACCGAGTTCTAACACACCATAACCAATCAAACTAGCCGTTATGAATAGTAATACCCAATTTTTGAAATTATATATATTTTATATTTCAAAATGGACTTCATTTTTGGATTCGGAATATCTAATTTATCCTAAGGTGAAATTTTGGTACTTTTCGGATAACTTTAATATTTTGATGAATAGTGAAAATTACTAAATTTTAATTAAAAACAACTTTTTTTAATCAAAATAATTAATAGTGATAAATTATGAATTTGTGTGGTTTTAAAGTATATTTAGAATATATTTTTACCATTTAATATGATGTTGGTCATTGGACATAATTTTACAATTAAACCGAACATAAACAAGTGTCAATCTTTTGATAGTTATTATCTCTTAAAAACACGCTTTTTGTTTTGACAGCGGGAATTAATTTTAAATTAATTTCTGCCACTTCTGTGTTCTGAATTTAGAAAAATGGATTCCATATTTGGAATCAGGATGTCCAAATTGTTTAAATAGGTAACTATCATTTTTAGACATTTTGAATAATTACTGTGGTAAATATTTTATTTATCATGGTTAAGGGTAAATCTGGTAAATAAGGGTTAAAAAATAAATTTATAATAATACTAAATTACCCTAAAACGTGTCCTAGCCTTATTGGTTGATACATGTTAGATGATAGGCATCTTTGGGTCGATTGTGGGACCCCATGGTGCCACTTGTAGGTGATAGGGACATTTTTTTATTAAGTTAAAATGAATACAAAAATGACACAAGCATATATCTTTTAGAAAAACAATTATTACATAGATTTATATATGTTGGATTTTAGATTATAAATATTAATTAGAAAGATAAAACGATTTCCTACATAATGATATTTTATTTATAATTTTTAGACATTAAATGAGTTAATTTATTTATGACACAATGATGATGTAGTAATTACTATAATAGTTAAAAATTAAACTAATTGATATTATAAATACCCAAATAAATATAATATGAAACTTTTAATGAATTAAACTAATTTTCTAGGATAATATGATATATTAGGATTGATTTAATTGACTTTTTCCGAATTAATCAATCTGTTATGAGTTTCACAAAAATCAACTATTGAATAGTGTCAAAATTGACATAAAAGAGTTCTTAAAACAAATCTTATATTATTAATTGATATTAAATTCTTAAAAATCTAAGGTTCAGCCAAGAGACTTATATCATTATAGGTTCATCATTAATGGACCACTTGGGGGTCTCTTGGATGTATGTAGTATGTTTATTAACCATATTATATAAAAATACAAAGAGACATTATAAAAGTGAAACTAATTAACTTAGAGTTAATACTTAAAGATAAGGTTAATATATGTTCCCAAACCTGTCTAAATTCTATTGGTTGAGTTTTTTTCGACCCATACCCACCTTAAAATTTAAATAATCAATTTTGGAGCCATTAGAAACCGAATATGAATTTATTATAAATTAATATTTCTAGCTTTTCCAAAGGTGCCCCTCACCACTCTTATAAAAGGGCACTCCTCCTTCTCATTTCTTCACACCTTCAAAGCCTTTTGGTTCGGCCAAACTCTGACCAAATACTCTCCCAACTTCACTAAATACAACCTAGAGGCCTTAGTGTGATCATAAAGCCAACCTAAGGAGCCCTTTTGATCAAATCAAAAGGAAGAACCCGAAGAAGAGGTAATGATTTCACCACCCTTTTCCATGTTCATTTCTTCTTCCACTTCTTCTTCCTTTGTTGTTACCATTCTAAAATAATAACTCCAGTATCATTTATATACTGTGATGTTATTATAAATATGGTACAACCATATTCATTATTCTATCCACACTTTGAATAACATGTCACCATACGTTCGTACGTACGGCTTACCGTCTCCACATCGTGGGGTAATTGTTATTCAATATAATATTATTTGGATGGGTATAATAATGATGTGTAACTCATGTAAATAATAAATATAACATGTTAATGATTCTGTATATATGATATACCATCCATTTATATATTATTTTAATATCAAAAGAATGATATTGTCGCTCGTCCGTACGTACGGACTACCGTCTCCACGAACGCGATGAGATTCATTCTCCATCGTATCCATTCAAGTATAATTATCATTTGATGATTTAAAAATTATTTTTAAGGACTTGATATCATTCTGGATATGAATTATATACAACCTATCCTTTACAAACATGTCTTACGTAACAAAACATACAAAAGAAAACAAGTAAGTTCACACCCGAAACAACGATAATACTAAGATATTATTATCAAATCAATATTAAAAGATCATATATGATATCATAATAATGTATATGATTATTATATAATTTAATAACAATTATTTCACCATTATACAGGAGGTTAACCTACCCCAACCAAGGAAAAGTACAAGGTAAGGTTTATTTCACAATCTCTTCATTATCCGAGGTTTTTTATACGTAATAATCTATTGGGATCTCGTTATCATCCACATACATGTTTCTTCAAAATGTATTTCAAAATTTTTTTTACAATAATATGGGTTAAAGTAATTTATACCCTTTTTGACATTTTATAAGAGGAATTTTTCCGTTGTTTTCAAAAAAATGTCTTTTTTAGCCTTTTGGACAAAATTAAGGTAAGAATGTTTTTTTTAACTTATACGGTGGGTGCGGTTATTTTCGGCCATTATAAAATCTTCAAAGCTTTCCTTACAAGCTTATAAGAATATTTTAAAGAAAATGTTTTATTTTATATGGCACTTAAATGATTTCAAAAATAGAAAGAGATATTTCTCTAAAAAGTGTTTTGATTTCATCTATGTCAACATCCTTTGATGGATTTTACGCTTATTTGAAGTTGATTTATTATGATACAAAACTTCTATATTGTATTGAAGGTTTTGTGATATGTTTGACTGTGGATGTGCTATTTTTATACCATTCATTGTTTATGGTTAAATTATTGACATTTCGTATGCTAGTTTTAATACCAATGTTTATGTTTTGTTTAAAACTTTTCATATGGGAATGCATTGGACTTAATATGTGACGGGTGGAGCCCGCTATAGCTCCTCGATGCATCGGTAGGTCTTATGAGACAAACTAGTGTCTTGGCACAAGGCCTTGACAAAATCTTATTTTTAGTCTTGGCACGAGGCCTTGGCTAAGTGGTTATGATAGTCTGGCATTATGCATTCCAACATTATGAAAGTGGTTAGTGATTTTGCATGTGATTATTCGATTAGTAGAATATCCATGTGAATGAGTAAATGACATTATTTCATTTTATTTATGCCATACAATGTTGAAAGTTAAAGTTTGAAAGGATTTTGTTTTAGTTATACATTGCCTTAAGTGTTTATTCTTATTTATGAAAGTTTCCGCTATATTGTTATCCTTACTGGGCATTTGAGCTCACCCCTTTTCTATGTTTTATTTTTCCCAGGAAGTGAAGAAGTAAATTATGAATGACCTACAGGGATATTATGTGGGGATATGAGTGTGGATTATGGAGACATTATGTTGTTGTTGTAGTTTTTCATTTTGTGATGTTATGTAAAACTTATGAATATATCTAGTGTTTCCAAGGCTACTAAACCAATCGGTCTTTCAAGATTTTATCTTTCTTGTGATCATGCCAATGTTATGTAATAAGGCACCGACTCTGGGTAACTAGGGTCGGGGCGTTACAGTTGGTATCAGAGGAAGTTTAGTACAAACTTTGGAAGGTAGATTTAGATAAACTCTGATTAGAGCACGTAGACCTAAGATGAACTTTGAGGATTAGTATAGAAGAACTTCCTAGAATTACGGTATTGTAGATATTTTGTGAGTTTTCCGAGCAATACATCCCTGTCTGGATACGAGCAGGTAGAGGCGGCTCTGGCACAGATGTACCTAGGTGTAAAACCCAAAAACACCGCTTTGAGCTAGACTCGAACGAGAACTGGTGCACGACAATGGGACTTGTTGTACTCTTGGTTACGACACTCCCGGGGGATATGCTTAGGATAACTCTAATTTTATTTAAAAATCATTATGAAGGGTTTATGAGTATATAATTTCTAAAAAAAAACATTTTTATGATTATGGATTATATCCATAAATAGTTCAATTTATGTTATGTGTTTTATAAGTATGGGATTATGTATTTTGATTCATAAACTGATCTATTTTATGCCATTGTTTAGAAATGGCGCCTAGTGGAAGAAATGGAAACCGTATCAATGCACGCACTCCATGTAGGGATTTCCCTCCTGCTCAAGATAATTATTGTGGGGCTGGTGATACAACTGGTGCCGATCAGCTAATCACCATACTGGGACAACTTACTCAGGTTATGAATAATAACCTTACCCGTATGGAGCACCCTGATCCACAACGTGGAGGATCAATGTTATATCGATTCATGAGGCAACAACCACAAAAGTTCAATGGGATTACAAATCCCTTAGTAGCTGAGCAATGGATAAATTCCCTAGAGAAAATATTTCAGGCTTTGGGGAGTAGTGAAAGGGAAAAAGTTATCATGGCAGTTTACCGCCTCACTGGAGATGCTGATCAATGGTGGTCATTGATTCAAAACATGAAGGAAGATGATGAAGTATCAAATATGGAATGGAGGGAGTTCAAAGATCTGTTTTTAGAAAAATACTTTCCTCGCGACCATCAAGCAGATATGGAAAGGCAATTTCTGAGTCTGAGACAAAAGGAGGATGAGAATGTCACAAAGTATGAGGCTAACTTTACAAGGTTAGCGAGGTATGCTAGAGATTATATTCGCAACCCAAGAAGTAAGATTGATCGCTTCTTTGATGGGTTAAAACCATTTCTTCATCGAGCATTAGTCTCACAATCCTTTTCATCGTACGAAGACATTGTCTCATGTGCTATCAAGACCGAAAAGGAATTCTCTAAGTCTTATGTCTTTAAAGCAAAGCAAGAGAAGAAGAGACCTGATGATCAATCTGGGAATGGAAATAAGGGGAAGAAGGGAAAGGTTGAATATCCTTCCTGTGGTAAATGCGGGAAGAAACACCCTGTTAATTGCTTGAAGGGAACGCGAGTCTGTTACAAGTGTGGTGAAAAAGGCCACCAAGCTCGTGATTGCAAGGGGAAGAAGGAAGCTACCGATGTTCAGTGCTACAATTGCAGGGACATGGGGCATTATGCAAATGAATGTCCTAAGCGTTAGGAGAACTTACCTCAGAAAAGGCCAAGGGATCAAGGCCAGGCTTATGCTATCACTACTGCTGAGGTAGAAGCTCCGAAAGACATGGTGGCAGGTAATTTAATGGTTTCCTCAAGTTTAGCAAATGCATTATTTGACTCTGGATCATCGCATTGTTTCATATCTTCCCAGTTTGCTAAGAAATTTAGATATTTTTCAATTTGATTTAATAGGGGAGTTTTCAGTTAAAAATCCTAAGGGAAGTATCATTGCAACAATGTTTTGTGAATCAGTCCCCATTAGGGCACATAAATGTTCTTTATCTGCTGATCTCATCATCATACCTATGATTGATTTTGATATAATCCTCGGTATGGACTGGTTTTCGGACTATGATGCGAAGATTTATTGTAAGAAGAAAGAGGTTACGATTCTTGATGATAATGATAAGGAACACCTTATCTTTAGAGCAGAATCATCACCACCTAATTCTTATTTAGATCCACCCTCAATAGCCCAACTTAATTCAATTATTGGGGAGGAAGAGAATTAATTAACTTTTAGTGACGAAAGGAATGTTCAAATAGAGGATGTACCTGTTGTGAAAGAATTTTAGATGTATTTTCAGAAGATTTACCTGGACATCCTCCAGAACGAGAAGTTGAGTTTTCCATTGATTTGATTCCTGGATCAAGACCTATATCGAAGACCCCTTATAGAATGGCCACTGTAGAGCTAGTCGAACTAAATAAACAACTAGAGGAGTTGAGTAATAAAGGATTTATTCTCCCTAGTGTTTCTCCATGGGGAGCCCCTGTTCTTTTTGTTAAAAAGAAAGATGGATCTATGAGGTTATGTATCGACTACAGGGAGATCAATTCTATAACGATAAAGAACAAGTATCCCCTACCTCGCATTGATGATTTATTTGACCAACTGCATGGAGCTCAATACTTTTCAAAGATTTACCTACGATCTGGATATCATCAGTTGTGTGTGAAGAAAGAAGACATTCCGAAGACAGCATTTCAAACCAGGTATGGGCATTACAAGTTTACTGTAATGCCGTTTGGATTGACTAATGCACCCTCTGTATTCATGGATCTGATGAATAGAGTATTCAAGGAGTATCTCAATGAATTTGTGGTGGTATTTATTGATGATATCTTGGTATACTCCAAAACCTACGAAGATCATGAAAATCACTTGCGCATTATCTTGAAGACTCTGAGGAGGCATGAATTATATGGGAAGTTTAGAAAGTGTGAATTCTGGCAACAGGAGAATTATTTTCTTGTCCATATTGTCTCTAAAGATGGAATCTCTGTTGATCCTTCTAAGACCAAGGCAATCCAAGAATGGCCAGCACCTACGAGTATAACTGAGGTACGTAGTTTTATTGGTTTGGCAGGTTATTATTAATGTTTCGTCCAGAATTTTGCCCGATTGGCTAACCCATTAACGAAGCTCACACGTAAAGGGGTTAAATTTTTTTGGACAAAAGAGTGTGAAGAATGTTTCGAAGAACTGAAGAGAAGATTAGTCAATGCTCCTATATTGACTCTACCATCGGGGAATGATGGGTTTGTTATATATAATGATGCATCAAAGAAAGGACTTGGTTGTGTCCTTATGCAGAATGATAGAGTTATTGCCTATGCATCACGACAGTTGAAAATTCATGAACAAAACTATCCTACACATGATCTCGAGTTAGCAGCTATGATCTTTGCTTTGAAGATATGGAGGCACTACCACTATGGTGAAAAAATGTGAGATTTATACTGATCACAAGAGTTTGAAGTATATTTTCTCACAAAAAGAACTCAACATGAGGCAAAGGAGATGGCTTGAATTACTCAAGGATTATGATTTCACGATACACTACCACCCGGGGAAAGCAAACAAGGTGGAAGATGCTTTGAGTAGAAAAGACCATGGAGTTTTGAACAACATGAGAATTTAAAGGGATCCAATTTTCATGGATCTAGTGATGATGGACATGGGAATAACCAGGGAAGGTGAAACATTAATGCTTTTTCAAATGGTTTCCAAACCATCTTTACTAGAAAGGATTGAGAGTTCTCAGACCGATGATGAAGAATTCCAAATGAAGATTAAAGCTGTGAATGATGGGAGATTGAGAGACTTTGTGTATGAAGATGGAATTTTGAGAATCAGGAAGAGACTTTGTGTTCCCGATATACCTGATCTGAAAAGGGAATTGTTGGATGATGCTCATAGTTCCAATATCTCTATACACCCTGGGAGCACTAAAATGTATAGAGATTTGAAGGAACATTTTTGGTGGGACAACATGTAGAGGGAGATTGCTGATTTAGTGTCAAGATGTATTGTTTGTCAACAAGTGAAAGCTGGAAGGCAACAGCCTGGAGGAGTCATGCAACCTCTTCCCATACCGGAGTAGAAATGGGACAATATTACGATGGACATTGTCATGGGGCTACCAAAGACTCCTAGAAGGAACGATGCAATATGGGTTATTATTGATCGTCTTACCAAGTCAGCACATTTTCTTGCTATAAGAGAAGATCTACCCCCGGAACGTCTAGCAAGACTATATATTAATGAAGTTGTGAGACTTCATGGAGTACACCTATCGATTGTTTCTGATCGTGATCCCCATTTTACTTCAAGATTTTGGAAAAGTCTTCAGAAATCCCTGGATACTGAACTTCATTTGAGCACTGCTTACCACCCTCAGACAGACAAACAATCAGAACGGACTATTCAGACCTTAGAAGACATGTTGAGATCTTTATCACTTGACTTTCATGGTATGTGGGATCAATATTTACCACTGGTAGAATTTTCCTATAACAATAGCTTCCATTCGAGTATTCAGATGGCACCATATGAAGCGTTATACGGAAAGAGATGTCGTACACAAACCTGTTGGGATGACGTTGGTGAAAGAAAACTTGTAGGCCCAGAACTGGTGGAGGAAACGGTGGAAAAGGTGAAAGTAATCCAAAATCACATCAAAGAAGCTCAAAGTAGGTAGAAGAGCTATGCCGATAATCGAAGGAAGGATTTGGAATTTCAAGTCAGTGATCATGTTTTCCTGAAGGTATCTCCTTGGAAGGGAGTCATACTTTTTGGTAAGAAAGGTAAATTGAGTCCCAGGTAAATCGGACCTTTCTAAATTCTAGAACGAATTGGGGCTGTAGCTTACCGATTAGCAATGCCGCCAAGTCTCTCCAAAGTTCACGATGTGTTCCACTTATCTCTGTTGAGGAAATACATGCCTGACCCAACGCATGTACTCACCTATGTGGAATTAGAACTGGAACCCGATCTTTCCTATTTTGAAGAGCCCGTCAGGATTCTTGATACGAGAGAACAAGTACTGAGAAACCGGACGACACGTCTGCTAAAAGTTTTGTGGAGAAACCATAAGATGGAAGAGGCAACGTGGGAACCCGAGGAACTTATGATGAAGAACCACCCGAGTCTTTTCATGCAGTAGTATTCTAGAAATTTCGAGGACGACATTATTTGAAGGAGGGGAGAATGTAACACCCCAAGCTTCTACGGTACGCTTCTCTTTGAATAATGTGATAGAGTGTCTTGTACGCAACACCGAGTTCTAACACACCATTACCAATCAAACTAGCCGTTATGAATAGTAATACCTAATTTTTGAAATTATATATATTTTATATTTCAAAATGGACTTCATTTTTGGATTCGGAATATCGAATTTAGCCTAAGGTGAAATTTTGGTACTTTTCGGATAACATTAATATTTTGATGAATAGTGAAAATTACTAAATTTTAAATAAAAACAACTTTTTTTAATCA
The DNA here is from genome assembly GCA_963277665.1 of Viscum album. Taxonomy (NCBI): domain Eukaryota; kingdom Viridiplantae; phylum Streptophyta; class Magnoliopsida; order Santalales; family Viscaceae; genus Viscum; species Viscum album. The sequence continues at coordinate 1,981,395,751 of OY728161.1, read as the reverse complement.
AAATAATTAATAGTGATAAATTATGAATTTGTGTGGTTTTAAAGTATATTTATAATATATTTTTACCATTTAATATTATGTTGGTCATTGGACATAATTTTACAATTAAACCGAACATAAACAAGTGTCAATCTTTTGATAGTTATTATCTCTTAAAAACACGCTTTTTGTTTTGACAGTGGGAATTAATTTTAAATTAATTTCTGCCACTTCTGTGTTTTGAATTTATAAAAATGGATTCCATATTTGGAATCTGGATGTCCAAATTGGGTTAATAGGTAACTTTTATTTTTAGACATTTTGAATAATTACTGTGGTAAATATTTTATTTACCATGGTTAAGGGTAAATCTGGTAAATAAGGGTTAAAAAATAATATTATAATAATAATAATTACCCTAAAACGTGTCCTAGCCTTATTGGTTGATACATGTTCGACCATAGGCATTTTTGGGTCGATTTTGGGACCCCATGGTGCCACTTGTAGGTGATAGGGACATTTTTTTTATTAAGTTAAAATGAATACAAAAATGACACAAGCATATATCTTTTAGAAAAACAATTATTACATAGGGTTATATATGTTGGATTTTAGATTATAAATATTTATTAGAAAGATAAAAAGATTTCATACATAATGATCTTTTATTTATAATTTTTAGACATTAAATGATTCAATTTATTTATGACACAATGATGATGTAGTAATTACTATAATAGTTAAAAATTAAACTAATTGATATTATAAAGACCCAAATAAATATAATATGAAACTTTTAATGAATTAAACTAATTTTCTAGGATAATATGATATATTAGGATTGATTTAATTGACTTTTTTCGAAGTAATCAATCTGTTATGAGTTTCACAAAAATCAACTATTGAATAGTGTCAAAATTGACATAAAAGAGTTCTTAAAACAAATATTATATTATTAATTGATATTAAATTCTTAAATATCTAAGGTTCAGCCAAGAGACTTATATAATGATAGGTTCATCATTAAGGAACCACTTGGGGGTCTCTTGGATGTATGTAGTAAGTTTATTAACCATATTATATAAAAATACAAAGAGACATTGTAAAAGTGAAACTAATTAACATAGAGTTGATACTTAAAGATAAGGTTAATATAAGTACCCAAACCTGTCTAAATTCTATTGGATGAGTTGTTTTCGACCCATACCCACCTTAACATTTAAATAATCAACTTTTGAGCCATTAGAAACAGAATATGAATTTATTATAAATTAATATTTCAAGCTTTTCCAAAGGTGCCCCTCACCCCTCTTATAAAAGGGCACTCCTCCTTCTCATTTCTTCACACCTTCAAAGCCTTTTAGTTCGGCCAAAATCTGCCCAAATACTCTCCCAACTTCCCTCAATAAAACCTAGAGGCCTTAGTTTGATCATAAATCCATCCTAAGGAGGCCTTTTGATCAAATCAAAAGGAAGAACCCGAAGAAGAGGTAATGATTTCACCACCCTTTTCCAAGTTCATTTCTTCTTCCACTTCTTCTTCCTTTGTTGTTACCATTCTAAAATAATAACTCCAGTATAATTTATATACTGTGATGTTATTATAAATATGGTACAACCATATTCAGTATTCTATCCACCCTTTGAATAACATGTCACCATAAGTGCGTATGTACAGCTTACCGTCTCCACGTCGTGGGGTAATTGTTATTCAATATAATATTATTTGGATGGGTATAATAATGATGTGTAACTCATGTAAATAATAAATATAACATGTTAATGATTCTTTATATATGATATACCATCCATTTATATATTATTTTAATATCAAAAGAATGATATTGTCGCTCGTGCGTACGTACGGACTACCGTCTCCACGAACGCGATGAGAATCATTCTCCATCGTATCCCTTCAAGTATAATTATCATTGGATGATTTAAAAATGATGTTTAAGGACTTGATATCATTCTGAATATGAATTATATAAAACCTATACTTTACAAACATGTCTTACGTAACAAAACATACAAAAGAAAACAAGTAAGTTCACACCCGAAACAACGATAATACTAAGATATTATTATCAAATCAATATTAAAAGATCATATATGATATCATAATAATGTATATGATTCTTTTATAATTTAATAACGATTATTTCACCATTATACAGGAGGTTAACCTACCCCAACCAAGGAAAAGTACAAGGTAAGGGTTATTTCACAATCTCTTCATTATCCGAGGTTGTTTATATGTAATAATCTTCTGGGATCTCGTTATCATCCACATCCATGTTTCTTCAAAATGTATTTCAAAACATTTTTTACAAGAATATGGATTAAAGTCATTTATACCCTTGTTTGACATTTTATAAGAGGAATCTTTCTGTCGTTTTCAAAACAAGGTCCTTTTTAACCTTTTCGACAGAATTAAGGTAAGAATGTTTTTTTAACTTATACGGCGGGTGCGGTTATTTTCCACCATTATAAAATCTTCAAAGCTTTCCTTACAAGATTATAAGAATATTTTCAAGAAAATGATTTATTTTATATGTCTCTTAAATGATTTAAAAAATAGAAAGAGATATTTCTCTAAAAAGTGTTTTGATTTCATCTATGTCAACATCCTTTGATTGATTTTATGCTTATTTGAAGTTGATTTATTATGATACAAAACTTCTATATTGTATTGAAGGTTTTGTGATATGTTTGACTGTGGATGTGATATTTTTATACCATTCATAGTTTATGGTGAAATTATTGACATTTCGTATGCTATTTTTAATATGAATGTTTATGTTATGTTTAAACCTTTTCATATGGGAATGCATTGGACTTAATATGTGATGGGTGGAGCCCGCTATAGCTCCTCGATGCATCGGTAGGTCTCATGAGACAAACTAGTGTCTTGGCACAAGGCCTTGACAAAATCTTATTTGTACTCTTGGCACGAGGCCTTGGCTATGTGGTTATGATAGTCTGGCATTATGCATTCCAACATTATGAAAGTGGTTAGTGATTTTTCATGTGATTATTTGATTAGTAGAATATCCATGTGAATGAGTAAATGGCATTATTTCATTTTATTTATGCTATACAATGTTGAAAGTTCATGTTTGAAAGGATTTTTTTTTAGTTATACATTGACTTAAGTGTTTATTCTTATTTATGAAAGTTTCCGCTATATTGTTATCCTTACTGGGCATTTGAGCTCACCCCTTTTCTATGTTTTATTTTTCCCAGTAAGTGAAGAAGTAAATTATGAATGACCTGCAGGGATATTATGTGGGGATATGAGTGTGGATTATGGAGACATTATGTTGTTGTAGTAGTTTTTCATTTTGTGATGTAATGTAAAACTTATGAATATATCTAGTGTTTCCAAGGCTACTAAACCAATCGGTCTTTCGAGATTCGATCTTTCTTGTGATCATGCCAATGTTATGTAATAAGGCACCGACTCTGGGTAACTAGGGTCGGGGCGTTACAAAACTAGCTGTTATGAATAGTAATACCTACTTTTTGAAATTATATATATTATATATTTCAAAATGGACTTCATTTTTGGATTCGAAATATCGAATTTAGCCTAAGGAGAAATTTTGGATCTTTTCGGATAACTTTCATATTTTGATGAATAGTGAAAAGTACAAAATTTTAATTAAAAACAACTTTTTTAATCAAAATAATTAATCGTGATAAATTATGAATTTTAGTGGTTTTAAAGTATATTTATAATATATTTTTACTATGTAATACAATGTGGGTCATTTGACATAATTTCACATTTAAACCAGAAATAAACAAGTGTCAATCTTTTGATAGTTATTATCTCTTAAAAACACGCTTTTTGTTTTAACAACGGGAATTAATTTTAAATTAATTTCTGCCACTTCTGAGTTTTTAATTTGGAAAAATGGATTCCATATTTGTAATCATGATGTTCAAATTTTGTAAATAGTTAACTTTTATTTTTAGACATTTTGATTAATTACTGCGGTAAATATTTTATTTACCATGGTTAAGGGTAAGTCCGGTTAATAAGGGTTAAAAAATAATATTATAATAATACTAAATTACCATAAAACGTGTCCTAGACTTATTGGTTGATAAATGTTCGACCATAGGCATATTTGGGTCGATTTGGGGACCCCATGGTGCCACTTGTAGGTGATAGGGACACTTTATTTTAATTAAGTTAAAATGAATAAAAAAATGACACAAGCATATATCTTTTAGCAAAAATTTTTTTAAATAGGGTTATATATGTTGGATTTTAGATTATAAATATTCATTATAAATTCAAAAAGATTTCCTACATAATGATATTTTATTTATAATTTTTAGACATTACATAATGTAATTTATTTACGACACATTGATGATGAAGTAATTACTATAATAGTGAAAAATTAAAATAATTGATATTATAAATACCAAAATAAATATAATATGAAACTTTTAATGAATTAAACTAATTTTCCAGGATAATATGATATATTAGTATTGATTTAATTGACTTTTTTCTAAGTAATCAATCTTTTATGAGTTTCACAAAAATCAACTATTGAATAGTGTCAAAATTGACATAAAAGAGTTCTTAAAACAAATATTATATTATTAATTGATGTTAAATTCCTAAAAATCTAAGGTTCATCCAAGAGACTTATATCATTATATTTTATTCATTAATGGACCACTTGGGGGTCTCTTGGATGTATATAGTATGATTATTAGCCATATTATATAAAAATACAAAGAGACATTGTAAAAGTGAAACTAATTAACTTAGAGTTAATACTTAAAGATAAGGTTAATATAAGTAACCAAACCTGTCTAAATTCTATTGGTTGAGTTGTTTTCGACCTCTCCCCACCTTATCATTTAAATAATCAACTTTGGAGCCATTAGAAACCGAATATTAATTTATTATAAATTAATATTTCTAGCTTTTCCAGAGGTGCCCCTCACCCCTCTTATAAAAGGGCACTCCTCCTTCTCATTTCTTCACACCTTAAAAGCCTTTTGGTTAGGCCAAACTCTGCCCAAATACTCTCCCAACATCCCTAAATACAACCTAGAGGCGATAGTTTGATCCGAAATCCAACCTATGGAGCCCTTTTGATCAAATCAAAAGGAAGAAACCGAAGAAGAGGTAATGATTTCACCACCCTTTTCCAAGTTCCATTCTTCTTCCACTTCTTCATTCTTTGTTGTTACCATTCTAAAATAATAACTCCAGTATCATATATATACTGTGATATTATTATAAATATGGTACAACCATATTCAGTATTCAATCCACCCTTTGAATAACATGTCACCATACGTGCGTACGTTCGGCTTACCGTCTCCACGTCGTGGTGTAATTGTTATTCAATATATTATTATTTGGATGGGTATAATAATGATGTGTAACTCATGTAAATATAAATATAACATGTTAATGATTCTGTATATATGATATACCATCCATTTATATATTATTTTAATATCAAATGAATGATATTGTCACTTGTGCGTACGTACGGACTACCGTCTCCACGAACGCGATGAGGTTCATTCTCCATCGTATCCATTCAAGTATAATTATCATTTGATGATTTAAAAATGATGTTTAAGGACTTCATATCATTCTGTATATAAAAAATATACAACCTATCCATGACAAACATGGATTATGTAAAAAAATGTATAAAATAAAACGAGTAAGTTAACACCCGAAACAACGATAATTCAAGGATATCATTAACAAATCAATGTTAAAAGATCATATATGATATCATATTAATATATATGATTCTTGTATAATTTAATAACAATTATTTCACCATTATACCGGAGGTTAACCTACCCCAACCAAGGAAATGTAATAGGTAAGGGTTATTTCACAATCTCTTCATTATCCTAGGTTGTTTATACGTAATAGTCTACTGGGATCTCTTTATCATCCACATCCATGTTTCTTAAAAATGTATTTCAAAACATTTTTACTATTCACAAGAATATGGGTTAAAGTCATTTATACCATTGTTTGACTTTTTATAAGATGTTTATAATGGAATCTTTCCGTCATTTTCCAAACAAGGTACTTTTTAACCTTTTCGACAAAATTAAGGTAAGAATGTTTTTTTAACTTATACGGTGCGTGCGGCTATTTTCTGCCGTTATAAAATCGTCGAATATTCCCTTACAAGCTTATCAGAATATTTTCAAAGAAAATGTTTTATTCTATATGGATCTTAAATGATTTCAAAATAAAATAGATATTTCTCTAAAAAGAGTTTTGATTTCATCTATGTGAACATCCTTTGTTGGATTTTACGCTTATGTGAAGTTTATTTATTATGATACAAAACTTCTATGTTGTATTGAAGTTTTTGTGATATGTTTGACTATAGATGTGCTATTTTTATACCATTCATGGCTTATGGTGAAAGTATTGACATTTCGTATGCTAGTTTTAATACGAATGTTTATGTTATGTTTAAACCTTTTCATATGGGAATGCATTGGACTTAATATGTGAAGGGTGGAGCCCTCTATAGATCCTCGATGCATCGGTAGGTCTAATGAGACAAACTAGTGTCTTGGCACAAGGCCTTGGCAAAATCTTATTTGTAGTCTTGGCACGAGGCCTTGGCTATGCGGTTATGATAGTCTGGCATTATGCATTCCAACATTATGAAAGTGGTTATTGATTTTGCATATGATTATTCAATTAGTAGAATATCCATGTGAATAAGTAAATGGCATTATTTCATTTTATTTATGCCATACCATGTTGAATGTTTAAGTTTGAAAGACTTTTGTTTTTGTTATACATTGCCTTAAATGTTTATTCTTATTTATGAAAGTTTCCGCTATATTGTTATCCTTACTGGGCATTTGAGCTCACCCCTTTTCTATGTTTTATTTTTCCCAGGAAGTGAAGAAGTAAATTATGAATGACCCGCAGGGATATTACGTGCGGATATGAGTGTGGATTATGGAAACAATATGTTGTTGTAGTATTTTTTCATTTTATGATGTAATGTAAGACTTATGAATATATCTAGTGTTTCCAAGGCTACTAAACCAATTGGTCTTTCGAGATTTGATCTCTCTTGTGATCATGAAAATGTTATGTAATAATGCACCGACTCTGGGTAACTAGGGTCGGGGCGTTACAATTTTAATTTGTGACTAAAAATTGGGCGTTTGAGGACTAGTTTATGACATTGGTATATGTTTATCACATTGATAAAATGAATTCTAAAAAGATGACTATAATTTCTATCTTTCAACTATCATGTATAACATATCACTGGTGGTCCCTAACCATATAAAATCATGAACTGGAAATGATCCCATAGACCGAGTTTGAATACCATTTTCCAAAGGAGATCAAACCAAAAAAAATTCTATCTATTTCTGTTCTATATATTTTGGAGTTGAAGAATATTAGTCTGATAGTGTTTGAGTATGTGTAAATATTCACCAACTACATGGGGTACCCTCATGATAAAATTTTTGATGGGTCCTTAAAATCATGTATTTTTTAGAATGCCATCCAGAAATATATTTTAGTAGGTTTGGTTTTGCATTTTTATTCCTACATAATTTTGGGTTTTGAAAAAATGATTTGTGGTGGAGAGATTATAGAAAAATAAATTATGGTTAGTATGAACTAATTGTGTTCACCAAGATGAAGAGTAGTAAGTTTCATTATGAATATTGTAGGTACCTAGGAACTCACTAAGGAGGAATCCTCTTTCTCAACGATATAATTACGGATATGTAGATCATGGATCACATATAGGACCCATTAATCTAGGGATATGAAATACTATTCCTATGAGGGGGACAACTATCTCGTTTATGGAATCCCGAACTATCATAATGTATAAGGTAGTCAAATAGTAGTAATCCACCAGTACAAGAAAAACATCATGATAATGGACCTCTTAGTTGTGGTAAAAAAATATCCTTAGGGATCATTTTTTTGGTGGAGATAGAAATACAAATTTAGTTGTGGGTAGGTGGAGGGTATATGATGAGAATTATATAATTGAATTTTATTATCACCACCCCTAGGTTGGTAATACCTAGTTTGACATGCAAGCATACTAGTTCCAGTAAGATGTAAGTGATCAAGGTCTATAGTAATGTTTTTTATATTACCAATGGTTCTATAAAGTTATTATAAAAACTAGAACACATAATTATAGGATCCTTTATAATCCATTCTTTATTTTGTTATCTATAGTTTTAGGAATTATTCAGTAGAGTAGAGCTGATATTATCACTCCTATTACTAGATACTCATATGGGGAGAAATCATATATTCACTCAAATCTTCTGGTGATGTGATTAAACACAAAGTTTAAATTTGTTTTCATGGGACCTAATTTTTTCTATGATGATGTTATATGATGACATCCATGGTTTGTATTGGGTATTATTAGTTCATGCATAGGGTGATTTCTATTATTTTATTATGTCTTACTATTGAGAAGATGGATTGATATTCTCTTATATCATTAATGGGGAATTTCAATTGTGATGAGTGGGGCATCTATCTATGACTGTGAAGAACATCACAAATTATATGGAAATAATATCACTTTTCATGGATGACACAGACAATGATAATTATTTTTGTAAGAGAGAAGAAGTATATAGATAACATCCTTGAGGATATTGATTTTTTTCTAACTCATTTGGTAGATTATTTGTTCAGTTATCTAGTCCTTATGAATATCCTAGTTTCTTCTACATAATATCAGATAGTCCTTTCCCAGAATAATGTGTTAAGGGTGTCCATGTGAGACCTGTTTGTGTATGTTTTTATCTTTCCTAATATTCTCCCCTATGACACTATGATGTTATCCACCAAAAAGGAGGATGGGATCCTAGGGTTTATTATTTAAAATATTCACATAAACAGACTGTAAATATTGAATATTCGCCATCTAATAAGGCTGAGTGGCCACTTTTAGTTGATAGTAGGACTATATTTCTTTTCAGGACATGAGTAAGGTCATGTTATCATGGAATCTATGTTCAATATGTGGAAATCCCAATTATAACATTAGAATGTATTTATTTACATTAAAACATTCATATGATTCTCTTTACCATTTAAAATTCCCCATAAATATTGCATTGTTTTATGAAACAAAACATTCAAAATTATTTTTTCTAGTTCCTGGTTGTCTTTATTGTTGAAATTTTCATCTATTCATTATCATAGGTCGAGCATTTAGTGATTTTGATGATTTTTCTAGAGATAAATCTTGAGCCCCAAATGAACTATAGTGGATTTATTTTCAATTTTCAAATATAGAATTTTATTTCCCATGAAATGTTTTCTATGTGGGGTATAGTAGCTATCATCCCGATTATGTTCAATGATGTTTTATCGTAGATGGAGGAATTTATCAATTAGGGTATGTTCTTCTTAATAAACTATTCATATTTCTAAATTGATCATATTTTCCTTTTTATTTGACTGCAATTGGAGCCCAAAAAGGTGTTTCATTGACCACGTGAATATAGAAAACATTAGTGATTGTGAAATTTCAAATATCAAAATATGGTGTCACCTCATTAATAGATGATTATATTAGAGTGAAAAATGTGTTTTCTGATGAAATATAAAATTTTATGTTACTCTCATAAATCATGACTATTGACTTTATGATATCATCATATTATTTATCTTCTAATTTTTAATCATTTATACCTCTCATTATAGTACCTAAACCTGTGGGATCATTTTGTTGGAAACTTGTTATTCCTATTTCCCCAAACTAGTCAGATTAGAATAGAATCCGTATCTACAAAAATATTATAAAATGATTCATGTATTAGGCCCTCGATAAATATGATTAGTCCCAAAATATCCTTATATCTTTATTTAAGTCTCTATATGAGGCTTTAATTATACAAAAATCAATCAAATGAATGAATAATAGGTGGTAAGGGATATTTGTTTCCAAATATCTAACGCCCTTTAGAGGAGTTGAAGGATTGATTGGATCATATAAGGTATATGATTACCACCATTAGAAATATGGTATATGAATATAAATTTCCCAATTATAGAGGGAAATATATGATTTCAATATGAAAATAATGGATGGACCATGATTAGAGAGTAATAGGGATGAATGCTTCATCTTCAGTCAAATTATGTCGGTAGAAGACCATGAATGAATATTCCTAACCTATTATAGTGGTAAATATATAATAAGACATGATCAATGTTGTGAATGATGAAATTGAAAGACAGTAATCTGAAATTGATATGTTTCTTCAGGATTTGTCTCCGTTGTTGTATACACTAAACGATTCAGATAAAACAATGTTAGAGATAAAGGGATCCATGTTCAAGTAAAGAATTAAATGCTTGATATTGTTGTGAGAAATAAAGCATTAATATTTTATATATAGGTAAAAACATATTCTTTTGATCTGTTATTCCATTCCATAACATATTGAGAGTGGAAGCTAGTAGAGCTCAAGAAAATATCTGAGAAAAGAACATTATCATCTTGTGCTTTTATGAGTATCGTTTTATGGAGGATTCATGGTAAAAAAATATGGGTTGTAGATATTTCTCTTTCATTTGTTCAACATAAATATAAAATAACATTGAATTTACATGTTTCTGATATGAATTAAATCATTTAACTTATTTATGGAATTACATCGACTACGTATCATATTGATTTGCAAAAACATGAAATATTTTCTTAAGACTGATTGGTCATATTTTTTGAGCTGAAATTATGAAATATTGACATTAATTCTATGGGAATTTTCCATAAATGAATAATTCAATAATCATCCTCTTTGATTTAACTACTCTAGTAATCCTGATATCACCTTTTTCGAAGTGATAATTTTGGGTACATATCTCCCAGATGGAAATTTCACTATATTGTTTCTATGTCAATTGACATGGAGAGCATATATAGACATTTAGAGTGATATAGATTTGTCTCAACGTTATTTTTGTCATTGATTTATGTTTACCTTTGTTTTTCAAAAAATTTATAAGGGGAAATAATTAAGGGCAGAAACTCAGGTTTTTTTCAATATGTCCATTATGGGTGTTCATCATAAAACATTAGATGCATTTTCCAATTAATAAGTGCTCAATATTATCTTGATCAAACAATTATAATGTCTCATGATTACAGACTTTACATTCACCTAGATCTCTCTTTTTGAGTTTTTATCCTAGTAAGAAGTGTTTTTCATTTAATTTAATGTTTATGGTAATGGAAACTGGTCCATTGGTGTAGTTTAGGGACATCAATATATGTCCATCTATTTTTCATTTTTATGGTATTATTAGCTATGAACTAGTGTTTCTTGGTATGTCTATTAATTAAAATGTGTAATGTAAGAGTATTCATAATTGTATATGTTAACCTGAATCCTTATGTTGATCATGATGGATGGGCTATTAATTGAGGGTATGAGATCCCTAAATCCGTTTTAAGATGTATAAATATGGTTATTAATGAAATGATCAAACCCCCAACATCATTTCCATGATCTTTTTTGGTGTATGGTGCTGTAATTTTTGGGAACCCAATTCCATGTAGATAGTTGGAATTTTGTAAGTATAAATAATGTCTTCATGAGTTTGAACTGAGGGTGATGGATAGGAATACCAATTTTGGGGAAGATTGAAAATTTATTTGAGATGTTGAATTCCACTACGATGTTGATTGGGATTATGAGTAGTGGTGGTCATTTCTTGTATGGAGTAGATTCATCTAGTAGTTGGGTCAAGGAATCTCATGTCTATTTATATTAGACAAGTTCAAATAGAGGGTTCCACTAAATTTAATGATCTTTAAGAGGTTTTTAAATTTTCAAACAATTGAACACTGATGTAGAATAAAGATAAAATATGATCCAGGGAGTGATTTTTCATTGATGGGGAAGTTTTTTTATCATTGTATATCTCAAGATCCACACTACGTGGTTTGGGGTCATGTTTTTGGATAATGGAATATAAAATTCTTTCATTGATAATGGGTACAATACACGATGGTGTAATGTAGTATATGTTGAATGTAATTGAATAGTTTGGTATGGTGGACCAAAAATCATGTTTTCAAAAAATATGAGTAAACCAAAAATACGGGAAAATGGATATAGAGAAACCATATTGTTAGAAACCAATATCTCATGTTGAAAGTAAATTAGTTCATGGATTTATGGGATACCCTTCCTATAAGATCAATTCACCCACAAAGTACAATCTAAAAGGTGTGGTGTTATTAAAAAGTTAATTATATTGGGGCCCCTATTGATTATTAAGTTAATGTTACTAATATACTATAGGTAATATCTAAAAGAAATAACTCAAGGATACACGATTCCAACTGAAATATATCAACTCATGGAATTAGTGAGTCTCAGCAAAAAATCCAAATACATAAATATGACTTGTAGAAAGTGTTTCAAGAAGGGTTCAGACACACCACAACTTTTGTTTCCTTATACTGAACACATTATTATGTCAATGAGATATTATAAATAATTAATCATACTTTTACCTACACTTGCAGGGTTTAATGATCATGGATTTACTAATATTAAATCCACAAGATTGTCCAAAAAACCCTTAATATTTTCTAAATTTATGACATATCATTTAAAAAACGGTACTTCATTGTAGTTAATCAGGTGGAGACATGACATTTTCATAGACCCCAAATTTTCATGTTTTCAACATGAAATGTTTTATGTATAATTCAATCATATTATAGGGTATTACAATTTTTATTGGAAAAGGATAATGATAGCGATCATTCAATATTAATAAATATTTCATGTTGTTTAAGGTCATGATTCATGATGATATAATATGAGGGGAGTGTTAGACAATTTTCTAGTTAGGATTGACAAGGTAAGATGTTATTAGAAACCCTCACATGTGGGAGAAAACAATATTGTAATTCATGTATCAATGTTCTTGGATAATAAATAATGATATGGGACATTTTTCTTAGGATGATCATGAATCAGTTATAGATGATGATCTTCATTCTGATGATGTTAGGGACCATAATTATCATTATTTTTTTTCACAGAAACAAATAATATGGTTGGAATCCTAGAATATCATAAATAGGAGCCATGGGTAGACATGAATAGTCTTAATAGGGTCCCTTTAATCAATGTGAACTTCTTTTATGACCATGAAAGGTGTGAAATAATTTGAGATAGCCTTGACGTCAAGTGTTTTTTATGTGGTGAGGATCTCATAAAGTTGAAAGAATCACCCTAACCATTGTTTATTAGGTTAATAATAACATATTCAATTGATAAATTGTGATAATTGGAGATGGTATTCATAAAATAATATCATGTAGTGGTGAAAAATATATCATGTAGTTTAACATCATACAATGATGATATAAATTTTATATAGTTTAAATTTAGGCGACTAGTGTTTATTACTCATAATTTAACATCATGTGGTAAGGACTTCTGAGATTCCATGAAATTATGACAGATATTATTAACAACACATGTCCCTGGTCATGGGAATTTCCATTGCCTAATAATGAAAAGTGGTCTAAATATTTTAATATGAATCATGCACATGGGGAGGTTTTGATGGCGGTGATCTAGCAAACTGTCATATGTCCATATATTTGGAAATAAATATTTATCAAGATAATTGATGAATCATGCCACAAATATCTATTACTAAATGAAGGTCCCTATATAGATCTAACAAATGTATAGGTAGGTGTTATTATTTTTGGAATCTATGATGTTTGTTGATAATAATAGAGTTTGGTTTTTTTAAATATACACATGGATGACTATGGAGTTTTAAAAGAATGGGGTCTTACATTTTAGACTGAATGTAGTATTGATGGTTCATAGTTTCCACATATTTACCAGATTTTTGGGCCTCAAAATCGAGATTTTGGTAACAGTTCACAACAATCGTATGTGGTGAAGGCTTGTGGTACATGGGTAAGGCATGCAGTATGCGACAAAGGTGTGTGGTACATGGAATGATACTATAAATGGTATGTCGTGACGTTACCCAGTGAAGGAATGTGGAACACTGAATGATGCAAAAAAAGGATCACAACGACGATACATACAGAATGATAACAGTTTTTCCCATGTAGTATTTTGGTATGCGAAATGTATCTTATTGGGCAGAAAAGATGATGTATGTGGACTAGAAGACACACGATACTTGGTGAAGGTTTGAAGTTTGAAGGAAGGTCATAGTATGCTGACCGAAAGACTTACAGTATGTGACTCATGGTTTTCAAGATTGATATGGTTTGTGAAATAGGAGTGGCATGCAGTGAAATCTTGAAATATGTGTATGGATTTCAATATGTGATGTAGATTGTCCCACATTGAAAATGTGGGTAAATATGATTACCAAAAATTATGACGACATGTTCCTATTTTATAATTAATCCTCTTTGTTAGATATGATATTGTAGACTAAAATTTTTGGATGAAATTCGGTGAATTATGAAGTGATTTGCATTGGAGAATATAGTACCTAGATATAATCATCCACATAAGAAAAATAGTCTGTGGACGAGAGTGTAGTTTTTACAGGATTCTCTCACAGTATGAGGTTGGGCAAGGCAGTGTGCGGAGTAGGATGATACGTAGAGGAGTTTAGTTGTATGTAGATTGGGGAAGTACGTGGAGAAAGATAGTCCACAGAGGATCATAATGGTAAAAAAACAGCAATGGTATGTGGATACCGCAGTAGTACACAGAAATAGCAGCAGTATTCAAAAATAGAAGCAGTACATAGAATACGTAAGGATGCATGGAAATTGAGCAAATCAGTTTGTGAAATTTATTTCCATAACATATAAGTGTACGGGAAAATAAATTAAATTTTTTGGAGATTGTGGGACTCTAACAGTTCATCGAATTATAATTGAGGATGCATGATATGATGTTCAACAATTAAAGAGAATGTGAAGTCGATAAACTGAGTGATGATTCATCCAACATAGTGAGGAAGGGTGAGTCAGTGGAATGGTCTGAGTGACGCAGTGTACTATCCCAAAAAACATGTAAATCAGTGAACCTGGAACATAGTTACTGTTCTAAACTCTTGTGATCCACAACATTTGAAGATTAGTGGTTTTTGGTATAACTGGACAATTTTTGGTCTATGCCCCGTTGATGTAGTCCATAGTAGCGAACCCTGTAAAATTTTTATGGAATTGCTTTTCTTGTGATGTTTTTTTTATACAGATAAAATTCAGATAGGTTTAATAGGTTCAAACCAACATGGGAATAATATCCATAATTTCAAAATAAAATGTTGACACCTTGATTCACGCATCCCCACTCAGGGTGTTTTGGGGCACTTCAAGGGGTATCGAAGGATAAAGGTTGTTGGTGTTAAATCTGTCCTATTTTTCTAAAATAGAGACTATAATTAATGTTAGGGGAGTTCATTCATTTTATGGAAGTAACATTAGTATATGGAAACATAGTATGAGATCTTATCTATGATCTCTTTGAATTTATGTACAATTTTCCACTTCACAAGGAATATAGGTCACAGATCAAACTGGTCTATCTATGATAGATAAATCCTAAAAAATGCTTGATGTTGATGCTAAAGAACAAAATTCACTAACTAAATCTCCTACTAATCAAATATATATAAAGGTTATGAACTGTACATAATAAAAGTTTATTTGGTAGAAATTAGAAAATATTTATAATGGTGGAATCAATGTGAAGGAGGCGAATATCTTGGTTTTAAACAATAGTATTGATGATATGAAGATGCACCATAATGCAAATGCAGATTGTTTCTTCAATCGAATTACATATGTTTTAGGATCAATTCGAGGTCATAGATAAGTGTTCAAGGTCATTTATATTGTAATGAAAATCATGATAATACTTCCTCAATTTTATAATTAAAAACATTCATCTCTTGAATAAGGGGCCCTTCCAAATGTTCTCTTGATAATCTGATGAGCAGGCTGGTGGAATATGAGATGAGAGTGAAAGATATAGCGTGTCGTGTAAGCAAGGAAATGGAATTAAATGCCAAAAAATGGAAATATTAGGATACTTTTCTGATTAAGATGATGCATAAATAAAATTTCTTTCTCAGATTGCAAAGAAACTCAAGAAGGTAACATGGAAATTTGAATGAATGTAACCTATTTCTTGATTTCGCTGGTCTAAAGTTGGGAACATTGGCTCCCATTTCCCAAGATAGTACAATGATGATCAATGTGATCATGGAGACATTCCAAAGCCTCAAAAAAATTCAAAAAGAGTGACATCAAATTTGAAATTAAATTTCAATGAAATAGATTTGTTTGTGAAGAAGAAGATGAGGAAATTAAACTCTATGAGGAAGAGGAAGCAAAATTGTAATCATGTAACCATGATTCCTTGATGGATACCATTGAAATGTCATAACCATTAACACATAAAGTGAGATATTATCAGTTGACTACCATTATCGATTACATGTTGAAACGTAATGATACTTTTGGTATGCATGGAAATAAATTTAAGAGATGGAATAAGTGGAATGGAATGGTGGGGGAATATTCAGAATATATTGATCACCTGGAAGAGGTAATTGAATGACTAGAAGAGCTAGTGAAAGTAAAATACACAATCATTGAAAGAACTGGAAATTTTTTGGAACTAAAACTCAGAATTGAAGAACACGCAATGGTCATCAATGACCTTACCTCGAGACTGGATGAGAATCCCAAGACTATTGAGCGACTCAAAGAATAAAATGTTACTCTGAGAAGTAAAATCTAAAGTGAACATATTTCAATTGATGCAATGTAGAAAATAAAATTTGGAAGGTTCTCATATTCTGAGCTTCTAAAGAGATCAAAATGTAGTTTTGAGGGATTTGAAACGATATATAGTGATAAAATACCCACATTTATAGGAAATAGAGGAATTATTTGTGATGCTAAAATGTCGAATTCTAAAAATAAATTGAACCATAATAAAGGCATGTTTGATGTTGATATGGTTGAAAAGACAACATAAATACGGAAAGAGAAACCCTTAAATGAAACTGAAAGGATAATAGAAAATAATCCTCGAGTTTCCAGAAATGATAAGGAGTTAAACTATTTTCCCGATTAAGAATGGATGGGGAAAATAGAAGTAAGAAGAAATTTATTCTCATGATGTTTATGTTTTGTGGCTATTTGAGCCATAAAATATCATACTGTGAAATGGAATGAGCTATAAGAATGTGGAAGAGTTAGGAGTTCAACAAAGGAGATAATATTCATATACTACTTCTTATAGATGAAATAATTTATATGGATATTTTTTTAACTATTCTAACATCATCTATAAAGATGTGTATTGAAGTCATATGTATGACAAGAGAAATGTTTTTCAATTCCCATGGATGAGTCAATACTCATCAACCAGACAGTGTATCTTTTTCAAACAGCTATCTTCTATGGAAGATGAATTTGAATATGAGTAACCAGATTATATGAAATAGTGAATTGAAAGATGAACAATGTTCTATGATCAATACAACATATCATGGAATGAAAATAGGAAAATTGAATAATCCAATTTGGAAGAAGTATCCTTAAATGATACAATGAACAACAGCTCCTTGATTCATTGTAGTGGATGTTCATCCCACAAAACTGGTAATGGAGACCTATTAACGAATGTTAAGAAAAAGGTCAGTGTAACAGTGAGGTTTGCTAAAGATGATTCTTTTAACATAAAGGTAGTTGATTTACATTTCTTGCTAATGGGGAGCTGATGAAAACTAAAGTCTGTTATGTTGAAAGTCTAAGGCCGAGAAGGAAATCCCCATCAAGGCGGCACATCAATCTGTCCCCAGCTATTTGATGTCTATTTTTAATCTTCATGATGTGGTGCTTTCAAAGATTCAATCCAGCACATCTAACTCTTGGTGGGGTCGAAAGGACGGAAAAAATAAAGTCCACTGGATCACCTGGTATGCTCTCTGCCAACCAAAATCTGAAGGCGGAATGGGCTTCCAGGACCTTTCTCTTTTCAATGATGCTTTTCTGGCTAAACAAGGTTGGCGTATGATTAATAACCCATCATCCCTATGCACACGAGTTCTCCGGGCTAAATATTTCCCACATAAGGATTTCTTGGATTCCCATCTTAGCTATCGACCCAGTTTTCTCTGGAGAAGCATTTGGGGTATTCGTAATCTTCTGAGGAAATGACTAGGATGGAGGATTGGGAATGGTTTAACGGTCAAGATTTGGACTGATCCCTTGCTTATTGATCAGGCAGGCGTGAAGGAGTCATCCCCTTTTTATCCAGGCTCCGAACACGCCACAGTCTGTTGTCTTTTTGATAATCAAGGGGTTGGATGGTGTCTGGAAAAACTCTTCTCATGGTTTAATGAGAGGGATATGAGAATTATTCTGAGTATCCCTTGTATGCCAGACGCAGGGCCAGATCATCTCTACTGGACAAACGACACCTCAGGAGAGTACACGGTGAAAGCTGGCTACCGTCGAGCTCTCACTGCTCAAATTACAGAAGGAGATGCGAGGCCCTGGACATCAATTTGGAAGCTTAATGTTCCCCCAAAAGTCCGCTTTTTCTGGTGGCAGGTGTGAACTGGTATCATTCCTATTAAGATCCTCCTAGCCTACAGACACTTTTCAAATGACAACTCATGCCCCTTCTGCCCTGCTGTGCCTGAATCCCCTCTCCATGCTCTTATTCAATGTCCCGGGGCTCAGGAGGTTTGGAATGGCTGGGGATCTACTATGGAGATGTCCCTGGACGTCGCCTCAGATCTTTCCTCTCTCCTGATGCGATGGTGCTCCTCCTTTTCACCGGCTAAAGCAGGCGCCCTGTGCATTCTGACTTGGATTATCTGGGATAGGCGGAACGAGGCCATTTTCAATCATTTCCGGAGGCCTCCCAGATTTTGGATTGACCGGGCATCATCACGGATTGCAGTTTGGCAGAACCACCCTGAGCAACAAAGACTTTTCACCCCCTCTCCTCATCCCCAACATTGGTGCCCCCCCCACCGGAAGGGATTATTAAGATCAATGTGGATGCCTCTCTCCCTAAGGATGGCCCAGTTGGACTAGGTTTGCTGGCCCGAGACAACCAGGGAAATCTTATCGCAGCCAAATACGAAGCACGCTATGCACTTTGGGAGCCCTCAGTCGCGGAGGCCACCGCCATCCTTTCTAGGTTAAACTTCTCAAAAGACCGCGGTTGGGATTCCATTCACATCGAATCTGACTGTCTCACTGTAATCAATGCCATCAATCTCACTGATGGCGGGTTTCAACCTTTCGGCTCCATTATCCAGTGTATTCACTCTCTGAGACAGGGCTTCAATTCCTACAATTTGTCATTTATTAAAAGGGAAGCGAATGAAGCCGCTCACAAGATTGCAGCCGTTGGCCCTCCATACGAGTATTTTCTCTGGTTCAATCATTTTCCATCGTGGTTATGCGGCTGTATTTTTGCTGATCTCCATCATTAATGGATCCGTCTTATTTTGTCAAAAAAAGTCACAATATTCTTAGTGTGGTTCAACTATGGGACTCAGGTCCTATTATGAAATTCAATAAGAATGGTTGTACTACAAGAGGAAAGTATGAGAATTCTCTCATGAATGTGTGTAGAATATATGAAAACAATATCATGTTGATAGCAAAGAGAAAATTTTATACCTAAAAGTTGATGAGGAAAAAATCTATGGAATCATAGATTTGGGAAAATCAATAAGCATCAATTGGAAAAAATATCTATGCTGAATATAGTCATGGATATCCCTAATCTAAAGCATGATCGAAAAAAGACCTATGATGCATTCATGAATGGGAAACTAGTCTCCAGTTCCTACCTTCCAAATAATAAAAGTGTATAAAATCTCCTTGACCTCATCCATACAGATGTATGTTGCACGATAAATGTAGCTGGAACACATGGAGAAAGTTACATTGTTATATTCTTAGATGATTACTATATAATGGCATGTGTGATTGTTATACACATGAAGTGAAATGTTCTTGATTGCATGAAAACCTAATGTCGAATTGCCGAGAAAGATATTGGATGGAATATCAATGTCCTATTTTCTAACAATGCATGGGAATACACATCCATTGAATTAGAAAATTACCTAGAGGAGCATGGGATACAAAATGAGGTGGAATTTGTGAGGACTCCACCAAAAAATGGAGCTGTTGAGAGCAAGAATCGATAGGTAAAAAACATGGATAGAACTATGCTTGTTGAGAGTTTTATTCCTCAAATTTACTAGAACAAGGTAGTAAAATCTGTAGTGTATATTCCAAATTGAACAGGGTTATATATGAGTGAGATAAAGACACCATATAAATTGTAGCATGAAAGGAAGCCTTATTTTAAAAAATTTCATGTTTTTGGATGTAAATTATTCTTCTAATACCATGAAGGGAATCAAGGGAAGTATGGAGATAATGCAGAAAAAGAAGTATATCTTAGATACCCAATGAACCAAAATCCTACATGTGTTTCGATAAGTTCATGGGAATAATTTTGGAATGTAGTGATGTTAACATCATTGAAGAGAGATACATGAATGCATCATGGAATTATTATAGTGATGTGATAGAAGATGAGGAAGAATTTGAACATGGAACAAATGTTAATACAGAGGTAGAGGACATTGTACAAAACTCTCATGAGTCACATCATGATGTTGAATCAGAATAAGAATGAGAAGAGGAATCAACAGTTGGAAAGAATTTGGTCGAAACCCAAAATATAAATATTAGAGCAGAGATTTATCTGTCCAATGTTATTGGTGATCATAATGCTCCTACGAAGATAAAGTGAATGTGAAATAACGCACAATCTGCATTTCTATCAGTTCTAGAATCATTTTCATTTGAAGAGGCTGCAAAGGATGAGTCATGGATGATAGAAATAAATGAATAGTTAGATCATATTGAAACAAATCAGACATGGGATCTTATTAGGATACATGAATATCATAAAGTGATTGGTACGAAGTGTATGTTCAATAACAAATTTGACGAACATGGAAATGTGGTCAGATATAAGGAATTCTTGGTTTTTAATGGATATTCAAAAATTTATGGTGTTGATGTTGATGAGACATTTTCCCCCATAGCTAGACTGGAGTCAATCATATTATTTCATTCCATGACAATCAAATGAGTATATAATATGTTTCAAATCAATGTCAAGACATCATTCCAAAATAGAATATTTTATGAATAAGTCTACATTGAACTAACTGTGGGGTTCTTTCTTGGTATTTCTGAACTAATAGTTTTAAAATTAATGAATTCTCTATATAGCCTGAAACAAGCACCACAGACATGGAATTATTGGTTGGACTCTTATATGATAATGTTTGAGTTTAAAAGAGGAGAATTGGATTGCAATCTCTCGGGGAAGAATTCACAAAATGAAAAATTAATGGTATTGGTATACGTGCATGATATTATTTATGGTGGAAGCATGAATGGATCAGTGGAAGAATTTTCTAGTCATAAGAAATCATAATTTTAAGTGTCCATGATTGGTGAACTCACATACTTTTTAGGGTTATAGGTGATTCAAATGAAGGATAAAATTTTCATTTCTCAAGAAAAGTTTGAAAGAGATCCACTAATTTAATTCAATATACATGATCCCCAACAAATGTCGACTCTTTTGGTGGTTGGAAGAATGAATGAGAATCCTGATTATGGGTCTCTTATGGATCCCACCATGTATAGAAGAATCACTGGAAGCCAACTGGACCTGATGGTGAATTGACCAGATATTGTCTTTGTAACATTAAATGTGGACCACTTCCAGAATAATCTGAATGTATAACCAATGGAGGAAGTGAAATGAATCATGAACTACATTCAAGCCACATATAATTATTGGATATACATTGTTGTAAGAAGAGATAGTGAACTATCTGCTTTTTTTTAAGCTGACTGGGCTGAAGATGTAGTGGGTATAAAATATACAAGTAGTGGATAATTCTATATTTGGATGAAATGTGCGGGCTGGTTAAGTAAGATATAGTAAAACACTTCTCCTAATACTGCTGAATCTGATTATATATCTGCTACCATGGAAGGCACTCAATTACATTGGATGAATCAGCAACTGACTGAAATAGGAGATGAGGTGAAACAGACAATTCTTAGTTACTATGACACCAAGATATCAATTTATCTTGTGAAGAATAATATTCAACATTCTCATACGAAACATATTGAGATCAGATATCACTTCATCAAAAAATAAAGTTGAATACGGTATGATCAAAATGGAAAATGTGGGAACCGATGAGCATGCAGCTGATATTATGACCAATCCACTTTCATTAGCTCTATTTGATAAGCATATGTTGAACCTTGGTGTTCAGCCATCTCCCAGTGCATAAAGAGGTCAAGAGATTCCCCTATCCATGGTTTTTTTAATTTTTTTTAATCTGATTGTGGATATGATGTAGATTTATGGGGGAGATACGATTCAGGGGAGCATATTTTTCATTACTCTAAAAGAAAATATTTGGTTCATATGGTTTATTGACAATTGTTGTGAATGGGTAAATTAAATGAAAATTATTTGTTTCATTCTGGATAGAGAAAATATAGAGAATAGAAAAATCAAGAAATGAAACAATGGGGGAGAAAATAAAGGTATGAGAATTAATTCATGTTCTCTCTCTTGTTTTTGTTACACCGAGTAGTTCTCATATAAACATAGTGTGGTGGATGAGTTTTTTGTTGAAGGTTCAGGTTTTGATTGTGGCTAGTGCATCATTGAATTTATCTGGCGATTTCCAACATTGCTAAAAGGGTAGATTGTTCGAACCAAGGTTGTTGGTTGATAATAATGGAGTTTGGTTTGTGTTTGTTGTCAATATATACATGAATGACTATGGAGATTGAAATGAATGGGGTCGAACATTTGAGGATTACTATAGCATTGAAGATGGCATAGTTTCTAATCCTTTAATAAATTTTTAGGCCTCAAAATCATGAGTTTGGTAATGGTTCAAAGAATTGGTATGTGGTGATGACATGAAGTATGCGGTGATGGCACATGGTACGGGGTGAAGACGTGTGGTATACTGTGAAGGCATGTGGTATAAGGAATGTTTCCCAAAGCGGTTCGCATCAATGGTACATGATGAAGGCATGCGGTTTGTGGAATGTTGCCAAAAATTGTTTGTAGTGATGGTACGCAATGAAGGCGTGAGGTAAATAGAATGATAATGGATTTTTATAGAATGCGATGCAGTATTCAGAATGTGTCGTCGGTGTCAGAAGAGATGTCATACATGGACCGACATACACATGGTACATGGTGAAGGTTCGCAGTTTGTAGGATGGTCGCATTATACAGACCGACAAGATTATGGTATGAGACTGAAGGATCATAAGATTTATGGAATTCGTGAAATAAGAGAGATATGTGAAGGAGGATTGAATTATGTAGATAGAGTTTAATGTGTGGTACAGATTGTCCCATATTGAAAATTTGGGAAATCATATTACTAAAATTTGTAGATATTTGTTCTTATTTAAGGAGAAGTAATCCCCTTTATTAGAGATGAGATTGAAGATTAAAATTTTGGGATTAAATTTTGGGAAGTTTGAAGTGGTTTACAGAGTAGAGGACTATACCTGTAAAGAATCACATGTGTAAGGAAAATAGTCAGTGGAAGTGAATGTGGTTCACACATGAAGCTGTCACATTTCACGGCTAAGCAAGGTAGTACACAGAGCATGATGGAATAAAGAGGAGTGGAGCACTACACAGAGCAGGTCAGTACACAGAGATGTACAATTTGTGGAGGAGATGAACGTTTTGCTGAAATAGAATTGGTATTTGGAAACAGTAGTAGTACGTGGAAACAACATCAGTACGCGGAAACCGATGCAATACGCAGAATGCCCAAGGAATCCTAAAAATTGACCAAATCAGTTTGTGAAAGTAATTTCCATAACATTTCAAGGTACGAGAAAGTAAATGATTTCTATGGGAAATTATGGGACTTCAACATAGAATCAATTTATATGTGAGGATACATGATTTGATATTCAACAATTGAAGTGACCATCATGTGGATAAATTGAGTGAAGATACTTCAAAAGTAGTGATAAAATTAGAGTCATCAGAAATGATTTGAGGGATGTAGTGTTCAATCCCAAAATCCTTGTAAAAGAAGTTCGTCTGGCACAAAGTGACTATTCAAAACACTTCTAATCAACAAAATATAATGATTAGTGGTTTTCTTCTACGACTAAAACATTATCGGTGTATTCTCCAACGATGTAGTAGTTAATGGTGAACCAAGTAAAATTTTTGTGTCATTTCTTTTCATGTGATTGGTTATTTTGTGCACTTCCTCTTCAGATAGGTTTAATAGGTTCCTACAAAACTGGTAACAAGATCAATCAGTTTAAAAGAATATGTTGAAACCCTGATACACCCCCCCTCTAAGGGTGTTCCAGGGTCCTTTAATTTTTTTATCTTCCCTTATTGTGTGTCTTCATCATTTTCAGATAAGGGGTTCCCTATATAGACTGAGCTCATATGTAGTGATATGTAATATTTGTATCTCACTCTTTTATGGATATGACACATTCATCTATGTGACATATTTATTTATAATACATACACTCTATATGAAATTTTTCTTCTTATATGATAGATTATATGTGATGATGTTTTACATTATGATAATAGGATGTTGTCATATACTTTACCATCATGCAACATGAATATATTTTTTAAATGAATGACTAGCTCATGAAAATTTAATATTCATAGGAGGAGTATACGATTAGTTGAAGGTGTAAATGAATATAATATCATTAATCTTGATTTGAAACTAGGTATGATGCATGATTCATAACATTGAGGGTATATAATCCACCTGAATATTTGGGAAAATTTATTTGTATATAATAAACCAATATAATATCTTATTCAATAAGAGATAGAGACCCTTGGGTATATGTAAACCATTATTGACGGCAGAATCCCATATTTTGCATACTCAAGAAAATAACATCAATATTTAATGTGGTCCATTATTCATGGACAAAAACATTTATTAATGTCATCCCCTATGAAATTATTTTGTTAAAAAATGAATCCAAGTGAGGACCATTTAGATTAACACATCCCTTAAAATAGTTTTCTATAGTGGGGAGATGGATAATTTTAGGTCACTATCCATGGGGTTCTAAGAGAATTTTTTGATATTTAGTAATTGGTTGTCAATAAATTAGATATCAATTTTGTAAAGTTGTTTTATATGGAATGTTTGATCTTTGAAGGGTTCAGACACACATAATGTAATGCTTTTGTGTATTTAATACATCTGTTAGTTCAATAAATAACACTCATGAATACTGAGTTCACAATAATTTAATCATTAAATGGAATTATATGTTCATTTTGAAGACCTCTAATTTTTAAAGTTTACATAATTTGACATGTTTTTTTCCATAAGATTAATGTAATTCAACTAAAATGTTTTCATGAATTTTAAAATCTGATGACAAGTTAATAATTCGCTTCCATAGAATATTACCATATATTTTTTCTCAAATAGTCTCCTAGGTTCGCTAAGCTCCCTTGAGTCATGTTCGGTGTCAGTAACAATGTAAATTATTTAATCTATTAAGCTATGTGATATTTTATGATAATGAATATGTTATGTTTTTCATATATTTGTATGAATTAAAATCCCCATGTTAAATTGTTTCTCATAAAGGGACATGGTTATAAGTGATGATAATTCATGGTCGGGCCTGAAATGGAGGATCCAGGAATAATGAAGTCTCACATATCAAGTGAATCAAGGCACACATAAATTTTATTAGAGGATCCTCCAGGAAAGTGAGACCCATACATGAGGGAATGGTCATTAATATATTTTATCATGGATGGTCCGAGTAATGGAGGAATTTGAATCACTATGAATCCTATGGTAAAATTATTCAAGAGGGAAATAGTTCTTCATAAGTTGTTTCCCAATACAGATAAGGCTCATGGAAGGTAAGAGGCACTATTATACTCCAACATAGTCCACATGTATGAAAAAAAATCTACATGGATTTTTTATCATATAGGGAATGATTTTTGGTTGAGTATAAAATTGACATCCATTCACCAGAAAATAAATAAATGTGATTGTAAATAAGGAACACATATTTCATAGATCAAAAATTCCTTACACAGGTCTGACCCATACATAGAGAGGGGGCTTTATAATTATACAACATTTGTTCATATGATTGGAGATCTTGCATCACAACATAACATGTGTTGAAATGAATATATACATAAATATATCTAAAATAAACACTATGTAGTTTAATATATTTCTACTATGACATTGATATGAATCCACAAAACACTGAGATATTGTTAGTAACTTTTAAAAATAGGTAATGAAAAAAATCCAAAAAGAAAATTATTTGATATATTGAATTATTTAATAAAGATTACTAGTGTGGTTCTTTTTGATTTATCAGTCCTTGTTTCTAGTATTTTATATCGATAAATAAGTGCATAGTGTCACATAGATCACGGGGTTCCAAGCTAATGGTAATATCTCAATGAAATGGTTCATATAAACCAAAATATCAATGATATGATGTTGGTCATTTAATAACATAAGATTAAGGAATAGTTAAAACACCACAAATGTTATGCCAACATGTATTGAAAAAATATTTTTGGAAGAATTTATAAAACATGAAAATATAGAATAAAAAGTCATTAATTGGATGATCTGTTTGTTATGTAGACTTGTTACATGTTGTTTTATCATCATGAGACTATGATATTTTCATGTTGTTTATTTTTATGGGACTCGTACGTAATTCCATATCTAGAACCCATCTCAAACATGTTAGTCAAAGTATCTTCCTAGCTTCTCTATGCCCACATGAGCCATGATCGATGTGAGAATCAAGGGATGACTTGGTTGACGATTAAGAATCATAAGTATGCATGAGAAGGAATATGTGGGGGTGTTCTCAATTTAATGTTGGAAATATAATTTAAATGGATATGTCTCTCATAGAGATAATTTTTTTTGATTGATGTAAAATCATGGTTAAGCCTAGAGTGGAGGACACATCTGACACTATATATCATTTGGTAAAAGGAATGAAGGATCCCATAGTATGTGCATGGAAATTCATTTTAGTTATGACATTTCTCATTGGGGAGAGAGACTTTTTACCATATTGAAATAGGTCCCATTGATCAGCATTGAGGAATTACTACATATCAAAAGATAATAAGAATCAATCCACAAAATGTGCATAAATGGATAAATCACCATGGAAGTATGATCTATGCATTGGGATGGAAATTTTATTGCTTCTATATTTTTTATGGATCCGAATTTTATTATGTGGGAATTACAATATATATTTTGTGAAAGGAATCAAGAAACACATAGTTATTTATATTGAAAATTCTCTACACATGTCTCACCCAAATGCTGATAGGGGAAAATTTTGCATTTATATTTTAGATAAACCATGTATTTGAGACCTGGGTGACACTACATATATCCTCTGAGTGAGAGAAAACCAAAATGTCTTTATAAGAAATATTACTACATAGGACTAGTTCATATGTATACAGGGGTACATTTTCAATAATTATTTTAGTTTTTAAGACAACATATGATCAAGGCATCATATTGTATCATGTGACAATAGGAATCAAGTAACAAGTAGTTCGTGATATGTGAATTGCGCAATGCTTGTATGATTCATTTATAAAGGGTGGAATGTTTTCTATTTTTTTCTAATATAATATTTTCATGAGATCATAGAATCACTATGTATCATGTGATTACATGTATTAAAAACAAGTGGCTCTTATATTGAAATCCCTTTAGGTGAATTTGTATCCCACATTGCGATGGGGTAAATATATTATTACATTCATATAGATTTTTATCATGTGTGATGAATATTTTATGAAGCAAAATACTCTAGGTTTTATAATGTTATGTGGTATGGATATATTTGATGTGGTTTAATGAAATGAAACAATGAAATCATACATATAGTTAAACATCAATCAGTGTGGACATAGTATTATAATTAGTTTAATGAAATTCCATTAGGACATAAAATATGATAGAAGCTATGCGATGTAATTCATAATAAACATGACATTTCTAGCTATGTAATGTGTCCACCATCTATCATGGCCAGTAAGTATGCTCCATTTTAATAGAACATATGTATGATGTAGTAACCTTCTAGCCTATGTTCCAACATTAGTGGTTTACTCTCTAGTATAATCAAACTTTCGATAAATAATACTGATACACCATAGTGGAATAAGAATGGGATAAATTTTTTATTGAAGTCTTTCAAAATAAAATTCTGATGAACTTCAAGGTTGTGTAGCATGTGAAAACATTTCACATTGAGTCTCACTAACTCATCCATCCAATTATATGATTATCACCATATGATATCTATCGAAAAATTTCTATTCTATGTGATAGAAACAAAACATATGAGATCTGTCGAAAAATTTCTATTCTATGTGATAGAGACAAAACATTGATTGAAAACAGCACTCCAATCCCATATAGCAATTGGCATGTGGTTTCATGTGTGTCAGTGCGTGTAGTTGTATAGTAGACTATAATATAAGAATTATCTTTCGTTCCATGAATCGTTATCCATGTCCACATTCTTCTAGATTATACCTGA
This sequence comes from Viscum album, assembly GCA_963277665.1. Taxonomy (NCBI): domain Eukaryota; kingdom Viridiplantae; phylum Streptophyta; class Magnoliopsida; order Santalales; family Viscaceae; genus Viscum; species Viscum album. Next base: position 1,981,366,985 of record OY728161.1, on the reverse strand, counting down.
TAGAGTCCTTTTGTGGACCTCTATCTATCAATTTTGAACTATATAATAATTAAATAAAGGGTTGGAATCATTATTAAAAATATCTTATATATTTTTAAGCTCATAGGAATAGTCATTACTGAAATATTCGAATAATATCATTCAAGGGACACCAAATATGGTGAAAATACTGGACATTATGGAGTCGATGATATTATTCACCCCAATTCCATGTTTTTATAGCCACAATACGTTTGTAAAATATTATGGTTGCAATTATGAATTTCTTAATCTTATTAGATATAGATGGGGGATATTTCTTTACAATGTCCAATCCTCATAAGACAAAAAAAAATAATTATTTATCCATGGGTAATAACTCTAAGATATTTTGGATGAATTTCCCTTGAATTTTACTTTGGTAAACCCTTATTTTGGATTCGATGTAGTCCTACAACATTTATCTAGTAGTAACTGAGCCTGTTAATTTGCAAGGGGGTTTGTTTCTATACTAGTGAGTGCTTTAGGAGCCTATAAGGGGTTATTCCTTGATACAGATGGTATCATGTGTGGTAATTAATCCGAGGATGGGTCCATCAAAGACTACATTATAATGGTATTTATATTTATTTGGATCACCCCAATTGGTCAATTTCAATACTCGCTGTAAAAAAATTACTTTTTTGTCATGATCATATGGGAGTGTCACATTTTAGATCTCATCGGTTATTAGATCCGTCTATTTGGTTCGTTTTATTATCTCATCATGATATATTGTGGAATTGGTAAGATTGATTTTCTATATGATTACGAAGAAGATATGTAGGACCACCATTTGGTGTTTGATGTCAAAAACCACATTATTTTGATCCATATCATCCAATACATTGGTAACATTTTCTAGTACATCAGGAATAGATTTTTTTCATCAATGAACATGTTGTAGTGTTGGTTTATAATATAATTACTCTATCAATACTATTACATAAATAGTGAGAGAAAACAATTATTTCATCTTGATAGCATATTATCCAATAATGTTTTTGATTACTATCTATATTTCCCCTATAATATTTAGGAAGGATATCAGTTACTTCATTCCTAGATCCAAGCATGCAACAATTGTCTAGTATTTTGAAACATTACTATTGCATTTTTCAGATATATAAAAATATTATGAATAAAATCCCCAATAAAACAAATATAAACTATTGACTAAAATAGTTTATCTTTCGTTTTATTTTCATATTAAAATAATACTCCAGGGGACACTGCCCAAATATATCTCCCACATTCATGGAGATTCGTGGTAATTGAACACTTTTCATATTGTTGTTCAATATCAACATTCATTATTTTTGAGGTGGCTTGTGCTGAAAGGAAACAATCAAGGGACTTACATTTAAATATCTTCATGGATATAAATTGTATGTTTATCTATTATTGAAGAACCAACCATCATGCCAAATTCATAGTTAACATATGGTGGACAAGAATTTACAAGATCTTATTTATATGAGAAACTATGTTGAACTGGTGATTCTATAAGAAATAAATCTTATTTTAATCTATGAATTCGAGTATTATTCAATTCTATTACATATTAGAATATTGAGTCTCAGAATCTAGAATTGTATTGATGACATGGTAAAGAATGTTTTAATACATCACATTATTATTTTATTTATAGAAATAACGATGTGATCGCTCCCTGGTAGAAAAATATAGGATAAGTGAATTTTCCACCGCCAGTCAAATGAAGACATTAGGATGTATAAACTGTAACAACAAATTATTAAAGGATTCATGATAGTCATCATCCAATCATTAGGTGACTACCTTAATCGTAAATTTATTATAGTGTAGTAATCTTGCTACTCTATTGAATATAAAAGACAAAATATATGAGAGGTTGCAGAAGAACACCTTGATTATTTATGTTTTTAAGGGGGTGTCATTTATAATATTGAATTAGACTATTTTGGATCATTCTAAATTATTCAATGGAATATAAAATTTATAATGTATTTCCCAAATGTTACTCAGAAAGCACACCTCATTTGGATTTTCATCAAATTATGCTATTGTAATTTTCTAAATATGGGCAATACATTAGTGAGATGATTACAATGATATTGATATTTAACTTCCAGGGCATCAACATATCATTCAAAATTCGTCACAATAAGATATTAAAGATATGATAAATGGATTTTTGGTATGTATCACCAATTTGGTTCAATTCAAATGGAATGATGTGTTTGAAAACCCCCTCGAGGTTATTTAAATTCAGTAACATAGTCAACTTCATTGCCATCTTTATTTGATTAAACAGTGGAAAAATCTATAATGGGTAGGTATTTATATTTTTTAGTGGTATAGATAAAAATATCTATGCCTGAAAATTGGAAATAATTCATTGGTATGTATCAATTAAGGCCTAAAAATTGAATTCATTTCTTGATATGTATGTTCATTTTCTTTATGGGGATTATGTTGAAACGCTATTTTGTGTAATTTAACTTTCAGAAACTGCTGGATTGGACCATGTTTTCAAACATTACTCAACATTTGTGGCATGAGAGGTGTTCATTCTCTTTTATGTTTTCATAAAACAATGATGGGAATCGAGCATACCTTGGTGATGAATGGACACTTCAGATTTCTACCAGATAATCAAAATATAATTCCATGTAAACACATAACAATGCTTATTTAGAAAAGAAATTTACATATATTTATCTTTGAGTGACATGGTTTCCCTAATCAATATAGGTCATATATCAACTTATATTCCCAGATTCACCTTCTAATTCCAATCAATGGTTCTTGTGACACCATCCTGAAACATTTTAGGATAATTTATAATGTTATTGTCTTCCTATTACATTTTTGAGTCTATCAGGAAATTTTGAAACATGGTGGGTAACGTAGGGAAATATGAATCCCAATTAATTTAAGAGAGTCCCTATGAAGTGAATGTTTCATCCAGAACACCAGAGTCATCCAATGGAGAATATATACATCGTGGCCTTTCTTTATGATGAAAATGTGTAAGAAATCTATTAAATTTATGAGTTCAAAAAAATTCAATGGGTGTATTTTTTTATATCTAATAATTACCCAAGGGAATTATCAAATCAAGATATAACAATATTATAAATAACCTTTCACTAATCCACTTTATTTGATGGAAATTCCATCCCATGGACATAGACTAGTGATCCTTTTCATTTATGACATATTATTGGGATGGATTACAATACATCAATCAGGTATATGGATAGTACATAATATCTTTCAAGCTTTATCTAAGCGTTTTCAAGTGTGGTCACCAATATATTTGGAGCAGAAATCCATAAATCACCATCTATAATTGGTTATTTCCTTTAATTTTTTTAAAATTTTTCTAAGACTAGAAGTATTCAAAATACTTATATGGTATTCCTTCAACATGTAGTATTTCAAACATTCTGTTGATGGTGTATTTCACACAGTGATGAAATGATTTTATGAACCACTGCGGGGCTAAGATTAAATGGTCTTATATGAAGTAAAATATATGTTGTGTCTTTTTGGATAACTAAGAACTCAATATTGGATGAGAGAGACCCAAAATGATACATTATCATGGTATTTCTAAGACGTATATTCTCTCTATTGGGGGGTATGTTTGATGGATAGTTTTTTTAGACTATAAAATTTCCCAATATACCACAATTTGAAGAGTCTGGACTGGGAAACTACTGATTCTGAAAACATTTTATAGTAGATCTATTATTTATGTTGGTATCATTGTGTTTTCTTGAATCATATAGGGGACTAAAATTTACATAGATAATATCTTATCGGTCCAACTATATGAATGAGATGGTTGAATTCCATTCTACTAAAGAATTATCCAATTGGTAAGCTCATCATTAGTGGATTATATTTCACCCTTTTATGCAAACTAGAGGTTCTAAAAAAGTGAAACTCAATTTCATTACAAGATGAAGGAAATCAATGATTGGGAGTTTGGATGGGAAAACTACTCAAATTTATTGAATGTCATACTTTTATGTGGGAGGCCACTTCTTTCAAGGATGGGGTTACTCTCTATCATGTGGAATATAAGAAAATTTATCTATGTTATACAATCCTATTACATGGGTAGATGTTAATGGGGTATATTTTTCAAGAGGGATAGGTCACACCAATGTACCCCTTTTCTTGGGATGGTCCGACAGTCACACTCCCTCTAGACAGTCACATAAAATAACTTGTTTTGAATGAACAATGAAGGGATTTGAGGCATATACAATCTTCTATTTGTTTAAATTATTTTATCAATTACAGTAATGGTCTTCATATATTTATTTCATGGGTTTGTGACTGAAATATTCTTTTCGACCAAGCCTTCACTATCCCATGGACAATGGAATTGTATTTCCACACCCTCCAGCTTTACGATCAGGTGTGGGGATCTAATTCATAGGATAATATTTATCAATGAAGATGGGATATTAAAATATAAATAACATAATATAAAATAATTTTATTTCTTCATCCAATGAGGGTTCCAATTGGTGGAGTGGTTCCCGTTCATCATATGCATAAGGAATTCTATTTTTATGATTATATATAAGCGTTGGAGTTGGATATTACTCTTAAATTATTTATTATCTTATGAATTACGATTTAATGTACCTCAAATAGGATTTTTCAATACTTTATATCAAGGTTTTAGGGACATTAATTTATTGTAAATCAATTCTCTCGGGTAGTCATGATCTAGGATGTAAATATTCCTTGTCATCTATTCATCAATCCTTGGATCAAAACTCACCAGAACATATTTCAAAACACTCTATTCATCCAGTTGCATTACTGTAACATATTCATCTATTCCAAATCCTTTCCCAATATAAATAATCTCGAATCAACCATGTATTCATGAATTTTATTAAATATAATGTAGTTCTAGATGTTGTGGCCCAGTCTCATAATGAAAAAGAAGCAATTAGGGAGGATAGTGAGGATTACTTATTTGGGTTTCCAGGGATTTTTTATTTTCTGTATGAAATATTATATATATATAACTAAATTCATGTGTATTGGCTCATTATATAAGGAATAAATTTTTTCCCAAATTCATAAGACAACAGGGAACCCTGTTCTCTCTTCACCTCTAGCCATGGGCGGTTTGTCTAATGCTACTACTCAGTGAGAGGTGCCAGAATATTCTAGGACATCCAGGGTTATTAGACAGTAACTATTACTTATATTCTGGTATCCAAATAAATATTTTTATATCTATGTTCATTTTACTATTTCATGGCCATGCGAAGATATTTGGAATGATTTTTTTATAATGGAACATTTATGAATCATGTCACTTCTATGAACTTGTAGAAATCTCTTGGATAATTAATTATAAGAAATGGTTTTTGAGATAATCTTGAATATTATTAGAATAATTTCTAGTAACTTCTCTAAATAGAGTGTTATATATATTGGATATTTTAAAACATTATATCATGTGATAAAGTCCGAAACCATCCCATTTTGATGTTTTTTTATTTTTTTTGTTTATAATAATCATTTTTTTAATGTATAGTTGAATTGTTAAATTATTTGACATAAAAGATATTATCATCCATTGTAATAAACTGATGGAAGGAAACATCACAAAATGAATGATATAACTACTAGTTCTTATATAAATCAACTCAGTTTGGTTACATCCTACTAGTCTTGAGGACCCATCATCAGGTAGCTAGTGACTAAATGTTATTGAGGTGTTTTTGATGTATCACTAAAAATATTTACTCCTGTTTATAAGGAGTGGGTGAGGCATGATATAGTGGCATCAGATTTATATCCTTTTTATTTTCAATCCATTACAGGATCAAATTTCCACACTTTAGGGGAAGTGATTATCATTATAGCGGTGGAATGTAATGAAATATTTTCATCCCCCTCTTTTATATGGACCATTCTGATAGATCTATAGCTAGAATTATGATCAAACTTATCCCTTTTAGAAAAATTATACCTATCAAAATCAATATAAAGAGGAATTTGTATCAATCAGAAATCATTACGAGTTTTTATGTTACCCCTATGGAATTATTCATTGGGATATTTTTGATTTTCCAGCTCATTATCATATTTTTTGGGTCATTACCCTATAGAGGGGATTTTGACTCTTACAGGTTGTGAGTGGGATATACCCTTTTCTCATCTCTTCATCATTAGTAGGGTTCCACTGAGGACATCGAACCCCATTCTTCAAATTTTCTATGATCTAGCTCATTCTCAAATTCCTTGTACATGTATCCTTTGTTTGAGAGTACAAATTGCCAAACCAATGAGGAATGATTTTTATATTATGGCCATATTCATTTTCATCATGGTTTACATAATTATATATATTGATATTGGCATTATTTACTGATGTGTATTTGAAATTGGTAGTTACCCATCACTAATCACACAATAAAGATGGTTTGTACCACTTTCTCCCAATTTTTACGGTTTTTTAAGTGTCATATCTCTTACCAATTGTCTTATTTGACCATCTTGGATTATGAACATTAGGGGGATTGATTTACTTTTCAATATATTCCTACTATCTCAAAGTATGAATAGTGATCTTAAGTGATCTTACATTTATACTTGTCGAACAATAACCATATAGAAGAGATGAGTCTCACGGTGGAAGAATGAATTTGATTTGAAAAAAATAATTTTTACCTCCATTCATAAAAGATTCTATATCATTTTGGGAAATGATAACAATAAAACAATTCACTATCTCAGGGTTTAGGGTTTTATTTGGGGCCACAATTGGAACATTATTATACTATGGTTGTGGATTCAATGACACCTAGGAAGAAAATTGTGATAATAACTCCCCTAGACTGAGGGGATCATATTCATGTGGAATCACCATAGATTTACTCGGGGCCTTTTTTATGTTTTATGATCCTCAAAGGGAATGTTATGAAAAAAATACCCAATTACTGCAGTCTGGGTTTCTCTTAGATGGAATTCATGATGCTACATTGATCTTCTATATTTGGAATAGTTTGATATTCACATGGGTTGGGTTCAATGACTACTTGTGATTATAGTCACCTTGTATTATAATTATTTGGGAAATATAGGATATTGTATCCCATGTATGAGTTGTGTAGATATTTTTTGTGAGTCTTATTTAAATATTCTTTTTTTGGAACTCTTTCTTTATTATCATCGACTTTGAATATTTAATTCGGTGTATAATCATTTTATTGACTGGATACCCATGATTTACTTAGTACCCTGATTTCTTAGGTGGCTATGAAAGGTGAGGATGCTATATAATCAGAGCATCACTTCTATGATGAAATGGTAATGTCAGATACTCCATACTTTCCCCTTGGATAGATAAAAATATCTGATTTTCAATTTGAAATTAGTAAATGGAGGGATGTTATAATGTAGAGAGAATGACGCCATAATATTTTGGTACTATTTTAATATTGGGTACCAAACCCTAGAAAAATAATCCATGTTCATCTAAAACCATAGTGTATTTATGATCTAGAGGTGAACTTCATAACATTGATAATGAAGGTATCTTGCGTTCGACCATAGATTAGTTGGCCACATATTCTTTTGTAGGTATAGAATGAACTCCCCCTTTATCTCATTAATGGTATAATAATTAGATGTAGAAAAGGTTTATAACATGTATTGGATTTTGATTTAGGAGAACACCAACCATATATCCATGTATTCACTTTCATCATCTTAGGTATATGCCTCCACCAGGTAAGACCATAATGGTTTCATCTTTGGTCTTCCTGCTAACAATAGAAATGTGTTGTTGATAAGAAATTAGTTACTATATATGGTTAACCATAATGTTATGGAAAACCACCCAATATAAAAGTGTATAGTAAATGATATTGATTCATTATTTGAGAAACATATTACCATGGGTAGGCTATCCACGGAGGATATCAAGAGTGGGGTCACATTGATCCATCTATATACTACAATATGGAGGAAAATCGTGGTGGTTTTTTGTTATTTTTTGTTTGAAGAGTCTAAAGGCCCATTAGTTGTTTTGAATATGAATATTAAATCCTGAATGACCAAAAAAATGAGAATATCAAGAATATGATCCTTATTCTGAATCAGGGATGGAATATTTCTCCCAACATTTAAAATTTTAATTTTTTTATTAGAAAACTACATGAATGACACTACAATATTTTTATTATCATCATTTTGTAAGGGAATATGATATTACTATATAGATTATTCTTTACTATGATGGTTAAAATATATATTATCAGCACAGATATTAACTATCATATGAGTGGTTTCAATAATATGATTATCTACCTTGGCTGAAGAGGCAGAATGATCCTAGTTAAAATATGAATTCTCCATCATAATATTCTGATGGACCTCTGAAATAGGATAAGGGTATTGATCCAACTTCTATAAAGCTATTTAAGGTTGTTGGTGAAAGACTTTCTCAGTGGATGTAGGGATTTGAGGCTGGAATCCACAATATAATTGAATATGCTAAGCATCTTCAATAGTTTGGATATAATTCTAACCTATGGTGATTTCAAATTTTTACTAATGAACATTTGTTTGAGTGGTGGTATGATCCCAGTCTGATGGAATTGGAATATTCTACTATCTTTCAATGATAATATTGTGTTCATATCTCGAATAAAAATAAAAAATAGTCTAGTGAGCTCTGGTTGGAATGAGAAAATGATCCCAGTCATATGCCTTGTCCTTTACTACAATATGACAATAATCTACTCAAAAAGAAGAAATAATGTTCACATTACCTAGAGTAACCACATATTCATATTAATCATGGGGATATGTTTCTATAGTTATTGGGATTGTTATATGTTCTTATATCTATATCTTCACCAGATTTGGAATTGGTTGTATATGATCTTAATCTATTTCTATAATGTAGTGACTCTTCAACCGAGTCTGTGTAGGAATGTATGAATGAACATCCCCATTATTTTAAACATACCGAGAGATATATTCAATGAAATTAGGGATATAAACCCACTCATGTCCTCATAATTACACTAAGATGTATTTATTGGATTCATCCATTGGGGTAAAGATATATACCTCCAATGTGATTACATCTGGTATAAGAGGGAAGACTTGATCTAGGAAAGTAGTGATATGAGCCTGCTTGTTTGTCACAAGTAGAATAATATAATGGAAATTATTAGTTGAATCATATATATGAGGCCACTCCCTTTTAACATGATCATTGTGTATCTGGTGAGATCTCCATGGTTCCTCATATTGAGATTCAATGTTCGAGGCCTATCATGTAGTTCCCCCAGTAGATAACTGAGCGGAACTAGCATGATGAGGTGGGTGATGTTAGATAATAGGAACCATTCTTGAAAGCTTCTAAACATGGATGGAATCATGGTTTACTCATTTAATAATATTCTTATTATAAGGGAGTTGCTGATTATCTTTCTATAGTGGTAGGATTTTGATGTAACACTCCACGAATTTGGGGAAAAATTTCATATTAATCAAATATTTCTGATATTTAGAATTTCACCCAACACTGAATATAATATTTTAAATTTTTAATGAAAAATGTTTTTTTTCACTTCAAAAAATAATTATATTATCTTCCGGTACACAGAATTCTATTTTCGTATTGTATTAAACACAATTCTAAGACTCTTCAATATATTGCATTACACGTGAATGAAATTTTTTTCCAAACTAAAATATACTATTAATATGATTATTAAAATATTATTATGGATAGTAAATATCCATATGAATAGAAGTTATGAATAATAATCACTATATTTTAAAATTTATATATTCATGTATTTAAAATTAATTCATTTTTTCAATTAATATATCTGAATGTATGAACAATTTGAAAAATAAAAAATTAATTATCTATGAAAACTACTTTTCTTTTCAAAAAAAAATTTCTAAATAAATTGAACAAACAACTTTTTTTTATAAAAAAATTAAATATTACATATTCAAAAAAATATCATTGATAATCATCCTACATATTTTTTTTATAAAAGAACAATAAATCTAATTTAATGATTAAAAATATGTATTCCTCTAAAAGTTAATTTTTCCCCATTCAATTGTGGACCAATCATAAAACATATTTTATTAGATCGAAATAGATATGAGATGGCAAAAATAAAAGATGGGGTGAATTTTAAATTAAAAATTTATATTAAAAACATTAAAGAAGGTTCTTAGTCAACTATAACATAACCTGAAACAGTGCACAGAGCCTCTTAGAAAACTAATGATCAGACTAGATTTCTTTGAAATGATATAATATGATATAACAGGTTATGATAACGATTGTATTATGATTGAATAAAAATATCAATGTAATACAAATTGTAAATGACACTACCATATATCACATAGAATCAATACTAAAAGTGTATTATGTAATTAAAAAAATTATAAATAAATACGAATAGAAAGAAGATATAAAAGGATTCTCTTTCTATTACTATATGCAGTGGAAATGTAAAAGTTATTAAAATTAATTTATCCAAAATAGAAGGTTATCTATTCCCATAGGATAATAGGTTTGTCTCACCAACACCAGTAATCCCTTGATATGATGATCAGCACATATGTTTTGTAATCCTCACAAGCCCTCAATTTTACATGTAATAAACAGATATATCTCTCAAATTCTTGAAAGTCATAGATACGATGATCATTTGCACTATATGATTATTACCTAGAGCCCTCGATTGTAATCACCTGTCCGATTCAAAAAGCAAAATAAAACACTTATTGATATAAAAAACTAAGAAAGAGTGGTTCATTTCTTGTAATTTCAAGGATTTCGCCCGAAGTAGATAGAATTCACAAAAAATATCTCTAGAACATGGAAGAAGCTGAATATAATGAATTTGTTATATCTGTTTCAAATAACATTTTATTTATAGGCTTCCAATTCAAACATCCACATTTTCTCCAACTGTTATATTTCTCCGAAAAACACGAAGGGACTAGGACTTCTGGAATTGTAACGGACATATTGAAACAGGGAACACTAAATCGATTTGATTAGTTTTTAACTAAATCCACGACAACATTTTCATTATGATAATATGTATAAGAAAATGATAACTTGATTATGATTCATATATAACATGTTTTTTGATAAATGATTAAATTCATGTATGTGATAAAAGTAAAAATATGAGTACGATTGATATTACTTAGTGAAATGTATTGATATAATGAAATGTGAGTACAATGCACAATGAGAGTATTATTACCATAATATGTATGATAGATAATGTCAGTATGATAGAAAGAGTATGTATGATAGATAGAGTCAGTACAATAGATAGAGTTAGTACGATAGATAGAGTCAATACGATAGACAGAGTCTGTACAATAGATATAGTCCATATGACAGATTGAAAAACCATATACAAAGTACATCCTTTATTTTAGAAATGAGTACAAAGATATTTTTCTTCCAAAAAAAGACATAACAGTCAAAATATGACTTTTGACATAACAATATCCCCATTTTGGAAGAATGAAAACACATTATAAAACATAGAATGAATTATTATCTCGCCTTGAGATATGGAAAATTTATGTATTTGAAATTGAAAAAAACTAACTCCCCCTTAGTTATAAAAATTCCTAAGGATTTTATTCATAGATTCTCCATGATTTAGATTTATTAAAATTGAGTTGGACTTTAGCAATTTTCCCACATTGTGAAACTTTCTCTCTTTTTGTAAAACATTCTCTCCCTTTTATAAAATATTATCCCTCTTTGTGATTTCCAAAAATATGGGGTAGTCTTATGTTTCCTGAAATGTTTTGAGATAGAAAAAATGGAAACAATTCCAATGCAATGATATAGTTCATTGAATTTTAAGAGATCAATGATAATAAAATGAAAAACAAGAATAAAATATTCAATAAAACATTCATATATTTTCTCATTCTTTCTCTTTCTTGATCAAATCATGAAGAATGAATTTTATCTTATTTATATCATTCTTGTTTCTTGAGATAAAATTACCCTAGTATTTGAGAAGATCTTGTTTTTCTGTATAAATTTGATCCTGGTTTTTAATAGTATCTTCTTGAGTTATGATAACATCATCAAGAGTATTAATTATGTATTGCATATTTTTTTTTCAGGATTCAACATAGAGTTTTTGTTATTTCAATAAAAATAATTTGTCTCTGAAATATTAATCATTCGAAAAATATTATTGGAAACATTATTTATTCCTTGTATCAATTATAATGAAGGAATATAAGATCCATTGTTTTTTAAACTCCAATTCAACCTATCAATAGTTTCATTTTCAAGCTTTTTAAAAGAAATGGACAGATCATTTGAATGTATCCTTATGTCTTCAATTGATTCCAAATGTTCATTCACTGAGATTTATATTTTATATTACCATTTATTCATCTTATTACAAGCCTTCTCTTGCTCAATATAACTATAACTCAAAACATTTAGATTAGCCTCTATTGTCATTAGTTTTTTTCGGATCTCTCTTACTGAACCAAATTCCATACTTTGATTCTCTATAATAAAAATAGTCATTCCTACTATTCTGTGAAAATAGGGAATATTCTTCACAATTCTTTCTAAAACATGAACAATGAAATCTCTATTCTTCAAAGAAATTGTTATGTTCTGAGTTAGTATCATCATTGTACGATTTAATTTCATTTGATCCGCTCGAGTATTTATCAGAATATTTTCCTTTTCCTTTATCTTTTACCTTTTCAACCCATTCTACTACATTTCCATCCATTTATTCTTCCATTATTTCACTGATGATAATTAATTTCTATGTATGAGAACATTGGGCGCCTTTCTTGAATGGAGATGGGATTATCTCAGTATGGATTTCTATGGATTGAACTAGTGCTTGATCTGCATGAGGAATCTGTTATTGTATTCATTCAAATTATTTTATGTGAATATTCTTATCTACTCTTCTAATAACTCTGATGTTATTCCAAAAGAATATAATCTTCCTATTCTTCACCTTTTTTGTGAAGATGATTGAATAACTTCTTCCACTATTTCTTTCCCCTTTTCATTATCTGAAAGAGTTTGAATGATTAGATCATGTTGAACTTATTCTTTGTGTTGGGAACTTGATAATACAACACTTTTTTGGATTATGGAAACATCAAAATATAGAGCATTTCTTTTCTAAATAATTTTTATTCTTCTTCCCAGCCTGTAGAGTATCATCTATACTTATTATCAAGGCTAAATAATCAGTTGGGTTAATACCAAATTTATAATCACTTTCATTTCATTGTTCATTCTCCATTCTCCTTATGGATGAAACTTCCTTTCCGCATTTGGTTTTCTTAATTGAATTTTCAAATATTTTAAGATCTAACTTCTGAGAATCTACATATTTTGGATGTGATTCTAATAGAAGTGGTGTCAATAGATTTTTTGTTGATTATTACACAGTTTTTAACCATGAGTTTTTACTTTTCATCTCAACAAACGTTCAGTTTATATATCGTATTATTACGTGTCCAAGAAGCCTACATCTCATTCAACTCTCATTCCAATGTAATATCACAAAACATCAAGATTTCAGGAATGTAATTTTTCCTAATAGATAGTTACATGATAAGATGAGACTTGATTGATCTAGACATCATATTCACGATAGTTTTGAAAATTTTTCCCTTGATATTTACATTTCTCATATTTACAAGGTAATATAGCTTAAATATGTCAGAAACCATAAGAGTTTCTCTATCCCTATATTTGGAAATTAAAACCCTTGCATCCAAAGGACAAGAAAGATATTTTCTGGATATCATTGAGTTAATTTTTTTCTCATCATCGATAAGAAATAAGGAATTTTCATTTATTTCTTTATTAAATATACTAACTTCCTTAGGCAGATTATGAGATGGAACAAAATAATCACCTTTAGTCGAAACATTGTTGTAATTTCCTAATTATTTTACTTACATAACAAATGTTATATCCTACATAGAGAAATTAATCATCATATCCTTGTCAAAAGACACCGTGTTGTAGAATTTTCTAACCACTTCAACAAGAATCTGATCTTGAGATATGGTTTTCTCAAAACACAGACATTCCCAACCTGGAAATAAAATAATCACCTCGATTTTTGAATGATAATTTTCAATGAAATCTCAAGAGACTTACCTTTACCTACAGAAATCCATTTCTGAGAAAGTCATTGATGGCATATCGGTAGGAGAGTTGGAAGAAGGCAGAGAAATAATGATAATTAGAAAAAATAATTGATCATATCGAGAATTATGTATGAGATCAGGGCTTCGACAAGAATCCCAAAGAACAGGTGTGGTTTAGAGAAGGGTGGTTCTTAGATTTATAATAGAATTTAGATGACCATTGATCTTTTATGATTGAGATTAGAAAATAAATACTCCAATGGTTAATAGTAAATGATATTTAAAAAAAATTGAAGAATTTTTTATATTTGTTTTCAAAAAAAAATAGAAACAATAACACAAAAGAAAAGAGATAAAAAAATAATGAATGTACCTGTTTATGATTTCAAGTAGGTTATTGGTTTCATTATAAAATATATAAAATAAATAGTTTAAATAATGAGAATAAAATAAAATAAAAAATCAAACCGATAAAATTAAAGTGGATATGATCTACTGTCAAACTGATGGAAAACAAAGTCATTACTATAAAATGTCAAGCCATTGGAAAACAAAGTCATTACCATAGTTTATCAATCCAATTGAAAACAATGTCATTACCTTATGTTTTCTAGCTAGTTGAAAAAATGTTATTACCATATGTTGCTGAGATAATGGAAAATAATGTTATTACCATAGGTTGTCGAGCTAATGGAGAACAATCAAATTACCATAGATTGTCGAGCCGGGGGAAAACAATGTCATTACCATAGGATTTCGAGATGATGGAAAAAATTTCATGACCATAGGTTAGTGATAAAATGGGAAAAAAAATCATTATGATAGGTTATCGAGTCAATGGAAAACAATTTCAATAACATTGTTTCTCAAGCTGTTGAAAAAAATTCATTACCATAGGTTGTCGAGCCGATGGTAAGACTATAAAGCCGATAGTATAGGTTTTTATGTCGAAAGGCAGAAACTTCAAATTAATATAATAAATGAATCCAAAATCCATTAAAATATAATAAAAACACATGAAACATATAAAACAAATAGAATTCTTATTATAAATTATTAATGTATAATATGAAATAATGAATAGTAAAAAAGTAGATAAAACATAGAACAAAAGAAAAATGTTCTCCCACTATGAAAATGAGTGATTTAATGTAAAGAGAATTGTAAAAAAAATATATGTCAATGATTATTTAATTTTATCATTCCTAGCTTCTGTTTAATAAATTCAAATCCATCTGAAGGTAACAGTTTTGTGAATATATCAGCAAATTGTTCTTGAATTCCGATTAATGGTAAAATAATATATCCTTTTTGTGTGTGATCCTTAAAAAAATTATACCTAATATTTATATGTTTTTCGTGAGATTGATGTGTAGGGTTGTTACTTATATCAATGAATCTTGTGTTATCAAACAATATTTTTGTTTTATTAAAACTCATACCATAGTCTTCGAGTGTGTGTTGCATCCAAAACCCTTGATAACAACAACTTCCAGCTGCTACATATTCAACTTCAGTAGTGGAGAGTGCATTTTTATGTTTCTTTTTGCATTAACAAGAATCTATTGTATATCCAGGAAAATTAAATGTTCCAAAAGAACTCTTTTTATTCATTTTATATCCACCAAATTCACCATCCAAAAAACATTTTAATTCAAAATAATTTCTAGAATAATAGAAAATTCCTATATCCAATGTTCCTTTTGAATAACATAAAATCATTTTCACAGCCTTTAAATAGAATTTTTTTGGATGTTCATGATATCTAACACATAAGAATATAACAAAATTATGTCTGGAGGACTATCTATTAAGTATAATAGACTTCCAGTCATACCTATACATTTTTTGATCAACTGGTTGTCTGGTGTCACCAATATCAATAGTATTTGAGGTTACAATGGGAGTACCGATAATTTTATTATTTTCATATCCATACATTTTTTAGTAATTATTTGATATACTTATGTTGAGATATATAAGTACAAATTTTTATTTAAAAAATTTCAAAACCAAGATATAGTGTTAACTCCCCAATCATATTAATTTCAAACCCACATTTCATTAGATTCACAAATGAATCAGCTAACGACTTTTGAGTTGATCCAAAAATGATGTCATAAAAATAAATTTTAATAATAATAAGATTTTTGTTTTCCTTATTTATAAAAATAGTTGGATCTGCTTTTCCATTAATGTAATTATTTTGTAACAAAAATCATGTTAATCATCGTGCAATGATCGAGGGGATTGTTTATGTCCATAAATTTCATTGGTAATCTTGTAAACAAATTCATGATGTTTTTATGTTCAATCCAGGGGTTTATCTATATAGACATATTCATGTACATATCAATTAAGGAAAGCATACTTGAAATATAATTGAATGAGTTTGAAATTATAGAATGCTGCAAAGGCTAATAGATTTATAATAGATTAGTGTATTGCTAAAAAAAATAGGTTTCTTCATATTCTATGTCTTCTTGTTGATTATAGAATTTAGAAAAAAGTCAAGCTATATTTCTTACAATGATACCATTTTCATCGCATTAGTGTTTGTAACCCATTTTACATCAATAATAGATGTATCCTTAGGTTTTTCAACCTTGGTACAGAAATTATTCCTTTAGAATTTATTTAGTTAATCTTTGCATTTCCTTAATCCAATATTTATTTCTTAAGGCCTCACATGGAGTATTATGTTAAAATTTAGATAGATAATCAGGATGTTCTATTTCTTCTCTTAAGGAATATCTAGTCGTTACTAGTTGATTTACATCAACAAAGATGTTATCACTAAGATGATTCCTAAGTTATAACTGATTTGGAATTTGAAAAACCTTCTCATCAACATAAAGTTGAAAGTCATCAGGAGTAAATGTCTAAGAAACAATTTAATGTTTATTTATAATGTTTGAATAATCTTCTATATCTTGATAATCAGTTCTAGAAAACACTTCAGAAGTAATATTTTGAGTATTTTTGAAAACAAAAGTATCTAATTCATCATTATTAACATGTTTTTTTCTTCAACAACAGTAGTATTTTTATTAAAAACTCTTTAGTACTTAGATATGGTGGAATAACCTAAAAATATTACTTCATTATATTTGGGTGAAAACTAATGTAAGTTAAATTTTCTATTTAAAATAATTAAATAGAAGTATAAAACTTTTGGTTTTCGACCTGTCCATAACTGAGAAAGGGAATTATTATAAAAATGATAAATTAAAACTCGATTTATAGTATAGTAAATAGTATATATAGATTCATCCCAATTTTCTTTAAATTGAGTTATCACTCAACATGGTTCTTGTTATCTCTTGATGAAATCTACTTCCACTGTCAACAAAACCATTTTGCTGAGAAGTTATTTTTGCAGAAAAGTTGTGAGTAACACATTTTTTACTATAATAAATTTCGAAATCATAATTTAAAAATTCTCCCCCATGATCATGTCTTATAGTTACCAATGGTAGGTTTTTATAATTTTTATCTTTAGAAAAAAAATTATTTAAAAGAAAAAAAGGAATCTGATTTTTTAGCGTGAAAATATACCCATGTAAATATTATATAATAATTAACTATGAAAAATACATAATACATGCCTCCAATTCTTCCAGTTTGTGTTGGACCGAAAATATCCATGTCCACAAACTACAATTCATCGGTATTTTTCTCTTCACAGATTAATTTAATGAATGACTTGTGTTGTTTCCAATATTAAAAACAGTCACAAACTTTAGATGAATCAAACATAAGCTCAGGTAGACCTTTAACAAGTCCTTTCATATATATTTTATACAAAATTCTAAAATTACTATGTCCTTGTCTTCTTGACATAACCAATATTTTTATTCCATTACAATTAAAAAAGTTAATTTTTGGCTCTTAATGACTTCTAAGTTCAAAGTGAAAAAATTCTCATACCATTTAGAAGATAAAATGAATTCATCATTGGAATTTTGAACTACAATTTTATCATTCCTATAATATAAAAGGTAAACTTCATCACATAATTGAATTGTGCTAATGAGGTTGTTCTTAAGACAATCAAAAAACAATACATTAAAAATAAAGTTTCTTCCAATGAAAATGATATTACCAATATCAAAAAAAATTCTTCGATCATTATCTCCAATGGTAACATTTCCTACATTCATCTTGATAACTTTTTCGAAGAAGTTTCTCTTTCCATTCAGGTTACAGTAACATCCACTATCTATGTACCCTGTATTAATATAGATTCTTGTTTTTTTATAGAACAAAAACAATAAAACATTTTGAATTAAAACTTGTATGGATCCATAAACGTTAGAATGAAAAAAATAGAATCCACATTTGTTTTGAAATGTGATAATTTTCAATACCCAAAGATTGTGTTTTGTTTAAAGAAGAATCAATATTCCAATGTCCACCACATTAAAACGTGGCGCATAATGGGGAACTTTTATGAGAAAAAACTTAATTTATAAAAATGGGTTTTGAATGAGTATAACCAATTCCTTGATTATTACAATGAGGTCATATTTGAAAATATATCTTATCAAAATATTATTTTCTAGATGTAAAATTAGATAAGAGTTTCTTCAATGAAAATAATTCATATATTTGTCTGATGAACAAATTCAAATCTTTAATTGTATTGTTTTTAGAATTTATTTTATCCTCAAAAATAGTTTTCTTAGAAATCAAATTATAAAATTCTTTTGAATGTTTGTTCTTTTCAAAAAAAAATTTCTTGAGGTTTTTAGAAAAAATATCAATATCAAGAGTTTTAGAATGATTATATTTAGAGAGATCTGAAATTTAATTTTTAAAAATATAAATTATAGTATTTACATTATAATGTTGTCTAGATACATTACAATTTTAATTTGCTAAAGGTTTAAAAATATGGAATCTTCTTCATAAGAAGGTAAAGAATTATCATTCTCTGATGTGGATTTTTCATCATTAGATGAATAATATTTATCACAACATTTGTTACTCAAAAACATATTATTAAGTGATTTAAAAATGTGTACCGTGTCTATTAAGCAATGATAAGATGTTTTGACAAAAAGACCAATATTCTTGTGATTTGAGACATCATAATCAGAAGAGTCTTCTGATGAATATCCTCCACAGGAACTCGAGGAGTCACTAACATTCAATATAGTCTTTACATTGGGATTTCATTATTTCTTTTTATTCTTCACTGAATTTATTTCCAATCAATCCTTTCATTTCAGCATATGGCAATCTGGTCGAATGTGTCATGCTCTTTTGCATTCATAGCATGTGACTTGAAAATAATTCTTATCCTTGTTACATTTTGAAGAATTTTTATATCAATATTGTAAATACATATTTCAAACAATATAATTCATTATTCTAGACACATTTTCAAGATCATTCTCAATTTTCTCAGTAGAACTAGAATCTAATAAGACTTCAACCTTCTTCTTTCTGGATTTGTTTTTCGCACGAGATTGAGAAATTTTATGATTTGATTTAGTAGTTAATGTTACTCCACCATTATTATTTTTCACTTTATCTGCATCTTTATTAAGTATTTCTTCATATTTAAAAATAGTTCCAAATAAATCATCATGTGTATTATTAGTAATCTTTTATGATTCATCAACTACTATCATATTTCATTCACATTCATTTGGCATAATGACAATAATCTTTTCAATGAAAACTTAATCTTCTAAATTTTGTTCTCCAACAGCTTGAATACTATTGACTATTGTGAAAAATAATTATTAAACCTTAACTACCAGTCACTGTAATAATATTCCATATCTTGGTATTCTTTTTTTAGAATCTCTCTTCTTTTTTGTACAAAATTGAATGTACTAAATTGTGTAATATCCAATTTATTCAAAAAAACTCTTTGCAGCTTCACATGAAGAGATATGGTTGTAAATTTTGATGTTCATAGAATGAAACAATGTATTGTGTACCTTGTATTTTAGCTAATATTCAGATTTTTCATTGGGAGTAAAAGTTTCGACTTCTTTATCAGGGAACTTATATTCACTAGTGAGCATAAAAAATTTATATACAACAGTATTTATGATAAAAGTATTCATCTTATCTCTCTAATAGTCATAATAATTACTATAAAAAATATCTGGTCATGTAGGATTAAGATTATCAATTGAACATACATTCACCATTCCTAACATCGTAATGAAACAAAACTCTTTTTCCACAAATACAGGTTATTGTTTTTAAAAGAAAAAAGTAAATAAAATTTACAAATAAGTAGAAAACCCTTATTTTATAACAATTGATGGATCAAAATGGATTTGTGATGGAATGAATACAAGAGGGGGTGAATTTTATATTAAAAATTTCTATTAAAACCATTATGGATGGTTTTAGTCTACTATAACTTAAACTAAAACAATTGACCAAGCCTCTTATTAAAAAAATGATCATATTGACTATCTTTAAAATGATATAATATGATCCCAAATGTTATGATAACAATTGTATTCGGATTGAATAAAAATATCAGATTAATACAAACTGTAAATTATTCTACCATATATAGTATAGAATCAATACTAAAAGTGTAATCTATAATTAAACTAATTCCAATGAAAAACATATAGAATTAAGAAATAAAATGAGGCATTTCCATTACAATATGTAATAGAAAACTAAAGGGTATTATAGTTCTATTATCCCAAAGTGTAGGGTATTATTTCACCTAGGATATAGGTATGTCTCACCATCAATGGTATGTCCTCAATATGATGATCCGAAAATCTGCCTTAATATCCCTTCATGCACTCGATTTTATAGGTATTCAACACCTCTGTCTTTAAAATACTTGAAATCCCTCAATACAATGATCGGTTACACTGTCTGCATATCCCTGGAAAACCTTGATCGTAATAACCTGATGGAACACACAATACAAATAAGTCACATATTTAAATACAAAAAATAAGAATGAGTGGTTCACGTCATTTAATTTCAAGGATTTTTCAAGAAGTAAAGAGAATTTAAACAAAGTCTCCCTAGAAGATGGGGGAATCTGATATAGAACTTGTTTTTTGATTAGAAAAATAGGTATAAGAAAAAGATAATAAGATTATGATTGATATAGAACATGTTTTTTGATAAATGAATAAAATTATGTTTGTCACAAAAGTATAAACATGAGTACGATTACTATTACTGAGAGAAATGTGTTGATATGATGCAAATTGTGTACAATACACAATGTGAGTATGATTACCATAATCAGTACGATAGAAAGAGTCAGTATGATAGACAGAGTTAGTATGATAGACAAAGTTAGTATGATAGATAGAGTCATTATAATGGATAGATTCAGTACGATATATTGGGTTAGTATAATAGATAGAAAAACTATATTCATGGTACATCCTTTATTTGAGAAATGAGTAAAAAGTTATTTGTGATTTCCAAAACAATAGACATAAATTTCAGAAGAAGACTTTTACCAAAACATGTTTTTGAAACATTTATAATTTTTATTTGAATCAATAAACCTAATTATTTAAATAGAATCCTAAAAATTATTATAGGGTGCATCTATTGTAATTTTTTTTACGAATTTTCATTTTTTAATTAAACGTTAAATATACTTAATTTTTACGAAAAAAATTATTTTCATATAATCTTTTTACAATGATGAAATATATTTTAAAGTTATTTTAATACTTCATTATATTAATTTTTAATTCATTTATTGAATTTAGGAAATTGAAATCCACATTACTTATAAACTGGGAAAAACATTGAAAACATTTAAAAATAATTATTTTAAAAACACAGGTTTTCTTCCCTTCTACTAGATTAAATTTGAAATAATTTCAACAACTTATATGATTAATACAATTCACAATGGATTAAATATAATGAATCACCACAAAATAAAATTTCATATATTTTTTAGTTAATGTTTTCAAAAAATATTTATGAATGTAATTAAAATTAATTAAAATGATTAAGAGTAAATTTATCTTGAAAATTGACTAAACCACAACTTTAAGTCCCCAAATGATCTATAAACATTTAAAAAATACATTATTTGTTCATATATATTCCCAATAATTCCTTTTAAATAATATATATCATTATTATTTCCTCATTTCATAGGAAAAACTATGGTGTAAACCCCCTTTTAAAAATTTACCAGAATGCCCCTCATCCTCCACTATTAAAAGGTACTAAACCATCCCACATATTAACACATATCAAGACCATTTGATAGACCAATATATACCAATAATAATCTCTTAAAATACATAAATTCCACCTTGAAGCCACCAATCATGAATATATTTAACCATGGTAGCACTTTTGGGAAAAGAAAAAGGAGTTTCCCAAAGAAGATGTAACATCCTTCCCCAAGTTTCATTATTTTCATTTCACTATACACCAACTCAAATATTATCCTTCCATGATTAAATAATAAACTAAATATCCTATTAGTACATAATTTCTTATTCTATCTTTTATGAATTAAATTACACAAACTTCCATCTAATGTGTAAGGAATATATATATTTTGTGTAAAGTGCACTACCACCTCGTGAGATAATATTGTTTGTTTTCACATACCACATATTAGGGGTGATAATTTTGATAGAAACTCTCTTCTCAGGTTATATAAAGGATATTAATGATGAACATATTCTAATATATAAATTATATAATACTTACCATCATGCTTTACATTTTGATTAAATTTAATAATTTCATTTGAGGGTGTGTTGGCTACTACCTCATCCAAGCGATGTGAATCGATCACGATCTACATTAAATATATTTGTGTTAGGTCTAGTGATATTATATGATATATAAGTTATAATAATGAAGTGTAATTATGATATATATATATATTAATATATTCAATTTGTATTCATTCATTAAATATGACATCAAAATAGACAATTCATTCATGTATACGAACGGCCTACTGTCTCCATGAACGTTGTATTGTATATCTTATTCTATATTTTTAGGTTATTTTTAATAAGAATATAATGAATATATATGAATTTTATGTCAGGTTTGGAGTTATTTAAATCATGATATATGTATAAAGAAAATAATTCATCAACCTAATAATCATTTATCTAAAACAAAGAAGATATTACTCAAAGTGTATCCTTAACATGTAATTGTTAAAAAGTATGAAATATATATTCATACTAAAATCATATATGTTATTAGGTTTAATAATATTTTTCATCAAAATATTTATATTTAATTTATATTTATCATACATTAGGTTTTTATGAGCATGATGAGAGAGAAGACATAAAATAAGAGGATTTCATGTCTCACTTTTATTTCTTTGATGTTTATGTCTTATTTAAAACTCATTTCATTTGGGTTGTGTATATACTGCACATAAATATAATATGTTATTATTATTAAAAAATATACAGGTTTTTAAATTTCCATTTTATGATATATTTTTCATGAGATTTAGTTTTAAAATGTTACCAAACTAGGAAAATAGTTTTGTCTCAAATTTCAATCTTTTAGAATGATTATATGAATTTCAAAAACAATATTTCAAACAATGTTTTATTTTTTTAAAATAATATTTTAACTCCTTTTCATGGTATATATGATTAGTAAACTTATTTCTATTTCATTGGTATTATTCTCAAGAAACCCATATTCTTTCACAATTTATTTTTTGATGAAAGGATTATAAAAACATTATATGTTTCCATATTTTTAGGTAATGTTTCTCAATCAAATATTAGTTTCTACATTTGCATTCTTCTAAAGGAACTAAAATAATATGTTCATTGGTAATGTTTTAATTAATGTTTTATGTATTCTACAAAAAATTATGTAATACCTCTATATTTTATGACTAGTTTTTCATAGTTCGTATTAGTGAAATGTTTCAGTGAACCTTTTCAAACTAAAATGATAATATTTTAGATGGATCCCTCAGAATATTTATATGGATATTTCAATTGATGGATCTAATGATAAGTTTAAGGATGAGGAAAATTATAAGAAAATGTTTTGGAGTTTTGGTAAATTATAGAGTGGGTGGTTTCCTAGAAATATATCAAGGATATTATAAGCAGATGTAAATTTTGAACAAATGTCCCTAGTGGTAACAACTCCTTGAAGGTCTGTCAGACCCGATTCAAGCATTAATTGGTACCCGGAAAGGACACATCCTACACACATAGTTTGACACTCCCATTGGATATGATGTGGAAATTTAAAAACCCATAACAAAAGATAATCATGGATTTTAACAGTACCTGATTAAGAATAATCTTGGATAACCATAATGTGTCATTTATTCAAGATGGTGTCTTAATTCAGACTTCATATTAATTGGTTTTCATGATAATGTTGGTTTTCGCTATTATATTTGATGCTGACAATATTTTTTATAATTTTAGGAAATGGTGTAAACAAGAAGGAAATAGAATAAAATTGGAAGTGATGAATTTTTTTAAAGAAAAGTAAAATGGGATGACCACTAGAGTGAAAGATTTTATGATCATGCCTAATGAATTTTCTTCGAAAATGATTAAAAACCTATACCATAACAAATTCTCACACTCACCAAAAAAGATAAGAAAGGATATCACTTAGATTTTATATACTGGAGACTATATATAAAATAATATTAAGCATCCATTCTTTCAATAATTGATAAATAACTAACTATGTGAATTTCTTAGAACAATAAGAAGATTTATTAAATGTATAAAATGAGGGTACAATGCATGTAATTGAAAAGGAAAAATAAAGGGTTTGTTTAATGAAGTGTATGGTAATATTAGACTTTTTAATACATCAAAAAATGTTATATTATTAATGTTTGGTATGAATGATCCTTAAGAAAATTTATTTCCAAACTTGAAATCACCATAATATAAATAGAAATATTTAACTTGTAAAGGTTATTTTTTTGATAGTGATGAGACTGTAGATGAAATGAAAAAGGGAATAAGTATTAATTTTTTAGATGAGTCTTCATTAATATAGCTTATTGATGAAGTAGAATAATAGAAATTTTAATTTATTTGGATTCACAAATTTTGTGATATTAATTGATAGTTATACAAGGATTTTTGAGTTTATATTTTTTCATTTTATTTACAAGATTATGTTGAATGTTTATAATTGACTGGAAAATATTATTAATGAAAATTTTATATGTTGAACAAGAGAATATAACACTTAATATGTTTCTTATATTAAGATTATTTTGTTTTTTTAAAGATATATTAGATATGAATAATTAAATTGGATGTTATTTATAAACTGCGTATGCTATCGTTGATTAAGTTATCCCAAATTTGGGATTTACAGAATAAATTCAACGTACAATGAAATAATGAAACATGAATATTCTCAACATATAATTTTGTTATGTAAGGTTAATACCATTCATCAAGGGAATAAATGATAACAATATTCACATGTTTGGTATCCAAGAACCATGAGCTATGTAATGATATATGGGGGATCATTACGAAATTTTTTTTACGAAATTTAATGACCTCAATTTTTATGATTTGGAATTCCATCTTCTATTAGGGTTATAATGTTAACATTTAGGTAATTATATATGTTAAAAATTATATAAGGTTTTATATATTAATGTATTATATCACTATATGATGATTTGAGTATATTAGATAACTTTTTCTAATAATTTGTTTTGGTAAAAACAAATGGAATGACCTATCATTCTATTTATGGAACTCACGATCTATTATTTTTTAGGAATGAAAAAGTGACCTTTATTTTATGTAATAAGAGATGAAGTTCCATTTGATCGAGGAAAAACAATTGGTAAGGTTATCCTGAAATTCTGAAATTATATAATTTCTTGATAATTATTCTTATTTTTGAAAATTATCTAGAAATAAAAACTTATCCTAATACCATAACTTTTTTTAACAGATGCAATATAAAATGATCATATATATATATATATATGAATTTTAGGCCTTAATTTTGTAGAGATTGTTAAATTTTTTTATTGATGTCCACAATCATTCCTGACAAATATTTTCTCTTTTCCAACATGTCCATATTTTCAGATTCCATCTATGTTCTCATATCTAAAAATCTAGTTACATGTTACTTTGGGTAACCATTTTGTTTCCAAATTTATATTATTAATATAATTTTTATTATATATTTTTATAATGTGGATTTCTATTATTGGATCATGAAATTATTAAACTGTTTATGACCTAGAACAATTTTACGCTAAAATTTTAATTTTTGTGGGTATAATGTGACCCCCAAATATTTTTTAAATACATTTTTAATTAGTCTAATATTTTTGATATTTCACAATTTATATAAAAATGAATATATTTTTCTATATATTAATGCACACTGATCTGATATTTTCACTACATGAAACATATATATCACTATTTAGTACATACAAGACTATTGTTGTCTTAAATTAAACATAATACTCAATCCCATCGATTGATTTTTTTACACATAATGTTGATATTTTAACAAACTATAATATACCATTAATATGATTATTATAATAATTTTATAGGTAAAACCATTCAAATAGAATGGAACATAGGAATAAGATTTCAATTTTTTTTGAAAATTATTGACACTTATATATAAAATTCAACCTTTTTATCAATTTTTAGAAGTGAATGTAAGAATTATTTGAAATTATAGAAATTATATTTCATTGGAAACAATTTTTCTATGTACCAAAAAATTTCTCTCTTAATGAAAATAAATCACTTTTTATTATTTTTATCAACAAAATTTTTATATAATATATTAAATAGATATTTTTTATACTCAACCTATATATTTTACTAGTATAAGATAAGAATAAAATCAATTTTACGTATAAAATATATATATTATTTGGAAATATAATTTTTTTCCTTTTAATGGAGAATAGATTTTAAATATAATTGTTATCCTTTTATATTTTTTTATGAAAACATAAAATTCCATTTTGATATATGAATTTTTTTTGATAATGTCTAATTTTTTGGTATTTTTATGTGAGGTTTTAATTTTTGATTAATAATTATGAATACTGATTTTTAATTCAAAACTTCTATTTATTTTAATTTATTTACTTGGATGAATTATATTTTTAATTTTCTTGAAACAGTAATTAGATCTATTGTAATAAAAATAATAATATTTTGGTGTTTGGGATCAATTTTAAATTGAAATTGGATATAAAAACATATAAATCTTGTGAAAATTTTTATTTTAAAAACGTGATTTTCTTTACGTCTAGGAGATTAAATTTGAATTAATTTCTAAAATTTATTTTATTTTAATTTTTTAAAATGTATTCCATTTTTGGATTCATCAATATATACAATTTCAAATAAGATAAAATTAATTTTTGGAAATTAATATATTAGTTAATAAAATGTATATTAATTATTATAATTAAGTGAAAAATAAGCATAAAAAATGACTAAACCATAATCTTAAGGCCCCAACAAACCCACAAACATGTATAAAATAAATTTTATGTCCATATATGGACCCAATACTACAAAAGGCACTAACCCAACCCTATAATTCAATCCCATAAATCTCTTTGGCTCACAAAAACTCTGATAAAAAAATATCTCCACATCTCATCCTTCCTAATTGAATCATCCATTCATGTATAATTTTAACCAAGGAATTCTGGCTGTGCAATTTTGATGGGCTTACATGAATAAGAGGTATTATCATTCCTCAAGCACCATTATTCTATTTTTTTCTCCACCATCTCATTATTTATTAATAATTTATTAGAAAATAAACTCATTATACTAAATATTCTTATATATTTAAAATAAATAGTTTTTACCTTAAATTATACACATCTCCATATAATGATTAAAGAACTTACTATATTTATGTATGGTGCACTAAGGCCTTACAAGAAGATGTTGTCGTTTTTCCATTTCCACCTCTAATGGTTGGTAATTAGGATGGAAACAAAATTTTTATATGATATATATAATGTTTATTATTTATTTATTCTTATGTAATTTGTATAGAGAATACCTTCATTCTCTCAATTTTGAGTAAATATAATAATTTCATTTCTGGAAGAGTGGACTACCTCCTCCTCAAAATGATGTGATTCATTCACGCTCTACATGGAATGTATTAAAGATGGTTTTACTATAGATATATGATATTAATAATATAATAATGATACATCAATTAATATATATATATATAATAATTTTATTATTTTAATACAAAGATATAAAAGAAATAACTTTCACGAGTTTCTAGGGCGTACAGTCTCCACGAACATTATATTACATTTCATTTTTAAATTTTTTATAGTTTTTTATAAATACATATAAAATTAATATTTATTTAATAATGTTTTAAATTCATTAAATAATTATATAATTTTGTAGACTAAAAATATAAAACTTAGAGACACATTTAATAAAAATAGAGGATATTACCCAAAGCATAACGTTAACATGAAATTGTTAAATATCAGGTAATATATAAAAATTCATAATCAACCGATATATAGTATTATAAATAATAATTTTTTTCATTACAATATGTATAATAAAAATATTATTATTATACTTTAGGTTTTTAAAATTATGATGGGAGTTAAGATATTAAGTAAAAGGAATTCTAGTCTCAAATTAAATTTTGTGAGATTTATATCATACTCACCACTCATTTATTTTGTGCGGTGTGTATACTACACCATAATAAATTTTATTATTATTATCATTAATTTTTTAAACATCCATTTGATGATTTCCATTTAAACAGGTTTTATGGTTCAAAAGGTACCAAATCAGTAAAGAAGTTTTGTCTTAGTTTTCATTGTTTGAGACACATGGGATGAACATAAAAAACAATTTAAAAAAAATGTTTTTATTGATGATATTTTCAGATCATTTTAAAGTAAATGGAATTTTTATTTTCATGGTTTTCAATTAATTATTTAAAATTTTTCAAATATTTTTCAATGAAATATTTTTTATAATGATTCCATTAATTCTTTATAATTTTCAATTTTTTTAATTAAAATGTTAACAAAATATATTTCATAATTTAATTATATGTTTTAACAAAATTTCATTGAAATATTTCTTAGATTGTTTTCCTAATTTATTTATTTATTTTCAAAAAAATCAATGGAAAAAGTTTTTTGAATGTTCTGATAGCATTATTTATTATTTTTCATGTTTATTTTCAAGAAAATGGGTTTGAAAACGTTTTATGTTTTCAAATTTATATTTTATTAAATATGGTTCTTTCCTCAACTAATGTTTTTAAAATTTATTTAAAATTTATTTTCACATTAATATGAAATATATTGGTATTAATCATTCCAATCTGGGTAAATGATCTAAAGGATCCATTCATACTTTTTTCAGAATGGTTTACGTATTGATGGCATGAAATAAATTTTTATTTCAAATGTTATTTGTTTATGAAACACATTTCTCTTTCACCAGTTATATACTTATTAGAAATAATTCATTTATCACGTTATGATTTGATGAAATGAATATAAAACCTTCTTTTTTCAGAGGATAATGTATTATTACATTTTTATTAAACCCATTCAATTCATGGGTTGTGATATGAAAATTTATAATCTTGTGGAATATGTATGTATGAATTCATTATGAGATACGTGGGACTTAAATCATCCTCAAAAAAATTTATAAATGATTTATATGTCATGAATAAATGTATAGATTAATGTATGCAAGATTGATCCACTATGTGATGACGGGGAGACCCGATCCACCATGGGTATATGAGGACACCTTAACCCTTAGGGGAAGATTGGGAATCCTGATCCACTATTGTAATGTAGGGAACCCCAATCCACTGTTACTATATTGGAAAACCCATTACACTATAAGAAGATAGGGAAACATGTTCTACTATGGGAATATGGGGAATCATGATCCCTTATATAGAATAGACTATCACTATAGATATTGGTGCATCCCTCCCAGTATGTGTTGTCCCCATGAAGTGCCCTCATATTGTAACATCCCAAGTAAGTAATGAATACTAGATATTTTTATCTATGTCCATTAATGATTAAGATATTGTTTTAGAGGCTTAAAATGAAAATAAATACAATCTTATGCATGAAATACACTAATATTCTTAAAAGATTGTTTTACTGCCTTTTGAAGGAAAACCCGTTTAAAATTTATCTTTTGACAATTTTATAAGCTATGTTTGTCAAAATAAAATTATTATTTATGATTGGGACATCAAAATTTACTTTGTGTGAATTTTTGGTATTTTTCCGATAAAGTTCATTTTTTAATGAATAGTGAAAAATGATGTATTTTAATTCAAAACCTCTTTTTAATCTAATTTAATTATATGATTAGATTATCTTTTGAATTGGTTTTGAAGTGAAATTAGAATATATTTTTACCATTTTATCCAATGGTGGTCATTGGAATCAATTTCACTTTGAAATTGGACTTAAACTAGTGTCAATCTTTTGATACTTATTGTTTCATAAAAACACGCTATTTTTCATGACATCGGGAATTAATTATTAAATTAATTAATGTGACTTCTATGTTTTTAATTTTGTAAAATAGACTTCATTTTTGAATTCAGAATATCAAATATAGCTTAGGGTGAATTTTTGGTAATTTTCTGAAAAACTTCAATTTTTGATGAATAGTGAAACCACTAAGTGGTACTTATAAAAACTGATTTTTCCATTTAAATGAAATTTTTCCATATTTGTGTTTTTAATTTCAAAAATCTGACATACATGGTTGTCATTACGAAGTAAAATGTGGTTCAATGATATTATAATAATTTTTTGGCGAATAGTAACTTATTATGTTTTTAATCGCGATTAGAGGTAATTAGTGTAGTTTAAGGTAAAAATAATGCTTTAATAAAATGAGATGAGCTTGAAACATGTCCTAACCTCATTGAATATGTCATGGCCGACCAAGACAATCCATGGGTCAACTTGGGGACCCCATGGAGCCACATTGGATGGGAGATGACATAAATAACTTTGTATTTAATGTTAAAGTAAAAATGACACAAACATGAGTTATGTTACTAAAACAATTTTTATATGAGGTTATAAAAGTCATATTTTTTACTATAAATATTAATTAGAAAGATAAAAAGTTTTCCTACATCAGATTATTTTTCTTAATTTTTATACATTAAATAAATAAAATTATTTATGACATCATGGTGATGTAGCGATGACCTCATTATTTAACGATTTAAATAAAATGGAAAGATAATGTAACACCTAAGACATACACATGGAAAAAACCAATTGTATGAGTGGATTTAGAACCCTTATCACCTTATCCTCTAATTATATCAATTTGTGACCTTTTTAATCCAAAACTCATTATAAAATAAAGTAACTTATCTTTACATTCCAAGAGTGCCCCTCCTCTCCACTTATAAAAGGCCCCCACCTCTACCTCCTTACCCACACTTCCAAAGCCTTTGGAACGGCAAAACCCTGCCCATTTTGTCTCTCCACTTTCTTATATTACTCCTTGAAGCCTCACTTTGGGTAGAAGTCTTCCCAAGGAAGCCTTTGAGCTCAAACCAATGGGAGTTACCCGATTTTAAGGTAATGTCTTCTTTTGAGTCCTTTTGTTTTATTTTGCTTCTCCAACCCCCTAAAATCTTTATATTCTTTTATTTTGTAACAACTAAAGTATCCTCAATACACTATTATGTTTTGATAATATGGATTCGAGCTACACTTACACACACCTACATCTAATGGTTAACGAACATACTGTTTCCGTGGATGGTGAATTTATGCCTCCCGAAACGATGATTGTTCAACATTCTTTTAACACCTTCAAAGGTGTCCATTAAGATGTCACTATATTTATATATGATATATATTATGTTTATGTTTTCCTTAAGCTTCTGTATTTTCCATTTTGGTCATACCTTTATGGTTTCCATTATGGGTAAACGCGATATCTTCATTTAAGGAAGTGCGGACTACTGCCCCCTCAAAGTGATTTGATTCGTTAAATACCATATGTGGGACGTATAAAGGATGGAACTATGATATTATATATTATATTATATTGTAATTACAATATACCTTTATATCATTATGATTCCATTCTATAAAATACGAAATAGAAATGAAAGTAGCATTAATGCGTACGTACAGCTTACCGTCTCCATGAACGGTGCATTTCATTTCTTTCCTCTAAATTATTATGTAATATTATAAATTCATGAATGTACTGGATATATATGACATATATGATATCTATATCATGAATACCATTCTGGATATAATGGATACATGAACAAATTGTAATTATAAAGGGATTTTTTTACTCAAGTACCAATGATCGTTAAAATGACAGTTATTAACTTAAATAATTACATAGTGTTCATGACATGGTAATAAGTGATATAAAAGTAATAATGAACTTGAAAATGGTTCTTATGAAAGTAGAAATTAACTCAAGTTTATTATTCAGGACATTAAAGAACGATCGAGTCAAGTCGGACCCCAGGTATGGGACTTCGTCTCAATCTCCTTTCATTGAGGCATATTTTGTTTTATACACAGCCTTCTTTTATACGGTGTATAAACCCCTTTGACTTTTAAATTTATTCAAAAGGAATATTATTTATACGAATTGTTTACTAAACAACAAAAGGGAATGTTTTTTTTCGTATGTATGTGGCGACAACGACTTCTCTACCGTCGTGACCATTATTTGAGTTTCAGCTTCCTCTACAAGCCATACTTTTTTCTTAAAAGAAAAATAAATACCATGTTTTACTTTTCTTTTATTTTGGTATTGAAAATGGCTTTCATAATGTTTTTATATTAATATGTTGTATTGATATCTTGTGATTGAAAGGTGGAAATTTTATGTTTCCTTTATGCATGTTTTATGTGATATGATTATATTGAGGTTCTTGGGCATTATTACGAAGACGGGTGGTTCCATGATAGACTAAGGGCGGGTGAGCCCAATATAGATCTCCAATGCATTGGGTAATGCAAAGGAGTGAAACGTTAAAGTTTCTCCGAAGAGATTTAGGGAATATACTGTGGTGGGTATTCCAAACGTAACCAAGAGGGTTACTCCCTACGTAAGGATGTTATGAATGCCTCATGTTACCTTTATGTCTTATGATTTCTATGATTTATTCATGATTTGATGATGTATGTTAAAGTGCTTATGTTTTATGGGTAAAGTATGATTTCATTCTTATGTATATATGTACCCATGTTTCCTTTCCATATTTTTATATCCTTTACTGAGCTTTTTATGCTCATCCCAAGTTTTTTTGAAATGTTTTTCACAGGTCAAGTGAAAGGTACATGATATGATGATAGTGTCAAGGAAGTGTCATGAAACAATCCATGTTTTATTTTAAATGTGTTTGCATTGATGGGAATGAAGAATACTATCTTTATGTAACCACTTTTTTTATATGTGGATTGTAATTCATGTTTTATGATCTAATTCTCTAAAACTCTAAGCCCGAAAAGATCCTCAACGTGTAATCTTGTAATAACTCAAGATTAAGTAAGGTTTAAGCCTGGGGCCTTATAGTTGGTATCAGAGGTCAGTTTAGATAACATTAGGAGTTAGAGTTATATTAATTTTTTATCCAAAAGAAATTTTTTTTAACGGCCAAATTGAAATGATATAGCATTTAAAGATTACCATGATGCTTCATTTAATACATGTTTGTTCAGAATGGTTTTTCGCAGAGGAAATAGGGATGCAGTTCTTGGAAGGAATACAGAAGGAAATAACCTTCCGAATCAGCATCCTAAGATGGTCGGAATTGGAACTGAACAGTTTCTTGCAGTAATGGCGCAGTTGACTCAAGCGATAAATGGCGGTGGTATCCATCCACGAGATCATCCAGATGAACCGCAGAGGGACAAGTCAGTGGTGGAACATTTCATGAGGCAACATCTCCCATCATTCAGAGGATCATCTAACCCTGTGCTAGCTGAAGGGTGGATTAAAGCACTGGAGAAGATTTTTGATGTCATGGGGTGTTCAGACAATCAAAAGGTTAGTATTGTTATTTACCGTTTGGAGGGTGAGGTAGATCAGTGGTGGTCTATGGTTAAAAATATCAGGGACGCCAATGAGATTGATGCTCTTTACTGGGATTAATTCAAAGGTATGTTTCTTGAGAAGTATTTTCCTAAGGCTATCTGACTTAGGATGGAAAATAAATTCTTGGAATTGAGGCAAGAGGAAGACTCAGTGGCTACCTATGAAGAAAGGTTCACTCGATTGGCAAGGTATGTTCCAAATTTTATCCGAGACCTTGATAGTAAAATCAATCATTTTTACTTAGGATTAAAGCCAAAATATCGAAGGGCATTAGCTTCTCTTGAGTTTAAAAGTTATGAAAAGCTTGTTCGATGTTCTGAGAAGGTCGAAATGGAGTTTGCCGATGACCAAGTGTTCTATAACAACCCATATAAGAAGAGACTGAGGTGGCATGAGAAAGGTAAGAATTATTCAAAAAAGTCTGATGGTAAGAAAACTATGTTTCCAGTTTGTGATAAATGTAGAAAAAGGCATGCTGGGGAATGTCTTCTGAATTTTGGAAAGTGCTACCGATGTGGTAAGATGGGACATAAGGCTCGTGATTCCACTGAAAAGGATCAAGGTAAAGGTAAGACCAAATTTGATTTACATTTAGTGAAATGTTTTAAGTGCAATGAGATGGGTCACTATGCAAATGAGTGTCCTACATAGAGCTTGAGTGATGGGATGCAGTTAGACTACAAGTAGAAAGGGGTGGTGAAATCCTTTGCAACTACTTCAGCAGATGTCGGGCCATCAAATGAAGTTGTATCAGGTACTTTGTTTGTTTTTTTCAGATTATGCCAGTGTGTTGTTTGATTCGGGGTCTACACATTCTTTCATCTCTGAAACCTTTTCTAGTAAAATGTGAATACCACCTAATGAAATGACTCCTGAACTTTTGCTAAAAACACCTGGGGGGATGTTGAGGCAAAAAGAATTTATAAGAATCTTCCTATCCTTATCTGTGGAAAGAACCTACTTTCAAACCTTATTGTTCTACCACTAGTAGAGTTTGATGTTATCCTGGGTATGGATTGGCTCTCTATTTACCATGCTAAGATTGACTATAGAGATAAAGAAGTTTCTTTTCAGAAAGACTTTCAGTTTGTGTACAAGAATGAACCCTTACTGTTGATAACTTATCAAGAGGCCAAGAAACTTGTAAAATATTGAAATGAATGTTACCTTGCACACATCATTGAAAATAAAGGAACTGTTCAAATTAATGATGTGCCAGTGGTAAATGAGTATCCTGATGTTTTTCCTGATGAGTTTCCTGGAATAATACCAGATCGGTAAGTTGGGTTTACTGTTGACTTAGTTCCTGATGCTAATCCAATTTCAAAACCCCCTTATCGAATGGCTCAAATTGAACTTTTAGAGTTGAAGGAAAAATTGCAAGATTTATTAGAGAAAGGTTTCATTCGACCTAGCACATCACCATGGGGTGCTCTTTTCTTATTTGTTAAAAAGAAAGATGGTTCAATGAGGCTTTGCATTGATTATAGAGCCTTGAATAATATCACTGTTAAGAACAAATATCCTTTGCCTCATATCAATGATTTGTTTGATCAGCTCCAGGGAGCTCAGTATTTTTCAATGATTGACTTGAGATCAGGGTACCATCAGCTGAAGGTAAAGGAAGAAGATGTTCTGAAGACCGCGTTCCGTACAAGATATGGCCATTATGAATTTGTAGTAATTCCTTTTGGGCTAACGAATTCACCTTTTGTATTCATGGACTTAATGAATAGAATTTTCCATGAGTTCTTGGATATGTTTGTGGTGGTTTTCATTGATGATAATTTGGTGTTTTCTAAAAGTAAAGAGGAGCATGAAAGACATTTAAGGGTTATATTTCAAACCTTAAAAGAAAATAAATTGTATGGGAAATTCATCAAGTGTGAGTTTTGGTTGCAACAAATTTCTTTCCTTGGTCACATTGTTTCTAAAGATGGGATAACTGTTGATCCTGCAAAAACAAAGGTTGTTGAAGAATGGCCAAGACCCACAAATGTAATTGAGATTCATAGCTTCCTTGGTTTGACAGGCTATTACTAATGGTTTGTAAGAAATTTTTCACAGTTATATAGTCCAATGACTAAGCTAACACGGAAGGGTGTTAGGTTTATCTGGACAAAAGAATGTGATGATTGTTTTCTGGAATTAAAAAGAAGATTGGTGAATGCTCCAGTTTTGGCACTACATTCCATGAATGGTGAGTTTGTTATCTACAATGATGCTTAATTGAAAGGACATGGTTGCGTCCTAATGCAGAATGATCAGGTAATTGCTTATGCTTCACGACAGTTTAAAACCCATGAGGAAAATTACCCTACACATGATTTGGAATTAGCTTCTGTTGTTTTTGCTTTAAAAATTTGGAGGCATCATTTGTATGGAGTAAAGTGTGAAATATATACCGATCACAAAAGTTTAAAGTATATATTAACTCAGAAAGAATTGAACCTGAGACAAAGGAGATGGCTAGAATTTATCAAGGATTATGATTGTACAATTCATTACCATCCGAGAAAAGAAAATAAAGTGGCTGATGGTTTGAGTCGAAAAAGTAATGCTTCATTAGCAATGTTGCATTTGGAACGTGATCATTTGGTTAAGGATTTGATGAACTTTGGCATAGAAGTTGTTGGTGCAGGAAGTTCTTCTGTTTTGTTTCAGCTATCAGTGAGATAATCTCTATCAGATAGAATCAAGAAAGCACAGAAGCAAGACAGTGATTTGCAGAAAAAGGTAGAGCTACTTCAAAAAGGTAAGTTTCCTGAATTAAACATTGATAATGATTGCATTTTGAGATTTGGGGAGAGATTGTGTGCGCCTTGTGATTCACAGTTGAGAAGAGAGTTGTTATGTGAAGCTCATAGTTCTCCGTTTTCAGTTCATCCTGGCAGTACTAAGATGTATAGAGATCTGTGGGAATATTACTGGTGGGATGGAATGAAAAGAGATATTGCTGATTTTACTGTGAAGTGTTTGACATGTCAACAGGTTAAAGTAGAGCGACAGTTACCGAAAGGGATGCTTCAGCCTTTACCAGTGCCAGAGTGGAAATGGAAGAATATATCCATGGACATTGTTGTGGGATTACCGAAGACATCTTGAGATAATAATGCAATCTGGGTTATTATTGATCGCTTGACTAAATCTACTCATTTCCTTGCTATACGAGATACTTTTTCCCCTAGATCAACTTCCTCGTTTGTATCATAAAGCGATAATCAGGTTACATGGAGTTCCTCTCTCCATTATATCTGATCGTGATCCCAGGTTCACTTCTAACTTTTGGAAAGGCCTTCAGAAGTCGTTGGGTACTGAATTAAATTTTAGTATAGCTTTTCAACCTCAATTAGATGGGCAGTCAAAACGAACAATTCAGACCTTGGAGGATATGCTATGAGCTTGTTCTATGGATTATCAGGGAAGTTGGGGCCAATATCTTTCTTTGGTTGAATTTTCATATAATAACAGTTTTCATTCCAGTATACAGATGGCACCATTTCAGGCATTATATGGGAAGCGGTGTCGAACTCCAGCTTTCTGGGATGAAGTGGGTGAAAGAAAGTTGATGGGACCAGAATTGGTAGAAGAGATGGTAGAAAAAGTTCACCTGATTTAGAAACACATGAGAACAGCTCAGAGCAGGCAGAAGAGTTATGCGGACAACAGGAGGAAGGATCCCCCTTTTGAGGTAGGTAATCATGTTTTTCTCAAGGTTTCTCCTTAGAAAAGTGTGATGAGATTTGTTAAGAAAGGAAAGCTGAGTCCAAGGTTTATTGGACCATATGAAATTCTGGAGAGAGTTGGATCAGTTGCATACCGGGTGGCTTTACCTCTGAGTTCATCTCAGGTACACAATGTTTTTCACGTTTCGATGTTGAGAAAGTATATGCCAGATCCATCTCATGTTTTGAGTCCAGAAGTAGTTCAGCTGGAAGAGAACCTATCATATGAGGAGAAATCGGTCCAGATTCTTGACCACAGGGAGCAGGTGTTACGGAATAAGGTGATTAAACAGGTAAAGGATTTGTGGAAAAACCACATGATGGAAGAGGAAACTTGGGAATCTGAAAATGCAATGAGGGATAAGTACCCCCATTTATTCGATAAGTAAATAAATTGCGGGGACACAATTTTCTAAAGGGGGAAATGATGTAACATCCCAAGTAAGTAACGGATAATAGATATTTTTATCTATGTCTATTAATGTTTAAGATAGGGTTTTAGAGGCTTAAAATGAAAATAAATACAATCTTATGCATGGAATACACTAATATTCTTAAAAGATTGTTTTACTGCCATTTGATGGAAAACCCTTTTTAAATCTATCTTTTGAAATTTTATAAGCTATGTTTGTTAAAATAAAATTATTATTTATGATTGGGACATCAAAATTTACTTTTTGTGATTTTTTGGTATTTTTCCAATAAAGTTCATTTTTTAATGAATAGTGAAAAATGTTGTATTTTAATTCAAAAACTCTTTTTAATCTAATTTATTTATATGATTAGATTATCTTTTGAATTAGTTTTGAAGTGAAATTAGAATACATTTTTTCCATTTTATCCAATGATGGTCATTGGAATCAATTTCACTTTGAAATTGGACTTAAACTAGTGTCAATCTTTTGATACTTATTGTTTCATAAAAACACGCTATTTGTCATGACAGGGGGAATTAATTATTAAATTAATTAAAGTGACTTATATGTTTTTAATTTTGTAAAATAGAATTCATTTTTGAATTCGGAATATCAAATATATCTTAGGGTGAATTTGTGATAATTTTCTGAAAAACATCAATTTTGATGAATAGTGAAACCACTAATAGGTACATATAAAAACTGATTTTTCTGTTTAAATGAAATTTTTCCATCTTTTTATTTTGAATTTCAAAAATCCGACATAAATGGTTGTCATTTAGATGTAAACTATAGTTCAATGAGATTATAATAATTTTTTGGTGAATAGTAACTTATTAAGTTTTTAATCACGATTAGAGGTAATTAGTGTATTTTAAGGTAAAAATAATGCTTTAATAAAATGAGATGAGCTTGACACATGTTCTACCCTCATTTGATATGTCATGGCCGACCAAGAAAATCCATGGGTCAACAAGGGGACCCCATGGATCCACTTTGGTTGGGAAATGACATAAATAACTTTTTATTTAATGTTAAAGTAAAAATGACACAAACATGAGTTATGTTACTAAAACAATTTTTATATGAGGTTATACAAGTCATATTTTTTACTATAAATATTCATTAGAAAGATCAAATGATTTCCTACATCATAGTATTTTTGTATTAATTTTTAGACATTAAATAAATTATATTATTTATGACATCATGATGATGCAGCGATGACCTCATTATTTAA
Organism: Viscum album; assembly: GCA_963277665.1. Lineage (NCBI taxonomy): Eukaryota > Viridiplantae > Streptophyta > Magnoliopsida > Santalales > Viscaceae > Viscum > Viscum album. The sequence goes on along the minus strand of OY728161.1, from coordinate 1,981,327,261 downwards.
CGATTTAAATAAAATGGAAAGATAATGTAAAATATAAAACCTACACATGGAAAAAACCAATTTGATGAGTGGATTGAGAACCCTTATCAACTTATCCTCGAATTATATCAATGTGGGGCCTTTTCGAATCCGAAACTCATTTTAAAATAAAGTAACTTATCTTTACTTTCCAAGAGTGCCCCTCCTCTCCACTTATAAAAGGCCCCCACCTCTACCTCCTTACCGACACTTCCAAAGCCTTTGGCTCGGCCAAAACCAACCAATTTTGACTCTCCACTTCCCTCTATTACTCCTTGAAGCCTCACTTTGGGCATAAGTCTTCCCAAGGAAGCCTTTGAGCTCAAACCAAAGGGAGTTACCCGATTTTAAGGTAATGTCTTATTTTGAGTCCTTTTGTTTTATTTTGCTTATCCAACCCCCTAAAATCTTTTTATTCTTTTCTTTTGTAACAACTCCAGTATCCTAAATATACTAGGATGTTATTATAAAATGTATTCGAGCTACACTTACACACACCAACATCTAATGGTTAACGAACATACTGTTTTCGTGGATAGTGAATTTATGCCTCCCGAAACGATGATTGTTCAACATTCTTTTAACCCCATCAAAGGTAGCCATTAAGATGTCACTATATTTATATATGATATATAATATGTTTATGTTTTCCTTAAGCTTCAGTATTTTCTTTTTTGGTCATACATTTATGGTTTCCATTATGGGTAAACGCGATATCTTCATTTAAGGAAGTACGGACTACCGCCCCCTCAAAGTGATTTGATTCGTTAAATACCATATGTTGGATGTATAAAGGATGGAACTATGATATTATATATGATATTATACTGTAATTATAATATACCTTTATATCATTATGATTCCATTCTATAAAATATGAAATAGAAATGAAAGTAGCGTTCATGCGTACGTACGGCTTACCGTCTCCATGAACGGTGCATTTCAATTCTTACCTCTAAATGATTATGTAATATTATAAATGCATTCATGTACTAGATATATATGACATATATGATATCTATATCATGAATAACATTCTGGATATAAAGGATACATGAACAACCTGTTATTATAAAGGGTTTATTTTTGACTCAAGTACCAATGATTGTTAAAATGACCGTTATTAACATAAATAATTACATAGTGTTCATGACATGGTAATAAGTGATATAAAAGGAATAATGAACTTGAAAAAGGTTCTCAAGAAAGTAGAAATTAACTCATGTTTATTATTCAGGACATTAAAGAACGATCGAGTCAAGTCGGACCCGGGGTATGGGACTTCGTCTCAATCTCCTTTCATTGAGGCATATTTTTTTATACACAACCTTCTTTTATACGGTGTATACACCCCTTTGACTTTTACGTTTATTCAAAAGGAATATTTTTTATACGAAGTGTTTATAAACGACAAAAGGGAATGTTTTTTGTCATACGTATGCGGCGACAATGACTTCTCCGCCGTCGTGACCATTATTTGAGTTTCAGCTTCCTCTACAAGCCATAATTTTTTCTTAAAAGAAAAATAAATACCATGTTTTACTTTTCTTTTATTTTGGTATTGAAAATGGTTTTCATAATATTTTTATATCAATGTGTTGTATTGATATCTTGTGATTGAAAGGTGGAAATGTTATGTTTCCTTTATGCATGTTTTATGTGATACGATTATGTTGAGGTTCTTGGGCATTATTATGAAGACGGGTGGTTCCGTGATAGACTAAGGGTGGGTGAGCCCGATATAGCTCTCCAATGCATTGGGTAACGCAAAGGAGTGAAACGTTAAGGTTTCTCCGAAGAGATTTAGGGAATATACTGTGGTTGGTATTCCAAACGTAACCAAGAAGGTTACTCCCTACGTAAGGATGTTATGAATGCCTCAAGTTACCTTTATGTCTTATGATTTCTACGATTTATTCATGATTTGATGAGGTATGTTAATGTTCTTATGTTTTATGGGTAAAGTATGATTTCATTATTATGTATATATGTACCCATGTTTCCTTTCCATATTTTTATATCCCTTACTGAGCTTTTTATACTCATCCCATGTTTTTTTGAAATGTTTTTCATAGGTTAAGAGAAAGGTACATGATATGATGATAGTGTCATGGATGTGTCACGAAATAATCCATGTTTTATTTTAAATGTGTTTCCATTGATGGGAATGAATAATACTATCTTTATGTAACCACTTTCTTTATATGTGGAATGTAATGCAAGTTTTATGATCTAATTCTCTAAAACTCTAAACCCGAAAAGATCCTCAACGTGTAATCTTGTAATAACTCAAGATTAAGTAGGGTTTAAGGCTGGGGCCTTATACATATGTTCTAGTAATGATTTATGACTTATAGGGAATGATAATAAATGTTTCTTTGTATTTGAAAAATCAATGTCTTACTCCTATGTTATTATTTGATGACTTATGATCATTATTTCAATATGATTCATTACAAACTGACTACATAACATTATTATAAGATTCGTGTTTATAATATTTGATATCTAGGGTATGATCTTTTAATGTTATGATCATGTTATCACACACTTGTTTTCATTTTTATCCTTAAATAGATCCCTTTTTTGAAATTTCTGACGATTTTAGCTCACCACTTTTTTGTTTTCATTCTCCAGGTTATAAAGATATATTATATGTATTAGATGTCTAAGAGGTGTTCCATTCTTGCAGAACCGAGTAGAAGATAATTTATTTCACTTGTGTCCCAGTGTTTATTTTCCCATTATTAAAATTAACGTATCCAATATAGTGGCTCGATGTATATTTGTGTAGTTTTTTATGTATAGTAAGAAAATGATGAATAATTTATGTATGTGATGTCTAGGTTGTTATATTAGAATCAATTAGTAGTATTACTATGAATTCATAGTTTCATTTCTTCATTCCTTTAATGAACTTGAAATTTTAGTTTTATCTTCTGGGACATCTACATGATGCCTTAAGTGTAAGGATCATACAATATTATAGGTAATATTTTACCGTTGCATTCACCACACGATGATGAATGAATCTTGTGTATGATGGTGTTCTACGAAACACATATATTTATATCGTAGGCAGGGTTCCATAACATTAAGTTGATGAAGAAATGGTCTATAGTGGAAGTTATTATTATGAGAACATTATTTTTTTAGAAAAGGAAACATGGAATATGGTCACCAAGTAGTTCTTCATCACAATAATGAATAATGCTCATTTTTTTATGAATGGGTGTCACAATTAGTAGTTATTATTCTTTGTTAATCCATTTTACATTACTATAATGTTCATGTAAATATAAATATTCTTATGAGAACTAATTTATGTTTTATTAAATAAATATTTAACATTTGGTTCACTATTTTTGGATTTCATAAGAGAAAAAATATTTTTTTTGCATTGTGGTCAACAGATCATTTTTATTATTTCAATGATTCTCATTAGGAAGTACATTTATGATTCACTTTAATGTGGGATAAAATTTTCAAAAAAGAACTAGGAAATCACTATTTTTATATTTCTAGATTCACATCTAATTTTCTAGTTTTGTTTCTTATGAAAACTAACATTAGCTCGTAAATCCCTTACATGTTCTAAACCTACATTACAATATAATTTACTCATTTAGGGTTTTAAACCGAATAATACTTATGGTCTAATATTGGTTAAAATAATGGGGTGCCATTATCATTACTCCCTTTATAGGGGATTATAAACTATTTCATGACACTCTTTTATATATAATATATGGTATCAAATCTCTCCCAAATCCCAATATCGGATTAGTTACCAAAATAAAATAACTGAGTATTGAATATCTCTATACATAATGGGGTACTATTATTGAATAAATTACTATGTATGAGTTGTTATCTATTTAAATAACATTATTTCATATAAATTATTGAATTCTAATGTTTTTAATCTATATAACCTAGAACTTGGTATTTTTATACTATCTTGGGTTGTTATTGGTGTCATTAAAATTGGACAGAACCTCCACATGGAATCTTAAATATCATCTTTATAATAAAAATCATAACATGTAACATAATTTTTTCTAATAATATTAGTTTAATGTTGTGTTTAGATGACATATATGAGGGAAATTTGGAAATGGGCACATATCTCTGGCCTTATAAAGGTGTCATACATGTCATGATTATAACAAGAATCTATGTCTTTATAGTTTGGTTTTTCCATATCCTTCAGATGGGTTGGGATAGTTAATTAATGCATCTAAGGGTTATTTCATAGACATTTAACAACATTGGATCTCTTTAGGGACATATACCAGGGTGAATCCAGAACTAAGGATTAATTTTCACCATATCATTGAATGTAGATTACAGAATGTGGTTTCCTATACTTGGTCAATTCCTATGATTCTTGTGATATGATTATTGTGAATCCATAAGATAACTATTGTAATTCTTGGTATGAGTATCAATATATATATTATGATCTCCAACAATACATATGGCTTCCAAACATACACATTGAGTTATCCCTGTATAATTATTTGATATGGATCACACTAATTAGAAAGGCATCATACTCACAATGTCTATAATATATATCAGAGTCAGCATACTTTAGTTTGATTCCCTCAATCGACTTATGAATGAGGAATAATAGTATACCTAAAAGGGTGGGATTTATGAACGAGAGTAAATGGATTATCATGGGACATACACTATAGAAGACTCCCATGAAATATATTTAATATTTATCCCTTGACTGATATGGAATGAGGATCTAGGAGTGGTCAAATTACTATATATGGTTGGTTTGAGGATACTATAATAAAAATATGTTATCATGAGGGAATGATCCTTTCCAATATTGACACCTCCCATATTAAGGTGACATTCATGTATAAGGACTTAGGGATGGGGGTTCACATGGTGAATGTACAAGTGTGTCTGTTGGACATGGTTGACATGACTTTGGGTATACATGATATGTCTAAGGATATCATTACAACAGGGCTAACATATCTAATGACTTCTTACTAAAAATTATAAAAATTATTCTTTTCATGTCCTGGATATCATCTTGATAGGGTTGAAACATAAGAGTATGTATACCTAACTTGGTTAGCACGCCAGTGGATGTTTAACTTATACAGTTTAATAATAAAAGGGTGTCTCCCAAAATGGGTGAAACAACTAAGAGTTTCTACCTATCATTTCTGGGGTTCTTCACATGATTTATGATGTAATGTTTAAGGTGATTTTCATGATAAATTTTTTAATTCATATGGCCTATCATCTAATCCAGATGGTGTTTTTTAGGGTTGTCTAATGATCAAGCATACATGTCTAAAGTCGATCTCATGATCAGCGATGTCATAACTGATAACTATTTCATTATTAATTTGACATGTCTCTGATATCTTCTCTTGACTATGGAACTGATTCCATATGTCCTCCATGTGAAAATTAATATATCATGTTTCACAATATGATCCTCTCATTTTTATCCTTATTTAAGTAAGAACTCTTATAATTTTCAAGCATTTTCATAATGTGGAATCATGTGATCAATAATTCATGATGAATATCATTCACATGATAAATATTAAATTCCATATATCATTCACATGATTGATGAAAATTTCACATGAAGAGATTACACATACCTTGTGATCCTGTATGTATCTTTTCAGGAAATGTTTGGTTGAAGACTCTAAATATGACATGATCCATCACACCAAGAACATTTCTATAACAAATATGTGTGTTCATTATAATATTCAATTGGGTATTTTATAAGAATAATGACCTTGAATATATTCCACTTTGAATCATTCTTAATTCTCATATCTCAGTTTCAGTCAGAGGAGGGTGAATTTTCACAAAATCTTTCCATAACCCCCCCATATATCATCAATAATATCATATTTACATTGTGTGAAAAAATATTAGTGCATTAACACTCCATCAGTAATATATTCTTATGCCCATGTCTTTAAAAGGATAATAATCATGATAAATCAAACACCCCAAATTGGATTTACTATAATCTAATCCATATTCTCAATATCATTGTCATTATTGTACTGCATGAAAAAGAGAATTTGGATTATTAATATGGTATGATTGTGTCCCTTTATGATATCAAGAGGGAAAATCAAAGGCAGTTCATGAAATTAGTTAACTGATCATTTGAAACACATAAACCGTTCTAATTGAAAAAATAAAATTTCCTTTGAATAATGATCCCATATTTTTCAGATTTTATATTATAAAAACAATGTTGTTCCTCCATTAGATTTCCATCACGGTGTGACATGATTAAATGAATATGTTTGACAGACATTATCTTATTATATAGCATTTCATAGATGATTTATTGAAATCAATGAGGTAATTTCTATGGGGATTCTCAAGATAATAAATAGATCATTAAAATATCATAACCACAAAATGTAAAAATGAATGTATCTCCCTTAGCATTATGATTGCCAGATTTTAAAAAAATTATTTAATAAGTTCTATATAATATTTATCAATTTATGGATTGACATTGTTCATGAAAAAAGGATTTATCTAGAATCCTTCACACCACCATCTTGGTTTATATTTTAGCCTTCATGATATCAGAAGTGATTATAAAAATTGATTTGTGTTATATAGAAAAGATCACATAAAGAAATCACCCTAACACATAATGATCCTTGGGGCATGCGATTTCAATTATTTTTTAATTTAACGTGGTTTGTCTGATACATGTGATTAATTTAGATGTTGATGTTCCTCCCATTTTTTCACTATCAGGAAAATAATACATATGATTTTTCTATTTCTATGATCATAAATTTTTTTATGCATATTTGGAAGGAGTCAAAAATCATCAATAGTTTAATCACTAAAAAAAGAATAAATAATGTATCTATTAAATAATTTTTTTCCAAATTTTTATCTTCAACATAGTAATCCAAATGGATATCTTATTAAGAAAATAAAAAATCACTCTTACCTCCCAAGGATTAACACTGACATGTGGACCCTTGATTATATTATCATGATCTTGAAACACTATTGGGATTAATGTATCTTATTTCTATGATAAATTGAGATTAAATAAAAGTCTTAATTTTGTGAAAAATAATTGTGTATTTAGAGTAACATAATGTGTAATATGAAATAATTTTTATAGATAAGAATAAGAACATTAAAGGGTTTGAACATCAGATGCCATCTCATTGATGTCTATAATTACTAACCCCTTGTGAAACATTCGTTGAACTCTTTAATAAGTATTAAAATCCTAAAATGAATCATGTTTGTATTTTTAATTTATGTAAATTATATAAGAGATTGTGTACATGATTAAAAAATGGGAAATCGTTCATTTTATTCCAATTATACACAATTATAGATCAAACTATAGACTATGATACATTTTTCAACATGACTATATCACCTTTCATGAATTATTTATATCATAAATATGATATATTTAATTTTAATTAATCTCACACAATCTACCACTTGCACTAATATACTATATGAACTATATGAAAATTCTTAAAATCATTCAATTCATTAAGAAACTATTTCATAAATATTTTATAAAAACACATTACATAAAACATATTCCTTATCTGAAGACGTAATTATGTCAAATGAAATGATATAATATCATATGAAATAAATATTAACTCTTGATTTTATAGATTAAATAATAGCTTGAACTCTAGAAAATCATCATTACTACTCAAGATACATATTTCTCTATTATTATATTGTTAAAAAATTATCATACCTCTTTATTAACATGTCCAATAAAAGATATATCATATTCATTATATATATATATATATATATGAAATCCACTTTTCAATGATAGTGAGTGTCTTATACACATTGATAATGCCAATATTGTTTATTCATTCTCTTGTTTTCTCAATTCATTTAAATATAATTTCTGTCTCGATTAATATATCAAATTTCATTCATTGATATAATGATCACATCACATGACCGTCCTAAAAATAGTCACCCACATCATATATGATGTAACTAGGCATAGGTTTTCATACCCTATTTATAATTTATTAATTGGTTTTATATCTTCTCTCATCATATGAGTGGACATGTACCATCCATTTTGTGATTCAACAGAAGACAATATCAATAACATTCCCAACTCCCCTAGAGTAGATAAATCGCAGTGAATTCATATAAAAGTTATCGAAGTATGATGGTTATAATACAAGATATATCACAAAGATCATGTAATGGATATTCATAGTAATATTTTATAAAAAATTAAATTATGGATCATAGTATATTCCTTGAGATATAATTAGGTTGGTTGGTCCAAATAATAAGTCTTTAATTAATATCTCATGATTTTACTACTCATTATAATCATATAAAATTATCACAAGACATAATATTTCATAATGATTATCAATTAGGGATTTCTAAAAGTTATAAATTGGGGGGATATTTTTATTCCATTATTTTTATAATATAAATTTTGACAGGAATGCATTAATTATAAATATGTATATCATTTACTATAAAATACTAATACATTTACAACCAGTAAAATGAACCAAATATGTATCATATACCAAAAGAATCAAAATAACCTACTTTCTTCCATTTTGATTATGGTTTTGTGAATGAAGTCTCAAAATTTTCATCTATAACAACCAAATATATCAAAACATTTAACACTTAAAAGATATATCTTATGATATGGTATTTTAAAAGTATGTGGTTGGTTTATAAGTGATACTAGGGATCACCAACCTACGAAATGTATAAAATTGTAGAGACCAAAAAATTCGCTGGAAATTGTGCTTCATAAAAACATGGGAATTTTACGAGTCTGGGAAAATTGACGGCGCATGATTTCGAGCCCCAGTGTGCCCAAAATCAATTTCTGATGTTTTGTTTTGGTGCATTCTGTACACGTACGAGCGGGTTTTTATAGCTTTTCAACATTGCTCAGAATTGAAATCTAAGGACACCGTTGAACTCGCAACGTCGATATTCATTTGAGGAGACATTCACATCGATAATAGTAGGTCAATAATAATAGTTAGTTTTTGGTTTTTCGTGGAAAATAATAAATAAAGTGAGCTTCAATTTATTTTAATTTGAGCTTCCATTTAGGTGTTTGTTAGTTAAAAACTCCTCATGGATGTTGGAGGTGGGGCCACCACACCATAACCATTTATGAGAGGTTATATTGGTGGGGCCGACCAGAACATAACCTCTTGTGAGAGGTTACAACGTGGGGACCACATGGGACTAAACCCCCTATTAATGGGAAGAGAGGAAAACCTCTAAACTCTCCCCCTTTAATGAGGGAGATCCTCTTGACTCCTCTAACATTAATATTTCCAAAGCTCTATCCTTAATACGCCAACATACGTAATTAATTTCCCAAATTTTAATATTGTACCAACAATTATATTTGGTAATTCATATCACATTTGTCTTGGATTTTTCAATTTGCTGGAAGCTTTGGGAAGAGAAGATCTAGAGAGAAAGCTTCCAACGAATAATTATAAATGCTGATAACGATCTTCTTTGAACTTCTTCCCCGGACACCTACCGACATGGGACATCTTCAACCAACCTACCCTCATCTTCGTCATCAATGAGCCGACAGAGCTCGGGATTGGAATTGTGTGGAGAATGCAACGAATGATGATCACCTTCGTCTTCTTCCTGAGACTTCTTTGAAAATCATTGAACAAAGGTAGGGGTTTAAATTTATTTAAGTGTTCTACCTTTCTCTCAAAACAATGAATTATGGTTGTTGTTCTTCATACTTGTGAGCCTCTTCCTATGACCCTAAACGCGGATGGTGGGGACCAAACCATTGTGGTCCAACCCATCCGCCAATCTTCTTTGTGGTGTTCTTCTGAACGGAGGAAAGCGACATGAAAGTCAACGAAGGTGATTCAGGGGAAGAAGGTAATGGTGGAACTACCCCAAGACTCTACAACCCGTGCCACACACGTGGCACATCCACCAAACAGGCGCCCAGCTGTCATCGGCCTCCCGTACGCCTTCCATCCACCCAACCGCCTACTGGCCTCCCTTGCGCCCCGGCCGAACCCCGCCGTCCTGCGCACACCCGAGCCAGGCCTGCCTGCCTGGAACCTGGCTCAGCCAACCGCTGGCCTGCCTGGTGCCCTGCTCGGCCACCTTCTGGCTTGGTTGTGCCCTGACGGGCTGCCCACCGGCCTGCCTAGCGCCCTACCCGACTGCCTGCTGCCCAGGCTGCGCCCTGCCCGGCCAGCTGCCAACCTCCCCGGCCACCTCCCTCTATGCCCGGTCACCCGATAGCCTGCCTTCCAGCCTGCAAGGTCACCCAGACTCTCGATCTACCACCAGAGAGAAGTAGTTCAGTGGCCACACCAACCACTCGAGCTGGACCATGACTCCCCTCATGGTGCCCTGGTAGAACCAGGCTAGCTGCACATTCTAGGCCGAGCCATGCCAGGATGCACCCTCGCAGTGCTCGAGGCCGAACCGGCCCCGAGCCTAGGATGAACCGCCCATGCGGCCATATGGGCAAGGCCCAGCAGGCCAGTCCGATCCTAACAGGCTTCCCCACCATATCGGCCGAGCCAGACCCAACAGATCTGATCAGGTTGTCCCAGACTGGGTCAGCACATACGATGTCAGACTAGGTCGGTCCGACTGGGTCGGGCCATACCTAATCCCACTACCAACTCCTTTATATTACTTTTGGCTATAACATTGACACCAGACGTCCATTTGACGAACCATCGGTTGCGCTGGTAATCATGGAGCATGACGGTCCCTTTGAGTATACCCCACTAGAGTTTGGGGTATAGTTGAGATACTGTCAGGTTGGATCGTATACAAATCCTACTAGCCCCCCCGGTCTAAAATGCTTATAACTCACAGACCGGGCGTCTGATTGACGCGCTGTCTATTTCGTTGATACCCCTATGTCCTGGCATACCATTGAGATACTTATTCGTGGGACTTTATGATTGTTGAAGTATCAAATAGTAGCTCATGGGGAGGATCATTATGGTCATGTGCAAGCATTTTCTGGAGACATAGTAACATACTGAGACTTGATGACTGCTGACCGTTACGACTTGGAGTGACTCAACAAGAAAAGTGGGAAGCGCTTTGGTGTTGCGGCAGGCCCACAGTGGAGAGCAAAAAGGTGTTGCAGAAGACCCACGATACTCATGAAGAGGAGTACCACAACAGGCTATGAGGGGGAGTGCCGTGGTGTCATGGAAGTACCAGGGTGTGGAGTGCCTTGGTGACGTAGCAGACCCACAGTACTCGATAAGAGAGGTAACTCTACAGTCCAAGGTTAGTGGGAAGCACCTTGGTGTCACGGCTGACCCACTATACTCGATTGAGAAGGAGTTCTCCAGTAGTCGTGGTTTTGATAATGTGAATAAAATCATGGTTGAGCTGAGTCAGTAACTTTTGTGTTTACCTCATGATTGATATGGATTATATGATAAATTTGGTATATGTATGGGAAGATGCCTATGTGGGGTTATCTGTTGATTTCACACATTGTGGTTTATCTTTGTTGGATTTTGTGAGACCACGAGGGTATCGGGGTACCTACTGAGTATCGTTATATTCACCCCTACACATGCAATGCCTGCCCCTTGATGTGTTGGTTCCAGATTATGGACAACGTTGACTAAGGCTGAGAGTACCTGGACTAGACTGTACTCGAAGGTGGACCATACGACGTGTCCCTACATGGAGGAGACTGACAGACGTGGAGTGCTAAAAAGGATATCTTTACCTACCCTTAATGTATGATTCATGGTGAAAGATCCCAGAGATTATTTCCTCCATTCATCTATTTTATCCTTTTCAGTTGTACATGTACTTTAGAGTTGGTCTTGTATTTCTGGCCCCCTTTACTTTTTAGCACTCTCTTGTTATAGAATATTACTTAGTATTTTTTATTCAGTTGTGTACTCTGTTGTGTGTGTTTATAGTTATAAAGGAAATGCCTTCCAATTTTAGGGATTTATATCTTTGGTGCTAGTCACAGCCCCTAGCCTATGGAAGGCGGGATTGGGGTAGTCACAGCATGGGCCCCAAGGGACGGGTCATGAAAAATTAGTATTAGAGGAGTCAATTCTACTGAAAAACATAGGACTCTGAAATTTTATGTGAGGAAATAGTGTTGAGGGTACTAAGTGCGGTTTTCAGTTCATGGAGTCTGGTGTTTGTGCGTTGACTGACATATCCATACACCAGGGCCCTGACAACTAACTTCTGACTCAGTGCACGAAAAACCTGATTGTGTGTGTGTTTTCAAAGTGTTTTCATTATGTCAGCTCAACCAGGTCATCTCATCAAGTATAATCTTAACCGCGTCGCATTTGTTTTTTCAGGATTCCTCCCCACAGATGACCAGCATGAGTCCCGATAGTTGTACGCATAGATAGCCAACCGAGCGATGAGGCCTTGATGTAGGGCCCTCTTCCAGCAGAGGCACTAGCGTTACTACTCCGTGTTGGGACACAAATGCCTTCAGCCCCATCAGCAGACGATGCATGCCACTTGAGCGTGTTTCACGAGTTCTAGTGCTAGAGTCCACCTAGGTTCTGGGGAGGGACTAACCCACAAGTGGATGAGGATTGGCTGGAGGCTGTGGTGAGAGTTTTTTGACTGGTAGGGACATCATCAGACCACATAGTGATAATTGATGCCAGCCTTCAATAAGCAGCATTGGGCAGATGGTATAGCTTGATGCTCTAGGTCCATGATAAGATGACGCTTCTCTATGTAGACATCAAATGATTGTTCCGGGATCTGTTTTTCCCGGTGACTATACATGCAGTTCGCATACAGGAGATACCTCATCTGCAGTAGGTAAGAATGACAGTAGCTCAGTACTCAACGAGGTTAACAGAACTCTCATGCTACTCTACCGATATGGTGTGGGACCAATTCTTCAGGGCCCGGAAATTCGTGGTGGAGCTCAAGAGAGAGATCAGGGATTCGATGATTTCCCTCAGCATCTCGACGTAGACAAGGGTGTTGGAGAGAGCCCTCTTACAGGAGAGTTTCCTTGAAAATAAGTTGATGTGGAAAGTAAGACTTATCCTGTTGTGGTGGACCAGTATGCGGATGTTTTCCCTAACGATGTTCAAGGAATACCACCACACAGAGAGGTTGACTTATACATTGACATGTACCCATGGATGACACTGATATCTACACCTGTGTATCATATGGATAATGTGGTGCTTCGCGTGTTGTGGGTACAACTAGAGGACTTGCAGGAGAAGGGATTCATCTGGACCAGTGTTTCTCCCTGGGCAGCCCCGATTCTGTTTGCCAAGAAGGCGGATGGGAGCATGAGGCTTTGTGTTGACTACCATCACCTGAACTAGGTGTCTATGAATAAGAAGGTCCCACACCTGAGTATTGATGACATCATTGATTATTTGAAGGGAGCATAGTGGTTCTCAAAGATAGACCTCAGATCATGTTATCACCAGCTCAGAGTTTGAGATGAGGATGTGCAGAATATGGACTTCAGATGTCGGTACGACCACTATGAGTTATTGGTTATGCCTTTCAGTGTAAGAAATGCTCCATCAGTGTTCATGGTACTCATGAACATGATTTCCCAGCCATACCTCGGCCGCTTTTTCATAGTCTTCATCGACAACATATTGATCTACTCGACTACTGAGGTGGATCACACCTAGAATTTTTGGGTAGTACTGGACACACTCCAAGAACATCATATTTATGGTATGCTCTCGAAGATCCAATTTTGGATCAGAGAGGTTCACTTCTTGGTACAAGTCATCTCGGAGGCTAGTGTTGCAGTGGATCCAGTGAAGATTGATGTTGTTCATGCTTGGGAGCTAGCCAGGAGTGTGAAAGAGGTACAAACTTTCTGGGGATTGGCTGGTTACTACCAGAGGTTCGTTCAAGACTTCTCCAGAGTTGCATCACCACTATCATCCTTGATGAAGAAGGGGAAACCCTTCGTGTGGTCAGCTATATGCCAGCATATCTTTCAGGAGATGAGTCTGAGGCTATCTAGTGCCGCCACCTTGAGGCTTCTAGAGGAAGGCGTACGGTACATAGTCTACTGCAACGCATCAGGGTCTAAACTTGGGTGTGTCCTGATGCAGGAGTGAGTAGTGATCCCGTATGGTTCTCACCAGCTGAGACAGCACGAGAAGAACTATGCTACCCATGATCTAGAGTTAGCAACAGTGGTCTTTTCCTTGATGATGTGGCGACATTATTAGATGGGTGAACATTTTACCATGTGCTCTAATCAGAAGAGTCTCAACTATATCATCTCTTAGATGGACCTGAACCTGATACAATGGCAATGGATTGAGTTCATCTAGGATTATGACTTCGAGATAGTCTATACTACTAGAAAGGGGAACATTTTAGAAGATGAACTCAGTAGGAGATCCGGTATACAACTTCTAGGTGAAGCGATGGAGAAGTTGGCCTCTTTACAGATATCATGTATAGATAGAGATGGAGCAGACTTTCTACAGTCTCTTATAGTCACTCCCCCACTTCTTCAGCTAGTCATGGAGGCGTAGCGTGGAGACACTGAGTGTGAGACACTACGTGCTTAGATATACACAGGTAGTCACTTGATGGATTTTTTGATGTTGGGGAGCACACCATCCTTTTTAGAGGACATACTATGGTACCAGTGTCACTTCATGAGGAAGTGTTGAGCGAGTTCCACTCATCCCCTCTAAAAGTACACACATGAGTGGCTATGATGTACTATGACCTTCGACGACAACATTGGTGGCCAGGTATGAAGAAGGAAGTAGCGGATATTTTCTCTTGATGAGTCACTTGTCAGCAAGTGAAGGCTAAGAACTAGTTACCAGCAGGCATGGTTCATCTTTTAGGGGGCCCAAAGTGGAAGTGGGATGGAATATCCATTGACTTCATGATGGTACTTCCACGTACATCCAGGTGTCACGAATCAATTTGGGTGATTATTTATTGACTCACCAAGTCAGACCACATCCTACTGATCAGAGAGTAGGGTTCAGTAAAGCATTTGGGACACCTCTATGTACATAAGATTGTGAGGATAAATCAAGTAACTTCATCTATTGTCTCTGATCGTGACACAAAGATTACTTACTAGCTATGGAAGGGGTTGCAGGTGGATTTCAAGATGCAGCATCATCTGATAACCGCCTTCCATCCTCAGACAGATGGCCAGACTCAGAGGACCATTCAAACTCTCGAGGACATGCTCCGTGCATGAGTCCTCGACTTTGGTCATAACTGGGAGGACCACTTAACATTTGTGGAGTCTTCTTATAACAACACATATCACTCCACCATTGGGATTTCACCTTTTGAGGCATTATACCGACAGCCTTGCAGATCACTTGTGTGCTGTACTAACCCTGGGAAGTCAGCACTAGTGGGACCAGAGATGGTATCGGCCACCACGGAGAAGGTGCAGATAATCTAGGAGCAGTTGAAGACTGTACAAACCTGGGAAGAGGATATATTGGGAGAAAGCTTCCAATAAAGAACGAAGAACGCTGAAAAAGATCTTCTTTGATCTTCTTCCCCGGACACCAATAGACACAGGGCATCTTTAACCGATCTAACCTCTGCATCATCCTCAATTTGCAAGAACATCTCGGAATCGGAAGTGTGCGGCGGACGCAACGAACGACGATCACCTTCGTCTTCTTTTCGCGACTTCTTTGGTGATCATCGAACAATGGTAGGGGTTTAAATTTATTTAAGTGTTGTTAATTTCTCTAAAAATGAAGAATGAGGGTTTTTGTGCTTCCTACTTCTGAGCCTCTTGCTATCACCCTAAATGCAGCGGGTGCGGACCAAACTAATGTGGTCCAACCCCTCCGCTGATCTTCTTCGTAGTGTTCATCGAAACGGAGGAAAACAACGTCAATGGAAAAGAATGTGATGAAGGTAACAGTCGCACTACCCACAGACTCCGAAACCTGCACCATCATCATGGTGAATTGGCCGAACCGGCTCCCAGCAACTGACAGCCTCTCGTGGGCCCGCAAGCCACCCAGCTACCTACCGTACTCCCATGTGCCCCGACCGAACCCCACCGGCACACGCCGACCCGAGCCGCACTGAACCGCTCTGGCTCGGCTGGCCTCACCATACTCGGCCACCCATCGGCCCACCCGACGCCCTGCCCGGCCTCCTATCGTTCGGCCTGGCGCCCCTCTTAGTCGCCTTCCGTTCTGGCCACGCCCTGCCCGGCAACCCGCCGTCCCCCCAGGCGCCCTGCTGGGCCAAAGGACGGTCGGGCCGCACCATGCCCGACGGCCCCCCGGCCCGTCTGGCCCCCTACCTAGCTACCAGCTGGCCTGGCCACGCCCACCGGCCTGCCGGCTACCTCCTGACCTTCCCGATCATCCTCTAGTCCGCCTACTGGCATGCACGTCCGCCCGACCTCCCGAGCCGACCCACCCCCCCTAACCGAAGCTGCGCCTTGGCCACGCCGGCCTCCCGAGCCAGCCCGCGGCCTCCCCCCGCTAAACCCTAGACTAACTATCCTTGCGGCGACCTATGGGCTGAGTCACACCGAACCGCACCGTCTCAGCGCTTTGGGCCAAACCGGACCCGATCCGGGGCCGAACCGCCCACGTGTC
This sequence comes from Viscum album, assembly GCA_963277665.1. Taxonomy (NCBI): domain Eukaryota; kingdom Viridiplantae; phylum Streptophyta; class Magnoliopsida; order Santalales; family Viscaceae; genus Viscum; species Viscum album. Next base: position 1,981,310,585 of record OY728161.1, on the reverse strand, counting down.
CTGCTGAGCTGGGCCCAACGGGCCGGGCCGAACCTAATATGGTGGGCAGCCCAACGGGCTGGGCCAAACTCAACAGGTCGGATCGGGTCGACCCTGACCGGGTCAGCCCAGACAGGGTCGGACTGGGATGGTCCGACCGGGTCGGGCCGGACCCGAGCCTAGTACCGACCCCTTTACATTACTTTGGGCCATAACTTTGGCACCGGGAATCCGTTTGACAAACCGTCAGCGGCACTGGTAATCTTGGAGCATGACATTCCCCTTCAGTAAAACCCAATAGAGTTTGTGGTATTGCTGAGTTATAGTCAGGTTGGATTATCCATGAATCCAACCAGGCCCCATGACATAAAGTCTAACAACTCACGGACCGAGCGTCCGATTGATGTGTTGTCTGTTGCATTGAGAACCCTCTAATGTGGTGAAACTTTGAGATACATTTTCACGGGACTTTGTGATAGTTGGAATATCGACCAGTAGCTCATGGAGTGGATCCTTTCAGTGATGAGGGAGCAGAGTGTAGAGATCTAGTAGCTGGATGAGGCCTGACGACTGCTGACCTTTTCGACTCGGAGTGACTCGACTAGCCTAGTGGGAAGCGTCTTGGTGTCACGGCATACCCGCAGTGGGGAGTGCCTTGGTGTCACGATAGACCCACAATACTCAACATGATGAGTACCTTAGCAGGCTACGTGGGAGAGCGCCTTGGTGTCGTGGCTGTCCCATGGTGGGGAGCGCCTTGGTGACATAGTAGACCCACGGTACTCGACAAGAGGAGTACCTCACCAGTCACAGGATAGTGGGAACCACCTTACTGTCATGGTAGTCCCACTATACTCGATTGAGAAGGAGTTCTCCCGGAGTCGTGGCTTCGATAATGTGAATAAAATCATTGTTGAGCTGAGTCAGTTACTTTTGTGTTTAACTCATTACTAAGATGGATTATTTGATAACATATGTATATTTATCAGAATATACACGAGTGGGTTTTTTTGTTGAATTAATACATTTTGGTTTATCCTTGTTGTATTTTTTGAAACCATGAGGGTATTGGGGTCCTTACAATGTATCGATATACTCACCCCTACAAGGGTTATGACCACACCTCGTTGTGATGGTTACAGATGACAGACAACATTGATTGATGATGAGAGTACCAGGACTGGACGGTACCATGAGGTAGACCATATGACGTGTCATTACACAAAGGAGACCGACATACGTGGAGTGATGAGGAGGATATACGTACCCACCATTCAAGAAGGATCCATGGTGGATGATACAAGAGCTACTTTTCACCATTCAACTTTTTTTCCTTTTTAGCAGTACTTGTACTTTATAGTTCGGTTTGTATTTCCTACCCCCTTTACTTTTCAAGACCCTATTGTTATACAGTTTTACTTAGTGTTTTGTATTTAGATGTGTTCACGGTTCTATTTCTTTAAAGTTATAATGGAAATTCCCTCCTATTTTAGTGATTTACTCTAATGGTGCTAATCATCTTCCCCTAGCCTATGGAAGGTGGCCTTGGGGTAATCACGGCATGGGCCCCGAGGGACGGGCCATGACAAAAAATATTTCACCATAATGATGAAATTCTACCAAAAATCCATGAACCCCCTAATATTTTGAAATTAAATTATATTTTTATATTGATACAGTAATTGCATCTAATATTGAGATATAGTTTTCAAATGAGGTCATTTATGTCAAAGTATCTTTTTTATAACAATTCAAATTAATATCATCTGAGTTTTGAAAAAAATTATAAAACGTGATTGAGATCTAATTTCTCCTCAATAAAATCGGTAACATTAAGTATTGTAAACCATCACACATAGAAAATTATCTTTTCCCAATTCAATGAAAATTTCCATAGTACTTCATAAGTAACCAAGGATGTTCTTAACCCCAATCTAATGACCATAACAAGTGTTTGATTGGTTTCTACTTTTCATTCTATGAAAATATGAGAAATATTATATATGAACAATTTCATGATGGAGACATATGGAATTATATCCATAATTTATATATATTTTTAAGGATCATGAATCTTTTTATGATTAGTTCCACTTAACAATGTTTAATACCTATTTTTGTGTTCTCCCTGTTAAAATGATTTAACACATAAAAAATGTTTGTTTCATGACATAGACTGATAAACTTATTAAAATTATTTATATTGATATTATTTCAACATATAAAGGTTTATGTACCCATTTATATCATATAAAATCCTTTTCACTACCACAAAAATATAGATTAATGTCGGTATATCACTTCCTATATAATGATTGCATTCTACATATAATATTTGAAACAATATAATAGTCTCATTTATCATCTAATATAAAATTTAGTAACTCACATTCTTTATGAAGATAGAAACATTAATTAAAATGACAATAAAGATATTTTAACATTAAAAAACATAACATTAATCCATAAATATAGTATATTGCATATGAACCTCAATATACTCATTTGATAATTTCATAATGATCATATTCTATTATATAAACATCATTTACTAAATTCCAACTATGTCAATTAGATTTGAAATCCTTTTAATATATCATGTAATTAAAATAAAATAATATGAAAAGAAATATTCAAATGAATATTATCATTGATATAGTTAAAAAGGTTTTTTATAACTAGTACATTGAGTTTTTTATTACCATTTTTCTATTAGAATTTATTATACATTGAGGCATTACATTATATTTTATTTTTATAGTGTATAACACCATGTTGTCTAAGAATAAAATATAAATTGAATGTGTATTTCTTCCAAGAACATAATAATTGTTCTCCATTTCTATAACTAATAAATGTGGTACATTTTGATCATAAGTTTCAACATCTAATGCAACAACGCTATCAGTATTACATGTAAAAACAGCTACATCAGTTTTGAATTCCTTATTTTTTACTATATGTTCATTAACAACATACTCTAATATATAAATTTTTTTAGGCCACATATTAATGATATAGGAAAAAATATTATCATGGTGTTTTATATATCCCAAAAGTGAATCATATCTATGTGACAATATATTACATTATATCATTTCATTGAGTACTTGTTAATAGTGTAATCATATTAAAAATAATGACCACCTACCCAATATCAATTTACTAATCCATGAAACATGTTTTACTATTTTTTGGGAAACTTTTTCTTTTCTCACATCACATGGATATTTATGTAAGAAAAATTATAATCATAATATTTTTGATCCTTGGATAGTTTAGTGGGTTACTCTTTATAAAAATAATTTATATTGTTTCACTAAAATATATTCCTATATTATCTTGATCATTTTAGGGTATCATAGGTATTATATAATTAATAATGTTTCAAAAATATATTCCTAATAATATTAGCATAATACATTACATACCTCCCAAAAAACATTCTTAGTTCACCCAGCATTATAATAGACTACAAGAATATATGATTGAGGTTTTGAAATTTTTCCATTGGAAGGAATCTCACACATATAATTTAACAGTTGTTATTTTAAAATTGTCTCTTATAAATTTCACAGTAAATTCACATTAAATTTAAAAATTATCCCATCTAATGAAATATTTATTATCCTATTTGATATTAATTTTTTATATATTCTTATATGATTGTGTTTTAGGATTCTGATTATATCAGATAAATTAATATATTCACAATATATTTAGGTATAAAACTTTAAAAAATAAATAGTTTGTGTTACTCACCCAAAACTAAAGGAAAAAATATCCATAAATATAAAAATTCATCTTATACATAAGGTACACAATCTATTTCTATAAATTATAAGAGCAATAAAAGATTTATAGTAACAAAATGATTTATCCCATATACAAAAATAGCATACCACTATTTTTATAGATCATGGAATAATTCTATGGGATATTTGGATGTTTCTCCCAATATCCCTCTATATAGGGATACATTACATATGGGAGACTAAAATTAAAAAAAAACACACAATAAATATGTATAAAGGATATTTAACAATTAAATTATATAATATATCATTAATAACTATACAGGGTTATGAAATATTAAAAATAAATATAATGTTATCAGACCTAGATTGTAATTCATAATAAAATAGTATTATATGAACCAATTTTTCATATAAATTTAGAAAAAAGATATTTAAAATTCCAAAAAAATTTATAAACATGAATATCTAAATACAAAAAATAATAAATAAATTATTTATTTTTTAAAAATGAGATACAAATATGAACGTTTTATCATTAATTTATGCATAAATATTAAATTTTTATAAGTCCTAACATTTAAAATCATAGATGAAATATTATTAACAATATAACAAATTTGAAAAAATTAAATATTTTACAATCTTCCAAATATTAAATTTTATGAGTGAAAATGGTATTATTAGTCATAAAATTTGATTAATTTAAAAATTAAACAACCTTTATATATTTTATTAGATGATATAATCCAATCACATCCTATAATTATTATCTCAACTTTTGAGTGGGGATATAAAGATAATTTATTTATATTTTATGATAAAATATATATTATAAATATAAATTTAGAATATTTTTTAAAAAAAATTAAGGAATCTATGATATTTTATGATATAAGATATCAAACTCTATGAAGAATTTAGAATTCACATAATTTCATTAGGTCATACTATATAATATAAATTACATTTATTCTAAGGAGGAATAAACAAAATTATTTAATCAGATTTTATTTTTTATATGGCATCGATCACCTTATAATATTCATGTTCATCAAATAATAATAATAATTGTAAAACATGTTTCATACTTAGGAAATATTGGATCTTATACAACACAATTGTTTTAGGTTGTCATCATATGATCATTCTAGTCGAAGAATACCTATATAAAATTTTGGTCAATATTCTATACATCCAACATGTGATAATGAAAATGAATATATATTTCTCATAAATGTTTTGAGATATATATTTTAGTTATCAATATCATAATCTATCTCAAGATAAATAATTAAATAACTGAATTCCTATTTCTTAAAGTGGTTAAATCTAAAAATGGATCCACATTTTTATCATGTGTTTTTCAAGCCACAAAATGGTTTATAATTTAATTTTCTATTGAAAAATAATTTTTGAAAAAAAGGAGTTTCATATAGCTTTATATGTATCAATAATACATAAATGAGTAGTAAATAATTATTATTTATAGACACCATTAAGAACATTAATGAACATGAGCATCAACTGCCATCTCAAGGAAGCCGAAGTTAACTCCCACTGATGTTACATTTATTGAACTCTTCTATGTATATGAAATTGTCATGATGAATCATATGATAATTCATTATTGGTATAATATATAAATGATAATGTTTCAAAAATTCTTTAATGAGATAACTTATATCATATTCTCGTAAAACCCATTAATATAAAAAATCATAATATATGATTTATGTGTCATCTTTCCAATATATCGTGTTATAATTTAGAGAAATCATAAAATATGTTATATTTATTTTTAGTGCATATATACCACATTCGATATATAAGAGTCCTTGGTTATCCCAAAAAAACAGTCAACATCATGTATAAACTCATGTGAAATAAAAGAAATGTAGTTACGAGGGGAAAATTGTGATAAAAGAAATGAAATATCAGATTGGACTCACTGTTATATGTTTTATCATCCTTAAAATTTATTATAAACTGACCAGACACCCCATTCCTAACCCCAATGGCAGTGAATTTAATATTTAAAAGATTAATGGGAATAAAATCTAAGAAAAAAAATATCCTCCTACAGATTGACCTAATCTTGGACTTAATAATGAAAATAATAACACCATAAGTGAAATCATTATGAGTAAAACATTGGAATAACCTAGAAATTAAATATCAAAGAAGGTGAATGGGGTGGATAAAATAGAGAGAAACCTGTAAATATCACATACATTTACATTCGGAAGGGTACAATCAATTAATATAACTGATGAAGCACTTTAAAATAATGTTTTAACAATATTTGTGATGGAATATAATCAACATAACAATCGAGATGTTATTGAACAATAATGAGTAGGAATTTTTATTTTATTTCAGTGTATGTTATGCGGAGTGATTAATAAACTTTTCTTCATAATCATGAGAGGTAGATATGAAGTTTAAGTACATTTTAGAATATATTATAGATGTGGTATATTTCCACACATGTGGAGATGTTGATCATGGACTACAGATTCCAAATGAAAATGATGTTTTATTGGATGATTTTTCTAGATGTATATAAATGGTACTTTTCCATTGTTGAGAAGTCTATGTGATGGATATAGGATGATATGTTTTTAAATTCATAAAGTCTCTATATTTTATTCAATATAGTAATTATTTAAAAATCAATGTAATGATTTTTCATAAACTATAGAGTGATCTTAAGGCATTACGATGAGGCAAAAAAAGTGTAATCCCATCATCATAAGTCCTTATGTTTCTTCATAATAATTTTCTATAATTAGAGAAATAAAAAATTACCTTAGTAAAAACATTTCTGACTAATTGAAATCATTATATCATAATTTAATTATTCAGAGTTCTAATCCTTTAACAGTAATTTTATCATAATTATTTTATGAATATTTAATTATTCATCATAAGAGAAAAATATTCTCATGAGAAAATAATATTTATTCTCATTAATCATATGATATTAACATAAATAGAAAATCATCACCACTTGGAGAATTTTTGTGATGTTTTTATATGTTAAAAAATTGTGTATCTATATATAAATAATTGTTTTAGGAGATAAAATAAAATGATGCTAGTATGAATTTACTCAACTATTTTATATCATAATAAAATACATGATCATGAACTAATCTGAGATCAACGGGGATGGAATAGACTAGGAAGAGTATTTTGCCACTCAGTGAGTTCCTTACATAGAATAAGATTCCATGTCATCATGAAAACATGGAAATATAAATAAAATTTAAATATTTAAATTTATAGTTTCTTTAAAAAATATATAAATTTTATGATAATTAAAATATCACATTAATGTGAGAACTGATTCCTTACTCAAACATCAAGGATGCTTTTGAGAAAATCAGTGAATATAAGATAAATGAGGAAATTGTAATCAATCTGTTGCAAAACAATTCCGGAGAGGATTCTACAAATTTTTTTGGAAACAATATTACAAAAATGGTGGAAATAAATTATGTAAAATGAAGGTAGATATGTATCAGTATTAATATAGAATTGATAAAGGTTATGCTATTTTATCGATTAATGAGAAAAAATTCTATTAATATCAACTTGGGATTAATGTCTATGGAGGTGCAAGAAGATCATCACCTAGATTTATTTTTGAGTATAATGTTCTCATATATGATAGTTATTCATATAGAGGTATTTTTCTCCGTTGATGAATGATTGAAACAATTCAGTACAAATATATTTTATTCTTTTAATGATATAAAAAATTTTAAGATTTTTTTGTGATAATCATGGTTCATTGTATATGGGATAATAACCACATGTCACTAGGGAAAATTACATCAAAAATATGGTGAACCAGATTAATAAACATGATTTCCCATAATTATATCAACATCAGTTAGTTACTTGAGGATGAATTGAGGTAAAATAATGAGATTGAAGGGGTATAAAAATAATGTACAAACATTTTCACCATAGACATAGTGTGTATAACCCATCATGTGATCAAATATCTTATATCAGAGAAAATTATCACTCCCTTATCTCTCAATCAGCTGATATTGATCAAAATTTCTTTAGTATTTGTAACGTTATTCTATCATTTTACTAAAATTTATTCACTCATGGAATGATACAGTAGAACCACTAGGATTTATTTCATTCATTACGTAAAATATGGATTCACATTAGAAGATGAAAACATGAAATTATAAATGATTTATCGAATAAATATTGAAAATTATTTGAAGACTAGTAATTATTAATTATTTTCTCTAATAAAAAGGTAAATGAAAAAAAACATTCTTTAATAATTGTGATTCTATTTAAATGAGTCTTCATAAATCACAATAAATATGTGAGAAGGTAAAAGAATAAAATCAGTAAATTATTAAAAAAAGGTTGATGATGTCAAAATAATTGACGATTAAACCATTGATGAATTACATATGATAGTAAATTATAATGTGATCACTTTTATATATATTAGATAATATCATGAGTACTATACTATGTTAAAACATTTACAATAATCCTTCAATATAAATTTTATTCTATTACATCATCATTGGAAGAAAGGGACCATAATAAAATTACTATTGATTTAAATCATATTAAAATTATTAATTATGAAATTATATGAGTAACATAAAATAATAGAAATGAAATTATGGAATAAGATATTTGCATTCAATTTTTCATGGGTATTAACACTGATAATAATATATATTTATTGATTGATGATGATCAAATAAATATTATAAATAATAAAATTCTCACTTTTAATGAATATTGAAATTTGTGTGAAGCAAAATGTATAGATTGAAACCACTGTTCAAATATTTTAAATTTATAAGGTAATTTATTATCTAATAACCATCCAAAGAGATTTTATTTAGAATATTATAGTGAAGAGGCTTCGTGGAGAATCACTCTGAGAGATATATAAATTTTTCAATCAAATGGGGTGAATAGGTTATCACATGGTTTCTTTAGAAGAAAAATTATATATATTTAATCAATTTTTCATGAATGTGATGAAACTAGTGACGAGATTGATCCAAGACATTTCTCTCATAGGGGGATCATAACACATGTGAAAGATGTGATAAACCTATCATAAAATACAAATTTAATAAAATTGAGAGAATGATATAGAGGAATGAGAAACTACTAAAAATTTCACCATAGTAATGAATATTAATATGTTTAATAGCTAAAATTTAATGATTTCAAAAGATAAAACATTGATGAGAAGAGGATATGACATGAAAATACAAGGTGAGAATTAAAAAGTCATTGGTGTTTAATAAGTTAAGATGTTAAATCTTGACACTGAAAAAGGGGGAAATTATTGAATATTTGAATCCATCCAATATCTATGGTGATAATTAAAATTATATACACATAATGGAGAATTTGAAACATAAATTGAACAATAACAATGTTTTATGAGAAAAAGGAAATTTTCAAATGAACATACATCATGTAGATACTCCATTAATTATCCATGATTTGAAAAAAAGTGTATAAAAATTATTTTTAAATGGGATATAGATTCTAAAATATAATTATATGATATATTTTAATAAATAATAGCTTAATAACCAGAATAAATTATTATATATTATCACATATAGAAAGAGATATATATAGAAAATAAGGCTTTATGAGTTATAAGTCATCTTAAAATAATTATAATAATTGAATTTTAAATATATTAAATACAAATGGTGAAATTGAAGTTATAAAATACCCATTTAACTCCATAATATCTATTAGAACTATAAAATTTTAGGATATGGTTGGGGTTATGGAATGTTTTTTCAAATTTATTAAAAAATTGGATATAATATATGTATTTTTATATTGAGTTGATATTATAAAATTAGGGGGATATAAAAATAATTACTATGATCTCATCAATTAAATAAATATGTTTAAAAGAAGGATAAAGTGAGAAACAATTTTTGAATGATTTGAAGCGGTGTCTAGAAGGTGTGATTAGGAAGGAAAATTTTAAATTATTTTTGTTGGATTTATACATACTTTGTTCAAAACATGTATGAGGTTTATGAATCATAAATATCCATGATAGATTAGGATTCTAGAAAATAACATTGTTTTTTAATTTAAAACATAAAAATATTCATAAACATGGATCATGGATAGTGGGTAATCAGCAATCATCACATGATATATAAATAATTATAAATTTTTTTATGAATATGAAGAAGGATATTTGAATTTTAGTAATGATTATTTACTAATAACACATGTTATTTAGACACCATACATTGGTGGTACAAAAAATAATACTCACAGTGTGATGTTTCTAGATAGTATAAAATTGTACATATGAATTTTATACAAACAATATGACTATATAAATTATATAATATTTTTTAAAAATCGATTCATATTCAATTTAACAAAATATTCTTTATAGTTACATGTCATATAATAACCTTTACAAATAATGTTTCAAATTTGAAGAAATGAGTAGGATATTAAAAAAGAAAACATAAGGAATATGAATTATAGTCTTGAAGGAAAATTCAACATGGTTAAAAGAATATTAAAATTATAATTGATGATGAGTATATTAGGATATATCCATTAAAAAAGAACACACTATCATAAATTTAAATTCATTTGAAGGATAAAATATTGAACGTGACACATAAGGGTGTTGACATTAAACCCTTAAAGCCTACTGAAATTGATTTTATTTCTAATATGGTGTCCTAATAATAATATATTAAAAAATACATAGAGATATTTCTTCATAATCTACAGTGATCCCAGAAGGATTAATTCCATCATGATCATGTCAAAAATATTATTGATATTAGCCAAATTTAATAGTTTTAGAATATATAGAGGGAATGAGATAGAGGTTTACTTAGAGTTGATGATATTAGAAAATTGTAGTGAATATTCCTAAATGAAATTCACATAGTATTTTATCAGACATGAAATCACAGAAAATTACATTACAGCATATCCTTCTCAGGAAAATATTGTTTATGAATGGAAGAACAACAATTCAATTGATATAGCTAGAACTATACATTTTGAACTAGGATAATAATGATATTCACAGTTAAAATTTATCATAATAGATATAATGAATGAAAATAGATGTATATTAAGTCCAATATCATACAAAACCTATATTACATGTTGTTTAAATGGAATACAATTTTTAAATATTTTATCATTCCTGGAAGTTGTTTTTAAATCTAAAAAAAAGGATAGATGCGTATGAAATTTTAATTATAAGAGAATATATAGAATAAATATTGGGTATACACAAAATATAAAATTTTACAGTTTGTAAAACAAGATTTATGAAATTTTTATTAATAATTAGGATGACACATTTTTTGAAAATGAATAAATAACAATCCATAAAATCATTATCGATGATGAGGATGATGTTGTGATTTCAAAACATATAAATGAAAATAAAAATAAAATAAAAACTGAGATAGTGGATGAAAATATTTATTTTTTATAGTAATTATTATAGAAAATTTAAATATAGAGATAAAAAGAAAATTCAATGGATACATGTTAATAATTAGAACCTTATTGGGGACTATAAAAAATTAGGGTAGACTAGACAAATTATCATGGAAATTTGACATACCATTTTTTGTTAATGATTTGAACTATGAATTTTAATTTATCTACTTTATATACATATAGGATATAAAATATGGATGAGAAAATATAAAAGGTATAAATTAAGGATTATAGGGAACCTTATCATAGACACAATATGAAATATTTTTTAGAGATATATTGGAATAGATATAATCATGATATTGATGGTGATGTGGATACAAAAACTGAATGACTTGTCAGAAAGGGATACTCAAACATTGATTATCTTTACATTTATAAAACATTTTATTATGTTTCAAAACTCTATACCTCAAAATTATAATTTCCAAATAATCTTACAGTAGATTTATGATATTCCAATGGATATTAAATTAGCCTCTTTGAGTATTGATATTGATGAGAATGTGTACATGGAACAACATAAAGTAATTATTGATGAGTCAGATTGTACTATATTATATAAGTTAATGTAATATCTCTATGGTATTAGTGAATCTCCATGAGATTTATATTTTCATATTAATTAATATCTAAAATGAATATGTTTTAAAAATTGAATGTGGATAATTATTTATGTGAAATAAAGACTAACAACGTATCACTTTTTTAGATTGTGTATGATGATGATATAATTTTTTCATGTACTATTGGAAGGAATATTTTTGAATTTATCAAGGAATATAAAATAAATATTTTATATTTGAATGCATTGATATAGCCTACCATTATGAAAATATAACTTCTTCAATAAGATGTTTACATTTTTATTTCTCAATACAAATATTATAATGAACTCTTTAATATTATTGTAATGTTGGAAGCTAGAGGGATATCCTCACCCATTACAATGGTAATGAAGCTAATAAATTATTGTTATGAGAGGTCAATATAATATGAATAAGTTTGGAACTATGATTTTATTTACTACGTATTTGAAAAACCACTACACCAGATATCATGAATGTTTTAACACATTGTTTAATGTTCATATACAGTCCTTAGTAATTATATATTTTATATGAAAATATGATCTTGATATTCACTGCAAATATATTACATTATGGGGTGATGTATAGGAAGAAAAGTTCGATGGATCTTACCAGATTAGATGAAATAGTTTATGAAATGAATATATATGATAGAAAATCCATATATTGGGGAGAATTTTTTTGGGAAATGATAAAGTTTATAGAATTTAATAATTAAAAACACAATAACAGTATTCTATATAGAATTATAGTATAGGCCTACATTAATTGTAGTAACATATATAATATAGTTGAATTCATGTATCAATGCCATAAATTTTATAGTGGTTTTCCATTATCTATGATATGTGATAACCAAAGTTTCATTAATTTGTCACAGAATTCAATGTCCCACACCCGGTAAAAACACATTCTTATTAATTATAATTTTTTAAATGATAAGGATGAAGTGGGTGTCATAAGACTATAGTTTTTTCAATTCTAAAGAACAGTTGGTATATGTTGTTAAAAAACACATCATAGCTAAATTATTCATGATTCTAATGTCTAAAATTGGTGTGAAACCCACTCCTCAATGATTTATGTTTTGTATAAATATACATCTCTATTATTACATTATCATGTTATTTAGGATATTTTATTAAATAGGAATAAATAGTTTCTCCTTTATATTAATTGTTTTGATGCATGTGTGGAGTTGTGATGGAATGAGTCAAGGAAATATGTGTTTAGTTTTTAGAAAGATCTATCATTGTTTAGATGAGTTGTTTTCTAGAAATAATTTATGATTGATTTAATAAAATGTTTTCTGTAATGATCATGATCATATAAACATAGGGTGAATTTATTTCTGATTCCATTATTAATAAAAGATAGAGTTGATCAATTTCAATTAAACCATTTTATTTTTATTAAGAATAATGGAAAGATATTTTTGTGGTGTTGAAAATAAATCCCAATGGGTGGTTGTTTAACCATCTTGAAGATAATTTTTATTTTTTATAAATTAATTTTAAATGTGAAAATCCATGAAATAATATTCATATAGATGAAAAGTAATAATGAAGTGGAATTACTTCCTATGATAGTTTTTAGATGTTAGGTGTTTCCTAGGATGTGAATAAGATGGTTGTGGGCTACTTTTTCAATTCATATTAAATGAAAATGAATATCTATTCAACAATATATCTAAAATAAACCAATTTTTTAAAATGATTTTTTTTCTAGAGAAAATGGGTGATATATTATATTGTATTATAAGAATAACAAATATAGAGAAACAGACAAATTCTTATCTCACTAATAAATGTAATTTAATTAGTCTTCAATGAAACATATTAATATTCCAAACAATGCAACTGGGAAAAAAATATCAATTTGAATAGCTAAAATGCGAAAATAACGATTTCCCCATTTTACATGAATCATCACCCCATGACCAAACTATATAAATAAATTAAAATATTAGTAATCAAATCAACATCTTAGGAGATGAAAATATAAATTTAAGAATAATTATTTTGAATGTTTAGTGAAATAATGACGTTGTATTATATAGAAAAAGTTAAATTTGATCATTGGGATTTTCCATTATAATAACATTATTCAATATAACTCTCAATATATTTGACCTTTGAAATGTACACAATCAATTGATAATTTTAACATTAACATTATTATTTATAATTAGTAATGAAAAATGATAGTTGATGAATAAATGATAAATAATTCCCTCAAAAATACGATTCATTCCATTTGAATCACAATTTTATAAATAATCAAGCGAGGTCACGTCATTGGGGTTCTCCCTTAACTAATCCCAAGTCGATATTAAAAATTATAATCTTTAACAAAATCTCATTTTGAAGGTGTTCAAGTTAGTGGAGAATATCATTTGATCAATTTAGTCGATCTTCCAATTGAAACTACAATAATCACAACCCATATCCTTATTTCATAAGAGGGTGTAATAAGTGGTTATGTGTATAGTTAATAGTTTATAAAGACTATTTTCTTTTTAATATTGATTTATAATAAAAATTACATTTGAATAATATTTTTTCTTAATAAAATATTTGTTTAATTGAGGAAACATTCTTAAATTATTTTTTGGTTGCAAAATAATATAATACTATTTTTTCTAGAAAATCCATATACATTTATAATAATCCATTTTTTAATAAATTTTCTTTTAATAGAATTTTTAATTAATAAAAATTTTTTTAAACAGAAATGATAAAATAATTATATAATGTATTTCGAAATTTTTATAATATTCATAAATATGATTGTGTCTTAAAAGCAACTAATTTTCAATAAATAAATATATTTTTATTTAAAAGATAAAATTATAAAATTATTAAAAAAAATTCAATGAAATAAATTGTATACATGTAATTATAATATCATAAATAGGTAATGATTAATTTTTTACAATCTTCTAAAATATATTATTATTTACTGAATCGTAAAAATACAGTATTTTTATTTTTTTATGTTTTATGAATCTATATTTATGTCACGATTATATAATACATTAATAAATTTAATCCAAGACATAAAATATTTAATTTTATTAATATCAACTATTTATATATATTATAATCAATTTCCAAATCTATAAGTGACTTTATATGGTCCAAATTGGAAAATCTGATTTAAAAAACATTATATTGTGAAACATTTACCATTAAATGAAAAAAGATGTATTCAAAATGGGTTTATAATATATTAGATATAGATATCATAAAATGGTACTTAAATTTATAAAACTAGAAGAATATTACACTTATAAGACAATGGTTTTTTATTTTTTGAAAACTAGATTCCTAAAACCTATATTGGGAAATTATTAAATAATTCAACAAATTTTTGTATATATATACCCCCATTTCACCATTCCTCATCACTCAAAATATATAATCCTGGAATTTTATGTGATAATTACTCCCCAAGATTTCCCACCAATGATCCTGTAATATCAAAATGCTCCAATCCTCTGGATTTATATACAACAATTCAATGTAAGGGAATTCTCTTGATATTATTTAACATTCAACTAATTATTTTTACATAAAATATCTAAAGTGTATGTTTCATTTTGTTCTGAATCTTTTGAAAATATTATTATTTATTAAATATGCCTATATCAATGGGAGATCATTTTTTTCTCTTATTTTACCCTTTTTACAACCATATTTTATACCTTCCATGATACAAAATTGACATTTATAATTAGTCTCTTTTAATAGATAAATTATTATTATTTTCTTCTTTTTGATACCAAAACCTTATCTTTTTCAATGGGTAATCTCACAAATTTAATAATGTTATATTTTTATTCATTTATTTAACTATATGAGTCCCAAATTCCATTTTTTTATCAAATATGATGAAATTATCACTTCTTTAATAACTTTTTTAGAGTAATATTTTCACAAAAACACCATTATTTATTCTCACTGTGTTATTAATGAGATGATTTTTTATTATGGATATGGTTTATATTAAATAATAAATACAAAGTGTGTGTCATCATAGAACTCAAATGTGTTGGTAGCATAATTCAAAATCAAAATATGGCATGTTTTATGATACCTTAGAGAATATTCATGGCAATTTTTATTTGTGGAACCTTATTGACAAGCTTTGGTGTTATTCTTATGAATGACTCATATTAATGTTGTAGCCACATTTTCATGTTATGATTCATGTTATTTTGTTATCATATGATAGATTATTTATTTATCATGTTATATTTTAAAATTTCATGTTCTTAATGATATGTATTATTATCACATTGTAAATGTATCCCTCAATTGTTACCTTTCTAGGATCATTCACACTTATTATTTTTGAGGTCTGTTCCTAGGATATTAGATAGAGTAAAATTAAATTTGATTTATCCTATGAAAAATCCCATCATGTTGATTATAATAATAATTTTTCAATATATTATTTTAATAATTTCCATGTAACTAAAAATTAAACTATTTAGTATTCGGTTTCATTTAACTAAAATCTTATATAAGAAAAAGGTCGGATTCTACAGTTTCCAAAGAGGTTCAACTTATTAGTGGAAATTATGGTAATAAATTATTAGTGTTAACCCATATAAAAATGATTAAATATAGAAAATAAATCTTTTATTTTTGGGAGTACTAAGTATGTACATTCCATGAAAACACATCATATATTGATACTATAAGTGTATAGGGAAAAAATGAGATCTAATGAGGGTTAATACCCAAAATCACCACATTGAGCCTGACTTGATCAGGAATCAGATCATGAACAAGAGACATGTTGTACAACTATTATTACACACTTTAATGATATTTTTTGGTTGTTACCGTGATTTTTATAAACTCTTATGATGTATATAAAAAATTTAATCATTTTTAGAAAATATTAATAAAATATTTATGAATAATGGATGAAGACATAGAATACTTTTAGAATTATAATATTCTAAAAAACAAGATGTTTCTCACTTAGGTATTATTATTTTAAATAATAGGTGGTTATTAGGATGAGACACATTAATTTTGAGTGAAATAGATGATGCACTGATTTCCATTCAAGGGAAACTATAATGAAAAAATATTAGGGATGATGAATCAAATTTATTAAGTTTTTTATGTAATCATTTATCAAGTTGGGTGACCATGTTCACCTCAATAATAACAATATTCCATTGAATCCTCCTTTCATAATTGTCCAACTAAAATTTAAAGACATACCAACCCATTTATAAAGGGGTAATGGGTTCACTATTTAGATTAGATATTTCAGTATTTCAATATTAAGAGATAAAAAGAGTATCCCTGACAGTATATTACATTGAGGGAGAAGTTAATAAATAGTTGATTCTAATAAAAAACACCATGATGAGTATGGATATTTTTTTATGTAGTGTGTATAATTAGTTGAATTTTTTTAAATTAAAATTTTTCTGTTTGATGTAAAAAAACAAAGAAGGAATTCGTAGAGGTAAAGAACAAGAAAAATAAATCAATGGGAAGATATCAAATAATCATTAAATGAAATATTCATTACACCTCCC
The DNA here is from genome assembly GCA_963277665.1 of Viscum album. Taxonomy (NCBI): domain Eukaryota; kingdom Viridiplantae; phylum Streptophyta; class Magnoliopsida; order Santalales; family Viscaceae; genus Viscum; species Viscum album. The sequence continues at coordinate 1,981,293,162 of OY728161.1, read as the reverse complement.
TCTATTTTATGGTCCATAAGGGGAATGGTGATAGATTATTCATTGGATATAGATACTAACAATATAGGAATTTAGAAAATAGAGACTATGAATTCTATGAGATGGAATCGTAGAGTTGCATGAAGGATTAATTATATTTTGGAGTGAAACAGTGGTCACATAGTCCAAATGAAAAGAAGAAGGAAATATATCTAAACATATAAATGACCATTGATAATAAAAGAGGATGAAATAAAGTGAAATTCCCACCTTAAGATTTTTTGAGATGAATGATTTGGTAAACCACACAGTTGCTAGGTGAAATTTCTACATGTGTAGAAGAGGTTAGAATATATCATGGAATTGTCATAATGAGGTGAATCATCAAAATCATAACACTAATGTTAAAGTGAATATGGTACCGACCCATCCTGAAGATCAATCATTAATGCAAGGAAATATTAGGTACTTTTCCAATCAATATAAAAATCCGAAGATAATATGGGTGACCACCATCAACCTCATCATAGGCAAAGAGAGAAAATTCATAATCTTTCTATTAGGATAGCTAATGTAGAGTCTCCAAATGTTGTGTTTGTAGAAAAAACCATTTTTCAATAAAATCTATTATATAAACATTTAATTTTATTTCTATGAATTCATTTATTTTATATATCATTGTAATGAATATTGAATCCATGCCCATTTTTATAGATGTATATATATTTGTGAGGACTTATCTATGGATTATACAAGAATCAATAATGTATAGAAACTATAGTATTAAATTTTCTTAGTATAATCTCCTCAAAAATCATATAGTGTATACCATGGTGAAATTTAATACTTAATATTGATGGACTATCTCTCACAGAATGAATTTAAGATAAATGGTAGGATCATGTAAATTTTAGTGCTCTTGAATATGATACCAATAGTAATTATTAATGGAATTATATATTGTCTTGATCTTAGTCTATTATCAAATCCCCTAGACATATTTATGGATATGATCAGTGAATAATGAGAAGGATATGAATATTTGATGATAGAAATTGTCCTTATCATTCAACAATAGAATAGTGTTTTTCATTAAGCGTTACCTAGACCTCCCCTGGAATGATATGTTCTATTATCCATAAAACTCATTCCTATATCCAAGACGATATTGAAATCCCTATATAAAATGAAAAATATTATATTATAGGAAAAAATAAAATACCATCAAGATCTTTTTGAGAAAGGATTTATAAGACAAAATGTTTCTCTGTGGGGATCACCTATTTTATTTATAATGAAGAAATATGGATCAATGAGTATATGCACAGATTATATAGAAGTTAATAAGATCATAGTGAAGAAAATATAACCCTTCAAAGGATTGATTATACATTCAATTAGCATCATGGGGATAATTTCATCCAAAATATAAACATGTGATCTAAGTATCATCAATTGAGGGTGATGAAATATGATATTACAAAAATATCCTTCTAAAAATGATATGGGAATTAGTATTTTGAAAGAATAATAGGTAGTGTAATTCTTCTTATATGTTTAGGGATATGATGAGTAGAGTCCTTAAGGATTACCGTGAAATTTTTTTGTTGATGATATATTAATATATTCTAAATACTGCAAGAAGTAAGAGGATATTAGAAATGTCATAATGAAAACTATGAGTTTTGGTGAATTTGTTTTAAATCTTAATAAAAAGTGATTTTGGAATATAAAATGTTTCCTCATTGAGTCAAATTGTATCCAATTAAGGAATAAATGTCAAACTCTCCATAAAAGATTCCATAAGGGAGAGGACACGTCCTATAACAATAACTGAGACCTATAGTTTCCATGGATTAAAAGAATATTATAAGAGAATTGGGAAAAACAATTCCTGAATTTATAATCTAGTAACATTGCTAACTCTAAAATGACCTATGTTCATCCTAAAAATGATGGTGAATAAATTTTCCAAAAACTGTATAAAAGATATGTTATTTCACATTTTTTAACTCTACCTTCTATAAGAGAAGAATTTTTATATTTATAATGATACAACTCCAAAGGGGAATAGGTGTGTCCTCATCCAAAATTATAATTGTATTTCATATGAATCTCAATAGTTAAATCTATTTGAGAATAATTATACAGTGCATGTCCTTGAGTTAGTTCTAGAATTTTATGATTTGAATATAATTGGGTACTATAATAATGTGGGAAATGTGATATGTACATATACACCATGATTTTTGATTTTATGTTCAATAAATATGAGTTCAATATTTTACAAAGGGATGATCGAAGATTTTTAAATACTATGAATGTTCACTTCATTATCACCCTAAATGGGGAAACAATGTCATTGAGGCATTAATTAGGAAAGACCATGTGTACTAGAAATGACGAGGAATCAATGTGATTCATTGATCAAGTAACTTGTAATGTTGGATATTGAATTCATGATGGAAGGGAAGTCATAATTCCTATAAAAAGTATTTTTCAAAAATAAATAAAAGATAATATCATGAGAGAACAAATGAAGATCCTTTAATATAATATAGAATAGAGGATGTAATGAATTAGAAGTTTATTGAGTTAAATATGGATCAAGAAAGCGTATTGAAATTTCAAAAAATTATATGTGTCTAGTCTATCCTTGAGATAAAGAAAGAGTTGGTGGATGAAACTCATAACTCTACAATCACTACACAAACTAGAATCAATAAAATATATTTGGAATGTTTTCATCCTTATTTGTGAGATAATGTCAAAAGGGAGACAACTGACTCTACTACACGGTTCATTGAATGTTAAAAGGTGAAGGTGGAGTTAAAAATTACTAGTGTTATATTGAAACCACTATGCAAACCAATATAGATGTGTGACAATATTAGTATGGACTTAGTCATTATTATTTTAATAACATTCATAGGAAAAATATGATATTTATTTTAGTATATCATTTATAAAAATTTCCATTTAGACACTATTTCACAATACTTCAATCTTGAAAATCATACAATGATAAATAAAAATGTTTTGGGGTGATTTTATGGGGAACCAAATTCAATAGTTTTTATTGAGATCCAAGGTTCACCTCTAAATTCTGTATAAGTCTTTAACATGATTTGAATATTGAATTAAATTTTACTATGTCCCAACATCCAAAAATAGATTTCGAATCTAAGAATACTATTTAGAAACCATAGGACATGTTGTGAACATGCTCAATATAATATGAAGGTTTGTGGTATCAACACTACTCATTTTTCGAGTTCGCATATATCATCATATTACAATTAAGTATTCAAATAGAACCATATGAATCATTATATGGGAAGTGATGTAAAAATCATTCTATTAGGGATGAATTTGGTGAGGGAAATATTCTTGGGACAAATATTTTACAAGATATGACATAATATATTCATGTTATCCAATAATATTTATAAGCTTCTTAGGATCAGTGAAAGTGTTATACTAACAACCTTCCAAGGGGATTTATGATTGATGTAAGAGACAATGTATTTCTTCAGATGTAACCTTGTATGAGTGTGATGAATGTTGGAAATGTCATGATGATTATCCAATTGTACATTAACCCCTTATAAATCATTGATCTCATAGGAGCAGTGGCCTATTGTCCATAATATCCACCAAATATGGCTAATGTTCTTGATTTATTCCAAGTATCTCTCCTCAAGATATACATAACTGATCCCTCACATGTACTGAATTTAAAGGTGGTACAAATAGTACATGACATCTATTTTGAGGTGAAACTAGTGGATATCATGAATATTAAAAAAACCATTTCTACAAAACAATACAACCCGTTGTATCATTGTCTTATTAATGACCCGTGTGTATGAAGAGCTGAAAATGGAACAAGAATAAACAATGAAATTGAACTACCATCCCCTATTCTCAATCGAATAATATGAGTAGAGATTTATGGAGAGAATTTCAAACAGGGGGGAGAATGTAATGATCGAGTGTTTTTAATGGTTGTTTATTCATGATAAAATGTTAATTATAATATATTATATTATTCACATACAAAATATAGAGAAACCCACAAAATATTATCTCTAAAATTAATATATTTTCTTTAGTAATTTATGAAACCAATGAATTTTCTGAACATTATAATTTCAATATAATAAAATATAATAGTTAAATGTAAAAATATGGATCCCCCCAATCTATTAGACACATCACCCCATGACCAACTCTATTGAAACAAAACTATATATTAGTAAACCAAAAAACATCTTAATAAATGAAAATATAATCTTATGAATAATGGTAAGAAATATTGAGTGAAATAATGATGTAGTGTTAATATGTTAGAAAGGGAAATTTTGTCATTTGGATTAAACTATTATCTGTTTGTTGGGGAAATATTTTCATTTATCTATATAAAAATCATCAATTTTATGACAGGAAAAAATATCCTTGGTTGATATATTTATAATTATAATTATATTTTACATGTATTAGTGAGAAAGGATGATTTAGGTTGGAAAGAGAAATGATGGCATCAACTAGTAGAGTCATTACATTTAATGCTCCTTTTTTAGGACATGGGAGGGAAGTTGATTCTTTGGGTTTTACATTTTCTATTCTGAAGCTGAGATTTACGAATTAAATCTTGAATGAAATTCCATATATTAGAGGGTAAATATAGTTGAGATTACCACATAGTCAATGTTAGTAGTGCCACCACATAAAACTACCAGCATCACACACCTTACCATTAAGGCATGCATGGGAGTAATAAATGGTTGCATGTTAAACAAACAGTTTCATAATGTGTAATTACCATTTTATAAATAAAATATTTATTCCATCATTTCTATTCTAATAATATTTTTTATAGTATAATATATTTATAATTTAGATGAAATTAATAAATTGATTTTTTGATTAAAATAAACCATAATTTTATTTTTCATGAATATAAATAAACTTTAATTGTAAACTTATGTATTCTAAATGATATTTTTTAATTTATTTTTTTAAAACCCATTTCTTATAATTAAAATGATAAAGTAATTCTATAATTTTCCATGGACATTTTATAATTGTGGAAAATATGACTATGTCTTAAATACTGTGATTTTTTAAAAATATAGATATTTTTATTTAAAAGTAAACAAATATCATATATTAAAAATTAATTTGATAAAATAAATATAATTTTTGATATTTTCATATATAAAATTGTTTCGGTATATTTATTTTATAATTTTATATAATTGATTATTTTTTTGTGAATAATAAAAATACAGTTGTGGGTTTTTGTTATGATTTATGACTTCATATATATATCATAAAAACTAAACAATTAATTAACCTCAATAAATATCCTAAAATATTTCATTTTATAAATATTATATTTTTTATTAAATTTTAATCAACTTCTAAACCAATATCTGACCTTCCAAAGTCTAAAATGGAAAATTTCATTATAAAAACATTACATTCTTTAACATATTCTTTTTCACAACAAAATTAAGTATAAAAAAGTATTTTAGGTTATTTTTAATTAAAATATCCTAAAATTTAAATCAATCATCAATATTCTTGAGTTTATACAACGGGTATGCCAATGATTTCCTATATTCCACACCATAGATTTCTAAATACTATATTTGGATATTAGTAAATAATTAAACAATTTTTTATATAAATATCAACCTATTTCAACATTAATCTTCACACCCAATCCATCCTACACAATGTTCTATTGAATTTGTATCCCCACGAGTCCACCCAAGGGGTCCTTAAGCCACCACGGTTCCAAGAACCATTATTTTGGAAGAACTATTTAAGGTAAGGGAATTCTAATCATCTCCTATTCTATTAAAATAATTATTTTTTTCAACATATTGTAAATCATATTTTATAATCCTATAATATTTTTTCATTATATTTTTTATTCTAAATTTTTTTTTTATTAATGGTAGCACCTTGTTCTTTCTTATTTTACACTTTTCTAACACAGTGTTTTAAAATCGTCCTGCTACCAAATTTGCTTCTCAAATTTCACTATTATTCTTGAGAAATGATAAATTATTATTTTTTGTGAATACAAAAACAAATTCCTTTTCCATGGGTATTTAAATATATATAAACAAGTATTTTAGTGATTTTAGAATATAAATCAATGAAACCCACATGTAGTTTTCGAATGATAATAATGATATATTGATCATGTATTTATGAAAATTTTCATTCCATGGTTTTGATGTGAAATTTTTTATCTTTTATAAATGAGATATTAACTAAAATTAATTATTATAATTAATGGGACTCACATTAATTAATAAATATAAATATTGGTCCCTAATAGTTATCCAATGAAATGGGTAAACAATTCATCTCAAGAGATAACATGTTTTACGATACCTTGGTGTATAACATTTACAATTTTTATTTATAACACCATCAAAATAATCCTTGGAGATATTCTAATTAATGTCTCAAATAAATTTTGTAGCTACATTTTCTATATTATGAATCATGTTGTATTTTTTATGATATGCTTTATTTTCTCATTATCATGTTATATTGTTACACCAGAAGATCTTATTGAAATGTATCATGATTACATTGTAATTGTTTAAAATTATTATTCCCTTACAAGGCTCATACTCAACCATTTCATTTATTAATGTCACCATTAGATGAGATGCAGTACATGTATCTTAGAGTGAATCAATGGTGAAGAATTTCATGTGGATTTGAATTATGTTTTCTATTTTCTTGTATTATATTCATATTTCATAGGAAACTAAATTATAAATTATCTTTTTATTTTCTCCCATGAAATGAAATGTTTCTGTATAAAAATGGTTGGATTCCATATTATCAATATGTATTTGGGCTGATAATTTTTCATATTATAAATTATTACAGTGTTTTGATGATAGAAAAAATTGATTATTTTTTTTGGGTTGATTTATTGTATTTTAAATAATCTTAGTAATCTCTGAAGGATCAATAGAGGTTTAGAATGTGTATCATTAATACAAATAACAAAATTTGGGGAGATATATTAAAAATTATTTTAAAAATCTACTGATTTAATTGAAGATTATCCTTTTTGAAAAACAGATGTGGGGATTTATTAAAATAAGATATGGAGGACATTTCATTTTTAATACATAGTCTGGTTAGTTAATTTTCTATAAATTTACTCATGTTTTAATGGAATTCTTTGGTATAGAGATGCAATGATCTCAACATCCCTATTTCATTTTAAATTTTTTCATAAATAACGAACCCATGAAAAAATCATCATGTTATCACGGTTTGGAACTCAAGAAAATTATTTATAACTACCAATGAATATTGAAATCTCATTAATGTAAAATTTTTAAAGGATTATTATATTTTCCAATCACGAAAACCCATGAATACAACATTAAATATCAACCAAATAATTATTAAAATTAAAATTTACCCAATTAATTACACAAAAACACGAAATTCAAAGGAGCAGTATGTGAAGAGAAATTTTAAATTAAATTTTATTCACAAAAAATATTCTAAAACAATAATATAACCACAGTTGGAACACCTTATCCATGTGTCTATAGATCCCTTGAAATAACCATCCATCGTTTATATTTCCATTGAGAGTAGGATGAGGCTTGAGTGGAACTTCAAATTTATTATAATTCACTCATTGAGGATAAAGGGATCAATAATTTTTAATTTATTAGATGACAACTTTGGGACTCCAAAATAATCAAAACATTCTAGTTGTTCAAACATACAAATGGGGTTCCAATTAACCATATTTATAGAAAAAGTGGAAACCAGTTTTGGGCTCCAACTTTTCAAAATTACAATTGGATCATCGATTTTGGGGGTTTAGATATTCTTATGTGGCTTGAATAATACGAACAATGTATATTTCCACCAATGATTTAATATTTTGGTCCTTATAATGGATGATTTTTTCCTATAAATTATTCAAAGGATATATTAGACACATGATTTCATGTCTTTCAAAAGGAATCATGGTTCCATTGGTTTTAATAACACCTTATTCTATAGTTCTTGGGCTGCGGGCTTACCCTTCTCAAAATGTTATCCTCCTATGACCTCTATCAATGTAGTCGTCTTCTACCTTAAAAATACATAGGGTGATATTGGGAAAAAATTGACTCTCTTCGGTGAATGGTTCGTATGTCCTCATTTTCATTGATAGTTATATTGAGGAATATATGTACATACATCATTAGACCAAGGTGGATCATATTGTATATGAAAAGAGTCATCATACGATGTTCTAGAAAATCATTATCCCATATAGTTTTTCTTCTATGATGAAGGTGTCACGGTTAAACAAGAGGCACCATTACTTGGTTCTCTCATATCATGACGAATTCAAGAAGGAATGTTCATATTCCATCTAATCTTTTAAGAATAGTTGTTCAAACTATTTATATGTTCACTCATGATGTGATTCCCTTTAGGAAGCGATGCAGATTATCATCCAATGTCATCTACTTCACAAAAAAGACATATCATTTCTATGAGGAATTATTGATGTGTTGGTGTATTTCCATTTTTTATGATTATTTTATGATTTTTCTTAATTATATTAAAAGAAACCAGTAACATATGAAATTTTATCTCTATAAATTCATTCCTTCCCACATTCCCCATTAAGTGGGTATTAAATATCATAGTGGAAATGTATATTGTTTAATCATCCAACTTAGTTTTGTTGACAATGTAATTTCAAAGGACATCCCTTTAAATCTGTCTAAAAAGAATCCTTGGACTCTTATCATATTGAACTAGTCCAGTGTAACACCCCATCATTTGGTGAACTATTGTTTTAATCATTTTATTCATTTAATACTTTTTATTATAGAACACAATAAATATACTGCATTACGTCAATAAATATTCGATATTTCGATTTAATTATATTAAAGTGAACGTAATTATTTTTCTAAAAGAAACACATAAATTATCCTGTGGTAAATGAAACATTATGTTTGTATAAATTTACAAAAAAATACAGAGTCCCCTCGATATTATTCATCACATGCAAGGCTGAGTCCAACCGAACTATGATATTTTATTAGTAATAATATTAAAATATAGTTATAGCTACCACCAAGAGACTGGAATGAAATTCATGAATAATATTAACTAAATATTATAAATAGTGTTCATAAATATATATAAAATTAATCCCTTGGTAATTAATTAGTATCAGTGAATGAAAGAACTGTTTGAAAGTATTTTCCATTCAAAGAATCCTATTTTTCTATGTATAAAGACAATTTGGAATCAAAAATTTTAAAAAACTTTTTAATAATTATTCAAATTATATTTATATATTTTATATTCAATAATATTTTTTTATACTCACCTGATAGATTTGAGGGGTATTTTTTTTAAACAGATTGGGACTAGCCCTTTTATTGAAGAAAAAAAACAGAGACCTTTTTTAAATTAGGTAAGAGGGGAACCATTACACGCTAATAGCCAAGGCACACAGCCTTTAGAATGAAGGGAACAAAAGCCCATGAAATCAAAAGAAACAAAGTCCAGAGAAAAGTAGAACCCCTGAACCGAATAGACTCCCCGCAGTCAACAACGCCATCGCGCCCAGGTCAAGCGGACTACCCGCTGAAACCGTGCCGCCTGAGATGTCACCCAGAAGCATCATCCTTGAGAACCGCCCTGGCGCACCCAATGTTTGTCCTTCAAAACTTTGTCACCCTTCCAGCCCCAATGCACGAATCCCCCCACCGACGACAGCAGGGAACCAACACCGGACCACGAACAAGATGCCACTGTCGAGATCCCGACCAAACCGAGCCGAAAAAACCAGATCTGAAACAGATTTGAAGACAGAGAGGCCGAAGTCCATGGGGGTCAGAGACGCCGTGGGGGGGGGGATTGAGGGACACTGAAGCATGATGAAACACCAAATCTGAGACAGATCTGAAACGCCGATGGCCACCGAACTGAATCGCCAAACCGCCAGACTAGCGACCGAAGCCACACATAACCAGAGCATTGAGAGCCCTTCAGACCAAAAGCCACGACCCAAATCCACCGCGTTAAGGGAGAAACCTCCGAATAGGACACCATGGGAGATTCACCATGGAATAATCTGCCATGGGAGAAACCCTACAGGGTATAGAGAGCTCTCTTCCGAATCTGAGAGTCCCCATCCCCTTTCATGGATTTGAGGGGTATAAGATAATGGAAAATCCAATTATATATATAAAAAGATGTATATTTCTAAAAGGTATGTAGATTAATTTTTAATGAATAACACATATTAAATATTAAACTTCACACATTTAAATTTTTTATTTTAAAAGATATAATTCATTTTCTGTGAATATAATATCATAATTTACATTTGTTTAATTTTTTAATTTTTAATGAACAGATACAATTTTTTGATGATTACTGAAAAACATTTCATTTTATTCAGAACTTACTTTTCATATATTATACTTATATAGTTAATATATATTTATTTTTGTAATAATGAATTTTTATATCAATTTTACATCAATTAATCCAATGTTGGTAATTTGTATCAATATGAAAATAAAGTTGTATATAAAAACATAGAAAATATTTGATCGTTTTTTTGCACTAATAACCATATTTTTCACCCCATAAATGAGATTGATTTTAAATTATTTTCATTATACTATGTATTTATAATTTGGAAAATGGATTCATTATTTGGAATAATAAAAATTATAGTGTCTAATATGGTCATTATAGATTTTGAGTAAACATATTAGTGAATGAGATTAAAATTAATTATAATGATGATGAGAAAAATTAGCCTAACAAAGGACTAAAATTTAAAATTTAAACTCAAAATTATCTTGATTCATGTACAAAATCCCTTATATGTTTATATTCATGCCCTATCTTCTATTGAATCGAATTGGGAAATTATCGGACCAATATAACATGTCAAAAATGTGTGTTGAATACCCTTTTAACAAATATACAAGAATGCCACTCCTCCTTCACTATAAAAAGACACTCAGACCTATCAAAATTATAATGGTTGTTTCTTTATAAATTTGTACTTAAATTGACACAAAACTCAATATAATGGTTAAAGAACATAGTGTTCTTACTTATAGTGGACAACAATATCACTGGCTGATGTCATCCATTTTTCTTTATAATCATGGTTGGAATGTATGATGAAAAATCCTATTTTTTTTTATATATATTGCATTTATTATATATTTATTTTCTTAGAATTATATAATAAAGCATACCATCAGGATTTCAATTCTATTTAATTATGATAACAACATTTTTGGAATTACGGACTACTGCCTTCTCAAAGTGATGTGATTTGATCACACATAACATGTAACGTAATATGGATTAGTTTAGTTAACATATATTATATATATATAATAATATTTCTCCTGGATTGATAATATATATAAATATATTTTATCTAATTTCATTCTTTTAATATGATGATAAAACTGAAACAACATTCATGCATACATACGATATATCATCTATATGAATAGTGTATTCCATTTCATACTTCAATCCATTATATATTATAATAAATATTTAAATAAAAAATATTACATTTATATAATGTTTTAAATTATTTAAATATGTACATTCTGATCTATATAATAGGATCATTAATAAAAAATCAAAACTTGTATGAAAAACAATGGAAATATTATAAAAAACATGACATTAACACTGAGTTCTTAATAAAAAGGTCACATAAAGTTATAAGAAATATTATATGTTATTAGATATAATAACATGGTTCTTTTTTAAGTTTATATTAATCATACATTTACTATAATGAGTTTTTAAGGTGTATGGGAATAGTCAAGACTTAGGGTAAGGGTTTTCTCTCTCACTGCTTATATCTGTAAGATACACGCCTTATTCACCAATAATTTATTATCTGTGGGGTATATACCACATATGGATGTATTATATGACTATTATACATAATTATATGGTTATTTAAATATATATTATATTTTCATTATTTCATGGGGTTATATTTTTATAATTTATTTAAATAATATGTAATTCTTTCAGAATTTTCCTTCATTGAGATGCATTTTATGTTATGAATCTATATTTATTTTTGAGATGTATATAATACAATTGAAATATTATATCATAAATCTATTTTAGATACCTTTATTATGTTATTATTATGAAATATTTATGTATAAATATTCATAGGTGGGTGCTTAGATGACATGTGATTCCAAATCTCGGTGTTCCTAGAATTAATTTTATGAAAATATTATGTATATTTTATATTTTATGAAAACAATTTCATAAATAAATGGGATCACTATAAAAAAGTTAATAAAATAAAAAATATGATACTACAGTTGAGTCCAAAATGTGGTGCTTTTTTTATGTGTGACATAAAATGAGTTGGCCAATGATGTTCGGACCCCTCGCTAGTTGGTGATATATTTAAGGGGAATTATTAATTAAATTATTTGAATTAAATAATTTTTTTGAACTAATGGTATGTTTATAAACATATCATTATGGAAAATTTTTTATGGTTTTTACATTTTTCTTAAATCACTAGAAAAGATCTATATCCCCCCTTTCATTGGTAGATCTCAGTAAATCAATAAATAATCACAGAATCGGGTCAGATCAAGATGCAACAGACACAATACATTATTCGAAATCACTTGTGGATTCATTATTCATAAACGATCAATCCAAAATCTATGTAGGACTTATTATATGTGGTTTTATGGCCTTATAATTAAATTTACTGAGTATATTATTATTCATTATTCAATCTATGCCCTAATATGGCCTTTCCATGAGCCTATATACTATATTTAAATTTTGTTAAGAAATATTCTTACCACGGTATGAATGTTCTTGATCATTTTACATGATTTATTTTCCAATGATATCTATATAATGGTTTTTATTTATTTTATACATTTTGTCTTCATGTTTTTCACCGGTTGGATCCTTGCAGACGCAATTCAACATTTAAAAAATATACCTAGTTTGATTGGACCACCAGATTGGTAGTGGATCGACGAAACAAGAAAAGATAAACGACCTAAACATATATTCTGGATCATTGTGAGGCAAGGATGACTGATTTTGGGATTAAATATTAAGATAAATATAGTTAATGGTGTGGCGGTGTGCGTTTTGAATGACGGAACCCCCATTACTAATAGATTCTGATGAATGACGAATGATGCCCCAAAACCTTGACTTATTGCCAGATCCACCATTTATAGCCCTATATAGCACATGATCTAAAATAGATTGAGCGGAATTAATGCATTAGGAATTTATTATGTATTCTAATATTTCTATAAAAATCCCGACTACACACCATTTTCCATGATGAACACATGGAGTGTATCCTTGCACAGGTGGCAGATATGGGATTGGAAACCAATAATGATGGAATTGTGTGTATATCCCCAACACGCAATGTAAAACCATCCCTTTTGTGTATGATATATGGTGGTCACTATTAATAATTTCCGCCATCATGAAATGCCTAAAAATTTACATTGAAGGAATATTCATCAATGTATTTGAATATCCAAAACTGAGGGCACAATCATACTCTACTTTAATAAAAACCTAGGATATTCTATTCATGGGCCGATGTGTGTGTTTAAATGAAGGAGATACAGGTGATTTATGTTTTCCCAATACAGGACAAGGGGTTTATATCTTGTGGGGGACCCCACACTAGATGGTGTGCTGCTCAACCACCTTGTTGTGTCCCTAAACGGAATATGGTTTCATCCAATTTATAGTACATACTGTGTAGGTGGCCTGCATAGAAGTCCTGGCTAACTAGGACTAGGACTAGGTCCTGATCAATGAGTTTGTATACCATCGTACAGACATGCTGATCCACATGGTGTACCACCCATATGATTTTCTTATGTCATGTGAATGGATCATGGCATGTTCATTTTAATGAGATCCACCATATGTCATGAACATAAGGGATGGTTTTGCATTGCGTGTTATTGATATACACACTATTCCATCATTATGGGTTTCCAAACCCATATTTTCCACCAGTGAAAGGATACACTCCATGTGTTCATCTTGGAAAATGGTGTGTAGTCGGGATTTTGATAGAAATATTAGATTTCATAATCAATTCCTCATGCATTAAATCCACTAAATCTATTTCAGATCTTGTGCAATATAAGGCTATAAATGGTGGATCTGACAACATTTCAAGTTTTTGGGGCATCATTCATCAGAAATCAGACTATATTAGTAATGAGGGTTCCTTCATTCAAAATTCACACCACCACACCATTAAAAATATTTCCCATAATATTTAATCCCAAAATTAGTCATCCTTGCCTCACAATGATCTAGAATCTATGTTTAGATCATTTATCATTTCTTATTTTGTTTATCTGCTACCAATCTGGTGGTCCAATTGAGCTCGGTATATGTTGGAAATGTGGAACTATGACTGTAGGGATCCAGCATGTGAAAAACATGAATAAATAATTTATAAAATAACCAAAAACCATTGTATAGATATCATTAGAGAAGAAATCATGTCAAATGATCAGGAAAATGCATACCGTGGTAAGAATATTTCTTAAAAAAATTGAAATATATTACATAGGGTGTAATCCTCCAGCTGTTTCACACACCCATTCCCATCCCTGCAGGGCAGCGGTCCTTGATGACCTTGAGCAAAACCATCTAGGTGTGTTGTTCATGGTTTTGCAACATTCCATGTTGAACCATGTTTCAAGGTATGGTATGGGTCTATGATGACCTAGGGTGGAACCCTCCAGTTGTGTTGGGCATGTTTCTATGAGTTTTTAAGTAGAAGAGTCATGTGGGACAGGGCATGGGTCCTTTATGTTCTATTGTGGAACACTCCAGCAAGGTTGGGCATGGGTGTGTGACCATTTAGGTGGAACCCTTCAACCATTCTGGGAAAGTTTATTCAACATTTATACTCGAACCCTCCAGCTAGGATGGGAATTGTTCCCCATATTTTATAGTGGATCCCTCTTCGCTCTATAGTATGGTTTCAATACATAATTTTTTTGATCCCTCGATTGTGTGACATAGTTTTGAGTCATTTTTGGATGTTTCCATTAACTCACAATGGATGGGATCATTTTCACCCTTGAGATGAATTTTTTTATGTGACTAAAATCATGAGAGTACGTCAATGCCACCCAACACAGATAGTGTAATTGTGTGGTGATATTTTTCCCTAAGAAGATGAGTTCATAGATGAAGTGTGATATAATTGGAATCATTATTGAAAATATAGAGCTATTTTATACTATTCTACATAGGGTGATATGTGAGGTGTACATCCCCTTTCCCCCTCATTTTTGAATCATTTTTTGGATCATATATCCATATATATCACTATTATGTGTCCCCACTTTTATTTGGGATACTCTCTTTCCAAGAGAGGTGGTGAAAATCATGGTTTGGTATATAATTTTCATGTTTAGATTCTCATGGTTGGATGATTCTAATCTCATACTCTAGGTGGTTAATAATCAATAGGTAGTTCATCTACTCACAGTGTTTAGGCCCTTATGTCTGGAGGAGATTACATTCACTCTTTACGGGGTTGAGTTATAATTTATCATTGTACCTTGTTCTATCTAACATTTTTCTACTTTATTATATATATGAATACCCCAACCTCTTCAGCATTAGGGGTGTCCTACTAGGTATTCATATACTCACCCTTTCAGGGGATTTCTCAAAAACATTGTGTATTATCAAAATGGTGGAAGTTTCTACTATGACTACAAATGATCTTAGGGATATTAGTAATTTGGACAACATATGGTTGACAATGCTTTGGATTTTGAGGTGGGTTCTCTAATATATTTACTCTTAACAGTTTTCTATTAGTTTTTGACACATATATGGTTGGGAGTGTATTTTTACCCTTAAAATTTATGTATTAAATAACTACTTTTTTACTACGTAGAGGATCATGAATGCTTGGATTACTATAGATTAGTGTTTATCTTCAACTTATCTCCCACTAAATATTTTAATCGAGACGGTTGTGTGTGTATAGGTAATTAGGAAAAGGCATCTCTGAGTTAGTTATATATATAATGTTAATCGCCACCCATGAAATATGGATGCAAGCCTAGAGTATTTATGGATTGAGCCATGACTTGCGTCGATCATGAAATATTTGTATCATAACATGTTCATTACTTGGTATATTGTTCCTAAATTTCCCATAAAGAGGATATAGTTGGATTCATGGAAATATTGTCATCATGTCTTGATTGTGGCCCTTTGGTTAGGGAGTCTAATGATGATGTAGTGAAAAATATATCCATTCATTGGGACATTGAATACCTACTTTTCAACTCGTTATGATGAGAAATTTGTTACAGTGAAAAATGGTACTTGAAACATTTAGTATTGAGTTGTTGAATGTACCTCTTGAGTCATCTCTCCATTATTATGGATATATATATATATCTAAATGATCATCTCACTAAGATACTCCATGATAACATTAATTATTCCTTAGTGATGAAAGAGAATAGGTACACCAGCTCTGGTTCATGATGATGACCCTATGAGTGACAAGACCTCAGTTTAGGGTCCATCTCATGACATCATACCTCAAGGTGGGCAGGTAGCAGTTCTTCACCCTTTCGACTAGTAGATCATCTCCATAGAGTAGGATGAGAATGCGCTGAGGCATAGCGTAGAGAACCTAGGAAGCCTGAGAATGTGTAGTTCATTACTTATTATGGTCATGTTCACATGAAATGAAACTAATTGACCAAACATGCTAATTATCATTTTCAAATAGCTGATACTCTATCCTGGTAGAGGTAGCATTGTGATCATGGATCTCATATGCATGGGCAGGTTGCTCCCAAGGGACATGGAGCTGGTTGAGGAACATGAGTAGCTATAGGTTGAAGATAAATTTATGATATCCTTCCACCACCTCCATTATGCCACTAACAATAGGATTAGGAAGCTTGAGTCTTGGGTCCCAAACAACATTATGTTATTGATGTCTATGAACCGAAAATTCACAAGATAGTAAGGGACATGATCTTGTTTTATTCGAAACTTTCACCTGTACTGGTAGAAATTGGTTCATGAAATTAATTTATATTTATAGATTTGGTGTGATATATGGATATCCTATTTGAGGCACCACATCAACAGCTTCATATTGAGGTAACTATAGGGAGATCATCTTCTGAATCATTCATATGCCTGTTGTATGAGCAATTTCTTGGTGGAGAGTGTTTCCTGTTAGTCCACTTGATCATCATGATGGAACCCTCTATGGTAACATTAGGTATGGATTAGAAAACCATGGTTTCATTCTAGATTGAATTTCACTAAAGAGAAATTAAATCTGTATGTACTGATTTGAGGATTTTCTCATTTCCTTTAGAAACACACACACACATATATATATATATGTATGTATGTATTTATCTCAAGTTGGGTAATATGAGTTCTATGACTAGGAGTCTATATGTCATCACTCATCAGTTGGAATCTGTATCCCTTATCATGTAAGGATCTTTTAGAATATCAGTGCATTCATTTGTTGATGATTATATGGAAATCTTCTCTATATACATTTGGGAGTACCTCCAAGGTTGGAAATGTATTTTTTCAATGTAAAACATACCTAAACCAATCTGTTATCTGTACTCCATATCGAATGGAACCTAAAGAGCTCTAGGAGTTGTGTTTTCAATTGGATTACCTTTGTGATAATGGTTTCATCTAACCCAGTGTGTCTCTATGGGTTGCTCCAGTTGTATTAGTGAAAATGGAAAATGGGTGCTAACCGATATGTCAGATTATTCATCTATTGAACAAGGCCACGATAATGAATAAGTACTCCTTTATATTGACTGGTATACTATTTGATTAGTGTTTAGGTGATAGATTTATATTTAAGATCGATTTCCAATCTAACAACCACAATTTGAGCATATCTGAGATTGATATTCCAAATTTGGATTTCTAATGACATTATTGAAACTATGAGTTCCTAGTGATACCCTTCGGTGTGAAAAAATTGTATCTTTTTTATGTATTTGATAAAATAGGTTTTCCAATTGTATGTGGACCAGTTTTTTGGAGTCTTCATTGATGATGTACTTTTATTATCTAAAATATAGGATAATCTTGTATAGTACATGGGGATTGTTCTTGATTTTCATCGACAGAAACATATTTATGGAAATCTCTAAATGTTATAGTAAGGGATACATGAGGTTCACTTTCTAGGTCATGTCATTATTGAGCATGGTGTAGCCATGGGACCGGTAAATATAAGACTAGTTCTTTCTTGGGATCCACCAAGGATCATGTTAGAGGTGTGGATTTTTCTTTTCTTGGTGGGGTACTATATGATTTTCATAGAAGACATCTCTAGAATTAAATCCCATTGAAATCCTTGACGTGGAAGGGGAAACCCTTTACATTGTCTTAGCTATTACAAAGGTCCTTTGAAAAGTTGATGTTGAATCTGATGGGTTCTCTTTTGTTGAGACAATCCAAGTAGGGTGTGTAGTTCATAGGGTATTTAGATGCATAAGGCATATGGATTAGTTGCGTGTTTATGAAACATCTTTACTTTATCACATTTGGATCAATGTATTCAATACCTATATAAAAAACTACAGGACATGACACTTATATTTTATAGTGGTATTCTTATCCATGAGGGTGTGAAGAGACATTCTTAGGGGAGAAAAAATTTATATTTACTCATACAACTAGAGTCTCATGTACTTATTCACATAGAGATATACGAATGTGAGAAAGTGACATAGATTAGAGATCCTAAAGGAATAAGACATCGAGATAGTCTATACTATAGGGAAGGGGAATACTAGATTCCCTCAATAGGATTTTCTAAGATTTCTTAGTATATGATATTTCATAGTAGTTATCTTCCTAACACCTATCCTTGGTGGTGTTAATATATGGAATTTGGCTTCAGTTGATGGTGATAAATCCTTCGCTTCTTGAATATGTGAGATTGTCTTTACTAGGAGACATCGACTGGGAGGTATTATGTTATCAGATATTTAACAGTGAATCTCCATTTTGATATTATGGTGGAGGGAATCACTTCATATTTTTCTAGGGGGAATAGTGGTTATAGTAACATTGTGGGAGGAGGTGATGCAGGGGATCCACACATCTCCCAAATTAGTAAAAACTACAATGGGGAATATTCACAAAGACATTCAGCGATTGTTTATTTGTTATAGTATGAGGTGAAGAATATGTGAGTTCATATCTCGGTGCCTCTCATATCAATAGGTGAATGATCAACACAATGTACGGGTCGGTTTGTTGCAGCCACGTGATGTCCCGTAGTGCAAGTGGGATTTAATGTTCATGGACTTCATCATAGGGATTCAATGAATATGT
This sequence comes from Viscum album, assembly GCA_963277665.1. Classification (NCBI taxonomy): domain Eukaryota; kingdom Viridiplantae; phylum Streptophyta; class Magnoliopsida; order Santalales; family Viscaceae; genus Viscum; species Viscum album. Next base: position 1,981,273,692 of record OY728161.1, on the reverse strand, counting down.
AAAGACATGAAAACATCTGGGTGATAGTTTTCCAACTAATGATGTCGGAACACTTCCACTAATTTTGGGATTAGAGCTCAATGGACATTTGGGGATGTTTTATGTAAGGCAGATCATTCACCTTAATGTATTTCACTCAACATTTCCCTTCGATGATGACATTTGGTTTTTCCATCATCATGGAGAGGCTTGTGTGAAGAATTCGAGATCCAATTGTGAATGAGAATATCCTTTCTCCGCAATACTGAAGGGAATATTGACTGAATTGTCTAGGTAATGGAGGTTATACAGAGGGTGTGTTTGTTAGACTCTATCCAGAGCTGGGAGTATCACCAGCATTTGATAGAGTTTTCAAAAAACAATAGATAACACTCTACCATTTTCATGACACATTTTCAAACCCTATATGGGATAAACTAGAGTTGAACCATATAATAGAAAAATATTGGTGGTTAAAACCTTGTAGACCCATATATGGTTAAAGAAACAATGGAAAATTTCCATGTCATATGCGAGTAGAAAAGGATGTCTTAGGGAAGTTATATATCTTAAACACATCTCTATTATAGGCCTTTGGAGTTCAAATAGGTATTACGTGATTTCCTTAGTCTCCCCATGATGAGGGTTGTGTATGATTGTCCAAGGTGGTAAGCTCACCTCAAGGGTTATTGGGTCATTTGAGATCATTCAGTGGTTTGGTGAGGATACGTACCACCTCATCATACCCCCATTACGTGAGTTATTGCATGTCGTATTCCACATGTCCCATATAAAGTTGAATAACCCTGACCCCATGCATATCATAGACTAGTTAGAGAATAACATTGATGACGGATAAACCATTGTGGATAAACCAGTGGAGATTGAAGATCCGAAAGAGAAGACCCATTGTGGAAAGACCATCCATTACATGGGCATGATGTGGTGGTATAGAAATGAGTATGACAGTTCCTGGGTGTGGGAGAGGAAAGTGTATGTTCAATATCCCAATTTTTTTCCTTGTTTCTTTTGGGATGAAATTTTTGAAGGAGGTAATCACATAATGTCCTTTAATTTTTCTTTTAATTCATAGAAATTTTTCAATATATATATTTCTATAGATTGGTGCTGAGAGGACATTCCATTTCTATGCCCGGTGTGCCCAGAATTAAATTTATAAATAAAGTAAATTATTTATTTTAGTTAGCATTGGTCATTCAGACCCCTCCATCGTTGCCAATACATTTAAGGGGATTAATAAATTAATTAATTTAAAATAATTAATTCTTTTTATAAAATGATTTGATTATAAATATATTGTTATAGTCAAATTATTAGGTTTGTTTAATAATTTTGAAATCATCGGTGAGATCTCTCTCCCCCTTCCATTGGGGGATCTCAATCGAACAATGACGAATCATTAGATCTAATTAGAGCTAGACAACATGAATTAATTAGATTTATAAAAATCTTTGGTAGATGTGTTCTTCATCATCAATCGATCAAAAATTGATTTGGAACCCATTATATGGGTTTTTAAACCCTTATGATTTAAATTTATTGTGTATATTATTATGTAGTTTTTTGATTTGAGGCCTTTTATGGAAAATGTTTGAGCCCATGTATGAGATTTCAATTTTTATATTCAATGTTCTAAACTCGATATATCCATACATAATAGTCAATCAAAGAAACTTTTGGAACATTGTATAATCCTCATTTTTTTCTACTTTTCTCCCTTGTAGATGTGAATTCATCACCTGTTGGGATACCCATGGTTGAAGTTACAAAATTTTCAGAGGTAGTAAGCTCGATCAAACCCTTAGATTCACAATTTATTGATGAAATGAGAATATATAAATTTTTTGAAAAATGATTTGGGATCATTGTGAGGAAAGGATGGTTTATTTAATGACTAATGATCAATAAATCAATCATTTTTTATTTTCTGAGGTGTAGTTTGAACAACAGATCCCATTTGAATAATGGAGGATGATTTCCGGTGAACGTCAGACCATATTATTACTTTCTGAAGGATCCCACTTTTATAACCGTATATAGTGGAGAATATGAAGTGGATTTAGTAGATTTAATTCATGGGATATGAATATAGAAAAAGGATATTTCTATCAATATCCGGACAACACACTGTGTTCCTAGATAAACACACAATGTGTAACATTTCTAAAATGAAAGGTATGGTTTTAGAAACCCGTAAGGATGGAAAATTATGTACAAAACCAAAATGTCATGTACCACCATTCCATGTGATTAATCCATATGAAAATTCTCACAGCTGGTCACACACCATGTTCTATGTACAGAGCATGCACAGATCAAATGGGAAGTACCCCCATGTGTATTAGCATGTTCTGTATAAAGGTACACAGACACAGTGAGCATGACACAGCCTCGGTCCTAAATAGATAAGAGAATCCATGTATTCCACCTATAGTGAATATGATTCTACATGTGATACATCATGACTTGGGTTAGGGAAACATATCGGTGGTCGAGAGGGATCACATTACATGTGGGTCCCCTCATACATCTTGTACCCATTGAGCTCTTTTGACAAATGATTAATCACACATATCTCTATCATTTGAACACATATTTTGGATTGTGAATATCCTATGCATAGTGTGTTTCTATGTATAATGTGATGGTTCCCTTAGTTGTGTACTTTGAGATATAATGTTCAACATTCTATTCAATTCACCTCTTTGGATGACACTTGATGGTGGAAATGATCAGGAGGGATCACAAGAGGTTTCATTCTGGGTATAAGCCTCCTCAAGGGAAGGGTACAGTCCTTGAGGTCTACGATTTGAACCCTACAGTAGAGCTTGGTGTGGGACCTTGAATTTTTATGTGGATCCATATTGTGGTGTTGGGTATGGGTCCTTGATGACCTAGGTTGGAACCCTTTTGCTAGTCTAGGATTGGGTTCTCAACCTTTTGAGAAGAAAACTCATGTGTGACAGTGCATGGGTACCCATTGACCAAGAGTGGAACCCTACAGCTAGGCTAGGAATGGGTCATAAAACATTATAGTGGATCCCTATATCTAGACTTGGAATGGGCCAATGATCTTTTGATTGGATCTCTCCAGTCATTATGTGATTGCATCATTGAATATTAGAGTGGAACCCCAATTCATGCCAGGTCATGGGTCATCTACCTAAACTTTTGAACCCCTCGACTATGAGGAACAATGAAGAGGTGTGGTTTTACATAGATTTGGACTCATGAAGAAGATGTATGGTTTCCCCAGTATAAAACATTATTTATATACGATCAAAACCATGCAGGTAAATCAGTGCTACCTAGAGCATATAGGTTCAAGGAGTTTTAAATGACTTCCATAGATAGTTGTGTTTAGGTATGAATAGGGAGATGTTGGGAATCATTGTCAGTGTATTGGAACTGATGGATACTCTTCTTATTGTGCAGAGTTTGTGAGATGGAGATCCCATTACAGTATTATTTGTTGTTCTTTTGACTGATCATATATCAATATATTTATTTGTGTCAACTCTATAGATTTGGATACTATTATACTAGGAGAGGTGAAGATGCATGGGGTATGCCACATGATTTACATTTTTATCATTCCATTTTTGGATGGTTCAACTACATTATTATAGGTGTTGAAGACATGTCATGTAGTTCATTTACTCTTAGTGTTTTCCCACTTATTCAAATATGAGATTAAAAAAAATTATGTTGGTTTGTGATGTACATTTTTGTATACATTATTATGTATGCTATTTTCCTATTTTATTGTTTACCATGTTGATCTCCCTTTATCTTATGAGGGGTTCAACTCGGTATGCTTATACTTACATAGACAATATCTTTTCATGCACACATTGTATGTTATATAGATGACAAAATTGGATATTGTGAATATAGAGGAGCTTTGGGATAATCGGTGTTTTCACCACATATGATTGTAATAGATTGTGACATTGTAGCTGGGCTCTCTTAGTTAATTAATATTTGCATTTTTCTATCATGTTGGGATACATTTCAGGATGGGGGTGTATTTTTAACCATTACCTTTTCAGTATACAATAACATACTTTTTTACTACAAAGAAGTTCATGCATTCATGGTTTAACTTATAGTGAGGTATCAACTTTTAATCTATCCGTTTATACTTTTTAATCAATATGGTTGTTGGTGGGTATGTACATGTACGTAGGATAATCCCTCCCCAGTTAGATATGTCATCAGTTCTTTTCTGCACCCCTGGACTATGGAGGCGGGCTTGTGTTAGTTACAGATTGAGCCCCATTATGGGTTGGGTTGTGAAATCATATTTATTTCATGATATATTGAGTTTATTGTAATGTTATTCTTTCCATTTCCTTATAATTCAATTTTAAAAAAAATTAATGGTTTATTATTATAATCTATTTGTTCATTATTATTCTACCATTGATTAAATCTTATGATCTATATCTCAATAAAAATCATGATATTTCCTACCATATGGTTATTCATATTATATACATGTAATGGGACCATTTTCTGCTCTTTTGGTATGTTATATAAATAAAAAAATATTTTTTTATGAATATATGACTCAACTTCCCATTTATGGCAGAAATATATGTTCTTTCCTAAACATATTTTCTAAAATGTATTTCAGCAGTGTTTTTATATTATTTAATTTTGATTAAATTACATTTTTACTCAAATATTACATTCTTAAAAAAATATTTTAATAATAATTATCTTGAATATTTATGATCAATTAACTTTTCAAAACGTTTACGGTGGAAAAGGAATGTTTGACATGTACAAGCATACCCACAATTAAAACTGTTATTTCTGTAATTCCTCCTTTTAATATTTACATGTGACATTTTTATAAGGAATTTTTCTTCCTAATATTATGGATTTATATTAAATAGTTTTCAAAGCATAAGAGACATAAAAAAAATTTATGTTTATAAACTGTTAAAAATAATTGAATGATATCATTATATTTTTTTAAATGGAAGAATTCAAATAAAATGATTCAATAATATCAATTCATATATTATATGTTATCAATTTATTTCTAAAGAAATATTTTTTGATATAATTTTCAAAACTATTTTATTTTATTATGTGGGAAATATTTTTCAATCAAATTAAACTTTTATTTTATATGTTTTGAAAGAAAATGGTTTTAATTTTTTTCAAAAAAAAATTTATATGTTTTCAGACCAAAATTTATCAAAAAAATGTCATGTTTATTTTAAATTATTTGAAGGAAAATGATTTTCAAATTTTTTTGAGGATATTTATAGGTTTTCAATGTTATTTTCTGGAATAATAATCTTAAAAATTATTTTATGTAAAAAAATGTTTTTTCAAACTACAATGGATATTTTCCTACTCAATTTTTTTTAATGATATTACAAAATTATTTTCCATTTACAAGACATATGTTGAAATTATTCATTCCTTTGGGTGAAAATGATACAAATTTTTCATTAATATAATGTATCGGAATGGCTTATGGTTTGATGGTGTGATGGTTATGAAACGTATTTATCATTCATGGATTATATGTGTATGAATCCTGATTCTTTTAATAGGTTATTCATTGATGAAATGATTTTGAAAAATATATATTATAAATATGTTATGATATGATTACATGATTATGATACCCATTTACTTTCATGGGTTATTATATTATATCTTATTATCATGTGTCACACATATGTATGATTTAATTTTGAGATGTGTGTGACCTATAGCTTTATCCAATTAAATGGGAAATTAGATATATATATATATATATATAAATACTAAGATAGACGTGGTTCAATCATAGAGTGAAATCTGTGCAGTAAAAGGATTTTTCCTCTATGGTTGTCATGGGAGTGAACATTGAATACTAAGATAGTTGTGGGAGTGAACTCATACTACTATGATTTCCATGGAATTGATTCCTTGACTACTATGAAAATAATTTTATATGATTATTTGTATACCACAAATATTATGCCTTATTCGCATGTTATAATATCAAGAATTGTGATCTTGATTCCCTTAGGACTCATGCCTTATGTGCAATTAATTTTATACAATTACTAAAGTATATGATATATACTATAAAGGTTATGATCATAAAATATCATTCCCATGTTCTCAAACATTTATTAACATGTTATTTTTATGTATCTCATTTTTCAAGTTTATAAAGATTTTTCCCTCACCTATTTATTATGTTTCATTTCCCTAGGTTATAAAGATATGTTTTATGTAGAAGTAATAAATTGTAATATATTTCTGAGAAAAATTGAAGATATTTCACTATATCTTAAGAATCTATTAAATGTTTCCAATAAAAATAAAATATTATGGTTCTTAGATATGTATTTTTATAATTTTTTTAATATTCATCTGAAATGATGTAGAAACCATTTATGTTATGCTTAGGTCATGTAGTTGAAATCAATTAAATTTTTGATTCATCCTTTGGAAACAAGGACAGGGAAACATTTGTGAGATCCCCATGGTTATTTTAGATGATTTGTCTGGGTATGTTTTTAATGATAAATATAATGAAGAGTTAATGTTTAGGAAAATGTCTTGGAATTTTGTTAAGGGATATAGTGAGTGTGTTTCTAGAAAAACATATATGTCTGGATACTACAGATAGATGTGGATCTCGCAGATATGTATATCCGAGTAACCCAAAAACTCATTTTTGAGATAAAATCAATCAGGAACGGGTTCAAGACAATGATCCTTGTTGCACACCAGATTTGACACTCCTTGGGGATATTTTTTAAAAATTCCAAAACTCCTTTAAAATACGTATGCAGTATTTAGATAAAATAATACTATGAATAACCTATGATAAAACCAAGGAATAATAGAATGTTGTCATAATTTTGACTTCGCATATGTGATTTTTCATGATTATCTATTGTCTGCAATTACAAGTGATGATGACATTATGATTTCATGTTTTAGTTAATGGAGGAATCAAGAAGGAACTGAGATAACAATGACTGTGATAGAGAATTTACTGATGATTAGTCAATGTGGTGATCATTGGATTGAATGATTTTTTATCATGTCTAAAACATTTTTGAGGAACATGTGTAACGAGGTGTACAATACCCAACTTTCAAACTAACCAAGTAACTGATGGGAGTTGTTTTCTAAGTGTACAGGTAATAAAGACCATAAAGTAAGGATTATTCAATTTAATTTCTGTCAACAATGTGAAAATAAAAACCATAGTGAATGTCTTTATGTGTCAATAAGATGTTTTGAATGTGTAAAATATGGTCACAAATAATTAAACTGAAAAAAATATGAAGAATTCAGTCAATAGAATGGATGGGAATATTGGCCTCCCTATGAAAACATTAATGGTAAATTTTTAATGTGTTGAATAAACATTAATTATGAAAATTGATTTCATACGTGTAAATATCTATAAGATAATCATAAAATTGTACATGTAATCATTATATAGTTGATGATGATGAGACTACATATAAAATTTGAATGGAAAGAGGTATTAAGTAATAAGGTGAGGTATCCTTCTTGTGGTGTATGTATGAAGAGGAATTTAAAACATTTTTATGTTTTTGGATTCATGAATTATGTTATATGAATACAAAAATATATAAATATTGTTTAGTTTATGTTTTATGTTGATTGGTTCTTAGGGACTAGAAATGTGATATAATGGAAATTTGATTTTCCTAGAAAACATATGAATAAGGGAAATATGACCATTAATATGTTTCTAATGATTGGGTAATGATATTTGGAAAAATATATATTGGTTAAGAATATGTAACTTTAATGGTAATAATTACATATGAACTAATTAAGGACTTGTGGAGATGTGGTTTATTCTTTCATTGATGACATTTACATCATTTTTTGATTAATGAAATATTTAAAATAATATTCTGTATAAGGAAGCATAAATTTTTTCAATAATGATTTGTAAAAATTCAAGTTATTATCATGTTTCAAGAGAATAAATTGTGAATGTATTTGTATTTTTGGTATGAGACAACCATGATGTAATTTACGAAGTACGAGGATCAATACTAAGATGTTTTTTTTGGAAATTTATTTACCTTATTTCAAATTTTTTTGACATCCTTTTTTTAGATGGTTTATAAGGTTATCCATTTATGTACTAGGTTATGTTAAAGTATTATCTCTCCAAATAAGGATCTATTCATATTTGATAACATTTTATTAACTGTTTGTTGTGATAATGGGAGATGAAATAACCTATCATTATATTTATGAATATCATGACTATTTAATATATCATGAATTCAAAATAAACAACAATTTTTTTGGAATATGAGATGAAATGGATGTTGACCAACGAATAAAACGAATGGTTTTCTTGAAATTGTGTTTGTATATTTTTCATGAAATTTATTAATCATTATGAAAAAGGATCTGAAAAAAATTATCATTGTTCCTTCATTTCTGATGAATAAAATTCTCCCTTAGAATATCACAGACTCTTGGTTCTTTGATTTTTAAATTTCTCCAAACAATGTTCATTGTAACACTCTATCAGAACATGATAGTAATAATTCTCTTCCATGTACATTTTTTCATTTCGTACCGATGTTCTACTATGTGGAGATCGTGTTATGCATTACTTTGGGTAACTGTTATGTTTTTGGGATTCCTTTTTAAAGAATGTTTTATTACTCATTTTTATGATATGATATTATAAAAATAAACTTTAAAGTATTAATCATGTGATAACCTATAATAATTTTTATAGTGAAATTCATTTTAAAGGGGTATAATGTAACAACTCAATATTTTTTGAGTTATTATTATTTTGATTTATTTTAATATTTCAATATTTCTTATGTCAGGAGAGACTAAATATAGATTTTTTAATATATATATATATATATGGAATATTATTTGATTTTATTATCCGCAACACCAAGTTAACATAGTGCCACATGGAATTTTTAGATTTTCTTCTGGTATATTAAACACTGTGTTTTTCATTTATTACAAACAATATTGAGTCCTTTTTAAATTGTTCAAAATACATAAGGTTGAGTTTTACAAGTCTAAAATATACTATTAATATAATTATTAAAATGTTATTATAGATACCACCTATCCAGTATAATAGAATTTTTTTTATATCAATAACTAAATTTTAGAAATATGAATTGTTCATGTATAATTATCCGCAACACCAAGTTAACCTAGTGCCACATGGAATTTTTAGATTTTCTTCTGGTATATTAAACACTGTGTTTTTCATTTATTACAAACAATATTTAGTCCTTTTTAAATTGTTCAAAATACATAAGTTTGAGTTTTACAAGTCTAAAATATACTATTAATATAATTATTAAAATGTTATTATAGATACCACCTATCCAGTATAATAGAATTCTGTTATATCAATAACTAAATTTTAGAAATATGAATTGTTCATGTATAAAAAATGAATATTATTCTTACAAATTCATAGATGTCAATGAATAAACTATTTAAATATAAATAATTTAATATCCTAATAAAACAATTTTTTTATGTATAATCCATGTTTTATCTCAAAAAAATTAAACAAACCAACTTTTTAATCAATTTATTTAAATTTTTATATTTTATATTATATCAATATCAGACATATTTTATACGCATCTAAAATATTTAATAGGTATAATATATTAATAAATCCGTTTTTATGAATAATATATATTAATTTTTTAGAAAGGAAATGTTATCCCCATTTAATGGAAATCCTATTATAAATATGATTTTTGAAACATTTGAAATTCCTATTTGAAAAACTGAACATCTTTTATTTGAAGTGGGATATCAAAATCTACATTGGATGAATATTTCAAATTTTTCTGTGAAGTTTTATGTTTTCAAGATTACTGAAAAACACATAATTTAAATTCAATACTTCTTTTTCTCTTAATTTGTATATGAAGATAAGTTGTATATATTTTAGGTTTTCAAATTTTAATTAGATTTTTTAAAATAAATTAATTTAATTTTGGTTACTATAATAAATTTTAAATTTAAATTTCATATAAAAATCTTTAATATTTTGAAAATTTTACCTTTAAACCCCTTTATTTTCATCTCATGTTTGGGAAAATGTTTAAATTAATTAATGAAACTTTTATTATTGAAATTTGGAATTATTGATTTGATATTTATAATGATAATAATTTATATCTTTTAATAAGGTCTAATTAATGTTATTATCTAAATTATTAGTGACAATAATTAATGTTAATTACAATGACTAAGTGAAAAATTATCTTGAAAATGGTCTAAACCATAATCATTATGCCAAATTTGACATATAAAAATGCCTAAAATCTAGTGGGTATGAATATTTCGACCCTATATACTTTTAATAGAAATTATGATCCTTATTGGTGGAACTTTACATTGGAAAAAAAGGGTGGCATTCCCTTTTCAATAATTATATGAAATTTACCCCTCCTCCACTATAAAAAGGCACACAGCCTCCAATTTATTAAGGCCTCTCAATGATATTATGTCAACCAAAATAGAAAAAAATAACCTCCCAAATTCCTTAAATTCATCTTATAAATCTCTTTTTTTTAATTAATCCATAAAAGCTATCCCTTTGGTGGGAACTAATTGGAGTTATCCAAATAAGTGATAAGATCCTTATTTAGTCTCCATTGTATTATCTCCAAATTCAACCCATAAAATCTTAGTATTTAATAATTATATAATATAAAAAACATATTAAATATACTGATATGTTTTAATTCTATGGGATCTAACTAAACATATACAGACACTTCCCTATGATGGGTGACAAACTTATCATTCTGGTGTATAGCGAACTATCTCCTTACAAAATGATGATGTTCCTTTTTTCATTACCACCTATCATGGTTGAGAAATATAAATGAAAAACTATTTATATATTATATATATTATAATTATGAATTATTTATGATTATTTAATTATTATATAAAAAATACCTTTATAATTTCCATTCTACACAAATATGATAACTAGGATTGTGGATGTGTAGACTGCAACCTCCTACAAATGGATTTGATTCGTTCAAACATTACATGGATCATATTAAAAACATTTTTGTTAAATTAATATTATATAAATTAAATAAAAATTACATTGTAATAAGAATATAAATATAAATATATTTCATTTAATTTAAATCATTAAATATGAAAATTAAATTGTACGAATGTTCATGTGTACGTACTACCTACTGTCTCCATGAATGGTGTATTCCATTTCATACTTATATAATTTATTGATTATTAAAAATATTTATATTGATTTTATATTAGATATTGTTAGCACAGTTTAATTTCTTGATATATTTATATCATGATCTATGTAAGGTGATCAAGAATAATTGGTCGAAACATGTAAGAAAAAAAGTACATATTGCCCAAAAAACATCCACAAGAAGTTCTTAATAAACGGGTAATATAATGTCATAAAAAATAATATATAGTATTAGATTTAATAATATTTTTCATTGTAAAACATTTAATAAACATATATTTAATATAAATGATGATTCAATTTTCATGAAAAATTCAATACTCAAGTTAAGGGTTTTGTCATCTCAGTTCTAATATCCAAGGGAAGCATGCCTTTGTCACCACTCATTTATTTTTTGTATATACTAAACATGGATTTATTATATTATTATTATACCAAAATTTATTGTTATTTAAAAATCCATTTTAAGATATTTCATTATTAGGTTTTATGTTTTAAATGTTAATAAATCAAAATTGTAATTATATCTTAATTTTCATTCATTAAGATCGATTCCTTGTTATGCACCTGTATTTTTTAATGAGGTTTATATAAAATATTTGAAATTTTATATCATTAATATAATAATTATAATAAAATTTTAAGCATCATGTAAAGTTATTATTTCAATTTTTTGGTTCAACGTTACTAAAGTGTAATCGTTTATTTCTAAAGCCTCGTCGTTTATTGAAATTGTTTATGTTTATACTTCCATTGTGGAAATATCATGACCCATATCTCAATTAATCTCATTAATATTGTTATACTCTATTTACTAATTTTATTTCAATTTAATGTTACCATTTTTACTACATTTTTAATATAATTAATCTTTTTTCTTCAAAAAATTCAGCATTATTTCTCTTTTTGGTGAAAAATAATTTCTCTTTCAGAACACAATTTTCTAAAAACGTTTCAAAAAATGTTTTACTATTATAATATGATATGTTAATACAAATATTACCCATTTACTACCTTTTTAAAAAATGTTGTAAAAATTAATCATCTATTAATTTTTTAATGAAGGCACATTTCTAAAATTTTGAGTTAGAAAAGGATTGTTTAGCATGCATGAAGATACCTGCCATCAGAAAAATAATTTTCTTTAAGTTTCCATTATAATATTACAAGTATATTTTTTAAAATAATATTAGCATAATATTTTTATGATTTTTTCATTTTAAAATTATTTTCAATGAAAATGGTTTTCTAAAAATTATTTTATGCTTCAAATGTGTTTTAAAAGATTTTCATAGCTCTTTTTATATGTTATAAAAATATTAATTTCATTTTAATAGATAAAAATTGTATGAAATATTATTTTATATGGTTTCAATTTTTTTAAAAAAATCATATTTTTTTTAATAATCTATATTATTTTTTTCTTGGAAAAAAGTTTTCAAAATGTTTTTGTGATTATTTTATATGTTTCCAGGGGAATATTTTTATATTTTTTAATGATTCATTTATATGTTATCAAGGAAAAAATTATTTCACATTTATTACATTTTTCTTTTATAAATTTCAAGGGAAAATGATTTTTTCATCAAGAAATGTTTTTAAAATATATTTAAAAATCATTTTCAATTTATGATAACATTCATTGGTGTTACTAATGACTTACTACGTTTGTGATCCAATGGATCCGTTTAAATTTTTTTGACTGGTGAATGTTTTGATCAAATGATGGTTATAAAACCTGAATCTCTCTGATTGGTTATATGGTTATGAAAACTTCTTCATTTCATAGGCTATTATTTTTTGAAATGATTATGATACATGTCTATATTATATATGTTATGATATGATTGCATAATTACGATACACATCTGATTTCATGGGTTATAATATAATTAATTATGATCTATTAAATATTTATATATTATATCATTATGAGGTCAGTGGGACCTATATCTCCAACCAATGAGTTGGAAAAAAAATTCAGTCTCAAGATATATAAATTGCTAGAATATGGAGTTATCGTTTAATAGTAGTGGAATATGTCTTCTAAGATGGTAATTGTAGTGAACATGACAACTAATATGGCCATGTGAGTGGACCATTACTATAATTATTGTGTGGGGAGTGAACACATAATGCATAGATAACCATGGTAACAATGCCTGGAATACTATGAAATCATTTTATATTATTATATGTTGGAAAAAAATTATATATATGATTCCCATGATATGGTATAGTGGATTTATTCTATTTATTAACATAAAATTCATGTCTTTTGGAATGAGAATATTTATTCCATTAATCATTTATTTGTTATTTAATATATATGGTATGATCTATTAATATTATTCTCATTTTCTCATACCATTATTCTCATTTTGTTGTTATGTATCTTATTTTCATAACCTTACGCAGCATCTATGTTCAACACATTCTTATGTTTCCTTTACCTGGAATTTGAAGAATTTTTTATGTATAAGTTCAAAATTGGTTGATCATTGTGGGAAACAATGATGATTATTCACTGAGTTAGAAGATTTTGTTCCATGATTACATACACACTAAACTATTAATTCCCCCCTTGAATGTATTTTTTAATATTCTAAATATTCATCTAAAATGATGTAATATCCATGAATGATAATACCATCTCACTATATTGAGACCCCTCATATAGATTTCTTTCATAACTAAATATAGATTTTAATGTATCGGTGCATCCACAATATTCTTATCCTCTAATGGATGATGTTTTATCTCTCCCCTAACCATTAGTAATGCCTCTCTCTCCACCATATGTAATGGAATATCCAAGGTACCACTACCCATATAAGGAGGGTCCTCATATCAATTTTTTTCTTTATAAAATGATATTTAAGGATGATTTCATGGTAGATCTCTCACTCTCTCTTCCCCAACTATACTTGTAATGGTATCTCAAAATGCTAAATCAGTTTCTAATCATGGGCCCTTGTGTGCACAAAAAAAGATATACATTATACCTTTAATATCTTCTCATATCCAACATTAAATGTGAATCAATTATTTATCAGACATCATAAAAATTTCATTAAATATGGTTTCATTATACATCATCGATACTTCTAGTGGGGTACGTATAATATTGATCTTTTGGTAGGAGGTTGGATTATCTACTTCTTAGACAAGGAACAACCTTACACCATCTTTTAGTCCTTGTTAACTCTAATATAAAAAACTCTCTTACCATCTAGAATTTATGTAGTCTATAATCCTATGTGAAAATTGATTTTCTCTCAAACGATCTCTTTAAAAATAAATTTTCCCTCACAGAAGTGTTGGAACCAAAACTACAATCTTCCATTATTTTAGATTTCAGATACATGATGTTTTGTAATGAATTCATGAATAGTGATACCTTTAATTATCATATCTAGATATTTTGAGAAGTAATAAATAATGGTGAAAATTTAAGAATCCAACTATTACATTACAACCCTAGTTACCTATTTTCCTCACTTATATTTCATGTCCTTCATTTATTGAAAATGTGATGAAATGTCCAGAGAAGAGATTAGTAAAGACCTGATATATTTTAATCAGGGGAGAACCTCTTGTCTAATTGGGGGAAACATCAAAACTATATGATAGTCATTAGAGAATAATGTTATAGGGTTTTACCCCATTAATACGAGGCATTATTTCCCCTCAATCATTTCTATAATCATGATGATGGACTAGGGAATCTCAACTTATAAATTTGCATTATTATATAATAATAATTTTTATAATTGTACATGGTCCTATCATGATGATTATTTTTCAAATCACCTAGCCCTAAATTCTATCATAATACTTGGGTGTTCCATATGAACTGATATCCCACTGATCATTCGCCACATCCCATCAACGTACCAGTACTGAGTATCTATAACAGATTTCTTTTTCACTTCAATATAGTGGAAATCCAATCCTAAATATTTTCATATGGTTCAAGGATCATATCTTAAAACAATGCATATGAATTTATGGGTTTTCTTCAAAAATATTGTTTTATACATTAAATAAGATATTCATCCTTATAAAACCATACATTCCTGATGTTATCAAGAGCAAGAAATCATAAAAAAATGATATTTAGTGTCCCGAGTAAATAAAATATGGAGGATATTATATGGATAATTTCAGTTTTCTAATATATTAAAAATAAATTCGTAGAGATTTTATTGGGGATAGAGAGAATAGTGTGGGATGATTCAATCGTATTATGAATCTAATAAGGATATGGTTATACCATGTATTTTCATGCCGACGTTAAGAAATGAGAAAGGATCAATATAAAAAATGTGTATGGATGATGGATCATTCATCAATGACCTAGTAGTGGTGGGTGTTATGGTTGAAGCTCATATGCAATCAATATTAACTTGTCTTAAAACAAGTATTCCTAAATGGTTCCCAAGGGGTTATATAGATATCCTCGACTATATTCCACGTGTTTTGTTGGATCATATCAACACCAATATAGGGAGTATTTTGAATTAAAGGAAAATATAATTTTTTTAATCCTTTAACCCATTTAGATTTACTATCCCTAATTGCTTTCTAATTATATTATATTATATTTATTGGGACATTTTGAAGGTATATATTTTTGATATCATATAGGATGACTAATAATGTGGTAGAAACCCACATGTGGATATTGAAACAACCATGATCCTCGTCCTATTGGTTAAATACCCATCTTTTTTAAATCAATGTATCACCACCAGGGTTTTTTCTATCCATTTTAAGGATATAGAAATTTTATAAATTAGGATATACACTAATAATATCTAGAAACGGTTTTGTGGGGAGAATAATATATTTTTAAAAGTGTATTCCTCTCAAGTAAAAATGTTAATAACATTGAAATGACTTAATAAATCAAAGAAGAAAACACCATGATCCAATATATAAATTTCCATCGACATTGATATGGCATATTATAGTCTTGAAAGGGGGGGGGGGGTCCAACCTCAAGATGAAGACATATATTGGCTTATCAGCCCAGCTAATTTACCTGGTCTTTAGGTGATTCATCTCTCCAATGTTTTCAATCTCTATTATAATAAAAAATATTTATTCTCCAAAAACAATAGAGTATTAAAGAAATGAGATATGATTTATCATATCATATTCATTATGGTTGAGTATTTCCCCTATATAAAAACTAATAGAGGTATGAAATATTTAAGGATCCCCTCTTTTGTTTTAGGCCCTACATTAATGGAGTGTTTCACCTATTCTATGTGGAAGATATTATATTTAGTATGAACAGAACAAAAAAATCACTGATTGAACAAACTATTGGAAGACAATTTCAAATTTTCTAGTGTTTATATCAACATAAGAAGTTATTAATTTTCATATTGATTGTTTATGTGGAGAGGAATTCAAGGAAGGTCAAAATTAATATGAGGGATCATAGTAAGAGCTTCCCCATGGAATACCTTAGAGAACCGATACCATCAAGTAGACTTTGGAACCACCATTTTGATAGAGTGTTTGAATATATCAATAACCACACAAAAATTATAATAATTGATTATTCTCTATTACTGTATGAATGATGCTGGTGAATAGTTTCCTCACATATATCCCCATACATGTGTTTTCGATCATCAATGATCAAAAAAGAGTCCTGATAATTTTCAAAATCCAATAACTAATTTAATATTGGATTACCATTTAAAATTATTAGGTAAATGGGTTTCATTAGATAGGTATACTAGTCTGATTTAAGTTATAGGGGTGTGTCTCAGATGTGTCATGGTTTCTGTACACTGCCTTTAAGCAAAGATTTTTCATGAGGTTAATGTAGGTATGCCTATATATGAAAATATTATCACAAAAAATTTGGTATCAATCAGAACAATCCCTAGGGTGGAACCTCAAACTTATGTAAGAGGATATAAATTCTAATAAAAACATAACGGCTCCCATGATGAGTAATTAGATTCGATGAAATAAAACTTTGTTCATATGACTAGGATGGAAACATGATATGATATCCTGGGTTCTTGAATCCTGATATCTCATTCATTAAGGGTAGAAATAACATGAAATTAATTCATGCCATTGGATGAGAAATATTATGATCTCTTACACAGTATAAGGTTGTCAGAAAATAAAGCTAAATTCATATTGAATGCATATCTTTCTTGGATTTCTTTATCTAAGGAATATTAGATCATGATTCATTCAATATAGAAGTCTCATGATGAATAAGGTGATAATTATATGCATGTTTACAACTACAAACTATAAATTTCAAATTTCTTCTGTATGAAACCATGTAATCCCGACGTATGATGTAATCCTATGTAAACATTTCAAATTGTCCATCAAGTGTCATTAATTCCACAATAATTTTGGTCAATCGCCTCTTCACCTTTTCATTGATTTTGAGTAGTCCCTTTGGGTTTATATAATGGGAGAACCCCATCTGGAGAAGTAAGTGAGATAAATCCTCAATACTGAAGAATGAATGTGAATTTGGAATGTGAGTAACAAGTCTAGTCTTGAAGGTTACCTTAGTATGAGTACCATATTGGGGGTTAGGTAGAGGAACCTTTAAAGAGAGTTAGGATTTTTGTTGATTCAATGGGAGGATTAAACCTCCATAAGAAAGATCATGTATGGAAGGCTATATCTCTCTTCTTTCTAGAAACCAATCCCATATGGTCACATTGTATTTTGTAACCCCCAACCATTGATCTTAATTACAATGTGGTTATGTCTAGA
Organism: Viscum album; assembly: GCA_963277665.1. Classification (NCBI taxonomy): domain Eukaryota; kingdom Viridiplantae; phylum Streptophyta; class Magnoliopsida; order Santalales; family Viscaceae; genus Viscum; species Viscum album. The sequence continues at coordinate 1,981,255,649 of OY728161.1, read as the reverse complement.
AACATTTGGCAGGGGATGGTTCATATGTGACTATGAGGGTTCAGCTAATATTACAATGAGAACCTATTAGGGTCATGGATACTCCCTTCTTCCTGAAGCCAATGTTATATTGAATGGGCTCGAAATATTCCACTACTACAGTATTTAACTAAACTCAGTTGAAACAGAATCATTCATTATTTTTTACTCTTTTTAGGATGACCTATCCACTCCATGTACAATTTCATATATTGTATATAGATTTATGATCCTTTGGGGAAACTAGCTTAATATCATTTATACAGGACGTTATGGGAATATGCCTATTGAATTTTTTGTATCTTATTTCACATAAGTTACCCCCATTATTGTTTTTACTAGAAATGGGTCCCTTCCCCCAGGGAATGTTGTTCTATTCAGGGTCAATTAACATGGTATGTTATACTTCAAACACACATAAAACCTTCATTCCATGTATTTTTAATAAAATTAGTATATTATCATCATATGTTCAATTTTTTTATTTATATCTTTAATAAAAAACCATTTGAAATTATGTTATAAGGTTTGAAATAGTATAGTTAATTTCTATAAGATCAAATCCCCAAACATTAAAATATGCACCCCTAGGGAATGTAACATTTCCAAAAAAGATTCATGGAAATAGTCACAACATCATTAGTAACTAACATTAAATGAAAATTTAGTTATTGGGTGCATTATGCTCAAATAATAAAATACTATAGGTAGTTATTCATAATAATCATTCAAAAACATTTCTCATAAATTTTATTAAAATTAAATTCAAGAAGATGTAGGAAATTTTTTCCCACATGGAATATCATGTGTATATTTGGATAAAAAATCCCCATGTGTGTGTGGGTGATAACCATTCCATTCTATTAGTTCCCCATATTATGTAATAAGTAATGGTTAACAAAATTAATTTTTTTTGTATTTTATTAAAAGTACACATTAAGGATTTGTGATAGCCAAAAAAAATTTTCCTATGCAACATATATAGAACCCAATAGAAAATTGTAAACACCAAAATCCAAAATTCAAACTTAAAAAACTAATAATAATTTTTAAAATGAAACCACTAACACTCTCATAGACCCCAAACCGAATGAGTGTACTAATTTAATCATATAAAATACCACCATTACTTGCATCGCCTCCTCAAGCCGTAAACTAATCATGCACTGTAATATTGGATTTCAAAAGGGACAATAATCATACCTCATGCCACATAAAATCATAAGATGTAATACCTAATAATGACCGAACCCTTTTTCAACTACAATTCACCGGTGAGAACCACCCATCAAAATCCAACATCATCACCAAAACCACAATATATGAAAATATTGAACATCATTTCCAAAACATCGATTAAGAGAATCCCATAGTGGGCCAACGTAAAGGGGTGAAGCAACCAAAATATATAACTTAGAGATCATTCAATAACTTGATTTTCAAATCTGAAAACACCTTAGAGTCAACTACGCATGTCCGACTAGAAGAGGAGCAGTGTATTATTATAGTAAGGGATGAGAATATAGTAGAAAAAGGCCTTAGAATATGACATTTTCCTTTTCCTCTAAACACTACTGATAGAACCAACACCATGCAACCATAAAACACCTCATGTGGAGAAACCTCAAAACCATGAATCCCAACATTTCACTACTCCCATTTCCAAAATACCAAACCCACTAAAAACACATCAAACCCAACAAAGATGGGGACATGTGTTTCAGACTAGGTCGATAGACAGGGGGTAAAATAGGATGAATCGAGACAACTCTAGATATAATAGACAAAAAAATAAAGAATCTCAGGGATTTCCGGGAAGTTATGGCTCTAGAATGCTATTACCAACACATCCTAAGTGACCCAACTCAATATCCTCCCTAATCATAAATGAGGTCATGGGTGGTGGGTTATATCAAATGAGAATAGGAAGAAAACCCATGGCAGTGAGAACTAGAACGATGTGAAATAAAACTCTAGGAGGGGTAAAAATCTAAAAATAATGATAAAATAAAAGAGAGGAAGATGAAGAATAATGATATGGGTAGAAGACCTATCACCACAAAAGTGGGAAAAAACCTTAGATGCAACAAGTAAAAAAGAGTGGGAGATGGGTGAATGGGGTGTCATCATGTGTGAGGGAGTAGATGAGTTGAGTATCCCCACAAAACTAGTAAATATAAGTTATTTTTAAAAAATATCTACTTAATTTATTCATTAAAATAAAACATCCCTATGTCACCTACAATCAAATTTCAAGACGCACTCTTATAATAATTCCCCCAAGTGAAAAATCATGCTCATTTCCTAGATATCTCCATGTTTTTTACATTTGGTATACCCCTCATTATTCATATCTATTGTTTCTTTATCTTTTTTGTTTTATAATTTTTTCATTATATTGATATAATATAAAAATTTGAGTGTAGTTACATACACATATTTTAAATTTGTATTGTAATAAAATTGATCAGATAATCAATAAACATATAAAAGAATAATTTAGGAATGAATATAAATAATATTCCAACATATATATACCGTTAATTTTTGGTGAAATATTATGCCTTATTAGTTGATTTTAATGTGTTTTATAGATATTACGTGACATTATCAAACCATATTCAATTCTAGAAGATGATATCAATCACATTGAAGGTCTCAAAGAGTTCAAAACATTTATACCATCCTCGAATAAAATAATTTTACATAATATCTCACCACAATGTTATTTTAGTTATAAAACAAAAAATCCATTGATGAAACAAATGTTCATTAAAATGTTAAAAAACGTGATATAAAAAATTTTGGAATGAATTTTGATTTAATCCATGATTTTTTTTGGATTTAAAAATGATAAATTTTTCCTAAAAGTGTTCTATAGTAAAAATACGATGCATTAAGAAAAAAAATATAAAATGAATAATGGATTTGAAAATATAAAATATCCTTGAATGTATCCACCATTCTTAATTTGTGTTGTTTCCTTAAAATACAAAATGATATTGTGTGAAGGAATGATTAGTCCTAGTCAATTTCACTATTAGGATTCTTAATGAAGTTAGTGTTCCTCCACTATGGACATCAAAATGGTTTCATGAATGTGCTATAACTAATGCCCATTAATATTTAATTTTTGTTTTGTTTCTTCATTTTTATCCTAAAAACCCATAAATGATTAAAATTACCTATATTTTATGGGATAAATTATTTAGAAAGAATAATAATGGGTTGTACCTTGATCTATTCATTTAAAAGGTTAACCTTCTTCCTGATGTGGAATCGATGAGGGTGGATGAGGTATTTATGGGAATTAAATGATGTATAATTATAGATATTGGAGTTCTTATGCGATCCTATAAAAATTTACTCCAAATAAAAAATAAATAAAATTCATTGATGATCTACATATGTTCTGCCTCCGAGGTGGCATGTTTACGGGTGGTGTGGAAGTGGTCGATGATGATCATCACCTTTCCTTTTTTCAAATGATGAGGGTTCTCGTAAATTTTACCATTCCATTTTTTCACCCATTCAGCATTATTATCATTTCAAAAAGATTTAATTAACCCAACAAGAACTTTTGTTCCCAGCGGGCGATTATGTTGGGGTTAAGCACTCAACAAATCAGTCCTTCTCAGATTTAACTTCCTCAAATGTTCTCCAATCGGGTTTTTCATGGATACAAGAATGCCCAATGGCCCTAGTATCCATGATACATGGACCTACATTCAAATGGTAGGTGGTCAATGGATAACGATTTGGCCAATGATACTTAAAACTCCATTGGTTTAGGGGATGGGAGGTCAGACTCACCACACCCTTCTTGGGGATGATGGTTTCCTATTCTAGGACTCGATTATAGATTAATGTTGTGTTTATAAGTTTTCGAATCCTTGTTCCATTCCTGAAGAGTATTTCCATGGGACACAATTGGTTTTCAAAATTGTCATAGGCCTGCATATATTTGATGTAATAGAGGTGATGCTGACTTTATCTATATTATAAGTTGCTCAAGATATTATATTCATCCAAGTGGAATAGAGGTTGATATGATGTTGGGATCAAGACCATAAATAGGGCGTCTTAAGTCTCCTTGGGAGAGGAATTAGAACCCATGTAGTTTATATTGTATGGGGATTACACAAAGAATCTGGCCATTTGAAAAGACATGTTTTGGTGGATACTTTTTAACGGGAACCCTTTTGAGCTCGGGCCTTCTGGTAGGCATCCTATGTTTCATGATTTGATCAGGAGTCAGTGTTATCATAGTTCAAATGGTTTTGTTGTTTTAATATTTCCAAACCTATAGACCCGCACGAGTCTTGATCAGTATGAGAAACAAGAGGATTTGAAAGATTCAACAATACGAATGCATCCTCCTCTATTGGTGGGGGAGTGAGAGCCCGCGACAGATTAGGAAGTGGACACTATGGGTGAGGGAGCAACGCAACATACCCTTTAATGTAAGAATTCAATAAATTTCTTGTGACACCACCTCTGATGATTGGGGGAATACCTCAGAGGGTGGTCACTATAGCACGTTCTGGGAAGGGGATGTGTTTCATCTTCATCAATGGGGGGAGAAAATATAACCCCTACAACTGATCATTGTCCTGCATTTAATGGAAAAAAAGTGATAACCCATAATCTCGAGAACATGTAAGTTCACATTGGTGTCCCAATGATGGGATCTAGGATACCATGGGAATGTAACCTCACAAAAATTACATAAATTTTCACATTTGTGGGGAGGTCCTTAGTGACTCATCATACCATGGGTATATAGACTCAATGGGGTGCATTGATGCACCCTATGGTCTGAGTACAAGGGTCCGATAGATTTGGAGGAGGGATTGACCAAATAACGGATGACTTGTTAGTGTATGTTCCTTGTAGGAATGGATGGTAGTGGAGGGGTGAGGTTGGATATGGTGGGAACAATCCCAGAAAAAACCCCATTCTGTGTACTGTCTTTTTCGGTGGAAAGGGGTATGCTCCACATACCGTAGTGGTATTCGGGCTGAGGGGTCATCCGTGTACCGCTGTAGTACACATGAATGTGTATATGTAACTGCATACCATAGTGGTAAGCAACCCATCACTCCATTATGGGTTCCATCCATTTATTGATGCAGTACGCGACGCTGGGTTTATTCCCCATAGAGGTATGCTATGTGGATCACCAAATTGAAGGGGGTTTGAGGGATCTTCATTTGGGGGGAGTTTAACCATGAGAAGTAAATAGTTTGTTGATAACCAGTTCATTTTTTGGTTCCCTTATTATTATTCAATTCCCCCCATTTATTTGTTCGTGGCCGGCTATACCTACAGAGGAGTGGTTCTCGGTTTGTGCTTCTCCGATGAAACAAGACAGAATCCAGAGTGAAACCTCAAAGTCTCACTCAAGAATTTTTCATCCATACTTCTCTTGATCCATATCCCTCTCTCCTTCCTTCCAAATCGACTATGCTCCGTTTATAGATCATCAGAGCGATTTTATCTGTTGGGCATGAGGAACCATTTGCAGAGGCCCATTGAAGTAATATCCTGACCCGCGGAAGGCTCGGTCAACTGGGGATTGTAGAGGTATTGGTTTGCGATCATGGTCTGCAGGACCCTACCCATTCACTTCGTTTATGAATTGATGAGTTCATGGCACAGTACGTGGACTAGCGTTACACACCCAACTCATTATGTTGACATGGTTCACACTTTCCTTGCTCATTGTCCATCACCTCACAGGCCAGTGGTTCGCGGATTGTCTCTCATACCTAGTAGTTCACGAACCATCTGCTCCATGTACCTTTCCCAGTGATGGAATTAAGGCCACTTAAAATTAGTGAAAAATTAATTCCTTCAATTTCCTTTAAATAATTGCAACTCAATTGGAGTCCCATCCCCTTGATATACTTTTTGAATCATATTATTTGTTCAAAATAGATCATGTGGGGGGATTTTCTTATCTTTGAGAAATTTTTAGGACCCTACAAATTCCCCCCACCAGAATGGTGTCCGTCTGGAACAATAAGGGGAAGATTCTGATGAATAACCGGTCCTAAACTGATTTGGATCATGGTAGAATATGTAGACCTAGTAGGAGGGGATCACACCTATATATAGGGGCCTATTTCATTTTCCTTTTTATAGTTTCTCGTAGGGAAAATCACACCCGGTTTCCATGGTTTCCTCTGCTATTGTGTACCGTGACACTTGCCAAAATCTTATTCATGAACAATAATGTACATTCTGTGCACTGATTACTATTAAATTTCTTCATCTGCGTAACATATGTTGGATTTCACGAACATTTTTGTGGATATTTAAGACTTGAAATCCAGATTCCATGTGGAGGAATTCTACGTGTAATGATTTTCAAAATACCAAACATGGATCAGCCAACCGAACTTTAAAAACTATTAATAATGACATAAATTTTAATCCACAACTTCTAACAATAAACTTAACTGAGGAAGAGGTTCACAGTTATTCATTCCTTTGACTGTTTTTTTTTTCCGGTAATTGTTCATGGGGCTGCGCCTCACATTATTACGCATACCCTGGATTTATATGGTGAATTACATCTGTGTACCATAGTTTTAGGTGGAGTAGCTTCCCCATGTCATGATGTATGTGGAATTCTCCTTCCTTGTACCATATATATGTATAGTATGTATAGAATTTTGTAGACATTCTTTATGTACTTTAGCTATTTTTTTCATTGCCATTAGTAAACATTTTTTTATTGGACTGACATCTAATTGACTTCTGTATCTTCATGTGCAGGCTTCAATGGATGATCCACATGCCATTGAAAAATCAACGAAGGCAAGGGTAATCATGGAGGGGAATAGAGATCATCTTCATCGAACCCAAATAATTCCTTGTTAAAACTTTATAATGGACTTATTGACGCCATAGATCATAGCTTATTCATTATATGTATAGTTTCTACTTTAAGCCTTTGGGATTCTACCGATGTGCCAATGCTGTTTCTTAACCCCGACATCCCTTTCATCATCTTGGAGGCACCACATAGTCATGACCGTGCCAACATTTCCCATATAGAGGAAGTCATTTCCAATTGCTTTAGGAGAACTTCTTCATACTTCATGGATAGTCATGGACTCAGGGAAACAGTGAGGGATGTGACTGTGTCCCGAGACTAGATGCTCAAGACAACACCTCAATCATTAGCATATCCTGAGAAAATCCTTGTGGATGATTGAGCACCAAGTGTGATTTTTTGTCTAGAGGATTTTTCCTCAGTGAGTGGGCCTGGGTATTCCGATTTCATCATACAATATAGAGTCCCCCAACAAGCAGGAGGTGGTGGTATTATACCAATAATCCTCGGTCTCATAGTTTTTAAACTTTTCTCTGAGTGAAATCATTTCGAAATTGTTGTGCCACTGGTTTTTGAGCACCAACACCATCCACCAAATTCATGGAGTGGTGGGAATTATTCAATGGGATATCTACCAGCTTGGGGGCCTCCCCAACCATGGAGATATGTAAGATGATTTCCACCGTGAAGCTTCCACATGGAACAACACCGATCACAATTCCCCTTGAACAAGGATATTAGTGTTCATGGCTGCGGGATCTCTAGATCATCCCCCCATGGATCATTCCCTCATCACATTCAAGGCATGGATAAGGCTTTTCTTGCAGACAAACGGGCCCAAGCCAAGGGCTCTCCATAGTCAAACTCATCCCACTCTCCATGCCTGCCAAACTCTAGGGTTACATTGTGCCACCCTTGATGTAGGGAGATATACCACATGGGGATATGAGCTTCAGTCATACCTCTATTCTGCTCTTAGAATGGAATGTTTTTTTGCCTTTTTTTATGTAGATAGATCTTCCCATATCATAATGTATATATTTGTGTTCGGGCTTTCACTTTGATGATGGTGGCCATGCTGGAAAAGGGTCAACCCATTAATTTGTCCCTTCCTAACCTTACACATATTTTTGAAATTTTGGGATAGATATAGGAAGGAAAGACTCCACATCGTCTGAGTAGGCCATTCCAATTCTTATATGGGTGTATAGAAGAAGACATCCAAGGTTTTGAATGACACCATATCACCAGGGTTTTACATTCTAACATTCATCCTTCTCTCCTCAAGATTTATGATGTTCGTCCCAGGACTATGAGTTTTACCAATGTGGTAGGGCTATTGAAAAATGCCTCTCATTTCTTGTTTTCACCTCATCCAACCCATCATAGATCATTGAGAGTTGAATGGGGAATTTCCTTGGAGGAATGCTCATACCTCATCAACATAAGATATGGGATGCTCAATGCTTGTATAGTCTAAGAATTCATTTGCGATCCATACCTGTCCTACCGGTTTTCTAGGAAATTCAGATGCCTTCAGTGGACTGTGATACTTCTGGTCATTCATTTATGTGGATAATATCATCCAATGTTTATCCTCCAATTTTTTCTTATGATGATGCATCAAGGGGATGCTAGGGAGATTATCATTCCAAACACAATGGGTCCGACCTTTCTATTGATGCAGTATGCCCAACTATGGGTATATTGTTACCCTAGAAGGATGCTAAAAGAAAAAGTTTATACGTTTTAGAAACCCATAACCATTTCTTACTCCATTATTTATCCAATTACTATGAGACATATTCCTTCCTTTGTAAAGAGTGAAACTGCTTCATCTTCTACGTCTATCCCTGTAGAAACCAAGGTGAATACACCTCCTTCCCCCACTTTGTTGGAAAAAAGGAATTCGTTCCATCATCAAAAGCCTCTGGGTGGGGTTTCCTCAGTAAAACCCATTTTGGTGGGAAGTGATTCACACTACTCCCCAACTGAGGATATATCCCAAGATGTTAACAAGAATGGCACTAGGCGAGTATCAATGATCATCTAAGAGGTCGTGGTTAGTCATCAGCATTCATGTCCAGTGGTTGGGCCTTATGAGGGAAAATAAATTCTCCCATCATGGATGATATACCTTAGGTCACTCCCCACTCCTATGGTGACAAATATTTCTTACATACACATGGAAGTAGTAGAGTATTAATGTTCTAGTATTGGGGCAAGGAATCAGGAACTGAAAAAATAGGCATGGCGCCAGCTTTGTTCTCCGACTAAGAAGACACCCCTGGACAATTTTTTTGATGACGGTGAATGTTCTCATTATTTATTCACTATGCTGGGTTCTGGAAGATTTTATTATCAGCACTTACACCTCCTCATTTACCAAATAATATTTTTCCGAGAAGACCTCGCCTTATGTGAGGACAAGTGAACTAGGTTAAATTCTTCCCATCACCAGGTGGTGAACTTATGAGATATTTCAGAAGAATTTGATCATATGGAAGCTGAGGAGGTGAAATCTCAGGATTTGGTGGCGACTAAAGGAGAGGAGATACAGGAGTGAAAATCCCTTACAACTAGGATGAGGGGACAACTTTTCTCCACACATGATATCTATGAAGACATCCAGAAGAAGGGGCAATGCCTTAATGTTATTCTGGAGTGGGTGCGTCAGACGATCAATGTTTAAACAGATTAGATAACATCGTTAGAGTGGACTACCAATGACCCACGACATCACTCAACATCATTTTGGAAAGGGAGAACCAGGCTCTATTGTATTTATGTCCCAAATTACGATATGTACCATATTTTTTCACTATGTATAGAATCTGATCTGGGGATGTTCCTCCATTTTTTCGGAACCCAATTGAATAGATTTTCCTTTTAAACATCTCTTATTTGTCTCTTCCTCTCAGCATCATTTTGAATAAGTATTAGTTTTAAACCATTACGTGAAATTAAAAAACATAAATAATCGAAGGGAGCTCTACTTATTTTGACTTAGTCAGGGACTCAATGAGCATAGTTCGACTATTACTGAGGTTTTGTGGAATTCCTTACAATATTTTATTCATTTCTCATTATAACCATTGGTTTTGCCCAATCCTTCTTGACATGGGCTTAACAGTTATACCATCACTATTTATGAGGACTCCTTTTGTGGGTTTTCAACCTAAAATGATTTACTCATTTTCTGATGGCTCAATGTTTCTCTCCACATTTTAATGGACTGATACATGACATTTTCTAGGAGGTGCTCTTTTGAATACTTTTCCTCTGGAACGTATGAATTATATTTCGATGGTGGTTCATAGTCCTGGTACCCAAACTTGTTACTGATGTTTTCATTCAAATAGATTTGGCATGAATTAATGGGGTATGGCCCTGAGTTGGGACCATTTGCTAGGAATGTTATAATATCCATAATGCATGGATTATGGATTTTTCATGACCCATTATTTGTGGATTCTTGACATGAAGGAGTCTCAAGATACACTTTAGGAATAAAATGTTACCAAATCACTCTCATAAGGATGAATTTTCCTTTTATTGATGGCTATTTTGTAGCCAATGTATGCATAGACACTGGGGAATGATATATATAGTCATGCAAATGAGTCTGCAGGATACATACCATCCATTTCGAATGGCCTGATGGGATTTGTAATTTTTTGACTTTATTTTGAAACCGAGAGCCATAGTGGGTGGCTGGCCCGGGCAGTGGCGTCTAATGATGTTAGGGACATTCATGTAAGATCTGAGTGGGAAACTATTCCCGCACATTTATCCCTTGTGTGAAGAGAGAAAGTTAATGATAAAGTCAATTAAGAGTCATTTATAGGTCATGTGAACTTGGTAAGACCGAGGTACATAAGTTGTCATCTAAGAGTCTTCCAATTCTGTAGGTGTGATAAAACATTAATGTCATTTGAGCATACAGAAACTAGAAAAGATATTCAATGGGACACATTTTCAATTGACTGTTGGCCATTTATTTGTGCAACATATTCATAGCCACTAGGGCATGATATGAATAGTCATGAAAAGGTGTTCGCAGGACACTAGCCTTCTGTTTCCAATGGCTTTTTCAGATTGTGGATATTTGTATCTTTCTAAACACGGTATGTGATATTTAATGAGGGGTGCACATGAGCATCAAAAAATGGGCATTCTAACTGAGCTTCTTTGGAGATACTTGTAAATTTGTGGGGGAACTCTTCTTTTATATGAGGATCAACATCACGCATATGGATGAGATATCATTACAATCCTCCAAAGAGACCAAAGATGAATCAAGCCCATACGATCAGATAAATCTAAGATATACGTAAGGAGGAATGTGTAAACTATGAATTTAAGGCCAACTGAATCAGGAGGGATGGGACGATGCTGGGATGTCATTTTTAATATCAAGACAGGAGAGTATTGTCTTGGTGATGAATTTTCCTTCGCTTCATGGCCATTTTTATGGGCAACATATGCAGATCCATAAGGGCATGATCTTTATATGCATGGAAAGGTGTCCGTAGGACACAGACCTTCCATCTCAGATGGCCATAGAAGGTTATGGTGATTCAATATCACTTAAAGAATAGGTTTTGGAATAAGAAATGAGTGTGTCTAGATATATTGGGGATATTTGGGCTGCGATTTACTCATGGAATTGGGTGTCCCTTACATATATTTGACTTGTATATAGGGTGAGGAATTTATTTCACATTTTGGACACATGGTTATTTATAATCTCATGGCCAGGGAATTTGGGTCCTCCCTTGGGAGGGAACCGTGAAATGAATTTTAGGGTCGTGGTGCTAAGACTAAATTCCTAGACTGTTTTTCCTTAACTACATGATGGATATCTCACCAAAATCACTAATCTCACATTAGTAATGATCTTTGTGAGAAACATGGTATCACAAAGATTCTGTGTCATTGCTTTGGAATATTGCAATCAACATTAGATTTCACTTTTGTGATTAAACAACTATTATATTGTTTTAACATCATACAATAAGGACGATTTCAGCCTTGTTGTTTAATATCGTGTTGTGAGAATAATTTTGTTTTCATAATATTCTTAAATAGTTTTGGGTTAATCACAATCAAGATGTTCCTTGAGTTCCTTTAACATTAGTGATGATATAAGGTTTAACCCATAGTCTCAATGGAAACATGAATCAGGATGGATGGCATGGGGCTTAGAATCTGTTTGGCGTACTAGGACCAGAGAGGAATATCCAGCAGAAGCATTTTTCTTTGACTGACGACCATCTTTATGGGAAACGTATGTAGAGACACCTAGACATGATGTGCATAGTCTATTAAATGTTTCCTCAGGACACTGTCATTCCACCCTAGATGGCCTTGAATGATTTTTAAGATCCTTGTTTCCATGACGTATGGAGTGTGACAAATGGGAATGATGTTTCTGGGAATGTGAGAATACCCAGATTGTGATTAACCATGAACTACATAGAGCCTTCACATAGCTCTGAACCGTATTTATAGGGGGGAAAAGGATCTTATGACTTCTCAGGCCCCAGAGGTGTGGGCGGAATGTCATAATACTAAGGATTGTGCCACACATAACACTCAATGAATTTTTTAGTTTTATTATCATGCAATTGGACCTTTCATTGACTTCTCGTACATGTCTAACCTACGTATGGGGAATTTTTTTGCTTGTTTCTGGGCCATGATGATGAATCTGAGCATCACTACGTATCGTATGAATGCCAGAATCAAGCAACACGTAGTTATGAATGTTCCTTACAATAATTTGATCAATGTATTAGGTAAAATTGTGGTCATTTTATTTATAATGATGATATTTAATCTGAGCATCACTACGTATCCTGTGAGGGAAGAACTAAAGCAACACATGGTTCTGTGAGTCTCATATAACAATTTATCTTGGTCCATGTACGAGGACATGTTTGGGCATTTTGGTTTCACATGGTACTGGTGTCAGGCCTATCACATTACCCCATGACATATTTTCATAATCTAATCTTCACCCCAAATTCTAGGCTCAAATGAGTTATACTTGATGTGAGAAACAAGGATTGGTCACAAAGTCTCCTTTTTCAGGTACATGGAGGTAGAGAATATGATGGGAAAATTTCTTTTTCTTCCCTAGTGGGGCAGTACCATTATCGAGGATTAAGGCATCACTATGTATCCTATGAGGGAAGGAATAAACCCGTATGTAGTTATATGTGTACCATGTACTGATTTGGCTCGGTCCCAAGGGTAGGGGAACCTTCATTCTACACATCACAGTTGCAATGTATACCATGTTACCGCAATGTGGACTTTTGAAAGAGAATATCTACCACCAGTCAAATGCTAACAAGAGTTATACTTGATGTTAGAAACAAAAATTGATAAGGGTTTTCTCTATGAATATGGGTAGATAAGGGGAGTGATGGAGGCATTTTCCCGATTGCAGATGGTCCAAGATCGAAGATCTAGGCGTTACTACGTATCATGTGAAGGAGGGAATCATGTTGTATATAGTTCTTTGAGGGATATTGATGTTTATTATCATGTTATTAAGACGTTTTTTCTATGTAGATTAATTTCTTATGGTGAGGACACGAGTCATAGTTTAATGACATGTTTTTTGGACGATTTCCTTGTAGTTTAGGGACACATTGAAAGGATGATGACTCATAGTATAGTGAAATATGTTTTTGACCTTGAAATGGGAGAATTTTTAAATCATTGTTTACTGTGTTAGATTTTAAAACATGACATGGGGGAATTTTTTTCACTCGTAGAATAGGGTCTTAGAGTTTGGAACAAAACATGGAAGTCTATTTTTTATTACTCATGCTTTAGGGTCCTAGATCTTGGACTTATCATTGGGGGCATTTTAGTATATTGTTGTGTTTCATGGACTAATGTCATATAGTTTATTATCATGTGGCTATGACGCTGACTCATTTTTTATGGTCATAGAGTTGGGACAACGATATCAGATTCAATCATTACTCTCAATTTATGGTCATCAAGTTTGGACCGTAACATTGTGGGTAATTTTTACTCACATTTTAGGGTCATAGAGTTTGGACCATAACATGGTTGGATGATTTTATGACTCATAGTTTAGTGTCATAGAGCTGAGGTCTTGGTATTGGTGGATATTTTATGACTCATCGTTTAGGGTCGTAGAGTTTGGACTATGATATTGGAGTCACATGAAGTATTTCGTCAAGAACATCGCATTTGTAAGGGTCGTGATGAGCTGTATGTCAATTAATATCAAGGAGTATGATCCATTGGAATAGACCATATGTATGAAATATGGTCCATCCCACATTAGTCCAATCATAGGTGATTAATCCCGAGTTTCATCGGGCTTCTGAGGACTGGCGCCATTTCTCCTTTGAGGAATGTTCAAAAGAGAACCTTTTTGTTGAATCCTCCTGAAATCTGATTTTGGTAGATTTCAAAATGGTGAAATGCATACATCCTTTTTTAATCTAGCCACTCCAATTCATCAAACCGTCTCTGGGATTTCTCATTTGTGGAAATTTGATCTCAAATAGCCACACGAAGTTATTGAACGTGGATTTAGATAGGTATCATTTCCTCTGCTTTGTATACTATTGAGTAGAGGGCTGCCTGTGTGGTTGTGCATGTCGTGATACGGTAAGACCATAATTCATGAAGGATCATTTATGGACATGATTTCTTATCCTTATCGACCATATTTTGATTTATGTTGGACAAAGTCTTGTGGAAAGTTTCTATCTGACCATTGACCGCTGCATGGTAATGAGACGAATGGTTTGTTTTGATTCCATACTCCAGGTACAACTTTTCCAGCTCAACAGAGTATAAGTTGGTGTTGTTGGTCATAATTATTATATGAGGGACACAAAATCTGTTGATGAGTTGGCCTTCCAAAAGATGATGATGTTTTTATACCTGAATTTCATAATGGGTACAACATCGTCCTATTTGGAAAAACATTTGGTCGCTGTGAGTATGAACTTGAATTATCTAGCTGTGGCGAGAGGATATGGTCCCACAACATCATTCACCCAGGCGATGAATGGCTAGGAGTAATTAGCTATATGATGTATCTCTGGGGGTGGTTTTTGATATTAGCATGAACATGGAAGGAATAACACTTCATAGTGAATATGGAACAATTCTATATCATGGTGGGTCAGTAATACCCAAGCCTCCGGAGTATGTGAGAGATCTTGGTTGCTGACTAATGTTCTCCATAATCTCCAACATGCACCTCTATCATGATGGTAGTAGACTCTTCTCAATCATTTCACCTGATAAGGACTCCATCAAAACCTATTTGGTAGAGAACCTTTTCTTAGCTTACCCCATTGTATAAGAAAAAAGTTGACTACACATCTTCGGACTATATCCCCTTCATCCCTATTTTGTGGGAGTTCCCCATTCCAAAGGTAATTTTCAATGGGCGACCTACAACTGGTGGTATGAATCTGAGGCTGAAGAGTAGGACTAATTTCATCGATTTCATGTGTATTTCTCTAGATGAATGGAAAGGCTATCTGGTATTGAGCAATACAAATGATTGTTTCATCCCAGTAGGGATTAAAAAAGGCGGTGGATTCATTTTCCAGAGCATCTTCCTGAGCATTTTTAGATAGGGGAAAAAAGTCAATGTTGGTTCTGATGGGAATTCATCCATCATTTCTTGAACATGGTTCATCAATGGGACCAATACATCTTTCTTAATAGTATAGTCATTGTTTTCTTGTTTTATTACATGCTCTAAATCACCCTTTTTTTAGGTGCTTTTCTTAGAGTTGGAGTTCCAATTTCAGGCCTTAAAATAGGGCCTGATACTCCGCTTCATTGTTTTTACATCCTTCCGAGATCTGGAAAGAGTAAGTAAGGATGGGATTTTCAAGAGATATGATTATAACTCCATGCCCCACATTGTTGACCATCAGATCCTCCATCATTTTCCCTATCAGGATATGGGAAGCACAATCTAATTACATTTCCCAAGCATGGGGGTCCTCCCGGATAGAAAACACCTCTTCATCTGTAAGATCGGCATCTAACAATGTTGTTTTTTCGAGGGGTGCTCGGCTTGGATGTCTGCTAATGTGTGGCCTTTAATGGCATTTTGTGGAATGTATTACATAACAAACTTTTGTAGGATGACCACCCATTTTGATAGGCTCCCATTCAACAAGGGACAGTTGAGGATATATTTTATCGGTTTCCTGTAGGAGACAATCTGAACCTCATTATGTTGTAGGTAATGCCAGTGATTCTAAACTATAAGTATTAATTCTAGGCCGTTATTTTCAATAATCTAATACTCAGTTTCGACATAAAACATTGTTCGACTGAGTAAGTAGATAGTTTTATCACTACCGGTATCATTCTTCTTCCCGATGAAGTCTCCTAAAAAACATTCCAGGGGGTAGCATACAAAATGATTGGTCTCCCCTTGATCGGAGGCATGAGAACTGACGTGCTTAGTAGATATATTTTATTATTTCTGAATTCTTTTTGTAATAATTATCCCAATCATACGTAACTCCTTTCTCCATGAGCCGCGTGAAGGGTACAAATTTAACTGCTAGGTTGGCTATGAAGCACCGAATGCTAGTGTGGTTCCCCTGGAGACCTCTCAACTTAGTGCAATTGTGATGTGGGGACATGAGAAGAATGGATTATGTCTTCTTTGGGTCAACTTCGATGCCACGATGGCGTATGACGATGCCAAGGAATTATCTAGGAGCTAATGCCAATGGATAATTTAAGTGGATTCAACTATAAACATTACTATCACAATTTTTTGAAGACAGTTTCATTATCATCCAGGCGGTTTGAACGTTGTCCTGAATTAATCACCAGGTCTTCAATATAACACTCGATGAATTTTACTAAGAAGGGATTGAAGATGTTATGCATGGCATGCTTATATATGGCTCCAACATTTAGTAGAAAAAATGGCATAACTGTATAACATAACACTCCCAGAAAGTCCCTAAAAAACAGTTGATTTGTCATCTCTTTGCACATCTTGATTTTGTTGGGTTTAGAATAGTGATCCAAGATTGAGAGGGCTTCATATCCTGATGTTTCATCGATATACAATTATGTGACTGGTACAAGGTATTCATATTTTGGGAAATACCGATTAAGGTACCTTAAGTAAATGTATATTCTAACATACCCATTCTTATTTTTGTGGGGAACTATGTTCTCCAGCTAGAAAAGATAGTGGACCTCATGTGTGAAGTTGTCATTGATCAAATTTTCTACTTCAACCTCTATTTTGGCACCATGCGTTGGGTGGGTCTTTCTGGCTGCCTGTTTATAGCCCTGATGATCTTCTGGTAAGCCCATATGATGGGTTGCAACTTCAGGATTAAGTCCTGGAATCTCCATGTAATTTAAAGCAATCACATCTTGATTCTTCTTTATGAAGTAGGTTTATGCCTCTTGGTCCATGATAGGCATGGCCACACTGATCAAAGTGGGTCGCAGGTCACCTTTAGTGCCAAGATTTATCTCCTTATGTTCATCGATTATAGAGGAGATACCTTCTTCAAATATAGGAGTGGAATATATGAAGTTGTATTCATCTTCTTCTTCTTATGTGTCATCTTCATATTCTAATGGAGAGAGGATTTTTATGATGAACTCACCGATGATGGAATATAATTTTTTTGTTAAATTAGTGAGTGAGGTTGGGAAAGTCTAAGGTCCCAAAGACAGTAAGAGAGAATATTCGATAGTGATTTTGCTGACATCATGGGAGTTATCCCTATTCTCCGTGTCATTGGACTTGGTGGTCATAATAGTGACCATGCAGATAGCTGAGTATGCATCTAGGCTTGTGTTTATGCATTCAACATGGTTGATGGGTAGTACATAATCTTCCCCATGATGTTGGATGGGGCCAGTGGGAGCCACCTCCAATCCATTAGAGGAATCGATCCAATCAATGTCATCAGCTGAAATATGCTTTTATTCCAACTCATAGAATCCAACATTAATATAGTTTGACTCGTAGAAATCAAACAAGGATTTATCAGCATGGAACATAAAATTTTTTTCATTAGTGAAATATTTAATACACTGATAGTATGAGCATAGAAATGAAACATGTTGATGAATCCAAGGCCTCCCTAATAAGACGTTGATGGTCATACTTTTCCACACCACCATGAACATAGATTCTAATATGAGATCATTGAGCCATGTTTTATGCATGATTAGTCCCAATAGTTTCTACACAATTTTTGTCTATCCCAATAGAGTTGTATTGTAGGGTGTCATGTTCTCTCCATCATATCCTAGTCAATGAAGCATTATAAGAGGGAGGTGGTTAACTCAATGGTTGTTGTTGATGAAGATCCTCTAAACATCAATTCTATTTGTATTTCCGGACACATATAAGGGTTTGATGTGCCTTTCATGATGGAGTCTTTATCCCTGTCAATGAAGGTGATGATGGTGTGACACTCTTCGTTACTAGTTTTCATCTGATTCCCTTCATCCCCTGCTACTTTGTCCTCCAACTCCTAGGGACTAAGTATGGCTTCGATTAGTGACTCACTATGATCATCAGACATGATCAACACATCATGGATTGACAAAGTTGCTATTAAGGAAGCCAAATACATCAAAATATCATATTTCTTCTCTAAAGTTCGGTGATTCCTAACTTAGGGTTGTTCTTTTACAGACACATTATGGGTTTGAGAATTGAACATAGATGGTCCATCATCTGTAGTAGGGTCTGGTGGTGCTAAAATCATTTCCACATTTTGCTGAACTGGTCCGCCTATATACCATGGAAAATTTGGAATTTGTTCTTCCCCTAATTGATATTCAAAGATAAATGGGCTTAGATTACATTAATTGGTGGTGAAGGATCATTCTGGTTCTTCATGGGTCTGTCCAAGGGTCCTTCCATGAGTTTTCACGATGTTAATGGTTTGACTTGTGGCATGGCCATGAATCTGAATCCTACCACGACCATACCTTCTGGGAAACCTCCGGCCTCTATGACCTCTTTTTTTGGATCACCAATTGGTCACAGGGAATTCATGTCTGTTGCTATAGTCTTCATTAGAGAAGGGGTTCATCATTCGAATGACATTAATGGAGCCGAAGTCCGATTATTGATCTGGGACCATTTATGTCTGACTGTCTGCTTCTGATGGTGCCGTTTGGTGGGATGATGCCCCTTGAACCTTTTGGCGGGACAATGTTTGTTATCCCTTTTGGCGGGGCGGTTCCTATTTATTTTTAGGGGTTGTAAATGTTGTGCCAATAATGTTGGTAAGATGTTTGAATGTGTCAAAACAGAATTTTTCTTTTATATTATCTCATCTTCATTTTCTTGTTTTTTTCCCTTCTAGACTATATATGACTGCGGGGTTATGGAGGACGGTTGTACTGAATTGGGAGCATTTGGGGAATAAATTGGTGGTTTCAACTATGCTTGGAGGATTCTAGGGAATCAGTAGATGGTCTTCGAGTTCATCTAATGGCTAAACTTTTTCTCCATCTTGTTGGTGACTGTTTTCCACTCCTCTTCCTCTCTTGAGTCACAGGTCGAAACATATGCCACCTTTGTTGGTGGGGGCCCAACATTACTTGCCCAGAACCCACTTTATTTTTCTAGAGCTCCTTTAGAAAAAATCACTCCTTGATGGTGTTTCCTAGTATCTGGTGATAAAGAAAATAAATTGGATGGTCGTCGAGACCTAGTTCATCAGCTCACATTGGCTCTAGCAGCCAGAGAAAATTAAATTTCACCCTGGCTATGAAGTATCAACGAACCTGGTTGTATTGGAACGAATAAAATTTATTTCTTCATTCTACAAACTTATTTATTTTAGCTCCTAATCACTCATCTTGCCGAGGTGGTGGTGGATGTTTGCATCCAAGGTGTCCCGCACGATTTGGTGGGGGCGTCACAGCTGGAGTCGGTGCTGAGGGTGGCTTATGTGTGATATATGCCACTTTATCTTTTCTCATTATTTTCCATTGTTTAGATGGGGGCACTCAAGACTTAAGGTTGGTCCTTTTCAAAGATTCCTGTATTCATTGGTAAATATAATAGAAGTCTCTAAATCCACTGGTGTACTCAAGTGGGATGAGTGTCATTCTGAACTCATCCCGATGTTTATCAATTCACATAGAGAACATCTCATCCCAGGGGAGTGGCTGGTTCAGGGAATATATCAAGACCTTCTATCTAGAAATGGATTCTGGGACACTTTTTTTCTCTCATTGTATGAAATTCATGAGACCACTGACCATCATAATGGGAACCGTCGAACTTAACTAGAAGAGAATTTATACCTGGAGATCCTCCCAGCCTGTAATTGAATTGGCTAGTAGGCTAGTATACAATACGAAAGATGATCCCTGCAAGGTTTGTATGAAGGACCTATGTTTCACGGCTTTTTTTGACTCTAGGGTGCGCATCATTGGATCATAGTAAGAGGAATAATGCATCAATTTATATTTTAGGTCCTCCAGCCATTGAATATTTGGAATTCGGGGTTCCTGAGGATTGGCAGTGGTTGAACAGTGCTCACCCACTCAGGCTAGGGTTTGCGCTCTTGTTGTATTGGAGCATGCCACCACTCCATGGATTCTCGTCGAGTTGTTAACTTATCAACGATGTTTGAGAGCCCTTGATTCATGTCCCGTCAAACCTGAGCTTCAACTGGTATGGAAGTGGCCAAGACTAGGCATGCTAGTTCAATTGGAATTTGGGGTTGATACCCAGATGGAGGTAACATCTGAGGGTTTACCTAGATATGTTCTGGTTACATTCCCAGTGGTGTGAAGTCTTGATTTCATTCCGGGTATAGGTTGAACAGTCATATGAGCATCATTTCATTTACTGGAATTAGGGAATGTAGCATGGGAACCACTTCTGAGAGCACTTGCTGACGTTCCATGGGGAGAACACATACGACGATGTAATACTTTTCTCGATGGTGAGGGGTGCATTCTCATGGGGACGAGGAGGCGGGTCATAGATGACATTGGATTTTTTTCAACTTATTTGAGTTTTGTGGGGGAGGTATCAATGTGTTAGTTGAAGGGGAACCACAATTTAGGATAGCTCTCTGATTCTAGGTATGCATAAACTCAAATTCAATTTGGGGTGAATCTGGGAGGGAACCATCTTCCTTGGAATCTCCTCCCTCCAAGTCGTTTGATGTTAAATCGGCGGGGATGATGTTTACCACGTTCACTAAGACAGACTAAATTGGGGGTGGTATTTTCAGTGCCAACTGGTAGGAAGGCATTCTGCCTCGTTTTCTAGGCATTCTCCTCCCATTCTATTGTATTCTCTGGGTTTCATGGTGATTATTGACATGAAGTAAGCCCTGATATGACCTCGTATCGTGCCTTTGTCTATGAGGATGTAAACCCCAAGAAAGAGTGGAACATGTAACACCATTGTCCATCTTTATTTCTTGATAGTGGAAGGAAGATGTCTTATGTATGTGGATTTGAGGTAACAATTCCCCAATCCCATAGGGCTGGGGTTGTTCCAATTCTTATGTTGATGCATTATGTCTTATATTTGTTGGTATTACATGAAAATTCTCATTTAAAAATTCCCCCAACCCTTGGGGCAGGGGTTGTTACTGTATCATGTCATTAGCCAATTCTATTGCAACCCTTTGAATTTCACATACTCACTCATGAGTGTGATATTAGTATTGAATTGGGAATTCATGGAGTTTTTGTATTTTTGAAGACATTGGAACTGCTTGCTGGTCTGCTTCCCTAAGGTGGGAAGCCTTTTGGAAGTTCGTTGTAACCTGAATTAGAATATTTTCGAAAGATTTATCCCTTTGGCCCTAATTCTTTTGAGACATATTCCAGGATGATATTTGTTGAGTATCACATCTTCTCTAATCAGTGGTTTCAAATTATTCTTTCTGATGGGTGATGACATTACAAGATTTTATTTCCAATGGGGCATGTTGAACTAGACATTGGGTGAAGTGAAAAACTCCATGTTTCCCCCATCATCAAATGTGAACTCCAGCTGAGGTGTTTCCAATGAGGTGAAAAAATTTATATAGTGCATGGAGTAATGATAGTTCATGTTTTTTATTTCTCTATTTTGATTTTGGATTCCTTGCGGATGGGAGGGATTCCAAGTCGATCAGATGGTGAAGCTCCCCTATCTTGCTGGCATGGTCTTTATACCCATTGTTGGGTAGGAAATTTTCATTCATCATTTGAAGAGTAACCCATATGTTGATGTGAATTTCATGAGTGAATTTCCACGAAAACTCCCTTGGTCTGTCAAAATGAGAAGTGTTAGTAGGCCAATACATCACTAGTATATTTTCCCTATCTAGTTGTCATCTCACAAGCAACGTATCATGTTGTTGTTCTTATAAAATCTCATCTACTTGGTATTCCTAGCTCTAGTAATTCTTAATAATTTCCTTCCAACGTATCAGGTTGGTGGGTGCCTCATTGATTTGCGGATACCTTGGGGGTGGCTTAGAAGATGAGCATGGCCCTTAGCCAATATCAAGCTAAGAAAGAATATCACTCGATATACATAGAGTTCCTGATGTTCCTGACTCCTTTATGAGCACCGCATCATAAGAGATATTTCTCATATTTTTTCCAAAAATGGGAGTAAAATATTGACAATATGATGTGTTATTGTTGGGAGGACCTTTTCAATTGGTTCTGTAATGGAAAGGAATACTATTTATACTTGATGGTAGACCATAAGAAATGAATTTGTAGAGTATTCCCAGTGGAGGACCTCTAGGGTGGGTTGTAGCAAGGGGAGGACCATCATGATTCATGATTTCACTGTGGGTAGGACCATCACAATTTCTGTCATTACGGGGAGGTCCTTCACAATGTCTGTCATCATGGCGAGGACTAACATCATGACATGATACCTAGCTTCAGGGAGACTTTATATAGTGTACATACTTGGGAGGGCCTTCAAGATGTACTGTAATGTGGGGAGGACCCTCTTTTTTCTTGATATTTATATGGGGAGGACTTTCACAAATACTATCATTGGGTGGAGGGCCTTCACAATGATAGTCATCATAAAGAGAACTACCATCATGACTTGATGTCCGACTACAGGGAGAAGCATATCTGCAGCATATACACCGGGGAGGACTATCATGTCAAGAAACAGAAAAGTGGAGGACCTTCTTGCTATCTGATCTTCATGTAGATGGGAGGGCTACCTCGATTCGTATTAGGAGATATGATTTTGTGATCGATCTTTATTGACCGATTGGGTAGGCCACCGAGGGTGCTCTGTGGAGGACCTTTAGAGGTGCTGGAAACAGAATTATGGGGATGACCTTCTCAACTTATACTACCAATTCCATAATTTGGTAATGGAATGATACAGCCTTAATACATTGTTAATATATTTTTGATTGAATCAATAACCCTATCTTCTAGTAGAGAAGGACCATGTATGTGCTCTTCATTTTTCAGTTTCATTTTGCACTATTCAATCTTGAGTGCTCTCTTATGGGTAACTGGGGACATCAGCTGTTGGTAATGGGTTTCATATTTGGATCCCTATCTTGTTGGTTATCATTATATCATCAGGATACACTTATGGGAATCTGGTGTTCTTGCAGAGATATATGCCTACCCCGGAGGGCCACCATGTTGGACTGACATCCCCTAGTTATAACAGGTATTTATTCCCAATATAGTTGTTTGTATGTCATGGGATATTGGATTCGACCTTCATGGACTGTATAATTGATTCATAACTTCTCCTAAGTGGCTAAATCATTTTTTGAGTGAGTCATTCCATTCATGAAACTGCGTCATGTGCTAGATTTCTCACCATTTCACTGATGCAATGATATCTTGGCATGTTTAGAGGATATATACTTGAATCAACATCTGATATTTCATCATTGATACGATGTGCTAAAGTAAATATTTGGATGGAACAGGAATGAAGGCCCATTCTGATGTCGGAGCAGGGGTTGGTTTATGCTCTATTCCTCCATGAGTTAGTAGTGGATTGTTGAAGTTCTCCTGTTCCGGGAAAGTGAAACAAGTCTATCGCCAACTATCTTCTCTGGGTTCCACCGTATTTGACCGGTATCTTTATATTCACGAGTGAGGATTTTCATCCTCTATCTTGTCATAGTATTTGTCTCACATGCTTTGTATGAATCTGATGGAATTTGACTCTTCTCATATTCATTTTCCTTCACATTTAAGTGAAGGGCATGATATCCATCTGTAGGTATTTTTTTCCTTCATATATCTAGTTTCTTACATATATATAAGAGAGGATTGAAATGCATTAGAAGGTGATTGTGCCTTTGTGTAGCAAAGTACCTCCCTATTTGGTTTTGGTGATTCTTGTGTACCATAAAGTATTTGTACCTTTTTATAGAGGGTTGGCACACTTTTTTGATGGTGGGATTCTTGTGCGTCAGTAAATATCAGCATCTTCATGTCGCATGCCGATGTGTCTGCATGTCAGAAAGATGACCAATAGAAGGAATGAGAATATTCTCATAGTGTGACACCCTATTTTTATGGTGGGCTTGGGCGGAAAGGGATGAATTGTGTTTCTATCCATTGAACACAACCACTTTAGTACCATGGAGTTTCTCCTTAGTAAACAGAGTGATGAAGTGTTCCTGATTATATATTATCTACCATTGGTGGGCAGCCTGAGTCCCCCAGGGCTCTTAGACTTCTTCAAGTTCCCTTGGCTTTAGTTCCTCCTCGGAGAGAGGAGGCCATGACGTCTGGTGTCTGTGACAATGCTCTCTCATGGGTTCCCATGAGTATAACCCATGTACAGTTGAGATGAAGTCATTGGATACGTAGCATAGAAGTGGCTGGGTAGGCTAGGGGGTCCTGCTCTTTATTGAGGCCCATCCACCTGCATGATCTTTGATGTGTGTTTCCATGGGTCTTTGGGATGTCATTTGGATCAAAAGTCTCTCTGCAGAAACATTCAATATGCAAATATAACATACATACCACAAAACAATGTCAAAGTGTAATTACTTTAAACATATTAATATTGGTAATTCAACATGGTCCCCTTCACCTTTTCTTATAGTGTTGGGAGAAGGGGCCTGAGTGGGGTTAGACCTCCACCATGGATAAAGATTAACATCAGGTTCACCATTTGTGTTCTTCCTCCGTGGTTGTGCATTTATGCATACTAGGGTGAACAAAATGGTCTGAAGTGAATTACCCTTTTGTCTTTTATTATTTGGGTAGAACTACCACCATTGTTAAGGATTCACATTGGGTTAACCATTTATCTTCCACCTCGGAGGTGGCACATTTTTCACGTACCGAGGTGAAAAAAATGGACTGATGTGGAGAATCCTTTTTTCTATTATCATTGAGGTAGATATTCCACCTTGGTTAAGGATTCACGTTGGGTTCACAATTTCTTCCGCCTCTGAGGTGGCATGTTTACGGGGGGTGTGGAAATAGTCGATGAGCATCATCACCCATATCATTTTCTATAGAGGTGGGTTTTTATAAAATTTACCATTCCATTGGTTCGATCTGTTTAGTGTCGTTATCCTTTAAAGAAGGTTGAATTAACCCAATTGAAACTGTTGGTCCCTGTGGGAGATTGCAGGGGGAGTCAACAACTCTGGAAATTGGTCCTTCTTGGATGTAATTTTCTCAAATGGTCTCCAACTAGTTTATTCATGGAGCGATGAATTACCAACATCCCTAGTATCCTTGATTCATGGACTAACATTCCAATGGCATGAGCTTGTTGGCTGGAAATTTGGCCAACAACACTTAAGGACTATATTGGTCGAGAGTTTGGGAGTTCACACTAACCGTACCTTTCTGGGGGATGATTGTTTCATGTTTTGGGACTCTATTATATATTTTTGTGATGTTCATATGTTTTTGAATCCTTGAATCATTCCCAAAGAGTGTGTTTATGGGCTACCATTGTTTTGCAAAATCATCGTAATCCTGTATATATTTGATGCTACAGAGGTGATGCTAACTTGAGCCGTATTATATAGTGTCTATAGTTTATCATAATCCAAGGGGGGTGGAGGGTGACATAATGTTGGGATCAGGACCATAAGGCGGTAGTCATACATATCTGCAATATAAGAATCTGAACCCATGTAGTTTGGATTCTATGGTGATTACGCATAGAATATTTCCATTTTAAGGTATATGATTGGGTGGACTATATTGGACGTTCACCCTGTTGAGCTCAAGAATTCTGGTTGGTGTCTTATGTATCCTGATTTTATTTGGAATCAAAGTTCTAGTATTTCATATGGTTGAGATGTTTTAATATTCGAAACCCTCAAAGCCCATGTGAGTTATGCTCAGTGTGAGAAACAAGAGGATTTGAAAGATTCATCAATGCACATTTCTCCTTCCCTATTGGTATGGGAGGGAGTGGCTATCGTGTAATAGGTCAGGGAAACCATGGGTGAGATGTGGAACAATGAACCCTTTTATATGAGAACACATTAATGTTCTATGCGACCCAGCCTTGGATTATTAGGGAATTACCTCAGTGGGAATGCCCTGGAGCATGTTCAGGTAATGGGAGGAGTTTCGTCCTCATTCAAGGGGGGAGAAAACATAACCCCTCCGACTGAAAAATATCTTTCATTGAATGTAAAAGAATGTTATCGACCATAATCCCGAGAAGAGGGAGGTTCATGTTGGAGTCCCAAATTTGGCCTCCCAGTTACCGTGGGAATATATCCTCACAGACATTCTTGAAGCCTGCACCTCTCTGGGGAGGGCCTTTGTGACTATGTTTATCATGGGTATGTAGAATAAATGAGCACACTAATATACCCAATGGTCAGATAATATAGGTCTTGTAGATTTGGAAGAGGCTTAGCCCAATTATAGAAGGGCTGGTTAGTGTACGGACCATGGAGGACTGGATGGTAGATGAGGAGTGAGGCTGGAACTAGTGGGAACAACACATAAAAACACCCCATTCTATGAACTGATTGCTTTTTCGGGATGGGGGTGGCTCAACATACCATAGTCATATGCGAGAAAATGGACCATCCACGTACCACAATGGTACACAAGCATGGGTATAGCCAACCACGTACTGATGTAGTACATGGCGCTGGGTTCAGTTCATGTAGCGGTAAGCTAAGCAGACCACATTATTGAAGGGGGTCTAGGGAATTTTTGTTTGTGGGGAGTTCATCCACAAGAAGTCTTTGATTCATGGTTCACTAGTTAGGATCACGGTTCCACTATTATAATTCAATTCCCCCATTTTATTGATTGTGACTTGTTTTACCTGCAGAGGAATGGTTCGTGGTTTGTGATTCATTGATGAAATAATACAGAAGGAGGAGGGAAACCTCTAAGTATCCCTCAAGCATTCGTCATTTGTCCATCTCTCAATCTGTCTCCCTCTCCATTTTTCCTATTACTTCTACTCTGCTCCATTTATAACACATCTAAGTGATCATATCTATTGGTCAGACAACACTATTTGAGGGGGCCCATTAATGCAATATCCTGACCCACATAAGACATGATCAACCGGGGTTTGCAGAGGCTTTGGTTTAATATCATGGTTTTAAGAACCCTATCCATTCGATTGTTCTAAAAACTATTGATTTTAAATCATGATACGTGGACTAGATTTATGTTTAGAAAATTTTTCATTGACGTAGTTTGCAGTTTTATTAGTTCGTTTTGCATCGCCTTGTGGGCTAGTAGTTCGCGGATCGTCTCACATACTTGGTGGTTCACGATCCATATGTTCTGTATACCTTTACAGAATGCAGTTAGGCCAAACCCATTTGAAAATTATTATTTCATCAATTTTCTTCTCATATTTTGTAATCAAACATTTATATATTTACTTCACCTAACATGCAAGAGTATGTTACTTCCCTTTTTTTAATTTTTGGGACCATAAAACACCCTAAATATTAAAATATCAGTTTTTAATAGCCTAGTAGGCCTATTTCTCAATCTCAATAGGGACGTGATAACTTATTCCAAAAACTATCTGATAAGGTGGAATAACAATATGAGTGTTGAGGGTAGTATAATTAGACAAAAATTAATCATTACATATAATACATCAACCTTTTTTGTTGGGTTGAAACATTTTCTTAATAATTTACATGAACTAACAATTATACAATTCAATATAACCATTTGTTTGTGGGTGATATGTACTATAAACATGATTCAGGGACCCATACCACAGAATATGTGATTTTATTGTTTAGTTGTAGATATTAGGACCTTGTTTGTTGATAATTCTCCTAGGAAATCCAAACCTAAGAAATATTGGGTTCTTAGAAATTCCACAATTTTCATTTGATTTTTATCCATTATGGGTCCCACTTATTCATATTTTTACTCATAATCTAATACTAAAAGAAGTTTTAAGTTTAAAAGTGATTCAATAAGTGTCCCTATTAATATATTTAGCAAAAAATTAAAAATTTCATGAAATATCAAGGGTTATTTTAGAAGATATTATCATTTGAAGACATTACCAACCACTAATAGTGAGATGAATGGATACAAAATATATGTGCATCCCAAAATAGATTAAAAAAATTGAGTAGAAGTGAGGACCATCAATGATGCCTATTTTGGAACAAAGAGAAAACCTCATGCAAGTGTGTTATAAAACCTATCTATAGACATGATATATCTACCAAGAAAAAAATTCCATAATACATGATCACTACATGTGATCAAAATGTAGGGGTTTACCAAAATTTACAAATGAGACTCCTATTTCAGATAATAAAATTTATTTTTATTTTTATTGGTGGGAATTTTCAATGTTATAAAATAAATTAAAATGTTATTATTTCACAAAAATATCATCTTTCAATCAATTTAATTTATCATAAAGAAAGAATTCATTTATGGGAATATAGGTGTATTAGTCAATTACAAAGGATGGAATTATCCAAATGGTATGGGTTTTCCCTAAATTATATACTCCTTTTGATACCTAATTCATAGATACAATTTTAAAATGAGGATCATCCACCTTATGAGTTCGGTCGTTGCATCCGATTTCATACAGTAAAACCGTATAGAAATATGATGAGAAAAAATAATTTTTTAGACCTATGAAATCATGAATGATATTTTTCTATGGAAACACAATATAATGAAGGTATTTTTCAATGGTAATGTATTATATATATTCATAATCAAAGGTATATGAGGCAAACAAAATATACTGAGGAGATCTATAAAGCCTTTGTTGTAAAACCTGCATAAATGAAATGTTAGATTCATCACACATTAGTTCCAATTGGAGATCAAGACTTGTTTTATGGATGATGGGTATTGATGTAACAATATAATTTAGTGAATTAAATGCATCATCACAATTTTTAACACAAACATACTTAGAGAATTTTTTATCAATTGAGAAAAGGGATGTGCGATGATACTAATGTCACTAATGAGTTAGTAGTAAAGAATAGTATGAACCATGCATGATCACACACCACAAAAACATTTTAGAAATATAAGGGAAAAATTATTTAAAATTATTATTAATCAACTTAAATTACTTTACAATAAATAATATTCCAAAGAACTATTCCTCACTCAAAAAAGAAATAAAATTGATATAAATTTTATATGGTACCCTTTGATTAAAATGATGGTGGATTGTATTTAGGTGTTCTAACTAGATATTAAAATAAGATTCATAATTTTGAAATCATCCATAAATACATCAATCCAATTATAATCATATAAAATATACACAATATACATTTCTAAAAAATTTCATGATAATTGAAGTGACTAAATTGAATAATCCTATAAGAAAATGTGTGGAATTGTGAGTTAATTGTTATATTTTTGAAATAATCAAGGGATATATTGATTTGAAAAAAATATTAATTGATAACATGGATCTAATAATGGTACTTAGACATTAATCATTATATTATTTGGTAAATGAATGTTAGAGGAAAGTGTTCTCTATTTGAGGATAGATTTAGTTGTTGGTAGTCAATATAGACAAGAAAACTATTATTACTAAAAAACCCATTTTCTAATTAAAATGGGATATAAGTTCCCAAATTCTAGTTAATTACTAATGTCCAAATTTATTACATCAATTATGGTGGGATTTATCTATTCTTGATCATTCCTTCCAATATAATCATCATTTTGGAAAATTAAATAGTGTATAAAAATAAATGTGATAATGAAACTAGTATCATTTAATTTATATCCAGTATCCTTTTGACACTCACTCAAATGGAAAATCAAATATGACTCCTTATCTGGTTAGAAGATGTTAGGAATATGGATGGTTAATTGGTAAGGGAAACATATATAAAATAATATAGAAGTGGAAATAAAATCAATATCATTGTTTTTTGGACTGAAATAAGAGATTTATAGGGATATAGATCCATGATACTATAGAATGACTTAATATTGGTTTCATTGAAATATATTTAAGCCTTTACAATATGAGTTGAATAATTGATTGTCAATAGGTCTCTAGTGCTAAAGAAATAATCTATTAAATAACACACATTAAATTTTTTTTATGATAATTATAATATTCAACACATGATTAATATCCTATAATTTATATTAATGGTGAAATATTTTAATGTGAATCAGTGGAAATAAATTAATATTCATAGCGGAAGGGTCCTAAATCAATGTAATTAACTAAAATAGAACACTTGTCTCGTGGTGATTCATGGCGTCGAGGATGATGAAGTTGAATATTTTACAATAAAACTCTATATATAAAGTTACAATTTAGACATAAACTATGTAATTGATGGTTTTGAGGAATGGAACCCCCAATATAAATGGTTATTTTCATTCATCCTATTTTCTTATATTTTAGAAAAATAATAATTAGACAAACAAATTAAAATTTTAAACCTCACAAGAACATCCTTTAATACACTTAATGGGTATTCAATACTTTATTTTTCCTTTTAAATAATTATTAAGATATAATTTAGTTCCCTAAACTACAATTAAGTGAAATTCATGTGAGAAATAACATTAATATAAGAACACAAATTAACCATAGCCTTAAGAAGAAATACGGGAAAATGTTGAATTGAATAAAAAATTTTACTAGATCATTAAACTTGACGAGATTCGAAGGATCTATCAATTATGAGAGACTTATTTATTTTCCCACCAATTGATCAAAAACATTTCTCTGCATTTTTCCCACATCTCCTTTAATAATTTGGCATATAAAAGAATTTTCATCATCATAGCTTTTAAGGGGATTATAACCTGAAATTTTTTAAAAATTTAAATGAAATATTTTTCATGTTTACAGTATTTTTGTTTCCCTTGATTGTTGGGACATTAAGGAAATGGAAGAGGTATTGTTGTTCTATGCAGCTTCTCGAAATACCAACTCTTTTTTCAGGTTTCCCACATTTTTTTACTTTTTTATTTTGATACATTTTATCGATGTAATCAAGGTATCCTTAGGATGAGATGACCCTAATAGAGGCGTAATTTTGTTTTTTGGTTTCATTACCATGCTAAGTGTGAAAGTACTAAAATATACATTATTACAAGTGTTGATTTGTCAATGATAGGGTAGATAACCGGTCCCATGATTTTTCCATTAAACTATAGAGATAGAGAGTTTTAATAAATTAATTTTTATGTATTCTATGGATTACTGTTTATTTTTATGAATTTATGATAGTTTTTGGCCTTTGATTTTCAGATTTACTCAAGGATATAATCATATTTTAGTATAGTTTTTTGGAAATTAATTTCCAGTTTTTGGGGGGTTTTGGCTGGTTCTGGAGGATTTATACTCCACCACAAGTTATTCAAGGATTTTGGAGGTTATTTTGAATACCCCCTTTCTATATGATCAGTTTCATATCCACCTAGATTTGGATGAATTTTTTGTTTCTTTCCAAATGGGTTAGATATAATAGAGTCTTGGATTGACTCTCTCACAAATCTCAGAATGTTCTGTCAATTGAGGGATTTAGTCAGCGTATTGGGTTTCATCACCACAAATATCATTATGAATTTGAGGAGGAAGTTATTATTTTCAATGGAATAGTTAACGATATCCATGAAGGGTATATAACTCTTAAAACTCTATATCTACTATATTCTCAAATTCATAACATTACATCTGAAAGACACCTATTATGGTTACACATGATCATTAATAAAAAAATTGTTTGTTTTTTGAGGTTTTTATATGAAAATCCTCTAGTGATTTGTTTCTTCTCTTACAAGGAATAACCTGTAGTATAGTAAACCATGTTTGTTTAATTTGAATTAAGAAATCAAAAAATTATTTTATTAAAGGGGACTCTCATATTTGGTGGTGTGTGAAACATTATTAACACATCATAAAATGTTTCCAATATTCTGGAAGTTTTCCCTATAATATTGTCTTATTCTATAAATTTCATTCCATATTGACTCATTTTTAGTGCATGAGATGTATTTTTCCTGGAAATGAAATTTCATTAAAAAATATCCTGTAATTATGGATTTTATAAAGAACAAATAATTTTTTATAGTGTCTTATAAAGAGAATGGTGATAAACTAATATTAACCAATTATTTATAAAAAAATGGTTTTAATTTCAAACACAGAGTGTGTAATAATAATAAGTTTTTATTTTGGTGTTCTCTATATTGTCTATGAAATTTTGGTATTAAGTGAATGAGACGGTGTTTTAATAAAATACTATGTGATTTTCTTTGTATTTTAGCATATACATGTCGTATGTCAATATAAAAAAATGTTAGTTTTATTATTGTTCTATGATTTTATACTATTTTATACATATTATGTCAATATCTATTTTAACTCTTGAATGATTTTTTATTGAATATTCACAGGGGGTGGAGTGTCATCCTTAAGATTAAAATCCATATTTTCTCTATATCACTGAAATATGATCCTCTCTAGTTAGGAATGAATCGAGGTAGGTTATGGGAGTATTATTTGTCAGTCATAGATTATACAAATAAAATATTTCAGAATACCACTTATATACAAAATCTGAAAAGTGAAATAAGAAATATGTAAAAAAAATAAAAAAATTTCTTATAAAATAAACATGGTAAAAACTAAATCACTGAATAAAAACAACACAAATGTTTGACCTTTTTATCCTAACACAAAAAAGTATTATTATTTTAATTATTATTTTATGAAAAGGACAAACCAAATGTTTTCTCTCAATGAACATTCGAGGGTTATTCTGCGTAATGTTAATAAATTGTACTAAAATCGAGGGGTATGTTAGAAAAAAGTTTAAAAAAATTAAAAAATAAATGAGTCTAACTACCATCAAACAATGGTTAAGGATTTTGAATTTTGAGAGATAGTTTTTATTTCAATTTTAGGTCACATCATGGGTAGTTTGTATACAAAAATATGATACATTGTTAAATAGAATCATTTGGCTATATTTAATAAAGATCTCAATTCCTTTATTTCTATATGAAATTATTTATAAGGAATCAACCCTTAAAAATCAAGAATTCATGGTTTGGACATGAAGAATATAATGAGGTATTATAAATCATATTGAAATATCATATATGTGAATACGAAAAGGGATCATATTTTTTCCAATAGGATTAGCTAATGATTCTCACATGATGTCTAAATATAATGATTTTTAAATGTATAGTGTTTCACATAGTTATACAAAAATAATGAATTAAAATGTAGAATAATGATAAGATTAAAAATAAATGAAATTTTCCATGCACGTATTACAAAAAAAAAAGGGAGGAAAAGGTGTTGAAAACCCCTACCAATGTGTATCTATGTTCCTATAAATGGTTCTCCAATGCTTATCCCTCCATTGAGAGGAGGACGATGAATCATGGGTGGAACTTCAAATTCATAACATTCCTTCCCCTAAATATAGGGGGATCTACGAACCATTAATGGAAACATATGACACCTTTGGGAATCTAATATTGTAAGCCCTTTCCCCCTAGTCGAACATAACAATCATTGTTTCCAATGTGATAATATATAGCCAAAGGTTAAGGTGGTTTGGTATCCTTTTGTCCTTAAAACAAATTTGATCATGTTTTTATGTGACTATAATATCAAATTCCATGTTGAAAATTACTAATAAATTTTTTACTGTCCTCTTTTTTATGTATTCTAAAAATTAGTAATTATTTCCTTGCATTCAGCCCAAGATATAAGATAATAAAAAAATTGACATTGATAATGTAAATACTATATATTACACCTAATGATGGAATATTTTGGGAATCATAATCATTTAATTAAGATCTATATTATTCTAGAGATATAGAAAATATTATTTCAAATTCTCCCACGAACATTCAGTATAAATAGATGAATCAATTGTCTTAAATGTGAATATTAGTCCCCATATATTCATGGATCATGACTTTTTTCATGGTTTTCAGGAATACCATAATGGGATCCCAAAATCACCTCCTCCTAGAATTTATAACTCACAAAAAAGAAATTTATATATTTAAATGTGATAAAACATAACTAGTTTTACCAAATCAGATGTGACCACTGTTACGAAATTTTGAATTTTCAATATAGAATAAGTTCAACAATGTGGTATACGAGATGAAATGAATATTTTATCATGACATGATAAAATTATGTAAGAAGGATGAGGGAAGATCCGGTTCAATTTCATAAATTATATATATTTTATAAAAAAATATTAGTCATTGAGAATGCATATAAATATCCAATGTAATGCATTTAGTGATCTCATGTATTTTATATGAGAGTATAAAATGGATAATTCATGAAACAAATACATTTTAGTTTCATCATAAAAAATTATTTCATATCATAAAAAAAAATTCATTGAATGCATATCATATTCAATGAATTTTTTTCCTTATTTGACATTTCATGGAATTGGTGTTTTGATCATAATTCATTAAGTTGAATGTAATTAATTAATTATTTTTGTAATGATTATTAATAAGTATTCAAGTATCACATGAGTTAATTATAATTCAATGGACACATGTTATAATTGTGAATCTAATTTTTACACTTCAACACTGATCGACAATTTTTTATGTCCCTATAGATTGAAAAATAGAGATTCCATATTTATTTATTTGATGTGGGAGACAATATTAGAGGGTGATTTTATTTATTTAATCATGTATTAATTATGATGAAAAAACACTTGATAATGATAAAATATGGTTCCATCAATGATTATACTAATGAGGAAGAATCTAGTTTTTTTGGTAGAGTTCCTCACTCAGAATGAGATGCTACATCATCCTAATGACATGATAATATCTATTGAACCGAAAGACATTGATTTCATATATGTTTTCAAAAAGGATAAGTTTTATGATGAATCAAAACTTTCACGATGAACAGAACTATGTCACTAACCTAGCATGATAGAATTATTTAAAAAAATCATTGAATCTAATTTTAATGAATAAGAATATGTGAAGGAAAGACACCAAAAACATGTTGTTTTCTTAAATGAATATTGAAAAAAAAATCAAGGAATTTTTAGTGGTTGTTAATAAAGTCAAATGTAGAAATATAGATTTTGTTATTATTGTAGCAGTTATAAATGATACACTCTATTATTAATGAAGTATATTCCTCACTGACAATATTTAATGATAATTACAGTGCAAAGAGGAGGATAAAAATAAACATTTACAGTCTATATGGAGGCCCATATATTTATCTACAATCATTCATCAGAAGCATTTTTATTTTTTATATAATGATTTTATGTGTTTTATAAAAGGATATTTTAGTAGTTAAATGTACTACCATTGATGTAGTTTCATCGGATAAAAATAATGGGACTCTATATGTGAAATAATAAACATATTTCACTGAGAAAAATGTTTTCTGATACGATGGAACCCATGTTATAACATATTATGTTAATTTATTATCATTAATCTTGTAAGTGTCATGTATGTGAAGTGATAAAATGAATGAAGTGATTTTATATTATTATACACACCAATTAATACCCTCTATTAATGTGTAATACCCTTCATTTAATCTAATAGGAAACCACCAAATAGATTATTAAATCGAAAATTTCCATGAATTAATTTTCTACAATGAAGAGGAGATTTTATGGGGATGTGATAGTGTTCTATGAATGAAAGGTGTATTTTTTATCACTCGTATACTGCATATAAAATATATATATTTATTTATTTTTAATATTACTACTATAATAAGGAATTAAAAATTTAATTTTTATCTATGTGAACCAATTTTATCTATAAATTTATGTCAGCAATATATTTCATCATCAATGAATGTCGAAATACTAAAAAAATAATACTAGATTAGTTTTGAATATAGAGAAAAAAAATTCAATATAAAAAATATGTTTTATAGGATTCACCAAAAATATTTATAAAATTATTTTAACCAATTAAATATATGCTTTATATACTATCAAATAATGTAGTTACATGGGTTTTTCCTTAAGTGAGACCCAACTATTTTTTTAGGTTTAACGTCTAGGAGCCTTCAATGGGATAAAACAAACATCTCACCTTATATGTCGATTTAATTAAATTTTATGTTTTCATTTCTTGGTTCCAAAAATGATGTTTTACCATGGTGTTTAGATTACATGAAAAAAAAATGTTATAATTCTTTAGAAATAAAATATTAAAATTATTATAATATTTTTAATTTTTTATGATATTATTTAATGAAACTATTGTATATGTGGGTAATGAAACAAGATAATAAAAATGATTCTTCGGTTGAGTCTCAAATGGGGGTTCGACCCTACAAATCCTGTTAGTTATATATACACTGAGGATATTAAGTTTTCACTAATAAAAGAAGATTAATTAAATAATATAATTATTTAATTAATAATTTTAATTGTGATGAAAACCCTAGACCTACCCAATATACACCCCTCTATTAGATTTTATAAAAGTTTATATTTTTTAAAATTAATTTAATCATTGAGATCTATAGTAGAGAGATTGCGGATTGGTGATGGAAGGATTGATGGAGTATGGAGTGATAATATATCCTTTATGGAATGATGGGCATATTAATATTAAAACAAAATATAAATTTGGGTTTACAATAATGTGTCAATGATTTAGATATTGTCTATTGTATTAGGGGATATTTATTTAAGATTAATTATAGTATATTTTCTGAGATGAAAATGGAATTAATTATCATAAATATAATCTACAATCATGTGTTTTATTAGTCCATTATATACATCTATTTAAATTGGATCTTTGAAATGATTCACCTTGATTATTATAATTTTCCACATCTATTATTTTTCAAAAAAAATGACATCCACGACAAACACAACATTATTTGGATCTAAATTTTAATTTTTTATATGTTTCTCCATTTGTTAAGTGTTTTACCATCCTTAGTGTTAAATTTATCTATGGTTCAACAACTACTTTAGACCAAATTCATTGTGTGATAAATCATTGGTTCGTCAGATCATTCATGTGGGAATATCATTGTGGATTATGGAATAGATAAGGTTCAATAATAGTTATTAAGGATTTATGAGGTTGAAACATTTCTAGGGAAGGATAAAATTACGGGGGATTTTGAGATGAAGGATCTATATATGATGATAGTTATTCTAATTAATTGATATCTAATTCTGTTTTGATAGAATATATCCACATAAAAAAATCAATGTATTTTTTAAGTGAATTGATAAATTCATGGGTGTGTTTTCTAGGATAATTTGATGATGGAGGGATAGGTTATAGATGTATTAAATGTATTATTACTATATGTTTTCAGGAATATATGACTTATGTACTAAAAGACACACGATGTGGTGCCTTTTTGTGTGGAGGATGTGTTTCAACTGGAGTTAGGGATTACATGGTTGTGTGACTATTCCACACACAATGTGACCTACACCTGACTAGCTAGATTTTTCAAATATATAGATATATATGGAACCACAAGGAAACACAAAACATGTTTTTTTAGGTACATATCACATGTATCCTCTAAGGTATAAGACTCAGGGCAGACATGCTACACGCTGAGTACACATGTTGACATGAAACACCAAGAGATGCGTTAATATGTTATGTAGTTGAGCTAAGAAAAAACATGTAGATGATTTAACATTACCAAATTTTCAACATGGGTAACACATAAAGTAATAATAGTAAGTGATATCTACGCCCATTAGCATGGAATCGATTGAGCATACATGGACTTTCACATCACTATTCCTAGGTAGTATCTGTATTAAACCCATTGAGATTGTGATCCTCTTAGAGAGTTAGTATTTAACCCATGTAATCATTGGACTAGGATACTATAAGAAATAATTTATAATTTCATTATTTTAAACTTATTTATTGGGATAGATCTTATATATAAAGAATCATTACTTCTCCCATCTAATGATCCCATAAGAGGAAGTGATCCACCAATGTAGTTATTATTTCACCCATTTTCATTGACTATGTATCCACTAAAATTTTCCTAGGGAATTATTTTGTATGTTTTTTTGGGAAATCAAGAGTTTAATATAGAAATAAAAAGTTTTATTGGAAAATTGGGAACTTCATACTACACTCTAAGCCTTGAGTATATCATATCATCATATCTAGGTATGCATGATGCCTTTAGATAGAATTTAATTCCCCAAGAAGGGGAATTCATTACGTTTATGGGGTCTCCACTTTTTTCTAGGGGTGTAACATATACATTAATCTTCTTCAGTCCCATCCTATGGAATATCTGATATATCACAGAGCCCTAGGGTTACCTTTGAGATGTGATGGAATGAAAGACTATAAAATCCATTTTCCATGTAATATTTACTGGTTTATGCCCCTCCAAATACCTACAAAAAGTGCTTTTATTTATTTAATCTATTAATATTTAATATTATAAATTCCCCATAGACTTTTAATGATTATAATATCTATAAAATTCTTCTTGACATCATTATGGGTAATCCTTAGTGTGGAGAATTATTTTTTGAAATTCTATTTCTGGTTTTCCTCAATTTCATCTTCACCAAAGCCATCGATGCTAGGTGTCATATTGAATATTTCTTCATATAAACATCTATATATTTTGGGCATTCTTATTAATAATGATTATACATACCCTTTAAAAATACATGGGACACACTTTATTTAGTACTACAAATGAACACAAATTTAATGATATTTTTTAGTGGGGATTATGTAGATATTTCTATGTTTATTCTTAAATACTTTGTAGGATACACTGTTTGTGGATTGCTGGTGGCAGTAAGAGATACTTTTTGATGGATATATTCATGGATGGACCCCGTTTTCTCTGAGGGACTACTCTTATTTCCATCTTATATGTTATCTACTTTGTTATGTTGGGGATGTATTATTTTTTATTATTGGATTCATTCTTCACTATTTCATATTTTATATTTCAGTATATGTCTCATATGTGTTTTATAATAAGTTTAGTTGATCATTAATATATATAATGTTAACTATTATAGAATTTTTTCATTGGGGATAAATATAAAATTTTGTTACGATAGACCATTGACTACCATGTGTGTTATATTTCAACTCGGTGGTAGACACCAACCTCTTTCCTATTGAATTTTGGATTATAAGGAAACACTTGACAAACATCCAACACTGGTTGGACACCATGGATCATGTTGTGTTATGGAAATAAATAACTTACATGCCCCAATATATCATGGGATAACGTTCCTTAAAATAATAATTTAAAAAACATTATTGGGAACTATCAAGGGGTTTTTGTTGTCATATTTAGCTTTGGTATTCTAAAATAATTGGAGTTCCATTATAATGAGTATATATTTTCCCCCTTTAATTTTATAAAAAAAATATAGAGGGAGAAAAGACTGAATTAACGAAATAGTGAACATTAGAAAAAATCACATGTCATTGTTTTTGAAAAAATAATAATGAACGGCTATTAAATGCCAGAACTGAAATCATGGTGATTGATATAAATTAACGTGAATGATAACATGAGACAGTGGAATTTTATAATGGTTTAGTAATTAAAAATGGACGATAATGAAACCAACACATAAGATTATATATTATGATGGATGGCTTCTGTATTTAGTATACATGATTACCGTCATGTATCATAAACAAAAATAGACTGAATCTTGATACACTATACGTGATTCTTATATATTATTATTTGAATTTATGGGTATTATTTTCCTTAATAATTTCATAAAATAGTTTTTGAAATCAATAGTGTAAATTGATAAATTTTTTAAACATATTATATACACATTTTTTTTTGTACTAAATGATATCATAGTATATTATCCTACCAGTTCAATGCATTAAAGTATACTAAAAATACAAGTAAAAGTTATAATCGTATAAGAGATAAAAAATAATTCATGATATTTTTGAATATTTGGTTGAGAAATTATTATACATAAGGATCATATATCATATTTATAAAACATTTTTATTAAATAAATTTAAATTCGTTTCATAAAAATACTATTTTAAAATTATTTTGATGGAAAAGAAAGAATTTTGGCATGTTGGGACTCATTATAACATTCCTGATATTAAATACATTCAAAATTTAAATAATTTTAAAAAAGAAATTATTTCATCTAACATTTTAATGCTCATATTCTTTATTGAAATGTTTTGAAAAATCAACAGTATTTTTTTGTGGAATCATTGGATTTTTTAGTACCCTTTATTCCAATTGTCAATAAAAAATGACCTTTAACATTTAATTTTTGAGAAATTCCTTCTAATGAATTTCATTAGGATTTTATAAATCTATATAATATTTTGAATGATATGTTATAATTGTTATAATTGATTTTTTTGAATATTTAATCACATTATTTCATGATGATTTATAGTTTATTTAACATTGGTTGACCAATTTCTATATAACATGAACAAATTATTAAAAATGTGTATTAATGAAAAAATATCAATTATTTATAAATAATATTATATTATCCTTTAAATAATGAATTTTTTTGGGGAATTTAATTTTAATCAATTATATTTTAGTACAAAAATTCTAGTGAGTTATTATTATTCATTACTATACACAACATGTGTTAAGAATATCAATCCATTTCCTGGATTGGTGAGTTTTTATATCTAATAAATTAATTATTTTTTCCTGATATACATTTATAAATCAAGTAAAATATGAAGGGAATAGTCTCTTCCAATGATGAATCTTGTAGGGTGGATTTTTATGAGATTTAAATAAATTATACCACTCAAAATATATTCAAATCATCATGTTCAGATGCTCTTCTTAAGATAAAGCATGATCCGTCAAATAATATATTATGATTATTTGTATTATATAACATAGAATGAAAATACAGTTTTATAGTACATGAATTGAGGAACATGGATTTTAGTCATTTAATTACACAATAATAAAAGTGTTTTTCGGTATAATGATAACTTAAGATAAAATGTTGACCTAATTTTATTAAAAGTAATGTATCCATTTATCCAAGTCACATATCATTAAGGTACTCTATGAATATTGAGGATGTTTCTCCTTGAATGGCAAAGTTAACTTTCTTATATATGGATTTTAATATAATAATTACATTATTGAATGATTTTGAGAACATAATAGCTGGTCATATGAGAATAATATGATATATTACTAATGTTGAGACACTAGGAAATATATCATTGAAAAAAAATTACAATGTGAATAAATAATAAAAAGTTCATCAAAAAATCAATTATATATTGATCAAAAGAAATAATTTTTCACTTATCATCTTCATTCATATTCTAATAAACATGAATCAATGAAACTAGAAGCTGGATCTGAAATTTTTCCTTTCGAAAACCAATTTTGGTCACATAGGCTGGCTTTAAGTGAAATGAAATGGAATCAGAATTGTATTGTCTCACATTATTTAAATATTATTATTATTTTTTTAAATTGTATGAGAGTTTAATTTACAAGTATGATTTCATGAGAATATGAAATTCCCATAAAATAGTAAATTTCAATTAAAATTTAATGTATAAGAACGAAAATTTATAATTCTATGAGAAATCAATTTTTTGAACTATTTTTATAATGAATCCTACTTAAATTTATAATATTAGAATTTTTATTTATTTATCCGGATATATGATTTTAAAATTTTATAATATGGAACATAATAGTAACTATTCAAGGGACCTGATTCTATAATATGTTTATCTGTGAATATATGATGAAATACAATGTATTGTAAAAAATAGGAAAACTATATCACCTTGAGACATTTATCTATGTAGAAGACATTATTATAGAGCTAAAAAAATTTAATGAATATTATCATTTATTATATTATCGACATGACACAATTATAGAAGACACATTACTTGAATATATGAATTTTGTAAAAACACCTATAGGTATGAGACCAATAATATTGGTTTCTATAAAAAAATTTCAAATATAAATTGAATAAATAAATTAAATAATTATTCCAATAAATAATTGAATTTAAAATTTATATTTTCATTGAACATGATTTTTTAATGACTTGAGATAGAAAAATTATGGATATAATCTTATGGAAATTTGAGTAAATACATGATAAAAGTGGGATTATATCATGATAAAATCCAGGAGAATAATTTCATAGTATATATAATGTTGTACTTTAAAATTATATAATTTATATTATAATATTTAACCTATGTTATTGGTAGCAGGATCCTTTTATAGACACTAGTGTGATGACTAATTTTCTGGAAAAAATAATGGGGTCGGAAACAAATAATGAATTCATTTTATATAGATATAAATCGAACATATTTAATGGACACCATATCTAGAACCAATGGGATGGGACAAAACTAATAAAATCATAGTGAAATTGAGTTATCATGCAGCATCATTAGATCAATTTTTTTTAACAATTATCCTCATTAAACATAGTCCTTACTAATAATAATTTAAATATTGATGCATTGATATTAAATCACAAAAAATGTTTTGGAATTAGAGTATCAATCATTAAAAAAATTTGGATTTTTTATCTTATTCATTTTTAGGATTATTTTTTGTGAGTGTTTTGATTTCATTTTAGAGTAATGTTTTATTTTTTGGATAAAAAGTCAACATCAACTATTATTTCAATAATTTTATCATTGGAGAAGGATAAATTTTATTTAAATATCTATGAAATAGATAAATTTTGATGTGTTATTAAGAAATTAAAATAATTTTAAAAAATATATTAATTTATAATAATTATTAAAACATGTTATAAATTGTAATATATTTTTATTTATTAAAAATCCAGATATGTACTATATAATTTTTCATAATTTATTTTAATTTTTTATTTTATATTGTGTCTCTGTTCATGTATTATGAGCTAAAACCTACAAAATATATTTTCTAAAAAAGAAAGAGATTTTGATTTTTGTTAATATGACTATGTAAATTATTTCTGTTATAATGTTTTAATCATTATTAACATCATATTGATATATTAGCCTATATTTTTAAGACCACATATTCGATGAAGACACAAATATGTTTTGTATTAAAATCCTATTTTTTACACCAACCATTATATTATGTAATTTACATGATTATAAATGTAAATATATTTTATGTAGGTATTAATTCAAAAGATAAATTGGATTAAAAAATTATCAATTAAAATGAGGTTTGTTGGGGTAATTTATAATGGGACGACGATTCTACACATTAATATTACAAATTTATTATTTGATTAAACCATAGATAAATGATAATGTTTCAATAAATAATTAGTAATGTTTTAGTTTGTACATATATTAATGAATGATAATGATTTTGTTGGGAGATTAAAATATAATAGGAATAAGTGTGGAACTTAATATTATGTGATAGAATTTTAAATCATTTTATCTACCCAATGATCAAATACACCTCACTTTATCCTTTATCTTATACACAATTACATAAAAAAATATATCCATATAATAACCAAAAAATTATGATTATTTTATCATAAAAAACTACCAATATGATTAGAGATGTAATATGAATAAAATTGTTTTTTGAAACATTTATGTATTTTAAATTTATAAATTTATTTTAAAAAAAATTATCCTTCATTAATTAGACAATAAATTAAAATATTTTTGATATAAATGAGTAATTGTTTAAGATAAGAGTTTTATTAAATTAATATTGAAAAAAACAATAAATATGGATTTTCATGAATTGATTATGAATTATAAGTCTTCAAATATTAAAGATTGAATCTTTTCTATCCTTAATGACTTGGTTGTTTAAACACTTGAACAATTATATAAATACAATGAACATGTTTCCCATGAGTAAAAAAAATAACGTGTGGGGGAATTGATATATATATATATATTTATGTATTAAATACTAATTTTTAAGTTTAATTTATTCCATCCATTTATAAAAAATTTGGTAAATAATTGAATATTATATATTATGGGGTATTTTTATATTGTGGAATTAATGGATTTATTAAGCTAAAATATGCATATCAATTATATAATTATTATTTTACTATGACACTAAGCATTTTGAAAAAAAATATATTTAATTTTTTTAAGTGATTTAATAAATGACTAAAGAATTTTATGAACACTTAATACAGTATTAATTTTGTAGTTTAATCTGAGTTTTCTTGATAAACATAAATATATGAAATGTGTATATATAAAAAATTAAGATTTTAGTTGTTACTCCATAATCTTAGATTCCAAGTGTCGGTGCATTATTACATACCATTGGCAAGATCCCAAAAGATCAAGTCTCAAAAGACGGATTAGATTAGTATCCTTGGAAGTATAGATACATTTATAATTTTTACTTTCCATTATAAAATGAAAAATAAAAACATCATTGTCTCCATTGAACACATTCATATCCCTTAGACTATCCCTTCAGGTCGGTCATAATATAATTCT
Source organism: Viscum album (assembly GCA_963277665.1). Lineage (NCBI taxonomy): Eukaryota > Viridiplantae > Streptophyta > Magnoliopsida > Santalales > Viscaceae > Viscum > Viscum album. The sequence continues at coordinate 1,981,210,786 of OY728161.1, read as the reverse complement.
TCATATCATGGGAAAAATAAAACATAGAAATGGGTGACCTCAGATGCTCATTAAGGAAAAAAATATATTAGAAACTTTCATAAATAAGTATAAACATTTAAGGCAATGTATAAAACTAAAACAAAAGTCTATTAAACATAAAATTCAGCATAATATGAAAAAGATAAATCAAATAATTACATTTACATATGCTCGTGGATATTCTACTAGTAGAATAATCATATGTAATATCAATAGAAAATTTTATACTGATGGAATGCATAATTCCGAACATCATAACCCCATAGTCAATTTCTCATGAAAAGACTACAAATAATTTTTTTTCAATACCTTGTTCCATGAAACTAGTTTGTCTCATGAGACCTACCGATTAATCAAGGAGCTATTGCGGTCTCCACCAATCACTTACTAATTCCAATGCATTCCTCATATGAAAAGGTTTAAACATAACATAAATATTCGTATTAAAACTAGCATATGAAAGGTTAATACGTTATACAGAAACCATGAATGGTATAAAAATAAAACATCTATAGTCAAACATATCACAAAATATTAAAAGCAATATGGATGATTTGTATCATAATATATCTACTTCAAATGAGTATAATATTCATTAAAGTATGTTGACATAGGTGAAATCAAAATTATTTGAGAGGAATATCTTTTTCTATTTTAAAATCATTTAAAGGTCATGTACTTACAAAAGAAAACCCTTATTTTTAAAATATTCTTATAAACATGTACATGGAGCTTCAAAGGTGTTACAATGGAGATGAATAACCTTAACTACTGTATATGTTGAAAAAACATTTTTACCATAATTTTTTGAAAAGGTCAAAAGTACCTTGTTTGGAAAACAATCAAAGGATTCCATTCAAAACAATTTATTAAAAGTTAAACAAGGGTATAAATGACATTAAACCATAATCATGTAAATATGAAAAATGTTTTTAAATACATTTTTATGAAACACAGATGTGGGTGATAATGGTTTCCTAGTAGATACTTAGGTAAAAACAATATCAGATATTAAAGTGATTTTGAAATTAATCATCACATTGAACTTTTCATTGGTCATGGATACACAAACAACATGTATAATAGTTAAATAATTGTTATTAAATTATAAAAGATCTATATACATTAATATTCTCTCATATATGATCTTAAAATATTCCTTTGTTAATAATATTTTAGTAGTATCATTATTTTGGGTGTTAACTGGTTCATTTTCCCTTATATATTTTGTTATGTAAGTCATGGTTTTTATGGATATAATGTATTTTATTCGTATACAAAATGATATTATGTCATTAAATATTATTTTTAATAATAAAATGAAAATTTTTCTTCAATGGATACGATGGGGATTGAATCTCATCGCGTTCATGGAGACGATAATCCGTACGTACGCACGAATGCTACTTCCATTCAGTATTTTTATTCTAAAAGGAATGAAAACCAAATGATACCAAGGTATATTATTATTACATTATAATATAATATTATATATACATTACGTATTTTCATTAATAACATCCTTTATATGATCTATGTATTTAATGAATGAGTCATATCTCCTCGAGGGGGTTGTAGCCCGTACATCCTCAAATAAATTATACTATATATACAACATGAACAAAATAAAGGTATTCTATAAAAGATAATTACATAAGTTTATAGATAAAATAAATATCATTAATATCATATATAATTACAGTTCCATCATAATGGCCACCATAAGAGGTGGTAGTAGATAATTGAAACATCATCGTTTCGTGAGGCAGTAATTCACCGTCCACAGAAACATTTTGTTCTATACCCATTAGATGGTTGTGTGTGTAAGTGTAGTTAAAATGAATCTCATAAAAATAACCTATAATATTTAGGATACTAGTTTTGTTATAAATTAAAGGAATAAATAGAGTTTAGGTAGTTGCAGAAGTAAAATAAAGGGAATGAACTTAAAGGGGTTGTTTCCTTTAAATCCAGTAACTCCTTTTGGTTTGATCCAAAAGGATTCCTTGAAATGACTTATACCTAATTTAAGGCACCTAAGAGGAATAGAGGGATGTAGGAAGATTAATTGGGTAGATTTTGGATGATCAAAGTGGCTTGAATGGTGTGAGTAATGGGTTAGAGGTGAAGGCTTTTTATAAGGGAGAAAATGGGGCTCTTTAATAATGTTTGAAAGTATTAGGTTATTATATAATTATTTTCGTTTTCTAAAGGTTGAAAAATCATTAACATCGAAGATAAGATGACTCAAGTTATAAATAGAATCATCTAATAAAAATTGGATAGGTTTTGGATATTTGTTTAATTTTTATAATCTCATTTATTTAAATCATTCGTTAATGAGATAAACACTGCATCATTATTGGGTCATAAATAAATTTATCTTTTTAAGGTCTAAAAATTATAAAAAAATAACATGATGTAGGAAATTTATTTATATTTCAAATGAATATTTACTATCTAAAATATAACTTATATAATCCCATCTAAAAAATTTTCTACTAAAGGATATATGCTTATGTCATTTCTGTCGTAACTTTAAATTAATTAATATAAAGTGTCATTATCACTCTTAATTGGTACCATGGGGTTCCAAAATCTACCCAAGGATGACCATGGTCATAAATATATAAACAAATATAAATATGATACATTTTAGGGTAATTTAATATTATTATAATAATATTTGATTACCCATATTTTCCAGATTTACACTATAACCATGATAAATAAAATATTTACTGAAGGTAAAAATCATATTGTCTAAAAATAAATGTTACATATTTAAACAAATTGGACCCACATATTCAAAATATGGAATCAATTTTTCCAAATTCAGAACACAGGAGTGGTATAAATTAATTTAAAATTAATTCTTCTTGTCAAAACAAAAATTGTGTTTTAAAGAAATAATAACTATCAAAATATTGACACTTGTTTATGTCTGGTTTAAATGTGAAATTACATAAAATATCAAAAATTATATTAAATGATAAAAATATAATCTAGTTACACTTTTAAATACATGAAAATTTATAATTTAACACTATAAATTATTTTGATTAAAAAAATGTTTTTAATTAAAATTTAGTATTTTTCACTATTCATAAAAAATTGAATTTTTTTAGAAAAGTACCAAAAATTCACCCTAAGAAAATTTTGATATTCCAAATCCAAAAATTAAGTCCATTTTGGAAAACAAATTTAATTTCAAAATGTGGGTATTACTATTCATAAAGACTAGTTTGATTTGTCGTGGTGTGTTAGAATCTCGATGTTACGTACAACGCAAGTGATTTCATTATTCAGTGGGAAACATACCATGGAAGATTGGGGTGTTACATTATTCCATCCTTCAAATAATTTACCCTTGAAATTTCTAAAATACAACTACATAAAATGATTTGGTTGGTTCTTCATCAATAGTTCCTCAGTTTCCCACGTTGCCCCTTCCATCTTATGATTTCTTCATAGAAATTTCACCAGATGAGTTGTCCAGTTTCTCAACACTTGTTCTCTCGTACCCAGAATCTTTATTGGATATTCACAAAAAGATAGATTGGTTTCCAATTATATTGCATCGTAGGTGAGTACATGCTTTCGGTCTGACATGTTTTTTCTCAACAGTGATACATGGAACACATCATGGTCTTTGGAGAGACATGGTGGCATTTCTAAATGGTAATCTTTAACACCAATTCATTCTATAAATTCAAAAGGATCGATGTAATTGGGAAATAATTTACCCCTCTTACCAAAACGTATTACTCCCTTACATGGAGGTACCTTTAAGAAAACATCATCTCCAACATAATATTCCAAATCCTTCCTTCAGTTATTAGAGTAGCTTTTTTTCCTAATTTGAGCTTCTTTGACGTGGGTTTGGATAATCTTTTTCTTTTATATTGTTTCTTCAACACGTTATAAGGCTACAAGTTTTCTTAAACCAACGTCATCCCAAAAAGTTAGTGTGGGACATCTCTTTCCATATAATGCTTCATATGGTCCCATCTTAATACTTGAATAGAAGATATTTTTATAGGAAAATTCTTCCAGAGGTTAATATTGATCACAGATAACTTGAAAGAATAGTGAGTAAGATATCAACATGCCTTATAAGTTTTTAATAGTTCATTATGATTTCCCATCAGTTTGAGGGTGGTAGGTAGTGCTCAAGAGAAGATTAGTATCCAGGGCCTTCTGGGGAATTTTCCAGAATCTTGATGTAAAATGGGGATCATGGTCAGAATAAATTGACAGGGGTACTCCATGAAGTCTTACAACATCATTAATATATAGTCTTGATAAATGATCAAGTTGTAAATCTTATCTTATAGCAAGAATATGTGCTGACTTGGTATGACGATCAACAATGACCCATATTTCACTGTTCCTTCTAGGATTCCTTGGTAGTCTCAGTGAAAATTCCATCGTAATATCATCCCATTTACATAAAGGTATCAGAAGAGGGTTAATAAATCCTCCAAGATGTTGCCTTCCATATTTCACTTGTGGATACACCATACATCTTGACACATAATCAAAAATCTCCATCTTCATGTTATCCCACCAAAAATTTTCCTTCAAATATATATTCATCTTAGTGCTACTAGGGTGTATGGAGAAATTGGAGCTGTGAGCATCACCCAACAATTACCTCTTCAGATCAAGTATATCAGGAACACAATGTCACTTCCCAAATTTCAAAATCTCATCTACATATATGAAGTCGATCAATCTCCCATCATTCACAGCTTTAATTGTCTTTTGAAAATCTTCATCATCAGACTGAGAACTTTTAATCCTTTCTAGTAATTATTGTTTGGAAAACATTTGACAAATTATTTATGTTTTACCGTCCATGGTTATTCCCATGTCCACCATTACTATATCTATGTATATAGGATCCTTTTCAACTCTCATCTTGTTAAAAACTCCATGATCCTTTCTACTCAAAGCATTTTCCACATTATTTTCCTTCCACAGGTGGAATTTTATGGCGAAATAATAATCCATGAGTAGTTTGATCCATCTTATTTTCCTCATGTTGAGTTCTTTTGGTGAGAAAATACACTTCAAACTCTTGTGATCAGAATAAATCTCACATTTTTTCACCATAGAGATAGTGTCTCCAAATATTCATATTAAGGATTACATATCATAAATAAAGATCATGAGTCGGATAGTTTTTTTCATGAATTTTTAGCTGTCATGATAAATATGAAATAACCCTATCATTATGCATACCTACTCAACCAAATCCTTTCCTTGAACCATCACTAGAAATAACAAACCCACTATTCCTTGATAGTATAGTCAAGATAGTAGCATTGGATAATCTTCATTTAAGTTTTTCAAAATATTCTTCACACTCTTTTTTCAAAATAAATTTAACCCTTTTACATGTGAGCTTATTTAATGGGTTATCCAATTGGGAAAAATTTTGTAAAAAATGCTGATAATAACTTGAAAACCCAATAAAACGTCATACCTCAGTTATACTTGTCAGTGCTAGGAATTATTGGATTTATCCAGTCTTAGAAGGATCAACAATGATTCTATCCTATGAGACAATATGGCCAAAAATATAAATCTCATGAAACTCTAATTCACAATTTCTAAACATACCATATAATTCATTTCATCTAAGAGTCTTCATAATAGTTTGCATGTTATTTTCGTGATCTTCATAGCTTTTGAATTCAAACAATATGTCATTAATAAATACTACTAAAAACTCCTCAAGATTCTCCTTCAAATCCTTATTCATTAGATCCATGAAGACAAAGGGTGAATTAGTTAGTCCAAAAGGAATTATTATAAAATTTTAATTCCCATACTTGGTAGGTAATGTTTCCTACCAAGTAATAATAATGATATCCAGATCAAAGGTCAATCTTTGAAAAATATTGATCTCCCTGAAGTTGGTCAAAAAAATCATCAATGCGAGGTAGGGGATACTTGTTCATTATTTTTATAGAATTGAACTCCTTATAGTCAATTCATGACCTCATAGATACATATTTCTTATAAAAAATAGTAGGGGATACCCATAGGGAAACACTAGGGGGAATAAATATTTATTAATCAATTTTTATAGTTGTTCCTTTAGTTCCTCTAATTCCACAGTGGACATTCTATAAGGTTTCATCGATATGGTCCTTGAACAAGTAATTAAATCAATGGAAAACTCAATTTCGTATTCTTGTGGATGTCTAGGTATATAATTTTGAAACACATTAACATATTCTTGCACAATATTTACATTCTCTATTTGAAAATTTTCTTCCTCACCCATTGTTATGTCAGACTCTTCCTCCTACTAATTGAATTTAGTAGAGCTGATGGGGGTGGATCTAGATAAGAATCAAATGATGGTGTTTCTATTTTAAAGATAAGGGGTTATTTATAATCAACATAAAAAAATTTAACCTCCTTATTCTTACAAAAAATTGCACATCATAGTCCTAAAGCAGATCCATACCAAGGATTATATCAAATTCAATCATAGGTTTGACAATGCGATCAGTAGAAAAAGAACATTTATATTCCCTAATGGGAACTGAGTCACAGAACATTATTATAATGATACTTCCCTTAGGGTTTTCGAATGGAAACTCCTTTGTTAAATCATATTGAAAATATATAATTTTCTTAGAAAACAAGGAAGATATGAAATAATGTGTTGATCCCGAATCAAATAATGTATTGGATAAACGTGTGGAAACCATTAAATTACTTGCCACCATGTCTTTTGAAGCTTAAAAAATATCCACAGTGATCACATAAACTTGGCCTTTCTCCCTAGGCCTTTTTTAGGTAATATTCCTTGGCACATAGGACATTTATTTGCATAATACACCATTTCTTTACAATTGTATCATTAAACATTGACAACATCTTCTGTTCCATTGTAAACATGAGCTTGGTGGCCTTTTTCGCCACACCTGTAAAATACTCACATTCCCTTCAAGGAAAGTACCGTGGTGATTCTTCCCACATTAACTACAGTATAGATATTCAACATTCCCCTTCTTCCCCTTATTTCCATTTATAGAGTGTTCAACAGATTTGTTCTTCTCCTTCTTTTCTTTCATGTCGTAAGACATTAAGTATTCCATTTATGTATATATAGCACATGAGACAATATATTCATATGAGGAGAAGGATTTTGATATAAATGCTCGACGGAGAAATGGTTTTAACCCATCGATGAATTTATCAATCTTACTCCTTGGATTACATATATAATTTACTGCATGCCTTGCTAACCTTGTAAAGTTAGCCTCATACTTTGCAACATTCTCATCCTCCTTTTGCCTCGGAATCAGAAATTACCTTTCCATATACGCTTGATGGTCACGAGGAAAGTATTTTTCTATGAAAATATATTTAAACCCCCTTCATTACATATTTTATACTTCATCATTTTCCTTTTTGTTTTTATTTAGTTACCACCATTGATCTGCATCTTCTATGAGGTGATAAACTACCATGAAATTTTTTCCCTTTCACTACTTCCCAAAGCATAAAATATTTTATCTAAGGAACTTATCCATTGATCAACTAAAAATTTAGTTTTAGTCCCATTAAATGTTTGTGTTTTTTCCTCATGAATCGGTCTAACATTGATCCTCCACGTTGCGGATCATGGTGCTCTATACGGGTATGGTTTTTATTCATAACCTGAGTGTGTTTTCCCAGTATGGTGATAAGATGATTTGCACCAGTTGAATCACCAGATCCACTATAATTATCTTGAGTAGGAGGTCAATCCCTACAAAGATTACCTACTTTGATACAATTTCCATTCCTTACACTAGGCTACATTTTTAAACAATGTCATATACAAGATTAGTTTATGAATAAAAATACATAATTCAAACTTGTAAAACAATTAACATAAATTGATCATTTTATGGATATAATCCATAATCATAAAAAATGTTTTCTTTGAAGAGGTATATACTCATAAAACCATTATAATTGACTTTAAAGAAAATGTGAACTATCCTAAAAATATCCCTCAGGAGTGTCATAACCAAGACTGTAGTAAGGCCCATTGTTGTGTACCAGGATACCTCGGGTCAAGCCCGAAACTCCTTGTCGGAGTTTTCACTACTAGGTACATATGTGCAAGAGCTTCCTCTACCTAATCATATCCATAAAAGGATGTATTATTTCACAATTACACAAATTCTCTACATTACCAAAATTCTAGGGTGTTCTTTACACAAATACTCAAATTCTATCTTAGGGTAATGTGCTCTAATAAGAGTGTATATAAAGATAGTTTCTAAGGTTTGTTATAAATTTCCTCCGATACCAACTGTAATGTCTTGACCCTAGTTACTTAGAGTCGGTGCATTGTTACCTAACATTGGAATGATCACAAATGATCAAGTCTCAAATGACCAATTGGTTTAGTAGTTTTTGAAGTACTAGATACATTCATAAGTTTTACATTACATTATTAAATGAAAAACAACAAAAATATTTCCACCATTGAACATATTCATATACCTTACACTATCCATATAGGTTAGTCATAATATAGTTCTTCACTTCCTAGGAAAAATAAAACATATAAAGGGGAGAGCTCAGATGCACAATAAGGAAAACATAAAGAAAAAACTTTTATAAATAAGAATAAACATTTAACACAATGTATGAAACTAAAAAAAATACTTTTAAACATAAACTTCAGCATAATATAGAAAATATAAATCTAATAATTCTTTTTAATTATTCACATGGATATTCAACAAGTCGAATAATCACATGTAATATCAATAGAAAATTTCATAATGATGGAATGCATATTTCCAGACATTATAACCATATACTCAAGGCCTCATACCTAGAGTACAAATAATATTTTTTCAAAGCCTTGTGTGAAGACACTATTTTTCCTCATGAGTCCTACCGATGCATCGAGGAGCTATAGCGGGCTCCACCCATCACTTATTAATTCCAATGCATTACTCATATGAAAAGGTTGAAACATAACATAAACATTCTTATTAAAACTAGCATACAAATTGTTAATATGTTAACCATAAACAATGAATGGTATAAAAATAAAAAATCCACAGTAAATAATATCTCAATACCTTCAATACAAAATAGATGATCTGTATCATAATAAATCAACATAAAAAAAGTATAAAATCCATTAATGGATGTTGAAATATTTGAAATAAAGTTTTTTGAATGGAATATTTCTATCTATTTTGAAATAATTTAAAAGTCATGTAATTATAAAATAAAACATTTATTTTGAAAATACACTTATAAGCATGTAAGAGAATCATCAAAAGTCTTATAATAGCAGATAATAACTACACTCTCTATTTATGTTAAAAAAACATTTTTACCTTAATTTGTCAAAAAGGTCATGAAGTGCCTTGTTTGGAAAATGATGGAAATTTTCCATTCAAAAAATATTATAAAAAATAAAACAATGACATAAATGACTTAAACCCATTATCTAGTAAATAGAAAAAATTTATTGAAGTAAATTTTTAGAAACATTGATGTGGTTTATAAAGAGGTCCCAGTAGATATTTACGTAAAAACAACCTCATATAATAAAGAGATAGTGAAATTAACCCTTATATTGTACATTTCCTTGGTCGAGGGTATGTTAACCTAATGTATACTAGGTAAATCATTATTATTAAATTATAAAAGAACTAAATATGTAAACATGATATCATATATTTTATTATAATATTGCTTTGTTAATAATATTTTAGTAATATCATTGTTTTCGGTGTTAACTCATTCGTTTTCCTTTATATGTATTGTTATGTTCGTCTTGTGTGTTACCGATAGGATGTATTGGATTCATATACATAATTATATTATGTTCTTAAATATATTTTTTAATAATTCATCGAATTCTATTCCTTAATGGATATAATGGGGAATGTTTTTATCGCGTTCGTGGAAACAATAATCCATACGTGCGCTCGAAAAGTACATCCATTTAATTTTTTTAATTTAAAAGGAAATAAAATCAAATGATAACAAGGTATATTATTATTACAGTATAATATAATGTTTTTTATATGTTACTTATGTTCATTAACACCATCATTTATATATTCCATGTATGGAATTAATGAGTAATATCACTTCGAGGGGGTGGTAGTCCACACTTCTCAAATGAAATTATCTTATATATACAACATGAAAATAATAAAGGTATTCTATTAAAGGGAATTAAATAAGATCATATCTAAAATAAATATCATTAATATCATATTTAAATATCCTGACATCATAATTTCCACCATAAGTGGTGGTAATAGATGATTGAACAATAATCGTTTCGTGAGGCAGTAGTTCGCCGTCTATAGAAACATTATATTCTATAACCATTAGTTGGTTGTGTGTGTAATTTTAATCCCAATACTTCTCATAAAAAATCAAAGTATATTTAGGATATTGTTGTTGTTATAAAAGAAATCAATAATGAGAGTTTAGGGGGATGGTGAAGTAATATAAAAGAAAATAACTAAAGTGGAGATATTACCTTTAAATCGGGTAACTCCTTTTGGATTGTACCAAAATACTTCATTGAAGTTCCTTCGGCATATGGTAAGTCCCCTAAAAATAATAAAGGGATGTATGAAGATTAATTTGGAAGAGGTTCCAGGGCCAAGGAGATTTAGAGGTGTGAGTAATGGGTTAGAGGTGATGGCTTTTTATAAGGGAGGGGGTAGGAACATTAGAAAAGTTTGAAAATATTATTTTATTATGTAATTATTTTCGGTTTCTAAAGATCGAAAACTCATTAAAGTCTAAGATAATATGACTCATGTTTGATATAAAATCATAAATTAATAATTGGACTGATTATTTATATTTTTTTTAATATTGATAATCTAATTTATTTAAATTATTCATTAACGCGGTAAACACTACACCATTATTGTGTCATATATTATATTATTTATATGAAGTCTAAAAATATTAATCAAAGACCACGATGTAGAAAATATTTTTATATTTCATATTATTATTTATAGTTGAATATATAACTTATATAACCCCTTGTAAAACAGATTTTTCTAAAAGATATAAGTTTAAGTTGTTTTTGTCTTTACTTTAAATTAATTAATAAAATGTTTCATTATCACTCTCAAGATGCTCCATGGGGACCCAAAAACAACCCAAATATGTCCATGGATAGACATGTGTGAACCAATAAAAATAGTACACATGTTAGGGTAATTTAATATTATTATAATAATATTTTTTTACCATTATTTAAAAGAATAATCATTTAACCATGGTAAATAAAATATTTAATGAAGTAAATATTCATAATGTCTAAAAATATAAGTTTCAATTTTACACAATTTAGAACCCCTGATTCAAAATTTGGATTCCATTATTCAAAATTAAAAACATATATGTTGTAGAAATTAATTTAAAATTAATCCCCATTGTCAAAACAAATAGGGTTTTTTAACAAATAATAACTATCAAAAGATTGAGAGTTGTTTATGTCTAGTTTAAATGTGAAATTATATCCAATGACCTGAATTATTTTAAAAGATAAAAATATAATATAATGATACTTTCTATCAAACAAAATGTATAATTTATCAGTAAAAACGTTTTTGATTAAAAATGTGTTTTTATTAAAATTTAGTATTTTTCACTATTAATAAAAAAATGAATGTTTCCATAAAAGTACCAAACATTCACCCTAAGCTAATTTTGATATTCCAAATCCAAAAATGAAATCAACTCTGAAATGAAAAATTTATAAAATTTCAAAAAGTGGGTATTAAATTTTGTTACGCATAGTTTGATTGGTTGTGGTGTGTTAGAATATCAAAGTTATGTACAACAGAAAGTATTTCATTATTCAAAAGGAAACATACTATGAAATCTTGGGTTGTTAAATGAGTAATTAATTAAAAATAATTAAAATTAAAATTTATTATAATATCCAACCATGAAACTCCTCAAGTCAGTAATGATTATGAAATTGACTGTTATAGTTGATCATAAATATAAAAATCAACCAAAAAATAAAAGGAATGATTTTAAAAGTGATTTAGATGAAAAGAGTTATTTGAAAATAAAAAGGCCATATAACCCTCATAATTTCATTTTATGTTAATTAACCATTTAATTCTGATCTATTCTTTTCACTTATTGGGTTTCCATGTGTCCTGAATAAAAAAAGAACATTTTCAGTAAATATCATGGTTCTCATCGTTTTCCAAACTCTGCACCATTTCCAGGGTAACCATAATTCCAAGTAATCTTATTAGATAATTTATACTAACATGTTTTAAACAAAACATCAATACCATGCATGCTAACCTGGAGGCATGTCTATCATGGATAGTATGTGGATCACATTATCCTCATTGTTTGGAAGACTATTTTGGTAAACCATGCAGACTGTTTATGGAATTAAAAATAGGATTTTAATAGTTTCATATCTCCCTAATTTTTTACCATAAACCCCAATTTTTTCACCTTTGGGATTATTCAACCTAGGATTCACCCCCTCATCTCTCTTCCTCCTTTGGATCATTAATTTCATGGTATATTTGTTGTGTTTTCATCAAAACATTTCAAGTAATCCCCCCTTATCACTTGGTTTCATATTAATTTCTTCAATTTTCTTTTTCCTCCATAGGCATTTCACTTATCTAGTGGGTGGGGTGTAGTTTTTAGGGTTAGATCATCATTTTTTGTATTTAATCTTGATTTTAGTGGTTTGATCATGACTTCAGAGGGTGTGATTAAGGTGTGTTTCAGGTTATGCACTGGATTTTAGAATTCTCTTCAATCAAGGTTGATGGTTTCATGCATAAACAATATTTAAAGAATTTAATATGTGTGAATGACCATTTACATGAGTTCAATGATTTATTTATGAGTTGAAAATGACTTTTTCTAATGATTTCAAATGTATAATCCTTTGAATATATTTTTTTCCAAATTAATGGGGTGTATTTCATGTGTATAAAATAGGTGTGAATCTTGAAAATGTTTTATAAATTATGGAAAATTTCTAAAAAATTGTGCATGTGGTGTAAATCATGTTTTAGGATGTTATTTTTGTGAAAATGGACTGAAAAGAGTTTTTGGTTTTTAATTTGGTGACTTATCAATCATATATATATATATATTCATTGGCATATTTTTATATGAAATTGATGATGTATGTGACTTATGGAATGAAAATTTATCACAATTGGATTGGGTAACTTGGTGGGCAGACTACGTCAAGTAAGATAGTTGACATGGAATTTGTTCCTCCAAGATTCATCTAGAAAGATTGAAATTAAAGAACTAACTAAATAATATTGGTGATTGGATACCACTGGGACCACTGTTTTCCCTCCTAGTACCTCATGGGAGATAACACTGTTATTCATGGTTACTATGTTAGATTTCATCGATATATGATGTACCTAGTGTCCCATTACTAGTTAGTACATAGAGGTTTTAACCAGACTTAGTGTCATATGTTGATATTGTACTTACTGTCAGCATATGATATACTTTGTGGGTTTTTTGAAAATAAGGAAATTTTTAGTTTAATTTTTTTGTTAATAAAAATGTCCCTAGTTATAAATTAAAAAATATCTTGATTATTAAACATACCATGTTTATATCATGGAATATTTATGTTAGGTGGAATCCTTCAAGTATTTGGCTCACACCCTACTTACACCATTAGGGTTAAGTAATGTTGGTTATTTTTTACTCATGTAAGACAATGGTGTTTGGTGATTGTGGTTTGAAATTATAGTGTAATCCCTTTGTAGTTGATGTGTTGTTGTCTTGAGGACAAAAATACATATTTCATATGGTGTTTTCAGGTATATTTTCGAATACCATTTTTGTTATTGACCTTTTTGGATCTTTATTTAATATTGTAAACATTAATATGACTTCATGCACAAGATCCTAAGCCCAGTTGGTGGGGACTTGAAAAGTGAATCCAGGATTCCCAAGTTCAAAACTGGGTGGAGACATATTTCCAGGTAATATAGTGGTATTGTATCAGGAACTATTTGTTATTATAGCAGGAATGACTATTCATCTGTTGGGCCTTTCACACCACCAGTTTGGGCCTCAATTCCATTAAGATCTTCGATCCACCCAAGTCCTTCATGCCAGTATGTCTTTCGGGCCACCTCAAGTCCTTCGGGCCACCTCAGGTCGTTCGGGCAACCAGAAATTCTGCTTAATGATCAGACAGACTCTACAAGGAGTAGACTTCATATTGGGATTCAGAATAGGCGCTTTCAACATAGCAGAAGCAAGTCGGATATTTTAGAAAGAGGGGTTAATACATTTACCATCGGGACTAGCATGTTCTTTCACAAGAAGCCTAGCCGAACAGCCTTGTGAAGGTGGAGTGCTTTTATCATGATGAAGAATCTATGAGGAAGAGTTCTATGTATAGTTTTTATATTTCCTAAGACTTATGATTCATGAAATATCTTCCAACATGCCTTTTAAAAGTTCCCCATTATCCCTTGAAATGGGTGTTATCAAAAATAAATAAATATAAGAAGGCTTTCGGGCCATTTGAGTAAACATGAATATGAAATATCATTATTCGATTATTGGTTGTGAGCATTCAGATTTGATTTATTCATTTTGATGGTTTTTTTGTTTTGGTAATTGGGAGAAATAGTTCCTGAGTTATCTTTTTGATATTCGATCATTTATTTCAAGCCAATATAGACCGGGAACGGCCTTCGAGCCAGTCTACCCACCGCATCGGGAACCACTTCAGTGGATGCCCCATCTTGTTTCCTAAAAAATGGTATCAAAGTATGTTTTTCTTGTTTGGGTCATGATATTTGGGATGATTCATGCTATAATGGAGATAGGATTTTAATGGAATTAGGTTCTGGATATGAGTATTGTTATTGGATATCACACCTCACGATAGATCTTGCGTCACAATGAAATGTTTGGATCTTTAATTGAAATCTCATTAGGAGATACATGTATGATGAAGAATACATGTGAACACTGGTTAGAGGTGAATTTATTTGGTTTTAGTGTTATTATAATGTGTTTTATTTATTAATTTTTTGGAATTTTTTTATTTTTGTTATTATTGTAATGTTGATGAAAATTCCCCCAATCATTTGTATTGATAGTTTTCTTATGGTTATTTTTATAGAAAAAATCATCTAAAGAAGATTCATGTGTACCCACGAAAAGTGGATGAAGAGAGTTCCCCCACAACATTCAATCAAATAATAGTGGAAACTATATTTCAAGATGTTTCTATAACAGGGCATGGAGTGGGTCATAGTCCTAATCCGATTAAAAAAGATCAACATGGTAATGGGAAGCATAAATTGCAGGAGTTCTGTAAGATTAGGATTCATTCATTCTTAGGTACCATGGAGCAACAAGAAGCAGAAGACTAGCCTTAAAATAAATAAATAATGTTTGAATTTCATTATGTGTGAGAGAAATTCATAATAATTGGCCGCATGTTCATTCTAGAAGGTACAATTTTCAGATGGTGGGACTCTGTTGATCAAAATGGGATTAATGATTAGATTAAATGGAAACACAATAATGATATTTTCACGGATTAGTACTACCATGAGGTTTTAGTGTATTCCAAATCCTGGGATTTTAGGGGTCTTGTTCAGGGGGGCCAGTCTATGATGGAGTATTCCAACCTATTTTCCAAGCTAGTTAGATATGATCCCTAAATTGTTTCAAATGAGAATATGAAGGCTTAAGGATTCGAGAGTAGGTTGTGGCAGAAACTTTATTCTCATGTCTTTCTATTTAAGCTATATATAATTTCCAAAGTGGTTTATCATGCTTTTATAGTGGATATTGGTTGTATGGGAATTTTTTGTTCCTTTTCGGAAATGTTATCAATTGGATGTAGTAGTTCATCAGAGAAGAAGATGAAGGGGGATGAGTAGGGAAAGAAGGGAGTTGGTAGTTTGGTCCTTCCATTCTAGTAATATAATTATTTGGATTTTTATGTTGGGTTAGTTCGGTTAAATCATTGAAGAATGGTTGAATACATTTGACCAGAATGTTAATAACCTCCAAAAAATTTCCATTGGTGAATAATTATGTGACAACAACAACTCTTCTACAATGTGACGTTTGTATATCAATGTCATATAGGAACAAAATATTCATGGGGGGCTTCAGAGTAGTTAGATATTTCAAGGAATATGGGATATCAGTTCGGTGGACTTTGTTGTTGTACAATATTATCCTCCAGTTAGACTGAGTTCAGGGTAGAAACATTGGCAATGTTAGTGCAGAAACTTAGGCAGTGACCTGGTATCTTAATGATGTGAACCAAGAAACAGTAGTTCCAAATGCAGGGATTTCAATTGTTCGGGGTTCCATTATGATTGAATTATCTGTAGATACTGTTTTTTATATTGTAACACATGTTTTGTTCATCTACGCCCATTTTGTGAGTCTATTTATTTTTTAAAACTATGTTCATGTCATATTTAACAGAGTTTGTTATTCCTCTTGGTAAGAGGTGAGAGAAGGGTCTTAGATGTCTATCATGTGCACTCACTATTATAGGGTTCATTTTGGAATGGAATTTCATAGTATTCGATATGAACATATTTAATGTACTCCTATAGACGAATTTGTTGGTACACATTCCAAATAATATCATTTGTTATAGTTAGTGGGTGGGTTTCATGGAACCTGGTGGAAGTTCCCTTTTTTCCTTGAGAATGTGATCCTCAGTTTTCTGGTGATGGACCTCCACTCCCATAACCAGGTAATATATTTTTAGTTATCATAACTCACATTGGAGGATGTTGGGGGATTACCTCAGGGTAGATTAACTCCAGTGTTTGACAAATTTTAAGATGTTTTTCTAGTGGATCTTTTTGGTCATCCTTCGAAGGGGGATATGGAGATATAGATTTTTCTTGCACTGGGAACACAACCTATATATTTTCTTTCATATACAATATACCCCAAATAATTGAAGGAATTTATAGTATAACTAGATTATTTGGAATCCAAATGATTAATTTTCATGAGATTTTCCCTTTGGGCAGCCTCAGTTTTATTTGTGGAGAAGGACTAAATAACTCTTCTATTATATATTGATTACCAGAATCTGAAAAATGTAACCATCATGAAAAAGAATTGTTTTTCCATAATTGAGGAATTTATTAACTAGTTATTAGGTTAAATGTATTTTTACATGATATATTTTCATTATGGTTACCACCAATTCAATT
Organism: Viscum album; assembly: GCA_963277665.1. NCBI lineage: Eukaryota > Viridiplantae > Streptophyta > Magnoliopsida > Santalales > Viscaceae > Viscum > Viscum album. Next base: position 1,981,193,504 of record OY728161.1, on the reverse strand, counting down.
TGAATGAAAATATGGATATCTAAAGTACGTATGGCCATTTTGAGTACTTGGTCATAGATTTCATGTTAATGAATGTTCCATCAGGTTTAATGGGGCCCAAGAATATGGTCTCCCAATAGTATCTTTATTCCATCACTGTCGTAATTATTTATTAAATCCTAGTTTATTATGGATCCAAAGACAAACATGAGAATAAAATGAGGATTTTTTTAGAACTCATTTAGATCATTGCATCTATGACATGTATTCTAAAATCACCTTATGGATTAAAGATGTAATGTTTCTGTGAATTGAGATCTATGAAAAGGGGGTTTTGTTTGATCCTAAGAAGATAAATTTAGTAATTTCATTGTTGTTACAAAATAATGATTTTGATTTTATGTGATTTCTATTCTTGGCCCAATATTACAGGTGGTTTTTTTGGAACATCCCTCCAATCGCTTTTCCCATGAAACTTCCCACCCAAAATGGGATGAAGATTGATTAGATACTATAGTACCAAGAGTCTTTCAAGGTTTAAATAGGTATTTGACTTATTATCTTATATTAATATTACATGGATTAATAATGGGATATGTAGTTTATAATGATTCCTCATGAATGGGACTCTGATATGATATTATGCAGAATGACCATGTTGTGGTGTATTGATCTCGGAACCTATGTACACTTGAAAATAACTATTTGACCCATGACATGGAGTTGGATGTGGTGATTCATGTTTTTAAAATGTGGTTATACTTCCCATTTTGGAAGATATTTTTATTTTATTCTGATCGTTAGAGTTTAGACTACATTTTCTATCCTAAGCATTTGAATCTAAGGCAACAACATTTGGTGGAATACCTTCAATAGTTTGACTTTGATATCTACTATATCTATGGTAAAGATAATGTTGTGGTTATCTCATTGAATCAAAATGTTTTAGTGTTAGCATTGAATGTGTACAGTGATGAGTTTACAATAATGGGGATTTTTTGTCAGATACACTGGGAGATCAATTGTCACGATGGAGGTGCATTCTTGGCTAGTATTTTGTAGGATACATCCCTTCTAGAGTTTATTCAACAAAATAATCATGGTAATGAGTATTCCCAAAACTATATATCGTTTCATCATTTTCGGGAAACACCTTCAAATTGGTTATTGTACCCTGAGGTAAACATTTGTTTCAAGGATTTCACTATGGTGTCATTTTCTAGGTGCATGGTGGTGATGCATAATAACCACCAGTCTCAATATTCTATTCAACCTTGTTCTACCTAGATATAGAATGAAGTTATTCAGTAGTTATAGTGGCTAGATATAAGGAGTGATAATTATGAATTTCTATCATGGTTATATACATGTCAGCAGGTAAATGAAGATCATCAAAGGCCGTGTGGTTTGCTTCAACCACTACCCATTCCTACCTAGAACATGGATGAGATATCTATGGTATTCATTGTCATATTTCCATACAAACCATGGGGATTAATTCTATATGTATAGTGATTTATCATTTAAACAAATCATCTAGTTTCATTTAGATCATATATTCAACAAAGGTCGATGAGAAGGGCGGATTATATGTGCTGTAGGAAGTGAGGCTCCATTGTGTGTTTACAGCATCCAATTCTATTAAGGTCCCCCTTTTCACCTATCGATTTTGGGAAGGCCTTAAAAGGGTAATGGGGTCACATGTGAAATTTAATAGGACATACCATACTCCAACATATGGTCAGACAGAGTGGCCGAATCAAAATCTAGAGGACATGCAATGTGCATGTGTCATGGATATCAACAGTTCATGGGATATCCAATTTGGATTAATTGACTTTTCATGTAATAATAATTACCAATCCTCGATCTAGATGGAATTCATTGGGGTTTACAATGGTACTCCATGTTATTCTCCTTTATGTTGGGATGAGGTGGGTGAAACCACATTGATGTGACCGAGATTAGTCAAATAGACATCTAAAAAGGTCACACTATCAGAGAAGCGATTTATGAAATCTCATAGCCACCATAAATATTATGATATTCTTAGAGTATGAGATCAATAGTTTTATGTTGGTGAATAAGTGTTTCTAAAAGTCAAACCTCACTTGGTTTATCATGAGTTGGGGAACAGAGGGACGCTAAAATGAGGCATGATGGAACTTTTGAGACCACCATGAGGGTTGATATGGTGGAATACTCATTAGATCTTCCATCACAATTGATGTTAATTAATGAAATGATCCATGTTTCTCAATTATTAAATTTACCCCAGATCTATCTCCTGTGTTGAATTTTAATGAGCTTGAGATAGAGTCCAACTTATCTGTATTTGAGAGACTAGTACAGAATTTAGATTCCTAAGAGAAGATACTTCGAGGGAAGACTATTCCATTAGTCTGTCATATCTAGAACATGGAAATGATGCTCCTGTAATATGGGAGTATAATCCATGGGAATATGCATAATACCATTTTTTATTCTTTGATCAAGCATCAAGTTGAATTTCTATGGACAAAAATTAATCTTTTTGTGGATAATTATCACATCCATCCTTTATTTATAGGGTATTTTCAATTTATTTTTCATCTATCCTTTTATCCTTTTGTTTTTTACTTGTGTTTTGTATGAAAATGAAATATTTCTACTGAAAATAATGTTGCACATAGTCGGCGCACGGAATTCAAAACCATGTGACCCTACCTAGGTATCCCTGCGGCCACATGGTTATTTTGTACTATGGATTACAACAAGGTTTTCACACAGTTTATACACCATGTGGGATAACCATACACAATATCATTCTTATATTGTAATGGGAGAATGGTTTCTAGATGATTTGGAAAACCATACGGAGAATCCATGTTATTAAAAATTGGATTTATGGGTTTTCTATATCCCTAATTTTTAAATCTAAACCCCAATTATATCTTTATAGATAAAATAACCTAGGATCCTCCCCACAACCCACTTCATCATCATGATCATTAATTTATTGGTGTATTTGGTGTGTTTTCACCTAAAATCATCATGTATGTCCCCTTGTTAGTTATCATGTTCTACATTTCTTTTGTTTTCTTCATCATCCTTTGCGATTTCACTTCTCAAGAAGTTGGGGTGTAATTATATTAATTAGATATTACTTTCTTGGGTCTAATCTAGATGTTAAGGTATTCATATAGACTCCAAAGGGTGCGATTATGGTGCATATAATGTTTTTCATTGGATTCAATAATTTTCATCACTCAAGGTATGTGGTTATGTTTTTAAATATTATTTGAAGAATCTAATATTTGTTATGTAATTTCTGTGTGTGTTGTTAAATGTTGTTTTGAAATATTTTTATAAGATATTGTGTTTGATGTTTTTTTCAATGTAATTGGGGGAATTTTATGTGTAAACCCAAGTTGTAAATCTTTATCATGTTTTATAAATTTCGAAACATGATTAATAAATTTTACAACTGCTACAAATCTTGTTTTATGTTGGTATTAGTGTGTGTATGGATTTAAAAGTGGGTTTTGTTGTGAAATTGGTGATTTATCAAGAATAACTATATTGTTTAGACTATGTTTTAATGAAATTGATGTTATATGTGACATGTGGAATTAATAATGAGCCCGGAGGGAAACCTAGGTATCAAGGTGAGAGGACTTGGACTAGAACTCCTGTTGAATATGAATTGGTTCTTCCTGGATTCATCCTGAAAAAACGATGATGAAAGAAAAAATATATTATATTGGTAATTAGATACCACAAGACCCATATGTAATCCCATCCTCATGTATCATGAATGAGAACATTGTTAGTCATGGTTACTATACCACATTTCAACAAGATACAATTTACCTAGTTTATCATTACTAGATAGTTCATAAAGGTTTTTCCTTTGAAACATTGTTCAGTGGTGATATTGTACATACCATGGGAATATAATATACATTATGGTTTTTTTTAAAACATATCATCATTATTTTAAAAAAATTTCACTAAAAACGATTCTATATTTATTTTATAAACCACGCTTGTTTATTTATCTTTTAACATTCATCGCATTGAATATTTTTGTTTGGTGGAATATTAATAAGATTCGGATCAGACCCTTCATACAACATTGGGTGTATGTTGAATTGGTTATGTTCGATATAGGTTATGGAATGTTTTTTTGTGAAGGTGGTTAGGGATTCTATAGGATTCTCCATGATGGTGTTGTGTTGGTGGCCTAAGGTGACAATCGTATTCTAATATGGTGGATTCTTGGATAGTATTGAGTTATATTCTTTTTGTAGGCCCTTTTTAAATTTTAATTAATGTTCTAAACATGAATCAATTAAATTGCCATCCATTTACTTGTTCTGATCATCCATATTTTTGTTATTTAGTATTTTTTGTTGTTTATGTTTATGTAATCGGGTGAAATAATTCCTAAGATATATTTTTTAAACATGGGAAAATGTTTCCAACCTATGGGTACTGGGAACGCCCTTAAGGTGATGCCATAGACTAGGTCAGGCACCAATTTTGATGAAATAAAAGCTTGGTTTGTGACATGGAACACTATTGTTGATGAATATAATATGATCCAATTAGTGTTCATTGCGACTAGTAATTGTTACCTTGAAATAGATGATATGATATATTAAATGGTGAAAGATAATGACATAATTTGTTGATAAACTATAAAATAAAGGAATATTATATTACAATTAAAAAATCGATGTTATATAAAAAACATAATCAATATGAATTATATAAATATTTATCTATATTTGACTGATTTCACTCATAATGATATTGTGATATTAGTATAAAACTTCAAAAAAACCAATGGATTGTGGATGTGAAATAATGTTTTGATGATTCATTATTTAATATAATCATTTCATAATCAATAGATCTTTTATTTTTAAAGACCATGAATTTTAAAATCTTTTGGATATTTCACAGTGGTATCTAATTATATATATAAGGTTAAGTCCAATTAATTTGGGACATATTGTGTTTGAAATGAACTTTTTAATCAATTAATTATTAGTGAGATATGATTAAATATTAACTTACTGAATTAGATTAAATGAATGAATTAAATATTTTATTTACAATTGTCAAAATAATTTTGGGATATTCCAATAGATTAAAAATCATCATCTCTAATTTTTTATTAATATAATTATTTATATTTTATCATAAAAAATAAAACATAAATAAAATTTATAATTTTTCAAACAAATAATATTAAAATATAGTAAATGAAATTTATAATATAGGGTTGACTGGGGTTTCCCGTTGAAATATAACCAAATGTGTCTGATATACTATATTTTCTAAGCTCAATAATCATTTTCTAATACCAAATAACATTCATTAAAGTTTTATATTTTAAAAGAAAATAATATTTTATTGAATTATATGATAGTTTATTAGTTGAATGATTTCATGGATAGACGGTCTAAAAAAATTTATAACATGTAATTTTTTTTCCATGTTTACACTTTTAGATACTACATGACACATTTTTTATAGGATTTTGATTATAATAAATGATCAACTAGCACTAGAATTTCACCATGATAATTTGGGAGTAAACTATTTCAAGACATTAACATAAGTTGATAGATTCATTATTTGGGATTCTAAATCTATTAAGATTCTAAAATGTAGTCTTATTTAGTCAATATTATAAATAAACTAGTGGTCTAGGTAATGGGTCACTTTAATTGGAAGGAGTAGAATTAATTATCGATCAATTAAAGTGGGAAATATATGGACATAACATTTTATATATAACAAATTTAATGGTGAGTGGACCCTAATCCTAATTTATGAAATAAATATCTCAAATAACTAATACACGAGAGGTAATGTTATCAATGTAGAGGAGACTGAGTATCAAGATTGTGTTCTTGGGGAGTTATTATTATTTTTTAATACCATAGAGGATATGATTTCTCTCCCTCTAGGATTGTGGATTTTTGAAATATCATCCACTATAACAAATATTTTTTGGTGTTTGAGCATTTTCTAATTGTTTATATGATAAGTTTATGCATTCAAGACTTATATGATTCATTCGAATTTATCTTTCATTATTTATATCTTAGTGAAATCAATCAATCAAATGGTATGGTGTTTTATATTAACCCATCCAACAGACAAGTCTCACATCTGAATTTTAGTCACACAATACTCCCAGTATTTGATCATGGGAACTAAACAATTTTGATTAGAAAACTCTTATGATAGATTGTAATTGAATTAAAGAATATGAAAAAGATAACATTTTGTTCTCGTTGTTTGAGGCATTTCACCTAAATATAGGTAATATTATATTTATGAATTCTTCATATCAGATTAGTTTTATTACTACCTTTTCATGCTTTATATTGTGTTGGGATAACTAGATATAATCGTATTTGAATTTTATCTAGAGAATATACAAAACGATGAAACATTTATAGATTCAATAAATATAGAGACAATGTTTCATAATGATATGTTATTTTAGTGTATATTATAACATGGCATATTTTCTGTTTAACCTGTGGATATCTTTGTTGTCATAGGCCATATTTAAATAAATATTGAATCGTCACCCTAGGAAATCTAATGTTCAGAGTGGTACATAATGATGGAAACTCGACGAGTTTTAACATTATTTGTTTATATTTTAAAATTTTCATTAATCTCCCAAATATAATTCTATACTAATACTATCAATCCATTATTACAGGGTCAACACAACAAAGAGAATATTAATCCACGGTCTGGTTAGAAGATATCCCTATATATAAATCCCTCACAATTGTAAAAACTCTATCACAAAATCATTAGGGTTTTTATGTATAACATTACATTAATTGTAGGATAAAATAAACCCTCCCTACAAATTTTGTGTGATTCTAACGATTATTTATTCAGAGTTCTTAAAATTTTCTAAAAAATCAATGTTTCACTGGGTCAATTATAAGTTGATATCATTGTATTCTAGTAAATTATATAATTATCATATAAAATTACATAATATGTTTCATCATTGGAAGTTTTTAAATACATTTTTATTATTTCATTATTTACCACGATTTATATTATTGGTCTAATCATTTATGTTTATACTAATAGTTTTGTCCTAGGAAAACATATATTTAATATTCCATGGGAATAGGGTAATGATTCTCATATCCAAAAGAGGCATGTATTCTTCTAACATTATTCAATATGAAAAACATATTTTAGTAATTATGAAAAACATCTATATATTCCGTAAATTTATGATAATAGTCATGCTAGGTATTGAAAATATTTATAATGTTGGTGAGAATCAATATACTATCCATTTAATAATTAACTAATTAATTCATTCAATCTGATTTTATAATCTAAATATAACAGGCCTATACTAGAAAATATATTATATGGGAAAAATAAAATATAGGAATTATCATATGTAACACCTCCTTAATGAAAACATTCATATATTTCCTGATATGTCATTTGAGTGGGACTCAAATGAGCATTGATATTCTGTGTAATGTATAAAAGTTCTAAAAATGGATTTCCAATATATTTTATCATATGGATATAAATGAGGTAAAATTTGGATTACGATACACTATTCAGGGATAACATAGAACATGGGGGATTATCTCATAGATAATTTGGAATATCATAAGATTAACTAATGAGTGTTTGTAACGTCCTTAATGATCATGGGTGGTCTGTTAGGATATGATAAATGTATGTTTTCTTATTAACGTGTTTCAATATATAGGTATGGTGGGTAAAATATTTGATTATTATCCATAATAATATGTCAAATGGTCATTTAGATATGATCATGTTGTGTTATCCATTTTATTTTTCATCCTGGATGTGCATATGTCGAAAAAATGGGGTTTATATTCTTTCATAATAAAATGAGTGGGTGTATTTATATATGATATTAAAATTAATAATAATAAATCATTAGTTATATGATTTATTTATGATAGGAAAAGTAAAATTGAAAAAAGGATTATTCACCAAAAGGAAATAACAATGTGTATTGAGTATGTTTTTAAGGTAAAACATCTATAATGTGAAGGGTAAGTAATTAAAAAATATGTGAATTAGATGTGCTTATAGATGGTACTATTCATTTAATATGAATATGATAACAAGTAAAACATTGTTCATGAAACAATTAAGTGAATTGAAATGGAAAAAAATGTGTATTAATACTATGAAAATACAATAATTAATTCTGATGAAAAATTTCATAAACATTTGATGAGGTGTAAATTAATGAGATACGAAATTATATATGGGTAAAAAATAAGAAGTGAAATTGAATTTGAGTAATCAAATAATGTGAATTAATGAAAAATATATATTATTATATTTTTAAGCTGACAATGATATTTTCTAGTATAAGGTGACCACCTCAAATGAAAATATTGTGCTAATTAATTATGTGGCCTTTAATTTAAGTGGGAATTAAATTTCAACATAATGAAAAACACTATATAGAATGATAGTTCCATGGGAACATTAACATGGATCATGAGTTATATAATAATAATTTTTGAAATACCAATGGGTTTAGTTAGAATAATTTATTTGCTTCTTTATTTTATGGATATAATATAATCTTTGACTATATTATACTTTTTTATTTACCATTTTTCCTATTCATGAATTGAAATATTACTCATCTATAAATCTAATTTTTCCCAATCTAATCTTCTTAGTCTTTAGTAAGATAAATTTCTTTATATGTTGGTTATAGTAATAAAACATGAATTGTGACACCCTAAGATTTTATGAAAAATATTTTTTTTTAATTTCATTAATGTCTTATGTTGTATGCTACACCAAAAGGATCTTTCACAACACGCATCCCTGACTTGTATTGCATTACACGCAATCACGACCTTCCACGATAGCGTGTGTTGTACGCAATACTGAGTTTCTCTAAACAATGATATGTTATATGAACTACCTGTTATGAATATTATCAACTACATTTTGACGTTTACAACATTATTGATCAACTTACACAGTTTCTAGATCATGGTATGAGAACAAAATCAATTTTTCGAGTAAAATAAGTAATTTTCAAAAAATGTAGTTTTTCCACCTTTTGATGGCGCACACACTTTAAATATTGTTTTTGACTTGTCTATATGTTCAATTTGACAAAATAAAATCATTATTTGAAATCAGGATATAAAAATTTACTTTGGATAAATGTTTCATATTATTCTGATAACTTTCATATTTTAATGAATAGTAAAAACACGCTATATTTTAATTAAAAACAACTTTTCTCATCACAATAATTTATATGGTTATATTATCTTTTTAATTAGGTTTAAAGTTTAATTAGAATATATTTTTACCATTTAATCCAATGTTGTTCATCGGAATTAATTTCACGTTGAAATTGGATTTAAACAAGTATCAATCTTTTGATTGTTTTTGTTTCTTAAAAACACGCTATTTGTTTTGATAACGAGAAATAAATTTAAAATTAATTAATGCCACTTATATCTTATAAATTTGGAAAATTAGACATCAATTTTGAATTTTGAATATCCAATAATTCTTAGGCTGAATTTTTGGTATTTTTCTGAAAACTTTCAGTTTTGGATGAATAGTGAAACCACTTAGTGGTAGTTAAAAACTGACTTTTTTTTAAATTAACTTTTACCACTTCTCTGAATTGAATTTAAAAAATCTGAGAGACACGGATAATATCAAGGAATAAAATTTGGTTCAATTAGGTGAATATACTTTTTTTGTGAATAGTAACGTTTTACTTTTATTTACCACTGTTAATAGTAAATAGGATAGTTAAGGGTAAAAATGATATTATTATTACCCTAACACATGTCCTAATTGTATTGGATAAGTGAAATTATACCCAAAACAAACATAGGAATAAAAAATGACCATTTAGTCCTACTTGGATTAGGTTAGGACATTTAATATTAATTTATTTAAAGAAGGGTTAAAATAGTTAAAATCAAAGTTTAATAAGTAAATCATTTTTAATATACGGTTATACATAGGATAAATCCAACTATAAATATTCATTATAAAGGTAAATATATTTTCTACATAATGGTATTTTATTTATATTTTGTAGACATTATATAATTTAATTTATTTTGGACACAATGATGATGCAGTAATTATCTTATTAATAAAATATTGATATAATTGAAGTTATAAATACCCAAATAAAAGTAATTTTGGGACTTTTTATGAATTAAAATAATTTTATAGGTTCATATGACATGTCTTTATTGATTTAAGTAACCTTCTTCGAACTAATAATGTTGTTATACTTTTCACAAAAATCAAGTACCAAATAGTGTCAAAATTGACATAAAATAGTTTTTAAAACAAATATTATATTATTCATTGTTATTTTTTTCCTAAAAATCTATGTTTTTGCAAAATGACTTAGATAAGGATATATATATTAATAATGAACCACTTGGGGTTCGTTTGGCATGTTATAATATGTTTTTAACCTTATAGTGTAAGAAAACAAGAAGACACGATAAAAGTAAAATTATTTATCTTAAATTTAAATCTAAATGATAAGGTTAAAATTGGAACCTAAACATGTCTAAATACTATTGGATGAGAGGATTTCGACCCATCCCCACCTTAGCTTCGAAATAAATCAATTTGGAGCTATTAAAAACCGAATATGACTTTATAATAATATAATATTTTTAGTTATTCCAATGGTGCCCCTCTCCTCCCTTATAAAAAGGAACCTCCTCCCTCTTTTCCTGACACCACATTGAGCCTTCAAGATCGGCCAACACATGTCAAATTATCTTATCCACTTCCATATAAACATCCTAGAGTTTCTGGTCTTCTTCAAAGACCAATTTTAGTTCCCTAAGAGGAGGTCTCAAAGAGGCGCTTCAAATAAGAGGTAATGTCAGTTACCGATTCTCTCAACTCTATTTCTTCTTCCACTTCTTCTTCTTTAGTTGTTTCATTATGAAGAAATAAAATCAGTATAACTCATATACTGATATGTTATTATAAGTTTTAAATAACCCTATTTCACCATCTATCCATCCTATAGAGAACGAAATCACTACGCGTGCATACGTAAGGAATACCGTCTCCACGCCGTGGTGAAATCTGTTTTTCCACCAACTCCTTACATGGATGGGTATAATGGTGTAAAGAATAACTATATATGGTTATTATAACATCATGATTATTCTTATATATTACACCATCCACTCCAATTCTATTCAATAATTATGGGAATGTTATCATCGCTCGTGCGTACGTACGGACTACCGTCTCCACGATGCGATGAGATTCATTCTCCATGTTAACCATAATGAATGATCATAATGTTTATATAATGAATAATAATGAAATATATGAAATAACAATTCTACTAGATTTATGTATATATATATGTATGTAATATATTTTGTTTCATTCAATTCAATAAGGAAACGAAAACAACGTTTATGCGTATGTACGGTCTACCGTCTCCATGAACGGTGTATTTCATTCCTTTTATCAATATATAATATATATATGTATATGATGAATATATATGATATATAAATCAGTTTTTACATTATGGAATTATTTAAATCAGTATATAAGTAATAATATCAAGAATGACAAGTCGAAACACATACGATAAATGAAATGATTTTACCCAAAACGCTGGTTTAACATTGAATTTACAAAAGAATGGGTAATATAAAGTCATAAGTGAAACATATATGATATCATAACAATGAATATTATTCTGTAATAATTCAATTACATTATTTAAATATTATACAGGAGGTTTGGATACGTATAAAGCATATCGGACCTAAGGTAAGGGATAATTTTGCAAATCTCATTTTTATCCAAGATTGCTTATTCGTAAGTATTTACTACGGTAATTGCTATCATCCATGTACATGTTTTATAAAAATATATTCAAGTATGTTTGATGTAATTTTACCCATTTTTACTTTTACCCCTTGGTATGGAAGGAATCTTCTTTTATTTACCCTACAATGTATTTTTTTGAATTTTACGACAAAAGTACGAGATGAATGTTTTTTTAACGTATACGGCATGAAATGATTTTTACGGTTTTATAAAGCCTTATTTTCATGAAGGGTCCTCCAAAATATTTCATGACTATTTTAAAAGAAATCAATTTCTTTTAAAATTTCATGACATTTTTTGAAAATAAAATGATTTTGAAGAAGAAAGGATATTTTCTTCAAGAATTCATTTCAAGTGTTTTATCAAAACCCTTTTTCATCTAAGATGAAATTATTTCATATGTGTATGTTTCAAGTGTAATGTCTCTATGATTTACATGTTTTCACTTTCCTTATTATGAAATGATATCCATTTCTTTTATATGGATTATGTAATGATGGGATGATGTTTCTGAAACCCATTTTATTTATTGGGTTATTATGAATGATGTATGTTTATTTTGTGGCACAAGTAATAATGATTTCATTATGAGATGTGTGGGACCAATATCTCCCTCCAATGCATTGGGTAAAGATTTATATCTCATGATATAGACATGTATGGAATGTAAAGTTAAACCGGTTTAGTAATACAGGACTGGAACGAAGAGTGAACTCAATTCAGAAAGGGACTTTGTCCACTAAGATGGTTTTGGCAGTAATGCCTTGGCTACTATGGAAATCATATCATGTGTTTAATGGTTTTCCACAATTACATGTTTAATTCCCATTATATTTTATCATGATTAATGTTTCTTTATGATCTATGCCTTACGTACTTCCATGATTTGTGTCATTCCACAAGATTCTGATGTTTAAATATTATGTTCATGTTTTGATGTTCAAATGTATATGATTTGTTTTATTTTATACATGGTTACCCTTACTAAGAATTTGAGCTCACCCTTTTATATGTTTTCTTTTCCCCAAGATTTAAAAAAGGTTTTAGGTAAGAAAACAAAAAGGCGAAGATCATATGGGAGATGTTGAAGATCTTTCACCACGATTAGAAGATTATATTCAGAGTTTCCAAAGACACTAAACTATTACGATCCTTGTGTGTCTATTTTTGTTATGTATTAAGTATTCTGCTAAAGTAATGTAATGTCCATGTACATCAAGCTTCGGGTCTCTACAGTTGGTATCAGAGGAAAGGTTTAGTCATCCTTTGGAAACTATGATGCGAAAATGTTAGTGAGTTCCCTAGATATATTTCTAATGTATGTCTAGGGATGTCCCTAAGGATAAGTATAAGTATAGAATATTTCCGAGAACTACGGTAACGATCTTAGAATTTAACCTAAGATGTTATATATTGAGGGTGCTCCCCTTTTATTATGTTGTTTTCCCTAGCATGATTTTTGCCTCTCCCACTATTCTTTTTGGGTTTTAGAAAATGGCTGGAAACATGAATATTCATGATAATGGAGGATATGACAGACAATGGAATGATATTCTTCATGAGAAACCAAATGAAATGGTATTTGGAAGTCCAAACATCGTTATTATGCCTAATCATCAATCTCATAATATGATCAATAATCTCAACTTTGGTAAGTTTCCCGTCTCAGATAATAAGAGAAAGATGGAGTTTTATGATGATCATATAGGAAAGAAAGTTTAATTTCCCTCATGTAAATCATGTTGGAAGAGGCATCTGGGAGATTGTTTCAAAGTAACTGGAAGATGCTTTGGGTGTAGAAAAGAAGGACACAAAGCCAGTAAGTGCAAAGGAAAAGGTTTAGTTAACACCATGGATGAGGATAATGGAATTACTACGACATCAACAATGGTTAAATGTTTTAAATGTGGAATTTACGGGCATTATGCAAACGAATGCCCTAAGGGAAAGTCTCATGAAGAGAATCAATATGGTCATATGGGTAGTATTTATGTTGATGATGATGAAGAGAATAAAAAATGATATGTGAGATGAAAGAATTGTTGATGCTCGGTCAATGGTTTATGAAGGTAGTCGAATGATTACATGTTTCTCAAGTGTAATATTGTATAAGTAATGTCATGGTACTATGGAATAAAGAGACATCTAAGGAATGTTACATTGTTGTCTTTCCTTAAATTTTGAAAGTGTATGATTAATGGTACCAGTAACCATGAAAGTTTATTCAGATATTTTTGGAAAGTATATGATATGCGCATAATGAAGGGATAAAGTGAAAATTAAATGTTTGATAGTATTCATGATCTCATGACTGATATAAGGAGAAATTTATATCATGGTTTGAGTATATAGAATTTTTAGATTTTGGTATGTGGAAAGAGTTAACTTTTGATAGGATTCATGTTTTCACTAAGTTTTAATGGGTATTCATTTTTCAAGAGAATACATGATTAATGTATTCACATGATTGGAATGTGACAAACAAGATATATGGGGGATAAATGATGGTATTCACATGCTTGGTTGATGACATTTCATGTAATCGTTTTCTTTATACTATGAGAATGGACCGAAGTATTTTAGATAAGCCTAAATATTGGAATGGATTATGTTGGACATAAGTTAGTATTGTTTAAGGATAGAACTTTTATCGATATTATTGATGGGATGTTATAGTATTGTAGTTTTAGAAAATGGACAACCTGCGGGATGGGAACAACCCATCGCGTCGGACAAGGCTGTGGGAATCGAACCCACAACCGAAGTGCGGCTGGGCTTTATCGCCTACCACTAGCCTACAGGAAGTCCCTGTTTAGTATAAACTAGTTTATTATATTAAGTAGTATGATATATGAAGTATAAGTCCATTTTAGGAACCATATACGATTAATCTCACAATAGATGGACTTATGTATTTTTGATAACTTTTATAACCTTTTTTAGACAGATGGAATGTCCCGTAATTCTATCAAATGATCTGCTAACACTTCACGAATGAAAAATTCAACTTCATTTCTTTAAGAGATGAAGTGGAAATTGTCCAAAGAACGACCAACGATGAGACTGTACCAAAATCACGAAAGTATTTCTTCTAATTCCAATTTCTTTAACTTTAGGGAAATGATCTTGAAAACCAAAAATGTTTTCCTAGTGCCCTTATATCGATGAATCAGATGGTACCTTAGATCATCACAATTATATGGCTTTGTGATTGATGGATTTTTCATAGCCATGTTCTCTACGACTCTCCATCAGAACATGATGGTTAGATTTTTCTTCCATATCCATATTTTCAACTATGTTCTCCTACGTGGAAACCCAGTGATGAGTTAATTTGGGTAACCGTTACATTTCATACATTAGTTTTTAAAGCCAAGTTTTGGTATTCCTTTTTACGATGTGAGTTTCTATTAAACAAACTTTCGTGTAGTAAACCATTTATGACCCCGACGAATTTCGAGGGCGAAATTCATTTTAAGGGGGGTAGAATGTAACACCCAGAGATTTTATGAAAAATATTATTTTTAATTTAATTAATGTCTTATGTTGTACGCTACACCAAAAGGAGATTTCACAACATTAATCCCTGACTTGTCTTGCATTACACGCAATCACGACCTTCCATGATAGCGTGTGTTGTCGCAATACTGAGTTTCGCTAAACAACGATATGTTATATGAACTACTCGTTATGAATATTGTCAACTACATTTTGAATTTTATAACATTATTATTCATCTTACACATTTTATATAGCATGGTATGAGAACAAAATCAATTTTTTGAGTAAAATAAGTAATTTTCAAAAAATGTAGTTTTTCCGCCTTTTAATGGCGCACCCACATTAAATCTTGTTTTTGACTTTTCTATAAGTTCAATTTGACAAAATAAAATTCTTATTTGGAATCATTATATAAAAATTTACTTTGGATAAATTTTTCATATTATTCTGATAACTTTCATATTTTAATGAATAGTAAAAACACGCTATATTTTAATTAAAAATAACATTTTCATCGCAATAATTTATATGGTTAGATTATCTTTTTAATTGGGTAAAAAGTGTAATTAGAATATATTTTTACAATTTAATCCAATGTTGTTCATTGGAATTAATTTCACATTGAAATTGGATATAAACAAATATCAATATTTTGATTGTTTTTGCTTCTTAAAAACACACTATTTGTTTTGATAATGGGAATTAAATTTAAAATTAATTAATGCCACTTATATGTTGTGAATTTGGAAAAATAGACATCAATTTTGAATTTGGAATATCAAATAATTCTTAGGCTGAATTTTTGGTATTTTTCTAAAAAACTTCAATTTTCGATGAATAGTGAAACCACTTAGTGGTAGTTAAAAACTGAGTTTTTTAAATTAAATTTTACCACTTCATTGAATTTAAATTAAAAAATCTGAGAGAAAAGATTAATATCGAGGGCTAAAATGTGGTTCAATGAGATGAAAATATGTTTTTGCTGAATAGTAACTTTTTACTTTTATTTACCATGGTTAAAAGTAAATAGGATAATTAAGGGTAAAAATGGTATTATTATTACCCTAACAAATGTCCTAATTCTATTGGATAAGTTTAATTCGACCAAAAACAACCTTAGGAATAAAATATGACCATTTAGGCCCACATGGATTAGATTAGGACATTTAATATGAATTTATTTAAAGAAGGGTTAAAATAGTTAAAATCAAAGTTTAATAAGTAAATCATTTTTAATATAGGGTTATGCATAAGATAAATTATACTATAAATATTAATTAGAAAGATAATAGTATTTCCTACATAATGATATTTTATTTATATTTTTTAGAAATTAAATAATTTAATTTATTTAGGACACAAAGATGATGCATTAATTATATTATTAATAAAATATTGACATAATTGATGTTATAAATACTCAAATAAATGTAATTTGAGACTTTTTATAAATTACACTAATTTTATAGGATTTTATGACATGTTATTATTGATTTAAGTAACTTTTTTATAACTTATCATGCTGTTATGATTTTCACAAAAATCATGTACCAAATAGTGTTAAAATTGACATAAAATAGTTTTTAAAACAAATATTATATTATTAGTTGTTATTTTATTCTTAAAAATCTAAGGTTCGGCAAAATGACTTAGATAAAGATAGATATATTAATAATTAACCAATTGGGGTTATTTTGGATTGTTATAGTATGTTTATTAACCTTATTGTGTAAGAAAACAAGAAGACGCGGTAAAAGTAAAATTATTTATCTTAAAGATAAATCTAAATGATAAGGTTAAAATAGGAAATTAAACTTGTCTAAATTCTATTGGATGAGACGATACCGACCCATCCCCACCTTATCTTCGAAATAAATCAATTTTATCTATTAAAAACCGAATATGGCTTTATAATAAAATAATATTTTTAGTTATACCAAAGGGGCCGCTCTCCTCCCTTATAAAAGGGCACCTCCTCCCTCTCTTCCTCACACCACTTTGAGCCTTAAATATCATAAAAAACCTGCCAAATTCTCTTCTCCACTTCTATATAAACATCCTAGAGGTTTTGGTCTTCTTTAAAGACAAATTTTAGTGCCCTAAGAGGAGGTCTCAAAGATGCGCCTCAAAGAAGAGGTAATGTTCGTTACCGAATCTTTCAACTCTATTTCTTTTTCCAATTATTATTCTTTAGTTGTTTAATTATGAAGTAATAAAATCAGTATGACTCATATAATGATATGTTATTATAAGTATGAAACAACCCTATTTCACCATCTATCCATCCTACAGAAAACGAAATCACCACGCGTGCGTGTGTACGGAATACCGTCTCCACGCTGTGGTGAAATCTGTTTTTCCACCAACACATTACATGGATGGGTATAATGATGTAAAGAATAAATATATATGGATATTATAACATCATAATTATTCTGATATATTATACCATCCACTCGAATTATATTCAGTAATTATGGGAACAATATCATCGCTCGTGCGTACGTACGGACTACCGTCTCCACGATGCGATGAGATTCATTCTCCTTGTTACACATACATGAATGATCATAAAGGTTATATAATGAATAATAATGAAATATATGAAATAATAATTATACTAGATTTATGTATATATATATATATGTATTTCAGCTATTTATTTTCATTCAATTCATTAAGGAAATGAAAACAGCGTTCATGCGTACGTAAGGCCTACCATCTCCATGAACGGTGTATTTCATTCCTTTTATCGATCTATAATATATATATGTATATGATGAATATATATTATATATAAATCATTTTTTACATTATTCAATTATTTAAATCATTATATAAGTAATATTATCAATAAAGACAGGTCGAAACACATATGATAAATGAAATGATTTTACCCAAAACGCTGCTTTAACATGGAATTTACAAAAGAACGGGTAATATAAAGTCATAAGTGAAACATATATGATATCATAATAATGAATATGATTCTATAATAAGTCAATGACATTATGTAAATCATTATACAAGGGGTTCAGATACGTACGAAGCATATCAGACCTGAGGTAAGGGACTATTTTTCAAATCTCGTTTTTATCCGAGATTGCTTATTCGTAAGTATTTACTAGGGTTATTGCTATCATCTAGGTCCATGTTTTATAAAAATGTATTCATGTATGTTTAAATTCCTTTTTACCCATTTTGACTATTACCCCTTGGTATGGAAGGAAGATTCTTTTATTTATCCTACAAGGTATATTTTTGACTTTTCCGACAAAAGTACGAGAATAATGTTTATTTAACGTATACCGCATGAAAGGATTTTTACGGTTTTATAAAGTCTTATTTTCATGAAGCTTCTTCCAAAATATTTCATGACTATTTTCAACAAAATCCTTTTCTTTTAAAATTCCATGACATTTTGTGAAAAGAAAATGATTTTGAAGAAGAAAGGATATTTTCTTCAAGAATTCATTTCAAGTGTTTTATCAAAACCATTTTTCATCTAAGATGAAATTATTTCATATGTGTATGTTTCAAGTATAATGTCTCTATGATTTACATGGTTTCACTTTCCTTATTATGTAATGATATACATTTCTTTTATTTGGATTATGTAATGATGGGATGATGTTTAAGAAACCCATTTCATTTATTGGGTTATTATGAATGATGTATGTTTATTTTGTGGCACAAGTAAGAATGATTTAATTATGAGATGGGTCAGACCTATATCTACCTACAATTCATTGGTTAAAGATTTATATCTCATGAGATAGACATGGCTGGAACGACAAGTTAAACCGGTTCAGTAATACAGGACTGGAACGAGGAGTGAACTCGATTTAGAAAGGAACTTTTTCCACTAAGATGGTCTTGGCAGCAATGCCTTGCTACTATGGAAATCATATCTTGTGCTTAATAGTTTGACACAATTACATGTTTAATTCCCATGATATTTTATAATGATTAATGTTTCATTATTATCCATTCCTTACGTACTTCCATGATTTCTGTCATTCCTCAAGATTCTAATGTTTAAATATTATGTTCATGTTTTGAAGTTCAAAAGTATATCGTTTGTTTTATTTTATCCATGCTTACACTTACTGAGAACTTGAGCTCACCCTTTTATATGTTTTCTTTTCCCCAGGATTTAAAGATAGGTTTTAGGTAAGAAAACAAAAAGGGGAATATCTTTCACCATGATTAGAAGATTATATTCTGAGTTTCCAAAGACACTAAACTATTACGATCCTTGTGTGTCTGTTTTTGTTATGTATAAAGTATTCCGCTAATGTAATGTAATGTCCATGTACATCAAGCTTCGGGTCTCTATATGAATTGAATCCCTACCTATATTTTAAGGTTTTAAATCTCATGATAAATAATAGTTAATAGTTTACAGTCATATAAATTTGTCAAACATGTTATATGATTTATTATATTGTAACATGTAGAAGAGTTCAACATAGACTAATCCCATTCTATAAAGGTAATTCACTACAATGTGAATTATAGGATAAGGCCCCATCAAGTATCCAAATTCCCTTAAAATCATCATTTTCATTGTTTTGGAATATGGAAATTGATCAAATGGGGATAATAGAGACTTATCATATCTTTTCCATGACCTATTACTTACAAAATATTGGTTTACTTTATCAAAAATAAAATTGTTCACTCAAAATCATTATGCATCTTTCCCTATCTGATTTTAAATATTTTCCAGGACGTATTGGGAAGGAGTTATGATAAATAAATCTTCATTTAATTATCCATAACATTGAGACTTTTTATATTTCAATATTTTATATATTTCATAAAACATCCAAAGGGAATGGATATACAATTATTGTTTATAGATTTACAGTAAGAAAAATTTGACAAAAAATTAATTTAGGTAATTATATAATGTAATAGAGGGTGATTTACATGATATGAGATATATTAAAACCGTGGTAAAGGGGAATAGATAAATTCCACTATGAAACTGAAAAGAGAATATGGAAAGATATGGAGCTTGATGAAACTAAATATTAATAGTAAATGATGATGGAAAATGAATTATATAAGGCCTAAGAAATATTTTTCCAAAATCCCTATATATCATTAGAGGAAATGAGTCGATACATATATAGTTATACACAATATATTGTTAATAAAATTAATTATTTCTTATAAAATTTACAATACATATGAACGTAACACTAATAGTGTTTAAATTGATATGATAACATATAAGTAAAAAAAGTTAAAAAAAATATTATGATTATTGAATAAATAGGATGAGATGGTGATTAATGAAAAAATATAACTATAAAAAATGTTGAAATTATTGTTCCATTACTATATATTCATAAATATTGAAATCCCAGTGATGAATATTCACAATATTCAATTAATAGGTTCAACATAACCATTATCACATGTGTGTAATACTATGAAATAAATTTTTTTGAAAAAATAGAAACATGTATTCTGAAGACAAGTATATGAACCCATTTTCAAGGGAGAATGTTCAATAATCAAACATATAAAACTCAATTTAGGTAATACTACCTATCCTTATAAAATAACACTAGTTAATTTGATGAGGTTAAATAATTTTAATAAAAAACGTCATTTCAACACACACACACACAGATATATATATATATATATATATATATGAAAGATTTAGGTATCTTTGGGTAATTATAATGTTCAATGACCATATCATCGATGGAAAAAGTTTGAATTGAAAAACAACAACAAGTTTTTAGTAAACCATCAATAATGGATGCATTCAAATAGAAATTAATTGTGTAAAAATGATTATAAATCCAATATAAATATATGGGAGTCTAAATTTGGAAAATATGGGTAGATTATAATATGGGTTGAGAGGTTTTTCAAGTAAGGGAATGGTTACACAATATAATTCAATATAGTGTGATGATTAAAATTTGACATTGAAATTTGCATGGAATGGAAATTTAAATGTATTATTGATAAAATCAATATATTATATATTGTGTGTTACTATATATCTTACGAAGACCGCTGTATGTACATAAATAGTTATTATAAAATATGAACTAATGTGAATAAGGAATATATAAATTAATTATTGCATAAAGAAATAAGATATAAGGTGTGGTCATCACTATATATCATGTGATGATAAGTAACAATACATATATATTTGTCGATCAGAACATATAGATATGATGGTGTTATACCAATTTCAATGCAGAAAATGTGGGTATATAATTAGTATTGATAGTTCTATGATATGATATATATTGGTTTCAACATTCCTTGTGAAAATAAGAATCAAGTCACAGATAGATGTAACTAATGGAATGTTTTTTCAGAGGTTATGTAAATAAAAAAAGTATGTGATAAGTAATAGTATACCAAATTATCAACCCACATGTGAAACCAAATGGGAATAATATAAATATATATTAGAATAGGAATACACAAAACAAGTATAATAAATTATATGGAACCCATTCATGAAAAGGTGAACATTAAATTGAAGGGAACATTATAATGAATTAGGAATAATGTAGACCTATCATGAATATAGGAGTTTATTAATGAATGTAATTATTAGTTATGATTATAAATTGGTGAAATGGTCTTATATTGTTTTGTATCATACTATGAGGATGGAATTTACCATTTAATTTAGAATCATGATTTAATGTTGGATAATATACAATGTAGTTTAATCACTTGATAAAAAAACTAACTATATAGATTAAAACCATATGTTACGAATGTTGGTATCATACTATTTAGAATCATATGATAAAAAATATTAAACCATATAGTGTATTTTAACATTGTGATATATTGGATATGAGTATGTTTTAGACCAGGTTATGGGGATCATAATCGTAACATTTGAGATTAATTTTCAAGGACCTACATTCCATAATATTTAGAATCCCATTATGAGTAAATTTTTAGTAAATTATTTAGGATCATGTGGTGTGTAATATTATAAAATTCAACTTTAGTCATGTGATGATATCCATAAACTAGATAGAAAGAACTATAAATAGTACATATCAGGGCATCTATCATTGGTACAAGTTAAGAATCACTCACTATATAGAGTGATAAGGTAATATTATCTAATGGATAAAATCATTTATATGATTTAGTACCCTTAATATCCAGGTTCCAATTAATGGATACAATTTCATTTTATCTTTTATGACTTCTAATATGATACTGTGTTTTCCAATATTTGTTAGTTGGGTATTTTTAAAAAAATAATTAGGGAAAAACAATTTGATAAACACAATAATGTGTAATAATTGAATTAAATTTTCAACATTATTTTTTAAAAATTGATAATAATTATAATTACATTTCATCATTAGTAATCTAGTTATTATAAATGTTATATATTTACTATAACAAAACATTGATTGGAAACACTATATCAGGACCATACACTATAAAATATAGTGTTTCCAGGGTTAGGTAGAATTTGATTACACAGAATGTCAATAAAAGTGAAAATATTGAACCACAAAATTTTAAATTCCTTATTAAATTATCTTATTTATAAAATGATAATGTTTGTTTTTGGATTCCTCTCTCTATGTAATAGTTTCAACAAGATTATAAGAAGAATTTTTGGATTATATATTGTACTTGTTGTATAACATCCTAAATTCATACAGACACAAATATGTACCATCATCCTTGATGATAATACAATAATTTAAATATATTTCAAAACAGGACAATGATCACCATTATGACCTACTTCAAGGGAATTTCATTAAATAATTTTTGGAGATGATAAGAGTATAATGATAAAAATTCCAGTTTTAATGGTTCCAAATGGTATTATACTATAATATTTATTCCCTAAATGGATGATGACCTAGTGTATTTTGTAACTTAAAACAACTTAGGGGGTTAGTAGGGGAAGTTATCATAAATCTCTCACACATCGAATAAGGTATTGATTCAACGACCCACAATTTTATTTGTTTTAAAAATCAAAAAATACATCACTAATTACATTATTTAATTTGATGTTTGTTATTTTATTTCCAAGTGTATAAAATATTAATTTTTTTTACTAAAATACTAATTATATCTGTTTTTATGAAATACCATTGGACTATGAATTTTTTGTAAATATTATTACCAGATGAATTTTGAAATATCAATATATTAAGGTATTTTTAAAATTTGTGTCCATAAAAGCTAAAATATATTTTATTACATAGTTAATAAATCTATATAGAACTTCTTAATTAACATCATTGACATATATTGATTGAAAATGATACCAACATAAGATGAATATAAAATTACAAATGATTCTCTATAAACAAACACCAATGATCATTGAATATAACCCTATGTGTCTTTTATAACATTATATATAAAGGTTCCACAAATTAAATTTTTATAATTCACACTAACGACAAAAATTCTCAAACATTCTTCAATTAAATGAAGTCATCACTGAATTGTTCACCAGAGTGCTTCCAATGTTTTTCCTCCTAAATTTTTTATTAATATTATGACAATCATACATCACTGTAAACGATTTTATCATTAAAATATTTAATTATATTGTTACTCAAATACTGATTATAGTAGTTGGAATAATATGTTTTTGATAGTTGTAGCATAGATTCGAAGATTCAACATTTATGAATGGGTAATTACCAATGTGGTTGATCAAGGTATTTTACGGTAATGATGATAGACCTATGATTTGGTATTATAGATTCAAATACCTTTTTATTTGTCTATAACCAAGGAATCCTTGGATTGGTGTTTGGAATCCCCTTGTACATTAGGTAAAATTCAATTTTATAGAATCCTTTATGGATTATTTGATTTATAAATCCGCACATAATGTAATATAAATATTTTCATCTACTTATATATTCATTATTGATATAAAAATTAAATATTTTTATAATTCTACTACTTAAGTTTAATTTATAAATTACTATAAATTAATGATTCATTTAAATATATTTTTTAACTCATTTATTTTCGGTAAATTGTATTTTCATATAGTTGATATATATAACGACCCAAGAGGGTAAAAATTATATATAATATTTAGGATATAGTTCAACCTTTTTTTATTTTTTCCCAAACATCTCATGATCTATATTTTTTTTACTGACACTGTATTTACCCCTAAGACTTAACATGATATTTTTTCCTTGATTTTACATTAAATTGTGGATTTTATATTATCAATTTTTATACAACTAAATGGGTATATTGAAAAATTTTATTATGGTAGGTGTACATGATGATTATATCGACAATATTAACACTAATATTCATTTATTTTAATGAAATGTAAATGAGTAATGGATAAATTTGATGGAAACTATTGTTATTAATACTGGAGTTGAAAACTATATAATTATAACATGTAATTACACTGTTATAGAAGTAGAATTATATTTTTTCATGAGAATAAAAATATCTGTTTTAACTAAATTTTAGTTCTTGAATTACTTTTCATTGTTAATTCCAATAGAATATCTATAGTGAAGTGTCTCTTATTGAACTACATGTGTAATGTATTATAAGTTTTATGAATCACATGTTTCATGTTATTATGTTCTCGTGACTAAGAGAGACATAATAAACGTTTATTATCATGAATTTTATATAATAGATAATAACGTTGTTGTTTAGGTGAATAAATGGTTAATTAATATTTTTAACAGTTTATAGAGACATGGAGATAAGGTATTATCGAATGATCACCTATTTTTGAAATCCATTAATATTATTTATAAGCAATGGGAAGAATAATCTTTTTTTGATTGTAATCATTTTAAAAATTAAAGTCTTAAAATTTTATAAGTACAATAATTCAATATAAATATAAAATAAAACAAATTCTACCATGGAAATGATGAAAATTTTAGATTCTTTAATATCAATTATAACATCATATTCTAGTTATTGTGTTGAGAATCTATGTAAATCCATAAGAGATAACTATTCTAATTTTAGGAAAATTAAAATAGATTTGTTTTCAAGAATAATTAATCAATATATGGGTAATTAGATTTAATTTTTAAATCATTATAATAATAGATGTACGAAATTTGATATAAAATATTCAAATTATCGTAAATACTATAGAGGTATAATTTCCTATAATTTTTCTCACTATTTTCCCCATTTTTAAATTAATGAAACAAATTCATTCAAAAATTGTACAAAAAATATCAATAAGAAAATATTTATTCTAATGGATATGTTCAAAAAAAGTGAAAGTTATTCTTATTCTGATAGTTCATCCAAATAAAGTGATGTAAGTTGAAGAATCATAGTATCATATGAAAATAACAAAAAAAATATAAAAATGTTTTATTAGAAGGATGACCACTTAATCACATTAACACAGTCCAATTTATTTAATTAATTTTTTTGAATCATTTAAATATTTTTATAGTGATAGTGTTGTTTATTATGGTCAATGTACCATCTTAATACCATCTTTATGTTATTATCCGCCTATTTCATTATTTCCATTGTGTGTAGCTTCTAACACTCGAGGATGGGGAAATTTTCCAAGAGAAATTACATAATGTTTATGAATGAATGATTTTTTACAATATTGGTGTCTATTTATAAATGTGTTAATGTATTTGTGGGATCCTCCTAATGACTGAAAAATTTTCGAGTTGGTTAGAGGGTTTTATAGAGATTAAACAACATAAAATATATTTATGTAATTTACAAGACGTGTATATGGAGTACACAATGTTTAATGGTTTCTTGGACCGTGAGGTGAGATGATTACATAGTGTGAATGATTTCATGCCATGTAATGGCAACCCACCAATAGTGTTTAATGATCAGGTTTTAATAAAAAAAAGTGATTGTTTTTTCAGTGTATATGGAACCCATGATTTACAAAACATGTAATAGGATTTCATTGCATATATATGACAGGATTTGGGATGTTAGGGTTCCATATAAATGAAATGCTTGTTCTTTAAATTTTAATCATCATCCCTCTCAGCGTAGAAATATCATCTAGTTATTTTGCGAGCCTGGGTTCATTCTAAATTAATTGGGTTATTGTTACTTCATCCAAGAAGTGGCATTTCATCTCTCCACATAAGAGATTATTTCTTTTTATAAAGTTCCTTTAATTGTGGTAGTTCTATTTCAATTTGATTTTTTATTCTTTAATCTATGGTGACTATTTTTCTTTTTTCCTTCCACATACATTGTTGGATCTTATTTTTAGGTTTGATTCATTCATTGATAGTGCTATAGAGGTCGTTCATTGTTGAGTTATTTATTTTTTCCATTATATTTTACACAATTTTATTTAATATGATCTAAGACAATGTTTGGATTTGATTATGGGGAATCCATTTTCTTTTTTTGTTTTCTTTTGGTGGTATATTCAATTATGATCATGTGAATCCTGAATTTTCAGGTAGGTGGTTCCCTCTCAATGTTGTGTTGGTGATATACATTAGTCCTATTTAAGATAAACTATTTTAAAAATTAAACAGGATGAAAATACTACTTAATTTTTATTATGTAGAACAGTGTTTTAATAAAATCTGTTTTCCACTTGTATTAAAAATTAGATACGGTTTCTCAAAGAATTTGTAAATGGTTTTATTAACATTTTTTGATGATTGATATGATGAAATGATTTTATGAAATGGTTTTATAATTATATTACATGGGAAGCCACAAGTATAGAGGTTGATGGTCCAATATTATGACACATCCACATTCATGGTGTTTTCTCATGGGGATTTCGTATGATGCCTATGTCAGTTGTTTTCATGAATTTTTAGACATATTCAGTGGTTCACTTTATGGGGTATTCATCTTATCTCTATGATAAATGAAAATTTCTAGAGGCTCGAGGTACATCATAATTTTATTTATTTGTATGAGTGTCCTAGATATCATCGCTTAGTGTAATCATTGATGTGTTTTTACCTGTGTTTCGTGGCTAATTTGTGATATTTTGGTTTCTATTGTCTTGATTTCCCATCCATGGATTTTATATGATATATGATGCAAGATTTTTTTGAAATGATATATCATTTTTGTAATATGTATATGAATTTATTAGTGATGGAAGGAAATGTTGTGATATTATCTCTCACGGTGGTTTTTTTGTGCATGTCGATGCCATAGCCTCTGATGACCGAGATCTACCCTCCCCCACCCCATTAGAGGGGGGAGTTACTTCTAAATCATCATCAAAGATGTACCATACCAAATTTATTGAACTCAAAAGTCCAGATTTAATCCCACTATTTTTATAGAAAATGATATGTATAAAGGACATACATTTTTACCGTGGGTCACCTCAACACTATTTAGATTTTTCGGAGTACAATAATGATTCGGTCCTGTCCAATTTGACTATGTTGGCCCGATTTCATCAGTGAAACCCTTCTTTTGATGTGCTTTATTGTTTCATCTTTCAAGCAATGGATTTATAGAATCTCAAATTCGTTGGCCTTCTTGATCGAAGTCACATCATGATCCGATTTGGGTTGATGGAAGTCCTCATCAGTGCATGGTCTAAAGCTCCTCATACACACGCTGGATCCTTTTTCTATCTTCTTAGATGGATCTTCAAATTCTACATGTTGATAGATAATCTGACTAATCTAATAAACTAATATTGATGTACATAAACATTACATTTATTTTTTTTAATACTTAATATATTACACAATTATATGCCCAAGGAACATATTATTTTAGTGGCTCTAGAAACATGGAATATAATCTTATAACATTGTGACAGATCTTCAATATCTCCCACAACGATCTTCCTTTTTTGTTTTCCTACCTAAAACATTTTTTTATCTTGGGGAAATGAGAACAAAATAGTGTGAACTAAAATAATCATTAAGGGTATACATTGATAATAAAAAAACAAACCATAAACATAAGAACATTAAAACATTAACATAATGTTTAAATACCAAAATCTCGAGTCATGAAATAAATCATGGTAGTATATAAGGCACATATTATAAAAGTAACATTAACCAGGATAAAATATCATTTGAAAAAAAAAATTTGGAATCAAATAACCACATAATATGATTTCCATAGTATCCAAGGAATTGATTCCAAGACTATCATTGTTTACAATGTCCATTACTGACCTAGGGTTACATGTCATTCTAACTATGTATTACTGAAGCTCATTTACATGCCATTATGTCCCTGTATTACTGAACTGTATTTACATTCCCTTCTACTAATGTCTATCTCATGAGAAATAAATCTTTAACTAATTTATTGAAGGGATATATAGGACCCACCCATCTCATACTTATATCATTCTTACATGTCCCAAAAAACATAATTTATAGTATAACTCATGAAATAAAATGGGGTTCTTAGGCATCATTCTTTCATGACATAATAAATCTAAAAAATCATTCCATCATTAAAAAAATAACATATAATAACAATAGATATAGAAAATTTATCCCATTTTTTAGATCATCTTCATAGATGGAATATAATTTTGATAAAGCACTTGAACTTAATTATTGAGGAAAATATCATTTTTTTCAAAAGCACTTTCTCCTCTCAAAATTCCACACAATTTTAAAAGAAAATAATTTGTGTGAAAATAAACATAAAACTGTGTAGAGGAAGCTTCATTGATATAAAGTTTCATGAAACCATAAAAATCTAGTCATGATATATAATTTTAAAAAACATTCTCCTCGTACTTTTTCTAGTGAAGTCAAAAAGTACCTCAAATCGAAAAACGAGAAATGATTCATTTCATACTATTTAATAATAATTTTCCGACCAAAAAAATTAAGTTTAAAAAAATGTAGGATAATAGAAATAATTTTTGTAGAATTAGAAAATATGGATATGGATAATAAATATACATCATTAATTAGTTACATATAAACAACCTCTGTTAAAAATTATATTGTAAAAGTATCCCCTACCATAGGTCAGATTTCTTTTGTATGTCTCTGAAACTAATATATTGTGTGTTTAAAGATCTCATTGACCAGAAAAATAAAAATAAAAATATCTATGATATCATATTAGATTAACTTATGAATTTATTTTACCAGTTTATTTATCAATACAATGTAGAAGTAACATTTTGGGTAATATTCATTTTATTTATCATATGTGTTTTGAGTTGTTATTATTGATATTATTACATATATCATGATTTAATTACCGTAAGAATGTAAAACAGGATTTATATCCTAAATATTCTATATATATATATATAATTTGTAGATAAATGAAATGGAATACACCGTTCATGGAGACAGAAGGTCTTATGTTTGCATTAACGTTGTTTCCGTTTCCTTATTGACTTAATGAAAGTAAGTAAATGACATATATATAAATACATTAGAATTATTTTTTTATATTTTTCATTCTTATTTATTATATATACTTTATAATCATTCTTGAATGGTTAACGTGGATAATGAATGTCAATGCGTCGTGGAGGCAGTTGGTCGTACAAACACATGTGTACTGATATGATTCACTTAATGGTTATATGGTACCAAATTTGATATTATAATAATTATACAGATTAATTATCATGTTATATTAATTATTATAATCCATTATACTTATCATTATACCCATCCAAACTCCATGGTGGGGATACAATTAGACGTACATACACAGTCATGGTGGTACTATTAATCATAGGATGGATAAAAATTGGTATAATGTTGTCCCATAATTATAAAAAAATATCATAATATTGAAGATACCATATTTTTTTCATTACTATGGGAACAACATAAGAATATCACATAGAAGAAGAAAGGAATTATGAAAGAGGTGATAAAAACAATTATATCTTTTTGAGTATCTCCTTTTAATTCGAACAAAAGGGCTCCCTAGTATGGTTTTAATCCCAATCTGTGGACTCTAGAGTAAATTTTTGGAATTTGGGAGGATATTTTGGTAAGTTTTGGGGGAGAAAAAACTATTTTGAGGTGTAAATTAAAAATAAGGAGAAGTTCCCTTTTATTAGAGAGGTGAGGGGAACTTTTGGAAAGTCTTCAAATATTATTTTATTATAAATTAATTTTCAATTTATAATGGTACCAAACAAATTTATTTAAAATATATGTTGATTATTGGACTAAATATTATCATCTAATAGTTTTTAGATAAGTTTAGGTCACAAAAATTACCTTACCTTTTATCTTTAACAATTAGTTAAAAACCATAACTCTTACTATGTCTTCTAGTATTTTCATCTCATATGGTTACTATAGTAACTATAAAATGACAATAGAACAGAAAAGTGATTATCAATGAAATATTTAATATTATATAAGTAATTCGGCCTAATAATATTTTTTAGGACTATTAGATCATTTAATAAAATACTATTTCGTTTTAAAACACATTTTTGTGAGTTTTCAAAAATAGTTATTAATTGATTATTGTTATAGTGATAAAATGTTAATTCCATAGAAAAAATAAATTAAATAATACACCACAGGTAAATGTCATCTAAAAATTCCCATTATGGTATAAATATGTTCAAATTACATTTATTTTAATATTTATAACATCATTTCATTTAATATTTCATTAATATGGTAATAAATCTATCATTATTAGGTCATAAATAAATTTATTTCTATAATGTATAAAAATTATAAGTAAATTACCATGAGGTAGGAAATATTTTTAGATTTATAATATTATTTATAGTAAAATATATTATTTTAATAAACCATAATATTTTTTTATTAAAATGATACATGTTTATGTTATATTTCCCTTTACATTAAATTAATTATTATAAAAGGTCATTATCAAACCAAAGAGGCTCAATGTGGTCCCAAAATCGACCCAAAGATTTTCATGGTAAGAAATATCTCATAAAATAGTATTAGGACATGTGTTGGGGTAGTTTTATATTAATCTAATATTATTTTTATGCTAATTTTCCTGATTTACCCATTAACCATAGTAACTAAAAATAATTATTCATTTTACGATTCATAATATCCAGATATAAAAGATAACTATTCAATGAATTTAGAACATATTATTCAAAATAATGAATCCAGTTTTGTAATTGAAAACAATTAATTGGAAGAAATTATTTTAAAATTAAATCCAGTTGTCCAAACCATAAAGCCATTTTTAAGAAGTAAAAACTACAAACTAATAGAAATGTGTTTATATCCAATTTAAATGTTAAATTACATCCAATGAAAAAAATTGGATTTAATGTTAAAAAATTAATCCTATTACACATTAAACCCAATTAAAAGATAATTTAACTTTATAAATATATTAAACGAAATTGCTATTTTGAATTAAAATGCAGTATTTTCACTATTCATTAAAATATGAAATTTATCAGAAAAATAAAAAAAAATAAAAAAAATGTAAATTATGATGTCCTAATTCAAAATAATAATTTTTTCTTGTAAATTATAATATATAAAAGACATTAAATATCTATTTAAAATATTTTTTCTATTAAAAGTCGGAAAAACTGTAATTTTATTAAAATACATCTTTTATCCGAAAAATAATTTTTTTTCTTATATAAAGTATAAATAATACATTATATTAATGCTAATGTAATATAAAATTCATAATTTGGGTGATATTATTTATAACGGGTATTTTATATCCCATTAAAAATAATATTTGAATAATATATCTTTGTTCAGTGAAACTCAGTATTGCGTACAACCCAAACTATTGAGAAAGGCCGGTCTAGGGTAAAACACAAACCATGTCAGTGTTTTATGTAGTGAAATATTCCGTTCATGTTACATATAACATAATCCAAATATAGTTATTTTAAACATTGAACAAAATCTATAATCAGTGTTGTGTGTATTGTATGCCAACTTGGTGTTGCGTGTAACATACAACATGTCCGTTTAGGGTTAAAGGAATATATTACATAGTGAATTGGTAGATATAAATGGAAATTTTAATTTATCTTAAATAATGTGCATAAAAACGTTAGGTGATACATTATACCCCCATGGGATTTAATTTCTCATTCAAAATTCATCTGGGTTATAAAAGGTTTACTACATGAAAGTATGTTTCATGGAACTCACATCATAAAAAGAAATAATAAAACTTCATTTTGAAAAGATATGTTAGAAACATAATGTTTTTTAGAAGTAACTCATCACTGGGATTCCATATAAAAGAACATATGAGGGATATAGAAATGTGGATATGAAATGAAAATATAACCATCATGTTCTCATGTATAGTGATAGAGAATAATTTTTTGAGAAAGCTAACAACCATAATTCCAAAAAACTCTGATGACTTATGGGACCATCTGATTAATCAGATAAATAGGTACAAAGATAACATGTTTGGATGTGAATATATTTTTCATTAGTATTGAAGATTTTTTTCATGATAATAAATTATTAATTGATTTTCATACAATCTCACCATTTATTCATTCCTTTAACAATTTCCACTGCATCACTTATTTAATTAAATGAAGTTGTACTCTTCTTTTTTGATGTGTTATTAGATCATTCTATAGAATGATCGTTGCTTCAATAATTCTCAACAAAATGGTTTTCACAGGTAATAAAAAATAAACAAGTCCACCTTTATTGAGATAATACATTAATCTCACAATATTTTACTTGAATATAACTTATAATATCCATAAATGGATGAAATTACAGTACTTCCAGAAACTAAAAATTATAATACTTTAGAAATAGTTGAACTAAATTGAATTAATATTTATTCCCCATATCATGTAATGTATTTCATGGTCTCCACATTTCACACATGTTAATACCTTAATAATATATTCTCTTGAGACATGATTACCAGATTAATTACCATAAGACCATAATGAAAACATGAATTATTTCAAAATTAACTCTTTCAAATTAACAAAAAAAATTCTATATACTTAGAACATGATATCTCTTTTCCTTATATGAGTCATGAGGCGATTAATAATATCAAGCATCACATTATCTTCTTATCCCTACATTATATGCATATCATGTTATTTATAAAAATATATCAATAATATTTCATGGTGACCGGTACTATATTCATATGGAAAACACCAATGTACCAATACATAGATATTTCAATATTTCAGAATACTATAAAAGAGAGTCTACAACATTATTTTTGAATCTCATTACATAAACATATAATAATTCCACCACATTGTTTTCATACTCAACATATCCAATAATGATCACATGTGATATTCCATTTTCATTGGCCTTAAGAGGATGTTGACATTGACAATCATCCATAACCCATGTATTATGGAATTTGTTTGCATAATTAACCTTTTTAATACAATTTTACTCATGATTTTTTTAGGTTCACTATTTAGATCATTCATTTTATCTCCGTAACATTAGATGTAAAATTCTAGAGGACCTTCTTTACCACGCATAAAACATTTATCAGTCCCATTAATAAAATTTCCTCCATCCGTCCTTCTACACATTTAGAATAAAACAAATATATTCTTATTTTCTATGTCATTTCTATAGTTTCTTTTGAATTTTATCCTTATTTTAGTATCACAACAATTAGATTGATGAGAAATAGCAATCTCTATTTTATTAATAAGAATACGAGGAAGGTTTATAATGTAAAATAAGTTCTTAAACTCATCCAAATCCCTGGAGTCAATTTGAACTTTTTTACTCATATTCTTGATAATGTCTCACCACATATTCTCTTTACCATCTATGAATTAAGTGACTAACATAACTGTTACGAATTATAAAAAATGGATAATGAAAAATATATTTTCAAGGGTACAAATACATTTCCCAAAAACTAGTAGATTAGTCCTTCCACTAAAATAAGATGGATTCTAGCATACGAAATACTCTAGGTAATGTTGTTCCCACATTTGGTTATTTGGAAGTCTAGAAGGATTTTAATTCAAAGAAACATGAATATTTATTCAAGATCCCATAATATTTGGCTGTTAAGGAGTAAAATCATTTCATTGACCATCACATCAAGAATAATCATGGTTCGTTTGGGTTCCATACATTGTCTAAAACACAAACAAAATGGTGAGATGCAGAAATCATACTAGGAAAACAACACAATCCGGGGGTACTTTTAATCTCTAAAATAATTTTCTTTATAATAGGTTATTCATGATCGTTACCATAATTATATCACTATAACTTATATTAATACTTTCCCTTACGAACATACCAAGACATACTATATAAATTTTTCTAGGGATATTATTAATGTTTTTTATCTTATCCTTTCCTCTAATACCAACTCTAATGACCCAAGATTGACATACATGGACATAAAATTTATTTTTTGGAATAGAAAATGAATTATAAAAATATACACCCACAATACATATTATTTTATTTTCTATGGAAACAAGGAACATAATATTTTTACATGGTGAATGATTTTCAAAATTCCCCCTAAAAATCTTCCCTTTTCTTCTACCTAAAACATTTCTTCATATCCCAGGGAAAAGAAAACATAAAAAGGGTGATCTTAAATGTTTAAAAAAGGAAAAAATTGAGAACATAAAACAATCCATAAACATAAAAATGTTAATACATTAACATAATGTTTAAATATTAAAATATTGAGCCATGAAATATATAGTGGTAATATGTATGGTGAAGATCATAAAAGAAGATTAACCATGATAAAATAGTATTGGAATTAAAAATTGAATTGTGGAAAAATATACACATAATGTAATTTCCACAGTATTCCTGGCACTGCTTCCAAGACCATCACTGTAGAGAATTTACATTACTGAACCGGTTTTACTTTCTATTCCATCCATGTATTACAAAACCATATTGCTTTGTCGTTACAACCCTATATTTCGCAAATGGATTTACTTTTTGTTCAAGTAATTTCAATCTCATGATATATAAATATTCATCTGATTAGTTAGAGTGAGATATAGGTCCCACCCATCTAATTATGAAATCACTCTAACATAGGCCATAAATATTTTAATCTTGGAATAACCCAAAAAATGGGTTTCTTAAATATTTTTCTATGATAACAAAATCCATATCAAAATATATTTCAATAATTAAAAAAATAAATAATTATAATAATAGGGATATAAACATAGTCCCAATTTGAAGACCATCGTCATAGATGGAAAATAATTCTGAGAAAACACTTAAACTAAATTCATGATGAAAATATACATTCTTTTTGAAAAATATTTTTTTTTCTCAAAATGCCATGCGATTTTACAAGAATAGAATTTAATTTAAAATAAACAGTAAATAATTTAGAGTAATCATCATGGATAAAAGGTTTCATGAAACTGTTAAAATCCATTAATTCCATTTGTGTTAAAAAAACATTCTCCTCCTATATTTTCCTCAAATGTTAAAATGTTTTGTAAATCAAAAAATGACAAAAAATTCCAATCATACCATTGAATAAAAAATATCCAAATGGTAAAATTAACATTAAATTTTTTTCCAAGACTATAAATAATATTAAATAATTAGGAAAAATGTATGTGGAAGAAAAATATACCTTAGTAAATATATATCTATAGACTATCTCGGATAAAAATGAGACTGAAAAATTATCCCTTAAAGTTGGTCTGATTTCTTCTATATGTATCCAAAAATAATGTATAGAGGGTTAAAACATATAATTAAATTTTTAAAGATCCATAATAATATGTATAATATCATATATGATTCACATATGTCTTTATTTTACATATTTATTTATCAAATCCATGTAATGGAATGTTTTGGGTAATAATCGTTTAATTTTTATGTACTTGTTTTGACATGTTATTATCTATCGTATTACATAGATCATGATTAAAAAACCTCAAGAATTTAAAATATGATTTATATATCAGAAATGTTTAGTATAAAAATATTTAAAATGTATAGATAAATGAAGTGGAATACACCATTCATTGAAATGACATGTAATAGTTACGCCTGAACATTTTTTTGTTTCATAATTAAATTGAATGGAAGAAAGTAAATATAATCTATATATTTACATAAATCTAGTATATGTTATTTATATATTTAATTAATATTTATTTTATATACCTTATAATAATTCTTTAATGGTTAACCTGAAGAATGAATCTCATCACGTCATGGAAACGACTGGTCATACGTACACACGAGCAACTATATCATTAAAATAATGGTTAAATGTAATAAAATTGGATTCTATATTAATTATGAATAATACATGTCATTAGATACTCATTATTTGCATCCATTATAATCATAATTATACCCATCCAAATTTAGTAGTGTTGAACAACAAATTACACCACGGTGTTGAGACGGTAAGTGGTACGTACGCACACATGGTGATATTGTTATTCATATGATAGATAAAAGGATGAATATGGTGGTATTGTAAATATAATAAAATGTCATAATTTTGAAGATATTGGATTTATTACTTTATTATGGGAACAACATAAGAAGATTTAGCAGAAGAATAATGGAATTTTGAAATAGGTGATAAAACATTTTCCTCTTTTTTGAGCATCTCATTTTGATTTGAACAAATGGTTTCCCTATGATTTCTTTTGTCACAAAATGTTGACTCTAGGATGAAATGAGGGATTTTGGAAGTTTATTTGGTTAGAGTATGGCCGAGAAAATGGGCATTGGATGTGTGAATAAAATTATGAAGTTCCCTTTTTTTCGAGTGGTGAGGGGCACTTTTGGAAAGTATTTAGGTATTAATTTATTATAAAATGATTTTCATTTTATAATGGCTCCAAACCCAATTGTTTAAAAAAAATATATGTATGGGTCAAAATACCCTCATATTATATATTTTAGAAGATTTTATGATAGAAAAGTAACCTTACCCTTTAATATTAACCCTAAGATGATAACAATAACTCTAACGAAGTCTTCTTGTAGTTTCATAGTATATTGTTACTATAGTTAGTATAAAATGACAATAAAACCCCTAGTGGATCATTAATTTAATTTGAAGTATTGTATATGTGTTTTGGATGAATAATATATTTTTTGGGCTGTTATATCATTTAATAAATAGTATATGTTTTAAAAACACATTTAGGCCAATTTAGACACTGTTTAGTAGTTATTTTTTGTTATAGTTATAAAAACTAGAATCATTCCATACAAAGGAATTAACTCATCCCTGACATATCAATGTCATCAAAAAAATTCTTGGATTTAAAAAAATGATCAATTTACACATATATCAATATGTATAATATCATTTAATTTAATATTTCATTAATAATATAATTTTTTCATCATCATTGTGTCAAAAATAAATTTATCTATTTGATCTCTATAAATTATAAATAAA
Organism: Viscum album; assembly: GCA_963277665.1. Taxonomy (NCBI): domain Eukaryota; kingdom Viridiplantae; phylum Streptophyta; class Magnoliopsida; order Santalales; family Viscaceae; genus Viscum; species Viscum album. Next base: position 1,981,155,731 of record OY728161.1, on the reverse strand, counting down.
ATAAATTGATGTATTAAATATTTTTAGATTTATAGTGACTGTTTATAATCTAATACATCATGGATATATACAGAAATAAAAAAAATTTAGTAAAAAGATACATGTTAATGTTATATTTCGCTTTACATTAAATTAATTATTTAAAAAGGCCATTATCCAAAATATATAAATTATATGAAAATGTTTTTTTGAATTAAATTTTTTATTTGTCACTATTCATTAAAAGATGAATTTAATCAGAAAAATTCACAAAAATAATCAAAATAAATTAAGATGTCCCAATTAAAAATAAGAATTTTATTTTTTCACATAAAACATATAAATTTTTTGAAAACATGATTTAAAATGGCTGTGCAATCAAAAGGCGACCAATCAGAATTTTTTTAAAACCCTTATTTTAACCAAAAATTTTAATTTCTTCTTATATCATGTCTAGAAGAAACAGAATATGAAAGTTAATGTTATATAAAATTTACAATGTGGTTTCTATTATATATAACGACTGGTATATATCCCATTAAATAATAATATTTAAATAATATATCATTTTTTAGTGAAACATGGTATTTTATAGAACATAAGATATTGAGGAAGGCTGCTCTTACATACAAAACTAGACATGTTAGTGTCTCTTGTATTGAAATTCTTATTTGGTGTTAATCATAACATAATCCAAATTTATTTCTATTAAACATTGAAAAAAATATATACTCATTATTGTGTGTATTGTAGGCCAACACATTATTGCGTGTAACATATGAATAATTTTTTTATGATGAATGGAATGTTTTACTTAATGCATTGATAGATATAAATGAAAATTTTAATTTATTCAAAAAATGATCCTTAAAAAATTAGGGTGTTACAACTTTGGTGATTTGGATATATTTCTTTGGTCTTCAACTTCCCTCCCAAAACCCATCTATTATACATATTCTTTGGATATTGGTCGGTTGTTACATGCTCTCTAATAGAAAAAAAAAGTTTTGTGTCACCCCATTTGACCCCACGTCTATGTAGAGGTTGATTGTCACGACCCCCTCTCACCAAAGATGACCCTCGTGAGCTGGAAATGGTGAAAGGGAGATAATGACCCCCGAGTCCCGCCTCCAGTAAGCCCCGGGGTGGCAAAAAGCACCAAGGGTATGAGTTTTCACAAGTATGGGAGGCATTACCCTTTTTTATTTAGGATCGGGAAATAGGACAAGTCAACCACCAAAAAGGAAAAGAACAAGTGTGTATAAATAAACCCAAACCAATCCCTCTTGCATGTTTAAACAATTTTATAACAAGGTACAAGAACAAGAATGCTCAAAGTACAATACCAAAAGAAAACAAGAGTAAAGAAACTGCAACAACTCCAACTGTCCGACTAGTAGGGTCCCGCACGGCCCTTGTAGTCCTCCTGGAAACCTGAAAGTAAACGTAGGGTGAGCATACAAGTATAATCAGTAGGGAAACCTAAAGCTCTCATGCACAAGTGGGGAGACATCCTGATGTCCCATGAGAACAATAGAAGAAACCTAGAAAGGAATTCTATCCACCCAACCTCACCAAACACACTCACTAAAATCACAATCACAACAGGTAGTAGTATATAAGAAGAAAGAGTATTGGGTACCCCGCACCATTTCCCTTAATTTGCTACTCTTCTTAACGGCGAACGTCCTGACGCTGCCACACTCTCCCTGCCCGCACACACCTGGGCCTCACAACCGCACATCCCGCTCGTACAGAACTGGGCCTCACAACCACGTATCCCGCCTGCACACACATGTGCCTCAAAACCACGTATCCCGCCCACACACACCTAGGCCGCACAACCACATATCCCGCCCGAACACACCTGGGACCCACAACCACGTATCCTGCCCGCACATAGCTTGGCCTCATCTCGAAGATTCTTGGGACACAGTAGAACCTGCCCGAAGAGTCTTGGGCTATAACCACCCCAATCGAAACCTACCATAAGAGTCTTATGCGTAAGGTCACCTCAATCCATCAAAGCCTAGGGGAGAAGGAGCAGGAAGGATCTAGTAACTAAGGTAAAACACCCTCTCCCATGAGATGGGAGTGTTCGGCACTAAGTTCTCAACATGGGTGGGGTGCGATAAATACAAAAGATACAAATATATATATGTATACCAAACACACATCCCAATCTATGGATTCTAAATAGAGAAACTAAGCACACGCATCGGCACTGCTTCTACGAAGCATGCATACAAAAAACAACACCAACACCATTTAGGTTTTCACATTTTAGCAGAATTAGTTTATTTAGTTCCTTAACTACTGGGAAACTATCCACAACCAACCACATCAATCATTCGTAAAACATATCCCTGCCATCCACAACACAAGTTAGGCAAACACAAGGTGCACAACAAAGTGCTTCTTATCAACCACCCATTGATTATTAATCCCGTTCCATTACCATGACCCATCATTAATTAAATCTTCCAATTTTTATTTATTATTCACAACCCATATCCCATTCAAATTCAAACCCATCCCTGCAGCCCCTCTGCCTACCGCCATAACCACAACCTCACCATAAATCATCACCCCTTGATACAATTTATCGCAGCCCCACTGCCCGTCACCCACAAAACATTCACACCATCCCACAACCAAGCCAACCATAGCCCCGCTGCTCACCCGATCCACAACAACCCACAACACACCCCCATCACATTCCACGTTACCAAGCCAACACCCACATGTTCATTATTCCATTTTTTTAACCGGGGTGATCACATAAGGGTTCCATATTTTAAAAAGCCAACTTTACTTGATTAACCAATATCCACATTCCACAAAGTTTCCATCCACAAAACGGTCTAGAACGATAGGGAAACATTTAATTGCACAATCAAAGTCCCCCAATGACCATGATTTTTAGAAGCCAGAAGCTAGTTCATTTCCCAAAATAACAATAGGATAAACAAATATAAACATCACAACGTCCCCATCCCCGTTCTTTAACCAGTTATTATCTTTTTTTAGTGTTTCAAATGTTTCTCATGAAAACAAATGGATACCCACCCCGCATGATGCACAAATTAGAGAGACAAAGGTAAGATCCCTACTTCTACAGGTTCTAATCGCAGCGCTCCCCCTGATCAACTTTACGAAAGACGTCTGTCGGCGTCTGTCACTTCTGTCGAGTCCTGGAAAAACCTGATCAGGTGTATGTTGGAAAAGAAAGGCCAGAGGAAAGACAACGGATCCAAGCTTAGAATTTCTGACTCATTGTTATGATCTCATGGCCACTGACGGATCATAAATCAGAGCTTGGATGAAGAAGTTTTGTAAGAAAGAGCCTTCGAGTCTCTTGGGAGAACTCTGCTCTGAGGAAAGGGGAAGAGAGGGGTGAGATGAAAAGAATGAGGGGACCCCTCCTTTTATTGGCGAGAAAAGAGAAAGTACAAGGCAGGTACTTTATAGTACACGGTGTGTACTCGGTTATTTTACATGGTCTCCACGTGGCTTCCAACACGGCTCTGCATCCATTGACTGGTTAACACACGGTTTGAGGGTAACACATACGCGGGGAAGGACTACACGGCGTGTAGTACTGGACACATGACGTGTACCCATTTATTTCACAGGGAAAGGACATGACTCCAACACGGCACACGGACGTTGACTGGTAAGGTGAACGCGGGGAAGGACTACACGGCGTGTAGTACTGGACACACGACGTGTACCCATTCATTGCACACGGTAAGGACACGACTCCAATATGGCACACAACCGTTGAATGGTAACGCGTACGTGGGGAAGGACTACATGGAATGTAGTACTGGACACACGGTGTGTACCCATTCATTACACATGGCAAGGACGCGTCTCCAAAACGGGGTAAACCCGACGAGGGGGTACACAGTGTATACTCAAACTACACGGCGTGTAGTTTCAAAATTCTTGAAAGTATGGTAAAAGTCCATTTTACCCTCCAAAACACTTCATGGCCTTCTTTTTGAAAAAGGAATGGACTGGAGAGGTCCGGTCCATTACATCAGATAACTCTTAAAACATTCTCATCCTCGAGAATTCAAAAACCAACCCAGAGGAACCCCATAAGATACCTATTAGGGTTCTCGTTATAATAGGAACCCAACAAACAACCCTAATCATATGTGTTAGGAATTCCTTCTCCGATGTCGAGATATTATCCGCTTTAGGCGGCACTGACTCACCTGCACGGGTTTAATCGCATCCTCATTAATGTGTCTCGATTAAGAATTGGTTCTTCCCACATTCATACATTAGAATTTTCAACTCGCACTACCCACAACACCGCACAACCAACACACTGCCCGAACACATGGTTTTGGGAAATTACTTCTCCTATGTCGAGATATTATCCGCTTTAGGTGGCAATGACTCGACCGCACGGGTTCAATCACATCCGTATTAATGCATCTTGAATAAGGGTTTGATTTTTCCCTTTCCACACACATCCGAACATGTTACACATTACCAGGGAACGAAGGAAAAAAAGGACTCACAACCGACAAGCCAAGAATTTCATATATCAAAGGTACAGATTAGAGCATCAACACAAAGCTCAGAAGAACAAGGGAAAACACAAGTCAAAACAACTCCGGGTACTGAGCGTGCATCTGGGTCTCACACTCCCATGTTCTATCCTCGTGGACACCATGCCTCCACAACACACGAACCAACGGAATGGTTCATCCACGGAGCACCTTCTCTTTACGATCCTCGATTCTGACTAGTCGTTCCTCGAATGTCACATCGTCTCCCATATCTTTCTCTCCCCAGTTGATAATGTGAGAGTCATCGTGTAAGTGTCAACGAAGCTGGGAGATGTGGAAGACGTCATGAACCTTCTCCAACTGAGGTGGCAGGGCTAGCTGATATGCTACCTCGCCGACTCGCCTTAGCACCTCAAAAGGTCTAATGGACCTAAGTGAGAGCTTGCTCCCTTTCCCAAACCTCCATTGTCCCCGTCGAGGGGAAACCATCAAGAACACATGATCTCCCACCCCAAACTCCAAGGTCCTCCTTCGACGATCAGAATAAGACTTTTTTTGATCCTGATCCACTTTCATCGTCTCATGTACAAGCTAGACTTTCTCCGTGGTACTCTGGACTACGTCTGGCCCAAGAGCACCTGTCTCACCAACCTCTGCCCAGCAAATGGGTGAACGACACGGTCTTCCATACAAATGCTCAAATGGTGCCATGCCAATAGTGGAGTTGAATCTATTGTTGTAGGCGAACTCTACTAAAGGAAAGTGTCGTACCCATGATCTTCCGAAATCCAGAACGCATACTCGCTGCATGTCCTCCAGCGTCTGGATAGTCCGCTCTGTCTGCCCATTGGTATGGGGGTGGAAAGCAGTGCTAAGGCGTAGCTGGGTGCCAAAAGCATGTTGTAACCCCCTCCAGACTCGTGAGGTAAACCGATTATCCCGATATGAGATGATGGTCTTTGGAACTCTATGAAATTCACCACCTATTCTACATACCTCTGTGCTAAGGTACTCACCGGGCCCGACTCCTTAATTGCTAAGAAGTGGTCTGATTTCGTCAGTCGATCCACCACTACGCAGATATCATCAAAACCACCCTGAGCTCTGGGTAGTCTTGTGACGATGTCCATTGATATTTTATCCCACTTCTACTCGGGGACATCTAAAGGATGCAACAAACCACTGGGAACACAGTGTTCAGCCTTCACTTGCTGACACACTAGGCATTTTCCCACAATCTCTTCCACTGCCCGTTTCACATCGGGCCACAAAAACTGTTCCCTCTGGCCTTGGTAAATTTTTGAAACTCTTGGATGTACCGACAAAGCTGAGCTATGGAACTCACGGAGTAATCCGTCATGCATTGTCTCCGAGACAAACAACCTTCCATGGAAAAGCATCTGATGTCAGTTGTCCTCTTACCATCCTTCTGGAGCGTTCCCCTTATCGACACGATCCCGCATCACTTCCGCCTCGGAGTAACCCCACTGAGACTCTTCCACATGCATCAAAAAGGAGGACTACACCGTCATCTGAAACATATAGCCTCTAGCACCTTCTACCCAGGCATCCAAGTGCAAGGCGGCCAACTCTCCCACCGGCTTCCAAGAATCAGTGGATTCCTGAACCACTTTTTATGTGACTTAATAATCAGGGCATCAACCACAACGTTGACCATACCTTCAGTGTAAGAGATCGAAATTTCATAGTCTAGGAGAATATCAACCCATCTCCACTGTCGTAAGTTCAGGTCACGCTGGGAGAAGATATAACGCAGGATCTTGTGATCTGAGAAGACCACAAAGCGCTCCCCAAAGAGGTAATGTTGCCACAACTTCCGTGTGAACACTATTGATGAAAGATCTAGGTCCTGGGTGGCATAGTTACGCTCATGTGGGAGTAACTTCCAAGACCCATAACAGATCACTCCATTCTTGCATCAAGAACTTACACTTCGACAATTTCCCGTAATGCTGGTGGTGTCAAAGGACTTCCAAGACTTCCCTGAGATGCTCAACGTGATACTCATCTAATCTTCAGTAGATTAGGATGTCATCGATAAACACAATGACGAACCGGTCCAGAAACTCTCAGAAGACAAAGTTCATAAGTCCCATGAACACAGCCAGTGCATTCGTAACTCCAAACGACATCACTACAAACTCGAAGTTCCCATACCTGCACCTGAAATCCGTCTTCGAGATGTCAATTTTCTTTACCATCCACTGATGATATCCAAATCATAGATCAATATTAGAAAACCAACCTGCTCCCCTCAGTTGGTCGAAGAGATCATCTATCCTTGGGAGGGGGTAACAGTTCTTGACCGTTACTTGGTTCAACCTTCGGTAGTCTATGCATAGCCTGAGACCACCATCATCCTTCTTCATGAAAAAAACTGGAGTACCCCATGGTGATATGCTGGGTCGAACAAAACCTTTCGCCATCAGATAATCAATCTGAATTCGCAACTTTAGAAACTCCGAAGGTGTCATCCGATAAGGGTCCATCGAAATAGGACGGGAACCAGGCTGTAAGTCTATCCCGAACTCAACGTCACGTCGGGGGGGGGGGGGGGGGGTTGAGTCACAAAATCCTCATGAAAAACAATGAGGAAATCCCCAACAACCTCTGGGACATCCATCATCTATGTATTAGATGGAACCAATGATAACCCGCCTAAAAAGAAAAGGAGAGGCTACTCATACCGGTTTCCAACCTGATAGCTCCTCTCTCCAAAAAAAAGATATGTGCTCCCCATCCATGTTGGAGAACACGAATCTTCTCTGGAATTAGTCTATAATGGAACTAACAGAAAACAAACATTCGATGCCTAGGATGACATCGTATGGCTGCATCTGTAACAGAAGAAGGTCCCCACTAGATCGATGTGGTTCCAACGTCAGCCCACATCCCCAGCAAACACAAGATACACTGGTCTGGCCTCCAACTGGTGTACTCAGCACCAGTGGTACGGAAGTTCTCTCCACTTCTAGTCCCAAAGCATAGGCTACACCAGGTGCAACAAAAGAGTGTGAAGCTCCCGAATCAAAAAAACCAGAAACAAGAGTGCTGAACACACAAATCATACCTCACACCACCTCTGGTCCTGCCGGAGCTGTCAACTCTGTCGTGTGGAACTGTCCATGCCCAAATCCTCTGCCTCTCTGTTGTCATCCACTTCCCTAACCACGCCCTGGTCGAGGTCCTTGAGGAGTACACTGAGGTCGGCCTCCTCCCTCAAAGTCTGCCCTCGGAATAGCATGGTCCTGCTGCTGCTGGGAGGGCCTTGCCTGCAACTGGTGCTGCTGAGGTCAGTGCTGAACCTACCCACCTCCACCGTACTGAGCTCGGGTCGGGCACCGACTCTGAACATGCCCAAAACCTCCATAAGAAAAACACTTCAGTCCTGGGCTATGGATAAAGGGACGAGGACCCCAAGATCTGAACTAGAACTACTGGGGCATGCCCCCCACTGGCCAGAACCTGGAAGGTCCCGTCGCAGGAGACCTGCTGCTGACTGCCTTCCCATTCGATGAGCCCGGCTGGATCCCCTCACGTGGTGCACCTCCCAATGAGTGCATCCTCTCTAAAACCTATGCCTTCTTCTGTACTTCCAATTACGTCGGAAGGGTGAAGGGGGTGACAGCATACTGGAGCTAAGGACAAAGCTCCTCCTCCAAATGTCTCGCCCGAGACACCTCATCTGGAAAGAGATCTGGAGAAAAGCGCAGGAGATCCTTGAACTTGATCCCCAACTCTCGTACTGACATACTCCCCTCCTGAAGGGAGAGTAACTCATGCCGCTTCTCTGCCTTGATCATGGAAGAAAGGAATTACTCTTAGAATTCCTTCTCAAAGTCATCCCATGGAACCTCTGCCTCTATCCTCTCTCCGAGGTAGAGTGTCCAAGAATGTCGCACTGAACCTCTCAGATGACTGACTGCTAGGGGAACCGAGTACTCCCTCGGAGCACGAATCAAGGTAAAAGAGATCCCTAGCTCCTCAATCCACCCGTCTGTCTCTGTATCCAATGTACTACCCTCGTAATTCTTGAGGGTCTACCGCTGAAAAGAACGGAGAGTCTTCTGCCACTGGCTATCTTCTTCCTCTCGGTCAATCCTCAACTAATTGACCAACTGAATCTACAGGGCCTCGGCTGTCTGAGCCACCCGGGGATGACCCCCAGGTGCCAGAGATGTATTGTAAACAATGATCGCCTAATCCCAAGTAGTAATGAAATTTCTGAAGGTTTTATTTTATTATTTTCATTTCAATATCTTTCCCAGAACACCCAAATCAAATAAAAAACAATCATGATGATTTATGTACCTTCCCTAGGGTCTCTACCCTACAATCATTGTAGTCTCACTTGGTCATTCGGTAGGATCTGATTCCTTGCATCGGATCACGGGGGGGCCCTAAAATCCCGTGTCCTAGTCGGTCTTCACAGGTCTATGTCACACACCATGATTAACTAACACTGTTTCCCAACCATCCCATGCAATCCTCACTGTTCCTAACTCCAAACTCCATCCTATCTCTCAACCATCACCTTTAATACCATTCTTTCCTGACCCTCTTCCACCAAAGATTCCCCTCCTAAGCTCGAACTGGTGAAAGGGAGATAATGACCCCCGATTCCCACCTCCAGTAGGCCCCGGGGTGGCGACTAGAACCAAGGGTATGAGTTTTAACAAATATGGGAGGCATTACCCTTTTTATTATTTAGGATCCGGAAATAGGACTAGTCAACCACCAAAAAGGAAAATAACAAGTGTATATAAATAAACCCAAACCAATCCCACATGCATGTTTAAACAATTTTATAACAGGGTACAAGAACAAGAAAGCTCAAAGTACAATACCAAAAGAAAACCAGAGTACAACAACTGCAACAACTATAACTGTCTGACTAGTAGGGTCCCGCATGACCCTGGTAGTCCAACTGGAAACCTGAAAGTAAACTTAGGGTGAGTATACAAGTATACTCAGTAGGGAAACCTAAAGCTCTCGTGCGCAAGTGGGGAGACATACTAATGTCCCGTGAGAACAACAGAAAAAACCTAGCAAGGAATTATATCCACCCAACCTCACCAGCCGCACTCACCAAAAGCACAATCACAATAGGTAGTAGTATATAGGATGCAAGAGTATTCGGTACCCCGCACCATTTCCCTTTAGTTAGCTGCTCTTTCTAACGCCGAATGTCCTGACGCTGCCACACTCTCCCCGCCCTCACACACCTGGGCCTCACAACCACACATCCTGCCCTCACACACATGGGCCACACAACCACGCATCCCGCCCGCACCCACCTGGGTCTCAAAACCACATATCCCTCCCGCACACACCTAGGCCTCACAACCATGTATCCCGCCCACACACACCAGGTCCTCACAACCACGTATCCCACCCACACACACCTGGTCCTCATCCTGAAGATTCTTGGGAAATAATAGAACCTGCCCGAAGTGTCTTGGGCTAAAACCACCCCAATTGAAACCTACCAAAAGAGTATTAGGTGTAAGGTCACCTCAAGCCAACACAGCCTAGGGGAGAAGGAGCAAGAAGGATCTAGTAACTAAGGGAAAACACAATCTCCCATGAGATAGGAGTATTCGGCACTAAGTTCTCAACATGGGTGGGGTGAGATAAAACACAAAAGATACAGATATATATATGTATACCAAACACACAGCCCAACCTATGGCTTCTAAACAGAGAAACTAAGAACCTTCCTCGGTACTGCTACTACGAAGCATGCATACAAAAAACAACACCAACCCCATTTAGGTTTTCACATTTTAGCAGAACTAGTTTATTTAGTTCCTTAACTACTGGGAAACTATCCACAACCAACCACATCGATCGTTTATAAAACATATCCCTGCCATCCACAAAACAAGTTAGGAAAACCAAGCAGGACAACAAAGTGCTTCTTATCAACCACCAATTTATTATTAATCCTGTTCCATTACCATGACCCACAATTCATTAACTCTTCCACTTTTTATTTATTATTCACAATCCATAACTCATTCACATTCAAACCCATCCCTGCAGCCCCAGTGCCAACCTCTATAACCACATCTGCACCATACATCATCATCCCTTGATACAATTTATCGCAGCCCCGCTTCCCGTCACCCACATAACATTCACACCATCCCACAACCAAGCCTACTATAGCCCCATTGCTCACCCTATCCAAAACAAACCACAAAAAACCCCCATCACATGACACGTTACCAATCCAACACCCACATGTTCATTATTCCATTTTGTTTAACCGGGGTGATCACACAAGGGTTCCAGGTTTTAAACAGCTAACTTTACGTGATTAACCAATTTCCACATTCCACAAAGTTTCCATCCACAAAACGGTCTAAAAAGATAGGGAAACATTTAATTGCTCAAGCAAAGGCCCCCAATGACCGTGTTTTTTAGTAGGCAGAAGCTCGTTCATTTCACAACATAACAATAGGGTAAACAAAGATGAACATCACAGCTTCCCCATCCCCGTTCTTTAACCAGTTATTATCTTTATTTAATGGTTCAACTATTTCCCATGAAAACAAAAGGATAGCCACCCCTCATGATGACAAAATTAGAGAGACAAAGGTAAGATCCCTACTTTAACAGGTTCTAATCGCAACACTCCCTGGATCAACTTTATAAGACGTTCGTCGGCGTCCGTCACATCCGTCGAGTCCTGAAAAAACCTCCTCAGGTAGAAGTTGGAAAGGAAAGGCCGTCTGAAAGTCAACAGATCCATGTTTAGAAGTTCCATCTCGTCGTTACGATCGCGTGGCCGCAGACGCATCGCAAATCAGAGCTCGGATGAAGAAGTTATGGAAGAAAGAGCCTTCATGTCTATTGGGAGAACTCTGCTCAGAGGAAAGGGGAGGAGAGGGGTGAGTTAAAAAGGAGGAGGGGACCCCTCCTTTTATAGGCGAGAAAAGAAAAAGTATATGGCTTTTACATTATGGTACACTGCGTGTACTCGGTTATTTTACATGGTCTCCATGCAGCTTCCAACAAGGCTCCGCGGCCATTGACTGGTCAACACACGGTTTGAGGATAATGCATATGCGGGGAAGGACTACACGACATGTAGTACTGGACACACGGTGTGTACCCATTTATTTCACATGGCAAGGACATGGGTCCAACATGGCACACAGCCGTTGATTGGTAACGCGTATGTGGGGAAGGACTACCCGGCCTGTAGTACTAGACACACGACGTATACCCATTCATTGCACACGGCAAGGACACGGATCCAACACGGCACACGGCCGTTGACTGGTAATGTGTACACGGGGAAGGACTACATGGTGTATAGTACTGGACACATGGCGTCTACCCATTCATTTCACATGGCAAGGACACGACTCCAACATGGGGTATACCCGGCGAGGGGTACACGACATGAACTCAAACTACATGACGTGTAGTTTCAAAATTCTGGAAAGTGTGGGAAAAGTCCATTTTACCCTCCAGAACACTTTGTGGCCTTCTTTTTGACAAAGGAATGGGCCGGAGAGGACCGGGCCATTAGATTTATTTTTCCAATCATCCAATAAATTTTGTTTAGATTACTGATGGACATTGATTGTAGTGGAGGCGGGCTGTTGTGTTTGAGTTGTCAATAGATTTTTTCAGTTCATTGAACCAGTCAGGAAATCTAGTTTCGGACTACGATATTGGGTCTCTGAGTAGGATGCTAAAATATCATAGTTATATGGAAACTATTTTATTTAATGGATATTTAGTATAGAACATGAATATACATATAAATAATCAACCATAATGTCAAATTCTTGAAGCAAAAGCTATGACCTCACAGCCTTGGGTGGTCGTTGTCCTAGTTAGTGGATGAATTGGTAAGTGGGGAGGCCCTATAAGCTTGGATGAGGCTATGATTATGAAAAAATGATGTTACCATCTGAGCCACATTTAAATGTTATTTTTTACATGTTAAAATAGGATTTGAATGTTGGTGTGGGTGTACATGAGACCACATCAGTGCTTGTTGTCTCTTCGATAGTGGAAATTCATCCAAGTTAAATCCTATTTATTGAGTTCGGTAATAAATTTGAATAATTACCCAATGATCTAGAGTCTTATAATAAAGAGGGGGAGTTTCATTGGGAACTAATTTGTGAAGATTCAGTAAGGGATGTAACATGTGATGGCCAAGAAAATTATGATGCCCCAATTTGTTTGGATCCAGTGTGTAAAAATACAATACCAAATGCATCCTATGACAGAAAAATTTGTGATTATGTTCCTAATTTGCCATGTTTTGATAATACTAACACACATCCCCATTACATAGGTTATTGGTTTTAATGACAATAGGCTTGTATTTCCTAGTATTGGATGAAATGGATGTTGATAGTGGATTTTTCACACAAAGCCCTAATTTTCATGATGAGATTCCAATATTTCATAGGTATTAGAAAATATTTGGTCACTAGGTGAATGTTAATAATGATTACATGGAAAAGGGTGATGAAAAACCTAAATATAATGTATCCTTTAACGATATTTCCGCACAACGTACACAAAATGACACTACACCCCCAAAGAGAAGGTCATGGAAGGATTACTCTAATGTTTCAAAAACTGTGTCGACTAGATACTACTCAATGACATTATAAAAGATTGATTATAAGGGCTATATGTACTTTACAAATTTATATATCCTTCTCAGTGGTAATCTACTTATGAATTTGTTCATGGAGATGATTTCCATTACTATGACATTTAATCATTCTTTGCTGGATGTGGGTATTTTATACTATGTTTCGTTGAATATTTTTTTTAATTATCCTTCTTAAGAGAATGTTCACAAGTCCCTTGAGTATCCCATTATATAAAATTATTTAAAACAGATTTACCTACATTATTTTAAAAATTGAAATAAATGATAAATTTAATTATTTTCATGTAATTGATATTAAAACTCCAAAACATCATATCATGCACATTTCACTAAGATGAGTATACTTTGATTATTGTTCAAATACATTATATTGAAAACCTCGAATATACCCTAGGGATCCTATTAGCTCAAACCATACATAACCATATAGAAATAGATACCCCTGGTTATGCCTTTCAAATTAGGGAAATGAAAGGCACCATTATTAGGTAGTGAGTATTTTTCAATTAACTATGTTTTGGGTAGTTATATGGTGATATGGGGTGGGTTTTCCCATGATATCACATAGAGACTATTGAAGTACCATTTTTTATGTTGTTTTTTGGATATGTCTCTTTCATATTATTTTGGGTAATATTTTTGTTGTATCACTTATATTGTTTTATTTATATTATAACATATATATATTCATGAATTCATCTAATATTTATTTCATTCCAAATGAATATATGTCATTATTTTAGATTCAGGTTAGGAAATTTTTCTACAGATTTTTTGTATTGATGCTCGGGTTCTTCAAATAAGCTAGTGTGGATCAAGAACTCCCTTTGGGTAAGTGGATATTCAGGATGGGTACTAGATTAAGGGGACACTCAAGTACGTTCCTTCATAGTATTATTTCAAATGAGGACTTTCCACATGATTCATTGTCACGGGACATCTGGCCGATTATATATTTTATTATTGTGACATCATAGGTATATTGCAGTGATTCACCAATCATATCATGCTATGATGAGACTCAAATTACTATTGGATTTGGTATGTGGGTGTCCTATTTTTAGTTCATGATATTAATAACAGTTTTTATTATGTTTCTTTTTGTTTGAATTGATATTATTCTATTTTTTGATCATTTATTTTGATATGTTTTATAGAGATATGCCTCTGATATGTGTTATGTGAGTTTCTCAATATGGTTCTGCAAATGTTCTCTAAGGGAATCTTCATATAGATCATAATTTCAATGAGTTTATCTTGTAGGTAGCTTTTTTTCAATGATGTTTTTTCAAAATCATAGAACTTTATTTTTGAGTTAATGTTAATCATTATAGGAGATAGAGATCAATCACATACTTTCAGGTGTGACAATCCACCACTCTATAATTGTATAAATGAATATCCAGAGGCAGATGATTTTTTTAATAAGATTGATCATATACTTGACATATTGGATAATATAATGTTTATCCAGAATTTTTTTTTGAAATTTAGACATTTCGGTAATAGAATTTGATTGGTGAATTCCATGGTACTGGTGGATAGAAATTTGAGTCTTGATTTTATATGTTTCCAGACAAATTCGTAAAATATTTTTTTATATATTTCATAATAATAGAGAAGTATATATATCTCCTATCATTCATGAAAAAAGATTATTTTATGTCAGTGTATGGTAGACATTTTTTGGAGGTGGTACATTTTTCACAGGAGGTTGTAAATACATACCACCTAAAAGAACATAAGTACCTGTACAGTTTTGGATCTGGTATCAATGTACACATATTTATGTTTAAGAGTTAGACATATGTGTAGAAATTATATAGGGAAATAATAAAAGAGAAGAATTTTACATGAGAGGATGGATATTGAAACCATTATATTCCTTATAGTGGCTACTTATGTAGATCTCCATTGAATAAAGAAAGTGGAAATATCAGTACATTTGTCATGGAGGTGATTCTTGGATGTATGACTCTTCAAAACATCCATTCATAACTAGTGGTATGCCTCTTACATTCTATCATTGTGGTAATGTCGTTCACAGTAAATTTTCATTTCCATTATCTATAATGAGGTGAAGCATTTTGATACATTATGGTCATTTGATTAATTTCTTTCAGACTGTGTCTGTACCTTAGTATGGTATGGGATTATTGGCTCCAAAGGATACTATTATGTTGTAAAATGATTCTAAAATAATATTTATTTATCCAAAATCATCATGAGTTGTGAAAATTCATATAGTAAATGTTTTTAGGTCTCTGTAGATTCAGGTCTTGTGAAAATGAGAATAAATTCCATTACATCAAATTAGTAGTTATTGATTTATTTTATAATGATGCTTACCAATTGTTTATATTTTTTCATTTAATTGATATTCTTACCCTTTAAATAGATATAAATCAATTTTTATGGATTTATTGAAACCCATTGGGAAGTGGAATAATAAGGTGTTTTATCATCCTTCTTCTGCATTATTGATTGTTGATGCAGAATTTGCCTCATATTTTCTCATTATAAATCTAGAATTGTTTGATTTCATCATTAGGATGGATTATCATGATTCTCATCATGTTTATGTTGATCATTATCATCATCAATTTCAATTTCCTGAGTTCAATGGGTTCTCATTGGTGTTTCTAGGAGAGTAGGATATGAGTTCTGGTCGAGAAGGACCTTCCATCCCAGTGTGGAAGAGTTTTTTTATTTTACAATTGATCCTGATCATGTACCTTATGTTTTTAATATTAAAAATAAGTTTTTATTTTTCATAAATTTTTTCATAGAATATTTATCTGAACATTTTTATAGGGGGTGGTGGTTCTATATTTTACTTGGTTCACAGTATGTGGTCCTTTCTAAAACCTTCTTATCATATTGAACTAAAAGAGAAGAAAGTCTTCCATATTAAGGTGGATGATAAAAAACGGTCTTGTTCTCCCTAGTGTTTTTCATGGGAAGAAATGATTCTCTTTACAAAGAAGGCATTCAGTTAACTCGGATTATGTGTGGATAATTAGAAGTCGAACCAAGTAATCAATAAGAACAAATATCATTTCCCTCATTTTAATGTTTTTTGATCCGGTAAGTGGCTAAATGAGGTCCTAGATGGTTAATAATCCATATTTTTTTCATCAATTCAATGTTCAATACTATGATATACTGATGACCACCTTCAGGGTATGGTATGAAAATTAAGAAGAAATTGTGATTCCATTTCATCTAACAAATAGTCATGTGATTTTTGTGGATTTGATCAAATTAATATTCCATCATTGTCTATAAAATTTTGTGTTAATTTTCAAGTATTTCATTTTGGTTCACATGAGATCAATGTGTGATCATGAGAACCATTTTGGTTTGGTTTTAGAAATTTAGAGGAGTAATTTTGTTTAAAATTCCCTAAAAAATAATTAAATTTATCCACAAAGTGATGTTATTCGGGATAATTATTTATACAGATGGATTATCAGTTGACCATGTGAAGGTAAAGGGTATATTTACATAGGAAGATCTATAAAAAAATTGAGATTATGAGAATCTATATCCTTTCATAAAACTATCAATGCTTGTCAATTTATTTCACAATATTTGTCTTCCATTTTTCTTCTCTTACAAGGAAATGGGTGAAATCCATTGGTGTTTTAATGTTTAATAATTCATTCTATGATATCAATGAAATTTTTATATCAGCTCAATTTTTGATCTAACCTGAACCTGGTATGGGGTGTAAGGTCTTTTGTGACTTTTCTAGCACTAGTTTGGGTTGTGTGTTTATGCTGACGATCATGTGTTGTATTATGATTCATGTAATCTCGACCTGAATAAATATAATTATTCAAATCATTATTTATAGCTTTTCAAATATATACATGTTCTATGTTGTTGGGGTAACTATATTAATGTTAAATTATTCATAGTCCTATATGACCATAAGAGCTTGAGAAATATTATTTCATAGAAATAATTAAATCTCTTACATTGTTGATGTGTGTAATACCATCAATAAATTTACATAAGTATCTCATATGCATCATGGAATATTAATTTCCTTATATTTTTTCTTAGTGAGAATTCTCTAACACAAGATGATCAAGAATTAAAAGAAGAGTTCACCGACATTGGTATTTTTTATCAGTAAAATTTGGATGTTCAGGAGGATATTTTAGGAATTCTTTTGGACTACTTTTCAATTCTTATCGTTAATCATTGACTCTACCCTCTATATCCTATAGTAAGATGATGAGTTTGGAGGAAATTAGGATACCATATGTGGTGGATAAACCATTTATCTTTGTTTACTCCCTGATGGAAGAATTTCATTTGGGAGGTGGTTTATTGGTTGATAATGTTATCTTATTGATAACCAGTCATGGACAACACTAAATTTTTTGATTATGGTATTCTTTTTCATTAGAAAGTCATGATGATACATTGAGATCTTTCTTCCGATATTTAATATTTGGACCCATGGTTTAATTTTAGGTTCTCAAGGATTCTCTATCAATAAATGGGGACACAAAAAAAGATGATTAACAATTATTATCCATAGAGAAATAGTCCTGTTAATCATGTCAATAAAATTCTAGAGGATATTCTTCATAATAATGTCATGGATTTTGATGGATCATGGGAAAAACATATGGAACCTGTAAATTTATTTGTAAATAAATATATTAAGTATTAATTAGAATGGTTCTTTTTTGGTATTTTTATATTTCCCATGTATATCACCAATTTATTTGGGAATAAATAGGTGAGACTTCGTATGGTTCATGAGACATCTGTCAGGATTCCTAATATACATTAATGGATAATTATATTTTGGAGTTGATAGAAATATTATACAGATCAAATATTTCATCCATTGGATATTTCTATAGATTATCATGTTTTCTTGATAGTTTCTCCTTGGGTGGGTCACCATTGGCATAAAAAATATTGAATATTGGATCTGATATGTGTTAAAGATTTTGAGATCACTGATTAACCTATGAAGGTTCTTTATTGGTTCTTATTATAAGTTCTATTGATAAGAATTCATTTTATGTTCAACATATCACATCTTAGGAAATTCCAACATGATCACTCTCATGTTCTAATATGGGAATATATTTAGTTAGAGCTAGATGTTTCAATTTTAGAGTATTTGGTATAGATCATTGACTCTCAAGTAATAGTCTTTAGAGGGATGTCAATTTCATTTTTTATAGGGATATAGAAGTATGGACTCTATTATCATGAGACATGGGATAGTGAGCCATTGATGATGGAGTAGTGACCTCAACTATTTATCAGAATTCATTCATCGATATGATTTTCAGAAGATAGAAAGTGTTATTGGGGGGTGTTTGAAACATCACATTACCTAATTTCAGTTATTTTCCTACTCTTTGATTGTTTCCCAATTAAATTGAATGTGTTTTGGGACTAATATTACTAACGATCATTTTTGATAAAAAATTCAAAATGTTCAATAATGTATGTATTTTTTAATTAACGATGTCATGGTAAACAAAATTTAATGGATTCATAGGTTCATCCCTCTATTCAAATAGCATCTATGTTGTTATGAGGTTTCTCTAAGGAATAAAAAAAATTTCATAGTCTATAGGAAATTTACTGATCCTATAATGGGAGTACTCGAAGTGTAATTGTTTTTAAGTTCATGTCATGATCTGAGTACTTATCCAAAATTATTATAGACAATGTATGGTTAAAATACAAGTTTTTAATAATCAAATGAGATATTTTATATATATATATATATAGAACCTAAGGATTACATGATAGGTAAAGGGATTAAAAATCATGAAAATGTAATGATAAGGGATATTATAGAATTTTATAAGTGAAATATCAGTTCATTCGACATGAATTATCTTCCATATACACCAAGAGATATAATTTAGCATTTTAGGTATCCTCCATTACTTCAACATTAATTCATTCGAGGTTGGATCATCAAGGAATGTGTGTTTCATTTCTTCATGTAAGATATCATTTCACCTTTTTCATTTCATTTGATCACATTTATCATCATTGTATTAATTTTTAGGATTATTTTATATATGGGGATAATTAAACATATTTATATATAAAAATATTGTATTATCTTGTTCCATGGATTGATTCCTTCATTGGTTGTGGTGAGGAAGGTGTGCATTCAAAGGGTATGTGTTGTTTCCTCTTCTCACCCAACCCTTCTATTTAACTAAATCAAATTGGATTTGTGGATTGGATTCTACGGCATGCATTTCTATTGTTGGTTTTCATCGTATTATGGATTTCATTATGGGTATGTTTAACACATGTTTTAAGTATACAGTCCTATCTGTATCGAATTGTTGTTAACTACATTGATCATTTAATTGATATACTGATTTATAAATGACATTTATAGATATTACAATTTTTTAGTGTGTGTCGAATGGGGTATTTATAAAATAATTTTTCCCATGGTTTCTGTAAATTCAATGGGTTTTTCATAGAATATTGAAATGGTTTTATGAATTTATATTCATAGCATGACACGATGAAATGGTTTGACTAAATGATTTAGAAAATAGAAAACATGGGAATCATTGGTGGCATAGTTTTATGGTATAGTAATATGTTTCATCCACAATCCGTAGTGCTTCTCAGGGGGTTCTACTCTGCTCACTATGCCCATTGTTCTAGGGATAGATTTGTGCTATTTGGGGTTTACTTTCTATGTGGTTACTCGACTCTATAGTATTGATGAATACATATAGAGGCATGATTCATGCATGATTTTCTGTGTTATGTATGATTTTACTAGATATACCTAAATAGTGTGATCCTTGGCCTGTTGTTACCTGTACATCTTAGCTAATTTGTGTTTTTCTAGTTTGTACTATTTTGATTATAATACCATGAATTTGATAGGATATATGATGCATTATAGGGTTTTACATGTTGTTTATATTATAATATGTGTATATGAAATACTTTGATATTGATTTAACATTCTTTTGAAATGTTGAAAATGGGAAATTAAATCATTTTTTAGGTTTTTTATATAAAATATGATAAAATATATATTGATACTTATTTTACTTAATGTTTAGAATGAATGGATCATTGTCCAGTGACACAATATAGAAGACCATGGTGAGACCATATTGATCATGTAAGATCACTTCTTGTATTCTCCTTATGTAGTGCATAGACCTAATAATGTATATTGATGCTCGGAAAGGCAAGGCAGTGTAGTGCGGTGATGAGGTTTCCTCATTCATATCAATTTTTTTGTAGACAAATCTTGATACAGTGAGGGTTTTCCCACACTAACACATAGTAAGTATTTCAGTTTATATTTATATTGTTTTACATTACTGTTGGACTTGCCTTGTAGATATTATTTTCGACCTTTTAGTTTTATTTCTTTTGTTTTTTTTCTTTCAGTTATTACATATATATATGTTCTTGTATATTTGTATTTATTATTTTTATTAATATATATATATATATATTTAAAATTTTCTGAGGAGAATTCATTCCCTCTATCTATTATTGATTCCCATGATCAGGATTTCAGTATGTTGGGATTAGGAATGACCTTTGGAAATGTTGGAAATCAGGTCGGAGAGCATATTAAAAGGGTATATGGGTTGGATTTGTAACACTCGAACTATTTATGAATTGATTTCCATGATTTTAATCATATAAAAATAAAAAATATGAATGAACGAAGAGAGAGTGTAATATAAAATTTTATTTTATATGAAGGAAATGAAATATAAAGGGATTAATGATGAATTAGGTATATAAAATGAAATGACGGTAAACTCAAAAATGATTTGACGAAAAATTTTCTTGAAATTTATAAGCCATGAACTATGTTATATAAATTGATGATTGGTATATTTAACTAAATTTATTATAATAACATGAATAGAAAATTTGAATAAAAAACATAATTATATATTTTATATAACAGTGAAATAAATATTCTATGAAGGAAAAAACAATTATAATTTACTCATGATGAAAATGATGTTATCAAATTGGAGTTTTTGATTGGTTGACTAATGAATCTAGAAACTAAATTGAAACAAGTTTAAAAATATTTTTTTAACAAGATAGTCAAATTAGAACATATAGAACTACATTTATTTTGGGGAGTAAACCCATTAGAAGTTATGTTTTTTAATAAAAATATTTCTTACCAAGTGAAAGACCATTTTATTACACTATTGTAATAAAAAAATGGAAGATTTATTAATTATTGAATCATATATCAATAATTGGGTAACAAAAATGTATTTATTTATGAAAAACATGTTTTTAATTTTATTAAGAGTGATTCTTAAAACCGAGGATAAAATATTTTTTAGAACTCAACTATAATAAAAGAGTTTGTTCATCTGAAGAAATAATTCTAATAAATTGAATGTGTGCTGTCTCAGGATATAATATATTTATTTGATGACTATTATTTATTTTTAAATTTACCAGAACTATTTTTTCATTTTTATATAAATTCAATTCAAATTTTTCATATATTTTTATATTTAATAAATTATTTCTATTACAGGGGAGTATTTTTGTAATTTTTTTAAATAAATTTTAAATGACAATATATTAAATTGTAACATTTTTATATATATTATATACAAATTATATACATTGAATATTCTTCAAAATAATTATATAATGTATTTTTAAATGGACGTAAACTACAATACTATTATAAGCCAAATTTTTTAGTTCATAAATTTTTTTAAACCATAATAATACTAACAAAATGTGTTTTAAAATTATTAAAATATAAAATTTATAAGTTAAATAATATTTAAAATTAATTTTGAAATCCCATGATTTGGTGAGATTCAATATGATAAATTTAATCACATAATTGATCATTACCTTTCATACTATGAAATGCCAATATATTAATCTAGATCTTGAGTTCATTGGAAAAATTCATGTTGATACTATTATATAGATATTTCAAATCACTAAACTGAACTGTTCATTTATCATTATTGTGATCTTATCATCCTAGTACTTCGAGACAAATAAAAAATCTTGGAAATAATGATATTATATATCCTTTTTGGGAAATATTCATTTATTTGGAAATATTTATTTTAATATCAATTATGGAAATGTTATATTATATTGAGTGGGAACATAAGGAAATGTGTTTTGTTATCCAAAGTCTTTTAGATAAATTTTCTATACTATATTATTATTATAATTTCATAGAATTATGTATTTTTAAATTGTTATTTTTGTAAATATTCATTCTGTTTCTGATGAAAATTTTACAAAATATCATAAAATGAAATTAAATTGTGAATAGATATTTTGTATAAATTATTTATAAAAAAAATTATGGTAGTTTACATAGATTTTATCTACAGAGAGCTATATTAGATATAAATAATAATGGTAACTTGGATACGCTACATTTTCAAGATGTATGCTTAATTTTTCAAGGTTTCCATTACATTCTATTCCATGGAATGGATATAATGATAATATTAAAATTCAATATGTGTGTATTTTATTCATTCTGAACTTTCCAAAACTTTTCCTTTTTATTTTTATCAGGAAATGCATTGATGTAATATGTAATAGTTTGGTGAAACTAAAAATAATTATTTTTCATCAAATGTTGAAGAAAATACCATTAATGATATTAAAAGAATTACTTTTTTATAAAGATACTAATGATGATTAGATTAAAAAAATTTGATCAAAATATTATAATTTCAAGTGTGAGTTTTTTAATTGACTTCAACAATAAATTTTTTGTGATTATACATCATATACTAATATAAATATGTTGTGGAAACTATTTAAATTTGATGAAACATAACAGGTTGTCGCAAAAATTTGGGAAAATAATAGAATTCGATACAATTATTATTGATAATATTTCTGAAAAGAAGATGTTTAATGATGTAGAAAAGGATATCCAATATTAGGATGATATAAAAAATTAATCTAATATATTAAAAATAGGTGATTGAGTGTATCATAAGATTATTTAATCCTAATATTGGTTCATAAAACAAAAATTAGAACAAAATATATAGAAAAATAAGAAGATCAAGCTAATAGTAATTCATTTCGTGGCTCTGATATTGTTGAAAACAATGATCTAGGTGTATATAATAAATATAATCTTGATAAAGAGAAAAGGAAGAAAATATATTCCCCAAAGAAAAAATATACTCCAGCAAAAGGAACTATCCAACACATAATTTCTATTCAATACAATTTTTTTGAGAAACAATCATTGAAGGGAATATGTAACATTAATGGAAAAATGGAATGAAGCTAAATCATATGTTTCCAACAAAATCTTCTAAATTTTCGTCACCACATTATGAAATAGAAAACACTATTACAGTTTCTAGAAATATATTTCACCATAATTTCAACCATCCATTTTTATAGAATAATCAGAGGAATATATTGTTTTTTCTCCCACTACTATTTTTGTAGCACTAACAAAGGCCATTTTCAAAATAAATTGTTACCAGAATATATGTTTCAATGATTGATAAAATTTACTTTACAACAGTACTATTTTATAAAAATATTTTATATAAATTTCCATTTATACTTTGTTGACTGTCACAAAATCTCCATTATGAGTTTTTTTATTACTATGGGGTAAATGAGTCGGAGCACTCTCGTGGCATCCATGTCCTATGCCTGCAGTGATTCCCTGTGCTCTGATGACTGAGATCCCGGCCTCCCTCCTTATCATAGGGGGGTTTTTATCCTCATTCATCCTCAAATGATATCCTTCATACCATCCCCCCATTATCGAATCTAGAGTTCCTTCCTCCATTTCAATGGATCCCAATTTGTCTAAAAGTTCAAAATATGTATCATGGATCTCCTCACCAATCATTATTGCATTAAAAGATCATTAATTCTTTATATCTCTTCAACCAAACTCTGCTGGCTCGATTTCATCATCAACATCCTTTGATCGATGTTTTTTATTTCATTTTCTTTAATGCTTGGAGTTTATTGGATCATGTGTTTATGGTCTTCTTGATCGAAGCTATATCATGATTCGGTTTGCGTCATTGAAAGATCTCACTATTTCTTGGTCCAAAGCTCCCCATTGATGAATCACATCCTTCTTCTATCATTATTAGTGGAAAATCGAATTACATAAGCTGATATATAATCCAACATGGGATAACTGGGTAATCCTCCACATTTTTTCACTTCCCTTCCAAAATATTTCTATTTTTCATAATATTTGGAACATGGTTTGTTGTTAATTATACTCTGATAGAAGAATGTAAGAAGTGTGCAATCCCATTTTGCACGTATTTGTGTGGATGTTGACGTAAACAGGTTATCGGTGGATTGTTGGTGGATAAAAAATGGTCATGAATTTTCATGGAGTTAGAAAATTATGTTTGAGTCTAGGATATATTTTTTCCCATCCTACAATCGGTTAGGTAATATGGCATTGGTTTTTTAGTGGGTCTCTGAGAAAGAAGGTGCAAGATACAAGGAGAAATGATTATGTAGTTCATGATGGATTTTCAATGGATCATTCAAATACTCATGGGATGTAAAATCAAATTGGAGTATCAAAAAAAGAATGATAAATAATCACAAAGCCTTAGGTGGTGGCTATCATGGGCCTTGGTGAACTTGCTTCATGAAAGGATTCTGGTCTTATAAGATATGGTAATGTCATATTGCTGAAATAATTAATAGTGATACACATAAACATAACGTTAAATAATATTTTTGATGTGTTTAAGTGAGTCAGAAAGGTAGTGAGCCCTCCAAGAGAAGTTTTGAACTAGAGAGTTATTTTGGGTGTATCAGAATATCATGGAGGATCTAATGTTACTAATGATGTTATAGGGAGTTCACATGAGTTCCCTATGGTGAATAAAGGTTCTTTGGGGGGTATTCAGTGAAACATGATACACAAATGGTGGTTGATGGAGGTCTCATAACTCCAATGGGTTTCATTTACTGAGGTGGTATTCCAATTGAGTGGTAACCAAAAAGGGATTAGGACATTTCATAGAAGGGACTTGGAAACCATTGTTCTGGGAAGTCTCTTTGAATGATAGCCTAATGAAGATCTAGTTCGGTAGTCAGAGGAAGATCTGATTAGACCCTCCTTGGATGGAAGAAGGTTTCTAGGAATGAATCTAGTAAATGCTTCTTTTAGGTGAAATAGAGGATCCAGTTTGCGGTGATAGTTTTCCTTGGCCGATAAGATGTAGAAGCTATAATGGAATCCGAATGGAAAGAAATAATTTTTCATTCATTCAACTTCGAATATATACTCATTCAGAAAAGAAGATGAATGATAAGAATATGAATAGTGATAGCCACCCCCACCCCCGAGGGTACTTGTGAATAGTGGAAACAGGGTGATCTTGTCAACCAATCTTTGAAATATCTTACATGTTCAATATAATAAATGGTTGAACACGTTTCTCAATCAATGAAAATAATGAAGAAGAATCCATGATTATTGGGAGGTCATTACGGGTGAATCACAATGAGGAGCAGTATTCTACTATCAATATGTATGAATTGATTCTTGTTGGGGGATTCAATAATGGGAAGATCGTCCTTCAGGAGTACAGTTGGTCTTTGGGAAAGCAGGTGTTTTAGTTTGAATATCTCTTAATGGATGAACTAGTCACCCCGGGGAGCAATATATCTTGGAAATTATTTATGGATTTTAATCATTCTGGACTAAAGCTATCCATTAATGGTTCTATTATATTATTTTGTAGATGAATTCTTGGTTTCTCACTTTATTCTTAATAGTGTTTGAATAATAAAAATGCAATTTGCAGTCACTATATATCAACTAAATAAATTATCTGGGTGATTAGGTTTTATGTATTAATTATAAAGTTCAACATCATCATAATTTTTGAAAAATATAATAGATTGTCAATGATTTCTTTCGATAGATCTTATTGATATTTTGTTCCTTTATCATTGAAAATATGAAGCATATATTTTTCAACTTATCATTCCTAAATAAATGAAGAAAGATAAATTAAATTAAAATCCTAGGAGTTCATTAAAATCTCAAAATTTATTTATAGACTAATCTTTTCATTTGATGAAAAATTTTAGTTATTATATATAGAGTAAAATAAAAAACAGTATTTATATGAATCTATATTTATCAACCAAATCAAGGATGCTACAATGTAAATTGAAACACAAAAAAATGAAATATTTTTATAATTAGTTGATATATTGTATAAAAGAAATTATTGAAGATTTAAAAATATCTAAAGAAATCTGTGACATTGATGACTGTAATATGAGTAATTTTACCATGCACATACATTATAATTAAAAATATGTTAATTTTATCATTGAGTATAATAAATATTTGAGCCATAATAATGAACCACTTTACGTAAAGTGAAAATTTATTGAATAATTTACTATTGATTAAATTAAATATTTAAAAAACATTCTATAAATATTGATCAATAAAATGAATCTATTATCTAAAAAATAATTTTATTATTGTTCAAATTTTGATATTCTAAGTGATATTAGAGGATCATGAATGACTTTTGATGGATCCTGAATTTTTTTCTATTTGGATAATTAAATATGATTAGATGATCAACATTCATGATGAGATGCATATAATGAAATGGAATTATCATTAGAAGCTAAAAAACATTATTAAAAAATCATTTATAAAATATTGAAATTAAAATTAGCATATTCCGGTAACATTTAACTCATTATATATGGTTGATAAAATCCAATTTATTTTGTTTCATTGAATTATTTAAATTCTGTTTATGTATACTTTTCTAAAAAATCAATATTTCATCAATATAATAAATTTATTAGAATAAATATTTCTTAATTAGTTATCATACTAGATTTTCATTTCTTTTATAAGGGTGAAATTTTCATTTAAATTCATATAAAAAATATAAAAAAATTGATACATTTACACCATGGTGGTGTTTTATATAGATGATTCTATTTAATTATCTCAGTAACTGTTCAATTTTTTTTAATGAATATTTCATATTTTCTTTTGGGGAAATCAAAAACATGTAGATGACTGAAGCATAATATTATAACTTTTTTTATTTGCATTGATTTTCAATAGTTCTAGAGTCTTACACATTTTTAATTAAAAGTAGGGGTACATATATTTATTTTTATTTCCTCGAGTTTTTTCAAAGTGATATTTCCTTTAAATTTCATACAAATATATGTAATTTATATTTTTTAATATTAACAATTTTAAATTCATCAAATTTTTCTAATCATTTTTTTGTTTTCCAAAATAGTAGAAATTGTTGTGGGAAATACCCACATTATAATTTTTTAAAAATTCACTTTCACTTAGTTATTTATTTGAATTATATTTATGTTTGTAACACCCCAATATTCCACAATACGATTCTTTTCGAATAATACAACAGCACGATTTGTACGCAACTTCAAGTTCTAACACACCGTGACCAATCAAACTAGTAGTTCTGAATAGTAATACCCAATTTTTGAAATTTTATAACTTTTAATTTTCAAAATTTACTTTATTTTAGGATTCATAATATCAAAATTATTTTACGGTGAATTTTTGGTATTTTTCTAAAAACATTCAATTTGTGATTAATAGTTAAAAACATTGTTTTATTGTTTAAACCCGACTTCTTATTTAAATAATTAATTATTTTTTAAAATTTATAATAATTAAAAATAGATACATAACACCTATATATTTTAAATTTAATTCATTAGAGTCATTTTATAATAATATTAGATATATATAATTTTATTGAACTTTTTACCTTCTTTTACCCTCATTCTACGCACATTTGTAAATTTACATAAAAAATAATTTTATCGCTTCTATGAGTTGAATTTTAAAATTCCATGACACAAAGTAGACATCAATAAGTAATATGTGGATCTATATGATGAATTTTTTTTCGTGAATAGTTACTTTTTTACTTTTATTTATCATGGTTAAAAGTAATTTAGATAATTAAAGGTAAAAATGATATTATAATTACACTAACACATGTCCTAATTCTATTGGATAAGTGGTTCTCGACAAAAATCAATACTAAGAATAAAATATGATCCTTTTGCTCCACTTGGATTAGATTATGACATTTATTATTATTTTATTTATAGAAGAGTTAAAAGTGTTAAATTCAATGTTTCATAACTAAAAAATTTTTAATATAGGGATTAACAAAATATAAATTCAACTATAAAAAATTCATTATAAATACTAAAAATATTTTCTACATAATAGTATTTAATTTATACTTTTTAGAAGTCAAATAATTAAATTATTTTATGGAACAATGTTGATGTAGTAATTACCTAATTAATGAATGATTAAAATAAATGATATTATAAATATCCAAAAAATTCTAAATTGAGACGTTTTATTAATTCCAAAACTTTTATAGCATAATATGCCATGTTAGGTTTGATTAAATGAATTTTTTTTGAAGAAATATTGTTTTTAGGACATTAAACAAAAATCAAATACAAAATAGTGTCAAAATTGACATAAATGAGTTTTAAAAACAAATTCTATATTTATAAATGATATAATAATCCTAAAAATAAAAGGGTCTGAAAAAGGACTTATATAATAATATATATGTAAATAATTAACCACTTGGGTTTATCTTGTCATTTTATTTTATGTTTATTAACTATATAATATAAAAATACAAGGGGACATGGTAAATGATAAACTATTTAAACAATAGTTAAATCTAAAATATAAGGTTAATTTTTTTACCTAAATCTACCTAAAACAAATTGGTTGATATTATTTCGACCCATAACCTCTTTATACTTGATATAAATCCTTTTTGAGCTATTATAAATGGAATATGATACTATAAAAAATTAATATTTAAAGGTTTTCTAAAGTGACCCTCACCTCTCTTATAGAAGTGTAATTCCATTCTCTTACTTTCACACCTCCAAAGCCATTTGGATCGGCTATCCCATGTTACAATACCTCCAAACTACTATAACTTTGACATATATGCCTTATTTTGATTATAAAGACATCATATAGAGTCATTTTGTTCAACTCAAAAGGAAACACCCAAAGAAGAGGTAATAAATTTACCACTTCTTCCAATGTTATTTTCCTGTTCCACATCCTCAATCCTTTTTTCCATACCAAAATAATAACTATAGTAACATATACATAATTTTTTGTTATTATAAATATGGTAAAACCATATTCGTTTTCCCATCCATCCTATCAATGACAAGTCACAATATGTGCGTACGTACAACTTACCGTCTCCACGTCATGGTGTATTTTGTTATTCAAACACTTCATTATTTTGATGGGAATAACAATGAGTATAATTTATTTAAATAAAAAACATAACATGTTAATTATCCTATATATAAACTCTACTATCCAATTACATAAAATTATGCCTCCAATATAATTATATTATCGCTTGTGCGTACATACAGATTATCGTCTCCACGAACATGATGAGATTCATTACCATCGTAACCATACAAGAATAAATATCATTTTATGATTAAAAACTAATTTTTATGAATGTAGTTTTATTCTGGATATGAATAAAATACATATTATCCATAAAAACATTACTTATATAACAAAACCTATAAAGGAAAACAAATCAGATAACAACCGAAACGATGATACTACAGAAATATTATTAACAAACCAATATTAGAAGATCAATTATGATATCATATTTACATATGTCATTCTTGAATAATTTAATAAAAATAATTTAACTATTATACATGAGGATAACGTAACCTCAAACAAGTAAATGTACATGTTAAGGGTTAATTCATCAATCTCTACATTATTTGAGGTTGTTTATAAGTGATTATCTACTGAGACCTCTTTACCACCCACATCTGTGTTTCTTAAAAATGAATTTCAAAAAATATTATTATTTCCTAGACAATGGGTTAAAGTAATTTATACCATTTTTTGATTTTTTATAAAAATTTTATAAAATAATCATTCAGTAATTTTTTCAAACAAGGTACTCTACGACGTCTTGGACAAAATTAAGGGTAGAATGTTTTTTTATCTTATACATCGAGTTTGGCTATTTTTCCCCATTATAAAATTTTCTAATATTCCCATGAATAATTATAAGAATATTTACAAAATAAATGTTTTATTTTATAATAATGTGACATTTAAATGATTTAAAAATATAAAGATATATTTCTCTCAAATAGTATTTATTTATTCTATGTCAACATCCCTTGATAGAATATACAATTGTTTGAAGTCAATTTTTTATTATATAATCATCCATTTTGTATTAAAGGTTTTGTGATAATTTTGACACTGGATGTGTTATTTTTATAACATTCATGGTTTATGGTTAATGTATCAACATTTCACATTCTAGTTTTAATAAGAATATTTATGTTATGTTTCAACTATTCCATATGAGGAATGAATTAGACTAACTAAGTGACAGGTGGAGCCTGCTATAGATCCCCGATTCATCAGTTGGTCTCATGAGACAAACTAGTGTCTTGGCACAAGGCCTTGACAAAATAATATTTGTAGTCTTGGAACGGGGACTTGAATATGTTGTTATGATGTCGAACATTATGCATTCCATCATTATGAAATTGGATATTGATATTATATTTGATTTTTTTACTAGAATAATATCCATGTGAATAAGTAAATGGAATTATTAGATTTATCATTGCCATATTGTATCAATGTTTAAGATTAATAAGTCTTGTGTTTTAGTATTATACATTGCCTTAAATGTTTAGTATTATTTATGAAAGTTTCTTCTATATTGTTATCATTATGTAGCACCTGAGCTCACCCCATTCTATGTTTTAATTTCCCCAGGTCGCAATGAAGTATATTATGACTGACTTTCTAAGATATTCTATGAGATATAAATGTCTTCAAGGAGAAATTTTTGTGGTTGTTTTTCTTTTTATATTGTAATGTTAAACTTATTTATGTAACAAGAACTTCCAATGATACTAAATAGATCGTTCTTTCAGGATTTGATCCATTGTGATCATGAAAATTTTATGTAATAATGCACTGACTCTGGGTAACAGGGGTTGGGACATTAAAATTTGTATCAGAGGAATTTTTGTACAATCAATGAGAGATATATTTAGAAAAACTATGATTAGAGATCATTACCCTAAGATATAAATTGAAGATAAGTATAGATGAACTTTCTAGAATATTGTTAATGTAGTGATTTTGTGAGTTTTTAAAGAAATAAACACTTTTATGGATACGATCAGGTAGACGTGGCTCTAGAAAATAGGTAAATATGAGTGAAAACTCCAACAAGGAGTTTAGATCTTGGCACATGGTACCCTGGTACACGACAACGAGATTTGTTGAACCCTTGGTTATGTAAATACCAAGATATATGCTTTGTATAATTAACATTTTTTTACAACCCATTATGAAGGATTTATGACTATATACATCCTCAAAGGGAAATTTTTTTGATTATGGATTATATCACCTAACTGTTCAATTTATCTCAAGTGTTTTACAAGTTTTGATTTATGTATTATTATCTATAAAATAATCTAATGTATGCCATTTTTTAGAAATGATGCCTAGTGGAAGGAATTGATACAGTATCAATGCATGCAATCTATTTATGTATTACCCTCCTACTCAAGATAATTATAGTTGAGTTGGTGATGAAACTGGTGCTGATAAGCTTATCACCATACTGGGACAACTTTCTCAGGTTATGAGAAAAATAAATTACAAATATAGAGCACCCTGATCCACATTGTAGAGGATCAATGATAGACTGATTCATGAGGAAACAACCACCAATATTCAATGGTACTAAAAACACATTTGTATCTAATCAATGAATAAGTTCCATAGAAAAAATATTTCATGATTTGGGTGTAGTGAAAGTGAAAAAGTTGTCATGGAACTTCATCGTCTCAAGGGAGATGCAGATCAATTATAGTCATTAATTAAATACACAGAGGAATATGAAGATGTATCAAATATGGTATGGAGGGAGTACAAGGATATTTTCTTAGAAAAATACTTTCTTTATCACCATCAAGCAGATATGGAAATTCAATTTCTGAGTCTGAGGAAAAAGGAGGATAATAATGTTGCAAATTATGAAGCTATCATTACAGGGTTTTAAAGAAAAGAAGATAATTATATACCTAACCCATGGAGTAATAATGATCAATTCATTGATGGGGTAAAACCATTTCTACTTTGAGCATTAATATCATAATCCTTCTCATCGTACGAAGATATTTTCTCATGTTCTATCAAGAATGAAAAGTAATTCTCTATGTCTTACAACTTTAAAGAAACGAAAGAGAAGAAGAGATCTGCTGAACACACTGGAAATGAAAATAAGTGGAAGTAGGAAAATGTTGAGCATCCATCCTGTGGTAAATCTGGGAAAAAACCCTTGATACATGCCTGAAGGGAATGGGAGCCTATTACAAGGGTGGTGAAAAAGGCCACTAAGCTTGTTATTTCATGGGAAAGAAAGAGAATGTCAATGTTTATTGCTAAAATTGTAGATAAATGTGGCATTATGAAATTTATTGTCCAAAAAAAAACCAAGGAAACATAATTCGTAAAAGGCCAAGAGAGAAATTCCATGATCATGTGAACACTTATGCTGAGGTTGAAGATGTGAAAGACGTAGTGGTAGGTAATTTTATGGTTTCCTCAAATTTATAAAATGATTTATTTTATTATGAATCATCGCATTGTTTCATATCTTATAGGTTTGCTATGAAAATTAGATATTTCCAATTTGATTTAACAAGGTTGTTTTCATTCAAAAATCATTAGATAGGTATCATTCAACAATTATTTCTGAATTAGTTCAGATTAAGTTATATAATCAATATTTACTTGTTGATCTCATCATCAAACCCACAATTGAATATATATAATCCTTAGTATGGATTTTATTTTGGACCATGATGTAAAAATTTATTATAATAAGAAGGAGGTTATAATTTTTGATGATGATAAAGAGTACCTTATCTATAGAGCATAAACACAGAACCTGATTCGTATCAATATGCACCCCTAGTAGCTCTTCTAAATTCATTTATTTGGGAGGAAGGGATTAAAATAACTATGGGTGAGAAAAAGAATGATCCAATAGAAGACATACCAATTGTACAAGAATATGTTGATATGTTTCCATATTATTTACTTGGATAACCTTCAGAATGAGAAATTGAGTTTTCCATTGATTTAATTCCGGGTTCAAGGCCCATATCGAAGACCCATTATACAATGGCCAATGTGGAATTAGTGGAATTGAATAAAAAACATGACGAATTTAGTAATAAAGGATTTATTCTCCAAAGTGTTTCTCCATGGGGAGCCCATGTTTTTTTGTTACTAAGAAAGATAGATCTATGAGGTTGTGCATTGACTACATGGAGATCAATGAAATTACAATAAAGAAAAAGTATCCCCTAACTTGCATTGATAATTTATTCAATAAACATTATAGACCTCAATATGTTTGAAAGATTGACCTTCGATCTGGATATCATCAGTTGTCGATGAAGAAAGAAGATATTCTGAAGACAAAATTTCATTCAATGTATGGGCATTACAAGTTTACAGTAATTCCTTTTGGACTTACTAATGTACCCTCTTTCTTTATGGATCCAATTAACATAGTTTTGTTGGAATATCTGGATGAATCTATAGTGTTATTTATTGATAATATCTTGGTATACTCAAAATGCTACGATGTTCATGAAAATCTCTTGCACACTATTCTAAAAACCCTCAGAAAAATAAATTATATGGGAAGTTTAGAAAATGAAAATTCTGGCTTCAAGTGATTTTTTTCGTTGGCCATATTGTCTCTGTGGATGGAATCTCTCGATCCCTCAATTACCAAGGCAATCAAAAAATGTTCAGCACCGACGAGTATAACTGAGGTATGCGCATTTATTAGTTAAGTAGGTCATTATCGACATTTCTTCCATAATTTTTCCCAATTGGATAAACCATTAACCAAGCTGATAGTTAAATGGGTTATCTCTGTTTTAATAGAAGAGTGTGAAGAATTTTTTGAAGAACTAATGATATATTTGTCAATACTCATATCTTGACTCTACAATCGAGGAATGATGGGTTTGTTCTTTATAGTGATGCTTCAAAGAAAGGACTAGGTTGTGTCTTTATGTAGACTGATAGAGTTATTGTATATGCATCATGATAGCTAAAAATTAATGTACAAAACGATCACACTCATGATCTAGAGTTAGAAACTATAATCATTGCATTGGTGATATAGAGACGCTAGATGTATGGTAAAAAATGTGAGATATATACTGATCACAATATTTTGGAGTCTATTTTTTTCACAAAAAGTACTCAACATGAGGGAAATATGATTGCTTAAACTAATCAAGGATTATTATTACACTATACACTACCAAACAGGGAAGTGAAATAAGATGGCATATGCTTTGAACAAAAAGAATCATGGTGTTTTCAACAAGATGATATTTTAAAGGGATCATATGTTCATGGATCAAGTAAAACTGGATATGGTAATAATCATGGAAGGTGAAACATCAATTCTTTTTCAAATGGATGATAAACCATATTTACAATAAATGAAAAAAAGTTCTCAGACTAAGGATTAGGTGTTTCAAAATAAAATTAATGCTATGAATGATGTTTGATTGATCAACATCATATATGAAAAATGAATTTTGAAATCCGGGAAGAGTCATTGTGTTCCAACCATACCTGGTCTAAAAAGGGAATTGTTGGATGATGTTCATAGCTCCAATCTCTCTTTACACCATGGTATCACTAAGATGTATAGAGATTTGGAGTACCATTTTTGGAGGGATAACATAAAGAGAGAGATTTATGAC
Source organism: Viscum album (assembly GCA_963277665.1). Taxonomy (NCBI): domain Eukaryota; kingdom Viridiplantae; phylum Streptophyta; class Magnoliopsida; order Santalales; family Viscaceae; genus Viscum; species Viscum album. Next base: position 1,981,120,604 of record OY728161.1, on the reverse strand, counting down.
TATGTGTCATGATTTATGGCTTGTTAACAAGTGAAGGTTGCAAGACAACACCCTAGAGGAGTCATGCAACCTCTCCCCAGACCTGAGTGGAAATGAGATGAAATTACAATGGACTTTGACATGGGACTACCAAATACTCCTATAAGGAATGATGAAATATGGGTCATTATTGATCGTCTTACCATGTCAGCACATTTTCTTTCTATTTGATAAGATTTACCACTTGAACGTTTATAAAGACTATATATTAATGATTTTGTAAGACACCATGGAGTACCCCTATAGATTATTTCTAATAGTGATCCCCATTTTACATCAGGTGTCTGGAAAAGTCTTTATAAGGCCCTAGAAACTGAGCTTCATCTGAGCACTACCTACCACCCTCAAACAGATGGACAATATGAATGGACTATTCAAACCACAGAAGACATATTGAGAACTATCTCACATGATTTGGATGGTATGTTGGATCAGTATTTACCTATGGTAGAATTTTCCTTTAATAATACCTTCCATTCAAGTATTCAGATGGAACCATATGGAGCATTATATAGAAATAGATTTTGCACACCAACTTGTTGATATGATGTCTTCTTAAGAAAACTCATAGGTCCATAACATTTTTAAGAAACAATGGAATATTTTAATGTTGTCCAAACCCACATCAATGAATCTCAAAGTAGGGAAAAGAGTTATGTCGATAACCAAAGGATGGATTTGGAATTTCAAGTAGTGGATCATTTTTTCATTACTATATCTCCATGGAAGGGAGTGATACGATTCGGTAAAAAGGGTAAATTAATACCCAGGTACATTAGACCATTCTAAATTCTAGAACGAATTGGAGTTGTCGCTTACCGTTTGGTAATTCCATTAAATCTCTCCGAAGATTATAATGTGTTCCACGTATCATTGTTGAAAAAATTCATGCCTGACCTAATTCATGTACTCACATAGGAAAAATTAGAACTAGAACCTGATATGTCTTATTGTGAAGAGATTGTCATGATTCTTGATACTAGAGAACAACTGTTGAAAAACCAGACGACTTGTCTGGTAAAATTTCTATTGAGAAATCCAATGATGGAAGTGGAAATGTGGGAACCCGGGGAACCTATGATGAATAACCACCCCAGTAATTTTATGCATTAGTATTCTAGATATTTTGAGGATGAAGTTATTTGAAGGAGGGTAGAATGTGACACCCCAAGTTTCCATGACATGCTTCTCTTTGAATAATTCAATTGCTTCTATTGTACGCAAGTTCGAGTTCTAACACACCACGACCAACCAAAAAAAGCCATTATGAATAGTAATACCAACTTACTAAAATTTTATAAATTTCATTTTCCAAAATGGATTTCATTTTCGGATTCGGAATATCAAAATTATCACAGAGTGAATTATTGATATTTTTCTGAAAACATTCAATTTTTGATGAATAGTGAAAACCCATGTGTTATTGTTTAAAACAGACTTGTTATTTAAATAATTAATTATTTTATTTCAATTTATATTATGTAAAAATAGATAAATTTTACCTATATATTTTCAATTTAATTCATTGGATTCATTATATAAAAATATTATCTAAATAATTTTATTGATATTTTTACCTTCTTTTACCCACCTTCTAGGCGCATTTGAAAATTTTCATAAAACATAATTCTACCCCTTCTGTGAGTTAAAATTCAAAAATTCGAGAGACACAGTTGACATTAGTAAGTAAAATGTTGTTCAATAAGATGAAGATAATTTTCGTTGAATAGTATCTTTTGACATTTATTTACCACAATTAAAAGTATATAGGGTAATTCATGGTAAAAATGATATTATAATTACAGTAATACATGTCCTTATTATATTTAATAAGTGTTTTTTTGGCCAAAATACACCCTAGGAATAAAATATTATAATTTTTTCCCTAATTTAATTACATTAGTAAATTTATAATTATTTTATTTTAAGAATAGGTAAAAGTTTTAAATTCAATATTTCATAACAACAACATTTTTAATACAGGGTTTCACATAATATAAATTTAACTATAAATATTCATTAGAAATATAAAAATATTTTCTACATAATGGTATATTATTTATAATTTTTAGACATTAAATATTGAAATTTATTTATGACACAATGATGATGCAACAATTACATTATTAATGAATGATAAAAATAATTAATATTATAAGTATCCAAATAAATGTAAATTGACACATTTGTTGAATTAAAAGAATTATATAGGTTAATATGACATGTTAGGGTTGATGAAATTATTATTTTTCTAAGTAACCATGTTTTTAGGACGTTAACAAAAATATGATACTATATGGTGTCAAAATTTTTAAAAATGAGTTTTGAAAAAAAATACTATATTATTAAATGATATATTAATTCTAAAAACCTAAGGTTCTTCCAAAGGACTTATATAATTATATATATTTCAATAATTAAACACTTTATTTTCTCTTTGAATTTTATAGTATATTTTTTAACCATATAATAAAAAAATACAAGGAGACTTGGTTAATGTTAAACTATTTACCCAATATTTAAATCTAAAACATAATGTTACTATGGTGAAATAAACCTATCTAAAACCTATTGGTTGAGATTTGTTTGACCCATTACCTCAATATCATTGAAATAAATTATTTCTGAGCCATTATAAACTTAATATGATTATACAGTACAAGAACATTTCAAGGTTTTCCAAAAGTGACCCTCACCTCTCTTATAAAAGGGTACTTCCACTTCTCTTAATTTCACACCTCCAAAGCCATTTTTCTCAGCCAAAAACGGATCCAATATCCTCCCAAATACCCTAAATTCGACCAAGATGCCTTAATTTGTTCGAAAAGCTAACCTAAAGAGCCCTTTTGATCAACTCAATAGGAAACACATGAAGAAGAGGTAATAATTTCACCACCTATTTCAAAGTTCTTTTCTTCTTCCACTTCCCCTTTCATTGTTGTTTCCATACCAAAATAATAACTCCAGTACCTTATATATAATGTAAATTTATTATAAATATCTTACAACCATATTTTTTATTCTATCCATCCTAGGAATTAAAGTCACCATACATGCGTATGTAAGACTTACTGTCTCAATGTTGTGGTGCAACTTATTATTCAAACACATCATTATTTGGATGTAAATAATAATTAGTATAATTGATTTATATAATATATATAACATGTAAATTATTCTTTATATATTATATACCATTATATTACATAAAATTCCATAATCAATATAATGGTATTATCATCGTTCATACAGACGTATTACCGTCTCCATGAACGTGATGAGATTCATTCCAATCATAACCATACATGAATAAATAACATATTATGATTAAAAATTAATTTTAAAGAACTTAATATCATTATAGATATTAATCTAATACATATTATCCATAAAAAACATGAATTTCATAATAAAACATATAAAGGAAAATGAATCAGTTAAAACTCGAAATGATGATTGATGTTATTAATATTTTCATGACTTATTATATTCCCCCTTTACTGATTTTATATGAAGTGTGCATAATTTGTGTGAAATATTAATGTATTAATATTAAGTATAATTTTTGAGCATTTTTAGAAGTAGTCCAATTGAGTCAGTTTAATGTTTTAATAATAAATGTCACTATACTGATCCAAATTGTGTGGTCCTTGTTTTTTAGGATTCTCCTTTAAATATACAACATTTCATTAGAAGGTACCATGAGCCAGTTCTGTCATTTGAAGGGTAATATGGTCCTCACAAACAAGACCAAAGAATCCGTGAACAAACTGGACCAGCCTTGAAGATTGATTTACTGGCCTCAATCCAGAAATCTAAAAACATTAACTCTCCACCATAATTCGGGGGACACTACATGTCATCTTGGATAAAAATTTCAAGGCCCAAATCCAAGTACAAGGGGCCCAAATAAATCTTTAAAGTCCAGCCCACCATTCTGTCCGAGAATTCAAATCAGTATCGTATGCATGACATATCTCCTGATGTAAGAATCAAATCGAGCTGAGTTTTGCAGTGTGAAAGAGGATATATAGCCGGCCGACGTTTTAAAAGAAACCATTCGGATTTGAAGGCATCTTAATATTCAAATACCCTTTCACATTATAGACTTCAAAAAGACAGGATTGAAATGGACTGTTTATCTTTGTTTAATAAACCGGCCATAACATTTGATACCTAATTCCAAATGACTCAAAATTTTGAGAGTAGTCGGCCAACATTATTTTCTACAACTGTGAATAAGGAGAGATTTGAAGATTCGGATTTCTGAATATCCAAATTGGCAGTGCAATTGTAGGTACAGATTGGGAATGCAAACAGTCTACTCCTTGGGCTATAAATACTCTCCCCTTCCCTCGTTGAGAGGGGTTGGCATTTCAGAAGAGATGAGAACATATTGGCACGACCAAGGACTTGCCAAAGGCTTGGGAGGATCTTCCATACTCATGTTTTAACTTGAGAGACCTTTCCTCCTCTCTTTGTTTTCACATACTTTCGTGTTCTTCGTTTTTGTAATCTTGTAATTCTCTTTCTTTGTAATTTTGTTTTAATGCAAGTTACTTATTCAATATCTCTTATTCTCATCCACCTTCTATAGTTTAATATTTATGTTCTTAAAATAGTTTAAATTCAGTTGAATCCCCTTCCCTTCTTTTTCTTCCTCATTCAATCGAAAATCCGTTTTTAATTATCATCATTGTTCGTGTGTGTGTGTCGACGTACCACTCTTTTCTAATCCCTTTATTTTTCTTCTATTTTTAATTTATCATCATAATTATTATATCCATAATATTAAAGACCCAAAGATATGAGTAAATATCTCATTGGGGTGAGTTATAATTTAGGTATGTTAAGTGATTGAGAGTATTTTCTCGATGAGTATTCGTTAATTTAACATTGTGTATGTTGGACTTAATATGTCATGGATTAATGACATATTTTGTTTAGAAAGTGGTTTCCATGGATTATTGGAACAATAAATACACTTCCATAAACATGTAATGATTGATTTTAGACTCCTAGTTAATTTAAGGCTTGGATTAAAGCTTTAACACTTTGAATTATAATCGACATCAACTTGTGAAGTGGGTGTTAATTTAAATTCAATATAAAGCAAAACTCAAGGATATCACAAGCTTAAATCCCTAATAATGAACTCACCCCAATTATTATCAATTTGTTAAATCAATCAAAATCAATTAGTCATTTCAATTAAGATCTGCAAACAAACCCCCCAAATCAAAATACAATCAACTAAAAACGAACAACTATTACAAATTATCATCGCCGAGGATTCGTCCTGAGTGCTGCTATACACATTAGCAGAGCACCGGAACTTTGACCGGTCAGTCGGCGACAATCTGCCGTGCGTTTAAAATGGAACTGTTTCTGGGTATGGTGCTTTAAGTAGTCATTAGTTTCTGGTTATTGTCAAAAAAACCAAAAAAAAACAAAAAGAAACAAAATTTTAAAAAAAAAAATTTAAAAAAATCAAAAAGAAAAACCCGTCTTCTCATAAAAATCATAAACTGAAAAAATACAACGAAAAATCCATCTTCCTCTTTCTTCCAAAATCTCTCTGAATGCCCCGTAGCCTTCCAAACAATCCCTCGGATTTTTTTGACCCTAAAATTGAGGGAACACTTCGCCAACATAGGAGGAACATAAGAGATACTCAAACAATTCAAGAACCAGTCCTCATCCAACCAGTTGAAATTGAAATGGCCAATCCTAGGGAACAAACCCTAAAAGAACTCGATTCCCCTGATATGAATTATCAACCTCTTGGTATTCAATATCCAAATATTGAAGCTAACTTCGAACTCAAATCGGGATTGATTCATCTTCTCCCTCATTTTCACGGGCTAGACGGTGAGGATCCACATTTTCACCTTAAAGAGTTCCAAGTAGTATGCTCTACCATGAAGCCTCAAGGGGTTTCTAAAGAACAAATCAAACATCGATCATTCCCTTTTTCCCTAGCTGACACTGCTATGTCATGGCTCTACTACCTACCTCCTGGTTCCATAACCACGTGGAATGACATGAAGTGGCTTTTCTTTGAGAAATTCTTTCCTGCTTCTCGTACTGCTTCTATCCGAAAGGAAATAAGTGGTATCCGTCAATTCCCAAGTGAATCACTCCATGAGTACTGGGAGAGGTTCAAAAAGCTTGTGGAAACCTGCCCACACCATCAAATCCATGACCAACTCTTGATCCAATACTTCTATGAGGGGTTATTGGCTATGGAGAGAACTCTCATTGATGCCGCAAGTGGCGGTGCTCTGGTTGATAAAACTCCCGCAGATGCAAGAGATCTCATAACTAAGATGGCTGTAAACACACAAAAATTCCATACTCGAGCACATGATCAAGTCAAACAAGCCCAAGATAATCAATCCATAGAGCCTAACAAGATGACTGAGTGGATGAGTGAACTTACAGGTCTTGTGCGTCAACTAGTGGTGGCTACCAAATCCCCAACCTCGTCTTCTCTGCAATCAATGTTTCCTGGACCAATCAAAAACTGTGGAATCTGCAACTCTCCATCTCATCCAACTGACACATGTCCACAACTTCAAGAGGATCAATCCGATTCATCTGGACCAATGGAGCTCAATGCAGCATATGCTCAGCGGAACACCAAACCTCAACTATCAGTTCAGTTTGTTAGAAACTTCAACCAACCTCACTCTGATCCCTTCTCCTCTAACATTAACCAAGGATTAAGGTATGGTAATACCGTCTCGCATCCCCCTCATTTCCCTCCTCAAAACCAAAACTAATTCCAATATGGTCAAGGTGGTGGTAACTTCCATAAAACTTATCCTTTTGTTCCTCAACCTCAAAGGAACAATCCTCCTCCTGGATTCCATTATCCTAGTGAGCCTTCCCAATTCCAAAACCAATACAATCGATTTCCCATGAACCAAAATCAAGGCAATCCCAACTAGGGACAAGCCTCTTCTTCCAAGAAACCATGGGAAAGTGCAGTGGACGATCTTGCCTCCTTCACCCGTTCTAGCCTTAAAAACATTGAAAATCAAATAGGTGAACTTGCATCCCACCTGAGCCAGCAACAACAATCAAATTCTTCCCAACTCCCAGCTCAACCATTACCCAACCCCAAGGGTAATGTAAGTGCAATTGCACTTAGATCATAAAAGCAACTTTCTATGCCTCAAGATAAATCCTCAAACCCTCTTTTGAATGTTGACCTAGAAAATGAAAAGAATAGGAAACTTGAAAAGGATCCTGAAACCATTCCACCACCTCCTTCCATTCCACTTAGGAATATAATTCCTTTTCCTCAAGCCGTTTCTAAACCAAGAAAGTCCTTTGAACCTGATCCTGAAATGCTCGAAATGATTAGACAAGTTGAAGTCAAAATTTCCCTCTTATATTCCATAAAACAAATTCCTAAGTATGCCAAGTTTCTCAAGGAGTTGTGTACCCAAAAGAGGCAACTTAGGACCTTTGAAAATGTTTCCACCCAGCAGTCCATACCCATTAAGTGAAAAGATCCAGGTACCTTTACAGTCCCATGCCAAATTGGAAGTTCCAACTTTGATTATGCACTCATAGACCTAGGATCCTCAATTAATGTCATGCCCAAATATATATTCTCCAACCTTGGTCTAGGTCCCTTGCACCCAACGGGTGTTTTCATTCAGTTATCCAATCGAAGCACAGCCAGTCTTGAGGGAATAATTGAGGATTTCCTTGTTCGAGTAAATGATCTTATCTTCCCTACTGATTTCTATGTCCTTGACATGGAAGGTGAGGAAAATTCTTTCAAATCTCCTCTGATTCTAGGAAGACCATTCCTTATGACATCTAAAACCAAAATTGATGTCCATGCTGGCATCTTATCCATGGAATTTGGCGACCAAATGGTCAAGTTCAATATTTTTCAATCCATGTGATACCCATTAGAGAATCAATCTGTATTCTCTATCCATGTTTATGAAACTCCCTTTGAGAGTGTGTTTAATCCTAATCCATCATGTTCTTCCAATTCTACTAATAGAGGAGTTTCTGAATATTTCATCCTCATTAACCAAGTGATTAATGGTGAAATTGATGTTGACATTACAAATGAAAACTCCATTGATCTAAAGGATCTTGAAAACTCTTTGGAATCTCATCTCACCTCTGACCTCCGATGCTCCAACATGGTTGGTAATAAGGAAAATGAACTAGAATTCTCATTTGTTGATTCAGATCAGATTATCCCACATTCATCCTTTCCTATCCATGATTTTGAAAATTATGTTATATGTGAAGTGAACCTTCAACCAATGTGTTTATATTGTCCTGATGGTAGTGATGTTTGTGATATTTGTACCCTAATTATTAAAGTGATCACTATTGGGGTTGAAATTGACCATTCTTTGGCAAACAACATTGAAATAAAGGATATTGAAAATTTTATTCAGTCATATGATTCCACTGATCCTCATTACTCTACATCGGTAAGTGATGAAATAAATGAGTCAAAAACAATTGGGATCTCATACTCTGCTTTTGTGTTATCTGATCCTTACATAAATGATCCATCAGAATTGATCCATCTTCCTGAATTTCCAAGAATAGAAAACCATCACTTTGTGGATAAATTCATTCCTCAGGTTGAAGACCAAATTGAGGATAGAAATATTCTCTTTCCACCCCCATTGAATTGCAAGCACACCAACAAGGATGGGAAAAAATTATCCAATGAATCATCAGGCCTCCCAAAGAAAAAGTTTTTCTAGAAGCACACTGGAGTTGAGGAAATACAATGGCCACCGTCAGACTATGGGTAGTCCACTACAATTGACCAACTGTAGACAAATAAATGCAGCGCTTCTTGGGAGGCAACCCATGTTTTCTTTTACTTTTGTGAAATTTCCATTTCTTTTTAGTTTTTCATTATATGAATAATGATTTTTCTTTTTCAGGTAACATCCCAAAATCTTGGATCAACATCGACTTCCATTGGAAACCCAACTTCTCCAGTCAACCCACCACTAGATGGAGATGGCATCCCACAAAATCCAAACCAGGGGAACCTCTTTCCATTTAACTCTCTCTCTATCTCTTCCTCTCTCAACCTCTTTCTTCTTCTTCCTCTCTCATTCATTTTTTACCACTTTATACATCAAACCCTTTCTTTTTATCTTTCTTGTGTGGGTGTGTATTTTAAAAAAACCTTACAAACTAAAAAAACCAAAAAAACACAATTACTTAATAAAAATTACAAAAAAAAGTGTCATGCCTACTCACCATCGAGTTTTGAAATTTTGTCCAACCATTTTGGGGAGTTAACAGACATGTTTTCATCTCAAATTTTTTGTATTTTCATCCTGACTTTGGATAAAGAATTTTGTGTCAAAATTAACAAATTTTGAATGCTCAATTTTTGATTTGGATAATGCTTTTCCCAAACCGTGAGAACAATCAATTGCTTTCATGCCAAGGCCACCTATGGCCATATTTTCAAAATTTGTGTTTTCACCCCCATTTGTGAGTCTTGAGTTTGTAGACCTTCGAGCTGAATTTCCTACCTTAGTGCGTATTAATATGATAGAGGCATTTTCTGAATCACATGAAAATCACAATAGCCAAATAGCCTCCCATTTCCCTTACATTAATCCTCCTTTTGAAAGCCCCTTTGAGCCTATGAAAACCTTTTCTTTGATAGCCACAATACAAGCCCAATACCTTATCCCACCCAATATCAACATGGATTTTCATTGCATAAGTTTTTGAAATTTAAGTGTGGGGGGGGGGGAATGGGTTTCATTTTTGGGTATCATTTACATAGTTTCTGGTGTGTTATCATGTGCTTGAGGGCAGGCATACATTTTAGTGTGGGGGGTAGGTTATCATTAAGTGGGATTTGGGAATGTATTGTACAAATGATATTGAAAAGTGTTAAAAAAAATAAAAAAATCAAAATTCCAAAAAAAAATCAAAAATAAAAAATGGAAAAATGGGTTTTGTCTTGGGTAGGTCAAAAATAACTCTTCATCAACCTTTGATCTTGTTATAACTATTACAATTAGTGTCATCAGGAGAACAAACATGGGTTGGGATATGAGTGTGAGATCTGTTTCAGGGTCAGCTTTCGAAAAAACAATGAAAAAAAAGAAAAAAAGAACACTTTCAATATATTCTTATATCATTAGGAGAAGTTTTGTGTCTTGTAAATATTCCATCATATCATTAAATTCATATTTTCTTCCTCTATTGTGTCTTTCTTCACACAATCATTCCTTGAAAATATGTGTTTTCATTTCCTTCCATGTTTTATTTCAAAAAAATGTGCATTTCTTTTTCTATGTTGGTATTTTAACCCTCTTCTTCACTCTCTTGGAAATTATATTCCTACCATCCCATAGCCACAGAAAAACCCCTTAAAAAGACCTCTTGATTCTTGTTCACTTTGGATAGGGATTGTAAGCTGAGAGCTCTTTTCAAACTCTAAGATTTTCACTTTTGGTTGATGAAAGAGTGAACCTCCACAAATGAATTTTATCATCTTGAGAGGTGTGAGTTTTGAGTGTCCACATTTTCCATTTCTAAATTTGAGCATGGAAAAATGAATTAGTTTTGGAACATTATTTCTGTAACAACATGTGGTGGATTTCAAAATGAATGAGTGAAATAATCTAACCCTCCCCTGATTTGAGAAAACAAAATTTTAATATTTGTTGGTGAGTGAAAATAATTTTTCCATGTTTTTATATTTGTTGCACATGAGGACATGCACAAAACTAAGTGTTGGGGAGTTGATGTTATTAATATTTTAATGACTTATTATATTCCCCCTTTACTGATTTTATATGAAATGTGCATAATTTGTGTGAAATATTAATGTTTTAATATTAAGTATAATTTTTGAGCCTTTTTAGAAGTACTCCAATTGAGTCAGTTTAATGTTTTAATACTAACTATCACTATACTGATACAAATTGTGTAGTTATTGTTTTTTAGGATTCTCCTTTCAATATAAAACATTTCATTAGAATGTACCATGAGCCAATTCTATCATTTGAAGGGTCATATGGTCCTCACAAACAAGACCAAAGAATCTGTGCACAAACTGGAACAGCCTTGAAGATTGATTTACTGGGCTCAATCCAGAAGTCCAAAAACATTAACTATCCTCCATAATTATGGGGACACTACATGTCATTTTGGATAAAAATTTCATTGTCGAAATCCATGTACAAGGGGCCCAAATAAATCTTTTATGTCCAGCCCACCATTCTGGCCGAAAATTAAAATCAGTATAGTATGCATGACATATCTCCTGATGTAATCATCAAATCAAGATTAGATTTTTCAGTGTGAAATAGGAAATAAAGAAGGCCGACATTTTTGAATAAACCATTCGGATTTGAAGGAATCTTAACATTCAAAAACCATTTCACATTATGGACTTCAAAAAGACTGGATTGAAATGGATAGTTTAACTTTGTTTAATCAACCGACCATAACTTTTGATACTTAAGTCCAAATGACTCCAAATTTTTAGAGTAGTCGGCCAACATTATTATATACAAATTTTAAGCAAGAGATATTTAATGATTCAGATTTCTGAATATCCAAATTGGCGGTGAAAATGTAGGGACAGATTGGGAATGCAAACAGTCCACTCCTTGGGCTATAAATACTCTCCCCTTATCTCCTTGAGAGGGGTTGACATTTCAGAAGAGAGGAGAACATATTGGCACGACCAAGGCCTTTCCAAAGTCTTGGGAGAATCTTCCATACTCATGTTTTCATTTGAGAGACCTTTCCTCCTCTCTTTGTTTTCACTTACTTTCATGTTCTTCGTTTTTGTAATCTTGTAATTCTCTTTTTTTGTAATTTTTTTATAATGAAAGTTACTTCTTCAATATCTCTTATTCTCATCCACCTTTTGTAGTTTAATATTTATTTTCTTAAAATAGTTTAAATTCCTTTGAATCCCCTTCCCTTATTTTTCTTCCTCATTCAATCGAAAATCCATTTTTAATTATCATCATCGTTCGTGTGTGTGTGTCGACGTACCACTCTTTTCTAATCCCTTTCTTTTTCTTCTATTCTTAATTTATCATCATAAATATTATATCCAGAATATTAAACACCCAAATGTCTGAGTAAATATATCATTGGGGTGAGTTATAATTTAGGTATGTTAAGTGATTGAGAGTATTTTCTCGATGAGTATTCGTTAATTTAACATTGTGTATGTTGGACTTAATATGTCATGGATTAATGACATATTTTGTTTAGAAAGTGCTTTCCATGGATTATTGGAACCACACATACACTACCATAATCAAGTACTGAATGATTTTAGAATCCTAGTTACGTTAAGTCTTGGATTAAAGCTTTAACACTTGGGAATTCTAATCGACGTCAACTTGTGATGTGGGTTTTAATTTAAATGAAATATAAAGCAAAACTCAAGGATATCACAAGCTTAAATCCCTAATAATGAACTCACCCCAATTATTATCAATTTGTTAAATCAATCATTATCAATTAGTCATTTCAATTAAGCTCTGCAAACAAACCCCCTAATCAAAATACAATCAACTAAAAACAAACGACTATTACAAAGTATCATCGCCGATGATTCGACCCGAGTGTTGTTATACACATTAGCAGAGCACCGGAACTTTGACCGGTCGATAGGCAACAATTGGCCATGCGTTTCATTGATACTACTGAAATATTATTAACAAAGAAATATTAGAAGAACATATATTATATAATATTTATGCATGTGGTTCTTGTATAATTTAATAAAAATTATTTAAACATTATACATGAAGTTAAACTACACTAAAATTTTTTAAGAGTACAATGTAAGGGATAATTCTGTAATCTCTTCTTTATCTGAGGTTGTGTATGCGTGAGTATCTACTAGGACCTCATTATCACCAACATCTGTCTTTCTTGAAAATTTATTTCATGAAAATTTTACTATTTCCAAGTCATTGTGTAAAAGTCATTTATACCCTTTTTTGACATTTTATAAAATGCTAATAAATGAATGATTTGTCATTTTCAAAACGAGGTACTTTATGACCTCTTCGAAAAAAATAAAGAATGGATTTTTTAACATATACAGAGAGTGCAGCTAGTTTTCTCTATTATAACAATCTAGAAGATTCCCTTAAAAGCTTATAAGAATATTTTCAAAATAAATGTTTTCTTTTATAATTATGTGAATTTTAAAAGATTTAAAAATATAAAGAGATATTTCTATCAAATAGTTTTGATTTCATTTATCTCAAATGATTTTAATGGATTTTAAAATTGTTCGAAGTCGATTTGTTATGATACGATCATCGATATTGTAATAAATGTTTTGTGATATGTTTGAATTTGCATGGGATATTTTTATTCCATTAATGGTTTGTGGTTATCGTATTAACATTTCGTATGATATTTTTAATATGAATGTTTATGTTATTTTCAACACATTCATATGAAGAATGCATTGGACTTAGTAAGTGACGGGTGGAGCCCGCTATATCTCCTCGATGCATCAGTAATTCTAATGAGAAAAACTAGTGTCTTGGTACAAAGACCTGAAAAAATCTTATTTGTTGTCTTGGCATGAGGCCTTAACTATGTTATTATTATGTCCGTCATTATGCATTCCACCATTATGAAATTGGATATTTATAATACATGTGCTTATTTTACTTGTAGTATATCCATTTGAAAAGTAAATTGAATTATTGGATTTATCATTGACATATTATGCTGAAGTATAAGTTTAAAAGCACTATGTTTTAGTAATATACATTTCCCTTAAATGTTTATGCTTATTTATGAATGCTTCTACTATATTTTTATCCTTACCGAGCACAGGAGAACACCTCTTTCTATGGTTTATTTTTCCCAGGATGTGAAGAAGTATATTATAACTTGCATGCATGAATAGACTAAGGGATATGAATGTGTTAAAGGAGAAAATGTAGTTTTTTTCATATTATAATTTAATGTAATACTTTTCTATGTATCAAGTACATCCAAGGTTACTAACCTGATTGGTCATTATGGATTTGAACCATTCTGATCATGCCAATGATACATAATTATGCACCAACTCTGGTTAAATGGTGTTGGGGAATTACAATGTTTGTTTATTTTATTTCAGGATGTATTGAATGTGAAGAAATTTCTATGATATAACAATGATGAAATGTTTTAAGGAATACCGCTGGGATAAAAATTAGTGAAAATTCAATTAATTTAGTAATTTGGATGTATATATGGATTATGGTGTCATTATCATAATTTTACCTGAATTTCCAAAATATATTACATTACTTGGTTAATAAATAAATTTAGTCATTCTTAGAAATATTCCTCAGTAAATGTATAGTTCTATTGAGTCCATAAAATGTTGAAAAGTAAAATACTGACGCTATCATTATAATTGAACTAAATGACCACAAAATCATACAATTATTGGTTTTTAAAACATTGTTTATAAATATAGTCATGGTTCATATAACCATAGAGACATTACCTACATGAATACTCAAAAAGGTTTCAATTAACAGAATTATTCAACGGATTGGTAACTAGGGTTCTTTCATGTTTTTCATTCTGTGTGTATACAAAAAAATATAATTAAAAAAATCATTGAAAAATAATTAACTATTTCCAATTGCGAGTGTTTTTTACTAAGATACCAGTTATTTTAAAAGAAATATATTTTAACTAGTTGTATTTGTGATGATTCTGAGTACATTATTATAGGATCTTGGAATTACTAATCAGGATGACCCTAAGAATATATTTTGAGGAATATATAGCTTTCATTATTCTTGGGGAAGAAGATAACATTAGAAAAATCTATATTCATGGATTATATTGTAGGTAATTTGAATTTCTCATATAAATATTTGGAATAATTGAATAAATATTTGCAAAAAATTGCATTCACTAGTGAGAAAAATGTCATTTACATCGGTTATTTTTTATTTTTTATGTCGGTTTTTAGCCGAAGTTAATACGGACGACGTTATAAATATTTTTTACATCCGTTATTTAAAAACTGATGTAAAAAACATAAAATCATGGTGTTCATCATGTCGGTTATTTAATAACCGACTTGATAAACCATTTCACAGGCTTTTATCATGTTGGTTATTAAATAAATGACGTGAAAACCAGGGTAGAGGGTTTAGCACGTTGGTTATTTAAAAACCGACATGATAAACCAGTGCAGGGGGGTGTTTATCATGTTTGTTATTTAATAACCGATGTGATAAACCAGGGGGTGGTTTTATCACGTCGGTTATTAAATTACTAACACGATAAACCAGTGCGGGGGTGTTTATCACGTCATTTATTTAATAACTGACATGATAAACTACTGCGGGGGTGTTTATCATGTCAGTTATAAAATAACCAAAGTGAAAAATGTAAAGACCCGTAAAATTCAAGGAATTTTTTATCCTAATTTCTTTGGGATTTTACAAGTACGCAGTTTCTCACGGCACCTGATTCTGAGGTCCGGTGTGCCCGAAATCATTTTCTGAAGTTTATCTTGGGTACGTTCAGAGAACGAATGAGCGGGTTTTTCTAACTTTTGAACCGGTGCTCGGAATTGAAATCTGAGGGCACCGATGAAACCACAGCGCCTGTAATTGCTTAGGAAGACCTTTCCTGGAGTAGCGTTTTCTCAGGAGGAGATGTTAAAAATGTGAGGAATAAAAAATATTGTTTTACATTTTATTTTTATTTCTCTACCGATGGGTTAAGTGTTAGGGAAATGATGATTCAAGGAAGTTGGGGTGGGGCCCACATGAGCCCCCACCTCCTTAAAATTCCTAACACCTGATTAAACACCCCATTTATTTCCCCTATAGCTATTATTTTGTATCTCCTCCACATTAAATTACATAACAATAAAACGCCTCAATAATTTGACAACGCACGTTAATTAATTTGGTGATTTCATTTTGAATTTTCCAAAGGTAGGCATGAGTAATAAAATAAGGGAAGCCTTATTTTGTTATTTTGAATTGTTGTGCGAGAAGGATTTGGGAGAAAATACACGAGCCTTGAAGAACGTCTTCTTCCTCATTGAAGAATGCGAAGAATGCCAGAGGGCCAAGGAGAGATGATGTGTCGATCTCTCCCTTCTCTGCAGCCAGTGTGAGATGACATCCTCTTCTCGGATGCTCGCCAACGCTGAAGACGAACCACCCTCACGACGCTGTTTCCCATGAAAATATTCCATTGATGACTTCTTTAAGGTTGGGGTGTGTTTTTAAGAAGTGTTTATTCTTTGTGTTATTCATTAAATATTTGGGCCGCCTGTTATCAATTTAACGGGAGGAGGTCGGACCGCTCGAACATGGCCGATCCTCCTCCCCCTTGTTATTGTATTCATTGTGGCTCGAACGAAGGCGGTGCGGTGCAACAACACTAAACGGAAACAAGGAGGAACGTGACAAAGTAGTGTGGTGCCATCGTGCCATTCCGTTGAGGCCGAAAGAGGCCATGACCGGAGCGGGGCCGCGGCGGAGGAGCGTGGCACCATCGCGCCGCGATGAAGCATCACAAAGGGTCGCGGCCGGGGCGAGCTGCATCTGAGGGGCGCGGCGCCGTCGCGTTGTGCCTATCAGACCAAGGGTGTGGCCTTTCGTTGCGGCAGAGCAGGGGAGGGTGGCCGGAGCTACTGGCCGCCGGAGCTCAGAAGGTTGGACCGGCTGGTCCCGCGTGGCACACTGGTGGGCCGTTACGGCCAGCCAGATCTGGAAAACCTGGGGTTTGAACCCCCGGTCAACGAAGTAGGGTGGACCCCCCCCCCCCCCCCCCGCGGCTCCGCCGACTGGTTCGAAGGGGGTGGCGGTTCCTCCCATTCCGCGCTCACGTGGTGCGCTGCGCCCTTGCCGGGTCGGGCCGCACGGGCGGGGCCGCCCGCGCCTGGCCGGGCCGCGCAGGTTGGGTCAGGCCACGCCGGCGGGGCTAGGCCGCACCAGCTGGGCCAGACCACACCCTGATGGGATGGACCCAGACTCGGGTCAGGTCGACCCGGTTCGGGCCGACGCAGGGGGCATCGGGCCGGGTCGGCCCGGGCCCAAACCCCCTAAAAACGGACAGGTTCGTTCAAACACACGTAACTTGGGCTGCAGACCTCTGATCGACGCACCGTCAGTTATGATGTGATCCTTGGATCGAGAAGGTCGTTTTGATATATTACACTAAAGGTTTCGGAGAACCTAGCGTATGGCCGGGTTGTTTCTAACACGAAACCAATCGGGCCCTCGGAGCGGAAACGCTTATAACTTGATCTTTGGACGTCCGATTGACGTGTCGTCGACTTTGTTGGTTTCCTCAAAGTGAGATGGACCTTTTGGCTTACTCCACTTGATGTTTGGATGCAGTTGGAGTACGGTCGGGTTGGTTTTGACTTAAAAAACAACCGGGCCCCTGTGACGGAAAGGCCAATAACTCTCAGACCGGGCGTCCGATTGACGCGTCGTCTGTCGCGTTCAGTTCCTTTTGTCGAGATGGAACTTTGGGATACATCAACTCTGGACTACATGTTAGTTGAGGATTCGACCCCCCTTGGCTCATGGAGCAGACCCTCCCATAATCGAGCATGTTGTGTACGGGAAGCCTAGAGCTCGCTGCGACGACGATGACGACTGCATCAAAATCCTCCATGGGTTTGGCAGCGACGACTACTTCACTGAAATCCTCCATGGGTTTAGCAGTGACGATGACCGAACTGAAATCCTCCATGGGTTAGACGGCGATGACTACTATTATTGTATCCTATGTTGGTCTGGCAGTACTACTGTTCTTGTATCCTACGTGGGTTCGGCAGTATTTGACTCTGTACTTGTATCCTATGTGGGTCCGGTAGAGTAACTGGTCTCATCTCTTTTGTGGGTCTGACAGCTTAGCTGTTCTTGAATCTTATGTGGGTCTGACAGATTAGATGAATCAATGGCTACATCTGATCATCTCTATCATCTTATGAAGAAGTATAACCTGGTGAGCTGAGTCTTGACTTTCAATCATTATCTTCGATATTATTGACATGCTATCCAAAGTGGATTGGGTTGTGTTATCCTATATGGATTGGTTGTGCTATCCTGTGTGGACTAGATCGAACTTGGGCTTGGATGTTGGAGACGAACTGGAATTGATGACTTACGTATATGTATGGGCATATACCTAAGTAGTGTTGGTTGTTACTTCGTGATTGTATCTTTCCATTGTGGATTATCCTTTGTGGATTCTGGGAGACCTTCGGGGGTCTCGAGGTCCCTACTGAGTAGCGTATACTCACCCTTACATGGGCTATGCCCGAACAACGTTGTGTTGGCTGCAGACGACGGACAGAGCTGATCGGGGTTGAGGCTTGTGGAGAAAGTCGGTACCCGGAGGTGGACCACTGGGCGGGACATACACGGAGAGGATGACTGGACCCGATGAGCTGAGGAGACTATCTATACTCACCCTTCAGGTGGGATTCCCAGTGGACTGATTGGCGTTGCTGCTTTACTTTTCAGTTGCTGTACATTCTTTTCAGTTCTACTTTACTTCATTTGGGTTCGTATTCTGGCCCATTTACATTCTAGCAATTAAAGTTGTACCCAGTTTACTACTGTTTACATCAGCTTGCTTACACTATAGTGTTTGTTTACTTTATAAAGTCAATGCCTTCCCCTTTTATTGGGGTTTAAACCTTTGGTTCTAGTGGCCAGCCGCTGGCCTATGGGAGGCGGGCTTGGGGTAGTCACGGCACGGGCCCTGAGGATGGGTCGTGACAAATTGGTATCATAGGTGTTCTTTTTTACCGCAGAACATAGGACTTTGATATTTATTCTGTGTGAAGCAATATTGTTAAGGGTATTGAGTGTGGTTATCAGTTCAGGGAGTCCAGTGTTGGTGCGGTGGCTGATGTATCCATACAACAGGACGTTGACTACTGGTTTCCGACTCAGTGCACTAAAACATTGATTGCATGTGTGTTTCAAAAGTATTATTTCAAATTACTTTGTGTCACCTCAACAGGTATACTATTTTGACCACGGCGCACTCGTTTCTTTTCGGGATGGCCCCACGATGGCAGCTAACTAGGGTTCCAAGCTTTGTGTGAGATGACAGCCCACCAAGCGACGAGGCCTCAGTATAGGGCCCTTTTACAACGGAGGCACCTGTGGTACCTCTACCCGCCTAGCCACCGATGCCACCAGCCCCAACCGCTGAGAGTGCACGTCGCCATAGTGCACTGCACAAGATTCAGCATCAGAGACTGCATGGGTTCCATGGGGAGACAGACCCTTAGGCAGCCGAGGAATGGCTGGAGGCTGTAGTTCGAGTTTTCAGGTTTGTGGGGACACCAGTAGACCTCATGGTGATCCTTGCAGCGAGTCTCCCGCACGCAGCAACAGGCAGATGGTGTAGCCTGATTCTCTAGGAAAATTACGAGGCATCTCTCCATTGGTCGGACTTTGAGAGCCTCTTCCGCTCAGAGTTTGTCCCAGCCACCCTCCATGCGGTGTGCATTCAGGAGCTACTACAGCTACGACAGGGCAGCATGATGGTAGACCAGTACTCTACGAGATTTACCGATCTCTCGTGCTATTCCATAGACATGTTATGGGACCCATTCATCTGGGCCCGGACCTTCGAATAGGGATTGACGCATGAGATCGGGGCATCGATGATATCCCTCTACATTCTGACGCATGAAGGAGAACTGGAGCGAGCCCTTCTCATAGAGAGCTTTTTGATGAGACTACACCAGCAGTGAGACCTACCATAGGGCGGCACATAGCAAAGTCTTCTGCAGTTGGCCGTTGACGGACGTCACAGGGTTCTAGGAGGACCAGACCAGCAGGCGGGAGACCTCAGGACACTGTCTCAGAGGTGCGTGGCACACGGTGCAGAGCCAGCCTTCCGAGGAGCAGATAGTGCTACGCATGCGGTGGGCAGGGCCACATGGCTCGTGACTACATGACCCGCCGTGCCGAGGAGAAGCATATGGTTGAGGGAGCACCAAGGCAGAGGTAGAGGGTCGACCATGGCGTTCTGCAGGGAGCAGGCGGACGAGGCATAGGATATGGCCGAGCAGAAGGTGGTGGGCGACGCTTCGAGGCTTTACCACCACCACCACCAGGAGGTCCACCCCGACCACATGGAGCTGGCGGACAGAGGTAGGCTCAACATTAGGCATCGGAGGCCTACAACCACGGTGCACCAGAGATTATTCGAGGTACTATCTGGTCTACTCCACCCTTGCTGTAGTTCTTATAGACACAGGAGAGATTCATTCTTTCATTTCTGCTACCCTTGTTCGGAGCATATAGATTCCGACAGAGCTGTTGGATCGATCCTTATAGCTAGAGACTCATACGGGAGCAAACTCGATGATTACGCACTGGTAGAGGCAGTGAGAGCTTACTCTAGGAGGCGAGAGCTTCGGCTGTGATCTTCTTGCAGTGGCATCGAGGCATTACGACATCATCTTGGGAATGGATTGGTTTTCTACAGTCCATGCTCAGATCGACTGCATTAGGAAAAAGGTGTGGTGTGTCCGCACCGATGGGAGCAGGTTCACCTTCACCGATGAGAAGGGAGCCTTTGCATCATTTAATGGACTCACGCAGAGGAGATGACAACTGATCACAAACCAGTTAGCTATCCTCATTCTAGGAGCCGTTGATGTGCAGAGTCCGAGTTTTCATCTAGTGGTGGATCAGTATGCGGACTTTTTTCCTAACGACATTCTAGGACTACCTCCTCGCAGATAGGTAGAATTTTATATTCACTTATACCCCGAGACATCCCCGATATCCACTCCAGCATATCGGATGGCTCCTGCTGAGCTTCAAGAGCTATGGGTACATCTAGATGACTTACAGGGAAAGGGATTCATACGACCCAGTGTTTCACCATGGGCTTCCTCGATTTTGTTCGCCAAGAAGGCGGACGGGAGCTTCTGACAGTGTGTTGATTATCATCGCCTAAACCAGGTGACCGTGAGGAACAAGTATCTGCTACTGAGGATTGACGACCTCTTCGATCAGATCAAGGGATCACGGTGGTTCTCGAAAGTAGACCATAGGTCAATCTATCATCAGCTCAGATTTTGGGATGAGGATGTGAAGAAGACAACCTTCAGATGTCGGTATGGCCACTATGAGTAATTGGTTATGACTTTTGGTATAACAAATGCTCCAAAAATGTCCATAAGTCTCCTGAATAGGGTCATTCAACCTTACCTCGATCGATTTTTCGTGGTCTTCATTGACGACATTTTGATATACCCGACTACTTAGGAGGAACACGCCTACCACTTGCGGGTTATACTGGACACACTTCGAGAGCACCAGATTTATGGTAAGATCTCAAAGTTTCAGTTCTGGTTACGTGAGGTCCACTTCTTGGGACACGCCATCTTTGAGGCGGGAGTTTTGGTTGATGTTGTGATGATCGAGGTAGTGCTAGCTTGGGAGCCACCCAGGAGCGTGACGGAGGCGTGGAGTTTCCTAGGACTGGCTGGATACTACTGGAGGTTTGTGCTAGAATTCTTCAGAGCTGCGGCACAACTTTCATCATTGACGAAGAAGGGGAAACCCTTAGTGTGGTCAGATAGATGTCAGTAGAGCTTCTAGGAGCAGAGACAGAGATTGACCAGGCACCTATCTTGAGGCTACTGGAGGAGGGAGTAGGGTACGCAGTCTACTGTGATGCATCAGGGACTAGACTCGGAAGTGTCTTGATATAGGAGCGGGCAGTGATCGCCTATGGATCACGACAGTTGAGGAAGCATGAGCCAAACTATGCTACCCATGACATGGAGTTAGCAGCAGTGATCTTTGCTCTGAATATTTGGCGACACTATCTGATGGGTGAGTGCTTTACAGTCTACTCTGATCACCAGAGTCTCAAGTACATCTTCTCGCAGAAGGACCTGAACCTGAGACAACAACGATGGCTCGAGATCCTCCAGGACTATGACTTTGCAATAGTCTATACTCCTGGAAAGGGGAACGTAGTATCTCATGCTCTCAACAGGAGGACGGGCATTCAGCTACTTGGGGAGGCGACAGAACAGCTAGCCGCTCTGTAGATATCCTTTGTGGATAGAGATGGAGCAGCCTTTCTTCAATAACTCACAGTCACTTCTCCACTACTACAGCGGGTCAGAGAGGCACAACATGGAGACGCTGATTGTGAGACACAACGTGCACAGATTTCCACAGGACAGACACCTGATTGTTTTTCTATTGGAGGATAGCACGTCATTATTTTCAAATGATGTACCATGGTACCAGCTGCTTTACAGGAGGAGGTGCTGAGAGAGTTTCACACTTCCCCTTTAGCAGTAAATCCAAGAGTGTCAAAGATGTACCAGGATCTTATATGACAGCACTAGTGGTCGGGTATGAAGAATACTATAGTGGAGTTTGTTTCACAATGCCTCACCTGGCAGCAAGTGAAGGCGGAGCACTAGGTACCAGCAGGCTTGGTACAGCCCTTGGAGGTCCCTGAGTGGATGTGGGATGGTATATATATGGATTTCGTTACTATAATACCACGTACTTCTAGAGGTCACGACTCTATTTGGGTGATTGTCGACCGACTCACCATGTCACCCCACATATCACCCATCAAAGAGGAGGGCTCAGTAGAGGGCTTGGGACATCTCTATGTTCAGGAGATTGTACGGATTCATGTTGTGCCATCATCTATCATCTCTGATCGAGATGCTCTCTTTACTTCATGGCTTTGGAAGGGGTTACAAGAGGCATTCGGGACGCAGATACATCTGAGCACCGCCTTTCACCCAAAGACGGACGGTCAGACGGAGAGGACCATTCAGACTCTCAAGGACATGCACCGTGCATGTGTCCTTGACTTTGGTTGCAGCTGGGAGGATCACCTACCCTTGGTGGAGTTTGTGTACAACAACAGCTACCACTCCACCATCGGGATGGCACCATAGGAGGCATTGTACAACCGACCTTGCAGACCACCTCTGTGCTGGACAGACCCTGGGGAGTCAGCACTTATGGGACCATAGCTGGTCTAGGACATGACAAAGAAGGTGTAGGTCATCCAGGAATGGATGAGGACAGCTCAGAGCTGACAGAAGTCTTATGCTGACAAGAGGGGAAGACCACTAGAGTTCGACGATGGTGACTACGTCTTCTTGCGGGTCTCACCTCGACGTGGATTACGAATATTTGGCTGGGGCGGCAAGTTATCTCCACGCTGCGTCGGACAATTCCAGGTTCTCAGCAGGATAGGCGAGGTGGCTTATCGCCTGGCTCTACCACCTCAGTTGCACCGGGTGCACGACATCTTGCACGTATCTCAGCTGAGGAGATAAGTGCACGGCCCGACTCATATCATCGACCATGGGAATCTGGACATTGACGATGGTTCGACTTTTGCGGAGGTCCCATTAGAGATCAATGATCGACAGGAGCAGGTCCAACGTGGGCGGTCGATTTCTCTAGTGTGCATAAGATGGAAGCACGGGAACCTCCAGGAGAGCATTTGGGAGTAGAAGACTCAGATACATGCTCAGTACCATCATTTGTTCCCATATTTTGTGATGTATCTTTACGGGGACGTAAAGTCCTGTGGTGGGAGTAATGTAAAGACCCGTATATTTCAAGGATATTTTTTTTCTTAATTTATTTTGGATTTTACGAGTATGAAGTTTTTGAAGGCACCTGATTCCAAGGCCCAGTGTGCCCGGAATCATTTTATGAAGTTTTTCTCGGGTACGTTCAGTGAATGAACGAGCGGGTTTTTCTAACTATTGAATCGGCGCTCGGAATTGAAATCCAAGGGCTCCGATAAATCCGCAGCATCAGTAATTGCTTAGGAAGACCTTTCCTGGAGTTGTGTTTGCTTAGGAGGAGATGTTAAAAATGCGAGGAATAAAAATAAAATTATTTTAAATTTTATTTTAATTTCTTTACAGATGGGTTAAGTGTTAGGGAAAGGATGATGCGAGGAAGTTAGGGTGGGGCCCACACGTTCCCCCACCTCCTTAAAATTCTTAACACCACATTTATTTCCCCTCTAGAAATTATTTTTATCTCCTCCACATTAAATTACACGCCAATAAAACACCTCATTAATTTGAAAACGCACGTTAATTAATTCAGTGAATTCATTTTGAATTTGGAAATGGTAGGCATGAGTAATAAAATAAGGGAAGCCTTATTTTATAATTGTGGAATTTTTCCGCGAGAAGGATTGGGGAGAAAATACATGAGCCTTGATGAACGTCTTCTTCCTCATTGAAGAATGAAAAGAACGCCGGAGCGCCAAGGAGAGACGACGTGCCGATCTCTCCCTTCTCTGCAGCCGGTGTGAGACGACATCCTCTTCTCGGACGCTCACCAACGCCGACGACGAACCACCCTTGTGATGTCGTTTCCCGCGACAATCTTCATTAGACGAATTCATCAAGGTAGGGGTGTGTTTTTACGAAGTGTTTATTCTTTGCATTCTTCATTAAATATTTGGGCCACCTGTTATAAATTTAATGGGAGGAGGTCGGACCGTCCGAACACGGACGATCCTCCTCCCCCTTGTTGTTGTATTCGTTGCAGCTCGAACGAAGGCGGCGCGGTGCAACGACACCACGCAGAAACAAGGAGGAATGCAGAGAAGAAGCGTGGCACTGTCGCGCCGCACCGTTGAGGCCGTAAGAGGCCGCGACCGTAGAAGGGCCGCAGTGGAGGAGCACAGCGCCATCGCTCTGTGCCGGAGCATCACGAAGGGCCGCAGCCGGGGCGGGCCGCGACGGAGGGGCACGACGCCGTCACGCCACGCCGGTTGGACCAAGGCAGCGGCCTTTGGCTGTGGCAGAGCAATGGAGGGTGGCCGGAGCTGCTGGCTACCAGAGCATAGGAGGTGGGACCGGCTGGTCCTCCGTGGCACACTGGCCGCCCGTTACGACCAGCCAGAACCGGAAAACCAGGGGTTTGATCCCCTGTTCAATGCAGCAAGGCAGACCCCCCCCCCCCCCCCCCCGTGGGTCCTCCAACCAGTTCAAAGGGTGCGGAGGTTCCCCCCTTCCATGCTCACGTGGTGCGCGGCACCCTTGCCGGGCCGGACCAGCCGTGCCGGACCGTGCTGCCCGCGTTGGGTCGGGTTGTGCCCGTGGGGCCAGGCCGAAAACCCCCTAAAAACGGATAGATTCGTTCAAATGCCCGTAACATGGGCTACAGACCTCCGATCCATGCACAGTTAGTTGTGATGCGATCCTTGGATAGAGATGTTCGTTGAGATATATTACCCTCAAGGTTTCATAGAACCTTGGGTACAGCCGAGTTGATTCGAACATGAAACCAATCGGGCCCTCGGAGGGTAAACGCTTATAACATGTGCTCGGGACGTCCGATTGACGTGCTGCCGACTTTGATGGTTTCATTTTACTGATACGAACCTTTTGGCTTACTACACTCGAGGTTTGGATGCATTTGGAGTATGGTCGGGTTGGTTTTGACTGAAAAACCAACTAGGCCCCTATGACGGAAAATCCAATAACTCTCAGACCGGGCGTCCGATTGACGCACTGCATGTCGCGTTGAGTTCCTTTTGTTTAGACAGAACTTTGGGATACTCCAAATCTGAACTACATGTCAGTTGATGTATCTAACCACCTTGGCTCGAGGAGTGGACCCTCCTGGAATCGAGAATGCTGTGTGCGGGAACCCTAGAGCTAGCTGCGACTGCAACGACGATGACGACTGCACTAAAATCCTCTCTGGGTTCGGCAGCGACGACGACTGCACTGAAATCATCTGTGGGTTCGGCAGCGATGAATACCATACTCAAATCCTCTGTGGGTTTGACGGTGATGACTATTGTTCTTGTATCCTATGTGGGTCCGGCAGTACAACTATTCTTGTATCCTACGTGGTTCTGGCAGTATTTGACTATGTACATGTATCCTATGTGGGTCTGGCAGAGTAGATGGTCTGGTATCCTTTGTGGCTATGACAGCTTATCTAGTCTTGTATCCTATGTGGGTCTGATAGCTTAGATGAATCGGTTGCTACATCTGATCATCTCTATCATCTTATGAAGAAGTATACCTGGGTGAGCTGAGTCTTGACATTCAATAATTATCTTCGATATGATTGATTTGCTATCCTATGTGGATTGGGTTGTGTTATCCTGTGTGGATTGGTTGTGCTATCCTGTGTGGACTACATCAAAATTGGGCTCGGATGTTGGTGTCGAACTGGAATTGATGACTTAGATATATGTATGGGAATATACCTAAGTAGTGTTGGTTGTTACTTCTTGATTGTATCTTTCATTTGTGGATTATCCTTTGTGGATTCTGTGAGACCTTTGGGGGTATCAGGGTCCCTACTGAGTAGTGTATACTCACCCCTACATGGGCTATACCCGCACTACTTTGTGTTAGATGCAGATGACGGATAGTGCTGATCGTGGTTGAGGCTTGTGGAGAAAGTTAGTATCCGAAGGACCACTGGGCGGGACGTACACGGAGCGGACGACTGCACCTGGGGAGCTGAGGAGACTATCTGTACTCACCCTTCTGGTGGGATTCTTAGAGGACGGCTCAGCGTTTCTGCTTTACTTTTTAGTTTCTATACTTTCTTTTCAGTTATACTTTACTTCAGTTGCGTTTGTATTCTGGCCCATTTACATTCCAGCACTTGCAGTTGTACCCATTTTACTAGTCTTTTTTTCAGCTTGCTTACTCTGTATTGTTTGTTTTCTTTATAAAGGCAATTCCATCCCCTTTTAACGGGGTTTACGCCTTTGGTGCTAGTCGCTAGCCCCTGGACTATGGGAGGGGGGCTTGGGGTAGTCACAAGATGGGCCCTGAGGATGGGTCGTGACAAAAAACAAATTTTTTTAAAAAAAATAGAAAGTAGTCCTCTGCTCTCCCTAGAAACAACCAGAAACCAAACAAAGAATTTGTACCAGATAAATTAAAGTATGCAAAAACAAGAACCAGTGTAAAATTAAGCATTTACATTGATAACTTTTAAAACATACCCCTACTGGACAGCCCCCACCACCCCCTGGACAGCCCCCCTCACCCCACTGGACATCCCCCACCCCCCCTAGATAACCCCCAATGTAAATCCCCCCACCACCCCCTGGACAGCCCCCCTCACCCCACTGGATAGCCACCACCACACACATGGACACCCCCTCACCACACCCCGGGACTACCCCCTGACCCCGAGGACATCCCCAAACACCCCTCGATATCCCCACCACCACATGGACAGCCCCCACACCCCTAGAAAACCCCCACCCTCATTTATACCACCACCCCATGGAAAACAATCCCACACCCCTGGACAGCCCTCCCACACCCCTGAAACAGGACCAATGAGTTACCAAAAACACACCAGAACCCCCTCACCCCACTGGACTCCCCCCACCACACCAATGGACACCACCACACCCATGGACATCACCACAATCCGCTGGACATCCTCCCACCCTCCTGTCTACCCACCCCCACCTGGAAAGCACTCCCACATCCCTGGACTAACTGACCACACACATAAAATAGACCAAAAAGTTACCAAAAATAGACCAGAACCCCCTCACCCCACAATACTGCCCCCACCACCCCCCAAACCCCTGTTCTACCACCCATAGCCTGGATAGCACCCAACACCCTTGGACAACCCCCACCCTTTCTGGATACCCCCACACCCCTGAACTTCCCCACCACCACCTGGACTACCCCCACCCCCTGAACATCCCCTAGACGGCCCCTGGACAGCTAGTGTTGGGAGAGGAGGTGCTGCCATCCCTCAGGGGGCCTGCTACTTGGAGGTACTCATCACTCCCACATGCGAAGCTTCCGACCTCAAAATCATTCACATGTGGGAGTGATGAGTACCTTCCAGTGGTGTTCAGCCCCCGAGGGATGGAGGAGCCTCCTCTCCTACCCTCCATGGACTCCCCCCCCCCCACATCCCCATGGACACCCTGACCCCCCCACTGGACATCCCTCCACCCTAGAAACCCCCCTCACCCCACAGGACACCCCTCACCCCTGGGCACCCCTAGACAACCCCCCCCCCCAGTCCCCTGGATAGCCCTTCCACCCTCCTCAAAACGCTCCCCCTGGACTACCCCCCCCCCCCCACTCTCATGGACACCCTAGATACCCCCACCCCACCAGCCAACCCTCCCACAACCCTGGATACCCCCGCCCCATTAAAACACCCACCACACCATTAGAACCCCTTCCCACAGACCATAATCCATACCAGAAAAACCATCATATGTAGACCAAAAAAATAAGTAGAGAAAAATTAATCATTCACCTATATAACATTCAAAACATACAATGTAAACTTCAAAAAAAACTATATCCAACCTAAATGACTACCAAATACACAATTACAATGACAGTATTCAAAATTACATTTTACACTACAAACAACTAAAAATCAATCAAACCTGTAAATTGATTTGACCATTCCACTTGTAAGTGTTTGACGTCTTCAGCACTACAGGGTTGAGGGTCATCAAATAGCTAAAAATTAAAAGGATAGTAGTTAAGGTTTATAATTAAAAATCAATGAAATTTAATGTAAAACTTAAAAAGGAAATCATAGCATGTCAATGTTCACAATTGTCCCAGTTGTTATTATTTAATTCATAAATCAGAACATATAATATTCGTATTCGATGATGCCTTGTTGTTTAGGAAAATTCTGTTTGAATGAGTGTAAATTAAATATATTTTGTGTATGTAATAAATCAAATAGTTCAAATAATAAATGGATATTTACCTTTACATTTACATATTTATCATCACACTTCATTTCTTTTTGTTTTTTCGAAAGTAGACCCATCCACTGTTAAAAAAGAATAAGAATGGGATAAATATAAAATTCATTATAATATATAAAACTATTGAGAAATTGAAACTTACTTTTCCAACAATTTTTTAAAACATTCCCACACATCACCATGGATAGAGAATATCCAATAAAGTGTCTTCTCCCTTGGAAAAAAACCCCTACAATCCAATGATCACTGATAAAATTTTTTTACGGATAATGGATTTTTATGTTAAATGATAATGAACTCTATCAGAGAGATGTGTTTCATACCTCTCACAAAAAGGCATCATCCAACATTGTGTGACTATATTCTGTTAAAGTATTTCAGCAATATAAACCATTCTTTGTTCCTCTTCTAATGCACATGCTTCAGGGAAAATCAAATGCGGGTCCATGAACCCATATACTTCTATCTGTTCAATATTCAAACAAATTTTATACAGATAACTAATAAAAAACAGAAATATGTATAAATTTTTAATAAATATAATGCAGGGAAAAGGTGTTAAGACTTACATGGGAAAAATATGCACCATGTTGATGCCCAACTTATCTCCAGTAAAAAGGTCTATGATACCAGCTTTCATAATCCACACAGTTATTTCACATCCACAAACATGATATTCTATTGGGAACTCATAATGACCCACCATCAAATTTGAATATCTTGAAAATTTGTCAAAACCACTATAATCTCTATCTGATGTCATATCCCTTTGTCTTTGTTGCTGTCTATAAATTATTTCTTTACCTTTGAAGTATTCCTGTAGAAATGAATAGAAAAATATATTAGTTTTAAATGGTAAAACAACATTAATAAATAATATAAAATAGAATATATAACATACAAACCTCTATGGTAATGAGTTAGAGAAGTCTGGATGGAAAAATTAAAAAATGGCCAATCCTATGTTCATCTATCGTCACCTCATTTGTATCTAATGGTACTCAAGCTGATCTATCTATAATATCATGTGCAGTGACCCTCTGAATCTTTACCTCTAATTGTTGATGATGAATTGTATCTCCTATAAAATATACCAACCCATGTGAAACTATATGATGTTGAGGTTAATCAACATACAACTCACAATAAGTATGAAGCAGCGGCAGAAGAGTAGGAAAAAAAAGGGGTTTGCGGGCTAAGGTGGGGGAGTGGGAGCAACTGGCAGAGGTGGAGGATAAATAATGGGGTTTGAAAGGGGAGGAGGAGTGGGAGCTGCTGTCTGAAATTTCCTTTGCATGTATGCAAACATACACTATACTGACACTCTAATATTTTCCTCTATCATCACATTAATATTATGAACTTCACCCTCCATATATTATATTTTATTTTTATAAACACCCTCATCATAAGTAGTTGAGGAACGCGGAAACACTTTTCATACTAATACACCTCCCAGATATCCTTGCACACGACCATGATGTTTGGGGTTTTCCAATGTTGTAGATAAAATATCCTGCCTCCCAGTAGCTGTAAATACTCCCTGTGAGCTCCACTCCTCAAGAGAATCATGTTTTAATTAATTTAACATTTTTGTAATTATTGAAATTATATGAAAAAAATAGTAAACTTAAATAAATAAAATAGATATCTAACAATACTCGTAGCTACGATTCTTTATTCTTTCGAAATATATTTCCCTTTTTTCCCATCTGATATATCTTCCATTTTTCATGTCTAGATAGATAGAATGGAGGGGCCACCTCTCTAGAGCTTCAAGACTCACCTTTTAGTTTTTGTAATTTTTCCACCCTCATTTATTCTTCCAATAAGGTATACCCTCCCCGAGATAAAATATGAAGGATTGTATTTTTCGATTGGATCTCCTAATTTGATTTCCTTGTTTCTGTAAATTAATAATAAGAAATCATTAATAAAACTATAATAAGAACATTTATATAAGAAAGCCTATAAAATTTTTCATTACCCTTAACAAAAATGATTCTTTACTTCTACATTAAATAAACTATCTTCTTGTGTCTTCATATATGAAAGTATATATACGACATTGATTGTCATGACTCCTACGACCAAAAATGAAATCAGATTTGGGGTTTGATTTGAAATCCCTCCATCTTCTAGAAACCATCGATAAGCATTTATTCGTGACTCCTCTAGTGTTAGGAATATCAAATGACATATGATATAGAAGAGGTTAAACATATTATATATACTAGAAACATTTAAAGAATATGATAACAATAGCAAAAGATCTTTCAAAAATTATCTCCCACAACTGAGAGATTATCGCTTTGTCCACACTTCTCCAATCATCCTACAAAATGCTTAATTTTCTCTTACCCTGAGTGGATACAAAACTATTAAAATTATTTTCATTTGGACCTCTAGGAATACCATCCTCATCAAAATCAATGAGTATCCTCTGATCATGCGTATGGGAATGTGATAATTTTGGTAAACGTGTGCACCAAGGTTTACCAACTCTTTAACTCTTTGTATTAATGGGAGCACATGAGGAATATTGATGAACATCAAGAGGATAATGTGAGTGTTCCTCCCCAGCGTTATGACCAATATGCTCATCTCTGGAATCATGTGGTTGATCAACAGATTGATCTGTCATTATCCTTCAAATCAAAAAAACAAAAATCAGTTCACTAATATACAGTTTCATATATTTTAATACTACTGTAATTATAAAATTGAAAAATTTACTAAGTTACAAAATAATAAACATGGTTACTATGGTAATTATGTTAAACAATGGTAAAGATGGTAAAGATTGTCAAGATGGTAAACATGGTAAACATGGTAAACCTGGTAAACCTGGTAAACATTGTAAAGTAATTATCACTGTAAAAAATAATAGGTATATAATTTATGTAACAGAAAACATGATAAAGTAATCTAAACAAAATTTAAAAATTGTAAACAAATTAAATATGTTAAACATGTTAAACTAATTTTCACTGAAAAAACAATAGATATATAATTAATGTAATAATAAACAGGATAAATTAATCTAAACAAAAATAAAACAGACAAATACTTATACTTATTTTGTTTTAATAGATGTTTTAATAAACAAAAAACGTATAATATCTACCATTTTATGAAAATAATAAATGTAAAAAATAAATAAACAAATGTTACCTGTAATTTTAGGGATGTACAAATTGATTGTTTTCCCAAATTCCTTCTTCGCAATCGTTCCTTATGGCACAAACCATGTCTTCAACATGCTCATTATTATGTACTCTTAATATTTCCATGGAAGTAGGGATCTCTCATAAATTATCATCATCATCAAGTTCATCCTCACCAACATATTGTTTTTTCCCTTGTAAAAGAACATCCCAATTCATATCTAATTGATCTAATACATAGATTTTTTTTTTTCATGTGATTCGATTATTAAAGAATCAGTTGTGTCTTTCAATCTATTCAGATTAGAAACTGTAATTTCAAATTCATCATGTCTGACACTATTGTTACTGATAAACCATTTACAGTGAAAAATAAGAACTTTAATTTTAATGTAATCCACCTCCCATATGTCTTCAATCACTCCATAATATGCACTTTATGCAGAAATTGGGTTTTTGTCCTTAGCACTCAAAAAATGCATTGCTTCTGCAAACAACAATACACCATTATTCTGAACTGCACTTCTCTTTTCATGAGATTTCATATGCAATGTATAGCCATTAATGTCATAATCGGACCATGTTATCACATTTAAACATGGACCACCCACTATCAATTTTAATGTCTCTGATACATCAGATCAACCAAGCAAGGTCTTCTTAAACCATGAAAAACATGTTTTGTTGTGCTCATTCAAAATCCACATTTCTTTCTTCTTTCGATGACATTGTTTCAACTCATTAATATGCAATGTGATATACGGTTGAGAATCAGCTGTCTTATTCAAGATGTATGATTCTAAATTTTTCATCTATTCAGCTAAAAAATATTTGACTTTCAAGCCAAGAATCCCATTTCCCTCATTATTAACTCCTTCATGGTGAGATGGAGGCAAACCTATGTGTTACACCATAGCCAAGTAGCTCGTACAAAACTCTGCAACCTGCTCAGAAATATACTTTTCTATAATGGAGGATTCAGGTCGATATGGATTCTCAACATACCCCTATAATATTTTCATATTACTTTCAATTTGATACATTCAACGAAAATATACATGTCCAAAAATCTTTATTTCTCGAAGCAGATGAATCATTAAATGCACCATTATATCAAAAAAAGATGGAGGAAAAAACATTTCCAATTGAAAAGGTATAAAAAATGAATACTCTTCCAAAATTTTCAAATCATTCACATCAATCCCCTTATTAAAAGTTGAATTTAAAAAATAACACAACTTTATTATAGTATTTCTAACATGGATGGGCAATATTCTATGCAATGCAACTGGTAGAAGTTGTTGCATCATGAAGTGACAATCATGATATTTCATACCAATCGAATTCATGTCCATCAATGAGAAAAAAATTTACATTTTAAGAATAACCTTGGGGCACTATGATATCATTAAGACACTGAAAAAAGATAATTTTCTACCTCTTTGATAATATACGACAAGCCAGGGGAAGAAATGTTCATCTTCCATTAGGAGTTGGAGCTAACTCCAAACTTATTCCCATTGATAGTAAGTCTAATCTTGCATTCATCCCATATTTTTTCATTCCGTTAATATCTAAAAATTTCCCAATCAAACTATCACAAATATTCTCCTCCACATGAATTTCCACAATATTATGTTTAACTTCATGATATCTCCAATATAGTAGATCGAAAAATATTAACGTTTTATTAAAAATATGTCTATCATTACCAGATTTATGTGTCTTTCCCAATGTCACATCATGGTTTTCACCCTCTCAAAATACAGATCATGGGATAAATGTTTTGGAGCAATATAAAATTATTGTGAGCCATTTAATGCCTTTTTTAGTCTTCTATAAGAGTGATATATAGGCAAAAACTTTCGATGACCCATGTACTCTGTTTTCCTCCCATGATGTGATTGACAATATGACATCTGTTGTTCACAAATTGGACATGATTTATGCCCTTTAACATTGTGTCCAGACAAATTTCCATATGCTGGGAAGTCAGTTATAGTGATCAAATTCACTACATGCAGTCGAAAATATTCCATTTTATAAGAATCATACACCCTAATACCATCCTATCATAAAAGTTTCAAATCATCAATCAACGGTGACATGAAAACATCAATATCATTGTCGGGTTGCTTCGGACCAGAGATCATTGTACTCAAAATGAAATATTTTCACTTCATACAAACTTCAGGAGATAGGTTGTAAATTAACAATTAAATAGGCCCTAAACTATGTCTGTTACTGAGGGCCCGGTATGGATTCATTCCACATGTGCACAACCCTATTCTCAAATTTATAATTTCATTTCCAAATGTAGGATACTGCTCATCAATTTTCTTAAATTATGGACAATCAGCTTGATGACGTATTTTTCCATCACATAAATGCTCATCAGCATTCCATATTAAACATTTTGCCTCATGTGAATTAGCAAATAAATGTTTGAAATGATGAATTATAGGAAGATACAAAAATACCTTTTAAGGGATCATTGTAATCTCTACATCAGCCTGTGATTTTTCTTTCACCTTATACCATGATGTCCAACATTTAGGACACTCTGATGGAAATTAATATTCCTTCCTATATATCATACAATCACTCAGATAGGGATTTATTTTCTTGTATCCCAATCCCATCAGGAATAATATTTTCATGGGCATATAATGTGAATCTGGAAGATCATTATCTTTTGGAAGAATGTCTTTCATCAATTGTAGCAGCTCTGTAAAACATCCGTCACTCCATCCATGTTTCGCCTTCTGGTTAATCTATATTAACAATGCTAAAAAATAGTAAAATCTGTACAACCTGGAGATAATGGTTTTTCAACATCACCATATAGACGTGCAACTGTCGGTTCTATCCAAATTTGTTATGCTGCAATATCATGAATCATTTCTTCAATTCCATCGGAGTCCCCATCTTTAAAATCATCATCATTAGTGACATTCTGTCCAATTTCACCATGCCAAATCCAAGGGCTGTAACTCGGATTAAAACCATGACATATCAGATGATCTTTTATCTCTCTAATTTTCAACTTCTTCATATTCAAACATTTAATGGATGGATAGAAAAAAATGTCAATACTTGGAACATTTCATCTAGAAAATTCCAAAAAGGCATCAACACCTTCCACATATTCATTGCTCATTCGATGTGCCATAATCCATCAGTGACTCATTATTACCTATAACGAATATCAAAATTATAAATATTTTTAAGATAATACAAATATATGATTATATGAAAAAAATCATAATTTGAATGTGAAAAAATTTTGAAATATAAAACAAATCTACGCGTATTTAAAAAAATATGTTTGAATATGATTTTAAAAAGAAAATATAGTTATATATAATAGTTTAAAATTCCATAGAATCAAAGAAAATCATGGGGCCTCCAATGGTTGATAGAAAATTGGAGAAAATCTAGTAAACCTGAGAATCAAATAATATTTAAAATAAAAAATTGGATGAAGAAAATCACAATGTAAAGCCAATCATCACAGAACAATGGTGTCAGGATAACTCTGCATATTTGAAAACAACGACATGGACTCCCCTATAACCCATAATTTTCTCATATTCGATGACTGGTCAAAATATATATATCCAAATAGAATCATATTGCAACACTAATATCCATGAAACAACACAATTATCATGTCATAATCTTACAAACCACAATGCAATAGTCAATCCCAACTGACACTTATACCCACCCCCTTGGACACCCCCTGGACACCACCACCCCCTTGGACAGCCCCCACCCCTGGAAACCACCCCCACCCCCTTGGACACCCCTTAGACACCACCACCCCCTTGGAAATCCCCCCCCCCACCCCCTAGACCACCCCCACCCCCTTGGACACCCCCTGGACACCCCCACCACCATGGACACCCCTAGACACCACCACACCCTTAGAAACCCCCCCCCCCCCCACCCCTAATGGACACCCCCACCCCTCCTGGACACCACCACCCACCTCTTACCCCCTTGGACACCCCCCTGGACACCCCCAACCCTCTGGATAGCCTCCCCCCGGACAACCCCCAAACCCTCTCGACAGGCCCCCACCCCCTTGGACAACCCCCCATCCCCTTAGACACCCCACCCACACACACCCCTGGAATCCCCCCCCCCACCTCCATGGACACCATGGAAAACATGGACACCCCAACCCTCTGGACATCCCCTTGAACCCTCTGGACACCACCCCCACCCCCATGGACACCCCCTGGACACCACCACCACCTTGGACATCCCCCACCACTCTGAACATCCACCCACCCCCTAGAAGGCCCCCCACAAATCTAGATAGTACCCCCACCACCTTGGATACCCCCACCCCTTATGGACACCACCCCTACCCCCTATCCCCTTGAGCACCCCCTGGACACCCCAACCCTCTGGATAGCCCCATGCCCTGGACAACACCCCAAACCCTCCGGACAGGCCTCCACCCCGTGTAGAGCCCCCCACCCACCCATCCACCCCCTTAGACAGCCCCCACCCCCTTCGACACCCCCACCCCCTGGACCCCCCCCCACCCACATACACAAACCCCTGGACAGCCCCCCCCCCCCCACCTCCATGGACACCCTGGACACCCCCCAACACTCTAGACAACCACCTGAAACATATGGACACCACCCCCAACCCCATGGACACCACCACCCCTTTGGATAGCCCCCACCCCTCTAGACAGACCCCCAGCCCCTGGAAAACTCCCACCCCTCAAGACAGCACCCCCACACCCTTGGACACCCCTCCCCTCCTGGACGCCACCCCCACCCCAACCCCCTTGGACACCCCCAACCCTCTGGACATCCCCCACCCCCCAGACACCCCCCAAACCCTCTGGACATACCCCCACCCACTTGGACAACCCCCCCCCCCCCCCCCACACCCACCGACCCACCCCCCACACACACCCCTGGACTTCCCCCACCTCCATGGACACCCTGGACAGCCCCCCAGAACCTTGGGATTTTAACCTCAAGCTACTAGTTTTGGTATCATTCCATTATTCAAAATGAGAACCATGAACTGTATCTCCTACTTGTCAAAAATGCTCTATTGTTCAATGAATCAGGTTGTAATAGCATAATAAGACTTATAATAGTCCACGAGAATAAGCAACGTAAATAGTTTATGGAACAACAAAAAGTGATACCCAAAATAGAAACAACCAAGGATCCAAAACAAACATTCCAACATGAAAAAACATATATACATACAAAATAAATAACACTGGTACATGAAATGGGTGTATAACAATGGTTTAGATATAAATTGTAGTAATATAGGTGAATGAGATCATTAGTTTTTAATGACAACAAATATTACCATAAATGTAGGGAATCCGCGAAACAAAAACAAACGAAATAGAAGTAGGTGAGGATTACTTTAATATTGTGAGTCGATCTAATAGATCTGGTGATAATAAATAAGATGATGATGGAAAAACAAGTTAAGATGGTTCGAAATTGAAGAATATTACCTTGTTTAAACAAAAAAAATCGCAAAACGTAAATATAGACTATCCGGGAAAAAATGAACAAAATAAAGTCTTGGGAGGCTTACCTGAGTGTTGTGAGTGGAGATGATAGATCTGAGGAGAGAAAAGATGAAAAATGATGATGTAAAAACGAGTTTAATGAAATGAGATCGAAGAGTCTATTATAAGTTTTCATCGTGAGAGAGACGAGTCACAGGTCTGTCGATTGAAAAATCAGAAATGAAAATCCACGGGGCGTGATAAAATTTTAAATGTTTTATTACATCGGTTATTTAATAACCGATGTTATAAACAATATTATTATATTTATAACATCAGTTATTATAATAACTGATGTTATAAATGTTTCAAATACCGCATTTTTTACGTCGTTTATTTTTTAACCGATGTAAAAAAAGCTGCATGTTGGTTTTTTACGTCGGTTATTCTATAACTGACCTAAAAAACACATAAGAAACCACAATTTTTACGTCGGATATTTTATTACAGACGTAAAAACTACAGTGTGTTGGTTTTTTATATCGGTTATAATATAAAGGATGTAAAAAATTCGGCAGGTTGGGTTTTTATGTCGGTTATCAAATAACCGACGTCAAAAAGGACTCAGGTTCCACTTTTTTTACATTGGTTATTTTATAACTAAAGTGAAAAATTCTTTAGATACATCATTTTTTAGGCCGTTTATCAAATAACCGATGTAAAAAATGCAACGTGTTGGTTTTTTACGTTGGTTAATTTATAACCAACATAAAAACCCAACGTGCAGGATTTTTTAAGTCAGTTATTAAAATAACTGATGTAAAATATTTACTCTTAGTATTTTTT
This sequence comes from Viscum album, assembly GCA_963277665.1. Classification (NCBI taxonomy): domain Eukaryota; kingdom Viridiplantae; phylum Streptophyta; class Magnoliopsida; order Santalales; family Viscaceae; genus Viscum; species Viscum album. Next base: position 1,981,082,240 of record OY728161.1, on the reverse strand, counting down.
ACATCGGTTATTTTATAACCGATGTAAAAAACCACAAATCACCGATTTTCACATCAGTTTTATATAACAGACATAAAAAAGTGTGAAGTTAAAAATGTTTTCTGCATTAGTGATTATGATAGAATGGAATTCAAGTGCTTGATGAGGCTCTATATTAACCTAAGAAATATTATATATATTATATTATGCACATATAGTTATTTTGAAATAACAGAGTTACTACCAACTAGATTATCAAACAAAAAAATGAGGCCACTATTAAAACTATAAATTACGTTTTACCCCTGGAATTATATAATCTTTATTGGTACTAGGCAGTTTGTTTAAATGTAGTAATGGGTGATGTACTAATTAAATAATACTACAATTTATTTCTTTTTTATTAATGCCTCAACTGAATCACCCAGTTTAGAAACATTATTATCTCATAACCCTAGGGTTATTTAGTTAATATTATGGATTTGATAGAGGAATCATGGAAGACATCCAATGGGATGAAAACATGATCGAGGTTCAGAGATAGATTTGGCGAAGATCCTCTACACCAATAGAATTCATGGATCTTGAAAATTCTAATTTCAACTATTATTCATCAACAATCAATAAAAACTCAAGGTAGGAAATTATTTTTGTTCTATTAATTCCTATAAGTTTTTAGCCATGTTTAATGTGAATTAATTACCTAAAGTATTAGTTCATGGTTTGAGCATTATTTTATGACAATTCATCTATTATAATTAGGAATTGATTTTTTTATTAATCTAGAATATTAATTTTCACCCAATTTTCAAATGAAAATGGATTTATGGTCTTCGACATAATGGATGATGTTTATCCCACTTATATTGTTTTGTGTATTTATTTCATTAATCTTCACAGATTAATCATCAATATTTTCTATTTCAATTGGCTTAACAATTACCCAATAATTAATCATATTGGAATAATTAATTGGGGAAATGGATAAATACAACATATTTGGACTCAAAATATATTACATGATTTTGGTGTGTGATGATGACAGATGTTTGGGATCATATTGGGATATGCGTGTTAATGGGTTTTCGATATTTCAAATTAGAATAATAGTTGGTGTTCCCGGAGTATAGGATGTGGCATGAATATGACAATCGAAACAGACTAGAGTATAGAAAAATCAGATCAATATTATACATTGAGATTCACGGTAAATTCAGTGATTTTAGAGGAATTACTTGAATATGCAAGAGGTTTTTGGATTTCCATAAAATTATTAATTACTTGGAATGTATAATGAAAAACACTTTTGATGTGGACCTTGTATGTGGAATCAAGGGATTATGAATGTTTTAAGATATCATATGTCATGTGGGATCCACCACATGTTTTGAGGATTACTATTTGTGTCTTGGAATGTTCCCTATGGGAACAGGTGTACAAACACATCTATGAACAATACACCATCAAGAGTATAAGGATAGAACCTGGTACTCATACATGACTATAGTACATATAAATATCTTTTTATATAGGCATAACCATGATGCATAGGCCTAGGCTAGAGTACACATGCATGGGTCATGATATAGGGGAATAACAATGGTAGACAAGACAGGATGTGTAGTCCCATTAAATGAAATTTACATTCTATAAGGTTGATTGATTCCCTTATTCTCTTCATTAAAGGAGAAATCAGAAGAATCTGTTCTATTTTCCATCACTAAATGGTGTAATGAGTCATCACATCCAAATAATATGATGTGATCCTCTATAAAAATTTAATTTTTTGTCAATTTTTAGGAATCCCTTGATGTGGTTGGTGTGGGATCATTAATAATTTATTCATCTTCCCAATTATTGGTTTGAGAAGTCATAAGGATCAACGTAAATGTGAATTCACTCCCCATCCTATAGGGATATTCTAGGATTGTCCGGGTGGAGTTAGAAAAACCAATTTGATATCCCATACCTTTTTATAGAGATCATCTATGTTCTCAGGGGTACTTCTTCATTAAAATTTTTTATGACCATGAATTATCGGATGAGAATAATCTCTGTAATTAGGTTGAGGAAGAATTTTCTCCCAAAAAGGAACGACACAAAACCCTCAAGAATTTTCAAGTGAACATTAACAAATTTGAGATATCTGGGATAAATTGTTTCTATCTTGATTATATAACAATTATAGTATTTTTTTATGTATCATATCTGGATTGATATATCTATATAATTATGATATGACTACTCTTTTGAGGATTTATGATTATTGATTTCCAGTTATCGTACAGGGTAGATTTAAACACACCCTTTCTTGGGAACATCCAACAAATTTCATGTATTATACAGAATATATATCTTTTAATAGATTCATTTGATGGATTGGAGCATGCATTATATAGTTTTATGGACAGATTGGGGTTTGTATTAGCTGTTACATTTGATAGAAATTCCATCCTCTCATAACATTTTGGACAATTTTATATTTGTTTCTTTTATTTTTTCATTTATGGTTTATATTTATTTTATTCATGATCTAATTGGGATATATTACTATATTCATACATTTTTTATATGTTGTATTTTATCATTTATCATGGTGTTGGTGGATTGAAAATGTGATCATGTGTATAGTTAATTTAGGATAATTCTTACCATGTGTGTGATATGTGTAACTACTGCTTTTATCCATCCACTAACATACTATATGAGTTATTATGGTGTCACTCTATGCTTATAACTAGCCAGTTTTGCCATGGTTGGTCGGGCCATGAAAACGTTATATCAAGGTAACATTCATCTAAGGACCACTGTTCGGAGAATTTACAGTGGTGAAGATTGGTTTTGTGAGATATATAAAAATTGTTAATGTGTTTTAGGTTTTCTTATGGGACGAGAAATACATTTTTGATATAGTGGATAACACATCCACTATTATATACTCTAGTGTCCTACGTGTTGTTTTGATACCTCTAGAAAAAAGCTCCATGGAAAACATTAGTACATTCTTAATTTGGGAATGAGTTGTGATTTTTATTTCCTTCGTGAATCATATACCCAAATATACTCATTGAATATGGTACATCATGATTAAATCTGAATTACACCATGATTATATGCCACCAATAATCCTCAGTAAGATTAAAATGATTATCCACCTGTTGAAGATGCCTTTATGATGGGGCCAGTACAAGAGGCGGTACATCTGGGATGATGTTGAGTCTTACAGCCACCTTTTGGAATGAAGGTTATGTTGGAATTGTTATAAAAGAAAATTCATATTTTGATAATTCTAAATGATTATTAGAGTAATTAAACCCTTAGGTTTTGGGGTGATAGATACCTTGGGGTAATGAGGTTAGGATTGGGATAGTTAGACAATATTTTGGACTTATTAGGGCACATAAGAATCAGATGGGGTTCCTAGAATATTGAATTCTTCATTGATCTACTAGATAATAATTGAGTCTATTAACATATAAAAATGATGAGATAACCATCACATGGTTATATTTTTACTATCTTTAGAATGTGATATTTTACAGAACTACATTGTGTGTGCTTTAGATATCGTATCATCTACCGTGTCAATAGGGTTTCCTGTATACTGTAATGTATTCATAGAGTCTCAATAATGTTTCCATATACTCCATGTAATTTTTTTATGATACATTATCTTAATAAAATACCATTAATTGACAATACAGAAAGATATCATATATAGTGTAATAACTCTTTATATTTATAACAATGATTCAGCGGTTGAAAATTTTGTATTGGTGGAGAGATTTCAAGCTTAGCGGAAACCAAAAATTGGTTCCTTTAGTGGTAAAATATGTTCTAATACATCATAGTCGGGTAGATTAATTTAGAAACTATTACATGGGTGTGGTGGTTGATTTGGGATACTATCACAAGATAAAAGGTATACAGTTTAGTGATATCAGGATAGACTAGATCAATAGAGGGAGAAGAGGGGTTTCTATTGTTATAGTCAATAACATATTAGATATGATTGTTCTATCCACCATGCATATAAATATAGAAGGTTTATTGAAAATAAATGTAAAATGGTTCTGTATAAGAGGTCCAAATGGTAGATAGCATGGTCAGGGATCCGATGGACCACCTTGAAGTGGCCAGTGGTTTTATCAATTTTTACCACCACCCATATGTGGTCCAAACCATTCTCAAGGTGTTAGAGACCAGAGATTTGGAAAACATTAAAAAATACTCCATTGAACTAGAGGATTTAATGATTATTAGAGGTACGATAAATATATTATAAATTTTAGTTAAAATAATAATTAACATTGGTTCTTGCTACTCATTCAATTTAGCATCCCTTATTATACATAAATAGATTATGATAGAGCATTTAGCATGAAATTTTCATTTATAAACTCATGCTAGAGGGGATTCAATGGTAGAATACTTATTTGGAATTTTCCATCTAATTCTCTGATGATAGATCATTACAGGGGATCTCATTATAGAATTGATTATACCATATAATTTTCTCTATTTTATATAGTGGCTATCCAAGTTTCTAGAATATACTTACTACTTTATGAAGATTATGCGGTGAATATATGTAAATGGGATGATTTTTCCTTCATCAGAGAGAAGGAACCCAATGTAGAAAAATACATGAAGATAAATTAAAGGATACCATCGATTACTCACCATGTGGTTTGTTTGACCCTTATCATAGAAATTTCAATGGAAAATAATTTTCCATTAGGATTTGAAGAGCACATTGATGCCTTTCTTGAGGACCTATTAAGGAGATCTCAAACATAATATATAGACTTAATTATAATCATCAACACAAGGAAAATCCTAATATATGTTAAAAAATATTATATGGGTCACATAGAGCGTAGTAATCTAAAGGTGCAGTTTGAGGATATGTGGAGGATGTTCATTATTAGGCACATTATGTCCCCATGGGAAGCCCTTGTGTTATTTTTTTATATAATTGGAGCATGAGTATGTGTGTGTAAAATCATATATTGAACTATGTGACCATGAAGGAAATGTATTCACTATGGAGGATCAATGAACCATTTGACCACCTAAAGAAGGAAATATGGTTCTCAAATATCATCAAGGACTCAGTCTTTCGCCAAATCTTATTTTGGTATATGGATACACCATGTATTGTATTATAATGTCACTAATGTTCACTTTGTGTACATAATGAATCATTTATGTGAAAATTATCACATTTTTGTTCATTGGACACCTAAATTGGATCATTAACCCCTTCATATATTTATTTTATGTAATATAAATTGATGAAATCCTAGTTTACTCAATGATTAGAGTATGATCTCACATGATAGATGAGGATAGTTCCTAACATACTAAAATTGCACTGAATTTTTTAGAAGAACTCAAAATATTAGTTCTGGATTTTAGAAGTCAACATTATATGACATATCATAACAGAATAGAGAGTTTCATTGATCCTGAAGAAGTATGAGGCTGTGAAATCTCAAGAAAGACCAAAGAGTATGTTTTTGGTATGAAGATTACATGGTTTGGCTAGAAACAATAATATATTTGGGACAAATTTTTATATGATATGATAACCCCTGACATCATTGACCCAGATGGGTAATTCATTAATTTCGACTAAGATGCTCTAAGAATATTTTCCAGATTTGTAGTAGAGATTGATGATATCCCCCATCTTGAGCCATATAGGAGAGGGTGTTGAATCTTCGATGTTTTGTGATGCCTTGTTGAATAGTAATGGATGTTATCTAATGAATATAGAGGTACTAAAACAATATGGGTACTATTTAATGTGGCTTTATGATTATAACTACACAACACATGATCAAGGTTTTGTAATGGTGGAATTCTCCAGAAGATGTGGCAACACTACCTTATGGGTTATCATTTCATCAAATATTCTAACCACTTCAATCCCCAATATATGTTTTTGTATTAGGATATTTACATGATAATGAATAAATAATAATATATCCTCTAGGATTATTATTTCATTATGTTCTATACTATTAGTAAGTGGATCATTGTTTTAGAACCTCTTAGTTGGAAATCAAGGTCACAATTATTGAGAACGATGTGAGAGTAGTTAGCCTCATTTCACTTAACCGTAGTGGACAAGGTTGGGGTACAATAACATCACATGATTTTTTTATTCCCTATACATATATAACATGTTAGGGTGGATCAATATTTATATGATTTCATTGATACCCTGTGTATTCATATATTCTTTGAGATTTTCTCATGATTTATTTTCTAATGATAGGTAGCATGTCATCCATTTTAGAGGGTGGAAAATGGTACCAAGGACTTATTTAGAGAATTATTTGATAGTTATCTATACATCACCCTTTTCTGTACATATAATCTGATAAAATATGTACCAGGAGATTCACCTCCAATTCTAGTTGTTGAGATTGAATAATTGTATAGTTGAGTGTGTCGCTCGATGCCACACTTGTTAGGTGATGAAGGTGAAGCACTAGGTTCCATTGGGTATAGATTAACCGCTTTTTGGTTTCAATGTGTATGTTGTATTGTATATCTATGTCATTTATAATAGGTATAGCCTAATTATCTATAGTGTGTGATTCCATCATAGTTTTTGTAGACCAACTCAGCAAAACATGCAACTTCTTAGTTATCTGAGAGTAAATTTTAGTGGATATCATGGTAATCCATCATGTACATTTGTATGTTTGTATTTATGGTGTTACTATAGTAAACATTTTAAACCATAAACCTTTTTCACGTCATTAATGATGAATGGATTGTATGATGGGTTCGGGAATGAGTTTAGAGTTTGATAATGGGATTTAACTGACAAAGTCCCCACCTTACAGACTAGACTAGACATCTCATGGAGGAAATTATCCAGACATTCATGTATGAATTTGGCCATAGAAGCGTAGATCACCTATACTTAATGAAGTTTCCATTCAACTAAAGCTACCATTCATCCATCAGTATCATACCATTCAAGGGGTTGAATTGGAGAACCTTATAGTCATCACTATACATTATTGATATAGGGAAGTCATTAATCATGGATCAGTATTCAGTACATTTGACAAAAGAGAAGGAAAAAATTATCCAAGATAATATTATTACTGCTCATAGATGATAGATGTCTCATGGGGAGTTACAATGATGGAATGTGGTGTATGATAAGGGAGACCATGTGTTCTTTATGTGTAATCAAATGGATGATTTTTGGGATTTGTTTTTGTGGAATGATATATCAGAGGTTGATTAGCACATTCTAGATACTGTATAGGGTAGATGATGTGGCATTCCAAATTTCCCTTCCACCTATTTTAAACTAGGTACACGATATCTTCTAATTGTCGCAACTGATGAGGCATGTACACAACCCATCACATGATTTCAAATTTTGTGCTCTGCATAGATGATGGATCTACCTTTGTTGAGTTTCCAATAGAAATCAAGGATTAATAGGGGAAGATAGTTTATGGGTGAATTACTCCCTCCGTACTTGTACAGTGTCATGACAAGATTCATTAATAGATGACCTAGGATATTGAGTAGTAGATGTGATAATTGGATAATAATATATTTTAGTACTTTTTGTTATATTCAGGATGAAAATAACTATTTTGGGGAGAATATAATACCTCTATTTAACCTTCTACAACATTGTAATTTGATAAATATTAATTTTTATGCCAGGTACTGAGTGAGCATTCTATTCTGGGTTATGGTGTGGCTCGATATTGTTATAAAGAAATTAAAAAAAATATTACATCACACATGCATATTTTTTATGAAATAATTTAATAATTCTCAAAAAAAATCTAAGTTTATAATTATTATATATCTATTACATATTGTTTTAGAATTATTCAAAAGGTGTGACATAATCATTGTCTTCACTCGCTCGATCATTTGATTGTTGTCTTGGGTGGAATAATAATTATATAAATAAATTTATTTTTTATTAGTTAATAATGTGTAAAATTAATATACCTCCTTACAAATATGATTAATCCAAACCGCTTGGGGTATTCCCATAAACTTATAGAATATATAGAGATAAAATTGAGGAGATACTAGGAAGATGGAAATAGGATAAAAAATCAATGAATATGTTTCTAAGGATCTTCTACACAAACTGACTTCATGGACCCGTCCAAATGACAACATCCACCGTTCAATGACAATGACCAATCCCGAACATGGTTGGGTAATTTTTGTTGTTGAATTTAATCCATTATTTTTTAACCCCTATTGAATTATAATTAATTCCCTAGAAAATTAATTCATTGTTTGTGTGTTATTTTGTGGGGTTTTATTAGTATTCAATATGTTATTAATTTATATTATGTTGATTAACTAACATATTTTATTAATATTTTCTTATAATTACAATGTATATAGTCAATTCTGAGAAAATTCCAAAGGTTCATTAATATTATAGATTTTTTTTCATTTCATTCCCCATTATTCACACATTCATCACTAATATTTTATTATGTTAATGGTTCATCAAATACTCAATAAGTGATCATTAAACAAAAATTATTTATGAAAACTTATTGATGAAAAATGATCAGGTTTAGATTTGTTGAGATGATTACAATGAGTGATGATGTAATGTGTTAGGGATCATATCATGTTGTTCACATTTTTTGGTATTGTAATTTTGGAAACGTGTTGTGATGGTGGGTGATTCATGAATATAAAATGTGGTACGAATCTATACATCACTAATGATTGGAGATTAGTCCAATATAATCACGATTCTATGGTGTGATGATTGTGGGATAAAATGATCAAGGCAGTTGAAGTAGAAATTTTTTGAACATTTTTAATTTATAGAAAATCATTACTCACATGGAATTTAGTTCAACAACCACATTCCATGTTGACACTGGATGCAGATATATGGATATATGTGTGAATGAAAATAACTTCCCATTATGTGGGAAAAACAACACACTATGTTGAACCCACCACATGCCATGTGACCCATTGTTAGTGGATCATTGTGTACCCTATGAGTATATAGGGCATGGATAGGTACACAGACATGACCATAGTATATGGGATAATTCCCATACTCCAAAATATAATGAGTACCCAATAATGGATTGGGACATAGGAATAACTTGGATTCATGTGCATATGACAGAGTACATGGGTAGGGCTGGGGATCATGGTCATACATAGAGAATACAACACACATTTCAAACTTCTAGTATATGTTTCGAACTTTCTCCAAGGTAATTTGAGGCTTGCATTATAATCAGTGTGGACTGGTATCAATAGTGTGTGTTGACTTTGTCTATCCCTATAAGAGATTAATTACTCATCACCTTATGACCATAGGATTTTAGCCTCTTTTTCATGATTAGTATCAAATAGAGTTACATGAATCCATATACGTGGATGGGGTGGGATCCTCTATTAATTCATTTTTTACCATAATATGGATTGAAAAATCATTGTGACTAACATACATGGTCATACCATTCCCAGTATAGCATGTTATTCAATATATAGTTCATTATACCATAGAGGCCTATGATGAGATACCATGTCTCAATATCGATTTCATGTGAGTTTAAATGATTAATTCTTCATGGAATATAATGATGGGAATGATATCTTGGATGTGCAACATCAGTGTCATTAGTCCAATAGAGTGGATTCTCCATGTTTAGTGTTACACTGAATCCTCAGTATGAATCATATAGTTGGATGTATATTTGAGAACTCTTTGAATGTTGGTTTCTATTTTGTGGACTATCATGGTCATTTTTTTCATGTTATATATGGTATCTTGATTGAGATATATCGAGTTAATGATTATAATAATCTCATGAATCGTTATTTTTGGAAATTAACACATTTCATTATAGGTACTTTTATTCTCACCACATAATGGTATATGATCACACATGTCATGTTTTATGCTGATTTTAAAACATATTATGGAATTCTAGTAGGACTAAGAGAAGGTGTAGTATAGTGATATGGACATACCATAGTTCATACTAGTTTTTATGTTTGACAGAATTTCCATATTTTATTATTAGGTAGGAATATTTTATAATCTTAGTGGGATTTTATTTATTAATTAATAATTTATACAACGTTTTCCTTAGTTTTATTATCACATATAGATTCATGCATGCATTTGGGAATCAGTTTTATTTTATCATTTACAATAGATGGGGTGTGTTGTTTGTGACAGTTTGTACAAGATCCTTGGACTAAGGACTCACATGTGTGTGATATTCATACTTGGAACAAGTTGCATTCACCTATCCTATTGGAGGTAGGCATGGGGTGTCACTCTCATGTTATCTCTAGAAAAGGGTGTTCGTGAGTCGGTTCGTGACAACAATATATTGGGTTTGAGATTCCCTTGGAAATACGTGTGAAATTCCAATTTATATCATTTTATGTGTACTATTATATTTATAAATCAATCTTCCACAATTAATAAAAATTTCACTATTGTAATATCTTTATTGTTCGATATAAAATACTGATTTCTTTATTTCTCGGCTAAATATTTTAAATTTATTTGATATTGTAAAATATAAAAACTTTTTTAGTTTTTTTTACTATTTCTATTGTGGGTAAGATATTTTTTCATATTAAAAATTAGCATAATACATGATTAGGAAAAAATATATATTTTATATTTAAACTAAAATCCACCGTACCTATTGTAGGTTTTTCCAATTATATCATGATATAATTTTTTTTATCAAAGTAAGTTATTAACATTGAGGAAAAACTGGTTATTTTTTACTTGATTCTTTATTACATTATTTGTTCATAATTTTCAGTTTCCATGATAATAATACCATCATGATGAAGCTTTTAATATTGATTGTATACATGTGGGTCACATTAATAATCATAATAGTAATAAACCCTATATTTTTTTTATTAAAGATATAATAATAACTAGATAGATAGTATGAAATAAAAAATTATTAATGATGTAGTTGAAAACTATCAAATTCTTACTAGTTATTTAAAATTGCAATAAAAGAATGTATACATAAATTAAAGATATGAAATAAAATAAATTTATTATAAATTTTTGAGTGTGAATTAAATTATCTTTTCATTCAAAATGAATATCTACCATCATGTCTCATCCTATTAAAAAACATGTAGAATACAGAGGATGTTTTAATAAAACATTTATAAACCTCCAATTTATTGAGATTAATTTTGAAATACCTAGGAATGATTTTCAGATATTGCATTTTATTTATAGTGAGAGTGTTTCAAAAATGTATCAAATTTTAATGAATATTATTTATAGGTTTCAATCAATTGGATGGAAGGAATTATGTATTGATAATCATATAATGAAATACATTAGTATTCTTCCAAAAAATTGAAATAGAAAAGAATTGATTTTGTGATACTATACATATAATCAAATAAACTTTTAAAAAAAATAGTATTTAATAAATTTTAATATAATAGTTTATTACAATGAGATAATTATATATAAGAGAAGATAAATGTGGTTTCCATGACATAAACTAAAATGATAAATTCTCTATTTTTCATGATAAGAAAATAACGATAAAAGAAAATAGTTGTGATGAATTTAGTAAAAGTGTAATAGATAATTATTTAGAAAAATGTTTAAGTATATAGGAATAATTAATTACTATAAAAAATTAGAAAAATAGAATTGATAATTTTGATAACTATTATTCTAGATATCATATATACCATGATGGTATAATGTTAGTCTATATTAGTGCCAATTATCGAGATTATAAAAGAAAAAGTGATTTTTTTTAATAAATTATATAGAATGAAAAATATGAATATATTATTTATAATGAATATGTGGTTAGTATGTAAAAGTAAAACTTTTTTCTGATAGTTCATTAGAATCAATTTAGGAAATTTGGGGAATCATGTTTTTTATGAAAATATTCTAGATAATCGGAAATTTTTTATAGTAATGACTCTTGGTGAAACTATTACAAACCTATATATTAAATAAATTATTTTTTATATATTTGATGAATATAGTAATAGTTATTATGATTCTTATGATTCTCCAAATAGTGATTAAATGGCTGTATATTATTATACACATTGAATAATGATTAAAATAAATGAAGAGCATAAGAATGATAATATTAAATATAACAAACATATTAATTTATATTTTTGGAATATTATATAATCCTTTAAATAAAAGTATACTTTGGTTTTTTCACAAATTATATTGGAAAGTCTAACCTACAAAAGAAGAATAGAGTTCAACTAGTAGATGTCACCTTAATTGAATTTCCATAATCCCAAAAGCATGCTCTTGATCACCATTGGATGGCGAAATTCACATGGGTACCATATAATGAAAGGTCTGAGTGTATTTACCCTCTGAATGATGTATTATTATATTGATGTTATCATATTATTAAAATCTATATCCAAATATATCAAATGAAAAAAACCAAACAAATGAATACAATTCAAACAATTGGATTATATGTTCTAAATGAAAAAAATTAAATAAGATAATAATGGGTCCTGATGTAACCCACGTCTCCATCCCCACAGCCTCATACATCACTATAATCCCAACCCACAATAATATAACACAATCTTGTAGATTATTCTTCAGCAACAACCTATCCCTTTTACCAATATTCTGTAACTACATGTGTATGAATTCTAAATGAAAAATGTCTGGTCTTATAAATAAATATTAGTATGATACCACAAAATAATGCATAAAATTTATATCTACCTTAATATATTATTTATTAAATAAAATATATTTTAATAAAATTAAGTGAAATCACGATTCCATTGAAAATTATCATTTGGTTTCCTATTCAATCAATAAATATTCAAATAGTGAAATAAATATGGTATTATATATTTATATTACCGAGAGAAAGAAATAGAATAATAAAAATGTTTTGAGGAAGAAATATCTATTTCATGTAGGAAAATAATAATATCAAATAATCATGCATGTAATTTATCCACATGTATCAATTGGTAAATACATAACATAATGATATAATACACAAAGACACGATATGAAAAAATTTCTATAATAAGTGAATCTTAATATCATGGAACCTCATTTCACTATTAATGATAACAAGAAGAAACCATCTCATAACATACACATACCCAAGTTACATCTTTCTCAGCTAATGTTTAGATCTATTTAGTTTTTCTTTATACTCTATGGTCCTCCAACGTTCTATATACGATCATTATGTTTTAAGAAAATCATTTCCTCCATACATAAAACAATTTGTATATTGAATCTACCCAAATTCAATTATTCTATAACCATTTACATTCCAACAATATCGTTAAATAATTTTACCAAATAGATAATCTACATAATATCATATTTAAATTTTTTTTGTGAAAACATTTTCTATTGCAACAAATAATGACGTTCATAGGTCAAAAAACAACCAACATTAAATTTCATAAATCAAACCTACTGTGTAGATTCATATGAAAAAAATAATGTCATGAAATAAACCATATGTCAATGCCACTAACCTTAACAATAGATAAAAAAATTTCTCCATTGAAACAAGAAATTGAAAATTAATCAATAAATTCATAAAAACATATCGACGAGGAACCCCATAAATTTCCCATGTAATTTTATAGATCCTACAAACACATCAAACAAGGTTTATAACAATATCATCATAATATATCCCAAGAAAATACATATATAATATAGATGAACCTAAGAGGAATACTGAACAAACCTTAACGATATATTCCCAAATCAATCAATAATCACCAATTAATTAAGGGAATAGTCTTATAAAGTGTCATATATGGGTTTGTTAAAGATAATTTATGATTTTTAGGATATTATAGTTAATAAAACAACGAAATAAAAGAAATATATGAATTTAACATGTTTAGATTGGGTTTCAATGTTAGGTTTTACATTTAGAAAAAAATCGTTCACCTACAATATGAAAACCAATGTCTCTTGAAAAGCATGTTTAATTGATTACATGGAATATCCACACATTTTTTCATTATACAAGATATCATATTAAACTAAATACAAACATTTTCTTGATTATCATATAGAGTCTGACTACACAAAAAAAACATTCAAAAATAGTGAATATTTCCACTATAACCAAATGATCCATATCACATGGTTACTAAATTGTTACAAGTGTACGTGAAACAAAACCATGTACCACACCATACTACCCTATTTTATGATCCTATACTCCCAAAATAATGAAGGAAACTCAAATGATACAATCTAAGCATGAAATTTAACACACAAGAGTCAAGGATGTCATCACAATTCTCCCCATGATTATATATTCATTCCCACAAATGGATCTAGTTAAATTATTTCAAAATAACTCATGTTATACATCACTAAGTTAGTTCACTCCCATAGAAGATTGTTGTTCCTACCACACTGTTATCTCACCCAAATAAATGGGATCGTATTTCCAAAAATGGCCCTATTTTTTCATTCAACTATATGAGCATGTCATTATCTCATGTATTTGTCATATTTAATTTTATCTACCTCATAGTCAATCACATCTGATTGATTTTTATCACATCTATTAATTTGTGAAAATTAAAACACAATAAGCATATAAGTCAATAGATCCTACAAATTTAATCGATAAGACTCCTTCCCATGTCACTACAAAAACCGAAATGGGACCAATAACTATGTTCTAACATACACAACCTCCCTAAACATCCATGGTGAATCTATAAGAAATATCATACCCCCACCTCGAATTCAATTTGATTCAAAATTTGAATAGTACATTTTTTGACTATTACCTATATCTAAACTTCTCTAAATGAAATTCCTACTATATATTGTCTCATTAATCACACACATGGAAACCATGAAAAATTATCCAATATTTAATCTATAATGTGGTGATCTCAAATTTCACCCACCAAAACCATTAATTAAATATATCCTAATAGAATAATTATAACTATTGGTATTGGAAGAAATAAATAATGGAAGAAGATTCTCCCATGATCCTTTAAAATCATGAATCCATTCCTGAAGAATTTATTCCAGAATTTGGATGTATCATTCTATCTATCAATCCTTCATGAGATGATATTCCATATTTATCTTCAATAATGAACCCAAAACTACCTTCAATCCACCCAAAACTAGGAGATGAAGTGGGGGTCCCTTCATTGAATTATAATTTATATCATACGATAGATTGTATCAATCACCTACAAATAGATGTTCCCCTGATCCTCTACAATTATTGAATATTTAATGGGTAGGATGTTTATATATTTCATTAGTTAATCAATAATAATAAATATCATATAACATCTATTTGGATTTAGTTGTATTATAATGATTCATTTTAGTGAAAAATAAAACCATTTACATCTTGGAATTGTTATGGATTATTGGAAAATAGTAAGCCTCCAATGTTCCTTATTAAATCTATTATTATTATGGTACTAAAAAATAGTCTGCAATTAAATACCACATTGAGAGTCACCTATATTGACATCGATGTTCCTGATTCATAATTTTGGATCCATTTTGGATAATGTAGTTAGTTTATTTTGTATTATCTATGAATTATTACCATATGTGAATTATATAAACTATTTTTCCATTGATACGTAGTTAAAAATATGGAGAATGAGACCCTTGACCTATGGTATACTAACACTAATGAATCACAATACAATGATGGCAGTCCACATCCCTTTCCTATCCAAGTTAAATCAAATCATCATTTAATGATCCATCATAATATAGTGATATGAATATAAGTGCATCATCCATCCCATATTCCAAGAGAATATTACATAAAAATATCATCAGTCACAACTCTTATGTTGATTCCCCTAATATATGAGTTGGTACTTTTACTAATAACTCAATATGAGACAACATTTCATTTTCATAAGGTTTACATAATATTAGTATAAATGGTCTTATGTTACTCTAACCCTAATAAACATATCAATTTTAAATACATCTATTGGATGATATAATTAATAATGTTATGCTCTTAAAAATATTAAATCACACCCAAAGTAGTTAGTTACTATAATTATTCAGATAATTCATCACTAATAGCCACCCAAAATCATGAATCATGATGTCCTTTTGATGTTGTTGTAATTTAATAAAATTCAAAATCTACCACATATCTACCATGACTTATAATCTAACCCATACACATAAATGAAGCATCGTTGTTGAAATAATATCTAAAACCATAAATATGAGGGATCAATAGTCTAGAAAAACTCAAAATCAATTTCAAATAATCTAATTATCTCTGGAAAAAATAATTTTAGAAATTTTGTTCACCCATATTGTTTAACACTGTCATAGGAGATTAATAATTTGATATGTCTTAGGTAAATCTACCATAATAATCAACTAGTCCAAAGATACATTGAATATAATAAAAATTATCCTTACCTAATACAAAACCTCTCAAATAGTCTTAGGATCTATGAATACACACTTCTAAAAAATTATATGGTCTAAAATGTTCGTCAATTAATTCGAGAATATGAACTTAGTAGCTTTCAATTTTAATGCAGAATATTAATAATACCAAGTGTGATATTAAATTAATATTCATTCTCTTGCTCCGATTTGTATAAAACAATACAATTTTATACATATAGAAGAATAAAAAACAACCCAAAACCAATTGTTATTTCAATTCATAAAATCCATAAAAACCACATGAGAATTATTATTTCCAAATTTCATTACCATATCTCATAATTTTCATTCTCATTCCTAAATTCATCTTTAAAATATCTTACTCTAATAACATTAACTGGTGTACCATATTAGTTAATAAATTACTGAAATCTACTAGGACCCTATGAGATGGTCCAAAAGCTCTTCAATCATATTAATGGGTTATTTATTAACAACCATAACCTATATAGGGATCTAATAATTAACTCATAATCTATGGTTCACATATTCTTATCATTAAATGAGTGCTTCAGATTCCAATGGCAAAATAAAAGGATTAATAAATCTTCTATTCTTATGATACTAATGGAGAACCATTGATTCATTCTATTCTGATGGTAACCTATGTTATGAATGTAATAAAGAATTACAGTTTTTTTGAAATATCTCTATAATAAAAAAAATTCATTCCTATGATATGGAATCATTGGAAAACCACATGGAAAAACTATAGGATACTGACGTACTATTAAAGGAAGGGGGATACAATGAGAGGGATTAAAAATGTCATGGAAATTATCTGATAATTGTCATGAAATCAACTTATCACTAGGGAAAAAAGGATATACTCAGCCATTTCTAAGATCCCCCTCATCGTGATAGAGGTGAGTGATACTTTTAAAATAATTAAATTAAACACTAAGATGAAATTATTTGATCCGGGATATATATATATATATATATATATATATATATATATTCATAAAATACATTCAAATGATGGAAATGAATATTTTGATTTAATTGAGTTGAGATTCCCATATGGTTTTGTGGTCAACGTTCATCACCCAACCCTTGGAACATCTATAAACAAACTCATCCTTATTCCAAAAGTATTATAAAGTCTCATTATGAAATGAATAACAGTATAATGAAAAAATATATAAATATAAATTTAATAATACAATTAATGAGTTCACCAATATCTAATTGTTACATCACAATAGAGTATGTAATATAAACTAAATATAAAGACCCCTTCACTTATATCTTGGATTCGGTTCCCTACTATAATACAATTGAATATTATTCATTGAAATCATAACATGAAGGATAAAATAGTGTTGTGTCTTTGGAAAAATAGATACAAACATACATATTAAATTAATAGAAGAAATGAAATAAAACATAGTAACTCTAGGGGAGAAACCCGAATTATCCTTGATCATCCCTTTATGTAAATCATAATATACATATTGGAATCCTTGGGGGAAAATTATAATTATGAAAGGGTTGTGATGAGATTCTCTATTAGGTTATCATAAAATAAAAATAGGCATAATTAATCTTTCCAAACCAGAAAGGGTGAATAACTAAAAAACACATTCGATTAAAATATAATATTGATCATAATATAGGAGGAGAAGAACTAATCAAATTATGCTAGATAAATAATCAGGAAAAAATTATACTTAACAATGTATATAATAATTGTCAAATAATTACATGTATTATCAATAAATAATCACATAATGGATGAATTCATAATATGCAATATTGTTAACATACAACCAATCCCATACACAGTATTTCTACATTAATATATACAACATTATCCAAAACCCATTCTTGTTTAACATTAGAGACGTATGATGCATCGAGGGAATATAGTGGGCTCTGCCCGACACTTACGAAATCCAATGAATTTCACATATACAAGGGGTGAATCATAATCAATATATATATATATATATTAATTTTTAAATTATCACATGATATGTAAATAACATATCCAATCAGTAAATATAATTATAAAATATTAAGCATAATATGGTGAATGGAATCAAGATAATATTTCCCAGTCAAAATTATCAGAAACAATTCAATAAAATATTGTATATTGTATCAAAAGATATATATATGTAATTTTCCAATTTTAGTTTATGTTATTGTTAAATCAAATTTTTTTGGAATACATAATAAATTTCTAAGACACACCACTAAAGACAATATTTCATTACTACCTTTAGAATTATGTAACAAAAAAATTATAGTCAGGAGATAGATCATTAATGTTTTGTACAAATATATTCCCCATTTGGACCCCTACCTAAATCATTTCATTATTATATTGTGAAAATAAAAAATAATAAAGGGTGAAACATATTCTATGAAAAGGTAATAAATTGATAGATGTAATAATAATCAGGACCTTATGTGCATGAGAAGATAATCATTAAAATAGTAGATCGTACCTTGTGTATCATTGATCATAAACATGATTCGGTGAATAATGTTTTGAAATTCATAAGATAGGAATCATACTGAAATAAATAACATATTCCTATAATTTATAACATGTGAATTAGATATTAAATTGTGGAATACACATAAACTGTTAATATCATTCTCCATTTGTCAAGACCCATTTCTATAACTTATCATGGCACATCATGGGGACTATACCTATTGGTTGGAACACACTACCATCCCCAGTCATAGTCACTTACTTTTAAGGTATCAAGTTCCCCATATTTACATAGTGTATTTGGATTTCCATCCATTCCATAGTAGATTGGGATTCTCTATCTTCTCATAGTAGATCTGGTTTCCCCATATTCCCATAGTGATTCAGGTTTCTCCATCTTCTCGTAGTGGTTCAAGCTCGTATACTGGATTCACAACATTACCTCATGAAACCTAAATCAGTAAAAATGAATTGAAGGGATATATAGGTCTCGCCCACCACATACTGAAAACCATACATATGTGTTTCATAATGAAATAAATCATAAAATGTATTGGAAACCAATGAATGAAATGGGTTTCATAAAAAAACATTAAATTATAACGTAACCCCTGAAAAATAATTGTGTTTCATAAATATTATTCCATCATAAATATAAAGCATTCATAGAATGAAGAAAAATTTTATATTTTAATAACATCCCCTGTAAAAAATATTTTACATAAAATAATGCTAACATAGAATGAAAATAGTTTTCTGATATTGCTTGAAAAAATTTCGTGTGTGAAATATCCTTTTGTCATTCAATATTTTATTATTTCTAAAATTAAAGGTAGTTCTAAAATAAAACATTTTATTTTAATATAATCATTGAATTTTAAAAATGAAACATCAAGGCAATAAGGTTTCATGATAGAGGGAAACTCTATTCCTTTTATATAAGTTAAAAAATATTCCTTTCAAATTTTTTGATAGAAATGTCACAATGTACCATGTTTGAAAAAAAAATATTCCATTCAAAATTGGTATAGAAAAGTTAAAAACATGTGTTAAAACGAATTTAAAAATCCATATAAAAATATTAAAAACATATTGAATCTATTTTTAGAAAACATAGATTTGGAAGATAAATATTCCCTAATGGATACTTAAAGAAAAACAATCCTAAATATTTATGAGATTGTGAAGTAAATACTAATAATAATATAAATAGTAGAATCATATTCTAGCTGAAATATTGAAAATTATATTGATATTAAAATAGCATAATATTCTATCTAATACATATAAAATACTTTCTTGGGTATTATATACACAATTTAGAAGAAACAAGTGATGTATAAGGAATGCATGTAATAGAAAAAAGATAGACATAAATCCCATAGAATTTGAATAAATTTAGAATAATAATCCACTTAAAATAATGAAATCAATTACAGATTGAAATATATTTAATTTTATGAAACTAAAGATATAATCTATCATTGTTCAGTATATAAATCACACAAAAGAGTTTAGTGTTGAATACAGTATTATCTCATAGAAATAAAAAAGTAAGATGAAATTATCATTCCATATATATTTGACTTCTTACGAACATGTTAAAACCTTAGGTATAATAAATAACTATTTATAATACATTTATCATAGAATCATATTCACATATATACCACATATCTTTTTATTACGACATTTTAGTACACATTTATTGATAATTCCATAGGTAATGTATCATTTTTGGTAGTAATCTATTTGTTTATCGTACATGTTTTGACTTCTCATTCATGAACCTATTACATAAAAAATGATCTCATTATTTAACGAATGAAAAACATTACTTATATATTATATATATTATGTTTATAAAAATTTATAATAATCATATAAAAAATTATTAATGTAATTGAATGAACCAATCTTTGAGATGATCAGACATACATACACAATAATATTGTTTTCATTTTTTTGGTAAAACAAAATAATTGTTTATGTTATATTATAATTAATGAATCATTTATATTTCATATAAATCAATTAAATTAATAAAAATACATCCTTATTACCATATATTAAAATGATTTGAATAACTAATAATAATTAAACCCATCACTTTTATCACAAATAAAACATGGTGAGGAAATATATATTAAATCATGTTGTGGATATGGTACGTTGTATGTACGTACACATGGTAATTTCCTTTTTTATAGGGTGTATAAAAGGTGGAATGTGTGTGTTCCATACTAATAATAATATATCAACATATATATTGTGCTGGATTTATTACATAATTATTGAAATAATATATGATGGGGAAGTAGAAGATATGTAGAACTTGAATGAGTTGGTAAAACAATTACTTCTTCCTCAATGGACTATCATTAGATCTCTTCTGAAGTTATCTGTAGTTTTTATTTTAGGAATAAAATTCCATACAATATTTTATATGGATATTGGGAGGGGAAATTTTACAGGGTTGTTGGAGATAGAATTCTTATAGTTGTGTGAGTATGTGATGGATGAGGATCCATTTTATAACTGAGGTGAGGGGAACTTTTGGAAATTTAAAAAATATTAAAAAATTATAAACATATAACATATAAAAACATTTCCAAATGATATATAAAATAATGTGGTGTTACATTTTTTATCATATCATAATCCATTTTTTTTTGTTATTTATAAT
Source organism: Viscum album (assembly GCA_963277665.1). Taxonomy (NCBI): domain Eukaryota; kingdom Viridiplantae; phylum Streptophyta; class Magnoliopsida; order Santalales; family Viscaceae; genus Viscum; species Viscum album. Next base: position 1,981,060,598 of record OY728161.1, on the reverse strand, counting down.
TTTTGTTATTATTAAATAATTTAATAATATTTTATTTCAACAAAATATCTTTATTTTCAAATTGGTACTATTAATTAAAGTTTGATTTAAATACATCATGAAAATAGGATTTAAAATGTAATGGTTTCACACATATCTATTATATCTTATATATCTATAAAATTATGTAGACACTTTAATTAATCCAAAATATATTAAAATTTTTATTATTAAAATAAATTATTTTATTTTTCTAGTAAATAAATAAATTTGTTTTAACATTCAAGAAGAATATAAGGTAATAGTGAAATTTATAAACAATCGCAATGAATGTAAATAATGAATGAAATTTAATAATGATCAATATATATTTTTATATGCGTTCATATATTTATTGTGACACTTTGTGAACACATAAATTATATTAAATATAGAGTGATATTTTGTAACTATCCTTGAAATTGAATAACATATATATTATTTTCATTTTCTACAATCAATTATGAAACACTTACATTATTTCAAGGTGATGTGGTTTGAATAACCTTCATTCAGTCAATTTTGGACCGGTTTAGCATTTATTTTAATCTTTATCATTTTAATTTACCCGTAATAAATATATTTTAATTTTAATATTGCTAACCACATTTTAAATAAAAGGTGGATAGAAATTATTACGTATATGTAGTAAATTGTCCATAAATGGGATATTTATGATATTTTTTAACATTTATTAATAACATTGTGTTTTAAAAATATTTTTATAAATTTTATTTAATTTAGTAATTTTTTTAGAAAATATAATTACTGTTGCTTTTGAAAATATTCAAAACATTTACATTAAATAAAATAAAAATAGGAATAAAATTTCTAGAAAAACCTTTAATAAAATCCAAAAATGTCATAGTCACCTATTAAATTTGTGGAGAACATTAATTAATTCAAATTATATTTATTTTAATTTTTTAATGTCAATAAAATTATCCTTTTATTAATTAAACAATTTATGAATCATCATCGTGTCACCATTTAAGTTAATTATTTTATAAATATAAATTACATGTAAACAATCATGATGTAGATAAAAATTTTATATTTTATTTTACTATTTATATTTCAATTTATCATTTTAATTTCCCTAAATTAAAGATGTTATAGTTCTAAGAAATAAGATTGCGAAATTGTTTACTTATATTTAATAAAATCAAATAAATTTCATATTCATTCACGACTAGCATTGAAATGATTCAATTTTTGAATACATTTGATTTTAATCTAACTCGACATATCATAATAAATTATCACATGTGTGGGGGTAACTTTAAAACATTAAAATATTATTTTCAACATTAATTATCAAATTTAGCCATAAATGTGGAAGATATAAATTTACTAATAAACTATTAATAATATCCAAGATATTTAGTTAATATTATTATACACTAAATATCATACAGAATACAACCACATATTTTGGTTTTTCGAAATTCATTTCATAGAAGTGGGAAAATTATTTTTAATGTTAATCAAATAGATGTGGCGACATGACGTCTAAAAAGAACAATCATAAGTTCAATAGTTTTTATATATAAATAAATATAAAATTTTATAAATTAATATTAATGGGTTGAATATATTTATAATTTTACTATTTTAACATTAATTATTAAATTAAATTTTGATAATTATTTAAACGAAAGGTCAGTTTTTAACTAGAATGCAGTATTGTTTACTATTCATCGAAAAATGAAAATTCCTAGAAAAATATTATAAATTAATTAAAATTTATTTTTCACATTCAAAATTCAAAAATAATTTTTAATTTCCCAATATCAAATTCAATTATTGTATAAGATTGTGATGACCTGGGCCCGGATGTCACTTAACGGGTGCCCCATGCCCTTTTGGCCACATGGCCTCAAGAGCATCTTTCCAAAGGCCAAAGGTTGGCGACTAGTAGTGAGTGCCTAGGGTGTGTCTTTTAGAAGACTACTCCTTTATTAACAGAATTTAGCACTATAGAAAGAATATAAATGAATAGTAATCTATGGAAGTGATATAATTTAATAGAGGAAGATAACTGATTCAATAGATAAACAAAGAATAATAATAACTATATCAACTGGAACAATGATAATGTAATGTCATGTCACTAGAAAACCTGAAAACATGGATAAAATAAAATAGGTATAACATATTCCAGATAGTAAATTAAATCAAAGGCTACCCCAAGAATACATAGATCCCACTATGTCATCTACTTTCAAGATACATCATAAAAGAATGCAATCATTTATTGGAAGTTGTATGCTTCCCATTTTCAATACATGAAACCATGTAATCTACTCTGGTTACATAACAGTGGCTAGAGAGGTTGTGTGATAAATTGTAGTGGGCCACCACCAATGGTTTCTATAACATCAAACCTGTGAAATGGATTGTATCGGTCTGTATGAATCAATATATATGAAGAAAAAAAATCAGTACAATATGAACAAATACCCATGTACTGGATTCAGCCCTTTGCTGGTGTAAGAAAATTTTACCAGTTCATTAATTAAGTAATTACCATTTAATGTTAATCGGTCACATGATCCAAATCCAGAACTAACACCGCTTCATTATAGTATAAGTAGTAAAGTTACAAAGATTTAACAATGTAACATGACAAAGATATGCAGTGAGGTAGTTTATGGGTAATGAATGAGGAAATGTAAATCTCATGGAATTCTAACTCAGTATTATCTGAGTATAATTATGGGGTAATACTATAATACAAAGATTGTAATCAAAGGCATTAAAAAAAGGCCCCTACCCAGTCCAAGGTGATCAACCAAGGTAAAATGAGTCTATTAAAAGGAAAGGCCTTATGGGATTTCACCATGGAACCTACTAATCAACTCTCAATCCAAGGAGCCTATCTGATGTATCATGTAATAAAGAATGGGATCCTACGTTAGTATACCATATATCTAAGGAGTAGACAAGAACCAGAATCTATCTGGGTATCATCCTAAGAAAACTGAAACATTGAATCAGAATGGGGTTCCTGATACCCAAGGTATTCTCCTCTCAGAATCCAACGAATACTCGAGTCATTCAATTACTAATTGATATTTTAATGATATAAATAGTCATTTGGTTCATGTATTTCCACACATTAGTTTGGATAGGTCAGGTAGAGTTGAATCCATTTATTTATTGGTCTGTGCCTTTTCTTCCATTAGTGTCGATAGGCCATGTAGCATTGAAACCAATAAATAATTTATTAATTAATAATTATAGGATATTTAATTATAAATTATCACTTTTTAACCTTCCATTAACATAGAAAGGGCGCTATAGTCATGTAACCTTTATTCAACACAGTTGACAAGGCCTTGATATATAAATAGTAGACTTTCCATTATACATTTCTCATTTAATAAATCATTTGTAATCACTTACCTTAGGTGGGTCCAGTGGTGGGAATTAATGGTACATTCCATAATAAAAGTATCATTAAAAATATACCATTTATTGTAGAGGTTCTCACATTTAGGAAGGTCAAGTAAGGGAACACCTGAATAATGTATTTAATGTTCCAAAACACTAAAAACCCATATATGGAATATCTTTCGACATGATGAAAATTGATTTGTGGGTGTAACTGCTAACTAATAATCATATATATGAAAAGATCATAACCGTATAATTCTAAAATATATAACCATGGCATGTAAATATAAGAAAAAGGATTCTGATGAAATCGGTGGTCCCCACATGAACATTCCAAATACAATGAACATTAGGGATACATTATAGACCACCCACCTTAGGGTTGTACGATATTTCTCCTCGGATACTAGACCTTGATTTTCCTAGGATTGAGTAGATCTATGAAATAGAGAAAATTGATCACTTGGTGATACTTAGGTCGAGAGTGAAAGAGAAAAAGAACAGATAATGAGGACACAAGTTTATACCATTGGTCATCCACTATGATAAATGGATGCTTGATTGGATCATAGACGAAGTATATCACATGATTCCATGTTTAGATTTAAAAAAGCTCCAAAATGATCAAAATTGTGAAAAAATCACAATAGTTTATGAGTTGGGAAGAAGGATGAGTATTAATAGTTCATTAAGTGTGAAATTATAAATTTACCAAGAAAAATATCAGACACATTGTTTGTCCATACAGTTTGTCAAACTGTGTGCAAACTGTGTGGAACATTTCTACTCGAATAGTTTGGACTACATGTTTTCTCAAAATGTGCACAACTCATGCATAGATACTTGGGAAAAAGGTTTGCAAGCATGATTAGACCATATCGCCTTTCACCAACAGTGCGAGGTGATTATTTCCATAAAAACTCCATCTGTACGATTTACTCTAAACCATACGCAGAGTCTATTTTCGACAAAAATATGTGTTTCGGGCTCCGAACAAGACCTTGAAACACTCAAAAACTATATTAAATCATTAGATACCCATATTAAGTGCAAAGTAATTATTTTGACCTAATAATAAATGATCCATTCTTGAGTGATAAATCAGGTTCTTACAATCTTCTCATCTTCAAATAACTAACCCCTCAGATCTCCTTCTAATGGTAATGAAACATTGTATGAGAAAGAAATATGTCCAATGAGCATGTACATCATCTTACCTCTCCAAAGTATCGTCATGTACTCAACTTTTCTTCTGTATCACCCAAATGGGAGGGACATACTTCCCTCAGAGAGCCGTTGCGCTTCGGTCAACGATTTGTACTGGATACTCCTCAAAAGGTAGCATCAACCTCTAACATAACGTCCTCAGGATCAATGGTATGAGACATGTCACCATGATATTGGTGATGCTGTGAGACAAGAATGACATTATGCATGGAATGGTACCTCTGAGGTAGTAGCATCTGATAGGCTACTGGCCTGACACTCTCTATAATTTCAAATGGCCCAACATAATGATGCAATAGGTTTCCCTACTTCTGTAAACTTCTATGACCTAACCTAAGTGATACCCGAAGAAAATCACAATCCCTAACCTCAAACTCAAGAGGTTGTCAATAGCGATAGACCTATGTGTTCTATCTAAACTGAGCAGTTGTGATACGCGTTCAAAACTTCTGAACCTATGTTGAAGTATCCAAAACGACATGATGACCTAGTAGGGCTACCTCACCTTCCTCTAACAAGTACAATGTAGAGTGGCATGGAAAACCATACAATGGATAAAAATGATCCATCTGGATCATCACATGAAAACAATTATTGTAGGAAAACTCAATGAGTGGGATATTCATCTCCCAAGAACCACCAAAATTAAGGACACATGATCAACGCATATCCTATAGAACATGTATTGTCTATTCTGATTAACCATCAGTCTGAAGCTAAAATGATGTTCTTAGAAGCACCTGAATCCCCATGGATTTTAGCAAACCCTTCCTTAACTATGATGTGCAATGATCTTCCCTATCTGAAACAATAGTATGTGGAAGCCCGTGTAGTCATATAATCACATGGAAATAATGTCTTCCCAATTATTCATCTGAGATCGTCTCTTTTATAGGGATCAAGAGGAATTATTTTGTTAGTCAGTCAATGATTACCTAGATAGAATATCTACTCCTCGGCGATCTAGGTAAGTTGACTATGAAATCCATAACAACCTCTTCCTATTTCAATTTTGGTACTCGAAGCAGAAGTAACAATCCCAAAGGTCACTTCAGATCTTCCTTCACGTGTTGAAAGGTGGAACACTTAGCGATGAATCTTGAATTATTACATTTCATTCTAGGCCACCAATATTGGCATCGTATATCACGATACATCTTTGAGATTTCTGGATGACCTCCCCACTGAGTAGTGTGGGCCTCCTTCATCACGTCCTCTCTCATATCTTATAGACCCAATATACATCCACGTTGATGCAGGATGTTAACTTTGTCCATATACAAATCCTTAATTGGGTTATCTCTGGATATAATCTCATAGAGATCCATACCATCAGGATCCTAAAACTTCCTACTCATCACCATCTTAAAGAGGTAAGAGGTAAATGGTAAAGCAAAATGGTAATACTACTTTTGACTATCAAGAAACATCAAATGATGTTGAAAAAAGAGGGCCATTAAATTCCATTCTTCATTATCTTCCTATATGGTTTTTGTTTTCTGACTCAGTGCATCAGGGACCACATTGCCCTTTCATGGCTTATAGGAAAGATCAAAATCAAAGGATTATAGATATTCAAACCATCTCCATTGTCTGATGTTCATGTCATGCTAAAAAAAGATATACATGATGCTCTAGTGGTATTTATACAATATATAGTGCTTCGCCAAAAGATAATCTATCCAATAACGTAAGATAAGGACTACAACAGGTAGATCATGGTCGTGTGTCGGGTAATTTATCTCAGGTTTCCTCAACTACCATGATTCATACACAATGGATTTGTCTTCATGCATTAACACTATATGTAGGCCAATGTTTGATTCATCACAAAAGAGGATATAACTTTTCTAGGTTCTGGTAGAATCAGAATATGTGTTGATACAAGACTACCTTTTAACTCTTGAATGAATTTATTATACTCTTCTAACCAAAAGGACATAACACTCTTCATTGTATGTCTAGTAAGAGGTGAGGCAAGGTGTGAGATTTCATGTATTAAACTCATGTAATATCCACCGAGCCCAAAGAAACTCTTTATATCAAACATGTTTTTGGGGAGCTCCCAAAAAACTAAAATACTAAACTTTTCAAAGTCAACATATACTCTTAATTCTAAAATTATATGACCCGAGTAGTGGACCTTCTCGATCAATAATTCTAACTTATAAATCCTGGAATCAATCAGATTTTCTCTTGGTGTAATCAGAATGATCTCAAGATGTTTGGCATGGGCGTTACTTGTGCAAGAATACACGAAGATATCTTCCATAATGTCCAAAAGAATAGTCCAAATAGGTATGGAAAACCCTATTAATCCATGCCATGGAAACAGTAGGCAACTTTGTAAGACCGAACGACATAACAAGATAATAATTTAGACCATACCTATTATGGAAAGCTGTACGAGGTGAGTCTTATGGTCTGAATCACACACGAAAACAACCTGACCTCAGGTTGATCATAGAGATCACATTTTATCCTTGGAGCTAGTCAAAGAGATAATCAATTCTAAGAATTGGATACCAGTTCTTGACCGTAAGATAGTTCAACATTCTATAATCCATTCATAGAAGTAAGGTTTTGTCCGCCTTCTTGGAGAAAAGAACAAGTGATACCCATGAGGATATACAAGGCCGAATAAATTCTTTGGACTCTACGACCACTATATGACACTTAATCTCTTAATGATCAATAGGTGTCATCCAGTTTAGAGGAATGGAAAATGTAGCTTCTCCTGGAAGAAGCTCAACTGTAAACTCGACCACTCTCTTAGGTGTTAATAATGAATATTCATCTTGAAAGACTTCTCTAAAATGATCAACTTATGTATGGAAATATTCTTGATGAAAACCTTGATCCTCAATGAATTTATAGGAAATCTAGGCCATTATGTCACCTTTCCCATGATGCTTCAGTCCATCTCTCCAAGCCTAGACATCCCAGTCACCTTTGAAAAGATAACCGCAGACTTCTATTGATGTAAAAGAGACCCTACAATGATAACAGTCCACAAAGGCATGAAAGAGGACTCTCCATTCCATCCAGCTAATGAAATAGAATCCCCTCCTCTAGAGAACTCTGATATTCTAAATTACATGGTAAATTCATACCTTTAGGGGATAGTCCATGCACTGGCCTATCCCATATGCATGTATTCTAAATGGTTTATCAAGGGTCATTACACTATAGAGATATTGTATCTCTTGTCAAAGACATTACCTGATAGATAAAAAAATAAAAGATTATGCTATAGTAGTATCAAACAATGAATATTTTATAGTAGGGGATACTAGAATAGTACCTCATTCTAAAGATGGTCTGGCAGCATGATCCTCAGTTATTCACTATAAATCATGAAACAAACTTGATCAACAGACCCTTGAAACAGATGTACTAACACTATCATGAATGCTCTGTTGGTGAACCTGGTAATCAGGGGTCGAACTACCATGACCAAGAACTCCTCCATAGCTGGACTTGATAGTGATATTCCCACTCCCCACATGAAGCAGTGTAAATGAAATCGCTCCTAATGGTAGAGAAGATATTAATCATTTTCCACAAGTAGATGTTGTAATGTCCAGTAGAAACTCTAATGATGAACTATGCATCCGCAAGAATGATACACCCTAGGTTCTCTATCAAATTGGGTCATCTTATACCCTTGTTTTCCATACTGATGAAACACCATTCGAGAAATCAAACTAGAAAATTTGTATGTCACTGACCTGACGAGAAACCTTAAAGGAATGATTCCTTCCACAAAAATAACCACGGGTCAGACGAGACACTGATCCTTTAAATCCGGTTTTTGCGCCATCCCTCAAGTTATGATTAGTGAAAAGGGCCTGATCAAGTACTATAGTAATTATGGGAAGGTTAAATACATTTTCCAAAGATCGGATGGCATACTAGATCCCATCCTAAAAATGTCTAGAAGGTGAAAGCTCGTAACCGGCTAGAGGTGGTGAAAAGCACTGTAAATATGTGAAACGTGTTGAGTACTCCCTAAATATAATGGAACCCTTCTTGAGATGCATGAACTCTCGAGCATTGTCTACTCTTAGTGTCTGAGTAATGAACTGATCATAGATAGTAGTGTAAAAATCAACCAATAACATGCTCGGATGACGACCGACATGGGAAACCACATGCCACAAACTCATGACCAATTCCTGAAGCATGTATATAGAAAGATTGAATCACCACTATATAGGTGTTTCCTAATTATCAAAGATAGAATTCATGGACTCTATCCAAGACTCATTATCCTGAGAACCGCCATTCCCTAAAAAATTAGGAGGATGATGCTACTAGAACTTGCACATCAGACCTACCAACGTAGGTGAAACCCATGTAGCATCTCGCATGGATTGTATCAAACATAAAAAACTGTCACGGTATTGTGAATCAATGCTCAGATCCAAAATAGATGGTGGTTCTTAATGTGGCCCTCCTAGAAGTAAGACTAGAGGCTCAGGGCCCACCATGTCTGAAGTAAGGTCATCAACACCCTCCTGGAAAACAAAATGAGGACTTCATAGCGGAAATGATATACCAATCCCAAGAACACTCCTCATAACAAGCATAGAAGCATAAGATATCATCACAAATGGATATAAACATCGGAATACTCACTACATAAGGAATAATACCCAAACTACCCATTCATATGGCCAGGTGTTGGTAAGTGCTCAAGTATATGTTTTATGTCTTTTTACAGTTACTTTCCAGGTTCACTCCTTTACCTATTATAAACATGACATGGCATGATAAGGATGTACAACCAATTAATTTTAGTTTTCAGGATTCATATTACAATGGATAGCCATTTCTGATGAATCAGTGCCCATACTCCTATCACTAGAAATGACATACATTTATTTATAAAATAATGGATCGACTTGGTAAATTGCTCATACCAACCCATGAGGTCCCATACACCTCATGCATTGAGATAAAAAACCACACAACCCATGAGGTCCCATACACCTCATGAATTTCTCATCCAAACCCACGAGGTCCCAACCCAATAGATGGAATGTAAATGAATACTAAAAAGTGGATTCTGTATAATTAAACATCGGAAGCTAACTAATACTATAGGTAAATAGAAAAATAATAATTTTATGAACTGGTATAATGATGATGTAATATAATGTCACTAGAAAATTGGAAAACATGGATAAAGGACAACAAGAATAACATGCTCCACAATTTAAAAGAAAAAAAGGCTACTCCAAGAATCCAGATATCCAACTCGGTCATCTATAGTCAAGCTCCATCCTAACATCATGCAATCAAGCCTTGGAAATCGTATGATTCTCTTTTTTCAATACCTGGAACCATGTAATCTACCACTGGTACTAAACAGTGCTCTGAGAGGGTGTGATATAAATTTTAGTGGGCCACCACCATCTCTATCTATAATATCAATCCTCTGAAATGGAATGTAATAGTGTGTTGGAATGCAAATATATAAAGTAAAGAAAGAAGTACAATATGATGATATACCCATGTAGTTGCTTCACCCCTCAACTGGTGTAAGAAGATGTATGCAATTCATTACTTATGTAATTAACATTTAATTTTAATAGGTCACATGAGTCATAGTCATAACTTACATGACCGCATGATAGTATAACTAGAAAAGGTCCCATGATTTAATAGGAAAACCCGAAAAAGATATTCAGTAATGGAGTTCTGGGGTAATGACCAAGGTAACATAAATCTCACGAAACAATAATGCGACAATATTTTAGTGTAGATAATTGGTAGGAGTGTAATACAAGGAGCATAATTCAAGGAATTCCATAATATGGTGCCTACCAACTCCATGGTGATTGAACAACGTAAAATGGGCCTACACAAAGAGAGGGCCCTATGGGATTTCACCATGGAACCTACTAGTCAATAGAAGATCCAAGGAGTGTATCAGAGGTATTATATAATAATGAAAAGGAACCTACATTATTATACTGGGGACACAAGGAATAGGCAAGAAACAGAGTCTAGCTGGGTATCAAAATAATAAAACAATATCCTAGAATCAATATGGGGTTCCCAAGACCCATGGTATTATTCTCTCAGAATAAGTGGATCTCGAGTCAGTCTGTTCCTATTTGATATTGTAATCATGTATTAATTCATTTGGTTAAATACTTTCCTTCCATTATTGTGGATAAGTCATATAGAGTTGAATCCATTTATTTATTGGTCCATGACTAGTCTTCCATTAGTGTGGAATTTCTAATTAGCATTAAATCAATTTAATCAATTCATAATTAACCATTATGTCTTATTCAATTAGGGAGGTTCACTCTATTACATTCCATTAACATGAAAAGGGGTGATAATGACATGTAACCTTATTCATCTCATTGATAAGGTCGTGATATACAATTATCATACATTCCATTTCACATTTTACATTTATTAAATTATTTGGAAGCACATACCATATGTGGGTAAACTGGTTATCATACAAGTTTCATTCCACCATGATATTCTCATTAACAACAAAACATTTATTGTAGAAGGGATAACCTTTAGGTAGTTCAAGATAATGAACACCCGAAAAATGGATTAATCCTTCCAAAAAAACTAAAAACCCAAATATGGAATAACCTTTGACATGAGCTGGATTGTTTTATGCGTTTAACTGCTAACAACTAATAACATATATGTAAATATTATAACCATACGACTATAAAAATTATACTCATTTCTTGTAAATTTAATAAAATGTATTCCAATGAAAATGGTGTTCCCCACATGAACATTAAAAAGACAATAAACTTTTGGGATAACATATAGAACACCCACCATAGGGTTGCACGATCATTCTCCTCCAGTTTCGGCCCTTGATTTTCCTCAGATCGAAGTAGATCATTAAAAATGGGAGAAATGATACCATGGTGATACCAAGGTCTATAGTGATAAAGAAGAAGAATGGACAGTGTAGACTTGATTACATACCTATGCACGTCCAACATGATGAATAGATGCTCAATCAGATGTCGAACAAAGGATATTTCTTGATTCCACGTTTATATCTTCAAAAATCTCCAAATGGGTAAAAATCAATGAAAATATCAATGGGTTATGGGTTTGGATTCAAAAGGAGTATTAATAGATTATTAAGGGGAAACTATAAATTTACATAGAAAAATAGCATGTCCATGGTTTTTCCACATAGTTTGTTAAACAGTGTGCAAAACCTGGGTAACAGCTCTTCCCGAATGGTTTGGTCCACACAGTTTGTCAAAACGTGTGCTACACTGGCACAATTACCTTGGAAGAAGGGGAAATCCCATGGTTAGACCTCATGGTCATGTGAAAACTGTGTGATGTGGCTCTATCTGCAATAACACCATCCACACATTTTGGAAAATATAGCAGAAATCATAGAAGGTTTACTCTAAACCATGCGTAGAGTCTGTTTTCTCAAAAAATATGGGTTCGTAGCTCTGAACAATCCCCTAATACCCTCGTAACTTTTACTAACTCATTAGGTATCCATATATTGTCCAAATTAATGATTTAGACCAATAATTAAAGGATCCGTATAGGATTGAAAAACCAGGTTCTTACATAAAATAATTTTATTACTATTCATAAAAGGACATAAAAAGAAGTTCCTTTAAAAAAATAGAATTTTTAAACATATACCTAATATTATACATTACACTATAAATATGTTTTTTTTATATGAATACATAATTAATAACATTTAAAGATTAGTTATTATTATTCATTTTACTATGTTTAATGGATATTTTATAACTATCTTATTAAAATAATTATAATAAAAATGTGATGTTTCATGAAGACTCAATCATTAATGCAATGCAAGTTGCGTCAGTGTTGTGTATAGGACAACCATAACACAGTGTTTCATATAATGTAATACAAATATAGTTCTTTTATATAATAATAAAATTCTATATACAAATATATGTGAACTGAAAAATGTCAAAAATATTAAATTAATTTGAAAAATAAATTCACAAAATAATGGGGTGTTACATTGTAATCTGTAGAAAATAAATTTATCAATCAATAATTCATATGCATTGTCAATGATTTAATACATAAAATATTCATTCATGGAAAATCACATTGTAAAAATTAATTTTAGAACATCCTTTTAAAAATAAAATCATTTAATATCATAGTTATCTAATGTAAATAATAACAAGGTCTCATCAAAAGTGAACATAGCGAAAGATTTCAGAATAGTTGTAATGTGTAAATAATCATATAGATTGATAATGATCTTAGATCATGAGAATGTGGGTGATCATTTGGATTTAAACAGTCCAAAATAAAAAAAATGAAGTGTGAAATAGTGATTGATATACTCAAAATGATTATAACATGACATCATTTTTACCTCATGATATAATTATAAATGTAAAACAATTTTCTTGAGTTAACAAACTTAGTTTATTTCAACTCAATGTCTCCCGTTTCCTACCTTGATCATTTTCCAGTTTGTCACTAATTCCATGAAATGTGGTTAAAGTTATCACTCCTGAATCATACGAAATTCATGAGACCTATAAATCAAATGATATGTCATTCCATTATTTATTATCAATCAAAATGGTCAGAACATGTTATCAAATATGAATAAGTCCTCCAATAGTGATAAAATAAATTAATATACCAAAAAATAAATTGTTTAATATAAAATATCCTTAAATAAATAACCTTTCAATCTATCTGAAAGCATAAAATTTAAAAAATTAGAAAGAGGTTCACTAAATAAATTAACCATTTATATCCCATATAACTTAAGGATGTTCTTCTTTGTTACATTCTAAATATGTGAATAACATAATCATAAATTCTAATGAAATAATATAATAACCTAAATTACCCTACCCCCTTATTGAAAGTATCCTTGTTTCCTTATTCCAAGGATTATTAGATATATTATGTAGGTCAATAATTTTTTAAAACACATCCATTATAGCAGAACCCACATTTTAAAAAAAATCCACAACCATTCACACAATAATAAGTACCATCCAATAGAACATTATCTAGATATGAATATCCTAGAACCACGAATAAATTAATGGTTACCTTCTCTTGATAAAAATATCACCTTTCATAAAATCAATATTCTATTCTACTCGATCCATTCAACATATTCCTCTAATTCATAACAAAACATAATCTTGAAAATCCTTATATAGTTCATCATTAATAATTCACAAATCCAATTACATAAACTCTTTTATTATACTACATTATCCATAATCCATTAACAAGTATACCTAATTTTATTATCTAATACCACATTCCATTAAGATTATATTTTTTGTATTATCAACATAAAAAATATTACTATTACATGTACAATCATCATGATTCCATTCAGGAAAACTAATATTAGGATATTGGTTTTATAGTTCTCATTCATTCTGATAAAACAAATTCATATTTTTGTAAGAAAATACAGATTCTAATATATCCATCCATTATTTCAAGTTATCAATTAGTTTTCCCTTTTTAGTTACCTATTATTTTTCAACCATTTCCTTATTTAAGACATATGTTGTTCTTTTGAGACATTAATTTTTTTGTTTCATTTCACATTGTAGACATTTATGCAACCAAATATTCTTTAATCCATCATCTCCAATACTTGAACTCCAAGTGAACTCATTCCATCTCATCATTGGTGAGTCTAAGAGATGGTTAAGGTACACATTTTCAATCATGTAAGGGGAAAATTTATTAGTCATGGTCACAAAATCATACAATATATTCATCCTTTCATTTAACAAATCATCATGTAATTTTCTAACACATTCAAAATTAATCCATTTCATTCTAGTTCCCTCCATTTTTTGAAAGAAAAACTATAGTTTAAGAAACAATTATCCAAGTGAGGAAACACATAATAATGAAAAAAAAATTATATGATGTATAAATTCTGACACCTAATTTAATTTATGACACCTTAGGACATTCCAAGGTTATTAATATCCATGATCTATTTATGTCCTTAATTATAATCCATGAAGATTATATGAATTTAAATAGAATTTCCCCCCTGGTGTTTCCAAATATTTTTTTATCAAGGCTCATAGTTTTGTAATAGGTTACACTCGTGTAAGGATGGAATGTCGTTTTCATATATGTTACCCCTCTATACATCTATGTTAGAGCCACATCACCTTGTAGAATCCAGACATGGATGTAAATATAGGACACCAGTTTCTCAATCATTTACCAAAATTCTAGGAAATTTTTAAATAATTTTCCATATCCATATACTAATATTTATAGACATCCACATATATATCCTTAGAAACATCCATAGGGATCTCACTAGAATTTTCTCATCCTAGACTCAAACATTTGACTAAAAATTTTCTATGATACCAACTAAAATGAACAAATATTAACATACATTTACATTAACGTAGTTTTATTAAACTACATAAAAAATTATACATAGTGATTTCGAAATTTCATATTAGTGTAGTTCATTTATATACATGTAGAACATACTTCTATTCAGGGGAATGTTATTTGATATTTCAGACAATGATCTTCCCCTATAGTACCCCTATATATAACATTTATTTTTAACTAGGGAAAAGAAAAAATAAGAAAGTGGGAGCTCATATACTCAGTAAGGGTAAACAAGAGATACATTTAAACATAATCATGAGTATAATGGTATGAGAACATGATCATGAAAATTTAATGTCATACCATACATATCAATATTCATAAACTTGAAACATATAATAATGATCCAAAATTAATAATACATATATCATAAAGAAATAAACAGCATTATACATGAAACCCTAAATTATGAATAAGACATGGAATTTTGGGATTCAAATAAACATAAAATATCCACCTTATATGTTCACATCCATTTCTATAACTTATCCACACACTTCATAGGGACTACAACAATAGGGCGGGACACACAACTATCCCTAGTCATAGAAATTTCTATGTATGTGATCTAGTTTCATATCCTTAAAAATTATATTACGTTTAACCATCTTCCCATAGTGTATCAGGTTTCCCCATTTTCCCATATTCGATCATGTTTTCCCATCCTCCCATCGGGGGTTAGGTTTCTCGAACCTCCAATAATGGTTTATCATGTCGAATTGATTCCCATTATTATCTAATGAGACATGAATATTTACCCAAAGAATTTGAAGAAAATATTTGTTCCACCAATAACATAATGGAAATAATACATATGAGTTCAACAATAACACAATTAAATCATCATATCATAACTCATGGAATGAAATGGTCTTCATAAACATCATTCAATAATAAGATAATTGAGGGAAATGAAATATGTTTCACAAATATCATTCAATAAAAAACATAAAACATTATAGGATATAATAATAATGTTTTAATTGAACAACATCCATAGTAAAATATAAGTAACAAAAAATAATGGTATATTAGGTAGAAACGATTTTTTAGATATCAATTGAAAACAATTTTCATGGAAAATATTATTTAATCTTTGAATACGTTTTCATTTAAAAAAATGACATGTAGTTTTAGAAGAAGGCATTTTCTTTGAAAATAATGGTTGAATATTTTAAATTAATCAAAAATGAATTAACGAATAGTTATGGAGGAAAAAAAATTCATTACTTATATGATAAAGAACTTTTCTTTTCTATTTTTTCTAGATGATTCCTAATATACCTTTTCTAGAAAATGAAAAAAATAGTCCATTAAAACCATGTAGTAAAAATATAAAAAATTTTGGTAAATATAAATATTAAAATACATTTGAGAATATAAAAAACAAATTTTATGAAATTATTATAAAACATGGACATTGATTATAAATATTCCATAACTAAAAATTAAAACGAAACAATCCCAAACAATGATGACATTGTGAAGTAAGTAGTCATCACGTTAGAATCGCTAGAATCATATTCCATATAAAATAAATAAAATTAAATGGATAATATAAACCCAAAATATTAATGATAAGACCCATAAAATACATTCGTGGTATGTATATACACTATGAATATGAAATATGTGGTGGAAAGGGCATGTGTCCCACATATGTAAATGTGAGACATGAATCCACTATTACATGAGTATCATAAGAATCATGATCCCAATAAAATAATGAAATAAATTAATGATTTTTTATTATTATTTAATGTATATTAATTAAATAAATAGTCATAGGTTGTTATATACATCAATAAAAGGTTTAATTGTGAATACACTTGTATCTCACAAAAATAACAAGTGAGATGAAATTACAATACCTTATGTATTTGACTTCCTTACCACACTTTAAAACCTTCTGTATAATGAACATAACTATATTATATATCTACCACAGAATCATGGTCCCACACACACATATATATATATTTATTACCTTATATTTCCCATATATTAACAATTACAATGTTAAAATAACCATTTTTGAGTAATAACTGCTTTTTTAACATAAATGTTTTGACTTTTCAGTATATATCCACTTACATAAATAATGATTTAATTATTTAAATAATATAAAAAAGTCTTATATATAATATAAATTGGTTATATCGTGATTTATAAAAATTTTATAAATGATGGATTTATGAAATGGAATAAACTATTCATGGTGATGATATGCCGAACATACGTGTGGAGGATGTTTCCATTTTCTTGTAGGGTTAAATTAATGTAAATTACATGATATATTAACATTATATTGTCAATTTTATTTCATATAAATAATATATATTCATAAAAAATCATCATTATTACCATCCATAAAATATAGGTGAATAACGAATTACATCGCATTGCGGAGATGGTAATCCAGACGTATGCATGAGAGGTATTATCACTTTAAGAGAATATTATATGGTAAAATGTATAAATTATATAAAATAATAAACATATTATACTTATATAATATATATATAATATATATATATATATATATACTTTAAATTCATCATGAATATCACTCAAAAATGATGGTGATAAAAAACAGATTTCACTAGGGCGTGTAGACGGTATGTTGTACGTATGCACGGGTTGTGAGTTAATTTTTCATATGATGTATAAAATATGTAATATGTTGGTCCCATAATCATAATGAAATAATATAAAATAAATGATTTTGTATTCATTACTTTATTATAGAAACAACATATGAATAAGAAGTAGAAGATGAAAATAACTTGAATGGGTTGTTAAAACAATTACCCATTTATTTGGGGGACATCAATTATATATATTTTCAATGGATATAGAAATTTTGTTTTAGGAATACCAATTAATAAATAACATGGATAATGAAATTTTCAGGGGAAATAGGTAGGGTTATGTCGAGGTAGAAGGCTCAATGTTGTGTAAGGAAGTGAGGGATTTCGGTTCCATTTTATAACAGAGGTGGGAGAACATTTAAAAATCAAAAAATTATTAAAATATAAAAAAGTTATTATAGAGAATAAACATCAAAATTAGATATAAATGAATGGTATGTGACATTATATACAATATCCTTTCCCCATTGTGACTATTTATCAATTTTCAGATTTTTAAATAATTTATTTATATACTAATTCAACAAAATATCATTATTTTCAAATTTGATACTATTCATTTAATTTGGATTTAAATAGATAAAAAAGATGTGGGAATTAGAATATAATGGTATTTAACTTCTATAATATTTTTTATATATCTATGAAATTATTTATAAAATTTAATTCATATAAATTATATCTAAATTAATATTCTTGATATAAATTATTTTATTTTTATCATAAATAAATAAAGATTTTTTAACAATGAACATGAATTTAAAGTAATTATATATTTTATAAAAATTCAAAAAAAATTAATATATATTCTATTTTATTATAATAAAAATATGAATGTAGATTTATTCATAGCTCGGTTTTTCCCTTAATTCACACATAATATATATTAAAATACAAGAGAGTGATTTTTTGTATCTATCCTTAACTTTAAATAATATATATGATATTTTTATGGACTATATTCCATCAAAAACTCCAATTATATAATAAGGTGTTCGAGTTATAATTCCCTCAATCCAATAATTTTTGGACAAGTTTCATTTTTATTTTAATCCCTACCATTTTTATTTACCCTTAATTAATATATTGTAATTTTAATTATGATGAAATAATTCTAAATATTATTATGTTATAAATAATTACATAGCTAGGGTCAATTTTACATAAATTCAAAATTTATTAAATATTAGACCTTATTATATTCTTATTGTAAATTTTAAATATTTTTATGATTTTAAATTAATTTAATAAATTAGGATTTTTATAAAATATCATTAGTGTCAAATTTGACAATATATATATCTTTTTATTCTAATAAAATACTAAGAGTAATTATGAGAAGTATTATTGTTATTTTTTAATATTAAAATATCATTTTATATATGATTTATCTAATTTTCCCTTAATAGTGGTTAATGAAAATTTTATATAGTTACTATTCATAATATCCAAAATATAAAGTTCATACTATAAGACTCTAAATATCATACTTATTACAACCATGTTTCTCTATTTTTTAAATCCAATTCATAGAAGTGACAAAATTAATGTTCATGTTAATCCTGTACATGTGGCGGGGAAGTACATAAAAGGAACGTTCAAATGTCTAATATGTTTTTATATCTAATTTAAAAATAAAAACAACTCCAATGAAATAAATTGGATTAATATTTCAATAATAAATCCATTGGGACATAAAAATTAATATTAATGAATAATAATTATTAAAAAAAGATAGTTTTTTACTAAAACGTAGTATTTTTTCTTATTCACTAAAAAAATTGAGAACTCTTATAAAAATAGTAAAAAATAACCATAAGTTATTTTTAACATTAAAAATTGATTAATAATGTTCATTTTAATGAATTAAATTTCTACTAGAGTCTAAAATTAATTTTACTATTGTATATATAATCATATAAAATCATTTAGTTTAGGGAAATAGTATTTCTAACCATATAAATACTTTACCAAATATTATATAATTATTTATAAATTATTTTTATATGAAAAAGTTATATTTAAAATTTAAAAATTTTATTTTACTACTAAAATTACACTATTTATGTATAGGTCATAACAATCTTATTTAAATAATTATAATAAAAAAGTGTTATTTTGTGGAGACTCAGTGTTGTGTGTTACACAATCCAAGTAGATGTTATATGTATTTCAAGCGTAACATTCTATTACGCATAACATAATCCAAAAATAGAGAATTTATATAATAATAAAAATATATATCCAACATTACGTGAAGAGAAGAATATCAAAAATATTAAATTAATTCAAAAATAAATATTTCACAAAATCATCGTGTGTTATAGTAAACCTCAATGATGAATAACATTAAATTGTGGGATTTTAAATTGATGAAAATACACAAATTAAATCATTGTAAATTTCTTGAGAGAAATACCATTTTTACAGTGGAATAATATTTTATTAATCAAATCAATTATAAACGTAAAAAATTATTTAGGAGAAACAGTTGAATCATATAAAAGATTCCTAATAAAACTAAGGCACTAGTAATGACCGGGAAGATTCTAATGTATTATATTTTTTGAAAAACATTTCTTTAATCTTTTTTAAAAAAGAGTCTTTTAAAATAGAAAATTTAATAGAATATGTCAATGTTAAACAAATTAACCAATTATGTTTATTAGAAGTAAATCCATAAAAAAATTATATAAAGCATACAGTAACCAAAATTCATTTGACATGTAATCATAGCATGACATAATCATCAGAGTATATTTTCAACCAAATGATTTGAAATTTGGTTAATAATTCCCATACCGTTATGAAAATTGTCAATTGTATGCCCCATAATATTAATGATCACAAAGTAAAAAGCTGAATTATATGAACATAAAATATTTCATGATATGATATGTCAAAAAAAATTATACATACAGTACAAACAAAGAAAAAATGTTGAATAATTCATATCATATAGAAATAAATGCGAGTTCTGAAAACCCTTAACATTTGTCTAAAAGCATTCAACACTTATACTTACTATAATATATAATCATATTAGATTTATTAATTACATAATTATTAACCAAATAAAAATGTAATTTATTTATTTGAATATTAATATGTTCACTTATTATCATTTTAATGGGATATAATGATTAATTTTTTTGGGGGAGTGTTCAATTAATTGTTTTATGGTTAGTTCCCATGAGTTTAAATATGGGAGTTATTGTTAGATGGAAGGAAAACTCTAGAAGTATAATTGAATAACATTAATATAATAAATTTTTTAAAATTTTATCAAATATTATTTTCTAATATGGTATGATGATTTTTCATTAGAGAAAAAAAATAATGAAAAATGATTAGTTTATTTGGGAGGTTTTTATGAAAATCATTAATTAGTATTCTATTACATTATATCTTTTTATATAGTTATTCTAGAAATTTTAATATTTTGTAATAAACATATTATAATATTCTTTTAACAATAATAATGGATTTATAACCATCATTGAATAATGTAATGGAAAAAACACATCTACTAAGAAGGTGGTGAATCGATACCTCATGGTTGATGTTTTCATTATTTTTATAATATGAGAAGATAATTCATTTTATGATTGCTAATACAATAACATAATTAAATTATAGTATATATTTGATCCTGGAGTTATCAATAATCTTGTACTTGGGTAGGAAAGAATGATGAAGAATCAATAATGCATTTAATGGAGACTGGTGGAGGGTTTTACCTCCTGTATAACCACTCTATGAGAGCCTCCATAAGACAATAGGGTTTGGTCTTATAGTGAGAATAGAAATACCCAAATGTAGGAAATATTATTTGGAGGGGAATTGTGTATAATATTATCATGCTCCCATTATTATAATGTTTGATGAGAGTAGGTGGTGATGGGTGATATTTATTGTTGTAGGAGAGGGGTATTATTAGATTATTTTATTCATTAGATTATTATTTTGGATCATGACTATAAATAGAATTGATTCACGTGAGTAAATAAAATTACTAGATCATGTGAGATGGATATAATTTCCAGAAAAATAATAAATTATTCATCAATGAATTTAAAAATCAGTTATTTAATTATAATATTTGACTGTATAAATTATTGTATTTAAATTTCCAAAAAAAATACTATTTTAGATAAATCTAAAAAATGCACCCCAAACATTTTTTGAATGGTTTATTGCAAAAGTGTAATTCATTTTTAGGGAAAAAATTAATTAACATGAGAAAATTAATTTTAAAATAAAATAATCATTTATTAAGAAAATACATATTTAAATATTTTAAATAATTTTACGACACATTGAAAAAGTAATTATGGTCTAATAAAATTTTTCTATAATTATAATAAAACAATATATTAATTTATGGAAATATATTATGAAATTTTTTTATTAAAATTTCATATTAATTATAAAATAGTAAATAAACATTCACGTTTCAAAAAAAATACAAATACATAATTTATCACTTTTAAAATGTTTATCTACATAATCTATGAGAAATATATATTATATTTTTATTTATGAGATTCCGAAATTTTAGTTATAATTTTATTGATGAGGTTATTATTCTAATGGACACATTTCTATTTCTATTGGATACATTACTATTTTAATATTCAGGATAATATATTATATAATGGATCATTTATGAAAGATAAAATACCAAGTAAATTGAATTTTTAAAAGGGGATGCATACCATTAAATCATCAATAATTTCATTATCACTATAATCAAATATTTTGTCATCAAAATTTTCATAATATCACCACATGAAAATGTTTTGGCTGTTCTTTATCATAATTCCTTATTCTTCTCATTTCACCTCTATAATTTTAATATTTTTTAAATGTACCCTTCCATATAAGTCTTTTGATTCCTAAACACCAGTTCTCTAGTGTCAAGAATCTAGATAAGATTTTCATAGAATGATAAATCTATTTGCAGTTCAATTTATTCTGAATTGTGAACATGTGTTGGTTCTGAATGTACATTCTTAATAAAGTGATGTGTAATACATCATGAAAACTTGATATACATAATGGCATTTCTAATTAGTAACATATAGGTCCAATTTGTTTACAAATTTCAAAAGTACCAATGTACCATAAGATACAATTCATTTTCATTCCATGGATCAGAGCACGAATCCAGGGAGATACTTTAATGAAGTCATGATCTCCCCCTTGATACTCAAAATCTTTTATCTAGTTATTTTTATATATCTATTTACTACTCTAAGCAGATTTGGTATGATCCCAAATAGTCATTACCTCTTTCTTTGACTCTTCAATATGTTTTGGTCATAAAATCTTTCTTTCAACAACATTATTTCAACAAGTTGTATTGGGAATTCCCATTCCATATAACGTTTCAAATGGTTCCATTTAAATACTTTAATTTAAAATATTTTTGGGATGAATTGAGTAGTTTTTATAATAATATAAATAGGGTTTTAAAAAAAAGTATATCTCAAGTGAATGAAAATATATTTCACAGAAAATATGTGGTACTGTCGTATTAATCAAGTGAATGAATGTGGAAAAAATAAATCAACCATGTTATTTGTAAAACTTATTGATTAAAGTTGTCAATTAAAGAATCAAATGCAGAATTATTGAGAAAACAATAGTGGAATGAGTAGTCATATTTCATGTTGTGATTGGTGGTATCCAAGGAGGGATTTAGTGTCTCCTCTGAAATTTGTTATAGAACCATGTCTTAGTTTTTTTATATAGAAACATTTAAATTTTATTCTCCTTTAATTTATCCTAGTGATGGTGAAAAAACTAAAATTATCATGCCTCCATAATTAATTAATATTTCTTCATACATTATCAATATAAAGGGAGAGAATATTATTTTTTAAAATGATGAAACAATATCTGAAGGGGTAACTGTTTTATTCAATCATTCCACAATCAGTCCCCTTTATGTATTTAACTATATTCTTCTAAAAAATAAACAAGAAAATTTTATAAAATAAAATATGTATATGTATTATCTATAAAATAAATCATAGATTAAATAAAGGAGTGATGAAGAGTTTCATAAGATTATTGAAACCAGAATATAATTCATAAAATATTAATTAGAAAAAGACAAAAATAATAAATATGGGAGATATATTTGTAAACAATTTTTTGGAATTGATAAATCTAATGTCAATGAAAAACGGGATGATACTGAATGGATAATATCCAATGTGAAAAAGATGAAAAGATATTATAAAATTTATAAATCATTTCAATTACCTTGTAACCATTTATGAGGAATTAATTTTCATGAGATTATTATTATAGAATAATCATGGAATAGAAAACTATATTTTGAATGAAAAAGGACAAAATAATAATGGTATTCTGATAATTATTCTACCCTTTCTTAAATAATTTACTAAATATGTGAATATGTTTTTGGTGATGAATAGTTTATTTCACCCTATTTTAATCCATTGTATGTTAATAAAAAATATTTGTAAGAAGTTTATATAATTTATAATGATGTTATGGTACCAAAAAAATGGGTTATGTGAAATGAAATTGTTTGTTAAAAAGATGATGAAAATATTGAAAATATGCTAATTGATAATAATATTATTGATGACTTATCTGTGATAGAATATTTTGTCCAATTTTTTTAAACTATCAATTCATCTCCGTTAAATAATATATGTAAAAGATTTTTTGTTTTCTAATAATTATATAACTAATAATTAGAGTTGTGAAGAAATTATATAAATGATTGAAATATTGTTTCTAATGAAAATTTTGATATTGAGGGAATTTTACTATGAAATTATAAAGAGTTAAATTATTAACCAATCATACCCCAAGACAACATGATTTTAAAGGGGGAACAATCTAATAGTTAATCATAATTTAAATATACATTATAGACTAATTTTTTGATTTGAATCTTGCTTCAATTTTTCACAAAAAATACTATAATAATTGTTGTCAATTGAATCCATATTTTCTTGAAAATTTCTAAAAAAATATTTTTCAACTGATTATTACCAATATTCCAAATTGAAGAATATATTTATTGATCAAAAAATAAAAATCAGAAATAATTAAATATAGACAATTATATCTATGATTTACATGAACTAATATCGATAAATTTTAACAATTAAATTAAATCTAAAGACAAGGATATTAAATATAATGAATAATATACTTTCAATTTCCCTAAAATTATAATACTATTTTTTTAAATTATGGTTTAGATAAATAATTAGAAATGTTTTATAGATAATTTTTTTATAAAAAATTTATTACGATTGATGAATCAAAAGATTATAATATTTTTATTAATAAATAGATTGTTGATCATAATTGAAAATATTAAAATACGATAACTGAGTAGGATCTTGTTTTGAAGGAACATTAAAATAAGTTGGATGAAAATACAGTACAATATTTTCATAAGATCTATTTCTAATAATATATTTTGAAAGAGGATTGGAAATATATTATGATTTTAAAACATGTGACTAAAAAATCAATTAAGAAGGATTGATTTGAATATTCTATTTTCTTGTATTATCGTGACTCATTATATATGGTTGATTAAATCATATTGTTTATGGATGATTGAATGGTTTAATTAATAAATATGAATAGATTTTCATTAAATTCCTTCTATATTTATTTCATAATATTTATATTCAATATTGTTTCTCTATTAAAAACATCATTGGATTTTCATACCTATTTTATGGAGGAAATATTTCATTTTTCCTTTTTGAAAATCGGAAATGGGGAGTCCTATATAAAATTGGGATACTTTATAAGGGATGTTTTCTGTTATATAATTAATCATAGAATGTTTTTAATGAATATGATCTATTCACATTTCAGAAATCAAAATGGTTGAATGTTTTATGAAATTTCTAGAAAAAATTAAAATTTATTTATTCTCATATTGTAGAAGAATAATCCACACTATGTTTTTATAATTGTATGAATTATATTAATCCCAAAAAAATTTGATATTTTGAAAAAGAGCAGATTTTTTATGCCAAATAAAATCTATAGAGTTTATTTTTATTAAATTTAAGAAATAATTAAATATTATATTCTTTACATCCATGTCTTTTATTTCATGAATGATGAGATTATTGAGTTAGAGACCTATTTTGTCGATTATTTTGAATATCACAAGGCACTTTATTATGCATTTGTTTTAACATGTTTTTTGGTTTAATATCATAATTTATAGATGTAACAAAAATTTAAGCAAAACATTAATCATCTATGGTTTTAATAAATAAAATTTCTCTTTAGATTTCGGAAATTCTAATAAAATGTGGAATTTCAATGTAAGAATATATTAATGTATCTTGAAAAACTCGTAACCATAATTGCTTAAATTAATTACATTCATTGATAGTTAAAACATTTTACTGGTTCATCAATAACATCATCAATATATATGGAATAATTTCTTTTCTATCAGAAGATGAAAATTTAATTACTAATTATTAATATATAGTATTTTTTATCAATATTTGTTACTAATTATTATTAATTATTTATATTTATTACTAATTATCTCTAATTATTACTAATTATTTTTAATTATTAATAATTATTACAAATTATATATAATTATTTCTAAGTATCACTAATTACCACAATTTATGACTATTGATTACTAACTATTACTATTTATTAAAAATTATTACTATTTATCTCTAATTATTACTATTTACAATTAATTATTACTATTTATCACTAATTATTATTAATTATAACTATTTATATCTATTAAATACTAATTACTAATAATTATTACTAATTATTAGTAATTATTAATATTTATTACTATTTATTAGTATTTATTACTATTTAGAAGTATTTCTTACCTTTTATTACTATTTATTACTCTTTATTAATAAATACCGATTATTACTACTAAATACCGCTAATTATTACTGATAATTAATAATCATTAAAAATTATTACTAATTATTATTAGTTATAACTAATTACCACTAATTATTACAATTTATTAATAATTATTAGAATTTATCAATAATTATTACTATTTATTAATAAAATATTATTATCGGAGATTTCTACCAGATTTAAATATTATCCAAAATCACATTTCATGTCATGTTATATTGATAAAAAAATTTCTTTTAATAATTGAATAGTAATTTATGACTCTATCTGTTTGAGGATGATAACAAGTACTAAATTGATATTCATAATACAAATCCTTCTAAAGACATAAATAATATTGATGTAAAATTATTATGTCGATCAGATAAAATCGATATATGTGCACCATTAAATCATAATAACTGATTAATATAGGGTCAACCAAGTCACTTCTAATTAAAAATCCACCATTATAGTGAGGAAATGTTCAGATTTTGTATATTGATCAATAATTACCCATATTTCATATTTTTTTAATATTTCGTAATATAGTGAAAAAAAACCATAATATGGCCATCCTATTTATATATAAGAATAGGTATCAGTTTCATGAATCCTCTAGGTTGTTGGCATATAACCTTAATCTAGTGAAAAAATAAACATTGCGATAAATAATCATCATTTTCCCACTTTAAATTATCACACAAATAATGTTCTTTTAAATATCTATACATCTTACTAATACCAGGGTGTATAAATAAATATGATGGATTATCCAATAATTCCCTTCTAATCTCGTTTATAGAGGGAACACAAAGAATATTCCAAAATGGTAAAATTTCATCTTCGTATACGATGTATATATACTTCACACCATTCACAACTAATTTTTTTTAAAAAACACTCATCATGAAACAGAGAAAATTGCATCCATTCCAATAAATGTAGTTTCAAACCCATTTGAAAAGGTATTCATGTTTCTCATTCTTTGATAATTCTTGTATCTATCTTTACTAGATCCATGTATACAGGATCCCTATTAATCCTCAGTTTGATCAGAATACCATGATTATTCTGGCTCAATGATTAAACTACATTATTTTCCATCACTAGGTGGCCGTGTACAGTACAATACTAATCCTTGGGTTTCATGATCCATTTGACCTTTTCATCATGTAGGGTTCTTTATTTGAGAAGATATATATAAAATTATTTTGAAACTTATATTTCTAACATCATTTACCTTTGAGATGGTGTCACCTTATCTTCATAGCAATGATTATAGCTTCTAAATGATGATCAAAAGTCTGATATTGCTGTTAATTGATTCATAGGAAATTAAAATACAATTATATATAAGGATGCAACCGTGTCGTTTTTATGATGCATTACTATAAATAAAAAATACACCATTTCTCAAGAGTTGAGTCAAGATCAGGGAGTTAACAAATATCATCTCCTTATTTTTCTCCCATATCTGATATACAGCATGGAAAATTATTTATCCATATATTTGGAAAGAGATAAAATATCCACATACGATGATAATTTTTAGGAGACTATTGTCCTCCATAGAATAGTAATAATTCTATCAAAAACAATGCTAATCATACTACTTGAATTATATACATAGTGTGCAGTGTGTCTTTCTAACCTTGTAATGATAGATCCATATGTATCAGCATTTATAACATATTTCTATCTCAAATAGAAGACTTAACACTCCATATCGAATCATTATTCAATAAGGAATTATTTTCCATGAAATTTCATTAAAATATTTCAATTTTATATTTTAAATTTATTCCTCCTTCATTGGGTTTTGAATTAATGACCAGCATTGATCAACATCTCTCAAGAGATGACAAAATATCGTGATAACCGTCTCCCTTTTGTTACTCCCGATTTTGAGAAATTCCTTCTCTAAGGAACATATACAAATATCATCAATAAATGGGATCCAGTCCAATTAAATGATGGATGAAATTTTTGATTCATGTTGTATAAAATTGTGTCAACGAGATGTATATTAAGCTACTCCGTGTGTGTAAGGTTATTCCTCATTACCTGTGTCAGTTTTCTCAGTATATATATATATATATATATATATTAGTTTTCAGCTTCATTTGCTGCTCTAGCTCTAATATCATTATATTTATAATGAGTGAAATCCCTATAGGGAATATGTGAGTTTATTAGTCTTGCATTCATTCCATTATCATCTATTTATAAAAGATAGATTACCATGGAATAGATCACTAAATTTTAAAACTTGTGAGACACATAAATTGTAACTAAACTCAAAATCATTATAATGGTTACCTTTGAAAAATTATAAATTTAATTTATAGGGATATCTATATATATATATATATATATCCTTTTTTCAATGTTTTTATTTAATCGAGTTTCCAATTATTCTACTAAATTTCTTCTAATACAAATTGCAGTGACCCAGACCCAGTATCCCAAATAAAGTTCCTTTGTTTATTAAATTAGAATAATAATCTATGAAATCAAATCATAATGACCTAATTGTCAAGTAGATTTTGGAATCTAGATGCAAGCATAACTATGACAATAAAACATGAAATGATATATATATTTTAACTCCATTGGAAACACCTGTATTATACTATATTGTCTTCGCATGTCATTCATAATATTCATCTAGTCATATAGGGAAAATATAAAACCCAATAAATTAGTGAAATCAGATTCATATAAAGGAAAATATTACTAAGTAAACTTGTATAAATAATCATCAAAAATAAGGAAAAGTGAATAACAAAAAACTCATACCATTAAAACATAGTCTTAAGAATAATATGGAAACAATAAAAGGTTCTCAAATAACTCCTTATAAATAATCTCATGAAAATTATATTTACCCATGGATATAATATTAGTCAAATAATCACATAAATTATCAATATCTAATCTCACAATTAGGGAATGCATAATTTTGGACACCATAAACATACTATCAATTCCTCATATAAGAAGTCTACATAAAAATCTAATGCCTCGGCCAAAACCAGGTCTAGGTTTTCTAGTCAGACCTACAGATGGGCAATATTAAGCCCCTACCGAAACTTACTATGTCCAATTAATCCGTATATGAATTGTGTGAAAGATAACAAACATTTAAATTAATATTGAAAATTGAATATGAAATTTTAAAAATTTACCAAAGTAGTAAATATAAACACAATATATCTAGAGTAATATGGAGAAAGGTATCAAGATATTACATCCACATTAAATTGATCATAAATTATTCAATAAACTATATTATATGGTATCATAAGAGATCAACCTAAATTAAGAATAAAATTCAATAGTCGGTGTTGTCATAGATGAAACAACCACAAAAAATCCTTGAAAATTTCATGGGTAGAATACCCTTTTTACATTGGCATCATTTATTTGAAAACTCGTGAAATTATAAAATAAAGTATTTTCTATTGAAATGAACTTGTAAAATTAAAAAAAAATCATAAAAAAATTATGTAGTCCTGAATTGGTAAACTCAACTCATCCTATATATGTTTATCAAATTATTTAATTTAAATTCTTGAAAAAATATACACTTAAAAGAGTATTTTTAAAAGAATGTGTGTGCATTTAGGAAATGAATAAATTTTGTGTATTTGATATAAATTCACATTAAACATGTGTAAATAAAATATATTATTATAAAAATTAAAATTTTTCATATAATCATTTCATGGAATAATCATTGTAGTAGATGTTTAACCAGAAGAATAGAAAATAGGTTAATAATTCACTTACCACTATGAAAACAATCAAACCGTATACCGTATAAAATTAATGATCATGAAATGAAACATTGAATACCATTAATATAAATATATTTATGATATTATATATCATAATAATTTATACATAATACAATCAAATGAATATGAGGCTTGTAATTAATAACTCATTGAAATAAAATTGATATAAGAAAACCTTCACCTAATGTCTGAAAGGGTTGTGCCCTAATAATGAATGTCATAGATAATCAAATTATATTAATTAATTAATTATTTATGAACCTATTGAATTATATTTTATTTATTATAATTTTATTAAGTTCATTTTTTTCCACTTAGAATGATTATAATATTTGATTTATTTATTTTTGGAGTGGTTTATTCATGTTTTTATACATTGTTCCCTTGAATAAAAATATTGGAGTTATTTTCGAATAAAAGAAAATCTCCAGAAGTGGAATGGAATGTTATTAATATAAATCCATTAATTTAAATGGTCCACATACATTATTTGTATTTTTAGTATGATGGATATTTAATAGATAAATTTATAATGAAAAAAATATTAGTCCATTTTCATAGTTTTTACCACCATCAAGAACAACTATAATTATTTTTAATATTATTTTTATATAATGATCCAGAACATAAATAATTTCCAAAAAACATGTTAAGATATTTTTTTATTATAATAACATTTTATGGACTAGACTTGAATTCTATTATAGAAAATAATAAACCGTTATATAAGATACTAGTGAATCGACCCCTCACGAAAGATGTTTTCATTTTTAGAAAGAAAGTGAAAATGGAGGGAATTTTAATATTTTTATTGTTATTATATTTATATAAAATAATTAAATTATATATATATATATATGATAATGTATTTATCATGAAAATATTTATTTTGGAGGATTGAATGAGATATAATAATGAAATAATTTAATAGGGAAAGGTGAAAGGTTCTAACTCTTGTATAACATGTCCTTTAGAACCTCATTTAGGATCTCATGTATGGTATGTTGGTGTGACCATCTGGACCAAAACACCGGGATCATAATTCATTGATGAGTTTGGTAGAATATTATAATGATAAAATATTATAATGTGCATGGAGAATAGGCTGTGAGGGGTGGTATTTATAGTTGGAGGAGAGTGGCATTTTTCAGTTATGTTGTTCACTTGTTTGTTATATTGGATCAAGATACTCAATAATATTGATCTTTATTACTAAATACTATAACTATAGAATAATTTTTTTATATAATGAAAACATAATACATCTATTTCACAACCATTACTTAAAATTAATTTATTTAATTATAATTTTATTTACTGTAAATTAATATATTTCACTTTAATTTTTTTTCTCAATTTTAGAAAAATTCCAAAAAATCAGGTTAATTTTTTTTAATTGTATAATTTAACCATTAAGACCATAAAAAAAGAAATATTTTGAAAATATGTCAGGTTTCATTTTTATATAAAATAATAACTTGTTCAAAAATTACTGATTAAAATATTGTAGACAATTTTATGACACATTGTAAAATTAATAATGATCTCTTATAATTATTATATAATTATATTGAAAAATAATAATAATTAATGAATCTATATTATGAAATAAATTTTCATTTAATTTATTATAATAATTATAAAATGGTAATAAAAAATTCACATTTCTCAAAAATACCAATAAATAAATTATCATTTTTTAATAATCTATTTTCATATACGATGATATAAATATATCATATTTTTATCAATGAGACACCTAGATATTATTTATAATTCTATAGGTGAGATTATTAATCTAATGGAATCATTTCACTAACTAATTTTTGCATTACTATTCTATGGGAAATTATAGTATATTAGAAAACAATTTTTTTGTGAAATGTAAATAATCAAATAAATTGAATTTATTTAACAAGATACATAAAAAAATATTGGGTTGTAATACCATACTAATAAATGTAGTAGATCCATCCTTTTAATCCTCTATTTAAAACTTTGTATCATATATAAATTTTGACACATTAATACCTTTCATATCAACCTGATAATTTTCTATGGAAAGAGGATGAGATCCCACCCTTTCAGTACATCATATCAAATCTGAGAGCCCTTAGTTCATGTGTATCTAACTCTACATCCATTTATCTATCTCTTATAGAAACAAAATAGATGAAAATATCAATAATATATCAAAAAGAGTATTAGACCAACCATATAATTTTATTGGGTGTGTCCCTTACATTCAAAATGATAATAAAACACATATCCCTACAGTGAAATATTCTGTAAACTCCTTCTACCACGATGGTACTAGTCACCATGCATCCTCATCAAAAAAGAATATGAACTTTGGTTAACCAATAAAGTCATTAATTATCCAGAGTTATAGGTCTTACATCCTATTAGAATTTCATCCATAATTTCCATTAACATGACCTATATAATGCTTGGTAACAACATAAGATTCTAGAATCAACAAAATATAAATATTAGAGCAATTTTTAATACTATATGCATTGAAATATTAAATGTAAATGAGTTATGGAGAAAAATACATCAATATGGAAATCAAATAATCATACTCCATGATAATATAATATCAATATTCCAATGTAACTTAATTCCATGATGTTACTACTCTATGTGGATTAAGATTGAGTTGTTAATTAAATAATTTATAAATAGATTTCAAGGTTAGATCTTCACACAATATGGCTTTCCAAAACTTTTATCACCACTTCCATACTGTTCAATCATTCATATAATTGTTGAAACCAACCATGGAGTCTTTGGGGATTATTAATAAGTAAAAACTTAATCTCAATCTACTTTTTCTGTCTTCTTATTCATGTTTTACATTGTCACCAAATATTTTTGTGGATGTTTCTTGGTGAGTTTTTAAGCATGGTCAACATTATAATCTTGTTCAAAACTGGATACCTGTGCCAAATACTAGAAAATTCATGTTATAGTTTTCACCAAAAATGATTCAATAAAAGGATTTTTTGTAGGTATCACTCCCCATATTCTTCCATTGCAGTCATGGATAACTATCTTGAATTAAGCATATTATATATTACTAAAATATGATGATATACTAAATAAAATTCAATATTTTTCTCACAAAAAAAATTAGGATTGAATCCATAATTGAACAGATATATATACAATAATTCCATACAACCACAAACATCCCATGGAAACTAAAGGTTTCTCTTAAAATTGATATTTCAGGGAAACTCGCACATTACATCTCAATTTCTGATGGTCGTACTTATAGTATTTAAATAACCCCAAGACAAATAAGGGTTATAAACACCCTTCAATTTAGTATTTAAAATTAATTGATTACATTTATACAATTTTCTAGTAGAAAACCTCAGGTTAATCCATAACTATCACCAAACTCTCTAGTTATAGTTCCACAAGAGGATTCAAAATAACTGTGGGACTGACAAAAGAACATGGGTAAGAATAAAAGATAGGGGTAACCTAAATATCACTCCAAAATACATATTATTAGTTATAAGTACTTCGATTATCATAAAATATAATAAAATACATAGTATTTCAAAAAAAATGCAAGATATGATAAATGGATAAAATATTTAAAATGAAAAAACTAAATGGCCATAAACATGAACCCTAAACAACTCATGCGTCCATATAAACATGACCATGTGTGAAAACCCATCTAAACTCCCACTATGTAAAAAATCTATAGGGAGTCATCCATTACATGATGCTCTTGCATTTACCTTTAACATACAAAACCATTTCTACAAACACCCATTGGAAAAAGATTAATGTTAACAATAAATCACATTAGGAAAAAACCATTGAATATATACAATTTATATGAATATAAATTCATTTGTTTTTTGACAAAATATATTGAAAATAATTAATATGAAATAATTTCCCAATAACAAATCAATAATTTTTTTATTAGAAAACATGCATTCTTCTAATAATAAAATTATCACGGCATTATATAAATATATATATATATATATATATATCCATGAGTTATTAGTATAATTTAAAACTAGGTTTTCATGAATCAATAGTCTCATCATTTATGAAAATAATAATTTTAAATAACCAATAATATAACACATTCATAAAGCCTGAAAGGTAAATCCAAGACACATCAATGTACATAACCAACACACTTCAAGGAAAACTAAATACCATGAGTAAATAATTATACATTGGAATCATGGTTACACATTAATACTATCCACTAGAAACCATGGTATGAAATGAACCAACCATAGAGAAATCCTACTTCACTAAGGGTCGTATATGTTACATTTTTTATATACTCTATGGTCGCTAATTATTTGAAATACCAACATTACTTTTCAATAAAACTAATCCCATAGTTCAAAAAAATTTCTATAGTGATGGAGCACCACATCCATAGTTGAAAAATAAATTCAATTTTGGAACCACATTTATGTAATTTAATTAAAAACATCACGAGTATAAAATATAGATTTCAGAATAAATATTCTTTTGAAAACATATTGATTTACAAACAATGTTCTACACTATCAGCCATGAATATCAAACACTCAATTTTATTAATCAAAACCAAATCATAGAATAAAATTAATGGAATAATGATTATGGAAACCCCATATGATAGATACAATAGTATCTCAAAATGGATAATATAATTTCAACATCATAATTGATAGTGGTAAATGAATAGATTGTGTCCCTGAAAGCCGAGATGCATGAGAGACACCATAAATTACAACAAAACCATCTAAAAAATTAAATCAAATTGAAATTGATTTCCAATAAATTATGGGGATGATATATCAAGATAAGATATTAGGAAAAGTGGGTACACTAAGAGGATATTCAGACATACCTTAATAATACCCACCAAAATAAACTAAGAGTAACTAAGTATTCAAATGTATATTCCTATAGTGCATTATAGAGTGGATGGAGTGGGATAATTCGGGATAATTAGTGGGTTATAGTTAATAATTGAAATAGTAATCTAGGTAATTTACCATTGAGTGAAGTTTACAATGAATTTCATGGTTAGGATTCAAGGTTATAAAAACCATACCCAAACTAATTTGTAGTCATTAACCATTGAAAACAATTTTTCTTGGTTTCCTAGTAATATCCATATAGTTTCATGAACCATATAGGATCCTTTGGACCAAATAAAACTATATAATTTTTAAGGATTATTTCATGGTTATTCAAATCATATTGAATCCTTGTAAATCACCATTTTATCCAATATAACAACATCACATGATGACCACATGGTTACTACTAAAAATAAATCTAATATGAGTGTATATCCTTGTAACGCCCCGACCCTTGTTACCCAGAGTCGGTGCATTATTACATAACATTGGCATGATCACAAGAAAGATCAAGTCTCAAAAGTCTGATTAGTTTAGTAGCCTTGGAATAACTAGATACATTTATAAAGTTTATATTAGATCATAAAATGAAATACTACAACAACATATTGTCTTCATATCCCCTCATACTATCCCTTCAGTTCATTCATAAAATACTTCTTCACATCCTGGGAAAAATAAAACATATAAAAAGTGGTGAGCTCAAATTCCCAGTAAGGATAAAAATATAGCAGAAACTTTCATAAATAAGAATAAACATTTAAGGCAATGTATAACTAAAACAAAAGCCTTTCAAACTCAAACTTCAACATAGTATGGAAAAAATAAAATGAAATAATTCCATTTACATATTCACATGTATATTCTACTAATCGAATAATCACATGCAATATCAATAACCACTTTCATAATGATGGAATTCCTAATGCCAGACTATCATAACCACAGAGCCAAGGCCAATTTCCAAGACTACAAATAAGATTTTTCCAAGGCCTTGTCCCAAGACACTATTTTGTCTCATGAGACCTATCGAAGCAATTTTTTTAGAAGATACTTATGTTTAAAATTTCACAAATATACTCGAGTGTTTTTCTGAAAACATCATGCAAGATTCTGAAAACAAAATAACTAATTTTTAGACTGATCGACTAATTACATGCCATGATGGGTTCACGCCCAATCCCTTCTTATCTACCACACATGAGAGTCAGGTTTTCTGAAAACAGTTTTTAGATTGTGTTAAGTACGTATACATTTGCACTGTATTTTCATATATTAGAGAGAAATCTCTCTCTCTTTTTTTGAAATCATTTAAAAATAACATAATTATAAAATAAAACATTTACTTTGAAAATATTCTTATAATCTTGTAAGGGATGCTTCGACGATTTTATAACGACAGAAAATAGCTGCACCTGCCATATAAGTTTAAAAAACATTCTTACCTTAATTTTGTCAAAAAGGTTAAAAAGGACCTTGTTTGGAAAACTACAGAAAGATTCCTTTATAAACCACTCATAAATGTCAACAAGGGTATAAATGAATTTAACCCATATTCTAGTAAATAGTAAAAATGTTTTGAAATACATTTTTTAGAAACACAGATGTGGATGATAAAGAAGTCCTAGTAGATTATTACGTATAAAAAACCTTGGATAATGAAGAGATTTCGAAATAAACCCTTTACCTTATACTTTTACTTGGTTGGGGTAGGTTAACCTCCTATATAATGGTGAAATAATTGTTATTAAATTATTCACGAATCATATATATTAATATGATATCATATATGATCTTTTAACATTTCTTGGTTAATAATATTTTAGAATTATTGTCGTTTCAGCTGTTAACTTACTCATTTTCTTTTATATGTTTTGTTATGTAAGCCATGTTTGTTATGGATTGGTTATATCTTATTCATATCCAGAATGATATTAAGTCCTTAAACATTATTATTAATCTTCAAATGATAATTAGACTTGAATGGATACGATGGAGAATGAATCTCGTCGCGTTCGTGGAGACGGTAGTCCGTACGTACGCACAAGTGACAATATCATTCTTTTGATATTAAAATAAAATATAATTGGATGTTATATCATATATACAGAATAATTATCATGTTATATTTATTATCTACATGAATTACAAATCATTATTATACCCATCTAAATAATTATTTTTTGAATAACAATTACACCACGACGTGCAGACGGTAAGCCGTACGTACACACGTATGGTGACATGGCATTGAAAGGGTGGATAGAATAATGAATATGGATGTACCATATTAATAATATTACAGTATATAGGAGATACTTAATTCATTATTTTAGAATGTTAATAACAATGAAAGAAGAAGTTGAAGAAGAAATGAATTTGAAAAAGGGTGGTGAAAACATTACCTCTTCTTCGGGTTCTTGATTTTGATTTGATCAAAAGGGTTCCATAGGCTGGCTTTCTAACTGAAGGAAGGACACTAGGATTAAGTGAGGGAAGTTTAGAGAGTATTTGGGCAGGGTTTATCCGAACCAAAAGGCTTTGAAGATGTTAATTAATGAGAAGGGGGAGTGCCCTTTTATAAGAGGGGTGAGGGGCCCCTTTGGAAAAGCTATAAATATTATTTTATAATAAATTCATATTTGGTTTCTAATGTCTCCAAAGTTGATTAATTTAAGGTTAAGGTGGGGATGGGTCGAAAACCACTCAACCAATAAAATTTATACAGGTCTGGGTTATTATATTAATCTTATATTTAAGTATTAACTCTTAGTTAATTAGTTTCACTTTTACAATGTCTCTTTGTATTTTTATATTATATGGTCAATAAACTAACTATATACATCCAAGACACCCCCATGTGGTCCATTAATGATACACATATCATGATATAAGTCTCTTGACCGAACCGTAGATTTTTAGAAATTTAATATGAATTAATAATATAATATTTGTTTTAAAAACTCTTTTATGTAAATTTTGACACTATTCAATAATTGATTTTTGTAAAAACAATAACAGAATGATTACATCGAAAAACGTTAATTAAATCAATATGAAAATGTCATATAAACCGAGAAAATTATTGGTATTTATAAAAAGTCTCAAATTTAATTTATTTGGGTATTTATAATATCAATTATTCAAATTTTTTATTAATTTGGTAATAACTACATCACCATTGTGTCATAAATAAATTAAACTATATAATGTCTAAAAATAATAAATAAAATACCATTATGTATGCAATAATTTTAGCTATATAATTAATATTTACAATCGAATTTATCTTATGTAATACCCTATATTAAAAATGTTTTAGTAAATAAAATTTGATTTTAACTCTTATAACTCTTCTTTGAATTAAACAATAATAATTGTCCTAATCTAATAAAAGTGGACCTAAATGATAATATTTTACTCCTATGGTTGTTTTTGGTCGAGATACACTTTTCCAATATAATTAGGACATGTGTTAGGGTAATTTTAATTTCATTTTTACCCTTAATTACACTATTTACTTTTAACCGTGGTAAATAAATGTAAAAAGTTACTATTCACCAAAAAATATTTTCATCTCATTGAACCACATTTTACTCCTTGATATTCACCATGTCTTTTGGATTTTTCGAAATTCCACTCATAGAAGTGGTAAAATTATGTTTTATGAAAAATTCAGTTTTTTAACTACCACTTAGTGGTTTCACTATTTATCAAAAAAATAAAAGTTTCCAGAAAAATACACAAATTAGGCCGATGATATATTTGATATTATAAATTCAAAAATGATTTTTATTTCACCAAATTCAAAAAATATCAGTTGCATTAATTAATTTAAAAATCAATTCCCGTCATCAAGACAAATAGCGTGTTTTTAAGAGATAATAACTATCAAAAGATTCACACTTGTTTATGTCCGATTGAATTGTGAAATTATGTACAATGACCAATATTGTATTAAATGGTAAAAATATATTCTAAATATAATTTAAAACCACTCAAATTAATAAATCATCAATATAAATTATTTCGATTAAAAAAGTTGTTTTTAATTAAAATTTAGTAATTTTCACTATTCATCAAAATATAAATCTTATCTGAAAAGTTCCAAAATTTCACCTTAGGATAAATTTGATACTATGAATACAAAAATTAAGTCCATTTTTAGAGATAAAATTTATAAAATGTCAAAAGGTTGGTATTACTATTCATAACGGCTAGTTTGATTGGTTGTGGTGTGTGTTAGAAATCGAAGTTGCGTACAACACATGCTACTGTATTATTCAATGGAAAGCGTACCATGGAATATTGGGATGTTTCATTGTAAATTTTTTATATCACCATTCTAAAAAGTAAATTTATTTGGTCAAATTGAATATATAGAAGTTTAAAATATTGAATTTAAAAAGGGTTCACTATTAAAAGTTGGTAAAAGTGCAATACTAAAAATCAATTTGTTCTTACATTATGTCAAAGAAACTAATAATATGGATTCTAAAATTATAAGGATTATATAATGTTTAAAATTTAGTAAATACTATTCATAACCTCTTTTGAACGGCTTTTTTGGTAAGTCATGGTGTGCTTGAACTCGGTGTTACGTGTAGTGCATGTTATTGAATTATTTTTGATGAAATAACACACTATGAAATCTTGGGGTGTTACAATCCTACCTTTTCCCGAAAATCATTTTTTTACCGCAGTTGTAAGAACTTGAGTTTTTTGAAACGGGTCAAATTCTGACCCAGTTTGAACTTTTTGACTGGTTTTTGAGAAGTGTGGAATATTTGGGAAGTTTTTGGAAAATTCCAGACTACACGCTGTGTACTTTAAGTACACTTCATGTATGAGTTACCCATGTTTCTGGTCGTGTGCTCGTCGAGTACATTCCATGTGAAGACTGTGCAGAAGTTCCATTATACACGGTGTGTATTTATAGACATTTCGTGTATCCCTTACCCGTGCGCGGCCATGTACATGTTGTGTGGTGACCAGCTGTAAATTTCAAACTACATGGCATGTAGCCTTCCTTGACACACCGTGTACCTTTGTCCCATGTGGCGGCCAAGACCCTGGCTGTGTGATGACCGTGTACACGGTCCAAGCCATGTGCTGGACTCCGCTTAAGTCAGAGTACGGAAACACATCTACACGGCGTGTACTTTGGAAATACACGCCATGTATTTTTATTTTTATTTGAGTGATCGAGGCACTGTCACGTTTCATTCCCAGAAGTTCCTTCTTCTTTCCCTTTGGACGAACAGTTTGTCCGAGAAACCCTAAAAAACTCAAACCCTCCAAGAATCTCTGTACGACCTCCATTCTTCGATCCTCCAGTGGGAGCAGGACCGCATCGGAAAGGCTAACCCCATCCACACTTCTTCATCATTGAACCCTCACATGTTCTTTCATAGATTCCATCTCAACGAAATTACCGGATTTCATGAAAACACAGATCTACCACGATTCAGTCCGATTCAGAGGCTGAAATCAATGGAGTGTCATCGTACGAGTATGAGGTGGGTGGTACATACCATCTTTCGTGTTTTCGAAGACTTTTGGGGGTTGTGACCTCCGGGCGTGACGTCAGTTGTTGAGAGAAACATTATTTATTTGTATCTATTTAATTATATGAATTGTTGGATGCCTCTGGGTATTCCCTGACCCTTGTTGTGCTTGAGCAAGGCCAGGTGAGAGGTCGGGCTCATTTGGGGAAATTCGGTCGGGGGTGTCGAAATGTGTATGATTTGGACCAGTATTTAAACTGCTGATTTTAGACAGCTTTTGTTGCTGTTGGATTAAATTGCTGAGTTTGATTTGTTAAATCCTGTTAGTAATTGTTTAAGGTATTTTAAGACCTTGGGTGCTGGTATGGATTGGAATAAGTTAGTGCAATTTAATAGTTTAGTAATGGCATGTTTCATGTGATGCTTGAGTTTAGTTATGCAATGTGTGATATTATCTATGTTGAACTCCTCGTTTTGTTGGGCGTGACACAAATATTGTTGAGTGATGAGGATCACAGGTTGGGGCTTTGGCTTGGATTATTTTGGGTGGTTGCTACCACGGGATTGGGCGTCAAGGACGTCAGTTGAGGCAGTTGGACTGTCAGGTTGGGCTTGGACTAGGTTGCTTGGATGGAGAGGCAATAAGAAGTGAATGACAGGTTCGCAGGGACACGAGGTGTCAGAAGAGTTGTGTCTTCGGAACTTATTGAGGTGATTACCGCTCACCGGGTACATTTGAGTAGTGTGCACACAGATAGACTCTGAGATGATGTGGTACGGCCACTTTCTAGGTAGAGGCCCCCGGTAGATGCAGTTTAGGTATATTTGGTTTGGGGGTGCTTTCCATAGGAACCCACGTGGAAGGTGAGGATCCTTCGGGAGACAGCTTTGAGGCGGTTAGGTTGGGGGCAGAGGTTCACCGCGATTTGAGGTCAGACATCGTTGTCCCTCTGGTAATCTTATGAGGATAGGTATCTCTATTCCTCTGGATGTTGTTCCATGGGCAGGTGGAGCTTCTGAGCTGGGTTACAAAGGTTGGGGATGCCTTCGGGACATCAGTACATGAGACACATGGTGTCAGTGGCACGAGGTGCTGAGCTACTGACAAGGGATTCCAGCGCTGACCGAAGAAGTTACACTTCATGGTAGGTGTTGAGCATCAATGGAGTTAGTGTTTACTTTTGGAATTATACTATTTACTGTTTTCTTATATAAGAATGTCTTCATAAACACTTATATTAGTAACACACTCTTGGGTGGTATCCTACTGAGACTTGTCTCACACCCTACACGGCCCCTTCAGTATGCATGTAGACTTTATGAAATTGGATACAGGTAGAGGGTCATCCTTAGGAGCTGGACTTTAGTGCTATTGACATGGAGACTAGCATGGAACTTATGCTCATGTCGTACTGGAGTTACTTGTTTAGTATTCTTTTTCTTGCATCAGCATGTTTTCTTTATATTGT
The DNA here is from genome assembly GCA_963277665.1 of Viscum album. Taxonomy (NCBI): domain Eukaryota; kingdom Viridiplantae; phylum Streptophyta; class Magnoliopsida; order Santalales; family Viscaceae; genus Viscum; species Viscum album. The sequence goes on along the minus strand of OY728161.1, from coordinate 1,981,018,270 downwards.
AGCTACTTCTGGTTACCCATTGGCACAGTTATATATATATATATTGATTTGTATGACTTGTTTGGATGCATGATTGGTTGTTATAGCAGTCATTATAGTTGATTGCTGGCATGATGTTCTGTTTACTTTCCACTGATCTTCTACAATGTTGCTTTGCTGTTTTATTGATATTGTTATGTTTTCACTCTGTGGGTCTGGATCGAGTCTGCTGAGTCATTTATTTCGGATGCACATTTTAGTATTATACTCGCAGAAGTACAATTTTATTCATCCGAGATGGTATATCCTCCCCACTATACCTATTCAGACCCTCACTACTATTCAGAAGCCTTGGGCGATCAGGGGAGGTGCAAATAAGGTAGTGACACCCGACCCGTTTGTCACTGTTCAGGTGGTTGGCCGGGTTCGGGTCATTACAAAGTGGTATCAGAGGAGTTCGTGATAGGGATTTAGCAGTATTGTTTTTCTGGATACTAATGAGTTAGATACTTCTCTTTTTATTTTTGATGGTTTTACTATTTGGGATATGGTAGAATGATGGTAGGTTGTTGTTTTAACTGAATTTTGAACTTGTGACTGGGTGCATGCAGCCCCATGTATGAGGGATGGATTCAGTTGTCATGGGTGGGAATTACTATTTTTTTCTCAGATTATGGTTTATATGATTTCCACCTCAGTGGCTCACTTATTTTGTGATGTTATTGATTATGATATGTAAACCTTGGCCGGTATGGCAAGGTTTGCTTGTTGGGATTTTGATAGGCACATTTTAGGGTATTTCAATATCATAACTGCACGTACGCATTGTGAAGTGATAATACCATGTGAATAAAAATCAATTTCCATGCTATGTATGCTCTGAAATGTGAATAGGTGAAAATCCTGATATAATGGCTTGTTTATTTCAATGTGTATAACATGCTTTATATTTGGTAGAATTTTAGTTGCAAGATATTTGGGTCTTTCTATTATGAGAGCAGGCATGTACTATGGGTGAGGCAGTGTAACTGTCAGGATTGGGTGACTCAGTCATCGGTTTTGAGGCAACATTCATTGTCATGACGGGCATGGCCCGAGGTACTATTGATACATGGCTCTATTGAGGGCGGGTAAGGTGGACGTGAGGTCAGGATTACAAGGGAATGGGTTGCAATAGGGGAGAGTAAGGGTAGTTGTTATATAGCACCTCTTTATTTCATTCCTTATCTGCGTAGAATTTATCGTAATATATATATGGGTTGTCTGACCATTATGGTATTCAGCGGGTTACTCCTTCATGACACGATGGAGCGTCAGGCAGGAGAGGATACGGTACCGCTGGATCAGGTTCAGAATCTGGTGTAGGCAGAGCATGAGCTGCAAGTACCAGCTCAGGGAAGAGATCAGTTTCAGGATCCAGTGTTGGTAGGACCATAGTCGGGTTTCGCATCGTTCGGGATGTGGCTCGACGAGCAGCTCCGAGCGAGCCTGCTACGTGTCTTGCATGGGATTGAAAGAGGCGCGCATGGTACAGAGCCTTCTATGGAATATCTGACGTGGGAGTTCCAGTTGCAGCACCCACTGCTTTTTCAGGTTGAGGGAGGTCCACAGGTGGTAGATAACTAGATATAGAGTATGTAGATGATATTCGAGCAGCTTGAGACGCCTCCATGGCGGAGGGTCAAGCTGGCAACATACATGCCGAGAGGACCGGCGAAGTGTTGGTGGGACGTACAGGTACATGCCTGTAGGCATGAGGGACTGGCATGGAAGGACTTCAAGGACATTTTCTTTGAGCACTTTTATCCGGAGATGCTGAGGGTGGAGAGAGCTTAGGAGTTCTTGAGTCTTCAGTAGAGAGATATGTCCATCATGTACTACACAACTACCTTCACAAAGTTGTCCGAGTTTTAACCTGGTATGGTGAGTGATGACGCAGCTAGGGTGAGGCGCTTTTAGGATGGCTTGCGACACGCCATTCGAGTTCAGGTGAACATTTTCTAGCTGGGATCCTTCTCCAAGGTGCTGAACCAGGCACTTAGAGTAGAGGGAAACAAGAGAGAGAAGTCTCCATTTTGTAGGGTTACAACCCCAGGTGACGGTTCAGACAGCAGGAAGCGAGGCAGAGACGAGTTCCAGCAGGGTGGGCAGGCCAAGGACTCATCTAGACCACCCTGTGGCAGTTCATCAGTGGTTTGATTTCAGTGTGGATAGTCGGGACATGTTCAGGCTCATTGCGATATGCCCCCAAAGGAGTGTCGGTCGTGTGGACAGGTCGGACATCTGTAGAGGTTTTGCAGGCGGCCTTCTCAGATAGCCAGCAGGCAGGGACCAGGACATACTGTGGCGTCAGGAGTTGTTTCAGGTTTGGTACCAGGAGAGGGTAGTCAAGGTTCAGCTGCACTCAGGGGTCATGAAAGAGATAGTAGGACACATGTGAGGGTTCTGTGGCCATAGACTAGAGCAGCACCGCAGGGAGGTCTTGTATTAGGCAGTCGGGCCTCAAGCTAGGTGCACGTTGTGGAGCTACCAGGGATCAAGTAGGATGGAGATCCGATGACGGTGGCAGGTACACCGTGGGTGTGGCCGTGTTTTTTTTCTTTTTTTCCTTACCTTCTTTCGGCTTGGTCTCTTGAGGCTTGTCTGGTTGAGTGCACAGGCTGCACAGGATACTTGTGGACTAACTAGATGCTAGTTAGTGGGATTGGCATCATATCAGAAGCATTATATAATTTATTTATATATTTGAGGTGTGTGGCATCAGGAGCATCAATGATGCAGGTTACTTGAGGTGTCGTGGGAATCAGGTCATCGTGGATGTGGATTACGTGAGGTGCATGGCACCAGGTTTGATTCGAGCATCTATTAGATGCAGGAACTCAGGGAGGCGGACACCAATGCAGTGAGGGTTACGTTGGGTGTCGGAAGCGACATGTGATCACTGAGGAGGTGTAGGGGTGATGATGTGTCACAGGAGGACCATGGGTCCGGGAAATAGGATTTTGGGCCTTACTTGTTTATTTGATTTTCTTTGAGATTTATTCGGGTTGAGACCGAGTAGGAAATTCATAAGGTGGGAATCCCCTTTAGTATTTTGGCCAAAGCCATAGGACCGGGGTAGTCCTGGTTGATTAACCAGGATGGGCGTGTTCGGTGCCATCTCCTGGTTTTTGTTGGTAGGTCGGGGACGAGATACTTTAAGGTGGGGAGTTTGTAAGAAACTAGGTTTTTAGATATGGGTCAAATTCTGACCCCATTTGAACTTTTTGACTGGTTTTTGAGAAGACTGGAAAATCAAGGCAGTTTCTTGAAATTTCCAGACTACACACCGTGTACTTTATGTACACACTGTGTATGAGTTACCTGAGTGACCGGCCGTGTGCTCGCCGAGTACATGCCAGGTGAATATTGTGTAGCTGTTTTTTACTACACGCCTTGTATTTATCGACACGATGTGTATCCCTTACCCGTGCGAGGCCAATTACATGTTGTGTGGTGACTAGGTGTCAATTTCAAACGACACGGCATGTTGCCTTCCTTGACACCCCGTGTACCATTGTCCCGTGTAGTGGCTGAGACCCTGGCCGTGTGTTGATCGTGTACATGGTCCATGCCATGTGCTGGACTCCGCTCAAGTCAGAGTATGGAAACACATCTACATGGCATGTATTTTGGAAACCCACGCCGTGTATTTTTTTTGTTTGAGCGATCGAGGTGCCTTCAAGTCTCATTCTCATAAGTTCCTTCTTCTTCCCCTTTGGACAAACAGTTTGTCCCAGAAACCCCAAAAAACTCAAACCCTCCCAGAATATCCATACGACATCTATTCTTCGATCTGTCAGTGGTAGCGGGACCACATCAGAAAGGCTAACCCTGCGCACCCTTCTTTATCTTTGATCCCTCACCTGTTCATCTATAGATTCCATCCAAACGAATTTTCCGGAGTTGACAGAAATGAAGATCTTCTGCGATTCAGTCTGATTTAGAGGCTAAAATCAAAGGAGTGTCAACATACGAGTACGAGGTGGATGGTGCATACCTTCTTTCGTGTTTTCGTAGGCTTTTGGGGGTTGTGACCTCCGGGCGCGATGTCGGGTGTTGAGCGAAATCGTGTTTATTTGTTGTTATTTAATTATCGGCATTGTGGGATGCCTCTTGGTATTCCTTGACCATTGTTGTGCTTGAGCAAGGCCGGGTGAGAGGTCATGGCTCGTTTGGGTAAATTCAGCCAGGGGTGCCGAAATGCATATGATTTGGACCAGTATTTAAACTGCTGATTTTAGACTGCTTTTGTTGTTGTTGGATTTTACTAAGGAGTTTGATTTATTAAATCAAGTTAGTAATTTTTTTAGGTAATTTTAAAACCATAGGTGCTGGTATGGATTGGTGTAAGTTAGTTAAATTTAATTGTTTAATAATTTCATGTCTCAAGTGATGCTTGAGTATAGTTATTCAATGTGTGATATTATCTGCATTGAACTGCTCGTTATGTTGGGTGTGGCTCGGATATTGTTGAGTGATGAGGATCACTGGTTGGGGCTTTGGCTCGGGTTATTTTGGGTGGTTGCTACCACGAGATTGGGTATCATGGATGTCAGTTGAGGCAGTCAGACTGTCAGGTTGGGCTTGGCCCGGGTTACTTGGATGGTGAGGCCATCAAACTTGAGCAACAGGTTCACATGGACATGAGGTGTCATAAGAGTTGTGTCTTGGGAACTTAATGAGGTGATTACCGCTCACCGTGTACTTTTGAGTAGTGTGAAAGCAGATAGAATCTGAGATGAGGTGGTATGGACACTCGCAAGGTAGAGTCCCCCAGTAGATATGGTTAGGTATATTTGATTTGGGGGTGCATTCCATACGAAGACACGTGGAAGGTGAGGAGCCTTCGGGAGACAGCTTTGAGGCGGTCAGGATGGGGGCAGCGGCTCGCCGCGATTTGAGGGAAGACATTGTTGTCCCTCCATTTATCTTTTAATAATAGTTTTCGATGTTCCTCTGGATGTTGTGCTATGGGCAGGTGGAGCTTTCGAGCTGAGTTACGATGGTTGGGCGTGCCTTCTAGACATTGGTACATGAGAACCATGGTATCAGGTGGCACGAGGTTCCGAGCTACTGATATTGGATTCAGGCACTGGCCGAAGCAGGTGACACTTCCTGGTAGATTTTGAGCACTAGTGGAGTTTGTGTTTACTTTTGGCATTATATTGTTTTCTTTTTTCTTATATAAGAATGTCTTCCTAAACACTTATATTAGGTAAGCACCCTTGGGTGGTATCCTACTGAGACTTGTCTCACACCCTACACAGGAACTTCAGGATGTGTGTATACTTTATGAAATTGTGTGCAGGTAGAGGGTCAGACTCGGGAGCTAGACTTTAGTGTTGTTGACATGGTGACTGGCATTGACCTTAAGGTCATGCCATATTGGAGTTACTTGTTTAGTATTCTTTTTCATGCATTAGTATGTTTACTTTATATTGTAGCTACTACTGGTTATCCATTGGTGTCGTTATATATATATTGATTTGTATGACTTTCTTGGATGCATGCATGGTTGTTTTAGTAGTGATTGCAGTTGATTGCTGTCATGATGTTCTGTTTACTTTCTGCTGCTATTCTTCTATTTTTCTTCCGCTGGTTTTTTGATATTGTTATACTTCCGCTCAGTGGGTCTGGTTCGAGTCTGCTAAGTCATTTATTTCCACAGCACATTTTAGTATTATACTCGGACCAGTACCATTTTATTCCTCCTAGAGGTTATAGCCTCCCCACTATACATATTCAGACCCTCGCTGCTAGTTGGCTGCCTTTGGCGTTCAGGGGAGGTGTGCCTAAGGTAGTGACACCCAACCTGTTTGTCAATGTTCGGGTGGATGGCCGGGTCCGGGTCGTTACAGCAGCCCCCCAATATATTCTTGATGATCAAACTATATATACTAGTTTACAATTAAACACACATATGACTCATAGAGAATCTAATAAGTTGTTTTATAAGATATTTATGTTGATGAATTATTTTTAAAATTCAATTTGTGATAAAAATATCCATGTAAATGTGGATTTGTCAAAAGATCATTAGAACTTAGTGAAAAAAATGTAATTGAATAAATATTTGTGTATAATCAACTGAAGAGTCAAATGAATTCGTAAAATTTAAGATAGAGAATTATAGCCTAAGGAAGCTGCTAATTATGATTAAAAATTTTATAATATAATATATGACAACTTATTGTTTGATAATACCATATAGAAGTATATATATTTTGTAATGAAAACCCACCATAGGATCAATTTATCAATCAAACTATTATGTGTCTAGAAAAAAATCCATTTTTATTATGTGACAATGAGGGGAACAATGAAATAATATTAATCCCTTAAAAAGGCACAATCATTTGAAAAAACAGGGGAATTTTTCTAAATAAAACGTGTTATTTATGAGAATAATATATATTCGATTATATTAGTTCTGGTGATATTATTTAAGACCTATAATGATATAAAATTGTTCTATCTTTAGATGAAATAATTAAAATTATTTAATGGTATTGTGATCGAAAATATGAAAATCTATCTTCAGTGCGTGGTATTTCAATTCTATTTACTATAATTTATTTCATCTCTTTTTTTATAATTTTAAATGATTATATTTTCATACGTATAAAATTATTTCTCTTAATATTGTTTTATTTTTTTGTTTTTTTTTTCTAAATTTTAATGAAACATGTTTCTAAATTATAATTGATTAAAGAATCATAATACTCGAATATATTTTAAATCATCTTATATGGAATAAGATATTGATAGTTTTAATGAGTTAATATATAAAAATTAGGGCATCTAAATTTCTTCTAGATAATTTTATATTTAGATAACATCTATATAATTCCAAAATGGGATTTAATTTTTACAAAAAAACTGAAAATTTTTAAAGTAATTATTATTTTAAAATTAATTATGAAGTCAACTATTCTAGTGGGATTCAATATGATCCATATGATATTATAAATTGATGGAGATAGATCATATTCAATGCTGATATTATGATTTGGTGTTCTATGAGTTTATTATAAACTTTGAGTGTGATAAGGTTGTAAGTATTTTTTAGATCATTATAGTTCTCTATTCATTTACCATTTTTGTGATAATATCTTCCAAATACATAGTGAGGAGTGAAATTATGAGGGAAAGGATGATAGGACCTAATCATATTTAAATGTATAAATTTAATTTGAAATACATGAATGTATTTCATGGTTAGAAATATCATATTCCAATGACATGTCACCAAGAGAAATTGTGGTGTAAAAAAGAAAATAGCTCAACATTGTTAGAGGTATAAATTTCATTTTAAACACTTCATTAAATTTCATCGATGGAAATAAATTTTTATTTATATTGAAAAACAGGGATAACATGTTCCATTATTTCCCTTATTGTTTAGTGAATATAATTTTTCAATAAATATTTTATAATGTGTTGAAAAAATGATTCATTTGTCAATTTAATACAAAAACAGAAAAAATCAACTGTAAATTTTGTAGAAGGCCTTGAAATACTCTTATAAAGAGACTTATTTTACCATAAAATTAATTTATTAAAAATCCATGGAAATTTTAAGAGAATCGATGACGAGAGGACTTTGATATATATTTGGGAAATAATATCATGTTTTCACACCATTCACTAGATTAATATATCATTTTCAATAGGACCAAAACATAATGCTTCTCCATAATTGAGAAAAAATAATATTTAAATTTCATATTTATATATTTTGGATTAACCCATGACTTTTTAAAACATATGATTTTTATTTTAATGATGAAACACATTGATTGAATTTTTTCATGAAAGGTGAAACAAAATATATTTTTTTATTCAAATTTAAAACAGAATCATTGTATTTCAAATAAAAATAAAAGATGTTGAAAATGAGGCTCATGCTGGGTATATTAAGTAAAATGTGATCAATGCTGAATCAATTATTAGGATAAGAATAATCAATTTCTATAGTGATATTTTTTTAAAAAAATCATACGTATATGATCTTATGACATAGTGAAAACTAGTAGAGAATGAAGAAAATGAAAAGGTCATAAGGAATATAGAGGAATGAAAAGTGAAATATGAACATACCACTGATATGATATCTAAATAGATGAAGAGAAAATATCCCTCATGGTATCTTTTCAGTGCATTTAGGTTAATTTATTTGGTTGAAAAATAATGTATCAAAGGTTAGTTGTGGAGTTCATTAAATATTTTTTATAATTTATAACAAGATGTATCCAATACAAAGTAATGGATATTGTTGAGGTTATAAAGAAAAGTGTGTTTACACATTATATAATTTTCCTAATATTTTCAATATTTATAGACCAAAATTTGGAGGACGACTCATGCTATGTGATAGTCTGTTTTCATGTAATGTCTCATAAGAATATCGGAAATATATAGAATTTTTTATGGCGATATTCATCAGTATGATCTGGTTCTTCTTAATGGTGTAAGGGTTTTTGAATGTATGATAGTTCATGAAATATGGGTGATCATGAATGAATGATGTAAATCTATGGGATTACAAGAATCATCAAGAATGGGAATATTTTTATGAGTGTTACTAAAAGATATGTAAATTACTAAGAATGTTTTTATGATCATCATGAAAAATGCATATCCAGGTTAGAATCATCATGAGTGGGAGGATTCATCTATAAATAATTTTATTCTTCTCTTTTAAATGTAATAATGAAATAATAAGAATCTAAAAGGCCTAAATCCACTATGGTGTTTCATGAAGTTTTTTCATGTAAGATTGTCATGTAGATATGTTTTTCCAAAAATCATCTATTTAATTCAGAAATTGAGTTCATGGATTCTATGTATGATTTGATAATTTTTTGCAAATTATGAATGTTTTGATAATCTGAACACTAAATAATTAAAAATGAAAGAGTGATCTTAGTATTGGCTATAGGAGCTTCATAAAAATAATGAGATTTATGAATTCAATTTGAGCTTCGTGAATGCAGTTAGATTCATGAATATAGAGAGAATCACAATAAAAATATATTATTGTGACGAATTGGATATATTTTCAAATAATATATGGATGGTTTTCAAAAAAGTATATCTCAAGTGAATGAAAACATATTTCATAGTAATTATGTGGTACTGTGGTATTAATCAAAATGATGAATGTGTCAAAAATAAATACACCAAATTTTGTTTAAACCATAATGATTAATGTTATAAATTAAAGAATCATATGAAGAATTATTGAATACACTTTATATGAATGATTAATGGTATTTCATGTTGTGATTGGCGGTAACCAATGAGGTATTTTGAGCATGGTCTGAAATTTGATATAGAAGTGTGTTTTAGTTGTTTTTTTCCATTGTCACATTGCCTTTGAATTCTCTTTAGATGATGTCTAGTGAGTGTGAACAAATTAAATTTATCATTCCTCCTTAATTAATTAAAATTTTTTATACATTAACATGATAAAGGGAGAGAATAATATTTTATAAAATAATTATACAATATATTAAGGGGTATTTGTTTTATAATGTCATTCCACAATCTAGACCCTTTAGGTATTTGACCTCGTTCTTCAAAAAAGTAATATATAAAATTTTATAAAAGAATATATGAATATGTATTATCTATAAAATAAGTAAATGATTAAACAAATGTGTGATGAAGAGTTTCATAAGATTATTTAAACCCATATTTGTTTCCTATAAGATTAATTAGAAGAAGATATAAAGAATATATATTAGAGATATATTGGAAAAAAGAATTATGTTAATAAATCAGAAGTTGATGACATACAGGATGTGACAGAATGGATATTAGAAAAAGTGAAAAATAAGAAAAGATAATAAAAAATTTATAAATAATTTCAATTAACTTGTAACAACCTATAAGGATTTACTTTTCCTGACCATAAAATAAATAAATCATTGAATATAAAACAAAATTAAATAGAAAAAAGTCATAAGATGAATGTAATTAAAAAAAATATTCGACCCATTCTTTAATAAATTAGGAAATATGTGAAATAATTTTTTCTGTTGAAAAGTTAATTTCATCAAATTTTTTATCACTTTATGTTAATCAAATTTAATATTGATATATTTCATTAATTCCTGATGGTGTTATGATACCACAAAAATAAGTCATGTGAAACGGAATTGTTTCTAAAAAATATGTTGAAATGATTTAAAATATCCTAATTGATTATAGTATTATTGGAGATTTATCTATGATATAATTTGTGTCCATGTTTTTTCAACTGTCAATTCTTCTAAATTAAATTAAATATTTAAAAGATCTATTTTTTTGTGTGAAGTATACAGTTAATAATTTGAGATATGTAGAATTTAAATAAATGATTAAAATGTTGTTTCTATTGAATATTTTGATATTGAAGGAATTTCTCTATGAAAATATAAAGAGTAAAATTTTTGACTAACAATAAGTGATATACGATAAGTTATAGAGAGTAACAGAAATATAGTTAATCAAAATTAAAAAATTAATACATAAGAAAAACAGTTTGTTTGGAAGCATGATTAATTTTTTTACAAGCAGAATAAAATGAAAAACGTTTTCAATTGAATCCATCTTAATCTAAAAATTTCTATAAATTTTATTTTAAGCTGATTAATACCAATATTAAAAAAAAGAATATATTGAATGATAAAAATGTTGAAATTCCAAAATAATGGAATTTGACCAAATATTTCTAAGATTTATATGGCCTAAAATCAATAAATTTTAAATGTAAATTAAATCTAAATTAAAAGACATTAACTCTATTGAGGATCATACTATCACTTTCCTTAAAAATGTAATGTTATTTTGTTAAAATATGATGATGAATAATAATTTGATATGGGATATATAATTTTTTTATAAACATTCTATTATGATTGATGAGTCAAAAAATTATACTATATGAAAAAATAAATAGATTGTTGATAATAATATTAAAATTTAAAAGAAGATAACTAAGAAGGATCAGGTTTTGAAGGAACATTAAAATAATTTGGATGAAAATCTGGTACAATATTTTCATATGATCTATGTTTAATAAGATATGTTAAAAGTGAATTGTATATATAATATGATTTCAAAACATGTGACTAAAAAATCAATTATGATGGATTAATTTGAATATTCAATTTTCTTGTACTATTATTACTCATTCTATATGGTTGATAAAATTATATTGTTTATGGATGATTAAATGATTAAATTTTTATATTTTTATATATTTTCATTAAATAAAATATATAATTATTTCGTAGAATTTATATTCAATATTGTTTCTCTATTAGTTACTTCATAGGATTTTCATACTTACATTATAGAGGAATTATTTCTTTTATTTGATTTTTTTAAATTAGAAATGGGGAGAATTATACAAAACTGGAAGATTTCATAAGGACTATTTTATATTATATAATTAATCATTGAAAATTTTAATGAATAAGATCTATTTTTTACTGCAAAATTTAAAATGGGTGAATGTTTTATAGAATATTTTTAGAAAAATTAATATTTAATAAATCTAATATTTTAGAAGAATCACACACAATCTGTATTTATAATGGTTTGAATTATATTAAACCTAAATAATTTGATTATTTTGTAAATATTAAAATTCTTTTCCCAATAGAATATATTGAGTCTATTTTTATTAAATTAAAAAATAATGAAATATTATATTCTTTACATTCATGTTTTTAATTTCAGGAATAACGAGATAATTTAGTTAGGGACCCACATTGTTGATTATTTTGAATGTCACAATATACTTCATTATTTATTTGTTTTAAAATGGGGTTTTTTGTTTAATTTCATGATGTATAGATGTAACCAAAATTTATGCAAAACAATAATGAACTATGGTTTTAATAAATACAATTTGTTTTTGTATTTCTAAAAATATAATGAAGTATGTAATTTCAAAATAATAATATATTAATGTATCATGAAAAACTAGTAACATGAACTACTTAAATAATTTACATTCATCGATATTTAAAACACTTTACCGGTTCCTCGATAGCATCTTCCTTAAATATGGTAATATGCTTTTTTTATTAGAAGATGAAATCTTAATTACAGGTTATTAATATTTATTAATATTTTGTAATTTTCATTAATATTCAATAATAATTATTGTTAATTATTTCTATTTAGTATTAATTTTCATTAATAATTTTTGATAACATTTAATTATTAATAATTGTTATAAATTATACTTAATTATTACTAATTATTACTAATTTTCTATATTTTTTACTATTTATTATTATTTATTACTGTTTATTAATAATTATTACACTTTATCTCAAATTATTACTATTTATAACAAAGTATTATAATTTATCACTAATTAATTTTAATTGTAACGATTTATAACTATTTATAACTATTTATTACCAATTATTTATAATTATGGCTAATTATTACTAATTATTAATATTTATAACTATTTATAAGTATTTATTACTATTTACTGATATTTTTTTATAAATTATTAAAATTTATAACTATTTATTACATTTTAAAACTATTTGTTACTATTTATTGCATATTATTACTAATTACTGATAATTACCACTAATTACCAGTAATTATTACTAATTATTAATGATTATATAAAATTCTTACTAATTATTACTAGTTATTGCTAATTTTGACAATTTATTATAAATTATTACTATTTAATAATAATTATTACAATTTTCCCCTGATTATTACTATTTATCATTATTTGTTTTAATTTACTTATAATTATTATTATTCATTACTAATTACAGGTATATATAACTATTTATAACTATTTATTACTATTTATCACTAATTATTACTAATTAATGCTAATTATTTCAATATAAGAATAATTATTTCAAATTATTTCTCATTGTTACGAATTGTTACAAATTATAAATATTTATTAATAATTTGTAATATTTATTACTCATTATTACTAATTATTATAAATTATTAATATTTATTACTATTTATTAATATTTATTACTAATTACCACTAATGATTACTAATTACGGCTATTTTTACTACTAATTTCTAGTTATTACTAATTATCATTAACTATTACTATTTATTACTAACTATTAGTATTTATTTATAATTATAACTATTTACAACTAATTATTAATGTGTACCGCTAATTATACTATTTAACGTAATTATTACAATTTACAACTATTTATTAATAATTATTACTAATTACTACTATTTATAAGTATTTATTACTATTTTCAACTAATTACTATTATTTATAACTATTTATTACTATTTATTAATATTTATTAATAATTATAACTATGTATAATAATTTATTAACAATTCTTACCATTTAGTTCAGTTTATTTCTAATTATTTCTATTTATTACATGTTATTCATATTTACTACTAACTACTATTACATATTACGAATTATTTTAAATTGTTAATAATTACTGTAAATTATGACTAATTATCGCTAATTACTAGCAATTACAACTAATTATTAGAAAATTTCTACTAACTATTACAAATTAATTCTAATTACATCTAAATATTCCAAATTATCACTAGCTATTACATATTTTTTCAAATTTTTACTAATTATTACTTCTTATTAATAATTATTACCAATTATTACTCATTACTACTATTTATGAACATTTATTACTCTTTAATATTAATTACCACTAATTTTTAATAAATATATCTAATTATTATTAATTATTAATAATTAACGATAGTAATTACTAATGGCTGGTAATTATTCTTAATTACCTCTAATTATTAGTAAATAGATCTAATTATTATTATTTCTTATAATTTTTTACCATGTATTGACAATTAAAATTAAGTACAACTAATTAATAATAATTAGTAATAATTACTACAGATTATAAATAAAAAATATTAATTGCTAATAATTAATAATAGTTTATACAAATTTCACGTAATTATTATTAAATAATGAGTTGATCAAAATTATTACAAATTATTACTATTTTATTTTAAATATAAAAAATAAATCATTATTAAAAAATATAATTGTAAAAATAAATAATGAAAATAAAACAATCTAATTCTAATTTATTTTAATTTTCCCTAATATACAATTATTATATATAATATAATATAAAAAGGATGAATGAAAAAATAAAAGCACTATATAAATATGTTAAAACTAAATCTTTCATACGATGCAAGGCGTGAAAATTGCTTTCATGTGAAATTTTATACATTGAAAAAATTTAAGAGAAAAATATTAGATTAGAGAGGTAGATGGGAGTTGATAGAGTTGTGAAACAGAAAACATCATAGGTTGGTATATATACATAATATTATTTGCAACAGAAGTATTAGTGATTAGATTTCATCATAAATGCTTACCCCTATTAATTTGGGATGGCAGTTAAAATCGTATTTGTGATGGGTCCCATCCCAAAAACCTACCTACCGAATGAGCAATTGTGAAGGGTACCGTCAAAAATACCTACCTTCTAACAAAGAATTTTCAACAGAAGAAAAATCCTATCACAAATTCTAAAACCCACCGAAGGTTATTTGTGATGGGTGTTACCAGCCATCGCAATTACCATTCCCAAAGATTGGAACACACTACACCATAAAATTTTTTATGAGATACCAATTCCCATAAAAAATAATTAGTAATTTATGATGAGAATAGGGTCCCATCACAAATAAAATGTTGCAAATAATGAGTTTTTGGTAGTATGTATTCAAATACCGATGCACTACTCTTGATCAAAAGATACATGAACTACAAAAATAATCCAAAAGTTGGTAATCACTTGATTTCTTCAACATTAGTATGAAATATTTTCTATAGATTTATTTCATTATGCGCATATAATAATGATTAAGTCTATTATATGACTTTATAATTGATTTTATTATTTTCACTAGGATTTTCGTCTTACTAAGAAACTTATTGTTGTTGTCGGAATACCAAATTAGTAGTTGTATTAGTAGAGAAATGGATGTTCATGTTTTAGATGAATGGAATTTTTGATTATGTAAATGGTTGGATTACAAGATATGGAATGCATAATTAATATTCTAAATTACTCAACAACATTCCTTGTGATAGGTATACAGTTACAGATTCCACGATTCAGGTATATGATTCCCATTTATATTGGGTAAATGTACAATTTACACTACATTTAATTGATTATTTTATTTATATATTAATACTCCAATTGTTTTTAAAATTATTATTCAATATTATATAATTTTTAGAAATAAAATTGTCTTAGTTTTAGTTTTAATCTTCTTATAAGAAATTTATCGAGTGTTGTTAAACACCAATCCTACTAAATTTTGTGTTTTCACCCTAATTTGGGGAAAATATATTATTTGTTCATATTATTGAGATAGTTAAAAATTTTAGAGGCTAAAATTTGTTTAATATATTTATATATCAATTCACCAACATAATTTTGGTTTTATAATAAATTAAAAAAAATCCCATATTAATTACACAATGACAAAAAACCTGAATTTGATGTTAATAAACATATTTTGAAAACTTAAAATATCTCAAATTGAGTTGAATCAAAATTTTAGACATAATTTGTCACGATTACACATATTCTAGGAGTAATTATAATACATACCAAGAACCCAAAGGTTTTATGTCATCATATTTTAACTATATATTTATTCTTATCATAAGAAAATGTACATTTATTCTGAAAAACTCATTTCATATAATTTACACCTAGAAATATATCTTATATAAAATTCATAATCCTTACTTATGGATACATGGAAACATATGTAAGGGGTGATAAAAATTCCCTATATGGGGTTAATCTTTATCAGTGATTCATAGGGGTTGATATATTATCAAAAAAAATTAAATAGATGTTTTATTGAGATAAATCTCATCATTAATTGAATATGGTGATGAACTCAAAATAATATATCATCAGGCTTGAAATAAATTTCATAGTTCATGATTTTCGGTCCATAAAATGTTGATTTTAAATGAATGGAAATTACCCAGATATAAATTTCAGAATAATTTAGCAATAATCATCAACAATGAATATTTGATATCTTAGGTATATTTAATGAAAAAACCTCTAAGACCATCACAATGCAATATGTTGGGTTCTATCCCCACAATACACAAACATTATATTTTTTTCATTAACAAAAACTCTTAAATATTTTTGTTTGAGTTCACACCATCATAACATAAATATAGTGAATTGGATCATTCAAAACAATCCATTAACATAGTAGGTTATTCTATGGATATAAATCCCCAGTTATTCAAATGTTATAGCATTGTGTATTAATTTCATTTAATTTTAATAAGGATTCTAATGGTATCCACACCATATTTAACAACAAATATTTTCCACTATCAATATTTTTAAATTTATTTTAAAAGAAATTTCTATATAGGTTAATACCCATAAATAAAAACTTTATAGTTCGTGTAATTCAAGAGCTGGATAAAATATAGTCAAAACATTTATGTAAGGGAAATGCAAAAGGATAATAAAATTAATATAGAAATTAACTACCTTAGAATAGAATCCAAAAATCATGTCCAATAGAGGCCTTGTTGTATAATGAACATAATTTCTTGTCCTCCTATGATATTCCACGAAGGATGAGTGTTTAAGTTGTTAGCAAGAATTACCCTTTTGAAATACAATTCCTAAAAATCCCTCTATAAGGAGAAATATTGTTTTGGATATAAATTTTTTTTATTCTTAAAGTAGTATATGGAAATGGCAATGATAGAATTGTTAAATTGAAGAAAAAAAATGCTAGGGAAATATACAGGTGATGGGTCAATCCTCTGAAATCAATTTCATAGCAGTATTACCACATATAGTTTGTATGATATATCAGGAATTATTTAAAACTTTTAATGCTAAATACATAATAAAAGGGTATTATAGTTGGGAATAAATTAATAAATTTATAATGGATCAATTAGAAAAATAAATAATTGATATATATTTATGATATCGAATTATATATATATATTTAAAACGGTGTATAAAAAATCACAAACAAGAAATTGAGTTAATTAAATAAGATACCCCTACATTGGGATTATGAAAATGTTATTGTTATATTTAATGGGTAATTTATCAACAAGAATAGATAAAATGAAATAAATTTTAAAAAATATGAACATATATTAAATGTATATATGTTTTAAAGTTTTAATAAAAAATAATTAAAATTCAGATAAGAAGAAGGTGGAATAGGATACTCTTACTTTGACTTCATAGTGACTCTTAGAAAGAGTATATTGAGAAGAAATGTGTAATATTAAATTTATAAAGGAATATATAGGTGAAAATATATAAATTAATGCATGGAGTGAAATTCAAAGGATTCATAACAATTTTATTAATAAAATACGCACAAATAAAAAATAAAGAGTGTTTGCCAAGATAACAATTAGTTGTTAATATAATATATAATAAAAAAGATATTATTAGAGTGAATGTGCTATATCCCACAACTAATATTTCATAGTTATGATAAAATGTAGAAATATATAAATTGATGAAAATAAAATTCTTTTTTGGAAGATATTAAAACAAATACATTAAAATTTGAAAATAAATGGAATGCATTAGAAACCCTTACAATGCTTTCTCACATGATTTAAAACCACCACATCATCCCTTATTAAATAATATTACATTTATTGATAATAGAAGGAAATGAAACAAGAGAGGTTAAAATATTATAATAGTATATATATATATATATGAATAATGCATTATAAGGATGGTATTTTAAAAGTTAATTTGGGGGATATCACTTCGTAAATATGAGGTTGATGATTGGTAATCATTGAATTACATGAGGGTTAGGTGGGTCAGGTAAGTTAGGTTATATAAGTTATAACATATTTGATTGAATGTAACATTGAAGTGATTCACCTGAAAAATATATTTTATAGCGTGTAAATATCAAATTTTGTATCCAAAATTCCTTTTAGAACATATATACAACTTTTTTTATCTTATTATAATTTACATTATTATTTCAGATTATATTTTTATTATATTTAATAAAAACATCCACACATAATTTCATTATTTTCAATATAAATTGATAATCTATAATATAAAATAAAAAACATAAATACAAGAAATAAAATGTTTGAATAATCAAAAATACACATAGGAAAATTGTTTTTTTTGAATAAATTATATTTCTTTTTCTTTGTGTAGTTATATTTTCAAATTTCAGTAGTCCATATTTTTTTATAATAACAATAATTAACAATAAATTCATATATTATGAATCATTTAATTTAAAATATCATGTAATTTGGTTAATATACGTTTATCAATTTTCTATCATTAATTATCCATAAAATAATAACAATAAAAATCCTTGCTCAAGTTCGAAATAATGAACCCATGTCCTATACACCAAGATAATGTTTTCAATACATATATTTCAAACATATATTAATACCAACTAAATTGATGAAAATACACTTAAAATTGTTTACAGTGTAATAAATATCATGTAAATAATTAATATTCACTTCCAAAATGGATAGGACTAATGACTTTATATATTACTTATGTATTATATGTTGTAACTCAAGATAGTGTATAACCATAATTTTAGGAACCGATCAGAAATGGTCAAATTTATTTTATTAAAATAGGGATGATAAGAAAATAATTCAAGGGATTATTACGAATATAAGCGTACATAACACCTAATATGTCTTCCACCACCACTGGAAAATTTTAATTTGTGGACAAAAATAACCACATCAAATTCATCTCCCTGACTACTTTGTTTGACAAAACATGTGCTTCTTGGTTTTCCTCCTTGACTTCATGTGAGATAACTAATATTAGTTGAGTTGCGTTTTTGATGCAATCAATCTAGTGAGTTAATACTCTACAAGGAACATTTTATGTTCCTTTTTTCAAGAAACGTTCATATATTTGAGAATCTGATTCAATTAGTAAAAAATTTCGTTTAAATTGCATAGTATACCGACAACATAAATCATATCCCATAATTCAGCTTCATAGGACACCACAAGTTTAGTGTAATGGTAAAACACCGGCCAATAAATCCACGTTGTATGTGGAAGACACATCCACATCATTAGTGTCATGTAATTGAAAAAGATCTCCCATCTATATTCAATGTGTGACATGGGCTTATCAGAGGTATCCAAATTATGCACTATTTTTTGTCCTCCATAGTCGACTTGACACACATATTATAAAGATAATATTTAGATCAAACATGCTATTATTCATCAAACTAGTTTTCACCAAAGATGTTTATTACACATCCCTCTGTAATGTGGTTATTGCAATATATATATATGTAGTTTTCATTGTTTAAAAACATTTTGGGGTTACGTTAAAGCCATATATCAAAGAGTGAAACCAAAACTACCACCAGTAATGTCTTAGGAATTTCTCAATATATCCGTCATTGAAAATATTTTTCAAATAGATCGTGTATCTACAAGTATTAATCAACATCCAAACCAAATAGTTATCCTAGTTAAATGGGGTATAATATTGTGAGAGACTACACATATATAAAAATAAATGGGTATAAAATTTTCAATGATATAGAAACAACAAATTGATATTTATAGAATGACATTATCTAGATTAAAAAAGAATTGTATATATAATATGATAAATAAATCATAATAAATAATCATAATTTATGATGACTTAATTGTAAATAATAATATAGAATTTCTAAAAAGTTAATCATGAAAGGATAACAGAAATTATTATATAAAAAATATATAAACATAATAAAATAATTAGGAACCATGATGACCTAAAGTTCTAATAGGCAACGAAATTAATATGTATCACCTATATACTCATATGATATCATAAGAATATTTACAAGTTATTTATAAATAACGTTAAATCAAATGGGACTGTGTTTACGCACTAATTTAAACAAAAATAATTCATCAGTTTGAGTACCCACATCCCCTAAGCATAGTGAATTTTGTTCAACCACATCTAATAATCAAATTGGATTGGGTTTTCTCAATCCATCTCATAAGTATATTGGATAAGACCATAAATTTCAAGAAGTAGCCTATTGAATTCAATGAATTTCATGGTAAATAACCTTAAATTAAAATAAATGATTATATGATATCTACAATATATGAAGAAAATGATATAAGTTATATCAATTTCCTCCCCCCCACCCATCATAATTATATTTTTTGGTTATCAAGATGCATACCATTCAATAAAAATATTCCCTTATAGGTTATACATATGATGGAGATATGGGAATAAGACATTTCAAAAAAGAAACATCAATTTTATTGTCAAGTGTGTCACTTTATAATAGAATAAATGAAACATGATCTTTTATAAATTAATAATATAATGTATAAAATTTTCAATGATCATATGAAAATTCAGAGTGTTAAATTGACAAAAAAACTGGAACAACCCATCTAATCAATATGTTCCCAATATCCCTCAATAATGAATAAAAAATATGAAGTTGATATAAATTCTCATTAAAATATATTCTATTAAAAGTTATTCATTAAAAAAATCATGTTTGTGAAATCATGCATAATTAAATAATTAAAGAGATTATAGATTAATCAATTTGTTGGGATTTTTTTCAATAATGTTTTGGGTAATGTTATGACTATAAAACATTTATGTGAAAAAACATTATGAAAATGGTTGGAAGAGTGTTAATGAGCAATATAGAAATTGAAGTTGATCAATCTATAAATAATTGAAATATAATCATGTAATGAATTTCTAAAATTATTTTAAATAATTTTTTTACAAATGAATACTATATAGAAAATGAATAGGGTAAAAATGAAACATTAATATTAGTAGAATATAAAATTATAAAATTGTTATTATAAGTGGAATTATGTAATATATAATTAATAATGGATTAAAGGTATTAATAATGAAATATATGAAAATTTTAAAAGCAAATGGAGGTTTCCAAGATGTGATAAAAAATATCAAATAAATGGAAATGAAGTGGGTGGAATAGGATATGCTTCCTTTGGAAAAACTAATTTTTTAAATAATTCTTATGATTTCATGGAATAAGTAGTATCTCATTAATAATTCAATGTGGTTATGATAATAGAAATATTATCATTGAAAAATATTATTAAGAGTTTAAATATAGATTATAATATGTTCTAATAAATAGTAAATGATGATTTAGGAATTATACATAGTTACATTGGCTAAATAATAGTTTATGAAAGGGGTATGGTTAGAGGTAATGGATAATATAACCATAATAGTATCTCATTTAGATGAAACTAAAATTAATATTTTAGAGAAATGTTATATTAAAATTAAATTTGATAGGGATTATATATAATGAATTTGAATTATTAATGAAAGTGATAGGATTAAGAATGATTATATTTCATTCCCCCAAACACTAAATGTAACCATTACATCATTTTAAAATCACTATAATGATTCTAAAAAATTATTTTGTGGTATAACCATGTTTTTAATTGATATATATATAGATAATGGGTTTGGGGGATTTTATGTTTTTGTTGAAATTGAGGGAAATCCCTTTGAAAAAATGATTTAGATGATGAGAAATATTAATTTCATGATGGAAAATTTTTGGTCAGGTATGTCTAGTGAGTTGGGAGAAAAATGTTGTAGTTTATTGTCTAATTAACTTACACTCAAAATAATGAACTTATAAAAAGTGTAAATATTAGTTCTAGTATTCTATATTCATAACATATCACATTTTTTCATTTTTTCCTTATTTTACCAAATTAAATCATTTATCATGAAATAAATTTTTTTAGAAAATATATTATATAACAATATTAATAATATTTTTATAAAATGGTTAAAAAAATTTAACCATTTTAGAATGAAATTTCAATATGATAAATTGTAATATTAAATTAGGACATATAATTTATTTGAAAACAATATATTTAATATAAAATCAATTTCATTTTTCTGGTGTGATTATATTATTATTTCTCATCATTATATAATAATTATATGGATGAAAAATAAAATTATACACATAGAAATTATGATTCCATATATATATATATATATATAATTTTAATTAATCCTACAATAGTGAGAAAAATAATATTGTATGTATTAATTGTAATGATTACCAATTATTTTTCCATTACATAGGAATTCCATGACTAATCATGTGGCTAAATTATCATAACGTATATATATATACATACATATATTTAAGTGAATTAGAATTTATAGTTGATTATTTATTATTTAATAATGTGGTTACATGACTAGTTTTTATTATCTTGTTTTATTTGATCAGAATAAAAATTTAATATTTTAATGTATCATTGTTTAGCTCTCAAAATCATAAACATAATGAATAAAAATTTATTATTAGCTCAATCAATTAATGGAAGAACCATCTTCATACATTCTCTAATGAAACAAGGTCTAACTAGTGAAGTTATAATTTATGTGTAGGTTCTAGGACAGAGACAATATACATTTTTTGTTTATAACATATATAACAGATTGTGGTAATAAAATCCCCATAAAAACCACACTTATCATATATGTATTAGATTGGATTACATTAGACCAAAAATGATATAGGAGGTAAGTTTATTAATATTCATTTAGGAGGATCCCTAATATTATTCATTTGAGGTGGATCTGGAGGAAATGAAAAAATTTCATCAAGGATAGAATATATTGTGGATTATTATTTCTTCAATCATGTTTCATTTTAATTAGTTTACATCTTAGATATATATTTAATATTTTCAGGATTATTTTTTATTTTTATCATTATTTAATTGTTTGGAAAATTATGTCGATTGTTAAATAATGAATCCACATGGTTTTATAGGGTGTATTGATCAACTGAAGACTATTCTGTCTCTTCTAATATGGAATGTGTCTAATGTAACACACCACATTTATCCAACATGGGTGTAAAAAACATTAGTATTAGTTTTCGAGAGAGCAAGTCCACTACACACCACCTTTATCAATATATATATATATATATTCTCCCTCATTTTGAACAGACCATACCAATAATTCAAACTATTTGATGGCTTGAAGATGTAAATAATAGTTGTATTGAAATGGTAATAATTGTGGATTAGCTATTATTGACCACTATATTTCAGTTATGATAGGATGAAAGATAGCGAAGAAAAGAATTATAGTAATGAAATAAGGAAGTGATTAACATATATATTCATATAACTAAATTATGGTGTGGGATAATGGATAATATCAAGAGGTAAATTTACTTTCACTTAGTTGTTATCAAGTCATTGTATGTTGTAGATGAAACTATGGAATGATAAGGTCAAATATGTTACATGAGTTTAATGGAATGATTTTTTTAATGGGGGTAGGGAATTCTTATTTCCAACCGTTTTTGGATTAGACATGGATCATTTGTCATTCAACCTCTATTATTTTGTTAATTGTATGGTGACTAGTGAGATTATATAAACTAATCACTTTTTATGGGCTAGGTTATGTGTTCTGACTAGTTATTCCAACCACATTGTAGTCCTACATGCCCAACCCAATCATATTGGTAGTGATAAATTGTGTGTTTGATAAAATGTGAAAATTAGAGCAGTGGAAAATATGCTGCTATAATGTAAAAAAAGTTTAAAACATGTGGTAAATTTAAGGTTATAGGATTTACCAAAAATAAATCTTTACCACTAAATTATTTCATAATTTTGGTTCCTTATTTCGTGAGAGTGACTTCATATTATTTAAAATTTATTCGTATTTAGAATAATTTTATCCCATTTCACATATAAATTGGTTATCCCACAACCCCATTAATACCCCTTCTAAATTAAATTTTCCTCATAAACCTATACATATTTTCTATAGGTTGAATCTTATTTTTATTCTATTAATTTTGGTAATAATTTTTTTCCCAATTCCTTAATTTATAATAGGTCCTATAAATTAATCTCAAAGATCTCAATGTGAGTAAAATTTTCTACAGAAGTCATTGGAAAATATTTTACCCTTAAAATTATAATCCTTTCGTTATTCTTGGGTAACACAGTTTGTTTTAATGTACATCAATTTATTATTTTATATAAATAATCATTAAACACCATGGCACAACTTCTTATGAAAAATATTAACACGATTCATGCATAATTGTAGACTAACAATCCTTGAAGATTTTTTTCCCATTTTCTATATAATAATTAAAAAGATAGTCCAAAATTGAACATTATTAAATAATTGATATATATATAAATTTATTACTTATTTTTTATAATATACAATGAAACTCAATTCATATATTCTACATAAAGTGAAATTATCAGATATGCATATGCATGGACTATCGCCTCTATGGAACAAGAAATTCCAATTTACATGAACATCATTGATTGATACAATTAATAATTTTTTAATGGAAAAATATGATATTAATGTCACTATTAGTTTCATAATTAAAATTTAACAAACAATTTATAGTAATGATTATAAACAATCATCATCAATTTAACTATCATAAACATGCATTCTAAGATGAAAATATTGTTATTTCTATAATTTAAAATTTTAAAATAAATTAATTCACCATATAATTCCTTCTAATTATAATATTTTATATTAATAATAAATAAATTTGATCAGTATGATATTGTTATATTGTAATTTCAACTTAAATACCTCATAATCAGTCATTAAATCAGGGTATAATAATTTGTTTGGGTCTTGTTAACAACCTATAAGAAGAATACTATGAATTTATATCATGAATTCCAATGAAAAATTAATTAATTGTGTAATATTATATGAATGTCAAAAAAAATTTATGTTTTCACTGCAATATTCAATTCATTAGTTGAAAAAAAAAATTAATAGTCAATAAGAACTAATAAATTTTTATCAATCGATATCAACTTAAAGAATAATGAGTAAAATAGAAAATAATGAAATTTATAAAATTATAATTTATTATAAATCAACCATTATATATAATTTAATGACATTATAATGATTAAGTTTCAAATAATAATGAATTATGACATTGATATTATGAAATATGTATTAAACAAAAAACAATAAATACATAGTGTGAGAACATTGGTAAAAAATGTAACTAGAATTAATATAGTTAATGAACACATATAAACAGTATAAATGATAATAGATATGAATTTGTTTTTAAATAATGTGATCATGATAGGTACATTTTTATATAGATGGATAACACATGTTCATGGAATTCTGGACAAGAGGTAAGTGGTTTCCTTGTCAAATTCTCCTCCTTGAGTAATGTTTTGTTTTATTTACATAATTATATTTATATATAGTGTAAAATAATTATTTGTGAATTCATATAATGAGAATCCTTTTATACATGGTATATAATGATGAATTTGAATCCCTCTTGTTAATTTGGTTTTCATTGAATTTGTACCCAAGACATAATCTTTTTTTCAAGCATTGTGATTGAATCATTTGGAAGCCGGCTGTATTCACCACTTATATCATTTTTTGAGGTGAATTAACATACATATAATCCTTTTACAAAATTTATTATAAATTTTTATGATTGTACAAGTATATATAGTTATCCTTCCGATATATTATTTAATATTTACCAAAATGATATTAAATTTAATGTTATCCATAGTGTGAAAACAATCAATTGTTTTTGAAGTTTAAAACTATGGCTAGATTCCATGAAATAAAATGCATATATAGATAAGATCATGTTTATAATTTCATGAAGTAATTGAACTAATAGGGAATCACCATGAGTGTATTATTTTAGAATCCACTCAATCATCACTCTCATTTACATAGAGATGGTCTATGAGTCCACAAATAGATTAATAATATTGGGGTATATGAATTGGAATATTCATATGATCTATATTAACAATGATGAATTATTTTTCTACCCTTAAAATTTTTACAAACCAATTAAAACTATTAAACCCAATTATTATTAGTCTTGGATAACCCAACACAATTAAAGTACCATATCCACTATATTTCATTGATATGGGTCATTCCCATTAAATTAGTGATTCCGCACATATTTTATGATAAATAATGATTATTCTCCAGGAAATATGTATTATTCCTTGGAAATGGGTAATTTTTTTATTTGGTATTTTTAAATAAATGTGTACAAACATTATAATTCTTCAGGAGGCTCTTAAATGAATTTTATGAAATCTCCAATTGATAATTATTGTGAATTTACTAAAATTGTATTTGTAGGGGGTGGTGGATGAAATTATATAGCCCCTTGATTCATCAAGATGTCTCAATAGACTAAACATTTAGGTTTTTGTGTGTACCTCACCCCATATAATAATAGTTTAGTGGAATAATGATTTTACAAAAATTATTAATTTACATCATTTTACATTCCACCAATATGATATCATTGTTTATTGTTATATATAATTTCATTTGATATCCCTCATATTGAATACCCTCAGTTTTAGTTGATTATGGTTCATGATGATTATTATTTCCTACCAAATTACTTCTAAAATTTTTATATAATGATATCTTCAACTATATACTTATTCTTACTGAGTTTCCAAGATAAACTTTTTTTTATTATATTTTATATGAATTCAATATGATAACATTGTATAATTTTTAAGGATATGATGAAAGGGAAAATAATTATTCAATAATGTGTTCATATTGTCATTTTTCAAATTTAATGTATGTATGTATCTAGTCTTATAATAATATTATGATGTTTGATCCTACATGAAAATTATTATTATTCATCCATAATTAAATATAACATCATTATTAGAGTTTCAAGAGATATATTTAGTACACCTTAGTATAATTTCTATCTATTGTGTTGTGTCATATCTATAAATAAAATTTATATATTTATCTCTTCCTTCTCATTTGTGATCATTTAAATTTTTTCAAGGATTTAACCTCAGGTTGTACCATCCATGGATGTATCTAAGGGATGTATCATATAATTATTATATTTCATTTTCATAAACTGATGGAATTTTTCAAATAACCTAGATCTACCAAGATCATAATCCATCTCTTTGTAAATGGAAAAATTTTTGTGGTAGGAATAATCTACCTTTTTCTCTCTCTCTGTACAGTATTTTTAGTACATGAAGTATTTGGTATTCTAAAAATAATTACTTTTATTTCACTTGAAAATTCATTGATTAATGATTTTTAACACCACTATTTTTATACTTATTTAAAAAAAGTGATAGAATGATTCACAAAACATGCTTTCTTAAATCATAAATGAATCGTTTTTTATGAAATAAATTTTCTGAGAAAAATTGGAATACATGGGGTCTTTATAGGTTCATGATTTAAATTTGAGGGTCCTTTTTTAATTAATACTTGGTTCCTTAGGCCTACTATGGTACATCAGTTCTGGATCATGTTATATAATGTCACATAAAAAAAGTTATTGCGTATGAAAAAATAGACTAATATCATGGATGCATTAATGATTGTTTGATTATATGGATTGGATTTTCAAAAAGGAAATAACAGATATGGTACTCATATAAAAATTGTTTTCTAGGAACATGTTTTAAAATGAAGCTATTATTAAATTTTGATATTGATATAAACTACAATGATATTCCTCTTTCTTAATTTCATTTTTAATACTATTTAGAGATATTTTTATAGACCTTTTTATATAAAATGTGATAACTTTTTTTGTCCTTTGTGTTTACCATTGTTGGTGATCGGAGGCTAGGATTTTGGGATCCTGATGGCGGGCCGTTTCACGACGGTGGAAGTACTTCAAAATGATAGCGGCGCAAGGTGAGTGTGTGACTGAGTGAAAGCTGGTGATGGAGAACGGGATACAACAAAGTTGACCAGCTGGCTGGCTGGGTTGAGTACGGGGCGTGATTACCGATGATTTTTGGGGAAACCTCGGGAGAAGGTGTGAATGGGACGATGACGGGATGTGGGCCTCAAGAAAAGAGGCATGATTGGCGGTGACCTCGGTACGAGGTGACGGCCAGGCTGTCGCTGACTTGGGGTCCCGCTCTGGATTTGTGGCAGGATTAGCGTATCAGAATACGACTGGTTGATGGAGTGGGAACAGGTTGTGATGCATGCCGAATTTGGGTGTGTGGGTCTTTAGACTATTAGATACTTTCTGGGTTTTTCCATTTCTCTGGTTTGGCGGTTTTGCCACATTTATATTGTGTTTCAGTGTAATTTTATTTTCTTAAATAAAATTTTAGGATTAAGCTTTCTCAAGTCCTAAACTTTCCTGGAATGTTTTGGTAGGTTCTAGAATATTTCATAATTAGTTGATATTCTTACCCATTCTTATGTAGTTTGGTGTTTATATAATCCTTGTTATTAATGATATATTTATTAATATGGTTACATATTTCGCTAATGGATAATCCCGATACAGGTTTGGTGATGGTTGTGGAGCTTGTAGATGTTAGGATTTGATTTTTAGAGTGGTAACACATTAATATCATTAATCAAAGATTCATTTTCAATTATAATAGATATTGTATATTAATTTATTATCTTATTATCATGTTTAATATTTTTATCTAGAATTGGTTATTAGTTTTACTTGAAAGAATCAGATTGTATCATATTTTTGATTATATTATTACGTCTTATAGGTTTTATGATAAATGGAAAATCATTCCCCAATGGTCTTGTAGGACATTATAATTATTTTCTATCCATTAAGTTCTATCGTATTCCGCTAACAGTTAGTGTCACATTATCCTCTTCCCAAGAGAGTGGGTTAGGGGAAGTATTTTTCAAATGTTATATGTTAGGTCTTTTCTATTTTGAGAATCATATTTCATGAAATCATACATATAAGAACATTAAATTTAGATATCAATATATTTGATTCTAAAAATGTTTTTTTAATACCCATTTAATTGGGTGGTATAGGTATAGTTAGTGTTCTTACACACCTTTAATTTTTTCATCACCACATTATCATATTCTTAGATAACAAGTGTACAATATCATTATTGGAAGAATAATTCCTACAAGTATTTCACAATCCATAATTTTTGTGGTGACAAAAGAAATCAACTTGGGCGGAATTTTATTGTGATTTGTTATAACATAAAAACTTGTATTAGTTTCAAATCAGTGAATAAGTGGGAATTATCTATAATTATAGTGAGATTTAATGAGTTTAATGACTAGAAAATACAAATTATGTCTTAACCGATGATTTGTTTTAACCAAAACCACTTTTTTGTAAAATTAAATTCTATATTATAGTTTCAGACTTAAAATTTATCAATAGGGGAAATAATATTTGGGAACAATTTCACATGAATCTTATAATGAAATTTTAGATGATAAATACACCAATTGTTCAATGAGATTTTAGGAATGGAAATTGTTTTGTCATGACTTCATAAAGATTAAATAATTTTCAAATTTCTAGGATACTCGACCAATAAAAATATAAATAAATTTGTATACATTATATAATAAATTTTTATGAAATGGTGAGAGATTTGTTTGCAAACAATGAAATACCAACAACTTATAGTGTTAGAGTTCGAGGAAATTTATGGATAAAATTATTCCCATATAATATAAAGATAATGAGGGTGAGATATTTAATCACACTTGAGAATGAAAATATATATAACAAAAAGTATATAAATCATTTTAGGAATCCATTATTATTTTGTCTAGAGGTATACAATTGGGAGTACCTAATTGCATGTATGTTTGTTGTAGGGTTGTTACCTATCATTCAATAATAATAAGTCTTATTTTGTGTTGATAATTATATTGGGATGGTAAATAGGGGGACTATGGAAGATGATACATTTTGGGAAAAAAATTTATATGGGAAAAAATTTAATATACTAGTTAAACTAGTTATCATATTCTAGTAACAAGTGTAAAAGTTATTCCAATTTTCAATGATGTATGTTTGTTTCCCTCTAGAATTGAGGACGAACTAATTGATTTAAGGTTCAAAAATTCTAAGCGATTTCTAATGGGTTTGTTCGTAGAACGAGGAACATCCAATGATTCCATATCCATTTAAACCTACTTTCCAAAGGTAGGTACTCATTAGTTGTGGACTGATGAGGCTTAAGAATTTGCATTGGTCAAGAGGATGGGAGGTCAGACTCATCACACCTTTTTTAGGGTAATCATTGTTTACATCAGGACTCTCTTTATAGATTTAATTTATGTTCGTGAATCCTTATTACATTACCAAGTATAAAATGAGTTTTCCTTTAGATCTGACAATCAATGATTGATATGTATGAAATTTATAGAATCGTTTATATGTATTCGAGCTTCTTCATTGATAAAGAATCATCTATATTTGTTATAGATTCTTAGTCAATGGTATCCTTTGATAAATAAAAGTATCTTAGTCATTATAATGGACAAACTGGTTTTAAATCCACTCAGTGGGGCACTTGAAGTTTATTTTCATTCAGAAGAACATGGATTATTTCAAATATGGGATCGTACCCATAGATGGGCTACCTATGTATCCTTTATTTTGGAAAAGGAATCAGAACCCACGTAGTTCAAGTAAGGGAATATGATGTTTATGATTGGTGGCTCAAAGAAAGATGTCATAATTACTTTTACGCTCTAAGCTCACGTGAGTCATGCTCGGTGTGAGAAACAAGTGGTATTGGTAAAACCAGACAATTGTTCCATGAATGATGCAATCATAAGAAATGATGTGGGGATTATGTATGTATGAATGCCCAATAGATGAAGATTAGGATTTACTTCAGGGATGAAGTCCAGGAATAGGGTCCATAAAGGTATATGAACTTTATGGATATTTGGATACTCTAATTTGGGGCTTACTCTTGAAATGGAGGCCCAAATTATGAGGGGACTTATGATTGGGTTTTACTCATGAGAACGAGACCCAGATCAAAAAGTAAATTAGGACTGGTTAAGAGAGATTAAGGCTGGGGCTTACTCCTGAGAAGAAGGCCCAGGTTAAGGGACTTTAAAAATTAAGGGACTTAGGGCTTACTCCTGAAGAGGATTCCTATATTTTAGACTGGGGATTACTCCTAAGAAGGAAGCCCAGATTATAGAGGACATGGGGCATACTCTTAAGGAGGATGCCCAAAAATTAGGAATAATGACTGGGGATTATTCCTGAAAAGAAGGCCCATATTAAGGGGTTCTCTCTTCTTAAGGATGAGGTTGAATAAATGAAATCTCAATATTTAGTGACATAAAGATGTGTAAATCACTATGTTTTGAGAAATATTCCACGGAGTTCATTTCAGATAAGGAAGTCAAATGAAGAAATCATGCCATAAATGTCTTTGAAGAGTGTCTTGAAGACTGAATCTTGAATAGGAGAGGTGGAATGTCATAAGAGGGGTGAAATGGACAATAAGGGCACCCAAAAAGGCAGGGGCGCACAAGTCCTGGCAGGCGTGCAAGTACTGCGTGGCCGCGCAAGTCCTGGTCACACAGGTATACTTACGTGACACATGGGTACTTGTGCGATTGCTAACCAGTAGGTAACACATGGGAGATCCTAGAACAAAGCCTTTATATATATATCCTTAGGTACTTCCAAAAGACATGCGCGCAAGTTTTGGTGAAGAAGTAGGGCGGCACACAAGTATTTTCATTTCCCTTAAGGGTAAAACACCTTAGGCGTGCAAGTGTTAGTGAATTCTTACACATAGACCTTACTCCTCTTGTTTAGACCTTCCATTATAGGTAAAGAATCACCTTAGAAGTGTTCGGAAGACCTGAAGAAGAGACTTGGGCATTCAGAGCTATATATCTGAATTCGGGAAAAATTCCCCCCGAAATGTGGGCCCACATAATCTATTTATAGACTAGAGAAGACCCCGAGCGTTTATCACTTAGGGTGCGCAAGTCAATTACAGAACAATCAGGTGTCACGTA
Source organism: Viscum album (assembly GCA_963277665.1). Classification (NCBI taxonomy): domain Eukaryota; kingdom Viridiplantae; phylum Streptophyta; class Magnoliopsida; order Santalales; family Viscaceae; genus Viscum; species Viscum album. The sequence goes on along the minus strand of OY728161.1, from coordinate 1,980,986,266 downwards.
AGTGTACTTTCTCGACAGTGAGGGAACATGCGTGGCGCATGTGCATTTGAAGCCTTGTTCATGCCTTTGTCGATTTTTGATGTTTTCTTCCAAGGATGAATAAATTTGTGCTAAGTCATTTCCCTTTCCATTATTTTAGACAATGTGACGAAAAGGAGCGTCAACAAAAGTCCCCCATCAGAGTTGGATCTGAAAGAATAAGGATGTGACTCTTAGGAAAAGAACAAAACCAAAGGGAAAGAGGCGCACAGGTTGCGTCGCGCATGAGTCATCGCGTAGGTGCGAGTCGCACAGGACTGGAGCACATCGGCTGTAGGCACACAGGTGGGTAGCCTGGCCTATAAATATGCGATCATTTTTCATTCATAGCACCTGACTTCTGTATTTTTGAGCTCTCGCCACGCAGGTCTCCATTGCCGCGCAAGTTGCTCGTTTTCTGCTGTCTTTTTTGTTGTTGCATTGTTGTCAAGGTAATAGGACTTGTGCGGTGATACTTGCATGCCAAAAACATGTGCAGCACATTAACACTTGCGCGATACATCCATACTTGTGCGCCATGTTTAGACTTGCATGCCTTTATGCCTTTACCATTTTTTTCTGAATTCTTTCACAAATTTTATGAAATATCGACTTACTTAAGAGTTAATTATTCAACGTTTGTGCAGAATCAATGGCTCTTAGGAGAATCGGAATGGCTGATGAATTGGCTAACAATTGGATTGATGACATAATGATCATTTTTGGCCATGATTACTAGGATATCTATGACAACACTCTTCCAGATTTGGCTAAGTACTTGATGAACTATCATCTTAACTTCCCATAGAGCATCTATCAGCCCCTGTATGGTCATGGTCATCTGCAAAGAGTCAATTTTTTCAGATGCAAAGAACTATATGCCGGAGATGCAGCTACACTGCTACTCTTCTATTTTGGTTATGTTGTGCATTAAGAGCAACAACATTGGCATGGACTTTCAAATTTTTCCTTCATTCCATTTCTTTGCAGATATGAAAATGGAAAACCCATGGGCTGATATGTTTTCCATTGTCGGTTGGTGGAGAGAAGAAAAATATGGTATTAGAACAATATCTGAAAAGAGTAATATCTTTAAATGGCTCTTTACTTCTAATTCTTCATTCTCAAATCCATGTATCCATCTTCCAAGTCTTTCGGACAAAAACAGAGTCACTGTTTGATCATCAGAAAATTTTCTCAAAATGCACTCAAGAACATTCTTTTACAATTGTTCCAAGAAGAGCAGGTATCACTACATCTCTTATGGTATCCAATTGAATGAACGAATTACAGGTGGCTGCTGATAAAGCTCGGGATTTCGTAAATCAAATGAAGAGTTATGTTGAAAGTCTTTTGTAATTCCTCAAAAAGAGAAGAGACTCCAGTCTGTGGATGTCCTTATTACTCTTGTGCACCAATGAAAAACACTTTCAGTTCAATCATTTGTACCTGCATTCTCTTTTTCTATTTGCATTAATTTTACATAAGCCAATGGTCCTAGTGAGCATAGTTTTATATTTACTAGGATTAATATAAATAACCCAATAAACATTGAATCTCTTAATGGCTAAATTTTACCTAGATCATACAAAATGTATGTTTAGTGAGCTGGAACTTGACTTTTATTCAGAGTTCTCTTGTCTTTTGTGGGAAATTTAATGTCATGCACATCGGACATAAAGAGGCTAATGTTTAAGGTCGAAATAGCTTTGACTGAAATGGATTAAAATTGACTCAATTCCTTGACAATTTATCTGAAAACATATTACCATACTCAAGTATGGGGGAAAATATGTAAACTATGACTTAAGAATATTTAAATCTAAGGAATGATATGAAAAAGATCTAAAAGGGCATTAGAAGAAGTAGTTCCCAAGAATGAAGTTACCATTATTTAACAAACCCGTTAGGGGGTTGAATTATGCAGGTCCACCTAATGGCATTGGCTACATAGTTTAAATAAATATCATCTTTTGGTTGATAGGTCTGTTATGTAGGATAATTATGCAGAGCCACCTAAGGGCACGTGCTGCATAGTCAGGAAAAAGAACTCTTAGAAATTTTACATTCCTAGTGCTAAAAAGCAAGTAAATGTTTATGGAGATTCAAATTTTCCAAATTATATAGTTTGATGAATTGAAATAGGTACTTGAATATGGAGAAGATATTTCCAAACAAGATCATCGAAGAACTAGATGGATATCACTCCTACAAAGGCCTGACCCAAATGTAGGGAAAGATAATATAAACCATAGACTTGAACACTTTCAGATCATAAAAAAGGATATGGGAAATATATGTTAAGGATATCTATTTTTGCGGATCCCTACATATTGTCATTTAAGAAAAATAAGGACAAAATAGGATTTCTTCCCAAGAATGAAGTTACCAGTATACGACAAACCTGTTAGGGGGTTGAATTATGCAGGGCCACCTAAGGGAATTGGCTGCATAGTCAAATAATAGTGTATTTTGGATGACAAATCTGTTATGGAGACTTTTTATGCAAGGCTGCCTAAGGGAACGTACTGCATAGTCAGGCAAAAGAACTCTCAGAAGTTTGACATTTTTTTGACTAGAAGTCAAAAAAAGGGTTATGAAAGATCTGAAAATATTTAAGGTTAGTATTATGAAACATAAATATAGGTATTGTCCAATGTATGCAGAGATACACAGATCAATTCTAACCATAATCATGTTGTGACGGGGTCCTAAATGGAAATGTTGGACATCACTACATATCCCATAAGGTTGGGAATCAAGCCATACGTAGTTCTTGAACTACAATTTAACGTCGTGTGGGACAAACAGATTGGACATAATAGTTTAGGGTCATAGAGCTTGGACCATTATAAGAAATACACATTGTGTGTTTTAATGGGGACTTTTCTGCTAGGGGACTGAAAGAGGAATTTGGGGTTAGGCCCAAAAGACTTGGGGCTAGATTCGAGGGACACTCGAATGTTCCTATGTATCCCATAAGGATTGGAATCAAGCCCATGTAGTTCTAGAAATACCCTTTGTACAGATTTGGTTCATACATATGAAGTGTGAAAGGGGAATTTAGTGCAATGATGGCTTAACCCAAGATAAAATGTTCAGGTATTTCCATATATGCACGTAGTCTTTGAGATGAAACAAGATTGAAAACCAATATAAGTAATGATTCCCTCTCAGGTGAGGGTATCAAAGAATATTTTAGTTTATTTTTATACTGGACAAAAGTGTTTTATAGTTTAACGTCATATAGAAAGGACAAAATTGAACCAATGTAAAGATATTGATTCTAGAGTTGGTTTCACGAATCAACATTGTATGAGATGGAGGTGAACTGATGTGAAGAGATTGGTTTTGGGATTGAACCTTGGGAGGTTGCTTACGTACCCAGCCTAGAAGGCTAGGATAAAAGTCTGCGTAGTTCAATTAAAGAATTAATTAGTGATCATGTTGTCCTTGGGGACAACGACCTAAAAAAATAGTGTTGGGACTTACACGTGGTTAGTAGCCCAGAGAGAGTGTTATGGTTTAATTTTCCTCTAAGATCACGTGAGTCCTACTCGGTGTGAGAAACAAGAGGTAGCAATAACCCTAACGATGCATAGTTTAATTTCATGTAGGACATATAAAGGGACTATGTAGTTTAAAGTCATGCAGTTATGACTATTGGTGCTGCCCAGTTTAGTGTCATGTACCAGGGACAAAATACATTTTAATGTCATGTAGGACGTATTAAAGGAATTTCTATATAGTTTAGCGTCATGTATTTAGGATGATGGGGACAATACTGTTTAATGTCATGTTGGACAAAAAGATGACTGTGCAGTTTAATGTCATGTAGTGAGGACAAAAGAGTACACCAATTAGCATCATGTTGGACGTATTATAGACTTTTTCACACTTTAACGTCATGTTTGAACAAAAAAGGGATGATACAGTTTAGCATTAAGTTGGACGTAAGTGCAAATAGTTTAAGGTCGTATGCATGGACTGTGGGTTATGCAGTTTAGCGTCTTTCTGAACATAAGGGACTTCTATATATTGTCACATCATATAGCAGGGACGATGAAGGGGGACACAGTTTAACGTCATGTTGGACGAAAGTGCAAATAGTTTAAGGTCATGTGCATGGACCGTTGATGATTATGCAATTTAACGTCTTGCTGGATGTGATGAGCATTTTTAATGTCAAGCAGGATAGTGGTGCAGTTTAAGGTCATACTGGACCATGGTGCAGTTTAAGGTTATACTAGACCATCGCTATGCATTTTGTGTTTATACAAAATACTTCATCAAAAATCTAGCATTGGATGGAGTAGTGATGATTTCTCCATCCATTGAGATTAATGAATATGCTCCATTTGAGTAGACCCTATGATTGAGTAAGGTCCTTCCCATTTTGGCAGAATCATGGGAGGTTTCTTTCCTGGTATCATTGGAGTTCTGAGAACTAATACCAATTCTCCCTGAGTGAATGAAGGAAGACGAACTTTTTTGTTGAAATCTCGTGCTATTCGATTATGATAGACTTCCAAGTGGTGCAAAGTGCACAATCATTTCTCATCTAACTGTTCAAATTCATTGAATCAATTTTGAGATTGTTTATATGTATATTATTGATCATAAAAGGATACTTTGAGCGAGGGTAGTTGAACTTCAATAGGCAATACTGCTTCCGTTCCATATACCAGTGAATATGGAGTTGACCGCGTTGCAGTGTGGGTGGTAGTCCGATAAGCCCATAAAGAATGAAAGAGTTTATCAGGCCATGACTTCTTATCTTTATCCACCATCTTTTGTAGTATATTGGAATGAGTCTTGTTGAAGTCTTATATCTGGCCATTGGCCACTGCATGATACCGAGATTAATGATTGGATTTGATGTTGTATTCTTGATACACCTTCTTCACCTCGGATGAACATAAGTTGGAGCCATTTTATGTCAATATGGTATGAGGGACACCAAATCTGGTAATGATGTTAGACTTGATGAATCTAATAATGCATTCAGAAATGACTTCCTTGAGAGGTACTGCCTCAACCCATTTTGAAGAGAAATCAGTAGCAGTAATAATATACTTAAACTGCTTGGCCGTAGCGGAAGGGTAAGGTCCCACCACATCCATTCCCCATATGGAAAACGACCACAAGTATTTAGCTATATGAAGAAACTCTGGAGGTTGATTAATTAAGTTGGAATGTACTTGGCATAAATGACACTTCTTTGTGAAATCAACACAATCTTGTATCATCGAAGGCCAAAAGTATCCAAGCCTTCAAATATGATTAGACAGTCTATGTCCAGACCGGTGGGCACCATAGACTCTTACATGCAATTATTTCATGACATCCATTGTCACTTCACCATCAATGCATCTGAAGAGAACTCCATAAAACCCACGTTTGTAGATAATTTTCTCTAAGTGATCTGGGCTATCATAAAGAGTAAAATTGACCACATGTCACCGGATTAGTTCTTTCTCGGCTCTATCAGGTGGAAGTGTTCCATTTTAAGGTATTCCCGGATAAGTGACATTCATCCTGTAATATGACCATACGGTTCTAGAATGGGACTAATTTCATTAATTTCCTCTGTTCTGGATCGAACATAAGGTGAAATTTCATGACGGTGGGCAATACTAATGGTTGTCTCATCCCTATTTGGATCTTCCAGAGCTGTGGCTATATTAGCCAGTGAATCAGCTTGAACATTTTGTGATCGCGAGACATAAGTAAATGTCAGTTCTGATGGGAATTCCCCCATAATCTCTCTGACGTAATCATACAAAGGGATTACTTATTCTTTTCTGATGGCATAATACCCATTGAAATGTTTGATTACCAGGTCTGAATCACCTTTCACTTTTAAGTGATTCACTTGTTCTTGAAGCGCCAATTCCAAGCATGCGATGAGAGCTTGAATTCTACTTCATTATTGGTACCACCAGCCCATAATAAGAAGGAATAAGGTAACAATGCCTTTTCTGGAGAAATGAGCACAATTACTAAGACAACTTTGTTGAATTTAGGATTTTCCATTTTCCTCCCTCTTGGACTTCTAGAAGAACCATCAAAATACATTTCCCATTCTTGAGTACTTTATTGAATAGAGAAGATTTCCTCATTAGGGATTTACTATCTGAAGATGTGTCTTCCACTGAAGGGTGTTTAGCAAGGAAATCAGCCAGATCTTGGCCCTTTATTTCCTTTTGAGACATGTACTAAATGTCGAATTTCTGCAAAATAACTGCCCACCGTGCCAGATGTCATGTAAGCAATGGACGAAAAAGGATGAATTTGAGCAGGTTATTGCGAGATACCAATAGGACCTCGTGATGATGCAGGTAGTGTCTCATCTTTTAAAGTGAAAAGATTAATGCCAGGCATCACTTCTCAATACTTGAATATCGTGTTTCTGCTTCAAGCATAGTCCGGCTGAGGTAGTAGAGGCTGTTTTCATTCCCAGCATCATTCTTCTGAGCAAGAAAGGCAGCCAATGATCGCTCTAAGGCTGTCATGTAAAGGATAAGTGGCCTTCCTTCAATAGGTGGAATAAGTACTGGTGGGATCAAGAGGTATTTCATGAGAATATCGAATTATTATAGACATTCTTCATTCTACTGGTAAGTGACTCCCTTCTTCATCAATTTGGTGAAGGGTAAACTTTTGCCTGCCAAATTGGCGATGTAACGCCGAATATAGGCTAAGTTTCCTTGAAGTCCTCTTAATTCTTTCAAATTTTGAGGAGGTGAAATACCATGGATTGAATTTGTCTTCTCAATATCGACTTCAATACCATGATGGAATACAACAAAGATAAGAAATTTTCTTGAGGTTACCCCAAAAGCACATTTAAGGGGTTCATCTTCAAATTATGATGTCGTAGCTTGTGGAATATGAATTACAAATCAGCCAAGTGATTAGAACGTTGTTTGGATTTGACCACCGAATCGTCCACATAGCATTCAACAATCTTCCATAAAAAGGGATTGAAGATACGATGCATGGCACACTGATATGTTGCACCTGCATTCTTTAAGTTGGGTGTGTTCATCTCGCAGCTTGCTTAAATCCTCTATGTTCATCTGGTAAACCAAATTAATGAGTAGCAACATCAGGATCAAGCCCGTACATCTATGTATAATTCCAAGAAAATATGTATCGATTTTTCTTAAAAAGTAAATTTAAATATCTTTTTCTTCAAGAGTCATGGACGCACTGATTAAAGTGGGGCGTAGTTCTTCTTTTGTTTGCATATTTATTTCTCTGAGTTCATCCACAGTGGTAGAGATACCCTCTTCAAATGCTGGAGGAGAATCTCTTAGATCTTCATCTTCTTCTTCAACATGTGTTATTTCTTCCATTTCTAATCGCATAGTAGATGATGAAGAAAAATTTCCATGATTAAGAGAGATGTTAAAATTTGAACATCTTGAAGATGAGGATTCCATTTCCAACCTAATTGATGATGAAGGTTCTTACTTAGGTAATAAAGAGGACATGATGGATTGAGAATCAATACCATTGTTCACTTCTGACGTTTCTATCACTTCTTCTAGCCTAGTTGGCGAAGTATAGACTTTCTGGATTTCAGCAGATGAAACGAAGACATCTCCATTTGATCTTTCATCATTGCCTGGTGGGTTACCTGTTTCTCCCATGTTGTCTGGCTCGATTGTCGTAATTGACATTATGGATCATTCCATAAGAGTATTTTGATTTGGGTTTACCCTGTCAATTTGACTGATAGGCGACACATAATCTGTACTCACATGCACAAATGGATTTTCTGGAATCTTTTCCATACCATATGGAGCATTAACTTTGGTAATCTCCCTGGTTATGAATTTATCCTTTCCCTTCATGTGATAGAATTCCGCCTCAATGTATTGAGACTCACATGTCTTGAATGGGGCCTTATCAACATAAAATTTCCCAACATGACCATCGAAAGAATATTTGAGACATTGATAGTATGATGAAGGGATAGAAGCATATTGATGTAGCTAGGGTCTTCCATGCAAGATATTGAAGGTTGAGTCTTGATCAACAACCATGAAATATGAACTGGATACAAGATCACAAAACTGATTTCTAAGTGAAACTTCACCCAGTGGTTCTTGTTCAATTTTATCATATCCTTGTAACATCATGGTAGAAGGAGATAAATCATATTCCATGAGGCCCAATCGATGAACTGTACGAATGGGCATGAGGTGGACTCCTGAACCATTATCAATGAAATCTCTTCGGATGTCTACGCCGTTGACCTTGCCAGATAAGTACAATGGTCTAATATGTCTATGCATGATATCATCTTCATCTTCATCCATAAAACATATTACCGCCTGACATTTTGCAGGATTATTCTCTATGAGATAGACTTCAACTGCAGGAATTTTAGTTTCAAAATCCTAAGGACTTGACAAAGCCCCAATGAGTTCTTCTCGAAGATCCGTTGATAAATTCAAAGCATCATGAATTGATAACATGGGCGATACTTGGGCCAGGTGTTTCAATAAATCATACTTTTGATCCATAGGTATGTGTTTCCCAACAAAAACATGTGGTTTAGCAGGTTCCTTGGAAGCAGATTCTTTGGAAGTTGATTAATCTTGTATCGGGATAGGAGTTGGAAATATTCTTGGTTTTGGAATATTAGACCGATTATATCCATTTACTTACTGAGAGGAAGAAGATGGAACCTTCAACCAGACTTCCATAATAACTATTCCAGGACTGAATTTTCTATTGGTAGAAGAACTTGCTTGTTCTTGCTGAGCTCGCTAAAGGTCTCTACCATGAGTTTGTGTTGCGTACATAGTTCTAGCAGGGGTAGAATTGGAATAGTGGCTTTTGAAAGATCCACATCTTTCCCTGTATCCTGAGCCTCAATAACTTCCTCTGATTCCTCTATTTGATATAGGGAATTCGCGTTCATCATAATCGAAACTGCAACTGGAATATGGATCTGTTAATTGAATCATATTAACAGAACCAAAAATCAACTCTTCATTCAATGAAGACTCTGCCTGACTAGCCAATTTAGGTTTCACAGTTTGATGGGGTGGTGCTCGTTGCATTGAAGTAGATTGCATGAAATCTACCAGAGTCAAAGACAACTTAGGCTTTGACACATAATCATCTTCTTCTAATTGTTCCTCTTTCTTGGAATTTTGCCATTTCATTGAGGATTTTCCATCTAATGAAGAGGGTTTTGCTGCGGCATTCATGGCAGAAGGTACAATTGGTTTCTTCAATTGTGTTCGCAAAATAGAATGAGTTCGGTTGATCGTCTTTCTGACCATCCAATCATCATATTTTTGCATTTTTTCTTTTGACTTCTTGCCACTCACCTTCCTTCTCTAGAACTGTAGCAGTAACACATGCTACCTGAGCTGAGGAACCATTCAGTTTGACTTGTCCCGAGTCAACCATCTTTTGCAATAGGCCCTTGAAGAAAAAACACACCTGGATGGGATGCCCCAACATTTGAAGAAATGGGAAATAATTGGGACGGTATTCATCTCCTTCCTTGTTTGGCCTCTTGGGGATTGTCTATTGAACCAGATTATTTTCCAGAGCTGAAATAAAGTAGCCAGGAACTTGTTCATTTCGGAAAGAGTAATCTTTACTCTTCAACACATCAAACTATTTCCGTCTTTGATCTCTTTGATCGTCATGACGAAAAGGCCTTTGTTTTTGGCACTCAAGAGGTGGAGCCCTTCGAGAATATGAAGGTTATGAGGTAGAAGCAGGTACATGTGCTTGTTTAAGCATAATTATAGCAGTATCTGCTTTACCCATTCTCAGTCATGGAGCTAATGGAATTACATGAGATTTATCCTTAGTCTATATAAGAAAATATTCAATCTATTGAGAGATTTAAGTGAGGTATCGAAACTATACTGTGTATTTCACAGGGATCAACGGTGTGCATAATTCATCATGCATATTTTCCACACATATTGGCAACAGTTCCTCTTGGGGAAGTGCTATGCTTAGGGAATATGTCAATCCCTTCCAGCGAGCAATGAAATATGAGATCCTTTCATTCTCTCTTTGCTTACAGTTTGTAAGATCGAAAACTTTTGTCTTTGGAAAAGTTGAGCTGAATTGAAGAATAAATTGTTGACGAAGATCTTCAAATCCGGTAATTGACCGAGATTTCAATCTTCTGTAATAGACAATGGCTGGTCCTTGCATGGTTCGCACGAAGCATCTGAGTTTCACTGCTTCTTTCTGTTCCGGAGTTCCCATCATATGATCACAACAAGACACGTAATGCGTCAAATTCTGTTCAGGATCACCTGATCCATTGAAAATTGGGAATATAGGGTTCCCAAAACTTGATGGGAGAGAGGCTGAATCTACCCATTCAGGGTAATCTCTCTTTTCTTGATGAACCTACACACTCTTCCCTTCCATAGTCTCTAACCAATATGTTAATGACTCAATGGTAGTTATTATCTTTTGAGAAACATCCAGTTGAACTTGGACTTTGGCAGGTGCAATGACTGAAGTTTGGACAGGTATGGAAGCTGGTGCTGTAACTAATGGAAACACTGTCAATTTTGGTTGTACTTAACCCATAGGATTGGACTTGTGAGGGTGTACTAATAGAGGAGGATATTCTTGATCCATCTTAGTAGCTGTAACAAACTCCCTTTACTGGCTAGCTCCAGCACGTTTAGGAGGAAGACTACCCTGAAGTAGTTCTGCATTCAACCTCCTCAATTCTTTCATTTCTTCCTCTTGTTGCGCAAATCATTGGTCTAATGAGAGATATTGATGTTCATCAGAGGAATTATATTTAACCTGATTCTTTCCCATCCCCTTTCTTGATCCCATTCGTAGAGGGGGAAGTGGGTTACTTGAAGGATTATCTATGTTCTAAGTAATCCTTTGATTTTGTGTACGCACACCTTCTTTATTTGTGTCTGTGCATACATCTTGTTGAGAAAGAACCTCTTCATCTGAATCCCCTAAGTGAGCCTCATCTGATGGATCATCAACAACAACATTGATGAAATTGATTGATGCATAATGCATTGCATCCCTCCAATCTGCATTTCTGTGATATTGTATCCTTCCATGTCTTTGATGAGACATTGCCTTTTGTTGATTTGATCCCTCAGGAACTTCTCGATGAACCGTAATTTGGAGAGAATATTCTGATAATTTGGATCTTCGTTCCTCTTGAGGCTTCTTCCCCAATCGAGAAAAGACCGACTTTCACTGAGGAGGGGATTGATGATTTAAAAAAGTCCCCAGTCCAGTGGACTGGGGCTGTTCCTACTGTCTTTTCTAAACTCCTCGAATCCTATTTGTTGATTCTGAGGGTTGCTTTAAAAGAGTCCCCAGTCTGGAAAGCTAGGGTGGCTCTTGACATGCTATGTCTGAGACTTTCTTAAAAGCTCTTCTAATCTTGCAGACCTTAGTCCTGAAATTATCTGGACGCGTCAACCTGCATCCAGTTTATCACCCGGCTCAAAAGACCGTTGGATGATTTCTGACACTTCTGTCACCGGATGATGTGCTTGATCCATACGAGAGGCATGTTCAATATTTTCGTTTGCTTGATGCAGGAGTAATTCAACATCTTTTTCTTTGTATTCTTGATTTTGAGAGGAACTATTTGAAGCCTGTTCTTGGGAAAGATTTTTATTACAATCAAAGCCAGGTATTTGTGGCCGGCCATGTGCAATAACATTTCATGAGACCATTTTTGGTGGGCTTTGCTGACTGGAGAGAACCATCAAATGAAGTGCTCCATGAACACCCCATCCTCTGACATGAATACCAGATGGGGCATTGGCAATTAACTGGCGCAATCTCGTTAGTGCACCAAGGCATGAACGCTGAAGGGATCTCTGCTTCTTTTTAGCCTTCGGATATCGAGAGACGGATAGAAATGCCAAATCAATTTGGCATTGTAACCCTTCTATTATCTTAACATGATTTTCATATTCATCATAAGATAATACTTTTTTTCCACTAACAAAGAGTTTTCTATATATTGAGATGAATATAAGGAATACCATCTTCCGTCAAAATCTCTGGAATATCATACTGAGAGTCAGCCAGAGGCCAAAACATGATTGGCAATTCACCTTTCACCAGTTTTTTACTCATGTTTCACATTTCCTCTTTATCATTAAATGAAGATTCTTCTACTAGATTTGACCAGATTTGGGGCTTCCTTGTTGCTTCATCGGATTCAACAAGATTGGTAGAGAAATCACCGATCAAACTAGATGATGCAAGACATAGGGGTGGTTCGAAGAATGACCTACAACCTGGGCTATCTTCTGATTGCAAAAGTATTTCACCTGCTAGCGATGAAGCATCATACATGACTTGTTTCATATTTGCAAGTGCCTCAAGATAAGAGGTCTTTCTCAGCACTACATTGTCCACTAGAGCATTTTCTGGGCAATGTACATCACTACTGCGGAGAGAAATTTCACAGAGAAATTCATCATCATAGGGAGGACCACCATGGTGGGTTATAGTAAAAGATGAGATCTTTTGATCCTTGGTCATCTGACCAAACAGAGGGTTCATGTGCCTCTCATCTGAAGTTGAAACTTCAAGATCAACTGAATTGTCAGGAAGTAAGCCTTCATGAAGAAGTATTTGTTGAAGACCTTCGGAATTAATGTTCCCACTATTGGGAAATGAGGTAGTAGACACTTTAATTCCCACAAATAACTATTTGAGGGATTCAAGAACTCCAGTATCGGGTAAGGCCTTGTAACAGATTGGCTCTTGATCTCTTGACTGTGCTGGGTGGGTCTTCTTCTTAGACGCCTTCTTACTCACCTTGGAAACCACTTGTTGACGATAGTGGCTGCTCTGAGCAGGTGTATGTGCCTGATCAGGAGAGATGGCCAGGGTTGGATGATGATCCCCACTCAAATCTGGAGTATGTTCCTGCCATGGTTGTCCGTATGATACTGGGGAGTATGCCCCAAAACCCTCTTGGACTGGAACAGATGTGTGTGTGTGATCCAGAGTGAACTGTTGATGTGTCACTCCACTAGAAGGGATAGATTTATGTTTTTTCCCTAAGATGTTGCTGAAGCTGTTATAATATCCTGGCAAGCATCTAGAATATGATCAGTGATTTTCTTCTGCTCTTTCACCATTGATAGAATATGCTTGGTGACTTCAGCTACCAGAACGGGGATATACGTCCATTTCGTGCTTGGAGTAGGTGTATGTGCCTGATCTTGTCCTCCTTTCCCTGTTAGTGAATCCTGACAATACTCATGTGTGGGGGCAGATAATTGAGTCTGCCTCTTTTTTGTTGCCAGAGATTTCCAACTGACTTCTCCAATTGCTACCAAGAGAGACTATTAGTAGGCTTGATCAGTAATAGCAGGGGTATGTGCCTGTAGATTTCATGTCGCCGAAAATGGTTGACGAGATCCATCATATGTAGTCAAACGAGCCTGCTGACTAGCTGAGGACGTATAAACAGGTGTATGATCTTGCATATAATACACCCCCGGAATTTCCTGGCGGGATTGGCATGATGCTGCCAGGTGAGTCTGCTAGACAACGGAATTAAAACGGATAGGTCTGTGTGCCCGCTCGTTGCTGGCCACCATGTTAGGTCGGTGGACTTCTCTGGAAACGACAGAGATGAGAACATGATCACTGTTAACCGGATTTCTCCTCTGGTGATTCGTCTTGCCTGCTCGGGTTCGAGGAACCTGATTCGAATGCCTGGAGTCGGTACCCTCATCATGCTGAGGGCGTACTTCCTCACGAGTGTGGAGGCAATTGTTGATGGGATCCCTCAGGAAAGACTCATATCTCCTTGAATTAAGGCCCTGAGGGACCTACTCATTCACCTCCTCAGAATATGGGAGGGAATGGTGATTGTGTTCTGGGAATAACGACCCGAAACGGTTGGAGACGGTGGTTATCACTGCCTGCTTCTTGATCACTGGTCATCGCTTTCCAGACAACCAGGGTGAATTGTTTACTTGGAGGGCTTGTCAGGCATCCTATAGAGTTGAAATAGTACCATTTTGATGGTACTCCTTAACCAGCGCATTTGATACCCAGCGTTGAAGACTCTGAGTAGGTGATATCGTCCTCAGAGCGGATGATGATCTAGAGGGAGTAGCAGCAGTGAAATTTGTAGCAGAAATTTTCACAGCAGACGTATTCACGGATGTGAACATAAGAGAATCAATTCTGGAAATGCAGAAGATCTTTGAAAAGAGTTCTTGTTTAATATAACATAAATAATAAGGATAAATTCAGCCACCACATCGTTTGGATGAGAACATATTTCAATGATTGTTTTTTCCCTCTCATTGAGTTTTAAATAAGGGCCTAACAAATAAGAAAAACATCATTTTTACTTGGTTAAAGATTCACATCGGGTTCACCATTTTTTGTTTCCCTCTGGAATTGGGGGTGACCTCATCGATTTATGGTTCAAACATTCCACGAAATTTCTAATGGGTTTGTTCGTATAACCGGAAACATCAAATGATTCCATATTCATTTGAACCTACCTTCCAAAGGTAGGCGCTCAATAGTTGTGTACTGATGAGGCTTAGGAATTTACATTGGTCGATAGGATGGGAGTTCAGACTCATCACACCATTTTGAGGGGAATTATTGTCTACTCCAGGACACTATTTATATATTTATGTTATGTTCGTAAATCCTTATTACATTACCATGTAAAAAATGAGTTTTCCTTCAGATCTGACAATCAATTATTGATATGTAGAAAATTTAGAGAGTCCTTAATATGTATTCGAGGTTCTTCATTGATAGAGAATCATCTATATTTGTTAGAGATTCTTAGTCAATGGTATCCTTTGATACATAAAATTCTCTTAGTCATTTTGATGACCATGCTAGTTTTAAAGAAACTCAGTGGGGAACTTGAAGTTTATTGTCATTCAGAAGGACATGGATTATTTCAAAGTTGGGATCATACCCGCAGATGGGCTGCCTACGTATCCTTTATTTTGGAAAAGGAATCAGAAGCCACATATTTCAAGTAAGGGAATTTGATGTTTATGATTGATGGATCAAACAAAAATTTCATAATTAATTTTACGCTCTAAGATCATGTGAGTCATGCTCAGTGTGAGAAACAAGAGGTATTGGTAAAACAAGACAATTGTGCCATGAAAGATGCAATCATAAGAAATGATGTGGGGATTATGTATGTATGACTACCCAAATAGATGAATATTAGGATTTACTTCAGAGAAAAAATCCAGGAACATGGTCCATAAAGGTATATGTACTTTACAGAGATCTGGATACTCTAATTTGGGGATTACTCCTGAAAAAGAGGCCCAAATTAGGAGGGGACTTATCATTGGGTTTTACTCCTTATAAGGAGACCCAGATCAAAAAGTAAATTAAGTCTAGTTAAGAGGGATTAGGGCTAGGGATTACTCCTGAGAAGAAGGCCCAGGTTATGGGAGTTGAAAAATTATGGGACATGGGGCTTAATCCTGAAGAGGATTCCCATATTTGAAACTAGGGCTTAATCCTGAGATGGAATCCTAGGTTATTGAGGACTTGGGGCTTACTCCTAAGGAGGATTCCCAAAAGTTAAGAATAATGACTAGGGATTATTCCTGAAAAGGAGGCCCATATTAATGGGTTCTCTCATCTTAAAGGATGAGGTTGAATGAATGAAATATCAATCTTTAGTGACATAAAGATGTGTAAATCACTATGTTTTGAGAAATATTCCATGGAGTTCATTTCAGATAAGGAAGTCAAATCAAGAAATCATGCCATAAATTTCTTTGATGAGTGTCTTCAAGACTGAATCTTGAATAGGAGAGGTGTAATGGCATAAGAGGGGTGAAATGGACAAAAAGGGCACCCAAAAAGGTAGGGGCGTGCAAGTCCTGGCAGGAGCCCAAGTACTGCGTGGGCGCGCAAGTATACCTGTGCGACACATGGGTACTTGCGTGATTGTTAACGAGTAGGGTAACACTTGGGAGATCCTTGACCAAAGCCTTTAGAATTATCCTGAGATTCTTTCATAAGAGAGGCGTGCAAGTTTTGGTGAAGAAGTAGGGAATAACGCAAGTATGTTCATTTCCCTTAAGAGTAAAACACCTTAGGTGTGCAATTGTTAGTGAATTATAACACTTAGACCTTACTCCTCTTATTTAGACCTTCCATTCTAGGTAAAGAATCACCTTAGAAGTGTTCCAAAGACGTGAAGAAGAGACTTGGGCATTCGGAGCTCTATATCTGAATTCTGGAAAAATTCCCCTTGGAAATGGGGGGCCCACATCTTCTATTTATAGGATGGAGAAGACCCCGAGAGGTTATCACTTAGGGTATGCAAGTCACTTGCACGACCATCAGGCATCACGCAATTGTACTTTCGTGACAATGTGGGAACATGCGTGGCGCATGTGCATTTGAAGCCTTGTTCAGGCCTTTGTCGATTTTTGATGTTTTCTTCCAAGGCTGAATCAATTTGTGCTAAGTCATTTCCCTTTCCATTATTTTAGACAATGTGACGAAAAGGAGCATCAACAATGTTATAATAGTAAAAATTATCAGGATAAAAATATTTTTCTCAATCCCGAGGAACTATATAATGTCATTTTCAATGTGTATTATGATATCACAAGAGAATTGATTTTAAAAAACCATCTAGAATGTGTTATAATTTTGGTTACATGAGATTCAGAAGATTCTATTATATGAACAGTCAAAGGAAATCCAGTAAAAATTGTAAAAAAAAATAACAAGCAAATTATACTCAAATTTGTTTATTTAATTATATTATTAATTGGAAAAAGATCCAATCAATTAATGGTGATTCTAGGAAAACACCAAAACTACTATCAATGAAATAAAAATATGTATGTAAAGTATATTCAAAAGGACTTCATATGTAATTTTATAGAAAAAATTTAATAGTCACATAAGATTAATTAATTTTGTCAAAGGATCAAGGTAAAATCCATTAAATCAAAGAACAAATGCAATTTTTTATATAGACACATAACACTATTTTATATATTTTCATCTAATAAATTATGTGGGTTTTTATGTTTAATTAATTCTTGTTGTAATGACTATTCAAACACATATTGGGTGATTGAAGATTACAGGCCTTATATGTGTATCATGTTCTATAACTACTGATGGGGTTAAATTTGATTTTGATTTGTAGATATATTAGTAGAGAAGATTCATTAGTACCATGATTGAAATGATCTATTTTATTTTAATTTCTTAACATTAGGGACGATTTTTTAATCAAAAAAACAAATTTTCAATTATTTATAAAATGAGGCCATAATGTATTCCATGATAACTTTTCAAGTATTATACCTAAATGGGAATGTGAATTTCCATGTGTTCTACTATAATAAGCAAATCATATTTGAATTTAGTCTTATAGTATTTAACAAATATAATTTATGTAATTGAATGAATAGTTATTAGATCTAGATATTACAGGCTATATGAGAACTAGTATTTCAGATTAGGATACTCCATTTCTATTTGTAAAGAAGTAACACTGTTATCCTCAGCTTTAAATTGATAATCATATGATAAATCATGATACCATAAATAATTCGTATTCCATTCCCAAAATTGAAGGTATGTTTGATCATTTTTAGTTATCTACATGATTCACTGACATTTATTTATCAATGTTGTATCACTATCTCTATGTTTTGAATAGTGGGTATTCTAAATATATATTTTAGGTAGTTTTATTCTCATTATGTGAAACGTGTTATACCCATTGGTATAATAAATTTATTATAATTCTTCAAGTCATTGATCATTCATAACATTTAGATGAACCTTGAAAAAATTTATTAGGTATTTTTATATTATGTCATTGCATCTTCTAAGGATAAATCATACTGTAAAGATCACATAAAGATTGTTATGATCATATTATAAGATAACTAGATTTATAATAAATTATTTTTGCAATAAAAATAGTTATAAGAAGTATACTTCCTTGGAAATTATGGATTTGAGAAATGAGTATTATCGGTTAAGAAAAGATATAAAATAATATCTAATGGATATAGTACAAGAATTTATTTTAGAAACACCTCATTTGGAGATTATTATGTTATTAATATCTCATAGTTCATTAATTTTCACATCATTACTCTATAATAAATTATTTTATAAGTAAGTTTATTCCATTCATATAGAATGATGATTTTCGTAAATCATTTTAGTATTTTAATTATATAATATTTTTGGAACCCATCTTTTACTTTCATAAAAATGGATGGGTTATGTGGTATATTTTGATTCATTTAAATTTTTTTTTCGTTTTTTTATGAAATGAGATCATGTCGTATCTTTTGGAACCCAAAAATAGTTTGTGACTAAAAATAATTATTTGATTTGGGAATTATAATATTTTTTAGAAATCCATGATTTTAAAACATCATGTAATTACCCCCACAGTAAAATTTACAATTATTATCATTCATAAAATACAAATACCTGTATTTTCATAAGAATGTGTCAATGCATGACAATTGTAAATAATTTAATATATTTATTTGTTCAATTTTTCTATGTGTATTCATCAGGTAAAAGGAATTCAATGGTCAAAACGGTATTTTCAAATTCATAATATTATCTAGATGACTGAAATTATGATCAATGGAATTGATGATAATGATTGATAACATGAATGTTGATTACATTGAAATATATAGTGTTTTAGTGATCCACCCAAATATTTTTGATCCTAATATGTTTTAACTGGTTTAGGATATTCAATTATTTGACAATTATTGGCTAACCATGTGGTTAAAATTTTATGGAGGAATGACCAATGATTGATGGATGGATGATTGGAAACCTCATGTTTACTTTTTTTGAATTTAAATTGCTCTATCTTTCATAACATGAATAATATTTTTTTTCTTTTCACTGTTCAAAATGTTCAATTTATCCAAGAATCAAAAATATGTTAACGACATTGATGTCCCATTATTAATAGTATATTATAAAATTATGAGTTGTATAATATTTCATGAAATCATGAACTATTCATAAGGTTGTGTAAAACCCTCATAGATTTAATGGTGTATTGAAATCATTAATTGTACCACCATGTATGTTAGAAGAAATAACTTTAAGAAAGTTTCATTTGTTTACTAAGAATCATTCCTAAGAATTATTCACCTTGGGAGATTTTGGAATTATTCAAACATCATCCCACTTCATTGTGATCTATGAATTCAATAAAATAAATGATAAGGAAATGATTAATATTTGATAAGTACTGAATCAACATTTTTATATGTTTCATTTGTATCTAACTGATCCCATAAGTTTACATCTCAATTTTATGGATCCCTAAATAATTTCCTTGTAACAAAATTAACCATTACCATGATTGGTTATTCACAAATATATAGTCAATAAAAATATTCATGATAAAGGAAAAAAATTCTCAGATCATGTGTAATTTCTTTTAATGGATCATGGGAGTATAATTATTTTTTAGTGGTGGTTTCAAATAATAAAATTTTTCGAAAAAATATATAAATCTATATTCAATGCATTATATGACCATATATGTATCTATATTTGTTTTGCACATAGACAAGTGAGACTTCACTTATTGAAACTATTTTGTAATTTCATATTACTGATAATATATTGGGGATCAAGAAAACAATGGAAGAATGGAGAGTCATAATTAATCTAATACCTATAATGATCATCAAACATTTTGATTTAATTTTCGGTACCATTTTTTCATGATGATCTCTCGATGGATTTGGAATCTTCATATTGATATAGAAAGGATGGTGTCCCCCCCCCCATTATGTTGGACCTTTTTAGATACTTGAGTAGATTGGTGAGGTTGATTGACGATTATCAATACATTCAAGGTTCTTTTTAAATTGTAAAGTGTTTCATGTATCTCAACTGAAGAAGTACCAGCCTGACCTAGACCATGTAAATTAATTGTATCATGTTGTTCTATAACAAGATATTACATTTATCCAGGAACTTATATGTATTATTAACATGAGTGAGATGATATATCATTGAAAATGTATTTATTTAATGTGATTTCTACTGATGCATTTTCATATTTAGGAGGTTACAAAAAATTATAGGGCCTAATGATTAATTAATTAAAATAACAATTTTGAAACATGTCCAATATATATCATTATAGGGATTTAAATACTAATCATAAATAGAATTTAATAACCCCAGTTTCATAGATATGTTGTTTTTATTTTTTATGATATTTTTATGTTGGGATTAGTCTTGGAAATTTTCTATGATATATTTGTTAGTATTTTATTAGTTAGATTATTAATGTTTAGTGAATGGTTGACTAAAATAATGTGAATTACCTTGGTAAAAAAATTTTAGGATGAGGGTATATAATAGGTGGTGTATGTTAGCCTAATAGTTAGAGGGAACTGTGTTTATTTCGTTGATAAAAATTTTTCATGGGATAGATGCATTTAATTTTTTTTGGATCATGATTTTCTAATCTATGAGTACAAACCTTATTATGAGGTGACTGGCCATATACCCCTATTCCAGTGAAGCTCCTTTTAAAGGCATTTAATAATGTATTGGATCATGCCCCCTTTCATATGGACATCTGATTCAATAAATTATTTTGTTGGTTATTAAAAAAAATTACCCATTAATTTATATGATAGGGAAACCAAATTAGTGATTAGAGGAATATAAAAGGACATTTCTGAGATTATAGTGGATGATCTTGGAGGTGGGAATCTATTAGTAGCGATGATATAACATGATAGAATCAAGAAATACAGTAGTTGACCATAAAAAATATGGCCACCAACCACAATGTTAGGATTCATATGATCGGAGATACATAATTCATAATTTACCCATGTATTCTCATGATGGGAATGAATATGGGTTCGGGTAACCTAGTGAATGTTTTTTACTTGTGCAATCATGGTTCGATAACTAATTAGGATGCATGGTGAGGTGGAGAATTCTAGGTAGATCAATGGCAAAATACATCTCCCATACTACTGTATTAAAAACCACTTTAATGGGTAGGAATTTCTAAATGGGATGACCCACATCAAATTTTGATATGTTCCCCTCACATCATAAAATTTTCAGGGTAGTTACTATGGAAAAAAATGTTGGGGTCATGATTTCGATGAAAAACATCACTAACATCAACTCCCACACAATTTAAACCCTAATGTTATGTGTTGTGGTCATAATTTTGGAGAAAATATTATATATGGAATGGAAATAAACATTATAGGGAGGTGTTCTGGTGGACAGAATAGATAGAAACATATATTGGGAGCCATATATGTCACCATGGTAATCTAGGTAGTATGGCACATCCAGAAGCAAATGAAGATAGTCTACATGAGGGTCCATGAGAACATGCATCCCTATAACCTTCATTAGATATTGTGGATGCTCAAAATCATGGGAGTTTGGGAGACCATCATGTTGTTTCAATCCAATTTCAATGATATATTCTCTCATATAAATGCTAAAAACTATGATGCAACATATCAGGGTCTAATTTTGTGCCAGTGAGTAATTATGATCACACCACTATGTGTGGTGTCATACCATAATGGTAGAAGGAAGACTTCTCTTTAATGATACATAATAAAATTGAGGTAATCTCAAGTTGAAGCTATATTTGGGGTGGAATAATGTGATGTATCACCCCCAGCTCATGGAGGGGAGGGCCTTCCCCTGATGTGGTTTTCAGGGATGAAATAGAGATTTTAGGATAGAACTATATGATTTAGTGAGTCTCCTATAAATAATCATTGAAATCCCCAAGATCAAACTGTAGATGCTTCTTCGACCACTCATTGGTTGGATTTGTCAATGTTTTGGATGAACAAACTGAAAAAGAATATATGTTGGATGGTGAATTAGGATTGGATAGACAATCCGAAGGTGGGACATCTTTGGATCATTTCCAAGCTGAACATCGACAATATATTTTAACAAATGAAATCCATGGATAGTGTTTCTTATCAGAAATGGGAAAATAATCACCCCGCTATCCTTGTGGGAATGACGTTCAGTGGAGAGCATGGCTGTGAGGAGATTCCTTCTACCAAAGAATCATTTGAGGTGGAATCATATAATGATGAATCTCAGGAAACAAGTGACATATAACCTAGGGGTTCAATGCTAAAAAGTATATTCCTAGAGAGATAATTTAAGTCAATCATTTGGATGATTTTTACCAAGTTTATCTACTCTAGTTAATATTTTTATTATACTGGACACTTCTAGACCTTCCCCTCATTTTATTCATAGTATCTAACTCGGATTTTTCATACAAAATTGAATGTAAATGGTATATAATGTGACCATATTAAAGGGTGTGAGGTTGATCTATTGGGATCTAGAGAAAATGTTTCTGGGACTATGCAAATGTTTTCTACTACTAGAGGGCATAATAAGGAGGTTATATTGGTGTCTGCAGAACCCAATTCCCCCACCCAGATACCTATGGGAGACTGCACCCTGTTATAAAAACAATGGTTTCAACAACCAGTGAAGAAGGATTATAGGGGTGGATAATAATATATATCCCACTACCTTATGGTAATAGTGTATCCCAATCCATCTATACCCTTTCAAAAATTCATGAAGATATTTCATCAACACGTTGGCCTATTCTCATGCAACATCTTCTTGACTAGTGCTGACGGGAGACAAACATTTAATTTCCAAGTGTTTTTGATAGTTCCTAAATGGTGGATATCCATATCAATACTCTGGGAGAACATATTTCTCTAATTATTCCCCTCTATAATTCTTTCCCCATTAAATGAGATATTTTTTCTAAACTTTTCATCACATGTAAATCTAAAAATCATTGTCATGTTTCGAGGACTAATCGTGAGGGTGAACTCCTATGATGTGTCAGTTGATAAGGGATGTGGGGAACCTTCACTATAGGTTGTTCAAACTCTTTGGAATCTATTAATCCAATATCTCTAGGACATGGTCACATGAGGTTAACAAACTTCATTCATGAGTGATGGGGATAAAGGTTAGTAGAGTCGTTGCATCCAAGAAACGGTCAAATGAAAAAAAATTACCTATTGACATAGATCCTGGACTAATTGACATATCTGGGAGGAGGACGCTACTCTTATCTTCAAAGTTATCCTAGAATACGAACATGCACCCCTAGAAAAGTTAGAGGCTTGGGGGATGTCCTCACTGAAGACAACCTCACTGTCTAGTTTTGGTAATGGAATAGTTGGAGATATTTTATTAACCCCAAAAATCAACCATACATAGTAATCCAGATAAGGTCGCTTCACCACAGTATTGGAAACATCGGTACTAGATGGGTGGAAACTCATGATCTCCATGAATTGTTCTACGATATTATTAGTAAGATCATGTTTTCAAAGATCCACCATTTAATTATTTCATACAAAAAGAATAAATATTAAATAAAAATGACAATATTGTAGGATGATCATTAAATTCATCACTAGGAGGAGTATGTGACCCAACATGGATCCATCTAAATTCTAATGAAGTGGTAATATGCCAGTTAGAGGTATAATTAGAGGTAGTATAACATCATGAATGAAAGTACCTATGATTTGTGAGTATCAGGATAATTCATAATGGGTGTAGATTAGGGATTATGAGATTCATCATGTGGTTGAATAGGAGGAATCAGAGCTCATGAAGCTACAATAAGATCTTGTATCCATTCACTAATGGCTTCCATGACTAAATCCATTGATTTCTAAGGTAGATACATAGTGTATTTATTTTTTTGGTAAATGAGAGAGACTAGTGTGTGGATGACCCTATACAAATGCTGATGTTTCACTAGTCAAAACATTATATCATTCCTAGGAATGTTTCTCTAATCAAATTTTACTATTTCACTTTGATCATACTCCTTAGATAATCAATGAAAGAACCATAATATCATGTGAGTCGTAATTAGTCTCAAAAATAAATGAATAATATTAAATTTATCATTTACATGAGGGTGTTTGACAATAGTAAATAAATTATGGTATGAATTTCATGAATGGACTCTAAGAGTGTTTATGAAGAGAGGGGATATGGTTGGGGAATCAGGCCCAATAAATAGATGACTTTTTTCCATGGGCACTAGTACATGAATATGGTAACTACATGGAAATTCAATAAAACATGAAAAAATGGAGGCTAGTAGCATGAATCAAGACACCAATGATTTGGAACACAAACCACGTGACACGATGAAAAATGATTACTTTTGACCTTGTTTGAAATAAAAAAACCATAATCAGTTTTCCGAGGAACTGAAAAAACAAATTTGGTTCAACCCCTAACCATGTTCAAAACATAAGACCAATCTCAAAATTTCATCCAATATAAATTAGGGAATTATCTGATGACAATCTATAAACAACTGTGTCATGGGACTATTATATTAAGGGGAAACCATTTGATCATGGAGGATTATAAAGATCCAAATAAAGGGACACATGAAGCATGGAGATAAGGTGATGGATTGTTAAAATGGATTCAAACCATCATAGTTTTAATATATTATTTCATTGAGCACATATTCTATGATTATCATTTTGAACCATGTTGAAACTCATATTGTAACGCCCCAACCCCAGCTACCCAGAGTCGGTGCATTACTTCGTAACATTGGCATGATCACAAAAGATCAAGTCTCGAAAGACCGATTAGTTTAGTAGCCTTGGAAACACTAGATACATTCATAAATGTTACATTACATCATAAATTGAAAATCTAAAATAACAAAGTCTCCATAGTCCACACTCATATCCTCTTCTGACTATCCCAGCAGGTCATTCATAAAATACTTCTTCACATCCTGGAAAATATTAAAACATTGAAAGGGGTGAGCTCAGATGCTCAGTAAGGATTACAATATTGCGGAAGCTTTCATAAATAAACATAAACATTTAAGGCAATGTATAACTAAACAAAAGCCTTATTAAACTTGAACTTCAGCATAATATGGAAAAAGTAAAATGAGATAATGCCACTAACTTACTCACATGGATATTCTACTAGAAGAATAATCACATGAAAGATCAATATCCACTTTCATAATGAGGGAATGTATAATGTCGGACAATCTGAAACATTTTGTCCAGGCCTCGGCCAAGACGTCTAAAATGATTAAGGCCTTGGCCAAAACCATAAATCAAATTGGTAAAGGGCCTCAGCCAATTCCACGTCTAGTTGTCTCATGAGACCTACCGATGCATCGAGGAGCTATAGCAGGCTCCACCCGTCACTTATTAAGTCCAATACATTCCTCATATGAACAGGTTTAAACATCTCATAAACCATAACATAATCGTATCACATAAAACATGCACAAAGGAAATATAACATTTCCACATTTCAATCATAAGATATCAATACAACACATTGATATAATAAAAAATCTTTCAAAACCATTTTCAATACCAAAATAAAAGAAAAGTATAACATGGTATTTATTCTTCATTAAAAAAAAGGGTATGGCTTGTAGAGGAAGCCGAAACTCAAATAGTGGTCACGGCGGTGGAGAAGTCATTGTCGCCACATATGAACCACAAAAACATTCCCTTTTGTCTTTTAGTAAATGCTTCGTATAAAAAAGATTCCTTTTGAATAAACGTAAAAGTCAAAGGGGTTTATACACCGTATAAAAGAACGTTGTGTATAAAACCAAATATGCCTCAATGAAAGGAGATTGAGACGAAGTCCTTAAAAAGATCAGTTTTAAAATAAAATAGATCTATTATGTGTATTCACTATAGGTACACATAAAGAAAGTAAAAATACAAAATAATACATAATAATATCATGACATAATTTGAAAGAAGGAGATTAACCCAAAGAATGGAAGTTGGGTTAAGAAATTCCCTTACCTTGCGTCTTTTCCTGACTCGACCATTCTTTAACCTCCTAAATAATAAACTAGAGTTAATTTCTATTTACTTAAGAACCTTTTTCATGTTCATTATTCCTTTTATATCACTTATTACCATGTTATGAACATTATGTAATTATTTAAGTTAATAACGGTCGTTTTGTCGATCTTTGGTACTTGAGTCAACAATAAACTTCTTATAATTACAAGTTGTTTATGTGGTAGAATATCCATTATCTCCAGAATTATATTCATGATTTAGATGTCATATATATCATATATATCCAGTATATAAATTCATTCATAATATTACGTAACATTTAGAGGTAAGAAATGAAATGCACCGTTCATGGAGACGGTAAGTCGTACGTACGCATGAATGCTACTTTCATTTCTATTTCATATTTAATGGAATGAAATCATAATTATATAAAGGTATAATATAGTTCCAGTATAATATAATGTATAATACCATTTACTCCATCCTTTATACATCCCACATATGGCATTAACGATTCAAATCACTTTGAGGGGGCGGTAGTCCACAATTACTAAAATGAAATTATCTCATTTTACCCATAATGGAAATCATAAAGTATGCCATAAATGATAAATACAGAATCATAAGTAAAATATAGACATATTATAAATCATATATAAAAATAGTGACATCTTAATGGCCACCTTTGAAGGTGTTATATGAGTGTTGAACAATCATCGTTTCGTGAGGCAGAAATTCACCATCCACAGAAACCGTATGTTCTTTAACCATTAGACGAAGGTGTGTGTAAGTGTAAACCAAGTACTTATCATAAGAACATCCTAGTATATTGTAGATACTGGTTTTGTTACAAAAGAATGGAATGAAAAGATTTTAGGGGGTTGGAGAAGAAAAATAAAACAAAACAACATTAGAGAAGACATTACCTCAAAATCGGGTAACTCTTTTTGATTTGAGACAAAGGCTTCCATGGGAAGAGTTCTGCCCAAAGTGAGGCTTCTAGGAGTAATAGGGGGAAGTTTGGAGAGTATTTTGGCAGAGTTTGGCCAAGCCAAATGGCTTGAAAGTGTGAATGAGGTGGGAGAGGTGGGGGCCTTTCATAAGTGGGGAGGAGGGGCACTCTTGGAAAGAAAAGAAAAGTCACTTTATTATAAAATGAGTTTCGGATTATAGAGGTCCCACAGTTATATAATTAGAGGATAATATGATAAGGGTTCGAAATCTACTCATCAAATAGGTTTTTGACAAGTGTACGCTTTGGATTTTACATTATCTTTCATTTTATTTAAAACGTTCAATATTGAGGTCATCACTGCATCATCATGATGTCATAATTAATTTAATTTATTTAATGTCTAAAAATTATAAAAAAACTACTATGATGTAGGAAATCTTTATATCTTTCTAATGAATATTTATAATCAAAATATGGACTTTTGTAACCCCACTTAAAAACTGTTTTAGTAAAACAGCCCATGTTTGTGTCAATTTAATTTTAACATTGAATATATATATATATATATTAATGTCATTTTCCAACCAAAGTGGTTCCATGGGGTCCCCAAGTTGACCCATGGGTTTTCTTGGTCGGACATGACTCATCCAATAGGAGTAGGACAAGTGTCAAGCTCATCTCATATTATTAAAACATTATTTTTACCTTAAACTACACTAATTACCTCTAATCTCGATTAAGAACTTAAAAGTTATTATTCACCAAAAAATTATTTTAATCTCATTGAACCACATTTTACTTCTTAATGACAACCATGTATTTCGGATTTTTGAAAATCAAATCACAGAAGTGGTAATATTTCATTTTAACGAAAAATCAGTTTTTAACAACCACTTAGTGGTTTCACTATTCATCAAAAATTGAAGTTTTTCAGAATAAGGCCAAAATTTCACCATAAGCTATAATTGATATTCCGAATTCAAAACTGATTTCTATTTTACAAAATTCCAAACATATATGTTGCATTAATTAATTTTATAATTAATTCCCGCTGTTACAACAAATAGCGTGTTTTTAAGAAACAATTTATATCAAAAGATTGGCAATTGTTTATGTCCAATTTCAATGTTAAATTAATTATAATGACCACCATTTGATAAAATGGTAAAAATATATTCTAATTATACTTTAAAACCACAAAATAGTATAATTTATCACTATAAATTATTTTGATTAAAAAAGTTGTTTTTAAGTATTTTTCACTATTCATAAAAAATTAGAAGTTCTCAGAAAAATACCAAAAATTCAACATAGGCTAATTTTGATATTCCGAATCCAAAAATGAAGTCCATTTTGATAAATAAAATTTATAAAATTTCAAAAAGTAGGTATTACTATTCACAACGGCTAGTTTAATTAGTTGTGGTGTGCGTTAGAGCTCGAGGTTGCGTACAACACACGCTATTGCATTATTCAAAGGGAAACGTACCGTGTAAGCTCAGGGTGTTACATTATCCCCTCCTTCAATAAATTACGTCCTCGCAATTTGAAATTTTTCTTTGAAAATAAAAGGTTGAAAATAGAAAATACCCTTGAGGAAAACCCACATCGGAAATAAGATTAAAAAAATTTAGCCTTAATAAGAGGGATATGGAAATAAGAAAGTTACCACCAAATTATGATCTCGATAAGGAAAACATTGGTGGAAATTAGAGACATATAATTGGTGGAAATCGTAAATATTTGTAGGGAGTGATTGAGGTCATCAATCACAATCAACTGTCAAATTGAGGGCCTCAAAGCCTTCAATCTATGTTGATTTAAAATATCTTCAGTTCAACAAAACATAAGGTATTAGGATAACACATTTTTTTGTTCTAATATACCTTTACTAAGGTTTAAGAATTAATTTATTCATTGAATAAGAGATAGGTATATATATATATTTATGCTTGACAATTAGAGTTTCAACCTTCAACTCATCTTTCACTCAAAATGATAATAGAACTCAAAAATATTATACTTATCCTAATTGTATAAGGTTCCAAATATTAACACATACCATTTAGATTAGTAAAATTATTTTGTAATAACCAGGGAATTCCTGTAGGCTAGTGGTTGGAAATAAGGGCATGCCGCACTATGGTTGTGGGTTCGATTCCTGCAGCTTTGTCCGACGCGACGGGTTATGCCCCACCCTGCAGGTTGTCCTTTTCCTAAAACTATAGTATCATAATATTCAAAAATAATCATCATAAATGTTTTAACCTTAAACAATACTATCCAAAGTTAAACTTAATCCATTCCAACCTTTATAGTTATCCAAAATACCTCTGTCCAGACTTTCTCTAAAAGGTCTCTTAATTCCAAAATCAACTTATCAGATTCCCCAAACAAAGTAAAGTTTCTCTTATTGTCACATACTAAAAATATAATTACCTTCATCATATTAAAACCATACTGAAATCAACAAGTACGGCAGTAGAATCCTTATATATATATCACATTATTCTAATAACCAGAATATAATCCATGAGTCCAAAAGCACCATTACATTAGTTATTCTGCTTCAACTATAGTAACAACATAAGATTGTCCTTGATCCCTTGGCCTTTTCTGAGGTAAGTTTCCCTGATGCTTAGGAAATTAATTTGCATAATTCCCCATTTCCCTACAATTGTAGCATTCAACTTTGATAGCCTCTTTCTTTCCCTTGAAATCACGAGCCTGGTGACCCTTTTCTCAACATTTATAACAAACTCCCATTCCTTTTAGGCAAGTACCAGGGTGATTCTTCCCACAATTATCACATAATGGAAAATCCTTCTTTCCCTTTTTCCCTTTATCTGTCTCTTGTTCCACCGTTCTCTTCTTCTCTTGCTTTACTTTGTTGTCATAGGACTTAGAGAATTCCTTTTCTGTCTTGATAGCACACGAGACAATATCTTCGTATGATGAGAAGGATTGTGATACTAAAGCTCGACGAAGAAATGGTTTTATCCCATCAAAGAAATGATAAATCTTACTCCTTGGGTTGCGTATATAATCGGCAGCATGCCTCGCTAACCTTGTAAAGTTAGCCTCATACTTTGCGACATTCTCATCCTCCTTCTGCCTCAGACTCAGAAATTGCCTTTCCATATCCGCTCGATGGTCACGAGGAAAATATTTTTCTAAGAAAAGCTCTTTGAACTCCCTCCATTCCATATTCAATACGTCATCATCTTCCTTTGTGTTTTGAATCAGCGACCACCACTGATCGACATCTCTAGTGAGGCGGTAGAATGCCATGACAACCTTCTCCCTTTCACTACTCCCCATGGCATGGAATATTTTCTCTAAGGAATTTATCCACTGCTCAGCTACTATAGGATTTGTACTCCCATTGAAGGTTGGCGGTTGTTGCCTCATGAAACGGTCTAGCATTGATCCTCCGCGTTGCGGGTCAGGGTGCTCCATATGAGTAAGGTTATTATTCATAACCTGAGTGAGTTGTCCCAGTATTGTAATAAGTTGATCAGCACCAGTTGTATCTCCAAATCCACAATAATTATCTTGAGCAGCAGGGCAATCCCTACACGGAGTGCGTGCATTGATACGGTTTCCATTCCTTCCACTAGGCGCCATTTCTATACAATGTCATAAACTAGATTAGTTTATGAATCAAAATACATAATTCCATACTTATAAAATAATTGACATAAATTTATCTATTTATGGATATAATCCATAAAAATGTTTTCTTTGAGGAAGTATATACTCATAACCCTTCATAGTGGCTTGTAAAGAAAATGAGAATTATCCTAAGCATGTCCCCCGGGAGTGTCGTAACCAAGAGTGCAACAAGGCCCGTTGTCGTGCACCAGTTCCCGTTCGAGTCTAGCTCAAAGCGGTGTTTTTGGGTTTTACCCCTAGGTACATCTGTGCCAGAGCTGCCTCTACCTGCTCGTATCCAGACAGGGATGTATTGCTCGGAAAACTCACAAAATCTCTACAATAACAAAATTCTAGGAAGTTCTTCTATACTAATCCTCCAAGTCTATCTTTGGGCTATGTGATCTAATCAGAGTTTATCTAAATCTAGCATCCAAGGTTAGTACTAAACTGCCTCTGATACCAACTGTAACGCCCTGACCCTAGCTACCCAGAGTCGGTGCATTACTTCGTAACATTGGCATGATCACAAAAGATGAGGCCTCGAAAGACCGATTAGTTTAGTAGCCTTGGAAACACTAGATACATTCATAAATATTACATTACATCATAAATTAAAAATCTAAAATAACAAAGTCTCCATAGTCCACACTCATATCCTCTTCTGACTATCCCTGCAGGTCATTCATAAAATACTTCTTCACATCCTGTAAAATATTAAAACATTGAAAGGGGTGAGCTCAGATGCTCAGTAAGGATAACAATATTGCGGAAGATTTCATAAATAAACATAAACATTTAAGGCAATGTATAACTAAACAAAAGCCTTATTAAACTTGAACTTCAGCATAATATGGAAAAAGTAAAATGAGATAATGCCACTTACTTACTCACATGGATATTCTACTAGACGAATAATCACATGAAAGATCAATAACCACTTCCATAATGAGGGAATGTATAATACCGGACATTCTGAAACATTTTGTCCAGGCCTCGGCCAAGACGTCTAAAATGATTAAGGCCTCGGCCAAAACCATAAATCAAATTGGGAAAGGGCCTCAGCCAATTCCACATCTAGTTGTCTCATGTGACCTACTGATGCATCGAGGAGCTATAGCGGGCTCCACCCGTCACTTATTAAGTCCAATACATTCCTCATATGAACAGGTTTAAACATCTCATAAACCATAACATAATCGTATCACATAAAACATGCATAAAGGAGACATAACATTTCCACATTTAAATCACAAGATATCAATACAACACATTGATATAATAAAAACGCTTTCAAAACCATTTTCAATACCAAAATAAAAGAAAAGTATAACATGGTATTTATTCTTCATTAAAAAAATGGTATGGCTTGTAGAGGAAGCCGAAACTCAAATAGTGGTCACGGCGGCGGAGAAGTCATTGTCGCCGCATACGTATGACAAAAACATTCCCTTTTGTTATTTAGTAAATGCTTCCTATAAAAAAGATTCCTTTTGAATAAACATAAAAGTCAAAGGGGTTTATACACCTTATAAAAGAAAGTTGTGTATAAAACCAAATATGCCTCAATGAAAGGAGATTGAGACGAAGTCCTTAAAAAGATCATTTTTAAAATAAAATAGATCTATTATGTGTATTCACTATAGGTACAAATAAAGAAAGTAAAAATACAAAATAATACATAATAATATCATGACATAATTTGAAAGTAGGAGATTAACCCAAATAATGGAAGTTGGGTTAAGAAATTCCCTTACCTTGCATCTTGTCCTGACTCGACCGTTCTTTAACCTCATGAATAATAAACTAGAGTTAATTTCTATTTACTTAAGAACCTTTTTCATGTTCATTATTCCTTTTATATCACTTATTACCATGTTATGAACATTATGTAATTATTTAAGTTAATAACGGTCGTTTTGTCGATCTTTGGTACTTGAGTCAACAATAAAATTCTTATAATTACAAGTTTTTTATGTGGTAGAATATCCATTATCTCCAGAATTATATTCATTATTTAGATGTCATATATATCATATATATCCAGTATATACATTCATTCATAATATTACGTAACATTTAGAGGTAAGAAATGAAATGCACCGTTCATGGAGACGGTAAGCCGTACGTATGCATGAACGCTACTTTCATTTCTATTTCATATTTAAAAGAATGAAATCATAATTATATAAAGTTATAATATAGTTCCAGTATAATATAGTGTATAATACCATTTACTCCATCCTTTATACATCCCACATATGGCATTAACGATTCAAATCACTTTGAGGGGGCGGTAGTCCGCACTTCCTAAAATGAAATTATCGCATTTTACCCATAATGGAAATCATAAAGTATGCCATAAATGAGAAATAGAGAAGAATAAGTAAAACATAAACATATTATAAATCATATATAAAAATAGTGACATCTTAATGGCCACCTTTGAAGGTGTTATATGAGTGTTGAACAATCATCGTTTCGTGAGGCAGAAATTCGCCATCCACAGAAACCGTATGTTCTTTAACCATTAGACGAAGGTCTGTGTAAGTGTAAACCAAATCCTTATCATAACAACATCCTAGTATATTTTAGATACTGGTTTTGTTACAAAAGAAAGGAATGAAAAGAGTTTAGGTGGTTGGAGAAGAAAAATAAAACAAAACAACATTAGAGAAGACATTACCTCAAAATCGGGTAACTCTATTTATTTGAGCCAAAGGCTTCCTTGGGAAGAGTTCTGCCCAAAGTGAGGCTTCTAGGAGTAAGAGGGGGAAGTTGGGAGAGTATTTGGGCAGATTTTGGTCGAGCCAAATGGCTTGAAAGTGTGAATGAGGTGGGAGAGGTGGGGGCCTTTTATAAGTGGGGAGGAGGGGCACTCTTGGAAAGTAAAGAAAAGTCACTTTATTATAAAATGAGTTTCGGATTTTAGAGGTCCCAACCTTATATAATTAGAGGATAAGATGATAAGGGTTCGAAATCTACTCATCCAATAGGTTTTTGACAAGTTTACGCTTTGGATTTTACATTATCTTTCCATTTTATTTAAATCGTTAAATAATGAGGTCAGCGCTGCATCATCATGATGTCATAATTAATTTAATTTATTTAATGTCTAAAAATTATAAAAAAAATACTATGATGTAGGAAATCATTTTAGCTTACTAATAAATATTTATAATCAAAATTTGGACTTGTGTAACCCCACATAAAAACTGTTTTAGTAAAACAACTCATGTTTGTGTCAATTTAATTTTAACATTAAATATATATATATTAATGTCATTTTCCAACCAAAGTGGCTCCATGGGGTCCCCAAGTTGATCCATGGGTTTTCTTGGTCGGCCATGACTCATACAATAGGATTAGGACAAGTTTCAAGCTCATCGCATATTATTAAAACATTATTTTTACCTTAAACTACACTAATTACCTCTAATCGCGATTAAGAACTTAAAAGTTACTATTCACCAAAAAATTATTTTAATCTCATTGAACCACATTTTACTTCTTAATGAAAACCATGTATGTCGGATTTTTGAAAATAAAATCACAGAAGTGGTAATATTTCATTTTAACGAAAAATCAGTTTTTAACAACCACTTAGTGGTTTCACTATTCATCAAAAATTGAAGTTTTTCAGAATAAGGCCAAAATTTCACCCTAAGCTATAATTGATATTTCGAATTAAAAAATGATGTCTATTTTAAAAAATTCCAAACATATATGTTTCATTAATTAATTTTATAATTAATTCCCGCAGTTACAACAAATAGCGTGTTTTTAAGAAACAATTTATATCAAAAGATTGGCAATTGTTTATGTCCAATTTCAATGTTAAATTAATTCTAATGACCACCATTGGATAAAATGGTAAAAATATATTCTAATTATACTTTAAAACCACTAAATAGTATAATTTATCACTATAAATTATTTTGATTAAAAAAGTTGTTTTTAAGTATTTTTCACTATTCATAAAAAAATTGAAGTTCTCAGAAAAATACCAAAAATTCAACATAGGCTAATTTCGATATTCCGAATCCAAAAATGAATTCCATTTTGATAAATAAAATTTATAAAATTTCAAAAATTAGGTATTACTATTGACAACGGCTAGTTTAATTAGTTGTGGTGTGCGTTAGAGCTCGAGGTTGCGTACAACACACGCTATTGCATTATTCGAAGGGAAACGTACCATGGAAGCTTGGGGTGTTACACATGTTTTAAAGGAAGCAATATTTTTTAAGCCGATTTATGGACAATTAACATGAATTATGGGGTTGGTAACTGACACCTGACAAAAGGTATTATTATGAATGGAATTATGGTGATTTTTAATTGTATATGATTAGATAATGTTCATAGACATGAATTTTATTTTCCTAAAATGATGAAATTAAACAAATATTTTAACATCATACTATGAGGATAATGTAACACATAATATAACATCATGAAATATGTTCATGTATTGAACAATTTATAAACCTCTATATATGATGTATCGAACAACATGAACACTTTCTACCCAGAAGATGTTGTGATAGGGTTATGATATTTTTATAATGGGGGTATTCTCTAGTGAGGGGAATTTTAGGAGAAGTGGCCTTAAAAGTCCCTAAAACATAAAAAATAATTAAAGGGTAGTTTCATAAAGTTTATGGTCATGATTCCTAGACCAAACTGTACTATGTATCCAAGGTCATATGCACATAATATGGGAGATTTAACCAATCCTAACTAGAGGGGAGTATGAGGACCTTCCACATATTAAACACCAGATACATTATTCACAATTTTTATGGTCATGATTATTTAGTCATGACTCTTTTCTAATTTTTGTTGATCATGGACAATCATGTGTGAAAACCAAAAGGTTATGTGTGGCATGGAGGAGTGACAATGTGATGTGAATTTATGTTCAATAAATTATGACACCACACAACACATTTATGGTGGAGTATTTCATAGTTATATTTCATGATTTGTTGAGATGGGATCATAGTTTATGGTTATAGAGTTTAAACCATGGGATCTCAGTTTATGGTCATCGAGTACAAACCATGGCATCTTAGTTTAAGATCCATGTGTTTAGACCATGTGCTCCAAAAAGTTCTATTCATATAAAGAAAGAGTAGTGACTCTACACGATAGGAGTGAAATGGGTGTCCCCATGATGTGATAATATGTTAGGTCATGTTTCAAAGAGTTTACTGTCCTGATTATTGTTATTCAATGGCTTCACATTCTCATAGTTGTGTGAACCCTCGCTTCTTGGGTTTCATCAATTTCTCATCATGATGGTCCATTTTTCTCATCTTCATGTCATTGTTCCATCTTTTGTCGGTTACTCTTCATCATGGAATTCCTCGGAGGTAGTTTCTTCAAAATACCTTTGATCTCTATTTTCATACTACTATTTTCTTTACCCATCTAGGTTATTTTCATCTTTTTCGAGCTTCATATCCTTTGTAGTTCAAACTATACTAAGTATCATATCATTTTTGGTGGTGGAAACATTGTTTCTAGATTATTACTGATGGAAGTCCTATTTTATTATAGATATAGTGTTATATAGAGCTGGATGCCTCCATCAATGTTTCACACTTTGGGGAAGCATATAATCAGAGGAGATGGTCTTGGGGTCTTTCAGAATCAAAAGATAATTTGACCATAGATTCCAAGTAGAACGATATTAGGATGGTTTAAATGGTGTTTTTCTAAGGAACTTGCCTACAAATATTCATTTTCTTCCATTTTCAGTGATAGAGATTATTTGGAGGATAATAAGTGTCTCTAGAGTGATGTGATAGTGTGGGGTAGATTTTGTGCGAAATTCCATTTAGAGGATTGATGTTGTGAGGATATTTTTGTCATTATATGGGCATGACTGTATTTTTGATGTGGGGGTATTGTCAATTTTTCTTTGGATTTAGTATTATTTCAGTTGGGGTAGTATATCTTTTTGAATGTACTACTTGCTGGGAGGCCTCGAATGAGGGAAGGGTGTGTTGACACTCATCATCATCCATCTATTCATATTTTTAGATTAATGGGTATAGTAACATAATTTTTTATAGTGTATTTGGTCATTATTTTCATTGCATCATGTTGACTATTTGGGACATTATCACATGTTGTTCGTGTGGGAGGTTGGAAAGAGATATAGGTGTGATAAACCCTATTTCCCAGTCCTTACATTACTTATTGGATTTAGAGGGGAAGTATTCCTTAGTTTGACGCCACCACAAAATAACTTCTTGGAATGGGGTAACACATATATTTGACTGAATCCATTGCTACATTTTCAGTTATATGGGATTATGAAATCACTCCATTTTCTTTTATTGATTACTATCTTTTATTGGATTCTGTGGTCAATATTTCTTCGAGTTTGTTTTAATATAATTTTATATAGTGATTTTTCTATGTTACCTCTTACCCTATTTTTCAAAATAGTATTTAATTTTTTTATAAAGGTTGGATTAACCCTCATCTTTTTTTAAAAAATAATTCATGATTCATTGACCATGGCTCTGTAGCACGAAGGTATATGTGCTGTATTAGAGAAAAAAATTCCAATATGAATGGAGTTGTCTAATAAGACACTGAATTCAAAAAATAAACTATATTACAACATACACATAGTTTAATTATGTGATTATTCGACTAATGGGTACTCATCTAACCCAACTATTCTTGAAATAAACACCCTCCGACTGTTAATCCCATGTGATACATTATCACTATGATAAACACATAGTGTTCTGGAGTTGATATTGTACATTGGGGATAGAGTAATGAGGGTAAGAGATTACTAATAAATCCCATGAGGGATATGGTGAATTTTATGACCTATATATTGAAAGGAGAAAAGAAAAGTTTTGGATCAACTATTAATTATATTTTAAACATTAGTTATAACACTTACTGATTTAATATGGGGAGATAAAATTTATATTTGACAATTGACTGATTTTGAAACATTATATCCATTGTTTTTTTCCATGTAACCTTCGAGGTGGTAGCATAGGATGGTTGGTTAGCCAGTGGGTCCTGAGACCAATGTTGTTAGGGGATTTTTTAGCTCAAGAGAATTATTATTTTCCAATTTTGAGAATGTTGAAGCGCATAAGTGGATGTGAGGAATGTCCATAATGGAATATTAGGTGACTTGGGAACTATTTCACGGCATTAAAAAATACACTGTATGAATATTTTTGTATGAGAGAATTTATAATCTCCTAGATAATAATAGCCTAAAAGTGGTTTGACGATAAGGATGGGCCTGATATGAATTATTTGAGCATCAATATGAGTCCATGAGAACGAAGATCAAGACACACATTTTTCTAAGACACAGGGTCGAAGGATAGTGATGATGGTGGGATTATGTCCTCTTAGGAAAGGATATCAAATAATATCTTATAATAAGGAATCCCAGTTTTATTCGATGTAATATTTTCTCACATTCCCTATCTATTGTTTTGGAATCCTAGTTTTATATAATTTAGGATATTAGTTTAACGTCATATTCTAGGGATTGTAGGATTTCCAATTTATTTTCATACAAAAAATATTGTAATTTGTAGATGTTTATGGTCATAGAGCATAAGAAAATTGGGGTAGCTACTATTTTATGGACATATATCTTGGATTATGGGGTCCCAAGTGTCCTCATGTGGTTTTGGGTCATGAAAAAGAAATAAAATGACATGAATAGAGAAAAAAAGGGAACCTCTACCACCCAACAGGAAATAAACATACCCCAATTCAATAAAAATGATGTAATGAGTTTAAAATGGACTTGTACCAAGATAAAATATCATAGTGTCACTACATATCCAATGAAGATGTGAATCAATTTTCACGATTTTATACAACGTATAATGGTTGGAGACCAAAACTGGAAGGGATACATTATAAAATGAGGATACTGAATCATATAATATTATAACATGACGCATAATGAATTAATATTATGTAAGGAAACTGTATTTTTTTGGAAGACATTTTTAGGGATTACGCATTGATCTATCCATTATTTTCTTCCTTAGGTTAGGTTATGAGGGAATATCCACCTATTAATGGGTAAAGGAAAAATTGTGGGCTAAACCTAAATAAGAGACCCAATAGTGAATTTATGGGTGATACCAGCATTTCTAATAGTTTATTGTTTAGGGAAACTATTTCTATTAAAACTAACACAAGGTATATGTTTTACTAAATATCCCACGAGGATGGTAGTCAACCCACATATAGTTTTTGTAAAGAGAAGGAGGAACAAGATTTTTAGAACACTAGGAATGAAGAAATCCATGAGAATTAGAGAATCATATCCATATATTTTGGTAATAATTCATGGAATATGGATCCGAGTTTATGGTCACAGAGATCGGTCCGATTGAAAATATTTTATGGTCACAACAATCGGACCACCTGGAGGTGATTTGAGATTGTTCATTTGGTAAATAATAGTTAGCACCAAACATGAAAAGACACAAGGAGTATCTGTGACAAATAAAGTATTATTAATGCAGGTTGTACCCATTTTATGCACATATGGCATGAAGAAAGGAAAACATTTTATATTCATGATTCATTTAACATTGTAAATTAAAGTTTGACAGAATATTCATTATATGAAGTGGTATAACCAGATATGATGGTTGGTAATGAATTCCCTTGAACCAAACGAATTCCATTGAATAAAAAATACATAGTTTTAGGTTATAATTAATTTATTTGGATGCATATGTAAATTATTTTAAAATCATAATGCCTGTACTGGGATTTTGTTTTAACCAAGTGTACATGTGTGGCATGGAAAAGGTAAACCCCAATGTGAATTGATCTATAGAGGATCATATACCATATTAACACACTAAGATTAACTACACATAGATTAAGGACTTATTTCATGGATTAAAAACGAGGATAAGGGGATAAATGGATAATAAATATGTAGCTAGTTCTAGATATGATAGTTATAGTAATCGCTAAATATCCCATGGAAAATATAATCAATCCACATGTAGTTATGGATCAAAACTTGATTAGAGAAAACACTATATGTTTTGGAATTCATCCCTAATGAGGTAATCCATTTTTCATGACATAGGGTACGTCTATAGGTTATCATCATTTGATATGAATGTTAGTTTTGATTCATCAGAAATTTTTTGAGGAATCTAGAATTCATGAGTGTTACGATTTTTTACCATCTTATATGTACTATAAGAGGCATCATGATTGTATATGGGAAATTTACTTATGGATAAACCTATAAATATAATATTATGATTAATAGTTTTATATTAGGTAAAATAACTATTTTAAATCATGTTTTTTGGGAGCTAGGCTATGAAATTTAAATTCATACAACTCATACTTTAGTGTTTCAAAATAGTATAAGGTTATAATACATTGACCGATTGAAATAATTGTAAAGTCATCTTTCATAGACAATTTTAAATGTGTTTAATGTTTTACATCATGAATCCTTGAAAATATTATTACAGTGTGTTTCATGGACAATTTTAAAATACATTATGGCAACAATACCTAGAACAAAGGGCCCTTATGAAAATAGAATCCTTAGAAAAATGGATATGGTGGGAGGTGTGATATGGTATCTATCCATGGAGATCAAAGAGTTTGCTTCATTGGAATAGACCTTTTGAATGTTGTATGGTACTACCAACTTGGTATTCAATATTCCTAGATTTAACTCATGTATCATCGGCACTCTCATATATAATACCATGTCACCCTAGAGGATGGAGTGGGGGTAACAATTTTTTTTAATGATCTCTCTATCATGTTCTAGTGCCTCAACAGATTATGAATGTCCTAGAGAATGTTCTATATGAATTATTTAATCTCATCTTTATGGACATATTCCTTTCTATTTAGCATATTCTAATCCAAAAAACTATTCAGTGCAATATTAACTAATTCTAGAGGGGAAATACCACCTCGGTTCCATATACCATAAAGTATGGGGTCACTTGGGATGAAATCATGGTTTTCATTCTATAGGCTAGAGGGATATGGGGAGCATTCCAAGAAAAATCATCTTATTCAAGACCACTAATTTCTTCTCTTCTTTTAGAGAGGGTATTATAGAATACCACAATATTACCATGTTCCATCACATGGTATTGAGTATTATGGTTTGAAAGGATGTTCTAAATCATCTAAAATTTCATCAACTCAGCGTCCTAGAAGCTAGTTTCATTATCTAAGATAATAGATCAAAGAATTTTAAACCGGTTGATGAATTTTCTTTACTTTAACATGTTCTAAAAATAGTTCATTGAATACCTTGATGGGAACTGTATATATTGACTTTGTGAGGATGTCATTGGCATTCAAGATGAACATGCAATGGAGAGATTTTACTTGGGGGTATGGAATTACAAAAACGATTCCCCATACACTAAAGAATCAATAATAATTTCTGGTGTGGATAATATATAGTGGTTGTTTCACAAAGATGGTATTGATCTGACATTCATGATACCTCATGGTAAAATCAATGAATTCCATGACCATCATGGTCCAGAAGTATCCCAACCTCAGAATCTGGTGGGATAGCTTCAATACCACTTCATGGGTGACACATGACCTGACACTGATATTCAATATAACTAAGTGGATCTATTCTCTATAGATGTAATGGAGAATAAATTCATCAAACACACACATGTAGAGGGTTCTCAAAAGGTTTGGCACATTGTGAAAGGGAAAATTACATTGGATTCTAAAACATCAACTCATGATCGGATCGATATGATTGGTGAACACAATTTTAGAGACATTCAGTGAAAGGAGTCGTCAAATTAGACATTTCATATATTATAGGGGATTAAAGGGTCTTTATAAATAAATAAAAAATGTTAGTTGATTTACATGATTTTTTCCATCATCTTAAGTGGAGAGATTGATGACCCTACAACGTGCCACATGAATTACAATATCGACTTTTCCGATTTCCATAATATATTGATCCAAATATGGAAAGGCATTGGATCGAATGTTTTATGAAAAATTAATATGCTTCACATTTTTTTATGATAGAAACTTGGCCATTGGTTGAAGTGTACTTTAGAGATGGGGAACAAGGACATTATTTCAAATAATGTAATCAGTATATATCATTATGATGACTAGATCTAAGTCTCCCATCAAAGGAACATGAGAGAAATCAATATTAAAGGACTCCATGAGGCCAATAATGAGAGTCTGATACTTTGCCTCATTATTGGTGAAGACTTCAATTTATATGAAATAGTATGAATTAACATGATATGTTGGTTTGAAGAGGATAATACAATTTCCTACTATGTAAATCTTTTTATTATTGATCCTTTTATCATTTGGTATCTTAGAGGAGACACCAAAATTAATTTTCCAGCATAGTTAAAACATATCCATTGAGGGGATACAATCATGAAGGAAATAAAAATCCTAGAGATTTTCCTTAGGGGATGTATTGGAGGCCTAGAATTATTACATTTTTTACTATGATAGCATTATATAAAACAAAACATATATTAAAATGTATGTGAATCACATCCCATCATACTAACCATTCCACTAGCATGGGGGGTTGAGAATATACTTCAGTAGGTCCAATCAGTATTCCATCTATATCACATGATACTGTAGACAATTTCACAACTTCTACTCTATGAAATCAAATGCGAGGTAGCTATTATATATAGTGGTGTATCTAGTCTATGTGTTGAGGACCATGATACTAAGATAGTTTAGGATATTCTCCCTACCATAATTATTTTTATAAGATAAAATGGTGTCAAGGGGTCATTAATGGAATGTAATGTACATAACCTAAGGATATCCTGAAATGGGTGGCATCATAAATAGAGGTTGTAGTAAGTACTTCTTGATATCCTATGATATTGTATAACATTCCTCATACCACTGGAAAAAGGTTTCATTATTAATGTGGCTTTATAAGGTAGTACACATGCCAACCATATTTATTATAAATTACTGTATGTTGGAAATGTGTCCATAAAGACCGAACAACATCCGGAGATTTCTCTGGGGAGGCAGTTGATTAATGGACTAGATTGTATCTATTTTAATCTTGATCCCACTAGATATTTTGATGAAGTAGACGGAATTTCCATGAGGTATCCCTAAATTCACACATTATGGGGTTCATCTTTTTGTTTTGGGAATAGAGGAAGCCAAACAAAATCTCAATATCTATGATAAGGTCATGTTAATGGAAGGCTTTTACCCACAAAAATCAATGTATAACTCCACCAATACCCAGATAATTTGAATTAAGATATGGTGAATATCTTGCTGATAATTATTTCTTGTATTCTTCATGTTGAAGGGTATCACCAGATAACTGATGGTCCCTTAGAGTTCCTTGATATTGGTAAAATATATATCCTCAGGGTCCATACAGATATTATTGTACCTATAATATCAATTAATAATGTAGAGGTACTGAAGCATAGTTGTATAATCAATCAACATCTCTGTCATTTGAAGGGGAAAGTAATCTGTAAGATCGTGGTGGTTGAGGTAATATAAGTTGGTACATATCTAATTATATCTATTTTTTATGACATGAATGATGTTTTTTTGTAAATACTAAATACTATACATCCTTAATCAAGATGGATTTTAAAATATTGTCAACTTTAGCATCATATATAGAACTGTGAGATGGATGAATCTCTCTAGGGAACTAGTGGGACTCATGATAATCTATCGAGAGGCCATGATGGTGAATGAAGACCTAAAGGTATATCTCATGAGTCTAATAATAGTTCCAAGAAGAGACATCCTAATGCTATTTTAGGAAGGCAACAATATACTACTACACATCGATAGGAATGGAAAAACTGATCTAAATCGGGTTGATATCATCCTCATACCATGGTTCACATGGGTTATATTGTCAACCATGGTTGAGAAATCCTATTCAAATGAAGGAAGGGAGAATTAAAATCCAACTTTATCCTAAAATATAGGAGAATCATAAGATGAAGGTAGCTCTTCATGTCTATTCGGATTATAGGAATAATTGATGCCTACCTTGGGAGTGAGGGAATCCTCACTAAGAGGTTTCAAGTTTTTGAAACATTGGCTACAATAGTTTTTAATCCAGTTTTTTCAAAAAATAATGGAAATTTCCATTCATGATTTTAAATCCAATGTGATGATTTTGATTCCATTAATTCAAAACTTCTATATGAAATAGAATATAATTTTAGGTATTGTTGGTAATTTGAATACTTTCTCAGTAATTTTTATGAATATGGATTCTATTAACATCCGTTTTTTACTAGTGTAAGGGTACAAGATAATATATGGGGTGAAAATTTTTCATAGGGATATTGACACCACATTTCATTGAGATAAATATACCCCCAAGAATTGCATTGTGGACTCTAATAGATGAATCAAGATAATGATTCTATAATTCATGACATCCCCAAGATTGAATGTAGTGATCATCAAATCATTT
This sequence comes from Viscum album, assembly GCA_963277665.1. Taxonomy (NCBI): domain Eukaryota; kingdom Viridiplantae; phylum Streptophyta; class Magnoliopsida; order Santalales; family Viscaceae; genus Viscum; species Viscum album. The sequence goes on along the minus strand of OY728161.1, from coordinate 1,980,942,180 downwards.
AGATCATTGATGTGCTCAACCCCATCGAACAAAATCTACTTCAATTCCTTTATATTGTAGTCGATGTACTGATATCAGGGTTCACCAAATCCAAAGGTGGATTCATCACTGTAGAGTAACCCTAATCGAACATTGAGTGAGTACTTGAGGCACTGATTAATCAAAGAAGTGTATGATGAATTAAAATAAATCTAGGGTCTAACCAATAGTGAATTGATAGTGGTTTCTTACAATAAAACCCTAAATTTGGTGGTTTATATCAAGAAAAAAATAAGTCGTCAAACTGAACCTTTACTTATGGTATCTTCTTATTGTTATTGTAAACCATAATCATCATGTTACAGGGAGTAAGATATGATTCTCTTACCCTCATCAATTGGAGCATTCAGGATCAAATGTGGTTTATCTAGAAACTAATATACACTAGCTATCAAAGAATCTTAATTCCTTTTAACATTCATATGATCTGAAATGGGAGGATTTTCCCCTACCTATTTTCACCCCCATGTTGACTAAAATACAAAATGATTGTAACAACCCATAAATTATAAACATTGTAAATATAAAAATATTTTTCATAAATTGAATTTATTTACATTTTATTTCAAAAATAATAATAAAAAAATTAAGTATTTAAATTAATTATATTATAATAATTAATGATATTTATTGGTACTATTTACAGTTATCAAATAGATTGAACATTCGAAAAATGTGGTATTATTTTCCTTAAAATATTTTTTGATTATAACATTTATTTGAATAACAACATTCATTTTAATATTTTGTTAATAAAATATATTGAATGTGTAAATATCTAATTTTCGATTGACATGGTTTTATTATGACTATTATAAAAATCTTGATAAATGAAACAAATTTGGTTGGATAACCATTGATTTTTAGAAACTGAAAATTATATTTACACATACCTAGAAATTTATGCATATATGTCTAATAAATAACAATTGTTATTATCGAATTATTAATTATTACTAAATTATTTATATAAAACTATTACATATTTGAAAATTAGTTTAATTAAATATACTATAAGTATTACTTTTAAATTATAAAATACGTCTAGATTATAAATATGTTTTTTTTAATGTTGAAGCTAAACTTATAATATTTATATTATGAAAATTATTATATATATATATTTTTTTTTTAATTATGAAACTATAAAATATGTTAGTAAATATTTTATTTTTATATAAATAAATAATATTAAATTAATTATTAATGATATAATAATTAAAATAAAAATAAATTAATGTTCAAAAAAGAGAATCATGTTTAAGAGAATTGGGGTTTCCTTTAGGGTTTGTGGGCGTCAGAGTCATACTACAAGGTGGGTGTTGAATGGGGTGGATAGGTGATCGAGGCTAGGGGAAAGGCTGAGCCATTGGGGTCTCCAGGTCATGCACAACAAGGGAACCATTGGGATATGAATCATTTAACATGTCCTTCTCATCAGAGGAGCAAGATTCGAGGTCCGCAGAGGTCGCACAATGGCCGGAGCTGTAAGTGTTGAGGTCTGTTGTTGCACTAATTGTGGTATAGATGATGTTTGAAGGATCGAAAAAAGGACCATGTGCTGGAATGTAATGTTTGAGTGGTGTCGGTGGGTATTGTTCTCAGTTAGGGATTCTTTTAATGTTTTTATTCAACCTGTCAAGATAGAGAATTGTTTTCTGTTATAGGGGTATGAATATCATATCAATCCATGGCCATATGTTTTTGGTTCATTTTCTATGACTTTTATTGATAAAACTATTTTTTATTTCAAATTTATGTTGAGTAATTGTGTGTTTTGTTTTGTTTTTGACTCTAGTTTATGTCCACATCTCAATGGACATTGATTGTCTTTATTCATTTTTTTAAATTTTTCTTTTGACAAATTACATTTCTGCACTAATTTTTATTTTATTTTTAGTAATTTCCATCCCGCTCAGCCTACAAGAGAATCATGCGATTATAGGAAAAGAACTATATATTTTATGAATTATGTTATTCTTGGTGGGCTATATATATTGTCCGGCCCTTTTTTGTCTGTATATTTAAGAATTTGTATGCACTAATGAGTAGCCAATTCATTTCTTTCAAAGAACCCTTCTAGAGCCCTATTTCACTTTTCTTATAATTGGCCTGATGTTATATTATATTGTAAGAGTCAATATTTCTTCATCTGATTAGGAAAAATATTGTAGAAGATTTTTTTCCTTCATTTTTCCAATTAAGGGATTTAATCTTTCTTTTCAAATTTTATTTTACATGGATGTTGTTAAAATTTCATTTTCATATTTTTGTTCCTAATGATGTTTTAATAATAATTTTAAACACATTGTTTTTTTTGTTCAATCTTGAATGCAAGGAAATATTATTTATGAAAACTGTTATTGAATTTCAAATTCCATGTTTATGTATACGTGATCTCTATGTTTTATTTCAAGATAATGTTTTATGTAAATTTTATATTCCTGGTCAACATGTATTTAATTATTATTTTTCATACTCAAAATATATGACGTCATTTTTTTATGAGTATAATATATTAATATATGTAAGGGTGTGTGTTATTCAATGATCAAGATCACAAGAATCTTAATTTCATGTTTTTGAATATATATATAAATACAAGTACAACATTGGTGTTTATAATAATGGATTTTTTTATTGGTATTTTAAATATATAATAATTTTACCATTGCATGTACATGTCATAAACCAATCATGATTTATGACCATACATCGGTGATTCTTAATGAAACTTCATGAATTTTTGTATTCATATATATATATATATGCATAAGAATTTAATAAATTATAAATTTATCAAAACATATTTAAAATGAATGTTATGGTATAATTATTGTAAATTTAAAAAAATTGATGAACAATATTGTTCTATGTATATATGAAAAGCTATGTTTAAAGGTTTTGGTTGTGCATGTCTAATAAGTGAGTTTCCATGAATTTTTATACTTACTCATATTTAAATAAATATATGTTCAAGGTGATTTAATGTTCATATACATATATATGTATATAAACTCGAAGACAACTATGAACTTTTGAAATTTTTTATTTTTAACGGTATCAAGAAATGGTCTAACTCTTGTTAAATATAGAAAATTTTATCAATTTTTTTATTAAAAAAGAATTTATCCCGAATATTAGTGTATTATAATTACAATGTCATATATATATATATATATATGAATATATAGGATACATTAAGATATTTTATTTTAAAAATTAAACTCATAGTGTATATATATATAAAGGATATAATGTTTATAGTAATGTTATAATACCTAACATCATATTTTAAAAAAATGAGCATAATATGTCATCGTGTTATTTTAAACATAATAATGTCGCATCTGCATACAATCATGGTCCTGCATAAAGATTAACATCGACACTTATTTCATTCATAATAAACTCATGGTACCAAATAAATATTCCAAGATGATCAAGCACTTTGATTTCCTCAATTATTGAAATATGTTATTTAAAATTTAAATGAGAAACATATTAATTTATTTTAAAATATTATTTTGAGAATAGAAACCTATATATGTCTTTTTTTATTAAATTTTCATATATTTCATTACACATTTCATAGACGGATTACAAATAAATACAATGATTTTGAGTATGGGAATAATATTTTTAAGATATTATATGGATCAAGAATTAAAATATTCAATGTGGTATGGGCCACTTTTAATTGTATAAAGAATATTTATGTCAAAGAACATATTTTCATTCATTACTTAGATTAAAATAAATCAACATTTTATGGGACACGTTGAGTCAAAGGAATATATTTATTAGTCATATGAAGAATGCATTGAACATATAATGTGACAGGAGTGTCCTGCTAAAACCTCTCGATGAATCAGTAGGTTTCATGAGACAAACTATATCTTGGATCAAGGCCTTCAAAAAAATGGTTTTTTATAGTCTTTGAATGAGTACTTGATAGAATTTTTATGATGTCCCATATTATGATTTCCCTTATTATGAATATTGTATGTGAAATTCCATGTGATTATTCAAATTGTTGAATTGTTGTGGGTAAGAATCATTCACTTTTGAAAATCTATTAATAAGTTATATATATATATATATATCAATTACCGTGAAGGTTATATTGTTTGTCTCCAATCTATAAAAAAGGTTAAAAAAATATATTTCATTTCATGCTTTTCATTCTTGTGATAAATGATAATTGATATAATTTTTGGTGTAAATTCTAAAAAATTAATATTTCATGTGAAAATTTATTTCTGCACACCTAGAATGTCATACACAATTAAGAATGGTACTTATCTATCATAGAGAAGGAAATTATTGAATTTATATTCAAGTGAATGTATAATTGTATAATTCATTCTATTTAAAACCTCAAAATATGTTTATTTATTTTGAGAATGAGTTTATCCTAAAAGAAATTTCAGGATTACTCAAGAAAATTGTGATGATGTGTTTAGAGAAATGTTAATTTTTATATTTGAAGGATTTTTTTAATGAAATATATTATGTAAAAATTATTTCTTAATGATTTTATTTTAAATCCCCTTACTGGGAATGGCCGATGCTCAATCATGGTTTTAAATTGTTTTTCACATCTCACATTGAAGTCCAATGTTGGACATCAACGATGTTTTACGTGTGCCGAAGAGAAGTATGCATATTGTTTGTTTAATTTTGTTCATCTCTATTAAACATTATAAATATTATCTTACTCTATAGAACCGAGACTAGTTAATGGTCCTATAATATATAATGTTTAATGATTAGTCCTTATAATGATGGCTGGATATTACACCATCATAGTTTCTTCGAAATAATAATCCTCTGTGATATTTACCACCATAAGAAAATGGAGATGGATTTTCAAAGATTTTACAAGGGCCACATTTATTTCCATTGGTAAGAATAGAGACTCAAGGAACATAATCCTCCAACATATTCCAGGGAGGTTCTTCAACACATCATATTTTTATTCTATGGGAATGCCTTTTCTTGAGGAGTGAATCTCATCATAAGGGGGAGCTACATAGGCTTCTTGCTAGACCACTTTTGTCTGGATAGTTTTTCAAGTATTCTATTGCTAAATGTTTAGCCTTATATGAAAAAAATACATTCTAAAAATCTATATCTTTTATTAGGCAGTTGGTGGATGTGGATGATCATGGCATGGTCGTGGATGAGATAATCGGTCAACTAATGAAATCGGTGGTTGTGGCATACCTAATTGAGTATAATAGTAGATAAATGTTTACTATATACTGTTCAAAACATACATCTAGTTCTTAATATCATTAATAACCGAGTTTGAATAACTTTCTTACTAATTTTGGTGGTTCAGATGCCCTCTACCTATTCAATGATTCCAATAGGTAAATGGACATGGTGGGTTCATAAGGAATTCCTCATTGAGATTAATTCTAAATCAGTCTACTCTCTTGATAACATTTATAGAGAAACATCCCTATTCATAAAATGTGCAATATTCAAGGTTACGAAGACCATGGATGGAGATCCTAACTCAAGGGGAATACAATCACTAAAAATATGAGATGGATTCAACACCAGTGGGGAATAATAATTTCCCTTATATCATCATCTCCTATAATTTAAAGACATGGGTTTGTATGATGAGGATGTGGGGGTAGTTGTCTAATAATTCATGATAACCTCAATAGGTTTTGGGTTTCTATAGATGGAACAAAAAAATCCAAGAGAGTGTTAAACTCCCTTGCGTGGAAAATAGTCATCATTCATGAATGTCCCATGTATTGGAGACTGCATTCATTCAGCAAATACTTCACTATTAATGTAAGGTTCTATGAAGAATGAGTTCACTTGTGTGATAAAATGACCAACAATACAATTTCATGATCCAATTGGTCTTGATAACAATATAGGAACATTAAGAATTCTTATATGGTGAGTGAGAGGATTTTGTGGTATTGGAAAAGATTTGTAAGTCCAATGAGCCTGATCTTTAGGGGCCTCCTTCATTATATAAATATCATAATTCAATTATCTGGGGAATTCATGAAGTATCTTATGATCTATGAATACTTTAAGAAGTATTTCTGGTTTCATTAATCTTAGAAAGGTTGAATATGATCCTAGCGTTAATAGGGGATAGAGAAACCCTTTATAGATATGTTGTTTAACTAGGTGAGGTAGTGATAATATTCTCTATACTAGACAATGCTACACTTTGTAGGGATATTAATAGATATATTTTTGAGAAATTTTCCTAGTAGGTAAACTGAGATGAGAAACTCTACATACATACAGTGGTTTTATCTAATTTTGAAGATATTATCATAGGAGATGGAAGAGGCAACATGCATGGAAATTTTCAAGTCTGCTACAAGGATTATTCAAGGTTATGATCTTTTTGTTTGATCATTTGGGATCCACATGGGATGTTTAGGGTGATGAGGGTAGGGAACACCTCACTCTTGGAATTAACCATGAATTGTGAAATTACTAGATATTACGAAAGAAGCATGTTGAGTGAATATGTGAGGCCCTACACACGAGAAAAAATTATTAACACTCACTCATAATGATACTGATTTCACATTAAGAGGTTGTTGTTAGTTTTACTCAATGGTTGAGTTGAACATGTATAGAAAATATCTTCAATGATGCTCCCAACTTGTAATGGACCCTATGGGTAGCTAGCTATACCAAATGAATTCAGAACATTCTACAGTCTTGATGAAGCATTGAAACATAGAACCCTCATATTGTTCTTTGGACCCCAATATAGTTCAAAACCATCATGAAATGTGGTAGAAATTCTATAGATGGTCACCCATCCCATTGAATGGGGATAATATATGGTTTCTATACTATGTGGGAACTCATAAATTTTCCACACATGATGAGTATGCATTTTTTCTTGGGGTATTTCCTTCTGTCATGTTTCATGGGATTTAAGGAATGTTGTGAGATATGATATAAAGCCTTCTTGGAGGTGCTGCCTTCCACTGTTTAATTTAAATGATTAGTGTCTCTGAAAACCAGATCACCAATTTAGGGAGCTGCCCAACCTGAATCAGGAGGTGTAGAATTACACTTCCTGGGAAGTTTGGGGGACTATTACCACACAAACTATCTATATCCCCCAAAATAATATTTGATTGTATATGTGCCACCATGCTCAATAATGGAATGTTGGACAAAGAGGGTCAGGGTCCCAACAAGTGCAGAATAGGGACCTCTAAAATAATTGTCATAATCTTGGTTCTTCTCAGCAATTAGGTTGGTTTTGATCCATTATAAGCCTCAAGGTACTAGAGAAAGGTGGCTACAATGGGTTCAGTCATATCTTTCCATGGACAAAGAATGGTTCAGTGGGATTTATTTTTCTAAAAAAAATTCAAAGTTATAATGGTTAGGTTGTTGCTACTCATTAGGGGGGATATTTACATTCATACACCTACCACTTATTATATGTGAGGACACTTTATAGAGGGTATTCCTTGTACAATGTAACCCATTGAGGAGTGTATTCCATATCAATCCATGTGTTAGGGAACTTATTCATTTGATCCTATGGTCGGTCAGGAATAAACTTATATCAAATTGGCAAGTAGAGGGGAACATATATAATAAATTTATATATACATTTTGGATTCAATTATTCATTTGTCATTCATGTGTT